>AP028165.1:16758762-26758762 GCA_014132275.2 Samia ricini
AATAACAGTATTGACGTCAGTAACTCTGATATCCCCTCGCTACATTAAACAAATGAGCTACAACTCGTCTCGATGTCAACGTAACAACAATAGAATTATACAGAGAGAATTACGTATCGATTACCATAACCATTTCTAACATACGGTATGAAGACGCACGTGTCCGCTACCCGCCACGTGCGCAGTCTACACGTTGGTGACGTCAATATGCACTGTACTGCGTACACTTAACATATATTCAGCTTATTTTAATTATGGTATGTTTTTCACTATATAGGTTTAATCTTTACAATATACTTTTAAGAGTACATTGTTCTCAAGTGATTTTTGCAGAATATATCTGTAAGTACATGCCAAATCCCTACAGATTGATAGGCAGGTGGATATTAGAAAATGCCAAACCATCTTGTTACGATTTCATTACCTAATGTTTTTATTCATGGAACACAGAAATGAGAAGCATCTCTACAATCCAAAGATTTTTTTTTTCATGAAGTGAAATGCACTTTTCGTTTTCATGGTATGATGATGAATATTCTGTTCTTGGTTAACCTTGTTAAGGAAGTAACGTTTATTGAGTCAAACAGACATTAAAATGATTAACTGATCACTGATATATTTACTTCAGGCACTTAGAATTATAATATTGTAAAGAGACAGGGCATATTCTAATGCTCGGCTGGATAGCTACTACCTATGTTGTTATTTATAATCTATAGAAAACACCTATCCCTTTCTCACGATACATTTTATTTAAGAACTCCTTGTTTATACTTTAAAAATGATTATAGTGAAATGAATGAAAGAAATTTTTCGTTTAACAATATAATCATTTAGAAAAAGACGACAAATACTGTAATAAGTAAGTCGCGTTACTTACGAGTTGTAGCATGAAACATAATAATGAAAATAAAGCAATTTGAATAAGGAACGGATTATAGTATTATGATAGGACTCGGTTATCGTTATCAGTCATTTTGTATGTATAGATTGCACGTGTAGTGTGCAGTGCGAAGTGTAGCATTACCATATTATATGCAACCTCACCGGCGCGCGGCGAGTACGTGACTCATAGCGCGGCTCCATTGATCACGCGATTTACTGCATCCACATGGTTTCGACTATTTACTCTTTACGTATACAATTATACGTATGTCTGTTCATATAGTATACGAAGACCCTTATTTCTCTATATATATCAGTATCTATGTAGAATGTTATGAACATTGATCCGATAGCTATAGCTCTAGACTTCACTCTTAGAATCATAATTATAAGTAGTTTATCATCGCACACATTAACTGGTATTTTGTCAAAGGATTAATTAAAATATGAAAAATCTACTTTTATTAGAATATAGTGACAATAGGGTTAGAAATTCGTACATTATTATATCCTATTGAATAAAAAACCATGAAGACTAATTTAGTTTGTTTCACTGGATCATGAGAGAGTTTTCTTTCCCACTGAATTTAAGGGGCAATATAGAAGCAGGTCGTGTGAATGAGTGTAAAGAAGGAAGCGAGCAATCGAAATGCGTTCAACAAGTTCCGGCGGGTCGCAGGACTGAATGTCTGGCGCACAGCGCGATCACCGCATTACATGTAATAGTCTATTCAACATCATAAACCTTTATTTGGCGCACTGTTTGCTATATCACACAATCACACATGCCTTTTAAAAATATTCAATTTACGAAATAAATCACTAACTTTCTGCTTGCAACGTCTAAACAATGAAATCAAAAACAAGTTTTAAAATAATTTTGAAAAAATCCGTAAAACACGATAATTCACCATAAAAATATGATCCCCAAATTCTTTGGCTGCGGCCGCGCCAATAATCACAATACATAGGTACGGTAGTAATATTTTGAAGTTTCTTTAAATGTTTGTGTAAAATATAAAACGGGAATTAATGCGATTTCTCATCGTACTATTGTTCCATATTTAAATATAGACTAAATGGGTGTGTGTTTTGATCTGTCTGATTTTAGTGTGGGTAAGTTGAACCTGGTAGACTTGGCCGGCAGCGAGCGCCAGTACAAGACGGGTGCGTCGGCGGAGCGGCTCCGGGAGGCGTCGCGCATCAACCAGGCCCTCTCCTCCCTCGGGAACGTGATCTCAGCACTCGCAGAGAACAGCCCCCATGTGCCATACAGGTGATTACACATCGGAAAAATGTATTCATCTTTGCCACACATCCCCCCCTTTCCTCCTCCCTACTTCCTCTTGTCAGCAATAGATACCAAAGCCTTGTAAGAAAATTTCTTAAACGACCCCGAACTGTTTTGCTAACTAATCATTGTTATTCTATTTTACTTTGCAATCATCGTTCAGTTTCAGCTTATTCATTTCAATTAATTTTAGTAGTGTTATGACATTTATTTAATTTACATAAGATTTTAAGTCCTCGACTGAGTTTTCATGGGAAAAAAAAAAAACTTTATGGATTTAAACGTAATCTTCAGCTTAATATAGACTGAACTCGAGGAAATATTTACGTACGTATACGAGTACTTGCGTTTTTTTTATAAAGGTTTCGTAATATTGAAAAAATTACCATTTCTAATCCACTGAAAATAGATAATTTTTTTGGAACATCATAAGTTTATCCTCGTGTACGAATTTACAGTCCTTAGTTAGTACTAAATAATATGTGTCCCGGCTTACGAACCCGCTCTATGAGACTGTATTTTGTAATAAGCTTGAATTTCGGAAACTACATTAAAAATGCTTAACTACACTAAAATTTCGACCCGCGTGTGTTATCAGTAATGATATACTACACTGAAACGTGCCGTGCAGTAGGTCTCATAAGAAGGCTTCAAGGTCATTCAAAGGGCAACAGACTACGCTCAGAGTGTCTCTACGTGATGGAATCAGGAATAAAGAGGTCCGTAGGTGAATCAAAGTAACTGACAGTGGGCTGAGCACATTGCTCGTAGGACTGATTGCCTTATGAGGCTAAGGGGTTCTCGAATGGTGTACCGGAAAAAGCAGCGTAGACAGGTTCATAACATAATGAACTGATGACCTGATGAAGATCGCAGGAATCCGCTGGATGCGGGCAGCGTAAGACCAGTCATCGTGTAATTCATTGGGGGAGGCCTATGTTCAGCACTGACTTCTTTCGGTTCAGATGATGATGATGATGATATTTATTGCACATATAAAACCAGAGACTCGAAGCTGACGCGGATATTACAAGACTCGTTGGGCGGCAACAGTAAGACCATAATGATAGCGAATATCGGTCCCGCCTCATACAACTACGACGAGACCATCACCACGCTCAGATACGCGCACCGAGCTAAAGGTAACCGCTACATTACGTTTATATTTATTGCACTGTCTCGTTTATATTATATTGTGAAGTTGTACTCCATACTGTTGTTTGTATAGGCGTTATTGTACCACTTCCGACGCTATTTTCCACCTAAATGTTATTATGTTGTGTAACAGTAAAAAAAACTATGCTTCCCAGCCAGTCTTATTAAAGTGAAACACACATGTTTGTTAGAATTTTAAGACTTTTATCTATATATTTTGTTCTGTTAGAAATCTTTGACCTGAAAGCAAGATTACACCCTAAGGGCATGTATTTTGGCCATTGTGTAAATAACACTAGAAAAATATGATGATGGTTATTTACAGCGATAAAGAACAAACCTGTTCGCAATGAAGACCCCAAGGACGCGAAGCTGCGGGAATATCAAGCGGAGATCGAGCGGCTGCGGTCGCTCATCGACCAACGGAAGGTGACGGAGAAGAAAGTGAAGCGAGTGCAAAGAGTCAAGCCGACTCATGACAACTGTATGTCTTCTCAGATACATTATTATATATTCAATATTAGGTGCGTTACATTTTAGTACAATTGAACTTTGTTTTGAATAGCATTATTATTATGATGTTACAGCCGAAGATGACACGGTCAGTATAGAAAACGAGAACATCCTCGCGGAGTCAACGATAGAACAGGAGAAGAGCAAGACCGAGGAGCTGGAGCAACAGATCAAGTCGCTGGAGGACCGGCTCGTGCAGGGCGGCGCCGGCAAGGACTTGATCAACAACCTCAACGAGAGCCAGATCATACTCCACCAGCGGAACCTCGAGATAGCGGAGCGGAAGAAGAGGGAGGTGGAGATGCAGCAGAAGATAGAGCTGGAGGAGGAGACGGCGGTCATAGTCACCAACACGTTCACCACGCTGCAGCAGGAGGTCGACCACAAAACACAAAGGTATACAGACACAAAACACAAACCTTTCCTATAATACAACTACAGGTCTATTTCTATATAGAGATCAATATACCCGCAGTTTCTGTACTTGGATATTTGTTTTTTAATAAATGGTTGGCTCAGCAGAGTGGTGTTATCCAAGTGGAAAACCGCTTAGATGAAGTCACTCGTTTGTTCGCGCTTGGCCTCTAATGAGATCTTCGAACTACTCCTGCCGACATGGCCGGAGCCGATGGTCGATAGAAGAACCCCCCATTTGATGACTAGCATCCCTTCCAGTGTCAACACACAAAGCACAGCGTAGACTGTCCGCCTTACAGTCGGCTGCTCAAGGAGCGGTCCTAGACGGACCCTTGTAGAACCCCGCAGCCCATCGGAGGCTCGATGGTGTTGCCCTCTCCGTCGATGTAGACTACATCCCTACTTTCCAGATAATTCTTCAACAGGCCCCGTATATACCGGGGCACTCCGAAATTCCGGAGCGCATCAAGTATCACGGCTTGCGGGAGTCTGTTGAAGATGTTGGTGATGTCCAAGGACACCAGCAATAGCCTATCCCTCTGGGAGGTAGCCGCCATCGACCACCTCTTCAACCTTATGAGAGCATCCACCGTCGAGCGTCCGACTCTGAAGCCGAAATGCCCATCCGCGAAAACTGGCCCTTATACCGCATTCATGTGATGGCTGATGCGGAAAGCTATTATCCTTTTCTAAAAGCTTTACAACATCGTCTAGCAACACCAGCGGCCGGTAGGCGGATGGGCAGCTCGGAACCTCGTCTGGCCCTGGCACCTTCCGCCACCCCTGGAGGAGACACCTGCCACTCCTACTCCACAGATCACTGTTGCGGAACTATGGGCGCCATTTCCGGCGGTAGGAACTTCTGAGGGGCGCGGAGAAGAGTATAACTATATGGAGAGTTTATGTGAAAGGAGGCGCCAGGCCCCGGAGTGTACTCCGGGCAATCTTAAATGGGTGCCCTCACAGATTCCTCCCCACCTACTGGAGGAGTTCCTCCACGGCTAGATTCTTAGACCTGCCGATTGCCGCCTTCAGAAATTCTCTGGCTTCCCTTTAGGCGGCACCGAGCCGGACTTCGACCACGGGGTCTTGTCTGCGTCTGTTTCGACTGCGGGCATACCCTCAGTGCGCCGCGGTGCACGTCTCGCGGCCCTGGGATAGTGTTTGTATTATTGTGCACAAGTAACTAATGACATGCGAATCCTGAGATGTCACAAAAATTCCAAGAACATGCTCGTAATTGTTAATTGAAGCTTTTGTATGTTGACTGTTGTTGAAATAACACATTGAGAATGTTGCAATTAGGTCGCCACTATTCTGGGTTGCTTCTACCTTTTCATTAAAATAAAATCACTCTCAAAGTTACATTATATTAAACCGTTGCTGGGCCCATCATAATACGAATTTTCATAGCCATTCGTTATTAAGGATTCAGAATTATTTTATAAGAAAACTACGGGTGCCCACTGGCTTCATGTGAATTACTACAGAGTTCTGGATCTGTCTCTCGTCGAATCCTTATTTAGATACTTTTACGTTGCCTATATGTTTGGGCTAAGTGTCCTAATAGTTTACTCCAAAAGTTCAGCTGAAGTAGTCAATTCCGTCAAATCGAAAAAAACTTTATTCATGAAGATATCTGTAGGAAGTTGTTAGTAGATAGAGCGTATAATAGTGTGAACGGGCGGTCGCAGGTTAAAGAAGTGCCTGTCCAAGTACGCGTGTCTCCGCGAGGAGATGGTGGAGCAGCGCGAGGCGCACGACACCGAGCGGCGCGACCACGAGGCGCTGCAAGCCGCGCTCATCGGGGACCTGCGCCGCCGCCTGCTGCTCGCCGACAGCTTCGTGCCGGAGGGGGGCCGCCCCGCCGTCATGCGCGCCCGCTACAACGACGACACCGACTGCTGGGAGGTGCGCCCCCACTCCGGCGCCGAGCCCCTGCCGTCTGGGCGCCGCCCCCTCGCGCACCCGCACCGCCGCCGGCCGCACTGCGCCGGCACCCGCCACCGCGCCGAGAACCTGCTCGAGCTCGCGCCGCTGCCGCTGCCCGCCACCACGCGCGCCTACGTGCCCCCCCACCACCGCCCCCGGCGCCACCACCACCGCCGGCACAGTCGCAACATAACCAGGTCCGTTACTTACTAGTCGCCAAGTCCATGCACAGTTACAGATGAAATAGATGTTGCCTTTTCTAATAAATAACATTACAGTTGCCGCTACAACAGTAACAATTTTTTTTACACATCATTAATGACGCCCGAACCCGACTATACTCTCAAGAATAAAATAAGCATAAAACTGGAATTAAAACATTAAATAAATGTTACAGACCATTTCGCCGCCGAAATAAAAAAGAAACAGAAGTGGAGGGCGGTGTGCGTCGCGCCCCCGCGCCCCGCACCGCGCGCGGGCCCCGCGCCCCCCACCACCGGCCCACCACTGCGCACCGGCTCGGCACTGCCGGCGTCCGGTAGACCACACACACGTACACACACACACACACTAAACCCAATCGTCTGTTCAGTAGTATCATATATAATATACTACGCGTCCAATATTAAACACAAAAATGTTGCACTGTGAATAACCACCAACGAATGTTACGCCTCCTAGCAAATAGAAAATCTAGTGTGTCTGTAACAATATTATCTAGCAAATAGAAAATCTAGTGTGTCTGTAACAATATTATCAAATGTCGCCTCATCTAGCTTTAACATCATACTCATTTATAATAAAAACTGCTGCGACACCGAACGTCCGTGTGATTTGGAACACCATGTATACAACTGTCACATGGTGATTTCGCTGGTGGTTATTCTTGCTGCAGTAAAAAAAAACTAATTGTAAGTAGTATTATTCCGTACGAGTTAGAACGGAACAGTTCGCGACACGGTACCTCCTCCCCAGTTGGAACTCCCCCCTCCTTGCGACGCTGTTTTCCTCCCACCATGCCCTTTCCCCTTCGACGGTAAATCGTCGTCGTACAAAGAACGCACGTGCGTCACTCGTACATTATCGAATTATCGATAGTGTTTACATTATTAACAATACCATGAACATCGATATTAATGAAAATTGGAAGCATTAAAAAAGGAACCTTCGATGTTATCGGTAATTTTCAAAGACAGTTGATTTCCAATCGAGAAGTAACGAGTCACACACACAAACGAAACGTCCGAATAACCAAACATTATTGAAAATTGTATTCTCTAACTGTTTCATTAAAGTTATTATTATGATATTTTTGTACGTTCGTAAAACATGTTTATATTGAACGGCGAACGCTTATTCGACGCTTCCGCGTGCGCTTCTCATTATGTATATATTATGAGTGTAATATATAAATCTGTAGTGAACATCGCGTAGGACACATTGTAATACGTAGCAGCAGTCACAAACGAGTACGAGCAAGACGGCGATAGCGCACCGAGCGCGACAGCCTGCGTGTTGATCTCGAGCGTCGTTTCTCCCCAACATATTGAGCGCGGTGAAGACGCTTTTATATAATTTATTCTATTAGATTATATTCGCGGGAGGACGCGATCCTCCCCGGTTTTATTTATTGTACGCAATATTATTTTTAACCTGAATTCTGGTTTTAGTCAATTTAGGGTTGTCGTTTGTTTTTTTATAAATATGATTTTTATTTTACCGTTGTTGATTATTAATATTCTTTTCATTTTTTTTTGTAAATCTTTATTTAATGCTTCGCTCGTGCGTCGGAGCAAGTGATATTAGGTAGTTGTCATAATTATTATGATATTTAAATTGTATCGATTATGAAATTTTTAATGAATTTTCAGTATTTTTGAAATCGCTTTGTATATGTTATATACGGCCGGCGGTGTCCTCCCTGTGTGAGGAGTGGAGGGAGAGGCAGGGGATGGGGAGGGCGCCGAAGCGATGTGATCCTCTTATAGTAAATGTTCAAATGTGTTACCAAAGACGGAAACAATCCATTCCATGTGTTTTGTCCCACGTATAATGATATTACCACTGATCATGTTCCTTTGTGAAATTTCGGTTTTTTTAAATATTATATGTTCTAGAGACAGTTTTCTAGTCAAACATTCTTTATAATAATAATATTGTAAATATATTATATTTTAGATATTTGAAAAGTATAGGGTTATAAGTTAGAGCGGTAATGTTCGCACAATGCATTCTGAACAGAAGAGTTCGGAAAAACATTTTACTATTAAATAGTTTAAATTTCATATTTCCATCAATGCGTTAATCACAAATAGAGTCTACAATCATGTATAAAATTAAAATCCAGAAAACTAATATATTAATAAATAAATGTTACAAAGTTTTGTGTATGTTATTGTATTGTTATTAATTGGCTTTATAATAGTTTGTATTTCTGATGTGAAATAATAATGTGATATATTATTTGGGAACCGCTAGTCAGCAGCCGCCGCCGCCGCCGCGTACACGCTTACACTCACTAATAAAATATTTCAAATTTTTATATTTACTTTTATTTATTTAACCCTTAGATTATGATATAACAACAAAATTGAAAAAATACACGTACAGAAATGCTGGGAAAGACATATGTAACGAAAGAGCGAGAAGAAAAAGGCGCCGCCGACAAAAGCAAATTGCCTCACTTATGTACTTAATTTACAGTCGAACAAGCTTTGAATTTTGAGTTATTATCATTTTTGATTGATTAATTAGTAGGTATTCAATTGGTGAAGGCGATACTTTGCGGAAATCCATTATAAATAATGTGTTTGATTTTACTTTGATTCAAAGTTGGAGGTGGAATTAACAAAGTAATATCAACCATATTATTAGTAGACTTTTCAAAGAAAATACAAATAGTCTCTGTGACCTCGGTTCAATACTCCAAGAAAAATACGTATTCACAAAGAGGATTTTGATTGACATGCGATCAGTAATAAAATACCTGGGAACTGATGTTGTTTTTATTGATGTACAGCTATAGGTCTTTAACTAAATATATGCTTTTGCTGTGATAACTCATGTGTCCGGTCGGTCTATATTGAAACTGACACGTTTCTAAAACCTCTTTCAAATTGTATATTCAATCAAATCATGTCTCAAATAATACATATCCAATATGGTAACACAATATTCAGAACGACAACTTAACGGCTAGTGGTAAAATAATTTTGAATGAACTATAGACTTTATAATCCACCTCTAGTTAATAATAATGTAAAACGTGCAATAGTAATGACAGAATTGACAAAAGCCTCTGACTAGCATGTGTATATATAGTTTTAACACGGTTACCATAAAAAACTAATCTTGATTTCTGTACAAGCTTACGTACAATAATTAGGTACTGAAAAATTAAATATATGTATGTGTTATACTGTGCCAAGTAGATAAGAAACACTTATCCCGATAATAATAACAAAAAAGGCTATATATGTTCATGTAAACAGTTTTAAATTCTAAATTTAAATAAAATTTTGATGTAACGCATAGTTTTACATTGACCTGATAGAACACAGACATTTATTGAAGTGAAATATACAGTCCGTTCACTATTAAAAGTCCCCTCGTTCTGGAGTTGATAGCTCTGACTAGTCGGGTTGCATATTTTCCCATTTTGTGTCTCCCAAAAATTAGGGTAGACGGAGAAGGTTGGATAAATTATGACAAAAGATTATTTATAAGTGACTAAAATAAATCATTTGATTTAAATGAATTATAGTTTGATGTTCGAGTATTACAACGAAACATAAATAGCGATACTATTGACGGATATTTCACACACACCGCTAAACTAAGAAAAGCTCTCAAGGTTTATTTTACATAAGAAACAACATGAAATAAATATGTACCAATCATGTAAATGTTCATAAATCTGTTTCAAGTGGGTAGCCATTACTCACGTAACTTAACACACGTATTTAACAACTAACGAAGACCGAAACGAACGTTTTTGTTTTTATTAATATTACGTTAGTGTTCTTCAAAGAAAATGTCATTTTCTTTGAATTATGGGAGAAAATTTTACCTTATCTAATAGGGTACATTTCATTTGTAAACATTAGGTGAACTGCCATAATAAAATAATGCAACAAATAAAAAAACATCTTTTCAAAATATACTTTATTTTTACGATGAAAAATCTTACAATCTGGTCAAAGGACCGTCATTGTCACTAGTCAAGTTCAAGCGTGTTACGTTCATTTTTTGTGCTTCTAAAGTATAATATCACGTCTCTACATTCATTACTTCCATTTGAACTACATTTTAATAAATATATGTGTCAAATTGTACGGAGTTTAAATATAAAGGTACGGCAACTCGATTTTAATAACCCGTCATGTCAACACACAAGATTGTACTCGTCTAAAATGGAATAATCGGAGATTTGTTTGCATTTTCCCTTTCACAAAAAGCACGAACCTTCAATACAATTTCTCTTGTATTACTTGAAAGTGTCTATGGTATGAATAAAACATTAAAAATCCTTATTTCGACTCTAAAATTACAGCGCTTAGATTTGACAGAATCGATTGACTTTCTAATTTGTAATGACGGTCTGTAGTTAGGGTTGCCACCTGTACTTTATTATAAAGTATTGTACGTTATTTCGGGTAATTGTACTTTATACTTTATGAGAACAATAAAGTACGCGAAAATACTTTATTTCTCTGAGGTTTCTTGCAGCCAAGAAGACTTTTAGAGAGTTCCTGTGGTGAATAGCAAAAGGCGAAAAAAAGAAACAAAGTGTATTTGAATCTGGTAAAAATGAATTTCTTTTTTCATTTACTTCAACCTGCATTGACTGTAAATGTTCAATGAAAATGAAAATGGTGTGCAGCGGTTTACCAATGATAGTTATTTGTTAAATGTTGCTAAAAGTTTTGAAAAATATGTCTTTACGCAAGAAAATAAAGTAATATAAATCGTACTTTATTTTGCCATGAGGTACTTTTTTTACCTTTATAATAACCAATGTACTTTATTTTCACAAAAAAAGGTGGCAACCCTACTCTATAGTGAAAAGATATAGGAAAGGGAGCCAAGGGACAAGGTTTAGTGAAGAGACTATATGTAAACAGCTGCTGACAACAATATGCTACAGAAATGCACGGAGAATGTAAGGAATACAATCTCATATGGAAGAAAAGTTGAAAAAGAGTCCAGCTGTGCTACAGATAACAGCTCAAAAACCTTCCACAATCGCACCCAGCCTTAACCCGAACCTGAAAGAACATCCGGTTCCAGACCGAGAGTCAAGTAAGGTTCATTTGGTCTATACGCCGATGACACGATCGTTTACGTTTCTTATAGACAAAGAGTTACTCTCAGAGCCCGCGTCCAAAAGGTTGTCAACACCTTTTAAGTCTTTGGTACAAAAAGTGGTGCATAGCGATAAACCAGGGAAAGAGCACCGCGTTCATGTTCTCCGCAGAAGACGAACCCCTCCACGCCCCGTTAAATACCTAGGAGTAGAGATCCCCTGGGCTACCGAAGTCAAGTACCTCGGTGTCCTATTAGACGTCCAAATAACTTTTAAACCTCACATTAAGAAAGTCTAGCACCAGACCGCTATGGTGCTAGGGCGGCTTTTCCTTTCATAAACTACTGGAGTAAGATGGCCCTCCGCAATAAAGTTACTCTGTTAAACAACCATCGTCAGACTAATCGTGACCTATTGCCCCCTGCCATTGCCCATAAAGACTTGGCTTTCCTTTCAAGTGATTCAGAATCGCTTCGTAAAGAAAGCCGTAAGTGGCCGAGAGAGGTATCAGTGGAATCCAGAATTGTGGACTTACACAGAGATCTGAACCTACCCTCCATCCATTCCGTAATCAAGTCCCAGTGTGGCGCCTTCTTCGATCGCGCAGAGACATACCCAAATCCGCTCATAGCGAGAGCCGTCGCTTACTCCACCGAACTGTTAGCTCCGAAATCGCTTCGGAGACCGCGAAACGTCCTTACCGACCCCAACGATAAAATCACCGCCGCAAATGGGATCTTTCCCCATCACCCGACGTACATAGGTCCTGTAAGGAACCTTTTTATTTTATGTTAAAAAAAAAAATGTATTAGTTAGGATTAAAATTCCGCGGGAGTTTTCACTCCCAGGTAGCGGCCAAGACGAGGTTCGAACCCTTGTGTTAGTTACCTTTTGCGGCTGAGTGCATTCAGCACTCGCTTACAAAGCTCGGTGAAGCTGTAAAGGCACTTGCGGTCAATAGCATTAGCTAGGTTAGAAAAAAAACTTCCACAATCGCGCTGGTGTAGACAAAGAGTATGATGATATTAATGTAGCAATTGTAGATGAATTGAAGTATGCCAAGTTAAAAAATTAAATATCATTGTCGACTATAGATGTTAATTATTGAAAATTTCAATGTCCAAAATAATGTAGTAAACATAACCTTAAAGAATTATTATAAGAAAAAACGTGCACCTAGAGTGATTTTATTTCGTAAACTGTAAATAGTTCGTTTATTGATTTGGCGCTTTCTTTAAAATCTACCCTGATGCTAATGTGTCGTCACCCTAATTTAATGCATTTCGAAGGACACTTTTCATATACACAGATTATTCTCCTAACCTTGTATTCTCTATGCAGAAATGTTATATATGATAGCATTCATAAGCTTTTGTGTTACCACAACTAAAATATTTTCTCACTAATGCCCGAAAGAATGTTCGAGTCGAAACGATTACTACTGAATTATTCTGCTGGTTGTTTGAATAAGTCCTCAGAACCGATGAATAACCGAAATAAGTCCGTGGATTAATAATTTTACTTACAAAAATGTTTTTTTTGTATAAATCGATGTGTGTTAAAACAACAATAGGTACACGTTCTTAAGAGGAGGGTAAGGTTAATTCGTCCAAAACATGTCATATTTTTGTGATTTTTTTACGACATAGTTGACATTTATGCATTAAAGCCAATGGTAAATTAAAGAATAACATTTGAAGTATATTATGTAACATTTTCATGAAGAAATATCAAAAAATTCCCTTCATAACTCGGTGCTGGATCATCTGAAATGAAAAAATCAAAACTATTTCGCTAGATAATTGCTTTCTCAAGATAAAGCTGGAAGGGATTTTCAAAAGTTCAATTGTTCACTTTTGGGGAACACTGAAATAAGAAGCATGATTTTTGCAACAAAAAACCGGTTAATTTGTTATTGTCTTCTAAAATAAAAAATTCAACAAATTTGAAGAAAAAAAAACTCTCCAGCTTTAGCTCGTAAATTATGTACAGAAATAGTGTTCAAAATTTCAAAAGGATTGGTGAAGTCGTTTTGAAGTTACGAGAGGCACCAACTTTGAAATCGTGAGTTGTGGGAAAACCGCTTGAAAGTTTGAACATTAAAAAAATTTGGAATGAAACGTCCATAAACAAGTTTTATGGACTTACCTTACACTGAATCATCGATGTTTACTTGGTAAAATATTCACTGCTAAACTAAATTATATAATCTACACTGACTAAATAAACATTAAAGATAAAATCCTTGTAGGGGATAAGGAGTCTGTATGACAGTCACCGCTATACCGTCCCTTTGGGCGCGCGGAAGTGACACGCAGTCACTTAAGTCGTTAGTTTTGCTCTTATTCATCTCAAATTTTCACACAATATTCTTAAAAGCTCTCCATTTAGAAAATCAAATTTTAAAAATGCAAAAATCTTTAAAAACCATAGCCTCCTCTTAACCCGCCAAGCTAATTTAAACATTAAAAAAACCATTTTTTCAACGTTTTAAATTTTCACTTTTGTCGGCTGTTCCCATAGCTGCCTAAGTTTTTATTTCTTTAAATTTATTGAGAACTAAATCGCGTTGTTTCAGCTGTTCTTAATTTGGATTATACGTGGTTGTCTTCAACCTGGGACCGTGGAGTTATTACCTGCATGTAGTTATTCATGATACATACACCAAACTACTCCTCTTTACCGCAGGAGACATGGTTACCATCAGCCAGGCCGAAAACCGCGTCAGGGTAATGTGATACATGCTCACAAAATCCCTTGTTAACTAAATATTGCCAGCACATGATACACCATGGGGGAAGTGAATACTTGCCTATAACTTGACAGATTTATCGTCGTTTATATTAAGTATTGCCTGGGAATAGTAGCGTGAAGCTCTGAACCTTTCTTCATACACTTGTAATGTAACAAAAAAAATCAAGTTTGTAGTCACAGTAGTCACCCGGGTAAAAAGAGATGACGGTCGATTAGTGAATCCCGAAAAATACAAACAAAAAAATAACCTTGTTGGCAAACATGAGTTTTGATTCTTGAAGTGCCACGCCACTCCCATGCTGGCTACGTTGCTGCTTATAGGTACTCAAATTTGTGTGTATACTAACCATTTTTCAAATATAGATCAATAAAATGTATAATTGAACAAATTAATTACTTAAACACAACAAATAATTTTTAATATATTATTTTTACTGAAAGGTAGAAAATAACAAATTTGGAGACTTTTTAATATTTACAAACGAGGTGTTCTATATAATCTGTTATACATTCAATATTCTTGACCAATGTTAATGATTCCCGCCCAACAAAATATCTAATTTCCAAACGTTACAAATTTAAATACATTTTAGTGATGTACGATCACGATTAATCAATATCGAAAAAATGATATGAAAGTTAATGTACGGTATAAAACAACTTGTACGCGTCATTTTATTACTCAGATATGTATATTATATGCACGTTGTCTGTATATATTTTCCTCTATGCGTTCTAAACCATTCATCCAATTATGATTAATCTTTGGTGAGTTTCTCTGTGAACACTTGTAAAGGTTCAAACAAATTCGTGGCACAGTAACAAATGCTGGATACAACTTTTTTTTGAGCACTAATCTGATGTTTACGCCAGCTTTTCATTGTCTTCCTACTGTTTCATTTTTATTGGTAATCGACATATTAACGTGGACATATTTACGCCTCTCCCTTCCAACTTTAACAAAGAGATTTACTCCCTGTTAAACTACTACATATATATTTCTTAGTTAGAGCATGGTTACAATACAGCTTACTATCTATCTAATGTTATACAGCAGTTTATATCGTAATAATAACTTAATCTACAGGCTAACACTAAAATAACCTAAGAGTGGGAGATGAGCGGGGTAACCGCTTCAGGGCTTTGCCCTATGGCAAAGAAAACCGCTTCATCGGCGAGCTAAGCAAGTTCCGCTCGGCCAGCTAATGGGAAGTCGTTGGTCTATAACGCGTATAGACTTGGTTCGTTGCTAGCTTGAAAAGCAGCGCCTCATGCCAAACTTTGACTCTAGTTAGCTGCAGTACTGTTGAAGGACCTTCTCTGAATCCAAATTATTCAGTTCTGGGTTTTACGTGCGGCTTCAATTTGGTCACTACGAACCTCTTAAACACCTTGGAAAGTATGCTGAGTAGTGTTATTGGCCTGTAGGATTCCGGTTTATGCAAGTCTTTATACAGCTTGTTTAGTCGAAATGATAATGTCATAGATATGCTAGAAATTAATAGGTGGTGCTTTAGCCCTTATTAATTAGTTTGTATTTAAGAACCAAACTAACTCATTTTGAGGTTAGTAACACAAAAAAAGAAATAAAACATCTGATTGGGGTGCGTGTCAACTATCAGCTAAACATGGGCGTCAGGCGAGTTGTTAAACGTGCAAAAACGAATTTATAATGTTTCACTGGCTATGCACTTGTATTACTATTCTTCATAAGTAATAAGTAGATCATCCCTATGAAAGGCTAAATGGTTTAGATAAAGTATTTTTTTTCCGGTATTATTTTTGTGAAGTTAATTCTTTATTATTCATAAACGACACCTGTACCAAAAATACAATTTTTGTCTGTCTGTCTGTCTTTTTGTATTGGGTAATCTCCGGAACGGATAGACCCACTTTACGGGACTTTTTTGGTAGATTGCTGAAGATACTCTGGGTAAAGTTAGGTACTTTTAATTTTCAAAAATAATTAGGGTTCTGCGTAAAAAATATAACTCATAAAAATTTAAATAAAATTCGATTCAACGTACAGTTTTACGAGTAAGTGCTATAATTTATAATACATATTTTTTTTCATCTTTGTACAAACATTTTAAAGAAAATAATGAGGGTTCCGTATATAAAAATTAAAACGCAGTGAAGAATATATGAAACGCGGGTGCAGCCGCGGACAAACAGCTAGTTCTGCGTATAAATTACATATGCATAAAGACTTCGACGATTACCGCTTTAAGGGTTGATTCTTGTGAAGACAAGATTAAACTGATACTCGTTAATTGCAAAGAGACAAGCTGAATCAGTTATATGCATAATGCTATTTCTTGTTTGATGTATTGAATGCTTCCTTTTTAGACTATGTTTTGAACTGTCAGAGTTAAATAGGTATAATTATAACAAAATGAAATAAAGTATAAATTTCATTTACTTAGTTGGTAATTACGCTCAGAGATGAATAAAAAAAATCCCACTTATTCAAATTCAAAAATACTTTATTCAATTTAGGCATTGATAAAGCTACACCACCAAATACTACCACCAGTTCGGAAAGCTACCCAGTCATCAAGAAGAATCGACAAGAAACTCGATCTGTTTTTTTTTCATGTTTTAAGATCATGGTCCTAGAAATAATAACTTCAATTTCTATAAATTATTTGAAATCATCACTTGTCAACTTGTTAATGTTTCTTTTCTGACATACTTTTTTGGTTCTAGTGATAACTTCATAATAATTATGTCATATTTTATAAATGAAACAATGATTTATAATATTTAATAATAATCTTAAAAAAAAAAAATCTCTGACACAGAATGTTTGTTAATATCCGTTATTTGAATAAATTATATTGATGTATCGACCATGTATCGATTAGGGGAGACGCTCAGCACATCTCTATTCATTTAACCGTCGTTTCAATTCAAAAGTACGTTCGCTTTGTTTCACTTACAAAATGTAAAAAACACACATTTCAATGAAAAATTACAAATAAAAATGTCGGAAAAATTAAGAGATTATCAAGTAATAGATGTTTTCTGCAACGGCACTTTCTACAAAGTAAGACACAAGGTCACAAACAACATTTTCGCTTGGAAAGCGTACAATTGCTCCGCGTTCTCCAACGATCAAATACAGTTAATCGTGGATGAAGTGAAAATAATTAATAAAGTGATATCAAAGAGTTTACTTCGTTACTACGACACTATTCTGCACTCGCCTTCAAAGACTTTGTACTTTGTCCTTGAGTATAGTTCATGGCGCAATGTGCAAGAATTGATAGAAGAATGCAAGGCCACCGGCAAATATGTTGCTGAGGAATTTGTGTGGCGTCTGCTGCACGAGCTAGCTCGAATTTGTAAAACCATCGAAGAACTCAATGTTGTAGTGCTGCGGAAATGTATAGAGGCGTCATCAGTATTCGTTGGCCCGGATGGAGAGCTTCGGATAGATTGTTTCGACTTAGAGCAAGGCTCAGGAACGCAAGACTTAATGCATATGGTCGGAGAGTTAACTCATAAATTATGCTACCAACCAGGAGGGTACGATAATAGGGTTATAAAATATCATTATAGTGACGACTTAAAGGATGTTATTGATTTCCTTGTTGACGATAAAAACTCAAACCTACGTGCAGACGTTCTTTTATACCATCCCACAGTACTCGGGAACTTGGAGACATTGTCAAGGAAGAACATTTTGAGTGAAGTATTTGTAGCAACAGAATCAGCATATTTAACCTCTGAATCGAATAAATGTGATGCAGAAAAAGCAGTCGAGCTTTCCAAAGCTTTGGAGCCAGTTCCCAGGACACGTTTCAACATACCAGACAGTCCTATTTATTGCAATATCAGTCCAAAAAGAAAACCGTGCATTGCTAGTGATGATAGTCAACCAACTCGTGCTTCATTGTCGCCGTCGTTGGCCGCATTGGCATTAGAGTTGCCTGGATTTGTTCCTCGGTGTAGAAAACCTTACACTGAAGTTATAGACAGGTTCAAGTGCCCTAAAACAGTTTCTGAGGAGACACTTAGCCATCAATGGATATCACGTTTGGTTGCCTTGCGAGAACGAGAGAATGCTCTAAATCAGAGAGAAAAAGATCTTATTATCAAAGAAATTGTGAACAGCCCAAGCACAAAGATAATTAATCTCAATGACTCGCATGATCTACTCTATGGCCAAGACAGCAATGGAATTACATTGCCTCCGATGTTAACTCAAGCTAAACAAGAAAAGAAAGAGTGCAGTTCCCGTCCCCGTCGCCCAAGAACCTCCTTAGTCCGCAGTAAAAGTAGAAGGAAGAGTTATGGCTATGAGGATCTTGACAGCTCACTGTCAGCTGATACAGGGGATAGTAGCATGATAATAACAGCCACAAAGTTCACAGAGGCTACCATGCCACGTCGTAACATTTTCCCTGATGTTTCCACTAGAAAAGTACACTTTACATCTGCAAATCCATTTATAGAAAGCGATGAGAGTGTTACTTTAACTTTTTATGAATTAGAAAAAAAGGATGGAAAAAGTGAGCAGTTAAATGCAAAAGACAAAATTACAAAAGATATTTCAAACTTTAAATATTTAGATAAACAGAAATTACCTTCTGAAATGAGATCTACAATGAGTTGGAACCATTCATCTCCATCGAAGCAAGCCAAGATTACAAAAAACATATTTGGAGACATTACGAGTATAAGAAAGACTCCTTCAAAGTCAAGTATAAGTTCCCAGTGTTCAACATCATCAAGATTCTCCATAATGTCCAGAAGTCAGTGGAGTGTGGAACCCTGTGATGAGTCAAATGGTGGCAGTATATCTGGAAGGACTCGTTCTGGCATGAGACAAAGTCTAGCACAGACACCAACTGCCCCACCAGACTTGAAGAAGATAAAAAGTCGCAAATCATTACTACATTTCAGAACCCCATTCAAATTCAGATCATCTGGAAAATCTTAAATTGTTTCAACATCAAGTGCAAACTATAAATATCATTTTAATTTGACAAAGTGATCTTCATTTAAAAATTATAAATAAATCACTAATTAAATTTAATGTCATTTATAAGTGCCAGGAATTTTGTTGAATGTGAGTATAAAGTTATAAAATCAATCAATACCCTGTATACTATATAATAGTAAATATAAAATATTCTTATACACAAAATGACCTATTTTCTATAACATACATTTATATTTTTATAAATCAAACAACTATTTCTATAGAATCTATTTGTTTTGTATTGGATAATGCATAAAATGGCATTTTTAGAATAATATTGTAACATTTTGCTTAGATTATTTTCATATTGGTTGTGGTTTTATTAGATGTTAAGATATTTTTCTTATGTTTCAAGTTTTAAAAGATGATGTTAGTATAGAATTCTAAGATTTCTTAGAAATCAAATCATAAAAAATATGTAAAAGAAATTTTGTTTGATATACTTTTTAGTCTTGTGTAAGATATGAGATATATATATGCAGCGTGTGATATGAGATTTATTTGCTCATAAAATTTAGTTTTATATATAGATAAATATATAAATAGCTTCCATTTTATTAACAATTCCCTATTTTAAATATGGGAACTGTAGATTTTGTGAAATATTTTTATCTATTTGTACATTAGAATACGGACATCAACCCACCCTAAACCCTAGAATAGTTTTAAAAAAATGTTTAAATATGTATATTTACTGAATAAAACTAAAATGTTTTGTTTCATATGTGACAGATTATATATAATGTAAACAAAATATGTGTTTGTACATTTAATATTTCTTTGGTTTCTACAGTCTCTATCTGTAGTTATAAAAGGATAAATGTATTTTTATTTTCTAGAAGCTTATGAAAACGTGCCATAGGCTTTATTTTAGATATAGTTTGTGTAACTTTTAAGATTTTATAATGTGCTTTATAGATGTAACATGTCTTCCGATATAAACAATGTCAATATACGAAAATTCGAAATAAGCAAAATTTTTTATCTTTAGCATTAGTTGCCATAATTTTTCTTCATCCTAAATGGTGTATTTCTTTTATGAAAATAGGGTTCAATAAAAAAAGTTTAAAATAAACATTAAAAATCTCCTTATGAGTTTTATTTAATTATGACACTCACATGCCTTCATATAGGTATATTATTTTTTATTACTAATTATGTTTTACAAACTGGGAGTTATTTCTGTGTTAATTTATTCATTAAAATAAATTCTAGAACTAAAGTACATAAATGTCCTTGTAGTCTTCTTATGTGATATTAAATCTTTAAACTTAAAATTCAATAATACAAATCACTAGCAGTTATCCAGGCTGCAGATTTAAAGGTTCCTCGGAATTTGTTTCAACACTCACTGTAATAATTGTGTTGTATATACAGGTTCACTATAAATATATTTTACAACACTTCCCTTACGCGTTTGGATTTTTTTAATTCTTCTTTTTGTTCAGAGCTTTATCTGCTCCTTCAACAAACTTTTTTGGTAGTCCATACTTTTCAATGAGGAGTTTCGCCACAAAATGTGTCTGAAAATAGAATTGTAGTTGAGTTTTACTGATTAATTATGTATCTTAAAAAAAAGAGATAAATCTAAACTTGCTTCTATTGTAAGCATTTCTAATGTAACTTATTAAAGTCACAAGGAGTGTCTGCTTCATATTATAGTACTGTTTATGTTACTTGTAGATCAGTGATGAACTGGAGCAATACTTTGATTTGATCAATAGTAACATGAAAGATTGATTGTTTGTAAGTGATGTAAAGAGTTTGTGGCAAGCTGAGTATCTTCTGTTATAGTTATGTGGTAATTGAGTTAGTTCAAATTATATGTTACGGTTGTATGTGAATACCTGGTCTCCCTGCAGAAGCAGTTGGTCGTACTTAGCGCCAGGTGATCTGGTGATGGTGCAGGAAGCCGCTACTCCTCGCTGACAGGTTTGGCTCAGTCCAGCCAGACTGAACCCAAATGATTCCAAGTTTGATACTAGTGTAACCTGAATAAACATTCATTAATGTTTGCATGACTGATTTTACATGTATTAATATGCATATTAGTTTTACTACTGTATTTTCTGTTACGGCACTGTACTGCCATAAATAATCATAAATAAACCTATAGCACTGAAAAAATAAATTATTTTGTATGAATATTGAAAATGTTATTATTCAACATTAGTCATAATAAATTCTTGTTATTTTAAAATAATTATAAAAATAAACTTCCATTAGTTTCATTTTTATTCAATAATTAATTTCTTACTATAACTTGCCATAAATATCATATAATTAGCGTCAAACAAAGTTAAGTAAGATCAGTTTGATTTATATTGGATGGAGGAAATAATATTTATAATAGTTTTAAAATATTAGATTTAATGTTTATTACTAAACATGTATTATGCCAGTTGTCTCGGAGTTAGTAATTCAAATTATTTTCATTAGGTACTTATTAGATGAATAGTGGAGAAATATGAAATGAACTCTAGCATCACTCCATATATACTGTTCACTATGATTAATGAGCAGCAGGTGAGGTGCAAAAAGATTTAGATTGGGTGATTATTTCATTAATATTATGTCATAATTACCTTTTTGTTACCGCTCCTGGTAGCAACTTGCATTTTGATAGGTTCCAGTTTAGTCTTGACTAGTTTGTGAGTCCCGTCTGAGAACCGCATCTCTGTGCTTGCTGTCATCTTGTCCTGGACTCCTGACATCAGTGCATCCCACTTTATGTTCTCCTGGATTTATGACAAATTACACTTATAGATTATACCTTTGGTACCAAGATCTTTAATCATTTTTGTATCACGGCACCCAATTTATCCCAAAGGGGAAATAATTTAAACAATCTACTAAGCATTATATAATCGACTTGATGTAAATAAGTTTATATACTTATATATTATATTGGTTTTAGGTTGTAGAAAAACTAGTAAAATGTTATAAGAAACCTGTTCTTGTTTTCCAAGTATTTTGGCGAGCAGAGCGTCGAGTGTGACGGCGCCTTTCAGCTGCGCCGAGTTCAGATTGTGTTTCTTCACATAGTCTGTTAGTCTGCTCCGGACCTCGGACGCAGTTATAGCTGTGCCTTTCCTAAACATATTATATTATCATAATGACTTGTTTCATTCAATCGATAGACGTCCACTGCTGGACATAGGTCTCCACAAAGATCTCCACGATGACCGGTCTTACGTCACCCGCATCCAGCGGATTCTCCCGACCAGGTCGTCGGTCCACCTTGTGAGGGGAGCACACCCACGCTACGCCATCCGGTGCGTGGTAGCCACTCGAGAACCGGTTGGTTCCATCGGGCATCAGTTCTGCGAGCAATGTGCCCAGCTCGCTGCGATTTAAGTTTAGCAATTCTTTGGGCAATGTCGGTTACTTTGGTTCTGGATCTCCTTATTCCTGATTCGTTGACGCAGTGAAACTCCAACCATAGCCCTGTTCGTTGTCCTTTGAGCAACTTTGAGCTTTTATATTAGGCCCATTCTGAGCGATTCCGTCTGAGTGCCGTGTGTCATCGTGGGCAACACGCACTGGCTGAAGACTTTCGCCTAAGACACTGCGGTATTTCGGACGAGAAGATTCTGCGTAGGCTTCCCGAACGCGGCCCAACCGAGTTGGATCCGACGATTAACCTCTTTCTGGAAGTTTGATCTACCTAACTGGGCGGTTCCCTCCAGGTATACATAACTGTCAACAACTTTGAGCGCAGAGTCACCGATTTTTATAAGAGTTGGCACAACATGGACTTTAGACATGACTTTCGTCTTGTTCATGTATATTTCAAGACCAACTCACTCGTTCAGGGGCTCTACTGACGTCATCGAGCATCGTGTTTAGGTCTCCTGCGGTCTCAGCCATGACTACTATATCATCAGCAAAGCGGAGGTGGGTTATGTGCTCGCCGTTTATGTTATTGCCAAATCCTCAATACCCCTTGTATTATAAATGGAAAATATTTATAAAACTATTACATACTTAATCCTATTGACAAGATGTAGTTCATAAGCTTAATTTTTTTTAATAATTTTTATTAGTTGCAGATGACGTCACATGGACGCTATGTGACACAATTCGATCAGATTAGTAATTTAGCAGGGTTATAGAGAGATGTTAAAGTTGCAGTTAATGTTGGGAGAAGACACGTGTTGCGTGTGTGGCGCTTACTTGATGGGTGCGAAGAGGTCGGTGACGGCGGCCGTCACGCAGTGGAGCTCGCGCACGGCGGGCGGGGCGTACTCGTCCCCGGGGGCGGAGTCTGCGCGCTGGGGACGGACCCCCGGGGGCGCTAGGGGCGGGGGCGCGGTGCGCGCGCACGGCCGCGTGTGCGACGCTGACAGCTGTCACAGCGTCGACGCCCTTCTCCACCTCGCGAACCTCGATCAGCCCTTCCTTCGACACACAACCTTATATTGAAAATATATTACTTAACTTATAGAACAAGTTCCAATAAGGGAAATTAAAAACTATAATAATAGTTGTCACAAATGAAGACACTCTCTTCCATACTGTGTGTTACTAAGCAAACTTATAACAATATAAACCAATTCACACGAGAAGTCGATTTTTAATTATTAGAGTAATCGACATATTAACATAACATAAGCTCACACCTTTTATTCCCGAAGGGTTAGGCAGAGGTGGAATAGCGAACTACACCAACCACATTCAGCCGAGCTTAGTTCCGTCCCAGATATGACAGGGGGCGAGCCTATCGCCATATCGGGCACAAATTCCAAACTCCGGGATGATACTGAGTAGAAAAAGCCAATATCAGTTGAGCCGACCCGGAGATCAAACCCGAGACCTCAGAACGACAATCGTACCGTAATACTTTTCTTTTATTATTACTCTTTTAATATTTTGTCAGTTCAACATATCCTCACCTATCCAGTTTGTTATTGTTTCTAGTTTTTCATAATAAACAATTACACATATTATATTAAAACAAAATCCATTTAAAAAGTACTATTTTACTTTTACATTGATTACTGTTAATTCACAGCATTAAGTATTGTAATATTTGATCAGTTCAAAATGGTTTCAAATCATTCACGTCACCGGTGGAACATTGTAGCAACATTCTGTTGTGTAGTACTTTCCGCTCTAATTTATACTAAAGCGTGTGATGTTTCTACATTCAGTGTACTTCTTATTTTGTATGGTATTTGTAAATATTGAAATAAAAATGATTCTATTTTTTTGTACCTCGACATTATAGAGTATGTATATACATATAACATTTTAAATAAGTTATTTCACATTAAAAATACCTTTTGCATGGCTTCTAGAAACTTTCCCACTTTCTTGTATGTTGATTTCTTAACATCTAACGTGAGTTCCGGAGGGCAGAGCGGGATCATATGGTTTCTGAAAGCGTCTACATTTGTGTTATCTAACGTCACACGAACAACTCTCTATAATTACATATTTTTGAGTTATATTATTATAGTATTAAATAATACATTTTAATTAATACAACGCTATTACTTATTGTATGTTTGTAAAAACTTAGACAAGCTTGATTTAATGAATAATTGTTTTAATTTTAATATCAGAAGTAATAATAAGTTATTCGCCCCGCGCTTTAGGTTAAGTAAGTCTAATAAAAGTTTTAAAGGTAAGAGTTTTAGATTTTACAATAAGATCCCAAGTAACATTACCGATTTACCTGACAATAAATTCAAGTATTATGTCAAGCAAGTCTTAATCTCAAAAGGTTATTACAGAGCGGATCATTATGTGAACAATAGTGATGTCTGGAATTTAGACACATCTCTGTGCTTCTACAAACAATGGTTCCAATTATGATTTGTGTAGTTTTTATTTTAAAATAATGTGTATATATATATTCGAATTTATAAGAAAAAAGAACCAGATCAAGTTTCTTGCCAGTTCTTCTGGATGGTTGGGTCATTTTTCGAACCGGTTGGTAGTGTTTTGACGTTCATAAGCCCACTATCGGGGCCTAAATTGAATAAAGAATTTTCTTATTCTAATTTAACCTATGTTTTTTTTTATATTTCAGTCTTTGCCTGAAGATATGATATTCGACTTCATTCAATATATATTATTTAAATACATACAATTCATTATTCATATATTTATCATAAAATGTATAGTAATATTTTACCTGTATAATAAACTGGTCTTGATTGGCAGCTCCACGCTCTTGCCTTCCAGTTTCAGGAATGACAACAAACACCACCTGAGGAGACCATCCATATCTGTCGGTATGTCCGACTCAGACTGGGAATCTTCTAGAAAAAGAGAAAAAAAAATTGAAAACTCTTAATTTTATCCATCAATTCGGAATATTTACTTCATATTTGATTTAAAGTTATTTTCCATTTCATCTGAAATTCAAATCAAATTCACCTCCATGGCTTTAAAATTGTCTATTACTCTAATATATATGCTGCTAGTTGAATAAATACTTAAAATGATAGCAAATAAAATAATATTCTGACAGAAATACAGAAAGATAAAATGAAAAAAAAAAACCCTTTTTGATTTAGGTATCGTGTATTTCAGTTTTATATATTAACGGCAATCTTCTTGAATAATCTTTGAACGATTCTACATCGCACTATGGTTCTGTTGTCTTTCATTGTACATAAAATATATGTTTCGAAACAGTCTGCTCTTCACTTTTATTTATTAGTATAGATTAACCCCTTGAGCACCTTCCTGGCGTTTACGCCGGCTTTCCACTGTTTTCCTATTGTCTTTCTTTTGTTTCATTTTTATGGGTACTCAACACATTAAGTAATGGATTTCATTAATGGAATATTGAAAAACAACTAATTTATTTTATTTACTAATTGATTAATAAAGCTAATTAATTAATTCACCTGTAACAATGATATTATCAGATTGATTTTGACTGTCGTCATTTTGATTGGTCTGTATAATAGTGTCTGGTATAATTCTGGGTTCATTTGGCACCGGAGCTGGATCTGGTTTGGGGTTTGGTTTGCCAAGATTCGGCCATTCATCTCTCACTTGAGGTTGAATGATTAACTGTAAATGTTTAAATACTTTGTACTGTGAGGTTTTTATTAAATCAATAACAGTTAATAACAAACAGTGATCTTTCAAAGCCTACTGTGACCAAACTTAAACTTTGTTTCTTTATATTTTATACCTATTTAATTATTTATCAATTAAAAAAATTGATAAGAGTAACACAATATAAACAGATAATGACAGTTCCAAGATAACAAAATCATTGAGTTATTTATTAATAATATTTAACCACAGTATTCATTAAAATAAATGCAAAAAAAAAAGTTAACACAAAATAATGCAATAATGCTAATAGAAAGTGTTAAATAAATATCCTATAGAAGCATAGGTTTAACATATTTTAAAAAGAACAAATATTTTAGGTAGAACCATTAATATTACATTAGAAGTAACATAGTGGAATAGAGTACTGTATAAGTATACCTGCTAAACTCAAATAAATTCAACAATTTGAAGCCAGTGGGGAACAGATTTTCTGTTTGAACTTGGACAGCGAACTAGTTTGTTGTTCCTAATAAGATTTGACTAGGAGATAGTGGTAGGACAACTTTATCATATATTTTTAATACTAACATGAAATTTACCTCTTGGATACCAGCAGAAATATTATCTTCCCCGTCAACATATCCATGAGAATAAGGTCCCAGTTTTGGCCTCTCAATCTTACCAAATTTGGAATCTTTACACAGCTGATCACCATACACATGTAAGGTGTCTAGACAGACTCCGCTGAAAATATAAATGTTTATTAATGTCCTTTATAAATGTTGAATTAAAAAAAGTTTCTAGAAAATCTTAAATTAAATTTGTCATAAAACCTAATGTTAAGTAGGTACTGGGTACTTCACATGATAACTGTTGGTACTAAATTATAACACCTTATGTTATGAATTTTCACGACTATCCTCAGCAGGGTAAGCACTGCTATCCAAAAGTAAAAAAAACATATGACAGTGATGTTACAATAAAATACAATTATTGTGCTGTGATGTCTCTAAAAGTATAAGCATAAAAAAAAAATAGGCAGCCATGGGGACTGCTGAAATCAAAACATTAGAAAAAATTGTTTTCATTAATAGATAATTCTATTAGTAAATTTCATAATTTGTTAATTGTAATTATTAACATAACATTTATCTGGTCTTTACATCTATTGGCTCTCCAAGCAATTATGTAAATTTTCATATAGTTTATACATAATCAAAGTATATGATAGGTTGTGTAAGTATTAATATTATTATATACATCTGAGCGCCATCTTCTACTTGAAATACTATAGCATGTTGATGGTTGACATATCATTGGTAAGAGGAATTGTGCATAATACAAGTAAACAAAATATTCAAAGACCTGATTCATTACGCCTCGTAAGCAGACGTGTTGCGCTGTCTATTAATTGAGTTTTAAAAATATTTATATTAGCTAAACATTAATAATCAGTTTATAAGTGTTGTCTCTTGTGCTTGTATTGTGTGTGTTAGTGTTTGTGAATGGTAATTTTACCTCTTACTACAAAATAACGTATTTATTTTGGGTTGAACAATATCTATAATAAATCTGACCGGAAGAGGGTAGTATAAAAATACAATCATTATACGGAATTGTGATTGTATATTATCTATTGGTACAATATATTATACTTACAAACGGACTTTGAAAAACTCTTACAATGGCAAACAAGTGTTCAGCTTGCGGTAAATTTATTTCACAAGGAGTGCGCATCGCTAGTTGCGACAACTGTTCAGCTAAGTATCATAAAGGATGTGTCGCGCTATCCGACACAGCCCATATCAGTAAAGACTGGTCGTGTCCGGAGTGCAAGAAAAAACTTAAAAAAGTTGATAACAGCTTCTCATCAGCTCACCCTGGAGACATTGCGGAGGATCCTACTGATATTGCTACTATAACTACCTTATCTACGAACGCACAGACGTCGTTGGAATACGTAGATATCGAGGTAGTACAGGGCCTGCGGCAGGAACTGGTTGCGTGTCTTACAGAGATCCGTGAGCTACGAAAGGAAATGGCTGAAGTGCGAACATCTGTAGCTGGTTTGAACGGACGCCTGAACGGATTCGAGCGTAGATTAGAGGCACTTGAACAAAGAGAGTCCACTACCACTTCCAGCGAGATAACTGAGCTTGAACAAACTGTGGCTCAACTTCAGCTCGATTTGAACGATAGAGACCAAGAGGCACTCCTTTCTGACCTGGAGATAGTACACCTACCGGAGGAAAAGGGAGAAAATGTCATCCACTCGGTGTGCGTACTAGCCGCAAGATTAGGAGTACCATTGGAAGCGAGAGATATCGTTTTTGCTGAGCGTATTGGAACATTAGTTGAACGAGAAGGAGGGGTTATTAATGCTGTATCACGAGGCAGACGTATCGTGGTACGGCTGACTCGGCGCTGTCTTCGTGATCAGATAATTTCATCAGCTCGAGTCCGCCGAGCCACAAACGAGGGGCAATCCACACAATCGCATCGCATATATATAAATGAGCGTCTGACACGTACAAATCGCCAGCTGTTCTTTCGAGTACGCGAGGAGTGTCGAAAGCAAAATTGGAGATTCTCCTGGTCGAAACGGGGGCGTATTTTTGCTCGACAGGCTGAAAGAATGCAGGTTTATTCTATACGCACTGAATCAGACCTTAATCGTGTATTTAACATTTCTACAACATAATTATTTAGTACGTTGTTATGTTTGCCTTGAGATTACCTTTTATATGTTAATATTGTATGGATTGTTATATATGTTTTATAAACGATTTGTGGTATATAATTGTTATCTAATGGGGTATATGTTATTTGCGTGGGCAAGATATTCTCTAATTGGTTGCAAAATAATCGCTAAAGATGTTTTAAAATTTAAATATACTAGTTTAAAGATAATATGTAATAAATATCTTAGCTGTTTTGACATGATAATTAAACTATGTATCATGACAGGGCTATGTAGACTATTTTACCTTAGTTACTACATAATTATCATTAGTACTAGCTGTCTTTATATTATATTCAGAATTATTACAAATAATTTTTTACGATGTTACATAAATATTACAATATATTTCTTAAAATTGTGCAACTCCAATATCTACTCGACCATACAGTCACATAAATATCCACACTCACTGTACCTACATTCATTACAATACATAATCTCTTTCCCACAAGTTATAATTTTATTAGTAGGTAATAAATTTAATATTGTTTATGAGAAACATTCTGGCATGCATTTTTACAGTACATTCATAAATATTTTCGCCTATGATTAATAATAACATAATTAATGATGAAATGGAATCGATTACAATTTCTAAAGCATTTATTTGCGCGCCAGAACAATGTAAAGATTACTTCACTAACATAAAGAATGGTTTATCAATATTTCATGTTAACATAAGAAGTATTGGATGCAATTTTGACAATCTCGTTGTACTAGTGTCTAGATTAAGTTTTAACCCAGAAGCTATAATTTTGACAGAATGCTGGTTAAGTAAGGCCTCTTATATTCCCTTATTACGTGGATATTCGATGTGGAAAACCAGTTATACTAACCAAAATGATGGAATTGTAACTTATATAAGGAATGATCTTAAAATTATTGTGGAAGAACAAAATATCGATGACGCAAATTGTCATATGATCAAATTCTCAGATGATACAGCTGTTCTTGCAGTGTATCGTTCTCCATCATACAAAAATACCTCTAACTTTTTAAATAGTTTAGATCACTTTTTAAAAACTGTGCGGGATAGCCTGAGATGTTGTTTTGGCAGTCCACGAGATCACACCGTTGTTGCTGGATTGCGAGAGGTGTAGTAAATAATGCCAGATAGAAAGTTTAAACAATATGTTTATTACAGGTTAGACACGAGTTTACACAACACAATTACACGTTATAATACAGACAACACAATTACAATATAAAACAGACACAATCTAGGAATACTATATAACACAGAGACAACACAATTACAATAGAAACAAGGTAGACAGAGACAACACAATATAGAAACAGTAGACACAAGATATTAAACAGGATATTAAGCCATGCACAAGATTAACACAATATGAAAACAAGATACAATTCACAGTAGACAATATAGAAACACGATCAATAGTCCTCACTACAGTCCTTACACTAATACTCACAGTTGTCCTTACACTAGGACTCACACTCGTACTCACACCCGTGTGTGAGTTTTACGCGCACGATATGTCTCGAATTACGCGGAATTCGAGACCCACTATAGTTCGATACGCGGTTCACTGGTTCGGTTCGCGGATCGCGTAGGTTCGGAACGCGGATCACTGTGGCTCGGGGACGCGGAATCACGGTCAGGTCGGAGCGCGGTTCTCGTACTCGGGACGCGGATTCACGGTCAGGTCGGAGCGCGGATCACTATGGTTCAAGACGCGGATCTTTGAACACAGTGCACTGTTGCTTGAGGACTTCTTGCGGACTACTTGCTGAATGTTTGACTACTGCTTCTGTCTCAGAGTTTAGTTCTTAGTTGTTTCTTCTTCGGAGAGCGATCGATGACTGCATGATTGGCACCGTCCCGGGCGGATATTTAAGCTCCCGGCCTGTGTGTGACCCCGTTGCTACGGATCGAGGTAAGCCGGTCGCGTTCGGCGAATCAGAGCACGCCGCCCGGCGGTGCCGCGAGGTGTGTTGTCTCGCTCTCACAAAGACGCTATGTTCTCGACGCGTGTTCACGTAAAATTCTTTACAATTACGTAATTCAGTAATACTATCCCGTAAACTGTTCTATAATTTCTTAAATATATGCGGGATCATACCTGATAAATGTGCGTAATTTATCTAGCTAAAATGCGCCCTCTAACTGGAGGGCGCTGTCCTGCACATTACTCCCGCCGTGCGTCGTCCGCGATCAGCGGCGGCGCATATACATGTGGTGCAGGACCCGTGTGCGATGCAGGAACCGCAACATTCTCTACGACGACGATCTTCTTCGGCATGTTCGTGCAGGATTTCCTCTGCGTGCGGTGTAGGTCCTCCATCGTAGGGTGTCTCTCGCGCCAACTTGGCGGCGCGCACCATATGCTCCCGTGAATGGAGCTCCTGACGGGACGAGTCACCCGTCTATATTCGTCTTTGAGGCTTCGACCGCCGTGCCGTCTTCGTAAACGGCGAGTCGAACCTCCTCGCTTGCCCCGTGGGAATTCATACCAATGTTCAGAGGCGCGACCGTGTCTGTCGCTCCTTGCTCCCGCCGGTCTAGAGATCTGTACCGTGATCTCACATGTCCTGGGATGGCCGCTGTGGTTCTTGTTGCGGAACCTCGGGCGGAAACACAGGCGATACTTCTTCGCCAAATGCCGCCCTCGCGTCGACCGATGCGTTCCTCGGCTGATCTGTTGCACCTGCTGCGTGTCCCTGTCGATAGTACAGGTGACACTTGATCGGTCGATCCTCGACGACAGTGCGAACTCGATGACGTCTTGCCTGGGGTTCGGTGCTCTGCTGGCGATGCTGCGCGGCTTGCACTGCACACGGCAGCTGGCGTAGGTCTGCCCTCGATCGCTGGGCGGTAACGGCCCGCGGCTGGTACCCTGGACTCCACCAGGGTGCTGCGGCGACGGCTGTCGGAGGTTGTGGTGCTCCCGAATGCCAGGACTCGGCTGTGGTCACTGGCTGCGGCACGCTATGTTTCCTCCTCGGTTTGATCGTTCGTGTCGGTTCCTCTTGCAGCGGCGGGTGTGCGGCAGTGACGCCCGCTGGCTGGGTCGTAGCTCCCCAGGATGCGGCAGTGATCACTGGGGGTGCGGCGGCTGTCTGTGTCGGCGGTTCTCGCCGTTCCGGCAGCGGCTGTGCGTAGGTGACGCCCGCTGGCTCGGCCGTAGCGCCCCAGGATGCGGCAGCGCTCACTGGGACCTCGGCGGACTGCGACGGCGGTTCTCGCCGTTGTTCGGGCAGCGGGTGTGCGGCAGTGACGCCCGCTGGCTGGGCCGTAGCGCCCCAGGATGCGACAGCGCTCACTGGGACCTCGGCTGACTTCGACGGCGGTTCTCGCCGTTGTTCTGGCAGCGGGTGGTCGGCGTTGACGCCCACTGATTGGGCCGTAGCGCTCTGCGATGCTGCTGTGATCGCTGGAGCCTCGACTGACTGTGACGGCGGTTCTCGCCGTTCCGGCAGCGGGTGTTCGTCGGTGACGCCCGCTGACTGGGCCGTAGCGCTCCGCGATGCGGCTGTGATCGCTGGAGCCTCGGCTGGCTGTGACGGCGGTTCTCGCCGTTGTTCTTGCAGCGGGTGTGCGGCGGTGACGCCCGCTGACTCGGCCGTAGCGCTCCGCGATGCGGCTGTGTTCGCTGGAGCCTCGGCCGGCTGTGACGGCGGTTCTCGCCGTCGTTCCGGCAGCGGGTGTGCGGCGTTGACGCCCGCTGACTCGGCCGTAGCGCTCCGCGATGCGGCTGTGATCGCTGGAGCCTCGGCTGGCTGTGACGGCGGTTCTCGCCGTTGTTCCGGCAGCGGGTGTGCGGCGGTGACACCCGCTGACTGGGCCGCAGCGTCCCAGGATGCAACATCGCTCACTGGGACCACGGCTGACTGTGACGGCGGCTCTCGCCGTCGTTCCGGCAGCGGGTGTGCGGCGTTGACGCCCGCTGACTGGGCCGCAGCGTCCCAGGATGCGACAGTGATCACTGGGGGTGCGGCGGCTGACTGTAACGGCGGTTGCCGTCGTTCCGGCAGCGGGTGTGCGTCGTTGACGCCCGCTGACTCGGCCGTAGCGCCCCAGGATGCGATCACTGGGACCTCGGCTGACTGTGACGGGCGGTCGCCGTCGTTCGGGCAGCGGGTATACGTCGGTGATGCCCGCTGGCTGCACCGTATCGTCCCAGGATGCGGCAGCGCTCACTGGGACCTCTGCAGACTTTGACGGCGGTTCTCGCCGTTGTTCGGGCAGCGGGTGTGCGGCGGTGACGCCCGCTGATGCTGTCACCATGTTACCCCAGGATGCGGCTCTGCTCACTGGGGATTCGGCTGACTGCGGCGGATGTGCGGCAGTAGCTTCCGCTGATGCAGTCACCATGTTACCCCAGGATGCGTCAGTGATCACTGGGAACTCGGCCGACTGCGGCGGCTGTGCGGCGGTGGCTCCCGCCGATGCGGTCATCTTACCCCAGGATACGGTAATCACTGAGGGTTTGGCTTGCTGCGGCAGATGTGCGGCAGTAGCTTCCGCTGATGCAGTCACCATGTTACCCCAGGATGCGTCAGTGATCACTGGGAACTCGGCCGACTGCGGCGGCTGTGCGGCGGTGGCTTCCGCCGATGCGGTCATTTTACCCCAGGATACGTCACTGATCACTGGGGACCCGGCTGACTGCAATTGTTCGGTGGCGGTGGCTCCCGCCGATGCGCTTACCTTACCCCAGGCTACAGCTCTGCTCGCTGGGGGCTCAGGTGGTGCTGTATCCGTCGCCTTCGTTCTGCTGGTCGGAGGACGCGGCGCTCTCGACTCCCAGGACTCGGCTGTGGTCACTGGCGGCGGCACACAATGTTCCATCCTCGATTCGACCATTGGCGGCGGCAGCGGGTGTACGGTGGTGACACCCGCTGGCTGAGGCGCAGCGTCCCAGGATGCGGCGGTGATCACTGGGACTTCGGCTGGCTGTGGAGGCGGATGTGCGGCGGTGTCTCCCGCCGGTGTAGACGCTGTGTTGTCCCAGGATGCGGCTAGGAGTTGAGGTCGCTGCGGCGACGGCTGTGCGGCGGTGGATCCCGCCGATGTTATCACCATGTCGTCCCAGGATACGTCACTGATCACTGGGCATGATGATCCTATATCCGTCGCCTCGGGTCTGAACGTTCGTTCTGCTATTGCGACCAACTCCGTCGTGGTCGTATCCAACCCCGTGTGGACATGCTGCGTCTTGTCGGATCTGGAAGTATACCCGACATACCTACTCTGTTCCGCCTCATATTCGGCTGCAGCCAGTTCCAATCTCAGTCTGGCTATTCTGGCTGCAGCCTCGGCTAGACGTTCGGCCTTTGAACGCCTGCTTGTCCGTGATGCAGCTCGATGCTCTCCGTGCTCTATGCTGGCGGCGTCGGACTTCGTGACCGCCTGCTGCTGCTGCTGTGAGACTTCTGTGACGGCTCGCTGTTCAGTTGCGGCCGTTGACTGGTTCCTTTTCACCGTTGCCGTGACGCACGTAGTAGTGCCCGTGTCGAATTCGGACCCCATCACGGTGACTGTCGATGTTGAAGTCTGTGTCTCCTCGTGCCTTCCTGTAGATCTAGTAACTGGCATGTTGTTCGTTCTATTTACTACACTCTCGTAGATCCGGCTGCGAAGGACCATGCGATGTGCGGGATAGCCTGAGATGTTGTTTTGGCAGTCCACGAGATCACACCGTTGTTGCTGGATTGCGAGAGGTGTAGTAAATAATGCCAGATAGAAAGTTTAAACAATATGTTTATTACAGGTTAGACACGAGTTTACACAACACAATTACACGTTATAATACAGACAACACAATTACAATATAAAACAGACACAATCTAGGAATACTATATAACACAGAGACAACACAATTACAATAGAAACAAGGTAGACAGAGACAACACAATATAGAAACAGTAGACACAAGATATTAAACAGGATATTAAGCCATGCACAAGATTAACACAATATGAAAACAAGATACAATTCACAGTAGACAATATAGAAACACGATCAATAGTCCTCACTACAGTCCTTACACTAATACTCACAGTTGTCCTTACACTAGGACTCACACTCGTACTCACACCCGTGTGTGAGTTTTACGCGCACGATATGTCTCGAATTACGCGGAATTCGAGACCCACTATAGTTCGATACGCGGTTCACTGGTTCGGTTCGCGGATCGCGTAGGTTCGGAACGCGGATCACTGTGGCTCGGGGACGCGGAATCACGGTCAGGTCGGAGCGCGGTTCTCGTACTCGGGACGCGGATTCACGGTCAGGTCGGAGCGCGGATCACTATGGTTCAAGACGCGGATCTTTGAACACAGTGCACTGTTGCTTGAGGACTTCTTGCGGACTACTTGCTGAATGTTTGACTACTGCTTCTGTCTCAGAGTTTAGTTCTTAGTTGTTTCTTCTTCGGAGAGCGATCGATGACTGCATGATTGGCACCGTCCCGGGCGGATATTTAAGCTCCCGGCCTGTGTGTGACCCCGTTGCTACGGATCGAGGTAAGCCGGTCGCGTTCGGCGAATCAGAGCACGCCGCCCGGCGGTGCCGCGAGGTGTGTTGTCTCGCTCTCACAAAGACGCTATGTTCTCGACGCGTGTTCACGTAAAATTCTTTACAATTACGTAATTCAGTAATACTATCCCGTAAACTGTTCTATAATTTCTTAAATATATGCGGGATCATACCTGATAAATGTGCGTAATTTATCTAGCTAAAATGCGCCCTCTAACTGGAGGGCGCTGTCCTGCACAAAAACACTAAATTCCTTCAGAACTATTGCACTTATAGGCGACTTAAATATAAATATCACAGCTGTCACTAATGATTCTAACTCTGAACCCTATCTTAATCTATTGGCTTCTCACGCTATGTTACCAGCACATTTATTTCCTACAAGAAACGAAAATTGCCTTGATCATGTTATTCTTAAAACAAATAAGAAGAAGCAACAACACTTGTCTTAAATTCCTTTATTACTGACCATGCACCTATTCTTTTATGTTGTAATCTTAAACCTAAAGTCCAAGAATCAAAGCGTATCGTAACAACAAAAACTGATGACAATAAAATACTAAGGAATCTAAAAAAAACTGACTTTACTTCAATTTTTAGTTGTCAAGATGCGAATACCGCTGCTGATTGCCTTGTGAATATAGTATCGTCTATAATAAGAAATAATACCACTGTACATCTCATTCCTAATAAAGAGAGAATTCTGAAACCCTGGGTTACTCCTGGTCTTCTGCGCTGCATCAGGCATCGAGACAAACTCCAATACAAAACCATTAAGGAACCCAATAACCAGGTTTTAAAAATCACCTACACTAGATATAGAAATTTTTGCAATAATTTACTCAAATCAATTAAAGTCAAATATGAACAAAATGAGCTCCACAAGGCTAGAGGTGATTCAAAAGCTACTTGGAAGCTGTTAAAGGAATTCGCTAATATTGGAAAAAAAATTGTATCCCCTAACGAGTTATTGTCTATTTCCCAGGATCGATTGTCATCTATAAATATTGTTAACAATTTTTTTGTTAATATTGGCAAGTCTCTTGCTTCCGAGATTCCTTCATTTACAAGTAACGTTAGTGGTTTATATCATACCTCTCCTCTGCTCAATTCTATGGTATTATTTGACACAGATTATAGTGAAATAGAATCTATTATTTTAAATCTAAAAAAAAATTGTGCTAGTGGTTGGGATGGAATATCATCGTTTATAGTTAAATCTGCTAGGCAAGTGTTAATACCCGTTCTTTTGCATATATTCAATCTTTGTCTTAACACTGGTTGTTTTCCTCGTGTATTTAAAAAAGCTCTTATACTTCCAATATACAAAAGCGGGGACAAAAATAATGTTAACAATTATAGACCGATTGCTATCCTTTGTACCTTCTCAAAGATTTTTGAAAAAAATATTAAATAATAGACTTTTAAATTTCCTCAAATGTAACAATATCCTAGCGAATAATCAATATGGCTTTAGACATGGAAGATGTACTGAGGAAGCGGTCTTAGATCTGACTAAACATGTTGTTCAAAGTCTGGATTCTAGATTAAAGTCAATAGGTATTTTTCTTGATTTGTCTAAAGCATTTGACACTGTATCTATCCCTATTTTACTAAAAAAATTAGAGCATATTGGCATCAGGGGTATTGCTTTTGAAGTTTTTAAAGATTATCTAAATGATCGTTACCAATGTGTTAAAATTGATGACATTACCAGTGATGACGCTTTGCTCACCTCTGGCGTACCACAAGGTAGTGTCCTGGGGCCGACGCTTTTTTCTTATTTATATAAATGACCTATGTACATTAGATTTACCCCATTGCAAAATACTTACATATGCTGATGACACAGCTTTGATTATTGATGGAACAACATGGATAGAAGCTAAATCCCATGCTGAAACTGCCTTGTATTCAATTATGAACTGGCTATCTACCAATTTATTAACACTTAATGTAAAAAAGTCTAGTTTTGTTACTTTCGCTTAAAAAGTCCTTGTTACCTTCCGATGATTTTACTATTCAGGCTCATACATGTGTTTCCCACTATAATTATTTATGTAGTTGTCAGTATTTAACTCGTACAATTTCTACAAAATATCTTGGTGTACTGATAGATAATGTTCTTTCCTGGCATGAACAAATTAATAGTGTAGTGTTACGAATAAGAAAAATGATTTATATTTTCAAAAACCTGAGGTCGAGTCTTAATCTAGTAACACTAAGAGTTGTCTACTTTGCTCTAACTCAATCCATACTAGCATACTGCATTACGGCTTGGGGTGGTTCATGTAAAACTTTATTTATTAAAATTGAAAGAGCTCAAAGAGCGTTATTGAAAGTGATGACTTCTAAACCATTTCTCTACCCAACTTGTGAACTTTACTCTCTATGTAAAGTTCTATCTGTCCGTAAATTGTTCATTCTACAAAGTGTCATAAAAAAAAACATGCTGAGTTGGCATATGATTGTAATTATACCAGCTTGAAGCGTAGACATGACCTTATATGCCCAACTATATCAAGAAGAATAGAGTTAGCTAGTAGACACTATCATTACATAAGCCCTATGTTATACAACAAAATTCATAAAGAAATAAATATTTATCCACTTACCAAATGGAAATGTAATAAAACCACCTTAAACTGGCTATTAGGACTTACTTACGAGGAAACAGAACAACTACTCATATTCACACAATAGTAAAGTAAATAAAGGAATTTTATTTTTATTACACTGATATAGATTAAGCATACATACACACATGCACGCTTATACATGCAATATTAACACATGGTCATTTATATATTTATTTTTTTTGCATTTTTTGTTTGTTTCTTTTAATATTACTCGTATATATTTGTATTTATATTCTATAAAGTAGTTTTCAAGATATGTACCGGAGGCGGACGATGGTAGTTGCAACACAGTTTTTAATTAAAGCAACTATTATCGTTTTAAAACATTCTGTGTAAATTGTCTTATCTAAATAAATAAAATAAATAAATAAAAAAAAAAATAAATAAAAATTTAGTATTTTGGCAAAAAACATTATTTATACATCAACCTAAAATTAATGAACTCTACTTTTAAATTAATAGTCGATTATTTTTTCTTGTATAATTTAAACTGTTTCAATTCTAGTGTTCAACAGATGTATTCATTCTTTTGTATCTTTTAGGTTTGTACCAGCTTGTTCTCAATATATAATTCATAATAAACACTTATAATGAAGGTTGCATTTATCATGTGTCATTAAATTGTTCATAGTATCTAAATCAAAATGTAAATCTTGTTAGTGTTCAAATAAATAAATAATCAAATAACATAAGAATGATTATTAAATACTCACGCTGCTCTAAGTAGCATATCAGCACTAGACATTGTAGCTCTACCAATAATCCCAGCAGCTATGTTGTCCACAGTATGTACACCTATTATAGCCCCTCGTTGAAATATAGGAAACCCAGCACCTCCTGGTGGAAAATGTACACCAGGGAGATATAATGGAGCACCACCTTGAACCTGAAATTTTTCCAAATTTATTCTATGTATAGATCAAACTTCGACCTCTGAGGAGTTATTATGAGTATCATACCAGAAAAAAAAATCAACTGTACCTTAGGTAACACTGGGCTGTGTATAGCAATAGTTGGAATTAAATCTGAAATTTTCCATAAAGCACACACGGTAGGTACCAGGCCTTCTTGTGTTTCTATTACCATAGGAATACCATCGACTGCGTAAACATTGACTATCGTACCAGAACACAGTATTAACTTCATACATATGCAGTTTGATTTTGCCGGCACAATTTCTTTAATTTTCTCCTCAGCAATTGAAGGAAACTCATCTTGCAAACGTTGTGCTAAATGCTTTCTACAAAAATGCGTGAATAATTATAAAAAAAAATTCTTTGTTATTCTTCTTACAAAAAAATAAAAGTTTTGTTATACTTTTCTGAATTTTTCAACGAATTGTTTGATTTTAGCTTGTACGGCTTAGCGAATAACATGGTTATAAAGCGGTATTGTAATTAATTATAATCTTATAGTATGGTATTTAATTATAATCTTAATGCCTTTTCATTGAGTAATAGATTTTTGAAGGTTACACGGTGTTTTCACTTTTTTGCAAAGTGTATAAAACTAAAAATGTCTAACTTGACAGTTGACATCTTCTTCTTCTTGTGTTTTTTATGGCTCTGCACGGCTTGTGTCTTAGCCAGTATCAAGTAAATTTTTCCATGTGTCAATTTATGGCTTGACAAGGTTTGAGAATAAAATCGGTTTCAAACATTATGTACCTATTTACAACAAAACGCGGGAAACCAGTTGACATCAGAGATATTTTTTGTTCCATTAATTCCTTTTTAAGCAAAAGGCAAAAGAACTAGTAGACCATGCAGCCAAATGAGACTTTAGGAACACTATCAATAAATGAATGGCTTTAACAAAATGATGGCCTTCTGTTACGACCACAACGGGAATGATTGGTACACTTCAGAATTCATGCTCCGTGTCATTATTTTCACTGCACTATACTTACGTATCATAACTACACTATATCACGTAAAATGCCAACAAAATTACATAATATATAGTCAAATACTGAAAAAAACACACTCATGCATAACATGCAGGTACATAGGTCCTGTAAGGAACCTTTTTTTTTTAATGTAAATAAAGAATAAAAAAAAAGTAGGGTTTAGCTAGGATAAAAATTCCGCGGGAGTTTTCATACTCAGGTAGCGGCCAAGCCGAGGTTCGAACCCTTGAGCTAGCTACCTTTTGCGGCTGAGTGCCTTCAGCACTCGCCCACAAAGTTCGGTGAAGCTGTAAAGGCCCTTCCGGCCAACAGCATTAGCTAGGTAGGAAAAAAAAAAGAAAAAAAAATTAATAATAATGAATTAAAATAAGGACGACGACATGACAGACCTAAATTGCACCAGGCTCTTCCATTAGAGATGTATAATAATAACAGTTTTTTTTCTATGTTTTTTTTATTATAATAAAACATATTCTGCGGACTCTGGGTCCACACCTTTTTTATTTTAGAGGTTTAATTTGACTTGCGTTAGAAAAAAATCTTCTATGTTTGGCAATGCGTTAATGACGCATATGTCAGTGTCTTGTTTTAAAGAGTACGAAAGAATAATAATAGTTGACAGCAACTTCCACTGACTTTGACAGTTCTGACAGTTTGCTAAATGTTCGAAAAACTCATATGGCAAAACAAGAAACACTTTATGAAACATTAAAATTAAATCTTTTCCATGGTTGGCCGCATTACAACGTATTATATAAATAAATGATACTGCATTTGAACAACGAAGTAGGTATAAGTATAAATCTATCACTGATGAACGAACGCGTAGTAGTCCAATAGGATAGGAAAAGAATTTTTCTATCCATTTTGCCAATTCTGAATTTCAATTTGAGATAACATTTCAGTCTTAAATCAACGTTTTAGCGAAAATCGTTTGGCCATCGGGTCTGGCTAGAACTTTTCACAGAGTTTTCATGGTACCCCGAAATAAAAGTTCTGTATAACCAAACTACTATATCAAGTAAAATGCCATCAAAATGGCACTGCATCGGGTCAAATAACTTATAAATGGTTATAACTGCTCCTAAATGCGTACTACTATGTATAAACTATCATAATCACCATTAGCATATAGGCATACCGAAAAATCATAACCTATATTTGTATTAAATACAATAATTCTGCTTGCTTCAGTTTTCAAAAAGAAATAACATGGCTTAGTGAGATTAGAAAAGTAGATTTTAGCTAGTAGGTATGTTTTTTTTTATTGAAACTCTTGAAACTTATTTTAGGAAAGTAGATATTTGTATAGGCTATTTAAAGTTACATGCAATTCAATTTTACAGATTCTTTTTCAATTATAACACTTTGTAACGGACTTTATTTCAATCTTCGGTTGGTCCGTCGATTTAGAGATCACCCTCCATCGTATCTAATGGTCCCGTTTTTATCGAATTTTTCATAAGTTTGATCCCCTGTTTCCGACATTCGAAATGTATAATTTTTTTCCCAAATTGATTAAAACTACAGATCTCACGGTACCTTACAAAACCCATGTAGATGTGTGTGGTATGTTGTATAATGCGGTTTATATGTATGTAAGGAAAAGCCACTGTACCGCTTTGGTGACGAATACAGAACGGGACTTATAGGGTTGTCTTACTCATATATATATTACCAGTATTATATTATTATACCACACGACAATGTCGCGTGAAAAGACTGAGGTATAACAAACGGGTTGCGACTGGTAGTGCAAGGCAACTGCTACCATCATTATCATCACTGAATTGTAATGCGCAGTTCACACGAAATCGGAATATTTGGAAATATTTGAGAAAGTTTTCAAATATTTTTAGTGCATGTTCACCATTAATGAGACGGTATTTAGGTGGAAGTAATGTACATAAGTTATGTTTTTACACATATCTGAGAAAATAAAATTGCGTGGTTTATGACATCCTTGTAGATTGCGTAAAGTTAAGTTAGAATTTTCATTGTGTTGTATCAGTTATTTCATTTCACATTTCAGTGTAAAGTGCACGGGGAGTAATTATCATTTATTCAACTATCATGTTTAAACTACACACGAACCATGGACTGCTTTTTTTCCTTTTCCCATAACTGAGAGTAGAATACGCTACCACTAAATAATGCGTTATTATACGACGTATATAACATATTTGTGAGTCTTTAATAATAATAAACTTTTATTTCAGACAAAAGTACATTTGGTTAGTATACATACAACTTAGAAACTAGTGTTAGTACTTATATCTACATTTACATCAACTAATTATTTTTATAATGCTACAGTGGTATGACTGCATGTGTAAAACGACTGACAGCATGCTGTAAACAGAGTAACCTTCACTGCAGCTGAGCATTTAGCAAATATGCAAGCCAAGATATTACAGCAAACAGCCAACGCTCTGCACTCACGCTCAGTGACCAGGCTATATTTTAAGTCATCAGAAACCCAGTGGCCCAGATACTTGATAAGTGTTACTGAGCTCAGCGAACAAGCGGTTGATGTACAGACTAAAGAGACGAGGAGAATACAGGCTGCCATACCTCACATCGCAATGCAGTTTATAATCATCCGACAACGATCCTGCCCATCTAACACAGTTGGTCTGATTGTTATACCAATACTGTAGTATTGATATAAGTTCTCTATCCACTGATGTATCTTTTAGTAGTTTCTGCCACAATAAATCGTATGACACCAGATCAAATGCTTTGGAAAGGTCTAAGAAACACGCGTTAACGGGAAAGAGCCGGTCTGAACCCAAACTGCGCCCCTGTAATTGGATGCGTGTCCCCATATACCTCTCAAGCAAACCATCCAGCACCTTAGCAATGACAGTCGCAAGCGATATGGGCTTGTAGTTTGAAAGATCTGATGTAAATAAAGCGATAATAGTTTATAATTACAAATCATATCATACATTTGGCAACCATTTTCACATTCCAGTATATATGATTATGCATGCATATGCTGAATAAAGGGGGGGGGGGGGGGAGAGACTATTTGCTTCAAATTAAATTTACGTATGTGTAAATTAGAAAACTTCAAAAATATGCGCTGAGAGACAAAAGAGAACGGCCACTATTTTAATGTCTAAGTTTTAAAAAAATCTACTTGTCATTTACGTACAGTGTATTTTACGCCTTATTCGTTTGCTTCGTGCAGTTGACAGAGTTCGCGTGCCGGTCCTCTATTGCACTAAAAATGGAAAATCGGATCGAGTAAATTATTTATAGCCGTAATATTTAATTTGTTACTATATCTTAGTAGTTTACTTTTATATAAGGTACAAGTCAGTTTTAAGTATTTCATTAAATTAATGAAAATTATGTAACAGGATTATCTACTCTTTTACATACCTACATATATAATGTTGTCAACCATACTGGTACTCACCATTATCTATGATTTTCCGATCTGGAGCAAAAATATGGTATTATTTTCAATATATTATTTTCATAGATGCGACAGGAATCCGTTTTTTTAAGGTTTAAGACATTACGCACAGGTTTAAAAAAGAAAAACCTTTAAAAACAACTTAAAATGCATTGAAAAGTAAATTAATAATCTACGAAATGTTATGGACGCTACGCGCTTTTTGTAACAAATTAAAACGTACGTTGAAACGTGACTAAACTATTTAAATTTAGCGTTCTATTATATTCCATACACAGATAATACAGGATTTTTTATGATGAATTAGTAGTTAGAGTAGGTTTCCGTTTCGAAGGGCGTGTTTGGTAAAAGCGCTCACTTGCGACATATTTAAGCTCGACCCAACTGTTTTCAGTTATAGCCGTGGTTTTTGTTATATTAACTTTGAGCACAATCTCTACTTGAGGTTTGAGACAAATACTGAATCTCAAATCTCAAGTGATGCTGTCGGAAAAGACCTATATGCTGGATGACAAATTTTCATACTTGAGAGTGGTACCTTTTTTTTTTTTTTTTTTTTTTTTTGGAAATGCATTTACGCACTACCCTTACCCATTGCATTAGTGAGACCGAAATCCCCCAATGCAATGGGTAAGGGGGTGCGGAGGGACGTCTCCGCACCAGTGTGGGACTCACCCGGGCGTGAAGCGCCCGGAAATACCCACTAAAACCCCCCGGAGCCGCCCGCCGCATTTAAAGTAGGGGCGATACGGGATTGCACAGCATGACACCGCGTCGCCCCCTGCGGCAAGGCCCACTGGGCCCCGTCCGTACTTAAGCCTAATGGGGATGGGCAGGAGAATACCGCTGCCTGACACACAGGCTCTCCCCCGCCCACCTCTTCGCCCGTCTCTCAAAGAGAGATAACATCCACCCGAAGGAAGGGGGGTGATTATCACCCTAAAGCCACAATCACCTCTCTCTCCCCCCAACACTATTCCCTCCGGCACCTGTGACACGAGTGGGATCCGCATCACAGAGCCCATATTGATAAGGGAGACATGGGCTCTCCCCAGCTCTCCCCATCAGCCCTCCACCTTCCTCCTTTCCCGGCCTTACGCCGCCTACTTGTAACCCCTAAAGGGACCTCGCATTTGAGATGAGGGGAGGCAATACGTTCCCCCCATCTGATGTTCATCCGGTCTCCCCTCCTCTGCACACCGCACACATTTGGGCTTCTCAACCCGGCACTCCACCGCTTTGTGACCCTGTGCACCGCACCTATAACATTGGCCCATCCTATCGACTTCCGCCGTACACACCGCTCTAACGTGCCCCAGGCCCATACACTTAAAACAGCGCAATGGTTTTGCGCCAAGTACCTGAACCTGGGCCACGCTCCACCCTATTTTCAATCCCCCTTTTTCCGCCACCTTTCGGGCCGCCTCCAATGGGAGCGACACGAACAGAGTCCTCAACCCCCTGTCCGTTTCCCTAATTGGCCCCGCCTTTTATGCCTCCATCTCACACTCTCCCTCCTGTGATATTCTCCTCAATGCCTCCTCCCTTGTAACTGTATCATCCAGCCCAATAAGGCGTATGTCCGCCCGTTTTGTGGGCATAGAGACCACCGCCACTTCCTGAATACCGCCTGTAATTTGCCCGCAAGAGTACTCGCCTGCTCTTTTCCCCCAGGCCCCCTACCTCCAAAATTCTAGATCCCACAGCAGTGGGGCGACAGGACAAACTCTCTATGCCCATTGCCTCTAATCCAACCTTATCCCTCGCCTCCGTTAACACTGCCCATAAGTAAGCCCTCTTGCCACTGCATCTGGTCGCAGTGTGACAATCACCGCAGCCGTTTGCGGTGGCGCCGGAAGCTGCGGCTTCCTCCTCCTTTGCTGCTCCCTTGTGCCAGAGCACTTTCACCCGTCTGCACCAAATCCTTATTTGGTGCCTCCTCCTCCTGTACTTTCTTCTTTTTCCCGCCCCTGGCCTTCCGATTCACTTCTATCCACTCAGAGTGGTCTCCGTCCTTTCCTGTTCCCTCATTTGTCCCCTTACTTGGCAACGGCTCCCACTCCATATTTAGTGGGGTGGTTACCCCTGCAGCAACCCCTCCTTCAACTACCACCTTATTCAATCTCTTCCGCTGAGGACCCCCAGATGAAGACAAACGCTCCTCTACCATTGAAGCTAATCGCCTTTCAGCAGCCTCCATCCCACTCTTAAATGCTTCTTTCAGCCTTTCCTCCGTCTTAGCTAAGACGGGGGACACAACCTCCTCTATCTCCTTCTTTAACACCACAGGTGTTTTTTCACCCCCAGCCGCGATTAGCTTTTTAACCACCTGATCATAATCGACCTTTTTAGCTTCTAACTCCGCCCTCAACATCTGTAATTCCGCTTTATCTTAACCCCTTCCCTATACTTCTTTCCCACCCTCTCTGCCATATCTACCGCAAACCTCGCAACATCCCATATAAAACGTCCAGATCTTCTTAATACCGATGCATCAATTCCCTCCTTTAATTCTTCCTCCACTGTCTTCATTGCAGTCACACAATCCTCCGCCCAATCCAACACCCTCTTTGGTGAAACATTCCTGATGTTATACATCCTCAAATCATCCTTATAAACATCCCCGCCCCCGTGTTCCCCCTTCCGCTCCACATACGGCCATTTAAACGGGAATAAACGCCGACCCCTCTGACTATCAAAGTCCGCTCCTCCCCAAGCAAATGGGGAATATGAATCCCATTCTCATTCTCCTCATCCTCATCCAAATTACACCCACACGTCATCCTTTCCCCATTTTTAGGACATTCCCGCCCTTTCCTTTTCTTCATAACAGGACTACCCCTGTCCTCATACTCCGAATCCTCTTCCTCAGACATACCCACCTTCAACTATTTAACCACCCTTTAAAATACAACACTTTGCTATAACAACTTATATGTTAATACATAAAACGTTGCTACAATACCTTACACAAAATATTATAGCCGGTTGCTACAATTTTACACGCCACTACAAACGTTTCACACCCGTTGCTACAACATAAAACGCCACTATAAGCGTCTTCTTAACCGTTGCTACAACATTAGCCGCCACTATAAGCGTTTTCCAACCGTTGCTACACTTTTGAACGCTGATACGAGCGTTTTTCTACCCGTTGCAACAACTTTAAACGTTGCTACAGTTTTTTTAAACGCTGAAACGAGCGTTTTTCCACCCGTTGCAACAACTTTAAACGCTTCTACCAATTTCAATATCCGCCGTTACTGTCCGTTGCTACAACGTTTAAACGTTGCTAAAACGTTAAACGTTGCTACAGACGTTACTACCACCACTATACCCTCCACCAATGTTTTGTTGCAACAACGTTAAACGTTGCTACAACTTTAAACGCCTCTAAGAGCGTTTTTTCCCAACTGTTGCTACAACGATTTTTCGTTGCAACAGACGTTGCTACAACACCAAAACGTTGCTACAAAACCTTCCTTAACAAGCAAACCCGAGCGAGCAGCAAACCCGAGCGAGCAGCAAACCCGAGCGAGAGCAAACCCGAGCGATTAAACTATTTAAATTTAGCGTTCTATTATATTCCATACACAGATAATACAGGATTTTTTATGATGAATTAGTAGTTAGAGTAGGTTTCCGTTTCGAAGGGCGTGTTTGGTAAAAGCGCTCACTTGCGACATATTTAAGCTCGACCCAACTGTTTTCAGTTATAGCCGTGGTTTTTGTTATATTAACTTTGAGCACAATCTCTACTTGAGGTTTGAGACAAATACTGAATCTCAAGTGATGCTGTCGGAAAAGACCTATATGCTGGATGACAAATTTTCATACTTGAGAGTGGTACCTAACTAAATGGGTATTAGAAAAAGTCTTATCACCGTATTATGGTTTTATTATGATGTTTCCCTTCACAGCAAGATTAGGCACTTTATGGATAGGTGGATTGAATCTACGTTCATCGTGACAGCAATCATCGCGTAAAATCAGATAGGGAGACAGCAAGACTGTTTTTATAGATTCATTATTTTTTAATCAACAATCAACCAGTACAATTTTTTTAGATTCGTTTACTATCATTTTTTATTCATAAGTTAGTTATAACTAAGTATAAAAAGTATGTTTAAAATCAGTGTGATATTGAAAATGTAGGTAGTCGAATATCTAAACCGAAATAACAAAACCAAAAATATTGTAGAATAATAAAATAGAAAGCGGTGGGAACGATACTTGTAAACCCGCATTTAATTGAAAAATTCATTACATTATAAAGTGGTGTCGAGATCCGGTCTCCCGTCTCCCGATTCCCGCAATGCGGAGCAACCCCGTTTCTATGCAACCCTTATATATTGGGGTTAGAGATGATTTTTTTATTTTAAGTTAGTTCTTACATCAGTGAGTGATTTTCGTTGTTGAAGCGTCTCATTGCTGGAGCTACTGTGTTGCAGTCTGAGCTGCGAACCTTTGTGGTTGGTAACAGGAATTAACAAAGAGATGTTACAAATTATTAAGACTATCAGCCTATTAGTGGCTAATATATATTGGTAATCTTTTTTAAAACTGGGTTTTAATTGTTCATGTATCGTAGAGAATATTTCAAATCCTGATTAATGACTTGTTGAATGAGAATGTAATTTAAGAGCTCTCCGACTCATATGAGTTGATATAGTTTCCTTCATTGAGATTATTTTCCAATTTAATTATTTATACATAAAATATATTCCTTTTACAAAACTAAAAATACTTACTTGTTTTAGAAAGTTCTAATTAGGAATATTCAAGTTTAGTAAGATTCGTCTCTTCTAACCCTACGTCCTACTCCCGATTTGCCTGTACACTGATAGAGTCAGCGCGATTCCCGCGGGTTTGTCCGCCGGCACTTGACCGCTTTGCACTATACGTTTAATGGATGTTTCTCGAAAGCTTTTTAACTGCTGAAAAGATGCGCTCGGTCACGAGAAAATGGGTAAAACATTAAAAAACCACCTCTTTACATGTCTTTTTATTGTTTGCATTCCACCGTTAGTATATTTTAGTTACATAGTAACTATTAGGTCTTATCGTGCTGTATCGTCAGTAGTAATTGTGTGCATTGTGGGGAATGCTAAATATCATAATAATTCATTTAATAATGTATGTTATACGTGCATCACGTGATAACTTTTAAATATTTTTTTAGGACAAACGCGAATTAATGAAAGTATATATTTTCGTAGTAAAATTTCATATTATCAAAAGTGCTGTCTATATATTAGAAACAATAAAATATGCTATGTCGTGGTATTTCCAAGGAAAATCAAGGCTTCGTGTAGGTTCATTCATATTTTATTTTATATCAGTTGGTAGATTTTTGTCACTTTTTAACGATATGCATCTGAATAGAATAAATATACCGAGTTAAATGTCATAACTTATAAAGGATTAGTAAACATAATCCCACGGCACAGCGTATCGCCCACCTTTGTATTTGTACGGCGTGCTGCTTACGGCGCGGCAGGAACTACGAATTATAAACGTATAAATTATTAATAATGACCATAATATTAAACCACGTGTCGAATCGAACACCTACTGAGGCCTTCATGGATTAAACTGCGCAGCTACCAGGAGCGTGTTTACCTATAGTGCAGGGAGTGCAGCGCACACGGACGAAGGGCTTTAGGAGGCGCCGGGCGACCCGAGCGACAGATACATAGATGCGTCACTCGGGGCGCCAACTCTTTCAAAGACCCTGTTATTATTATTATGTTATTATGCCTGTGTTATGGCCGACACTGAGCGCGGTAATGGTTAAAATTGCTTCCCGACATCAAAACTTGCATCTAAATTGTCGTTTGCAAATGTAACTGTAAAGAATTCCATTTTGACCGCGCGCCTACTAGAAGGCGCCAGGATATTTGTTGCATGTTGAGGCGCACCGATGTGTCCCGGTGCGCCTCCCAATGGTCGACGTCAGAGGGGGGTCTTACTACTCCTTGACCCCCCTCAGACCACAATGGCGACGGCTCATCCGAGCCTACGCACGCCGGGGGGAGCGGTAGTCATCCCAGTCGGGCAATCCCCGCACCCCCGGCATCACAAGTGCGCTCGAGAGGACACCTTGGGGTTTTAGCCGGTAGGAGTCCGGCACAGTTCCACTCTCCTGCCCGGGAGAGTGGTTCGTCCATGAGGATTTCCCCAAGTAAAAAAAAAAAAAAAAAAAAAAAGAAAAAAAAAAAAAAAGGATATTTGTTGCACACGGGCGCTACAACGCCTAGAACCGCCTCTGCCAGTTTCTATGCAAGTAAAATACTTAGCCATCTGAACTTTCTGAAAATTCCTTACTAGATAATATCTAGATATTATTTATGCAAATAAATAAAATCGAAGTTCATTCTTTTCCAGTAATTATTTAACAACTATATTTCACAGTGAATAATTGAGCAGAATTTAAAAAAAATATACGCGGTGGTAGCCGCGGGGACATCTAGTTATGAATATTTACTGTGATCATTTCGAGGAGCATAAAAGAAGTTGTTTTGTTTTAGGATTTTAGTTGTAATTTATTTACTTTCTTCATAAGAAACTGTACTGTCTGTCCGTTTATTATTGTTTTCTTGAAATCATAAACGTGTTATTTATTATATGTTTGCCTACAAGGCGACTAATAAGTTCGGTTGTCCGCCATGTTATATACGTGTGGGATCATGCTTTTAAATTTGATCGTACTTTTAAATTGTTTCTTATTGCCTAAAAATTGCGCATTTTAATAGCTTAAAAGCCGATTAGTTATATGAAACTGAGAAAAGCTTAAATGTCTTATGTAGTTATATATATGGAAAGAAGTTTAAAATGAAAAAAGGAGATAACATTAAAATTAGAGCCTCAAATTTTCAGGGATTTCTTATCAGTAGGCACATAGATACAACAATATTTTTGTGGAAAAATGAAAATAAAAAAATAATCGTTTAAAACGAATAAGTCTAACGTATATAAACGAAATATGATCATATTTTGAATTTCGCCTAAGGCTCCAATGGCTTCCAATCAGACTTCGCCAGAATGCACATATTCTGTCCTTACTTTACACAATTGTTTTTAATCGTGCTACTCCTTTTTATCTAACAAACGTTCAAGTTCCTCCATGTTATGCACACGCGTTATCTACGGTCTTCGGAAAACCTTATTCTAGAAGTACCAGTTTCATTCCACAAACTTTCTAGATAAATCCTTTACAGTTATGGCAGTGCGTCTATGGAACGCTCTCCCACTTCTATAAGACAAGCGCAATCGCTAAACATATTTAAAAATTGGTTATTTATTTATATACGTTCATATGCATGTAACTTTATGTGTGTCTATATATACACATGTATATATACATGTAATCCATCCAAAGGTTGCCAGGAAGAAATTAGTGGCAATAAAAAAGCCACCCTTTGTACTCTAATGCTATAGCTATATTATGTACAATATGTATTTAAATGGTGTAAAATAAAGTATTAAACATAAGCTCCCGCCTGTTATCCCCGAAGGGTTAGAGGCAGAGGTGAAATAGCGAACTAAACCACCTACATTTCGCCGAGCTTAGTTCCGTCCCAGATGTGTGACAGAGGGCGAGCCTATCGCCATATCGGGCACAAATTCCAAACTCCGGGATGATACTGAGTAGAAAAAACCCAATACCACTTTAACCCGACCCGGGGGACAAAAATCAAAAATTAAAATTTATTTATTAAATTTAGGCCCTAAGAAGGCGCTTATGAACGTCTAAACACTACCACCGGTTCGGAAAACAACCCAGTCGAGAAGAGCCGGCAAGAAACTCGATCTGGTTCTATTTTTTTTTTATAAATATAACATTTTTTTTGTCATATAAAAAACTATACAATCGTTGTCTTAATAATGTTAGTGGAAGCACAGAGATGTGGGTTAATTCCAGACATCACTATCGTTCACGTAATGATTCACCCTGTAATAACCTTTTGAGATTAAAACTTGCTTGACATAATACTTGAACTTATTGTCAGGTAAATCGGTAATGTTACTTGGGATCTTATTGTAAAACCGAATACTATTACCCATAAAGCTTTTATTACACTTACTTAACCTAAAGCGTGGGACGGCCAACTTGTCTTAACTTCTAATATGAAAATTATGACGAACATTCACTAGATCTAGCTTGTCTAAATTTTTACGAATATGCATTAAGATATCGAAGATGTATTGGGAGGGCAAAGTTAAGATATCATAATTTGAAACTTGTTCTTTAGAGATTCGCGAGGTCCCATATTATATATTGCTCGAACAGCTCTCATTTGTAACGTAAAAATGGTGTCTACCTCTGCTGCTGTACCCCACAGCAAAATACCGTAAGACATAAAGCTGTGAAAGTAAGCAAAGTAGACTAACCTAGCAGTAGAAATATCCGTCAACTGTCGAATTTTTCGAACCGCAAAAGCAGCGGAACTAAGCCTTCCTGCCAAAGCTTTAATATGTGGACCCCATTGTAACTTATTATCAAGTGTGATACTTAAAAACAGAGTTTTGTCAACTAAGCCTACTAAATTCCCTTCTATCTCTAACTTACAATCAATATGTTGCACAATGGGCAACATAAATTTTATACATTTCGTTTTCTTAGTGTTAAGGCAAACCATTTAGAAATATTTGCTAGTGTAATATTTAAGTGCCTAACTTCTGATTTTTTTCTTTTTACTTTAAATATAAGTGAAGTATCGTCTGCAAAAATAACCATATCAGCTGAGTTATTAACCATTAGCGGTAAGTCATTAATAGAAACCAGGAATTAAAACGGTCCCAAAATCGACCCCTGCGGAACACCGATTCTAACTAATGATCCAGTGGAGGTAACCCCATTAACATTTACTTTCTGACTTCGGTTTGTTAAGTAAGAGGCCAGGAAGGAGACAGAGGTTTCAGAAACACCATAATGTTTTAGTTTCAGTATAAGTGTACAGTGATCAACGCAGTCAAAGGCCTTTGAGAGATCGCAGAATACACCTATTGCATCCTGCCAAATCTCCCAAGCTCCCAATATGTGACTTATTAACGTTGCACCAGCGTCAGTGGTAGATTTGGATTTCGTGAAACCAAACTGCCGATCATCTAAAATCTTTTCTGCTCTAAAGTATTCAACTAACTGATTAAGCATAATCTTTTCGAAAATCTTACTTAAATGCATCCGTTAAATATGTTAGCCAAATATGGTGAAATATTAACAATCATGGTTTGAAGAACCATTACCGACATTCCCCATATGTCTTGTGTATGTTTTAAATTTAATTGCTTGAAGGCTTTTAATATGTCACCTGCAGTAATAGATGTAAAATAGAATTTTGAATTTATAGGAGCACTTAAGTTATTAAGGAGCAATGCGGCACCATGGGGTGATGAAGTTATATGTTTTGTAACTTCAAGAGGTATGTTAGTGAAGTAGTCCTGAAAAACAGTTGCTACCTCTGAACTGTTTGAAATATGTACTCCGTCAACGTTCAGATTAAGTGTATTATTGTTTATTTTACTATTTCCTGTTCTTTCTTTATTTATGATGTGCCAGACGGTTTCGACCTTATTTTTAGATACGAGAACTTTATTTCCCAAAAATTTTGCTTTAGCTTCTATACATACACGTTTATAAGTTTTTGAATACTCCCTGACATAAGCATGAAATGATGAATTAGTAGTTAGTGATTTTCTATGATATAGTTCATATAAACACTCTCTACTTTTTCTTATTCCTTTAGTTGCCCAATCACTGAATGCAATTTTTTTCCTGTCAATAACAACCTTTATTGGGCATTGTTTATTAAATTCATTACTTATAATCTTAAACAAGTTTTCGTAGTCATTATTTGGATCTCGATTGTTAAAATTCTTAGTAGACAATTGCTGGCGAATATTATTATTTAAACTATCTAATCTACTTTTGGATATAAGTCTAGTCGTTTTCATATATTCATCATTAGGTTTATGACAGCTAATTTTAACGAGCTGACCTTTGTGATCAGACCGTATTCCAGATATTATACCACCGCAATGGTTTTAAAATTAGTAAAAATATTGTCTATACAAGATGCAGTGTGAGCCGTAGTTCTTGTTGGTTCATCGTCGGTGGTTGGTCAGGTCGAACCCGAGACCTCAGAACGGCAGTCGCACCGTAGTACAACTGCGCCACCGAGTAAAGTATTAAATAAAGAAATAAATAAATCTATACTAAAAAAATAAAATTGAAGTGTCTGGTTGTAATCTCAAAATAACAAATATAAATTAGATACATATAAATCTATATTCGATACCTATACCAAAAATACCATGTTCATAATTGTGTCTCTCTGTGTCTTTTTGTTCTGGCTAATCTCAGGAACGGCTGGGCGGATTTTGTCGGGATTTTTTTTGATAGATAGTTAATCTGCGTAAATTAGGGTACTTTTAATTTTCGAAAATAATCAGGGGTTCCACGTAATTGAATTATAAAAAGTCATAAAATTTTTTGAATATAATACGATTCAATGCACAGTTTTACGAGAAAGTAACCTACTATACGAAGTTACTACAAAGATCATTTTAAACATTTAAATTAGGTTATGGAATGTCATTTTAACAAACACTTATCGAGTTTTATAATTGGCAATATTAGTAATCAAATCTCACATTAATGAAATAAGTCTGGTTGCCGCACAGGCGCTAGGGGGAGAGGAGAGGAGCGGCAACAGGTGTGGCAGTCGGTGCCCCACACGGCGTCGTCCAGGGAGCGCCGCGCCGGATGTCCGCTACTGACATTGCGTAATCATGTTACAGTAGGTATAGTCTCCATTAACTATATTATACAAGAGTATTGTACGACTTAGAAATTATTAGGAATTTTACAACAATCAAATGCAAATTCGAAAATAGTTAAGTTAAACAAGACTAACTGTAGTCAGCGGCGGCTCTAGCCCTTGTAGCACTCGTGTGCAACCTATATCCTGGCGCCCTCTAATAGACGCGCGGTCAAAATAGAAACCTTACAATTATATTTTTAAAGGACAATTCGGATCGCAATTTATGATGTCGGGAAGCAATTTAACCATTACCGCACTCGATGTCGGCCATAACACGGCTCAAAGTCTTTGAGAGTGTTGGCGCCCCGAGCGACGCATCTTTGTAGGTGTTGCGAACTTCGCTAGAGGCCCTCTAAAACCCTGCACCTGTGTGCGCTGCACACCCTGAATTATAGGTAATGACGGCTCTGACCGTAGTACAGATGGCAAACAGGGAGCGAGCGGGAAGAATTTTTCAGTTCGCATTGTTTGTGTAATTTTCTTTTAGCTGTATTTCATCAATATTACAGCGACCATGTCTCAGTGGCAGCGAGGATAAATATTACGTCGATTGACCTGTGTTCGACTTCTACTAGTCTGTATTTTCGGCGAAGAAAAAATATAGTGATGAAACATCATGGAAGGCATTTCCTAATGACCATCTGGCCAACTACTAACATGAATGTAAAATCTATCACCAATCACTTATAGATGTAAGCTCTTAAGAGCCAGCTCTCAAGACTTAGCATGTTAGTCAACGGTCACGTAGTAACTTAAAGTATACGTCATATCGGGTCGATTTCCGACCGGTTTCGACTCACTGTATACGAATTACACTAATGAAATTACAGCGCACACCCTGCCTTTTACTATTTTTATTGCTATGCAACTATTGTAGCTAATATGATAATGGAACTGGAGGCATGTACATGTCCGATTGTAGTCGCAAAAACACCATAAAACTTTTTAAATACTTAGAAAATATTACTTAATAATAAATTATGTAAATTTGGTATAAGTGAAATATAAAACTATCGTTTTGTTTTTATGTTTTAAAATTATTTCAGCAGATGACCTGTCTAATATTGTAAAACATCCAATAGTTTGACTGTGAAAACAGTAGAGCCGTGTTTCTCAACCTTTTCCATGTCGCGGCCTACAAAAAAGCCAAAAAGTTAAGTAAAAAGTCTCCCGACCCCGTATTATAAAATTATAATATAATAATATTTTAATTGGGCATTTATACGTTTAATAACTAATTTTTATTTTATTAAGTCTCTATATTGTATAATTTGTAAAAAAAAATTGCTTCCACCGGACTTATCATAATATTGGTCATAATCAATTAAAATATATTATTTTAAATAATTATTTTCATAAATAGTTTTTCAGAGCTCCCCAGCTGATAAAAACGTTACTTATAAATAAAAATGAAGTGTCTGTTTGTAATGTCAAAATAAGAATTTTTAACTAAATACATATGAATATGTATACGATACCTATAGCAAGAATATAATTTTTAAAATGTTTGCCTGTCTGTTTGTTGCGGGTAATCTACGGAATGGCTGGACGGATTCTCACCTGACTTTTTTTGGTAGATAGCTGAAGTTACTCCGGGTAACTTAGGGTACTTTTCATTTTCGAAAATAATCAGGCTTTTCGAAAATATGTCATAAAAAAAATTAAAACACATAAAAAATTGAATAAAATCCGATTCAATGTTTCAATGAGTCAGATATACGGGCAAGTGCTTGAATTTATGAGAAATATTTTTCCTTTATCTTAGCACTAAAATTTGTTTTGGAAAATTATTAGGGTCTCGAATAAAAAAATTCAAACGTAGTGAATAATATATGAAACGCGGGCGCACATAACTAGTTATAAATATAAATTTTCGGGCGTATAAATCGCTCCCGTTTATTGAAGTCTATAAACTTACGACTGTACTAGACAGGGTTGTAACCTGTGCGGCCTTAATAGTAGCATAGTTGTATAGAATAGTAATAAGTATAAAACATAGCAAAAAAACATGCTAAAATAAAAAAGAATAAAATAATAAAAACAAAAGAGCACTTAAAAACTAAAAATAAAGCAGTATCAAGGTCCCTGGTCACGCCAGGGGAGATGCCGGAACACTAAAAAAAAAAAAAAAACCTGTGCGGTGTACTTGCACAAACTTGTCAAATAAGCCGCTCGTGCATCCCGTGGCACATACCTACGCCATTGCAGGCTCGTACATGTTAATTGACAAATTTGTCATAAAACGAAGTGTTCCTTCTATGTCTTGTGAAACGATACACAAAAAGACGACATATGTTTGAAATATGTATTTATTGCATTGGATGACAAGCCACAATGTGTTTGTTTGTTTTCAAGTCCTGCTTGCGGAAAGCATGAAGCCTTCAAAATTACTCCGATGTCTGGATACAAAACACCCGTCATTACATGTCAAACCGTTAGAATTTTTCGAGCGTAAATCACTTGTTTTGAAAAATCAACAAATTGCTATAAAAAATCTAGCCGTAACGAGACTGCGACACTTCATGCATCCTACTGCACTCCGAGTCGCGGAAAGGCTCATTTTACCTGCTGCCATTGATATGGTTAATATGATGATAAGTCCAGAAGAACCTAAAGAATTAAAAACTATACCCCTTTCAAATGATACAATATCACAGGGTATTTAAGAAATGGCTCTCGATATTCAACACCAAATAATTAAAAAGGTAAAATTAAGTTATTTTTTCCATTCAGTTTGACGTGTCGATAGACATATCGAGTAAATAGATAAACGCTATTTACGCATTATATAAATGTATAAAAATGTATTCTAAATAGATGCAGTGTATGAAAATCTATCTATTCTGGTAACACTTAATAAAAATTCGCATAATTATTAACAAATCCATATAGAGAGTCGAAAACGAAGAGCGGCAACGTCGCATGCATCGAACCGTGAGTTGGCAACGTGGCTATTATAATTTAGCTCAATAGGGAAATTGGGGAATAGCGCTATCTAATTATTTTTTGTGCATTATTAAGATTCTGACGACATTATAGATAGGTACCTTTAATTTTAATATGTAATCATTTATCGTATTACAATTCTGTTTATGACAGTCTCGTATAATATTATACTTATTTTTCAACTTTGTAGACATGGTATTTATTATTGACGTGAATTTTATTTAGAATCATTGGCGGTTTGAAACTCGATGAAACGGAAATGCTTCATGACAAAGAGTCAAACATATACATCAATAAGATATAGTCTACTTATTACACTTTATGTTTCTGATTTAACTGATTGATAATTTCGCAATTAAACGCTTGATAGTTGCTTTAGCTGAGTTGTAATATCTAGGTACTAAACGGGCTAAGGACGTCGGTTCAAAACCAAGCGATGGAATTTTTTTTACGTTCTTTTTTTAAGAAGAATGGAGATATAAAATATAGCTCACATTTTAGCAATATGTTTGCTATAGGCACAAATAAAATTTCATCAAAACCATTTACTACAATTTTTTGAATTTAGTCCGTTATTCTGGAGAACCCCTTATGTTTTATGGAATATAAAGTACCCTAGATGTTACTCTATAATATTAGTTACCTCTGCGTCAAGTTTCGTCAAAGTTGGTTTAGTACTTTCAGAGTGATACGCGTACACAGGGAATGAGAAACAGACAATAGACAGACAACATTCTAAATAAAATATTTTTAGCTACTATATCGATAACAAAGTCAACCTCGATTACAATTTTCAAAAAATATGTAATGTAAGATTTGGCCTTGTTACAGTTTTATTATATTGCAGATTATATATCTTGTTATTTATTACATCGTAATATTTAATTTTATAGAAAGACACTAACATTCATTTCTTTAATAAACGAATCTTATGTATAGTTTGTATGTTTCGATGTCTTATTATTTTTCAACAGACTGCGACCCCCTTTAATAATAAACGAGATCCCCTAGGGGTCACGACCCACCGGCTGCGAAACGATGCTGTAGAGTATTGGAAAAAAGTAGATAATTATAAATAATTAAAAAAGAAAACAAACCATTATACTATAAAAATGGTAGCACGATCGTGGATAGCTATATTTGGGAATAACAATATAAGATATAGAATATATTCTAATTTTCTGAAAACGATGTTGGAGGGAGTTTCAACCAAGCGATTTGCATATAGGCAGTGCCTATGGTTGGTACTCCGCCCTTAATTGCAAGGTAAAATGCCGCACCACACCGCTTTCAAAGGAACCGAACATTACAACGCGCTGTGGAAACCGCCCTCCTATAAATTGTAAACGTTTGTACTACTAGCCCTTATTCCAAGAACTGTATTCATTTTAAACCGTTATGGAAAGCACTAGTCGTGTCTTTCTGATATTTTACATTTATGATACTAATATAACTCTGAATAAGTAAATTAATGTTGAGTTACAGTAATTAAATAGCGGAACAATTATGTTCTCCTGGTATATGTATCTCGTTTTGTAGGTATGTTACGGGCTTTTGTTATAAATAATGTTATAAATATGTTTTGATTTTATTAGCGTCATGATCCTAGGGACATAAAAGTTTTTAGATTCACATTAATTCGGTTTTAGGATTAAATCCTGACCACTGAAATAGTGTAAACTAATTTTTTGCACAAAATTTTTTGCTACTAATACGATGCACTCTATTAAGGTTACATATGTAGTTAAGATTATTTTCTAATTGCTTTGAGGAGTATGTAACAGAGGATTCAGTTCGTTGTAAGTAACGCGTACGAACAATGAAAATCTTGTGGGAGCTCCTCAGGTTTCAACAAGCCGAAGTCGATCGAGCTACTGTGTTATAAAAACATGAGTTTATATTTTGGACTGTATGTATGTATATCCGGTCCCACGCTATCGCACTGTACGAGAGCATCGTCCGCGCTGCACAATACCCCGAAGTACAGGGTCGCATTTGTTACAATTGGGGGACTGTCTCCTTATCCTTATTCATGTTACGAAACCAATTACTATTTATAGAATTGCACAGTGTATTAGCATTTCTACTTGTATAGAAATAGTTTCATTATAATCGTTAGCATAGTAATATAACAATATCGCAGAAGATAATACGTTAAATTTCGAACAATATCTAGAAAGAATGGGAACATTGTTGTGTTTAACTGATAATAATAGTAATAATTTATTATGGACACAAATATATATAATTTAGCTGCTCTTCGCGGTTTTACCCGCGTAGTTTCCGTTCCCGTGGGATTTTCAGAAAAAAATCTATTTTATATCACTCCCTGATGATACAGGTAAATGATTCAGGTATTACCAACACGATAGAACCGCTTCAATTGCGCAGGGGCATTGCCTTTCTAAGCGTATTTTACCGCTTGTATCATGGCGAGTGAACACTCAGAACTGAAGGGCTCTTTGAGCTGATCCCCTCCTTTCCATTCCATAACAGAAACACGTGGGTGGGACTTCGGTGTCACGGTTTCACGGTGACATCCATAACTTCAAGAACCAAAAAGTTTGCTGACTCTTACTTTTAATGGAACCGTCTTTCTGTCCTTCGTATGATATTAGGTCCTTCAAACGAGGCGTGAAGAGGTATTTAAGCAGGCCAGCATGACAACGGTGACTGGCAGTGAATTCTGTTCAGGGTCAGTCGCCGCTGTTTTAGATTGTACTGTACTTAACATCAGGTTCAGTGCAGTCATTTTGCTGCACGATACAAAAAAAACGATGCAAATATTCCTTCAGTTTGCACACCTCAGCTAAAATTCAAATGGCTTGACATAGTAAATAATTTACATCATTACTCTACTCTATCTAAAAAATATGAACATTACAATATTTTTTTGTTAATATAACTTCTTAATACTTCCCTAGAGTAAGGATGGAAATTTCATACATTATACGAGATTGTGTGTATATCTGAGATGAATTTCTCTTCGTTTTGAGAATTTTTAATTTGTTGTTTTATTCGTTAACTAAATGGGATCGAAACAAAGAGCATTCACTATATCTACATTTTAACGATTCATTATGTAGCCTTAGTTAAATATAAATGTGTGTGTGTGTGCACGTGTGCATGTGTAGCTCTTGTTATTGTTTAAATAAAAATAAGTGCACGTACTATGTATTGTTACGTTGGGGGAAAATGCGAAAAAAAAATGTAACGCAAGGGTCATTCAACTTTTTTTGTTTGTGTTATCCAATTGTTTTTCGTAAAAAAAAATAGTTTTTCGAATAAGTAATGTTCTAACAATGTATTAAGTGTAAGATTTTGTAAAAATATATACTTAGATGAAAATCTAGAATCTTCACAGAAAAGCACCGAAAAATGTCCATATAGTGAAATACACATAATGTAAAACTATTTTTCTCACTCACAGATAAAATAATTTTACAAAAATTAACGTAATTTATATGTCGGTATATTAAATTCTTTCAAAGGAAATATGAAATATGGTTATGATAATACGCATATGTATAACCTTTATCAGTTTTTGTCTAAAAAAACCCCGCGGGAATAATCATGACGTATATTTATCATGTTTTGTTTAGTCTCTCAGTTACATCCGCTATCGACAATGAGGAGAATCCATTAATTCCATCGTATACTATTTATTTATCAAATAATGCATCCTTTAAATAAGGTTTGTTATTCACGTTAAGTTAATTATGTATTTTTAGTTGATTTATTTTCAGAGGTGATTGAACAATCTTGAGATTTATCGATTCTTTCCAAAGTGTTTTAAAAACAGCAGGTGATGATCCAGCGATATTACAACAAATTCGTGAACTTTTAGAAGTTTCCTAATATCGTATGGCTCGCCATGAACATGAAGCTTCATCTCATATCTTGAATAGTCACGGACAGTGTGATACATAGTGATTTTCAAAGAGAAGTGAAAGAATTATTAAAGGCTTGCCAATTGTGTCGTAGGCGTTCATAGGTTATGGTGACCACTTACGATCAGACATATTGCATACTTGTTTGCCACTTTGTGGTATCAAAAAACATTCAATTGTTTACTAAAAATCAATGTAGATACATGTAAAACTGTGTATCGGTCTTACTATAATCAAAAACAATACGGGATAATGATTTTTAGTCCTTACCTTATTAATAATACTAATAAAAGCTAGTTGTCGATAATTTGACATTCCTAAATTACCTAGATCTTGGAAATAGGAAACATTAATTTAGCAAATATGTATTACGGATTTCCGTAAAATATTAATTAATTAATAAAGTAAATACACAATACAAACGATAATTTAAAGTTAATTTAGGGCGCTACGGCCTTGGTTGTTATTAATTTCAAAGACGAATTCTTAATGTTACATATATGTAGGCACTTATATTTAATGAAATTAAATTGCCTAAATATCCGCGTACACTTTTGGGAATGGCTTGACTTATAGATTTTTTTAAATAGAATTTAAATTACAAACTAACTTTTGCTCCCGACTTTGCCCGCGTTGTTTTGGAATTCCGAGCCAACCATATGTAGATTTGTCATAGGTAAGTTTTATCTGAGATTCTTGAAGAACTACAGATCTCTAGAGCATCATTTTGATGTATCCTTTGGATTTATCTTCCGTATGTTATAAAAATGGTTTTCCGGCGATTTGATTACAAAATATCTTATAATGTTTTCTACTTAACTTAGAACTTAATTAAAATATACGATACTAGCTTCGCACGGGTATATAGAAATGTCTAAAAAAATTATGTAGCCTGTTACTCGGAGATGTATTTAGTTTTATACAGGTTTTCAGAATTTTTAAAATAGGTTTAGTAGTTTTTGAGTTTATCCATAACAAATAAAAATCAATCTTACTTATTTATATATAAGTTTAGATGTATAGAACGTTTCTTGAAATAATGTCTGACTGTGGGTGAAAACCATATCAATCCGCTGCCCTGTTCAAGAAGACTTAGCGGATAAACAGGCAGTCGCAAAAAGCGACTTATACTACGAATAGATTTTTAGTTAAATGGCGTCAGAACACTATTGACTCACACTTTCATATAAAGTCACTTATCTAATATAATATCATAAAAAGTACATAAAAATAGATAGTTTATATAAATTATTCTTTCTTGGGAATGACCGTTAATAACTCCAATAAAGCTTGAATACTTTCAAGTTATACATTTGATAATTTTATCAGACGAGCCGAAGTTCTAATTTTTAATGCCCATAAACTCGAAACTAAATAAGTAACAATAAATTATCCAATGTGAAAAGAAAAAAAAAAAACCTAAGCCACCCAAAGATACACAAAGGGTTCGTCTGTGTTGTGAGATAAATCTCAATTCTAAAGAGTAACCGAGTATCTATGAATTTGTCGTTTTTTATCACCACGGCACTTGACCCGTGAGGGCGTTCTGATTTGTTAAACCTCTATTTAGGGTCCATTTAATTATTACTAAGGAAAAATCATTTTAGCATTTAGCAAAAGTAAGTTTAGTCATTTTTGACTCTCTCTCCCTTTGACTTCTGGTGTAGTCAACGCACCGAACCTTATACAGTACTGATAAAAAATGAACGTGTAAATTGATATACTTATCTGTACTAATAAATAAAAGTGTCTGATATCAAATAAACTACTTTTTACTTAATGCATATGAATATACAATGTTCTACACACGACGGCTATGTATATCAAAAACACAATTTTGCTAATTTTTGTCTGTCTGTTTGTTCCGGCTAACCTTCGGATGGCTGGACCGATTTTGACGGGACTTTTTTTGGCATATAGCTAAAATTACTTCGCACAACTTTGGCATCTTTTATTTTTCGAAAATAAATAGGGTTCCGCGTAATAAATTAAAACTCATGAAATAGTGAACAAAATAAGATTTATTGGACAGCACGATCAAAACATTAGTTTCCAATGATTATTTAAAAATTATAATACGCAATGAAGAATATATGAAACGCGGGCGGAGCCGAGGGCACTCGGCTACTATATTATAAATAAACAAATGTAACGTTATAGTGGTAGGCATTATCTACGTTTTTATTCAGCTATACATTTTCAAATGTATATTTTGTAAACTTAGTGGTTTTATGGTAACGGTTATATTTTAAAAATTTAACTTATTATAAAACGCTACTATTACTACTGAAAAGTGTACTGTGATTTGTGTGTGAGGGACAACCCTATAGATCGAGTCGCGTATAATCGCGCTCTCCAAGTTCTGACAAATCATATCGCACGGCGACGTCGGGTAGAATGTACGTGCGTATTTCTAAGTCGTTTGAAATTTCATAACACGAAAATCGTAATTATTTCACTTGAAAAAACACACAGTATTTTGAATTAATTTGTGAGTGAGAGTTTATTTCGTGACGTCTGTTCATTGTAGTGGAACTGCAGTTATGTGTTGTGGTTAACGCGCGGTACTAATAACATTTCGGTAAGTTTTAAAATTAAGCCGGTAGTTGGTATTTCAATGAATTGAGAATAATTAATCATTTTCATTTGAACTATTCAATAAGATCAGCTTATTATTTTTTTACTTATGTCATGGAATATTATTCTTGAATTAATTTTTATTGATTATAAATCTTGAAAAGGCTTAAACGTGTCATCTGAATACAAGAATTAACTATTTAGAACTATATATATATATATATATATATATATATATATATATTACTATATACATTATTGTATAAATAGGAGTTCATAGTCCAAGTTTCAAATACTACATAATAGAATTTGGTTGAAAACGTATTATTATTTATTAATAATATCAGTGTGATGTTTCGTTGTACATTTCTCCTTAATTTCTTCTATGAAGGTATATAATTCTTCATTAGTCTAATTTGGATTTTCGTTTTTTAATGTGTAAAGAAATAACGGTTATTTTTTCAAATGAAATTAAAAAATACTTTTAATAAAACTAAAAAAAATTATAGCCATTTTATGGATTCTAAATTATGGATGAATAATTTTAAAAAAATACAAAATAAAAAAAAATAAAAACTGTATCTGTTTTTTTTACGTTTAGGTTTTTTCTCCATATAAATTAAAAGAACGCAAAAAATATTTGAGGGAACACTTGACCATACATCTTCTATACTAATAAATAAAATTGAAGTGTCTCTTTGTATTGTCAAAATTATTTTTTTCACAAAGTGTATATACGAAACCTATACCAAAAATACAATTTTGTCTGTTGTCCGTTTGTTACGGCTAGACGTATTTTGACTGGACTTTTTTTGGTCGATAGCTGAAGTTAGGTACTCCGGATAACTTAGATAACTTTTAATTTTCGAAAGTAATTAGAGTTTCGCGTAAAAAAATAAAACTTATAAAAAATTTAATAAAATCCGATTCAACGCACAGTTTTTTTACACGGTATAGGCTCAGTGCTTTGACCACAATCTCACCTGATGTTAAGTGACGATGTAGTCTAGGATGGTAAACACACTAAGCCTAGATACTGGTTCTCAAGTGATGCTGCCGGAACACACCTATTTGTATTTGGCGACAGGTTTTCGAACTTGAGGGTAGCTACCCAGACGGGCATTGTTTGAAGATGCCTTACCACAATACTATGGTTTCCTCATGATGTTTTCCTTCACTGAAAGCTCAGGCTGATTTTAGAGTTGGATAGGTGGGCTTGAACCCACGTCCATTGACGCGGAATCCGCCCGCACTGTCCATTACGCCATCATCGCTTCAAAATCATCATCATCTTCATCAGTTTTACGGGCAAGTGCCTGGTAATTTTTTTACGAATAAATTTTGTTGGTAATTTAAACATAAAATTTTGAAAAATCGATTATCATCTTATGTTATGACAGGAGTAGCCATAATTTAACTTTAATACGTGAATATAAGAAGTACCTGTCATAATGAACCTAGTTCTTCAGAAACGAATAACTTGATTAGTTTTTAAATAACGACTATAAATACTGAAAATATCGAGACTATGTCCAAACTGTTACCTGTACATTGCACCGGTGCTTTGTATGAAGTGATAACATTACACGGCGGCAGAGCAACCAGTAAATTCGTTAAATGTTTTTTTTTGTTTAGATCTATGGACAGGTAAACGACGACTTTGCTCTCTGGAAATCTATTGTTGTTGTATTTCTAGCCATTTCTGGGTAGACGACAATCCTCGTTTAGTGTGCCCAGTTGTTTATAATTTTATTAAATGTAGTTTTAAAAGAACTCAAGGTTTGTTGTAAAATGTTGTTAAATGTTTAAATGACTTAGGAAAAGTCTGAAATATGAAAAGATTGTATTTGTATGTATGAAATTACTAGTTCATCTGTGTCTATGTCAAAATCTGATTTTGGTGTTCAGAATAAATCAAAGTTTCTGTGCCGGGTTACTGGTTTTTGGATAAAATGATTCTTGTAGATACACAAGTTCTTGTCAAAAATTCATTCATTGCCATGTAATATGAGGAGACATAATATAGAATACTGTTAACTAATAATTGAAACTATAACATCATTTACGAATAGACAACATTTTATATTTTTACAACTTATATTTGCTATGATAAATAAGAAAAACGCAACCAGTTGCATGATTTATCAAAAGATAGTAATAGATAAAATATGAGTTTCCAGTGGTGTTTATCATGAGAGCTCTCCCGGTGACAGGCAGCCGAAGCGCGCGCGTTCTAATGAACGAAATTTACTGTTTTCCTTTCACGGACTAAACACGCGAACACATTTCGTGCCATATTCTATCTAAACCCGTTTCTTTCATTCCTTATTAATTTATCAATATCTCTGAACTTTTTATAAACATACTACAAATATATAAACGATATAAATTTCGTAATGTTATATTTACATTTTTGCAAGTACTCGTAAATCGTGGCTTATTGAGTTCAATATCACAGAAAGTATGGAAAAAAAAAAAGTAAATTAAAGCTTAAAACGGCTCCGCCCGCTTTTCATATAGTTTTTAAGTAATCATTGGAAAATAATGTTTTCACGGTTGCTGTCCATTGAATCGTATTTTCTTCACAGTTTTAGATTTTTTACACGGAATCCTAATTATTTTCCAAACATTTTTTTGGTACTAAGAAACAACGAAAATATTTCACATAAATTAAAACACCTGCCAGTAAGACTATGCAATGAGTCGAATTTTTTTCACATTTTACTGAATTTTAATTACGCGGAACCCTAAAAAAACTCAGTAACCATAGTGAATGCCGACAGAAGTGAAAACTTGAAACCTTGTAAAAACTGTTTTTTTTAACGATTTTGGTTCAACCGAAAGATGTCCGCTGATGGACATAGGTGTCCCCTAATAAGAGGGAATTGCTATAATTGCCATGCTTGGCAGGCTGGTTGGCGAACGCAGTGAGATGTTTGTGGTACTCAGAGGATGCTGTTGCCCATCCCTTGGTGTATCCCTTAGTCGGCTTTTATGACACCCACGAGAACGATATGGGGTGGTACTATTCTTAGCCATTCTTAAAATTCATTTTCAATTTAAAAATTTGTTAATTGTAATTACATATTACCACCTAATTTTCACATCTATTGGCATCTGAGCAAGTATTATATACATTTTCATATGTTTTAGTTATAATGAAAATATACGATGAACTGCGTAAATATGAATTGTATTATATTGACGGGTTACGTCATAGCATTGGTAACGCGGATCTGTAAGTTTTTCCGCTACCGAGAATTGCTCAAAGCTGCAAATTAATATTTGTTGTCGTATTTATATAAAATTGAAGTATCTGTTCTTTTTACACATACATATACCAAAATGCAATTTTTAAAATTTATGTCTGTCTTTAAAGGCTAATCTCCGGAACGGCTGGATGGATTTGGACGGGACTTTTTTGTTACATAGCTGAAGTTACTCCGCGTAACATTATGTTTTCAAAAATAATTAGGGTTCCGTGTAAAAAATATAAAACTCATATAAGTTGGAATAAAATCCGATTCAATGCACAGTTTTTTTACTAACAAGTATTTGAATTTGTGATAAATGTTAATTAATGTTAGCTTAGTAGAAAAAAAAAATGGAAAATAATTAGGGTCTCATATAAAAGATTAAAATCTATAATACCCAGTAAAAATATATGATACGCAGGCGAAGCCGCAGGCACACAGCTAGTTATAAATAATCTACATAAATTTAGAAACATTTCTTCCTCGGTTACCATCCACCACTGTAACCAAAAACAAGATGTTTTTTAGGTTTGTGTTTGATATCTTAAATTACTAGTTGCATGCACCAGGGCATCAGCTAACCGGTGACAGTATAATTAAACTGTCAGGGCGTAGTGACGGATGACCTCGACGTTTTTGTTCATATCATTGTTGTTAGCACTTGGCTTCAAAGGAAACGTGGATGACGCCTCTTGAATTCTACCATCCTGGTAGTTGTAAAAAGTTATTATCGTTAATTGTTAAACGTAAATCTATTATCGTTTTTTTTTTTCAGAAAAGGCATAGAGTTAGTAGTTATGTCATTATTACAAAGGTGGGGGGTATTGTTATTCATGCAGGTAATAAGTAAATGGCCTCACTTTTTTATTATAACAACCATTTGTTATGACGGTTATGGACTGCTTGTTTCCCATCACAACTAAACGAATGAAAAAACACAGTAGCATTAATTTTATGAATATTTTTTGAAGTGTTTGTAGGCAGGTATGTATTTGCAAAATGCTCCTACCTGTATATGGGTGTACAAAGTAAGTACCTTCAATCATATATATCTATCTATCTCTATTTGTTTACATCGTACGTCGATAAGCTTCTGAGCTAATAAGTTTGTATTTGCAACAAAAAACAAAGAATAAAAGAAAATATTACATTTGTTATATTATATTTAAATTTATTAAATAGACAAATCTCGAATAATGAGAAAAAAAAATTAAAAAAATCATGTAAATGTTTAAATGTCATATATGAATAGTCAAACAAATTTATCTGAGTATCATTACATGTACCTAATGATAGTTGATTTGGTATACTTTTGTTATGTTGCGGACTCGGTGAGGTCGATCGCAATCAAATCCAGTTTTTATTACTTCATTTAATTTACATTCTTGATGTGCATGCACACAAATAGCCGGCAGCGTGCGTTTTCTTTCCGAGGTAAAAAAACGCCAATGGTTTTTATAGAATAATGTAAAACCAAGCATTAAAATTATTGCTATAGTAGTACACCTACGTTCTTGATTACATTATTCTACCTTGAAAATAATTGAAAAAATGTTAGGCTGTATAATTTTGTTCCCGGTTGAATGACACGCTCTTCGCTAAATGCATAAAATATAATTATTTTAAGATCTCCAGATGTTTTGTAATAAGATTGGTAAAAACACATAGTTCTCACAATGTGTGCAGCATAAATGTGTTCGTCCGATACAGTTTTTACTAAAGTAAAAAAAAAAAAAAAACAAATAATAATATAATTAAAGACAAATAAACAAAACGCGACGTCAAACCCGAGATGCACATAAAATTAATTTCGTCCGCGTCTCGCAGCGGATATCGTTATAAAATTGTGTGTGAATGTGGTTCCGAGCATAGTAATGTGCTTTCAAACTTAGCTGGCCATCTGTCACTAGAATGACACGCAAAAGCCAGAGCTTTAAATAAGCAAAAAATTATAATATCAAGTTTTTATAAAAGCCAAAATATTATAATTAATATGATATTTATCTACCTAGTATTACTTTTTGTTTATGAATTTTTTTACCTTTATATAATTTTAGCTACACGATAACAAGTATGAGGTATCGTACTGTTCATGATTATTACTTGTTAAACAAAGTCAAAAAAATAATAATAAATAAATATTTGGTGAAATTAGTGCAGGGTATCTTTCGAAATTCTATACTTTCTTAGTACAGAGTAATAAAGGCATTCCATTTTTTCGTTTGTCGGCGTCGCGATGCGCCGCGCTGTAAATGCCTGTAAATAACGATCGATGATCAGGCGTTGATTAAATTATTTCCAAGAAGAACGTTACTAAATTTTATTACTTCAACAAATCTAAATTCAGTTTAAAATAAATCAAATTAACGTTTATTTATAGTAAAATATATTCTTCCGATTTTATGTGCTGTACATTCATATTTTATATTGATCTTTCGTAGATCCGTTTATAGTTTAATTATAAAGTAAAGGTTTATTTCATCGTGACTTTGAAAGTTCGAGATCAAAGCGACGTCATGAAGGTGTAATGTCTTGTGACTGGGAGATGCCTTTGCCGGTTCTGTGTTATTGTTTAATATGGAATTATGTAATGTGACGAAAACCATTGTTTGTTCTCGAAATTATTATCTTTTGTTTATCAGCCGACTTTCTTTCTTTATTTTTGTATAGTAGCTATTCACGACATTTACTGTTATCAATTAAAGATTTTACAATATTAATTTTTATTTTCAATAATGATTGTGCTTTTGTAAAAAATAGTTTTACATTCAGCACTAATACACCCGGAAATCCTGTGATTTGTCCATAAGCATATAGACATAATATAATTGGACTTTACATAAAACTCTCACAAGTTGAGTTGGTATCTATAGCTAAACAGCTAACAGTATGTTTGGCAGTAGACTTTCGAGACCGAGAGGCAGTAGACCTTTTTTTCACCAAATACTTGCATCTTCGATTTAACTGTTATTAGAGTGGAAAAATATCTTTAAATCAAAACTCGCATAGTGTTTTCTTTCAACTCACAGGCCGACAGTTTTATTCCAAGTCTTCAATTGAAGAGGGTCACTCGTCATCTGTCTTGTCAGGGATCGAAAACTATTTTCTTACATATGTATCAAGGTCACATATTTCATTGCGCTTAATTTTGAGCGTTTTGTTATATTTTAACCGACTTCAAAAAAGAGGAGGTTGTCAATTCGTCTGTATTTTGTTTCTATGTTTGTTACGCGATTGTGCCGTCAATTGTGGATAGATTTGGGGTGAAAAAGTAATCGAAGGAGTGCACCATTTCCACCAAACCAGGTTTTGGTCAGCGGAACTCAAGGAAATCGAGAAAAACCCTCGAATATTATAGACACACGTGTTTCACATATTCGTTTCTAAAGCTATTGATTAAGCTTCACAGCTATACCTAAAAGTATATACTTAAACTGAAAAAATTATTTCAATTAAAAAGAAATGAACAAACTACAAAAATGCACTAATATAAAATATCAATAAATTACTTTATTAATCGGCTTCTGTTTACTTCAATACATCTTTTGTTTTATTTCGTACATAATTTTGGAGTCGGGTGCCTCCTTACTACCTAAACTTTATCAGAATTATATTTAAGCTAAATAAAGGAATAGGGTAATTTTAAGGTACAATTAATCAAAATCGAATATAACTAGCGACGTACATTTACACCACTTTGTTATCCGTAAGCTGTTACCGATTTCAAAATTATTAATGATATTAAAACAAAAGGTATATTCACCAACAACAGCCGAATGACAAGGTGATATTATGTCTATTTAGTATTTGACCATCGCTCGTTACGTACTGGATTTTTATTCCAATAATTGCACATGAATATAAAGAATTATGAAATTTAAAACCGGTAAAACCATTAAAACAACACTTGGAAAGTGTTTGTTTATTTATTACTTTAATGTTATATGAAAATAGAGGGTTCAGTACTATTATGAGTAAACGTTTTAGTAAGTAATCCGGCTATCCTTTAAGTATTAAACCTTGCAACACAAAACGGCCACCACGCGTCCATTGTCTCCAATGAGAAATGGTACAAGCCATTTGTGCCGTTAATCCAACTCCTTTCACAAAGAAACTTTATATTTCAATTAGTTTCGCAGTAGCATAAGTTATATTTGTAATGATATCGAACATTAGTTTTCGATACGTGAACATAATTTAATCGATTGACTAACGATCGTCTCAGGCGTTGCTCGCATTTGTTCTCATAAGGTTTATTTTTAACTAGGCGAGCATAAGCAATAAAGGTATGTGTGTAAAGGGAAAACAAAGCTTTATACTCTCTAGACCATTCTACAGATAAAGGAGTTCCTTAATGTAGTGCGTTCAGCTTATTGAAGCAACTGATTACACCAAAAATATTGATGTAAGCCTATACTCATAATTTCTTAAGATTTAAACTATGCATTAAAGCTACTTAATGAACTAAAGAATCAAGTTATTTAGCAAATAAAAGTTTTCCTATTAATCCTAATATTGTTTGAAATGTGAAGTTTTCTTTGACAGTTTTTAAACGATTAGCGAAATATTATTTGGGGTTGTGGTATATTTTGTTAAGGAAGTGACCCTAATCTACACTTCATAATTTCATCAACTCTTTATTTATACTCAATGAATTGGGTGCGGCGTGTAAGTAACAACTTCATTTTAGCTAGTATATATTGTAAGCTGTAGGCAAACAAAACAACATCGGTTCCATAATCGAAGTAGATGGAAAAGTTAGGCTTGAACATAATAACTTGCGACATAATTGTGACTCGTTAATTAAATACATTGAAAGTAACGTAAAGTAAAAGTAGCTATAAAATTATTTGGATTGAATTACGGTGGTGACTGACAACTTGTGTAGTTCATAACGTTCAGTTACTCAGTTATTTAATTGCTAATGATTAAGTGTGATGAAAATGTCAATATGGTTTTTTGTAAACCCATTTTCTTCCAGACAGATGTAAAAAATTATTGGTGATTTTTTTTATTTCTATACAAAAAATTAGATTACCTAATTAAGTCTGTGACTGAATACTGGTAACAAAGAAAATATATATCTTTGGGCCGGGGTTTGTTTCTCAATTTATTATTTTAACATAATTGATAAATGAAAAGATTTTTAGATAAACGTCGAAGCATTATATCATTTTAAACGAAAACAGGACGATGTGTTTGCTCTAGTAAATGTTGACTGACACCGAGTGTCATAAAAAATAACCAATTTCTATTTATGTTGGAAGACGAGAGCGTCGGTAATTGAGTGCTGGGCTGGGGAGGAAACGTGTTACCACGCCGCAACGCGCCGTACCGTGGTCGAGACAAAAATATAAATATTTGTGTCCCTCTGTCTGTCTGTGCGCTCCCCTTATAGTACCGGCTACAGACTGTAACGTTACTATAATATTTTACTGGAATAGATAAATGCCTATTACGATTTCCTTACCTATTCTTGATAAACATAATCAGCTCATTTCATTTTTAGTAATTCGTTAAAATTTAGCTAATATAGAGTATAATAGTTTTTAAGTAAAACACCTGTCATAACTTTAAATAAACTTACATTTGATACTTTTCAGATTCTATTATTCATAATATCATTTTGGTGATAGGGGACTTTATAAAAGTTCACCTGGCTGTACTCCCTCAAATTGAAATATAATTCATCAAACATCTATAATAATTGTGTTACGGCGAAATAAACTGAGAATCTGTTTTTCTAAGTCAGTGTTTCCCAACCTATTCTTGATAAGGGACGAAGAGACCACTTTGATTTCTTTGTTCATAACACGGACCACGGTGAACAAAACAAATTATTCAGTAAATTTGATCAACATTTGTTTTTTAACAGAATTTATTTTTATTAGAAAGTTATCTTTTGAATTACCTATTAAGACTCAAAAGTCTTAAAACCCAAAGGTTTGCATCTTATTCATAAGTTGGGTAATCGTGGAACTAATATAACTGCTTAAAATTACTCCATCGCTTTCCATGCATGTATTTCTATTAACCGAACTTAACATGGCGCGCTGCGACGCACCTTCTGGGACATTTGAAATAGGGCGTGGACCATATTTTAGCTCCTGCAGTCTACGTTTGGTAACTATTGCTATAAGCGACATTGACATTCAAAATAAAGTGTGTTGTGGTGAAACTTAGTTCATACAACTCATGAATTTAAGTAATTTCACATAAAGATTAAATCTCTACGTTGTTGCCATGATCCAATGCTTTTGCGTAAACGCAACGAGATCAAAAGCTCCGTAACTTTCTAAAATAAAATAATAAATCGGACCAGTTTTTTTAGAAATATGTTTATCTTTACAAAAGGATAGTAGATTACAGATATACAAACGAGAATCAAAATTTTTATATTGAGAAATGTTAGAAACATAAAAATGTCTGTTTATGTTATCATATGTCAACATTATTACAAAAACTATGTACAATATACTAAAGTTATTAATTCAGTGCCACAATAAAGTAGAATAATGAGAATTTTGGTGTGGTAACTTTGAATCTTGTAATGATCGCTTATAGTACTTGGCGTTCTTAGTAAATAGAGTCTATGTCTATGTGATAAATAATTATAGGTTAAATTTAGAACAGTTTCGTGTCATTTTGTATTCTTTAATTAGTTAAGATTAAAATTTAATTCTTTATAATCTATAAAAGCAAGCAATACTTTAGTATCTGTGTGACTCCAGGAAACTAAATGACTATTCCAGCATAGAGCTGTGTATGGGAAGCATAGCGGTGCGGTCGCATATCCGCCCGGACCGGTCTCTGGTGCGTCTGTGATCCCTTTATGTGCGACGGACGCTCGTCCGTCCACGACCGCTGTACTGCCTCGAGATACGCCCACAACGCACCTAACTGTATTAAGAAAGTACTTATCTTAAAATACTCCCTTTCATCATACAACCGCTTAAATTTCTCTATCGTTTGTTTATAATATACATTGGGTCTTGCACCGACTCATGTTACGTATACTTCATGTATTTGCTTCATTCCTATTTTATATAGTGTCGCCAGCGAAAGATTTTCTGATTCTTTGTCTATTAGGATGTCCTGGGTCTTTATTGCATCCAGCTTTATTAAGCTATTTCTCATTTACAGCGCCCTGTGTTAAAACCGAAATGATTTTAGTCTTGTATTTTAATATTGATGAGTGGCAACCCTAATTTTATGGAAATAACTCAAGGCTCTAATGGTTAGAACCGAGGGCCGTAAACAATTAAATAAAAAAGGGGAAAACTCAAAAACGTACTTGAACGTATTTTGTAATTTTCAATAAAAAAAAAATATATTTCATCCTACAAAGAACATAACTTAATTGGTGTTTTTGGCGCTATTTTGATTTGTTACGTAATAGATCTTATTTGTAATTCATTATTTTGTAGTATTTACCCTTTTATTATATAGTTTTGGTTGTATTTTATATTTTATTTAATAGATGACTTGGAATGTGAATTCTGCGATTTAAAAACTAAGAGCCACCATTTTGTTACAGCACAGAATATTAGAAAAATAATACAAAATTGGGACTAACTTGTATTCACGACCATAATAAATAATTTAAAAAAAAAAGCAAAGTATGACAGTGTTAATGGCCTTTTTTTATTTATGTGGGAAATGCATTTACACATCCTCCCTCCAACCTCTAATTCGGAAGTAAGATCTCCGGAATTAGAGATGCCAGAGGGGCATGCGGGACTCGCCTGGCGTGAAGCGCCAGTAATATCCACTAAAACCTACGGTACCATCCACTGTCTTTATGGAGGGAGACACGGGATAGAGTAAAATGGACCGCATCGCCCCAGCGGCTGACCCGACCAAAATTACATGACAGGTAAACTGTTAAGGGCCTGCGTGTTTAATATTACAAAATGTATGCAATATATTTTCACGTTTAATAATGACACCTATTTAACATACAACTTCCTACCGTGAGTGAATTTGTAAGTGCATCGTATATTGCGCAATTCAAGCGAAAGCCTACTTAATTAGTCATAATAATTATTGTAAAACGAGCTCACAACCGCATCGCTAAATAGGGAAAGTTTACGAACATAACTATAACATTATTTGCTTGGATAACAGCCGCGTTGCTTAATTAATAATGTTTAACAAGAAAATAACATTACAATAATGTTAGTATTTTATTTAACTCCGTGCTGTTGACTGGAAAGGTCTTACAGGACCGGATATATTTATCAGACTATTCGAGCGAGCATTTAGGGCACTTAGCTGGGAGAGTGGTAGCTAGAGTGCAGGGTACCTATGCTCAGCTTGGACTAGACCTTAGACTAGTTTCCGCGGAATTTGTCCTAGATAACCTACGATAGGTAAAAGAAACTACGGATCTCAAGGTCCCTTACAAAATTCAAGTGTCTGTGTGTAGTGTGTAGGGATGCAGGGTGCAGCGTGTTATTTGTGGGATGAGTGTTATGTTAGTGCATGATGGGGCGCTGTTGGAGAGGAACTTAGGGAGTCTTCATGCCACTCTTTTACAAAGCATTAGATATATTAAACAAGTTATCCGGCTTAGTTCATAAATAACCAAAATGGTTCTGAGACTTCGAGACTAATACTGTATATTACCTCATTAGAAATAGTTAGAGACCTTAAACAGAAACACCCAGAACTAATAAGGGACACCCACGCAGTTAAACACTAATTGTAAAACAAACACAATCACACCGGATCCTCGCTAAGTGTCCACTTCCGATACTTAACCAACAAAGTAACCACCATATTAGAAATAATGTTTATAATAAACATTGTGTTCTAAGTGGTAGTTGAAAGACGGGGAGGTTGGATCGACCACTTACCACCCGCATCTTCCTATATTATATCATCAGTTTGAGTATTGACGTACGGTTGTCAGGTTATTATTAGAGATAAATGAAGATTGATACGTTCAAATTTGTTTTCAGTTTACTCGAATTCTTAAGTGACAATAAAACGATTTATTATTTATATACATCGACAGAAGATCTCAACTTTTTTATAAATATAATGAAATAACGTTATGGAAATCAAACTTCAAGTAAACAATATAAACATATTAAAGTTAAAGGTATTATGGTTAAATTGCTTTCAATGTTGCTCAAGCGTAGTCTCAATAGAATTTATTATTTACTAGTTTCTAATAATATGTACGGGTTGGCTTTTACATCTCGACTGGCTTTTAACAATGTGTAAGTCCTCTCCGGGCCATCATTCCAATAACCGATCAGACTCATTGCTATATCATTTGGCCTCGTCTGTATTTGACATCTATGAATGCATAAACAAATCCTCAACAGTATCTGATGAAAAATAAAGACATAAAGTCCATTTACGGTGGTATTTGATTATAAAACGGGCATCAGGGATGGCGACTCGTTCGTTACCATGTTGATATCGCCATTACTTTGAGATTTATAGTTTTAAATTAAAATGTATGTTGCCGACCGTCTAATCAATAGTTTATTATTACCAATCAAGAAGTGGGACAAATCGATAGGTACTTATTTATTTGACCTACGTAAAGTCTAGGCGTTTAAAGGCCTATATATTATTATTGATGTATTTTTACACTGTTTAAGTTTTTCCTTTGGGTTCACTTTTATTTGACGTTAAGTTATAATGTATCCTAAGATGGTAACACCACTGAACTATTTTTCACTTTATATTAAATAAAGTCTAAGAACTATGACGATTTGAAGCGATGATGGCGCAGTGTTAGTAGGTAGTGCGGTCGGATTCTGCGTCAGTTGACACGGGTTAGGTCACACTTATTTTATCCTGTCTAAAATCACCCTGAGCTTTCGGTGGAGGAAAACATCGTGAGGAAAACATGCGGTGGGTATTTTCTAATGATGCCCACCTGACTAGCTAGCTACCACCCTCATGTTTGAAAACCTGTCGCTAAATACTAATAGTTGTGTACCGGTAGCATCACTTGAGAACCAGTACCTCTAGGCTTAGTGTGTTCACCATCCTGAACCACATAGTCACTTAATAACAGGTGAGATTGTGGTCAAACTATTCCGTGTAAAATAAGACGATATCCGATAGATGGGGATCTATCAACAGTCGGCAATACCAGTGTACATCCACCACGGCTACAACAGCCTCTGGGTAGCTCTGGATGACCACACGCTGATCTCGCAATGTGTTGTGTCACTATACTGGGATTTTTGTCATATACATGGTGGGCACGATTGAGTCTGACTGAATTTTTCTACCACCCTGCAAATTCATATCCAATCTCTCTATCCGCGCATGTCTTTATTTAACTTGAAAAAGTAATAAATTTATTAAGTAGAAATACACCATATATTTCCTTCGTTTTCATAATATATAAATGTATATAACGGTTTTGATTAGGATTTATTTCTCTGATTTGCTAATTTCAGTTAGAATTTCCACCAATGGATGTTGCCTGTAGATTTATGTTAAACATTAAAACGAAGAATAAATTCAATAAATATATCTCATAATTAAAATAACTCGGCGGCTCATCACAAATCCTGGGTGATCCTTAAAGTAGATAGATATAGTTTAGCCGCGAGCTAAGGTCTTGGCTCGCCGACTATTTCTGTGATGAATGTAGAAGGGTTCGCTTGTAAACGACTTGCTCTCGTTGATTACATAAATCCCCAACATTAATTTGTACACAAGGATTCTTATTTTGGAATTCGTTTATTAACTTTCATCGTTTACTTAAATAATTCTGTGGTAAACTATTAAGCTCATAAAAGTTACGTTAAGCTGCTTGAAAAATAAAGAAAAAATATGTGCGTGTATGTAACCTTTACTCGCAGTTGAATTAAAACTTATTTAACTGACATGCAATATAATTATAATATGAGTAATTAAAATAAAAGTATATTTACTGAATGTCATTTCCGTTTGAAAACGTTATTTCCGCCCGAAACAGAAATGACTTACTCTAAAGAAGTTTTACTTCAGTAATATAATTTTGGAGATGTTTAATGAGAACAGTATTCTATTTTTTGTTTTATTTGACACTGGCTAATCCTTGCGACTTCGTTCGCGTATATAATAATTTTATATTTTTGACAATAGGAATGTGTCTTATTGTTTTTTATTGTCTCACACAAAATGACACCATAAATGACTGGCCACCGAAAATAAACTTAAAATCTGATAAAATATAAGAAACTCATAAGCATTTTAATTTTATCCTAAATACAGCGTACTATACTAACATAGGTATGACTTTACACTTATACGTGTTTGGTAGAGCATTATCTCTGGGTCCCTACGAAAAATGTTAAATACTTTTTCATCATAAAATTATGTTAATTATTTTGTCTGTTGTTTTCAATGAAGTAACCGCCAGTCTAATATTCAATGGTATTAGGCAAAGTGTTGGAAGAGTTATTTTAGTAACTTGTTTCTCGTATATCGTCTAAAAATAATTACAAAAACTATCCACATAATAAATCTGTGACTATAAAAAATGTTTCTCGAGTTATAAACCAACTAACAGCATTGTCTTCAATAATAAAACACGTCGACAAAATAATCTTACATTCGAATAAAACCATTATTGCAAAATTTGAAGTAAAAACTTTTCAAAACATATATATATATATATATAAATGCGTGTGTATGTGAATAAACTCTTCCTAAACGGAAGAACCGTTTTTAATGATTTTTTTTGTCTATTCCTGAGGATTCAAGAATGGTTTAGATTCAAAATTTGGTCCAATTTAATTCCGAACGAAGTCGCGGGCACAGCTAGTGTATATATATCAGTGGTGAAACGCTCTAATAACCCGATTCCTTATAGCCTTACAAAAAAATTTGCACAACACTCACTTCAACTTGCAAATATACTATGATTACATGGTGTTATAACAACCACATATGTTAATCATAAAACACGCACACTAAGAACCTGCTCATACAACCCGGCAAGAAACGACGGAATCGAATTCACATAAACATGCACATTTCATTTTAATTATCATCCAACAATAAAATCGTTTGTGTATGTATTCTATAAAAATAGCCCTTTTTTGTGCTGAAAGTATGCCGTTACTCTGCGGCTTACTCCATTTAATTTTAAACTTTGCACTTATAGATTTACGGTATTTTTTGCAAATAACATTTATCGAAAAAAATTGAACAGGCTTTGAAAATAAAATCTTAGTAATGTATATTTTATATCTGTATTATATGTAAACTAACATGTATGTGTACCTAAGGTGTCATCTTAATTATTTAATGGTGTTATATAACAATTATTATTACGTGCATTACACTAATTAATAATTTTATTCGTAAGATAAAATATATAATCGATCTCAGATAAAATATCCACTTTGTTTTAATTTTCAAAGCCTTCTAAATTCTATAAGAACTAATTTAGGAAAAAATCGAGTGTGTTGTGTGGTGTCCTCAACCGCGCCACACTGATGGCAGGCAGAAGTTGACTCTCTCTGTGCGGTCTTGTGCGGGTACCATCCAATCCATAAGCATCCATGACCGAATAGCACCTGCACAAGTCTAAACGAGAGGGAGCTGATACCCCTCACACACAACTTTTCACGGACCGGGCGGACGAAGTCTAGGTTATAGCTACCGTAATGCAAATCCACCAGGTCCTCCTCTTAACGCCGAAACGCCACCTCTCTCAACCTCAGCCCCTCGGCCCTGACTTCCGAGAGGCTGAAAATTAAAAAAAGTATAAATACAACTTATTACTTTATAACTCATAAGAAAACTTATTATCTAGGCTCAGAGTAGTTGCTAAACAAAATTAAATTGATTAATAAACAGAGGAGATAATGTCTTGAACTGAATTATTTGCCTATTTAAATAAATTGATATAGGACTTAACTTTAATTGAAACCTACCAATTAGCTTTCTTAAAAAACGCTGTGTTAATTAAATAAACATGTTCCCTTACGTATCATGAATGCTAAGATAAGTATGTAAGAAGAAGGCACTCCCATACAGTGTGGAGGGTAACGGACAGACAGTCTGGCGGGGACTGGGACAATGGAACTTGATGACGTTCGCTGCAATGAGCAGCCGTATAGTCTGAGAGTCTGCCACTCGAATGCCTTCGCTGTGAATTGTAAATAGGGAATCGAATACCACTTACTTGAGTCCTTTATTCAGACAATGCTTTTATAAGAACTTATATTTCTATTAAACCTATTTTTAGGGGAAACTGGTTAAAAAAGTTAACAAATAAACCTTACCCATGACCTTCCTACAGGCGTATTTTTATTGAATACTTCATACCCTCAGGTAAGCCCAATACAATCCAAACACAGCGATGTTCATCGAAAGCCAATGGCCTACATAAATGCCTCTTGGAAATATATTGGTTGGAAGACTGTTACACAGCTTCACGACGCAACAAAGATAATACCTTGCGAACTTCTTATTTCACATGCCAATATATGGATATCGTAAGGCTCTTAAGCCTAAGGTTTTACCGAATTGTTTTTTCTTACGAACGGAAAAAGGATGAAAAATAAAGTACAGTTCAAGACCAACGACGACCAATAGATAAGAATCTATCAACAGTCTCTGATCATCATGCCGGCCTACATCTACCACGGCTAAAACCTCTATTTAGCGCTCTACACTTGATGATCATAGAACACGACGTGATGTAATTAGCTATGATGAGTTTTTCAGCAGTGTACGACAGACACTGCGCGTAGACATTTGTTGTTATCAATTACATTTTGAATTATGGGAGAGTAATTAATAAACACTGTGGCATTTAAATAAGCTTCATGGTATTTAAATAAAAATCTCATAAATATTTGTTTGTTAAAAGGAATGTCGTTAGTTACACGTATTCGCGCACCTAAATGTAAAACAATATAACATGTTTCAAATGGAGTATTTATTTGCACAGGTGTCATCCAGTCTGTTTTTCAACCTAACCTACGAAAGCAGTAATTATAATTTATTCCCCTATGGTTATTGTATCCTTTGTTTTAACTGTAAGTATTTTTCATGTCAAGAGCGAAGGTGCCAACTGTTTCAATATGAAGTGATACGTCAGTGCGGGAACAATTTGCTATGAAACCATTTTGAAGAAGTTGTTTGCGTCACTATGGCAACTTTATCACAATGAACTGAACGCTCTTCATTAGAAAACGCCATTTGTTTTTATGGACTCCTGGTATGCGTGACTTTAAAACGACCGTTAGAAAATTGTTGACCGTAATAAAAACGTGTACAAAATTAAAACGGGGACAATAAATAATATAAAATTATTAGTCATAATCGAAGAATAATCTATAGAACCATAAAAATGTGTTCTAGTTTGAATTTTAAAGGTAGTTCGAGTCTGTTGTTCTTGTAGTATCTAAAAATTCATTTATAAATATTTCTCAAAGAATAGGAGTTAGGGAAATTAATTGTGTACTAAATAATTAATTACATACAATTAAATTGAAGCTAACATTCCAGAAAAAATATCAATATAAATCCCATGTGATTTATTACATTATTCATTCAAGTCTATAGTGTACTATTATTATTTTAAAAACCACTGCAATTTTTGAAAAACTTTCAATGTTTAAATGTTTAAAACAAAAAAAAATATATGAACAATCTTTTAAATACTTGATCAATAAACTGTATATTTCTGTACTGTAATTTTTAATTCCTCAAATGTTAACTAATATTTGAAACCATTTAAATTTCGTATTACAGTTACTCCAGATCAATGTTGCATTCCGCCATCAGTCTGATATCCGAACTTTTCTACTTAACGTTCACTGATATCCAAATGTAATTAGACAAGTAATTTAAATAATAACTGTAACACAAGGTGGTAGGGTTTCCGGACTAGATCACGACTAATATGCATTTGGTGATAAATCCGTTATAGTAATAAGGCTTACCGAATTAGCCGATACGCTTCACAGACCATTGACAGCAATTAGCAATAGCTCCACGGAAAAAAGAGTAACTTCGCTTCTTTCTGTACATAACTAATTAGTGTCTCCTGTGTTTTTGGATTGTACTCTGCTTACCTGCGTATACTATTTTACAATATCACTATAAATCCTTATAGGTTATGTTTAAACTTTCTAATGATACAAAAATAGTTTTCACTATCCTTTAGTATATTAAATTAAAACTATGTACAATTAAGTAAACAAGACCCCTATAAAAGTCTGGAAACTGCACGAGACGCAGCACAAAGAAAACCGCTTGCTGCGCACATGGCGCTAGAAAAATTATAAACATAACTTACTAAAATAGATGACGGAAGACCGACTTTTTACCCATTTCAAGCAAACTACGCACCGAGCGTCGTCAGTCAACGCGTCAGATGGATAAGGCGATTTAGATCAAAGTTGGAATTCCTTCAATATTCCTGGCATATATCCCGGTATTCATAATATGTCAAGAAAACGAAATCGATTATTAGCAACTTGATCTTTTTTTAAATGTTGAGATAGATTTGTTTCCATTAATCGCGTTAAGGATATCTTTCCTTAAAAATTTGAAATATTTTTTAGTTCTGGTTAAAGACCGGTTTGCCTTTGATTAAAAGACTGCATTAGGTAATTATTGTCTTATTTCACAGATTCAAATAGAAATTATTCAGTGTGTTTAAATTAAACAATTATAAATTTTGTTACTTTCTTAAGTTATATATTGGTATGTATCAATTCATTTGATGCCACGAAATAAAAAATATTACGTATATATATATATATATATATATATATATATATATATATATATATATATATATATAATAGGAACGTACGGAATGAGATGGATATATCAGATTAAGTCTGTTCTGGCCGGGCTGTTGCATGAATGCACTAGACTAATTGCTGATCAAGATGGATGCCGTAATATCCTGAGACATACGTTACTAGCTCCTGACTATATTTTACAACTACACTGTCATGAGTTTAACGATCGAGAGACACAATATATAAACACAAGATCAATACAAAAAGAATACTCATGATAAATACAGAAACGTCAGTTTTGTTACATAAATGGTGTTTGGTTTATGTTTAAGTTAAATTGAGCAGAAATATGGAAATTAATGATTAGTTTTATTTATATAATAATGAATATATAACGTAATTTGGATATGGTTTAGTATATCGGTGGCCTGATATATATTATTATATAAAGCGGAAGTAGAAGTTAGTCGATTGTTCGGAACTTGTACGTGTTGATAGAAAGCACACTGCGGCGGTCCATTTGCCGCAATACTGCATTTTGCACGAGCTGCAGTGTTTACGCATGTCTAGACAGAACACACCCCTCTCACTATACTACACTCGCTTTATGGTTCTTATTATGTGTTATGGTAAATTTTACCTTGGTTTATAAAATCTTTGATTGACTGTAACTTTTCTGTAGTACGAGTATGTAGTGAAGGAGTTCATGGCATGTACCTAAAAGTATCAAATATAACAAACACTGTTAACATATAGTTTTTTGTTGTTATTAAGTATAAGAAGGTTAGAATACCGCGTTAAGGTCTCATACGTTTTACTCACAACTTGATTTGTAAATAAAAGCAAATTGCACTAACTATGCAATATCACTAACCCTAACATAGGTTTTCATAGTTCAATTAAGATGTTAACGTATATGTTCATTCTAGTTCAAGTATTTTCATTGGTATATGTTCTATCAGCACCCCTAACAGAAAATCTAAGAGACTAAAATTATGACTAATACCGAATTCTATCTAGTATTAGTATATCTATGCTAATACAAAGACAACTATTGAAATGTATTGTAACTCGTGGTTATAACTCATAAGTATGTGTAACATATGAACTGATTGTGTAAGCAGACTGTAGAAAATCGAGATATTCACGGTAAGTAGTCGGCAGGTTGCCGATTTGCTCACCTATCTGTTGTATTAAATATTAATATTGACATAATTATATTGAAAGTGCATTCGATGTTTGCCGATATATTAGGACCTAACGATGATTCCGGCTGGTGCGGTGATCGAGTCAGGCGCTTTCACCGCAAACATTAATCACACATATTTGTATTGCGAGATTCTTCGACGAGATATCTAATGATTCAGTGCATGGAATTCATGAGACCAGTTGTTGAGGTTCGTATAGAATCTATCATAAACTTCGGTGCAATTAATGTGTGTAAAAACTAACATGACTGATTACATTAATGTATCGAGTACTCATAAAAATAAGACAATAGGAAAACAATGGAAAGCTGGCGTAAAGGCAAGGTAAGTGCTGAAGGGGTTAATGACATTATTAATAACCGAAGTGTATAAAAGTCACATCAATTTTAATCGATAATTTATTTAATTAATAAATAAAAATATCTTAGAAAATAGCCGCCCGTATTAAGTGAAGCATTGATGGCTCAGTGGTGATCTCACCAAATAAAATGTTGATTGATGTAGTTTCGAATCTAACGATCCGTTATTTAATAAACCTTGTCTTTCGATGAAGTAAACCATCGAGATGAAATCATAACACACAAGTAAGGCATGTTCTAAAGGCCGCTTCGCTGCCTTCCACCATTAAGTCTGGGTAATTTTCACTTAGCGTGTCACATCGTCACTTAATATAAGGTGTGATTGTGGTCAGACCGATGAGGCTATAGTTCAAAGTATTTTTAAAGTTCAAATTTAGTTAATAAGTGGTTACGTATAAAAAATGTTCAATTCTCGGTGTGTTGACATTTTTGTTTAGTTTTAATAAACTATTTTCAATTCAAAAACTAGAAATAATTATAAGGATAACTCCAAATACTCCCGAAGTATTGGAAGAGCTCTTGAATGCACTATAACACTTTTTACGCCCCAATATACATCACCCTAAATCTCACACATGCATACTATAGGTGCGTGCATATAATTAGTTAAACGTAGAATTATTGTCAAATTAACGAAATACATTTATGCATATTTTGCACAGCACAAGACACTTGCGCACTACACACAAGGTACATAAGTTCTGTAAGAGATCTGCACTTTCTTTCTATTATTTTTATTTACTGTAATGTTAACGCGGAGTAAATTCAGAACATAGGTAACCTCAAGCAGAGGTTCATACCATTTTGGTGTCCTTGCGATGGCTACCATTTTAGGCTATGTGCCTTAAGCGCTCATCCCAAGTCTGGTAAAACTCTCAAAGTCCATCAGGTCAACAGCATTTAGAAGAAAATTCACTACAACATTAAATCGATCGAATAAGATTATTTCACGGAATAGCAGCATAAGTCGAGATTTGTACCATTATGATAGATAATCTTTGCGTGGACACAAGCTCATTGAAGACTTAAACACTAATAACGTAGAAATTTGAAAAAATCTAAGGAATTTATAATTATAAATTTGAGTTAATGAATGTAATGAAAAAAAGTTAAAACAGTATAATAATTTAATACATTTGAATAATGCTATTGAATAGGATAAAACGACAATATTCAAGAATCACGTAATCGTAACAATATTTACTCCTCTGTCATGTAATTAGCTGTAACGTCGCTATCACTATAGCATTTACTCAGATATATACGTGTCTCAGTTCACCAAATATGATGTGGATTGTAAGAAATGATATCATCTTATTGACCGACATGTGACGTGCAGTCACGCTTAATTATCTGTTAATTTATAAGTGGCTGTCATCACTAGATGTATGTTTTATGAGCGTTTGTAACGAGAGTTAAATTAATTTTTAATGAGCATGTGCTCCGCCTATTTATTGATTGATTTAAACAGTTTTTTGTTATCATAAGCGACTCTTTTAGGTAATGTATTTTCTAAATAACTGATTACAATCCTAATATTGTCACTTCGTCTCTAAAATGTATGGCTGTAATATAGCATTTTTATGAGGAAATAAAAATAAAATTGAAGAATAATCTATTACATTGTAGAATAATATTCCAAATTGCAATTTAAATACTTTTTAACAAAAATTGTTTGAAATTATATTTGTGCCCCAACTACTTTAGATATACTCTTGTTATATAGATACAATTATTATGAAACTGTAGACTGTTAATTGCTGGTTGCCCTGGTAACATGACTTCAGTTAAATATATGTGATTTATTACGATGGGAGTCCTGTCTTCATACAATATTTATTGTTTATAAGTACCATAAATCAATTTAAACTGCCTGTGCGTATAATCGTTAGCTGAGTAGTACATGTACTATATTGTGTTATAATGCGCTGACTCGACTGTCAGTGCTGTGTGCAATAAAAATACTAAAATTTATATAACAACATTAACAGTAAAGCTGATCTTAATTTTTCAAATATATTTACCAATACGACCTAACTAACAATATGTAAATTAATTTCAAAATAGTCAGATCATTGTTTTTAAATATCAAATTAGTAAAGTATTTATTTTTCTATTTTTGTAGACAAAAATATGCAACTATTATATACCGTTTTAATAAATGAAATATTAATTGTTGTAAATATATTTTATTTTAGTTGGAAATTTACTATAAATATGTCATGGTGTATGAAAGGGACAGAGAATGTTGTGGACATATTTCTAAATCTCATGTATGTTTTGTAAAACAGATTACAGTCTCTATCAATAGGATTTTTAAATTATACTTAAGTGAAACGCATGAGAGAACAACAAAATGTTATCCAGTAAATTTATATTTATGTGAGACACTTATGGGAACGTATCGAGTGAGTCAAGTGTGTGTACACTTGGGACAAAAGGTGCGGTGGTAGTAAGCGCGGATATGGACGCGGACACGGGATATAATATCATTTTATGTATGGAAAATAATTATAATGCTACATAACAACAATTCATTCAGTACACACCGAAGACGCTTTCATAAGGCAGTATGTGCTTATTTATTACGCGATATATGGTAATTAGCAAATGTCACAGAATCTTGGTTCTGTTTTTCTCGTTAATACATATCGTATTATAAAGTGAAAACATCATGCCTTTGTAATTTTTTAAGTTTTCGCGTTCCATATTTAAATTCAGTTAATTTTAACGGGGTTTCACGCGTTACCTTTGCTTTTTTCTATCCCGACGTTTTATCGTCACAGGCATCGTCGATGGACACTGTTAGTGTTGTGTGTTGTGACTATAATAAATATAAAGACCAAACGGGGGTAGTTCATCAAAATACCCCTCAACGCAGCAGGCGACGTCGCGCACCGCCAGTCAGCCCGCGACCACGGTTGGTGAAACCCAGCCGAAACGTCGGGATAGAAAAAAGCAAAGGTAACGCGTGAAAACCCGTTAAAATTAACTGAATCATGCCTTTGTCCTTAATTAAATCACTTTTACAACTAATAACTAAATTTATTCCCATGTGAGTTTACACACACACACATACACATTTTTATTTAAATTTAATTTAACTTCTAAATAAACAGTTATTGAATTTGTTAAAATTTGTTATTTAAATATATTATAATGAAAACAGTTGTGAAAACAAATGTAATAAATAAAAAATATTTCCGAGCATAAAAAGTAAGAATCAACGAATGTTACATTATTTTTCCTTCACGGTGCACCATATCTCTTTATAACTTGCGCCCGCTAGTCGCTCGTGATAGAGTATGACCATCCCCTTAGCTTAATTTTATTGTTTAATTTTTTTTGTTATTTTCTTATCTCACTTGTTTTGTGATAGGGTTGAACTTATAGCCTGAACAATGAATATTTATGGCGTCTCGTTAAATGTCGGATAAAATATACCACGTAATTTTTTATGGTTCCTATGTAAATGAAGGAAATATGACGTTGTTTATTTCTTATGGAAGTTAGTGCGCATACTGCGAATTTCTAAAGGCTCTTGTAGAGGATAGTTTTAGCAAAGCAACAAGATGTCGAGACGACTCTTGTTTTGTAGTAACTAACTACTCCTATTTTCTGGGATTGTAATATTATATAAATGGAATTATTTATCATATCGAGAAATACAACAATTTGTTCTAACAGTATGAGGACAGTTCTAGATTATTTTTACGACTATAATCAATGATATTACAAATGAAAATGTAAATATCATATATGTGGCTCAGTGAATATATGATCGTACAGTACGTGGAATCATGTAGGTAGGTTCTAATCCTATCCTACGATGTGAAGGAAAACACCATGAGCAATCATGCTACGTGGTAGGAAAATTCTAATATTCTCATGCCTAGAATAGTGAGAATAGTAGATTCTCATCTTAAAAATCTGCGTGTATAGAGTCTAAGTGCAGCACCACATGGAGTCAGACTTCTATGCCTTATGGTTTAATTAAATTAAACGCTAAATCTATCCAGACATAGTGTTGAACAAAATTGTTTTCAGCTGTATACCAGTTAAATTCTCATAGACTACGCAACGAGTGTTGATGTGGTTTTCATCTTGAATATATTTTTTAAGACTATTGTAAGTAGAACAAGACAAATATTTTGTGACGAAGTCGCCAAAAAATCAATTGTCATTACATACGTAAATTAAATTAAAAAAAAAAACATATCAAAATGATGTTCTATAATACCTAATTAAGGGTTTTCAAAAATCCTAGAGAGAAAACTTCGCAATAGCATCTCAACAAATCTCTCTATCTTCTGCGATTGACTCAAAATAACAGTTTTTCTCTAGACTCAATTTTAAAGTCAACGTAGACAAAGTTGCGACTAGAAGCTAGTACTTTTAAAGAGGCCGAGAAGAAGATACGGCCGGCAGCGGATCTAATTAGAAGGCCAAGACAGAGTGGCAGGAGGGGGCAATTGCTGGCCCTCTCTCCATAAGACGCATACGTAGGGAGCAAAATCCCTGCTAGTTTTACTGAGTCTAGAGGGAGGAGTTTGGGGGGACTCCTGTCCCATTGCACTAGCTCTGTGGGTGGGGGAGACAGTGGGGGTGTACCAAAATATCTTCTGAAATGTCGGGAGTCCGAGGGTAGAGCTCGGTAGTTCGCTGAGTTTAAGCGGTGAAATGCGAGTTCTATCCCGCATAGCCCCCAAAAAGGCAACGAATGGTACATCGTGTTGTTTTTGTGAGTAGGAGTCTCACATAACCCTACTGTACTCATAACAGATTTCCAAACGTAAAAAAAGGATAACAGGAAATGTCTCCGAGGGAGCACACGTGAAAAAGTAATATTGCTGATTAGGTACCTATATCCAGAAAATGCGCGGGTCACACGTCTCCTGCCGCGCGGAATTCCTATATATTCATCTTACAATTACGCTATATTGATTGTACAAATCTAACAATAAATTCCGTCTGCCCTCTTATATTTAGGGGTGTGGGCTTGCGCGGTGCGTATACTGTTGTCTCTTACCAACACGTTTTGTTTAATATTGGAGGGACGGAGACGGATGCCCGCGAGATTGATTCACTTGCCGCAGATGCTGCGGATAATGATATGCTGTAGTGCACTATTTAATATCGAATTAGCTTGTGAATATTTTTTAAATATATACCATACAGTATTTAGGCAGAGTGTGGTTCAACTGATATTTTTATTTTTGGAAGTATGTATAAAATAATACCCATGCATAAAATCAATGTGGATTTTTAAAATATCTTATAAGTTTACGTACACCTGGAATTACACATTTCACATTTATAATGTAAAATTACTCTGTAATTCGTTCGTTTGTAATTATTCCCTTATAGACTTAAATATTCTTAGAACTTTTTAGAAATATTGCCTAACATAATAAATTATATAACATAACATACATGATCAGAAAATGTATTTAAAAAGATTCATATGAATTAATGGAGTGATTTTTGAGTTAACTAAAACGCCGAGAAACAAAGATTCATTTAAGTACTTACGCAAACTTCTTTTTTCATTTTTTTAGGTATACCATATGTAGGTGAAAACTAGTCTTAAGATAAATGTACGTTGGGTAACTGAACTTGACCTTCCTTTGGTTCACTGTAGGACAACACGCTCCACTTTCCCAGATGTCTCTTGCCCGGTACATTACCAGTCTGGGTGGTGAAGTGGCTGGTTGCATACTGCATGCTCCTTGCCTTTCCAAGCTCTCCCAAAACTTTATTTACGAGCTAAACCTATTACAGAAAATATTATACCAATTAAATCTCAAATAAAAATCAATAAATGTAAAGTATACGAAGGATTTTTTTTTAATATTCTGCTTATAAAAGAATTTGATAAGTACTTAGAGTAAGGATGTTTATATTGTGAAGTAAGTTTAATAATTGTTGTTTGGGAGAATCTGTTATGAAGTTATTTTATAAAAGGGTTTACAATTTAATGAAAATTATCAGTGGTTATTACATTGATTAGTGATAATAGTACATAACTCACATTTGTGACCATTTTCAAACAACTTTTCTATTGTGACATTGATGTGGTGTTTGGAGTTTTTGCTGCATTACGTATAAGGTAAAAACTATTTATTTTTGTATGTAAATAATCATGTTTTCGTTACTGTTTATGAACTTTGATTATTGCGATCCGAAGAAAGACCGCAGGACTTTGATCAGTCGTTGACCGCAAAAGCAGTTACTGTGTGTCGTATAACATATCGCGAAATCTCAACCAGTCTTTCATTTAACACTTTTCTGAGCTTATTATGGTGATGGAACCTTACTACTTTATTTAGATAACATCTACTTTACGCAAATATGCAATACCTAGATATAAATACATAATATTACAGAAAACTTAGAAACTTAAGTAATTTGGTTCGTTCGTACCAATGATATAGAATAGACACAAAAAACTTAATTATAACTTACAATGTGATCCTTGTAAGATGCCTGGGGGTTTTTTTTAAACTATCTGAGTGCCCTTGGCTCCGCTTTCGTATTATATTTTCTATTCCGCACAATCAAGAAGATTATGTGGTAAAGTTTTTAAGCCATTGTGATCTGAGATAGTTAGGTTCTCAGTCATTCTCCAGTCATCGATCAGGTTTGGTAGATCATTTGTGCACGCTGTCACTTCTGCATGACTGGTGAGCCTCTGACCACCTCTAGTTGTGTCGAAAATATTAAATAATAATTGACTAGATAATGTTTTAATGGTCACTAGTTTTTGGCTCTAAATGTTTTTGGTATTAACAGAAAGGAAAATCAAAAACTTACCAGTAAAACTGACTATTTAATCGTTTATTTTCAGATTTTGATGGGTTTTAATTTTTTGTGCGCGATGCCTTAATTTCTTTCCTAAAATTATTTTTGATACTAACAGAAAGATATTTCTCACAGATTCAAATACTTGCCAGCAATACTGTGCATTGAATCGGATTTTATTCACAAGTTTTTATTTTTTTACGTGAAACCGTAATTATTTTCGAAAAATAAAAGCACCCGAAGTTACGCCTTGTAACTTCTACTACCTTCCGGGAGAAATCCTGTCAAAATCGGTCTAGTCCTTTCGGATATTAATCGGAACTAACAGGCAACATTTTTAATAATTGTGTTTTTGCTATATATGTTTCGTATATACCATCATATGTATACTGAGCCACGAAAATCAGTAAACGATTTAAAATGTTATCAAATTGTAAAAATACGCAGATGGTAAACACTTTGTCTCGAATAGTTCCTTTATATTAAGAGTATGTTTTATAACGTGAAATGCACATAGCGGGTGTTATCGCAGTTTAACGATTGCGCATGCGTCACGGCGACTTTATAGACATTAGTATCGTGATAAGGTTTATCAGCAGTGCAGAGGAAAAACAGTTTTTTTTTCTTCCTGTTTATTGCGCAATAAAACTCGACCCTGAGAGCGATCTCGTGCGTTGCGTTTAGTTATTACGAATAGACTGGTTATGAAAATTATTTAATTTTTATACTAAAGTAAATATGAACCGTTATCTATATGTAAAGAAAATCTATATATAAATAGGCAAAGATATAAAAGTCTAAGCAATATATATTTTTTGTTTATTAACCGATTTACTTTTTATTTTCGTGTTTTCGATAATTTGTATGTCGTTCGTGGTCGTTTGGGTCCCGAAAACCATGCATATGGTGAAAAACCCTCTATAGCAGTAGCGGACCGCTCATATAACCCGATTCCTTATACCTAGCCTTATTAAAAGATTCCCAAAACACTTCGCTCACAGCAAATATACTATCATAATAACTACACACTCGTATACACAAAACACGCATACTAAGAATCACGAAAATTAATCCATTTCACTATTTATTAGGTTGTTATAATTACCTATAGCTATATTTATTACGTGCGAAATGAATTTGACATTTCGTACTTAGCGTGCCAAGTAAATATAGTAATAATTCACATATTTAAACGAAATGGAAACGGCTGTTTTCAAAGCCACTTTTCAAGTGTAAAATTCAAGAATGGTGAAGGTGGTTAACGCGAATTGCAACTAGATAGCTTCAAACAGCAGCATAAGCATCCATCGTTCATTTTCAAGACGAAGAAGTACGACAACCAGGTAGATTTTTTTATGCTCGAGGGCGGTAGAGAACAGTTGACGGACCACTTGAAAATATTTCACCAGGGTGTTTATCTTCGTTGAAAACTCTTATTACAATTTTAAGACGATTTAACACTGTATCCGCTAAACCTACAAGGTACCAAGGTGGCACATCAGTAATACTTTCTTTACATATTGTGTTCCTTACAGCATATCACTTAAAATGTATACATATCCTGCGTAATCTCGTGTAAGCGTCATGTGGACTGCCGGTCGGCCCTCATTCCCTCTCGCGAATTGTTGAAGAACAATGACGACTTTATGTCGCTTTCAGATTTATCGACAGCATAATGTGGATTATTATTTTATTTATGGTTAGTTCCCCGAAATGTTTAGCTTACTTTGTTAAATTTCTCGTTGGTCCTTATTAAAGTATTGTTATCCACTAATTTCTCCTAAACCACTTACGAATTTGAAGCGGTTTTCTTAGATATTTTTCACTGATGCTTTACTACAATTTAACATATCCTAATTAAGCTTATATCAAAAGAAAAAAAATCATTTTTTTGTAACTAAGTTGTCAAAAAGTTAATTTCTATGGATTACTTGGGCTAAATCTTAAGAGATATATGAAAATGATAATCATCTATGAAAACAAAAGAATATTGAATTTGCTATGCATGAAAACTTAAATATATGAAAACCAAGACGCCATAAAGATTATTACAAAGTGCAAAAAATAACAGCGTTTTGAATGCTTTATTGAAATTTGGATGATCTCCAAATTTCAATTTTTACTTCTGTTTTTTTTTTCACCAAAAGTAGATCCACTGTATTTTCGGTGGGTGCGCTGTGAATACCGCTTATGAAAGAGGGAATGTTATCTTCTATCATAATATTTCCCAGAAAAATGAGACAATAGGAAAACAATAGAAAGTTGGCGTAAACGCCAGGTTAGTGCTCAAGGGGTTAAAAATGATCAAAACACATTCTAGAGAAATAGATATGATCAGAATGATTTAGTTGCAAGCAAGGGCTGTTTCGAGCAGACAACAGCAGACGATTGGTAGACAAAACATGACTATAACGTTAGTTTTAGAATAGTATTATACACCCACACACATGTATTAAGGTTAATGAACATTTCGCAAGCCACGCCCGATCAGAGTCGCCGAATAATCGACATAATTATAACAATCCGTAGCGAGCCCGAGACAAATCGTTTGCTATTGTGTTCGCTTCTCTTGAAATACATACAACTGATTGTCTGGCTGTCTGTACGTAGGTATTGATGTAAGGAATCAGTCTGATCACGATGTATGGATAAAGGTTTGACTATTACAGCTTTAGACCAGTCTTTCAGACGATCTTTCTGGAGTGTACTGTGCCGGATTATTTAGCATACTAGCTCAAATAAGGGTATTAACCAACGTTAACGGTAAATCCTTGTGTGTGCCATAAAAACATATTCATTTTTTTTATCTGTAATTTATAATAAAGTTAAAGTTATCGTATCCACAAATATATGCAACTGTTGTAAAAAACATCAATATGACTTCTGTTAGAACAGAGCCCGGAGCGAAGCCTAGACAGATCAGTGGTGAAGAAATCAATCGTGAACCAATAGGCTTGACCAAAGTGTGCGAATTCTGTACGAGATCATGTGAGAATATGTAGTTTGTAGCAATGCGACGTACAGCGACGTCTTTCGCGATAACTTGACGTCATCAACGAAGAATAATAATTGAAATTATAACATTTTCATGGATATGGTATCCATATGAAATAATTATAAAATTTGATGCGTTATGACGTAAACGTTATTGTGAAACAGAATAATAATAAAATGAATTGTTTTGTTATATATTATATAAATTTAGTTCTTTCCCGCGGTCAGTTTTTTTTCAGTACATTTAGTTGTGACGTTCATAAGTACAAAAATATGATACAACGATTGTTAATTCTTTTTATTTATACATAAGCAAAGTTTTATATTAAGTATACTACCGAATTAGTTTTATGTATTATATAATTTTATAAGCGTAGCGTTCCTTATACTAATTGGTGATAATACAGAAGATGTAGAAAAGCATATTCTATGTTTTAATTGGCTTAAGGCACCAGAAGGGTTTAGAAGTGATTTCTCATTTCTTGCTTACAATAAAAGTTAGGTATTTGTAAACAACGTATGCTTATATGATGTAACAATGTATGTATGTATGTAGGTCATTTTTATATTTCCTAGTTAGAATTTATTTCTTGAACCAACTGCTCTATTGAGCAATCATTGTATAATAAAATTAATTTTAACTTTGACCCTAATTAAGCGTTTCCCTTTCTATTGTTTCCCATGTATGAAGGTTATAGTCAGTTGCACCCCATTAAATACACACATATATCGTGTTTTATATGGTAGTTAGCAGCGTGACAAATGCCGTAGCAAATCGTTTATGAGAATTAATTGTTAAAGCACCGTCCGATCGGCGTTGCGTTGTAAATTTTTATTGTGCAATGTAATTTTTAGGTGTAGGTAAGCTTCTTTCAAAATCAAAGATTATATGCATTATCCTGGACGAACAATTTTATATTATAAAATTAGTAAAGCAATTGCTTTAGTTTGAAGTAGTCAACAGGACGTACATAACCAAATTCGTTGTCTTCATTATAATGTTGTCAAAATCAGTTTGACTATGATAGAAAAATACAACTGGGTAGTCATGAGGACTGCCGATAGAAGTGTAAGCATCGAAAAAATAGTTTTTTTTTAAGTGACTTTAATAATACACATACTACAGTTCAGAGTTTGATCATCTACTCATGATCTTATTTGGACAAACTTGAAAATTTTATTCGGGCATTTATGAGAAAGTATCTTATTTTTGACAGGCATGTCGCTAAAGGCTCCTACCGAAAATCGCTAAACGCCTTTAAATAAGTTCTCACTTCAAAAATTTGCGCACTACATACCCACGATTTTTTGATATATTTCAATGGAACCTAAAATTTATTACAAATACACAAGTAACTGGTGTCAAACATACAAACTATTTACCATCGGGTTTATTTACATTTTTTAAGATTTCTACATTTTTATTTTTGTCCTACTTACGAGGAAACATCTTCGCAAAGCGATAAAGCCCATTCTCAAGATTTAAAAAAATATTTCATTTATCCTTCTTAAAAGAAAGTAAATCATACTGTCGAAATTTTCGAAATGTTTCACTTAAACAAGGTCTCTGGTTTCTGCTGACCCATAAAAAAATTTAATTGACACATAAAGCAAAGTACATTGGTTTCTAAGTACAAGTACCAGGTAATCATAAACATTCAAGAGCAGAGAGCATGAAATTCGGAATTACAATTAGCAATCAGATGAAAGCGCAATCATGACTCGTTATCGTACCCACTGGTTGAAATGATGATGTTTAACACTATTTCTAATCACTAATCACAATATTTCGACAGTTATTTTTTTCTATTATCACGCTATGTTTCTTTGAATGTCAGTTGTAAATAACTTATTACGTAGATTTAATTTCCCCGTTGAATTGATTTTAAAGTTATTATTTTCTCAATGACAAATAATCGACATTATTTAATAATTACTACTGAGATTGTGCAATATCTATTAAAATAATCAAGATTTGTTCCTGCAATTTGCACTATATCAATCAACACCAAGAGGTCGATCAGTAATAGTCGATATAGTGTAGACATTTTACAGTGTTATAACTTACACTCAAATATACATATGTCGGAAATAAAAAGTGAAGAGGCAATTACCCGTGTTCCAGAAATAAGTGTTAAAATAGAATTCGGAAAAGATTAACTTTTGCACATTACTATTATATACATAAATTTCATTTAATATTCATACCAGACTAACTGAAAATATTTTGTTATTTAGAATTCATCTGTACGGTATGGCCACCAAAGAGAAGCCCACCGGATTATATAGAGAATTTGGCAATACATCTTTCCATTTCCGATCAGAGATCCAGAGGTACGCCCAAAACAATCTGGAAAGGTATAATACTAAGGGTAAAAAAAGGTCAAAGTTTTAGAAAACTGTGCCGAGGACAGAGCGAATTGGAGATTATATCGAACAAGTAGCTAGGTAGATAGAGAAAGATGATTAATAATCCAGCACTCAAAATATGTCCTATAATATTGTGATACAGTATATTTATCTTTGTATATTAAATGTTTTTGAAATAAGTTATAAGTGTAAAGATAAGTCGAATCACTGTAATGATCATTTGACTATGAGCAACTGCGAAGCTTCCATTCGCGCGTGGCGGACAGCTGCGTTGCACAATTATAATAGAAAAAAATCTGATTTACCATTATAACTGACCGTAACGTAATCGTACTTACTTTACGGTTAATGAATAAAAAATATATAAAAAAAAATGATTTCGTTTGTATCAGTTTGTACACTTGGTACATTGTATGTTCAATGTGGATAGTTATTAATAAAAATTCCTGCTAATACTTTACGAGTTACGTTGGTTCATATCAATTAATCTCGCTGTAGTACATTTATGTTGTTTTAGTTTATAAACTGCACTTATTGTGAAAAACACTGAAGTATTTGTGGGTACAAAAATACCTTTTTATAAATTTATCCCTTTATACATATTAATAATCAATTATGTAACAAAATTATTTTATACGCGTTTACGTGATGTCAATCTATGTGAATATCACATATATTATATTATTCTTATAGAATATTGCGTATGTCTTATGTATTACAAATATTTATTTATTATAGGGTTGTTTTATACGTTTTAATCAACATGAAAACCTTAAAATATTCCGTTTATTAAAATTTTATAAAATTTAGTCATAAGTTTGATTTAAAATGTTAGCCTTTTCTCTTCTGCTCTCAAAGGTACAAAAGTTGAAAGGTTCCCGTTTGTCGAGGTACGGACATGTACCGCATGGTACATGTACCGTACGGAAGCGCATGTGGGTAAAATAGTAATGATTATGAATGTGGAAGGATGAAAAAGTAGAGGAAGGCCAAAGAAAGTTTGGATGGAGTGTGTAAGTAAGAAATGGTTTGAAACAAAAAGGAGTAAATGAAGAGATGACGGCTGATAAGGAGGTGTGGATGTTTGTGTAAAATCGTATCTTGGTTTCTAAGATACAGGCTTCGCCTAGTTTGGTCATTATCAAGTCATTGTTAAATTGAAACAATATATAAATTTGATCCTAAACGAAATAAATAAATAAAATAAATTCATTAAAGTATGTTCGTATGCACTTAAAATAAATAAAAGTTTTGTTTTAAATTAACGAAACGAAACTAAGTACTAAGAACTAACGGATTACTTACACCTTCTATAATCCAAAAACAACTGGAGGGATTTTTATGAATTTTGATTTGTTGGAGTTGTCTTTACCCCGAATAGCAGAATAACTATTAAAACAGTGAAAAAAAAATCACGAAAAGAAAATATGATTAAGTTTGTACATACATTTCTTATAGAAGGCTTTATTGATTCTGAGGCGGTGCGAAGTGTACCGGGTCAGCTACTTTTATTATAAAATTAAACGACTCACTTTGAATTTGACTGTAGCGATAAAACACTCTTGAAGTAAAATGCGAAATAAAATCCGGGTTCGTCGTAAATAATTTAACAGAAGTTTTGATGCAATTAGAAGTTAACATCAGACGTAATCAATTAGCAAATGTATTATTAGCGATTAATTCGGTACAGTTATATAATTCGTAGTGTGTTATTTTTTCTCTCTCTTTGACTAATTTGCGTTAAGCGGATCAAGTTCTATAAAGGATAAATAATTATGAAATCGTTCATGATTATCCTTAGTAGGGCCATCGGGCCATAGGGTATTTTCTAACTGTGCTCGTCGCTAGGCTACCACCCTCAAGTTTGAAAATAGGTCGCCAACCACCAATATGTATATTCCGGCAGATTCATTTGGAGAGTCTCTAGGTTTAGTGTGTTTACCATCCTGGACCACATCATCACATTAAGAGTGTTCTTAATGTGGTCCTTAACGTGTATTGTGGTCAAAACGTTAAGCCTGTACAGAATAACAAACGAGATTTATTTCTTTCATAATTTTAAACACTTATTTTAAATATCACTCAGAGTATGTACCTATATTATTTCTTGATTTAGAACGTATGAATGTTAATTTATTTTTAAAGTTACTGAAATTTAAATTAATTATGAAACGTAGAAGGAAACAGTAATATTTACCTGTGGAAACTAATTTGCACTATAGTACGAGAGGTAACAAATCAATCCTTAGGGGACGTTGAAGTTACTTAATCGTAAGTTAAATGCTGTTCATTTTGACACCTTTGCCCTCCCCCCCCCCCCTACGATTGCTCAAGCAATCCCACAATTTGAAAAAAGAAACGAATATTTCTAAAAAAATATAAATTATAATTATACCTTACATTATAAATCATCAGATCCCCATGTCGTAAAAAATAAGTAATGCTAAATAAATTGGGTGATTTCTCTACGCGCCCCCAAAGTAGCGAAGCAGAGACGCGTTTAATTTAATTATTGAATGCAACTATATGGTATTATACAACTGTAAAAACTAGTTTTTACGGAGCACATGTAACTCCAGTTATGTAAATCTTATTGTTACGCAATGGAATTTCAACGCATCATCGAACTGAGGAGCGATGTGCAGCGTCGCCTTTCTGCTGATATGCACTATCATCATTGATTTTCTTATCGTGTTACATATACGAGTGAAATTACTGTCACAAATTTATTATAACTTTTGATATCATTCGGAATATTACTGTTTACAGCTGTATGTTTATTTTAGGACGCTATCGTTGTTTTTGTTCATCGTTCATCGAGATTGGAGTAATCCACAATAATTTTGTATGCCGAAAATAAGAATATGTTTTTTTCTTTTCCCTTTGCTAAATTGCCAAGACTATGCCAAGTGTCAACTGTCAAAGCAAAGGTATTTCAACGATTATCCAGTGTATACACGTAGTATGGTCTTCACATTGGCTTTTTTGAATGAGTTTGAAGAGATTATAAATAAAAACAATCAAATTTTGTAAAAAGAAAAAATACGATCTCGTTATTTTAGATCTCTTTTAGTTTACTATAAAATACGTATGTGAAAAGAATGAAATTTCGTCAATTGCCAGGAATGCAATTCTTATGAATCCGTTAAAATGTTCATATGATGATAGATATATATAAAATAGTATATAAATATAATATAAAGTCAGATGCGGTGATTCTGAGCACGCTTCCGTTTTAACATAAGAAACTTGTTTACAGAGTTGTTAATTAATGCAAATTGCTAACAATTTTAAACTCTTTGAATTTAGTATGCAATGAGCATGTTTTTTAGTCAGAAATGTCGGCACGTCTTATTTTTAACCAACTTCAAAAAGGAAGAGGTTCTCAATTCGACTGTATGTTTTTCTTTTCGTATGTTTTTTTTTAAATAAGCATTTAATTAGATAATCGTAGCATTAACGAAGATCATCTTTACTTATTGGTAGAGAACAATACTAAGATATCTCTACAGCGGCTACAAGAGCGGTGGGGAACGGATCACGTGTTGTGGTGCTGCCAGAGTGGTGCCTGAAATGGTATCTCGGTAAGAGTCAAGGCAGGTTCTATAACCGACCCAGGGCTACATGTACATTGGTTCAGGGCATTGACTATTTCTGTGTGCTCTGCCGATTGGGTCTAGTTCATGGCGCTCTAGATTTAAATTGCGTCACAGGCCATTGTATCAACGTGGCATCACGGAAACAACTTTAAGTCATGGAAGAAAGATATATTAGGCACATGATGTTGGTGAAAGCACATAATAACACAATGTAGAATAGATTCTGGATCTATAATAAATTCACTGTTGGGTTTTGACTTATTATACATCGGTATTTTGCGTAGCTTATAGAAATACGGAGTATTGAAATATATGATGTAAATATCTGATTAATTAGAGACTCCAATACATAAAGTTTTGTATTTGTTTGTTCATATATATTATAATACGTCGATACACGATAAAAACTATTAAGTAAAGGCAACGACCGGAGAAAGCCGCGTCCAGTTTGATTTACATTAAAGTACGTGCGGTATCCAGTTCTGTAATTTAGCACCGGTTAATAATGTTCACTACTCATTTACCATTTTTAACTCGTTTCAGTTTCGCTTACGAATTCCACGGTTATCATTTCACCTATGTTTACAAATTATCTTTCATATTAAGTAATATCTTTTTGTATTAAGTTTTTCTTTTTCGTTATTTCAGAAACTGAATAAATCATACTTGAGTATAAAAATGTTCTTTAAGAAAGTCCAGGGATTGTAGAAATCAAATTGTTGATGTACGTTGAAATAACTTTATGTTTTTTTAATTACGTCTTGTAAGTAAAATATAATGAATAAGTTTATGAATAGAAGCATAACCTGACTAGAAACAGCTTAACCGTTATAGCATTTTCTATCATATCATTTATTTTATCTGTTAACTGTTTTTGTATTTCTGTTACAGATTACCATTTTATATGATGCATTAAACATTTCAAAGAGCTGGTGAGTTACGTTTTGTATTGTTTTTTATTATGTTTCATCCAACAAGATTTTCCATCATAAATAAACGTAAGAATGTTTTAAGGCATTTAGGTACTATAGAAAGAAACCAATATAGAATCTAAACTTGTAATTGCAAATACTTTAAAAATATAGATTAATAAATCTATAGGCTATTATAATCAACATTATTATCCTCTAATGGACATGGATCTCTTGTATTAGGCGACACATTCCGGAGCCTCTAACATAAATATATTATATCATTACTTTCAACCATATTTCTTAGTTTGTTATTCCATTTTAGATCTAGGCTAGGCATTTACAACTTCTTGGGTATAACTTAAATATAATTACGTATTATAAAACGCAATGTTTCTCTGTAAGTCTGTATATTCGTTAGTGCTTTTTTAATATTTAAAAAACGACCTAATTGGTTGGTACAATGTGTCCTGTTATATTTAAATTAAGTATTTAAGATATATAATAAAGTGAACATTTATAAGAAAAGATGAATAAAAAATGCAAATAAGTACCTTCAAATATTATTATGCTAATATTTTAAATATTAAATACTTAAACGCAAATTTATTTTAGAACAATAAATATGCGTTTTCGAGTTAGAGCACATGGTTTACTAATGAACAACAATTTAGGGCAGTATGCGAGATGGCTATTTCGCGTCAATTTTCATTAATTGCAATGAATTGATAGATCCATTACTGCAATTGCACCAAAAAGGATGCTTACGTAAGCTAACTAACCTAACCTAAACCAGCGCGCGTTATATATGGCTCACATTACGGAACTTTTACCAACGACTCTCTCTAATTCCTTATACCTTGTTACTTATATTCTAAATATAATTACAATTTTAAGTTCTGTCTGTGTAAACTATAGTTAAATTAAAGTTAGCAAAGATGAGAAAGTATGTATTTTAGAGGTTTTATATTAAATTTATCAAATTCTATTTTGGATGTTAAAAATGTATTGAAACGAAGTTGACACCATGGCCCTAATTGCGTTCGCCGTAGCAGCTTGTCAGTGAATATAAAAAGTTTATCCGCTTATCGCGACTCGGAATGGCTTGCGAGCCATTTTCGGCACATTTATGTACTCGTTCACCACTATGAAGGATTACTGAACTTTTTATGAGCGGTTTGCTTTATGAATAAATCAACGGTGACGTCACTTTCAATGTCTCTCTATTTATGTAGTCCTGAGACAAATATTTATAAACCTCACAATTTAAAACATGGAAATGATTTGGAAAATCAATTACAAATGATGATACTTCACTTTAGTTCATACATGATGAACTATACTAAATTTGGTTATAATCATACATAATTATTGTGCGTAGATACATACGATAGCAAAAAATATTAAATGAGTTAGTTTCCTTATTTTTCTTTACAAAACCACTTTATAAAAAATTGCTTGTAGTTTGCGAAACTCCGTAATACAAACAATAATATGAAAGAGTTAGTTATAATATTACGTATAGGTGATACCAAAGACTACATAATATACGTTTATCTACGGTTATACCTATATTTCTATTATTACTAGCGTTTGTAATGGACTGATTGATTGATGGAAAATCTTATTGATTTTGATATACTTATCGAATTGCAGCGGGAATATATATTGTGGATAAAGTATTGATTCAAATGTTCTATAATAAGAACTTTATTTATATTTCTTTTCAAATATTTTATCTGAAACTCTATTCAATCATACATCTCACATTGCATTGTGCGCTAATTTCAGCAGATGTTAATTGACACAATAATTTGTGCCGCTTTCCGCGCCAATTATGCTTTCTCACCTCACCAAGCATACGGATTAAGCAGACAGTATGCCGCGTCGGGGTCGCGAAGATCGTTATTCAGTTAGGCCATTATATAATACACTTAAAGATATTAGGACTACATAGAATATGGTGGGATTAATAACCATACAGTTGCATACAAAACCATATATTGATATATTTATCTATTATAGTTAAAAGGATTAGGAATTAGGAAATTATATCATTTGACTGTTGATTTACCGACAAGCGTCGTATGTAGAGATAATTGTAAAATTACGTGTGTTTCATGCACGCATTACACGCTGAATTTTATTGCACCACTCTACTGTCTGATGTCTCGGGTTTGGATTCCTTGATCTAGGATATACAGGCAATCGATTAGCTATGGTTAGGATTTAAATGTGTCAAGGTATTATTAGTTGCAATCCGTCATGCGTGTACACACTTCGATATGACTGCATAGTTTATTGTCAACGTTGTAATGGGAGTTTCATTTATTTCATTTGCATTTGAAAATTTAAAAAAAAATTACATTTTTTAGAGAGATATTCCTCACAAGTTAATGTGGAGAGAGGAAGCGCATGTGGACAAATAATAATGAATATGAATGTGGAAAGATAGAGAATTAGAGGAAGGGTAAAGAAAGTTTGGACGGAGTGTGCTAGCTATATATAATATGAAAAAAGTAGTAAATGAAAAGATGACGGCTGATAGGGAAGTATGGAAAAAGGAAACATACTGCGTCGACCCCAAATGAGTTGGATACAGATAATGATGAGAATTCATCACATTTATTGATACACATCGTTATGATAGAATTTAATTTCATAATAAAATATAATATTGAATCGAATCAGCTGAATGGTGAATTCAATTAAATCAGTTCTGCGATACGAGGTCAGTGAATATCAAGCAAGAATGCATTCCGTTTAGTTCGTGAATGTCAATTACTAGTGTTCGTGATTTGTGATACATTTAATTCTATATCCTTTTAAGGTAGTCAATATATTTTATATGTATAATCAAGATTGTTGTTTGTCTTTCCGTCAGTTACGTTTAATTCAACTAAGTTATTTACATTTTTACTAAGGACATTTTAACTATACGAGTATATACAATATTTATTTGCGGTTGGACTAACATATTGTTCGACTTTTTTCACATTTTGCATTTTATCAACGTTATAGATACCTACTGAATGTAAATAAATTGAAATGGATAATAAAGTTATCTAAAAAATGTATGAATTATAGTCGCAATTAAGAATCGTATCGAAATAAAATGTAACTTGACATTTATGTAACAAACTTATTAAAAGCTCAGTTATAAAAAACATCCTAATTAAACTATATGGTGGTAGAGCATTTTATAATATCCGCATAACTTGCTTAAAATCCGCAACATGAAAATCTCTTGAAAGCGCCCATAAGGTGTGTTCCGGCAGTATCACTTAAGAACCAGTTTTTTGAAGTTTAGTTTGTTACTTTATTCACCTAAATGATCACTTAACATCAAGTGATGTTACTGTTAAAGCTATATAATATTACATAAATATTTATTAAGCCGAATATAAAGTCTGGTGTAACTCGCTAGTCTTATAATATGACCTCTGTTAGTGAGAGCGAGGATATGACGATTACGAAATACAATATTATTATGTTGCTATGCAGAGCTGCGACATGATTTAATACATTATGTTTATTAATTAATTTTTATATCATTCTAGTGGATTAACATATATATATATATATTGATGAAGAATTATGATGGCTAATGGTAAGGAGGTTGGTTTCCGGGCCTATCGATGTCAATTTCAATTTTACAATAACCCTGAGTGTTCGTTTATGGAAAATAACGTGGTAAGTCATTTTCTAATACTTGTCTGATTAATCAGAACAGTCACTCTCAAGCAAAACTATCGCCACGTATCTATAGGTATATCAATTGGAACCCAGCCCCTCTCGTCACAAATAAAATGTTAAAATATTTGTTAAAATTCCCTACACCTCCAATGTTGGTTGAATATCTTTTTATTCCTTATAAACCTTATAACTTTGAATTATACCTTTTTACACAAATTACCTTCTCGCAGGAAATAAGAGTTCAATTTTTATTTCAATTACAAATATGATGATGTAATATTATTTTAAGTATCTTGATGTTTTAAAATATCAATCTGTGTATCACATTGCGTTTAAGTAATTTGTTTCAATAATCTCGAATGATTACTTACAACTTCTAAATATCAAGCGAATAATATAATACTAAGGAAGAACCAAAAAAAACTTTATTCATACTAATACTCTTTCGACATCCACACTAATTAGGGTCGAAGCCATTTTCAAAAAGTTTGCCTTAATTAACACTGGTTTTTTTTTCTTCTGTTAATTCTAAAAACGTATACGCGGACATCTGGTTACGCATGTGCTTGTCTTACAGGGGATCATATAAAAACTAAAATATAACAATTTTTATTTAGTTGTTTCTAAACGATACTGTTTAGTTATTGCATATGTAAAATTTGGGGAAAACTAATTAATGTATTTTTGCCTATTAGTAGGCTTATTACTTGAAAATTACTAAACTAATTTCCACATTTATTATTTTAAATTGTGGGTTTTTGACTAGCGATATTCTAACTTTCAATAAATATTTTGATACATAATATGATATAATAAAATTCTGCTTATGTCCGTCATAAAAAACCAGCAGTAGAATCCATTACTTAAATTGATAAATCGCTAATTTAAGGTTACTAGGACGTTAGTATTCATTAGAGTTTCCTCTTATGTGTGTGGGTTCTTATTGTGTCAATTACCTGCAGGATGCCAGGTCCCGCTATAGTACTAACTATACGTGTAAAATTGTCGGATTACGGGATTTCATCAATAAATGGTATTATTTGCATATTATTACGCGCATTAAAGAATACTCAATACAAGTAATAAAATATGTTTATTTTTTTTTTCTTGTTTAAAAATGATAATATAAAGCTGAACCTGCAACTATTTCCGTATGTTTGTTCTTTATCATTTATTGTTTTATTCTTTGGTAATCATTTGGATAGGAATTTCACATTATTTTTGGAGCTTCTTCATACATTTACTTAAGTTTAAGTAGAGTTATTATTTTTATCGCAATAATATATAAATAAGACATCATACCCGGATCACATAGCATTGAAGAGGTCACAATATAATTGTAAAACAATACGCGTCGCCTGGTAAGCAGTTGATCAGGGCATTGGGTTACCAGGGTATTAGCATGCGGCACGGGCTCGCCGTGCGAGGAGGTACCGCTACGCATCTTGCGTTTGCTTTCATCATCGCGGCCAGTGGACCGCGGCAGTGGTCGACCTGGATGGTAAAAATTCAAATGCAATCAGTTGCGGGGAATCTCGCGCTGTGACTCTATCTTTGTATTCAGGTTACGGTTATTCCATATTATCTGACATAAATACAATTTTAAATAATTTGTGTTTAACACCTCCAAACTGCTGTAGTCACAAATACTTTCACGATGGACTCAATCAGGTAAAATGTAGTTTAAAGTGTTTTGTAGTAGTTTGGTAGAATTAATTAAGGTAAAGGGCATCAAAATTCTTATCTCATTTCATTCCGAGATAAGCGTACCTATGTATAGAGAGTGCAAATCTGTGTAAAATTATAGCCATTCATAATTTGAGTTAACTCTAGTGGTTCGTAATGAGATCTTTCGTTTTTTATTATGAAAATAGCGAATACTTTTATGAATAAATTAAACCTAAGTGTTTGTTACTGTATTAGAAAAGGTTATTCGAGATGTACTCGTACGTAAATAGATCTGGTTTTTAGCGTCGAATCCAACTCGTCTGGACCCCGGTCGGAGAACTACGCAGAATCTTCTTGTCCGAAATAACGCAGTCGAATGTCTTCGTCCATTGTACGCTGCCAGTGATAACATACGGCACTGAGACGTGATCGTTCATAATGAGCCTTACAAAAATTGTTTATTTGCTCAAAGAGCACTGGAGAGGGCTATACTTGGAGTTTCACTGCGTGATCGAATCAGGAATGAGAAGATCCGCAGAAGAACCAAAGTAACCGACATTGCTCGAAGAATTGCTAAACTTAAGTGGCAGTGGGCTAGGCTCGCAGAACCGATGCCCGATGAGGCCAACAGGTTCTCGAATGGCTACTACGTACCGGAAGACAGCGTGGGTGGACCGTGGACAAGGTGGACCGTCATCCTGGTGAAACTCGCGGAAATACACTGGATCCCGGTGTCGCAAGACCGGTCGTCGTGGAGTTCTTTGGGGAGACATATGTCCAGAAGTGGACGTCTTTCGGTTGAATGGATGGATGGACGGATGACGCCACTTTTTGGGCTAGCTGCCTTATTCTGATATTTGTGTTAATGTCGGTATTTACTTTATTCTGTAAGCCTATTCCAATCGATAAGCATTTAAGACAAGTGGCTTAGTTAGTAAAGAGAACCAGCTGGTTCTCTCTGACTTGTGGTATATGTTCTATTTCTGTAGTGTGCAGCTTAGTTTTATTACATTATTGCACTTGGTGATCTTACTTTTAGAACTCTGTAATGTTTCGCGGCTGCTCGAGTCCAGACTACGAGTATTTACCTTTTGTTGAGTTATTTACAAAACAAATTCTGTTAATAATTAAAATATAAAGTAATGTATGTATTTACGCTTTATTTTTGAATTGATATTGGTATACTGTATACCTAGGTACTGTTTCGTGACATAAACTCAAATGTAACATTTTTTATATATTTACGATGAATCGTAGATAATGTAAATAACTTATTACGATATAAGGTAAAAATCACGCACTTGTATTGACGCGATTGGTCATAGTAATGAAGCAATCAGTAGTTTAAAACATATAATTTGCAATCAATAATTTACAAGCATCTTTACGAATGAAAAGTTTTCAAACCACTTAAAAAGAAAATATGATGAAAAGGTATTTTTATTGCCTAGCTATCCAGACAAATAGCACCTATAAGCATTTTACTCTAGATTTATTCTCTCTAACGGCAACAGTATAAATAGAATCCTAATCTTAACAAAAAAATCGTGGGTAATTAGTTTTAATTATAATGATTAAATCATACTAAATTATTAAACGTGGTAGATTGTCCTATGTATTGTAATCTAAGTTTTAGCATTATTTAGATCTCGTGCTATTGTCACGTTCATGTTATGTTTGTTGTGTAATCGTAAGCCAGAATACGTTACGAGATATCATAAAGGTGAACCAGACGAGTGGTTGTCACGTTGATTGAAACCATTCGATTCATCAATGAACATGGCGGCCGCGGTGGTAGCGAGTAGGAACAGCTAAGGTGCAGCGGGGTTTCCGCCGAATCGCCCTTTTATTTACGGTGCTGTTGTCCATCCATTATACATATTATGGCGTCCCCTGGCGTTCGATTATTTAAACGAAAGCGTTTAATTATAATATTAAGTTTCCTTTATTTTCATACATGTTTTTGTTGTATTTTCAAATATTCTTAAGCCTTTAAGGACTAACGCATCCGTTATTTTCGATACATGATGAGAGATGTTTAAGAATATCTTTTAACTTTGCGTATTGTATTTTTTTGGAGAATTTTTCATAGAAGACTCCTAATATTTACTAAAGGTTTGTAAAGGTAGATAACCAGACGGGCATTAGAAAATTCCCCATGATTATTTCGTTGACTAAGTTTAGGTTCATTACAAAATAGGATAAGTCGATTCGAACGCACATCAGTTAACGAGGTAGACGACGACACACTACCACAAAGCCGTCATCGAATTTCATAGCAATAATTAAGGCGAGTTAGTGTATAATAAACAAAATAGTTTTAAAATAAATGTACAATAACGCACTTATTCTAATACTTGGACCAGTCATTTCTTTCTAATACCCTATTGTAACATAAACTTACTTAACAAACAAAACAGAAAAAAACCTTATGTCGTTTCCTGAAAGTCGAAATTCTAAACGAACTAACAATGTTTACATATGCAATTTATATTTTTACTTTGTAAGTAGAATCGTGACGCGACGGTAACCAGAAACGGAAAGTTTGTCTTTTTTTTAGGAAATGTTTCTGTTTGAACGCACGTACTGCGGAGCTAATGAGTTTCTTTAGAATTCGTAGAAATGATATATTATTAATTAAAATATTGTTAAAGTAAATCATACGGGAAGGTATAAAATACTAAAAGAAAGATTAAAAATTTATACAGAAGACGAGAACATTATGAAAACGAATTTGCACTGCTAATAGATACAATATGTTCAAGGAATAAAAAACTATAGTCAAAAATCCATGTAAAGAAAAGTCTGGGTCAGGAAAATATAACTGAGTTGAGAATTGAGTATTCTGTTTATAGCTTGATTTGGTTTATTGTGTTATTTTGTATCTTTTAAATTAATGAAATCTTTGAAAATATAATAAATAGCCAAATATAAACAAAGTTATTTTTTCTAATCCTATGCAGTTGGTACAGAAAATTGCATTTTGCAATAATTATAACGTGTAATTCATTATCCTAATTTGTTTCCCTAGTTACTACAGTTCATATGGATGTATCAGCCTTCGTAGTGTTCGTATGTTTGTTTGTAGAAACAGGACGTGCCTGTGTCGCGGTCGGTCGGTATGGATTTTGTTGACGTTGGTCACGTCTAGCTCGGAGCACTGCACCGTTTACATGTAAACTTTTAACTTTAGATTCTGTTTTGTTTCTTCACACTTCATTAACTAAGGGTGAGAGATATTTGTCTATTTTAAGATCTTCACGACATACTCACTAACAAATTGTATTTATTTATATCCGTTTATTTTAATACAGTTAAACTCTGTATATTCAAATCAGAACAAGTATTGTTTTGCAAGCCATTACTAACGAAAACGTAAAACAGTATGAAATAGATGCTTAAAAAAATGAACTGGCACTCTCAAATGATTCGTCAGTTTTCGTTTTCTGAAAAAAATACACATTACTCGTACTAAGCACAGTTGCCCATGCTATCTTGAAAAAGGTTGTATCCTATAGTACACAAATTTATAACCTATACCAAAATTCGTAGTAAATAAAGTAAATAATTAAAATGTACCTTTATAAGCTACGTGCTTTTCTGCTAAATCGTAAACCTTGGATTACATAGAAATGTGAAACCCAAAGTGATTATAGTGCAAACTATAAAGCATTAACTACACCACTCGCGAAGTTACTTTGACGAAGTACTTTGCGAAGTTGACCGAAGTTTGAACTATGTGACTATAGACTCCGTGTATCCTCGTGAGGAGATCAGTCGCAAGGCGCTAATACTTAATGAATTGATCATGTTTAAGTGACAGCTACTATTGCAATGTGCACTCTCGCATCTCGCGTATGCCATACATTTCGAAGCGAACCGAGTAGTGTATACAGACGCTTCGTGTAAAACTTTGGGAACTTTCTTTAACTCAGGCGCTAAAATCGATAAAGATCGGAAGTCGCTTAATCGTATTCGCTTATCATCGTCCAACTTCGCGAGTACTGTGCATACTACATTAAGTGTAACAATGAATAATAAAAGCTGGATATCGTTGAATCGAGTACGCGCTAAGGTTTCCGAACTGAATGAAATGATTATTTAGTTTTTGTAAATATTGAATTAACGAATACACAATATTCGTGAGACGCAATTCTCGATGTGCGAGTAGGTTTTTTTTATTTAGTTCCCTTACATCTCCGATATAATCCGAGTTATGTCGACATTTTTGTGGCTTTCCCCTATTTTTTGTGCCTTTATTGTTTTCATCTTATTTCATCAGAAATTACATCATTACAAATTATTACAATCTTTATTTTATTTCTTATACGTGGGAGTCTTATACAAGGCGAGTCTTCCCCAGGATGCGGTGAGCATCCTCGATCCTTGGGAAGAATGCCCGCGTCACCTTCCCTGTGACGGAGGCTTCATAGCACTCCTGCCAGGCTCACAATCTGTCCCCGCGTACTATGCGCTTTGCATATGACAGCGGATACCAATCATAGTCGGTCGCGGTTTTCTTGGCTGCAGCCCGCTTTGCTAATTCGTCTGCACGCTCAATTCCGAACTTGCTTACGTGAAACCCGCACCCAGTTCAAGCCGACCGAGCCCCTCTTTGCCCGGATGTCCCTGAGAGTCTTCGGTTCAAGTAGCGCTTCCAGGCACTCAAAACATCTCGCCCTCGCACTGAGAGGGATGCGAATGCTCGTTGTAGCACACAGACCACTCCAACTCACGGTCGACCACGATATCGTCCTGCAACTTCCCCCGCTTGATACGGTACAGCCTGTGTACCTCAACAACCCGGATGTCCAGCGTGAGCAAGTTTACCTGCACTATCGCTGCGGTTAGAGAGACCGTGCGGATCCTATTTAGTTTCTTCCTGATGGACAGTTTGCTTGCATCGGAGCCTCACATACATGCGACGTACAACACTATCGGCTTTATGACAGCGACATATATTGTACCGACTATCCCCGGGTTTAGACCCCAGCTCACATTAGCTGCGCACGCCAACCGCTTGTATATGTCGAGTAAGTTTAACGTTTAACAGTTTTGTAACTATGATTAAGGTTTTATTTGTCTCATATGGCCTTCATTATGTCGGCCTACATATACAACGGCTAAAGCTTTTAGGTAGGTAACGCGTATTAAGAGGATATGCGGTTGGTGATAAATTTGAAAAGTATGTATTTCAGAAATCTATTTCTATCGCGTTGCGCCCCAAAGAGACATTTATAAAACACGAAAGGGACAACTGCAGCTTGGGGTGATTTTACCGCATGCAAAATAGACGAAAACAACACTTCGTAGTACTCTGATTTCTCCGCCAAAACTAAACTGATTTTTAATTTTCTTTCAGTTACAGAATAAGAAAGACTGGCTATGCTTCTACGTTTTGCTTTGTTGATCTTAATCGTTAAATTTGTTTGACGGACGTCTAAAAATAACGGTAAAAATTGGGGATTATTTCTCACTTCCTATTTTCTATAATAACTAATTTATGGAAAAAGTCAAAACGTACGGATATGGCGTTGGTGGATATTTATTTCTTGGTATAAAATATTTATCATAATGTTATTGTCTAAGAAGGTAACAGAGGAACAACGTTTGTATGGTTTAAACGCCGCTCGCATATCCTCTTAACGTGTAACTATGATGGGTTTCTCATAAGAGTACAAACTAGACTTTTGTCGAGAAGTTTGCATTTTCGCATTCTTGTTTTGTTTGGAGATAAGTTAACATGTATAAACCTTTTTAAAGTGATGGACCTCTAAGACGCTGAGAATATTTGCGTAGTGAACGGACATTATGTTAATTACCTAACATAAAATTTATAAATTGTAATACAGCGGTATTTAAAATTGTCATTGCTTTTATAACTACGTGGTTTAAGAAATATAATTATTAATTTAAAAGTCTTTACTTTTTATCAGGTTTAGTACTGTTTAATTAATTAGAAATCAATAACCATACTTCAGTATCATAGTACTTTAATTTATTTTAGTGCTGCAGTGAGTTTAAATATCGAATAGCCTGTAATATTATTTAAACGGACGACAAACAACCGAACATACATTTCTACGATTATTTTATATACGAGTTCTCATTGCAACGCATCAACAGAGACGCAGGTATCTGTTTAGTCGTCGACGCATTCTAGTTTATCAAAAAACTGTAGCACCGTCAAAGCATTGATTACAGGTGGACGGTTGAATTAACTAGTTTGGACATCAAAAAGTTCGTTCATTTTGTTTAATTGTTGTATTTATTGAAATAAGATAATTTATTATTTTCGTTTAACGTTCGGCGATAGCGTATGTAGTCAGGAACTGTCGATAAGTATATAGTTTGATCAAATTCGAGGCGACCACAAGTTTAACCGAGTTTGTGCGGTTGCCACCTAGATACTGGACCGATATGTAGGAAATGGTGTAGTGAACTGCGGTCCAGACGTGCTCTACCGATACCGTTCACGTTACCATGGTTACGACATTACCTTCCTCTTTACAGTCCGTTCACTAATAAAAGTCCCTTCGTTCAGGAATTGGTAATTCTGACAGGGAGGGTTACATGATTCCCATTTAGTGCCTCCCAAAAATTAGGATAAACATAGGAGGTTGGATAAAAAGTGACTAAGACTTATTTGTGTGACTAAGATTATCCATGTTAATATAGTAAAAGTATTTATATTTAACGAAAATAAAATAACTTGTTAGTTATTGAAACGAAACTCAAACATAAATAATAATACTATTGACGAACAGTCTTAAATTAAGAAAAGCTGTCAAAGTTTACTATACATATGTAGGAAAAGCTCAGGCTTTAAATAAACATTTACAGATAATCTATATATTGATAAATCAGTTTCATGTAGGCGGGACTCACTAACGTTTATATGTAATATCCAAAAGTGAGTCAAGGGACAAGTTATAGTGAACGAACTATATAGGTTAATAGCTTAATAATCAGCATATTCACTTAGTTTTTGTCGTAATGCAATTCAATAAAAATGTTCAGTTAATAAATGCAACTTATTTTATATATATAGTTATAATGTTGCTGGTGTTAGTATTACAATAATACAATTCTATAAAGATCTTACTAGTGTGCAAATTCACTACCCACTTTAAGAAAAGTGATAATCTTGAATTGAATATATATGTATATATCAATGCAGAAAATAACAGAAAAGAGGTGAGCCACTGGAGCGGTAAGTTTGTTGTACGTATGGACGAACATGAATATTTTTTTTAGCAGAATAGCTTATTAATGACATAAAAAGTAACAAAAACTTTATCCCAAGTTGATAGAAAGCTTGCACGGTCAATACGCGAGACACGCAGCGGTAACAGCGGCGCGCTCCTATCTCTCATCATTGTACGTACATACGTCTCTGTATCGCGCACAATCGTCAACGAACTGCAGCGCCTGCAGGGCACTTCCAGGGTCACTGACAGCTCATCCGTACATGAGCTATATTTCTTTTATATTATTAACTAAAGTAACTTCGTCACCATTCGTTTATTTCACACGTTTAAGCTGTTTAGTTAAAAAAAAAAAAAAAACTAGGCAGGGATTATCGACAGAAGTGATAACTCGAAACTTTGGAGAAACTGTTTTTTAAATATTTAAATTGAAATTGTTAACATATATAACATATACATTATGTCTATCTGTTACCTTTGGAACCATTCAATATATTTCGATAAAATTTGGCAATGAAATAGACACTGCATTTATTAAAATCTTTTTTCTATTCTCTATATTCTACGCGGGAAAGCCGCGGGCACATCTAGTGCTAGATATACGAGACTTATACTGTAGCATGTTGACGGCTGACGTCCTAGCATTAGTAACGCGGATCTATAAGTTTTTCCCCTGCCGAGAATAGCTCAACGCCGCTAAAAAAGTTTTCACTTCAAAAATCGGTAAACAAGGTTGAGGAGTCCATTATCCTCCCTCTCTCCCTAGGATAGATGTAAGTACTTATAACTTCCAATATTTTGATCAAATTTAAATGTTACTGTCACTAGTTAGCCATATCAGATAAAATAGAGTTGATTATCGTTTGCAAAATTGAAGAAAAACTTTTAAAATCAAAAATATAATATCTATTTGTAATAGTAAGGTGAGTAAAATAAATATTTATCGAGGAGATAGTGCTGAGGAACAAGAGTACCTAATCACCTAACGCAGGGGGAATCATAAACAATAAGAAATAGTTGTGTTGTTTGAACATCCTGGATAATATAAAGATATCTTTGTAATCAATGAATCGGGCATGAATTCTTAAACGTCGCTCTTTAGGGGGTGGGTGCAGTGTATTGCAGTGTTGAGTGCAGTCTAGTCACGGACGCGGACACTTCATATCTCGTGTAGCCGTGGCCTCTCAGCGCACACCACTCTAGGGCTGAAGAAAGCCGAATAAATTATCGGATAATTTAACTTTTTGTTTTTCTTACAAATAAATAAAGTAATAAGGACATGTTGTCATAAAATATATCCAGGTTTGATATTATGAAAAGAAATTTTCATCAATTGAATAAAAATATGAAACATGAATTAAAACCTCCTACATTTTTTCAAGTAAACTTGGACTATTGCTTTATTTACCTGTGTAAATATTTACGTATCGAAAAACTTTGTTTTAGAAAACTTCATACAACTAGAACAAACAAAATGTATATGATAAATACTATTAATTAAAAGCGACTATAAATCGTGGCAATTGTAATGAAAATATTTATTACTTCACATATTATTCCATGTAATATTGCCTAAATAATAATATAAAATACAATATAAAAGTTTAAATAAAAAAATATTGATAAGAATATAGCTGACTGAGAATGGATTCCAAACAATAACAACAACGGTTGATAAAAAAAAAGAGAAAAATGTCTTTTTTTTATTATGCCTGTTCATGTTCTAATTTTAAAATCGGTTGCAACTTCTATCAACAACAAAAATTAGTGCACTGTAACATGGTGCTTTAGCACCGTCTGTCAAACAATATGTTATATATTACGTAAGACGTGCGTACAGTTCCAATCAGTTAACGCGGCAACACAAAAACGGGAACGAACTCTAAAATTAACCGACCGCAAATTGTATTTTGTAAGCGAAAATACACCGAGTTTCCGTATTCATGGTCTTTTTAAACCTCATACATTTTAAACGATCCAATATACAAAGTAAAATAAATGTAAAATGTTTATTTCTGGACCAAATAAATATTTTAAAGTTGCAATATTCTTTCTTAATGTTGTTGGTTTAAAAATTGCGCTTCGTATCTCTACATAAATAAACAAAATTATTATTATGCACGTACGTTTTCTTATCTGTAAAATAAACTTCGCACATTTGAAATAAAGGAAATTCATTGGTAATTACAGTATTCTCCGCTATTAACTAGTTGTATCCCGTGGTAATCCATTATTCTTAATAATTACTATTCTTCACAATCATTCATTTAATTATTTCACCTTAATATTCATTCATCATCCTCGTAACTTTTTATACTCTTTATATACACATAATACATACATGTACTAAGTTCTTATCAGAATCATCCATGATATAAAATATTCAAGGCATAAACCACCTAACCAAGAAATGCTGCCTTTTCTAATATGAAAACGATAAGGATGTCATAGAAGCTCCACTGAAATAATAATATCATTTTAATAGTCATTACCTACAGATTTAAAACATCCAACGAGAGATTTTCTAAACTCGCCTTATGCGATATTAATGAAAGTGAAAATCTACTTTTTAAAATTTTGATTGGATTCACAGATCTTCACCACTTTCAAGGTGTTCACGAAAATCGTTTGACAACCCTAAATTAATCCCAAACCAGGAGCCACATTATCCAATTAAGGCAGCTGGCGGACACTCGGCCGATGCACTGTCTGCGTCTATTGAAATCGTTAAAGCCTGTAAGATCGTTGTCCTCAACGCAAGGGATTCCTTTAATAAGGAAGATATTACTCAAGAAACGACTTCCTTATACTTGTGCGTAACATTCGATAAAGAATTTTGCAGCTACTTTAAACTATAGTATCTCTCCGGTCGTTAGTAATTCAACTTTGATGGCTTATTTTGTAAATATATTTTTATCCGTTAAGTTTGTGCCGGAGAACTCTTCAAAAATATAGAATTATTTTTAATGTACAACTTCCAAACTACTATGAACGACAATGTAAATTATAATGGTATGGTGATAAGGCATTTTCTAACATAATACTCGCCTAGGTAGCTCTAGTTTGAAAATCTGTCGTCAAGTACCAATATGTCTATTCCGGCAGTATTACTTTATAGCTAGTGGCTCTAGGTTTAGTTTGTCTATCATTCTGAGCCACATCGTCACTCTACGTCAAATGAGATTATGGTCAGAGTGATGATCCATTCAGTATAAAAACATGAAATTTGTTTATTTATGCAAGAAAACAGTATTATAATCGTAGTACAGAAAGAGAAATCGATAAATGTTCTCACGAACGCATCGTGTGTCAGGTTTGGGAAAGGGACTGAAGCGAACCTTGGTTGTAGTTTAATTTGCGTTTAACGGACGATTTTGTTGAGAACGGAACGGTGGTCGTTCGGCTTGTTCAACTTGACCTGCTATCATCAAGTCACAGGTATGCACTTGGCAGAGATAACCTAAGTTATCTGACCCTAAAGTGGTCAGAGGTTTATTTAAGAATTAGTTTCTTTTTCGAAACTAAAGTGAGATGCATTAAAAACTATCTTATTCTTCTCAAAGTACTTCAGGAAATTACTTGTAAAATTGATACCTGGTTTCACTCTATAGAAACGCAATTTATGTATAACATTATAAGAGCTTATTAAGGCACATTTTCAAATTAATCTAAATACGTTCCTCGGTCTAGGAGTCCTGAGTCCGCTCCGCCTCTGTATACATTAACGTAGATCTGCGTGGGCAAAACTACCAACAGTGACAAAGGTTCAAGTAGTAAGCTGCGGTGTCGACTGGCTATTGCTTGCTCTCAGCAAGGTCAAGCCTTGTTTCGTAATCGTCACTCATTTTTATTCGGCCCTAATCCTCTTATAGTTTTACTTTCATATTATAATTCTTTATCTCTCCATACAAGACTACTTTTTACTAAGTTTTTGCAATACGCACTATACAAAATAATTTTGATTCCCTCAATCCAAAATTACAAATCAGTGCTTTTAAAACCTAATAAATAAAACAAGTCTGATTTTTTATAATGTTTGGTTTCTATATTTATTTATATTTTCCGTGTGATATTCAGTTTTCCATATCACATTAATCTACTAAATTGTAAAAATATGTACAAAATGTTCAGTATCCCACAGGGGTTGGGGGGAGGGGGGTTGTCGGGGGGTAGTATACCATATAATTTAAAAAAATATGGTAAATATTATACCTCTAATTAGCTGGGTTGACAGCACTCGGTACATATTTTTAATAAGTATATCTGTAGAGCTCACAAAAGTAATACATATTGGTTGAAAATATATATTTTTTGTATATCGCACACAAATATCAGGGACTTTATTTATTAATTTAACCTCATTATTATGAAATCATATAATTACTATATTTCTTTCAGCAGGACCTTCGTTATGTATTTTTATATAATATACTAATAAGAGGGACAAGGGATAAAACTCACTTTCGTACTGCTCAAAGTTGCGTGTTACTGATAACCCATAAAATTTCCCCTCACAGTTCATGTTTAATCAATAAGCTGAACCGCAAAAGAATATCTATTTTACAATATATCTTTTATATTTTTGACAAGGAATACTTGGTGGTCTTGCGTGTGATGAGCTATAAAAATCATTCAGTCTTAAATTCAACTTAATGCGTAAGAAATAAGTTACAATTTTGTATGACATTTAATACTCTAATGCAAAATAATTTCCTAATTTTGGTAAATCGATTTTGGGGATTCATCGTTTAGGATCGACGGTTTAAAATAATTATATTTGTCGTATGAATTTATTTTATCATCTATTTAGGGCATTTATAATTTGTTTATCACTTGAGTTAAAAAAAATATTGAAGAATTAACTTAATAGAATAAATAGTCCATAAATCAAATATAAAAGTTATTTGCGTTTTAAAATATCGTTGCGTATGAATTTATACTACACACTGTAAAGGCATAGTAAACAAAAGCATGGTTGAAAACTTGCAAAATAACTCACACATCAATAAATCAATATAATTTGGAGCTACCACGGCTCGCTATTGTATTAAATAGGTTCTAAAAGACCGCTCAATCGTATTATTTGTCTGAATCACGTCCGAGGGTCAACTCACGAACCTCGCATATATGGAAACCTTGTGATCTAGCCGCGTGTTCCTCTTTTACCGGTTCCATAGCGGACGGGAAGTTTCAAGGACCATAAATATAAAGATTACGTAGAATCTCTGCGTAAAATAGACCACTTTTGCAAAGATGGAGTTCCCCAGAGTAGCACAGATAGAACTAGCTTTTTTATATATATGAACTTTTATATTTGGATTATTTGTTATTGTGAAAAATCTTCTACCTATTTAAAAGCAAAAATTTATGTATAATTACAATGCGAATTGTTTGGATCTTGATTTGATATGGATTTAAACCTGACTGAAATTTAAAAAAGCGTCATTATACTGTTTAGGCACAGCGCTTTGACAAGATTCTCACCTAATATTAAATGACTATATAGTCCAAGACGATAAACATAGTAAGCCTAGAGGTTTCTTAAGTGACACTGAATACACCTGCAGATGCTAGTAAGAGGTTTTCTAACTTGATAGCGGTTGGTTAGCCAGGTCATTAGAAGGCCCTACCACCGTGAACAATAGTTCAGTAGGAAAAAGTGTCGCCGTGAGAAAACGAAAAAATGAAAAACTTATATATTTAAAAAATATGACTTAAGCGCTGTACTAACAATTACAGTGTTTAACAATTATGCAGGATCAAAATGGACTCTAAAATCGGCCTGAGCATTTGGGAAAGGAAAACATCGTGAGGAAACCATAGCATGGTGGTAGGGCATTTTCTAATGATGCTCGCCTGAGTAGCTACCACCCTCAAGTTTGAAAACCTGTCGCCAAATACCAATAGTTGTGTTCCGGCAGCATCACTTGAGCCTATTCCGTGTAAAAAAAGAAAACATTATTTGTTAAGACATCAAACATTTGCATATCACATAAACTTACATAGATTATGTAAGTGATCTATTATTTGTTGTGTAAATTAGATAGTTAGGTCAAATTCTGTGGCATTGCATAATGATAAAATAGCTCAATCTAGAGTTCGTACAAATGTGGTACGCCGTTTAGTTGCTACAAAATTCGGGAATTGTCATGACGCCTTCTAAACAGTATATTCAGTAAAAGATATATTATAATAATCATAATATTGTAAAACTCCGGCATAATTTTAAACAATATTTTTATATAATTAATAATGAAAAAATTTAAATTTAAATCGTGTGATGGTAAACATCAATTCAATTAAATCCTACAACCATCAAAGGAAAACAAAAACCACCGCATGTCTAATCGAATATATTTTCTGTTAAAAATAAAAACCACTTTTGTACCTATCTTAATTGTTGATTGTCATAATGGCCTTCATCATTCAAGTGTTTTAACGCAACTATGTTTTGTTTTTGAAACACAAATATAACGAACCTTTTGATTTCTTTTCTGAAAATGTAAAACTCGTTTTTTTTTAATTTTTTAATATTAAAATGGATGAGTTCATATATTACTTAGATTTTAATCAAAATGTAAATAGATATAACGAATATATTTCAAGATATAAAGAAAAGGCAATAGAATTAAGGCAACGAAACTATATAATTAAGTTTAATTGTATAAATTTGAATAATCATTAAAATGTATGACCTAAATAAATACAAAACTAAATAATATTGTTATAAAATAACTATCTACTTCTTATGTAATAGGTCCCCTTACATATAAAAGTAGTGTTTTATGGAAAAAGCAAATCGAAAAAAAAAAAATGAAATTATATTTAATTAAATAAAAACATAAAATAAATATATTATACAATTTTTATCTATGCATTTTAGTCTTCTTACAAGTACTTCATAGAATTCATTCCTAAAAAAATTGTGGGAGTGAGAATCAGTAAAATCTTTGAAAGCGGTTTGGACTGCCTCATTGAAACTAATTTTTTTTTTACAAGAAATTATCCAAATTCCGCATAAAGTGGTAATTTGTTGGAGCAAGATCCGGGGTGTATGGTGATTGTCGGAAATATTCCAAACATAGTTCCTCTAATAAAGCCTCCGTCTATCCTGAAGTATGAAGTCTATTTTGTCCTGAAGCAGCAGTGGGCTAGAAAGGTTAACTAGTCTCTGTTTATTGGTTTACAACTTTTGATAATATAGTTCTGCCGTAATCTTAGGAAGCTGTAGTGTATGAAATCAGCACTGGTCTACCAAACACTCACCATTACCTTTTTCTGAGCCAACTTTCGCTTGGAACAGAATTTGACCGATTTTCCCTCTTTATTGTGAAGGTTGAATAATCTAACGCAACACTCAACGCGTGTTTGTTCAGGTGCTTCATTCCAATTTATGCGGTACCCATTACTCGAGCTTTTTCACTTTTCTAATTTATTTCAAGCGAATTAAAACTGTTTTATCGCCCACACTGAAGCCGCTAGCTCTGATATGGTTTACGATGGATCCGATTCTACGACCACCATTAATTCTTCATTGTCCAGCCGTCCATGGGGTTTATTTCGTAAGTCAAAATTTCTAGAACGAAAACGTTGGTAACAAAAAAGCGCTTTTTACAGTAGTTTTCCCATTGATTGATTCAACCGAAAGAGTCCACCACTGGACATAAGGGAGAATTGCCATAATCACCACACTTGGTAGGCGGGTTGGAGATCACAGCAGGTGTTAGGTACTCAAAAGATGCCCATTGCCTGATTATGGGGTGGTACTATTCTTAGCCAGCACCACAAGGCTTCCCCATATACATCATTAATGCTTAGAGCTGTTTCGCAGCCCTGGTACCACGGTGGAACTCATTTTCGTGAATCATAAGAAAATCATCATAAAAATCGTAAAAAATAAGTTTTCCATTTTGTGAACATAACGATGTCAAAGAATAGTCAAATGGTGCGAAAACAAATGAATCACTGAATTTGAAACAAAACTATATTAACCTAAACTTGAATTTGGAATTCTTAACCAAACGCTAGATAGTTCAGATCAAAGTGGCCAGTTACAAAACGCCAATTTCATAATATGTAAGGACCTAATATTTAGGTATGAGCGTCTCTGCACAGTAGTCTCTATTTAGCATATAACCTTTGTTGGGACATGTAAATGATTTTATAAATTAGTCTTAGAGATATTTTCGTCTCTATATTGTTTGAGAAGATTGTGTATGCTCCCCAAATACAGCAAAACGACATCCCATTAAACTTACAAACAAACACATTACAAACCATATGAAGTCAATGTCGAACGATAAGTTCTAGTATAAGTTAAGTCTAGATAATTGCAAATAATGTGGTGAATGAATACTAAGAACAATTGGAAAATATTTTGAGGCAGTAAATAAAATTGTTTGTTTAAGTAGGTACTTAAACGTCGATGTAATCATATAGAGAGGAATTGCGACAACTCTATCAGGCGGTTAGGGATCCCAAATTGTAATGTTGTAATAAATATAATATGTTTATCCGACGCATTAGAGTTGTTTCACACGGACTTTAAAAAAATATAAATTCTTTTTGCAAATGTCTTAATTTTTTGGCAGAGAAGAGTTTTATGAACACAAGTTATTTATTTGTTTTAGGATTGTCGTCCAAGATGTCATATTACCGGTGCGGGCCGACCGCCATCGGCAGTCACACGTCCTGGGGTCCCGTCACTTCGCCTGGCACTGAACCCAAGGGCTTCCCCCGTCCACTCAGCGGCAATTTTGACAGAATATTCAACACTTTCGAACGGACCAATGCCTTCGAGTATGTAAATTATATGTTCAAAGAATATTTCAAACATACAGTTACTATTAAAAACATTCAGATTTAGTAATTTTAAATTGTATGTTTTTTTTACAGACATACATATAGCTTTTGCTTTTTCTTCATCGCCTAAATACGGTATCAAGTTTACAGTTTTCAAAGTAGATAGTTAAAAAAAATACAGAAAAACGAACATTTTAAACTTGCTTAAAGGTACTAAATCTAAAGGACACTTCATAACTCTGACTTAATGTTTAATCATCTAAAGAGCAAAGGTTATTCATTGAAATGAAAAAAAAAAAACACAAAACTATAATTTGGAAGCATTGCCATACTAATTAAAATGATTGTTAAAATTTACTGGATATCGTAATTAATGTCATTATCTAATGTATTTTAATGAGGAATACATAAAATCAAAAACCCTTCATTTTATCGCCATGTTTTACTGAGTTTGCAAGGCATTTAACAATATTTTGCATTTTGTAAGTGGAATTCTTTTGTCACATTTTTTTACCACTAATCAAAAATCATTTATACTGAAATTTTCGTTAAAGTATGATTAATTCATTTCTAAGTTGTTGTCATTTACGATTCTGTTAAATAATATGTCTTCAACACAATCACAAACTGTTTAGGTCAGTGACCAATTACTAGTGAGATGTTGTGTGCAAAGTGACGTTTATGTTATAAGATCGCTGATAAAAACAGTGGCGAATTAACCTAAATACAATTTAGGATTTTACCCAGGACAAGCCATATGAGGTGTGGCAAATGAAAGTGGCAACAAAAACAATATCAGCGTCCGTAACATGGTTTGGTTGCCGGCGTCGGATACCACTTGTTTGATTAACTAATTGTAATCAATTTCATCAAAATCTTCCATAGGTACGTTCGCAACGGTTTCGAGGGTAAGGAAGAGGAACGCCACACTGGCTACGTGGACGTCGTGGTCAATAGGAAAATGAGTAGCAGCTTTGAACGCGCAGACTGTGCGCTGGCCGCACAAGCACCCTCCGTGGAAGACGAAGATTTCTACAGGGAGAAAATTATGTACTCGCAGACGAGACAGTTGTTCCCGCTCCAGGAGGACCTAGCAGACTGGATTAATAAAACTATTGGTGAGTAAGCTTTTATATATCAAAGGTAACAATTTTGACCCCGTTTATTAGTGACGGTGAAATATTGTCCCACATGTATCCATGTCACCTATATATAACGTTCGTAGAAAACATTTTCAATAACTTTTTGTCTGAAACAAAGATACAAAATGTATGCAAAACAGTGAGATTTCTTAAGCTTGACGCGTGTTCTTTCGTTGTTACTTAATTGAGTGCTCGAATACCGTGACAATCGCGATTTAACGAGTTTCACCGACCTCCATATATCACATGTTGCCTTAGTCCACATACATATTGATCTAGTGTTACACTACAACTAGACAAACTATATTTCTAACTCCCTAAGTTAAATCATCTAGTTAACACACACACACCAGCAAACTGATGCACTTATTTGCATAAAAATATATATTTTTAAATTGACATAATAACCTAAATCGTCTAAGGAAAGAAAGATCTTAATCGTTCTAGGAATTTAGAAAGAAAACTAAGAATTATAGAACTATAACTATATTCCAGTTTCGCGATATTTGAGTTTCCAAAATCTCGTGGTAAACAAAGTAATATATTTTTTATATAATAATAGTTAGAACCGTAGTATTATCACTCAAGAAGCGAACATTATTTAATAGGAGCCAGTGGCGCGTGTTCATAAGAAGTCTAAATTCCTCCTTTGAGAAAGTAATCCTAATAAAAAGCGAGTTTTCTAATCAATATTTAGCTGCACTTAAAATACAATACCATTAAGTGATGGCTTAAAATGTTTTCTAAATAATTATAATAGTTTATCAACAATAGTAATGTATTACTATCACGATCTATATTGAGCGATCGAAGCGGATTTGAAAATCCTTAAGTAATAAACACTACCTTTACATCGGAAATTACAACCGTTATTATCACATTAAGAATTTTAGATATTAATTAACATGCTTAATTTAAAGGACGGTTATGTTTTTTTAGTGTAAATCAAACAAATATCCATATGAGCTTTTTTTTTACACGGTGAGTGTCAGTGGTTTGACCACAAACTCACCTGATGTTAAGTGAAGACGTGGTCCAGGATGGTAAATACACTAAGCATAGGTACTGGTTCTCAAGCGATGCTGCGTGAACACACCTATTGGTATTTGGCGACAGGTTTTCTAATTTGAGGGTGGTAGCTACCCAGGCGGTTATTATTTTAAAATGCCACCAAGCTATGGTTTCCTCACGATGTTTTCCTTCAATGAAAGCTCAGGCTGATTTTTAGAATTGGATAGGTGGGTTTGAACCCGAGTCCATTGACGCGAAATCCGACCGCACTACCAACTAAGCCATCATCGCTTCTTTTTTAAGTAGCAACTTATTTTAAGTGACTTTGTAATAGTTCATGAGTAATAATGAGCAGGTCCGCTCACTGATTCAACCACATTCCTCAATCACTTATCGCACTGAGTCTACTCTACTATCTATGCTCTCGACTGCGCATTCCTGTACTTTTAAATAAAATAAAACTCTTCGGTAACGTCGATAGGGACTAATCAATGTTGATGCGTAGAACTGTTAACAGTGGTCGGTATAATTAGTATAACAAGCGATTGTATCATCGTTCCATATACGATCGGCGTGTTTTTATAACGCCCTGGCATCCAGTGGGCTCGTCGCGCCACGTGGGCGGGTACTAATGAATGGAAAGACGGACGGACAACACGACGTAAACAAGTTTTATTATATCTAGGTGGTAATTAATGTATAAAAACCATTACTATAATAGTAAATGAACACGCTAATGTTAATTACAATGATTAAAAACGTTCATCAGTAAATAGATTATAACAATGTTGGACACGCGTAGTATATGACATCTATATTTTAGTAAAAACTATAAATAAATAAATTTTCACTAAATATAATATTACTTATTCATTTACTAAGAACATGTTACTTGTAAAGAAAATATAACCGTATGGATTCGTTCGTGTATGTGAGTAATATTCGCGGGTACATATCACAGATTTGCAGATATAGATTTTTCAACAATTGCGGAGGCGGATCTTAAGACTTATAAGAAAATTTGTATGAAATATGAATACATTTATATAAATATGTACTAATAAATAAAATTGAAGGGTGTGTTTGCAACATCCAAATATTTTTTTTAACTAAATACATAAGAATTTATATACGATACCTATACCAAAAAGACAATTTTTGGATTTTTTGTCTGTCTGCCTGTCTGTTTGTGCCGGCTAATCTCCGGAACGGCTGGACCGATTTAGACGGGTTTTATTTGGTAGATAGCTGAAGTTACTCCGCGTGTGGTAGGCTACTTTTATTTTTCTATAATAATACGAGTTCCGCGTAAAAAATTAAAAGTCATAAATATTTGAATAAATACGAATCAATGCACAGTTTTTCTAAAACTAAAAGTCCCGTCCAAATCTTTCTAGCCGATCCAGAAATTGCCCGAAACAAACAGACAGACTGACAAAAATTTTAAAAATTGTATTTTTGGTGTAGGTATCATATAAATATATACTCATATCTATTTAGTAAAAAAAATATTTTGATACTATAAACAGACACTTCGATTTTATTTATTAGTTAGGTGTAGACTATAGATTAATCGATACATCTCTTACTCTGTTGTAATGACTCATCATTATTGCACAATTAAAAGCTAGCGATTAACACGTACTGGTAGTCACAATTTATCTATTATGCTCTGACGTAAATTCTTTTACATTATGCAACTCTAATGTATTCATAAATGTCAATATTATTATTTATTTATTAACATGGGATTAAACCCACCAGTGGTAGTAGTACGCCGCCCACGGCGTAATATTAGCTCAAGTTTCAATTCACACGTGCAAAACTTGAAGTTGGGCTTTATGGTAACGAGGTATATTTTTTGGTCACAATTGCAAATGTCACTCTCTATCTACAAATTTAATTAGACATAGAACATTCGATTGTTAACAACCATATAAAGCATGAAGAACATTATCGTATATTTTCTGCGTCCTGTATAAATTCAAAGTCCTGTAAAACGACACTTCTATTTTTCTTAGAGGATCAGAATGTTATTTATCTATATTTGTTTAATATTACTGTTACTTATTTGATCTAGACATTTGAAATTAAAATTTGTTCTTATTTTTAGTACATGCATGTGCATTTGTTAATGTAACACAGCCAAGTGACAGCACAGTACAATTCAAAATAATAGCGACTATACAGAAATTACAATGCTTCGCTAGTCGCCACCTAGACGCTGGACTGTGAAATCTTTATAGATATAGGCAAATCACAAAACCAGACAAATCGAAGAGAGTCACTACGATATATCATATCATGTGGATGATGCTCGCAATCCATATGTGTACAATTACCTTGTAATGCAAAACATAAAGTTAATTTTATAATTAAAGTCGCTTGTGAATTCTCATTTGAATTTAATTTAGCTAGTGCCTGTTAAAACTTATGCCGCTAAGTACGAGTGTGTAGTCGTCTTGTCTGTCGCTGAAATAACAAATTTACGACACAGCGCACTCTCTCATCTCACGCGTATCGATCACTTATACATTTGTTGAGGATCCGAACATACTGTGCACAATCTAAACGAATATAAACCTTGTAAAAAGAGGGTAAAAGTTAAGATTATCGATCCCGGCTTGTGTAACTGACGACTGAACTTTTAAGAAGCGGAGGAATGTCCGTCATACAGGTTATATATTTGGTAAGTTATACGAAAAGAAATTCTGTTAATTGGAATTTTTAAGATCTTGGTTTTACAAGACGTTTGTTTGTTACTGGGCTGTTTATTGCGTTTCAATAGGTGCTTCTGTACATCTAATTGAAAATTGATAATTATTACAGTTTTTAAATCTGAACTCATTAATCAAATTGAGGATGTTTTACTCAAAGCATGTTTACAGTTTTACGCTATTAGACTATTGAAATACTCATAATATCCTTTAGAAAATTAATCGTTACGGAGACTTATGTTCAGCAGTGGTCGTCTTTCGGTTGAATGGAAGTAACGGTTTGTTTGTTAAATTACATAAATATTACAAATATGTATTTTGTTCGTATAAATAACCGTATACCTTGTCGTCGTCAGCGGAGCGCGTAATTTAAAGTTATATATACTTTTATTAGAAGCGCGTCAATGCAAATACCACTTTTTGTTTTATTTATAAGTTTTTCGCCTTTAGTTGCCGTAATAAATTATGTTGATTAACTACACCGCAGCTTTAGTTTTTATAATTCACAATTTTATACAGGTTTTTCTATTTCTTCATTAATTATACCACTGGCTGTGCTAATAACAGTTAGTATTCTTTATACATTATCAAAACTGCTTAATGATTTGGTCATTGTAAGTAATCTGATGGTGATTGTTTTGTTATAGACCTAATCAATATTAGTATCGTACCTTTTTATATAATCAATGTTTCAAAAATTATATATTAAAGTTTGAACATAGGATACATAATGATTAAAAAAAAACAAATATTTAAATCGGAGCTGTGGTTGTTGAGTTTTAAACTCAATAATAGAATTATAGACGTAATAACATTGGCTTTTAAAATACACAAGGATGATTGGGTCGAAAGGCAGGCTGGCTAGCAATTGGAATTCTAAAGTAGCTAGCAACTATAGCGATATTAATTAACAAAAAAACATTACAAACATCTATGTTCTACAGAAACTCCTTTTATAAACTCGAGATTACAAAACCCTACTAGACGATAAAAAGCATCGTGTGAAAGGTATACGAATAAAGAAAGGAAAAATAATATGTTTTACTGCTTTTGCTTATAGTGTTATCAAGATATCAACGTCTGTTATATCGGACATTAGCGGACAGTAATACCGCGCTACCGGCGCGTTGCCGTATGCACAGACACCGCGATTTGAATATTTAAATATTATAATTGTGAACATTATGCAGTGTGAGTTACTAGATTTAGCGATTAAAGTTTATTTTTATTCCAATGTCAGATGTATAATAACGCATTGTATATTTAAATATATATATTTTTGGCCAACTTATCGTTCGTAGTTCTATATCATCATCATTCTCATGCCCTGTTTTCATTTGATTAGAATCGGCGCAGTATATTTTCTTTTTCTGAACGTCCCTGTCATCTCTTCATTTACTCCTTTTCCTTTATATTATGCCTCACACACACACACAAACTCCATCCACACTTTCATTGGCTTTCTATATTTCGACCTTCATATTCATTATCCACAATGCGCTTCCTATCTACTCATAACATTTACATACAACAATTCCCTTTCAACTTTTCTACTATTCGCGCCACTTACAAACTCTCTCCTATACATTAATTCCTGACTTTATCCATTATTACCCAACATACGTCTATCTTCACATTCGGATCTCAGCCCAGCATTCTGAGCTATACAATATGACAGGTCTTATATATCTTAAGACAGCCCATAGACTTTTCAATGTTTTATAAGTGTATCTCTTAAACAAACAATTAGCTAGTGAACTTTATTACTCGTATCATCATTAGTTGTTTGAACTCATTTATAGCTGAGCATAATATTATGCCATTCCTCCATGCCTCCTTCATTACATTATGCCACCGCTCTCGATTCAAATACATCCACAAAAAATACGGGAATTATATTTCTGGAACTTCAGTTGGTTCAAATCGCATCTCTGCCTTTGCCACGCTTCAGCTTTCACTTTAAATATTCATTAATATTATTATTATGTAAACCGACAATACCTATTCCCATATATATTATGATGGCAATAGCAAAGGTCCGTTAGTCGAGACAAATGCTTGTTCATTCGATACGATTCGCAATTGGCACGTATGTTAACAGTTATCGCGTAATATGGGGTTAAACCTATTAACCTGTGATCATTGCTAACGTACTCTATTGCCTGAGCTACTAACCAGTTATACTATGCTTCAAATGTTTATGCTGGTAAGTTAATTGCGCCTGCAACTTCGTTTTTTTATATATTACCGGAAATAACATAATATGCACGTGTACTAAAACTTGGCCAAAAATACACAAATGAAAAAAAAAAGTAAATCTATTAAATTCTACAAAGTTGTAAGTCTAAGTGTTTAAACTTTAGCATAAGGTTACATGTAATTTATACATATTATTATAAATTACAGTTGATAAATTATAAGTAGACTTTTGTGACTATTTTTATTTACATAAAATATGGATACCAACTATACCAGCCTGTCAGGTTGCCGTACGTGTTCTTGTTGAATATCCTGAATGTTTATTTGCAAGTCCTTTTACTGTCATCTTATAAATGGTAATATTAATAACAGTTTCATTTTTGATTTAAAACTAACTCAGGCACTCCATACGGTAAGTAATGGTTAAAATGGTAAAAAGCATATCGGAACGTCTTTGCGGTTTGCGTGCAAAAATTTGGATTTCGCAATCCGTCGATTTCAGATACTAATTATTATTGGTAAAAATCTCCCACTAGCCTCTCTGAGGACCGGTTCGAGTACTTGCACTTTCAAGACTTGCACGCAGACAGGGACGAGATCGAACGATATGCGAATATAAATAAAAAAACGGTACAAAATTAACTATTTAAAATAAGTAAATCCTTATCTTTAATTGGCAGTTAAACGTGAAAATTTATAAAGAACATTTATTAATAGTATGATTGTTTATAGAGAGATGGCTTTGTAAAATTCCTCATTCCATCCTGATGCGACTATAAACAGGAACTCGGTATTCCAATTACCCGAACAACGCAGATTTAATATTATTGATAATTACTAAATAAATTTAATAATACCTAGTAAAAATTTAATTTTAAATCTACACAATTAACTCTGAAGGTAAGTAGTCGTTCAAGTACTACAAAATCATCAAGGGGAATGCTTTATTGATGATTGGGTTTGTTTGATGACAAGCGGGATGGAAGGGGTCTGAAAGGTGAGCAAAATTTACTTACCAATATCTCTTTTTTTCATCAAAATATGCAAATGCTTATGTAATCTTAAGGCATGGGGTAAAAGTTTTACTTACTTCAATTAGTTTAGAATTACTAAAAAGGGGGAGGGGAGATCTCAAAAATGACCAAAATTTTTCTCATGTATACTTAAGTGTTAATGTATTAACATACTGATTTTACATTTAAATTAATCATGTTCAGAAGCTTCAATTAATAAATGTTGTTAAACGTAGTTAAAAGTAATGCGTGTGGTCTCTTAACTAGCTATCATGTAATTACATACTCCATGTATATTTGTAATTATTTCACGGGGAGATATAACACAGCGGCCCGCACTCCGGAGGGCACTCGAGTAATTACTGAAAGCCGGTTCTGCAGACCTCGGAATTCTTTCGGCGACCACTTGCACATAATAATCACTTCATTGCACATTATTTGATGCACCAGTGCAGTGCAATGACTTTCCTTTCGTTTATTTTTATTTCAATTACATATAATTTTGTTAAATTAAAAAATAAAATTGTATAATGTCTTTGTTTACAACGAGCTAAAGAAAGCAATTAACGAATTGTTAAGTTTCTTAGTTGTTATAAGATTAGCAAAACAAGAGTTTAGTTTAATCACTGTTATACAAAGCTAAATAATATTTTATATTTTATTTTTAGTAATTATATTTTTTGTTTTCGTTTGAATTTCGTGAACATTTAATAAATGTACTACATTTTCACTGAATTTCAGCTCTTTTTAAATTTTGATAGGTTATAATAATTTAGATTAGAATTATAAATATGAGCCTTCAAAATTAAACAGTATTTGTTCATTTTGCACATTTTTATGTAGTTAACCGATGTTTACCGATGCACATTTTAATTAATTACGTGTGTATAGTGACAGTTATAGCTTTAAAAATGTGGGGAAATTTAACGTTTACTAATTAGATAATAATTAATTTAAAAATATGTCAGTTTTACTTAGATTTTCGTGGTTCAGCGTTAATAGTATTCTGCCTAGAGCAACTAAGTCGATGTGAACTTTGCATACGAAAGGCGCCTGTGCTAATTAACTGTAAAGATGCATGTAAAAATTAAATTTATGTATAACAATCGATAATATTTTTTTTTAATATTTGTTCATTCATTGAACGCTTACAAAAGAGTAGAGTTTGACGCGGCATTGCCACTTATGTTGCACACTGTAAATTTTTTCTTTTAATAATAAAATAATAAAAACGGCTACTAATAAATTGTAACACGAGTAATTTGTTTTTGGTTTAATCATGATATTTGCTACAACGCGACGTCAGAAATGTGTGCCACTTGTATAACGAATCACTTGATCTACAGTTTATATCCAAATTACTGACCAAACGCCTATAAACAAAAAACTTGAAAAAAAAACATAGAGTAGATGCTTTCTCTTAAACGACAACATCTTTATGTCAATCTTACAAAAATCTTATGTATTAACTAAAGTTAAAATATCTTGTAAATTCGACTATTTTATAACTACGTACAAATTAACTATGCACTTTAAAATTGTTATAATTGGGGCGACAGTTTCATCAATAAATTTACCAGGCTAAAGGACGGTAATTATTTCTCGAAACCAGGTTATCAGAAGGGTGCAGCTGTTTATGCAGTTTCCAATGCAAAGGTCACGGGATTGTGACCGCCAGGGCGGCGTTCCCTAACTACAGTCACTGTGAACAGTGAAACGTGAAAGTGCAAACCTGTTTAGGAAGTAATTATTTTGACCATAACTGGCAGCCATGAATTGATATACCGTTTATCATAAATAATTGAATGTATTACCAATACTACTCAAACTAAACGCAGACCATTAGTTAGTGATAGAGTTGCAGGATTATTAATTATATCTTTATCGGATGAGGATAATATTGTTTATTATAATGGTTGATTTTTTTTGTTTATAAGGCGAGTAGAGTAGAGTTTACTTTGAATCCACATGACATTGAAACATACAATTTTTGGAATAGGTATTGCCTATTTGGCCTCCTAAGCAAATAGATTCACATTTTTAGAATAAAAATTAATTGTCGTCAGCTTATAATCACCTGAATATATTCATTAATCAATATATTAATAAATAAATAGAATTATTACAAAAACCTCGTAGCACTCATTGAGGAATATTCATTTTTTAAAGAATTTGAATATCATTGAACTTATATCTTTACATCTTAAAAAATAAATGTTTTTCATTTCATACTATTGAATAGTTTATTACTGGGTAAATGGTAAATCAATCGTTGTATAATCTAGATTTGTTAGTTGTAATATTTTATACAAAAGTTAGAATATGATTTAATGTTGTTAATAAAGTAAATATATACAAATATACAGGTACCTAATGATTGTTTCAGGTATAACATATTTGACAGGAGACAACTTTTTAGACGTGTTAGACAATGGAGCTGAGCTCTGTCAGTTAGCAGTTGTTATTCACGAGAAAGCCAGGGAAGCACTAGATCGAGGACTTATTGTTGGGGTGAGTATAGTTTATGTAAAAACTTTACGAAATGTGTAAATTTATTTAGATGTAATGTGACGTTACGATCTATATGTGATTCTTTGGTAAGAATTGAATACTGGCTGATGCTCACGATTTACTTTACAGGAAAATGTATATGATTTTCTCCGAAGCTACACATATCTAGAAAACGAATTTCAAAAAATTAATTGTAATCAGTGAATCTTTCGGTACCCACCTACTATTTATGTCTTATGGAATAACTAAATATGTGACATTGTCAAGGTCTTATACTAAATATGCATAATTATACACATAACCATAATTATGAGGCATAATGCAATATAGATTCACCTATTCCTATCTAGGAACACCTAGATAAACCTAGAACCTGGTGATGAGAACGAGGTACAATATTTTAAATAGATGCTCCAATATGATTTCCGTAATAACTGATCGTTAGTCTGTTTAGGCTCAGAGTTGAATTTTATATATCTTGATAGAAAATATAAAAAGTAAATTAGGAATGTGATATTAACTGCGGTGTGTCTGTGTGTCAGCCGGTACCACAGATCCGAGGGCGGTGCTGGCAGCGCGCCGCTCGCCGCAGCTTCTTTTCCCGAGACAACACGGAGAACTTCATCACGTTCTGTCGCGAGCTCGGCGTACACGAGAACTTGCTTTTTGAGAGTGACGATCTTGGTGAGCTTTTTTTGTTTTAGATGTACTGCTTGACGCTTGACTTCAATCGCACCCGATAGAAAGTGAAGATGAGACCGACGATGAAAACCGCTCGCTCAGTCAGAAACTGACTCAGTCTTCTTTTGAAAACCTATTGTAAGAATTTGCGAACACAGATGCAGGTAGATTATTCTATTCATTCGGTTCTCATTATGAGCGATGATGCTTATAGTACCTATTGTTTGTTACCTTTTAATGTTATTTCTTTATCTTTTATATATAAATATAATTCATATCTATAAATATTTTTTTATATTGTTCATTACGTTCATTTCGAGTTTCTTTCCGGCTCTTCTCGACTGGGTTGTTTTCCGAACCGGTGGTAGTGTTTTAGACGTTCATAAGTGCCTTCTTAGGGCCTAAATTGAATAAATAAATTTTGATTTTGATTTTGATAAGTTGATAGAAACGAGCTCTTCAATTTACATTTTTTATCAAGTTCCTGAGCATTCTCCGAAGAAAATTGGAGACTTACATTGAATTTGTCCTTTTATTGACATTATACCTTTCTACGTATTTCTAACTCCTGTTGTTCTATAGGCCTCTTCCATAAATAATAGCAGAGCAGGACGATGGTCCTCATCTCTCAGGAGTGCTAATAATCAGGCTAATAATCAAATAACCTTTTTTAATATTGGACTGAGGTGATACTATTATAATATATTTCAGTACTCCATAATCAGCCGCGTCAGGTGATCCTTTGCCTCCTGGAGGTGGCGAGGCTTGCGACGAAATTCGAGGTGGAGCCGCCGGGTTTGGTGCAACTCGAGAAGGAGATCGCGCTTGAGGAACGCGACTCCGGCCTCGATTCGGCCATGTCCAGCGCAGCCTGGCAGTTTCGGGACATATCACCTTTGCCCGATACAGACAAGTAATGATTCACTACAATCATTTCTTATTCCTATATTATATATATTTTGTTTTTATTCATTACTATAAATGAGTACCGTTTCCAAACAGTTTAATTATTTTACAGGACCTTAACGGAGGCGCCCCCTACAACACCAGATCAGAATGAGAGTGAGTAATATTTCTAAACATAATATATAAAGTTATTTTACATAATATAATTTTTGATAACTGTGCTCGAATGAAGTGTATTAGAAATATCTAGGTCTCAACTAGTGGAGTGGTCGAAATTTGAACATCATTATTCACAATTTGAGAAAAAAAACCCTGTTTAGTTGCTTCTAGCCAGTTGAAGGATGACTGGAGGGAAAGTCGTGGTACACGTTGAAAGTTATTTATTAACTGATTCTTATATGATTAATTAATTGATTATGATTATGATTCTGATTCTGATTATTTGATGCTTATTCTGAGGACATATAGTGAAACTTAAATTCTAAAAGATCCCTCGGTAGTCGTAGGGCTTACAGTAACTACGGTGGTCAATCAGAAACATGCAGAGTGCGAGCGAGACGGGACACACGGACTTCTCTCATACGAGGTATTAAATATATGTAACCCGTGCGCCCGCGGCTCGCGCACTCAGGCGGCGGCCCAAGACGTGTCTCGTTTCCCAACTGGGGAGGCTCTTGACGTCGCCGCCAGCGCGATACAGTAACACTGCCCACGCATTGAGCAATTACACGCACAACACTCCATACACACTCATGCATAACATGCAAGGTACATAGGTCCTGTAAGGAACCTTTTTTTTTTTTTTATATATTAATATAAAAAATGTAGGGATAGCTAGGATACAACTCGCGAGTGAGTTTTGAATAACTCAGGTGACGGCCAAGCCGAGGTTCGTACCACTTTGGTAGCCCTTGAGCTAGTCACCTTTTTGCGGCTGAGTGCCTTCAGCACTCGCCCCCAAAGTTCGGTGAAGCTGTAAAGGCCCTTCCGGTCAACAGCATTAGCTAGGTCAAAAAAAAAAAAAAAAAAGCGACTCGCGCTAGTGTGCCGTTAGATGTTGATGAGGTCTCTACACCTGAATGTTTTTATTAATATCAGTAAAACTAAACAAAATGAAAATCGGTTGTCAAACAGATGAGGAAAAGTAACTGAACTGTTTTATCTTATCGTTTATATAAAGAACAAGTGGAACTTGACTTCTGAGTTGCTATAAAAACTCCCTGGAGTTCTAGAAAGATGGTTACAGTTTAGCCTTGGACCTTAGATATTGGTAGAATTGTGTATGTAACTTATAGCTTGCAGCGAGAAGATAAAAGCTTTTAATAATAATGAATGAATATAACTAAACAAAAATATTGATGATAATTATGGTCATTTATCAGTTGCTAGCAGAGTTTATAGCGAACGAAAGAAACATCGTAAACCAATCGTTTTGATAAAAGAAACGAGCTGAGTAAATAAAAGATTTCAAACAATATAAAAATAATAAAGGCATCGATCAGTAGATTAATAAATGTAGCAGCAGCGGCTGTGTATCACCCATATCCTGGCGCCCTTTGAGAAAGTTGTTGCGCCGAGCGAAGCGTCTTTGTAGGTGTCATGAGCGTCGCTCGGCTCGGCATCACCTAAACCCATGCGTGCGCTGCACCACACCATGCACTATAGGTACATTACGCCTCTGAAGTGTAGGCATGATATATAATTCTGTATGAATTATCGTAATAATATATTTATGTAATTATCATTATTTCAGATGAATTATCAGCGGCGGACAACGCGGACGCTGAGAGCACTAAATCTGAGGAAACCGTAGCCAGCACTGACTCAGATGTCCCGCTCAAACCTACCAACGAACTGGATAAACGAGTGAGATTAGCTTACTTTTTTCTATTATTACACGTCTAAATAAATTATTTCGAGTACACAAATCAAACTTAGATTATGTTAGCAAAGCCGGGTGCAGAATAAACATACTGGGTAAAATGGTAGAAATAAAAAAATGTATGTATGCATGTATGTATGTATGTACTTGTACATACAACACAAATAGATCTAGGGTGGTGATCAAGTTTAGATCAGGTAAGTCAGGTATGAGGTACAGAAGGTATTATGACGCAGAATGATGATAACAGTGGGTAAATGGGTGTCCCTGCATAGTTCATACTATTCCGCGTATCCAACCTAGTGTTAGTTACGTGACTCGAACTTCTGCTGTAGTTCTGCTTCGTATCATGTTAGGTTATTATGTAACAAGCGGTTCTAAACAAAATCTAAAAATAAATTACTTAACGTACTAGATTTTCTTATTCGAGCTCGGCAAATTGACTACATACATTTGATGTTAAATAAAGTACACATCAAGAGCGATGATAACACCCGATAGATGTGAATTTATCGATTGTTGACATCATCATGCCGGCCTATCCTGTACCTTAATGTGTCACTATGGTAGGTTTTCCACAAGTGTCTGGTAGTCGTAATCCAGGTAGCCACGAAAGCTCTATCACCCGACTATATCATTCGATAAACATGTAACTTAGTTTTCCAAATATGCTTTTTTTAAACGTTTGTTACATCGTGATCATTATTTAAAATCATGTTTGTATTGCGATAAAGTAGACCTATATCGATAAATGTTTTACTTATTGATAAAAGACTTGGAAGTATTAATGAATTCACTAACATTATCGTCATTAATGAATAACTTACAGGTGGATATGGATTGGACAGTTTGGAGTTTGGAGAGTTCATGGCTATGAGTTGCAAAATTTGAAACTATATTTTAGTTTTTATTTTCAATGACAGTCTGTTTTATGTAAACAGGTACAATTAGTGACTCGATTGATGGAGCGCGGCTGCAACTGTGACTCCGGAAAGTGTTCCAGGTTACTGAAGGTGAAGAAAGTTGGGGAAGGTCGTTACAATATCGCCGGCAGAAATGTTTTCATACGTGTAAGTGTTATTCCAATACGTTCACTATTAAAACATTTTAATTCAATATTTATAATTTCTATAATTTATAATTTCACTATTTAAAAATGGTTTTTGTAAAATACTAGGATATTATAAATGTAAGTACATTTTAAAAGATTTACCTTATAGACGAAATAATTAAATTTCAGTTGCTGAAGGGTCGGCACATGATGGTGCGCGTCGGAGGCGGGTGGGACACGCTCGAGCACTTCTTATCCCGGCACGAGCCCTGCCAGGTGCGGCTTGTCACCCAGGGCCGACGCGCCAGTGTCCTGCCTGTGCCTCTCCCCGCACCACCACACGACGACTCCGCTAGCATCTCTCCCCTAGCACGCAGCAGCGTCTCATCAGCAAGCAGCAAAGCTTCGCTCACCAAGGAACCCTCTCTGCCTGGCACAGTGTCCCCCGTAGACAGCAAAGCTTCGTCCCTGAGTGGCAAAACCTCCCCTGTAGAATTAAAAAGCGGAAGGAGCACCCGAGCATCTAGCAAAGCCAGTAGCGGCAAGAGTTCCCCGCTCCTAGAGGGGAGGAGAACGTCGACACCAAACAAGACTGCTTCTGCTAGAAGTTTAAAAACTGCACTGAACCTGCCTCTCCGCGTGGACTCCGGGGAGAGGTCCCCGGCCCCACGCACCAGGAAACAGTCTGCACCCTCTAGCTTTAGCACCCCCAACACCCCGATCGGTAAATCGGTACGAACTCCACCAGTAGAATTCAGGAAGTCTTTCACATCTGCCTCTTTATTAAACACCCCGAAGAAGTCACGGAGCATGAGTTTGGCTCACGTCCAGAAGGAGGACAAGAAACAGTTCAGTGGCGTCGACAAACTCAACCACGGTAAGAAGAAGAGCGTCAGCGCGACATCCACTCCAGTTGAACCTGTCGCACGGAAGATCAGAAGCCAGAGTCTCGCATCAACTCCTGTGAATGAGGGTAAAAAGTCGTTTACGTCTGGGAACACCCTCACGAAGAAGACTAGGAGCTTGAGCCTCGCAAGTGGTGCGGAAAATACACCGAGGATTCTTAACAAAACCACATCAGTAGTGATCAGCGGAGCGCTGAGCGCGGCCGCCATCGAGGAGACCATCCGGTTGTCCCTCGCGGCGACTATCGCGGACGAGCGCTGCACCAACAAACCGTTCTTACACATAAAAGCAAAGTACAGGAGTCCTCCGCCGCGGGAAGTGCCTCCGAGATAAGCCCCGCTCTCCGATTCCATAGTTTTAAAACATTGACTGCTTATCGTAAAGTTGAAATCAGTTTGCATTCTCGAGTAAGCATTATTTAGATCTCTTTAAGCAATCTCTTCAATCTCGTTAGTAATATTATATAGTAGGAGTAAGTAATACCAGCTGTAGTTAATAGTTCAGAGCCCGGCATTCACGGGGAGGCTAGTCATAATCCTTTTGTTTTTAATTTTTTAATATAATTTTAACACTTTATTCACAATATGATATTATTTAAAATGTGTATATTTATCTTAATTAATTCTGGTAATAAATAAATATTTTATTTTCATTTTATGCATGATCATATAAGTTACTGAATTATGACAAATTTTTCATATCTTTGTCTTGTCTAATTAATATATTACAAATATAACAACAATCATACATAAGAGTGTATATTCTACAGGTTAACTTATTGATCAAAGCCAAAAGTTATTGTTTATAATTATGCAATAATATGCCTTGAATTAATATTTAAGAAAACACAATAAAGTACAGTAGGAAACGTGTGGCCTCATTGCACTAGCAAAATGTACGGTACAAAAATGTTGTTTAATATTTAGTCCACATAATATATTTTGATATGAGAATATAGTATTTTTGCACAGACAGTAGATAGAGATGCATTTGATAGCTACGGGAACAAATATAGATACACGCAATAATCCTATATAATCACTCTTCCAATGTATTGAAATCATATAATTGTTCATAAATGCCAATAGAATATACATTTGTAGATCGTAAAAAATAGTGATATCTATTTATAGTATTTTATCATGTAAATGTAACTTATTGTACACATTATAACGCTTTCATACGTTATTGGAAATATAATCAATAAAAAGTATTTACATTGGTCAATAAAATCAGGTAAACTTCATAAAAAAAATGCCTAAAAATCACATCGTCTTCCATGACTGTACTGTTACTTTCAATTTCATAAATGACCAATGTAAATATTCATGTATTTTACAACAAACACAGAACATGTTTATATTAGATATGAAAGTGCGAGTTTGTATGACGTTAATATATAAATGCCAAAATTATGAACTTATTTTTGACACTTCATATCTAATGAAACATGTCAAATAATTATATAATAACTTTACAATCACGTCAGCTTAGCGATATTTATTACTGTACACGTTTTTAATATATTGAAGTAATTAAGTTTGTTTCCTCAAGGCATTACTTAAATTATTATTACAGGCTTATTTTGGTAGTTTCATTTAAATGATGCCGCGAGAACAACACCTTATGATATATACTGCCAATCTACCTATTGTAATATCGTGCCAACAATTTTTATGTATGGTTAATAATAAACTTTTTAATATCTCATGTTTTATTTATATTTTACAATCGCGTTCTTCACTAGTCAATTCTATTCAATTATTTAGTAAAATATTGAATTAAATTTAGAATAATTATAAGAGTTCCATTCATCTACCCATTCAACCTAAAGACGGAGGTCGTAAGACACCCGCATCGAACGGTTTCATATGACCTTCACCACATATTTATGTTTGTTATTTAACCTAACCACGCTGCGTCTTCCAGTGCGCGGCATTCATTCGAGAACCCGGGAATCCATATCGGGCAGAGGTACTGCGAGCAATGTGCTCAGCCCATTGTCACTTAAGTTTGGCAAATCTTCGGGCAATGTCGGTTAATTTGGTTCTTGCATATAATCTCATTTCAGATTTGATCACGCAAATTAACACCGAGCATAGCCCTCTCCATTTACCCTTTGGGTAAATTTGAGCTTTCTATTAGGTCCTTTGGAAGCCAGTTATTTTGGTAAAAAAAAAAATGGATAAAAGAAACAATTCCATAGTAAGTCACAAAGTTTTTCAAATTTTCAATAAATTAAAACTATTATAACTATCATGGTCGTAATTCTCTTTTACCATTAATAATAAAAGCAAAGTAAATCGAAATTATTATGTACAGGAATTGTTTATTACAGAAGGATTAAAGGATAAAATTAAACAAAAATAATGATAATATCTATGTGCTTTACCAAATAATAAGTTTGAATAAGAATTAGCTTTGTCATTGATTTATTTTTATCTACATTATTGTGTGTAAATATTTCAACAAAAACAAGATGAGTATTTTTTAAACTAATATTAAGAAGTGAATGACACTGAAAAAGGTTGAGAAGCGTTGATTATTTTCTAAATTAGTAATACTTTTATGTTGTTCCCAGTGCTCGAATTCCGTGACTGCCAAGGTTTCTATGGCTGTTCCGACAAGAATCTCCGTTACACCCCACAAGCGACGCTACACTTATTACAAAAAAACTATACAAACCAATGTGCTACGAACTGCCCAAGCCTATTAAAGTGTCATTGGTCTAAAAATTGTAATAAACTCCAGTTAAAAGGTCATCTGTTTTTTATTAAAAACTCTCATCTCTATTGAATATGAATAAGAAGGTTACCTTTACCTCTGAATTTTATGAATTAATAGAGTGGTAACCACTGTCCGAATTGGATAACTGAGGGGTAGGTTTTAATATAAGATCAAAAAGCTCCGGATTTTTAGTTATCGTTTTTTCGATATTTATATAGTTCTGAACCATCTCTTCCTGCAAAATCATAGCTCGATTTCTTTACATATTGAAGGAATTTAAATCATGATTGCCATGTCTTATGACCATATATGATGAAAAGGATACAATGGTAAAATAAAACTATTGTTACATATCATTAGTGTCGTCCGAAGGTAGGGGGTTATGATCTCCCCCCCCCCAATCGTACATGTCGAATTGACAAATCTCTTAAGAATAGACTATTAGGAAGAATATTACAAAAGCTTTAAATGAATTACTAACATATTTCTTAAAACTTATAAACAATGAAATAATAAATACATATGTATTCAAAATAATGTTTAAGAATCCGTGAAACCTAGATATTTCACTAAATACGACACCCTCTAAGTCTTTGGCGACTGTGCAAAATATATTCTATATTTATTATATTAAAAAAATGAAAAATGCAATAATTTTTTTAATTAAAAACTTATTTAGTGGTGTTGAGCGATTCTCGGTAGGCAGGGGAAAGCTTACAGATTCGCGATGTTACCCATGCTGTGACGTCAGCCGTCAACATGCACCAGTATGTCAAATATCTAAGATAACGTTGAAGTGCTGGCCCTCACGAGATAAATATTAAAATGTATACTAACGCAGCCTGTCGTATGTTTTGATTATAATTATGAATAAATTATATGAAAATGTACACAGTTATTGCTCGGAGAGCGAATAGAAGTAAAAACCAGACAAATGTTATTATGTTCGGTTGTCAATAATTTCAATTAACAAATTTAAAAATTAATTTTTTTTTCAAAGTTTCGATTTTTCACTTCTGTCAACAGTCCTCTTGTTTGCCTAGACCACAATCTCACCAAACCTTAAGTAATGATGTGGTCCAGAATAGTAAGCACATTAAGCCTAGAGGTACTGGTTCTCAAGTGATGCTGCCGGAACACACCTACTGGTATTTGGCGACAGATTTTCAAACTTGAGGGTTCAAATTATCCAAATGAGATTCAAACATATGAGAGGCAAAATAACTAGCCTAAAGAAAAAAGGGGAATTGGGGGGAAGTATTGTTTTATTTAAAGCCTGCTTATGCCAAAGTCCCTGATTATGTCAGGGGAGCCTTTAATAATAATAATAAAAAAAAAAACTATCCAAATGATTATTAGAAAATGTCCTTGCAATGTCTCGCAAATTATATTCAATGTTTATGAGTAAAACATTTAAAAAAAAATTGGTTAACAAAATGTTTGCTGGAAAAAGTAATTGTTATTTCTATTTATTTCATTCGTATCGATGCAATGTTTATAATTAATGTTTGCCGCGTCTCACCAACGCTAAGGTTACTTACTAGTGCTAATACGTGACTCTAAAATTGATTACTTATGACGCCGAGTCTATGTAATCAGTTCGAAAGCTCGCGGCAACATAATTACATCCGATTACAGTTACAACTACTTAGGGAATTAATTAAACAAACACATTTTATATTACGTATAATTTAATTAAATAAATTGGAACAAGAATGTCTGAATAAAACATATAATTAATTAGGAATGAATAATAAATGCAAATTTTATATTTAGTTATTACATTTAATAAGAGTTCAAAAACTTGATAGCTTACTTAAAAATAACAGATTTTTGTTATATCATTTAGGAGAGCGATCCTATTTTTTGTGATATATTCGAGAAATTTTTTATTATAGGAAAAAAAAAAACATAAAATTACTTTATTTTTAATAATAATATTTATAATTGATATTGTAATTCTATATATTATAATATAATAACTATAGTGGATACACTAAATAGGCAGATATATAATCGAAATAATCTGTTCTATACATACGATTTTATATTAACACGACTTATGTCTGTATTTAACTATTTCATATAAAAATTTAAAATGTAATCCTTTTAATACTCGTCCGTATTAAATAATGCAAATATTCGCAAAACATGTAATTTATTTATTACATACGAAAGTATTTTCATTATACGATATCTCGATACTAATATAAATAAAAAAAAAACAGAAATATTATTACTATAAAGCGTAGTAGTACTAACATTATATTACGATTAGATAAATCTCATTTTAATACATTTTTTTATTATATTATAATATTATTAAATCACTTAAAAATATTTGGCTGTTTCATTACGAAATTTGTGTTTGTAGCATTTTTCAATTTATTGAAATCAATTAATAATCTGAGATGAAACTCTCGAACAGTTCACAAATATTCATCGTATTATACGTGTTAGGGATCTAGCCGCATTCACGCGTGATTTTAAGTGACGATGTGACTCAAGATGATAATACGATAAGCTTAGGACTGCCAAAACACTTTTAAGCTCAAGCTCATTAGTTGGATTCGAAGACGTAAATTGTAATAATTTCTGGTTTTTGCTTTCAAGTATTTTGTGTTAAATAAATAATTCAAACACAAATTTCGCTGTATAGTGCATAGTTTAAAATAATACTTAACCTATGTATTATAAAATAATTATTTAACTATATTCTAATTGGATATACAGTGTGTATCGTTTACGTATAAATCTATTAGTGATTCCGTTATCGCTTTAAATGTATGTTTATAAAGTTTAATTTTTTTAATAGCTTGTAATTTTTCGTTACGATGCACGTATTAATTGTCATAAAAAAGTTGTAGATATCGATACAAAAAATTAATGCATTTGTAATTTCTCGATAATAAACAATTTCTATAGAGAGACAAATACCAATTATAGTAGAAATTAAATATATGTAATATTATATGAACTAGGTATAATTAAATCAATTATAAAATGTATTACAAGAGGCGTTAAAATAGAATCATAATACAAAAAATGACTAAATTAATCGAGTTGTAATGTAGAGAGTTATAATCAGTCTCTCACCGTTGAGCTAATGTGTACGTGGGTCGCGGTGACGATGACCCTGGTGGTGGTGACGCTGGCGGTGGTGGCGACGCTGGCGGTGGTGGCGACGCTGGAGGTGGTGGTGGGTTACTTCTTCTTGTTCTTGCCGAGCGTGAGCGTGTGGTGCGTCTGCGCGGTTTGCTGCTTGCGTCGGTTGAACTCGATGGTCTCGTCCTCGATCTTCTTGCGCAGTTCCTCGAGGTGCTTCTTCTCGTCCGTGTGCTCCTTCTTCAGTTTGTCGAATTTCGCGTGCAGCTGTATAATATAATAACAATACTTTCAAATTATCACAATACATATAAATACATCGCTTCCAACAAACACACAAAGAAATTATACATAATATGTACAAAACTAACAATATATTACTTCCTTACATATATGTAAACATCTCTGTTAGTTAGCATATAATTCAAGAGCCATTCAACCAAATAGATAAAAAAAATAGATGTTTTTTTTTTTTAAATATAATCAAGTTTTAATGAAATTTTGAAACCTAAGTAATATGAACAATAAAAATAATCATTAATCTATTCCTTCTGTACCTTTGCATTATATCAAAGTTATTACAAAAGAATGCTGGTCATAATTCTATAATAAACGTGAATTTAACTATGGGCACAGATAGTTTGTTATAATTTCATTTTATAACAAACAAGTACAAAAAGCATTAGATAATATCTATATATATATATATTACAACTAAAACTTAAATAACTTGTGTGTATTCTTAAACACATTTTACTAGATGAGTCAAAAACCGACGGACAGATCTATTTCTATAGACAATAAGATAGTTGTCAGGTAATTTATTGAAAACAACAGGTTAAGTGAACAATACAATTAAATATAATAAAAAAAAACTATTTCATTCAGTCAATAAAAAATTGATATCAACGATAAAAGTTTTTACTGGAAATCGAAATGGAATCTCTATCTTTTTCCCTCCAAAACGAATGTTATCATAGAACATATACAAACAACTAAAGCGTAACGTAATATCTTAGTACAGTACGCTCTTTCTCTCTCTGCGATAAATTCAAAAAGTCCACATTTTTCATTAGATTTTATTTTATTTTCAGTGGTCATACTTATTCCAAGAAAAAAAAATATATAAAAGGAGTAAGTATATGAGTAATGAACGTTGCAGTTTATAAATAAGATGATAGATAAATGCAAAACAATAAATAATTGATTGTAATATGTCAATTTAGAGTTGTCAGTTTGTTTTTGTATTGACATCTCTCCCTCTGCCCTGACCTCTGTGACGGTGCACAACTACCAATTTCCTCTAAAGATAACCTTGAAGTATCAGTGTTGCTGTTCCCATTTAAGGACATAATTGTTCAGAACAAACCTCCTTCTCGGCCTCCTTGAGTTCGGCCTCTTTCTCCTTAACGCGCTGTACGAATATAGCTCTTACGTCGTCCTCCTTCTGCTGCAGCTCCGCGAGGTGAGCGCTGCGCTTCTGTTCAAACGTCTGCTGGAAAGATACCTGCAAACAGTATTAATAAATTGTAGTAAATTAATTTATGATGCGAAAATTCTTCATGTAGGATGTATGATAGAATGACCTTTGCCTACAATAAGTTTAAACTATCAATGGATGTATTCTGTCTTCGTTATATAGTCACACAAACTTATGATGTGAAGCTGATGATGGTAAATCTGATATAGTTTTTTTATTTCATTTATTAGCTTATACTCTTTGAGTAACAAAATAAGAAATTTAAAAGTAATTTACATCGGATCATAAAAAAACAACCAAGTTCCTATTGAATCTGACATAGATCAGTAGTCACGCAAATTAGGTTCAATCTAAAAATACATAACATTAATATAAGCTCACGCCTGTTATCCCCGAAGGGTTAGGCGGCAGAGGTGAAATAGCGAACTACACCAACCACATTTCGCCGAGCTTAGTTCCGTCCCAGATGCGACAGGGGGGCGAGCCTGTCGCCCATATCGGGCACAAATTCTAAACTCCGGGATGATATTGAGTAGAAAAACCCAATACCACTTGACCCGACCGGGGGATCGAACCCGAGACCTGAGAACGGTAGTCGCACCGTAATACAACTGCGCCACCAAGGCAGTTAAATATAAGTATATCTAAATATAAGTTAATTGTAAACTTTAATTAATAAATATTAAGTTATATTGGTGTTTTTTTTACGCCTGTCGGGCGCGCCCCACATAATTAAGGTGGTCTGGGGGTATGGGTGTGTGGTGTCATACCGTTATAAGTTACTTGCGACCCCGGACCTTTTTTTTTTTGTCAAGGGGAAATGCATTTACGCACTACCCTTACCTATTGCATTAGTGAGACCGAAGTCCCCCAATGCAATAGATAAGGGGGCACGGAGGGACGAACTCCGTGCCAGTGTGGGATTCGCCCGGGCGTGAAGCGCCCGGAAATACCCACTGAAACCCGCCGGGGCCGTCCGCCGCATTTGGGATGGGGGCGACACGGGGTGGCTTTTGCAAGCACCGCGTCGCCCCCTGCGGCGAACTTGCGACCCCGGACCTCAGAGCCGCAGCGGTTATTACCGAGCGTCAGGCCACGCCTACATATGAAGGACGATGAGAGGAGATCGACTGTACACTCGCTCACCGAACGGGACGCAGACACAACGTTCAATTAGCTAAAGATGCTTTGAGAGTTCCTTGTGTCGGATAGGTAGAGGGGGGAGGCCACTCCTGCCCGGCTTGGGGGCGCTCAATGTAGTGACTTGGCCTCGAACTCTCGCTCGGTTGACTTTAACCCGCCATAGAGTGGGCTGTCACGCGTCCTCGACTATGCTCCTATACGGTGCCCCACTAAGGGGGTAAAGGGTACCGGGTGTGGTGCGACGATTGCGTCAACGTTCCACACCACCGCGGACTTTAGGTATCGAGTATTGTGGGGTTTTAATGTCGGTAGAAGTCCGACATAAGTAACCCGTTGTTGCCTTTTTTTTTTCAAGGGGAATGCATTTACGCATTTGCTGGCCAACTTAACCCAGGGCAAACCCCCTAGGAAAGGTTGAATTAGTGTGGGACTCGGAGCGAGAAACGCTGTCACTACCCACTAACCCCCCCGGTTCCTCCCGCCGCGACCCGTTGTTGCATGACGTGGGTGGGTTTTTTCTTAGGAGGATTCCCCCACAGAAAAAAAAAGCTTATTTTATTATTCTACGAGACATTTCCTAAATAACTTTCAAACATTATGTTACTTTAAATCTATCATTTAAAAAATATCTTTATTACTGTAGCATGTCTGCTAGCAAGACAGCGGACATTTGGTAATTTTATTATACAGCCAGATTTAAAAAAGAAAGTAAATAAATAGGCATTGGTTACGTAATCACACTGCTCCTCTCCCCCCCCCCCCTTCCCAGTCTCGCCCCCGCTCCCAAAATGTGGAGTGTTTAGATCTATTGTGGTGTAGTGTAGTGTAGTGTAGATGGTGTTGTTAGCTGGAGCGTGCACTGACGGGTTTGTTGTCGGCGTCGACGTCGGTGAAGCCCATCTGCTGCAAGCGGCGCCGCCGGTAGAGCTCGTAGTGGCGCGCGTGCGTCTTCTCGCGCATGTCCTCCATGTTGGTGCGGATCAGCATCTCGCGCAGCTTCACGAAGTCGCAGTGGGACTCGTTCTCCACTGCAAAACACGACCAGCACACACTGAGCCTACAGGTACTGGTTCTCAAGTCATGCACAGCCGAGCCGGAACACACCTAATGCTATTTAGCGACAGATTTTCAAACTTGAAGATGGTAGCTACCTCCATGCTCTATCACCATGCTATGGTTTCCTCACGATGCTTTTGCTACACCGAAAGTTCAGGCTGATTTTAATGTTGGATACGTGGGGATAGAACCCGCGTCGATTGACGCGGAATCCGGCCGCGCTACTCGCTGCGCCATCATCGCTAAAAAGTAGTAATAGTAAAACTAATAACGAGTTTTTTCAAGTAATAGAGTGTTAAATTTTACAACGTCTTATGCTTTGAGGAACAACAGCAGAAGTAGACACCATTTTTTGTTACAAAAAAGGACTATTTGAACAATATACAATAAGGAACCTCATGAATTAAAGAACCAGTTTCAAAAATATGTTAACCTAACTTTACCCTCCCTCCTATATTGGAAAAAAATTAAGACAGGCTTGATCTAGTAAATGATCATTATAATTTAAATATCAGAAGTAAAGCTAAGTAAGTCTAATAAAAGTTTTATAGGTAAGAGTTTTAGATTTCTTAATAAGATCCCAAAGAACATTACCGATTTACCTGACAATAAGTTCAAGCACTATGTCAAGCAAATCTTAATTTGCAAAGGTTATTTTACAGAGTGAATGATAATAGTCTCTGGAATTTATACCACTCTCTGTGCACTTATTGAATTTCAATGAAATTCTTATTCCTTCATTACAAGTATAAAAGTACAAACTGGTTAAATTAAAGAGAAAGGATTTTTAGTTCATTAAAGATATATAAAGTCAGGCCTCTTATCCCCCCCCCCCATTTCCCGGCAGAACGTTCCCACAGAACGTTCTCGATCTGTTCGAGATAGGTTCGCCTAGAACGAGCCTTACCGACTTGGCTTGTCACACTCGGCTCCTAAATTAGTTTCGTCAATCTCCTGCAATGTTGCATAATGGAGTGCAAGTGACAGGCAAGGCATACTGACCCTGCACCGTGCCCCAGGGGTACTGCCTCGCGCGCACCGTCTTGTTCCCGATCTTGACGAAGTCGGTGCTGCCGACGACCGCGAAGGGGATGTGAGAGTTCATGGAACCGTTCACCTCCGACACGGACTCGTCGTCGACCGGGAACTGGTATATCTCCACACCGTTCGATTGCAATTCCAGCATTATTTTCGACTGGAACAATAATTACCTATATATTTGATTGATTCAACCAGGATACCTCCACTGTTGGACGGACATAGGTCTCCCCAAAAAAGGGGGCAAGTGCCACGCCACCACGCCTGGCGATCGCAGTAGATGCTTGTGGTCCTCAGAGGATGCTGCTGCCCATCCCCTGGTGTATCCCTTAGTTGGCTTTTACGACACCCACAGATTAATATGGGTGGTTATATTCTTAACCGACACCACACGGCTTTACATATATATAAAGTGGACTTTTCTTTTATGTTTGATACAAAACAAAAGTCATAAGTATACACACCAGTAATGAAAGTAGCAAATTATGCTTGAACTAAAAAGTTAGAAAAAAAAATTTAAAAGTAAACTATAAAAATATTCTAAAAAAGTAAATGCAAAATTACTTTTTATTTATTACTTTTCTTTATTATTCTACTTTTCTTTTGTTTTAATATCATTAATTATTTCGGAGTCGGTGCCAACTGGAGTTAACTAATGTACTCATTTATAAATGGAAATAACTGCCTAAACTTTATCACAATTACATATGAGCTAAATAAAGGACTAGGACAGGGGTCAGCAAACTTTTGAGTGGGAAGAGTCAAAAATTACAATTTACTAGATTTCAAAGCTTTTAAAGGGCCACAATTTTCTTTCTTGCCAACAATAAATAATACTTGGATCAATAAAGTTTTTTGATAAAAAAAAAACTAATTTATTTATTTATAAGAAAAATATAATAATTTATTCACATATAAGTAGTACCTAGTCCTTTTTAATCGATTCAGAACAATTGTTTATTTTTTTTAATTTTTATATAAAATATGAGTATATTTATATAAATTTGTAATTTGTAGTAATTTTATATAAATTTGAGTATGGAACTAAAGAGCCGCAGGTTGCGGACCCCTGGACTAGGATGATTTTAAAGAAGAATTAATCAAAATCGAACATAATTAGAGACTTACATTTATACCACTTTGTTATCCGTAAAAGTTGGCAACGATTTCAAAATTATGATCATGATATTAAATAAAAAAGGAATATATTGATGTAAACAGAAGCAGGTTAATTATTTTACTTTTAGTGCATTTTTAGTTTTATAAGATTTTTATATAGTTCTTTTTGTAAACTTGTAAAGCTTCTAGTCTAGATCATCAGCACAGGTTACTATAAAAAATTCGAAACTTTCAAACAGCTCTCGTTTATTTCTACATTTATGAGGCTGGCGGTTTTTGTTTTTGGTAAATGCAATAATGGTATAAAATTTAATATCACAAGATCACAAGCAAAAATCAATAAAACATAGTTAAGATAATAGATCTTTAAAAATTTCAACTTATACTCTTACATTTTGTAATAAAAACTACAAAAGTTGTCATTTTCATTTTCTGTAGGGATTAATTAATCATTTGCGCTAGCTAATTTAGCTCCATTGGTCTCTGCCCTTGTTAATTTATATTAAAAAAAATGTTGGAACACAAACCTTGAACTTCTGTAATTCCGTTTTAGAAATAGTATCCGCTTTAGCTATTATCGGAATGATATTCACTTTAGTGTCCAGCTTCTTCATGCAAACCAAATCGATGGATTTTAAACCATGACCTGGAAGTTACAATAGAACATAAACGGTAAAAACAGAAATAAACTAGCGTTAAACACGCTTTTTACAAAACAGTGTCTGAAACTTAAAATTGTATAAAATTTAATCTCTAAACAACCCTAAAACAGTATTTTGTAATTGAACACGTGTTCAATGGGAGTTTAACTTTTTTGTAATAACACCGAAAATATTTAAACCAAGTCTCTTAAACTTAAATATTAAACACTCTCTTAAACTTGAATATTAAGTGGTAGTGTCGTCAAATTAATTGACATTGTTACAAAAAATGTCCTGCCTAAGATATCGATGATGGCGCAGTTGGTATCGCGGTCGGAATAAGCGTTAACGGATGCGGGTTCGATGCCACCTAACTCTAAAGATGACCCTTGGCTTTCGGTGAAGAAAAACATCATGAGGGAACCATAGGAGATATTATAATAATACTCGTCTGGGTAACTACTGCCCATTCAAAGCACATCCAAACTAAAAATATCTCCAGACACCTATAAGTGTGTTCAGTAATATGACTAGAGAACCATTCTCTCCAGGCTTAGTTTTTTTACCGTCTCTCTTCATATCGTCATTTACCATGAGGTGTTCAAATGCTAAATTTAAATATTCTTTAAACGTTTATTGTTAAATATATCTGTTGCCAGTTGTCATGTTTACCTTATCAATTACAATGTGCATAAAATAAATATCATTTTAAATGTTTATAAAATTCAGTTTAGGCAGTTGCCCCAAATTAAGCTCCATCACGAATATGGTGTAACAAATTTTACGTATCTCAGAGAAAAGAAAATATAAATGCCTTATTTATTTTTAGACACTAGACTCGGTAGACATTGACTCGCGTTTATTATTTTATTGTTGCCAATTACAATGTAACAGCTTCTAAAACCACAATTTCAAGTTTATATATCTAGGCTGTATCAATATACAAAAATATCTTCCTTAATTGAAGAACTCCTTCCTAAGAACAAGACCTCGTTTAACAAATCGACTGCTAACTACGAGAGATCATTTATGAGTTTTCTTAAAAGATATTAGTACTAAATTGTGGTTAGTGTTATTAACTTTAATTTCTAACGAGGTTGTAATGCGCTCTATTTACTGAAAGAATACTTCAATGTCAAATCTAAGAATAAAATATCATATTTTTAACACAAATACTTAAACAATAACATCCTATTTATATTATTCTACTTTGGAATATACTCTAATGTACTTTAACCAATTGTATTTAACAAGTGACAATTTAATCACTACATTGGAATGTAAACATTGTCTACTCATATCCTATACATTGTTACTGTTTAATAAACAATCATATCAGGGACACAATTTTGGATATGCCTGCCTTTTGGGACATTGCAAAAAAACAGTCGAATAATTTGATGATTAAATTTTTACATAAATATAAATTAGCCTCATAGAAATATTATTGTGTAATCTATTATAACATTATAAAATATATGCTATTAAACTTTATTATGTCAAGAATAACAACCATTTCAGAAACAAGGAGTTCTATGCTAATGAATCTTCTAGGATGTGGGAATAAAAATTCATAAAAGATAATTTAAGTGCACAGTATTACATAAACAAAGTTAATAAAATACAGCAAGATTGTAACATTTTTTTTGCAATTTCGAAACTACAATTGTTAAAACATAAAAAAATTGGATAATATTTTATAAAATTACATAAACTGGGGCAAAAAAGCATGTCAATGTGATATGAAATGATATCCGTTATTCACAATAATCTAGGGAGGTGTTCTATATACGAGGGCGATGCGCGGGCGCGGGCGCAGGTCGCGCGCGTACTGAATACATTTGATGTCCTAGCTTTAACATTGGCCGTAATGTCAAGGACAGCTCATAACATCGACTGTATTGTAGGTCATTAGCACTCACGGCGTTATTGTACAGTGAAAGTTATGGTTTGCTTAACATTTTAAATATTGTTGACATAAATGTATCAAAGAAAACTAATTCTATATTGATTGTATTATAGTCTCTCCATACACAATATTTTATAAAGAATGGGCAGTCTGTCAAAGTGATAAAATAAACATATTTAGCATTACTTATTTTCTTTATTTAGGTTAATTACATAAATCAACAAAAATTAGATAAAAAGAAAAATATGTGTTACCTAATTCTAAGTCTATTCAATAAATTGTATTGTAAATATTTGGGCCAGAATTGTGATTGTTACTAACTGAACCCAGTAAACATCGTCTTACTCATCATGTATGTAAAATGTAAAGATGAAATGAACTTGGTTACAGAATATTCCTTTTTTGTAACTTATACAAAAACTTAATTGAAATTTATTATATATAAAAACTTTAATGTATAAGCTTAATCAGGATTTACCGTAATGTCTTTGAAAAAAAATTTTACTCACCAGTTGGGCAAATGAAGTACAAGCAGACATGCAATCTGCTGTCATGATATGTGGATAAGGAGCGCTTTGATCTTTAGTTCTTCTTGAAGGTAAGCTTCAAATTGTGCATCAATGTAATCCACTACAGCCTTGAAACTGTCTTCTTTATTCACTTGATCACCATAGCCAATGGTATCACAAATTGTCAGCTGATATAAAACATATTGTTATTTATTTCATTAAGTAATTAGTATTATTTTAAAGTTCACATGAACTTGATTTTTATATTGTGAAAATAATTATGTTTTTATTCTTACATTATTTAATATGTCTGTCTGTTGGTTGGTTTACAACTCGAGAACCACTGAGCCAATGTACATGATTCTTTCTTAAGTCATAGATTAATTTTACCTGATCAGGTTTTAGTATTTATTTGGTTACCTCAAAATATTTATTTGCGTATATGAAAATTAATCAAAATAATAGTAAAATAAAACTTCACAAAAACGATTATTATCATGTTCCTTCTTACATTCTTATTTCCACATTATATAGGAGGCAACAACGATCTGTCTGTTCGTCCATTAGTATACGTGAGTAGAACCATGGGCTTACAATTAGTTTTTTATGATCATGTCTTAAAAATAATTAATTATTTTGATCTCGCATTGTAATATATTTGTTAAATATATTATTAATAGTTATATTATTTTCCACTGTACCTTTAGTCTGACATTGCTTTCTTGTAATTCATAAGTGTGAGCTTTCAGCTTAACCGTGGGTAAACTGTGAGGACTCGGAACCGATTCAAAATTTGTATTGAAGAGAGAGTCCATCAATGTTGATTTACCAAGACCTGTTTCACCTGAAGATATACATAAAAATGTTTTTTTAATACCTAACACACTTCGGAATAATATCAAATATACTTAATCCTATAATTAAAATTTAATTAACAATCAAAAATATTAAAAAGTGTATAATTAATTGCATTAAATGTTTTTGACAGAATGTATGACCAAACTATATATTTTTTAAAGTAGGTAATAGAATATAATATGCGTAAAAACTGTTTTTAGCTCATGCAGAACATATTACACACATATTATGTATAAAAATAATTGTATGAACATTAAATGTATTAATTTCAAGGGATAAAATAAAAATATTAACAAAACAAGCAGACACAGTATTTTAGATGAACCAATTGAATGCACATTTTACTAATTGGCCAATTAGTACCCAAAAATAGTTATTTATCAGACAATAAACTATGCATAAATCTAGAAGAGTCCCTACAAAAAAACAACTCTTTAAACAATTTAAAAAAGCAATGAATATAATACTAATAATCTAAGCTAATACACTAGTATAAACTGGTCAGATTGGACTCATACTGCGTTAATACTGCCAACATCCATTTTTATTAAGTACATAGAGGCATGAAAAAACACAAGTGATTTAATAAATAATTACAATGTGTAAATGATTCATCACTCACCAATACAGAGAATGTTAAAGACAAATCCATTTTGAACACTTTTATTTACGAGTTGGTCAGGAAGACTGTCAAAACCAACGTGTCCTGATAGCTTCAAAGTGCGTAAAATAGCCTCCATCTAAAATAAAATAATTAAAATCATAACAGGAAACAGAACACTCTAAGAGGTAACTCCGCTTTTATGTCCTCGAGCTTAAATCAATTTGTATGTTTATAACCTGTGATATATTATTTACATTTTTAGAAATGCATAATTGTTTTGTATTTTATTTGTTCAAATTTAAGATTTTTCTATAATCGGTAATAAAAAAACTACGCCCATTATTCACTAATTAAATTGTTTTATACATAAGAATAGTTGCTTTTAAGAAAATATTTAAAAATTATGAATGGACATTATTTGAGTTAAATTGTTAATCATTTCAAAGTTATGTTCTAAGTATAACAAGAAACACTCACTTTCGGTACTTCAACGTCGATCGCCGCCATGTTTACTATTAGACTCGATTTGACTCACGCGACGTTTTAATCTGTCTACGGAATGCGATTGTTTTCAATGGCTTGAAGTGAGCATAACTTCGATTTGTTTTTTTTATTTATTTTACGGCTATTTGATAAATGTCTTTAAAGACCTCGAATCTTTGAACAGTGTTACTAATATATCAATAAGATTAGCATAAATCTTTTAGAATACTTTGATTTTTTTCTTATAAACATTTTACAATGACCAACTAAAAGGTATAAGACAATAGTCTGTTGAGCAAGTAAAGGGAGATTCAATGCCCTAATCAAATTGCATATTATTCATAACTAATAATAATAAAATATCAGGTTTCATCGGATGACAGATTTTCAAACTTAAGTGAGATAGCTAGCGAAGCCAGGAAATAGAGAATGGACTTAGATGTATTTATTAAAAGTCTCAAATCTAGATGCTCTGAGTGTAAAATTACAAAAAATAATTTATAATTGCTTTACAATTTTCATAAAAATTCATTTTGACATTTGGACTTGATAGGCTCCACAATTTTTATAATATTTCGATTTTAGTAGAATTATAAAGAATTTGTAGTAATATTTGATAATACAAACTGGCAATACCAATAAGATCCAAAATGGCAGAAAGCTACTTTGGCGTGTTATCATGTGAGCCGAAGATTTAATGTTTTCTTGAATTTTGTGATCGCGAGTGGATTTTAAAATTGTGTTTTAGTGAATAGTGACAAAACCAATCATGGCGGACTTAAAATCACCGCCATTTAGTGACATTAAAAGACCTGAGGAGGTAGTCCGTATGACGACTAACGACAGGCTGAAATTTGCAGTTCTTATCGGGCTGATTGAAGTTGGACAGGTTACCAACAGGGAGGTAGTGAACACCGTATTACACCTGGTAAGTATTTACAACCAAGTTTTCACCAGTTTCGAAATATTTACTCCGACAATTTTATATTAATTCTTATTGGATTCATCTATGAAAGGTTATTGGATTAGCTATATCATTTCAACATGCATAATTTGTATTCTGTTTCGTTTCTAATTATTGATTTTATAATGGATAACATGAATTATTATGCAGTAGCACATATAATTAATGTGTTGAATTATTTCGTTTTATTTTTATTATTCTATTGATCTAATTGCATTTCACTGGATTGAGGATCCTGTTATTAACGCGGCCGGTGCAGCGTTTGTTTTGGTATTCGTCGCGGTTGATGTGATATCGATAATTAAGGTAAAGAATAAAATGTACGTAAACAGCATTGTAAGTCAAGGATGCTAATCTACAAATTTTCGCGAAGCATCAAAGTCGACATGTATTTATCAGCAATTCTTTAAATTCTATGTTCTTGATTTGTCTCATGGAACATTACTATTGTAATTAAAATAATTTTATTAGAAATCTTGCGAATAACAAATTATTTAAACAATTGTAGATTTTTTTGCATATTTTCTTATTCTTTTGATTATGCACCACACAAAGTTTGTATGATTCCGCTGAATAATTCAATACACTACCTGTGTGCCAGCGGCTTTGCCCGCCTTTCATGTGTTCTTCACAGCGTATTATAATTTTTAAATAATAATACTTATTGATTGTCCAATGAATCGAGTTTTGTTCACAATTTCTGTTTCATGACCTTTTTTTACACAGAACCCTAAATATTTTCCTTAATTTCTTTTTGGTACTAAGAGAAAGCAAATATACATCTCACAAATTTAAATACCTGCCAGTAAACGGTGTATTGAATCGAATTTTATTTACAATTTCATAAGTTTTAATTTTTTTACGCGGAATCCTATTTATTTTGGAAAAATAAAAGTAGCCTAAGTTACGCAGAGTAATGAGAACTTTTTCTGAACAGATAAGTAACGTGCCATAACGTAGCAGGAGAATGTAATTGAATCAAGTGAATTTATTTTAACTATTTCGAATTTTAGATCTTATGTTGTAAATGGGCCGCTTACTTTACTGTAAAAAGTACATGCTGTTATTTATAATACGTGCATAGTGGTTATATGAGGAAGGTTTAGTTATTGTTATTTTTTAAGGCCAAACCCATTAAGGGATGATACAGTATCAGGAGAGGCTGCACAGTGTCGCTCTAGCGGTCTATCCAGCTATGATGGCGGAATTTCTTTGTTAAAGGTATCTATAGAAAGAAAGTACATACAACAACAATTATACAGTCTGGAACTCTAACCGTCTTTTAGACCGGTGAATCAATGTAATAGGAAAATTAATTCCTGCCAGCTGACTTAGCTACGGCGATGGAAGAAGATGCATAAAGTATTTATTTTCGTGGGTTAGTCTGCACCAGAATGTGCCCTCTCCGTGGTTTACTTCTGGCACTTCACCTCTTCGTAAAAGAAGATCGTTGTCGTCTATATTTATATTATCAACTTCTGTCCCGATCACATTGACTCTTGTATGTAACGAAATTACGTTATTTTGAGTTTTTTGAAAGACGATTATCGTTTTGGGCTTTCGCTCGAGGAAGAGATTTCGCTATATTTTGGTACTCCTCTGTTACAAATATTTCAATTAGTAGCGCTACATAAATCATCTTCATGGTTCTACTTTCTTTTGAATTATTTCGTGAATTGGATAAAAGTATAAAATACTTAGTTACAAAGTTTATTTAAAAATGTATTATAAACGAATCCCATATCTGGTGATCTTGGATTAATCTTATATATTTTTTTTAGTTTTATCGACTTTAATTATTATGTAAATATAAATATAGTTGCTATTAATACTACTAGCCACTTCTAATAAAAGCCGATTTCTCGCAGTATCACAAGAATGTTTGTTCGGTAAAATTTTAATCCTATTTTGTTTATACAATAAGGGAAATCTTAAGTGACTATGTACCATTTGTTGTTATAAGTACATTGTTTAAAGTTGTGAAAGGTTACGTTATACCATCTCGGTGGTAAGATTAAGATGTACTTTCAACACTACCCAAGTATTAATAAAACACAAGTACCTACTTGAACTTTTCCCTTCAGCTTTTAGGTAATGGGGCTTCTTTACGCCGTTAAACAAAATAAACGGCAGTTAGACCGCAGTTGTTGCTAATTTCTTCACACCGAGTGAATTTCAAATTGTAATTGTTATTTCTTACTCAGAACAGTGAGGAACAAAGAAACTGAAGTAAACAATCTAATTGTTGCTATATTTAGTCACTTTAAGGTTCCTAAGGCGTGGTACTTAAGAAACAACCATACCCTAGTTTAGGTAACAGAGTATCACTGATTTTTATGGTCAATGAAGTTATTTATTATGAAATTATTTATAGTATGAAGATGAAAAGGTAACTTGGAAAAATTAATGAATATTTTTTTTTCGAACTGTAAAAATATTGTTTTTATTAAAGGTAATAAAATTATAAAAAAGAATTGAAGGGTAAAACTAAAGAAAACAAAGAGTGGTCGGTGTTCTAAGGCATATTATGGCGTTCATATAACTAGAATCGTTAAACCAGTTTTACTATTTATTCGTAAAAACTATTCGTTATCTCTGATGCCCTCATAAATATGCTTAGGCATCATTCTCACAGATTCATATCGGATAATGCTATTAAATGATTTCTTATCATTTAAGTGTCCTATTCTTATCTATGGCCGTCTCGTGTAAAGTTGTATTACAAAGTAGGAGAGTTTGATTTTTTTATTTTTGTTTAATGTTCGGAATAGAACCGCATTTATGTGAAAGACTGGTCCCACCTCGCTCTGACTAATGGTTTCGACACACAGCGAGCGGGACGAGACGCCACTGCGATGTTTTCTGTAGAAGACATAGCATCGACGCGAGTCGAGCGCGTGCTGTGCGTGCGTGACCTCTTCTATAGTAAAAGCCCGCCCGCTGTATGGCGAAACCATAGACGAATAAAGTATAATAATACTCCTGCTTAGGCACCGGTTCAGTATGTTTCGATCTCCCTTCCCTAACCTAGCCTTCCCAGGCTACTATATCCGCCGCCAGCATGATACTTTCATGCATTATCCTAACATGCACCATAAAAGCCTGCACGGATTCTTTGAGGGGCCTAGAGATTTGTAGTTTTTCTTAACTACCTTAGGTTCAGCCCTGGGCAAATTCCGCAGAATGTTTGTCTTTAGTATTAGTCCCAGCTGAGGTCCGTACCACGGTGGCCATGCGCTAGCTACTCGTATCACTCTCCCTGATGAGCGCAATCAGCGCTTGCCTCGAAAGTCCGGTGAAGCTATCAAGGTACTTCCTGTAGAGATTATTTAGTCAGTCGGCAAAAATATTTTTTTAAATAGTAATTTAGTAATCGGTAAATTTGAGTTCAATAAAGTACAAAGAACGACAGATAAAGTTCAGTTTCAAATTATTATGTCCAGCTAAATTATATGTAAGACTTGTTGTGCTCGCGGCTTTACCCGGTTGTAATTCAGACAATTTGGACCTATATTCTCGCTCTGGATGTAATCTATCTTATTACCAAATTCTGTCGAAAACTTGTATGTTCTATCTAAACTTTTGCCAATCTCCATACTAATAAAAAAATGTTATCCGATTAAAACATGAAAAAGTTAAGTAATATTTATGTATCAAAATGTAACTAAAATAGGCCATAAATGAGGTGTATTTTTTTTTGTTATTGGCGAACATTAACAATTATTAAACAGATAGACAAACTTTAATGAATGTCTGTTCTGTACTTCATTCTGAAGACCCGCATTGTATTATGAATATAGATAACGTTACTTATACATTATATACATACACATATTTGTAAAAAGTATGTTAGATGATGATAAACACTACCATACTAAATTTCATAAACAGACAGACCGACAGACACAATATTTTGAAAGCTATCGATATGTATTCTGTAGTCGATTCTGAAGCTCCGAATACTATTTATTCTCAAATATCTTCAATGCACGGATTTAGTCTTATTCGGCTTTTATTATAAGTATAGATTACAAAATATGCTTTATTAACCGGAAACTTAAATTTAGGTACACGAGCGGACAATAAGAAGGTGAAGGTGAAGGCGGCTATGTGCAAAAAGAAGAAAATGATACCAAATCGCAACTGGAATATCTAGTATTTAAAAGTTGAAAATTGCGCACCTAAAACCGGCCGTGAAGCTTTCAGATAGATATTTTGTACTAGTTTTTGTAATAGTGTTATTCGATATGTATATCCATAAGATATTGTATATATATATATATATATATATATACTTAGTATAAATACAATTATAACTTTTTATTTTCTAAATATATTCGGTATAATAAAAAAGGTAATCTTGAAAATTACATAATTGTATTACTGTATGATAGTGGTAATAAATAAAGGTAATAACAAAGGTCCAGTAATGTGGTATAAAATGTATAACTCCAGGCGTAATGGTGTCATATACCCAATTAAATTCTATCCGGCGAATGTTAGTTATCCGTTATTGCCCATTGTATGTGTTGGATATACGAGTAGGTAAACCGCGTGCGCCTTCCTTCCGATTTCTATCATACTAGTCGCTTGGAAACGGGTAACAATTAATAATTCAGGAGAAATCCGCAAATGTTTTTATCACAGGTATTTTGGTATACATTTTGATTATTAACATAATTATTCGCCACAAATATATTTTTAATTTTATGTTTTTTACGAGTATGTTGTAATCAATAATATTTAAAAACCAAGTCGAATTCAACTCGGCGGGGCCACGTTTAGGAAACTACGCAGAATATTCTCGTCCGAGATACCGCAGTGTCTCAAGACAAAAGTCTTCAACCAGTGTGTGTTGCCGGTTTGACTTATGGCACTGAGACGTGGCCGTTTACAATGGGTATTACGCCCGCGTTTCATATATTCACTGCGTTTTAATTTTTAATACGGAAACCGAATTATTTTCCTAAAAAAAATTTAGTACTAAGATAAAGTCAAAATATTTCTTATAAATTAAAACACTTGCCCGTAAAACTGTGCATTGAATCGGATTTTATTCAAATTTTTATGAGTTTTATTTTTTTATAAGGATTTTTGAAAATTAAAAGTACCCAAGTTACCCGGAGTAACTTCAGCTACCTACAAAAAAAAGTCCCGTCAAATCAATTCAGCCGTTCCCGAGATTACCCATTACAATCGGACAGACAGACAAAAAGTTTAAAAATGGTATAGGTATCGTATATACATTCATATATATTTAGTAAAAAAAGATAATTTTGACATTACAAACAGACAATTCAATTTTATTTATTAGTATGGATACTCTGTGTTGTTTTTTACTAAACTGGTTTTCAGTGCGTTTGGATCTAATAGTTTTCGAGTACTTAAAATCAATTCAAATTAATTCGTTAAGATAGCTCTCATTGTGGTAGTTTACAGGATTTAATTGTTGTTATTTTTAACTAATCAATTTTTTTATTGTATCAGGAGAATATAAGAATACAGTATAGTTTTTTCAACAGAACACAATTTTCGAGTTTTAGTAACACACAAACTTTTTTCTATATAATATGATTGGTAACACAATAGTGTTTTAACGCGATTAATAATGGTTCACTGGACTTGGTATTATATCGGCTCGATGTTTGCTTTTGTAATGTGCACGTGTTTTATAAAATTGAACACGTATCGATGACATCGCACAGGTGGCGCCTCTGTAGTGACAAGGGAAATTACGCGATCGCAGTGGAAATGTTATTAAGCATATCATTTTTATTGTTTACTAACTCTTCTCGCGGATTTGCTCGTGTATCATATTTTCTATTCCATAAAATTACTGCGTAATATAGTTTATAAATATTTAAGTGCCTAAATTAGAATGTATAATGAGGCTGTAAAAACCCAAAGGGTTAAAAGGCATAAAAAATATTTGGAAATAAATTTACCTGTTTGAATAGAATCGAATCTATTTTTTTTTGTACAGGCCCTAAATTTGCTAGGTATTGACAGAAAGCTAAGATTTTTATTTACGGTACTCTAATTATTTTCCTAAAATACCGCCAAAATCTGTTCAGCCTCTCCGAAGATTAGTTGGAACAACCAGAGTAAAAAAAAAATGTCTTTTTGCGCGTAATTACATATTCATTTATGTGCTTAGTAAAAATCTGTTATTTTAATATTAAAAACAGATACTTCAAATTTAATAATGTGTATAGATTATTTTTGATTTGTTTTTAACCATTTTAACGTTCTGATTTGTGATGGTGAAGACTGCTGAGAGTATTTCTCTCCGGTGGTCGCGACTGTTTTTGATCGGCATTGTACTTGTTATCATATAGATAAGTTCGTAAACTACCAATTTTCGAGGAAATAAAAAAAAATAGCATGGAACCAATTATATTCATACGTATGTTATTACAATTATTAAAAAATCAGGACAAAATTATTACAAAATGTAATCTAATACCTAATAGTCTTAATAATTCGCACAATTGACTTAAAATTTTATGAGGGTATTATATTACAAGGAAACTGTACTGGGATCTAAATTTTTATTATGTTGTTATCTTAAATCGTCTAAATAATTTTTTTGAGTTTGAATTTATTTTTACGCAGTACCCTAATCATTTTCGAAAATTGACAGTACCTTAAGTTACGCGAAATAACTTCAGCTATCTACCAAAGAAGTCCCGTCAAAATACGGCCAGCCGTTCCGGAGATTACTCGGAACAAACAAACAGAGAAACATTTTGAAACTTGTAGTTTTGGGGTTAGGTATCGTATATACAATCATATCTATTTAGTAAAAAAAATATTTTTTACATTACAAACAGGCACTTCAATTTTGTTTATTAGTATATATTCAGGTTTTAATCTGGGGACACCACAGGGTAACCACAGGCCAAGTAATATTTTGTTACAAATTCATTGTTATATCGAACAAAATTTGAAAAAAAAGGTAAATGATTTAAGTTTTCCTTATTTGAAAACTATATTACGCAGTGAAAAATTGTGTGTAATGAGAGCGATGTCGCGAGCTCATTCTAGTTTTCTAGGTAACTTTTGACGACGTCGAAAAGTGTATAAAGACAGCCTGCGGTTTGTAAAAGCTAGTGAGTTACGGACCTTCCCTGATAGTATTGATTATTACCGGACACAGGTTTGTTTCACAGCTATTCCGGTATGATCCGGTAGTGTCCGACCGAAACATGATTTTCAGCCGAAACCGAAAAAGAACCTTCGGCCTGGGTCGCAGTTTCGTCCGTAACCGAAACCGAACTGAGATAAAAAACAGATACGCCATGGCTAATTCAGGAGGCACAAAATCACCTGATCGATGCGCGATAACAGAGTTTCGGTTTGGCCGATTTTTGGCCGAAACCAAAACTATTTCCGAAAGACGATTTTTTGGTCGAAACCGAAACCGTTTCTTCGGTCGGACACTATGATCCGGACCACAATTATAAAAATATATTTGCGTTATATTGATTATTAATGATTAATGATGAACGTTAAATGATGCTAATTATAATTAAATAGAATTAATTAAATAACCCACTTATTTGAGTTGATGAAATATGAGTCATTCGTCGTTTATGTAAGCATACGACTACTGTTTAATCCAGCTAGTCGTCTAAATTCGAAGATGATTATTATTGAAAAAAACTTTCTACAATACCTACTTACTATGCAAAAAAGAATATCTGTTGACAAATAGAAGATAAAAATATACTGAGGTGTTTTACCTTTACCTTTTTATATGATGTAATTGCGATCGATTTTTTTACACGGTATAGGCTCAGTGCTTTGACCACAATCTCACCTGATGTTAAGTGACGATTTGGTCCAAGAGGGTAAATATAATACTAAGCCTAGAGATACTGGTTCTCAAGTGATGCTGCCGGAACATACCTATTGATATTTGGTGACAGGATTTCAAACTTGAGGGTCGTAGCTACCCAGGCGGGCATTCATTAGAAAATGCCCTACCACCATACAAACAGAACATCTTTGAACAGAAGGAGTGTATTCCAAAATCGAAGTTCGATCGTACTTCATTTAAAAAGTATTTAACTAATTTCAATGAATTTCTTTGACTATTATAAACTGAAACTGAGATAAACTATATTGTTATACTTATAAAGCTTTTCCATGGGCACTTAACAGGAAGGAGCAAATTACAATTAAAACCAACAAACGGCAGACTATACGACCAAATACGACATATAGATTCTGTAGATATCAGAAACATATTTATGTGATCGAAGTAGAGAATAACAAATTGGAATTCGGAATTAAGGATATCCGAGCGGTATTTATTACATACAAACGTTTCCTTCCTGGATAACAGTATTATGGTAAATATTTTTATACCAAATAATATATATATCCACCACGGCCATGTACGTTTTGATTTTTATCAATAAATTATTGTATAAACTGGGAGCCTTTGAAAATTAAAAAAAATGCTCGATTTTTACTGTCATTTTCAGACGTACGTTAAACAAATTTTGATGAATAAAATTTAAATAAAGCAAAACGTACTGGCGGGGCCAAGGTCTTTATTATTCCAAAACTAAAAGAAAATTAAAAATCAGTTCAATTTTGGAGGAGGAAACAGGGTACTACGAAGTGATGTTTTCGTCTATTTTACATACGGTAAAATCGGTCTGAGTTGCAGTTGTCCCTTTCGTGTTTTATTATTCTTTCTTTGGGGCGCAACGCGATAGCAATATATTTCTGAAATACCTACTTTTCCGACCACATGTCCTCTTAAGGAAGAAGTATAACAAACTGCGGTTGATATTTCATATAAGATTAGACTAGCTGGCATCTAGTTCATGTTGTATTTAATATCTTCCACAAAACTAATATCACCTTTTTATTCATCTGAACTTGAAGATAAGGAGGTTTCAGTTCTCGGTGATCCTTCAAAAGGGAGGGATGCGCTGCAGGAGTTAAGTTATACAAATTTGGATGACAGTCAAAGGTTCTAAAACAATACAATGAAATAAACTCTCTGGATATCGTTGCAGAATTAAAAATAAATCATGCTTTCCGTACAAATAAAGCAACATTTTCTTATGCGACACAGTACTGGATTGTGAATTTGATTAAAAATGTTAGTTAAAAAAGAAAAAATATGAGGTTATTAACAATGAATATAATATTCGCAAGTAGTATGTATAAATATTGTTGATAGAACACAGTTGCAGGAAAACGATAATGAGTATAGCCTTCACCGAGTGACTGCGATCATTATGCAACTCGCTGTTTGACAACGAACCGGCATTATCATATTGTTGTGAAATTAAACAATCGTTCAAAACAATATACACGCTTTGAGTTGAATCTGTTTGTCTAGACGACGATTGTATAGGTATCGGTAACGTTTCCGCTTTTTGTCCATAGTTTCTGGCACGGTAAATTATAATGTTATCAGAGAGAATAGCTCTAGGTGCTAGTGGGAAAGTTATCTTCACAACTTACTTTAGAATAAATTATTTTATTTTTAACACAATATTTATTTTAATGAAACACTCGCACAATATTGCAAACAAAATACCTATAATAGTGCAATCTAGTGTTCGTTTATATTCTACTGTAATGAATGTAACATTAAATTAAATCATTACATTGTAATTATAAATGACAATGTTCTTATGCTTTTGATCTATTGTTATGAATATTCTTTATCATAAAATTGAATTCTGACGCTATCGATGGCCATACAACACATCTGCGCTCTGCTTCGTATAGATTGTATGGAAATGGTCAATACCATCTCTTATTCATAGGTCGCAAACTTAGATACATATGTATTATAAGCATGTGCTTATAATATGAATGTGTAGAAGAAGGTGTCTTGCTACCAAACATTTATTCTTGATGATTGATTAACAACCGTCGACAAAACAGAACAAGTATGATTTATTTAATTTAAAATCATGAACGTTGTATGTAAAAGCAAATTAAAATGCATTTAACAGTCAAAGAGTAAAAGAGAACGCAAAATAGTTTGTGGAATTCATAAGCGCCATGTTCTTTAAAAGTCTTCTGGTTCCTGGTATCAAAAGGCCGCCGGCGGATGGATCATCGAATGTTAAAGGACTAGGTACACTGGATGTCTTAAATTCATTAGAGTATGTACTCCTGCACAGTACTCAAATAATGCCAGTTAAACTTAGGCTGTATCGTGACATCACAATTGGTACAAAAACCAAGAAAATCAGTGGTCCACTTTTTTAATAGAGTTTCACCAGTAAGTACATATAATATACCACTATTGTAGATGTTTTTTGGACATTTTCCAGTCTTATTCATTTTGGTGGGGGTGTGTTACTTTAGTTATTAGTATTCGAGACTTGAGATTACTCCGTTTGGTGAAAGAAAAAGTCAAGGTATAAAGTTTTACCTAAGAAGCACACAGATGTAAGCCACATGTAATTAGATATAAAAGTTATATAAATAACGTTTGATATAGATGAAATAATTTTTGACTTCTAATGTACATACTGCTCAGGTTTCTGAGTCAGTTACGCTACTCTAAATTGGTTACATTACAGCGATGATTACCATTAGTTAATAATACCCAAATTAATCAATAAAGAATTTACGAGATCTATGTTAAGTAATCATTCTATTGATAGTTACTTCCTTTCATTGACTCACCAGTTTAGTAAAGAGATTGCAAAGGAACATTTATAGGGTAGACTTTAATTTTATTAATATACCACTTCGAAAGTTGAAATTAGCTGATTGGCTTTAGAGGTTCTATGAAATAGGGAAATTGCCAATGACTTTAATTATATCTAAGAATTGTTGTTATAAAGAACTTTGTTATTTAAGTGTATCCACTCGTATAATATCCATTTGCATTATACAATATTTTTATACATTTATGACATATAATAATAGCATTATATCATAATAATATTTTCAAATATTTATTAAGAAAGTATCGATCTATTTTATGCGACAAATGATGGGACATTATGTGTTGGTTTGAATAACTAACATTCGAGTTAATTATTTTGTATTGTATAACAACTGGCTCATGGAATGTAATGTAGGTGATACGAAGCGGCGCTCCGGGAACTACCTAAAATTGTTCGTTCCGATGCATTAATTAGCAATATCCGATAGCGATGTGCCGGCAGATACAACGCGCGACGGACGACGTGCGACAATTTGCATAGACAACAGTTTTATTTTTTAAGCGTTGTCCATAATATTATGTATTTTTTTAATTTTTCGAACAACCCTTTGGTGTTAAGTTGTGAGGTTTTATATCTAAAGACCCCATCTTCCCCGCACTAGCAAAGATTACGTATTTTACAAATATGTACAAAGTATCATAAAAAAAAAATCAGAATATTGCTTTTTACAGTTTTAACCTAATTTAATTCTGGAAAATTTTAAGTTATTTACCTGGTAATGGCCTGGTAACCTGGTTACTCGCCTTTTCTTAGTTTAGAGATTATGCGTTCTACATAATAATAAATATACGTGATATCTTATTGCAACCCCTCCTCCTTTCGAGCCTTACATGATTAAGGAACAATCCCTTATTTATCGAAAACACAATAATGCGGTGATGGCGCAGTGGATAGTGTGCCCGGATTCTGCGTCAATGGAGGCGGGTTCGAATTCGAGTTCGAGGTTCGGATTCGAGTTGGATAGGCATCCAACTCTAAAATGAACCTGAGCTTTCGGTGAAGGGAAATATCGTGAGGAAACTATAGGTTGGTAGTAGGGCATTTTCTAATAATGCCCCCACAAGTACCACCCTCTGTAAGAAAACTTGTCGCCAAATTCCAACAGGTGTGTTCCGGCAGCATCACTTGAGAACCAGTGCCTTCTAGGCATAGTGTGTTTACCATCCTGGACCACACTTATATCGTGTAAAAATTTTTTAAATGCATTTAAGTTCGATTTTTATTGATTTATATTTTTTATTATGAAGCAGTAGTTTTTGAAGATAAACGAACTTAAGAGACCTATATTCATCAATTGAATGATTAGCAGCATGTTGATTACGAACGTATATTGGTAATAATAAGGTTTGGTGCAAGTGCCGAGGTCTCGTGAAGGCGCACGGCCCGGGCGAAGGCCAGCTGTCCGCCAGATCGATACGAATATGTAGGTATTTACAGTGTGGCTCGCGACTCGCGGCTCACTAACACCGTCCGTCCGTCCACCGGGGAATTAATTATGTTCATTATATATACCACCGGGGCTATATATTGAAACTGTTAATTTACTGTTTTGCAAAATGCGCGCGCGCGTTTGTGTATGTCCATGGGTGGGTGCGGATGAAACACTGATTACCAGAGATGATGGTTCAATATTCATTTTAATTTTATTTTGTTAATTCCTGTCTTTGTCTAATTAAAATCAAAGTATCACAGTAATTTGCATCCAGCAACTCAGTTGCAATAGGGTGTTTTGTTTATTCCAGATGGTCGAGATAAAAATCATTCTCATAATAGAAAAAATAAAGAAATTGTGAGAATATTACTTAGTTATTTTTCATTATTTTAATGGCAACATTAATTATTGATGACAACACAATAGAATTCCGCTCTCTGCTGTAACTACGGGCTCAAAAGGGCTTACACCCAGGGCTGTTAAACAAGATAATAAAAAAAAAAACGATTTCTGCGACCATTGCTGTATTTGTAAAGTTGTAATATTTACATACATACATATGCTCACGCCTGTTTTCCCCGAAGGGTTAGGCAGAGGTGAAGTAGCGAACTACACCACCCACATTTCGCCGAGCTTAGTTCCGTCCCAGATGTGACAGGGGGCGAGCCTGTCGCCATATCGGGCACAAATTCCAAACTCCGGGATGATACTGAGTAGAAAAAACCCAATATCACTTGACCCGACCCGGGGATCGAACCCGAGACCTCAGAACGGCAGTCGTATGTAATACAACTGCGCTACCGAGGCAGTTAAATTCTAAATATGTAATATTTCTATAACTAGTTAAAACGGTTGTTTTATAATTTACCACTCCACGTATCACTTAACAACCCCAAAGAAACGAAAATACATACAAGCCACTGCCGTACAACAGAAATAAATGTTAACTATTTCCAAAATTCTTTATTGAATACATTAACGCTATTTTTGTCTTTGTCTATTTATATTTAGATTATAAAATTTTAATTTATCCTTATTCAAACTAGGACCACTTGAAAGGTAGTGAAGTAATTTAATTCGAGTTTTCAGCATAATAGAACTGAGCCCGGAAAAACACTTAAGGTACATATAATTACGTTTTTCTCTTATAAACCAAGTTTTCAGTTTATTAAATATACAAAACTTTTAATCCAAATAAAATACATAATTCTCCTGAAACATAAAATGTATATTTACGTAAAATAAGTTATGGTACCCATAATTTACCGTGTAACTTGGATAGGTTAAGTATACATGTCATAGGTTATTAAGTAAGAATCTAAAGTGGGCTTAATTCGATTGTTATTCCTTCTGAAAATAGGAAGTCAAAGTATTTCATTTCCATGATTCCCAAAGAACAATGTTGTTATGAGATATATTATTTATTTACTTAAAAGCTTACTCGAAGCTAATTAGAAAAGTAGAATATGTATTTTCTATCCTATATGTGTTGTATCTCTGTACGGAATTAACTTGAGCAAACAGATTCACCCGTGCACAGTGTCGAGAGCCAATATCACATGAGCCGACCATCGGTTCAGGTGACAGTCAGACAACATGCCACTCGATAATTGATAGGTTCGGGGCGTGTATCCACAGAATTACGTCATACGCTCCAACATGTTTACCTGACACACGGTAAACAACAACAGCGATCTTGCAAGAACGATTGTATGTCAAGGACACGGAAAGTTCAAATTCGTATGCTTTGTCGAGGGTTATTGAACGTGAGTTATGACCGTTTTTGATATTAAATTTATAGTGACGTGTCGACGTTAATATTACCTTACTCTCTTTTATTCTGGTTTTGTTATTGTAATCGCGCTGATCCCTAGTTTAGATTTAATTCCTTTTAGTATTGTAATTATTATTTTTACCTCAAATTCAATTAAGGCTGCACAACGACAATGAAAGGAAGGAAAAGAAAGGGACTCACCGTAGTACTTAGTACGCTGCGTGTAAGAGGCCTCCTCTTCTTCCTCTGATGTACCAATTTGACTTATTTTCACCTTTATTAGCTAAGTTTCTTATATTATGATTATGCGCACGTTCTTTTTCCGGTCGGTCGCGCGTACGTCACGATAGCAAGAGAGTTAAGACAAGGGGGCAGGCAGAGGATAGGACGAGGATGGGGTTGTCGTTATGCAAACTATTTTTTAGCCTAAACAGTTATACTGAGCTAGTATAACAGATTTTTCTGGTGGAATCTCTGCTTATTTGACAGATATATTGACTGGAGTTGCTTTAATTGTTGGCGGGAAATTTTATATATATATTATATAACTTATTATATACTTATTATATAATTTAACTCTTTTGTTTTTGCTATACATAATACCGATATCTAAATTAAGTAAATTTATTTATATTTTATTTCATTTACTGATTCTAATTTCATTTTATTGTGCTAAAAATAACGAAGTATTATACAAGTAAAGACAAGTGCTTCCGCTAACATTAGTTAAGACTATGATTTGTATAGTTTTTTTTTTGCAAATTTAGATCCGGGTTCAGATTCGGAAACCAGATCGAGTTTCTTGCCGGCTCTTCTCGACTGAGTTGTTTTCCGAACCGGTGGTAGTGTTTTAGACGTTCATAAGCGCCTTCTTAGGGCCTAAATTGAATAAAGATTGTTTTGATTTTGATTTTAATCAATCTAAAGCTCATTTTTAAAAAAATGTTTCCACAACATCAAGATATCAAAATTTGAACCTATTTAAATAAAAAAAACTACTTTTTGGTTTAAGTACGTACTTTTAGGTACAGCTATGAAGGCTACTTCATAGCTTCGGAAACGAATATATGAAACACGTGTGTCTATAATATTCGAGGGTTTTCTCAATTTCCCTGAGTTCCACTGATCAGATCGTAATCTGGTGGAAATGGGTGCATGTCGGAAGAGTACACCTTCGATAAAAAAATATATATTTGCAAATCGGTCTACAAATTACGGAGAAATCAAGTAACGAACATAGAAAAAAAATACAGGCGAATTGATAACCTCCTCTTTTTTGAAGTCGGTTAAAAAGACGAAGGACAAAGTTAAAAGGACATATGTCAAATGATAAATATTATGTTGTATCATTCTTGTGTGTCTCCAGAATAACAAAGCCGGACCATTGTCACCTTGTTGTTCAAGAAAAAAGAAAAACTGCGTTGAAAAAAATACTACCAATGTCCATTTATAATAAATAATCTATAGTTATACTAAAGCGTAGTTAGCGTTTAATGGGTATTCTGTTCGGAAACTAGTATCCATCGATAGTTTTATGAAAAGAAAATTAGCAGAATGATTAAATTATGCCGGACCGGAATTTGTTCTGTGAAGTTCAGTTAAATATTTTGGTCGTCCATTTCACACTGTTTGAAATCTAAAGTCTTCGATTAGCGCTTTCTATAAATTACCACGTGAATACTAACGATATAATTGGATCATAAGTTGTTGCGTCTCTGAGTAATAAAATCCTAAATAAAATAATTTGGTAAAGAATCAAACTTGTCAATGTATTACAAGATCAAGTGGTGTTGGGTTAGGATAACCTGCCGAAGAACCTGTAATCACCGGGTGAGGTAAGTTCTCAAGAAACCTTGTTTAGGCAAACGTATCGTTGTAAACTTGTTTAATCAAGTGGCTAGTTATGGCGAATAGCTGAGAGCGATCGAATAGACAAGGCTGATATAACACGGGCGTACAAACTGACGTTAGGAAGAGCCCCACTGCCAACAGTAAACAACACAGGCTGAAGATAAAAGGCTGATTGGATCTTATTACTTCATTTTTACAATCATAAGGTTTTGTAAACATTTAGTTAGGTTGATGTATGTAGATTTGATCGTTGTATAAATTGATGCGATTGGATACTATACGCTGTTTTAGCACCAAACTTTGTCAAAGTCATCACTTCTTAATCATTGTTTCCTGCGTTCAATTAACGTTGAAATTTCATTAAAAATCTTTGTACTGCACTGGATTTTACAAGGTTTTTTACAATTAATTACTTTATTTTGCGTTTTATTGTTTTCTGCAAACAATTTTGCTTGCACTTTAAATATATTAAACGTGAGATGGTTAATGTTGTTATGTTAAAAAAATATATTTATTATATCGTTTTTTTTTAAACTTATTCAGAATAAAAGTAGCTCTTCAAATAAATTTACGAATTTATTTAGGACTCTTTAATCTCTTGCAAAAATAGGAAATGTAGACCAACAATTAACCTTATCAGTTATCGTATTCTCGCTTACTAACTAAAAATAAATGGCTGGTTAGCTACATAACAAACGATATTGTATACAACAGTAATCGATATTGCATCGAAAGCGAGTACCTACCAAGGCTCCAGCAATACACGTGGATTCTAATTAAATTGAAGAGTTTATTAATAAATTGTTCGCGTACCACGAAGCACTAGCGTTGAATTAAAAGGTATGCAGGAAATATAATTTCGTTGAAACGTAAGTTTGTAATTAGTTTTAGTATACAAATTGAATATGCTGTTCGAGTATCAAAATTATATTTTAGGTTAATTACCAGGCGTGAGTTCCAGCTCTGTTGAAGAACAACTGTGTGTATTATATCAAGTTTATAATTAAATTTTATTTATATTATTGGTATGCTAAAATTTCCATCGGATCACAATCAGACAATCAGAGTTGGAAAAAGGTTTCTGGTCATTTTAGTATACTCTTTATTTCTTTTCATTGTGTTGGGTGTTTATTTATTAATCACAAAAATATTGGTTTATAAAAATAACTTTTATTATTACTCATAATCTTAATTTATAATGAGAAAAATGTTTCAGGAGTTCCCCACGGAATTGTCTAGTGAAAAAGTAATAAATAATATAAAGACGTGAAAAAACCTTTGTATATTTGGTGCGAACCTATGGCCCGGGGCAATTTGCATCTCACGGCTATCTATCTGGCCGGGTTTGGGGTAGAGACGTAGATTTTCTTGAATATTTTCGCTCGGGGCGTAAGTTTTCAACGTGCCTTGATAAATTGTGTTCTCGATTCTTCGAGGTTTTTACTGGGGATTTTTTTTATAGATTAGAACCTTCTTTCTATTATCATATGAAAATATTTTAAGGTTATGGAAGGGGAAGGTTGGTAGATATTGGACGAAAGGACTGAAGAAAAATGTTACTTGCCAAAAATGTGTATGATTTAACATTTCATGTTTATGTTAGATTTTTTTTATATATTTTATTTGAAATTCTAATTCTATTTTATAAATATACTGAGAAGTAATGTTTCGTGAAGATTCGTGTTTCATTTAGGGATAAGGAAAATATTTTAGCTTTAATTTCTTACCAAATATAAATTCTTGAATCTTCCAGAAATAACTTTTAAATATTTATATTATATGATAATACTAGTAAACTATTACTCGCAACATAAAAATCCTTTTTAGCCCTTGACTTATGTAGTAGGCTTATGCTTAATGATAAATGTTTAGATTCTTTCTCGAGTTTCGTTTAGGATTTTAATCTCAAAAATAATTTAAATTTCAAAGGAATTTAAATATAATTCAGGATCAGAGTTTAAATATTACAAAAATTGGAAATCTTGATACTTACGGTGTTATGACGTCAACTTTCGATATTAATGTTAACCCCTTGAGCACTAACTAACCTGGCGCTTACGCCAGATTTCTATTATTTTCCTATTATCTTCCTATTGTCTCATTTTTATGAGTAATCGACATATTTTAACTACTATTGTTCATTATCTAATTTCTTGTAAAGTATTTTAACAATGTTTTGTTTTTTATAACATCAATTAAATATAATGAAATCTTTTTATTTAACATATTCTATTGAAACATTCATAAATGACTCTTTGACTAGATAACGTAATCTGTGGTATTAATATAAATAGAATGTTACATTGTATCATTGTGGTAGTAATGTGACATCTATATAATAACCTTGCAGAGTGAGCAATATTTCAATGAACTCGACTAACGAGGTGTTTGAGCGAATCAATATTAGACATGTCTAGAATTCAACGCGTTGCGGCGCGCCGTACTAACTCAATCCAGTCCGCAAAGCCTATTTCGTTTTTGTGTTAGTTAACGTAGAATATTGCTGTTAATCAGATACGGAATGTCTATTTCTCTTTTATGTTATGTTATCCTAGTTGCGATACCTATATCATTAAAATAAAAGTAAAAGTTCAAATGTCTTTTGATATCATTATGATTTTGATATAAGTAAAGAAAGGCATCTACCAACCTACCTATAACCCTTATGTTTCTAGATTTTTTAAATATCAACAAAAAGATAAGTTATTTTTTTTTAACTTATTCATTTATTAAATATGGATAATTAGCGTATACGGCATGTAACTGTATTACTAATTTAAACAATAAAATTATTCTAAATTAAAAATGCTTTTATAATTATAAATAGAAATAGTTATTTTGACAAGAATCAGCATAGAAAAATTTGGAGATTTGTCAATGGAGGACAATAAGTTTATTAAACGATGCATGTGTACATGACCGGAAGAAATAATGTGATCAATAATACGCGGAATCTTATGATAGAATATTTGAAACTCTGTCCGCTTTGTTTTTCATATGTGACTATAAATTAATAATTTTTCTCTAGGATTGTTCCAGCGATTTTGATTCTGGTAATAATGTAGATACTCAATTTAGGTGTAAACAAATAAGTCGTAAAACAAAATATGTTTAAAATTTTATTCCAGTCTAATACTAATATTTACATACTTCAAAATACTGACTGCTTGAACCAAACGCACTTTTAACTATTCATTTCACCAATAATTTCACAGCACTTGTGACATTCGTTTGAGAGATGTCATTTTAATCAAGCTGTTATATATTTTACAGACTATAAATTATAACTTAAACTATTAATTATTCCACTAAATAATTTTATTATGTATTAATAATAATAATAATATAATAAAAAAAAGATGTGGTGTCGTGGGACACTAGGTAGGAACGAAGTTCTTTCGGCTAATGTAGAATAGACACAATTTGCAAAAAAAAAAAAATGAAAATAAACGTGGCTACTCACGAGTAAAATGTATCTATAATGTGAGTATTCGCCACGTGCTGGTCCATGAATTCATGAGTATATACTATGCATTGGCGGGGTGGAGTGGTAATAGAGAGAGAAGGGATGAGAGAACGAAAAGAAAGAAGGAGAAAGAGAAAGGTATTATACACTACTCGCTTGTGTATACGACTGTCGCGCCTGCGCACGTCTCATTTAACGGTTTTATTCCACGGACTTTTTCTTACGGTTTTACTATCACATTTTTTTCAGTTCGGTCGCGCAGCAAAATCCCTATCACCTCCAAGCCTGCCGTAAGGAACTTCGTTCCAAAAAGGTGTGATTAAATTAATACGTGATTAAATTAATACAATATATACGTAACGTAAATTTTAATAAATATGTGGTCAATGGGAAGATGACTGAATAAAAATATGCCCTTTTAAAATTTTGTTCTTTTATCAAAAAATATGTCACAAGTTTTTGTGTAATATATTATATGGTCTTGATATTTTATTAACTTCGAGGTTGGATAATATCTATACTAATAATAAAATTGTAAATTTCACTTGTCTGTACATTTCCGATTTTTGTGAAAAGAATTATTGCAAGGGACTAAAAATAAGTAATTAAACAAATTTCTATTATTTTTAGAAATGTCTGTCTTTCTGTTTGGTTGTGCAGCTATCAACTAGAAAGTACTATGTCTATTTTAAAAATTCACATAGATCACAAGATAATTACAAAGCATATTCCGGAATAGCATCAAAACTTTGTTTCATTAAAATCGGTTTACTCTGTGAAAAGTTATAGCAATTGAATGACACGCGGCGTCATGTATGAAAGAAGAGTTTGTAAGTAAATGCGTTTTAGTCTTATTCGAGAACAAATAATTTATGGTTTGATTGAAATTGAACAAAATGACAATGAATTGACATAATATAAAATTTATTAAATAATTAATATCTAAGACAAAGTAAATGATAAAATAATCTTTTGATATTTAATTTTCACACACTCATTTAGGCACTTCGGGCGTTGTATTAAGTAGTCATTTTTTGGATGTAGTGAACTGAATTTCAATTATAACATCGGTAGGTACAAATGTGGCGCGGAACATAATATTATTTCATTGTAATTAATTGGACGGGTCATGATTTGTTTATTTTTGATGATATGGGGGACAAAGTGTTATGAATGTGATTACGTAAGCAAATTATATAAGTATTTCTGGTGATTATTCAGAGATGTCGCTATACTTATTCTTTAATAACTTTGACTGTTTTGAAACATTACAAAGACATAGATAATCTATGCTTATAATAAAAGGCTAACGGGATGAAATCTGTACATCTGTACAGGACGGGACGGGACGGGACACCTGAATTCCACACACAGCTAGTGTAAAAAGTATTTTCGAAGAAATTTCTTGTAAACTTTAGAAACTGCCCGTGATGAAGTTTATTGGTAAGGGTGAGATATTATAATAGTCATACGCCGAGAATATAATAGTTGTGCCTTAAATAAATACCAATAATTTCACATTTCAAAGGTTTTTCTTTCCTTTATTTGTTAAAGGAAAAATATAATACAAATTAATTTGAAAACGAAATCTCTTGCTTTAATATCGAATTCGTATTTTAAATAATGGTTAGCTCAGACGGTTTGCTGTACTGCCGCGCTAAGCTTTTGAATATTTTATGTGACATCGGACATGTATTTGCCAGTGAGCGCCATTCCATTTTCGTTACCGACGTAATTTGTCTTGTTTGGTTTAGTTATATATGCTGTTTGTTATACTACTGTAAAAGTTAAACATATTTTTCTGATACATGATGTTAATGGTTATTATGTACGCTCAGTGATAAAATTACTAGGATAAAGATTTTATTATTTTTTTTTTTTTTTCCATAATATCACCGGCACACAAAAAAAAAAGTTGTTTGCATTTGACTGGACCCACATACCGACATGTATTTTGATTCACTGAATCCGAATTTGACGTCCGATAGACCCGGTCACATCTTCAATTTGAGTAAAATGTGAAAAACCCCAAAAAAGGCAAAACATTTTAAAGCAATTACATTTTTTTTTGTGAACTCGGATCAAGTATGGTTTTTATGTATTTCAATCCACTGAATATGAAGGATAATTATCCCACTGAGTCGTCAAAATTTATGGAAATAAAAAAAGTTGTGGATCTAGTTGTAGTATAATTTTTATGTAACTTATTCCACTGAATCTGAAGTTTATTTCGCCAAAATTAAAAAAAATGCATAAAAAAAAAACAAAAACGGGAAAGTTGCAGTTATAAATATGAAAAAAATCTATTAAACACGATTGTTAATGATTTATTTGGGTGTATTTTCATGGAATATGTTCTTAGTATCTGAAAATCGATAAAATTGTAAAATGGCATGTAAAAGGAAGGTAGAAGTCTATATTTTTAAATTTCAAACTGCTCTTCGTTTGTTCTCTGAAAACATACCAATACCAGAAGAAAACATAACACCTAAGAGGAACCCGCTGCGTAAGTCATTTGAAGATATAATTCGATACAAACGAAGAGCAGGTGGAAAATAAAAATGTTGATTCCTACATTGTTACATGTTATTTTTATAGATTTTAAAATTTTGCCGATATCCATTTCCATGAAAATACACCCAAATCATTAACAAACGTGTTTATTAATTATTTTTTTTATTTACATCTGCAAATTTTCCATTTTTTTTAGTTTCTTTTTTTTAAATTTTAATAATTAAACTTCAGATTCAGTGCAACAAGTTACATAAAAATCATTATCTGTCTGGATCCACAATTTTTTCATGATATTTTGTAAAAAAAAATAATCGGGTTTTCGCAAATTTTTCAAATTTTGACGGCTCAGGGGGATAATTTACCTTGACATTCATATTCAGTGTATTGATTTTTTTTTACACGGTATAGGCTCAGTTCTTTGACCACAATCTCACCTGATGTTAAGTGACGGTATGGTCTAGAATGGTAAACTTCGCCTGTGTTGACTTCAGTTGAGTTAATCGTAGGAGATAGAATATACGCCACCGTGAAGTGTTTTCTAGAATTTATGAAGAACTGTGTTTTTGATCCTTTTGATGTACCTCAATAACCTCCTCATTTAACCTACGTAAACCATGAAAATTTAGTTTTTGGCAACTTTTTTACAATTTATTGATTTGTCTACTTAAAAAAGATTAATTGGACACTAATTGGATTGATTAATGGACTAGAATATATTTTTAGATAATATACAAAATTATAAAGTTAAGCTTTTTATATTTAATTTAAAACAGACATTTACATTTTCTTATACTATGTATAGTATAGAGATAATAACAAAAACTATACACAATTACAAGCATATAATGATGTTATTTATTTAACTATAAGTTTTACTTGCTTGTTGATGCTCGTATGTAAATTATTTCAAAGGTCGTTTGCTCATATTAAACCGTACTGTTCCACGTAATAATATTTACCGGACCTTTAGTATTGTAACAACCGGCGCGGCCGGGAGCAGAAGAGTCCGACCCCTCTCCCTCCATCAGTAACGTTTTAATGGATCTATCCATCCATTCAACCGAAAGACATCCACTACTGTGACGACCCTAAAGATCTCCACGACGACCGGTCTTGAACCGCCCGCATCTAGTGGACTCCCGCGACCTTCACCAAGTCGTCGGCACACCTTGTGGGAGGCCTACCCATGCTAAGTCTTCCAGTACGCAGCAGTCATTCGAGAACGCGTTGACCCCATCGGGCATCGGTTCTACGAGGAATGTACCCAGCCTATTGCCACTTCAGTTTGGCAATTCTTCGGGCAATGTTTTAATGGATAGTGAAAAGAATTATTTCCAGCTGTAAATATTCATGTCTATGTGTGTAGTAATAACATCGAGGCACTCGATGCTGATTGATATAGTCTTTTTGTTCGTTGAATATATAAAGTTCCGAGGTTTGGCTTACTAATAATAAACACAAAAAAAAACAAGACAAAAAAAATGATATGTATTATATTTATAAAAAAAAAGAACCAGATCGAGTTTCTTGCCGGCTCTTCTCGACTGGGTTGTTTTCCGAACCGGTGGTAGTGTTTTAGACGTTCATAAGCGCCTTCTTAGGTCCTAAATTAATTAACTAAATTTTGATTTTGAATTTTTCTTGATTTTAATGACGAGTCTTCTTTTGATTTCTTATATACGAGTATACTATTTATTAATAGAATAGTTTATTACGAAAAACTCAAAACCTGCGTAACCGATTTTAAAATTCTTTCCGACGAAGAAAGCTAAACTATTAGCGAGTGATTTAGGTTACATTAAAAAACAAAAGTTAAGGCCGGGATGGGACACTAGTCGTTAATAAACTAGTTTTATAAAAACAATATAATATTCTGTTAGTTTGAATGTGTATTTATTTGTAAATATATACAGCAAAGATTTAAAAATAAAATAATTTTAAACTGCTTACAATTGAACCTCAGTGTGTTTAGACATATTCCGAGTTATAGGAATCCGGAACCCCCAGTGTCCGGTACAGAGGGAACAAAGGCTGGGCCCCCGCTGCGACTACTTAATGAGTGGGGCTCTTTTACAACAGTATCCTTTATTTTTCCGTTTTCATTTCCCGGTTGAGGGATCGCGTTGCAATTATGTGAAACGGTGATTCCACTACCGTTTCGGTGATTCATTTCACGGATCTGATAGCTGAAACGCTTTGTGCGATAGATTTATTCGATTCGTTCAATTTTTATGTTCCCTTCTTTTTCAATTCGAGCCTACATTTGATTGCTCAGTGATTACATCGATGTGTTGATTAATTTTGTATATTTAGCGGCGTGTTGTATATATATATATAAGATAAAATATAGTTTAGAAAAGTTTTGTTATCTCCACATGAAAATGTTTGGTTTACTTAGCTATTAGAGTCGGCAATTATTCGGGAATTATTTTCCACTATTCGTTATAGTTCACAATATTCGGCCGAACACCGAATAATAAATGACTGAAAAAAATGCATAACATTACTCACAAAGATAATTTTTGTACCAATAACTTATCATTAATATGTATAATACTTAAAATCTAGCAGTGGTAAATTATTATTAATAAAAACATATATTTTTAATTTTTGTTAATATCAAACAATTTCGCTTTTTCTTATAAATTATATCGGCTTTTAATACCGGTTTGTGTTGTTTGAATTGATGATAATTGTAGTGTCGAACCGCAGTGAGTTACGTATAGTTATTTCTCTTGAATTCCCATCGAATTCGCTTTAATTAACTAGGCACTAGTACAGCCATGTAATTCTCGTCGCGTCACTACCACGCACGCTCTTAATTTATTTACCGATGTCGTTCGACATCATTGAGTGTTTAAAATTACATGATAATTAAAATGTTTAAAATCGACGCCATTTATAAAGTATTGGTTAACGGGGTTTCAATATTGAAACTCAAAAGTTAAGATTGAGATCAAACCAAATACGTATCGGATTTTCTGACTGATCATTGACACTGGTCTGGCGCTTTAGAGAAAAAACAATTGAAATTGTGAATTTCAGTAGATAGTAATGTAAATTATATCGAGTTATGAAACCGACCGTTAAACTGTTTAGTATTTTAAAACGTTGTTAAAAGGCTGTTTTAAGGCTTATGACGTAAGTTATTGATTCATTTCAATTTTGTTAATTAACTGAAATCCCGGAGCGTTCCGGAGCACCACAATACATTTTGTGATATAACTCGGTCACTTTTAAACCTTTAAGTTAATAGTATATTTTCACACACACACATATATATATATATATATATATATATATAGTTTAATAATGAAATAATTACACATCCATTTTCCATAATACATCCAGTTACCTCTGTATCATAAACTATAATCATATTTTTGTGACATACTGTCGCACATTATTACATCCAGATTTCTTCGCAATATATTATGTATTAAAACAGATTGCCTAGTTGTAAGTAAAAAAACATGATTACGATACATACTATTTACTTTTTAAGTTTTCTTTACTTCAACATATTCGTGGATTGAAAAAGCATTCTAATTAAAATTCGTAGATTCTTTTTCAGTAAAAACGTGGGTTTTGTTCCTATTGCTTCAATGGAAGTAGATATAATGAGCCGTCGCCGCCACTCCTCTCCCTTTAGGGAAAAAAGGATGTGAATTACATGAGAAACAAAGTAACTCGTAATATTCTTTTAAATAAATTATTACAAGCTTATATCGAAGTCGTTTGTATGAGATATAATAATCATTTAGCTATTTTATTATTTAGCTAGAAAACCAACTAAAAGAATCATTTTAACTTTGTGGATTGATTTGTGTAATCAAAGAATAATATACGCAATGGAAGTAATAAACTATTCAATGTAACGTTTTTGTCTATTTTGTGGATTCATTTTAATTTTTAGAGTGCCTTCATTTGTATGGAAAACATAATATAATCAAAAACAGTGATTCTATTAAAAACAAAATGATTAAATAAACAAATAGGAGAGAAAAAAATGCTGTAAATAGGTAGATTGTATACTTGTGTTTACCCACAATAAGTACAAGGAGTACAAGACTATAAAATTAATAAATCGTATTGAATGCTCAAAATTGATTACTCAATTGACTAATTATGATAACTTTTATTGGTAACAAGTTATTGTTTAATTATTGTGTGTTACTTCTGTTAATATTATTGAATAGCTGTGTGCTCGCGATTGCGCCAGCGTTTCATATATTTTTCACTGTTTAATATAGTTTTTTTATTTTTTTTACGCGGAACCCTAATTTACTGAAATTATAAGTTAAGGAGAGTAACTTCAGCTATCTAACAATAAAAGTCCCGTCAAAATCAGTCCAGCCGTTCCGGAGATTAGCCGTTACAAACAGACAGACAAAAGTTTAAAACAAATTGTTTTTTTGGTGTAGTGTAGTTATCGTATAAACATTCACATGTATATATTAAAAAAAAACAGACACTTCAGTTATATAGTAACGACAACAAAAACTGATTTTTTGTTTGAAACTTTGAACTATTTTAAATCGCGCTTGGTTGTGTTGTCTTCCATTATACATATATATATATATATATATATATATATATATGTTTCTTAGCATGCTACGCTTTATTGCGGCGAGTGCCTTCAGTGTAAAGTTACGGTGAAGCTGTAAAGGCACTTCCGGCCAACATCATTAGTTTAGAGAAAAAAAGCTAAAAAAAATAATTATTAGTATAAATAATTATAATTAGCTCTTGCTTACATTGCGTATTATATTACTAGTTTGTAACTGTGAAAGCTAATCATATCTTAACCATCAAGAATGTTATCGGACTTAAATCGTTATGTAATTTTAATCTGGAGTAAACAAAGAAGCGTATAAAAATAAACAAGGTGTCCCAGTAGATGTTTTCTTGCCTTTTTACAGTAGGAAATTTTTTAATTTTGGTTTCTGACACTTAAAGAACATTTCATTGTATTTTGATCCTTAAAAATAGAAATTTTTAGTAATGACTATAATGTCAGCTTTGGTAGGTAGTATAATAATAAATTATCGGGTTTAGCAAAATAATGATATTGTGAGAATTTATTATTTGGTGCGAGCGCACTAATATATGTTTATAAAGGTTATTGGAAAAAGTCGTAGGTATACAACACACAGGTACAAGTGTACTGAAAATATAAAACAGTAATAAAGTTTCTAAATCTATAGAAAATCCGCTGAAAAAATACGAGTCCATCAAGATTACATTTTATTTAAGGATCGAAGCGAGTCTCGTGCCTATCTTTATTGAATTCCTTGTAAAAACTCTGTAAATAAGCATTCTTGCTTAAGGTAAGTATTGCTTATTTGCTGTTAAAATGCGATGAAACTAAACAGTACAATAAAGGAAAATTCGTCGCGCTTTGAATAGAAACAGATGCTCTTTTCGTTAATTTATATTAACGGCAGACTGTCGATTTTGTCTGCTTTTTCAATTGGAACTACAAGTTTATGAAACTGTATCAACAAAGATTAGTTTCTAGTATTTGTACATGATGTGAACTATAATAGTATGTTATTGATATTAATAACTCTCCGTAGACTCCCACCTTCGATTTATTTAGGGGTCAATGGTTTTAAAAATACATGGATTCAAGATGAAGTTACAAACAAATATATAGATAGAAATTACATTGTATAAGTATAGCATAAGTGTATTTTTAAGTATAAATAATAATAAAGGTACGTAAATATTCCATTTTTTGTGAAGCCGGTCGGAAGTCGTGTGATTCCGGCTAATAATAGTACCACCACATATATTTCCGTGGGTGTAGTAAAAAGCGACTAAAGGATAAATCAGGAGATGGGCGGTAGCATCCTCTAAGGACCATAAACACTTACTGAGATCGCCAACTCGCCTGCCAAGCGTAGCGATTAGGCAATTGAATAACATTTTTGGGGGAGACCTATGTCCAGCAGTGGATTGCAGCAGCTTTCGGTTGATTCAATCAATCAATAAAATATTCCATCGATAAAGGTATTAGTCGACGGGGAAGATTGATTCGCTAAGTCTACAGCTTTATATTTACCCACGATTGGTAAAGACCAATAAGAAGACGATAAGAAGATTTGGTGTCTATAAGGTTTCTCAAATGTGTAGGTCACAATATTTTACATTTACTGGACAGTTAGTAACCTAACAAATTCAAAAAGTAAATGTATATGACTTGATATATCCGAGTGTATGTACAGATTATACTAACTGGTGTCTACAATTCCTTTTAAGGACTTATGTTATTGGAGAACCAAAGATATTAAATAACTTTTATTTAGTGGTAAATACAATTTTACCTATATTATAGTAAGTACCTACTTTTATGCGGCTATTCAAATATTTCATATTCCTTGTCAGCATTAGTAAGCAAAGATTTTATCCAACCTCCTCTCCCATGATTACGTATACATTGGGATAATTTTGAAAATAAAAAAAAGATAATTAATATGTAATTATTGCTTACGTAATCACCATTCATACCCTCCGTATCATCAAAAATAATAAAGTCATAGAACAGCTCTTAATCTATAAATAAACTAAGAAACTTATAAAGTTATCGAAATATATATTGTCGCGTTAAATTCACGCAATAGGCGTGTGTCGAGGCGGCAAGTGAACGCGGTGTTTACTCTCAACCACGTGACGTCAGAGTTCTCTCTAATAATACCTTCAGGTGTAATTTGAGGTAGAGTGCTCCAACCACCCTCAGTTTGAATTTATTTACCACGATTTACTCTTATCGGTAATCGGTTTACTACACGAAATCAGTTTTGGCGTAGAATGTTGTTTTCCGACGAAGGTACTTGTCGAATTTAATGTACTTTAGATTTTTAATATGAGTTGAAATTCTAGAATGTACCCCCGCTCTGTGATTATATATACTCATCTCATATAGATGGTATTTTGATTACTTGCTTCTGATATGAGATACGTAAAATTGTCAATATTTTAATAGGCTATATTAATATTATTTTCTGAAAGCTGCATTTCGAAGCTAATCTAGCTTGTCACTATCTACATCGATATCATCACTTACCATCAAGTGGGACTGTGATGTAACTATGATGTTAGTCTGAAAACATCCTTACTATAATCTGTGAATTTTCCTGATTACTTATGTACAATTTTGTGAAGCGTGCTTTCTGAGATGCATGATCTTGGTTTTCCCTATAACACTTTACCTGTGTTGTAGATGTCAATAAGAAAATGATATTGAATGCGTTTAGAATCTAGATCAATCTAATTTATGGTTCTTTTTATATAAAAAGAAAATCCATATGGATTGCAGAGTAATATTGAGTATATTGAAAGCTACGTTGTAGCCGCGTAGTAATTGCTATGTAGTGTTCCATGAACGAATACATAATTTATGTGAAACTCGACTTATTGATTAAATTACTGTTTTATACTATCAGTTTTAATTTTAAATATTCTTTATAAAATACATATTATTTATTTAGTTTATTTATTCGTTTTGTAGTGTGTTATTATGTGTTACGTAGCCGTATTCCATGGAAATGTCTACGTTGCAGTTTCCTAATATCATGGACTTAAGACACATCGTTGAATCCCACGGAAACCGCTGCGTCACACTTTCCTTGTAACAATTGCAACATCGGACCATGGACGCTACATGCCACCTACTATTATACGGAACTTCAACTCAACGTCATCGTGGGAATCACCCCACCAGCTGAGACTCGGCTCGCCTGTCAACTCCTCCGCCGAAGCCACTATTCGGTCATACCTCGATCGGTAGTCACCTCTTTTAGGTTTAAGGACTATTCGATCTACTATCGGTCGATACTCATGTGTATTAGGTTTACTTTAAATATAAGTGTAATTGTAGCTCTGATATTAAATCTATACTAATTTGAATTGGCTTTTTAACGCTATTTGAGCGCACCCCACATAATTTATGTAGTTGAATGCAATATTTCTTTTTATGTTCTTGTTTGATGAATATATCATCATTACATTTAGAATGTATAGTTATCAACTCACGAGATTATTTGAATATGTGACCTTGTTTTATCCACTTGTTCGTAATATCCGTCAGTGTGTATTTCATAAGTCTCTCGTGTCTCGGAGGCTCCGCTTCCTCAACTGTGCTTTTGTTCCGAGGCTCTTTATGAAGAATAAAAATAAAGAATAAAGGTTTCTCTTGACGCAGCCATCGTTAGGGGGCGCTCGCGTACATATCAGGGTTGCCAGGTTTATAGAATCTTAATGTGACTTTGTTTTATGTAAATATTGCTCGTTTGTTGTATTCTGATTAAATGGTTGTTACCGGAACCCAAGTTCACTTTAATGAGATACTTGAGTGCTTGGCGCGAATTTGGTTTATATTAAGTAATCTTTTTTTTAATTTTATTATCTTGTATTGTATATTTTGTTAAAATTGTATGTGATACAGTTCGGTTATTGTGCGCATGTGAGTAATATTGAGAATTATGCCACATATTGTGAATTTTGCTCCTCTCACAACAATTCCCTTGGAATGCCAACAAAACTTGACTGCCATTGTATTGGAAAACTGAAGATTAGTAAATAAAGTTGAACCTAAAGAAGTATTGTATTCAAAGCCGTAATACATTATTAAAAAATTACAACGATTGTTTTTAGTTTTACTTACAAATGGTCACAGGTTATGGTCTAAACTACGGATAAAATGCAAGTAGAGTGTAAACGCAAGCCAGTTGGGACACATACTGAACGAGTATATTTTTTAATGATAAATGCTACTGGGTTCTTGGAGGGAGGAGATAAATGTAATTTCGGAAATCCAGTGTCACATCTCATTTTTGCATATAAAGTAAATGATTTCTAAATAGATGTGGCATACATCATGACTGGTCTTCCAAGGCTTTCATATCCATCCAGGGTGCTCTGAAAGATTTAAAAAAAGCTAGAAGTTTGTGATGTGACATCCCTTCATGTTTCGTAAATGATACACAACTGTATGCGAGGTATTTCAACATTTTCTTCATATAAAATGTTATTGTTTGTCGTGCCACATGTGGGAACTAACTGTATGAGTAGGACGGCGTTAAGGCGCGCACTCACAATACATCCGGTTGTCTTGTTTGAGCGTACTTTTTAAAAGTTGTATGTCGATTGGTAGTTTGTGTCAACTGGTTTGCGTTAAATTAATGTTTATGTTATAATATCTATTTACCTGTTGATCGGGTAATAATTGAAATCATCATTTATTTTTTCCTATTTATAATCGAATAAATACTTTAAATTATATTTACATTTAAATAAATTATGTCGAGGGTGATAATCGGTATAACAATAAAAATAAGTTCGTTGAAAATGTATTTAATAATTTTATTTAATTTTATGTAATGTTACATTACTAGTATTGGTTAATAAGGACATTTTTTCTTCCGTCTCTCTGATCCCGTTATTTCGGGTCGAGTATGCTCTCAGGTCTGCGCCAAATCTAAAAGATTTTCTGTAAAGAAAGAAAGTAATTAGTGATATATTTGAAAAGCCTGATATTCATTAATTACAGATTCTCTTGAACCATTTTCATCTTACAGGTACACACAAGAAAACCATAAAACAAACCAACGTTATAAATTTGCTTCACATATCTCGTTGAGCATGATGAATGAACGTATAATAAATATGTTTGTCTGTAGCAAATAATGTAATATTAAGTGTATGGAACAAATAATGCGAGGGCGGAATGGGGGGGGAGCGACCGTACCCGCGAGCTGCTCTATTTGTGAACCGAGACGTTTCGGCTTCGACAAACATTGCGTCTATATTCATAGGAGATAGCGGGTTATATTGAATAATAAGTTGCTAACGTAATGTACTGTAACGTACTGTAGCTTATAAAACTATTATTGAATTGAACTATGTAGTACAGAAATCAGTTTCTTAATGTTGTGGTTACTGGTTATACACTAGTTTATCAACGATAGGGAAAATATCCAAAAACACATAATTCTTAATTGTCGAATAAATTCTAGTAAATGTATAAATAGTTACAAACGGTAATGTTAAACGAAAAAATTGAGCATGTAGAACTCACTCAAAGAAAAAATTTAAGATAAATTTTAGAACGTGTGGTGCTGGCCAAGGATAGTACCACCCTATATCTTCTCGTGGGTATCTTAAAAGGCAATAAAGGGATAACACCAGGGGATGAGCAGCATCCCCTGAGTACTCCGAAAACCTGACTGCGATTCCCAACCCGCCTGCCAAGCGTGGCGATTAGAGCAATCACCCTCCTTATAAACGACACATACATACAATATGTATGGACATTCGTTTAATTACCGTCATGCACATATCTCCATATCAAGAACGAACGTTGCATAAAGAGTAGCAAATAGAGTCAAAAAGTATAGCGTGCTTTTTATTTTAATGTCTTCTTCTCATACTTATTTGTTCTTTAATATTCAAAATCGTGACGAGAATATCTGACACTAACAGCGCGCATAAAAATTTCACTTTTAAAACATGATATTTTTCCATACTGTAATATATTAGTAATAAATTATTTTTATTAAAGCGCAGTACGCGAGCCAATATGTGCGCTACTGAAACTGCCAGTCCGCAGTTGATGCCTGGAATTACGTATTTGTTTATGCATCGTTTTGTAACGAGCAATCCCATTGAAGCATAAGTGTCGGTTGGTTGAATGTTTGTTATACTTTTATTAATGAGAGTCATGTTGTGACCATCACACAATTGTAAGTCGATTTATTCTTGCCTTATAGCGGCTAGTGTTGAATACTTTTCAAGTAGTGGCCGCCGTGCTGCGATAACTTTATTGAATCAAAATCAAATCATTATAAATTCAATCAGTTCTCTTATAATATGTAAAACTTGTGATACAAAATTGTGAAACAATGTTTTAATACTCTTTTATACTCTTTAATTTTATAATCGGTCAATCGTTATCTGCCTTACGCCTGTTATCCTCGAAGGGTTAGGCAGAGGTGAAATAGCGTACTACACCATCCACATTCCTCCGAGTTTAGTTCTGTCCCAGATGTGACAGGGGGCGAGCCTGTTGCCATATCGGGCACAAATTCCAGACTCCGCGATGATACTAAGTAGAAAAACCCAATACCACTTAACGCGACCCGGGGATCGAACCCGAGACCTCAGAACGGCAGTCGCACCGTAATACAACTGCGCCACCGAGGCAGTCTACTAATAATAGTTATAGCTACTGGTGGTAGAAATATCTAGAAGGATGATGTTAAATGGAGCAAACGGAACTTACCTTTATTAGCTACCTTCGATCTAGCTGGTTCAGATTTAACTTTCCACCTCACTTCACGTTATGAATATTCTATATTCTCGTAATTTAGTAATATAATTAATGTGCACTTTTAAATATAATTACGAGAGACAGCGGCGGGGGTTGCGTGTTGGCGTTCCGTTTTTGAATAGGAGTACGAAGGGATAATGCATACATAGATTAAATAGAGCGGGGGCGTATAGACAATATAGACAATAAATAACTTAGAATAAGAAGAAAATATGTATGATAATAGATGGCGTTAACAGCTACTACACCCAAAGAAAATATATTAATAAATTAAAATATGTCTAATTAAAAATAATATTTATTTATTTGGAATTATTATCTGAATATATGTGGAATGATGTTCTTTTAAGCGAGATCCAATTACTTACACAGACTACTTTGTATACTACAAAAATGGTTTTTTTTTATACTACCTACATACTGTGAACATATCTATTGCTCTTCCAATCGATTGAGCCGTGATGATGTAATTGAAGGAATTTTTCGTAGACCATTCTAACCCAATCATGTAATTCTCCATCAACTAAGTTTACGAGGACAGTAAACTGCCCACGATATACATGGCCGTGGCTATCTATTCCATTCCTCTCAATGCTGTACCAAAGAAACTATTTATTGTTTTATACAATAATTTTATTTTCTTTTATCAAGGGTAATATGTATGCCAGGGATGGATTGTGATCTTCAATATGGTATCTTGTTTGGTTCTCGTACTTATAGGATACCTCCTTCACTTGTAAGCTCGCCTGGTTCATCTCTATGATTTTAAATTTTCTCAACATGGTAAAATAATAAATAATTTTATATAAACTCAAGATATTTTTTTCCAAAGTTTGTTTACGTTTAATAATAGTATATATGTGTCACTTTGTCCGATGACTTTCTGCCATTTGTAGGAAGTGGCATGATCCTTTTGCTGTAGAAATTTTGGGACTTTTAATCCAAAAAAACCCGCCAAGTAGTTTTGGCTGTCCTCTCTGACGCTGCCTAAAGAATTTTGAAAAGACCGAAACAGATGGAAATCTGAAGTTGTAGCAAGTGTCAGCATTCACCCTTCAGCCAAACTTTCTTGATATTTACGGAGTGGCTAAGGATGTGGCGATCTAGTGTGTTATCGTGATGAACCTTTCTATTGATCAATTCCACCCGCATTCTTTTTAACTGACCGAAACACTGATTTCAACACCGATCATTCTTTTCAAATGGGTCTAAACTGTGGTCAATCCCTAGTTCTTCAGCTATGTCTAAACTACAGATATGTCGATCCTGCTCTACTTTAAAAAATGGCGTCCACTTTATCCATAATAGGGCGACCAGAGCTAGGTGCATTTTTGGCATCAAAATTTCCGAATTGAAAATGCTTAAACAAACTTTGGCTATTTTTACTGAGACTGCATTAGGTCCATAAAACGTCACAATTTTTTTTCGCGGCTTGAGTTGCCTTTTTTCCTTTTTGTACATTTTTTTTAAAAGTATCAAAATTCTTTATTAATTTGACTCATTTTAACAGAATTGAAAGAAACATATGAATAATAGCTGGAAACAATATTTTACTAGTTTTATCTTTTTTTTGAAATGTAACCTTTTTTAATGTGATCAAAACCAGCCAGATACAAATTGTACAGCCAAAGAGATTTTATTACATGTTATACGTACTATATGCGAAAAGACTTTTTCCCCGACTTATTACTTCAAATAATACATATTCATACAAGTATAAATAAGTTTCTGGTACTGCAAGTGTTTTCTAGAATTTAGCAACGGTAAATAAAACTGTAGTCCTATTGCTTTAATTGAGGTTGAAATTATTAAAAAAAAATAAAGTTGCAAAAATTTAGTATTTAATTACGCTTGTAGCGCTAGCATTAATAAAATATAATATACCGTATTATATGCATATACAAATATTTGTTAGAGCTATATAATCCCTTCCAGGGTTGATTATTTACGAGGACAGTTTGACTCGCCTGGACGTACAAACATAGCCCTGCCCTTTACCCGGCTCGACTGTTTTTAGGTTAACAGGCCGATGGTTATATTATTTTTGTTGAATGAGCCCACCTTAATTGTTCTGGATGTATCTGTGTTGGACACTTTTTAATTTTTTTTAACAATAATTAATGAATTTAACGTAATATTTTATGGTTTCTGTAACAGTAAATGTTTGTAACTACCTCTTTACCAGTTATTTTTTAATTTTTTTATTATTAGTTTTAAGAGTTTTCAGTATATTACTTTATTAACATTTTTCATTATTTTAATTGTTCACTATGGGGCATTAGAAACGACATTATCATTTAAGCAAGAAAACTAAATGAATGGCTATATTTTTTCGTGTATCTGACTAAACTCTCTATTTAAAACTAACTTTTTATACTTGTTTTACTTGCATGTTAATTGTGAATCTTTCACTGTATTCATCCAATAACTCATTTAATGAGAATATATTTATTAAATACTAGGGTATCGGGTTCTTTTTCATGCATAATTAATAATACGCCATCACTATCTTTGTCGAAATAAAAGTACTGATACAATAACTTGATATTCTATACGTCCTTTTTATAAATCTTTATTTTTAACAAGAGTTTGTTCATAGTGAACATGCCGTCATCATCCATTCAGGACTTTTACATAGGGAATATATTTAATATTAAACTACTGAAATAATGATTAAAAATAAATAAGTAAATAATCAATATCTTACCCTATGTACGTCCTTAAACAGTGTTTGTTAGCTTCACAATTTTGAGATGGATGCATATATTTTCTTTTTACCATTTTCAATTCATTCGGTGAATGTCGGATGGTCGACGTTACGTTTAAATAGGATTGCCTCGGCTTATTTCGAATTCGTGGTGGTGACGGTGCCATATTAACATTTCAACGTTGTGGGGACGGATGTACGCCGCCCGCCACGCTTGATGCAGATTGAGCGCTTGACTGTACATGAGTACTAGGAGAGCATAGCACTTTAGGATGGTGCAACATTTTGATGTTCGGTGAATTTTTATGTGTGCTGGTATGGACTAGGTTGATAGCTTTAACTGCTTTATCATGTACCGGGATTCCAGTAAAGAGCGGTCTGATATGGATATATGCGAAATCATTTGTCAATAGTTGATTTAGTCAGTCAATTATGGTCACCCAAATTGTTGTACCTAGCCGCACTGGTTTTTTTATACTAATACGTTCAGACACAACTTCGATTGATGTAGGTATGAATCTAACAATAAATCCGACTTTTCGGTGATGGAATGTGATGAAACTGTAGATTGGTGTTATGGGATGTAATAGTTATCATCTAGTTAATTGAAAACTTCAAACATAAATCGGCCTGCTCCGACTGAAATATTACCTTCATCTTTGAGATTTTGTTTTATCAACTTAATTCTGAACAAGAGTTGAGAATATTTCATTTTATAATGAGTGTTACTCTAGCATCGTTAGTCAGTATCAGTCAGTCATATCAGTTTCTGTTCAAATCAAGCTTATACAATAGAGTCCGAACTCTCCAATTAAGGATTTCATATACGCAATAATATTATTACCTGTTACATTTATCCAAATTCAGAATGTACATAAATGAATACAATCTCAAAGATATAATGGACTGATCCATAAGCATTCCTAAGCGAACAACTTATCCATACCGCAAATATCACCGGCCAAAGAGCCCCTTCTCTCGTTTAAGAGGCTCAACTTTATTTTCCATCCTACTATAATAAATAGATTTACCATTCAAGTAGGTAGCAAGAATTTTGAAGCAAGTTTTTAACAAAGATTAAATGCTCTAAACAAATGATGTAGAATAAAAAGATGTTCTTATTCAAACTAAAACGGCGGTGTGATGATTGAAAACGGTTATGAATATTCAATATATTATTCAATTAAATGAACAGCAAGCTTCGTTTTCATGATCGCTTCACTTTCAGACTGAACGTAAAAAGTTTACGGAAAATGGAACGTTGTGTTTCTAAAATACAACAATTCACCGTCTCAAATTACTCGATTTAGTAATTATTCTTAAGTGTTTTTTTCGTTCACTAATGAAGTTACTTTCTCCTTCTGACCTCTGAGGATTCGACTCTTATTAACTTAATTTATAGGATTAAACTGGTTAAAAGTAAAAATATTGAGTTTATAGTTCTTATACTCGTACATGGATGGATAATTTTAAAATCTTCAGATAAAACTTTGTATACGTAGTGGAAAAATTGATGTAATTTTTACGCTCTATATGCTCAATCCTTTGGCTACAAAATCACCTGATGTTAATTGACGATGTGGTCTAGAATGGCAAATACACTATGGCTTGAGGTACTGGTTCTCAAATGATGCTGATGGAACACACCTATTGTTTGTGATTGCGGAGGTGGCGGTGGTCTCCAGACCGACAAAGCGGGCCGATGTCCGTCTTGTTGGTCTGGAGGACTCGGTGTCAAGGGAGGAGGCCATAGCCAGGGTCTCGCAGGAGGGAAGCTGTGCAGTGGAGGAAGTGAGGGCGGGACAGGTTTAGGTGTCAGGGAGGGGGTGAGGACCCTATTTGTGTCGCTCCCGTTGGAGGCGGCCAGGCAGGTTGCGGATAAAGGGGGAATTAAGATGGGGTGGAGTGTGTGGCTCAGGTGCAGGCACTTGGAGTCAAACCACTGCGGTGTTACAAGTGCATGGGCCTGGGACACACTCGGGCTATGTGCACAGCGGAGGTGGATAGAGCGGGGCAGTGTTTCCGGTGTGGTGCACATGGCCATAAGGCGGGAGAATGTTCGGCGGAGAAGCCGAAATGTGCGCGGTGCGCGGATGAGGGGAAGGAGGCCGGTCACCTGATGGAGGGAGCGTTCTGCTTCCCCTCGTCCCATGGTGGGCGCCTTATGAGGGAAGGAAGGTAGAGTGGGAGGTATAAAAGGGTTCCTACCCTTATTCCCTCCTGGGAGTGAGAGGAGGTTACATGGGGGACCGGTGGGGGAGGGCATGTTTTGCCTCCCCTGCTGTCAAAGGCAACTGTGGCTCGGATCCTCTGCTCCCTACGCCTGGTTGGGAAAGAAGGTGAGTTGAGGAGGGTCCGTGCCACAGATGCTGGGTGGAGTCAAGGCTAGGGGGGGGGGAGAGAGGTGGTTACAGCCTGAGCAGTGATCACCTCTCTTCCTGCTCTTTGGAGGGGGTTTCGGAGTGGCCCTCAAGAGGAGGCTGTTCTTTTCTTTTTCTTTGTTGCAGTGGCGGGTTCCTTCCCCGCCATTCTCCCCCCCTCCCATCCCCATTGGGCCATTGCACGGACGAGGCCTGGTGGGTTCGCCGCAGGGGGCGACGCGGTGGCATGCATTGCAATCCCGTATTGCCCCCATCCTAAATGCGGCGGACGGAACCGGGGGGTTTTAGTGGGTATTTCCGGGCGACTCTCGCCCGGGTGAGTCCCACACTGGCACGGAGACGTCCCTCCGTGCCCCCTTATCCATTGCATTGGGGGACTTCGGTCTCACTAATGCAATGGGTAAGGGTAGTGCGTAAATGCATTTCCCCCGACAAAAAAAAAAAAGGTCTACTTCAGGTCTCTTTACTATCGGTTAGTACAGTCCAAGGAACGGTTACCAGCGTCTAACTGTCACAGTTTTACAAGCCATAATCGGTAGTTCTGTTCATTGATATTTGTAAGGCCTTCGAACAGCAGTGTTGACACGCAGGTACATAGGTCCTGTAAGGAACCTTTTTTTAAATTATGAAATAAAAAATGTAGGGTTTTGCTAGGTTCAAAATTCCGCCGGAATTTATTACACTCAGGTAACGGCTAAGCCGAGGTCCGTACCACTTTGCTAGTGGCTAGTGCTACTTTAACCCTTGTGCTAGTTACCTTTTTGCGGCTGAGTGCCTTTAGCACACGCCCCCAAAGTCACGGTGAAGCTGTAAAGGTCCTTCCGGCCAACAGCGTTAGTTAGATAGTAGAAAACAGCAATGTTCCATTTTATTCAATTACTATAAATTTTCAAGATGGTTTTAATATACATTTTTTATTCTTTACATTACAGTTTCAAGTACAAACATTATTTTAAATACGATCTTTTCTTTAAAAGAACATGTAAAATACTGTTCAAATACGCTTTCATTTTTTCTATAAAAGTGACTCGAATATGAGTTTCAGTGAAAACTGCGTAATATTCGAGCTCAGGAAATATTTATGACTTTAATATCAGCGCCAAACCTCGACTTTAAAAGCCATTCAGTTCTAATATTAATCTTATCTGGTGGGAAATTACGTTATTATTTATGCTGTGTCGTTTAACAAGCAGAATTTCCGGGGTTTACAATATCCAGCCGGATGGTCCAATCACGTAGCAGGTAATCGTTGACGCACAGTGCACGGAAATTGTCATCCCGTGCTAATAGCGTATGATCGTACCTATCAAACTCAAAGCTCAACGCTACAGCGAAACTATTATAGAGTTAATTAAATTTGCAAGTAATCCTTTAAGCTTTTTGATAGGCCTAGTAAAATTGTTTGAAAGGCCTTCACACGGGAATTACTAGTTATAATTAAATATTCTTTTTTTGCTATTTGGAATCATAAATAAGTAATATCCTATTTTTGCTTTCGCTCGAGAACAAGACTTTGCAAGTCATATTGTAGAAAATTTCCATATCAGTATTATTTTACGGAGGAACGTTTTCAAGATGTAATTAATTTGTTTTGTTAGATATAAACATTGTAGTTACAACTGGTCGTGCATTGGACGTGCATTTCGATTTTATTTAGTGCGGAGGTAACTTACGCTTTGTTCGGTCACTACAAAGTTACTTTGTTAAACTGTACTCTAGAACTTGATCGTAGTTTACGTAGCATACATAATTTAGTACTGTGTCAGTTTCCAATAGGAATATTCGATTCGGTTTTGATGTTTTTCTAGTAATCGCTTTGAGTGGAGATATCTAGTAACGATCACGTCACTATCTGAATGTTCTGTGGTCTCTTTTACTCAATATAAATATAAATACACAGAATGTTCGTGACTTTAGACGGATATTCACGAAACTGTATCGGAAGCAGGTAATACATGTCTGGAGACAGTGATGACAGCCGCAACAAAACGTAGATGGAAAGGTGGATCAGGTGGACTGTAAAACCTCACCACATATTACCAAGGATCACAAATTTTCAAAATAAACATTCCGTGATTTATAGACGACTCCTTAGTACTAGAGGATAAGGGTTGTTGATGACATAAACCGTATTCGTAATTTATGTTCATTTTTAATTTATAATATACGTACTTATTTATAAAGTAGGTAACTGAAGGTTTAAATAACTTTTTACTGGATAATTAAACACAAACAAATTATTAGTTTAGTGAACTAGTTAACCCGTGGTTATTCGTTGGGCACTAGTGTGCTACTGGCGACTTTCTAATTTCCCCAGTGAGCGACATCAAAATGTTTACTTCGTACATACATCGAGTTTAGATTTATGTGTTCTAAATTTTAATAGTTATGCATCTGCGTTTGTGCCGGTTTACAATATACAATTCGCTCATTCGCAAATATATAGTTAGGCTTGTAAAATGAAAGTACCACTTGTTGATAATTGACTTTTAAACAAACATAACAAATCAATGAACAAAAGAGCCCAAATATCTTGTAAACAAAAATTCATAGTACTGAGAAAACGTGTATTTTAATCAGAAAACATATTTTTTACTTTTTTTTATTTATTTTTATTACTGGAAAAATAAGTAAATTATTTTGATGAAATATTGTCTATTAGTACTTATTTAATATTTTACTTATAAAACAATTATTGTACACGTTATTCTTTCTATACCAGGCCGTCCGGGTTCTTCATTAAAATTGTCATGGAGACTCTCTTTTATATCGATTATTTATTTACTTTTATAAATTTTATAAATTGTAGATTTTTTTAAATAAATTACCATATAAACCAGACCAGTACTGTACACATACACCATCAAGCCTTATTGGTGTAACGTTTACGAAATGTCTAAATGAAATAAATACATTATTCTGAAGAAAATTGGATGAAAAGTTTTTAACTATTCATGACCGTTCATATCGTCTCGGTTTATTGAAATTCAATAGGTACGGAACAATGCCGTCGGCGCTCTTTCACCGAGCGAGTGGAGCTGTGTGCTCTATCAGTCTCTGAGGGCTTCACCTTGACTCCGCTCGAGTCTGTACAACCTTTTGAGGGATCAGCGTTTATTGTTGAACATTATTTATTTTTTAACAAAGATTCAAAGGCCCATTTTACGAGCCCTAATAAATACAAGAGCACAAGCCTTTGTTCTAATTCGATCGTAGGAACTAATAAATAATTCATTGTCTTATATTTTTACTGGAAATTTTTTAATATTATCATATCAAGTAAAAATATGTTTTTTTTAAACTAAAATCATTTATAACTTTAATCTAAAAAATAATTCGAATATGTGTTGATTGTAACGAGTTTAGTTGTAAGGTTGAGAAAGAATGAGAAAACGTGATCTACCACCACTAATAGTTTTCCCGACTGTCGACAATTCTCAAGTTCTTTAAAACGTATTACTTTACTTTGCCCCGATGCGGTGTGTACACTGTTGAAACCGAATAGAAAGTTGGGTTCTGAATTTGTTGGGCGTGCCTTGACAGCCGTGGTGCTAACTTTGAACTTTTGAATGAACAGTTATAACAAACTTGGGAGTGAGCTCTTTTGTTTATATTACCCCGGTAGATTTCCTAATTTTATTCTCTGAGACTTAAGGAACAATTATTCAAAACAAAGGGAACCAACAACGTAAATATGAACTTTCACTAAAATAATATTCTGGTATATAATATGGCGATTTTAATTTTATGTTAACCAGTGAGTTTCTTTTTGGTTTAGCTCTAGTTTTTAATTGCAGTTTTCTAATTTATATTCACAAGATTCCAATTAAAATTGTTTATCAGTTTTTTTATAAATAAATAATAGGAGGAGGTACATTGCAAGAAAAATGGTGAGTACTGGCAGACAAAATCCATAAACAAAGGTTGTATTTTTACTTTTTCTTCCATCCAGTATCGTTATATTATTTGCGTTTAAAATTGCTTTCAAACAGTACGCAATATTTACGATTTATATTACTAAAAAATAAATTGTACTTTATTCACTTCACCGCTTTGGCAAAGAGAGTCAATCTTACCAATGATCTTTCTAGATTGTTTATAATAACGAATTAGAAGGCGATAGTGAAAGCCGAACAGTTTCAAATTACGGGTAAGTTCCACATATTGCTATTGTGAAAACTTATTCTGTGAAACGTACACTGAAATTTATTTACTGAGTAAAAAAATATATTGAACTATTACTCAATTAATTAGTTTGGTTATCTTGTGATGAAGATCTGATATAAAGAACAATAGTAACGTATTACAGAATAATTGGAACATCTTCATATAACCTGAGTAATAGTGCGACGATAAAAATTCAAACAAAATTATCTGCTTCGTATTAATCAGCTAGTTTACGCTTTGATCCCCTGAGATACGGACCTAATTCGGTTAATATAATCAACTTTACACGTAGTGGTTTATGCACATAAATATTAAAAGTGTTTCAATTAAAGGTAAAACTCACAGTCGCGTGACCCGGCCCTGGAATGGGGAGCGGGGGAGGGGGGATAAACATGGTACGAAGGTGTGGGAAGCGATTGCTTTTTAGTCAATCGAGTGACCGCCGGACAGATACGGGCTGTAATTGATCATTTGATTAAAAACGTTTTCCTTTTGCTATACAATTTAACGCTGTCTGTTTAGCTTTGTTTTATTTTTAAATGGATCTGTTTAGCTTTGATAGTTTGTTTTTAGCAGCACTCGTAGATGAAGCGTGGAAGGTTACTAGTAATTCTTAGATTATGACATGTTTGATTGCAGTGTGAGCTCAGCTACTCTGCGGAGTCCTTCGCTATAAATCTTGAATATTTACAATTTTATAACATAATAACGTGGAATCTTGAATTTTAAGAATATTAAGTACCTAACAAACGGACAGATTCTCAACTTCAAAGGGTTATTATAGATAATTATTAGAAAGTATGTTTAAGTGTTTAATTGTTATGTGTTTAGTTAAATATTGTGATTATTGTTTATTTATTCTATGCTGTATAGGCTCATTGCTTTGAACACGCTACGCTTGAAGGTACTGATTTGCACGTAATGCACACCTATTGGTGTTTGGCAACAAGATTTCAAACCAAAGGTTGGTAGCTGGCAAGTGGGCCTTAGATTTTTGTAATAAACGAGTAACATAGTAACTTTAATTTTAAGTAAGTTCAGGGTAATTTAAATACAACTGAGATTTTTTTTTTGTTAAAATTAAAATAACAAATATACCGAATACGATGCTAGGTTAAATTTCTCCCGGGTCAGTGTACACGAGTTCTCTTGTGCGATCCCCTTTACTTAATATCCAAAGCACACACTCTACGCTTCGATCAATAGGTAAACATTGACTCTCTTTTTTAGGGTGCCTATTTTTTTTTAATACGCTTAGCTTTTTCCTCTACAATATTAATATTTGCAATTTTATCTTAAACACGTTTTTTTAATATGTTTCGATAAATCTTACAAATTCTCATTTACTACCAATAATTCAAATTATATTTAAAACATTATATATATATATATATACATCTGTTCTGGGTTTTTAAGTAAAAACTAAAAAAATAAATCAAAACAACATACAAGTTTATTTATTTTAAGTTTACAGTTTTTTCGACATTACGACGTTGCATTGGTTTTTATTTGTGAGTTGTTTTGTGTGTACTTCGCGGAGACTGAAGGTTAAATGACTTATTAGGACTTGAATATTTAGTTATGATAAAAAAGTGCAAAAAAAAAATCATTTTAATGTATGGAGAAAAAATAATTGAAATGAAAAAATTATAAGTATCATTACAAAACGCATTAAAAATAGTGCAGATTAGAAAAAAAAAATGTAAGGATTTATCAAGCTTGTTTAAAACAAAAACATTATTGTTGTACCGAAATTTAAAACAATTTCAATTAAGACTTGTTCAATCAAGTCTATATTGGATTATTTTCAAAAGTGATATTCATTAAGGGCCCGTGTCCAACGGTTGTCGCCGTCGCTTCCACTTTGTTTCGCGGATGAATGTCACGGCGTCCTCAACTTTTAAACATTTGACGCCCTCAGACAAACCTTAAAACGATTTCTCTGTTAGGCAATTTCGATCTTGTTGCTTCAGAAATAAGGACTCGAGTGTACTAGGAGGTAATCTAGTTGTTGTTTTGAAGTCATTAGCAGAATGTCAAGCTGTCGCGACTCTTTGGAGGGGATTGGGGGATGATTGATTGTAAAAATAAACAGCTTCTACTTTTTTTTGTTATTCATATTTATCTAGTCTGTACGGTCAGCATAAGTTTTGGAGAAACTTGGGCAAAAAAATAATAGGGAATACTTTTTATCTCAATGGCTATGGATTTTATTTAAGTAATAACATTACGATGTGAATTCAGTGGAAGTCTTGTATGTTTCTTTGTTAATTGGAGCTAAGTTCATTTTAGAAATAATAGATAGATATAACAATCAATAGACGTTGAATCTATCGAATGAGTCTTGTGATCTCAAGCGACTGATAATCGAAAACTGTATATTACACAAATAACAATTCGTAATTTTCAATGTCTATCCATTCAACCGAAAGACGTCCACTGCTGGACATAGGCCTCCCCCAAAGATCTCCGCGACGACCGGTTTTGCGCCACACGCGTCCAGCGGATTCCCGCGACCTTCGTAGGTCTTCGGTCTACCCTTTTTTTGGGAGGGGGACTACCTATTCTATATAGCTATTCGAGAACCCGTTAACCCCATCGGGTATCGGTTCTGCGAGCATTGTGCCCAGCCCACTGCCATTTAAGTTTAGCAATTCTTTGGGCAATGTCGGTTACTTTTAGATGTACTTTTGAGGAAATCGTATCGTAATTGTTTTAATGTAATTCGTGTTTTGACGTGTAATGCGAGTTTTTAAATTTTATTGGCCTTAATCTAAAATTATAAGTGTAGATTTATTCCACTCATGTTTATGCTAATAATTCTAAGATAAATATACCCCTGGAGTGCATTTCTAGAAATATCCATACTATATCAATGTACACAATAGTATCTGCTGCAACTACTGCGTGTATTTGTGCACTCATGTGAACGTACCGATATTGCTTATTTCTTGAGTACGCCTCTAAAGGAAATGTATCTAGAGATGCATTTATAAAATATTGGAAATGAAAAGCTTTAGAATCCATTAGGAGTAGCGATGAACTGTGTGCTATTCGTTATTCGATTTAAAATACAGGTTGGTCCGGAACACTACTTCGATTTGGGTCGATTAAAAAACGGAATGTTTTATACTCGTGATTACTGTGATACTGATACTATGTGACTCGTGATACTGTGTATAAACTCTATCACATATTTCTCATATATTAACTTTGTGGTTAAATTTGCAAAGTTTAAATAAATTATGCTCGTATGTAGTTTTTGTTTGATCCCTACAATATTAGAAAATATATATTTTGGAGATCTATCGTATAAGTAAACTTTCTAGATGTATAATAGCTTATTTAAATATCTAATTATGAGACTTGTAATTTGTCTCTGTGTTTGTGAAAAATGTATTCGTGAAGCAGATATCTAACCGGGAGTAATTCGAGATTCTTTCATTCACAATTGTGCTGTACCGACAATGCGAGAGCGTTTGTTAGATAAAACTAAATAATGTGATAAAACACGCAACCAAAGGTTTATCGATTCAAGTCACGCAATTCTCATTTTGGTACGAACTTTATGTAACCGTTTCTATAACTTTGTACTATAGAAATTATGTTTTCTCAATACCTTTTATGTGTAAAAAATTAGTCATGGCTTACTTGGTCAAAGTTGTGTTATAAAATATCCTCTTTCCTAATCTTTATTTATATTCATACTAATAATAATACGGATCAATAGGGTCAATGATCTAATTTTACAGTTAAGTAATCAAATTTTTGTCTCCTGTAATAAATTTCTTAACAATTTCTAAGTGAATAAAGTATTAGATACGGTTAACAACAATCTTTTCATTAAAAATATTGATGTGTTTGAAAGTTGTTGTTGTCTGAGTAAATGTCGTAAGTCATTATTTTCCAAAGTCGAGTCAGTTGATTCCGGCTCATGTATTCACCGCTTAATATCCTTTCTCGTTCACTATAAACGTGTTGTTAATGTAAATTTATTCCAACCCGGCTTTGAGTTATGTTTATGTCGGCGGTAATTTATCCTTGCGCTAAACAGATTTGGATACCTAGCACGTGTACTTCTTATTATTATATAGTATCCTAGTACCTGGAATCCTTGGAGTCCATGTCAGCTTTTTTAGTGTGGAAACTCTAGTTTATATCTATGTAGTTTAGTTTTAATGTAATCTAGTATATATTCATATAAGAGCATTTTTTTACGAATATCAAGTGTATCATTATTACATATTTTCAACTTCTGTGTATTTCTCCTCGCATCACGCAACGTATATAATTGTGTAGTATGCAAACAAGAAATTACGTATCAATAACATGCTCCATTTGACAAGTATTTATTGGAGTACATTCGTGGAAAACCTGTGTTAAAACAAATTAAATTCTTAATATCATTACACGTATCCTTTTCTATATTAGTGTTCGATTTTTTAATGATATCTATTTATAGGCTAAGTTTTCTATGTTACATATATACATATTGTTATTTTATTATGTGTACTTTTGAAATGTATATTGTTTATCTTATTTGAGCGTGATAAAACACAAAACAATGCGCTAAAAAGTCAATAAATAATTTCTTTATAATCTGCTTCGTTAATTTTACAATCGGTGCCAGCTTATGAATAACAAAGTGGTGTAAATGTATGTCGCTAATTGTATTCAGTTTTGATTTATTGTTCTTTAAAATCACCCTCGTCCTTTATTTAGCTTATATGTAATTATGCATTATAATAGTTTAGGCAGTTATTTCCATTTGTAAATGAGTACATTGCTTAATTCTAGCTGGCACTGACTCTAAAATTAACGAATCAGAATAATAAAGTAATGATTGGCTTTTTAGTGCATTTTTATAGTTTATCTTTTGAAGTCGGTTTTGGTTTAAATTAAAAAAAGGTTTTTTTTCTACTTTTTAGTTTAAGTATGTACTTATAGGTATAGCTGTGAAGCCTACTTCATAGCTTTGAAAACGAATATATGAAACACGTGTAAGTGTCAATAATATTCGAGGGTTTTTTTCAATTTCCCTGAGTTCCACTAATCAGATTATGATTTGGTGGAAATGGTGGTACCATTTCACCTCGGAAGTTTACTCCTTGGATAAAAAATATTGCAAATTGGTCCACAAATGACGGAGAAATCTAGTAACAATCATACAAAATAGAAAAAAATACAGACGAATTGATAACCTCCTCCTTTTTGAAGTCGGTTAAATATGGACAGCTATTATGTGTGATTGTATTTTGTTTGTTTTTATTTTTAATTCTAGTTAAGAAGTTTAGCGACTCTCTTTATCATTTTACCGACCTCTTGTTTATACAACCTTCTTAATTAACTAACGCTTCGATGGTATTACGTGATGACCGACAACATTGTTTTATATCCTTCAGTAACTAAGTTAACTAAATATTTATTAGATGCATAGCATATTAATATATTCGTTTAGATTTTTTTTTAGGATTCATGTATTTACTTAAAACATATTTTTTAGAAAAAGTATGTGTCGATTGTACGTTAGCGTTAGCGATATGACTTTATTACATTTTATTATAATTACAATTTAGTCAATCATTTAGAGAATCAATTAATATCAATCTGTAATCTTGACCACTCGAACAAAGCGCGTGTTATGTTTTGTTCTAAAAACTCGTTATTGTACAAAGGAGGGATACGCATCCTGGACACAGTCAATCCCAGATTTCATGCCGTGTTTGTAAAGATTCTTATAGTACCCTTGAGATGAATTATTTTATTTCAACGAACCAAGTTTATAATACGTACATACTATAGGAATATATTAAATACTTTAAAGTAAAAGTCGAGCTTTTCTGTTCGATACAATTCATTACTAATCTCTTTAAGCCTGGATTGTTGAGGTTTTTGAGACAAGTTTTATCTACATTGTTGTATTATGAAATAATATATCAATGTGAAACTTTTATTAGACTACAATGACAGGCATGTTGGAAGCTACATCGTCTACAGAACATGGTATTACTACTCCAGTGTTGCCATTTTACAAATTACAATATATCCAACATGAATTATGAATTACTTATTAGAACTCGTTAACTGTTGCAATACTGAAGAACTTGTAGAATTGACGTCATCCATATGTAAACAAAGAAAGATCACGGTCATAAAGTTTTTTTTTAGTTTGTAAGTATAGTTTGTAGAATTTAGCTCTCAGAAAAAACGTTTTAAACTATAAAGTGAAATTGTAATATTGAACTAAAGGTTGTTTTTAATAAGGTTTTTATAATTGTATTATAATTTATTTTGCTCTATTGAATTTCGAGTCATCTTATTTATTATTTATTTAGTATTTATTATTTAGTCATCTTAGTTTATTTTCTTTTGATACTAAATCATGGACTGAAAAAAACAATTTAGGCTGTAATCTTTGTAAGTCTGCCATTTTAGATTTATAATTAAGTCATATAAACTAAATGTGTATTTACAATTTCAGTTCCATCAGTTGCGGATAACTGGTTTAAAATTTATTTGTAAACTATGTAGGTTATATTAACAAAACAAAGTAAACAGGCTTTTCGCCTATAATACAACTTTGTAATGTAATATTACTGTACTGTATTTTAGGACTAATTTAAATGTTTATTTTTAACTTTATTTGAAGCGACGTGGGTATTAGTACACTGTATAGTTAACACACTTTATTTATTTTTAAAGTAAGGGAAATGGATTTACACAATGCCTCGGTGCGTGGGCACGGAGGGGTGTGTGGGACTCAGAAAGTGGTTGGGGTTATCGCATATAGTTAACACACCTATTATGAATTATTCTTAAAATATAATTCATTTCGTTTGTTAATATACAAAGTTAATGTTGCTATAGTACTCGTGTGAGACCCATACCTCTCGGTTAAATTCAATTCCCGAAAGTTTCCTTTAGTTCGATTATCTTTCATGTCTGGCATTCGGACAAGGGTAACCGAAAGAAACTTTACGATAACTAAAACTTGTTTCACTTTTTTTAAATTAAGTTGTTAAAGTTAAAATATAATCTTTTTTCGAATTTATCTAAGCAACTACTTAGAAAGACTTTTTAACACAGTCTCGATTGTTTTATAAAATATGTAGATTTTCTCTATACATTCTCTTGGTGATACATATATTTTTAAGTTATTATAGAATTAACGTACAACACAGATTCATTGCACGTTTCATTGCAAACAATGAAACACAAACAATTATCTCACATATAATTTCGATGACATATATCCCTTAAAAGAAAAGGAATGAAAGTAAATGTTAGTGAAACGAAAGTAATGGTTTTTGAAAGAGAAGATTGCATAATTGCTATCGAAGCAGAACGAGTGGACCAAATGAAAGAGTTTGTGTATTTGGGATCAAAGGTTGCGTGAGATGGAGGGTGTGATGGTGATATTGAACGGAGAGTTTTGTTAGGGAATAGAAGGAAGTAACTGAAAAGGCGCGTTTCGCTGTGCATCGAGGAGTGCTGGTTCCTACACTTCGGTATGGTAGTGAGTGCTGGGGTTGGCAGAAGAAGCATGAAAGTAAGATTAACGCTGTGGAGATAAGAATTCTGGGAAGTATAGTTGGAGTGAAGATGATTGACAAAGTAAGGAGTAGTGTGGTAAGTTAATACTGTGGTGTAGTAGATGTAGGTAGTGAGTAAGATAGAGAAAAGTATGCTTAGTTGCTTCGGGAAGTTGGAGCGGATGGATGACAGCAGATTAACGAAACGAATTTATAAGGTGAGGGTAATGACCCAATGGGGCACGTCGGTAAGGGCTGATCTAGGCGAACGTACTTTGAACAAATTGAGCAAGTCTTAAAGGCCAGGTGAATAGTACCTATAACCAACGAGCATGTATATGTATAAACGCGGTTATGAAAGTAGAGGAAGCGAAAGAAGTGTGTCATGACTGTAGCAAGTGGAAGGCTGTAATCTCTGCCTACTCCAAGGGAGAGAGGCGTGATACTGTGTATGTAAATTCGATACACGCTTAAAATTAATTTACAGATTCTTATTAATCTAAAATTTTTGTGTCTATATTCAAGTTTAAGAATGAACAACGATAGAAGATAAATTATTAAATAATGGTTGTATGCCCACTGTTCAAAGTTTTAAAACTTTATCTCGTTTTTAACAAAACCGCGGAACGGATGTCTTTATCATGAGCTCAAAGGAAAGTGATTAAACGTCGGGGTCGCGGTGCTCCCAAATTGCCCGAAACTTTTCTAATTCTGCTCTGGAACGTTACGTAGCGTTTGAGCTTTTGAATTGGTCTAGTCATTCATGCAAAAGTCATCGTCGCTTTGTTTTATTCTGCGAGCTTTGAGCGATCCAGGCCTATGCTAGTTGTTTGTGGCTGGGAAGTTATTTACGTATCGCATCTTTATTTTCTTACTATCTGTGCCCGCGACTTCGCTCGCGTGGAATTCAGTTCATTATATTTTAAACTATAATATCCCTCTAGATGCAATCTATCTATATGCATGCAATATATATTCACATATACACTCGATGTCCCGTCCCGTCCAGGCTCCTAACCGCGGAGAAGGTCACCCCGGGCAGATCAGGCCACCTACCAGACAGCCTTCCTAGTGCAATCGAAGGCCTTGGATTGGCAATACGGCCCAGTCCAGACCCCACCGAAACTATGTACCCAGCCATTCTTGTCCTAATAAACTTATAGGGTGGTACGCTCAGCATACTACCCATGTGGTGATGAGTGTCACCTCCGGCCTCAGCCCTATAATCAACGGTCTCATAGGGCTGATCCCCACACCTTTTTTTTTTTTGACGAGGGGAATTCATTTACGCACTACCCTTACCTATTGCATTAGTGAGACCGAAGTCCCCCAATGCAATGGGTAACGGGGTGCGGAGGGATGTATCCGCACCAGTGTGGGACTCACCCGGACGTGAAGCGTCCGGAAATACCCACTAAACCCCCCGGGGCCGTCCGCCGCATTTGGAATGGGGACGATACGGGATAGCTTACGCAAGCACCGCGTCGTCCCCTGCGGCAGACCCAACAGGGCCACGTCCATAATTTAGCCCGTTGGGGATGGGGGGGAGAATGCCGATGCCTGACCCACAGGCTCTCTCCCCACCCACCTCTTCGCCCACTTCTCAAAGAGAAGTTTGACCAGAGTGGTCAACCGCCCGGGGGCAAGGGATAAAACCCCCTGCCCCCAATAAAAATGAAAAAGCAAGAAGACAGAGCAGTGGCGGGCACAGAAAAAAGAGGAAGAAACCCGCCACTGCTATAGAAAGGTAAATAGGTCTTCCCCTTCACTCACCTTGTCTTAACTGACAAGGCGTAGGAAGGAGAGGAACACCTAGAAGAAAGAACTGATCCCCACACCTAAAATATTGGCCTCCTCGTTCTACCCCCGAAGGACAGATTGGGTGAATGTGCCCCAGGACCAAACACCGGAAGCAACGCAGAGGCATAAGGCAAACTGTTCAGACAGCGCACGCCTTATTATAGAAATTTACCCGACTTCAATTACATTTATTGTGTTAATCTATTGAAAATTTATACATATTTACCAAAATATTTTTTTTTAATCGGATCAGTAGTACCGGAGATTACCCAGAACATTCCAACTCACAAACTTTACATCTTTACAATATTAGCATAATTTTTCTAATGCATACACTTCATTATTATGGGTTTTAAAGAATTTCGATAAACGCTGTTCATTCGTTATATAAATATCTAAATGTATGTACAGTATAATCTACCATAACAAACTTTAATCGAAATCGGTTCAGTATTTTTGAACAAATTACTAAACAGACAGACACCATTTAGGCTAAATTTTCATTATTATAGTATTATTTAGTATAGATTGTCCTACTTTCTGCAGGTCTTTCTGTCTTCTTTCTTTAGTATAGACTGTACTTTTAATGTTTCAAAATAGTAAAAATTAAGTTTAGCGTCATCTATGAATAACCGTCAGAAATACACACACATGTATTTTAAATTGAATGTATTATAAACAAAATTATGCTAATTTATTTTAGTTTTATTTCTACTCATTTCAATATTCACTTATAATACTGCAAACATATTTATTATGATGTTTTAATATGAATATAGATAAACATTTGGTATATAAGTGTATATAGGTATAAAAATATTTTAAATGTTACTACAAAGTATATACTACAATCATATAAAATTTAATCCAATTCGGTCCAGTAGTATTTGCGTGATTGGCGAACAAATTAATAAACAGACAGACAATTTTTTTTAAAACCATCGAAGTATGTTTTATTGTAGATTCTGAACCCCCTCTTGGTATCTTTTTCTGAAATATCTTCAATGTACAGATTTAGTTCATCTAGCATTTTATTATAAGTATAGATTGATTTATACTATTTTTTTTTCTAAATATAAATCGTTTATCAGCTTGGTTCTAAAGATAATTTACACAGAGCTTTGAATATTATGAGTTTTAAATAAGCATTTTCACAAAAGTTAAAAAAGAAAATATGTAATTATTTTCTACAAGTTCTTTAAAAAACATCCAGATTGTTTCCCACTCAAATCATATTTCCTTTATTATTGTTAGTTTAAATGTCCGGTAAAAATAAATGTATAAAATTGACCGCAGATAAGAACGGCAATCTAATAAAAGGAAATATCAAAGTTGGTGCGCACAAACCTTCAGACGGTTCGAAGTGAGCGAACCTGTACAATTTCAGTTCACAATCATATTGTTTAATTATATTTGTCCTACACTTTATCCATTGTTGGCGGTTCGCCAAATGATAACTTTTTTGTAAATATTTTATATTTAGAAAGTTATAACAATTTAAGTTCAATAACTGCTCAGTGGGTCTTTTAACACGCCGAAAAGAAAAAATAGGCTTATTTATAATAACTTTAAACAATTAATAAACACTATATCTTCTAAAAAATGTCACATTAAATATGTGAATTATTAGATACAATGTTAATCTATAAAATAGGAATTACCAAATTCTATATCACGAATTATCTCTTTATTGAAACTTGTTTAATTTATGCATACACGTTTATGCAAAAAGCACTTCCGGCCTCCTAAAAGCTCGTGTTAATATTAACATTCTCATTAGCCTGCACGACTGTCACACTTATGTACTCGGTGTACGTCACGCTTGATTCCCGCCAGATTGCACTTTACGCCCCGGGAGCGTTTCGTAGCGTATCCAGTCGAGCGCTACGCCACTCCGACTCAATCGCTACGAGAGCTACGGCGTCACGAATATTTACAATTAACTAAACTCAAAGTAAAGAAGCTAGAATTGAAAACAACTGTGATTTTTAATGGAAATATATTCTATTCTATTAATTTTATTATTAATTAAGGTTAACAATATGTTGATAATGATGCATTGATTACAATATGTAACGAAAATAAATGTTTGTATGCGATATTATTGATGCATGATACAACAAGTATTTTACACTCACTTTTATTACAGAACAATAAAGATGTTTTAGTCTATATTGCATAAGTTGCAAGATGCAGGAAGAAACCACAATGTAATACAAATCAATTCCCTCCCTGTTAACAAATTTTTAATACAACAAAAAATACTAAATCTAAAGCATAAGGAAAAAAGACATATATAAAATTAGAAAAACATATGAATTTAAGTATTGTAAGTAATTTTTTTTTTGCAACAAAAAGGCGAATTGCATTTAAAAACATAGCAAAATTTAGTACGATGTAACAGAAACATTTAAAAAAATTTAGATGAAGTATAAACCAATATTTAGTTAGTAGCAATGTTGATGTATAGGAATTGTTTCATTTGGGCCTAATTCCGAAGATTACATAATTTTTCTCAATGGTTTCCCTCGTTTATTGTGGCGCGCTACGTCGAAGTAGTCGCTACGAGTCTCATACGTTATGAGCATTACAAACGCTACATGCGCTACAAATGCTACGTTCGCTATGAATATGCACACGATACTGACGTCATAAAAATGAGATTGTATTGCTGTAGGAATGGAAATCTTCCGTTAGAAATTGTCGCAACGTTTTATGTTATCTTACTATAATTTTTTATTTCCACCTTGTCTTTTACAATAATCATTATATTGTTTGAAAGATTTCAAGTAAATGATTATTTTACTGAACGTTAAATTTATGTCTATTATTGATACTATTACGATATTGAATATAAAAAAAATTGAAAAAGACTTTGATTTTGGAAAGGAATCATTGTAAGAAAATTTAAAGTGTAATAATAACTCAGTATCATTGTAAGTAATGTTTCTTTTTATGAGATTTAACTGCTGAATGCGTAAATATCTTGTTTATATTTTTATACCGTTTAAATGAGATAAAATATTAAATTTCCTCGATATCGAGTATTATACGATATGTGTGTAAAGCTGATATCGATTTGAGATATCCTCCTGGGGATTTGAAACGCACGTAATCCAATATATTAAGTTCTAGCGAACTAAGAAAGTAATATATTATATGAGATAATATAATGTCTTTTGGCAACTATAATGTAAATTGTAACATGGAATGTAGAAAAGACGTTTTAACAATAACTTTATTTGTCTTGAGATAATATTATTACCTTATGTGAGAGCAACATGTCTATATTTAGTGTACATTATTTCTCGTTCCCGGTAGATTGCATTTCCTGCACCGTGAGACAGTCTGCACTCTCGAGCTCGTCGGCGACGCACTAAAGCGAAACATCCATTATACAACTACGAATCAACATATTAACTAAGATTACCTTGCACACGAACCAATTTATTACTATCATATTATTGGATTCGGTTCTCTTTCCATTGATGTTAATAACATGTTATTAATTATTAAATGTACACTGTGTAATTGTTAATTCTCATAAGTATTTTTTCATTTTTTATTTAATAATAAACTTTAATACAATTTTTAACAATTAACATATTCAATCGCTATTTATATAGTATTATTTTATACCTATATATTGGCGGTTATAGTACCTAGTGATATTTTTGCTACGATTAATAAATACTATGTTAAGTTATATTCCTTTCATTCGTCACGTTGCCACGTCTTATTAGAGTCTAGTACTGAATTGTACTAAACGTGTAGAGTAACGTTTTCTTTATTTTTAAATTCACTGTAATAATATTAGAATGCTATTCATACAGTACTTTAAATTTGTTGTTTTTATTGTTAGTTCATGTATTAGCGATACAAATGTTTGTGTCGTTGATCCGGTACAATTAAGTAACTAATACTTTTTAAATTCTAAAAAATACTTTTTCTGGGTTTTTAAGTCGTAAAGTAGTTTAAACTTAAATAATACTAAATTATTAATGAGCTTCAAAAGAAAGATTTATTTATCATTTAATAATGAAAATGTTTTAATTGAAATTAATAGGACATTATGAAGTATTTGTAACTCGTCCGAGTTAAACTTTACAATAAAATGATAAAGTTTTATTATTGAATTTGTTATAATGTGTACAAAAGCGCCAAAAATTGATACAATGTGAAAACCATACACGCGTCACAAGTTTATTTATTGAATAAATATGTATCATTAGCATATATGATAGTTAACTGTATTTCAAATTGAAATAATAACATTATTCTAAATAAAAAAAATCCGTTACGCAATTATAAATGATTATGTCATGAGCAAAACTTAAAAAAAAACTTAATTAAACTTAAAGCGTGGGTAGACCCCCACAAGGTGGACCGATGACCTGGTCGCGGCAGTCCGCTGGATGCAGGTGGCGCAACACTACTCGTTATTGAACCTTTGGAGGAGACCTACGTTCAGCAGTGGACGTCTTTCGGTTGATTGAATGGTTGGATGATGGTTATACGCGTAGTCACTACTACGACGTAGTTTCACCGTGGTATACTACACTGAGTACCAGGGAGATGCTACGAACTTTTCATCTACATTATTTTTTGTACACTATATTTATAATATACTAGCTGACCCGACAGACTTTGTCTTGTCTTAACTTTGAATATTTAATTCGAATTGTATATAATTCATTATAATTTTTTTTCCAAAATAGGTGCGGTGCATCAGGTTAAATTCATTATTTATATAATTTCAACTGATGGATCTGTTTTAAACGATATTTGCAACGCGCATTCTGTTAATAACGCCAACTGTCAAAAAACTGACATAAGGTTTACGTTAGAAAAGTTAATATGATCGTTAAGTTTCTGTTATTAGCACAATAGTTACGGTAAAATTTTTATTTTAGGGAGACTAAAAACCATTGTATATTGTACTCCGAAATGACTACATTGACTAACGCGTGAAAGGATCTCAATTGTTTTTTGTTTGCAACTAGAAAAACCTTTTAGAACGATGTTGTGCGAGCCCGCACACACACACACACACAGACAATGTTATGTAAGTAACTCAATAAAAAGTTATTACTCATGAAAATAAAGTAACACAAATTCGAACAATTGAGTTTTGTAATGTCAACGTCAAGATCAACGTTGGGACAGAATCAGCCGACGCGCTGCACCCATAATAATAATGTTTATATAATACAAAACAACATTTTTTAATTTTACACAATGGGAACTGGTTACTGATTGTAAATATCTGTACAAATAAATGAAATTGAAACTAATAACAGTATTGATTGTTAATTAATAATAGTTTTCACTAAATACATATTAATGTACGTAAGGTAAAAATATATTTTCTACAAAACCCTTTCATAAAAAAATATCTGCGTTTCTAAAACGTTATAAAGGCACTAAAAAGCTTTCAAAGTACTTATCGCTCGGAAAAACTAAATCTAATGTTACATTTATAAGAATTTGTGAGAAGTTTCGCTTATCGATATTGAATTTTATTTTTTGTGTTTGTAAATGAACGAAAATTTAAAAAAATATTTGGAGAAAGAAAATAACTTTGTTCATTAACAGAGATAAATCCATGAATTTTAAGATGACCTACTTCACGTTGTTAGGAATTACACCAAACGATTTGAACGATATAAAAGTTCTATATCTACATAACTAAAGATATAATGCAACACTATAGTCCGGCCGCTCAAAGAATGCGTTTTTGACAGATCGTGATCGACTGGGCGATGTAACTTTGAACTGGAGTACAATTTACGGCAAAATTTTAAATATCTTTTATTTACCTTATTGACGAGTAGTAATATTAAAATTCGAATAATTATGCCAACTTACAATAAATGTATTAATTTTGTGCTAAAATTATTATAATTACTTAATTAACAAATATAAAAACAATAGCTTTTAAAAGTCAAACCACACCAAACGGCGCTGTTTCAAGGTTATGTCAACTGCTTGTTTTTGTAGTGATGTGACAACATAACGAGGCAAAGGTAATCGAATATTTTTTGTGGTTGAAAAACTAAAAAGATTATATTTGAAGACTTTGACCACGATATCCGTATAGATACTATGATTGACAATAATATGATTATATACGTTAGTGAAGATGACAGCGACTCCTCAAGCGGATTGGAAGATTAAATTGTTTGACATAGTCTTCATTGTTTAAGGCTTAAAACTATGTACTTCATAATACATTTTCCAATAAATAAAGCATTTTTATTTTTTTCCCTTCGTTACATTCAGAAATTACGATTAAGATTCAATTCAATTAAAAGATTCTATAAAAAACAACAACATATAAATTCAATTGAATAAATATGCATAATTAATGCAATAAATAACGTTACTAAATATTATTAATGTTATTTATTGTACATCACTAGTCATAACAAATTGACAGGTGTCAGAAAAGCATTATTTGAGCGGCCGGACTATAGTGTATGTTATTAGTTTTTCAAATGTGTTTTTGGTACATTTTCTAATAAATTAAGTTAATTATCAAGTTAAATTATACAACGCACGTCTATTGCACTGTATAATTTTACACAAAGTTTGTTCGGTATGCAGCGTGCTCTGAAATAACTTATGTACGACTCACTATAGTGTGATGTGAAAAAAATATCTGAATAATATTTATCCGTATGAGTTTATATATGGTTGTTATATAAATACAGTGTAGTTACGATTTTAATCAATTGTCCTAAAATTTCGACATATAGCGAATCATGACAGGTTCTTTAGTACTAGTTCTAGTACATTATAACTACTCACATCGCACCGGCGTCCAGACACCGTTCCGACCCACTCACTTGTCCAATCCGTAATGTTGTCTGTTTCAAAAGTATCTTATCTATTTGTTTTTTCTAAAACGGGTTTAGATATAATTTTAATTTTTTTTTGCTTGCAATATTTTGATGTATTTTTAGTATGTCTGTATACTTAAGGATTATATATTTACTCAATAAAATCACCCCTATATTGCTCAGGTAACAGCACCTTGATTGGTGTCGAGTGCGGTCTAAGACCGTTGGTGAAATATATATTTTTTTATTTGAAAAACGTCTTTAAACTCTAAAATAATTCAAAAATGTATACATTTTCATGTATTACATTAAGAAAAAGTATTTCTAATCTGTCGTTCGCGTATATTTCTATCCTTTCTATTATTCACTACAATGTTGTAAGATGTGACTGATGGTGGTCATTATTAAAAACCCTTTTTTTAAAGAATCATGTAAAGCGGTTAACTAACAGACATACTAACTGATCAACGTTAGCTTTTATTAATTGTAAGGATGAGTTAATAAAGAAACCCTCTGCATAAATCGAAGTTCGAAACGAAGTTCGTTATTTCAAAGCGATAATGTTGTTTGATAAAACACTGGAGCATAAAGAAATGAAAGTACATACTTCAAAATTGGTTTAATCCGCCGCGCAGCTTTTAAGAGGAAACGAAATAAAACGACGAAGAAAAAATACATGGAAGCAGATCGTGGCCGGTTATTGGCTGCCTAATGAAATATTGATGAAGCCTACGCCCTCTAGCGTATAAACTGGGAGCTTCTCAAAGATTCCACCGCAATTATTGTACGTGAATGGGATTGTTTTTTATTTGAATAAAAATATTCCAGTGCTTATATTGTTTATGGGTTTTATGAAATTTTTGGAATGAATTGTCGTAAGAGTTATGAATCACTTGGTTGAGTTGTGTTAATTACGAAATCATTTGTAAGAAAAAGGGAAAGGTATTTCATATATATCTCGAATAGTTTCGAATAGTTAACTAGAATTCAAAAATTATATATATAAATCATAAGAAAAGATTTAGTGATGGTTTTTTATTAATTCTTCTATAGTATATTCCCGATTTTCGCTGGCTAAATTCGATATAGGAGTTATTATAAAGTCTATTGTCATTATTTTATTAGGTTCTTTGTTAATCTAAATAAATGATAGATGATTCTATGACAAACACTACGTGATGAACTCTAATTAGTCACCATGATTAGTCGTAAACCATTTGCTTAATAGTTGCGTTCTAGCCATGTACGAGCCATTTAGCCTAGTATAACATAGTTCATTTATCACATGCAGATGAGATTTATTCTAATTTGTGATATATTATTAGGCGATATTTACTTTTTTTTTATATTCAAATATTTAAACTAAATAAATCTAGTTCAGTTTTAGCTTGATACTAACGAAGCGTAGATTATCGGTACTCAGTGAGAAGTAGTTTATTATATACTATTGTAAAAGGCCCTCATTAAAAGCATAAATTAAAGTTTGTTTCCAGTTTTGATGAGCGATCAAGTTTCAGATCAAGTGATCCTCTCGGATCGTTCTAAAAGATTTAATGGATTAGTTTGTTAAATACTTATATTTAATTATACTTAAGTTAATAATTAGTATTATTTACTCTATTATTTCTTTGGTATTTATATATAATATTTCTTTATTTATGTAAAAAGGTTATAGTATTATACCTACAGGTTTTTTTAAATGTTGTTAGGTGTTTAACCCCTTGAGCACTTATCTGGCGTTTATGCCAGCTTTTCATTGTTTTCCTATTGTCTTCCTATTATCTTATTTTTATGGGTACTCGACACATTAACTTAGTATGTAGTTTATGTAAACACATTTATGGCAAGTATAAAGGGCCAATTGTAAATATTAATCAGAACTTTTTATACGGAAAATAGAAAGTATAAAAGATTTATACAATACAAAAGTATTTCTAATAGTGCTCAGCGAGGTGTGTTTTGATTGTTAACATGTTTGGCACACGAGAGTATAATATTGTCTATAGTGACCTCTTGATAAGTGCCGTTTGCAGGGTGGTAGGGTAATAGAGCCTGACTGGATCACGACCACATTACACTTTAAAAAACCCTTTGAAGTGACACCTTAATAATGGTATGATGCTGGCGCTGTCGATGGATTGTCATTTACCAGCAGTCAACATTGTACTTGGACTGTAATTTATTTAACGTCATATGAAGGGCAGTTATATAAAAAGATTTTTTAAAATACTCGCAAATAATTTGAATTTTACTTATAAACAAAGAAAGGTATTTTTATTGTGTCCTGGCTTAAACAGTATTTCGTTAAAGAGAACTTTAATTTAATGTTATATAATAATGTTGAAAATAGCAGATCAAATATAATAACATAATTACCGGAGAAACAAAAACGATAGGTTCATTAAAATAATGTTATTTTGTACAATGTGTTCACGTTGTTACTCAAAATTTCAAACAAAAAATAGATATGTTGGTAAATTGAGCGATAGCAAAATAGGTTTGAAAGGTATTCATTCGTTCACGGTCGAGGAACTCCATTGTTTCTACGATCGCTCAGCAATGTTGAGTGACATTTTAACTTATCGATTTACATCTATTTACTCAAGCGTGAAGATAATTAATTATGTATAAAGTTGCCTTTAGATATTGATCATCTACAATATTGTGAATAGAAATATTCCTTCTAATTCCCTCACGAGATGTCTGCAACCTAACTTAGTTAAAAGTTAAATAACATTTACTTTACGATAAATCTGATAAAATAATATCGTTTCCTCCCCTTGTGTAGGGAGAGTTGTATGAGAATTCAAGGGTCCAGCTAGGTTTTGCTTAAACAAAGGTTTCACATAGGAAGTTGCGTACGAACTTATACCTAACAGGTGTCGGTTCTTATTATGTAGTTTTATTCTCGACTCTACATGATTTTACAATATACTCGTATCGGCAAAAGCATACATATAGCGTATAAGCAAAACATAATATGACTACTGCTAAACTTTTAAAATAAATATAATATTCGCCGAATAATGTCCAAGCACCCTTGGGGCGTGTTTTATTGTAAGACTATTTTGGGCGAGTGCCAAAGGTTTTTTATTTACCCCACAACAATCGACCTTTTTCAATCTCGACGTTACCTTTTTAACGTTTTTTGACCTCCTCCTCGACGTGTCGAGAGCTCGCGGAAATGAAACTCTCAAGAATATACTGAGTTACGGCTAGTGATGTGAATATAATATACGCTTTAAGGTAGCACCGACTTGATATTAATGAACCTATCTCTTTATATTGTGGTTAACATAACTTTGGAACTAAACAAGTTATAAATGGCAGTGGAAAAAATCGTTTAAAATATTATATTCCGATAAATGATAAATGCCTCATATGCGTTACTCTGTTAAGATGTGTATATCGTTTTTATGGAATACGTGTATCGTTAATTAATTGCTTTGTGATTTACACATGTGTTTACTTGAACGTCACTTTTGTTGCTAACTGTGTAATAGTATGTTGCTCAGGTACTCTGTGAGTTAACCATTTCTTGGAAGCCGAATTATGGATTTCCGTCGTAATAATTATTATTATTTGAAATATGCGTAAATTAGGTATTCGTTGACGTGTGTACGAACGTTACACTGGTCATAAACTCCTGGTTACTTCAATGCGTGTGTGGGCGTTTTACGTAACACACCGGATACGATATTCATAGGGATTAATGACGTCATCAGGCAGTATGGTTTACTAAACAACATGTATCTTCTATAATGGTGATTACCCGGATAACTGTTTTTGTTATTAAACTCGTTGATCGTTTATATAAGTGCTAGTAGTGCAGTTGACAGTCGAGTCATTTATCAGCTGTCTTTGAAACGATGTTTAATAGAGGACGTTCTAAAACTTATTACTCCCTGGTAGGGTGACGTTAAAATAAATGTCTATGAGATTTTTTAAATTATGAGATTTGTTCAGATTATTTTAGTAATTTTATATTATACTAGCTGTGTGCCCGCGGCTGCGCCCGCGTTTCATATATTCTCCACTGCGTTTTCATTTTTTTTATATGGAACCCTAAAAAAGTTCAAAGTTGCTCAAAGGACAATGCTTGGAGTTTCACTGCGTGATCGAATCAGGAATGAGAAGATCCACAGAAAAACCAAAGTAACCGACATTGCCTGAAGAACGGCTAAATTTAAGTGGCAGTGGGCTGGGACACATTGCTCGCAGAACCGATACCTGATGGGGCCAACGGGCTCTCGAATGACTACCATGCACCGGAAGACGTAGCGTGGGTGACGACAAGGTGACCTGACGACCTGGTAAAGGTCGCGGGAATCCGCTGGATGCGGGTGGCTCAAGACCGGTCGTCATGGAGATCTTTGTGGGACATCTATGTACACCAGTGGACGTCTTTCGGTTGAATGGATGGATGTATACGGATCCCTAATTATTTTCCAAAAAATAAAATTAGAACTAAGATAAAGTGAAATATTTCTAATAAATTATGATAGGATTTTATTCAAACTTCGAATTTTATTCAAAATTCAAAGTTTTATTTTTTTACGCGGAACCGTATTGTATTTTCGAAAATTTAAAAGTACCGTAAGTTACGCGGAGTAACTTCAGGTATCTACCAAAAAATCCTGCAAAATCGTTCCAACCGTTATACAAACAGACAGACAAAATTAAAAAAAAAAAATGTTGACATGGGTATCGTATATACATACATTTATATCTATTTAGTAAAAAAAGTTGTTGACATTAAAAACAGATACTCCAATTTTATTTATTAGTGTAGATTATTATTTTACAATACTATAGTATGAAATATGAAAAATATTTTTGCGGTTAGTTATTATTGACTATACACATATCACAGAAGAACTCAAGTCATTCTTATTTCATTTTAGAGTAAAATAAATTTCATATGAATAAAATGTTTTGTTAATTTCTTTGCGTTATTGAGATGTATTGTTAAATCATTGTTGATCTATACCTGCATCTATCGTATAACATTATTTGTTATTTTCTGACGTTTTGTTACCAAAAATTTGATACGGTTCGTAACATTCTAGTTCCTACATCAAAGATGTTTTAAGTGAATATAAAGTGAAAGTAAAGTGAATCCAAATCGTTTTGAAATTAGACGAGTGGAGATGCATTTCACGAATTACTGATTGTTTTACTTATATAGTCTAGTACTTATTTGTGTAAAGTAGGTGCTCTGCACTTCTCTTGAGCTTTCAACTTGACAACATTTATTCGTTTTCATAATTAGTTATAAATGTGATCAACTATAACATAAACTATTTTTATTATTATACTAGACACTCATTGGAAATAAACAAATACGCAAAAGCGAAAAACTTCAACAAATTCAATCAATTCTAAAAAATAGCCAAAAATATATTACTATTTGCAATAAAGGAAAATGTAAATACCAAGTATTATTCTTTTTTAATCTTCGATATCGTTTTATCTGTTTGGCTAAAAGATGTTTCATTATTATTTACATTTTTGTCATCTATAGGCACAGTGTTAACGATATGCTCCACGATGGTAAACAGTTAAAGTCTAGAGGTACTGGCTCTCAAGTGATGTTTCCAGAACATACCTTTTGGTGTTTTGCGATATACTTTCGATGAGGAATTATTAGAAATGCCCTGTCACCATACTATGGTTTGATGGCTTAGTGTGTATACCATCCTGGACCACATCTTCACTTAACATCAGATGAGATTTTGGTCAAAGCACTGAGCCTATATCGTGTAATTTTTTTTTATCGTACATTCTTTCATATTCATCCATTCAACCGCAAGACGTCCAGTGCTGGAAATAGGTCTCCCCAAATCTCTCCACGACGACCGGTCTTGCGCCACCCGCATCCAGCGGATACATCCATATGTATTTAGTTTTTATTAAATATTATGACATTACAAACAGACACTTAAATTTTATGTATAAGTGTGTGTGTGCGCACGAATCTTTTATAACTGATGGGATTTCAATATTTATAGTTTCTAGACCTCGTTAAAATTTTCCCACAGTATCCGGACCCTACCTAAAACTCCTTGCCGTTCCTTGTTGTACTACTTGCTTGTGTTCTACTTTTTTTTAATAACCTTTTATGGTATACTGTCGTTGTTTAACCCCTTGAGCACTGAACTTGAACACTAACCTGGCGTCTACGCCAGCTTTCAATTGTTTTCCTATTGTCTCATTTTATTGGTTAATCGATATATTAAACGCGTATTATATTCATAATAATAATTATCATGTTTTGTTTAGTCCGATACCAGTGTTCTGTAAATAAATGTTACAAAATCGTGTCTCGTGTGTGGATCTCCGCGCGCTGTATAAATAGGACTCATAAATAATTTAGCTTACTCTTCTGGATGTGTAACCACGGAAATGTTGGCTGCGACCTCGTGTCGGTTACAAACAACATTTCTGTGCAGTAATTAACTTTAACAATATTAAAATTAAGTTAAACCTTTGGTTAAATAGCTATGTTTCTTGTATTTTTGTTCGATTCACTTAGTTTAATAAATGCTTGGAGAATTCATTAGAACCTTAAAATCATGAAACCCACAAGTGATCATTACTTGTGAGATTTATTATTGTAAAAGTTAAAGTCAAATACGAGTACATACGTACATATCTATGTATATATAAAAACAAAATAAATTACAGTATTTAGTGATTCGTACATTATTAAGTTCCTTTTTAATACGTCAGCATTGTAATTTACAAGCATGCATCAAAATTCATGTATCTCTTTTACATTGGTTCTTTTGTTTTCGAAGTAAATTGACTAAATGCCCACATTTCAGCAGTACAATCTCTCGTATTGATATAATTTACCTCTAAACTAGATTACAAGGGATAAAAATTCCTGCAAACACTCCAGAACTTTCGATTGCTTGGGGGATTGAAGTTTTTACCAAGAGTGAGTTTGGTGTATAAGAATTTTCTAAATAGTTTGGATTTCTTAAAATGTTCTCTCGAGTAAAAGGTAGTTTTTTAGTACAAATTGATTTCAGTGTTATAACATGATTATATTATACCTTTTTTATTTAATAATGTTGTTCGAGTTGGTCACAACTGTAAACAACCGAATCGCGCTAGGCCCTAGTATAAACGATTCGGTGTCGTGATCAACCCTGGGCGTCCTGCAATTCGCAGTAGACCGAAATAATTACTTATAGATCGGCACTTACCTCTCGAGTAACGTCGGTGTTCTGTTGCACCTTCCGTAGCCCGTGTGTAGTAACTAATGTAGAATGTAAATGTATGAACTGAGTAATAGCTAGGAAGGCTAGGAAGGAAATATAATTAGGCACTCTTAAAATTAAGCACAAACAATTTTCACATGTAAAAACGTGTATCTTTGCGTCAAAGTTGTGACCAAACAGAATTCTGCGTCAATTCTCGTGGGTACTCCAGTATAATCAAGGTACCCTCTTTTTTATGTATTGATCAATAATACTTAACAAATGTTGTAAATCTATACTCGGTAAGCATGTCGTTGATGGTGGCTAATTAGAGTATTCTTAGAAGTATTTTGTAGAAAACTTAATTCTAATGAATAAAATGTTAGTGATGAAATATTATCGGAGATGTTCATCTCTTTATAATGCTATGTTCATCATCATCATCATCTCCCTACCCTTTTCCCATTTTTATTTGGGGTCGGCGCAACATGTCTTCCCTTCCATTCCTCTCTATTTGTTATCATCTCCGCATTCACTCCTTTTCTAAACATATCATCTTTCACACAGTCCATCCATCTTTTCTTTGGGGTTCCCCTTCCCATGTAACCGTCCACATTCATATCCAATACCTTTCTCACAACATTCTCTTTCTCCCTGCGCATCACATGTCCATACCAGGATAAACGACCGCCTCTTAACTTGTCTGTTATTGGCGCCACTTTCAAACTTCCTCTAATATACTCATTCCTAATTCTGTCCATTCTTGTTACCCCACACATCCATCTCAACATTCGCATCTCAGCTGCATGTAAACTTTTTTCGTCCGTCACCTTTATGGGGTAACATTCTGATCCATACAAGACGACAGGTCGAATTATGTTCTTGTAAATTTTCCCCTTTAATTTAAAGGGGATTTGCGGATCACACGTAATGCTATGTTAAAGCGGTAAAAAGATACATCGTTAGGTATATTTCTGAATGTTTAAAACATTGCAATGCAAAAAAATGCAATTACAAAATAACAGATAAGCCATAAAATCTGTAAACAAACCAACCGGTATTCATCATTATAAGTCGATTACTTTGATACAAATAAAAAAAATTAAAGCATGACAGAACTAAGTCACAAAGTCTTGGCCGGGTTAGTAATCCACGTCAGTTGTAGTTGTCCTGCTGAACTATTATAACTTTTTGCAATTTACAGTTTGTTATACTCGTATAGTATCAATAATTTAATATTCGTATAATAAAAAATAGTCTTATTATACGTGATTCATTGGTCTACAAAAATGGAGAAAGAGATAAAAATTAGTAAGCTGATAGTATAGCATGATTATAATTAAACGTTTCTTTGTGAGAATGACATATGCAACTTTTATGAAATAAAAATAAATCTCTGAATAGATTGGCAGGAACCGTCACCCCAGTAACGTGTGATGTGTTAATCATTTACCGCTAAGTGATTGGTGTTGCCCTGGAACCTACTAACGAGCTCGCTGTTACGCGTATACCTTCTGTAGGGTGAAGGGGGGGGGGGAGGTCACAAACAATAATCAAGAATTTGAAATCTATTTTTAATACTAAATGGTTAAATATTTGCCTAAAATGAAAGGTTTCTTATTGAATGTAAAAAATAACATCTTAGTTTCAGAAATTTGTAAGTGAATTAATTAAAAAAAATAATTCTTCATTTGTGCACGTTTCTCTTGGATCCATTTATTATCTTATTTGTGTATTTTATTGGTTATTTAAATATATATTATATTCGAATCCATGTAATATTCAAGTTTCGCGTGAAAACTGTCACTGTAATTTTTACATTACATTTCATTATTACAACGAACTTTATTATTAGCATGTGTTTATTTGTTTATGAAGTTATTACATTATAGAGGCGTGTATAGTTTTAGCAGTGGCGATTATAATACTGTATAAAACTAATTACTTCATTTTTACATTAACGGGAAAACATAACATAATCGCAATTTTTGCTTTGCGAAGTACATCTCAACAGTTTTCATGCTGATTTTGGTTATATATTCAGTTTTTGGTTAATAGGGAGTTTGATTATTAATTTATAAAATATTTGAAACGCTGAAGTGTTCATTTACTGTACAACCGCCTAATTATCTTTATCCGTTAACGGATTTAGACATTGAACGAACTATTTAAACTTGTAATTTGTGTTTATATCTTTATTTATTTCTCTATTCTAAATGATATTTTTGTGCAACTTTATGGATAAATCTAATAGTTGATTATAAATATGATGGAAAATTGTCTAAAAAATAACGCATTGTAACGTCTAACAACGCATTGTAATACATTGCATTGATATTTCGTCAAAATATCGAAAAGTTTTAAATACTTATAAAATTCTATCAAGCTTACATCATCAATATCGTGGTTTGATTGTATTTCTGCAAGTCAATATTGCTTTGTTGTACTTCTTTTCATGGTTACTATTACTTCAACGGAATTAATTGATAACCTATATTTAGGTATGTATAATTACAATCAAAACTTGTGATATTCAATGTAATGTATTACAGGTTCGCAACTGGTGTCTTGCAAACGTAACTATGAAGTTACAGAGATCATTTTGAACTAAAATTAAATTAAAATTGGTACTAATAATTTGCGGAAGCTTATGTAATGCCGTGGACGTCTTTCGGCTGACATGACGAAAATCGTACTAACAAATATAAACTTTTGTTTCATGAATATTTTCCAATTAAGGTTTTTAATGTATTACTGGATAAGTATAAAAACCTGTTTCGGTAATGCAAAGTAAAATTGTGTTGTAATGTTTATTTTCTGCTTTTTTTGCTAGGTAAGTTGGCTGCGGTAAGCTACTGTTATAAGTAGCGCCATCTAAGAATGGCGTACAGAAGTGCGTATTTGTAATTTGTTTGAAAGCTTCCAAATAGCGCCATCTATACAGACCTTATCGAATAAAGTTTCAATGAATTCTCTCCACATCAATTATTCGCAATGATGGTTTAGGTTTTCCGAAAATTCAGAGATGGCGTTGTATGAGTAATAGTTTAGGAAGGTTTGAATTTCTTGTGCATAACGTTATGTTTCCTACATGGATCTACAGATGTCGTATTTGAAATGTAGTTAAAGAAAAAACATCGTAAGAACACTTTCTCCTCAAAGTCACAGTGAAACTGTAAAGGCCCTTCCGGTTAATAACATTAGCTAGTTAGAAAAAAAAGACACTTTCTCATATCTACCTGTTTAGTTTCACTCACATGTTCCGGGTGCATCATTTGAGAGCCAGTCATTGAGGGTTAGCGTGATCCTATGTTAGGGCACGTTTTTACTTAGTATCACGCGAGATAGTGGTCAAAGCGCTAATAAACAATCATAGTATAGACCAAATATGAAAGCATGTGTGTTCAATCACAGTTTTCAATGTATCTATGAATTATTTATGAATCTCTATTCTGTTATATTAAATTGTAAATTTTCTATGTTAGAAAACATATCACTTGATATCTGCTGAACCAGTTTGAAAATATAATAGCTTTCACATTAATATAATACTAAATCCGAGTACAGATCTCGAATACCTGTTAATAGGGACTAAGCAGTAGTAATCAAATTATAATTAAAAAGATACAGAGGAGTCAATCAACCATATGTGTAGCACCAACCATAGTACTACCAAAGCGTATTCACGTAAACGAAGTAACGGGCGACAACTAGTATATAGTAATCTATACTTATAATAAAAAGCTAAAGGAACGAAATCTATACATTGAAGATATTTCAGAAAAAAATCCTTCAGAATCGAAAATAAAACACAATTCGATGGTTTTTAAAAATTTTGTCTGTCTGTCTGTTAAAAAATTTGTAATTTTTTCGCCAATCTCGCAAAAACTACTGGACCGAATTGGATGAAATTTGTAGGTTGTAGGACGGTTGTGGTCTATACTTAGTAGTAACATCTAGCTTACTTTTTGACACATATATGTATTTACATAATGTATACAGAGCGTTTATCTAGATTCACATTAAAAACCACAATAATGAAATGTATGCATAATAACAATATCAAGTTGAAGTAGATATGTATGAAGTTAATTTGTATTTATAGATTAAAATTTAATTTAATTAATACTTTGATATTTAGGATATATACAAATAAAAACTAATTTTAAAATGGGCGAGAAAGGTTTGGAAATTTAAAAAAAAAACTGAATTAGGCTCAGCGCTTTGACCACTATATTACTTGATGTTTAGCCACGATGTAATCCAATGTGATAAAGATCCTGGGAATGTGTATCTTTATTTTATAAAATCTTCTTTTTACAAACAGGGAAATACACGCGCACGGAGTCGCGGGCACTGGTAGTATTATAAAACTGAAGAGTTTGTTTGAAGATCCTACTAACTATCATCTTTTGGGCTCATTGCGTAATGTTTTTGGATGTAAATTCAAGTTATTATTCTAAAAAGCTAAAAAGCACCTATTGAATCCTAAATAATGATGATAATAACCTTGATAGGAAAATTAAACCACATACGTATCCTTAGGTAAAAGTGCCTACTAGATTTCATTTTTAAAAGCGAATAACAACACCAGCGCCCTGTTACAAATGAAACGTAGTGCAAAAGGACACTCGAGAGTTGTGTGCAGGGCAGGTACTTTATTCTCTTTGTCGCCTCTGTTGCCTTGGTACCACTCGACAACGTTGACTACACGTACTTTGTTTTTTCCTGTGAGTTGTTAGTTTCCTTTTTCCTTGTGGAAGAAATATGGTGGTTAGTTATGTTTGTTTTATTTGTTTTTTTAATTAATTAACTTAATTCGTCTTAAATATTTTTTTCAATATGGAAATATTGTCGTTATTTTCGAAAAAAGAACACGCGAAGTATCGAATTTACGGGCATAGAAAATGCCATCAAAAACAAAATTTGTAAAAAAAAAACAAGTCTTAGAACTCAGGTCTTCTACCGTAAAAAGTTGTGAGATACATGTAATGGCAAGTCAGTTACTTAATTAAGTTCCTACATACGGACCTTCTGTCTTAAGTTATTACGTAATTAGCTAACCTAAAAACATCTTATAGTGACAATATCAATAACCCCTTGAGCACTAGTCTGGCGTTTACGCCAGCTTTCCATTGTTTTTCTATTGTCTCATCATTATGGGTAATCGACATATTAATTTTAAAAAATAATATAAAAAGTATGTGTTATTTCCCTGCATTCTTCTCGTATTAGCGCAGTCTTCCCTTACGGCTCAGCCTTCAAACTCATACTCGACCCGCAATTGCCCATTTCACGGCCTTTGCAATAATGTACTATTTTCGGCTCTTAATTGATAAATAAATATACAATTGCTGTATCTACATACATTTTACAGTATACATTTTAATTTATATTTAAATATTTACTAAAACAGTTATTTATTTATTTACTTGAAACCCATCGTCACTTAATGTTTATGATCAGATATACTAGAAATTTTTATTTGCGCCGACTAATCATCTCTTTTACGTTAGTATGCTTTTGATATCTTATGTGATATGAATTATGTGATTTATTTGCTTTACAATGGGTTTTTTATTATGATTGCGCTTCATTTTACTCAGATTATTTATATTAATTGGTCGGAAAATTACTTTTAGTTGTTTTCAAGCCTTGGAATATCAAAATTTTGATAATTCGTTATAGACATATAGACATACAAAGGGTAGAGAGGTCTCTGCTCGGCTATATATATACTTGGTCGAAGCATAAATGAAAAGATCTGAAAAAGAACCAAAGTAAACGAAATTTGCAAAAGTAAAAGTGTGCCTGTGGCACTAAAGTGGCAATGAGGGACGGGGATATTGTTCGTAAAGTCAATGACAATAGGTTCTCGAATGGTGACCATGTTCCGAAAGTTGTAGCGTAGGTAGTTTGTAGGTCCCATTCCAAAAACATGAACCGACGATCTGGTGAAGACGAGAGCCAGCTGGATGCGGGTGGTGTGTGACTGGTTGTTATGAAGATCTTGGAGAGCCATGGTTAGCAAGCATGGGATGTCTTTCGACTGGAATGATTATGATGATGGTAAAACATTACTTTTTTAAATATGTAGCGTTATTTGAAAACGAGTCTTAATCTACCTTTTTATTTTCATTAGTATTATTCATGAAAATCACAGTTTTTATGAATAAGTCTGTTTTTCGAAATTACAAAGGTTTCAAGTCTATCCAGCCAACCGAAACTAATATGGCAACTCATTTTCTAGGATAAAAGGAAACGGTCTTTTTGCCGAGTTCATTCAATGCTTAGATTTAGATTAAAATACCACAAACATATCCTTTGAGTAAAGAACTAAAAGAGAAATAAATATAGATAGATGTGTTTATGAGTGGGCGCTGAAACGATATATGAAAATTCGTTAGATATTTCATTCTTGAATATTTATTTCGAGATAAGATTGATTAGGGATCCGAGTGGATTATTAAACAGGAATTTCATTAATCTTGTTAGTAGGATTGCTGGAAGGATTTGTATAATACAATTTTTTATCGAAGCGCGCGTTTATCATGACGAAATACATGTGGTTAGTAGGTATTGGCTACGGACCTCTTGCGGCGATCCCATTTCCACGAGAAATATGCGCCGAGGGCTACTGCTATTAAACTTAGTTTGGAGCCTGAATTCAATTTTCCTTCCAAATAGCCGTTGGGTTTGGAGTACCCTGCGATCCTTTGTGTTTCACGTCGCCGCAAATAAAAAAAAATACGATTTATGCGAGCACTCGTTAACGCGGCCTGTGGAGCTCTCCAAAACTCATTTTTTAATTAAAAGTAATATGCATGACCTGAATTAGCATATTTTATGTCGCCAAATTATGTTACGAGTTCCCCGTTTATATTCGCGGTGAAGTGATATTTGCCACTGGAAATTCTAGGAAAGGTTATTGCTATTGTTTTGTTTGGTTTATTTTTAATCTGACATGTACATTTGTACCAAGAGTTTATTGCAGTGGTCGTCACAATTTTCTGGTCAAGGGCTATATATGTAGGTCAATGTGAGGTACCACCGCGGGCCTCACTTAAATAGTACCAGGTTAGTTGATGCCATCTATTAATTGACATATTTGCAGATTCTCCATAGATTTTGAATAGCAATAACAACCTATGAAGTCATTTTTGACAACCTAATTCAATTACTATTCATTGATTTCAAAGCAACTAAAAATCTTTTGCGATTAATTGAAAATGATCGGGTATTCAGGGGTAAGGTTTGTTAGACATATTATTTTCTGGAATTTCGTTTTGTCAAAATTGGTAGGAACATCGCGGGCCGCAATTTGATGACCACTGTGTTAGTGTATTTTTGTAACTCAAAACTATTATTTGCAGATTATCTCGAAAAAATATAGATGTGATGAGCAATATGCATTTTAAATTTATTTCCCAATTTTCTTGGTGTTTTTTTTTGAAAGAGGTAAATAATAAAACAGTTTTAGAGATAGTCGGTTTCTTTATTATTTAATATTCTACAAATTCCATTCTATTAAAAAATCAAAACCTAAATTGAAAAAGCTAGTAAAGATACATACCTAAGTTAAAAATACAGGAGAATATTTGTTAGTATATTACAGTAGGATCTCGATTAACCGGACTAATTGTTGTTAGTAGACATTCGGATAATCGGAAATCCGGATAATTCGTGTGTGAAGAAAAGCGGGTTCTGCTTTTTTCTCTTCATTGCTGCTAAAGCACGAAACTGACTAAAGAGCGAATTGCATTACACTACATTTACTAAATAATACGAGAATATTCGGGTGTAATATATATTGTTTTCTTTGTTTGTTGTTTATTTAGAACCGAAGGAACGATGGTTCATTGATATGGTGATGAGAACCACTTCATTGGGTTTGGTTTAGTTTTCGGTAAGAAGTTTTCGACGAAAGAAATATTGAACATTGAATGAAGAAATAAACACTTGTGTATTCCAGCAGGATCACACAAATATAGTAGTAGTGACCAGATGAGATTTTGATCAAATGATAAACGCTAAACTATTATCTATTATTCTATATAAATAAAAGTGAACGTAAGTTTATATGTTACTTTCCTAAAAACCTTTCATTCGATTGTGATAAAACTTTGATGAGTGGTTTCTGGGCAAAAAATTGTCTCAGCATTGCAACTTGTACAGCTAAGTATAGTATAGTATATATGAGTTATAAAAAATGGAAATATAAATTACATTTATATGTCACAACGAATGAAAAAATAGTAAATATAAAAAATGAGCAAAACCCTTTACCCTTTCTACAAAGGCATAGTTTCGCTATATTAAATATTCAAATTTTAGAATAAAGCTTAAAGAAACACTTAGATAATTATAATTAATTTTATTAGAAACAATCAAAAACAATAAGTGATGAACTGCGTGTGGCAGGGAGGTGAACACCGGGCAGCACCTTGGACTTGTGACCCAGGTGTAGGTTTAAGAGATCCCTTTCCAATGCATTAACACTAACCTTCAGTGTTCGTGTTTCTCTCCCTGGCCAGCCTAACCTGGTAGGAGACTTGTTCTAATAAACGAATTCTCTAATAAATTCGTTACAATATCATAGACTATCATTTACACTATAACACGCAGAATATGATTTAACAAACAGGAAGTACTATTTATATGTTGACCCGTTGAAGAATCTGTAAAAAGTGAAATACTCAGTCTGATGCCATATTAACATCAGAAAGTAGCATCAAGCGTCGTGGCATCTAGTTTTACAAAGTAAGCGCTCAGCGGCGTTGATAAAATCATTAATTCACAATTTTAGACTATTATCAGGTTCATTATTAATATGTCGATAAAACAGTGGAAAGCTGGCGTAAACGCCAGGTTAGTGCTCAAAAGGTTAACAAAAAGAGAAGTAAACCTATTATAACGAATTGTAAGTTGATTCAAGAAGCAATTATACCGCTGATACGAATTACAATGTAATTAACATAATTGAATCAAAACGATCCACGTCGTTTAGTAAAAATCAAGACCCTATCTTTTTTTTCCACAACCTATCTTTTATTGTAATAATCTCTTAATACTCGTAAATGATGAATTTAATTCTAAAACTGATAATAAACGTGTATTCTAATCACTTTACCAATAAACGTCATGATTACTTTGAAAAAGTATCAAGTACTTGTATTAAAAAGTAGACTCCACAGAAGACACGATCATTTTTTAATTGCAGTTTTAAATCAATATTATTATAAATTTTAATAATGAGGGGAAATATTGAAATCATTATTAAGCATTGTAAGGTAATTTTGAAAAGTTAAAAAGTAGTTAATTTTTGGAATTTACTCACAGTGTCGAATTTGATTCATCGTTATCAAAGCATCCAGAATATAAATTTTTCCAATGCCACAAGTTACAATTTGTGTCTTATGGGTCGGTTAGAATCGGTTAAAATCATACAAAAAATTGAAAATTAATTTTTTTTTGTTAATTTGTAGGCGCCGGGTATCGATCCCGGTACCTCTCGCATGCAAGCGAGCGCTCTACCATCTGAGATACGCCCCCTGATACTATTATGTACAAATATATCCATTCGAGTCATGCGTAAGGCGTGATAGTACATTCCGATCACATAGCTGGAGGGCACGGTGACAACTATTAAAGTAACCTCGTTACCAAACCATTCGCTTTAAAATAGCTTAAGTGAACTACACTATTTTTGAGTATTCTCTTACAAATGAAATTAGCGTTTTTTATGGTAGAAGTAAAAATAAGAAATTCTATGAATTTCCATTTAATAGGTGGTTTATTGAATCCATAGCTAAAAAAATATATGTATGGACCTAATATAATCGTGAGAAATAAAACATAATATGTCGAATAATGTAATGTAATTAGTGATTTTCCTCGAATACATTTGTTATATTTTGCTAATTAAGTCGGACAAATGAGAGCGGCTTGACCATTAAATATTACGTCATAGACAGACAGACATAATTACACTGAATTATGTTTCAAACGTGATGTATCGATGTGGTGTGCATTCGATGCACTATATTTGTTTGATGACCGCAATGTATTGTCATTGTCATAGACTTCGAGAATAGTGTTTTTCCACTTGATGAGGGGAGAGGTCGCATTCGAGACACCTTGCGGCCTAGTAACCCACATTCGTTCGCGTACATAAAGCACGCAGCAGCCCGCTCGCGCCCCCCGACACTAAGCATTCATGACGGTGCAGGAGGTGAGCCCGCCTAGTGTTTCCTTTGATCACGACGATTCTGCCCCAGTTGGCAAGCGCAGCTGGATAATTCTTTTGTCGTTGCACATCAACCTAGCTAACAAAAAATCGAATAGGGTATTTGCAATAATTCATCAGCTTCTTAGTCGTAGTAAAAAAGGAGGTTGTCGTTTGGAAAATAAAGCGGCATACGACGCGTCTGAACATACTCATGTATAGCAATCCATTATAAATTATTTACTGCAAATATTTTTGTAGCTGGTTTTAGACACCATATAAATCGGAACAAGTACATAAGCTCTCGTTAATTCTTTCTCATAAATATAAATAGTGCATTATCGTAGTTTGAAGTAACGAGTTTATGGAACATAGGTAATTTATGCGACAGACGCCAAACATTTCATTTACAGCATATTAGTGTAGCTGTATTTTATTGTTCCCAAGGTACTGCATATGAAAACAAAGTTTAAACGACGCCTTGGAATGTGTATTATGAAGAAGACTTTCATCGTAGTAAGAGAATACTTTGAGTTAATGGCATAATTGTTAGATAATAACTGAGACCAGTTTGAACTATCTCTCGGTAATTTTCGGAATCCCTCCGTTGTATAATGTCGGAGGAGGATACTCAAATGTTGGAGCTTAATGTCGTCACCTAATTAATTTCGTTTCTTGGAAAATCATTTGGGAGACACGTTTTAATCTTACATTTAAGAATATTTTATCTTTGAAATTTTTTATTTATTTATTTCGTATACTACAATTATGACTAATTTTAAAGTAAAAGCTACTGCCACCTAATCTAGGAATTCCCAATGCATCAGGCGGCGGTGAAGATTGATACATGATTATAATCATTATTAAACGATTTTAATTATTACGGTATAAATTATTAAATAAGGCAGAAATACAGATTGAAACTCTACTATTAATAATATAATAAAATAATACACACATATTTGTACTACATACTAGATTCAATACTGAGAGAGCTATGATTTATTCTATTATTGTTAAGTTAAAAAAGCGTGAGTAGTAATTTCTTACATATACCGACTTATGACAATATTTGGTTTGAAATCAATATGTCGATTATTAGCAGGTACTGTCACCTGTGCCACACTATGGTGGCCGTCATTAGACCATAATCATTATGGAATATTTGAAGGAACAAATCAGTTCCCGAAAATATTTTACTGTTAGATTACTAAACTCATCAATACCTAATAAACGAATAATTAAATTAAAAAAATATTGAGAAAATAGGTACTGAACTGTTTTATCTTAGTCCATTTATATATTAATTATAGGATTTCTGAAACAAGAACTATCACCGTCGATAAATAATTAAGTGGTAATAAACAGTTAAAAATAATTGAATTGATAAATGTTAGTTTGAAATCTGTATTTACATTTCATTGACGGCGCTATACGTAACTGAGTTATATATTACAGTGATGTATTTATTTCAAATTACACCAACAATAAAATGCAGAAGATATAGTTCCCAAGACAATTGGTTTTGTGTTTTGTTACTTGTTTTGCTTCTTTACAACGTAATCTATGACGTACCATTATTATACTTAAGAAATTGATGGATAGAATTAAATAAAAATGTTTAGGTATGTAACGTATTAGTACGAAATGTCTTTGATGGGAAACTGGTCTCGTTTTAACGTTTTCGTAATGGTTGACACTGTATTGCTATAAACGTATATGTAAAAGTGGCGGTAAAAATTGTCTTTGAAAAGTACCTGTAACTGAATTTATCAGTTAAACAATATTTGACTTGTATTTTCACATAATTCATCGACAATATTGCCAAATTGGTTTTATAATGTATAATAGTGTAGTTTTGAAGCGAGTAAATTGTTTGATTATCCAACATTTCATCACTGATTGCATTGAAATTATACGAAACATTACAGTAACAAATTGTTGTGGTATTTGTAGTGTTTCACAAATAATCATGCTTTTTACTTAATGAAGGTAAATATTAACTTTGATTGTAGCGCGAGCACACCTGAACACGTTGTTGCTAATTGAGTTATTCATTTTGAACGTTATAGTTGGACTAAAGATCGATATCCGCTAAATTGTCACACTTTGATTGAATATTTTGCGGTTTTCTATCTGATAAACAAATATACGGTATATACACAAATGTTATATTTATTTTCGAGTTACAAAATTCCGTTAGGAATATTACCCGATTCATGTTGCTGTATTTGACATCAAATTATGACAATTTATACAGGTTTTTTTCGTTTGATTATAATAATGAATGAGTTTGCATACAAAATGTTAACATAACATTGGAAAGTTTCATTCAATATTAAGTCACGTATGTTTTTTTTTTTCTTGAAATTATGATGATATGATTCATGATTTTATACAAGTAAATTGGAAAGTCTTTTGCGCTAATAAGCATGGTACTTGATTTTGTTAATTTATGCGTTTAAGTTCTTATGTATTAGCAAAAGTTTATCTACGACACTAGATAAAATATATATTTTTTTACCAATACAATTAATTCTACAGAAAACAGTTTTTAGACAAGAATAGTAGACGGGAGAGGTCGAGATGCGGGATACTTGCGACTTCCAATTTAACTTTGTTCAGCTTTGGGCGACTTCCCCGTCTTCGAATTTTTACGATTCGATGTGATTGATAAGAAATGAGCGATTTATGAAAATACATATTTTTAGGCATTAGTGATTAAGTAATATTTATGAAGGAGTTAAGTTAAGTAACCATTGTGTATCGGATAATTCTATAATTTAATTTTGATTTATTTCTACTCATATTACTGTTTCTAATTAGTGATTAGAAGAATCGTAAAAACAGATGAAACGGAATTTTTTTTTTCACGATTTTGCATTGTGTTATGTGGTTAATATGTATTATAGGTATACATATTTTGTATCCGCTATAGCTTATGAACTTCCGGCCTATCTTTTGTCAGGATCGATCTTTTCAATGATCTCGTATTCGTTCGAGTCGTTACGAACGAAACGGCCGGTCTATTGTTACCGAGTCCGGATTGAATTCGTCGAGTTTTTAATTTTACTCTGGGACCGACAAAACAAAATTCCGATATCAGTTAATTTATCGTGGCCCCGGCGCGGCGCGACTCGACGCGGGAGGCGTGGAGGAGGACGAAACTTTTGTATAAGATAATGTCTATATTAAACATAGAAGATACCTTTTATTCAAATTAAAATGCATCACTACTTTTAGAGTTTAATAGATGTATAGTCGAATCAGTTTTTTTGGGTATCATTGGATGGTATGTATTATTTTTTTGACTAATGTAACTATTAATATTTGCCGACGATGAAGGAAAAACAATGTCGAAAGCTGAAAGTTTCAGAATGTTTTATCTTAATCTACCGAGACAGAATATGCATTTAGATTACTGTGGGCTGAAAATTAACAATAAGTCGGAACGTAGCGTGATTAAGTTTCAGACGAGAACTTTGCAGTAGAATTGTGGCTTTTGTGTACTTGATCGAATATCAGTTACAGACTGACAGCCAAACAACACACTAATCCTCAGTACCATATTTTATGAACAAATTTTGCTTTAAAGAAAGAGATTTAATCGAATCTCATCAATTCAAATATGGCTCCTAAACCAATTTAATTTGACTGAATGTGGCTGTATAACTAGAATGGTTTTGATAAATGAATTATTTGATGTACAATGAATTGGCCTAAGAGGGGACGAGGACAAGGTGATAAGTGGATTTTCGGGAGCCTTTACACTTGTATTTACGTCAGTCAGTTTATAGTAGACTCTTTTATAGTAGATAGCTGTTTATGCTTATGTTTGCCTGGTACATGAGTTTCTTCTAGTTATATATTATATATATTATTATTTCCATAGAAATATTTCCTTCAATTTTATTTACTTTTTTATTTTCGACTGAAGATGAGATTAATAATTGCTTTGAATGCTTACTGGTTTTATAGAGTATAATTTATATGTCTATCTATATACACCAAGTTTCGAGAAGTCTAAATCATTAAAAAAAAAAAAAAAAATAGATTCTTGAAATATTGTAGGAGTAGATGGGGAGGAGGTTTATTCTGAGCTCTTTATAAACTGAGATATTTATACGCTGCTATTATTACGCATTAATACATATTAATGATACATAATAAAGTCCTACAATATTAGCAATTAATTATAAAATATATCATCATCATCATCAGATTTTTGTTTTGAAATGGCATTTGCTGTTCGGTAAACTGTTACCGTGTAAAGAAAATTATGTGATATCGTATAATCATAATATAAATAGGTAAATTAGCGGACAGATTGGCTCGAGGCTTGTTTTAACTAAATTAAATAAACATTTCTATAGATGACTACAGAGTCAAGTTTTCAAGTCGACGCACGTTAAATTTCCTTCATAGTGGCTCGATATCGTTTAACCTTAGTCATAACTGTCTATAAACTTTTTAAATTAATTCGCAAACTTTATAATACCTGTCGTCGGTCCTATCCTATGGTTACTAGGTACTTCATCTTCTTCAAGTTTCTTGATTTCCTGCGTTTCGTTTGCTCGAGACAAGGGAAATAGCAAAGTCTTGAGAAGTTTTCACAACTCCGATTTCATTAATCGACACTATAATTCTTACATGCTGATGGCGACGGGTCTAACATTTTGCCAAGATCCGATTTAGAAGAGTAAATCTCTTCCTTTTCTTTAGATTTCTTTAAGATTATACGACTAGATATACATACAAGTTTTCGTCTGTGATCGAAATTCGATCACTATTCATTAAAGTATTTAGTTTCCATTATAAAATAATAATTAATTAATTTAAAAAATACTAACAATTTTGTTTGCCTTTCCTCATCAATTGCTTAAAGTAAAACCTCCAAAATAAATGTTCTGTCTGCGCGGTAAATACTCTTAATTATTAAAGTGATTGATAATGCATCGGTTATCGTAAGGGATTATGATAAATATGTGTGAGTGTGTTAAATTAGCATGTGTAATGTTTTTTTAAAATTAATTTAATGGTTTCCTGATGGATATTGTGTGTAAAAATATTAACTTTCTGCATTCCTTCACCCATATAAACTTTAACTGTGCCAAATCACGCACTACTACGAACGCGGAGCGTTCTTTAAAAGGTTCTATAGTTTTCGCTTCGTATAATATGTATACTAATAAACAAAATTGAATTGTCTGTTTGTAATGTGATTTTTTTTTAAATGCTGAATAGATATGAATGTAAATGCGACATATATAACAAAATACAATGTTTAAAATTTTTGTCGGTCTGTCTGTTTGTTCCGGGTAATCTTCGGAACGGCTGAACGGATTTTGACAGTACTTTTTTTTGGTAGATAGCTGAATTTATTTCGGGTAACTTAAGTTACTTTTAATTTTTGAAAATAATTAATGTACCGCGTAAAAAAATTTAAACTCATAAAAAGTTGAATAAAATCCTATTCAATGCACAGTTTTCGGACAAGTGTTTGAATTTATTTATACTTTATCTTAGTATTAAAAAAATATTAGGGTTCCGTATAAAAAAAATAAAATGCTGTGAAGAATATATGAAACGCGGGCGCATCCGCGGGCACACAACTAGTAGGCAATATATTTTATTAACTTGACACTTAAGGCAGGTCTAATGAATTGTATTGCTAAATTGAACGATTAAGTTTGATCTGGTACTAACTGTTTATTCCATTTTGCTGACTTGACATTTTGAATTACTTCCAACTTATCATTTTAAAATCTATGGTTAATGTTTCTAGTTCAGTTGCTGAAATCCTTTTGTTGAATTAAATCCAGCCATTTTAATATCTATGAAAATATTTTTTCTGTGTTGACCACAATTATTCATATAATTAAAGTAAAATATTTGTAATATTTAATACCAATAAAATATAATGGATTCGAGATGTTGTACATTATCACGTTGAATTTTTACGTTATATCGATAAGACACGAAACGTTCGTAAAAGTAGTAAGACAGACGATACTAATAAAGTATGGCATCGTTGATTTCTTTTCAAACTTCTGGCGTGTTGACTTTGCGACAACTCATGCAAGTAAATGTGACTTTCTGATTTTTTCTTTTTTATATTATTTACTTTGCCGTTTAACCCTGTTTCTGAAATGTATGTACCGAGTCTAAAGGTACTGGCTGTCAAGTAATACTATCTGATTATATCTAATAGATTTTCAGCGCAAGATCTGTAGCTATGAAGGTATTACAAAATGTCTTTTTACAAGGTTTTATTTAATTACCTTATTAGTATGAGCAACTACATTCTAATGAAACTATTATCATTAGATACAATTTTATACACGTTTGGGTAACAATGTATGGTTAGCTTAATGACTTCATTCCAAATCTAATATGGCTTACTCTAAAAATGGCGGATCAGTTACTTTTTATGAATCCACATGATATAGGTATCAAATGTAATGGTTTGTTGCGAAGAAAACAAATATAAATAATGTTATACAAAATTCAATATAGCGGACGTAGTTATTTAAAATTACCTTTTTATATTACATTTTTATATTTATATTTATATTTTATAACTGCCTCGGTGGCGCAGTTGTATTACGGTACGATTGTTGTTCTGATGTCTTGGCTTCAATCCCCGGGTCGGCTCAAGTGGTATTGGGTTTTTCTACTTAGTATCATCCCGGAGTTTGGAATTTGTGCCCGATATGGCGTCAGGCTCGCCCCTTGTCACATCTGGGAGGGAACAAAGCTCGGCGAAATGTGGTTGGAGTAGTTCGCTATTTCACCTCTGCCTAACCTTTCGGGGATAACAGGCGTGAGCTTATGCTGTATGTTATGTTATGTTTTTATTCAAAATTTTAGTTTACAAACTTGTTTTTAAAAAGATTGTTATACAATTATTTTTTTATCTATTCTCAATACTTATAATGACATAACCATTTATATATTTATGTTTAATTATACTGGGGACCAATATTTTTCACCGTTAATATTGGTAAACACTGTAATACGATAAATTCATAATAACTGTCATAATATTATACATCGTATTTTTTCTAAATGTTTAAATACGCTTGTGGTATTATAATTCTGGATCTGAGTACGATGAGGGGAAGAAGCGTATACAATCATGGATTACCGACAATTTTCTGCACTTATCGTACGCGAAGCGCTCCACTCATACAGGAGGAATGGTTACTTTCAAGTCCTCTGCCAGTTGTGCGTATAAAAGCTCGTAACCGTCTCTGTTATTCCAGGATTATTTGAATATATAAACCTGCTTCGGAGACTATTTAACTGTGTTAGATATTTAGTGCTAAAGGAGTGAGTTTGCGAATTTTATTTTATAAAATACACTACCTGTTTGTACAAAGGTATATATGTATAATATTCAATCTAGACTGATTAATAAAATTGAAGTGTCTTTTTTATTATGAATGTATAGACGATACCTATATACCAAAAACACCATTTTAGATTTTTTTGTTTGTCTGTCTGGACCGATTTTGACGGGACCTTTATTGGCAGATAGCTGAAGTTACTCCGCGTAACTTCATTCGTACTTCCAAAATCAAATTCAATTTGAATTCATATTTTTCAAAAATAATCAGGGTTCCGCGAACAACAAAAAAAACTCATGAAATTGTTAATAAAATCCAATTCAATGCACAGTTTTACTGGCAGGCATTTGAATTTGTGAGAAATATATTTGCTTAATGTTAGTTCCAAAATTTAATTTTTAAAAATATAATTAGGGTTTCGTATGAAAAATATAAAAACTATTATATGTAACGCAGTGTAGAATATATGAAACCGGGTGCAGCCGCGGGCACATAGTTAGTATTTTAATAAATGTTTATATAGAGTTTAATAATATTTATATAGAGTTTAATAAGGTTACTTTGACAAAGGATTACAGTATGCCTTATGTTCTTCAGTGAAACGGTTGAATATTAGCAAAATTGTTTACGTTGTTCGCAGCACTACTGGATTCGAGATTGTGTTACTGTTGTATTAACTGTAACTGTTATGTGTAACTTTGAGTTTCATTCACCTGATATATTACTTTCAAATAATTCAATTACTGCTAATAAATAAAGAAATTTATGAAATGTATACTCATACATAAAATAATCTTTAAATATAGCGCGGATATTAATAGATTTTTTGCTTTGGTAAATAAACATTTGTTAAATAACATGATGAGTTAATACAACACAATATGTAATACATGGCTAGAATATATATATATGATTTAGGAAAGGGTTGTGTAAGTCAACGTAATGGTTGCGGAAATTATAAGTGAACTAAAGTGTAAATAAACATAAATATATTATGTAAAGTAAATTATATTAAATTAATTGTAAACTTAAAAGTCAATGAATATGGCGTCTTTAAATTATTGTAGAGGACAGAAACGCAATCCATCTGGAATGGTAGTAATGACTACGTTATGATGTTGAACAGAGCCGCTTAGGCCGTAGGGCATTAAACCTTGTAAAATTACTGCCCACTTGTAGTACTGTATTATTTTATATTTCGGTGTTAGTTTAGGCTTTTATTATTTTTGGTAATTATTTTGTAAAACAAAATATTTTTAAGTTTAAATTAAAAAACAGGTATGTACTTCATCTATCAACTGAAATTTAAAGTAGTTTATAATTATTCTTGAAAAGGACCGTTGTGCTAGTTGCGGAAGTGTATAAAAGTGTATCACTCAGAGGATTAAATTAGAGTGTGTGGTGGTCTAGTACCGTAGTAAGTTAGTATTAATATACATTATTTATTACCGTTCACTGTGTATTCATTATTTATTTTATTCTGTTACAGGTAAGTGTTGGCTGGATACTGTATCTCCTTGATTGACACGATATTCATGCTGTACGTACAATGTATTTTATCATTGTCATTACAAAAATGTTAGCTTTAAGAAAAATTTTTTTTTAGTGTACTTATGAACTTTATCTACAAACTGTCCTTACTGAGCTGTATGAAATGTAATATTATTTCAACATAAAACCCAAGTAGATGCTGACTCTACAAACAGTTTTTTCATTCTATTTATGTTTATGTATGGGGCTGTATAAATCAAATATAGATTAGGATTGTAGAATAGAGGTATACACAAGAATAGAGATATATACTATACAAATATAGATTGTAGAATTTTTCTCTCGTATATATTTTTAATTTGAAGCTATGTAATATAACATATTTCTAGACTAAATAACCACATTTTTTTTAAAATGAATATACCTATAGGTATGTGTAAACTATTACAAACGAAGACTTTTATTGTATTGATAGGCTCTGTGGAAAATCTCTTCAACATTTTATAATAATTTACGAGAACGGTTTACAAGGTGTGGTACGTAAAATTCTTTGAACTAAACTTGGCAAATATTTAAGCCCGAGAGAGAGACCTTTGAATAATTGAGAAAACGTCTATTATTGCCTTCAAATGAACGTTTCAACGAGAAATTAAATAAGTTTCAATTTGAAAATTTAGGTAAAAGGTATTGTAGATGTAGTATGATGTAGGGCATTTTCTAACGCAGGTACATAGGTTCTGTAAGGAACTTTTTTTGTTTGTTATAAAAACTGTAGGGTTTGCTATGTTTAAATTCCGTGGAATTTTTTACTCAGGTAATGACCATGCCGAGGTTTGTTCCATCTTGCTGCCCTTGTGTGAGTTACCTTTTTCGGCTGAGGAGTGCCTTAAGTACTTTACCAAAGGTCGGTGAAGCTGTAAAGGCCCTTATGGTCAACATCATTAGCTGGTTAAAAAAAGACAGATTGGGTTCTCAAGTCACTATGTCTGTGCTGAGCATTAATGCGTACGAACGTAAGACGTTCTGTGTGGTTTGTTATCACTTACTTACTTGATTTTTATGACTTATGTAAAGTAAAAATTTAAAACATAACCGACTTCAAAATAATATACTTTAAAAATGAAGTAAAAAGTGAACAATTAATCACTTCATTAATCTACTTCTGTTTACTTCGATATATCCTTTGGTTTAATACTATTAATACTTTCGAAATTGGTGCCAAATACGTATAACAAAGTAGTGTAAATGTACGTGGGTAATTATATTCGATTTTGATTAAATTTTCCTTAGAATCACCTTAGAATATGTTTATTTAAGTTTGTATCTAATTAAGACGAAGTTTAAGCAGTTATACCAATTCATAATGAAGTACACTGGTTAGCTCTAGCTGGCACCGACTACAAAATTATTAATGGTAAAACAAAGAATGTAACGATGTAAACAGAATTAGATTAATAAAGTAATTCTTTATTTACTTTGTATAATATTCGAGGGTTACGCTCGATTTTCCTAAGATCTACTGATCATATTCTGACTTGGGGACTAAAAAATTACAATTCGATCCACATTGACAGAAAAATCGCGTAATAAACATACAAAAAACATACTGACGAATTGATAACCTCTTCCTTTTTTAAGTCTCTTTTAAAATAATATTAGGAACCCTGAAACTATTGATGTAAACTGTTATATAAAGTACTATAATATATTTTATTACAAAATATTTGTTGCATGTGCATTTATTACAAAAAAAAGGTGTTATTGAAGTTGAATATCATCTCTTTCTCTTGTTTACATTTTATTCTTTGCTTTAATATCTCAAGGTTCTATAATCATATAGAACAAAACTAACATTGAAAATTTTTTTTCTTGCTAAAATTAGTCTATTTAAGAATAATCCTTGTGGCAATACAGTAGATTAAACACAAGACTTCCATCAGTCTGTATCAGTCTATAGATCGCTAGTACACATTAGGACCCAGAACGGCCGGGAGAGGACTATGCTCAGTAATCTATAAGTACGCCTTGAAACGAGATAATTACGCGATTAAAGAACTTATTACATACACTTCTGATATACGAAGTACGGAATGTTTCGCTAAATCTAAATAAAATAACGGAATAAGTATTATTATTGTTTTTATCTTAAGGTAAAGCGCCTTCTGTTGTAAATAAAAATTGTGTTGTTAAAATTAAACGGATAAATTCTGAAATTAAATACAACTTTATTGTTAATACTCTATCAACATTAAAATAACTTTAGAGTCTGCTTGCTATCTACTGACGACGGCTTTGGAATTACCAAAATTTTCTTACGTAATACTTGGATGGACCCTAATATAATTCTTATAATTTCGTTCTGCGTCTACGCTGAGATGAAATTACAGGTACAATGTATTTATCTTGAAAGTACCTGTATTAGGAGCGAAATTAAAAGGGTCTATTGAACAAGGGTAGACGCGGTTGTAACTCGTCCGGCCTTACGGTCGGACGGTTGGATGAATGTCCGGGCTCAGGTATCGACGATCATTCGTTATACGTGGCCAGAAACTAAATGGAAACTGAATGGAAAAGGGCCAGCACAAACGACTACACTTTACCTACTCTTATGTTCGTTTCGCTCTCTTTGCTATATTTGTGTTTTATTTGAATTAAAAGATACCGCTTATACGCAGAATCAACTTTTAATGGTTACTATCTGTTTTTTTTTTCATTATTGACTGCATGGAATTCGAGAAGAAAGGTATAAATGATTTAATTAACAGTCCAAATTACCGTAGACGTAACAAACTCTACCTTAGGCAAAAATGAAATGAGTGATTCTGTATTAATTAACAAAACACTTTCTGTATAAGTTGTATTTAATAACTACCTAAAATATTGTTTTGTAATTAAAATTACGTCAGATACGGTTTGTACTGTAGAAACAATTTTAATAGTTCCCCAGACGGTGCCGCTGGGTATTATTATTGATTAGATTGTACTTGAATATTAAGGACCAACAATGTATTCGTATTTACATTACGCTGTTCTTTATTAGATCACAGTCGAGATAATATAAATTTGAATTGAAACAGAACAATACTAATATGGGTCACATAATATTAAGGCAGTAACAAAACCCACAGGACCCGAGCCGATATTATTGTATTTTTAGTTGCAAGATATGGGAATATCGGGCTACAGACCCCCTTGGATGTCTCTTGTCTCATTAGCTTTTCCAATAAAATAATTGAGAGTTTCAGTTGCGGGGTTTGCCCGGGGAGAGGGGGGAGGCATTAGGGCGTCCGGGACGACTTTCAGTGATCGCCCGCCCGCCCTGGCGCCTGTACGCGCCTCGTCCGCGACAAGTAACTTGTGCCAACACAACATCAACGTCATGTATGTCCATAAAATGATAACATAACAAAATAGTGAATTGTTTCTCACAAAACATCAGTGGCGTTTATATGTTCGATTTGTCAAAGACCTCATACGAAATTATTTTTGAAAATACATCATGATAAATTGATAGTGTTCCACGCTACCTTCGATTATTTATGACATCCGAGTATCTTGTTTCTTATAAAGACAACGCGTGGGTTCTTGAAGAAAGTTAATTCTCCTAGCTTATCAAGTGTCAAACTCTTATAAGTTTTTGAAAACTCTTTATAGTTACGCAACTTATTTATCTTAGATTGTTAGATAATTTCACTTATATTAACAACTATTTAATAGACATCAATTCATTATATACATAATGGAACATGTCATCTAGTATACAGTGTACAGTCTCCCACCGCATTGAACTGACAAGTTTCGTTGAATAAGGTTCAAGAATGTCTTTTTATAAGTTTAATTTGCCTTGCAGTTTCAACCAAACGTGCTTTGAGAACCAAATGCTTTGAGAACGTAAGAGAAATTATTTTAATGTCAACTTTTTACATTTTTCATTATAGGTAAGGTTGATAATTAATCTTTAATAAAATATAAAACGATGAAAAAGCATTATTGTAATATTATTTTAGATTTTATATTAATGAAATGTAAAAAACTTGAAATGTTTTAAATGGAAACATAATTTAAAACGCCTTATGGTGATAATGTTTAAGATTCTTCTCGATGACTTTTATAAAATGACTATATTATTTTAATGTATCTTATGTTAAGTAGGATACAATAAAAACACAACGGTGACCACCCAAATATTACAATAAGCGTCGCCGTATGTAAACGTATTCGATACTTTAATATTCGAGATAAATTTTTTACTTTACTCTATTTTGTAGAATGGGTGTAGTAATTAATGTATTCAAATTAGTCATAACTATCCAGCACAAGTTTAGAGCAGTAGCTTATTATCTAGAAATACATAATCGACGTCATTGACTCTATTATGTGAGAAATGAATCACCTCCAGACGTCTTGATTTATAAATATATGAAGGTTCGTACTTTTTTTTTTGAATAAAACAAATCTGTTTTAAAATACAGATGTTGCCGTATATACTTGAAGTCTTCTTCAATGTAAAGTAATGTTTACACGCTGTTTATGTTGTTTCCGAATGAAACGAACTTTGAATGGGAAGTTTGATCCGCACGAAGTTCACACTACGAAGGAAACGGTTATAACGCGCAAATCGTTCAAAATGATTTTTTTGTTACAATTGCCTATATTTTGTTTTACGTCCATTAATAAGTGGCAACAAAACGCAACCGCCGCTATACACGCTATATTCGCCTGGCCTGTATGTAAATTCTATATATGTAACGGAATCGTCGAACTCCATTCTCATTAACTTTTCACACATTTCAAGGACCGTTGACGATACAATAATCTATTAAGTTTCTCCCATTATCCTGCCCATCTTGTGACGGATCTGTTTTCTGTTTTTAATGATACACGTATTACAATCCAGTGAAAATATAGGAAAATATGTTTTAATAAGGCACATGTACACGGCAGAACAAGTTATTTTATTGATGGAACGTTTTTATCAAACGATTACGTTTCCCATTTTGGTAGAAATTGCGTCCCCGTTCTTATGGTACAGCAATAAGACGATCTATAAGACGTATGCGACGACATTTATTTAGCGCGAGCGCGGTGTAATCAACGGATCTTTTTATCTTCGTTCTGTAGGAGAGCACCGGACCGTCCCCCCATTTCTCGTAATGTCACTAGAGATTGGATGTTTGCACTGAACCTTGCCCTCGCACCGAGGACGATAATAAAGCAAAAATAGGTAATATGATAGTTGAACACGACGTATAAACGTGGCAAGTACGTGTAGTTAACATTATACATTTTGTCCTAATGTGTGGTTAAAAAGTAAGAATTTCAGAGTTTATCTTCAATTTAAGCCACTACTTAAATATGTTTATTTAATAAGCTATCTAAAGAGCAACTTTCAGTTGAATACGTGAAACTCATAAAAAAAAAAAATTGTATAGTTTAGTTAAGTTGTTTTTTTAACGCGAGCACTGTTTCCACAATGTGCTGTTTGTTCAAAAAAAACGCAATCTATAAACGGTATGTTTTCGTGTTGCCGTTTAAAAGATGCCGCATTAAATTCATAACATTTGTATGCTAGCCGCGGTTAGTAAACTGCGGTAAGTTGCCATATTCCCGGACGCCATTGTGTTGAATTGCATCATTCGTGCAGTAACGTTTGTTAGTTAAGGAATGCATCGCAATTTTGTCATTTTTATACCTGGCACAGCGTAATGCCAGTTTTTATAGCACTAAATATACTCACACAATAATATACGCACATAATATATATAATCATCGTTCAGAAACTTGATCGTTTAATTTAAAAAAAAAATATGTCTCAACGATGAGTAAATTTATTTAAATACGGTTCAATAATAAGGCCGGCCAAATAGGTGAACTATGGAACACTGGCGCTTTACTCAGAGTAAGACATAACTTACCCTTCGCTGCACTATCCCAAATAGGTTTTGCTTTTTACATAGCTATTTATATTCTAAAAGCAAATGAATATTATAAATCTTATATATTGAATGGATTTAATGTCCGACATAATGGAAAATAAATAAATATCGTGAAAAGATTTTCAAGTTATTTACTTAAAAAAAATGAAATTTAATGTTATGTACCTTAAATCGATTTTAAAAAAGATCATCAATAGCCAATTATTATTACTATACAGTAAAACCTTTCCGTGAGTATTTAAATGGGCGCATTAAGAGTCTCAAGAATCGCCTTGTGATTTCTCTATCAAATAGTAAATGTATTATGATACTTTCAAATTACTTTTAGTAGAAGTAAAATCAGAACTTTTTATTGTGATACATAAATACATCGTCATCAGCCGTTGTAAATCCAGAAACCTTTATTATCTCAATAATAACAAAACGTTTATATATAAATGATAACTTTAAAAGTACCTTATAATTGTTGATTGAGTTGATGAGAGAATCCTGGATCTAAGTACTCGTAATTGTAATTTATGCATATTAACTTCCTGTTTGTCCGAATGTTTCTTAGGACTAATGATTGGCTTTTATTGATGAATGGCTCATGCATGCATGCATGGGTGTACGAGTGTTCTGCATAGCCGTGCGGTGTGAACCAACGCAATTAATAATGGTCAACGTCAACCACTAATTAATTGCGGCTATGGTATACAATGTAGGTTAGAAAATGAAGTGACCATAACATATGTTACATGTAAATCTAATGATCTTGTGTTAAATAGATTACTTCTTTATATTATATAATCACTTATCGTGTTTATTTCGTAATGCTTTTAAAATACATTTATTCTTAACAAATCGTGGTTTAAATTTATTGTATTAATAAAGTAGGTGTTTATTATTTGTTTTTGTAGGAAAAATAGTTTTATCATTCATTAAACAGTGATCTGGTCCCGATAACTTTATCCTGTTTTGGATAAAAACAATATGAAATGTATTCGATATTAACAACGTTTCAAACCTTTATTAAAGGAAGTTTCCAGAACTCTTCCGTATGCCGCGATACGAGCTGTTGTTATTATAACTTTATTAATTAATGTTCTAGTAGCATTTATTAAAAAGCTATTTATTTATCTTCTATCATCAAATAAATAATTTACCATTAATTTTGCGATAACGATGTTTTTTCTTCGTATTCTTAGTATCTTTCTTACTGTTTGATTTAATTTTCCATACCAATGCACAGCTACTCTGATTTTATCAAGTTCGCCTGTATGAATCCCTATCTCTATATACAAAAGATCTAGATAGATTTGTTAGGGAAAATAATCGTGAATTTTCCTTAAATTGTGCTCAACCAATATAGGTAATAGTTGTAATTTATAATGATTTCATTAATAAAAAACAATAATGTAATTGTGTCACGTGTTAATAACTACCCTTTGATTATGTAGAAGATTACGTTAAATCTGTTTTAATTCCAGCATTAACCGGATTCGGTTCAGTGGAACGTCGCATTAAATGTAAAGAGAGAAAAAAGAGCACAAATGTATTTCCTTAACAATTTACAGTAACTTTAATTTAATTATCTTATTATCTAATGAGTTAGGTGTGTGTGTGTGTGAGAGAGTTTTAATAATTTATTACAATAGCGTTAAAATTTAACTCCTTTGACACAATTTAATTTGAACGCAATATAAATTTAATTTGGAACTGATATTCTGATAATAAATTTAGCTACTTAATATGTATATGCCATATATTAAGGAATAGGAATCTATACGACTATTCGTCCATTCCTAAAGAGCGGGGTTAAACCTAAATCGGGGAAAGGAAACTTCCGATGGGTAAACGCAAGCTATCTATTATAATTCTCTAGAATTCATATTATATAATTATAACATGATGAATACATAATCATAACATTGTTTATTCACTTATTTTAATTCGGTATGTAGTTTGTTTCTGAAATGTTTTATTTCTCCAATAAAAAGCTCTAATTACATTCGTGTTTTTTGATTTCGTTTTATCGGCGAAAATATATTTCAACAAACAATAATCTTGCGATGTTTTTCTTCAGCGATGTGTAAATATTTGTCCCTTTCGCTAATAAATTAATGCAAATACATCGAATCAGGTCGTGTTAATGTCGAATAGGGGTCAATCGATAAACTTTAGAAATTATCGGAATCAAATCGACGGTTTATGTTAAGTTGGATCAAGTTATCATTGTGTCAGCACGTACATATTATTATTCTCTTTAATAAATTTTAGGTAAATGTACAAAATTATTTTGATAGTTTAATATTAATTTGGGAAATTAATTTAACATTAATTAATAACGTATATATTACATAGAAAAATCTATATCTCAATTCTACAAAAAAATTAAGTATTATAGTAAAATGAACTTATTGTACACATGAATAAAATGAATTCGATTTCAAAATAAAAACATTATACATTGACTATATAGCTAGGGGTCTAATTGAAACACTAAACGTCTTCACGACTGCAGTGAGACGGAGAAAGAATCTTAATTAAATGAAATGGATCGAATGACAAAAGAAACGATCGAGCTTTAACAATAATAAAAAAAAAGATGCAGGGAATTTATTGTCATTTCTAAATTCTGCATTAAATCAAAGTTCATTGCGAAATGTTATCGCTATTGTTGTTCAAAGTAATAAGAAATATTATATATCGATTATAACCTATGTATATAAGATTGTATTTAAATGAAGGGGATGATTTACCTTTACAGTTGAGTAATAATGAAAATCATACGGGCACCTTTTAATGGTAGGTTACGTTAGACGTATTAGCTATGATTATCTAAGATCTTGTAAATTCAAAAGTTCCCTTAAAAATATAATAATAACATTTATATGATGGCGCATAGTAGTAGAATCCACAGACTCGCCGTCGAATGAAATTTAACATTAAACCTTTGACAAAGAAAAAAAAACACAAATCAAGGTGATAATTAATTTTACTGGGTTAGATAATAGAAAATAGATAGTAAAGTTAAAATATATATTAATTCACATTGTTACTTACACATATGATTTGCGTTAAACGCTAAACTTATAGAATGTAAAAAAAACGTAGCCGTATTGGCGTAGCATTTTCGTAGAAATTATGGCAAAACGTGGCTACGTTTCGTAGCGCATTTGTCAACACTCGCGTAGTGTTATGTGTACCATAGCATCATTCGTTTTACACGCTTTGTGTATTTAATTTATGTATCAGAATCTTTAAACTCAACTTTCAGTGACCTCAAAATGTCGTATGAAATTGAAACTTTGCACACAGACTTATTTGGTACAACATGGTACATAGAAAATGGTACAATATCACCATCTAGTGAAAAAAGAGGAAATATGTAGACGTTTATCTCGTTATATCATTTATCTGTCTAAGCTAACTCACGCTTATATTATCTAGAAATACTGAACCGATTTATATGATTTTTTTACAATATTTTCTTAATTTTTCCTTACATTATATAAAACGCAACGTCTATCTGTCCTTTTCCCTGACGCAAGCGGGGGTGCGGGCACAGCTAGCATATAATATAGAGCTATATGCATTATCGTTCTTTTCAAAGAATTAAAATTATTTACAGGTCTCAACTAGTTACTATTAATATTCGTTACTAGCTGTTTGCCCGCGGCTGTGCTCTCGTTTCTTATATTTTTCACTACGTTTTAATAAAAAATAAAAATATTTCCCATAAATTCATGCTTGAAAAAATGTGCATTGAATCGGATTTAATTAATTTTTTTATGAGTTTTCATTATTTTACGCGGAACCCGAATTATTTTTGAAAATTAAAAGTTACGCAGAGTAACTTTAGCCAAAAAAAAAGTTAAAAATCTGTCTAGCTGTTCCTGAGATTATCCGGAACAAACAGACACAAACAATAATTTTAAAAATTGTATTTTTGTTATAAGTGTCGTATACACACTATATCTACTAATTTATTTAAAAAAATATATTTTTACATTACAAACACACACTTCAATTTCATTTATTATTGGTATAGATTCCTATCTTTTATGTGAGCAATTTTCTCAACAGTCTTATAGAAAACACCTTATTCATTTTTTAACGTTTGAAGTCCTAATCATGTAAGCCTTAGAAAATTCTTGTTTGTTCTTTTTGTATAACTTCCTATTCCTGTGTATTTTTTGGTGCTTAATATTTAAACAAATACTGGTTTAAATTAATCATTTAGAATTAGTAACGATCACAAATTACGAGTAGATTATAGAATACAATTTGTTATGATTCGTCCGAAAATAGAATGGAGCTATTTTATCCAGCATCCAAGCCAACATAATACCAAGTTAAATTTGACACTTATATAATATTTTACATCGTGCTAACTCAGTACGCGAGGCCAATTGGCGCATTAACAAAGCCCAGCAATATGCGACAGGTTGTGTTAAATCCGAGTTATATTTAACTATGTGTCTGAAGTATTACTCTCTCCTTATGTAATTATGATTTAGTATTTCAAATGGAGGAATTATTATTACAAATCTATTTTAAATAAGGGACTTCATGGATCCTATTAGTTGCGTTTATTTTGTTATCTAATCTATGTCCAGCAGTGGACGTCTTTCGGTTGAATGGATAGACGGATGGATGGATTTTGTTATCATTTAATGTTATATTTCGTTTGGATTGAAGACTATTGTGATAATAATTATATTTTAAGGGGTTAATCGGGGATGTCGTTTATCCAGAATATCCTAGCTGCTGATTTAATATTTTGAAAAGTAATTCATATAAATAGCAACTGTTGACAATATGCTCTATTGAATCATTTGATAGAGATTTATAAGGCTGTTATGATTCGTAACTTTTTAAATTAAATTCATACATAAAATACATGACATGACTACTCGTATTTATACGAGTATGACTAGTGTAACTTAGTAATATATATTAAATAATATATTTGTTCTATTGCATGTTAGAATAAAAACAATGTTACCATCCAGTAGTAGGAAACTTCGTTTTATACGGGTCTCATAGTTAACTCTCACGGGGCACTGATAAATGAAAACTGACTCACAAATTCCGATAAACAATTTCACTAACGGAATTTGGGCTCCGCCTTGGGAGCAATCCCTGGAGTTTCGACCTGGGATATCATCTCCGTCAATGATTCAATTGTTGTTAGAGAAGTATTATAATGTTGGTAAATTAAAAAAATACTTGAATAAAACAGAATGTTTGTACTACGACATTGGCGGTATCTCCAGTATTAAGAATAACACTCGGAGGAACACCAGTACCAGTGTATTCTGAATTCTGCTACCTCAATTCACTCTTGCAGTATGACGGAGGAAGCGACCTAGAAATAAGGCAAACAATCAACTCAGGTTGTATGAAATAGCGATAGGCATCTGGTGTGATTTGTGATTCTAGAATGCCCCTTAAATTAAAGGGCAGGAGATATAAGTTCATCATAACACCTGTCGTATTGTATGTATCAGAATGCTAGGCTAGTAAAAAGCTGGATGAGAAGCGATTGCATGTAGCTGAGATGCGAATATTGAGATGGATGTGTGGTGTCACAAGAATGGATAAAATAAGTAATGAATATATTAGAGGGAGTGTGAAAGTTGCGCCAGTGGTAGAAAAGTTGAAAGGTTTGTCGTGATATGGAGAGGGTAAGCGCGAGTGGGTACAGAGAGTGAGAATGTGGAAGGATGGAAAAGTAGACAAAGGCCAAAGAAAGTGTGGAAATTATATGAATGAAAAAAGAAATAAATGAAGAGATGACTGCTCATAAGGACGTATGGAAGAACAAAACATATTCCGTCGATCCCAAGGGAGTTGGGAACAGGGCATGAGAATGATGAAGATGACTTGAAATAAAAAGCAAATATAAATAAAAATACAGTTGACACGAAGCCATTTAAGAGCTATTGTTAGTAACATTCGTGTTTAGTGAATTAACCTTTAATGCTTTCTAAACCACTTATCTCACCCAGACGAGATAATGAATAACGTCGCGAAAACTTGTTGAGAGAGCAGCGCCAGCGCCCGGTTTATCGGTCATTAATCACTAAAATCACATACTGTTTGGTGACGACGCGAGATAGTTCATGTTTTGTGTTAGTCTTGTTTCTTTTTATATTGTAGTTTGTTTTCAATTTCAAGTCTTGCGCGTTTAGAACACGAAATTTCAGCGATTTCAATATCGATTTCAGATTTGACAGTTGGACCCAGTTGGACACGAAAGTTGAATATATTTAAGTATTAATTTAATAACTTATTTGTACATTTATAATTGAAATAAAGTACAGAAATTACAAATAAAAAAAAATAGTTTAAAATCATAGACATCTTCCATTTGATTTTCACTTGAAGTACATATAGTAAGTAATACATAGTTTTGTAAAATGAAAAGGATTATCCTCGACAAATTTTAGGGTTGAAGTTCAAGTGTAAGGCAGAAATGCTTCCAGTAAGACCATCGTCTATCACGAAATGCGTGGTTGGAATATTTCAGATATTTCTTAAATGCGTAATTAAGAGGTGTTAAGATAAATTTACCAACGTTCACGTTTTCTAATATATAGGATATTTCGCTCTCGAATTTATTGACTTAACATCATCAAGTTATGCCTAGTTAACTAATCCACGTAAACTAATACACTTAGAATTCTGGTCGTAGTTCTCTTATTTAATTAAAGGCTTCAGCTATGCTAGATTTGCTTGGTTTTGCGCTTAAAGCTCGAAAAACTTTCGCAAATATTTCTAGTTAATCTATACAATCGTTTGATTTTAATTTTCAGAATAGTAATTAATGAATGTGTTATATTATTTTCGTGCTTAATTACGTTATTGATCATTTATTTTCTTTATTTAGACTAGAACACAAAGAAATACAAGTAGAAGAAAGTCGTAACATTTTTAATATAAACTCTTAATGAGATTTTTAAATACTTAAAAGGAAATAAACAAAATAAAAGAGTACCAGGAATTCATAATTTCACCAAAATGTACATAAGAATGTAAGAGTACCATTTCCTTTATTGCAAATGGTTTTAGTGAAAAATAAACGGGAACGGGCTGCCACAGTTCGCTATAAAGGAGTACTCTGTTTATGGAAAACTTATCTAGCTACGTCTGCAAAGTCTTCATAAGAAAACATCGTCTGTGTATTATATTATATCGTAAAAACTTTGCGTGCTTATTCTACATACTTTTTTTTTGTTTTTTTTATTTAAGTTTTTTTTTAGGGGCTTTTGACATAAGTCATATCAGCCCCATCATAACCTAATGTTACTAATTTTAAAGGTTTATTTCATTACATACATCATCTTTCAGAAATCAGAAAATCACAAAAGAACGTATGAAAAATATGAGCACATTTTTGTCGGTTTGTATTATTGTTCCCTCTAATTCTTTCGTTATTTTGATATTACTCAAACATTATATTTATATGAATACATTAATAGTTCAAGAATTGATAACTATATATTTCACAATTTTCGGGGAAGACTACATTTGTTTTTATTAGATAATGAATAATCGGGAAGAATAAAAAAATACGAATTTTTAAGCCACACTGTGGATTATCGTACAAGATGAAATTCATTTCTAGATTATTTTAACATAATTATATATTAAAACAATGAATATAGTATTTTCTTGCAATACCTTACACATGGAAATAGGTAAAACGAGGAAAAGTATCGTCGCGAAAAAACAACTGTTGATAAGTTTCGAGTGCGTAGAGTATCGAGGACAAAAGAACGGAGTGCTGATGAAACTGGGATTACAGAGTTCGGGAACGAGGAGTGCCGCGGAATAAAGATAACGTTAGAATTGTGAGTCGTTACGCAAACTCTGACATATTATATCGATCAGTTCTCAGAAGCTGGTAAGAACTTTGGTAAAATTTGTTTTTGTACACTTTGTAATTGTGTTTCATACACTCTCTACCTTTTTGTTTATGAAAATTGTTTCGAGTTTCTTGTTCTTATGAATATATTTATGACATGATTAGTATATATAATATTATGATTATCACTTAGATAACAGTTAAAAATTTACTGCTGGACCCCAAAAAGATCTCCACAACGACCAGTCTTGCTCCACCCGCATTCAACGGATTCTCGCGACTCCGAGGTCGTCGGTTTACCTTGATGGTGGCCTCAATTTTTTTTTAATATGTGGAAATATATATATAAATCATATATGATTCGACCGCGAAGTGAATCTTCGAGCATAGTTAAAAAAAGAGAAAAACATTTTCTCTTTTAGTTTTTTCGTAAAACAGAATAAACTTAAAATGTTAATTCGTCGATTTCGTGAGAATTCAAAATTGATTAGTCTACCGTGCAGCGGAGTTCCGAACGTCATTTGTCGGTTTTTAAACGGCATCGAGCGCCGCTTTGAAACCTTTGTGGGTGCAAGCTGAGTTCCTGCCTTTAATTATGTGTTTCGCTGGAAGTGGGTCGTTTTAGGGGTGCACGCCGCTTGGGACTTTGTCGTGTCCAACTTTTTGATCGGTTGTCAGGATTTAAGTGTTGAATAAATATAATGCCTTCTTAAATTGACTTAGTTTTGATTAGACCATATAGATTTTAAGTAAGTTTTATTGAAGGAATTTTCTGAAAATTTATAATATTGATATCATAGATATTTTCCCCATTAAAATTATGAAACTAAGTGTTTATAAATGTTTAAAAATGTCAGTAATTAAAAAAGGTCATATCTGAATCTTTATTTATATAACTGTTAAACACTATAGTCTTACCACTGCAAGAGGTTACTTTATATCAAAACACGTTATAATAACGCTACGTTGGTAAACAAGCAGTGCGACCGAAACACTTGCTCCGTTTGTCTAGAACCCTCTGTGTTTATTTACATTACCGCTTTGTCTCCGTCGTTTGTTTTTCTGGATTACTCGATCTCTTGTATCTTTCTTGGGGAAATTAAAATTATAAATAATAACATATAATAAATAGGACTATATAGTGTAGTCTTGGTTTATTTTAGTTTGTTGTTACGAATTGTAAAAGGCAACGTTTTTGTATTTTCCTGTATATTTGTTTGTTCGTTTATAACTTAAGGTCCATGGCATTGATATATGTAATTATTTTTTTAAATTATTCATGTTGTCTCTAGTTTTTTTTGTCATATTATGTACTACTTATATGCATAACGTTAAAATAATAAAAAATAATGAATAAAGTCATTAAAAATAAACACTATAATACTTGAAGTAAATGATATTTAAGGTTACATACAGTGAATAATTATAACGGATAATGGATAATGTCAAATGTTACCGGAGTCGGGGATATTACTTTTGATTTGAGTTAATAAACTTTTCAAGGAAAGTTTTAGATAGTATTTTAGTCATTTTTTATTCATAACTATGAATTGGTGAACAATAAACATAGTTAATAAATTAGGGTTCGATTTGTTTAGGATTTCTATTATATACTAGCTGCGCCCGCGACTTAGCTCGCGTGAAATACAGATAATTATATTTTAATAGACAGCCTATATTCTTCTTCTAGATGCTATCTATCTCTACCAATATACTCTTATCTCTATCGATGTTTATTTATATCTATGTCCCGTCCCGTCCTAGCGGTAGAGGTCATGCCGGCTTTCCCAGTGGAATGGAAGATCAGGGTCCCGCCCCTTTCCTTCTTGGTTCGGCAATGCGGTAGACTCCAGACTTTTAAATATAAGTAAATATTTTCAATGTACAGATTTTGAACAGTGACCGTGAATTACGGCATATTATGAGTTTAGTGTTAGCTCAAAAGTGAGAAAGGGCGAAAAAGAAACTTTCTTCATGCTACCTACTAACAACATTTTACACATTACTTTTCATCGACAGTTCTAGAAAGATGTAGGCGAAAATATTTTATGTAGTAATGTAAATAAAACTCAAGATGATAATTATATTAAAACAGCAGTGGTTTAATCTTTTAAGACTGCATTCAAACCCGTTTTTGAGTACGCTCGGCTAAGTATAGATAATTTAAGGAGGACCCGGTTCGTACCCAAAGTAGTACCACCATTGGCTACGATATAATCCACCAAATGTAAATACGAAGACCTTCTGTTTGTGCGTTAATCTGTGTATAAAGGCCACTTCCTCGATCTATATAGTATCTTCAATTGAGTTTGTCATAATCGCTGAATTAAATTGTTTAGTTATCCTCTGCGGGGTCTGTATGTAAACGTCTAATTCTGGATGGAAGTAAATTTGTTAACTACAGTAAGCATCCGACGCTCTGTCTGCCATTGCCCTTTTTTATTCGATTAAGACTAATTAATAAAACGACTTTCGCTCATTCGTAGGCCGATAATAATGTTGTAACATTATAAATAGAAAAAAAGAATGTCGATATAGAACTTTTATTTTGTGAGACAGATAGTCGTAATATCGTAGTAAAAATAATTTATCACAAAAATAAATGAGAATGTATTATAATAAATAAATAATAATAAGAAATACAAATCCAAGATGACAGATGGAGTGTCTCGTGCAAAACGTACCTTCATTCGTCACATTGACATAGTCTGCGAATACATTAATATTGTACCAGAGGCCCATCACGCAACAGCAAGTACCTAATACATATTGGTTTAAGCTGTATTTCACATTTTCATCTACGTCATATTTTGTTTTTGTAATCGCTCATTTGAATGTCGAATCAACGCCATTTCCAAGAACATTTCTTTAACGTATGATTGATTTTTTTTCTTTAATGTATTGAATAGATTCGAGAAATGTGATTCGAGATATATTGAATACTTTGGTTTGCTTTTAAGATACATTTTTTAAGTTTTTTATACATTGTGTATTTTGAACAATACTTTGGCCACATGCCACTACAACCACTTATTGTCAATTGTTTTTCAATATGTTTTAGCAATTGTTATTTTTTTAACGTGACAGTACATATGTAATGAATAATCTTCGTATAAATTATAATAGAATACGTATTATATGCTAAAATGTTTGGGCAAATTTAGAGTTAATTTAATTCCAAGTAAAACCCCTCGTTAAAACAACAATACGTATAACAATAAACATAATAAATGTTCGTTCAATTGGCAAACACTTGAGCTACCGTACAATTTATTAGCGAAACTTGAATAATTCTGAAATTCGAGAATATTCTTCTATTTCTGCGGTTGTTACCGATATCGGTTTATGTTTCTGGATGCCCTATTAAATTCTTATAGGAAATTCTAATTAAATTTAAGTGGTTGATTGATATCCACGAATATTGAAAAAAAGTAGTAGAAGAGGTAGAAGTATTTTCCGAAAAACAATCTATAGAAATATAAACAAATTTATTGTCAACTGTTATATAAAAATGATATATTAAAACTGTTTCTAAATACGAAACGACTATAATTATGGAATAGAGTAGAATATACGAAAACATGTAATCTAAAAATCGTATTTTTCAATTCACTCTGAATTTCTATGAAATTACATCCGACTGATGCAATTTACAATTAAATGATCCCAGAAGCATTACGTTGTAATCGTTTTTTTATTTACTATTTACTAATTGTGATAATTGTTTACAATACATTTTTAAAGTGAAATTAAAATCAGCTTATTAATGAATAAATGTAAATGTAAATACCAATATGTAGGTAGAGTGATGACAGGCAATGATGAGCAGTTGAAATGAAGAACCGTTACTGAATAGAGCATACGTGCGAAATATAGAAAACTATAGTTTATACATTATAGATAGTTACTGTAAAGAAAGTGAGAATAATAAACTCTAATTGCCGTTTGTTTTTTTTACAGAGAAACCTATTTTGTTTATATCATCACCCACATAATAATTGTCTTACATCTACTTTATTTATTTCGCATTCTTACCGGTCGATCGAATACGTAGTGATTGAACATTCGCTACGTGAGAAGATAAAATATCACGATCCTGTCTCACAATGAGGTCAATCAACATTCAGTAAGTTTGTTCTTGTACACCATATGTATTATATTCTCCTAGGTGGTCAATTAACCGTGGAAATTATAAATACATTATCGTATTGAGTAAGTTTAATAATTACAGAATCTCCAGAGAAAATATGTAGTATCTGAAAACGTGTTTTAATTATATATGTGAGTTTCTATCCATCTATCCATCCATTCAACCAAAAGACGTCCACTTTTGGACATAGATCTCCCCCAAAGATCTCCACGACGACCGGAATTGCGTCACCCGCATCCAGCGGATTCGCGTGACCTTCATCAGGTCGTTTGTCCACCTTGTGGGGGCCTACCCACGCTACGTCTTCCGGTGCGTGGTACCCATTCGAGAACCAGTTTGCCCCATCGGGCATCGGTTCTGCGAGCAATGTGCCCAGCCCACTGCCACCTAAGCTTAGCAATTCTTCGGGCAATGTCGGTTACTTTGATTCTTCTGCGGATCTCCTCATACCTGATGCGATCACGCAGTGAAATTCCAAGCATAGCCCTCTCCATTGCCCTTTGAGCAACTTTGAGCTTCCTTATTAGCTTAGTTTAAATATTGATAACGTATGTGAAATAAATTTCCAAGCAAATCAGGAATACGTAGCCCTATGTTTTTATATTGTTTTACGTGGTATGTAAATATATATTTTCTTATACCTCGGAGCTAACTCTGGCAGCGGCCTAGTGCGTGTTTCGATTCTTTCTGTAATAACATGTAAATAACATCAACATATATACATGAGAGGGAAGAACTTTGTTATATTGGAAACGCAAAATTACAATATTAATTCCTGACACGTCGGTGGCGTTCAATAGGTTGTCAAAAAGAGTTTATAACAGTTTTTGTATGCAAACCAACGGAGTCAGTTTTCCGAATGATTCCATTTAAATCGGAGCGAACGCGCTCGCATCGTATGGAAATAGCAGTAACCAAACCGTGTATCTATATAACATGTGTAGAGTACAAAGTGCGGCGCCAAGAGCGGCTTGCTACGACTGTTGAAAACAAACACAGTTAAAATGATAAATGACATTGTTCATATTCAATTTTATTAATATATTCCAAATTACGCCGGCATTCGTCCGCGCCCACATCGACACGCAAATATCACTGATGTTTCACACAAACAATCACAGATAACGTACTATATAGGTTTTTATATTATTGTATTTGTAGTTGTTATGTAGGTAAAAAGTTCAGTGCCAAATTTGTGTGCCAATTAATAGATAAGATTAGTATGATGGAAATATACGTGATCGTTGGAATGGCTGTGTTGATTTATACTATAGTGACGATCCTATTGAACTGCGAATGCTGGAGTCCCGAACAGAAATGTCAGTGTGAGGAGTGCAAGAGCCTCTTTCAAGTCTCTGTAACGCCTTCCGTTTTATCAGTGTCGTCGCGTCTCGATATTTCCTCACGGCCATCTATCTAACTTTTACTAAGTGTTCATTATATTATTCTTAAAACTTATTAAACATTGTTTATATACTGTTTTGTGCGAAAAAATGGTAATGATCTGTAGTGAAGTGGTTCGTTAGTGGAACGGGAATGGACCCACTGGCAAGGTTGATGGATAGCGCGCCGCTGCCCGGCGTGCTCGGTGCGACGCGTGACGCCAGGCCGCGCGGCGCCCTAGTGCACGCGAGTCTCGCCGCGGCGCCGGCCCTCGGCGACAAGAAGGGCAGACATCTCACCGGCACTTTCTGTCTAACTGGAGACACTATGGAGGGAATCATCCAGTGCCTTGTTTTTCTCAAAGCGTTCTCGGTAAGTCTCTTATAAATATTTCAGCCTGTTATCCTACGGTTGATGATTATAGTACCGGGAAAGTGGTTCGAAGAGATGTTTAAATATTAATTGTACGTATTACTCAGAGGGTTCGAAAAGCGGATTTCGTACTTAAACAACTTTACATTGCCGTCTTTAAGTCCACTGCAGTTGAGTCCAATTTGAGAGAGTGTAGAGCTTGAGGAACACAAAGGACAAGGAGCTTACCACGAGCCGAGAAGCTTTGTCAGTTTTTATTAATGAACGGAGAAATTACGCGAGGCATTTACATCATCTGCTCAGATAATGTTGTTTATTGTAAATATCTTGCGCAGTCTTGTTGTTAGTTAGTATTTTTACTAATTGTTTAGGTATTATTTTTCAATTCACAACTATTTACGTAACGCTGGTAAAATTCGCTAGATAGGTAAATACCAAGACTATACATTTGCGATTATCCACAAGTAAAGGTAATATAAGGTGGATTTGAACGTAAATAAGTATTGATTATTCAATACGCGGTCTCATATAATATGAAAGCGTTACCGGGCCGATGAGAGATGATATGTTATAAGGAGATATTATTATATTAGAAATATATTATTCAATCAACAAAGTTTGGCCTCGAGCCAATCATATCGTATTACGTAGGGTTATAATGAGATTACTTGTTGTTACTACATTCAGACCTTTAGAGGGAGGGACAAGGAACTCCTAACAGATCCACTCGGAGAGCATTTTATTCCTAGTATTTGTTACAGTGAATTTATTATTATATTATAATTAAAGGAAAGTTGTACAATAGAATTTTGTACTGAACTATTTTCAACGTGGATTTGTATAATCTATAGAAGGTTCAGCATTTTCAACACAATCTCATCTGTTGTTTGGTTATGACGTGGTCCAGGGTGATAAATATACCTACAAACCCTAAAGGTACTGACTATCAAATGATGCTACCGAAATATTCCTATAGGTGCTTAGCCACAGATTTTCAAGGGTGGTAGGGTAGATTAACCAGGCGAACATTGGAAAATACTCTATGGCCTAAAGATGCATAATCCATTTTAGCACTGACCCATCAAATATACTACAGATACAGTGAATATTATATTTCTTCGTAGAAAAATATTGTGATATTTTTGTTTTATAGCGTTTTTCCTCATTCTTATCTGACTAGATCCTACTCGAGACCTTCAGTCGCGATCCATCGCGAAACAGTAAATATTATATAACTTTATTTAGAAGCCTTTTCCCATAATTAATATTAGCATTGTAAAATAGTAGAATAAAAAGCCACTTATTTTTACATTTTTGTAAAAATGTTATTGTTTGTAATTTTCTCAAAATACGCCTAACAACCCTTTATGTTATTTAGATAGGTTAAAAATCATTGCAGAGTTAGAAGAGGTAAAATTAATCGCAGGGAAACCATTACGTAGTGATGTAACGCGTAGTTCTATATATTCGTATATACCCATGTGTGTGTTATACGAATCTATCTTTATCCATTACATTTACTTTACCCTCGTTTTTTCACGTAACCAGGATTATTTTATCTTATTAAGGCCCGGCTCTTTGTATCGCGGCTTACCGACTGGACCCTTTCTTGTCAGAATTAAAGATTACCCCGCAGCTACAAAACCTCTCGTTTATTTGGTACTTAGTTTTTAGGTACCTACAATTTTCTAATAAAATTTTACTTCACCTCATATGAGTATGAATATTAATAACTTCGAATTAAGTTTTGTTTATGACTTTGGGACATAATAGGGTCCGAATTAAAATAAATTAGAATTAGAGTTAGACATCGAAACAATTATAAAAAAGGAGAAAATTTTAATTACTTATATTTTTAAATGATCCAATTTTTAAGTTATTCATTCCTTGTAGTTCGAGATAAGTGTCTATTGAAAAGGTTGGCAATAATGAGAAATTCTTTAAAATTAAAAAAGTGCAAAAGCCGTTCTGGAGCAAGTAAGCGTGAAACCGCGACCGTCTCGACCCGTTCAAACTTTCAAACGACCGTAATTTAGTTAAGTTCTTTATATCCGCTGTTTACCTAGAAGCCTTTTTCTATTCTCACTTAAATGTAATTTTTCTTTGCTACAAGTAGGTGAGTACTTTTTATGTTAAATAATATGTTATCAGAGCGACTGTAACGAATTACTCGATTTATTATTAATTTTGATATAAAATTACCATGTTTTTGTGTACCTACTGTATTACGGTATGGTATGCAAATATAACAACATGTTATTACTTTAAATTTCGTCGTACGAATCTGTACGATTCGATATCGCAAAAAAACTGTTCTCCAGATTGCTTCACAAAGTACCAATAATATTAGAGTTTAATTTCTTAAAACTTACAATGAAATATCGTGATAGTTCGAAACTTTTAAAGACAGTGTCAACCACATTATGTTGTGTAATTTCGCGAAATTAACGCAGATATACTCTACCTAAATAATGACTATTAGTAAGTAAATTACGAGTTTTGCCTTTCTAATTTTATATACATAACGTATGAATACTTTTTTATTCGGGCACGGCAACATTACTGCCCTTCCTGATATTAAGTATAATCCTAGAACGATGACGACTGCAGGTAGATCAGAATCTATGACAATCGACATCGTAATGCCGGCCTATATCTACCACGGCTGAAATCAAAGTCAAAAGTTCTTTATTCGATTTAAACCCTAAAAAGGCGCTTATGAACGTCAAAAAACTACCACTGCACCGATTCGGAACAACACGCTGTTCGAGAAGGGCCGGTAAGCTAAAATGCACCTGGTTTTCTTTAAATGTTTTTTTAAGTATAGTTTAAATACTAATAAATAAATAGTATAAATAGTGCAACCGCTAACAATGATTATAACTATAATTTGTATAGTTTTTTATATAAAAAATGATATGTAATTCAAATTTACAAAAAAAGGAAACCAGATCAAGTTTCTTTCTGGCTCTTCTCGACTGGGTTGTTGTTCCGAACCAGTAGTAGTGGTAATTTGGACGTTGATAAGCGCCATCTTAGGACCTCAATTGAATAAAGAATAATTAAAAATAATAAACGGTTTTAGCGGAAGCACAGTGGGTGTAATTTTCAGACATCGTATCGTAGACGTCAAGCGTAAAGCTTCTAGGTAATTATGAGTGTATACTTGCTGTATAGTAACTGTTGGAACTAAAACGTACTGAAGATATTTGGGAAATGTCGGTAATAGTTTTAGAGTCAATAAATGTTAATATTTCACCATATTTGGCTAATATATTTAATCAATGCATAGCAACAGGCATCTGCACCAGCACCGTGTTTAAATCTAGATGTAGAAGTAGTATTGAAAATTAGCAACCTATTTCTGTACTACTGTCGATAAGTAAGATATTCGAAAGGATTATGCTTAATCAATTAGTCGCATATTTTAAAATAGAAAAGATTTTGAAAGAACCGTAGTTGATTTCACGAAATCCAAATCTAACACTGACGCTGGTACAACGCTCATAAGTCATATTTTAGGGCCTGGTAAGATTCACATGGTGCAATTGGTGCGTTCTGTGATTTTTCTAAGGCCTTTGACTGCGTTGACCATAAGTACTCTAATTTTAAAACTAAAACATTATGGTGTTTCTGGAACTTCTCTTGCCATCGTTATGTCTTACCTAAAATACCGTTGTCAGACAGTGAATGTAAATGGAGCTATTTCCATGGGCTCATTAGTTCAAATCGCAGTCCCCAGGGTTCGATTTTGGTACCGTTTTTATTCCTCGTATATATAAACGATTTACCGCTAATGGTTGATAACCGTGCTGACATGGTGCTTTTTGCAATGACACTTCTCTTATTTTAAGAGAAAAGAATCAGAGGTTATTTAAGTATACCAGTAAGCCAATATCTCTAAATGGGTTACTGTCAATAATTTACTATTAAATACTTATAAAAACAAATTGTGTCAAATTTGCCTTGCCCAACGTCCACCATATTGATTTTATCAAAATCAAGATAGATGGGAACTTAGTAGGATAAGTTAATAGTACTGTGTTCTTAGGTATTACAGTTGATGATACAATACAGTGGGGTCCACACATAAAAACTTTAGCAGGCAGGTTCAGTTCCGCTGTTTTTGCAGTGCGTAAGATTCGTAAATTAACGGGTATTGCTACTGCTAGACTGGTCTACTTTAGTTACTTTCATAGCTTGATGTCTTATGGCATTTTGCTGTGGGGAACAGCAGCTGAAGTAGATACTTTATTTATTTTACAATAACGAGCTGTTCGAAAGAAATTTATAATATGGGACCGCGCGAATCACTTAAAAACAAGTTTCCAGAATGTAGTATCTTAACCTTAACCTTCCAATATATTCTTGATAACTTACTGTATGACCGCAAAAAATTGGATAAATTTGAACTTACTTGTAAACGATAATAATGTAATAATTTTAATACAAGGAATAAACATAAATTAACAGTTTCATATTTCAGGCTCAGTAGATCTCATAAGAGTTTTCTAGGTAATGTTTTACCTGGTACAATAAAATCCTAAAACACATTATCGATTTACAGAACAACAAGTTTAGGCATCATGTCAAGCAGGTTATGATTTGTAAGGGTTAATATATAGGGTGGCTCATGTGAACGATGGTGATGTCTGGAAGGGACAGCTTTCTCTATGCATCTACTAAAAAACTTTGTAACTGTTAGTTGTAAAGTTAGATAAAAACATATAAAAAAAACCAGATCGAGTTTCTTACCGGTTCTTTTTGAAGACTGGATTGTTTTCCGAACCAGTAGTAGTATTTTGACGATCATAAGCGAGACCTTTATAAGGCTATAAGGGCCTAAATTGAATAAAGTATTCTATAATTTGAATTTTTGAAAACAAAAGAACCCGGAACGTATTATTACGACAGGTTTTTGGCAGTTTACAATCACCATACAGTCGGGGTCATTTATCGCTGAACACATGTCAAAATTTTGAGATTTTTGGTTTAATAAAATTTTCAAAGTGTATTTATTTAACGTGTGATTACTTTCATATGTCTTTGTAATTACTTAAGCTTAGAAATAATAAAGGACTACGATACTCCCCAGTAATGTAGGGATTAATGGAGCGTTAGTTAGATTGCAGTCCGGGAACGCGGCTAACGCAAATTAAACTGCAATGTACATTGTACAATCGCATTCTTGTCACATCGTTTCGCATACAACGTTATGTAATTTGAAAGCTATATAGAGTTGTTTTGTTGGTTAATGTATTTATTACATTAATAGAAGTTTCAAGCATGTCATTAATACAAAAATAATTGCTAATCTGTGCATAGCATATAAAATAAGATCAAATTTTTCGTATTCGATAGTGCATCACGATGCTGATGTACCAGAAAAAGGATACACCTAAACTAGTTGCTATGACTAATTTTCACAAAGTACGATCTGTTATCGCGAGCGATTTCGATGCGAACACAAATTCAGACCTCGTTTTTGAAAAACATAATTATTAGTTATTAACAACTGCTTGCTGAACATTAAGTATGCGTTTACGTTTCTTTTTAGCATTTCAAAGCAGAATTCTTCTGATTATATTCCTTTGAACAAATGTACGAGTAAACAATTATGTATATTCGACTTATGTTTGTATTAACCTTCTCTGCGCTTGTGTCAACGTAGTAATATTTGCGAATGTTGAGTCAAAGGCATTTCATATATAAAATAAAGAGTATAACGGCACGGAGTAAGCACGTGTCGAGGTGGCAGCTGGCGTTTACGTGATAACTCGAGCCGGTCTGGTACATTATATGAGATAGTTCAAGATTTGTTGGCAAGGGAGATACAATAGCGGCAACTTATCAACTCTAAGATGACCAATCAAATCGTTTCTTGTACGAAAGTGTTTTACCCTCCACTTGATCAGCAGATCAGCAGTCGTTATCGTTCCCGGACTGTACTTTATATTTAATATAAGATAGTAGAGTCATTTTGTCGAACACGACTAAAAAATAAAGTTGAGGGAAAAACAGCTAGCACAGCACAGCGTAAGAATAGCAGATCATCTTTATACTAAAACCAAACAAACGTTTACAAAAGTGTGTAGTCAACAACGTAAATCTGCTAAAGTAATTCTCTACGCATCGAATAATAAACACGAACAACGAATAACAGTTTAAAATTTGAATGTCGTTTCGGAGCTACGAAGCTCCTTTCGTGTCTCGTATGTTATATACTCTCTCAAGATTAAATAATCTTAAAGTGAAATGACATATCCGTTTTGATAAAAAATGTTCAACAGTTAACAATTTTAGACATATGATTTTTGCAATTTCATTATTTTCTCCCATTTTATTATATGGTAATCTTTTAACACCAAAGAGTTCTTAATTGATAATTAAATTATACTTACTATTTAATTAATCACTCTTATATTTACTACTAAAGTTTGAATTAATTATATTATTCATTCAAGACTTTTTAAAGTATTTTTTATACCAGGTGAGATGACAGGTAAATTAAAATTAAATTCATAAAAACACAAGTATCCCATTCAGAGCGCGTGAGGCGACGTGACGAGTTTGTCCTTCAACAATAATTACGACCCCCGCATCGTGTTCAGTTGCTCTTTGCGTCACATTTTATAAAATTCATAATGAATGGGTGCTCCTCGACAGCGCCACCTGAATATTTCATTGTTCCACTCTCCTCTGATTCCCTGGTACATATTTAAAGATCTCTTGGATATTTAAACGACTATAAAGTAAGGTAAAATAATAAATAATGACGCTCTTCTCAATTTTCTTAAAGTGATGAAAAAATCCTTCAGAACTTTTTTTTTGACAACGGAACAAACTTTGTGCTTTTGAAGTTTGTGTATTTAGAATGTGTGGATGTATGTAAGTAGACGTACGTATAGTCGTCGGTGTTGTGTGTGTTTGTTTCGATTATAGATCTTTTTAAATTAACCTCTAAATAAGAATATTTTTTGAAGAATATTTAATAATATATGTCGATTACCCTAAAAAATGAGACAATAGGAATACAATGGAAAGCTGGCGTAAACGCCAGGTTAGTGCTCAAGGGGTTAATTAATTTTTAATTTAATTTATTTTACAAAACAGAATTATGAAATTCCATCAATAGCGGATAGCTCTCTAGTGTTTTGAACGGGCATTGCTTGAATGACACCTAGAAGATTGCGTCAACATTCCGTTAATTAGTAATAAATTTTTTAAACGCTTAAAACTGGGTTTTTTACTTCACTTTGCACACTTTATAACCCATCACCATTAATGCTACGTAATTAACCAACAGATAAACAAGAACTTTTCTCATAAAAAGATTTTAAAGGTAATTAACAATTCAGATTTCTTTTTCTTGAGTAACAGGAAGGAATACATCAGTATCATCTACACTGCCGTTTAAGGGATAACAGTGCCTATGTTCAATTTAAATTCTCTTCGTCGGGAATTTAATGGACTCGTGCCAAATTCGCTGTTTTCCGAATGGGCACAATATGAATAAAACATCGACTGACTACTACTGTTAGGAATACGGAAATGGTGTTAGGTCCAACTTTACACTAATCTAAATACTCTTAAATATTACCTAGTTGAAATATTACTCGATTTTTTTATTATATTTGTATGGCGTATATTTAAGTGTTTTAAGTACATTGATTTTTTTTTCTAATTTATTTAAAATTTTCGTTATTTATGCTAAAATAAAAATTCTGTCAAAGGCCTTAAAAGTAGTTTTGGAAGAGGCATCATCAAATTTAGCATTTCGCCTGCGTTGAACGTTTATTTATTTTTTACACTGTATAGGCTCAGTGCTTTGACCACAATCTCATCTGAATATATGTGACGATGTGGTCCAGGATGGTAAACACACTAAGCCTAGGTACTGGTTCTCAAGTGAACACACCTGTTAGTATTTGACGACAGGTTTCAAACATGAAGGTGGTAGCTACCTAGGCGGTCATCATTAGAAAATTCCCTACCACCATGCTATGGTTTCCCCACGATGTTTTTATTCACCGAATGCTCAGGGCGATTTTATAGTTGGATAGGTGGGATTGAACCCGCATCAATTGACACAAAATCCGGCCGCATTACCCACTGGGCCATCATCGCTTCAATTTTGCGATAAACATTATTTATATTACTCAATTTTGTAGATCTGGCTCTTCCAACATCTACTAACAACTACTGATCTATTCGCAATAATATTACATTGGCGCTAATATAAATTATCTAATATAATGTATCCCACATTCTGTAAATATAGATTGCAAGACGTTTATTGTTCTTTGTAACGTCCACATAATTTGAGAGTATTATGAAATTAATAATCATTAATATAGTTAATAATTTGGTTAACAGTGCTGTTAACTGTTTGTCATAATAGTAATATTTATTCTAGTAAATTAAAACAACATTAATCTTTGTTTGTATACGTTTCGTTTTCAATTACCTAATAAAAATAATAAATATACTAATGGTGCGTAGATTCAATAAACCACAAGCAACTAAAGGAACTATTCTTCGAAATATATACTTGAATGATGCTTGTAACAATATGTTGCTTGAGAAGCAGTACCTAGGTTTAGTGTGTTTACCATCTTGGACCACATCGATATTTAACATCAGATGAGATTGTGGTCAAAGCACTAAGTCTATATCGTGTAAAAAAAAAATATCCACCGAGTTGTTAGTATCCATACGTGTAAGTCGTGAAGTGTTGTCACAACGAGGTGTTAGTTAACTAAACCCCTATTTACTCGCATCGCGATCAGCGAGTACTAGTTTACTGACCCTTTGTTACATTAACTGGGCGACACAAAGGTTCTGTGCCCTCCATTAGTTCGGCCACTTGCCACATCTCGTTGTGTTTTCTTTTCATTCACCATTTAATACTCGTCTCAACCCTTTCTGTTGTGCTGAGAAAATTCGATAATGGCGAAATCAAGAGATAATCCATCGAGCCGTCATTTGTCGAGTCTGTTTTCAATGCAGAATTTTTAATGCAAAGGACAAGCGATAGATGAGCTGTCTGTTAATTGATTATGCTCTTTGAAGTGAGAGAAATAAGAGTTTGTAAAAGTTCGACTTGGAGCTAAAGAATTTTTAGGAATAACCGATGATGGTTCAGTTCATAGTGTAGTCGGATTCCGCGTCGATGGACGTCGTTTCCAATTTACTTATCCGATATAATTACCTTAAGCTTTCCAGTGAAGGACAACTATATGATCAAACCATAGCATGGTAATGTAAAATATAATCTAATAATGCCCGCTTGGATAGCTAACACCCTCAAATTTGAAAATGTTTCGGCGGTATCAATCGGGTGTCAGTACCTCTATGCTTAGTATGTTTACTATCATGGAACACATTATGATCAGGTGAGACTCAAAGTCGGGAATTGACCACTTTATATGGTGTGAAATAAACTACAGTCGCCATATTGCAACACGGTGAAGTTTACTCGTAAACACTATTACCGGCTTTGACATAATGTATTGTTTGACCACTTTAAAGAACAATATAATATAATGCGTGCCTGTTTTAATCAACCAAAAAAAAGTTATTCCAGTTAAAATCACCTTTTGGTTGCGTCAACATTCGGTAAATAACAGACATAATTATTACAGATATGAGAACTAATAATTTCGTGAACTTGAAATATTACTGGTGTTGAAATATGAATTAACTATGAAATTAATTTCATCGAATATTGTACTGCATTGAAATTTAGCAGAAACTATCTACAGTTTTAAAATTTGAATAAAGTGAGTTGTAGTTTCGGTAACGAAGTCAACGATCGAATCGACCCGTGCTTGTAAACCATGTTGGATTGTTTGCGAACGTTTGCCAAATATTTTCGTCTGATTGTCAAAAGGATTGCAATGTTCCCTGAACAAACAGTTATTCACGAATAAGAGTGTAGATATAGTAGGATGATGTTGTGAGTTTCGAGATAATTCGCCTTAAGTACTACCCCTTAAGTTTTATAATAGCTTAGTACGAATTAATGAAGTTAAAACAAACCATGATTAGGAAAATATAAATCTTAGAAATCGTCATACAAACCATTAGATGCTAATTTGTACGGCTAATATATTTTCAATTTTGAAATTTACCGAAGACACGGTTTAATATAATTGTCTTTGTTTGAATTGCAAGAGATATTCAGTTATTATTTAAAAAGCCAGTGAACATCACCTGTTATAAACTCTCCCACTAGTGATACAGAGTGCATAGTAAATAGAATCGTCTTGTACATGAAAGTATGCCAGATTTTGACACGCAATAAAAACGCATGATTGACATGAAGTGTAATTGTAATTTTAACAAATTACGAACATCGTTGTAAGCGATATCATTTCTTGCCACTACAAGTACGACGTGATATCAATGATGTATGTTTCTTGGTGAACATTGCCAACGGGTCAATAGACTGTCTTGAACTCCTTAGTAAGATATTTTTTCGGACAAATCAGAACAACTTAAGAAAACGTTCGGTAGTAACTGCACCGTTTGCAGCGACAAATTACAGGCGTAATGCATTCTTCATACGTGGCGTTGAATCGTTTAACAGCTTACCTCGCCATTTAGACATTGATTTGTTTTGCACTGGAACATTTCAAATAAAAAATATGCTTAATAAGGAATACTTTGGCAATGATCGCAAGGAGTGTAACGACGCGACATGATTCATTAATTTATGTAATATCTTAATATAAATATTATCATTAACATGTACTTGTATTGCAAGACCAAACGACCAAACATAAACTCTTCTTTAGTTTTGTTGTATAGTTCTATCTCATTTTTGTCACTATCGTATTTTTTTTTCTCCCCATCTCCATGTAATAATCTTGGTATTTATCTGTGGAAGCTTTTTATTAGCAATAGTCAACAATTATATATTTTAATGCATTGTAATATTAGTCTGTAAGCTTTTCCAAAACTAATAAAATAAAAAATAAATAAAAATAAGAGTTAAGCAACGATGGCAATTATTCGAGTGCTCTGACAAGACTTGTATGCTCATACAACATTTAGCGCTTAAATAAACTTTATCGGTCATCAATATTGTCAAACTAAGCACCGTAAGAGATATTTATAAGAAGTTTCATAATAACTTTGTTTTTTCTGGCTTATTTGTATGATGAATGATTATGGTGATTGTTATAATGTCATCATTTTATCAAAGAGAATCAACTTGCTCGACTTCATTGAATGTACGATATACTTGTATGTATGTATGACATTATGCGTGCGTCTCTTGCTCTCGACTCTCCGAAGTAAATTTAAATTCCATAAGTAACTTCACCTCTGAACGCGTGATATTGAATATTTTATACGCCGTCAGGGATAAGGGTGACATTAATTTTCCAGCTACGTATAAATTTCTTTACATTATCCGATGAAATAATTTATTTTAACGTATTACGGTATACTTTCAGTCACAAAGTTTCTTAGCTTTAATAAAAAAGTCAATATAGATGCAAAACGTGTCCCGTGTTAAAAAAAAAACGATGTTTCGTATTCTTAAATAACACTTCAATAGTTTTAAATTTATAAGCAGCTTCACAGAAAAAGCTAATAACTGTAACGAGAAAAATAACAAATACTATATGCTCATATTTTATAATGATCATATATTTTAGGTATAAAAGTAAAATGCTTTCTTAGAAACTTGTTTCAAATTTCAAACGAAGTTTTGCGTTACAGAGTTCTTTCTATCAAAAGACTATACAGTAATACCCCGCTTTACGCGAGGGATACGTTCCGAAAAAAATCGCGTTAACTGAAATTCGCATATATCGAGGTTTATGATTAAACATAGTCAAAATTTAATACAAAAAAATACAAATCATTTTAATCAATCACTTTCATTCTATGAACACTTTATGCAATACATACTCTTATTTTTTACGGAAAAATACATCTATTGTCTTTACATTATGTTTATACGCACTCTTTCGCGTAATGCGAGGCATTTGAGCGCGAAATTTGACATTCGCGTTATAGTGAAACCGCGCGTAACGGGGTCGCGCTAAGCGGGGTATTACTGTATAATTTTTATTCCCTTCAATTTAGGTTATTGATAATATAATCTGCGATAGTTATTTAAATAAAAAATATAATGCCTATTTGTGTATTAATAATACCTAGATATACATACCTTCAGCGTAGTTTTATATTTTTGCAAAGGGTTAGTAAAAACTAAGGAGCTCTCAGGGTTGTGTAGACACTCAAACGACAAGAGTGCACGATACTATTGTGTGCTGTTAAAAACGAACTACTGGATTGTACGGTTTTATTAATAATTATTATTTGGTATTCATGATCTCTTTTTATATAGGTATCTGTAATGTATATACGTTTATTTAATCTAAGTATACATTTACGTTTCGTCTCACCATATCAATTAGTTTGAAGTAAATAATGTTATCCAAACCTTAGCGTGATTGTTTGTGTTAAAACCGATGTCAATATTACAGATTAGTCTATTCGTCTGTAAAGAAAGTCCGAGCTACGTAATTCCTGCGACCCAAGGCACATTGTCTCCTTCAAGTGCTTATTTTACGTAAAAAAGATAACTTGTAGTAACAATAACAGGTAACAAAAATATCTGGTTTTTTTTAGCAATGTTTTGAATGCTAGTTTGTAATCTATTTAAAAAACAACTCGGTTTTTATTTTTCTATATCTATCAAATTAATAAAATAAATAATAACGTTCTAGTTGAATATTTTAAATTTTAACATTATAGTATCTTCTACATTTTATTTTTGATTTCTGAGTCATTGTTGCTTAGATTTATAATGTCTAAGAGCACATTGAAAATAAATCCATTCGGGATCACAGTATTAATGTGTCCTCGTGGGAAATTCAGTCGAGTTGGCGGCGAGCCGGTGGCGGCGGCGGCATCTCGAAGCGACGCGCCGAATAAAATAAATAGGCAACATTAGGGAATGCGCTTCCGCCTCCATTTGTACTGTTTACAATATGTTTCCAGCCTTTGTTCGATATAATTGAACTTCTGCTATTTTCAGAACGCTTGTGCTACGGAAACTATTATATTCAGATGTAATTTGTGTATAATTCACTCATAGAGAATATTTATGAAGGTTTTGTTTAATTATTGGCCATTTATATTAATATCTTAAATTTGAAAATAACATAATGTAATCATTTTATCCTATTTTAAAACTGATCCCGTGTTATTAACATTAATGTATTTCCCCTTTATTAACCGTTCCTCTAAATTTCTCCATGGCTTATTTTTCGATGTAAGGATTTTTTTTTCATGTTATGAAAATATATGTTTTATATATATGTTTTCTGACTGTTAAATGCCTCCTGTATGCTGATGACCAGGCTATACTGGCATCATCGGCGGAGGAGTTGCAGGCGATGGTCAGTATTGTGAACAGGACCCTTAAAAGTAAAGGAATGAAAGTGAATGTTAGTAAAACAAAGGTAATGGTATTTGAAAGAGAAGAAAGTATGACAGATTGCGTAATTTCGATAGAAGTAGACAGAGTGGAACAAGTGAAAGAGTTTGTGTACTTGGGATCAAAGGTTACGAGAGATGGAAAGTGTGACGATGATATTGAGCGAAGAGTTTTGTTAGGGAATAGAGTGAATGGGGCCCTGCGTAACTTCATGTGCAGCCAGAAAGTGATTGAAAAGGCGCGTTTGGCTGTGCATCGAGGAGTCCTGGTCCCTACACTTAGGTATGGTAGTGAATGCTGGGTTTGGCAGAAGAAGCATGAAAGTAAGATTAACGCAGTGGAAATGAGAAGTCAGAAGTATAGCTGGAGTGAAGACGATTGACAAAGTCAGGAATAGTATGATAAGGGAACTCTGTGGTGTGGTAGAGGATGTGGTGACCAAAATAGAGAAAGGTATGCTTAGTTGGTTTGGGCATGTAGAGAGGATGGATGAGAGAAGATTAACGAAATTAATTTATAAGTCGAGGGTGAATGGGCAAGTCGGTAAGGGTCGATCTAGGCGAACGTATCTAGACCAAATCAATCATGTGTTAAATAAAGGCCAGGTAAAAAGTACTCATAACCGACGAGCATGTATGAAAGCGCTCATGAAAGTAGAGGAAGCGAAAGAGGTATACCAAGATCGTAGCAAGTGGAAGGACGTAATCTCTGCCTACCCCCACGGCAGAAAGACGTGATGATATGTATATATGTATGTATGTATGAGAATTTAACGTATTATATTATCTCTGATCCAGTAACAGTTAGATTAAATGGAATGTTAACACTTATAAAAATACAGTCTCGAAAAGTTCGTGTTTTTGGGTTTTGTTTACAGCAAGCACATACATATTCTTCTCCTCCTGTGAAGGTCAGATGACATTACAAGTTAACCTGCAAACTTTATACTGTTGATAAAAAGACGATAGATGAAAATTTTTAAATTCGATTACTACCTATCACTGAAATATATACCTTGTAAACGATAAATATAGTATTACTTGCCAATAATTCAAAGTCAGATTATTTTGTATCGAAGAGATTCTACAGCATGTTTTAATGTGTAAAATGAATTGTTCCCATAAAATATGATGTCATTCATTAAAAATGCACGCGTGCTCTTTTTCATAAGGTACGGAATTGTCGTCGAGTCTAGTGAAGTTTAATTTACATTTAATTTGACTTCAAGTTATAATACAAGCGCGCGTATACCTCGCCTCCACGAGGAACGCGTGAACTCTATTTAAACTCATTTGTATTGTATCAACGTTCTCTTATTCTTGTTTCTTGTATTAACAATGCTCGGCAAGAAATTCTGCAAGGTTTCTTCTGCAAGATAAAATTTTGTTTTAGTGCCGTAAATAGGGAGAGGAAGGATTGCCGGCTGACTAGGGATTTCAAATGGTATTTTTTTCTTTGTAAATTTATAGTTCAACATTTTCCCTCAAATGATTTTTATTACCATAAATCTATTGTTTGATATTTAACCTTAACATTAAATAGTTTATGCCATATAATAAAAAAAATACAAATAAAGTAAAGTGCGATAAATTATTCAATTTCTTGGGATTTTTTTTTACTTTAGAATACTTTGTTTCGTTTATCTTCGATGTATTGGTAACCGTTTATTTAGCGACGAGGATTAAAAAAACGAATTATACATATTTTCTCCTTAATAATTGTAAGCCACATTCAAAATGTCAAAAGCATTTTATTTCCAATAAAATTCGTTAGAGACGCAAACGTTTCAAAATCAATAGAGGCAAACCAAATTCCCATACTCGCGGGTCAAATGTTCCCAACATCCCAACCAGTGAATATGAATTGTATAATATAATTTTTCCTTTTGTTATTAAATGAAATGGACCAAAGACTTTTAATAAATCATAAATAAAGCTACATAAATAACCTTAATACAAACATAACAGAAGCTTAACGAAAAAAAGTCGGTCACACTTATTGCAAAGTTGAAAGTTCCAATTTGTCCCTATTCACTCTTGTTTGTATGTACGAGTACGATATTGTACAAACGCACGTACGATATCTACAAAATGTTTTATTCGTAGACTTGAATGATTGTTTGAGGTATTTCCGTTATATTAAATAAAAATAATACAACCGTTATTTAGAAATTATTGTACATCTCATAAAAGAAATTGGTTCGTTTAGTAATCTATCAGATGTTGTCAATGTTCCTTCCCCTGGTACCATGATACAGAAATTGGTACTATGTCTGTCTAAACACCGCTTTACATAATGTGTGCTAACTTTATCATACAAACGGTGTGGTGGCAGAGAATTCTATACTAACATTCACATTATATTTATAATCTTAATATATATCCACCACCGCCATGCACCCCGTACGTTTTGATTTTTCAATAAATTACTTATTCTAGAAACTGAAAGTCTTTAAAAATGAAAAAATGCTCGATTTTTACCGTCACTTTCAGACGTTCGTCAAACTAATTTGATGGATAAAATGTAATAAAGCAAAACGTTCAGAGATAGCCGGTCTTTATTATTATATTTATTGAGTAGATACTGTTTGAATGAAATCGCTATAAAATGTATAACATTTTATCTTCCACCTATTCAACCGAAACACGTCCACTGCTGCTGCACATAGGTTTCCTCCATAGATTTCAACAACGACCGGTTTTCCGCCACCCTCCGCCACCAGATTCTCGCGACCTTCACCAGGTCGTTTGTCCACCTTGTGCGGGGCCTGCCCACGCTACATCGTCCGACGCATGGTAGCCATTCGAGAACCCGTTGACCCCATCGGGCATAAGTTCTGCGAGCAATGTGACCAGCTCACTGTCGTTTAAGGTTTAATGTGTCGGAGTACCCGTAAAAATAAGACAATAGGAAAACAATGGAAATCTGGCGTAAACGCCAGGTAAGTGCTCAAGGGGTTAATAATTCCTTGAGCAATGTCATTAAAACATACATAATTTATCGGAATTAAATAAATATATGTAGTAGTAATTGTAGTTGGTATAGACATATAAATCCTTGCGACAATTAATTATACAGTATAAGGTATATGTAAATTTATTTACTTCACCCATTCGTAATATAAGCAAGATATTTACATAAACTATGTCTCAGTATGTACGTTATTGGAAACGTGCTTATGGTCTTAGTTATTTAGATACGTCTGACACACGTGACTTCTTCGATATTCTATAGGTAGAAGGAACCTTTTGAGTGCGACTTCAGAATATATTAATTAATTACAAATTACGGAAATGTTATATATTTGGAATTAATATGTTATAATTATAACGTATAGGTATCGCAAAACAATAGTAAGCGTTGCTTATTTTGAAAATATTTTACTGTTTTATATACATCATAATTTTCAAAGCAGATGAAACTATCGGAAATATTTCTTAAAAAAATGAAGATACAATGGGCAGAGAAAAATACACAATATGAGTACGGTATCGCGTTAGTTTATCTAGATAATAACGCAAAGTTCATGTTTTATTCATAAGTGTTGGGTAGGTCTAAAAAGTTATCGTGGTCCCTTACATACGCTCATAAATGAAGACATATCGCGTTGGATAGACAGATAATAAAAAACTTTGATTTGATTTGTCTGTTTGATTTTATTGTTTATATATTTATATCGTACGAGGACGCTCAAAGTTAAAGGTTTAATAAAATTGTCGAGCTAAATTATAATTTGTCAGCTAAGTTTAATTTAAGAGACTATTTTTATATTTTTGTAATTATTTCGAAAGCTCCGTGCTATGGCAGCACGGTAGCTTTTTCTTAAAATAAAGTTATTGACATTAGTCGTAATATAATATTCCTTGTAAAGGATTTAGTTTTAATTAGTAAGCTTTGAGAAATATACAGAGCTTATTTAATAATAATAATTCATCGAATTGTTTTTAATGTCAATCTTGAAGATGAAATTAAAACGTACTCATTTCGTTTAATACGTAGCTAGAGTCCGAGGTAAAGCCGCTGAGAGAGATGGGAACGGTAAATAATTTGGGGCCGTTACTCGAAATCAAATTACAACCTCCCACGGAAACTTGGTCAATTGTGAATGGTAAAATATTTGCGAGCGAACTCTGCGGCGGACAGTTTGATTGCGTATTGATTTCAACTCCGGCTGGGCTCATGAGGCTTCTGAGGCTCGGGCGAGAGGTCCAGTTGGTTCACATAACTCACTTCAAAAATGCCTGTCTTGTAAAATTTTGTTTTTTGTAAATGATGTCAGAACATATCGATTTTACAATATCTATGAGGGTGATTCTGCCGGATTTATTCTAAAGAAATTCTATATGTTTGTTATCTTCTACATTAGTAATTACTGCGGAAATTATAACTCGAATTAAATGAACTTTTCTCAAGGTTCTGAAACTGTTTTCTTTACTCTCAATCGATCTAAAGCGCTGGTAAAATTGTAATATCGACTATTCTGGGAGACGGAGACAACTTTCCTGGGGAACTATTTTGATTACGTTTTTTTTATACTTAATATGTCGATTACCCATAAAATGAGACAATAGGAAGACAATATGAAAACAATGGAAAGCTGGCGTAAACGCTAGGTTAGTAGTTAAACGTTAGGTAGTGCTCAAAGTGTTAATAATACAATGTAATTATTTACATATCGAGGTAAACTATTTGGAAATTTGAATACACATACATTCGTAAACGATCAAATTTAAACAACCAAGAACCATTTTTCCCAGTACCGGGACATTGACAGTTTACTATAATAACAATATAGAAAACTAACAGAGTTATTACGTTAGAGATGTCACATCAGTATCGAAACACATAAAACAATATAAAAACGGTATAAAATACGAGTAAATTGTCGGGGGCTTGTCAAGTGCAGCTATCGGGAGTGACCCCGAGAGCGCTGTCAGCGCTGTCCCCAGTGTCAGCAGAGATTGTACTTTATATCCCGATCTGTTTACAGTTCGAGTGAGAGCTCAACATTGCTGAATGTTACCAGTTTTACCACAGAAATTAAACAAGTCTGAAGGGTTCGCATGTGACGAGGATTCGCGTGGTTTTAATTACTTTCGCAAATAATGACATTAAAATTTAAACACGCTGTTTAAGTTGAAATGTCTATTAACGTAATTTGTGTTTGGGCTCTTTTAAAAACAATTAAAATGATGTCGTATTTGTACAAATGGCTGTTTAGTTAATAACAGGTTCTAAAACTAACTTGGACTTCGAAGATAAGGTATACCGAATTGTCTCTCAATAAACATCATACGTAATAAAAATATTACAATACCTTATTCAAAGAACTGGTTCTTTTCCTCGAGACTTTTTGTACTATAAAGACACGTATATATATACACCTACAGGCATGTCATAAATAAAATACACAAGTATTTATGTTATGTAAGTGAAAAGAACCGAGTTTTCTGCTAATAACATTTCGAGGTAATTTTTCTCGAGATTTTCCTCAATCCGACGGAACGTATTCATGAAGTTTATGACGTTACTGTATTTTTAGACAAGGAATATATATAGAGATTAGGGAAAGGGAAATACTCGTCGATATAACCACGCGGAGTTTTAGAAGACACAATAAATTGAGCAATAGTCTACTAAATACAATAATAAACTATGATATGGATAGTTTGTGTCATTTTTAAACGGCCTCTTAATCGTTTCCCTCTCTCCCACTGTCGTTTCATTACTGTCACATCTCTTGCTCTCAGCGGGGTCATCACCGATTGGGAAGAAAAATGATAAAGATTTATAAAATCATGTATGTTATTATTTTCTGGTATCCTACCTATTTTATTTCATCAAAAATGGTGAGTGAGTAAATGTTTGTTTTTTATTATTATTTTTATTATGTTTTAATTCTTGCTTATTTATTTGTCGACTGAACGTGTGTGCACGTCAAATACCCCAATTGAAAACCAGCGTTGCAGAATCCGCCGCAAGGTGATGCTGCAACAAGTAGCTGAATAGGGGGCTGTTGTTGGATTCATTCGTAACTATTTAAAATGTTTGTTTTTATATTTGTTTTTACTTATTTACTATCCAACAATAAATTTCTTTCTTTCTTCATTGTAATTTACCCAAACACTATACAAATATTACTAAAAAAAACACAGAAATCTCCTATACTTATAATAAAAGGCTAACGAGATGAAAGCTATACATTGAAAAAATACTTTGCGGGGCTTCAAAACAGATAAATAATTGCCTATTTGTTTGTCTGTCTGTTTATTATATTAGTTCGCCAATTAAGCAAAACAATACTGAACCGAATTCTATGGAATTTGGTAAAAATGGGGAGAACATAGGCTGCAAACTTTCTGAATTCCAAGCAGGTAAAGCCGAGGGCAAAACTAGTATTTAAAAGATTAAGAAAAAAAAATTTGCACAAATTCACAACTGTATGAACCATAAACCTGAAAATTTCTTGTTATTTGGAGTAACAACGCACCTTACATGAACAATCACAATTATCTAAATCTATAAAACTGCAATTTAAATTTTAAATATTCATTTCATACAGGATGTAAATGTTTTAATTAAAGTTTTACTGTTGAATATAAATAAATAAAAATTAAGTCAATTTCAGATACACCATTGATTTGACCACCAGATAAATGTATATATTTATTTAGCCTCATAGACTTGCAATAATTTAGAAATATATTTATTAATTTACGACAATTTCTCATTTAGCATTGGTCTCGTTATTGGTCTTATCTTAGGAATTAAAATCTTCGGACGACATTACCAGTTTATTGAAATTATCATTCACAATGAAATATCTGTTAATAGATTACATCCATCATTTGAATTTGAACCTTAATCTATATGTTGGTAAGATGGAAACAGCATTTCCGAGGTGGTCATTCAGATATCAATTTCACCATGATCAGGTCTCGTTCGAGAAGTATACTTAACCGAGAGAGTAATAACGTCGATTTATCTATTCGCTACGTAAATTAAATATCAAGAACGGTTAATTAATTTTCAAGTCACTCTGAATAACAAGATGTTTTGTGATTTTCTTCGGCGTTTATTGTTTGTTTGTAGGAAAATTTACGTCAATCTCATTAAGGATTATTATTATTATTGAAATTAAAGTAACGTTTATTTATTTATTTTATACTGTATTATCCCATGTTATGTGACGATGTAGTCTAGGATATTAAACACGCTACACATAGGGGCTTTCAAGTGATGCTGCCGGAACACTCCTGTTGGTGCTTGATGAGAGATTTTCAACCTTGAGCTATATAGGCAGGTATTGTTAGAAAATGCTCCACCGACAAATGGTTGATAGCTGAAATGGATAAATCATATTTATTATTATGTACAGGATTTAACTTGTTTTAATGATATGTCATGTACATAATCGTTGCAGAGTCTGAACAATAAATAATTTGCAATATTCTAACACTGCGGAGTGGTCAACATTTAGTAAGGTATTTCAACGTATTTGTGGCACTTTGGAATACGATAACCGTACAAGTCGGCAATGCGCCAAAATAACGAATGGCTTACGCCAAGATTCAATTTACTTTACACTCGTAGCTTAGTGCCTTGGTGTCCAAAACGGTTAAAACCTGCCAAATTGGAAAATCTATTACGAAAAAAATACAGGTGTGATTTTTAAAAATTTCATCAGATTAGCCTAACGAACTAGCTAACATGGTATGTTTATTACATTTTGTAATTGCTTCTTTATTGACAAATGGACAGAAGGAAGTACTTTTTATTATGGGTCTTACTTCAGATTCGAGTGAATATAAATAAAGGAACAGATATAAAAATACTTTCTAAATTAGTTTTATTTAAATTGATTTTGAGGGCTAAAATATGATATGTGGCTCTTGATCTCGCCGCCAGCGCGATACAGTGACACTGACCATGCATTAAGCATTACACGCACAACACTGCACACACACTCCTGCACATAACACGCAGGTACATAGGTCCTGTAAGGAACCTTTTTTTTATGTTCAATAAAAAATGTAGGGTTTCGATAGTATCCAACTCGCGAGTGAGTTTGCATACTCAGGTAACGGCCAAGCCGAGGTTCGAACCCTTGTGCTAGTTACCTTTTGCGGCTGAGTACCTTCAGTACTCGCCCCGAAAGTTCGGTGAAGCTGTAAAGGCCCCTCCGGTCAACAGCATTAGCTAGGTTAGAAAAAAAAAAAAGATAAAATCTTTAGCTGTTTTTCAAGACAGAAAATATATAATCATACTTTGAAAGTTGACAAACGTTTTTTATTTATTTTATTTAAGAATCTGGAACCGCGATGATATCTTAGATACTGATTGTTGCTTCAACGATTAGATAGGTCGCGAATTCACGTTATGTTCTAATGACAATTATATTACTTCAAATAAATTGATAAAACAACTATTTACTGATTAAAGCATCGATTATTGAAACGCTGACATCATACTGTCGCGACTTGCTAATAATAAATGGATCTTGTTTTTTACGTATATTGTGTAATGGCAAAAAGTCCCTTACTTTGAGAACATAAAGGGACACTCATCATTCAACGTCTGACGTGTACGTACAGGCTTCGTGGCGAGATTGATCGGCTTCCTTGACGCTTGGATTCCGTTTCGGTTATAACGCACGGATAGCTTTTTGACGTTTCTATCACGTTAGAACGTGTACACACAACGTCAATAAATATACTTATAGTTATGTTTATGTACTTTTATATATTATGGTATCTATACCACTAGATCAAATGGTCGAACATTATGCACTATTACCTAATATGAACACTTCCATTATAGTATACCTTATAAAATTGTAATTTCTAAGGACTATGTCATGCAGTATAAAAATTGTTTAGTTAGAAATAAATAAAAGAAAATAATTAGCATTATATAAGGCATTTTAATCATAATATTTTATAATTCTTCATAATTTCATTGTGTGTTTCTTACCAATTATTATAAAACAAAGATATAATTAATTTTTCGGACCCCTTCTTTACAATTTCAATTTTGAATTAATTGTATCAAGTTTTAATTATAGACTAGGTTAGCAGAAATGCACAAGGTAAAAAAGTGAGTGTGCAAAAACCAGGTAATTCTCGCTAGCGGAGATATCACAGATTGATTGACGAGGTAGGGGTGATTGCGTTCACCTATTTTCGTCTATATTGTTTTTGCATGGCATAAGCGATACTCCTTCATTGCCTTCGACCTATTTATTGGCATGGTCTTTTCACAGCACAATCAGTAAATTGAAGCTATTTAAATATTCTAAATCCGTCGCTCTTTTTGGATAATAGAAAAAAGGCATTATTCGAAGAAAAAATAGCGATCGCGTCAGATCTCGGTGCTATAAGTATCTTACAAGGTTGCTCTCAGATAACAAACAGTGGACGCCTTTGCGTTTATTTTGTGGCTCGAGTTGCAAATGAGGACTACGAATTTAAATTACTTGTAACACTTGTAAATAAATAAACGTAGTCAGATCTTCAGTTATTATGATAATATTAAAAAAGAATAAAATAGACGGGCAGAAGGCTTTGAGTACGTTAAAAAAGTATGTCTATAATAAACAGACAATTTTTTTTACGATTTGGCAACGGACATATGATATCTCTGGTGTTGCAGGCGTCCATAGGCAACGATGAACGCTTACCACCAGGCCGATCGTATGCCTGTTTGCCACTAATAGTGGTATAAAAAAGACAAAAGTAAAATATTATACAAAAACTTTTTCTTCTCTGTTTGTCAACCAATTTTTCATGTTATCTTTCCTTTAATATTATAATCAAAAATTGAAAACGGTTTTTCATCAAATTTTAAATAATAATCGGGCGAACCACTAGTGTACATAATTTCGAACCATTTTAGAACCGTAGAATTACTTCAGCATCGATCAGGGCGGAGGAGGTATAGACTTTGTTTATTTTTGATGACATCCAATATGGAGAGGTGTGAATTTTGTTAGATTAACCTAAGCAATATGTACATATTTAGTTAGCCGGTTTTGTAACAATTATGGTTAATGATAATTTGCTTAGTATTTCTACTATTCTTACAAGGAAAGGGGTAGGAGCAGTCAAAATGTTTAAAATTCACCCTACGTGAATTGTTTAAAATACTTGAAAAGTCCCTTTATACGTACATGTCACACGATGCACATATCCCGACTAAAAGCTAACTTAATCCGTATAGCTAAATATATATAAATCTATCTCTGATACTCTAGTGTACCGGACAGAGATGTGACATGTCGAGTGATATATCGAAAAACCGTATAGAGAAGGATTTGATATATAGACTGTGTTGGATTACATTTCCAGTTTAGATCAGTGTTAAAGAAGATATGTTGTATACTGCGAGTAATTCTTTTAGAATTATTAAAAGTTAAACGAATAGTGTTGTTAATAATTTTACTGGAAAGAGTACGAATTTATTTATGAATGTCACGTATAATAATATATTTGTTTACACTTTTACAAAACTTACAAACGCTTTTTTCAAGAGGTGTATACCCATGTGTTATTTTGAAATTACTTACAGTAATGATAAAATTATATGTAAAATTTTATAAAATAAGTATTATTATTACATGAAATAAAACATGCTCGTGCTTATTTGTGTTTAACGTAAATTAGTTCTTAAATTGAGAACACATTAAAAAGAAAAAACCTTTTATTAAAAAAAACTTTTTTAATTTAAAACAAAACCAACTTCATAAGAATAAACTATAAAAATGCACTAAGAAGTCAATAAATGATAACTTTAAATGGTTCGTTATTTTTTAAATCGGTGCCAGCTTATGGGATAACAAAGTGGTGCAAATGTACGTCGCTAATTATATTCAATTTCAATACGATTTTCGATTAAGATTCAATAAGTGAACGATAGTGATGTCTGGAATTTACACCCTTCTCTGTGCTTCCGTTAACAATGGTTGTTACCAGAGATGAATAATAATAGTTTATAATAGACTATGATTTGTACAGTCTTTATTTAAAAATAATATGGAGACTTTTTTTTTTTTTTAAAGAACCTGATCGAGTTTCTTGCCGGCTCTTCTCGGCTGTGTTATTTTCCGAACAGGTGGTAGTGTTTTGACGTTCATAAGCACCTTATTAGCGCCTAAATTGAATAAATAATTTCTTGATTTTGATTTTAATTAATTGTTCTTTAAAATCACCCTAGTCTTATGTTTAGCTTATGTGTAACTATGATAAAGTTTAGGTAGTTGTTTCCATTTGTAAATGAGTACATTGATTAACTCTAGCTGGCACCGGTTCTAAAATTAACGAACCAGATTCATAAAAAAATAATTAATTATTGAGTTTTAGTGCATTTTCATAGTTTATTCTTTTGAAGTCGGTTTTGTTTTTAATTTAAAATGTTCTTTTATCCTACTTTTTAGTTTAAGTATGTACTTTATATATTATATTGTAGGTATAGCTGTGAAGCCCACTTTATAGCTTTGGAAACGAATATATGAAACGTCTTAGTCTAAAATATTCGAGAGTTTTTCTCAATTTCCTTGAGTCCCATCGGTCAGATCCCGGAAATGGGACCACCTCTAGAGTGTACTCCTTCGATTTAATTTTTCTTTTCAAATCGGTCCACAAATTACGGAGAAATCGCGTAACAAACATAGAAAAAAAAACAAAAGAAGAACATACAGACGAATTGATAACCTCCTCCTTTTTGAAGTCGGTTAAAAATGAACACAATGTTTCGCAAGAATACATAAATACACATATGAGGATAGCTATATATCACCCACCTGTGCATCTCATCATAAAAGGGCGTCCAGCTCAGCATATACCAAGTATCAAGACATAGTAATGATTTTCAACTGGACCCCAGAGCGAGTAGCGGTAACTAAATATATAAACTTTTATAATAATTGTAACAATAAATTCGTATTTAATTTATAAAACTCTTCTTATAGACGAAATATATAGGCGTATATGAATATGTAACTAAATATTATGTAAAGGATTAGTTTTGAGGAATACGATATTTATAATACGATAGTATATAAAAAACATGATTTGTAATTATTTTTTCTTATATTTTTAAGTAATTATAAAGATATAAAAGAACAAAAAACGAATTTTGTGTACTCCTTAAGGATACGAAACGAGTGAATATATTCGTATTAGAAACGAATGTAATGTAATAAAGTGAATAATATGCATACGCTTACAAAATACAATCTCCTTCTCATATAATTCATTTCAGAAGCTATTTCGAATAAAGTTTTCATAACTTCCAATAGAGTAGAGAATTTTATAGATATCTTCCCTTCAAACGACCGAGATGTGATTCCGCCATTTTCAACATTATTGTGAAATTTTATTGGAAACACCGTCGAATGGCGTCTTTAATAGATAATACCTAAAATAAAAGATTTCTTTTTTTATATATAAAATATTTTGAGAGTTTAATAATTACTACCACGGTCGGAAAATATCTTTAGGCAAATGAATACCATTTCCTAATACCGAAATGGTATTCGATAATTTCTTTGTTATCAACCAATCTGTAGTGAATGTTCACTTTTTGAAGGATGAAGGTCAGTTACATTGTAATGCTACGCTTTCGTTTGTTTTTTAGAATGCTTTGCGGTTTGCAAGTGTAAGTTCTGGTATTAAAACCATAATTCAAAATGTAAACAGTTCTGAAGTGTAATAAGTCTCAGCATCTAAATTTTTAAGGACCTTAAACGGTCAGGCGACTTATTTGATACGAAATAATTATTATCGCAACCGCAACACTGCCTGTTTCACTATTACTTTACATATTTTAATGCAGAAAATTATCTTACCTATGACAGCGTAATTGTACAAATGGATCGGCAAGGATATTGTAAACCATTTGATTGTTAAAACTAGAGATATCGCATAAATTTGAACCGAGCGGTATCCCCGGTCAGCCGTAACATTAACTTTCAATCAATTCCTTCCAATAGACTCGGCCCGATAAATCTCGGCAGAGTTCATCATGACGCAAGCACATCCCGGGTGACAATTTATTGAGATATAAGTCGGTTTCGGATCTGTTAGACTACCCGCACTCGATGCCCCTTTCTCTTTTAGCTTCGTTATAATTCCATTATTATTAGATATATAATAGCTTTTCTAGAAACGTTCATATGAATTTTAAATGAATTTACACTATCGTTTGACTATTTGATAAAGTTCTCACGGTTTTAGATTTAAGTGGATAGTTAATTGGACGATATTGATATGATGATGAACTTCCCCCCCTGTCACAGGGAAGGACGATCGAGCCTCGAAAAGAGGATCAGGTAGTCACTATAGACATGCTGGAACAAGTTAGGAGTGACTTAGTCCAAGAAATAAAGAACGCTCTCAGAACCCATCTAGAAACCCTAGATGAGAGACGCTTCCAGGCTGCCGCAGACCAAAGGATAGGCACAGTGGCGATACCGGCGACGCCGGAACTACAGGATCCCTCAGAGCCATCCTCACACCTCTCGCACACCAGAGGCACCGAAACATCACACCCGGTAGAAAGGCGGCATGAATATCTCCAACCAGAAGGCTTGAATAGCAAGAACGAGAGAGAGGGAAAGGGGGGAAAGAAGAAAAAGAGAAGGACGAGAAGTACCTTAACTATGTAGTTCCAAATATATATTATATTATATATTGGTTTATTCAATATATTTTATTAACAGTCTATAGGCTTAGTGCTTTGATCACATTCTCACCAAATGTTAAGTGACGATGTGGTCCAGGGTGGTAAACATTTAACCTAGATGTACTGGTTCTCAAGTGACACTACCAGAACACACCTATGGGTATTTGACGACAAATTTTCAAATTCGAGGGTGGTAGCTACGGAGGCGGGCTACCACCATGCAATATACTATTTTATGAGTTACTTATTGATCCATGTAGGTTGAACCTCTATCATTGAAATTTCACGAGTTATCTAACAATGTAATAATAACAACTTGTAGTTTTCGTGGTCGCCACAACTTTATTTATGTTAAAAATAGAAATTACAAACGATACCTATACTCTACCAACAATCATAACTACTGAAATTTTATATACAGGTAGCTGACACACATTATTTTACAAAAAAACAATTATTCAATCGAATATAAATATATGGTGAATCTTGTGCTTGAAAACTATTTTGATTTATATAATATACTTAATCATGAACAGCGCTTACGCTTGACAAGTTACCTTTTCTTACCAGAATATTTAAGAAAGTTGATGTAAATGAGATATTATATCTTTATAAACTTGGGCAATTTTTACAGTGAATATTTTATATTTTTTCGCTACGTCATTTTTTTATTCCACTAATTATACCTATACACTGTATAACAATGATTTCGGTTATGATTAATCAATATTAACATTCAGAATAAAATAGAAAGTCAAATATTTTATCTTTGTTAATATACCAGACTTTTACGGGTATTTTATTTTAATACTAGCTCTGTGCTACGCCCGCGTTTCATATTTTCTTCATTGCATTTAAATTTATTTATATAGAACACTAATTTTTTTAGTACTAAAATAAAGTAATAATATTTCTCATAAATTCAAGCACTTGCCCGTAAAACTGTGCATTGTATCGGATTTTATTAACTTTTTTAGGAGTTTTAATTTTTTAAGCGGAACACTAAAATTTAAAGTACCTTAAGTGACCCGGAGTAACTTTAGCTATCTACCAAAAAAAGTCTCGTCAAAATCCGTTAAGCCGTTCAGGAGATTACACGGAACAGACAGACTAAAATTTCCGTATTAAAAATTAAAATGCAGTGAAAAATAGATGAAACGTGGGCGCAGCCGCGGGTACACAGCTAGTCTGTTAATAATTTCCTATCTAGAATCTATATTGTTTAGTGTGGTTTGTGTTTGATTCTAATTCATTAACAAGAGAACAGTCGTCCTGTCGGATTACGTCCACGACCAGATTATGCGAGACGCGTTTTGGGATTAATGTTCTATCATAGTCGTGATGAATGAATGATTTATACTCGTTGCATTATATACTATATAACGTATTTATGTACATATTCGGGCAAACGTAGCTTAGAACAGCGTGGAGTACATAAACACGGATAACATAATCTTATTTTAAACTAGCTTTGTGCCTGCGGCTGTGCCCGCGTTTCTTTCTGCGTTTTAATTTTTTTTACGGAACCCTAATAAATTTTTAGTACTAAGATAAAGTAAAAATATTGTTCATAAGTTCAAGCACTTGCCCGTAAAACGATGCATTGAATCGGATTTTATTTAAAATTTTATAAGTTATTTTTTGCGGGATCCCTAATTATTTTCGAAAAATTAAAGTAGCCTAAGTTACGCTGAGTAACTTCAGCTATCTACCAAAAAAATACCCGTCAAAATCCGTTTTTTTTTTTTTTTTTTCCGGAGATTATCCGGAACAAAAAGACAGAAAGAGAACAAAATTTCAAAAATTGTGTTTTTGATGTGTGCATCGGATATACATTTATATCCATTTACTAAAAAAAAAATATTTTGATATTACAAACAGACACTTATTTTTATTTATTATTAGTATAGAAAAACCGCGTTTCATTGGTTTATTCAAAATGTCGTGAAGTAATTGTTGACTGATGGAATTATTGATTTTACTGTATATATATTATATTAATGTGTTTACTGCTCTGATTGCCTATAACATCAATGTGTGACAATGCTTGAACTTAAAATACCTTATTATGGTTCCCTAGTATTACTCGTTATATTCATACCCATGAATGTTGTATTGATTTTTATTTATTCATTTAACGCACCTCTGCCCTTACTGTCTTTTAGTGCAACGTTAAATAATTACCTGTTCTATTTTATTCGGTGCTTTAAGTTATCTAGGGCTAGAAAGAAGTGAAGCGTTTTAGAAAATTACGAGAGCTTTAACATTGTAAATATGATAATGATTAATGTATTCAGACAACAACGCTCAGTTGAAACTACTCAAGAATGCGACGTCTTGGAATTTTATTCTTTAATAAGAAATATTATGGATGTTTGCTTTGTTAAGTTTTTTTTTTCGTAAGCGCTCTTATGATCATTCAATATCACAGAGACTATAAAGCTTTTTTTGTATTTTTTTACTTTTATTTTTGTATTAAAAATACAGTAAAATAAATACAGTAAAAATTTAAAATATTATGAATAAATTGAAACTTAATGGATGGGTATTTTTCAATTTCTTTATTCAGCGAATACAACGTTTATGTATATTTATTTTAACGAATGTTGTCTCACTCTACAAAACACTCAGTTTTTAATGGAGTACCTCAACTTCTTTTGTGCTAAAGGCGACACTGCTAGAACACCAAAGGAAGAAATATTAATAGCGATTTCTGTATAACTGAGAGATAACAGAACTGTGTTTATGCAATATGTTTGAGCGAAATAATGCCCGAAGATAGAAAGACACATAGATGGATACATAAATATGTTGCGAAGCTATCTCAATAGAAAGGCCATTAATGTTTACTACACGCGAACAGTATTCGTTATGTTCTGTTGATACGCCATTAAATAAACACTGTTTTTTTTTTCGTTGTGTATTTCATATATTAACATGAATGGTTTTTTAAGTTGTTAGTTACAAATGACCCAATCTCCGCACTATTTATCGAAGTATTTTTAATAATATATATCATTTTTTTTTATATATTACCAAAGTTTTATAAGAGTTTAACATATTATTTCTTCTGGCGATAAAACTGATTCCAATTTTTTTTCGGTATGTATAGATGTCGATCATTTATATAAATTAATATCTTGATTCACGTTACGTTTATAATCACCACGTTTTTGAAAAATCTTTTCAAGATTTTTCAGATTTATTTAATTATAAGCAAATAAAGGGAAAGAGAAACTGATCTATAGGTATATTTATAAATCTATATTTTTCGTAATCGCACCTTATAGTTAAAGTTGTGGTAGTGGATCCCCCGGGATTTGATATTATGAAGAAATTCTAACCAATCGTACATTTAGTTTAGTGTAAAATATTTAATTTGAATACGGAGTAAATTCGAAGTTTGATTAATAATTACTGGATAGGTAGAATAGAATAGATGTCTGTCGCAATCTGTCTCCAAAGGCCCTCTTTACCACAGTCGCAATCCGATCGACGTAGTCGATAACTCGCTTGTATTCCATGTGAATAAGGTTTTCCACATTGAATTCATGAATTATATAATGAAAATGTAATGGATGAGTTAGGTGATAATGAATTAATATATTAAAGTATAATTGATCTGATACGAAGATTATCATTGAATAAGGACAAAGAATAAAGCTTTGAAAACTGAAGAAACGTTTAAGTGAAGACGTTCCACTCTCGGGTTAAGCGGCAAGTTAAGAGCCTCTCGTACCGAGTGGCTCAAGCCCTAATTGGCCCTGAAGCGCAATGTTGCAGTGCTCAAACTGTGAACACCGCTTGTGTTCTTGATACTCGCGACCTTTATTATATCATACTTTGAAGTTTATACAGTTTGCTTTAACACGAACACTTTGCATCTCATTGGTTCTTAGTTGTTATGTCATTTAGAAAAGTAACTTAACACCTTTATTTATTGTTTAGTATTTTTTGATATATTTTATAAGGAATCTCGCGAAGGGATGTTGATTTATTGGTAGCTTAGTTTGATAGTGCATTGATAGACGTCGGTTAGGATCAGTTTATGCTATTTTTAATGAATCTGTGCTTTCAGTGATTAAATCATAGCATAAGAGTGCATTGTATTTTAAAGACAGCTTGGCTAGCTATTATCCTATAAGTTTGAAAATCTGCAAGCTCCTATAGGTGTATTTCGGCAGTATCACTTGAGAGCCAGTCACTTTACGTAGTTCGATTTCTCCTGAGCCTGTGGTGAAATAGTATATATGCTCTTTAATTTTATACAAAGCATATGAATTTTGCTATTTATGTATTTAAATATTCAATATTTACCTCTCAAGGCATTCGCTAAACCGGGCTATCAGCGAAACCTCACGGTCACTCCTAAGAATAATGTTCCTCGTAATCTCACACGTCGAACAAATCCCGGCCATTTAGATTATGCTTATTGCTATGGGTCCCGCGTAACGTTGATGTCTAGGCTTCTCATTTGTAAGTTTCTGGAGTTGATCTGAACTTTATGTCGTTGCCGTTAGGGACTATTCCCGAACTTCATTCATCAAGAGAGTTTGCTTTTGCAGATGTCCATTCGAGTCTGACATAAGCAGATTGCTTCCGCATGAATATTTCATTAACGGAATACATTCCTTTCGTTTTGAATTTGAAGTATTATGTCCATTTTGATTTATCTTTAATTTTTCCTTACTTACCAGTTCGCAGTAGTTGTTTTAAGATTAAAATAGACTTTAGAATATCCACGCTATTAACTGAATTAATGCGAGTAAGGTATTTTTCCGTCGTTCATTCGTGAAGCTTTTGTATTTATGTAGCTACATATATGTATAGTTATTTACTCATCTGCCCGTATGTGCACACAAAAAAGAACAAAATTTTAATGAAGCTATTTCTTTTCTCTTTGTCCATCGGTGTGCCGATCGTTTGCCGGTCCGGTAATGGCTTCGTTGCGCTTTTCGTTGATTTGTTTTCCATTCAAATGTGTTGTGTGTATAGTAGAAAGTACTAAACGGTCGGTATAATGTAGATACAACTGCAGAGTAACTTACTCGCTCTTTAAAGTGCATACATTCACAAAGTGGCTGAGTGTAGTTCTCGTATTACCCGAATATATCGCTATATTGTGTACAATGCGCATTTAACGCCGGGTCTGATCACTAATGGCTATCAAGCTACAGTAGATTATATATACTTTTCATTCGGAAGCATTTTAACGTAACAAGACCTCGTTTTATACCTTATAATTTACATTTGTACAAAGTCTAAACATCGCACTGACGTTGATTTATTTTTTAATGAAAAGAATATTAAAAGCAAAAAAAAAATGTTATTCTGGACGGACGGAGAACGATAAAAAGTCTTAACCATTGCCTAGTTTCTGGACTGTAAATATAGCCTGCACTGGAGCGTTGTTATTTTCTCTTCATAGTTTCTCGATGTAGTGGAATATTGAATTCGTGAGGCGTGTCCAAATCATGCGGCATGTAAATAAGTTAATACGAAAGTGACTCACTATACCTATTGACACAGACGCTGGATCTTGCCAAAGCTTTTGTATTAATTAGTTCATACGTTTCTATCATAAGTATGATATAAATACAAATTGAAATTTGTTTGTTACGCTTTGACAACTTAACTATTCAGGCGATCAAGATATTTTACAAAGTCGTTACGTGAAAGGATCCTCATCTTTAACTTTTATTCAGATACCGAGTTAAGTCTAGTTGAAAACTACACTTATAGTCAATCTGTTGTTTCAAAAAAATAATGAAGACTTAACTTATATAAACAGAGCTCGAGTTGAGACTGACAACCTTTATTTGATATTATCCATTAGTACTTACTCGGCAAACTGTTTATAATGTAAATGTTGGATTTTTTTTTAGTAACAATAGTCATCATTTAGTCTTTAATATTATGTTTATCCATATGAAACACGAATTAATTTTATGAAAGCTTTGAAGTATTAAAGATACTTTAAATTTATTAAATATTTTATACTAAAGTTTTTCGACGATCAACGTTAGTTTTTATTATGACCATAGATAATGAAGTATAATTATAATTATTTGATCAATAAATGTGATTGGATGCCTTCAGAAACGTACGGTCAATTTATATGATCCTTTTTAAGATTACGTATACTCTACGGTTAGGTTTTCATAAATATTTGATTACTTCAAGTATCGAATCACTAATAAGCATAATGCATTAGTAATGGAAAATTTTAATTACTATATCTTATTTAAACTATAGTGACCGCTATTAGGATTTCTTGTGTAATAAATAACATAACATATAACATAACATATAACATAACATATAACATAACATAACATAAGCTCACACCTGTTATCTCTGAAGGGTTAGGCAGAGGTGAAATGGTGAACTACACCATCCACGTTTCGCCGAGCTTAGTTCCGTCCCAGATGTGACAGGGGGCGAGCCAGTCGCCATATCGGGCACAAATTCCAAACTCCGGGATGATACTGAGTAGAAAAACCCAATACCACTTGACCCGACCCGGGGATCGAACCCGATACCTCAGAACGGCAATCGCACCGTAATACAACTGCGTCACCGAGGCAGTAATAAATACGCAGTAATAATTCAATTTTAAAACAAATATACACTAAAAAAATAATATTATAGTCAACTCGAGCAAAGTCATGGGTCAACAAACTACAATTATACTTTGTAATTGAATCTAGTTTTTATAAAGATATTTGATAGAACTGGAAACCTCGATACATTTAAAAACTAATTGAAATTAAATTTATTAAAATTCGCAATCGAAAACCGTATGTTATATTATATAGATAGATTAGGTTATGTTAACCCTTTCACGACCAAGGGAAACATTTTTCCCCAGTGGAATATTGGTGACTGTATATTTAATTATAATATTATTTGACTTTAAAATTTCCCCACAAAATTCTAAATAAGCTATAGTTTCTAACGTTTACACCTCTTTTTAAGTGGAGGAATGTATTTACGCATTTTCATATATACTCTACGTTTAAAAAAATAAATAATTGAATAGTAATATTTACTCTCCGATATCTTATGGTCCTGAAAGGGTTAAAATAAAGAAATTCCTAACGTCGATGACTTATTGTTGCGTAAAATTATCATCGCATTAAACCCCGCTATACCGATAATCCTATAATGTGGAACGACAGCCGGACAGACTCTGTGTCTGTCGACTTCTGCCTGTAAGCTTGTTTGCAGGGTTGTCAGCGCCGTGGAATTTGTACAATGCGATATTAACACACTAACCGGACACGCGCATCGATATTTGATGTAGAGGTACAGTGTGTTTATGATAACCAAAAAAACTTTATAATTAATTAATTACAATTATTTTTATAAATTAAACTAAAAAACTTCAATTCACGCTCCAATAAAATGAATACATAATAACAATAAAAATAAAATCCAGTAATAAAATAATTGAGTTGAAAGTTGGATGGATGGAATAAAATAATGAATTTAATTGTAAAATGTTTGGGGTTTTTAACATTAAACGTTACAAATATCATTTATGTATGCCTGTACATACCAAGAGAAATATAGTTTACTCGTAGCTGTTTATAAAGATTATTATTATTGTTATCATTAGGATATAGTAATTAAACCCACGCTTTTTAAATTCAAATTATTTATTTTGTTAATAACTTAATTCTCAATAGAAAATTAAATTATTTTTTCAATTAACAACGCTATATAACGAACTCTCTGTGTTTTTAAAAAATATTTTTTACTTTTTTAGTTGTGCCAGTAACTAATAAAGAGTTTTTTTTACTAAATATAATTTCTTTTCTTATTTTTATTCTTAAAACAGCACCGAACGTCATATTAATCCATCTGGAAACTTGATATGGATATCAATTCTTAGTGAAAATTACACTTAGTAAAAATAGTTAAAACTGAAGATCCAGGTCAGAATATTGGGAGAACTTGATAAGTGTGCTAAGTTTCAAGTTTTTCCAACGTTTTGAAATCAATGAAAATGAAGTTTGTAAAAAGGGATTAATAGTGTCATACACAAATGGGATTGTGATACAAGTTTATCTCAATAAAAATTGTATTTATATCTCTATGTATACAATAATCAAATATGCATGATTTTAATTTTATTTGGCTTTTAACCTCCCGGCTACAGTGGTCACATGGCGCTGTCGTATAATGTATGTAAATGCTTCCTGATTCTATGTGTTGGTTGCCTTATAAAGTTGTAGAGGAAGTTTTGCATTTGCATGAAACATAAATGAGTATAACAGAAATGTCTGTTTTTGTGTTAAGAAAATAACATTCGATAGACAATGAATTTCTGAATGCAGTTTTTGCAAGTTTACAAATTTTAAATTTAAAAATACCTTAGTATTGTTTAAATAATTCCATGCTTACAATGTATATATAGTGCGTATTTCATTTTATTAAATAATATAATAAAAGTAGCCATAATATCAATAGGATCACAGAGGGAGTAATCAAAGAGATTTAACGATTAATTTCTAACCAATGTTTTTTGTATTTTATTTGTAATATAAATTGTTAATATCAATACTTTTACCCTGTCGAAAACAATTTAATTTTATTGTTAAATGGAAACGTTTTGAAACTCTTATTGATAACGATATTACTTTGTCTCCGTGTTATTCGAAACCATTCATAAATAAATTATTAACCGGTAAAGAACGACCGCTTTTTTATATTTCGCCCTTCTGATTCGGCAGTTTTATTTTTTTTCATAAAAATGAAAACAACTCTTGATAGCGTCGATAAAAACCAATGCTTTTAAAGAAAAACCACGGACTAATTATATTATCTTAATTTCCGCGAGGCGAAAATGTTTTTTTAAAACAATATTCCTGTATTTATTTTATCATTCTGTCGGTATAAAGTCGCGGCCAAAGTGGTCCGAATGTCGGATACAAATTAAATTAGCATGAAAAGGAGTCGGGTACAAACGAGTTTGTGTATTTTTGTATTTTATGGTACAATTCAACGGGTCGCGACCGTCTCGTCGGCTGGTTAATTTAATTTAGCGGCTGAATTATTATGCGCAAACCGGGAACAAAGACGTTCGCAGCATGTAACATTATGATCTATCACTTTATTTTGGTTCTGAATAAATATAGTTTCTTAAACGCCACTGTACGTGACTTTTATATTTCACATTGTTGTCACATATTATTGTCTAGACATCGCACGCTTAACAATGGACTGACCGATTCAGGTTTAGGTCCAAAAGAAGATATTCAAACGGGCAGAATTGTTTCAACTCCCTCTATCGGCCTCTATAAAGCTTTGCGAAAAGGTTAAATTCAGGGGCGTTTGCAGTTCGTAAAATTCGCCAATAAAAAGATGTTGCTACAGCCTAGTTAGTCTATTTTGCTCACTTTCATAGCTTAATGTCTTATGGAAATTTACCGTACGGGACAGCAGCTGAGATAGATATCATATTTTTAATACAAAAACTTGCAGTTCGAGCCATTTACAGTTTGGTACCTCCCGAATCATTTAACAAAAAGTTCAAAGAATATAATATATTAACATTGCCCTCCCAATTCATCTTAGATAATTTAATGTATGTCCGCAATAATGTAAACAAGTTTGATATAGCAAACGGCCGGCATAATTTTAATACTAGAAGTAATCACAAACTAGTCTTCCGTTGCTTTAGGCTTAGTAAGACCAATAAAAGCGTTTTAGGCAATAGTCTCAGGTTCTACAACATGGTACCAAAGCACGTTACCGATTTACCTGACGATAAGTTTAAGCACTATATCAAACAGGTTTTAATATCCAAAGGTGGATCATTACGTGAACGATAGTAATGTCTGGAAGTGACACCCCTATTTGTTCCCCTTCCGCTAAAACCGTTTATTGTTATTATAAATTGTATAATTTTAATAACGTAAAAAAAAACATCATAATCCTCAGGTCCCAAATTAAATAAAGATTTTTTTATTTTTGATTTTTGAACCTATGATTTTTGTCGATATCGTGTTCCCATACTGCGATATGTTGGTATTTTTCACTCTTTTTTGTTTTGACTAGAGTTTTTATGTTGCACTGACGTAAGCCATTATACGTCAATCATCTTCGGAGTAAATTTCTGCCGTTTTTATTTAAAGTGACCCTTTAATAGATAATTAAAAATAAAAAACTTAATTAGTTTATTCTAAAATACTTAAAACATAAAACACATACATTTTCAGGCACAGATTAAATAAAATACAGACTTAATGTAAAACTTGTCATCAGAAATATTGTTAATGTAAAAATATTTGTTTATCGAATACAGACTCATTTAAGCGAAAAATTATACAATCGTTTCATATTTAATTCTAGTCGTCTTCAATAAATACTTACATATAGTATATATGTACTATATATAATATAAACTGTTGTTGAAATCACTTCATTTACACTCGGCGCGGAGGAGCCTTCATATTATTTTTTACACTTATACATATAACTTTCCAGTATACATAAACCTTTTCTAAAATAAAACTTGTTAACCGCTAAGAATAATGTTGGATACGAGAGATTCAACTTGACTACATGGCTTAAAACTTTAGGCATTGAGTAATAAACAATATAAAAAGAGGTGATTAATCTTAGAAACAAGCAAAAAATAGAGGCAGTGAATGGGACGTAAACCTAAAAAAATACATCGCTGAGTATTGATAGAATAGACATCTGTCGTCGGGAAATTGTTTTCAATGTTGCCGCGGGGGCCGCTCTCTGCTGCTCTCGGTCGGACGATGGGACACGACGCCGGATGGATGGCTTCCGCAAATAAAAATACAAGTATAAAGTTGTTATCTGAGTCAGTCGTGTGCCTTGGTGGTCTTCTTTACACAGTGCCTCTTAAACAGATATGAGTTAGTTAGTTATAGGTTTACTTTTTTCATGACATTTCAGTTATCTGTTTTCATTTTTTCACTTTATTAATAGTAAAAAGAATGAACTTTAAATCTGTATATTTCAAAAAAAGTAAAGTAAAGTAAATCTACCAATTAATATTTTTTAAATATTCATTGCATGATTCTGTAATATCTAGGATTTGTTATGATAGGATGTATCTTTTATTGTATTTGTCCTTTTAAATCTGTGCATGAGCTGAAACTTCCATTATTATCAAGTATTTTGTTGAATAATCTCTAATTTGTAGTGAACTATTTTAACATAATATATGGTGAATATGTCAATTCAGATGTGTTTATTGTTTGAAATCAAAAATCTTGAATTTAGAACTTATTAAATCTTGAACTCCTTTCGCAACATTTCTTTATTTATTTTTGGTCGCTCATAACATATTGACTAACAAACTCATCTCATTTTCTAATAAAAACCGATTTTAGATAAAACGGTAAAAGGTCCATTCATTGTCTATTTCATTTCCAAGACAAAAGATTGGGAAGTGTGGAATGAAGAAAAATTAATCAAAACAAACGATGGGCCCACTGGAAGCGACTGAATCACGAACAGTAATGGTACTCGACGGGGGATAGGTAAATTAAACACCCGTTCCGTTATCACACACCAGAGAGGTTCTATAGAAAAAACTTGTCTCCTCATAACGCGAGTTTACTCGGAATTTTGTTAAAATCCAACCAACGCGAAATGTTCGTCGGAATTATTCACATCTGCGCGAGTCGTTCGCGCGCCTCCGCTTCAAGTTAGATGAGTTTTGTCACGATACAGCTCCGACTGGATAATTGGAAGTCGAGAGTTCTGTTTAGTACTCCATAGGTATAAACAGCTTGTAGGTGAAAGTGAAAGTTGGTTTCAAGCTTAGAATTCGGGAATAATATTTCTTTTATATATGAAAGATTTCGCATCAGCTCATGATAAATTGAAGGTTCTTACGGTTACGATGATACATCACGATCTTACAAGAAATCTTTACAAAATTTGCACTCTTGTGATATTTTGCACCTGTTGAGGGACTGGAATTTTTATGCTGCTTGTAGATGTTAATAAGATAGATGTTATGATGAATAACAATATATGAATAGTATTAAGAAAGTACAGGAATCGAAATTAAAAGATGAGAAAACATTAACTGAGATTGAAAGGAGCATCGCTCCACAGCATTGGTATTTATTTAAAAGATTAATCTATTCGTAAACAGATTTAAATCAGTGTTATGTTATCCTATGATTAAAAACGTATATTTCCTTAAATTTTGTTTTGTTGTTTTAAAACGTTTCCAAATCAAAGCTCAACGTTTGAAGACTACATCACCATTTAACATCTTGATTGTTAACTGTTGCTGTCAACTCTTAATGTATGTCGGAGCTCGTCCTCGATAGATTTATGCTTACGTCCCAGTACTTTAACTTTGTATTATCCTTCGTACCTGACAAAAGAAACGGTCGTACTTTTATCTTAATAATATAAATTTAATTCAATTTCGATGTAGAGATTCATAGATGCTGAGGTTGTTTTATTTTTATGTTTATAAAATGTATTATTGTTATAGCAAAGTTTTATTATGAAATCGTCTCTCTTTTTCATTAGTACTTAAAACATTTTCATGTATTCCAAATTGTGGTGCGATATTTGTTTTGCAAATCTAATTAATAATTAGCATATATGTATGAGTTGGCTTTATTTAATAATGATGTTATTATATTGTAATTACATTTTTCATACTTTTATGAAAACAAATTTTTCTCAATTTTTTTTTTTTTAATATAACAATGAAACATATTAAAATGTATTTATTTTGTTTTATTTTGTATAATTATAGTATTAAAAATTATATTTGTCTTAAAACTTCTTTTTTCTTTATACTTTTTCAAAAAAATTTACTATGTTCAAAGTGATAATTATGTTTGGTATTTATTGTTGTTTGTTTGTTATATTTATTTGTCTTACTTATTTTTTATATTTAGGCAATGTACACATAAAATTTATGCGTGTATCTGGCCTACTAGGAAATCAGGCGCAATGGAGAGATTGCGCGCAATTTAGCTGTGTATACGCTATCAACCCTCGTCAAACAGTACGAGAGGGCGCACGTGCTCGCCCGCTGCCCTGTGGTCGATCTCACACAGTTACTTTGAATATGACATATTTATGAACAATTTAGTGAAAAATGTATAAACATCCTGTTTCTGCACTCTGTAAAATGTATACTATATTGTAGTTAATTGCTATTAAGTTACTTGGCAATCTTTTTAGATTTATTCTGTGTTTAAACAAATGTAACAAAATACTTCAAATATCTACCAGATTAATATAAACTAAAAAATAAATATGCAAGAAATTATATTACAAATAGTTAAAATAATTATCATTTCTTTTAATTTTACGTACATGAATAAACAGACAGATTGAACCGCAAACAAAATTAATGTATATTTTGTTTTGAACGGCAGGTTTGCACCGGGATATAAGGTTCATCAACATACGCAGTTGTTATACCGGCTTGCGGACATCACCGTGAGAGTCTTCAAACTGCTGAGCGAGCACGAGCTGATCCTGAAACGCCATGCTCCAAAAGGATTTAAATATTATGTGTAGTGCTTTATTCAGGAGTCCTGTATTTCCTGGCATGGTTGCTCACACGGATATTATTATTCATTGTGCAGTCGTTGTTATATGTTTAGCTCCCTATTTTTTCTTATGACAGAATCTTTTGAATCCGTTTTAGGTTACTTAATAAAAAGTTGGTTAACTTAGAATAAAACGTTTGTATTAAATGTTGATGTAAAAAAAGATATAAAAAATTTATTCAAAGAAAACATTTTCATTGTAGATGTTTTAAATTAATAAATCGTCAGTTTACAGCTCGTTGGGTCGTTCCTTTTTCATTTTCGTCCCATCAGCAGCGCCCGGTGTTAGAATGTTTTACAACGTTTTTCATAACGTTCGGCGTGTATTGTTCCCCGCTGGTTCGCTCGGGATCGTTCGGCTCTCTGCCTTTAATTTGCCAGTTTACAAGCGCCGTGGCGCGGCACAGCGCGGCGTGACGCGTTATACATTCGGGGGATTCATTTTAATTCGGGATCTCAATGACCTCTCTCTAATCGGAACCATTTTGTTTTTTTTTAAATAAGCTATTTGTGACAAGTTTTAATCGTACGCTTACATAAAAGTTAAATGCGATTTACTAGTTAATTTAATAAATAGCTGCTAATCCGTTTATTTCCTGGTATTTCTAGGTTCAAAACTATGTTATTTTGTGAAGTACATATAGAAATATACTTGAAAAAAGAAACTTTTAGCGTATTTTTTTAATATGTACTTTATCCTGCTAGAAATAACTTATCTTATAATATCATCGGTCGTCGGCGTAGGGATTCTACTACCATTTAATTGAGCATTAAATACAATAATAATATAAAAATAGAATAACTGGAAGTCGATAAATTATGTTTTACAGTTTATTATTAATTATGTATGTAATTATTTATGCTAATCATTTTGTAATCTTGAAACTTATATCCGCCTATATTTATTCAAATAAGTGACTAATTGAAGTAATTCATCAAGGTTACTTGAACTGATGTTTTAGATTATTTTTATAATTACAGAAAATAGGAAGAAGCTATATTTATAAATAAAATAATCATAAGGTTGAACTCTTAACCTCACCTGGGAACAGTTTAAATATTTTTTATGAGATCTTCGAAACGTAAAGATGTGTTTTAAGTAACAATTGTTGTAATTGAATTGTCAGAGGTTTTGCTGTATGGATTTTGTGTAAAATTACGCCAACATTTACATTCCTTGTGATAGCGAAACTTGCTACCTCTCTAGTGTAACTTGTAGTCTTTACCATCTATGTGCTGCACTGTTTGGTATCAAAAGACTGGAATTATTAAGAAACCCTTGTGAATGAATAAAAGCAATCTCGGCTATTCATTCCTGAACAAGTATTTTGCTTTTGTAACTGGCAATAGCAAATGTACATTCACAGTTCACCACCGTTGCATACACAAAGAATTTTTAATTAAGTTTCAAAAACCGCATAAAGGAAAGTACGTACGTATTTATAAAAAGATTATTTTTTTTGCAACGCGACAAAAACCCGGGGACAGTGTATTCAGTCTGGCGGGTGTGCAAACTGCACATGCATGCACTCTGCACTGCGACACTTGTTACGTGATTCTAAAGCCCTGGTAAAACGAAGCATGTAAAATATTTTGACTTTTTTTTCATATGCAGTTTTTGCAAAGTCACGCCTTGAGAATATTTGATATAATATTTTTTTAAAGAAATGAATGGCGGAGGAGAGGCAAGAAAATTTTTGATTTTAATTCGTTGTTATTTATTCATTTTTGATTTGTGTGACATTAACGTGAAATCGCGATTTTTGGATGGAATATGCGTTTATCTAAAATTATGATAGGTTTATAAGTTGAATATATGATAATCTTAGTTCTAAAATTATGCATTACATCCCATAAACTATATTAAATAAAAATTACAAGGCAATGGCAAAACAGTTTAGGAATACCTTTCTGCTCTATTTGTTGGTTATTTAGTAGCTATTGAGACGAACTTTAGTTATCAATTATAATACATTTTGGAAACATAAATTATGTCAAATTTTGAACCACGCGAACACTGACTAATATTCATAAAAAGTCAAATAATCAAAATATTAATACGTGAAGCAAAAACTTTGTATACCTTTTTATGAAAATTGCGTGACGGAGGAGTGTGAAATGTCTGACATACATATATAGTTTATATAGTGCAGAATGCTAATATATTTTTTAAATTAATTAAACAATACAGTTCACACAGTACCATTAGTTTGACATAGACACACATCTATCATTATCCCTTACTTACCAATGCATTATCAATCACATGTCAATGTCAGACTTGTCATTTATTTACCGCGTAGACAGAATTGACAATGAAAAAAGCAAACAAAATTGTTAACGTTTTTATGAATTATGTTCGAATTTCGATCATATGCGAGCACTTGTAAATTTAATTTTTGTTTTTTATTTCAGGTAAGCACCAAAAGAAAAAAAAAAACACCGCAGCAAAAAATTGTGGGTACAGGACAAAATCAGAGTTATAGTAAAATATGCAATAAAAGTATTAGGGTAACATGAATTGTCGGATGTGCATTTGCAATTTTGCAAAGGTTGCCCATATCGGCACCCCTGCTGAGAATATTCGAAGGGGCGGAACGCGCTCAAGAGACGAACATGTGACGTAATGGCCGTAGGATTGAATTGCCGTATCTACATCGAATCGCCTCCCCGCTTAACTGCTCCTGGTATCTATCTATCTACTTAATTTAGTGGGTATTAACTGTAACGAGATACTCAATTTATCTAAAGTACAAGTCGAAAAATAGTTATATTATACGAGTATATAATATATTTACAGTTTTATTAATGAGAAAGAACACGAGTGACTATGGTGAGTGGTAGACAGACTCAATTATTCAGAGTTCGAATAATCGCTTTACCTGTTTCTGCCGCAAAGCATTATGCATCCTGAAATCATGCTTGGTAACATGCACTGTTACAATTTCTCTTGCTCCTGAATAGTAACAATCTATTGTGAATAGTTTTAAAATAGTTGTTTTTAAAAGATTTTTATACGTTGTTTTAACGTTTAATTACCTTAAGTGGTCCTGTTTTGCTAGTTTACGTATCGCGTATGCTGTATCAAGAGAATAAGAATTAATCATACGTATTACATACTATTTTTGTTTGATACTTATGCCATTTTTTGTCCAAATTAAACATCTTTATGGACATTACGTAAAAGAAAATGTATAATATATACACAAAATCCAAATTTTAAAATAAATTATAAAGCTCGTCATTTCCTTACTCATATATGTGAATTCTTCGCAAACTTGGCTATTAAAATTTTATTTCTTTGCATTTAGATACCGCACTGGTGTTTTTTTCCTTCATTTTTAAATTTTCACACCCGTGCGTCGGGTCTTTTCTATAAACACGAAATGCATAATTAATTTGGACGCAGCTCGCATAAATATTAGCTGAAGTTTTAAACTGACATTTTAAATTTTAAAATACATTTTTAAATAGACTTTGACATTTATTTTGATATAGTATTTCTGTTTAGTGATATAGTCACATACTTTTTTTATAAAAAAAAAAAATCTGTAACATTTAAGTTTTTTAAAATATATAATTAGTTACAATATTTGAATATATTTTAAGTGAAGACACTTAATGTTTAATAATGTTTATATTATTTAAATTATTTTACATATACAGAATTTCAAAGTGAAAAGTGCGCAAGGTAGGTTGTGCAGAAAACCCTAACGCTTGTATTAATTTCATTCTACATAAAATTTTCATACTGGAGGCCATATATGAAAATCTATTCTTAGGTAAAATACAACAAGATTTTGATACATTCATTATTATACTGCGAATGATATCTGTAACACGATTATTTATTTATTTGAATACTAACAAGATTTACATACTATGAACGAAGTTGATACTATGAATGGTTAGGAAGTTGGAATAAAGTTGTTGCTCAGTTTACAGTTTGTTAGTTGATTTTATTGAACAAACATATACCATACTATATCATCATTTAAATAAAACTGTGCTGCGATTCCTGGGACTTGCATTAATACGGCCAAAGAAGAGCGGAATGTGAATCTACCCACTTCCGCGCCCAAACGCGGCTGGACCCTGACGCTCGTAAAATATCCAATTTTTTATTCTTATCTAGAAGCCGGTATGACGTAATTACCTGTCGAGACGAGATCCTTACAGATATAATCTTTAAAGATTACGAACGGAATTAGATTTTCAAGGGGAATATAGGAAAGTGACAAGGATATCATAAAATTAGGGTGACGTTGCGTAAATTTTGTGAGGTGCCTTTAAACCCATAAATCGTTTTTTTTTCTCCCTTTCGTTGTGATGACTCAAGTATAGAATTTACTGACTGGAGATAAATTATTTCAATACGTTATTTTAATATATTAGAGGGAGTTTGAAAGTTGCGTCAATGGTAGAAAAGTTGAAAGGTTCTCGTTTGTCGTGGTATGGACATGTTATGAGAAGAGAGGAAGCGCATGTGGGTAAAATAGTAATGAGTATGAATGTGGAAGGATGGAAAAGTAGAGGAAGGCCAAAGAAAGTGTGGATGGAGTGTGTAAGAAATGACATGAAAGAAAAAGGAGTGAATGAAGAGATGACGGCTGATAGGGACGTATGGAAGAAGAAAACATACTGCGCCGACCTCAAGTGAGTTGGGAAAAGGCAGGAGAATGATGATGACGTTATTTTAAAAGTTAGACCATAGGTTTTGTTCTACCACTTGTAATTGTAGTTAAGAGTGTTTCGTTATAAAAAGTATCGTTTGATTTTTAAATCTTTACAGATTAAAAACACCGGTTATGGAAAACCCGGAATTTCTTTAAGACTTAATTATGGAAAAATGATGGTATGGAAAAATAATAATAGATACTACTTATATATTAATTGTTTTTTATGATAAATACGAAATATTTTGAAGCGATAATGGCTTAGTTGGTAGTGCGGTTCGATTTCGCGCCAATCTTCGCGGGTTCAAATCCACCTATCCAACTTTAAAATCAGCCTGGGCTTTCAGTGAAGAAGACATCGTGAAGAAATCATAGCATGGTGGTAGGACATTTTAAAATAATGCCAGACTGGGTAGCTTCCACTCTCACGATAGAAAACTTATCGCCAAATACCAATAAGTGTGTTCCGGCAACATCACTTGAGAACCAGTACCTCTAGGCTTAGTGTGTTTACCATCCTGGACCACATCGTCACTTAACATCAGGTGAGATTGTGGTCAAAGCACTGAGCCTATACTGTGTAAAAACAGTATTATATATATGTACTTTTACAATCGGAATGTGTTTTCTGTGTATTGTGAATACTTGAGATTTCTAAATAAAAAAATTGAAAAGCCTTTATTTTCTTAACTTAATTAACTACACACTTAAATCTATATTATCAATACAAAAAAAATCTTAACCCTAAAGTTAAGACCCTTTACGGGTATAGGCCTCCTCCAATGCTTTCCAATTTTCTTTACTTTATGCTTTATTATGCTACCATTTCCAAGCTATTCTTTTTATTTCATCATCTCATCGCTCTTTAGACCATCCTCTTTCCGCGTGGGCCTGTCCAGTTCGTGGTCCTTTGTATCCATCTCTCGTCTGTCTTTCTTCCCACGTGACCAGCCCACCTCCACTTCAGTCTTAATGAATGTTGTAAAATATCTATAATATTCGTTTTTTGCGTAAATGTTTACTTTTTTGTTTCTGTTTGAGCCTAATGTTGGGACACTTATTTCCATGGTACGCTGTGTTTTTGTGATTTTGTCAATAACTTAAACATGGCATAACCATAACTTAAGCAAGAGTCCATTATTTTCTTTTTTAGGTTTGTATGCAGTTTTGTTTTTAATATTTCTTTTAATCCCTAGAATGTGTTCCATCTTCTTTCAATTTCTTCTTTGTTTCTCTTTTTGTTGAAAGTCATACATTTACCTAAATATATATAGTTGTCTACGTACTCTAAACGTGTTCGGTTCGTTTTATGGGTATTTGATGGGAGTTAGTCATAACTTTTGTCTTTGATGTGTTTAGTTGTAGACCTACTTTTCCGCTTACTTCACACAGCTCTGTGATCATTTCTTCTAGTTGACTAGATGATCTAGAGAACAGAACACTATCGTCAGCGAATCTGAGATGGCTGAGGTTTTTTCCATTGATGTTGATTCCTTTTTGTTTCTATGGCAAGTTTCCCGTTATATGTTGCAATACGGAGATAAAAAGACTTGGCGATAGAGAATCTTCTTGCTTGCTTCGTTCTATTTTGGATGTTGCTCCTAATCTGTCTAGCCTTACTCGACTTATACTTTTGCTATATATTTATTTTTGTTATGTTTATATATAATATGTATTTGAAATTCCATAATACTCTAATGCATCTACTACACTTTCATGAAATACAGAATCAAAAACCTTTGCGTAGTCTATAAAGGGGCTAGGGTAGTGGGGTTGTTGGAATTCCTGAAACTTTTCGATTACTTGTTCTAATGTATGTATAATATCCGCTGTGCAAAATCCTCTTCTAAATCCAGCTTGTTCTACTGGTTGATTTCTTTCATTGTCTGGTTCAATTTTTTTATTTATGCATGTAGCGAATAATTGGTATATAGTCGGTAAAAGATTTCTTAATACAAAATATAAAATATTTTCAAAGATTTAGGTAATGTTTAAATAATCTACAAAAATAAATATAAACAAATACTTTAGAGAACGTTTTAAATACACAGCATCCGATAATAGATTCGCTAAGCATTGTAACTAATATCTTCTACTATACTCGTCGCCTGTACTCAGAAAGAGATCAAACTGAGAATTTGTAACTTTTAAAAATGATATGTAACTAACTAAGCGTTTGAAATGTAAGATTTTTATTATTCCTTTCATAGAAACGAAGGTTTGAGGATTAAGAATTGAGGTTAGACAAATTAACCTTTGCGTCGTTGATAATGAATTAGTCAATTATTTAACTGTAGTAGATATACAGTTTTTTTTTATATTAAACTGCAATTGGAATGTTTCTGCAGTAATATTGATCGTACAACGCAACTTTAGAATTGATTACTCTGAGGATATAACCATAAATCCTGAGATTTCCGTGCGCAGAGACCAATTAACCATTCATTATGTTCAATACACGTGATATATGGAAATATACGTCCCTTGCGAATAGTAATAATAATAATAATAATAATAATAATAAGCCTTTTATTGTTTCTCATTTGCATGCATTTACAAATTAGTTGTAACAAAGATTATTAATTTATAGTAGGTTTATTTACAAAGAATATTAATAATATTTTAATGGTATAATATGTTTATGTATTAGTATGTCATTTTTTAGTAGTTAAGTATATTATTTATTTATTTTATTTTAATATATTTTTAACTTAATGTTGGTATTTATTAATTTGTAAAGTAAAATAAAATTTAGATTTAAATGTCATTATTTTTATGAGAACCCCTCTGTAGGGTAAAGGCCTCCTCCATTTGTAACCAATATTTTCTGTCTTTTGCTTTTGTTAACCAATTGTCTGAAGCAATATCTTTGATGTCATCGACCCATTTACGCGGTGGTCTTCCTCTTTTTCTTTTACCTCCTGGTCCATTCCATTTTACGACACAGCTTGTCCACCGGGCATCTTCAACTCTCGCTAGGTGTCCTGCCCATTTCCACTTTAGTTTCATGGAGTGTGCTAGGAAATCGATTTGCTTTGTTTTTTCTCTAATCTGGGTGTGGCGTACTTTATCTATTTTTCGTAATCCGAGTATGGATCTTTCCATAGCTGCTTGACAGATTCGAATTTTTTCCTTTGCCTGCTTTGTGTATGTCCAGGTTTGTGAACCATATGTTAGACAGGGAAGGATGCTACTGTCCATTACTTTCTTTTTCAATGGAAGTGGCAGGTCTCCTTTCATTATTTCTCTGTAAGCCCAGTATTTTTGCCATGAAATATTTATCCTTCTTGTTATTTCTTCTATGTTATTGCTACGGTGGAATGATATTTGTTTTCCGAGGTATATATAATTATCAACATACTCAAGATTTTTATTTCCTATCTTCAATGGCGGTTTAGAAGCATTGGTCATCAGTTTAGTTTTTTGTAGATTCATTTCTAATCCCACTCGTGCACTTTCAGATTGTAAATTTTGTATCATCAATTCTAATTGCGAGCTTGAATGAGAGAATAATATTATATCGTCAGCAAAACGTAAGTGATTCAAGTACTTGTTGTTTATTCTTATGCCAAGGTTCCTCCAGTCAAGTTTTTTAAATATTGTCTCTAGTACGGCAATAAAAAGTTTTGGGGACAGTGGATCACCTTGCTTTACGCCTCTTCTAATTTCTATTTCCCGGCTGCTTGTTTCCAGAGTAACTCTACTAGTACTTCTCTCGTAAATGTTTTTTATTATGTTACAATATGCTTCATCTATATTATTCGCTTTCAATGTTTCCCATATTGAAATGTGTGAAATAGAATCAAATGCTTTTTGGTAATCAATAAAGGCTAAGTATAGAGGCGTCTGGTATTCTTTATATTTCTCTATTATACACTCTAATGTTTGAATATGGTCGACAGTTGAAAATCCTTTTCGGAATCCTGCTTGCTCTATTGGCTGATTTTTATCGATCTTTTCAGCTATTTGGCTTAGGATACATTGTGAGAATAATTTGTAGAGGCTAGGTAGTAGGCTGATGGGCCGATAGTTGCTTATGTTCTTTGGATCGCCTTTCTTATAGAGTAATATAATATTGGACTTAGTCCATTGTTCTGGAACTTTCTGCTCTTTGATTATATTATTGAATAGAAGGGTTATTATTGGTGTTAATAGTGTTCTTGCCATTTTTAATGCCTCATTTGGGATGCCATCTGGTCCTGGACTTTTGTCTGATTTTAACCTCTTTATTTCACGATCTATCTCTACTTCTTTCCAAACTGTGTTCATTTTGTTTTGACTGTGAAAACATATGGCTTCAGGATTGTTATGTTCTTTTTGGGCATAAAGATTTGCGTAGAAATTCGTAGCTATATTGAGGATTTTTTCCCTGTTAGTTGCTGCAGTGGAGTGTTCTGAGAGGCTTGGTATCCAGGTTTTGTGTGTCCGAAGTTCTTTATATGCGCGTTTGCAGCTTCCGCTAGTAGTTATATGTTTCTCTATTATTTTCGATCTATAGTTCTTGTAATCCTTTCTTATGTTTTTGTTTGTTATTTTATAAATCAAGCTGAGTTTCCTCTTATCTTCATAGTTTCTAGGTTTGAGAGTTAGTAGTTTGTGTCGTTGTCTAATAAGATCTAATGTTTCCTCAGTGAGAATTTTGTTTGATTTTTCTGTATAATTTTTGCATGTTTTCATACTTTCCAGTATACATTTTTCTAATTTGTTGTACAAGGTATAGCCCGTATATGTTTCTTCCATTTTTATAGTAATAAATGTTAAAGATTCGCTTGCTATTGGTACAGACAGATTACTGTGTGCAAAAATTACTATAAAAAAAACCTGTTTTAAAACGTTTATTGTGATGAATGAGGATAACTGATAGATTTTAACATATAAGTGCAGATCGGTCCACACGAAGCGTACTGCGTGGAATTCTAAATGGGAACTTGGTCATTCATTTATCAAAAATATGATTTTTACATTTTTGATTAAAAGCGAATGTTACTTACTTTTGCTATCTATATAACTTCTAAATATTCTTATTATCTATCATTCAATTTAAATTTTACAGTCAGTGTACTGTTTGCGACCGGTAAATTTTATTATGTTTAAAAACTATGTTCTTCTGAAACGTGTGAAGATAGAATATATAATAATATTAAATATAACCTATATTAAAAGAATTGGCGTCCCCGCAACCATTATGTGGAATACAGATTTTCTAGAATTTTCCTCGGATAGAATCTTCAGTAATGCGGGTTCGAACTTGGAGCATTTATGATTTTATTGTTTCATATTCACATGTTGATTGATATGTATCACCACATATTAAGGTAACGAATTATTATTTATTTCATTCAAAAATATTAGAATATTAATATACTCGTATATGAAGTTTTGTATTCTGTTGGCATAAAATACTTCTTCTGAGCTCTGTTTTTATAAGATGGAATATTATTTATAGAATTTTAGATCATAGTTAAAGCACAGACCCGGCTGTTGACTTAGAAATGTTTTAAACTTTATTAATCTTATTATAATAAATTTGCTTTCGTTTTCAATTTTAATTTATAATCAGTGTCTTCGAAAACAAAATGAGCCTACAGAGATTTGCATATTTTAATAGAAAGCTTCTGTCGTCGCCTCGTTTCTAATTGTAATATAATAACATTATTTATTTGACGCCTGTTTTGTATATTCCTTGTTTTAAGTTTCGTATTTGTGACAACTTTAATGCCAGACCTTCGATTTAGATCTGCTCATGTATTTGCCCAGTATGACAGGTAGATGAGAACTCAACAAACTATGTATTTATCATCTTATATTTATCAGATATATTGTAACAAATCCATTCATGAGGTTTACAGTAGGGTACAGTTAATCAAGATCTAACAAGACCAAACTAGCATATTTTATTAGCCTTAATTTTAATACAAAATTAATTTCATTTAAAATGTATTGAATTTTTCTATACCTATTGAATGAAATAAATTGTAGCGTCAATACTTTATCGAAAACTCGCAATACCGTTTTATATGGCTCACGATGGGAATATTGTAGTTTTACGTTTTGTTCGAACAAACGAATGTTAAACGGTCATATTCGGTTACAGCGTATACGGTCATTCTATCCATTGTTGTTCGTTAAACTGTGTATGTGGGGGCCGTCATTAAGTGCACACACTGACCTGACCTTTGTTTCTATGAGATCCAAGTACTCACTTACTATCTTCGTGCCTTTTGGTCTGGTAATATGTTTTTAGTAATAAAATGATATAGTTATGTTATTGGTTAGTAGAAGGAAGAAGTATAGAAGCAAGATGATGAGAAGTTTAAGAAGTATTATAGCTGGCGAGATTATAATGAAGAGAGTAAGAAATAGTGTGATAGGAGAACGTTACTTGATTGGTTTGGGCACATGGAGAGGATCGATGATTGAGAATTGACTAAAGAAATTTACACGAAAGGTCGACTTAGCTGGAACGTATCTTGATCGGATCGAAGCAGTTCTAAAGAAAGGCGAGTTCCAAATTACCCGTTACTGAAGAGTGTCTATAAAAGTAGAAGAAGCCGGATGACTTATGTCAGGATTGTAGTAGGTGGAAGAATGTAGTTCTGTCTACCTTTATGAGATAGAAGTGTGATATTATGTATGTATGTACGTAATATTTGAAGTAGGAAATAGGATTCAAATTAGTATTTGAATTTAGTAATTTTAAAACTGTTTATAATTATTTTGCAAATGTCATCATACACGTTCCTATGTGTCATCTCTACTTAGGTACTAGGTTTGATTTGAAACTTTCTAGATTTCGGTACAAAATTATTATTTTCTATGCATGTTGTCGTTACGCAAAATAAATTGTTTCATAGCGAGCTTTGCCAATATAATCCATGCTATTTTCTATTAGATATTTGGAACTGAACTAAACTAAAAATACTAAACAAATATTAGCAAAGTAGATATTAATACTATACAATAATGTAGGTAACATTCGGCGTCAAATGCAAATTTGACGCACGAATTAACACCGATTGCATTCTCACATATTTGATGATAGTTATATAGTAGAATTATTGTACCAGGATAACATCATTGCAAACAACGCGATGATCCCTCGCAGTCGACGCCGAAATGTTAGAGAACTGTGTAAATACACCAGGCGTTGAATGGAGGATGTGTTTTAGTTCAGGGCTTCCCAAAGTGTGCGCCACGGCGCCTTGGTGCGCCGTAGAAAGTGAAGATGGGTACCGTGAAGCGATTCCCTTTACCATTCTCCGAAGCCTCAACGTAAGTGTTGTTTGGTACAAAACAAACATTCTTGTTAATGTTTATTTGATATTATTAGATGTTTTCATTTTTGTGCCTATCTACCTAACTAGTATCATAGAACTACTATCATAGATAGGTTAGGGCCCCGAGACAAAATAGTAAACATGTATGTGCGCCGCAGACTGAAAAAGATTGGGAATCCCTGTGCTAGTTATTTCGATAGTGTTGGACAGAAATTAGGTTGTTAGTATGCAGTATACACTAATTTAGTATTTTGATCTTGTTGTATACAAACGTGTGAGTTAAAAACGGCATAAAAACACAGGTGTTACTATTGTTATTAATGTCAAATAATGATTATATAACATTCATTCTTCTTTTTAATTTCACACTCGATTTTTGCAAATTTCAAGACATCCACGTAACGTCGTGGCTTGGAGGGTAGCATAAATCAATTTGGGTAGCTGGGGGACCTAAATTCGATTCTCGTTTTCAGGCGACAGATCCGCTCTTTCGGAAACCTCGCTTATATACGCCTATCGGCATTGAGGCAAATTCGATAGAGATTTCTTGCTCAAACCCTGTAAGGCTGATATAATTTGGACGCTTTGTAGATATATGTTTAATAATATTAATAATACTATTTGTCTAGATACCTTATAAGTACGTTTTTTGCTAGTAAGTTTACATAAAACTTTTTTAGTGAGAGAGATGATGGTAAAAAAATAAACCGAACGATAACAATGATCTAGTACTAGGTTAGCAGTTACTTTAAATCGTTTAACAAAGGACTACCTCTCAAAAGTTATGCGCGCACGATACGATTACATTTGAATTTTCTGTTTAAATTAAAGAGCTCCTGGCGTACTTACTTGTACACTGATCAAATCAAAAATTCTTTATTCAATTTAGGCCTTGGCAAGGCGCTTATGAACGTCAGAAATGGCCACCGGTTCTGAAAACAACCCAGTCGAGAAGAGCCGGCAAGAATCTCGATCGTGTGTGCCCTTTGTTGTCCAGAGAAAGGGTTTTTGAGTCTGTAAGATTATATACAGAGGATCCGATGTTGGACCTTCACGTATTGTTATCGTCACTTCCTCATTTGTCAATGGACTAATTTTAAAAGGTTATTCGACACTCCGAATATATTATAATAACATTTAGCGCATATTAATGTGTCCGAGTACCCATAAAAATAAGACAATAGAAAGGCAATAGGAAAACAATGGAAAGCTGGCGTAAACGCCGGATAAGTGCTCAAGGGGTTAATAAGTAGTTTTTAAAGAGTCTGTAAGCGATACCTTTGGTCTCGCAGGCGGCCTTTAGCTACGATGACGATTTTCTAAATATTCATTAAGAGGATATGCTAGCGGCATTTATTCCATACAAACGTAGTCCCTCGTTTCCTCCATGGATAATAGCATTATGGTAAATATTTTCTACCAAATAATATATATCCACCACCGCAATGCCCGTGCATTTTGTTTTTTTTCCATGAATTAGTTATGGAAACTAGAAGCCTATGGAAGATAAAACAAAATGCTCGACTTTTACCGTCATTTTCAGACGTGCGTCAAACAAATTTGATAAATAAAATTAAAAAAACGTAGAAGCATAGCTAAAGTCTTTTTTGACAACAGAGTACTACGTAGTGATGTTTTCGTTTATTTTCCACACGGTAAAATCAGGTCGAACTACAGTTGTCCCTTTCGTGTTTCATTACTCTTTTTTTGGAGCGCAACGCGATACAATAAATTTCAGAAATACCTATTTTTGAAATCTATTGCCACCGCATGTTGTCTTAATGTCGATGAGTAATTTATATTTGTTTCGTTTCCTTTGTGCGGATACCTACTAGTATTCTCATCGGGAATCAGTGACTCGAGGCTAGTATCGCGAACGTATTCGCATAGGAAGTGGGAGAGAAGGGGTTGGGGAGGAAGAGCAGGGTCGATGCTTTCAACACCTGATTTGATATGTGACAGGTGCTTTTATACAGTGAGACGTCGCGTCACGTGTTTTACGGCTGATGTGTTTACAGTCGAGACGCGACGTGAATCTTGACACCCCCCTGATGCACGTACTTAAAATACAACTCGACACGTCTCGGTCTCCCTTCGTATAATCAAATCTTATGTGGGATTTTTGTATAGAAATATATTGAATGAAAATTTTATAATAATACATTTATAAATTTTTAAGTTTGAAAGTTACGCAAGTGGTAGAAAATTTCAAAGGGAATCGTTTGTCGTGGTATGCCAGAACAGATGTGAATGTGGTTAAAATGGTAAAAGTGAAAGGATGAAACAGTAGAGGAAGGTCAACTACAGTGTGGATGGAGTGTGTAAGAAGTGATATAAAAGAAAAAGGAGTACATGAAGAGATGACGGCTGATAGGGACGTATGGAAGAACAAAATATACTGCGCCGATCCCAAGCGAGTTGACAACAACAGAGCACGAAAATGATGGTGGTTGTAAATTGAAAATGGAATATGATTTTCGAAAAATCAATTTTTTATTGAATTAGTTTCACGGATGAAATGTATGAAGAAAAGATTTATAAAATCTTCTTTAAGAACGATCAATACTGAGAGTTACAAACTTGCAAAAGAATATTACGGGACCTGCATAAATATTATGTCAATTCATATTTCCTTTGTAGAACATTGTTTGTGATCCAAAACGTAAGTATTTTCCAAGTAACATTGAAAAGTTATCTAACTAGAAGCGCTCGCGTTGCTAGACGACGCCGAATTGTTGTAACTCTTCGAAACTTAGTGTTCTCACTAACAGTTTATCATTCGAACAGTAATATATTCAATATTACCGAACCTTAATTGTATTACTATGAGTAGATACAGTTTTTTTTAAGATGTCATGTTTCATCATATTTGTTTTTTTTATATTTTGAAATGTAAATTTCTTTAGCGACATTTAGCGATTCTCGGTAGAGGAAAAACTTTCTGATTCGTGCTACAAATGCTATGAAGTCAGCCTTCAACACGCTACAATATGTCAAGTTTAAGATGGCGTCTAAGTGCTGGCGCTTGGAGAAATAATAACATGTATACTTACGCAGCTTATCGTATTACATTATTAGATTGGCTAATCTCGGTATCACCGGAGCCGAACTTTGTCAGTTGTTCGGAGCCAGCTTACTGTATAAACGGAGTCAGAGTAAACCTTTATTACACATAACCCTTCAAGTGTTATATTCTCCTAACTAATGTATTATTAATATTTTTTCTGCTAAGTTGGTAAGGATTATTAGCAGTTATTTTGAAGGGATATTGACTGGCTCAGTTGGTAATAAGTTCATGGTTGGATTCCGCATCGATGGACGAAATTTTGTTGCCAATAGATGTGTATCGGCAGCAATTGAGAGCCAGTCCCTCTAGGCTTGTTATGTTTTCATCCTAGACCACATCGATATTTAACATTACGTGGTCAAAACGCTAATCCTGTCAGTAGCCAAGTGTTGTTACTGAGACATACAGTTAATTGTTATAATTAGAAATCTATTTTTCTGGTTTTCATGGAAAATGTAGAATTTTTTTATGAAAATGAAATTATTCAAAGTGTATATAATTTTAACTAGGTTCGTCTTCAGAATTAATTTATCGAGGTTGATATATCAACTGATAAATTCTTGAAAGCAACTAAGTAATTTAGAATGTAAGTATCAAAATGCTATTACAACTATTTTCTATTCGTATTGTTGTAAGTGGTCATTGGACGAGTTTTAATTTTGTCGCAAATACGGAGCTCTCATCAGTATTCCGCCGCGAAGTCAGTTGAATTGGTTCATATGGTAATCAAATTCTTGTTTTTGTTCCGGCGGCCTTTTACCTAATTTAACGACCCGCCGTCCTATGTAAACACCAGCCTCTAGGAAAAATATGTTTACTGCGGTCGTCTCATGAGACCTTGGTACGATTTGCACGCTTCGACCGCTTTACGCGCATGCGTATTATTAATTATACAGATTAATAATAATAAAACAGTTAAACCACTAAAGCACTTTTGAGGTTCTAATGATTTATTTCAATGCCCTCGTAATTACAAACCGAATAACACAAATTGTAATAATAATATATATGTATATTGTAAGCTTTAAGCAGCTAACACACATACAGACCGGACCGCAGAACTAGTACGGCAGGCGGCCGTGGTTATCAGTCGCTCAAGTAGGGAGGGAATTAATAAAAATAATTGGAAACAATTTTTGCAATACATGATAATTGGAGTTTAATTTCGGCAACTGGAAGAATACAATTTACGAAAAAAAATGAAATAAAACAAGTCGAAGAAATGTTGGTCTCATTGACTCCGATATTTTGTGAATGTATTAAAAAACCGTTCTTTTTGAAAAATCTTATTTTATCCCAACTTAGGCGAATCATGACCTCGGGCGCTCGCCATGTCATATCTTCGGTCCGATCCGTACATGTATTAACACAGTTTGGATGAAATGTCGACAGGTCTCTCGTGTTATTTGTAACTACAGGTGCCCCTTAAATTAAAGGGCATTATTTAAGCCCATTTATAAGACCTGTCATAGTAAGAAGATGGAAGAGAAATAATTTCATGTAGTTGAGATGCGAATGTTGAGATGAATGTGTGGTGGCTAAGAATGGATAAATTTAGCGATTAATATATTAGAGGAAATTTAAATGTGCCGTCAGTGGTAGAAAGGCTGAAAGGGAATCTTTTGTCTAGGCATAGACATGTTAAGAGAAGAGAGGAAGCGCATGTGAATAGAATAGTAATGAATATGAATGTGGAAAGATGGAAAAGTAGAGGTAGCCCAAAGAAAGTGTGGGTGGAGTGTGTGAGGAAAAATAAGAAAAAAATGAGTAAATAATGAGATGATGGCTGATAGGCACGTATGGAAATATTAGCCGCACATTTTTATATTGCAAAATTGATAAATATTAAAATGAAAAAAAACAAAAAACATTTTCATATTAATCGAATTGTTTACTGGTTGCACTTTATAACAGGGATAATATTCAAAGTAGTTTTTCATATTCATACGTACTTTTAAAGGATCCATCCAAATTTTGAATACGATATTGTGAAAGTACTTAGCTATTATGGTTCAAGTTTAAGACTAGTCACACAGCTGCCAAGATAATTTTAAAACGGATAGAAGGAACACTAGATGAACATCAACCCATTTAACAGGCGGTTCTTCGGAAAGGATATTTGTTAATCGATCATCGATCACATCCATGTTGTCCGGCAGGTCTTAGACAAGTATGTTGCAGGGGGCGACGCGGTGGCATGCCTAGCAATCTCGTATCGCCCCCATCCCAAATGTGGCGGACGGCCCCGGGGGCCGTTTTAGTGGGTGCCACAATGGTACGGAGACGTCCCTCCGCACCCCTTTACCCATTGCATTAGGGGACTTCGGTCTCACTCATGCAATGGGTAAGGGTAGTGCGTAAATGCATTTCCCCTCGACAAAAAAAAAAGGTCTTAGACAAGTATAAAGCCTACCAGCGCGAGTACTACATTGCTTTTATCGACTATACCAAAGCATTCGACTCCTTGTACCACGAAAACATATGGAAGTCCCTAAAGGAACAAGGAATTGAACAAAAGTATATCCGCTTAATAAAGGCTTATTTAGAGGAAAGGGTGTAAGACAAGGAGACCCTCTATCTCCAAAACCATTCTCAGCGGCTCTCAAAACAATCTTTAGGGGCCTTAACTGGGAAAACTTCGGAATCAATGTCGATGGAGTATCCCTAACACACTTGAGGTTCGCAGACGATATAGTGTTATTTGCTGAAACAGCGGAAAACATACAACAAATGATACATCAACTAGCGGATGAAAATAAGAAGATAGGTTTAAAGTTCAACCCAGCGAAAACAAAGATTATGGCAAACGGGAAGAAACCACCATACATCTAGGAAATAACCAAATCGATTACACCGACGAATACATCTATCTGGAACAGCTATACAAGAGGATCCTATACGCAAAGAAGTTGAGAGAAGAATAACAAATGGCTGAAAGAGATACAATGCAAAGAAGTATGCTGAATATGAAAAGGTCGGATCGAATGAAAATTTATGTCATCAGAAATAAGACGAAGGTCATAGACATTACATCCAAGATCAGAAGACTCAAAAATGGCAATGGACACATGACAATAGATCAAGAGAAATGAAGTAAAATTCTGACACAATTACCCTAGAGAAGGGAAAAAGAAAAGGGGCAGACCACAAAAAAGGTGGGAAAATGACATTAGGCAAGTAGCAGGAGTAACTTGGAATAGAGTAGCCCAAGTTAGACAGGCATGGAAAGGGTTGGAGGAGGCCTTTGCCGATTGGCAAACAGACCTACAAAAAATAATTAAGTATTAGAATAGAATAGATTAAGATTAGTTTAGCTTTTAAAATATATTTGTATATCCATATTCATAGTTTTAGTTCTCAATACTTTGTAAATAGATACTAAGTTGGTCTAAATAAAGGGCTTTATTATTATTATTATATTCCAATTTATTAAAAAAGGAACCAGATCGAGTTTCTTACCGGTTCTCCTCGACTTTGTTATTTTCCGAACCGGTGGTAGTGTTTTGATGTTCATAAGCGCCTTCTTAGGGTCTAAATTGAAAAACGATTTTTGTATGTTATTATTATGATTATGTTTACCAGGAATACTATATTTGCTCTAATGAAGTATTTCAAAACCACAATATTCGTGTGAAATGAACACCTTTGTTTTGATTCTAGATTTATGATGAAAATAAATATGTTATTCTGTTTAGTTGTTAAATAAACATAACAATCACATTACGATAATAATATACGTAAAATAAACTCTGCGGGATATTGTATCACAAATGTATTCTTTTAAAAGTGGAACGAAACGATCGCGCGAAAGGGATATTCGTTTAATAAAGCGATGCGATATCCGGCGTCTTATCGCGAGGCGCGCGCGGTACCACGACCCTCTCGGAGACGATTCCGCGATACAATCCCCGTGATTTAAATTTCAAATACAAATCTATTTGATACAAAAGAAAACTCGTTAAACATGTCTTTAAAGAAATGTCTTTATATCCCATACTTGATAGATATATATCAGGTAACAATTTTAACAACATAATCAAATTTTTTAGGCTTGATATGTTTATCCTTAATAGCTTAGCTTAGCGATAGCCTTAATATATTTTCTTCATTCATACTTTTGGTGTTAGGTATAGTAGTAAACTCTTAGTAAAATAGATATACTTGTATATAAAACCAAATGAATGTTAGGAGGTTAAGGATTGTCGACTGGAATCCCCTCCGAACGGTTGAGGTAGCGGGCGGAGTGACATGGTATTCCTCAAAGCGGTTTACCGAATCATCCGCACTGGGATGTGTCGCCACTAGATATCGAATCTCGGGAATTGCATCCGCTGGTACGTGAAATGGGCTCGGGAATGCCCGCGGCTCTCATCTCCTTGATCTCTCTATATTGACGTGAAAAAGATTATATTGTCAGGATGACTTTTCTTATAGGAGTGGGTTGTTACACAAAACGCCTGTTTCTCGGAACTAATTTTGTGTGTTGTTTCTAAGTACACGAAATATTTATTAAATAAATACCATTTTAAATTGCGCAAACAAATCTTTAAAGTAAAACTAAAATTTTGTCAGTTATAATACGAGTATTTTACTTATTGAGATGTTGGCAAGTTATTTATGTGTTTATAACATACATACATACATAATGATGTTTTTAATTATTATGATCCTTGTGAGAATTATGGGAAGGGAGTTTTTCTTGATTACGAGGTTACTTATAGAGTGTCCCACGTGCCTAATAATAATTTGAAAAGGTTATATACCTATATATCATCGCCTATCCTATCGTAGTAGTATTTTGTATAATTAAGTCGACAATATTTTATAACTTCTTCGATTCCTGTAGCTTACATTCAAAACCAGTTAGTTATTTTATTTGTACGTGGCGTTCATTATTAAGAGGGCATGCGGTCGGCAAACAGATTTGAAAAGAAGGTATTTCAGAAATCTATTGTTATCGCGTTGCACCCCAAACAAAGAGTTATGAACCACGAAAGGGACAAATCCATCTCGGGCGATTAAATTATGCAAGATAGACGAAAATATCATACCCTGTTTCCAACTACAAAACTGAGTCAATTTTTAGCTTTCTTTCACTTATAGAATAATAGACCTAGCGTGGTAGATCAACGACCTGGTGAAGGTCGCAGGAATCCGCTGGATGCGGGTAGTGCTAGACCGGTCGTCGTGGAGATCTTTGGGGGAGACTAATCAAGACTTTGACTATCTCTACGTTTTGCTTTTTTTCATCAAATTTGTTTGACTAACGCCAAAAAATGATGGTAACAATCGAGCATTTTTTTTTCATTTTTAAAGGCTCCTAGTTTCTACATAAACTAATTTTTGGAAAAAAAAAAAAGAAAAATGACGGTGGTAGATATAATATATATTAATTGGTATAAAAATATTAACCATAATGCTAGTATTATTATTCAGGAAGAAAACAAGGGACTACGTTTGTATGGAATAAATGCCGCTAGCATATCCTCTTAACCTGTATAAATAAGAATTTTGTACTTTAACGTTCCTATTGGCTCAAATAAATTCTTCTTTACAGTATTACATTAGTATATTCTACATTTGTGGGAATAAATACCCCTCGCAATCACGTGTAGGTGGTAAATGGAAAAGGTACTTTGAATTTGCATCTGTAAATATAGTCGGTAGTAGGTGTATTCCTGTTTATGTAACTTTTTAACTATTGACTAAAAAATACAGATTCAAGTAAGTTTGACATAATGTAAAAATGTGTTCCAGGTGATGTGACTTATAAACAAGTATATGTCGGCGCAGCGATTTTGCTCCCGTCTGATTTATGAGTACTTAATGTGGTAGGGAGTAGTTTTTTGACGTTCATATGCGCCTTCTCAGGGACCGAATTAGATAAGGATTTTTTTGATTATGAATGAAACGACATTTAACGACTGATTGGCAAATTAGGTAATAATAATTTTCTTTTGAAAAATAGAATGACCGTCGGACATTAAATGATGTTTTACAGTTTACAATTTATTTCAAATACATATATGTATGCTATTTTTTAATACAAAACAGAGTGATTGCTAATAAGTTTTATTATTTTGATATTTGTTGATATCCGCCTATATTTATTAAGGTATATTAGGGTTATTTTATGTGATGAACTGATATGTTAAATTATTTATGCAAATACAAAGCGTAAAGATGTTATATTTGTTAGTAAAATAATTGTTAGTAAAAAAAAGTTGTATAAATATAAATGCATTATATAAATAACCTCGCTTAGTAGGAGTGGGGATATTCTTTGTGAGATCGTCGAAGAATAACGTTGTGTTTTAAGCAATAATCGTTCTCAGAGGTGTTGCTCTATGAATTTTGCGTAAAACTACTGTCGTGTTCGTAAATGTGCTAGTATTCGATAGATCTTTAGTTGCTAAATTAAATTATTAAATTGCGTACGTGATACCTTAGGTGTCGCAGGCGTCCATAGGCTACGATGACCGCTTACCATCAGACGGAATTTAGAGGTATAAACGTAGGTGGTTAGCGGTATAACCACTTTAGTGGTATAAAAAGAAAAAGAGTAAGGCGCGATATTGTAATCATAATGATCTGAAGACTTCTTGAAATCTAATTATGATAAGTAATATCTGATGTTTTGTAATACTCTAAGGGCTCAGCGCTTTAATTAACTTTAACTGATATGCGTTAAGTGACGATGTGGTCCAGTATGGTATGCACACTAAGCCTAGAGAGGCACTAGCACTCAAGTGATGCACATCTTTTAAGGCTTGGCGACAGGTTTTAAAATTCAATAATGTTAACTACCCAGGCTGAAACATTATTATAAATTGCTTTATCCCCGTGCTATGGTTTTCTTGCGATGCTATTATTCACTGAAAGTTCAGATATTTAGATTCGAACCTACTTCCATTATCGCAGAATCCGACCACACTACCAACTAAGCCATCGTCGCAATGTTGGACGTATTGTTATTACGCAATTAAGAGTTAAAAATGTTACCGTGAACAAATAACATAATTTTTTCATATAGTTTATATGTTCACATTCGTTCGTCTTGATCCCAATATCTTCAGATTTACTCGTCTCACTGAACAAAAAAAACAATATTGCTCGTGCCCATTCCACCCGCTTGACATATAATATGTGCGTTAATTTTGACATTTCACTGCACACAATACCTTATCTATACAAGCGTGAAATGTGTCTGAACTCTGTACGTGACCGTGCATTTCATTATATTTGAAACTAGTTGACTCGGAGTTTGTATGAATATAAGTAGTCGAGCTAGACGTACGTACGGCGCCACCTTCGTTTCAGATTTTATTACTGTTATTTTGGGTGGGAAATACACAAATATGTAATTAATTCATAACGAAAATAGTGTCATCTATCAAATCCTACTGAAAACATCGCATCGACAGAATAAATACTACTATATGGTACTTTCTGAATGTAACAGCAATCAATCAATCAATTTTATCAGAATCAGAGTCGTTCAGAAGTAATATGATTTAATAACAAATGCAACTAAAATTATGTCTGTATATAAAGATATTTGTGCTTCATGGTTCCGCTAGCACATTACATATATTCAATGAGTTTATTGAATTAAATTAACTAATCGTAGCTCTTATTACAAAAAGAGCCAGAGCCACGCTTGTAAGACTGAACTGTTTGTCAGCCCTAAGTTTTTCCCGTTTTTGCCCCACGTCTGTGTCCGGGAGCGCCTTTGTGAAGGTTCCAACTTTTCTCCGAGTTTGCTCCAATTAGAACACATGATTCGGCGCTTAGTTCATCGATAGTACGTTCCTTCATCCGAATTTCGTACTTTTTTTCTCGCTCATCAAAACTATAAATCAGATTTCGGAAAATGCTGAGTTTCTGGATATATCTCGGGGCGTTTGTTAATTGCATACATTAATATTCAAGTTAATCGTTAACTTGAATATTAATGTGGTAGATGTTCTAATAGTTAGGATCAATATCTAATAGGTAGTAAAGATGTTAATGGAATAGTTAGGAAAAAGGTAATGTCATTCAATTTTATTAAATTTTCATAATTGAACTGTCATTATGTAAGTGCCGATTATAATATATTTTATTACTTCCGTGGTATAAATGACATACGTAAATAAGATACAAGCTAATTTTTTTTAATATGCTTGACAAATCAATATACCGTCAATTTATATAACAGCTTTATCAAAATCAAAACTGAAGATCTTTTATTGAATGTAGATCGTGATAAGGCGTTTAGGAACGTCAAAACACGACCACCGGTTTTAGAACAACAAGCCAGATATCGAGTTAAGCCGGCGAGAAATTCTATCTAGTTTATCTTTCTGGAAAAACCAGGCCTTAATCATATATATAATAATATATGCCGTAAATAGTAAAAGCCTCGTCATGATGGTTTTCCTGTGATCATCAGATTGTAATATTGCTGATTATATTTGACGAACTTTTTACTTAAGGTCACTGTGGTTATAATTATCGAATTAATTCGAAAAAAAACCTGCGTATCCTTGATACATGTGAAATTATAAAAATATATTTACAGATTGTAAAAACATGTTTATTGATAATTCATACCGAGTATACCAAACACCTTATTCACGATGTTCTAATAAAAATACGGGTTTATTGCTTGTTCATGGGGTATAATAAATACACACACCACTCTCTTTAATGCTCCAAAGATATAAAGCTAGATTTATGATTTCTGTGGGTTATATATGTTAGACCTAACGGCAATTTATGTTTATATGTTAATATATGAATATACAATGCATGGAACTGTCTTCTCTTAGTTTAATCTAAGATTACACTAAACAATACTAAACAACATATGTAAGAATTGTAATAGATTTAAAAATTATTTCATAATTATTTTCACTGTTTAAACCTGTAATTTATGTACTTATGTTCGTTTATATGGCTTTTTCTTTATAGTGAATAAAGAAGCTGCCATTTAATAGAGCTATCCGAGAATATTGTTCTTCAATAAATTAACAGATATTAGCCAATTTATACAAATTATCATCCATTGCATGAGATCGTTCGCTATGAAGGCGCCTGGTAACTACGTGGTCTGCAATATTGATTTTTTTTATCTGTGTAAATAAATCACCCCATAATTTGTTGCGTCAAGGGAAAGTATGACAGTAGAAATGGAATGTTTTTTGTTTATTCAAGAAATTTAGACAAAATTTTGTGTGTTTTGTCTTTACTTCTTGCTTCAACATTTTATTTTATGCCCTAACATTATTCGATAAATATATATAAATGCAAGATTATTGAAATCGATACTTTTAACTGTTTATATAAATTATTGGGTTTAGAGTCCACAATTTAAATTAGTATTCACTTTAATATCATTCAATTTGATTGATGTCGTCCACGGGTTTTGACCTGCAAACAATTTAATTGAAACTGAATTATCTATTTCTGTATCTATCTATGTAGCTTAAAGCGATTGTAGACGTATACCAGAACCAACTATGTTGGACTGGATTACTTGCAAAGTGAATTTGCGCTTACGACTTTAATTTCATTCGACTAGCTACACGATACTAATATACTGGTACAGGGTTTACTTCAATTATTTTTGGGATTCTAATATAATTGCTTATTTTTTAATATTTGTTTGAGGAAAATTTAAAACGGTGACTAAAATATGTATTGTGATGATTTATATTGTCAGCATTTCTAATTAAATATATTGTATGGTTAATATATTTTTTTTTTGATAACCCACGATTATTGAAAATCATCGTGATGATGTTTATATATATAAATCGCATTCGAAAGTTCAAAACGTGTGTAAATGAATAAAGAGAAAAAAGGGAATATGTTCAGGAATCTATCTTAATAAAAACCCTATGTTTACTAAGCTGAAGTTTGAAGAGTAAACTGAGCTAGTGAAGTCTAAAGTGAGTCCATTAAAGTCTATCTTAGATTCGGTTAATTTCAGCTCAAACTAATCAGCCCGTATTCAATTACCGCAAGTTCGAAACTGGCTAAACCGAACCACGTCTGTCTTGTTATTATGCGCTCCTGGTTCTTCTAACAAATATTAATATTAAATAAATAATTGAGTTTAAGAACTTTATTAATTAACTTATTACTTTTTCATATATAAATGATTTGTTGTATCGTAGAATTAAATTGGATGTAATTATTAGGTGAAACATATATTATTAAGATGTTACAAGTAGTTAGTAGTCTTTTATGTATTTTAAATATTCCAATTAAAATTTTCTTAAGTTAAATATTTTTAGTAATTTAAGGACAGGGTTTTAACTTTGAATTATATATTTCTTTGAATTATTTATTAACTTTAAATTATTTAATGTTAAATTGTTATTATTTATGTACAAAAACCACATAAGATTACTCACACAAAAAAAAAAATTAACTGCGGAGAAATACATTCTAGTCTTTTTCTATTGTATTAATATACCTTAAAATGTTTATTTTTGTTTCCACAGAAACTCTAGAACCAATTGCGAAAGGATTATATACTCGAATCAATAGAAACAAACATTGCCTTCAACTATGTTGGTTTAGAGTGAAACCAAACAAAGCAAGGGTTCTTGTTTTATTGAATCGCGTTTACAAACCCAGTCGACCATCGACCTAAGTAGTAACAAGTTTTCGACTAAACTAGTCGACACTTTGTTACTGAGTAATCACTGCGTCGTAGACGACTGCTTGCAAATCCCATACTTAACCGTCGTAACGTCTTAAACTGCCTGCAAATCCAACTATGTCACATAATAACTACACAGTACAATCATCTAAATAAACAATAATGACTTAGTAAATTTATATCTTAATATATGCATATTAAAGAGAGTCTAAAAACTTGATACTAATAAGACATTTATAAATTTTAAAAATGTCTTTTATAAATGATAAACATAAGTGAAGTTCAGCAGTTTTCACGTACTCATTAAGAGATTCAATATATAATAAATAAAATAAAGTACGTAGTGTTTAAATAATAATTTGCACATAAAAGTCTTATTTTAACTCGTTATATTCTGACAATTTTTTTTTTTCGTTTATTAACGGTGTTTTGATAACATTTTAATAAATTAAAAATCTATTATTGAACTCGAAATTATTTTATGGTGTAACTTATATTAGGATTTACACGCTTTAAAATAAATCGTTCCGTTTTGTAAGTCGAATCGGACCGAAGAGTTTTGCGGTGAGAACAGTAGAGATAAATCATTTTGGAAGAGCGCGTACCCGCCTTCATCAGAGTGTGTACATTTTTGGTACGTATTCGATTCGTGTGAAAACTAAACTCAATAATTACAAAAGTTTCAAGAGTATTTCTGTTACTATCCTTTATTACTTTCGGATACTGAATTTAGGTGAATAGAATTTCATTAATTTTTTTATTTGTGGTTTAAACCCTTGTATGGTATGTAATCATATTAAAAGTTAAATTTAACTTTATTAGGTACCTATTATTATTATTAATTATTTTAATAATATTTCATTGGCACATATTTTTTGCGTACAATAATACTTTAAAAAGCAACCAGAAGCTCATAATATGTGGCTTGTTTTGTGCTCACGCATGGCTCACTCTGCACGTTTTCACAAAGATCGCTCACTCAGAACCCAACGCGGCTTTTTAGAGGGCAAACACAGGTTAAGTGCTGCACGCCTCGCAAAAGATGACGCATGGGAAGTTTTATAAATGCAAAGTCGAATGATAGGGTTCTGTCATGGATGGACTTACAAATTTATGAATTGTGCGCTCCCTCGTTATTTTTATAGCACTTTACATCGACCGACTTGTATCGTCGAACCCTTAAATAATTTTACGATTTTGCTACAAATTTGTACCAAGCCGAGTAGAAAAAAAATATGGCTACGAAAGTATCCAAAATATTTATTATACTACATTGTACTGAAATAAACTTTGTTTTATTTTCAAGAAAATAAAGCATGCATTAAGATTTTTCGATAAACACTCTGTGTCGTTTTAAGATGTTGATAAATTGTTTCTTACGCTTTTGCTAAAAATCGAACGAAACATGTAAAGAGACCGACTATAGATTTTTTTTTAATTTCCTTATTCTAAAAAGTACACATAAACAAAAACAAAACACACATAAATAATTGCAGGAATCGATACACACTGCGGTGGAAACGTGAGCCGAATCGCTGACTACCTAGTAAAAAATTTGCAGGGATCTGTCACGTGTCACGGCAACGGACATTTATTTTTCGTACGATATATTGATTCAAGCTATGAGCCATTACATTTCACACGCCTCCTTTATAACGTAGTAAATGGCCACTTTATTTCAGATAGCAATAAAATTCACGTGCGGGTTTTTACCATTGTAACATGTGACGGGAATTGTGTATGCGTGTGAGAATATTAACTGAATGGATATTATGATCGTTGGAGGCACACGATAACTCCTTCTATCCGTTTGAGTTTCTTGTAAAATATGTTATTCATATTTCAAATGTACAGTTTTTGTATCATGTGTTTTGTGTGCATTATTTGAAGAAAGTTTTCATTATTGTTGCAAACTTTTGTTATTTCTAAATAACAGAGATATTAAAGGGCGTTGTCAAGTAAACTCTAATTTCAGGCATTTTTAAACGAGATGTAGTAAATTGAGAAGAGCGGTTGTAATTATACTGAATGTCACACTGAAATGGAAACCATAGATCGATTGATCTCTTGCTTCTTACAATAATTAAAGACCTTCCTCTCATTTGCTTACAAAATAATTACTGTTTTCTTTAAGGCCTTTGTAAATACCTCTTCTAATTTAAAACATTAAGATTCTTACAGCCATCAAATTTTACGATATCGGATAGGGTTGTTAACATTTTCTAGGGATAACACAGCGTTGTCTATCTTATATTTATTTAAACGCCATAATAATCGTCAGGCATACAACTAACTACATGAATATTCTTAGCAACTTGGGTCACGAGTACTATATGCTTGCGTCAGAAACACTCGCTTAAATATGTTTCACTGTACTGCGAATTTATATCGACTAATAAATATATGATACAAATATCCAAGTACTTAAACACGTCTATTGTTGTACGAGTATTTAAAGATATTCTAGTCTGTTGGTACTCACTGTTCTTGTTGACATAATGTGGGAATACTGCTCGAATCAATTACAATGATTGTTGATACATTCAAAGATGATCTTCCTCGTATATGATAGATAAGGTGGCAACCCTCGGAGCACGTTAGCAAGGCATTATCCCAGTCGGTAGTCGTTGCCGGCGCCGCGACGGCGAGGCGTCACGTGACCTCATCACTGTACCACCTCCGCTTGCTTTTGTTCAGCTATATCTTGGCGATCGGAAAATTATTATCTATTATGTATTTAAAAATATATGGCAGTGTAATAAGGATTAACCTGTCGTAATTATCACTTTGTATATTATGGTGATTATAAATAAAGTGTGTGTACGTCCACTGAACGTCTATCGGTTAATTAGATGGATGGATGGATAAATAAAGACGCCACGAATATTCGGCAACTATTCGATATTCGGCAATTATTTTTCACTATTCGTTATTCGGTCGAATATTGTGAACTATTCGGCCGAACACCGAATAGTAAATCACGAAAAAAATGCATAATATTACTCACGGAGGTTTTTATTTTCCTAATAACTTAGGATTAATAGGTACTTAAAGTCTAGCAGTGGTAAATTATGATGAATAAAAATATTTTTTGTGATATCAAACAATTACGCTGTTCCTCATAAATTATACCGGCTTTTGAAAATAACCGCTCACTGTATACACTGCTACCGGACAATGATAAACATATTTTTCTTGGTTCTGTATGCCCGAACAGTATACGTTGAAATATTATTTGTATCGCTAACATAATAACGACGTCTCTCTCAACTAATTTAAAGTTTGTTATCCAAACGGAATGAGCGTCGACGCGAACAATGTTATCAGCAAAATTCAACATGATATAGGCGCGAAGTATAATATAGTATCTTAGTTTATAAACAGAATTTAAAGAAAGTTAGGGTAATCAAGTATATTTTTATTGTCGTCATATTTATTTTACTATGTAATCAAATCCTCCTATAAAAAACCTTATTTAATTTAGGCCCTAAGAAAGTGGTATTCAATGACAAACATTAGCAGCGTTTTGGAAAAAAATGGAGCCATTTAGAAGAAGAATACGCAAGAAATTCGAGCGAGTTGATCAATTTCATTTTTTTCTTAACTGTTACGTGTTATTTTATATATTACAATCATTCATTTTAATTTAGAATAGTGCATTTCCTGAAATATTATCAACTTTGTTCATCTTACCATATACATTACACTTGAGATGTAATTTTAATCTATATCTATACTAATAATTACAATTGAAGGGTAGACTGTTTCGAAACATATATGTATGAATATATGTAATGGAAGACAACAGAACCATAGCGCGATGTAGGACCGTTCCAAGAAAATTAATTTTCGTTAAATTGGAATGGATTTTTTTTTACTAAATACATGCATAATACATACATACATAATGTATTATAAGGTACCTTTACCAAAAATGTATTATTTTTGTCTGTCAATCTGTCTGTTTGTTCGGACTAATCTTCGGAAAAAATTAAACGCACAAAAATTATAATAAAATCCGATTCAATACACAGTTTTTACTGTGCATTGAAAAAAAATAATTTTGAAAATTATTAGGGTTTCGTATAAAAAAACATTAAAAATTATACTACGCCGTGAAAAATGTATGAAACACAGCTAGTCTCTTATATAAATAAGTTAATTCGGGGATGTAAACATATAGAGCCGACGAGCAAGCACTGCACGTCTCTTATTCCTAAACGAACGGATGGCGGCATGACGTCACACAGCGTTACACCTTCCCGGGAATAGAGTACAGCGGAGCGTGTAATCAGTTCACTGCACTGCGATGTATTACTTTATTAAGGTTTTCGTGTAAAGAAACATACGCATGGCTTCACGCTTTACATGTTACCCTCGTACATGATTTAACAAAATAAAACAAAATTATACTCACAATGTTATTATAATATTCATTTTCGAAGGCGTAGTGAGTTGAAATGAAGTATTTTCTATTTATAATTTTGCTCATTACCATTTAATAAAAACTTTATTGTTAACTAAAATTAAAATAAAGTTATAAAATATAAATTTTAACAAAAATGATCAAGGGATTTAGAAAATAAAGAATTTGTTAAACTATGTACTTTGAACTCAAAGTTCATAGAGGATTCATAGAATCTTGGTTACTTACTTTTAGAAATTGGTAATCACTTTATCCAAGATATCTTCTTATTTTTCGGTTTTGCTCAATAATAAAATAAAAAAGTAAATAAGTAGCAGTATAATGTTTGTCTAAATCTAAATCTATTTTAGACGTAGAAATATATACTGTAGAGCTTTCGGAAAGTTTTTTTATTTATAAAATTGACTAAATATATATATATTTTTTTATGGAAGCATTAACATTTGTAACAGTTACCAAAAGCTAATACAAATCGCATTTATCGAAAAAGATGAAAAGTACTATCCTATCCTATCCAGTATCCACAGTGCACGTGCAGTAGTTCTATGTAGATAAACTCATCACCGAGTAACAGGCAATCTAATTGCCTTAATATCAAAAAATCCCTGGCACAAACGTGACTGTAATATCACTATGTGGTTATTATTTCTGTTATTTTAGATTTTTTATGAAATGACTTTGCTTCGTCTGATACATGTAATAAAACTGTAACTAGGCCAAATCAATACATGAAATATTTTTTGAAAATCTTAATCGGGGTGGACTTTGTTATTGATATAAAAGCCAAAAATATTTTATTTAGAATTTTTGTAACTATAACTCTGAAAGTACTACATCAACATTCATGAAACTTGAAATAGTGATAACGAATATTATCAAGTAACATATAGAGTACTTTTTGTCCTATTAAACGCAAGGGGTTCTCCAGGATAACGGACAAGAATAAAAAAATTGTAATAAATGAAATCACACCCATAAGTTAGAAAACCTGTCGCCAAAAAACACATGTTTAATTTTTGAACCGATAATTTAGCCACCAAGAACAACTTAACGTTTCTTTGCGAAATTATCAATCAGTTGAATTAGAAGAATAAAATTTAATAAGAGTGGTACGGGACGGGACGAATATATTGGTAATCAAATAGATTGCATGTAGACGGAGAATATAGGCTGTTTATTAAAATATAATTGTCTGAATTCCACGCGAGCGAAATCTCGGGCACAGCTAGTTGTCAAGAACGATGACGACACCAGATAGATGAGAATCTATGTACAGTCGGCATCATACCGGTTTACATGTATATACTAGTCTTTATGGTTTCGACACACAGTGGGCGTATCGGGACGACGGTGCGATTTTACTATAGAAGAAGTAGTGCTCGGCTCGCGTCAACGGTGGGTGCCTGCTGTGTGGCGAAATCATTAGGTATGTTAATCGACGCACCTTTACTTATCACTCTGAGGGATATTTCACTGTTCACTCTAGTGTATTCCGGAGGATTTATTGTAATTATATAATATTTTTGTATATTGATATTTAAGTAGAATTACAACTACACTGATGAAGTACAATTACATAGATGCCAAAATTTTAAATTCTGACGTCTACTCCCGCGCGACGCTCATGACAACTAAGTTATTTGAATTTAGGAAAGTCTACATGACATAAATATACTATTACATTCATAATAAAATTCAATCAATACTAAATTTTGTCTGATCGTAAATTTTCTACGGTCATAATGTTTACTATGAAATAAAATATTCAAAGTATCTTTAAGCGGTGAATTAATTAAAAGTTTACCCGACTCATTAAGATGCCTCGGCGTAATGTCGTCGAAAAAGTATAAGTCCGAACTTTACGGAAAGTTTACGTTTAATCTACTTAAAACCGTTCGTGTAAAGTGACGCCTACACTCGCAAAGTTTACAATATACCTTGTGTAATATTTTTGTGTCTCGTTTGAACAAGTACACAAGATAGATGATCCTTTTAATTATTTCCCTATTTAAACTATACACATTATTGTCTATTGTTAACCACGTTTCGAACTCCGGGGCTATTTTCTACTCAGTTCTATTCATATTAAATTAGGTCCTATCATAAGCCTGATTTGCAACGATATCTACCTGAATGGAATAACTAAATGCGTGACTTAAGAAATACAACTAAAGCACATGCTTTGCTGATGATGACATCATCAGGAACAAATTTCATTTCAAATAATCTTAAAAAGCTAGTTTCTGCTCAATAAAGCAAATGTTATTCCGAAATTTCCATTAATCTGCATATCGTCAAAGTCACTGGAATTATAATATCAATTACCAAGTAGATCCCTCGCGACTTAATAATATAATAAACACACATTTGAATAATACTCTCGTACCAGGGGAGTAGACGACGATAGAAGCTGATTGAGCCAATATCCGAGGCATTACGCGGTGGTTGACTACACGACCGAATTAAATTAACATGAGCTCACAATGACATACATCTGGGATGTTTCGTTTATGCGAAAGAATAATTTGTTTTCGCTTGTCACATTCCCGATCCCAGTTCCCGATTCCCGTTTATGAGATCCTCTGTTTGTTGTGGAAAAGTTTAAGTCCGTGAATATTTTATGCTGTTCTCAACGATACTGGATGAATAAAGAAAGAGTGGATAAAAAAATAACACGTAAAATAATAGTTACCATTTGTTATCTTTTTTATTGTATTCTATTGGCTATGTTCACGACAGTAGCGCCAACTAGCACGAAAATTTAGTTGGGATTTTGTCAAATAATGACATACAAATGTTTTATTGTTCTATAACATATATATATATATAAAAGCAAATTAGCATATATTTTGGAATAATACTTTTTTAATGAATTATAAAATTCGAATTTAATATTCATAGTTGAGACAAGATAATGTCTGTTGGGTCAGCTAGTTAATAGTATAATTAAACGGTGGTTAGAAATACCTTTGACTTAATGTGTCGAGTACCTATAAAAATGAGACAATAGGAAAACAATGGAAAGCTAGCGTAAACACCAGGTTAGTGCTCAAGGGTTAAAGAAAATTATGGTTTAATTATATATTACGAGCCCTAATTATTGTGTGCGAAACACCACTATGAAGAGATACCTGTGCTTCGAAGAACTGGACGACTTCATTGGCTTGTGCGGCGGGCGGCTGCATCGGAACGTGCCATTCTCATCAAAGAAATTGCCCGCTGCACGCTCGACCGCCGGACCAAAAAAAACGAATCCATCACCACGAAACCTCATCATCTTTACCGAAGCTAAAGAAGAAGGCAAATAATTCAACAAGAAACACCAAAAGTCATAATTACTGACCCAAGGACTGACGTTTATTCAGGCGCCACGAAGACACCAGTAAAAAGGTAAACATACCCTGGCACAGTATCACCTATTTATACAAAGAGGTTGAGAGGACTATGACGATTCCTCAAATATCGGTGCTGTTTACTACTCCTTTACACATTTTATTATTCATATTATTTTTTATTTAATCTATTAAATTTACTCTCTTAGATAAAAAATATTAATTTTATTTTCTTCATAAATTGTGTAAGTGATGTGATGTACATTTAGAAATTTCTATACCTATTTTATATACATAAAACGTCTGACTTAAAAGTTTTGCTTTTTAATTACTTATGAAAATAGTACTACTCTGAGAGAAAATTAAAGACTGTAAATGAACTAAAACAACCACACATTTGTAATATCCTAATTTAATGTTATATCGCTCACTTTTTCCTTTTAATAGTAGTTATCCATTTTATTTATTTGGACTAATATTCAAGCTGCTGTAGAATTTACATAGACTATTAGTGCCGCTTTTTTACAGCTCATAATATAAAATTTACTCTGACCCATTTCAAAATACAAACAAATTATAAAGAACATCGAAGTAATTTTGTTTGATAGAAGATCCTAACTAGTTCCAGATTTCTGTCACGGCATGCGCTCTGACCGCTTCGCTATACCCCCACCATTCACTTCACACGTAGCGAATACTCTTGTCTTATCCTTCTTCTGTTAAAGAACTGATTTAATTATTATTTATAAGGTTTATATTGGTATAAAATGTTATAATGTTTAGACCTACAAAGAATAATACATTTATTTATTATATATAATCAATAGCAATTGCTTAATGTCTGTAACCAACGTGGAAGATTTTATAAAATAGATTCATTAATCTTACCTTATTTGTACAATAAGCTGCTACGATTTCAATAATTTGAGAGAAATGTAAATTTACCAATATAAGAAAAAAATTCTGTGCATAATAAAAACGAAGATGTATTAACATAAAATTCTTCGTCTGTTAGCCCTAACGATGTCAATTTAAAATGGTAATTCTCTTTATTCATTTCATCATCACCGATACCCTGGAGAGGGAAAGCGTGCTACTCTGAACCGAGTTGGAAATTGAAACTGCCTCGATTTTATAGCAATAACACAAAAAAGTACTTAATATTGACGTGAAATATTATGCCTATTTCTCTAATTTTATGCTATAACTTAATTATTCAGCATATATCAATTTTAAAGTCTACACAAAAATAAAAACCCACTTTATTCATTCAAACATACTATCAAAATCAAATTAAAATCTTTATTCAATTTAGGCCCTAAGAAGGCGCTTATGAACGTCTAAAACACTACCACCGCTTCGGAAAGCAACCCAGTCGAAAAGAGCGCAGACAAGAAACTCGATCTGGTTTTTATAATAAGTATAATATATATCATTTTTTAAATATAAAAACTATACAAATCATAGTCTTAACCAATGTTAGCGGAAGCATAGGTGTGGGTGAATTTCAGACATCACTATCGTTCACATAATGATCCAGCCTGTAATAACCTTTTGAGATTAAAACTTGCTTGACTTATTGTCATTATAATACTTGAACTTATTGTCAGATAAATCGGTAATGTTACTTGGGATCGTATTGTAAAACCGAATACTATTACCTATAAAGCTTTTATTAGACTTACTTAACCTAAAGCGTGGGACGGCCCCAATTTGTCTTTATTTATAATATTAAAATTATGACGATCATTCACTAGATCGAGCTTGCCTAAATTTTTACGAATATGCATTAAGTTATCGAAGATGTATTGTTTTGTTTGTATTTAACAATCACAATCGTAAAAGGCTGTGATATTATTGACTGTTATTTTGCAATATTTATCTTCTATCCCAATACTTTCGTGTCTGTCCTAATAAATCTTATAAAGAAGCAAGTTTAGCGCAAATCACGTCGTCCATTTGGATGGCTTCCAGAAACACGATAGGAGGATGATCCCCTGCAGCCATGTTGACCTGGTGCCCTTCTCCGCTATCTGTCGTGTATCTCCAAGCTAATGCATACTTATAAAAACTGTGCTATATCTAATTTTATGATCTGTTTTTGTTATTATAAGTGTCTACAGATAGATAGTTGTGTATTTTAGAAAGATTTATTTTTAAATTATCATTCGAAAAAATCCAAAAATAATATTTTTAGTGGGTAATGAATTGAATAGTTAATGAAGTAATTGTGTAATGTAACATGCCATCTTATGTTCCAACTTCCTTGGAGATTAATCCAAAACCTTACGTCGTATCCGTTTGGATTCCGTACTTGGTCCATAGTGGACGCAATAATACAGGTGAAAAACCAAGCGGAAGCTGCAGTTTCCACGGAAGGGTGGCGTTGGCTGTGTCCCTAGATATAGTCAATGCATTCAACACCCTTTCGTGGAGTAGGGGCGATCCTTAGATCCTATGGAACATCGGGTGCCCTGCGAGGTGCTTTGCTGCCGGGCGTGAGTGTAAACTGTTATGCGGACGACACTCTCGTCCTGATAGTTGGCACATCAGATGTAGCGCTGATCATCGCCCGCATTCGGCGGCTCGGGTTGGCGCTGGCGGTGCAGAAGTCCGAGGCTCTGAGTTTTTACGGGCCTCGGAACCCCTCTCCTCCAATTCCCGGATCATAGTAAGAGGTGTCCCCATTTTCATAGGAACTTCAATGAAGTACTTGGGGCTCACTCTTGATGGATGCTGGTCGTTCGAAGAGCATTCTCGTCAGCAGACACTTCGTCTTATGGGCGTCGTAGCTGCGCTGGCGCGGCTACAGCCCAATCGCGGGTATCCGAAGGCCGTTTGCCGGAAACTATACATGGGTATTATCCGCTCGAAGACCCTTACGGGTCTTTTGTGTGGGCCGATAACCTGACGCCCCGAAACGCCGCAAACCTGATGGAGATGTACGTCAGGGTAATAAGAGGCTACCGCACAATCTCTTTTGAAGCCGCGACGTTGCTAGCTGCCTCCCCGCCCTAGGACCTAGATACAACTGTAGGTGTTTGGCTAACGTCAAATTCTAGTCTGATTTACTCTTACCATTAAGGCATCATTGCTTCAAAAACCAATTAGCAACCAGATTTTTTAAACGTGTTAACTGATTTAAAATTATTCACTATAAATTCAAAATGTGATTTCTATAATAGTTTCAGATGCATTCTACACAATTCACGAATATCTTGTGGACTCTATGCACGTTTATCGAATCTAAGAGGGTATAAATTACGAGATATCATAGGTGCCATACACACACCTAAGTCTTGCACGCTCGATTGTTCCGGTGGTTAATACCAGACGAATGTAAATTGGACGGTGTTAATCGAAGGCTCTCCTCGACCCTCCAACGGAGCGTAAACAATGTCATCTGAGTAAAGACTTCACCTACTGTAATGGAGTTTGTGATAGTTGGAACAACGTGCACTGCTTGTTAAATTTTTCTGCCGATCTATATAGTATCTATATGTATGTATCTTTTTAATATGAGATTAATTCTGATATTCTAATACAAGAACACATGTTATGCGATGGTTAGGGTTAATAATACTTTTATGGTAAACTTGTCTTAAGTCAATCTTGTGAAAAATATGTATACAATAGAAAAGCTATGGACTTGTATATTTTTTAACAATGATATATAAAATAATAAGACTTATTTTGCCAATTATTATTCGGAATAAGTAAATATATATTATTTAAATATGCTATTGATACGGGGTTTCTTTTCAAAGTCACTAAAGTTAAATCACATTAAAGACAGTGTGTAGTATATCATAGCTTATTTGTTAGGCTAGCGGCAATGTTAAGAAAGATATTATATATTAAGACGAGCCAAGACCTATATTATAGTATACAAACTCGTTTATTGCATAGTCATTTATTTTACCCATTATAGTAGTAATGTTCTTTATACATTCTTAAGAGGACGTGTGGTTGGCGAAAAATTCTATTGCGAATCTATTGCTGTCGTGTTGCGAGTTAAAGTGATGATGGCGCGGCGGGTAATGCGGCCGGATTCAGCGTTAATCGACGTGGGTTCGATTCCCACCTATCCGTCTCTAACATTGGCCTGAGTTTCGGCGAAGGAAATCATCGTAAGGAAACCATAGCATGGTGGTAGGGCATTTTCTAATGATGCCCGCCTGGGTAGCTACCATCCTAGAGTTTGAAAACCTGTCGCCAAACACCAATAGGTGTGTTCCGGCAGCATCACTTGAGAACCAGTGCTTCTAGGCTTAGTGTGATTACCATCCTGGACCACATCGTCACTTAACATCAGGTGAGGTTGTTTTACCATGTAAAAAAAAGAAAAAAAAGTAAGTTATAATACACGAAAGGGACAACTGCAGCTCGGGCTGATTTTACCTATACAAAATACGACGAAAACATCTCTTAGTAGTACCCTGTTTGCTCCGTCAAAACGGAACTGATTTTTAATTTTCTTTAGGTAGTAGAATAAGAAAAAACATTGACTATATATGTTTGTAATTTTATCCATCAAATTTATTAGACGAACGTGAAAAAAGTGAACGTGAAGTTTATAAATTAGCTTACGTTTAAACACAGGTATACAATACATCGGTAAACTCGTTTCTTATTGTTTATACTTTTCAACATTTTTAATTCTCTATATAAATAGTTGCAAATAGGTAAATATAAAAATTAAAAGCTAAAACAAACTGATTACAAAATGCAATTTCTAGGAAAATGCATAAAGTAAATATATTTTATTAAATATTTAAAACCAAGCGCGGAACCGTCAAGACGGCGGTCGCGTCATATCGTGCTCGGCTGTGCGCATCCCACGCGCCACCGTGTCCACTTAAATGTACTTCAAAACGGGGTATTTAAAACGTCTGTCTGCTTTTACGGAACTTTAGTCAGGGAGAAAGCTCAAAACATTCCAGCGATTTCATTCCTTCTTTTATCATAATAATTCCCAGGTAATGTTAATTTATGTACACTATAATTTTGTGTTTTTTTTTTTCAATATTGATAATACTCTTCATTAAAATTGATAGGCTCATTTTAGAAGAATGTTACGCATTGCCCAGATACTCCCATTTCTGATTATAAATTGTTTGGCAATAATACACACACAAATAATACATTTTGATTATAGCGTAATATTCGTAATTTTATTAAATTAAGTTTATAGCATAACTCAATCTTGATTTTCTGCAATGTGACAAAATTATGTTGTAACGTCATCGAACGACGAATGGGAGTGAATCGAGGCATGAAAAGCATACGTGGTCAATTCCCATTCTTTCCTAAAACGAAATGTAGCAGAACAACATAAAGTGAAATAAGTGGACTGGGCGTATTCACCGGAGTAGTTTTCAGGCGCAATCCCGTCCGAGGAACAGTTGAACAATGGCAGCGAGGTCTGCCCGACGTTCACCTCCGGCCATCAATAAGCTCTACTACCGTTTCCGGTGGCGTTAACCCGGCGAAAATGGAACAATTCTACGCAATGTGTTCAACATGAATTATTATTACTTTTGCTTACGTAAAATATCGGTAAAATAAAACCAGGATAAAATACAAATTAATAAGGAAACACAGTTTGAGTAACATTTTCCATTATTTTTGGAATAGCTAAAAATAAAAAAATGAAAAGAAAATAAACTCTTGATTGTGATTCCTAATTAGAACTTATATACATAAATATATATATGTTGGTAGTAAGGAAAAGTAATTTCCAAATATAAAAAAATCCCATGTCTGAATAAAAAACAAAAATAATATAACCTACCACACACGGTCGGGCCGACTAACGGGCTAAAATTGTTTTCGCATGCCGGGCCTTTGTAGGAAAAGCAGAGTAGCGTGGTAAGCTTTTCTGTGATACATGTTTCCGATAAAACAAAAAAGTATTTGATACCGCCTGCGGCCAACAGGCTTTCGATCGTTGAACCACTGAATACCCGGCATACCTGTGGAATAAGCTCGTTGCCCTATCGCATACGACCAGTTCATAACTGTGTCAAAAAATATTACAGCTATCCCCGGAAAAGGATGAACAATATTTATTTTATTTTAGAACAAAATAATAATACAAAACGTATAAACAAATTTGTTTATCTTAGTCTATAAGAAAACTATACGTGACACCTATTTGACGAATGATTTAATTTTTTTTACACGTTATACATGATATAATAAATTTTAATGATGCCGGATTTTCTACCAATTATTTTAACAATTTTCTGATTAAATAATACTGTCAGTACAAAAACTTCCCTCGGAAAGCTTTTTCACGGCTTAGTCAATTGTTCGAGACACGCTATAAAGTACCCAGAAATGTATTTGTAAATTGCTGACGGTTGTTTGTTGTTTGTCGTAAAATTTTCATTACAAACCTCTAAAAGCTGTTTTCTCAGACTTTTCTTAGTTGCCATTTTATCAATGAGAGCCAAATTCGTTTTTGTTTACGTTTATACATTTAAAACCTTCTATTTCCCCCTTATCATTTGGTATTGATAATGCAACTGAAGACCCTTTTTAAATATCTATTTCCTGTTTGTTGTCTCTGTACTTGACAGGTCACGTCACCTCGTTCGTATCTTTTGGATTTTTCGATTTGAATTTTAAATCAAAATATATAGCTCTCGGTCATTAATTCACAGTAAATATATTCTTTTGGTTAACGCTTGCTGTTTCTTTTTCGTGTTAATTCGCTTTTACTAATTTTTATGTTTAATTATTAAGAATTCTTAAGTTTAAAAATATAGTCAGTATATAGATTTTATATGAAATGTTTAGTCTTTTTTTATTAACTTGTAGCAAACACATTAGAAAGACATAACTGTAATATAAAAGAATAATAATACATAAAGGATGTATTAAAAACAACAAATAAAATAGTTAACATATTATTGTGTTAATGAAATACCAAAAATACTCGTTTTTGTAGCAACTTCAGTGTACGTAAAAGGGAAAATAATCTTCTGGTATAAAGAAGTCGTTCAACAATTGGAAGTCTTACAATTCGTCATTTAGAATTAAGCTTGTAATAAGAGTAAAATCTTTTTTTTTGTTATTACCTAATTGTAAAAGTAGTGTTATTCGTAATATTTAAGTAGAACTCAAGCAAATCTTACTTACGGCTTGTTGAACAATAAACCAGAAAATTGCGAATAATACCGTTAATTGAGCATTTACATCCGACTGGATTCTAACCGATACATGACAATAAACCCAACACAGTGACTAGCTTCAACATGGCTGATTATTGTTATCCTAGAATACACATTACTTTTGGAATATAGCACAGTTATTAGATTATATTGTACATTTAGATATCTCGTGAAATTTCATTTAAAAAAAGGGTTTACACAAATCAATGAGTAAGACGTTACATCCATTGTAAGACGTAAAATGTAATATATGATACCAGACTAAACACCTTACGTTCATACAGAATTATTGTGACCAGCTAACAAATGACTTATGTGCACCGAAGGATCGTAGTTACCATGAATAGGTAGTGCGGCCGGATTCCGCGTCAATCGACGCGGGTTCGGTCCCCACCTATCAGAGTCTAAAATCGCCTTGAGCTTTCGGTGAAGGAAAACATCGTGAGGAAACTATAGTATGATGGTAGGGCATTTTCTAATGATGCCTGCCAGGGTAATTACCACTTTCAAGTTTGAAAACCTGTCGTCAAACACCAATAGGTGTATTCCGGCAGCATTACTTGAGAACCAGTAACTCTAGGCTTAGAGTGTTTACCATCTTGGACCACATCGTCACTTAACATCAGGTGAAATTGTGGTTAAAGCACTGAGCCTATACCGTGTAAAAAAGGTACTAAAAATTTGTTCAATTGATACAGATATATACATAGATACACCTATTTTCCGTGTTCCAGAGCACATCGCGCGAAAACTACAGCACCGATTTAAATGTATTTTTCATATTTATGCAGGACTACCGAAGATCGGTTTTAGATCGTAGGCGGTGTTATATATTTCCATAGAGTTTAAGCAGTTGTAAAAAAAATATATTATGAGAAGGAAATTACGGACATCAGGTAGTGGAAGCAAATAAAATTAATGGTTGACCGTTAATAATGATGTACACAAACCGCAAAGCCGTTTTATTCAGGGTGCCGTTCCGTTAATTTTATACGCAACATATTTCATAAGAGCCGACCCCCGGCGACGTATATACACGTTCCCAATTATCGTCGTAACTTGTAGTGGAGGGCCGCGGCCGGTCCTCTAATTAAACACCTTTGTTACCCAGACCTCGTTTGCTCCCCAAATTAAATTATCGTAAATCCCGACTCATTGGTTGAGATTACGCGTTCTCGAGCGGATGACAGGGTCTCGTTAGCCGGCAAACAACTGATCTGCTTTCTCGTATCCTGTAAACTAATTATTTATCGAGTACCTAATTGACAGATTCCTCCCTACCATTTGAGGAACGATAAACTTTTATTACTTTTGACTTGTATGTTAGTTCTCTAAACCAGTAGATCCCAAACCTTTTCTTAACGAAGGACCACACTGTAACATTATTATTTTAATACAAACATATTTTTAATTAATGTGGTTTTTAAGCTTGCATCTTTTTCACAATTTCAGTAATCCTTGGACTAATGTTATTGCTCAAAGCTAGTGCACCGGCCTTCACCGAGACTGCTACTAGGTGCATGACGATGTATACATACCTTTCGTGAAATTTGAAATTGTTCGAGAACTGTATGTGCGGACCACGAGTGCTTAGTTGGTTGGGAACCATTGTTCTAAACGATTGACTTGGATGCTTCTGTATTTTGACCACAATCTCACCTGATGTTAAGTGACGGTTTGGTCCAGAATTGTAAACACACTAAGCCTAGATAATAGTGATGATGCCGGAATACACCTATTAGTATTTGGCGACAAGTTTTCAAACTTAAGGGTGGTAGTTACCAAGACGGGCATTGTTAGAAAATCCCCTACCACCATGCTATGGTTTCTTCACGATGTTTTACTTCACCGAAAGCTCAGGCTGACTTTAGAATTGGATAGGTGGGTTTGAACCCACGTCCATTGACACGGAATACGGCCGTACTATCCACTGCGCCATCATCGCTTCGAAGTGATTCTCTAACGCATAACAAACTGCAAAATAATGGACTAACCAACGTTTGTTTTATTTATCAAATTAATAACACTTTTATCTTTATTAAAAATCTCTTTAGTAATCTTAACCGTTCGATCACTTCTTTTTAACTAGTAAATAGTATCTACTAATATCAATGGCTTAATGTTGCACTTAGCTCTTAACACTGATCTATATTAGAATAATGTTATTTTCTTTGATATTCTACTTAATTTATTTGTCAGTTATAATGGCTTAAGTTATGAGGTTTTGATTGGATTTATTTTACGATTTCCATTTATTTCTCAATGAAAAGCATACTTCGCTCATGTTTTTGATTCAAGGCAAAATCATTGATTTTTTATAAATAACAATTTAAAACTAACAAATGTCTCAATAAAGGGCAACATTGTTAACAAATAGTAGTAACAAATTGCTTTGAAATTGTAGCGAAACGTTAGGAACGTGTGACCGCTCTAATTCTCTAGACGCTCTATAATAGCATCGTTGAAACCTCCGACTCACTTGCTTACAAATGACTGCATTTGTGGAAGTTCGGTTGTTTAAGCTTACCCTGAAAATACTAAAACCATCGTCTTTATAAAGCGCACTGTTTCGAAACATATATGTATAATGGAAGACAACAGAACCATAGCGCGATGTAGAATCGTTCACAGAAAATCAATTTTTGTTGTTGTTAATCTATAAAATTAAAGTGTTTGTAATATTGAAATAACAGTTTTTTTTACTAAATACATGAATGTATGTACGATACCTGTACCAAAAATACAATTCTTAAAATTTTTGTCTGTCTGTTTGTTCCGGCTTATCTCCGCAATGGCTGGACCAATTTGGACGGGATTTTTGGACTTTTCGTTAGATAGCTGAAGTTACTCCACGTATCTTATTTTTTCGAAAATAGTTAGGGTTACGGGTAAAAAATTAAAACTCATAAAAATTGGAATAAAATCCGATTCATTGCACAGTTTTACTGGCAGGTATTTGAATTTGTGTGAAATATCTTTGCTTAATGTTAGCAATAAAAACATTATTAGGGTCCCGTATAAAACTATATTTCGCAGTGAAAAAAAATGTATGAAACGCGGGTGCAGCTGCGGGCATACAGCTATTTAATAATATATGATCAATTTTTTAACGGCAGTTTCTACAATTTAGATATGCATTGTGGCTTCTAACTAAGTGATATTGATGTAATCAAATTTCATAAGTTTATGGCATATATTAAAAGTGAATTAAATTAAATCTTAGTAAACTCTCCATAAATTGTATAAAGTTTAATTTTATTCACGTCAGAATTAACGTAGAGCAAAATATTTCATTCATCATTTCTCTGAGAGCACGACACAATGGGATTTTGCTCGCCAATAGCAATAGACAATCTCAATAAATTTCCATGTTTATTCGCTTTGTGTTTTTCCGTAACTAGATGTCTATGTTATGAGTATATTATTTAAATTTTGTGAATATGCTCGATTTGATGTTTTATGCCGAAATTTGTTATATACTTAACGTCACGCCTCTCTCTCATAAGGGTAGCCAGAGACCACATCCTTCCACTTGCTACGATCCTGATACACTTCTTTCGCTTCTTCTAAAGTAGAACTTAGTATTTTTTACTGAAATTTGTTGCTTATATTTATTTTATCAGATTTTTTATTTTACCATCACGGGCTTGTGGTTCGGTTATGTTTTTTTACTAGTCTAATGTATTAAATATTAGGACACTGATATTTTGTATTCAAACCTTCAAGTTCAAGAAGTAATAAGACTTATAGAAGATGCTGTTCCGTTTATGTGGTTCAAATATTTATGACAACATTTATTAATATTGAATGAACGGGGCCCAACGGGGCACACTAAATCCGTGCGAATATTTAACACAAGTAAAAATATCTACCTACTGTTTATCAAGTGTTTATGGCTCCATTGAGAATTAACTTGTATGTATATTTATAAATATAACGTGAGGTCTAAATTCGTGTGTAAATCAATAATCCCGTTCGTTAATAATGAAGAACTCATAATATCTGTCAAGGTTGGCGCCAAGGGTTTTCCCTTTGTCCGCTACACCCGGGTCACTTTACCCGGACACTTCGCTATCTGTTTGTGATTTGGGTCCAGATATGACAGTTTTACTGAAAGCCCATTAAATAATAATAATTAATTTTGGAACCTCTGTGCAAATGCTGATCTTAATTACCCATATTTGCTTTTTCGTATTCAGTTATTTGCTCTTTTAGTTATAGTTAATTCGTTCGCTTAACAAGACTATACAGCTTATAGTACTACTTGGATGATTAAAAATATCTAAATAATTTATATAGGTTTTTGTTTTGTCGACAAATTATTTCAAGATATGTTGTTTTCACGTCAAGTTATTCTAAAATTGCACCCAAATTGGATCAGTTATTCACCTTCGAATACGTACAGTTGATGATCTAGATTGAGCTTGAGATGGAGTAAGAAATTAACGAGCAGTATGAACGTACTGACCATCGTTTCACAGTTTGGCCATTTTGAATTACAGGGTTAAGCCTTATCGTTAGTTTCAAGTACCGCTGACCGTTCCTTCGGTTAAATGGCAAATTTACTCGGTTAGTCATAAACTCCGTATAACTAAGAGGATACAAAACATGAATTACATTAACAACATCTAGGAGAGAGTAAACATGAATTAACATCTTTGCCGAATTCTAAAATTTACCGTAGAATAAACACACATTGTTGTTAAGATTAATTTACAATTAGAATTAGGCACGAGGAAAAACAAAGCTTTTTGTAAAGAGTACAAGCTCAGTACTTTGACAACATTCTCACCTGAGTTCTAATTGTCGATGTGACCTAAGATGGTAAACACAATAAAAAAAAACTAACTGTATTCATTAGAAAATGCTTTGCCCTTATAATTATTGTTATTGAAATTCATTGTTATGAAAAATAAACGTGTGGTTAGAAATGGTAAATATGGAAAGTATTTAAAAAAAAAAAATAAAGTCATGAATTTGTCTGTGATAAACCTTTCAGGGCAATCGCAATAAATCTATAATTAACATTATATTTGATTCGCAGTCTGTGAATACCTCAGCCAACACGGCGGCGATAGATAAATTGAAAATTTGCTTTACGTTCTAATGAAAGGTGACGAACTAGGTATAAATAACATATTTATAATAGTTTTAGTATAAAATAAAATTTATTTAATTATCAGTACGGAAATTGGATTTTTTGCGAAAAATATATTTTTCTTATGTTCGTCCAGCCAACGGTGACTTCATTAATAACTTTGCTATGATACAAACTAAAAGAGTATTGATGATTACATTACCAAGTATATTTCTGGTGAATTCAAGATAAGGAAGAGAGCGACGTCAAAAGGCTTTTAATTACAAAATCTTTCAAGAGAAAGCGACCGGACACCGTCTTCGGAAGTCTTTTCAGATGAAATTTGTCCGGGCAAACAGGTTCCGCGTTGTAATATTTGGATTTTATTTCGTTTTGCAACGTTTTTACCAAAGTTTAATATATAACGCACCATGAAACTCTACTTACATAATCCGTATGGTAGAAAAATTACGAATAAGAGATTATCTTATATTTTTTCTGTATTATTACGTCATGCTAAAAAAGAAATTAATCATTTTAGCATTAACAATACCGAAAATCTCTCTTCACTTAAACAAAATAGATAAGTTGTTACGGATCGGTAACAGTAAAGTTATCATTATATTCGTAAAATACAACTATTTTCTGTCAATTGTATCTGAAATTGATCCGAATATATGCATATAAAATTTCCATTTTACTGCTGTTGTATTTTGTATCTAAATCGAGAAATAACATCGCTTCATTTTATTACAATGTATTTTGAGATACAGTTGCATTTAGAATATAATGTATCTTTTTGAAATGTAAAAGCAATATCGCTCGTATTTATTCTGTCTTCTTTCATTTCACATGAAGTTATGCTTTATATCCCAGTTTTTATAAATATTGTGGTATTTGTAGGTAAACCAAATGATTATAAATTAAATTATACACAGTAAAGGTATACCTAGTTCAACGTACAAATTTACGACAGTCCGAAAGTGTCCACGTTGGCGTAAATTTGTGTTCGACATAAAATTTGGTTTAAACAAGGCATTAATGTTTATTATGTGAATGCAGAATAACTTTACGTACCCTTAGTTTGTTGTTTTAATTATGCATAAGGCTTTTTCGACTCCTAATTTATCTTTAACAAGCTGTGTGACCGCGGTTGGGCCCGCGTTTCATATATTCTTCACTGCGTTTTAATTTTATATACAGAATCCTATTTCACTAAAAAAAAAATAGTACTAAAGTAAAAATATTTGTCATAAATTCAAACACTTGCCCGTAAAACTGTGCATCGTATCGTATTTTATTCAATTTTTTTTTCGCGTAACTCTAATTATTGTCGAAAATCAAAAGTACTCTGTTATGCGGAGTAACTTCAGCTATCTACCAAAAGTCTCGTTTTAATAGGTCCAGCCGTTCTGGAGATTACCCGGAACAAACTGACAGACGGACAAACAAAAAATTTAACAACAAATTGTGTTTTTGGTATAGGTATCGTATATACATTCATATGTATTCAGTGAAACATTGTTATTTTGACATTACAAACAAACACTTCAATTGGATTTATTACTATACATTATGTACATCATCACATATTATAAAAAGGACAATTGTTTTTTGCAATCGTTTAGTTAAATTTGAATTTCTGAAAAAAAAAAATATTTATCATAATGGAGCGCTATTTTGATTTCTAACTAGCGTACACCTCTCCATCCACCCATCCATCCATTCAACCGAAAGGCATCCACTGCTGGACATAGGTCTCCCCCAAAGATCTCCACGACGATCAGTTTTGGGCCTCCTGCATCCAGCGGACTCCCACGGCCTTTACCAGGCCATCGGCCCACCTTGTGGGGGGCCTGCCCACGCTGCGTCTTGCAATACGTGGCAGCCATTTAAGAACCCGTTGGCCCCATGGGTCATTTGATTCTACGAGCAATGTAGCCAGCCCATTTCCACTTCAGTTTGGCAATTCTGCGGGCAATGTCGGTTACTTTGGCTCTTCTGCGGATCTCCTCATTTCTGATTCAATCACGCAGAGAAACTCCGAGTATATCCCTATCCATTGACCTTTGGGTAACTTTGAGTTTCCTAATAAGGCCCATTGTAAGTGACCACGTCTGAGTGCCATAAATCATCACTGGAAACACACTCTGGTCGAAGACTTTTGTCTTGAGAGACTGCGATATCTCGGTTGAGAACATTCTGCGTATCTTCCCAAACGCCGCCCAGCCAAGTTAGATTCGACGATTAACCTTTTTTTCGAAGTCGAACTTACCTAACTGGACAGTTTGTCCCAGGTATATATAACAGTCAACAACCTCGAGCGTAGAGTCACCGATTTTTATATAAGTCGGCACAACATGGACATTAGACATGATTTTTGTCTTGTCCGTGTTCATTTTAAGACCAACTTTTTCGGAGGATCTACTAAGGTCATTGAGCATCGGTGCTTAGGTCTTCTGCGGTCTCAAAATTAAAATTAAAAAAAATCTTTATTGAATTTAAGCGCTAATAAGGCGCTTATGAACGTCAAAATACTACCACCGGTTCGGAAAATAACACAGACGAGAAGAGCCGGCAAGAAACTCGATCTGGTTCTTTTTATATATAAATTCAAAATATATTTACATATTATTTTTAAATAAAGACTATATAAATTATAGTCTATTATAAACTATTATTATTCATTTTTGGTTACAACCATTGTTAACGGAAGCTCAGAGAGGGATGTAAATTCCAGACATCACTATCGTTCACGTATTCATCCACCCTGTAATAACCTTAAGACATGCTTGACATGGTGCTTGAATTTATTGTCAGGTAAGTCGGTAATGTTCTTTGGGATCTTATTATAAAACCGAATACTATTACCCATAAAACTTTTATTACATTTACTAAGCCATAACTACTATATCATCGGCAATGCGGAGGTGTGTTATGTACTCGCCGTTTATGTTGATGTCGAGTTTATCATAAAGAGTTCTTCCTTCTCCACAAAACCAGCCAGTCGGTGGCCCCGGTGGTTCCGCCGTCCGACTCCAAATTTTTACACCTCCTTTACTTATTTATTGTACGATAAACTTTTTTCCTACAGTTAACACACTGCTTATTTGAATAAAATTATTTCTAAAGCAAACTGCGATACATTTCAGTTATTAAACATGAAATAAGAAGAACAGACTATATAAAGTAACATAATTAGTTATTACAATTTTTCTAAGTTTATATTAAATTTGCTAAATAATCTCATTTAGAATTCATAAGCCCCTGTTTAAAAATGACAAATTCATTGATTTTGAATAAGTGTATTATGGAAATTAAATTCCCTTTTAATGTGTCATGTTATGACGAAGTAATCTTGTGTTTATTATTAATAACAGCTTATGATATAAATTTTCTCGGATCTTCTGTTATTAGTACACCTTTTTTTTCGAGGGGATCGCGTTTATGCACTTTCCAACTGACCTCACCAGGGAGATCCCCAGAAGGTTGGAAGGGGGAGGTGTGTGAAAACCTCTCACACGCAAGTGTGAGAAGATGTCGCACACGATCATTAGTGTAGGACCCGCCCGGCGAGGAGCACCGGTAATGCCCACTAAATCCCCCGGATCCTCCCGCCACCTTGTGTGGGGCAATACGGAATGGCTGATGCATTCAACCGCGTTGCCCCGGTGGTTATGTGGACGAAGATCTTCGTTCGTCGCCTACTAATGCAGGATGAAGGGGTACCTCCGCAGTCCCCTTCGTCGCTGTCGGCGCCTCCTCAGCGGATCCGCTCCCGGATCCCGCTCACGCTCTCGTTCCGCAGCTTCTTTGGCCTGCATCACCTCCTCACAGAAGTTAACTACTACCTCCCATCTTGCTTCATCCACAAGCATCCCCTCCACAACCTTTTCTAACGAAAGGTCATTTCTTTAGGGCCCGCCGCTGCTCTTCGAATACAACAAACTCCTCTAGGGTGTGCTGCGCTGAATCTTCCATAGCTCCGCACACGTGGCACTAAGGTGTCCTTTCCCTTCTGGCATTTTTATAGATGTATTTGCCGAAGCACCCGTGGCCAGTTTAAGATCTGCGCCGTCCTGAATGTCACCGACCCCCACTTTCTCTTGCAGCATCTTTCTAAGACGGGCCTGATGCCCTCGATGGTTCGTCTCCCATATTGAGTATTCACGAGGCCCGTTTTCCACCTCCTACCATTCGTTTTCTTGCATCTTCTCTTTACCTGCAGCGCCTCTCGCTAGGCAAGGACCTCCCTTCGCATCTTCCTTTACGCCAATCGATGGTAGGAAGCGGACAGCGCCTCTACCTCATACTCCCAGGGTGGAGAGCTGGCGAGGACCCAGGCGACAGCATGAGACACCGTACGGTAATTGCAATTATAATTATGTTTCTTCTTTATTCGAGTAATAGATTCCTGCTAGTTGTAATAGAAATAACACATTTTGGCCAAAGAACGATTTACATATATAAAGGCAGTAAGTTTAATAACATAGTAATTGATGTGAACAGACCGTTCCTTGTTTTAGGTTTGAAGATACCTCTATAAAATATTACGAAAGTACTTGTTGTTGAATAATACGTGGGGATCCTTTATGAATACTTGGCAATTCGTGTTCGTTTGTTGTCATAAAATTGTCGGATAACTTGAGGAAAATTAAGTTGAGCTCAACAAAGCAAAGTGAGCGAGATTCTGTGGTATCTTTTGAGGTATATAAATATTATATAATTCTAGTCGTTTGTTACTATTAACCTTAGTTTGTAAATATATGTATAACATATTACGTTATACTTGTAAATATATATATTTTTATTTCTAAATATATACAAATTGAAATCCCTTGTCAAATTATTTATGAAGAAATTTGTAATAAATAATGTTTGTTCTTAATGGATTTTCTTCAGCATCTTTGACACAAGAAATTATTTGTCTTGTGCTTAAAACTTATTTAGTGACTTAATAAATGCCCATATACCAACCAAATAGGTGTGGTGTATATTTATTAAAAAATTAAAAGAGTTATAATAATAACTAATATTTTTATAAATTTCTTAGGTGAAATATAAGCAATCTCTGTTTACATTAAAATAATACAATTGTATTTTTTATGTTACAAAAGTTCAAAAAGTATGTAGAAAACATTGCTATGGCCGGTCGTTCTCCGACGAGGAGATGGTATCCGATGTAGGGTAAAAATCGAATTAAGTAAATCAACAAAGTTAGACGAATTAAACCAGCCAGTTGATTCATTATTGGATATTATTTTTCTGTGTCTATCTCTTGTATCATTGGCTACTGACACCTATGATACACATATTTCGTTTGCAGTTGTGAAGGTCTTCCTGTTTATTATTGTTAAAAAATTAGTAATGCAAAAATTGAGAAAATTTACTTTTGTATATAGTAACGAAGCGAATTCTAAAATGCAATAAAAAACAAAATAAATTCTCATATAAATATAAAGAAGAAGTAAGAAGTACGATATAAATTAGAATCTGAAGAGCGTTTATTGACTTTTGCTTTAGTTTCTAATTCCATATGACAATAAGAGCGACTGTGTGGGATCTTGAAGAGCACTTACGTTACTCTAGACACTAGAGCCTGCAGGTCTCTCGTGTTACGTGGTAAAAGGCGGCACGAGACGTTACTATATAAGAATTTATTCTTAACACACTTCGCTCTGGTGTAGCTCTTGGAATTTATAGAAAGGCCAAAAGTCTTTTGAAATATAACGTGTGAGCAATCTGAAGTTTACGTTTATCCTCGTTGCGGGATTTTTGATACAAAGTTGCTTTCGACTTTCGTCACGGTAAATTTTTGTTTCGACATTGGGTTCAGAATACAAGATGTAGAGAATTTCTATCAATGTCAAACTTTACACAAGATTGAAAATTACGTTCATTTTCCGAAAATATAGTTTGTGGTGAGATATATAAACAACGCCAAAAGTGTATATTTTAAGAGTAAATTAGTTTCCAGTTCCCGTAGTGTCTGGAGGCGGACACAGCCGGTGGAATACATAATGCAATATTCTTATTCATGAGATATATTTATCGAGAACTAAGTATGTCGCCTAGCGCGTCGTATCGTATCGTATCGCGTATCTTCTGCGTGTTAAGTTAAAAACAACACTAAGATTGTTCGAACTGAAGTGTAATTGGAATGATTTAAAATGCCTGAATACCTATACTATAAAAGAATTAATACGATACGATCACGAAAACTATAGACAAAACTGGAAGCAATAGTAAATTTTAAGTAGGGTAAGGAAATACACTTGATAAGAGACAAAATAGAGAAACAGATCAAATCAAAATCATAATAAAATGTAACGTTAGAGAAAAGAATAGAAGTAGACAAAAAAGATCAAAGGATTGGTATAAAAAAGTAGCTAAAAAATAGCGAGAGACAATGAAATATGTATGTCTTTAGAGGAAGCCTTTGTTAAGGAATAAGCTGTAATAGAGAATCTGGTTGTTGACATATAAATACGTAACCTCTGTTATAGTTATAATAGATAGGAATATCTATTTTAAATGCGGCAATAAAATGTTATTTTATTAATACTTATTCGGTCTCGTAGAGTGCTCATGGTGACGTTGCAATGTGCAAGCATTAGGAGGTATAAATAGAGTGTGGTAACACTCACTGGTAAAGAAGATATACCAACTTGGTAATAACGAGTCGAACATAACCTTTGTATAATTTGCCTTGGAAAGCCTGGTCTATGTACGTTTGAGATTGCTTGTACTCGTAAGGTTACAAGCTTGTAATTTTAAGGCATCATATGATCGCTTAACATAAAATAAAATACATGCTTCTCTACAACTTCCTTTTTACGATATATTTTATTTTATTTTTTTTTATTTTTATTTTATTTCTTACAGGAAAACTTACAGCTAAACACTAGAGTAAATACAATGAATAATACTGAAGGCCATTTAAAAGTTTTCACGAGTACAATACAAACTATAGTAAGAAAATTAAAGTCGGTTGATTAATAAAGCGTGTAACGGATAGATTACAGGAAGAATGATGATTTAAATCTATGCTTAAATAAAGAAGAAGTAATATTAAATATATCATAACTTTGGTCAAGTGCATTGAATTGGCTACATACTCTTAAAATATAGCTATTGCGTCGGTAAGTAGCGTTTACAGATGGCACATAGAGGAGCTGTGGATTTCTGAGGTTAGCAGTAGGAGTTCGCAGATAAATACTACTCAGTAATTCAGAACAGTCCACGACTCCACTTGTTATATTTAAAAGAAAGGATAGATCTGCCATTCGCCTGCGTTCGTATAGTGGGAGGAAATGAAAAAATCTACAGCGTTCAAGATCAGAAGAAAAATAACGGTTCCTTTTGTACTGTAGGTGACGTAAAAATCTTTTTTGAATACCTTCGATCCTATCTATATATATATTGTAATTCGGATTCCATACTTGTGATGCATATTCAAGGTGGCTGCGAACAAACGCACAGTAAAGTATTTTCAAAGTTTTAATGTTTTTAAATGACATATTTAAATTATTCAACGACATATTTAAATTATTTATAAGTAACACTTATTATAAAAATAAGTGTTTCATGTACTTACTAGCTGTGTGCCTGCGGCTGCGCCCACGTTTAATATATTCTTTACTGCGAAATTTAGTTTTTAAATAATCATTGAAGAATAATGTTTTGATGGTGATGCCCATTTTATCGTATTTCGTTCACAATTTCATGGGTTATAATTTTTTTACACGGAACCATAACTATTTTTGTAAAAAAAAAATGATATTACAATTAAGTAAAAATATTTCTCAAAAATTTAAAAACTTGGCCGTAATACAAGAGATTACCTGGAACAAACAGACACTTCAGTCACAGTATAAATGTGCTTCAGTTTTATTTATTAATATAGATAATTCTACTGCCAGTTGCAGGTTAGTTGAATGGAAATGGCACTTGGCATTAATGAGATTTTACTTTGTCTAACCACACAATTTTACAATTATATTTCTTTGTATTTATAATACAATCAGTAATTAATTCATTAGTCACGAAAAACCCTTTTGAGCAATGTCAAATAACAAATTTAAGCTAGGCATGTTTCCTATAATGGTAGATTAGTTTAGCAGCAATAGAACAAAATAAAAAGTAGGACTTTAGGAATCTTTTAAACTATTATGACGTTGCTTGCGCACACACGCACACACACACGCACGCATAACAAAATATGTTCTTCTCACAACACACACACTTTAAAATGAAGTACCAGGAAATCATAAACGTCACAAGGGTCACACCGATGATGGGGGTTTGGCCCTAATAACCCACACGTTGCGCCCCGTTGCAAAAAAGGATCTTGGATTTTTTTTGTTAAGTAATTTATTTTTCCTTTTAATAAATAAGTGTTATGGCGTTAGTATCAAGGCGAATTGAAAGCTTAATGCATAAAATTGAAAATGCTTTATTGAAAAACACAAAACAGGTATCCCTATATACATTATAGAAAATAGATCAACATTTATGTTGTGGCATAGTGAAAAATGTCTTAGCTTTAACTTTTATACTATTTAGAGAATAATTTGCTGTTATTATAAGATCACGGCAGTGACATAATTATACAGAAACTTACTCTTTGACAAAACAAAAGTTTATTAAGTTTAAAATAAGAGAGCAGAGACTTTATCGTTCACAAGTGTTGCGGCATGTTCTTTACATTTCATTAAATTAAAATGCATAAATGTAATATTTACTTTTCATAATCATGTAGTAAAACAATGATAGGTTAATTCAATAGACCTCTAATGATCTGATACGAACTAAGAAAGAAAAATACATACGTGGGCCACACACTATACGGGCTAACACGTCTGCTACCAGACAGATATAGTCTTCTCCCAAAATTATTCTGTCAATTCTCTGATCGGCTTCAGGTCTTGTTTATGAATTTAGAATGGTTATACCCATTTGAAAAGGCCGCGCTTTAGAAAACTATTTAAATTCTTACTTTCGTATATGATATTGTTTGCCTTTTTCAATAATATTGTTTAAAAGTCAATTGTATTAGTTCGCGCCAATAAAACAAGAAAGCTGTGTTTACTATTAAGATTGTACATCCGTTCATAAAAATGTAAAAGTATGCATACATACATAGAACCATTCTATGTAACAATTATTGTAAACCAAATTTATAAAATAAAAAATAAAATGAAATAATATTGCAATATCTTTATATATAATGAAAATTAAGTTAGGTCAGACTTCGTCATATTATAAGGTCGTCGTCAAAGCCGTTTTATTAAAGTGCGTACTCGTTGACCTGGACGTTAACGTTCGCTCAAGGGTTAACAGCCCTTAACCTCAATGAAATTATTACCGGAGAGAATAAACGCCAATAAACATTTTATATTAAGTATAAAAATGTAAAACGTCACTTCACTACCTTGTGTATTTCCTGTATAAATATTATTTTACTATTTTCTGAAAAGAACACATACGAATTGCGAAAGATTGTTTGTAAAAAAAAACTTTATATTAAATGAAAAGTATCACTTCTGTAGCTTACGTCACTCAATAGTTCATAAACAACTCATGTAATAGCTTGGTAAGCAAATATTTAACGAGTTCGTAACTCTCTGACATTCACTATGCGATGGGGATAAACGTGCACCCCACGTTTGCTATTCAAGCGATTCTCTCCGCCCCTAACCGCAGGCCGTTATACAGCATCCCATGTTGCGAACTGACATCGTCTAACGTCTATGTCACCTTGGTACTTTTATTGCATATTCATAGTCGTTTGAGATTTTTGCAACTCTATGAAAATAAATGAAAGAGACACGTTTTGCAAAAGAGAGAGAGAGAGATATACGATTTTTATTATATGAATGTTTGGGAGTTTTAGTACAAACTTATAGTTTTTTAATACAAATTACATTTACGATACTTTCATACATTTGTGTAGTGTCCAGTGTTCCTAGAGGCTATGTTAAATATTAACAATAAAAAACCAATCGAATTGAGAACCTCCTCCTTTTAGAAGTCGGTTAAAATAAAAGAAACGAAACTTTTGATCATAATGTTTAATATGAAAATTCATATTTTAAACTTCATGACTTTGTAACACAAATTACAAAATCTGTTATTTATTAATTGTACGTTTAGATAAGTCATCTTAATTTTATTTCTTCATTTCTTCTTATTTCATTTATTAAACATTAAAAAAAAATTACAACGTCTTTCGGACTACCCCTGGACATAAAATATATGTTATCTTGGTACATAGATTACACATTTTTTAAGTCCTTTTTATTATAATATGGTTTGGGATTTCAGGTACAAGATGACTTTGTGAGATAACTTACAAAATACGAAATATAACAAACAAATTGTCTTACATAGAAATCAATGTATCCACTTTTAAACAAAATTATAAGTGAATTAAGAGTACAGTAAGAATCAATTATTAACATATCACTGTAAATATTCGTCCCTGCATAGTGCACACCCTTATCAAAATGTACAGTCATGCATGCATTTACTCAGTCCCAGTCTACATGTAATGCGTATAATTGCAGGCTTGACATTTGTCACAATGTCAATGTGTTAAATCAGGTTGTAGGTGGGCTGTATTCTCCAGGATTATTATTATTTCCAGTATAATTTTATCACCCACGTCCGAAATAATTTCTTATTTTTAATAATAAAATAGTATAAAACAAAGAAAGGAAGGAGGTCTTATACAAAAACTTCAATAAACCATGTAATACTGTGGAAAAAGGATATCAGCTCGATTCTGTGATGAGATTGTGATTGCCGAAGCGTTTATTTGTTTATCTGTCATTTAGCGTCGGATGTTGAAAAGGTTTCAGTCCCATTTGGTTTGTGATGTCATCACTGTAATACTTTATATTAGGCGGCGTAATGTATGAGATGTTTGCGATTTAAGTTATTTAAAATTAATAGATGCGTGCTCAATTTTAGCCACATAAAGTGTTTTCAATATTTTGTTAAGGCAATGCTCCTCTTGAGGTAGCATATTTGATTCTGAAATAAATTTAAATAACGAAATCAATAAATTTTTTGATTTAATAAAAAAATCATTATTTTAAAATTTTAATGACGTGGAAACTCAATTCATACAAGTATTGCTATAGTTTTGAACAGTAGCTTTTTATATAAATTATGCAAAAAGATCTTTTTATTAAAAAGTAACACAAATTATAGGATCTTATTTTTGTTTTTCCGTCAAGTGTTTGAGACATTTATTCTAAATTAATTTTGCCGTTAGGTCTGCTAACTTGGACCATACTTGACGTTTCCACTATACGATTTATCATAGCGACATTTCTGCGTGAGATTTTACGGGCACTTTGTCTTGGCCCGTAACTAATGTCCGTTTGAATCCGCCTTCTGAACACGTTTTAGTTTTTCTTTCATACATTGTGTACATTTGGGTATAATACATATTTTTCTAAACATTCGTGGGAAATTAGCATACCAGGTGTTCATTGAACTAAAATAATCAACTAAAGACCAAAACGCTATTAAATAACATTTTATAATTTCTTCTTATTCAACTTTGTAAGAACCTAATCTTCTTATAAATGTAAAAGTTCTTTATTAAAACATTTCTAGAACACAGATCAAAAATATAATGAAAGAAAGTTTGTAATTGTTTATCACTTTCCCTATATTAGATATTTATTTAAAGTCATAAACAAATGCCTCACAAATTATCATCCATATCTCCTTCGCTTATGTTTCTTTTATTATTTTCAGTTACTATTAAGACTTTTAGAATCCGTGGATTATTTTATAAAATAATGTATTGTTATTTCAATGACACCAATCGTTCGCGTTTATTTGGGTTATAAAACATAACCCTTAGAATAGATACATATTGCAGAATCCTCGAGTTGTTTATAAAAAAGCAAAAGCAACGAAATATCAATAAAACGTGCCGCAGAGCGACGCGGTGCGACTGCAGTGATACCCGATGCCATAATATTTTAATACGGACATCCGGTATATTTCCCCAGCGAATGGAACCTGGCGCTTCCACTCCGCGTAATTACACAAACCTGACACACTTTCTTCTTTTGTGAATTATTGAATGTGAATGAGTAGTGTTGCGTAGATTAAAATGAATTACAAGGAAATGAATTTTCATTCCGCAAGCCAAATTTAATTATAACATTGATTGACATCATTACACAGGTAAACTGGATGTGATTTAAATATGTTTAATTTTATACGAGCCGGCTTCACGGTAAAAGAATTCGTGATAATATAATAAAAAATAAGAGTTAAAAGTCTTCAAATTTTTATGCTATTTTCTGTTAGACAGTGTCTTCAGACTTTTAAAAAGTATAATCTAAACCACATCCTTTTGTAAGATTTATATTATGGCGACAACTGGTCATAAGTATTGAAACAGTAAAGAAAAATGCGATCAGTTTAACAACAAGTGTGATAATGATTGTCAGTGGCGGCAACATTATTATGGGCGGTTATTACCGTTTCGGTCCGGATATAGTGATTGCCGGTAGTAATAACCGGAGGGCGGGCAATTAAATTACCGGCCGGTGTTACCACCTCGCTCGTTCCTTACCTGTCGCTTTTTCGCAGCCACAGGTGCGAGAACTCAACTTGTTCACTATGCACCTAAAAGTTTATTGTACATAAGTTGTATATAGGTTGACACTAACTTGATTTGGCAACATGTGTGTTTAGGAATATTTAATGTACATATGAGAATGCAATTATATCACTAGATTTGTATTTAAAGTAAAAAAAAAAACAATTAACATCCGTATAGCAGCACATTATTAGGTTACATGTGTTACATATACATATCACTAATAACTTTAATCGTAAACAGTAAAAATAAAGTAAAGTATGCGACGTTAAAAAATAAATTTTAACTAAACGTCTGTTCTCGGTTATATTACCGCCTGTTGCATTGAAATGAATAATCTGATCTCCGTGATCTTGTGTAGTTAATAATGATAAACGTATTAATCGACAGTCTCCCTTCGTTGGACTGCTGTAAGATTACGTCAGAGTCGCCAGTTCTCTTTTTTTCTGTTTTTTTGACGACGTCGTAATTTTTAAATCCACTTTCAGTCTAAGCGACACAGTTTTAAAAGTTTCGAAGTGTTTCCAAGTTTGTAAATTTTGTTAAATTGAGTTTTTATCTTCGCATTTATCGAAGGGAGAACGAATGTAATATTAAAACTTATTTCAAAGTCTATACGACTTTTGTAAACCAATATATTAGTATAGTTATGTTTATGTCACGAACATAAATCAATCACTTGAATTACATGCGAGTTTTTAAAATAAAATACAAAATGTTTACACGATTTCAAAAATATGCATACAATTTGCCTTTCTCGTATGTTATTTATTCACTAAAGTGTTATTTGGTTACTACTCTATATAATAGCCCTTCTATGTTTATGTTCTCCTAATACGACGACATTACAAGGGTAGTTCCCTATTATTTGAATTAAATGGTGGGTTGCTTTGACGTAGATACAGAATACAAAAAATGAAACAGCGGACGTAAGAAGTATGGTCACTCCTTCTTGTTATATGGAGATATTTAGAAAAAAAAATATATGGGTAAACAAATCCGTGATACGAGAACCATATAGTTGCACGTTAAACTAAGCTTATTAGTTTTTTAGCTATTTTTCATGTATTATGTTGACACCATTGTGAAGGATACAATAGGGTCGGGTACCAAGCGCGCAATGGCCATACAGAGATTGACCGATTGCGCAAATTGAATGTCCGTCGAACACGGGATGGCGACAACTCCCCCATTGTGTCCAGCGGCTTTTCATCGGACTTAGTCACGTAATGTTTTAGTCATTTAGAAAACTGAAAATATATTAACAGTATTTGTATCGAATCTCAAATCTACTTTCTAATAGTAATACAGCCTTTTTTAATTACACGTCAATGAAAGCTGGTGTTAGATAAACGTTACGTTATTATTTTGATTGTTTCTGGGTATGTGATTCTATTATAATATTTACTAACAAGTAAATTAAACTGTATGTTTTCCTAAAAGAAATAAACAAAATAATTATTTTATAGTATCGGCTAAAAATTACTAAGCAGTAGTATACGCAAAAATAAAAAAGTGTCAAAATAGCACGCTGCATTGAGCCGTATCGTGTCGTATCGCAAACGAAACGACCGTACTACATTATTCATTTTATTTGTTAGCCAAGAATTTAACCACAATCCTTAATATAGTAGTTACAGTATAGTCAGCATAAGATGAGTGTACTATTGGACTAGTGTACTATACGTGTGTGCTTATAGATGACGTGTAACTCAAAATAAGAGACATTAATCCTAAAACACAATTACCTGTAGACTACATTTGCTAAAATACAGCGATTTTTGCTAAGCGACCTATTTTTAACTTGGAAATAGCAGCTATAATTGTTAACATTTAAAGCTTTTAAAATCGTACCAGAGTCGACAGTCAACTACAATAGAGAAAAACTAAGTAAACCGAGATGTTTAAAACAGTCGAAACAATCGATTCATTGATTTGTTAAGAATGAGCTCTAAATGACTATCAACAACGTTTATAATGTATATTTCAACAAGAATATGCTAGTTTTAAATTAGTAAAACAGCTTTAGTTTAAATGAAGCAAATTATAATGAAAATTATCTGTTGCAGTTGGTGGGTGGTGAGTTTGACATGGAGTTGAACTTCGTGATCCAGGACGCACAAAACATACAACACATGCTGGAACTATTGGACCACTGCCCTCCCAGCTTACAGGTACGTGTTTTGCCAAGAACATAATCAAAATATTTTCAATAATTTATTTAGATAATAAGCCCGAATTAATTTACACGATTCCACCCATATTTTTCATAATATGTATTATAAATTTGTTTAGAAAAAGACAAACGTAACGTTTTTGTAACGTTGCCGACTTTGATCCCTCTTTGGGTTGGTTTTTTTTTTTTTATATACGCGACGACGCGTCTCAATGAACGGTAATCTTTAAATTATTGAATCGAGCTTCTCAAATTTTATGATACCCCGGTGACTATGTAGATCACGTAGAACCCTTAAGCCTGCCACACTTTAGCAGGGTTTATTTTGTTTAATACCTTTCTTTAATAGAAGAAGGAAGAGATTAATTTGTTAGTAATACGTTATATCATATTGATCGTTACAATTCATTTATTTTTTTATTCTCTGTTTAAGAATTTACAGTGCAATAATAAGAAAACCTACTATACGTTAAATAATCCAATTTAAAAGAAAATAACATTGAAGATTTACAAATAGATCCCGGAGGGAAAACAAGTGCGACCAAAACTCACAAATTTGACACTGTTTTATATATATAGGCTTAGGCGCTTTGACCACATTGTACTATTGTTGTTTTTCATTATATTGCCACATTTTATATTCCATCCATTCATTCAACCGAAAGACGTCCACTGCTGGACATAGGTCTCCTCCAAAGACCTCCACAACGACCGGTCTTGCGCCACCCGCGTCCAGCGGTTTCCCGCGACCTTCGCCAGGTCGTCGGTCCACCTTGTGAGGGGCCTGCTCACGCTACGTCTTCCGGTGCGTGGTAGCCATTCGAGAACTCGTTGGCCCCATCGGGCATCGGTTTTGTGAGCAATTCTTCGGGCAATGTCGGTTACTTTGGTTCTTCTGTGAATCTCCTTATTCCCGATTCGATCACGTAGTAAAACTCTAAGTATAGCCCTCTCCATTGCCCTTTGAGCAACTTTGAGCTTTTTTATCAGGCCCATTTAGAGCGACAATATCTCAGTGCTGTATGTCATTACTGGCAACACACACTGGCTGAAGACTTTCGTCTTGAGACACTGCGGTATTTCAGACTAGAAGATTCTGCGTAGCTTTCCACGCGCGGCCCCGCTGAGTTGGTTTCGATTCATTCATTCATTCAATGGATTCATTTTATATATTACATAAATAATTTTAAATGTAGTAATATATCGATTACCCATAAAAATTAGACAATAGGAAAACAATGGAAAGCTGGCGTAAACGCCAGGTTAGTGCTCAAGGGGTTAAAATACACTATATTATTAATAGAACTAACTTAGTACACATTGTTGCGCCCGCGTTTCGTGTATTTTGCATCGTGTAATGTAGTTTTAATTTTTTTACACGGAACCCTAAATATTTTCGAAAAACAATAATGCCCTGAGTTATGCGGAGTAACTTCAGCTAGCTATTTACCAATAATAGTCACGTAAAAATCGGTACAGCCGTTCCGGAGATTACCCGGAAAAAACAGAGACAAATTAAAAAAATTGTATTTTTTTTTGTATAGGTATCGTATATACATTCACATCTATTTAGTAAAAACAAATTATTTTGACATTATACAAACAAACATTTCAATTTTTATTATTAGTATATAGATAAGAAGGATGATATTCAATTAATTTATATATTGGTAGGAGCGATCTCAGAGACCTTAAAAATGAGTCCCACGGTTACCAGGTTGACATAAAAATTGTACAATACAAATTTCATCCACAGCTGTTTAACGGAGTAGCAAACTATTATGGCCCACTGATGGGTAAATCAATTTTTTTTGCTCAGGTATGATTTATGGCAAAATGGTTTATTATTTAACAAAGAAAGTTTTCATAATATATGTAATAAAATATTTACCTTTAATTCATTTCTCAATATTCTTTACACACTTGTGTAATTCTAGATGACATTATGTACACACGTCGGAGTTAAAATATATATTCGTATAACTTGTTTCCTTTATTTATGGCTTAGTGATTTGTTTCGTATAAATCAAACGGGAGAACAAACGTAGCGATCAAGACAGAAAACAAAGACTTGTGATAGACGGCTCGTACCTACTGATGTTTCGTCATTTTATTGCTGGAATTCGGAATTGAATAGACGGTGTTGCTCGTAACTTATTCTGCTTTGTGTATCTTATGAATGTTCTCATTATTATTAAATATTTTTTCTTTCAAAAGGAATGAAAAGTTTATTTTTTAATTAATTGAAAGGAGAAAAATAATCATTTATAATTTAGTTATATACTGAGATATTATAAAATAACTTTCGTAGTTAGTTTTCAAATATTCATTATGTCACTCACTTATTTTGAACAGCAATAATAATTGCGTCTTCAGCTCTCTATTTGGTTGTCCAGTATCCTCTCTCTATTACAAATAGCGTCGTTCAGAGGTCAATATTTTCTAATATTGGGGATAAAGTTTAACTTATTAATAAATGAATATATTAAACTAGTTCATATTTGTGATTGTGATTCTAAGACAGACCGCCGTTGTAAAGGTGCTATTGATTGGATTCCGTATTGTGTATCTGTAAAAAAAATATTAGTAAATTTTATTTTTATAAAAAAAACGTGTTTTTGCTATAAAGTAACAACAACAACTCACATAAAAGAAATAAATAAATGGCTTCGCCATTGCTTGTAAGTTCCGGCTTACCCTGGCACCTGATCAATGTTTACCAAGCTTGTAGAATAGCATAAAATTTGTTTTTCCACGCGAGTCTAATTAAGTGATAGATCACGCTCGCTACCGTAGAAAGCGCCGCGGCGGAGTCGGTCGCGTCGGCCACTCACCAGTGATAGACGACGCGCCGGAACACTGGAGAATTTGCAAACTCATCTTATGAGATGTTTTTCTCTAGGGACGTGTTAGATCACGTCGAGGGATCGCTCCTGGATTTTGGCTTTTGCGAATTGTACTTTTATTAGCCTCGTTATTATAGCTGTTTTCCTTTGGCCGGCTAAACGCCCACTATGGATTCATTTCATAAACGATGTTCTTTAGCCTCTTTCTTCATACAATAACAGATTTTTTCCTATGTCATTTATGCACTACCATATGTGTATGTTTCATATTTTAATAGTTTTTATCAACTGTAATAGACAAATAGTTTATCGTAGTCTTTGACGATACGGCCGAAAATGTTCATACTGTCATTTTTTTTTTTTTTTTGACCCAGCTAATGCTGTTGACCGGAAGGGCCTTTACGGCTTTACCGAACTTTGGGGGCGAGTGCTGTAGGCACTCAGTCACGATAAGGTGACTAGCTCAAGGGTTACCAAAGTGGTACGAACCTCGGCTTGGCCGTCACCTGAGTACTCAAGACTCACACGCGAGTTGTGTCCTAGCTATCCCTACATTTTTTATATTAATAATAAAAAAAAAAAGGTTCCTTACAGGACCTATGTACCTGCATGTTATGCATGAGTGTGTATGGAGTGTTGTGCGTGTAATTGCTCAATGCATGGGCAGTGTTACTGTATCGCGCTGGCGGCGACGTCAAGAGCCTCCCCAGTTGGGGAACGAGACACGTCTTGAGTCGCCGCCTGAGGGGGACCCGGAGAGTGTGCGGGAGCAAAATTAGCCGCCTGTCCCCGGCGGCGGGAACGGCGGTTACACGGGCGTGGGCGCTGGCACGCATACTGAATCGGTTGAAAAGGAAAGATCCTATTTTCGCACGTGATATCATCATCGGGATCGGTGAGAACGTTACGCGGTCTCCGAAGCGGTTTCGGAGCTAGCGGGTCGGAGGAGTACGCGACGGCTTTCGCTATGAGCGGATTCGAGTGTGTCTCTGCGCGGTCGAAAAATGCGCGACACGGGTACTTGATAACGGAATGAATGGATGGTAGGTTGAGATCTCTGTGGATGTCCACATTCCTCTCGTACCACCGGGCACCTACGGCTCTCCTGGTTAAGCGGTTCTGAAACACTTTTCATACTGTCAGTGTAGAGACCAGAACACACCTATGTGTGCTTTCTACATGGTTAGGACTGTGTTTATTTAAAATTCTTTATAACCATTTCTTGATCAAAAACCTAGGACCCATCACAACATAACATAAGCTCACACTTATAATCCCCGAAGGTTTAGGCAGAGGTGAAATAGCGAACTACACCACCCACATTTTGCCGAGCTTAGTTCCGTCCCAGATGTGACAGGGGGCAAGCCTTTCGCCATATCGGGCACTAATTCCAGACACCGGGATGATACTGAGTAGAAAACCCAATATCAGTTGACCCGACCTGGGGATCGAACCCGAGTCCTCAGAACGACAGTCGTACCGTAATACAACAGCGCCACCGAAGCAGTAAGACTCATCAAGCTCACGTAATTCAATGCAACGCCTGATTCACCTATCACTGTATTATCAATCATAGAAGAATCATTATCATAGGCCTAAAGCATTTTCCCAGATAACATAGTTCTGTGGGGCGGCCGTTGCACTTGTGACTAAATAACCTTATTCAAGATCATGTACCATACAGAGTTATGGAAGGTCCCAATTATATTTCTTTTATTAGTACGCTTACTGCGTTTTTGAAACTTTGCCTTAATGTAACTATCATTGTACACCTTTTAACGCGGTCTTTAGCGAGAAGCTCCGAATAGAATAAAAAAGAAGATTACAGATAAAGCTTTAATACATACAATTCAAAAACAGGCTGTTTTCTTGAAAATAAATGAGATTTGTGAAGCTTTACACGGGTCGAGTTTCATTCCTTTTAGCGAGAAACTTTTGTTTTGGGTACTTAATCATTATCTTTGTTCAATCGGCGGTCTCGTTACCAGGCAAACGTAAGTTGTAAAACCTTTATGAGGCGTATACGTACCGAGCGCCATTTGATAATGAAGTAAAAAGCGTGGTGAAACGTTAGGAAATCCCTTTGCACATATGAAGCCTCCTCAACGTCGATGAACTTCTTGTAAGTTAACTAAGTGTAAAGTGAGTAATGCGACGCCACGACATGTATGCTCATTATCTCCGGATGAGCATGCTATTTGGTTAATTTAGAATCCTTTACGCAACTTGGACTACACGCGTTACTGGGAAATTAAATACGTTTCGAATTATTTATATTAGGTGAAGATAATTTTAGTAAAACATTACCAATTTGGTAACAATCGAGGCAATAGAATTGGAAGCTCATAATAAGGGAATGATAAATTAATTTACAATGATTTATTCAACTATGTTATATTGTTTATTATAGAAGAAATACAACCACTTTAAATAATTAGACGAAAATATGTACTGTATTTACAAATTAATACTTAATTGTTCAATAATATACATTTTTATAAATGTTTTATTAAACCTCTCTATAGAATGAGTACTAGTGGAACTAAAGGAAAATGTTGCATTAATTCTTTTTAACTGGTATCTGAAAAGGAGGGTCGTTGCGCCGCTGCGTCTCGTCGTATCGTTCCATGCGGTTAAAATAAAAATTCTTCCTCGTAAAATTCCACAGTTTCCGCAAGTGAATTGCGCGAATTCCCACAGAACTTGTGATTCCACTGAGATTGTTCCGCTAACGGTTGAAGAATGTAATATAATTACAAGCCGGCTCGTCAGGGTTGTGTATAGTTCTCACCGGTGCCAGGCTGTGGAATGTGCTTTTACACTTTATGTTTAATATTGAAAACAAAACTTTTCTGGTGTAACCCAATAAACATATGTCAGTATAATTGTTCTGAAATTGTTTCGTCTTTTTATCTATATCTATACTAATAAACAAAATTGAAGTGTCTGTTTATAATGTCAAAATTATTTTTTATACTAAATATACATGAATGTGTACACGATTTACCAAACGTACGATGTACCAAAAATAATTTTTTTGTCTGCCTGTTTGGTCCCGGTAATCTCCGGAACGGTTATTCCAGGTAACTTATGGTAATTTTAATTTTATTAAATAATTAGGGTTCCGTGTAAAAAAAAATTAAAACTCATAAAAAATTTAATAGACTCCGATTTAATGCACATAGTGTCACAAAAACCTTTTTTTATATCTAAATATAGAAACAAATGCTTAAGACGCGAGATACCGACCGAGACTGGGCCATTAAATATTAGCGTATTTTTCATTTCAAATCTAGGTTCGCATGACTGGTGCAAAAGTGGCCCTCTGCATTTAATTTTTAATTTCGTGCGCTGATCTCGTCTCACACTTTGGTAGTTTCCTTTTCAAAGTGAACTTTGAAAATGAAATATTTTGGTTTTGCGTTGCTTTACCACCGTGACGCGTGCTGCGTGTCGCACATCCTGTCGATATGAATGAATAAACTCGTCAACAAGCTAACGCGACGCTTTATTGCGTTCCGTGTTATTCCACCAGAGTCGTTTTAACTTTTATATCCTCCACATCGGATTGTTTATAAACTCGTTATCAGCCTTGATATTGCAATCGTGGTTTCTTTGTCTCTTACTGTGGCTACAAACTTTTGAAGTTTTCACTATATCAAGTAGCTCTGCCTACAGCTCCGCTCGCTTATATTAATAAGAAAGCATATATTGTTTGCCAATCAATGCTTCATTATTGGTCTTGTAATTTGTTACACAATTTACCTAATTTAACAAGATATACTCGATTTTATGAGGACAATTATAAAATGTGGTATTTTATTGACTTTTAAGGCTAACAAATTCATTGAAAATATCAGGGTACGATAATCTTAAAAGTACTCCTTCATTGATAAAATATATTTCATACATTTATTTTTTTTAAACTAGCTGTGCCCGCGGCTCCGCCTGCGTCTTATACATATATTCCTCGCTGTGTAATATAGTTCTTAAATAATCATTGCAAAATAATATTTTGATGGTGCTGTCAATTGAACCATATTTTGTAGCCGGAACAAACAAACAGACAGTCAAGAATTTTTAAAATTGTTTTTTTGTTATAGGTACCGTATATACATTCATATGTGTTTAGTAAAAACATATTATTTTGATATTACATACAGACACTTCAATTTTATTTATTAGTATAGATGACCATTTAGTACTTCTATTCTTTGCATCTCATCATCTGTGTCTAACATTGCATCATTAAAATCAAAAATTCTCTATTAAATTTGGGTAATTCGAAGGCGCTGCTTATGAACGTCAAATAATTACCACCGGTTCGGAAAAAAACCCAGTCGAGAAGGGCCGGCAAGAAATTCGATCTGCCTTTTTTAAATGTTTTTTAAAGTGTAATATAAGTTATACAATTTATAACAACAATAAACAATTTTAACGGAAGCATAGAGAGCAGTGTCACTTCCAGACATCATTATTCTTCAAGTAATGATCCACCCTGTAATAACATTTGGACGTTAAAACCTGTTTGACATAATGCTTAAACTTATTGTCAGATAAATCGATAATGTGCTTTGGAACTAAATTGATGTTGTAGAACCGGGCACTACTACCTAAAAAGCTGTTATTGCACTTACTAATTCTAAAACAAAGGACTGCCAATTTGTGATTACTTGGGGTATTAAAATTATGCTGACCTAAAAAGCTGTTATTGCACTTACTAATTCTAAAACAAAGGACTGCCAATTTGTGATTACTTGGGGTATTAAAATTATGCTGACCTAAAAAGCTGTTATTGCACTTACTAATTCTAAAACAAAGGACTGCCAATTTGTGATTACTTGGGGTATTAAAATTATGCTGACCTAAAAAGATGTTATTGCACTTACTAATTCTAAAACAAAGGACTGCCAATTTGTGATTACTTGGGGTATTAAAATTATGCTGGCCATTTGCTATATCAAACTTGTTTAAATTTTTGCGAACGTAAATTATATTATCAAAGATGTTATTGTGAGGGCAAAGTGCAAGACATTAAGCTGCGAAAGTAAGCAAAATAGACTAACGTTATCAGTAGCAACATCTGTTAATAGGCGAATCTTACGAACTGCAAATGCAACTGAGCTTCACCTTCTCGCCATAGTTTTTTTTATCATTAAATCGTTAATCATCATAGATGATGAATGATGATGGAACGATATGATAAATGGATGTAAAGATGTAACTGTAAGCGTTGCTGTCGACTACATTGTAACCACAATGGAAACGCGCTTAGCTGAAGAATAATTTCCTATTTCTCGGAACACTAATTTTCCCGTGTGTAATTCTAAATACTATGGAGTTTTCGAACTGTAATGGATTGTTATACATACATAATCATTAAAATATTATATTTTATTCGCTTAATTGTAGAGGGTGTCTTATTAACTTGATTCATTTGTATATTTACCATTTTTGTATATAAAACTAAAACTGAATTGAGTTAAATAAATATAACCACTTCAAATTCGAGACCGTTACCCGTATGGCTGTATGCGCACGTATTTAAAAGTAATGAAAGTGATTAAAAATATCATCAATCAATCGGCGTAGTAATTACGAGAATATATATGTTTAAAAAAAAATGTTTATTGTTTTACAGGATCACGAATTACAAACATATTGACAGAGTTGTGCTGAATTATATAATTAAAAGTTAAATTACAAGTAGTCCTATTATTTTGGCGATGTATTGAATGGTTGTTATGTTTCCAGGCGGAGATATGGTCGGTGTTTATCGCAATTCTGCGTAAGAGTGTTCGCAACCTGCAAGCGTGCACTGATGTCGGTCTCATACACACGTGCTACAGCGGTTGCCTCGCGCCGAGACTGTCGTCGCTGGTGAGTGTAATTAAATCAAATAACATAACTATTATGGAGATCTCCGGAACAAACAAACGGACAGACAAAAATATTAGAAAATGTGTTTTTTTATATAAGTACCGTAATATTCATTCATATGTTTATAAAAAAAAACTATAAAGATTAAGACGACAATATATACAAGAAAAATTAAAAAGTAAAACATTTTGTCGATCCTACTGAGTGCATAATAGAGGTAAGAATGATGACAATGATTTAATAATCGTGGTTATTTCGTAGAATGAAGTAAATCTGTCGGAAGAAATTATAAACCTGTATTTGCACTTGCATAATCTTTGTGGCTTGTAAAGGAGTTTTTAACTTGATAACTTTCGGATGGATTTCAAACCCTAATTTGTCACACTATATATTCGAATTCTAATTACTTTTTGAAAGAATTTATTGCCACAAGCCACTTAGCGTTGTGAATAATTTTGGAGGTTTTTGAAAAAAACAACTATTGGTAAAAATAAGTATAATTATAAATCAATAACATTTATAAAGCAATATGTTTTAATATCAAGGGAGCTGATTTTAATATTTTATCTTGTAAGCTTTATTTTTTGTTAATTTCTTACTTCGTTGCTTCTCTGTTGGCTTAGTAGTGATGGAACAGTTGGGATGTTCTGAGAAAGGTCAGGTTTTTTTATTTTCTGCCTTTAATTATTTATTGTTGTTTGGTGGTATATTGTAATATTTAATTTTTGGAAATTTGAAATATCTCTATCGTAATGTTGAATGAGTTAATTGTCACATTACATATTACATCAATATTTATAATAATTACACATACATTTTTCTTCTGGAAATCTTTATACCCTGAATAAATCTACTAAATTATTAATTTTCTAAAATATTTTCTTTGCTTGCCTAGCGCGGGTTTTGATATTTCGGCTTATATTTGTTATGTTGTTATCCTCATTTTTCGTTAATTTCTTTCTTCGTTTAGTTTCTGTTGTGGTAGTAATTATGGGAACAGAAGGGTGCTTTGAGAAAAATACTTGCTTGTATTAACTTTATTTTTGATGGTGTTTATTTTTTTAATTTGATATATTTTGATTATCATTTTTTTAACACGGGGTATGGTTAATAATTCACTTTCTCTTACATACAAGTATTTGTTTGTAAGAAAAATTAACTCTTTCAGGATGATGTTAAGTTTAATTATCGAAAATTTAAATAATTGAAATAAATACACCTCGAGGGCTTCGATTTTTTGTAAATTTATTATTAATGACTAGCTTGATCTAAATATGTGTATGTAAATGTAAATGTAAAAAAATGTATGTCTTGCAATAAATAAACGTGGTCACCTTTATACTATTAATAATTTTAACTTAAGTACATCCTTATTATATTAATAATTCATATTCACTCATGCACTAAATATTTATGAACCTATTATTGACTATCAACATGGTCATTTTGTCCAACACTAACGTAAAATAAATAAATTTGTATGTGCCACCATAAATCTCCCCACTTTAGTAAAATATTATAATAAATAGTAAATTAATAGATATTTATAGTATAGGTCAAAACAAGCATTACACAGAATATATTATAGTATACCTACGTAGCAAGTATGATACTAGCCCTATGCATTTTTACACCATTAAAATGTTGCATGCACACCTTGGTTGCTGCGTTTTACGACCCTCCGTTTTATGTTATGGTATCCTGTCTATATCCTTGAATATTATGTTGCCTTGGTAATCCTGAGAATGATAAACAAAATTGTGAGAACCTTCAAGAATTTTTATAAATACATTTTAATCTACACGTTTCGTGGCTTATATTTTTTCTAATATTATTCTTAGCACCCGAATTATTTGAAGCGTTCATTTGTTTTAACTATTTTATAAAAAGCTGTATGTATCAGCTTTAACTTGTCTTTGAAAATCAGGGTACATTTTTAGTTCCTTATTACGTCTTCGTTTGTATGTTTGCCTGGTATGCGTGAGAAATTTTAACCCTTTTAACGTTGTTGAAAAAAAAAAATTTTTTCCTTTTTTTTTCTGTGATGAGAGTGAAGGAATTTAAAACTATACAAATTAATTAATAAAAGTATGTTTTACCTTCACAGCGTTATTAACAGGATATCCTAGCAGGATTTATTCCTTCCAACGTAGTCCCTTGTTTCCTCTCTGGATAATATAATAAACATTATTGTAAATATTGTTGGACCTAATAATATATACCTACCACTGCTGTGCCCGTACGTTTTTATTTTTTTCCATAAATTAGTTATTATAGAAGCCTTTAAATATTACATTTTCATATAAATATTTCAATACTTTAAAACGTATTTATTTATTTTCAAGAACATAATATGAATCAGTTTATTTTCATTATGGTGTTTCCATTCCAAAAATAATAAAATAGCATGTAAATAATTATTGATTTTGTGTATTGTGTATTAGGTAAGAAATAATTATAAAAAATACAGTTTACAGTTTTCACAAACAAACAAACACATAAAACAAAAATACTCGTATATATATATGCCAAGTAGTTATTAATAAGTAAGTAAAAAAAAAACCTGTATACATAAGTTTCTCATATTTACTGGGATTTCATGAATGTACCACCATATCATTTTCATATTGTTCATTCTAAGTTTACTCCATACTGTATGCTTGCCTGGTATATTATCTCTCTCCCATGATTTCGCTCGCTTTTTATTCCACCGTACCTTTAAAAAGGAAACCGGGTCAAAGCGCCACGGGGTGAAATGACTGTACGAGAAAACGTTTGTATGGGCGGGAATATTTACCTGGCTTATAATAATTACCTGGCTGAGAGAAATATGTGTTTATGGAAATATTCAATTAATTTTCCATTGCTCATTTTGATTATACACGATTTCTGTACATATCGATGCATTTATTGTATGTCTTTATAAAGTTATTTCACTATTGAGTTATGTCGAAGTATAAATTAATTTAACAATTCCAGCACAGGTGCTTGTAGTGATATGCTTTCCTGGTATCCGTGTGAACATAATTAAGGGATGATACGGCCGGTTGGTCTTGAAGTCTCTCTCTATAGGACAAAGTTTAAATGGAGAACAGCAGTGTCTCTTAGAGCATTTTGTTACCCTGGTACTCGTGAGAATAGGTACAGATTCTGAGAAAAAAACAAACGGCGAAAAAAACATTCGGATATGAAAGTAGGCTAAGCTTAATAAGGTAATTTGATTTAAAAAAATAGTTTATTATCTATGTGTCGACGGTTTAAAATAAAAAAAAATGTTTATTGGAGGCGCCGGGTATCGATCCCGGTACCTCTCGCATGCTAAGCGAGCGCTCTACCATCTGAGCTACGCCCCCGTTATAGAAATGTATTCAAATACAGTTCTGTAAAAACTAGCACTACTTAAATTATGTAAACAAATTGTCAGTATTAAAAGTCACGTAATTCATTTACAAACTTACTATATAAAGCCCTGATTTTAAACAAAATCATAATTTATTGTGCCTTTGGTTATTGCTAACTCTTACTGTCTGATTAGAAAATACCGATATATAAAAAATAACCCCTATAATTATTGAAAAATGTCACAAAAATTGTAAAAAGTATTCTATTTCTATTTATAACTAGCTGTGTACCCGCGTTTCATATATTCTTCACTGCTTTTTAATTGTTTTATACGGCACCATAATTTTTCTTTTAAGTACTAAGAAAAAGTAAAAATATTTCTCATAAATTCAAGCACTTTCCCGTAAAAACTGTATTGAGTGGGATTTTATTCAATTTTTTATGAGTTTTTAATTTTTTTTTTGACATTACAAACAGATACTCCAATTTAATTTATTAGTATAGATAGATATGTGCTATATTGATTTTGATTAATAATTATTTGTATTGTTAGGACACATTAGAGTCGGTTGCCTCGTATGATTGGCGGCGTGGTTACTGACCGCTAACCTCAATTATATAGTATCGATTAGCAATATCTCTTCGGCAGTATGTACATGTCTATTTATTTGTTGAATATATATAATACTTTACATCTTTGAAAATATATGGTACGTCCGCGAAAATTTAAACAAATTTGACATAGAAAACGGTCGGTATAATTTTAATATCAGAAATAATCAACAATTCGCCGTCCCATAAGTAAAGTCGGCTTAGTAAGTCCAATAAAACCTTTTTAGTAATAGAGTCAGGTTCTACAATGTGGTCTCATAACACATAACCGATTTATCCGATAATAAGTTTAAGCACTATTCCAAGCAGGTTTTAATGTCCAAGTGATGTCTGGAAATGACACCCCTCTCTGTGTTTTCGCTAAAACCGTTTGTAAGTATGAATTGTATAACTTACATATAAAACATTTTATAAAATAATTATTATTGATTGAATTATTGATTTTAATATATACGTATAATTTTTATGCATAATATGATACATGTTAAAATGTATGTCGTATACATGGATTTGGTATTTCAATAAGCGCGTGAGGTTATCTACGATATCTAAGAAATATAGCTTATCATTGTTAAGAAAATACGTGTTAAAATAAATTGCTGACTGACACCCTGCCATCGGATGATGCGACAGAATTACAAAATAATTCATATCATTATCGAGCGTTGTCTATGTTCCCCAGAAAACAATGTCTCATTATATGAGTTAAAAAAAATCAAAGTGTTTCCGTAGAAATCAGTATTATCAGAAATTCTCATGATTAGGATTGTCTGGCATAATTTCGTATACTACCCTGCTTATAAAAATCTATTCACCTCTAGACAAAGCTATAATGATAACACGCATCATGACTGAAGTGTGATCAACATCATCATCTCCTTACCCTTCTCCCATTTGAATTTAGGGTCAACGTAACATGTAACATGGAAGAGGAATTCCATTCATCTCTTCTTGAAGTCATCTCAACATTCACTGCCTTTCAAACCATATCATTTTTCACACATTTTTTCTTTGGTCTTGTAACAACATCATCTTCCTCCCCTGTACATTACACACCCATACCAGGACAGACGTTTGCTCTTAAATTTTCTGGAACTAGCAACACTTCCAAATTTCCTATACATTCTTACATTTCTTATGTACCTAACGTTGTAAAAAAACTATACGATACGGCGCATTTGTACGTAACTAATACTTCATGTAAAGTGAAAGGCAAAAAACGACCTCTATTTGTAACTGATTCAATGAAATTAGAGGTTGTTGACAAAATTCAATTAGACGAACCAATGGGGGCGTAGCTCAGATGGTAGAGCGCTCGCTTAGCATGCGAGAGGTACCGGGATCGATACCCGGCGCCTCCAATATAGATATTTTTTGGTGATAGTTGTTTATAGTCTGAGTATATTTAATAATAAAAAAGTAATGGCTGTAACAGTGACTCAGTACAAAAAACATATCAGTTTTGATTTAAAGCGAAAGGCGAACGCGGAATCTTTGAGCTCGTATTTACATAGTAATGTCGCTCGCTCTACTTGTTTTGCTTTTAATTAAAGCCGGCACGTACTCGATCATATTATACATTCATATTTTCAACTTGTTACACAACCGACGGCGAAGCGTAGAAGTTAGAGCGCTCGCTTATCATGCGAGAGGTAGCGGGACCGATACCCAACGCCTCCAATGTTGAATTTTTATTTTAGCAATAACAGTTGTGATTCCATCGATCCATCGCTCGAATGCGAATTTTCAAAACTACTTTTCACTCTAAGCTGCCAGTCAGATTAGAGTCAGTAATCAGTCAGAAAAACATATATGTTTGGTTTGATCTCAATCCTATCTTTTAATATTTGATATTGAAATCCGCCGTATGACTAGTAAGGCAAACTATATCAGTCACCACATCACATAATGTTCACGGTGATGTGAATGCCTTATTCTTGCGTAAACCTTAGATTCTCTTATCTGTTTCTTATTCCCTTCTAACAATAACGTTTTTTTAGTGTATTAAACAGTAATACTAAAAACGCGAAATAAAAATGATTTATACACGGAAAAAAAAAAAAAATCGGAAGGGTACAATGGAGACCAGTATTTTAATATGGTCGCATTAACCCCCGACACACAGTGCCGGACCCTCCAGCGGAATTACGATGGAATCGCATGGGATTAGCGACCGGCGCGCCGCCCGACACTGCCGGGATTACGCTCTGAACAATGCATCGCACATTAGTTAGCAAAATAATCATTGTAAAAACCTCCTTTATTTCAAGAGTTTAGTCTAAAATGATTACGGTTTATTTGCTATTTCAACTGTAAAGCTTAGAAGTAATCAGCTAGAACGAATCAGAATTGGTTGATTGAATGAATGATTTAATGAAAGATAAGAATGATTTAAATAGATTACAAATTTTACTATCTTGGCATACTAAAGCCTTAATAATTAACTTTACAAATTTATATAAGGCGCAGCCCTATTGATGTTAGTAAATAAAACCATGCGCCGTGATTCGATGGAACCAGAGCTCTCCCTGTTTATACAACCCTGGTACTTTCGTGCGGAATAATTTACATGATTGCCTGTCGTCGTCCTAACCTTTTTGACACGATCATATAAAATTATTTATATATATATCTTTTGTTTTTTATAACATAGTATGTAAATTATTTTTCTCAGAGGTCAAAGGAATAGATACTCTCACTATTTGATAATATCTCAGTCGGTACCTAGTTGAACGTGTTAGACGAAGATTTACATTTTTTTTAATGAATAAAAACATACACAACAAATAAGTATAGCAAGTAAGTCTTATTAAACACATATTTATTATTTTAATATAAATTAACGCTATTAACGCGTTACATAAATGTATATACGTATAAAAATACATTCTAAATGGATGTATGGAAATCTGTCTATTCTGGTAACACTTAAAAAAAAAAATCGCATAAATATTTTCAAATTCATATAGAGAGTCGAAAACGAAGAGCGGCAAAGTCGCATCGTATTATGATTCTTTTTATGGCTATTATCGGTCTAGTATATTATATAGTTTGATAATATATAAGCTATCATTTTTTATACAATAAATATAACAACATATTAGTGACATGTCTTATAATTTTACACCTATTTTTCAATTTTGTCGACACGGTGTTTATTATTGATGTGAACTTTCTTTAGAATCATTATTGGTATGAAACTGGATGAAACGGAAATGCTTCATGAGAAAGAGACACACACATACATCAGTAGGGTTTAGTACTAACTAACCCTAACTAACTATAGTTAGGGTAGTTAGTTAGATTTTATGCTTTAACTGATTGATAATTTCGCGATAAAACGTTGAGTTGCTTTAGTTAAGTTGTAACGTTTAGATACTTCACGGACTAGAGACGTCGGTTCGAAACTAGCTACGGAGATTCTTTTTGTTTTTTTTAAGGAGATTAGAGACATTAAATATACCTTAAATTTTAGCTAATTTGTTTGCTATAGCACAAATAAAATTTCATCATAATCCGTCAAGTATTTCATTTACTAGAATTTTTTTACTTTTGGTCGTTATCCTGAAGAACCCCTTTGTGTTTTATGGGACGTAAAGTATCCTAGATGTTACTCTATAATATTAGTTATCTCTGTGTCAAGTTTCGTCAAAATTGGTTCAGTACTTTCAGAGTGATACGCGTACACAGGGAAAGTATAGATAACAAAGTTCACCCCGATTATAATTTTCAAAAAACATTTAATGTACAGATTTAGCCTAGTTAGAGTTTTATTATCTTATATAGATATTGATTTGAGATCAAACAATAGTATCGAATTGGCTCATTCGAATGCGAACCAGTTGGAGCGCGTGAACCGCAATGATCTATTTCGCAACACGTACCTACTACTGAAATTACCGCTAATTAAAATTAGACCCTTTATCGATTGAATCGTTTTGTTCGGTTTGCATGCCGTCTTGTTATCCTCGAATGTACTGGTATTAACGGAAATAATTGCCGTTCTATTTAAAATTATGCTATTTGAGCCAAAATTCTCTACATTTTGATTTCTCATTTAAAATAGATATATGCTTTCCTCGTACTCATTAACAATGGTCCTGGAATTAATTCTATTTGTTAATTTTAAAATTAAAATTAATATAATAAAATATATAAATAAGGTTATTATTATTTATTTGTTACAGATCTCCTGATAGAAATGCTTGGAGTTCTGGCAAGTTACAGCGTCACCGTCAAGGAGTTAAAACAATTATTTAACGCTATGAAAGCAGTTAGTGGAAAATGGGTAATTAAATATTTACGTTTAGATTAATACTGAAAAAGAGTTACGCACCCTCTTAATCATGTGCGTATGGAGGAGAACTCTACTATCAGGTATCATTCTCTTTCATTTTTCCTGTACGTTACAGTAAGAAAGTGAGGAAATCTGTACTAATATATAAAATTGAAATGTCCGTTTGTAATGTCAAATTAACATTTTGTTACTAAATACACATGAATGTATATACCTTTTTTTTTTTTTTTTTTTGACGGGGGGAAAATGAATACCTATCCCATAGATATTTTTTGTCTGTCTGTTTTGTCCGGGTAATCTCCGGAACGGCTAAACCGATTTTGACGGTACTCTTTTTATTAGATAGCTAAAGTTACTCCACGTAACATAGGGTACTTTGTTTTTCGAAAATAATTAGGGTTCCGTATAAACAAATTAAAACCACGGATTAAAAAAGATATCCACGGTGACCTGTTTTGCGCCACCCGCATTTAGCGGATTCCTGGGACCTTCACCAGGTCGTCGGTCCACCTTGTGGGGGGCCTACCCATGCTACGTCTTCCGGTGCGTGATAGCCATTCGAGAACCCGTTGGTCCAATCGGGCATCGGTTCTGCGAGCTATGTGTCGATAATTTAGAACTTACAATGGCAGTAAAACTAAATCAATTAGTAGTAGAAGAATAATAAAACAAATTATAAAGAAGAGAACTGTTACTGAACAGTTAATTTTATATCAGACGCAATCAGTATTGATAAAATACATTTGTGTTTATTAATTCATTCGTAGCTGGGGCAACAAAGTACACCATTATTTCTAACCAAGGGATGAGATATTTTACTTATATCAAATTCCGTACACAGTAAATATAGGTATATTTTTTATCCCTGAATAAACTGTACCGTCGCGTCGCAACGTACATTGTGTTGAATAGATTTTCTCTCTCCTGCGGGGTTATTTTAATGCACGGCTCGTGTTTTGTTTCAGCCGAGACATTCCGCTAAGCTCCTGAATGTGCTCCGACAAATGCCACATCGTAATGGTCCGGACGTGTTTTTCAGTTTCCCAGGACGAAAAGGATCGGTATGTCATTAATTACTTTTGTTTAATTTAATTGTAACAATTGATAATAACTTACAAATGCTACAATGCTACAAACAATTGATAAAAACTTACCCGTATATAATAATCTTACGACGCGATATATTAAAAGAAGAAATGGAATAATATCAGATAATTGTCATATTAAGTCATTTGTTTTTGTTTTATTTCTTGTTGGATTCTAATATCATATTTTAAACAGTTAATAGAAAATAATACGATTAATATATCAATATTTAAAAAAAGATCTCAGATAATGTTTACATTAGAATTTGTAACATTCGAATAATAACTATTATTTGCATGAGTTAAAGTGAAAATTAAGGATAATCAGAATATGTATGAGCCGTAATTAATATTTTAACTTGGTAAAATAGCCTGATTTTAAAATAAAATCTTTTTGTCGTGGAAGAAGACCCCACAAACATATTAATCTTTTTTTGTAAAGTTTATATCATAAAATTTTTATTGTTCTGCTGTAATTTGTTGACCCGTAGCTACTAAATATGATTTTATAAAATTATTATTCAGAAAATTAATAAAACAGGTGTTGGGTATCGGCTTTGGATACTTTTCTTATATAAAGTGAAAAGCTACCAACCCTTTAATGTCGATGGTTCATAATACAATTATTTAAAGTACCGTAATCTCTCATCGTCATATTTTATTAGCTTCAATCCAAAATTGAAAAACAGTTTATTATCATCGCAAGAATCGCACTAAATGAAACATGTGCATAAACTAACCGTAAGACTACATTCATGTTAATTCAGTAGGATTTTAATTGTTGTACTCAACTGAGATTTCTATTACAAAGAGCACGTTATTTTAAAGGAGATATTTATTCTATTATATATATACAGCACATATTTATTACAGTACCTTTAATATTATTCATTATAGTATAATACTATTTATTATAGTAAGTTTTATATGTATAGTATTAGTGTATAAGTGTATGTGTCGAATAAAATTTTTACTTTCTTGCAAAAATGATAAAGACAACTAAATGTTATTGGTACGACTTTGATTTATCATGTAATATAGTCCTTGCTTTTGCAAGTGCAGTGCATGACTCTATATTATGTAATTTTGGTTGCGCTTTACATGATATAATTTGGTTATTGTTGACAAGTGAAGTGTATTGAAAATTACTATATGGAGCAAGCAAGACCTTCTGAAAGCTGAAAAGCTAACAACAACTCTGTTGGAACGTTTTGGCAAATGGCAGCCACTTTGTTGGAGCACTGAAGATTAGGATTACTTGTACTTGTATTTATATCCGTAATAAATTTAAAGGAAAAAAGACAACGTTCTTGAGTTCTTCATGTGTATTTCTAACATAGTGCTGTCATTTTGTAAAAGCGTTGTATGAAAAGTGTTCAAATGGCAGTAAGAGTACCTAATTTGAAGCGATGGTGGTGATAATGTGGTCGGGTACTGCTTCGACGGACGTAGGTTTGAATCCACCTATCATTTTCTATAATGAACCTGAGGTTTCGGTGAAGGAAAATCTGTCACTAAGCATCTGTCGGTATGTCACGAAACCATCATTTCAGAGCGAGTACTTCTTTTACCATCTTGGACCAAATCGTCACATAACATCCGATGAGATTACTAAGATAGAGAAGTCGAAGCTCTTACCTAACACAGTGTTACAAAATTGATTACGTGATTTTTACATGCTATTGTATAAGGCACTCTGATTTGGATCTAATCTACAGTTGTACTACAATTACAATTCTACTGAATCGAACACAGTTTTCATAAAAGTTGCCTGGAATAAGTATTCGACGACCATTTTTAAGTAATGTTCTATAAAGGTATTTATTCAAGTTTATTTAAAAAAAAAACTAGGTTAGCATTATATTTATTGAGAGAAAAGAATAAATTGCAAATATTATTTATCTGTTCGACATTACTGCTTGTTTTTTACTATTTATTGTTATTTAGATTATTTTTCATAATATTTTTAGGAGAATGTGGGGCACGATATGTTCTGAATGTTTGATTGAATATAAGATGCACCCAAATTTACTTCTACATTTATGAAGGGTGCGATATACAATAAAGATTGTTGAAGATTTTCCTTCAACTTTACTTCTCTCTTAGGAAATGTAAAGGGTTTTTCTATTTTTCTTCTCGATAGAACAATATTGCAGGGGTATTTTTATCTTCACCGGTTTAGGTAAGATATTCCGTTTGATAACATTTTCCAGTTTTGACACATTATCACTCAGCCGTTATTATTCTATTTTGTCATGTCTATTTATTGCGTGATTACTTATACGCGTGTACGTCGTACATATAAGTACATAAACTCACACGACTCAAGGTTTTCAACAAAGTGAAACATTTTAGCGAACATTCTGGTGAATCAATGAAAATTGTTACGAACCTTTTATTGAGAATTGTTTAGTAGCATTTTCATATTGTTGTATTCGCACTCGCTCATTCTACACTTAACTGCTATCCTGGGAGTGTTCATCGTATCGTTCGTTTCACTATTATTATAGATATTTTTGCACATTTTGCAATATCATAAAGTCATAGGTATATGAATATAAAGATATATTACCTACTGAAGTGCTGATGTTACCTTGGTAAAAAATCAAAGGAATATAAAGTAAACCACCCACTTTCTGTAATCAAATATTTCTCTAATGTAAAAAAAACTTTTAATGTTAACTGTAAATCTGTGTACCCGATACACATTGTAAGCAAGTTTCGATATCGACTCAAACCTTCGTTGGCAGACTTTGCTCGAAATTGTCCAAACTCGGTCTTGTTTAAACTGTACAAAGTACCATCAAGTGAGGCAGAGGCAGTGAAGTACCTACTACCAAGTTTGTGAAGTAACAACCGGCGGCGCGGAACGTTCGAGAGTTTCCAAATGTTTACAATATTGAATAATTGAGTAAATTAATTTGAAAATTGAGGTCGAATTGATTTGTAATATCGCCTATTACACGAACTTTCTATTTCACGTATTTCATAATTCATTTAAGGAATCGACTAAATGTTGATGAATGATCTATATTATGTTATCATGTAGAGATATGCGTTAGATTGAATTCAAGCTATATCATCACTCTCGTAATATTTAGAACGAATACAATGCTTTTTAAAATTATAACACACTTTATACTCCAAAGATCACCATGCACGCATAGTATACAATACAAAAAAAAATGGTATTTCTGAGATACGCACCGTCGAAATAGCAGTGTTGACTGTCTACTACTCTACGGAAACCATGACAACCAACACGTGACACAAAGATGTGCATGACAACCAAAAAGATCACGTCTCGATACTGTTAATTAGCCGGGATCTAAACGATGCGTTAGAATATATAATAACGATACAGGGATAATTTAATTAGTAAATTTTTTGAAGATCCAACCTACTTTTGAAATTTGCAAGATTCGCAAATTTATGTGACAAGTTTCCATAGTTGAATGCAGGGATTTTCAACACACAGCTAATTAAAATTGGCATTCGTAATTTAAAGTAAGTTTCAATTCTTAACAGTAAAAAACTGTTTTTTTTTTTAACTCTTAAAGGAGTCGTTTGTTCGAAGTGAACTTGCTAATGTGATATTTGTATCTTAGTAGGTATCTACCTCCGTCTACTACCGTGTTTAGTGGCTCTCACACGAACCTTAGATCTAATTTGAAATGTGACCGGAATTTATCAAGTATTCTCAGTGGTTATTTGCGGGGCCACCTGGCGCGCTCCGTTTTTCTTCAACGTCGACCTTTCGCGGGAAATGAAGAGAAACGGTCGCCTATTAGCAGCACCTTATTTATAAACAGTCCCCATATTTCAAACCTGGGTTTCGGTCCACGAGATCGTTTTGTTCATTATTTTTCATTGCTTATAAAAATTATTTTTTAGAAACCTGCTGTAAATCATTCTGATTTCATACATTTTTATTAAGGCGATAAACAATTATGTTTATGGTAAATTTGTTTAAAAGGTATTTTTGATTTGATGTTTCATATATGTATGCTACAAGAAAAATTGTCGTCTGTCTGTAACCTATGCTTTAGGAAACTCTTCGTGCCTTCTGAAAATTAGATTTATAATGAAGCAAAAAATCCAAAATATAAGTTAAGTTATTGAATTAAGGAAAGCGTTACTTTGCGGAAAATCCAGCTAATAATCTCTAGTATCGTCACAACTAAATATTTGTGTTGATAAAGAAATTCGATAATATAATTTTACATACGGAAAAAACTTCGTCTCAAGTCAGAAAGAAATTAAGATTCTCTCCTTTGGTTAGTTTTTGTTTAAACAACAGAGTGGAAGGCATAATTTTTTTTTCGTAGACCATTAATGAAATCAACCCGGAATGGAAGCCCGCGGGGCGAGACGTGAAGCCCAGAAATGTATTCACTTCAATTTTTTTTCTTCCCTCTTCTCTTGAAGATATCTTCGTTGTGTTGGTTTCGTAATTTAAGATGTTTCGGGCGAGTTTAAATGTCGTCCTTTTAAATAAAGATTGAGTTTCAGTATATTTACGGATTATATTTTGTTTCTTCATATTTTTTGTCAATGTACTCTATTTTTAAACTTATAAGAACAAAATTTCTAACTATCATATCATAGCTAACATATTTTTTTAAATAAAATAGTTTTATTTATTGTTCATGAATATCAACATTTTAGTTATTGTACAATGTATCTATTTTAATTTTTCTAGTGATTTATGCTAGCAATGATAGATTACTTTCGACTTTCTTTGGCATATTGATGGTACTTGATTTTTTTTTTAAACAACTATAAGTAATATAACTATAACTATCACCGCTATAATAAATTTTAATAGGAATTTGGTAACAAGAACGCTGTAAATAAAGTGATGAAAGAAGACATACAAAAAAAATACATGAATTAAAAAAAATAGTTTTTTTATAAAAAGTAAACTAACAACAAAAACAAAGAAATAATTTATCTATGGTTATTAACACACCAACTTTCCCCTTTTATGGTGAAAGCGAAGCTCAGAGACTTTATCCTTTTAATCGATCGATACCAGGCGTATACAGGACACTTTAGGAGAGAAGTTTAACTGCCCCCTCCATTTTTATTGGCAATTCTTATTCAAATAAGGGCCGACGCGCGGTGTAATCTGCGTGACATACTGGCCTGTATGTCCGTTTTTTTCTTATTTATCGCTACCTCGCCCGGGGCTCAGTCGGTCCATTTCTCTCTGTCGTGCTTATCCGTATATCTGACGGGTAACTGACGCATCTTAGCAGCTTCTGCTCGCCTTGTATTTTAATATTAAATAAACATGTACATGTTAAGTAAACAAAATAGGTTTTCGAGAAATGGAAATGTGACCTAATCAAAATTTCAATATTATAATATCATGTTAAAAGGTAGATAAGTAGTAAAATTAATTTCATATTGGCGGTACATCGTATTTTGTACATATTTTAATAGACGATTAATTTGATACCATTACAATCTCAGACCCAAAGAATAAGAATATTTTCTTAGTTTAACATAAACATAAGCTCACGCCTGTCATCCCCGAAGGGTTAGACAGAGGTGTAATAGCGAACTACATCACCCACATTTCGCCGAGGTTAGTTCCGTCCCAGATGTGACAGGAGGCGAGCCTGTCACCATATCGGGCACAAATTCCCGACTCCGGGATGATGCTGAGTGGAAAAACCCAATATCACTTGACCCGACCCGGGGATCGAACCCGATACCTCAGAACGACAGTCGTACTGTAATACAACTGCGCCACCGAGGCAGGCATTTAATCTCAGTTTAAGATTAAAAATAAGAGATGGAAAATTAAATTCTGAAGCAATAGTTTAACGACCATGTTCGACCAACGACACTGTGGCGAAGTGGGTCTGAAGCGTAGCGTAATGTTAGGTTTGAAGCTTTTATAAATAAAACACTATTAGTAAAGTAATTGAAGTGAGAGAAGTGTGTGTTTTGTCCATCATTAAGCCAAAATAATAAATACAGCCGTGTCCATTCGGGAATAAAAAGTGTATACCTTGACTGATAAAAGGGAGTCTTTAGAACTTTTAGTAATTCGTTCGTGTCATTGTGTGATAATTATTAGACTGCCTAGTATAACGTGAGCTTCCAAAAAGCTTTAAAATAAAAATCTACGTAAATGAGTCATGTATACAAACATTTAAAAAAGGCGACTGAAATATAGAGGAAAATATATAAAAAAAAACAGAAATTCCGACCCTTGATAAACAGAATAGTATGTAGATTTTATTGACGAGATATCGCTGTAGGATCCTTTATTAGAAATCTCTGGTTGTCGGGTTGCGTTCGGACCACATAAAATGAGTTTTTACTGGCGCGGTCGACCCTCGAGGCGACTCCACACCGATACTTTTAAAGGTTTTTTCCGGAATCTTTTATATTACTTACATACTTGACATATATACATATTTACTTCTGTTTATAATTTGAAATAGCCAAAAATATTTAAACACGTTCTTAATATGTAAACTTGGTCTTTGCATGTTTTCTGCTCTTACGTTTAAGTCACCCATGCACATTTCTGAAACCAGTATGTATCATCCTATCTTACTGTAATAAAAAACTGTTTTTATGACTATCATCTATATTACGTCTATATTTTTATGTGATTTGTGTACGTAAGTCAAAGTTGGTTGGTGGCAGTTACTATCTATACTAACAATGTCCAATTTATATTTGAAAAAATAAAATTAAGATCTAGAAATAAATTTATTCACATTACTTATTAACAATTTTAACTAAATAAACAAATTTTGCAATGTAGAATTAAAACCATATTAAAATAAATAAGTTAGTGACAAAAATGTATGTACATAATAAAATTGATCTTAAAGAGTTTCATGAAATTCAGATCAAGTCCGCAATACATAATATTTACCAAACAAATTCATCAGATAAATAACTACTAATTCCTTATTATAAATGATTTTGTTGCAGGCAGTGGTACTACCGCCGCTAGCGAGGTGGCCCTATGAGAATGGGTTCACATTCACAACGTGGTTCAGACTGGATCCCATCAATTCGGTGAACATCGAGAGGGAAAAACCCTATTTATACTGGTAATTAAAATTTTATTTAGGATTGGAGAATTCACCCGGTTATATTTTTAAAATGTATATAAAATTATGTCATATATAAAGTAAATTGTAATAAATGGTATAAATGGTTTATCAGAAACAATCTACTTACTACACTAGAATTTGTACTGAAAGCTTAAAGTGTATCAACAAGTATAAAACGTATAAAATATTCTGTATGTTGGCTATAGCGGGTTTCGGTTGCACCTGCGTACACTATTCCTTAATTTTTCATTTATGTTGAGTGGATTTCGGGCGTTTCAAGACCTTTATACCTTGTTTATATACTACCCAGAGCTTTATTGCGTTGTCTACTTACCACACATCACTGATGTACAGTTCAATAATGAATAAATAAGGTTTCTACTTGTTTAAGCAAAAAGTTTCAAACTTGACATACATACGATATTTTCAAAGACTTGGGACCTTTTACCGCGTCATAGTTTTAATTTCCTGTCTAAGCTTATTCTAGTTGCAGTGTTGCTGTAGGCTCTGTATAGTATAAGTCCACAGTCAAAACCCAGAGAGAACACATCACTTCAAAAATAATTTTCAAATCCTCTTATTTATGCACATACATACAATATACAATTATTTTTATTTTAGCTTCAAAACAAGTAAAGGAGTCGGATATACGGCTCACTTTGTCGGCAACTGTCTTGTATTGACTTCAATGAAAATACGAGGCAAAGGATTCCAACATTGCGTCAAATATGAATTCCAACCAAGACGGTAAATTATTATTTTTTCTTTTATATATTTTGTACCATTCTGCATTTATATAACTCAGTTGATTCTGAAACGATATTAATTTGAGGTAAGGCAATTATTTTGAAAAGTGTTCACTGACAACAATCCTTTTATTACTTATCGAATGGGTTTAATAACAATACAAATTAACTCACATCTCTGTGCTTCCACTAACATTATTAAGACTATGATTTGTATAGTTTTTTATATGAAAAAAAACAATTATATGTATTATATTTATTTAAAAAAAAGAACCAGATCTAGTTTCTTGCCGGCTATTCTCGGCTGGGTTGTTTTCCGAACCGGTGGTAGTGTTTTAGACGTTCATAAGCGCCTTCTTAGGGCCTAAATTGAATAAAGATGTTTTTGATTTTGAGTTTATTCTTAACAAGGTTGTCAATTAATTCTTAATAATATGTCGACTATAATGATGTGAGCATGATGTGAAATTCCGATTTCGTTATTTGAGTAAACTGAAAAATAACACCCTTGTTGCAAACAGTTATTTCGGCTTTAATAAAGTCAAACGTCAGTTTGTGATGACGATCTGCGCTGTCAGGGGAAAGTTACAGAGATAACAGTCGTATTAATTTTATTTCATGTACATCATACGAATATGATTCTAATGTCTTCATTCGGTGTAGAGTTTTAGGTACAAAATAATGATGAAATAATTAAAACTAATTGAATCAACTAACAATTATAGATTGAGCTTATTAAATTACCGTGGTAGTCGCATTCCAACTTTTTGATGTAGAGAGAAATTATATCGATTAAATTGTTTAGCTGAAATCGTCGTAAAATTGTACCCCTAGTCAGAACAAATAATTGCTGATATAAAAATTTGAATTTTGATAAAGCCACGATTATAACATTTACGAAATTGTCGAAGTTTTCATTGATTTTCGTAAAGTGATGTGTAAAACACATGAAAACGTCCGCTCGCTCCGGCAATGTAATAGGTAATGAGAGATGTTCTCGATATCGTTTTAATTTTTGCACACAACTTTGCAGGTTACGGATTTCTACCCGCAAACAAACGACTTAGAAATATGTTTTCCTTTATGATTTTTGTTGTGTTTAATTTATGATGTTTATGATATATCGAAGTATTTAGCTTTATTTCTAAGAAATAAAATGTGTAGGTACTTGATGAGATGTTATAAGGTTTAATTTTATTACAGGTGGTATGCCATCGCAGTCGTGTATATTTACAACAGATGGACAAAAAGTGAGATTAAATGTTTGGTAAATGGCCAGCTCGCGTCGAGTACCGAGATGGCGTGGTTCGTCTCTACGAATGATGTATGTACCTATGTATTATATTAACATGCATTATTAATATTTTTTAATCTTCTTAAAAAATATAAATTCATTTTTGTCAAATTACTGTATTTTATCTAATGTTAAATAAAGTACAGTCCAAGAATGATGGCGACAGCCGATAGATTCTATCCAGTCTGCATCAATATGCCAGCCTATATAAGCCTAAAGGTAGCTGTAAATATAGCTTTCGTGATACCGGAACGTGACGCCCTATAACGTGGCACTATGACCGGTTTTTCATGTTTTTATTATATTTCTATAATCTTGACACATTTCTATACACATACTGAAATCGATTGAAAAATAAAATGCTTAACTTATATATAAATTATTATATATTAGTAGAAATTATAAATGGTCTATATATAGATGTAATTAGATATTAAAAAAACGTAAATGCGTACTGTAGCCCTAATGTCAATTTACTTTCATAATAGTAAGTGTGATAATTTTGCTACAATAATTACGAGTGGACCACCACTTAAATAAGTGAGTAAAGGGAGATTGTTGTAATTCTTCAGTTTCTAAAGAGTCCTTAAACGGGTCTTTGATTCAGCTTCAGGTAACGAACTCTCATAACATTATAGAAGTTAGTATAATACATTCGGTTATCTTAGGGGTGAACATGTCGTTGACAACTTGCGCGTTCACTTCGTCACGTACCTGTCGTTAGACGCAATTTATTACAAGTAATTCTATGCAAATACATACTTGTCAGTATACGCGTATGCCATATTAATTTATCCATCTCATCCATCCCTTCAAGCGAAAGACGTCCACTCCCCCAAAGATTTCCATGACGACCAGTCTTGCGCCACCCGCATTCAGCGGATTCCTGCGACCTTTACCGGGTCGTCGGTCCGCCTCGCCTACCCACGCTGCGTTTTCTGGTGCGTGGTAGCTTCGAGAACCCGTTGGCCTCATCGTTTCTGCGAGCAATGTGCCCAGCCCACTGCCATTTAAGTTTAGCAATTCTATGGGCAATATCAGTTACTACTTTGGTTCTTCTGCAATTCCCCTCATCCCTTCATGGTATAATAATATTTTCACCTTTTCATGACAAAGGATATTCGAGAATAAACACAAAACTTTTATGATCCGAGAGTGACGTGTCAAGATTGTTAACGCAATAGTAGAACGAAAGAGATTAATAATTAATAGATTCATTGTTATCGGGACTGAGGGTATGAAAGGTTACACATATAATGCACGTTTATGATTCAGTATTGTATCACGGTAGACGTGTCGTTCGTTTCCATTCAATTAGTGCAATCCAATTAAGCGAGCGTTCAAAATAAATAATGATGATAAATCTAATATATTTACACAAGTGCAGGTAGCCAATTAAGCGGAAACTTGCATACGCTGCATGTTTTGTGTTCCCCTAGTTAATTGGTAGGAGCTTTATTTTGTTTACCGTGCGGATGGAAGAGTGGAGATTATGAACAAGGATTGGTTGGAGTTGTTTGAAAAAGTTTTATTTCTGTTCTATCTACCCTTTTTATACTCGCACTGTTTAACATTTTTTCATGAAAACTTTTACCTATTCTGTAGTCAAAATGTTAGTTTTAAAACAAAGCTTTCTGAGATACCACACAGATCCAAAAGTTCGTGATTATTTGATATATTTAAAACAAGCTGTGCCCGTGACTTTGTCCGCGTGGTATTTCGTGTTTGTAATACAACTATCTCAATAAAACATACTTATTCACAACGTACGTACATCAACATACGTTGGGTAGTTTTTGCACCAGGCGTACACAGACAACTAGATAAAAGGAAATTCCAGAAATCTTGGAAATGTATTCTGTCATTGATTTTAATATGCGACCTCCACTGAGGTATCTCAAACATAAACAACGCGTACAATTTTTGTTTCGTTGTTAGTTTTATTATAAGTATCTATATATTGTAGCTACTAAGATTTGGACACCTTAATATAATGGCACGTAGCTAAATCAGCAAGGGGCAAAACGTTACTTTAGGTTACTTGAAAAGTTAAATCAAGCGTTTGCTTTTTCATAACTTTAATTTTTATAGAGATTGACATATTTATCAATCAATCAAGTAATAATATATGAAGCATAGACTTCTTAAATTTAACTATACTATTTATTTATGTATCGACTGGGATAATTAAACTGCGCACGGTGACACGTACGGCTTCATTTTGCATATATGTGCATTGGTCATGAATATGGAATGCGCTTCGTACGTGATCATGCATATCTTTCGCTAAATGTACATATCTCGCCATGGATCTCTTACATTATGATAATATAATTAACCCGTATATAATTTACTTATATCTTGCCATACTCATAGTAAGCTAGTAGAACTCTATATCTATCCATAGTTTTTAGTGTCTGTAATTACTTATTTGTTAGTTAACTTTTTTTTTACGAGTGGAATGCATTTACGCACTACCCTTACCTATTGCATTAGTGAGACCGAAGTCCCCCAATGCAATAGGTAAGGGACATTCTTCTCATATGTGGCTTTACCGAATTTATTTTTGTGTGAAACGTCTATTGGCGCACCTCGGTTATTAAACAATCATCCAACAATTGTTTATATGTATTCATTTGTTCAGTTCATTTATTCAGTTATCCATTGTATCAAGGAAAATTACAAGGAATCCCTTTTTGCTATCAAAGAACTTGTAGCATAATGAAATACTTACATATATGCATTTGGTGATATACATTTCTCCGGTGTATTCAACACTATTTAAGTTTATTTTTATCGGTTATTTTATGTTTAAATAACTTTTTTTTCGTAAATGTATATAACAATGTGTAAAATTAGTAACTTCTGTAAATTTCCAGAGACTTTTTCGTCTAATTTCTTTCCTAACTCCTGTGGAGGTTTTAATATAATGAGGGTCGAACTTGATAAAGCTTATTTTATTTGCACATTTAATAAAATTGAAATGTGATGAAATTTTTATTTTGAATATATTTGAGATTCTATAGAGATAATCTTACACGTTATAGGATTAAATTAAGAGACAGGATATATAAGTCCATTATAAGACTTGCCATATTGAAAGGACCTGAATGCTAAGAAAGTGGATAAAAACGACTGCATCTAACTGAAGTGCGAATGTTAAGATGAATGTGTGGTGTCACAAAATAGTGAGAAATGAATATATCAGAGGGAGTTTGAAAGTGGCACCACAAGTAGAAAAGTTGAAAGGGTTTGTTTGTCGGAGGGTATGGATATGTTATGAGAAGTAAGAAAACGCATGTGCATAAAATAGTACTGAATATGAATGAGGAAGACTAGAAGAAAGTCAACAAAAGTGTGGGTGGAGTGTATGAGGAATAATATAGATAGAAAGAGGAGTAAATAAGAGATGACGGCTGATAGGGATGTATAGAAGAAGAAAACAGACTGTGCCAACCACAAGTGAGTTGAGAACAGGGCATGAGAATGTTGGCGATGTTAATGGATTTAATTTTAAGGTTTAAGATATCATTATTATAGCTCGTTCCCACGTGGAATATTGTTTATTGCTGAATTATATGACACATTTTATGTACAAATATTTATTTGCATGTCATTACTGTGCTGAGAATTGGAAATGAGCCTTTGACGGTGATTCTGTATTCGATTTAGGGGAAACGAACTCCGATATTTCGTATAAAATTTTATTGGTATATTTATTTTGTGACATTTATCAAATACTGTCTCATCATTTTCGATATTAATAAACTAGAAAAAATTACTTCCATGATTGAAGTTAAAGAAAATAACAGCTAAGAAATTCAAGTTACATTTGTTGGAAGCGAAGGTCATAGAAAATTTAAATGTACATTGTTAAGAATTTTAGTGAAATATTTTCTATTTTCTTAATTTTCAGAATGTCTTTTTTACAATGATGGCGCAGTTGGTAGTGCGGCCGGATTTCGCGTTGGTTGACGCAGTTTTAAACCTATACTGAATTATCCTATCTATAGTTCCCAGATGGGCCCTTAGCCGCCTGAACCGACGCTGGCTGAGGAGGCGGCCATCGTTCAAAGTTGGGTTGGACGATGGCCTTCGGAGGAAGGAGTCGATGCATTCGCCTTCCGTTAGCGCCACTCGCTAGCGGAGGTATGCGATGCGTCAATGCCGCGGTGCAGTCCTCACCCAAATAAACGAGCGGTGAACTGGTGGCTTCAGGAGCTCAGTGAGCTTCGTGAAACCTGCACCGTGATGAGGAGGAAGTTAGCTCACAGACGGAGGAACCGCAGGAAGGACTCCGCCGAGGAGGCTAGGCTGTGTGCCTCCTACAGTTTAGGCCCCTGGTGTTGCTAGACGATGTAGGGAAGTTGCTAGAGAGAATAGTTGCTTCCCACACCATCCAGAATTTAGAGGAAACGGGAACCAACCTCGCGGACCTTCAGGATTGAGCGCTCGACGGTGGACGGCTTGATGAAATTGAAGAGGTGGTCAGCAGCGGCTCCCAAGGAGATAGGTTTTTTGGTGGTGTCGCTCGACATCGCCAACGCCTTCAACAGCTTTACGCACGGGTTCATACTGGAGGCGCTCCGTTATTACGGAGAACCCCAGTACCTGCGAAGCCTGTTATCTCTACAGTCGGAGGTGGTCTACGTCGATCTACGGTCAGGCAGTCACCGTCAGGCGACCAACGAGCCGCGGAGTTCCACGGGAGTCGGTGTCGGGTCCGCTCTTGTGGAACATGGGTTACGACGGGGTCATCCGCGGCGCACTCCTTAGCGGAGTTTTACAAGAATAGGAGCCACGTGAGGGAGGGAAGTGAGTTGTCGCTGACAGACGGTGGAAGGCAGCCAGTGCCGGGATGCCGCCCGTTTGTGCCTGGCCGTTTGGCTGGGCCGGCTGCCGGGGCGACGCAGAGCATTTCAATCCCGTATCGCCCCTTGAATGGCAGCAGACGGCGCCGTGGGATTTAGTGGGTATTCTCGGCGCTTCACGCCGAGCGAGCCCCATATACCCACTACCAGCTCTAATCCAAGATTACTCCCGGGTTAGAGCTGGTAGGGCGAATAAGTAAAGGCATTTCCCCAACGTTAAAAAAATCTATAATATCCTAAACTATAATAAAATCAATAATGAGTTTGAACTTTCGCTGAAGAAAAACAGAGCACGGTGGATGTGGGGCATTTTGTAATAATGCCCGTCTGGATAGCTATGACTCTCAAGTTTGAAAACCTGTTGCCGAACACCAATACATGTGTGTTCCGGCAACATCACTTGAGAGCTAGTATCTCTAAGCTCAGTGTGCGTGCTTAACAATCTATCTATAAAATATTTTATATACATACAGATATAAAACAATTGGTTAGGATTTAAGATAACGTAACAAAAGCAGTTTGTAATAAACACCATTTTCTTATAGCCGTAACTCGCTATTTTTATCTCAGTGTAAGTTAGCCAATCTCATTGGCCTCGTTGGCCTTAATATACTCATCCTAAGAATTCCTTTTGAGGCTCGCTTATCGCCGACTCCCGTAAATGTGCAGATTTTGTACAATTCCCTCTCTATTATCCGGGTTTGTTATCATTTTCCCTGTTTTGGTACATTTTAAAGAAAACCCCTGGTACGTGTTTTGTTCAATAATAAACTTCTCTAGATTAATAGAATTATTACCACCTATGATATACTAATAGTTTGAAATTTAGTATTTTTTACACGATTTAAATTAGTTTAACCTGTCTGTATGTTATGTACCTATCTGTAACGGAATCTTCGAATTCAATTTTCATTTATTTTGAAATGTCGGCTCAAAATTAAAACTTTGTAAACAAGTTAAACTATATTTTTTTAATTCTTTTATTATTAAGTAATAAAAAGGTTTGTAGTAAATTGATTTACTTCATAATAATACTTTCTTATTAATAATGCTTTGTTTAAGAATTAATAGTTACTAATAAGTCACTAAATACAACGATATTCCTCGAGGTGACATCACCGAAGAACTAATTCATTTTATTTATAATTAGTCGTATTATAAAAGTAACTAAAATTGAAACATATTTTTGCTCTAAATACGACTCAGGGGAAAACTTCCCAAGTTTTATTGGCCAAGAATTCTTCCGATAAATAAATACCTACTTCGTTTTTTATTAAGGAACTTTTGTAATGTTCACACGGTTTTCTCGACCCCTTCGTGTTACAGAATATTTGTAGGTCAAAAGAAATTTTCCCACCAAAATAAAAAGTGTTCTATCTCTTTATTCTATTTGCTTTTGGTATATTTTTTCTAAAAGAACTTCTACTTTTAACTTCTTACTGCTTGAAATATGTATACTTTTTAAGTAATTGAGGATAATGCTTTTTTTTATTTGATCGCATTTACTCTACTCGAATCAGAGAGCTTTTGAGTGTAATTCGAAAAGTATTTGTAAATACTGATTTAATATCTAAATGTATAACAACGATTAAATATCCAAATTGTTTTCTCAAGTATGTACACATTTCATTATGAACTCGTAAACCTCGCTCGTTTTGTATAAAAGGTTTTTTTGTATAATTTACTTTTACGTATCGTTACGCAGGTTTTGATGAGAAAAATTTCGTTTATGAATCAATTTACTTTACTTTCTTTATGTTAAGTAAATTGTTACAGAACATTTTAAATAAAATTAATTTCAATAGGTATTTCGATTGTTATTTTAACATTCACAGTTCTTTAAGAGTTACTACGTTTGAAACAAGACGTCTAGATAATTCTATGAATATTTTTTTCTATTAAGTGTTTCTAATCATATTCATTTTTAGTAAACTATGGACTCAAATTAATAATTTCCAACAATAAAACATGGCAGCAAATATACTAAATTACTTTTTTTTATTGTTGCAGCCATTCGATAAATGCTACATCGGTGCTACGGCTGAATTGGATGAAGAGAGAGTATTTTGCGGACAAATGGCTGCTATATACCTCTTTGGTGAAGCTCTGACAACGCATCAGATCTGCGCCATGCACAGATTAGGTCCTGGTTACAAGGTAATTACCGTTTGATTATTTTTTTTACGTTTAGATCTAAATTCCAATTAATAATTAAAATTTAATTTAGTAATAATATTAAACTTAACAATTAGCGATGAAAGTCGTTGTAAAGGTATTAAATTTACTCAACTTAGATGTAAAGTAGACAGTAAACTTATATTATGTATTATTCCTTTCTTGCTAACCTTGGAAACAGAGTCAATTCCGTTTCGACAACGAATGCAACATCAGTTTGCCGGAGAACCACAAAAGGGTGAGCGAGATGCCCGCTCTCAAGCTTGACCACCATGCCGATGTCCCGCCCGACCCGATCGATCCCGAAACACCTCTCCAAACTCCTGAAGACCAACCCTCATTCCTTGATACTGCTTCGCCCAATGAAGATAATAAAACATCAGTGACAGAAGAAGCATGCGTAGTTGTAAAGGAGGATGCGACTCCGAGAGGACGTCGGTTGGCTGACGAGGCTCGGGAAGTTGCTGCAGCGCATGCCTCCCTGCTCGTAGATATTGAAGCATGCAAGCGTGTAAGCATGTCGCGCGCTCGCTATTACTATGTTTTTTTTTAATTTGTTTGTCTGCTTTTTATGTGTGCTAAGTGGATTTTTGTTGTTCAGCATAAATTGATACCGATAAAATTTCATGCAGTACTTAGTCTATGTTTATTGTATGTTTACGTCCATATGGTACCGTTCATTTGTGGTGTCAGGGTCAATTTCGCTTCGATACGGAGTGTCAAACGCCGCTACCTAATACTGAAGTCAGAGTGGATCGCTTCGGTGAACTAGTTCACGACCCGACGGAGAATATTCACGATGTAAGACGTTCTCAACTGATTTTTTTTTTTTCTTTTAAACTGGAATACAATGTTATTTAAAAGAATGTAACTGGTACCTTTTCAGTTCTACTAACTTTATGGTGTTCTGGTATATCTGATTGTGACTAGATACTGCATGCATTTATTATTTTCATAATCTTAATTTAGTATTGTAGTCTAATAATCGATATTCATAAAAGAAAAACAGATAAAGAAATTCATTTAAACGACTAAAGATAACGAAAGTAACAAAGGGCGACTTAATTTCTGTGATTGCCGAACGCGTTAAAGCGTTAAGAATTTACTGTGAAATCAGGCTGTATTGTCTAAAATTATCTCAAACGATCTATTCACAGTAAAGATCATTTAAAGGATTTCGTCTAAATATTTGACCAGACTCCTCGCTTTGTCTCCTCACTGGATTTTGGACTTATTTATTTTGTAAGAATTTATTATACTTTTTATTTCTTAAAAAAAAAAATTAAATGTATAGATTTTACTTTTTTTATAGAAAAGTACAAAATTTGAACGAGGCGTTCATTATAGTTTTCCTGAAATTATATATCCTTGACGTGCCATTAACAGTAGTTTGGTTCATATAATTCGATAACCATAATAATACATTATTAAATCATGACTAAAACCATATAGTTATGGCGCAATATTTGATTGTTTTTTTTTTAATTTCGTCATGAAAAATATGGTTTACATTCATTCTTCTTTGTGTGTATACGTGTAAACATCAAACGATCATTGCAATACTTTAAAAAAAGCATTTTTTTAACATACATACATATCATCATGCCTTTCTCCCGTGGGGGTAGGCAGAGATTACGTCCTTCCACTTGCTACGATCTTGACACACCTCTTTCGCTTCCTCTACTTTCATGAGCGCTTTCATACATGCTCGTCGGTTATGAGTACTTTTTACCTGGCCTTTATTTTTAACATATTTTGCAGTATTTTAGACAGCAGTTTTCTACTCAGTTATTGCTCTGTCAGAAGTAGGGCATTTACATAATTAGCTCGATTTGGAACCCTCTTAAGAGTTTTACGACATAACGACGCGTTAGTGGGTAGATGTATGTACGTAGATTACATGGTAAATCGTGGAGTTGAGTTTCAAACAATAGCCATTTATATCCGAGTAACCTATCTTATAGGCTTTGAATTAGTTGAGCGGCTCACAAGAGCACATCCATTTATTAACCCTAACCCGCTAAGCTCACGCAGTGCTCAGCCGACCATTATTCTAAGTGAAAACCTACTTAATCATTTAATCCTTCAAACAATTTTAATATATCAACTCTATCCAATAGTAAATCCTAAAATCTAAGTTAGTTTACAGTGAGCTATTACATTTTTGTAAAAAACTTTATTGATTTCAAATGAAATTAAAAAAAAACATTTCTTTTCAATGTACTATTTTAAATATTTTTTTGTCAAAACTATGCACGTATTTTTAGTTGGTATCTTTTTATTTATATAATTTCTTACAAATTAACATTTTAGTCATGATTTTATGAAAGTCTCTCTGCTTCGGTGGTTCAAATATTTCCCATATTTGTCCTTTGGAATTCATCATTATATGCCTGATAAATTTTGATTCACAATAATAACACGTTTATTCATATCCTCGTTTTTATATCTTCTTACGGCGCGTTTCTTTATCGAATCTTAAAAGTTGAGATTGAGATGAAACCAAAAATATATCAGTTATTCTGACTGATCTGACTGATCTGACACTTGAAAAAAACTTCAGGCATGAGAAAAAGTATTGGGATTTCGGAAAAATAGATTGAGATCGCATAATCAAACCAGTCGTTTTTAAATTTAATTTTATAACTAACTAGCCATGTGCCGCGTCTTCGCCCGCTTCACATGGAACCCTGATTATATTCCTAAAAATTTTCTGACACTAATAGACAACAAAGAAATATAGGTTTTAATTTTAAGCGGAACCCAAATTATTTTCGAAAAATGAAACTAGTCTAAGTTACGCGAAGTATCTTCACCTATCTACCAAAAAATCTTCCCGTCAAAATCGGTCTAGCCGTTCTGGGTATTAACCGGTACTAACAGACAGACAATTTTTTTTTTTATTAGTATAGATAATATACTCTACAATAATAATATACTACAGTAATAACTACTAAAATACATTTCCCACTTCGCAACAGAGTAATATTTAGTAAGAATAATAATGATTATAATATTTCAAAAACATTACTAATTAAATATCTTGCAGCATTTATGTATACATAGATAACACTTGATAACTTAATTCGGTTAATCGACCTTTATATTATTTAGATTTAACTGAAATATAAGAAAACACGAAAACCATTATTTACAATTATTTATTTTAGAAACTATGTTAGTGTCTCCTAATTTTTATATGATTAGTAATTACTTTAGTTAATTAAAAAGATGATTACTATAAAATTATGACATTTAGCTTGGCAAACTCTTAATAACTAATTAATTTTATGCAAGTTTGTTCAATGGACTAGAGAGATCTGAGAGGAGAGACAGCTGCTTTACGTTTACACACAAAATAACTTTCCATTTGATGTTGGAACCCGTTGTGAACCCGTCATTTCTATTACTAAATTGCTGTTAACTTTACTATGTAATTCAATATTACCTTTGTGAAACTATAATATCTTTCGAGTTACAATTAAACGAAAACCACTACTAAGAGATGAGATAATTTATAATTATATTTTTCCAAAATAATAGTTTAGACCAAACATGGCATATTATTTACAAAATATTGTTTATCGTATTGATTCAAGATAAGAATTATCCACTAATTTTCTAACTCCGTTGTCAAGAGATTATAATTTCTAACCTGGTTCCTTTTGCTATATCAAAACTCTTTACTGTGAAAGCATAGTACCTACTAGCTTCCTACTATTGTAACATGGGTAAAATGTCTTCGAAACAAAATTTATTAGAGCGTTACCCAAATATCTCAAGTATTCTACTCTGACAACATCGTCATTTAATATCAGGCGTGATTGTTATCAGAGTGCTCAGCCTATGAAAATAAATAAAATACAGATGTAGTTTAAAAATATTTGAAATGGGTTCAGTATTTAATCTAAACTCACGTATCAAATGATAATTATGTTTGTTATTTAGGTTTATTTCCATTATCCTTGTGAGACCATTCCTGGAAAACATTCGGTTTGTTATAACGAACATATTTAGAATTAACATTTGTTTGAATATGCGTACCCATATATTCGAAGTACCCTGGCGGGGCTTATTGGAACTTTTTAATTATGTTTTTAAAATTAATTAGCGCACCCTAACCGCGGATAGCCGTGGCGAGTGCCTACATTCCGCTCTAATTTGACTAATATTCCTGGTAATGGAAGAGATTATCTCTTCATGAAAATTTAACAAAACTTTCTGTGATATACTTTATTTCTTGTTTTATTTGTGAAATCAAAATGACTCCATATATTTTATAACGGAGGTTATGTTTCTTTGAATGTGTGATTTATAAAATATAATATGTCAAACATAAAATAATAATGTTAGAATGGATTAACCTTATCTTGAAAAAATATTTTTTTTGAAGCGTTGATGGCGTAGTGATAATCTATAAAAACAGTGCGTCCATTGATGAGGGTTTTTATTCTGTGATGAGGGAAGACTGTGATTAACATTCTAACATGGTAATAAGGCATTTTCTAACTCCCGCATGGTTAATTAACATCCTTAAGTTGATAATTTGTCCTTAAACCATCACCTTCAATCAAAAAACTAATCACTTGAAAGTTTGATTATCATTTTTAGGTTAGTACTGTGTTTTAAATGCTAACCCCAAAAGTCCGCAAAAGCGCCCACAAGGCCGAGTACGAAACAATACGAAAAAAAAACGTTCGTACATAGTACACATGTTAAAAGTGAAACTTCTTTGGTAATCTTATTTTTGTCAACGTACAAGCTAAGTGCTTTGACCACAATCTCACGTGATGTTAAGTGACGATGTGGTCCAGGATGGTAAGCACACTAAGCCTAGAGGTACTGGTTCTCAAGTGATGCTGCCGGAATTCACCTATTAGTATTTGCCGACAGGTTTTCAAACTTGAGACAGGTAGCTACCTATGCGGGCATCATTAGAAAATGCCCTACCATTATCCTATGGTTTCCTCTTGATGTTTTCCTTCACCGAAAGCTCAGGCCGATTTTAGAGTCGGGTAGGTGGGGATCGAACCCGCGTCTATTGATGCGAAATCCGGTCGCACTACCCGCTACGCCATCATTGCTTGTAAGTTATCTTTAGATTAAATTTGTAAAACTAATTACTAGTATAGACAAATATAAAATGATTGAGAAACAGATAAAAAATCTTTGCACACAAAGTACAGTCATGAGTACGTTTCCTCATGACAGAATATATAGCACAAAGACAAAACAAAAATTTTTCAATCAAAAAGTATAGCTTGCTTCTTATTTTTATCTCTATCTCTTTCACTGTAATTCTATCAGTCCTTTGATATTCAAAATCCTGATTCTAATATACGATCTCGAAATTTTACTCTCCCAGGCCGCAAAAAGTTTCGCTTCAAAAATAGGTTTTCTTTTTCGCTTAGCTAAATGATTTATAAAACTTTTTCGTTTTACAAAAATTAAACGATCAAAATAAATGACTACGAAATATTTTTTCTACTCCGACCATCCCCAAGTCATACGGTCACGGTTCATGAACTGAACGTTACGCAGTGCGGGGCTCGGGGCGGTTAGTTTGAAACTTTTACAGTCAGTAGCTCTACTGTATGAGCCCTTCGTCTCGCTCGGTGAGTTTACGACGCATTTACCTTCACTACACTCGTCGCCTCTCGACTGTATTAAGTAAAAGTACTTTTTATATAATCAGATTATTGATCATCTAAAAGTCAAGAGAACAATATTATAATTCAATAATAATAACTAAGAAGATAGTTCAAATAATTTTAAAAAATCATTTGAATTTATAAATCTATACTAATAAATAAAATAGAAGTGTCTATTTGTAATGTCAAAATATTTTTTTACTAAATAGAATGTATACGATACCTAAATCAAAATACAATTTTTAAAAGTCTGTCAGTCTGTTTGTTCTGGCTGGACCAATTTTAACGGGACTTTTTTCGGCACAGGTGATAGCTCTAGTAGGTAGATACTCCGTGCAACCTAGGGTACTTTTGTTTTTTATAAAGTAATTAGAGTTAAAAAAAAATTGTAACTCATTAAATTGTGAATAAAATCCAATTCAACGCACAGTTTTACAGGCAGGTATTTGAATTTGTAAGAAATATCTTTGCTTAATGTTGGTAGCAAAAAAAATGTGTTATATTATATAATTAGTGTTCCGTATAAAAAAATTAAAAACTATTACGCAGTGAAAATTTACATGAAACGCGGACGCTTAGATACAGGACAAAATGCGGGACATCTTGTTTCAAACTTTTGCTCTTGTTTATATTTAATTTAAATTGGCTTTATGTCCGACAAAGTTTGTTATGTTTCGGCGTAGGAAGGAACAAATAAGGACTTCAAGGAGATTAATGCAATTGAGTAACTTAATGTTCTTAACATTAAAGTAAAAAGTTTTATGTAATTGGATAAGAAAAGTACAGATTTATTACAAGTAATGTTACCTTATTTTAAATTCCTTTAAACGTAAGAACTAAACCGATAATGTTTTACAATATTTTTTAGAAACGGTCGTTATAATAATTCGCGTGATGCTTAAAATAACTTTTCAGCGACAGATCATAATAGTTCAGAAATTGTGCGATTATAAACTCTGACTTTACCGTGTAAAAACTATACGGCTGCTCTACAACTTTAAATAGTTACAATATTATCCGGGTGCCATAAGTTGAAAGAGTTAGTTCAGACTTAAATATTAAACACTGTTCTATCGTGTTCATAAAACAGGTTAAAATAAACTTATACGAAATAAAATTTCCAGTACATTATTATTACGTGAGAATATCATATAGTCTGTTTGATAACGTTTATTAATGAATATGTAGTCCTTTTTTTCTAAAATAGAGTAAAATGGTAAAAACTATTTTGCCGCCTACATTATGGTTATATAATTATGGTAGAAAGTCAACTTTGAAATAGTAACAAGTAAAGTATATTATAAATTTTAATTCACTTTTATTTAAACTATACATGGGTTTTAAATACCAAGTATTTGACTACTTTATTATTAATCGCTGCGAGGTTCAAATTCATTAATTTTAAACAGTGCAGAGCCCAAGAAAATACAAGGGTTCCCCCGACGATCTTATCAATCTTACTGACGACGCTCTTAAGTGGCTGGATAAATTAGATATAGATTTATAATGATACACTTTTTGTTTTCTCTCTTTTTTTGCAATACGATTAAATAAAATAAATAATTTAGCAAGTAGATGAAAAAGAGCATCTTAATTTTCTCTTTATTTCTGTAATAAGATGAAATAAATGTGCATAATATTAATATATTTTCGATATATAAAAAACCTATATTGAGAAATTAATTAGTGTGACAAGCGCAAGAATGATTATTTGGTAAAATAAAATACATAGTTTTCATTACATTTACCAGAGCTTCAGAAAGCAGCCGAAGCTTAAGTGCACTCTCGTAGAGTCGCTACTTAGATTAGCTTCGGTAATGTAAAGCTGGAAAAAAGGGGCAAACTTGCAGTCGACTTACACAGTGTTTTCTTATTCAAACTTTAAATTAACGAATATTGCTTTTAAATTGATAAATTTTCAATACATATTTATTAATACGTAGTTGTCGTGTGTCTTGAAAAATAATAATTTATTTCGCTATTATCGCTGCTTATGGTAGTTTATAATCAATATTATATAGCCACTGCCTGAGATATATCTCTGGCATTAATGACGTAGGTATGTAGATATATAGATGTAGGTATATTTGGTCTTTTTTATGTTATTTTATTTAGTTTACATAGCTTTATGCAATTTACATTTAGAGTTAGTGTTGTGTTGGGCGTTTTGTTATGCCTTGTTATACGACATTTACATAATTTAAACAAAAATTGATTAGGTAATAAATGAAATTTATATTTTGATAGATATGATAGATAAAACCACCGAAGCTAGGGAAGCATATTGTAATTTTTTCATAGTTGGATTTACTTCAAAATTTGCATGAAAATAGTTTGACATGGTCATTAATTTTACTAAAGTAAGGGGTAATCATGATTTTATTATTTATAAGGTAAATAAGCATGGGTTATTTGACAACTTCATATTTTTGCTTTGTGTTATTCTATTCATTATTCGGTTCTGTTTTAACGAAAAAAAAAATTATCAGTGGATGCTACATTTATTTCATAGGTACAATAATTTACATAGAACTGGTATTTCTGTCTTGCATGTTGTGTAATCTAACAGTTTTCAGTTTTATTAATGTCAAAATTATATCACTTTTGGTTCAATAATGAAAAGTCATCATTAACACTGGGATTTTCTTTATGTGTGAATTTAATAAATGGGATTCATCTTATCGTATTAATTAAACTGGTTTTGATGTTTCCTAAAACTATGGTAATTTCTACAGGTACTGTATGACGGAAAGCTGTCATCGGCTATTGTGTTCATGTACAATCCGGTCGCGACTGATGGTCAACTGTGTCTTCAGTCAGCACCAAAAGGAAATGTTTCGTATTTCGTGCATACGCCTCACGCACTCATGTTACAGGTAACACACTACTCAAAAACACATATTTGTAATTATTCATATGTATAAATGTATTCATTTATGTTATTTCGCAGGAAGTAAAAGCTGTTGTTACACATTCCATACACAGCGCTTTGAATTCGATAGGGGGTGTTCAAGTTTTGTTTCCACTGTTCTCACAACTCGACTTGCCACATGACGCTCCTGCTACAGATCCAAAACGAGATCCTTTATTGTGGTATGTTATAATGATTAATTTTAGAAAATTATATAATTCTTTACATGAATATACAAAAAAAAATTATATCCTTGTATCTATAAACGTTATCAGGTATATAGCATTTAATTCGTTGTGTACATCTACATTTGAAGCTTTGCACTTTAATGAATTCACAATTTTGAAACATACCGTAGTTAGTTTATAATAGAATTAATGTACAATATTTCACACTAACTATGGTCATATCCTTGATGAATACGAGGGTGTAGATTGTTCTATGAACAAAGTTTCTCTACCAGTTTCTAGTTTCAGTAGTTTGCGCATATTAGTTAGAGTAATAAAGCTGGACTGAATTCCTGAAGTAAATCACGAGCACGATAGGCTTAGCAAGCGTTTGCGGAGTACTAAAGCCATTCATTAATATTCCTAGTGGCTTCGGTCGCATTAGTCGGCTAAATGCACTCTCACTGTCGGCCGGCAATCGGCTCTCCAAACTCCGCGTCATTCCAAAATCGACTGGGTAATACGAGTCGCAAACTAGGTAACTCTTGACAACTTCTAATTGCCTGGTGTCCTCTCCGTTTAACCGAGTAGATTTATGGGAACCATTTTGCCGCGAATTTATATTATCGTCATAGGGATGCGAAGATTGCTTATTAAATTAACTGCCGTGACGTTAAATTTAATGAGAGTTTTACCCTGTTTCTGTTGTTATACATAACTTATTAGTATTATATAAAATATATTGTGATATTTCATATAAATTTGTTGATGGGGGAGGTATTTATTACTTTTATTAATTAAAAAAAAACTCGTGTGCAAAAAAAAAATCAAAACCGCATTAAATCTCGTTAATTACTCTATAATGAAGATAATTGTCTTTATCTATCTTCATCTTTTTAAGTTTATCTTCTAGTTGACGGAACGTTTACTTCAACGATAATGGTCTATAAAGCATCAAAGGATTTTGTAAAAAACATTTGATGTCAGGGTTAGAATTAGTGAGACAACAAACTGCCAATATGACAGTTGAAAGGGACGTCGTAGCCGACCCGTGTCACACTCGGTTGGATTCGGATATACCGGGTCAATCCGTTTCAATACCGCCCCATCAAATATATATACTGACAGGCAGAGCACATCAAAGGTGGAATTATGCATATAGGCACCGCTTATACCCGCATCGTTTCTCGGATGACGGTACAGAGTCTTAATTTAAGGTTGAATCCAGATTTTCGAGAGAAGAATTTTATTGGCGTAACGCGTTTATTGGAAGGATCATGTTAGACTTAACAATTTTCTTTATCATCATCATTCATATACATTTTACAAGATTTAATATTATTATTGTTTTTTTTTTCTACAAATTTATTTACTGATGTTTACTAATAATCTTGACAATGTGGTTATAGTCCATATTAGTGTTCATATATATTTTGACAATGTTAGTAGCTAGTTACACAGTTGATTGTTAATTATGATATACTGGAGCGGATTACTTTGGCAGGCTATTTCACGGTGTAAACATTGTTAACTACGAGGAGATTCACAATTTTATATTTGTAATATTTATGTGTAAATTAAACACTAAAATGAATATTTAGTATAGATTAAGATTTGATACATTTCAATAATTGATCTAAATCTTAATACGCCTAAAATGTAACGTTTTCAAAAATTTCTCAGTTCAAAACTCCTCGGTTTCGTGTGCTCCTTGGTGGAATCGTGCAGCACAGTACAGCAGCACATGCTGCAGTGTCGCGGCTTCCTCGTGATATCACACATGCTGCAGCGCTGTAGCCGAGACCACCTCACGCCGGACACGCTTGCATCATTCCTACATCTCACTAAACATCTTGTCACTTGCTGCTCTCCTAATTCAGACTTATTGCTAAAACAGGTACGTGTACATTTTACTATGCGTATTATATAATAATTATTAATCTTTGCTAGTACTATAATAATAAAATGAACGAATAATAATATAAAACCGCATCCATTTCATAGCCCGATAATTGTTATATTAAACAGTCGTATAAAATAAATTTGGTCCCTTTAGTATCGGAAAACTTATGGACAAAATATTAGCTTCATAAATTTACCTTTTTAACATCTAACTACAACAAGGAGAACATTAATTATATCTGATATTACCATAACACTGGCAGTTTGAATCATTCTACCGAGGTTGGGCAACCCCATAAATAAAGAAAGAGGGGAGATAGCTTCTTTCAAGAAATTTATAATGCCTTCCTCTAAGTTAATTTGTGTAAACAGATGTTTGCAAGATTGAAATTTGATTGAGTGTTTAAGTTTTCTTGTTGTTAGTGTGTTCTTCCAAATAACTTTACATTTTTTACATAAATGGCGCCTCGAATTAGATGCTATTATAGGTACACTATCGTTGATTTTTCATTTATTATAGCAGGCATGAATAAAGAATCTGAAATATGTATATCCAGATAACTAGTGGCAGTGTTATTAGATATTGTCGTGACTAAGTGACAGATTCTCACCACTAATTTGATATCAATTGTTCTGTTCATACCATCATGTACAATTCGTTTGATTTGCCAAAAATAAAAGAAGAACAAATATTTTATTTTTATTTAAAAAATCAGGCAAACCGTGTGGTGCCACTATTTTACCAGCAGATTTCACGTCGCTGGTATGATTTTACCGGTGACGGTATGTTCGTACGGTTTTTCAAATTACACTTATGCACCGCACAAAATCAAGGAATTCACAGCTTAGTAACGTGGAACCAATTAATTCTAATAAGTAAAGATGTCAAAACCGCTTTATGCATTATTTTGTAAATTATATTGTATATTGAACTAATTAATAAAACATTATTATATGCGTTGTTTCAACGGTGCGTATTTTCATTACCTTTATAAAAGCTCTCTACTTTATTTGGTTGTTCTTAAATGTGCAAGAAAAATATAAATAACGAGGCTCTTGACGTATCGTTAATATAATCAATTCTCAGCATAGATTGGATAGCTACGCAGAAAAATACACAATCATTATTGCGTTGCAAAATCTCCACTTAATTCGTGAAAATTCGCACCGCTGTTATAACACCTTTTTATATTAACACACTGGGTCTTGCTTTTGGAAGGTTACTTACTTAACCACACAATGCACCTCCATTAACAATCCCAATAGAATAAAACGTAAGAAAATTGTTTTTTATTTCTGTTCCATACTGCATATCCGTACTGCAGAATTTCAAAGTAACACGTTCAGTGATCATTTTGTTGAAAATTGTTCAAATGTAGGAATTGTTTAGATTTGCGTCAGTCACGTTCAATTTATAGTATTCTAGAAGTTTCAGAGACACGTACTGCCACATGAAGCATTTCAACCGACTTCTCACGAGTAGCAACTGATTATTTGACTGACCTTCATAAGATATTCGATCCTTTTTAATTCAGCTATAAGTAACTTTACGTTCCGTTGGTCGCTTAATATCCGAATAACTGCATGCTTGTTTCCCTCTCGATATTTTTATAGAGATTTAGTGTTTATGGTTTTATATTAATATGTTTAGAATTTTAACCGGCTTTTAACTTCTATAGTGACAGATAACGGGATTAAAAATAACCTTCGTAGTTTATTGGATAAGGTGTCTGTGTAAGTGTCTCCGGGCTGTATTCCCACTAAGACTGACCACATATCTAATTATTCTGATTAAAGACTAAGCCAAGTACGTTAATTCGTGAACCATAAACAGTATTCGGTCCATTTGTATTTATTTATATGAAAAATCTACAGCAACAAAACAAAATAGAACTAAAAACGTACATTAATTAGCCAATTACAAATTTTCCTGAATATATAATTTATTTTATAGAAAATAAACATGTAAATAAAGTTTCAACGTTATATTTGGCTTATTTTACCAAAAATTTAACAAGAGAAAATAATGATAAACAACGAACAATAGATAGTAAAAGATGACCTGATTTACGAAAAAAAAAATCATAGATGTTAAGGTATGGGGAGAAGACCCTTGTCGATCTGTGGGTGGCAATAGCGAACTTAATTTTTTTTTTGTTGTACCCGTAATACTTAATTTTAAAGAAACACTAGGTATGTTTAGTTAATAGTGAGTTTTTTTTTCGATTAGACAAATAAAGCTAATGTATTTAAATAATACAAAACTTAGAGTATTAAACATAAAACATTTTTTTTTTGTCCAGTCGAAAGTAAACTAGCATACAAGCACTTCGATGTGGAATCCACATGCATTTCTTTCGATGGTTGTTAGCGCATGGTCCTCTTGCTTTCACACTTTGACTTCAGTATTTATACAAAAACAAATATTCCGCACTAACACAATATTTTTAATAAACTTAATATTTGTTTCAATTTGAGATACACATTCTTTTTAATTTTACACACAAATTAGAATTTTAAAAATGCAATTTATTGGAACACAACACGTCTTGTATAGATGGGGGATAGCGCAAATGCTTTCTGTAAAAATATTACATGTAAATGCACAATAGTCTGTAACATAAAAACTATAACAATTTTGTGTAAATAAATGCATATATGATTATTATCTTGAAGATTAATAACTTTATTATAATGTACATAAGTGTTAATAAAACTAAAGATAAATGATAGAATAATATGAAGCAAGAGAACATGAAGCTACTGACCATCGGACAGTATAAAGTCTATGCTAATCGTAGTCTTTCTGTCAATCCTTCCTCACCTGGCAGCTGCTGGATCACATTCTATTCAACCCGGCGCTGTGGATACACACACCGGCCGCGGTCCAAGCCAGGCTATACTGCTACCTGGCTACGGATTTCTTAGCTGACGCTCACATTTACGGCAGCGTTAGGAGAGTCAGCACCGTCCTGCAGACAGTCCACACGCTCAAGTTCTATTACTGGGTCGTCAATCCTAAAGCTAAAAGTGGTATCACCCCTAAAGGTTTAGGTGAGTAGAGAAAAATTTCTAATTGTGGAAAAAAAGTATCTATTGCATTAAAAATTTAATTAAAATATGTAAAGTGCTATTTTTAGTGAGATTATTTGTGTTAAAAATGAATCTATTTGTTATTATATTACAGATGGACCTCGACCAGCCCATAAGGATATTCTAACAATTCGTGCTTATATTCTGTTGTTCTTGAAACAATTGATCATGATCGGAAACGGCGTTAAGGAAGACGAGCTCCAATCTATACTCAATTATCTTACTACTATGCACGAGGTATGCTTTCCTGGTACTTACTTCAAACACAAATATTATTTTGTGCCTTTGTGACTTCTAATTGAAATTAAATCGAGAAGAATCGTTTGGATTATTCTAAATTTTTCATACATGAGAGACCATTTTTCTCACCAGTAATTTTTCAAGACAAAATTTATTTGTTACTTTACTAATTAATAGTTTTTTTTAGTATGAATCGATTTTTAAATAATATAAACACTGATACTCATTAATTTGAAAACTGGAAGTTGTCGGTGTTCAGGTGTAAGTGTCGAGATACATTAGTTTTGGTATAATTTGTATTATTATCGTGTCCGTTTTTTAAGTAATTTTGATTTTAAGATTCACTATTCATTAAAATAATCTTATTTCCTATAGAGTACACCCTACAAAATATTTAAGTTGTTGCTAAATTTCATTATTACAGGATGAGAATCTACACGACGTTTTGCAAATGTTGATCTCGTTAATGTCCGAACATCCGAGCTCAATGGTACCGGCTTTCGACGCCAAAGCAAGTTTTTTTTTAATTATTGAAATAGCAAACGATACATTTTAATTATTCAATAGTAGTTGATCATTGACTAGTTTTAGTCACTATTCTCAAAAAACAAAAAAAAAAATAAACAAGTTGGTTTTTTAAACCATAGGAGTTATACAAAAATGGTTTACGTAATTATATTAAACAAAGATTTGTTAATTTAAAAAAATAACAAGAGAAACTTGAGAAATTCTTGTAAATGTTATACAGTGGGACAGATTAATGTTCATCCAGATAAACTATAATAATTTATCGGTTTCAGTTAACTGAGTTTTTAACTTTACAGAGCAAGTACTCGTGTTTCACAATAGAGAAAGGTGTAGCCATCGTGCTCTCATAGTTTCAGGTTGAAGTACCACTCAATTAGCCTCCACGTGAAAGATAAACTATAAAGTTTACTAAGTCGAGCGGTAACACTTCAAATATTCTTGAAAACTAAATAAACAATTTCAGGGTGGTGTGAGAACAATTTTCAAACTGTTATCGTCAGAAAGTCAACTGATAAGGCTTCAAGCTTTGAAACTTCTCGGATTCTTTCTCAGCAGAAGTACACACAAGTACGTGTTAAGTTTAACAAATTTATTTTATTATTTACAGTCAGTGATATATCTAACGGAGAAGTGATTCCGCCCGTAGATTTAAAAAATACAATACATTTTATTTGTTAGCCATCTTTAGTTTTATGCTCACGTACTAGGTAGACAGATTTAAACAATTTACATAATAGGAAACACAAATCTACTCAACTAATTAATTATACACGAGCAACAAGTATATTAACGTATAATTATTTGCAGTGAGTCACTTTTGTGTGACAGACAAAAAGACAAGAATGTTCTTACAAAATGCATTTCTTTTCCAGACGTAAATACGATGTAATGTCACCACACAACTTGTACACACTGCTAGCGACGCGACTGGGAGCGAGCGGCGAAGGTCTCGCTCTGCCAGTGTACAACGCGCTTTACGAACTGCTCACCGAGCATGTCGGCCAACAGATATTATACACGAGTCACCCGGAACCGCAGCCGCACTTTCGTCTCGAAAATCCGAGTTAGTTCTTTTTATTACACTTAGGTCTTAAAAATAGGAAATTATAAAATGTATGTTTGGATCTTAGGTAAAAATTCTGTTGACATATATTTATGTTTTCAGTGATCCTGAAAGTCGTGGCGACTCTGATCAGACAGTCGAAGCAAACAGAGCAGCTCCTAGAAGTGAAAAAGCTGTTCTTGTCTGATATGACTTTGCTGTGTAGCAATAATAGAGAAAATAGACGTACCGTGCTACAGATGTCCGTGTGGCAAGTACGTTATCAATTTGAATATACATAGGTCCTTTTTGAATATACATAGGTTTTGGACTTTTTTTTTGTATTTTAATACTTTAATAAAGCGTATTTATGTTATCAGGAATGGTTGATCGCGATGGCCTACATACACCCAAAGAATGCTGAAGAGCAGAAGATATCAGATATGGTTTACTCATTGTTCAGGATGTTATTACATCATGCTATCAAACATGAATACGGAGGGTGGAGAGTCTGGGTTGATACTTAGCCATCGTTCATTCTAAGGTAAACTCTAAAATAGTAAAGAAAGTTTTAATTATGCGCTTAAACAAATCCAAAATTATAAGTGTGGGGAGTGACCACAGTATACTTATAAAAACCCGTCAATATCGCACAACATTCCTGTTTTACCAAGTATATATCGAGAGTTATGTAGATAATTTACCATAGTAGATGTATGCTGGTATGATAACGGTGACTGTCGATAGATCAGGGGTTGTCATTGTTCTTGCTCTGTACTTTATTTAACATCAAATGAAGCGCAGTTCTTCTTCTTCTTATTTAATGGCAATCTGTGTGTACACACAATTTGTGCCAATGTCATGTGGGCAAGATTTTCAATCTTGTATCAGCGTTACCAAGCTCCAACAAAACGGTGGCCCATCCTGCTCGAACTTTCCATGGAGCTTTGTCGGCACCTCAGAATATATGCTAGGCGTTGTCTTCTATAATAAACTTAACTTGAACACAATATCTAAACTATTTCACACAAAACGCCACCAAGATTACATGATATAGAGTCAAGTACACAAGTTTAATGAATTAAAGAAAACAATTGCTACATGTCAGACTGAGATCCCGCCAAAAACTCCGAAGCGCAGTTATTTTCCCGAACCCGAATACGTAATCAATGCAATTAAATTAGAAAAATTATTTTATCAATATTCATTAAAGTTTATTTGTATAAAATTACAGGTATCATACGAAGAATTCAAATTACAATTTGCTCAGATGTATGAGCACTATGAACAGAGACGAGCAGACAATATAACTGATCCTGCGGAAAGACAACAGCGACCAATATCCACTATATCCGGTTGGGACAGACACACGGACGGTCCGACAAACAAACCACGTATACTGCAGGATACCGACGATAGTGCGGATAGTTCCCCCGCGTCGGTCACCAAACAGAACGTGCTCAATCACGGTGCTCAAACTGAAATAGGCAAAGGCCTCTCGCTTAGAGAAGTCGAATCTTGCATTTGTATTAACGTTAACCCGGAAAGTGACAAAGACGCTGAAACCGATCGGACTACACAAGTGGTATATAGTGAAGTGTGTAAAGTGCATAGTCCTGTGAAACAAACTGTTGATACCGAAGTGCCCACTCTTGAAGACGGTTGTGATAGTGTTAAACGTACTAGTAATAAACTGGAGCATGCGATCGACGAAGCCGATCCAGATAACGAAGAGATGACGCTAAATACCGGCGACCTACAAACTCCCAGTGATCTGGTAGATTCGATTATTAACGAAACCAAAGCTTTAGATATAGAATCAGGAATCGGTACTTTGGAGAAAACAGACAATCTCACCCGACAAGGCAGTCTCGATTATATTCCGGTTAGAGATGTTGGCGATAACATAGTTAAAGATGATAACACTGATAAAAGTGAAGGGATACCATCAAGTTTATCTGCGAGTGAAACTGCTAGTCCGGAAAGGGTTGCCGAGTTGAATGTTGTAACAGAACGAGAATCTGAACTGAACTATAATTGAACTCTCTGATCCGTCTGAACTATACTTGACTCCGAGAGAAGTTACCAGCCCTAAGAAAGTTCTAGATAACACTGAAGTTCAAATACTAGAAGACGTAGAATCAGACGATCCACAACACGTCGCTGTTAATATAGTAAACGATGTGTTGAGTATCGCACTCGAAACTGTCAGATTGAAGGCAGACGATGATACAGATTCTGGAGCTATTTCTGGAGGCTTACATTCTGAAGGTAATACGCCTAACGGCCGTGAAGATTTCGAGCAAGAGATTGAAGAAATTATAAGTGAAAAGGAAACTGCTGAAGCGATAGCTAATGAGCTCGTTTCAGATATGATTACAATAGCGCTTTCTCAAAGTGATGAGAAGAAAGAAAAAGAATTCGTGGCGGATGATGATAGCTCACAGCTAGTGATGCCATCGGACCATCCTCACGAAGGTAACGTTTTACCTTTGGATGGTGAATTTTTAGTCAATACTAACACGGTTAAAGAACCGGAACAAATAGAAAATAAACAAGTCGAAGAGACGACTCAAGAAAATGCCATAGATGAAAACGAATCTATGAATGAGGAATTAACACAAAAGCAAACGTCGCCAGAAATACCACCGATATCAACGATCAGTGAAAATATATCACTGGCGAATAAGAAGGAACAAGAAACGGATGATGAGAGGAACCGTGAGAATGAGAAGGATAAGAGACGAGTGAGTTTACCGGGAAACAGCGAGATGAACCAGGACAACGTGAGAAGTGAAGGTATCATCTCGCAGGGTACGAACACTTCGACTTCGCCGAAGAGACCGCGCAGTGCTTCGACGAGTACTCAAGTTGACTCTAACCATTTCGGTAAGTCATTGTTGTTTATATCTCAACATAGTTACGTGTTGTTCATGTTCATTATTCATGAGCTCTCAAATAAGTTAGTTCGTACTAACTTCCATAAACTTAAATATCTAAATGATTACCAAATTTTATCCGATGGAATGTGCGCAACGGTTACTATATATCGTCAAACTTTCTATGGTATTTGTAATTTAATAATAGTTTTCTACCGATATCTTGGTTTCAGCTATTCTCGGTTAAACATCTAGCCGGGCAGTATAGTTTCGGTATTCAAGTAAAGTGCATGATTCTTCTCGTCCACGGGCGAAATGAAACATATTAAAAAATAACATTAATTTGTCGCATTTTTAATTCATTTGATATCGACTCCGACTTTGAGTAAATATAGAGAGAGAAAATTAGAGAAAACCTAAATGAATTTTCATTATACCAACAAGTTGAATAAGGAAAAAAATTCAATTAGAATTTAACTTTAATTAGATATATTTTATGTTTTACATTTTTTCACTGGTCTAACTATTAAACAACACAACAAAAGATCAGTGGACAGAAAAGAAAAAGGGATTGAACTGTTTTTATCTGTCTGTGTATAAATATATATATATATATATATATATATATATATATATATATTAATTACATTATTAAACGATTTCCTCATGTGTATGTTTATTTTTTTGAAAAATGAGTATTTTTTTCTAATTTATAAAAAACTTACCGCATAGATCATTGTTATGCCGTCAAATGGTGGCATGTTTAATAGTTCGGAATGAAAGCGTGTTATAACGTCGGTTATAGAAACGAGACGTACATCGAAATGTTCCCGGCCTATGTTCTCTCCGGGACCGACGCGGCCGCCGTTTCGCATTCCCGAGTTTCGATGGTCCTACATACATCAGAGATTACTATCCGATGTACTTTTCTCCTTAGAAACAGACATACAGGTAATTATATTCACGACTAAGATATTCTAAATGACGAACAATTAAGTATTATTTTATTTTATTTAATCATTTTATTTTAAACTAAAAAATTACGTAACTTTAATATGTGATGTTAAATAAATCCTTTTAGGCATAACTAAATGCTAGTGTCCGATCGAAACTGGATTTTCAGCCGAAACCGAACCTTGTTAGGACAAATATAGATAAGTAACTCATATAAATGAACAACAGTTATTGTTATGTTGAATTACGTAACATAAGTGACAGCTGTGTGCCCGCGGCCCCGCTCGTCTTTCATACTCGTATATTCTTCATTGCGTAATATAGTTTTAAAATAATTTATTGAAAAATAATGTTTTAGTGGTGCTGTTCATTGAATCGTATTTTGTTCACAATTTCATAAGTTTTAATTTTTTTACACGGAGCCTTCATTATTTTCCTAAAAGTTTTTTTGATACTAACAGAAAGCAAAGATACTTCTCACACGTTAAGACACTAATTGTAAGAAAAACTGAACTGAATCAGATTTTATTCACAATTACACGACTTTTTTTTGTTTTTACTCCAAGCTCTAATTTTTTTTTCGAAAAAAAATGACCCTTCATTACGCGGAGTAACTTCAGCTATCTACCAAAAAAAGTTCCGTCAATATCAATCTAGCCGTCGCAGAGAACAGGCGGAACAAAAAGACAGAGAGGTAAAAATTTCAAAGACTGTGTTTTTGTGTAGGTACCTTAACTATTCATATTATATTTTTGATATTTTGATTTGTTATATTGATATTACAAACAGACACTTAAAGTTTAGATACAGATGGAATATTATTTTCAATTTAATATGAACAAAAACATTAGTAAATATATTAATGACGTTTGTATTTGTAAGCCATAAGATATAAAATAGTATTGTGTTCACAATTCATCGCGTTACCGGTTATTATTTCAAAGTAAAATAATATAAATAAACTATAACAAATTCAGTTAATTTTTCAACTTTTCACATTTATTTTCAATATAACAAACAACCACCTTCGGCTTCACCAGCTTTTACAATTTTATATTTTATTTCATTGAAATTTGCCTTTAAAAAGCATATTAGCTTTTCTAAGACGTGGATGTGAGTTGTCAAGAAAGTCTGAAGGATGAATAATTATGAAGTCGAAATTCGATAAGTGTCTGATACAATGCTGAATTTTCTAGCAGACTTCAAAACGGAGAAGGTTATCAATTAATATGTTTGTTACTTGATTTCTACGTCAATTGTGGACCAGTTTGCAACTTTTTTTTATTCGAAAGAGTACACTCCCGAGCTGGGCCCATTGACACCAAGTCAGGATCTCATCAGTGGATCTCGTGGAAATCGAGAATAACCTTGAATATTATAGAAACTTACACGTGTTTCATATATTTGTTTCTAAAGCTATTGAAGGATTACGTAATCTTACATGAGTTGTTTTTTTTTGTTGTAAATGTGTTTTTATTTTCTATGTATAATTTTGAAACTTGAGTTCACCGAGAACATGTCAGTCCCATCGTAACCTAAACTTCAAACTAACAAACAATACCTTATTCGCAAACTTCCACAAAATTTTGGCTTCTACACTTGCAGGCAAAGCCAAAATTTCATGAAAGGTTCCTAAAAACTCAATAAGTTAAGATTCAGTTGTTTGAGTTCACTATTTCTTTCAGTTATGTTTCGGCCACATTACATCAACAAGTGTTGTACTTTGTTATTGTGACTTAAAACTATGCGTAAAAGTACGTACTTTAATCAAAAAGTATGCATTTACACAACTTTTCTATACGTAACCGGTTTCAAAATTATTAATGGTATTAAAACAAAAAATATATTAAAGTAAACATAAATAGATTAATAGAGTAATTATTTATTTCGTTTTTAGTGCATTTTTATAGTTTATTCATTTGAAGTCAGATTTGTTTTTAATTAACGCGTCCGAAGATTCGGCCGTTTTTGGCCGAAAGCGAAATTTTTGCCGAAAAAGAAAATTTTTGACTAAACTAAGCAAAACCGAACCTTTTTACGGATATTAATAAATACCCATACGCTTGAGTTATCCTTATTTGTACACTTAACATAATATCAATCTTCAGACTTATATTTATTTGTATAGACTCCAAGTACAGGCATAGTTTGGAGTTTACCATCAAAGTCTAATCCTTATTATTAATTGTTAACTATAAATAAACATATTTTTATCTTTTTTCAGTTTATTTTGAGTGTATTATAGTTGAATATCAAAATTAAAATCAAAAACATCTTTATTCAATTTAGCCACTAAGAAGGCACTTATGAACGTCTAAAACAATACCACCGGTTCGGAAAACAACCCAGCCGAGAAGAGCGCAGGCAAGAAACTCGATCTGGTTCTTTTTTTTAATAAATATATTACATATAATTTTTTTTTTTAATAAAAAATTATACAAGTTAATTTTAATAATGTTAGCGGAAGCAGAGAGATGTGGGTTAATTCCAGACATCACTATCGTTCACGTAATGATCCACCATGTAATAACCTTTTGAGATTAAAACTTCCTTGACATAATACTTGAACTTATTGTCAGGTAAATCGGTAATGTAACTTGGGATCTTATTGTAAAACCGAATACTATTACCTGTAAAGCTTTTATTACACTTACTTAACCTAAGCGTGGGACGGCCAACTTGTCTTTACTTCTAATATTAAAATTATGACGATCATTCACTAGATCTAGCTTGTCTAAATTTTTACGAATATGCATTAAATTATCGGAGATGTATACTGTTATATATATACATATACTGTGTTATGTAAACTTTGTGGTAATTATACTGTATAGTTTTATGGGTTTTAATCCAAAATTTAGCTAATGTTAAGTGACGACATTGCCTTAAACTGTATCACGTAAAACCTAAATATATTGATTTTCAAACTTGAGTTGGTAGATTTTTAAACACTATAACCATACCATAGTTTTCACATTGCCTTAAACTGTATCACGTAAAACCTAATATATTGATTTTCAAACTTGAGTTGGTAGATTTTTAAACACTATAACCATACCATAGTTTTCGAATATTTATTGTAGACTTGGACAAGTGGATTACGGTGATCGATAAACGCGATATGTTACTCTAATACTTCTGAATCATCATCGCTTAGAAAATAACAGGCCATTTTACTTGAATTTGCATAAAGTATTTTACCGTTCCATCTCTCGTATGTGCAGGTTTGGCGTAGTCACTCGACTAAATCAGTGATAGACTTCGTGAACAGCAGCGAGAATGCGATATTCGTTGTAAACACGGTGCATTTGATCAGTCAACTAGCTGATAACTTGATAATCGCATGCGGCGGTTTACTCCCACTGTTGGCGTCCGCCACTTCGCCTAACGTAAGTTATGCTGTTTATTCTTATGATATCCTGGTACTTGTACCAAATCATTTTGAACGATTTATTATTTTTTATCCCTTGTGTTGTTTGTTACGGTTGTTATTTATAATTTTACCTTTCGTATAAATTGTATTTAATAAAGATTAATTTATTAAATAATATTTGCATTATTTACATACATTTTCGCAATTTTCGTTACGCACTTTGGTTATTCTTTTAACAACAATAATGTGTAATCTTACATGTAAAATGTATTAGATAACTTTTATTAACAAATATTTATTATTGTGGAATAATTTTCCGTTCTATTTCATTCTATTCCATTTTCATTTTCCTATTGAATATTAATAAACTTGTCAGGTTTTAAAAGTCGATTGAAGAGTCATTTAATAGGGGCATTTAATAGTCAGTTCAGTGACTGATGATGTTTTGGTCGTTTGTTAGCAAATTTGGTTTTAAGAAATACATATAACGGGTTCCAGAATGAGCTCGACGTGATAGAGCCGACGCAAGGGATGCCAGTGGAAGTGGCGGTCACGTTTTCTGCAGAGGCTGGTCAGTATGGCGGACGTGCTGATATTCGCTAGCGCACTCAACTTCGCCGAACTCGAAGCCGAAAAGAACATGTCTAGCGGCGGTATCCTAAGACAATGCCTGAGGCTGGTAAGTGTCATAAAGTCTTTTCTTAAGGTATTCATTATTTTACTCGAGTCTTTCGTACTGTTCTGATTTTGTATCGTTTGAAATAATTATATTTCAAAAATCTACCACTAATTTTTTAAATTTCTTATTGGCCTTTATAATAAACGTTGAAGTGACTTCAGAATTTTATTATAGCTCATTTAAATTATAGCATAGAGGGTTTTTTTTTATGACTCAAAAAAAAGTTTATATAAATATTTTTTTGAAATAAAATTTACTAGCCCTTTTATCAAGCATAAGCGCCTTTCAGGGTCTAAATTTAGTAAAGTACTTTCGGTTAGATTTGATCGCAAAAAAAAACGAAGCCTTTACCTCTTAGGTTTTCCACATAGTATTCGAATACAAAGACATTGAACTGAAGTTACTCTATATTAATGTTGTATTCTATATTATGTGATGTATCTTAAAACATTTATCACTCAGAACAGTACGATTGATGTCATCGGTAGATTTCTCTTCTATACATTTAAATCTTTCCTATCATCATTCAAAAATACATGTTTTAAATTTCAATTTGTATAATTAAAGTTAATTATTTTTTATCTTTAACTTGTATCATATAGATCTAAAGAAAAAAAGGACTTTCCTACTATTTATACTCAAGTTATAGAAAGTAATCGATTTTATTTTAAATAATTAATGTAGTAAAATCTAATATTTGTTATATCTGTAGTTTTGTTTAGAAAAGATGGACGAGAAATTCCTAATAAAAGAAATCAAATATCTTCATTTTAATCGCATTATAGCTAATAAGGAGCCACGCTTTAACAGTTAAACTGATACGTATACCGTGACCGAAAACATGTGTAGGGCGTCCCGTGACGTCTAATTTTTTTTATTTACATTAAATTTTCCGATTGTTAGTTTAATGTTAAAAAAGGCTTCCCGTCCACTTTTGATAGTAATAAGTTAGAGTAACAATAGTATTAGCGTAGCTGCGCAGAGCGCGCAGTAGTCGCTAGATGAACGCGCATGTGTGCGTGTGTGTGTGTACATAGGTGTGCACGTGTGCGGTGCGCAATTGTCTCGAGTGCAAGGAGCGACAGCGGTATTCCGCCCGCGCCTCTGCCCGCCACTCCGACTCGCCCTCGTCCAAGGTAAACTAAGAAACAACAGACGTACCATTTGTAGGTGTTATGCCCGCGGTTGTGTCCCATGTTCTCACTATTATAATTCATCTTATTCATTCTCCCTTTGGAAATGATTTCCACACAATACTTTAGTAGGGGCGACGCAGCTGTAACGGTTCCAAAACGCGGTCGCCAAATACTTGTAATTATGTTTCCATAATGAGATGTGAATTTCCTTTTAGGTTACAATCAAATTTTAAAATAATTTGGAAAATATTAACATTCATTAATTTAACCAATTAGTAGAAATACTGAGAACTGCACAATGTTACTAAATAAAATTTAATACTCCTTTGATTCATGTTCTCCTGGTGGTATATTATGTGCACGTGTTAATTTTGCGGCACAGTTTTACAAGTAAAAAAAACATTTTTAAGAGCCCATTTTGAATTTAGACGCAAATAATTTTTTACTTGATTTTTTTTTATTAATAAAAGGATATATTGCATATATTATTTTATATTGATAATCAATCTAAACTGAAAGCTTTTTCTATCACTGCACCACTCACCAAATTTTAACTATTATATAATATCTAGGGATTTGTTTTATTAAATAAATAATATAAACACAACACACACTGCAAATAAATAATTGGTTGATTATATGTTAGTGGAATTATTTCTACTTTGCATGTTTAGTGAAATTTATAATAAAAACACTTCTACATATAAAATTGTCGCAGGACACAATAATGTATAATTCTACCACAGTGCATGTTCTTTACGATTATTTCTGAATTTATTTAATTTCTCGTAGTTATCTAGAAATTTCTGCATTATTTGGTTTTTATTATTAAACAAAATACAACTTTCGAATGCAGAGTGTTGTGGCCAGCTTAGCGGACGCTTCTAGTCCTGTAAAGGATCCAGAAAGGCTATTGCAAGACATGGACGTTAACAGACTTCGAGCTGTTATTTATAGAGATGTAGTAAGTATATGATCAATTGAGAATATCTTGGCTCATATTACCTGTGTGTTTTATTTTAAATATCTTTGTTTTATTTTCTTAGCATTTGTAAAATATATTTTTTTAAATTTATTTTTGGTACAAAACGAAAGCACAAATACAAATAAATAGTTATACATTTGGATAAATTAAATCCCAAAGTTTGTGTGACACTATAATCGATATTAATGAGTTTTAATTTAAAAATTACCTGAAACTTTTAAGATGTTGCTGGGCTTGTTAATTAAATGAAGAAATCCTATGGACTTGACAACCGTTTATTCTGAAGTACAGTAATAAACTGATGATTTAATTCAGATTACATTACGGCGTTGTAGAAAGCGTACGTTAATAATAGATACGTGAATAGTGTACAAAATATATGAGCTATACCGTAGACACGCTAAAGTTATGTGCCTACCCCACGATATTATGTATGTTTAATAACAGGCGAGCTGTTAGGTGCAATGATGTGATATGACTTACAGGAGGAAACGAAGCAAGCCCAGTTCCTCTCGTTGGCGATCGTGTATTTTATCTCGGTGCTGATGGTGTCTAAGTATCGCGACATACTGGAGCCGCCGGCGCATGCGCACGCGCACGCACACGCGCCCGCAGAGTGCGCGCGTCGCACGCACCACACGCATGAACATCACGGTAACTCAACACGCCTTTCTTATTTTCATTAAATGTGTTCATTCGAGTTATTTTACAAAGCCACTTCAAATGGAAGAATATAACAATTTCTCTATTATCCATGTTATCTTTTCATATCATGTGTAATGTTTGTTATTTGGCTTTGAAGAATCGAAATCGATTTGGCATCGTGAAAGTGTCAGTTATTCGAGTATCAACTAGTTTTTGTCGTATAAAATTGATCACTCGTTTATGTGTATAATTTTATTATGTGTGTATCTTTTTATACATTGCCTTGGCGTACGTTTTGTAGTCTGCACGAGTATATAGACTCTCACGAAGGCAGATTTGTTTTATCGGTGCAAATTAACATTATGTTTCTTAAATAATAAGTAGCAGGTTTGGACCTAGTTGGTCACATAATTAGTTACGTGACCAACTTCATTGGTTATTGTAAAATATTTCATCTAATTTTTTTTTCAAATTTAATTAAAAATTAAAACGGGTGGACTATATCAAAAGATCAAAATTTTATTTCTTTGCAATAAAAATATAAGTTCTAATTTTTGCGCTCTTCATGCTTTTATATACATATTTTTATTTAACGTCTACGTAGTGATTTATCTTACATTGTAAATAAGTATTATATCTATACATCTCTATTATATTGTAAAATGTGTCGTAGCAATGCACAGATCTTTGTGTCAAACGTTGACTGTTTTTTTTTTCAATATGTAGATGTTTTATATCTCATTTTTTAATACATTATATTTAATACTATGTAATACACATAATGTTTGTTTATTATATTTATTTCATAATATATATCGACGCTATTTATTTATGCTTCTTTATGCTTTTGAAGGCACTTTATCAAAAATTTACTACATTTTTTTTATCGATATTTATATTTACAGTAATGTATTCTATACTTAAATTGTGTACTTTTTGTAACTTAAAATAAAACACTTATAAAAATTAAAAAATTATTTCCTACGTGAAGTGAATTTTATTCTAATTTTCTGTACATCTGTTACGCATTATAAGAAACGGCATAATAATAGAGTTACATTTGCAATAACATTGATATCAAAATATTGTCTAAACTTAAGAAAAGCGATCGAATGATGCGTGGTACGTACACATCATAATCGTTTTTATGAAGGTCTCAATTTCTACAAGTAGATATCTATATTATCGTTCTCGTTAGGTCCATTAAATTGTTTTAATAATTTTTTATTATTAAATATTTTTGCGTTACTATAGCGACAGGTTACTCAGACTTTATGTGAAATGTAATTTCTCCTTTTTTCACGCCGCTTGAATAACCCGTCACGATTTGGAACACTGGTAAAATCGTCTACATTTACTAACACTTACGGCACTGTATCATCGTTTATTACATTTTTGATCTTTCGATCGTTATTATTATGACTGGATTGTTCCACTATCGAATGATCAAATTTTTAATCGTGATTCACATATGTCATTGACTTCACTTTTTTCTGTTTATGTGGTCCTGGTAATTTTTTCATTGAATTCCTATACTTTCCTTGGCTGATGTTTGTATTGCCGGCGCACCTCTGCCTGGGTGGTTATGTGGGAATAGGATCGAGGCCGCTATTTCCCCAGTGGTCCCACCATGTGTACCCCCAGTTCCTGCCTGGTGGGCATCCAGCTCACCGACACCCACACACGCACTGCAAACTTGATTGCAGTCAACACGTTAACAATAACACGCACGCACACACACGCATCGCTAGTTACCACCGCCCACACGCAGGTAACGCTGCCCACCCACCACGAGCGACTACCTAATGTTGGCTATCGCATCGCATTATCTTCAATATTCTTCATTTCTTTAAAAGAAAACATTAATTATGTAAATGTTACGTGTTTTTACATTTATAATAAAAAGGTATTTGTATATGAAACATTTAAAAAAGTAGTATGAAAATAAAATAATAAAGTATATCGTTTCTGAATCGAGTCTTGAAATTCGTCTGATGAACTAACTTCAAATAGTTCCTTTTCTGTGATAATATAAAGTCAATACCTGTTATATTAATTGGTATACATGGAGAGCATTTGTTCCAACCGTCTTTTCACAAAATATAACATAATATAATATAAACATTGTAATAGACTATTTTGAAAGTAGTTCGATCAATTTATTTTCACTACACTACAGAAAATGTACAAAAGAGTAACTACACATTACAGCTTTTAATGTATTTTAAACTCTAACATACTCAAAACTAGAGAAAGATAAATAAATAATTGTGATGCGATCGCTAGAAAACTGGTTTTGTGGTCGCCGTTCGCGAGCTCTGTTTTGTTTTTAACTCCTTGAGCACTAGTCTGGCGTTTACGCCAGCTTTCCATTGTTTTCCTACTGTCTCATTTTTAAGGGTAATCGACATATTAATATATAAAAATGTAAAAAAAAACATTTTTTCTAATGGCTTACTTCTGTAATAAAACGTTAAAATTATTGGAAATGAGAAAGAAACAAAACAGTGCGCAATTGCACCGCCAATGCACCGCTTCTTGATTTATTTCTTTTATATTTGAGTTGCGACATCGTTTTGAATAGAGTGATGAGTTCCAAGCATGCTTTAAATAAACATTAAAATATCTAAAACCCATGTAAATGTAAATTCTATAAGATTTAGAAATTGCTCACTAAATCGACATCGCATTGTAGTTTTAATATATTTTCTGTACGGGATCTCATATGCATAAAAATGAATGTTATACTAAAAATACCCCTTGTAAAGTTCATCTTATGTCTTAGTGTCCTCGCTTTATTGAAGCAAGCTTTATCAATGTTGTGTAAACGTGTAAAAATGCGATTATATTTTAAACTAATAAGTGTAAATTTAACATTTCATGTAGACCACAACGGAGACGACGTTGAATATGCTATGATAGTAGTCGATGAGAATAATTCCACGATAAACGAACTGGACTCACCCTCTATGAAGGTAAGATCTTATTAATGCATCGCAAGGAACTGATAATATGACAGCATGATGATTACTTGATCGTGTGTAATGTAATGCCCCTTATTTATTTATTAAACTTCATTATGTTATTAGTAAAATAGTGAAGATAGTAAATGAAGTAATTCGTTTGATTTTAATTGTATTTTCGGTTGCTAAATATTAGAAATTGTTTACAAATATGTTACTTTGTTTTTATATTAAGCAACAGTGCGAAACATTGACTGATCTCTTCGGAAATCTTAGCTAAATCAGGTATAAATTAGCATGTATTTTTGATAATGATTTAAAGTTTCTGCGTGTAATTTAGCTATTCTATTACTAGAAAGTTAATAGATATATAGTGTTATATAAAGTAGATTTGAACGCATGTCATTCTAAGATTGTATACGTTACATATAAGTCATTTCGATATCATATTATATTTTGTTGAGTAAATTGATTTGCTATTGACTATTTTTTTCCCCTTTTCGGTGTCGCTTATGAGAATTTATGTTAAGAGTTTAGTTCGTGGGCGACTGTGTGAGTCTGTACCATCTGTGAATGCTTTATTATATTCGTTTTGTTTTGCTGTTGCAATAAATTAATAAGGAGACGGATGGCAAAGAGGACGGTGTTGCCAAAATAGAGACGACAACGGACGAACTGAAGCCGAATTCTGGTGAACGAACAGAGGGGAAAACTAACGAGTTACCGGAACCGTCGCCGGCTTCGGAAAAGGAAGAGCCGCTTTTCAAGTCGAGCCTACGTATGAAAGCGCAAACTAAACAAAAGGTTAGTTGGAAATGGAAGAGTTGATGACAGCTCCTGTCTTCTATTAGATAATGCGTCTATCTAGGACTGTGGTCTTTAGGGTTCCCTTCATAAATGTCTAGTTTTAATCATAAATTTCATTGTAGTGAAATCGAACAGTACGTTTATTTATCTCTTTCAATATATTATTATAAAAAGGATGTTGACTGATTATTCTTTATAATAATATCATAAAATAGTAATGACTATGAATGTGAAAGGATGGAAAAGTAGAGGAAGAATAAAGAAAGTGTGGATGGAGTGTGTAAGAAATGATATGAAAGAAAAAGGAGTGAATGAAGAGATGACGGCTGATAGGGACGAATGGAAGTTCTTCTTACATACTGCGCCGACCCCAAGTGAGTTGGGAAAAGGCATTAGAATGATGATGATCTTATCATAAAAGAAACCATAAGTAAGGTAATAAAATTAAAATCCGATAAAAAAACTTACAAGAGTTTTAGTTTTATCCTAGAAAAAAGTATACTGTACTGAGACATGACGCTTTAGTTAGTTTTCAGACAAGTATCATACTAAAATTAGTTTTGTGCGAAAAGGATAGCATTTGCCCTCAATCGCCATTTGCCCACCTTTAAACTCTTGTGTCTCAGAATTGTATTAGTCGAATCAAATATTTATTTCAGTTTGTATTATATTATTTACTTTGTGTATTGGGTGCAATAAATTATATATGTTGACAACAGTCAACTCTACACTATTGTAATTTTTACTATATTGTAACTGTTAATGTACTGAGATGTCACTAAAATGAACATTTATGGAATTACCTTTATTAAAATTCTCTTCCTTCTTTGGTGTATTATATTTATGTTTATCTAATAAACCTATTTTAATAAACGATTGTTATTGTCCTGTTTGTAAGCCTTCAACCGCAAGGTCCAAAACATTATCCGGGATAACAGTCTCAGTGGTCAACTTGGTTTGTACACATCATCAATATATATATATAGAGTGAAAAGACACATATTTTTTTTTAGTGTGACACGTTATATTATATCGATTGGTTTTATAAACCTGGTATTATTTGCTTAAAATGTAAAACTTTTAAACAACAGCAAACGATAGAAATGCGCATTATATTTAGACATGGCCGTTTTTTATAATAACTATGTTGAGCGCCGATGCCAAAATCATGAATAATGTATGCCAGTGACATCAGATGCCCAGTTCGATGCGAACGCTACCATCTTGTTGAATAAGAATCAATATAATTGAAAAAAATTACGCATAGGTCATATTAACTGTGTATAGGTCTGCATTTATTCTAGTTCAGATCTTTTCTAAAGATTCTAAATATAATTTTTTGATAAAACTAAATAAAACATTTCTTTGTTTCATTAAATTAACCTACATAACAATTTTATCTTTTCTTATTTATACCATGAACACTCTTAATTCATAAATGAATTACTCAAAATGTAATATTCAAATATTTAGCTTATCACTCACTAACATTAAAAAGCGTTTATTCATGATTTATAGACAAAATTACATTTTAGTACTTCCGCCAAACTGCTTGGGAGTTTATTGGTATATTATTTACCAAATAATTACTTAGAAAAAAAACTATGCGCTAAGGCATCGGTAACAACAACAATGTCTTGCCTATGTTCGTTCCGTGTTGCGCGACAGCGTTACGGAAAATAATGAACGATAGCCATTTGAACGGTAACGATGCGCATCGATGAAAACGCCTATGTCTAATTATATCAGTAAGAGTTTGCAAATATTCATGACCAATCCGAAACACTAATGGACACGTGCTTGTTTATACTTAAAAGTGTTTTTATTAAACCAACACAAATAGGCTACAAGCTAACGCTCACGATATCAAATTTGAATTGTAAGTATTATATATAAGAATATGATACAATAAAAAAAGTGATTATATGAATTATATAATGGAAATATATCGCACTCGGGCACAAGGAGTATCGGTAAAATTACAATCATCACGCTTAATTGTATAATGGAAATGAAGTGTTTGCTATTTATTTTTATACTATGTATTTATATGTATGTGGCGTTTTATTTCCAGCATGTTCTATGGTAGCTTTGGCTTGCTATTTCATCACCTGATTACTTTAGACGCATGCTGTGTTTTATTTACTATTTCACTGTCATATTTTATGATTTTTATATTAAACGTTCCAAAACTATTTTTTTTAATAATTAATTTCTTTCACGTAAATGAAGGTAAGTTGTTTAATTGTACTAAATGAAAATATTTAATTTAACGATGCCTTACCTTTTGGGCTTAAAATAAATCTAATTAGAAAGCTCAAAGTTAGGAAAGGAGCGATGGAGAGAGCTATGCTTGGAGTTTCACTGCGTGGTCGAATCAGAATTGAGGAGATCCGCAGAAGAACTAAAGTAACCGACATTGCCCGAAGAATTGGCAAACTTAAGTGGCAGTGTTTGGCCACATTCCTCGTAGAACCGATGCCCGATGGAGTCAACGGGTTCTCGAATGGCTACCACGCACCGAAAGACGCAGCGTGGGTAGGTCCCCACAAGGTAGAGCGACGACCTGGTGAAGGTCGCTAAAGTCCACTTGCTACAAGACCGGTCGTTGTGGAGATCTTTGGGAAAGACCTATGTCCAGCAGTGGACGTATTTCTGTTTAATGGATGTATACATTGGTATATTTAAGTTAATCTTTTACTGAATCCTTTATGTAGAATAAATAATAGAGTAGTTGTATAAAAAGTATAATCTATTTAATATTGTGTTTCTTCTGTCGGTAGAGCGTGGACTCTATTGAGGACGCCGGTTCATTCCATTTGAACTCTAATGAAACGACTAACAATGATCCTGAGACTTCCAGCGAAATTGCATTAGATGATAACAAACATCCTGTTAGTATTACTTTATTTTAATAGAATTTTACTATTCTCATACCCATAAAACTTAACCTAGTCTTAAAATTCAGCAAATATGGATGCCTATAGATATTTTTTATTGTCTCGCCAAAGAACAGATCAAAGATGGAGTTAACCACTGAAAACAAAATTAAAATCATAAGAAAAACAAGAAACTGATGTGTTTAAATTTTGTCTTAGACAGAGCGTACTATACTAAGATATGACGTCACGTGTCTTAGAATTTTATTACACCAATCAATATTTTTTCAGTTTTATGTTTAATTTATAGTCTGTTGTTTCAATAAACGCTACGCTATTAAAAATCTAATTTTTATCCTTAAGAGTTTATTTGTTAAAAGTTAACTAGAATTGTTTGAATAATGATTTTTCTACTTGTATTTGATATCTTAAATAATTGTTAAAGTTAGTTATTTTTAATTTGACCTCGGCAGAATCAGATGAGAATCAATTCACAGTCGACATCATCTAGATTGTTCTGGATATATATTTTCTGTTTATAGAGCATAAAGTTATCAAATTGCTTACAGGTAAGCAATGATGAGTCGTGGACAGATGTAAATCTAAACGAAGAGGGTGAAAGAGGTCCCGCGACCATCACCGGCAGGGCTAGAGATCATGAAGGGAATATTCACGAAGGTATATATTCTGTGAAATAAACTATTTACCTGTTTATCGATGTATGATTTTCAACATATAACAAAAAAAAATTTATGCAATGTTTCAAATACTCCTTAGAGCTCGTCCACTGTCCATATTTATCTTTCTTTATACATGTAATATTTTATTTGTGATGTATCTTGCAGAACACTTCTCGATGGGAATCAAACTTAGTAATAAAATTACTATTTTGTTATGTAAATACAATATTATTCGGTAAAAAGGTGAAAACTACATCCCAAATATTTATAAATTTTATAAAACGTGTTTAAAAGGATGATAGGATAAATAGAAAACAAGATGTGTACTGTAAAAACAAATGAAAGTCGTGATTATATTTTAGATATCGATAAACAAATTCACATGAGAAATTCCGAGCCGCACCATCACATGCAACAGCGCCATCAGAACAGGAGTCTACAAACGACACAAAGGCATCTTCATCCGGTAAGTTGATACTAACAACTTCTTGATTATTCTTCTTGTATTTTTTAATTGCAAGGTAGGTAAAGGTGGCGCAAGACCGGTCGTCGTGGAGATCTTTGGGGAGACCTATGTCCAGCAGTGGACGTCTTTTGGTTGAATGGATGGATAAATAGACTCATTGCCATATATTGGAGTCAAAATAGTTACATATAAAAACTAATCGCAGGATTCACTTCGGTGTATAGGTGGTCGGCCATTTAAACTTGTATTATTATTAAAAAATGAAGTAACATAAATATTCTATAATTGAAATGACCCCGGGAATTTGCCACTTTTCTAACTTTGTTGACAGATTAAAGCGTTGATTGATGTTATGTTATGTTGCATTATGTTTTCTTTCTGGTCTTGAACGAGAAAACATCTAATTATCTTTTTAAAGGATAATGAAACATTAGCCGGCTTGAACGCGATGAACGCTTCTATGTCGGCCGACGGAGTGTCCCGGGAGGCTTCCCTCACACACAAGCTGGAGACGGCTCTGGGTCCCGTGTGCCCTCTCCTGCGGGAGATCATGCTCGACTTTGCTCCTTTCCTCTCGAAGACTCTCGTGGGAAGTCACGGCCAGGAGTTACTCATGGAGGGTAAAGGTATACAATTCTAAGCATGGTAGTTTTAGATTATTTCTTTCTTAATTGTTTTGTTTCTATAACCCATTTTTGTCTCATTACTTATTTGGGATTCTTGAGATATTTCTTCGTAACGCCTCATATACATTTATTTCTATGTTAATATAAGGACGTAACTGTTTTTTTGTTCGGTCAAATTATTAAATCCGCTGGCCCAATTTTTATTCCATTGCTTTTTATATATTTCTTAAAATTTTGTGAATTTTTCTACATACTATACGTATACGACTAAAAACTTCTTTCAAAATTTCTGGTGTTTCTTGTTAAACTTAATAATAAGGTTTTGTGTTCTTCTATGCCTACTAATTTTTTAATCGATTAGTTATTGAGAAATTTGCTTATTGCTATTGAAGAGAATAATTTCGTAAAGTAAAAAATAATAATAATTCTTTAATAATAATAATAATTTTAATTCTTTCAGGCCTCCAAACGTTCAAGTCCAGCACGTCTGTGGTTGAACTGGTAATGTTATTGTGTTCGCAAGAGTGGCAGAACTCGCTGCAGAAGCACGCCGGTTTGGCCTTCATAGAGCTGATTAACGAAGGTCGGTTGCTGTCACACGCCATGAGGGACCACATAGTCCGCGTCGCGAACGAAGCCGAATTCATTCTCAATAGAATGAGGGCGGATGATGTATTGAAACATGCAGATTTCGAGGTAAACCCTTTAATTCTTGTATTATTTTAGTTGTCGTGTCATTCGTTGATTCCTTGTTGTCTTCTTAGTTAATTTGAGTTAAGACAAGCTGAAAACGGTTGCTTCTGGAAACATACTTATAGTTGGCGACAGATAATCAAGAGTGATAGTCAGGTTGGTAGTTATTAGGAAACTCTCTACTACTATACAATGCCACTGGCAGTGAAATCTGTGACCGATGTTAGTCGTTGTTATTGGACAGTATCGTTTTTAAAATTTGGCCCTGTACGCTCACCTTGCTAAGTTAAACATAAAAATATGTACAAACAAACAGTCTTGATTTGGCTCAAGGTCTATTCATGAATAACAGTTACATTATACAATAGATTTAATATATAATAAATAATTTAGATACAATAGACAAGCTAAAAAGTTTGATAGGTTTTTTTTAAAGAAAAATGGCGAAGCGGCTACACTTTTATCTGGTGATAAACCGAGTCTAATTATTTAAGAATAGAGACGACCATCGAGAAGTATTGGTGACAATTTATACTTACATATTTATACTTAACCATAAGCCCCTCTCTCATGGAGGTAGACAGAGATTTTGTCTTCTTACTTGCTAGGATCTTGACGCAGCCCTTTTGCTTCTATTTTCATAAGCACTCTCATATATACTTGTCAGCTATGAGTATTTTTACTTGGTCTTTGTTTAAGACGCCTTCGATCTGGTCGTGATACGTTCGTCTCGGTCGATCCTTACAGACGTGTGCAGGCACCCTCGTCTTATAAATTTGTTATATCAATCTTCTGTCATCCACCCTCTCCACGTACTCAAGTAAGCATTCTTACTTTCCCCGTCATCTTACTTCTTCTGTTAGACCCAGCACTTCAGCGTATGTATATGTTAATGTATGTTGTGTGTGGGGAATGAGCAGTGCGTGTGCGCGAGCAACGTGTCCGAGCGCGCGGAGGAGGAGCGCACTTGCGAGCGACTGATAGTGGCGGCGCGACGGCGAGACCACGCCGCCGCCGCGCGGCTCCTCGACAAGCTGCGCCACGCCGCCGCGCACACCGACCCGCATCCGGGGTCAGTAGCACATACCTAGTCACTCGACACTGCTCGACACAGTACACACACACACACACACACACAACGCACAGAGCCGCCGCGATATCTTCCCGACCCGCCTACTGTTACACGAAACCATAAGTATCCTTACAACACATAACGTCACGCAAATGTGCAGTACGGCTTGTTGTTGTTTATGCGTGATGTGGGTGAAAATTAACAACACAGTTTATACATTTATAATTATATTTTACTACTTTTTTACAATTACGGATATACATTAATTTACGACATTTCGATATTATAAAAGAACCACAAACTTGAATGAATCAAATCAACGTAGAGTAATCCTTTGTACTGGTGGTTACCATCTCCCATCTTGTGTGGCTACATTTTTAACATAACATTACCAACAGCACTGATATATCCCGACCGCTCTGAAGTTACTTTCTGAATATATACATATTAAAAAGAAAATCGTTGACTAATATACAAAAAAATAGCGGTTAAACTTTTCAAAGTGCACAGTGTAAGCTTAATATTATATGTTACATATACTACTATATTACGTACAGTTTAGTTTTGATTAGGGAATCTCTTTTTCCACCTGCAAAACTTTAAACCTTCTCCCCTTTCTCTTACCACGGTAACGTAAGAGGCATTGGCATAATCTAGACAAAGTTTGCTTTAAAGTTGACATTGAATAGCAAAAATAGCTTAAGAAAACGCCGTTAAGATTCCTCCACCTATCAAAAATAAACAAAACATAAGCCCTCGTTGATACTGACGAAATACTTGAACAGGAACCGTTCAGGTGGAATGCGTGTTTACTATCTATAATCCAAATAGTGTATAGTAGGCAGCTTGTGTGCGGAGTGAAATGTGTGTCGTATGTCGTATAGTAGTGGTAGTCAGTTCTGGAAGCTGGACTCGTGGGAGGACGACGCGCGGCGCCGCAGACGGCTGGTGCCGGACCCGCGCGGTCACGCGCACGCCGCCGCCACGCTCTCGCGGTCCTCACCCGTCACGCCGCCGCACGACGCCATATTACAGGTATCACTCTTTCATTTCAATAACTTTATTCAATGCATACAATTTGGACCTAAAAACAGTTGGATATCGATCTTGTTGTCCTTCATATTTGTTTATATATATAAATAAATGGGTAAAGATAAAACAATTCTACACATTTTTCTTCTCTTGTATGAACCGATTTTTTTAATTTATTGATGAAATTTAGTGTTGGCACTAAATTGGCAAATTTTTATGATTTTAAAGTTATATAAAAATATTTAAAAAAGCAATTATATTATGTTGATAGTGCACGGAGTGCCACTATATCGTACAAGCAGATTGTGCAAGGACTTTCCCAGTTGGAGATCGCAGCACGTCTACGCCGTTGCCGAAGTATAACACTTGCATTCGACAGGCTACAGAAGAGCTACACGCTCGCATAGCGGCTGGCGGTGCGGGGCGCGGGGCGCAGCTGCCGACACCCGTCGCCGCTGAACTGCTCGACGACGCTGAACTCCTGGTAGATGATCGCGAAATTGATGCCGACCTTACTGGTAAATAAGATTATTAATGAATTATGTTATCATTATAATTCATTGAATTTATTTAAATAATTTCATGAAAATTCTTAGAGTTTACATAGCAATTATAACATTATTTTAAAATATGTAGACATTATTATAGATAGACTTTTATTATTCATCTCTGTTGTAGACTATTATCGTGCTTACTAATTTTTAAACATCTATAGGAAAATAAAACGGCAATTGGATTTTATAACTTTTGCTATATTCATTTCTTTAGGCGCTTTTCATTAACACATTACTTCGGCATTTTCAGCTTGATTTTTCTAGGTATATGAGATTTTTTGACTTATCCGAATGTATGGTGTATATTAAGCTACTTTTAAAGTTATCAGCCTTTTCTAAATAATAGTTTTCGTTTAAAAGGTCCTGTGAATATCAGTACAAAGGCGAGGTTAGTTGCTCCGGGTTTGGTCGCTCCCGGTACAGTATCGCTGACGTCGACAGAACTATACTTTGAAGTGGATGAAGATGACCAGGAGTACAAGAAAATAGACCCTGAGGTTAGTAACTTATATCGTAATTTATATTTTTCTAAAACTGCAGTTTATCGCGTCTGTCTGTTTAAACCGTTATCTCCTTTTAAACCACATATTGCATTTTGGTACAGTTTTCACTTTCAGTTTATTTTTAAAACGCCTTTATTTAAAGGCAAGTTGCGTAAGTAGACAAACCAATACTTTTAAGAAAGTCGCCAAAAAAATAATGTTATTTGCTACTTAGGCTGAATCTTAATTAGAGATACATCGTAATGATTGACTAGAGAATTATAGTTCTTCAAAAATTCTAGAGAAAACTGTATATGATGACATAATCTTTGACTCCCAATAACACTGTTCTCTGGACTCAATTCTAAAGTCAACGCAGACGGAGTAGCGGGAAAAAATGTGATGACTAGTAAAACTTAATGCAGCTAGTTGATCTACCTAATCATCAGTTATTTTCTTTATCTATTCGTTAGAAAATTTAATACTTACAAAATGCCCATTTTATTGAGTCACTTTAAAAATACTATTTACGAATCGAGTGCAAATGTTAAGTAATCAATCGACAGAATTCTTCGTTTATATTAACCTGGTAAATCTCAAAGGAAACCTGCCGAATTAATTTAATAGTGTGACACGTCGTCGTTCGAGTCACTGTGACTGATTATTTACCAATGTCTTATTTTAGCTTTCTCAGTACAATTGTCATTTTAAACCGAACTATTCGTTGAGTATATAATTAAAAGACGAACAACATTATATGCTCAAATCAAAAATAAATTTACAACTATAAAAAATTTACTATGGATATTGATGAATAGTTTATGTGGTCAATTTCAAATGCAAATTCTTCGCACGATAGTACTAGAAACGAACATATAAATTATAATGCCTTATAAATTTAATTAAAAAGAAAACATTTTATTATTCCTAATACCAACAAAATATATTATATAGACACAAAGTTTGAAATTAATTTTATTACTTGTTCATTAAGTGAATATTATAATATAAATCATATATTTTATTACTCTATTAAATAATATCATTGCTTGAAGTTATTATAATGTGAATTATATACATAAATAAATTTTAACTCTTAACAATCATACAAAAGAATGATAAAATTGACTTCAAATAAGGTGTGACATGAATGCTTTGTTTTGTTATTTATTAAGGTTGCGTGTTCCGGACGGACATTAAAATGAATATTATATCTTTTTTTACTTCGGTATTAAATATAACTTAACTGACGCCTGGTTTAAAATATAAAAATTAATTTTATTGAATGTTGATAAGGTTTTAAATTCATTGTTATCGAGTATTACTGCAGATGATTGGGTTCCGATGCGCGCCGAAATATTGATATTGCGTATAGGCGTGTAATATGGCCAGGTAAACGATTATCAGGCACTTAGGGCACTCGGACAACGCGGTTCCGGGGTGGGTTGGCCTACGAGACGCCACTATAGTAGTATCAAAATATCGATATTTGATAAATAGTTATTGATAAATAGATAAAACTGCTAAATATTAAACTGCAAATACCGCAGTATCTCAATACGAAAGTTTTCGACCAGTGTGTGTTGCCAGTGATGACAAACGGCACTGAGACGTGGTCGCTCACAATGGGCCTAATAAAAAAGCTCGAAAGTTGCTCAAAGGGTAATGGAGAGGGTTATGCTTGAAGTTTCACTGCGTGATCGAATCAGGAATGAGGAGATCCGCAGAAGAACCAAAGTAACCGACATTGCCCGAAGAATTGCTAAACTTAATTGTCAATGGGCTGGGCACATTGCTCGTAGAACCGATGCCCGATGTGGCAACGGGTTCTCGAATGGTTACCACGCACCGGAAGACGTAGTGTGGGTAGGCCCCCAACAAGGTGGACCGACGACCTGATGAAGGTCGCGGGAATCCGCTGGATCCGTGTGGCACAAGAACGGTCGTTGTAGAGATCTTTGGGGGAGACCTATGTCCAGCAGTGGACGTTTTACGGTTGAATGGATAGATGGCTAAATATTACAGAAATATTTGTAAAGTGTCGCTAATTTAACACAAGAAAACTATAAAGCTTAGTAGTAATGGTCATGTTAATACTTGAAGCGATTGTCCTATGAGGATTGTATAAAACATGGCAGCACATTTATGGTTCTCTTCTTGTTCTTCGCTCCGATGATCAAACTCAAATTGTCTGGGTTAATTTGCAGTCCACTTATATAGTGAAATAGCTGTGTTCTTCACACTTCACTTCATATGTTCTGCACTGCGTACCTAAAAAAAACAAATGAAAGAATGAGAGGCTTGTTTTTATTAGCGGGAAAAAAAAATTACATAAGAGTAAATCGAAAAAAAATGTAGAAAGCGTTGATGGAAGCTATCTACGAAAAATTCCGTGTCGAATGGTAGTAGTCCCATCCGAATACTTTTTTGAGGTTATGGGTGCCTCACGGGTGTATTCCGTTAGCATTACTTAACTACTAGCCTTAGCTTGTTACCATATTGAGTCAAATAGTTACGTAATATCACGATTTCAATAAGAATCGATAATCGATATTTGTGGATGCCTATGAGTAGGCATCCGGGTGCACCGTGCAGGGTAAGGTAGAGTCGGCGTGTGAGGCATTTGCTCGGTCTCGGACAGCGGGACAATAGCGTCCCGGAGCGTGCCGCGTGTCACGCGCCACGGGGTCTCTCAGCCCGGTACTATTCCTACCCACCCATGTTTGTTTTATACAAGAATCAATGCACTCTTCACTTATCATTCCATACTTTTACCTTTTGTTATATATAATGTAAAAAAAATCATATTTGAATAAAGCTAAAATTGCTGATAATTTAAAGATATTCGTGAAATATGTAAAATCAATGAGGATACTCACATACCGCTTTGATTTAATCGTTATGTTAAAGCTAAACACGTTATGCATAGACTCACCTACAACTCTCTTTACCTTTGATATTAGTTTAAGAGTACTTGGCGCGATTTTAGTTTGTCGTGTAGTCGTCCTTATTTTTAAGTCACTCAAATGACCATTATTAACTCTCAGTATTTGTATATATTTGACTTAATTTTATTGGCATTTTACGTGATATAATTACTTACAAATAAAGTGAATTGGAAATATTAACACAAAGCGTGACCTATGAGCTCTTCCAACCTCTTCCGTTAAATAGCTGTAATAGAAGGTCGCCATTTTTGTTACAACGAGTAGTGTTCCTAACGTCAGACTTGGCTGTAAGGTCTAGTTAGTATCTTTGCCTTTTCGTTAAAAGGAATAAATGGAACAAAAAGAAGTCGTTTGTCTATTTAAGTATTCGACCTTATGTACTTTATAATACAGTATAAATAAAGTTTTTTTTTATTAGGACTACGTCTAATCTATATTATGCTTTAGGTATGATCCTAGTATTGTCACTTTTTTACACGATATAGGCTTAGTGCTTTGACTACGATCTCACCTGATTTAAAGTGACGATCTGGTCCTGATTTAAAGTGACCTATGGGTATTTGGCGACATTTTTTCAAACTTAGGGTGCTAGCTAACCAGGCGGACATCATTAGACAATACCCTACCACCATGCAAATGTCACCATGCTCTTGTGATGGTATCTTAGCAGCAGTAAAACTAGTAACAAATTGAGAGATAAGCTGTCTAAAATTTCGTTAATAAGTGAAAACAATCTTTAAATATGTATGTAAAGAAAATATATTTCCTTAATTATGTATGATTATATTTTATAATGTAAAGAGTTTAGTTTATAAGGTTAAGAAAGTCATGTTGGCCATTATGATATTTTCATATATGTCAAAAATGTTATATATTATTCATAATTGTATTTTCGGTTTAGAATTGTAAAAAAATAAACTTAAAATGTCGTTTCTTTATTAAAAAGCAACACATTGTTTATTTTAATTCTTCTTTATTTATCTTATAAAACGACATTTGAAGTTTATTTTTTTACAATTCTAAATTTTAATTGTTCTTTATTTATCTTATATGTATATTTTTAACTAATAAAATCCCTATATAACTCATATTAATAAATCCATAATACGGAATGACCTTTTTTTTTTATTTCGAGGGGAAATGCATTTACGCGCTACCCTTACCTATTGCATTAGTGAGACCAAAGTCCCCCAATGCAATAGGTAAGGGGGCACGGAGGGACGAACTCCGTGCCAGTGTGGGACTCGCCCGGGCGTGAAGCGCCCGGATATACCCACTAAAACCCCCCGGGGCCGTCCGGCGCATTTGGGATGGGGGCGACACGGGGTGGCTTTCGCAAGCACCGCGTAATATGGAATGACCTGCGTGATCAATAATATACCACGGGTCTCCTCGATGCCAGTAACAATTAATACCGCAAGGCCAGTGATGGAGTAATCGACTTGTATAAAATGATTGACTGTAAAGTAAGGAGGTGGTAAAAAGAAATATGCCACAACACAGAAACGGGTTTGAATCAAACGACTGCTAAATACGTAACAAAAATAAATCCTAATTTATTGTCTATTAATATGTCGATTAACCATAAAAATGAAACAATAGGAAAACAATGGAAAGCTGCTAGTGTAGTAAACGCCAAGTTAGTGCTCAAGGGGTTAAAATACTTAAAATTAATCTGTTATTTTTATTTCCTTAATTGTAAGGTACGTCTTTCAATTCAATTAAAATTGAATGAAAATTTTAGAGAAGCAGTTTGATACTGCAAATTTACTCATACTTTAACTAACGTCACTTTTATTATCTTTATTTTATAAGCAAAAATATTAAAATACCATCCGAATCGTGTAGTATTATTTAAATGCAGTATTTTATTAATTCTTAAAGAAACAAACGTGTTTAAATTATTGTTGTATACGAAGCCATGTCGCGAATTACCAATATTTACTCTACGAAATGAAGGCATCGAATCACGGTGCGCGCTGCCTTATATTTTTGCCGCAAGTAAAACGCGACAGCTATTTTCAATTTACTAATAGAATTTTCAAGTTTTAATTGGACATTGGATTGTAACGTATTATCATCTCCGAGAACAGTTTTAATCAAGGAACATGTATGTATGATCACTTAGTACTTCCGATGTAATTTATTAAAGGAAAAAGAAGACACGCAAACACACTGGCTAAAAGGAAAATAATAAATAATTCTTTAGACAAATATATATAAATAATAACCAAATATTTGTTTTACCACCGTATTTCATTGTTAAGAGAACAAGTCCAACACAGCATAGTGCCAAGGGGTACTCAGCGCTCATTTATAGCAGCCGTAAACAATGTGAACCGTGATTAAGCTTTTGAAGAATCTCTTACCGCCATCTTCCGTTCAGTATCGTACAGGCTGATAAAAACATGTCAATAAGTTTGATAGTGTAGAATGTTTGTGTGCATAAAACAGATGTTTTGTCATCGGTTTTATGTGTAAATTAGGCGTATGCGAGTATCGGCGCCAGTTACTGCACACTGGCCGATTAATGCGAATGTGCAACAACATTTAAGGGGGAGAAAGTAACATAAATTTGACATATGGTAATTTATTTGATGAGTATCATAGTAGCTCACAAGAGTAAATAATAGGCATATTAGCGATGTGTCTACTATAATGGCATAACAAGAAAAATCTTTTTTTAACTAATTTTAGTGTGTAATTTTGTGCTTGACAATAAGATTATTTTCTTCATAGATCTTAACAACATCTGTATTCCATTTAGGAAATTATGTAGGTTTTACATTTTACAAAATAGTGAAAAAGATATTTCATTACGTTCTTATTAATTTGTGAAATTTACCATCCGCTTGTGAAGTACACCACACACGTGATTATCGAAACTGTATCCGAGATATTATTTACTGCGACTAATTCAACCGTTTTCAACCGATTGTAAATTGAATTCGTAATGGGGCATTTTATTTGTTTATGCTAATGTACAGTTTTAATTAACCGACATCGATAAGTGCGAGCGGGACACGAACAAAAAACTTTATATATACGAGTATGTATGTACCTTGTACTCTACGCCCGGTATTCCCGCTACGCGCTCTGTCTTTGCTTAAAGCGATCTCGATTAATTGATACATATTTCATAATTAAACATTTCGAGAATTGATGATATATACACTTTTTTTTAATCGGCTTCAAAAAAGGAGGAGGTTATCAATTCGTCTGTATGTCTCTTTTTTTGTTCTATTTTGTAATAGAAATTATGATTTCTGGGTGGTAATAAAAAACATCCGTATCGAATAACGATCAATTTGTGACGTAATGTTTGTCCGCTAACGGTTTCAACTCGGATTGATTAATTTCATTGGATGCCAGGTTTGATCCTAGTTGTAATATTAATATACCTCTATATTTTTTTGTTCATGTTTCTTTGAAATATTGCCTGTGCTGTTGGATGTTTTTTTATTGGTAAATTATTTAAAATAGGCTCGTGTGGTGTGTAATTTCACTTTACATTAATGCATAATGTGATTGATTTGATACAACATATTTTGAATTCATATTTATCATAAAACTAATAGAATCTCAGTGTTTTTATTTGACTATTTACAACTTGTGTTTGCATATTTATAGTAAGTATATAAAAATACTTTTACTCTTTTAACCCTTTCAGGACCATAAGTAGGCGGAGAGTAAATATTACCATACAACTGTTTGTATTAGTTTTGTAAACATAGAGTATATGAAAATCACAAAATGATGCATTTGTAAGTCTATCTCTTTTAGAGTTTTGTGGGAAACATTTTTTGAATATTTTTCAAATTGAAATTCGAATATTGTTATAATTAAATAGACAGCTGCCAATTTTACAATGGGAAAAATGTTTCCCCTGGCCGTGAATGGGTTAAACGTGTATGTATAGAAGCTAAAGCAAAATTTTTGGGAAATAAAGTTCTCGAGTCTAAAAGTAAGGTCAAAACCGTCTGGCATATCATAAATAAAGAAACAGGATATAGTAAAATAAATAACAATACATTTAATCTGAACGTTCAGAGGTAGCAACTGTTTTTCAGGACTACTTCATTAACATACCTCTTGAAGTTACAAAACATATAACTTCATCACCCCATGGTACCGCATTGCTCCTTCATAACTTAAGTGCCGCTATAAATTCAAAATTTTATTTTACATCTATTACTGCAGGTGACATATTAAAAGCATTCAAGCAATTCAATTTAAAACATACGCAAGACATATGGGGAATGTCGGTAATGATTCTTCAATCCATGATTGCAAATATTTCACCATAACATATTTAACGGATGCATAGCAACAGACACTTTCCCTAATTTAATGAAAATAAGTAAAGTGGTACCCTTATTTAAATCATTTTGCAGAAGTAGTCTAGAAAATTATAGACCAATTTCAGTACTTCCATCGATTAGTAAGATTTTCAAAAAGGTTATGCTTAATCAGTTAGTTGAATACTTTAAAGCAGAAAAGATTTTAGATGGTCGGCAGTTTGGTTTCACGGTTTATATTAATGACTTACCGCTAATGTAATTTTTTAAGTTTTCGCGTTCCATATTTAAATTCAGCTAATTTAAACGGGTTTTCACGCGTTACCTTTGCTTTTTTCTATCCCGACGTTTCGGCTGGGTTTCACCAACCGTGGCCACGGGCTGACTGACTGACTGAAACGTAGGGATAGAAAACAGCAAAGGTAACGCGTGAAAACCCGTTTAAATTAACTGAATTTACCGCTAATGGTTAATAACTCAGCGGATATGGTTCTTTTTGCAGACGTTACTTCACTTATATTTAAAGTAAAAAGAAAAAATTCAGATGTTAGGCTATTAAATATTACACTAGCAAACATTTTTAAATAGTTTGCCTTAAATAATTTACTACTTAATACAAAGAAAACGAAATGTATAATAATTATGTTGCCCAATGTGCAACATATTGATTGTAAGTTAGAGATAGAAGGGAATTTAGTAGGCTTAGTTGACAAAACTCTGTTTTTAGGTATCACACTTGATAATAAGTTACAATGGGGTCGGCATATTAAAACTTTGGCAGTAAGACTTATTTCCGCTGCTTTTGCGTTTCGAAAAATTCGCCAGTTAACGGATTAATGTCTTACGGTATTTTGCTGTGGGGTACAGCAGCAGAGGTAGACACCATTTTTATATTACAAAAGAGAGCTGTTCGAGCAATATACAATATGGGACCTCGCGAATCTCTAAAGAACTAGTTTCAAGAATATGATATCTTAACTTTGCCCTCCCAATACATCTTCGATAACTTAATGCGTATTTGTAAAAATTTAGACAAGCTCGATCAAGTGAATGATCGTCATAATTTTAATATTAGAAATAAATACAAGTTGGCCGTCCCACGCTTTAGGCTAAGTAAGTGTAATAATAGCTTTATAGGTAATAGTACTCGGTTTTACAATAAGATCCCAAAAAAACATTATCGATTTACCTGACAATAAGTTCAAGTATTATGTCAAGCAAGTTTTAATCTCAAAAGGTTAATACAGTGTGGATCATTACGTGAACGATAGTGATGTCTGGAATAAACCCATATCTCTGTGCTTCCGCTAACATTAGCTAAGACTATGATTTGCATAGTTTTTTTTATGTGAAAAAAAAAAATGATATACATTATATTTATTAAAAAAAAAAGAACCTGATCGAGTTTCTTGCCGGCTCTTCTCAACTGGGTTGTTTTCCGAACCGGTGGTAGTGTTTTAGACGTAAGCGCCTTCTTAGGGCCTAAATTGAATTAAGATTTTTTTGATTTTGATTTTGATTTGGCTATTGATTTTAATTTTTACAGTAAGTTGAATGGTTTGATTTATTATTATTACTAAGCGGTGTATTAATTATGTTATTTTGTTAATGAACTACCAAATGAGTGTCTCCTAATAATATTATATAAGTAAATGTAAGTTTATTATTATAATCTTAACAAAACTTAAAAACAACGTACTGAAAATATGATTTTTATCGTTTATTTATAATTCTAAGTTTTCTAACACCTGTTTTGCCGCGGAACAGGTTGGCATAGCCAGAGAGATGTAACTACTATAAGTTAAGTTATTTTATTTTATTATAGTTAATACGTGTTCGCAATGCTTCGATTAGGTATTCTCTGTCGAATTTCTGTTATTACATTTATTTAAAGGTATTTTAATAAAAATTACCACAGTATTAACATAATGCGGAGACAATGACGTATTATATTAAATATATCTGTATCTACACGTTATTTCTCTTCTTTCGACATTTAACTTGCAATAATGTTGGCAAATGTTATGCCATGCGGAACTTTTACTGTGTATTATTACATATCCCGTATAAAACATATGCGGATAGCGCAAGACCGGTCGTCGTGGAGGTCTTTGGGGCAGACCTATGTCCAGCAGTGGACATCTTTCGGTTGAATGGAAGATAATAAATATTATAATTTATTTATTTTGATATTAGTAAAAAAATATTTATCAACCAGGATGTCAACTTATCCGAGAGGTCATAAGTCAACGTTCCCACGTCATTAATGACGTCGACCGGATTTGGTTAGAGCAGCACAAATAAATATATTACATCACTATGACAGCAGCTCCCGTCTCACCTGACACGTGTCATGATACTCTTACAATTTATGTTTAGCTGGTAGAAAATAAATCCGATTTTCCTCAAAGTGACTTAAGGTTTGTTTTACATTGGTTCTTTGTAATTTGACTACATTTGTATCCAGATTTGTCTCTCTTTCTACCTGTCGTGCTTGTATTATATTTAATGTTTGATCATTGAAATTGATAAAGGTTTCTTACGAGTACAAAGTTATCCCTATATGGACATTACCATATTGTTTTCAAATAATCTGTATCATTTTAAAGAAATCTATCCAAAGACTCATTATCAACTATTTTGTCTATGTCATTGCAGCAGCCGAAGTCTGTTCTTAGGGCTTGGAAATGTTTGCACGGACGAGGCCTGGTGGGTTCGCTGCAGGGGGCGACGCGGTGCTTGCGAAAGCCACCCCGTGTCGCCCCCATCCCAAATGCAGTGGACGGCCCCGGGGGGTTTTAGTGGGTATTTCCTGGCGCTTCACGCCCGGGTGAGTCCCACACTGGCACGGAGTTCGTCCCTCTGTGCCCCCTTACCTATTGTATTGGGGGACTTCGGTCTCACTAATACAATAGGTAAAGGTAGTGCGTAAATGCATTTCCCCCTGTCAAAAAAAAAAAAAAAAGGGCTTGCAAATGTTTGATAAAATACATGTTCGGAAACGTGATAGATTGTGACCTAAACTCCTATTACTTTGACAAGAAAATAGGTCCGATCGACACGTATTTATTTTTTTAGTGTTTGAAAATCGAGGAAAAAAATATTGATCTCTTTATTCTAAGTCCTTAGATTCCTATGATTGTTTACTATGATTCCTATGATTGTTTACTATGATTCCTATGATTGTTTACTATGTTGTTAAATGCTAATTGTTGTTAAACAAAAAACAGTCGGTTGATAAAAATGTTCTTTATATATTGAGTTATAGATAATCGGACATTTAATTAATTATGTTTCGAAAATATCAATTGAAGTGAGTAACGATAAGGGGAAATAATTATTATAATCTATGTAAAAACAACTGTTATTGGTTACGTATAAAGTGTAGAACTTTTTTAAGTGTATTTTGAAATTAAATTGTGATGGTATTTTTAATTTGTTTATTCTTATCCATAGTATTATAACTAAAGATCGTGTATTGTTGTCCGTTCGTCTGTCAGTGGCGATTCCTTCGTTATTTACAACCAGTGTGCATGGCATGTAAGAATTTAGGCGCCAGATGTCGACTCGATAAGCGGACACCCGCTGCGTGTCTTCGATCTATCGACAGATATCGTTTCCCATCACTAGCCTTAGTATAACATAGTTTTCGGTTTGTTGGAGTTTAAGCTCACGTAAGTATTGATCGGTCGGCAATAAAGCGCTTATACACGTTGAATAGATCTTTTATTATGATAAGTGTGCTGATTTTTAGCTTGAGAATAGATACTTGGTTTATGTAGTCACTCTCCTTCCATCGTAAACCTGAAAAGTCGATATAACTTTCACTTCGAAAAATTATTGAAAGTTTTTAATTCCTTGACAGATATTGCAAGCATATTACATAGAAATTTCTTATTAAAAAATGTAAAAAGTGAGTTTGTGGTCTAATTTTTAGTCTATGTCATAGTCATCTAAATTCTGAATGAATATAAATTAATAGTTCTTAGACTCTTGAGAAATGTATTATTTTAAAATAAGGAAGTTGATATTTCTTAACGTTTCAATATTTCTATAAATTGTTCGCTGCTGTTGTTTATGTTTTATCTCTGGATGATCACATATAAGATACTCACCGCCGGGTATTATTTTAAAAATACACTAGACTAAGCCTGTGCAATTTAACCAATTGAAATTATATTACAAAGAATACCTATAAAATTACATATAAAGGTCTTATTCTTGTCTATATGTATGTAATGTTATAATTTGTGATGTTTTTTAATATAATGTGAATGAACATAGCAAATGATTGTGTATGATTATATTGATTAGATATGATAGAATCCAGTTAATCGTCAGCGTTTATTATACTGATTGGGCATCAAACTGTTATGTATTTTGAGAATGTCCGAAATTTTTAAAATGCCGAATCTTGTTTTTGCTCTTTTAAAACAAACAAACAAACAAACACATTCATTATTTCCTATACACTCACATACATATACTGTGTGATAAATTGTAGCGATATTTTAGGAAATATTTTGCTCAATTTGTTTTAGAACGAAATGTGTAATTAACGTCACCTGTGACATAAAGATTTTTTTTTTATCTTCCAGTGCAAATAAACTAAATTGAACGACTTTTTACTATGAAATTTCTCTAGTAATTTATTATTCGAGAGCGCCAGTAGGAAATTTAATTTTTAGAAGTCAAGGTTAACTACGGGTTTAATTTATTATTTGGTCTTCGTCGTAAATAACAAAATTACGTATATAATTTGTCACCAAACCCTATTGTGTAGAATAATTAGAAATAATTACCAGAGCAACATACCACAGGGAGAGTTTGTGAAGTATTCCGTGCAAAAGATGCCGGGGGCGCCGTCTGAATTCTAATTGACGTTATCTTTGAGCGGAACCTCAAAACGGTTCATAATTTATATACACTAATGAAAAAAAAATTGGAAAAAAGTAGGAGTGATCATGTGTTCCTGGTTAGAAATAGGATGTTAGCATTACGGTCGGTCTCTAGAGTGTAATTTATTTTAATTCGGGTCACATTATTAATAATATCCTGTTTGTTCGTGGAAGATGTAAATCGCGCGAGAATACATGTTATAATTTATGATTCGATATCCTAGATTAATGAAATATGTAAAAATCCACTCAGAAAAATAGTTGATAAATCATAAAAATTCTTACAATTTTAACATATTAAATGTTTGATATCTATCTATATTTGTACTAATAATAAATCTGTATACTTTTCTTTAATAATTTGATCACAGGTGACTATTTTAGCTGTTACTAATATCGATTCTGACACTAATCTTTTTTGTCTAGTTTGTATGGGTAAGTCCGGGTTTAACTCAAAGCGGCTTAACTAATTTTGATAAAACTTTGTACGTAGAAAATATATATGAAATAGTAATTGATAGTATATAAAGATTATTATAATTATTTTTAAAAATCTTAAAATTTAGTAATTATAAAAAAACCTGTTTGTCTTTTACTCAAAAACAGGTTACCCTATTGGTCACTCCCGCTCGAACTGGGGAGTGACCTTTGGTTTTTCTATTTGCGAAAATCTACGAAAAGACATATACCATGAAACGAAGTTGTATGTCCAAATTATCCATACACATGTCACTCTGATATAATTACTGCACACGATAGTTCACACGTCTGTACGCCGAGGATCGTACGACGAGACTCTGGGTAGCGGGTGCGAGGTGCCGGTAGCGGCCACGACCAAAATGTTCCACTACCCTCACTAGATTTATTCACGATATCAAAACAAAAAACTAAATCTACCTACCCGAACTAACCTATCTACATGAGTAAAAGCGCGTCTCCAACACCTATTTTTAGGTATGAAGTAATATACACATCGTTTTTAAAAATTACTAAAAAAAAATGAGCAACGCCCATGGGTTAAAATAAATTCAAATATTTAAAATCAATCAATTTTTAATTTATTGTCGTTATCTCTCTGTCTTCCTAAACATTAGTATGTACGAATAAATTTCAAAAAAAAAATATAATATAAAAAAATAAACTAATTGATATGGTACTTATCATTGGTGTAATCATTTCGTGACGGGGTTTCGTTCATAGGTTTCTGTAAAAATACAACATTTCGTGTAAATACAAAAAAGGAATATTCTTATTTCATCACCATCGTCATCGTCATTTGAACCTAATAGATGCCCACTGCTGGATATAGGTCTCTCCCAAAGACCTTTACAACGTTGTTATGTCGTTCATAACCCATGGATTGCCTTAATCGCCACGCTTGGCAGGCGGGATGGCGATCGCAGTCCGATGTTTGTGTACTCAGAAGATGCTGCTGCCCATTCCCTGGTTTATTCCTTAGTCGCCTTTTATGACACCCATGGGAACACCACCAACGATACGAACATTTCTAAGAGATAATTTAATAACACGAAGTATTAGAAATGCAATTTTTGGTTTTAAGAAATAATAATAAATTTATTATTATATTATTTTGCATTAATTTGTTACTAAGATAAAAATGTGTATAATTTTATTCAGATTAGTGACTGATCAAAATATGACATTGGTTATTTCAGCAAGGGAAGGTGAAGAAATAATTGCAATTAGTAACACAGTTTCCATGTATAAATTACACTTGTTTTCAATAGTAACTTGATAAGAAAAAGTTTCTATTGAACCTTTACCAATGCTAATGCTAAGTAATTATTTATAATAATATTATAAAGAGAAAAGATTTGTATTTTTGTATGTAACGAATAAACTTAAAAACTACTGGACCGATTTGTGAAATCGGAAATGTGAAATCCAGGGAGTAACATAGGATAGTTTTTATTCCAAAAATTCCACGGGACCGGGAACTATGCGGGTAAAACCGCGGAGAGCAGCTAGTTATCATACATAGAGAAATAATAAATTTGATATTTGTACAGAAATTTATAGTATAAATTCTTACGAAGACAGTGGGAGTGCCTGTAAGTTGCAACATCAGTTCCCAAGGCGATATCGATTAGTTGAAACTCGAAACCGGGACGAACATAAAAACATCCTGACCGCAGAAGCACGCACGCAAACAACTTGGCCCGTTTAGCAAAACAAAAAGCTCCCTCTATCTCTCCCTATTTTATGCACTCCGCGCACGCCAGCTCAGTAAAATGAGAAATGTTACGGCCACCGTCAAACCGACACAGATCCTTTTTATATATATATTAAACAATCTCGCAACTTCAATTTTACCGATCGCATCGACTATTTGATTTACTTTTTCTATCGAAAGCCTAATCTAATAGAAACTTCAGACTGTAATTAAAATTTAATAGATTTATTTATAAAGGCAAAATTAAAGTTTTTTAAAGGATACTGAATCTTAGAGTGAAACAACACACAACATGTCATGGGGCGTGTTGCCACCCACATTTACTGTAGCTAGTGAAAATTAAATAAACTTGTATTTAATATTCATTCCTTGAACTCATACCATGTATAAGACAATTGAGCTAAAACTGAATTTAAAAATGGTAAATGATACTGAACGGTAATATTAATTTAATACTGTCACAATTTTCTTATATACCTTACTCGAATAATAATTCAATGAATTAGTGTAATACTTATAAAGTTGAGGCGCCTCGGCGTGTCGCGCCTCGCCGCGCCGGTTGCGGCATTGCGGCACGTACTCGACCAGTGTGAATGAAAAAAATAACAACACAATAGGCTATAAAACACAACCGTGCAATATCAAAATAAAGTCATCTTCGTACGTGATTAGAAAGCTCTTAATCGATCGTGGACGGTGGACGAAATGTTATGCTAAATGTTCCTGGAAATTATATTTATGACTATGCGTTTCAATGCGGCTTTTCTCGTAAGATAAGATATTTTCTAATTACATTTAAAAAAATATTTGCAGAAACATTTTAGTTTAATTACGAGTGTTTTGCGACTATAGAAGCGGTATATCTAATACCTATTTTAAGAAAAACAATTATTCAGTGTATTAAAAAGTTCTTTATTCGTTTTTTTTTTCAAAAAACGGTAGCAGTTTTAGACGTAATTGACAAATATTGATAGTACCAGAAGAATCGTATACATATGGTATGACTCATACCTAAGAATGGTAGCTAAAGGTTTTATTAGGTTTCGGAAATCGAAATAAAAACTTGAGGTTTTCTTACAATTTCATCATTGTGACTAATGTGGTGTACATCTTTAGTGAATAACAACATAAAAAATGAGAAAGGTCGTAGATAATAAGTTGAGATAGTAACACATACATACAGGCGATTGTAATTTTATATAACTAGTAAAATGATATGGGAACTGTTACTATTTACTGTGTTACATTCTTGTGTGTGTCTCATTCTCACAATCGCTTAGAGTCATGGAATTGCGTGTTAAATGGCTAATTTTCACATGAATCGCTTTTACATCGTACACATAAAAATATTATAAACAATGTAATTTGCATTAATCGTTGTAAAATCGTTCTTTATAAACGATTCATCTCTCTGTCTATTGAATGTAAATTAATGGCGCCGTTAAGTATTTCAATCGTTCGAGTAAGAAACACCAGCTTAGTATAATATTTAGAAGGTACCGTTCTTGACTCGAAGGGGTATTGCGAGTAATTTTACTAGACGGCTCGTGCGTGCCCGAGGGCGCGCGGCGTGTGGCCGCTTGATTGTTCCACTAAGCATACCCCTGTCTTATTATGATGGCTTGTTGTAATTGACTCCTAAGTATCTAAGTGTAACCGTTGCTTTTTCTATATACGGGAAGTGTGTGTAATTCAGTAGGTAGTAATCATTAGTCAAAATCATCTTCATTACGGCCAGTTGAGAATCATAAGCAACTCGTTAGCTTGAGACTTGTAATATTGACGTCGCATGATCAACTAATCAGGTGGAGTAGCGACTACTGTATCGTTTTGCTACAATATCAATCATAAGAAATGAGGCCCCGTGTCTATTTAATAGTTAAATACAACCGGCCCGCTTATAGACGGCCGTGAGCTATTTCTCTCATCTATTACACCGCAGGCCGTGGTGTGGTTATCCTGCATTCTTTCTACCTCATTACTCATTATTAAAAGTGGCTACCGTTACTGTAGTTTTGACTTCAGAAGAATTAGATGGTATATCAGCATTTTTTTTTTCCGAACATAAAAAATGTAAATCTATTGTCATCGAAAGCGATAATAGTAAATCTGCTATGAAATAATCATAATTCTTGTCTTTATTTATTTAAGTGGAGAATAATGTATCGAGTATGTGTTTCTTTAAAATATTTTAATATAAGAAGCATATTAAAGAGAGAAAGTGAGATGATGATGATGATGATGATGAGATGAGTTTAATATAAGAAGTATTAAAGAGAGTGAAAAATAGAATCTTGATTTGAGAGAATAATTTAGTTTTTAAAGATAAACTTCAGAGATCTGAGAACAGACATGTGTTGAAATGAGCTTTATACTATTTTTAGGTTTCGTGTTAAATCTGAATAGTTCAACGCAATAATAGTAGCACTGCTTATAAATAAATATTATAAATATTGCCGTAAACATGAATTATCAATAATAATTGTTGGAATATTATAATTCCTATACAGACTAATTCCAAACAAGTTATCGACAGAAAATATACAAAGTAATTTTAATCGTTTATTTCGAATGAAAGCGTTAAAACATTAACGTGGATCGTTAAAATGCCATTTCTGCTACTCTCGCATCTCTGTGAAAACGGACGGTAATTGGTAATTTATATGTAAAAACGAAGCGCGGGCGGCAGCCGTCAATCATAAACATGCAGGCGAAATGTTTCTCGTCTGTAAAGAGAGTCAGTGCACGATGCGCACGATTAATATTTGTATAAATTAACCATCGCCATGGTGTCATGCTACTCTTGGTACTCGAGAGACGATTTCAATTTGATTTCAGACGAGAAGAAAACTCTTTATTTATTTATTTAATTGATACAGTGATACAGTAACACTGAACATGCATTAAGCATTATATGCACAACACTGCACTCACACTCCTGCACATAACGCGCAGGTTCATAGTGAGAAATCTTTTTTTATATTAAATAAAAAATGTAAGGATTAGCTAGGTTCAAAATTCCGTGGGAATTTTCTACACATGTAACGGCCAAGACGAGGCTCGTACTACTTTAGTGCCCTTGTGCTAGTTACCTTTTGCACCGAGTGCTTTTTGCAGTCGCCCCCAAAGTTACGGTGAAGCTATAAAGTGCCTTCCGGTCAACAGCATTAGCTAGGTTCAAAAAAAGAAATAACGGTTTGTTTATATTTTAGTTATGCATGTTAGTTGTGGTATTTAAGTTTTTCCAGTCGAGTATTTTATTGAAATAAAAGGGGGGACAATGTCACTACAAGTGATAAATGTAAGGAAGCGTAAACTAAACGAATTGTCGTGTTTGTGTTGTGATAAAAAGGGTGATTTAATGAAAAACCCAAAACCACAAACGTTTATTAGTCTTCAAAGAGCAGCAGATCGCAGAAAATATGACATTTGTAAAAAAAATAGAAAGTGATACAGACTTTACTGCGCACAATTGTTCCTGGCATCGAGCTTGTATTGCAACTTATATTAGTTAAGAGAAAATAAGGCGTAGAGAATTAGCATTACTAAAGCAGGAGAATGCCTCTATTTCTACCTCCTCTGCACAAGTAAATGTTTTAGTTAGCCAATGTGTTCGTCGGTCATTAAGAAGCGAATTAAAACTTGATAAAAATCAGAAATATTTAATTTTTGGTAAACAAACAAGAAATAATAAAAAAATCTTTTTTTTATGTTCTAAAATTTCAGCAGCGGAACAAATTTTAAATAAGTCCGAAAAAAAAAACAGGATAATATTTTACTAAAATTGCCACTTCCGAACATCCAGCTGATTTATTTGCAATGAAAGTGTGTATCATAAACATTTCGTGATTATCTGCGACTACCAAGAAAGTCTGAAAATCCAGCAAGCAGACCTTCAAGTAAAATGACATGATATACTTATGAAGGCATTAGAAAAGCTGATTGTTGAAATGAAACATCAATTAACATCTCACTCTTTTGAAGTTTCGTTCTTGGTCAATCGACTAGATGAACTCACTGAGATGGAGGATGCAATTGTAGAAACTCGCGTTATGAAATCACTGCTCATTGATAATTATGGTGAAAATGTTTTATTTTCATATCCGAGTGATAGATCAAAGTCATCATATTGGTGTTTATGGGCAATGGCATACCACTGGATGAACTCATTGAAAAATTACATATTGATTTTATTTCGTTATATAACGACTGTCAAAATAAAAAATATTGATTATTATAACTTTTTTTTATGATATGTTCAAATTTGTTTCTTCGTATTAAATAATTTTTTATCAATAATTCTTGATTAATTTTTAATTTTTCTTTTTTTTTTACTTCACAATATTATAAAGTTACTCAAAACTTTAATCAGCTGATTGTACGTACACTTAACCAGAAACATTTTTTTTACAACATACATACATATTTATATGATTCAATTATATTGTATTAAGGTTAGTTTAATGTGTCTGGCCTGATGTCATAATTTGTATTAAAATTTAGTTTTTCATTTTGGAGTTTGACATTACACTCTTGAGCTTGAATTAAGCTTTGAATTTACAGCATTTTTGAATAATCTATCCTATAATTACGTATACATTTCTACGTGTTTATAGTGTTGTAAAAACGTCGAATTGTTAATTTATGTACAACTTTACGGTTATACTTTACAATATATCAACGTGGCTAATTGATGCCCGGTAATTGGTCATTCGTCGGACGCAAGTCGACGTCCACCGATATCCGTGCACGGCTCGGCCGATAAAAACACACGGGAAGGCGTAATTTTTATTAGTTCCCCTCCCATACGAGTTACAATAAAACTTTGGTACCTTGTTAAATATTAAAATTTAATCAGGGTTTAGTAGTTTGGTATTTGTTTATAATTTCTGGAGGATTATCGGTACAATTTATTTCGAGGGACTTTCTATAACTATTGCTGTATTATTCGAAACTTCTAATGTATAAAAATCAATGTTCGTATTTATATGTCATTCATCCGATTACTTAATAAATATCAAACACATTATAATAATTGTATCTTGCACCTGCGCGAAGGTTGAAGGTATAAAACAATTAACTTACAGTATATGGTGCACGTGTTGTACTGGCGAATGTATGTGTGCGGTGTGTTTATGGCCATAGTTGTGTGTTGCATGCTCATGATAGACAAGAAGTTTATAGTTTTGATAAACATGAAAAAAATTATAAATTAAACGAGATAACTCTTTCAAACTTTAAACGATACTTCCACCTTCATTTCTTTTGCGACAGCAACTCTCCGGGTCTCAGCTAGTACACTATGAAAGGACTTGCTGTGTATCTGCTGGTTCAGCTAAAATATTATAATTGAAAGGAATATTCGCAACACAGTAATGTTTTTTTTACTAAATTTGTATTTATTACTAAAACAGAAAAACTCTCGGATAGTTTATATTTAAAAACAATTGATACCATCTGATAAGACCAAACCAAATTAAGAAAATCAGAATTCGCTGATGATTATCTTTTTCTCAAATTAGTTGATTAACAACAACAATTAACATTACTTTGGTTCACAGACTTTTAGACGAGTCTTATTCCATTTTTGATCGGTGGTTTTAACATTTATTTCGAATTTTCTAAAATGTCTGGAGTCTGTTTCTTGTTCAAAACGACGTTATTAGAATCAGCCTGTGCGTATCCAACTAAATGAGAGGCTTGCATTGATAATGCCTATTGGTGTGACAATGCTGAATGTTGATGGTCATATTGTATATCTTGTGTCTTGGGCTTGTTAACTTAGTCTCCATCAAGCCCATTAAAGGCATCATGCTGATAGAAAAACAACAACAAATATTAACCCGTTATTAATTTATTTGTTGTTTTTTAAAACTTTCCAAAGAGCGACCGTGAGACGCCGCGGGGAATGCCTCCACTTTTTTATGTTTGTTCGGTTTTAAAAAAAGAACTGTACGCTCGAGGGTAGTTGTGATGAATGAGGGGGGCGCGGCGGGGCGGACCGGACGATTAAAAAACAATAAGCTATAGTCGACCAGTGTCCGTAACAATTTGTAATTCACAACACTCGATCTTCATAACTACTTGTTAATTCTTCTGGACGACTTTCGACTTTAATCTACCGTAATAAAGTTTATCAATGACGCAGTACCAATTGTTAAACGTAGTCAAGAATAATGTAGATTGATTTAGACAAGCGAATTGTTAATTTGATTTTAATTGGTAGCTGTAACCTCTTGTGTATCTAATGATGCCTTTTATATTGTCACGTGAGTTCCGATGCCGGCTCTTGTTGTGTAGACTTTCGTGCTTGGATACTCTAAAAATGATTTTTTGTAATTGTTTTGGAATTATGACTATAGAGAATAACTCGAACACTTCATAAAATGGCTAAGAAGAACACTATAAATTTAATGCAGATAAAATGTACAGAAGCTGAAACCATTTACATTTTTTTGCTATGCTTATGAAAATCATGGTACCATGGTAAAATGCACTCCGGTTAATGTAATCGATCCATAAATAATGTATCATATTGACCATCTGGATTTCGGATGAAAAGGTTATTATAAATCCAAGCCCAAAAACATTAAACATTTAATGTTTTATTAAATTATTGTTTTAATTTTGTTTTCAGGTAAGTGGATGGAATTTTATAATGATGGAAAAAAACATTACGAATGAGATATTGCAAGGTAAGTTATTGTTATATTTGGATTGCAAATTCACCCAGTTTACACGTTTTCATGAACAATTGACACATGTCCAAGATATGCGTTGTAAATCTCTCGGAGACAGGTAGAAGTATGTCACAAATGCTTTTAAAATGAGCTCGTAATGGCGCGATATGGGTAAACAAGTAATTAAATTGTCTGCAGTATAAAATATGTATGTAATTTGGTGTAAACATATTCGCTTTTCTTCGCATGTAAGGATTATCAGGCTGTTAGCGATTTTTTTTAGAATACATTGATTTTAGCTCGCTCCCAACAACGCTTAAGTGAAGTTGGAACCAAAGTTGAAACATACTTCCAGTAAAAATGATTCGTTCTAAACTTGAAAAGTTTGGTTTATTCGAAGTAAGGTCGAAGAATTTACGGACTGTACATTCATGTAGAAGTTAACCACCTTTTAATCTAGTCTTTCTTAATAGGCATTACCATTTAAAAGAAAATTAATTCTAAAGTGGTATTAGGATTTAGTTTGTACAAATGATGTAGTTACATGAACACTTGGTATCACTGCAGAGAATGGTAATTACTTAACTTACAGATAATAAAAGCAGTGTCACTCTGTCTGTCTGTTAGTTGACTTCTATATAAATCATAGATTAAGATACAACGATGTAAGTTAAATAATAAACCTTGTGATTCTCATAGATACATGAATATTTTAGAAATTTATTTGAGAACATAGTCACTGTTCCTGTGAATACTGAGAAGAAATACAATTTTATTTTCAAATGCATATTGTGTGAACGAATTATTCTTTGATAGCAATTCGTAAATGAGATATTTGAAATAATAAATAGGCATTATTTTATTTGTGTTTGTATGCACAGACAGTGTTGCCAAAATATTTTCTAAAACAGTACTATAGCGTTTTCCTTGTCATAACTTTCACTGTCTTGGTAACATCCATCATCTGAGTGAGGTTTTTAAAGTCAACATCTTGAATTATTGCTAGTACTTAAATTTATAAAATATATGTATTTATTTCAATGTCGATTGTGAATAGTAATAACAAGTTTTCTTTTTTATATAAATATACAATTAATGTGTTTTACTATTAATAGTTAATAACCATACTTTTTTCATTATCTACCTTCTGTAGTCTGTATAAAAGCTTCTTATAATCAAATACTAAACTCATACTAACTACATTATAATGAACTGTATTATCTGTCATTTGTCAAATACGAAGTTATTAGTCCTATTTAAAGGGCAAGCATTCTTTGCAAATGGGTCTGCCATAAATAAAAGTAACTGGCTCATGAGCACATCTAGAAAGTTCACACTTGACTCGACATAGCACTGGTAAAGGAAGAAAGCATACTATCCAAGAGTATGTATGCAGAATAGAAAAAATGATATATTTTAATATATCTAACCATGTATTTCTGAAAATATAAAGGGGATAGATAAACATAGTTTTTAAAGCATACAGTTTAATTATAATACTATAAAAGTTTGAAGTAGAATATTTCTTCATTCGCAGTAGTAACTGTAAAAGCTAGCCTAGCAAGAAAATTACCTTTTAAGGATTGGTGTATACATGTTTGTTTTTAGGGTACATGTCGCCGGCGGGTGTTGTCGGTCATGCTAACCATAACGTAGGCTCAACCCGCTACCGCCTTCGATCTGTGTGGTCCTGGGATAACACGAGCTGTCTAATGGCTGTTTAATTAAACGAATATTTTTGAAAAAAATCTTAGAATACACCTTAATTATAATTTGTCATACCTATATTTATTTTGAGCTATTAAAAAAGCTAAGGTGTATAACTTCTCATAAAGCCAAACCGGTTATGTAAGAAAGAGCCATTTTGTCTCGTATCTCGTACAATTCATCTGACGAAAAATCAATTTTCACTCAATATTTTTACGCCGAGCTCGCGCTGTCATAACTCTTTCTGAAGATTATTTATACCTATAAACAATTTTCCCATATACCAAACATATTTTACCACCGACTACATCAATGTGACTGGTCATTTTCGTGGTTGACTTTAGTTTCGCAACAGCAAGATTAAATTTGTTAGTTTTAGCGGTGATTTAACCCTTCGCTACAAGTACATACGTGTCAGTTATCGCTTTTTGAGTTTAAATAAAGTTCATTTTAGAGTATGTGAAACGTTTATAAGATTTTCCAAAGATGAAACTAGTTGGATGAGTGCGTATTAGCAAAAAATTCTCATGATTTTGTTGGACTAAATGTAATTGTAGGGTCTCGACGCCTCGTCGTACCGAGGCCGTGTTCGTTTCTAGGGCTATCAAAAATAAAACATGATGAAATTCTTATTATTATACTAGTTACAGTATTAAATATTATCTCTGGGATACATATGCAATGTTTAGTAACATTTCATGAAGTGTGTTAAGTTTAATATGTTCATAATACTATTAATAGGTATTAAAAAAAATTGTTTCAAAAGCTGTTATAAAATCCTTAATTAAATTTTTCTACATTTCGTTCAATTCTCATAATTTTATTCTAAATCTTTCCATAATTAAATTAATTAAACGTATTAAAAAACCTTTTCTACACTAGCTTATGTTTTACAGCAAAACTATATTATAATTTATAAATCAAAAAAGCCTATTAATCATAATTTCATAAACGTAACTAAATAACGCAAAGTATCAATTACATAATATCAACAAACTTGGAAGCCTTAACCGGCAATTATGAAAAGGTTCACCGAGCGCTGGCAGTCATATCTCGCGTTCGCTAGGGCGGTAATTTGTCGGCGTGGTGTGTGGCGGCCCTAAGTTAGCGAGCGAGACTGGCCGAGGCGAGCGAGGCGCGGCTGAGACCGGCCACCGCTGATGGGTTAAATTGAAAAATAAACACACTGAGTGATGTGGAAACGAACGGACTGACGTGGTAGGCGCAGGTTGTTGACTCTGCAATACTCATTGTGGTATGAAGTTAAATTTCTGCAACATATAATTTATATCATGATTAAAAGGTATTGTATATTCTGAAGGAATGATGTACTTACGAGTTAATAGATTTTTGAAATGTTTAACTGGATATTTATTTACCATTACCATTTTATTTACCAATTCGATTATAAAACTCACAGTTGAATGCAATGTCATCAAGCGTCCACATATTTGCGTCATAGAATTCGGACGTATCGGATGTTTTCCTTATTTGAAGAAGAGCTTATGGTGTTTTTAACTTAAGTTTTTTTATACTTTATAGGCTCAGTGCTTTGACCACCATCACATCTAATGTTAAGTGGCGATGCGTTCAAGGATGGTAAACACACTAAGCCTAGAAGTACTGGTTCTCAAGTGATGTTGCCGGAACACACCTATTGGTATTTGGCGACAGGTTTTCAAAATTAAGGGTGTTAGCTACCCAAGTGGGCATTATTAGAAAATGCTCTATCATAGCTCGGTTTTCTCGTGATGTTTTTCTTCGCTGAAAGCTTAGGCTGATTTTTGTAGTTGGATAGGTGGACTCCAACCCACGTCCATTGATGCGGTTCCGGCCGCACTACCAACTGCGCCATCATCGCTTGAAACGAAAACGCATAGTAAACTGAGAGACAGTGAGACTGAACTTTTGTCTATTATACATATATCTAGTGTCTAGTAGCTTTTACATAATTTTATATGAGCCTTTATTTTGACCATAAAATATATTGTAACATTATCTGGTAAAAATCAATAAATCATTTCGTTGAAGTTTTTTATCTCTTTGTCAATCGACCTAAATGTTCATCGCTAATACCGTGATATATTTTTATTGTTTTTATATGTTACTGTTTTTTTCTTTAAAAATAGTGTTACAACTAAAACAATAATTTGCGTTTATACTCACACGGCTATCTACCACGCATCAAGTACAAAACTAAGATTTAGCAAATATGTCATTTACTTAAAAGCTTATGCTTTAGAAATTGGAATTTTTGATAAATACTAATCCCACCTTTATTATACTAACGTCTCTATACTTAAAGTTTTGTTACTTCTGTCGAAGATAATATAAATGATATCATGATAGGTAATGATACTGGAGAGGGATCACGCAAGCCTCGGGACGCACGTCCCTTGCATAACGACCTTGCCCGTCAGCTGAATCAGGTGTAAAACATGAAAAATCAATACATATAAAATAAAGTCAATTATTTTCTTACGTGTACCTGTACATACACGCGTATAGAGAAATATACTTGTTAAAAAAAGCACAAGAATGAAATAGTTTGTTAGTTTATATATTACAACTATAAATGTGTCTTTTTGGAGCACGGTACCTACTATGACGTGCCTTATGTATGTGGTAGTGGTGGTGCAACTTAAGTTTAGACGGTTCTCTACTACTCGAAAGCCTCAAATTATACATATGTGATTGAATAAATTGATGATACAAATGTTTTGAAATTTGTTTAGATCGATGATAGTTATTGTAATTTTATTTTCTCTGCTTGCTGTCAGTTGACATATACCACGACTACTCGTCGTACTTCTTATCTTAATGTCTTATATTTTAAATAAAAAGAAAATATCAACTATATAAGGTACAGGTGAATAAGGTTTTTATGCATTAGACCAAATTTCCCATCAAGTGTCTCAGTGTGAAAATGTTACTAACAGTTTTTCGAATGGCACTATAAAAAACGTATAAATATACACAGTATTACTTCATGATTCGCTTATAAAGTTTTGCACCTGATATTGTTAAAGTAATTGAAGTTAACCAAATATTTTTAGGATCTTCATGAATGCCATTAAAAAAGTTTACAATCGAAATTCCATAATAATAAAGTTGATGATATAGAATTATCAAATAAAAGCGAAAAGTTTTAGTTTACGGCCTTTTGAGGCTCTTATTTTTTTATCTTGTTGTGGTATATAAAATATATTATTATTGTCCTTACGCGTTGTTTGCGAATAAATGGGGAATGGGTTTTGATGTCGCCGAGCGTGGTACGATAACGGGCCATCGCTAAAAGCGTCCATCCGTCGACGGTGACGCGGACTGCGATTGTAATATTAACGGTCTGGTTACATGCTGACTCTGTAGAGAACGATTATAAATGTTATAACTTTTTTACCTAGATAAGATCACTAATTTATCTCATAGACTCGGCTACATCATGTGCATAATATAAACATAATCGTGCAATAGAATAAGACACTTTTGTATTTTACAGCCCTAGGTTTGTATTATTATTGTAATCTGTTTATCATAATCTATCAATAGATTGTATTCTTTTGTTTTATTGTATGAATAAAAGTTTATGATTTACTCTTCTATGCGCTCACTTTGTAAAATGTTGAGTCTAAAAAGAAGAATGCATTTTAAATGATGCTATAGTAAAGAAAGCTAGTATGGATACTGACTAATATTTTTCAAAAAATCACTAATTTTCCAATAATTGTATTTCCATGTAAACCGGCCCGTATACGACACTAATGCATCGGAATAATTTTATGCGTCTCGTTCGCGACCCGCCTACGTCCTACGTACCTCGATAAGGTTGCTAATGATGGCGCCCTACCTGCACACTATCTGCACTTTGCGTGTCACCAACTCACCACACTCTGTACGGTATACACGCGAATTTTACATATAATATTATATCCAGTGTGACTGTGTGACCCAGTCAACAATATTTTAATTCACGAAGATGTTAAATTAATTTGCTATTTGATTGATTGAAAAAAATCATTGTAAATTACTGTGAATCGTCAATCTTCGTTTAGTTTATTGCTGTCTATCACAACATTTTCATTTAATATCAGGTTTTGATCGCAGTAAAATGCTAACCAGCACCAAAATAAAAAGTTTAATGTAATTAAACTAAGTGCTTTCTGTGTGTTTACCCTAAATAAATTGATGCGTTTTTAACAACTCTTCAATTTGATGATTGTCTTGTGTTTTTATACGTTCAATTTGAAAGTGCTCTTGCAGTGTTTTTTTTAAATATATATTTTATTTCAAAACGTATTTTACTTGTATCATATAATAAAATTATTGATATATTTGAATAAGTGTTATCACAGTTTAAAAAAAAGAGTGCGTTTTAATAATAATATTTCTAAAATATTTTTAAATACAATATCTGCTAACTAGGAACTTATGTGGTTTTTGCTACCTAATATTTATATATTTACCTTCACCCGGTCGCAATCGTCTGGTAATACTAAAAGAACCTAAAGTGACAAAACTGGTTTACATAAACAAAAACAGGTTAACACTTACGGTCTCAAATAAGGATATTCTCGCTCTGTGTCTTCCACTCATACATAAAACAAATTCACATAAACAGTCAGATTGTGAAAACCAAAGACTTTGTCTAGCTCATAAACTTAGATATACATATGTTTCACACTTCAAATTACCAAATGATAAAATAACAATAAAACCGCAGTAGCGTTTTTAATAATTGGTGATGACCAATAGTGATTGTACGTTTTACTATAAAATGTCAAACACCTTTAATGATAAGGTTAATTAAATTTATATGTTCCTTTACGTCGTTATTAATGTATTATGAATAGAATTTATAAATAATTCACCAATTTACGAGTTGTTTTTTGACCTTTATTATTGGTATAATAATACACGCTAAGATTTATTGTTGGTCGTATTGAATTAATTTTCTATATGGTTTTTATTTTACACTATTTTTTATTAGATCTATATAAGGTAGTATATTAATTGTTCGGTTTTTTTATACGTGAATACGGCATTTGTTTTACACAAAAGGTGTGTTCTGTTTTTTAGTATTATATGCATATTATATGCGTGTGTATAGTCGTGAGGTGTGGCCCCTATAATATCGAACAAGTCTTTCGATGTTTATATTTTTATTATTGACACGGGACTGAATGATTTTAATTTGAGTATAAGTTCACTAAAAATAAGCAAAACTAGTATTTGTAGCTAATACGTTCATGTCATACGCTGTATGATGATACAGAAAACTATGATATTATAATCATTATGATTCTAACTGCTAGAATACCTTTACGAAAAGTATGCATATTATATTTTTATACTAATACTGTATTCAACTTCTCAAAACCAGCAATAGCGACATCTTGGTGTAGTCTACACTGAATATCGTATGGATAACTCAATAGACTATACAACCAAATCGCAGTGATGGTAAAACCAAATCATGAGCCCCAAGAGGATACAAGTTCGATTCTCGGATAGATATGACTTCTTTCCGATACGCATTATTTATTGATATGTCTATCAGTTATTAGATTATCATAGCAAAAGTTAGATTTCGTAAAAAATAAAAAATGTTAATGTGTGATGTGAAAAAAAACTAAACGCCAATCTAACGGCCCCAACCTAGGCTGTCAGCTAGCAAAGCACATTGTGTGTTTTGTGAGTGAAAGGGGAATGATTGACCGTTTCCTCCATACAAACGGTCGCATTTTGATTTATGCCATCGGAATAGGGTCTTTTGTTTTATGTTCCCTTGGTGTGTTCATGGCTTGTTACTATAACATGTTTTTTTTGGAAATATTAATTTATGTTAATTTAATTAAGGCAGAAGTGCGGTCAAATAAATATAATTAATTAAAATTAATATTAATACTGGCATGGAATGGGTAAGTTTTATAGTGTCACCGACAATATACAAAATGATGTGCTTCGTTAATACTGACACGTTAAATAAACGTTGATGGACGAAAAAAGCGATTCAACCAAAGATAATAAACAAAACGTACCGCGAGGGTTAATGTAACCAGTTCGAATTAAATGAATTTAAATTAGCTAAAGTATTAATAATTTCGTAAATAAAGTCCATTAATAGTAGATTAATAATATGAAATAATCGGATATTACTAGGTGTGAAATTAGCGAGCCTAGTCGTCGCACTATCTTGCTGACTATTTGGTGATTTCCAGAGCTCAAGAAAACTATAATTCGTTACTTTTTTGTGTTGTTTGTTTTCTTTATTCTGCATACACTATCGTCATTCGATGGCTTTATTACTCAAGTTGAAATTATTTTCCAACGAAACATTTGTTCTTACACACCAGAATAAATTCAAGTAATATGAATGAACATATCGTTGATTTTATATATAACTTTTATATATAACTTGAAAATATTATTGGATACTTGAAAGTCTTAGTCGAAATGCAAATAAAGTTATTAACTGATTCTAGTAGGTATGTGAGGCAACAAGTTGGCAAAATATTTAAATGTATCATTTATTTTAGTCTGGATACAAAAGTAAAAACTCGAAACATTGTAATAATGGTTTTTGAAATGTTTAAATTTAACAGTTAATTCGTCTGGTTTTACATATATTGGCACTCCGAGCAATAATTATTTACACTTTCATATTATTATATTTATTACTTATTTGTTTATAGTTTATTTATTCAAAACTTACAATTGACTGCGTAGTATAAACTTTAATATTTATATCTAAGCGCCAGCACTTACACGCCATCTCATACTGAACATACTGTAGTATGTTGTCGGCGACGTCATAGCATTGGTAAAACGAATCTATAAGTTTTTCCCCTACCGAGAACGCTCAACGCCGCTAAAAAAAGTTTTAACTTTAATAATTTAATAATAATTCCGTCCATCCATACAACCAAAAGACGTCTACTGCTGGACATAGGGGTCCCCCAAAGATCTCCACGACGAACGGTCTTGGATCACCCGCATCCAGCGGCAATCTTGGCAATCACCCTCAAATAATAAATATACGAATATTATTAATGCGAAAAATTATAACTAATTAAGTAGTTTTCGGCACGAATGTAGCTAAATAATTTATGTTTCTTTCATTCTTATTATTTTTGTTTTCGTTTACGATAAATTTATTAACATTATTTAGTGGCACGTAAAATCATATCTATAATTCTTTGTTTTTTTTTCTTTGTTCTTACCTTCGTATGCGGCTCTCAATTATTAATGACGAAGAAGTAAGTATTGAATATTATCGTCATCTTCTGGCAGATGTAATCGTTATTGGTTATTTCCACCACCTACGTAGATCGAATCGTTACAAGTTACCTGCAGGTCGATGACATGCATTCTATAAGTTTGAGTCACCGTTGATGTATCTCTAAATTATAATACTATTTAGGTATATTTCACATTGTTTTAAACATTCTTATTTTGAATCATACTAGTACTTTAATATCCATTCAGTTGAAAGTTCACACATACTATATATAATTCATTAATTAGATATATTTTACTGCAGACAGACTTTTCATAACGAAAACTTATGTTTATAAGATTTTGCGTGGGTGATAAGGCAATTGAACTGACTGGATCTCCACCACCATACACTAGTGAATATTATGGAGACTTTAAGGATCGAAGCTTTCCGGAATCAATTAGTATATATCTAAATCTATCTAAAGGCTAGCCATGGCAGATGCTGATGCAGTCTGGCACGACGATGGAGACTGTCGATAAATCCTCATCTATTACATCGGCAGTTCTCTTCGTTCTTAGACTGTAGTTTCTTTTTTACGATAGCTAGTGTTATAAAGGGCCGTTCAGAACGTTGGTGATACCGCACTTAGTGCATGTTACCTTTTGTGGCTGAGTGCCTTCAGCACTCACCCCCAAAGTTACGGTGAAACTATAAAGGCCCTTCCAGTTAACAGCGTTAGATATCTTAAAAAATATTGGTGATGTCACAGTCGTGAGTGAACTACGACGCGAGTTAATCGTTTGAAGTAAAAGTCATGCCGACTTATTGCTAGCAATGAAGTTTATTTGGATGAATATGGTTCTGACTGAGAAATAATTCGTAGACATTATCACAATTTTTATTTGTTTTCTAATGTACCAATTTTATACAAGCCGGTATAAGTTACTAATTCACAATAAAAACTTCACAAATATTATGTTAATATCCATAAATTAATCGTACTTGTCAGTTCTGATTCGGACAAAGTTTAAAACTCACCCGTAATGTTTATAAAAGCTCAGGATTTAAAAAAATAACAAACATTACCTACAAGCAGGATTGTGTATATGTTGTGACCTTAACATATTTTTAGGTATTTAATAACAGGTTTTTTAGTAAAAAAACAAATCTTAAAGAAAGTTCATCAGTTTCAAAACGTAGGTAATTTGAAATGTATTCCTCGTAATTATGTAGTTCTGGTATGTTTAAAGGTCTTAAAACACGCATAGGACGGCGACACGCTGAGCCGCTGAGTCAAACATCCGCTGTTTAGGGCCCACGGGGTTTGATTCCAATCCTTTAACCGTAAAAAAGTAAATGTAAATCGTTATATATCGTTGTATCTAAATATGTGAAGGAAATTATTTACATGATATGCTGACGTTTGACTTCTCTAAATATTTATTTGTACCCATATAAGTGGATTTTGCGATATAAGATTAGATTATTTATTAATTAGTTTGACCTAGTGTTTTATTTGCATTACTGCAAAATTAACGTGTTAATTTACTAGGGTTGTGATTTCTAAAACACTCGGTGGTTAGCTTCTAAGGGCAAGGCCCTGCATAAACCCCTTTAGCTAAAGCTCCAAGGAGATGACTCAAGCTATAATAGCTTGCGATATTTTTTACCACTTTTAAGATATTTTTCATGTAAAATATTTGAACGGCCTTAACCATAAATTGTTGCTTAAAAAAAATTGTCATGTTGCGTGAAAAGTCTTATTATGTTACTTACATTATGTGTATAGGTAACATGTATAAATAACCTCGAAGAATCCTAAATTAGATATATGATTTTCATGAATTGAATTTTGAACATAACAAGATTCAATAGGTAAAATGCAGAGGCGTCTTCACCTATAGTGCAGGGTACATCTACATCCCTTGTACGTCTACAGAACAATAAAATTGTAACTAATTTTTTTGCACCATCATCAGGTTTGAAAATCGTCTTTCAACTGTATTTCGATAGGATCACTCGAGAGCTACTTCTTCTAGATTTAGCGTGTTACCATCTCGATATGATCTCTTAACATCGGATGAGATTTTTATCAAACAGTACAAAAAAAAGACTTCCTTTTAAACTGTAACGTTTTACTAGTCAATTTATATCTCAAAATCGTGTCCCGAGTTAATTAATGTAACTTAATTTTTTACTTAACTCTGCGTTTTCTGTGAGATTATTCAATCCGATATCGGTCTCGTTCGCGGAATCGGCCTGCGAAGCGACGATTAATTCCTTATAAGGGAACCCAACCGAGGCCGCGACCGGGGCTGATGCCCTCACCTCTGCTGCCCATTGTTTTTAAATACAACCTCTTCCTCTGCGAAACTCTCACAATATTTTATTCTATTTCTTAGAAACACCAACTGCCATCCTAATTGGTCGACAGGTTTCGTTGTGAATTTCAAGTGAGTCTTTTTGTTTGTTTACGGTATTCTTTAACTAGTTTTTACTGGCGGATTTCTCCCGCGTAATTATCAGCTATTTATCGCATTTAATGTTTCAATCATTAGGCATCTGTCTCGTTTGTGTTTTTCATCCTACAATTAAGAAGACTTTACATGTGGAGATGTATAGAGTAATCTTTACAGTAATGGCACATTACATTTTTAGTGTTAATAATGATTAGAAATCGAATTAGTGGCATTCTTGATTTGTAACATTTTGATGAATATCACGAAGACAGTAAAACTTACTTTGAACTCATTAACTTAAAAAAAATACCTTAAACTTAAAATAGAAACATTATAAAAATAGTGAGAAATTAATTTATATCTCACTATTTTTGGGTTAAATAAGATAAATGATACTTCAAGAATCTATACTATTAAATACAATTGAAGCGTAGTTTTTTTTTACCTAGCTAATTCTGTTGACCGAAAGGGCCTTTACAGCTTCTCCGAACTTTGTGGGTGAGTGCTGAAGGCACTCCAGCCGCAAAATATAACTAGCACAAAGGTTCGAACCTCGGCTTGGCCGCTACCTGAGTTTGAAAACTCCCGCAGACTGTTTCGAAACGTACATATGTACAATGGATGACAACAGAACTATAGCGCGATGTAGAATCATTCAAAGAAAATTATTTTTTGTTGTCGTTAATATATAAAATTGAAGTATCTGTTTTTTTACTAAATAGATATGAATATAAATACGATAACTATACCAAAAATACAATTTTCGAATTTTTTGTCTGTCTGTCTGTTTGTTATGGCTAATCCCCAGAATAGCTGGACATATTTGGACGGGACTTTATTTTTAGGCTACTTACTTAGGCCATTTATTTTTTCGAAAATAATAATTGTTCCGCATAAAAAAATTAAAACAAACAAAAATTGGAACAAAATCCGATTAAATGCAAAGTTTTACTGGCAGGTATTTGAATTTGTGAAATATATTTGGTTAATTTTAGTTGCAAAAAAATGTTTGGATTCATTATTAGGGTTCCATATAAAAAACTGCCTCGGTGGCGCAGTTGTGTCTCGGTACGACTGTCGTTCTGAGGTCTCGGGTTCGATCCCCGGATCGGGTCAAGTGATGTTGGGATTTTCTACTCAGTATCATCCCGGAGTCGGGAATTTGTGCCCGATATGGCGACAGGCTCGCCCCCTGTCACATCTGGGACGGAACTAAGCTCGGCGAAATGTGGGTGGTGTAGTTCACTATTTCACCTCTGCCTAACCCTTCGAGGATAACAGGCGTGAGCTTATGTTATGTTATAAAAAATGTTAAAAACTACATTACGCAGTGAAAAATATATGAAAAGCGGGCACACGGCTTGTATTGCATATATATAATTTATAACACTCTTTTACATTCTTGAATAAATTACCCTAACAAATCGTCTCTGTGTAGTCTAAACTATTTCAATTCATAATTTTTAATTCAAACTTATAAAAGCTGTAATTATATATTAAAAAACAAAAATACACAATATTCGTAGTATACAGGCCGTACTTTATGTAGGCGACTCGCGCACCGGGGACACTTGTAATTATTATCCAGTGTTTGTTTTATTCATTCTCAGCTCTAAAGTATTTTTCATTTCTTTCTCTCTTACAACATTACGTGTATCGCGGTCGTGCTCGCACACGTCGAACCCGTACTACTTACCGTTTATTTATCGCATTTAAGGTCTCACAGTGTTGTTTTGTATTAAATATTTGTTTGATCTTTTTCATTACATCGAAATGAACATTTTCGTGTATTGATTTTAAAGTATATACTAGTTAAACTAAAAATGGTCTATACGACGTTTTGTAATAGTAGAGTCTGTACAGATAGCATGGAAATGATGAGATTAATAGTACCTATTGTAAGTATGTACATTAAGAGAAGTTATTGATGATGATTATTATTTCTTAGTTATAAATTTATGAACATGCAATCTCAAACAGTATTTAGATTTATCGATGATATTCTCAACTTCTGAGGAATTAGATTGTCTGGTATTAAATTTATGAATTATATTTGTACGTAACATCTTCTATGTTATGATTTTACAAATTACTCATTGATTTCTATAGTAAAAGTGGTAGATTTAAATCGTTTGAACATAAAGAGTTATAAATGTAAATATTTTCAGTATTTTACCACTCGTATCTACTTTTTTAAAACAATGTATAAAAGAAAACCTATTTATCTGTAATTCATAAAGTTTAAGCTGTAAAGATGCACTACTAAAGCGAAATAATAGATTTAAAAGCAAGACAAAGATTGAATCATGTTTTTTTTTTTTTAATTATGAATTGTGTTGTGATTTTATGTTTCCATACAAATGAACTGAATTATGTTTTAAATAAATAGTTTCCACTTTGCATTGTGACTATAAACGAGCGATTAATATTTATATTTTAAAATAATTTCCGTTGTTATAAAATATTTTCTTTATTATTAAGATATATAAGGTGTTTATTATAAACACTACAACCGTTAATCTATGACTTTTATTACAAGATATTATTTATGTACATATGAATAAAAGCAAATCTTTTATTGGATTGATCTTGACCTTATTCGGCGTTGTAAGCGGCACGTTGTTATTTTTTTTAGAACGAAAATGAAATTATAATTTAGAGGCATTCGATATAAGAAGTTTATGAAAAAATGTATACTTGTAAGTTGGGACAAACTGTCCAGTTCGGTAGGTCCAACTTCCAGATTGGGTAGTGCGTAAATGCATTTCCCCCCGTCAAAAAAAAAAAAAAAAGGTCCAACTTCCAGAAAGAGGATAATGGTCGAATCCAACTCCGCGTTTGTGTAGCTACGCAGAATATTACCAGTGTGTGTTGCCCGTGAATACTTATGGCATTGAGACGTGGTAACTTACAATGAGCTTAATTGAAAAGTTCAAAGTTACCCACAGTGCAATTGAGAGGGCTATCCTCGGAGTTTCACTGCGTGATCGAATTAGACATGAAGAGAACCACAGAAGAACCAAACTAACCTTCATTGTTCAAAAAAAAAAGGCCAAACTTAAGTTTCAATGAGCTAGCCACCTAGCTCGTAGAACCGATGCACGATGGGGCCAATGGGTTCTCGAATGGCAGCCGCGTACCGGAAGACGTGTTGTGGGTAGGCCCCTCACAAGTTGGGCCGACGACCTGGATGCTGGATGCGCATGTTGCAAGACCGGCCGGTGATTTTTGGAGAAGACCTATGTCCAGAAGTGGACGTCTTTCAGATGAATGGTTGGATGGATGGATGTAAAATGATATGTACAGAAATAACTCACCTAGAAGTTTGGATCTTTTGGAATGTAATATGATGATGTTATTATGATAAATTCTTTCGGGTATAAACGGGTTAGAGATAAAAGTATATAGAGTCAATAATCTGTTACTCAAATTTTTATGCTACTCGAGTTTAGTTATTTATTTTGTTATTTGTACTTATTAATAAAACACAAAACAAACATAAAATAAATAAAACATGGCAGAAAACTGGCCTCAACGTTTATTGAGATTTTAATTTTAAGGAAAGAAAATTATTTTAAACACTTTTTATAAGTTCCTATTAATTTTAAATACGGGTTATATTATATTTTCGACTACAATAACTGAACAAAATAAACTGACTACAATATGCGTACACAAGTGCCAATTTGACTTTCGTTCAACAATTATAATATTTTAATTTCCTCATTTATCATCATGATTAACAGATAATTTCGAATAAATGTTAACCGTAAATTTATATACTATCTATAATAATAAATAAAATTGGAGTGTCTGTTTGTAATGTCAAAATATATTTTTTTTACTAAATAGATATGAAAGTATATACGAAACCTATACCAAAAATATATATTTTTTAATTTTTGTCTGTTTGTCAGTATGTCTGTCTGTTTGTTCTGGGTAATCTACGGAACGGCTTTACGGATTTTGACGGGACTTTTTTGGTAGATAGCTGAAGTTACTCCGGGTAACTTAGGATACTTTTAATTTTCGAAAATAATTAGCGTTGCGAGTAAAAAAAAACAAAACTCATAAAAAATTGAATAAAATTCGATTCAATCCACAGTTTTACTGGAAAGTGCTTGAATGTATGACAAATATATTTATTTTATCTTAGTACTAAACATTTTTTAGGAAAATAATTAGGGTTTCGGTATAAAAAAAATTAATACGCAGTGAAGAACATATAGAACGCGGGTGCAGCCGCGGACACACATCTAGTATCAAATATTTCTTTTATACAACACTAATATTTTTGCTAAGTTGATATATAATATTTAACACATTTTTGAATGTATTTAAATTTTTTTTTAAACTTTAGATTGTAAATAAACTTCATAAACATGAAATATTTTTCAAACTATTTTATATTGGTTATTAGTGGTTTAGTATAATATCAAATTACTTTGTTATTATGAATATTAATAATATTAATACATGAATTTTAAATATGTTTTATACCTCAGCGACTAAATTGCGATATTTTTATGATCCTGTGTTGGTTAAATAAAATTCAAATGATATCTATTTTGCATATGTACTACCAAATCACGGTATTACTGATTATACCATATATTACTGATAATATATTCATTCATTACTGTTATCAAAAAAGTATATAATTTAGAAGTAGCTAACTTTTCTATTCGTTCCGTGCTTCATTATTATAATTATTTATTAACATTCGTCGACAACTCTATATGTAGCGCGAATACAATGCGCAGTAAATTGCAGTGTGTGTCGTGAAGGCGCACGCGCTGCAAAAACCGTTGCGTAGGTGACAGGGACGAGCAGACGGCCGATCGCTCTACTGCATTATGTAGCACCGTTATTGGGCATAGTAATATCGTTGTGGTTGTCATGCACAAAACATAAAAATGCAATAGAATATTGATAGTAAATTTAACATAAAAAAAATTATAAAACGTCTTGATTAATGTACCACCATATTTGCATTATTGCTTAGAAATCCTTTGCAAACCACATAAATATATAAAGTATTTACCTTTTATAAAACTATTATAAAACCTTTTATAAAACCATTCTCTAAATACTCTCTACCTTATAACACTGCCGACAGTAAATATCTAACTACCCACTATTATTATAACAAACCACAAAAATCGATTTCTGTTATAAGTAAACTATTGACCGAATAATGATCCATTCATGCATCCATTCAATCATAAGACGTCCACTGCTGGATATAGTTCTCCCCCAATAAGCGAGGTATTGCTTTCGCCGCGCTTGGCATGCAAGCGGGTTGGCGATCCTAGTCAGATGTTGTTGGTACCCATAGGATGCCGGTGCCCATCCCCTGGTTTATATCCCTTATTCGTATTTTACGACACCGACGGGAAGATATGGGGTGGTACTATTCTTAGCAGGCACTACACGGCAAAGATGAAAATATCTAAATAATACGAAACATTCATTTTAAAAGATATACATATGAATTTTAATAAAACTGACATAAAAATAACCTATCGTTTTACATTTTACGAATTTCAATGGATACGTTACGAAATATACAATATCGAAAATAGGAAATCCGTGGGCTGGAGTATGAAATTGATAATTTAAAAAATTACATTGTTTATCACCCCTATCGTTATTTATTTCATCGATCGATATAAGAAATGTTTCAAACCACACTATACAGCAATTATAATATGTATTTAAAGGTTTTTATTACTTTGTTTAATATAATTCTCAGCTCGTCGTCCGCCCGTTTAATAAACATGAGGGATTTTTTTGCGTGCCGGTTCGTGCGTTTGTTTGTTTGTTCGCCGCGTTCGGGGCGCGTGATCGCGCGCGCTGCGACGGAATGTCCAGAAGAGAAAAACTAATGATTTAGTTGTTGACGAGATCGTATTTAATTTAGAATTATCAATGCTGATTCATTGACGTAAGAGATGTACTCGACGATTGACTTTTACGATGATTTATAAATACACTTTTTAACAGCATTAAGCAATATATTTTATTTGTTAACTTGTCAATCCAAAATTGAAATAGATTTAAAAATATAATAATTATCAAAGAGAAACTAAAAAAAAATTGAAACTGCGTCTTTTGCGGAATATGCGAAACCGTTTACAGAAGTTTGACATCCCGTCTTTCCCATAGTAAAAATTTACAGTTACTTTCATAGTACTTAGGGGTTGACCAAATGGAGGATCGTTTCTAGTATACTTATCCGTTATTTCCCACTGTTTAACCTTTATTTACTTCAAATTTTCATAAGCTGTACCTTGGAAGTAGTTTGATCACCAAAATCATTTGTCCTAACAGGCAAACCTTTTTTTTTCTTTTTTTTTTTTGTCGGGGGGAAATGCATTTACGCACTACCTTTTACTACGCATTAGTGAGACCGAAGTCCCCCAATGCAATGGGTAAGGGGGCACGAAGGGACGAACTCCGTGCCAGTGTGGGACTCACCCGGGCGAGAGTCGCCCGGAAATGCCAACTAAAACCCCCCGGGGCCGTCCGCTGCATTTGGGATAGGGGGCGACACGGGGTGGCTTTCGCAGTCACCGCGTCGCCCCCTGCAGCCTAACAGGCAAACCTAGCGTGATTATAATTAATATGTATATTTTTCACTTATATCTTCATTCGACCTCTGTCCTATACTTTAAAATACTCATAAATTACATTGATATGTATTAAATCGTCTGATGTATTTTATATCTCTAAATGATTCATTCATCTCCTGACAGTGCAAACATTTCGCTTACACATATACCTTAATCTAATTTTCAAGTATTTATTATGTATGGTTAAACAAAAAACACAAGGGCTTTCATATTGCAAAGGCACGTCCAATCACGTGGACACATGTCGGCATGTATAAAACATGGCTGGCGAGATGCGTCAGCTCGCGCGCGCACCAATAAAAACGATTACGCTCTTGCACAAAACGAGTTCAATTTCTTTCTATCCTTAAATCGAAAGAAAGATCGCAGCCACTACTCTAGAAATACTAACTTTGAATTGGAAACTATTGAAAGAGTTTACTACTATCTTTCAGACTTTGTTAATTAAGTCAAGAATGATGTATATGAACAAGAAAAACGTTTAATGAAATTGAACCGTTATTTTTATAAATATTATATTTTCCATGATTATCTAAATAACTTGTATAAATATACTAACAACCAGCCCGGCTGCGCACAGGTATATAAAAATGTCTAATTTAAAGAAAATAGCCTATATTATTCACTGATTTTGTACATTTCGGTTAAGTAGTTTTTGAGTTTATCCATAACAAATAAAAACCTCTTTATATGATAGTAAACAGATATATCAAATCAACTTATCGATAACAACATATATCGATATACATATGGATCGAGTTTAGCTCTTTTATAGTAACGTGGCGTAGTAGCTTCGATATCGTTAGATAATTGATATGTTAGCGTCGCCAGAGGTTGGCTTGTATCTAATTGCCTGCCTAGATTGACTTTAAACAATTATATATTTATAGTTTTTTTAAGACAGCTTAGATAATATAATTATACTAGGCATCTAAGACTATAAGTGCAAAGTATGATTTCAGACAATAAATCAGGACAAGCCTTATGCTTACAATATATAAAAGGTAACATCTGGCTCTCTGACTATCCGTTAGTTGGCTTATAACTCCAGAATCACTGAACCGATTTACACGATTATTTTTTAACGTAGATTGGTATTTGATTTTAGTATATGTATTATATTAGCATACATTAAGTAGTGTAACATATAAACTTTTTGTACAAATTTTTTTTTCTATAAAACTCCTCATTACGTGAAAAAGAGGAGGAGCTCCTCATGTATGTTCAGTTTAATATCGAATCTGTGAATACAATATTTGATAAAAATTGTCATTTTAGAAAGGCGGACTCTCACGCGGATGGACTCGCGGGACTATTCTGATCATATTTCTGCCCAACTTTCATGGACAATAAATGTCACTAATTTAAGATGATAAGAATTTTAGTTACTACAGTGATCCTTATAATCATGTGATGTTATGCTGTGCCTTATCATTTAAATACGTTAAATACTTAGCTCTCATGAATACAGAGTATTCCGCGGTTTCACTCTGCTTTTGATCTACAAACTCTTGTTTTCTAATACTAAATTCAGTAATCGACATCGTTATGATTTTTTACGAATATCCTAAAGAACGATTCAAAATATAATATAGGTACTTATACAATATGCTGGTGCATTGCGACCCGCGCGTCATACCCAGTTCTAATAGTATATGTAATCATTATGACCAAAAAAAAACAACTACAATATTATTAATATTGAGCGTTTGCTTTATTTCGACATCCAACCGGGCATCTGGAATATTTCGGAATTCTCGAATGGCTGTTGAAATTTTACAACCTCGCCGTCATCATAACTTTTTTGGAAAACAAAATAAAACCGAGAAAAAAATGTCGTCCTTAGGTCGTTCCGATTATTTCGAAAAATAAACCGAAAAGTCGTGGATCGTTTATCTGGATGTAGCATCGGTGACTTTCTCGCGCGTCGTCGCGGGACCGGGCGCGTCTGCCTCGCTGGAATTAAAACATAGCATTTCTAGTTAAGAAATGTTCAAAGTTTACAGATGGTATCGTCGATGTGGATCGTTTACGATTTATTTTATGATCTTTGTGTTTATTCGTGATAGGTCTGAACGTACTGAATCAGTCTTAAAGTTATACAAATGCCTTATAAGTTTCCAAGTCGGTTTTCGGTGACTAACACATCTGACCCATTTCTGCCTGCTAAAGGAATAAATTTTGGTTAATCGTTAAATTTTAAATTAACAGAATATGGCGCCTTTAAGCATTAATAAGATGAGAGTCTATGCTTTACTTATCTTTAATTGGATACATGCCAGATGGAGGTTTGAATGGTGATTAAGTTTGCAATAATTACTTTATTTTTCTTAAAAATATGGGCAATGTTTACGTTATTATGCAGTAAGAGCTCTGCTTATTATTGCTGACAATGGGAAGGTAAAAAATGGATAAAATTTTCCATACGTTTTTTAACGTGACGATTCAGTTTTGAAAATTATCTATTATTGATATGGTGTGGCGGACGAAATTACTAAACGGTTATATACTTTTTCAAAATATTTGTGTTTAATTATCAATGGTGATAATTAAGAATAATTTATCTTTGCAGTACAGTAGAAATTGTTAAATCTTGCCGAGTCAAATCATAGATGTATTGATTCAATTTTCCCACGCCTCGTGTACATTGTTAAGATTCCTTCACAGTATTGCCAAGGTATTTGCAGGTTATCTGTGTTTACTAAAATGGGTAAGAGTCGTTTTAGAATCGCTTTTAATGAATAAAATATTTTTGCGTTCCGTTGTAGTAATATTTCACATGATTTAAACTCGGTAGTAAAGTTAGATTAATTTTATTTTAACAATGGCTTCAAACCTTTCTCTCATTTAAATTTATGATTGATAAATATATAAAATATTTTTTCTCTTTTGTTTAAAAATAAGTTAATCGATATTAAAAACAAATGATGCAATTCTATAATTTGGACATAGACAAACAGTGTTAAACGACGGACGTATAGATCATTAAGTTGTCTATGCTAAACTTTTTCTTGCAATCGAACCGTGAGCCGATGTGTTTGCGTACGATCTCGTATCGATTTATTTATCGTAAATAATAAATCACATACATTGATCATTACCGATGATAATTTATAGTAGGCAGCCGGAGCACCAGAGGTTGCCCCCCGGACCAGACCCTCACCTCAGGCGCCTCACCGAAACTATAAATCAAACTTTGATCGTGCCCGGCAACTTGCCGATGAACATGATTTTCTAAACATGCATTTTTTTATATATAGGTATATTTTGGTATATTGTCTCTTTATGCAAAACGGTGATTTGTGTTGAAATTATTGATTTACTGTGTAAACTTTAACATCTATGTTTTTAATACTTCATTACGTTTAAATATACAGTTAAAAAAAGTTACAAAGTAAGTAGAATTTATCATAAGGCTAAAGAATTCTGGAATAATTTGCCAGGACAAATTCATTCCAAAGAGCTCATCAGGGGATATACTCAGCAAAAAGCTGAGGAAGCCCTGATGCTCAGTAGGAATCAGTTGCGGGTATTAGTGAGAGCGCTAACTGGGCACTGTTGTTTGCGCAAGCATATGTACAACATGAGTGCCCAGAACACAAGAGAGTGCAGATTCTGTGAAGTCGCAGATGAAACACCAAAGCACATCTTGTGTGATTGTGACCCACTAATACCCATACGCAACCGAGTTCTGGGCAAACATGCATTGTTCCCAGAGGAGGTACAGACGCTCTCTGCCAAAAAGATCCTACAGTATATCCAGGTTGTAGGTCTAGGCAGTGAGCTTTAGGAATATGGGGGCGATCACAATAGATCTATCTAGGTCGCAGTGACACAGGACTGTTTTAGCCTGCATAGCCCCTCTCTTGAATAATAATAATAATAATAAGTAGAATTTAAAAGTAATTTTTTGTTGGAGCCGCGAATGACGATCAAGTCAATAAAATAAATTTTATAAGGTGGAATGAAAAAATATATGTTTTCCCAACTGTGGACAATTATCATTCTTTACTGCTGAGCATTAAATTCTTCCATGTCTAAAATAAACGATTTTTCAACTCAGGTTCTGAGAAAGCGCTAAAAAATTCTGATATACTATTATACCACGAGCTCGTCAATCTTTTTAGTCATCACGAAGTGCCAGTAAAGTAGAGCCTGATTTTATAGAAAGAGAAACAGTTGCATTTTTACCTTACATTATCATTCACGTTATGATCCATCCCATGATAAGGTTTTGGCTGTGATATTTGCTTTACCTACTTTTTTCCCTGAGTTTTTTGTATAGGAAAACTATTTTGTGATTACTTCTAGTGTTAGAGTTGTGCCGAGCGTTTTCAAAATATAACTTTAAATTCGGCATTATTAAAAAAATATATATATATATATATAAATATATATATTTATATATATATGTGTATTTTACAAACTGAATTCTTCAATTATCTCTTTCAGTGAATCACGAAGTTCTATGTCTAAAATTGCTCGATTGTAATTTGAATCGGTCCAGCGGATGCCAGTTCGATGGTTCAACTTTTTGATGGCACCAAGTAATGTAACTATTTCATATTAAAGCCAGTTCGTGTGGCATAAATATTCTAATTAACTCAGATTTTGATCTTTACAGTTAAATACAGCCGAACGTAAAGCTATGAGAGATGTGCCCTACATTACACTGAAGATTTCATACTGATCATTACACTATGTTGCTCAAATAATTCGATTTATTTTATATAACCAATAATAATAGTAGATAAATTAAAATTACTAAATCTTCACAAATTCTAAAACTTCTTTTGTGACATGTTGAAACGTAAGTTATAATGTCGAAGCACTCGACCACTTTTATCCTAATCTACCTATGTAGGTATATATAACAAAGTCTAGCTAGTTTCGCCATCTATAATTCGAGAATGGCTGAACCGATTTTTATGATCTTTGATTTGTTGGCTTTGTCTCTACCCCTAATAAGAGTGTAACTATTAAAACAACAGAAAAATTTACAAAAAAAACATAAAGAAGTTTCTTACAGTTTAGGTATATGGAATGGCTTTTTTATATGTATATCTCGAGAACAACTAAATTTAATTCAGATAATGTAACAATTTATAGATTCTGGAGGCAGTACGATGTGAAGTTCTCAGGGAGAGCCAGTTTGTTATATAATAGAATTCATGTTTTCAAATGAAGCAGATTTTCCAAGACATGACTATTCAAGTTACATCAGCCAGAGCTATAAATAAATAGAAATTAAAAACACAGTTATGTTAGTAATGCTAAACCTGATCGCCTTATTTTATGACCTCAATACTTGGGTTTTGCATTAACGAGACCGCATGATGCATTCGCTAATGAGGCTTTTAGTCCCATTTGTATATTTATAACTCGAACTCGGTCGGCTATCGCAAAGGTTCTGTGTACAGGGACATGGAATCGGCGCAGCCCGCGGCGCGCTAACGATGCCCGAGCGCAATTGATTGATAAATCAACGCGCTGAACGAGCCGCAATCGGACGCTTTGTAAGCGCCGCGTATGCGCAGACCAGTCATTTCTTTCTACGTATTGGCAGTCGGTTTGCTTAGTCTCGATTCCCACACGTGTTGTATTCCTCTGTCGTTCGTTGATCACGATTCATCTGGTCTAGTGTGTCAGTACACAAAATGAAACTATTTTATTTAGACGTTAAAAAAAAATGTTTGAAGATTTTGAATTTGATCAAAATCCTATATAATATTATACACTTACTATAATTTCATAGAAAAGTAAAACTTATTTCTTTATATAAGGAAAATTTATTTCATTCGATTAAAAGAAAATGGTTTCTCGTATCATGAACTGCTTAGATATTTTAGGTGCTTTACAGAGTATTATAGCAATCATCACTTTTCGTATCAACTAGCTAATGTGTTTTAATCCGGAAATAAATTATGTATATTATTTTGTTGTTTAGGCCGTTAACACAATATCTGGATTAATAGAACCTATCTACCAAAACATAATTATTCGAGATTATCGAAGAATTCAGTATTCGTAATTCTAAATGTACTTTAATTAATGTTTACGTAAATTTTACTGATATTTTAAATTGAAATGTAAAAACTCGTCATTGTTATAAAAGTTCTTATCTCGAGTATTGGATATAGAAACCCTAAAGATCACAAATCATCGGTCCACCCTAGTACAGAGTGCGCACTGCATCGTGTAATCACTTTAGGAGTGCACTTCGCTAAGAGTAATCTCGTTAAACAGCCCCGGGGTCATTAGTCTCCCTTCCTTCCTAATCTAATTTCGATTTCATTAGATCTTCACCCTTGTCTCTGGATATTGTTTGTGCGTACTATTGTGTTGTGTTCTGACGTGATGAAATTTCCTAATAATGTTAGTTCACGTAGGCGCAATATAAGAAAGAGTTATCTAAAAATATGAGTTATTAAGTGATTTAGAAAATGTTATCTTTGTTCCTGCTGCGGGTAAATTACAATGCAAGTTCGAACCGTTGGTTACGAACTTTTGACCATATGAATTTTTGTGATCGTGGTCGTGGTGGTAGTCTGGTAATATACGTCCTTCTGCTGCCACCATTCTTTTGATTTTTTTTTATCAACTAGTTTTGCAAAAGTAACAAGTCTGCATTAGTAAAAATTTTATAAAATTGTTTTTTTTTAATATTCCTTTACGGAGTAATAATTACAATTAAATGAAATGTCTTTATTACTATTATTCAAATGTATAAAGAGTCGTCAAGGCGTAAGCTTTGTAATTATCAAACTAAAATTCTCTAGACGGATATCAAGGAAATATTTTAGAACTCTGATTACTTTCTTTTCGGACGAGTATGCTTTACTTATGTACAATAATCCAACCTTTATATGTTAATAAATTTAATGAATTTTCATTAAGACGAGTTAATCAAACTTTCTAGAAACAATTTTTTATGTCAAACTTTGTAGGTACCAAAATACTCTATTTGAGCATACTGAATGTATATCTCTACGTTTACAAGGTAATCTGTTTTAACAACATGTGAAATTATTTTCTTATTATTTTTATGTAATGTATCTTCGTATAAATCGGATAGAGTGGTCTAAATTAGATTACACATGGAACAACAGTTTCCGGATGACCGACCGACCGTATCCTCCTGCGCCCTCGTACAGTTCCCCGCGACGCACTGACATTAGTTTTCATTTTGCAATATTGATTGAATTATTTTCTTTATTAGATTACATTCTGCTAAGTGCTTACGATGTGCTCCTTTATTGTTTACAAGACAAAAACAAAAACACGTTCGTCGCTAAATCAATGTCTACCGATAGTGTGCGATAAAATCTGTTCCTCTAACAAAAACGTAAGCAACTTTACGATTAATATTGTGATCTAGCATACTCTATTTTATTTAAATATTTAACTACAAGAGACATCATGCTATTTAATAATTGTTTTGATTTTTATCCCCATAATCTTTTAACCTTATTTTTTAAACTTTTCATCTATAATTCCTGTGTATTTTTTATTTTTTTGTTTCTTTTTCTCAATTCTTTCTATTGTTTAAAGCTCAAAACTTGATGTGCTTAATTATGCTTGATGCATTCTACTGCACACAAACCTTTACTTTTGCTATCAACCAGTTTCAATTAGTTCAGTTGAAAAAATAAATAAACATCATTTATTATAACGAATAATATGTATGGTACTAAGTAAGCAGAAATGAACGTTTAGCGTGACTAATAAATTTGTTATCAACTTCTTTAGTGGAGTGTCATTATGTCACACCAAAGCCCAATATCGTCGACAAAGGCCACGTGTCCGCGGGTTCGCCACGCGTCGCCATCCGCCACGCCCGCAACAAATTCTCATACATCGACGCTCTCCTAGTGCGTGAAATAAGATTTTATTCGATATTGTATGAGGATTATATATAAGGATGTTTTTAAAATGAAAATCTTACGTATGTGTTCTAGATGACATTTCTTCATACTTTCTAATGCGTAATGCATTTCCAAAGATACAACCTTTTTTTTTTGACGAGGGGAATGCGTTTCCGTACACCCTTACCTATTGCATTAGTGAGACCGAAGTCCCCCAATGCAATAGGTAAGGGGGCACGGAGGGACGACTCCGTGCCAGTGTGGGACCCGCCCGGACGTGAAGCGTCCGGAAATACCCACTAAACCCCCCTGGGGCCGTCCACCGCATTTGGGATGGGGCGATATGGGATGGCTTTCGCAAGCACCGCGTCGCCCAGCGGGCGTGCAATGGCCCAGCGGGTTTGGGGGGGGGGGAGAACTCTCCCACCCACCTCTTCGCCCACTTCTCAAAGAGAAGTACGATCTAGAAGGTCAGCCGTCCGAGGGCAAGGTATACTCCCTGCCCCCAATAAAACAGAAAAGGGCAGAGCAGTGACGGACATAGAAAAAAGGGAAGAAGCCCGCCACTACTGAAGAAAGAGAATAGGTCCCTCTCCTTCACTCATCTTGTCTTAATCGACAAGACGTAGGAAGGAGAGGGGTACCTAGAAGAGAAAGAGAAGAACATACACAACAAACACAAACAAACAACAAACACTGACAACACAAGCACAAAACCCCCAAATCCCCCACAACCCAACAACACCCCCACCTCCTACATCCTCAAAAAACTCCGCACATATCTGCCTCATCTTCCCCTCAACCTCCTGCTGCGGCGAGGATCCGCCTGCGGATCCTCCTCCCGCACCTTCTCGTCTGCCTCCTTCTGTAGCATTACTCGTTCACAGAAGGAGGCAACGATCCCCAAACCTCCTCGCTGCCGACCATTGCCCTCAACACCGCCGGCAGCCAGAGATCCGGCCCTACAGCCGCCACCACTGCGCGACGCGGCTCCTCCCAGGCCCAAAGAGACAACCTAACTAGTGTATATGTACACTTACAAAAGTTCTTATATATTTCGTAGCCATGGCAATAATAGCTACGAGTATTCCTACGATAAGAGTCGCCTGTGTCGAGTGTCATCTGTTTTCTAGACACCCGACTAGTAATTTCTATTTTTCTCCTCATTAGATCGCCATATCACCAGAATAAAAAAAGGTGTCATGAATTAAATTATATACTTTATCTTTATTCATATGTGTACATCATTATATGTACCACATATCTTCAGTTTTTTATATTAACACCAAAACTTATATTGCACATAATCCGGATAATCCGCTGGATTTCTTAAAATCCATGATTTAATATCGCACCAGCTGTCATCGAATGGCGTTCGTCCTCTGAGAAAAAAAAACTGAATACACCTGCTGTTCCATGAAAAATGATTTTAATATACTAGGAAATAATGAACGGAGTATAAAAGTAATTAACTAATAGCGTTGATACCGCTTCGTCTTGTCCGTCGGTTGGATTAATAAATTAATGTTATGAGCTTTAAAACTTGTTCATTATTTTTATTAGAGTTTAAAAAAGGTGAGTTCACACCGTACGTACGATACGTGAGCCAGGTTTTACAATTCGTGATACTAAAATCACTAAAATAATATTGTGCATTTTATTTTTTCAACGTGTTCGTGTTAATTGATATTAATTTTTTTTAATACAATAATTTTTTTATAGCTAGAATTTGCATAATGTTTTTATTTTAGTCTATAATCTTTATTATGCTATGTTTTTAATAATATTATCTTATTATAATGGGAATTTATCATTATTAAATAAGCGTTTGATAAAGTGTTTTGTGAATTCTATCTTATTATCACAATTATGGTCTGTTTTTACCATAAATGAAAAGTGTACGTAAGTTGTGATTGGTTTTCGAAGAAACTGTTTAACTAATAATTTATGATGTTATAACAATTTCTGTATTTATTTACGGACCTTGTACGATTGACTATGATTGTACGTTGTAAGCACGAGGAAAAGGGACGGGTGTTAATTACGCAGTTACGCACAGAGTAGGCGGAGTCTAATCGACAGCACTGAGCTGCGTAGTGACGTCACATGTAATTGTCGATGATAATCTACTGGAGATTTAAATCTTATCGTATATCGGCTAGTATATTATGTATGATAAAGAACTGTTTGTTAAATTCGCAAGAAGATTTGTTTGTCATTTAGAGGACTTTATTGTGATAATACGCATTCTTTATAATTAAGATTCGCAATTACCTATTAATATTAGGAAATCTTAAAAAAACTGAAGAATATTTAATTTTGGATTTCAAAATATTAATGGATATGACTATACAAAATTGGTACAGACGTAATATTAACAGATGATTAAATCAACAATATATGAATTAAAAGCTCCAGTAGCTATGGTTCGTCATAATATAGGTACCTTTAATAGTTACTGCTTAGCTCACTAATATAGCGTACTAATAATGATATCTAAGATTATTTTAAAAACTCGTGCTACCTACTCTAATTGATCAAATTTGTGTTCACTTTTGTCTTCAAACTCGGCACAATGACACACTTCTCGTGTCGAATTCCAGTGCCCTACCAACTCACTAACTGCTAGATCTACTTTTATATTATATAAGTTCAGCAAAAAAAATACTAATTGTAGTTTTTTTTTTATATATCACTTTTTAAATTCATTTGACAGGCATGACTGATAATGAATGTGAAAGTTTTATTATTGCAAATCATATTAGCATTAATACGTTTTTTTTTCATATTAGAGGCCTCGGGGTATTTATATATGTATGTAATAATATTAAGTAGTATGTTTGTGGAACGACGCGACGGCCCACGCATTCACTAACCGGGAATGCCACCTGTGAAGTTTGTGGCCATTCCGTTCACTCCGTTGCGTTTCGTTATGTTAGCCCGTGTAATAAAAATAGTGCTGACCCAAGTGTCATTTTCGGTTTACATATGGTCACGTTTCAGTTTTAATATAAATATTCGGTTTTATTTGTATGATAATCGTTTTATTGTTAGTGATCATAAATTTTCTTCACAATAATATAATAGCTACAAAAATTTATGTATCTATGTTTCTTTATAAAGTCGATATAGTAGTCGAATAATTATGATAAATTAGCCTTTTTAAAGGCTTACCGGGCTGCTAAAGGCCGACACCATTTTGTAAATATTTTATAACCAACAAATATTATCATTCGGACTTTTTTATAAAAGCAAAAGACCTATTTAATAGTAATAATAATACTTAATTTAATACTGCCCAACCAATACTATTATCTTAATTATGCAAAATTCGTTCTATACTAGGAATACATAATTGTTATGGTTATTTCACACATATCTTTATAAAACATGTCATATCAAAACCACAAAATATCAAAGGCGCATGAAAATTTTCAATGAAACCTAAATAGACGTTTACGTAAACTACAGCAGTAAAATTTGAAGGCATGAAATAACAATGCGGTCAAAAACTTATACTTGTATTATACAATTTGTTTTGACGCAAACAAATATTGTCACTCACTCAGTCATTATATTTCGAGACATAGTTAAATTACAACGTTAATTACATTATAACATTAGTACCGTGGTATTAGAGATGTTATTGCAATGATCTAGGGTTTATTTAAGTTCTAACTGTGAACACTTAAATGGCTCTCATCATTCTTTTACTACATTCTAATGCTTCTTTAATGCAATTGGCAACTTGTTTGACCAAAATAATGGTAATATAATGCAATTAAACAACCCATTTAAGATCTAAAGCCGTATAATTAGTGCCCAAATAAGCATTACAGTAGCCATATAAACGTTTGTAATGCTAGTAAAGAACTAACTCAAAATGCGAAAACGATACAGAAATGCTGTAAGTCGGTCGTTATACTGATTTGATGTGTTACTTGGGTTATATTTACTAATCTTTAATTAACAATTCAAAAATGAAAAAAACTTTGCATTCGACAAATATTTACATAGTTGTGACTGCCCAAAATAAAGTTATAAACTATTCTATGTCTTAAATCGGTTAATGCGATTTGACCAAAGATACTACATAAACCCGGTTTTCTTTTGGTGAAATGTTTCGGTTTTGAAGCCGAATCTCGTCCCTATCGTATGCTAACCGTGTAACTTGATACGTCCTATGTTAAATTTTTCATGTTGATTAAAAATAAACGACATGTCTGGCTCTAGCCAGAGATAACTAAGCAAGTAGGTATTTAATATATAATTATTTTCTTGTATCTATTCAATACTATTTATGATAGTTGAAATTAAGATTTGTTCTCTTTTAATTCAAAATATCGATTTACGCTATTACAATTAAAGTAGATTCATAAGCAAGGTTGCAAGATTAAATATTAGAATCTGATAAAAAATTTCAAAATGTATAGTATTGTAGATACATTCTGGTAAAAAGTAGATCATACAAATATACGATGGAGTTGCATTCTTATTAACATTTGACTATGCGATCAGATAGAGGATAAAGAAAGTGACTGTATATTTATTTACGAAAGTCAAAGCGATCCTTCACACACTTTTCAATGCGATGAATATGAATTAGGTATTATATGTTATTAAGTCTACTTTCTAAAATATCTCATATCAAATATATTCATATTTATAGATTTATTTTTATTAATCTTCAAATCAAGTTACTTCATTTACAGTTTATTTATTCCATAGAAAAGTTTTGAATTAACTACAAATTCAAGGCTCAAGTTTAGCATGGGTATTTTTTTTTAAACAAAAAATAAAAATGTTAGAATGTTATTTTGCTATTGTCTGGATCCTCCGCAGATGGCGCCGGTCGTATTAAGTGAGGTCTGGTGGGCGCGTGCGCACCGATGCCTAGCAACTAATATGCTGCACCGACGCATAAGGGCATTTCCAATAGCTTTTGTAGGAAGTTTATTATTGTTATTACATAGTATTATTATTATATAGTATATTTATTATTATTATTGTAGCAATATGTAACATTATAAATTGTAAACTTGAACAAGATTTTATACCATCATTTCTTTTGTTTCCATTTTAGACAAAAGTGTCTTATGTATTAATAGAAAATATTCAATTTTATCAAGTTTCATTAATATTAGTGTATTATTTTTCTTCAGGTAACTATTCAAGTGTAAGGCAAATTTAGTCAAGTTATCTCCCTTCAAATCATTTTGTTTTGTGACACTAAAAAAAGAAATGGCAAAAAAGTTATTTGGTAATATAAATTAAAATGCGTTATACCATATGTATATTGTTTTTTTTACATTAAAATGTTCCTTGTTAATGGTAATGATATGTATGAAATGTGTTATTTCTATTAAATTTTGAATGGTTTTTTTCGTATAATCTTATAAGCGATTGCACTAGTTTCTCCCTCTTGTTATACTACTATCATACTAGTGAGATTAGGCTACGAAATATATCTGGATATCATTTAATCTAAGAATAACGTACATTAGTTTAGTGATTCTCAAGGTAATAAGTGCGTTTACCGAGAGATTGAGTGGAGATGCCTTTATAGTAAACTAGCTGTGCCCCAAACTTCGCCCACGTGGCATTTCGTGTTTCTAAAGCAACAATTTCAGTCAATTATCGGCAACTACATATTCACAGCTTCGATAATAAACGAAACAAATATGTAATTTATTTTATTTTAGATAAAAACATGCACCCTCCTTTCCGTTTAGTTTTGAAAATCATAGAAATGTGTTCTTTCATTAATTCTAAAGTAATTCTACTAGGCTCAGTGTGTTTATCGTCCTTGACCACATTGTCAGTTAACATCAGAGGATATTATAATCAAAGCTCTAAGCGCCTGTACATGATATAGGTATAAAAAGTAACAGTATAATCTTTCATCACTTGGACCAAACCTTAAACGATATCTTAGTCGTCGGCTGCTTTGTACCCACTGCTCTGTTGTCTACTTAACTTATCGATTCAACTATCGAACATATTTCACGGTACACCGGACATCACCATTGCAACTAACACCGGATTATAAAATGATTGACTGAATTTCATAATTCGATTCATGATTCTAATTCTAATTCATAATTTCTCATTACCCTATTTCTGAAATTCCTTATGTTATATGTATAATATAGTAGTATAATTTTATACGTGATATCACTTCAGAGAAAGAACATCTTCTATATTGTATCGTGCAATTTATTGTTAGATTGTGAATACGTCCATAATAATGATGCAGACATTTTAGCGTTCTATTGAGCTATCACTAAAAACATCCTTGAATCGCTATTCGTTACCTTTTATAGGCAAGATGTAATGAACACCATGTATAGCATATTTTATAAGTATTATTCCACAGATTAAATTCCAACTGAGTAGAATTTCAGGTATTTCTGAAATAGGGAGGAAGGTGGTTACGTGAGCATACCGTCCGCCTTTTTATCGCTTATGTGACAAAAAAAGCTCCATTACTTTGCAGTACAGTCGCGCGCCCCTCAGACTTTGCACAAAGCGGCGCCGACTGAGAACTGACTGCGAGTACTTTAAATCAATATAAAGGTGTGGTGCCAATGAAGACGTGTTAAATTAATATAAATTAATACAATTTTTATCAACACAATTACAATCACTAAAATCTACTAATTATCTTAAACTTAGAAATTACATAAATAATGAACGATCCATCCATCCCCCACCCACCATTCCATTCAACCGAAAGACGTCCACTGCTGGACATAGGTCTCCCCCAAAGATTATAAGGGAGGGGTTACCATAATCGTCAAGCTTGGCAGCCGGTTGGCGATCGCAGTAGATGTTTGTGGTACTCAGAGGATGCTGCTGCCCATCCCCTGGTTTATCCCTTAGTCGCATTTTACGACACCCACGGAAAGAGATGGGGTGGTACTATTCTTAGCCGACACCACTTGGCTAACGATCCATTGCAATGGTTATAATTAAAATATAGTCTTTAAAATAATTTATTTTGGTGCAACTACCTGTTGTAAGAAAAAATAAAAACCCGCCTCTTCTTATAAAAAAACTGCATAACTACTGAAAATGGTAATATAATATAATTTTTGTATAAGATTGGATTATATATCACATAATAATCACACTGGACTACGAATTATATTAATAGCCTTTAATCTTGAAAGCAAGAATGCTTATCTCTGTAATTAATTAATATCTATGCTGTAAAGGTCATTATAATCACATATTCTGGTTAAGGAAATAGGAATGATTAAACCCATATTATTATTTATGAAATTCTATATTAATTTATTTCACTATTATACGAATGTATATCTCGCTTACAGTGACACCATACAAACCGCTATCGTCTTACCTCAAAACTTGAAATTTAAAAGGCGAACAGAAACAAAAGAATCTCTCGACGGCCCCTTGAATCTAAATCCCTTCTTAAATCCCTATTGTATATTGTTCGGTCGTAAGATTGCCGTTTCTCCTATGTAGTTGTTTTTTTTTTTTCAGCTGTCTCTCTTTATAAACAAGACGGTAATGTTATACGTTATTGTCGAGCTATCTGCCGGATCGAGTGACGGATGATCCCAAGTTTTATTATTTCGCTTACGCAAGTTAGTGATCGTGCTTTATTATTTTATACGTTAAGTATTTTGTTAGTTTTAAATAAAATTTTGTTAGATATCTAGTTTATTAAGAATTAATTAAGAGTTAATTAGTAATACCTTTATTAAGAAAATAAAAGTACAATTAACACAATTTTTAAAAATTAAATTATATTTTTTTAACCTCTTGAGCACTAACCTGGCGTTTACGCCAGATTTCCATTGTTTCCTATTGTCTCATTTTTATGGGTAATCGACATATTAACATATTCCCGCGAATCGTTTTACCGTTTCACTTCATCTTTCATCATCGTTGTACTTAGATAAAAGAGAAGCGAACGAATGTCAAAAGTAACAAAAATATGCAAACCATGTAGTGATTATCTCGAAATATTAACAATAGAAAACACCCCACGAGTATCATTTGATGTATTTACGAGCCACTACTCTATTCAAGAACCGCTAATCGTTGCTGTTTTACAAGTCGTGGGTCGCGCACCGCTCGCTGGCACTGACGTCGCGCCGCGTTGACAACCATTGTGTATTTGAGATACGCAAGCGCAGATTGTATCACTCCCCCTATTATTATGATCTATAATGTAATCCTTTCTGACGATCTCCTACTTTGTGTATATTTATAAAATCTGTCTTTATATATGTCCGATTATAGTTTAGTTTTTAGTGGTGGTTACTGAATTGAATTTTGTATAACGTTTTTTGTTGTATATTGCAACACATATCTTTAATATATTTTTATAATACTATTTTTATCTTCTACCATATTTTGTGGATTTACAATACATAATTAACAATTTCGTACACGTGCAACGCAAGTTTTATACTACTATTTAGCTTTATTCAAATTCACATGTACATTTGTAAATAAATGTTAAGAATGTTGTTTAAATATTTTTGAGTTCAGATAATATATGTGCCCAATCCACCTATGTGCGGTAGTCTTCGGAGCACAACATACGTAGACTATTATAATTGTCTACAGATGCTCATCTCTCAAATATAGTAATGTTCATTAGATAATTTGATATGTTTCCTCGTCAAAATGCTAAAAGTGACTCATAACTTACCACTACCTATCCGTCTTATTTGCTTGTTGCCTTATCAGATACATTTTTTACAGGAATCTCCCCGTGCTCATTCGATGACCTCACTTCGAAAATATGAATTCTCCTTTGAAATATGAGAGAAAAAACTTTGAAAAAATTGTATGTCCGAATCCATTAATCTGATGTTTCCATTGACTAAACAAACAAAACGTCAAAAAGAATTAATGTTCCATATTGGTTCGTTAATTGCGGGTTTTTGTATGATAATTTAATAACCTATCCGGGTTGGGTATAGTCGACGACGCGACGTGGACGCTCACAGAGCACCGGTATAAAAACGTCTCGCGGTACCCAATCAATCTTGGTCCCGTACCTGAGGCCCGGAGATCGGTCCGGAGAGATAACCCTTCCTCAATGCGTAATACCATTAAAACAACGGTGACAATCCGACCAAAAAATAATTTTCAACAGGTCTTTATATCGATAAACTTACCATCGGTCACGGCCGTATTCTGACATTTATATCATAAGCGCAAGGTTACTTTTCGATCGTACGCATCGATCGCGTACGATGATTAAAAATGTGAGATGATGATCATTGCGAGGGACCCCACTGCGAAGGTTTGTTTAACCTCTTTGTTTTTCTGAATTCCTGGTCGTGGCTCCGTTTTAATTAATGCCCGTCACGTAATTTTTTATTCTTTTTTTTGTATCAATATGACTTTTTCGAATATCTTTTATTTTTTTATTTGTGAAGTTTTTTGAGATATGTCCGTGTGGGTCGGTGGTGTGTGATCGTGATACCACTGATGTCGCCCTATTGTTTTCAATTTGATATATTTATGCGTTACTTTCTCGGGAGTGGCGTTTTTTTATTTGTGTGTGTGTGTGGAAGCGGTGACTGTCCGTTGACGTGGTATCATGGATCACCGATTGTTCTTAATCGCCGACTGTTGACAATATTTATGGGTGACTTGTCCGACGTCTAGCAAAGTGGCAGAAGCTACCTTTTACACTGTTGTTATTTTTATTTTTGAATTTGAAAGTTACCAAGAACTGTCTGTTCAGATTGCTGTTATCAAAATATGTAAATGGAGAATTCTTTATGTTATTGAAAAAAAATCAAGCATCGCTATGGTTAATCTACAAAGCAGGAGATGAAAGTTAAATCTTTGTAAATAATAATTTTGCAAAGTTAGCCGTTGCAAATGGTAAATTCTCAGATTTTACTAAGAATATAATTGTCACCAATTAAGAAATTGAACGGAAAAGGACTGGGAGGCTATACCTCTATATAGATATAGGTATATTATTATTTAGGATTCTTAAAACATAAAAACCGGTAATAAAATCTTGAACCGCAGAGTTTATGAGATGGCCGCGTTTAAAGAGATACCGATTAAAGGAAATTAAGATATCGTAATGAGTTCTATTCTAAGCAGTTTGGTGGTGTATCGAGATAAGCGAGTGTTAACGATTGGAATACGTTAAGATACGAGTTAACGCAAACGACCTATCGAATTCTATATTGTAGGCATTTAAATAAACATAATGATAAGTTGATTTTGAAGTGTACACGTTTATAATTTAACACGTTAGATTCGATGTGATAGTTACAGTTTTGAATTTTAATTAAAGGTCTTATAATTAACAAATATTTTTATTACAAATATATATAACAGCCTTTACAAGTATTCTATTATTATGATCTATGTACAATTAAAACAGATCAATAATAAAAAATTCCTATGTACATTACATAGGAAATAGGTTGTGTTTTATAGATAAAACTAGTGTCACCCGCGAATTCGTCTATTGTTTTCTCTTATTTAAATGTGTGATGTTCTTATGTTTTTGTTTTGTCTTGCCATGTAATAGTAATAATAGTAATAATTGAAATATAATAATTTAATGGAAATATAATAATAGTAATTAATTTTGTCCTTATGTCGACTGCTATCTTTATCTTATCTGTCTACATTAATATACAGTATTTATTTGCAAAAACACAGTATAGGTACCTCGTCCACGATCACAAATCATTCTTGTTTATTTTTTTGCCCAGTTTTGTAACGTATCTCTTTCATCTTTCCAGGTAAGTGTTAATGTAATATGAGATTTTTTTTCTCTCCCCTGACATCGAAACGGTACGTAACTTACACTTGTTTATATTTCGAGTCCAGCACTAACTGTATAGAGTTTCATCATAATTTATTTTTATGAATATAAGTTATACATTTGACATTCAGGACAAATGCATATAGTATTTGTTCTCTTGAATTACCTTTAGGAAGTTATGATTTTCTGGTATAAATCCAAAAAAAAACTATTCATTTTTTTTATATATATTATTTGCAATCGACTGACTGACTTGGATTTTTTACACCTTTCCTACAAAATTACTGTAGATACTCCATCTTATAAATATCGCCATTCTGCGGATTAAATAGTTCAATGTAAAACATGGAGAGTCCAAATTTTATTACGTTTTTTAATTAAACTAGTGTGTTTGACTAATTGTCAAAATTAATACATTGTTTAATATTTTGCGGGGAAAAAACCTGTTTTAATTGATAAAACAAACTTGTCATTTGCTATTTTGAAACCGTTATTTATGAATAGACTATTTCGTAAGTTATCATTTTCGAATCTCGTCAATATAAGTTATTTAAAGATGGCATTAATTTAAAATATTTAATTATTTGTATACAAAAACCAACCAACCATTCACTGTCTCGTGAGATTCTGGTAATTGTGTGACAATATTAGAACAAACTGTACAAATTCGTCTATTTGTAAAATAAGGGCTACATCGGCTCTGATTACGAGTCCCAAGAGTATGGCGCATGGATTACGAACCCTCATCCCCTTTGATGTGAGAATTACTAACTCTACCTATGGGTATTGGATGTAAAAATAAATTAGGTACTATAATTTTAGTAAACATACGTAAAGTTAAATATAAAGATTTATAATACAAATGAAAAATGCATGGAAATATTTCAACCACTCTTTTATATGAAAAATTATTAAACTACATAATTGAATAATACAATAACTTATGTAGAAGGGAGTAAAATGGAGCTAATATGTTCCTTTAAATAAAAGCTCCTAAACAAAATTGAATGTAAAAAAAACTAACAATATATCCTCATACATCCTCTGCAGCCCCGCTTGAGACCTGTAAACCAAAAAGTAATAAAATTACAGTAAAGAAATTGTTAATGGAAAAAATGTACTTAAGTATAAAGTACAAAACGCAAACATTATAAACTACTAAACAGAACCTTTTTTAACTTCTGATATTGATTTACAAAATACTTATCTTTACATAAAAATATTGTCACTTGTACTAATTAATAGAATAATTATAAAACATTTGTTAGGTTAGAAAATGTTATTCTGTCTGTTCCCGTTGATTTTGCGCTCTTGAGCCCTTGTGGATTATTTTATATCTAATAAACATAAAACTGCGTGATTTTTCACCCATCACGTAACAAAAGTTCCAATCACACTCCGACAGGGTCCATTGGTCTGGAAAATTGAAACAAGGACCAAACCAAACCAACCCCTCGTAACAGACTCACTCTTACAAATATGATTTTGCATCTCTATTACACCCTTATTATGGCTTGACTACTGGGATAACATAAAATACAGTTGTTTTTCTTGAATTTGCACTGTATTCCTCTTATATGATTATTTAAACAAATTATTAGGCAATTTTGATGGTCATACCACATTTATTACCGAGTTACTGTTAATATTGCATTTTATATATAAATAAAATCTTATATTTGTTCTAAGTGAAAATATACATAGTATTATTATCATAAATCAAATTTGCAACTTGTTAGATGTCACTATAACTATAAATAATCTAATCGAACTATGACTGTGTTTTTTTTTTAAACTTGCAAAGTCAGGTTCAGAATTTAAAGTTTAGTTTTATTGTAAGAAAAGAAATCAGATATTACTCTAATTAAAAAACATTCTATGAACAAAATATAAACATGTTTAAAGCGTTTTTACGTTAACGACATTTATGTGAGCATTAATATGAATAAAAACAAATTGTTCACCGAAAGTGCATGTAAACAATAAATCACAACAAAATGTAATGGGGAAAAAATAGTTACATGCTTACTGCCCCTCTGTCCCATAAGGGCAGGAAAAATCGCAACACGATCGCCTTTTGAAAAATAATGATGTCATCAAACACTAATCCGAGAGCTTTCATGTGGATTACAGATCAACAACATTCAAAATACAGTTCAAATATGGAATTTTCAGATCATTTTGAACTTTGTATCGTAAGCAACAAGGTATTATAGTGTATTTAAAGTAGAAAAAAGTTATATTTCACGATGCACCAAACTCTGCTCTGTTAAACCGCGATTGTCTTTTTGTAGTATGAATGGAAATGTATTTTAGTACTTCTTGTTAAAGTTTAATTTGCCTCGTATGCACTTAACTAAACACCTAGTTACTATTGCAATTGATTTCGATTTTGTATTTTAGGAGCTAGGGTTCAAATTCGCATATAATTTGCAATAAGGGTAAGAGCACACTTGGCGAAGCCCGCTGGTGCGTCATTTCGATACATTAGGCATGTGATTTATGAGCGGGAAGCGGCCGAGTCAAAACATGTAGGGAGCCCCGCGTATGGCTGAGAATCTTCAGGGCCGGTCCCATATTATGGTTAACAAATACATTTATTCAACCCTTATTTATGTATATGAAACTAATCGTGTAACAATATTTCGATTGTCATCTAAAAACAATTAAATAAAAATAAATTTACAAATTGTCAACACAAAACAAAGCAAATCGTCACTAAACATTACAAATTTTATAAAAGATTTGAGTGACAACCCTAGACTACTAGTGAAATTGTAAAACGGCAAGTACATCCCTCGGGAGCACCACCGGCTCTCATCTTAAGAGCTCTACATTACTATAAGCGGATATTGGTATTTTTTTTTTTTTCTTTTTCTATACAACCGACTGTTTTTTTTTCATCTACGCACAGGTGCCACCTTCATTACTCTGATGAGTTAAGTTTTTTTACAGAATGCCGCAAGTGACAACCATATTTTATGTGCATTTGTTTCACCAAAAATGATATTTACAAATATATACGAGTATACCTATTTATTTTAGCGAGAAACTTTTTAAACGCAATTCGGTCGATTATTATTCATATAACGTTAGAATTAGTTGATAACTCATATGAAAAGAGCTTTCATGTGTCACGAATTAATGTCTGAATCATAATAATAAACGTTTACTTGTTTATTCAATAAATTAAAATATATCAACTCAATTTTTAAGAAATGAGTGTATTTCGTTTTATGTTATTTTAACAAACCATTAAATAAAATATTCTAACTTGTTTTATTTCTTTGCAAAATTTTTACTACAAAATTACAATAGATGACGTCACCATAAAAAAAGGAATCTATCATAATTTAAAAGCGGGGCGGTGTCGTTTTGCAACACTAAGTTCATTTTAGACCCGACGCTCGTGGGTTAATTCACGAGAGTAATTTTATTGCGCGACGTAAGCAAAGGGTTAAGTGAGGTGAATGCTAAATCGTGTTTTGTACATTCGCTCTTTGAAAAACGATTTTAGGGGAAGATTGGGAAGTGCATTAAGAGGGTTTGTTGTACATTTGAAGTCTGTGCCTTTTATAGGAGAATCTTGTAATTAATTATAACGAAGCATGTTACTAAATAAATGCACGCGCTATTCTCTTGAATAAATTACATTAAACTTGATGAAAATAAAAACTTGCAAGTTTTTATGAAGTAGAAATAACTGGCTTTAAACGTTCGAAGCAGCGTGCGGTTTTTTTTTTATGAAGTCAATTTAACATTTTAACTGCTGCTTAAAAATATCTCCATCTCCTGTCCTATGTTAATGAGAGACGGCCATTAACCAATTACCTCCGCTTTAGCAGCACCTGGTTTTGTAAACGCGCCTCTATTCTATTAATACGTAAACGCTTTAAAAGATGCGCCTTTAATGTGCTCCTTCCATTAGGAGACGCCGTAAATTATCATCTACGGTTGTTATAGGCGCCTGGTACTTACTGTGCTTAACACTACTGTTTGGTTAGATGACATTTGTATGTATGTTGTATACATTTGTGTATTAACTGAACAGGGAAACAAACAAACAACCATTTACTAATTAATTTTATCCCGGTTTTACTTAAAATTAATGCCATACTCATACAATATTTAACATATCCCAACTAACTTGATACTTATGTCAGTAGTGGTTTTAAATTTAAAACCCAAATATATAATAAAGCTTATTTAATTCAATATGAATTAGAAAAACCTATTTTATAGTCGTAGGCGCTTAGACATAGAATTATTTGTGTTAACAAATAATTCGGTCTAAACTTTTCTTTCCAATCTTGTATGTTATCAAACAAATATAAGAATTAAATGTGCTATTTAGTATAGCATAAAACAGGTACACGATTTGGTTCATTATTATTTTGTAAAACATTCATCATATTGTTGATACTTAAATATTAATACATGTTTGATGTTATTACTGTAAATTAGATAACATTCCTATTACTATAACTAGTTATTAATATAGCACTAATTTGAAAATATTTACCTCATGTTACACATCGCAAAATTATAGGAACCAAATTAGCGCAATAAAGAATCCATTCACGCAATTTCGTAAATAAAACATTCAACTTAAATTTAAAACTCACATATTCTATGGAATAAATTAAAGTGTGCGCACCAAATTTAAAAAAAAAACAAACAAAATATATCCGCGAATATTTTCTTTCTTCTATTACTACAGTCAAAGATATAAGTATATCTATCTTCTATTTTCGTGCAATCATGAATTGAATTTTTTATGGGACACGCCTTGGTTCTGTGTCATTTGTTTTCATTACAGTGCACCCCACGGGATAAAGGTCGCGCACACAGCCAGCTACGTCTAAACAAGATATCTGTGAATATCATATGATATTATAATTCATATGACCATAGATGTGAAAGTATCGTTTTATCTTTTATCACATAATAAAATGTTACCATAATCTGTTCTTTTATCTAAATTAATAATAACTCATTCACAAAAGCCTTGCTGAGTAAAACCACTGGCTTTAATCACCTTTCTAAGTTACGTTATGGTACATTACAAATACAAAAAACCTACGTAGGTTTTTTTATTATTTAATTGCGTTTATATATATAAATCTACATAATGATAATTTTAGTTGTCTCTCCGTAGAATTTACAGACTTATAAATTGAAATGATTTCGAAGAAAAAATTAAAAGAAATTATAAACCTAAAATAGGTCTCATAAAAACGTTACTCGCCAAATTCGTATAGGGTTTTCAAGAGATGAATATCATAAGTCCAGCATGTTTATAAGCTATTATAACATAACTTTTCCTTCGAAGAACGTAAGCAATGATAAAAATGCAAATATGCATTGTGGTTAGGCCTACTAAAAATATAAAAATTGTTTCGTAAACGTCAAGGTGTATAGTCACAATGACGATAACTCTATCCCACTAGCAAATAAATGGAGTAATAACATGTTAATATTATATACCTCTTTCAATGTTGTTTTAGATTTAGATGTATTATTATTTTGCGGTCAGTACATGTGACATTAACAACGTAAACTATTTAAGATATTGGATAATAATAATGTTTATATTCTTAAAGAATTTTTGCTGGTTAACATTGAAAATTATATTGCTAATATTTTTATACCAGCCTGGTATTTTCCTATTCGTTTAATTGCACTATTTGTGGATAATATATTACCAAAAATAATAATTAAAGCACATAACGTTAAATAACAAATATAATATAATTATTTATTCTTTAACAATGATGTCGTAAAAGTTTAATTAAAACATTTTTCACATACTTAATTATGCATTTAATAGAAATTAGATTTAAGAGTGCATGTTAGAAACATATACTGTAAAATAAAGAATTATAGGCTTATGGAAAATATCTAAATCTGAAAAAAGGCTTTTATAGATCACGAGAATTTAGATTTACCTAGATACTTCGTAACTAAATTTTACTATTTTTCTTACTTCCTTTATTTTTGTACTATATTATGATTTCAGTCATACGACACAACTAATAATATATTTTCTAAATCTTAGAAAGTCGATATCATTTAAACATAGTGGATCTATCGGATATAGTCTAAATAAGCAAAAGCAGAATTTATATCAATAAAAGAACAATCTCATGTGTCCCCCTCATGTTAATATTACGTCACGTATACCATTTTTAGTTTTGAACTAAAGTGGATTTAAACATTACTCAATGATCTATACATATATATTTTTAATAACAATAATAGTAATGTCAATGACTATAATGATAATAATGTCATTATTAATAGTGATATAATAGTAATAATAATGATAGTGGCAATAACAATAATAGTAAGCAATAATAATAGTTATGATTTAAATCAAGTGTCACTGAAACAGACCACTGGTTGCTCCTGGCCAGCATAACTTTTTTTTTTGTTTCGTTTTCTGGGGACAGTAACGACGGTAGAGACAAAATCCATTAGTCGTCTCCCCGTCAGCCAACAGAGAGGCCAAGCTCTCCATCGTCAGTTTCTTCCCAGTTCTCCATTCGAGGTATTCTAGACGATCCGAATCTCGGACAGTCTAACATAATGTAGAGCACTGTCTCGGCGACATACGGGTCACACGCACAAGCAGGGCTGTCCTTTAGCTTAAATCTGTGCAGATACGCTGCGAAGCCTCCATGGCCTGTGAATGCCTGCACGTGGATTGGCGACAAACGAGTCTTCCTCATTTATCGGTGGGCTTCCGCCTTTGGGTAAAAGACTTGAGTCACCTCCCCAAACCTGGAGGTGTCGTAGCGCGTCTCCCAAGACTCAATCGTTTCAGCCCTAATTATGCGCTTGGCGTACGACACTGGATATCGATCGTAGTCGGTGGAGGTCTTTTTACCAGCAGCCCTTTTGGCCTGTTCATCAGCTCGCTCATTACCGGATCTATTTATATTTAGATACTGTACATTAGAGACTATTTTATAGCAATTTTGAAAATTGTACCTACTATCAGACATGCATTGTTTATACTAAAATGTAGGTTATGAACTGGTTTGAAATTGTACTCTTTTATACACAACGTCATACAAATGTCATAATGTCATAAATGCTTTTTTTTAATTTATATCTACTTTATTTTTAACACTAACAAATTATTATATTTTGTATAATATTATAAATTATTACTATATTAAACAATACACTGCGATAAGAATCGTGGCAATAATGGGATAATTATTATTATTAGTTCATTAATAATTTGGTAACAATGCGAAATATTTAATAACATAATGAAACTTCTTATTAAATTCTACGGTATCAATAATTGCCCAATTAAAATGTATAATGTTAAATAAACAATACAGATTTATGACGTAGCGTGAGATAGTGATGTAATAAAATATACGTGTAGAGTTATGTGTAGCGTAGTGACCAATAGCACGGGGCGCGCCCTATACACAGAGGTTCAGTATGCCATGTTGTTTGAGTGCGTTTCGGGCTATTTGATTTATAATTTTATTTTGTTTAATGGTACCTATTTTAAATAATTTTATCTGTATTACGAAAAATAACTGTAATATAAAAGTAATAAAATCGATATAATTTGTATCCTTTTATATATTTTTTCGTATAAATAATGACGATAAGTATTTACTTACACAGCACTGTAGTGTTCAAATTGATGATTCTTTAAGTATAATATAGAAATAAAAAATAATAATAAAAGTTTTAATACTCCGTAACTGTATAACTCCAATTAAATTTGTTTGTTTTTAAATGTCATTATATTATGTAATGACGTTTGTAATTGATGAAACCAGCGGCGTACATTTTAAATACTGATTATGTAGAAATTATTCTGAATTTTTGTCAAAATTTACATGTTGTGCTGTCGTTAATAATGCAGCAACAGACTGTGGATTCTCAATTTTAAATCAGTATCAACTTGACGGTAACATTAGCTTTCGATAAGAAAACACAGTCATATGTTGAATGTTAATATAAAACTTCGAAAAAAAAATATACATATTGGAATGTAAACTGCTGTACTGTCAAAATTAACTATAGGTTGTTTTTAGTATGGGGCGCATTGGATCGTCGCGGTGCGGCGCCTACCGCCCGGCGCGCGCGGCGCGTAGCCCGTGGGGTATCCTCAATCGTAAAATAACACAAAAAATATATCCATGCACTATCCATCGATACACTTATAAACATTAATTTGTGCGCCGATTAGATACATTATTTTATATTATGTTTAACTAATTTAACATTAAGAAGCTTTGATATTTGGTAAATATTTGTAGTTAATATATATTTATATTGTAAAATTTCACAATTTCTAAATTAGTAATTTTATTTTATATATTTTGTTTGTGGAAAAAGTGTTTTCAGTTTAAATAATTTTGATGTCAATGATCACTGTAATAAATTGTAATGTTAAACTGATTCATCTGTATGAAATTATTAGCAAGTAGATTCTTAGAGCTATACTTAAATAGTTCGTGTGCTTAATATTAAACTAATTTACTAATTAAACAATTTTTAAACTAAGTTTCTTTCTCCTTATTCGGGAACTTTTTTTGCGATCAAGGTGGGGTTTAGATTTTATAATTTTATGGTTATGAGGATATTTAATTTGTTATTCATTTTTTCCGACATATTAATGTGTTTGAATATTTAATCTACATCCAGCCATTAAAAACACGTAGATACTTATATCATAAATATTTCAACAAAAAACGATATAGATAACTTTATAGAAACTAATAAAAGATGTTTATTTAATTAGGTACTTAATCTAAAACATATGCATTGTTAGTTGTCGCGAGGGAAGTTATTAAGATATAATTCTAATTGTGCTTGAAATATCAAAGACACGGCTTCGTCTCCAGTATTTGCATAAGTCTACGAACGTTCATAACAGTTTTAGGTCGCGGTAATAAATCTCAGTCATAAAAATGACATGTATAATTATGTCTCTAGTAAATAAAGCCACTATGAATAAATACATACGAATATAATGTATGATAAATTCGCAAAAGAAAAATATTTGTATAGGAAGGCTTTAGCCCGCGATATACCGTTCTCATTATTGTCGCAAACTATTAGCCAAACGTTTGTTATTAATGTTGCAGAACGATAAATATTTGTATGTCTTGTAATCTTAGGTACTGTAAGGAGCAACATCTGCCCGTCTGTTTGTCAGGTAGTTATCTTGATATTTAATCTTATACAATTTTGATGTATGTATTCCAAAAATAGCTTCAAATTATATAAATTCAAATCGTATTGTATAAACCATTATAACATGTTAAACACAAAATTATAATTATAATAGTTTCTTCCGGTGCGATGAATATCATTTTTTCAAATAGATGTGTTTTTGCTTTAAATGATAGAAATTAGCTTGTTGATTAGTGACCATTTGGTCGGAGACTATAACATACTAAACCTTAGATGCACTGTCTCTTAAATAACGCTTCCGTAATAGTTGCTTAGCAACGGATTCTTAAAGTAAAAATGGTATACAGTCGGCTGGATATTAACATATACTATAACTATTGTTTCATCCAACGAATTCATTCGTTGTTAGATTCGATGTTACGTTTCTTACACATTATGTTTTTAAATATCACTAAGCCATCAATGCAGTATATTTTAACTGAGACGAACATAATATAAGAGAATATTCCATAACCTAACTGTAATTTAATTATAAACTAGGAAAGAAAATAGAAAAAGCACCCTAACACCCAATAACCAAGTGTTATAAATTAACTGATATTATTTTATAAAGCTAAGAATAAAAAATCTATTATAACTGATGAGATCACGCCGTATAATGGATGATGTTAGTAGCTTAATAGATATCAAGGTTTCATATTAATTTGCATCTCCGAAAGATATATATTATAAATGTAAATAATCATTTTGTTATAGACCATACGATTTACATTCGAATCGTTTCAAGATAAATATATCGATTTATCAAAACACATTTATACTGTTATCAACACGTTTGTTTGTATTTAATTAATTGTGTTTTTTATATGTATTCAAATTTTTTATTGCAAATCCGTTAACATTTTTCGTAAAAATTGGATCGCTGTCTCGAACGTTGGTATAAAAGTTTTGTTATAAAAGACAGTTTCATAATCAATGAGGCAATTTTTAATTTACATACAGGCCTTACATTTTAAAAGTATGTCTATCCGTACATCAGTTTTCGTATAAATCGAGACTCCACCAAACCCGTTAAAAGGAGCGTTATTATCAGATTATGTTTTATTAAATGTAGAATTACGTCAAAAATGTATCACTTGCGCATTGTATGCAGTTTATAATTATGAAATTAATTAGTAATAGTAATAAAACCCTTAATAAATAATGTTAATAATTGAATTAGTAGGTTTGCACAAACGAAACCGCGTACACGACTAGTAATTAATATTACTGTTAGTAAGTTATTTTTACCGTAAGATCAATCGACATATAAAATGATTAATTTTCTACTAGTCTTAGAGTTATGGAAAACCTAGAAACCGTTCTCCATCCTAATACCATTCATTGTTAAATCCAGTTTGAGTGTCATGTGTTTCGAACGCCCTTTTATAACGTTCTAATTAAAAAGCAAACTACTACTCACTACTAAAAATCAATTACCATTATAAGCAGAAGTTTCACTATTATTGACTGGATCACACATGAAAATATCTGAACAATAAGAAACATTAATTTAAAACTGTACATGTGAATTTGTATAAAGCTAACAACAGCAAAGTTCGTTACGAAGATATTTTTTTATTAAATTATGTATTCACGCCGTCAATTGTAGTTTTGACGGCTATAAGGGTCACGAACGGTAGGCAGCTAGAGGTAGGTATATGATATGTTGAAGAATTTCATTGTTTTTCTTCGTTTTACGTGGAATTTGTAATCTTGTCACATAACCCTTTCAGTTGTCCCGACAAAGGGCGCCTCTGGATCGAGAATGAATTATTCTATTAATGTACCCCCGCGCACTTGCGAGTCGCGTGTTAAGTTCTGCCCTTATTATGCTACCCTGATACTTGAGTGATACGTTAAGATTATTAAACAATGTTAAAAAGAGGAATTGGTTTGTCTTTTTGTAAAGTTTTTTTTTAAAGAACACTTTTTTAGCGGCATTGCGCGATACCAATGCAATGACGCCAGCCGTCAACATGCTACAGTATGTCAAGTATAAGATGGCGTTTAACACTGCCGTTAGGAGTCCTCATGGCTGCCTAGTTTATTTATGAACTAAAGAATTCTGTATAAGGTATAAAATATATGATGAATATAAAAAAATATTTCCAAATTAATAATCTAATTTTGTACACCTACATTTTTATTTTGCAAATTCATATTAATTATTATTTCTTTACATACATTGTGACTCTATAACTTTTGTCCAAATAAATATTTATAAAATAGTTTTTCAAAAGTATTAAAAGTTTTTTTAACGATAATTTAACTATTAGTAAAATATTAATCAAACGGAAGTAATGTTTAGAAAACAAAAATTGTGTGTCTCCTATTGGAAATCATTACCGAGGCACGAATGAATTCCACGAAAACATTTTGTGTTCCTAGTTTCTTATTTTTTATCATGACTATCTATTGTTTATTATTTAAACACGTGTTATTGAACAAATAATCTTTCACTGAAGAAATATCTAGAACACAAAATAAATATGAATAATAATTACCGCTATTTAAAGTTAAATTATTTGAAATGTAAATAGAAGCAGATTAAAAAATAATAACATTTAGAGAAAATAAACTATAAATAAGCCATTATAATAAAAACAGAATAAAATAGTATTTAAATATGTGTTCATAAATTAACATTTTTATTGAAACGTAAAATTAAGTTATAGTTTGCGTCAACAGTAAAATGCAATAATTGACATAAGCCGCAACGCGGTTGAAGCCTAGTTGTAAATAATTACTCCGGAAGCCGACCATAACGCACCTCACTTAATATAAATCATCCACTTAACACTTTTTTTTTATTCACTGGAAAAAGCTGCGACAATATCATCTAAATATACCGGGAACGCATAAAAAGTTTAAAAGTTTATTTTTGTGTACGGCGATGAGAAAGTATGCGGCGCGACTTGAAGTACGGTCGGTGTCGAAGCAGTGGACGCCGCCCGTCCATCATAGCGTTCTCTGTCTCATTCTTTCTTACACGAATAATACTCTCGTCTCATTCTCCGTTGGCCATGCGTGAATAGTTTGAAATAATAAGGTTTATTTTTGAAATTGGAACCGTATTTAAATAAAGACTAAAATAATATTCTTTATGTTTTATCATCGTCTTATATCCTAACCTAACCTAACATTAAAAAATAATTCATTTAAACATTTACTTTATTATACTTTTTAACAGTTATGTGCACAGATTTACTTTTTATATGCTTGGTGATATGGTTTACATTTGACACGGAACTAATTTCTATTATATTTCTCATAGTTAATGAATCAGGTAATAAAAATAAATACAATTTAATGATTTTATTTGTCAAAGAATCTTATATTGAACTTATAGAACCGATGTCAACTAACGGTTCAGACGTTTCGCGTCATTCTTTTATTTTCAATATAAAATGAATAAAATTTTTATTAGTTATAATGTAAGGATTTTGATCCTTACTCTTATACATTATGAAAGGCAATGTCACTGTTTGTATTTCTGTTCATTTACTGGCCAACCACTACGCTGAACTACTGAAAACCACTGAATCTATATACTTATGCACAAATAATGTCTTCTTCTGCCAAGTAACAAAACATAAGCATATGAAAAAAATTTGAACAATAATTTATTTACTTATTTTGGGGGGGTAGCTACAGATAACAAATGAAACTTATACTAATAGTTTACAAATTTGAATTATTTCGACTATTTTATAAAACTTTATATCTACACGTTCAGTCAAAAGAGGGAATATTTTTTCTTGTTAGATTGGCACAATAGTTTTTCATTTTGGCGCGGAGTTTACGTTATATATGGTTTTTTTTGGCGGGATCTCAGTCTGTCATGTAGCAGTTACTTTCTTTAATTCATTAAACTTCTGTATATCATGTAATGTTGGTGGCGTTTTATGTGATATACATAGTTTGGTTAATATGTTCAAATTAAATTTATTAGATAATGCGTAAACATTTATTCTGAGGTACCGACAAAACTCCTTGGCATGTTCGACCAGGATGGGCCACCGTTCTGCTGGAGCTTGGTAACGCTGATACAAGATTGAAAATACATACATCTTACCCACATGACACTGGCATAAATTGTGTATACACCGATTGCAATTATCTAAGAATAAGAAGAGTTGTTCTGTCATTAAGATTAAATACAGTGCTGTTTTTAGTTAAATCATATTTAGTATATATTGTGAATTTCATAATGGGCAAAAACACCGAAAAAAGAGTTTGTTTTAAATTTCGCATCCCCAATGGAATGTCGTCTTCGTAGATACTGAAAATGTTACAGGAGGTTAACGGTGAATCGTCTTTATCTAAAACACGCACTTATGAGTGATGCAAAGCGTTCAAAGGCGGTCAAGATATGCTGGTAATAATATTTGCCTCTCCCCGGTAGACCATCAAGGTCATCAACTGAGTTAACATCGCAAAAGTGAAGGTAATAGTGAGTGAAAATCTTTATTTAAGTTTGAGAGAGATAGCCGCTGAACTTTCTATGACTCACGAATCGATACGTATCATTTTAAATAATCACTTGGGTATAAAACATATTGCCGCTCGGCTAATTCCACCACAATAATGCACCTTCACACGAGGCCATCATTGTGAAAGAATTTTTGACCAAAACTCAACAAATGCCATCGAGCAACCACCTTTTTCACCAGATATGACTCCAGCAGACTTCTTTCTTTTTCGTAAACTCAAATGACCACTTCGTGCCACCTGTTTTAATTCGGTAGAAAACATAAAGGAGAATTCGCGAAGAGAACTAAACTCAGTTCCAGAAAAAGCGTTTATAAAATGTTTTGATGATTGGGTTATTTGTTGGCGTAAGTGTATCGTTTCTGATGGAGCATACTTTGAAAGAGATAAAATAAATTTGGATGAATAACTAACTAACATTTTTGCATTATTGATCTTTCCCCGGGACTTTTTTGACTGGGTAGTTAATATTGTTATCATTTCAGCGATATAGTATGACTATTGTAAAATACAAAACTAATAACATTAAAAATGAACTGTGATTTGCCACAAAAAATCCATGGAGATTTCTAGCAAGATGTCTGCCGTTTTCCAATAGCGTGCAAGCGTTGATTTATATTTAGAAAATCAATATTTCACACTGGCAGGATTTTGTATGAAATTTTTACGCTGTCAATAAATAAACTAAGAAGAAGTAGGTAAAGTCTTTCTTAGTGCATTCACATACCTATGCCCAAAAATAAAACTGTCTAGTGTCTGATGAGAACATTTTTGCACGTATATTACCAATATATTATATTATTATTATCTGTTAAAATATTTTAAAAGTAACTTTATCACAACTTAAATACGTTTTATCCAAAGCGATTCTCACTCCCATAAAACCGATTTCAACCTAAAACGATATTTTCGGCGATTAATTTAATCTCAGTATCGTATAGTCACTATATATGTATTATTTGCAAAAAAAATTACAGACCCCGGTTTTATCACGGTGCGGAGCTTTTAAAATATTTATCTGTATACTTGTTTTGTTCGATTGGTTTTTTTTGTTGTTGTTTGATACCTATTGAATTTTTTTTATGTATGAATGACACAGGAAAGCTTTTTGTGTGACGACGTTCCTTATCGCAAAGATGGAGAGCTAAAAACTTTTTTGCTGATATATACGTAACATTTGATGTACATTTATATATTCAAATTCTTGTCTCGTAGAGTTTTTGTTTTTGTTTAGTGCAACTATGACCGTTGATTACTAATGTCCGTGAACGGTCACCGTCATCGCACTAATCCATTAATACTATTAAATTAATACATACATACATATGCTCACGCCTGTTTTCCCCGAAGGGTTAGGCAGAGGTGAAGTAGCGAACTACACCACCCACATTTCGCCGAGCTTAGTTCCGTCCCAGATGTGACAGGGGGCGAGCCTGTCGCCATATCGGGCACAAATTCCAAACTCCGGGATGATACTGAGTAGAAAAAACCCAATATCACTTGACCCGACCCGGGGATCGAACCCGAGACCTCAGAACGGCAGTCGTATGTAATACAACTGCGCTACCGAGGCAGTATTAAATTAAAAGTGATTAAATTATCAATTCCTAAATTGGCTATTGCCAAAACTCGTGAACGCTGAACCTAGTCACTGTGACGAATTTATACATCGTATCAAGCATACATTGCTATAAGTTAATTCGACTTGAAAATGATTATCTCCAATTAAAGAAAGCATCACAAGGTGCGCTAGTAGAGGATTGCCTGATACTCTTTTAGTTCCAACCGCCTATCGCTGTTGCTTGTAGGTTTTAATTTTCTCTGACTCATCGTCTTTTGTCACGTTTGCACCGTGTTCACTGAATTAGTAACATAGCACTTCTCTCAAATACCAACTCTCATAAGAAGCGACTAAATTCCCTTGAAAAAATCTCCTTATGTAGTAGATCTATCTTAATAGGAAACATCATAATCAAAAAGGAAAGTTGAAAAGAAAGAAACCTGTGATGATATCTCCGTAAGATTCGAGCTAAGTCTTCCAACAGACCTGATACAGCTTGTATCGAGTCTTTTCGAGGGAACGCCACAGATTATAGGTTTACTTGCTATATAAAATGCATCCTACGCGTACGTGACAACGTAGAGGCTGTTTTTAAACCATTCATTAAACCTATGATGGACTAAGGTCAAGCTGTAATACATTTAAAAAAAATTGTATGCACTTTATAAATATAAAATAACAATTAGTAAAAAGAGGCTAACTGTCAAATAAAAATTATCACAATCACAATACTCATTTTTACATTGAGTGCAACTGAGCCGCGTTTATCTGCCATTATGCGTTCACATAATGAACCGATTTGCTCAGAAAATCTTTACGTTATGCTTTACCTATATTGTAGTGCGTTAACATACTGAATGTCGGTCCGTTTATATTAAAAATTATTTTTTTCCACTCGAGTAATTCCTTGTGTGGCTCCATTGAGAGCGATTTAGTTTAATTTACTACTGAATGCCTGACATTTAATAGTTACTGTTTCTTTTAAATCTCTAACGATATCAAAATATAATTATTTCTTAGTGTCAATAAATGTCTATAGGTGTCTTCAGAAAGCATAATTTTAGAGCTGAGTCATCTAGATTTAGCGTTTTACATTCCTAGGTCATATTGTCATTTAACATCATTTTGTTTTTTACACGATATAGCCTTAATGCTTTGACCATAATCTCACCTGATGTTAAGTGACGATATGGTCCAGGATGGTAAACATACTAAGGCTAGAGGTACTGGTTCTCAAGTGAAGCTGCCGGAAACACCTATTGGTTTTTGGCGACAGCATTTCAAAGTTGAGGGTGGTAGCTACCCAGACGGACAGTAGCAGAAAATGTCCTACCACCATGCATGTGACATGATCAACTAATGCCATATTTAATCTTAGGACTTACATATATTATTTAAATATTTGACAAATACATTATAGGAAAGTCTTTTTTAAATAAATGGCATACTGAAAATGGAGCAGTTTATTTGTAATTATTTCATTCTATCGGTTAAATCGCTGGTCCTTATCGGTTCGCTGGGTCGCTCGCTGTCGCTTGTCGCTTGTCGCTGACACTGTACCGCGCACACATCACAACGGATTACACGCATGGACGGACACTGTGTTCGGATGAATTATTAAATATTAAAGTTGGCGATGCGCTGACTTGGTGTTTTGTTACCTACTTGTTTACTTGCATAGCTTGAATAATAGATACAGATCGTTAATAACCCCCCTTTGTATCTCGAATTTATCTCATGAGTTTAAAGGTGTTTTTGCATCTTGGTTTATTAAATAATACTTAAGATTTTGGCTGTCCAGTTACTTTGTAAGGGCTTTATCTCAAATTAATCCAACTTGTTGGCGATATCGCACGCAAAAATAGATATATTAAACTTTGGTATTCTTCCGCTACACAAGGAAATGTCGCAAGCATTCAAGTGATCCCAAAACGGTCGTTATTAAAAAGGAATTCAAACTTTCTACTACATATAGTGGATGTAGTTATTAGTACAAAATTGTAAAATAACACAAAGCCAGCTCTAATTCAATTGTTTGTTGTCATATACACGAGTTGAACTATTGAACGCATCAAACGGGTCGCATAGAAACACCACGATTTCGTCCCAGATACATATATTTTAATAATCTCAATGTCTAGACAGATTAAATTTATTCTAGTATTTGTAATACAATGACTGAACACTAAATCAGATTCTAGGTTATCTGCGATATCGGTCTGACTCTATGTTTACGTAATATTTATAGGTAATTTTCCTTTCTTATTTCTGAATTCGTTATTAAACAAGAGCTTATAGGTATGCCTAAACATTTTTCGATCGTTCATAGTTATACGAATCACACAATATACAACATACAGTTTCCATTATCACTCGAGTTTGTAATATAAAAACATCTTTAATACACTTCAAAAAGCATAACAGGAGTAATATGGATGTTAAAACTTTTCGTGAGACATTAGAATGTCTCATTTTTAGACCCTTACAAGACATGCTTTGGATCGTTACTTGTTCCCTTGTAATTGCAACTCTTAACAATTGTGTTCTTTATTTACTAGTAAACTTTGTACTGTTTTTATAAGTAAAAAACTTTCTATATGTGAGATAAAATTTTACGATGACCTTATTTTACGATCCATTTTACATTTGTGTTGACTTATATCACCGACATCTTATTTATTAAAACAGCTTGGATTTCGAATAAGAGTTTCCAATAATAACTTAGATATTAATACTAATCTAATCTGTAATAAAATATTTGGAGCGTCGCCATAAAGCTATAAGTCCTGCCAGTATTACAACTACCATACGCATTCTTTCCTTTTTACAAATTTCCGACGTATTCCTCGAAGTTTTGTTCTATGATGAATGCAGGCGTTTGCCTAATTCGGATCTTATTGCATATTCCAAGTATGGTTCATAATTATTATGAAGGTCACTTAATTAACATTAATATCGTAGGTGATTTGCTCTTAGTCCGTGATAATGCATCACTATGTGCATAATAGAGTATACAGAACGCGCTCGCAGCGACAAATTTCTATGTAATACGTATAATATTACAATTTGCTCGATGAATAATTCAATTATGGCCGTTTCAATTCGATTGTGCTCTTACGATTATATTCTCGATTCTTATAAATCGATGTCTGCAACCAGGGTTGCTAGTTTGCGTTGGTTAAATATCGTTAGATGATATTTTTTCTTCAATTAACAGTTATCAACGTAATATGTTTTTATTCGAAATATGAATTTATTTATTTGATTTATAATAATAATTTCATTTAGACAGATATACATTTAAAATGTAGGATAGGGAAACATACGTATTTTGATTTATATTGTATTCTGCAGAAACCTTATAAACAGAATCCCAGTAAATTTTGTTTCGAATAGTATACACAAAGTTTTGTAAAATATCACTTAAAATAAAGGTATTTTAATAACCTGGCAACCATGGATAAAACGTACTCTTTCATTCGATTAAAAACTGCAACAATTTTCGTAATAATATCCGATACAACGAGTGGTGATTTGTGTGTTAATTTCCTCATTTAAGATTACCTATGTGACAGTATTATGTCTTCGAGGTAATGAGATGCATTACAATATTCGTGTCAATGTTGTTTACCATAGAGATGCTGTTGAATAATCGCTCTTCAGGGAAACCTTTGATTGCGAACTGGTTTCAAATCATACCATCTTATTCTTAGAAAGTGTATTTTGATGGCTCTAATGACCATGCACCAATACGGTGAGTTGATTCATATGAAAATGGTTTTTAGTTATGATAGCCCAGGGATAAATTATGGTGAAATCGCCATGGAAATATTGACACTGGCAAATAGTTGTAACTGTAATTGAAGAAAAAAGTTGAAAAACATATCGTATGCCGCTCACGCACAATTATAAATAAAAACAAGTAATAGGTACAGTTATCTATATTATCATATACTCAACTACTTGTGGACAAAGGCGTACACGTGTCGATCACGTCCCACATGAAACATAATGGGTTTCAATGATTGTTACTGTTCGCCCTTGTGCAGATGGCGCCAACCTCGACCCGCTCCCGTGCATACTAAAATAACCAATTCCTGTATGGTGTTAATTAGAGATGCACCTATGAATTTATATGTGACTTTGTACTATGAATAGTAATTGTAAGTATGTTATTGTTTTATATATGTTATTGTTATGGAGACGACAAGGTGCATTAACCTCTTTCGATGTAATTCGGAATTATTAGAGGGGTTTCTGAGGAAACTTTACAAGCTGCTAAATAACGAAGACGTTTACAGAAAGCAATATTGTTATGCAAGGAACCATATTATACGTTTTACTCGTGCCTCGTGTGTTAAATCGGGAGATAAATAAACAAGTTCAAGGTATTGATAATCTAGTCGTGAGATTTGCAAGAAGCCGGGGTACTTGGCAACACGAGAAGATGAGTAATGAATTAAAATAGTCACGGAATGGTGGCAAAGAGATGTCAACACTTTCTGTGCGTGTCTACTACAAACCCGATTGACTACTGTTGTGGCGTGCCTCGTTAACTTAACGAGGGAAAAGACGATGGATCCGAATGACATCGATAGGTAGATAAATGCTATCAGAGCGAACAAAGTAAAGAAATTGAGGTTATTTATACATATAGTAATAATCGAAAACTTGGGATCCATTGGATTTGGGATAGTTAAAGTTTATAGGAAGAACTGCAGGAAATTAAAATTTATATTTCATATTTGTTACAAATATTTAAATAAAATTAAATATACAAATCAAACGATTCATTTCTTACATTCATACTGTCAATGTCAACGTCATTAACGATTGGCAATGTATTTACAATCTCATGTCATCGTCAGACTTGGCAATAATTTACTGTGTTTATTTACCAAAAGGTCAAGAAATTAAAGCAATTGCATACGCAATATTGTTAGCACTTTTTCAAGATTTTATACGCTTATGAAAAAAATCTAAATTGCTTAAAGTATTTGGACCACTGATAAACAGTAGTATAAATAAAATATCAAATTTGAAATTGCACTGAAACTATTATAAGTTTCAATATATAATTTATATTTTAGTATTGAAATCATATTAGTAGATTTATCAGTAGAATCATATTAATTTCGAAGAAATAACTTTGATGTGAAGATAGCGCGTGATGAAATTATTTTTGACTATATTTTAATCGTCAAACTCGAGGGTAAAAACGCCACAGGCCTGGCACAGAGGTCAGTAGGTACTCTTCTTCAAAAAAGGTGATATAACCAAAAAATAATGATTTGAAAAATGATCCATCTCATTTCTGAGTCATATTCTAGAATCTGTTTTCGAGAGTCCTCACAAACCGACTAGCGCACAGGCTCGACGACGAATTCCAGCCTCCCGAACAAGCAGCCTTCCGTAAACGCTTTAGACCACATTCATACCCTGCAGCGGGTTATATAGAAAACCAAGGAGTATAACCTACCTCTTTGTATAGCGTTTGTGAACTACGAAAAAGTCTTCGATTCGATTTAGGTCTGGGATGTACTGCTGTCTCTTCAGCGATGCCAAGTAGATTCATAATATCAAAGCGTTGAAGGATTTGTACGAAAACGCGACCATTCTAGTCCAATTACAGGACCAGACCTCGAAACCTATACCTTTGCGGCGTTAGACAGGGAGATGATATTTCTCGGAAACTGTTCACCGCAGCGCTCGAGGAAGTCTTCAAAGTCTAGGATTGGAAAGGACTTAGAATCAACATAAACGACGAGTACATAAAACACCTCCGCTTTGCTGATAATATAGTACTCAAGGGTGAGACCGCAGAAGGTCTAAGTACGATGCTTGGTGACTTCAGTAGTGCCTCCGAACAAGTTGGCCTTAAAATGAACGAAAGTCATGTCTAATGTCCGTGTTGTGCCAAATCCTATAAAAATAGGTGACTCTGAGCTCGAAGTTGTTGACAGTTATGTGTATACCTGGAACAAACCGTCCTGTAAGGTAGATCGAGAAAAAGGTTAATTGTCGAATCCAACTCGGCTGGGCCACGTTCGAAAAGCTACGCAAAATCTTCTCGTCCGAAATACCACAGTGTCTCAAGACGAGAGTCTTCGACCAGTGTGTGTTGCCAGTAATGACATATGGCACTGAAACGTGGTCGCTCACAATGGGCCTAATAAAAAAGCTCAAAGTTGCTCAAAGGGCAATGGAGAGGACTATATGCTTTGAGTTTCATTGGGTGATCGAGTCAAGAAATGAGCGGGCCCTCAGAAGAACCAAAGTAACCGACATTGCATTAAACTTAAGTGGCAGTGGGCTGGGCATATTGCTCGCAGAACTGATGTCCGATGGGGTCAACGGATTCTCGAATGGCTACCACGCATCGGAAGACGTAGCGTGGGTAGGCCCCTCACAAGGTGGACCAATGACCCGGTGAAGGTTGCGGGTATCCGCTGAATGCGAGTGGCGCAAGACCGGTCGTCGTGGAGATCTTTGGGGGAGACCTTTGTCCAGTAGTGAACTTCTTTCGGTTGAATGGACGGATGAATGGATATTTAATGTTAAAATTAACAGGAACTAAAGATTGTAAGTACAATTCTCAGCTACTTTGCAAAATAACCCTAAGAATGAATATAACGAGTTTAAAAATTTACTAGTGTAACGAATTAATGAATTATATTTTTAAATTACACATGCTTGTTATACAAATTAAGGGCAATGTAATTAATGTAATAAATATGTATTTATATGTATAAAATAGTGAGGTTTGAAAAATAGCTACATTTTACAGTTTGCACAGCCTATTTCACCAAGTTGAAAATCTGTATGGTGGTAGTATCGCCTGAATGTCAATCTTCATATTCTTGCTAAAAGGGTTTTTCGATTACATATTGAAAACTCTTTTGAGGGAATTAAACTCTCCATTACTTAATAATATCATAATAATAATATTTATTTAAAAGACATTTTATAATCGTAGATTTTTATTGTAATTTTAGTTCGATTCTCATAAATTTTACTTTCCGAACAGTGTATATGATATAGGGAAACAAATTTATGTCCAATTATATCAGCGTCACGCTATGATGGCCCTTTTGATACATTACAATGTTGACGTGAAGTTTCAATTTATTTTAATTTTTTTTTAACTATTTTTTAATAATTTTGAAAGTTTATTTATGCAATGAAATAGAATAGTTACTTATTTTTTAACACGAGTAATTTATTCATACAGGAAGACAGAGAAAATAGGCGCCACATTTAACCAAATTCGTCCATACTGCTCTTTTCACTGTCCTCACGTCACTATTGATAATAGAAATAACTTGATGAGCGGACAAACGTCAAAACGGTCACCATAGTGTACGGCTGATGTAGTAATTATATCTATAAGAGTCGATATTGTGACGGTAAGTACATTATCTGACGGTAGGGACATATTTTTAAATAGTATGGTGATGTCATAAAGATGAGTATTTGACAAGAAGCCGTCGGCTTGGATCACAATGCTGTTGACACTCAACGTCACACTGAAAGTATGTGTGTCTAAAGTTTTAATATCGTTCATCATTTTGGTCAAGTTATTTATAATATACCATATGATTATATTTGTTATAAAATTCGATAGAAAACCCGGAATCTAAAATATAATAACAATATTCAGTGAGGAAACTGGATATTAAATTAGAAATGTTAGCACATTTATGTTGATTAGTCTTATAAATGGCTATCTAGATAGGTAACTGTAAAGATATTAGAGATTTTGCTAATAAAATTGGCGGTTTTATACTGAGATTTAATTAACTATTATTTTATTAATATAATTTAAAGTGGTTTTAGTATACTGTTATCAGTAAATATTGGTTAATTAATACTGTTATCGGTAAATAATAATAATAGGTTCGAATTCAATTATCATATTCTACAATCGGTGAAGAAAAGCATCTTTATGACACCATAACATGTTGGTAGGATCTGGTTTTCTACCATCCTTAGGTGTGCATATCTCAAGAGCTAAGCTAAGTATCTCAAGATTTAGCTAGTTTATCTTAGGTGACATCGTAACATAACATCAGATAGGATTATAGTTGAAAGGTCAAGTATTTTAAAAATGATGTGTTGATAGGTATAATATATGGTACATAATTCTTTAGATTAGACAAGTTACATAAAACATAGCGTGTAATCGGAATTAAAAGAAGTCACTGTGTTACTTGATACGTGCCTATAAATAATTATAAATTATCGATTGATTTCATGTTACTAGCGTAGTATATACGTATACATGGCTGGAATGTATTGAACTGTACCAGATATTTATGTACTAATAACTCTTTATCTTATTGTATAATTAAATAAATTCTATAATATATATCAAGGTATGTAAATATTGTAACTAACAGTAGAATTTTATCGAATATTTTATATTTCATTAGAAAAGTAGATTAAAAATATTTTAAACAATTTTCCTACATACTTTCTCTGTATAGATAGATAGATCGTAAGTAGATAAAAATATCCACGGTTCTTATTAATTCGTGTACAGTTCTAGTTTGTTGGTACTTATGTTATCACCTGCACTCCGAACTCAGAATTAATCTTATATCATAATATGTTTATCAAATTGTAGATGTGAAGTTTATACATCTAACTAATGCGATTTTGTCTAAAATAATGTCGTCTATAATTTAATAAAAGATATGTTTATTTCAAATTCAAATTATTTTTATACGTTGTTGCTTAATTCGTAATATAGATAGTTATTTAGAAGGTATACATAAAGATATAGCTGAAAATACTTTTTTAATCAGCATAAAACTGTTGCTGACATTACTAACGCTAAATCATAATAGTAATAGTGTAATTATATTTCATTAATATAATTTTCTCAAACTGAAAACTATTGTTACAGTAAAAATCGACCAAATTAAAGGTAAAAAATATACTTGATCGTTTTTCTGCGTTTATTCGCGGGTTCGAGCCCGAGAGCCGATCCAACTCTAAAATCAGCCTGAGCTTTCGGTGAAGGAAAACATCGTGAGGAAACTATAACTTGGTGGTATAATTTTCTAATAATACCCGCCTGGGTAGCTACAACCCTCAAGTTTGAAAACCTGTCGCCAAATACCAATATGTGTGTTCCGACAGCATCACTTGAGAACCGGTACCTCTAGGCTTAGTGTGTTTACCGTCCTGGACCACATCGTCACTTAAAATCAGGGTAATATTGTGGTCAAAGTACTGAGCCTATATATACCATGTAAAAAAAATCCTAATTAATGTTTTGTTCAAAATATTCTATCTAATATAATTTAAAGACTAATGAAACCTGATGTAGTTAATTACAGATTATTTAGCATGATAGGCATTGTATTATATTGGTTAAAGCTGGTTAAACACTAGCCTGGTGTTTACGCCAGCTTTCAATTGTTTTCCTATTGTCAAATTTTACTCTGTATTTAAAGAATTAATGAGTAATGCACCAAAAGTAGTAAAATTTTTATCGGCATAATTTTACTAATATACATTTAAATGTATTATTTTTTATTATAATGTTTTGTGATCATTTATTTCCATACAACGTCCTTACCACCTTTGTATTACATCTTTTACTATGTTTAACTCGGAGCCATTAATATTATCTCTTATTATTAGGAAAGTGGCATAGTATTTTGACTGCACTATATAGACATTTACTATAACTTTAAGTCGCATCTTCATTTCCCATCAGGTAAGATTGCGATCAATCGGTATAAAAATAACTAATAAAACTTGGAAGACATTATTGTATATTTCTGTTAGACGATGTTTGGATAGAAAGTGATTCCTCATAAGAGATTGATTTTTTTTCTCGTACGCAATTTGTTCCGCGGCCGCTCCACGTCGGTTGAGTCCCGCCCTCGATCGCCTCCTTATTACAACAATAACATCACGGGTTTATTGAATAAAATAGCGTGTTTTGTATCCACCGCTGTCCGCCCCGATATTATTTATAATATGAACGTGTCATAATATTTAATTATTAAGAGTATCTTGGTTTCAGACAAAAAAAGTTGTTTTTTTGTTAACATATTTAGCTCCTGTGCGGTTTTGATCTACGAAAATATACTAGAGATTAATATTTTTGTAATTCTATATTATGTAATTACCTAATATTTTTCTGTATATTCGGTATTTTATGGCACAAAATATGAGCATAATAATAATAATTTAACTGATAGTAAATAAATAACATTCTTTTGCAACGCCTTATTGACTGAAATATTGAATATTTAAGACATAAAAATATAGTAAATACTTGAAATAAATAGAAACTGTTAGATGCAAACGGAATCGTAGCCAGAAATAGTTTCATTGAGTATTGTGCGGAAAACATACGTTTAATACAAGTAGTTTACTGCTAACATGATCGACATTTACTAATTCAAACTCATGTTAGTTAGTCAACAACAAATTAACTAAATAAAAGGATGGCGACCACCACACACTTGTGAAAAACTGTGACACATTAAATCGTTTTGTTAAGTTTAGGTATAGCTCTAGTGCTAGGCACCTAGAAACATTACCTGTGGTAGATTCTCATTTATCGGCGTAATCATTCTTAGATTGCACTTTACTTGATAATGTTATTCTCAATTGTATAATAAATAGGTATTATAGGAAACTGTTTTTTAAGACAGAGTTTTATCTTTTTAAATGTTATCTTTTAGAAATTAAACATCAGCACTTCATTTACCGGCACCTAACTTCTTATTATTTGTGTTTTGATATTTTCCCTTAATATACAAGAAGAGACCTCACTACAATTGTCTCAAAGTATGCTGTATGTGTTTCTGTATTATCTGTGTATTGATCTGTATCATTATTATTACACTGGATAGACAGAAAGTTGTAAAGTTACACTTGAATCTCCTTGATTTGCGATATTATGGCGTCGTAATATGATGCGATGAAAAGTATGTGGAATTAAATTTACAAAATAGAATATTTTCAAAATCTATTGATAAGTAATATTTTTCATAACATAGAAACATGGTTTAATATATAAAACATTTAGAAGTTAACGTTAAATTTAGATCTTTGTTAGCATTTCGGAGTGTTATTCTAAATTCAAAATCAAAATCAAAATTTATTTATTCAATTTAGACCCTAAGAAGGCGCTTATGAACGTCTAAAACACTACCACCGGTTCGGAAAACAACCCAGTCGAGAAGAGCCGGCAAGAAACTCGATCTGGTTCTTTTTTTTTTATAAATATAATATATATCATTTTTTTTGTCATATGAAAAAACTGTACAAATCGTAGTTTTAATAATGTTAGTGAAAGCACAGAGATGTGGGTTAATTAATTCAGTAAACTACATTTGTAGGTAATAGTTAGTTCAATGTTACTATAAAGTTTCCCCAAAATACACGCCCTAAGTATATAAGTATGTCGAGTACATAGGCGATAGGAAATTTACCAACTACCAAACTCAACTTTTCACGAAAAAAGAAACTAAACACAATTACCTCATAGAGCCGGTGTGAAACTGCATAGTTATCTATGCAAATAAATATTTAGTTGTGTCTTGTTATGTAAATAATATCATAAAATCATGTCATAAATTAACAGGTAATATACAGGTTTGATCAAGAAATCTATACGCGACGCTTTGGTACTAAAATAGATCCAAGTAGAAGTCTCGTCGCTGGTTGTAGATAACAGATAACTGAACTCATTTTACCGACGTATACTCGAATATCGAAAAACATAACGTTGATTGAATACAGCATACAGCAGTTTCTAATGTCCATTGGTTGGCTTATTGTTTTCCAGCCATGTTATATAAGAGCCAAATAAATGATATAATCAATATTGTAGTTAAGTCGAAGTTTTGATTTCACGCTGTTTCTATTGCTGGCGCGTGTACGCAACCTACAGATTATTTAGTTCTAATAGAAAATTGTACCTATATCTCTTTAAAGTAATACTATGGTAATTTATTTGCTCATAATTTGATATCGTGCATTAAGTCGCAAGAAAATACAACATTATTAGGTTTTTTTTCTCTAAGTAATATAAACATGTGGTCTATTCTTAGGTGACAGGAATAATTATGAAACTATAATCTTTGTGTAAGACTAGGCGTATCTGTGTGTATATTTAGCTATCTAATTATGTTTACAACTAAATAACTATTGCTGGTGAACCATTTGCAAAGAAATCTTCCAAATATTTAAGTATTCTCGTTCTGTAAATAGTTTAATAAACTTATTAATAGATTATTATAAGAAACGAAATGAATTAAAATTCTAGTTCACAAGTTTAGAAATAAAAATAAACTTTTAATATATTAGGTAACTGCCACTTCGATAGTAAATATCTGGCGTTTGATTAGAAACTCCAGATTCAAATGAAGGCTTATGTATTTGTGTTTCGAATTTAGTCATTTATTTATTTTCGCACCAATTGATTTTTCTATGACAGCGCTCGGTTCAAAAAAGGAAAATTTAAACGATTGGATTATTTACGAATACTAGTTCCACCGTGGCACCAACGCTGCAGAAAAATCTCGAAGGATTAATTACGTGTATGGGAAAGCTACTGTAAACAAAAGTACGGTACGTTTTTTTTGGTCCCAACGTTTTCTATCTGAACCTATTTTGGCCTACGGAATAAACTCCGTAGTGAGTCGAAGAATTTAAATAACAAGGAAAAATTAAAGGTTATCGTGGGAACGGATATATCGTAAATCACGTCAGTTTCACAAACTTGGACGTGAGTGATAAAATAATTTTAATTATTGACTGAACAACAGACCAACAAACACGCATTGAGTGATGCCTTACATTACTTAACCATCAAAATAACGAGGGATTTAAGACTTTAAAGAGAAGAATAAAACTTCGATTAATTAACTAATTTTTTTAGTAAAAAAATTAACTAAATTAGTATTAAAATAGTATCGCGCTTTATGAAGTTTTACTTCAAAGATGAAAAGATTTTTACAGTAAATTTAAAGGTGTAAATTTACCTAAGATAGCGCGTGCACATGTATTAAATTCACATACAGCCACATAAGTTGATCGTACCTCGAGGAAGGTAGGTAGTACAAACAAACTCCTTTGTATACATCGACGTGTAGGTAACATGATATGGGACCGCGTAGGACGAAACCCGTACCTATTCTGACAGACACACTATAATTATTTATTATATATATAAAATGCATTCCTACGTTGTCTTTTATTGTAACATAAAAGGGAAGCTATAAGTAGGCATTATAAAAGACTAGTTTTGTAATTGCGACTGCGTACACGTTGACTTTAGAATTAGGTCCAAAGAGAAATTGTGTTATTATGTGTCAGTCCAGTCCTAAGAGATAATGATATACCATCGTTTTCTTTAGTATTTATAAAGTAACACAATTCTCTAGTAAATTATTTTGATGCATCTGTTTAGATTTATCCTACGTAATCAATCTCATGTCCTTTTCCCAATTCACTTGCGGTCGACGCAGTATGTTTTCTTCTTATGTACACCTATCACCCGTTTTCTTTTCATTTATTCTTCTTTGTAAATATCATGCCTACATACATACTCCACAATTTCTTTGACCTTCCTCTACTTTTCCATCCTTCCGCATTCACATTTATTACTATTTTATTCACATGCGCTTCCTCTCTTCATATAACATCCATACCACGACAAACAATCCCCTTTTAAATTTTCTTTCATAGGCGGCACATTTAAACTCACTTTAATATACTTAAACTAAGATGATTTTTGATGACATGATTACAAACCATTATTTTTTTTCTTTTCAAAACGCACCCCACGGTTTAATTAACATATATTGAAAAAATATCTAAGTGTGAAATTTATTTTATGTAGCATTTCGAGATAAACAGACAGAAGCGAAAAAACGTCTTCGTTATATACTATGTATAGATAAGTCTAGTGTACTTGTGTTTTATTAAAATATAAAAGGGAAACTATAAAATAAGTAGGCATTTTAAATTATTAGTCAATAGCTTAGCTTACATTGCCTACTTATTTTTCATATGTTCAAGTATGTTCCCACGATGCGTATCTATGCACTGCATAAATATTATATGCATAATGAATATAACCCTGAGCAGTATATTGTATAATTCAATTGCTTTATAGTTAATATGCATTACTTAAATAAATTTTCTGTAATTATTTTTTATTGTAATATTTAGCATACTCTGAAGTGAAAATTAAATAAATTTAACATAATAAATATGAATTTATTTAAGAAAATTAACCTTTATAAATAAAACTCCAGTATGAGTTTCTTCGTAATTCTTCTCCTTCTAAACGGCTTGTCCGAATTTGATAGATTTTTTGTGTACTTATGGGGTCATCTAGATGCTATATAGCTGTAGTTGGACCCAGGTGTGTTTCCAAACCCGTGTGTTGGAATTGTAAACATCTGGAAGTAATTTCTTTGTCTAGGTATAATATGTTACCGTTTTCGGTCGCATTCTTCCTTAACATCAGTTGAAATTTAGTCAGTCTAAAACCTAGATTATAGTAAGTCACAGTACTTAGTTTACGAATTGCTCGTTAACTTATTTTTATTTTTTATTCGTTCAATGTGTCATATTAAATCATATTTTAAGTGTAATTTCATAATATATCTTTAAAGGTCACCATTGTAAACTGTAAGATACTTTGTTTAGTTTTTCAAATATTCTCTACAATATTATTTCTATGTTGAATTAATAATCAAGTTTGTAAAGTCGCTTTGTTTAACAAATGGGATGTGGAATAGTTTATTCAAATTTCTTTTAAATTGAAAATACAAAGTTGTAATGGCGCCTTAAAGACTTTAACGAGTTTGAAAGGTGTGTTCGGGAGATGTGTATTAAATTAAACTGTTTTAAAGGTTTCAAAAGTTTTATTATAACTATAGGTTATTGTACGCCTACTTTATAATTTTTCAGTCAAATAAATACAAGTTAATCATTTAAATTAAATATATCACTAAGAATTGTACAACGTTTAAGCTATTTACATTATATCACAAAAATAATATATATTATTATTATAGTAATTATATACTATATCAAAAATGTATATAATAATCTATTAGGTAATACTTCTACTTACAGTCTGTCGATCCGTATGGAATAACGTAAATAACATAAACAAACTCCGCCGCTTACAGGGCACAGTCCGCGTCGCGGCGCTAACGACTCTCTCTCCACTAGATCATACGAAACACATCGAAATGTATTCTAAACAACTAATCAAAATGACTCGTTTACAGATTATAAATCACCATACACTTTTGTACCGCGTCCTATGATGTTCACAGTTTCTCGAAAGCTCTCGAGTTCGTCAGCATCTCTCTAGTGAGCCTCCAGACTTGTTTCGCGGCGTTCTCTAGTGCCGTCGGCGATTTCCCCTTGAACAGGTCGACGTGCGGTAGGAAATAGTGCGGGCATCTCCTGCACTGAAGCGACGAGATCAATTGGAGGAATATTCCGTTGATCCTGTCGCCGATGGCCGGCTCATCCCACTCGTGTTCTCGCGGGTGTTTCTCGCACTCATACAACAGTAAAGTTTTCATGTGATAACACGTGACCGGATTCCCGGGCAGGTCCAGGTGCCTGTCTCGGATAGTCTTCAAAATACTGAGGCATTTCCGCCGGCAGCCGCCCTGCAGGAGGCGATTCTCAGCCTCAAAGAAACTAAGCACCCATGCATCGCCCTCCATGGCGGAGTTTTTCCCCTGCAGCGCAAGACATTCCTTCGATAGAAGATCGAAGCCCTCTGTTTTCACTTCGGCTATTATATTGGGATGCGGCCACGGTATGGCCGGCAGGGGCCAGTGCGCGGCCGATCGCGGCCACAGACCGGCGCATTTGAACGCGGGTGTTATCTGCACGACGTATCTCTCGCGGATCCTCAGCTTCACTTCAGTAGTTTCCGCGATCATTTTGACGCAGTCTCGGTAGGAGCACTTGTCGCACGCTTGCGCCACCAGCGTCTGGAATCTCGAACGGATTTTCCGCGCCGATAGGTAACCCGAGGCGGTGATGAATTCTACCCACAATGACATGGAACGTTTCCTACCGTCGCTGAGCTTCAAGACGGCGCAGCCCGGCAGCGAACCGTCATCGACAAAGTTCAGCACACCCATCTGATTTAAATAGATGACAATTTCGAACTCGTGCGGCGAGACGACCTCGAGCCCATCGAAACGCCCATTGTAGTCCGACAGCGAAGATATGAACCTCGGCTCCTGAAGCTCGACCTCTTTGAGGACATCCTGAACTATCCGGCAAACTTCATGTATGGTTTTTGTGATCTGCGCCTTCCTGTTGGCGACTCTCTCGTTGTAATACTTATTCATCTGGTAGACTAGTTTCGATTGGGCTGCCATCATCTCGGGCGGCACGAGCATGGTAGCTATTGCAGCGTCACGCGGAGCGCATGGTACGGCGGTTGCGTTGCACGCACGCGCACACCACGCGGTCCTCGCCCGACTGAACCATCATCGATACTCGTCGGACGGAGGTACGAGTACGCCTACCTCGACACGAAACGCTAATAGACTGAGAGTATATTATCTCGCTCGTTCCCGTGGAACTCTACACCGGGTTGGAACGAGAAGCGAGTACGGTTGCCGCGTTCCGGTTGCCCGGGGCCGGAGTATTGATCGCAGTTAGGCGCCGCCCCCGGACAGCGAGCCTGTAGGTATTCGCAGACGCTGGGCTGGCTCGCGGCTCGAGGTGTTCGTAATTACACGAATGCGTCCGCTCGTTAATTCGGTAGCTGTAACAAGTTTGACTCTATTAATGATGATGTTTTTGCCCGTTGTTTATCTCACGCCTAATTGGGTATATTAATTTGATTTTTAGACTGTTTACTGTGCCGTGATTAGGTGGTCTCTCTGTTGTTTGATTAATCTGGTAATTAACGTCTTTTAAATCATGCTAGTGATACTCACAAACATCTACACAGTACCATAGATCTATGTTTGACGTATAAAACAGTCAACTTTTTTTTTACCTGTGACCTAGCCAAAATGTTTCTAATTGCAGTCTTATTATTATTAACGTCATTATTTCGTGGTGTGTGCCTGCCTTTGATATATCCTAGATAGTTAGGTATTATATTTTCCTATATATCTACTACTTACGTCAAGTTAATAAATACTGATTGTATTTATTTCTTTATACCAACTCACAAATTGAACCAGCAATGAAATAAACGTTAGTACACATTCTATTGTATCCCCAATAAATTGTTTTGTAATCAAGTAATTACAGACAATTGTTACAAAGAAACCAACCGTTATATTACTATTTACTAGAAACCTCAATAGTTACAACAATCAAGTAAATTTTCGCACAACCACTCACCTGATATTAAGATATCACATTTAGCTTAAATACTAACAAACTATCTACATTAAAATAAACTGAAAATGTTTAGAAATTGTTGCTATATTATATATAAATAAAATATAGTCTTTAGATAACTCATAAATCTTTTATATCAAATATTATTGTAAATTTAAAAAAATAATTAAAATTTATATGGCTTTTAACTCATCTTTGATCTTAGTAGACAGCAGTGTGCGGAACATATGCTCAGCTAAATCTAAAGGAGAGATTCGAAGCAATCAATTCTCACTAAAATAGCCTGTTAAATTGCCGTCTAATAGAGGAGAGAGAGACTGTACGGTATAGGTATCGCGAGAGGGACCAAGTTCAAGCACACACATACACCGATCGTCTATTTCGGTTATCCAGGCGATTGATGGGACGGCGCGCCGTGATGGATGGTACGATGTCGCCTGATTTACGTTCCGATTAACGACTCCTTACGATTCATTGGTGCCTAGTAGTTACACGGATTAGTTTAAGTATAAATATGTATAATTATATTTTTGTTTATGTCACTGTTTTTTTATATTTATAAATCAACCCTTTTATTACTATATCTGAATGTAGAGGGTCACTTAAACTCTTTGATTACGGTCTACAATATGTATTTTCTAATATATATCAGTCGACAGTTTTGATTTTTAAATAGCCTCTTTACACGTACGCATACAGGAATGTGCGTAGCATTACAGTGTTTATTTGAAGGACACAATTAAATTAATACAATTTTAAATCACAATCTGCTATCTGCTGTAGATACGCTGTCGAACTGTGTATAGTACGTGACATGCATTTTAATTCTTTATCTAACATGTTTGTAATAGAATGCTAGCTAAGACAAGATGCAATACCGAATGGTTGATATTAAGTATTAGCATGATCAGACGTACGGTTATATCGCGGCAGAATACACTTTCAATAGAAATGCATTTAGGCTTGTCCACATCCCGGAATCAGCCAGTGTATAGGAAAGGCTTTGCAGTTCGTCGTAAAATTAACTTTAGTTCTATCACAATATATTCGTTACTAAAAATCCAGACTTAATGCTCATTGTAGAATTAGAACCCAAAATATTCAATGCGCCGTCCTAGCGAATTAGGTTTATCGTTTAATGATAATGTGTGAATATTGATATGACTAACTAGCTGTGCCCGCACCTTCATCTGCGTGGAATTCAGTCAACTTGCAATAACCAAATTTTATCGAAATTTATTCAGTGGTTTTGATGTTTTATTTATTTCTATCCAGAAGTATGTATCATGAATAAATTTCGTGCTTCTTAGATAAAAAAAAGAACTTTTTACAACAATTCATCCCTTACATACATACATACATCTTTAGGGATAAAATTTTCAAAAATCCCTTTTAGTGGATGCTATCATCATAAATGGTATGCATGGGTAAAATGTGAAGTTGATAGTCCCAGCTACCCAGTTATTAATTTTTTTACAAAATTCATTAAATCGTCATTTTTTATATATATATTGAATCATAATTCCTCTAAAATTTTGAAAAATGTATTAACAGCACAACTACTGAGTTACACGGTGCTTTTTATTTTATTTTATTGCATGAAGCGGGTGCCGCCGGCGGCGCGCGCTTGCGCGGTAACCGCAAAATGGCGGCCGACACGCCCCGCCTACATCCGCCGGATGTCCGAACACTTTTACGCCCTAAAGGGATTTAGGGGAGGCTTTATTTAAATAAGTCTATTTTCTTCTGACACTTGGATCATGATGAGATAAAAAAAAAATTGAAAATTCTCTTTTTTTTTGTACCTACTTGTGTTAACTATGCATAATGTTTATGTTACTTACTCTTCTTCCACAATATTAGTGTTAAATTTTAATAACGCATGCACTAGTTTAACATTCAACATTATGGCAAACGAATAAAATTGTTACAATGACTAATATATTTTTTTTTCTTCAACTTTAATAATTTGTAAGAAATAAATAATCAAAATTTTGGCCTTCATTACATTTTCGTTTTTACTAGCTTTAATTTACGATAAATAATTTTATACTACTAAAAGTTAGGTACTCCTTAGAATCTGTGAAATTGCTTCATTATATATAACATAGATTTTTTCTATGGTTCACTCCTTTACTGACAAGAAGTCTAAGTTCAGATCGATTCAGTACGTAGGTATATAACTTTAAATTATTTATACGGATGTGGGACAGAAATATCCTAACTCGACGTTTAATATGGAAGGAAGATAGGTAAATATTTTCTCCTACAGTGAATGCCGGTTTTGGCTTACTATATGATCCCACTTAACATTCGCTATTTCGCTGATAACATCTCGTTAGTAACTTATGGATATGAATCAAAAGATGTAAGTACCTTTTACACGATTCCGATTATGATCGTTCGTATATCTTTTTATGATATGTTTGGATATTTTAAATGGATACAAAAAAAAAAATACATACGGACATTTTTTATTCCATAAATATAGGTATAAGCTAATTTTCACCTAGAGTTAAACCTACATAATGATATGATACATATTATATTAAACTATCAATAATAGGGTTATGATTTATATTTACAATTATTTATGAAAGTCTGAAGAAAAAACTTCTTTTTTTTCACTACTGTTCATCTAAAGTTACTAGGTATACATATATTAAACAAAAAATAGACAGTCGCTTCATGAACAGCAGAGGGGATAAAATATCTTCAACATTACTTGTTTGTTATTATTTATATCTAGATTAATACGTAAAATTGTGTAGTCTTCTGGAGCCTAAGCAAAACAAAATAAACTTCCAACAACTTTTAACTATCTAATCATATCGATACCAAATACACAGTTTTTCGGCAGCATCACTTAAGAAACAATACCTCTAACCATAGTGTGTTACCATCCTAGAACACATCGTCACTAAACATCAAGTGAGATTGTGGTCAAAGCACTGAGCCTATACACTATAAAATAAATAGGTAATCATTTGATATTATAAAATTTTTACGCTAAAGACTCAGCGTGATTTTATTATTATTATTCTGAAATAGGCTATGCAGGCTTAAACAGTCCTGTATCACTGCGACCTAGTCAGATCTGAATATACTGTAGGATCTTTTGGGCAGAGAGCGTCTGTACCTCCTTCGGGAGCAACGCGTGCTTCGATGTGATTAGAAAATTATCTAACACGTGTTACATGCACAAACTGTGGCTCCGCGGCTTACATTAAACATTTTCTATTATTTACACTTATAAATTAATATTTTAAAGATTGGAATTTAATTGTCTTAAATAAAAAAATTATTCGGTTGACTTGATTTACTGTCATCTCCATAAAGGCAATATATCTCTATATATTAATCCAATATATCAAAATAAAATCTGGCCATAGAATAAATTTATAATTTTCATAAAGAATCGTGTAAATTGTTGTATTGCCGGTCTCGAGCTAACCAACTAACAGACATACAGTGACGTTGTTTTTTATAATATATACTGATGTAAAAACCACAGATTAATTATCAACAGACGTATATAATAAATTAAAAATCACTAAGCATGTTATAAATAAGATCGTAAGAAGAGAAGAGAACCCTAAGCCTAGACGTACTGGTTCGCAAGTGAGGCCACAGAAACAGACACCTACAAGTACTTTATTGATTTTGAAACTTGAAGGTGCTACCACCGTGCTATGGTTTCATCAAAATGTTTTCCTTCGTGCAAGGCTCAGGCTAATTATAGAATGGGTTTGGTGGATTTGAACTTACGTCCATCTAGATGATATTCGTAAAATATTATTTTTATTACTACCTAACCATAGTGGTCGCCTATTACTTACCTAGGTCTTCTTGCATTTATCCCAGTATTAATGTAAAAAATCCATTCAAATAGATTTAATAATTTTGCATATGCATGTAGAAACATAACAAAAATACGATTTTACTGCAGATACATATATTCTACAACAACAAAAGACCTAATTTGTTATGTAAAAAATAATTTACAACATTTAAAAAAAGATATCTGATATTTTAAAAGTAATTTGAAAATTATTTGAATTAATTTTATTACTTTAAAGACGTAATTTAATTGCTACTATTTGATGTATATTCATACTGTAAGGCGCTTATTTATATACTCATTATGTTAATACTTTATATGATATTAATACTGTTGCAAAAGTGTATGGTGATTTATAATCTGTAAACGAGTCATTTTGATTAGTTGTTTAGAATACATTTCGATGTGTTTCGTATGATAAGTTGTTAATACTTTTATATGATATTATGAGGTACCATAAATGTTTTTTTTTATAATGTAACCCCTTTTATTATAATTCCCACCATGGCCTTATTTTTTAACGAAAAGTAATCCACATCAGAAAAATAAATGCCAAACTCTTTCTCTCTATGTAAAAGAAGAAATAAGTTTGGACTAACTTAAAATATATTGACTTAATATCCCGGTCTTGCAACATGCACGTCATGCCAATATCTGGGGAAGCTTCCAAATGTGTATGAATTGTGACAATCACAGGACTGTACCGTGCAACTTATGGTTTCATTTTTTTTTTTTCACAACTTTTGATCCTCGAATTTCAGAACTACGAATGGTAAAAGCCACTTTAGACAGACAATTCGCGACCAGATCCGTCTAGTTCGTTACTAAGAATTCATAAATACAATGGAGGAGACAAATTGTATTTCATCCAAATATATCAATGGAATTGCCGCTGCGAGTTCTTGCTAATATCCAATTCAATTTGTGACGCGTTTTATCTTCCTTTGTTTTTCCATTATGTCGCATCGCATTGCTAGGCAACAAAAGCATAATACCAGCTAGTTCACTCAACGTAGGAAAGTTATTTAAATTTTCATATACCTACGAGTTATTGCCTTTTTATAACCAACAACATTGATCCAACATTATTTATCGTGTTCAAATATCGCCTGCATATGTAGTTTGCAACCCCTTTTGACTATCGTCATTCACTAACTTTATTATTTGTGTAGGTACCTATTTAAAAAATCGAAACAATATTGTTGCTTATTTGTCATTTTCACACCAACATTACATTTTTTGACGTAGATAACAAAAAAAACAACATCAAAGATATTAAAGGAATTCTTTACGGAAGTTTATTTGAAATTGCTTATTCACCAATAACATTTTGAAATTGGAATCAATGTTAATACTACTTAGATCCTAAATGTTCTTGTTTATAAAATGAACATGCTGCTCTCACATTATTTATACCGGTACAGATTTCATTATTACATGAGACAATTTAAACTGAAGATTTACTCCGTCGTATTATGTATCTAATGTTAATAAATTTATAACGCAACTAATGAAGAACGGATAGAACACTTGCAATTCTAATGTTTGTATTTAGCGAGTCGGTCGCTCGCGTTAGACAACGTTTGGAGAAGCGGCATGTTTAACAAACACGTTGACAGTATTTGCTTATTTATGTTCGATTCGTTCCACTATCATGTTGAGGTATGAACGACGATGCGTTCAGACAGACATCTGTCATCCCCCACCGTACGTGCTCGACTGGCACGCGTTCCATCCCTCTAGCCGCAGAGTGGGGTTACGCTCCGCCCTCTCAGAGCGACCTTCTCGAAACCCATAAGTCCTTAGTACCTAACTGACACAAGCGAGATCCTAAACCTTGATCCAATTCAATTAGATTGGATTTTCTTTAGAATTTATTTATTGCATTTATGGTCCGTAACTGTTGTGTAGTATTTTTCAAGTAAGGTTGTGTTTACTTTTTGTTATTATTATTCGTTTGTAATGCAGAGATATTTCTGTAAGTCGGTAATTGGATTCTGAGCGCGTATCCTCTACGTCGTATGGATTGAGTCGTACTTGTGTCCTTTGTAATTATTATAAAGATTTGAGATAAGAAGCGATGTGCAGCGACGGCGTACAGCGGCGTACGGCGGCGCGCCCTTTCGTTTTGTTCGCGGTTTCCGATGCGGTTTGTGTGTTCATTATAATGTTGTTCTCGGAAGCTATCCGGATTTCACTTTAAATTTACTAACTTAATAACTGCCCGGTGAATCCTTTGTTCTTTATTTAACCACTGAAATAGATATAATGTGTTTAATGAAACAAAAAGCCTAAATAAATCGACTCTTTATTCCAAATAACGAAAAAAATATTATTATTAAAATATGGGCCTATACTTATTAAATAGTACAGTAGTGTCTACGAGTAGTGACTACTGACCCCGTTTTATCTGTTATACTAGTAGTGAGATATGTTAGTCTCGCGTCAGATAAGACTCGAGCGAGGACCAGTGCTTATCAGTAACGACAGGTAACCAACCGGGTGTATGTCGGTTGAGCGTCTCGTACTTTATTTATTAGTTAATAAACTAACACTTATTATCTTGTCCGTTTATATCGACAGTCATTAAACCGTAACGTCGCATGTTTTTGTACGATCGTGAAAGGGATAGATAATAACTATGGCCTGGTGATATTATCATCGTACAGTAAGGGGTCGTTCAATTATTACGTAGATATCTTTGATACCATCCTCTAGGAGTGTAGGCATTAGCATAATTGTTACCAAAATCGGCTTTAGTAAATAAGTGAAAAAATTTCTTCACGTAACGACTATTCAAAATTCCGGTTCCCCATGTGATCTAAAATAAACAAACCATAAATAAATGCTCAGCTGCTGATATACAAAAAACTATTTTTATTCGCAGTTTTAAAACTATTTAAAGTAAATGACAACCGCAACTTGTTCATTAAAAATAAATGATACGCGTCATAGATCCTTCCTCAGGTTCACTGCTATGTTAATGTGAAAAAATATAAAGGAAACGGAGTTAGTAATATTCAGTTAATGCTCTTTCAAAGACTAAAAACGTACTTGTATATAACTTCATAATTATCAGTGGATACATCTCAGTTAAAATGTATATGAAGTCGTCTGTCGGTCATTATGAGTATAACCCCAACGCCAACGCCTTACACGCCTTATTGAAAATGTAAAACTCAAAAAAGTCTAGAACTTCGTTTGTAGTTTTATCCATAAGAAATATATTATATACCTACTATTATACAAAGAGATTTCTATATACACGTGCGAAACCGGGACGGATCGATAGGATAAGAAAAAAAAAAATGAAATGAAGTAAAATAAAAGCAAACATGTCACGTCTTAAGTAATAAGTGTTCGCAAACGAGCGTGTAATTCGGGACAGATTTATGCGCGTGCGCACCGGATCCCCGGTCTGTATACATGTGTGTCGCGTTAGAGTGGCGCCACTTTTGCAGACATTTCCGGACATCAATATAAATCTGCATTCGTTTGTAGTCCTAGTTTAGTGAAGTCTTTTACCAAAGAAAAAATGTAACTATTGTCTCGCTTAGTAGTGGAAAGTTAACCGATAGTTCAGGTAACCGCCAAGCCGAGTTTTTGTACCGCTTTGGTAACCCTTGTGCTAGTTGCCTAATTACAGTACTCGCCCTCAAAGTTACGGTGAAGCTGTAAAGGCCCTTCCAGTCAACAGCACTAACTAGTTAGGAAAAAAAAACCGAAATGTCGAAGAAAAAAGCTGTTTTCAATTTTTTTATAAATAAGATTGAAGCTATTATTAAGATTAATAACAGGTACTAAATAAAAAATATATTTATTTAACTTTGTTTTATCTTTACCTATTTTGTGGTAGTAACTATATAGAAATCTGATTGGATTTTTAATTATATGAAGTAATAAGTTATAAGTAATAAGTAAAATACATGAGTTAGTATAAAATCTGACCAGTAAATGACCTAACGAAAAGAAGGGAAAATGTAAATCGGTTCTACCGTTTTCGAGTTAAAAGTTAATCGCATATTAACAGTCACAAGATATTGCCATTCATTAGTTTTCATGGTACATAGATTGATTTGTAAGAATAGAAATGTCGATACAGAAAACGAACCCGGAACGAGGATGTGTAACAGTCAACAACCGCTAGGCTAATTGTCTGTTAAATTTATTGAATGGTTTGAAATCCTTATGTATTTTTTTTCTTCACCTTATTCTCGCTATACGGAGAAGATTAATGTAGTGGGATCAACTGATGCGCAGTGCGACATACGACCGCTGTCATCAGGCGAGATTACGTGGGATTACGCGGGTCTCGCGTGAATATGAAGAAATATCATCGATTTCATTTGAAACATTTGTTAAAAGGATTAGCAGAATTTGTATGTAGGTATATGCCTTCGTAATATGTGGTTTACACATTACATTACACCGCTGAACAATTTTATTATTATTTAATCAACAATTTCATTACCTTAAAAATAAATCGAAACTAATTTATAGTATTCCTTGAATATTTTCTAATAAAATCATTGGTTAAAAGATCAAGATTATTAGTTATACACTTAGTCATTTGGTGTAATAGCTAACTAAGAGAATTGAATAGTTAATCACCAGGTTTAAGCACTGCATCGTCCCACTCATAGGCAAAAAGGGTGAATTTTATTTTTATTTTTTCCTATTTACTTGAAAATTCATTTTACTTATTACGTACATTTTTTTTTATTCGCACGGATAACTTGATTTACGTATTAAATTATCAACCTAATAAAACAAAATATACACTGAAACGTGGTCAAGGGGTAGTACCTGTGGTTTAAAAAAACGCATAAATCGGCGCAGTAATTCTCGAGTTTAAGTTTGCTAAGGTGCAAAAACAAAAAGATTTATACATACGAGGATGAATGACCATATTAAAAATCCTGTATTATTGGCTCCAATCATCCATTCAACCGAAAGACGTCCACTGCTGGACATAAGTCTTCCCCAAAGATCTCCACGACGAGCGATCTTGCACCACCCGCATCCACAGGCTATTAGCTATTATTGGCTATTATTTTGGCTTATATGTTATAATATTTAAATTTTCTAGTGTCTTGTTAGCTAACTACAACCCTACAACATAATGCCAACTTATCAGTGTAGTGTGTTAGATTACTACAAGACTACTGCATTAGTACACCACTGTTCATTGATTATAATCAAACTGTAATAAAAATAAAGTTTTAAGATTGGCTAAAACTGAACAGAATGGGTCAATTGTATATCCACTTTACAAGTGATATTTTGTATGATTATAACTTATTGAACATTGCATAATTAGCTCAAGGTACTCTAAACTCTCGATATCATTTACAAATTATTAAAACTATCGATCCGATAACACTAAATTAGAAGGAGAGAGTATTTAAAAACGAATAGGAATAAAGAATGCTCATAATTCGTCGAGTTTAAATAATAAATTAATATTAGTACTCAATAAATTTACTATCTCAAACTGGCATCTATGGGCAAAAGAGATTTATAAAGGAACTTTTAGAGAAAAATAAAAACTCCCAAGATGAGAGTTGTTTAAAAAAAAACGAGCAGGGCGTCCCGAAATAGTGCGCTGCGATGCGCGCAGACGCGATGACAGGAAATTTATTAACCATTCGAGATGACAAACTGCGAAATGGGGACCGACTCACCCAACTAATTAAACTCGAATTAATTCTATACATAAGTGAAAATGGTTCGACTATTTAAATTTTAAAAAAACTATCATATTATTATATTAATTATACGTGTTTATAATTGTACGAAATTACACTTTACACAAATCAATAATAATGAGAATTAAATGAAATTAAATGAGTGTGGGATACACTTCGATGATTTTTTTCCACGCTGTAATATGGAATCTCATAAATTTTCATATTACGATCTACTTGTGTTTAACGACTTGTCTTTTTATTGAAAGATTGAATCATTTGCGGATATATATATATTAATAGCCATGACAATAAAAGTAAGCTCTTATTAACTGTTATGTGGCGTCCACAGAATCGTATATCTGAAAAATGTTTACTTTTCGTGTGCCTTCTCAGATAAAATATGAGTAATCGTTTTGAATGTAATTTTATCGTTAAGTCTCATATACTATGCAAAGTTCTATCTTGTATCGCCTAGATTCTTCACAGATTCAATTCTATATTAATAATATTACTTCATTCAAACTCCTTCAATAGATTTTTATATAATATTCAGTTTATTCTACAGTGTGTACAAACTGCCTTTATTGTTTGAGAATAATCTCATCTGATGTTAAGTGATGATGTGACTAAAGATAAAATCAAGCATGATGGTTTATGAATGCTTTAATAACATTAAAGCAAACATAGAAAGCTCAAGCTCTTTAGTTAATAGAATAAGTGAATTAGAATATATGGCCATCGAGACGAAATCCTCTCACGCTACTACTAAGCCATCATCATCGCTTAAACATTGACTCTATTAGCATTATATGAAAACTGATAACGTTTTGAACGTATGACAGCTTCTTAGTTTTAAATTAAATTGTAGATAATTTTATAGCAATAAAGTTATCTATACTTTCGAGAATAATATGAATTCCTGTAGTAACAGTTTCGTTGATAGAGCCACCGGACTGGCGCGGTGCATAACCATGATGTATAGATATTTAATTAGAAGCATCCCCAGCCCCGGCCCCGGCCTCCGCCCGGTCGGTAAAGCCGCCGGCGACGCACCGGAACCGCTTCTAAACGCTTGTTTGCTTTCAAATCACATTTCCAAACATACAATTATTGTTCTACTTACATGGTAGTCGTTTCGACGATTGTATACTCAAATATTTATTGGCTTATTGTTACACGAAAAACTGAGTGTGAAAAATATTTAGTTTAAATTTATTTGCAGAAATCAATCTAATAGATTTCTGATATAAATGATCACACTAAGAATGATAATTAGTTATTTAATACTACTAATAATTAGTTATTTAATACTACTAAACCCTTTACTAATACACTATTAACCTCTCCTTAATAAAATTCATATCTCTTTAAATTTCTAGCATCGGATCGTGCATCATCAGTCACTTGTCGACCACCACTACTTTATTGTGTTCCATTCGATACAATAATGTAATATGTGATAAAATGTATAAACAGCTATCTTACAAAAAAATAAACAGAGAGATAGGCAGTCCAAAATTTCAAAAACCATAAAAATCTGTTCTGTTGTCGAGATTATAGCTTCGCATTTTTTTTTTTAAATATAATTCATGTACACATTTCATTTTTAGTACCTATCATATAAGTACAGAATAGATAGACTATCAAACTGTTACAAGATTTTCAAAAAATATCACACAATTTTTGTTTTCAGTTTAAAAACTGAACTATCCAGTATGAACTCAGGTGTCTCTCTGATAATGTTTACAGTAACACAAAATGTCGTCGCAGCGTTTTAAATTTCAAATAAAACAAACAAAATGGTCACACATTTAAATTTCGTAATTAAATTAAAAATAGAAACGTATACACGGGATCGTTCCGTCAAGGTGTTCTCGAGCTGAGCGAAGCGCGAATCGATTCTATTAATCATTGAACTTTGCTTTGAAAATATTTATTGCATTTATAGAATATGTAGACATTTTACAATGATTATGTAGAAATTTTATAAAGAATATATAGGTATGTTAGTTGATTTTTGAATTTGTTTATTTAGACTCACTTTGAGAGACTGACGATATTTTCCCACTTTTATGTTTAGAGTGAGATAAGAAAATAAGCGGAAGCTTTAGTATTTTTTTGGAAATCTGTTAAATATTTGTATTTCATATTTTTGGTTTCTTTGAAACCTCTCAAGTACATCTTGGAAAGCTTAGTGGAATACTCTGCCAACTTAGAGATCTCCGTTTCCTGTACACAAGAACTTTACTTTTTCCGACTACGTACAACTACGCTATGCAAACAATCGATGATATAACAAGACCTTATTTTTACATAACCATTCAGTTTAATAAATCGGTTCAAGAGGAGGTCCTCATCAAAAGGGTCCGCACCTGCTAGTTAGAAGATGCAATGTGAAAGTAGTCCATTTTCTTTGCCCAAACAGATGATGGAGTAACACCGTAGGGTTTTAATCAGTAAGTATCTGTGTTTCAAAAATTAAAACAGGTTTGTTTATTTATCTATTAACGATAAGAAAACATCCAAAGTTTAAAATTATTTCTTTAAATGTTTCGGGTATTGTAAAAAGCTTAGGCGATAGTACAAACGAAAATTTATTATAAAATAGTAACACGGTACCCCGAATCGACGGAACAGATGAAAACCTAATTGGTACCATAAATGCCAATAAAACAAGGGTCACCTTTGCTCGTTTATAGATAAACTGTTATAGTTAAATTTAACTACAGTACATGATCGTATTATATAGTGGACTCTGAGTTGCGGTGAGCGCCGACAGACGTACAACTCGATGACAACTCGCCGTTATTTACATTTCCTATCTGTTTTGACGCACCTTGGCCCGCAAACTAAACGTAGCGTTAGAATAAAAGGTATATTTTCAAATATTATATTATTGTATATCTCAGTTTTTATTATTACGATTCACTCTATTTTACTGGGAACCAGTTTCCACTCTAAACATAGCGTGTTGGCATATTTCTATCTTTTTGGTTGTTCTAGATTATCTAGTAAATTTTATTTTACACGGAATTGATGCTGATGTCTCAGTGCTTTCACCACAATCTCACCTCATATTAAGTAACGATGTGGTCCAGGATGGTAAACACGCTAATCCTAGAAGTACTGGTTCTCAAGTAATGCTGCCAGAAGACAACTATTGGCATTTGGCGATAGATTTTAAAATTGAGGGTGGTAGCTACCCGGGCGGGCGTTATTAGAAAATACCCTACTACCATGCTATGCATGCTATCCTCACGATGTATTCCTTCATCGAAAACTCAGGCCGATTTTAAAATTGGATAGGTGGCCTCGAATCCGCGTCTATTGACGCGGAATCCTGCTGAACTTCCCACTCCACCAACATCGCCATGGACTGGGAAAGCACTACCGCTTATGTTCTTACGTTAATGCTTATGTTCCGGCCCAAAAGCATGTAATAGAGAATATGTACTGGCATTTGAGAAATTATTACAGCATGGTTCTGAAAAAAACGCAAAAGTATTTTATACTGACAGCTTCAATTATTACTTCTTTTGATGTTAGTTTCAATAGTTATACATTTTTATGGCCACATAAAATTAAGTGAACCGCGAACCTATTTGCTTCGTTATCATGGTTCAATACTTATCTATAATAAATTAAAATACTGTACCAGACAAAAACATATTTTGTTAACGGTACTCCCTTTGGGCGGGACCCCTGACGGTATTTTTTGAGCGCATCCGTTTTTCGTTCGTCTTTGTGATCCCTAATGGGCGCACTTGTCACAGCCGCTGGTCCTTATTTACGGGTCCCCGATAACCATCTCGAGACGGGGCCTCGACTTTGGAACGCATCCTGGTTTAAGGAGAGGCGAATTAAATTCTGTTTTTATTTTCCCATACCCATAGTAAAAATAGATAAACTCGTATATATCTTAAATGTTAGAAATAAATCTTAGCTATTTCGTTGTTATATAAAAAAAAACTTTCCCCAGAACTTATTTTATAGCGTATAAGTAATGTTGATTTAGCCAGTCCTGTGCTATGTGGTGCCTGGCGTCTAAGCATAGTACCACCCCATATTCTCCCGTAACCAAAGGAAAATCAGATATATGGAAACTTTAAACTATAGGGAGTATGTACCTCTGAGTACCAGAGATACATGTTACTACGATCATCAATTCGTCTGCCAAGCGTGATCATTATGAAAATTATAATTACAACATTTTAAATTGGGAGAGGCTTATGTCCAACAGAGGACGTCTTTCGGTGGACAGGATGATGAGTCTTGAAGCGATGATGGCGCAGCGGATTAGTGCGGCCGGATTCCGCAGATCGATTTCGCAATCGACGTAGGTTTGATCCCACTTATCTGACTCTAAAATCGGCCAGAGGTTTCGTTGAAGGAAAACATCGTGAGGAAACTATAGCATGGTAGTAGGGCATTTTCTAATGAGAACCGCCTTGGTAGCTACCACCCTCAAGATTGAAAACCTGTCGTCAAATACGAATAGGTGTGTACCGGCAGCATCACTTGAGAACCAGTACCTAGGCTTAGTCTCTTTACCTTCCTGGACCACATCGTCACTTCACATCAGGTGAGATTATGGTCAAAGCACCTTAGCCTATAACGTGTAAAAAAAATTAGTCAATCCTGAAGATGGAAACACATTCCTAAGTCTAGAAAAAGACTGATTTGATAGTTATAAACTTCAGAGTAATAGAACAAACCTTCCCCCCCCCCCCTCCTTATCGCCTGTAAGTTACACAAACTTTGAGTTTAGTGTAAAAGCTTTTAAAATTATATATGTAATTATTTCCATAAAACATATGAATTCAACAATAGAGAACGTTGTCTTTATCTCCCTCGTGAATAGTCGTAAATCAGAACATTTGTTAAGTTCTCACATAATCGGTAGGAGAATGTGAGAAATGGTTCCGTGATCAGGAGTCATTAACTAATTTCGTTTCATGTTTGCGATATGTTGTTTTATTTGAAAACGTGTTGTATCTCGTTCGTTACGAGACGTGTTGGTAGTTCGGGGGGTTGTGGGGTTGATGCGTGTGCAGCTAAAACGTTTCTACGCATAACTTATCTTATTTATTGTCACAATACAAATACAAATACAATTATTTGGTGGTTTAAAATTAATTCTGTGTATATTGTTATACTACATTTATAGTAGTGGTTAATGGTACCTTTTTATTAACATGAAAATTTCCCATCAATAATTTTTCTGAAGAAACGCTTGAAAGCTGTATTTGCTAATTGGCATCGCAATGCTAATATTTCATAGAGCATTGTCATCAATTATAATAGGTTCACGTTTAGATGTTGAATTTTAATTGATTAAAATTTTGAAGAAGTTGAAAGTACACAGTTGAAGAGTAGGTATACTGACTCCGCGTGGATGTATAGATTCAATGACATTGAATATTTCGGTGAAATAACTTTGGTTATAGCTATGACTATGATTTTGTCTAATGCTCGTCTGATTGGCTGTCACGTTCAAGCTAAAAAATTGACGTCAAACATCGAGATGTGAAATGTACAATATGTGTTCGGACAATTGCATTTGTGATGTTTAATATTTTATTTACAAGAAGATACCTATTATGTAATTTCGACTGCATTTTGTTACGATTTGTGTTCGCTACTAAATAAAATTGTATTTTTTTTTACATATATTATAATAACATATAGTATACAGTGTAAAAGTGATATCAATATAGAATGAAATGAAATCTATTGAAACAAATAAATGAAATTATCTAAATATTGTTTATTTATTAATATAAATTCCATGTACGTGCGCATTAAATATGATATTCCATAGGTGATTTATTATGATGGGGTCGTTTGATAAATTGCGTTTGAATTGAATTGGACAGACATACACCCCTGAACACTCTCGTTCGAGTACACCCTCGGGTTATTTAGGATTAGAAACGAAACACCATAATCGTAAAGAAGTTTTCTGTTTTGATATTTGATTACCTACCTTAAATTTTCTTTCGATTTGTGTTTATCTCTACGTAATATAAAACAAAGTCACGTTTTTTTCGTCTGTCTTTCTGCTGTTTGTCCGCTAACTCGTCCTGAACCACCCAAGGAGTTTTAATACTATTTTCGCCCTGAATAGGAACCTTTTTCACTGAAGGTTTATTTATATAATATAAGGTATATTATTAAACTCTTGTGTAAATAAAAACCAATGAATGATTATGGTCGATCTTAAATATCCAGTGGTAAACTATAGCAATAAATAATTGTCCTGGTGGTTATTAGTTCACTATTATATCCTTAAAACACATATCTTTCATTATTATCTAATACAACAAAATTTATAAAATCAAAATATCTATACTAATAAGAAAATTGTAAATTTCACGTGTCTGTACATTTGCGATTTTGAGAAAATAATTATTGCAAGTGACTAAAAATAGGTAATTAAATACATTTATTTCATTATTAGAAATTTATATCTGTCTGTTTGTCTGTGCAGACATCAATTACAAAGTACTAAGTATATGATAAAAATTCAAGAAGATCATTATAAAGCATATTCCGTAGTAGCATTAAAATTTCATTAAAATGGGTTCACTCTATCAAAAGTTATAGTAATTTGAATGACACGCGGCGACTTTGGTATAAAAGAAGAGTAGGTAATTAAATGCGTTTTAGTCTAATTTGAAAACAAAAAAAATTATGGATTGATTAATATTGAACAAAATGACATAATGTAAAATATGTTTATAGTATACAAATAATAAATATGTAATATATATAATATATATATATCTGATTACAATATTTTTATATTCAATTTTCACACAATCTCGATGCATTTTAGGCGTTGTATTAAGGAGCCATTTTATGGAAGTAGTGAACTGAATTTTAATTATAATATCAATAGATATAAATATGGCGCGGAGCATAATATTATTTAATATATTGTAACTATGATTGAACTATAACTATAATTCATGTTTTGTTTACTTATGATGTCATGGGAAACGAAGTGATATTAATAGTGATTCCATAAGAAAATTATATACGTATTTTTGACGATTATTCATAAATGGCGCTATACTTATTTTCTTAATAATTTGGACTAAAACTGAAACACTACAAGGACCTGATAATCTATACTCATAATAAAAGGCTAACGGGACAAAATCTGTATATTGAAGATGTTTGAGAAAAACTATGTCGGGCTTCAGAATATACAACAGGACAAATTTCGATAGTTAAAAAAAAATGTTGTGACGGGACGGGGCGGGAAGGCTATCAATTACAATATAATTGTCTAACACCTAATAATATTCTGTGAAATACAGTATTGATAGACTTTTAAAGTAATTTAGAACATGGTTTTTTCAACGTACTGTTTTGCTACCATATATCAGCAGACCAGCATAATTTTAATGCAATAAATAAATAAGAGTTTTCTAGGTAATAAATAGTCTTAGGTTTTATGATAAAGTCCCAAAACACATTACTGATTTACCGGACAATAAGTTTCAGGCGTCATGTCAAGTAAGTTTTAATTTGCAAAGGTAAAGCAATTATAGGGTGGGTCATTCTCTGAAGGATGATGATGTCCGGAAATGACATCTCTGTGCATCTATTAAAAACTTTGAAAAAAAAAGAAAATCAGATCGAGTTTCTTGCTGACTCATCACGATGGCTGTGTTACTTAACTAGATTAACAGTTGATAGTATATTGACGTTCATAGGCGCCTTATCAGGGTCAAAATTAAATAAAGTATTTTAAATTTCTTTTGTGACTACAACTTTGAAATCTCCAATAGTCATGGTGTAATTATCCGACCGTGTTAATCATCAACCACGTCTATGGCGTCATCCATCATATTAGAAAACGAATAGTAACGTAATAAAGTATTTTGGCAACGTACACGTAACACCTCTGGTGTTGCAGGCGTCCATAGGCTACGATGACCGCTTACCATCAGGCGGATCGTACGCCTATTTGCCACTTTAGTGGTATAAAAAGAAAGTAAGGGAAGAAAGTATACGTACATGTATCCAATGATGCAAATTGTACTAGGATCCCTCAACAATGAAGAGGTAAACACAGTTTTGCTAATGTAATATTCTAAGATAATCTACCATTAGGTATATTTGCTACAAATATTGAATAATCAAAACAAAATATGTAGATTTATTTATTTTATTTATATCTTATGTCACTTTGAAAATTAATTGAGATCATTTTTTATTTATTATAACTAAGTAAATGTTAATTTAAATAAGAAATAAATCTATTTTATTACAAAATTATTCAGTTTATATGGAAGTATATCTGTAGACTTTTATTCGTTTTAATTGAATGAAGTTTGAAATTGTCCGATTATCTTGCGAGCAGGTGAGATTCTAATTAATAATGCACCAGTGTTTTGGATAAAACTATGAACTTTTATTAATATTTAATGCTTCTGATATTGTAAAACGCCTTTACTCTCATAATAATGTTTCGAAATATGTAAAACAACTAAATGTAAAAATATATATGAATACAATCGTATTTCTTAAATTAAAGTAGTAAATTAAATTAAAGTAATTATGGATAAACTAGAAAACTGTCAAATATTAGAAAATATAGCACTGGTGTAACCGCGAATTTGAAAATGAAAATGATATGAAAGTGCATAATATATTGACGACCCTAGTCGGGTATATCGAAGCACTATTTCCCTTCAATGTTTGTAAATATATTTCACAACTTTTACTGAATCAAATATCATTTGTTATTTTATTCGATATTGTTGTTTCAAATAATGCCGTACCAACCCTGAAACTTTGATATAACTAAACAAGTAACCAACGTGTGCACAATTTTAATAGCGATTAGTCTGAACTTAGAACATATTACGAATGTAACGTTGTACGCACATGTTGCTTCTCATTCACGGAAATGATAATAGTTGTCTATAGAAATCACAACGCTGGAATACGGTAATCAATTACCGGTCTAAGCTTGACGCTGAGGGAGGGCGAGAGAAGAGTATCTTGTGGGAAAAGCACACTTGGTCAGGTTAAATATGTTTTAAATTATCTGTAATGTTGTAAAAATTTCGAATAAACTTTAGTCCAGTTAAAAGTGCGAAAAAAAAAATTAGAACCAATGCAAATTTTACATTCCGTTTGAAAAACATGTCTATATATAAGAAATTACCATCGAGAAAATTTTCGAAAGATTTGCCTTATACTTCCATATGTTATTGAATTGCACATAACTGTACAATGGAAAAACAAGAAGAGAAATATATTACGTGGTGATAAGCTGTTACAAGACTTCTTGCGTTTATCACTGATTAACTCTTTGAATATTAGATCAAGTTATAGATCATCTATTATTTTAAACTGATTACGCTGTTATTCTAGACGGCCTTTATAGCTTCAATAGACTTGTGTGTCGAACGCTGAAGAGTACATAAACAAGAATGCAAACGAACTATTGCAAAGACACTATAATGCTTTCGATTTTATTAATTAATTTTCCTTTAAGCTATTTGAAAAATATTTATTTTATCTGATAACTGTTCACACAATGCAGAAATTATCCTTACATAACCTATATGAAGGATATTTACTACGATGCGGAATTAGGAACATCGATTCGTTTGCAGTAGGAATCGTCAGCGAGCAGGATTATCATTAAAATTTAATTAATTGAGATAATTCAACTATTTCGGTTTCGGGGAAACATTTCGAAGACAGTAAAAAAGAAACAAATAAGCAATAAAAAAACATTTCTAACATAAACGTGTCTCCGAAAGTTGTATTACATTCTTCCTCAGCAGTATTAACGCACGGACACATAATGTCATGATAATTTAAGTCAAGCAGTTTGTAAAACACATTAAAACAATTATTATTATACGTGAGACATAGCGACGCGATACGACGGATCACGAGGACTGATTTACACAATTATTGTTGTTGTAAATTAAAGGAATAACGAACATTTTACGAGGCGCGCCCGCGTGCCGCCGCCATGTCAGCGCTGCGGCTTTACGAGTCCACGCCGCGCTGTGGTTTCATTCTTATAACATGCTCTGTTCTCGTTGTTCACTAACGCACTGTTTTGTTTATTGCGTTTAGATTTGTCTTGATATATAACTTAGCTATTTTTGTTTTATTTTGTAAGACGTTTTTTATACGCTACTAGCTTCTGCCCGCGACTTCGCACATGCTGACTTTAGAATTGGATCCAGAATTTTTTTTTTTATTGTGTATCAACCATAGGAGATCACGGCCGCCATGAAGTTTTCTTTTTGGATATTTGAAAAAGTACAATTCTCTAGTATATCATGTTATAATCTCTTAAGATTTAGCCTACGAAGGTTTCGTAAGAAAATGGTTTTTTTGTGACTTGATTATTTTTCTATTTACATAAAAGCTTTATTCTGATTTTTTATAATCGTAAATATAGCATAATTATTAACCGAGTACAAAAAGGGGAAGGTTCTCAATTCGTCTGTATGTTCGTTTTTGTCTTTTTTTAATATGTTTGCTACGCGATTTCCCCGTCATTAGACCGATTTGCAATTATTTTTTTTAAATCGAAGGTGTACACTTCCAATGTGGTTCCATTTTCACCAAATCAGGATCTGATCACTGGAACTCGGGGAAATTGAGAAAAACCCTCGAACATTATTACACGTGTTACACGTGTTTCCAGCGTCGGACTGGCCATGTAGTCGAGGTGGCATTTAACAGCCGGGCCCAAGCCTGCGCGTGTCCTCCACGGGCCTGGCTTACGGGGCTTGCGGCAACCGTAGGATAGAAAGCCCTCGCAGGCTAAGTCCCAGCTCTCGCGACCTAAATTTAAAACTAGATCAGATAGTTCATTCATATAATTAAAGAGAAATTAAATAGAAAAAATCGAAAATGGTTGAACCTGATGAAGCCACCCCCTGAAACTAATTTTCAATTTTTTTCTGAACGGCAATAACTTTTGATCGAATCAACTTATTTAGACGTGTATCATTATAGCGTAATGCACTACATTTTACTCTATTTCATAGATATAAAAAAAAATATTTTTTTTTAAATGTTGTGATGTGCTGTTGTCCGTACCGTATAATTTACATCGTTGATAATTAAATTTTACATTTTTTGTTATCTCAATATTTTCCGATAGTATCCTAACTACCATCATCTAGTCTCGGGTCCCGGGCTTGTAGTCAGCCACCCGGGCCCTTCCGGCCCAGTCCGATCCTGCGTGTTTCATATATATACTTTTATATATATACGTATATATACGTACTAAAAGTACATACTACTAAAAAAAAACCGACTTAAAAAGAATACACTATAAAAATGCACTAAAAAGTCAATAAATAATTACTTTATTAATCTGCTTCGTTAATGCTGGAGTCGCTGCCAGCTAGCTATCACAATTATATATAAGCTAAATAAAGGACTAGGGTGATTTTAAAGAACAATTAATCAAAACTGAATATAATTAGCGACGTACATTTACACCACTTTGTTATTCATAAGCTGGCACCGATTGCAAAATTAAGGAAGCAGATTATTATATATTAAAGTCATCATTATTTATTGACTTTTTAGTGCATTTTTGTAGATTATTATTTTGAAGTCGGTTTTCTTCGTAATTAAAAAAGTTTATACTTTAAAACTTTAATATTTTCATAGACTTTTTAAAAAAAAAAATTGTAACTAAAAGTGAAAATCACATCAAATATGTTGCTTAATGTGTCGAGTACCCGTAAAAATAAGACAATAGAAAGACAATAGGAAAACAATGGAAAGCTGGCGTAAACGCCAGGTAAGTGCTCAAGGGGTTAATTTAGGAGGAATTAGCGGATAGTTACTCTGAAAATTACTGTGTTTTATACTTCCACATAATTTATTATAATCCTGTATAACGGAAATGAAGTCAACTCCCTTATATCAAACGCCACCTAGAAATCCAATATCTTTCACATTTTTTTTTGTTGAGTTTATGGTGATTCTGACCTATTTTTTATCGTTATTTTTCAGGTCCTAAAATACTGCGAGCATCTCCACGGCAAGTGGTACTTCAGCGAGATCCGAGCGATTTTCTCACGCCGATATCTTCTCCAGAATGTCGCTATTGAACTATTCCTGGCAAGCAGAAGTAAGTTTATTATCCTTCAATCATCATAGTTATGTATATGTTGTCTTGGTACTTAAGACGATATTCTTCTCGGCTATTTATTTCTATTTTACCTATGCCCGACAAATAATACAATACTGCACAATAATAATACTAGGTACCTACTAATACTAATACTAATACTAATACTAATACTAGGTATTGGCATAATTTTAGGAAAAGAAGCAAAAATTAGTTAGTAAATTTTGTTTCCGTAATTATCTTCAGAGCCACCCGTGTCCCATATCATCAAAAATAAGCAAAGCATAGATGTGCCCCAAACGTGTAAAGGATAAGCATTTTTACAGTCAATTGCCACCTAACAGTCACCCTGAGTTATCACCAAAGAAAAACAATCCTATAAAAATGTAACTTTTTTTACACTGTGCTTAGTGCTTTCACCACAATCACACTTGATGTTAAGTGAAGATGTGGTCCAGGATGGTAAACACACTAAGCCTAGAGCTACTGGTTGTCAAGTGATGCTGCCGGAACACACCTATTGGTATTCGGCGACAAATTTGAGCCTACCCAGGCAGGCATCATTAGAAATGGCCCTACTAACATACTATGGTTTCCTCACGATGTTTTCCTTCACCGAAAACTCAGGTTGATTTACTATTTGGATAGGTGGACTCAAACTCGCGTCCATTGACTTGGAATCCAGCCGCTGTATACACTTCGCATAATCGTACATTTTCTAACACCCAACTAGCCCGTCTTCACTCTGTATTCTAACAGCATCCTTGAGAGTCATACCTCTAAGTTTAGTATGCTTACTAGTGATGTAACGAATGTTGATTTTATCACATTCGCGAATGCGAATAATTATGTCCAATACGAATGCGAATTTTGGCTTTTCAAATATAGCGTGCTTGACTAGATTGACATTTCGCGTCGACCGTGTTTTAATATATGTACGAAGTTAGTCACCTATATATGACGTATGTAATTTTGATTAGACAAGTTGAATGTTCCACTTTAGAGTAGATAGCACTCTTCAGCCCTCGTGATACGCGCAGGAGTCCACCACAGTTCCATTCCGGCGCTTGTTCTTTTTAATCTAAATAATAATATATAAATATATTAATAGAAACACCCGTTTTGGGGATGATATCGTAAATCCCGTTTCCTGAAACGAATCTTTAAAAAATATTATGATGTCGAAATCCCTCCACGGGACTCCTAGTTAAACAATGAGATGACATCGAAAGAAGGTAGCTTACTGTGGTTTACTGGAAATATATGGAGAGCGACCTAAGTGTAGTAAAACAACTAATCTTGCTAATTTTGCCTCCATTTTCCAAGCAGAAAATATACGGCATTCTAGAAAGTTCCTGTTTAAATCTGCAGAAAGCCTACGTTGACCATACAATATACATTTCTCATCAAAAATATCGAAACACTGTATTTCTTTGGTGTGTCGTCTTAGACAATCATATGACATTCTAAACTTGTTTGAAAACAATTCTGACGTACTGCTCTTTTTGCTTATATGGTGAAATTCTATTTTATCTTCCTACAGAGAATCCCAAATCTGTTTGTAAGAAAAGCCGTAGGCACCCAGTGACTTCAGACCAGCCATCTGGTCACCTTTAATCGAATCCGTTATGAAGTATCTATTATTATACGATCGACAATCGACGTGAGAACACTCGAATCGTTTGGTGGTAGCCGTTGAGTCTTATTCCATAGATCCGTTCGCCCCGTGAAAAGAACAACTGCCACGTACCATCCTCACCAACCCCGATAATGAAACGACGCTCGCAAACCGAATCCGTAATTTTTTAACTTCCATAGGTTTAGCAGATCAGATTCTGTTGAATTTACACCTCTGGTAGCAGCCCAAATCGTCGCCCTTACCACTTTGCGTCTCTTGTGCTAGCTATCGTTCTTACGGTTGAGCATACCAAACACTCGCCTCAAGTTTGATGAAGCTGTCAAACCCCTACCCATCAACAGCATTTAGTCAATTCGAACAATATGAATTTGATGATTGAATTAGATTAAATGAATTAGTTCCCTACTTCAAAACTCGCCCATAATAATTTTTATTCTTAAAATATGAGTACCTAAATAAAAACATAAATCTTATCATTCCCATTCCATACACTTTTCATTTGCTAAACATTCGCCAAAGATTCACATGGTTTCATGTGAATACGAATGTAAAAAATTATGAGAATATTCGCGAACGCGAGTGCGATTATTCGTTACATCACTAATTTAAGTAAAATAATTACATAAGATAGATTCCATTTTTGTCAAATGCTGCTCTACAGAATAATAGTTATTTATTTCATTTTTTTTTAAATATTAATTTGACTTCGTCCTGTTATTTCCAGCGTCGATATTCTTCGCGTTCCCCGACCAGGCTACGGTAAAGAAAGTGATTAAAGCCCTTCCCCGTGTCGGAGTTGGCATCAAGTATGGCATACCTCAGACAAGGTAAGTGCTTTTTATATTCATTCTTTTAACCGGTTTTTATTTTTAATTATAAATATATCGTTATTAAAGCTGTAAGAATTATAGTATTAAGTTAGTTGTATTTTAAAGTTTTAATTATATAAGTAGGTATCGAATCTATGCAACGCTTGTACAGCCATCTGTCGAATTATTTACGCACTATAATCCTTCGAACTTAACTAAATGAATAATGGTTTCGACAATTTCTGCATTGAAGCACTAGATGGCGTTACTAGTTTCTATGTCTGATTTGTTCTTGAAATTTTTTAATAGGTACTATTTTTCGTGTTTCTTAACAATTAACTATTAATTTAGATTAATTAATTAATAAACTTATACAATATGCAACTAGTTTTGCGTGTAACTAGCGTGTAAAAAATTATTTTCCATAATATTCTTCTTTATATGTATTTTTTACCTTTACAATTTAGTATAATACACCCAGTGCAATAATATCGTAACTCAACGTGCAGTGTGAATCTATTCGATGAATAGTTATTTTTCATATTATTAGAAAATGCCCTACCATTGGTTCCTATGGTTTCCTAACGATGTTTTCCTTCACCAAAAAGCTCAGGCTGTTTTCAGAGTATAGGTAGCTTAAGATAAGAAAAATAGGTCCGTTTGAACTTGCGTCTGTTGACGCAGATCCGGCCGCACTAACAACTAAGCCATCATCGCTTCAACATAACATAAAGTAAACAAATAAATAAAAACAACGCATTTATTTTATTCATTCAGTCATTCACAATAGTACTACTAACTATACGTACATACATTCATTTATATTATTACAATAATTATAACATATATTATCTATGTATATAAACATTCAAACAGTCATAGCACCCTGTTAATTCTTAGGAATTATTAAAATTATATTACAACTATAAAAATAATGTACCGTGCCAATTATATTATAAGACTGATAAAGAGATAAAATGTTGTAACAAAGCTTTTATGAACACGTATTAAAAATTTTATAATATATATTTTCTTAAAAATCAGAAACAATCTAACAAGATATTTGCGTAAAAAAAAACTATTTATATAAGAATAAAGTGTTTAATATTATATATTTTATTACAGTTACTCATATTATGGAATGTAAACTATTCTTACATTACGTTTAAATTAAATTAATTTTTGATGAAAAATATTTATTTGAATATATAATAATACTGATCATAACATAAACAGTTGAAGAAAATTAAATCTATTTTTAATTAAATTATTTTTAAACAATATTTAAAACAATCAAGTTCATTGGTTTTCATTTAAAATTAAGTTTACTTGAAAATCTACACGATTTGTAAGTAAAATGGATAACAAACATAACTTAACTAACTAACTAACAGTTTTAAATATAAATTTATAACTAATTGCAACAGTCAAGTACTAGGCTTACATAAAAGCCCCAAGTAGATTATTCGCAGTGTATTGAAACTTTCCTAACGCTGTCCTGCGCTTTTAGATGAGGTTTGAACTCATCCCTTTTTTCTAAAGATATAGCCGCTCCTGCGCTATGTCGCCTTTGTACCGGCCTTCCCTCTAAACTATATTGCTTCTCTTTATTAAAACCGAGCTCTGGATCTATGTCTTTTTTCTCTTCGTCGAACTCTCTCATGATTTCAGTTAAAGTCTTTCCTTTCGTTTCTGGTAGGAAAAACAAACAGTACGCTGCCCCGAGCATCGCGAAGATACCAAATACATAAAGGGTTCCGTTGCTCGTTAATAACTTTTCTAATGTGGGGTATGTTTTTATATTGATAAAGATTAGGACATAAGCGCAGCAGGAAGTCGCTCCCGACATGACACCTCTGATATCCTGAGGGTACAATTCCCCGGACATTATCCATGGCAACTGTAGGAAGCCGACCATGCTAAATGATACATGGAGTAAAACGCAGGCTAGTTTGACGACAGGTGGTCCTTTAAGACTATCGCATACCGCGGCTCCTAACATTGCAACGCCTAATAAAAGTCCTGACACTGTTGCAAGGGTCTTTCTTCTAAAACTATTAATGAGACAAGCCCCTACGGCTCCCATAAACACTCTAACACCACCGACTATAATGGATGCTGTGAACTCGTTGACACTAGTGCCTACAGACTTGAAGAAGTCGACGGCATAATACAAAATTACGTATATTCCTGACATCTCTTGGAATATAAAGAAGACAATTAACACCGTGAAAGGTTTCAAAACGTTCTTCCGCTTGAAGAGGCCGAGTTTCTGTTTAAAAGTCATGGTTTCGTCGATTTTCCGGTCTTTGGTGAACTCCATTAGTTCTTGCTGTGCGGTGCTATTGTTCTGCCGAAGCCAAAACATAGCGTTGTAGGCTTCCTTCATTTGCCCTTTGGATGCCAACCAGAGAGGTGATTCAGGAACGAAGTACATAAGGAACGGCGTAAGAAGCGAGACGCTGGCGCATATTGCGGCCACTTTCCTCCAGTGGACAAAACGCGCCGAGTGAGTAAACAATGAAAATTCCTGTCGACACTAGACCAGGTCCCAGAGCGCTCAGGACGCCTCTCTTATCTGGAGTTGTTATCTCTGCTACGTATATATAGGCAACTGTTGACATACCTGAAAAATGTAAACTCAACGTTACAAACATAAAATCCTATTTAGCATATTTTGTAACAATGCAAATGCACAGGAACGTATTATTAAATTTGAATTAAATTCTATAAAACATTTCTGCTGTATACTTTAACTAGCTGGTTCGGAAAACGTGTTTCTGATTTCTCATAATATGACGCGGATAAGTTTATTTATTGATTACAGTGACATCTACTGGGTTTCGTTTTTCTGATACCTCTTTTGGCACTAAAACAATAAAATATACTATTTATAAATATGGACGAGTTTCATACATAAAGTATATAATTTGTTAATAATGACTACATCGCCACCTATCGGAAACTAGCGAAGTTGATGACCCAAAACAAACATAGGTGCTCTACGTCCAATATAAAAGTCAGTCGGTGAATTCCTTCAAAAATTATCCTTATAATAAGAGGCGCACCGGGGATTATATAGAAATACATACACTAAGATATATAACAGTCATAATCACAGTACACCTCATATACTGTATTCTTCGCATTGGTTGTTATATTTTGATTCAATATATAAGAAAACAGTAAATAAATATTATTTATTATCTTACGATTTTGTTCAATATAACTTAATAATCGATAAGATAAGAGTTCTGCTCTTTTTCATAAAGATACGGTCCACTTAATGAATTACAATAGAAAATATAAAAAAAATCTATATAAAACTAATTCAATGCATTCCGATAGACAAACCGTCTTTGTTTACTCTATAGTAATTAAAGTTTCTTAAAAATCAATTTATTAAGTTTAGTGCTATTCCTCCTAAAAAATCAGTAAAATGTTTAAGGATTTGAAAGAATATTTATCCTGCGCTATTTTTTAACCGCAATGTCAAAGTAATCAATAGCAAAATAAAATTTCTTAACAACTTCTTTTCCACTAAAACTTTTTTTTTATTATTTATTTCAGCATTAACCCTACATTCTAAATTATTATCACCAGTTATTTCTTTTGGTACGGATTATTTCATAGTGCGTGTATCTCCATTTAAATCATGTAGTGCGATGTCAGATTAGAATCAGAAAAATAAGACAAGATTCTGTTAGTAAAATTAGTCGACCACCGCGAACGTCTAGTCAAAAAATGACTTACCTATAGTAAATCCCGTTATAAATCGTCCCACGCACAAGAATATGTAGGTCTCAGAGAATGCGATGACCAGCCACCCGATAAGGTTGGGCAGCACTATGGACTGAAGTAGAAGTTTTCTGCCAACAGCATCCACCATCATACCGCCTAGTAGTGCCCCTATGGGGTTCGATATCACTCCGAGACTCGCTGTGGAGAAAGATAAAATGGTTTTATAAGACTATTTCTTTGAAGGACAGTCATTTATAACAACGGCACACCAAAATGGTCGTTGTGACGTTTGTCCGCTCATGAAGTTTCGTATAAATTAATAACTCTACATTTGAATGAGCAAATTGCTGTCCTTGAGCAAATGCAGTATGAACGAATCTGATTAAATATGGCCATTTGTAAAATGGCACTGTTGTCTGTTTCTGTATCTTTCTTGTGTGCAATTTTAAGTATGTGTATTTATTTTCATTCTAATATTCAGTTCATTCAAATGTATTAAGTTAAAAATTAGTAAAAAAATATGATAAATAAATTCGCATTTGACATTACTATTGTAATATGTTAAAACGACCATCATAGCGTGCCGCTAATATAGTTTATTCAGTACCTAAGATTCTCCAGTATTAGTATTATTTTATGAAATAAATTTCAACAATATTACTGTAATACGAAAACAGGTTTACATTTGAAAATTTACAATGTTTTCCTCGGCTATTAGGTAATAGTGTTATCAGTTACATTCATATTAGTGAGAGGTGGTTCACCGCTCCTTCATCAGAGGTCAGTTTGAGTGGTTAGAAATCCCTACGTGCCTACACACAGGGTGACACTGCTTAGCCGGGAGGGAGGCCCCCACACACAACGACGTTTTTATCTCTAGAAGCGTCAAGTTCGCCGGTCGCCTATCCGACACTCAACACACATTGTTATCACGTTTGCACATTCTGTAGTGTTTGTTTGTTTGTAAATATTTGTACTAATAATAGCTCGAGAGATACGGTAGCGTTGCGAATAATAAAATATCAGTTATTTTATTTTTCATTTATAAAGTATATTTAATTGTTCATTCATAACTAAATCATAAATTTTCTATCGCTCTTATTAAAATAAATTATGTACTAATAATAATGTTCGACCATTGGTCAAAATTCGCCTTCATAAAAACTAATTATTTTCAAGATTTGGAATAAAACAGAAAAAAACGGTAAAGGACGCGAGGAAACCATGGCTTGGTGGTAGGGCATTTTCTAATAATGCCCGCCTGGGTAGCTACCACCCTCAAGTTTGAAAACCTGTCGCCAAATACCAATAGGCGTGTTCAGGCAGCATCACTTGAGAACGTACCTTTAGGCTTAATATGTTTACCATCCTGGACCACATCGTCACTTAACATTAGGTAAGATTGTGGTAAGCCTGTAAAAATACCGTGTAAAAAAACTAAACTATTCTATCTTTCGATTTAAAATTACTATGTTCGATCATCTTTCTATCATATCAGTCATTGATATGCGAATCTTTACATATCTTATGTTTATGTAAAGAAGGCTCAAAGTTGTATGTGAATATGAGATATATTGTTCAATCGATAGACACGCTAATAATATTTACAAGTACTTCGGTTATATATGCACTGTATACACTACGAGTCTTTGCGTCACAGAGATTATCGCTCGGGAGATGTTTTGTATCTGTTGAAAAGTATTTACGTCAGATATTTTTATTGCCACAAACAACAGATGCTACGATATTGTATTTTTCTTCTTTATATACTAAATGTTTGCTTTCTTAACAAATAATGAAAATATACTAGATTAGATCGAAGAGTTAGTAATTTAAGTAATGGTAGTTCAGATTCAGAAATTTTAACCTCAAGAGTGTGTCATACTTCTTTTCTGGTTAAAACTTACATACTGTTACAGCGCTAAAGAAGCCTTTAAATAATTAAAAAATGGGAAAGGCTATGAAAAAACATAATAAAATTTGATATCGCAAAAAGATGTAGATTCCAAGGCCTAGTAGCTTATGTTTCCATTTATAGTTGATATTTATAAATATAGAAAATGTTTTTTTGTAGTATAAAATAGATACTTAACGTTATAAAAATCCCCTCTAACTACAGATAGATATTCTTAATTTGATCAAATTAAATAAACTAATGCGACTTCGAAGTTCTACCTCTTATGATATTGTGGGAAATAATATAGCTAGAACGTAAAAATATATTTTTACGTCTTATCTTTTATATTAAATCAGCAGCAAAATCGCGTCCTGTTTGCGCGCATTTTAGTTTTGGCACGAATTACACTGGTCGGCAGATTTATAAATAAACAAAATGTAGTTTATTCATTCGCTTCATTCAGCAATGTGTATAGGTACAAGATTAAATAGAAACAATATTATACATACATATGATTATTAACATTGCGTTCGTACTATTTATTACATTATCATATTTATTGTTTGTTGTTACACAAATTTACTTTGCTTTGTGAAAGATATTATGATTATAATAATTCTTTTGTTTTGAACTATGGAAATAAAAAACTCGGTGTACATAAACGATTATAAATCCGCAATTCCGTGTCTCCTTTTACTTAGCAATCATCTCGCGTTCTCCCTTGCAGCTCGAGCAGTCTAGCAGCAGTGTGCCGTGTGTTTCCCTAACTTTATTATTTTTTTTTTTTTGGTTCTTTATTAGAAAAAAATTATTACATATGCAGTTTACACAATAAAATACATATTATAATCAAATAAAAAAATAGAAATACAAAATAAAAAATAGAAAAAATAGAACAAAGCTAGAGAAACTATACAGACTACACTTACATACTAAACTACGAACTAATAGGGGACACGGGGAAACCGCATCAGGGCTATTCCCTTCGACGGTGGCCTCTCCTTTGTCCGCGCCTACGGACAAGTCTACTGGGTGAGGCACACAGGTGCGTCCCTCGTGGAGTAATCTTCTGAGTTCTGGGAGCTAATCCTGCTATCGATCGGACTCTGAGGGGTCAGGGAGATGCACCCGATCTATACGGGTCATAGACACGGTCCTCCTTCAACTACCTACTCAGCTAGGCGAGGACCGGCGTATGAGATCGCGCGCCTGAGGCCTATATATTAATGACAAGCGATCACCTCTTCCTCTCCGACTGTCGGAAGGTCTGGCGTGCAACGGCGCGATGTTCTGGAGGTGAACGTGCGCCGACGTGTCCGCTCGGCGGAACATGTTGGTTGCAAGGCTGCTTATGAACGCATCCAGGCTCTCTACACGTAAGTCACGCGCAATTACGTGGTTGCTAACGTATCGCGGTGCCCCCGCGATCATGCGAAGCGTGATGCTCTGTTGGGCTCTAAGCCGTTTCTTGTTCGAATCCGATAAGCGACTGAACCATGCAGGGGCGGCATAGGTAAATCGTGACCTCAAATAGGTTTTGTATAAACCAAGCGTGTCTCCTTTTGTTTATAAAAACTAACTGTAAAATCTGATAACATGATATATGATCTCACTCTTTTAAATAAAACGAAGTACCAAACTTAAACAAGTAACTTAACTTAACGAAATACTCAAACATTTTTTTTTGTCAAAACCTAGGCCATTTAATAAAGTAAGCTGTTTCCATACAAAATAGTAATAAAAAAATGTGAGTGTAACTTACCAATCCATGAGCTCTGTTCGTAGGAGATTGATGGATATTCGTGTGAGTACTGAGGTAGCAGAACAGCGGAAAAGCCTTGGCAGAAACCCACCGATATATTGATAGACTGGGCGGCGAGTGCCGCAAGTATCTGTAAAAATATATGATCTCCTGGTAAACATTAACTATAATACAAGGCGCGTTCAGTACATATTTTCTTTCAGATTTTTATTCTATTTTATTTTGTATTGTAAATTAATGTCTAATTATTAAAAAAAAAAGCAAGATAAGGATTTAAAAATTATTTGCTCTTATTAAAAACGTTAATATTCATTTGAAAATGAAGTCTTATTCGAGTAAGAAGAACAGAAATGGTTTCATTCTTAATCTATGTTTATGATGTATATGAAAATCACCAGGTCAAAATGTCTGATTGTCTTTTTTAACTCTAAAACTTTAACTGTCAATCTTTTCAGTGACATTTCCGCCTTACTCCGTAATGTCAGTTTCTCAACATTATCCGTTTAAAGTTAATGAACTGTACGCATAATACAAGAAACTCTAAAACCAATTTTACCCTCTTCCTCATGCGCATATAATTTCATACGTAGATGTATGTAAATCAATTTTATTTTTGTTTATTCACCCATATGGCGAAATCATAGGTATAGAATTATTTTGTTAGGAAAGTAGTTGTTCCTAAATAGTTCTCTAGACGATTGTGAGTCCAAAGAGGCCTGAACGTGCCCTCGATACAATCCGTTTTCAAGTCTCTCTACATAACATAACATAAGCTCACGCCTGTTATCCCCGAAGGGTTAGGCAGAGGTGAAATAGCGAACTACACCACCCACATTTCGCCGAGCTTAGTTCCGTCCCAGATGTGACAGGGGGCGAGCCTTTCGCCTTATCGGGCACAAATTCCAAACTCCGGGATGATACTGAGTAGAAAAATACCCAATACCGTAACAACGTAGCAACGTAACCGCTAACAACGGCTAACTTTGCAGGTACATGATTTCTATAAGGGGCCTTGCTTTTCCTTTTATTTTTGATCAATCACCTATAAATCCTATAAGTTAGAGAAAATTCGGCGAAATTTCTGCACGGGTTCAAACAGAAATCCATACCATCATATTTTATTTTTAGCGACTTTGTTAACTATAAACCAAAATTTCGTTGAAGCTATCAATTCTCAAGATCTCCTGAGGTCAACACCGTTTAGTTGAATTGAAAAAGTAAATATTAAAATTAGTTTTATCTTTCTAGAATATGTAATATGTATTATTACTACATAATTGGCATTAAAATATATTTTTAACATCTTTACAATTATAATTAATGTGCTATGTTTTTTTAAATAAAATGAATAAATGACATTCGCATTTCACCCTGAAATGAATTCATCGATGATCATTTTCATGTTTTAATTATTTTCATTATGCTAATAATATTATTTTAATAGCAAATGTAAATGCTCTTTTTAACTGGAGTTGATATGTAGAGTAGGATCGTTGATACTATTGCATATAAATTCATACTCATTATATTCGTGTTTTTGTGATGGATTAAATTATTTCTTCCGCATGCCACTGTAAGTCAACGTTGCTGTGTATTCAGAATAGTATCGAACAGTTTACGAGCAGTGTCCTGTCGCTGACCTGCCCGTCTATTAGAACCTTTGTCCCACCTTTGTCATCACACGACCGGACTTAAAAAATAACTGTGGAAAACGGGATGTTAATTATATACGAAGATTAAAACTTATAATTTATATCTCGCGTAATTAATAATTAAAATATATATTAAATAAATTCATTATATTAACGCCAGATTTTTCAAAGTTGCTAACGAAATTTATTCGAAGTTCAAATTTATAAATGGACTTTTTTTTTATATTAGTAAAGCAACAACGTAATATAATAAGCATGAATTTGCACATTAAATATTGTACGGTCGGTCGTGTCTCGCTACATTTTTTTTCTTGTTATTACAAATTATTTTATAAAATTTGCTAATTCAGAACGTTTACAGTGTTGTTTAACAGTTTTTTTTTTTTTTTCCATTTTATGGTAGTAAATGTACGGCAAAATAAACTCGTACTGACGATACATAATTTGTGTGATTCGTAAATGATTGCGCTCAAGTACCGGAACGATTATCGTTCTATTGTGTAATTAGTGACTCAATGATGTAGTTTAACGTTTTAATTAACCACATAAGTGTTATTTACTACATGTTACACTATGTTTTATTACTTTTCTGATAATTTATTTCTATAAATCATTCTGTATATATTTTTTAGTTACTAGCACAGCAGTCAAAATAAGAAATCTTCAATTAAATTATTTGAAATTTCTTAAGTGAAATAAAACGACATATACACTTTAGTAACTGTTCTTTGTTCATCTTCAAGGGCTTACAAAATTTTCACAGTTCAACGTATTTGTACTGCTCGCATGTATGATTTAAATAAAAATCTGACATTTCTTTGTTTTTTATTTTATTATTATATATAACGTAAGAATAGTAAAAAAATCATTTTATGAGAAAATAAAATCAATTTTTAAAACATTCTCTGTACAACTTTTCTATTTACAGAACAAAGCCTAAGTGTTCATTTAACAAAAATAAATTACAACCATAAATTATAAAAAAAAAATGCGTTCACAAAAATTATCCCAATTTAGTAATCTTAAAACAATAAATGCACATGGTAAAAAAACGTTAAAATATCAACGTCAGATATTTATTTTTTATAATGTATATTTGAACAGGGAAAATGTGGAATATGAAAATTGTAACCCTTTAGGTGTTGTAATTGACTAATTATGTGTTTTTATGGACACAATAATTATCGAGAACAAAGAATCGTGACTTAGGTTTTATGAAATTACTTAATGCTTAACATTATTATTAAGCAAAAGCATTTAATGATTATTAAAAAAATTACTTCATTACAATTAAACCTTTTTTCTAAACCCATTTAATTAATTAATTCTTTGTTGGATCGGCTGAATTATTCTGCCTTAACTTTTCCTCAACGGATAAGTGTTTTTATTATACAATATAGTTAATTTTATAATAGCATACAAGTTTTCTTATTTTATTACTCGGTCTAAAATCTAAGCGATAGCGACAATGATATACGAGTATATTCAAATAAATATATTCAAAATAATTCTAAAAAACAATTACGAATGCATAAACAATTATATAGACACACACAAAACACTCACCCATCTGCGCGTCAGAATAATTTTTTTTCTCTGCTTAACATATAAATAATAATATTATATACCAATGTATTATATAATTACTGTATAATTGTGAAATACTGTTTTGGCTTTATAAGTTTTAAATTGTGAATTAGTTACCGTAAGAATGTAAGCTCTTAAATTTTTTAATAAATAAAAATAAAATAAAATATGTATTATGTAGGAAACAAATATAACTAACTTTACGAACATATTTTATGACAAAACTCTATTTTGTATGTTATCGGAAAGATGCAGACAGTGTTCTCTTAAGTAAGCTTAATAAATCTTTGTTTCGGTTTTGTTAGAATAATAGCAATAATAACTGTTATAACTGGTAATAATTGTGATAACTTTAGCACAATTACATATAAGCTAAATCAAGGACTAGGGTGATTTGAATGAACCAGTAATCAAAATTGTTATCCGTAAGTTGGCACTGATTTCAAAATTATTCATGAATTGAATGAATTATTATTCAAAACAAAGAATATATTGAAGTAAATAGAAGCAGATTGATAAAGTAATTATTTAATAACTTTTTAGTGCATGTTTATAGTTGAAGTCGGATTTGTTTAAAAAAAATGTCTACTTTTTAGAATAAGTATGTACTTTTAGTTATAGCTGTGAAGTCTACTTAACCTCACGAGCACTAACGTGGCATTTACGCCAACTTTTCATTGTTTTTCTATTGTCTTATTTTTATGGGTAATCGACATATTAATCTCGTTTTTCTCGATTTTCACTGATAATATCATGATTTGGTGGAAATGGAACCAACTCGGGAGTGTACTCCTTCGATTTAATTTTTGCAAATCGGTTCATAATTGACGGAGAAATCGAGTAACGAACATATAAAAAATACAGACAAATTGATAACCTCCTCCTTTTTGAAGTCTGTTAAGGTGTCGAGTACCCATAAAAATGAAACAATAGAAAGGTAATAGGAAAACAATGGAAAGCTGGCGTATACGCCAGGAAGGTGCTCAAGGGGTTAAAAAGCTAAATGCGAGTGACTTTGTCGCGATGCTCTGAGCTATAGTCCTACAAACTTACCTAACATGGTAATGGCGTCGCTTTGATCGCTTTTAGTGTTATTTGAAATGACATGGGTAAAACCAAATATAGGTATAGTATAAAAAATTGCCATTTTTAATTTAAGTGATAAATCATGATATATGATATATAAAAAGTATAGGGATATATGTTTATTTATTAAGAAAAACAATAAACACACGTAGTTAGTATCAAGCAAGACAATTGTCAAGAAAGACAGAATGCGATGTTAGTTCCCCTTTTGGTCACCTGATAGGATAAGTTTGTCTCTCTATAAACAATTTTGTTATTTGTTTTTAAGATTAGACTTAGGGTCCTTCTACTAAATTCTTTTTGATTATGAAATAATTTAAAACATAGATTTGCCCGACTAATTTATAAACTATAACGATTCAAAAAAACTTAACTCTTGCTATGTAACTTAATATAATTAATTTTTATACTCACAGTTAAATTATCGCCGATTGTTTGGAAATATTTATCTTTATACATCCCAACTCGTGTAAATTGCAACTTACACTGAGACCAAAGGTCGACTGACGCACTGTTTGATTTTATATAATAATTTATTTGCACATACGGAAATAAAATTTTGACGGAAGTGACTTCGGTTGCGACTTATGGTCATGTGGGTACGCGTATGATCGCTATTCTGGCCCCCGAATGCCGACGTCGCTGTATATAAGGTCCTGGTTTTTTGTTTTAATTTGTTTGTTCATAAGGTCAATCCGTTGTAGGTTAAAAGGATTTATTCTTTAATGGTTATATCATTAATACTTGTAAAAAATAATACCTCAACCGTGTAGTGTTTATTTAGAAACGAAAATAATAATACGGAACACAATACATTTTCTGAGTTCAATTATTATTACAAGAGTACATGGACAATTATAATTACAAAAATATGGCATACAGTATATTCCAACAATATATATGTTATATTATTTTTAAATAAAAAATATATTTCTATGAGTGACTCTTCCAGAAGTTTCGTAATGCTTTGTTATGTAGTACCACACCGTCTGTAGTGAACGTAAGGTCAGTATGTGTTGTACGGTTTTTTCACTGACACTATTAAAGTGACATTTCTGTGAACGACATTCGTCGTTATTAAACGGTCTAGTCGTTTCTAGAGAACTATCGGATATAAGTTGCGAAATAAATTAAAACAAAAGGCCTTTTTTAAAACAAAAACAACATTATATCCGAAATAAAAAAGATCTCTATGAATATTTTATTTATTGCTATTTAATTGCTAATGACAGATAGATCTGTAGATATTTAAAAAAAACGTTATTTCTAATGCGCCTTTATTTGGTGCCAAATGAGGTTTTGACATTTTACTGGTTGATAAGGAAAAAAGTTTACTTGTACCTATTTATTTTAGGCAGATAAAATAAAACCCGAATTACTTACTTGGGAATTTAAAAAAAACAGTAAACCAATCACGGCATGTACTAGGCTAGCACGGTTCGGCAGGACTTGGGAAAATATGACGAACAGAGCAAGATGTACAGTTGTTGACGACAGCCTTGACACTGCAACGTCATCGCCTTCACTCTAAGCAGTCAAAGCTATTCACCTCCTACGAACTCATGCACACTTGGTACTTATAAACTATATCCTTGAGAGCTTTTCATTTTAAAGCTTTTTTATTTCATTATCCTTTCCAAAGTAATTAATTGATTTTATAAGTATGAAAGAAAGATCTTTCATTTCGTGTCAGTTTTTATACGAGTATATAGGTTATACAATCAAGATTGAAGTAAAATCTAGTAAGTTCTATCCTAAATTCTCTAGATTCGAATGTGTACGATCTAAGTTTCTGCGGTATTGCAATGATAAAAAAACAACCATTTAGTCTTCCAAAACCTGCCAGTACTTGATGGATCGCATTAAAATTTAAACATTTTACTGTTGTACCTAGATTTTTTGTATACATTTATGTTCTGGAATCGCTTTAGATATTTTTGAGCGACATTCAACATTTATGTTCGTGTATCTGTCTATCAGTAACCGTTGGAATATGATTTGGTTTCTTTTTTGCACATAAATATGTTAATGTGCCCAATCGATGCAGTAGGTAGTTGTTACGTATTATTTTTAATATCGGATTAATAAAATATAGAATATTCGAGATCGTGCGAGAATCTCGTGAGTATTATGTAAATGCAATTTTTTTATAAGGAAGCTGTTTTTGCTTTGTTGTCGATTATTACATAAATTTCATTAGAAGTTTTATATGTTTACTAATAAACTAAATTTTTTATTATTAATGGATCAAGTAATCTTTACTGCGTTGTATCCCATTCAAGAATTGTTGCTATATTTAACAATTTAATTATTTTTAGCAGTTACAAAATCTAATAAAAACTGTAATGGTATATTGAAATGAACTCGACTGGCATTCAAAGGCTTCCTGTTGTATTTTAAGTTCGTTCCAATAGAATTTTAAAGCCATGTGTTGTCGTGTAGTCTGATAATGTAATATAATCCTAGTACGTGTAAAATATAATCTAATTACAACTCCTTTCACACCTCTGTTATAAAAGGTCTAAAGTCTTTTATAAATATTATAAATATAATGAAATAATGGATTAATAATATTAATGTTTACTCGATGAAATAATATCTGTATCTAGAAATAAATATATTTCAACAATACGCCACTAAGGATGTACTTACTCGGGTTTTAAATGGCAACTGTTAAATGTTCATGCTCTCCTGATGTATTTGTGTTATTAACACACGGCCTGCTGTTATATTCGTAGGAATTTCTCACTAATTTATAGTATGCTAGTACATAGAAACCATAGATAACAAACTAATTTATTTCATTTAAAAATAAATAAATAAAATATGTCAATTTCTTCACGTATAAATTATATATAAATAGTACTATACTATAAACGTTTAAGAAAAGATCTAAAAAAAAAACTAGTTCGTGTTTTGTTCTAGTATTTTATAGCTCGACCAACTTGTAAGTACCGAACTAGTCTACTCTTATATCCGATAAAATGTCACGATTTCCTTCCTCTTCCGTTCTTATAATAATACTGTTTCAATAATAAATATCACCTTGGTGCGTTGGTGTGTGTACGCTTTCATAAAGCTCAGTTCGTATTAACAACAGTAAAGACACGAGTTACGAATGATTCGCTATATAGATATTATTTATTATGATAAACATATGGGAAGTGACTGGTAATATTGGAATTATATTAATTATTGAATGTATTTTTATTATATTAATCATGTACATTTATTATATTTTCCGTTTTAATAATTCGAAAGGCAATAAAAAAAAGTCATGTCTGACTTCACGCACGGCGGTGATTACGAACTATAAACGTCTCGTAAATAAATAAACTGTCAATATTATTATCCTCTAATTTTTATGAAACATATTCGAATCGAACAGCTTATATATTCTATCCAATTATTACAATAATTATCTATCTTTCGCATTTGACTCCTTTCAGATGTTTTACATATGTACTGCGATGTTTTTTTTTTAAATTATAATAGTACTATATTTTGATCTTTTTGAAATAAGGTGTGGTCGAATATCAAAACAATCCTTCAGAATTTAAACTCACTAATATTTGATACAGTAATAATTATTATCTTACAAGTTGAGTTTACATTTATCTATGATATAATAATATAAATATATTCGCTGTTTAAAATTTTCGATAAGAAAAAATTCACTAGCAGAATTTTTTACCGCAGTCGTGAGGTTTTTCCACGGCCATTAGCCGAATTTTAAGTTGCGAAAAGGATTAACTATTTCGCATAAAATTATCTTCAATTCTGAAAATAGATAACAATAAAAAATAGAGAACAATACAATGTCAGTGTAATGATGTACGTGTTATTTACAAACGGTAATTTCTCAAATAATCGTTTGTACCCCCTTGTTGTTTGTTTGGGTTTTAGTTAAAAAATACTATTTATCAAATATTTTCTTAAACAATAAATTGATTACGTTAATATTAACTACAATAATAAAGGATATACCGCTGTTACCATTCGAATATTATAAGGAGTATACACAGAAACTAAAAATATTTTAAACGGTACATGTAACGTGTTGTATGTTTTTTTTTATTTGTATCCTCGTTCACACGATATTTAGATCAATTCCCAACAATATGCTATTGATAAACTATATGAAATGCACTAAAACTTAATAAATCATTAAACATGATAAGAAAACTCTTAAACGAAGAGAAACGATAAGATCAATCACCTACCTGTCATATATATTATATAATAATAAACAAGCTAATAACATATCCACAATCTTTATTATAATTGTAAATAAATGTTAAAAAAACAAAATGAGATAGAAAAACAAAATTAAATATTTATGGAAACTAATACATTCGAAGCTGGATCTATCGAATTTTTTAGAATGGTATTGAAATTTGATCATTTTTAATCATACCGACATTGATCACGTTCTTTGTTTTATGATATGTTTATATGAGTATTCAAGTAAAGATAAAGATTCAGAATTATCTTCAATTTCTATATCATGTGAGATTTTATTAATCAGCAGAGTCCAGATGCTGTGACAACACTTGTTACACACATTGTTACTTGTAACAATTTTTGTTGCAAATACTAAAATACTCCAGATTAATAAAGAACACATAAGGTAAAATCCTCAAAAATGTTGTAAAATTATTTTACAAGCAAAAACTGTTCTTGATAATATCTAAATACAATGTAATCCAGTTTATAATAAAACTAACTGTGTAACTAGGCGTCACCTTTCAAATAATGTAAGGAAGGAATACAGTAAATTTTGTGAAGGTTCTTATTATTTTTCTATATTCATGTATCTACGATTTAAAAGAATCATGAAAATCGGTTCAGTGGTTCTCGAGTGGTTCTCGACTGGCTGGTTTACTAATGGACTGATAGAGGTTGTTTTTTTTGAATTTAAGAGGACATGCGGCGAAAAAGTAGGTATTTCAGAACTCTATTGATATCGCTTTGCGTACCAAAGAAACAATTGTAAAACATGAAAGAGACAACTGTAGCTCGAGCTGATTTAACCTATGCAAAACAGACGAAAACATCACTTCATAGTAACCTGTTCCCTCCTTCAAAACTGATTTTTAATTTTCTTTCAGTTTTAGAACAATAATAAAGACTTGGGCTATGCGGGTACGTTTTGCTTTTGTAAATAATATCTATCAAATTTGTTTGACGAACGTTTGTTAAAATGATGCTAAAAATAGAGCATTTTTTCATTTTCAATGTCTTCTATTTTCTACAATAACTAATTTTTGGACAAAATTAAAACGTACGGGCATGGCGCCGATGGATATATATTATTTAAAATAAAAATATTTACCATAATGCTATTATTATCCAGGGACGAAACAGGGAACTATGTTTGTATGGAATAAATGCCGCTAGGATATCCTCTTAAGGATAAGAGTAAAATAAGCTTTTCTCGACTATGTTGTTTTCCGAAACGGTGGTAGGTTTTTTTTACGTTCATAACCGACTTCTCAGGTTCCAAATTCAATAAACAATGTTGATTTTGATTTTTAAGTTAATTATGAATACAAGGAGGAATCGGTTTAATTATAATTACGATTAACAGGGATTATTATTAATGACATGATTAATGACGTGACCAATATAGTAAAAATTAACGTTACGTGAAGAATACGTAGTAGCGGCTGTAAACTGAAACGAGGGTGCGATAGAGAGAGAGAACCTTGTTATTGAACTTGAACTGAAGTCGCGCCGCGCAAAGGTCGGTTGACCGCGGGACGCTCAGTCGCGTAATTCAATGCCGAAATGTTTATTACATAATGCAAACACTTTTTTTTCGTTTTAGATGTTGTATTCGTGATTATACCGAATTAGTTTGTTGTATGGTTGTTTATCAACAATAAATGTTTTATGTTTTGTATGATACTATATTATTATTGATTGGAGTTTTAATCAGTTGTTTTTGTTTTTTAGTAGGACCTTTGTGGTTAAAATGTATAAATACGGTTTTAGCATATTTCATAACAGATACTCTAAGTCGGTATATAGCATGATGGCCCATGTATAGATCAGCCTGAACACACCAGAAACACGCTCAATAACGAATTTCATTCAGAGCATTAAATATACATATGTTTAAATTTAAATATTCATGTAATATTATTATTGTGCCTGCGTTTTTTATCATTTAGTTTTCTATCGACTTTAAATTAATTACTATAATCAATTAATGTATAAAATAAGGAAATGAAAACGTTTGAAATGTCAATAGAAACGGTCAACATACAACTGAACGGTTTCGCTTCAGCCGGAGGCGAATTTTACGTCACAGTGTTGTATTATTTTGTACAACTAGTGTAGGATTGTCATCAAATAAAAACAATGTTTTAAAGTAGACATACCAGGATATTTCTTTTTAAGAACAAGATGCAGTATGATTGAAGGCAGTAGTAACATGTATATTATAAAGAAAATGCAAGAGATTTTAATACACAGGACGCAATGAAAATTCAGGACAATGTCTCTAAAGCTGTCTGGGGCATCCAAAAAAGAACGGTTAGCTAAGAAAACAACGGAACTAAGAAAATAGAGCGGTTAGCAATTCTAAACTAATGTAGTGAACCGGCAAAGCGCGCTCCACCGCTCGACACGCATGGGCGTATGCAAGTAATTTAATAACCATAAAAGACAGTTGCAAAATCCAATCAAAGTGCCGATTGCTTAATATTTAATCTATTCTATTCCTTTTCTAATGATATTTAATTGACCTTCACCTTGACCTACAGTTTATGCGCCGTGCTTTATTATTAAATTATTGTTAGTTTTACCGTTTTATTAAGTTGTTTAGGTGTTAGTAGGTAGTTCATATTTCTGTATCCGGACAAGTGTTTTAAAAGAGTTTACGTTTACTTTAATAAAATAGAATTGGTTTGAATTATTGAATAATTAATAATTATGTTTACTAAAGATGTAGATGCGTTTTGTTGTTAATTGTTAATGCCCATCTCATTTGGAGAATTGCTTATAATAATAGATAGATATCCGTGTTCTTACCATGCACATGTCGCCATAACGGCACACCTTCCAGAAGCCCTTGATGCTGGCGAGCATGTTGCGTGCTCGACGCTCACTCCACAGAGCTGTGCGTGCTCCAGACGCGGCCGCGCGGACGCTCCTAGCTCCCCTGTATACAAACAATATAGTGCTATAATCTCAGAAAGTATCTTACAAAGGACTGTTCATTTTCTAAAAATCGTTTTTTTTATGTTTCTTATACTATCATATCACCATGAAAAATTATATATATAATACTTAAAAAATGATTTCATTATTAAATGAAAAAATGTTTTACTAGTAATATCGAACTGTTTGTTTCTTTATAATTTCAAATAAATAAACTGTGTTAGACATGGGTGCCGAATTTTTCGTAGTTTCCCTTTTCCATGCAAACTCGCTTATTGTATTTGTATTGGTTTGATCGTTAATATGCGTAAATATTAGCTTATTAGGCATCCTTTTGAACACAAGTGATAAGATCGTTAAGACAAAAAGATCAAGAATATCTGTTTCTTAAAATATGATTACATTATCTGCTACGCTTTTGTTGAATAATCGTATGAGAATTACTGAAATTATTTAAGCGAATAATAATATTTTATGACGATTTTCCCGTAAACTTGATTTTAGCTGTTTTTCACTTTTAGCTTAAACAAAATGCATTGATTTCAATTTTTTACATCCTTGTAAATAAATAAATCTTAGAATATAAAAATGGATACGTTTAATTTTCACCACTTGTAATAATTATCAAAGTATACCTCGATTGAATTATTTGAAAATTGTAAAATTAAAAGTCACTTTACATTCTATACTATTACGATATAATTGAACAGTGATAAGTACAATTCTAGATTGATAAATTTCATCGTAAACGCCCTTGGAAATAAATAGTTCATCCACAACTAAATAACATATTGTAAACAAAACGAACGGCTTTGGACATAATATTTGTTAGTTTATGTAAAAGTTTTTATTTTGCATGTGTGACATAAAGTATCATAGGTTTCAATAATGAGAAAAAAAATTCACAGCGCACTGACATAACACTTGCGAATAATCACATCCACTTTTGAATATACTCACTTTTCTCCCATAACAGCCGAGCACGCGTTTACATATCAACAAACCATTTTCGAATAGAAATTTCTTACGTCTTTATTGTATTTATTGTATTCTCATATTATATATTTATTTATCTTATCCTTTAGACGTGAAACATTGTTGTAGACAGAAATATATTAGATAACAGATTCGTAGCTTGTTACTTCTTAACGTCAGATCGCATTTATCAATTGTTTGATGATGATAATAATAATAATAATAGATGTTTATAGGAATATTTCTGTATGTATTTGAGAGTAAGATAATGGGGTAATAGGAATAATATATTTCAAATGTTTACTGGTAAGTAATTCCATTAAATTAGAGTTCCTAACTCCACTTTACAACAAGAAACATCAAGTAATCAATTAAATTTATGTAAGTGATTATATTGAAGGTGTATATTATTATCATCATCGCCTAGTGTTATTTATTTATTATATATAAATAAATAACTTAAAACGAACTTTACTATTTTACTACATTTTCAGTGTATGTACTAGGAGATAATAAAGATTAGACAAATCTATTTCAATTATTTCAAGTAACCAGCATAGAAATTTACATGTAGTAAGTATATAAACATTAATTTATATAGGTATATGAAATGATTGATTTTTTATCTACAGAGATTTATTATCACATCTTATATGAATTGATTGTGATGATGTGACCCAAGATTATAACTGACTCAGCATAGAGGTTCTCTAGTTCTCCAGTACGCTAACCTTGCTACTGTTTTCTCGCGATGTTTTCCTACATCGAAAGTTCATGTTCATTATAGAACATGACAGGTGGATTTGAACCCACAATCATCAACGTGGTAACAGATAATATTAAAGTAAACCAACATTCCTTTCAATTTAATTGATTACACGTAAGATTAAAAATAGTTTTAATAAAATATTATTTTCTAGCAACAAAAATATAGAAATGACAATACCATTTTTAACAATATCAATTTACCAGGAAATAATATAGTATTAAGGGGTTATCGAAAACTACTATGTACGACGTCTAACATACGTAGAGTGTGAATTATAAATATCGTATCATCACGTATTGAAACAATATGACGTAAATAACAACAAGCACATACGTGATTATAATATAATATTTATCTTTTTCAATACAAAAAAGAAATGATTCAACTACCAAGTAATAAAAACAAAGGTTTGTTTTAAGTTAAGTAACTCTATGTGAGCTCTATTGTTGCTCGTTCTAATTAAATATGTGTTTAGTTTATTTTTATTTAAAACAATGGGAAACCAGTCAAACGCGGTATGAATCACTAGTAAATGATGTGTACGAGTATCTTCTGTACACCTTTACGCGTAAATGAATTATATGGAACGCGATTAATGCAATATTATTTGTATAATTTTTTATTTGAAATTTATGTAAAACCGACGTTTTAAAGTTAAATTATTAATTAAACAAGTTTATTGTCGAAAACCAAATAGTTTTTTTTTATTACAAAGCATAAAACTTTTACTTTTTTTGTGAATACATTATTCTCGAGTCGAATTACGTCAATTGTATATTATTATAATAAGTTTCATTTTCCTTATGCTGTCGAATCCTTCAATTTCAAAGCATTTATATTGTTCATATAGAAATATATTATAACAAAAGATATTGGTTCTATTTTAATTAGTATACGTTAAAAGTTGTTTTCTTTAAGTTTATTATTATTTTTAAAATTAACCATAATTGAGAATAACAATTATGGCGTTAATGATCACTTTGCTGAATTAGTTAGTAATTTATTCACTGACTCGTACCATTAGGTATATGTACTTAAACGGGTATGTTGTAAGTTTTTCGGGCAAGCATTTATTTTTGACTTTTTTTTGAAGTTATGTACGAGTCGTACTTTTATCTCACTGGAAGGTGACTGGTGGTAATTTTGGTGGTATTATGTGTAAGGGTTAATTTTTCCATTATTTCTATCTAACTATAACTTAATTTGGGTTTGTTTAAAACCTACATATTCCTGTAAATATAAAAAGACAAAACAGTTCGAGACGTTTTGCATGTCTGTTTTGCAACTAATATCCTTTATTACTTTACCTTTAGTGGCTATTTATGCACTTTAGAAGTAGAAATGAAACCTTCAAATAAATACTATGCGACGCCTTTTCTCTCAATAAATAAGAGAGGCTACAAAGTACAGCATGCACAAATAAGAGACCGCGAATATAAGAAACATTGTTATAATATGTTCTCTCAGTCTCGCTTACATTAAATCCTATAAATGTATGTGTTCGTCTCTTTTTAATGTCGACTTTTCGTTTCATCGTGTTCAAATTACAACAAATATTTGGAAACAGTATTTTTTTCATCAAATTTTAATTATAATCTACCACCTAGATAAAATACATACATAAATACCAATTCTTATTATTATAAAGTAGTTGGTGTTCTATTTGCATAAAATAAATAGATGTAATATGTATGTATATAACATTTTAAAGTACATTTTAAATTATCATTTTAATTTATCTAGCAACTGCTATTAAAATTCGTATTTGTAAATTAAACAACTTGAATTAATTCTATCGTTGCTGTTTAGTGAAACGTTTTATTAAAGCATAATTTACTTTTTTGAATGCTCACTTTTATTAATGTTTATAAAGAAAATTTAAAAAGTAATTTGTGGTAAATATTCTTTTCTTTGAAAACTGCTATATGTGTAATAAAATATAAAACCACGAATTCAGATCGAAATATACTTTTTTTTTGCAAATTCAAAAACATAATATTTTAATAATATTAATTTATTTCGCTTTATTATGTAATAATTTTATTATCAGTTAATTTTAAATTATCTTAACATAACACGAGATTCTCTGAATAAACTTCAATAATTTATTCAAAAATAATCATATAAGAAATTTACCTTTATGAATAATTATTTTGTGTACAATATTAGAACTAGTTTTGTTTTTATTGTGTTGCATATGTTTTCCCTGATGTCTAGATAATTCTAAACAGTGTTGTTGTAGTAGTTTTTTTTGTTAATGAATTCTGAAAGCAAAAACGTATCTATTCTTTGCGTTATGTAATGACTGAATCTGATTAGATCACTTTTAATTTACCAATTTTAGATTTGATTATTAAAATTCGTTCAAATAAAATATTAAATGTAATAACTATCACGAAAATCCCTTATATATACATTTATTTACACTGTATAATATGCTTTGAGCACAATCTCACCTGATGTTAATTGACGATTTGGTCCAGGATGGTACAAGCTACAAGAGGTATTGGTTCTCAAGCGATGTTGCTGGAACACACCAATTCGTATTTGGCGATAAGTTTTTAAACTTGATGGTGGTAGCTACCCACCCGGGCGGGGATTATTTGAAAATTCCCTACCACCATGCTATGGTTTCCTCACAATGTTTTTCTTCACCGAAAGTTCAGGACGGATTTGGATATGTGGGTTATAACCCGCGTACATTAACACAGTAGGTATACTGCTACATCATCGCTTGTTAATTATAAATTCTTATAAATAATCAACAACGCAGAGTTGAAATTACTAAAGAAGTACTTAGGACACACAAATTTGTACAATAGATCCTAATTTGTTACCTAACACTAATCTAAAGATTACACGCATCGACAATCGGCAGATCTGATTAACCACAGACTTGGAATTGAAATAAACTGAATGTAATTCTAAATCAACTCTTACGGAGTTAAAACCTAATTTTTAGGTATAATAATCTTGTAGACTCGCACTAACATTGAAACTATACGATATTTAGGTTAATTTGATGAAAGATAAAATTTGAAAAAAAAAAATCACATCCGTGTCTGACGGCATTTTAATCTATCATAATTTTTATTTGTTATTCACAATATTGCAGTATATGAATCTATATTAATATCAGTGGCATTTTATGTGATATAGTTGGGTTCATTGTCCTCAACTGGATTAGAAATAATTAGTCCAAAAATTCCCTGAAAGTTCTAGTATAATGGCTATATTTTCGCTAGAACGTTGAAAATTTAAAAACGTGCTGAACATGTATGAATACACGGTTGAAATTCTGGATGATTTCTGAATTACTGTTTTTTTTGTATTTAATGAATGAAGCCTATAGTATGACTATTCAAAGCATATTCAACTGTAACGTTTCAAACGTTGTTAGAGGTAAACAACTATTGTCATCTCGTGAAAGGTCATTCTCGTTCAGGTATCGTCTAAGATATCATCTCGATTAATATAATCTATATCGGGAATCTAACGTCTACAGATTTATTCGACGAAGATTTCAAAATTTGATTGTTATTATCCTTATGTTTACAAGGTAGCATTTGAGCAAGATCATGTCGGCTATTAAAGAACATTACTTGAAGATGGACTTTAAAAATTTAAAATTTTAAAAATTGATTTTCTACTTCTCTTGCGAGAAGAAGTCGGTAAAAAGTGAGAGCAGAGTGAATTGAGTAAATTATACTCAATTAGAACAGATTAATTTTTAAAGGTCTCTAAAATAATTATCTTAGAAGTACTCCGTAGTTGGTTCTATCAAGTATCTTGGCCGTAGATCTCCATAAAAGGGGTATTTTTAAACTGGAGATAACTTTCACATCGTGAAATATTTTCACTGGTACAAATTTTGACGAGCTGCGACTTATATCGAAATGAATCCTTGAAAATTAGTAAAATAGTGTATAGTATAGTATAATCCAGAGACTATAAATAATTATAGATTCGTCTTTACTAATATTGAGGACTTATCAATGTAACTTTGCTTTTGTGTTTACTATTTAATGAGATAAGTCTTGCACTAAGTTGTAGTTTGAAATGGATTATTGTGTATACATTATTATTGGATGTAGATTTTCAGGACGTTTATTTTTGAAACGATATTGAGAAATTAACTTTTTCACCGTAGCTTTACAGGAATAATTAAGTTTTTGCCAGAAGACTGCATTTATAAAGTAATTTCTTTAAAATTTACCTTTGGAGTCTATCTTTGATTTGATGGACGAATTTACTTGTTTTTTTTATCCTTATTTAACTTTCTTCTTTAAACTGTTAACTAAACATTTTAGTTTATGTTGTAATGATAATTATATAAATATCACCGGCTATTACTCTAATTTGTTTGTATTGAATTGTATCAGCGATAAAGTAATGATGAGAATTAGTTAATGACACACCAGTAATATCATAATTTTTATCAGTCCTCTTTAGTTTATGTTCGTCTAGTATGTTCATCTTTAATTCCTATTTATTTATATTTTTATATTTTATATAAATAAATAAATTATATTTTTTATGTAAATAAAATCTGATGATGGTGATGATGATTATAAATGATTTTGTAACTTTTATTAAAGATTTTTTATTGATGATCCATCGTGATGTTTTTATTGTGTTTAATTATGCCCTTCGCTTAGACGTCCTAGACCATAAATTCAGATAAGCGATAGTTTATTGTCATATTCATGGTTAATATCACTCATTTTACGCACATCTTTTATCTTCGATAGTGAATCATAAAGCAATAAAACATTATTTATAAAACTTTAAGGGCGAAACAAAGCCGCTGATTTGATTGCGTATTCACAAACGTCTTCGATTTAAATTTACAGCGACCATCCATCGCGGGTATTATTATTATTGTTTTTTCAACTGGTAATAGATTAGTTTACACTACCACTGACGTGATTCACCGATAATGCACCGGCCGAACACTTAACATTACACGAGATGATGCAAACTAGACTCTAGTTAAATAAGACGATGACGATTCCGGGGGGTATGTCGCGGTTGTTGTGCTTTCGATCCCGTGTTGCCTCTTCTCGTGTGACGGTATAGACGGTCACTCATAGAGTTTTAGTGGGTATTCGCTAGGGTCTCCTTCCCTAGTGTAAGTCCCACACACCCTCCTTGCCGGAACCTTTACGTATTTCTGCGCGTAGTCTTTATGATTTGTATTATTTAATACAACAAACAGTCTAACTTTTTCCTGGACCAAATCGAAGACTGTGCAAATAGTGATTAATCAGATATTGAATGTAGGTTACGATTTTGTCTTTTATATAGGTCTATAACCGTATAATAATTAAATGTCTCCTATTAAGATTTTACAATTCAAGAAGAGTATTAAAATAAAATGGACACTCAGCCTTTTTTTGTTGTTTTTGCCATCTGTGCGGTGTTCACTCATTAGAGTCAGTATACTCAGATTACCGTAGCCGTCAGATCACAGAATCAAATTACGTACAATATATAAAACAATACAATTTAAGTAAGTACATAGACACGAATAACTTACATTTTCACAAACGGGTTATTGTAAAAGAAATCCATACGACACAATGCAGACGTGAAAAGAAATCTAAATTCAGCTGAAAAGTTATCTGTTATCCTACAACCTCTCAATTTATACGATGTAGCTACTCTACTACTGTACCTCTCAACGATATTTATAAATAAACAAAAAAAAAACACCAGTTCAATGTACGTTTCATCTTGAATCTCGTCCAGATCGTCGCGTGTGCCCGTTATCCATTGAAATATTACGTTCCCAAACAAATAGCATTATTTGGCGGGTGATTTTGTTTGTAACAAATAATTCTCCCACACGTAAAAATCTTTTGTTACTAGCAACAATGGTTATAAAACTTTATATGCACTTAAAGCTATTATATCATTTTCAAAAGATTCAAATTCTAAATCGAATGTTTTTTTGTGATTGAATACTGAATATTATTTCTTCATATAAACCAACTTAAGGAACCTATAGAAATGTAAAATATGTAATTTATTTGCCTCGTGAAATAACGCTCATCAGGGGATGTAGCTACCGCCGTATCAAGCATATGGAGCCCAGGGCATCATGGCTCCGACGTATGTAGTCACAAAATAATAAATCATCTTAGTCAAATTTTTAGGCCGCACGCTAAACTCTAGAGAAATTTCTATCAGACTTTTCAATACTATCTTTAGACGCAGAAAATAAAAAGGAAACTAATTGGGATCAAAGTGTGAAAATTCGACAAAGAATAATTTAATAATAAACTTTTTCGTAAAAGGCTATAAAAGTATAAATTGATTTTTTTAGCTAACTTGGTTCTCGGTAGCACTAACTGCAATATATTCGCGATTTATTTATTTATAATTATTTACTAATTTTATTATATTTTTATTTATTAATATTTATTTTAATCAATGCGAGAGTTTTTGTGGAAAATCTTTGCAGCCCCATTTTCTTTGGCGCTGTCGACAAATTTTGTTACAGGGAGGTCTATAAACTATAACTATAGATATTTCTAAAAAACCCTAGGCCTTATTTAGAAAAATAAACATATAAAATGAATAAAAGAAACACTTTCATCATACATAACTAAGCGAGACACTATGACGGTATTTTGTACACACATAACGTACGAGAATTTTATTTTTTTTAATATTTTACCGGAAATATTATGTAGTGTAGTGTACCTATAATTTGAGTTTCAGTTAATATTTTCTTCAGAATAACATAATTCTCAGAACTGCATCATTTATTTTTCAAGAACACATTGAAAGGGGCGGTATGTTTTATTTAATATCTATATACTTTGTAATTACACTTGTGTAAATTAACATACTGTGCTCCGTGAAATTAATATATAAATACGTATCTACATACTCGTCTATGTATACATAATAAGGATTACTAGTCAAATGTTGTGCGAAATGTGAGATTATGTTGGCAATATATTCCTTGACCTAGTGCCCGGTGGTCGCAAGGCGCGAGGACATCGTGACATACGTCATGATCGAACTCTTTTTTGTTTATGCTCCCCATGATATCCTTATCACATTAATAATATTTATATTATCAAGAAAAACCTCACCAATAGAATTAATTACTTTTTATCTCTCTTCTAAATAAATGTATTATTTATATATAATTAATTTTAAAACAAAAAACAAATACATTAAATAAATGCATGCATAATACAATTAAGAATTATTATTACTATGTATTTGTATACATATGTCAAGTATTGTTTGTTACTTTACGTGTGTGAAAATAAATTTGTTTGCATTCGTATGTCTTTCGGAATCAAGTAGAGTTTTATAGAAATTGGTTTCGAGTCATTTTATTACAATATATTTAGTGATTACCAATAAATAAATTATAAAATAATTGTAATAAGATTTTTTATTTGTATTTCTTCACAGTAAATGTTAAGGTTTATCATTCTCGAGTACCACGTAAAGGTGTTATTTAAATGGAATATTTGTTATTTTAAATACAGAATATTGAAAATAGAGCTGTAAGCAACTTAAAATTAAGAGGTATGGCGTGAATTAAAAAGCATGCATACATTTTCTAATAATATCTGCCTGGATAACTACCACCCTCAGGATTAGAATTTTGTCACCAAACACCGACAGGTGTGTTTTGGCAACAATATTTGTGAGCCTCTAGGCTTAATGTTTTTACTATCCTAGACCATATCATCAGTTAACATCAGGTCATATCATGCTCAAAAGAGCAGGGCCTATACAAAGTAAAAAGAGCTTCTAATAATCTTATACCCGATTATTCACCGTAAAATAATTTTAATTTTTAAAGTTAAAAATTTGTTCAGTTGATTCGATTCGACAACAGATTATATTTAGTCTACTAAAAATATTTTTAACAAGTTTAACAACATACTTACATTTTGAAATTAAGACACATACATTTTAAGTTTTATCCTCTCAATTATAAATAAAACTTAATTGTAAAGTCAGCTTTAATAAAGGAAAGCTGCATTTGAAATTTTGATTGGAAACATGATTCAATCCGATAATGTTTTAAATCTTAAATGTAATTTAATATTTATGACAATAGTTAGGCTTATAGACAGGAGTATAGACAAGGTTAATCCCTTGAGCACTAACCTGGCGTTTACGTCGCCTTTCCCTTGTTTTCTTATTGTCTCATTTTTATGGGTAATCGACATATTAAATATACACAAAATTTAAAAAAAAACATTTGTTACTAACTCACAGAATAGCTAAACGTTTTTAATAACATTAAACATTTTTGGCGGGAATTAAAAAATACCTGGGGAATTATTTATGCTATTTTATTTAATTAATATTCGTGTTTTATAAATATATTTAGAATACATTCGTGTATGATGAGATTTTATATTTCTCTCTTTTTTTTACTAATTAACATTGGAGAGAAAAATTCATTTTTATTTTGAATCTGTAGTTTTAAGGAATCACTGATAACTCTTATCTTTATAACAATAACATGACTCACATGTAACGGTAAATTTAATATGTAATTTTATTTATAAAAATATAAAAAATAAATCTTCATCTCTCTTCAGTCCAATTAAAATGAATATTGTGTGTATATCAACATAATAATTATTTTTGTGCTTACCTTTCTTCAAATTAATATTAATAAGCGTTCACTTGAATTAGGTTAAAAGAACATTACACTGAAGTCAATTTTCCGAGCACAATTTAATAAAAAGAACGTGGAAAAATCTCCGAAGACAATGTACTAGTTAATTTTGGAACGTCTGCGCACGTGCGTCTCTTCCACACACGATACCGAATTTAATTTAGTAGTATTCTATTTTATCTATTGTTATATTATTATTTTTTTTAATGTAATTAAATATTGTATCTGTGGTTTTTTACATACATATATGTATATTATTTTCCTAGCTAGGTCACATCACGATTCAGCCAGACAATCGACTGTATTTCGTATGATCGACTACGAAAGAGTCCATATGCTCTTGACCTTGCGCTGCTCTCGATCGTACTAAAGCGGTGTTTGGTTCACGACGCGTGTTTTATAATAACGCATTATTGTTGTCATAACTTTTACTGTGTGCAGATCGGCACCTAGATATACAACAATCCACATCGCCTGAACGTATTGATGAGAAGTTTCAGATATTCAGCCATTTTTATATACTCGTATTTATACTATCTTTCACTCAGTGGTCGAAAATGGCTCATTACAATTGTTGAATTTTTTAAATTATTTACAACGCTAATTAGGGAGTTTTAAATAAAACAAATATATGTGTGTATATATGTTAACTTAATATTGACTTAATGAAAAAATATTATTAAATAATCACAAGCCCTTATGAGGGCATGCGGTCAGAAAAGTAGGTATGTCAGAAACCTATAGCTATCGCGTTGCGCCCCAAAGAAAGCGAAAGGGATAATTGCAGCGCGGGCTTATTTAACTATGCAAAATAAATGAAAACATCACTTCGTAGTACCCTGTTTCCTTCTCCAAAACTGAACCGATTTTTAACTTTCTTGCAGTTTTAGAATAATAAAGACATTGAGTATGCTTTGCTTTTTTAAATTTGATCCATGAAATTTGTTTGACTAACGTCTGAAAATTACGGTAACAATCTAGCATTTTTTTTTCATTTTCAAAGTCTTCTAGTTTCTACTATAACTAATTTATGGAAAAAAAATCAAAACATACAGGCATGGTGGTGGTGGTGTTATTCGGTATAAAAATATGAACCATAATGCTATTATCCAGGGAGTAAACAGGGGACTACGTTTGTATGGAATAAAAGCCGCTAGGATATCTTCTCTTAAGATGTCGCTCCAAAGGGCCGCCTTAATGTTCCATGTTTATAAAGTGAAGGTTATATTGTTCAGTATAAATGTTTAAGACAAACACCTACTCGAAGAGACCATTTACAACTGCAATACAAAAAAGAAAAAAAAAAAAAGAGAAAAAAATTTCAAACGCAATTAACCTATATATGTATATAAATACAAATAATAACAATAAATGTTTAACTTTTACGTTAAACAATTATATATTCCGGTCTATACTTTCAAAATTTTTAGTCTCTGTATTCTAATTATACCTTTCCAGTTTTATAATATATTATCGGATATTTTATTAATTAACATTTATTTTATCTGTGCCATATAAAGCGCTTAAAATAATCCTATTAACAAAATGTCATTCATTTATTTATCAAGCAGTCAATTAATCTTTAACCAAATTTGTATAATTTATGAGTAAACTCACTCACTACTCACTGAGTAGTATTCTGTTAGTCAGTAAAATAGAACCATTAATAGGGAAAAGAAGATGTACAAATTTGAAACACAAATGTTATGTTATTTATCTCAAGACGAAAGTCTTCGATCATTGAGTGTTGCCAGTAATCACATAAAAGAGTGCCTTATGTCATTACGTCAAACGTGGTCGCTCACAATGGGCCTAATAAAAAAGCTCAAAGTTGCTCAAAGGGCAATGGAGAGGTTATACTTGGAGTTTCACTGCGTGATCGAATAGGGATGAGGAGATCCGCAGAAGATCCAAAGTAATTAACATTGCCCGAAGAATTGCTACACAAGCAAGTGGCAGTGGGCTGGGCACATTGCTCACAGAACCGATGCCCGATGGGGCCAACAATACAATAAGACAAAAAAAAATCGATATAATTCGAATTTGATATAAACATAATACATTATTCATATATGGTAAAAAACACAATAGCGTTACCATAACCAATTTTTTTTGAGCTCTAAGAAATTTCATTTCTGTAACATCAATTTTTGCAGAACATAATTTAACAGCACGTGAAACATATTAGTGGTTTTTCCTTTGTAAAATACATGTAGATCTGTTTTGTAAAGTAAGAATTGACGTTTTTGTAATCATAGTTTTATAATGGCTTTGCAAGTCATCGGAACATTTGTCATGCTATTCGCGACAATATTAAGCAGGGCCGGATCAGTCATAAAACAAAAGTAAGAAATGCTACGAATTCCATTCTTAGGGCAGAAAAGAAATAGGTATGTCGGTGAAACTTCAAGATGCTTCAAATTTGTTTAGAGTTTCCGCTAAATTTGTTGTAATAAAATCGACAAAACATAGAAAACTGAGAGAATTCTGGTGAATTTGGCACAAAGACCTTATTGGTCAGATTAATCCGTTCTTAAGATTTAAAAATATTTGGCTGTGTTACGATGCTTAAAATTATTAAATACACAAAATCAAAATCAAAAAATCTTTATTCAATTTAGGCCTTAAGAAGGCGTTTAGTTACAGGAGTGACTGTTGTAGTATCCAGTTTAAATTTTATGATGACTTATTCGAAATGAGGTCACCATATTTTTAGTCTTTTTGTTATTTTGGCTTAATAAACTTTTGCTGTAAAATATAGAATAAAAGAAAAGTAATTTATAAGTAGTATAATTCCAAATTTAATTTGTCTGAAACATTAATCCAAGGCGATAGTTAATAAACAAACAAAAAATATTTCTACATAGTACTTAATTAACCATTTTGCGAGAAATATTTTAGAATTATTAAAATTGTATGCTATTGACTGTATAATTGCTTCCTAACGATAATCCTTATATTTCGAAAAAGGTAACATGTGTGTGTGTTTTTAGTTACGTTGCTATTTAAGCGTGTAATTTATTATCAACGTATGCAATAAATTATAGGGTTAATAGAGAATTAAGGAAACAGAACATCTACCTTAATATTACTTACTTGCCTAAATCATTGGGTCAAGAAATACGACACTCTCAATGTAGGCTTTGCTATCAATATAATAAATACAATTTATACGAACGGAGCCGCTAGCCTTACTAGTATCTTATATAGCATCTATAAAACATGCATTTTTTTTTTTTATTTAAGCTCGTTAAATCGTTTATTCATACAGTTTCATATTTATATCACTAAATACTTTTATTACTACTTAATCAGTATTTAGCCTTAAAGTCCCTCCTTGACTTAAAGGTTCTAAACCGCTTGCGAGATTGGGATCGTCAAGAATTCTGGCAGCGCGTCTTTGAACCGAGTCAAGTGGCTTGAGCTGATATCTAGGAGCTCCCGCCCAGAAGTGACTGTATATAGGGCCGAACTTGGGACTTTGCTCTGATTTGAAGTAATGCTTTGCTATATTCAGCACACCTAGCTTTTAGGATGCCAGCTTGGCTGCACTTTACTGATCGAGGAGAATATATATAAGTCGGCATCATCATACCAGACTATATTGCCCACGGCTAAAGTCTTTAGGTAACTCTGGATATACCTTGCTGATTCCGGAACACGACGCGCTTTGGCCTGTCACTGTTTTTCACAATGTCTATTATGATCGCGACTCAGGAGAGGACTAAAGCCACCAAACCACCACCCCGTAAAGTGTACATATTATAATTTAAGTAATATGTTTTATGTTTTCAACACAATAGAGAGGCTATGAGATCATCAAATACATTGTTAGCCCAAATGTAGATCATAAGAAAGTATGTACATATTTCAAAAAAAAGTAATGGAACTAGTAGGTACAATTCGACGAATCAATCCACACAATGCGTCTAATTTCACCCGAGTATTAATAATAATTATAAGGTATTTTTCCTTTGTATATTTACAACGCCTGTTTGCATTATATGATAAATAAGTTATTGTCATAGGATTGTAGTTCGTGTTATACTTGTACACACTTCAATGACTCTTTATACGAAGAATGTTTGTAGAGAAAGTCGTATTTCTTTGAATCCTTGTAGATTATATAAGATATATATAGATATATACGAGTGATAGTTAGATACGTTTGTTGGTGCAGAGTCAATAATGTGTCAGTAATTAAAAATGTAGTGTTTTTCAATGAACTTATGTCATTGTAAAAATCCATTAATGAAAGGACACATTTGGAATGCGTAACGATTTATTTTCTACAATGTCAGTTTTTAAATCAGTATAAAAATCTCTAAATCTGGTACTAAATTTTCATTCACGTAAGAAGGGAGCATCTCACGCCCAACTATAGGATAAGGAAAAAACTTTAAAATTCCAAAATATCCTCACGTTAAAACATTTTGTTTACTTTTTGTTTGTGGTTTAATTTTCAATATTTTGTAAGTGGCAAATAATCATTTCGAGTACATGAGATGGATAGAATGTTTCCTTTAATAGTGAGCGTAATAATGTTATTGGTAAATATATATTTTATGGTATTATTATAATAATGCGACGTCAGAATGTAATGTCTTTTTTGTACTTGCTTCTTATGTCATTGTTTGGAAAACAACTGTTGATTAAACAATCAAATCTTTACACTCGGATGCCTTTTAGCTTATTTGCGGAAAATTTGGTGAGGTGTTTACATTTGAGTGTTTGTTACGAAATCTGAATTTTCTATTTTACATATTTTAGTTATAAAGTATTATATTAATAAAGCGGTAACTAGTAAACTATGAAAATGTTATAGTATAATTTATAATTTTTTACGGTTTTGCTGTTTGTCCTGTTGACCTCAAGGGATAGTTTTTTGGAGAGTGTTCAGGGCACTCGGTTTGGAAAAGATAAAACACAAAAACTCCTCAATGCAAGGACGTACAATTTATCATTACGGAAAACTATTTATTTCGCATAAAAAATAAAGAAGGATTCTTACAAACCAAACCTATCATACGCATGGTGTGAATACATGTGACAAATATATATTAAGTACAGTTATTTTTAAACTATGCATTACTTCCATGACTGAAAGTTCTTTAGACCCCACTTTTTATCATTCTTCAGCGTTACAATAAAATGGCGACCCTTTAGTAGAAGTTTCAATATAGTTTTTTTGTGACGTCTTAGAATTCACGCTCCGTATCATTTATTATCAATACATTTCACTTGTGCATAATAACCAAAGAAGTCGTAGGTTACGTAAAACTGTTTCCAAAATAATTTTATATATACATACTGCACGGTATTCAACTACACTAAAGTAGGACTTCTATTTAACAAATGCATATCGTGGTTAAAACTTGCGTGCAAGTGTTGCTACTTCATATACGATTGCGTTTGCTAACAACTGGTGAAATAGCTTCTCCAACTCACAGTAAATTCTTCGATAAATACAAACCTTAGTAATGATACACTGAAAAGCAAGCCTGTCTCAAAAGCAAGAAGAATTAACTGCCGTTATGAATAGTGAATCTCTATAAGATATGTCGCAACTTAGATAATCATTCACATATTACCTATTTGTTCAGTCCAATGAGCCGATCCCAGATATTTACGTTTTATTCCGTCGGTTCTTAGAATCGGTCGGTTGTTAGAATTTCTTTTTATTTAATAATCCCGTGATACTTTATGATTCAACGAGGATGAAGGATAATCTACCTTGGGTTTCTGATTTCCTCGTGCGAAACGCGTGTGTCAGCACTATATCTCTAAATGATTTGTTCTGATTGCTTATAATAGGTAGGGCTTTTTTGCTAGACTGGATCGCGACAACCGTACACTTTTTAAAACTCATCATAGGAACCTGTCAAGAATCACCAAGCAATACAGACTTACTCAGATGCTTTAGCCGATGTAGATGTAGGAGAACAAAAAAAAACAGGAGACAGTCAAATAGAAATGCAAAATAATTAAATAATGTTAATAGCTCTTAAGTCAACAATAAGTTATCAATGTATAAATCGTTGAAAAAATGGATGGACTGTGTGAGGGTAGATATGAAGTCAAAAGGGGTAATTGAAGATATGGTGACTAATAGAGATTTATGGAAAAAGAAGACATACTGCGCCGAGACCAAAATAACAAATAGGGAGCAGGACGACGATGATGGTGATGTATAAACTTGAATCTGAAATACTGAAATACTACGTGACTTCCTGTGAATTATATTTTATTTGGCCGCGACGATGGTCGAAAGGTTAAAGGAATATTTCCAAGGTACCGAAGTTCAAATATCTACTTCATTAAACTTTTTAGGTAATACAAGGTAGTCGACTCCGTCCATGCCGACCTTCGCAGGGCGTTTACTTGTATAAAAAGAAAAGGTATGCAAATAAACTGATAGTGTTTGCGTTTCTAGATAAACTATTTATTAAATGACTTCTAACGAGTTCGCTTACTTCTAGTTTTCTTTACAATGCTTTTGCAATGATATCTTATTTAAAATTTTGAATCATTTTTGTCTGTTATCTACTGTAACTAATTTAAAAAATTTAAAAGTAGCCTAACGTAGTCAAATCATTGTAATATGAAATAATACTGGCGCAGAATGTGTATCAATATTAATATTATCTACGAGAAATAAATACCTAATTCACATTAATAATACATGTGTTTATAATTCCAAAAATTGATAAGAAATTCTCTCGAAAATAGTGGCTGTATTCCCGAAAAATAATTGTTACTTTATATTCTAATAGAGCTAGAAATTTAAAAATATTTAGAAAGGTTTTTAGTTTTATTTGAATCTTAGTGATTTTTTCATAGAAGAAAGTACTTGCTCACAGTATTGTGTGTCCAATGGGCCCAGTTTGGGAGCAAAATTAAGACTAGGAAGAAGAAAAAATTGTTGAACTGTCCAATAGCATGTTTCTATGTATACTTTTTATGTTATGTTAAAGCTTAAACTTTTCACTATAATAATGTGTATGTTTATGATTTTGTAATTATTTAATGTGCGGACAATAAAATTGCCGGTTCACATAATTATAAAAATGTATTTACGCGGAAATCGGAAGCGGACGGAACAAGCTGCCAACGCCGTCACCCGCGCCCCCCTACCACAATGTAGATCAAATAACTTGTATGTAAATAACGTAATAAATATAATATCTACATTTATTACTTTTATATATCATGTTAAATGTTTCATAAAATGATTTAGCAAACCTTTCGATACAATTTATTGAATAACAAATAAATATTGTACAATGCTAGGGCCGGGGATAGACGCTCTCCGAAAGTTAAATAAATTACTTGTTGACCTTTGACCTTTATTTATCGCCTTTCAACCAGCATATAATCAATTATATTCCTATAGTCCTTACACTTAGGTGTAATAGTGGTTTGGTAGAAGAAGCAAGAAAGTAATATTAACGTTGTAGAGATGAGAAGTATAGCTGGAATTAAGACAATGGACAAAGCAAGTAATAACATAATAACAAACGGCGTGGTGTAGTAGAGGATGTAATGACAAATATAGAGAAAAGAATGCATATTTGTAAATGTTAATTCAGGCACTTGAAGAGGATGGATGATGAAGATTAATTAAAGAAATTTAAAATAGGAGGCTGTGCACGTCGGTAAGGGTCAACCGTATCTTAACTAGATAGATGACATCCTAAAGAATCGCCAGGTAAAAACAACCTATAACTTACAAGCATGTGTGAATGCGCTCATGAGAGAAAAAGAGGTGTAAGTGAGAAGTGAAAAGGCGTAATCTCTGCCTACCACCACGAAAGAGAAGCGTAATGCTATGTATGAACCACAGCAAAAGTTACTAAGAAACGATATGCGATCTCAATCTGTTTTGACTTACTAAAATATTTTTTGGTTTGATCTCAATTTAAATTCGATAAACTAAATTTAGATTCAATCATGTTTGGACCTCAAATATGTTTTCTTGCTAATTGATATTTTGTAAAATGTTTTAAGTTCATACACTTAAAATATCACTTTACAGCTGAAATATTCGTTAAACAAACTTATTTTGTATTACTTATGATGTCCTTTTGCAGTTGGGTTTTCCCAGCTTTATAGATTAAAATTCATATCATTACGCACTACTACGAATTACTAAGGACAACATCTACCGCAAGGCGAGTTGTCATGAATCAGCGTCTCGCTGTCATCTTTGTCATGTATATTGATTTAAATAAAACTTAGCGTCTGTCTGTGAATTCTAAACTCACGTCTATTGTAATGTTTATGTTTGTACAATAGTAATAGCATACACGGTGGCAAACCGTAGGTTATAATTACTGAAAATTTTATACATGTCGCCGCTTGTCCTGGATAAATTTGTGAACGACTTATCAGAATTAACTTTAGATGGAACATTCACATAGGCTTAAAAGTATTACATTCTCGGTTTAAAATGTGCTTTTTTCCTATGGACTTAGTATACGAGATCCAGAATCTTGAAACGATGATAACTCAGTAGTGATTGGACAGTGTGTCGATTAATGTTGGTTCAAATACAACTATCCTAGCTATATTCATAAATAAAACTGAAGTGTCTGTTTGTAATGTCAAAAATATTCTTTTTTAAATATATTGACAATATAAGACAAATTGCATAAGCAGGAATCACTCAGAAGTTTTAGAATCATATTAAAATTAATACGGTGATTTTGTGAAATAATTTTTCACATTAAATACAGGATTTAACTTTAGTGTGGCCCATGGAAACTGTAAAAATGCATAAAGTACGAACTACAATTTATAAAATAGATTTAACAACTAATTTATAGCTTATATTACGTATAAATCATAATAAAAGTCATGTCAATACTAATAAATAAAAGTGAAGTGTTTGTTTGTAATGCCAATTTTTTTTACTAAATAGATATGAAAGTATATACGTTACCTATACCAAATTTTTTGTCTATGTGTCTGTTTGTTCTAAATAATCTCCGAAATACCTGAACGGATTTTGACGAGACTTTTTTTGGTAGATAGCTGAAGTTACTCCGGGTAACTAAGGGTTCTTTTAATTTTTGAAAATAATTAGGGTTACGCGTAAAAAAATTAAATGTCTTAAAAATTTTAATACAATCCAATTTAATTCACAGTTTTACGTGCAAGTGCATGAATTTATGAGTAATATTTTTTATTTATCTTAGTACTAAAAAGATTAGGGTTCCGTATAAAAAAATTAAAATGCAGTGAAAAATATATATATGAAACGCGGGTGCAGCCGCGGGGACACAGCTAGTTTAATAATAATTCTGAGCTTTTGATGCCGAAAAACATCGTGACGAAACCATAGTAGACCATTTTAATACCACCGAACTCGATATGTTTGTGTTCCGACAACGCCACTTGTGATGGGGCTCCTACTAGGCTTATTGTTTTATTATATAATGTTGGCAACTTTTAGATTATGGCATAACACAATTAAAAAAATTATGGCAACATCTCTTTCGAATTACAATCTTGAAGCGAAGTCCTGGGCTGGCAGTAGTTTCTCAATAACTCCTTTTAAGGTATCGGCTTGCGGTTTATGCGGTAGATTTTGTCAGTAAGAATTTTTACCATAAAATACACCGTATAAACATTGTAAACTACATACATACGTAAGCATCGTCTTTTATTATTCTCGACAATATGTATCTGTGTACAATTTTTATTAGATTTACAAAATTTTAAAATATTTTTTGGTAGATTCTGACCATCGTTTTGCTAATCATTTGATTATATTTATTCTTAGAAATACCTATTATATATTGGGGTAAACAGGAAAAACGTATATTTATTATACGCAAATTACACACACAAGAGTGTTTTTCCTAAAATATAAATAGATTAAAGATCAAGTTTGACGTGTACAACTACTTAGTTAAACGCCTCTGCAAATTTTAAAAGAAACTTCTTTCTTTTCAGTTTTGATAGCATTCTAATTTATCTTAAGAGTAGATATTAAACTAATAATTAATACTAAAGCTTATAGATATTAATATCCAAACTGAAAAATAAATATTGTTGTATCTGACGCCAGTCCACATGGAGAATTTAACTTCATCAGTCAATAGTAGGTTGATACTTCAGACAATAAACATTGGAACATTCTGCCGATGAAACCCTTAATACCCTTAACCCTTAAAATGAGCACTACTGATTTGTGACAGATTTGGTGCCGAAACTTTCATATTCAAACCTCGTAGAGGTCGTACCACTCATTCTATAATTATTGTATCATTGAGGCTATGTATAATTTTTTAGCGGTATAATGAAATAATATAAAAATATAAATTACTTAGTGTATTATAAATACCGATCTTGACAATTGATGTTGACTGCGCAACGCCATTTTATTTTCAAGAAGTTTACCAATTTGTTTCAATATGGATCTTTCATTGACATTAATAATAATAATAATCTTTATTCATGAAATGCAAATACAAATCAGAGGGTGCAATGGACCCGGAAAAAAATATATTTTGTGCCCCGGGATCCAGTGCCTTCCTTTATAACATTACAGCTTTATAATAAAAAGATATACTCGTGTTGTGTATGTATGAGGTGCGAGTCAGCGTGGGTATAATCGGTTGTGTGATTGGATTTGTATGTGTGTGTTTAAACTATTGGAAAATAAATTAGATGACACGACGACTAAAAACAGCTTACTTTATTCGAATGTAAGAAAACAGAATTTCATTCCAAAATTACAAAAAACTTTACCGTGTCGTTTAAATTTAGAACCAGAATAAATACCTATATATTATATAATAATGTGGAGTAAAGCTTCTGTATCCTCATAGTTAAGACCAGATAACCAGTTTATAAGTTTTAATTTCAAGATATGCGTGTTGAGTGAGTATATATATAATTCTTTATTTATTCTATTATATAAATGTGGTGCTAGAAAAAGAGATTGCTGATTTATGAAATTTGTTCGGAACTTTTGGATTTTGAAAACTAAATCATTTCTTCATTTAAGGTATAATACGTAATATTAATCTTATATAAGTGTCTTGACAGAAACATATCTCGATTACTTGTTTTTATTTATTAAACCTGTCAATAATCGAATCTGTCATTTATCAACGGAAACTATATATTATCATATAAAGTAACAAAACCAGTTTACCAACAGAAAACAAATACTTGGCCAAATACATTAAAAAAAAAATTATTATTACCACTGACACCTTTATATATATCTACATCTGTGTAATGTAATTAAATAGTTCTCGAAGTTTCTATGACAGAGAATAATCTAAAAAACATAGCCAGTGATTATAACTGTAATCAAGGAATCCCAATAAATAGATAATTCATTTCTTTATAAAGCGTATTTAAAAATGTTTGGTTTTTATTTGTTGTGTTTTCCGTTATCCAAAGGAAATAAACTGCAAACAGTAGTATATCTATAATCATATATAATATGGTAAAGTCAATCAGTGTTCTCGTGTACACGATTGCAAGGTAATTCAATGCCAAAGTTGACCGGACATGAGCGACGTGTGTTGCCTCTATATTTATGAACTAGAGCGCAATGTAGTGCGCACGCAACTGACGACACGGTTTGCGATCGCACGACGCAAAACAAATATTATGCGCAATAAATAATTATTTATAAAAATAATCGATAAACGTATTCAGATGTTAGAAATGATATTTGAAAAATTACTCCTTTATTATTTATTAAACTCATATTGTCTATTCAATTATATAAATATGTAAAATTTAATTTTGATTTGTTATGAATAAACTCAAAATTTCTTAACCGATTTTTAAGAATCTTTCACCTCTAGTAAGCTACACTATAATCGAATAACATGGGCTATATTTTTTTAAATTACTGATTTCTATATATATTTGTGCGAAGTTAAGTTACATTAAATTGTAATATTTAATGTTTGTGTTTTTTTGTACATTTTAGAAATTGACAAATAAAAAAATAACTGATTTTAAATTAATTAGCGTTCGCCTAGTCATCAAAAATCGATCATAATCATTATTGAAAATTTGAGAAATGCTTTTAAATGATTTTTATTGATAACAATACTGAAGCTTTTCATGAGTTACTAAACAATAGAAATTGTAAAAGATACTCGAGAGGATAAAAAGAGAAGAAAAATTTCTTGAAAATTTTCACGTTTGTCTAATTTATATATAGATTTATAATTAAACTAATAAAATTAAAATAATTTAACTAAGCAGACATTAAACGAACCCCTGCCATAAAATGTTATTATTAATTTGCGATATTTTTTTTTTCACCGAAAGCTCAACAGTATCCTTGTGAGGTTCGAATCCATGTCTATTATCGTAGTGTCTGAACACTTTAGATCCAACTGATCCACTATAGTTACACTTCATGTGATAACTCGGCATTTTAAAGCCTCTAACGTCAAAAACTTAATTTTATTCATAATTAAAGATACGTCGACAAATAAACGCACAAGTTAATCGCAACATTCAAATCGCAGGTCTGCTCAGTCTAAGCTTTCAAACTTCCGGCCGCCGCCGAGACAAATGGGTGCTTTTCGATAGGAAGCGATCTATTTCCTTGTGCACACATATATGTATATACGTTTTAAAATTATAAAGCTTGAACATATTTTATAGTTTTTAATCTGTATTTTTATAGTCAGTATATCGTAAAACTCCCACAAGATTAGTCATTATATGTCAATAGTTTATATCATATTAGTGCGAATGTATTTTATAATAATGTTCTAAGCATGTTCTATTTCGAGGTCTATCTATAATTGTCTTTATTGTGAAACTTATGTGTTGGTTATAAAAACAAAATATTTGTTTTTTCGAAGGTGCTTCTCGCGTAATTTATACACGAGTGTCATTGTTTCTTTCTAGGAATAATAACACTCATGAAATTGTTTATTCACATGTTCTAACATATACCTTTATATAGAGAGTAATAACTCTAAGTATAAGATGCACAATGTCACTACAGTTCCTTGAGTTAATAACTTCTTGCTACGGAGAAGGAGGCCATTGATTTCGTCTTTACAAAAGACACTTTATTTTCTATGTATAATTTTATTACCAGCAACAGAATAGGACTATAAATTTTTAAAAGCTAAACTTATTATGTTCAGTGATCATCGGATTATAAACGCCCTAATAACAGATAGAGAGAGGGCCAAGCAATTATTACATAGTCATCAATGGGTCTTCTTGCTTTGTTAGTTTTGATGACATCAGAAACGGGGGTTTAATCCGAATGGGTTTACAATTTTACCAATGCTTAACGTAATCACAGTGAGGGACTGTAAGATATCTGCCTAGGCCCGATTTTTTGATCCGTAGTCAACTCGAGAAATGGTCAGATATGTACCAAATTGTTAAAATAATGCCATGATGCGTTTTTTGAAACATAGTTAAGCTAACCAATTGTCAAAAAAGTGACTATTTGTTAAAAGATTTAACCACTCAGCCTAGTCGGGTTAGCAAGATGGCGGATGGTTAATTCTAGTGCAAACAGCTGTTTCATTGCTTTTGTTTAACATTTGAAGTAGATAATTTGAAGTTTCATTATAAAATTATTTAAATGATAAATATTTTTAAATAATTATAACGCAAACAAATTAATTATTGTTATTTATTATCTTTTTCGTAATATTTTTGTTTATAAATTTTGTTTTTCATAAGAATTGAATATTCTATTACATAGTATATCAAGTTCATACAAATATTCTTTTAGCTTGTAAAATATATTAAATGTAGTCGTTTTTCAAGAATTAAATTATAACATCAAATAATATTTGAGACAAGAAGAAATAAAAAAAAACTAATATCATTACAAAACGATCACAAGAAATAATAATGGACACAGATGTTCGAGAGTAGCTTGACCCTTTGTTTTTTGTAATGTTTATTTAACTACTCGAACTATGGACCTTGACAAATTTACTCGGAATGATAATACAATTTTTTTTTACCGGAATCAAAAGTATTCTATTACACAGTTCATTTTATTGGCAACTTAAATAACTATTGCTAAATTAAACCATAGTAGATTTTGTCATCAAAAAACGAACTGCGATTATAACCATTGGTTTGTGCATTAATAATAGTAAAATTAAAAAATGGATATGATATCTTTCACTACGGATAAAAAAATCGGCCTTTAGTATTGCTTACAACGAACGACGAGAGTGGTCAAAAATGTCTAAAATTTTGGCTATATAAAACCTGAAACGACCCCTAGAGCCTTTCGTGATATGTAAAAAGATAGAGTATTATTCATTGATATATATACATATCAATATCTTTTACATTTCACGAAAGGCTTATATAAATCAATGAATAATACTCTATCTTTTTACATATCACGAAAGGCTCTAGGGGTCGTTTCAGGTTTTATATAGCCAAAATTTTGGACATTTTTGACCACTCTCGTCGTTCGTTGTAAGCAATACTAAAGGCCGATTTTTTGATCCGTAGTGAAAGATACCATATCCATTTTTAAGGTTTTTATATATCAATGGCATTATTATTATTTTTTCAATGATATTTTCTATATATTATGTAAAAGCAAAGAGTTCTTTTCATCTACTAATTTAATAAAATTTAAGCGTCTGTTTGTAATCTCAAAATTATTTTTTATTACTAAATAGATATGAACCTATACCAAAAATAGAATTTTTAAACGTTTTGTCTGTCTGTCTTTTTGTAATGGGTAATCTCCGGAACGCTAGTACCGATTTTGACGGGACTTTTTTTGTAGATTGCTAAGATTAATCTGGGTAACTTAGGGTACTTTTAATATTAAAAAATAATTAGGGATCCGCGCGTAATAAAAAAAAATAAAACTCATAAAAATTTGAATAAAATCCGATTCAATGAACAGTTTTACGGGTAAGTGCAATAATTCATGAGAAATATTTTTACTTTATCTTAGTACAAATTTTTTTGTAAAGAAAATATTTAGTGGTCCGTATAAAAAATTAAAAGACAGTGAAGAATATATGAAACGCGAGCGCAGGCGCGTGTAGATAGCTGGTCATTTTATATACACAGGCAGGACAACGTTTAGCTAGTTTTATATGTAATATATACGAGTAATGTCGTGATTCACAGGTAGTATGCTGTCTACAATGTTATAATTATTTATGTACAGCTACGAGCGTGAGAGATAATAACAATTACAAAAAAAAAAATTGGTAAAAAAATGCGGTCAGTTCCTGTTTAAATAATTGTTTATTTACTAGACAAGCATGGTATCGCGACCTCTGGCTACGAGTTCGTTTCCGGATCACGTCTCTCCGCGGGATGTGTTTAAAAAACACTCGCCTACTTTAAAATTAAACTTAGATTTTAATTTTACTTAGATTAAAATAAAGATATTCAAGTCAAAATTAGAATTGTCTAAAGTCAGCCGACTGATTATCTAGGCTTCTGTTAAACGCCTAGCTTTGTACAAATAAATTAATCACTAGGTAAACGAATAATTGCCTATACATTGGTACGGGACGAGAAATTTATCTACGTTATGATAATGCTAAAATCTGATATAATCTTATTAATAAAGAAATTAATTACAATAACTGCAGTTTCTTTTTTTAAACTACTAACACTGAATTATACTTCTGGAATATTTATATGGATCTATATATATATATGATATGTGTTTGTAATATCCTACATAGGTGACGTGACCGCGAGCTGAGTGCGCGAGCGCGCGCTACTCCGAGTCTTACGGGCAACAACCGCGTGGATTCGACCCTGACCTACATTATTAAACCATTGTTTTTTATATAAGTTTCACTGCTTTACCAATGGCCTAAGGGTTTTGCGTTTCGGTTTCATTATTATACAAATGATCTCTACCGGGACATTCATGCAATATCTGCGATGTCAGTCTTCTGCATATGCCTATTTCGTGCTTCAGATAGTCAGATCTTGTTTTTTTTCTCATCAAACACATTTTCAATACCTAATTCTTTAGCTTTCGAATATTGTAAGATATATTTGGTAGAATGGATTTATCTCACATCCATAATAACATGTTGTAAAGACAAAGGTATACTAGATCACACTTACTTCAAAATTACTTGGCATGTCATTCTGTCACAGTCAAATGTTTAATTCAGAAAGCAGTTTCTGGATCTTTCCTGACATGTAATAATATTTATGAGCGTTGGGGGATATCTTGGTTTTAGCTGCTTGAATGGAAAACAGTTTATCCGTTATATGAAGTTGTGAACCAAATTTATAAATATTCGTAATTTTTGCCATTTAAATACAACAAAATACATTTGTGGAGCTCAGAAAGTTTGTTCAATGGGAATTTTTGCGAATAAAAAAATGTATATTCAAAACTTATATAAACTTTGTCTAAAAAAAATCAATGCCAAAGAAAACTACAATTTGTTATTGTAACAAGTAGCTATAAAAGTAGCAGTGATTTCTAGGCTTTCTAGGGATTTCTAGAGCATTGAACTTGTACCAGAGAAACATGATTCAGGAGAAGTCCTTTTTTAATAACAATGTAAGTTTATATTGGTTAAATAATTCGTGCGTAACTGTCGTTATTCCAAGGTCACATACAACTCCCGTATTGTATTGCAAAAATGCATTGTCGTCACGGCGTGAGCTTGGGCATGTGAAAATTAATAATATTACGAAAATATATATGCCGCAGCGATGGGGACGGGAAGTTCACTTTTTTATTCGCCATATCGCAAGACCCGACTCATTTTATAATTCAAATTTTCTGGAAAAAAAACAAGGCGCCATCATTAGTAAAATATAGAAAAACTGTGTATATTAATTTATGAAGTGGATAAGTTCTGACACATAATAATTCTTCCTTCTATTTACATTTTAGCTATAACCATATGTAGAAATAAGGCTGGGTTAGGGAGTTTTTATACACTGCTAATTCAAAGAAAGACCGTAAAAAAATTTATAGGCAAAAACTATTTTTTTTACACAGAATAGGTTCAGTGCTTTGGCTACAACCTCAACTGATGTTAAGTGATTATGTGGTCCAGGAAGGTAAAGACACAAAGCCGAGAGGTACTGGCTCACAGGTGATGCTACCAGAACAAACAGACATTTTTCACAAACGTGTTTTTGGTATATTTACCGTATATACATTCTTATGTATTTAGTAAAAAGTTGTTATTTTGATATTACAGACACTCTCTAATTTTATTTATTTTTAGAGACTATATAGATAAGAACAAGTACGATCAAATGTATACATATTATTATACGTAATATTAATGAATATCCCTCTCAAATTTGGAATCCAAATTATAAGATATATATTACTCGCATTTCGTAAAAACGATTTCTTCGTTCTCCAATTTAGATCAAGTATGTTTGTGTTTGACTAAACATTACGTTGTAAGAAACATCATATTCTTCCATTGTATAAACGGAAAAAAATAACTGATATATTTTACTTATTTTGCATACTCAACAGTAATATTGATTGTTCAGACATACTGAGTAAAGTTAACTTGAGTGTACCGGCAGTGCAGTGTGGAAAATATATGTTTTTTAGTCCATTAGTTACAGCTACATACAGACAGAACTCATATTTCACTAGAGTGACCAAAAGCGCAAATAAAGTGCTCAATGAGGTAGACTTAGATTTCTTCAATAGTAGTCTTAAAAAAATGAAAATGGTTTTAAGTTCCTCTTTCTTTACTTAAATTCTTTTTATCTAGTGTTTTTTCTTTCTATTCTTCTGATATATATATATATATATATATATATATATATATATATATATATATATATATATCAGAAGAATTTAAATTTTTAGAAAATTTACAGCTAATACAAAGCATAAAATTATACACAATAAAAAAACAAAAGGCCATTTACAAGTTTCCACATATATATATATATATGCGCTTTGTATTAGCTGTAAATTTTCTAAAAATTTAAAATAAAATATAAATTAACATATTATTATTATTATTAGTGAAAAGGCTTCGATCGAAGAATAAATCGGAGCAATGAACCTAAACGTATACAAGAAATCTACCGTATGACTAACAAAAAAATTATTTCTATTAACTTATAATAAAACTCTTGGCCCAGATAACTTGTATACGTATTATTTTTACTTTTATTACTACAAGTCATTTAATTTTTAATACCTAATTAAAAATAAATACATTTTCTTTATTTAATCTATACTTTTTACCGAAATATGTTTTTCAATTATTTTTTACATATCATTTTTAATCATCGTAATTAATTTCTTAAAATATATTTATTTAAAATTATAAAAGTGATTTCTTAAAATCATTTATGTAGTATTCACTGCCAAATTTATTATTCTTAACTAACGAAGGCGACAATTAAAATTATTAAAATGTATTTATTTAATTTTCTATATCTAATCATATAAACCTACGAGCTTTTGCTCGCAGTTTCGTTCGTGTTAATTTAGATTAAACTTACCCAATGTCGTTTTCTGGCATTTTAGGTGTATAAGCGTAACAAACAAACAAACTCACATTCGCATTTATTACATTAATATAGTAAGTTTAAACCACCAACAAATCCTTTGATAAATTTTACTTTTATCGTAATCGTAAAAGTTAAAATATTTCTATATGATATCTGCCTGTACGCTTATAAATCGAAACCGCTAGACAGGTTAAAATCTGGTCCTAGCCTGGTTACTGTTTTTATAAGCCAGCTTGAATCTAGACTGGCTAATCACGAAATGGGATACTCCGAAATGTATCACTTTGGTGGGTTATTTTCAGCATGTGCATGGTGGTCGCGACCTAGGCGGGCACAACCGTTCGGTTGTTGAAACCGCCGCAAGAAGAAACAAATAATTAGCAAAAAGGCCAAATATAATGAAATGTAAGAGTTATAGCGGAGTTGTAAATAGTGATAACATATAGAACTAAAAAATTTGTAACATTAATATTAATAATAAAAAACAGATAGAGACAGAAAGTAAAGGAATACAAATAAAAGAAATAACAATAACTACTGGGGATTGTAAGTAAGAGATTTATTCCGGAAAAAAGGTATAAAAAGTCTCGGGTTATAGGTTACGTGGTGTTTAGGGACTAACAAAATCATTTGGTTTTGTAAATGGCTAAATTTTTTTTAAAAAACTTTTAACTGACACCACTGTGCACGTCGGTAAGGGTCGACTTATGCGAACGTATCTCGACCAGGCTGAAGATGCCCTAAAGAAATCCAAGTCGTAATCAAATAACCGAAGTCAAAATCATAGCAACCGGAAGACTCTGCCTACTTTCACGGGGGAGATGCATGATACTAGTTAACCGAAGCCATTGTGTAGAAATTATTTTAGGTGCTTCATTTTACACTGAATGATTTCATGATCAAAACTTTTAATTTACATATATATTAAAATAATAATTAAACCTAACGACCGCGACAGAGTATCCCATAATTGCAATTTTTTAAATAACTAAAATCAAAAACTGAACAAAAAATTCTTAAAAGAAAAAAAACAAACTAATCCGGCCACGTGACCTTATCATATCATCAAATATCTTTTATGTTGTTTGTACCTTTGATCACGTTTTGATACACTCCTGAATATTTATATTTTATTTGTTTTATTGTTCAAATAAATATAACATTTTATAATTATGAGTAAACACGTTGCTTTGTCTTTTTTGGTTTTTAAAATATAATTATATATATTTGTTTGCTAAACTGAAACTTCTTCAATTAATTCTATATAATTATAATAAAATTTATTGGTCAGAGTTTAGATATACAAAATAATAATGTGGGTTACAAACCGTATGGCAGATATCAAATCATATAAACACAACAAATAACAAGTACACTTAAATACCATTGAACATAAAATTATAATTAGTAATTAAATGACTGAGTGAGAATGTGTGTGTGTGTGTGTGTGTAATACGTCTTCGAATATACTTAAATTTTACGATTTTATTATATATATAGTTATTATTCCTATATATGATTGTCGAAATACGTAAATATATTGAAATCGCTGTTTCACATATTTGCAAATTAATTTTTGTTAAGTTGCAAAGAGAACCCACTGTTCAAAATTTGTATTTGTGGTTACACTATGTGTCTACTCTCCGCCGATTGCTCATCAGTTAGAACTTGTTTAATTTATCTTATTAACTTTTAATTTATTAAGCTATTCTCTCTGGACACATTAATTGTACACAAATGTCTCATTTTATTTTTACAGTAATTTTAAATGAAACAAACGTAATTGGTTTTTCAAAGTGATTTAAATAATTGTTCAAAATCTTAAAATGTAGTTTTTATTTGAAATAATATTTCCAAACAATAGTAACAACGTAATACAAAAAAGCGTCTCAAACGATGCGGAAATTAGAGTTGAAGTACCTATAGCAAAATTGAAACGTAACTCTATTCCATAAGAAGGTACAAAAAATAAAGGTACCGATAATTAGATAAAAAATTAACTGTAATATATATTTATGTTTGTTACAGACGGGCCTCGATGATGTCCCCACGACAGTTGATGCGGAATTCAAACATGACGCAGAAATGGCAACGCCGCGAAATATCAAACTTCGAGTACCTGATGTTCCTGAATACTATTGCCGGTAAGTTGTTCCACTTAAATATTTTAAAGCGACGATGCTACAGGAATCGCATAACATAATTAATTAATTAACTTCATGCAAACTTAATCTAGTGCTAGGGTATTTTCTGACGCTCTCGCACTTACAAATTAAAATCCAGTCGTTAAGTAACCATCGGTGTGTTCTAATTGTTGCAATTGAAAATCAGGTTTGTTTCTAAATTTATCATGTCACCATTTCTAGCTACCTTATCATAACTTTATCATAGGGTATTTTTGTGCTTTATAACGGTGACTGTCTTTTAACTGTCATCATTAAAGTTGGTACAGTTATTCTGTACGTAGTACAATTAACAAGCCATCAAGTATATTAAGAAGGATTGAACTAGCGTAATTATTATAGTAAGCTGGCTTAAGTATTCATAAATTTGAGGCGCATTAGTCTTCACTGAGTTTGTCAAAAGGGTTTTTCAACATTTGACTAGTCAGACTGCATAAGGTAGCTCCAAAGACGTGCCCACACTTGCCCGGGATTAAAGCTTAGTTCCCACTTCCCTGGACAAAAAGTGAATGAAAAACATCGTAGAATTTTAGTCATTAGAGACTAGTAGAGTGTGATATAACCCACATTCGCTGGTCAGCTACGATGAGAATTTCATGTAAGATCTTTCCATATAAAAAATATATTCATAAACTACCGTAATCGCGTGTAAACGGATTTCTTAATTATTTTTATTTGAAAATATATTCGATGTCACCACTGTATCTGTTACACAAATAACACAGTAACCCAAAAATTAGGAACTCTATTTGCTACCACTTAATATTTAGCACCTTCTCGTCATTATATAATAAGTTATGTAAACCATTCAGTATTTTATTTCGTTTAGATACAGTTGCGTCGGTAAAATTGTTGTAAATATATAAAGACATTATTTTTAAACATCATCAAATTATTTTGCACTAATGTGTAGTCTAAACTGATGATTCTACTATCTGCCATGTAATAATTCTACCATCGTAAAAGAAACTGTCAGACGAAGAAAGACCAATGACAATTTTAACTTCGAGGTGTAAGTTCTGCTCTTCAAGATTTTCCACAGATGAGTAAAAATTAATTCCTCTTCATTCACTAATCTGTGAGATTTCTTTTCGTAAGAACACAGTAACTGCAGAATCCAAACCTGTATAACTTATATTATTTGAAAATATTTTAGTAATTCCAATATTTAACCTAACGTCAAATTGGGATTAATTTACAAAATTTGAAAAAGTAATTAAATTCACGAAATACAACGATATGTGTTTATATTATCGAGACGCACTGTACAGGATAATAATAATGTCATACATGCGCACTCCATTGATCTATAATTCAATTAGTACTGTCGAATACGGTTTCGTAAAATCACTCGTTGCTGCCACTAGACACTCTTTGTAATATTTCATTTACAATTCTGTCTGAATTTGTTACCTAATTTTGACGTTTACCATAATCTACGTTTCTGTTTCTCTAAAACGTTACATTATCGTTTTGTTGCCGACGTTTCTTGAAATTTTGCAATCAATCCCTTTCATTATTTCGGAACTACTTTCGAGTTGTTAATTAACTTATCATCGCAGAAGCTTTGGAAGGTGAAACATGTGTATGTGTGTGTGTGTGTGTGAACAGCAATCACAATACTTCCTTTGTGCAATTTTGCTGAAAATATCATCAAAATATTTTGAATTTTAATTTTAAGGAAGCGGTTTTAGAAATATATTTTTTAATTAAGAGAATTTAGCAAAGATTGTTTTGGTTGACCAACTTTTGCTATTCGGAATCGGAATTACTATCCGAATACTTATTTTTAAACTCGTACTACAAAAAGATCTTTCAAGATTTACCTTTTACAAAATGAACATGCTATCGTTATTCTAATCGTAATGTATAAAAATCACCTTAGAATATTGATTTTGAATTCTTTCGCCGCAATTCAAAATGACGACCTTAGTGTTCATAAACTATCGCCTTCACTACGCCCATGAAACGTTGCAGTTTTACGTAAACGTCAATTTTCCTCATTAGAGACAATTAGTGTGTTTATCTTGTGCAAAATTACTCTATTGCACGCATGTGCGCTTTGTACCATGTATTGTTTGAACAACGTTACATAACTACTAGGATGTTGACAGCGGTCATTTCAGTGGCGTTCTATATGCAGAGCGTAAAAAATATTTCCATTCTCTTTCCTTATAACTATTTAAGGTGAGAAATATATGACATCTTTTTTAAGGCTTTAGGCTTTTTTTTACACACAAGTTTCATTGCGAGCAAAGGAACAAAACGACTGATTTACTTTCGCACAGTTTAAATATAGGCTATTTACATTTTATTTATTTCCTTTATAACCTTTGTGCGTAATGCCTTTTTGTTTTTGTCAGACTGAGGAATGAAGGAAAGCACCATGAGAAAATCATAGCTTGGTGGTAGGGCATTTTCTAATAATGCCCGCTTGGGTAACTTCCAGCCTCAAGTATGAAAAACCTGTCGCCAAATACCAACAGGTATATTGCGGCAGCATCACTTGAGAACTAGTACCTTAATACTAAGCTTAGTGTGTTTACCAGCCTGGATCACATCAGCACTTAAGACCAGGTGAGATTGTGGTCAAAGCACTGAGCCTATAACGTGTAAATAAAAAACAAAAATTAATTGCACCAATCGTTTTTATCATTATCATTTACAAATGTCGTATTGGGAAGTATTAATAATTACGATTCCACTACACGTCTGTTATTTAGTGACATGACAATTATTAAAGGCTGTGCAAGAATAGTGACTTTACATTTCTTGGACAAGCGCAATTCATCGTCGTAAGGTATGATTGTAGCTAACCGCGAAACTCTGATAGATTTCAGAATGTCTGTAATACATCAACAATGGAATAAGCCAAAGACCTCGGACAAAGCTAGTGTAAGGAGTTTATTAAATAACGAGCTGCAATGAGAGGATTATTCAATTTAGTGTCACATGCGCTCCTGATTCACCGGGTATCCCTCGGGCTCACGACACTCTGTGATTGATCTCATTGGCCTGAATTCGTGTCGGTACGGCCTAGGCTGAACCTCGTTCGAAGGCCCCTCTCATTGTTTTCTAGAATGTGTGCGGATTATTTTAACTGTTTGGATTTAATGGTGTCACCAGCGACGTTATTAAGTATTCATATCACGATATTAAATGAATGAATTTGAATAAGAGATGCGACACTAATTTAGTATATAAGTAATTTAAACTTTAGTATATAAGTTATTGTATCGTCTCAAGATAACTTTAAGTTTTGTATGTTATAGCATCATGCAATGTTATGATCTCTTGATAACCGAGAAAGAGATACCAAATCGTAAAAGGAGTAGTAAAGTTTTAGTCATAAGAAAACTTAACTTTTTGGAATAATAATATTTGTGTTCCTTCATACACTTTTAAAATCAAATATTAGAATAATCTAATTTATGAATTGAAATGGGAACCGAATTATATATGTACGTTTACGTAAACTAACGAAATCTATACTTATAATAATAGGCTAACGAAACGAAATCTGTACAATGAAAATATTTTAAGATATTTGTCTGTATGTCCGTTTATTTTTTTTTCGTCAATCATGCAAAAACTACTGAACCGATTTCGATGAAATTTCGATGAAAATATATTGCACCTAGGAGGAGAACATAGGATGCAAATTGTCTGAATTGCAAGCGGGTGAAGCCGTGGGCGCAGCTAGTAATTAATGTAGGAACAAAAGTACATATCACATTATATAATAACGTCCGATTTCAAAAACGTATAGTAAAAAACCGAATTTACTTTATAAATGTAGATTAGAGACGTCCTTGCAAAATTAATTTGCTATGCAGACCAACAGTACATAGAATCACATCAATTGCGCCTCACGCCTATTGCTCGATATATTTAAACAAACTGCCTCGGTGGCGTAGTTGTATTACGGTGCGACTGCCGTTCTGAGGTCTCGGGTTTGATCTCCGGGTCGGGTCAAGTGGTATTTGGGTTTTTTTTCTACTCAGTATCATCCCTGAGTTTGGAATTTGTGCCCGATATTGTGGCAGGCTCGCGCCTTGTCACATCTGGGACGGAACTAAGCTCGGTGAAATGTGGATGGCGTAGTTTGCTATTTCACCTCTGCCTAACCCTTCGGGGATAACAGGCGTAAGCTTATGTTATGTTAAACAAACATAATAATACTTAAAAATAGGTCGAGATACAGAAGGTGTAAAATGAGATTGGATAATTAGAATAGCCGAACAAGAAAAAAAAAGCATTTTACAGCTGTTACAATACTGCGGGTAGTTTACTTACGACTTATTTTTAAACTACTTTGACAGACTCTGGTTGTAATTTATTATACGTCTATGCGGATATATTGTCGATAATCATACAGAATATCAGACATAATATTGCAATTCATTTATATACAAACTAATACTTTTGCTGTATCTCGTAATTTGATTGATTGTAAGGCAAAATGATCGAGTCTGTAAAAAGAATACTTCACATTTTCAGCCAAATGTATTAAATGTCTTTTTTTTTGCAGTTTATTATTGTCAAAATCTTAAGTAGTTTAGTAGCTAGTTTAGTTTAGTAGCTTGCACAGTCGCATCACATTGTGGTACAACGCATAATTATCATATGATAGGCGAGTCGGCCGCTTTATCGGACCAATTTGCTTCATAAACAGGAATTCCTCATTTTAAGACGGCATCGAGCGTCACGATACGCGCATTACCGAGTCAACAACTAATAATCATCATTATTTATTAACGTCTTACAACGATTTAGATGATGAAGAATATTCTTGAATATTCAAGCTCTGGTCCTCAACTGGGGAAACTATGATAGTACAATACAATGCTGACACTACACACACTAGCGAAACTGTTGGAAATAAACCGAATATTCAAACAGATTCGGTATTCGGAATATTCGGTAGCATTACTGAACTTTCTTATTCGATCGAAAATTCGGCGAAGTAGTATCCAAAGTATTCACAGTACCAAACCGTATATGATTGAGTATTTTTAATTTTTAAGAAAGTCTAGATTGTTGATTTATGAGGTTATTTATTAACTATCACAAAAATCTCAATGTAACAGACTTTGCAAATAAAAAGTAAACATAACAAAAGGACGTTCGTGAATAAGTTTTGTTCTGTACTATTTGATGCTATGGTAATTAAGTAATGTAAGGTGTATTGGTGTAGCGAATGTGAAGGTTCAATACCAAATTATGCGCTTTACATAAACAAGGTACAATTTAAGCATGGGAGTAAAGTAGCTAGGTCGAATATTCGGCAGAACGTTCGGTTTGGTTAAAGTTTTGAAGAACATTCCACCGAATATTCGTGTTCGATGAAGCCTACGTTCGGCCCATCTCTAATATCTTTTCCGTTTCTGATATCCAATTTTGTCTTTTTTTACCTTGTTTATTCTTGTTAGCGTGATAACGTTTATGTTTCTTTAATTTTTATGAGATATTATCACATTACAATTACTTTAACTTATTGATTATTGAAACGCAATAAAATTTACGTAATGGTCACACAAGCAGGCGAGTAAATAAATATATGTGCGTAAATCGTAGTGCGGTCATGTGTTACCGCTATGTATATCAATTACTGAATAAGTAACGTTTGAAAACTCGACTTGGTATGAGAAATATTAAATGCATTCGCTTCCTTATTTTGAGATCGATTGTAACTTTGTGACCAATGATATTTTAAATTAAGATTAAATTTACTTTCATTCGTTTAAAAATTAAATAACAAACGCTGACAGCATACTTGAAATAAATAATAGTTTATCTAATTTACATACCTGTTACAGTTTTAGAATTTGTCTACTGTTTGTTTTTATTGTTCAAGTCTGAATGTAATTTATTCCAAATTGTAACTTCCAAGTTACAACTACCTACATAATACCTTGGTTGGCCTACCTGCACTACATCTTCCGATACGTGGCAGCCATTCAAGATCCCCATGGCCCCATCGGGTATCTACGATCAATTCAGCCCAGTCCATTACCTCTTAATTTTGACAATTTATGTGCAATGTCGGTTACTTTGGTACTTCTCTTTATTTCGATCAAGCAGTATTATTCGTCACAATAAATTTTTGAAATCAAAAACAAATTGAAGAATGTTTTATTATTATTTTTTTTTATAATACGGTTAAACGATTTTGAAATTATGACTCATAATTCTTATCTCTTCATGAGATCATAATATGGTTGGGGGGCGAGAAGTATATCTTGCCCCCCCGGATTGCAGACCTATCTAGGTCTTACCTCTTTCGAGAGGTGGGCGAAGAGGTGGGGTGGAGAAGTATTCTCCCCCATCCCCACTGGGCCATTGTACGGACGAGGCCCGGTGGGTTCGCTGCAGGGGGCGACGCGGTGCTTGCGAAAGCCACCCTGTGTCGCACCCATCCCAAATGCAGCGGACGGCCCCGGGGGGTTTTAGTGGGTATTTCCGGGCGCTTCACGCCCGGGCGAGTCCCACACTGGCAAGGAGTTCGTCCCTCCGTGCCCCCTTACCTATTGTATTGGGGGACTTCGGTCTCACTAATACAATAGGTAAGGGCAGTGCGTAAATGCATTTCTCCCCGTCGAAAAAAAAAAAAAAAGATCATAATATGGTAAGACTCATGATGGTATCATGAAGGAATTAAATTAGGATTAACATAGATGACACTGGTTACGCCATCTATAGGCGGTTTGTGGGGAATTGCTAGTGATTTACAGTACCGTTGAGTGGTGGCGCTGTAGTACCTAAGCTGGACTACTGCGCTGACCCGACGGTCGAGTCTTTAGAGAGCCGTGACAGTAAAATTGTGTACTTGAATTCGAACACCTCCGCTACAAATATTGTTTTACCGCAAACCCGCGCTATTGCAGCTGCACGCTTTTAAAATATACGCTTTACGTGAAAGTGAGTTCGAGAAAACCGTCCTGGACACTATACGCTGGCAGAGGGAACGGTTGCCGCCACCATCGGTGAGTAGATTACTGCAACTCCTTTCACAACCGCATCGCTTAGGCTAGATTGCCCCCCCAAAACCGCTCCTAGGGCTATTTACACGCCTTAGGATCTCCCATACATAAATTTTGGTCCTTACGAGCTTGGATTTCCAGCAAATTTACTATTTATTATACGCATTTTTGTTGCCGAGTTATTGCGCAACAATTTTTCCTACACATACCCACCATTTGTTTACAATCCTAATTATTGCCGCCTTTTCCTAATTTAATTACAATTATTATATCTATAATGGAAAATACTCTTAAAAAGTTAATAGCGAAGAAAGAGAGGTTATTTGCTAAACTAAATGTGTTATTTGAGAAATCAAAAAATATATCTAACTTCGATTCTAGAGTCAATGAAAACTTCATGACAGATTCTGAAACGGTTGACAGTGATCGGCAAACTTTTGAATCAATATTGGACAGTATTAATGATATAGCTTTAGCACGGAACGCTGATAGTCAGCCAGATTACAGAAGCCTAGATGCTTATGAGGAATTGTTCTCTCAGGTTATTCGGATTAGAAACAAAATTAATAATCCTAAAAGTTTACCAGCGCGACAAGCGATTAACGCTAATGCTTGTCAAATTTCAATACCGCCTATCCAATTAAAAGAATTTGATGGTTCCATGGAAAACTGGACTGCGTTTTATGAATCGTTTAAAACAAATATACACGATAATGAGTCACTTTCTGACTCCCAAAAGGTACAGTACCTCATGGGTAAACTAACGCATAACGCCTTAAGGTCAACCGCGGGAATATTACCAAACGGCGATACCTATAAAATAATATGGGAAAATCTTGTCAATAAATATCAAGATACACGCGCCTTAGGTACCCATTACTTAAATAATATTCTCGATATAAAGACCTGTACACATACCGCCGCTAGCCTTGATTCTTTCGTGGAGAAATATTCTTCATCGGTCGCTGCATTAAAATCATTAAAAATTACGGATTTAACAGATTTCATACTTTTACATTGCGCTTTACGTAAATTGGACATTCAAACGGCACAGGCCTTCGAAATGTCAGTAAGAGGTGAAAATATTACTTCTACAAAAAAATTGGTAACTTTTATTCAAGAACAAGTGAAAGTCTTGAACCGGGCTAATTCTAACATTAATAAAATGCCCTTAACACCACGACCGCGCAATATGCCGCGATCACAAAATAATTATAAATCATTTATAACAAACAGTAATTCATACGAATCGACCCGTCCCGCAATTAATAATAATAAAATAAATGTAACATCTGCTAAGTACAATATTTTATCTCCCCATACTAAGTGTTTTCTATGCAAACAAACATGTCATTCACAATTGTACAACTGTGTACAATTTAAAAATATTATTTCACCGCAGGATAAATTTAAATTTATTAAGACACATAATGGTTGTGTAAATTGTTTAAGCTTAACACATTCTGTGACGGCATGTAAATCGCGCTTAAAATGCAAACATTGTAATAAAACTCATCATAGTTTGCTATGTTTTAAAAAATTACCTCACATCGGTGAACAAATTGAAAACAAAAAATATCCCTACTACCGACGATACTCAAGCGCGAGCGCAAGTCACGTCGCCTACGTCCCCTACCACGCGTCTTGATGTTTCCCGTACCACGTTATCGCATAACGCTGAAGTAAAATCTAGTAGTAATATATTATTGGCCACCGCTCAAGTATATGCGCATTGCGATAATGGTGAACGAAAGGTAGTTCGATGTTTAATTGATAACGGTTCACAAAATAATTTAATAACCACAGAATGTTGTAAATTACTGAACATTCCGATTATCCCATTGAGTAACTCTTTTATTAAAGGAGTTGGATTGACGTCGCGACAAGTCCATGGATATGTTTATTTAGACATTGAGTCTCGAGTTTCGCCAAATAAGTATCATATTCACGCTCTGGTGGTCGATCGCATTACTGATCAATTGCCCGCTAATTTTATAAATTCGAGTGATTTGCATCATATAAGTAAACTACCGCTTGCAGATTCCAACTGGAACGTACCAGGTGGAATTGACCTAGTGATAGGCGTTCAACTTTTTCCGTACATTTATTTAGGTAACCGATTAGATATTGGTACACACGGTCCTATCGCGGTCGAAAGTACGTTAGGAATTATTTTACTAGGTGATGTGCGTTATGACGGCACATCGGATGATGTGCGTTATAGTGGCACATCAGATAATGTGCGTTATAGTGGCAGATCGGAGAATGTGCGTTATAGTGGCACTTCTTTTATTATAAATAATAATAACTCTAGTTTGTGATTATCGAGTACAACCTATATTCACCCGCATACTTTAAATACCAAAAATGTTCACCCGCTTACTTCAAATACAAAAAATATTCTCCCGCTTGCTTCAAATATAAATAATTAATCACCCGCTCTGGTGGCAAGGTCCTTCTTGGGCTTGTTCTCCTATTTCTCACTGGCCTATTACTCCTTTTATTCCCTCACAATATGATGAGTTACCGGAAATTAAAAAATCAGTTACACTTACCGCTCTAACAGTCGTTGAAGATTCTCCTTTATACGAACTTGCTCTAAAAGTTTCATCATGGTCGAAATTGCTTCGATGTATTGTTTATGTTCTTCGCTTCATGAAGAAACTCCCGCGATCTCCATTTATTACAACATATGATTTAAATCAAGCTGAAAAGGTTATTATCTGTGCTCTTCAAGCAAAATATTTTACGCAAGACATTGCAATAATTAAAAAAGGCGACTTACCTTGTAAAAACCTTCGTAAACTTAGTCCATTTTTAGACGAAAATGGGATTTTACGTATACAAGGTAGGCTGTCAAATTCAGATTTACCTTTTGAAGCGCAACATCCCGCTTTACTCCCAAAAAGTGATCACATAATAAATCTAATTGTAGATTATTATCACATTACAAACTTGCATGCGGGTTCAGACCTGTTAATGTCTATTATTCGGCAACGCTTTTGGATTTTATCCGCTAGAAATGTTATCAGGAGAAGAGTACATATGTGTAAGGCATGTTTTCGTTCGCGTATCACCCTCTCATCCAACGCCAAAAATGGCTGATCTCCCTTCTAGCCGTGTCATGGAAGCCAAAGCCTTCGTACATACGGGCGTAGACTATGCTGGTCCGCTGAAAATAACACTCTCACGCAGACGTGGTCAGCATTCTCAAAAGGCATATATTTGTCTTTTCGTGTGTCTAACAACAAAGGCTGTCCATATTGAGTTGGTTTCGGATCTGACTTCAGATTCCTTTCTCGCCGCTTTTCAACGCTTTATTTCTCGCCGCGGCCCAGTTTCATATATATACTCAGACAACGGTACTAATTTTGTTGGCGCAAAGGCCAAATTAGATGAACTTTACAAATTTTTAATATCAAAAGATTTTCGATCCTCTTGGAATAATGAACTGACTAAACATCGAATTATTTGGAAAATGATTCCACCCCGCGCCCCACATTTTGGAGGATTGTGGGAATTAAATATTAAAAGTATTAAAACGCATTTGTATAGAGTGATAGGCACACAAATTCTTACGTATGAGGAGATGTTAACGGTATTGAACCAAATTGAATGTCTCATGAATTCAAGACCTTTGTGCGTCTTATCATCTGATCCAAATCCTGAAATACTTACACCCGCGCATTTTCTGATGTCAACTCCTTTACAATTCTTACCCGCTTCGGAGTTGCCTGACGACCGCATAACCCTAAACAACCGCAAAGAACTTTTAGATAACTTAGTTAACTCGTATTGGAAAAAATGGAGGTTAGAGTACTTGCATACTCTGCAAGTAAGACAGAAGTGGTGTACGCCCGAAAATCCTGTTACGGTTGGAACGATAGTATTAGTTCATCAGGATGATATTCCCCCGCTTCGTTGGCCCACAGGCGTTATAACCGAAGTTTATCCTGGGGCCGATGGTGTCGTACGAGTTGCGCTTGTTAAAACACAATCAGGCATTTTAAAACGACCCGTGCTAAAACTATATCCTTTACCGCCTAAATAAAATACCGCTAATTAAAGAGATTACTTTCAACCGCTTCATTTCAATTTACGCTACCGCTTTAGTTAAAGTTATTAGGAGTATCTAATAACTCATCTTTCATCCGTTTTCCACAATAAGTTCCCGCTTTAAGATTAGTCCTCTGTTCCTACTCTCCCTTATTCCTTTGTTGAAAGCCCTGGGTTCTTTCAAGGGGGGGAGGATGGTTACGCCATCTATAGGCGGTTTGTGGGGAATTGCTAGTGATTTACAGTACCGTTGAGTGGTGGCGCTGTAGTACCTAAGCTGGACTACTGCGCTGACCCGACGGTCGAGTCTTTAGAGAGCCGTGACAGTAAAATTGTGTACTTGAATTCGAACACCTCCGCTACAAATATTGTTTTACCGCAAACCCGCGCTATTGCAGCTGCACGCTTTTAAAATATACGCTTTACGTGAAAGTGAGTTCGAGAAAACCGTCCTGGACACTATACGCTGGCAGAGGGAACGGTTGCCGCCACCATCGGTGAGTAGATTACTGCAACTCCTTTCACAACCGCATCGCTTAGGCTAGATTGCCCCCCCAAAACCGCTCCTAGGGCTATTTACACGCCTTAGGATCTCCCATACAGACACTTATATCGAAAGTATAAACCAGTGAATTTTATGAATACTGCATAGGTTTTTTTTTAAATCAAATCCTGCTATAAGTCTAATAAATTGGGAAGAAGATTTTTATGGCTACCCTAATTATTAGTAAAGTACCAGTCTCAATTTTTAGTCAGCTAAGGAGCAATAAAAGTCTGCTGGGAAGAACTTATCGGTATATTCTGGCAGCCGCAATTAAGTCGTCATTTAATTATGAAAAAGCTAATATTATGATATATTCCGTCTCTTGGTGATGAAGAAACGTCACCATTAAACCTGATAGCTAGATATACGAATATTCCCTTTTAAATATCCTTTTCATTAACGTGGACGATCTGAACATTTAAACTAACATACTAACTACCGTCCATCAAAGTATGAGTGCAGACGGTGTCAGATTTAGACCTGGCTAAAACTCACGACGGCGTCCACCTGGTCAGGGCTTCAGTACCATTTCGCATTCTCTTAGAAAAACTGGAGTGTCCGTTTTGAAAATACAGTATAATAATTATAATAATAAAAACGGCTTTCGAAATGGTGACAGTAACTATAAAAGTGTTTATTTTAATAATATTGTCTTGCACACTTGAGACGTTATTAAGTAATAGTGGTACATAAACTGTGTAGTGTGCAAGTAACATTCACTTTAACAATCTGAAAACAGACTACACTTACTTGTCGCACGTAAGTTTACAAGTAATCATTGACCAATTACTTTCTAAATTCGTTGTAACATTTTAATTTACTTCTTACTGTGAATGTTAACGATAAAATTTTATATTTTATAAAAGAAAAAAGAATGTACTGAGCCAGAGGTATGAGGTGGGCTCGGAGGAAGAAGATTATTTGAAGAGCGTAGATTTAGATTATGGCTTGAATTCAGAAATTGAAAGTACGATGTTAAGTAAGCAGGTGCACTGGTGCATTAACCCCTTGAGCACTAACCTGGCGTTAACGTCAGCTTTCCATTGTTTTCCTATTGTCTCCTTTTTATGGGTAATCGACATATTAAGGGAAAATAATAAAGAATATAAAGTTGTCAACGCTCCGTCTCTGACATATAGACAACCAATTTCGCTGCTTTGACGTGACGATGAATCAATCCATGGTCGAACTTCAGAATATTAAAGACGACACGAATGCAATTATTGAAAATTCGGCAATATTACCTCTTCGTATTATAGTAAATATAAGTTAAAATATATTTTGTTTAAAATATCAATTTTCGTTGTAGACTTGTCCAAATTTTGATCTGCCGTACACATAAAATCGCGGGAGTTCAGTTCAGTTCTGTGTCGGTTTATCGAACTCATATTGAAACTGTAATTAAAATATTCAAACGGTTCCATTTAAGAACATAATTGTAATTTTTAATAATGCGGTAGTGTAGTTCATTTACGATAAAATAAAAAATGAAGAAAATTGAGCTGATGGTGAACAAGTAGAAGTAGATTAGATTTTATTTATTTATTTTAGTGACAACTTTCGTGTATGATGTGCTACCATACATTATGAGAGGTACCTATATCAAATTGTTTTTTAAGTTTCCGCCGTTTTATTGTAAATAGTGCGGCACGGAGTTTCGGTTACTTTTCGCAGATGATAACCGGCTTAAAAAATAGTTTGGACATTCAAGAACAACATAATCTATTAATATCATTGATTTTATATTGGTAAAATATAATTTTTATAAGTTGAAAATGTCAAAATTTGAGCCAAGTAAGCGTCATTTGCGGAAAATATTAGTTTTACTTCTTTAATTTAAAGAAATCTGCTGCGGAGGCGCATCAATTGCTCGTAGAAGCATATGGTGAGGGTGCTTTGAGTGAGAGAACGTGTCGAGAGTGGTTTCAAAAGTTTAAAAACGGTGATTTCGACGTAGAAGACAAAGATCGCAGTGGAAGGCCAAAAATTTACGAGGATGCAGAATTGGAGGAATTATTGGAGGAAGATTCATCTCAAACACAAAAAAAACTTGCTCTAACATTAGAAGTCACTCAGCAAGCAGTCTCACATCGTTTAAAATCATTAGGAATGATTCATAAACAAGGAAATTGGGTTCCGTAAGAATTAAAGCCGAGAGATATTGAACGCCGATTATGCTTAATTGAAATGCTGCTAGCTAGACATAAAAAAAGGGTTTTTTACATAGTATCGTAACTGGTGATGAGAAGTGGATACATTATGACAATCCAAAAAGAAAGAAAATCATGGGGATTACCTGGCCACGCGTCAACATCAACAGCAAAACCGAATATTCACGGAAAAAAACTTATGCTGTGTATTTGGTGGGATCAGCTAGGTGTAAGTGTATTATGAGTTGCTTAATCCGAGCGAAACAATTACTGGAGCCCTCTATCGAACACAATTGATGAGATTGAGCCGAGCTCTGAAGGAAGAACGCCCTCAATACTATTCTAGACACGAAAAAATTATTCTTCTGCATGACAATGCTCGTCCACATGTTGCGGCTCCCGTGAAAAAGTACTTGGAAACACTTGATTAGGAAGTGTTACCCCACCCGCCGTATTCACCAGACATTGCACCGTCCGATTATCACCTGTTCCGGTCCATGGCACATGCTCTGACGGCGCAGCGGTTCACATCTTATGAGGATACCAAAAATTGGGTTGATTCGTGGATAGCCTCAAAAGACAAGGAGTTCTTCAGACGTGGGATTCGAATGCTGCCTGAGAGATGGGAAAAAGTGGTTGCAAGTGATGGGCAATATTTTAAATAAATTTATATTACCGTTCTTCTATAATAAATAATTAATTTGTGTTAAAAAACGGCTAAAAACTTATTTGTACTATATATAAATAAGTAAAATTCATTTTTTTATTTATTACGGGTAAACTCAAAAATTACTTAACCGATTTTAAAAAATATTTCACCTCTAGAGAGAGTTATTATCAGTGCAATAACATACGCCATACTTATTATTTAATTAGATATTTGTATAATATACCCGTGCGAAGCTGGAGTAAGTTATATGTATACATATAATTCAATTCAGTATATAGTTAATTCAATGTAACTAAATTAAATATGTAAATTTAAAAACACCTGTATATTAAAGTGATGTTATTTGTAGGTACTTGTACTGCCATTTTAAATGATATTTAGAACCAAGAATAGTTAAAAGAATTTGGAAATTAACATAATTGACTATTATTGACTACACAAGAGTAACACTTTACATTAATATTCATCATAAAGTAAAGTCCGTCTGTAATATATTGTGTACATTGTGTAGCCATTATTTGTTTCATAACTAACTAATACACTAACCTTTTCAGTAACTCCATTGCTTTATTCTTCAGCATATCAAGTTTTGAACAAGATACTAGTAACAAATCACTTATTATTCAAAATAATTTAACTCTACTGAAGATCACTTTTCTCAATTACTCTGTGTACCTATATTTTTTATTGACTTCGTCATTGTCGTTGACATTTCAAACAATCTCCTCACTTTCGTTTGGAAATTTTAAAAGTTAATTATATTTGTCTTTTTTATTTGAATATTCTTTGGTACGTTTTGTATTTGTTAAAAATTACTTCCGTTCCAAAATTATTTTGTAAAACTTTATCGATTTGTTATTTTCACACAGATGCTAACACATCACGATCGAACCGTCAGTGTTTATAAAAAACAATCTAGTTTTCTAAAAACACCGACCGCATTTGTGATGCGGCTCTCTTAACACTCAATTTATCTCGTCTTGTTTTTTTTTTCTTTTATTTAAACATTAAAAACACTTGTTTTAAATCGTTTATATTAAATGTCACGTAACGCGTATTAACATCGCTCGTTTCGCTCTTTTTTTAAACGTACATTGAAATTAGCGATTGCGCATGTAAAAACATTTTTTTTAATATGTTTTTTTTTTTCAATTCACTGTGCTAAACTTTATTTCGTAAACGGCTGGTTGGTTTTATTATTCGTTGTCGCTTGACACCGCTCCAACAAAGCGGTGAGTGCGAAAGTTAGTTGTCGTTTGACAAATTCTAGCCGGGGTCTCTCGGCTCAAGGGAAAAGTAATGGACCACAGTAGGGAGGTGCTACAACGTAATGGCATGATGATAGGTTTTCTAATGATGATGAGACGTGAACTATACTGCCACATGTATGTATGTTCTATTTGTACTGTTAACTTTACTTTCACATAGGTAATTAAAAAAGCAATGACATTTTAAACATCTTCTACTGCTCGTCCGATTAGCTAGGAACCACGCTCAAATTTTGAAAATCTCTCTTCAAGTACCTATAGGTGTGTTCCTACAGCATCATTTGAGAGCCTGTTCCTCTATGTTTAACGTTATTACCATGACGGTCTACGTCGCCACTCATCAGTGGATGAATTTGTGTCCAAAGTTCTGAGCCTACCATATAAAACTAATATATTAAAATTCTACTTTAGTAGTTTAATCAACAGTTTAAATAATTTTCATCGATTGCGAATACCAAGATTGTGAATATGAAATTAATAATAAAATTAAAAGACCTAACCAAATTAAAGTCAAGGAATTCAATGTAATAATAATGTTCGTAATGAAAAGTATGTAGCGTCCGAAAATAAACGTGAAACTTGATGATGAAGTGTTGTAAGACCGTAGCGCATTTCGCTCATTGATAACAATACAAACACCGACTGTATGATGAGGTCAAAGGACAACTAGCGCTAGGTATATACCGTCGATCGTCTTATTGTTTGGTATTGATAACGTGTCATGTGATACGGCTGGGTTGGTACAATTCCTTTTAAACCGAGTCGTGCATTTTTAGTTTGTTATCAAATTTGGAAATTAACTAAAACTTGAAGCGTTTTTGATTGTACGTTATTTATTTTATTTTGGAAATTATGCAGGAAAATTATGTGGAAATGAAAGAAAGAAGATTCGTTTATGTTGATTAAAGTTTACAGTAACTTTAAACACTGAAACAAGTGTGATAAAAATAATTTTACAGTTTTGTTTTCGTTTATTAAAAAATATGATTACGCTCCTAGTTATTCGCTTTACAGCCAGATATTTCGAGTTTAAAAAGAAAATTTGTAGAAAACAAAAGTATAGTAGTAGAATTTAATAAGCAAGTGACGTCACGTAAATGGAATGCCACTAAAAATAAAACTTAAAAAAAAAAACATGTTTGGGAACTCAGTTCTACCGTAAAAAGTTGTGAGATCCATGTAATACCAAATCGGTTACCTTTCTTAAGTCCCTATTCAAGGGACCTTCTGTCTTAAGTTATTATGTAATTAGCTTACCTAACAACATCTTATAGTAACCATATCAATATTTAAAAAATATATATGTTTTAAATAAAATAGATTGACTTAGTCATTGCATGCAAACACAATGTATCTCACAAGTAATACATATTATATTAAATGAGATTGTTTAGTGCGATTGCCAAGTCAATCTATTTTATTTTAAACGTTTTTTTTTGTTGTAATATTGATATGGTCACTATAAGATGTTGTTAGGTTAGGTTAGGTAATCAGGGCCTCCGCAGAATACATGTATAATGTGCCTCCGGAGGCCCTGTCATCTTTGCGCCGGTTAGGGACGTGGAGTGTTTAGTCAGTCGGTTTCAATAGGAGGTCAACCTGGCACGCGGGTCATCACCACGAGAGATGCCCTTGTCTGTCGCGAGGATCAACGTATGTAAAAACCGCGGTTCGTGCATACGTCCGAGCGTTCAATGAACAGATTTAAACCACATAAAAAAAAAAGTAATATCCATACATAGAGAATGACAAAGAATTAAATAAACACGAACCATCGCCAGATATAGGGACAACCCACTGGCACGGAGCTCGTCAACTGGCACGAAGCTCGTCAACTGGCACGGAGCTCGTCACTCCGTGCCCCCTTATCTATTGTATTTGGGGGACTCTGATCCTTCAAATACAATAGATAAGGGTAGTGCGTAAATGCATTTCCCCCCGTCAAAAAAAAAAAAAAAAAGGTATAGGGACAACCCAATGTGGGCAAGGATGGTCATTCGCATACAGTATTTCCGAATCCATTGCGACTACTAGTACTGGCACGCAAGAGTTTTTTTTGTGCAGGAATACGATTAATAGTAAACGTTACTTTAAAGTACTTATTTTTAAAACATTACAGGTACACTGATTTATTAACTGCAAATGTAACTTTGTAATCCTATACATTTATATAGGATTACAAAGTTATGCAGTTGATATATCTAGCAAACTAAACCAAAGTTACAAAATATTTTAGTTTTTCTTTGATTTATACACTAAACACTAATTGTATTCTAAATTTGAAGCTTCTATATCTGCAAGAAGTGCCTTAGAATTTTGACGATCGGTGCGGACTGCGGTGAGTGACAAAATTAAGATCTTTTGACTAGTGTTAATAATTAAACTACTGGTTCAAATTAAATGAAATTTGAAATATACCGTGTTTATACAATGTCTGCTCGTCTTCAAGTTTTGTCCACAAAGAAGTTATAGAGAAAAGGATAGTAGCTTTTTTTTATTTTGCTCGATTTAGCGGGGGCATTGCCGTGCTCCCAAATATTTTGTGATTGAAAAAATTTTAAATTTATGTGTCATTTCAAATAAGGTCATTGCTAAACGTTACAAAAAAAATGTTGAATTAAAATCGTAAACGATTTAACCTCAAGTTAAAACGATGGTAACCTCGAAGTATTGAGGAGAAAACTGTGATTACTGGTTACCTAATTATAGGGTTACTATATACCTATTGCTTGTGAAAATATTAGCTAATGCATTGGAGCTATGTTTTCTATTCGTTTATACTGTATTTCGATAAGTTTCAGAATTGCCTATTAAGAAACTCAATGGTAAATTGCGTAAATAGAGTTACCACAATACTCTGACTGGAGTAACCGCATATATTATTATTTATTAGTGTAATCTCCATCCCACTGCTGAACCTAGGAACCTTTTTCTTACGAACTTGTTCAGATTTTATTAAAAAAAATAATAATTTGTTCAGTGTGTAAAAGTGATAATATTTTTTTTAACATCTCTGCTTACTCTATTATGTTATAGCTGTGAACAATACCTTAACAACAATGACCCTGTTAATCAATGACGGGAAACTTGACCTAGTATTGAATTAACTAGCGAGAATTGTAGAAAGTGTTTGGGTTATGTAAATGTATTGTGACAAATTGTCGGTTTTTTTTTTCTTTAATGGACACAATTTTATAAATTGGTAATTGTAATTTTAACAAAATGGATAAACCTGAGGCCAAAAAAGCTGAAATTATAGATCAAAACTAGACAGGATTATAGACAGTAATAATCACGGGAGTCGTGATTCACATTATCGTCGACGGATTCACTGTTTTTTGTAATGTCAATCTCGGTACTTAGCAGTTCCAAACTGAATCGCATGGGAGTTTTAAATACTATGATTCTACGACAAAGACACGTATTTGTAATTTATAAATTTGTGCATAACATTTTGTGGCTGGAAACCGCGCAACCGCAATTCCGTTGCTGAGCTCTAATATAGTATGCAACATCGATTATTTTAAAGAATGTTTTATTCCGGCTGATTGCATTATTTCTAATACAAAGTGTCAGTGACTGAGATATTTTTTGGCAATTTTGATGTCGATTATCCCGTACATATTTAGGAACAACGTTTAGAACTGTTGTCATCTCTTTTATATTATTATCCAATTCTATTCTACAAACATTTTACAAAGAGGAAATAGAAAACAGAGGAGGTACCTTCTATTTATTATATAATCGAGGAGTGGAAGTGCGTGTTGCTTAGCGCATTCTTCTAATATCAAATATAATAGGAACATCTTTGTTGTTACCCGTATCAAATCTTACAGAACCGCTCAAAAAAGTGAAAACAAAGTCATTCGATTTTTTTCTGTATTCTGATTACATTCAGAAAATTATTATATGTCCAAAAATACAATACAATACACATAAAAAGGATAATTAACAAAACTGTTTTGTTTTTACTCCAGGACGAACGTACAACGATCTGAATCAGTATCCAGTATTTCCGTGGATTCTTACTAACTATGAAAGCGAAGAGTTGGATCTAAGTCAACCTTCCAACTTCAGGGACTTATCAAAGGTATGAAGACTTTATATGTATCGTTTGCATTTGTAAATTTGCAAAATAAGATGTAACTAATTTTGGATAAATAAAATTACTTTACTATAATACTTTTTCATTATTATCTTTACGAACCAGTGTGATTTTACCGGCTTTTATGATATTAGATTGTTGTCCTTGCAGTGATACAATGTTTGTGTGTTCCTTTCGTTTACAGCCCATCGGTGCTTTGAACCCTAGCCGTAGGGCTTACTTCGAAGAGAGATACAACACATGGGAACATGAGTCCACTCCGCCCTTTCACTATGGGACCCATTACTCCACCGCAGCGTTCGTTCTTAACTGGCTAGTTCGCATCGTAAGCACCTTTGTCAATAAATTTGTTTACCTTACAAGAAATATGTAGGATCACATAAAGATCTGCATGATTGTGTCCTTATTTTAACATTTTTACAGTAATCCAAATATTTATAATGTTACTAACATACTTGAATACTAATCAGGTAATATCTTCTAAAAAGGCTGTACATACATATCTACTGAGGCCAAGATGCCTAATGATTCTTTTTATACCTTTCCAATTAGTTTCAAATTTCAAAATTTACCGACTCGAATACTTATCATTTCTGACAACTTTAAAGTCAACGTATATTGCGTGCAAAATAACTACCAACATATTTATAAAAGGAACCATCAAAGAGACCCTCCTCCTATCATTGTAAATTAGGAAGTACATTAAGACAGAGAAAGCTTTAACGAGGGTATGTCAAAACAATCGGTGAGAGGACGCGAGAGACGCTTGCGCGCAGGTGCTGCGGGAATCAACGTAACTCGATGTGACTTGCAATGTTAAACGCAAAATGTTTCAAAGATTACCGACGTAAATAGACTTACCCAAAATGCGTTCATTAATGCGAAGTTTTTATTTTATTATTACCGTCTGCTGGTTTTTATAATCGTTTTGTATTAATCTATCGATTTTTATGAAACAACTGATCAGAATATTATTTATTTTTCAACCAGGACTCTAGTTATTGAATTCAAATGAGTGGCTTATTAATTGTAACTGTTTTTATATCAAAAAATAGACTATAAATAAAGATGACCATTGAAAATGAAATTAAAATCTAATCAAAAATAAGGTATTTAAAAGCATTTTAATTTTATCCTATCGCGAAAGCACGCACTTTACGTGCACGTGTTTCAAGTTCTATAGGTACTAGGATTCGTTTTAGGAAAAGGAATAGAAGATCCCTTCTTAATCCCCAACTAGAAATATTTGTGGCTTGTATCTCGGAATTTTCCGAACCGAATTAAATCTTTTTTGGGGATACGTAGAATTGTTTGTTATATTTTCACTTATTCAATTGTTTTCAATAAAGTATATATCAGTCAACTAAACTATTCTGAATGCTTAAAATTCGGGAAGAGTATGTTAGTCTAGTAAGAGACTATATTAATAGTCTAATAAAAATAATGCTTTTGATAATCGAGACTTAAATGCTAAAGGATCACCAGACACGCTATTCCGAGACACATAGTTAGATACGGAAAATAATCAGACCTTATGTATTCACAGGAACCTATGACGACAATGTTCCTGGCACTCCAGGGTGGCAAGTTTGATCACCCTAATAGACTATTCTCGTCTATCGCTTTATCGTGGAAGAACTGTCAACGGGATACGTCCGATGTCAAGGTTTACTTCTCGTTCACAGATTCTTATTTATTGCTTTTATTATAATATGCAAGTCTGCTGTAACACTGCATTTATCTCTTCTAGGAGTTGATACCTGAACTATTTTTCCTGCCCGAGATGCTGGTCAACAGTTCAGGGTATAAGCTTGGTGTACCGGAGTCACCCTCGGGTGACGTGATCCTGCCGCCTTGGGCCTCATCAGCCGAGGAGTTTGTCCGGATCAACCGCATGGCTCTTGAGTCGGAGTTCGTCAGTTGCCAACTGCACCAGTGGATCGATCTTATATTTGGCTATAAGCAGAGAGGTTTGTGTCCGTGTGATAAAAATTTATAATACTTTAATTAAAAGTTATCGTGTTTGCCTGTGTGATGGCAATTGCGCTTATGCGCTAAACTCCTATATTACACTGAACAATCCAATAGGGGATTCACAGTTAATACCACACCTGTAGTAGCTAGATCTTTGGGAAATCATAGGTATTTTGAAGAGCATTTGCAATGACTTTACTTCATCTATCGCGATCATCGGCGAGATCTTCGCAGTGACAAAATCAATATCAATGGATATTATCACAATCAGTGGATAAATCACGTTATCCTCTAAACTTAACAAGAGACACTCTACTGGAAGATATTGGCATCTATGTCTGCATCGATGTTTTTCTAATATCGTTCATCCCTAGTACAGGCACAAAGTATTATTTTTTAACTTGCCTGGTAAGAGATGAGTAAACATTTCTAGAACGCAAACATACAGAATAAAGGTAGATTTTTAGAATACAACATTAGCAGGAATTTACTCAAACACATGTACATCACCGTTGAATTAGTGCGCGCTTAAGTCCAACATCCAATGTGGCATAAGTATAAAAATGCTTTTCCTTAATTTATTATCAGGAAACCAGGCAATTTTATTATTGATATCTAATGGAGGTATAATTAATTATATTTCCATAAAAGTGTATATTTAAAGCAAATCTAAGTTTAAACGCTCTTTGTATAAACTTTAATTTGCGTTTGCGTTTTTTAGATGATGAGTTTGCCGAACACTTGCAACACTAACCCAACGAGGTTACACTAGGTAACCTTGTGAGTTCAAGAAAGCTCTCGTTTTTCTTTTTATTTTTCCGTGTAATACTTAGTATTCCGGTCAACGGCGTCTAATCAGTTCGAAAGTTAACATAACTAGAAATGTTACGAGACAATGCCAATGTATAAATTCATGTAAAATGATGAGGAAATCTGTGTGCGTAGGTCCGGAAGCAGTCCGTGCGACGAATGTATTCTACTACTTGACGTACGAGGGCGGAGTCCGGTTGGAGCAAGTGCCAGAGGGCGTGACTCGCGCCGCTGTTGAGGACCAGATCCGCAGCTTCGGTCAGACGCCGGCGCAGCTGCTGAACGAACCGCACGCGCCGCGCGCCTCCGCGCTGCACCTCGCGCCGCTCATGTTCACAGCGCCGCCGGACGACGTCTGCCTGCGACTGAAGCTGCCCTCGAACGCGCCCGTCGTGCACGTCTCCGCCAACACTTACCCCCAGCTGCCAATGCCGGCTGTCGTCTCGGTAACCAACACACTTCCTTATCAATGATAATCACTTGTAACGTACACCATTGCAATTGATTAGAGGCAACTCTAATCCAATGTTTTCCTAACACCGCCACCAAATCATCGGTCTGTCTTATCGTTGGCCGCCAGCTCGTCTGCGCTACTTTAATTTAATTCAGTACTGACTTATCTCTGTCTACTGTCATCATTTCATCTCTACATGGTGTACTAGACTTTGTTTTTTCTTTAAAGAGGAATAAATGTAAGAATAAGAAAATGTCGTTGTTGTAGGTGAGCGCTGCGCGTGCGTTCGCAGCGCACCGTTGGTCGGGCGGCGCGTGCGCACACAGCGCTCACAGCACGCACGGAGCGCGCCACGCCCCCGACGCGACGCACCACGCGCACGCGCATCCGCACCCCGTACTCATGGATCCTGTTTGGGGTCAGTACTATATGATAGATTTGTACAAAGTGACGCCTTTTAAAATCGAAATTTAATTTATTGTTTTTAATATTTGTGTGTCGTGTGGCGCCGGCCAAGAATAGTACCACCCCATATTTTCCCGCAGTTGTCGTAATCAAATGTAGGGTTTAGCTAAGTTCGAATTCCGCGGGAGTTTTAAAATACAGGTTTTATGGTTGATAGTATTTTGTTCTTTATTTTTACAATGTTATTTGTAAAGTGTAACCAAAATTCCGTTTGATATCAAATGACGATGAAATCTTAAATGGTCGTAAAAACTTTAGTCGTACTTGAAAGTGGTATTGAGAAATCAGGCATTATTACAATTGTGTTCTTTCACCGAATTTTAGGTTAATTATAGAATAAAACATGTGGATTCGTGACTAATACTAGCCCGAGAGCATCGTTACTTTTAAAAGGCTATTCAAATATAATACACTTTCCTTGTTTTTGATTACTTTGGGGATGAGCAGTGATTACGTAAGCAATGTTTATTTAACAATTATCATTTTTTTTTCTTGTAAAAAAATTATGTTAATTATTACATAATTATGAGGGGAATTTTGCTTACTATTGGTGGCAAGTGGAAGTGCGTTGTCGATTATTTAGCTGAGGTAATACTTTTGTGCGTGTAGCGGGCGGCGGGGCGCAGGCGCTGTCGCGGCGGCAGCTCGGCGACAACTTCAGCCAGCGCGTGCGCGCGCGCACCAACTGCTTCGTGACGACAGTCGACTCGCGGTTCCTCATCGCCGCCGGCTTCTGGGACAACAGCTTCCGCGTCTTCTCCACGGATACAGGTTCACTAATCATCTTCCTCGCGAGATTACTTTCTTCTTAAAATTTATATATACATATGTATATATGTGTATACATATAATAAAAATGTAAATGTTCGTATATTCGTTTCTCAATGAATCTTAGACAATTTAACCGATTCGAATAAAGTCTCTAATCATTGGCGTAGCTTCTAAAGTGCTAAACGGTTCCATGCACCGGAGCCCTTAAGTTTAAGGGGTACAACTATAAACATAGCAATTCAGTTGAATACAACTCGAACTTGCAGGGAATTCTCCTAAATTATTTATGTTGTTGTATTATGTTGCCAATTTACTTATTGAACTCGTTCCTAAACACTTCACAACTGTTATAAAGGAGACATGTCGTAGTATTAAGTTGAAGATGATCACTAAAGCTACACAGAAACAATCGTAAACATACATATAGGATGTATGTAGTTATTTCATTTTTTTTCTCTTTCATGTGTTCTGATCAGTCAGATAGGGCCCTATAATATAACTTTTTTTTTTTTGCTTCAGGACAGTTTTAAATATTAACGCCTAGTAAAACAAGTAACCAACAACTATTACTTTGTAATGGATACAATATACATATTAAACAATATATGTAACAAGATACGTTTATGTGTATATTATTTATTTATATGTTTGTGTGTACAGCTAAAATAGTGCAAATAATATTCGGTCACTACGGCGTGGTGACGTGCGTCTGTCGGTCCGAGTGTAACATCACTTCCGACTGTTACATCGCGTCCGGCTCCGAAGACTGCACCGTACTGCTCTGGCACTGGTGAGCTATCACCTTCTCTATACACTTATACCCTGGTACAAGTATACATTTTCGTCTTGTTTGTCGCTCCTCTCCCCTCTCCCACTACTCCCCACACTTTTAAATTAGAATAATGTGGTTATTATAAGACTAGCTGGTGCCCGCGGCTCCGCCTGCTTATCATATGTACTTTAGGTGTGAGTGAAGAAATCCCGGTGGGTTCACTGCAGGGGGCGACGCGGTGCTTGCGAAAGCCACCCCGTGTCGCCCCCATCCCAAATGCAGCGGACGGCCCCGGGGGGTTTTAGTGGGTATTTCCGGGCGCTTCTCGCCCGGGCGAGTCCCACACTGGCACGGAGTTCGTCCCTCCGTGCCCCCTTACCTATTGTATTGGGGGACTTCGGTTTCACTAATAGAACAGGTAAGGGTAGTGCGTAAATGCATTTCCCCCCGTCAAAAAAAAAAAAAAGGTGTGAGTTAAGAAATAAAATGAATGGATAAAAATGAGTCTTTTGTTTTCATTAGCGCAAAAAATATAAAAATGTACATAATTAATAAAAATGAGAAAGAGTCGATGGAATCCAAAAAATAAAATTGCCTATCTATGAAAAATTCCGCGTCCTATGGCAGTAGTCCCATCCTAATATGTTCAATAGTTTTAAGGTGATTGTGCCTCAAAGGAACTCCATTTTCTTTTTATATATAATAATGGAAAACATACATCATCTCGCTGCCTTTATCCATTTTTACTTGGGATCGGTGCAACACGTCTTCCTCCTCCATTCATCTCTATTTGTAATCATATCCACATTCACTCCTATTTTAGGGATACCATTTTTCACACAATTCATCCATATTTTCTTTGGTCTTCCCTTCCCTCTATAATCATCCACATTCATATCCAATATTTACGTCATCCTCGTTCCTCCCTGCGCAAGACATGTCCACACCAGGACAGACGACTGTTCCTTAACTTCTCTGTTATTGACGCCACTTTCAAAAACTTCCTCTAACGTGCTCATTCCCAATCCTGTCCATTCTTGTTACTCCACACATCAATCTCAATATTCGCATTTCATCCGTTACTTTAATGGGCTGACAACGTTCTGATCCATACAAGACCGACAGACCGAATCATGCTCTTGTATATCTTCCCGTTCAGTCTCATGGTAACTATGACCTGCCGCTAGGTACGTCCATGGAAAACAATACAATTTAATTTTATTGTCTTAATTTTTTTTATACTATATACGCTGAGGGCTTTAACCACGATCTCACCTGATGTTAAGTGTCTATGTGGTCCGGGATGGTTAAACACACTAAACCTAGGTACTATTGGTATTTGGTGGCAGGTTTTCAAACTTGAGGGCGGTAGGTACCCAGGCGGACATCATTAGAAAATATTACCACTGCCTTCCACCATTCGCTATGGTTCCCTTACGATGTTTTCCTTCACCGAAATGTCAGCCCGATTTTTGGAGTTGGATTGGGGGGGATCGAACCGAATGACGCGTAATCTGGACGCATTACCTACTGCGCCATCATCGCTTCAAATTAGTAAGGTGATTGGAAAACCATACTCGAGTGAGTAACCTAACATCTAACATAGGGCGCTGCCTAAAATCTAAACTTGGAATAGATTCCTAGTTAATATCAGTTTATAAATATTTATTAGATTATCATTAGATCATGCTGTATTCAAATAGATATATAATTTCGTCAATTTTCTTTTGTACAATAATAATGTCGAATATGTTGTCCTTAGGTCTGCCCGGCACGGCGGTATCGTGGGCGAGGGGGACGCGCCGAGCCCTCGGGTCTCGCTGACGGGACACGACGCGCCCATCAACGGCGTGCTCGTCTCAGCTGAGCTGGGCCTCGTCATCTCCTCGTCTCTCAGTCAGTATCGCCTTCAACCATTACCATATTTATCACGTAAAAACTTTCTCGGCTAGGGGAAACACTTATAGATTCACGTTACCAATGCATACGACGTCAACCGCCAACATGCTACAGTATGTCAAGTATAAGAGATGGCGTTTAAATACTGGTGCACTCACTCACACAAATAATAATATTTATATTCACGCAGCCTATCGTACGTTATGATTATTGAAATTTAAACATTAAAAAAACAGTTTTTACTTCTGTTGACAATCCTCATTATTACCTAGTTGTTTTTTTCTTGCTATATAACATAAGCGTTTTTATTTATATATATAATACTGTGCACAATAGCTGAAATTTATAGATATATCTCTATTTTTCATGTACACCATTTTTTTTTCTTTTTGTAAACCTGAAATATTACCATCCATTTAACTAAAAGACGTCCACTGCTGGACATAGGTCTCTCCCAAAGATCTCCACGACGACCGGTCTTGCGCCACCTTCACCAGGTCGGCAGTCCACCATGTGGGGGGCTTACCCGCGCTACGTCTTCCGGTGCGTGGTACCCATTCGAGAACCCGTTGGCCCCATCGGGTATCGGTTCTGCGAGTATAGTGCCCGGCCCACTGCCACCTAAATTTAGCAATTCTTCGGGCTTTTTTTGCTTTGGTTGCTTTGGTTACTTTGGTTATTCTGCGGATCTCCTCATTTCTGATTCGATCATCCAGTGAAACTCCGAGCATAGCCCTCTCCAATGCTCTTTGAGCCTTGTTATTAGGCACATTGTGAGCGACCACACAAAATATACTGTAAATAAAATAGATTATCGAAATAATCGATTGCAAATGAAGGGTACAGCCAAAGAACAGGGAATGTCACACTTTTTATTTTTTTTCTATACTCTATTAAAACCAAATTTTTGTCTATGGTAGTTTATTTCACAAAAGGCGTTTTTTGTTTATGGTCTAAGCGAAAAATCCGGGAATGTCCATGACATACCGGTAAAAAAGAAAGATTGTCCAAAGTGTGTTGACAGTTGTGATTTAAAAACTATTTGCCCATAAGTTAACTTAAATATAAAGGCCATTTTGTACGACAGAAACACAGGTATTTTACGAATAATTAGAATATGATTCCAAAGATGCTGATGACTGAATTGGACATTCTTTGTTTACGTTTATGTTGTTTTGGATATTCCTTGTTATTCGTTTTTGTTAAATTTTAATAACTAAAAAGTCCATCTTTATTCAAAAGTTTTAAGTCTAAGTTACGCCATACGCTGATCTCTATAAAAAATATATACTTCTAAACTTTTAATTGCGTTTTTCTCAAAATCTATTCATTAGGAGATTCACTGTTCTTTGCCTGTAACCCTTCAAATGTAAATATGAGGTCTCAATTAAGGCTAAGTTAATTTGTCGAACTGTCTCGAGACAGACGGACCGGTGTTGATCCACACGACGTTCGGCGAGGTGCTGCGCGCTCTACCCGCCGCGGAGGGAGTCTGCGCGCCGCAGCAGCTCGCTCTGTCGCGCGAGGGCGTGCTCGTGGTCGCGTACGCGCGCGGTCACCTCGCCGCGTTCACGCTCAACGGACGCCGGCTGCGACACGAGACGCACAACGACAACTTTCAGGTATTACACGCATATACGACTCATATCTTTGACAATCTATATTAATAATTCATGGGGTACGGTATACTTGATTGATACCTTACCTGAATAATAAAACATAAAAAAAAAATGATTTAGAGTCAACAACGTATATTCGCAAAATTCGGATTGTCGAGTATTTTGTTAAATCCTAATGGTGCAAATGGCAGTCGCCATATTGGCCACTCGGATGCCATCTTGAGTTCGTTAAGGCCGATTCACACGTATCAGTGAAGTTTAGCTCCTATCTACCTACATTTTGTAAAAGATTGTGTATTATGAGTTACATTTCACCCGAGCGAAGCCTTAAGTCTTCTTAAATTCTTCAAAATCCAAAACATACTATTGAGACGTTAGGGGTCGAGAAAAAAAATTCTTTCTTTATAAAATTCGTGCACGTTTATATAACACACTAGCTGCTCTCCGTGGTTTTACCAGCGTAGTTCTCATTCCCTTGGGATTTTCGGAATAAAAACAATCTCCATACCAAATTTTATCCAAATCGGTCCAGTAGTTTTTAAGTTTATTTGTTACATACAAAAATACAGATCTTTTTCTCTTTATAATATTACTATAGGAAGAGGGGAAAGTAATAATTTTACAGTGAAAAAGCGTTTTGTATTATTATTTTTATTATATTACGGTATTATTATTTTTATTATATTACGTGACTATTATTTGTATGTTTTTGGTATCTGAAGTTCTTCGGAGATCTTTTCTGAAACGAATGTTGACATTTTTGATGTGAAATTTTGTAAAAATTATACTGCTGACTGAGTTATAGCTCTAATTCCGTCGTGACATGATTGTGGACCATACCAGACAGTTCTCTTTTCACTACCTACTGAACGGAACTGATAAAGAAATATGCGCATCAAGATTGGTGATTGGAGAAATTGCAAAATATGTGCTGGTAAAATAACTCCATGGCTGGCACCACTATCTCCACGAGGTTATTCAAATATTACGTAAGCATCAATAGAAGGGTTTATGCTTTGTTTATTCTTGATGACATAAGAGATAGAGGAATCTAGATTTAGCTAAACAATATTTACGTATTAATTTTTGTTTTTTCGTTCAAGAGTGTGCTCATGCTTACATTACCATGGGGTGGGGATTATAGCTGTGATTACCACTACTGATAACGGTTAGAGGGGATAAGAGAAATTTATAAAAAAAATTCTTACGTAATACTAAAAAGGCCCTCGATACCATGAGAGTTACAACTTCTGAAGCTTTCTATATTGTTCTTAAGTTAGACGGCAGTTAGTATTTCGTAAGACGTGGATCCTTCCGTTAGTGTCTGGTGCTGTCGCGGTGCGGCGAGTACTTGGTGTGCGGCGGCGACGCGGGCGTGGTCGAGGTGTGGCGCGCGTTCACGCTCGCGCCGCTGTACGCGTTCCCGCCGGCGGGCGCGCCCGTCTGCTCGCTCGCGCTCTCGCACGACCAGAAGTACGTATAAACCGACAAACATACATATAATCTCACCAGTCCCGATCCGATGGATGGGGTCGTAGAGGTAATAGACTCCCCCTCCCTCAAGACATAGTAAATGTCGAACTGACAGATCTCTTAAAAATAGACAATTTACGAAAGCTTTAAATAAATTACTTCTACTCGTAACGTCCAATCAATGAAATCCAAAATAGGTAGTATGTATTCAGAATCATTTTGAAAGGTCCGTGAAAGATGGTATTTCGCCCCGTCCCCTTCCCAAAGTGCTTGACTGCGACCGCGCCTGAATCTATCTTATATCATACATTCATTTCAGTCAATAGCTTACATAAGCTCATGACATCAGCAGGCTCTAGAATCTTGAAGAAATCATACACTTCAATGCTATCTAATCTAATAAAGTAATATCTAGTTGCTTTCGCTCTTTGTTATCATAGTTGCTAGCATCAGATCGACGATAGCCGATGGAAGTTTTTACGAAGCCCCATCATTAGAGTTGATTCCGTTCAATGACTAGGACAAGCAAATAGCAACAGAAGGAACTATCGAGAGAGGTTCCATCGATAATCGACAGTCTGGTGTTTCACCTACTGATTAAGAATTATTGCAACTAGAACACCTGGATTCAATTTAGTTTACCTTCAAACACTCGCCCTCAAACAAATCATTTTGAAGACTTTTAAAATCGATAAAGACTAACTCAAGTTCATTAAAGTACTTTGGTACGTTCGAAAGTCATGATTTTATAATAACTAACCAATGTTGTTTTTTTATTCGTGCCCTGCAAAGTGACTGTACTTAATATTAAAATGCAGTCCAAGAATAATTCCTCGAAAGATACATTCAAGATAGACAAAGTAGATGATAGATAAGAATCTATCGACAGTTGACATCATATCTGATACAGCTCAGAGTATTTGTTATTTAGAAACGTGAAGCGCTTCATTGTATCATTATGTGTATGGTGGTCGGTGAACGGATACAGTTGGGCACGTGAGCACTAACACCCCGAAATGTTGTTTAATTTTCAGGTTCCTGTTAGCAGGTCTCGAGAACGGTTCCCTGGTGGTGTTCCACATAGACTTTAATCGGTGGCACCACGAGTACCAGCAGCGGTACTGAGGCTTACGATACCAATAACTTATTCATTAAATTCAATTTTTAAAAATCGATGAAATTATTCAATTATATAGTTAGTATATATTATGGATACTATCGTTAATTATTATTATTATTGTAATGATTCTGTTGAATAATGAACGTGTAAAATTATTTCTTCAACATTTAAAGTGTTTCGAGAGTCGATTATTGTGAAGTTAGTCTTTAATCGATATTTTAGATTGAGCTTTAGGCGGTTTTATCGATATCGAGATTTCTGTTATCGATTGAACGATAAATGTATTTTAATATCGAGTATTATCTGCTGACAGTTATGTTCAGAAATATATTATGCTTCGATATAGTCCGTTGTTGATTATCAGTTGTCGTTGATCGATTTTTAGGTAAAATTACAATCGATATTTGTCATTTTAATATCGATTATTTATATGAAAATTTCCTAAAGTATTTGATTTTTTTTTTTGTAATTCGGTAGTTATAAAAATATAAGCATTTTACAAAATATATCTAATAATTCTTTACTTAATAACTACCATGAAACCAAGTACTTAATAATCGTAACTTTATACTTAACATTCCAATAAGAAAAATATATCGATCGAAGCAAAGTGTCTCTACTTTCAGTCACTTCAAATCGATATTAATCTAAATAAATAAACTTTACGATAACTACAAATTTCCATTTTGCCAATTGGTGTCTCAATATTTTTAATTTTACCTAGAACCAATATTTAACCTATTGAATACGCGTACATTCAGCCAAATAAGCAGCTTTAAAATTATAACAAATTCACAAAATGGCTGACTGTTCACTTAAGAGTTTCTCTTCTGATAAGTGTCTAATATTTATTTTTACTTAAATGTACTTAATATATATAACGTTAGTGCCATAGGTATAAATTATGACTGCAATGAATTCTTTAATATTTTTTAGTATTCGTAATTTTAAGATTTCTTTATAGAGATTGACGTCCAATATTATATTTTTTCTATGTCTTGGGAATTTATATTCGTATTAATTTAGTTAATTTATCTTTTATTTTCCTGCAATATTTTTTTATTGACTTATGTGCCTGTATACAATATTATTAAACAAATATTGTTTTAAAAAAGTTATTTATATGTTGATATCTTAATTCCATCCATTTATTTAGTATTATTTTATGATTTATCCGATGCATTCCTATTTCATTCCTTGAACTCTGGTGGTGGTTAAACATGTACTTAATTTTTATTAATAAATCAATTAATGTTGTTGTAATATTTTTGGTTTTTATTAAAAGGTTAAACGATACTTTGATTTATTTTATTTTATTTTCCCTTCTTTTTATTATAGGTATTTAATCAAGCTATAAAGATTTAAATCAACATGTTATGTGAGAGATGTGGCCTGTATTTTTATTTTTTATTCTATGATATAAATAGAACCATAAAGTCTAACTACTATATAACGCCATAGACAATTTATTTGTTACTTATCATCGCTATTGAAATACTGTCAATACAATATTTTAAATTACAAATATATAATAATAATACGCGAAAATAGTATAAATCATATTTTAGCTAATAATAAGAACTATGTCAATAAATTAGATATGTAGAGAATAGATTACCTACATTTACTATATAATGTTAGGGCGCTAATGTTGGGTTATTGCTGAGTGACGTCACAGAATCGTTTTATATAAATATATAAATTAAATTTAAAAAAAAAAAAAGAAAAATAGTTTTATACGCATCGAGTTTGGATACTATATTATATTTTTGCATCACTATGACGCCAGCACGCATCCTTCCGTTATGTGATTTAGGCTTAATAAACCCATCTAGACGTAAACTTTCAGCTCGTGTTATCCTATATTGTGCCAAAAATTAACAGAGAAAGAGAGACAAATCAGTGATTATAACTACATAGTCTATATACTAAATTAAATAAATAAGCATTATCTTAATTTGCTACTCCCATAAAATATCTCTGATCGTTTAAATACATTTCTGACTTTCTAATATATTTGATAGGAATAAAGGTTACTATTATAATATTATCTTCATCGTGAGGAGTTTAGCTTTAGATAGAAACTTTTCTGCTAGATAAATCTATAAACTAGTTAAATTTTATTCCTCGTAGCGCTATTTCTAATAGTTGTGTATTGTACAAATGATTCTTGATCCCTTATTCTCACGTCCCACTGTAGTTTATAGTACTTACCAGTAACTCTTAGCTCTTACAACCTATTCGAATGTATCTCTAGAATAAACTAGTTGCTTTAGTAGGGAATTAACTTATTCAAAAAAAAACCTCTGATCTAGGGAAACATGTTTTTTCTTCTTTTTTTAATCTTTTAAAATTATTTATCTTTGGTATAATAAATAAATAAATTATTATGTCTATAGTATTAATTCGTTACCTATTATTATTGTTACATTCGCATCTTCAGTCTTTATATAATGTTTATATTAAAATCTCATATTTCTTTCACTGAAAAAAAGCATGTTTAATGAAAATTAACACTGAATGAGCGAGCTAGCGTAGATAGCATATAATATGTCCAGCTCATATCAGTGTGAAAGATTCATTCTTTCATTCGCCTGATCGTGTTACGCACATATTAACAGCTGTACGAATTAGATTAACCTAAACATATTTTAACTTCATAAATATTTTGAAAAGTTAACTATATGTACAATAAATATTTAACTAGACATAACACGCTTGTGATATCTACTCGTGTAATATAAAAAATAAAATAATCCTCAATAAAACACGCATTGAGCTAAACACATCTGAATCGTCACACGCTACACGCTATTCTGTCCATTACCTATTAAGATTTAGTTAAGATAGCGTCTAGGCCATATGAATGTTGTAATAGATTTAAAAAATAACGTTTATTATAATTATTATTATAGTTCATAAGATGTGCACTTTTTATAAAATAATCACTATCCATTTAGTTTTATGCGAAATTGGCAGTTTAAGGAGGACTGTGTCCTCCTCCTATACGATCCTAGCCTATGGACATCACAACATAGTTTTATTTGACATATTTACTCTCTCAGTAATTTAATATAGTATTAAAAATATATATCTTAATTACATGATAATTTAAAATTCATTTAAATTGTATAAACAGCCTTTGCCCCAATATTACTGCCGCTTCCAGTTGAAATTACTCATATTACTTAAAGTTTGTATACATGTAACAACATGTATGGTATAATAGATTATAAAACTGGTAGTGTAGAAATTTAGGGGAATTAGCAAATAGAATATTGTTGACACATAAACTATTATTTAAACTAAGTATGCCTCTTATTACATTTTTTAAATAATACTGTTAATAGTATTTTATATCATTTTAACGAAATGCACAAAAAGCATATATTCACGAATAATCGTAATTGTCTAACGCTAGATTTAGATACATTGAAACTTGTGCATAATTATTATTATTGTTTACACAAAATCTTCACAAAACACTTGGGTGGAAATAGTTGGGTAGAATCATGCAGTGTCCAAACTATAGGGTGGAGCTGGCAAAATCCCACGGGATCTGGTCTGATGGGGCACCGGCCCGCGAATTCGCGAGCTCAGAAGTCCTAACATTTATTACAAAATTTAGTAAAAATTATAAATAAAATTAAAGTTAGACACGACTAAATAATTAAACCCTTTAGTGATTACTTTAATGATGTATTAAAATCAAATTACAACATGACAATTTTTACTGGGACCCAATCCAATGAATTTGCCACGGGCCTCAGATAGTATAATTATGCCAGTGGCCATTTCTAGAATATTTGTTACACTAATCTTGTTCAGTTACCTATATTTTTCAACGTTTATTGAGTGTTTAATGGACCACCTATTATTACTTTTTTTGAGTGAGGATATATAAAATAGATCTATTTATTATAGTATTATGGCTAGAATCTGATTGTTTTTAGTATCTAAATAGGAAACTTACTGCAAGCAATATTCATCAATATATATTTACATTTTTTTTTGTTATTTAAATTGTATAATTGTTGATTTTTCCATTATAATATTTCTAGGAAATTAGCAACTTTATCTATAGGCCGGAATATTTGCTAATTGTCTAATAATTATAACCTAAAATGATTGTATATTGTATTGCTTCTTTATAATTAGACCAAAATATGGAACTTATAATATGTTAATTTATTGTAACAAAATATTACTTTTGCACGAGAATGTACTTTCAGTTATTTTTAAAGAGCCATATAATCTTGTAATTGAATAAGTTATTATGCTAAGTATATTGTGTGTTACGGAAATATCTTGAGTAATAATTAAATTGCATTGAATAACATTGATTTTTATTGTTTCACATTCATATTTAAGTGGCTGCGCGATCGCCGCACACTCAGATTCTATGTAGCTGTTTAGATTACCATATCATGGTGATAAGATTAAAATTACTCAAATTAGGTATACATCACTACAGAATACCAATATCGCTCTTTTGTTAAAAACCTGTCGTCAACAATAATTGATGAATTCGTAAATATGAAATACATATATTTTCTCAAAGTCTCTATCCAAAATTCCATCGAGCAGCTGTTTGACAATATTGTTACCATCGTTGTTTCTAACAATTTTCTTCTTTCTTAAAGTTGTTTCTAAGTTAGGTATTTTGTAAGATTAGGTGACAAGTGAAAATTGTCATAATTTGAAGAGGACTTAGAAATGCCATAGGTAACTTCCATATCGGCATCATCATTTTCATGCCCTTTGTGAGTTCGGGCACTTGGGTTCAGCGCAGTATGTTTTCTCCTTCAATACGTCCCTATCAGCCGTCATCTCTTCATTTACTCTTTTTTCTTTCAAATCATTTCTTACACACTCCATCCACACTTTCTTTCCTTGCCTTCCTCTACTTTTCCATCCTTCCACATTCATATTCATTATAATTTTACTATATTTACTAAATTACATTTGATGTCCACACCACGACAAATAAGAACCATTAAACTTTTCTACCACTGGCGAAACTTTCAAACTACCTCTAATATATTCACTCCTTATTTTAACCATTCTTGGTGTCAACACATCCATTAAAAATCTCAGGATACCTTTCATTCTGTTTCCCATCTTCCCAACTCGCGTCCTCCTTATTCATGCTCTGTTGTCTGCAAGGGGAGTGAGAGATTACGATATTTGTGCTGTATTGTCGCAGGTAAGGCGGTGGATGATACTGTTATAAAAAAGGGATACCTTTCATATATGCAAGTTATTTATTTACAACAGCGCCCGTTCTAGAGCGGCAAGCCGGGCATTTGCCCGGGGCGTCAACATGTGGGGGCTGTTTGGTTATAGAAATTGATATGGTAAATATTACCAATAAAGAGAAAAATTCGCATATCAAACTCTTCGTTCACTAAAGATGTCCAGAAATCGTTTCTTAGTGGATTCTTACATCATGAAAGGTATCTACTGCCAAAATTTTAAGTTTGTAGATTCAGCGGCTTGAAATCGGCGTTGATGAATAACTTAATCAGGATAACTACTTTTATACGTAACTTTAAAAACATATTTAAATATTAATCAATTCTTAAACAAAATGTTTTGTTCTTTAATACAAAAATCTTCCTTTACTTTAAAAATATATTTAAGGGGTGGTAATTTGTCTTTTTGTCCGAGTTTACGTAACTGCTAGAGTGGACACTGTTTACAAGAAATATTGGGATTAGTGGCCAGGGCGTCATATTTTTACGGGACCCAAAATTCAAAAAGTGAAGAGAGAGTTTTTTTCACGTTACCGAAAGTGATCTTTTAATTTCCAAAAATGAATTACGATTAAATGAATTATATAATAAAACAAATTATAATATACTAGCTGTCTGCCCGCGTTTATAAATTCTTTAATGCGTTTTAATTTATTTTTACGGAACCCTAATTATTTTCCTAGAATAATATTTCTCATAAAATGACGGCATTGCCCGTTTTATTTTTATGAAATTATTTTATTACGCAGAAGCCTAATTATTTTCGAAAATTATAAGTACCTACCCTAAGTTACCCGGAGTAACTTCAGCTATGTAACAAAAAAATACCGGCAAAATCGGTCCCGCCGTTCCGGAGATTACCCATTACAAACAGAGAGACAAATTTAAAAAATTGTATTTTTGGTATAGGTATCGTATACACAATCATATCTAGTTAGTAAAAAAATTGATATTACAAACGCACTTCAATTTTATTTATTAGTATTGACATGACTTTTGTTATAATTTATATATAATATAAGCTATAAATTAGTTATTAAATCTATTTTATTAATTGTAGTTCGTACTTTATGCATTTTTAGTTTCCATGGGCGACACTAAGGTTAAATCCTATATTTAATGTAGAAAATTATTTCACAAAATCACCGTATAAGTTTTAATATGATTATAAAACTTCTGATTGAATACTGCTTAGGTCATGCAATTTGGCATATACGTATTTTCGTTTGATACTATAAAGTGTGTGCAAATATTGTGATCATTTACCGTTTGCTTGGCTAGAAAAGTTGCGTTGTTAGTTAAAGTTATCTCTATGGCTAAAACATGATTTAGTAACTTCCCAGAAGAAACGCTCGGCAAAAACTGCCTTATTTTATTATGTTGAAACAACAGAATCAAGTTCCATCCATGAATCTACTCAACCGAAAGACGTCCACTGCTGGACATAGGTTTCCCCCATAGATCTTCCACGACGACCGGTCTTGCGCCACCCGCATCCAGTGAAATCCCGCGATCTTCACCGGGTCGTCGGTCCACCTTGTGGACCTCCCCACGCTACATCTTCCGGTGCGTGGTAGCCATTCGAGAACCCATTGGCCTCATCGGGCATTGATTGATTCTACGATAAATGTGCCCTGCCCACTACCCACTTAAGCACTTTATAACATACAAGTTACGAAACTTTTTTTAAAGTAAATTAAAGTAAAGTAATTATTTATATAGTTTTAGTGCATTTTTATAGAATATTCCTGTAAAGTATGTTTTGTAGCCAGTTATAGTTTTTCTCAAAAAATAATTTTATATTCGTGTTAAGGTTATTATAAGCCCTGTGATGCCGGCTTAAGAATAGTATCAACCCATATCTACCCGTGGGTGTCGTAAAAGACAACCAAGGGATACACCGGGGAATGGGCAGCAGCATCCTCTGAGGACTACAAAAACCTACTGCGATCGCCAACCCGCTTGCTAAGCGTGACTATTACGCAATTCCCCCCAATTTTATTTTGGGGGAGACCAAGTCAAGCAGTGGACGCCTTACGGTTGGATGCATGGACGGATGGATGGATTCGTATCAAGATTATTTGTATTTGTTGTAATAAATAAATAAATAAAATTCTTCTTCCTCTTTTTTATTCACCATTTAAAATTCTTCAACTCTTACACGTTAAAATGTTTTACGGTCAGCTGCAAAATTGCATGGACAATGGACATGAAGGTCTATAATTGTGTGAACTCAATTAAAAAATAAAACTTTATGGCGTGGTTAAAACAATTCTTGTTTGCTATATATAGTAGCTCAATAGAAAATTTCGACAGAATATTACACGAATCGCTATCTCAATTTGTCGGTACCTTCCCTATCCCAACTAGTGACTGACGTATGAATTCTGACCTCTCTGTAAAATGTTTTTGTTTTTTATTGTAATATTACATGACGTGCCATATAATAAATGAATGTGTTTAAAAAAAATGGTTATCTTTAACCAGAAATGAAACAACTTATGATTATATTTTTTTTCTTTATTGCTTACTTATTTTTTTTATATATTAAAAATCAATACCATTTGATGCAATTTGCTTCATTTCTGGTTAAAAATGACCATTTCTTTAAATACAAGCTTAATATCTAAGTTTATCTGGATACTTACTTTTAAAATAAATTGCAATTGTTTTAATTACACAATAACAGATGGCATTGACCTTTATTGTGTTATACTTTCGCAAACTGACTTTTAAAATGTCATTATTTATTACATGTTTGCAGTAGCTAAGCAATAAAAACGGATATCAATAAAGCATAGTTCCACATATATAGTATTTGTCACATTTTGTATGACCGTTGGGCAATTAGTTGTATGGAGTACCTATTGGACTTCAAAAATTGCTGCGAATTGCTTTAACAAAAAAGATACACAAAACATGATTTTACTTCTTATCTAAACTTTAAATTTTATATACGTAAGTATGAATATATATACGGTACCTATAAAATGTAGTGTATGGGTAATTTATACAAGAAATAAGATCTGTAACGGTTAGTGTCATACCGATATTTAAAAATTTGTTTACAATTAAAACTACTATTTTCTATTAAATTTATTATGTTTTAATTTTATTTATTTGTTATGTTTTTTTTATTTCATTTTGAGTTTTATTATTTATTTATTTCCACTTTATTTTGTTTTGTTCCGTTTTTTCTTTAATATCTATCAATGAGTAAGTATCATATATTAATATTATACTCCTACATATGGATGTAAATTTCTGTTTAGAAAAATTGTCACTTTCTAATTTCACCAAAATATTTTTTTTTCCTTGACTTACTTAGCTTGGCTACTCAGCAGTGGCGAAGCGCTCTAATAACCCGATTCCTTATAGCCTTACTAAAAAATCCCAAAACACTCACTTCACAAACAGCAAATATACTATTATTACATGGTGTTATAGCAACCACACACTCGTAAACACAAAACACGCATACAAAGAACCTGCTCTACAAGTTAATAGAAAACGTCGGAATTGAATTCACGCATCCATCCACATTTCACTATAATTAACACGCACACAAAGAAAGTATTAGTAAATCAGTTCTGTAAAAGTAGCGCGCGTTTATGCAGCAAATAATTAACTTCGTCGTGGCTTATTCCATTTAATTTTAAACTTTCTTGTAATGCTGTTACGGTTCTTTCGCACGTGACATTTAATTGCAAAATTTTGTCACTATCTCAACGAAGACGCTGACACACATGTTTATAAATTGTGTGATCACAATTAATAGTGGTTAATACACATTACTTTACAATTATTGTTACGTGATCTACAATTTATTGTATTTTTTAATTCATCGATGTCGAAGCAAATTTACAAAAGTCGTAATAGAGTCAATGCTATTAGTCTCCATTGATGTCACTTTTTTAACAATCTGGCTATAATTATTTTCGCTGCGCTAAAATTGGATTACTTTCAATTGTAGTATTTTGTAAATAGAAACATATGAGGTATTGTAATTGGTCGATCATGTTTCAATTTCATAAACGAAAACATTGAAATATTTAATTGGTTTAAACTTGGTTGCTATTTATTTTTCTGACCCGGTTTTTTCTACATATTCGCATTTAAAAATGCAAGTCTTCATGGAATTCTATAAAACAAGTACAGGTACTCTTAACTTTGTATTAAAGTATGAAAAACGTAAATCGTACAAAATTAGTCGTTATGTTTACGTTTCAACCGCGGCAGTAAAATCATTCTCAGGAATAGGATCTTCCCGCATAAACCGCGTTTACTTGCGTGCTGGCGCCCACGCCCGCAATACCGCCGTTCCCGCCGCCGGGGACAGGCGGCTAACTTTGCTCCTGCAGATTCTCTGGGTCCCCCCCCCCTTCTCTCGATAGGATCCCAGATGTACTGGATACGTCTGCGGACGCGGAGCTCGCGATCGATGTTTTGGTTGAGCATCTCAAGATCGGCATCGAGGAGACCTCGAAAAAGGTGCCAGCGGCGAACGATCGCCGCTTCGTACTCCCCGATGACGTGGAGCTCTGCTCAATCAAAAGCACGCTGCGACCCGCACCCACGACACGTATCCGACTGAGGAGAGTACGGTGAAAGACCACATCGATCAGATTCGTAACGATAGGTGGGACAGCCTCTTAGTAGAGCTGAAACCCTCTCACCTCGCGTACTGGAAGCTCGAACGATCCATAAAGATGGACCTTACCATCGATAATATGCCTCCCCTGGAGAGAAATACGTAGGGTCTTCAACCCGCATTTGACGATATCGAAAAAGCCGAGTGCTAAGCCGATAGCCTCGAGCAGCAATGTGCCCCAGTAGCCGACAACATCGATGTCATCCACATCTCTGTTGTCGAATCCTCAGTGAAGGACTTAGTTGCTCTTACTCCGGTTGTGCCCCTCTCACCTATCATCTGTGACGAGGTGGTGATCGCCATCAAGGGCCTTAAGCCTAGAAAGTCCCCCAGTCCTGACGGAATCAGGAACGAAGTTATCAAACTTCTTCCTATGCCTCTGATCGCGTTGCTGGTCTGCATCTTCAATGCGGCCATCAAGAACTTCCACTTTCCAGCCGCCTGGAAAGCAGAAATAGTCATAGGATACACAAACCTGGCAAAGACGCTAGACTACCCGATAGTTACCGTCCCATCAGCCTGCTCAACACGTTGGGAAAACTCTATGAGCACCCGCTCCCCCTTATGAACCGTCTCATAGAGGTGATAGAGGACAAAAATCTCTTGCCGCCTCATCAGTTTGGTTTCCGAACCAGACACTCCTGTGCGCATCAAGTACATCGCCTCACGGAGTACATCCTCTCAAAGTTTAATCATCCTAAGTTCAAGAAACCCTGGCTCACGCTTACAGTCTTCTTCGACGTGGCCAAAGCATTCGACAAGGTCTGGCACACAAGCCTTGTCTACAAACTCACTAGGCATCCCCGACACTCTAGTTCGCATCATACACGATTACCTCACCGATCGTAGTTTCCGCTATAGAGTGGAGAACGCTCTCTCTATGGCCCAACCAATACGCGCAGGAGTCCCCCAAGGTTCCATTCTGGCGCCTGTCCTCTTTAATCTCTACTTAGCAGACCTCCATGTTCTCGAAAGAGTTTTGTTAGGTCTTGATGACACCCTCCGTGCCCCTTTACCCATTGCATTGAGAGACTTCGGTCTCACTAATGCAATAGGTAAGGGTAGCGCGTAAATGCATTTCCCCGCGTCAAAAAAAAAAAGGTCTTGATGACACAGTCCTATACTATGCCCATCGTAGGAAAAATCTCGTCCGAAAATACGTTCAAAAAGCCGTCGACGATCTCAGCTCTTGGTACTCCAAATGGCGTATCGCGATAAACCCGAGTAAGAGTATTCAATAGAGACCGTGCAATTAGGAAACATCCTCCTAAAACCCATCCAGTACGCAGGTACTGTTATCCCTTATAGCACCGAAGTCAATTCAGCCTAGGTGTTCAATTAGACGAGAAATTGACTTTCAAAGCCCACATTAAGAAAGTCAAGCGCCAGTCCGCCATGGAGCAATGTTGCGTAATCGCCGTTCCCGCCGTCTGGGACAGGCGGCTAATTTTGGTCCCGCACACTCTCCGGGTCCCCCTCAGACGGCGACCCAAGACGTGTCTCGTTCCCCAACTGGGAAGACTCTTGCGTCGCCGCCAGCGCGATACAGTGACACTGCCCATGCATTGAACATTACACGCACAACACTGCATACACACTCCTGCACATAACACGCAGGTACATAGGTCCTTTAAGGAACTTTTTTTTTAATTATCCAAGAATTAAAAAATGTAGGGATTAGCCAGGTTCAAATTCCGCAGGAATTTTTATACATAGATAGCGGCCAAGCCGAGGTTCGAACCCTTGTGCTAGTTACCTTTTTGCGGCTGAGTGCCTTCAGAACTCGCCCCCAAATTTCAGTGAAGCTGTAAAGGCCTTTTCGGTCAACATTAGCTAGGCTTTAAAAAAAATAGGTTGCTCCGTTACTGCCCATTAGACGTTCGAGAAATAAAGCTTTTATTTATGCCAAACGTAAAATGTAACAACATCAAAAAACAAATTATATAATCTGTAGGTACGTTGAGTAGTAGTAATACTTAATACTAGACAAATAAGTTGAAGTCTGTTAAGAACATGAATACACGCGCTTAAGACACCGAGCTAAGTTCGGTCGCCCGGTACTATATTTCTATACTAATTTCTAAATGGGACGATGTGGTTGTTATGCGACAAAGTCCTTTAATAATAATTTTGGAACATTTAATAAGATATAACTTACAAAATATGTTTGAACGAAACAAAAATACTATATATTACTGTAAAAGATAAGGTATTTTTGTATCAAAATATTTTGTAACAAATTTAAATCTGTAAAAAATATTAGAATTCATTTTCTAAAAATGTTATTGATATTATAAATTCATTTTAAAAGAAATCTTTGTCAAAATGCTTCGATACAGATTAAAAACATAATTTAAGTTTTAGAACGAATCTCCAGTTAACAGTGACATTTGACTGCTCCGTTCTTTTCTCCGCTCACTTTGTAATCATGGCGACGAACATTTCCAAAAAACGAAAAGTACGTTGTTTTAATGTGTTATAGAATTACATAAATATACAAATAAAACAATTTTTTAATGTTCTATATTCTAATATATGCTAAAAATACCGTCATATAGTTTGTGCAAATTGTGATGTTAGTGGATGTTTTGAACAGTACGATGTCCAGTCAAAATGTTTTGCTTTGTATACGTATTGCATTTAATGCAAAACCTCTTTTTTAACCCACAGTGACGAAATTATCAGTGATTTCAATCAGTTACAAGTGATATCCGGTAAGAAATATAAGTTTCCGAAACATAACCTCTCGGTGGTATTTCAGTTCGTCGGTGATGGAGTTTTTAAGGCGGAGCTCAATGAGTTCCTCACGAGGGAGCTGGCCGAGGATGGCTACTCCGGTGTGGAGGTGCGTGTCACACCCATACGTTCAGAAATCATTATTATGGCCACAAGGACGCAGAGCGTGCTTGGAGAGAAAGGTCGTAGAATTCGTGAGCTGACATCTGTTGTGCAGAAGCGATTTAATATCCCTGAGCAGTCAGTGGAGCTATACGCAGAGAAGGTAGCAACCCGCGGGCTCTGCGCTATCGCTCAGGCTGAATCTCTCAGATATAAAAATTGATTGGAGGTAATAATACTTTTAATTTGTTTTAATAATTAAAAATTAATAATTACTAAATAAATTCAAAGAATTTAGTAATTACTGCATCATAAAGTTAGCTCAAGTCAAAGTAATGCTTAAAAACAGTAACATATCCCACATTTGATATTTTACTAAACTGCCATATGTATTTTTGTGTAAAAATTTGGGCTTTTTGGATATTGTAACTGGTCATCTTGCTATCCAAATTGCTTGCCCGTCAAGTCTCACTAAATCATTAAATGCTAATAAAATTAAATTTGATATTTGATATGTTGAAAACTACATCCAGTCTAAACAATGTGCAAATAAAATAATTTTACTATTCCAAACTAAAATTCTTCCTCTTAGCTATTATATTTTGAAAACTGTATTTAAAACTTGCTCATTAAAAACATTAAAGAGAAACATAAAAATCGCAAAGTTTACATTGACATTTTATAAACCCATAGAGTATTATTATTATATCAGATTTCTTCTATTTCAGGTCTTGCAGTCCGTCGTGCGTGTTATGGTGTCCTTCGTTTCATCATGGAATCTGGTGCTCGCGGTTGTGAAGTAGTAGTATCAGGCAAGTTGAGAGGTCAGCGAGCTAAGTCCATGAAGTTTGTCGATGGTCTAATGATCCATTCTGGTGACCCTTGCAATGACTATGTCAACACAGCTACTAGACACGTACTGTTGAGACAAGGAGTGCTTGGAATTAAGGTGTGTTTTATTTATTTAAACTTTATTCACAATTTATGTAAAAAGGCAGACTTAATGCCGGAGTGCAGACATAAAATAAAGTTAGTGTGTGATTTATTCTAACCTAGCTTATATTTATTCTAAACTAGCGGGGCACACATGACTTCTCGTCTATGTATCTTTCTTGATTGCATGTTGAATTTTTTGCTTTGAGACACTGAATTGTGCCAAAAGACACTTGCTTTTCATACACAAAATTTTAATTCAAATTGATGAAGTTTTGTAGTTTTTCATTGTTAGTTTAAATCATTTCTAAAAAATGATATTAATATTTTTATAGCCTATCAATTGCTAATTAACATATACAATTTTCAACCCATTTTTGCGTTAAAGTGGAAAATATCTTCCTACCCTATCCCATTTTTATTTGGGGTCGACGCAACATGTCTTCTCTATTTGAGATCATATTTATATTCACTCTCTTTCTAAGCATAGACTTTACACAAAAAATTGATTAAGCTATTTTCATGTTATATCCAGACACAAAGACAGGTGACAAAATTTTTATTGTCAGATTCAATTTGAGTAAATGAATTTGGTTGTAAAACTTTGTAATGTATGTACATTAACAATTTATTTAATAATGTTAACTAATGTTTTAACTTTTACAATATGTAAACACACGGACATACATCTGTCTCTCTGTCACAAATTGTAAAAAAAAACAAAATACAGATAAAATTATATACATAATAATAAAATTAGATTATCTGTGAATATGGCACCAAAAATGACAGGTTATAGCTGGTTCAATGAAAAAAAAATTCTTAAATTTTATACTCCTTCAGCTTCTCCAACTTCAATGTATACTTTTCTATATTACTATATAGACTTAATGGTTTCTTTTAAAATAACTGAATTCTTTTAAAAATAAGCACTAACTACTGGGCACCACTAGGGGTTCAGTTGTTATATTTAAATAATTCTGGAAATTAGAATTGATTAATAGTTTTTGTCCATAAATTAAACCCAGACCATTGACTATTGATAAGATGGCTTGAAGGGATGAGGGCGCAGTGGGTAGAGCAGCCGGATTCCGCGTCAATCCACGCGAGTTCAAACCCATCTATCCGATTTTTAAATCAGCCTGAGCTTTTAGTGAAGGAAACCAGAAGCATGGTAGTATGGCATATTCTAATGACGCCCGCCTGGGTAACTGCCACCCTTGAGAACCAGTACCTCTACTAGATTTAGCGTGTTTACCATCTTGGACCACATCATCACTTAACATTAGGAGAGATTGTGGTCAAAGCACAGCCTATTTCATGTAAAAAAAAATAGTAATTTTATAAAGTACTATCTGACCCTTTAAGACATTGTCCTGCAGATGTATATAAATTGTTTCCATTCTCGAATATTTATTTGATCAATTCCACAATATGGTAGTTGATAAACTGCAGCAACTGCTGGTAAGTTACTACAAAGGGTTATAACAAAGAGATTAAAGTTATAACAAAACCTTCTCTATTATTAAAAAATACATTTTGGATGGATACAAAATACATTTTAATATGTATGGGTCATGTAATTATATTTGTTACTTGGTGATAGTTTAGGAAAATAACATGGTCCATTTACTTATTTAACGGCCCCCAGGGTCCTAATAAGATCCACTGAATCAGGGGTTGCTAATCTTCAATGATTTGTAATCTAATTTCATGTGGAATATTAAATTGACTTGTTTATTGGAGGGTCCGTCACATACAGGCTCTGGTACGGTGCAGGTCAAACAAATAGCATTCACTTAATTTACTTGAAAATCTCCTTTTCAATTCCTATCTGCATTATGCAGTGACAAGAATTATCACTATTTTTTTAACTCTTTATTAAGTAAGAAAGATAAGTTTCACAAACATTACTAGTTCATAGAAATTACTGGAATCAAAATATGGCAAAACAAATATTGTGGTTACATTTTTTTTAATTTCAAGTTATTGTATGTTATTTCAATTAGACATTTACCTATCCGTATACAGTAAATGTGATTAATCTTACTATTATTAATTGTAGTACCAATTATTAAAACAGTTTAAATTTGCAATATTTTCACTAAACAATAGTTTTCAATTGTCAAATTGGGTTGCTAAATACCATTATAAAAACTTGGATGAAATTATAGTGACCACATAATTTGTAGAATATATGAGTAAAAAATAATATAGCAAAAAATGAATATGTTGTTTTTATTTGTTCTCAGGTGAAAATCATGCTTCCATGGGACCAACAGGGTAAGAACGGACCCAAGAAGCCTCAGCCAGATCACATCCTGGTGACAGAGCCCAAGGACGAGCCCGTACCTCTGGAGCCCACGAGCGACGTGCGCTCGCTTGCGCCTGCGCCGCTGCCGCCGCCGGTCGCTGCTGTCGCTTAGATGTTAAGATATTAATAACAATAAAACAATGAAAACTAATTTCCTTTCATTTATTACCTACTAGTGTCATGCTCCGGTTGCGCACTTATGTACAGTGTATGTGATGGAGGTCGTATACTACTATTATTATTATTCGGAAAGGGGCTATGCAGACTTAAACAGCCTGTATCACTGCGACCTAGTCAGATCTATTGTGAACGCCCCTATATTGCTAAAGCTCACTGCCTAGACCTACAACCTGAATATACTGTAGGGTCTTTTTGACAGAGAGCCTCTGTACCTCCTCCGGGAGCAACACATGCTTACCCAGAATTCAGTTACGTATGGGTATTAATGGATCACATTCACACAAGATGTGCTTTGGTGTTTCCTCTGCTATTTCACAGAAACTGCACTCTCTTGTGTTCTGGACACCGATGTTCTGCATATGCTTGCCCAAACAACAGTGACCAGTTAGTGCTCTCACTAATAATCATAGCTAATTCCTACTGAGTATCAGGGCTTTTTCAACTTTGCGATGAGTGAATGCTTTGATGAGCTCTTTGGAATGAATTTCTCTTATGGTCAGTCGAACTAGGTTTTTTGGAATGCCACAAAATGGTTCAGGTCTAATTTGTGTTTCCATAGCCCCTTCTCTTGCAAGCGCATTCGCAGCTTCATTGCCGGGAACTCCTGCATGGCCTGGGACCCATCTTAAAATCAGCCTGTTGAATCTTACCCAGTCTGTTTAGCATTCCCACACAATTTGCAACTAGCTTCGACTCAACTACGTCCGAAGCCAGCGCCAAGAGAGCGGCTTGACTATCCGAATGGATATATATTGTTTGGTTCACATAGGCTTTCTGCAGATTTATACAGGAACATTCTAGAATGCCGTATACCTCTGCCTGAAAAATGGAGGCAAAACTACCAAGATTATTTGTTTGTCTAAACATAGCTCGCTCTCCATATATTCCACAGCCTACGTTAAGTCCTATTTTGGACCTGCCGGTAAACTGCCTTCCTTCCACGTTATCTCAGTGTTTAACCAGGAGTCCCGTGGAGGGATTTCGACATCATACAATTTTTAAGGATTAGTTTCAGGAATCATCATATCTGATATCATCCCTTAAACTGGTGTTTCTATCACTGAGTCTAAGAAAGATCTCATGGACTGGGATATCCATTGTCTCCTCCCGAGGGCGTACATTCTGTGCATCGTCAACCTTGCCACCTTATCTACATGTAGATGAAGGGGCGTCAGATTTAGCAGAGCATCCAGAGCTGCTCCAAGGGCGGTCGACATGGCTCCTGTCACTAAGATAGAAGACATTCTTTGTACTGAAGCTAATCGGGTACAAACAGACTGCTGTTGTGCCTTTTTGGACCAAGCCACACAGGCGTATGTTATTATGGGTCTGACAACTGCCGTATAAAGCCATATGGTTAGCCTGGGATGTAAACCTCAGCACTTTCCAGCCATTCGACTACAGATCCCCATTGCTATTTTATCCTTTTGAATTATATATCCAATTAGGCTATTCCAGGTCAGGTTCTGGTCGAGAATAACACCCAAATATTTGACCTCTGGTAAAAAGTTTATTGTCTTGCCATTTAGTGAAGATTGTACTAATTGGTCAAGACGCCTTTTCTTGGTGAATGGTACTAGGACAGTTTTGCCTGCATTTATTCTCAGTTCATTGTCCTTGCACCATTTGTCAATGATACTTAGTGCTTTCTGCATAAGGTACGAAATTGTACTTTGAGAGAAACCTCGGACAACTACCACCAGGTCATCAGCATAGCCCTGGGCATCGATCCCTAATTCCTCCATCTTATGCAGGAGTTGGACCACTGTTAGGTTCCACAACAGGGGCGATAGAACGCCACCTTGTGGACAACCTCTTGTGGTTACCACCTCATGATGAGTGCCATGCAATGATCATACGTTTGAATCATGCAACTATTTGAGAGGTTTTGAGAGCATTGATTCAATCCACTTTATAGTGGTTGAATCTACCTTTTTAACACTTAACCCATGAACTAGTGTTCTAGTGGGTGTGTTATCAAAAGCACCCTCAATATCCAGAAATGCACATAGTGCAATTTCCTTACCTTCTAATGCCTTCTCCACTCTATCTACAAGATAGAGCAGGGCAGTCTCAGTAGAACTTCTTATGCTATAGGTATGTTGTTTAGAACTTATAGGGTTTGTGGTTAATACCACTTCCCTAATATTTCTATCAATTATCTTCTCCATACTTTTCAGAAGAAAAGATGTAAGGCTTATTGGTCTAAAGGACTTTGGCATAACGTAATCCTTTTTACCGGCCTTGGGTATAAAAAGTAATCGTACTTTTCTCCATAGTTCAGGTATATATATCCCCAAGCAAGGCTTCCCCTGAAAATCTTAATAATTACAGGTGTGAGGATGTCAAGACCTCGCTGTAATAGCACCGGCTGAATTCCATCCTTACTTCACCTGTTGTTTTGTTTGTGTCGTATACTACAGTGTCCTTATCTATACTAACTAATCAATCATATTGAAGTGTTTGATTTAAACTTTTCACTTAATACATATACGGTACCTATACCAAAAACAAAATGTTTGTCTATTTGTTCCGGCTAATGTCCGGAACGGCTGGAACGATTTTGAGGGATCTTTTAGTAGACAGCTGAAATAACTTAGGCTATTTTTAATTTTAGAAAATAATTAGGGTTCCGCGTAATAAAAATTAAACACGAACTTGTGAAATGAAATCTTTCATTGGACAATTTTACTAGCAAGTGTTTGAATTGATGAGAAATATCTTTGCTTTCTCTTAGTATCAAAAATAATTAGGAGTCTGAGTAAAAAATTTACAACTCATGAAATGGTGAACAAATATACGATTCAATGGACAAGCACCCTCAAAACATTATTTTATAAAATTAAAAAATATATATTACGCATGGAAGAATATATGAAAATCTCCACAAAGGGTGATGAAATAGAGAATGGAAATAAAGTATTAAAATCTTAGTTACAAAAAAAGTAGTCTATACCTCTGAATAACAGAAAATTTGAAAAATCTGAAAATACTCCACAAGGTGTTAAAAGACGATGCAAATTTGTATGAAAATAAGTCGTATGTATGCTTAGTTTAATATTGAATTTGTGAATATTAAGTAGGTATATTATAATGTACAAAAGATTTTTAATTATAAACAAACCGACTTCAAAAGAATACACTAAAAAGTAAATAAGTAATTACTTACTTATCTACTACTGCTAACTTCGATATCTTTTGTTTTACCATTAATACATTTGAAACGGGTGCCAACTAGAGTAAACAGATATTACTATATATTTTGTTATATTTATATAGTATCTAAGAACAATGGCGTAGCTGGCATGGATGGCATTCAAGTTTTATAATAAATGGACTATTTTTGCCACTATACAGTCAAGTCCACCTATTTGTACTCTGTGAGTCCACCTATTTGTACTCTTTGAGTCCACCTCTCGCCTCGACTGCTTAAAATATTTATAATTTCTTGTTATTGAAATTTACAAATTTTACAACAGAGATTTGTGCATCTACTAAATTATTGTGAATTTTATAGATGGCAGTACTGATGTATAGTTGAGGTTTTTTTGTGTATTGTTCGAACGGGACCCCCCTTAGCTACGCCTCTGTCTTCGTCGTCTACGAATATTACTATGTAAGGATTATATGCCTCGCATAATGTTACTTCGATTGTTAGTCGATTATGTAACTCCTCGTTTTTTTTTTCAAATTTTCTGGCTAAACTCCACACTAAGGAATACAAACTGCAGCCAATAATAACTCAGTTATTTTACTCGGTTGCAATAAAATTTAGACATAAAGCAAAGCTTAATAGGAGACATTTGTCTAATGTCCGGAACGGCTGGAACGATTTTGAGGGATCTTTTAGTAGACAGCTGAAATAACTTAGGCTATTTTTTAATTTTAGAAAATAATTAGGGTTCCGCGTAATAAAAATTAAACACGAACTTGTGAAATGAAATCTTTCATTGGACAATTTTACTAGCAAGTGTTTGAATTGATGAGAAATATCTTTGCTTTCTCTTAGTATCAAAAATAATTAGGAGTCTGAGTAAAAAATTTACAACTCATGAAATGGTGAACAAAATACGATTCAATGGACAAGCACCCTCAAAACATTATTTTATAAAATTAAAAAATATATATTACGCATGGAAGAATATATGAAAATCTCCACAAAGGGTGATGAAATAGAGAATGGAAATAAAGTATTAAAATCTTAGTTACAAAAAAAGTAGTCTATACCTCTGAATAACAGAAAATTTGAAAAATCTGAAAATACTCCACAAGGTGTTAAAAGACGATGCAAATTTGTATGAAAATAAGTCGTATGTATGCTTAGTTTAATATTGAATTTGTGAATATTAAGTAGGTATATTATAATGTACAAAAGATTTTTAATTATAAACAAACCGACTTCAAAAGAATACACTAAAAAGTAAATAAGTAATTACTTACTTATCTACTACTGCTAACTTCGATATCTTTTGTTTTACCATTAATACATTTGAAACGGGTGCCAACTAGAGTAAACAGATATTACTATATATTTTGTTATATTTATATAGTATCTAAGAACAATGGCGTAGCTGGCATGGATGGCATTCAAGTTTTATAATAAATGGACTATTTTTGCCACTATACAGTCAAGTCCACCTATTTGTACTCTGTGAGTCCACCTATTTGTACTCTTTGAGTCCACCTCTCGCCTCGACTGCTTAAAATATTTATAATTTCTTGTTATTGAAATTTACAAATTTTACAACAGAGATTTGTGCATCTACTAAATTATTGTGAAATTTTTATAGATGGCAGTACTGATGTATAGTTGAGGTTTTTTTGTGTATTGTTCGAACGGGACCCCCCTTAGCTACGCCTCTGTCTTCGTCGTCTACGAATATTACTATGTAAGGATTATATGCCTCGCATAATGTTACTTCGATTGTTAGTCGATTATGTAACTCCTCGTTTTTTTTTTTTCAAATTTTCTGGCTAAACTCCACACTAAGGAATACAAACTGCAGCCAATAATAACTCAGTTATTTTACTCGGTTGCAATAAAATTTAGACATAAAGCAAAGCTTAATAGGAGACATTTCCTTTTAATTTACATTAATTATACATAATACCTACTGGTCAATGCCGGTTTAGCCATGTAGCAAAAAGTAGAACTCGAGACCCGAACCTTGAGGCCATGCACCTATGTTAAAAAAATCAGAAAAATTATAGACTATTCACAAAGTGATCGCAGAGCATACTATTTTTGTAAAAGTAAATAGTTACACTACAAGACAATGAGCCAAGAACATTTCAATTTTCTCATTATAATGAATACAGAAAACATTAATTATCTACTCAGAAATATTGATTACATAGGAGTAAGGTTTATATTTGCCCTCATTATATCACGAAGTTTTTTTATTTCTATCCTCAATTTTAACTGATAAGCGTTTGCATTTGCTGCGGCCCCGTGCTTTACCCGGCAATGCATTTCATGTATTCTATTTAATTTAGTCGACAATTACAGGTTGAGAAATGAAACATAGGAATTTTATTAAAATTTTTATTTAAAATCCTGACTACATTCACCCCCAAACCAAGTGCATTACAATTACTTATAAATAAATACCAACAATAAAAAACCTGTGACATTGCAGAACAATCTGTACTAACCTTTATATATGTAATACAAGGATGATGAAAATGAAAGCGAAATTGTGACTACATTATAAATCTGAAACTTATTTATACTTTATTTATGTGATATATATTATATATATATATATATATATATATATATTAATATATTAATATTATTATTAGCGGAACTCTTACATGACTAATTGAACAAAGGTAATATTGAAAGATATGTAGTATTATTGGATGAATCCACTATTTACTTTCATAAAATATACAATGAAGTATAGCAACTGGTTACGTGCTGAAAAATATGAAACACTAGTGGAATCGAGTATGAAATTTTAGGGATTTCTTCTATTTTGAAGATTATGCTTCATAACACATTCATAGTATATGGACTTACACCATTAAAATTTAATACATGTGCAATAAAAAAATAATAATAATTACAATTTACTTTGCTTAGAATATGCAAGAGAATATATCTAAAAAGTATCCGCATATAATACGCATTTTCGAAACATAAATTAACCATCAAATATTTTTTAAATATGATTTTTACCTTCCAAAAGTTATAATACTCGTTTCAATATCAGTCACCTTAATAAAATTACCTATCTCTTTGATCGTCATACGTCGAACTACTAAGCAATTATCAATGGTTTTTATCGATATATATTAAAACAAACAAAATATATTTAAAAGTTCGAATGAAATGAAATCACAGTGAAAAATACTATGAGTAAATTGTATTTAAATGTAGAAAAAAAATCATCATCATTTGAAAACATTTATTTTAATACAAATATTTATTTAAATTTTTATCCTGTGTACCTCTTCCATAAAATTATGTTACTTTTACTATAAAAAAACAGACATAGGTTCTAAGTGCAAGTTGTAGGTAGTAAAAGTTGACCTGCTAGGAGGTATCGGGTTCGATTTAAACAAGGGACGGATTGTTATATTGTGTTATGTGTTCGGAATGTTTTATTATACATACATTTGTGTGTGCGTATGTGTGTGTGTGAATATGTATGACAATAATAGAAATTGCGTATATCTCATTATACATAATTGTAAAAATTATTACTTATAACAAAAAAAAAGTGATTAATGCATAAAATTCAAACCGACAAAATTTAAACTAACAGACAAAATACCTAACCCATTTTATTATTATCCACACATACAAACAAATGCGTTTACATTATTATTATATTTCAGCATAGTTATTTTTTTACCTTAATTGTTTATCATAATAATCTATTACAAAAGATATTTCTTATGTCTGATATAGATAGAATCCTTGAGATTTTTTTTACAATTGTTAAATTATAACGAGCATATTTAGAAGTATTTTATTTCATTCACATAATACTCTCAAAAATAATTAAATATACTTAAAAGGATGCATTTTTTTACTTTACAAAAGAGAAGAAATGCAGTCAAAGGAGAGTCTGAAATGCAGCTGAGGTCGCGTGAACCAGGAAGTTATCGATAACGTACCATAGCGTTTTACCTAAGTTTTATTATTTTTATATAAACGTGTATTTACGTTCCCGATTGTTTATCTGCAAAAAAAATAAACACAATACAATTTATTCATATTAACCTGTCATTTTATAATTTAATTCGTATTGTTTTTCCACATTTTTGGGAACTGATTGTTTTCATTCCATCCGGTTACCTTCAAACAAGTAACTCAAATGGATTCATTTTGAAACTAAACGGCACAAATCAAGGTAACACTTTAATATTTGCAATCGACAATTGATCTCTTTTGATCAATTGATCGATTGACTCTTGCTGCTATAAAAACTGATTAATATATCAAATATACAAGTAACTTATAGCCGTATGTAACACATTTAGAGTGATTTCGAACACATTATAGCATTAAATAGTTGCATCTCACTCCAGAGTAAATGCTGTAAATAATTCCGCTATGGGAAAAACATTACCATATCAATTTCTGGCGCAAAGCACCAGCTCTCGTTATAGAGTTGGCAACACAGAAGTACTAATCAATTATCGACTGACCTCAATCAAGATTTTATTATGTCTATGAAAAATTATATGTTATATGATGCAGTAACTACTTAATATCAGGTGAATTATACATTTTAAAAAAAACTCTACTTTTCTTACTAATTTCACTTTTTATAATTTTATAGTAACAAACGAAACAGTAGTTTATTTAGATTTGTGGTATAAGTATTGGTGATGGATTTATCAAAATTTAAAATTAAATAAACTAAAAGTTTTATTAAGTATTAAATGTAACTGTTAAGATTTATTTAGAGATTGATTTAAAAAGTTATTTTGCATCGATATTTATTTATTTTGACTTACATGTTAAGGTAACTGTCTTAGATAATCAATACGGCAGACCTATGTAGCTCCAAACACAAAATTATGATTTTACTTATTCGAAATTGATCATAAACCACCACATACACAGTGAAACACTTGGAGTATAAAGTTTAACGTGTAGATTTCAAAGGGGCCATACAAGTATTACGTAAAGACCAATTGAGCCGGGTGTTAATGCGTTACCTATTTTTATTGATTCGAAGGACGAGGAGGTCTGAATACTGTTTACATAAGCAATATTTACTTGCTAATTGTCATTCTTTTTACAAATGTATGCTTACGTAATCATATGGGGGAGGTAAAAGTTTTGCTTACTATTGATAACAAGGGGGTGTAAAAGTGTAAAATGTAGGCTACGTAATACTTGTACGGGTCGAGAAGTTTATGAGTAAGCTCACTGTTGGGGTGTTGCCTCCAGCGGCGGCGCCATGCGGCACACGAACTGCACCGTCGAGTCTATAGCGGTCGATACCGGGCGGGGGATCCCCGGCTTGCGGGCGATCCCCTCCGCGAGCACGCGCAGCTCGCGGAACGTGTTGCGCGTGTACGGGTTGCGCCGCGACGCGTAGCGCCACGTCACGAAGTAATAGTACACGAACGGGGACATCAGCCCGCAGTAACCGCTACACAACCACAAACGATATACCAATCAACAATCGAACAACAGTCTTCACAGAGAGAGAGCGGCCTCGAAACTAACAGACGAACTGACGCCTTCAACTTGTAACTTAATACTTCTTATTGGGGAGTCCTGTTTCCACCACCGATGTGATACACAGTGACACTTTCATGCATTATTAGAACACGCATTAGATTGCATCCCACAATCCTGCACACTAAACGCAGATAAACGGGTTTTGTAAGGAACGTTTAGATCCATAGTTTCCCTGACTTAGCTTCATATCTCGGTTAGCAGCTTAAGCCGAAGTCCGTAGCACTTTGGTGGCACTCCCACTCTCCCGGTTGAGCGCTCTAAGTGCTCGCTTCAAAAGTTCAGTAAATCTGTCATGGCCCTTCCAGTCAACAGCATTTAGATCAAAAACAAATCCTATTACATACAAAACATTTTTCTATAGATAATCAATCCCCAGAAATTCAGTCAGCCTAGGATCAACAACAGACTAAATTAATAAATTAATTTAAAAATAATACGTACATATATTCAAAAAAATATTCAATTCGGTTAGTAAAATTCTGAGATTTATATAATGTTAGTAAATAGCTTGTATGAAGCACGTTATAGCATAGTGCGCTTTCTCTACGATATAATTAGAATGCCTACAAGTTCCTTAATTTTGACCTAATTTAAACTTTGTTTACAATTGTCAACCTTATTTATGGTTAACTTTTTTTTGAGACAATAAATATATCAAGGAATATCCCTATTATGATTTAATTTGTACGGGTCTTCTAATAAACATTTTTAAGTATGTGACAAGCACTTACAATAACGCCATGAAAACGACGAGAGGGAACAGAACAATCTCAGCGAGCGCAGCCGCGCGCAATATGTTGCGAGACTGGAACTCCACCAGAGAGATCAACAGTCGCGCCACCCACATCGAATTCTGTCCAAGGGTCTGTAAATATGCACAACTTACCGATTCATTTTCAATTTGGACGTTATTTCATTTTTATAAATAGAACGTTTCCCCTAATTTTGAAATAAAAAAGAGAAGACTCCGTTCTTTAATTAAAAAAAAATATATATTTTCTCAAATCCCCTAAAACCAAGAATAAATATAAAAATGTAGGTACCCTACATTTTTTAGTTTCTTATACTTCATTATATTACAGTATCACAAGAAACATCGCAAACAAACTAGAACTCCTAAGAGAAGTGTGCTCTTAGAAAACTCGGGCTAATTGGAAAACAAAGAACGACGTCTTGACTTCTAGTATGGCTAGTTTTAATACGCCAATGCAATCCCTGAAGCCAAAACTTGTATTGAAATATTCAATGAACCCTAAATATCACTAGAATTAAAAAGTTTAAACAAACGATTCGATGTAATAAAGACATGGAGAAAAATTCATAAATGACTCATTTTAGAGTCAAATAACTCACATTTGAATCAAAATTAAAAAATCCTTATTCAATTTGGGCCCTTGAGAAAGCGCTTAAAACGTCAAAAAACTACCACCCGTTCGGAAAACAACATAATCGAGAAAAAGCCGAAAAAAACACGATCTGGTTTCTTAAAAAACATGATATGAATTATACAATTTATAATAATAAACGGTTTTAGCAGAAGCATAGGAGGGGCGTCATTTCTAGATCAAAATGGTATTATTCCCTAGGCGGCACAAACGAAAGAGACTGTACCAAAACAAATAATGTCACCATAAAACATCTGCTCAAAAACAGTCTATTGACAGTGACCATGTGGTTAAAGACGGTAAACCTAGGTGCCGGAACATACTAATGGGTTGCTTGGCGACATGTTTTCAAACTTGAGGGTGGCTCCTAGCCAAATATCCAAACACCATTTATTTACCTTTACCGAAACCTCAGGATTATTTTAGAATAGAACAGGTGAATTTGAACCCACCCTAATCGACGGCGTACCTGAGCACACTGTCGCTGAGCTATCATCGTTTCAAAATATCTGAGAAATCGTAACACAGTACGTAAAATTGTATGCGACATACTTAATATTTTACGTTTCAATGAGAAGGTTATTATAACACAATGAGTAATTATAATCGAAGAATTTTATTTTATTACGTGATCGTGGTAACCTGTAGAGGCATTGTTTATATTTTGATTGCACGATAATTTATTTAATAACATCAGCTTGAAATCGTACACAGTACTGACAACCTGTAAATGACAGAAAAATAAATTGAAATGCTAAAGGTAGCCCTTTAGCCCAAGTAATCTTGCAGCCCCTGCACTTCGTCACAAAGAAGTATCCATTTCTGTTTTAATCCGCCATTACACCGTATTAGGCTTGAGCGAGGTGATTGACCAACAGTGGGATATCAAGAAACCAAAAACATACATGCAACAAACAGTATAAATATATATACTCACATCGAGTATGGTGAGAGAGTAGGAAGCCGCGTGTAGAAGTGCAAACAAAAATATCGGCGTCAAAACCACTGGATTCGGGGTTAAGAAAAATATTTAAAGTTTAATTCATAGGATTCTAATGTAATTGATTATATAATACGTATACGTACTTTCCCATTTTATACCAATTACGTGACTCCGATTAAAGAACATTTAATTAAATCATTTAGTCTTTAGAAAAAAAATTATGTTAAACATTGTTTTTTTTAAGTACATATTTTAATAGAGTAAATCATTTTTATCAGCGAGATGATAGGGTTTTAGTGGGCCGAGTAGATCGTGACCACCATACACTTGCGAAAAACCAGCCATAATAATACATTAACGCGAGTCACGTTCCTGGTTCGGCTAGTATATATCCAGTGCTACCTACAAGGTTTTAGTTGTGGTGGAAATAAGTCGCCATGATGATGTTGACGGTTTTCAAGCGAAGATGGCGCAGTGGATAGTGCGGTCGGATTCCCCGTCAATCGGCGCAGGTTCGAGCTTACCTATCCAACTAAAATCAGCCTGAGCTTTCGGTGAAGGATAACATCGTGAGGAAACCATAGCATTGTGGTAGGGCATTTTCTAATAATGCCCGCCTGGGTAGCTACCATCCTTAAGTTTTAAAAACCTGTCGTCAATTACCGATAGGTGTGTTCCGGCACCATCACTTGAGAACCAGTACCTCTAGACTTAATGTGTTTACCATCCTCGACCTCATCGTCACTTAACATCACGTGAGATTGTGATCAAAGCACTGAGCCTATACCATGTAAAAAAAATACTGTCAATAGATTTACATCTATCGGTGGTCACCATTCTTCATTTAACATTAAACTATGTGAAGTTGTTTTACCGCGCTCAGTAAATCTCTTTGCATGAAGAGGTAAATAAGTTATTTTCCCATGCAGAAATACAATCTGAAAAAAGAACCGGGTCTTCACGCTATATCTACAACTACAGGCCCTATGCAAAATCAATAATATAAATAGCCTGTCCATGTAATAAAAATTTTTTTTAGGTCACATAATATCGAATAACGCATCGATATGATGAACTCTATCTGGGTTAATGAAATTGAAAGTTAAATTAATCATTAACTCGGAAATAAATATTAAGTGAAGTTAAATATACAGCCATGTGAGTGTTCAAGTAGAGGATCACCTTGGATCGGTCAGTATTAGATGAGGTCACTTTGCCCAAAGACTACAAAATAAGTTTACATATATCTACATACATATTTATTAAAAATAATAATAAATTAACGCGTCACACATCGTAAAAAGATACAAAAAGTGTTTTTTTTTTTGTATAATTATCTACGTAATTAAATTTGTACTCAAATTTATATTGTCTATTAAGCACCTGAAAATGTATGCTTAAATTATTTCTTTAAATGTCCACAACTTGAAAGATAATTTCCCTTCGTGGTTCGAATATTTCTTTCATATTTTCTTTCTAATTCATTTTCGCTCGCAACTAAATAAAAATGTATTAAGTTATTAGAAAGCATTTTATTTGAAGAATTTTGGTTATTAATTTTAAATATGACATAGGTTAATATTAAATGTTGAATTTTTTGTTAAAAGGATACATAAATTTGGTGCCACGTTCATGAAGATTAATGAGTAGAACAGGTAATGTGCGCTGTCCTCCAAGAAAAATCGAGCAAGAAACTCTCTGGAGATTGAAATTTCTCTAGCAGGGATTCGCTGGTGTAATCTTAGCGCTGATGTAGCCGCGTTAGCCAAAAGCGCTTTGTAGAATGCTGACACTGGACTGAAGATAAACATTATATATGTAACTTATACTTTCCTGGTAACTTAAAATGCAAACTTAATAAGATTTTTTGTCTATTTTTTAGAGACATAGTGTTTTAAGCTACACCCTCACCTAATGTTACGAAAATAAGTCTATATAAATTTGTTCTTAAAAGCAGCTGTCACAACACACTATTTTCTAATTGAGGTAGATATTAGGAAAAGCTCTACTATCATTATATAATTTATTTACCATAAGCCTAGGTGCATTGTATAATTTTAAATCACATCCATTCAACATGAGTCCTCTTATTTCTAAATAGTTACTAATAAAAAACAAAATTTAATCTTAGATTGTATATAAATTCTGACAGCATTAGACATTGTAATTGGAAAAGTTACATTACAGTGTTTGAACTCAGAAATTACATCTTACTGTATATATATATATGAATTTGCTATAATGATCAACAAATTCAAGACACTAATTTAAATGCCTTAAAAATCTTAATAATACCCTTAAATTAAAGTATTAATAAATCTTTGAGCCATGTGAGTTGAGAATTATTATTTTTTAACTAGCTAAACCTCAGCTTCACCATGACTTTTTCAGAATTTAACAATTTCACTAAAAAAAATCAGTATAACATTGCATTACATAATATCTAGTTGATATGATACTAGATCATTTGTGGAATGGTAAATTTTTCAATCAAATTTCTTATTGAGAGTCACACAGGATCACAAAGATTACTTTATATTTTATAACAAGATAAATTTGAAAGGTTAAAAAAGTTACAGCACATTCTAACAATTCTAATTTTAATGTAAATGTAAATGTGTGAGGAGCATACCTATTAAAAATTACACAAATAAAAACAAATAACTTACTTGTTAAAAATAGGTATAAGATATCCTATAGTGCAAAGGACTGTTAGCACTCGGATTGCCCAGAGCGCTACATCAATTTTGTTAGCAATGACATGAGCTTTTAATGCTGGTATGCCCTTTGGCGGGCCTGTGTCTCCAGATTGAGGGTTCTGATCAGCCATTGTCTGGGAAAAAAATCCTAACTGGCTCAAATCTTTAGCAATTTGTCTGACTGAAAAACACAAAATAACCTAGTGGTCTAGTTTGTTTAAGCCTTAAAAGTTATACTAAATTAATGTATTCCACACCTTACTCATACATTTAGCTATTTAAATAAAACGATTTTTTATTTCCTTGTATTAATTTAATTATTATTAGTTAATTCTATAATCATTATTCCACTAGTAAAAAATAACATATTACTTCCTTATACAGTAAACCAACTTTGAAGTTACTTAGTGTTTCTTTCAACTATTTATATATCTTTTATTTTGTACATAACTTCTTAAGAATGTATGTCACAAAAAGGACAAACTAAATTATGATTACAGACATGTATTTGCATTGAATTCTCATCAGTCACAGTTTTATTATTTATAAAGTTCCCTATTGGTACTTATTTCATTTATTTATTTACTTATTTGGGAAACACAGTTAATAAAATACACATATGAAATTTCATAACAATATTACTATAATTAATGAAAGTAAATATAACAATACTAATACCTCTATCATTACAACCTATATATTATGGCAAACACTAGAAGTTTAAAACTGTTCTCAGAAATTTTTTAAAGAAACTGATAGGGCATGCAAATATATTAATTTTATTAAAAATCTTATTATAAATATTGCATGAATGAAATAAATATGTGTTCTTCACATACCTTGTAAGTGTAACAAGGATTTTAAGAAGTATGTGGTTGCTGGCATTAAGTCGAAGAACCCTAAAATTAATTTCACTAACAAGAAACGAGGAGTCAATGAAATTTCTAAGAAGTTTAAATAAATAATTTTGATCTCTCACTATTCAACGATTAGTAAGTAAAGGCAGATGTGGTAAAGGTTTATTTAAGTTAAGTGCTTAATAAATCGATTTTGTATGATTTTATTCAATTCATAACCTGTTTCTTTTGTAGGCACAAAGAAATAAAGATTAAACTATTACTTATCTGATAATAGAAATGATAAATAGATCAGACACAAATGCTAAGTTATAGTAAAAATTCTTAGAAAGAAAGCAATTAATAAATACAGTTAAGATTACTAGAAAGTGTCATGATACCTTTTTTAAGAGTAAAAGTAGATTAGTAGGCCAGGCATTTTCGAAGAAATAAAATTCTTTAAATTAATAACTAATTCAGATAACCTCAATTACAGGATAAATTTATTTTATATACACTTGAAGGAATTTTCAAGGACGTAATCTCAAGAAAACCTGTTTTCACATTAACCACGGGTAGTGTTTGGAATAATATAATGTCCACCAAATTTGTAATTATTGTATTAAAAATAGGTATACTCACAAATATGTATATATAACTAACAAGAAACTGTGAGAAAAGGTAATTGCACAATTAAACCACTATCTATATCACCACGAATAAAACTCAACACGCATGATACGCGAAACGCCAAATGACGTTTAACTAGGGATGATCGACATTCATCGATGGTGAATAAACAACGATATATAGCAGGAAAACCTCAATGTTTTAACATTGATGTTTTGCTTTCGATAACAGTCGATGTTATTACTCCGGTAAGAGAAATAATATTCTGTGGGTTTAACTCACTTGCTTTCAGGCGTACTTACGAGGACATAAGGAAGTGGTGTCATGCTTCTGAGAGGTAACTCTGATTGTTTATACCTTATTTGTAAAGAATGTCGACTCGTTGTGCCGAAGTTTTCTCGAGTGATAAACTGTAACAAAAGGAAAAGAGTTAAAAGTCATCAGAAAGGTCCTTTCACAATACACCCTCAAAAATGAACATAATGAGTTCCAATCATCAGCAAATAAGTCGACTGCAGGGAACTGAACCAGAAAGCGGTTAAGATGTCGGAGTACTCGTATGAGAGAGGAGTTGCTATGCGCTATAGTGCGACAGACCGATACACTCAACAAGTCGTGCCTGTATGCCACTATACATAGAATCTAAAGATTCTAATATATGTTCCAAAAGGTTGATACTGTCACCCATCAACTATGCTAAGTGCACACCTACAGTCTTGTGTATAAACTAAGCTGTTGTATAAACTCATCCATATATGTACATCTAAATAAATAAGCATATTATACAAGATGTTATTATGCATTTGTTTTAATATTATGGTTTTCTAATGTAAATCTTGTATTCTATATGTTACTACAATGTATAAATTACTATCATACCAAATTTTATCGAATTTAACTCAGTCATTTTTGCGAGATTGGCGAACAAATTTTGATGAAGTTTTTTCTGTGATCACTTTTTATTAAATTTTTATGAATATACGCGTTTGTATATAATATCGGATACCAGTATATATTATGACTAAATAAAGATAGATGATTGAGAAATCTAGTTTTATGTTTATATAGTAACCTGCAGTCACAGTAAATTATTTCCAAAATTGAAAATTGTAACAAATTGCTTCCTCGGTGTCAAGTTTTAATTAAGCTTTGTGTTCTTATTTACTTAACTGAATTTGTTAATATAGGAAAGTTTCACTAATGTTTTAAAATTAAGACATACTTTAACGTGTGGCCGTTTGTAGGTCAAGATTTTTAAATCTCCAAAGTTTTTGTTTTTGTAAAGAACATGATTTGAAGTACGTGCTCTATTTTTGGTAAATTTCCCAACTTTATCATCTCTAGGAAGTCTGTGTTCCCAGCTTAAAAGAACCAGAGAGAATGTAATCACTACGTTTAAAAAGAACGTCAAAGATTAAGTTGTACCTCCATCTAAGTTTTCCAGAGTATTACATTGTAGTCTTTGATCTTAGTATTTCTATATTTATGCCATTGACTATAAAAACCATTGTGAATAATAATGTAAAAACCATAGGCAAAAACTTTTATTACCTATATTTATATCTGGTACAACTCCATGGGTACAACTAAGACTCTGATTTGTTTTTTTATTAACTTGTTTAACGGCCCTGGGTTCAAGCTCTTTTAAACCTAACAGTTCGATTTGGCAGCACTCAGGGTGACCACTTTTGTTGCAAAACTACTAAAAGCATCGCCAAAAACTACTAAAACCTGCTAACACGTTTTACAAATCTACTTAATTTCTATTTATTAGACAGACGGTGCTTCATCTAATAAAAAGTCACACTAAGTAAGCAAAATTGCTTATTATAAAATTACAACATTGTAATTCTGAGTTTGTCTATTCGTCTCTATCTCTGTCCATTTTTTTTACATTTTTCAAGTGAAACTTCTTAAAGTCCTCTGATAATAAAATGTCAAAGTCACAATCTTGAATATATATTATAGAATATTTATAAAGTACGTATTAATAGTATACAAAAGAGACAAAAATAATAAACAAGCCATATATTTTAACTGCAGATATTTTGATTTTTATTATAGATTTAAACTTAACATAACCAAAGAAATTTTACTTACGAAATGCGTATTATGTAAAGCTATTAACACACGTACGGACCGTATCGTGGACATGGTATGACAGGCGGGCGATGTCATCAGTCGCCTAAGTAGTGATGGGGATCTTTTCCAAATCTAAGCTCAAACTTGAATCAGTACACAAAACATCTAGGTCCAAATGATCAATCTTTCAAACTAATAAAGCATTGATCATCAGAGTATTCTTATTGTTTTTTCGCGATATTATGATGATTATCTGTAAATAGGTGTAGATAAAATAGTTCAGTGATATTTTTATTCCTTAGTAGGTAAAGTATTCTTCTTTTTTTGATTAGTTGCTATTGGTGATCTAATGATCTGTTAATGCTGTCAATAAAAAAATGAAAGCAGTTTTTTTTGCAATAAATAACAAATATAGTCCATTTTCTACCATTGAAAAATTCTATTTACGAATAAAAAGTCAAATAAAACAAGTCGAAGAAAGAATGATCTCTTGGTCTTGTATTGTGAATCGATTAAAAAATAGCAATCTTTCGAGAAAAAAAATCCCATACCTATTTAAGCCACTAATGACCTTAGCCGCTCGTCACATACCATTCCCGTTTTTGCGCCTGAGAGCCTTCAGCACTCAACCCCAAAGTTCAGTGGAGCTGTATATCTGTCAAGCTGAAACTATTGACGGATGCCCAAAACCCTTCAGCGTCATTACTAGGTTTTCCATTGCTCGTTGAACGCCATGGATTAGTAATGTACAAGTATTTAACGCAATAGAGCACACTGATCAATAATAAAAAAAATAGAGCTCCGACGAACGTGTGCAATTTTATGAAGTTATTGTTGTAATATCAAATCTACTAAGTCTTTTTGACCTACCAAAGGTTCATTTGTTAAGCTTACAATCTACTAAAAAAGTATAAATGTACTAAAAGTGGTTAATCTAGCAACACTGACTTGAGTTTCATTCGGCCATTTTGTTTTACGGTTCGCCCATGGTTATAGTTACATCAATACATATCAATAAATTATCGTTGTTGGAAACTGATGATTATTACGTGATTTAAACATATTTCAATCATGTGCATTTAGCTTGTACGTGCTACGATTGCCGTCATTGTGCGTTTATCATCATTGTTTGTTTTCCGCAATAACGTAAGTTTCATTTTTTTCTGCTAAGCATCGCCATGTTGTAAATCCACGTACTTGACGAAGTGGAAGTAAATTATTTCGTTGTTTGCAGTGATGTGCGGTTGATGATTGTGTTTGGTATGACATCGCGTATGTTTGTGCAAGATGTCGAAGGAAATCGCCGAAGAGTATGCGTCAAGTCTGGCGGATTTGACGGTGAACAGCAAACCTTTGATAAATATGCTCACAATCCTAGCTGAAGAAAACATCGATCATGCTGGCGTTATTGTTGAAACCGTGGAGAAGCATTTGGAGAAGGTGAATTTCCATTTTTAAAATTAAGGCCGTGTGGAGTCGGTGCAATATGTGGTCACTGGAATAGGGAAAGTGTTAGCTAGTGACGCACAGAGTCGCTCTTCGTGTTTTTCGTGTTTACTACGACAGTGTGACTAATTTGACCTCATTTGTAACCAATATAAGAGGAACAGGTATCTACTAATCAGTAAAAGTTCTAGATTAGGTATTCAACTATCTTGGACCGTATCATGAAGCACATTTGTTTCAGATAAGATAAATCTGTGAATCCCTTTTTTGTAATGTAAGTTGTAATTTCTTGGCAAGTATAAACTGCATCTTTTATTTAATACAAAATTGTTACTGCAATATTGCATAATAATCATGTATGATTGTGACACAAAATATTTTAGGGTTAAAAACACTATACAAATATCAGTTTTCAAGAAATGAAAGTTTCTCAATTTACTTGGGCTCTAATTATATTGCATTTACTTCCAATGTCTGTTGATTATGGTAGAAAAGGTATTCAAAAGTCGAAATATGTAACTTTGTGAAACTAAGCTTGTCAAGATGACAATATATTGAGAAAATACTGTCAAAGTCAACATTAATTTAAATTCTGAAACTCTGTAATGTTAAAAAAGCACAATTTTTTATTTATTTTCGTTTTATATTCACCAATTTCCATATCAAGTTTCTTTTTTAGTTAAATGTCTCATTGCCATCCTAACATTGTAATTTTGAGAGACAAGATTATTTATTTAAAAAAACCAAGCGGGCTTTTAGAGAATTATATTATAAAATTAAAACATGTATTTGTGAGCACGATACATACATTTCTTTTAAGTAAATATGTAATGCCTTGTCACTGAATTCGAAAATTTAAAAAAAGTTGCTTACTGGGTATGCAAATCGTAGTTAACATTGGAGAAATTACTTATCCATTAAAAAGTACTTTTGATATTAAGTAGGGTTAGATCCATCCTATGGTTTTTATATTGAATTAACTTCTGGTGTTGTAGATGTCTATAAGTGATGGTTAACCTCTTACCATTAAACTGATTGTATACCAGTTTGCTAAAACTAAAATATCAATCATAATCTTTCGTGCAGATTAATACTTTATATGGGAGATTAGAGCATAATTGAACAATCAAATTAAACAAATTGCCTTGTACAAAGTTTTGAAGTTCTAGAAGTATGAGCTGATGAAGATCAGGAGGGATCATTTTATTGTTATTAATCAGTATGCATGTTTTCTGCATTTGGGAAAATAAATGTCCATGACAAACCTGGTTACTTTCTTAAATTAGAAACTAAATTTGGTTTTACTGTAATGACCTATACCTTTTCCCTACTACATAATTAAAAATATAATTTTTCTTCAGAACTTGACTAAAATAAAAGAACGTTCTTTAATTTTATCTGGTGTCAAATTTATTTCAAATTTGTCACTATCAGTTTCATCTTCATTTATAATAGAAGTTGAATGCTCTCCATGATTACATTTGATTGTTCATATTGTGATGCGTCACCCCCATTCTTTTAGCTTCCTTGTTTGTTGTGTCAAAATTTAAATCTAAAATACATTGGATTTGTTTTACTAACTCTAACTCTTCTTTCCTGTTCTAGCTTCTGAATAGTTTTTCTTTGCTTCTCTTTTTTTTTTGTCTATCTACATGATTTTCTCGGCCTTGAAGTAGTTGGATATAGTCAAATTGTTGTTAGAAAAGATTTTGGTATTAGGACCTAGTAAACTGTTGGATTATCTAAAGCTTATGGTGCGCAGGTATTTTTGTTAGACTTTTGCAGTTCAGAGACAGCAGTAATTGTGGATAAAGTTATGTTTGGTATCTAGATTCCTACAGAACTAAGAAATTCTGTGTAGCAGAATATCAAAGCTGGCAGAGATCATCGATAATTAACTATGGTATAAATGTTGCTAAATCTTCAGTGATGTTTTGATTTGGTGGGTTATGTTCCAAGTTGCCTGATGTGTACACCTCAGTTCGAGAAAAATTTTCATTATTCAAGGCTAATTAAAATTAAGGCCATGTTCTGGCTGTACTGAATCCACATGTCATATTTTTATTCGAAATAATTTGAGTAATGCAACTTTTCGATATTAGGTGGTACACAGGTGCTACAAGGGCTAGAGGCGCTGCTGCGTGTATTTTGAATCATAAAGTGTGGTTGCTAGGTGATTCAACGTCAGTCGTTTTTTTTTTTTTACTCAGCTTTCTAGTGCTTAAGTTATATTGATCTGCAACTTTTCTATATGATAATAGTCTTTGTAACACATTCTGAATTGCTGAATAGATGACACTGCATCTACTTTACATGTCTTCTTTAGTTTTATATCTTTGTTTCTGTAAAAATGAATATTAAGCCGGCAGATACATTAACACATTGCTATATGTTATTAGTAAAACCTTTATAACAGTTGATGAAATCTGAAATAACTTCCTGTACATCATTTTGAAAATCTTAGTTTTTGTTAATAGTACATACAGTATCACTTTTATAATGTAATACATTTTTCCATCATCATATTTCTTCTTTTTTTTCCTATAATGGTCACCTGTGTGAATACACAGTTTGTATATTTTTTCTAAATTTGTATTTTAAACTGTTTGAACTGATTTTACTTGGTAAATTTAGATATTACTATACTGCTACTATTTTGAATAAATCTGCAAGACATAATGACAAACCTAAAAAGATAATACTAAATAATTGAACACTGTGATTTTAGATGATTCTTTTATTGATGGCATTAATAAATATTTTAAAATCTTAAGTTTTATAAATTTTATATCACTTAATACTTGATATTTAATTATGTTTCACTATATACTGAACTGTTACTAAGTATAGTAGACTGTGTGCCCCCTGGCTCCGCCCACTTATCATATGTTCTTCTCTGAATAATATTGTTTTTAAATAATCATTGGAAAATAATGTTTGGAAGATTATTATTTTTTAGCCCTAAAATGATTCTTTTGAAACTTTTAAATATAGTGTCTTTGTTATATGACTTATAACAACTTTTTATAATAACTTTTACTAAATATATATATTTAGTAAAAAAATCTATTACAAACATACACTTTAATTTTATTTATTAGTTTAGATGAATGCAGGATAGTCATATTTTACAAAAATAAACACAAAAAATGGATTCACTGTAACTTAATGTGATTAAATTCAACTTAAATGCGATTAAATTCTGGGTGATACCTGTTTCAAATACTCACTACAAAACCTACCATTAATTGGTATGTAATTGATAAATTGAGTCTTTATTTCAGTTGTGTATATCACGTTGTTTACAATAAAACATTTTAAAACTTGAGTTCTTATTTATTTTTTATATGTACAATATTAAAATTATGAAAACTAAATCTTGTGTTATTCTTTCCCATTACCGAATGTGATTGAGAAAACAAGCTTATACAAGGGAATAGTGTATTATACGGCTGATCTTTTTGCGTGGGATACGATCAGCCGAGGGGAATAGAAATCATTTTTCATCTATACAGGTTCATCCAGAGATCAAGCTGCCGGTACTTTATTTAGTTGACTCGATTATCAAGAATGTCGGCGGGGCTTACACACAGAAATTCTCACAGAGCATTGTCAACATGTTTACAAGGACTTTTAAACAGGTAAATGCATTAATTAACGAATTTTTTTTTTTTATTTTATTTTTAAACGGAATAGACTGCTATGACCACAATCTCACCTGACGTTAAGTGGTGATGTTGACTGGGATGGTAAGCACACTAAGCCTAGAGGTACCGGTTCTCAAGTGATGCTGCCGGAACACACCTATTGGTATTTGGCGACAGGTTTTCTAACTTGAGGGTAGATGGGTGAATTATTTTTTTTTTATTATTGTAAAAGTCAAATGAATATGTTTTTGTGGATTCTCGGATTAATTTGTTAGATTTTACAGGTCGACGAGAAGACTCGATCGCAAATGTTCAAACTGCGCGAGACGTGGCACGACGTTTTCCCGGCGACGAAACTCTACCAGTTGGACGTGAAAGTGAACCTGATTGACCCGGCGTGGCCGATCCAGGCGCAGCCGCAACAATCAAACATCCATGTAAATCCATTTTCTGAAAAAGGTGTTTCTTAGTTGATTATTTATTTTGACGTTGATTAATATTAGTCGGTAATAATAATAGCTTTTGTGCACGTGTGTACTTGTAGGCGTTGTGTAAGTTCACACACTTACTTTGTTATGAAGCGAACGAGCAATGTTCTCATCGTATTATGGTTGCTTTTGCCTGCGGCGTCGCTCGTGTTCAAATCTTTACAGATTCATATTTAACCTATTTCAAGTAGATCTATTGTTAATGTATTATTAATTTCTGAGATTTCTTAAACTATCATCTAACGTAAATTCCACCCGAGTTTCTTTTGTCGATGACGTGAATGGTATTCCAAATGATTTATTTTTTGTATTTGCTTGATGTGTTGCAAGTGTTGTTTTTTCTACTAAAATGAAACGTTTGATATCTCACTCTCACTAGACCCATATTATCATGTAAATACAAGTTTCTTTACCACCTTACTGTAATCGTATCACAGTTTTCCTTCATCGAAATCCCTTTATAATAATGAGACAAACTTATTAGATTATTTTTTACAATTATGATATTAATAAATATATTGTGTAAATAAATACAGTTTTTTTACACGCTGTCATTTTGTAGGTTTGTAAATACATACAGGAGCTTATTTAATAAAAATAGACATTCTTAAGAATGTATTTTAATAAATACTGATATAAAAATGTGTCTGACAGACTGTACCAACGACAAGCACAGCTCAACCTGTCTTGTCTGAGGAAGAACGGAACATAATCGCAAAAAGAAAGAGCAAGAATTGCTGATGCTGCAAAAAAAAAAGAAGATTGAAATGGAATTAGAGCAGACTAGGAAACAGTTGGAATTGGCTGAGAAAAACGCTAAAAAAGTGAGTACTTAAAATTATCTACCTAAACGTAATTGTTGTATAAATGTAATTTGTTATTAATTTTCTCAATTTAGTTAATTTGATGCGTATCGCGTTCAAGTATATAAAAGATTTAAAAGTAGAAAGAGAAAATGTAAAGAGAGAGATCAATAAAAAACTAAAATGTTCAGATTTTTTTTCCAATGTACATATTTACCAAAAGATAATTTTTAAGCATGTATTCCTTGCAACATTGATAAGAATGAAGGAGAGTAATAGCGCGCTAAATTATTCGTTAGACAAGGATGGTGATAGCCAGCTGTAAAGCTCGCTCTACACCAGTGGTCGTTAAACTGCGGCCCTTGACCTGGTACTAGTTACCTTTTTGCCGCTGAGTGCCTTCAGCACTTGCCCATAAAGCTATGGTGATGCTGTAAAGGCCCTTCCGATCAACAGCATTAACAAATTAGGGAACACACAGCCCTTGACCGATATTTGTACGGTCCGCGACGTAGCAAATAATTTTGGTAGACAATGAGTTAGAAAATTGATATGCAGGATGGGGGTACAGGAGAATTCTCGCCAACAGCTGTCCGGCCTGACTTCACTTCTTTTTTTTACGTGGGAAATGCTTTTGCGCATGCCTGCCTGCCTGCTAACTATAATCCGGGAGTATAATCTCACCGGATAGCAGGGGAGCATGTGGGACTCGCCTGACGAGAAGCGCTAAGAACACCTACTAAAACCAACGATACCATCCGCCGCTTGGGAGGGGTGATACGGGATTGAGCAACATGCTCCACGTCGCCCCAGTAGCAGGCCCGACCAAATATCATTACAGGCATAATCTGCCATATCGGGTCAGGTCCCGCTCTATCTTCCGTCCAGGGGAGAACCCGGTACAAAGCAATCTCCCACTTTCCCCTTCTTTCAGCCAAAAGGACCCGCATCTCTCGTTCTTGGGGTCTTCTAGAGACAAGAACTTCGGAGGAGAGAGATTTGGGGCGGGTGGCTGGTTCAAGGTGGCAGAAGGGCACGGATGAACTGTGCCCTTCTGCCACCCACCCTCCTGCGGTGAAGAGAATTCGCCAAGGGATCCTCCTCCCGCTCTCTCTCTGCGACCTCCTTCTGTAGCAAGACTGCCTCACGGACGCCACAGTGTTCCTCGTGAGCATGGTTCTCACCACGCTCGGCAACGAGAGGTCCCCGGTCCCATCTCTTGTAATTTTTTACCCCAAGTATACAAACTCTTCTACTCATTCCACTTCAAAACAAACTGCACATTCTTTCACACTTTCTTCAGTGCTAGTATTAAACTGTAAATATTAGTTTATACATATATTTTGTTTATAGATTACAACAACTATTCCAACTGGAACACCTTCGCCGGCGATGCCCATAGCTCTCGTCAATCCCGTGGTCCCGCCCGTTATGGCGGTCGCTCCAGAAGTTATCAAACACACCGATTAAGCAGAGACTTGGTCCGGTAAGTTTAATTTTACCTGAAGTTACTTATGTATAGCGTTAGTTATTAAGTGTAGGAGAATATATACGTTAGCGTGGTGGTAGACAGACCAATTGAGCCTGACTGGATCACGATCATCATACACATGAGAAACTAGTCATAGTAAATAGTTAAGGTGCATTGTGTTCATGTTTTTAGCCATGGTAGATGCAGGCCGGCTAGATGATGGTTCCTGTCGATATACCCTTATTTATTGAGGTAATCGTCCTTGCACTCAGCTTTATTTAAGGTGTTGGGCACACCTGTAAGGGTCGATCTAGCCGAACTTATCTCACAACAAATCGAGCACTCTTAAATAAGGTCGGGGTGAAAAGTACCCATAACCGACCAGCATATATAAAGGTGTTCAAGAAATGAGAAGAAACGGAACAGGTATATCGAGATCGTTGCAAGTTGAAGGACATAGCCTCTGCCTACCCCCATGGGAGAAAGGTGTGAAAAATATATTTGTATGTATTGCTGAACTCGGAAAAAAAACTTGTTTACTTCTCTTTGTTACAGCCGGTGAATAAAACTAGCGGACGAATAGCTCCGGTCAGCGCGGCGCTGATCTCTGCTCGTCGCGATCCGAGACTCGCGAGGCGTCAGCCACCACCACTGTTGGCAACACCACTGCTGGCACCACTACCACCGACACCCGTCCCGGTCACTGGTCCGGTGGTCGCACCCCTCGCGGCCGCACCCATAGCGCCGAACGTGTTCGACATCAAACCACTCGAACGTGCCGTAACTAAACGGAAAAATGTGATAACGATTGATGTGCGCACCGATGTCGGTGAAGTGCGGCAAGACCCCCGACGCCGTGATCCCAACCCGTCTCGTTCGCAACGGGAACCGCGTCGGGAACGTGTCCGCCCGCGACGCCGCGTCCCCGCCGAGCGCGACCCCGCACCCCCACCCTCGACCCTGACCCCGACCCCAGAGACCAATCACAATGTCGACGCGTACATTGAAAAACTACAGCTAGTGGATCCACGTAGAATAAACAAACTGCCGCCGATACCGAAAATAAATCGGGACGAGCAGCCGCCGGGCCGAGACCGAGACGCGCCGGCACCCCCCAAACGAAGGAAGGAGGGTCTACGAGACAAGAAGAAGAAGGGGGATAATAATAAAGAGGGTTTAGTGTCCGGCAAGGGTCGGGAGAGAACAAGAAGAAACGGGAGCCTCGCGTCGATACAGATCCGGCGGAAGCGCCCGGAAACGAGATCGTTCAGTTCAAAGAGTTGAAAAATTACCACAAGGAACGTTATATGAGACGTAATAAGGAGAAATCCGAAAGTCCGGAGAGAGCCCCCGAGGCCAAGGAGATGGAGAAATCGACCCCGGAACCAGACGCATCAAGTAAGATCTCTGTAAATGTTACTCGAATGTGGGGTTAGCCTTATATAAAGTATTAAAAAAAAAACAAACAAAAGAAATCTAGTCGTTATTTACGTCTGTGATATTAGATTATAAGCGGGTTTCGACAAATATAACACATGTTGTGTGGAAATAAAATATTTTTGAAGTTTTGGAGTATTCATATTGACGTTTCTTGTCGCCGGTATTTTTGTACCCTTTATCCGTCGTTTACCGTTATTATACACCTATTCAATTCAAATTATTATTCTTCTTAATAACACTGCACATTTTATAAACTGAAGTTAATTTTGAAAAACACAGTTTTGCTAATGCACATTTCTCAATATATTTTGGGTTAGTTAAATTTGACAGTGTTATTTAAATTAAATATACACTTAAATTGTGCGAATTAACATTAGTAAAAACCAGAAGAATATAGATTGTCATGTGTCATGAAAATGTGCAACATAAGGACGTGTCGGCCTATGGGACATCAGTTCGAGTCCATTTCAAGGTTTCCAGCATGTTGAAATAGACATGTATATTCCCGTCTTACTGTACTTCTGGATCATTTGCCTAGTACATTGGAGCAGCTGGACTTCCTTTGTTGTTTGCAGACGACCCTGATGCCAGTAAATGTGATCGCCGACTTCTAAACTGATATATATGTATAATTGTTTTATACTTCGATGATATGATACCAACAACACACTAAAATGTTTACGGGACAAACGTATTTCACTGAAGTGCCATAAGCACTGATCGTTCATGAGGATTTTGCTATAAATAATTGAAGTAATATTTCATCACAAACGCCATGTACAAGTTGTTCAATTAGACACATAAACATAGATTTAATTCGGTAACGCATTGAAGATAGGAACGTTATTGTGAAATAGCCAATTATATTTTCATTTTAGACATACATCTAATTCCATCTAATACAGTTATCTTCCTCGTTGGCAGATTTGAAGTAAATTTTCGATACATTATTCCAAGTTTTATCCATGTAGGATAGTTTAGATAAAACGTATTTTCTCAATCTATATAGAAAAACTCTGTCCAAAAGACAAGCTAACGATACTTCTGCTTTGTGAAATGTGTTTATTTAGTGGGCAGAGATTTCGGTATAGTGAACTAGTTTTAATATGTAAATGTACTCTATAAATAGTCAAAACTTGGATACAACAATTCTGTCTAAATTATGACCACCACAGTGTCTTCCAAGTACTCTATTTGATGTGAAAATTTCTCTAGCATCGTTGTGATTTGAAAGTCGATGAAACGAAAAAGCGACAGTATATGATTGTGCGTTCAAGCGTAGTACAAAGCTTGGGAAAAGGTATGACAAAACTGTGCTGTTTTCTATACGTGTATGTATTATACTGTTTTTTGAAGGTTTCACTTCTACCACGTGTGAATTCCACACATTATTTTTTTTTAGAAGTAAGACTTCTACGATTGATTGTTATTTATTTGGCTAAAGTGGAAGACGCGGATGGATGTTTAAATTGTAGAGTAGTTAGCTACTGCAGACTAAGGGCTCGATCCTCTTTGAAACAGAGTCGAATTCTTGTACGCGTTTTTTTGACGTGGGTGAACGTATCATACTACCGTCCTTAAAAGGCAAAGTGTCGGATTACCACCAAGAAACGGTCTACTGACTAATCCCCGTCGTGACTAGTATCGTCGATAGTGTCCACGTTGCCATGGTTCGAGTATTATTGGCATTCTTCCGAAAAGGGAAGACAACCCTTTTTTTTACGTGGAGGAAATGAGTAAGACAACTCTAGTGTAACTCGCTGGTCACCTGACTCGATTTCCCACCTGTCAAAACTCTTCGGTGAGCATTACTCGTGCGCTTCACACAGGTAACGGCCAAGCCGAGGTTCTTACCAGTTTGGTGCCCTTGTGCTAGTTACCTTTTTGCGGCTGAGTGCCTTCAGCTCTCGCCCACAGAGTTCGGTAAAGCTGTACCTGACCCTTCCGGGCAACAGCATTAGCTAGTTTGGAAAAAAAAAGGAAACAAAAAAAAAACTTACGCGCACACATTCATAACATACTGGTTACAGTTCGTGCAATTGCCCATGCCTACAGTAACAGTAACTGCGCGTGATAAGACTAAAATTTTAAGATCGTACTACGTGAAGGGTTAAGATTTTGAATATTAAAGAACGGATAGAAGTAGGCAGTGAGGGAGATATAAATAATACGCTTTACTTTTTGATTGTACAAATATTATTTCCTACTCTTTGTGCAATATTCATTATTATTATTTAGACGGTATATTAGATTTGGTATACATTTTCATCTATATCTCGGTCTCAGATTAATTACTATTTTTTATTATATTTTATTATATATATATTTATATTATATATTTTTTATATATTTTATTTATTAATAATGAGTTATTAATTGGAATTAAATTATAGATTGCCAAAGAAGTTTCACTTCTGATGCGTGTACTCTGTACACACGCTCTTAAGTTAAGGGTAAAGGTCAAAGTATAAAATATTAATTACTTAATTTCATCGAACCCCTTGAGCATTTACCTGGCGTTTACGCCAGCTTTTCATTGTTTTCCTATTGTCTTATTTTTATGGGAACTCGACACATTTACCTAAAATATTAAGTAATATTTTTCATATGAAAACTGTAAAAATAGTATAGATTTCAGACCCAAGAAATTACAAATAGGACTTGTAAACTTGTATATTTACTTATAGTATAATTATATTATACTTAGAAACAATTTTTTTAATCATAACTAGTGTTCATCCGAAATAGTTATTGAAAAGTTGAAGAAAGAAAAACTGTTTCCATCTTTTTTTTTTTTAACTGAAAACTCGTATAGCTCATTAATATAAGGTATTGAACAAAATATCGATTGATAAACATATGAAAATGTCTTGAACTATTTTATCTTTGCCTATTTATTTATAAGTCTATCATATTGGTTATGTATAAAAAATAAAGTCGGATTAGTTACACCATTTATAATTAAAAAAACGACTGAAACGATTTTTTATTTGTTTGATTCGCCTCCGCTCTGAATAACAAAATAACTAGGAAAAATCACGGGAAACAATTTTCATACACTTTGTTTGGAACGGCTTTTCTGATTGGCTCGAGAACGGATTGACTGTTTGGAACAATTTGTTTTGTTCAAGATTGCTTTGGAAGTGGTTCACCTGGATAGCTAATTATTAGATAAACTCGGACTTTCAGAATGTTACGTTGTAATTTAGCTACAGATTTTGTATTGTACTTACGATTGTTTCGTTATTTTTTTTTACTCGTCTTTATATTATATTTTAAATTAATTATTCGAATTAGGTAAGTAATTGTGTAATTTATTTGGGGAAATTGTAATTTGATTTGTGAAAAGTTTAATTCAAAATTTAAGAAAAACTCAACTATTAAAGTGGCTTAAGACAATGCTTGTCGACTTGTGAAGATAATTATTATTAGTATCGAAAACATTCAATGAAAAATCTACATGATACCTTTAAAAATATTTACTGTGTATCTATCCCTTTAAATTAGTAATTTAAAATAAGGCTATCGTATTTAAATGTTTCTAATCACTAATGATTTATAAATATATTTATATTATGAATATATTTTATCATTATTATGTTTAGTATCTTTATAATAATGTATGTATTTAATATAATTGAAGTAATATTGAGCAATGACTCGACTACGGAACGAAATCGAATAAACGTTGGTTTATTTTCAGAGACATAGAGATTATTCCAATCGAAGTTTGTATTTTATAATATTAATCCATGACAATTAATGGTCAAAATTATACCTTATTATTATTATACGGTTTTATATTGCTGTTGTTAAGGCAAAACTTGTAGTTACAGGCTGCCTACCGCTCTCTGCTTTACAAAAAATATCTTTGATAATTTAAGATGTGTTATTTAAGCGTTTCTAACGCTAATATTTACCTATGATTTGAAATTCGACCATAAACGTTGGAAATATGAGGAAAAAAAAACAGTTTCGAAAAGTTCTTATCAATAAATTAAAACTTGTCAATGTCTACCAAACAAACAATAAAAATCAGACTTATCAAAACTCAACAACAAGAGACAACAAAATTGTAGAACACTTATATCTATTCAAAAAGAGACAGTTCTTAATTTGTAGTATGAGCCATGTCTTTGATTCAGCAGTGTCTGCAGCACACCATGGTCCTTCTTTCATTCTTCCCTGTCTACTGCAATATCAATATTCACAACTTTTATACGCGTTAATCTTAATAAATTGTACTATCTTCTATCCACCTGCTTTCTCAACAGCCTCCTAAATACGCGACTTTCATCTCTCATGCCACACTTATACCACGTCATTTCGTTACTTCCAAATTTCTCTGCCACTGATGTTACCTTCAATTTTTCTCTTATGCACTCATTCTTATCCACTCTATCCATCACACATCCATCTTCAAACTGCTAAAACAATCCTCTTTCATCCGTCTATTTATTTGCTTAACACTTAGATATATACATCATCTATAATAGATTTATTTCGTGAGCTTGAGAGGCATTTGTGAGAGAAATGATTCCCGAAACTTGTCGCCTTGAGTTAAACGACAAGCTCAAACGCCGCAGTTTAAAGTATATCTTTTATTTCTTTATAGCGGTATGTAGTGTTTTAATCCACTTTATAGTTTCTGTTTTTAAAATTGAAGGAGCGATTCACCATTGCTGGGGTAAAAACTTTAAAAATAAAACTATGGTTTACCCTTTATATAGTATTAGTATATATGTAAGTTTCAAATAATGTTATTACTATTTAGAACGTGTGTGTAGTTAATCATTATTCACATAGTGTGTGAGTGGAAAAACTTGCTTTACGTCAATAACATGAAAAGGTACCCTTGAACTGTGCTGCAAGAATTAAAAATTATTCCAGTCTACGTGCACCTCGAAAATCAGAAAAATAAAACCACAAATAAGTCACGTTTACCTAGATCCTTAGGAAATAGTAAAATATCTTCTTAGGCATTTTCTTGCAAATAATTTTTTTCAATTAATTTTGAACTAATTCCATTGAAACTAAAATTTTAAAGTTATTTTTACTATCAGGATTCTTTAGGACAGCCTAAATATAAGTTCTTACTATGACATTCTCATTTTTATTATAGTATTGAATATGTTACAAATATTGATGTGGAGATTTAATCTTCACGATTCCTGTTATTGCAATTTTCATATGATATTCCTTGCTAGCACTTTGAACGAGACATTTCAGGTAACCCAGGCAAGTTATTATAGGCTAACTAGAGGGAGCTCTTGAATTGTTTTTACAAAATCACATTTAAAATAAGTATTAAGTCAATAGAACGTATTGTACAAAAATGGAATTTATAAAAAACGGACATACATACATTTATGGGTGTTTATGATGACATTAGATTACATAAAAATTGAGATATATTTTCAGATGTACCGGAAGTGATAGCTGAAAACAAGGATGTTGACCTCAGGGTGTTACATTCTGTGGTGGAAACCCATGCAGCTCCCGTCGTTCAAAAGAGACCTTCCACTGAGACTCTGGAAGGGAAGACCAAGAAAGCCAAAATTGATAAGTTTGATATGTAAGTGCATATTTACACTCACATAATAATATAACCTATCATTTCCAATCGAAAACAATATCTGAGACTTAACGAGTGATGAAGGACACGCTTGGAATATCACTTAGCGTGAAATGTGATTATGGTGAAACTCCAACGATAAATCCTAAAGAACTTTATAAATTGATTTTTTCAGACTTTTCGGTAACGAGGATGTGGATCTTCGTAAGCTACCGCAAGTAGAAGAAGTAAGCACTGCTCCACCGGCGTCTTCTATCACCGAATCCCCAAACAAAGATGAGGAAATGAATGAGGCTGACATCACTATTTCTCCGACGTATTCTCCCAAACAGAAAGATTGGCATGAGGTTAAAGAGAAGAGAGATAAATCAGAATTAAAGAAAACCCCATCGAAATTGGACCTGGTGAGGGCTAAATTGGCGGAAGCCACTAAGGGGAAGGATAGACTTGGAAGACCGCTATTGTTCAGCAAATCTCCTAGTGCGTATTAATTTTAAAAACTTTTTTATATAGATTTAATTTAATATCCTCGTTTAAAATTACGAGTGATTACTATAATGATTTATGTTCATCTTTTTTTTTATTCCTAGGTGTAGAAAAGGAAAGACGACGTACACTAAGCTCCGAAGACACTGATATCAGACATGAAAACGGAGAAGACTTCGACACGGAAGATAATAAGAACAATATCCATCATCATGTCACAGGCCAAAGAGCAATATAGCGACGGGCAGTTAGACAAGAACCAATACAATACTCTAATGTACCAAGTACTACAGTTGAACGAGAAGTTGAAATTGAAGGAGGCAAAGCAAAGAGAATCTTTGGAAGTATCTAAGAGGAAACTCAAAGCCCACTTACACGATGAGAATAATAAAGTTCCCAGTCCAAAGTCGTCACCAAACGAATTGAATAACTTTGGAGATATCGACGAGAGGGTTAATTCTGCTGTGTTTATCGAGAATCCACCAGATTTCCAGGGCTACTTGCAAGATTCAGACATGAGGAATAATCATAACGTAGACGGAGTCGACGGTCCTAAAATGAAAGGCTTGTTGCCTCGTCCCCCCATGGCAATGGCTATGGGAATGTATGGACCGTTCCAACCGATTTGGCGAGGTCAAATTCGACCAAGGCCAGACGAGTTCATGCCCCGTAGGTTCAGAGGACCCGTCCCGCCTTCTTTAGAGGGAAATTCAGACCTAACTTCGACGTTCGCCCACCGATGCCTTTGCCGACGCCCAAAATTGGTATGTTTCAAGGGGAGTGTCCTCTAAAGCCTTATGAGAGAAGTGAGTCACCACCGCCTCTAGGAGCCCCGGGTTTAACCATCCCGCCTACAGATTTCAAAATATTGGAATATATCGATCAGGATCCGGTTAAAACTATACAGATTGATGGAGTACCCAGAGAGATTAGGTTTTACGATGACACGGCGGTTATCATGTTGGACTGGGATGATCCGAGAGAGATCAAATTCTTGCCCGGATGCAGGCGCGTCACGTTCGACAATAAAGACTCAGTGGTGCTATCGTTTAACGAAGGTTACAAGCAAGTCGAAATCGACGACCAAGTGTTCGACATTAAATTTGGTGCTCCAACTAGAGAGTTGTATATTAACGGGAGGTGGTACGAATGTTTCTTCGGCAGTCAGCCTCTGGGTGTTATAATTGATGGGAAACCCAGGCTGGTGCATTTGGAAGGTCCCCTACCACAAGTGGACATTGGGAAAACGAAACGGACGGATCTAGTCGCCGGCAAAATTAACTTAATCGTGAACGCGACGCAAATGTGCCCCGTGTATTTAGACGCTAAGGTTCAAAAGTTCGCAATAAACGGACAATTCTTTACAATTAGATTTGTTGATTCATTGAAAACTGTTTTAATAAATGAGCAACCATTTAAAATCGAATTTGGAGATTTACCCAAACCCATAACTGTTGGGAACGAGAAATACTTTGTTAGGTTCTCGGCTCTACCTAGGAATATAAAGCCTGGGGTCACTCAGATAGCAGGTATGGAGGGTGCTACTGTACCCTCAGTTGCAGCAGTCACGGCGTCTGTTGACGTCAAAGAGACCACAGCGACCGAGGATCAAGATATACCGAGGCCAGTCAAAACACCAAGCCCTGATATGAACACCGAAAGTCAAGGTAAGTCAAGAAAATGGTATTATAGTATTGAAATTTATGGGTTATTTCAGCTAAGTAGCATGATACTGTCATTGGTCGCCTCAGGATTAACCATTAGGAACAAATAATCTCACAAATGTATTCAACATTAAAAAATAATGTATCCGCAATAATCTCTATTCCCGGATACGCAGTACAATAAAAAATATTCACACAATTTTACTAAACCTATTAGTAACGTTTGTTCGCGGTTTCGTCTATATCAAATTCTTTTGTTGTTTGTTTATGTAATCAAGTACATAAAACAATTTTAAATTTGCTTTGTAACATTTACTTGTTTATAGTTATTGATTTTTTTGCTGAATAAAAAGTTATATGGGGGAAAATGCTTAATGTGTCGATTACCCATAAAACTGAAACAATAGAAAGACAATAGGAAAACAATAGAAAGCTGGCATAAACGCCAGGAAGGTGCTTAAGGGGTTAATGTGTCGAGTACCCATAAAAATGAATCAATAGGAAAACAATGAAGGTGCTCAAGGGGATAATTGCGATAAAAATAAGACTTATTAGATATTATTTCATTTCATTAAAATGATTTGATTCCTTTTTAAACTACCAATCTTTCGTTTTTATATTATTATAAATAAAGTACATTTTATTGAAGTCGCCAATACTAAGTTGTTTACTGTAGTACTGATTGTATTTGACCAATTTATAAGTTATTATTTGGATAATAACAACTGTCAATAAGTGAATTCTAGAAGGAAATACACATAGCGGTTCAAACGGTAAAAAACGTATTAGAAAAAAAAAGTAAAAAATATTTTTCGTTTTCATATCGATCAAATCAATGTTTTATTAATTCATAATCATTCATTTTATTTTTTATAAATGTATTAATTTGCAAGGAAGTTGAGAGCATGAGATGATAAACGTGATTAGTTTTCTAATGGTTCGCTATCTCTATCGATGTACATTATACCCAAACTAACGTCATACATTAAGCTTCAGTTTAATAAAAAAAATTGGAAGTGAAAATTATGTAGTCTGTACCTAAATAATATTTTGAAACGCTATGTAATTTTGAATTCAGTATTAAATTAGTCTATGCAATAAATAAAATTGGCGTGACGTAAAATCAAAATAACAATTTTTTACTAAATACATATTAATGTAAATACGGTGGGCACCTTAAACAAAAACGCAATAATTTTTTTTTTGTAGATAGCTGAAGTTACCCCACGTAACTTCGGCTACTTTTATTTTTTGAAAAATAATTAGGGTTCCGCGTTAAAAAATTAACCTCGGGAACTGATAATGAAATCCTATTCAAAGCACAATTTTACTGACAGGTGTTAGTTTTTGTGAGTAGTATATTTGCTTCATGTTAGTACTAAAAATAGTTCCAGAAAAATTATTAGGATTCCGTATAAAAATTCAAACCCAACAAATTGTAAAAAAAAAATCATTGGTAAGTTTTACTGGAAAGTGTTTGAATTTCTGAGAAATATCTTTGCTTTCTCATAATACCAAAAAAAATGAAATTAATTAGGGTTCCGTGTAACGTGGTCGGTGGCGTGAACACAAAGCTAGTATTTAAAAAAAAAATCTTTAAGTTTGCAATGTTCCCTGGAATAACAGATCTGCAGGGTGACAGAGACGTATTGATGTCAACTGCTGATAGATTCTAATCTAGTTTACTGTAATTAATTTAACATCAAATGATCTGCCGTGTGGTGCCGGCAATAATAGTACCACGCCATATCTTCCCGTGGGTGTTATAAAAGGCGACTAAGGGATAAACCAGGGAATCGATAGCATCACAAACACCTGGCTGTGATCACCAACCCGCCTGCCAAGCGTGGCAATTAGGGCTATCCCTCCCCCCTTATGAAAGACAAATCATTGGGGGAGACCTATGTCCAGTAGTGGATGTCTTTTGATTGAATAGAACTGCAGCCATTATGTCTGTAATAAGAGATGACTACAATACAAAAAACTTTCTATAGGTTTGGAAATGTTGGCAAGCGTAATGCCCTCGAGTATTGCGCGCCGGCTTCAGCGTCAGAGTACAGTCTCGCTGAACCATTATTCACAAAGCCAGATAAGATACCCGGTTTAGAGACACCGGCTGACGAGAAACCGAACCCTGTACTCCCGATACTTAGCAACATTAACGTTACCGATCTATTCGCTAAATTAGTAGCGAGCGGTATAGTACACGTGCCCAGCGAGCCGAAGAAAGAAGAGAAAACCGAACCAGTTGCAGAAGAAGCGAATGCGAAAATCTGAAAGAAGATAAAAATGTCATACGTAATGTTGATTGGTTCAAACCGGAATCATTTAGAGGGTAAATATAATTATTTGTATTCTTGGTCTTTACAAATTTTTACTCATATACTTAACATAAGGTAACATCCTGGTCAGATGCCAAAACCTATACCAGTGTCTTCCAAAGTTGACTAGATCGCGACCAATCTAACTAAAATTTCCGATTTCAGGACATAACTCTTGTCACCGTTAGTCAAAATAGGCAAAGTTATTTGAATGAAAAAGTCCGTTTAAAGTCAAAAGTGAAACTTCTTTTCCAACCTTTAACCTAAGCATAGTTAGTTGGAAAATGGTGTAGTTTTAAAAAAAAAATGAAATATTACTTTATGTCTTTCAATACCATTTTGTAAAATGTACTTTATTATATTGATTTTGCGTTTTACAGTCTGTTCGTGCGCAAACGAGTTTCAATTTAATATGATCGAATCGATTGAAATTCTTCTAGAGCAGTCTTGTCTTCTTATAAACAGGAAACAGCCCGGCATCGTAAGTAAACTGTACGGGGGCATGCAATGCTCGGGGTGCGGGACTCGGTTCCCGCCGGAGCACACGGTGCGGTACTCGCAGCATCTCGACTGGCACTTCCGCCAGAATAGACGCGAGCGGGACTCGGCGCGGAGGGCGCACAGCCGGCACTGGCACTACGACCTCTCCGACTGGCTGCAGTACGAGGAGCTGGAGGAACTCGACGAGAGGGGTCAGTCTACTTAAAAAAATAACTAACCAGCCATGCTGAGCACTACTTAAACGCCATCTTATCAAAATCAAAAACATCTTTATTCAATTTCGGCCCTAAGAAGGCGCTTATGAACGTCTAAAACACTACCACCGGTTCGGAAAACAACCCAGTCGAGAAGAGCCGGCAAGAAACTAGATCTGGTTCTTTTTTTTAAAGATATATAATACATATCAATTTTTTTTTCATAGAAAAAACTATACAAATCATAGTGTTAATAATGTTAGCGGGTGCGCACAGAGATGTGGGTTAATTACAGACATCACTATCGTTCACGTAATGATCCGCTCTTAATAACCTTTTGAGTTTAAAACTTGCTTAAGATAATACTTGAACTTATTGTCAGGTAAATCGGTAATGTTACTTGGGATCTTATTGTAAAACCGAATACCGAATAAAGCTTTTATTACACTTACTTAGCGTGGTTCCGGCCAACTTGTCTTTACTTCTGATATTAAAATTATGACGATCATTCACTAGATCTAGCTTGTCTAAATTTATATGCATTTATATGCATAGAAGATGTATTGGGAGGGCAAAGTTAAGATATCATATTCTTGAAACTTGTTCTTTAGAGATTCTCGAAGTCCCATACCCTATACCTGACATACTGTAGCATGTTGACGGCTAACATTGCTTACGTAATCTATAAGATTTTCGAGAAAATCTCGATGAACAATTATTCAAAGAAAAAGTTTTCACTTCAAAAATATAATGCAAATAAAAATTATCTTTTTTTTTACTTGTCAAGTGTTGCACACTTCTTTACGAGCTTTATGTCCTAATATTGCGTATGCGTTAAAAGATATCATTTACGCTGTTCTGTTAGATAGGTAAAAAATAGTTTAAATTGGTAGTATAATTAGACATATTATTGTATCGTAACATAGAGAAGAACTGGTTCGAGAACGGCGGGTTAGAGGGCGCTGGTGAAGGCGGTGCGACCGTGTGCTGCGGGCGCGCCGGGGGCGGAGCCCTGCGTGGACGCGCCCAGCGTGGCGGCTGGTCCCCCGCACTCGCGGCATTGCGCCCTCTGCGGCGACTGCTTCGACCAGTTTCTACAACGAGGACAAGGAAGAGTGGCACCTCCGCAACTCTCTCACGCACGAAGATAAATACTACCATCCGCTATGTTTCGAAGACTACAAGGTAATAGTCAATTTTTTTACACGGAATAGGTTTATTACTTTGGCCACAGTCTCACCTGATGTTAAGTGTCTACGTGGTCCAGGATGGTTAAACACACTAAACCTAGGTACTATTGGTATTTGGTGACAGGTTTTCAAACTTGGGGATGAAAGCTACCCAGGCGGATATCATTACAAAATGCCCTGCCATTATGTTACGGTTTTCTTCACGATGTTTTTCTTCATCGAAAGCTCATCCGATTTTAAAGTCGGATAGGTGGGGATCGAACCCGCGTCGATTGACGCGAAATCCGGTCCTACTACCCGCTGTGCCATAATCGCTTCGTTATTGTCCTTATTCTTTTCTAGGGCAAAGGTATCTAGCATACAGCCAAATCTGACTTTAAGAACACTTGTTATAAAACTGTCTAACAAAGTGACATCCTTTTGTTAGACACTTTTCGTGGAGTATATGAGCCATATCAGAATTCACGCTCCGTGTTATTATTTTAAACACGATTGTGCACACTAACTATATTATCCAAAGAAAAGATGGATGGAGTGTGTAAGGGAAGATATGAAGTCAAAAGGGGGGAATGATGATGTGGTGACTGATAGAACAAGGTGCCGATCCCAAATAACAAATTGAGAGCAGGACGACGATGGTGTGCATAATAACTATACCATATAAAACACCATCAATATTACATAGTATAGGAACAAATATATAATGAATTATACTAAACCGTTACTAGATAGGCCTGTGTTTCACACACACACAACACAGTAAACCTAAAGCCAGTACGGCTTCAAGTGACTGGTCGGTAGCCAGCCGGACATTAGAAAATGCGTTCTCACTCAGGAGATACCGCATACCTTGCCCATACAAACTAGCCTAGGCGTTACACTAATTGCCCTTAATTATTAAGTCTTACCATACTCGTTATTATCCTACTCCCTGTGTATTGATCATTTGTATGAACAACATTGCATTGAATTTTTGAATGTAACAAAATTTAAGAAATCGTACATTTTATACTAAGAAAATCGTAGAAATATTTTCTTGAGTTTTTTGACATGACAAAAAATGTGGGACAAATCTAAATGTTATTGTGTATTAAAATATTATTAAATAAATATACTTAAGTAGTTAAAATAAACGGGTTTTCACGCGTAAAAAAAATAAACATTAAAGGTAACCCGTGAAAACCCGCTTAAATTAACTGCGTTTAAATATGGAACGCGAAAATTAAAAAAAAAAAAACAAATTACATATACATAAGTAAACCGATAATACGGTTTTGTTGGATTAAGAATTATACTTTATAAATAAAATTGAAGTGTCTGTTTATAATGTCAATTTTTTTATTAAATAGATATGAATATAATAGAACTATAGCAAAAATGCGATTTTTTTAAAATTTTTGTCAGTCTGTCTTTCTATTCCGGGTAATCTCCGGAACGGCTGGACGGATTTTGAGGGGCACTTTTTATGGTAGATAGCTGAAGTTACTCCGGGTAACTTGTGGTATTTTTAGTTTTCGAAAATAATTAGGGTTCGGAGTGAAAAAAAAAAATACAAAATAAAATAAAACGCGGGCGCAGCCGCGGGCACACAGCTAGTATTCAATATGTTTAATCTTCCAGGCGTCACTAACTAAGGAAGAACCGAAAATAGAAGAGATAGCGCCCGATACAAAGATCCAAGACGAGGCGATAGAGATTAAAGACGTCGACGAGTCGGCCGAGCAGTCGGACAACGAGTCCGTCGTCGAAGTCGTCGAACCCAACGACGTCGAGTTACTGGAACCCGTTGAAGTAAGTTCTTATACCAAGTAACCCGTATTCATTTTTGCTCATTTACCTTACTTTACGACGTCATACTTCTGAATTACCATATCCATCCATTCAACTATAAGGTGTCCACTGTTGGACATAGCTCTCCCCCAATACGGGGCGGGGGGAGGGTGAGTTGGGGTTGGCGATCTCAGTAGGCGTTTGTGGCGCTCAGTGGATGCTGCTAAAAATTTCTATACGTAAGATTTGCGAAATATATGACGTCACACTAGGTGTAAGTACGAGGGAGAGGGGAGTGTAGGAGAATCATGAAATTCACGTGACGTCATTTATGTATGGCACTATGTCGGTTGTATTAAACATTTTCATTATATTGAGGCACACGTTTCCTTAATGCGTGTTTATAGCGGTTAAGTGAACCGATGTTGTGCTTCAGATCGATGAGGGTTCGGATGCGGAGGGCGAGGGGGAGGGCGTGGTCGGGGGCGAGGGCGAGGCGGAGGGAGACGAGGACGATGTGGTGCTGAAGGCGGAACCGATAGAGGAGGTGGTGGTGCAGGACGACGCCGACACGGACGAGGAGACGACAGCGGAGCGCGCGGACCGCGACCGGCGCGCCCTCATCGACTTCTCGAACGTTCGCATCAAGCAGGAACCCATCGACCCCGGTCAGTGTAACCTGCACTTTTTTTTATTAGGCATATCTACATAATCTGTACTAGCAAATAAAATTGGGTGTGTCAGTTTGTAATGTCAAAATTATTTTTTTTTTACTAAATATATATGAATGTATATACGATACCTATAGCGAAAATATAATTTTTAAACTCCGGCTAGTTTCCGGGACGGCTGCACCGATAATGACGGGACTTTTTTTACGTGAAGTTACTACGGGTAATTTGAGGTACTTACTTCAAATTTTCGAAAACAATTAGAGTTCCGTATAAAACAAAATTTAATTCCAGTAATTAATATATAAAACGCGGGTGCAGCCGCGGGCACACAGTTAGTATAAACTAAATCTATACATATTATAATGTGATAAATTTAATAGACTTTAAGTTTATTATCCTATTAACGAGACGCACAGCATACTATTTAAACTAAATAAAAATTAGATTATTTAACATATACATTTATATATATATATATATACTTAATACACACTCGTTATTACGCAAATGCACACAAAAATACGCCAAACATTACCAAACACCGCTATTGAAACGTAATCAAAAAAGAAAAAATTGTGATTTCGCTCAAACAATGTCATAATAAGTGTCTATAATATATTTAAAATATCTAAATTTATAGCATGGTTATTGTAAGCTCTGAACGTTCTTTCGTTCCCGACTAAGTCGCGACCACTAGATACATGGTAAAAACACTGTCACCGGTTCGGAACAACAACAACCCAGTAGAGGAGAACACAGGCAACAAATTATGCCAATCATTTACAAGATCAATGTCAAATGTGATCCAATTCACAAACAACTGGTTTGCTAAATGTAATTAGGTTTTTGATTTTGTGTGCAAAAAGACTAAAATAAAAGAATTCGATAATCGATTGAAAGTCGTATTGACGACTATTACAGTATAAGGGACTGTTCAAGTATTGAACCAGAAACATTTTGAAAAGCCCCTAATAAACAATCTAAACAGAGAAAACTGAAAGTGCGTGCATTTCATTGAATAATATAAACGGCACAGCTGGAATACAACTGTTTGTTTACACTTATATTAAAAAAATCTTAATCATTCCGCAGGTAAAATGACGACTCACCATATTCTTATTTTTGAAAATAAATGTTTTAGGATTTTATGTTTTTTTTTTTCAAAATAATTTTACAGCATCTGGGTAAATTTTAGACCTTTTTTTTTTTTGACGGGGGGAAATGCATTTACGCACTTCCCTTACCTATTGCATTAGTGAGACCGAAGCCCCCCAATTGAATAGGTAAGGGGGGGGGGCACGGAGGGACGTCTCCGTGCCAGTGTGGGACTCACCCGGGCGTGAAGCGCCCGGAAATACCCACTAAAACCCCTCGGGGCCGTCCGCCGCATTTGGGATGGGGGCGACACGGGGTGGCTTTCGCAAGCACCGCGTCGCCCCCGGGTAAATTTTAGACCTGACTTAATAATCTCGTTTTTTTTTTAAATCCTTAAAGATAATTATTTTCAAAACAACTTAAAAAACATATTTTCTCTATTCTACTACTACCCCTCAGGCAGTCCAGCACTTTTATTTTCCGGTAAAATAAGACTACAATTTCCGATTTTCCATGATATTTAATTTTCTTAATATTCACTAACAATTAGGTTGCTTTTTGTTCAAATTTATCTGATATAATGCAGAATAACTCGAATGATAGCATTTTTTTTCTCTTTATTGTTACACAGATGATGAGCCAATAATAACAGCAGAAGAGGAGAATATATTATCCGGTGGAGACATGATGCATACGACTGTACTGTCGTCCATTGACGGCAACACGCAGCTCGAGTCCACGTCGGCTCCTCTCTCTCTCCTCCCTGCCCCTCGGAGGTATCCGCATCAACATCACCAAGTCGATACCCTCGGCTGTCCACACCGAGGACAGGATGCTGGACGACGTCAGCGCTGACGAGGAACCGCTCCCTCCTGGCGAGGAACCGGAACTGGAGTACAAGCTGAAGCCGAGCCTTGAAGGCGTCCAGTTCAGTAGGCAACCGCCCCTGATGAAGGATAAGGAACTCTCCGGACTCTGCTCCATTATGTGAATAGTTTAAGTGTTGTGATTGCGAGTGACATAAACAATTCTACAAGCGTCAATATTTACGAATATTGTATCTGCCGCCATGTTGCTAGAATGTACCAGGAAGTTTTTGTATAACTTTAGAATAAACATACTGCATTTCTATTTTCAATACACTTGTGCATAATAATCGAACTATATATTAATCCTAAAGGCTGGCTCATGGAAGTTGGTGATGTTCTTGGATTATGGCCCACAATGCAGTCCTCACCAAGCTGGTATGTTAAAGAACTACCCTTATTTCTAAGTTAATTTAAAAATGTGTATCGAATTATTTTAATCAGTAATAAACAATATGGTACTTAACCAACTAATGTTGCGTAATTTTAAAACATCCATGTGTATAGTAAATTATTGATTATATTCATTTGTGATTATTGTGAAAATTAATTATTCTTTTAAAATTATTAAACTTTATTAGCACTTATTTTATTCTAGATCTAGATGATCTAGATTATTGATTCTCAACCTGGAGTTTGTGAGCTCTCTGCCCATGCCATCTATAGTTATCTATATAAATGACTTTATTTATAGTTTGAACTGTAACTTCAAATTAATGACACAAATTTTCCTTGAATACTTTATTACTTTTCCTTTATTATTCTAACAATTCTCCAGTCCATGTTAAATATAGCCTTTACAATATATTTGCACCAAAAAACAGAAAGGTTGATTATTGATAATAGTATGATTGAAACGAAATTTGTAACGTATTAATCTTTTATTGCTAAAAGAAATTAATTATTATACTTTATCCAAATATAAACAAAATGTCTACGTACTGCTTTAACAATTCACCATCGCTCAAGTATAGTATGATAATTACCATTAATATATTTTTATGACATCATTAGTGAGGTTTTTATTCTAAGAAATATTTATTATGTTGGTTTGAAAAAAGTAAATGTAAAAAAAATCTTACTTCGTTTTCATAATTACATATATGAGATATGTATTGGAGATAGAGGATTCATTACATACAGCGAGAGATTTAATCTTTGTACAAATGAAACCTTCATAACTATTATCCTCAATTCACTTATTATGGTTGCATCACTTTAGAGTCAATTCCTTCTGGTTACATTTATAAATATGTGAAGTTGTGTTCAAATGATAAAACCTCTCTATGAGAAATTGAAATGAGCAGTATCTTTTAAAATAATATATTTAAATAAAAGACATTAAAATGCTATGGAAAAGTAATGTTTTTGGCATTTATATTAGTGGTGATGATCATTCAGTACTAAAACAGAAGTTGCATTGGACACCATCTTTCAATAGTTATTCTAAAAAGAAAATGTTATTCTAACATTATGGGTCATTTTATAAAGTATTAATTGATATGATATGTTCATATTTCCCTTTGTTGCTTCTATAATCAAAAGTATGAGAAAGTGAAGTTGATAACTTAATTATTAATAATATAAAATCAATAGATAATAGAGTGTACAATATAAGTAGATTTTTGTTGTTGCAATTTAGTAATTTCTTCAGGACTAACTGTATTAAATTTCTATGATGGGGCTATTAATTTTTCCTTAAAATTATTATTTCAGTTGAATAATAATCTTTAAATGAATAGTTTTTTTTTTACAATTATAATCTTGTTCTTTGGGTGTGGTGAATTAATTAATTACTATATTTCTATGAGGATATAGCACCCTATTAAAATTAACAGCTGAATTAGTATTAAAAATATTCATATGTACTTACAATAGAAATTTTATCTTAATTCAGTAATTCTGTACTTATATGTTATCACACATTTATAAATGCTTTTAGTATTGAAAACCCATTTAGAACTATGTATAGAAAGAGTATTATATCATTTTCTGAACAATATAACAAATTTCTTCCTTGAGATATATCAATTAATGTAAAGTTACTGTTTGATTCACATTACAGTATACTGAAAAATGCAGTTGTATGTGGCAATAGAAAGATGAAAAGAAACTTACAATGCACAAACATACTTTTTGGTGTGTCCTAAAACACATTTTAGTTATGAGAGGGCAAATTTTAGACTGGAGTAGAGACATATTTATGCGAAATGTTTGTTATAGTTGCGGTTACGAATCGCATGTGCCTAATGGATCTAATTCAAATTACTTATAAACATTTTTTTGATTGCCTTAGTGTTAGTCAATAAATAATTCAATTCCTGACAAATTACAGGACTCGGGATAATTGGCTTCCTTTTATGGAATATAATTAAGACGATAAAATGTGATATTAAAGTTAAGTTTTCCAACGCAGCGATGACATAATATTTGTTTTGTTCTGCTCATTGACTGTTTTTTGTATATTTGTAATGTTATTATCTTTTTAAGGTTATGTGTGTATATACATTTTGTAAATAGTTACAAGTAATATCTAAGGTACAAAGTATTTTGTATGTACTAGCACTACATCACTTATTTGTTTTTTTTTTTGTTGTATATGTGAATCTCTTTGTGAAAATGAATTTTTAGATAATGTTGATGGAATTAATTTACGTTAAACTGCTCTATACTTCAATTGTAATAAAAGATTATACATATAATATAAACAAATAAAAACCATTACAAATTATGTAGGTTTTCTTTTAATTATAATAGGTTTTCGTTTTATCTTATTTTTTAAAATATTATTTTGGTGTGTATATTTAAACGAGGTGTTTAATTTTTGTAAATAAATATAAGTATGATTAAATTTGGTTTTATTTATAATTTTAACATCTGTTCGGCGTTACATTTTGATATAAGATATAATATAAAGGATTATATAGACAAATATAAACTATGGAGGCTTTGGAAAATCGTGGCTAAAAGATGTGGCTATGGGACGAAATAGAATGCAGCGACGGCGGACATCACGGCGCACATTCTCGTATATCAGATCGAGTTTCTTGCCGCCTCTTCTTGACTGCTATTTTCCGAACCGGTTGGTAGTGTTTTGACGTTTATGGAATAATTTTTTTATTTGATTTTGATTGCTTATTTGTTATTGATTAGCCACTATTATATATCCAGTCTCCATATCATCTCACCTATTAGCAATCTAGGACATTATTATTATTTATTTATCCAACAATCTAATAGGCACACCAATTATAAAATGGAATATTTCTGTGTCACCTTTTTTATTATCTTTATAAAATATTTAACATTTAGGTATAATATTATTTGTATATAGTCGAAAATAACAAAAACCTAATACTAATCAAAGTCTGACTAGGTACTCAAAAAATAAGAATATTCACTATTGGTTCATTAACATCTATTTCTTAAATAATTATTAAACAATTCAATTCTAAAGATTCAGCATGATATTATATTTTATACTTTTATATAGCCTTCACATGTCACAATTATGTGGCCATCTAGGAAATGGTAATGTATCTTTAATATTGCTGATGGAACATAAAACTTGAAGAAGCCTCTCTAAGCCTAACCCAAAGCCAGCTGTGGGGATATTTCCAAATTTCCTTAGTTCTAAGTACCAATCAAGTCGTTCTGAGGGTAATTTAATCTTTAACTTTTCATAGTCATCCTCACGTAGGCTGCCACCAACAACTTCACCCGTTATAGGCATGAGAAGGTCAAGGGCATCAACCTGTAATGGAATTATTATAAAAATAGGTTATTCTAAGGATAGCTGAAAGTAACTAGAGATGTAATATTCAGTATATACATAGTAAAAACATTTCTTCATATTTATTTTTAGGAGTAAAAAACTGAAGTCAAAGCTGACAGAAATACTTTGTTATTTTCAAATCTAAGTATTTGAAGGACACAAGATTTTATATTGTTAAAAATGGTCTTCAAAATATTACTGTCACTAAGTTGTATTTTCTAACTATCACTTACCAAATTACAGTCTTCTAAAGACTCCTTCATATAGAAAGATTTCATCTGTTTTGGCCATTTGGTCACAAATACAGGTGCTTCACAATAGTTTACTAACATTAATTCTTGTTCTTTGTTTATATCATCTGTTACTGGTAAACCTTTTTTATTCAATATATTCTTTGCTTCTTCATAAGTTAATGTAATAAAGTGCTTATTTAACCAAGGTGGTGTTGTATTTTTTTTTATCTATTATATGTAAATCAGCTTCGTTAGTTTTTCTGGTTTCATGAAATACATATTTCAACAGATCCTCTATCACAGATTGAAGTTGTCCTAATTTATCACAGAAGATATATCTCTGCTTCCACCATATAAAATTCTGATAGATGTAACCTTGACCTTGAGTTCTCAGCACGAAAAGTCGGACCAAAAGTATAAACATTTCCCATGCCCCGGCAAATTGCTTCTAAATGCAGTTGACCTGATACAGTTAAAAATGTTTTAGAACCAAAATACACTGTGTCTTTATCTTTACCTTCTTGCATCATAGCCTTGACAGTATTCTCATTCTCTGGCTGTATTTTAAATACTTCTCCAGCTCCTTCACAATCATTTGAAGTGAGTATTGGTGTATTAATACTTAGATAATTGTTAGATGCAAAATAGTCATGTATATGTTTTGTTACAGCACTTCGGGCTCTTAATATTGCTGATATATAATTTGTACGTGAACGGAGATGAAAGTATTGACGTGTATATTCGGGAGGATGAACAGTTCTAGGATTAAAGGGGTACCCGTTTGAGACTACACAAGGCCCTATAACGCTAACATTATCAGCAACGAGCTCTAATTGCCCTCGAGGACTTTTGGATAATTTTCCAATTACATGGATGGACGATCCATAACTTATCAAGTCAGTTTTTAATTTTTTCGGTATTACGATCTGTAATTTTTGCCCACATGATCCGTCGGTCACATCAGCAAAAATATGATCTTTCTGCGCACGTAAACTTTTCACCCAACCCTGAAAATTCATGATTTTTTTTTAAAAAGCTAAACATAACTTAATATATTACAAGTAATGTAAATACATGCCTTCACTTCGGTACTTTCGCCGACATTGGCCTTCTGTAAAACAAGTGCAATTGCGCTATATCTCCTACTAATATGTTCAATATTAACAAAGTTCTTTAGTTTTTTGGATAAATTTTGTGTTAGCCACATATTTATATAAATAAATCAATAAATTTTATACGTTTTTAGGTTACATTCAGATGAAATCAAAATAATCAGCTGTTGATTGTCAAATAGGGATGATGAATTGAAGAAATGAATTTTAAGACCAATAAAATGATTTTTATAATCGATTCTTAGCACTGAATCGATTCAGTGAATCGATATTAGAACCTAGGACTTCGAGGTTAATCTCGCATCTTTGTGAGGTTAGAAATATCTTTTTGTATTCTATTAAGATGGTAGACAAATATTTTGCCTGATGGTAAGTAAACAAATGCAGTGTTAGTTGGACGCTTACTACATCAAGAGTATTACGAGTGTACTGCCAATCATAAAATCTTTTCACTTTATACCATTAACTTAGATATGCTTATAAAAACAACTCTAATTTTAAAATGATAAAAGATTCGTTATATTTTGTTTTGTTTGATATAGATTTACCTATAAATATACAAAAGTAAATGGTTTAGTATGTTTTTCTTCTCAATCTTCTTGCCTTTTGTTGTTTAATTTCTCTTGTCGAGCTTAAGTGTTATCAATCAAATTATTTCTGAAACATTTTTTACCACAATTTCTCAATAAATCACGATTATGGTTTGATTTCGACCAATGGAAGAATACTTGTTACGAATAAAAAAGTTGAAAAAAGATTGATCTATTAGAAGTTGATTTTTTTTAATTGATTCGTAAAGCTTCAATTCAAAAATATATTTTTTCTGAAATAATCAAATTAATAATCAAATAATTGTCAAAGTAGAGGTGTTCTATATATATATTTATATATACATGTTGACTGAGTAGTGGTTTATTGGGTGGTGAAATTATATTGACCATACAATTTATCAAAAATATCTATAAATATGTTTGACAAATCACATAATATCGATTCAAAGTTACGACTTAAGTGTTCGAAAAAAATATAATTTTTGTAGATGAACATCCCTGTCCAAGTGACATCATTTGACACATTACGTATGAAATACCTCTATTTAAATCAGCTTCTCTAGTGTGTTCATTTGACGTTTCTAGTTTCCACGAAAACAAAAATTTTGGTTTCTAAATAATTTTGGATTTACCTCTCCAATAATGTCAAACGTAAATACGGGTGACTTATTGAATGTTCACGATTTTTCACCTAATCACGATCGCAGCGCGCGTATTGATGTAGAAGCTGTACATACTAATCAGTACAATACTATGACAAATGCTTCATATAACTTCGAGGAACCCAAAATGACTCAGGAAGCAGAAACTGTTCCACAATGTGAGTTTAAGTGTGTATATTATTTTAAATAAATAAATCATAAAGTATGTTTGAAATACTGTTCATTTTATGAATGCCTCAGCAATGGATGTTTGTTTTTGTCAACGTTCTTGGATTTTACAAAGTTCTGTCATTACTATTTCTTTTTGTTAAAATAATCCATTTATCTATTTATAAATTCCTTATACTACTTAGTTAACTTATCATTTTTTTTATCAAGTTCTTTATTATAAACAGCAAATCACAACTTCTGGACAATAGAATACTATCAGAAGTACTTTGATGTGCAAACTCATGAAGTTGTTGAAAGAATTATATCATCAGTACTACCACAGAAGGTATCTCGTAATTATTTTGATGAAAGCATCAAAGGCAAACCTGATCTATATGGGCCAGTTTGGATATCTATTACCTTGGTAAATATAAATTTTTTACATAAAAAAATAAATCTCAACAATTCTTCACACAAAGTAAACCTTAAAAAGGTTTAAACTATCAGTTACATATAGTTTATAAACCATTATGATTCAAATTTTATCATTATTTGTATCAAATATTGTTTACAATCAAACCAATTAGATATAACTGATATAAAAAGTATATTTTGCTGTTAAAAGTAATGATAAAAACCAAGGCTTTCTGAATTAAAATAAATACAATATTTTAGTTTACCAGTACAACTAGCTTTACCAGTGACATTGCTTGCATTATTTCTTAATTATATTAATTACATAATTAAAGTATTGCAGTTGCTAACATTTGTGTTTTAAACTACACTATTATCCTTAAACTTGTTACACAAATCATCTAAAAACCCACATATAGAATATGTATGTATGATTTAAAAAAAAATAGTAATTGGTTGAGTGGATCTTGACATTCTTAGTTCATAAGCCATACAATAAAAACATAGTGAATTATAAATCATATGTAAGTATACTGAAAAAAATCATTCATTTTTATTATTATGTCATTTACCCCTAAAAATGAGACAGTAGGAAAACAATAGAAAGCTGGTGTAAAAGCCTGGTTAGTGCTCCAGGGGTTAAAATAAGTGAGATATAAACACTTGAAAGTTTCTGGTGGGGATTTAGAGTGTATGCTCTATCATTTTGCAAAATGAAAGTTAGTATAAATCTTGTAGGAAACATGTAACATGTTATGTTATATTTGAATATCATAGAAACACTCTAAAGTAAATGAAACTGATTATAAGTTTTATATTTTGATCAGGTTTAATTTGAGTTTTTTTCTCAGCCTTATTTATCCAGTCCAGTTTTTGATGAAACAATAAAAAATAGTTTCCACATCCCTATTCTTACTGACTTTTCTTATTAAACAACTAGTTTGAGTTTTTGGCGGGATCTCAGTCTGACATGTAGCAATTGTTTTCTTTAATTCATTAAACTTGTGTACTTGTCTCTATATCATGTAATCTTGGTGGCGTCTTGTGTGAAATAGTTTAGTTATTGTGTTCAAGTTAAGTTTATTATAGAAGACAACGCGTAGCATACATTCTGAGGTGCCGACAAAGCTCAATGGAAAGTTCGAACAGGATAGGCCACCGTTCTGTTGGAGCTTGGTAACGCTGATACAAGATTGAAAATCTTACCCACATGACATTGGCACAAATTGTGTGTACACACAGATTGCCATTAACTAAGAAGAAGAAGAAACAACTAGTTTCTGAACTGATAGTGGAGGCTGACTTTTACAAATTACTTATTAATATTGAATTATAATAAAAAATCTTTAATGTAGCTTTATTACATTAGTATCTTTAGATTTAGTAGATATTGGAGATTTATTTCTCAGAAAATCAAGATGAATTTGTCAGAATTACTTTACATATTGTAGCATGCATGATTTACAGGTGTTAATACAGGCCTAATCATTTACAGGTGTTCACAATAGCAGTGAGTGGTAACATAGCTAATTATCTCCACAATGTAAATAAAGCTGTACATTGGCGGTATGACTTCCATTTAGTATCATATGCTGCAACTGCTATAGTATTTTATGTATGGCTTGTACCCCTTGCATTGTGGGCAGCTCTCAAATGGACCACAGTTTCTGATGCCCAAGATGAAATAGAAATGCAGGTAACAATCAACATCTTTCTTCAATAGTCTACTAGAGAAAATATTCTTATAAACATTAATTTAATTTTTAAAGGGAATAAATAGTTTTCCATTGATAATTAGATCTCAGATAGTTTATTTTCTAAGAATATTATCGAAATTGAATAGTCTTTGAAACACTTAATATGTCGATTACCCAAAAATATTAGACGATAGGAAAACAATGAAAAGCTGGCGTAAACGTGCTCAAGGGGTTAAGCATATGAAAACAAATTCTGTAATCTCTACTTCATATTTTGTGAGCTTAAAAAATATAATTGATAATAATTTGTATTGATAATATATGATAAATAATTATTTAATGAAATTAAAAAGATCTTAATTAAATTGATTCCGTTTAACAAAATCACTTTCGGAGATTGGTGTTAGATTTTATATGCTTTAAATTTTTCCCAGACATATTTACCAAACTTTCTGGTACAGTTGGCTTTTTTACAGCAATATAATTACAAATAGGTGATAACAATACTTTCAAACATGTCTTAATTTCAAAAGTTTATTACAGGGTGAATCATTATAGGAACGATAGTGAAGTCTGGAATTTACACCTCTCTCTGTGCTTCCGTTAACAATGGTTGTTACCAGAGATGAATAATAATAGTTTTTTATTTAAAATTAATATTAAATAAAAAGAACCAGATGAGTTTCTTGCCAGATCTTTTCGATTGTGTTATTTTCCGAACCCGTGGTAGTGTTTTGACGTTCATGGCCGCATTATTAAGGCCTAAATTGAATAAAGAATTTTTTTATTTTGATTTTGAAACACATATCTTGATAAAAAAAAATCATTAAGTTTTAGATATTTGAGTCTATTAATTTCAAAAGCAGCAAAGTTCTGTAGGCAATAATATATTCCTACTATTTATTATGAAACATAGAAATAAAAGTAATAATAATAAATGATAATAATAATAAATAATAATAATAATAAAATAAAAGTATTCCACAAAACCAACATTCTCCTCTAGTATAGTAAATTTAGCATATTTTTAAAAGTAGCTGTTTTTTTTAAACTAGTAGATTCCTGTATGCTCTCCCTATTTTAATATTTTTTTATTTTTCAGGCATCAAGTTCACCAACAATGATATCTCTTTTCTGTCTCTATGGCTACTCACTCTCCATCTATATTCCTGTAGCAATACTTTGGACAATCCAAGTCTCCTGGCTTCAGTGGCTTTTCGTGCTGATGGCTGCATTTGTTTCTGGAGCAGTTTTTTGATATTTTGGTTGACTCCAGCTTTAAAAAAATCTAGATATTTCCTCATCCTAATTGGTTCCATATTAGCAGTGCATTTCTTGTTGGCTACTGGATTTATGTTGTACTTCTTTCACACACCGAATACAATTGTTGCAGATGTAGCGACAACTGTTAAAACACCTTAATTTATTTAGATGAAATATATATTGTTTTAAAATTCCATGTTCTTGAGTTTCATGTGTGATTTATATTAACATTCTTGTCCTGATAATCCATCTATAATTAATTGCAGTAACTTGCCCTGATGTATACATAATATAAGTATCCAATACTATTAATAGAGCAGATTAATAATTATTCCGCCGCCATTTTGTGATGTAATCTTGTGACATGTATTTTAATAATTAATTTATAAAGTAACAAGTACATATAAATTGATCATAGACATTCGCTTATTGATGTTGGGTGTCAATGATGGTATATGAATATCGTGCTTCGAGGTTTGAAATATTGTAAACATTCCTATTATTAGTTATGTATTAATATGAAGAAAATGTAATAAAACTACTTAAGCAATATAATAAATTTTATTGTATTAATAATATATTTTGTATTATTTTACTTAGAAAATATTTACAAAATTTAAATAAAATTGCCTTAAAATTAAAACTTACTTATTCGAAAAGAAGAGGTAGGATGATTTCATAAGGCCGTACGAGTTTTATTATAAACATTAAAATATTTTTTTTTTTTTAACTTCACTGACAATCTAAACATAACAGTATTCTTTAGCGAACAAACTTAATTAGTCTTTATTGTTGCAACTTGCAATCAGTTGATAATTAAATTAGTAAAAAATGGAACTAGTTATTGAAAATAACAATTTTATTCTAGTTAGTTTTACTAGTTTGTCTGTTTTCTTTAGTCAGTTAATGCGAATGTTTCAAAGCTCTTCATCCAAATCTCTTGATGGTATGACGGAGGTGTATCTTCAGGAGACGACTGTAACGTTCCGGAAAGTTCTGTGAGCATGCTTACTGTAATATAATTATAATTCAAATATCAGTCTGATACAGTACTTTTTTGGGCAATAATTCTTATTTTTATTTTCAGCCAACACATTTAAGGGAGTTTTTGATGGGATTTTAGTTTTGTCATGTAGTTTTTTTTAATTTATATTTATATACTTGCAGTATTTGAAACCCATATTATGTAAAATTGGCAGTATTAAGATTAAGTATAGGGTTGGTTATTTGTGCACAATTTGAAGTCTATTGGAAATAATAATAACTGACCATAAAAAGTTTTGGCAGAGGTTCAATATTTTGCCAGAACATTGTTTCAAATTTAAAATACAAAGCTTGTTTTAAACGTGTACTTAGCCTACAATAAAATTAAATAATAAAACAAGAATTTCAATGAGGCAGTTAGGTAGGCTAAGTGATATCTTAATCTTGAAATACTCTTCAATAATGTGGACGTTTGCTTCACATCAGAAACAATAAATAACAATTATATAATTTATTAGAACATTTTTTTTTCATATAAAATTTTTGTTAAAATCAATTAACGAGGCTTCGGTACTTCCTGGATGACTATGCCAGCCTCATAGAAGAAGTCGATGATATATGACACATCTAGTAATTATTTACTTTATGTGCACTAAAGAAATATATTCATTAGTCAATCTAGACCGAAAAATTAGAGTGAAGGTGCATAAAATCACAACAAACTGAAAATCAGTAAAACTGTTAAAAACATAATTATAAATAAAAATTTATTTTTTCCCGTGTATAGAAATAATTTTACTCGAGGTTAAGGAAAAAAAAAAAAAAAATGAGTGTTTCACTATTTTCAGCAAAACGGTAAGTTTCATCATAAAAGTACCCCAAACTAAAATTGTAGATCAAAAAATTATCTGTAGTTTTTTTTTCCTATGAGTCACCATTTCTAAGATATAACAATTCAAAAAGTTGTTATCGTCATAATATCCATGACTACGCCACGTATAATACATCTGAGTTGTTATATATGTTGATTTTTTTTTTTTTTCTATCGGTCATTATAACTTATACTTAAAATATATACAAGTTATAACTATAAGAATATCAGGTACAATGAAACCCGGTTGAAGAGGGTTGTTATTGGTCGTGTTACGTCTGTGTTAGGGGTTGGTCTGTTGGAGGGGTTGTTGTTGGTGGCTGTACGTGTTAGGGGTTGTTTGGCTGACGTTGGGGGAAGGTGGTATGGCGAGTAAGTCTGGGGGTCGTAAATATGGGTTGAGGGCGGATGTGATAGGGGAGTCTGTTGCGTTGGAGGAAGATACGGACTTTACTGAGGTTAATAAGCGGGATTTCCCATGGGAAAAGTTCCAAGGGTTGAAGATAAAGGGAGGGGGAAGTGTGGTGGATGAATTGAGGCGGATGGTTGAAGGGATTCCGGATGTGTCGTGTCTGGCACCGAAGGATTGGTTTGATTCGACGGATGAGATGATACAGTGTTTGGTGGATTTGGAGGGAAAAGTAGGAAATGGAGTAAGTGGGAAATTGAGATCGATGGCGGTGTATTTGTGGAGGTTGACTGCGTTTGCTGCTGATGTGTCGCAGCATGCTAGGTCGTTGGCTTGGGAGTCGAATTTGCTTGAGGTAGATAAGAAGAAGTATAAAAAGGAGATGGATAGGCTGAAGGCTTCGCTAAGAGTGGAGGAGAAGGAGGCGGAGAATCTTGAGGTTCAGTTGGTAAAGGAGAAGGAAAAGGTGGTGAGTCTTGAGGCTCTGTTAGGGATGAAGGGGGCTAAGAAGAAGAAGTGTATGATGGATGTTGCTGTGGGTACCTCACAGGGTGAGGGTGGAAGTTTAGGGTGCGAGGGAGAGCAGCTGAGAGCTGATAGTGCGACGGATATTGTGACGGCGGTTATGGGGAAGTTAGGGGGAGTACTTGAAGGGGTTAGTCGGAAGTTGGAATTGCTGGAGGGGCAGATAGCGGGGGTGGCTAGTCGGCTGCCAGGTGTGGTGGAGGTTGGGAGTGAGGTTGGTGGTTTGACGGATGGGATTAAGAGGAAGAAGAAAGTAGCGGAGAAGGGTGGTCCTCCTTTGTCCTCCCCTTTGGGGATGGACTGGGCTCCACTTCCCGGTGGAAAGAAGAATGATGAGGGAAATGAGGTTGTGGTCAGTGGGGGAAACGCCGAGGAGGAATGGTCTGTTGTGGAGGGGAATGGGAAAAGGAGGAAGGTGGTGAAGAAGGGTGTAGTTGAGACCCCTTCTGAGCCTCAAGGTGTGGGGTTGGAAAAGAGGGTGGTGAAGCCAAGGCCGAGGGTCCCGTCGCCGCCACGAACGGCGGCGGTGGTTATTACGCTGCGGCCGGACGCGGTGGCGAGGGGGCTCACGTATGGGCAGGTGTTGGCCGAGGCAAGGGGCAAGGTGGGGTTGGAGGCGATGGGGATCGAGAGCGTTTCCTGTCGCCCCACTGCTGCGGGTTCCAGGATGCTGGAGGTGGCGGGTCCCGATGGGAAGGAGAAGGCGGATGTTTCTGGCGGCGAGATTACAGAGGGTTGTTGAGGAGGTGGCAGTGGTCTCCAGGCCAATGATGCGGGCTGGTGTCCGCCTTGTTGGTCTGGAGGACTCGGTGGGGAGAGAGGAGGCTCTAGCCAGGGTTGCGCAGGAGGGGATTTGTGGAGTGGATGAGATAAAGGCGGGTGAGATCCGGGTGTCGGAAAGAGGGGTGAGGAGTTTGTACGTGTCGCTTCCTGTTGAAGCGGCACGTAGGGTAGTGGAAAAGGGGGGGATAAAGATTGGGTGGTGCGTGACCCAGGTGCATGCACTTGAAGTTAAGCCGCTCAGGTGCTATAAGTGCATGGGCCTGGGGCACATGAGGTTTAGGTGTGTGGAGGAGGTGGATAGGGCGGCCCAGTGTTTCCGTTGTGGGGCACTGGGGCACAAGGCTGCGGCCTGTGTGGCGGAACGGCCAAAGTGCGCACGGTGTGCGGACAGAGGCAGGGAAGATGGGCACCATATGGGGGGGGCTTTCTGCCTCCCCTAGGGGTGTTGGTGTTGGTAGGGGATTCCTTGGGGGGGTTTGTGGGTATGGTTGTTTGAGGGATTAGGGGATGTGGGTCTGTTGAGTGGATTTGTGTATTGTGTTGTCTTCTTCAGGTATCCCTCTCTTAGCTACGCCTTGTTGTTGCGACAAGGCGAGTTCAGGAGAGGGACCTATCTCTCTTTTCTCTTCTTAGCGGAGGCGGGCTCCTTCGTCTTTTTCCTCTTGGCCCGCCTCCGTTCTGTCCCTCTCTTCCCGTTTCTTTTTTTATTGGGGCAGGAGTATATCCTGCCTTGGAATGTTGACCGATGGGTCATGCCCCCCTTCGGGGGGGAGGGTGAAGAGGTGGGGTTGAGGAATATCCTCCCCCATCCCCATTGGGCCATTGCACGACGAGGCCCGGTGGGTTCGCTGCAGGGGGCAACGCGGCGACATGCCTTGGCAACCCCGTATCGCCCTCATCCCAAATGCAGCGGACGGCCCCGGGGGGTTTTAGTGGGTATTTCCGGGCGACTCTCGCCCGGGTGAGTCCCACACTGGCACGGAGCTCGTCACTCCGTGCCCCCTTATCTATTGTATTTGGGGGACTTTGATCCTTCAAATACAATACATAAGGGCAGTGCGTAAATGCATTTCCCCCCGTCAAAAAAAAAAAAAAAAAAAAGGTACAATGAAACCCAGTCCGATAATTTATACGCAAAGGTAACGTTAACATCTGTCTTTTGTTCTAACGTGTGCATATTATGACGATAACGGTGGCTCGTTGGAAAAAAATATTGATTAATTTATTTATAGATAATTTTATATATTTACAATTTTTTCCCGGGATACTTTTATGATAAGACTTATTGTTTTGCTGAAAATCGTGTAAAACACATTTTTTTTTACCTTTAACTTCGAGTAAAAATTTAAAGAACGACGGGGAACTTAAATTTTTTATTTTGTTGTATGTTAAGACTAATTTATACTGAACTTTCAGCTTGCTGTGATTTTATGCACCTCGCGAATGCCTAGATTGATCGGACTACATAGAGAATCCTCGGATTGTGTGACATTGGATTTGTAAAAATTTGGATTGACATTGAAATCTGTAAAAGTGTCTGCTTCGTTTGATATTTTGCAATGTGACTCAAAAATGTGTGTGGGTAAAAATAAAAATGCGAAGAGAGTGTCTCACTGAGTATTTCGCTGTGGTCAAAACGCTTCATGATTTCACAGAACTCCATGAGATGACCTTCGTTGTATAAGAGTTGGACGCTGAACTCCAAGTCTTTGATGGAACACTGATAGAGAACCTCGAGCCCAGACCTGCAGACCGCCAGCACTTCCCGAGTGTTGGCCCGCGAATTATCTGTACACGGGGAGGGGGTAGAAAGATCTAGACTTGGAAATTGGTAATGCTGTCCGATTCCACGTTGAACCCACGTATCCAAGTCTATTATGAACTTGAGTTTTCGGTGAAGGAGATTGATTGATTTTCTTGATTCAACCGAAAGACGTCTATTGTTGGACACAGGTCTCCTTCAAAAAGGGGGAATTGGGGTAATCGGCACGCTTGGCAGGCGGGTTGGGGATCGCAGGCATGTATTTGTGGGTACTCAGGGGATGCTGCGGCCCATCCCTCTGGTTTACCCCTCAGTCGGGGACGATATGGGGTGGTACTAACCATAGATAATATTGCGAGAACCATTGGATGGCAGTAGGGCATTATTTTACAATGTCCGCCTAAATAACTACCACTCTCCAGCTTGAAAACTTGTTGTCAAGCACCAATATGTATGTTCCGGCACCATCACTAGAGAGCCAAATACCTTTAGGCTTAGTATGTTTTCCATACTGGATCACGTCACTTAACATCAGGTGGGATTGTAATTCCTGTAGTATTCGTGATTTTTGAAATCCAAACTCCATCGGTTTGGGTAACGTCAACAAAAAAAGCTGTCAAAAATACGGTGGCACATTAATATTTCCGGCATAAGCGATGTGTTCTATTATTACCCTTATCCTACCGTCATTATATAAAATTATTGTTATTTCTAATTTTATAACTCACACGAGAGGAGCCGCGGGTGCACCTAGTTGTCTATATTTAAAAGTAAGATATCACATAAATTAAATATAGGATATACCTGTAAAGTTATTCTTGTCCATCATCACAGCACATATCCTTAAAGCGTACACGACAGTCTGTAGTAACATAACATGGCAATCGCACCTGAAATATATTATTTATATATTAAAAATAAATAAATATAATTTTTTTATATTATTTGGTATTATATTATTAATATTATATAAAAATAACTGATACAGGTTATGTTGGTACCCATGGAACTTGTATAAGTTTCGCGCACGTAAAATAAATCCGTTCAAAACACACCCAAAAAAAAAGGCAGTCACGGGAACTGCGGACAGAAGTTACAACTCGAACCCGTTTTTTTAATGTTTAAATTACATTTAATAGAAATTATTAACATAACCTAACCTAATTTGTCTGTGCAATAATTATGTACATTTCAATATACAAATACAAATTAATAAAATACAAATAAATAAATAAAATACAAATTATTTCAACATTTCAATAGTGCAATAGTTACGTGGGTAAATTATATATTTATTTCTAAACGCCATTTTACACTTGATATACTCTAGCATGTTGTCGGCTGACGTCATAGCATTGGTAACGCGAATATATAGTTTTTCCCCTACCCAGAATCGCTCAACGCCGCTAAATTAGTTTTCACTAAACGCATATGAATTTCTGGTACTATCTATTTGTTCTGGTTAATCTCCGAAACGGCTGAACCTATTTTGATGAGATTTTCTCTGGTAGATAGCTGAGACACAATTATATGTTAAAAGAAAAACGAAAACGTGTACTTTAACTTTGTTTTTATTCAATAATTTCATTCATTCATTCGAAATCATTCCATCCCGACTACAAATTATCTATGACCTTTTTTTTTTTTTTTTGTCGGGGGGAAATGCTTTTACGCACTACCCTTACCCATTGCATTATTTTCCTTACCCATTGCATTATTTTCCTTACCCATTGCATTATTTTCTTTACCCATTGCATTACCTTACCCATTGTATTACCTTACCCATTGCATTAAGATTTTAAGATTTTGTTGAAGTTTTTTTTTTTTATTAACTTTAGACTGTAAGCCTTCCCAAAAACTTTAAAATAAAAAATAAAATAAAATAATTCTAAATAATTGTAAAATTAGTTAAAAAAAAGAAACAACATTTACCTGGCTTTATCTCCAACAATATTACAAATATTAACATTTAAATTTGTATAAAAGACAAGTAAATTTCTTGTCACGTCCAGAGCTACGTCTATGAACTTTTGTGACTCTATACATTTTAGGCATACTTCGATTTGTTTCAATAGTATTTGTAAATAGCACGTACCATCTGAAAATATGTTATACATATAGAAAAAAAAAAACAGGTTTTTTTTAATATAATTTGCAGCTTTTTTTTTTTAGAAAAAAAAATTCAAAATGTTTATTTAATAACTAGTTATGATCGACGCATTATGAACTGAGGCTTCGGATCATAAATCATATTTATCTGTCTGTCTCGCTCGCACTTACAAGTCTTATGGAGAGGAGTAGTGATGTGCGTAAGAATTGTAGAGGTGCATATCGATAACGGGATAGGTACCATCGATATGCTAAATTATATTAAGTATTAATAGGAATAATGTTTCGCTATTTAAATAAGTTTTTAATTTGTAAGATAAAATGTTTGTTTGTCCCCTATTTCCTTCTTGGATTTAGGCATTATGGTAAATATTTTGATTTTTTTCCATAAATTAGTTATTGTAGAAACTAGGAGCTTTTGAAAATGAAAAATTGCTCGATTTTTACCGTCATTTTCAGACGTTCGTCAAACAAATTTGATAGATAACATTAAAAAAAGCTATTAGACTAAAACTGAAAGAAAATTAAAAATCGGTCCAGTTTTTGGGGAGGAAAGAGGGTACCACGAACTGATGTTTTGGTCTATTTTGCAAACGGTAAATCAGCCCGAGCTGCAGTTGTTCCTTTTCGCTTTCTTTGGGGTGCAACGCGATAGCAATAGATTTCTGAAATACCTACTTTTCCTACCGCGTGTCCTCTTAAGTAAAGCTCACATGAGATCAGTTAACCTTAAGTGATGTTGCTAAAATAAACCCACATTTAGGTAATCAACGATAGATTTTTGAACTTGTGTGTGTGTGTACCCCCCACCACAATAGTATTATAGTTGCTGTGTGATCCTACTATTGAGCTATCGTTTCATACATTTACTATGCGATCCAGGTAAATATAGTAATTTCCCCCCCCCCCCCAAATTTTCACTTACCCTTTTTAAAAAGCAATACTCCTTGATCGTAATCCGTTCTTAGATTACCAACGGGACTTCCGTAGCAGAATATATTGTGGAAATTTTCGATTATCGATAATTTTTTAACAATATTTAATACACGGCAGCAGACGTGAGGAATCGGTCGAGATGTTAATATCGATTTTATAACGCTCATGGTGTTATTCGTATATTTGTTAGTTCGAGCGTTTATGTTTATTAATGTATGGAGAATTGATAGTAAAAGACCGCTGTATAAGATTGCACACGACTGGAAAATAATAGGTATGTTTACTATAATCATTAGTAAGTTATTTTATTACATCACTAGCTGTGTGCCCGCGTGTTTGAAATTAATTTTCACTGCACAATATAGTTTTATACGGAACCCTAATTATTTTCCTATTTTTTTTTGGGTACTAACATTAAGCAAAGGTATTCAAAATTACTATTAATTTCACAAATTCAAACATCTGCCAGTAAAACAATACACTGAAACGGATTTTATTCCAATTTTAATGAGTTTAATTTTTTTACGCGGAACCGTAACTATTTTCGAAAATTAAATTACCCTAAGTTACCCGGAGTAACTTTAGCTAAAACAGTCCCGTTAAAATCGGTACAGCCGTTCCGGAGATTATACATTACTAACAGACAGCTAGAAAAAAATTTAAAAATTGTATTTTTTCGTATAGATATCGCATTTACATTAATTTCTATTTAGTAAAAAAAAATTAACATTACAGACACTTCAATTTTATTTATTAGTATAGATTATTAGTTCCGACTCAGAAATAGATTAAGTTAGCAAGAATTTTAGGCATTTTTAACCTCCCCCCTGATGTCAATTTAAGTGTTGCCATCCATCCATTCAACCGAAAGACGTCCACTGCTGGACATTGGTCTCCCCCAAGGATCTCCACGACGACAGGTCTTTCGCCACTCGCATACAGCGGATTCCCGCGACCTTCACCAGGTCGTCGGTCCACCTTGTGGGGGGGGGGGGGGTCTATCCACGCTACGTATCCCGGTGTGTGGCAGCCATTCGAGAACCTATTGAACCTTTTTTTTTTTTTTTTGACGGGGGGAAATGCATTTACGCACTACCCTTATCTATTGTACTTAGGGGATCAAAGTCCCCCAGTACACTAGATAAGGGGCACGGAGTGACGAGCTCCGTGCAGTGTGGGACTCACCCGGGCGAGAGTCGCCCGGAAATACCCACTAAAACCCCCCCAGGCCGTCCGCTGCATTTGGGATGGGGGCGACACGGGGTGGCTTTCGCAAGCACCGCGTCGCCAACACCGCGTCGCCGAACCTATTGAACCTAACCTAACCTAATCGGTTCTGCGAGCAATTTGCCCAGCCTATTGCAACTTAGCAATTCTTCAGGCAATGTCTTTTACTTAGATTCTTTTTGCGGATCTCATTTCTGATTCTATCCATAAGGGGGGTTGAGTTGCCATAATCGCCACGTTTGGCAGGCGGGTTGGCAATCGTGGTCAGGTGTTTGTGGTACTCAAGGGATGTTGCTGCCAATCCGCTGGTTTATCTTTTAATCGCCTTTTATGACACTGTGGCACCACACTGATCTCTCTCTCTCTTTCTCTTTTTACACGATTTAGGCTGTGCTTTGACCACAATCTCAACTGATGTTATGCGACGATGTGGTCCAGGATGGTCCTGGCTCTCAAGTGATGATGCCGGAACAAACCTATTGGTATTTGGCGACAGGTTTTCAAACTTGAAGGTGGTAGCTATCCAAGCGGGCAAAAACCACCATGCTATGGTTTCCTTCACTGAAAACTCAGGCGGATTCTAGAGTCGTATAGGTGGGGATCGAACCCGGGTCGATTGTCGCGGAATCCGGCCGCACTAACCGCTACACGTCGAGAGTCGGCCGATAACTGTTTTTGTAATTACGTGTTTGCATTCAACTGTCTCTTAAGTTCTGCTAACAGTTGTATTATTTAGTCCCTTCAACACTCAAGGGAACATATGGGGGTGGTACTATCCTCAGCCAGCACCATATATTTTAGAAAATCTTAAATAATTAACTATACCTTTTTTTTTGACGGGGGGAAATGCATTTACGCACTACCCTTACCTATTGCATTAGTGAGACCGGAGTCCCCCAATGCAATAGGTAAGGGGGCACGGAGGGACGAGCTCCGTGCCAGTGTGGCACTCGCCCGGGCGTGAAGCGCCCGGAAATACCCACTAAAGCCCCCCGGGGCCGTCCACCGCATTTCGGATGGGGGCGACACGGGGTGGCTTTCGCAAGCACCGCGTCGCAAATAATTAACTATACCTTGCTCATGTGATTACCATTTGAATTCCTTATTCCTTAAGTCATCAAAATAAAGTAAAGTATAATCCCCCCCCCCCCAAAACCCCCCCCCCCCCCACCCCCCCCCCCCCCCCCCCCCCCCCGTTGGTACTAAAACCAGAACAGTCCCTTGACTTCACGTCAGTCAGTAGGGCCTTAAAATACTTTTTATTTTCCAACTTTAGTTCCATTTATGCTATTTTTGTATTTTCTAGTTTTTATGATAAATTGTATTAAAATGACATTAGACAGTTCTGTACATTTCCAAACTGATAGTAACTACTAAGTAATAAAGTTCTAGATTCTAGACTATAAAACAATCTAGTTATGTAAAAACTAGACTACGAAATACGTTGATCAATATTACAAATAATACACATACCGTATTGTCCAATAAAATACATATCCTATTTATCAAATCAAATAGGTTAGTCCGGTCTGAACTTTTCAGTTCAAACATATCGAATATCTCGATGCTCTGGAAGTTTCTAGAATACAGGATAATATCCCGACCATTCGTCTTGCTAATATCTCTTGTTCTTCTTTGTAGAGCGCTCTGGAAGAATTATATAGATGGGTATTATTTTTGTTATCAATTTGTATCTTAATAAACATCTTGAAGTAATTAAAACATCATTTTGCAGATTTTTGACTCCTTTTTTGTCAGTAAAGCACTTAATTTTCTCACCCCCCTCTCGTAACCTATGTACGGGCATAATATTGAGAAAAACCTAAATACTTCTCGCGTAATCACTCTTCAGAACCCCGTTCCTCATGTCAAAACCCCCATTGATCCAACGACCGCTTGTCAAAAACTTTGCATGTACTTCCAGAATTGTCAAATGATGTTAATTTAAAAACACGTTATTAATATGTCGATTACCTATATAAATGAGACAATAGGAAAACAATGGAAGGCTGGCGTAAACGAAAGGTTAGTGCTCAAGGGGTTACTTGAGCAACTCTCTTGTATATGTAACTGATTTCCTCAATAACGGCTGTATCGATTTGGATAACATTTTGTATTTGAGCATAAGTTTACTAACTGGAACTAAGTACGTAGGTGTTTGTTTATACATTTGCAATCCAATATTTATAATCGACAACTTGATTTCACTATTCAATAACAAGCGGATAAATTGTCTTGAATTAATATTAATTTAGTATCGTTAATAACTAAATTTTAACTGACATGACGCATGTAAACAACTATTTTAAAACTTTCTATTCATAAGTAGGAGTAGTTGACGATTTAGTAAACAAATAGGTACATAGGATTAAGTCTATTTTTTCGTTAAGTAACCGCCCACCCCCCCACCCCCTTCCAGCAGCGCTTGCATTCCTCTCGATAGGTAGGATTTATGAATAAAAACGATTTTCAGAAGTTCATATTAGTGAAATAAAAGCAACCACTAGACAGTTTAATTAAACTTTGAAGAAATAAATGTAAGCTCCCGCCTAATTAAATCAACTACATTTTTAGTTAATCATTTTGTCACAATATTTGTTTTATTTGTTACAATATTTGTAAAGAAGCTTAAAATATACTATCTGTGTGCCCGCGTTTCATATTTTCTTCATTGCGTTTCAAAAAAAATTTTAATACGGAATCCTAATTATTTTCTTACAAGAAAATGTAGTACTAAGTTTATGTAAAAATATTTCTAAAATCCTAAGTTACCCGGAATAATTTCAACTTTCTACCAAAAAAGTTCCGTAAAAAACGGACCAGCCGTTCCTGAGATTACAAACGGACAGACAGACAGACAAAAATTTTAAAATGTCATATTTAGTAAAAAAAAAAATAATTTTGACATTACAAACAGACACTTCAATTTTATTTATTCGTATTGATGATTAGATTCATGTAGCTGCATATTAATAGTTACCACTGAAAAAGAGTTATTTGCTACCATACCACAAAAAATAGAAAAGTTACTAATTCCTAATATTTATTCTTGTAGTATGTGAACTTACTCCCATAAGCAGATCCAATTTCTTAAAAACGCAATAACTTGAAGTGGCCTCTAAATACTTCTCGTCCATATCTCTCTGGAATGCTGTCGTCATTCTGTTAGATATCATTTCCAAACGACTTTCCACATCTTGTAGTATTAATCTTGTCGCATTGAATATCTGTAACATTATATGTTGTGTGTGTGTGTGTGAAATGCTAAGGATTGTAAATTAGAAATGGGATTTATAAATATAAAGATTCGACATAACCACAATGCAATAGGAACACATAGATAAGAAATAGAATAAGATTGTAAAATAGAAATAAGATGAAAACAATAAAGCCATAAAAAATGTAAACAAAACTCGGATTATGTCTGAGATGTAAGGGGACTGAATAATAAAAAAAAACATTATTAAAACTTTCACCATACAAAGAACTAGAAAATTCTATCACAATATTTATTTCTGAAAATTGCTTTATAACAACACTAGGTTTGTGCCCGCGGCTCCGCTCGCTTACTAAAACCTCACCAGATAATATATCTGATTTCAAAAGAACCATATAAAACAAACGTTGCTATTTGTATAGGGTAAGAATAAGAATTAAAAAAAATTATATACACTTACAGCTATACTTAAAGTATATTTAACCCTTAAATTCGCGTTATTGCGTTTCTACAACATACCATAAATTCCAATGATTTGATAGATTTAGTTATGTTTAGCCAAATATAACTTACCATAGATTATACATAATAGATTATCTATAATTACAATTAATATTATTATCTACAATTTAAAAAAAGTTACATGTATTTAAGGGATTAATGAATATAAATCAATTGTAAAGAATTTGTAATTGTTTATAAATGCTAGGGAAGCTACAGCCTCAGTCAAGTTATCAAACAATTAAAACTTACATTGAAATATCTTTCAAAATTCTCATCCCCATTTGCTATTGAACTCAAGTCCTCGCATACACTTTCAATGTGGAGTTTTCTTTACATTATTCTCTTTGGGTAGGGGTGTGGCAGGAGCTCTGTGGAAGGTGCTGTACAATCTGCATTTGTTAAGAGCGAAGTCTGTATTTCTTTGCAGCCTCTCGCTGTAGCCCAATATGGAATGCTGTTGCTCAGTCGGAGATTTCAGTATTAGAGGAATGACTAAATGTAAACTTGAAGATTCTGAAAATTATTATACATAAATCGGACCATTGCAAACTATATGGCAGGTAACATTTCTAGTTATCAAATAAATTTTCGTGGCTATACCGGTGGAAGCGGCCCGTAAGATGGAAAAGAAACTTAAGGCAAAGTCTCTGCGGTGCTTCAAGTGCATGGGCTTGGGCACACACACCCGACTTGGTCGGCGGTGGTAGAAAGGATTTTGCAGTGATTCCGCTGTGGTGCTCAAGGCCATAAGGTTGCGAAATACACTGCGGAGCCGCCGAGGTGCGTGCTATGTGCCGAGGAATGTAAGGAGGACCGGCAGCACATGTGCGGTGTCTTCTGCCGGCCATCCTATCAAAAGACGGGGCCCTATTTAACAAGTAGATGGCTGAAGGCCATAAATAAATTGAACTTGTTTATTACTAGCTTTGTGGTCATAGCTTTGCCCACGTTTCATATTTTCTTCACTGCATTTTAATTTTTTTATACCGAATTATTTTCCTAAATTTCTTTAGGTACTAAGATAAAGTTTAACTATTTCTCATAAATTCAAACACATTCCAGTGAAACCGTGGGTTGAATCGGATTTTATTCGAAATTTTATGAGTTTTAATTTTTTTACGCGGAACCGTAAATATTTTTGAAAAGCCGAAGTTACTTAGATACTAAGGAGTAACTTTAGCTATCTAATAAAAACAGTCCCGTCACAATCAGTTCAGCCGTTCCGGAGATTATCCGGACAAAATAGACAAACAAAAATTGTATTTTTGGTATAGGTATCGCATATACATTCATATCTATTTGGTAAAAAAAAATATTTTTACATTACAAACAGACACTTTTATTTTATACTAGCTGTGTGCCTGCGACTGCACCCGCGTTTTAAATATTCTTCACTGCGTTTTAATTTTTTTATACGGAACCCTAATTATGTTCCTAAAAAAAATGTTAGTACTAAGATAAAGTAAAAGTATTTTTCATAAATTAGCACATACCCAGAAAACTGTGCATTGAATTATATTTTATTTGAATTTTTATGAGTTTTATTTTTTTTTACGAGAAACCCTAATTATTTCAGCAAATTAAAAGTAGTATTATTTCTTTTTTTGTTGAGGGGAATGGATTTACGCACTTCCTCTATCGACCCCATCGAAGAATGAAGTCTCCTCGATGGGGTCGATAGACGAGTGTCTGGTACTCGCCCGGCGTTGATGGCGTCGGGAATACCCACTAAACCCCTGGGGTCACCCATAACATTAAGGGGGCGATACGGGATCGGAGACGCAAGCACCGCGTCATCCCCTGCGGCAGGCCCAACTAGGCCGCGTTCACTCATCACGCCCAGTCGGTGTGGGAGGAGTCGCTGCCTGACCCACAGGCTCACTCCTTAATGACTTCTTAATTACACTGCACTGGTTACAATTAAAAACATAATTATCACGAAACATTCAAACACATCATTGAATTGTCAAATTATCTATACTCCTCCTAAATTATAATCTATTCTCCATTTTGAAGACAAAACAGTTAACAAAAGCACAAATGAATACCAACCTAATCGAGAAGATTTGTTTAGTTTCACAAAGTGAGCTTTGTCCTCAGTTTGGACGCTGCTGCAGGAAGTTTTCACTCTCTTGCTCTGTACACTGGATTCGTTTGGAAAGTAATTGTTGAATTTATGACTGAAATTATGACAAGTATTCATACCTATGTTAAACATGAAGTAAAAGTTGTCTGTATACATATGTCTTGCCATCCAGAGCTGCTTTTGAATTATCTGCAACTTAATTCCCAAGCATGATAACATTGACCCTATTTGTCCACTATGATTATAATACAAAATTGGTTCAGTTACAATCCATGTTTATTGCATACAATCCGTGCCAGGAAAGACTTTATTTTCTAGTAATAATTAGAATCAAATCTACAAACAGGTTTGTTTTGTGTAGTACAAACACAAAAATTATTTGTAAATCTAACTCAACAGTACAAATAAGTTTTTTTTTATTTTAATGTTTTTTCTTGTACATTTTATCAATTGCAATATATGTAATTTGTAGAGCTCAATTATTAGTAGAAATTGTTAAAAAAAAGAAACATCTTTATTACCTCATAGTTAAATCATTTCCTCCTATAGTAACCTGTGTCAATCTCACTTTTGTTGACTCTAGTTTTTTACATTTTTCTTTTACACTAATTATTTCCATATTCTGCAATTATAAAATTCTAAATGTCAATAATAATATTAAGTAAAGGAATCTTAAACATATATTTTTATAATATCAAACATGATCGTTATTGATTTAAGTTCTACATGTGAACATAGTAATAATTTCATATTAAACAAATAAATATTTAGAGAATACACTAATTCTTTTATATGAATGGGTCAATTAAAAATATTCAAAACTTATTTTTGAATTTCAAGCATAATGTAAAAAAGCAAACTATTTATTCCATCTATTTTAAGTATTTTATACAAGTAAGCTCAATGTATTTATTTGTGATAGTGACCTTAAAATCAAGTTGAGTTTTTAAATCATATATTTGATTATTAGCTGCCACAAGTTTTTCATTCCACTCCATCTGGACCTTCTCCTGGGCTTTTATCTTTTCTAACCTAGCATTATCTACAGATATTTGGCAATTTTTCAAATGAGTTCTCAAAATGGATGCTTCACCTTCTTTAGTCACACATTTATCTAATAATTTCCCATTTTCTGATTTCAATTTAGTATTTTCTTCCCGTAATTGAAGTAGTTGACGGTAAATAATATCAGAATCATGCCCCTTGTATACTTTATCTTTAAATATAAAATCATCTGATATGTCCACTGGTTGGGATTGATTTGGACATAGTTTAGATGCAATTCCCGGCAGTGGTGATGAAATCCTATTACATTTATCGCTTAAATTATTTGAGAATAAACTGGGAACATTTGGTATTGGTTTTTTAAATAGAAACTCTGATTTAGATGAGCTTGGCTGTTGCTGACTGTAGAGTTGAGTGCTGCTGGTCGTAGGTTGCATACATATTGTGTAATTTGGAAGTTGGCTCGTATCACTATTAAAAGCATTTTCACAGGCCTGACTGGCCAGAAGTAGCATCTCGTCTTCATTATCATCTCCCCAATTCTCGCCTTGGTTAGACTCTGTAGACAAGACATTGTATGTTTTAGTTTCGCTAGGTATTTTTACTTCAATTATTAAGCTAGGGACATTATATTAAGGTTATGTTACCTTTTTTTGGGCTACGAATTTGACTCAAAGGAAAATTGTGATCCGAGATGCTAACGTCAAGTTTTGCTCTTTTTCTATCCCCGTGCAGTTGAGGAAAGAATCTTTTGGACATTTTGTATAGTATCTAAATATTCCTTTTAATTTTTATCAGTGTTTAACATTTTATTTACACACACACAAGGAAAACAGAAAAAAAACAAAATTATAAACAAAAGTTCGAAAATTGACAACTGTAACATTTTTTTTAGTTCCATTTCTTTCTTTTTAAGACAGGCAAAAGCACTAGTAGACCATGCAGCCAAGTCAGAAGTTAGCAACACTATTAATAAATGAATGGCGGTGTTCCAAAAAGACCAAGGTTTTACTTGATATGTTAATATATGTAACTTCTAATTTTAAAAATGGTACATTCTATGTCAATCTAAAAATAAAAGAAGTAATAAAATATATACAATTCAATTATATGAAGCTTTTTATTTATAATGTAAAATGACCGTAAATATTTAAATAATAAACTTTTCCAAAGCCTCACAGGCGGTAACAAAATGGTAGCCTTCTGTTACGACCACAACGGGAATGATAGCTTGGTAGACCGCAACGTAGCTTGGTAGACCATATGTCAATTCTGTAAAATAGACTCAACACTTGGGTGTAGCAAAGCCAACAAGATGTCTAGAGAGAATAAAGAAAAACGTGGTTTTTGCTACATATATTTAAGAAAAGGGCACATAAATATAGAATTACTTTTTTTTGTAGAATGTTTCTTCATGTAAGAAACATGTAAGTAATGTGATTCTTCATCCAGATATCCATGATAATGAAAATAATGGGATAATCTGAAATGAAATGTGTCCTCTGTGTCAGAATATATACTGGTACAGACGCTGATTCTTAATGTCGCCTACAAATATAAGATTAAGTAGGTACGTGAAAGTTTTTTTTTTTTAGACAGCGGGTTTTAAAGGTCGCAGTAAAAGCTGCACTCACCACGGGTGTTGGGGGCTGCAGCAGAGTGGCACAGGAGAAAAAAAAAAGGTCATATATATATTATTTTGGAGGTGTAAAACAGTCTGTGGTAAAGTATCAAATGCTGTGATATTCTCGTATCAGAGCATCAGAACAGTCTGATTTATGATGTTGGGCACCTACCAAAAGTTAAGAATGACTAGTTATTAAAGAAGTTGAGAGATTTGAATCTAAATAAATAAATAAATAATAAATCTCTCTGGTCTATGGAGTGTTAAGCTATTCTAAAATAATGATTGACAGTTACAGATACATAAGACGTGTCTGAAACTAATAATGGTGAATATGATCCTAGCACAAATATTGTCAGACTATCCATAGCTGTCCTCTACTAGTATCAAATATGGTAGTCATAAAATTATTTAAGAGATTTTTTGAACTGAATTACAAAATGAAAATAGGATAATTAATAATAATGTATAATAACTGAATTGAAATGTATTAATATGTATGTTTTTGTATTGGTTTATTGTTGTAGAAACTGTAATTTTTAATTATTTTATACATGTTTTTATATAAAGCAAACACCAGAGCAGAATGTTAGACCTGAACAATTTACTTGCAGTAGTAGAAAGGTAAAAATGCTGTGTAAATACGATGTTTATATATAATTTATTTCATACGGCTTTATTTGGAAATATGGCAGAGAAATTGTCGCAAATAATTTTAATGTCATTTATGTGTATGTTTGTTGTTTCGTGTCTGGTTTGGAGGATGTTCCAAAAAGACCAAGGTTTTACTTGATATGTTAATATATGTAACTTCTAATTTTAAAAATAGTACATTCTATGTCAATCTAAAAATAAAAGAAGTAATAAAATATATACAATTCAATTATATGAAGCTTTTTATTTATAATGTAAAATGACCGTAAATATTTAAATAATAAACTTTCCCAAAGCCTCACAGGCGGTAACAAAATGGTAGCCTTCTGTTACGACCACAACGGGAATGAAAAGGACAATTCAGAATTCACGCTCCGTGTCATTATTTTCACTTCACTACTCTTGTGTATCATAACTAAACTATATCACGTGAAATGCCACCAAAATGACATAATATATAGTCAAATACAGCAAAATAATGAATTAAAATAAGGACGACGACATGATAGACCAAAATCACCCCAACCACCCATTACATTTTTCTACAAATACAATATTTCTATGTTTATGTTTTTACAATTTGATTGCCAACCATAGGCCATAGAGAGTTAGAGAATAAATCGACTAATTTGTATAGTATTACACAATTTTTTTAAATATTAAAAAATGAACAGTTTCTTAAATGAAGTATATATTTTAATAACATAAGCTAAATAAATACGAATTTGTTATAATTTTACGATAAATATCGGTTTACAAAATAGAGACTAACCATAAATAATGCAGAGTAAAATATTTGACTTTATAAGTTTCCATAACAATCAAATTTGTCGTTGATTCAGTTCGTGGTTGAAAGTTGTACAGAAAAGACGTGTATGATGTCTGAAGGATATAAACTTGGTGATCTAGTTTGGTATGTAGTTAGAATTGAAGCGATTACTTGGTATATGTGTTCTTATTAAGTTAGAGTAATCTAATTTGATATAAATGTTTGTTTCAGGGCGAAAATGAAGGGTTTCAGTCCATGGCCCGGCCGGGTAAGAAGCTTCACTTTACTATTTTTTATTAAAAATAATTGTAAACGCTTCATGTACTATTTCATACAATATACTGTAATATTATCGTTTGTAAACAAAACAAATGTTTGTTGACCGATTTTGACATATGTATAGACAATAATAGGCGGGAAATTTCTGTAAATGTGTCTGAAAGTCTGGGTCAGAATGTATTTTGTAATAACTGAATATAGTTGTTATCTTGTAAAAACCTTAACATGTGTAGCCAAATTCCAGTTCTGAACCAATCCAGTATATTTGTATATAACCAAAATAAAAAATTTTTAGTTTCCATATAAACTACCAACTAAATGAGACATTTATCTTTAAATTAATTAGTGTTATTTTTATTATTCTCAAATATACTGTTATTTGTTATATTTGTAAAGAATGTTTGGATATATAAATTTCTTTAATAGACAGAGTAACCTAATTTGATGCAACTATGATTTTCAGGTAGCCTTACCGACACCAGAGTTGAAACCACCCAAAAAGGCGACACATATCCAGTGCATTTATTTCTTTGGAACTAACAATTAGTGAGTATGCAGTATGGTTACAGGACATGATATTATAGAAATTTTGACTGTCTAATCATGTATATCTATGAACAATTGCTACACTACTCTCTGAATATTTAAATTGTAAAATACCAGGTCTACCAAAATACTAAATTGAATTTGTTTGTTGCATTATATTTGGATATTTTTTATATCCTAAACATAAATTTCTATTTTTAAAGTTACATATTTATTACAAAACAGCAATTTTGTGAGTTGCAGTAAAAACTATGTTGATAATTATACTGAAAGGTATATAAGAAGTAACAGTTGAAAGCAGTTTCGAGAAGTTTTATTGAAGAAAGCAGTTTCAAAGTATCAGACTGGGTTTTTTAACATTTTGGATTCACCATTATCAGATGAAGTCAGAATGCTGTACAGTCTAGTTCAATATATGTGTAAAGAGGAGGTGAAGTGTATTGTAGTTAGATATTATTTAAAATATATTCTGTAAGTTTATCAATAAGGGTGACATGGTTGCATCACTTTAATAAAGTAAAAAAATGGTACCAGGTCAAAATGTTAACTTCTTGAATATAACAACTTTTTCCTTCAATGATAAAATGTAAACATCATTTAAGAACTCAGTATCCAATAATAGTATTAATAATAAATCTATTTGTTTATTTTTGTATATGGCTAACATAGGCTCAGTGCTTTGATCACAATCTCACCTGACGTTAAGTGATGATATGATCCAGGATGATAAACACACTAAGCCTAGAGGTACTGGTTCTCAAGTGATGTTGCCAGAATACACCAATTGGTATTCGGCGACAGGTTTTCAAACATGAGGTTGGTCCCAGGCGGGACCTACCAAATTTGAAATTGAAAAAATTGAAATTCCCTACCACCATGGTATAGTTTCCTATAATTTTTCCTTCACCGAAAGCTCAGGGGGATTTTAAAGTCGGATAGGTGGGGATCGAACCCACGTCGATTGACGCTAATCCGGCCGCACTACCCCGCTGCTCCATCATCGCTCCACTCCATCCATTAATAATGAATTTATTCACATTATTAGTGTATTAAAATAAGGTATAAACAAGTAACTAAATGATCAACATTTGTCGCGATCAGAGGGCTGGCCAATATTCGGCACAGCTTAATATTTTTATATAAGCATTGCCATTTAACGTGAACCTTCCCATCTGGTAGCAAGCTTTTTTTTTTTAAACCTAGCTAATGCTCTTGACCGGAATGCTGAAGGCACTCGCCGCAAAAGGTAACTAGCACAAGGGTTCGAACCTCGGCGTGGCCGCTACCTGTATTTCAAAATTCTCGCGGAATTTTAATCCTAGTTAAAACCTACTGTTTTTTATTTATTAATAATAAAAAAAAGTTCCTAATAGGACCTATGTACCTGCGTGTTATGTGCAGGAGTGTGTATGCAGTGTATGTGTAATACTCGATCCATGATCAGTGTCACTGTATTGCGTTGATAGCGTCGTCAAGAGCCTCCCCAGTTGGGGAACGGAGCATGTCTTGGGCCACCACCGGAGGAGGACCCGGAAAGTGTGCGGGAGCAAAGTTAGCCGCCTGTCCCCGGCCGCGGGAACGGCGGTTTCGCGGGCGTGGGAGCTGACACGCTAGTAAACGCGGTTCATGCGGAAAGATCCTGTCATGCGAGTTAAGTTATCGTCGCAATCGAACAAAATATTACGCGGACGCCTCTTATAGACGGCGCACCGGACGGTCGAGTACGAGACGACTTGTACTTACTATGAGGGTATTCGGGTGGGTCTCTGCGCGTTCAAAGTAGGCGCGAGACTGTGTTTTAAAAACAGACCTAATGGTGGGCAGGTTCAGATCCCCGGGTAAATCCACATTTCTGTGAAACCATTGAGCGCCTGCGGCTTTCCGTACAAAGCGATTCTAAATCCTTTGTAAGGTACGCATCTGAGATCTCCTAATGTGATCGAACACAGGTGCGCAGTACGTGATGATGGGTGTAACCACCATCTTGTACAGGGAAATTTTATGGCGGAGGGCCATCTTGCTCTTAGAGTTATAAAGAGGGTAGAGACGGCCTAGCACCATGGTGGACTGGCGCTTGACTTTCTAGAGGTGAGCTTTGAAAGTCAGTTGGGCGTCTAGTTGGACACTTAAGTACCTAACTTCGGTGCTATATGGGATAACAGTACCTGCGTACTTGATGGATCTGGTAGCAAGCTGGACGGCATTAATTATTTATAGTTTTTTTATGTAATAATAATAAGGTATTTTGAATTAGTTAGTGTTTGTTTTTGTAGTCGAAACATATAGGTTGTTGTATTGTGAATGTAAAAACCTCCGTTTACAAAAATGTCTTATTATTACTACCTAGATTTTTATAGAGATCATAATACATTCGCATTTTGATATCTGAGTCTGTAATCTGTTACAGAGACGATTTATGATTATTGTGAACTTGGTGACAGGATTTAGTTACAAGAGCTCTGTACCTCTAGCAACTCCAACAACTGCTTACCACCCACCCAAGTATTAAAACACAGTTAAAAGGCCACAATCGCCTTATCTTGCAGTTTGATAATTACGTAGTTCCGTGTTGTTTTCACGCACACACACACACACACACACACACACACACATACACATATATATATATATATTGGCTTCAATGTTAACCGACTTTTTGTATAAAATTACCTCTCTTAGCGTTATTACTCTATGTTTTAGATAATTGATCTAGTTAATATGGATTTTTTTTTTTATTTCCAATGATTGTTACATTTAACCCTTTGGGTTACGCCGGCCTCATTGTATATTCTAAATTTTATGTTAATTATTTGGCAACTAGGTTGTATACCAATAGGGTGTCAGCACTGTTAGGCTCTGAAATGATCCCGTGAAACGTTCCCTGATTCCACATATTGAGACCAAGGTGTGCTTAAGTCATTTCCTCTCTGCTTTGTTCCGCACACATTTCATCAACACGTGATGCATGTCTTCGACTCTATTGTATTTCTCACAATTGGGTAAGTTACGTTTTTTATGAGATAGTAAAAGTTGTTGAGGCCGTATGTCCGGAACGCAGTCTATGGGCGTTAACAATTTAGTTTCTTGTTATTTCCACGTCAGAGTACCACAGTATTTGAGGAGGCGACTAAATCTTCCAACTGAATTTTAAAACAATTTGGATGACAAGCCTCTTTACCTAAATGGCGGAACAGTTATGTTTTATGTATGTACCACCATATGGTACCAAATGAAAGGGTTTTGATGAGAAAGATACAAAACTGAAGTCACAGAATTCGAATTTGGAGTACGAAATTATAAACCTTAAAAATACAAACATTTATCCAATATTTTACTTTAATTTAATTTAATTTAGAAGTTTGTTCTTAAACAGTATTTTTTATTATATTGTTTTAGTGTGAACATTAGTTCTCGTTAAGAATATTTTTAAAGTTAAAATTGTTACTAATCGTTTGTACTATGTTAATATTTTAGTACAATTGAATTATTCAAATAGATGATTGGTTTTAAGTCTTGTCTATATTTTTTATTCATGTTTTTGGTGTATTCTTATGATTTTATAATCACACTTTACTTGCGGGAAAATTACTTATTTTTGTCTCATGTTATTAATTCTGCATACATGAAATAAAGTATGTATAAATATATAAAATAAAAAACACCGTTTATAACTAGAACGGATGTATCGATTTTTATGATCTTTGATTTGTTGGATTTATCATAGTTTCTATGGAACGGCTATTTTGATCATAGATCTCGAGAAAATATTGACATTTCAATGAAAAGTTTTTGCAAATAGTCTCGGACTCGAGAAATTTCCTCGTTGGAAATGGAAGAAAACTACATTTCATTCAGCTAATAACACGACACGTATTGATTTTGAGGTGGTACGACGTTCGCTGGCTCCCCTAGTATCGAATGAAATTAACTTAAGAGGAAGCTTGAAAGTGGCGTCAGTGACGGAAGTTAAGGAGCAGTCGTCTGTCTGGGTATGGGCATGTAATGCGCAAGGAGGGTGAGAATGTTGTAAGAATGTATTGGATATGAATGTGTACCGTTATAGGGGAAGATCAAAGAAAAGATGGATGGATTGTGTGAAAAATGATATGCTTAGAAAGGGAATGAATCTGGATATGCTCTTAAATAGAGATGGAAGGGCTTAAAGACATGTTGTGCCGACCCCAAATACAAATGGGAGAAGAGTAGGGCGCTGATGATTTATACAAAAAAGACAGACTGGTCGAGTTTATTGCCGGTTTTTCTCGGCTGAATCGTTTTCCCGAACCGGTGGTAGTGTATTGACGTTCATAAGCGCTTTCTCAGGGTGTAAATTGAATAAAATTTTACTTCATTTTGATAATTAAGAATCAGATCTTTTTAGATTTAATGTCACCTTAATAGGTAGTCTAATGACTACGTACACTTCACTTAAAATCCTGTTGCTATTGGGTATGAAGACAAGCCTAAATAATAAACCAATAAATATTTCAAAACACACTGTTTTTAAAATATTTTTTAACTTTAAAGATTATACAGATATAATAGAAAACAAAAAAAAAATAGTTTATTAAAACAGAAGATAAATAAATTAAAATATTGGTCTTTGCTTATTTTTGCTTGCTCTGAACGTTCCGTCTTAGTACTGGAAACGCTTTGAATGTAAGCATTGAGTACAAGAAAAAAATTATCTGTATTTGTGAAAGAATTAATATAAAAATCACATGTGAAGATGATGACATAAGTTATTCAATAATGCAAGCAATATTTACTCGAATCATTTAAAGTTAAACTTTGGAAGCAATGTTGGCTTTTTTTTCAATAAGTGGTGTTTTAATCTGTTGTGTTTTCTAGGTTTAAAAGGCCTAAATTGAATAAAGTATATTTTAATTGTATTAATTGATTCATTTATTGTCATTATAACTGTAAATTATTTACTGGTTTAGTTAAATGTTCTAAAGAACGCTGTTGTGCTCATTTATGTCGCTTATCCATTAAAAAATATTTCAAAAATACTTTATTTGATTTAGGCCCTGATAAGGAGCTTATGAACGTCAGAATACTAACACCGGTTCAGAAAACAACCCAGTCGAGAAGTACCGATAAAAACTCGATCTGTTTTTTTTTCATCATTATTTATTGCCCTCATAACTTTCCCTATTTTACTTAATGTAACAGTTTTTCTCCTTTTTCTTTTTCTCCTTTTTTTGTCAACCGATTTCCTTTATTTTTAGCATTTCGTTTGGTAGCTACCATTAGCTCTAGTAATATCAATAATAAAAAAATTGAACAGTTTTTTTTATCATACATTTTCAATAATGATTTTTTATAAAAAAAAAACATAGACAAAACTGTTGCCTTTTTGTGAGCATCTTGTGCTAAGAAGGTTTCTTTATTTGCATAAATTACCTAAATATGTAACTCATCCAAAGGTGTGTATGTCCATTTAGGTTTATGTGAAAATATGTTGAGCTATTAGATTGTGTAAATTTAAAACAATATTCAGTTAAAAATTTATATGTATAGTTAAATACGCTAGCGCACTTCATGTTATGGTAATCCTTAACGGGTTCTAAATTCGAATAACAACGTCTTAATCAGACGTTCCGTGTGGTGCCGGCTTAAGAATATTACCACACCATATCTACCCGTGGGGGTCGCAAAATGCGACTAAGGGATACAGCAGGGGTGCGACGTAGTGACTGCGAAAGCCACCCCGTGTCGCCCTCATCCCAAATGCGGCGGACGGCCCCAGGGGGTTTTAATGGGTATTTCCGGGCGCTTCACGCCCGGGCGAGTCCTACACTGAGGCGGAGACGTCCCTCTGCACTCCCTTACCCATTGCATTGGGGGACTTCGGTCTCACTAATGCAATGGGTAAGGGTAGTGCGTAAATGCATTTCCCCCCGTAAAAAAAAAAAAAAAAAAAAACAAACATCATCTTCTGGGCAACAGCATGGATGGGCAACAGCATCTTCTGAGGATCACAAATACCTACTGCGATCGCCAATCCGCCTGCCAAGCGTGGCGATTAGGGCAATTCCCCCCTTATCTTTGGGGAGAGACCAAGTTCAGTAGTTGGAAGGATGGATGGATCAGACGTTTTATACAATGCTATAGGACTTAACACTACTGAAATATTGCTGTAGCATCCACGGAATGGAACAATTAGCATAAGTCTGCTCTGGACGGTTTAATGCAGGAGAATGCACGTAACTAAGGATCGCTCGATAAAATCGAAATATCCTTCATAACCACTTACCAAGAGTGGTTTTTCTAAGCAGAAGAGAAATGTATTTGCTTAGATAACTATCAATTTCATGATTTGGAATTGGTGGCGACTTTAGATACAGCTATCTTGTCAAGTCATCTGTTTTGCATGCATTGGAAACCACGAAGGAAAAAAATGTGTTGTGTAAATACTAAACCAAAGGTGTTTGTCGACTGGTTATTATTTAGTTTTTCTATTTTTTATAATTGATGTAAATGTCGTAATAATTTTTTTAAATATCAATAAGGAAAGAAGATTGCTTAGTGGTGGTGTGCTCAAATTTCGCGTCAATGGACGTAGATTCGCGATCATCTATCCTATATTGATCCTTTCGGTGACGGGTATTATCGTTTGAAGTCATAGCATCCTAGCTATAGATACCACTGTCGAGTTTAGAAATCTGATACCAAGCACCTAAAGGTGTGTTCTGACAGAGTCATTTGAGTGTTAGTATAAGCCTTAGTGTGTTTAATATCCTGGACTATATCGTCCCCTAACCGTCTGAGATTCTGGTCAAAACCTATTACAGTATTAGTGTAAGAAAAGATGGTACGCAATTGATTAGTTAGATTCAGAATTAACGTAGTTTTGGATGAGGTATTCTTAGGAATTTATGAAGCACTAGAAAGCAAAAATAAATACAAACAAAATGTTTGTTTCTACGTACTTGGACACAAAGATCCTTAGTACATTTGATATAATAATAATAAAAAAAAGGTTTAATACATTTATCTACTACCACGCATTAATTGAATTTGTAGGCCTTTTAATAACGGTTTACAAATTTTTACGTAATCTTTGTTGCGCATTTTCACCATTAAAATAATTATATTTTACAACGATTAAAATGAAGGTATGTGGTATTCTTTATACACTCGATCACTATATTTATTCTTACTGTTAAATACTATTTTACAAGCGGTAGGACTTAATTGGAAATGTAAGGTAATAAGAGGTAAGTAATATGATCGCAGTCACCGTAGATGTCTATCGGAAATATACTATTAGTAGCAGACGAGAAATCCCAACTTATTTTATTACATGCTAAAGTGCTAATCACTTTCATATTTTGACCTGACAATAAGTGACGATGTGGTCCTAAACCCTAAACCTAGAAGTCTCTCGAATGATGCTGCCGGATACTATATTTTTTTTATACGCTCTCTGTAAGAGCACGGATCAAAAACAATGACGACCGCTGATAAATGAGAATAATCTTTCGAACGTGGGCATTATAATGTCGGGCTGCATATACCACGACTGAGCCTCCTAGATAGCTCTGGATATTGTCTTGCTGATCCCGGTGTGTGACGCGCCCTTAAGAGGAAACGCGGCGATAACAAATTCGAAAGACGCGTTGCGCCCCAATGAAAAAATTACAAAACGCGAAAGGGACAATTGAGGTTCGGTCTGGTTATACCTTTGCAAATTAGATTAAAACCGTGAAACTGGTAATAAATAAAATTGAAGTTTTAATGTCAAAATAATTCTTATATACGATAACTATACCACATATACAATTAAAAAAAAAATTCTGTCTTTATTTCTGTTTGTTCGGGGGTAATATACGGAACGACTGGACCGATTTTAACGGGCCTTTTTTTGGTAGATAGCTGAAGTTACTCCGCGTAACTTAGAGTACTTTTCTTTTTCGAAAATACTTAGAGCTCCACATAAAAAATTAAAACTCACGAAATTGTGAATAAAATCCGATTCCATACACAGTTTTCTGGCAGGTATTTGAATTTGTGAGAAATATCTTTGCTTGATGTTATTAGCAAAAAAAAAATCGAAAATAATTAGGGTTCTATTTATGAAAAATGTCACATCGTAAAAGCTATTCAATGATACCTTATAAAAACGCGTCTGTAAACTTACTCACAACTGCGTCATGGTTTCCTATTTAGAAATTGAAGAAGAAAAATAATACGAAATTTCAAGAACCGACGAATATTTTTTAATTAATCTAAAAAGTATTTGAAATAAAGTTTTATTAGGTTTCTTAGAATATTTTACTTTTTCAATTAGTACTTGAGAAGAAATAAATGGTTTCCACGATACTTTAAGAATCCTAAAATACATTTGTTACAACAAAGTAAGCAAGGTTAGATACTACCTCAAGTTTAAGAGTCTGTCGCCAAGTGTGTTCAGGCATCATTACTTGAAAACCAGTACCACATCACCACAGCGTCACTTAACTTCAGGTGAGATTGTAGTGCAATGTGCTCTTAAAATATGAAACATTCCAATATATACTATCTCAACATTTGGTAAATGAAAAATCAAAGCGCTGATACTGAATCAGATGTTTTATTGCCTACAGAGCCTTTGAAAATGTTAAATCCAGGGGTTTAAATTTAATGCTACTAGATGTGTCAGTCCATTTGCGTACTACAATTCAATTATTCAATTGTTTTTAATTTTATATTTCTTGAATATTGAATTGTCTTGTCAAAATATAACATGGAAGGTCAAATATCAGGATTTATCGACTTCGATCACTTTTATGCACATATCTTGATTCATACAATCTTTAATTAAATTAAATATGTACATATTTTTATATGATTAGCTGCGTTACCGCGGCTGCACCCGCGTTTCATATATTGTTCACTGCGTAATGTAGTTTTTAATTTTTTTAATAGGGGTCCCTAATTATTTGTCATGTTGTTTTTTTGTTTTAATTTCTTTCGAAGGTAAGTTCTTTTTAAGCAAATATATTTCACAAATTCCTGCCAGTAAAACTGTGCATTGAATCGGATTTTATTCACAATTTCAAAGGTTTTATTTTTTTACCCCTAATAATTTTTCAAAAATAAAAGTCGCTTACTCGGAGTATCAAACAAACAGACAAACAAAAAATTTAAAAATGGGATTTTTAGTATAGGTATCATATATACATTTGTATCTATTTAGAAAAAAAGTATTTTGACATTACAAACATACACCTTAATTTTATTTACTAGAATAGATTTAAATTATAAATAAAAAAATAAAAATGGGAAAAGGGTAGGGGAGATGATGATGATGATGAGATTTAAATTATAAAAATCTATGATTTAAAAAAGGATAATTATTTATATCGGTTGAGTGATTTTGGGAGTCGATCGTTTTTTAAGTTGTACAAATAAGAAAGAGAAAAGTCGTTTTTTAAAAGACATTGACTTCCTAGACCCCCCCCCCATTCAGTAGTTAGCAAAGTTTTTATTTACACTCTCCGTAATAACGTACGCGTTGGCATATTAAAAAAAAAAAACGAAAATTAATAAGCAAATATTCCTTACGTAATCACCATTCGACTCCATGTAAAGTTAGCGACGCGCGGATAGAGGGGTCTTTATCATCATCATGTCTATCATTGCGTAATACTTGTACGGCCCTAAAGTGTTAATAGCTTATCGTATTCTGGCACTTAGATTATTACAAGTAATTATTTATTACAAATAAACAACAATGCTATATAGTGAAAGGAAGACATTTGTAGTAAATAATTTCAGGAAATACATGGCAACTTCGTTTTTTCGAAACCTATTATTTTTATTTACGATACCAAAATTTCATCAAATTGGGTACTGTCGTTTTTGTGTTATTGGCGAACAAATTAACAAACAAACAGACCGCCAAAAATGTAACAATTTTAAAAACCATCAAAATTAAATATGAAGTCCCACATACTATTTATTCTCAAATATCATATCGTCAATGTACAGATTTAGTCCCGTTAATCTTTTGTTACAAGTATAATTTAATTAGCGTATTTATTTAGGTACTATTTATTTCAGGATTTGAAATGATTTCCCAAGGAAATAAATTATTTGCTTATGAGCTTCCTTTAGTTGAAAAGTCCAACTTTTTTGTACTAATTAAACAAAAGTAATGCATTTTGATGTATATGTTTTTGACAACAGTGCCTGGATTGAAGACAACAACATTAAACCATATCAAGAGTACAAGGAACAACTGATAAAATCCTGTAAAACTACCGCTTTTAAGGAAGCCATTGCTCAAATCGAAGAGTTCATTGAACATCCCGAGGTACGTTTATTAGGATCTTCATTAAGTCAAACATCATCATTAAAATTAGTTGTTATTCTAGTCGTATCTGTTTGGGTTTCAGTTATCTAGATATAGGTATGAAATATTCTATGTAGGGTGTGGTCCATAGTGCATTAGCGGAATCGTATTTCGCTTCATCTATTGTACTGTGGAATTTTATTATCACTATCGACATCATCATCAACATTGCCCGAAGAATTGTTAAACTTAATTGGCAGTGGGCTGGGCACATTGCTCGCAGAACCGATGGCCGATGGGGCCAACGGGTTCTCGAATGGCTACCACGCACCGGAAGACGTAGCGAGGGTAGGCCATCCACAAGGTGGACCGACGACCTGGTGAAGGTCTAGCAGTGGACGTCTTTCGGTTGAAAGGATGGATGGAGTATTAAGAATAGATGCATACATTTTAATTAGTTTATTCTTTTCTGCTTAACTGTATTGTATATATTTGGGTATACTCCGATAGGACTGGCATATATCTTTATATATATGAATTTTCTGTGCGTGTGTATATGACTAAACTCCTCCTAAATGGCTGAACCGAACCTGTAAATTTTTTGTGTCTATTCCTGAGGATTCGAGAATGGTTTTTAGATTCACAATTTGGTCCAATGGATAATGTTTATTTAATAAACGCGAGCGAAGTCGCAGGCACAGCTAGTCAAGTATAAAATCCCTGTGTAAATGAAATATATACATAGTGGAAAATAAAAACGCTTTCAGCACTTCCTGTATTTTATTAGCTAACTGTTGCTAAACTATTTAATGAATTTTGGTATGATTTTCACACTTAGTCCGATACTTATTCTTAAAAAGTTTTTATATATAATAATATTTTCTAATTAAGCTATTTTATAATTAGGCTCAATCCTAAAAGTTATTTCAAAATGGTGTACTAGAGAATTGTGGTTGTTCAAAAATTCTATTTGATTTCTGTGATTGATTCATCAATAAAAGTCAATAAAAGTATCTCTTTCAACTTAGTTCTAAAGCCAACGAGAACGAAGTCGCGGTCAGTTGCTAGTGCTATGTTACATAATAAACATATTACCTTGAGTTTTGTTCCGTTAGAAATTTAGTGACTTAGACGATCACGCGCACAGCGCTGAGGAAGAATTCGACAAGCTTAAGGATGTGCTGGAAGAAGAAGAGAATAGGGAGGAGGAGAAATCGGCAGAAGAAGATGGCGCATCTACTGAGGTCGTTAAAAAGAAGAATGCTACACCAAAGGTGCGGTCGTATAAATTATAGTTCCTTATACCCTTTCCAGAATTACGGAACCACCATAGGTCCCGGGGAGTCTATGCTTTGTTTATATTAGATACCATTGGGACGGGACGTCAGTAATGTTTATTTGTCTGTATGTGTGATATTTTATTTTTTTGAAACCATACAACTTGAATAGAAAATTACAAAATTTACAGAAATGATTTAATGAAGTTTCGCATAGTTACAAGGTATAAAGAAAGTCCGAAAGGGAACTTAATTTTATAGAAGTTAAAAAAAAATCTAGTAATAACTAGAAATAAATCGAGTTCTTCTTTCTTAAGGTTTTATAGAAATTATGCCAATGCAAACGGAAAACATAATATTTAAATCAGCCCTTCACAGCTGCACATATGAGTGAAGATAATAATCATATTATTACAAGGGTGTTAATTATTTTTTTAATTATTAATGCTCCAGTAGCTGATAGAATAAAGATTGTTGAAAACACTTGTAAATATTTATAGATACGTTTGGGCATTTCAAAGGTGAAGCCTATAAAACGGGCCTCGTCGACCGGGCTCAAGTCGACGCCGCGTAAGAAGACAAAGAGCTCTCTGTCGCGTTCCTTCACAGATTCGGACGTCCTAAATGAGAAACCATCGATGCTGAATCATTCGTTTTCGAAGAAGTCCAGTTTGCTGCACCGCCCTTCTAATATATTAAGACCTGTGAGTATATTATGCCAATATTAATGTGACTCAAAACTGAGCTGTATCGGGCGATTTGTTTATGCATGTTCTGAATAAAATTCTTTGAAACGTACCTTTATAATTTCATACATTTTACAGTTAGTATATATTAATGCGATTATTTTCCTAAAAAAATGATTGAAGACCAAAGTCAAATCGAAATATATTTTTTTAATTCAATTTAGACCTCAAGAAGGCACCAACTCAGTCGAGAAGAGCCGACAAGAAACTCCAACTGGTTATTTTTAATATATATATATATATATATATATATATTCAATATAAAGTGTCTGTATCTTCGTTAGTTAAGTTATATTTAGAAAGTAATTATTTAACGGACTTACTTTTGGTTATCAAATATATATTTTTTGGTTGGGTGATATATATATTTTATTATATTAGTAAATATATAAAAAGTTATTTAGATAATATTGAATTAAGTGGACGGAATAACAACCTCTTGTGAAATCTCCTACACTACTATAATATATAATATAGTAACAGTCAGCATAGAATAGATATCGCTATATGCAAGTGACGTCGTGGGTCATACTTAGTGTTCGATAAACCAACTCCATACTCCAAGCTCCATACGTGGAACAGGGAGAAGAAAAGAGAAGAAGAAATTAGAAAAAGAATATAAAACTGATAAACTTTTTAGTCTTACGTTTCATTTTCACTGGTTACGTCGGATGAATCTTAAGTGATGCATCTAAATGATTATTTTTATCTATTTTGTAGGGACTTTTGCCTTAGAAGACTTGCTAGTCCCATCGTAACAAATGTAAATTTATAATATAAAGCACAAAAAATAAACATACCTAGAAAGCTAATTTAATAAATAAATTTATATAAACTACAAACTAAATTTAAAAGAATGACACAGCTTTAGGTCAGACTCCGATGTTCGATCTCCCAGACTCCTTTGATAATCAAAATTAAAAAAAAAAAACCTTTATTGAATTTAGGCCCTAAAAAGGTGCTTATGAATATCAAGAATACTACCATCGGTTCGGAAAACAACACAAGCGAGAAGAGCCGGCATGGAACTCGATCTGGTTCCTTTTTTTTTTTATAAATATAATATATATTTTTTGGATATAAAATCTATATAAATCATAGTTATAACCAATGTTTATTAGCAGAGATGTATATAAATTCCAGACATCACTATCGTTCACGTAATAATCCACCCTGTAATAAATTAAGACTTTTGAGATTAAAACTTGCTTGATATTATAATACTTGAACTTATTGTCAGGTATATTTGTAATACGGATACACGCCTACATCACAGATATTAAATTAAACCTAGTGACCAGTAAAACCTTATTATTATGATTACTGGATTTTTCTATCAAGAAAAAATAGTTAATCATGAATCTTACTTTAATTAGAAATCACATTACTTAACGGCAAATTTTCTTAATAGGATGTGTTCAGATCTTAACTTATCTTAAAATTTCGTTTTCTTTTGATTTCTTTAAACTGGACATACTATAAAGTTTTCTCCCTGAATCCAACTCTAAGTGTCTACTAATTACAGACTAATTAATGTGTCAAGTACCCATAAAAATGAAACAATAGGAAAACAATGGAAAGCTGGCGTAAACGCCGGGAAGGTGCTCAAGGGGTTAATCTATTAGACTTCAAAAATAATGTATCCAAATGAAATTCCCAGGACACTCCGCCCCTGGATCTAGAGAATGTGTCCGAAACACTCCTCGAGAAGAATATCAAGGCCAGTCAGATGAAGTTCGGATTTCTCGGGCTGGGCATCATGGGCTCCGGCATCGTGAAGAATCTTCTCAATTCTGGACACAAAGTCATCATTTGGAACCGAACTGCCGCGAAGGTAAGTCTTAGAATAAGTTTTTTTTTATTGTTAAAATTACTTTTGCTTCTGTTTGAATAATTCAGCTTTATCAGATAATAATTAGTTAAACGTGTATCTCTATATAAATAAATAGTTATGAAGTTTCCTTTTCTCTGTTTAGGATTTATAAAATAAAATAGAATAAAATAATTTATATTTTTGTATTTTATGTTTTGTGAGATACCACTGATACATTTAACGTCTTTAACGTCATTTAACGACTGAATCTTAAATGTACTTAAATCTTAAAATTAATCTATAATATAGTTGTTTTTATTAGTTTAATTCGTAATTCGTTTGACTCATATGTAATATTGATGACATTTTATGTGATATGATTGTGTGATTAATTTATTTGTTTGCAACAAAATCCACAGTTCAAACCAAACACCCTTATATATAGAAACTTAATCGATATATGATAATGCCCTATAAGAGTAAATATAATATGTAGTTTCTTAAATGCGTTGTGTACATTTGAATGGTTGGGTGTTTGTGTGTCAGGATATATTTGTGTGTGGATAATTTTTATTTTATTTCATCATTACAGCTACTTTCATTTGGTTCCTAAAATAGTATTTGGATGTTAATATTGTTATGATGTCTTATGTTTAAAATGTCTATATCATTGAATTATTTATTATATGTGGGCGATATTCTTCTGCGTAGGAATATATATGTAGAAAAATGTATTTTTATTATTCATTCATAAACTTGCGGCATTTTCAATCTACACTATGTAATATTGATGGCATTTAGTCAGTGTGTTGCAAGGTTTAGTTTGAATATTGGTGCTGCACTATTGCGCTGATATTGAGCCTGTTTCTTCCCATTTATTTATTTACAGCTGTTTTGTTACTTGTTTGAGTTTTGATTAACGTTAAGATCACTTATACATTGTTTTCCTGCGTGTATTTTTGTTTTATTTATGTTTTGTGCAGTAGACACGAAACACATTTTCTTTGATGTAATTTAATTTAGTTTTTGTGCCATAATGAAGTGCATTTTAAATAATAATATGGGATAAATGAATTGCTAGATTGCCAAAAAAAATTACATGGAAATTTCTATCAAGATGAGAATCATTTTGTTAGATCGTTGAAACGTTGAGATAATAATTTTGAAAAAATTTATTGTCCTAAGTAATGGTAGAATTATGTATATTGCTTACGCTACCATTATCTATGAATATACTTACAATAGGCAACGTTCTAAATTTACTAACATTTCATACACAAATACAGTTTTAAATTTAGTTTAAAGAAGGATCAGAGATACTATAGTTGGCTTCTGCTATGGAAAATTTAGGTGTTTGCAAACGTGTAAATAAACGATAAGATTAGAATGTCCTGGTCGATTTTCTGGTTGATAGACATGTTTTTTTATTTCTGGATTCATATGTATTTTCTATCCAGTTAACTAAGTTAACTTTATCCGGTTCGATAAGTTCAACTTCGAGAAAGAGGCCAGTCGTGGAATCCATCTCGGTTGGGTCGCGTTCCGGAAGCTACGCAGAAACTTAACGTCTGAAATACCGCAGTGTCGCAAGCCAAATGTTTTTGAGCAGTGTGTGTTGCCAATTATGACATTTAGGGCACTGAGAATTTGTCGCTCATGATGGGTATCATAAGAAGGTTCAAGGTCTTTCCAAGGGCAATGGAGAGGACTATGCTTGTAGTATCACTGCGTTATCGAATCAGGATTGACGAGATTCGCAGAAGAACCAAACAATCGACGTTGCCTAAAGAAATGCCAAATTTAAGTAGCAGTGGGTTGGGGACTAACTAGCATGACGGGAGTTATGGAATTCATTTTAGGCCGCTTTTTAATTGCATACCTACCTGTATTATATTTGTAGATCGTACGTGTATATTTAGCACTTTCCGTTGGTTGCCACAATCGTTTATATCTTACAGCTGATTTTGTACAGATAAAACAAATTAGAGTGTATTCGGACATTTTTGTATAATAAACTTTTTCAAAATAACAACTCCGCCATGTTTTGTTTGTCACTTGCGCAACAATACTGCACAATAAAATATTTTAGCTTTTTTTGTATTTTTACTATGGTCATCTAAAAGTGACAAGCATTTTTGATGAACATGACTCGACAAGTTATCATATTGAAAAACGGTTCATAAAGTTGTATTTTATTGAATCTATTAGTTAAAAAATTGTCGCAGAGCTCCGAAGATTAGATTCTCGTAAAAACTCTTATTATTAGCTTATCGTCTTTGACCACTACATAACGTATCCGGTGATATTTATAATGTATGCAAATCTTCTATACCACCTAATAATAAATAATTATATTCCAGTCAAACTTCTATACATATATAAATTAACTAAATATTCTTCAAGACATGAATAGGTACTTAAGGTTTACGTCAAATTTCCATTTAATGATTCCGTTGATCACTAAAAACATTAATGTAATGAATTTGCTATTTATTTATCATATAAATAAAACACACCGTTTTACTTCACTTTATTATTATAATATAATGTTGTGTTTACACAAAAAACGGTAGCCATGTATCGAATTACGTTATATAGGTGTGGTTAGTTTGAAAATGGCATGTGCACTTTGTTTTTAATCTACACCTACACTTTACGTATAGAATTCTCTACGCCTTCTTGGAATGATACATCTGTTCACAAATTGTTTCTAAGTAAATAATTCCAAATACGTTTTGTGTATCAAATTTTGTCATATCATCTGTTTCGTTACATTAATTTGGGTCCTCAAATGTTACGGATTACGATGAAATTTTTAGAATAAAACCAGTTAACTTTATTGCTAACGTTTGGTTATACCTATGTGTATTGGCAATATACTCTATGGGTAAGCATAGTGACAATCAAAAACAGTGGTGACTGCTTAAAGGAGTCGACAAGCTATCGCCAGTGATTACCAGTCTTCTGGATATTCACTGGGTGACAAATCAAAGCTTCTTGAGTAGGTGATTTAATAGCCAAACGAATTAGTGGTTCAGTAATGTCCTATACATTTAATACTACCCTCAAATTTGAAAGTCTTTCAGCAAACATCTATAGATATTATGTTCTCGTTATCTTGCTTCGTGCGTTCATATTGAATTAAATTGTTTCTTAATATCAGTTCTTGTATAGTATAAAAAACATTCCCTTACAAAGACCTTCTTCAATGAAAGCGAAGGTTCATTTTAAGTTTCGCATTGGGTTATAAGTTTGAACTATTTCTAAACCATGTATATTTGTTAGCGATGGTTAATTATCCTTGATTATGGTACTTTTATTAGTAGCGTGGGTGGTCCCCTACAAGGTGGACCGACGACCTGGTGAAGGTGGCGCAAGACCCGTCGTCGTGGAAATCTTTGGGGGAGACCTATGCCCAGCAGTGGACGTCTTTCGGTTGAATGAATGGATAGTACTTTTTACAACAATCACGCAAATTGAATCTCAGAATTTATGAGATATATAATAATATGATATTGCAAACTCTATAATCCAGAGAAAGCAAAGGAAATTGTCTAATGGCACCGATGAGCTTTTAGGTATCGGTTTTCAAACCGGATTTATCTGTCTACTTCCTTGATAATAACTACGTTTAACGACATAAATATTGCATAATCGTATAATTGGCAGCTCTCGAGACTATTATATGGGTTATGTGATCCGAGGAAAACTTATCGATAATTAGATATTCGCGATACCAAAAACGTGTTTCATAACCGATATTTGTGATATCCATACCGCTATAGGTTTTCTTACTAAACTTAATGAAGTTATCGTACTAAATTTATCTGAGATAAAGTTAATAGATTCTATTACTGTTATTGTTTTTTGCTGTTTTAAATTTTATTAAGTTTTTTATTTGAAAGTGACAATTTTTTATATTTTTGTATACTCTTAAAGAAATTAATGGTGTTTTTTTTATTTAATCACTATAATATTTAATTAGTACAAAAAACACACGAGGTAGAATGCAATTGAGTTTTATTGAATGAGTAAGTAAATGAAGTAAAGTCAGTAGGTATCTAATTTTGAAATTATCTTGTTTCAAACTTTATTGTAATCAATTCCTCGCCCTAATAACGACGTTCACCAAATCATAAATCGATTTGGCTTCTTTGGATATTGAGTGAGGCAAGAATACATTGCACAAACCAACATCATAATGAATTCCAAAAATTAGACGTCTTTGAGTTTAATTCTGGGTACATTACTTAATTGTTTTTATTTTTCTTTCCGTTTCTATTGTAGTTGTTGTATTATTATATAGGCTTTATGTATGTATGTAATGGATGAGGGTGGCATGTTCAGTATGAACAAACTCTCTATAAAATAAACATTAAAAAAAAACTTTATTGTATACAATTTTTAATCGATATATAAGATTTTAAGAGTTTAGGTTTTGCAGGTGTGCAGCATTCGTGACTAATTTATATGAAACTTCGTTAACTGAGATAGGGTTATATTGGTCAGTGTTCGCTTCCTAAGACAGCGGAAAATGATGATGGCTCGTTGTTAGTGTAGTCTAACACCACGTGGACAGACGTGGACGTAGATTAGAATCTATTTTTCGTGAGTTTTTCGGTATAAGAAAACATGAATGATGAAACTGTAGTAGAGTGGTATGGTATTGGGTTATTCCCACCTGATTTGCACCATTTGCAAGATTGTAAATCTATCGCCAAGCACTTCATATGGATTCCGGGAGCATAACCTTAGAGATAATGCGAGATAACTTAGCGTGTCTACCGTTTTAGACCACATCAGTTATGATCGTGGTCAAAGCGTTGAGCATATAGAGTATTAAAAAAATGGCCGTGAGCTCCCTACTCGTAGATACCGCCGTATCAATGCCTTGTACCCGCCCTCCGGGCTACAGAAGCCCTGTAGCAAAAATTACATCTCAATTAGGTTTTTAGGGCACACGCTTAACTTTAAAGTTTGAAGTTTCTATCAGACAAGTCAGTACTACCTATACAGCCAGAAAATCTCGGAAAACTAAAATCTTCAGTTATGAATGATTTGATATTTAAGTTTAACGAAATCAGGCTAAAAAGTATATCATTGAATTGTTTGGTTCTTAATAATTATTAACGTATCGAGTACCCAAAAAAATAAGACAATAGAAAACAATGGAAAGCTGGCGTAAGCGCCAGGTAAGTGCTCAAGGCGTTAAATATTCATATTCATAATCAATTAATACTTAATTTAATAAGTGCGATCATTTTTGTTACTCTTTTGTAGAAAAATCATTACTTTTCGTTTACCATAGTAAGGTCTGGTTGTGAGTGTAAGCAGAATGTTACTATTTATTTGTTGTCTGATTTCCCCTGACAATTTTAACTGGTCCGGACGGTCCGGTCCTGACGTTACTTTTAATTTTGTGCTTATTGATTCGCTTGTATGTGCCCTGATTTGTTCGAACTTTTATTCTTCTTGCATACGTGATGATGAAGCGATAATGGCGCAACGGGTAGTGCGGCCGGATTCCGCGTCAATCGACGCGGGTTCGATCCCCACCTATCCGACTCTAAAATCAACCTGAGCTTTCGGTGAAGGAAACCATAGCATGGTGATAGGGCATTTTTTAATAATGCCCGTCGCCTGGGTAGCTACTACCGTCAAGTATAAAAACCTGTAGCCAAAAACCAATAGGTATGTTCCGGCAGCATCACTTGAGAACCAATACCTCTAGGCTTAGTGTGTTTACCATCTTGGACCACATCATCACTTAACATCAGGTGAAATTGTGGTCAAAGGACTGAGTCTTTTTCGTGTACAAAAATAATTACAAATTAGCCGCAATTCGAAACGTTTAATGTCAACGTTTACACTTGTTATGGAATAACTTATCAGTTCTTTAAAATAGGGCGTTTTACTTTCGAAGCGTACAAATTGCGTAAATTATGGATTGTACTTTAAGTAATTGTCAAAGTTTATTATTTTGCGTATTTATATGTGTTTTTAAAATTAATTCCAATTGAATAGTATGCTGTAAATATTATATTTTTTCATAAATGATCGTCACTATGAAATTTAATTTCTGTTTCACGAACATTTCCTGATTAGCCATCACAATGTTTTGTCTTTGATTTATTACTAATTTTTATACTCGTAAAACAATATATCTAATTATAATACAAGCCATATATATATATCTATGGCAGAGTTATTTTCCTTTATTCTTATTTTTAAATTAACATTTACATTTGTAACTGATACGTTAATTTAGCCCAATAAATATAAAATGGTAAATTAATGTTGTTTTATTTGTGATTTTTGACTTACTGCGTTTAGACCAATTATACAAAGGGAAGTAATTTTAATTCACGTTTTATTACAATGTGGACTTGTGATAATCTAATAAATATGGAGTAAAGAATATTTGCTTTTAACTCTTTGATATATCATTATTACAGTTGATAAAAACGAACGTTCTGTAAACGAATTTCTAACGACTTTTTATTTTCCATACCAGTTTGGATTCTTAATAAAGTGAAAATTTTCCAAATGGTGGAAATAGAATTTAAGTATCATCCTGAGCAGAATCGTTTTCGAATCTTTCAAAAACTTAATTCTAACTTAATAATTTTATTCATATGAGAGTTACTTGATATTCTTATAGTTTATATTAATAACAGTAACATAGATTAAGGGAAAAAATGGGAATTTTATAAAAACGAATGAATTCAATAATGTAATACAGTCATTATTTTTAATTATGGCAGGGCATTTTTTAGTAATACTCGCCTGGGTAGCCACCCTCAAGTTTCAAAACCAAACACCAATCGGTCTATTCTGCCAGCATCACTAGTAGCCAGCCAGTAGCCCTAGGTTTAGTATATTTACTGACATGGACCACATCGTCACTTAATATCAAATGCGACTGTGGTCAAAGCGCCTGAGCCTGTACAGTAAAAAAATAAAACATGAAATAAATACAGTATGCCAACCATACTCGATTGGGCAATATACAAAGGTTTCTTCCCGCAGGTTGAAATAATTAGTTAAAAAAAATATATTGCAAGTAGATTTTTATGTATTCAATAAACTGTTTCGTTAAGGTCGTATTTTCTATGTATATATCATAAGTACGAATGACCGACAGATACATTTATAATTGCGAAAATTTGTATTTTCTATCACCTAAGGCTTGTTAATTTATTATCTAACAGTAATTCGAGGTGGAATGTACGATTCTTGTGCTTTGGTAAATAATGTGAGGTAAGTGTGAGGTTTGGTAAATAATGAGGCACTAGAAATACTAGATAATATGTTGGTAAATGCTTTTAGATTTTTAAAATTTTCATAACATTATTTGAACACAATCTCACCTTGTACTAAGTAACCATGTGACATAAAATAGTCGGTACGCTCGTATAGACACCACTTAAGGACCACGTTTTAATGTGATCTAGTCAGGCAGATATTAAAAAATTCCCTACCGCTTAAGATTTTTTTATTGTATAAAAACAAAGGCGGGTAATTGTTAGGTCGATAATCGATTCCCAGTAGCCACTATATGCTAACTTATGTAGCTTAGCCAGGATACCTAGCTAATCCTGAAACAACGACACCGACACTACGACGGTTATTTACCATCTATGTGGTGGTCGCGAATCAATTTGATAATCTTGTAAAATTTAAAGGCAATTTTAAAAAATGATTATGTAAACATTTAACCGATTCTAGGAATCAATATTAGGAAAAGTATCGTTTAAAATATATAATGTTTTATTAACATAATTTATTTTTAAACGTCATTTGCGGCGATCCAAGTCGTTATTTAATTACCTCGTGTAGTTTGTAAATGCTTGCGCCATAATATCAATTACCAAAAAGTACCTAATTTGCTCAAACGAGTTACGCTCAATAAACCAGTAGAAAAAGTTAAAAAAATAATACAAAAAAGTTACGTTGAAAAATATTTTATTTCTCCACGATTAGCTGTTTTACTCTTGTGTTTTTATATATTTAGAAAATGTTCAACAATATATTATTGTATATTAAGAAACGTCATAAAATAATTATTATAATAATCATTGCTGGATTTTAGTTTTTTTTTTTTTGGCATATCACTGCAAGACTCGGTTAACGTACTGTAATAATGCGATCTCATAAAATACCCTATATTAAAATCTAATTTTATGACGTGTTATTTTTTTTTAAGTAAGCCCATGGAAAATGATGTATTCGACGTGTTGAGATCGAGGGTCCTCACGAAATGATACGATTCAACTTTTTAACAATGACAACAAACATATTAACTACTTCCATTCACACCCTTCATTTAAATTACACTAACAGTTTAAGTTAAACAAATGTAGAACATGTATTCGTCTAATGATTTTTTAACCCTAAAAATACATCAAAATTGAATAATAATAATATAAAAAAAAGATATGATTTAAACGAACCATAAATTATTTACACATGTTCGGACCGCTTAACTATAACCCGATAATTCATTATTAATTCTCACTATATCGACGGCACAAGGTGACGCGTCTGTGTATCCCGTTTCAGTATACTCCTTACCAGCTACAATTAAAGACCGAATGAAATTTATCGCTAAACCGGTACGTCAATCCGAATCTAGTCTATCACAGCTCACTGAGAATTACAAGCGGCGTCCGTCCGTCCGGGGCGTTTCGGGCAAGAAGTGTGCCGGGAACCGACCGGTCTTAGACATACGAGGGCGGCACCCGCTCGAGCCGGTGACCCGATACGGCGTAGATCTTAAATACGCGCGTCAGGAGCCTGTACTACAAGGGCGTGTTCTCGCATAGCTTGACGCACTCGCCGCAGACGAGCTGCCCGGCCTCGTGTCGAATCTGACACTCAGGTTTTGTCAGCTCCACAGCGAGCAGCACTCGTGCTCGCTCGTGCAGCGCGTCCCGCCCGAGTTCCGCCTCACTCCCCAGCACCGGTGAACTGGCACTCGTCGAAATATACTTCTTCCGCGTTCGATCGTTCTGCCCTCGACCCAATAACGGCTCGCTTGACGGTTTCGCCGCGTGAACCTTGTCCCGCTCGTACTGCCTCCCAGACACTGTACCTTTCGACGTCGTCGGCCTCGGAGAATCCGGTGGCGAGAGCGGCCCTACTCTTGGCAAGGGCGGATCTGGTAGAGGGAGCATCAGTGCAAGTAATCGCGGTGGTCCGTTCTCAATCATATTTATGTGGATTCCTTCTGGCAACGTGACGGGCGAGTTCCTTCTAGAGTTTACCGATCTTTCAGTGGGCGTGTAGTAGACGGACATTTTACTCTCGTCATCGGTGATCGGACTCGGTAAATTAGAAAGCTTCTCTATCTTTGTCTTGAGGTACATGTCGATGACCTCGACGTCCGGGTCGAACGCCATCGAATCGCTGCGGCCGCACGACCCGCTTCGACAGTTCTCGAAGTACAAACTGGGTAAGTTCTCTAGCACTTTGTTCAGTGTTTGCTGCTGGTATTTGTATGACTCTCGGATTCGCAGAACCTGATGAGCGCTGAACTTTCTTATTTTATTCCGTTGGAATACATAGTTCTCGCGCACCCAGTTCAGTTGACTCGTCGAGTATTCTCTTACTCGTTTCACCTACGGACAAAATATTATTAATCTATATATTAATAGACAAATTACCAGATTTTTCACCTCTATTTATCATCCTTAATCTTTTTTTTTATATATTAGTAAATTTTAGCCTTATAAATACAAACATTTTGAAATACTTTTTCTATAGAGACGAGTGTCGACCACCTGTCAAACACTAATTAAATTGAATGTGTATTGCAAAAATAGACGACAAAACTTTTGGTAGTTTATGTTTAGTGTTATTCGAATAATATTAAGGCAAATATCAATTCACTCTTATTATAAAAGAGCTAATAATGTATTACTAAAGTTAAATTACCTGATCATAATACTGGTCTTTCATAGCGGTCAAATGATTTGTTCCGATATCTCTTATATTGCGTAGGTGTGTCGCTTGCGTCGAGTAACTATTCTGTATCCATTCCATTTGTTGCGTACAGTTTTCTTTAATTCGATGCACCTGAGATTTAAGAAATCTTATGTTATGACATATGTTCTATTAACTAAAATATGTTATAGAATATGATTATAATAATAACTCACTTGAACAGCGTAATTTTCACGTAATTTCTCCAATTGTTGCCTTTTGTACTGTTCGATGTTGTCGAGCATGTTGTAAATTTGTCGCGAACGCGGCGCGTCTCGGTTGACGCATGTGCAACAGCTGCAACACGTTTCCATCAAGCGGTACCTGGAAAAAATATTGTATATATGTCAATGACCTGAATATTAATACAAACTTCAGCGAAATTCATAAACATTTTACAAACCTGTAAAAAATGTAGCGTAACGCTTGAACCAATAGCGTGAGACCCAAAAATCCAGCAGCGCATATGGCCCCGCATAATAAACTATACATTTTAATTTCAAACATCGTCATTGGATCAATGTTAAGGACAACTTCTGCTGATACATTAGCAGAAGGATTCGTTGCAAAGCATAAGTATCGTCCGCAGTCTTCTCTATGTATATCGCCTATAAATAATGATCCGTCGTCGAGCACTCTCACTCTTGATTTGGAATTATCTAACGCATTATAATATTGATCGTGAGCTGCGCCATGCTTGTGGAATATGTCGGGAATTAGTGGATCGGGGTTCCAATGAAACACCATCCGTGTGGGCGTGATCCATGTTATAGAAGGTGTAGGATTGCCATCGAATTTACATTCCAATAATGCATCTGACTGTAATCTGTAGAGTGTCAAAGGACTGCTGTTAATTAGTTCTGGCGGTTTACAATTCGTGTGGTTTAATATTCTCAACATATCACCTGGATACGTTTGCACACAGCTAAGTTCAGATTTTATAATGTCTTTCCTCTTATCAGCCCAACTCGCGAACCAAGCCATCCTGCAGTCGCAAGCCCACGGGTTGTTACCAATTTTCAACTCTTGTAAATTATCCAACATCTTTAAGGATAGTGGCAGGAACGTCAATGCGTTTGAGCTGATATCTAGATGCGTCAACGACGGTGTATCTTGCAGCACATAAGTTTCTATTTCACGTAAATAAGTATTATTTCTAATATTAAGCTGTTCTAGATTTTCTAAACCTTTGAAATTAGTGTTCTGTATAACTGTAATATAAGTGTGATCGAGGTAGATTGTTTTAAGATTATCGTTATGTTGGAAGAGCGCCGGCGGAAGTGATCTCAGCCTGTTTCCACCCATGTTTAGCCATCGTAAATTTATAAGGTTTTATAGGCATCATGTGATATGTTCTGGAAGTTATTGTAGCTGAGATTCAGCTCTCTCAATTGTACGAAATTGTCGAATATTGATTTAGGTATGTACTCTAATTCGTTACTAGACAAGTCCAACGTCTCCAATTCTATTAAATTGACTAGAGCGTTTGTAGTAATTTTGACTAGGCTATTATCGTTTAGGAACAGTGATTTTAAATGTTTGTTAGGATTAAAATAGTAATCTAAAAATGTGGCTATTTTGTTATGTGATAAGTCTAGATATTGCAATCTGGGCATAGGACCAAAAACTTGGAAGGGTAACACTCGCAGCAGGTTCTGGGACAGATCTAGTACTTCTAGATTTTCTAAATCGGCGAACGTGAATCTAGGTATATCTTCTAATTGATTCCTGGATATGTTCAAGTGTTTGAGCCGGTTCAGACCGGCGAAGAGGCCGTGTTCGGTTCTCTTTATTTCGTTTCTACTTAAATCGATGTATGATAGTTCGTGCAGTCCGTCGAATAAATTTACTACTAATGCGTTCATTTTAGAATCAGTCCAAGTGATCTCTTCTAGGTGCGTTCCATAGTTGGCCAAGTTAGTTTTAGTTAACCGATTATCCAGGACCGGGTTCCCGGAGCATATGAGATGCGTGTCGTTGCAATTGCACGTCGAGGGGCACACGTCCACCCCGAATGCTGTGCAAATTACTGCCAGCGCCAATACTTTGTCCAACCACTGCATTATATTACAACCCACATAGTCTTATTTACTGTAACAATAGAAAATAAATACGCTTAATACCGAGGTCGGCTGCTTAATAACTTATGTTGTAGCACATGTAGTTCAGAAACGAGGACAACCTGGCCTTATGCTTTGATAAAATTATTTACGAATTAACTACACGTGTGGTTATAACATTTGTGTTGGAATTCAAGTCAAGGGAATAAAAGCCTTATTACCACTGAACACATACCAATTTTCTACAAAAACGGATGCTATGGAACGGTTGTCATTAATTTATTCTATTCGAATAATTGAAAATTACTTTTAACCAAACTGATATGTACAGTCTGTTTAAATTATTTAGAAATTAACAAATTATAATATCAGTAGTGGTACAATTGTATAATGCTTGTTTGTTATTATCTGTAACCTTGTTTCAAAGGTTTGTTATACATTTCCGTTGAATGAACTATATCTTTTCAGTCATTTTTAATAATTAAGTACTTATGTGTATTTTTTATTTTTCATTGAACTTCAATATGATAATTAAACGTACTTCAAGAAAACTCTGAGAATAATTAAATAATTATTGACTAAATACTTCGTTTATTCATTTCGGGCTATAAGAGTCATTTTCATCAATAGGTTTTTATGCTACCAAGGTGCCATTATGCCATTAAAATTACCTTAGTTTCCTCAGATTTGTTATCAATTATAATCTTCGGGTACGATATTATACATAATTGTTAAAAAAAATTAATCATTCATTCACTCAGCGACGTTAGTAACTGATGATGATTAATAATAAAATAAATCTTTTAGATTTTAATAGTATATAAAAGATTTTATTTTGTAATTTTTTTGTGTTTAAAATTACGGTTATTGATGGTATTATAAATAATTTTGTTAACACTGTTCGATGTGGGCATATAGATTTGTACTACATTTTTTATTACGCTACATACGATCAGATATTAATAGAAATGACTAGTTGATAGCCTAGACATAGTTTAATCGGACGTTATCACTATGGGAACACTTTAAAATATTTTTGTGTGATAATAAACGAATGTATTTTTGTTACATCGACCGACCGGTTTCTAAAGTCCTTTTACAGAACTAATCTATTTGCTTATCGGAAGGATTTTAGAAATAAACTAGCTGTATCACCGCGGCTGCGCCCGCGTTTCATGTATCCTTCACTGCGTTTTTTTTTTCACGGAACAGTAATTATTTTTCTAAAAAATTTTTAGTATTAAGAGAAAATAAAAATATTTCTTATAAATTATAACTCTTGCCTGTAAAACTGTGCATTGAATCTGATTTAATTTAATTTTATATGAGTTTTAATTTTTTATACACAAAACCCTAATTATTATCGTAAATTTAAAGTGCCCTAAGTTACCTGGACTAAGTTCAGCTATCTACCAAAAAATCAAAAGTCAAAATCGGTCCAACCGTTCCGGAAATTACTCATTACATACAGACAGACAAAAATTTTATTTTTCGTATCATATATACATTCATATCTATTTAGTAAAAAATAATAATTTTGAAATTACATACACTTGAATTTTATTTTTTAGTATAAATATTTCCATTTATTAATGTTTTTTAGTTTCAAGTTTACATCTAGAATAAAATTAAACATAAAAAAATGAGGCAAAATGAAAAAATAAAAACGTGGAAAATAATTTATAATAGTCTGTTAAACAATACAATAAGTACTACATAGGTAGATATGGTATAAATAAATAATACAACAATAACTTGTAAATATCCAATTGCTGGGTAAAGTGTTGAATTTTTTATAGATTTTATTGTGTAATCATTTCAAACATTATGCTCTATTTTTTATTATTATTTTGTATGGGCTTTGTCGCTTTGCGATGATGATGCCCCATAAAAACAACATAGACATTCAAATACACACTATAAAAATCACAATTCACACTAACTTTTTTCTAAAGCTTATTTAGTTATTTTGAACAATAACTTAGCCCTCTCAGACATAGGGCTTGCTAGTATCGAATTACAAATGCCTATTTCCATGGTTGAGTCAACTTAACTAAACTAAATGAATGTTAATTTACGATTTAGGATACTGTATATATTTATTCAAACATCCAAAGTTCAGAAAATCAATATTTAATTATATCTAAGTAATTAATTACTTTGTTGTGTGTACTATCAACTGTTTCAACAAAAGTCGTTTTATAATGGTCATATTATAAGGAAGTTCTTCAATTATTATATGTCTAATGTATTAAATTTAGTTAAAAGTATTGTAGGAAGACACTGCTGGTTATTTTTGTGTCGACTTATAAATTTATATAACACAGTAATGTAATGTAATTAAATATTAATATAAATTAGGTCAGATATGTATGATTAAAGAAATGTAAATAAATTGAATAATTCATGAGTTATAAGCTAACTAACGGATGTTACCTTATATAACATGTAAGGATAATAAAAATATTCTTACACTCTATGTGGATAGATTAGAGATGTAATTTATCTATCTTGTGAAGTGGTATTTCAATAAAGTGAAACATAAAGATATTTGATTAAGTCATTTATTTTGTTTCAAGATTTCACTGCATAACATCATCCTGAAAAAAGAATGTTTGCACTATACCTACTTGTCAGTAACTAGCTCACTATGAACTGAATTTAGAATTCATGAGTGCTTCTTTGTTAACATTTATTTATATTAAGTTTCTTTTTAATTCAAATAATAATTTTGCTTGTATCATTACTTGAATTATTTACAATAGAATGAGTGATTGAGGAAGTGAGCAAGTGTAATATTGTAATTTATGTCTAATCACTTGCAAATTTCAGCTCCTTTATAAAGATACAATCGAACGTTAATGGTAAATTGAGTATGCCTATTCATTTTTCATGTTTGCAGTTTTAAATTTGGGAATTGCTCCTATAGCTATTTATCCTTATGTAATGTATTACTAGTAATGTAATAAAATACGAAGGACATGGAAAGGTATAAACTATTTAGTATATAGTTTTTTTTAATATTTAAGGTTTTTTTTTATAAATAATATAAAAAGCTGCATCCGATTGTAGACAATATTAAATAACAATTAAATATCACAGCTGTTCAGTCAATGGTCGACTGTTCGTGCTACGTTCCTCCTTACAACCTAGACTCGAGTAGGTATGTTCATTCACAGCCAACCGGTGTACAACGACCGACAATGCGACCTTTTTCGTAAGTGAACAACACCGTTTAACACTTGCACACACATTATCAAGAGGTTTAAATGTTGAATTTACCTAACACTCGGCCACATTTTACACAAACTTGCATAATCCACGTTATTTTGTGTTGACAACAGAAACGACGAAGCCACCCATTTCGTCGTTTCGAATGCTTACAACCTTCACCTGTATAAATTAAACACCATTGCGAATTCACTTATCACACATTAATTAACATGAACACTAGATTTTTGTTGAGATATTTCACGGCGAGAATTTATTTGCACCGCGAATGAACGTACAACGCTTGTCTTGTCACTACGGTATAAGCGAGCAGCGTATACTAAATGGCGGCCGAGTTGCGCGAGACGTTTTCCTTGTCGTACAAGTATGGGCTGCGTATATAGTTCTCGTTCTTTCATTAAACCAGTCAGCTGTAGGGTGCGGACATTGCCGAGTCTTACCGAACCTAGGCGAAAGCACTTTCGGAAGCGCACAGGGTTTTGTATCTGAATATCGAGAGTCGGGACATTCTTTCTTGCATTACTTGCCGTAGAAGCATATTTTTATAGAACATCGTGTAGTAAGTTTTTGTTAAAAATACTCAATTAGTTTACCGTGTGACAATTAATTTGTAATTTCAAATTATGTATTTTAAAATATACATAGAATATTATAAAAAATAAAAAAAAGTCTCGTCATAGAAAATGCAATGCGTGTCGTGGAAGTATGATAATTACAACTTGACACACGTCGTTGTCCGGGAATCGTAACAAAATCGTTTAATGTACTGAGTCATACGGCGTACACGAGACTGACCGACAGATAGGCTGGCGGTTGTAATAAATTATATTCTCCTACGCTAGCCAACGTTCACGTTCTTTATATGTAACCATTGTTCGTTGTTGGCTTGTTTGATATGTGTGTGTACTTTTAAAACAACATAAATATGTATCTATATAATATAAGTTATATATTTTTAATTGATACTTTTACTTGTATCAAGTAAATAAAAAAAAATTATATATACTTTTAATACACAATACTAATTTACTTATTTAAGAAAATGTGTTTTTCATCACATACCTTTTGAGTTTTCATATATTTTTACGTGTAGATTTTTGGTATAACGTCATTTCTTAAATACTGTAATCAAAGCGTATTTATTGATTTTGTATTAGGTCAGTTGTGAGACTTCATGAAACCACAGATCAAGGCCTCATGTGTACCTATCCAGACACTTAAACAAATACTTTATAGTACTCTGTTACTAGATAATAAAAAATTGTAAATACAATACATAATTATTATTATACAATAAAAATGATAGTAAGGTAGGCTTTAGGAATTATGCTTCAAATTCACAATGTGTCCTCAATGTATTAGTGTTCAAATCCGTCAAATATTTACACCGATAACACAATGATAAGATAAGTGGTCTGTAAAATATCGTGTCGTGTACGTTTCTGTAACCAACATGATGATAATAATACGAGTACCTACCTACCCACCCTGTTTATCTCCGAATGGAACGAAATCGTTTATGTTTAAAGTGAGAATTATTACATTCGTCGACACTAAACATAGTGTGAAGAATTCGCTTGTGATAAAAGTCGAGTGCAAATTAAGTGCACGGAAATGGAATGTGAATTATCGTGAAATTACGTTTATACCTTGTTTACTTACATGAAGCTATAATATTATTTTCCTTAGTATTTTTTGTTTTTATTTTGTTTTACGTTTGATACGCTATTGTTGTTTTTGTGATAACAACACTTACACATCTTCATTATATGGAGGTCATATATGCTTTAAGTTCTTGATTTAATTCAAATACTTAAGTTCAATTTGTTTTGTCATGTAGTTCTTGTTTTTAATGGATTGCATATAATTCTATGTTATGTAAATTTGGTGACGTTTTGCATTATGTAATTTAGATTATTTTGCGCAAGTTGGAAATATTAAAAAGAGCAAAGATCCGTCGATTTATTGGATTACTAAAGATTATTAAAATAATACAAAATTGGGACAAAAAACTTGGTTTGAAAAAAAAAAGAAACACTTCTGGTTTATCCAATCAATTAGTTTCTAGGCTTAGTGCCCATGTTTGGTGCCAAAATGCCTTTAAGGAATAGAATAAAAACGACCGTAATGAACCATGCCTGTCAAAAAAGGTTCCTTTTAACTTTGTGCCGTTTGAAGTCTACTATCAGAACTTGGTGAAGCAGTAATTACGTCGATCAGAGACCAAGGTAAACTATAGTAATTTCATTAACATCCATTTCTATTGTTTTTTTTGTCCACGCTACAGACAATAGTGACATTTTAAATAGACAGTAGGGACGCTTATTTATTCAATCGATACATTATCGGCTTCCAAATAAAGCTGATTAGGATGGTGACGTCAATACATAATATACATGACGTTCCATGTACGTGTATTTCGTATAGTATAGTGTATTGAATAATCGTAGGCAGAGAGCGTGAAGGGCAATAGGTTATGCGGTGTGAAAAACTGTTATATTATATGTGGAGTGGAGTTTTTTTTTGTTGTGACAAAATTATTGAGCAAAATTTATGTAGCGAATAACTAATAACTACGGCTTGATTAGTAATAAACTGTAATATAAAAAACTATAGAAAATATAGTCAAACCAGTAGTGATCATATTCCGAAGGCAGTAGTAGTGCTTTGTAATATGCACTGGCTTACGAGCATAGTTCAGAAGTAGGAGGTCATCGATAAATTACGTTACACAAATGTTATAACTTTTTGACTCGCCCTCCCAATCGTTAAGTTACATATTTCCAAATATTGCACCTAGAAATGATTTCATTAAAACAGCAGTCTTGAAATTAGTTTTATTTTGCATTTCAAAGATATACAAAATATATAACATTAACAAAATACTTAGAAATTTTTAAAAGTGATGTGACGTAACATGACTTCTCCCACCCGTTGTCACACTTCGCCCACCCCTTAAATTATCATAAATTTGTGGATGGTCCCTTTCACAGAATATACTCTCGCTTGAAGGTCATTTGTAAATTGTTCAGTAAACTTAATATGACATGTAAATGGATAATATCCCTTCCCATTCAGAGGAAGAAAAGGGTTATAGAAGACTTAAACAAAAATCTTTACGTAATTCTTCTCTACGGATATATGTTACTAAACTCCTCTTAAACGGCTTCACAGAATATAATTAAACTTCTTGGATCTGTTTGAGTGAACCCTTGGATGATTTAAATTGACAATTCTACCCGGTAGGCAGCCTGCAATCGAGCGTTAAATTTTTTTTAAAGAAAGGACGTCTACTAGGCCAGTTAACTACAATATTTTTCTGTATGTTGTCGTTGCCTTTAATTAGAACCATATCTTGCCAATACTATTGAATTTGTTTACACGAGAACGTATTGATTCCAACTCCGTTTGGAATGAAAAATAATAGTTTCTCCTAAATTTCGAAAGGGTTATTTATGACAGGATCGTGTTACCTAGGTTTTTTTTTTTCGACTAATTTTGAAGAATAAATAAAAAATTACTTGCACGTGTTTTTTTATTTCAAGATAAGTGCTAAATTCATAAACCAAAAAGCGTGTTCTAAGTGAAGTGCTAGATAATGATTACTCACAAACAGTTTAGTGACGAATGTCAAACGCTAAATTGCAATTACACGCTGAATGTTCTTGTGATTCTCCCATTAAAATGGGCGCTAAAATGGCTATGATTATAATTTCATTTTTTTTGTACACAACACAAATAAATACATTGTTATCTATACTAATAGATAAAATTGAAGTGTCTGTTTGTAATATCAAAAGAACATTTTTGTACTTAATACGTATGAATGTATATATGATACCTATAGCAAAAACACAATTTTTTTATCTCTCTATTTCGGTTAATGTCCGAAACGACTGGACCCATTTGGACGGGGTTTTTTTTGTTAGATAGCTGAAGTTAATCCACATAATTTTTTCGAAAATAATTAGGGTTCCGCTTATAAAAATACCTAGTTGTGAATTAAATTCAATTCAATGCACAGAATTACTAGCAGGTGTTTGAATTTCTGACAAGTATGTTTGCTTTCTGTATCAAGACTAATTTTATAAAAAATTAGGGTGAAGAATATATGAAACGGCTGGTTTATTATAATTTCGTTTTTATTTGTTGTTTATTACTACCGAAAAGGGTATCATCATTCATCTCTGAATTATAGTGCATAATATATATTAATGCGAGTATAGCTGAGTATAAATAGCTAGTCAAATATATAGAGGCGTAAATATTTGTTAAGAAAATAGTTTTTTTTGTGTTCGATCTATATTACAACTAGTATTTATTATGACGTATGTATAACGGGTTTCAAGTTTGAATCTAAGATGGTGTTCCATAGAAAATAAGTGTGTTAATGAGAATACATATAAATTATTAATTTATGTAGGAATCCTTGAAATTAATTCTTGATCGAACATTAGCGAACGTTCGAAAGGATATGTCGCAATAGCCTTGCGTTTGCGAATTGTGTAACTTTACCAAGTTACATTTCTACGGTAAGTGCCGGTACAGAGAAGACCTAGAAATTATTAACACGCGCCACTCTACTAATATTAGCTTATGATGATGTAATATGCGTACGGAAATTATTAGGAACAACAATTGTCTGATTGTATAGGATGCAAAATGTTTAGTCGGCGTTGAATTAATTATTTCTATTTAAGAACAATTGATTATAATTGTGTTTTTTTTTGTACTGACTAATGCTGTCGATCTAATGGATCTTGGGGGTCATTCAAGTATGAATTAAGCGTCAATGGGGGTGTACGTGTGTGTATGGTGTACGAGGGATGTGGTTTCTAAATGGTGTAAGCAATGTTTAAAAAATTAAGCCTAATATTATTTATACAAATATTATAAAAGTCTCTTCTGAGAGAACGACAAAGACTGACAAAGGTCAGTCCTAAAATTCAATTACGAATCGAGAACAATCAAGCCGATTTATTAGTGCATGAGCTTTTTCATAATGGTTACGTTTAATTGTAACATTTTGATGGTTACCATTGTTCGTTCGTTCAGACATTTTTATGATTTTATTGACATATTTTGATGGTTGTCATTGTTTGGAATGCAAATAAAATAAAATAAATAAAATGTATTGTGCTATTTCACACACATAAAATTTGTTTTGGAATGCAAAAAACCATTCTGATTTCGGATTAAATATTGACCACGTTTTACACAAAAATTGAAGCAATCTGCGGTTATTGTTTTGCATTCAACACTGCGTAACATATAGTTACAAAAACTAGGACATAAACTTCGGTTGTCCTGCTGCTCGATCCACTTTTTGCAAAGGGTAATACATAGCTATTTAATAATATTAAAACTATTTTGATTTTTTGGTCAATGAATTAGATTAACGTTATGTTAAATAATAAATATCTAAGACATAGTGGGGTGGGGGAGCTTAGGTTTTTGTTACGTAGTCGATTTCGTCGAGAGAAATTTCGCACTTTTTGGACCTATCTTTGAATATGGTGCGCAGTGTTTAGTGCTTCTTAAGCTCACAGTTGGCCACATGAGGTTTTTTGTGTTATGGGAGAAAGCGTGGAGTGGTTAGATGTCGATGCTGTCAATGAAGAGGAAATGACTAAGCCTGAAGAAACTCCTGATACTACTGCCTCCGTGATCAATGATGTATCCGAGTGGGTTGCTGCTCGGAACGTATTCATTGAAGACGTGCAAGTCGGATATTAATGTAATTAAAAAGAAAAGCATTGTTGTTTTCGTAAATTAAGTTGAGGTAGCATTGCTACCGTACATATTGAATATGTTTTTACATAAGTTTATCTTCAGAAAATTGAATTAACTAGTAATTATAAGCATGCATGCAGTCTTATGCAATAAACGCTGTATAATAAAGACGAAAATGAGTCGAATTATTTTCATTTGTTTCACTTTCTGCCTGCTAAATGGTTAAAAATTATACTTGGTATATACTACGAGTGGTCACCGAAGGGTGGGAGTGGTCGAAAAATCTTAAAAAAATAGGTCTTTAATATGGGTACGTTCCCTCTTCGAAATAGCAGGTGTTTCTAGTGCTTGATATAATAAATTCATGGCATGTAATAGTTAGTTGAAATAACGTTATTATTATTCTTGATGTTTATATGAATGTATAAAATATTTTCGTTGTACATCTGTATTTATTATTCAGTAAATTACACAAATTTAGCTTGGAAATTGTTCACGCTAATAAATGTAGTATTTTCTTCTTGATAGAGTCGGAAATGGCATACTCGATGTTCAGTAGTTCAGTCAAGCGTCTGTGAAGCGGTCAGCTCAAGGCCTTTTCATTAACGCAGGGAGTTCAAGAAAAGGCGATAATTTAATGTTAGAATCTCTTAGTATTATTACGTTTCGTTTGTCTAATGGAAACTGGTTAATAAATAACACCACGTGATCTTTCATCACATTCTTACTTTGTAATTATGACAGAGATAGTTTAAACGCAAACTATTTCGCAGTAAGGAAATAAAATAATGAAAATAAATAATAGTAGTGATTATATATCGTAATAAATTCGCATGTATATTTGTATCATACTAGACAATGCCCTACGATTAAGTATTGCCTGGAAGGCAGCAGTGGTAACTTGACTATCCTATACATAGTATTGTCAAACTAAAGTGGCAGTAGGCGGGGCACATTATTAGTAGAACCGATGCCTGATGGGTTTTCGAATGAGGGCCACGCATGGAAATACGCAGCGTGTGTAGGCCCTTAATAAAGTGGTTCGACTACCTGATGAAGTTCGCAGAAATTCGCTGGGTGCGGATGCCGCAAGACCGATCTTTGGTGGTGGCCTATTTTCAGCATTGGACATGTTTCGCCTAACATGATAATGATAACATTCAGTATTACCCTTATAACTTATCTTTTAATTATGTAAAGAATCTACGTATACCAAAAGGAGGCTAGAGAATATACTTATGACTTAAAAAGAAGGATCCTGATAATCAGTTTCAATAATTCTCGATTTATAACTCATTTAACGTAAAGACAAGAGCCTTTTATGTTATTGTGAAATATCATTTAAAAATGATAAGTCTGAGAATTTAAATCTCGATAATATGCTTGTTAAAAAATTATGATGTATATCTGTATGTCATATATTTGCACAATACTCACAAGGAGAGGTTTTGTAAGATACCTTTTTTTAGCTTTTCGTAGAATTTGCATGCCGGTAGCATCTCGTCTTCCGCCATTGTGTTGCTATTTTCCAGCTAGATACCCTAAGCGCATGCACCAAGCTCGGTGAAGCTGTAAAGGCCCTAGAGATCAACAGCTTTTGTCAGTTTGAATAAAAAAATACATGAATATTGAAGACACACGTGCGTGTATCAACCATTGCATCGCGCTCTAAATACTAAATACAAATGAATTGCGATTTCAGAACCTTTCACGCTCTAACGGTTCTTTGTTTTTATTTGTATTGACTGTACTATTGAAATATTAGACATCTAATTCTCTTTGCTCAAATATCATTTTACTGTTAATAAAACTATGTTTGTAATTGTATCGAATGTGTGTGTATAATATTCTCTTGGGAGGTTGTAACTTCGTTTTTTTTGTCCCTTTTAGTTGTTATTTGTTATGTATTGAAAAACAAATGTTATTAACATTTTATAAGAATCAATTCGGTTGTAGTCAATTTTATTTGTATATAACGGTTTATTTCTAAAACGTACGTAATTTATCAGCATGTTAGAAATTTATACATTTTTCTGAGTTTCCTTTGGATTGTTGGAGTACTGCCAAAAGTACTAACTACCGCGTCTAACGTTACATGAGGATGTAATGAGCAATAATAAAATGTTACTACTAACAGTTCTTGCAATTTAAACGTGCATATATTATCTTTTTTATTATTCAATTTAACTTAAGCTCCGACCTAGTTTCCGGATAAGCGAAATAACATTTAAAAATATGCGTAGTATAATATTTAACGACTTGTGGTTTGCGTCACGTAACAAAGCCCAATATGGATAAACTCCGCGCGGTGTACGGGGAAGCGACGGTTAATATCCCCCGCGCCTCACACCTCACTTCTTATCAGACCAAGAAATTGATCACCTTTTAAGTTCTACTTTCGTGACGTCCGATAACACTATCCGAAAAGTAACCGGATTTTAAATTCTATTCAAAACTGAGAATGGCTGCACTAATATTATGAGGATAGCCTACTGTTACTAGTGATGACTCACTATATAAATTAATAAGTAACTTTCGTATAACAGTATGTTCATTAGCGATGCTCGCGCAGTTGTCACTGTGTTCGCATTTCTCGACAATGGACGCAGGTCCGGTACAGCATCTATATATTGTATTGTCTACTCGTTACCATACAATACCATGTTATCCTTATTTAAGTTACAATGCGTGTCACTTCAAATTTACTGAACCGATTTTGATAATCATTTTCAAATAAACATAGAACTGAACAGAAGGAAATTGTTACATACCGCTTCGAAAATATCACCAAATTACTCCTTAATTTTCTTTAAACGCTAAACAGTAATATTATAATTAGAGATTTTATACGAATATTCGATGTAGGAATATGGAATATGTGATGAGGGTATCAAAAATTATTTTTGTGTAAATAAAGTCGCGAGCACAAGTTAATTCACACAAATAGTTTTAATTACTAAATAAGTATATCTCAAATCCTCTATAAAATAAGCCGTCTTTACCATCGGTCATATTGGTAAACAAAATGATAGAACTAAGCAGTGTAAACATAATTTTCTTTAAGAATTGAAAAGTAACCACGGAGTTTTTTGATATTAGTTTCAAAAACTTTTGTTGTTATGCATCGTGTAGCTGCATAATTGCTAATTTAATTGCGCCATATAAGCAAATATCAACGATGCATTTAACGTGAGTAATAACCTATGTAAATTTTTCCACGCTTCATCAGTTTTAACGGGATACGTACGGCTCTAAAGCGGACAAGCTCCAATGTTCCCATGTTGCCCTTGAACTAACCCGTTTGTAAACTAACTCAGGTGCTATTATTGCAATATACTGTATGAGGCAGTTACAGTTTCGATTAAGAGTTTACTGCATGTGGAAGTAATTATTCTTTTATATTGAACATATAAAATTCTAAAAGTCAACGAATTCCTTCTGTTCTTTATTTCGTTTATAACTCCGGAATCAACTGAATTGATTCGTTGGACGTGATCTTGAAACTTTTTAATTTGGTACTTTATTGCCATATTTTTCTTGTATGTAACATTTTAACGATAGAGGTGATACATGAGTGTAAAATGTAAAAGTTTGTATGGAAACAAATGTAATTATATTAAGGAAAATATATGAAATAAGTTAATTAGCATACCAATGATAAATCTATTTTAAGAGAGAGGAAGGAATATGTTGTTAAATGATGTATTGTGTACGATATTATAGTACAAGTAATGGCGATCTTGGCCTTATCACTTGTTGGGCTTCGTTAGCCTTGACTGTCATTTAATGTGACTCGAAAAACTGGTTATACATAATAGCATGTGCCACCTAGCATGACAAACTATTTTTATATTAACGTTTTCCACAAGCATCTGTGATCAATGCTAAATAAAAGATCAGAATTCTACAGTAAAGGCGCTGAAAGAAGTTAAGATCTCGATTCTCTGACAGAGATGAAATCGCCTCTACGTTGGCTCTATTTTTAATGGCGTGAAATTACACATGAAGTGAAATAAATGTAACTTTATTTGTAGCTGTTAAATCTTTGTCATCGATCATTTCGTACATTGATGTGGGAGAAGTGACCGATACGCCTCTTCGCAAACTTAATTATACTTTTATAATATCGAATGTATTTATACGAAGTTTGTCTCATTGTTATTATTTTTGGTTGATTCTAAATTTTCAGAGTATATCTATATATTGTGGTTAATAGGGACGGAATAACAAAGTGCTTTACTGTCGCCATGGAACTTGCCTTCATGAAAAGTTCAGGTTTCTTGTGGTACTGTCATTGTGCTTTATTATTGTTGGTTTTCTCTAATATAAATAATCTCTAGAAATTTAATGTCACATTTAGAAGAACAATGATGTTTCTAAACATTCCGTTTTCCTAAAAATGCGATAACACTGTATTTCTTGTTATTTACATTTAGCCATTGTAATATGTTTTCTAATTGACTATCCTGTTGACCTGAGTGGTTTTCAGATATTACCGGGTTTTGTGGTCAGACAAAAACGCAAAGTCAAAAACAATTAAATTGTGAACAAAATCCAATTCAATGCACAATTTTACTTGCAAATGTTTCCAATTTAGGAAATACCCTTGAATGTGAGAAATGCTTTTGCTTTCTGTTAGTACAAACAACTAATAATAGAAAAATAATTACTGTTCCGCGTAAGAAAATAAAGCTCATAAAACTGAACAAAATTCGAATCTTTCCTTTCTCTTAGAAAATAATTTAGGGGCTGCACAAAAATAGGGCCCACTTTTTTCTATTATTATTTTAAAACAATTTACGCAATGAATAATTGTGCGAAAAAATATGTGCGGGCGTTTGGGAAGCTACGCAGAATATTCTCGTCCGAGACACCGCAGTGTCTCAAGACAAAATTGTTGGATCAGTGTATTTTGCCAGCGATGACTTATTGCACTGAAACGTGGTCGCTTACAATGGGCTTAATTAGAAAGCTCAAAGTTACCCAAAGGGCAATGGAGAGGTCTATGCTCGGAGTTTCTCTGCATGATCGAATCAGAAATGAGGAGATCCGTAGAAGAACCCAAGTAACCGACATTACCCGAAGAATTGCTAAACTAAAGTGGCAATGGGCTGGCCATATTGTTCGTAGAACCGATGCTCGATGGGGCCAACGGGTTCTCAAATGGCTGTAGCGTGGGTATGCTGACGACCGACGACCTGGTGAATGTCGCGGGAGTCCACTGGATGCGTGTGGCGCTAACCGGTCGTCGTGGAGATCTTTGGGGAAGACCTCTGACCGGCAGTGGATATATTTAGGTTGAATGGATGGATGGATGGATGGATACGCGGGTGAAGTCTATTTTCGGTCGGTTAATCTTTGAATAACTATTTATCGTTTTTTATACTGTCTAACTATTTCTATACTGTCACTGTATGTGTTATATGAATAACTATTTTTATACTGTCTTATCGTTTTTGTCATAATAACATATTTTTTATACTGTCTGCAATATTTCCTATTTTTAAATTATGTTATTTGTTTAACCTGTATTATCGGCAATGTTTTTTTATCTTCTTTATCTAACCAATAATTTATATAAGAAAATTAAAATTATCTATTCTTATAAATCTTAACTTTCTCTTATGTTTTAATATCTGATTAGTCGGTTTGAGGTATTAGTTAACGGAGTTAGTTGTGTGGGTGTTTCTATTTCTCACTCTGTGAGTTTACAGTTTCATTCTATTTACATATTGCAAAAAATAACGGCTATCTTTCTGTCTGTCTATCGTAAGTGCGCTTATATAATTAGCGATTCAATCAATTGATTTATACGATTCTTTTTTAAATTATGTACATAATGTGTACCTATATTTTTTGTTTAAGATTTAGTATAAATATACGCATATATATTTAATAAATATTTATTTACACGGTAAATAAATATGTGAAAAACTTGTGTACATAAATAGTAAGTGGATAAAAAGAAAGAAATAAAAGAAATGGCCGTGACGGGACTCTTGGCAGGTACAAAAAACAGCACAAATATTATATTATCTTTCAATACATTGAATTGAATATTTTCATCTTAATCATTGAATATTTATAATTTTATATAAAATGGAGTAAAAATTGTGGAGAATAGAAACTTGTGTATAAAAGAAAAGTCACGGAGCTCAACTAGTTTATATTAAAAAAGTGGCGTCGCTTTATCCGTCTGTATCTGGTTGCTAATGGTCATTGTACAGAAATAAAACACGTGGAATGTTCCTTTGTGACGTCATATCGAATATATATTACGTTCTATTATGTGGTTTTATATGCAATGATGATTAGTAATAGTGTTACTGGACACTACGTAAACGGGTTCGAATACAATAGTTAACCTGAGCTTACAGTTGAAAGTAAAACATAAGGAGATTCGTACTTTGGAAGGGCCCTCTAATATCTAATGACCGTCTGGTTAACTACCACCCTAGATTTTGGAATCTAGTCGACAAACCTCTTATTAGGATATAGGTGTATTCCTATAGGGTCATTTTACGAGCTAATACCTATAGGCTTAAGAATTTAACTTCCTCGACTACATTGTTGTTTAATAATAGATGATATTGTACTTATCCTCATACCTTTAAACCTAGCCGAAACGCGACGTTATTAATGTTCTCTAGCTAGGATCTTCAATATACGTAAAATATAGTAATACTAGCTAGCAAGACTAGCTAAGAGATCAAATGTGTCCCATAATTAAAATTTATCTTATTTTAATAAACATGAATGTAATATAAATAAATAAACATAATAAGTAATTATTGTGAATAAATTAAAAACAAAAGGTAGTTAACCAAAATATCTGTTCGCGTTTTAAATAAAGCGTTTCCACATTCCACTATGTCTTACATCTGGTCCGTGAGCCACCACCAGTGCCGTGTGGTACCGGCCAAGAATAGTATCCCTATCTTCCCGTGGGTGTCGTAAAAGGCGATTAAGGGTAAAAACAAGAGGATGGGCAGCAGCATCCTCTGAGTACCACAAACACCAACTGCGGCCGCTAACCCGCCTGCCAAGCGTGGCGAATATGGTCATCACCCCCTTATTGGGGGAGATCTATGTTCAACAGTGGATGGACGCCTTATGGTTGAATAGATGGATGGATTACACCTGGTCCAATTCCTACGTTACAATTTTTTACTACCGAGTCGAATTCAAATATACTAAACGATTTTACCCACCCCACTGATCAAGTAAGCAATGGCATAATTTAAACAAAATGTGAACATTGTGTTTACGTAACACTTGGACGACACCTGAAGATATTTATGTCATTTTGCGCTAAGTTTTCGGCGTGTCGTTTCGCTTCGAGGACTGTTACGTTTTCCAATGAAAGTGCCGTTTGTCATTCGAACAAGAGATGTTATTAGATGTCTCGCCTCCCCCTTTTTTTAAATATCATCAAACATGAAATAAATCGTTTGTATATTAATTTAGGTACAGGTAATAGAACTTATCGTTTCTTTTTATTCAATACAGTATTTTAATGGACATTCAGTGTTTTATGATAAATTACTCTATCGCAGTCTCTTAGTAACAACGAGAGCTCTATTGTTTTGTATCGTCGAAACGTGTGTTGAATATTATCCTTATGCTAAATACTCGACGAGCCGTTACCGTAAAGCTACCATTAATAAAAACGGTTATATTGAAAATGGATTCGTAGGTAATGGATTCTAAATGATAGTTATACTTCCATTTTTTAATACTCTTACTAATCTATATATCTATTATATAAAAATAAATGTAAGTATATTTTTTTTATCCTCTATGCGTTCCTTAACCATGCATCCGATTATGATAAAATTTTAGTGAGTTGATTTGCGTACTCTTTGCGTTCATTTGCAAGTATTGACAATTTCCTAGTGGTTACGACGTGCTGGTCTGGCACCCTTTTCGACTTTGTATGGGAGCGTTCATTTTTTGTTAAAATTTTTGCCAATGCTTGCGTAATAATAACGGGGGGGAGGAGGTAAGTGTTTTGCTTACTATTGCTGAGGGGGAAGGGGGGTCGAAAGAAAAATTACTTACTTAAAATTTGAAAGCCCCGGTATTTTAGCAACGTTTTTTTTTATTTCGATTTCTTTCTTTTATTTATTGTTATGTATATAATTGAACTCGTTTTTAGTGTCGAAGAAATGTATGTTTGTTTCTTTCTTTTAAAAAAATACATTTGATTATGATAACAAAATTAAACTTTTCGTCTACTGTATAATTAATGTGACTATTTAAAACAAGAGAACGAACAAATGGAATATTTTTCGAATATAAATAACACCGGACTAAGGTCAGATGCGAATGAAAATAAACAATATACATAGGAATAAAGGTCAATAAATATAAATATTCAAATGTCACGTATATATATACTACAATAAATGTTATATATTTAGAAAGATTAGTATTAAAAACTGAAAATACATAAATAAGACATTAAATTATTATTTTTATTAATATTGCATGATTGCACATAAATTGTTATGTAAATGCTGTGGAGCAAAATAATTTAGTAGGCATATTAATCACTACGTTGCCAGTACAAACTTTAAAAATTCATAGATAAAACAAGCAATCTAATTTTTATAACTTTGAAATGGTCAATAATATCGTCTGTTTTCAATAAGTCACTATATTCATGTTATTTTAATTCAGAGTCACTTTCCTGAATGAAGTAAAAGATCAAACTAACTATAAATAAATTATTTTTCATTTCTAAAGTTTATTTATACTTACGAATACATACATACATATATATTTTATAATACGGAAGTAGCTATATTTCGTTTTGTGTGTTTGATATGAAAAAATGCTTTGAAAAAAGAAACACGACAATTTTCAGAGTCCTGGATAATTGACAAAACAGTTTTCTCACATTGGCACCTAGTAGGGCATAGCGAAAATATAATATTTCCATCAGTAGAACCAATTCAAGAATACCAAATATGGGTGAAGTTCAGAGCCTCCACTTTTGACATGTCTCCTACTATTGACGCATTCACGCAGTTTCTGCCTGGACCCAAATAAATAACGCGAACGAAGTCGCGAGCTAGGAGATATAAGATAAAATGTTTTACGTTTGTATTTTAATACAGCGTCGATAAAAAAACATTGATCTATCTAGTATTTATACGTAGTGTATTGATGATAAAAATTTATAGTCCAGTCGTGTTGAATGTTATACGCGAATGTTTTTGTAGTATTTTACAATAGTCGTCAGGTAATTTCGCTACGTCATGATAACCATAAACAATAAATATTTCAAATATATAGTTTCGTTATTATGCTGTGCTAATAATAAGACAGGTTTAAAATATTATCTCATATATAAAAATCATCAAAATTTAATTACAAATACTATACGACTACAGAGTTTATTTTAATTTCCTGTAGTTTTTTTCTGCGTACTGATAACGTGTCGAATATATTTTATGTTATAAATTGGATCATTAGCTAATTTATTTGAGTATTTAGCTAACAGTTAATTCGGTAATGTGAATTCTATTCAAATTTTGAAATTATTATAAGTTTTTATTGATAAATGAAAAAAGAAAAGCGATTGACAAATAGAGGAGAACAGTGTGCTGGATTATTTTATCTTTACCTGTTTATATAGTATAGGGCTTTTAATTTATTAGGTACCGTATTAGGTGGCTATGTGCTCACCAACAGACAGATAGACAACAATTTTAAAAATTGTACTTTTTGATATATGATCATATTTATTTGGTAATAAAAAAAAATGAAATTACAAACAGACACTTGAATTTTATTTATTAGTATAGTTGAACACACAGCTAGTTATAAGTATAATACTATTTGAATTTTCCGTAATAATTTGTAATGGCACACCCCGACACGATATAAAAATGTCTTCTAATGGAATACCGAAACGTGTCGATAAGTTATATTGTTTTCAATTTACACGGGTGATGTTCAACATGCGTGTTTATTTATTATTCAAGTTATTATAATCTATATAGCGTATGTTTAAAGTCGATTTTAGCTTGATATGAAGTGAACTGTGGTTGTCGTTTCACGCGCGCTGGGAGCAACGAGGTCGCAGAGTAGACAATTTTTTAGCCGCGTCACAACATTTAATTGAAACTGTCGTAGTGAGCGCGTAAATACCGAGTTCGTTCAAACCGTCTAGAATTTTTTTTAAAGTGAAACTATACGGTAATCGCATTGCTATCAGATTAATAAGGAAAATTAATATCACGAGTAAATACGGTTATGTAAGGTTTTTTTTTTATAAACTAGTTAACGTAGAACAATTATTACATTAAATTTATATATACGCATGTTTTACATATGCATGGTTGGATTGAACGTATAAAATTATTTGGCGGTATTAGTTATACTACGAATACTAGCTGGTGCTCGCGGCTCCGCCCGCATATCATGCATTTTTCACTTTTGAAGTCGGTTAAAAAGTGAGAATCTTTTGGTTTTTATGAGCGGAAAAAAATGTACATAAGAGTAAATTGAAAAAAAATGAGAAAGGTTCGATGGAATCTACAAAATAAATAACCTATAACTAACTACGAAAAATTCCGCGTTGAATGCTAGTAGTCCCCCCACCTAGATATGTTCAGTAGTTTTGAGGTGATGGTGCGTCAAAGGACCCCATTTTCCTTTTCCATTAGATAGAAGATATACATATGTTTCATATTGTTAGATCACGATCTCAAATTCTGTTAATTGACTATGTAAACAAAGATCGAATTACGTAAATAATTAAGAATATTCAAGTCCGATACGACGCTTAATGACAGGTAATTAATAATGTATAAATTACTTGCAGACTGGCTAATACATGACCGAACCAGTCTAGACGCAAAGAGATAACAGTCATTCTGTCCGCCAAAATCAGAGCATCGTGTTTTAAAATTAAACGTACCGCCGTCGGAAATAATGTCGGTTACCCGAAATCCCGGGGTAACGATCGTGGCTACTAATCGTAATATCTTTTTTACGATAATAATTTTCCTTGCAAAGTGTGTTACCATTTGTAAATTTTAAAAATACCTAAATTAGAATGTTGTATGGATTTTTTTTCTAGTCTTTTTGTCTAACTAACTATTATAACATTAGGAATATTTTTATATAGGTGTGAAGACAACCCTTTTTATCATGTTTTGGGAGATAATTAATATAATTTTTTACATTTTATAATTATGAAAGTTTTTGGAAGAATTTCGCACTTAACTAAAACAATGTCAGCCGTTTAATTTTTTCATTTTTGGTTTAACGAGGACTTATTTTTTGATCGACCACTGATACTTGACAAACATCTCTAGAAACTGACATGTTGGATACAAGTAGATAATGTAGATAGATACATATGTATAATAGGATTTTTATTTTTTTTACTCTATATTTCTTTATTGGTTTTCATTTAATCTATCATTTAACCGAGTGTACCATGACGTCCAATTTTTTTTTTGTTAATGTTATTCGTAGTTGATTAACGTCGCAACATAATTTACCAAACAGATTTCCTTCTTCAACAGATAACTCTTCACTTCAATTTCGGAACGATGAACATATTTACTCATAACTTGGTAACCCTGTGTGTATAGATCCGCGTATAGATGCGATCCAGATTCAGCAGTTCTGTTTAAATCCGATTCATAAATGACCCGATTTTGCGTTGCTCACCCGGATAAGGCAGGTGCATGTTCTATTTTTATACTTTATATAATTTCATCCTGACATCGAGGGCGCTTGGTTCTATTTTTAGAGCGGATGCAATGTTGGCTGCGTGCAATGTAACGGATGAGGCTTCAATTTTGAGTTAATTGTTTCAGTGTAAACGTGCTTCTTTCTTGTAACGTAGAAAGTGTAGATTGAAGTTACAAACTAATTACATATTATTATATTTAGTTCAAGAATTCCTTATTCATCAAGTTAAGAAATAGTTCTGTGCAAGTAAAGCAGTATTTTATACACAAAATATACCTCCGCGGGAGTCAAACTCCGACACTTTGTAGACAGTTATTTCTGTTCTCTAATAGGTAGAGTGGATCATTTAGATTAAAATATCTTTACAATTGTTCCATATTGGAAGCGTTCCACATATTTTATTTTATCGAATGTTTGTTTTTGTTTGTACGATAAGTTGTTTTGAAAAAAAATATGTATTTTGGTAAATTTCTGTTGAAGGCGATTCATTTAAATATATATAAGAATTACTAAACCCTTAGAAGTGGTTTTTGCTTTGATCATTGTAGATAGATATTGAGGCGATGATGTCTCAATGAGATAGTATGGAAACTGCGCAGATGGACGTTTGAATCCACGTAGCTAATACTAGCGACACACTCTGACTTTGCACGGGTATATAGACGTCACCATTATAAAAAAAACATTAATCTAGTAGGTAGAGTAGATCTCTCACATTAAAATACCTTCATAATTGTTCCATATTGTAAATATTATTTAGTAAGTACATACGTTGTATACTTTAGGTTAGCTGTGGTGATATAATACCTCTGGCCAAAAATGTTACATCATTTTTTTTACTGCGTAAGTTTATTACTATATTAAGTGACTATGGTGTTTAATTTAGTAAAATGTTAAATGTAGAGTAGTTCGTGCTCAAGTTATGTAGTCGCAACACACCTACAGGAGTTTGGCGACAGATTTTTAACTTAGGCTCGATTCACACTGACGGTGCAATCTTGGTCCAATAAAATATCGCTGTATCCACATTGCTAATCTCACTATCATCGATCCATAGTCGACATATGATGTTTTTAACCGACTTCAAAAAGCAGGAGATTATCAATTCGTCTGTATGGTTATTATGTGATTTCTCCGTCAGTTGTGAACGGATATGTAAAAAAAATAGTTTTGTTCGAGATAAAATTACTCATTAAAAAATTAAATTAGCGATAATAGCTATTATTTTATATGTACAGGATAAAATTAAAAAAATAATAACGTTAAATGAAAAGAACAAGAAGAATGGAGTTGACACAAAAGCGTATTCACAATGTCCGGTACATTCATAACAGGTCCGATCTCGTGTAAGTCAAATATTCATTCCGACGATTGGAACTAGAGTCATACGATAGTGGGAATACTCCGATTCTTTTTTGTTTAAGAATATTTCACCTGACCGAGAACGAAACAAGTCCGAAGTGAATCAAGTATGGTTGAAGTTACACAGGCTGTTATTTAGAAGGTGACCATGCTATGTGTATGTATATACGTACATGATGTTTGCATCAAACCGCTTTAAACTACGCTGTTCTACAAATTTCAATATTAAATTACCTCGGACAGGTTTTAAAAAAATATATGACGCGCAGTCTGGTAATTTTCATAGAATCGTATCATGTCGTGAGTAGTATGTCTACGTTCTTGCAACTTATGATTTATTAAAAAACACGTGCCAAAAATATGAACTTCGTAAAATTTCCTGGATTCACGGTAAAATCTCTAGGGAGTGTAAGCGCACACGTCTCAAAGTCAAGTGTTTTATTTAGGTACAGCGATCTGGTGCGCCACCTTGCAGCGGTAGTTTCAAGGTAGGTAAATAATACTTGTGACAAGCCCCGGTTTCGCACGGGTTTATAGAATCTCCAATCTCCAAATACAAACTATACAAATCTCCAATTTGTATAGTTTATGTTAGTCACTGATCATGTAGATCTTTCAATAGGTGACAGAATTTTTAAAATTGTTTATGTAGGTTTTTGAATTTATTCCTAACATAACCTTTTTATAAATTTCATTTACCCGGTATGACACGTCTTATTTTTACCTTGTTAGTTCATATATTTATTTTTTAATTAAATTGTAAAGATAGGGAGGTATTTATGAAATTTGACAAATAAATTTCACTGAATATTTATCACACGATTTTGATTCTTCAATTTTTTTACTGTATTGTTTTTTGCCCCTTACTTATTCTACCACAAGCATCCATTTAATTATTGATGTTAATTTGAATTTCATAACAATTGAAATAAAATTTATTGTACCAAAAATGTATGAAAAATAATAAAATGTACATTTTTCAAACATAAATTAAATCGTGTATTCCCCTTCCTGTATGTATGTAATCTTTCCTTTAATATATTGGATTACAATTACTTACTATTGTTTACAATGCTTACATCTTTCAACTATGAAATAAAATACATGTACAATTTTTGTGCAATAATATATGTTTTAAAATCTGACCTAAATTTTTGATTTAAAATATTGTTTTAGTAAATCAACTGATTGATTACTTCCTACAAGTTTGATTGTAGGATATATTGATTGATCCTAATTTGATATTAGGATATATCATTTTTTACGATACCTAAATTTGCCTGCCCTTAACGGACAGAGAAATGACTTGACATTACTTTTTAGTAATATCTTTGGTAATATTTAAGGAGAGTGATTAGTTAATTTTGTTTAATTAGGGCAGTGTTAATTCGTGCAAAAAAAGGTATATTTTTGTGATTTTTTTTAACGACACAGTTGAAATATATGTATTACATCCAATAGTACATTAAAGTATAACATTTGAAGAATATATGTGAAATATTCATGAAGAAATATCAAAAAATTCGGCAAAGGCAGCATTTATTTGGAAGTCTTAGGAAAAAATTTAAATGCGTAATAAATTTAAACTCGATGTTGGGATTTTCGAAATTTCAATTTTTCACTTTTTGGGAACACTTTTGAATGAGAAACACGATTTTTGCGTCAAGAAATCGGTTAATTTGTTATTGTTAAATGAAAAAAAGTCAAGAAATTTGAAAAAAGAACCCTCCAGCGTTACCTCGTAAATGATATACAGAAATACTGTTAAACATTTCAAAAGGATCGGTGTAATATTTTTGAAGTTATGAGGGGCACCGACTTTGAAAACGTGATTGTGGGAAAAGTTTGAACACTAAAAAAAATTTGGAATGAAACGTCCATAAGCGAGTTTTATCGGTTTACCTCACACTGAATCATCGATCTCTGCTTGGTAGAATGTTTACTGCTAAACTGAATATATACTCTACATTGACTAAATAAACAGTAGAGATTAAATTCTTGAAGGAGATTAGGAATCTTTATGACAGCCACCGCTATACCGTCCATTTGGGCGCGCGGAAGTGACACGCGGTCGCTTAAGCAGCTATACCTCCTTTAGTATTACTCTGATTCATATAAAAAAAAATTACGCAATATTCTCGAAAGGTTCTCAGGTTCATTTAGAAAATCAAATAAAAAAAGTTGGGTACAAAGAACTTTAAAAACCATACCCTCCCCTCAATGTCACATTCCGACTGTACTTAATTTCATGTTTGATGGCGTATTATTTTAGTATAAGTGTTAAATCAATATTTGTAAAAAGTTCGTTTATAACCTATAGTTAAAAATGCTTCATCAATATTAAATTAAGAATTAATACACCTAATTTTGCGCCCACAATGAAATGGTTATAAATAGCGAGAGACAACTGCAGGCGGGCTGATTATACCTATGCAAACTACTCGAAATCAACACACTTCCTATTACCCTTTTTCCTCATTCAGAACTTGAACGATTTTAATCTTTCATTAAATAAGAAAAATACCCCCTAAATATGCCTCTACGTTTTTTGTTTTTAGTAGAAGGACGCCTTAAAACAACGGCATTTTTTCTCATCTTATGGAACAAATCAAAGCCCTACGTTTATGACCGTGGTGTATATACTAGTGCAGTGATTCTCAACCACTGTGCCGCGGCACTTTTGTGTGCCGCCAAATTTCAAAAGTGTGCCGTCAAATTTTGCAAATATATAATAATGTTAATATTATTATTATATTATATCATTTAAAAAGAAAAATATTTATGCAGTGTGTGTGTTGTAGTAAGTAAATAATTTTTATCTTTTTCTTTGTGTGCCGCCAAATTTTGAAATCGTTAAATATGTTCCGCAACAAAAAAAAGGTTGAGAATCACTGTACTAGTGTATTGTATAGTATAAAAATATCGACTATGTTCTCTTTATCCAGTGAGGAAACGGTAATATGTTCGTATGGAATAAACGTCATCCGCATTTCCTCTTTAATAATACAAGAACACACATGAACGTAAGATTATTATTGAATTAACAAGTCCGCAGGTGAAAAGGTAATATGATCCTAAGATCAAACTGGACTATTCCAGTTGAGCTTGATGTCGCATCGATGGCCGCAGCAGTTTGTTTTGACTAATCTGCCATTTTTATAATTGAAACGATGAAGTAATGGCTAAATTTGAATATTATGAAAGTCAATAAAAATGTTCGTTTAATGAAAAATTAATATAACTAGGTAATATGTAAACAAGTTTTGAGATAAAAGTGAATTGAATCCACGTAAAATTATCACCACCACATCTCTCTTGCAATATTTAATAACAAATTTTTACTATAAAAAAATGAATATTGTTAATTATTTATGGGCCGTTCAAGTATTATGTGAGCAAAATTTTGGATTTTCAACCCTTGCCACATCTCTTACACTTCCCATCGGTATGATACAAGTAACATAGTGTTGGCGTAATTTTGAGAAAAAAACGATATTTAAGCATTGCTTACGTAATTGCTGTTCAAAACCCCGCGCCCCCATGTCATCTCATCTATAATAAGCAGAACATAGTTCCCCGCCTCACATTGTCCAGTGCCTCCCATACGTAATTCTTACACGGCCTTTAAACTGAATAATGACAATTTGTCTTAAAACAAAAGTCGCATCACATCATGTATGAGGCAATGTTTCGATGAATATTATAAACAAATTTGTTTTTCATAAAAAAAAAAAACTCATAATTTATTTTTCACATCTTATTTCTAATAGCGATGCGGCTAACGTTTTCTCTTTGCAATGGTTGTGGACTGTCGCCAATTTTCACATACTTGCGAATGACGTAAATATAATAATATAATTGAGAATACGTCATCGGTTCTTTACACTTGTAGCAATTAATAAGTGTTCAAACGTCTGACTAAATATTAGAGCGTGGGGAGGAGGGGAGTACGTAGACGACGCTTGCTCGCGTCGTTTGTGACAAATAATGATCTTGGGGGGTAGTTACAGTAAAATGGTATTTCCGTTTATATTTACTTTACGTTTATTTTATACTACCTACTAGCAGCGTGTCTAGTGGAAACGTTTAATAAATAAATTGGTACTAAACCCCCCGGACCTCCCATGCAGAATGCACGACTGTGTGTAATTTAAAAGCATTGTTACTCTGGTTCATAATATGATATTAAATAATATATGTATAATCAATAAGGCATGGTGTGGGATGATTGCTGCATTGTTAACACGCAGGTCTTTCAATCTACAACATGATATAGGCGAGACACAATGACGACCATTGACCAAGAAGTGATAATGCCTCATTAGACATTTCTTTGAAACAAGATAATGAAATCTTGACTTTTTCTAATATTTGCTTAGTTAGCTACCATACTCAAAACCACCAAGTTGAGCCTACTATCATATAGTCACTTACAATTAGGTTAGAGTATAATAAATAAATCTGTATTGGTCGAAATCCTGCGAAAATCATTAGCGTCATTTATTTCATTGTCTATCGTCTATGATATAATCAGTGCACGTAACAAATTTGGAGTGACGTAAGAGAGTTTGCCGATTGACCGGTAGCGAACGGTTGGTGGAGCACGCTTTAAGAGTATGGTGTTTCGGCCTCGATGAGTCCGGGTGAAAGAACACGCATACGAATTGCACACGGCCTAAATAATAACAATTGAGAGTCGTAACTGTTACCGTTTGTCGGTTTGGGTCTCGCCGCGGACCTTTCTCGTACGGTGATTGTGTGTTATTTTACTCCTATCCTATTTTATTATATCCGGTTTTCTATCTCACAGTTTAGGTGCTTTGAGTAATTTTAATATAGAAAGAAATTCTTGCTACGCTTACAACTCTATTATTAACAAAATATCACGAACATATAACAATAAATATACTCATACATAGATATATTTCATCTACATACAGATGTATGTAGATGAAATTTATCTATGTATGACATATACCACAACAGTTAACACACATCAATACACAATCTTATTACTAACATAATTTTTTTCCTAAATGAGACCTGCATTCAACGTCGAAAAGAAACCAGCTCACTATTTATGAAGCGCTGATATATTACTGACTAAAATATAGAGATTGAGGTATATAATAGATATAAAAAACGTTATAATAAAATGTAATGTACTAAGTATGATTGATGCCTTTATGAACAATGTTTTTTTTTTTAATTATTTAGTACGTTATTTAAAGTTATATTTTGGCACACTACACTCACTGCATCCACTTTATACTTAGCCGATCGCAAGCGAAGTATTATTAGTTTTTCAATCACTGGATTGCATTTCGTATATTGTTTTAATTTGTCTTCCCGATTGAAATACATTCTTATTTTTATATTTCAATCTAGAAAAGTAGAAGCTATTTGCGGAGAGGGTTTTTGGCTAAAGTAGTTTGCTTGATCCAGTGATTGGGTCTTCTTCCAGCAGGTATTTTCCAATGGCCGAATTCTTTGTTTATTGGTTTTTGGTAATTGTCGATTTATGTAAAAGTTTTCATGTCCAGTTCAAAGTTGATTAACTAAAGATAATAATTGGTTTGAACACAGTCGTCAATGTTTCGTCTACAAATGTGTTTTATAATAGTTACCATTTCTGCACTCTGCGGTTTTGTTGTAGTATTTGGCAGTGTTTGCTTCTTACTTATGTAGAAGTTTTATGTTTTATTCAATGATAACCTGTATTATTTGACCCTTCATTACGTAATTTTGTTTTTTTTTTTGGTGTGGTAGTTTTTGGTTATTGTGCACATTTGAAGAGTATAGGAAATAATAACTCGAAATTCTGGGCTGCACCAAAAAGTTTCTGGATAGTTTTATCAAAATATCCTCTATTTTTCTAGACCGTTGTATAAAAACTAGTAATAAAGGTATAATATCCATCTAACGTTGCTAGAATTATGTATACTCTTAAACTGTTTCCATTAATTAAGGACAGTTATGGTCGTTCAGACTGCAGGCGAATTTACAACTTTGTTATAGTCAGTAACGGAGTTTATGTGAATTTATACGTTGATGAATAGAAAATTATGCGATCGTCAATAATAGCAAGGTACATGCGTATAATACAGTACATAATAAAATTGATTTGATGAGGTCGTTTCAATTGTAAAAGACATGTGTCGTCATGTGATTTTAATGACGGAAGAGATTCTAGTGGAATTGTTGTAACTTATTAGTTATATTTGTTGTATACAAGCTGTGCCCGCGGTTTTCCTAAAAAATAACAATTACTTTTATTTACAACAGGGATGTACAATGATTATTTTTTATTATCTCATCAAGAATAGACTATAATTAAGGAACTCATAAGCATTTTAATTACTAGAGAGGGAAAGGGAGAGATGATATTAGAATCAGGTTACATTTTACATGATTTTGTATAAATAAATAAAAATTGGTGTTTTGCGTAAAAATGATAAAACATGTCCTTTCGAAAACTTAAAACTCAAACCTCAAAATATTCTTTTAGCAAATTGAAATATTTTTGTTAGTGTGCATATAATACCTATTTAATATTATTTTAGGGCTTTTTTAATAAGTTTTTAATAAGTACTGAAGTTTTTCAGTAAACTACCCTAGTATTATTTATAGTTTTATACGTCTCAAAAATGTTTTATGTAATGCATTCCTAGAGAACGTGTTGGTGATCACGTTTTATGTCGACTTATTATTAATTACTTATATTTCTGACACAATTTTTGTCATATATTTTCTAGTGTTACAAAATAAATACTAAACCTGGCCCGAAAATACATCTATGATTAAAAAAAAATATCATGTGTTCAATATCAATAGTTCAGTGGTTATCGAGTACAAAGGCATTAACGGACAGTTAGAAATACGTTTGCTTCTATGCACATCTGCATCGTGACCATTATTAACATGCCAATTAGTCATATCCACTCTCTTCGGGTTTCGAGATCATTCTGTGTGTATTCACTAAAAGTCTTTTCAGCCTCTAATGACATCGGCGACTGTTATTTGAAATTGCTGTGTCCTACAGGCATAGTGAACGCCACTTTACAATGAAACATAAAATTCTGCCATAAGTACGATGCGCTAATTTCTATTCGTTTATAATAAACGGGTGCAAGCAACACAATATGCTTAATGTGTTACGCGATAGATACATCACGCAAGGCCAATTTGTAAAGTAGAACAAGACGATACCAATGTTTAGAAGATGCTGTTGTGGCAATATACTCACAAAGCGCGTTTAATTTACGATTCGATGTTAGGGCTTTGTCTCGAATCTCGATATACTGTATATATGAACGAGTAAACTATTATACACCGTGGTATGAGATATTAGTAAAAACTACTCTCATTCAATTATTCATCCATATTTCAGCTGTTGTTTTCCCGAGGCAGTTGATATACTTCGAATTGTATGTACGGGTCGCAGGAAATCCTGATAATGTCATTATCACACAGCACAATAGGTTTGTATCCTAAATCCTTCATGATGTTATGGAGAGGAAATATAATCAATGTAATACTGAGGTATTTAATGATTTGAGATTAATAATAACAATGTAATAAAAAAGACACGTCTGTTCGTAATTGTTCTCCAAAGGATTGTGGAGTATAGATTCTTTCGAGAGATGATTCCTTATAGACTCATTTATTATCCAAGATGTGCAAAGGATGTCACTTTCGTTCTGTATGAATACGGTTTTTCATATCGATTTCCTTTTATAATTTTGCATAAGGTTCGTGATATCTACTAATTTGCAAACGCTTTATATAAATGAGAACAATCCAATATAAGAGACAAGTGGACGGTAGGTGTGCCGTTACGGCCCTACAATCAGCCTGATGGATATTGATTACGTATAGATAAATAGTATTCTATTGTGATAAACAACACATTTGGTTATTGCTCTTCAAATTCAAATATGTCTAACTATTCATCTAAATTAAATTAGATTTTTGATTTTTTATAATTACGCATTTTGTTCAAACTTTAGTCTAAAAAGTTTGATTTATTTTAAATATATATATATTCGGTTATTCCGTGCACTGTTTAAGAGGTATGTAGAATTTTGCTATGTTATCAACAGTGGGTTTATGTAGGTCGAGTATTGCAGTAATATTTCGCAAAACGCGCTAGGTTTCCTATAGCTCTGGTATCGAGACGGTTCCGGCGATGCCACGCGACGCCGAGCGTCTGTGTAAACACTTTCGTTTTGACCTTCGTTCAGTTTGACGTTAGTTTATAAATTACTAAGTAATTTATTAACCTATCGATCATATTCTTACGTAAGAATCGTATGGTCGAAGGAAACACTAAGATTATGTTAAACCGAATATGGCACTTGAGTTAGCTGAATATATCGATTAACGCTTGGCAACCGATATTTAACGTGTTAGATTAACTGTCTAGACGACTGTAACCATACTAAATTAACATTATAATGCTTTTTTTCGTTGAAGGCACAAACTTATTATAGTAAATCTCGTAATCCTGTAACAAAAATAAAGATTTTTAAGTAAGTATGTAATCTAATTTTAAGTTAATAATCAGTAAATGACGTAAAGTTTTCTCACGAGGAAACTTTCAAAAAATCTAACAATACAGTAATTAATTAGTCCATTTTCGTATGGTAATAACTACGATTCAGTCAAACATAAATCATTAGTGCTTGATCAAAGCCTCCAGGAGTAAGAGCTCTTTGGAAAGTGACATACTTTGGTCTTTTATAACCACGCCTGAGTCTAATGGAAGTAATTATATAAAAAAATCACAGACGCACTTTTTGTTGCAAATTCCAAGAAATTATGCTTGATGTGGAAATAATTTTAAGTAAAACACTTACTAAATATGACTCAATATAAAAGTCATGTTCTGTTCACGAAAATAAAACAAATAAATATTCGAGCTAGGCTTAAAAAAAGTCGTATCAGCAATTTAGTCACGTTACCACCAACGAGACAAGAGATTCTCCACGTTTAATGTGTTTCATTGAAATAATGTTTTATATTTATATCGATACTCTTTTCTTTGATTGTTTCATATTTGGTCTCGCATATCGTAGACTGGTGATGTGATGGCGTCTGGGCAAACATTAACAATATGACCTTCACTCAACGGTACAAAGTAGCTATGATATTAGTAAGATATAATCTTATCTATACGTTTGAATGACGAATACGATTTCAAAGTATATAGCAGATTTCGACATTTACATGTCTAACGGCGTCTCTTAACATCGAATAACAAACATAAATTGGTTTTTATGAACAATCTGATACATTAGGGAAAATTCAATCTTAATGTGTCGAGTACCCATAAAAATATCACAATAGAAAAACAATGGAAAGCTGGCGTAAACGCCAGGTAAGTGCTTAAGAAATTAATAATGAGATTTCATTTAGTAATAACAGATTGAGATCGCATATTGAAAGCGGCCGTAAATCTGAAGTATGAGTTGTATGTCCATACTAAGGTATGTTCTTTAGTGGGCATTATCTAAAATAAGTTTTGCCAACGATGCTAATTGCTGAATAGGCGATTACAAAATGAATGAATTATTGCATATTTCAAGTTATTGTACGACTCAGGACTGTAAATATTGATTGTCCTATATCGTAACATAAAACAATTAATATAAAATTAATATAAAAATTGTGTATTTAGCATTGCTTAGTTGTTTTTTTTTTGTTTTTTATTATTAGGTATAGTTATTTACTACATTACATAGAGAATAGATTGGCAGCAGTTTCATATATAAAAACATATTAAAAACTAAATAATGTTAACCCCTTGAGCACTAACCTGGCGTTTACGCCAGCTTTCTATTGTTTTCTTATTGTCTCATTTTTATGGGTAATCGACATAACTAAAGTAAAGTAAAGAATAACTACATAGATTATTTTTCTTGTTTACTTGACGAAGGACACGACAAGGACGAGTAATTTTGTGTCAAGCGATTTATTAATACTGTGGAAAATCTAAATAATTTCCATAAAAATTGTTACTTTTTATTTGAAATAAGTAACATTATATTCATATAACTTTTCATAACTTATCTTTATAATTTTTATTACAATTACAGAGTTCAAGTTGGAATTATCGACATTTCTTACTCTATTTTTAATTCAACTAGAAGGTTGAGCATAACAGTCATAATAATTTATTCTAATTGTTTGCATACATATATGTATTGATGCGTGCATTGTTGGCATAAATGCATGGTATAAACAAAATGTATGTGATGACCAACCCTGACAAAATATTTAACTAATATTAATTTAAGGTCTTGTTTAATTGTCTCTTTGGACGGTGCTACATACAAAGAATAAAAGTATGTATCTCATATTGATCAGTTGTTAAGTTTCCTATAAACTAATTGTCTGTGTTAAGATCACGGCTAATTAAACTAAACTCCTATTTACAGTCATAGACTGCAAATATACTAATATACAGACATCCAACACTTGAATTATTTTGTTACTTGACTGTTAAAACAAAAGAAAGTCTACGCAAGATTCCACTGTACAGGAAGTATTAAATAAGTACAACTTTGGACTTTTTGACTCCCCCACTCTTGTCAGCAATAAAAAGCAAAGTTCTTTTTTTTTATTTCCTCATTATTACGTAAGCATTGGCGTAATTTTAAACAAATAAAGGAGATTGTTAAGTAAATGTTGCTTACGTAATCATCATTCATACCTCCCTCCTTCATGGCATCAAAAATAAACAAAACATGCTTTTAAACAATCCCTAACCACTGCCATATTATTTCTACTACGATGCACCAGTGCTAGGAGCACTGATGTATCATGGTCCAAAAAATGTTGTTGGCAACACAGCCTCTACAGGTTTTATTCAGTACTATTTATGACTCATCAGATTTGCGTTCCTTTATGATATAGGTTATAAGAAGTTATAACATTGAGCGACTACTTAACACTAAGCCGATCGTATATCTGCTTGTTACTTCGTGACTTAACTAGAATAAACATTCTTTTTTAATACAACTGTTAAAACTGGATTAAAATGTCCCCGTTATTATGTTTAACAAAGCATAACAATCGTTACAAGTAATTAGACAGTAATGGCGTACGAAGCTGTGTGTGTACGCTTATCTCTTCAGATAAACCGAGTTATGTTTTATCTAATAGTATTATCACGATGGAAGAGATTCCATCCACATAATATATTGACAAGTATAAAAATATCTCACTTTAGAATATTAAAGTCATCAAAACATAACTTAATTGAATTAGTAATATATTGTGTACGTGTTTATTTTTGTGCTTGCCAGTATGTCTTTTTTGCTTCGACAAAGGACGTAAGTATGTTGGTACGGACTTTGTCTCTCCTTCTTACAATAAACGGTCGTTTATTTCGAGAGCTTGTGGTTTAAATAATTAGCTTTACACCTAAATCTTATCTAAATTACTTATCATGTGAAAGACTACAGACTTTACCTCTCTGTTTTTATTAAATATTTGATATGTTTCCGAGTGAAAGGAAGATTCACACGTAGTTGTTATATTGTTTCTAAATGTTTTATATTTATAGTTAGGTACCTAAAAGACAAAGTAGGTAAATAAATATGTAACATGAAATACTTCATTTTTGCTTATATAAAACAATAAGAACAAGAACAAATAAAGTTCCCACCAATTTTAAGTAATATCTATTACAATAGTACAATTATAACTGTGCCAATAATACTGAATAGAAACAATTAGTTACATGGCGAACACAGGTAAACCGCAACAGCGTGCAAACGGTATTCCAACTGTTGTATTGTGTTAACAGTTTTCTTTGGTTTGTGTACGAGTCAAGTTTAACTGCCAACGTCACTGTTCGGGCGTGTCAGTTTGTGTTTAGCGCAGCTATGAGCCGTTATCAAAATGGCGTCGCGCCAGGCGTCAGCCATCGCGGGCGGTCGTTGACGCGGGCCGGTAGCGTGGTGTGCCTCGGTGGCGTTGATATTGATTGTGACTAGACAAGTCAAAAACGTTATGCGACATCTATCGCAATTTTATGTAACTATAAATTTAAGAGTCGCATTACAGATGGCGTTATACTGTGGTTAAAATAAATGTTAATTAATTTTCGTAGAATTCTGAGCAGATTCGATTCTAGTAGTGAGAACGTATTCTTACTTAATTTTATTTTTGTTTCTTGATTTAGTTTTTGTGTAAGTACCACTATAGGAGAGAAAAGATTCTAAAACTACATACGACTGTGAACATACATTTTGAATATATTTATTTTCTTAAAATATAAATATAAGGCAAAAAAAAGTTTTAATAGTTTATACAAATGAACATTATCAAGAGATTTCATACAATTTTTTTACATAATCCGCGAAGAGCTAAAAGTAAAAATCTTGAAAAATGGAATGATATTAAATTTGTTCGTTGAAACTAATTTTTTTCGTTCCTATAATAAATATAAATAGTCTTAAATCAATATTTTCTTTGTCAACAGTGTAAAGACTTCGAGAAGGTTGGTGCAAGTATCGCGGTGACACCCTGCGACGTCGTAGAAGAGGCTGATATAACGTTTTCTTGCGTCGCTGATCCTCAGGCAGCTAAGGAGGTAAATTATTATTCGAAATTTTCTAATAATTTCTGCCTGGATAGGCTTACCTTCAAGTTTGAAAACCTGTCGCCAAACACCAATAGGATCACATCACCTCTTAACATCAGGTGAAATTGTGGTCAAAGAGCTGAGTTTAAAAAAATATTTTATACGAGATAATATTTCAATTTATTTTTGTAACAATAATTCAATGTTTAAAGCTCTTAATGTTTAGGAAATTCTATCTCTTAATAAGAATGAATAATAATTCGTTTGACTTTTTTATTTTTATTAGGCATATCTACAGAATTATAAAAGAAATCTAAACATAATATATTGTGTGTAAATTTAATACATTATTAATAATACTATAATTATTAACGCCGAGATCACCTGTATCGATTTTCCATCAATATAATAATGGTGGTTTATCGGAAAATGTGGCTCATCAAAGGTCGGGTCAGGGCGGGCGGATATTAACTTATTGGGGGCAACGCGGCATTGACCCTTATGTCACGTTGATGCGAATGTAACGTGTGACCTTATTCTATCGTGGATTATTGACAAGTATAATGGAGCATTGATACGTAAATCACTGTCGGTAAATATATATTTATACTACTATAAATATTATAGTAAATAGTGTTTGTGATCTAATAATGTTATTTTACTATTTAAAAAAATTGTTAATCCATTCATTCATTCAACCGAAAGATGTCCACTGTTGGACATAGTTCTCTACGAAGATCTTTACGACGACCGGTCTTGTGCCACTCGCATCCAGCGGATTTCCGAGACCTTCAAAGAGTGTCGTTCATGCCATAATCGCCTCGCTTGGCAGGCGGGTTGGCGATCGCAGGCAGGTGTTTCTGGTACTCAGAGAATGCTGCTGCCCATTCCCTGGTTTATAAGCCTTTTACGGTACCCACGGGAACGATAGGGGTGATACTATTCTTGTTAATGCGTCTAGATAATCTATACTTATAGTAAAAGGCTAAAGGACGAAATCTATACATTGAAGATATTTCAGAAACGAGGGTGTTCAAAAACGACAACAGAACACATTTCGATGGTTTTGAAAATTTTTGTGTCTGTCTGTCGGTCTGTTTATTAATTTGTTCTCCAATCACGCAAAAACTACTGGACCGAATTGAGTGAAATTTGACATGACTTTTATACATATATAGTGCGTTTACATATCTTCATGTTAAAACATCACAATAAATGTTTTTGCTTAATAGTATTATAAATGAATAGTGAAATAAGCTGAAACAAAACTAAATTATTTCATAATTTATTTACATTTAATTAAAAAAATAATATATTTTTTTCTATCGATTATTCATAGATGGCGCTATACTTATTTTTTTAATAATTCGAACTGTTTTAAAACATTACAAGGAGATAGATAATTTATATAAATAATACTATAATAATAAAGGCCAAAATATTTGTCTGTCTGTCTGTTTATTAACTTTATTGCCAATCAAGCAAAAACTAATAAACCGATTTTGATGAAATATATACCATATTACTATACTAATATTATAAGATATAAATTTGTAAGTTTGAATGTTTGGGGTAATCTCCGGTACTACATCCGAATTGAACTTTATATTTTTTCAATGTTAGAAAGTTATGTTATGTATAAGGTACTTTTTATGGTAAATATTTATTTTCATTACTTAATTAATCAGAATAAATATAATTGAGGATCGACAAAGTTCTATAAATATGGCTTCCCCCTTTTTTTTTTGACGAGGGGAATGCATTTACGCACTACCCTTACCAATTGCATTAGTAGGATCAAGTACCTCAATGCAATTGGTAAGAGGGATGCGGAGGGACGTCTCCGCAGCAGTGTGGGACTCACCCGACGAGAAGCGTCGGAAATACCCACTAAACCCCCTGGAGCCGCCCGCCGTATTTGGGATGGGGACGATCCGGGATGGCTTTCGCAAGCACCGTGTCGCCCCCTGCGGCAGGCCCAACAGGGCCACGTCCAGAACAGCCCAGTTGGGGATGGGGGGAGAATACCGATGCCTGACCCACAGGCTCTCTCCCCACCCACCTCTTCGCCCGCTTCTCTGACGAGAAGATTCCTCCATAGGGTAAGAGGGGTGATTACCGCCCAAAGGCTATAACCACCTCTCTCCCCCCCCCAAATATGGCTTCCCCTGCCTGAACGGTTTGATGTATGCCCCAGCGTTGCTTCCGGTGTTTGGGCCTACGTCACACTCGGCTAGTCTGTCCTTCGAGGGTACACCGGGGAGGCCGATGTTTTAGGTGTAGGGAGCAGGGCTATAAGGCCGTTGATTATAGGGCTGAGGCGGGAGTTGACACTTATCACCATATGGGTAGTATGCTGTGCAGGTCGCCATTCAGGCCTATTTGGGCAAGAATGACTGGGTGCATAGTTTCGGCGAGGTCTAGAATTTGCCACATTGCCAAACCAAGAGGGGAAGGGACGGGGGCTTCCATTGCGTACCTTCCATTGCACTGGGAAGGATATCTAGGAGGTGGTCTGGTCTGGCCGGGATGACTTTCTCCACGGGTAGGGTTTGGTCGGGACGGGATGAACAGACAGATAGATTGCATCTAGAGGGAGAAGGCTATTAGAATATAATTATTTAAATTCCACTATCCGCGAAGTCGCAGGCACAGCTAGTGTAAAATAAATTACATTCATATCTATTTAGTAAAACAAATTATTGTTGACATAACAAACAGACACTTCAATTTTATTTATTAGTATAGACGATAGATATTATTTTCTTGCTAGGATTATTAAAATGTTTTTTTTTTTAATTTGTATTTTGATACATGAGGTAATCCATGAATCATGTTAATAATTCAGTGACCCTTAAGTTATAAAAGGCAACTAACAGGCAGAAAGAAGTTGCCTTTCTCTGGCAGTGGCTCAGAACATGACTCCGATGTCCTAACTGGAGAGGATTCTGCATGGATTCTTACCGTAACACGCATTACACTGCATCCCACACACCTGCACACTAAACGCACGTACACGGGTTTTATAAGGGACTTTGCGATTCCTAGTCTCCCTTAACCACCGCAGGTTTAGCTTGAGGTAAACTCCGCGGAATTTACGTTTCAGATAACAGCACAAGCCGAGGTCCGTACCACTTTATTGACCTTGCGGTATTAGCTATCACTGTCCTTGACTGAGTGGTTTTAGCACTCGCCTCGCCAATTTCGGTGAAAATTTTATAATAGATTTTATAATAGGGAAGTAATTACTAGCTACCAACTAGCTAAGGAAACAGTAACATATTTTTGGTAATAGATGCATGGTATTTTCAGATGGTGTTCGGCAACTGTGGTGTGCTGCACTGTCCCACGCTGGAATCGAAAGGCTACGTCGAGATGACATCCATAGACTCGGACACCTCACACGACATAGTGGAAGCGATTAGCGGCAAAGGAGGAAGATATTTAGAAGCGCAGGTGAAACATTCTTTCATTTACTTTAAAAAACGGCGTATTTGGACCCATCTTTTGTTTTTGTTTAATCCAAAAAAGTTCAGACATAATTTACTATTTTAGAATCTAGACAGATCTAATTATAAAATCATCGATATGACCAGATAATTATACAGAAAAATATTGCATCAAAAACGGTCAAGACGTTTATATGGAAAATTAGGAACACCGGGATTTTATGATTAAAATTCGAAATTGATACTAGTTATTTCAATATGAGGGTCATTTATAATGGAATTCACTTAATTAAGGTTATTCAAGATTATTCGTTGCAATGAGTTTGGTTTTAACAAGTTGAGGTACTATTGTAAAATGATTCTTCCATTTACTGGAACGAAGGATTCAGGTTGGAATCCTACTGTGAGGATAAGAATTCAAATATGTTGCTCAACAATTTATTATAGAATTTCCAAACCAATTTGAAATATTGAATTAGTAAAACTAGTAATCGTTTTTTTTTAGATAATAGTTTAAAGTAATACAATGAAGTCCTAAGGTAAACCATAAGATCAGGCACTATGCCTAGCAAGTTTTAATTTGCAAATGTTATTATAACAGGATGGATGTTTATGTGAACGATGGTATTAGTCTGGAAATGACACCCTTTGCGCATTTCTTTCCACTATGAATTGTATAATTCCATAAAAAACGTGTAGTGTGCAATGAAACCAGATCGAGTTTCTTGTAGGTTCTTGATGATTGAGTTGTTTTCCGAACCAGTGTGGTAGTATTTTGACGTTTATATGTGTCTAAATTGAATAAATTGATTTTTGAATTGGAATTATCACTAAGTATAAGTGTAGTTTATGATGAAAATGGTTACAAAGTATTGTGGTGGAAACAGATTCAAGGGTCGAAGACGCAAGCGGAGGAGGGCACGCTGATAATCCTGGCGGCCGGCGACCGGTCGCTGTTCGACGACTGTCAGTCTTGCTTCAAGGCGATGAGCAAGAACTCGTTTTACCTTGGTAGTAGTCAGCTTCTCCGGTTGGTGGCGCGAGGAACTTTGCTCGTTGACGATTTACTCGCGGACACCATCCCGTCCCATCCCGTCCTCATATATACATATATATGTACACATCTATACATAATAGCACAAAATATCTACCTCATAAATTCAGCTTTAGAAAGAATAGAAAAAAATTAATAGATTTTTTTTTATTATAGTAATTTTAAATTATGTTTTTATTCTCCTCATTTGTGACATACTTTAAAGTTCTGTAATCGTTTTATGTCTTGCATCTTTTGACCTTTTTCAATATGAAATGTTTGAAGGTTTGTCATAACTTTGCACGATGATGACAGGTGGAACGTTAAAATTTCTCGTCTCCGTTGTTTGTTTTGCACTGTATTGTTTTATTATGAAGTCAATTCGTTTTTGCATATTTATTATAAAACTATCTATCGTTTTCATTTTTCCAATATAGTATATTAAAACATATATTTCTAAATGTAGTAAAAATAATAAAATAAATTTATTTTTGCAATTAGGCTTATGTGAAAAAAAAACATTGGTTTTGAAGAGGAAAAAAGAGTTCTAAGTTACAGCCAATTTGTCCACAATTCAATTAGTCGCTTGCGGACTCTTGATGAGAAATGTTATTCTTGTGTCTATAATAATAACACATTTAATTTTTGATTATTTTTCTTTTCAATTATTCATTTATTGAGATTGATTAACTATGTGTCTCACGATAAGTTTATAAATTTTAATATTAACAGAATGATACGTATAACTTATATATTTATCTTGCTTACTTAAATAGTGTATTTCTTTTTTATCCAAAAATAATGGTTACCGTCGAGATATCGACTGTTATACTGGTCTGGAATACCTTTGAGTACTAATATATGCCGGCTGATCCTAAAAGCCAACACGCACCGAATCGAGTCACTAGGTCGGCTCCTATAACTGTGTGTATGGTGGTCATGTTCCAAACATACCATTATTGTCTTTTACTATCACCTATACTTTATATTGTATTATGTAGTTTGAATATGGCTTTTTTTTTTTTTGGTTAATTATTTATACATTTTTGTGTATTATTAGTGGATAGATGTTTTTTTTTTCTTTTTTGTTATTTATTAAATTATTTGCGTTTATTAATTTAATTTTGCACCGCTTTTATAAAAATAGTCAACGATCAAATCCGAACGTCAATTACTTGTTTGCCTGTCTGTATGTTTGCATGCAAAACTGTGTGTCATATGAATCGTATAAAATCATACAACTGGCTAGCAATATAATAATAATAATAAATCATTGTTGCTGTGTGGAAACAATTAAACTTTCAATTTTTTTTCTTTGTAGTGGAAGGCAAAAGTATTACACCATACAGCCAAGTCAGAAGTTATAACTTTAATAAGCTTCGGTGACTTTTGTAAAAACTGACCAGAGAGTTTTTTTATAACCTTAGAATGTATATGTATGTATATTTATATTATTTATAATATACTTGAGCACAATAACAAAATTATATTACATAAAATAGAATTAAATAGTGCTAGCTTTTGAATAATAAGTAAAAACCACTAAATGACTGAAAGCATTAAGTTATACCTACTTTGTGAGTTCTGATTTTATACGAGTCATATAGTATGTCAATATGTATATTTTATCTATGGTTGTATGATACGTCTGAATGCTGCTTGTTGTAAGTATAAATATGTATTTAGTTTATTAATTTTTAATCATGTCTTTATGTTTTAAAAATTGTATGAGTATTTGATTTTGATATATAATTCAAAATCATTGTGTCTAAAACAAAAACAAAAAAAACTAGATTTTTTTTCTAGATTTGAGTTTTTTTTTTGTAATCCAAAAGACATGATTGTTGTGTTTATTATTCATATTTATCAGTGAAGATGTGTAACGGTTGTGAAGTTAGTTGAGTGATGTTACTAAAACTACGTTCATATACTGTGATCTTAAAAGAATACGTAGTAACACCGTAGACCTAGAGTGGCTAGGTCTCAAGTAATATTTTCAGGCCATATATTACCACCATGTTATGGCATCCTCGCGATGTTTTCTTCCACTAAAAGTCTTGACTTAAATAATTTAATGGGTGAGTTCGAATCTACGTCCATCGACGTGTCAGACCACACTATCAACTTAGCCATTATCGCTTCATTTTGTTTACTGTTTCCTTCAACACACAGGAAACCGGAAATATTGGTGAAAAATAAACAATTATATAAAATTGTATACATTATAAAATAAACACATAAGTATTGAGAACATAACATTGCAAATGGGGAACATGTGTTCCCGTGATGTGTCGAGTACCCATAAAAATAAGACAATAGGAAAACAATGGAAACCTGGCGTAAACACCAGGTAAGTGCTCAATGGGTTAATGAGATGTGTAAATAAATTTAATAAGATGCACTCAAATAACACAAACAGCAGCGAAAAAAGAAATCTTAAAAAAAATGTTAACGTTAATTGATTATCGGTTATTTTAATGTGTTACAATATGTGTGTGTGTTTGTGTGTGCGTGGTGCAGGTGATATCGGCAATGCGTCGAAGATGAACTCAGTGCTGCAGGTGGTCGGCGGCGTCTCCCTAGCGGCGCTCGCGGAGGGACTCGCGCTCGCGGACCGCGCCGGCCTCAACCAGGGGGACTTACTCGACGTGCTCGCGCTCACACCGCTAGCCTCGCCACATCTCATACTCAAGGGCAGAGGTATGTACACACAGGTCACACCACCTCCCCCCACACATACACACCCCTACACCAATACCCTGATACGGTGACACTCTCATGCACTAACGGAATACGCATTAGACTGCACTCAACAACACCCCCTGCACACTACACGCAGGGGGACGGGTTCTAGACGGTACCTTTACTTTCATGGTATCCTTAACTTAGGTTTAGCGCGGAATTTACGTACCGGGTGACAGTCCAAGACGAGGTCCGCGCTATACCGGTGCTAGCTAATACTCTCCCGATTGAGTGGTTTAAACGCTCACTTCAAAAATTTAGTGTAGTTGTTCAAACTCCTCAGATCAACAGTATTAAGTCATTAAGTCAGTTTGAAAAAAAACAAACGCAGGTAGATTCTTACAAAAGAAAATCTTTCGACGTTTTCTGTCACCTATTTGGCTGGGGAGTAGGAACAATTTTTGTGTTACTATGCAACTTCCATCTTTCCATCTTTGGCGAAGGTTGCATTCCAAATAAAACGTAGAAATAACTATTATTATTTTAATGTTCCAAAATGTCTACATATGATATCGTGTATACACAGTGCACTGTATGTGCACTACGTGTGCTAGCCGGGGCTGGTTAACTTATACATTACAATATGTAGCGCTGACGCTACAAATCTATCCATCCATTTATCCGTTAGACGTCCACTACTGGACATAGGTCTCCCTCAAAGATCTCCGCGACGGCCGGTCTTGCGCTATCCGCATCCAGCGGATTCCCACGACCTTCACCAGGTCGTCGGTCCACCTTGTGGGGGGGGAGGCTACTAGACTAGAGGTCTTTCTATGCAACTTATAATTGAGTAATTTCTACAAAAAATTCTCCAGAAACACTAGAAATACTATGATTTTTAAAAATATAGATAAAGAAATACAGTGAGAATGTCAGTTGTCACGTCACATTCATTTGATTTTAGTGCAGAAAAACTACTGACCAGATCAAATTTGCACGAAAATAGATATAATAGAATACACGTATAAACATAAATAAGTTATTTTCATTATCTATATCTTTGTAATTAAGATTGTCTGTGGTTATTTTACGGTAAAACTATATAATAGCTCGTGCACGTGTTTTCGATGACAACTGACATTGTGGTGAAGTAATGTTTTCGATAAGTAAGTGAAATGTCACGTTTGTCAGCAATGATAGAGTCGTCGTACTCGACGCACCAGCCGCTGACGCACATGCAGAAGGACCTGAAGCTCGCGCTCGGGCTCGGCGACGCGCTCGAGCAGTCGCTGCCGCTGACGGCCACCACCAACGAGATCTTCAAGCACGCCAAGCGGCTCGGGTACGCGAACCATGACGTCGCCGCCGTCTACATACGCGCGAGGTTCTGATCCCACCACACCACCATACCACACCACACCACACCACACCACACCCATTCACACGCCATAACTAAATGTAAACAGACTAGAGTTATCGATATCGTCTAAGACGGTGTTCGTAATACTCTCTTCTCACAAATTTATTTTTTTTTTTCTGTACTCATTAATTGATCCAAACAATGTCGATACGATTTCGGTAGTTTTGCTTGAAATATTTTACAATTTTGAAATTTGAAATGATTAACAATTAAATAGGTGGGACGGAAAGGAGGGACTTCCGTCCGACACTGACCGTCATTTAAAAAGTTATTATGAACGGCCTGAACGGCTCGTTGCAATAATTCTAAAAACGAGCCCTTACTGAAGAATAATAACGATTCGTTAAATATAGGAAACTGGGCAATAATTAACTAGGGTTGAGGGTAACTTTTGTGGTGATAAAAGAGTAACGGGCCGCGGGCTGAGGATATCTGATTTGGAAGATCATTGATAGTAAATTCGGCCGTTCACAATACAGATCTGTATGTACATTTAATATCAATGTGCCACGTGTTTCAATAGCTCTTATCTGTTTACGTTTAACTAATTAGCGGAGTACTTAATAGATAAAATCTATAATTCGACCTTCCTATTGACTATACTATACTCCAGCAAGTTAATTTAAACTTCTTCATTTTCAACTTCTTGAAAGATCAAATAATGTATAATTAATAATTCGATAGAGAACCATCGATATTATTTCAACGTCTTAATGAGTTTCCATTTCCAGTATATCACGAAATATCATGTGGTAATTAAAGATGGAATACGATATAGTCTATGGTTCGATGATTTTTTTTTTTATCGATATTAGTACCGACGTCCCTAGCGCGTCCCGCTCGATGTCAAAAACGCCTTTACATGTAACTTAATGTAGTGTAAAGTTATTATTATACTTGAACGTAAAATTGTGTAGTTAAAATCTATCTGAGAAATTGCATTTCACTCTAACACGTTATTTTGCCTATTTACATAGGTTATTATAAGATTTAACTATATTTTATTTGTTTTCTATATATATATACATCATATATATAAATCGAATCGATTAGATAACTTTAGGAACGTTTCTTTGAACTATGTTCGTCGTTAATGCGATTTCAGTTTCGTTTAGATTTATCTTGCGTCAATCGTATGTAGGTGGATGATTGCCCACTGTGTGGCATTAGTCACTTTTTGGAGGAGTACACCATCTTAATTTATAGCATATACTATTTAAAAAATATCGACAAATTTCGGTAGCGCATATCTACATAATTTTAGATTTCTCATATATGAATAAATAATTGACCACTACTGGACAAAAGTCTCTTTGAAGGACGATATGTTGGCTTAATACATATATCGCTTCAGTCCACTATGTACTATCTTTACTTAAAAACGATAAATTAATGTTTCTCTATTTTTTTCGTTTTACGGGAATATTCTTCAAAGTTCCAAATTTAATCACGCCCTTTTCCTTCTCCGTCTGGTTAATTTTGTCACTAATATAGCAGAGAGCAATTAATTTACGCGAATACTGAACAATACTATTGTAATGATCGAATTTAGAAACTACTAGGACTGAATTTTATTATACTATATTATCTGGAATAGTCAAGAAACATTGAGATGTATAACGTTAAAAAGTTAAAACATCGATATACGTTATCGATAAATAAGCAAGTAAAAGCTGAATACGCAATAATGACGACATTATAGTAGGTACATTTCTATATATCAAGTAACATTTATGTTAGTTTTTTTTTTTTATTATTAAAAAAATACCACTAAATAACTATACTAATCAGTATATAAATAAAAAAAGGAAAACTTCTATAATTTCTCATCTCAATTGTTTTTGTGTGGTTAATGTTTCCTGGAAACTTCATGGTATTTTTTTTGCGACATTATTCTTATTACATTTAGAATTAAAAAAAAAACTTAGTTATGTGAAACAGTTTCATGATACATAATAATATTTATGTGGTTTTTTTTATTACTATACATAAGTTGACGTAATATTCTTTTTGTAATTGAAAGTTTAAAGCACATATTTAATAATTTAATTGATGTGTGAATGCGGTACGAGGTTTAAAACAAACACCACACTATAATATAATGAAATATAGCAACTAGTTAATTTTTAACAATTAGTTGTAAACATTTTCCAAAGTTTTTGTTGCAATTTTGCGTTCTCATATATTATAAATAAAACGTTCTCAGTATATTTTTGTTAATGACGATAAATGATGATACGAAAAAATCATTTAAATTTAATATACTTATTATACTATTCCCGAGTATTCGAGAATGGTTTAGATTCACGATTTGGTCCAATTCAATTTTTTATATATGAAACGCGAACAAAGTTGCTGGCACAGCTAATACTATATATTTAATTTTAATTGTGTTACTTTGATACCATATCAGTTTTTCTCAAAATATCCGTTTATTTGGATAATCTTTTATACCTATTTAATGTTAATTATTATTTCCTTAGTTTTTTTTAGTCTAAATGGCTACAGGTTTCTGGTGTGATTTGAGACTCCAGGATGCCACTTAAATTGAAGTGGAGGATATATAAGTCCATTATAAGATCTCTTATAAGATCTTTTATATTGTATGGATCAGAATGATGGGCTTGTAAGAAAAGTTGAAAGGTTCCCGTTCGTTATGGTATGGACATGTTATGAGAAGAGAGGAAACGCATGGGGGTAAAATAGTAATGAATATGAATGTGGAAGGAGGGAAAAAGTAGAGGAAGGGCAAAAAAATGTGGATGGAGTGTGTAAGAAATGATATGAAAGAAAAAGGAGTGAATGCAGAGATGACGGCTGATAGGGACGAATGGAAGAATAAAACATAACTGCGCCGAACCCAAATGAGTTGGGAATAAGGCACGAGAATGAGAATGATTTAGATATATAGTGTCGTAGAGATAGTTCAGTCGCACATTAGATAATTTCTTTACAACACTATAATTTACTACTGTAAGAGCAAACGAAAGTCGTCCCGTGGAAAAACGTTTGATTCTTTTGTTTATCCATCATTAAAAAAAATTCACAAAATTATACTGAGAATAAAATATGCGGTGTTTGTCTTTTATATAGGTTAATACTTTGAAGTTTGTTTTTTTTATGTAATAGTAATATTAACTTTATCAGCTGTTAGTATGATTTACAACTTGTGTAATATGAAACAATGGGGTCTTTGATTTATTTCGAGACATTATTCTTATTATCATAGAGACAAATCAATGTAATCGATGTTGCGTTAAAAATATATGTAGACAAAACATTTTTTAATTTAATAAAGATCAAATAATAAACCAATGGTTTCGTAACATATTTTACGATGAAAAGAAATAAATAAATAAAATATTTTTCTAAAATCGGAATCTTGGGGTATATGTTGAGTATAAAAACCCTATTGTGTTTGGTAAATAATGTTAAAAGTAAATTACAATACGTGTTACGCTTTGTAAATTCGCTACAAACAAAAGAAATCATTTAAACAATCATTGTAACTGACTGACTGACGTAAAGAGATAAAATACATTTACTATTATAACTTATTATTATGGTCTTTTATTTATCCCTTGCATAAATCCTAACTATATTTAACATTTACCTCTACTAACGCTAAGGGGTCGTCCATTAATCACGTGATTTTTATTTGCACATTTCCGAGATCCCGTGATAGATACGTAAATTTGTGAAGGATTCTGGGATTAGCAAATATACTGTAGCTGTGGTAGACAGAGCCTGGCATCATGTAGACTCGAGATAGATTCACATCTGTCCGCGATAGTCATTATTCTTGGGGATCAGATGCAATAATTTTGCCGTCCCAGTATTAAAAAAGCCGTGTCTGATCGATGACGATTCTGTGCAGTTATGATAAATGGGAGCTTAAGATTAAAAAAACTCGAAACGTTGGAAAAAAAAAAAAAAAAAAAAAAACGGTTTTTTAACATATCAAATTTGTCTGGTTTTTTATTTATTTATTGTACCAACAAAGTGAACATAAACACAATTTATAAGTTACAATGGCACGGCATAAGCTAGATGCCACCTCAATTATAGGCAGCTCACCTAAGCAATTGATTATATTATATACTAGCTGTGTCCGCAACTTCATTCGCGTGAAATTCAGACATGTATATTCTAATAGACAACCTATATCCCTATCGTATATCCTTCCCCGCCCATCCCGTCCTGTCTCATCCCGTCTTTCATAACAAAATTCACCGAAATCGGGTCAGTAGTTTGTTATAGCGTAATTTCGAACAAACAGACAAAAAATGTGTCATGTAATAAATAAATAAACAAAATAAATAATAGATTCTGAATCCCTACACATGTTTTTTTCTCAAACATCATCAATGTACATAAAATCTTCATTCTCCAATCTGTAGATTTTGTGCCCCTAGTCTTATCTATGTCTTGTAATTTTCCAGAACAGTTCAAATTATAAAAAAATAATATAGCGCCATCTATGAATAATCGTCAGAAATACATATATAATTAACTTTCATAATCAGCATTCATTAATACTTCGTACCCCATGCCATCGAAAATAAACAAAAACTGGAACCGTCCAATTATAGTTAGAACGAAACAATATTATGTTCCGCACCATATTTATACGTATTGATATCATAATTGACAGTCAGTTCACTACTTTTATAACACCTTAATATAACACCTAGAATTCATAGATATTATATGAAAATATCAAAATATTGTTTTCTCATTTATTATGTCTTTGTAATACTTTAAATTGATTCCTGCACAAACAAACAGACATACAGACATTTCTAAAAATGATAGAAATGTGTTTAATGTGTCGAGGTACCCATTAAAATAAGACAATAGGAAAACATTGGAAAGCTGGCGTAAACGCCAGGTAAGTGCTCAAGGGGTTAATTGCCTATTTTTAGTCCTTTACAATAATTATTTTCACATAAATTGAAAATGAACAGACGCATGAATTTACAGTTTTATTATTAGTATATAGTATACATAGAAAAGAAAAAAGAAATTACACAACAAACAAAAATTGAGTAGTAGGTATAGTACTACAAGTTATGTCATGAATATAATAATTGAGTAAAAAAATCACAAATAAAATAAAAGAAAAAAAAAATACAACATCGAGAACAAACCAGTAAAAATATATAATAATTAACACAGCTATACTTGAGGGATTCGTATTTATAAGTAAGAAAGCAATCCTAATGAATAGTTAAATTATAAATGCAAGTTTATTTCTACTGCAAAAAAAGTAAACGGTGCTCGTCGCTCTACCGTGGGTTTAAACCGAAATTGACTACTAATAGTGGCTGGTACACAAGGCTATTCATGTTAGTCCTCAGAAATTCTGTATTAAGGACTGGTTTAGTTTCATACTATATTTTTCTAGTCTATTGAGTGGCACCGCTGCACTCGAATTTCGGCCTGTGCTTGATTATATATTATAATATGGAAAGAGTACGCTAGAATCGTTATTTTTTATAATCATAAGTAATCCATTTAATCGAAATAAGTTCGTTGCTTTATATAGGTTTCCCCTAAAAGGGTGGGGGTATTGCCATAATTGCCAAGCTTGGCAGGCGGGTTGGAGATCGCATAAATGTTGGTGGTACTAAGAGGATGCTGCTGCACATCCCCTGATTTATATCCCTTAGTCGCCTTTTACGACACTCACCTGTAAGTACGGGATGGTACCATTCTTAGAGCTTACAGATCATCAGTTATAATCTTAAGTAAATATTGTTTAAAGAAGAATTTTAACTATAATATATACAAACTTAGAGCAAGTGTTAGGAGGAAATTAACATTCATAGGACACTCCATAGGAAGACCATAAATATTAAGTATTTATTTTACATACACTGGCACAAAAAATAAGTATTAGAGAGGAAACATGACTTAAGGCGAAGACGGATTATGAAGGATGTTGTGTTTTACAAGGTAACGATGGCGGAAAAAAACCAATAAGCGGAAGGAATAAACGGTTGATGGGAGCCAAAATAATTACCGAGAGATTGGCGTGACTGTTGCCGATGTTGTTTCAAGTCTTCTAGCATTTAAGAGGTGCATAAAACACGAAACTCTCTGGGGATACATCTATTGTATTTTTCAGGTACGAAGTTCGCCGGGGCAGCTAGTTATCAATAAATGGTACTATTTCATTTTTTTAGTACCTGCCACAACTGTTGAACTCATTTTTTTTCCAAAAGACGCTGTTCTGAAACGCTTTGAAAACTTCATGAGAACTTTGTAGCAAACCCTTAGGGCATTTGCAATAATGGCACAGTGGGTAGTGCGGTCGAATTCCGCGTCAATGGACGCGGGTTCGTGTCCACCTCTCCAACTCTAAAATCAGCGTGACCTTTCAGTGAAGGAAACGTCGTGAGAAAATCATAGCATGGTGGTATTTTCTAATAAAGCCCGTCTGGGTAGCTACCAGACTTAAGTATGAAAACCTGTCGCCAAATACGAATAGATGTGTTTCAGGAACATCACTTCTACCAGTACTTCTAGGCTTAGTGTGTTTATCATACTGTACTACATCTTCACTTAACATCAGGTGAGATTGTGGTCAAAGCACTGAGCTTATACCGTGTACAAAAAACTATTGAATTTGGACGTGCATTATTGCAACTCTTTGCTTTGAAAATGCTATGACCACGGTGGATAATACTTATACATTACAAAAATAGACTTTCCTCATGTGATTCAATCGATGTTGACCTTCATAAAACCAGATATTATTTTACGACAATGTATTATTACCTACATGTATCTAAAAATATTATTTATGTTTTGATCGGTTGAGTTACTCGCTCCGGTCACGCTCGACTCGCAAGCCGCTGTCGTTATAAAAATTGTATACGTACAGGTCGTGGTTAAACTACCAGAAATTCTCAACCGGTTGTTACTTTTTTTACTATAATTTTTGTCGCTGTTACCAGATGTAGCAAATTGATACTAAAATTGTGTCGAATTTCGAAAGAGTAGGAATCGAGCGTGTTGATGTATTTTCTGTATAGCTAATATAATGCTGCAAAATTGATTTAGATGTGAGCTCTAATCGCTTTTTTTTATTCAGCTCGTTAAGCGATGATAGCTTATAGTCATAGGCGATTTAGGCTTGCTGTCGCTGTGGGCCCTTTTGTATATGCCGCCATCTTTAATTATATAAAAGTAACAATTAAAATTAAACATCCAATAATCAAACATTTATAGTATTGTATTATAAAAATAAATTTTATTAAATCAATTTATAATTAATTACAGCTCCTTTCAATTTTCTTTTTGAAAATATTTTGAAATATAATTTTACAAAAAAAGTTTTTTTTAAATTATCACTTTGTACTTTTTTCTTATTTTTGATTAGTTGTTTAATTTGTGTCTGAAATTTTGATCTTATTAGTTGCATCATTATAAGATTGACCACGAGACTTATTATGATGAGATTTTTTTTTAATGCAAAGGCTTATGACCTTTATGACCAGTACATTTTGTGAATTGTTCTTACAATTTTTCACCTTTAAAATTTTGACGCTGCGTAAATGTTGCCGTTCCTAAAATGACCCGGACCTCATAGGCCTAGGCGGTAGTGCAGCACTCCAGACGGTAATATAATCGGACACAATGTCGATAGACGTAGGTTTAATAAGTTAGATTACACATTGAAAGTACAATATGTCTATAATAGCTTTGGATTAAGCAAAACACCGTGACAATTTTCTAATGCCTAGTTTGAAAATGTGATGGCCAGACACAAATAGGTTTGATTCGGTAGCATCAGTTAAGAGCCAATTAGTTTTGGTTGAGGTTGTTATGAAAGCTCTGTGCTTCTGTATAATCAAATTAAAACTGATGCTTAATCATCGGTTTGAGTGATGATGGTACAGTAGGTAGTGAGGCCGGATTTCGCGTTCGAGCCCACCTATCCAACTTTAAAATCAGCCTGAGCGTTCGGTGAATGAAAACATTATGAGGAAACCGTAGCATGGTGGTGGGGCAGTTTTCTAATAATGCCTGCCTGGGTAGCTACCGCCCACAAGTTTGGAGACCCTGTTGCCAAATACCAATACATGTGTTTCGGCAGCATCACTTGAGATCCAGTACTTCTAGGCTAAGTGTGTTTTCAATCCTAGACCACATCGTCACTTAACATCAGGTGAGATTCCGGTTAAAACAATGAGCCTATTATTAGTGTCAATTTAAAAAAAGTCTAATTATAATCTGGTATATTTCATAATAAGATACAAAAATGACATGTAATGATGTAAGTATCTATAATGTGAAAACGATCAAAATATGTAAAGTTAAGCATACAAAGGGAGAAAATAATGCCTGCCTTCTCATTAAATATCATCATCACTTCACACAAAACTCAGATCAGTTATTTAAAAATGTTTAATGAACAGGATTTATAACCTGGAAAATGTTTCACACCTCTGCAGCGACTTATGCTTGACATGCAAAACCGCAATAACTCGAGGCTTATTACAAAAGAAAGTTGGATGGAAAAGATGTAGTCAGTCGATTAATCGAAAGGGAATAACACTACAAACAGACGAACATTAAACATCTGATATAAAACCTTTTTTGATGGAATTAAAAAACTTTCAATGATGAATTGACATAAAAGTATATAGTACGCTTTATTTATTACCAATAATGTTATTTTTTTAATGTAAATAAACAATAAATTATCAAGTGAGAATAATGTCTTTCCTAACGGAATATTTCGATGAATATCGACCACATCCGATCAGGAAAACGAAAATGTAAGTTTTAATTATACCTAAAACTTAATTCATTTATGGATTTCAGATGACTCTTAAACAGCTTTTGCGTTGCCACAGACATTGCATAACCTGGAAAATCTGTTAGATAGCACAGGTATCACCAGAAATTGCCCCATATCCTAAATAATTTCAAATTCATTATAACTTGTACTTTTTACAGATGTAGACCGGAAAACAGATGGGCAAAACTCGAAGGAAATTGGTTAGATCCAAAAACTAGAACACAAGATGTAAGTGTGTAATTCTTTAGTAAGTTCGTTTACTTTTTTAAAAGATCCGCATTAGTCATTTTACAAAATTTAACACAAACTGTAGGTACCCTATTCTCAACAAATATTTCTGGGAGCTCCGCAAGTTAGTCAGATAGCATTTCTTTTACTCCCATGATTCACTTTTATCACGTGTATGGCGCTATACCTTTATAAGCTAAGAATAGTACCACCCCATATTCCCGTGGGTGTCGTAAAAGGCGAGTAAGGGATATAAACCATGGGATGGGCAGTAGCCTCCTCTTAGTACCACAAACAACTTAATGCGATCTTTAACCTACCTGCCAAGCGTGCCGATTATGGGAATCCTCCCTATTTGGGGGAGATCTATATCCAGCAGTGGACGTCTTATGGGCGAATGGATGGATGGAAATTTTCACAGTATGTCTAGACTTCTAATACAAATTTTGGAAAGCATAGTTTATTTAAAATCTTCATGACATTTTATATAAGAAAGCATGGACCGATGAAGAGATCGAGAAATTCATCAAGGAAACAATGAAAAGTTTACGTGGACAGTCTACCTACTACAACGACTATTGCGCACACTTATCGCAAGGTAGGTTTTATTTAATTATTATCAAGAACCGATCAAAATTGACATGTCAATTTTTCGAAACTTGTGATTGTTCTGTTACGTTTCATCCTTAGATATTATAAAAGGAGACGTCCGTTCCCAGTCTGTCTGGCCGTTTGGGGGTATATATCTCAAGAACGAATTAATCGATTTATGTAAAATTTTTTAGTTCTACTATTACTATTTTACTAGCTTCTTATTTTATTACATTATATAACGATGAAAAGGTGAAGGTCGCGGGAATCTGCTGGATGCGGGTGCCACAAGACCGGTCGTCGTGGAGATCTTTGGGAGAGACCTATGTCCAGCAGTGGGCGTCTTTCGGTTGAATGGATGGATGGACATTATGTATTATATGAAAATAATTATGAGTATGAAAGTGAATGAAATCGACAAAAACCACTAATATAATTTCTCAATTTTTCGTATATGTGAAGCATATTATGAACTTATTCGCTATAAAGAATAGGAACTCTTATGTAAGCGAAGCTTGGAACATAACTAGTTTAAAAATATTACGTTTTGAATCCACGTGAAATTAGTTCAATGTTTAATTTATTAAAACTTTAGTCAAAACAATACCTAAAACCTTTAATAAAGTAAATAATTAAGTATTATTTCTGTGAAAATTCTGCAAAAATATTGTGCAGAATTTAAAGCCCGTCCGTTCAAACCGCGCGATAAGAAGCGCAAACCTTGTCTGTTACAACGAGAAGAGTTGGTGGAAGAGGAAACGACGCCTGCCCATGCACCTAAACTCGCTATGAAAGACACCGAACTAATGAAAGTGGCGCAGGAGTTGTACGAACAAAACATGGACAAACCCACATTGGCGCCGCTTCCTACGCACCTTAGAAGTTAGTTTTATTGTATCTATAATCATATTTTATTTAGGTTTAGATACAAACCAACGTGAAGTGCCGGGAAATAATTAACAGGAGTAAAGACTTCTTACATAAATATTCTCTTTTTATAGAAAATCCAATTAAACATGTAAATATCAGTAAATAGTTATTGGAACATTTTTCATAATACAGAGATAAAAACAATGCGACAACTTAATGACAATTAATGACAAATAACAAATAACGTAACAAAGGTATTTAGCTAAGTTTTAACGTTTAGGTTTCCTTGTGCTAGTTACCTTTTGCGGCTGAGTGCCTTCAGCACTCGCCCATAAAATTCAGTGAAGCTGTAAAAGTCCTTCCAGTCAACTGCATTAACTAGATTAGAAAAAAAATATACTTTTCTTAAAAAGGTTCTATGTTATACCAGAAGTAAACGAAAAACAAGGTAAAAGAAAAAATATAATTTCTTTTGGGCATCGAGGAGTACCTATTCAATATTTCTTATTCATAATTCTACAATAGCGAACATATTACACAAAAAACCATTTGTAATTCTTTACTCCGCTCTATTTTACAAACTAGTTTTACCAACATTAATCAAATTCCACAGTGTAAACAATTTTTCTTTTGTTTGGCAAAATGCGATTTACGTATTTATCAATGTCATCGTATGCCCACGAACATGATAATTCAATTGGAAATTCATTTCATTTTGTCTTTAGTAATATCTCAGTTATTTTTCAAGTAATTTTACAATTTATTACAAAGAGTTGTCATATTTTAGTAACGATACAGAGATGGTCGCAATAATTAAATTGTAGATATGATATAATATTTTACTATAAGCGTAAAAAACATAAAAATGAATTAATAAGGTACATTTCGCGGTAATTCATTGAAATATGTGTATTGTAATTCAAAAAGTTATAAAATAAATTGTATAATTTATTTTAACTATTCAATGTTTTTTATCTGTTCTGATATTAATCGAAACGGTAAGTGACATCACAAAACGACACTTCCGAAGGGATGGGTGGGTGTCTTTTTAATGAATGAATATTATAATTGCTAACGAATGAATAAATTTAACAAATCGATTTACAAAAAAATCGAGGTCTAAAACATCCGTTTCTCAACAATACATTTTTTCGACTTGTTTTGAGTTTTTATTCGTAACTATTATTTTGACAGTTAGCAAAATTAGGTAATAATCATTATATTTAAGATTTGAGAATAAAACTTTAGCGGCGTTGAGCGATTCTCGGTAGGAGAAAAACTTAGAAACTTAAAAACTAGAGTTGATTTTAAGAGAAGTTAAAGGGCGGTCGTTTGCCCTTGTATGGACATGCGTGATGGGCAGGAAGAAAGAGGAAGTTGTAAGAAAGGTATTGGATATGAATGTGGACGGTTACATGGGAAGGGGAAGACCAAACAAAAGATGGATGGACTGTGTGAAAGATGGTATGCTTAGGAAAGGAGTGAATGCGGAGATGACAACAATTAGAGAGGATTGGAAGAGGAAGACATGTTGCGCCGACTCCAAATGAAAATGAGAAAAGGGTAGGGAGATGATGATGATGAGTTGATTTTACAAGCATATCAAAGTTTATTAAATAAGTAAAGACATTTTGGATTGGCACCACGCTTTAAAAATCCCTGATGCAATCCGTGCCCATCGTTTATAGATACTGTTTAACACCAGACAAGATGTCTAACATTTTACTGGTATATAAAAGATATTTTAAATCTTACAGAGACACGAAGGAAACTAACTACAAAGTTAAGTGAAAATGTAATATATCTGTTCTTGTGTTTGTGCATTCTTAAATCCGAATAATTTTATGGTGGAAGATCAACTAACTGGAATGACATTACACAAAATACGTTCATAATATGAAATGAAATAATAATATGAAATATTCCACAATAAGTTCAAGAATAATTTTTATATTAGCATTTTATCTATTTTGTTTCTATTCTTATAATTTTTTTGGAAAATCGATTTTGTGAACGTCGATTTTCATTTCAATCTATTCCATCCATCCATCCTTTCAACCGAAAGACATCTTTTGACGAACATAGGTCTCCTCCAAAGATCTCCATGACGATCGATCTTGCGCCACCCGTATCCAGCGAATTCCCGCGACCTTCATCAGGTCGTCGGCCCACCTTGTGGGGGGGCCTACCCACGCTACGTCTTCCGATGCATGGTAGCCATTCGAGAAATAGTTGGCCCCGTCGGGCATCAGTTCTGCGAGCAATGTACCCATCCCACTGCCACTTAAGTTTAGCAATTCTTAGGGCAATGTCGGCTACTTTGGTTCTTCTGCGGATCTCCTCGTTCCTGATTTGATCACGCATACCAAGCATAGCTCTCCATTGCCAATCAATTCATTTAACTTAGTTCGAATCGATTCAAAAATCAATGTTTTTTGGAGAGCACACATCCCTAGGTGGTTCATTAATACGTCACTAAATAAAGTTGCATGAGAGGTAGCGTTTTCGCGCGGGAATTTATAATTTAAAATTGAGATGACTTTTTTCAGCAGTTACCGCTATCGAAAATAAATAAATAGTAAATATCGTAGTATATTATCGAACGAGCAAATTAAGGCACAAAAAAATTAGTAAAATACCCTGTTCTGTACTTCTGTTAGTTATATGGTATAATTTCATAGTGATTTGATCTTTTAATTGTAATAAAATAATGTAATATTATCACTCGAATTACACGACATTATTTAGTTGAATTTATATAAAGTTAAAATTACCTTTATTATTAATTTAATTAACATGAAAATATTATTCAAAGTCTAATTTAAAACTAATTTTTAATTTTAATGTAAATTTAACTTATTTACGTGAATAAAATTCGTGTAATTTTACATACATACATTGTTTATTTATGTTAATCTTTTTAAACGGATACCTGAAATCGATCATCCTTCGAATCCGGATTAGATTTACATTTGTATGTTGTAGTTTGTTAATAATGCCTACATAAACTCTTTGTTAATGATTTTTCATATCAAAACCAGCCACGCGTCTTATTTTGTATATACAAAAAAAACATCGGAGTTTAAAAATGTTCCTTCTATGAAGATAGTTGTTAGTTAATGCAAATATATCTTCATAATATATATTGTTTAAATATGTAGTGAGAGGAAATAGTAACATTCACTTCGATAATTTAAAAAAAAATGAAGGGTAAAAAGAAATTAATATCTTAGGCAAAAAGGCAATATTTGTTATGCAAAAACCATAAATTAAAATTAAAATATAATTCTGTAAGATTTTAAATTTTTGCGTTGCATAACAACATACAATTTTCTGTTCTATCAAACAACAAATGAATAAATCGCGTTTAGCCCCGTATTGAATAATTTTATGCAATATAATTCTATTGAAATATAATTTTGTGTATGAATATTTATGACGGTGCCAACATCAGTGTCATATAATATACAATATGTGTTTTATTTTTTACGAGTTTAAATAACCCGCGTCCACGTTGAAAGAATTATATCCTCGACGACAGTCGCGGCCGCTTTTTCAATGTGAAGATGCATTAAACTTTTTGGTTTATTTTGCATTCCTCGGAACGAGCGGCAGTGACGCGTTGCGCGGTAGGTAAGTGTTCAGTACTGAATTACGCACAAAACTAAACAAACATCATGAACAATGTATGAAAGAAAACTCGTTTCCGTTGTCTAGATAAAAACTTGTTAAAGAATCGGCTGATTGAGAATCCCCTAAATCATATGAAATGTATGAATTGAACACTTGAAGATGATATTAGTTATGAGAAAAAGTTTCTTCGCATTTTCTATGAAAAATCATGACATTTTTTTCGAAAGTTTATTTTCTGTTAATTACAGTATAATGTGCCATTTGTTTTTCGATGACTTTCTGTCATCTTGTATGTGTCTTGATCTCGTTGCTGAAGAAATGTTGGGACTTCTAATCAAAAAAACGCGAAAAGTAGTTTTTGGCAGCCATCACTTAATGTTAATCTGACACTGCCTAAATAATTTTGATGAGACCGAAACAGGTGGAAATCTTTTGGTGCAAGGTTAAATATAGGCATGACCATATGGCGGATGCATTAACAGCCCCCAGCCAAACTCTCTTTTTTTTGCTATAGAGATGTGTGTGGTCTAGCGTTAACGTGATGAAAGACCATACCCTTTCTATTGGTCAATTTTGGCCGCTTCCTCTCAACATCTCATCTCATTTAATCTCATTAGTTGTTGGCAGTAGAGATCCGAATAAATGTTTCTGCACGCTGGTAAAAGCTCATAATGAATGATGCCCTTTCAATCCCACCATACACACATTATCACCTTGTTATGAGTTATCCCAGGTTTTGCCACAGTCTGTGAAGCATGACCGAACTTTGACCATGACTTTTTTCGCACGTTCTTGTCGTACGTGATCCACTTTTCATCAGTTATCTTTCTATTCAAAAACGGTTCGGTTTCATTACGTCTCAATAAACAATCGCAAATGAATACATGGTTTATTAGGTTTATTTCAGAGAGCTCGTGTGGCACCCAAATATCGAGCTTTTTTTGTGTATCCAGCTTTTTTCAAATAGGTCAAAACTGTTTATGTGGTAAATTCCTAGGGGACTTCAGCTATGCGTAACTACCGACATGCCGATCTTGCTTCATTTCTTCAAAAATGGCGACGTCTTTATGTGTAATAAACAGGGCGAACAGAGTGAGGTGTATCTTTGACATCAAAACTGGCGGATTGAAAACGCTTAAACAAACTATGTGCTACTCGTACTGACACTGCATTAGATCTATAATAATAATAATAATAATTTATTAGACCAAAAAACGTCTACATCTATAAACGTCACATATGTTTTTCGTTGCATTTGCTTTCCGTTTTTGTAATAAAATTTATAATGAATTGAATTTCTTTATCAGATTCACTCATTTTGACAGAAAGAAAATTTGTTGAAAACAATATTTGACGAATTTGTTTCTTTTTTTGAAATGTGACTTTTTTAATGACATCAAAATCAGCCAGATAGAAATAGTACAATCAAACAGATTTTATTAGAAGTTTATTTATACATACTATATGCGAAAAGACTTTTTCCCCGAGCTATTATTAAATTTAAATGTACACACCAATATCTTATTTGCAGTAAGAGAAGCCTTCAAATGTTTGAAGATAGCGCACTTTTAAAGTTTCCAACTACATTGTGATTTTTTAAATAACTTACCGCTGCCATGAATACAAAATCTTTAGGTCAACTTTGTATACGTTTTTCTAAACTTCACCTGTGCACAATAATTACACTACCAAGTAAACAATCAAGATCACGCCAAAAACTCTTTATCGTGATTGATTTGGTCGAATTTGTTGTAACATTTTAGGTATAGAAAAAGAAGATTGTTTCTTATATGTAAATCTTGTAAAATAAAAATATGGTTTTAATAGATAGCAAGTTAGCTTAAAACATCTGTAAATAAATTTCTCTCTCTAGCACTTCAAAATTCTTTATTCAATTTGGGCCCTGAGAAGGTGTTTATAAAAAGCTATCACTGGTTCGGAAAACAACCCAGTCGAGAAGAAACAGGCAACAAACTAGTTCTGACTTTTAAAACATGTTTTTTTTTTTTAAATTATACTATACATTACACAGTTTATAACTATAAACGGTTTCAATGGAAGCACCGAGAGGGGAGTCATTTCCAGATATCACTATAGTCCACGTAATGATCAATAAACTATGGACATTAAAACCTGCTAGAGATAGTGCATAAATTTATCGTCAGGTAAATAGGTAATGTGCTTTGGAACTATGTTGTAGAACAAGAAACTATTACCTAAAAAGCTTTTATTGCGCTAACTAAGCCTCACATGATGTGGTTGAAAAGATTTTCTCTTTCCCTCTGTTTTACAGTTCTCGGCTACGTCCGTCCCTGTCTATATAAGACCGGTATCAGCGACTATCAGAATGGTATAGCGCGGTTAGCGTATGAAATGATTCGTGACGATCGCATCCCGAAGTACCAGGCGCACAACGGCTGCAGGCCGCGGTGGGGTCTACCACCTGAAGGCACCAGGCAACCAGAATTGGATGGAGCTCCATACAACGGAGAGAGGCTTTACTGAAAATTTTGTGAACTAATAAATTAATAAATTTATGTTCAAACTTATTCATCTTAGCTCCTTGACTTCTTTATTTTTCTGTCACATTGTTTTAAAAATAAGACGCGCGTCTTGATAAGTATCACAAAGATTATTGACTTCAACTGATGAATGAACTGCTGATGACTTACCTTTACCGATATAATAACTACACCCATATGATAGTTAAATAAGACTATGGCTAAGGATCATAATTATCATAATTACATAAATTAAAAAGGACATGTCAGAAGTGAAACTTGTTTGCCAATCATTACTTTAAATCTGTAAGAGTAATTATAATTAGTAAAAGATATTTTATAAATTGTTATTATTGTTAACAAGAGACCGAAAAAAAAAAATGTATGCCGACTTTCTAAAGATACAGTCATGCGTACGCTTACTCAGGAACGAATATAGCATAAAGAGTAGAAAAAAAATAATACAGCGTATATTGTTTATTATTTATGACTCTAAAAAAAAAAAGTAACATCTCGATCACTTGAACCCTAATTACTTAATTATTTTTATTGATAAAACTAAATTTTATGACCTGTTTTTTTTTTTTTTTTTTACACGGAATAGGCTCAGCGCTTTGACCACAATCTCACCTGATGTTAAGTGATGATGTGATCCAAGATGGTAAATACTCTAAGCCTAGAGGTACTGGTTATCAAGTGATGCTGCCGGAACTGCTACTGGTATTTGGTGACAGGTTTTCAAACTTGAGGGTGGCAGCTACCCAGGCCAGCAACATTAGAAAATTGCGCTACCGCCATGCTATGGTTTCCTCACGTTTTCCTTCATCGAAAGCTCAGGGCGATTTTAGAGTCGGGTAGGTGGGGATCGAACCCGAGTCGATTGACGCGCAACCCAAATGCACTTCCCGCTGCGTCATCATCGCTTCAAAGTTATCGCTTATATGTTTCGTAACATTAAATAATAGGTATATATGTAAAAAATCCTGGAGATAATAGTGAATTCAGTCGATAAAATAATTACCTTTAAGATATTTTCATACATTACTTTATAACAGTGGTTCTCAACCAGTGGTCCGCTGGAGTCAAAATATAATATCGCTACCATTGAGTTTTAGTGGGTATTCCTGAAGCTTCACGCCAGGCTAGTCCCACATATCTCTCTCCTAACTCCATTCCGGGAGATACTTACTCCCGGATTAGAGATGGCAGGAGAGATGCGTAAATGCATTTTGTACATTTTGACAACTTTGTAGTAAAAAAAAGTTCTAATTGAATCCATCTATTCAACCAAAAGACGTCCACTGCTGGACATAGGTCTCCCTCATAGATCTCCATGACGACCGGTCTTGCATCATCGTCGTCCAGCAGATTCCCGCAACCTTCACCAGGTCGTCGGTCCACCTTGTGGAGGGAGCACACCTGCGCTTGTTCTTCCGGTACGCGGTAGCCATTCGAAAACCCGTTGGCCCCATCTGGCATTGGTTTTGCGAGCAATGTGCCCAGTCCACTGCCACTTAAATTTATCAATTCTTCGGGAATGTCGGTTACTTTGGCTCTTCTGCGGATCACCTCATTCCTGATTCGATCACGCAGTGAAACACCAAACATAGCCCTCTCCATTGCCCTTTGAGCAACTATGAAATTTCTTATTAGGCCCATTGTAAGCGACCACGTCCCAATGCTGTATGTCATCACTGGCAACACACACTGGTCGAAGAGACACTGCGGTATTTTGAATTTACTATTTTTAATTGGTTTAATAGAGTTTTTAATAACTTTTTATATGTGATATTGTCTTAGTTTATTTTTCTTGTATACATATAAAATGTAACGAGCAAATAAATATTAATTTTGGGCATTGGTAGTACGTATATGTTTACAGTTTTATAAATACAAAACGGCATGTTACAAAGTATACGTACATGTTTTTCAATTTTATTAACCGTTATAATAACTGTCAAGTTTATATGAGTAACAGTGTTGCCAGATACGAAATAATGAGTACCTGCCGAGATCAATGTTAAATATACGTACAAATCTTAAACAGAATATGGAGAAATAAGTTTTATAGAATACATATGTTTCTATATGGCTGTTAACAGAACGTTTTTACTGGTCCCTACTGTTGTTTACCCAAATACTGTTACTGTTGAGTCAATACCTACATAAGATGCTATAGATAATTACTACGATTGCTTTTTCTGAATTACAAAGTTTTTTTAGATAATTATTCTTTGAGATTAATATTGTAACTTGAACGTCCATCTTGAAATCATTTTAAAGCGTGCCTACGTATAGTGCATCTGTCAACGGTTGTCAGTATACATATATACAATGTAAATGTTGCATTATATATTTGTTTCGTTATAACTTTTGTATCTAACTATTTCAGCTTGATTAATCAAGTCATTTGTACTATTATAAGATGTATATGTATCTATTAAGCACTAAGAAAGCCAACAATTTGTAATGAAATCTAGATTTACAAGGAATTTCTGTAAGAGAAATTGTAGATTTTTTTTTGTATATTATGACACATATATATGAGTAAACTTGGATAATCGCATCAACGGTTTCTTCTGCAATCGTTTTTACTACCTACACCATAGATAACCTTTACTAAATTTGTAAAATATATTATATTTCATAATACAGAACAGGTATTTTGTTTTAACTTATCGTTAAGTTACCCTTAAAATCGGGAGACGTCCCGTCAAAATGGAGAGACATCTGGTAGAACACGAATATAGCTACCAGGAACGAATAAGCGTTGATAGATGGTCCATTATCATATTATTTAGTGCTGGCAGCTCGTGTTCGCGTACTCGCGATGATGGACACGAATAAATGTTTACATATTTTGAAATTAACTTCGCTTTTACTTTCTGTTTATACGTACGAATTGTAATATTGTCCTAAAATACATTGGCTACATCAAAGTGTACAAGAGATCTTGTAAACTGATCTGAAAGGACATTGAACTTTTATTTCGACCTTCGTTTATTTAGTGCTTTGGAACGTATGCGTGAGCTTTAGATACTTGTAATTCCTATAGATCTGCTTTTGAAATAGACTATACAGTTGGTCGAGGGCCCTTTATAGCTTCACTGGTCTGTGTGATGAGCTTTAAATGCATCAAACACCATAATAATAATACGTCCTTACATATGGAGTTAGCATTTTATATGTAAAAAGTAAAAAAACTGAAAATGAAATTTTATATTTAATCAATCGTGGCAATTAGTTATGTACCAATATTATGTACGCACTTTCGCCATTTGATAGGCAGTGCATTGATTCCATTGCTGAAGAAAATGTGTGAGTAAGAATCAATAAAATCTTTGAAGGCTGTTTGGATTGCCAAATTGGAATTGAATTTCCTTGCCAGAAATTGTTCGGATTCAAAAAGATGAGGTTGTATGTTAGTATGCTAGGGGAGTATGCTAGGTGTCGGAGACATTCCAACTATAGTTCCTCTAATTTAGCGATCGTCTGTCGTGAAGTATGAGGTCTAGCGTTGAACTGAAACAGCAGTGGGCTAGAGAGATTGATCAGTCTCGTTCTTTTCTAGCCGTTAAACTTTTTCATCATAGTTTGCTATTGTTGACAATACAGATCTGCCGTAATCGTCTGGTTAGATCTTAGGAAACTGTAGTGTATGAAACCAGCACTGATCCATCAAACACTCATCAGTACCTCTATCCGAGTCAACTTACGATTGGGACAGGATTTGGCCGGTTCTCCTGGGTTCAACCACTGTGATGAGTGTTTCCGATCATCGTAAAGGATCTAAGGATCCAATGAAGAAAAATGGAGATAATAATGTTACATACTACGATTGATTAAATACATAATTACATTTTTATTCCATATAAAATGCTATTTCCATATGTAAGGACATATGTTCCATGTGTTGTGTATTTATTCCATATGTATATTATACTTCACAAGGAACGATACGATCAAAAATGCGATAGTTTTTGTGACAGTTGAGTAATGTAACGCAGCACTCAATGCGTGTCTTTTAGTGTGTTTCAGTCTATTCATGCGGTACCAATTTCTCGAGTATTTATTTCCTTTTCAAATTTGTTTTAAGAGAATTAATATTGTTTTATCACTCAAACCAAAGCCCAGATTCTAATACCTACCTTTATATTATACCGTCGATCTTTTTTCGATGACGCCTCGCTCTCCTACCGCAAACGTCAGATCGCATACGTGCCAACTTCATAGAAATGTAAGAAGCGCTAGAATCCTCCGGCGGGTACTTGAGTTCTACCTGTTAAAATAAACACTCCCGACCTCTCATTATCGATAGATTGTTTTAAATTAAGTGTATGCGTTGTATATAATGTAGTTTATCTTGTTGATAATGAATCGAGGCAGTAAAAATATTTGTTAGTTCTCTTGCGGTTCTTTATGTAAACCGTTAAGTATTATTTTAGGCATATTTTAGTGGTTAATTTTTGAACAGTTAGCATTCTAGAAAGACAGAACCAGCTTCACCTCATAACTACTTAATTTAACAAACTGACGTCAGTGTTTTCACTTACCCCACGCTTTTGTTTCGATAGTAATTATAATTTGAGTGAAAATTTATTATCATAGGCGTAAGTTTGTTGAATTTGTATACCCATTACAAGGATGAATTATTGTTTAAATTAGTTTTACTGAGAATTTTCATGTGTTTACCTAATACGTGTTTATTATTTTTAGTAGATACGAACGAGAGGAATTTTTTAACTCGTATATTACCTGAATGCGTTAGAGTTTCGTCTCGAAAATTTGTAGGAAATGACCTAAAATAAATGGTTATTAATAAATAAAAAAATGTAACAACGCAGTAAATAAATGGTTTTCGAAAAATATGATACCTTTTTTTAATAACTCTTATATGTAATTTTTTAAAGTAATTTGCTAGCAAATTCGTCCACGTAAGTATGATACACTCAACAGAAATTACTTACATAGGTGAAATCCTTTTCAAAAATTCAAAAACACATTATTCAATTTAGGCCCCATAAGGCTCTTATGAACGTCAAAATATTGCTACCGGTTCAGAAAACAATATAGTCATCGAGAAGAACCGGCAAGAAACTCGATCTGACTTTTTTCTGCATGTTTTTTTGCAACTTTACAACTAACCGTTACAAAGTTTATTACTATATGGACGGAGAAAGCCATCACTTTCACAATACCATCACCATCATCATATTTCACATAATGAAATAGTTTAGTTTGCTTATTAATCTGAACGTTTGTTCGAATACTATAGGTAATATGCCCGGGCTTTCTGTTAAGTAAAATATCATAATAAAACCATTGCATTCATATTTGGACATTTTCTAATGTCCGTTCGAAGCGATGATGGCGCTCTTAGTAATGCGGTCGGATTCAGTGTCAATGGACACAGGTTCGAGTACACCTTTTCAATTCTACAATGAGCCTTTCGGTGAAGGAAAACCATAGCATTGGTGGGATTTTCTAATAATACCCACCTGGGTTGCTACCTTTTTTTTTTTTTTGACGAGGGGAAATGCATTTACGCACTACCCTTATCTATTGTATTTGCGCGCCCGTCTCCCTCTGGGCCTCTTACGCCTCCGAGGATCCGCCCCCGGATCCTCTTCACGGGCCCTCTCGGCCGCCTCCTTCTGCGACATTATCTGTTCGCAAAAGGAGGCAACCACCTCCCAGACCTCCTCGCTGCCGACCATGGCCTTAACGACCGTCGGCAGCGAGAGGTCTGACCCAACCGCCGCCACCACTGCCCGGCGCGGCTCCTCCCATACGGCGCACTCCGCAAAAGTGTGGTGCGCCGTATCTTCCGCCGCACCACAGTGGTGGCACACCGCCGACGGCTCCCTTCTAGCTATCTTGTGCCTGGGTTGCTACCACTCTCAAGTATGAAAAACATGTCGCCAAATACAAATGGCATCTTGGCACTTGAAAGTCAAACCCTCCAGGCTTAGTGTGTTTACCATTCTGAAGATGTGATGTCAGGTGAAATTATGATTGAAGCATCGAGTCTATAAGGTGAAAAGTTGACAATTAGTCAACAAAGTACAGTTCTTAATTTTAAGCGTTCAATGTCTTGACATAATTCACATGTGGTTCAGACAACTTAGTAATGTATAAAAATAGCAAGTATATATTGAAAAAAACTCTCTACTTACAATGAAGGGAGAGCGTGTAAAGACTGATAAATGTGATTTCAAGCTACAAACTTTAGATCTACAGATTTCTCAGCATTACAATTTGTCAATACTTCATGAGTACACGTGGCAGCAGTATTTATGTACTTTTCCTTAGAAAGGGTAGAAAATTTGGCAGAAAATCAAATTGTAAATAAGCCTGTCAAATTTTAAAACTTTCTTTTCGTAATTTTTATTCATAAGAATTTTAAGATGTCTAAAATTATTATTCGAGGTGTTTATGGATGCCAATTACGCCGTTTTCCGAATAGAAAGTTGCATCACAGATACGGACAGACAGGCAAACATTAAAAAAAATGTCTCATTCAATACACAGTAACATTGACCCCTATAATTCATATTATTACAAAAACAGAAATCCAGTCAGTCTACAAATTTATTAATGTAGACTAGACTAGAAAATCCCTATTATTTAAGACATTAGCCTTAAGACATTAGACTCTGTTTTAGCTAACGTAAATAACTCTCATTAATTTTGCTATAATTAATTTGTGTAAATGAAAGATTTGTATTTTATCTTTTCATTTATGAATGCACTTTGCAACGACACCGGACGTAGTAGGCGGTCTGAATAATTCCTAAGTGGAGTCACTCTGACTTCGTTTTTGAATGCATGCACTTTAATAAGTATATATACAGTACAACGCACATTTTACTGAGTTTATTAGACCCTTCCGAAAAGGGTAATGCACCGAACACGGAAAGAAGAATTTAGCTTTCAAAATTTCGTTTAGAGAATTTCAATAGTGAATTTTTAGGGGTTTTGGCGGCAACTTAGTGTGTGACGTAGTGATTTTTATTAGTTATTTCTAAGCTTGCAGTATTTGATAATTTTTTTTATGTGACACGTTAGTTAGCATCCTACTAATTCGGGGGTCACAAAAATTATCTGGATAGTTCTAGCAAATAGCCTGTATTTTTCTAGAGTGTTGTATGAAATGTAGAAAATAGGATATAATTCTATCGATGCAATATTTACAGAATTGTGTATACACAAGAAGAAATGATTTATAATCTTCGACAGTCACATCAAACAATGTTTGTGTGTTATTATATTTAGCGTTTTATACAGCATATTTCCGCGACTTCGCTTGCATGTAGAACTTCCATTCTTTCTACTTATTCGTACTTTACATTTAGATATGCAATAGATTATGTTCAATTTTGTAGAATAATAAAGACCTTTTTCAATCAACTCAATCAACCGTTCTAACTTTATCTATACTAATAATAAAATTGTAAATTTCATGCACATGTACATTTTCGATTTTTGTCAAAAGACTTATTGCAAGGAACTAAAAATAGGTAATTAAAAACAAACATTTCTATCATTTTTTTAGAAATGTCTGTCTGTTTGTTTGTTGGTGCTGGTATCAATTAAAAAGTACTTATTATATTTAAAAATACAAAAAGATAATTATAAAGCATATTTCGGAGTAACAACAAAACTTCATTAGAACCGGTCAGCTCAATCAAAAGTTACACTAATTTGAATGACACGTTCTCACACTCATACAGACACTGACTTTGAGAACCAGTACCTCTAGGCTTAGTGTGTTTACCATCCTGGACCACATCACCACTTAACATCAGATGAGATTGTGGTCAAAGCATTGAGCTTATTCTGTGTAAGAAAAAAAGACACGCGGTGACTTTAGTATGAAAGAAGAGTTTCTATGTAAATGTGTTTTCGAGAACAAAAAATTGATGGATTGATTAAAATTGAACAAAATGACATAACAATAATATAAAACATATGTATGGTATATTAATAATAAATATCTAAGACTAAATCTATATCTAAGAATAAGGAAACAATATTCAATTCAAGACGGGACGGCACGCCTGAATTACACGCGAACCAAGTCGCGGGCGCAGCTAGTCTACAATAAAACTAGACAACCGTGAGGACTGCCGATAGAAGTGAAAACTTTGAAAAAACTTATTTTTAAAAGTGACATAATACTACTCGGACTAAACTTCCGAGTTTGATCATAACTCATTACCTTATTACGAGAACCAACGGAATAATTTAGTAGTATTAATCGTTTTTCTACTCAAACATTTTATTCGGACATTCATGGGAAAATATATAACATGTGGCAACACAACAGCGTTCACTTAAATGCCATCTTGTATTTGACAGACATTGATAGATGACCCGAACCGTGCACCTGCTTTAAATAAAGTTTTTTTTTGTGTGTGATCGTAAAAACATCAACAACAATAAAGGGCCATTTTATTCATCGTCGGGTGTGTGTAACATCAACATTATTATGATTATTTTTTTACTGAGAAAAATCGATAACTCACCGCCAAAAAAAGAGGCGGTTTTCCTGGAAAGGGTGTGTTGCAGACACTTTTGAGGAGTATTAGGAAGTGTTCACAAAGGCCCACCCACATTTTCGTTTCGTTGACGTCGCCCGCTGGAGTACTGCCAAATTGCATTTCCATTGTACGCGCGCCGCGGTTCGGCAGACTTGTGTTTTGTTTCGTCGTATCTCTTTAGGCTTGTTATCTGTCGTCGGTGGGCATTACCGTGGTATAGCGACGTCCGGTGTCTTCACCTGACGTCCGAAAAAATGTATTATAATCCATATTAGGGTGCCTGTTATAAAAAGGTGAAAATTTTAACATGGCATTACTAACTTGTTAGGAAATCAAGAAAAGAAAGTTAATATATAGTATAGTTTTTTAAATAGTTAATTATATTTTCGTCTGTAGTAGAATAGAACAAATTGTTACCTATTTTAAGTGTTACCTAGGTACTCTAAAATAGAAAAACCCAAAATTATAATAAACAAAAATAACATTAGTAAGTTAGAAGTTCTATTATATTTTTCAATATATTTATAGGAATTATTACAACATATTAATCAATCTTCATAAAAGAATTGCAGCGTTCAATGATCGAATGGCGCATGTAGCGGACTGCGCTCATTGCTAGGTTGCGAGTTCGCTTCCTGATTTCTGTCGTACTCGTCCGACCTCAAGATGCGTTGATCGCTTAACGTCCTGACCGACCGCTACGATAACATTTACTTGCGTGCCAGCGTCCACGACCGCGAAACCGCCGTTCCCGCTCCCCTCCGGTGGCGACCCAAGACGTGCTCTGTTCCCCAACTGGGGAGGCTCTTGATGCCGCTACCAGCGCGATATAGTGACACTGAACATGCATCAAACATACACGCACAACACTGCATGCACACTCCTGCACATAACTCGCAGGTACATAGGTCCTGTAAGGATTTTTTTTATTAATAAATAAAAAAATGTAGGGATTAGCTAGAATCAAAATCAAAAAGCTGCTGGAATTTTTACACACAGGTAAAGGCAAAGCCGAGGTTCGTACCAATTTGGTGCACTTGTGCTAGTTACTTTTTGCGACGAGTGCCTTCAGCACTCGCCCCCATAGTTACGGTAGCTGTAAATGTCCAGCCGGACAACAGCATTAGCTTGGTTAGAAAAAAGAAATCTTGCTTTCTGCAGTTATAAAATTGTAATAAAATCTTGGAATGTACTTACTGTACACGTTTACTGTAATCTAAGTATACAATAATAAAAACTGACTGACAATAAGTTTAAGCATTATGTCAAATACGCTTTAATATCCAAAAGTTTATTATAGGGTGGACCTTTACGTGAACTATAGTTTTGAAGTTATACCCCTCTCTGTGCTCCCGATAAAAACTATTATTATTATGAATTGTATAATGTATTTTATATACTAAAAAAAACAACTAAATGAAGTCTCTTGCCGGTTCTTCTCGACTGGGTTGTATTCCAAACCGTTGGTAGTGTTTTGACGTTCACAAGCATCTTCTCAGAGCCCTATTTGAATAAAGAATCTTTCATTTTAATTTTGAAAAACAGTTTTGTACTTATAAGTAACTAGCTCCTCTCCGCGTTTTACCCGTGCAGTTCCCAATACTGTGGGATTTTTTGGTCTGAAAACTATCCTATCTAAACTAAACTATCCTATGTCACTCTCTGGATTTCAAACTATCTCCATACCAAATTTCATCCAAATCGGTCCAGTAGTTTTAAGTTTATTCGTTACATACAAAAATACAAATCTTTCATCTTTATAATATTAGTATAGACAATAAGTTTTGTAAATAATAACAAAGACTATTATAGTAATAACAACATTACAAAATGTTTATTAAACTTTCAGCTTATTTTAGTTTTAATATTCGAAATTGTGTAAAAGTGCAAAATATACTTATCATCAGAGAGTAGATTTCTTAAGCGGTCGTAAATTAACCCAGCAACACTGTAAAGGTGCTAATTCGTTATTTCCCAGGATATGGAGAGAGGCACTGTTCACTACATTACTAAAGCTATGAGATTTGATATGCATTTTCCACCATAAAGATGGATCTTCAATGCGTGCCAATCTTTTCTCTCTATTTTTGTTATGATATATATATATATATCAAAACTGAAATGATTCCTACCTACTTAGCGATTTCTACACCTGTGTTCCTTTATTAGATAAAATCTTTTGTCGGTCATTTTCCAACTGCATAAGAAAAGTCGTTTCATTTTAATTATATACATTTACTAATGTCTTTTCAAAAACAAACATCTGTTGTATAGACACTGCACTTATCCGGAATTATTTGAATCAGTTTAGGTTACGGATATTTGTTTTTATAATATCCGATATATATTTATATACATGAAAGGTTGACACATTTTATTACGAAATGCTCGTGCTATGGTTTCCTCACGATGTTTTTCTTCACCAAAAGCTCAGGCTTAGTTTATAATAAGACTAGCTGTGCGCCCGCGGCTGCCCCTCCGCTTTATATGTTCTTCACGCGCGTTTTAATTTCTTTATACGGAACCCTAATTATTTTACTAAAAAAAAATTTAGTGCTAAGATAAAGTAAATATATTTCTCATAAATTCACGTAAAACTGTGCGATGAATCGGATTTTATTCAATTTTTTATAAGTTTATTTTACGCGGAACCCTAATTATTTTCGGAATTTAAAAGTACCCTATATTACCCGGAGTAATTTTAGCTATATACCAAAAAATGCCCCGCCAAAATCCGTTCAGCCGTCCCGGAGATTATACGGAACAAACAGACAGACAAAAATTTAAAATTTGCTTTTTTGGTATAGATGTCGAGTATACATTATATTATCTATTTGGTAAAAAAAATAATTTAAACATTAGAAACAGACACTTCAATTTTATTTATTAGTATAGATTGATTGGTTCGAACTTATGTCCACACTATCACTGAGCCGTAATCCGTCATCTTTAATCATTGTAGCAGGTTCAAAATAAGGACCGAGAGCTGACTAATATCAAACCATATTCACTTCAAATGCTTCAGAAGTGTAAGTACAAGGCAATCAGTCAACGGCCGCTTGACATCTCACAGCTTTAGTGACGGATTTCGATTGTGTTCCGTGTTGAATTTTCTTTGCAATTGCCAAGACGTGACCTCGCTTACATCGAGTTGCAACTGCACTAAAGATTAAACGAATAAGCGGCTGCTGGCTTATGTTCTTAACTGACAACAACAAAAACATTATCAAAATTTAATTCGACACCGACCTCTACCGGATCTTAATTAAAGATATGCGATGTAAACGCTTACTGCGAATTCTCAACGATTTGTGGAGCTTTGCAACTTAACAAAGGATCTTCCTCTTATTTTATCCTAACTTATAATAATAAGTGTACGTTACCGTCTTTAAAACGACGTTGATTCGGTAATCTCTCGGTAGAGATAATATTCATTGATAATCTTTGCGACCTTATGGGCCAACTTATTTATTGTTGTGACACAAAACTTTTTAAATTAAAAACGAAACCGATTTCAAAAAAATAATATACTATAAAATGCACTAAAAGGTAGATAAGTAATTACTTTATTAATCTACTTCTACTTATTTCGATATATCCTTTGTTTTTATTTATTTCGATCACCAACAAGGTATACAATGTGTTTAACTTATTAAAAATTAAATTATTATTACAATATATCATAAATGTAACCTTAATTATAGGTGAGTACGGCATTATTTATTTGAGCAAAAATTATTTATGCGACAACGAACTTCACTTTTTTTTTCTAGATATAATCTGGTCTAATCTAATCTCAAATGTCAGAAAAAATAAAAATAAAAAATGTAACTAAAGTAATATAAAAGTTATTAATTTTTAATTTTAACATCGAAGACAACAATATCGAAGACGAATTTGAAGGAGATTTATTTTTCTTTTAATGCCTAATTTAGTATTTATTTAATTCGTTTACATTTAGATTTATATTCATGCAAACTATTTTGGAATATATCAAGATTCGTGGCTTTGAATATTCTGTTATACGTCGATAGTATTCTATTCAAAGGAAAATAAAGTCCTAAATTCGTACGATAATGATTAGTTGTAAAAATATTAAACCGTGAGGCTCAAGGTAACTTAGTGGGTGCATTTAATTTAACTCTGCTTAATAATTCTGGTGTGTTAAAAATGCCATTAACTTATTTAAATAGCAGTTTTAATACCATTAACAATTTTGAAATCGGATAACAAAGTGGTGTAAATGTACGTCGCTAATTATATACGATTTTAATTAATTGTTCCTTAAAATTACCTTAGTTCTTGAAATAAGTATATTTAAGCTTATATCTAATTGTGATGAAGTTTCGGTAGTTATTTCCATTCATAAATGAGTACATTGTTATCTCTAGCTGACACCTACCAGCGACATACCAGAATTATTAATGGTGTTAAAACAAAGAATATATCTAAGAAAACAAAAAAGTCAAGTTTACTCTAAGATTAAATTTGAAATCAGTAATGATAATTGCAAATTAAAATGCATGGATCCAAAAAAAGGTGCAGACCCAGGTGGATTACCTGCTAAATTCTTAAATAAGTGCACTCATGAACTAAGTTTGTAGTTAACAATAATTTTTAATACATTTCTAGAATCTGGTATTGTCCCACATAAGTGGAAATTACAATATGTAATCCTTATTCCTAAAAATAATGTTATCACGTAATATGAAAACTACAGACTCCTTAGTGTAATCTGAATTATTGCCAAAGTGTTTGAATCTTTAGTTTATGATTTCTTTTATTTCCACGTCCAACCAGCCATTTCTGACAAACTGCATAGCTTCATAAAGAGAAAGTCCACGGTAACCAATTTGCTTGAATATAAAAATTGACTGTGTAGAGTATTTAGAAGAGAGGGTCAAGTGGACTCAGTATATAATGGTTTAACAAAAGCCTTTGGTAAAGTAAACCACCAAATACTAATTGAAAAACTAGCAAATCTTGGCATACATGGTAAATTACTACGCTGGATAGTTTCGTATCTAAATAACGGAACCCAACTAAGTTGCTATTAAAGGAATTACTTCTTCATCGTTTATCATTAAATCAGGGGTTCCATAAGGCTCACATCTAGTTCTTCACAAATTCTTTATAGTTTTTATGAATGGCCTTGCTTAGTAACTTAATTGAGACTCTTTATTTTACGCTGATGATCTTAAAGTGTTTAAAGCAATTACTAATTATTCCGATTGTTTACTGTTACAACAAGATTTAGATACAAAAACGCGGTGGTGCAATTGTATGTTTCTTAATAATGACAAATGTTTTATAATTTTATTCACCAATAAGAAGGATAAGATATCTCTCCCGTATATAATTAAGAATAAAAACGTGGTTAGGAAAACTTGTCAAAGATCTTGGCATTTTGTTTGATGATAAACTTACTTTTAGAGAACATTATCATGACATCTCCAACAGATCTCTTAAGATGATAGGGTTTATAGCTAGGTCCACACTATTATTCAAAAAATCTAATAGCTTTATTCCATAATTCAATACCTTGATACGTACTATACTGGAATACGGATCGGTGGTTTGATCACCTTGTTATTCCGTTCACTCTGATCGTATCCGTATACCGTAGAATCTGGACAAAGAAAATTCTCTAAAATGTTACGCTACAGACATGGATTTGGTCGTAACGTTGCTTCGTATCTAGAAGGGCTTAAACTATTTAATATATTCGGTATATCCTTCTCTAGTATCATTACTAAATTCTATACTCTTCTTACTATAATCCCGTTGTTCGTATGTGTCGTATAATAATTTAGCCTCGAACTTATAATTATAATTTTTTTTTTTTTGTGTTTTGACTATTATTATTATTATATATTACTACTATTTTTAACTTGCTTTGTGTGAGTCTTATTATTAATAAGACTATAATTTTTTTTACTATTATCTGTTCTGATATTCTCATTTATTTACATATATATTTATTTATACATATATATCATGGTGGTCGCGACCCAAGCGGTATGAAAGTCATATCGTCACGTAAACGTTTCTCCAAGACTCTAAGGAATCTATATCATAAGAAAAAGGAAGGATCATAGTACCTACATAAGAAACAACAACTATAAAAACTACAGGATTTTTGTCGATACTATGATGATGTATACCTCTATAACTATGTTAGACCAGTTTCCTTATAGGCCTTTATAATTCTTTTATTCATAATTTCTGATACTTATATTTATTCTCATTCACATTATTCTCGATCAGTTTTAAAATTATTCGCTCATATTTCTCAGAACTTTTCGGCTTAGTCGATAAAAGTTCGGCGGATTTGACTCCACAAATTCAGTTCTTCGAAAAAGCGTCTTTCGTTTCATGTTTCTTAGAAATTCTTTAATTTTTTTTTTCTTACAGTAAACTGTAAATTTGCAACGTCAGTATTTTAAGGAATAATATTACATTTTACATTTTTCGTTTGCTAGGAATAATTTTTATTTATTTTTATTTTGTCCCAAAATATTCACTGATAGGTCAATATTATAATACCTTTAAATAATGTTTAGTTTTACTTGAATTTTAATAGTTGTACGACAGATAAAAGTATTATTATTCGAATAGGGACTATGTACGCTGAAACAGCCCTGTATAACTGTGACCTAGAGAGATCTATCGTGATCGCCATTATGGATGAAACTATGTTTTCATAGTAATGTTATGGGTTACTAAATGCCATTGTCTACGACAAATTAATTTATTTACTTAATTATATTTGTATTATTTAGTTCTTTCTATAAATAAAAGCTAGCTAATAAGTATTATTATAATAGTTATCTTATTTATTTTATATAAATTTGAAGAAATTTGAAAATTACATTCTTGTGATAGCTACACTATTTACTGATTGCATTTGTAGCTCTCTTGTTCTTCCCTTCGGTGTTCAACTCGGGCAGAACTCACTGGGTCGACCCGCGGTCGGTCTACTTATATAATGGATCGAAGAGATTCCGGTATAACCTCTATTTACGTTTGCTTTCACTCTGTAATAGAGGGCACTGCAGCAACTACCTATACCGTTCATCCCATCACTATGAAGAAATTTCGCACAGTAATCATTATTTTTAAGGATTTAACACCAATTATTTTTGTTCTTAGTCTAACACGTACAGTCAAACAACAGAGACAGTCGAAAGATGACGGTCGAAAGTCTATGGTAGTGGAGAACAATTTTACTATCATTTAACCGGTTTTTCAATAGGTGCATGTAAGTGATTCAGACAAGTGCATAAACACACGTTTTTTCCTAGTTTATGATTTAGCTGCGTGTGTATTAATGCATTGGAAACGTGGCATCTTCAGATTTTTTTGATAGTCACTAACTATATCAAGGTGGTGTAAGGAAGACGCTTGGAATTTGTACATTAACATAAAAGGTAATATATATTTATTTTCCATCCATCCATTGAACTGAAAGGCATTTCGTTCTAGAAATAGGTCGCTCCCAGAGATCCCACACAACGACCGGCCTTCACCTGGTCGTCGGTCCATCTTGTGGGCATCTACCCACGCTGCGACTTCGGTACGCTGCAGCCATTTGATAACTTAGTTCGAGGGTAAGTTTGCTTAACTTAACTTAGTTTCACCTATAATTACGGCAAGTTTTATCCAGAGGTGTACTGTACTGTACCTCATATGAAAAAGCTATGTTGGCTTAGTTAGTACTGTTTTGGGATTTCGCGTCAATGGACGGAGGTTCGAACTCACCTATACAATTCTAGAAATGAGCTGAAACAAAAGCTTCTTTAATAAACTAAATCATGTTGTTAGGGAATTTTCTTATAATGCGTGCCTGGGTAGCTACCATCGTTATGTTTGAAAGCCTGTAGCCAAGCACCAATAGGTGTGTTCTAGCCGCATTACTTGAGAGTTTAGTAGTAGTACCTCTAGGCTTAGTCTGTTTACCACCCTGGACCACGTCGTCACTTAACATCAGGCGAGATTGTGATCGAAGCGCTGTGCCTATACAGCTCCAACCAACCGTAAAGGCGTCCACTGCTGGATTTGGTCTCCCTCAAAGATAAGGGAGAAATTGTTATAATCGCCACGTTTGGCAGGTGGGTTGGCGATCGCAATATGTGTTTGTGGTCCTCATAGGGATGCTGCTGCCCATCCCATAGTGTATCCGTTAGTCGCTTTTTACGACAAAAAAAATAAAAAAAAACTTTATTCAATTTAGGCCCTAAGAAGGCGCTTATGAACGTCTAAAATACTACCACCGGTTCGGAAACAACCCAGTCGAGAAGAACCGGCAAGAAACTCGATCTGGTCTTTTTTACAAATATAATATATATAATTTTTTTTTTCATATAAAAAAAAATACAAATCATAGTCTTAACTAATGTTAGCGGAAGCACAGAGATGTGGGTTAATTCCAGACATCACTATCGTTCACGTAATGATCCACCCTGTAATAGCCTTTTGAGATTAAGACTTGCTTGACATAATACTTGAACTTATTGTCAGGTAAATCGGTAATGTTACTTGGGATCTTATTGTAAAACCGAATTAACTATAAAGCTTTTATTACACTTACTTAGCCTAAAGCGTGGGACGGCCATCTTGTCTTTATTTCTAATATTAAAATTATGGCGATCATTCTTTAGATCGAGCTTGTCTAAACTTTTGTTTTGGGAGGAAGATGTATTGGGAGGGCAAAGTTAAGATATCATATTCTTGAAACTTGTTCTTTAGACACCCACGAGTAGTTATATAGTGGTACTATTCTTCAGCCGCCACCGCACAAAAGTACAAAAAAAAAGAGATTTATGGGTAAATAAAAATTGCATCGTATATTATTTATAAATACACGTAAAAATATTAAAAAATTTAGTACCATGATGGTCGTATCACTTCAAATCGCTTTCCTTAGAAATACGTACACAATGTTGGCGAGGAAACGGACGCGGTTGACCAGACAATTTGTGTTCTGTACTCTATAATACCCGTTATTTCTTTCTTTAGAAGCAGTATTAAATCATTCGAAACAGGCGTCGAGATGTGAAGTGATGTATGTATGCGTCGTTAGCCGCTCGGGACAAAAGCGTTTACAAGTGCACTGAATCACAATCGAAACTGAATATTACGTAAAAATTATTCAAGGGAATCGTTTGATTTATTATATATATAGTATATTATTTTCGAAATTCACCCGCGAATGTGTCAAATGAATAAATTATTTTGATAATCCCGAAACCACAAGAGGAAACGTATGTCAGATATTGTAATTAATAGCGGGTTGCGCTTTCTGTGATTGTTTTATTGTTGTACGTAAATGATTAATGTTACTTTATTGTAAATTATGTGTGCGTTGTTAAATGTCGAGGTCGATATGAATATAAGTACGGTAGGTACTAGAATAGAAAATCAGAATGCAAGCAACAAGTGACGACTCGTGCCGTTTCTTTCAAATACTTTGTTCATACACCTGAAATAGAGTTTTGTTATTTATTTAAAAACTTTACAATACACCTATTATTGGATAAAATATGTAATATATAAAGTGCAAAGAGTGGCCTTATTACTATCAGCAATTTCTTCGAGTAAGTCGAAGTTTTTTTTTAACCTAGCTAATGCTGTTGACCGGAAGGACCTTTACAGCTTCACCGAACTTTGAGGGCGAGTTTTGAAGGTACTCGCCGCAAAAGGTAACTAGCACAAGGGTTCAAACTTCGGCTTGGCCGCTACCTATGTTATAAAATTCCCGCGGAATTTGAACCTAGCTAAACCCTACATTTTTTTTATTTCTTAATTATGAAAAAAAGGTTCCTTACAGGATCTATGTACCTGCGTGTTACGTGCATGAGTGTGTATGCAGTGTTGTGCGTGTAATGCTTGGATGCATGGTCTGTGTCACTGTATCGCGCTGGCGGCGACGTCAAGAGCCTCCCCAGTTGGGGAACGAGACACGTCGTGGGTCGCCGCCGGAGGAGGAACTGGAGAGTGTGCGGAAGCAAAAGTAGCCGCCTGTCCCCGGCGGTGGGAACGGCGGTTTCACGGGCGTGGGAGCTGGCACGCAAGCAAACGAGGTTTGTACGGTAAGATCCTATTCATACGAGTGATGTTATCGTCGCGGTCGCTCAAGATGTTACGCGGTCGTAACATAATTAAAACATACTTTATTCAATTTAGGCCCTAAGAAAGGCGCTTATGACCGTCAGGACACAACACCGGTTCGGAAAACAGCTCTGTCATCAAAAAACTCGACATGGTATTGTTTTTTCATATGTTTTTTTTTGTTTTTGTGTTAATTAAAAATGTATTCAATGAAAAAAAATGTAGTGTTTCAAATTTTATCACCTTCATTATCACCCGTTAGCATTCGTTTTCAGAAAAGAAGCTACCAGGTAACTGGGGCTCTGAATGGTGATTACGTTATGTAAACAATGTTTACTTATTTACTTTGAATTATTTAAACACATTTCTAAAATTCTAAACAAGGGACGAACAATGTAGGAACTTGTTGATTGTAATTTTTGACAATTTCTTTCATTGTTATCTTCATAATGTAATGTAAAAAAAGTATGTATTATAAAACTGGATTTAAAGAAAATTTTATAAATTTGAACTATTATTAATTAATAATTTAGTGATTCACGAGTTATATACGGTATGGAAGACAAACAGAGAGAGCGATGATGCATTTGCATAGTGTAGTAAATCAACTCGAAAACGATTGTTCTGGATTGTTCTATAATATTCCCATGCTTGAAATAAAGACGTTTACGTGTATTTGAATTTACATAGCGATCGGTTGAACGGTATATAGGTTAATATGCTACAACGTCATCTGGTGGTGAGGGGTTACCTTCTCCATGACAATACCTATGCATGCTGATATGCATGGTGATCAGACGAATGGTTTTGGAATTTAGTATTAATATTTACCATTCCGCAAAATTATTCAGTGCGTAAGTAATATAATTTTTAGCCGACTTCAAAAAGGAGGTTCTAAATTCGTTTATGTATGTTTGTTATGCGATCTCTACGTCCAATTGTTGACCGATTTGTAGAAAAGAAATTATTCTAAGGAGTAATCACTTAGAAGATCCGCTTCGCCGAAGAAGGATGAGTGGTAGGAGGGCGCAGTTCGTCCGTGTATAAAGATCAGAGGGAGGGATAGCGACTGGGCCTATGACTATAGTTGGTGGGTGGGCAGGGGGCTGCTTTGTACCGAGCTCCCCCCGGACAAAAGACAGGGAGTGGCCCGACTCAGTATGACGGGGTTATACCTGTCATGGATTTTGTTCGGGCCTGCCGTATGGGTGATGTGGAGCAATGATGCTCAATCTCGTGTCGTCCCTTCTTTGCGGCGGGTTGGTACCGTGGGTTTTAGTGGGTATTCTTGGCGCTTCTCGTCGGGCGAGTCCCACATACCCCTTTGACATCTCTGATCCCGGAAGCTTCACTTCTGGATCAGGGGGCATGCGTAAATGCATTTACCACGAAAAACAGCTCGCCTTCTAAATTCGTTTCGTCAATCTTCTGTCATCTATCCTCTCTACATGCCCGAACCAACTAACTAAATGCGGATGCGTAAATTAATATATTATTATAATCAGACACAGAAGCGAAATCAGAATATCTATCTAAATACTAATAATACATTTGTAGTTTTTTTTTAAACAAATATTGTTACTGATGTCCATTTAGCAGTTACAGTGTCTATCTACAGTGAATCTCAGGCAAATCAAGAGAAACCCTCGAATTCTAGAGATATTTACACTTTTGTATATACATATATTTGTTTCGACAACTATTAAAGTACATATTTGCGTAGTGCAGTCACCATCTTATTTTGGTGATCTGATGTTGGAAGGTACAACATTTAACCGAGTAAGAGTAGAAGAATATTTTTTTGTACTTTATTTATATGCTCTAACAGTGAATAAAAAAAAACAAAATTAATACGGAAATAAAATTTATTTTAGAGAAAAATCACAAAACTGGCTTCAAAACTATACCTTAAAGAACTAAACAAAAAAGTAAAAAAAACAAAACTCTCTTAATTTAAACAAACCCGAGATCAAAAGAATATACTAAAAAAATGCACAAAAAGTAAATAAATAATTGCTTTATTATCTGCTATTCGCTGAAAAAAAACCCCGTCAAATTCGGTCTAAACGGTCCGAAGTAATCCAGGAGCAAAGAACATTTTTATTTAATTTGTTTAGATAGGAAATAATATCTTATATCTAAAACGACGCTGCTAGATAGACAACGGTATTGCTAGATATCGCAATGTCATTTTATGTGAGATGAAATTATCCTGTTTTTAGAAACACCGTTTCATAATCTTACTAAAGAGCATTGATATCATCATCATCGTCATCATTATAATATGAAAATAACCCAATTTTATAGCGTTCGATTTCGCCAAAGCACTCTTCAGCTCCGGCGGATAATGTGATTATACCGCGACAAATTACAAATCCGCTGCGTGTTTATTCGAGTTTTAATAAACGCGTGCGTATCGTATTCGACTGTGTATGATGTTTGGCGAACATTTGTGTCGATTGGCCATGTGACGTAGGCATATGCGCGATGCTACGGGCGCGCTCACCCGTCAGTTTCAGAAGCAAACGCGCGCGCGCCGGCTGATCCGCCCTTGCTTCCCGCCCAACCGAGTGACACTTTGAAGTATACGACAAAACTCACGTACGAACGACGATCAGTTTTTAACGTATCCGCTTATAAGCAGTGATGTTATAGTGGTTTATGAAAAAAATAATTAAAAATAATAATAATTGAAAAGTTTTAATTAATAGTTTGTGTGTGACTCCGGTGGCGATAGTTTTATTCATCCACGGATTGATTTTACGGTAAATATCGTTGTATTATTAACATTAATGTCTAATTGATATTATTATTAATTAACTATTATTTTAAGTCGTCGGCATTTGTGTCACTTCGTTTGGAGATAATTTAGCATTGACGCATTGACGTCAGTAATGTACGTCCTATGACTACCTTTTAATCAGATATTTTCGAGCACATTCGTAATGTAACGTTTCGTTTAAGATACCCTTGTCTTCTTTATTTCGAGCACATTTTTTTTTGATATCGTAGCGAAATATCATAATATTTTCTGTAATCTGATGTTCACACAGTGACAATGACATTGTAAATTTTGATGGTAATTTTAATCTCTGATTGTCTCTTGAATAGCTTCTCGAAATTTTTATTCTCGAGATTATTTAAAATTACTTTTATTTTCTACTACTCTATTACCTATCTATTTTAATTAAGACTAATGGTTTAGATTAGTTTAGCTATTTGTATTATTGCTATTTTTATGTTGTCTACAAATTGCATGCTGTGATCATCTTAAGTTTAGCCCTAGTGTAATTAAACCGGATAAGCTCTATTTAATATCCCCATGGTTTGCTCTCGTCATCGATAATTTTCTTTGTGTGCTTCATCGAAGTCTCCTTGTGGGTTACGAATTGACAACGCCGGCTCTAGCCTTTAATCAGAGTGGAGTGAAGTTGTCTTTAGGCACTCTTGGGTCGCGTAGATTTTACGCCATCAATTGTATCTCAGTTCATTTAAATATATGTATAAAAAATATTTCAAAATCAATACTAATTAATTTTTTTACTATAAATTGTTTTACGCTCGTTCTCCCTAGGGCCGCCGCTGCAAAACTGACGTCTTTTGGCCTTTTGTCAGTCCGTAGTACCATCATTAGGAAGGGATATAATTGATACAAAACGTTATTTTACCCTTAACTACTTTTGTACGGATCCGCTTGTAAGGACCAATGACTACGATTCTAGACTGTCTGTCTGTTTGATTGTGAATTTATATTTATAAAGATCGCCGTTAAGAATTATGTTTATCCAATTGCACGTTTTCCATAAAGACTATTTATAGATTTTCAAACTTAAGCACGCTATGGTTTCATAACTACGATTTACTTCACCAAATTCTCAGGCTAATATTAAATAGGTATGTTGATTCGAATACATTCATAGACGCGGTATCCGATCATACTACCACTGATCCATCATCAAAAATAGAAATAATTAAATGCGAGCATCGCCACGAACTCCGCTAATATATCATAAATGCATTGTCGGTAATTTATTGTGAATCAAATAAACATATGAAGTGATACGATTCATTTGAAAATTTAGTTTTTGTATACATGTATTTTAAAAAAATACACATAAAACGGGCGAGCCGTTCGATTCACGGTCACAGGGAAATGACAATTTTAAAAATAAACTGAACTGATGGTTTTTAAAATAAAATCGACCGTTATATCGTGTATACGCTTTATGTAAGCTAACGACTGTGAAAAATATATTATGTGGACTGGCTCGAAGGACTCATTATTCGCACTCGTACAAGTCGATTTAATATCGATTACATCAATGTACTGTGTGCTAGTGATGAAGATTTAGTGTCTGGATATTTCTACATACACTTTACCACATTAATTTGTGTCATATTATTCTCGGAATTAGGAATAAGAAAAGCTCTGTGACAAACTTGAACCAGCTACGCTGGATCGTAGATCGTAGGCGAGCAGATGTTAGAAGTTTAGCACAAGTGAGTACTGGGTGCTCTATGGTGCGTTTCAAGGACAGCAAATCAAAACAGATCAAATAAATAAAACAATTTAGACCCTGAGAAGGCATATAAAGGCTCATCAAAACACTATCAGAGGTTCAGAGAACAACCGAGTTGAAAAGACTCAGCAAGTTTATCTGTTTTTTGTATGTTTTAAAAAATATATACAATTATCTTATATTTTCCCTTTGAAATTAACACTTGGTTGATATGGTGAATTAGTTTTTTTCAACTGGCCAGTTCTTGCCCTCTCGACCCACGGAATAAAATTGTTGCAGACGTTCTCAAAGCACATTACAATACTTGGTTAGAAGCTGTGGCTCAAGAACGCAACAGACTTTGTGGTAAGGAATCATTTAACTCGGCACCAAGTTCATGCCGGACAGTGGTGCGGTCACAACTGTGGATTTCTCATTATCTCGGTTAGACACCACCGACTGCTCATATGGATACTGTTTTAAGTCATCTGGATCTTGCATAATAGGCCTACGACGATGATGTCGAATATACTAAAGCACCATTACAATTTATTTACAAATAAATTTCCAAAAAACTAGGAAAGAAAATTGTGAGGTATACTAAAACCTAGGTCAGAGAAACCATCATGCATATGCTATTAATTGAGATATCATTTAACGGCCACGCAAACAGTAGCATGTTGCCTTTCATAATGTTGCAACGATATCAGGTTACACAAATGAGGTGTATTTTGCTGATTCGGGCATGATAATATTGTTACAAAAAATGTCATGCAAGTGATTATTTAAAATTAAGACAATTGCCAATAAGCATCGTAAACGGAGGTTAACGTCACTGACCTTATTTATTTATTGATGGATTAGTCGAATTCACGGTCGATACAATAAAGAAAAAGATATAAAAACGTGAGCAAGGTGAAAACTATAAAACTACAAACTGCACAATGGATTCCAGAAAAATAACAACGAACATCGATATAGAATAATCGTGCAAGTATAGAGACGAGATCAAAGTGATGCATGTTGTTAAAATCGTTCGTTTAACAGCCGCGCGTTGTACGCGCGATGGACCGACAAGTGATTTATTCTCTTCGGAGTCGAGTTGAGATACTTTTTAGGCCGAATGAATACCTTTTACGAGGGTGTTACGATAAAATCTTTTCGGTTGTGAAGTGTTGATATGACTTTTTAAAAATTAAAACTATTCTTGACCATATTAATAAACGTGGTGATCGCCGCTCTTTTCTATTAACTATAACAAAAAACGTATTTACATCGAAACGATTAGTTTGATAATTCTAACATTACTTAAAACTTTGACAGAAAGAAAGCGGTGGAAAACGCACAGCTGAATCATTTGTAAATCGAAGCTTGAAATTTTGCACAAGAGTTACTTATTGTAGGCGGGAAAACTATGCAAGCAGTTTACCTAAGGATGATTAAATTGCTGTTTAAAATAATTAAGGTACTCAAATTATTTTTCGGTGTATAATCCAAAATACTCTACTTCTTTGACACCAGTGTACGTAATTTATATGTTGCTATTACAATGGAAAGAATAATAATAATATTATCCCCGATCGTATTGGCTGAGTTAACTCTCAATTGTTCGACTAATTTTGATGTGTTTATATCAGATATCTATTGCTGAAACGTGAACACTGATGGTACGGTACATGTAGTACTTATGAGTTACCCAAGCCAGCAAAAAAAAAAAAGAGCTTTTTGTTCGAATGTTTTCTACGTGATATTATTCAGTATAAAATAATTCAGTAAAGAAACAGAGTCACTGACGATCATATCATTCTAAGAATCGACAACTGTTGTAGTAGACGAGATCTAGCTAGAGTAAAGGCATACTTAGGTAAACGTTGTGAAAACCCACTTACTAGATGGAGTAACAATCTACGGAGAAAATTACTGAGATTGGATGGATCAGCGCACAAAGCGAAGGATCTAGTAAAGTAGCACGACTTGGGTGAGCTCTCCGTACAGCAGTAAACTAACACAAGACGAATTTAGATAGAGCTTTATAGTATTGAAAAAAAAAAACTTTTGAAAACATAAAATTTTTCATAAAATACCATTCACTGGCAAAATGTATGAAAGAAATCTAGAGGCAGCCATGAGGTGTACCGAGAGAACTGAAAACTCGAAATTGTTTTTTATTCTTTAAATTTAATAATTTGTCAACTGAAATTGACGTTGAACGTGTAACATTTGTCTGATGTTTACTATTGGCGCTTCGAGCAATAATGAGGTACGATTTCTTATAGTTTATAATCAAAACATATGATTATCTGCGTAAGTATACATTTTATTGTTTATCTCTGAGCGCCAGCACTTAAACGCCATCTTATTCTTAACAGACTGTAACATGTTGGTGGCTGATGTCATAGGATTGGTAACGCGAATCTTTCTGGGGGCACGGCAGTGCCCCCGCCAAGTCGAGCAAAAGCAAAAAAAAAAAAGCATCACGGCCTTACTATCCTTTTCTCGAAGCACTTCAGGGCATTTTCGACCTATAACTTCCATGTGGACAAAACTAGAAGCCTGAACTGGAAGCCAAGCACGCATTGTATTAACACGGCATATTTCAAATTTTATTTAATTTGAACTAGTAGTTTAATTATTATAACAAGTCAAAATTTCATAATTGTGTCAGTTAGTGTTTAGTGTATAAACCAAGGAAAAACTAAAACATTCTGTAATGTCGGTCTAGTTTTTCTAAATACACCAACTGCATAGTCTATGTATTTTATTTAAAACAAACGACTTTTTTTATATTGATATGGTCATTATAAGATGTTGTTAGGTTAGCTAATTACGTAATAACTTAAAACAGAAGGTCCCTTAAGTAGGGACTTTATAAAGTAACCGACTTGGTATTACATGGAGCTTACAACTTTTTACGGCAGAAAGAATTGAGTTCCGAGACTTGGTTTATTAAGAAGTTTTGTTTTTGGTAGGTACATTTATCTCCTACCAAGAATCGCTCAAGGCCGCTAAAGAAGTTTTCATTTCAAAAAAGTTTTCTGCATAATCAAAATCGGAGCAATGCTTAATATCTATGTATTTTGCGTGAGTCCATCTCGAAACTCGGTCACAAACTAATCCGTTATCGTAACAGTTCCCCAAATTTTTCTGGTTCGATGCAGCTCGCGCTAATAAATAACAATAAAATAGCGGAATGAAGTTATTATTGCGAGAGACCGCGGACCGCGGGCCGTGGGAGGGAGATCGGTCCGGCCCGGATCGCCCTCATCTGTCACTGATCAAAATCTAAATATAAACCGCTGGAGAGTTTGTGACTTTTTTCTCATTTAATAATATGTCGATAGGCATCAATGTTTCACTGAGCTCGATGATTGAGATTGCTCGTCGGCTGTTTCTTTCAGGTATTTTTGTAGTTTGAACTATATACATCAATTAACATAATGTTACTATGTGTGATCGAATTTAATAAATCTTGTCATTACAAATATGTCATTTTTCTTTGAACATATCGTATCGTTTTTGTTTTCTTTTGATTGACTCCACGTCCTATATTATATTATTTTTTAAAAAGCTATGTTAAAACAAGATATAGTGCCCTCGTTCCCGTTCCAAACTCACACCTTACGCCGTTGGCTGGCTGCTCATTCCCATACCCTTAAACCCAGCCGAGACGCGACAACACAAAGACACTCTAGAACTTTTTTGTCGTAGACGGTTAGAAAAAAAAAATACGCTAGCGTTGTGGAATGGGTTACCAAGCTCGGTTTTCCCTGAGGGCTATGATGTGGGGTCTTCAAGAAGGGATTGAAATGCGCTCTATATAGTCGGCAACGCAACAGTAAAGCCTCTGGTGTTGCATTTGTCCCTAGGCGACGGTAATCACTTACCATCAGTTTGTCAGTTTGCTGCCAAAAAAAAAGTTTATCTTGTAGGAATATTGAATTCAATTTGGCTTGAAATCACCAAAAAAATTAAAATTGTTTAATGTTTTTTTTTTTTTTTTATCTAGAAATGAAAATATACCTTTCTCGGTGTTTAGGCGATCTTGTTTCCACCTATACTAATTTATGGTTTCCATTGAACAAATTGTACTGTATCGTTTTCTTTCACAAACACCGTAATCGAATCTTTAAAATAGTTGTAGCAATATTAAAATCAGCGATGATGGGGTAGTGGATAGCCGGGTTCCGCGTCAATGGACGCGGGTTTGAGCCCACCTATTCAATTTTAAAATCAAGCTGAGCTTTCGGTGAAGGAAAACATCGTGAGGAAACCATAGCATGGTGGTAGGGCATTTCCTATTAATGCCCGCCTGGGTAGCTACTACCCTCAAGTTTGAAAAACCTGTCGCGAAATACCAATAGGTGTGTTCCAGCAGCATCACTTGAGAACCACATCTTCATTTAACATCAGGTGAGATTTAGATCAAAGCTCAGCCTATAAAAATAAAATTTATACCTTGTAAAAATATATAATATCTCAACTTGCGTCTATATTTCAAAATCTATGAAAATTGAAAAAAAAAAACAAGAAATTCTTAATTTCTTAAGGTAAGCTAGAACAAGCTTAGGCGATGTGTGATAGATTCCATTCTAGGCGCACGTATCTATGTCGGTCCACTACACGCTTTGATCCGTCGCACAGAGAGATCTTTGATCTGTACGCTCGCTCGTCTCGTGCTGACCATCAAACGAACCCGTAAACTCAGTTACGTGTCTATTCCGTATATTTTCTTAACAATTTCTGTCACTCAAGTGAATGATTTCTTTATATTTCTGTTTGCCTTGGAAAATATTTTCTTTAAATATTATTTAAAATTTGTCAATGCTTTTAACAATTTTTCTCAACGAGCCGTTTAAGCATCAGAGTAAGTATCAATAGAGCATCTCCAGGGTTTTAGTAATGTTTACATCTTTTTTTCAAAATTTTGTTGATTCATAATTAAGCACAAGGTAATCTTACTTCTCTGTGCTCGAAAGAGCTTGGTTTATTATCGCTGATACAAAGTAGACTCGAAAATGTGTAAAATTATCCTTTCATTGTACTCCAACTGGTCCCAATGCAATGTTTAAAATACACAATATGTATGACATATATTTGTTATATATATAGAGAACTGTTTTTTTTGTTTGTATTGTTTTCGTTGTTTTTATACGCTGATATCACTGTTAGTTTCTTTATCTATACTAATAAATAAAATTAAAGTGTCTGTTTGTAATGTCAAAATTAATTTTGTTTTTACTAAATAGATATGAATGTATACACGAAACCTATACAAAATTTGCAATTTTTTTAAATTTGTGTTTGTTTGTCTGTCTGTCTGATTGTTGCGGGTAATCTTCGGAACGGCTTGAGTGATTTTGACGAAACTGTTTTTGGTAGATAGCTAAAGTTACTCAGGGTAACATACTTCACTTTTTATTTTCGAAAAAAATTAGGATACCGCGTAAAAAAATAAAACTAATAAAAAATTTTGATAGAAAATTTAATTCACAGTGTTACGGGCAAGTGCTTGAATTTATGAGAAATATATTTACTTTGTCTTAGTATTAAACAAAACATTAGAGTTCGGTATAAAAAAATAAAATGCAATGAAGAATTGTATGAGACGCGGGTGCAGCTGCGGGCACACAGCTACTAATAAATAAATACTTCGAATTACACTAGTATTTGTCAAGCTACATCATAATATATTATATAAATTATATTTTATTTTGGTATTCAATTCCGTATTTACTTTTATTAAAATCAATGTTATAAAATGGATCGCCATTTCACAATGGTTAAAGTCGACGGAACGGAAGCCGATTCGTTGTTCTCTCGTTTCTAACAATGGACTATCGTAAATACACGTACCTACTAATATGCTTTACAATTTATGTGCTAGGTGATTCTATGTGTTAATTACATATGGAAACTAGATCTCACCCTCAAACTTAATGATTATTATGTTTATATATATATAACATAAATTAATATATAAATTAATAAAGCGCTAAACATACATTATAATAATTATGAGCGCTCATTAAATAAATTCCAGCAGCAGCGATAACTTCTTCGTCGTCATCCATCTTGATTCAATTTACAATACAAACTGACGGAGCCCAACGTGTAGGCATATCTTCAAAATTCGTCTATATTGGCCATTTGCATTGGTTTTCCGATACACTTGCCGAACATGTAGGCAGTACAAGGCAGTAGCACTTGCCTTGTATTAATTTGCCTACGCTCGCGTTTGCCTGCACTCGGCCAACGTGTATTAACAAGATTGCAAATATCACCTTAGTAAAAGTCAAGATTTTCTTTCGTTACATTAAATAAAATATGACGCCTATCTGCCTGCCTGTCTGTCCATTAGGTAACTTATAACTCGTCACTCACTGAACCGATTTACATGAGTCTTTGTTTAAATCGTAGACATATTATCCGATCGGGTTTTAGTATATTTCTTGTTACATTATACGTATATGAAAACTAAATTAAATACAACAACAAAAATAACTTAATAAAATGACAATTATCATGTTCCTTCGTACGTCCTTATCGTTATTATATAAAAACAACGTCTACTTGTTTGTCCGTTAGTAAATGCTAGCGGAGTCACGAGCACAAAACTAATCCATACTAACAAATAAAATTGGAGAGTCTGTTTGTAATATCAAAATATTTCTTTTACTACTTGTATACACGATACCTATTACAAAAATCCATTTTTTTTAATTTTTTGTCTGTCTTTGTTTCGGGTAATCTCCGGAACGGCTGTACCGTTTTTGACGGGACTTTTTATGGCAGATAGCAGAAGTTACTCTGCGAAACTTTGGCTATTTATATTTTTCAAATTAAATATGGTTCTGCTTAATAAAATTAAATCGTATGAAATTGTGAATAAAATCCAATTCAATGGACAGTTTTATTGCCAACTATTCGAATTTGTGAGAAATATCTTTGCTTAAAATTAGTACTAATTTTTTTGCAATGATTAGTGTGTTGTATAAAAAATTAAAGCTAAAGAAATTGTAAAAAAAGCCCTGTAAACGACAGTTTTACTGGCAAGTGCTTGAATTTGTGAGAAATATATTTGCTTTCTCTTAGTACCTACAAAAAAAGTTTAAGAAACCAATTAGGGTTCCGAGTAAAAACATTAAATTACATAGTGAAGGATATAGGAAACGCGGGCGCACAGCTAGTATTAAAATAAGTGGTCTAATGTGAACACAGCCGAGGTGTAAACACGCAGTCGGTCGCAATTCAACAGCGACATGTTTAGAAAACATAGACCGTATCGAACACATATCACACTAACATAAGCATTAATATATATCACGTTTCATGACACCTAACATTCAAGTTTTTATGATTGTTCACGCAATCGTCCGAACAACACGTCAAATACAAAATATGTAAAGAAAAGTTCTGTTGACTAAGCAATACAAACCTGAACTTATAATATATACATTGAAGTTGTTTGAGATACCTTTGCCTTATACAGATACATTATGTTGAAAATTCAAATTAATAATATCATTCTGAAAATTAAAGATCTTTCCACTTTTAGAAAGTTGTTTAAAGGTAATGCACAAACGAGTATAATCGAACCCTGACATAATATTTATAATTTAAAAAAAATGTATTTTTATGAAGAGGTGAACAAACCAAGCGATATCAAATAGTTGCTATTAATCTGTTTAAGTCGAATTATATACCTGTCTAAAATTTATGATTTTATTAAATTCACTGCACTTTATCTCATCCATGTGTGAGTGCAATGGTGGTCATTAGTGTTTCGCCTCTATTATTATCCACACGACTTTTTTCATTTCCTACTTAATGAAAGATATGTAATCAAATATGATCAAATAATACGAGTGGATCTAAGATTTTAAAATAGAATCATTGTAACCGATTGATTTGCTCTCGCATTTAAATTCAAGTAGGAAACCAACATGCAGACAGGCAGACGTTACCCTTATAAGATATTTAATTATACTGTACTATAGAATAAAATAATTTATTTACATAGCTTATTTTGGCATATTAATTAAAATAAATTTCAATAGAAAATACAAGAGGTTATTAACATAAAAATAAAATTTAAAATAATATTATGTTGACCGTACGTGTGTACGTATGTAAATTATGTATTACACAAATTTATTTCTGTAAACATTGTAATGCTAAGCGTAGTAGAATTCCGTCAGTCCGTCTCGATGACAAGGATGTTTCCGCATCAGTGATAGCTTTGGCTTTATGTTTAAACATCTATATGCGACAATGACTATTAACTCAACTGATTAACTGAAACCTACAAAGCGTAAGTTTATTTTCAAACTCCGATATGTGTGTATCAGAAGCCGCAAATTTGATCAATTGCATTCAAGCGATTTTACTGTTACAAGTAATTTTTGTCTCTTTTTATATCTACAACAAACAGTAGGATGTTATTCTCACTAATATCATTGACTTCATGCAAAGTTCTACAGTTATCGGCTGATCCGGCATATTGTCATAGCTTTATTACGTCATTAAACAAGTTTACGCCGTAACCGCACAACCGGGAGTCTTAAACGAATTTTACTGCTGCACTGGATATATTCTCCCGTAGTAACAACTGTAGACTGATGGAGTTGAGGTGTTATATTCATTTATTTCATACTATGTCCAAGGGACGGAGATTGTTTTTCACCCAAATACCAATAAATCCTATTTTAACTGTCCTAAATTTCTATGGTTAAAAGTTGTCCATTATCGTAACAAACAAAACATAAAAATGGTAACTATGTCTGATTAATACATAATTCGTAAAGTAAATCATGGTTTATACGAAAATCTCATAAAACACTGGGAGTTTTCCCTTATTAAATTCTTCGGGTAAATTTTTGAAGCAAAAGCAAAATCCGTCCAGCTACTTTTTACGTGTATGTACAAGAGAATCACTTTTTTTCTATCTGTGTTTGCCTTGTTTCCACTGCACTTACCATCAGATGAAATTTACCGGCTTGGGGCTAAAAATCTTGTATCAATTTGATCATATTAAATCATCATAGATATATCAGTAAAAAGCGGTCAAACCGACCTTGTTCATATAGCGATGCGACATGACACTTCGGCTTGCATTGCAGCCCGTTGTACTGTCACAGATCTGTATCTGTGACGACATTGTATATACGCACACAGTTCAATTATAACTCAGTACTATAATCTTCTACTTGTACTCACTGTAAGAATAAGTTTCAAGAATATTCAACTTTACATCATCGTTAATTTAATTTACGTTCGCAAAAATTTAGACAAATTTGTACTAGTAAACGATCGGCATAATTTTAAAATCAGAAATAAAGATAAATTAGCCGTCTCGCCGTTTAGGCTAAGTAAGTCTAATGCTTCTATTAGACTTTTGGTTATAGTTTTATAACCTAAAAGTTTTATAAGAAGATTTCAAAGAACATTAGCGATTTACCTGATAATCATTTCAAGCACTATGTCTAGTAAGTTTTAATTTTAAAAGGTTACTACAGAGTGGATCATTATGTGAACGATAGTGATGCCTGGAAATGACATCCCTCTATGCGTTTCCACTAACAACGGTTATAACTATAATTTTATAGTTTCTAGGAAAAAATATAGATCTATACCCAAATTTATAAAAAAAAGAAAAAGGAAAAAAAAAAAAGAAAAAGAAAAGATAGAGTTTCTTGCCGGCTCTTCTCGACTGGGTTGATGTTCCGAACTGATGGTAGTGTTTGTACGTTCATAAACGCCTTCTTAGGGACTTAGATTAATAGAGCATTTTTGGATTTTAATATTTCGCTAGTACTTCATATTTATATTGTATGTAGGAGGAATAGCTTACACACGCATCCATATTCCTAGCACGCGTGGTTATCTTGCACATTAGCAGTTGACATTCCCTTTACAAGATAGCAACATTGACTGAAAATGAAAAATCAAAATTATTTACCATGTAATTATAAACATTAGGTTTTGATGGTAGACTCCAAACTAGGTGATTCCTGTATCTTGAAGTCTAGAAATTTCTATGACTATAACAGCGACCTTATTTACGACATGTAGATATGCATTATACATATGCCTATTTTACATTAAGAATGACAAAAAAGATTGAAAATGGGTTAAAATTGAGAAATAAAATAAATTAAATATAATTGGTCATTTTTCTTAATTCATATTTCGAACGCAATCGAAATAATGAGAAGTGACAGCGAACTTTTTACCAACTGAGTACACTGTTAACTGGCAAGGCAATAACAAATTCAAGTCACTTTCCTGAGAAATGTGCTGTGACGCTCTCATTTAGGGATGTTCGTGCAGATTATACATTGATATTTTTTCCACCTTATGTATCGATGATTTACGATGCATCGATATCAAAAACATCAACGGTTACGTCGTATTAAAACACAGTTAATGAATTTAAGAAAACAGAAAAATGAGACTTATTTCAATTAAACAATCTTTTACAAAAAATATTTGGAATGTCTGCATTTTTTAATTTCCTTTGTTTTTACTTCACTGTAGCATAGTGTGCATAGATGTTTTCGATATATATCGAACATAACTACTTTTCGTGCTCCACCATTCGTGAAGTGATTAACTTTCTAGTTGCATCTTTTTTCAGTGCTGTTTTTTTAAACGGTATAGCCTCAATGGTTTGACTACAATCTCAGCTGATGTTGAGTGACGATGTGGCCCAGGATAGTGAACACTCTAGGCTTAGAGTTACTGGTTCTCGAGTGATGATGTCGGAACACACCTATTCATATTTGTGGATAGATTTTCAAATTCGAGAGTGGTAGCAACCCAGGCGGCCATTATTACAAAATGCCCTACCACCATGCTATGGTTTGCTCACGATGTTTTCTTTCACTAAAAGCTCAGCCTGATTTTAGCGTCCATTGACGCGGAATCCGGCTGTTACTACCCACTGCACCATCATCACTTATTCTTCTATCGCTGTTCGCGTAAACACACCAACAAAGGGTGGGTGGGTTATGTTAAACTGTTTGTATGTGTAAAATATTCCTGTTTTAATTTCATTTATATACTGAATGCAGCTTAACTGTATATGTGTAGTGACAGTGCATCGTTGCAGTGATGCGGACTCTATTTCAGTAGAGCGAGTGCACTTGACGAGCGGTTCGTAGAAGTCTGTCGTATTAGTCTTATTTATAACGTTATCGTTTTGAGCCCGGGCGTTGCTCATTGCAAATATACACGCGTATATTCTGCTTAAACTGATAACATCAGCTGGTATCTGTAAGGAACTGAACATTTGTGACGCATAGTCAGTCTTTCATCTTGTGTTTTGTTATCAAGCAGAAATAAGGTTTGCACTTATTAATATTTGTTGTTGCACTGTTTTCATCATTATTGTTTTGTTCCAGATACATCAGTAAAAAAAAAAATTTCATTAGTACTATTTGGACTTACACTGTCATTGAACGAATCATCTAGAGTCTAGATCATTGATGAGGTTTAAATATCTGATTCTATAATATAATTACTATATTCAGCGGGTGAAATGACTTAAATGAATTCCAGAACTGTTTTAGAATTATTTACTTGTATGTATTATGTTATTCTGAAATTAGATTTAGATATTTTATGTTCATCGTTTCATTCCATAAAATATATGAATGAATTTACATTTACAACCCGTTCTATTCTAATCTATGGCGAGTGCCTTCAACACTCACCCACAAAGATACGGTGAAGCTATTTCTGTGTTCTTCCGGACAACAGCATTAGCTAAGTTTAAAAAAAAAAAAAAAATTAATTTGTATTGGTATAAATATGTTTAAAAATTGAGCATGCTTCTTGGTAAAGGTCTCTTCAGGTGTCTCCATTGAGTTCTATACTGTAAGTTACTTTATTTTAGTTCTGGCTCGTAAGTTTTAACTTATTCTTCCATCTCCTTATCGCATCAATGAATCAAAAGTTCAAATTTTTTATTACTTTTATGCAATATAGATATTATATATATAATTATATTATGCATGAATGATGAGTTTATTTATTTGAGATTTTCGTTGTCTGCATTAAAAATTATTACTAATCTTTTTCATTGTAATGTATATCAAATTTAGTAGGATGAAGGTTGACGCAATTAAACTTGCCATTTTGAGATGGACTGATGATTTTATTAATTTACCTATAATTGGGTGAATACATATTTTATCAACTAGTTTTCGCCTGGTGGACAAAAGTTCAGCGATAGTCAATTTTGGAATTGTTTTTATTTATAACAGCTACTAACAGGTAATTGGCAATAAAGAAAATAAAATAAAATCGTGTGATAAATATCTTTTTGCCTCTTTGATTATTATTATTTAGTACAACATCTCTTATAAGTAATTCTTAGTACCACCAAACCGTATCATTGGTTTGTCTGTGCGATTTATCTATACATATTACCAATATATTAGATCATAATTATATGGTAATCAAAATGAACTTTAAACGGCAACTAGGCTGAAACCTAACAAGGAGGAAAGTGGCAAAACAATAAGAAGCGCAAATAAATATAATCCTAAAATAGATTAAATGTATCTACATGAGCTTCAATTAGCTGACTGCATCTGGCATCGAGCCCGACAAAGATTTACTGCCTTGTGGGGGAGAGAGGCGCCCCGCTGCGGCCCTCCCTTGCTGGCTAGGGTTCTGTATTAAGTCTTACCGGCTTTTTATACCTTACTAGTTTTAGTCATATAGTCTACGCAACTATTTTCTCAAAAAAAAAAAAAAAACTCAGTACACGTGTGAGAAGTGAAATTACTTTTGTAATTTTTTTTTTAAGGTAGTTAGGTCTGATTCCCACCTATCCAACTCAATAATGAGCTTTCAATGAAGGAAAACATCATCAGGAAACCATAGCATGGTGGTAGGACATTTTGTAATAATGTCCGCCTGGGTAGCTAGTCACTCCTAACTTAAGTCCTTCTGTTTTTATTTTTTTTAGCAAACAGACTAAGCTTAAAGCTATTGGCTCCTAAGTGATGGTGCTTGAACATAACTATCGGTGCTTACCGATGGGTTTTAAAACTTGAGGTTGGTAGATACTTGCCGGACATTATTAGAAAATCTCATATCATCATGCTATGATATCCTCACGATATTTTGCTTCACCAAAAACTCAGGCTTAAACAGATGTTTTTTTTATTTAATTTATATTCAGTAAGGCCTAATGAAATATTTACGAACTAAAGATTTACACATTTACTAGCAGTGGAGGAAATTATACTAATATAAATAACAGTCAAGAGAATCAATAGGAAACATATTTTATTATCAATACAGAAGGTATTCTTTTTATATAGATATTTCTTTTGTCATAACTGAAAATAAGATGCCTGTGGAACAAAAACTATCTGTATATTTTTATAGCTTTGGCTGAGGTTATTGCTTGCTATTCACAAGTATTATGCAACTTCAGAAATAACACTATTCCATTTTTCTTTGTGGTATGAATGAACGAACACGCATACAGTTTATTTCATTAACCTCAAAAAAAGAGACCTTAACTGTGAATAGTTAAAAACAGGTTTCTACTGTGTTGGATAATTTATTTGTAATAATGTATTACTACCATGAATACGAGTAATTTAGACCGAAGTTTGTATTAATTTTCTAATTTTCAGTATTTCAATAAAATGGTGGCAGTTTGTTAGATCATTCCAGGGAGGTTTTGTGGCAGAAGATTTCACTCACAGTGTCGTTATTTTCAATACACTTCACTTGTAAACAATAACCAACATTATATCATGTGAAATGTCACTAAAATGACATAATTTTGAGTTAAATACTGCTAAATTACATTTCTAATTACAAACAAAGACAATGGCAAATATGGCAAAATAAAATAGCACCAAACGCTCCAGAATACGTTATGTCCAGTTTGTGTTACCAATCGTAACTTTCTAAACTAGAAAAGTACGGTAGTACAAAAAAAATGTCGATGGAGTCTAGAATAAACCTGTATCACTCCGATCTATTGCGACCACTATATACTAATAAGGTTAATTGCCGAGACCTACAGCCTGGATATACTGCAGCATCTTTTTGTCAGAGAGTGTTTGTACCTCCTCCGGGAGCAATACACGCTTACCCAGAACTCGGTTGCTAATTGGTATTAGTGTATCACATTCACACAAGATATGCTTTTGGGGTTTCGTCTGCAATTTCACAAAACCTGCATTCCCTTGTATTCTATTCTGATCGCCAATGTTGTGCATGTGTTTACTCAAACAACAGCGCCAGCCAGTTAGTGTAACCAGCAGTAACAGAAAAGTAAATATTTCTAATTCAGTGTTGCTTCCGCAACTGTAGATTGCACGTAACCTATTATTACAGCAGAACGTAAATCAGATATTCTTGTATTCATGACGCGTTTAGTACAAAATTGAGTTAGTCTAAAACAATAACAAACTAAAATCATAACAATCGGCAGAATCAATCGGCGATCGCGATTGCATTAGCAAGATGTCTGCCGGGACGCTAACATTCGTGTAATAAGAACGTTGTGTGACGTCAAAGGAAATTTCATCCGTAGTCGCGATCGGTGTTTGGTCTAAATAACGTGTTTGTTGCGAGTGTTAGCGGGCGATAGGCGACCAACCGTTCGTGCGCTTACTTAAAACATCGTACCACACTAATGCCCGTATATAAAGAATATTTGTCGCTATATGATTCGCTCTACAAAACTAGAGTTCACAAGTTTACTTATTTTGTTTCATTTGACAATATATTCATTAATTCTATAAATGCCAACAACTATAAAAATTCATGTTATGTTACTTGTTACTTATTAATAATAATTTATTTTCCAAAAATATTTTTACAAAAACATAGGGTTAGGCCCTGTCACCTGAACTAGGCTTTTTAGCCTGTGTCTCAGGTGTCAGTGTCTTCCCAATATACAGAATTCCTTACTCTAAAATACTTGTTGTGTATACACTATTAATATGCCAAAGATTATAAAACTTGGTCCTGTAGATTGTGATTGTGTGCCCTTGAACTGATTAGTGGACAAATTAATAAACATACGGACAGACAGATAAAAATTTCATAAACAATAGAAAAGTGCTCTGTCGTCAATGCTAAAAAACTCCATAGTCTTTTTCTTAAATAATTTAACGTACAGATTTACTGCTATTTTATAAGTATCTATAGAATATACAAGAATATTATATTTCTCATTATTCGAATATTTCTAATTATTTCGAGCGATTTGGATTTTTAGAATATTTTTTTATAGCACTATCAGGTAGAATCTTACGCTACATTTTTCCTATATAAGACGTCCAATTCGTTAATAGATATCATAACATAGACACCTCAGACAAGTTTTATTAATTGCCTTTAAACGCAACAGGTACACGTGCTTTATCATAGTCTTCTTCTTCTTAGTTAATGGCAATCTGTGTGTACACACAATTTGTGCCAATGTCATGTGGGTAAGATTTTCAATCTTGTATCAGCGTTACCAAGCTCCAACAGAACGGTGGCCTATCCTGCTCGAACTTTCCATGGAGCTTTGTCGGCACCTCAGAATGTATGCTACGCGTTGTCTTCTATAATAAACTTAACTTGAACACAATAACTAAACTATTTCACACAAAACGCCACCAAGTTTACATGATATAGAGTCAAGTACACAAGTTTAATGAATTAAAGAAAACAATTGCTACATGTCAGACTGAGATCCCGCCAAAAAACCCCTTATCATAGTCATTTCATCAGATAATCATGTTTACAGGTTTACAACTGTAGCGACAAACGCTTCTTAGCGCGTTTGTTTTCAGCGCTGATTTTTTCGCTGTAACACGCACCGCCCGTCAAGACGTCGCGTCCGGCGTTTATTAGCGATCGTAAACCCATTTCAAGAATACTGCGGCCGCGAGACCTTCGCTCTGACGAATCCGATATGTTCGCTTTATGTCTGTTTCTCATTAACAGCACTGTTTTAATCGTAATATTGCTTGATATTTGCGTCTATTTCTATGTATATGTGTTGGCATCGCCATCTAGTTTGACATGGAGTAAACAATGCTATGGTATTATTGACAAAGATGACAAATATTAGATCTTAGCACCTGGAGATTATTGAAGAGATTTTATGCTGTTAATACACGTACGGACCGGACCGCGGACATGGCGGGCGGCCGAGGTCATCTGTTGCCTAAGTAGGGATGAGGTATAAGATTTGAAAATATATCGATTTTTTTATTCAATTTACAAAACATAGAGGTATAAAAGATCAATCTTCTTTCGACTTGTTTTATTTGACATTTTAGTCGAAATTTTTGATCTTGCAATGGTCGAAAGATTATAATCATCATTTATTGCAAAAACTGTTTCCAATTTTTTTAATGACATCACTAAAGGTCTTCAATAAGAAATAAACAAGAAAAGAAGAACGCCTAAACCACGGAAAAATGATACTGAACTGTTTTATTTTTACCTATTTACAGATAATATCATATCATAGAAAACAAAAACGATACTCTAATTTTACTCACAGTTTTACGGGCAAGTGGTTGAGTTTATGAGAAATATTGTTCTAAATCTTAGTACTATAAAAAATTTAGAAATACAATTACGGTTCCCTATACAAAAATTAAAACGCATTGAAGAACATATGAAACGCGGGCGCAGCCACGGGGTCACATCTAGTATAAGATATAATTACTCTTCTTCGTGCGGATTAAGCATTAATGATGAAATTATTGTCAGTAAATGAAGTTATGAACGTCACTAATTTTTAACATAATTACTTGGATTATTAGAGTTTATTACCCACAGCCATTTTATATATATGTATAAATATATATGTACAGATATCATTAGATTATTGTAAATGTGTCGGGGATTAACGTAAAGGTCAAATAGATAACTACAAAGTACCTCTAACCCGTTGGTTTAAAATCATATTATTATATTTACCGATCCAATTACTATCAAAAAGAGTTATTAATGAAATGGGTATCTCTCCGTGCGCACGTATCATGTGAAACTACCCTAATAATAATTTTAAAATAAATATAATCATTCAAACGGTAACCGTTGCAACAGCACTACACTGTAGAAACAAACAAACGGACATATACTAAAAGCTCGGTCTATTTGTAGTCTGGAATACAGGCAGCCTGTCAAGATATTTTTTACGAGTCGCTTTCATCTTCATTCAAAAGGCAGCTAGCGAAGATATTAATATTTTTTAAATAATTTTAGAGGCAATATGACATTTTGTAAACTGGTCGACGCCCGCAATTTCGTGTACTGTTTAAACTCCACGAAGAATCACAATAGACATTATATTAATCTGGAAGCTACATACAAAATAGTTCAGTAATTTTAAAATGAACGAAGCACGTAATGTTTGCGATTTTTTTTTTCAAATTAACTGGTTCTCGTTACTACTCTTAACGTAAAAACTAGATTTTCAAACTGGGCTAGAACGGAAGAAGTAGAAGTCCCAGAGTAAATTAGGGAGCATTGAGGTAGCGCAGAAGGCGGATTTAAACTATAATCTAAGGAGGCAAAAAAGAAACTCTAGAAAAACATATAATGAAAGTGGACGGTGAGCAAAATAAGGGTGAGAAATTGTGGTGTATATAAAAGTATCTCAATAGTGTTACCTTTTATTATTTTTTTTGAAATGATGTACCTCTATGCCAAATTTCGATTCAATTAAGAGAAAACGCGGTCGGCAACAAATTTGAAGAAATATTATTTCATAAATCTATTGCTAATGCGTTGTGCCCCATTAAAAGAAAATTATAAAGCACGAAAGGCCAACTGCAGCTCAGGCTGATTTTACCGTATTTAAAATAGACGAAATCATCACTACGTATTCCCCTGTTTCCTCCTTTAAAATGGACCGCTTTTAATTTTTCTTCGAATTATAATATATTTAAAAAAATTGTTTGGCTATGACTGTACATTTTGCTTTTTTGTTTTTAGTCGCTAAATTTGTTTGACGGACATTTGAAAACTGCGACAAAACCAAAAAAAAAAAAATCATAGAGGCATGGTGTACTCGTATATCTTTTATATATTATAAAAATAGTTCCAATATAATCCGCGAAAGAAACCAGAGAAATACGTTTGTATGGAATAAACGTCACCCGCATTTCCTCTTAAATAAAATAAAATAATACGACATACATCTCATCTGTCGTCATACATGTTTTATATTCGATTCCTTGGCGTGTAAGTAACAATTAAAATCACTTATAAACACATGCCACTTCGATTAAAAATGAATTTTACATTTGCATTACGCATTACAAACCTCACATTGTGAGATCCATTAGCGAGGATCCCTTCAAATTTGGCATCGGAAGGTCGAACGAATGAAAAAAACCAAACGTTTCGATTGACGTCCGTTTTAAAATTGTATTTTGAATTAGTTCTCTTTTAGCTATTAAAAATAAACATGTATTTGTATAATACATTGATATATAATATGTTGAGGACAAATGAATATTTCTTTAAATCTTTAACATTAACATTCAATTACGAGAATTACATCGCGAATCACAACACACACACTAGCTGGAAACACGAGAGAGAGAGAGAGAGATATATCATATGTACCTCATGTTTGTAAATGAGATAAATGATAAGTTTGTAGACTAAGAGTAACTATGTGCTAGTTGTAAGTATTAAAAATGTATTAGAATTCGCGCCGACCGCCGGCAAAGTTGTACCGGCAAAATATAGTTTGTAAATACGTGTAATTCGAAAATAAATACAGTCCACATTCTATAGAGAAGTTGGGGTTTCATTGCTGGTGAAGAAAGCGTCCCCTTCATAATACGTAAGTAGCACACGGTTCTGTCCGCCTATGACATTTCGATAAAATGCAAATTAATTTCGATATAATTTTAAGATTGTTAAAAAATATTTCTGCTTAATATACCAATGTACTTTATACCTAAATAATTAGGAAACTATAGCCAGTTTAGTTTAGTAACTATACAAACAAAAACTTTACAACTCGAATACATATTTTCTCCTGTGGTCTTTAGTAGGGGTCATCAATCATATGTACCATGGATAACTCACAATGTTATTTGTTATTTCTTTATAACCTTAATTTATAAACGATTTTAATTATTATCTGAAATATTCAATTATACAATCATGTTTCTTATGATCAAAATTATTAGAATTTTTCTCATATAATTTGTACTATTAAACTAAGCTTAAAATTAAACTAAAATAATCATGTAATTCAGTTAAGTAATTTTCAATATAAGATTTTCGAACTAGCTTACGCTGTTGCCTTTACAGCTTTACTTTCGGGCCATGGCTTGAGACACTCAGCCGAAAAAGATATCTAATTAGCATAACGGTAACAAAATGGTAGCTGATGTGCCGTGAAGGCTGTAATGATTGGTTTTAATATAATTTGTTTTTGTAATATTTATATATATATTATTATTATTATTTATGTATCATCATTATTTTTATTTATATAATTCAATAAGAAAATTCAAAGGTTTGCTATTAGTTTCTATTTATGTAAATTTTATATTATATCTTTTGCGTAAGCTCTGCTTATGTAACATGAGTTTTTATTCGATTTATTGAGGAGACCGTTTAAGAAGGAACCTTTAAATATTTGAAATTACGAACGTCGAGAAGGAATAGAATTTTAATGTCATTAATGAAAAGGGGTCACTATTTATAGGAGTGGAAAAATTATTAAGTGATTTGCAATTTATAATTTATTTACATTGAACGTGACAATGGTTAGTATTACAAAACAAAATTTTAACGAATTTTTAGATGATTAAAAGTAATGATATCAGACACACTAAGGGTGATGAAATACAAGCAACACTCGACGGGAAATTTATTGGATATAATAAATTAATGGACAATAAAAGATCCGGCAACATTATACCGTTCAGACTTTTATATGAGGCAAGCAAAGATCATAGATGATCGGAAATTACTATGACCGATACAGGGTTACTGTTCAACAAATTCTAGCAAAAAGTATTGCAGTGCTATACGGGTGAGTTTCTTTGGTGGCCAGGTTTTTTGTTTAATTTAGTAGTAAAAACTTTTTATTATTGTAATAATATCTTACTTTTACCAATTACGAATTACTTTTTCACTGACGATATATAATCTAGAATAGATTTGTTGTTGAAGGTATTATGTTTCATATTTGTCTGTTAGGCTATTATTCGTGGATAATCGGCAACGACAGTAATACAGTTCACCAGCGTTCTATATACACGCGTAAATATCTTACATTGATCGATGGAGAAACCGATTTGTATGAATGGTCGGTATTCAGTATATGTATTGGGTCCAAATTATTAATAATAGACTAGTCAATGGTTTTAACCTGTCGAATGTAGTGTATCTATGTTGAGCTAGAGTGTGTCGAGGAATTTATATATGGATATACATTGAATACTCTAGATTTGGAATGTTTAGCATGAGATTAGAAAACGTACCTTTAAATCCAATAACCACAGACTTCTTCGAAGAAACGATCGGAATTATTCTAACTCTTCTGCGTTGTTTCTATACTTCAGAAAGTCTATAAGATATAAGATATTAATTTGTCGAGTACTCATAAAACTAAGACAATAGAAAGACAATGGAAAGCTGGCGTAAACGCCAGGTAAGTGCACAAGGGGTTAATCTAGACTAACGTAAGTGATGAAATATTTCATTAGGTATATACCTACTCACCTGAATATTGGACATCTCCCTTTGAGGGCTTTTAGAAGCTTTTTGTTACTAATTGTGTAAATCTTGCTCCAATATATTGAATATTAAGAGTTCTGTTTTTTTTTTTAACGCCTTGTGACATCAGTATTTGTTATGAATTTCGGGTTAGTTAAATTGTAAATGTAATAAATTAGAAATAACTAAAAATTTTAAATAACTACAATTATAACAAGAAGCAAATTAAATAATCAATATATGTACTATTATTTAATTAAACATTCAATATAATTAAGAATCTTAATGATTTAATTTCTTATAAAGTAAATGTCGTTTCATTGTGTTTCGTTTTTTAATCAGTGATTTGAAAAAAATGTAATGTTCATAGGAGAATATTGTTTTTTTTTTTTTCACAATAATATCTTAGTAATTGTCGTACTAACAGTATCAAGTATACTTAAAATTAGTATTGTTATAGGTAGAATTATTAAAGAATTAACGCTAAGTTAGTTAAATTTGTTAAAACAAGCGAATTAAATGGATTTTTTTGCGTTAAATGTTACTAGTGAAAATAATATTTGTATTGGATTTTTAACATCTTTCGAAGGTAGTTGAAAAGTGTGAATTTCGAATGATAATATAGATGATAATCGATTTCAGTGTTATGGTTCATGCTGAGTAAAAAAATCTGATGATTTGCATGAAATAGAATGCAAGATCAGTACCTATTTAGAAGAACATGAAAAGGAATCATAATAAAGGAAGAACAAATTGTCCAAAAAGACAAGGAGCAGCCACTGAGAGAAAATAACATATCGTAAACAGTGTTCTTTGAAACGAAATACGAGATGCATTTAAATAAGTGACACACTTCCCACGGTTTACGGGAGGATGGAGTTTTTGGCAAGGAAGTCTAGATTACTAGATTATCCTTGCTCGTACATCAACGCGTGGGTGAATACACGACTCTGTTTATTCGATACGGTTAATGGTTTATTTTTAAATGTAATAATAATTATAAGTAGTAGATTGTTTTTGTTCATTACTTTGTAGACTTTTTTTTATTGTATCTCGGCAAAGTGACGGCATTGTGCCTGTGGCTCGAGAGATCAGTTATGCATCGTCAGTCGTCCCTGTCATGGCGGCCTGCACAGATATGTCTTCACGTTACGTTGGAAGGATGCGATGCTATAGGAAGGGGGGAATACATCAGCCGGAAGACTGTTCCACAGCTTTACAGTACGGCAAAGATAAGACAAGGCGAATTGAAATGTTTGGTTTGTCCCTCGATGGAAGTTATTGTAAAACTGTGGCTCCGAAGCCCAGCGCGTATGGTTCTGCTATGGAAGGGAGAAGAAGAGATCAGATCAAACAGCTCTTGAGAGTACTCGCCATGATACAGACGGTAGAGCACGCTTAACGATGCAATGTCCCTGCGTAGCTGAACCAGTATGATGGATTTAGTAACGTCTGCATCATTTACATAGCGGAGCCCGTATCTGTAACCAATCCAAGGCATCAAGGAAGTATTTGAATTAATCTATTTAGGTAATTTGAATTTAGGTCTACTAGAATCTGGATTAATACTACCAATGTTAAGTTTAAAATCTGTGATTAAATAACCTTTAAGTGTTTTCCGGTTCCGGTAAATATCTCTAGGCAATCTAGGCTTAGCGTGGTACAATTTTAGCCAAGTTTCACCAACACAGCACATTGTAAAACCCCGCCATAGTAACACCATCAACCAACACCACACGGCATGGATAATATATTGAATCCGAATCGTTATCGTGACTATCATACACTACTGAAAAACTCGTCATAGTGGCACGTTCATTATCACGTTAATCATTTGAAGGCGGTCATCAAACTTTGTCATGAGTTCAATTGCATTTGTTTTTTTTCTTGCAAGGTTGAATAAAAAATTAGGTACCAAATTTTGGAAAAATTGTTTTTTAAATTTTTAAATTTCATAATTTGTTAATTTAAATTATTAAGATTGACCTAAAATTTAACATATAAAGTTTGTTTTATTTAAATTATACTTCCTTTGGTGCGTTAGGGAAAAATTATGAGAGTAAATTTTGCGATGCGCGCGCAACCGTCAAGAAAAAGCGACACCCTGAAGTTAGCTGTCAACGGTTTAGTTTTTTCTATCATTACGTTAAAGAAGTATAAATTCTTACGTGTGTATATAAGCATACACACACATACTTTTTATATAAATTGCCGCTTCAAGCAATAATTATATATATTTCCATATACCTAGTTTATTCAAAATCAAAAGATATGCTGCTATAAAGCATAAATAAGTATTATTTATCTCTGAGCATCAGCACTTAAACGTGATCTTATTATTGGTATACTGAAGGATGTTGACGGTTGACGTCATAGCATTGGTAACGTGAATCTATAAGTTTTTCCCTACGCTCAACGCCGCTAAAGAAGTTTACACTTCAAACAATTTAAATCATAAACGTATTTTGTAAGTAACAAATATTTATCCATGGGGGGTCACCACTCCTATGGCCGTGAAATACGTACCTGGTTTACATGTCTGTCGGCATTGCAGAACTAACCATTAGCGGTTCTATTTGTAATCTGTAGCAGTGAGAGATGAGTCCGTACTATTCGCGAATAAACCGAGAATATTAACTGCTTTATGACTCATACGTAGTGTGTAGTCTGTCTAAAGTTACATTTAGAACTCAACAATATGCCTTTTCTGTTATTTATCTCTCGATTTGTATCACTTAGTTAAACCGTACTCGACTGTACATATATTGATCGGCATATACGTAACAATCAGTAGTAATAAAATTCACAAATATATCCATATCCCAAACCTTTACTATATTCAGTTATTTTTATGTACTCTAAATATTAAATATTTAAAGTATTGACAAAATGTGTTAACGATTATTTTTGTATAATTTCATTCTCAATAGTCCTTCTAATTTATTTAATATGTTACCTGTAACAATGTGACATAATATACCTGTACATCTGACATTGAAAAACCATGTAAATCGGTTCAGTAGTTATTGAGTTAAGCCAACTAATGTACAAAAAGAGAGATGCAGACGCTCCAGTTTATATTATGAAAGAGTATAATTTTTTTTTGGTAATAATTATAACATAATATTTATTATTAACAATTTACGGTATTTCTTCTTTTAAATTAAAAAAAGCAATGTGTCTCTTTCTGTATGTACATTGCGCATAACTCTAAAATAACTGAAGTCCGTAGTTATTTAAAAAAAAAACAAACTATTTTCTCGTTAGAGTTATGTATAGGTATAGGTATATTCTATTTTGGTAGTGTATGAAAAAAATGAGGTAGAATTGAATAAACTTGATGCAAAAATTACTACCAAGTCCCAATTTATTACAATATTTAGGTGAATAAGATATTTATTATATTGCTGTGAATAATCATATGTGACGACCGAGCCCGCAGTATATACTATGTATATGAATAAGTTGGATTAAAAGATAACGAATCTTTCTGAGTATTTTTATGGGTTATTCATACGATTCTCTAAAATTATAACGTTAAAATTCACATCCCATAGTCGTTATTGTACATTGACCCGTTTTTTTATTTTATTTTTTTGATGTATGTTCACATCTCGTTCGCTTACGTCTTACGTTAATTAAGGAGCACTTTTACAAAGCGTTATAACAAACATATACTCAAAAAAGTTTTTTTTTTTTTCTGTCTCTCTTTTCATAGCTGATTTTATTACCGACAATTAAATGTCTGTAAACAATACATAAACCTACTTATTATTAAGCCTTTCTTTACTGAAAAAATATAATTTACAAAATTAAAACTAAAAACACATCGGTCACCATTTTTCTTATTAATTTTTCAGTACATCTAAGAACGCTTAGGCCTCCTCCACTATTTTACACTTCAAACGACCCTGTGCTACTCTTGTCCAAAGAGGACCACTTGTTTCTATAAGACGTTAATCCAGCCTGTGTACCTCTTTTCCGTCAAAATTGACTACAAAGTAATAATAAAGCTTTGAATTCGTACTCATTGACGAACAGTAGCGTATATGGATAAGTTATACGAAAAATAGTTATTAGAGTCGACAACTAAATAATGACGTTAAATATTTCAGTGATAATATACTGTATAACAAGTATTGTAAAATGGGATCCATCACATATTGGACTGAATGGTAACGAGGAGGCTGAGCATTTAGCAAGGTCAAATTAGACCAGATTATTCCGAAATCTTGATAAAAATTAAATGTAAGTGCCACATAAATTGGAAAGAGTATTTTGATGAAAGATCTAAAGATTTTGTTATTTAGTACAAAACACTCCAAAACGAGCCACCTCATATACCATGGTTTGCTAACATTAATTTAAGCAAATTCCTCATTGTTACTGTTCCTTAGATTACGTTCCGGGCATTTTCCACTCAACAAGTTTGCCTTTCTTGTAAAAAAAAAAAAGTATTCACCAAATTGCGAATCGTGTGGAATTCCTCAAAATGTACATCACTTGTTGATGTAATGTGGCCGGAACATAATTGAAACAAACAGTGTATTCAAACAACTGAATCTTAACTTATTAAATCTAGGAATCTTTTATGAAATGTTGTCTTTGCTTGCAAGTGTAGAAGCTAAAATTTTGCGGAAGTTTCCGAGTAATATTAAGGTATAGTTTGTTAGTTTTAAGTTTAGGTTACGACTGATATGTTCTTGGTGAACCTAAATTAAATATAGATAATAAAAATATTTTTTAAAATAAATAATAAAAAAATTATATAAAAAAAAAATTACTTATAACATGAGAACGAAATGTCCGGGAGATAATTTTAAACAAATCGAGCGCAATTAACGCATTATCGTGGAAGGTTTAGCACGCTTTCTCGGAAAATTTAGTTGCCAACAATTATTACTCTAGTAATATATGTTTGTATGTGTTTTAGAATTTTCCATCCCGGATACATATTTAACATTATAAATAATACATAGTTATAATACAATTAACCTACAAAATTAGGTAAATGTTTGATTATTTCCTCTCAACACTGACGTAGGCGATGTTCAGCGAACGGCACATTCGTTGTTGCAAAATCTATACTAATAAATTAAACTTAAGTGTCTGTTTGTAATATCAAAATAACATCTTTTTACTAAATATATATGAATACTTATACGGAATCTACACCAAAACCAAAATTTTTCAAATTTTTGTCTATCTGTCTGTTTGTTCTGGCTAATCTCCGGAACTAACCGGAATTACCGGAAGTTGCGGATAGTATAAGTTACTCAGCGTAATTTAGGCTACTTTTATATTTAGATAATTATTAGGGTTCTGTGTAAGAAATTAACACTCTTAAAACTGAACGAAATACGATTTAATAGACAGCATCATCAAAACATTATTAGTTACTTACAAACAATATCGCGCAGTGAAAAGTATATAAAATGCGGACGAATCCGTGGGTACACAGCTAGTAATAAATAATCAACGAATTGCATGTATGAAATGTTTTTCAATAACATGAAGCCGATGACGTTGTTAAATATTTATTATGTTATGTGTTTTGAAATCGAAACAAACATACTAACAGTAATTGAAGACCGTTTTGCACAAAGCGTTACAACAAACATCGTCTCAACCAAATTTTTTTCTGTTGTTTTTGTCTGTTTCCATAGCTGATTTTATTGTCGTCAATTAAAATTCTGTAAACAGTAAACATACCGCAGTGTCTCAAGACGAAAGTCTTCGATCAGTGTGTGTTGCCAGTGATGACATACGGCACTGAAATGTGCTCGCTCACAATGGACCTAATAAACAAGCTCAAAGTTGCTCAAAGGGCAATGGAGAGGTATATGCTTGGACTTTCACTGCGTGATCGAATCAGGAAATCAGGAGCTCGTAGAACAGATGTCCGATGGGGTCAACGGGTTCTCGAATGTTTACCACGTACTGGAAGACGTAGCGTGGGTAGGCTCCCCACAAGGTGGACCGACGACCTGGCGAAGGTCGCGGGAATCCACTGGATGCGGGGAGCGCAAAGCCGGTCATCATGGAGATCTTTAGAGGAGACCTATGTCCAGCAGTGGACGTCTTTCGGTTGAATGGATGGAAACAATACATAAACCGTTCACAATATACTACAAAATATTTGTAACTTATTAAAACTTCTGATCTCTAGAAAAAATAAATAAACTCGTTTCTGAACAAAAACACTTGTATCGTTTTGTGAAAATGCTCTTCAATTATGAAGTTTAACTTGTAATATAATATATTCTGTTACATGAGTAACTGTTAACAGATGGGTCTTTCCGTAATATTATTTGTATTGTTTCTTGTTTATGTAATCTGTTGATTATTGCTTCAATCCAGGACAAGTGACGGTGTTACCAAGTGCAAAAGCAGTATCTGCATGTCTGTACTTTATAACTTGATCATATCAAATATGATATCATAACAAAATATTTTGTTACACTACGTAATAATTAAAGAGAATTTTGGACAACGAGCTCGTTTAGCTCATAAAATAATTAGAAACCGTAGAAACCGTGCCGTAAAAGGCTATTAAGTGATAATCCAGGGGTGTGCAGCAGCATCTTCTGAACACCAACACCTACTGTGATCGCCAACTCGCCCTCCAAGGGTGGCGATCATAGCAATTCCGCCCTTTTTGGGGGAGACCTATGCCCAGTCGTGGTCGTCTTTTATCGTTGAATCATAATGCTTGAAGTTAAGTTCGATGATCACAAACTACCGCGGAAAACATTTTTTTATGACATTAATTTAAAAAAATATATATTAAGGACTTGAAACATAAAATAACTGTGCCCGCGACTTTCCTCGCGTGGAATTCCCGTCCTGTCCCGCTACATTATAACGATCATTATACGGACCAATGACATCGGTTCAAAATCTAGCGATCTTTTTTTATTCGCTTTTTCTAAAAAAGCAATGAACCATAGAGATATGAACTATAGCTTCAATTTTTCATTATTTGTCTGCTATAGCATAAAAAAGTTTATCAAAACCGTCAAGAACTTCATTTACTACAAATTTTTGTCTTTGTCCGTTATCTTAGAAAATCCCTTACGTTTTATGGCAGAAAAAGTATCCTATCTGTTACTTTATATTATTAGTTATCGCTGTGTCAAGTTTTGTCAAAATTGGTTCAGTACTTTCAGAGTGATACGCGTACACAGGAACAGACAAAATTGACAAAAATTCTAAGTAAAATATTTTTGGCTTCTATGACGATAATAAAGTTTACCCCCACTATAATTTTCAAAAAATATTTAATATACAGATTTGGCCTAGTTACAGTTTTGTTACATGTATAGATAGATCACAATAGGACAACGCGTTTGAATTAAAATAACTGATGTAGGTAACATTAAATGTAGATAAATTTGTCAACATTAGATCACTTAAGAGTATTTATGCAAATGTTCTGTTTTATTTACATTTACATAATTGTAATAGGTTGGAATTCAAGGATCACATTTTATTTGCCGGCCGTATGTTGAGAATAACTGTGAAGACCCATAATTAGGTATTTATGAAAAATATTTAATAAATTCGATTATTGTATATGTCTTAAGTGTATAATAGACTCGCTCTGAAAATAATTTGTATGTTTAGTACCTGTAAGATTTTTATAGCATGAACGTGCTGCCGGAGCTTTATCTAAGAATTAATACACACGCGCTAAAGCCCACTCATCGCTATTCGATCGTATGATTTAATTGGAATTCAAAACAACACAGTGTATGTAGTCTTTAGTAATACAACGAAATAAATTATAGCATATTAACACGTGGATAAATCGTTAAAATGTATACGAATTAATATTAAAATTTATTACTTCCTTAGTTACTTTGGATTTCGTTCGATTTCGATCAGTCAACAGGCAGTTGTGATTAGGGTTACCAGAACTGTCTTGTGTTGGTCGGAACGTATTATTTTAGACATTTATGTCATATGTCATAAATAGTAAGCTAAGATCTTACCCCATCCTCCTCTTCCTAACGTAAGCGTTGGCACAATTTTGAAAAATAAAATGAGAAGTAAATGATAGATAAGTAAATATTGTTTACGTAATAACCACTCAAACCCCGGTCAAAAAAAGGAAAGCATTGAACTTCGTCCATCCATTCAACCGAAATATGTCCTCTTCTGGACATCCTCCCCCCAAGGATATCCACAGCGACCGGTCTTGCGCAACGCACATGCTGCGTATTCCCGCGACCTTCACTAGGTCGTTGGTCCACCATGTTCGGTGTCTACCCACGCTGCTTTTTTCGATGCGTGGTAGCTATTCGAGAATCCGTTGGCCCTATTGGCCATCGGTTCTTCGACCAATGTGCCCAGCTCACTGCCACACCTATGTTTAGTAATTTATCGAGCAATGTCGGTTACTTTCGTTCTTCTGCGGTTCTCCTCATTCCTGATTACGGAGTGAAATTCCAAGCATTGTCCTTTGAGCAACTTTGAGCTTTCTTATTAGGTCCATTGTGAGCGACCTTGTCTCAGTGCCGTATGTCATCACTGGCCATACACACTTGAGACGTTGCGATATTTCGGTATACCTCCTATTGTTTACGTAATACTACAACGACCGCTGAAAGCGTAATACGAGTTTGTACTTCCAATGAATAAAGAAAAAATCAGATGCTGGTGAGCACAATCTTATGAATCATAATTCATAAATGGAGCTTGATATGGCCTACATTCAAAACTGTTTGGAAAAATGCGAAAGTATCTTTGAGCCCAAGTAAATTGCCTGCCGCGTGTTTTAGTGAGTCGGCATGTTTTTTAAATGAAGATTTTTCTTTATCAAAAAGTTAACGAAAACGTACGTCTGTTACATTGAGCCTTCATATTTGAAATAAAATATTATTCGATCTTGGTTTTTATCACACCTTGGTGTATATACATTTTCTGTTATCTGTAAATTTGGATTCTAAACCTGGTAACCCTCGCTATGATTTTAACACGTGTTTTAATATTTAATCTATTTTAATAGTAAAAGTTTTTGTATATTTTGAACGTACTAATCACAGTAACCACCAATCTTGTTAGAAAAATACATTAGGCATTAGATACCCCGTTTATTGAGATAGGTTAAACAAAGTAGACAACTTCACGCTACGATCTAAAAGATCGGAGTATTAATTTAAAGTAGGTGACATTTTTGGGAACACTTCTAGAAATTTATTAAAAGTAACATTAGTGTTTACGTAATATTATTAATTGATTTTTCAACTTAATTAAGATAACCTTAAAAATACAACTTTAGTAATAGACTAGCTGTGTGCCCGCTGCTGTGCCTGCGTTTAACATATTCTTCACTGCATTTTTATGTTATATTGTTATAAAATTTGTTTTTAGTTTGTTTGTACTAAGATAAAGTAAAAATATTTGTCATAAATTTAAACACTTGCCCGTAAACTGTGCATTGAGTCGGATTCTATTCAATTTTTTTATGAGTTTTATTTTTTTTATGTGGAACCCTAATTAATTTCCAAAATTAAAGTACTCTACAAGTTACCTGGAGTAACTTCAGCTATCTACCAAAAAAAGTCCCGTCAAAATCCGTTCAGCCGTGACGGAGATTACCCGGAACAAACAGAAAGACAGACATACCAGAAAGACCGACAGACAGACAGACAGCTAGACAAAAATTTAAAAGATTGTATCTTTGGTATAGGTATCGTATATACATTCATATCTATTTAGTAAAAAAAAATAATCTTAAACATTACAAACACTCCAATTTCATTTATTAGTAGTATAGAAGTATAGATAAGTATAGTATTATAGTATAGAAGATTATGGTATTCCCTCCTATACATATATTATTTTGCTAATTATTTTTTTAAACTATTCTCCGAAGTCATAAAATATAAAAAATAAAGAAAGATTCAAGTCAATTTCTTTATTATTTTTTGTTGGGTAGCAATTATTTACGAGCTTTAAAATCATCATTAATAAGTACCTGTAATAAAGTAATTAGATTGTTGAGTTTTAATTCGTTTTTTTTATTTGTAAGTTTCGATGGCGTTTTTCTGCTTAGAAAATGTCACACAAATTATTGAAGTCAGAACAAAACAAAGTTGATTGACCCACAAGTGTATCGTGACGCTATCACATCAACAAGGTGAGCAGCGAGGGAATCGTCATTCACAACGTTTATTTATTTAGATCGAGTGAAACAGACCAACATCTGGCACGAAGAACTGGCATTGATTACTACAGAGTGTAAAAATATTATTGTATAAATATAACGTAACGTATGCGGAAGACTTTACGACACGTTTTTGAAGCGACGATGGCTCAGTAGCAATGTCTGTGGATACCGCGTCAACGGACGTATGTTTGAATCTACTGATATTATATTCTATAACGAACCTGAGCTTTTGGCGAAGAAAATCATTGTAATAAAACACCTCTAGGTGTAACACTGCTGCATCACATGAGTGCGAGTACCTCTAGGTATAGCGTGTTTACCAAATTTGACTTTTTGATTTGGATTTTGACTCAGGCTAGAGCTTCCACCTACTAACAAAAAAACCACGCGAATCCTCTGCTGGCACCCTGACATACCTCGGAAGTAAGGTCCGTCGTCAAATTATTGCACAAGGCTTGGCGACCACGGAGTGCAGGCGAAATGTTTCGTCGGGCCCCACGTCGTCTGATGCGCCCAAATAGATAATTCTGCCCGCTCCATCTCTGCCTCCTCATTTGCGAACATTATGGACTCGCCACAGGAAGAAACAGCCGTCCAGACCCTAGCGCGCTCCCGACCATAGCCCTTACGAGCGATGTCTCCTTAGCTACGCCTTTGCCTCCATTGATATTTATGTAATACTAGCTGCGTCACCGCGGCTGCGCCCGCGTTTCATATTTTCTTCACCACTGCTATTATTTGTTTTATACGGAATCCTAATTTTTTTTAGTACTGGGATAAAGTAAAAAATATTTCTCATAAATTCAAGCACTTGCCCATAAAACTGTGCATTGAATTGGATTTTCTTCAATTTTTTAACATTTTTTTTTTTTTTTTTACGCGGAACCCTAAGTATTTTCGAAAAATTAAAGTACCCTCAGTAACTTCAGCTATGTACCAAAAATAGTTCCGTCAAAATCCGTCCAGCAGTTCCGGTGATTACCCAGAACAAATAGACAGACAGAGTAAAATATTAAAGTTGCATTTTTGGTGTAGGTATCAAATATGCATTCATATCTATTTAGTAAAAAAAAAAAATTTTGACATTACAAACAGACACTAAAATTTTATTTATTAATATAAATTTGACACACAAACCCTGAACAATTTTATTTCAAATCGATTCACCATTAGAATATACAGAGATCATTTTATCTCTAATAATACTCTCAAAATTCCATTTTTTTTAATTTCGACCGATATATTTATGTGTTTGTTTTCTAAAACTGCATTAGTCGTATTAACAGTTATTGTTTTTTTTATATACAATTGTTAATGGGGCTACTTTGATTGCTCCTGTTGGCACGGAACACGATTTAATATACATTACTTTTTTTTAATATATATGTGTTTACCGATAATTCTAGAAAGTAGTGAAGATGTTATCGCTAGCTAATCTGCAGATTAGTTAATTTACTAGTACCTTGACTTACGGAATTGCAAGTGCCCAACGAATACACGTATACCAAAATTGTACTAGGGCTTTGTTATGTTAGACTTGCGATATACCGATCCACCGATTAATGGGTATATCCGGCGCTTCTCGCCGGGTGAGTCCCACACTGGTGTGGAGACATCCCTCCACACCGCTCTACCATCTTCATTGGGGGGACTTTGATCCTCCTAATGAACTTGATAGGGGTAGTGCGTAAATGCATTCCGCTCGTCAAAAAAAAGAAGAAGTTAGACTTGCGATAAATGATATTGAGATAGTTGCGTGATTTTATACGGCTGACTGTTTTGTAAATTTAACTACTTACCATAATTAATTTCGGTACTTCAGCCGATTGTCCAACAGATATAATTAATTGATACTTGTACTTTTATGCATAATCCACAGTATTATTATTATGTTAAGTGAGGATGTGATTTGAGATGGTAAACACGCTAAGCCTAGAGGTACCGGCTCTCGGGTGACGCTGCCGGAACCCACATATAGGTGTTTGGCGATGAATGTTCAAACTCTTGGTTGGTATATGCTATCACAATGCTATGGTTTCGTTACGTTGCTTTGCATCACAGAAAACTCAAGCACATTAATATTTCCTATATGGTCTTTAAACCTATCTAGAATTAATAAAGATTGGAATGTATATATTCGAGGGAATTTGATAGTTGCCCCAGTGGTAGAAAAGTTGAAAGAGAATCATTTATCGTGGTATAGGCATGTTATGAGTAGGGAGGAAGCGCATGTGGACAGTAATAGTAATGAATATGAAAAAAAAATTATTAAATGTAGAGATGACGGTTGATAAGGACGTATGGAAGAAGAAAACATACTGCGCCGATCCCAAATGAGATGGGAATAAGCCATGAGAATGAGCATGAATTCGAATCTAAGTCCATCGAAGCCGTATCACTATAACATTGAATGCAGTTAGAAGTATGGTATTTTTTAATATAGCTTACGAATGTACAGGCGTACATGATTTTACCAGTTAATTTTTTAAGTTTTCGCTTTCCATATTTAAATTCAGTTAATTTAAACGGGTTTTCACGCGTTACCTTTGCTTTTTTCTATCCCGACGTTTCGGCTGGGTTTCACCAACCGTGGTCACGGGATGACTGGCGGTGCGCGGCGTCGCCTGCTGCGTTGAGGGGTATTTTGATGAATTACCCCCGTTTGGTCTTTATATTTATTATAGTCACAACACACAACACTAAAAGTGTCCATCGTTGATGCCTGTGTAAGGTTCGTGATTTATCGTCACAGGCATATAAATATAACATAAAGACCAAACGGGGGTAGTTTATCAAAATATCGCTGAACGCAGCAGGCGACGCCGCGCACCGCCAGTCAGCCCGTGACCACGATTGGTAAAACCCAGCCGAAACGTCGGGTTAGAAAAAAGCAAAGGTAACGCGTGAAAACCCGTTTAAATTAACTGAATTTACCAGTTAATATGAACACTCTTCAAATTCTGTTATTTTTTTTAAATATTAACTATTAAACCTTAATATTCGTCAATTAAGAATCTACAATCTTCATACTGTATTCTACGCATCATCAGAATCAGACCGTCGACATATGTATTACATACATTTACTGTTTGATACATTACACAATTTATTATACAAACGACTAAACATAAAGATTTTTTTTCAAATGACACACACTTTTAAAATAATGTTTGATCGGAGACGTGTGTGTTGTAGGAAATGAACGGGAAAAAAAAAACGAATATTCGTTTTTAAAATAGCTGTAAGAGTCATCGCAGATGTGTCCCGTGAGACGAATTAACTGGATACCGCATAATGTAATCTGGAGAAGCATCAAGTATTTTGTTACTATTTAAAGAGATGTTAATAGTTGTTTTTTTTTGTTATCAATTCGTTTATTTGCAAAACGGTAAGTTCATTTAAGTTCGAGTTTTTACTACTATAGCTAACAAGGAGGAAAGGGGATTGACTTAGAGTACTTAAATTACCCCATAAATACGGGAAGATCTCTCGGAGATAGATTTTTTGTAATGACCAGTTAACCAAGAAGTTACTATATCACTTTTATCTTTTTTCATAATAGGAACCTTATACTTGATGTGCCATAAAAGACTGATACTCGATATTATTTACTTGAATATTACTTTCATATTTAATAGTAAAATGTGCCGGTAAATTGCAAGTAAATACATTTAATTTTTGTCATAGAAATAATTGACGGAATAATATTAAGACGTTTAATATCAATTATTGGGACGCTTCTCCGTGATATATTTTTTTATTATTAACCTCGTATGACAATCTTAAAAGTGAATTTTCAAAAAAATATGCAGTGTAAAATGTTACTAAATCAAAGTAATGGACGTTGTGTATTGTTGTAAATAAAAGTAGGTACCTAGTACATTAGAATTCAAGTCACCGTAGTGTTCGGTCGAAGAATTAGATTTATTATATATTATAACTAGCTGTGTGCCCGCGGCGCCGCACGCTTGTCACATATTCATCACTGCGTATTATAGTTTTTAAATACTAATTAGAAGATAATGTATTGGTGGTACTCTCCATTGAATCGTATTTTCTTCACAATTTCTTGTGTTTTTATTTTTTTACGAGAAATCCTAATTGTTTTCGAATAATAAAATGTACACTAAGTTACGCGGAGTAACTTCAGTTATCTAACAAAAAAAGTCCCGCCAAAATCGGTTCAGCCGTCCCAGAGAAACACACAAACATACAGACACACAAAAATTTTCAAAATTATGTTCTTAGTGTACGTATCGCATCGTATATATTTAGTAAAAAATTGCTATTTTGACATTACAAACAGACACGTTAACTTTATTTATTAGTATAGATTATAAAGTATCTGGAAATTAATTTTTTATTCGAATGTATCTGTAGTTAGTTATAAAAATAATGTGTGAGCGAACCAGTGAACGATTGTTCACGTAACGCGTCCGATCCAGTGAATCACGATCAACGATGACGAAGCCCTTAGTACGGGTAGTGTGTGGTCTCAATTATAGCGTGTTTTCGTTGCACTTTTCTTTTTAACTGTGTGAAAGAGAGCTATTTACTTTATAGGTACTTTTTTAAAAAACCCGGATCTGGGCCGGAAATTTTAATGTGTAAATTGCGCTTACGTGGTTTAATTTCTTTATCACGGTAAGATTGCCTGGGAATTAACGAACGTATGGAAGAAGTATAAATAAATAAATATAATTTAGGTTCGTACTTTGTAGGTAAATGCGGTGTGATGTATATTAGACAAGCGAGTCCTGACGGTAATCCAATGGTATGCAGAGGACTCGAGGGCTTTCTTCTTTCTTTATATATTTGTTGCGAAAAAAGTGATTTACGTATATAATATTTAATTTCATTTTTTTTGCTCTAGGTATTTTGATCATGACGATCACTTAAATTTAAGAGCTGACGTAACATTGCCTAAAAGAATTGACAGTCGGAGTACAAAAATAGTGTGTGTAGGCATATATTTAAAACTTGAGGATATTTAGTCATTAACAAATATCTTAACACTGTGCTATTTTTTCATCGATAATTTTCTTTACTTGATTGTGATTGAATTCTAAGTCAATAGTCGAGATAGCGGAACACCTCTAACACTGAAGAATCATTCTGTAATACACTGAATTAATAAAATTATTTTTAGTTTTCAAAACTTGAAAATATTTGAATAAACTGTAGACAATCGATTATTGCAATCTCTTTTTTAACTTTCTTTTGTATACAGTAGCTGTTTTAGTTAAAATATGGTAGATTTACCTATTTATATTGTAAATTCTGAAGTAAATATTGCGAACAGAATACAAATTATAAATAAACAATAATAGTTAATTACCTCATCTGTTAGTCTGCGGCCGATTCTTCAACGTGCAATCGTTGTTTCAATGTCATTACATTCCAACTAATTGTTTTTAAACAAACCTGATTCATAACGTGAGCATCTCTTACTCATTTTGTCATATTTTTTTTGTAAAACCGCCCACAAAGTTCTACCTATATCGAGTGACTGGGCGTAGACGTTTTGGGGCACATGGATCGTAATACCAGACACAAACCGTACGGAGTGCAAATATTAATGATGCGGCGAAATATGCTAAAATATTAAGAAGATTAATATTATTAGGTATCTGGTATTATTTATTTAGAATAAGTTTACTGGCTGGTTATGTCAGAAGTAAGGGACTCTGTTTATTAGTTTGTTGGGTATCACGATTTAGTGTTCGATCGAATAGTGGAAAGGTAAGTGCGTACTAAGTCGCTTTTGCGTCTTGTTTTATTGTCGATTGTGTATTTCCAGCTAGAATGATGAACCATATAAATTTTAACTAACTAAAAATCATATAAAGTTATTTTTGATATACTGTACGGACTTCTCGCTTTGACCACAATCTCACCTGATGTGTTTGTTGGCGTTTTTTTACATTAATTTTAAGTACAATTTAAACATGATTGAAAGAGTATTTAATTCAATGAGATAGAAGATTATTTTAAGCTTAATAACAGTTTATTTGTATTTTATATATTAGTATAGACACTAAGAAATAATTACCTAATTATATTTAACCGTAGTTAAAAATACACTGGGTCTTTTACTTATATAAGGAGTCGTTCTTGCCCACATTGAGAACCTACGATTGAAGTAGTATGTACACAGTTAGTTTATTTGTATTTTATATATTAGTATACACACTTAGAAATAATTACCTAATTATATTTAACCGTAGTTAAAATATGTCATCAACGTAATCATTCATACATTTCAAATGCATTAAAACTTTGTTATAATTTGCTCTTTCATCCTTTAATTTTGGTTTATAAAACGGTTTAATTTGTACTAGCGGACGAAATTGAAATCGTACATAGTCTTATTCGGTTAGTTGTTGGTTCACCTTGTGGGGGCCTACCCACGCTATGTCTTCCAGTTTACGGCAGCCATTAGAGAACCCGTTGGCCCCATCGGGCATCGGTTCTACGAGCAATGTGTGTGGCCCACTGCCACTTAAGTTTAGTAATTCTTCGAGCAATGTCGGTAAATTTAGCGTTCAATTAATTTCTTTGGCGAATCTCCTCATTCTGATTTGATCACACAGGAAAACTCTAAGCAGAACCGTCTCCACTGCTCTTTGGGTAACTTTGAGCTTTCTGATTAGGCCCAATGTAAGCGACCACGTCTCAGTGCCATAAGTCATCACTGACAACACACACTGGTCGAAGTCTTTTATCTTGAGACACTGCGGTATCTCGGACGAGAATATTCTGCGTAGCTTATAAAACATATAACTATCATTGTAACTGGCTTTTGCAAAACTTTTTAACCATATGAATTATGGTAGAAGTTTATTTTACATAAATAAATAAATCATCGCAATGTTTTATAAGACACGAGCCAAATTGGAAAAAAAATGCAGTCATTTCTCGTTAAATGTGGGACCATACACGTACCTTGTACGAATACAATAAAGTCGAATAGACACAGCCTACGTGCCATCGACACGATTAATTTTCACATAAATAATTATTTGCCTAGTAATTTATTACATAGACGATGTTGTGATGGCGAATATAAAAATAAACATATTTCTTTAAACGTTGAAAACTATTTTAATCCCACTGTTGAATGTCACCACAAGATATAATAAACGAGCTACATTGAGATGAATATTTTTTTTTCTTAATTAAAAAATATTTTATATATAACCAATTAATTCTGATACTTACAATAATCGTTAAAATAGTGTTCTACTTTACATTTGTCGCTGTGGAAATTGCAGTATGTACTTGAAAGTTTATAAAGTTTTTTTTCTATTATATACACCTTAGTACTTATTTGATGTTTAGTGACGATGTGGTAGAGGATGGTAAACACATTAGTGTCACCGGTTCTTCAGTGATGATGCCGGAACACACCTAGTGGCGCTTGGCGACAAGTTTTCAAACTTGAATGTTGTAACTACCTAGATAAGCATTATTAGAATATATCGTGCTACCATACTACGGTTTGCTCACGAAGGTTTAGGCTCATAGGTGGGTTCGAACGTATGTCTGTCGACGAAGAATCCAATCGTGGGCTCGAACGTACGTCCATCGACGCGAAATCAAATCGCACTACCCTATAGGCTATCATCGTTTTAATAGAGCTTTGTTCTTTTGTTTATCTATATTTCAACAAAACAAATTGCATGAATTATACAGGTCTTCATTACTTTTTTGTGATTAAGAGTAATGTGATTCTGAATTCACCGCAAAAATCTCAATAAAACCCACTGCTCTGTATACGTGACGGGCGGCACACGCACCACTCTAATAAATAAAAATAATCCACTTAATCCAAACATTTGACTGCACTCGTTTATCTCTCTTAAGCTATTTCTAATCTACACGTCGCTGCCCTCCAGGAAACTGTTCCGAATTGATAGAAAAAATATATTAGTGTATTTCTTTAATGACAGAGATTCGTCTATTATTTATTTTATTCAAAACTATCTACGCATAATTAATACTGTTATGAGTCAACTCAATGTGCATCCTATACATAGATTGCAATAAGATGCAAATCTCACAATGTTATACCCTTCGGAAAATATGTAAATAAAGTGTATATAGAAAGTTCAAGCCTATATAATATTACCATGAAAAGTATTATAAAATTTGATTGTTTTTTTTTTTTAAAGAGAAACAAAAATTTGCCCATATAATAATAGTAATTGATAGCAATCATTTACAATTCAGAGTACTTAAATAAATACATCATATTTACCAACATACAGATAGATATTTTTTTTGTAATTAGCAAGGAAATAGGTATTTCAAATCAAGTTATTATGTAGAATTCAAGTTGCATATACAAAGAGAGACCGTGTGGTGCCGGCGAGGTATAGTACCGCCCCATATCTTCCCGTGAGTCTCGTAAAAGGCGACTAAGGGGTATAAACCAGGGAATGGGCAGCAGCATCTTCTGAGCTCCACAAAGACCTACTGCGATAGTCAACCCGCCTGCCAATCGTGGCGATTATGGAAATCCCTCCCTTATTGGGGGGTGACCTATGTCCAGATGTGGACGTATAATGGTTGATGGATGGATGGATGGATGAAAGGATACAAAGAGAGCATCACTGAATTTCTTTAACTGCTGGACGGATTTTGACAAGATTTTCTTAATAGATAGCTGAAGTTAATCCGCGTAACTTAGGCTACTTTTAATTTTCAAAAATAACTAAAATAATTTCGCGTATCAAAATTATAACTATGGTCAGGTTTACGGGCAAGTGAATTTATGAGAAATATTTTTACTTTATCTTAGTACTAAAATTTTTAGGAAAATAATCAGGGTCCCTTATAAAAATATTAAAACGCAATGACAAATATATAAAACACTGGCACAGTCGCGGGCAAATAGCTAGCAAATAATCAAAACAATAAATCACTGGAACAAACATGTCTGAAAAATAAATCAACAATTTGTTGTTCGGATATAATCACATAAACCTGCGTCATGGACAGGCTTAAAAAATAATCACACCATACATAATGCATCGTCAATATTTGTGTCTGTTGGGTATCTTGTATCTCGAGATCCGCCTTGAATACAGACCTGGTTTAAGTTAACATTGGTAATAAAATAATGTTCAAATAAATTAATAATCAATCTATAAACTTAAAAGAAAACTATTAAGACACAAAATCAATCTTCAGAATCAAATAAAGAACACATTGCTATGATTTCAAAAAGTCGCTGAAAAAGGGGATTTATATTTGTATGAAAATGTGTCTACCCTTTATTGAAAATGTCATTTTATAAACATCAAATTTTAACCGAACAGAGTCGCCGGCAAAGTTGTCACAAAAATCCGCCATCTACTGCTTTCCTCGCAACAAATTAAATAAATACCCAAAATATTATTATAATGTGGTGTATAATTGTTAAAGTCAAACGAGCATAGTCGCATGTACATCTAGTGATATTGCACATTTTAATACGTTTTAAACAGACAACGATTAAAGTTTTCCAGTACATTTTCATGGCTTATTCATGATTCTTTAAAATTATAACGTTAAAATTCACATCCCAAAGGTCGTTACTGTTCGTTGACCCGATTTTTTTTTTATTCGTCTCTAATTCATAAGTAACTTTTTTAATAAATTAAAAGTTACATTTACACAAGAAAATATCGTAATTGAGTGACGTTTCCTTCTATAATTTAGTAGCGAAGAAATTGTGTAGGGTAAATGATACATGTATTGGCATCGTATTCTAAATAAAATATTATTTAATTTTTTCAACATATTTTTTTCTATGTAGGCAAAACTTGTATAACCCACACTGGACAGCGAAGGTTGGGTTATGAAATTCTTCCTGACTAAAACTCCATCATCAAATTGTTTTAACATTTCATATACTCCCTGTCAGTTAGGCGCCTTTTTCTGCGGTATTAGGTGTCAGGTGTTGAGAGACATCGATGGGGAGGCCAATTTTATTCCAAGGATGGTGAACATGGCTGTGTCTATCGGCCGCAAACCTTTTGTACTGGGTTCCTCTTCGACAGCGATACAAGACGTCCTTCACCCCCAACTGCGGAAATACAGTAACACCCTATCATCATTAGCATCACATATACTACATTACTCTTCGCCCTCTCCCAGGTAGATGGGTTCTTCAAGGGACTTTGTATTTGTTTGATTTTTTCTATTACCCACTATAAAGTTAGCACGGGGTAAATTCTCTAGAATTTTCCTCACAGGTAATAGCTCAAACCAAGGTCTATAGCAGTTTGGCGCCCTTGCGGTAGGTACTATTATTTAGGCAGAGCTCCTTAAGCACCCACCCCAAAAAATTGGTAAAGATGGCAAATCTCATGTCTACAGCGTCTTGCTCAGTACTTTAAAAACGATCAAAAAGCCCTTTCTATGATGGAAATTTTGTATTTCACACACATTGTATTTCACACGTGAAAACTTGCATAATACGATAATACTCTATTCTATCTATCTATCCTATATAGGATAGGATTCTGTGACATACCCTATTTTCTTATGTTTAGGTAGTTCGATTTAGATTGAAATTCCTGTAATATTTCCTGGTATGTGAATTTCGATTATTGAAGTAAAAAATATTTAGACGCGACATGACGAGTAACTCATTATGAGTTAGTCTTTCAAGCGGAAGTAAAGTTTTCAAACGAAATTTTAGTAAACATGGTTCTTTTTTAAACTTAAACTGAATACTATATTATTTCTCCAAACATCAGAGTCTGCCAGAATGCTGTGCAATTCTTTTATATTTAGTTTGTAATTTATTAAAATATATTTTTCTAGTTGTATTTTAAAGTATTATATAAGTATCATAAGTATTTATGAACAGATTAAGATTAGTTACGATGGGACTGGCATGTCTTTTAAGACAAAAGTCCCTTGAAAAAAATTAAGAGAAAAAAAAAATTATTTCTCAATAAGAGCTACTTTAAAATTTATTTGATATATTTTGTTTTATTATCTTTTTAGTAGGTATTACCTGCCACTAGAATCGAAGATGTTTTAATTAAACCTAGCGTAAAGGTCACGCCTTTTTTTATTCGAGGAATTAAAACCGCAGATATATTACCGATGATTATGAATATACTAATTAATAGTGAGACTTTAGAAGCCGAAGCCGAAAATGTCTTATTCTGTAGAATCAATGACAGGGAGAGTTACCCCAAAACAATTTGTATGTATGATTAAAACAACGTATCTTTCAACTAGCGACACTGACACAACAACTCAGATAATTTATAATAATTTGCGTCACAAAACCGCCAACTTTGATATACGTATATAATTTAGCAGAATTTTATTTATTTTGGCCCGTTGTAATTATTTTTCGCGGTGATATTCTGCAGTTTGTTAGTCAGAGTACCATAATGATAGAAAAATAATGATTTGGCATCGGGCGCTTTGAAGTGTTTGAATCGTCTAATGATTTCGCGTAAGCATTACTCTTGGACGCTACATATATATACATATATACTTGGAAAATACCTAGCCATTCCATTATGGAGGAAAATATACATTTACAAAACCTCTCCTTGTACAATAAATATATTTTATAGATGTATGAAGAAACAATTGACTAAGATTTTAACTCAATTCAGAATTGCACTTTAGAATTTTTTAAATAACCCGTCCACATGCCACTGCTCGAGCATGGTGCTAGAGCATTTTCTAATAATTCAAGTGTGGGCAGCTACCATTTTCTAGTTTTGTAAATATATTGTAGGTATAGGTGTGTTCCGGCAAAAGGTCCTTCGAGAGTCAGTACCTCTAGCTTTAGTGTGTTACTGTATTTGAACGCATTGCTATGCGGGCAAATGTCTTGTAGTTAATTGGGTCGCGTCCCTACCATGCAAATGTTAAAAAATGGCACCAGCAAGTGTACATATCTATATAAAGGCTTTAGCCAAGGGCCGGCATACATGCAGACTGTCAATAGATTCCTGATCAGTCCGTTGGACCGTAATTTATTTAACATCAATTGACGCCATTTTGCTAGAATAAAATAAAAACATCAAGTCACTGGGCATTTAACGAGATTGTAGTTAAAGGGTTAAGGCTATCTATATTTTAAATAAAATTGAAGTGTCTGTTCGTGATAACAAAATAATAGCTTTTTTCTATATTTTTACTAAATAAATATGAATGTACTCGTATATGCGTCACTTACACTTTGCTAGACTATATCATATCATATTATCTTTGAACTTAATGATATGTATACATCAATTTCATAAAATAAAACTCTGTTCGGCGCCTGTGCTGGATATATGAGTAAGGAATCCATTCATCCATTCAACCGAAAGAGGTCCACTGCTGGACATAGGTTTCCCCCAAATATCTCCTCGATGACTGGTCTTTCGCCACCCGCATCCAGCGGTCTGGCGCAACATTCACCAGGTCGTCGATCCACCACGCTACGTCTTCCAATACGCGGGAGGCATTCGAGAACTCTTTGGCCTTATCGAGCATCGTTTCTACGAGCAATGTGCCCAACCCATTGCCACTTCAGTTTGGAAATTCTTCGGGCAATGTCGGTTACTTTGGTGGTTCTTCTGTGGATCTCCTCATTTCTGATTCGATCACGCCTGGAAACTGCGAGCATAGCCCTCTCCATTGCCCTTTGGGTAACTTTGAGCTTTCTAATTAGGCCCATTGCATTATGGCAGATAGCTGTAGTTTAGGCTACTTATATATTTCGAAAATAATTAGGGTTCCGTGTAAGGATAGTGTCGTGTGGTATGTAAACAGTGTCTATTATTTTTTAAGGATTATTTAAAAACTTAGTAAATAATTGTGCGAAATAGAAAATATTGAAACGCGAGCGGAGGCGCGGGAACAAAACGTACGTTACTAAGCGTATAAAATTATTAAAAAAAAATAGAATATAAAATGTTTACAGTGTCATCGGAACAGGAACGACAGAATGACCAATGCGTTGACACGTATATACGTGAAATGTTGCGTTGTTAGATCGTGTGTATGAACTGTGACGTCACGGAGCGCGCTCGTGAAAAAATTATTTCCGTCGGTGACCGGTCGACGTGCCAAAACGTCGAGATTCACCATGGTTGTGACCGAGCGGCGCACTTTATATACTAGAGATAGTCATATATACTGGGCATCCTTTATTTCATTTCTTATTAAATTAACTCCGAGGTGACTTTTCGCACTATAAAATAAAACACTTTGTGATACAAATACTAATATTTTTATTTCCTCAGAATATTAACAATATAATTTTACTTTAAGTAAGCCTACAAACTAGGCGGTGCCTGTTACTTGGAAGCCTAAGATAGATGTACCATAGAATTGCTGGTGGCGCAGTTATGACTTAAATAAAATTCAACAAGTAAAGGAAATTTTGAATAAAATGACTATAGCTAAGTGTAACAGTGTAAAAATGAGTTTAATTGTGTTTGTGTGAATGTGTAACATTATATCTCACAACATCATAATATGGTATCCAAAAGTCATATTTATTTAATTTCAAATTAAGACAACAAGAGTTCCTAATTAAAACTGTGTTATAACTAATGATGATCATATTAAAGGGAGGGGGGGGGAGAATCGATTTTTCCAAATCTTTTTGAGTACTTGGTACCTATTTTTGATTTTATTGTTTAGACGTTACCAGCAGAAAGTTAATTCATTTAAGACTTTCGCAGTTTGTATAATTTTAAGAGATTTGTCAATTCGACGTGGACCCATACAGCCTTTGGATCGATACTGTTTATTGTATGAGCAAGACACTCTTTTGATTGTAGTTAACCCAAAAGCTACTCGTGTATTAAGGAAATCTAAAAAAAATCTCATGAGATACGTCTTCAGGTGTTAGACATAAAACTATAATTGATATTTATGACCGTAAAATTGAAGGATGTGGCTATCTGTGAAATCGTGATTGTTAGGGTATTGTAGTAAAATGTTATCATGGATATCTTATAAAAAAAAGGTTATTTTAAAATCATAGACCTGGTTCCGTATAATATCTTACAATTCTTGAAAACCTGATCTTTTTGAAAACCTGTCGCCAAATACCAATAGGTGTGTCTGGCAGTATCACTTAAGAACCAGTACCTCTAGGCTTAGTGTGCTTACCATCCTGGACTACATCATCACTTAAAATTAGGTGAGATTGTGATTAAAGCACTGAGCCTATTCCGTGTAAAAAAATATATGTATCTTAAACCTTCCACGTCAAGTGCATACCTGCCTAGTAACACCTACCCCGGTAGAGGTACAAACCACGTTACCTACCAGAGCATGGAGAAGTAATAAATAAAAACACCAGAGGCGGATTATAAAAGCTTATTATTCACGCTAAATCAAATATAATATATTTTGATATTTTCACATCAACGTAACTTTCAATATATTCGTTAGTTATTGTGACCTTAAATGAATCGACAACAAAATACTAAGCTATTTCTCATCTTTCCTGTCCTATTTCTATATCTAATATATTAAAACAAACTATTAATTATTAGTAATTAGATAGCCTGAGCCGCGTTCGGAAAGCTACGCAGAATCTTCTCATCCGAAATACCGCAGTGTCTCAAGACTCTCGGTCTTTGACCAGTGTATCTTGCCTGTGATGACATACGCCATTGAGAAGTGTTTGCTTACACTGGGCTTAATAAAAAAGCTCCAAGTTGCTCAAAGGGTGTGCTGTGTGATCGAATCAGGAATGAGGAGATCCGCAGAAGAACCAAAATAACCGACATTGCCCGAATAATTGCCAAACTTAAGTGGCAGTGGGCTGGGCACATTGCTCGCAGAACCGATGACCGATGGGGCCAACGAGTTCTCGAATGGCTACCACGCACTGGAAGACGTAGCGTGGGTAGGCCCCACACAAGGTGGACCGACGACCTGGAGAAGGTCGCGGGAGTCCGCTGGATGCGGGTGGCGCAAGACTGGTCGTCGTGGAGATCTTTGGGGGAGACCTATATCCACCAGTGAACGTCTTGCGGTTGAATGGATGGATGGACATAGTTGAAAGTCTGTCTTTTCCATTTTCGTCATATTTGGACATATTATAAAATGATTATAATTTTTGTTTAAGTTTAATCAAATTTGATGATACTTATTTGTACATTATATATAATACAACTTTTAATGTATTCGATAATTTTAAAAGCAAGTTTTCTCTAGTCGAAAAGCTTTTGCAATCCGCCTCTCGGTGCTTACGTAAGCGTTAGTAGAATCTTAAAGAAAAAAAATCGAAAGTAATTAGTAAATATTGCTTATATACCATTCAGAACTTTTTTTATACGGTATAGGCTCAATGCTTTGACCACAATCACACCTGATGTTAAGAGATCATGTGGTCCAGGGTGGTAAACACACTAAACCTCGAGATAATGGTTCTCAAGTGATACTGCCGGAACACACCTGTTGGTATTTGGCGACAGAAATTGCCCTACCATCATGCTATGATTTTCTCACGATGTTTTCCTTCACCGAAAACTCAGGCTGATTTTAAAGTTGGATAGGTGGGTTTGAAGCCACGTACATTGACACGAAATCCGACCGCACTACCAACTAAACCATCATCGCTTCAGAACTCCCCGTTTCCATACCCTAAAAAAATAAGTTCCCCATTTAACGACCCCAAATGTTTGTTTTTCCAATACTATAGATATAGTTGCCAGATTGACATAATGCGATATAATACTCTATTAATAAAAAAAAATAGTTGCCTGTACTAGTTTTTACCTGTCGATCTGGTCAGTTAATTATGTTATATTTAATGACATGTAAAATATATAGCAATAATTGTATTAACACAACTAGCTGTCTGCCCGCGGCTGTACTCGCTTTTCACATACTCTTCTTCACTGCATTTTTTTTTATACGGAACCCTAATTATTTACCTAAAAGAATTTTAGTACTAAGATAAAGTAAAAATATGTATCATAAATTATAGCACTTGCCCTTAAAACTGTGCATTGAATTGTATTTTATTAAATTTTTTTACGCGGAACCCTCATTAGTTTCGAAAATTAAAAGTACCTTAAGTTACCCGGAGTTACTTCAGCTACCTACAAAAAAAGGCCCATCAAAATCAGTCTAGCCGTTTCGGAGATTATCCGGAACAAACAGACAGACAGACAGACAGATTTTTTTTTTGTTCTAAGTGTCGTATACACATTCATATCTATTTAGTAAAAAAAAAATAATTTTGACATTACAAACAGACACTTCAACTTTATTTATAGATTAACATTTTAATAATACGACAATTTTAATCAAAAGAATAATAATTAAAACGGTCTAACTCATTCTAAATAAACGTTACTGAAAACCTAACGAAAATGTTATAGATACGACCCTGTAGAAATGCACAGACGATTGCTATTAAAAGTTTTGCAACTCAAAAATAAGTTTACCTTTAAATCACAAGCCGCTGACATGAATTTCCGTTACGAAATCGCAATCGTGAATGTTTTTTTTATAATAATATTATTTGTATTAAAAAATAAACTAATATCATAATTCGGATGGCGACTCATTCCGCTACGAACGATGTCAGTTATGCGAAATTTACGATTATAATGTTGCATTACGTGATTCTAAATGAATGTATTCTTAAATTATGGTGTAATATGTAATTGAAGTTTAGATTTCGTAAGTCCGATCTATAATTATCTCTACAGATTAAAAAATAAACCCAATTTACATGTTGTCTGTATTTATGGTTTATTCCTACTAAACCACGTAACGGTTCTTAATTAGGTTACCATCTGGAGTTAGATATGTTTTCAAAGAAGGTTATTGTTAGCTTTTAATAAGTAGAAAAAAGTTATATATTGTAAACGTCGCAAATAAAATAATTTTTCATAGTTTCGGTGCGCAAAATTTTAAGAGGTTAAAATAGTACAATAGTATTGTGGTCCTTAAAAAATCCTAGAGTAAACTTCGTTCTATCTCCTACGGTTAACTAGCGATAACTCAGTTTCCATCTGGACTCAATTTTAACATCAATGCGGCAAAAGTTAGTATGAATATGAACAAAATTACGATTGATAATAAGAATCGTGTAATTTGATACAGTGATTCTCGAATTACAAGTCAACTAAAGTACGTATATCGAGCCGTTACATTTGAGGATTCATTATATTACAGAGGGGTAATTCAAGTATTACGTAAGGAACATTTTAGAGATCATTCCGCCTCTTCAACCAATAAAAAAAAGATAAATATCAACCACACAGATCCCCGTCCCCCGCGACATCAAAATTATAAAAGTATTGACCACCCCAAGATTGGTGCAGACGTAATACTTGCCCAATCCCAAATATAGTCTATTGAATGTGTGATGTGTTTTATTAGGTACTATTATTGTTTATTGTACACGATACAGTAGCGCCAAAGCTTACAATTATCTGACAGCTCACAATATATATGCTTATGCAACTTCGTCTAATAATAAATATCGACCGATTGCCAAGTGTTATATTTATAAGAACATTACGATAAATAAGTTTAATTTATAATTTATTTATTTAAGCGACTGCGATTTCGTTCATGCGATGAAACTGCGAGATTCATCTGCAATAAATTTGGGTTATTTTGTAGGTGCTTTTTTAATTCTAATTTTAATTGGATCTCACATTATATAGACAGGGCGATAGATTAGTGGTCGTCACACTTTTCTGGTGAAGGGCCACATAGGTCAATGTGAGATACGACCGCGGGCCGCACTTTTACAGTTTGAGTAATTGATACTATCTATTATTTGACATATTTTAAGAGTTGTTAAATGCGAATCCTAGGCGAGTGACTTCAGCACTCGACTAGGCTGTTAAGGACTTTCCGGTCAAAAGCATTAGCTAGGTTAGAAAAAAAACCCATAGAGTTTGTGTAGGAACCCTTTATTTCACAACCTAATTCACTAACGATTCATTCATTTCCAAGCAACCACATGATATTTAGCAGTTAATTGAAAATGATTTTCAGAGCTAAAAATTAAATATTTTCAGAGAAGTTGTGTTCTAGAATTATCGGTTCATGGTGTCAACTACCTAATTCTATAATATTTTAGTACCAACGTAAGTAGCATCGTGAGAATGAATGTGAATACCTAATGTTTAGTATTTAGTGTATCCCTTGTTCGCGGGGTTTGAGGTTGATCGCATATAATCTACCACCGAACGGACTGAACGGTCAGTTATACCAATGAGCCCTCCCCGAACCTATTTTTGAATTTGACGTATGTCAAAAGTCATTACGCAAGCAACTATTCGCCCGATAAGTACGTTAAGAGTGTTTTGCGCCGTCCGTAGAACAGCTTTTGATAAGCCTCTGGCGAAGGAGCCACGAATCTTTCTACACCTCAAAAGGAAAGCTGAACGTTCCAGAAGCAAGGTTAGTGGATTTTCGTTTTCAGTTGCAAACCTTATTGTGACTTGGGGTGCACTGAACACGTCGTCATTACGCGTAATCAATCACATAATTTACATTGAATAAAACTACTTTTCGTTTCACCATATACAAACATTAGGTAGGTACCTATTTGGGTATTTTTTACTACTTAAGTTAAAATATATTGGCTTCCAATTCTAATATTTAATTCATCATTTGTCTAATAAATTTGTTAGGACCCTGCCATATTAAACTTATTAATAATATGAACTAAAAAGCAGAGAAGGGCGGGAAAAAAGAAAAGTGCGGGCCGTTCATTAACTTAGTTAACTTCTTAGTATGTAAACTTTGTTTTGATTAATTATTTGCTAAGTCGCGGGCAGCACTAATATTGGGCAAGGAGCTGCAGTTTGACGACCGCTAGCTTAGATCCTTTCTCAAACCCATTGCTTCATAAATGTTAATTAAGTATAAGGAAAAAAAAAATTACATCACTCATACTAAATCTCACTATATGTTACATTAAAAATATGTAACAATCGTTTTTAAAATCCGGAGCTAAGTGCCAGAAATTGTTTACAAGAAATTGTTTAAAATAATTGTTTGACCGGCGAGAAAAAAAAACAATGTAATTCCGCATTCTATAGACTTAGTAAAAATAAATAAATATTTAAAATAAATATCACTTCGTGTTAATGAATTTATTTAAAAACCACAAATTCCCACAGCGTGTAGTTTGTTTGTTTTTGGCTAAATTTAATTATACATTTCTCATTAGATTTTATCAAATGTTAATTGTATTATAGGCAAATTTAAGAATGGCACATTCTTGATACTTTCAGACTTTGAAGCTATGATGGCGCAGTGGGTAGTGCGACCGGATTCCGCGTCAATGGACGCGGGTTCCGGCCTACCTATCCAACTTTAAAACCAGCTTGAGGTTTTGGTGAAGAAAACGTCGTGAGAAATCCAAAGAATAGTGGTAGGGCATTTTCTAATAGTGCCCGCGTGGGTAGACTCTCAAGTTTGAAAAGTTGTTGCCAAATAAAAATAGGTGTGTTTCGGCAGCATCACTTGAGAACCAGTATCTCGAGGCTTAGTGTGGTTACTATCCTGGACCACATCGGCACTTAACATCAGGTGAGATTGTGATCAAAGCACTGAGGCTATATAGTGTAAAAAAACGCCACTAAGTTCTAATCTAACTAATTATTCCTAATATTTAATAGAGAATATTTGGATAAAATATAAACTGTTCTAAGGTAAGGTAATGTAAATGTGACATTTATATGCTAATTCATTTTTTCTTACTATATATTTGATTTCATAGGTTATCCTAAAATATTCCGTAGGAATTATTAATATTTGTAACCTGCTGTGTGCCCGAAGCTCCGCCCGCGTTTCATATATTCTTCACTACGTAATAAGGTTTTTAAATAATTATTCGAAAATAATGTTTTGACAGTGCTATCCATCGAACCATATGTCGTTCATAATTTCATGAGTTTTCATTTTTTATACGAAACCTTCATTATTTTCCTAATTTTATTTGCCACCTCCTAAAAGAAAGCAACAATATTTCTCACAATTTCAGGTACTTGCCAGTAAAGCTGACCATTGAATCGTTTTTTTTTTATTTCTTGGGTTTTATTTTTTTACACGAAACCCTAACCAATTTTCTATTTTTTTTATGCTAACAGAAAGCAAAGATATCTCTTATCAATTCAAATACCTGTCACAGTAAAAATATGCATCAAATCTGATTTTATTCACAATATCATGAGTTTTATTTATTTTATGCGGGACCCTAATTATTTTCGAATAATGTGTTTGTGATGTTTCGAAATTTTTTCCAAACCCTCTTCCCTTTTTCGAGCCTCGCGTGATAAATGTGTGATCCCAAATGTATGTTTTGTTTGCAGTGTCGAGTGACTATGGGCAGAGCAACAATGGCGGTGGCGGGCAGATACCTACATGCGTACTACGCGCAATACTACGGCGTCTAACATTACCAGTGTCGGCGTTTACCGTACCGGTGGCTATTTATTTTCACATTGATTTTTTTGAACGTATTCAATTTTCGTTTTCTCTATTATTATTTCTTCTTCATAAATTTAAAATTTTACTACATTCAATTTATATTCTATTTAAGATGCAATAGGATTTATCATCATTTATGTGATAACAAAGCAATCAATGTAAAAATGAATAATAATGACCATATCGATAACGCGTTATGAAGTGAAGTGAAATAGTGAGGCAACAGTTAATTATGTGAAGTTATGAAGTGATCGTGTAAGTAAGCGCTTTGTGCAGCGTTCCTTAAGAGTGAGTGAGACAGGGGATGAAGTGATACCTAATCTAGTCATTAAAGATGGGAATACAAGTGGAGAATACTGTAGATTATAACAGTAACGCATGTAAGTACAACATTATTATATAGACCAATTACTTACGTTTACAAAAAAAAAACATATATACATGAAAAATAAAATAAAAATAATTGTTAGTGACGATTGATAAATGACAAAATCGTCATTACAATTGATACATTCTAAATATGACTTTTTTGCAAAAGCTATTTCGGGTTCGATTCCTGAAGGGTGCTAAAATTAAACAACGAAAACTTTTCATTCTTAACGGGAAATATTGTAATTTGTATTTATGCAACTAAGCTATAATGTCATTGTACTGTTTTACTCTTATCTGTTTCATACCTATTATTAAAGTTACTAATAATTATTATGTTTTATGTCACTGCATTAAATTTTAATTAGTTTTTTGTTTATTTGGACACTTATTCCGTATTTCGGTAAACAAATCAAATAAATATTACATCTAATCAAATAAATGTATAAAATCAAAGAGTCGCCGGTTGGCATCAGTATGTGTTAGTCGTAAACAACTTTTAAAAATTCCACTTTTATTTTGACGCTAATTTACTTACTTATATGATTCATTTACTTTATTACCAAAAATGATGTTTTTAAATGTAGGTATATACATATATTATTATTATTAAACAAAAATATATTTTTAATAACTTCCTCTTGTTTCTTGATATTATTATGTTTGTCAAAAGAGATATCCGTTTTCTTTATGTTTTTAAATTTCATTTCGTGTATCATAAATAATTTCGGTATGTTTTCAGGTGTTTTTTTAATATTTAATAAGTCTTATTATTTTCTGTTCGTTATAGATTGTGAATAAGCCAAAATAATATTAATGAAAATATATAAGACACTTTTAAAAAAAAATATTTCTTACAATATTTTTGCTCGTTAAAGAAAAATAGGTTTATTCATTATCCCACACGAAAATATGATTAATGATATATTATTACTTGTTTATTATTATAGACGTAGGTAAGTGATTTAGTGCGACTGTTAACGGGAGATTAAGATTCCGTATTTTCAAAATGGCTGCCATTTATAAATATTATTAACTTACTATCAACAGAGTGCTTTGAATAATTTGTATTTTCTAATAAAATCATATTCTATGTCGACTATAATTCTCAAGTCTCTGTTAGTCTATTGCAGTGTAAACGGAACATTATAAGCAATAAACGTAACAACTGAAGAGTATCAGAATTAACTAACTGCAAATTATCCATCATCATTCTTTTATTCTTATGGGTTGATCCTGAAATCCTAATATGAGTTCTATAAAGAAGGAATAAAGAATTTATTAGAAAACCTAGTACTGATCTACTGTCAACAATTTTCTTCTAAATTTAATAACAACATTTACAAGAAAGAGAGAAGAAGATCAACAGTGTCAAGAAAGAAATGTATATTAAAGTTTTCTGAAATGAATACGTGAAATAAATGTAAGAAGTAAATACAGAAAATACATAGTTACTAATAATGGAAAAGTATGAAGATATAATTTTAGACTTGTTTGTCTGAAAGAAATATTTCTAATACGTTTTTATAGAAAACATAAACAAAAACGCCATCTCTTATCCGGGAGTAGTATCCCGCCAGGGGGGTTTGTGGGACTCGCTCGGCGTGAAGCATCGGGAATACCCGCTAACACCCACTGCACCATTACCCGCCTCTGGGGCGATAAGAGATTGAGGAAAAAGTGTACTCGCCATCTGTTTATTTTTAACTATTCATTTACAGATGTAACATTATATTTATTAAAATTAATCGCTAAAGATAGTTAATTAATATTGTCGAAATGTATTTTCATAGTAGTTAATTAAACTAGGATATCACCCGTCACGCGCGTTGTTATTTTTTTTTTTTACGAGCTGAAGACACAATGTTTATAGAATAACGGTTCGTTCTATGCTAATTCATCATTCACGACGAGACGCCGTCGAATTAGCAGGAAAATATAACTTTATAGCGGCCCGTGACAGTTTTCTGCCAATGGCCCGCCTCGCCGACCCGACCGATAATTTCGCAGGTGCACAGTATATTCGTTATCTTGGCCGCTCTGAAGTTAGTTTCTAATAATATACGCTGGTGTCTCCTCGGAAAAATCTGTTATCTATACTAAAAAAAAAAATTGTAGTGTCTGTTTGTAATGTCATTTTTTTTTACTAAATAGACATAAATGTATATACGACCTCTATACCAAAAATACAATTAAAATTGTATTTTGTAAAATTGTATTGTAAAATTGTCTGTCTGTCTGGGTGCTACTTTAATTTTTCGAAAATAATTAGGCGTCCGCGAAAAGAAATTAAAACTCATAAAAATTGAATAAAATCCGATTTCATGGACGGTTTCCGGACAAGTGCTTGAATTTATGAGAAATTTTTTATTTTATCTTAGTACAATAAAAATTAGGGTTCCGTATAAAAAAATAAAACGAAGTGAAGAATATATGAAACGCGGGCGCAGCCGCGGGCACATAGCTATTATATAATATAATTTATACATTCGCGAATAAACTTTTCAAAATGTACAGAATGAATATCACTATATGTAACTATCATAGTTAACTATAGTATAATATCAATAAATAAATCTCCGCTACGTATACACACTGTACGAATTTCAGTCCGGTAAGTTTGGCGGTCGTATAGTGTGCGTCGACGCTTCAAACGTGTGTGACTTTGCGCCAATATTCTTATGGGAGAGACAAACAAAACGTCAAAATACCGCTATTATTGAAAAGTTATAACAGATGTATTGGAATAATAAGGTAATTGTTTGTTTTCTTTGCCCACTGGCCTGATTACTCTGACGGAAGAACCTTGACATAGTGAAAGATTTCCGAGTAATATTATTTTTATCAATTACAGGGAAGTGGTTACGGAAAATTAGGAGCTTTTTACTCTTTCTGATCAAATCTCACCTGCTGTTAAGTGATGATGTGGCCTTTTTTTTGACGAGGTGAATGCATTTACGCACTACCCTTACCTATTGTATTAGTGAGACCGAAGTCCCCCAATACAATAGGTAAGCGGGCACGGAGGGACGAACTCCGTGCCAGTGTGGGACTCGCCCGGGAGTGAAGCGCCCGGAAATACTCACTAAAACCCCCCGGGGCAAAAATCCCCCGGGGCAAAAAACCCCCCGGGGCAAAAACCCCCGGGGCCAAAACCCCCCGGGGCCAAATTTACGCACTACCCCTACCAAGTTCATTATGAAGACCGAAGTCTCCCCAATGAAGTTGGTAGGGGGGTGTGGAGGGACGTCTCCACACCAGTGTAGGACTCACCCGGCCAGAAGCGCCGGAAATACCCACTAAAACCCCCGGGGCCGCCCGCCGCATTCAGGGGACGATACGGGATCGGTACGTGACGATGTCTGTGTGTTAAGTGACAGTGCTCACAGGGCAAAGGAGAGGACTATGCTTGGAGTTTCACTGTGTGATTGAATCAGGAATGAAGAGATCCGCAGAAGGACCAAAGTAACTGACATTGCCCGAAGAATTGCTAAACTTAAGTGGCAGTGGGTTGGGCAAATTGCTTGGAGAATCGATGCCTGATGGGGTCAACGGGTTCTCGAATGGCTACCACGTATTGGAAGACGTAGCATGGGTAGGCCCCCCACAAGGTGGAGCGACGACCTGGCGAAGGTCGCGGGAATCCACGGGATGCGGGTGGCGTTAGATCGGTCATCGTGGAAATCTTTGGGGGAGACCTATGTCCAGCAGTGGACGTTTCTTGATTGAATGGATGGATGGTACTTGATCTCAAGCGATGCTACAAGAATGCTTGGATAGTAGCTAATTAAAAGTAAAGATAGTAATTATACATTATATAATATCCTCGCAATTATACAGTTTCATTACAGTGCTTATCTTCACGGAAAAACTTATTCTAGGATTTGTCCATTGTCTAGGATGTCCATTGGTGTGGCCTCATTCTATATTACTATGGAGTCATAAATTTAATCAAGTTTCAAATTTGTTGGAACGAAAATTCGAATATTTTATTAGTAAAAAGTCCTCGCAATCGATTAAACCTTCAATAAACATTTGGCATACGATCTATTGTGAATTGTTTAACGAATATAAATACGGTGGTGACCGTTCTATACTGTTGGCAAGTCACCGACGCGTCGCGTTGTAACAATAAAACTATTATGGAATTGCAAAAATTGGAGCGCGTGATACAATGCAAAGGCGTATGCCAAAATTTCAATGCATTTATTATATTGTTCACACTCACTTACTGATTGACAATGTTGCCTGGCTAAGATCAAGGTTTATTATTTATTTATTATTAAATTATCCATGTTAAAATAAAATAGTTTGAATCTCATTAAACTACCGAATAATTTCAAATATTAGTATATCCATTGTCGTGATTTTTTTAACAAACGGAAAAAAAAATATTCTTTTTTGTCTAATCATTATTAGTTTCCAGAGACTACGATTTTTTCGAACCGAATCCAAAAACATGATAGTGGCGCCTCTCTCTCCAGCGTTTGAGATAAGTTATTTAAAAAAACTGACAAATAAATATATAACGGTAGGCATATTAATGGTCTATGCATCCTAGTCCTTTATTATAGCTTATACATAATTGTGAGGTTTAGGCAGTTATTTCCATTTATAAATGAGTACATTCATTATTAGCTGGCACCGACTCCAAAAGTATTAATGATATTAATACAAAACATAAATTGAAGTAAACAGAAGCAGATTAATAAAGTAATTATTTATTTACTTTTTAGTGCATTTTTATAATTTATTCTTTGGAGTCGGTTTTGTTTTTTCATTAAAAAATCCACTTTTTAGTTTATGTATGTACTTTTAGGTATAGCTTTAAAGCCTACATAACAGCTTTAGAAACGAATATATGAAATACTTGCAAGTAGGTGTAAGTTCCACTTATCAGATTCTGATTTGGTGGAAATGGTGGGCCCATTAAAATTTTGCAAATCGGTTCACAAGTGACAAAGAAATCGAGTAACAAACAAACAAAAAAAAATACAGACGAATTGATAACCTCCTCCTTTTTGAAGTCAGTTAAAAACAAAACAAATATGGTTCATTCAGTTATTCTTTCCTTCTTTTGCGAGATTTTCAATAACAGCCAGAATAACACAAATTTCATAAAATTTTAAATAATGTTAGATAAGACTTAAAATAAATTATTTGTTAACTAATTAATACCCGTATAGAAATATCTTATTAAGGGAAACTGACAGAAAATAAGAGATTTTAGACACAAGCGCGAGAGTTTTATAGAATCTGTTATTTATACTTTAATCTAATTATATAAATTATATACTGTGGCTCAGTTTTGATGCTATTTATAAAAAAACTACACTCATGCTGTCAACAATTTAATTGTTATTCCAAACTATTTTTTATTGATGAAATTACATTGATTTTAATGCCATCTAGCGGAAAATTTATAAAACAGTTCTATACATTAGAAACGTGTTGTGTAAAGTGGCATGTTTCTATTCGAACTCATTCATACATGTAATACTAGGTAGCGCTACTTGTACCAGACGAAAGATCCCCGAGTAATTTTATTACGGGAAGAGTTTATTTTTAAAACGGAGCGTTTTTTATAAGTGGCCTAGGAAGTTATATGTATATAAATGCTCGTGCAAAATATGAACACAGACGTTGCAATCTTGAGTTTTCCACGATATACAAACTTGTTACACATTAAACTTTTTTTATTTTACTTTATTAACAATAAAACGTTTTTTACTTTGTTGTCTCGTGTTCATCGTGGGAAAGTTCCAATTCGTAAATTGTTTTGAGAGATAATGGGAGTTAAATTATTGCTGTTACTATCTACTTCATTATTTTTGGAATATTGAAGAGAATATATTTGAAGGTCGCGCGTGAAGCTAACATTTTAATCATTTAGCGGGAATCTAAAATGTAGTTTATTTGTAAAATCATTCTAACACTAAATAATATTATTGTTTAGTGTAAATTGTAGATAAAAGCTTTTTGTAGTTTTTTTGTTATTTTTATGATATTATTTTAGAACATAAAAACTCGTCATAATTTTTCAATTCACTCAACTTGATTTCCTTTTTTGATACTGTGTAATTAATGTAATAAAATTAATGCACCTTTTTTTTTGCCGGGGGAAATGCATTTACGCACTACCCTTACCTATTGCATTAGTGAGACCGGAGTCCCGCAATGCAATAGATAAGGGGCACGGAGGGACGACTCCGTACCAGTGTGGGACTCGCCCGGACGTGAAGCGAAAATTAATGCACCTACTAATATAGATAATATCTCGTTTGTTGCTGCATAGTGTCATCTGAACATTTTTGAATAATTTAAAATATCTATGATTTAATTATAATATCTTTATAAAATTACTTATAATCCATTACATAATTCGAGAATTCATATGCTCTGGTATTTATTATCTGCTACGATTGTACCAGACTAATCATACCAAATACAGTCTTTGATCATACTGATAATATTTTATGAATCAGTATAATATATAGATTAATAGCTAGCTGTTTATAGTGTGTAGACTCATCTTTTTGGCTACAATTTCACTTAATACTACTTGTCGATATAGCCCAACAATATAAACAATATAATCTTAAAGGTACTTGATCTTTAGTGAAGCTGCCTGAACACACTTATAATATAGGTACTTATCGACAATTTTTCAAACTGAAGATTAGTAGGTAGCTATTGAAATTTTCCTATCACAATACCTATGGCTTGTTAGCGATGTTTTCCTTTACCGAAAGTTCAGATTCATTATCGATTTTCATCCATCCATGCAACCATAATAGGTCGACTTTTAAGCATAGGTCTTATAGATTTGGGCACATGCATTTGTACCTATGTCAATCGACATGGAATCTTAATCATGCTACCGCTGAGCTATCTTCTCTCCAAACGTAATATGGCTTACTTTTATTTAACTACCCAAACGTTGTTGACATCTTCACCGGACAAAGTGCGTTTAAGGCACTCAGTCTAAAATGCTAGTTACTTCAAGGGTATCAAAATGGTGAGAACTTCGGATTGAGCTGTTATCTCTGTTAGTAATTCCGCGGAATATACCCTAGCTAAACGTAACGGTTAATGAAACAAGGGGAAAAAGGTTCCTTATAGAACCTATGTACCTTGTGTGTAGTGTGCAAGTGTGTTTGTGCAGTATGATGCGTGTTTTGCTAGTGCATGCAGTGTTTCTGTATTGCGCTAGCGGCGGTTACAAGGGTTTGCTCAGTTGAGAGTCGGGATTTCTCCTACGCCGCTGTTGGATGGGGTCCTGAAATTATGTCTTTTATATTGTATTTTTTATACTGTATAATAAGCTCAGTGTTTTCACCACAATCTTACCTGATATTAAGTGTGATCCAGAATGGTAAACATACCAAGTCTAAGAGTAATTTGTTCTGAAGTGATGGTGCCGGAACATGCCTTTTTGTATTTGCGACAGGTTTTCAAACTTAAGTGTTAATTACTTTAGCAGGCATTGTTAGATGATGTATACCAGCATGCTACGGTTTCCTCACTATGTTTTCCTTTACCGAAAGTTCAGGATCAATGTAGAATTGGATAGGTTGGTTCGAACTTGTGTCCATCGACTCCGACAGCACTGCCAATTACGATATCATTTCTTCATATATTAACCTTTACAAAATATGTATTGTATACTTTGTGGAATGGTAGAGCAGTGCATGCGTTGGTCCCGACCTTGGGGCTTGGTGTGAAAAAGTTGCCATAGTGACATGTTTTGGCCCCTGCCATTCCAGGATAAATCAGTATAGCTACAACTAGCAGTTACCAACAGTTGCGTAACTGTACCATCAGAGGCCCGTGGCAAGTTCATTGGATGAGGAAGCTCAATGAAAATCGCTAGGTTGTAATTTGATTTTAATAAATCGCTTGAGTGATCACTAAAGCGTTTAAATATTTAGTCATGTCTAACTTTAATTGTATTTGTAATTTTTACTGAGTTTTTGTTAAAAATTTTAGAATTTTTTTGAGCTTGCTGCTTCGCGGATGGGACCTCATCAGACCGGGGCTCTATCGGACTGGGGCTCGTGGTATTTTGCCAGCTCTGCCACCCTATAGTTATGTCACCGGTTAGCAGGGTAGTAGGGCAATTAAGACGAACCGAGTAATCGTGCATTTGTGAAAAACTGTCAGCCATGGTGTCGTTAATGCACGTCGTGTTCCTGGGTCTTTAAGTGTGTATCCAGACCTCACCTATATGGTACGACGTGGTATATTCCCATGTATCTGGTCATCGTTCTGGAATTGTTCTTCATTAAACTTTATTTACATAACTTTATTAACCGTATTTTGCCGTGCCAAAAAAAAGAAGAAAACAAAATCTTGCTAGAGCTTCTATTATTTAAAAAAAATTTTCTTGCAAATAAGTGGTCCTTGAGTTATAAATGCACTAACCGACGGATATATATACATTTATTATTACTTTTTTATTATATGTAAAGATCAGGTATATATATGATACACAAAATGGTAATTGATATGAGAATCTTATAATTAGGCTAGAGTTTTTCTGAAATAATATTTTAGGCTAAAACCTATCGTCTGTTATAGGGTATTTTGTAGTGTTGCGTTCGGTATAGCTCAAGCCGAGTTGCGCACAATTCGCATTATATTATTGAATAGATATGTTGTTTGTCACGAATAAAAATATATTTATGTCAGTTTATGTAGCACGTGCGTTGTGTAAAGTTCCTGGAACTATAATATTCTACTGTAAATAAAAACACATTGGTACGTGTAACACTTTAAAAACCACATCTCCTGGAAAAAATCTATTATTGTATACCAGTTTAAATTGTAGGTGCAATAAAAGTAAAAGAGAACGGAAACTCAGGAATACATAATAAAAAAGCCAGTAATATAATCCACGTTAAATTTTAACAGCATACGAATGAATACGAACTTGTTAAGGTACGATAATCAAAATTAAATTTATTGAAGATTATGAAAAATTTCCTTCACTCAAGTGTATGTGGTGTAATTTTAAACTACCTCTTCTGGAGGTAACAGTACAACTATCGATACCTGTAATGATGAGTAATATTCGAGTATATATAGAGCAAATGTTTTGGGAAATAATAATACTGTGATCGATGACGAGTGTTCAAGCCCTGACCATCAGCAATCGAGCGTGTCAATATAGTTATGTCACCGTATAGGTCAAGGAAGGGATATGTGTAAGGCGGCGGGGGGTTGCTGTCGCGAGGGCGCGGGCGCGCGGGGTGATACCGTTTGGAAGCACGTGGGCGGCGCGTTTTGTTTACGGGCGGGCGGCAGTCGGGCAGCCGCCGCGAGCGCCGGACCGCGCGCGAGCGCACCCCGGATCCAGTTCACGGCCGACTATAACCGGACGGCTATTTCGGCGCATAATACACCGGACGGTGCGGAGCGATCAGTGTGCCGCGGGCAGGTGCGTCGGCCGAGGTCGGGAGATGTCGCGCCGCGAGCCCGCCTGACCCCATGTGACCCGCGGCCATGGAGCGCCGCCGACCCGCCGAGCCCATGACGAAGGCGCGCCGACGCGAAAAGCCGCGCGAGCGCTGGCTGCTCTCGCGCAAGACATGGCGGTACATGTCCGACGCCGGCCGCCGGCTTGTCCCCGACGGGGCTCAAAACCGGCCCGAGGACTTGCCACGTATCGAGGCCTATTTCCAAGAAGTCTGCTCAAGGGAGCCGCGCTTCCTCCTCTTACGTAAGAAGTCGTACCCAGGTGCGTTGCCGTGGCCGCGCCGCAAGAAGCGCCCGCGAGGCGGGTCAGTGCGCGCCCGATCCCCGCCGGCGGAGGCGTTGGTGCCGCCAGCTCGACCCACCGAACTTTTCATCGGGCACACCTCCGGTGGTCGCTTTGATATCGCTAAATTACGTCGGGACTTTTTTGCTTCCCCGCCTCCGTCCAACTCTGCTGGGTACGGCGCGAGGAACACGCTCATCGACGTCCGTCCTCCCACCGTCGAAGAAGAAGATACTAGTTTGGTAGATTTATTGCGAAAGTACCTGAAATTGGAAGACGACGGCCCCTCGAGAAGTTCCGATACCGAAAATTTGGTGCGCGCGTTACGTGAATACTTAAAGCAACAGTCTGAGCGGGCCCCCTCTGATGCCGAGAGTGATCCCGCGCGCCGCAACCTTTTGGAGAATCTCTCGGACGGTACTGCCTCCGATCTCCTAATAGAGATAACGTAGTGCAGGATCTGTTAGCCGATAGAAATTTGTTAAAAAGACTGTATCATGATTTGCGAAAAACGAAACCGTACCGAGGTGCTCGGAGCGGCGGCGGCAGCTACGGTGCTGGAGGCTACGGGACGGGACCGTGTACGAGGAATATGTTTTTACAGCCGAAATTTTGGTGGTATTCGGCTCAAGGACGGCAGTGATGGTCGGTCACCACCGATGTCTCCGCCGCCTCTCATTGAAGTGTGTCACGAGTCAATCGATGAGAAATATGTGGAATGTGCGACTCAGACGCTTCCGATACCAGAGGAAGTGTTATCGGAATTGGAACGTGTATACCGGGAGAAGCTGGAAGCGGCGACGGCGCCGACCAGCCCGACGAGCCCACCAGCGGAGCGCAAGCCGGCGCGCCGTCGCTCTAGTGTCGACCATGATGACGTCTCACAATCGGTCAGCGACACAATCAAGCGTTACTTGAGGATGGCGCGCAAGAAGAGCGTAGACGCAGACAAAGCGGATCGTTTTAAGCGAATCAACTACGATAAAAATTTGCGGTTCATAAAGCCCCGCGTTCCCGGAGAGGTGGACGACGACGGACCCCACAAGGGCTGTCAGACGGAGGAAGGGTGGATATTGACATACAGAGACTTGCAGTTTGCGTCGGTGGCGTCGACTCCGACGTCACCGCCGTCCCCGGCATCCCCTACGCAGTCGCACTCGTTCTTATCGGCTTTGCTTGGCCGCGGTGGTACAATGACTCCGCCCGCAGGTGGCATGCAGAAGTCGCGATCTTCAAGCAGCGTCGTGCAGAGCGTCAGCAAGAGGCTGTGGCGGACGCGCAGCCGGAGCTCCAGTCGCGTCTCCTCGACGTGGACGCCTCAGGTCAGTCACAATACATACTATGTTACTATATCTTTTATATGCACTAAACTAAACTGTAAATTATGGGTATATTGTGAATTACTGGTATCCATTATCTCAACTATTGATGAGGAAATATTGAATGCCTGAAATAATATCGTAATGTAACTAACACTGCTTCTTTAACTGCTATTAGTTATAAATGACACTGAAGGTATGACTTTTATTTTTAAACTTACATGATAGCATAGGAATACTGTGATAAGAGAACGCTGTGGGATGGTAGGGAATGTAGTGACCAAGATAGAGAAAGGTATGCTTAGTTGTTTCGGGAATGTGGAGAGGATGAATGGCAGAAGATTGACGAAATAAATTTATAAGGCGAGGGTGACCGGGCACAACGGTAAAGGTCGACCTAGGCGAACGTATATTGACAGAATCGAGCATGTCTTAAAGCGCTCATGAATGTAGAGGAAGCGAAAGAAGTGTGTAAAGATCGTAGCAAGTGGAAGGATCTAGTCTTTGCCTACTCGCACGGGAGAAAGGCGTGTTACTGTATATGATTATTTATCATCTTTGATAATGTTTTACTTAATATCAGTTTCATAGCTTTAATTGTTGTAACTAAGCTGGTAGATGAAACTCTCAATTTATTTCAACTGCAATTTATTTCCACGTATCTTAATGTCGATGGTGTTGCAAGTTTTGATAATATTAATACAAACAAACTCAAAATAACATATAATAAATATATTTATCTAGAACGAGTACGTAGTAACGGTGATCATCAAATAAAAACAAAGTACCGACCTTCGTTACATTTCGCGAAACATTTCAACGCACACGAAAGCCGCATACCACATTAATTTAACTACAAATGTGTAGAATAATTTCTTTGTAAAGTCATAAATCGGCCTTACAACTGTTTGCATGAAAGAAATCTGTTAGTTTTATAGCTAGGGAGCGACCTACCATTACTTATTAGTGCAATCGTTCTATTTGTATTTTTTTTTAGATTAAATTTTTTATAGTATAATATTAGAAATCTATAGAATAAATCAGAATTTTGATTAAAATTATATTGCCATCTATTATTCGACAAAGATCTTTAAGGTCCTGTGAATGAATAGGGCTTTACCACCAAATAATTCTGCTTCATATAAACTTTATATTCACTGCATTTTTAAATTTACACATCTGTGTTTCCCAATACAGTCAAATATAAAAACATGTCTCAAGTTTTCAGGTACTTAATAATAGTTTCTTCATCAGTTAAATTATTAGTAAATGTAAAATAATATTCTGCAGACCTTTGATTTAGGAATTAGGATTATGCGTGGATTTAGTAGATTTATTGCTTTCTAGAATTTCACTTTAAGTTAGTGCACCAAGAAGTGACTACGTATCTAATAAATCATCCCTTGTCAACGATAATGACTCATCGGTCTTAAAAACAGATACCTGGGCTTTCCGTGAAGAAAAACATCGTAACGAAATCATAAAGCAGTTTATTATTATAGCCAAACTACCACATTTAAGTTTGATAATCTATCACCAAGCGCATATTAGTTTCCGACAGCTACACTTGAGCACCAGTTCCTACAGGCTTAGTTAGTGAATAGGGATTTTGGCTGTTTATTCATCAAAAAGCCAGACCATTAATAACAAAATTAAAATGTGTTCAAAATTAAGGAAGTTATAAGCATTTTAATTTTATCGTCTCGAAAGCGTTCTAAGATATGACGTCACACTTTACTTTTTTCTGCAAGTTCTATTCGTTTTAAGGGGCAGGGTTATACGACTAATTAGGAGATCACTTTTCTATCTCCTTTAAGCCCTTGTATCTTTTTTTTAGCTGAATGAAAGACGATTATTTATATTCGGTTAACATACGTGATACATATCATATTTCATTATATTATTCACTTGTCTTTAGGTTTCTATAGATTAAAGACAAGTTTACTAACTTATTATTGTAACAAGTGAAGTAATTTAGTATGAAAATAAGCACATATTTGTTTTTTTTTTTCTAAACTAACTAATGCTGTTCACCGGAAAGGACTTCACCGAACTTTGTGGGCTAGTGCAGAAGGCACTCAGCCGCAAAAAGGTAACTGGCACATCATCAGCAGTGACTTCAATCAATTTATTTGGCATATCAAAGTTTATAGGTGCAAGCTAATAGAAAAGGTTATCACACAGCGAACTGTGTAATAAGACCATTTGTAAATATTAGCGTATTTAGAAAATACTAAAGGCTTTACATGTCATATACATCCTAAGAATCGTTGAATACAAGCGTCTTCTTACTAAGCTAGGAACAAATGTGCTTCATAAGACCCCATTTGTTGGTTGGTAAGTTCGTAACTGCCTTCTTGCCAGCGTGTTCTACTTCGTACAACATCGGGACCTTCAAAAGAAATAAAACATCTTATCAGGTTGGCATTATTATAAGTAAAATCATGTACAGTGATTTTAATTGGAGTTACTACTGGCATCTACCAGAATTCTCAAGTTGTGTTTGCTTTCTAGTTAAAAATGTAAGAATACATAATGTTTATATAAAAAAAAAACTATTATTGAGATACGATGGTCCCTTATATAGTAAGTATCTTTTTATTCGTAACGAAATTTTGCATAATATTTAAAGGATAGATTATATAAGATTCTTACCGACTAAAAACCCTTACTTCGTGCAGGTACAGGATATCCTTATTAAGAAGCTTAGACCGCATCTGAAGGAGCGAGTGTTGAACTCCTTTGCCGAACGGTTGTCACGTAATGGTGCGTCGTTTCTGTTAAACTTGCCGGTCTAGGAATAAGTATAGGTTCTGGGTATGCCCTTGCTTACTAAATTACTAATTCTAAATCGGTTCCCAGATGATACATAACTCGTGGCCTTGTAGACGCATCTTAAGTCGTATGTAAACTATATGATTTAATGTAAACAGTCCTCTCCAAATTTCCATTTGTTTGTCAACTTCTTTCCTTTCAAAGTCATATAAAATTTCATTAAAAAGTACTTTCTGTGTTATAATGCTTTGCGAAAGTCTATCCTGAAAACCATGCTTCCATGATACTGGTATTTCTATTTTGAAAGTCATTGCAAAAAACATAACATTGAATTTTGTTATAGATTTTTGGGCAACTATTTACAAATATTCTTTCCGTAAACATCATATTAAGAAAATTATCTAAAAGTAAATAAATACATTCCTAACAATATAGGTGGTTAAACTTTTACATTATGCATATCCTGCTACATATTATATAAAAATAGCATGGGAATGTTATTAAATTATGTTTTTTTATTAATATGACCCTCAGTCGTCTCATATCAAAAGTTCGCACGTATTTTATTTAGTGACTCTCAGAATTATGTTATTATTGAGTTTTATTTGACACTTAAAATATTTCTTTATTTGAAACTAAACAATATTCGTAATTTAGTAATTATTCAAACGGTGTCTATTAGACCATTAGTTATTAAATAAATGTAGTCGTATCACCAACCATAGAAATAGGATTAAATCATCTAAACTAGGAAATCCTTATGATTTTAAAAATACATATTTCAAATGTTTTTTGGAAGTGTGTTTTTAAATCTGGAGTTTAATTTTATTTACTCAACTACCGCATACATTTTATAAACTGCTTAATGTTTAGCATTTAATCAGTGTCTCTTCTAATAAATGCTTGAAGTTATTAACATACCAAACCTACAGGTACTGGCTCTCAAGCTATGCTGCCGGAATACTCTTATAAACTGTTTGGTGATAGATTTTCAATATTTAAGATTTCTAGCTAGGCAGACAGGCATTAGAAAAAACCCTACCACCATGTACTTATTCAATCTGTTTCTCTTCATCGTAAACTCAGGCTGTTTGTGGAATGTGAGTGAATTCGAACCTACGTCCATCTACACGATATCCGGCCACACTACCACTGAAACATCATCAAATTTTAGTTTTAATAGTGTTAAAATATACCAATTTAGAATTAATACTAACGTGACAGTAAACTTTACCTATCAAAAATACTAAAATCGAACGACTGTTAAGAATACTTAATCTATTACGTGTTACTTTATATAAAAAAAAAAACATCAATTTAGGCCTAAAAAGGCAATTATGAAAGTCAAAACACTACCACCGGTACGGAATACAACCGAGTTTTTAAGAAGAGTCGGCAAGAAATTAAATCTGTTTTTTTTTGTATGTATGTGAATGCATTTCTTTTGTTTTTAAGCATCCAATTCATAACATAAAGTACAATGCGTTTTAGTGTATGCACAGAGAGGAGATGTCACTTTCATATATCACCATCGTTCACATATCTTATAATAACCCTTTGAAATTAAAACTAGGTTGACGTGGTACCTTAACTTATTGTCCGTTTTATTATCCGTGTCAAATACTTAATTACTAATAATATATTATGTACGCATAATAAACGGTAGACTTATAATAGACGGTAACTTTATATTCCAGCACACATCTATCAAACGGCAGGTATAAAACTCGATTCCAACAGTAAATGACACATGTAAAAACAAAAAATAATATGTGTGTTATTTATTTCGTTCTAACGGCTAAAGAACTAAGTTCTAGCGATATCTGAACAGTAGGTGATACGTTTGGTCGGTTACTTTGCGGTAATATTATTGAGATTTCAAGTTTTTTTTTGCCTTATAAATTCTATATTATTGGACGGTAGCACGATATAAAAATATTGCAGCGGTTTTACTGTCTATTTTTATATGACGTACCTTAAACAACACTAAAACGAGATCCGTTCTTATTACACTTCGTTCAATCGTCTTCATCGAATGATCTGACCATCCAAGTCTCCAACTACTTCCTATTATTTACATACATACATAACATCACGCCTTTCTCCCTTAAGGGTAGGTATGTTTTTTTCTAATGTAACATCCTAATATCTAGAACAAATGAGTGTATGAGTTTGTGTGTTTGCTCGTAACACTTTCACACCTTAACTACTCGTACCTTAAGCGTAAGCGTAAAAACTAGTATGCAAAAAAGAGTAAATTTGAAGAGATGATAATTCAGATTGTGGCTGAGAATCCTACTCTGAAAAGGTCATAAGCGTTCTGTTTTAAGGAAAACCATAGCATAGTCATCGAACAGGATTAATTGGCACTCTTATTTTTGAAAATCTATTCGCTTATAGGACGCGTGATCGAATCAGAAATGCGGAGATCCGCAGAAGAACCAAAGTAAAACAACATTGCCCGAAGAATTGCCAAGCTTAAGTGGAAATACACTGGGTCCATTGCTCGTAGAACCGATGCCCAACGGGTTCTCGAATGGCTTCCGCGTATCGAAAGACGCAGCGTGAGTAGGCTCATCACAAGGTGGACCCACGACCTGGGGAAAGTCGCGGGAATCCGCTGGATGCGGGTGGCGTAAGACCGGTCGTTATAGAAATGTTTGGGCGAGACCAATATCTAGCAGTGGACGTCTTTCGGTTGAATGGATGGATGGTTATGTATAGTACGCGCATTTTAAACGTATCTCTCAAACCGGGACTACTGAAAAACTCAGAATGGCAATGATGTGTGTACACTAATGAAAGAAAAAATTAGTAAAAATAAAATTGTAATAGGATGTAAACAGAACTACACGCGAACTTACATTAAATGTAGAGGAACAATTGATGAAAGCAAAGCCAACATTACGCAACACTGTTTTGGTCAAAATAATAGTCCAATTCGCAGCCATTTATAGCATATTTCTGAACGGCATGACTAAAATGCGCGCGCTATGTTCCGACAGCTCTAGAGCCAATAAATCTTGACGTTTAATCGTTCCAGGAAGCAATGTTACTGGCCATCAGTTCATGATTCTTATGCTCTGTTTCCAACTCACTTGAGGTCGGCGCAGTATGTTTTCTTCTTCCATACAGCCCTAACAGCCGTTATCTCTTCATTCAATCTTTTTTCATATTATTCCTTCACATTACGTCTACACTTTATTTGACTTTCTCTACTATTACATCTCTCCATATTCATATTTATTACTATTATTTTTGTCCACATTCTTCCTCCTCTTCCGCTTCCTCTATTCTCATAACACATCACATCCACCACAATTAGCAATTCCCTTTCAAGTTTTCTACCACTGACGCCTATCCATCCAGTTCTTCACATCTCAGTTACATGCAATCGTTTCTCATCCATGCATTTATTAGCTCAGCATTCTGATTCATACAATATGATACGTCTTATAATGGTTTTGTTTACATACTGCCCTTTAATTTAATCCTGGAGTCACAAGTCACACTAGGGACCTGTCGCCATTTCATAAAATATGTCGATATATATGTGTGTGTGTGTGTATGTTTAGTTTATTTTCGACTACCTTATGTGGTGTGGTGTGATGACGTCACGCGTTTTGTGCAGGGCAGCTGTTGCTGGGTAGACGGCACCGGGCGGTGTGTGCGCCTCACCGACACTTCTCTGCTTACGCTCACCGATGTAGAAAGGCGAGCGTTGCAGCAGGCTGCCTTAGCGAGGCTTCAGCAGATCAACCTCGGAACCGCCATCAAGATACCTCAAGGTAACCTCAATAATCTCAATACTCACACAATACTATTCTACAAACATCTATTTCAAATTTAATATACAATCAAAATCCAAGTCTTTTTTTCTGTGTACGAAAGTCGATATGGTAATTTTTAGTGTTTTCTTTTTTCGAACTCGCTATTGTATTGACTTGAAAAGCTTAATAACTTCCATGGGCTTAATGATGAACGCGTAAAATCGGCCGCCAAGTATTACGTACTCAAAAGTTTGGACACCCTCCTCCCTCTTGTAAGCAAAGCATGTACGTAAGCATTGGCATATAATTTGGAAAAAATAAAACGAAAGTTAATTAGTAAATATTGCTTACGTCACCAGACCTCCCGCGTCCCATATTATAAAAAATAAGTAAAGCATAGACCTCCTCCCGATTGATGTTTACTTAAACGATCCAAAGCACTCAGTTGACAATTTAAATTTATATTTAAATACTATAAGAAGCGTATTGATTATTAAGTGGGACACCAGATTAAAAATAGTTAGTAATAGGACGTGAATTACGATTTCATCTTCTATGTTCCAGTCTATGATTATGGTGTCCAGTTGAAATTCTTTGGCAAGTCATAAAGCCGCTATTCACGCTTAAATGATTATTGCAATAATCATTACGTGTTAATTATGCGCATTTAGCAGTTAAGTGGCCGTTTAAAACCCTGAATGAGCTACTCAGGCGCCGAGCGTGGCGCAATGCTACTAAACGTGTTTATTGTAAACATTTAACATGTTAGCATTGTTATCCTTCAGCTATCACCTTTCTGTAGATCTGTTTAGTTGATTCTGTTCAGTCGTGTATTATTGGAGAACCTCCTTTTTTAATTTCATATTTTCTGTCCAGGATTTATTATTACATTATGTGAGCCAGCATTTCGTTAGCACACAGTTGAATGATTAGAAAAATAAAAGAACACAAGGAACTTGTATTTACAAATATAATTAATAAAAAAAAACAAATAAAATAATTTAATATAAGAGATAATATGAAAGTAGTTTGTTGACATGACCTCGGTTTGACATTTAGTAGTTCTTATATATCTATATTCATTAAATTCTGTTACAACATGACGTGATTTTAGATGTGCCATTTTAAATGATAGGGTTTGGTTATTGTAGACAAGTCAAGTGTATTGGAAATAATAACATGAAACCGCTACAAAAATTTCCCCGTTAGTTCTATCAAAATAGCCGCCATTTTACTGAATCATTGTATGAAAACCAGAAATATATAATGGATCAACATGACATAAAATAATAAACAAAACAGATTGATTCGGTAACAATTAGAAAAAAGCGAAATAAAACATTGACACTGGCAAATGTTTTCGCGTCACCAAGAAAAGAGTTAAAACGAAGTATGTGAGCTGAGTCGCGGATATATACAAATATACAGTTATGCGGCCAGAATGTGATACCTACTTGTTTACCTACCTGTAAGGCCTCTTAAGATGAAACCACGTCGGTAGCGCACGTAAACTGAATTGTGAAATTTGGTCGTAAGCCAGTAGGCGGTTTTGTTTATGGTACTGACGGCTGGCTATATGTTACTGCCGTTAGAATTGTTTAAACTGTTTCAGATAACTAAAGATTTATATTATGCTATTTGAACCATACGTGGGTGAGACAATGAGGAAGGACAGTTTTGAATAATAATGGTGTCTAATGATTCTTTATGATGTTTATATTTCATTTTCTACCGGAAAAAACCGACTATGAACCTATTAAAAAAATTTGAATTTTTGAAAAACACCGATATTCGTGTACATTTATTTCTAACTATGCGTTGATGAATCAGTCAGCTCAAGCAATTTATATATATATATAGATTTATAATAGTTTTAAAGTATTCATAACCGTAAATTTTACAACCGTATTTATTATTCAGTTAACAAGTTTATTGTTTGTGCAAATGTGCTTTATTGTTCGAAAATTTCATGCCAGTTTAATTTTAATAACTCTACGCTTCACGTAAACGTTCGCGTACCTGAGTAATATACAGAACAACAACCGCTCAGGTGACCCACTCGCAACTCTATAAATAGATTGACACATGCATGACATGCGTTCGGATATTTCAAGATGGCCGCGTGCGGACGCGTCGCGACGCTCGTCCGCATCGTTACTCAGACGTGACGCGTTGTGACGTCAACGTTGACACCGTCAAGTGTTGCGTGTCGTGAAGCATTATTAATGTTCGTTATCCTTTTAATATCTACGCTTCAATATCATAGAACAGGGGTGGCCAAGCTCCTTGATATTCAATTTTTTAAAATTTATATTTTTTGCGAGCCTCAATTAAATACGTATTAAAAGGGGATGCACAAAAGTTTACAAATTCGAAATCGGTCTGGACCTGGATTCGGTCGATTACGCCACTGTTTATGTTCGTTGACGCAGTATTCGATGAGTTATATCATTCTTCACTTGGACGGAAATGAATTTTGTTACAACGATGCACTAAGTCCTTCATATTTGTTGTCAGTAATTTAAAAGACATTTTGAAACACATACGGAACGATAATATTTTTTTTAAATAGAACACAAAAATTAAAAGGGAACTCGGGTACATTTATCGAGAGCCACAAATAATCCTTCAAAGAGCCGCAAGTTGGCCACTCGTGTCATAAAGTAACAAAGTCGTTGCGGTCAATAGAGATTACAAAATGTGCTAGTTACCTTTTGTGGCTGAGTGCTTTCAGCACTCGCCCCCAAAGTTCGGTGAAGCTGTAAAGGCCTCCCTGGCCAACAGCGTTAGCTATGTTAAAAAAAAAAAGTATGGGAACCATGTCTTTCGTTCCCGCTGGTGTAAGGAGGGGCGCAATTAGCAAGCGGAAATTGTAAAGTGATGTACTTCGTAGTTTCGACAATGTTAGATAAATACATTTTTTTTTTATGTCTTAATTAATTTTATTAAGTTACATTAAACACAGGTACCTATAGTCAATGCATTATGAACTAAGGCGTCGGGTCATAAATCATATTTATTTGTCTGTCTCTCTCGCACTTACTGGTCTTATGGAGATATGTAATGATGTGCGTAAGAATTGTAGAGGTGCATATGATAACGAGATATACGATCGATATGCTAAATTATGTTAAGTGTTAATAGGAATAATTTTTCGCTATCTGAAAATAATTTTTTTTATTTGTAAGATAAAATGTTTGTTTCGACGTAATCATAGAGAAACTGTACAAATCGTAATGTGGCCCTGAAAATTTAAATTGTTATCCAAATCATGATGATCGAACTGATCATGTGAAGACATAAAAACATCAACACCTAGGAAGTAATTCCTTAATTATATATAAATTCATTTAATTTCCAAATGAGCTGCTAAGTCGATAAATCATCCAATCAATAACACAACAACACTACAGTATCTAGTCTAAACAAAGTGGTAATGGCGGCGCGTCAGACGACTATTATTTTTGTTACATAAAATTGAAGTCTTCAACACTTACACATTACATATACCACTAGATTTTAGGATTTTGCTCCTATAATGGTTTTTGCGACTTTTCATTTCATACCTGACCATTGTTATTACTTAAAATATTATTTTATCAGATAAATTAAACCAGTGAAACTAGCGAACCGACACGGAGGGCGTCCGGAGAGCATACATGTAAAATCCGTGTATGTATTGTGTGGCGTGCGTGGTCGGTATGCTAGTTTTATTGATAATCCTATTTCTATGTTCAATATATTATTCTTAATTGTTAGCATGCAGGAATTACTCTAAAAATGTTTTTTCGTGCTGTAAAAGTGATGTCCAATGTTTTTTATTTGTAACAATTTATGACAAAAATACTTAATCTTTAGTTTACATATATTTATTCTAGTTTATATATACATGAAGTAAAAACTTTTTTTTTACGAAAATTGCACGGACGGAGCGGAATGAAATGTCGCACACTTATAGTTTATATAGAGAAGGAGTGCAGAATGTTAATATATATTTTTTTAATTATGCGTAAAAAATGAATAAAAAAAATAGACACTACCATGTACTTAACACACCACATACACACGATTACACGTGTCATTGTCATACTTGACATTTATTTACCGCGTAAGCAAAATGTTTACTTTTAAGAAGGTTTTACTTTAAGCAATTGACAAGAAAATGAGAATAAAATTGTAAACATTTTTAAAATTAATTATTACTCTTTTGTAAAAGAAAGCATATACTTTAATGAGTTATGGTCGATCACACGCGAGCACTAGTACATAGCATAAACATATATTTATAACTTTATATAAGGTTAATATTACCATCGTTTTTTTATCTGTTAATATTTAATAGTTATTAAAACATAGACGACATAGTAATTTACTGAAATAATTGAAATTAGTGGGCGATATCACACTATTGTGGTTTCAGCTGAATTAGACTCTATTATCATATCACAAAAGAACATATTTTTAGATACATAGGCACACATTTACATAACACTTCACTCGGTCACTATACACTTAGTCGAAACGTTTTTGGAGATCGTTTGCCTTTGTTAGTTCGATCTGCACGTTCCGAGAGTAAAAGGCAAATATGTTTTGAGAAATTTTAATGTTTTATTTCTTTGTTTACCAAATCTTGCTTTTATGGTTTTCTCGTGTCATCGTCTGTATCCGATTCGAAATCTATGCATTGAAGGATGGATAAAAAATATGTTTTCCTGCGCGTCGATCCGCGACGTCGGTTTCCGATCTTTTAACTACACAAGAATACGATACGAGTTGTAGTAACCAATAGAATGCAATTAATAAATGTATACCTATCTAGTTACCTACTAAACATTTTCTGAATCGAAAGATTCGAATTAAATATTTGGCGTGGGCCGCAAATGTGCGGCCATTTAAAAATGATTTATTTGATTTACTCGTACAAACATTGCATTAAGTTACTTCAGAAGTAAGCTCAAGAAAGAATTTAGAGTACATATGTTACATTAATATTTTATGATAGGAATAACCAGTAGAAACCTAATCAAAGAAATTAAAAGGAATTTTTCACATTTCCATTAAATTTATTAAACATTTGAAAGAGAAACTAACATTGAATTATCTACAATTATATCGTCATTTACGGCATAATTAATAGTTTAGCTAAAAACAAATTTACCAAGTCTTAAATAAATGTCTAGGTATCAGATGTCTCTTAATGTGACAATGATGCATGCGTTTGCATTTAGCATACCGCAGTTCGCAGTTCGTCGACGGCTGTAACAATCGCAACGGCTGCTAAAATTATCCAGGAATGTTAAGTATCTGGTACATTTACTTATATTATCTTAAAAGTATCTTCCCTTCGTTCGCGGCTCTGCTTTTACTGATTTTTTTTTATAATTGAAAGAAACAACACTCATTTACCGTTATATAATTATAATATGTAACTATGTCACAATACAAAATGTATAGTCCGTTTACAGTTAGTTTACCTTTGAAGTCTCATTTTAGTATGTTGGAATTACAAGTCACGTAGTCAAATACTTTTTCAATCGTTTTCGATTTTCGCTTCTTATACATACATATCATCACGCCTGTCTCCCGTGGGGGTAGGCAGAGATTACGTCTTTCCACTTGCTACGATCTTGACACACTTCTTTCGCTTCCTCTACTTTCATGAGCGCTTTCATACATGCTCGTTGGTTATGAGTACTTTTTACCTGGCCCTTATTTAACACATGATTGATTTGGTCTATATACGTTCGCCTAGGTCGACCCTTACCGACTTGCCCATTCACCCTCGCCTTATAAATTAATTTCGTTAATCTTCTCTCATCCATCCTCTCTACATGCCCAAACCAACTAAGCATACCTTTCTCTATTTTGGTCACCACATCCTCTACCACACCACAGCGTAAATTACATTATAGTAATATTATGTACAATTATATAATATTACTTATAGTACATTTAAATCGTAAAACATGCCAAAACGAATTCAAAGTAGTGCTAAAAACATTTTTCTAACCATACGTACATTATCTGAAGAAGAAAGATCATTTAAAGATGTGTTAATTCCATTCATCAACGATCTGCCCCCATGACTCGTACGTAAAATAGTGTTGTCTGCGCATTAATTTTTTCTAAATTTTATTGGAATAAATGTCGAAAAAGTCATCTCGGTATATTATAAAATAAATAAAAAAAAACCTTGATATGTATCACAACGTAATAAATATTGTATTAATTTTACCGCAAAGAAGGAGAAGTTGCAGGTTCTATGTTTCAATACTAAATACTCCAAGGTAAACTACGTATTCAAAAAAGAGGATTTTGATTTAATGCGGCCAGAAATAAAACACCTGTAAACTATGTTGTTTTTATTGATGTACAGCTAAAGGTTTTTAGCGAAACATATATCATACAACTGATGTACATATATCCGGCTGATAGATATGCCAAAATGGCCAGTAGCTACGGAGTTTCTTTTTCTGTGATAACTCACGTTTCCGGTTGTACTATTTTGAATCTGACACGTTTATCAAACCTCTTCCAAATTGTATATTCAATTTAAATCATGGCGAATAATACATATCAAACATGGCAAAATAACTTTGAACGAACTATATCAATACTATGACGTCTGCCGTCAACATGCTATAGTATGAGTATGACAAATATAATATGGAGTTTAAGTGCTAGCGCTCAAAGAAAAATAATAACATTTATAATATAATTCGTATGTTTTGATTATGAATAAACTATACAAAGATTTACATAATTATTACTTGTAGCGCCAATGAATGAAACAAGCAGACAGATTCTCGTACCATCGTGCTACAGACCAGATCCTAAACAATATTAACTCGTACCATCGTGCTACAGACAAGATCCTACACAATATGAACTCGTATCATCGTGCTATAGACTAGATCCTACATTGAAATTAAACTTTACAGGCACTTGAGTTATCCAATCACTTGTTGACAGTTAACATTTTCGACTACAGGATAATATTATTTATTATCCCTACAGTCGCTATATCTGATCGTACAGTATTACATAATTTTTTTTTTGTTTCAGCGCTTATCACTTAAATAATTCTTAAAACCCTGGATTTACACTCACACTTGATTGGATCATTTCATAATTATAAATGTTTGCTTTTTATATTATTATTTTTTAATTCTTGCTTATCTATTTGTCGACTGAATGTCTGTGCATGTCACACATCTACCGCAAGGTGATGCTGCAACAAGTAGTTCAATAGGGACTGTTGTTGGATTCATTCATAACTATTTCAAATGTGTGTTTTTGTATTTATAATATATATATTTATTATCCAACAATAAATTTCTTTCTTTTTTTCTTCTTCAAACGTTTTGTGATGAATGGTAGGTTATCTTAATTATTTCATTTATTAAATTATGAAAATTAAACATTATCAAAAGAGTTTTTCCAAACTTTCGAGTTTTCAGTTTTGTTGGCAATTCCCAAGCCTGTCTAGTTTTTTTAATATAAACATTATTTTATGTCATACATCGTTATTTTGTATAATGTTCGGAGTTATTTGTTCTTGCGTTTGACAAAAAAATCTCGATTTTTTTTTGTTTTTGAGTGTTAAGACTGTTTTGCTTATCAGCGTCCATTTATGGTATATTTTTCGATTATAAAATAAAAAATAATCCGTCAACATTAAAAATGTGTCTACAGAAAAGTATTTGAATGAATAGACAAAATCGTCTACGGAAGACGGTGCGCGAAACGGTTATTTAAAAGATCTTTAATTATTGAACTGTAAACTTTAGCTACCCACGCTGTAAAAGAGAAATTAATGCATCTATCGCTCTATTGAAATCTTTATTAAAAAAATAAGAACAAATGCTGACTGACGAAAGATCCAAAAGTAATGAAGCTACAAACCTAAAGTTTAGACAGTGCAAATAAAATCACGAATACATTTTTTTTTTCTTAATATATATTTTTTTATTCTTGTAAATCAATATTTAAGAACTTGCAACTCTAATCGGCAGTAACGTACAGCACGTTACGGAGTTTTCGACATTTGTAATTTAAAGTTTTAATTTTTCATTTACAATTAGAATTTTACCGGCGAGGACGTGGGACTTATATTATAAGGACTAGCTGTGTGCTTGCGGGTACGTCCGCGTTTCGTATATTCTTTACTGCGTAATAGAGTTTTTACTTTTTTTTTACACGGAACCCTAAATATTTTCGAAAAACAAAAGTACCCTGAATTACGCGGAGTAACAATAAAAGTCCCGTCAAAATAGCTCCAGCCGTTCCGGAGATTATCCGGAACAACTGTCTGTTTGTTTATTTGAACAACACAATTTTTTTTTTCGTGCACGGCATAGACTCAGTGCTTTGACCAAAATCTCATCTGATGGTAAGTGACGATGTGGTCCAGGACGGTAAAAACACACCAGGTCTTGAGGTACTGGTTCTCAAGTGATGCTGCCGGAACACACCTATTGGTATTTGGCGACAGGTTTTCAAACTTGAGGATGGTAGTTACCCAGACGGGCATCATTAAAAAATGCCCTACCACCATGCTATAGTTTCCTCACGATGTTTTCCTTCACCGAGAGCTCAGGCCGATTTTCGAGTCGGATAGATGGGGTTCGAACCCACGTCGATTGACGCGGAATCCGGCCGCAGTGCGATGACATTGTATTTTTGGTATAAGTACATTCAAATCTATTTAGGAAATAAAAATATTTTGACATAACAAACAGACACTTCAATTTTATGTATTAGTATAGGAAGTATATAATAAAAACGTATATATACCATACACATAGACTACAATAACTAAGATGGGAATGTACATATTTAGAGGCCGACCAGGTAAGTTATTTCAATATTAATATATGGCGGAGGGCCTATGCGTTACTTATTTCTGTACTGGAGCCGAGGGGGTCTGAATTATAATTACATTTAATTAATTAGGTAAATTATGTAAAAATAATGCCAATGCTTATATTTACTATAAAGGGGGGGGGGGTGAGATAAGATCTTTGCTTTTACTGCTGATAAAGAGGAAGGAGGAGACAATACAATATAAAATCCTACTTAAGTTATATTTTTATTATTATAAAAAAATATTTCCTTCGAATAATAAAATACTGAGATGAAAAGCGTTTTAAACTCTTTATTCTGTCCTGTATACTATCTATAGAACATTTTTTTTTTAATTTTTGATCAGATATTTAATTTTTGTTCAATTTTTTGAGGACACAAAACTAAAAATTCAATGTGGTTTTTAGTTTTAACTGTACGCACTCCCAGTTGTAAATGAAATTAATATAAGATATGTAATTATAAATGTGGATTACAAAAAATGAGATGATACACGCAGATGAGAAATCACATATTTAAATTAGTGTAAAATATTTATTAAGAATATTATTTATAGCTTAATAGCACTTCAAAAGACGCGTTTTTTCTAACGCCCACAGAACCTAAAGCTAGCAATAACGATGTGCCAAAGAAATATAAACAGACACAAAGAAATAGACTACATTTACAATGTAAATTGTACGTAAATTTTTAAATAGATGTACCACGCATATCATAGCATGGTTCGATTCTGATAACATTTAATAGTATAACAACTACTTCTACTTAGTTTTGAACCGGGAGAGAATAACAGCCTTTGAATTTAGGAATCATTAATAAGTAAGATAATTACATTTAGCATTGGTTGGCTCTAGTGGTGTAGGATTAATGTGAAATTAAATTACATTAATTTTGTAACCAAAACCTCAGATTCATTTATAAGTTAGGATTCGAACCTGCGTTAATTGAAGCTGAATTTGACAATGAGCTATCATCGCTTCAGAAATTCTGTTGATGACGGTAGTCTTTGCGTAGACTTTATTAAAAAAAATGTCCATAAACTACCCAATGTAATCTATCTATCTATATATAAAAGGAAAACGGAGTTCATTTGAGGCACCATCACCTCAACAGTACTGAACATATCGGGATGGGACTACTACCATTCCAAGCGAAATTAAAAATTGAGTGTAGATGTTTATAGGTTATTTATTTTTTGGATTCCATCGACCCTTTCTAATATTTTCTTTCGATTTACTCTTATGTACATTTCCCGCTAATAATAACAAAAGATTCGTTTTCTTTCTTTTTTCAATCACACCTAAAGAACATATGAATCGCGGGGGCGGAGCCACGGGCACACAGCTAGTATGATACATATTAAAACATAATCAAAGAATGCAACGATGATTTAAGGTTGCCTTTTTAAGATTTAATAAATTTACCATAACTGTTTATTCGTTCGGTAAAAAAAACGAGACGAGAAAAAGGAATTCCCTTAAAATTATGAAATAGTAATTAGTTGCATAATTTGAAATGAAAAAGAAACTGATTATTTTTTTACATTTAATCCTATTTCCGTCACGAGTTTGCGAAATGTCAACTACGAATTCACACACAGTGAGTGAATCATCCGCGGAAGTCGACCTGTGTGAATCATCCCATGTATATATATATATATATATATATCTGATATATAGATATATATATATATATCTGATTATATGCGATTGGAAATTTAATATCATAGGATTTCCAACATGGAATATACCCCCGATTATGGCGCAGTGGATAGTGCTGCCGGAGTACGCGTCAATGGACGCGGGTCTCGAATTAAAATTATTATATTTGAATCTACTATATTTCATACAAATTAGAACGCGAATTTAGAAATATATAATTAGATAAATCACTGTAAGTTATATTCTAATACGCTGAATTTAGTGATAAATTGTTCCAATATTTCCAGAGGGATGTAGATCTCCACAAAGATCTGAACCTACCCTCGACGGAATCCGTTCTCAGGTCCCTAACCAGCAATTATTTTGTTCTAGCGGAAACATATCCGAACGCCGTAATGGTAGCCGCCGCGACCTTTACCCTAGACCTAGACCTTACCCGAACGCCCCGTGAAAGAAAGGACGCCCGCGTAACATACTAACCGAACCAGCAGATGAGATAAAGCCCGCGAACAGAACTTTTCCTCCTTAATCGAGAAATCAAACGCACACGCGCACTTAACAATCGTTCCCAACGGCGTTGAAGGGCGGCTAACTTTGCTCCCGCACACACTCCGGGACCCTCTTCGGCAGTTACACAAGACATGCTTCGATCCTCATCTGGAGACACTCTTGTAGATGCTGTAAGCGCGATACAGTGCCACTGCATGCACTTGGATTACACGCATCATACTTAGCACACATTTTGCACACTACAAGCAAGGTTCTGTAAGGGACCTTTTTTACTTTTACAAGTTTACTAACCGCTAAGTTAGTTAAGGCAATTTCCGCGGAATTGTTATCACATGTAGAAACTCAAGCTGATGTTCATACCATTTTGGTAGCCTTGTGCTGTCTACCATTTTTAGGCTAAGCGCCTTAAGAGCTTGCCTCAAAGTTCGGTGAAGTTGTTAAGGGCCCCTTTCTACAGCGTTGTCAGATAAAAAAGTGATACTGGCTCTTAAGTGTCATTTTCGGAACATTTTATAGGAGCTTTGTGAAACTTTAAGGCGATAACAAACAAAGTGGAGTAACATAAGAAAACTCTTTATAATTAAACTATCTAGCTTCATACCGAAAGCTCATATTTCTCTGCATTCGAACCCACATAGATGGACGCAGTGCCCGTCCAACCTATTACTGAGTTATCATCGCCTATCATAAAGAACAGATCACTGATAATATACACAGGGTTGCCCCGTCCCGCAAATTAAACATTTATTTATATTTTCATTATTATCAAAAAGTTCATCACAATAAAGCACGTTTATCGAATGAAAAAAATATATTCAAAGAATTTATCTATACAGGGTCTGGTTGTAATATCATAATAAAAGATTTTCACTAAAAGCATAATTTTTCAAATTTCTTGTTTTTCTTTTCATTTTTCTTGTTATCACGTCTATGCCCACATTATCATGAAGAGGGGAAGGGGTCAAATATTTACTTACTATTACTGGTAAGGGGTAATGCAAAGAGCAGAGAAGCTGAATGACTCCTTTTTTGAAACTTAAAAAAAAATCGCACTTTGCAACCACTGTACAACGTGATACGTAAACTGAGTTATTTACTAATTCTCACATTATAACTCACATGTCATCGCCGGTAAAATTCTAATTGTTAATGAAAAATTAAAACTTTAAATTACAACTTCCGTAAACTCTGTAACGTACAGCCATGATTACCGATTAGGGTTGCCCATTATGAAATATTAATTTACAGTAATTTACAGGAGAACAAATTACAGGTGTCTCAAGTAAGCAAAATTTTACTTTTGTTAAAAACAATAAGCAAATTGCTTACATAACCAGTATTCAGACCCCACGTAGTAACCATGTACCATTTATTTACGCGGAAACCAAAAATTTCCAAAAATAAAAGTGGCCTAAGTGTTTTATCATGGTGTGGGACAAATCAATCGTCGCTTAGTTAATTACACATTGTTTATTGCATAGGTGTCGCTCGGTCTCGAGCGGTGCGTACATACATACACATAACACTAAGTAATTAGGAGTAACTTCAGCTATATACCATAAAAAAGTTCAGATATAATATGTTCAGCCGTTCCGGAGATTAGCCGGAACAAACAGCCAGACAGACAGCAAACATTTTAAAAACTGTGTTTTTGGTAGATACCGTATATACGTTCATATTATAATGAATCGCATAAATAATATTCATTATAATAACGTGTATTAAGAGAATTTTTTTGCATGGTGTTGTTCCTCGCCGAACGTTCACGAACCGAACGTCCCCCCTCAATGAAATTACGATAGTGGTTTCAGAAGGCAAGTCATTATTAACGTGTATTTTAATTTTAATTGTAACAGATAATAAAGGGTAAAAAAATGAAATTAATTAAAAGTTGTTTTTTTATATTACAAACGTACACTTCAATTTTGTTTGTTAGTATACAATTATATAATGAGATAATTAGCGACCTGCTTGCCATACTTAAGGTAAGTCTTATGTGTTTGCGAATCTAAAATCTGACGAATCCCTGCATTCACAAAACGTATAACAACCCTAATGTCGCACGGATTTAGCGACAAGCATTTCTTACTGCACAGGAAACGGTCCGTTACAGAATAACTAATAAAATACAAAGTTTTATACGCGTTTTTTTTCTTAATTTTCTATTCGAATACACACAAAAAAAATCCAATTTGTTTTAAAAAAATTACTCGTAGATTATAAATTCTCGAAAACTGACACAATATTTTGTAAACATCATTCTTTAATCGATGCGTATCCGGTTTTATAATAGTCGAATTTATACGCATGTTAATTATCTTTTATGATTTTACGTCAAAAAAATATTGCCTGTACAGTTAACGCTAGTGGAATATCGATCAAAACCCCGACGGCGCCTAATAACATTAATTATTCAAATTTCGCTCATATTTTCTAATTTAAATTCACTTGGCAATACAAGCGGTTGACGGCGAAAGAAGAGTTTTTGGCGGGATAGTAGTTTGTCATTTAATAGTCCTTGTTTTTAATTTATTAACTTGGTGTCATATACACTCGATATTGTGTAATTTTTGTGGCGTTTTATGCGATATTTTTGGTTTTTGGTTATTGTGGCACAAGTCAAGTGTGTTGAAAACAATAAATAACACTGAGTGTCAATTCTGAAATCAACCAAAAATTCTCTTGGAACACTCAATAAATGGCCGCCCTTTTGTTGGGCACTGAATATTAGTAAAATAATACGTAGTTAGGCCGAAAAAACTTGTATTCAATGCCATAATACATTCGAAACAACAATAAAGCGAAAGAAGAGTTTTGGAAGTGTGCCGCAATTTAAGTTTTTCATGTCGCCGTCATTACTTTTAATTCAGTATTCGACTATTCATTATGTAATTTTGGTGGTATTTTTTCGCCTATGTTATTTACTTATAGTACACAACTGAAGTGAAAATAATTACACGGAACGTAAATTCTGAGATATTTTCCATAAACAAGGAATAAATTAAATTAAAACATGGTTGAAAAGTGGAATTTGGATTGCAATCACTTAAATAAAGGTCAATTTTATAAAAGATATCAACCTAAAATTGGTCTAAAACCGTGATTCTCCATATGGAGATTAAGTCATAAAATTACAATTATTATTTCGAGGTTACGGTTTGGCCACTGCTCTTCGCCTGTCCATCTGAACAAATTAAGAATTATAGATAGATCTATCTGAGAGTGTGTGTTGGTAGAGGGTAAAGTCATGCATACTTTTTAAAACTTTTTTCTATTTAATTCTTTACCACTGTATGGTATTTTATGCAATTATAAGGCTATTCTTCCTTGTGACTATACTTGTAGCTATACTATCTCTTAATAATAAAGTATATATTAAATCAATGTAAACTTATCATTTTATTTAAATTTATATATTGCCAGTTCGCCATTTACCCGCTAATTTCCGTCATCTGCCTTAAATTACAAAACCCTATCACTTGGAAATGGCAGTAATAGACTCTAAAGAGGACAGAGTTGCCAAGATTAAAAAAAGAAAAAGATGAAATAAAAAAAAATGGCGTTTTTTTTTGGCGGGATCGTAGGTTGTCTTCTTCTTCTTCTTCTTAGTTAATGGCAATCTGTGTGTACACACAATTTGTGCCAATGTCATGTGGTAAGATTTTCAATCTTGTATCAGCGTTACCAAGCTCCAACAGAACGGTGGCCTATCCTGTTCGAACTTTCCATTGAGCTTTGTCGGCACCTCAGAATGTATGCTACGCGTTGTCTTCTATAATAAACTTAACTTGAACACAATAACTAAACTATTTCACACAAGACGCCACCAAGATTACATGATATAGAGACAAGTACATAAGTTTAATGTATTAAAGAAAACAATTGCTACATGTCAGACTGAGATCCCGCCAAAAACTAACGTAGGTTGTCATGAAGTAATTTGCATCATAATCGATTTAAATGCTGTGATTATTTGATCATATATTATGCAATTTCGGTGTGATTTTACGTGATATAATTAAGTTATTATGCTGAAGTGAAGTGTATTGCAAAAAAACGTAACATGGAACATATATTCCGAGGTATTACAAAGACTGTATGGAAAGTTTTTTATCCAAAGGGCCACCGTTTTCTCGAAGATTACAAAAATAGATCCCAAAGCTGGGCCAAAGAACTCGTATTTAGTAAGTTTGCTATAGAATTGTGATTATTAAACCTGGCACGTCGTTTATAAGTGGAACCTGTTTCATTCCTTCACAATTATTTACTGTGATGTAAATTACATCAAAGTTTCTGATTAATAGCTTTCTGCAGTGCAATTAGTTTATTAACGATGTTGGCAGACCGCACGCGGTCGCTGATTCAAACGCGAAATAATGAAATTTGACAATTAAATATTATTTTAACGCTTTAAAAACGTTTATTTTTTTCATATAATGATATAGGTTATGTTTTGGTATCTATGGCTGTTGTTTCTACGTGAACCTATACTGTTATACCTATACTTTGTTAGGATGAGAAGAGAAAAAAATGGATTTAATTGTAAAAAAAAAGAGTTGTTTTGCTTTTTAAGATATTATCAAAATGATCCTTCTATTCAAATCTGTCAATAAAATATTTATAACTATTGACACCATGCACCCCATGTTTTTTTTTTTCACACAATTAGATCCATTTCTTATCTTGATTTACACTGTTCTTAATTTCTATTTATTAATTACTTTCTATTTTTTTAGTTTTTCAATCTATTATTTTATGTGGGGATATCCAGTATGGATGCTATGAGGATAGCTGTTAGTCAGTTAAAAAGGATATACCTTAGCATTACTTCTACTGTCTTCAAGTATACATAGAAGTATCCAATTATATTAATACACCTCAATCCACCTGAACTTCTAAGAGTCCAAATGATCGTATTCTCGCTTAATGTGTCGAGTGCCCATAAAAATGAAACAATAGAAAGACAATAGGAAAACAATGGAAAGCTGGCGTAAACGCCAGGAGGGTGCTCAAGGGGTTAAAAACGAATATCAAAGAAATTAGAAAGCATAATACCAATAATTGTTTACGTTAGAATTGTTTCGCAGTTCACAATAAAATATGAATTAATTTTATTATAAACCTTCAAATTGTCTATTTTACATGCTATACAAAAGTATGAAGCAGCTTTTCGTATTGCAATCAACCATCCGCCATTAGTCTTGTTAATTGGTCAAGGCCGAGTGATGATAAACTTTTTTTTTTGTCAAATTGTTACATATTTGATAATCAGTTAGCTTATTCATGTTTCAAAAATGCATCATGGCATTGTTTTGACCATTTAGATATCTGATGATTATACGAGTTAACTACTGATCAAAAAATCCGGCCATAGCTACTCAAGGATACTAGAATTTAATCCATTGATATTAAGGGGATATCCTAGCGGCATTTATTCCATTCAGACGTAATCCCCTGTTTCCTCCCTGGATAATAGTATTATGGTAAATATCTTTATACCAAATAATATATATTAAATATCGCCATGCTTGTACGTTTTGATTTTTTTAAATAAATTAATTATTGTGGATTGTGTACTAGGAACCTTTGAAAATGAAAACAATGCTCGATTTTTACCGTCACTTTCAGACGTTCATCAAACAAATTTGATGGATAAAATTAAAAAAAATAAAATAAAAAACATATAGGCAAAGTATTTATTTTTCTAGAACTGGAAGAAAAATAAAAATGGATTCAGTTTTGGACAAGGAAATCAGGTACTACGAAGTGATGTTTTCGTCTATTTTGCATACGGTAAAATCTGCCCGAGCTGCAGTTGTCCTTTTCGTGTTTTTTAATTCTTTCTTTGGAGCGCAAAGCGAGAGCAATTTATTTCTGAAATATCTACATATTTTTCCCACCGCATGTCCTCTTAATACACCGCTGTTACCTCGATTCAAAGTACTATGTACTAAAATTAACCAGTTATATATCTCTATCTCTCTTTCTCTCAACGAGTAACGTCTTGTTATAAAATAAAATAATTTACACTATTCGTTTGCTCCCCATTATTCATAGTTTAAATGTGTTTAATTTTATGTAGATTATATTATTATTAGGTTTATAGATGTCCCCGACCATTGATTTTGTCAAATGTTTGTGTTGAATTTTCGTTTAGACTTTATAATTTATTAATACAAGTGTTGACGTGTTTACTATAGGAATATCGTTTGATGTACTTATTACTTTTTATTTAATTTTAGTTGGTGTTCAAGTTTGATGTTACAATAGTAATTAATATAACTGAGTTATTGCAACCAAATATTTTCAGAATAAGATATCATCTTCTAAATGAGATATTATATTAAAACGTATATACTATGAAGAGTACATGAAGAGTTGAAATTTATTTTTCTGTGTTACGAATTAAAAGTTAGTTAATATATTAAAAAAACACCTTAGAAAAGTACGCTATCATCCAATAACAGACTTTTTTTTAATAGAGATTTTTACGTACTAATTGTTTCTATAGCAGGTTCTAAATAAATCCAGAATACGGAAATCACAATGAAATGCAAACGACTTGTATTACGCTCATTTTAATTGTAATACGGCTGGGCCGCGTTCGGGAAGCTACGCAGAATGTTCTCGTCTGAACTACCGCAGTGTCTCAAGGCGAAAGTCTTCGACTAGTCTGTATTGCCAGTGATGACATACGGCACTGAGAACCAAAGTAACCGACATTGCCCGAAGAATTGCTAAACTTAAGTGGCAGTGGGCTGGGCACATTGCTCGCGGAACTGATGCCCCATGGAGCCAATGAGTTCTCGAATGGCTACCACGCACCGGAAGACGTAGCGTGGGTAGGTCGCCCACAAGGTATAATTTAAAAAACCATCACACCTCGCAATTAGCCTCTCCTCTTCGCTTTAATATAACTTCATTCTGAGCCTCTGTTACGTTCAAAATCAAAATATACGAGCGTTGAAATTCGGTTCGGAAAACAACCCAATCACCGAGAAGTGACGGCAACAAGCTCGATTAGGTTTATCCTTCTTTTTGTATAAATATATACTACCTTTTTTTTACTATACACAAATTATATATTATAATAATAATAATAATAAATTATATTGAACAAAGATTACATGTAAAATATTAATGTGGGTATCAGCACTGGTTACAAACCGTATCGCAGATATCATAGCACAATATAAAGGTACACTTAAATACCATTCATAAGAGTTATAATTTGCAAATTAGATGAGTGAGTGCGAGAGAGAGTGTGTATTGAGTTTGTGTATGTGTGTTTGTGTGTGCGTGTACCTGTGTGTGATGTTGGAGTAACAAGGGTTTTGTTAGGGAATATGGATAAACGTGGTTGTATAGAGAATGATTAAATTCTAAACTGGGCCTTCAATAGACTTTCAGTAGTTTCATAGGTAACCATTTAAATACAATTTTTTCAATTTATTGCTTTGGAGTTGTTCAATCCCCAGAAATTTATTTGCTGTATTATACAACAGTGTTCCAAGAACGATGTAACAGTTATTAGCTGAAGGCGATGTCACTTCCAGATATCCACCTTATATACTTGTAATCTTTTAATATTAAAACTTGCTTGTCATAGTTCTTGGACTTATTGTCAGAAATATCTGTCATAAAAATGTGTCATAGTTATCTAGGTAGAATAACTAGTAAGTGCGAATAGTAACTTGGAGAGTGGGGCGGGTTAAACGTAATTTGTTTGTGAGCCAGTCGTTACCGCGTTGGTAACTAACCGCTTCACGTTAATTTTTTGTTTGCGACAGGTTGAGTTATTGACAATCGGTAATATGTTTAGGAATCTATAGGAAGTTTGATTTTGCTAATTGATTTCATAATAAGATCCCAAAGAACATTACCGATTTACCTGACAATAAGTTCAAGCACCATGTCACGCATGTCTTAATTTCAATAGGTTATTACAGGGTGGATCATTACGTAAATGATAGTGATGTCTGGAATTTACACCCCTCTCTTTGCTTCCGCTAACAATGGTGTAATTATGATTTGTATAGATTTTATTTAAAGGTAATATTTATATTAGTAGTTTATAATAAAAAAAGGAACCAAATCGAGTTTATTGCCGGGTCTTCTCGACTGTGTTGTTTTCCGAACCGGTGGTAGTGCTTTGATGTTCATAAGTGCTTTATCAGGACCTAACTTGAATAAAGAATTTTTCGATTAATTTTGATTGAATCTTATTGTAGAACCTTTTTTTTTTGACGAGGGGAATTCATTTACGCACTACCCTTACCTATTGCATTAGTGAGACCAAAGTCCCCCAATGCAATAGGTAAGGGGGCGCGGAGGGACGTCTCCGCGCCAGTGTGGGACTCGCCCGGACGTGAAGCGTCCGGAAATACCCACTAAACCCCCGGAGCCGCCCGCCGCATTTGCGATGGGGGCGATACGGGATTGCGTGAGCATTGCTCCGCGTCGCCCCCTGCGGCAAGCCCACCGGACCTCGTCTGTGCAATGGCACAATGGGGATGAAGGGGGGGGGGGGAGAGAAGGCCCCCCACCTCTTAGCCCACTTCTCACCAGAGAAGTTTGACCCATGGTCACACTCCAGGGGCAAGGGATTTAACACCCCTTGCCTCCAATAAAAAGAAAAAAGGAAGAATGGGACAGTAGTGGCGGGCAAAGCGAAAAGAGGAAGAAACCCGCTACTGCTGTAGCAGAAATAAAATAGGTCCCTCTCCTTCACTCGTCTTGACTAACAAGACGTAGTAAGGAGAGGGATACCGAGAAGAGAAGATCAAGCCCAATCCCCACACTTATTGTAGAACCTAACACTATTACCTAAAATTATTCGAATTACTGAGTCTAAAGCATGGATGCCTTTATTTCTGAAATTTAAATTATGCCGGTCGTTTACCAGATCCAAATTATCTACATTTTTGTTAACGTACGTCATTAAATTAATTATCAAAGATGTATTGGGAGAGCAAAAATAAGTTACAACATTCTTGAAACTTATTCTTTAAAGATTCGTGAGGATGTATATTTTAAATTGCTCGAACTGCCCGTTTTTGTAAGTTGAATACCACTGTACTATATGTTTGTCTTTTTTTGCAGAAAATGCGGTGGCGACCGTCACAAAACCTAAGAGGCGGACGTACCTCATGAAGAGGAAGGCGCTGACGACTGGTTTCTTTGACCAAAGCCGCGCTAAGGACGCCGAAAAAGATAAAGGTCGGTCTTTACCATCAATAGTTATAAGAAATAAACACATACTCGTATGATGTTTACAAATTACGTTAAAATAAGAAATTCCCTTAAAAAATTTTAAGTCCATGTGAGAAAGCTAGCACATTATAGTAGGTGCTGAAATAGTCAACGAAATTCGTTTTTATGCATCAACATTAGTTGTCATACATGTAAAATAATATGCAAAATTAAAAACCTTACATGATTTTATTTAAATGTAGTATAAAATATTTAATTAATCGTGGTTGAGTTATACTTTTGCTCGCGTCGTGGTCTGGAAAAGGAAATGTTGCTCAAAGCGAAATTTATTGTATTCGAATTTTAAAAAGTCCAGGATTTCACTAGCTTTTTTTAAACTAACAATATTAATAAAGTTTTTTCATTAAAATCAAAACCGACTTCAAATGAATAAACTATAAAAATGCACTAAAAAGTCAATAAATAATAACTTTATTAATCTGCATCGTTAATTTTCAAATCAGTGCCAGCTTATGAATAACAAAGTGTTGTTTGTACCTCGCTAATTATATTAAATTTGGATTAATTATTTTTTTAAATCACCCTAGTCCTTTATTTAGTTTATGCGTAATTGTGATAAAGTTACGCAGTTATTTCCATTTATAAATGAGTACATCGGTTAATTCTAGTTGGCACCGACTCCAAAATTAACGAAGCAGAATAATGAAGTAAATATGTATTGACTTTCAATTGCATTTTTATAGTTTATTTTTTTAAGGTCGGTTTTGTTTTTAACTTAGAACATTTATTTCTACTTTTTAGTTTAAATATGTACTTTAAGATATACCTGTGAAGCCTACTTCATAGCTTTGGAAACGAATATACGAAACACGTGTAAAAGTGTCTATAATATTCGAGAGGTTTTCTCAATTTCGCTCAGTTCCACTGATCAGATCCTGTTTTCCTGGTGGTAATGGGACCGTTTCGGAAATGAACTCCTTCCATAAAAAAAAAATCGGTCCACAAAATGACGGTGGAATCGAGTAACAAACATAAACACAAATTGATAACCTCCTCCTTTTTGAAGTCAGTTAAGATAACTTTATAGAAATATTAGAAAAACTTATAAATAAACTAGCTGTGTGCCCGCGTATGCGCGCGCGTGTTATATGTTCTTCACTGCGTTTTAATTTTTTTTTATACGGAACCTTAATTATTTTCCTAAACAAATTTTATTACTAAGATAAAGTAAATATGTTTCTCTAAATTTAAGCACATGCCCGTAACACTATGCATTAAATCAGATTTAATTAATTTTTTATGAGTTTTTTTTTACGCGGAACGCTAATTATTTTCGAAAATAAAAAGTACCGAAAGATGCCCGGAGTAACTTCAGCTATCTATAAAAAAAAGTCCAGGTAAAATCCGTGCAGCCGTTCTGGAAATTACCCGGAACATACAGACAGACAGACGGACAAAATTTTAATTGTATTTTTGGTATATGTATCATATATGAATCTGAATCGTATCATACTTATTTAGTAAAAAAAAATGTTTTGATGTTACAAACAGACACTCCAATTTTATTTATTAGTATAGATTGTGTAGTCTAAGTTTAAAGCAAATGCGTTGTTAAACGTAGATGTCTCGTAGCACGCTACGTAATTTGTAGGAATGTCCCAACATGGGCATGAAGCACATACACAGACGTAGCCGGCTACGGCGTAGCATGCAAAATAGTAAAATTATTCCATGACTGTTTATGCTCTCCTAGTACTTTCAATTATTAACTATCACACCCATCCACACTTTTTACTATTAATTAAATTATTAATGGTTAAAAAAAACACCATCGCAGGATTAATTTCTACACCATAGCAGCAACCATCAACCTGCTTTGTACTTAATAGTCTGTGAGGTGCGGTTAGCACGTGCACTGAACTGATAACATTTCAGACGTTTTTAAGGTTCATATATGCTACAATGATCACTTAATTTACCAAATCAATTGTGTTTTGTGTGTTGCTTCCTGCCATATAAAATATTTGCCTGGTTATGAAAATATGATAAAATTTAATTGTAAAAATTGATGGTCTACGTTTTATATAGTTTTACACTTATTTATACTAGCTTCTGCCCATGACTTTATTGGCGCTTGTAATAAAATACCTACATAAAAAAGAAAAAGAGTTAACAATGTATTAACTTTACAACATATTTGATTGTTTATTATTTTCATATATAAGTTCTACCTACATGAGCTCAATAATTAACAATTAACACACCACTAAATCTATAATTGGTACTAGGAAACCATAGCTTTAGCGCGATTATATCATACGAACAATTCTTTAAACCACTGATAATAATATTTTAAATCAAAAATCAAGACGGATACCAAGAAGGTTGGTTACATACCGAACCTTTAAACTAGCGAATACTTAATAGATATACCGTTGTTATAATAAATTATTTATAATCTTTATAGTAATTTAATTATAGTTTTATAATAGCGAAAACAAAACACGTAAACAATCCAAAAAAAACATTAGTATATATTTACCGTTGCGCGTGCGTTTATGCATAGATATCTGTCGGGCAGTGCCAAAGATACGTCTCGTCTGATTCTTATGACTAAGGAAGGTTATTTATACAATAATATAAAATAATATTTGCATTGAATCACTGATATCTTTGGTTTTTAGAGAGAATAGTTTCTCTACTTTTTAGAGAACATAACTTGCTAGCACAAGTCAGCTATATAACCAGTGGCTTGTTAAGGTTAGTGGAAAGAACACTATTATATGTATTCGTATTAAAATTTGAACTTAATTACTTTATACTGTTATTGACAATGAAAAAAAAAAAAAAAAAAAAAGCATTTTCATCTAAGTAGTTAAAAAGTGTTAACTTCTTTAATATGTCGTTTAACCCATAAACATGAGACAATAGGAAAACAATGGAAAGCTGGCCTAAACGCCAGGTTAGTGCTCAAGGGGTTAAAATCTATATGCTCATTTTACGTGAGTATTGGACATTGCCCAGATATTTTTATTACTGAGTATAAATTATTTGTCAATAGTACTAATAACTTGTTGATTGTATCAGATAAAATAATAAATAATTATTAATAACCTGTAATAAAATATGATTAATTTTAAATTGTATTTTTGTATTAACCCCTTGAGCACTATCCTGGCGTTTACGCCAGCTTTCCATTGTTCTCTTACTGTCTTCCTATTGTATCATTTTTAATGGGTAATCGACATATTAAGTTTGAATTTTTGCTAATTCATTTTGTAATTTTAAAACTATAAGTAGATCAAGCTCGATTTTCGGCAACGTAAAAAAAATATGTTTCGGAACACCGAGATGGTAGTCATGATTGAGCTCCAGTGGGAGTTGGTGTACTTCTAACAAAATAGTGAAGTGAAGTGTTAGTTAGTTTGAATTGAGAAGACTTCTGGGCTTATTATACAAAAAAAAACAGTTAATACTAGTTACTTTAAATTGAAAATCTGTCTAGATGTTTTATTTAGGGTTAACTATTTAGTCACATAATCTATACTAATAAATAAATTTGTCTGTCTGTAATATCAAAATAACAACTGTTCAATAAATACATATGAATGTATTTGGTCTATCTATACTAAAAGCACAACGTCTGTCTGTCTGTTTGTTCCGGCTAGACCAACTTTAACGATAGATAACCGAAGTTAAACTTGGCGACTTTTATTTTAAGAAATTAGTTCGATAAAAAAAAAAATTAAAACTCATTAAATTGAACAAAATACGATTCAATGGACAGTTTTACTGGCAAGTGTTTGAATTATGAGAAACGCTGTCTGTTAGTACCATCGAAATATTACTTTCCATTGATTAAAAACTATATTACTCAGTTGTTGAATAAAAAATATGATACGTAGGCAAAGCCGCGGGCACACAGCTAGTACAATATAAAATCCATTTGTTAAATATCGAACGCTATTATAATGTAAATTTCACGAAATTAAACGTAAAAATCAATAAATTTTATTAAAATAGCCGTAATAATGAGCAAACGAACAATACAAGCTGTAGAACCGGTTACATAAGATATATACCAGCGCGCAAATGACTCAGAACGTATTAAATTCTTTTGCCGGCCGCTTTGGTAAATATACGTAAATCAAGTGAGAGGCGGTAGGCCGCCGCGCCGTACAAATATCTGTCTAGATTTTACGCGTATCCAGATTTATATAGTAGGTAACGATAAAGTTGTAACAAAACTGACAAACAGTTATTCAACCACTGGAATTATTAGGGAATGTTATTCATTTTGATATATTATTTTATAGTGTCGACATTATTGCATTCGTTTTCGCTGCTTGACGATTTAGAATATTAGGGATCGCCTATTAATCACGTGAGGTTAAAAAGGAAAAAATCACGAAGACTAACAAGGGCGGTGGACGGATGCAGTAAGGTATCACGTATATTTCATTGTTCGTTCGTTGAACCGATTCGTTACACATAGACCCAAAAGCGACCTTGACGAGTCGTTACCAGATAACAGTTTCGAAAACTTTTCCAGAAGTGAATTAGGTTATTTAAATATTAAAGATACTTTATACAAAAAAAAAATACACGTGATTTTGAGTAAAGGTTAGTCTAAAGCCTCCCGTATCACCAGGAGGGATGGAAAAATTTCTTACATGTATTAATCCCGTAATCTGTATAATATTCTTACGTTTTCACTCTCTTTCTCATTCTTTGTCTGTCTTTCAATCTCACACTTAATCCCTCTTATTCTTTAAAAAGTCTCACTTCTATAACGTCTAAGACGCGCATTTTTTTATATCTTACATAATTTGAAAAGTTTAGGCTATCGGATAACTAAATCTATATATAAAACAGAATTTAAACTAAGTAACTAACTAATTTAACTAACTAACTAATTTAAACTAAATTTTTACCTAAGTCTGTTGACCAGAAGGGCCTTTACAGCTTCACCGTAACTTTGGGGGCGAGTACTGAAGGCACTCGCCGCAAAAGGTAATTAGCACAAGGACACCAAAGTGGTACCAACCTCGGCTTGGCCGTTAACTGTGTAGAAAAATTCCCACGAAATTTTGATCCTACCTATCCCTACATTCGTTTTTATCTATACGAATAAATAAAATTGGAGTGTCTGTTTGTAATGTCAAAATATATATTTTATTAAATTGGGGTTCCGCGTAAAGAAAATTCGATTCAATCCACAGTTTTTACGCGCAAGTTCTTGAATTTATGACAAATATTTTTACTTTAATAGTTCTGTATAAAAACGTTAAACACAGTGAAGATTATATGTAACGCGGGCGCAGCCGCAGGTACACAGCTAGTGTTTAATAAAATTCATATTATGATCATTTGAAATGAATATTGAGCAATGTTCATATAGATGTTTTCATTGTTGATTTAAAATAAAAATCCGTCAATAGTGCTGAAACCTGTTGACGTGTTTATAACCGATATGCGTATAGTATAAAATATTTTGTAACCTACCATAAAGTATATATTAAAACACTCGCCTAATATTAAACAATCTCACTATGCATTATTACCACGTCACCACTATATTATATTGCAATATCAGAAACGTTCACTTTAGCAGATAGAACTCAAGTTTATCTGTGTTTTTTTTTTCTAACCTAGCTAATGCTGTTGACCGGAGGGGCCTTTACAGCTTCACCGAACTTTGGGGGCGAGTGCTGAAGGCACTCAGCCGTAAAAAGGTAACTAGCACAAGGGTTCGAATCTCCGCTTGGCCGCTACCCGAGTGTGAAAACTCCCGCGGAATTCTGATCCAAGCTAAGAGGCTCTACAGAGCCTTATATAGTCATTCCATGCGATCTGACATTTGGCAAGTGAGAGACGGTCCCACCGGATGTAGGCGGATAATATATTAAGCAGCCGCCGGACGTGTGGCGAAAATATTGTTAACGTATGATGTTTTGAATTCTATTTTTAGAAAACGTTTCTGTTTTATACCATTTTTTTTATTAGTAGTGACTGTTAGTAATGGGTAGTTCGATTTTGACTGATCACCATCCGTATAAAGTTACCACAAAAAATAATGATAATATACTTAACATAGATTATTAGTTACATTTACTATTATTAGTAACAAAGACATTAGTTAAACTTAAGAAAAAAAAAACTAGCCAGCCATGGGACTGTTAACAGAAGTTAAATATCTAAACTTTGGAAAAACTGTTTTTTTAATATTTAAAATAATAATTTTTAATGTTTAAATATTTATTTGATAATTGAAATTATTAACGTAACCTAACATTTGTCTGGTTTTTACGTTTATTTGCGCTTCGAGCAATAAATTATTAATATTTTCATCTAGTCTATTCAAAATCAAAGGATACGATAGGCTGTGCCAGTATACATTTTATAATTTATCTCTGAGCGCGAGCACTTAAATGGCATCTTATTCTTGTCATACGAATGACGTCACATAATTGATAACGCGAGTCTTTAAATTTTTCCCCTAGCGAGAATCGCACAACGCCACTAAAGAAGTTCTAGCTTTAAAAATGTTTAATGCGGGCAACGTCACTGGATAAAGCCAGTGTCTGTTTCTAAACATTCTAAAGTTTATTCATCAATGTAAATATTTTTGTAATAGTAAGGTATTATTTTGCTTACATATTGGATTCAATTTTATTACACGATTCTTCGTTTTTTTTTTTTGCGGCTGTAAAGCTATCATTTGTAAAACATACTTTAGGCGCATTAAAAATAATTCATTGCGGGGGTAGGCAAGATTTTTCTTAAGAAGAAATTCAAGTAGAATAAATTCACAGACTTTTTTTTATACAATACATATATTTTTTCTTTTTGTATATACATACATAAATATACAAAATAATTTAAATAAACATTCTTTTTCAGAGTGTACTGAAATAATTATTTGATCATTTTATTCCGCAAAAGATAAATGTTTCTAATTAAGTTGATTTAAGAGGTTTTTTTTTACATTATTTTATATAGACGCTTTTACTCGCATGCGATCACCTAATATAATAAAATATTTATTGAAATATTTTCAGTACTGTAAAACATGTTTATAGTGTTTCAAATCACAAATGGAAAATGGCGGTTATTTGACTCACCATTACCTGAAAACTACTGAACATATCAGGATGGTGCTACTACCATAAAGACGCAGAATTTTTATAGATGGTTATAGGCTATTTCTTAGATTCCATCAACCTTTTCTCATTTTTTTTAATATTTATTTACTCTTATGTACATCTTTTCAGTTTAGATTTATTCCTATGCAAATTTTTCCGCTTATAAAAATAAAACTCTATTTTCTATATTCATTTGTTTTGCACCTTTTCACTCACACCTAAAGAACACATGAAACCCAGGCGGAGCCGCGTGTACCAGCTGGTATTATATAAGTTCGTTGTTTCTAGAGTTTATAACCCAACTTATATAAATAAACAAACATACAAAAAGTTGCTATGTTTTAATATTTTACGTCCTTAGGAAATTAGCGTTTTATATGAAAAAGGTATAAAAAAATATTATATACTTTATCAATCGAATTTTGTACTATTATTATCTATGTACTTTCACCATTTTATAGGTAGTTCATTGATTCAATTGCTGAAACAAGTGTAGACTAGCGACTCGCGACACGACACGACACGGGTATTTAGAAATAATTCATTTAAATCATAGCCCATGTTACTCATTGATAAAATTTATCATTCTGCAGGTGAAAGAATTTCCAAAATCGGTTAAGTAGATTTTTAGGTTTATCGGTAACAAACAAAAAATCTATTTTATCTCTTTAAATAAAAAATATAACTAAATTACCTCCAACCATCACCAAATCAAAGTCACCGTAATTACTTAAAATGGCAAAACGTCGCCTACGAAAAAATTGAATACAAAAAGTCATATAAATCAAAATTTATTTGATATAAAATTAAAACATAATATGTATACACACATATATATATATACACCAATGAACGACGTTGCGGGGGCTGGGCAGAGCAGTGAAATATTCCAACAATTCTCTGAATTCGTGCCAACCACAGGCGCGGGAGTGCCCTGTCTCACTAAATACCGTCTACATTTGTAATTACTCTTATTAAAAACCTTCTCAAACATACTTCCACTCGTATTAAGTTAAGATGTCCTCGTAAGCAAGCTTTTAAAGTTTTGAAACCGGTGTTTTTAGTTAATAATTTCGTCCACCATATTGAATTTTGTATGACGTCATTTTATACCGACACTTTTAACAATCAAATTAATTATTTTGTGTTATTATGAGAAGTATTTTAATTATAATAAACCAATGACTTATACACCACTGTATAAATTAATTTTCTATGTTTAAAATTTATTTTTTATATTTTTTTTTTTTGAAGAAAGTGGTAACGGGTCTATTTTTAGGATCTAATAGGTACTTTTTTTATTTGGGATAGTATATTTTTAGTTTTTTTAAACACTAATTTATTTTCATCCTTTTAGTTTCAATGCAACATTCAAAGTACTTCTATTAATTCAATTGGAGACTTGAGTCAGATAACAAAGCTTAGTGCAAAAATCTGAAATCCTATAGATTCTGCTCAAGATTATCATAGAACAAATTTATTAAATTATTATTTTGTCATCGATTCTTTTTAAATGTGCAATGTATATATCTCATCTGACGTTTTGAAGTCAATGAAAATTGTGATCGAAGATTCTGTATGTAACATATAGGTAACATAAAGCGTGTGAAAAAATGACATTTAATGTCTTGAGTACCCATAAAAATGAGACAATAGAAAGACAATAGGAAGACAATAGGAAGACAATAGGAAAACAATGGAAAGTTGGCGTAAACGCCAGGTTAGTGCTCAAGGGGTTAATTATGATTACTCAGTATTGAGAATTCCGAATGGACACACATAATTGAGGATATAATAAGCAATACGTTCTATATGCAAGATGTATAATCGAACACATCTAAGTCTGTCTCTGTGAATATTCATTTATTTGAGGTCGTTAAAGTATAGGCAGAATTTAAATTATTTTTGACCGGCCTTCATCTTTCTTGTCAGCAGAAGTAAGCAAACCTCATACCCTATGGTCAAGTCTTATTTTTTGGACACAATATTATCAATTCCCCCATCACTCTCCTGTCCTTTTAGTCACTTATTGGGAGTAGGAAATTGTTTCGGATTATCTCTATTTCCTGGCTGACGAGGCTGACACAGAGCCCCTTATCCTATGTTTTCAAATTTTGAATTGTTGAAAGTCATTATAGCGAGGCGCAGACTCAAATCCACCTATTCGATTTTATAATGACCCTGAGTTTTCGGTGAAGGAAAACATCGTGAGGAAACATAGCATGGTGGTAGGGCATTTCCTTATAATGCTCGTCTGGGTATCTACCAACCTCATATTTGAAAACTTGTCTTGAAACACCAAAATCGGTTTGTTTGGAAAGTATCGCTTAAAAGCCACAATCTTTGGGCTTAACGTGTTTACCATCCTGGACGTCACATCAGCTGAGTTTGTGATTAAAGCGCTGAGCCTATACAGTATTTAGAAAAAAGTAGCTTACTTAATTCTTTAAGGAGCCGTTTCACCCGATTAGCTCTGTGAAGTGGTAGAATAAATCGAGTATACGTATGAGTAATTTTGAGTAAATTTAAAAACACTTCACGGTACAAAATAATAAGAAAGACATCGCAACACAACGACCTTGGGTAACCCGGTCCATCATGGTTCAGGGTAATTTAAACAAACCATTAAAATTATAATACATTCCAGAGTTATAGAGACTGTTTTAGACTGTGTATATATGAGGTGGCCGATTCCTAGAATGTTTTGTTCGTTGTTAACGGCTTTATGCTAAATCAGAACGTAAGCAATTATGCTCCGATAGTTTTCGAGAAAGTTACGTAGTAATTATAATTACTAATATTATTGAAATTAATTTAACATTAGCGGTCATGATTTTGAATAATAAAGTGCACCTGTAAAAGAGTTTTTTACACTGTAAATGATCAGTGCTTTGAGCAAAATCTCATCTGATGTTAAATAACGATATGGTCCAGGATTGTAAACACACTAAGACTAAAGAGATGCTGATTCTCAAGTCCGTGGCGTTAATGCGCGTCGCGTTCAGGAATCAGCTAGTGTATATTGATCTACATAGAGGTTTTAGTCCGGGTGGATGTAGACCAGTATTATAACGATTGTTGGTTATCTCATCTTTTAACGGTCGTCATCCTTTTTTAACTATACGCTGAGGTGTAGTAATTTGGTGCTCATATAAAGATATCCATCCATCCATTTAATCGAAAGACGTCCAATGCTGGACATAGGTCTCCCCCAAAGACCTCCATGGCGACCGGTCTTGCGCTACCCGCATCCAGCGGACTCCTGCATACTTCACCAGGTCATCGGTCCACCTTGTGGTAGGCCTACCCATGCTACCTCTTCCGGTGCGTGGTAGCCATTTGAGAACCCGTTAGCCCCATTGGGCATCGGTTCTGCGAGCAATGTGCCCAGCCCATCGCCACTTTAGTTTAGCAATTCTTCGGGCAATATCGGTTACTTGATTGTCACCTTGAACTTCCAATTTATTCAACCACTGCTGGATGTAGGTCTCCTCCAAAAAGGGGAGAACTGCCATAATTGCCACACTTGGCAGGCGGTTTGGTGATCGCAGTAGGTGATTGTGATGTTCAGAGGATACTGCTGCCCATCCCCTGGTTTATCCCTTAGTCACCTTTAACTACACCCACGGGAAGAAATGGGGTGATACTATTCTTAGACGGCACCACACGGCATAAACTTACATAAAATTCCAATCCATCCATTCAACCATAAGAAGTCCACTATTGGGCATAGGTTTCTCCCAGTAAGGGGGGATTGCCATAATCGCCACGCCTGGCAGGCGGGTTTGCGATCGCAGTAGGTTTTTGTGATAGTCCGAGGATACTGCTGTCCATTTTTTTGTTTTTTTTTTTCCCTTAGCCGCCTTGTACGACACCCACGGGAATATATGGGGTGGTACTATTCTTGGCCAGCACCACACTACCAATATTATTATTTATTTATTCGGTATAGAGGACAAAAAATAAAGTTTTCTACGCAAATAAATTTTCCTATGAAATTCGTATAGAAAGTCGTTATGTGTTTTCCAAATATTATCTATTTCTCAGTAAATACAAGCGCATCATGCCAAAACTATTCAACGAATCTATTTGTTTATTTTTATTATACTGACGTGTTAGATTTTGACACGGGTCTTAATCATCGAAGGTGATGGCTAAGCGATGTCTTGCTCAGACATCACTTCTAAAATTGTTTGTTTGAATTTTAAAATAAATTTGTCTTCTATGAAGAAAGTGTTTTCCGGTGTTTCAAGCAAACATTCGTTGGTATTTTTTGAACTTTGGAAGCAGCTTCATTCTATCTTAAAACTTAAATTTTAAGGTTAATTTTTGCAGTTGGAGAATTAATAGTTTTAATTCTGATGTCAGATCATATGTGACTACTGTAGGAAGAAATAAACATAACTCAAGAAATTCTTGGCGGGATCTCAGTGTGTCATGTAGCAGTTATTGTCTTTAATCCGGTAACTGCGTATTTGATTCTCTATTATGTCATTTTTGTGTCGTTTCATTTGATATATAGCTAGTTTATTGTGCACATGTGAAGCATATTGAAAATAATGGCGCGAAATGTTTATTCTAAAGTGAAACGAAACCCCCAAGAAAAGAAAACAATATGTGCCACCTGTTTTACTGTAGCTCAGAAAGGTTCCTAAAATTGAATACATAACTTTTTACATGATACTGGCAGAATTGCGTATCTAAATCGTAGATATTAACCAAGTAGAAGAATACTTTTTGTTCAGAAGGTTGATTTCCCCAAGTACATCGACTAGAAATCCATTTGCACAAATACGCGTTAGTTTTTGACAAGAAAACTTCTTTAGCCCCGTTATGATTTGAAACTCGAAGAAACGAAAAAACGACATTAAAAAGAGTCAAACACATACGACTACAGGATTTAAAGTGCGAGAGAATGAGATAGAAGAGTGCTTCTTATATTCGTGTCCTCGTTTTGCGGTGCTTCGTACCTTTCCATTTGTTGTCTATAGTATCTACAATGGACGCTCCCTATATTTTGAACTTTCACTTCTACTACGTTTGGTTATTTTAAAATAACTTTTTATTTGTTACGCGTAAATGTAAAAAAGAACTTCTTGGTTAGAATAGTTCTAAATTGTAACAATCGGTTGGCCCTCTCGGGAATTGAAGTGGTCGCCTATTAGTTACCAATGTGACGAACAAACACCGTGGGTGTCGCGACCTAAATAGAAGGAATTATAAAGAGAATTAGTAATTTGAAATATGAAATGGAATAGCCGGTAAGCGCCACGGGCGTGTTTCGCGTACACAAACGTGTAAAAATAGTTTCGGCACAAGCCAACTGAATGTACGTGAGAAATGTCCGTCATCGCGGCCCAATATATTGCTCCAGGCGAAACTACCTAACACAAACATACATACAATTCTGATGGGATATTCGTTAGAATTTTATTGCCATCTCTTATAAATTCATTAAAATAGAATTTTAGTTTTTTTTTTTTTTTTCAGTTGTCCCAGAGATTTATTTTATAACGTAGGTACATCCGACTAGTCAAGTCATGTGGTATCTAAAGTAGCCAAGTCGACATCTATTAAATACTCATAAATAAATACATCTAATTAACCATTAATGCCAGTGCGAAATTTGTTTAAAGTGTTCAGTTAAAATTGGTTTTAGGTAACCACAGATTTCAATAAGGCTACGCACGTTACACTTTTTTTTGGTTTCATCTATTTCTTTATACAGAAATGGTAAAGGTACTAGACCATGCAGCCAAGTCTAATGTTTGGAACGCTTTTCATATAATACTCTTAAAAATAGCGGCCTTTCCTTTCAAGGGAGCTGTTAGAGAGAAAATTCAAAAATATAAAGATCATTTTCTTATAGGCCTAGTAACAAAACTTCGGATACAACGTGCCGGACGTATTCCGATCCCCAATAGGGGAGGCTCCAGTACCCGCCGTCAGCGCGATACTTTGACACATTCATTCTAGCATAACACTCATTACACGGCATACTGCATGTAAGGAGATAGATTCTGTAAGGGACATTGAGATCCCTTTATTCCCTTAACCACCTTTGGTTTAGTCCCGGGTGAATTTCACGAAATTCACGTCTTAGCTTAAGCCTAGGTTCAAACTACTTTAGTAGGAGCTTTTACACTATCTTTGAAAATGAAAAAATAGTCGATTTTTACCGTCATGTTCAGAAGTTCGTCAAATAAATAAAAAAAAAGCAAAACGAAGAGGCATAGTCAGTCCTTCTTGTTCTATAACCGAAAGAAAATTAAAAATCGGTTTAGTTTTGGAGGATGAAACAGGGTGAACAAAGTGATCTTCTCGTCTATTTTGCATAGGTAAAAACAGACCGAGCTGCAGTTGTCCCTTTCATGTTTTATAACTCTTTTTTTGGGGCGCAAAGCGATAGCAATCAATTTCTGAAATACCTACTTTTCAAATCTGTTACCGACCGCATGTCTTCTTAAGGGCTCTCTCAAAAAGTTTGGCAAAATTGTTTTGGATCTTCCGGTAAAACAACAAAAAAAAGAGTTATTCGCCTGTATTACATTTTCTCTCAGATGTTATTAACCATAAGAACATACTGTTAATTATATTAAAACCCCGTTAAGTATAATCTTATACAGAATATTTAATAATAAGGAATAAGGTAATATTCCTTATGAACCCCTTGAGCACTAACCTGGCGTTTACGCCAGTTTTCCATTGTTTTCCTATTGCCTCATTTTTATGGGTAATCGACATATTAATAATTATCATTAAGTGTAAAGAACCATTTTAAAGATTTACCAATTACGACTTGGTTATACTTCATAAGCGTCATCAAAAGGTTCTTTCACTTTAAAAAATAAGAATACCATATTATAATTACAAAATTCGTGTGTAAGAACGATATTTACCTAATGATAAATAAATTAAAATGGTATTAACAATATTGCTATAAAGATTATGCACACATTTGTAAAGTAGATTGATAAGCAAAGAAATGTATGTCTTACCGTTATGTATTTTTATATAAATCGCAGGGAAATGATAAAAACAGAGATTTGAACAAATCCCTTATACTATTACTAGGTTACATTTGTCTTGTGATAAATTGATAGCATTTACGAGTCATTTGATTACTGTTTTATCTGCAGATTTATTTTATCATCTTCCATCAATTCCAATTCTACTTGCGACATGTAGATAATGTTAAATAATTATTGAGATTATAAACTATTTATTATTAACGAGTGCAGCCACTAGTATATCTAGTCTACGATACTTTTCACTTCATACAGAAAGATCTGATAAAAACAAAAACTACCAATCGTTAAACTGACTAAAGAAAAATGAAAAAATAGCAGCTATCAATCAACCATAAAATAATATGATTTACGTACATATCGTAAATATGAAATGTTTATTCGTTTGAAAAATGTTCGAATGTACAGCGATAGTGGATCGTAGGTAACAGATAAGGATGTGTTTTCAAAAACACTAGATATTCGACTTATATTTTTATTAATATTATTATTATTTTAAATCAGTCTATATAATCTTATAAAATAAACAAACTATTTGTTATAGTATCTATGCACAGCACAGTATTGTAATTTGTATTGTTCATGAAATACCTCTTATTTTTAATAATACTATCTTTGAACATGAGCCAATATTCCTTATTTTTTTTCACTGGACATATAGCTAGCGAATTATATTTTCCTTATTATATTTGGACCATGTTTGGTGATTAATAATCCAGTGGCACGTATAATCTGTAATTATGGGTTAATAAACCACATCGACGTATTATGCGGTCGCGAGTCTATCCTCACTTTATAAATTTTCTATGATAAATATTTAGTTTAATACTAAGAAGGTATTATAGTAAAATCGTTTATATGTTACGAGAGAACATTTTGAATGCCTACTAAAAAAACACTGCCCAACGGCCTCGGATCTTTTGATTATTTATCTGAAAATGTTTTGAAGGTAGTAAATTAAAAGCCTATAAAAGATTATATTCTTGGGTCTGGCGTATTACGTGAATAAGCGATTCAATAGATTCTATTAATCTAGGTGAGAACAGTAGCTGATAACGTTTTTTTTAGATTTAATACTATAATCCTAATTTTAGAGTTCGTGCAATTCCTAACGTGCGTTCCTAAGAACCACACCGCTGAGAGGTCTGTGCTTCACTTATTTCTGACTAGCTATGAGCCCGCGGCTGCGGTCGCGTTTTATATATTATTTACTGCGTAATATAGTTTTGAAATAATCATTCGAAAATAATGTTTCGATTTTGCTGTAAAATTGTGCATTGAATCGGATTTTATTCACAATATCATGAGTTTTAATTTTTTTTACTTTTTAATTAGGTTTTTTTAAAACAGGATCCGCTCTAATTATTTTTGAAAAAAACGAGAGTAGCATAAGTTACGCGGAGTACCATCTGCCAAAGTCCCGTCAAAATCGATCCTGTAGTTCCAGAGACTAACCGGAACAAACAAACAAATAGACAGACAAAAAATTAAAAAAAATTTTTTTTGCTATTGGTACCATATATTCATACATTATTATACATGTATTTAGTAAAAAGTTATTATTTCGATACTAAAAACAGACACTTCAATTTTATTTATTAGTATAGATTACATTGGGAAGTTGGGGGAAGGTCTGTATGGTGATTACGTCAGCCATATTACACTTATTTACTTTTAATTAATTATGGTAACCCATTTTATGTGATACAGCATCGATGAACGAAGATTCAATTGTACATATCCTATCGTGAAGTTTGGGATGTCGGTGAAGGAAAACGTGAAACCATAAAGCATAGTGGTGGGATATTTTTAAGATTTCAAATATGACAACAAGCACTAAAAAGTATATTCCGATACCAGTAAGCCTCTAGGCTTAGCGTGCTTACCATCTTGGACCACGTCGTCATTAACAACAGGCAAAGGGTCGATTCGTACAAGTAATACGAATTTCAGACATATTTGAATCCCACTTCTTCCTTATCAACAATGGTAAACAAAGCTCCTATATACCCTCCTGCCCTCCCACGATGACGTAAGCATTGGTATAATTTAAAAAAAATATGCTGATGTTTGTAAGTGATGATGGCGCAGTGGATAGTGCGGCCAGATTTCACGTCAATGGACGCGGCTTTGAGTCCACTTATCCAACTCTAAAACCAACCTGAGCTCTCGGTGCAGGAAAAGATCGTGAGAAATCACAATTGGTTATGTAATCTCTTTCGATTAGTGGTAAGGATATCAATGTACATACATATATCAGAATAATTGAATCTATCTATTTTTACATATTTTAAAAGCCAAAGTAACAGTTTCTGTATGTCTGTAGGTATGTTTGTGCGCTTATAATTTGTTAAAAATATTTTCGTTACACATCCGGCGGCGCCTTAAGATATTATCCGCCTACGTACGGTGGGGCCCTCTCTTACCTGCCAAATGTCAGATCGCATGAAATGACTATATAAGGCTGTGTAAAGCCGACACAGAACCTCGTTTACTTGCGTGCCAGCGCCCAAGCCCGCGAAACCGCCTCTCCCGCCGCTGGGGACTGGCAGCTAACTTTGCTCCCGCACACTCCCCGGGTCCCCTCAGGCGGCGACTCAAGACGTGTGTCTCGTTCCACAACTGGGGAGGCTCTTGACGTCGCCTCTAGCGCGATACAGTAACACTGCCCATGCATCAAGCATTATTATTGCATTACATTACAGCAAGCATGTATAGTTTTTTTATATGAAAAAAAAATGATATATATTATATTTATAAAAAAAAACCAGATCGAGTTTTTCTAGCCGGCTCTTCTCGACTGGGTTGTTTTCCGAACCGGTGGTAGTGTTTTAGACGTTCATAAGCGCCTTCTTAGGGCCTAAATTGAATAAAGATTTTTTTGATTTGATTTTGATTAATAAATTAAAATATGTAGGGATTAGTTGAGATCAAATTTCGCGGGAATTTACATACAGAGGTAACGACCAAGCCGAGGTTCGATCTCTTGTGCTAGTTAACTTTTGCTGCGAGTGCCTTCAGCACTCTCCGCCAAAGTCACGGTGAAGCTGTAAAGGCCTTTCCGGTCAACAGCAATTAGCTAGGTTAGAAAAAAGAAAAACCAACTCATACACACTTGAGTTCTATCTGCTAAAGTGAATGTTCCTGATATTGCAATATAATAAAGAAGTGACGTGGGAATAATACATAGTGAGAGTATTTTAATAAATTCTAGAATCACTGAACCGATTTACATGATTTTTTTTTATTATAGATGTATGATATAACCATATTTTAGTATAATTTTTTCCCCCATTAGGCAAAAAGTTATAATGTGTAAGTAAAAGTTATAAAGTTATAAATTTTAAATCGATACAAAAAAAAAAAACGATAGTCAGCATGATATCTTGTAATAATTTTACCTAAATTATTGGTACCTGGTACCTGAATATTTAAGATTATAATGCAGTGAAGAATTTTAATTAAAATAAGCGAACGGAACGCGCGGGCAAAGTTAGTTCAATTCAATAAAAATGTATAATTAGTTTGTGACTTAAATTCGGTTACTATGCAATGCAACATAAGAACTGACTTCATAACTTTATTTATAACACGAAGCGTTGTTTCAATTCATACAAGAGAGAAAGAGAAAAAAACGAGATATTGGCTTCATTAAAAGACGGTATGAGAAAAAACCGCTATGATTTGAAGATATTTCAAATAAGTTCGCTTCAAGTGAGAGAATATGCGAAAGATATTTTCTTGTTTTTTTTTTTTATTCAGTGTAAATTATTGTTTGTTTAGACGTTGTAGCTGTGGCAACGGGCCAGTCCAATCCGGCGGCCCACTGGCTTTCATACGATTTTTTTCGTGTATACAATTGTAATCTATCGGCTTAGTATTCAAAGTATACCCACCTACCGTTTTCAAACAAAACCTGTCTGTGTTTGCGGTCGTAAATCGTGAAAATGATGCTCGATGCATCTTCTTCATTCCGTTTGTTTAACAATTTCATTGATATTTTTATATCTATTTTACCTATTTGTTATTATAATATTAGTTCTTCGTAATAATATAATATATTATTTTGTAACATTTTTTATCTGTTTGTATTTGATATTTGTTTTATGATTTTTTTTGCAGTTCGCGTCATTTACATGCGTACTATGAACGCGAATTAGAATAATATATTATCCATTTTAAATTATGATTACGATATATAATTTAAAAAAAGTACAGTTGTTCCAAAGTTTGGAGATTTCACTTCTGTTGGCAGTCCCTTGATAGCCTAGTTTTTGTTTCATAATTTAAAGGATGTTTCTTTTATATATATTTTTTTTTGTTCCTAACCATAACTTGTGATTCAATTATTGCGGTGAACTAAATGATAAAAACAATATTAAACCTAACATTTTTTTTCTATACGATTAAATAAGGCGAGAGACGTTTATCAATAAACATATCTTACGGTATAATATATATATACTAGCTGTGTGCCCGTGGCTGCACTTGCGTTTCCTACATTCTTCATTGTGTAATATAGTTTTTAATTTATTTATATGGGACCCTAATTATTTTCCAATTTTTTTTATTGATACTAACATTGCTATTACTAATACTATTTAGCAAAGCTAATTCTCACAAATTCAAATACCTGCCAGTAAAACTGTGCATTGATTATATTAACAATTTCATGACTTTCAATTTTTTTACGCAGAAACCTAATTATTTTCGAAAATCAAAAGTACCTTAAGTTACGCGGAGTAACTTCAGCTATCTACCAAAAAAAGTCCCGTCAAAATTGCCCTTCCGGAGATTACCCCTTACAAACAGGCAGACAGACAAAAATGTTAACAGTTGTATTTTTGGTATAGGTATCGTATATACATTCATATGTATTCAGTAAAAAAAAAAATTGAGATTACACATTACAAACAGACACACCAATTTTATTTATTAAATATAGATATATACCTATTTCCATCCGTAGTTCATCGTTCAAAATTAACTTTATTGTAATGCTGAACTCATCGTAACTGCCACACATCGTTTGCAGCGTTTGTAACGCCCCCTTTTAAAATTTCTCGCATCGTAAATAACGTTTGTTACCATCTCGTGAATGCTTCGAGATCACTGACGTCATCGGGATCACAGATTCCCTCCACGACACGACTGCAGTGACGCTTGCTGTCTAAATGTAAGATCTGTTTGACTATTGTCAGTTACACATTTATGTCTACATTACATAAATAGTATCGATCTTTAGTAACATTTACTCTATTATAGTTTGGCAGTGTCGATAATCTTTATTTCAGTACGGGAAATCGTATCATGTGCTTTGGGACCATGATATAGAGCCTGACACTGTTGCCTAAAAAGCCTTACTAACCCTAAAGCAAGGGACGGCTAGTCTGTGTTTACTTAATATTAAAATTAAATTTCGAAATATAGTTTATTAATTTAATCTATCTATCTATCTGTATACTGCGAATCTGCACATGAAATATTTTTCGTAAATTATAATTGGGGTGGACTTTATTATCGTCATAGAAGCCAAAAATATTTTACTTAGAATTTTTATCAGTTTTGTCTGTTCCTATGTACGCGTATCACTCTGAAAGTACTAAACCAATTTTGACGAAATTTTACACAGTTATAACTGATATTATGAAGTAACATCTAGTGACTTATTGTCTCATAAAACGCAAGGGATTCTCCAGGATAACGGGCAAAAGTTAAAATTTTTATTAACGGGTAATCTGGGGAACGGATTGACAGATTTTGACGGGACTTTTTATTTGGTAGATAGTAGTAGTTACTCCGCGTAACTTAGATTACTTTTATTTTAGAAAATTTTTAGGGTTCCGCGTAAAACAATTAAAATAAATATTTTTTTGTAATAAATTCGATTCAATGCACAGTTTTAGAGACAGGTATTTGAATTTGTGACAAATACCTTTGCCTAATGTTAGTAGTAAATTTTTTTTGCAAAATAATTAGGATTCCGTAAAAAATGTAAAAAATATATTATGCAGTGAAAATTTATATAAAACGTAAGCGTAGCCGCAGGCACACAGCTAGTATATTTCCTGTATTTTCACTTGTAATTACTGTAACTGCGATGGTGGTTTGCAACGTTCTAGGTTGCAAATACCGTACTACTAAAAAAATATTTCTCATGTGCGGCCACGTGATAGGTCGATCTGTATAAATCTGTGGTATACTCTTTTAAGTTAACGATAATATAACCCGGTTAAATTAAGAGATTGACGTTCTTCTTTCTACAAGACGACATTCACGTGACTTTCTAATTTGTGCGCAATCTAATTTTACGGTTAATGGGTCCGCCGAAAGAAACATAATATTTTATTTATATATTCCTCTCCATTGAAATACGTATAAGGACATTTCTATTCTACATTATTTCAAAATGTTATAATTAACAATTTTATCAATATGTAATTATTTTATCAGTGTACCACACAATGCTACCATGATTTTTTGAGATTTAACAAAAACCGGACGAATGTATAAGGCACATAACCTCATATAAGAATTAATGATCCTTTATGATTATAAGACATTTAATAAGAAGAAAAGAGAGAAAATACCCACCATGTATTGAATAAAAGAGTTTAGTGAGAGAGAGAGAGAGAGTGAGTGACGGATGTATGTACGTATTTTCTCAAAATCATACGCCGTCCTTTGTAAGACAGAAATATAATTTACATTATGCTTGCAGAGGCGTCGTCAACGGGTAGTGTGTTTGGAGTACCGCTGTCGCAGTGCGTGGAAACAGAGAGGGCATTGCGAAGACAGCAGCACGGAGGGTCGAGGGTTTCTCTTACATCTCTCGGAGCTTTGGAAAAAGGAGACGATGTAAGCAGTCTATTCTTTATTGTTCATATTTAACTGCTATTTCATCAGTTTAAGCAAGGACCCAAATCTTGTTGCAGAATTTCCGAAACACACTGATAATAGTATGTCCGTAGATTTACAAATTAAATATGTGCATTATCTTGCACTTGAAAAATATTACGATTGCTTCACAACATTTTCTACCAATAAAATCTCAGGTTTATTGTAAGGCTTTGATTCTACTGTTATTATGATACAAATGCTTCGTTCAACCTACCTTAGGTGTATTTATTATGCAAAAATAAAACTTTGTTCATACAATCATCAACTTTTGTATGATGCCTTTCAGCTACTTAAGTCATTGCAATAGCTGCCTACAACATTAGTGAATCTACCATTAGATCAAATTACTATCTTGTATTATCTTATAATTCAAAAATTATTTCGTTTATATTTACAATGGTAAAACCGTAGACATATTGGTAGACGACCCCAGCAAATTCAATAAACAGACAAATGACAGCCGGGGATCATACAACCGATAAATGCGCGTAATGACACACACGGCCGTGTTTTGATTTATGTCTGCCAGATCGACTGGCAACGTGGATTAAGACATCACGTCTGGCGTAAATGTAAACACGTGCGCTTATGATTTAATGTCAGTGAGTGATGTGGTTACACAAGGCTAATTGTGGGATTATGAAATTTCTCACGATGACCACGGAGTATTGCGACTATTTATCGCCGCACTTTATTAAAACTTTATTGAACAAGAAGAATACGATTCTAAATTGATGTTATAAATATTGCTGGATAGCAGTAAGTTAGATTTGAAAGAATACGAAAAAGGGGCCGGAGAAAGATGAAAGAGTTCTAAAGGCTATGGTACATCGATTCTCAGCATCGAAACCCAAGAGTTAACAACATGTATTGAAAAGATAAGTCCAAAGTAAACATAGATATGAATTGACAGTAGTTCGATGAAAGTCTTACGACTTAGAGCAATCGGCGCAAGTGCAGAGATTTTTTGGTATTTATCTAACTAACCAAGAATGTAACACTAACCTAAAATTAATGTAAGTTTATTCTACTTTTAATTTAGAGTCGTTTTTTTTTTTTGTGTAATTTAAAATTTAAACTCTTTCAATTCTAGTATTCAACAGATTTATTTGTTCTTTTGTATCTTTTTGACTTGTACAAGCTTTTTCTCAATATATAATTCCATGTAATCACTATAATTAAGGTTACATTTATCACGTGCCCTTAAATCGTTCATAGTATCTAAATCAAAATGTAAATCTTGTTAGTGTTCAAATAAATAAATGAATAATAATGTATTTTTCGTGACACAATATTATATCTAATATAACTTACTCTTCTTTTTCTTCCGTTCTAAAGAAGAAACTTCTATTTTATCCAGTCCACTACACTTTTTATATCTCTTACATTTGTTAAATAAGTCTTACAGTTTGAAAAAAGTTTCTTTCTGAAATAGGGCCTAAAGGTCATTAGACGACAATGTTACGAGATCATTTTTCCATCATTAATGTATTCCCTTAATGCTTTTTCCTACTACTAGACGGTTTAATAAAAGATAAGCTTCACATGCAACACATCAAATAATAGTTCATTAACGAGTGTATTGATATAATCTTATTCCATATTTGTTGCAAATTTATAAGTAGGTAGGTATTCAGTATATACTTCTCATGCGTGGGATAGATAAAGACTACGTCTTTCCACTTGCTACGATCTTGACACACCTCTATCACTACTATTATCCTGAGCTCTTACATACGACGAGCAAGTTATAAAAGCGATTAAAATTTTCAGTGCATGATTCTCAATAAGCACTGTTAGAAAAATCCAACTGGTTCAGCTTTAAAAGTTAGCTATTACTGAATAGCTGCAGAAGTTGTTGTATAGCGGGTAGGTTTAATAATTAACGTGGGTAGGCAAATTAATAATAAAAGTCAATTGTTATCCGAACTTGATGCGTTTCACTTACGTGACATGGTGACAGTGGTGGGATACGAACTATAAGATACAAGATAATATACGCTTCTTTTTTAGGAAGTTATTTTTTCTTTTCTAGAAAAATCCATGTTGATATGTACTCTTATAATATACTTTGGCCAAAAGCTCGCTTGATCTTAACGATGTGATCCAAGATGATAAAGAAGCTAAGCCTAGGGGTATTAACTATCAAGTGAGACTACCAGAAAACACCCTCAGGTACAAAGAGACAGATTTTCAAGCTTGAGGGAAGCAATCAACTATATATATATATATAATATTTAAAAAAACAAGGCCATCATTTTCACAAATTTTACGATACATTCTATCGTACGTAAGTAAGATCGTAGTTTATAGTGGAAAATTAAAAGAACACCGAGGTCGGGTCACATGTGACGTGTGTGATGACGCAGTGGTGACGTCACCGGTATCGGGTTACCTGCTCGGCCTTCCCGTCCGTCGGCTCGCTTTCATTAAGGCCACGATAATTTTATCGCATGACGCTAACACACTCTGCTATATCTAAATCCGAGAATAACTGAGCTATAATAATACGAAATTGCCTTGTAGTCGCTAGCCATTTATGTACTCCTGGTAACTAGTCACTTTCACTGTGACCGCATATCGTTAAATTAAACAGACAGACAGACATGCGTATCTGAATTTTTTTATGTACTTATATTTAAGTAACTAATTTCGACGCGCGGTGTCAGCTGTTATTTCTCCTATTTATTTGTATTTTTTTTTCTTTTGATAATATGGTAAACTTGAATGAGGTTCTATGGTTCACGGGATAACAAGTTTTTTATTGCCTTGTTTAACGGCTCTGGATTCAAGCCCTTTTGTGCCTTTTAACTACAGTCATGATTTTGTGTTGCCATTGGTTATATTTGTAAATTATGTATTACATCCCGTTTATGTAAACATGCTTTTAAAAAATACAATTTGAACTGAAAATAATAACTCCAAAAATAAAGTTCAGCGAGTAATAGTATTGAAAATATTGACTCAATACAGAAGAACACTGAGGACGCAGACAGTCCGACGACAATATGATTGATGTTCGGAACGAGTACAGACAAACAAACAACCACACTTCGCAATGTTTAAAACGTTTACGCTGTTTTTTTTTTATTACTCTTTAAATCATTTACATCAAACGGCACACAACCGGTGGAGTTGAATTCTTAACTTTTATTTTATTCTCTGATATAATAAAATTATTGCGGGATTTTTGCCCGTGCGACTTAGTTTTGCATAAAGCGTTGTGTCTTTATGTGTGACCGTTTGTCTGTTTATAAATGCCCTTATAGATCTAGAACTATTGATCCGATTTACGACATTCTTTTTTTATATCATAGATATATTATTTATCATTATTTTAGTAAACATTTTATTTTATTTAGTGATGTATGACTCAAATTATGGGGATAATATTAGATTTTATTGAGAAATATATTACTTTGTTCTTTGGCGATGGTTTAGTTAAGCCTTTGAAGTATATAAGAAATGCGTGCATAGATAACTCTGGTAATTTCTATGTTGTTTATTTGTCGTAACTATCAACATTAATTTTGGAATTTTTGAAATTCAACGCCTGCAGTTAGAACCAGTAGTAATTCTATGATCTAGTTATAACCTCAGATGAAAATATAATTTCAGATGTAATAGTCATAATAAACTAACTTAGCTTGTAAATATCTTGTCTCATCCTTGATGAGTTTTTATAACGCTTTTATTATTTAGAAAAACGTCCTGTGTTTTTTATACCAACCTGGTAGGATTCTATGTTTTAAAAATTACATTTTGATTACCTTCACCTTATAAAAGTACTGTTCTGTTTTTAAAATCGGAATGTTTGATCATATTCGCTTTGCAACCTTTTTATTTTATCAAAATTTGAGGTTGTCCACCCTAGGGTTACTGGCAATGCTTATTGACTCATAGATTATTATCGTTGCTATTTCAGAGTGAATCATGCGATTCAGGAGATTGGGGCTGGGCCCTAGAGGAGGCGGGCGGTGGAGGCCCCAAGGTGCCGGCGCTTGTCTCGGCCTGTCTTGCACATCTCAGAAGACACGGTCTGCATACGTTGGGCCTATTTCGCGTTTCCGCCTCTAAGAAGAGAGTTAGACAGGTAATAAATAACATGCCCTGACTTACATTGAAACTACTTAGGGATACAGATGCGAAATTTAGTGAAGTTTTTAGATTTAATAGATAACGGTAGTCGGAGGTCGTCCATTATTCATGTGATTTTTTTTGTTATTGCATATTTATGACCCCATCTCATAGTGAAATGCGTTGGTGAGGTTTTAGACTAACCTTTCACAAAATCCAAAATCTCGTGTATATTTTTAGTTGAAAAGCATAATCAAAAATCCAGGATATTATTTTCAAAATTCTGTAAATAGTAGCCAGGCAAATTCATGCTTTCCGGTTTCCACATAGCGCCTTTAAAGAAAAAATAAATAAACATGATATCTTATAGCAGCCCTTCCTCTTTTGTGATGTTTCGAGATTTTTCTCAACCGTCTCTTTCAAGCGTTTCGTGATTAATGGACGATCACTTACTTGGATGTTTGAAAAGGAATCATACTTTTCATGGTACTCACAATTAACTCCATTTCTAAGAGCCCCTTTTATTGAAATGGTTAGCAAATATTATTTTATTACATCATATAAGTGCCAAGTCTATTCAATTTTTTAACACTTTATAGGCTCAGTGCTGATCTCAATCAGTGACAATCTCACCTAATGTTTAGTGACGATGTGGTAAAACTAATACTATAACATGTAAGAAAATACTTGAATAAGTAATTGGTTTCTCGGGAGCATTTTGGTTGATAGCTGTATTGATTTGGATGAAATTCGTATGTAGATTTTTCTATTTAAGTTTATCTCAAGTCTAAAATCGCCCTGAGCTTTCGGTGAAGAAAAATGTCTTGAGGAAACCATAGCGTAGTGGTAGGGCATTTTCTATCAGCTATCACCATCAAGTTTGAAAGCCTGTCACTAAATACCAATAGGTGTATTCCGGCAGCATCACTTGAGAACCAAAACCTCTAGGCTTAGTGTGTTTACCACCCTGGACCACATAGTCACTTAACATCAGGTGGCATTGTGGTCAAAGCACTGAGACTATTCGGTGTATCTTGATTGGTGTTATTTTTGTTTTTATCTCGATATTTTTGCTTTTTGTTCGTTTGTAATCGACATATTTACATCCTTATTAGCAAACAGGAAATACCTTACATGACAACAATGTTCGTTCGCGATAGTACTAGGGCAATATAAAGGGCATGAGTGCAACAGTAACAAAGCATAAGAATAATACATTGATCGACAGAATTAGATGTTTTTCTGATACGTATTTGTACCTCTATGTTGCAATAGTGTAACAACGCCTCTGCGACCTACTTCCTTCGAGATTTATTACGAATTTTGTGTTCGTACTACCCTATATATTTCAATGAAGTTCAGTAATTATTGGCACTCGGTTACAATGTAAAGCGCTCCAGTATGTAAATAGAACGAATTCTCAAACGCATATGTGTTACTAAGTAAGTGATTATTGTTCAAAGATTTCGCGGAAAATATATGACGATTTTCGATTGCTTTGTATACACTAAACTACAATATCAGATGACCTAAAATATCAACATGCTAAACCTAGACTAGCCGGCTCTCAAGCGATGTATCGGTGTAGTGTTTGAAGACAGATCTTCCACTTGAGATTGGTTACAGGCGGATATTAAACAGTACTTTGTTCCTTCTACGAAAGATTTTCTCTTTTTACTCTTAACTAAATTGGAATCTATTTTATTGATAACTAGCTGCTCTCCGCGATTTTACCCACGCAGTTCCCGTTCCCGTTGGATTTTCAGAATAAAAACCATCCTATGTAACTCCCTGGATTTCAAACTATCTCTATACCAAATTTTATCCTAATCAATCCAGTAGTTTTTAAGTTTATTCGTTACATACAAACATACAAATCTTTCCTCTTTATAATATTAGTGTAGATGTGTTTTAATATGTACAATTTAGAATGTTTTAAAAGTATAATAATCTTAATTTGTCGACTTATTATATACATTGTATAAAAGAATAAGTCTGTTTGTTCGTTGGTATCTGAGGTCCGTTAGGATACACTAACTATTTTTAATTTAATAACCTGTGTAAAAGGGTCAACCATGTATGACGTTTTAAAACATTTTTCATTATGTTGTTTTACCAATTTTATTTTATATTCTATATAACATATTATTGATTCAAATATCAAAATTCGAAAAAGCTTTAAGCTTAGCATTTAAAAAATAAACTCAATTATATTAATTATACCGAAAGCATTGTTCCTGTATTGAATAATTTAATGTATTTATTTTTGTATAAAAAATTTGATTTATGAGAACAAATATTGGTTTTTTTGGAAAGAATTTGAAATAATAATAAGTAAGATACTAAGACGTAAATCGTGTTTTGTGTAATTTGGCATTAAATGTAAGATTATTTCATATATTACTGATATTATATTGTTTTATTCAAATTAAAAAATACTTTATTAAATTTGTGTAGGCTTAGATAAGGCATTTATGAACGTCAAAATACTACCACCGGTTCGGAAAACAACCCAGACATCGAGAAGAACCGACAAGATACTTGAATGTTTATCGTGTTTTTGTTTTTGAAATTATTCAATAAATAGTTACATGGTTTACTAATAGATGCGCAGAGAAAGCTGTCACTTCCAGGCATCACCATCGTTCACATAATGATACACTCTAAAATAATAACCTTTTTAAATTAAAACTTGCTTGTCATGGTGCTTGAACTTATTGTCCGGTAAATCGATAATGTGATTTGGGACTTTATTTTAAAATCTAACACTCTCATTAGTTTTATTAAGTCTGAAAGATAGAACTGTTTTATTTTGTTATTATTAATTAGTAAAAGACAATAGCTAATTAGCTGATGCGTGTGTATCAAATAGCTTGGAGAGAAAGCAGTTTATGGTTGGAGCCAAACAACCTTTTCTGGGAGTTTGTTCTATGCTGCGACCACTCTATTAGGTAAGAAATGTTTCCTTGGGTTTCTCCTTGCAGAGGTTTCCCACAGTTGTTGTTAATCGATATTTTTATGTTAGCTGTAATTTATTATAATCCTGGAACAAATAACTTTCGATGAAATAAAAGCAATTAATTTGTAATATTTATAATTTCCAGTTACGTGAAGAATGGGAGCGAAGTCAAGAAGTTGCGCTGGATTCAGCGGTATGTCCGCACGACGTGGCGACGTTGCTTAAGGAGTTTCTGAGGGACTTGCCTGATCCTCTGCTCTGTAGAGATCTCTATCCAGCGTTTTTGCAAACGCAAAGTAAGTAACGCCGCGTTTGATCTTCATCCTTATAGCCTTTTCTTGTCTTATAATCCTGTTTCCTATTAAATCTTTCCTGTTTTATAATCTAATAACAATAAGGAGTTGTTCAAGTCGTACGTTTTTTTTTTGCCTTTTTTTAATGGCGTGAGGGTCTGAATGCTGATTACATAAGCAATTTTGACTATTTAACATTCGGTTTTTTTTCGATATAGGCTCTGAGCTTTGACCACAATCTCACCTGATGTTAAGTAACGATGTGGTCCAGGATGGTACTATTGTTATTTTGCGACAGGTTTTCAGACTTGAGGGTGGTAGCTACCAAGGCGGGTATCATTAGAAAACCCCCTACCACCATGCTATGATTTCTTCACGATGTTTTTCCTTCACCGAAAGCTCAGGCCGATTTTTTTAGATTTGGATAGGTAGAATCGAACTCGCGTCGATTGACGCAGAATCAGGCCGCACTACCCACTGCACCATCATGACTTCAATATAGAATTTTACTTCCTGTGGTTCAACGTGGTCTCTGGCAACACTGCCGCTAATTGTTGTTTTATCTAACAATACAGCTATAAATAAGGGATATAAAATTGACATCTTAATAATAAAATTATTAGACCAAAACATGTTTAATCATTTTTGTATAGGAATATGTAAATAACTTTCAACCTAAAAATTCAGACAGTCAGCAAACCGATAGACGTCCAATATTAGACATAGGTCTCCCCCAATGAGGGGGAATAGCCTTAATCGCCACGCTTGGCAGGCGGGTTGGCGATTGCAGTAGGTGTGTGTGGTGCTCAGTGGATGCGGCTGCCCATCGAATCAAACCAAATAAACATTCTTCATTCAATTTGGGCCCTGGGAAGGCGTTTATGAACGTCAAAAATTCAAACTTAGCACCGGTTCGGAAAACAACCCATGCGAGAAAAGTCCCTGGTTTATCCCTTAATCGCCTTTTACGACACCCACGGGAACATATGGGATGGTACTATTCTTAGCCGGCACTGTAGGGAATATGTAAATGTAAATAAACTTTGTAGAAATCCACAACCGACGGTTCCAATGGGAAGCTCTGCGGCTGATAGTGCAGCTGCTGCCGGCCGCTCACAGAGACACCCTCAACGTACTGCTGTCATTCCTCGCGCAACTTGCGGCACATTCGCAGGACAATGCGCAACCCGGCAACAAGATGGACGCCGCCAACTTGGCAACTATCTTCGCACCGAACATACTGCACAGGAATAAGCCAAACGAACCGGCCAGGTTGGATATACATTTTTTTTTGTCTTCTAATGATTCGTAGTGAGGCAATGCCCTACCTTAAAATGCTTTAAATAAAATATTGCAAGATGGTGATAGGTTAATTAAACCAGATTGGGTCGCGCGACTACTGTACACTTGTGAAAATTTCGTCATAGTGGCAAATTCTTTGTAAACGCCGATTACACTGCTCCATAAACATTAATGATAGAAATGATAATTAATCGGTAATGATAGAATTGTAAAAAAAATGTAAAAGGACATTTACTACCGCCTACTGCAGTCAGAGCTGCCATAATTTAAATACTACTCGGGCTGTTCCGTTTAAATAAGTCACCGATATAGATATAAATTAAAATATAGCCTAATTTGTTAAAATTAATATATTAGAGGGAGTTTGAAAGTTGCGCCAGTGGTAGAAAAGTTGAAAGGTTCCCGTTTGTCGTGGTATTGACATGTTATGAGAAGAGAAGAAGCGCATGTGGATAAAATAGTAATTAATATGAATGTGGAAGGAGGGAAAAATAGAGGAAGGCCAAAGAAAGTGTGGATGGAGTGTGTAAGAAATGATATGAAAGAAAAAGGAGTAAACGAAGAGATGACGGCTGATAGAGACGTATGGAAGAAGAAAGCATACTGCGCCGACCCCGAGTGAGTTGAGAACAATGATATAACTGTTGTAAGCTGCGAGGATCTGTTCCCAGGTGCTTTGCAAACATACCACTATTTAGAGATAATATCGGACACATTTTGTAACGAGCAAATCCTTATGATTCATGGAGCGCTAGAAAATTCGGAAAGAAAGGAATTCATTGAAATTCTCAAGTTCCCTGAATGTCCTGATATTTGTTTGGCAACTAATTCTCCAACTCTATATGTGAGTCGTATAGAATTATAGGCAGCTATATACAATCGCCGACTAAAAAACGTTAATATTGGTTTATTTCTAAACTCTGTGCTACTAACTTCACGTTGCCATTTAAGTGACCTATTGATTATCTATTACCTATTTACCTATTGATTAAAATACAGTTTATGCATCAATCATCATTGTTATACTTTAGAAGGAAAGAATTATTTTTCTACATTGCCAATAATGAGTTGCAGTGTAGATAGCTATTTCTGATTCTATACGACTCATGTATCTAGCTAACCTTTCATTTTATGATTGCTCTGACATGTGTAATGTATAGTCGTTACTTTATAGGCTGTTATATATTATTAGAGGTCCCCCCTAAAAGGGAGGAATTGTCAACCACCCTTAGCAGGCGGGTTAGCAATCGCAGTAAGTGTTTGTGGTACTCAGAGGATGCTACTGCCCATCCCCTGGTTTATATCCCTTAGTCACCTTTTACGACACCCACGGGAATGATATAGGGTGGTACTACTCTTACCCGGAACCACACCTGCAATATATTAAAAAGAAAAACGAAAAAATTAATATTATTTACGTAATCACCCGTTTAGAAGGTCCTGTTCTGCTTCCTTATTACTTATGTAAGACTTGAGCGGTTTCATCTCCCTTTTCGATTTAAATCGATATAATAATGTTTCCATGTGGATCCATTGAAAGATAGCTATATTGTTTTGTTCTCGATTTTTTTACTCAATTATTAGTAATATAATCAATTGTTTAAATGAGCTGATGTTATGAGCTTGTGGTTTGTGCCTACTATTGAGGTGACTTCTAGCGCTCCTGTAATGCAAATGTAACTTATAAATTGTGTTGTGTTCACATTGTTGGTACAATAAACAAATAGTTTAGATTAGAAGGTAGGTAGAGAGGAGTGGGGGGTGATCAGGTTCTATGTGGCCGCAGTGTGGAGCAGATGTCGGAGCGCGCGGACGTGATCAACGTGGTGCGTCAGCTCGTGGAGCGGCAAGCGGAGCTGTGGACGCTCCCCGCGGAGTTGCTGCACGAGGCGTACATACAGCTCGCGCACAGCGCGCCCCGCGCACCTCGACACGCTGCTGCTCAGGAGAGCCGAGTGAGTGCACCGACACTGACACTAAATATTAAAAAAAACTACATCCAATTTAGGCTACGTTCGGAACAACAACCTAATCGAGAAGAGTACAGGCAATGAATAAACTCGATCTGGCTCCTTTTTGAAGCGAAAACTTCTTTAGCGGGGTCGAGCGATACTCCTCTGTAGGTGTCAAATTGATAGATTAATGCTATAACGTCAGCGGTCAACATGCTACAATATCTTAAATATAAGGTGGCGTTTGAGTGCCGGCATTCAGAGATAAAAAGAAATGAATTTATTCTTCTTACGCAGATGCTCGAAATTAATGCTCGGAACGCAAATAGATATAAAAATCTGAAAAAAAAAAAATAGATATCAGATATAGATAAATGTTTTCACTTTTAATGGCAGTCTCCATGGTTGCCTCGTTTTTTTGTTTATAAATTTTAATGTACTATTTTATTTTTATTTTTTTAACTGTTGTCAGCGGAAATACAGGAAGTACATTTTTTTATTCTGAGGCGATACGAAATTCACCCGAGACAGCTAGTTCTCTACGAAAGGTTTTTGTTACTATATCCAGGCGTATTCTAGTAGAGAATTACATTGGAAGCGATAATGGCGCAGGAGATAGTGCTGCCTGATTCCACGTTAAATGACGCGAGTTCGAGTTCATCTATACAATTCTAAAATCATCCTGAGCTTTCGTTGAAGGAAACCATTGTGAGGAAACCATAACATGGTGGTAGCGCCTGGGGGTAGCTACCACCCTCGAGTTTGGAAACCTATCACCAAATACCAATAGGTGTGTTCCGGCAACATCACTTGAGAACCAGTATCTAGACTTGGTGTGTTTACCACCCTGGACCATATCGTCACTTAATTAATTAATTCATATTCTGGCCTATTCATTTATTTATATGTTATCATCCATGTATGTAATAATTATATTAATGTTCCCTTTATTTCAATGAAACTAGCTTACGCTGAGTTTCATTCTAATGTTATTTTATGTAAATTGTATGTTAGTGTGTTCGCTGGAATACGAATATTTTCTTAATTTCTTTAATATCAGGTGAGATTGTGGCCGGGGCACTGAGCGTATATCGTGTAAAAAAAAATCTTGATTTAACATGAATGCGGTTGAGTGACAACGTGAACGTAATTGTGTGTACAGATGCGCCGTGGAAGCGAGCGCGGCGAGCCCCGACGGCGCGAGCAGACGCGTCTGGTCGCGCGAGCACTTCCTCCACAGCGCGGCCGCTACGGGCGGACCCGGGAACGTGAGGTATATCCTGCCCGTTTATACACTCGATTTATATAATAAATCATAAATTACCACCCTCTGATACTGGTTTTCTTTTTGCTTACAAATTATTAAAAACTAGCCGTGTCCCCGCGTTCCATATGTCCTTCACTCCGTTTTAATTTAATTCATACGAAACCCTTTTTTTTAACTCTAAGTAAAAATATCTCTTATAAATTCAAACATTTGCCCGTAAAACTGTGCATTGAATCGTATTTTATTTAATTTTTCTTACGCAGAGATGCATAATTATTTTCAAAAATACCCGAAATAATGCGGAGTAACCTAAGCTATGTACCAAAAAAAAGTCTCGTCGAAATCGGTTCAGCCCTTCCGTCTCCGTAATTTCTCACTTAAAACAAACAGACAGATAAAAATGTTTAAAAATTATATTACCGGTATAAGTATCGTATAAACATTCATATGCATTTAGTAAACAATTGACATTTTGACATTACAAACGGACACTCCAACATTGTTTATTAGTATAGATATAGATTGCGTACATTGAATTATTTACACTGAACCGTTTTGTTTTTGTGTAATTGAATAAGTAAGGATAAAACAATCCAAGACATTGTTTAGTATATATTGACGAGTTTATAGTATCAATAAAATTAGTTGTTTTTTTTTCTCCGGATTTTCAATAACAATTGTACTAAAATTTAGATCAACAGGCTCGTTTTCAGATAGATAAATACTTACAAATATTATGTAGATTAAGATATATGTAGATTTTTTTTTTTTTAATGAAAAGCAATATTTGTTAATGAATCTGCCGTCTGCCGGCAGACGCAGTGAGAAGGCTCACCGCAGACGCGCGAGAGAGACCGCGTCCGACGCGTCCTCGCTCTCCGCGCCCTCCGCCATGACCATCGTTACCAGGTACCTCGCAATTGTACCATAACGCAATGGACATACATACATACATATCAGCACGCCTCTCTCCCGTGGGTGTAAGCAGAGATTACGTCCTTCCACTTGCTACGATCTTGACTTACCTCATTCGCTTCCTCTACATTCATGCTCATACTTCATACATACATGCTCGTCGGTTATGAGTACATTTCACCTGGCCTTTATGTTACACGTGATCGATTTGGTCTAGATACGTTCGCCTAGGTCGACCCTTATGAATTCGTTTAGTTAATCTTCTCTCATCCATCCTCTCTACATGCCCAAACCCAAACGCAATGGAATACAAACGTTATTCTTTGAAATTAACACATAACGGAATGAAATACTTATCTCAACTATACTAATAAATAAAATTCAAGCGTATGTTTGTAATGTCAAAATGAGTTTTTTTTACTAAATACATAACTAAATACATACATAACTAAATACATATTTATTTATTTATATTAAAATTCACAGCTCGTATAAAAAAACATATAATCTAAAACGATAAATAAAATAAAGAGCCAAAAATGAATTTTTGTAACTATTTAAAAACTAATTATCTGACAACATTTACATTTATGTGTGTGTATGCGTGTGTGCGTGTATATACTATATCTATAACAAAAAATACAATTAGTTAAAAATTTTCTCTGTGTGTTTGTTCCGGGTGATCTCGGGTAATGCTGGACTAATTTTGACGGGATAATTGTTTTTGTAGGTAGCTGAAGTTACTTCGCGTAACTTAGGGTACTTTTTTTTCGTAAATAATTAGGGTTCCGCGTAAAAGAACTAAAACTCTTGGAATTGTGTATAAAATCCGATTCGATGCACAATTTTGCAGGGAAGTATTTCAAACACTTATAAGAAATATTTTTAATTTATCCTAGTACTAAAATTTTTTTTAAGGTCATAATTAGTGTTTCCCGAATAAAAAATTAAAACGCATTGAAGAATATATAAAACGAAAATATATTTTATCTATTTTCGCATTATGTTGTGTCAAGGTCGATATTGGTACATCAAAACGCATTATTATCTAGTCGTTATAGTCGCCATTTGTTTTTACTGTTTTGCACATTGACATCACTTTTTGTATTTGAATAACGGAGAGCAATGGATTCTTATTAAGTCTCCATATGAGCCATGTTTATTTTATTTTTATCTATAAAACCGATTATAATACTTCAGCGCTAGTATGATCGGTTACTGAAAATTATTTAAACTTATAATCACTTAATGTATAAACCCCTAGTGTCAGTTTCTCTAGTATCATTGTGTTCCATCATCGTTTAACTTGATTGGTTGATATCCGTCAGGGTTCGCAGTAGCGAGGAGTGCACTAGCAGCGGAATCGCGTGCAGCACTCCCGCCACGAGGACGGATTCCGCACCGGATTCTAACGATTCCGCCAGCGATTACAATGAGGTAACTAATAAATTGATACGTGTCCGTAACCAGGGGGAGCCATTGTGTGCCAATTTCCTACTAAAAGAACATATAACGGGGTGATTAATTTTTTTTTCTATTTTTAATTGTAATTTACAACTTTAATAATTGACACATTGTGCAATATAAAACAAACAATGAACGGGAAATTGAAAACAATGTTGTTAGAATAAAAATAAAACATATTTAGGGCAGTTAATTACTTACAATGTACGTTCATGAATGAAGCGGATGTAGCCAAAGACTTTGGATGAGAGGTCGTATTGAAAGTTTTGAAATTACACTTCCCGTGACTGGCTAGATTTATTTCTTTGTAACTCATCGATACGAAGTATATACATCTCTCGTTGCAGATGGTGGGCGGTTCCGATGATGATAATTGCGTGATAACCGCATCGCTGCACATACCGTTCCCCCGAGCGGCTCCGCCACCGCCACCGCGGCGCCGCTCCACCTCGGGCTCCGAGTCCTCCGCCAAGCGCGACTCTGCCGTCGGTTCCTCTTCCCCCGCGTCCGCGTCCAACGCGTCCTCGCCCCCCGCGAGCCCTCCCCCGCCACCCACCACCGCCGCCAACTCCTCCGCGTCAGCACTCCTCACGGCACCAGTGAGGGTGACCCTTACGTCGGCAGGGGAGGTCCGGAGGCCGCCTGATATTGACAAACTGTTGGCGCTTGGAAGGTTTGCTTCTACTTTTTAATTTTTACACTAAACTTTCTTTATCCCCTTATGATGACAAGCGGTAAAATGATGCCGACTGGCGGTAGATTCCCATCAGGTCAAATATAAAAATAATGATAAACATAATACATAAAATGTTTTTATAAAAGATAAGAAGTCAATAATTGAAAGATATAAGCAGAAATTAAATAAAGACGCTGGTTGTTTAAATTATATTTGTATGTAATCTTTGCTGTAAAATATTTGTTTATGACAACACTCTTGTATTTGTTGTTGATAGCTATAGTATAGGTTATTTTGCCTTTGTAATCAATTTTTTATTCTTATCTTTAATATGGTAACATTTGTAGATGTCCGTCAATTTGTGGATCATAAGAATCGTAAGCAAGTCCTAACCTAACTTAGGGGTTTTTGTTTAAATTTGGGGGTAAAATAAATGGGCTGGAATTTTTAGAGGGTTTCTATTTTTGGTGTTGAAAATGTTTCATGGTACATTTTTATCTTAGGGAAAACACATGTAAGTATAAATCACTGAATAATTATATTTACTTGTCAACCAAACACACCAGACGGTGGAAGTTTATGATTTATGTGTTTTACTAGGTGGTTTACGGTTTGCTTCGGAGCAAATTTATTACCAAAAAGATCGACTCAAAATTTAACATTCGATCACTCAGGATACAACACTATTTTTACGTTACTATAAAATGGCAACACACCAAATGTCATCATAGTTCAGCAAATAAAAATCTAAATATAGTGATTGGGCAATCCTTTTAGCCTTAAGTCAAATGACAATCGATACTCTCATATTTTAGTCTACTAGTTTCAAAAACAGTTGACTTGTTGCTTGGATTTTTAGCGGGATCTCTACTTTAATTCATTAAGTTTGTTTATTTGACTTTATATCATGTAACCTTGGTGGCCTTTTGTATGATATAGTTTGATTATTGTGTAAAAGATAAGTTTATTATGAAAAATAACGCGTAACATTTATTCTGAGGTGCCGACAAAGCTCCATGGAAAGTTCGAGGTGGAAGGCCACCGTTTTACTGAAACTTGGTTAACGCTGATACAAGATTGAAAATACATCTTACTCAAATGACACTGGCATAAATTTTGTGTACACAGATTCCCATTAACACAGAAGAAGAAGACTTGTTGCTACGGACAAAGCTGAATTTGATAACTTTATAACTTGATTAACTTTCACAATAATGCTGGTTTTCCAGAATAATTCAATTCTTCTCATTAGCGATTACTCTTTCATTGGTACTAAGTACACATTATTGTTGTCTATAGGATTTTCAAATTCGAAAATACTTAATTCTATTTAGGCCTTAGGGCGTTATGAACGTCAAAAATCTACCACCGGTTCGAAAAACAACCAAGTCATCGAGAAGAATCGGCAAGAAACATAACGATCCATTCAACCGTTCAGCTGAAAGACTTCCACTGTTGAACATAGGTCTTTCCCAAAGATCTCCATGACGACTAGTCTTGCGCCACACGCATGCAGCGGATCCCCGCGACCTTCACCGGGTCGTGGGCTCATCTAACAATATAAACATTTAATTATGGTACTTTTTCAAATTAGCATCAGACTCATTTGATACGGTTGAAGCTACGTTTAAGATGACAATATTGCTTACCAGCCTAGAAGAAATAATTAATAGTGTTGTGCATTTGGGTTCAGAGAACGCAACACGTCAGACGCGCGCGCGGTCGTCCTCAGGCAGCATGACGAAACCACAACCCGCACTAGGGTATCGCGGCAGGAGAACACTCTCAGAAGAGAAGAGCACTCGATAAAGAAGGAGGAACAGGTTGTGAGGAAGGAGGAACAGTCGACGAGACGAGAGGAGAAGCGGGAAGGCGTCACGCTGTACAAGCGAGGTGAGCTGATATCGAGCGCGCGGTCGCACCCCACGTGACACGGATCTACGCGCGACTCTTTTTATACATACAACTTCTATATTATATTATTTTCTTCTATTATAATTATTATAATAAGGATGCCTTCATTTATTTCTTAACAACCCTACTCCACTGTATACTTATGTTCAGAGAAATTTTACAGTACCTCTTAAAAGAACTTTTTACACACATCGAAGGAAAGTGATCGAAAACGAAATTTGTACCTTTTTTGTTGTACCTTTAAGTTAAATGACGATGTGATCTAAGATAAATCTAAGTCACAATTCTTGAGTGATGCGATTACGTAGAAACCGTGGAATTAATATAACAAAGTAAAGATATATAACACAGTTAATATATCGATTACCCATAAAAATGAGACAATAGAAAAAACAATGGAAAGCTGGCGTATACGTCAGGTTAGTGCTCAAGGGGTTAAGTATCATACGAAATGGTTTCTTTTTACACGATATAGGCTTAGTGATTTGACCACAATGTCACCTGATTTTAAGTGACGGTGTGGTCCAGGATGGTATACACACTAAGTCTAGATGAACTGGTTTTCAAGTGATGTTGCCGGGATATACATATTGGTATTTAGTACAGGTTTTCAAACTTGAGTGGTAGTTACCCAGATGGGCATTATTAGAAAATGGCCTACCACCATGCTATGGTATCCTCATGATCTTTTCCTTCATCGAAAGCTCAGGCCAAATTTAGAGTTGGATAGTTGTGATCGAACCTGGGTCGATCGGCGAAGAATCCGGCCGCACTACCCATTGCGTCGTCATCGCTTCAAGGTTCGAAACGACGCGTGGCCACACTGTGGCTGCAGACGTATCATAGCCTCTTCTCACACAAGAAAATTATTGTCCTAAACATGGTTGTGGGTGTTTTCAGTGTCCATCATTAAGCGAATTAATTACATGTATTTATGCAATGCAATGCCCCCGACACAGGGCAAGTTTTCTGGTGCGGATGTTATAAACAGTCAAAAAGAAACAATCAAATGTTATTGTTATTTTGTACTTCAAATAAATTAATATTGTTCTGGATACCTTTGATAGGTATTAGTCGATAGCTATTCAAACTGTAGGGTGCTAGTTATCCAGGCAGGCATTATAAATCCCCTACCACGACTCGATCCCAAATCGATCGCTACGATACAGCTCTGTGAGCTGTTTCCAATTTACTAAACAAGTTTATAGTTGATTGATCCTGTCCAATTACGAGCAAAGATTATTACTTGTAACTAGATTATTCAGACCTGAGTTTTTATGCATTGCATCGCAAAAGAGAAAGATAATAATTTAAAATATCACCGTAAATTCTATAGTGATCCCGAAACCGCAGGACACCCATCCAGTTTACAATTACCTCATGTATATATATGTATATATAACCTTTAGTCGCTATACAAACTCGTCCATACTTCCAGCACAGTACAAAGCGTTAGATAAGGTAAAATCTACTAAAAGAAAATATTTATTTCACATATCTGTTGCCAAAGTACTTTATTCAATGGTTGCAATCGATCCTTCTAAGACTTTAAAATATGTTTTATATGCAAACTTTTTTATCTTCGGTGCAATTTGTCCCTCATGATGATGGCGCCGAGCTTCGACACGCCGTCTTGGTACTCTGTCTTACCCAGCGGAGGCACCGCAGATGTCGTTTCTGTTATGACGTCACAAACAGTGATCATTTCAATGAGCATACAAGTACCTCTAGTTTATGCTTTTTATAAAAATATATAACCAATAGATAAATCGTAAAACTAAAACAAAACGCATATTAAACATTCTGCTAATTTCAACATAAATTTCTCATAATGTTTTGTTATACTCTAAATCAATTCCATCAGACTCGAATGATCCAATTTCTTTGCAAAGAATATATGCTGATACTAGCTGTGTGCCCGCGGCTGCGTCCGCGTTTTCATATATTATTCACTGCGTTTTTTAATTTTTTTTATACAAAACCTTAATTATTTTCGAAAATTATAAGTGCCCTAAGTTACCCGAAGTAACTTCAGCTACCTACCAAAACAAGTCTCATCAAAATCGGCCCAGACGTTTCGGAGATTGCCCTTACAACCAGACAGAGAAAAAAAAAAATTGTAGTTTTGGTCTAGGTATCGTATATATATTCATATCTATTTAGTAACAAAATTTAATTTTGACATTACAAACAGACACTTCAATTTTATTTAAGATAAGATAAAGCAAAAATGTGTGTCCTAATAAGATGACAATAAGAAATTGTAATCTTAAAAGTTAAATTAAATATTCCGGGTAAATGTTTTAAATTTCAAATAAGCTTAATTCTGACCGCATTTAACCCGCGGGTCGCTCGCAGCGCCGGCACCAGCTTGTTTCGATATGGTCTTTGGAGTCGCCCTCCTTGGTTTAGGTCCGACCCTGCACGGGTCCCCGGGCAGCCGCATTGGCTGAGCGCAGGGTCCAGTGCCGCTCTCGTCCGCTGCTCTCTGTAGCCCATCAAACTTTGCCCCAGGTCCTGTAGTTAACACGATAGATATTACAATGATTTTTTCCAAATACCATAAAATTACAGGAGAACATGAGTCAGATATACTTTTAAAGGGTATGAAAAATAACTTCATCATAGTTATCATAAAAATTATACTCACGATAGTTTATGTACAAATCAAATAAAATTAAACGTAAACGAATAAATACATTAGACGGTCCCGAGTTACCAGTTTCGCAGAAATCCACTTGGTACGTGGTTTTGTTTCTGTCTCTGTCGATGCGCTGCTTCAGTTCCGGAGACGCTTCATTTTGCAGAATGCTGTACAACATTGGATATTTCGATTGGAGCTAAGAAAGAAAAAATAGCAAGACGTAAATAAATATAATTTCGATTGTATTTTAAGTATTGTACTGAGATTCTATTAAAAAAAAAATAAAAATTATTCAACTTGGGCCTTGAAAAGGTGCTTATGAACGTCAAAAAATTACCACCTGTTCGGAAAACAACCCCAGTCAAGAAGAAATGCGGTGGTAGAACTTCGTGGTTGAATTTTCTCATATTCAAATAACGGGCTAACAACCATATCCATATATTGAACCATATATAGGTTTAAAAGGAAGTTTCGCCATTATATACTTGTCGTTTTAGTAAGTGATTTTTTATTGTGTCTCTTATTTCGAAATGCAGTTTATGAGAAATCCCATAAGCTACGATTTTGAAGGACATCCATCCTAGAAGACAATTTTTAAGACCGTACAAGAATTATAATTTAGCAATTAATTAACGAAAATTGTAATCTGCCTCATTTTTTTCATGTTTTCTCGCATCATATCTATATGTGCTATAAGGTCAATAAGTTTGAATACCTTATCCAAAAATGCATTCGGTTGATCGTATCGTGATGTAGGTGTCTCTGGACTCGCTGCGACTCTCACCGGGTACAACTTGGGATCCAACATCGGACCCATGATCTTAAAACGACAAATACCTAAATTAGTCCCATTTGTCAGTTTATTCTTGACTATTAATTTGATTAAGACATTCAAGATTATTATTAATATTCCGAAAGGAGCTATGCAAGCTGGAGCATTCCTGTATAGACAGCTACCTAGATAGATCTATTGTGATCGCACCCTACGCTGCTATAGATAACTGCCAGGACCTACAGCCTGAATATACTGAGGAATCTTTTTGGCAGAGAGCGTTTGTACCAACTCCGGGAGCAACGCATTCTTAACCTTAATTCGGTTGCGTGGGGTATCAATGGATCACATTCACATGTTTGTTTTTATGGGTTTCGTCTGCAGTTTTGTAAAACCTGCATTCCTTTGGGTTCTGGACACCAATGTTGTGAATTCTTCAAGCAACAGTGCCCAGTTTGTGCTCTCCCTAATACTCGTAGCTTATTCCTACAAAGCATCAGGGTTTCTTTAGTTTTGGGCTGAGTGAATGCCCCGATGAGCTCTTTGAGGTGAATTAGACCCGCCAACTTGTTCCGGAATCATTAAAAAATTACCTCATTTCTGCTCCAACCACCTTCCTTCCCAGGGGGTAATTGTGGCATTTCTCCTCCGGAATACTGCGGGCATCGGCAGTCTGGAGGTCTGCTGTGCTGCATGCATGCTTGGTAGAAGGCTACCTCTTCACCTGATAGCTTTGGTACTCTGAATATGATCAATGTATTTCTTTTTAAAATAATCTATGGTAAAACAATTCAAAAACTATGAACTATCTGACATTTAAGTGAACAAAAACATCTGGTATGATGAGACCATGTCACGGTGACCTAGTATTTAATAAAGCTTGCTTGGTTAGCCATCATATGTCGTATAACAAATGTTGGTTTGTTGCAGAAGCTGGTTTTCAGAGCAAATCTTATTAGCAATTGCATTATAGCCAGTACTGCATTATATGCAAATCCGCATCATCGTGTAATTTGTGATTATTCTTTCTTATCCCTATACCTACACGTTATAAAATTCAACGCCTCTCTATTCGTCTACTAGAAATCAGCGTAAATCAGCTTTACTCGAAAACCATTGTACCAAATTATGTGGCTTTTTTCTTTTCAATCATAAATTCATTCTCTGATTAGGTTTTAATGTAACTGGATTTTTTTTATGTTAAATTATAATTTATGAGGATACTAGTGAATTATGTAAAATAAAATTTAACTTAAGTAACGAAATACTTAAAAGAAGAGAATAAAATTCTCATATGCGAGCGGAGACTTGGTTCTCAGCTACCGTGTTATAAATGGACCTCTATTGATTTTATATAATGGAAATGCGTTAACCATAGTATCAGCAATGAACCTATATAAAGCTATAATATTCATTTGAATTATATCAACAACGCACTCGGCTAATCCGCCATCACCTTTGCTGGCGGCTCCAGGTAAATTTGGCCACAAGTAATCCTGTCTGTACGTCGTGAGGTAATGATCCATTTTAAATAATCCTGTATATCACGTTACTAATAATTTTGTTGATATCATTGTAATAATCTATATCTTATTTATTTCTTTCACTCCATAACTACTAATTTGATAGGTAATGTTTTGTTGATAAGTCAAAGTGAAGTTTGATTTTTTTTCTAATTATCGACAACTTTATAAAAAGTTCGATAATTTATAAAATGAGGTCGTATAACATTCTTTTTTTATGATAATAAATTTTAAATAATTTTCTGGAATTCTTTTTAGCAAAATGACTAATAACAGTAAAAAAATTAAAAAACAAAGTCCATGAATTCAACGGGTAAATTAGTTTTTAATGTGAAACATATATTAGCCTGGCTTTGTAATTAAACATACTTATATGCCGTGACACCATACGTGTTACGTGACGGCAAACGACGTATGATGTTTTACATCTACCAGGCGTATCGTGACTAACTTCTACTGTATAAACCCGGTTCTGTTATATTTCCCCTTGGATCGTCATCATTCTATTTATTTATTTGGGCAACACAAAGTTAATAAAATACATATCTGAAATTGCATAACAATATTACATAAATCATTCAAGTTTACATTCATGTTATGTTCCAAGTAGTAATCTTATCAACTGACAGAGAAGGGCAACGTCGTAAGCAGAAAACCTAAACCAAAAAACTAGGCAGCCACGGGACTGTCGACAGAAGTGGAAATTAGAAATTTTGGAAAAACTGTTTTCTAATGTTGAAATTTAATTATTTGTTAATTGAAATTATTATTATAACCTAACATATAACATTTTTTTTACATTTATTGGCAGTATTATTTATCTCCGAGCATGTCCCATAGCATGTTGACGGCTGACGTCAATAGTATTGATAATGAATAAGTTCTTCCACTACGGAGAATCACTCAACGCTACTAAAGAAACTTTATTTTCACATCCCTATTGGTGATACACCGGGGTCAAGACCACCTATGGTGAAAAAACCAGACATAGTGACACGTTTCAACGTGTCACATCCTGGGATCAGCCAGTGTTCATTAAGCAGTTAGCGGGGTGATACCCCGACTGGATTGTAACCACCGCATACTTGTGATAAACCCATCGTAGTGATATATCAATGTATCCTAGGATCATCATATGTACATCCAGAGATATCTAGAGGTTTTATCTGTGACAAATGTAGACCAGCATGATGTTGCTGGCCATCAGTATATTATCATTTATCGGCGGTCGTCTATATAAGTAAAAAAGCAAAGGAAAAATAATATTGGTGAGAGATTTATGTATGTGGTTACCAAATAAATCGTAGCAGAATTTATCAGATAATAAGATATGAATATTTAAGATGTCAATTTAGTCTTGGAAAATTAGTAACGTTTTACAAATAGATGGTGGAATAATGCTGTATGAACAAAATAAGGTAAGATAGTTCACGCTGACAATCTTAATTTACTTGGGCAAACAAATGAATCTAGTGAAGTACTTTGGAATTTGAAAAATCCATATATACACACAAGAATGTCTTTATTATTAAAAATGTATATAGGTGGAAGATTTAAACTCGGTAAGAGTATGTATAAGGATTGAGCCATCGTCCGTAGGCAGGTTCCTTGCGGGGAGGGCCGAAAGGATTATTCTGGAGGACCACCTCCCCGAGTAGACCGTGGCATGCACTGTATGTCGTATCACCAGTTCTCACGCGGAGTATGCGACGTAACTCCTCTGTGAAACAAAAGAAATTCATCTTTATTGTGGTGGTAACACACGTACGGACCGGACCGCGGACAAAGTACGCCGGGTGGCCGATATTATCAGCCGAGTAAGTAGGAATGGAATCCTTTCTGAAAAAATATCAATTTTTGAATCGATTCGAATCTAAGTTTGATGAATCGATTCAGATGATCTATTTTACATGCTGATAAAGTATTGATTATAAGAGTGTCCTTTTAGTTTTCTATAATATGATGATCATCTGTAAAGAGGTAAAATAAAACAGTTCAGTGTCATTTTGGTTGGTAGGTTACTCATTCGTCTTTTATTTTTATGTTGCTTTTGATGACCAGTACTGTCAATAAAAAATAAGTGGAAACAGTATAACAATAAATGGTGATTATACTCTAATTTAGACCACTAGAAGAATACTATTTACGAATAAAAAGTCAAATTAAACAAAAATAAAAAATATTGATCTCTTGGGACCTCGATGTTTTGTGAATCGATTGTTTTGAATAATCTTCTTCCCCCATCACCGTGATTAAGTGACGATGTGGTCCAGAGTGGTAAACACACTGAGCCTAGAGGCTCTCAAGTTATGCTGCCGGAACACCATTATTGGTATTTGGCGACAGGCTTTCAAACTTAAGTGTGGTAGCTACCCAAGCGGATATTATTAGAGAATGCCCGACCATGGCTATGGTTTTCCTCACGATGTTTTTCTTCACTGAATGCTCAGGCTGATTTTTAGAGTTGGGTTTGAAGCCGCGTCCATGTTCTTTATGTTAATAACCAGAAGCAGATAAGGGTATTTATAAATAAGTGATAAGCTTAACAAAGATACCTCAACTCCTCGGTGTACTCGCGACCACGTAAATTTACGCGAATAAGGATCCTTTTTTTAAAAAATACCGAAAAGCTCGAACCTGCTGTCTTTAGTTCAATATTTCACGGATTCTTATAAAAATCTGTAACTACGATAATTCGCTCGAAACTAAACTGTAAATTAATACGTCACGCAACATATTAGAAGTTAGTAATTATAAGTTTTATAAATATACTTTGTAAAGAATTGTCGAATTTTGGCTTCATACAAGCAGCGGACGGCGGTTCGGCGTATTTCTCCGGTTTCGGCCATCGATATGAACCTTTCTGGCTTGTGTCCGGGATGTATATGTCATCTGGCAGCCGAAGAGTCTGAAGCGCACGGGCTCGCCGAACCAAATTCACTGACATAAACGGCAACTCTACAAATTGAGAACCGATATTTTTTACTTCGTGTTTAAGAATCATTAAAAATGTTTAAGAACAATCAAGAACCATTGTTTACTTCTTTCTAAAATGTAAATCAACATACAAAACTTCAATACCTTAATGTCTAGAACTCCATCGAACTTTTTAAGATAAATGCTATTTTGTTGTAACACTGAAGATTTTAAACTAATGCAATGTTGAGCGTAAAAAACTTGTTCGTGATCGTAATTAAATTATGAAAAGAGCCTGTTATAATAGAAGACAATTTACAGTTAAAACCTAATTTCAAATAATTTTTCTATTTGTATTGAAGAGAGATTGAAATCATAAACGTTCATTTTAAATCCACAACAGTGTTAAGTTTAACCCTAATTTGTTTTGAGTTACACGGTTATAGACTGAAGAAACTAAAGTTCATAAAACTAGAATAACATTCTTTTTCATATTATATATAGGGTGTTTTTTGATGAAATGAGAAACTAAAATAACCGATATTCCCCGACGAATTGCTATAATTAAGTGGTAGTTGGCTGGGCACATTGCTCGCAGAACCGATGCCCGATGGGGCCAACGGGTTTTCGAATGACTACCTCGCACCGGAAGAAGTAGGTCCCCCACAAAGTGGACACACCGACCTGGTGAAGGTTGCGGGAATCCGCTGGATGCGGATGGCGCAAGATCGGTCGTCGAGTAGATCTATAGAGGAGGCTACTGTCCAGCAATGGACGTCTTTCGGTTGAATGGATGGATGGATAGGGCGTTTTGATGAAATCTCACCAGATAATATTTGACAAAGTATTAGAAAATGGTTAATACACTATGCCTGGAGATACTGGTTTTCAAATCATATTAACGGAATATAGACAGAAGACTTGAAAATAGAAATCCAAACTTGAAGGTGGTAACTAACCAGGACAGTATTAGAAAGGGTCCTACCACCTACTATTTCTATTCCTCCCAATATTTTTCTTCACCGAAAGCTGAAGCTCATGTGGATTCCAAACAACCTTTATAACTACTGAATCTAATTCCAACTATCACTGAGCCATCGTCGTTTAAAATTTTTTCATTCATATTAGAAACCCATATAATTGCATAATGATTAGTTACAACTTGCAAATATTAATCATGTTCTTGAGAAAATGGCTCATAATATTGATGATAAGTTTTATTACCGCAGTACTATATAATGGCAAGAAAAAGATAAAATGTCGCGACATACAGATAAGAGAGTTTGCGTGACCCTCATGATCAGCAAAAAAAATATATCTATATATTTCAATAAATAATAGTTCAGTAGTTTGTATATTCCAAATCGATTATGTTGAAATATAAAATAGGTAGTTTCACTTTGAAAATATAATTGAATTCAGTTGTAATAAACAATGTTTTACTGTAATTTGGGAGATTGTTGGAAAAAATCTGAACGAAATTAAAATCACAAAAATATTTACTATTTACTAATAATAAACTTTTTGATTTTCTATTAGAAGAAACAACATTCGTGGAATGGACTAACCTGTTATAAAAAATATTTCTCAATAAAATTCAAATCACTCAGGCAAATCGTGCGTATTACATTAGTGGTATTGTTAGAGAAAAGAAATAAAACCACGATAAGGCAAAAATAACAAAGTCATGAATTACGATAGTGTTTTGTCATTCGGCAATATTCGGTAACGTTCGTCACACCTGCTCCAATTTGTATTGTTTACTGTGTAAAATAGACGATGAATATCGCCTTCAGTCTGATAATAGTTTTTATACTCGCCACAACACAGGTAAAAGTGTTGACGTCAAAAATGTCTCTACCGAAAACTATGAGGGCTGTCGGTCTATACAAACATCTGCCGATAACAGATACAGACAGTCTCTTAGATTTAGTGTTACCAGTGCCAACTGTAAAAGAAGATGAAGTGCTCGTTGAAGTGAAAGCAATTGCAGTCAATCCTATAGATACAAAAATACGTGCATCAACGTCAAGTGTTGAAACCGAACCACGTATATTAGGTTGGGATGGTTCTGGAATTATTGCAGCTAAAGGGGAAAAAGTGAGAAATTTCCAAATCGGAGACGAAGTTTTCTTCACTGGTGATATAAGTAAAAACGGTTCGAATGCCCAATACCTTGCACTTAATGAGATTCTAGCCGGACCGAAGCCAAAATCTTTGACGTTTGAAGAGGCTGCAGCGATGCCGCTAACCGCAGCAACGGCGTACGAATCCCTCTATGACCGTCTAGGATTATCTGAGAAAGATGAAGGTAAAACTCTACTGATAATAAACAGCGGAGGCGGTGTGGGCTCAGTGGCTTCGCAGTTAGCCAAAAATCTCAAACTCAAAGTGGTTGGAACCGCATCAAGAATTGAAACACAACAGTTCAGTCTTCAACACGGAGCTGATGTCGTTCTCAACCATACTGTGGATTTATTACCGCAGTTGGAAGCGAGTGGTTACAGCAAAGGCGTTGATTACATATTAGTAAACTACGATCCGTTCCCGTATTGGGATACGCTAATGAAGATAATTAAGCCTCAGGGTAAAATCTGTCTTATCGTTGACAGTACTGGTCTCGTCGATTTAAGGCCGCTTAAAGACAAAAGTGTAACTCTAGTCTCGGAGATGATGTCAACGAGGATAAAGTATAACACAGAAGATAAAGAAAGGCATCACGATATACTAGTGGAAGTTTCGAAGATGCTCGACAATGGAAAGTTAAAGACGACACTAACAAAAACCCATATCGCCGATTAATGCTGCAAATTTAAAAGAAGCGCATGAAATTCTAGAAGAGAAGCATATGGTCGGTAAATTAGTTTTGACAGGATTCTAATAACACACGTTCTATTTATATGTGTCCAAGAATTGTCACTACTGTAATGATTAACATTTAAATTGGAATCGAATAAATTTATCTTTATAAGCATTTTGAGATTTTGTTATTTCCTTCGTTCAGGTCTAGATTTTTATAGAGACTAATGTATTATATCTAATATAACCACAAAATATTTAAACCCAATGTATACCTGATAGTATGCAATTTACAGAACGACAACAGAAGTAACTAATTAGAGATAAAGATAAATTAAAAGTCACTGATATCAAATTTTTATATACAAACCTTCGCATAAAATTATTCTTCAATTTGATATAAGAATATTTTTTATTGCAAAGTCGTATGTACAATAATTACCTCTAGAACAATACTTAGTTAAATATTCAGTTCTCTTAAGATCCTGTATTTCATGGTCTATCGGTGTTGCGTCCAAATCAGCTGACATGTACATTTTAGTTAATTTAGGGTAAACATCTCCAAACTAAAACAAAATGAAATAAAATTATCAAGGTCAATTCATTCAGCAGGTAAAAACTAATGAATTTATCATAATGGTTTTCTTCTTCTTAGTTATTGGCAACCTGTGTACACACAATTTGTGCCAGTGTAATGTGGGCAAGTTGCTTTTTAACCGACTTCAAAACGGAGGAGTTTATCAATTCGCCTGTATGTTTCTTGTATGTTTGTTACTCGATTTCTCCTGTCATTTGTGAACCGATTTACCAATTTTTTAATCAAAGGAGTGCAATTCCGAGGTGGTCCCATTTTTACCAGATGAAGATCTGATCAGTGGAACTCAGGGTAATTGAGAAAAACCCTCAAATATTATTTGCCGGAAGACGTAGCGTGGGTAGCCCCCCCCCCCACAAGGTGACCGACGACCTAGCGAAGGTCGCATGAGTCCGCTGGATGCCGACGTCGTCGTGGAGGTTTTTGAGGGAGACCTATGTCCAGCAGTGGACGTCTTTCGGTTGATAAGATAGATTAATTTTGGAGTCGAGACCAGCTAGTTAACTAATGAACTCATTTACAAATGCATTTATTACTGCCTAAATTTTATCACAATTACACATAAGCTAAATAAAGGACTAAGGTGATTTTAAAGAACAATTAATCAAAATTGTATATAATTAGCGACGTACATTTACACCACTTTGTTATCCATAAGCTGGCACCGATTTCAAAATTAACGAAGTAGATTAATTAAGTAATTATTTATTGACTTTTAGTGCATCTTTATAGATTGTTGTTTAGAAGTCGGTTTTGATTTTAATTAAAAAAGTATTTTCAAGCTTGTATCAGCGTTGCCAAGTTCCAGCTAAATGATGGCCCATTTTGCTCGAACTTTCCATGGAGCTTCTATAATAAACTTGAACACAATAACTAAACTCTATCACACAAAACGCCACCAAGATTACATGATATAGAGTCAAATAGTTTAATGAATTAAAGAAAACAACTGCTACAGACGAAATGAGATCTGACTTGTTATAGAGACTGAGTTATTATAAAATAAAACGTTACTCTTGCAACAGCTTTCTTGTAATATTCATAGTCGATAGGGCACAGAACATCGGGGCAGTCACGCGGCGCGACTTTCGCCTTCAGAGAGTCTCGACTGAGGCCGACTATTAGACAGTTGTCATCTACTGCTTTTCCTCGCGGGCTCTTTCTGTTAAAAATAATTGTAAATAAATCTATTATTATAATACGAGTCCAACTAAAAATAGAAATGGACGCAACAGCCAGATTCATACAAATAATAAAAACCTTGAAATGTTTATAATTTCCTGAGTGTAGAAGCATGTGTAGAAGTAACCATGATTATAAGGTTGTTTTTTATAGAGGTATAACACTTTAAGCTGGCAACATTTTTTTTAACTGGTAGCCACTATGTCAGCTGACAAGTGATTTATGTTTAGTTTGGTTTGGCATTTCAACATAAATAGACTGACGCCTGAACAACGCTTCCAAATTGTGCAAATTTATTTTGAAAATCATGGTTCTGTTCAAAATACGTATCGCTCACTCTGTTCATTTTACGGTCAACATAATCGTCCATCAGAACAATTAATGCGATTAACTGTAAAACGTTTTAGCACCATGTTTACTCTAAATGATAATACGAATCCACAGAGATATCGTCCAGTGCGTACAGAAGAAGTCATTGCTGCTGTAGAGCCAGGCCCGGATCTACGATTTTTTCGAACCGGGAAAGAAACATGATAGTGCGCCCCTATCTCCATTAATATGACATTAAAAAAATCAAATATTTAATGATTATCATTATAAAAAAATCGTTTTTATAGATTTGTACTCTTTATTATCTATTGCCGTTTTGAAGGTAGCTTAGCCGATGCAGAAATCGATCTCTGCATCAAGCGAGATATTGCTCGACGCGTGAAAACCTAGATAGCAAAAACTTGCTGACTACCTGCAAGTATGTGCCGTTAACCAAAATTTCTGGTTGTTCTGAATATCCTTGCTCTAAAATTACAGTTTTTTTAAAGGATTAATGAACGTCAAGAAGTGATCACATACTCTGGTAAATTTGTCCATCAGGTCTTGAAGTTGAGCTTGAACGTGCGTGACAAAAGCGGCGTCATTAGCGAAGAAAAGGCTGTTTAGCTGAAAAGGAGTTGAGCATGAAGATGTAGAACAGCCTACCATCAGATCTTGTGTGCTGTGTCAGTTAGAAAATATTTCAGATTTCCCCACTCGAGTTGCGCAGGTACCGAGGTATGCAACGCTTCCTTGTCCCGTGTCATACAATTTTTTATATTTTTCTTTGGAAGATTAACTTGGAAGAGAGGATTTTTCTAGGAATAAATCGAACTTTGGACACAACAAAGCTATGGTCGGTGTCACAATCAGCGCTGCCAAACGTTTACGAATGGAACATTTCCAACAGATCTCTCTTTCTGATGACGATAATGTCTACCTGGTGCCAGTGTTTCGACCTGGGATGCATCCAGGAGACTTTCTGCATAATTTTGCCTTTGAAGAAAGTTTTAGTTACACAGAGCTGGTATTTAGAGCAAAAGTCCAAAACTCTTTGCCCGTTTTCATTCAGATTAGCTATACCATGTCCACCGAAACATTCATGCCTTACCGATAAATTTTGACCGAGGCGAGCGGATGAAGAGCCCAAAATATGCAGTCTATCGGTTGAACTCACTCCGTGTACAGTTTTATCAAGTTAGTAGTGGAATTAGTCCTTGGGCTCAGGTTTTCTATTAAGTGTCGGTACATAAGGGGAAATAAGGGTGACTAAGCCGCTTTCCGCAAGACCATAATCCGCTTCGACACACTTATAGATGATTTCATTGCACTGATTACTGACCGTAAAACCCGTTCCCGTTCTTACCTTTCCAGTAAAAAGTGTAATTGGCTTCTCGCATAGACCTTTCGTTTTTTATTCTGGTTTCCAGTAAGATTGCAATATCAATGTTGAACCTTTTGAGCTCGACATTAATAATACAGATTTTGCGCAGTTTTTGAGCGCAGTTAAGGCTTCCTCCTTTGGTGTTCGAGAAGCCAGTTTTCATGGTTAGGACGTTCCATGACGCGAACCGCATGTAAACAGCATCGATGTTAGTCTTGGAGTTTTTATTTTTGTTATTTCGATCAGGTAGTTATGATTGTAGCGGCAACGTCCAGCTGTAATGCTTGTGTTTCGTTCGCAGAACAAGTTAACGCTGAGGCAGATCAGAACCTTATTAATTAGGGCCTGCTGGACGGAAAGCAGGTGGTAACTGATTAGTGGATCTACGATGGATTCTCGTACTGTCGAGAGTGACTCCTGGCGCTCGTACTGTGGTCGATTTGGTATGGAATGCTCCATCTACATACGCTAGATCTTGGTACATCTAAATTTTTAATCAGGTTTCCGTTTACTGAGCGCTTTGTGGAGCAAGATTTTTAATTTTTAATAATATTACAATTTGATTTTAGCGCCCCTTGAAAAGGTGCCCGGAGTGGGTGCCTCTGCTAGGCACCCCCTAGATTCGGTCCTGTTTAGAGCGTAGCTTAGAGAAAGCCCCGGATCAGTCTATCCGCTATCGTGGACAGGAGTTGGATATGTGTCCACCCACTTTATGGAAGATTTTGCAGAAAGATTTTTGCTTGCGTGCTTACAAAATCGAACTCGTGTAAGAATTGAATCCACACGATCACCGAACAACGCGTAGATTCCGATTTTCATAAGCGAATTTTGTTTATTGATGAAGCTCACTTTTCTTTGAATGGATACGACAATAAACAAAACTGCAGTATTTGGAGTGATGATAATCCTCAAGGATATGTTGAGACACCGATACATGCAGAAAAACTGACAGTTTAGTGACTCTCGGCACTACTATTCATTATCCTTTTCCAATAGCAGGGCTATTGTAACAATAAAACACAATCTTATCTACACTTCTATATCAATAAATAAAATTTGAAATGTCTTTTTGTAATATCAAAATAACAACTTTTTAAGTTTTATCTGTCTGTTTTGTCGGGCTATTCTCCGGAACCGGTTTTGACAGGAACCGTTTACTTTTTCTGGCAGATAGCTGAAGTTACTTCATGCAATTGAGGCTACTTTACTTTTAGAAAAAAATTAAGATTCCGTGTAAAAAAAAAAAAAAAAACTCATGTAATATTGAACATAATACGATTCAACGGACACCTTTACTGGCAAGTGTTTGAATTGGTAAGAAATGTCTATGCATTCTGTTAGTACAAAAACAAATGTAGGCCAAAAATAGTCACCATCAAAATATTATTATCTAATGATTATTTCAAAAGTATATTATGCAGAGAAGAAAATATGATAAGCGTGTGGAACCGCGCGCAAACAGCTAGTTATAAATTAAACTAATGATACTATGAGATTATAATTAATATGAAACTTCTGGAATAAGATTTCTTACGGTTTCTTTTTTTTCTCATAATCCATCATGTACACGGATTTGAACTCGATTTCTCCATCGAACACCGACATTTTTTATTGTTTTATATTTTAAAAAAACATATGTATAGAAATACTCAAATTTTATGCCACATGTGACAAATGTTTTTCACTATTTTTGACTTTCATTTGTAACAACTAAGGTAAAAAGAACAAAAAGTCAATAATGAGAAAAAGTTTATATAAGTCGCCTACCTATTCGCATTTGATAGTAATAATCTCGCCTGAAAGCAAAAATACTGAATATCCTATAATAATTAGAAATGTGGTTACAATTGATTATTTCCGTAACTTCAAACCTTGATTTTAAAAAATTCTCGTGCATTAGATCACTGGACCGAAATTAAATGATTTTAAATACTGTGTTGGACCGTAGTGTTCACATAGTTTTGTCATTAAATTACGTCATTGGGCCTTACGAGGATATTAAATCTATAACTCAATTATTATATTACGAGAACAGCTAAAGACAGAAATGGATGCAACAGCCAAAATCAAACAAATAATAAGAATCCCTAAGTGTGGAATGGACTATGACATCTTTATTACGGAGTTTTGTGCCCTACCTGGAGATATTCTCCGTCATAGATGTAAGATTCTCATCTTTCTTGGTCTATATTCAACATCAGATATATAATATAATAGCAGCTATTTTGTCGAGTCTACATTTCATAATAGTTTTATCTGCTTATTGGCAAATTAAAAATATTCTAAATCTATGTTGCGCGTTTTAATATAAAAAAATAATTGACACTTGTCACACATATCCTTTTAAAAGAGATAAGCAATTAGTGACAGATTATATCTACATACTTATGAATTACCATACTAGGCGTTGTAACAAATATTACATTTTACATTTTTCCGTTTCGATCCCAGCATACTCCCTTTGCCAAAATTATTTTTAGTACTTTCTTTCTCTGCCGAATTCATATCATAAACGGGAGTTATTTTATAATTATTATAAAATATTCTTAAAATAATAGTACTAAAATAATGTTAAGAAATCCTAAATCGCGCTTGTAAAGTTTTTCTTATAATTGAGTATATATGCCTTATCGAAAACAATAATGTCGGCGAATAGCTTTCGGTTACATCGAAACGTCGTAGTGTGAATTCGTGGGGCCACACGAGTTCGTGCTACAGCGTGGATGGTGAGAATCGAGAGTTGTTGGTTGATTTGCGTTTTGATTCACCATTTGAACTTTGGACTTTTTGATAAAATTAATAATGATGAAACATTTATAAAATCATTTATACACCTTTTGTGTATCCGATTACTTGTAAATCAAAGATAAGTAATAATTGTGGCAAGGCCGCCGCTTCTCGTCGTGATAAGTTAAAGACACCATGCACGTGAGGTGTGGTATACGCTTTATCTGTGTTTTGTGATATTTCAACTTTTGCTATTACTTTGTTTTTTGAAACTTGCAAACAAAAATGTAATGTTTACTTTAGACCATATACAAGTAGTTTTTAATTTTCCCGTAAATCCGTAATTAAAAATCTTTCAAAAATCCTAATCCCAGTAGAGTTTAATTGAAAAAATTAATTAAACTAGTTTAATTTAAATTTAAATGACTAGTTTAGAAAACGAAGAAAGCAACGTAGTGGATGCATAAGGTCGAGAATAAATTGGCATCGCGCGTCTTGAGACAAGCTTATGTCCAGCAGAGTGGACTATCACGGGCTGAAGATGATGACGCAGAGAGGAAAAACGTACCTACTGGTGCATGTAAACCACAGCATTATCGGACACATCAATAACATTCTGAAGGGTGACTCATAACGTTAGATAAAAATACAATCACATGGAGTAAATTATGAGGATAAATCGTAAATGAAGTCGACAATAAAAAAACAACCAACATGTTCTTTTGCGGGGATGCTATTTACCTAAATCCCTTAAATATTTAAGTTAGGTGGTGTATTGAACAATTGTAAAGAATAGAAAATATATAATAACACAAACGAAGCCGCCTTGAAAAGCTAGTAATATGTAATGTACAATTACATATTGTAAGTACGTAGGTGAAAAAAAGATTTCCTAACTTTCTTTATCAATGAAATTTATAGATCACTAGCAGATTTTGTTTTTACCGTACGACATTTTTTTTAGAGATACATTACTCAATAAAAATATTTATCACGAATACAATGTTAATTGTAATAAGAAAAAAAATAAGCAACACATACAAATTATCACTGTTGTAATTAAAAAATAAGTAGGCGTTGTAACAACAAGGCTATTAATTAAAATCGGCACATTTTTCATGATAAAAAATTACGTTTGTGTTTCAAACAACCATTTTACTACAACTATCATTTCTTTTAAGTGTTTATTACATAGTAATATAACTTTTTCTAGCGATAACCGCGAGAAAAACAAACGAACTTTAAAAAATCCTGAATCGCGATAGTGAAATTTATTTAGCATTTGCTATAAATAAGAAATCGATTTCCGTTAACACAGCCGATGACTTTCTGTTGTATCACTATTTCGTAGTATAAATTTGTGAGGCCACACGAGTTTGTGCTAGCGGCATGCAATCGAGATCAATCGGAAGTTATTAGTGAAAACCATACGTCCAACGTTTTCACTATTTGGACTTTGGACACTTGCTAATATATTATTAACAAATCTTTATCTTAAAAATAATTGGCCTCTTGTATAAAAACACACAGAAGCGGGGGGAGGCTCCTCTCGACACTATTTTTTTTCCTTTTTCAAAAGGGAGGGCTATTTCGAAAAGGCATAAACCTCACAGCTTTGTTAATATACTGAGCTCTGATATAAATCAAAATTTATAATTAATTTTCTTTTAATGTATTATTATAGTATTTACAATGTCGGTATAAAATTAAACGTTACTCTTTCAAGAGCTCTCTTGTAATATTCATGTTCGATAGGGCACAGAACATCGGGATAGTCACGTGGCGCGTTTTTCGCCTTCAGAGGCCGACTATTAGACAGCTGTCGTCTATTGCTTTTCTTCGTGGGTTCTTTTGGTTCAAAATAACTGTATATAACTGCCTCATAAGGCACAACCTAAATTTAGGTCGACATAAATTACGACCCTTTGTACTAAAAATAGGTGCAAGTAGTTGCGGCCCAGAAACTTCATTTAATAAAAAAGTGTTTAAATTAAATGCCTTTCACTTAATTCTTTTAAGTGGTATTTCTTATACCTGAAGTTAAAAAATTCATGCAAAAAATAGGGTAAGTTGATATTGTCAAAATTAAAAATGCGATCGAGGTTAATAATTTTTGGATGGTTGATTTAAATTGGCGGGTATATTTAAACCAAAAAAATAGGTTTAAATATCATGCCATAATTTTAGGTCACTGAGCCATAATTAAATGGTTTTAAATACTGTGTTGTACCGTAGTGTTCACATAGTTTTGTCATTAAATTACGTCATTGGGCCTTACGAAGATATTAAATCTATAACTCAATTATTATAATACGAGAACAACTAAAGACCGAAATGGATGCGACAGCCAGAATCAAACAAATAACAAGAATCCCTAAGTGTGGAATGGACTATGACATCTTTATTACGGAGTTTTGTGCCCTACATATATTCACCGTCATAGATGTAAGATTCTCATCTTTCTTGGTCAACATCAGATATATAATATAATAGCAGCTATTTAGCCGAGTCTGCATTTCATAATAGTTTTATCTGCTTATTGTCAAATTTAAAATATTCCAAATTTCTGTTGCGCGTTTTATTATAAAAAATAATTTACATTTGTCACACAAATCCTTTTAAAAGAGAAAAGCAATTAGTGACAGATTATATCTACATACTTATGAAATACCATACTAGGCGTTGTAACAAAAATTACATTTTACATTTTTCCGTTTCGACCCCAGCATACTCCCTTTGCCAAAACTCTTTTTAGTAATTTCTTTCACTGCCGAATTCATATCATGAACGGGAGTTATTTATATTACTATAAAATATTCTTAAAAAAATATGTACTAAAGTAATGTTAAGAAATCCTAAATCGCGCTTGTAAAGTTTTTCTTATAATTGAATATATATGCCTTATCGAAAACGATAATGTCGGCGCACAGCTTTCAGTTACATTGAAACGTCGTAGTGTGAATTCGTGGGGCCACACGAGTTCGTGCTACAGCGTGGATGGTGAGAATCGAGAGTTGTTGGTTGATTTGCGTTTTGATTCACCATTTGAACTTTGGACTTCTTGATAAAATTGATAACAAGGAAACGTTTATACATCTTTTATCTGTCCGATTACTTGTAAATCAAAAGTAAGTAATTATTGTGGTAAGCCCCCCCCCCCCACTCCTCGTGATAAATTAAAGATAACATGCACGTGAGGTGTGTGTACATACACTTTATCTGTGTTTTGTGATATTTCAACTTTTGCTACTACTTGGATTTTTAAAAACTTGCAAACAAAAATGTAATGTTTACTTTACACCATATAAAAGTAGTTTTTAATTTTCCCGTAAATCTGTAATTAAAAATCTTTAGAAAATCCTAATCCCAGTAGAGTTTAATTTAAAATTAACAAAACTACTTTTGAAAAAGGCAACGCGGCGGATGCATGAGGTCGAAAATAAAGTGGCATCGCGCGTCTTGAGACTAGCTTATGTCCAGCAGAGTGGACTATCATGGGCTGAAGATGTTTTGTATCCGAAATAGAAATAACTTTTGAATGTTATATGATGTCTACATGCTTTCTGCCCTTTTCACAATAACAGATGGTTGTTGACCAGTTCTGGTCTTTCTTATTATAAAAGAAGATGATGACGAAGAGAGGAAATATGAACCTACCGGTGCTTGTAAACTACAGCATTAATGGACACATCAATAATATTCTAAAGGGTAACTCATTACGTCAGATGAAAATACAATTATGTGGAGTAAATTATGAGGATAAATTGTAAATGAAGTGGACAATAAAAAACAACCAACATGTTCTTTTGCGGGGATGCTATTTACCTATATCCCTTAAATATTTAAGTTAGTTGGTGTATTGAACAATTGTAAAGAATAGAAATATAATAACACAAACGACGGTTTCGTGAACGCTTGAAACCTCTTTGAAACGCTAGTAATATGTAATGTACAATTACGTATACTGCGTACCTAGTTCAAAAAAAGATTTCCTAAATTTCTTTATCAATGAAATTTATAGATCACAGATTTTGCTTATAGTATATAATTTTATTTTAATTGTAATAAGAATTTTTTTTTAGCAACAAACACAAATTATCTCTATTGTAATTAAAAAAATAAGTAGGCGTTGTAACAACAAGGCTACTAATTAAAATCGGCACATTTTTCATTATTGTATTTTATTTTTCATTATTTTATTAGTTTATTACAAAGTAAATGACTTTTTTTAGCGATAACCACTAGCAAAACAAATTAACTTTAAAAAATCCTGAATCGCGGTAGTGAAATTTATTTAGGATTTGTTATAAATATGTAATCGATTGCCATTATCACAGCCAAAGACTTTCGGTTGTATCAGTATGTCGTAGTATGAGCTCGTGTGGCCACACAAGTTTGTGCTAGAGGCATGCAGTCAAGACCAATCGGAAGTTGTTGGTAAAAACCATACGTCCTACGTTTTCACTATTTGCACTTTGGACCCTTGCTAATATTATTAACAAATGTTTATCTTATCAACAAAATTAGCTTTAATATAAAACATACCAAAGCCACCTTTGGCCCCTTTTATCCTATTCTTGATATTAAATTAGCAAGTACCCGCGGCTGCGCCCACGTTTCATACATTCTTCACTGCGTTTTAATTTTTTTATACGGAACCCTAATGTTTTTTAGTACTAAGATTAAGTAAAAATATTTTTCATAAATTCAAGCACTTGCCCGTAAAACTGTGCATTTAGTTGGGTTTTATTCGACTTTATATGAGTTTTAATTTTTTTACGCGGAACCCTAATTATTTTCAAAAATTGAATGTAAGTTACACGGAGTACCTTCATCTATCTACCAATAAAATTTCCTTCAAAATTCGTCCAGCGGTTCCGGAGATTACCCAGAACAAAAAGACAGACAAATTGACAAACATTAAAAAATATATATGTTTGGTATAGGTATATCGTATATACATTCAAGCCTATTTAGTAAAAAAAATGACATTACAAACAGACACTCCAATTTTATTTATTGGTTTAGATAAGTGAAATTTAAATGTCTGTCTGTAATATCAAAATAACAACTTCTAATTAAATACATATGAAAGTATAAACGAAACCTATACAAAACACAATTTTAAAATTTTTTGTCTGTCTATCTGTTTTTTTTCGCTTATTCTCCGGAACCGGTTTTGACGGTTTTATTTTTTCTGGAAGTTAGCTGAAGTTAATCCGCGTAACTGAGACTACTTTTATTTTTTGAATGCAATTAGGTTTCCGTGTAAAAATAATCAAACTTATGAAATTGGAAACATAATACGATTCAATGGACACCTTTACTGGCAAATATTTGAATTAGTGAGAAATGTCTTTGCTTTTTGTTAGTACCAAAAAAAAAGTAGGCCAAAAATAGTGACCATGTAGTTTGGTTTTCAGATATATCAATAGATGTGGCTATCGGAATTTTATTGGAGATCGATTTTATATTTTATCTTACGAATAAAATTATTAGTGTAATGCACGTAATAATAATTGTTATATAACACCATTAAATAATTAGGATTACACCTTAGTTACACACACGTTAATTTATATAATACAGATATAAAAAACATACATTTCTAAGATTTTATTCCCAAAGCCTGTTACATTTTTTTCGATAAATGTTTTTTGCAAAACATACCTTCTATAAAATCTATTTAGACACGGTTTCAAATTAAATGGAATAAGCCGCAGCGTACCGGCATACTTTCAGCATAAAAAGGACTACTTTTATAGAATATATACACAAACGCTTTCACTGTGTGGGTGATAACTAAAATGTGCTTGCGTATGTAAATTCGATTCCGTCGTTTCTTGTCGGGTTGTATGAGCAGGTTCTTAGTGTGCATGTTTTTATAACTAAGATGTGTGGTTGTAATAAAACCATGTAATAATAGTATATTTGCTGTTTGTGAAGTGAGTGTTGAGCGATTTTTTTTAGTAAGGCTATAAGGAATCAGGTTATTAGAGCGCTTCGCCACTGCTACCTAATACCATAGATACATTATTATATAGACTTTGCTATTACCTATTATAATCTCGCCTGAATATAAAAAATTGAAATTTTGCAGCGAGTGCCTTCAGCACTCGCCCCCAAAGTTACGACTGGACCGATTATAACGATTTTTTTGGTATATAGCTGAAATTATTCCGGGTAACTTAGGGTATGTACTTTGAATTTTCGAAAATAATTAGGCTTCCGCGTAAAAGAATAAAACTCATAAAAATTTAAATAAACTCCAGTCCAATGCACATTTTTACGGGCAAGTGCTATAATTTATCAGGAATATTCTTACTTTATCTTAGTACTAAATTTATGTAAGGAAAATAAATAGGGTTCCGTAGAAAAAGTTAAAACGCAGTGAAGAATATACGAAACACGGGGGCAGCCGCGAGCAGACAGCTAGTTTGTCAAATAAAACTGATTTTTCCGTAACTTCAAACCTTGATTTTCAGAAATTCGCGTGGCTATTAGTACTGATTATAATTTATTTAGTAATATATAGATGTCTAAAACCAATTAAGAAATATTCTTTGAAAATCAAAAGTATCTGGAAAATATTTAACACAGATTTCTAGGCATTTTAAATAGCCTATTAAGGTCGTAGGTTAACGTGTGATCTGTGTATTTGGTTAGTATATTATTTTCCCCAAAAACTATTGATGGTCACTAGGGGTGCTGCTAGTCGACACAATGGGAATTGACAAAAATGTCAAAATACTTTATCAATGATTAATTACACCAATAAATAGGTAAATGATGTGCTTATATAATAAATAAATGGCCCCTTATTAATTCTTACTGTTTAAAATTAAATCTTGAGCTTATTCGTTAGGTAATTTTTATCACTGTACGCTTATCTGTACAGACAGATAACGTATTTGTGTGTCATTGAGATTATTTGTCAAAGTAAAATTGTATAGGATTTCAAAATACATATGTATTAATTTTGGTTTATAAACCTTAAAAAACACTACCTACTTGTTTATAAGAATTACAATTTTTTATAAAGTACTTTAAATTAAATATTGCAAGAAACCCTTTTTATCAGCTTCACTACGGCTACTATAACAACATAGTAACAAAATAACTAAAACTCTAATAAGATATTATATAAAAAATTATAGAAAAAAGATAAACAATGTAATTCGGTTCAGTGTTTCTCAAGTTGCAAGCCAGACAGACAGATAGATGTTGCCGTTTATAATTGAAAATACAAAATTATATAGGAAACATTAATACTAATTACTTAAGATTTCTAAGCGTTAATTTTTATTACAGTTATAACAGATCAAATATTCTAAATTAATTAATTATCAATCATGAAATAGTATGTAGAATTTAGAAACAGCGATTATTCTGTTAGAAGTAAATCTACCATTTTTTACATCCAGTAATTGAACAGATACAAGTCTATCTGTTTAGTTAAAAAAACAAAAAAAAAAACACAAAAAAAAAACATTATTCCTTTTTTCAGTTTTGAATCAGTTCTCTATGGAAATAATGAATTTTAGATAATCCTGAATCGCGCTTGTGAAATTTTGTAATAATTGATTATATATATCTTATCGAATACGTTTATATCGTCGGGTAGCTTTCGGTCATATGAAAACGTCGTAGTGTGAATTCGTGAGGCCACACGAGTTCATGCTACAGCGTGAGTGATATGAATCGAAAGTTGTTAGATTAGCCTGTTTAGTTACTGTTTGGACTTTGGACTTTTCACAAGGTCCAGTAATATTGACGTATTATATGGGCGACCAGGGCCGGATTAAAACTAAATGATGCCCCAAGCAAGCAAAAAAAAAGTGCCCGCGCCTTCTCTATTCATATGCATAATGTGTAAAATAAGTAATAAATGATTCTTAAAGCATTGATTGTTTTTTGATAATACTTCTTTGTTATACAACTGGACACAGAATATTACATTACGGCCTTGTTCGGCCGAGCTCTTTGTTCCCTATTGTCGCTTCACTCGCATATTGATCTAGTTCTTTTCGGCCGTTAACGGCCGTAGTTCCATTCGTTCTTAATTTTTCGGAAAAAAAATCGACCGAAACGGCTGCAGTGTGAGAAACTTAAATTTTGGTGAAAATATAAGAAATTTGAAAATGGGTAACGTTGTTTATCAGACAGATTTTTATATTTGAGAATAAAATATGAATTTTGTATAAATGGTAAAATGAACTGATGCTATTCGTTAATCGATTAAATTTTTTGGTGCCCCTATTTCCGGCGACATTAGACGAATTAGTTTTGCTACCATCTATCGGAATAACAAACATCTGAATGAAGCTACTTTTTTTTGAGTTTTTGACGGGATCTCAGTCTGACATGTATCAGTTGTTTTCTTTCATTTATTAAACTTGTGTTTTTGACTCTATATCATGTAATCTTTGTGTCATTTTGTGATATATAGTTTGGTTATTGTCTACTAGTTAAGTTTATTGTAGAAAATAATGCGAAACATTTAATCTGAGGTGCTGACAAAGCCCCATGGAAAGTTCGAGCAGGATGAGCCATCGTTTTGCTGAAGCTTGGTAACGCTGATATAAGATTAAAAATACACCTTACTCACATGACAATGGCATAAATTGTGTGTACACAGATTCCCATTAACTAAGAAGAAGCTATAGTCCGTTCACAGTTATTTTACCTCTAGGCGTTAAGTTGTCGTTCTGAATATCGTGTTACCATATTGAATATGTATTATTCGCCATGGTTTGATTGAAAATACAATTTGAGTTAGGTTTGCAAAACGTGTCAGATTTAAAATAGACCGAACGGAAACATGAGTTATCAAAGCAAAACAAACTGCGTAGCTACTGGCCATTTTGAACACCAAAAATAATTGTAGCACAACTTTGAATACGTTTTGCCATGTTTTATGATTTAAATGTACTATGAAAAGCAAAAATCCAAAACGATTGACTAAATATTTTGACTACGTGACAGCCTGTAATGTCAAAATGAGACTTCAGAAGTAAAAGAACTGTGAACGGACTATACTTGATAAATTTTTGATATTTTGTTAATCAACTATCTATCATGAACTTGGAGTGAAATTGAGTGATCATGAAATGACTACGTGAAATTGCTCGATATCATATAATTATAATAAGGAATCAAATATTTAAATACTTTATTAAAACTTTATTCAATTATAATATGAAGCCGAGTTATGAATCTTTGTATTGAAACTCGAAGTTGTAAATAAAGAAAGTACATTAAAAAAAGAATCCTTAAAAGTGACAAAAATTAGAAATCGTTTAATATAAGTTTAAAACACTTGTAATTATTTTAAGGGAAAAATGTGATAATTTACTAATACGAGTATATGTAAAAAAATGTAATCTAAATAATAAGTAAATGTGTAAATTGTGAAATCTTTTTTTATAAATGAAAGTTTTATAAATGAAACAACTGGAGCGTGCAGGATATGGGTTGATTAATTCATGAATAATCGGGAACTATATGGCGGACCATATATCTACCAAAACTGTTTGCTATATCACGGGCAGCGGGCTGCAATTTGACGACCATTCCTCTATCGGGAGGTCCTATGTTCTGAGGTGAACCTGTGTCGACATGTGGGTTGTAAGGCTGTATACGAGTGCATCCAGGCTCTCAATAAACCTCCTAAACCTTCCCTTATTCATTCCGGATAAGCGAATGAACTAGGGGCGGCGAAGTAACGGAATAAAAACACAATTTATTATAAATGATTTAATACAGAATTTACATTAATCGAGTCCATTTAAGCAAAACAAAAAACTAGATTCTTTTAATAATCGACGACTTTAGATATGGGTCCTAGATAAAATCGAGCTAAAAAACCGTTATAGTATTCCGTCAGCAAAATATTAGGAACGTTTGACCCCTCTTCACCCTTATTAGAATTGCGGCCTCTAGACAGCGTCATCTAATAGACGGCTATTCTTTAAATCGATTTGTGTATACAATTCAAAACTACTCGTAAATATTTGTCCGTAATTATTATAAAAATTATATCAATAAATCGTCTTTGGTATAAGTGTTCTGTTTAACGCTGTAATGACTTTACTGAAATGCCATTTTCATAATCGATTTCACACAATTAAATCCTATATCGATTCTGTAATGATGTAATGATATGTAATCAATTTAAAAATATAAATTAAAAATTAAAATTATGGATTCATAAATCGATATCACAGAATCGATTTTTTACTTAACATAACATAAGCTCACGCTTGTTATCCTCGAAGGGGTAGACAGAGGTGAAATAGCGAACTACACCACCCACATTTCGCCGAGCTTAGTTCCGTCCCGATTGATTTTTTGTTCAATCGATATATCGATTCTACGAAACTGGACCTTAATATGTCCTTTAATCGATCTCACTCGAACGTATCTGGCATACGAAAAACTATACTCGCAACAAACACTACGTTATCAGACATAAACCAGACAGAATGGATAGTGTATCGAATTGACAGCTGTTAAATTTATCATGTCATGTCAGAAAGCATAGTGTGTGATGGTAGTACGATCAGGATCTTTTAACACGTGACAGTTAGCTCAATACATTTTCAGCACACATTTATACACTACAGCATACATTCAGTATTTTAGATCTGTACTAAAACCCCCTATGAATGTTATTCAAGTCATACTGTACGTAAATCCAACTGTCAGCGTGATACAGTGACACTACACGCACTAGCAATCACACGCATCGAACTGCACATACATACTTGCACACTACACGCAAGGTACATAGGTTCTTACCTTTATTACTTTACAGGTTTACTATCCGTTCGGTTAGCGCGGGGCAAATTTCGCAGAATTTTTATCACGGGTAGCAGCTCAAGCCAAGGTTCGTGCCATTTTGGTGCCCTTGCGCTGGCTACTATACCTAGGCTGAGCGTCTTAAGCGTTCACCTTAAAGTTCGGTGAAGCTGTTAAGGCCCTTGTGGTCAACAGCGTGAGTCAGATTAAAAAAAAGAATATCTTAGCAGTACCGGCTACTACAATAGAATGGGTCGAGCGAAAATAAAATGGCGTTTTCTATACTAAAAATCGTATTTCTTTATCCCAATCCATTTATTTTTCTTACGTTAGCACCATTTTGTATATTTTTGGAAAACTTTATTTTATGCTTTTCAGTTGATAATTTTATTGGAAAACTCATAGACAATCAAGGACAGATAAGTCGTTATAGTGCTGGGGATTTATGGTTATCGATAAGCTACTAAATCCAATCGACAATGACTATCGATAATCATAATTATTATGTGCAAATATATACGAGGTTTCAATTTAAAGATATCGCAGTGTACATCATAACATAAAAAAGTTATTTATTTATATTAATACTAGAGTTCTACTTCATTTTAAAACTTCCTAATTATTCAAAATTAATTGGTCACTCTAATACCGTGCTGTGGCATTTTTCCGATGTTTTCCTTCAACGAAAGCTAGTCTCATATTGTGTTCTGTGGGTCTCATCATGAAGTAGGACAGGTAGATTCCAACCTACGTCAATCGACGTGATAAAGAAGAGATTAAAACAGATCCATCATCGTTTTATTATTTTAGGTTTTTTTTTTATATTGCAACAATACTAAAAAAAACAATCAATTCGATTGAAGGTTTATCTAGAGTCAAACCAATGTTACAGACAAGTGCAGTGCGGGTTGTCTGTGACAACTGTGCTCGAAGGACCAAAAATTGGATCCTTAGACAAGTTACAGGATAAACTTATTTAGGATTTACTAAATCAATTTAAAACCTCAACGATTACTTTATCACAGACAAATATAGATTAAAATTGCATAATTAAGATTTCTAGATCATTTTATTCCAACCAATTTATTTTAAAATTAATCACATGTAGTAAATATAAAACCAATTACAAATCAGTCAGTTTAATGGAATAGAACTCTTTTTTTAAAATAATATATTTCAAATTAATGGTTATTATAAATGTAACATAGTCTATAATAACATACAATTAAATATTATTTTGAGAAGCTTTTTACAGAACATGCTTTTAAAAACATTTAATTTTAATAATATATATAATATTTATTTGCTTTAACATTTATTTTAAAACTAGATAAATTTCCGATTATACTTGTTTATACGATGGCATCTTTACTTAGTTTACACTTAAATAAATGTAAGCTCCTTATCGATCGCAAATAATGATATGTGCATTCCCCTATATAATGTTAAGTTTCCTAATTTTTAAAATTAAAATTGTTGGTAATATGTTTGTCTAAGGCTTTGACAGACTGCTTTCATAAGGGCTAATTTAATATGAAGAGGAGGCAGTAAAATATTTGATGGTTCAACCATGATGATTTGCGTAATATGTTTTTAACACCTGGTTGGAAGTCTGTCGTTTTACCCATTCTTTTTGTATACAATGTCTTTCTCTAGGTTGGTTTTTTAACTGAAGCAACGTCAGCACATACAATTCTAGATATAAAGGAAATCCGAATATTTTAAAATATTTTTGATTGTCGACAGTGGTTATACCTAACGAAATTGATCCATCTTATATCTCTGATTTATATATTTGCGCTGGCTGTCATTTTTGATCAGATTCTAAACTTTGATCCCATGATTTATTGACTTTTCTTGTATTTTTTGGGTTTATTCGCCTTTTTTCTTGATAAAAAAAAATCACTCAATGAAAGTTTTTTTTGACCCCGGATTCGGAATCAGCAGGTCGAGAACCATAGGAAATGATGTGCAAAGTGTCTGGACAGTTCCACTTTTTTTTTGTGTGTCTGTGTATTATTAATTCAATAGAAAAACTTAGTCATTAACGTTCTTAGATCGTAAAATAGAATCTTATTCACCTGTAAATTAAACGATGTAATTTATAGCCGATAAAATTCCACTCACATAACCCTTTAAAGTTTACGTATAAATATACTTTTTTGGTTTAATGTTGCAGTTTTAAATTTATCCGCGGACATTCACGGAAATTTAAGGGCCAAGTAAAGGACGCATCAACTCAAACAGCGTTCGGGAAAATTCTTGGGTAAATATAATAATAGGAAATAGAGTAGATTCCTGATAGAGTGATAGCTGAAGAGTATCAGGTTTTAGAAAGACTAGGTGACAACTAGATTTATGATATTACTAAATATAATCACATTTTCCGAGGTGACGATTGCGCAATTGAGCCCGACTTGATCGCAACAACCATACACTTGTTAATTATCTTTAGCCGTAGAAAATATAATGATGCGGACTCTCAATAGATTCCCATTTATCCGATTTTTTATTAAACATTCATTATTTTGACGAGCTCGAACAAAAAAAAATTCAGCATAGCCATAAAAGGGGAGAAACCTATGCCCTGAAGTGAGATAAAAAATTTATCCCTTATAATGATAATATCGAATAGGGATGAACCAGAAAGCAAGTTAATATCATAGCCTTTTTTTAGACATTTAAAGTAATATAAGAACAACAGTCAATAGCAACATTTGTAACTTGGATTTTTTTTAAATGATTAAAGTCGCGTTACTAATAATTAAAATTTTACAATTATCTTAAAGGAAACAAAGAGATTAATCCCAATTACACTTTTTTTTGTAATAAATAAATAAAATAACCGTCATCTCAAAACATGATATAGGCGAATGCAAATATAATATATGATAATTCTATATTTATTTATACATAGATATAATAATAAAAACTAACTACATTCAGTCAGTCGTTTCGTCCACAATTATTAATTTTACAAGGATTTTTCTTTAAACCAGACTTTTTTTTTGATATCTAAAACACTTATTTCGTACCGCGGTAGAGTTTGTGAGTGTAGACAGACATACTCCTGGAAAGATTAAAATATTTAATTAGTAACATAAAAATAATTAACACTAATTTACCTTAACATCCTTAGTTTTCGGTCTCATTATTATTTTATGGGAGAAAAATAAGACGCGCGTCTTAATTGATTGATTCAACCGAAAGGGTCCACTGCTGGATATAGGTCTCCCTTAAAAAGGGGAGAGGATTGCCATACTGGCCACGCTTGGCAGGCGGGTTGGCGACCGCAGTAGGTGTTTGTGATTCTCAGCGGATGCTGCGGCCATCCCTAATTTATCCCTTAGTCGCGGATTCTTAGCCGACACCAAACGGCTTCTTAGCCGGCACCAAACGGCTTCTTAGCCGACACCAAACGGATTCTTAGCCGACACCAAACGGATTCTTAGCCGACACCAAACGGCTTCTTAGCCGGCACCAAACGGCTTCTTAGCCGACACCAAACGGACTCTTAATGCAGAACTATAACGGTCAAATATCTACTAAATTGTCAACGTACTGAAATTTTTACTGTTTATGTGACAACAACTGTTTATGATTAATCTAAATTCGAGAAAATTTCATGGTGTTGTCCAGTCCAGTGCAAATGAGATATATTAATCTTTGATAAATTCCAGAGATATTGACTTTTACCAAGCTTTTAACTTTAATTACTTTCGAAAAAAAAAAACTATGTCTATAAACAACGGGTTTCTTATTCCTATTAAAAATTTTGAATCAAATTTCTCATTTCACTGGAAACTTTCCAAGCTACAGTTTATTTTAAGTTGTAAGCCTGCATGCTACAAATAAAAATAACTATTGAACTATATAAAATAACAATTAATTAATAATAATATAAGACATTATTGTACAAAGTTATTCCATTTCACCAAGTATATATTAGTTTAAAATATATATATATAAATATTAAAATACGTGAAAAGGAACTTTTTAATCAAAATTATAATTTGGAGTCAGTAAAACACAAAATGGGGGGGGGGGGGGGGGGGGGGGGGGGGGGGGGGGGGGGGGGAGTATCTTAGTTTTGGTGACCAGGGATAGGAGGGAAAGCCACAAATACCTAATATTCTGGTCACAAAACACTTGAACGGCGGCACATTAACAAAACTATTATGTAAAGAGGTAAATTGTTTCTTTTTTATTATGAATAAACAAAAAACTATTTAACAGTTTTTAAAAATGCTTTAACCTGTACGAAGTAAAATTAAAGATTTATATATACCCTGATTATATAATTTATATTAGTATCGGATACCTCAGTAGTTAGTCCGTTCGTCCTCCGAGTAAGAGGCTGAACTCCTCTGCTATGGGACCCGGAATGGCACCACGAGGTCCTCGTGGTGTTCCACTCGCAGCTCTGATATCGCTGCTGCAGCTTTTTTTACTGCATTCGTTATCTATTCAAATAATAATTATTGTACTGATACTGAACTAAAATTGTATCCGTTATTACCATACAACTTCCAACCATAGGAGGAGTCGACTGTACCTTGTAAACGTCGATTTTAACCAACTTCATTCCTTAGTTATAATATTTAATGATTAAGTATGTATAACTCACGCTATTATATCCCGAGTCTTATTTAATTACACAAAAAAAAACAGTAACCCGACTACGGGAAAACCACCAAAAGGTAAGAAAGAATTTAGGTGTTGATTACTATAATATTCTTATTAATACGTCGATTACCCATAATAATATGACAATAGGGAAACAATGGAAAGCTGGCGTAAACGCCAGGTTAGTGCTCAAAGGGTTAAAGTAAGATGAATCTTTTACAATTCAAAATCTTCTATCAGTTTGATATAATAATATTATAATTTAATTTACCATTTGTGCAATGTAAAATATACGGTCTTATTACAAAAACAAAGATAAACTAACGTTAAACACACTTTTTACTAAACAGTGACTAACATTTAAAATTGTATAAGATATATAAACAACCCTAAAACACGGGAGTTTAACTTTTTTTGTAATAACACCGATAGTGTTCAAATTAGCCGCCACATAGAAGTCAGCTCTCTTTCCAATCTTTGGCTAACTTTAGATTTAATCGAATTTGAGGTTATTTAACTATGAACTCATTAAACCAATTTACATAATTCTCTTTATAATTCAAAGATGTATTCTCTCTGGCCAGGACATAAAATTTATTTTCTTACATTAGGTAATATAAGAACAAGGTACGGGGAGAATATTGATGGGAGTCAATAGAAACATGGCTCCTAGTACTTTTTGTGGCATGTTATATAAACCATGAAATACGAAATTTTTGGTTTGCCAAAACATGTCATACTTTGTTTCTAGTTCGTTAACTTGAAGTATTTGACCTTATTTCAAGCAATTTTTGTATGGCGTTTTACCTGATATATTTAGTTAATGTTATGAAGTGTATTGAAAAATAAAACACAGAACGTTAATTTTGAGATGTTATTAATACACCGCAGAAAGTTCTAACAAAGGGTATTCATTTTGTTGGGACACTGGAGATTAGAAAAAACTTATGGTCCGTTATTTATCCATGAAATATTTAATAGGATGAAAAACAGTCCAAGGGAACACAATAGAAGTTTTATGAGAACGAAACAATGTTGGCTTCATTGTTAGTGTGGTTGGCTTCGTTGTTAGTGTGGTTGGATTCCTCGTCGATGGTCATAGGTTCAGACCCACAAATCCAACTCTTTAAATGAGCCTGAGCTTTTCAGAAAAGAAACATATCATGAGGAAACCATAGTGTTATGGTAGGGGTAATTAACAATGCGTTTTTGGGTAACTACGCTAGCTACCATCCGCAAGTTTGAAAATTTGTTGCCAAACACGAAATCTTTTTTTTACACTATATAGGCTCAGTACTTTAACCACAATCTCACTTGATGTTAAGTGAGGATGTGGTCCAGGATGATAAACACACTAAGCCTAGAGGTACTGGTTCTCAAGTGATGCTGTCAGAACACACCTATTGGTATTTTTGGCGACAGGTTTTCAAACTTAAGGGTGGTAGTTACCAAGGCGGGCATTATTAAAAAATGCATTAGTAAAAAATGGTTTCCTCACGATGTTTTCCTTCACCGAAAGCTCAGGCTGATTTTAGAGTTGCATAGGTGGATTTGAACCCGCGTACATTGTCGCGAAATCCGGCCGCACTGTCCACTGCGCCATCAACGCTGCGTGTGTCCCTGCATCATCTCTAAGCTTAATCTGTTTACCATCCTGGACCACAACATCGCTTTACAACAGATGTGATTATGGTCAAAGCGCTGATCCTATACAGTATTTAAAAATTCTTTAGCACAGCTATAGTTAAGAATAGTATTACTGGTATAGGACTCACAAGGTCCTTATCGACGGTGGTGAGTGAAGGCTTGGCAAGTAACTGTGCGCGTTCTCCGTTCGGTACATCGGCCAACAGCCTCGGCTGAGTCCGAGGAGCCGGCACTGCGGCAGCTACTCGCGCCGTATATAGTCTAACACGTTCGCTATACGCACCAGGTTCTAAAGCGTAGGGACCCAGAGCCCCCACGTCTATCACATTACTGGAAAACGTTCAATAATAATAAAAAAGGAGTCCTTGGTGCGATTTCAGTTTGAAATGTAGCCCTTCTTATTTTTAATTCGTCAACATGCAGTGTTTGATTATATACGTATTATGTAATATTGGTGGCATTTTGCGTGATATAGTTTAGTTGTAGTGCACAAATGAAGTGAATTGAAAATAATGGCACGATTGAAAATAATGGAACGGAGCATGAATTCTGAGATATCTCTTGCAATAGCTCTTAATAAAAGGCGGCCATTTTGTTACTGCATCGTATGAAAAGTGTTTCTTATGACAAACTTGGATGCGTGGTTAAATACATTTGTCTTTTCCTTAAAAGGAATAAATGGTACCAATTATAATAACAGCATAATTTTGAAAAACCAACTGCCAGCATCATTTAACTCATGATGCAAGAAAATCAAGGGCATCTTTACAAACGATTAAATTATTTTTAATAAAACTGCAAAACTGCTGACGAGATCTTGTAATTACTATGTTCTTGTGAACAAACTGTAAATCTTTATTATATTTTGATGATAAATTCTATAAATTTATTTACTTTTGGAGCATGTTTAAGTTTATACTAATACTGATCACAATGTTACGGAAATATGGTGGCAGAAGTAATAACTGGAACTGTATAAAAATAAAAATATTTTGACAAAATCGAGCAAGTGAAATAAAGGCCAGGTGAAAAGTACCCATAACTGGCAAGCATGTATGAACATGCTCATGAAAGTAGAGGAAGTGAAAGAGGTGTGTCAAAATTTTGTAAGTAAAAGGACATAATCTCTGCCTACTCCCACGAGAAAAAGGCGTGATGTATGTATGTATAAAATTAAAAACAACAGGTTTTTACTTATGAGTTTTGAGGTTAGGACTCAATATTAGTTTTAAAAGTTGTCATGATTTTATAAAGTGCCATCTAATGTTACAATTTACAAACAGTTTCATAGATGAACCTGAGCTAGGAAAATAATATTTAGATGTTTAAATCTTTCATAAAGTAAATATAAATTGTTTGATGTGTTCAAGTCCAAACTTATTGCTTGACACTAAATTTTGAATAAAAAACCTCTTTCTGTAACTGTTATTTTCACTTTATATACTAGTAACATTCATTACTAAATACACTTTTTAGTAAAGATCTTTACTTATTTTTTAAATATTTGCTGACGTACAAATATGCCAAATTTTATTGATGTGGTCTATTTAAAATTCTCAAGCTTACATCTAGTACAGATTTAATAAACTAGAAACCACTCAAGTATTAAGTAAAATTTTGGACATTTTTAACCTTGCCTGTCAGCAATAGTAAGCATAGCTTTTTTCCTCCCCCCCCCCATGATTATGTAAGCATTGGCATTGGCAAAAACAAAAATTAATAAGTAAATATTCCTTATATAATCACCCACTAAGACCCGCCTACTCTATTTTCTTTAAACATAAGTATAGTCACTCAATGCTGCTTATATAAATCACACTTGAAGGTACATATTACAAATTTATCAAGGAAAGAGAGGATAACTTCCATGACTCGTCTTTCCTTAACATAAATCATTACTCATTATATAAATAACATTCAAGTGGTACTCACGTAGCAGTCTCATGTAGTATCCTGTTCAAAGCACTCTGTTCATCTGGTTTGCGAGGTGGTGTTGACGCCGATGCTGCAGGCACCGGCGTCTCTTGTTGTTGCTCAGTCACTTCCAACAAATGTGTCCTTTCGTTAACTATGTTGTCCTGAAACATAATCAAATTTTATTGATTACTGCTCTGCTTTATTGATCTGCTCCCCGCGGTTTTACCCCTTTCTGAATAAAAACTAAATAAAAATCCTATCCACTCCCTGAAATTCAAACTATCTTCATACCAACTTTCATCCAAATCAGTCCAGTAGTTTTTAAGCTATTTGTTACATACAGAAAGACAAATCTTTCCTCTTTATAATATTATCTATATATATATTATCTTTATAATACTATCCTTCTTCATAATTTTACAAAAAGTAAACAAATATGGTTCATTGTGATGTTATCCAAGCCAAAATTATAAAGTGAAGTTTCAATAAGGTAAATATATATTATTGATAGAAATACCATTCATAATCCACACATGAAATATTTGAGAAATTTTTGTATTATTAAATTAGTAGAAATATTTATATCCCTGTGAATTTTTTTAAATTTAAACTGATTTATTTACTTCAAAATGGTTTGAAAAAGTTTTTTCAATCAAATTCCTATAGAAAAATTGGCAGTATTTTATGATAAGATGATACTCATTTATTAGAATACACGAACTGGACACAAATAATGAAAAAATCAACAATACTCATTTATAATAATATTAATCATTATTGGATTTTATCAAAATTATTAAAGTTGTCCATATATATGACCACTAAGCATCAAGATAGTGAAAAAGAAACCAGTAGACATATAAACTTGATCCTTGTACCATATAAAAAGGGGCGGACATACAAATGTAATCACCATTTACCTAGTTAAGTACTATTCTTTGACTTTTATCATTTATGTTAATGTAACATTTATTCAAATTAATTTTACAAACTCTTAGAAAATTATAAATATAAATATTATAATCAATATAATTTCCAACCTTATTGCTCATGTGGGTAAGATAAAAAATTCTATAATTCACCAACTTCTTTACATATTTCTTGATTTCACTTTTAATGAGTGCAATTATATAAATAAAGACCAAAGTACCAGAATCCTAGAAGTTAAATGTAATCTCTGTTTACAAATAGAGTTGTAATCTAGTGAAATTTTACTAGTATTGTAAAAAGTCAGTCAACTACATAGGAATTAGAGATAAAATATGAAAGTTCATTGTGTCATTGTCACATCAAAGAGGAAGTATTTTTTTACACACAACCATTGCTTAAAATTTGTATATATTTACTAATATAAATTAAAATACCGTTAAATGTAATAGTTAATTGTATCAGTTGATATTTAGCGAAATATGCAATAACAATACCTCTGGATCGTTGTCTTTGTGACAAAAGCTGTAGCAACACCCCATCACTGCAGTTTTCAAAGAATTGAAGCATGAATGTAGAGATATATTTTCTTCGTCAGCCTGCATATGTTTGTTATATTTTAGTTTGACAAAGGTAAAAATAGAAAATTCCGTATTGCAACAATAGAAATTACAAACTTAGCAAGATTGACATCACATGTCATAAATGTCACATTATCGAAGGTACTACAAAATTTTCGTTCTGAAAAACACCAAAGAAAAAGATTAAAAAAAGTAGACTTTTTATTAATATTATTTAGTCAATATATGTAGGTTTAAATTTTATGCATTGATGATGCGTTTACATGAACATCGATTACTATAACCAGTTTGTACAATGGTACCTGTGTTTCTTTTCAGTACAACTTTTTTTCTTATGCTGAAAATATATAACATACCCCTAAACTGAAACGAAAATGATCAGTCAGCCGTGAACTGTCAATTGTCAAAAGTCAAAAACACGTCAACGTTCTTTACAGTTTACAACAGAGTTTACAGTGCTTACCTGTTAGTTTTGTGAATAAAACCGAATAAAAATGTTAAGATATAGAGGTAAGAAAAAGGTTTTAGAAAAAGTAAAAGAACTGGACGCTTTTCCAAAAGTTCCCGAAGAGTACGTGGATAGTACGCCGGTCGGTGGCACCTTTACTGTTATCACATTTTTTATTATTATGTGGCTGATATATTGTGAAGTATCTTATTATTTAGATAGTAATTTAGTGTTTAAATTTATGCCGGACACTGATATGGATGAGAAATTACGAATAAACATTGACATAACGATGGCAATGCCATGTTCTAACATAGGAGCAGATATTTTGGACTCTACATCGCAGAGCGTATTCGGTTTCGGCGAACTACAGGAAGAAGATACATGGTTCGAACTGACCCAGGAGCAACAGGACGCATTTGATGCCGTCAAGTATATTAACTCATACCTCAGAGAAGAGTACCACTCCATATGGCAATTGCTCTGGAAAAAGGGTCATGGTTCAGTTCGCACGACGATACCGCCACGGCACACTAAACCAAATCGCCGGCCCGACGCCTGCAGACTCCATGGTGTGCTTACTTTAAATAAAGTTGCTGGAAATTTCCATGTTACAGCAGGAAAAAGTTTACACTTACCAAGAGGGCATATACACTTGAATATGCTATTTGATGACACCCCACAAAATTTCAGTCATAGAATAAACCGGCTCAGTTTTGGTAGCCCGGCTAACGGAATAATATATCCTTTAGAAGGTGATGAAAAGATCACTAATGATGAAAATATGCTATATCAATATTTCATTGAAGTTGTACCTACTGATGTAGATACCACTTTTGAAACGATAAAGACTTATCAGTACTCCGTGAAAGAATTAGAGAGGCCAATCAGTCATATGAAGGGTTCTCATGGTGTGCCTGGAGTGTTCTTCAAATATGACATGGCAGCGTTAAAAGTAAAAGTTTATCAGGAACGTGAAAATTTAATACAGTTTACTTTAAGACTATTCGCAGTGATTGGTGGTATATGTATAATAGTAGGAATTATTAATACAATTGTATTGACAATTAGGATAAATTTCTTAAAACCCAATATGTCACATATAGTACCAGTGCAGAAGCAAGTGGAATCTAAATTACATGTATCCAAAACGAACCCTCTATTTATTACTCCAGAGTTAAGTGTTCCTCTTGATCTAGTGAAGCAATCATAGTGAAATATATTTAGGTTTAAGATAGAGTCATCCTATTTTTTAATGTATATTGTTTATGTATTGTCATATAAGTTAAAAAATGTTTCTTATGTGGTAATTGTTTATTTGATCGTCAATAATGTGAATTATTTTGTGATACCATTTATAATATTCTGTTGGTGCACTATTGGTGGTAGAGATCAACAGCTATAATGAATTTTATATTGAACAAACCCATAATATTTTTTATAGTCTGTGCTTAATATTTATGACCACATAATATTTGTATGCTTTATGAAAATGTTTTTAATCTCTGATATAATCTTACAATATTTGTTTGATAAAAAACTATTATTATTATTTTTCAATAATAGTTAGTTATAATATAAGTGTAATTGATAAATCTCAATAATTATGACTGTTAATTGTATATATGTGTAATAATATTATAATTAAATAATAAATGTTCTAAGATACTGATATTTTTATAAGTCACATTTTTCCGCATATTTCTAATTATTTTGTTATTAAAAATAAAATTAAGACAATGTAATAAAAATTACAAATTCCTTATTTTTATTTTTTTGTTATCCCTACAAGTAACTATAGGTAAATTTTGGTGCTCATTGAAGTTAAGTGTATATTAACATCACATTTAATTTATAGTCAGAAGTGTATGTCTATTAACTTGCAAGAAAAGAAATTATGTAATAAAAACATTTTTTATCATGTGTGCACTTGACAATATTTATACTCGATTACTATTAAAATCTATTGATAACTCATTCTTTGAAAGTAAAGAATATTGAATTTTTTAAAGAAAATATAAGTTTCCCTCATAAACATACTATTGTCAAGAATCAAAATTAAATGTAAGTTTATTGTGGTTTTATTATCTTATCATTATTATATAATACAATGATTAAAATGTCATCATGTTGATTGGACCTATTTTGTTATCAAGAACTGCTTTTAAAAATAAAAACAATGATACAAAACATTAAACTTTGTTTTGGTTTTTATTTTATCACATTTTTTACGTGTAGCGCGATACACTATCGAAATACATTAATTAAAACGAATTGTGAAAAATATGTGAGATTACTTTTATAGTAGTATATAGAAAGTTAAATGTTAAAACAGTTTTTGCTTTTATTTGGTTACGGGTTAGTGTTTGCCGTAATCTCATCTGGCGTTAAGTGATGATGCGGTTGAAGATTTTATGCGAAAGTACTAGATCTTATCAGTGTAGATCTTGACAACAGGTTTTCAATATACCCGTACGGACTAGACCGTGGACATAGTACGGCGGGTAACTGAGGTCATCAGTTGCCCAAGTAAGAATGGGGGTCTAATGAGTATGGGGGTAAGAATGAATTGAATCGATTCATAAAACATCGTGATCCAAAAGATCGATCGTTCAAACTAATAAAGTATCGATTATTAAAGTATACGTTTTGTTCTCTATGATAGGAATATTATCTGTAAATAGACAAAGATAAAACAGTTAATTGTATTTTTTTCCCTAGTAGTTTATTAATCCTCCTTGTTTGTTTAGTTGCTATTGACGACCTTTCTTTGACGATGTTTTCTTTCATCAAAAGCTAAATGCGGTTACGCTTTATCACAACGGTGAAGAGACACTTCTCATCTAGTTGGTAAACTATAGTTATTTGGTTTGTTTATTACGATTCGATGTAAACTTAAAGGAATTTAGTTACCAATCGATGAAAAAGTTGAGTGTTAATGGAGCTTGTAATAATTATTGTTATATTTGTTGACTGATACAAATAACACATAATGTAGAGAAGTTCCTAATTTACTGTGGGATTCCCAGATAGACTGTTTTTTTTAAATTGGCTTAAAACTTAGTAGGTAGAAGTTTTGTTTTACTTTAGTATAAGTTTATTAATCAATTTATAATTTTATAATCAAAGAGATAAATCATACTTTGCTACTACTTCATTGCTTTGTTATAGAAAATCTATACTTTCTTGTAAGATAATTTTTACCTTCGTTTTTTATACGTGCGAGTCCTTGGTAATAATACCATTTTTTTAATCGGGACAGAAACTTGATTGTGGCGTCCCTCTCTCCAGCGTTTGAGATAAATTACATAAAAAAACACATTTGTAATGGTTATCTACACTAATAAATAAAATAAGAGTGTCTGTTTGTAATGTCAATTTTTTGTTTTACTAAATAGATATTAATGTATGTACGATACCTATACCAAAAATACAATTTTTAAAAATTTTGTCGGTCTGTTTGTTCCGGGTAATCTCCGGAACGGCTGGATGGATTTGGACAGGACTTTTTTGTTGGTAGATAGCTGATGTTTATCCCCAGAGTAACATAACTTACGGTGTCGTCAGGGCTTCAGAAGAATGCATGGGTATGTGTCTCCAGAAGCCCTGGCGTAGTTACGCCAGATAGGGGCATCGTGGAGTGTTTAGTCAGTCGGTTTCAATAGGAGGCCAACCTGGCACAAGGGTCTTCACCACAAGAGATGGCCTAGTCTGTCGCGCGGAGCAGCGTATGCAAAAACTACGGTTCATGCATACGTCCGTGCGTACAATAATCAGATTTCAACTAAGTAAAAAAAAGGGTAACGGTACTTTTAATTTTCGAAAATAATTAGGATTCCGCGTAAAAAAAACTTATAAAAAATTGAATAAAATCCGATTCAATGTACAGTTTTACGGGTAGGTAAGTGCTTGAATTTATGAGAAATATTCTTCCTGTGTATTTAATCAATCAATCAATCATCATCATCATCTCCCTACCCTTTTCCCATTTTTATTTTGGGGTCGGCGCAACATGTCTTCCTCTTCCATTCCTCTCTATTTGTTGTCATCTCCGCATTCACTCCTTTCCTAAGCATATCATCTTTCACACAGTCCATCTTTTCTTTGGTCTTCCCCTTCCCATGTAACCGTCCACATTCATATCCAATACCTTTCTTACAACATCCTCTTTCTCCCTGCGCATCACATGTCCATACCAGGACACCAGGACAAACGACCGCCTGTTAACTTGTCTGTTATTGTTACGATAAAAAAATTAGGGTTCCGTATAAAAAAATTAAAACACAGTGAAGAATATAAGAAACGCCGGCGCAGCCGCGGGGTCAAAGCTAGCTGTTAATAAATTTGTACTCTTTGTTATCACTTTTTCATTTGTGAGGCATGAAATTATATACTCGGGGAAAAATAGAGTATATCTGGGGCATTCCATACCAAATCCAACACTTTTGACCATTTTCGATTTGGCTGAAAGTTTATCCGAATTTTCTTAACCATATCGAAAAAAGTTATGATTTTTTCAAAAAGACTGCTCTTTTTTTTCAAATTGATATAACTTTGTTAAAAATTGCCGATCGAAACGTTTTGAACTCTTCCAAACGTATAAGCTCCTTTGCTGATGCGGGAATCGATCTTTGCATCAAGCTAGAGATTGCTCGATACGTGAGAACCTAGAGTAGATAGCAAAACTTGCTGACTACCTACAAGGGTGCGCCGATAGGCAAAATTTCTGGTTGTTCCGAATATCCTTTCGCTAAAATGATAGTTTTTTTGCATTAATGGACATCGATAAGATATCTCATGTTCTTGTAAATTTGTCCATCAGGTCTTGAAGTTGAGCATGAGGAGATGTAGTGCAGCCTACCATCAGATCTTGTGTGTAGGTGTCCTTGTTGTTAATCCCTAAAACAACCTTTAGTAGTACAGAGAAAAATATGTACTTATTTCAAACAAGGTAGGAGCCAAAACATATCCTTAGCGAACTCCACGATGTATGTACATCGAATGGAGTATATGTCTCACCAGTATGTAGAATACTGGATTCCACACCCTCGTGGAACGACTGTGCTAGTTTTAGGAGTTTCGGGGGCCATTCAATTCTAACAAAGACTGAATAAAACCCTCACGGTGTCAAAAGCCCTGTTCTAGTCAACAAATGCAAAAACTAAAGGGTTCCCCCTTCAGTTTCCCTAAAGATCCATCCAATATGCGTTTACGAAAAAGCGAGTGGTACGCTGGAGAGCAATTTTTACCTTAGTATCTTTTTCGCGCGTTTCGCTCCATGGATGATGGCGGAAATTTAGGGAAGCCTGGCGTTTGGAACCAAGTCAGGGAAGTAGGTGCTCCTCGTTTTCGAGAAACCAGTCGAGCGTCTTTACATTCTGGTATACAAAAACTTTACCCGCGGTGTCAGTTAGAAAAAAAATCAAATTTTCACACTCTAATTGCGCCGGTGTCGAGATATCCAATGCTTCCTTGTTGCGCGTCATGCAAAGTTTTATATTTTTCTTGGAAGAGGGTATTTTCCTAGGGATAAGTGGAACTTTGGGCACTACAAGGCTATGATCGGTTTCACAATCAGGGCTGTGAAACGTTTGCGTATGGAGCATTTTCAACAGATCTCTCTTTTTTGGTGTGCACAAGGTCTAGCTAGTTCTAGTGTTTCGACCTGGGATGCATCCAGGATTTTCTGCATAATTTTACCTTTGAAGAAAGTTAGTTACACAACGCTGATATTTAGAGTAAAACTCCAATACTCTGCGCGTTTTTATTCAGCTTACCTAAACCATATGTACCGAGGCAATGCCGATAAATCTTGACCGACGCACTTTGACGATGCACCGCACCGGTAAACGCTCTCTGCCCACCGTTTTATCAAGCTGTTCGTAGAATTGATTCTTGGACTCAGGTTTTGCATTAAGTGTCGATGCATAAACGGAAATCAGGGTGAAAATAGCGCTTTCTGTGTTAAGGCGCAAAACCATAATCTGCTTTGGACAAACTTATAGGTCATTCTATTGCGCTGCTTAATTGATTATTGACCGCAAAACCCACGTCATGTTCCCTTGCTTCTAAAGAACTCTTCTTACCTTTCCAGTAAAAAATGTACATAATTGGTTTCTCGCATAGACCCTTCGTCTTCGATTCTAGTCTCCTATTAGGTTGCAATATCAATGTTGATCCCTTTGAGCTCGACATCAATAATACAGGTTTTGCACAGTTTTTGAGGTTTCTTTTTGTGTTTGAGAAGCCTGTCGTTATGGTTCGGACGTTCCATGACGCAAATTGCATTTATGTTAGTCTTAGAGTTTTTCTTTTTGTTATTTCGAGCAGGTGCTTAAGACTGCAGCGCTAACGACCAGCTGTAAAGTTTGTGATCCGTTCACCTCAACGAAATAAGTAATTGATCGACGTCTGTCCGACTTAAAGCAGGCGGTAACTGATCAGTGGTACTACGACGGATCCTCCTACTGTCGAGTGATCTCTGGCGTGATCGATTTGATATGGAATGCCCTATCTACATTCAGTAAATCTATGTATATCTAAATTTTCAATCAGGCTTCCGTTTACTAGGCGCTCTGTGAAGCAAGTTTTTTATTACGATTATATTACTATTTTGGCACACCCTGAAAGTGAAAGTGCCCCGGCTTGCCCACCCCCTAGATCCGGGCCTGGCGACAATAATCCTCTCATGACTCATCAGTTACTTTAATACCGTCTCGCACGCTTATACGTATAAACTTACTATCTTCATTGACAGTCTTAAGAAATTCGTAACCAAAGAACAATGCTAAAACTTTTATTAAATGACAAGTTACAATTGAAAACAGATGAAGCAGGTGTTCATAACTTCCCCTTAAACACATTTTGCATGTGGGGGTCAGGGGGCTTGGTAAACGGTTCTACGTTTGTCTCGCTTCCACACGTTCGAATGTTGATTTACCATCGCAAAGGCGAACTCCGATTCTCATCAGTGTGTCGTTTTCGTTTTGCTCTCATCGTAAACGCGCCATTCGCGCGGCGACATCGCCTTACGCTGGGTGTGTTGATGCGTCCAAACATCGAAACCCATATTCGAAAAGTTTCACAACTTTTTTAGTACGGGCCCTTGAGGATTTTTTTTTCTTTTCTGACAAAAACGAGTGCGGTGATAGAGAAGTGCACGGTTTTATTGTGTTGGTGTTGTGAGTTCGTTTTTATTTATTTTTTGCGAAAGATTTACCGTTTTAATTGAACGTTACTCTGTTTTGGTTAATAAAAGTGCGCGTAAGTCAGGACGTGATCTCGAGAGAGGGCCTTATATGGTTTACGTTGAATCTTGGTAGGCTGGCGTCAGTCGGTGAAAGTAGACCTTTGTTAAGTTCATAAGGACATACGGGCGCTGCTTGCAACCCGCTCGTTGTGTCGCGACGCGTTTCGCCTGCAGTTTGTGAGGTGAGTGGTGTTACCTACATTGTTACTCTTCGATCTACAGTTATCTTTACCGAGAGATTTTAATCATCGCATTCAGAAATAGCATTTCTTTCACTTCGGTGTTTGTACGAGGGACGAACCGTTATGTCATTACACAGTAATTTATGCGGGCTGATTATATACTTTTCAAGTTTCAATACATCTTTAACTTTGTTGAAACATTAAACAAGTAATCATCTTCTTAACACGTGATCGTTAAATTCAACGCGTTCTCTTTTTAAATTTAATCGAACAGCGATGAGTCATACAGAGAGGTTTTCAATAATCGATATTTTTGCTTCATTAAATAGTCGAATTTTATAATACCAACTGAATGTGTAGCAACATCCGTCATACACGCCATTGATACTATGGTCCAGCAACTGTAGGTCAGTGCCCTGTACCCTACCTGCCTCCGTTCCCAGTCAATCCGGTTCTCCAACGCTGTCGACTATGAAAAATATGTCAGGTTTTCAAATTGTTTTGATTTCTTCGTTATTAAGGTTTTAAATACGATTTAAGTGTCTTGCTTAGGAAAGTTATTTTTATATTCCTTTAAAGTGCATTAACCCAATAAGTTTATATTACAAAATTTATAATATACTTATAATAGTTAATTATAATTGTAATTACAGTTTGTTCCTTCACATTTCATGCAGTACAATTAAAATGGATGGAAACGTCATCGAAATTATTGAATTCAGGAAAAAAATATAATTAGTACTAACTTAGTTGTGGTGAGATTTTTTTTACATAATTTGTTACAACCCACTGAATATCATAAATTAAGTCAGATATGTTATTTTTCTAATTTTCAAGTATCTTTTCGTCAAAGTGACAGCCACTTTTTCTAAGTTCTAAGTTTTTCTAAGATATTTATACTGTATTAGCAGTGTTGTGATCACAATCTCACCTGATGTGACGATGTGATTTAAAGTATTAAACACACTACGATTAGAGGTACTGGGGCTCTCAAGTGTTAATGCTGGAATTCATCTATGGGCAATAAGGTGCTAGGCGACGAACTTTCATCGCTACCTTTTAATATGGTGGGTGAATTTGAACTTAGGTCCATCGACATGGAATTCAGTCACGTTACCATTGTTACTGAACCAGTATCGTTTGAAAACATTTGTAACATCTCAGAATTCCTTTGTTACTTTTATTACTAATACAATTTATATTTACACAATAATCAAACTATCTTTATCGCGTAAAATTCCAAAATATTACACAAATGTAAAATGACGCACGTTTATGAGAATAAAAGTCACTATTTGACAGACTTTTCATTTATACCTAGAGGTTCCTCAAGAAAGGTTCTTGGGGTTTTTTTAATTTTAATACTATCCTAATTAAAGATGGATTCTAAAATTGTGTTTCTCAATATCTTCCACATCGCTTTTTTTATTTCGTAGATTTTACTATGTAAATTAGTTTAATATCAATACATTCATTTCACACTAGCTGTGTGCCCGCGACTGCGCTCGCGTTTCATATATTCTTCACTGCGTTTTAATTATTTTATACGGAACCCTAATTTTTTTAATTGTAATAATACAAACTAAAAATATTTCTCAAATATCAAGCACTTACCCGTAAAACTGTGCATTGAATCGCATTTCATTCAATTTTTTAAGAGTCTTATTTTTTTTACGCGGAATCCTAATTATTTTCGAAAATACAAAGTACCTTAAGTTACCCGGAGTAACTTCAGCTATCTACCAAAAAAAATCCCGTCAAAATCGGCCTAGCCGTTCCGGAGATACCCATTACATACAGACAACATTTAAAAAAATTGTATTTTGTTATAATTTTCGTATATACATTCATATCCATTTAGTAAAATAAAATAAAAATTGACATTACAAACAGACACTTTAATTTTATTTATCAGTATAGATAAAAAGACACAACATTAAAACAAATATTCAGCTGAATTTAATAATTACCATATTGAATATTGCAAATAAACACATAAATTTTATTGCCCATATAAATAGTGTTTACCCTTGAAAAGAACTAATGGATTTAACTCCCTAAATCTCCTTATGTTAGTAACCGTTGGATTATAACACATATTATCAAGTAATTATATAAAAAATCATGGTAATAACTTCTTTATTGAGACTTGATGTCATATAATCACTGCTATTAATAATATGTAGTAAACACTGGCAATGTATGTTATAAATGATAATATAATAAAAGTCAAGGTTTACGGTAAATATTGACATACAGTATGATTCTTATCATGTCTTGCGCAAAATGCTATCTATCTACATACGTGCATTTAAAAACATTATGCATAAGAAACACAACTGCTATATTATTTTAATAATGTTTCTTTATTAATTGAAGAAAAAAAACATATTATTTTGGTATGTTATTACTTAGTTCTTAATTTGATTGACTGAAAACTTGGTAATATCACTAAATATTGTGAGGCAATGGCTAGTTTAAAGCAGGTCCAAACTAATGGTCTTGTCAGATTCTTCTGCTATTAGTATACAGGTTTCGCAAATATTCACATATAATTTGACAAAATAGAATAAACAACCGCATATTACAAAGCACCCGAGTACAAGGCAAAAATTAAAAAAGCAATGTTAAAAGAATAATAACAAAAAGAACAACAATAACATGCATCGAAATGTAAAAATATAAAATGTCAAAAATAATAATTTATGCTTCACTGAATAAACAAACTGTAATGGATTTAATAAATCGTTAACCTCGTGCCTGATTTACTATTATTGAATAGACACTTATGTGAAGTTATATTTTACATAGTCTTCCATGGATTTACGGATATTCATAACTCATATGTGATTTTAATTCATTTTTTACATTTGTTTTATTAATCTGTGGCAGTTTAAACTCAACCCTGTCACGTCCCTCACGTGTTTTAACACTTTTTGTCATTAAAATGTTTATTTTTGTTGCATCAACAGGTAATGTGCAAAATGACGTTATAATATTACAACGTATATAATCGATTGCTGATAATAAATTTTAACAATTTTTTGTATAAAATGCACTTTGGATTTGTGGTAATATGAGACGGTAAATTCTTGTGTAGCTTATTACAAAAAAAATATATTTTATAACATAGAGTAATAACGCTAAGAGTGTTAGTTCTATACAGACTGTAGATTGAAGCCAAAAAATTTTTTTTTTTCTCACCTAGCTAATGTTGTTGACCGGAAGGGCCTTTACAGCTTCATCGAACTTTGTGGGCGAATGCTGAAGGCACTCAGCCGCAAAAGGTAACTAGCACAAGGGTTCGAACCTCGGCTTGGCCGCTACCTGAGTGATCCAAAAAAAATATATCTTTGTATAACTATAAGCGACACGGAATTACTAATCACCGAGACGTAGCGACAGACGTACGTGTCCTTTTAAGGCCAACTTGAAATGGCTACACTCCGCCTGTGACAATTGCCGCTCTGAACGTTTTATTCCTATGTTTCATAAATTCCGGAACTAATATATACATAAAACTATAGGCTGTAAATATAAATCTTAGGTTATTATAAAGTAATTATATACTTGTATATAACTGTTGTATATACATAACTAAATAACATGTTCTTAGAATGGAGTTTACCCACATTTGGTAACTTGAGCGTCCCACGCTCCTTACTTCATGCAATTCCTTTTATACGGTATCGTTCGACTTACGACGAAGTTTGCTTTTGTTTAAACAAATAAACAGTGTCTTTTGAATGGCTGCTATATACGAATGTTCAGTGTTTAAGATTATTTTACGTTTTTTGTACTATATGTAAGTAAAGTCTATCTGGATTCTGAATTTTTAAATCTCATCAAATAATTAATTGAAAAAGTCGTGTAAAACTGAATTCTTGTTTTAGCAACTCTAGTCCGGATTGTGTAGTCTACACCCTAATTTAAATAATGTTTATTTAATATCCAATGTTATCGTGATGCGGGATTAAAAATTCAAGCACGATAGAACAAGTAAAGTTTTCTGTTGACACAAGCCACCTGCGAGCACGCTAGTCTTCACAATGTTGTTAAATGTGTTGCCATATGTATTTCTTTATCTGTAATGATTTTGAGAGATATGAAGCACAAGAGTATATAACCTGTTTCTATTTATATATATATATATATATATATATATATATATATATATATATACATACAAACGTAGTCCCCTGTTTCCTCCTTGCATAATAGCATTATGGTAAATATTTTATTCTAAATAATATATATCCACCACCGCCATGTCCGTACGTTTTGATTTTTTTCATAGACTAATTATTGTAGAAATTAGGCGCCTTTGAAAATTAAAAAAGCTCAATTTTTACCGTCATTTTCAGACGTTCGTGAAACAAATTTGATGGATAATATTATATTAAAAAAGACAAAACGTACAGGGAGAGCCATAGGCTTTATTATTCTAAAACTGAAAGAAAATTAAAAATCAGTTTAGTCTTGGAGGAGAAAACAGGATACTACGAAGTGATGTTTTCGTTTATTTTGCACAGTTAAAACAGCCCGCGCTGCAGTTATCCCTTTCGTGTTTTATAATTCTTTCTTTGGGGCGCAACGCGATAGGAATAGATTTCTGAAATACCTACTTTTCTGACCGCGTATCTTCTTAATCACAAATATAGCTAAATTTTAAGGTTTCGATTAGGTTAATAATTAATAACTTAATCTCTGAACCTAAAATTGTTAAGAAATGATTAGGTAAGGTTAGGTACATTTTACATACATTTTTATCCTTATGCTTTAAAAAAGGCTTTTAAACACCTTTGGTCCGTCGTGTGTCCTGGTTGATTTTCTCGTTTTAGTGGCTGTTAGCTAAACTATTTTTAAACAATGTCTTGCCACAGCCTATAGCATAGTATGTAATACATCTATATGGTATAAAAATACTACAATGTAAAAAACAATTTAAATTTATTTATGTTATATTTTATTAATGTTGAAGTTAAAATCGACCGAAACATCTGGCAATACTAAACGTCATATATTTTTTTACACTATTGTTGAACGAACACATGTGTCGGCGACTGTTATTCTTTTTTTTTAATTAAATGTAGTATGTATCAGAAAGCGAACGTTCCATTTTTGTCGTTTATTAATTTTAACACGTAATGAAATCAACGAAGCAGCACTGATTGTATTTGAGAGTTTAAATTGGTCTCTATTAGATGCTCGAGACTCTATTAATATTTGAAGTCATAAATTGTCTACTTTATTTCTTCTTTAGTAATGGGAACTGTAAGTTTCTATATATGTATATTTCTGCTAATGTCAGGCGTATGGTAAAATTCTAGTTTTCCGAATCAAGTTAAATGGCGGTCATTTTACTTAAACTTCCCAAGGAGTTGGGTGTATCTACTCACGGAGTTTTACCGCATCTTATACATCCCGTACCGTGTCTTTATTTCCAAATGGCGGCAAGTTACAGTTACCAATCGTGATTTACAAGAGCACGAGCCCGCCTGTCATCTTGTATGAATGTTGGCCTATAAAGGTGAAGAATGAAAGGAGATTGCATGCACCCGAGAAGCGAATATTCAGATGAATGTGTGGGGTAAAAAGAATGGACAGAATTAGGAATGAGCACATTTGACGAAGTTTCAAAGTGTCACCAGTGACAGAGAAGTTAAGAAGCTGTCGTCTGTCCTGGTATGGGCATGTGGTGCGGAAAGAAAGAAGAAGAGGATGCTGTAAGAATGGTATTGGATATGAATGTGGATGGTTATTGTGTAAGGGCTAAGGGGAAGACCAAAGAAATGATCGATGGATTGAAAAATTATATGCTCAGAAACGGGTTTAAAATGATCTTAAAAAGAGATGAATAGAAGAAAAAGATACATATATTGCACTGACCTCAAATAAATGGTATTAATAAAGAAAAGATGATGTAATTATTGACAATACACTCAACTCGTACGCAACAACTAAATTATATCACGTAAAATTCCACAAAAATACACATAATAAAATATCGCCAATTAATTAATGAATAATAAATAAAAAGTACTTAGGTACTACTCACTAATGAAAGCTCGTCAAAAACTTCGTCAGTTGTCAAAATAATTGACTTCAATTTGTTACCCTTAAGTGTTAGAAAAACAAACGTTTCTGTTGTTTGTCTGTGTTTTACAGATTCTCAGAGTAGTAGCTAGGTGAGGTGCAATGTAGTACGGACTACTTGCTCTGCTTGGGCTACTACTATCTGAGATTCAAATTCCGCAATTTATGTGCAAGCACAAAAGGTCTAGGATCATCTCCAGTTTGGGCTTGTCTGTAAATCTTAGTGACATTTAATGTACTATCAACAAGCACTGAATTGATTTACATTTACACTCTCTACCTATATTTTGTTATAATATATAAAAATGAAAACTTTTACAAATTATAATTGTTGATTGTGAGGGGGACATAACTATCATTAGCCCTAATTTTCAGTTCACTGTCAAAAATATACAGTCCTACATCGGTCCTTTTTTTCTATATCGTTAATAAAAAATAAGCAAAGCATATACCTCTTACTACCATTAATTATTACGTAATACGTGATCAACCCCTTAAATAATAAGCCAGCGATCCGAAAATAACTTCACGTTGCGCCCAGAGAACGATGGTTTATTTTGAAAACAGGATGCGGGCGACATCTATGGAGTTATTTTTTGTTATTGTTGTAATACGATACTGCATACGACAGATCATGTCGATCTTGATCTCGTGGTTGTACAGAAAAAAAATACGCGGTCGGCGTTTATTCCATATAAAGTTATTTTGCTATTTCCTCCCTGGATAATTAAAGGCATTATATGTAATATTTCTGTACCATATAAAATGTAGTGTATTCACCACCGCAATGCCCGTACATTACAGGATGGATCATTGCGTGAACGACAGTGATGTCTGGAAGTGACACCGTTCTTTGTGCTTCCTCTAAAACAGTTTATTGTTATTATAAATTGTATAATTTTAATAACTTTAACAAAAAAACCAGATCGAGTCTATATACTATAAAAAATACTATCCTATGTCACTTCCTGGATTTCAAACAATCTCTATACAAATTTCATCCAAATCGGTCCAGTAGTTTTTAAGTTTATTCGTTACGTACAAAAATATAAATCTTTCGTCTTTATAATATTAGTGTTGTTATAATAAATTGTATTATTTTAATATCTTAAAGTAAAATTTATTTTTTTACGTTTACGTTACATTATTTGACGTTTATAAGCGCATATTTTCAGGGCACAAATTGAATAAAGAATTTTTTGATTTGATTTGATTGGCATGTAAAAACTTGGAAAAAAAAAAACATTAAAATGAATAATTAGTATCGTATTTTGAAAATGAGAAACAAATTTGACGAAGCAGCCCCGTGGGCACAGCCGACTGAAGTGAAAACTTGAAACTTCAGAAAAACTGTTTTATTTTTTTAAATTTAAATTTCAGAATTTGTTTTATTTAATTTATTAAACATAACCTAACATTTAAAATATAACATTTGTTTGGTTTTTACACATATTGGCGCTCCGAGCAATAACTATGCACATTCTCATATCTAATAATAAAATGAATATGAATCAATATGAATAGATTGACTTGGTCATTGCATGAACACACAATGTATCTCACAAGTAATACATATTATATTAAATAAGATTGTTTAGTGCGATTGCCAAGTCAATCTATTTTATTTAAAACATAAAAGATTTTTAATATTGACAATGTCACTATAAGACGTTGTTAGGTTAGTTAATTACGTAATAACTTAAGACAGAATGTCTCTTAAGTAGGGACTTAATAAAGTAACCGACTTGGTATTACATGGATCTCACAACTTTTTACGGTAGAAGAACTGAGTTCTGAGACTTGATTTTTTTACAAGTTTTGTTTTTGATGGCATAGTTTATTATCTTTACTATCCGATAGGCTGCGTAACTAGAAATTGTATGATTTATCTCTGAGCGCCAGCACTTAAACACCATATATAAATTTATATTATAATAAACCTGACATACTGTAGCATGTTGACGGCTGACGTCATAGCATTGGTAACGTGAAACTATAAGTTATCCCCTCCCTATAATCACTCAACGCCGTTAAAGAAGTAACTTCAACAAATAAGCAAAACTTAGTGGCGAATATTCTTACTTTATAATTAATAATAATAATAATAATTAATAATCAGCCCAGTTTTGTAGGAGGAAACAGGGCAATACGAAGTATAGATTATGTCTATTTTCCATAAGTAAAATCAGCCTGAGTTTTAGTCGTGCCTTCCGCGCTTTGAACTCTTATTGGAGCGCAACGCGTTAGCAATATATTTTAGTAATGCCTACTTATAGAGAACTAAGTCAATATGAACATGCCTACTCTTCACATTCGTTGCAGACAAGCCGAGGTTCGTACCGATTTGGTAGCCCTTGTGCTAGTCACCTTTTTGCGGCTGAGTGCCTTCAGCACTCGTCCCCAAAGTTCGGTGAAGCTGTTAAGGCCCCTCCGGTCAAAAGCATTAGCTAGGTCAAAAAAAGAAAATAAATAAATAAAAAAAAAGTTTTTAAAGTGTTCAGTGTGCGCTTGCAATTGTATGTTTTGCGACATATGTTATTCGAAACAATAGAGTCGATTCATAAACTACTTAGTCGAGTGTCGGCCATCATGAATACGGCATTCATTTATTAATTACAAACTGCAATACTATTACATTATAATAACATTATTTTAGCTTTCATATGTCCAAGATATTAAAAATAATATCAAACTTAATCACTGGGACGAATTTTGAAAGATTTTATCTATATTAATAAATAAAATTGAAGGGTCTGTTTGTTGTGTCATAATAGTTTTTTTTTTAGTGAATAGTTATGAATGTATATACGATACCTATACCGAAAATACAATTTTGTTTTTTTTTTTGTGTATCTGTCTGTTTGTTCCGCCCTCTGGAACGGCTGGACGGACTTTGACGTAACTTTTTTGGTAGATAGGAGTAACTCCGCGTAACTAATTGAATTTTCGAAAATAATTAGGGTTCCGCGTAAAAAAATTAAAACTCAAAAAATGTAATGAAATCCGCATCTATGCATAGTATTACGGGCAGTACTTAAATTTATGATACATATTTTTACTTTATCTTAATACAAAAAAAAATATTGGGGATCCGTATAAAAAAAATTAAAACCCAGTGTGGAATATATGAAACGCAGGCACAACCGCGGGCATGTCTAAAATAAATAATGATGTGATGTTAACAAAAAAAAACTTGCTTTATTTTATTTTGTTAACAAGGTCTTTTGACATACGATTCAATGAAACTTAGTTATCTTATGTATAGTCGAGCCGTTTGCGGTTTTTAAATATTTTATAAAGGCTTTACTTTGCGGAAAATCCATATAATCTTTATGCAACTAGGAGATAATACGATGTTCGAGTGATGAATAATTGTAGTGGCATTTGATAATTACTATCATAACTTCTATTCAACCGAAAAACGTCCACTGCTGGACATAGGTCTCCCCCAAAGATCTCCACGACGACCGGTCTTACGCCACCCGCATCCAGCGGATTCCCGCGACCTTCACCAGGTCCAGCTTGTGGGGGCCTACCCACGCTACGTCTTCCGATGCGTGGTATCCATTCGAGAACCCGTTGGCTCCATCGGGCATCGGTTCTGGGAGCAATTTGCCCAGCCTACTGCCACTTAAGTTTAACAATTCTTCGGGCGTTGTCGGTTACTTTAGTTCTTCTGCGGATTTCCTCATTCCTGATTCGATCACGCAGTGAAACTCCAAGCATAGCCCTCTCCATTGCCCTTTGAGCAACTTTGAGTTTCCTTATCAGGTCCATTTTAAGTGGCCATGTCTCAGTGCCGTATGTCATCACTGGCAACACACACTGGTCGAAGACTTTCGACTTGAGACACTGCGCTATCTCGGACGAGAAGATTTTGCGTAGTTTTCCGAAGGCAGCCTAGCCGAGTAGGATTTGACGATTGGATTATAACTTAAAGTTTAAATTCCTTGATACCTGTCGTAGTGTTTCCTTTTTTTCCATAATTTAGATTACCTTTTTTATGTATTTATACATATTATATACAACGTAAAAAAATATAGATTAAAACCAGACCAGATAATATATCTACCAATTAAGAAAAAGAATTATGTAAATCGATTCAGTGGCTCTCGAGATATAATAAGACCACTATCTAATAGACAGACAGATAGATTTTTAGTAAGTACATATAATGTAAGATCTTTAATTTGAACGAAATGTTCTTGACTTCTTTGAACAGTTCTTATTTTTATTTATGAGTAGCGACCGAATAGCGAATAGACATTACTAATTTAAAAAAATTACACAGCATAGGCTCGATGCTTTGACTACAATCACACTTGATGTTAAGTGACGATGTGGTCCAAGATGGTAAACACACTAAGCGTACCACCAGGTTCTCAAGCGATGCTGCCGGAATACACCCATTGGTATTTGTTGACAGGTTTTCTAACTTGATGGTGCAACCCATTTTTAAAATCATTTAAGTCGTTTTTGAGTTTATTCATAACAAACAAAAACGAATTTTAGTTCTTTATGTAATAAACTAAACCAAGAAGTTAGCCCAGTATATAAAAGTTTTTGGTTCTGTGAATCAATGCCCTAATAACAACGATTATATATTTTAAACTTGTGCACGGCGACGTTTACTTGCGTTCCATTAACATCTAGGTACATTATACAGACAACCTACCTCACAGTACAACGATTAACATTACTTATATAGAAAGTTACCTCACGCAAATAACGTACGAGAGAGATAAAGTTTATTGATAATGACCGAGCTGAATAATTGGCGTGTAACGCAGACCTGCGTGCGATGCGTCCATATATATAAGACACAATGCTGAATAACTTTTCTATAAACACATAAACATAAGTCGAACACGCTACCAGTTTATTTACAATTCTTATTCACGCTTGTGTCGTTGTAGCGTGGACAGTGATCGGTATTATTATTTTCTTTAATTATTGTATTTATCATCAATAACCTTTCCTCGGGTGAAGGCTGTAGAAACTGTAAAAAACACCTTGACAACCAGATTATAGCTTACTAATAACAGACAGACAGAAACACGTTGCTTGTTAGTTTGAGTCTTTCTGCATGTAACTATGTCAGTGATAACTCATAACTTTGTTTCCCTTTTTATATTTGTACGCCCACTGTTGGTATAACATAACGACCTAATCAAATTTTACACCCTTCTGCATTTAATAATTACATAACATAAAATAAGATCACGCCTGTTATCCCCATAGGGTTAAGCAGAGGTGAAATAGCGAACTACACCTTCCAGATTTCGCCGAAGTCAGTTCCGACCCAGATGTGACAGGGGGCGAGCCTGCCGCCATATCGGGTACAAATTCGAGACTCCGGGATCAAACTGAGTAGAAAACCCCAATATCTCTTGACCCGACCCGGGGAGCGATCCCGAGACCTCAGAACGTCAGTCTTATCGTAATACAACTGCGCCACCGAGGCAATTTAATAATTACTATGTTAACAAAATAAATTATTTGATTTAGGTGTAATATGTTGAAAATAAGATAGATTGAATCGAACATTGGTCAATCAGTGGTAACTAACTGTTGTATGCCTCTTTTCGATAACGGATCGTACTGGTATTACGTAAAGATCAGTGGGGCGAGTAGGGGTCTATGCTTTGCTTTTTTTGATGATATGGCGACGATGTCTTAATGGTGGTTACTTAACCCCTTGAGCACTAACCTGGTGTTTATGCCAGCTTTCCAGGGTTTTCCTATTGTCAATTTTTTATGTGTAATCGACATATAAGTAATAATTACTAAATTTCGTTTTCGAAGTGAAAATATCGTTAGTAGCGTTGAGCGATTCTCAGTAGAGGTAAAACTTACAGATTCTCGTTACCAATGCTATGACGACAGTCGTCAACATGCTACAATATGTCAAGTATAAGATGGCGTTTAAGTGCTGGGTGCTGGGGGATAAATTATAAAAAAAATACTTACACAGCCTATCGTATGCTTTAATTATGAATAAACTATAGGAAAATGTTCATAATTATTTCTCGAAACGCCAAAATATGTAAAAACCAGACAAATGTTACATGTTAGGTTATTGTTATAATTTAAATTTAAAAATTAAATAAAAAATATTAATTACCTATACTATAATATAACATAATAAAACAGTTTTTCTTCAAAATCATGCGAAAACTATAATGGTAATTATAGAAGGTGGTAAAAACATCGCTTATAACTACTGACAAGTCAAAAAAAAAATGGCCAAAATTTAGCTTACGTAATACTTGGAAGGCTCCCAACCCGTATAGTGCATCCTGTATTTGTGTGTTCGAAAAAGTCGACAACACATGTTAATAAAAACCTTATTGTGTTAACATAATAGAAGCTCAAACAACCCTCCCGAAGGTTCTAGAACGATATTGTTCCGTTACAAACAATGCATATTGTGATGAATTGTTCTCCGAAATCGTGCTATGCATTTAGAAAGTGCTCTTCAAAGAACAATGAAGGTTCATCATGTGCGCATGAAATTACAAACCCTTCTGGTTAATTGTATGTAAAATATATATAATATATACATGTATATAGCGTTAGCCAGCGACTACGTCCGTTCAAGTAGTCTGTTCGAACAACCTGTTGTATTCGTCTATATATCTTCAATCAAACTTCCATGGCAATCTGCGGTTTATATCTGTAATACAAATCATTAGTAAGGGATGTCAGAGATCGACGAAATATGTATAGGAACCTACCCATTTTCTAAAATACAGTCATGCTTACAATTCCTCGAGAACTAATATATAATAACAAAGAGGAATAAATAATAATTCTACAGTCATTATTATTCTCTATTTCTCTCTCATTACGTATTTTCTATATTCAAAATCGTGATGATCATCGCAGAAATACGGTACCCGATTGCATTTTTTATTACAAGCAACAGATTTACAATGCAAAGTGTAATTACAAATAGAATAGAATTATGTTTTTATTTGAACGTAACAAAATACATATTTATTACAATATAAAACAAAGTGTTGCCTGTGGTAGTGTTGCGCTTATGCAAACAGGGTCCAACCTCAGCTCGATTGCTGCACTGAAACATCAAAAATGTCATAGCAACGCTGACACTAATTAATTATACGTACAGTTTCTATCGCATCAACGAATGTGATTTATTGCGAAAACTGATTATTGTGATTTTACCAGACGATATCTCTGTGTAAGTAATTTTTTTTACTAAAGCGGAAATGTTAAAAAAACATTGGTGGGATTGAGATTGACGGCTTATGATTGAATTGAATGCGACGACAAAAACTAATACATACACGCTTGATAATTAAAACTCGTTTATCGCGTCGACTTTTGTTTCTATATTTGTTTAAAAAAATATTAATTAGTTTGGTGACCTTTTGTCGTTCGTCGACAATTATGGTTATGTGTGGGATTATGTAAAAATTTGAATAAGTATAATAGGTACCTCAAAGAGTGGAATAATAATAAAGAAGTTAATAAAAAGTTTTCACGGTACATTATCTATTGGAGACACGGTAATAAATAAGCTCAATTAAATGTTATTATTTAGATGGTGTCTTTCATTTAAAACATTATTTCTTACTGACTTTTTTTTTTTGTTGGTTAGTGGCAATCTGCGATTTACTTACACAATTCTGCCAGTGTCATATGATAAATTATGTTTTTAATCTTATTTCAATATTTCTAAGCTTAAACTTGAGGCTGGTAGCTACTGAGGCTGGCATTTTTAGGAAATGTCCTACCACCATGCTATAGTTTTCTCACGATGTTTTGACGCGGAATCCAGACGCACTCTCCACTGCGCCATCGTCGCTTCAAAACCCTAGACTTACAGCCTGAATATACTACAGAATATTTAGGCAGAAAGCGTCTGTACACTCTGTACCTCCTCCTGGATCAAAACATGCTTACCCGGAATTCGGTTACATATGGGTATTAATGAATCACAATCACATAAAATGTGCTTAGACGTTTCGTCCGCTTAAGTAAAGTAAGTCCATAGCAACATACATTTGATTACAAAAACTGGTACAATTTCTACAAAAACGATTTATTTTTAGTTAGCCAAATCCTAACCAGGATGATTTATTGAAAGTCTATTAGTTTCATGTATTACATAGTAAACATCGAAACAATCTAGATCCAGTCTAGACTTGTTAATTTACATTAGCATAATTATATTACCCAGTTGTCGCAAGGTCGAAGTCGACGGTGGCCGTTTTGCTTTAGTTAATTTGTGTAAAAACAGTTTATGGTTGCGTGGTTTTATTGTGAAATTATATAAACTAGTTTTCGCCCAGTAGTCGGAATTTTACCGTAATCAATATTGAAAGTTCGTGGAAAAATAACTGTTTCCAAATTTTCCCTACTATTAAAGATTCTTCGAATGCTGCTAAACAAAAAAAAAAACTTTTCACTATGCACAGCGCGCGCTCTTTGGTCAAATCAAATAGCACGCGCTCATTGGTCAAATCAAATAGTGCGCGCTTCTCCAAGGGCTTCCTGTTACAAACTTCCGTCCCCTTTGACGAAAGCACTCTGCAAATTACAGGAAAGCGAGGGAAAACTATGTTACACATTAAAAAATATATATCTAAATTCTTGTTATTATTATCGTAGAACATATTATCTCATTGAAGTGAGTCATTTGAAAACGACAAAATTTCTAATGGCTATGCGCATTATGATAAACGGTTTGCTTCCACAAGCTGATAACGTGACCTAATCACATCGACGTACTAAGTAAAGTTCATTCGATGGTATTTCCCATTTGCGGTTAACTGCTGTCGAACAAATTGATTTAAAATTTTTATTTCAATCAAGGTATTTATTGACAATGTTTTTTTTGTAAGAATTCTTATTACCTGTATACATTTTTTGAAGACAACGTGTGCGTCTTATTGTAAACGACAATAATTAAATATTTTAGGCATGTTCCGATGTTTTATGGTCATGTTTACGTATATCCTTTTTTTCATTATTATTCTATATATATTATTGGTCGACCTTTAGGTAATTGTGGCAGAATTGTCTAGGAAAAGTAAGGCTAAGAATAGGTCGAGAATATTTTCGTCGCCGACGATCAACGCAATATCCGAATGCTCTACTAAGTTCGTATAGCTTCAACCGCTTCAACGTGATATTTCTTACAGTTGATCGTGCGGAAGGATAGCAAGTCGTTACGTCCATGTTAGCATCATGTTTAGCAAGTGCCTTTAAACTTTATATAAGCGCGTGATAGTTCAAAGGTTTCCACGACTTACGGGGAAAGTTTTGATTATGCCATCAAAAGGCAATTACACCTTCTAACAAACAGTTTTACTGATTTCTCAAGACAATCAACATGTGTCTCATTGTAATTGTAATATTTTTTTAAACGCAATTTGAGTGAAAATATGAACAATAATAAGTTACTCTTACATTATATAAAAGGCAACGTCTATGTCTGTCTGTCCGTAAATTGGCTTATATCTCGAAAATCACTGAATCGATTTACATGCTACTTTTTCAAATCGTAGATATATTATCTGGTCAGGTGTATATTTATTACACTGATGAATAATATGTATAAGTATGTAGAAGATGTAATCAGAACAAGGATTTATTTTTAAATTAACGATATCGTGTTTTTTTCTTACATCCTTATCCTGATATGATATAAAGGCAACCTCTATCTGTCTATCCGTTGCGTAAGCGGAGTCGCGGGCACACAACACGTCAGTTAATAAAAATGTTAAGTTAATAAACTTTTTGAGTCAAACAGATTCCAATTCTGGTTAACAGCTTTCTGACGATTGTCAGAATAACTAGTTAAATTGTAAAATATAACAAAAAAAATTTTGTTAAACTTCTATTCGATTTACTACTAGATAATTGTCAAATCAACATATAAAAAAGTTAATCGGTAGGCAACCCTAAAGAATTATTCGCACTTGAACACTGGCATACCATCACGCTATCAATGTGTAACTTATGTAACTCATATTTTTCACACTTTGTTTTTTAACGTAATCTACTTTATTTCATATTCATCAACTATGTAAACAATCAGTCGATTCAAGTTCAAATACAATACATAATTACAATATATACATGTTCGTAATAGTGAAGATGTTGACTATTAGTAAACGACCATCGGATTTGAGTACACCGAAGAATTCGGGGTCGAATGCAACCCTAATCGCAGATTTGAGTGAAGAATGTAATGGTTACTTTCGCATTTGTGTTTTTTATTCTGAGATTACAGAATTATCTGTATCGTCCAGTGGAAAAGGAGTTTGCTGGAAAGAGTTTTTAAGACGCTGTGTACGATATAATTAAATAGAGATCTCTACGACATGCTCTGTTCCTCATGATCTTACAATTACAACATTATCACATCCAAATATGCGACTGGGCAAGCCGATAAGTGTCCTTTTTTAACTTGGGGAAATGCCGATCCTCCCTCCCTGAGTCCACGCATAAGGCGTATTTCAACCGTTCCGCTGTGCAGTCCACGGCTACAACGAATACATTGCAGCCCCCTATTTGTTACCACTGTGCAGGTCGGGCGTGTGTGCCCCAGGGCCATGCACCTGAAGTATCGCTGGTAAGTGAGGACCTAGACGAACATATCTCAACCAGATCGAAGACGTTCTAAAGAAAGGTCAGGTCAAAAGTGTCTGTAACCGAAGATCTTATATAAAAGCGCTAATGAAAGTAGAAGATGCAAAAGACAGTCAGGATTGTTGCAGGTGGAAATATGTCTACCTATATGGGAGAGTGACATGATGTTATGTACACGTGTGCGTATGTAAATATGTTAAAATTAATTATATTTATATTTTACAAATTTGATAAAATAAAACAATGTTATAAAAATACCGACGGTCCCTACTTACCCAGCTACATGTCAAAAATGACATTTGACCGAGTTTTGACCGACAGGGTTATCTATCAGGTTTTTCATGGAAACATGAAGAGCACTAAAAGCAGAGAAAATAAATATTAAAAAATAAATAGATTAATTTCATTTGAACATTCATTACGCTCTCCTGTGAACCTTTTTTTAGACATGTTGCTTTGTACGTAGGGACCTTCGATACTCTCTACACTAAGAAAAGAATCAGTAGTAACGAAAAGAGTATTTTTTCAATTAGTGACCATATTTTTTATTTCTTTTTAAATACATAAATCGTGCGTGTATCTAGTTTCTATGGTAAATCTCTTGGTCATTGATTCGGTCACGGCTCACTGGCGATTGCTCCGTTTAGACCACGATTGTGATAGCTCGTTACGAACGATCGCTTTGTGCATCGTACTGAATGCTTCTAATGTAATTGAAGTGATAAAACCTTACCTCGTTTCTGAAAACATGTTGTCTTCGGCCTTTTTTTTAACCTAGCTAATGCTGTTGACTGGAATGGCCTTAATAGCTTCACCGAACTATGGGGGCAAGTGCTGAAGGCACTCAGCCGTTGTCTTCGAGCACAAGAAGTACAAGACTCGGTTAAATTTAACAAAATCAAACGTACGGGTAGTTAAACTGTTTTGTGTCGTTTCAAAATTTGCATACTATTTGTGGGGTTTTTACTTTATACTTTACTGATACTTTTATTTCGATGGTTTTTCAATGGGCGAAAGTGTCGGTCTGTTCATAGTGCGCTGCGTTTACAGGACGACCTTTGAAATTGGAAATTGAAAATTTACTATGTGCTTTTATAAATAAAATAATGACAACCTTTAGAATATTTGCGTAAAACGTGATTTATATTAGAGAAGTTAAAGACATGTAAGGTACTAGTCACAAAAATTTCTTACTCGGTAATATGTTTCGTAAATAATTGTAAATACGAGTAAAATGCACGAGTCTTTGTATCAGAAGCCACTTGTAGAGTCACGAACAAACAAAATTGATAAACTCATTTAATCGAAATAGATTTCATAATATCATTTAACATAACATTTAACATAAGCTCACGCCTGTTATCCCCGAAGGGTTAGGCAGAGGTGAAATAGTGAACTATACCACCCACATTTCGCCGAGCTTAGTTCCGTCCCAGATGTAACCGGGGGGCGTGCCTGTCGCCATATCGGGCACAAATTCCAAACTCCGGGATGATACTGAGTAGAAAAACTCAATACCACTTGACCCGACCCGGGGTCGAACCCGAATAGGCATAATATCATATTTACATATATTTGTTTTGAATTCAAACCTTTACATATAGATTAAAAATCCACATTATCTGTTACTTTATTCAAAGACAGAATACGTATTTTAATTGAAATATGACAGACATAAGATATAATACTAATATAATTGACTCTACTACTGTACTAATTAACTGTGTACACTATTAATTATTAGTTTAAATTATTTATTAGTAGTTTCACGATTTTGTAGATAATTTATAATATTATATAAATACATTAACTGATTTAAATTCGGAATCTTCTCCAAAGATTCTTTCAATGATATGTTAATTATATCATTATCGGAAATTTGAGAAAAAAGAAAAAACTTTTCTAATTTTTTTTATTTATAAAAAATTAGCTACTAATAAAATCGTTTAGAACACAGAGGAAATAATGTCTTAAACTGTCTGTGTTAATCTTTGTCTATTTATATATAGATTTCTTTAATAGGCTTATCTATTGTAAACAGTATTAATTATTGTTCCACGGAGTCGTGTAAATCTTATTTATATATTTAAGAATAAAAATTAATTATTAGATGAATTAATATCCAAAGTTAATTATTACATTTTAAAAGGTGCCCATGTAAAATGATTCTCAAGCACCAAGAGATCTGGCATACGTCACGGTGGAAATCATGAACCCACTTGGCTGAGGGCATATAAATCATATATTTTAGTATGGCTTAAATTAAGACGTGGAATCAGTTTTGCTACGTTACGATTACGATGTACTCATCATTGTTAAAGCGAAATAATGTTTACAAATGGATGTTGCAGTACTTAAACAATGCAACGATGTTAATGCATCTGCTACTTGCATACCGCTGGATGTTTTACTTTTAAACGTGCACTTCAATTCGTTAACTTCTGATCATAGCAGAGCATTTGCAAACATGAAATCAGTAATTTCTCCTCAAATTTAACAGACATAAAATGTGGACAGAGTTCTTGGAAAAGGGCAATAAATTTTAAATCATAATATCCTTCCAAAGCGTACCCGTCTCACAGCGCCATCCTGAAATATAAGCTCTGTAAAAGCCCTCCATCTAAGTATATCGTTACAGGTCTCCCAAAAGTTCAAAGGTCATGTCCCATCCTTTATATTTTTCCATAAATAATAAGTTAATGTCAGTATCAAATTTTGTAAAACTTGTTTTGTACAACCTATAATTTAGAATTAGGTGGTCTTTTGTAGTGTTTATGTTATAATGTTTCTCCAAATCGCATGTAATCTTGAGTGATGTAGGCAAAGAGGATGGAAACATGATGAACCTAGAGGAAGCGGCTTTTAAGTGATGCCGTCGGAACATACTTATTAGCTTTACGCCATGCACTAATTAGTTCTAGTCTAAAAATAGTAGGGTTTGACGACCATAAAACTAACGCATCTATTCAGTGGTAATGAAATGATGGTTGCGTTAAATATAAAACAATATTTCTGGGGATTGAATAGTTTGGTTGGTTACATGCATTGGAGCAACAGATGTCGCAACTTAGTCTTCAGCCGTCAGTGTAACCTTAGATGGAACATTGCTTACATCTATATGGTTATACACCTTATGAACAGCAATTACTCTTTTGTATTAGATGAAATGACTGCCGTTTACTATTTCCCATTTCTTAAGAAACTCTTTTCGAGCTATGGTTGTATTATGTATTTGTTAGTTTGATTATCCATGTCGCTATTCGTATATTCGTTCGAATATCCTTGTTTATTGGAACGGCATATTATGTTAAATTTAACCTTTATTCTTTACTATTCATTTGAAAATCTTTCAAGTTTATATCACATTATAATATATCTTATATCAAGAATCTTATTTTAATTTTTAGTGATATATTGATAATGATAATAATAATAATATTTAACATATGAATTTATAGATTAATAGTTCAAAAGGTTAAGTATTGCGATATATTATTTAAATACCAAATTAAGTTGTCATGTTTTAAATGAAATCTCTTATTTATTTGATATTTAACATACTTAATGCAATGCTCAAATTAAGGGCTAATAATTCATATTACTTATATAAAAAAATTCTAGACCTAACTTTTCGAAAGGTGATGAGATTTTAACGGCTGTTTTTATCTAAGGATCTTTAACAGATCGCTTTCGCTTCCTTCGTCTTCATTAACCTCATTAGAGACGGCTCAATTTACACTGTTACCTTGAACTCATGAATTCGAGGAGGATTAGCAAAAAATACGAAAAAAATCTACTTTTTTTTCTTACTCTATTAGTTGAAACTATTTCAAATTATATTATGTAATTGTTTGATTTGTTACTGTTGATTGCTTGAATACCTATTATTATGTAAGTCGTACATTAATAAACACGTGGTGTAATCAGGCTCGTCTTAATTCGTCCACTATATGGTGGTGAGAAACACACATATGTCTGTTTCTTAACAATATTACTTGCTGTCGCCGTGGTATATTGATTGCCATGGTCAGTCAGTCATTAGCTGATTTACTGTCAGGTATCTACTCTCGTATAAGAGTAGTGTAGTAAATATTTTACTGAAAAAAATACTTGTAATAAAAATTTACACGCTCTATTTCAAGTTAAGGTATAGTGTAGTTTATTTAGACCGACAAAAATTGTGCGGATTCAGACCGAAGAAAATAGATTTCTATGTAGGCAAAGACTAGGGTTACCTAGCAAATTGTATAAATAGGTTCATTTTCAAATAGTTTTTTAAGAGAGTTTGTAACATGCTACAGTATGGCAAGTATAAGATGACGTTTAAATGGTGACACTTTTGTGTTGACACATCTAAAATATTTTCAGCTAAATACTTATTCTGTAAATGTATTTTATTTTAAATTAGTTTTGAATTTATTTTATACTAGTTTTTGTGCCCTAGTGTAATTTTTTCATACGGAACCCTAATTATTTTCCTAAAAAAATGTTAGCACTAAGACAAAGTAAAAATATTTCTCATAAATTATAGAACTTGCCTCTAAAACTGTGCATTGAATCGGATTTTATTCGGATTTTGTTATGAGTTTTATTTTCTTTGTATCCTAAGTTACCCGGAGTAACTTCAGCTATCTACCGAAAAAAGGCCCGTCAAAATTGTTCCAACCGTTTCGGAGATTACCCATTAAAAACAGACAAAATTTTTATTTATTAGTATAGAGTTTTCTTTAAAAAAAAAAATGATTTTAAATGTTTTTTATTTTATTTTATTTTAACCCACATTATTAAACACATTTAAGAATACCGTTTTTGTAACATTTCGAGTTTTCACTTCTATCGGTATCGGTCGGCCTATTTTTTTTCATTCAAGCTCCGCGAAATGTTTGCGCAACATCTCATGTTGAATTAAATAAAATTCTAGAACGATGATGACCGCCGGTAGATGAAAATTCATCGACAGTCGCCATCATAATACTAGACTAAATTTACAAACACGGCTAGATATATATATACACTTTCTGAACCTGGAACACGATGTACCTTAACCTGTTGTCGCGGTCAAGACGCGCTCAATTACTCGACCACCCAGCTAAAAATATAGAAGGATAATAATGAACGCAATCATCAAAGTGGACGACTAGTACGCTCTCTTGAGATGTTTTATTTATATTACTTATTATAACATAAAATTTAGCAACAAACGAAATAAACAGAAAATATATTTTATTACTCTAAATAGCTCCACGGAGTTAGGTCAACCATTCATTTACGCTGAGCGAAGATATCGGCTAATCGATAACAGCGGTTATAGTCACATATTGATAACTTGATACTGTCAATAATGTACACCTACTTTACTATGCTGTATTAAGTTTTTATTTATTAAGCCAGACACAATGACAAGAGACAGATTGCTAGCCAAGACCTAATACAAATCTGAGACCCCGTTCGCAGACTTGCCATGTGATATTCAAGCTAACAGCCAATACAATAGAGCTTAAAATTGTATTTAACAGAAAATAAAGAACATACATGTTAACAAACACTAAGTAATTTATGTAAGTGAATTATGTTAGTGATACATCATTCTGGTTTTGTATAGTGCTGTCATTACGACAGTCACGGTGTGTACAATCGTTGACATAATATTTTTATAAAAAAACGTATTTTATTCCTATTATTAACTTATGTTGTTTTGACATCTAAATTTCTAAATAATCTAAATAATTAAAAACTGTCGATCAGTCAACTAACAATCGAAAACAAGCGAATGCGCGTGACGGATATCCCACTTTCTGCAGCCTGAAAAATAGGAATCCCTCATAAACAGATAATGCGAGAAAAAGGAAACCCCCTTAAATATAAATCGAAATAATATATATGAGGAATTAATCAAAAATTACTTGACGTAGGTATCTCGAAACGGTGTAACTCGAGATCTACATGCACACTGTACATGTACATATCCGTTACATAGAATAGAAATACAATGCATAGAAAAGGTTCCAAGGATTATAACACAAAAAAAACACTAACTCTTATAATATTTTACCTAAATTATTGAAGAAATATGCTGTGAATAATTAATTGTTATAGTACCCGCATTTTAAATGTGCAGATCTGAAACCGACGCAGAACGGCGGCTGTTTAAGGTAGAAAACATTAGCCTAAAAAACTGTCTTAAAAATGCAAACAGGTTTTAAACAAACATCAAACGTCAAGAAATAACTAATAGATTTTTTTGGCGGGATCCCAGTCTGTCATGTAGCAGTTATTTCTTTTTCTTTAATGCATTAACTTGTGTATTCAACTCTATATTATGTAATCTTGCTGGCGTTTTGTGTGATATAGTTTGGTCATTGCGTTCAAGTTAAGTTTATTATAGAATATAACGCGTAACATTTATTTTGAGGTGTCGACAAAGCCCCTTGGAAAGTTCGAACAGGATGAGCTACCGTTTTGCTGGAGCTTGGTAACGTTGATACAAGATTTAAAATACACCTTACCCACATGACACTGGCACAAATTGTGTACGCTGATTGTTATTATTCTAAGAAGAAGAAAAAGTAACTAATAAAGCAAAGTGCAAGCGCAATACTGTTTTGATCATACATAATACGTGTACTGTGCAGCCATTTGTAGCACATTTCAGAGCGGCACAGTTAAAAAGCGCGTACATATCACATTAGAAATTCTTATATATAACCCAGAGATACACATTTTAAATTAAAATCATCATATCCCATATTCTTTGTTTCCATTTATAAATGTAGAAAAACGACACGTGATTATAATTTACTTTAAGGTGTTAATTTTTTTTTCTAAATTACATTAAAGATTTGATACTCTTATAATAGGTAAAGCAAAAGTTTTTAAACGACTTCAAAAAAAGGAGGAGGTTCTCAATTCGATTGGTTTTATTTTTATGCGATTTTTAATAGTCTTCGTATTGGTAAGAGCTAATACTATATATAGGTTATTTTTATATTTAGTAAGGTAAAATTCCCTGACATTCGCTGGTATACAGTTAGTTGTATGTTACAACAAACCATACTCTATACAAATAAAAGTGAAATGTCTGTTTATAAAATCAAATTAACAGCTAACTATAATAATAGGCTCGTTACTTTAATTTTTGGAAAACAATTAGGGTTCCACGTAAAAAAATCAAAACCCACGAAATTAAGTAAAAAAAAAACAAACCAATAATCTCTTTCTCGTAGTACCAAAAAAAAGAAAATAATGTAAATAATTAAGGTTCCGTCTAAAGCGGGTGGAGCCACGGGCACACAGAATATAAATAGATATAAAGAACCGGAAAGTAAATGGTGATTGTGTTTTTATTGTGGAAATGTGAGATTAAATTTGTGGAAAATAATAGAATTGCTTACAATCAATTTTTATATTTACCTATTTCTTTATTTGAAAATATATCTATTTATTTTAAATATTTGTTATAATGTTTACAAGAGCGTTTATAAAGTTATCCCTAGCAATATTTTTATTAGAAAATTCTATGAGAAATGTGAGGAAGGCCGAGAATTTTTAAAATCCATTTTTTTCTGAGATAAATTTAGAGTCTAAATGATTATTTATAATTTTGTATAAAAAAATTACATCCAAATTTTTATGAAAGAATTTTAAGTTTAAATTTTAGTTTATAGATAAGTCTCAAAGCGAACTAAATATGTTGACACGTTTTTAGTAAGAGCATGCGGCAATGCAGTTGCATCACGTGATATTGCATCCTCCGCGAACCATCTCACAGAGCTGATGAAACCGATTGTCAGTCAACTGTGTTGAAGTTATAATTACGGGCCTGTTGCAATTGACTATTGAAATGTATTTTTTTTATTAGGTATTCAAGCTTAGCAAAGTGTAGCCAAAAAGTACAGTGCAAGAGAAATGACGATCTATACGATAGATGAACCTTTTTACGTAGTTCTGGATATAACACTTGTTGATTCATAAACGTGACATGATTTAACGTTTTTAATAACCTCTCTGTGCTTCCGTTAAGAATGGTTGTAACCAAAAATGAATAATGATAGCTGTTACTTTGATTTGTATAGTTTTTATTTCAAAATAAAATTAGAATTTAATTAAAAAAAAACCAGATCGAGTTTCTTGCCGGTTCTTCTCGTCTGTGTTACTTTCCGAACCACAATCATGTTTTGACGTTTATAAGCGCCTTATTAGGGCCTAAATTGCATAAATAATTGTTTGATTTGATTTGAATAAGTGTATGATGGTCATGGTCTAGTCAGGCTCAAATGCTCATGTGTTCTAATTAGTTTTTTATTTAATTTCAGTGATGAAAATGTCTTTAAGCGTTTCCTACAACACTGCCATACTAGAATTCTTATCGAATCATTATGTTGTCTGTCCGTTTGTTTTATTTGACTGCGTGTTAAAAGCTTTTTCTAGAAAACGCTGTAAGGTATAAAGTTAGAATTAATATCAAATATTGATGTCTTCTGTCCTCATGTTAATGTAAAGTTTATAAGTTAAATCAATAAAGATAAAGATATCAGGCCATTTCGTAATTAAATTTCTGGTTGACTATCGATTTTCAATACTTACACATTACAGTCTACACTGCAATATTATTGATCTATTGCTTAGGTGGTTTACAAACAACTGTTGCGATTTATTGCCATTTTAAAAATGCTTTATTTATAACGTTATTCTTGTTAACGATTGAAACGTTTATGCATACGTCTGATGTTGAATTGATCGGTTGCACTACTGTGCCATTAAAGTCCAAATTTCGTATTAGTACGTAGAAAATACTAACAAGTAATTTCGTCAGCAATGTATTTTTAACGGATAATAAATTCCTAAATAAATTCTAAATATTTAAACAACATAATTCATCTTAATACACAACACGAATTAAAAATGTATGCACTCTTTTATCGTTTCTTGTATTTTGTTAAAATGCATCGTCGATTTGCAATTTTCATTATATTTTCTCTATTAAATATTTCATTTTTTTTTTTTTTTTTATTTTATTGGTTTTAAACCAATAGATAAATAAAGAGTAATAAGATTTTAAGTTTTCGCGTTCCATATTTATATGCAGTTAATTTAAACGGTAAAAGCAAAGGTAACGCGTGGAAACCCGTTTAAATTAACTGCATTTAATGAGTAATAAGATTAGCTATAATTAAATTAAATAGATAATTTATCTTAAAATGTAATTATTAAAGACTTATATATTCACGTAAATATTTACTAAGGTTAATAAAAATAATATAAACGTCGTAAATTTTTATTGTACTTGTTTCTTTACTAATAAAATGTGTATTTAAAACTTTGTAAGAAACAATATGAAATAAAACAATATACAAAGATTGGAATTTGTAAAACTTGACATACATATTTACAAGAAAGTCACGTATTAACTCGGTACGTTATGCGAAGTGTTCGAGATACGCGTGCACGTGCATTACTCGTTGAGTTTCGCTCGTTAGGTTATTGGGTTGAGTTGCTAAGTTGTTTCATACATACTCATAATAGGAGGTATCACTGCGGGCCGCACTTTTATACATTAGAATAGTTGATACCATCTATTCAATAACATATATTATAAGTCAAATGTGAATTCCTCATAGATTTTATATGGAAATAATATAAGAACTGATTACTGATTGTAATTCTACTGACGTTTCCATGCTGCGTACATCACTTATTTAGATTCATAACATATTAACTCGGTTTACGAAAACTGTTTACTATATCGTGGGCCGCACAAATAACGACAGAGCCGCAGTTAGACGACCACTGTTCTATAGTCTCTTACACTGTCTACGCTCAGTGCTTATGTTTCATAGTATAGCAGTTCTTGTTTGTAATTTATAGGCTCAAATCCATCTATCCCTTTCTATAATGAGCCTCAGCTTTCGGTGAAGAGAAACAGTGTGATGAATCCATAGTATAATGATAGGACGTTTTCTAATACCAGCTTAGTTAGCTACCAGAGTAGATATGCTCGATCTGGTTGATACGTAACATCACAATTCGATTTGTAATTCGGATCACTTATCTTCGATCCAATTTTCAGAGGATAGATTCAGACGATTAAATAAAAAATACACAAAATAATTTATTTTTAATAAACATGAAAATCAAACATGTCATTCGATCAATTGACGATCGATTTCTTATGTTGTTCAATCGATTCGCTGGAAATTGAATAGTTATAAACTATTCAAAAAAATAGCTGCATCTTATGCTTCGTATTGTACAATAAATAACAGATCAACGCATCCCTTCTAGAGATGAGAACATTTATCTTTACATTTAACAAGTTACTATTTTAGAATATTACGCACTTCACATTGGATTATATTTTCATTAAAAACCAACACTCATTTAGGTGTAAAGCATAAATATATTATTAGGCTTACATTTCACTCTTAAACAATTATTGTTCGTGTCTTCTTCCAAATTCTCGATAATAAATATGAATATATACGTTGGCAATGAGTCAGTAACGCTGTCTCATTTATTACGTCTATAAAGAGAGAGATAGAACACGAGTTAACGAGCCTTGGACTTTATAACTGATTGTATACTAAAGTAATTAGTGATTCACGATTGTGGTGTAGATAGTTGCTCAAAGATTTGGTATCGCATAGGAAAGTGTGCAATGTATGTACATATAAATTCTACAATATTACACTAATCCAAAAAGTGTAGTTCTTTTTTTAATGAGGAAAGATCTTTGATACATTTCTACTATGCAAACTTTATGTTAGCTCGGAAGTTAGGATCAAGGAGGTTACGCAATATTCATGGTCATCATTGGCATACTTCCTTTTCGCGTCCATACTACATTCCGCTGATTTCTAAAATTGGAATCTGCGTATCGTATCGCACGATGTTCCAATACGTCATAAAGTTTGAATCTGGCAATACAGTAATCATAAAGACGCAATAAAGTTGGGCCTACATAAGTACATCCGACTGACTAAAATGCACCCGACCAGGATATCCTGCGTTAGGTATTCCATAGCACTTCGGAGTGCCCCACAGTCTGTGGGGGCTATTGGAGAGCTACCTCCAAGGGATGAGGGTGGCTTTTGTCGACGGGAGGGGCAGGACACAGGGGTTCTGGACCGCACCTGTGGAACGTGGGCTACGACTGGGCCGTCTGCGGCACACTCCCTAGTGGAGTGAGTTGAGGGATCCTCAATTGAGGGTCAATCAATCCCGGATCACTTCAAGAAGGCGACGGTAGGTGTAGTGGGTATTCCCAGCGCTTCACGCCGAGCGACTCTACTCCCGGATTAGAGATGGCAGGGGAGATGCGTAAAGGCATTACTCACTATAAAAAAGGGTATTCCATAGTAGTGCCCTTTAGGGGCACGATGATACCTAAAACACACACACACCAAACTCAACAGTAATATTCGTAAGCTTTAAGAGCATACAACGACTTGAAGTATAGCGACTTCTAGAGTTTTTGCTCTTCCACGACTACAAGCAGTACAATACGCAATACGCGTTCTTTTATAAAGTCATTATTCGTGTTAAAATCACACCATGGCGCCATATTCAGCGCACGATTGTCTTGCCATCTGTATGATCTGTACAATTGACCATCTCTGATTAGTATTCATAACTACTAATAAGGAACGCCACCTTGTTGTTCTTGCGTGGATTCAATCATAATACGCCCAGCAATACCTGTATTTAAGGCGAGTCTGTTTGATCTTCACGATATTTCGTTATCTAAGCATAACTGAATAGTATAGTTATGTCCATTGTCATTTCGTGAAAAATTTCAAAGTGCGTATTTATTTATAAAATTGGTATCATAAAATGACCCTCTCAATTGTATTAATATGAAAATGTGTTTCGATAGACGAGTCCATTAACAAATGATATATAAATAAGGCAGGAGTATTAATTACATGTAGTAATCTAGTGTCGGTGGCACGTGACGAGCATACGAGCGACTAATCGCAAACGCAACACGCAGCAATCGCATCGCTGCATCGGGAATCGACATGCACCCTTATAAGGCTTATTGAATTTAATAACAACATTTCCTTATGTGTTTATCTTTTACATCTTTTCGTATTACCCGCTTTTTTTTTATAAAATATATACAACCATACACAAAGTGTTGTGATGCAGAGTATGCAAAGCAACATTTTCTTTTTTTTACACGTAATAGGCTCAGTGCTTGTACCACAATCTCTCCTGATGATAAGTTATGATGTGGTCCAAGATGGTAAATGCACTAAGCCTAGAGGTACTCCTTCTCAAGTGATACTGCCGGAAAACACACTTATTGGTGACAGATTTTTCAAACTTCAGGGTGGTAGCTACCCAGGCGGGCATCATTAGAAAATGCCGTAGCTATGATTTCCTCACGATGTTTTTCTTCACCGACAGCTCAGGCTGGTTTTAGAGTCGGATAGGCGGGAATCGAACCTGCGTCAATTGACGCGGAATCCCGTATTACCTGTTGCGCCATCATCACTATAATTGTTCGCTAATCGCTTAACATTGTTGCTTGCTGTGATAATAATGATTAGCGATAGATTGCTGATCTATTCCTAGTCGCCGCTCATCTTGGATTCGTTTAAAAGGAGTAGGGATCTTACGCACTGAAAATACTCGCCTTCGAGTGTGATGCATAGATATACTCTACAGTCCTAGAGTATTTTAAATTACTTGGTAATCATATGCATTACAATAATCATTGCTACGAAGAGTTGCCCATAAATCTTGAATTGTAACTTCAAGTTGTTTGTTTCTTCTACAGCTGTTCAATACATAGTCGATGCTGACATTATTGAGGCGCGTTTACTTTAGAAACGTAACTATTTCCATTGACCCGATAAACGGAATGGTTGTTTATTTTCAATCTATTTTTAAACTGGTAACGGTTTTTGTGAACCGTTGCAACAGATGTATTTGAATACTATTATCGAATAGTTTAATTTATCTTTTTAGCAGAATCATGCCGTAATGGGGGTTTATTTTAGTTAATTACTTTAACAACATGTGTGTGAATAATAAAAAAATAAAAAAACTTCTTCATGCATTGTCTTTGAAATATTATATTGTATATAAGAAGGAACATGCTAATGTCATGTTTTAACCTTACAAAGTCAGCCGCCTGGAACACCTTGGTTCTGTGATGTTGAATTAAATAGATGTTCTGTAGTTTTATTGCATAGGTTAAGATCAGGACACATTCCATCAGAACAATTTAAATTTCTTATGCAGATAGTTAGATCGCCATGTTGTACAGCATGCGGTACTATTGATGACGTGCATCACGTTCTGACGGAATCTGTTAAAAATTATAATGTTAGGATAGATTTTATTGATAAGTTTAAGTTAAATAAATTAAATGTAGGAATGTTCCATAGCATTTTAGTAAATACTACTAAGGAGATTGCTAAATTTCTATGTAGATTGATTGAAAGATGATTTTATGAAAAATGATGTATGTAATGAAATAAACCTTTAAAATTAGTAATATTAGGTTATGATGGGGCTGATATGACTTATGTCAAAAGCCCCTAATAAAAAAAAAAACAATAAAGATGTTTCGTTTACATTGTCTTTAAAAGATATGACTATATTTGTTACCAATACTTCATGTTAGTAATATTTCTTCAGAATATACTAGTTCATTTGCTAATCAATTGGAATACAATAACCCAGTTACAGGGTGGTCCTTTTTTAAAAGCTTGATGTAAACTGTCCAAACCCAAATAAAGAATTGAATGCATCGGAAACGTGAATCATTTGAATGGTGGAGTGCATGTGAGCGAGCATCGAACCGTTAAATTGTCCAGATTTATCGCTCCAATAATCTCCGTTAACCCACTTCCACGTCAAACGAATTAACTGTTTACTATTGCTAGTTAACTACGGTAAATCATGTTTGACTTCATCATTTACTTGATGTAGGATCAAGTAAAATATTTTAATTGTTATAATTATAATCGACTTGCATATTAACATAATTATCTTTATGTACCCTGTCTTAAGTATGGTTGGTACAACATGTTTTCTTTTCCAATTCTTCTCTATCAATTGCTACATCAACACCTCCCCCTCACTTTTTGTCATTTAAACAGCGAACTGAAACAGTCTTAATATTTTTTTTAGCTCGTCAAATTTACAATGACTACCACCGTTTGCTATTATATAAATAGGTGTAGTCAAATTCTATCTTTACCATTAAATGAACCCGTATATTTTAAATATGCTTTGTGTGGGCTCCTCGTGTTGACTACATTTTTAATGTTAAATGACGATGTGGTCAGGTTAATGTCTTTAACATTAAGCTTTGAAGTACTGCGTCTAAAGTGATGCTGTTGGATCACACCTGTAGGTCTTTGGCGACAAATTTTTAAATTTTAGAGTGGTAGCTAGCCATGTGGACATTAAAAAGAGGTTTTCCTTCACCGGAAACATAGGTTCATTCGTCTATTCCTTCACCACTGAGCATCATCGTTTTACGAGTCGGTATAGCCTGGTAGTTAGGTATTATTAATAATGTTATAGTCTCTTCCTATTTATTTGAAAACTCAAAATATTAGGTCGATTTAATGTCAACATATGACATTAAAAGTTTATCGATTGAGTGACATTTATGTGTTCTAGCAACTATTCAGTGATTAATATTATGTTGTGCAAAAATAAATTAGGCGTTTTTTGCATGATGTATTATATATTTACACTTTATGGAGAGTTCAGGGGTAAGTAGAGACGAAATCGACTCGTTTAAAATTTAAACAAATAAAAATGAAAAACGAAAGAAATTAATAACAGTTTAGTGGTAAAATATAAAAGTTAAATGGTTTATAAATTACAAAACGAAAATAAATAATTGAAATATGAATATATTTAAGTGACAAACATTGTTATTTTTTTCTCTTTATTATTTTAAGGGACTCTCGTCTTAAAAGACATGCCAGTCCCATCGTAACTAATCTAAATCTATTCACAAATACTTTAAAATATAACTGCAAAAAAAATCAGTAAATTATAAACTAAATGTAAAAGAACTACACAGCATTCTGGCAGACTAATGTTGAACCTTGATTTTACACATAAAATAGAGAATATAGATATAACTTTGCCGCTTAATCATTTTACACGAAATTTAAGACTCATTGTTTTCCTATTTATATCTAAACTTCTTTCTACATCTCTTCGCGTTAAACTTTAAGGCTATAGGTTCGCCCTATAGTTTTTAATAAAAGATATTTGAACTAAACTTTTAATATATGAAAGGTCGATCTTTAACGCGTTAATTTAGAAACCTGGTTTATTTCTAGAAGCATGATAAGAGATTCAATATTAATTTCAACTTTATATATAAAATTGTGAAAAGATCTTGACTTAGATAAAGGGACAACATAGTGCCGAGGTACAGAATCTAAAAAAAATAGTAAAATTACCAGATTTTAAGATTGAATTTAAGGCCTATTATTAAAATCAAGAGCACTTCTTGAAATGGGAAGTGAAAACGGCGTAATAATATAATTTATGTCAAAATTATTCAGCTGATCTGCATACTTAGGAAAGTAAACGAAAGATACTTTATAAATTGGACCAAAAAAAGGTTTATAAGTTTCATTATTATATACTGTTCTCGCTTCTGTCTGAGAATCATGTAAAATTCCGAATATAATGTCTGAGGTATTCGAAGCACCGCATTGTATTGTTCGTAGGGAGGCAAAAGCAAATATACTAATTTTTCCCGTGGATTTCTTCGTTTATTGTAATTCGTTCACTACCTCTGTTAGCGGCCCATGACCTGGTCCGATCTCCGACTGGGGAAGCTATTGTAAACGCCACCAGCACGGTACAGTGACACTGGATGCACTTGCATCATACACACTACACGTAAAGTGATGATAGCTTTGTTTTTTTCTTGCCATAGGGTTAAGTAGTGCACATTTCGCGGTTTTTCGAACACACGTAGCACGGCACAAGCAGAGATTCAGACCATTTGATTCCCTTGCGTTAATTATTATTTTACCACTGAGTGCTTTAAGCGCTCGTCCTAAAGATCCCTCAAGAGGGCCGCTCAGATCAACAACATTTAGTCACTTCTAAAATAAAAGACAGAAAGCTAAAAAAACATAAATCATTTGTCCACGTATATACTCGTGCATACTGCCAACGTTAACGTCATACTCCCTCACGATGGCTATCAATGGATTTTTAATGACTTGACATTCGTTAACTGCGTATATAGAATGTTTACTTTAGGAAGATCAAGAACTTTAATGGAGTTGAAAACGCAAGACAAACAAAAATCTTAGCTAAAAAGATCCGACAAAAAATTATAAAACACATATAACCTAACGGGCTTTTGCATTCCAATGAAAACTTTGTAATTATCCACAAGCTTTTAACGCCACGTTTTTTTTCATTAGCCACATATTAATCAATCCGTCAAGTTTTTGCGTTTAAATCGGCGATGATTGCATTTCGGGTCATTTTGCATTTTTGTAATTTACTGATTCGCTCTGGTCATTGGTACTTTCAAACGATATTGGTAAATCAATCAACAGATATGTCTAGAGGCAAGTATTTCTTTTGCCATTGTTGATCTAGATAAGTATGCATTGGCTTCTTTGGTATGCATGCTTATTGCTTCTTTACTTACTGACACCAATTCATACATTGTCTTTATTCTTACTTGTTTCCTTTGGTTCTCGTTAAAGTCTTGGTTTATAAGAAATATTGCTCTACCAAGAATTTTAGACCAGGAGGGGTAGATAATGCATTGTGTGCGCCAATTGGATGTTGATGACTGTTCCCTGTTCATTGGGATCGTAGTAGATGACTGAAATCGTGACTAAACAGTTTTAAGGACTTCGCAAGCGTTTGATTACATGTTAACGATACTTTTACGATGATAATTAAAGGTGGCTGTCAAATATAATTGTCCGGAGATATTAATCATACAAGCTATCTTTATTGTTCAATCTTGAATTAGGTCCTTCGAGCCATACTTAGAGCACATTACCAATGAACACAGTTCAAGCCTAGGTTTACATCATTCTGTTACTTTTGTATTAGATAGCATTTTCTCTTAGCACTCATAATAAAGCGAAGTTGTCAAGGCCCTTTAGGTCAACAGAAATGTAATAAGAAACCATATCTTTGCTGTAAAATCTCATAAAACCGAAGGTTTGCATCCACTCGTTATTTCCAAGCAACTATCGTTGTAAAAGTACCAATATGTTGGGTTATTATTACTCCATAGGTACACAAATTAATGAAGTAGGTACATTATTCACTCGACTGGCTCCGCGTCGTTTATTTAGTTCAAAACAGTAGTCGTATCATCTATTTTCGTCTTGTATTATTTTAAGCTGATGCCTTTAACTATTAAAGCTCTCGCGCTGAAGTGGATCTTCTGAAGTTACATGAATGATGTTTTGGTTTATTCCTAGAGTAAATCAGTGCTCGTCTACCAACAGCATCGCTCATATTCTATGTTAGTGCTCTATGTATTTAGGGCATTTACTACTAATAAAAGTAAAACTCGAACAGAGTCTTCTATTGTAAAATGTCGTTGAGAAATTGGGTTATTGTGAGCCGACCGTAGTAGATAGAGGTAGCCACCGCGAAGTTTTTTCTAGAATTTTTGAAAAACCACAATTCTCTTATAAATCGTTTTGATGTATCTCTTCAAATATAGTCTATGTAAGTTTGATTTTTCGAACTGAACATTGATTTTTTTCCCGACTAGGTTACGAAAAATTTATTTTTCTATCTTAATTTCTGTAAACCTTCTGTGAAAAATATATAACTGAGGGTGAAAACTGTATCAAAATCTTTAGAGTAGATTAGGGATTTAGCGGATATTTTTGATGAAATTGGAGTCTGAAAGATGGTTACGTAGTCATTTATATATTATTTTCGTTTTTTATTTAAGACCTGCTGTGTGCCCGCGGCTACGGCCGCGTTTTATATATTCTTCACTGCATTGTAATTTTTTTATACGGAACATTAATTATTTCCCAAAAAAAAAACTAGTACTAAGATAAAGTAAAACTATTTCTCATAAATTATAGCACTTGTCCGTAAAACTGTGCATTGAATAGGATTTTATTTAAATTTGTATGAGTTTTATTTTTTTTACCCGGAGTAACTTCAGCTATCTACCAAAAAAAGTCCCGTCAAAATCAGTCCAGCCGTTCCGGAGGTTACCCATTACAAACAACAGACAGACGAAAATTTTAAAATTTCTATTTTAGGTGTAGGTATCGGATATATACATTTATATCTATTAGTAAAAAAAATTAACATTACAAACAGACACTTGAATTTTATTTATTAGTATAGATTATGCTAATGCATTACGTAATCATGCGGGAAGAGGTAAGGATTCCAAAATTTTGCTCACATAATATAATTAGACAAACGGGAGCGGAAATAATCTTTATTTTTATATTAAATTCATATATAATTATACTATATATATTATAAACATATCTAAACAATAATTATCTTTTATGAGTTATATTTCTTTTGGCTCTATTATGGATTTAATTTTGAATGGGAAAAAAAGATATAACATCTAACTGGTGGTTTATGTACAAATGCTTGGATCGGGTGTCTGAGACGGACGTGTCTCTAGATATCTCAGTCCCAATATAGCATGAGGTCGTTCAACCTTCACGCTAGCGTTTGAAAGGGACTATTACAGTGTTGCCAGAAATATAATATGAAAATTATTATAATAAACACTATTAACTTTCGTTTAATTTTTTTCCAATCTATACTAATAAATAAAGTTGGAGTGTTTGTTTGTAATGTCAATTTTTTTTTATTAAATTGATATGAATGTGTATACGATATCAATACCTAAAAATACAATTTTTAATATTTTTGTCTGTACGTCTGTCTGTTTGTTTCGAGTAATCTTCGGAACGACTGCACGGATTATGGCTGGACTTTTTTTGGTAGATACCTTAAGTTACTCCAGGTAACTAAGGGTACATTTAATTTTTGAAAATAATTAGGGTTCCGCGTAAAAAAATGAAAACTCATAAAAAATTGAATAAAATCCGATTCAATGCACAGTTTACGGGCAAGTGCTTGAATTTATGAGAAATATATTTACATTATCTTAATACTAAAGAATTTTTAGGAAAATAATTAGAGTTATGTATAAAAAAAATTAAACGCAGTGAAGAACATAAGAAACGCGGGAGCAGCCGTGGGCACACAGGTAGTTATTTATAATATATATTTAAACTTATTCAGTTTATAAAACTAATAAAGTTCTTTTTTGCGTCCTTCTTCGCTGAAGGAAAAAATAAACTAACATACTTATAAATTAAATGTGTAAATTAATGTAAACGTACGATTACATATGTAGGATTTAATATATTATAATTACACTTAAATGTAGAAAGCATAACGTTGCATTTATTTATAATAGTTTTATAATATGACGTCGTTCAGTAATATAATTATATTTATAACATTATTTCTTATGTATGAATTTTATATACTTTATCGCGAGAACATCAATTAAAAAAATACTGAATGAATCTCTTTTAACAAACCGTTAAGTGTTTTATTTTTACTTTATAGGATTTTTAACCGACTACAACAAGGAGGAGGTTATCAATCCATCTGTTTTTTTTTGCATGTTTGTTACGCGATTTCTCCCTTAATTGTGAATCGATTTGCGATTTTTTTTGTTCGAAGGAGTACCGGTCGGAGTCGGTGCCAAATAGTGTTAACCAATCTACTAATTTATAAATGGAAATAATTACTTAAACTTTAACACAATTACATATAAGCTAAATAAAGGACCAGGATGATTTTCAAGAACGATTCATCAAAATCGAATTTAATTAACGACGTACATTTGAACCACTTTGTTGTCCGTAACCTGGCACCGATTTCAAAAATTTGAATGTAATTAAAACAAAGGATATGTTGAAGTAAACAAAAGCAGTTGAATTAAGTAATTATTTGTTTACTTTTTAGCGCATTTTTATAGTTTATTCTCTTGAAGTCGGTTTAGTTTTTAATTAAAAAAGTTTTTTGTAGTCTTATCGTATAGTATCTTAGTCGATAACATTAATATCTACTTATTAATATTGATATGGCTTGACAACAAATTGGCTGTGTACTGCACCGTACACTTCTTAAAAAAATAATAATAAGAGAGATTATTCATTTCAATACGTCGCGAATATATTAAATTGTATAAGTTATAATATGTATGCTTTCTTGTCTCTCATGTACCGAAACGTGTCAAAACCTAACTCGTCCTTTAAATGTCACTATCAACTTTGATCTTAATTATCAATTCACCGCTTAAGAAGTGTGATTTCAAAAATAGTTCTAACAACATTATTACAATATTTTACCATAATTTATGACACAAAGTTGATAAAGTATAAAATAGATATATACACACAAACAGAACATCACTACTCTGTCTTATCAGGGTAGGCAAAGACTTAATCCTTCAATTAGCTTGTAGGACCCATACATAAGGTTTTCGCTTCTTTTACTTCCACGAGCGTTATCATACACGTTATTCTGTTACGGAAACTTTTGACCTCGCGTTTCTTTAGAACGTCTTCAGATCGAGATAAATTCGCATAGGTCGACCTTTACCGACTGTTCCAGTCACTCTCGCCATGTATATATATTTCTTTCATCAATCTTCATTAATTTATCCTCTCCACGTGCCTAAACCAATTAAGCATTCCTTTCTCCATTTTTGTCACTGCATTGTCTACCACACCACAACGTTCTCTTATGAAATGTAGCATTTTAAGGTCCTAAGTTGAACATAAAGTAATAAAGTGGCACCAATAATTATATAACTGTAATTATTTATATAACTTAGAGTATATTATAAGATATAATCGTGTCGGTTTTCAAATTTCTTTCCTCAGTTAAACATTTGGAACTTGTTCATACCTCTTAAATCTTTGAAGTGTCATGGCGCTCGATTCCAAATATAAGTTTTTATACATGAATGAATGACTGGCTCTGATAATGGACTAGAAATTTATACTAATAATAGTGTCTGTTTGTAATGTCAAAATTAAACTTTTTTACTAAATGGATATGAATGTAATCACGATACCTATACCAAAAATGCAATTTTTTACATTTTTGTCTCTGTTTGTTTCAGGTAATCTTCAGAACGGCTGGACGGAGTTTGGCGGGCCTTTTTTGGTATATAGCTGAAGTTAATTTACTTTTAATTTTCGAGATAATTAGGGTTCCGCGTAAAAAAGTTAAAACTCATAAAAAATTGAATAAAATCCTATTCAATGCACAGTTTTCCGGGCAAGTGTTTGAATTTATAAGAATTATGTTTACTTTATCTTAGTATTATTTTTTTTATGAAAATAATTAGAGTTCCGTATAAAAAAATTAAATCGCATTGAAGAACATATAAAACGCGGGTGCAGCCGCGGACGCACAGCTAGTATTTTATAAAATTTCAAATTACCGATGTTTACCCGTCTGAATTAATAAACCTTCCCAGTGTTTCTATTTTTATATAATTTATTGAGTAATAGTAATTAATAATTTTATCATGTTTCTGAACAAAACTGTTATTTTACCTATTTTTCGCATATGATATATTAACCTTTTTTGCCATTTTCTTATGTACGATAAATTATACGATATCAATCTCAATGGACAGGCTATGCTCGGAGTTTCCTGCGTGATCGAATCAGAAATGAGGAAATCCGCAGAAGATCCAAAGTAACTGATATCGCCCGAAGAATTGCCAAATTTAAGTGGCAATAGGTTGGGTGCATTGCTCGTAGAACCGATACTCGATGGGGCCAACGGGTTCTTGAATAACTGCCGCGTACTGGAAGACGCAGCATGGGTAGGCCCCCCACAAAGTGGACCGATGACCTGGTAAAGGTCGCGAGAGTCCGCTGGATGCGCGTGACGCAAGACCGGTCATCGTGGAGATCTTTGGGGAAGACCTAAGTCCAGCAGTGGGCGTCTTTCGGTTCAGTGGATGGATGAGACATCAATTGTATTATTATCTTTTGCAATATTTGATCAGTTTATTCACAAAACCTCTATAACAAAACTTCGATTTTATTAATAGCGTCGAATTGAAATTATTTGAATTCGTAAAAGCAATAAGTTATTTTATGTTAGGTCTAAACCGGTAAATAGTATAATAAAATGTAAATAAAAAATTAACAATAAATAAAAAACAGTAATCGATTATAAATGAAAGAGAAAGAAAGGTAAGGTAATAGTAAATACAGTTTTATTCGCCGTTAAATGCCACTTTTACCGTAAATTACGTGATAAATTGATTGACATTTATAGTTTACCACAAAATTAGTAATTAAGAGAGTGAAGTCATATTTTTTTTCGATTATTTATTGGTCTGGCAAGTTTCCCCAACGGTACTTAGTTTGAAAGTGTTCCGAAAAGACTATACGAGTTGGTTGTTTGGTCTGAGTGCTGAGATGATAGCGATAAATCGTATTTCAAAGTATGGCATAAATATTTACAGTACTAAAGCAGAAATATTTATAAAAATCACAAACATCTTAAACATTTTCATTCATATGTTATGTAATTATGAGAAATAATATGCTATTTCATTAATTGTATAAACTCGTACAAACAATGTCTGCTTTGAACATCAGATAAGATTGGGGTCATACGCTAAACTTACACAGATAAAAAATATTTATTGGCAACTATAAATTACTTACAAATGTATAATAAAACTCAATCAGCTGGTACTTTTTTAAATGTCTGTATGAAAAGATATGGTTTTCATTTTTTATATCTTAATTAATTAGATACATACATATTATTATTTCGAATTATGCTTATAACTTACACCAAACGTCAAGCGTCCGAAATATCAATCAAGACGAGGCATTCACGCAAACTGTAGCGCAGGTACGCAGTACGAACGTATCGTGAATAACAACACAGACTGTGGTGTGGTCAGGCACGTAGCGAGATCGATGAAGATCTAATGGTTGGCTTCAATCTTCTTACAAACATATAATCGAGCGTTTTTTATAAAACTTCATCATAATAGTAGGTAGGTATGTATAGTTTACTTTTAATACTATTCAATAAAATTTAAGTGTTCGTTTGTAATCGTGTGGATTCAATCACGGCGGAGTTAGTAGTGCGGCTGGATTCCACGTCCAACGGACGGGTGTTCCAGGCCTCCTATGGGAATTTAAAATCAGCCTGAACTTTCGGTTAAGGAAAAATTACTGAATAAATCATACCATGGTGGTAGGGTATTTTCTAATAATGCCCGCCTGGATAGCTACCATCCTCAAGTTTGAAAACCTGTCGCCAAAAACCAATAGGTGTGTTCCGACATTATCACTTACTGTCTAGTCTTAGTGTGTTTACAATCCTAGACAACATCGTCACTTAAAATCAGGTGAGATTTTGGTCAAAGCACTGAGCTGATACAGTACATAAAAATACATACGATTGTACACTTTTTTATACGACAACTATACCATAAAAACAATTAAAAAACATTGTCTATTTCTTTGTTTTTCCGGCTAATCGGATCTATGTTAATGACGTTTAAGAGAATTCCCTCAGGTTAGGATCCAACAAAAAAAATGTTTTAAAACGAGATCGTCTGTAAATTAACATAACAATATGCATTTATAATGAGATCATAGTTTCACGTTCGCCAAAACACTTGCATTAGCCAAACCAGGTCAGATGATGTGTCCTTCATAGTGACATACGTAACTGTACTGTTACCACAATTCTAGGTAGAATAAAGACTACTTACTACTCCCTATATCTCTGCCAGCGTCATTTCGGTATGAAATTTCTATTCGGTATTTATTTGTTTCAATGTTTTATGTTTGCGGCGGTTGCGGGTATTCACTATTTTTTTTTTCATAAAAGAGAGGAAATTAAAGTATACAAAAAAGTGTATTAAAACTTTCAAAGTATTTAACGCAATTAATGCGCGATTCACCGTTGTTCTTTCATCTATGTGAACTTTGTGCGGATCAAACTTCACTCTTATATTTTTTATTTAATCCACTATTAGATGAATCCATATATTACCTAAATAGCTACTTTACCCAGTGTTTCGACGGTCACATTTATGTAAAATTTTATAGATTAGTCTAAACATATAAAAAAACCTAAAATAACAAAGTATTTATTAAAATTGGTTCAAATATTAATATGATGTAAAAATCAGGCACGTAATTGTTTTCGAGTTATTAATTTGCTAATAAACTGAACGAACGTTATCTTTTGAAATGAGAGGCGTGGCTATCGTCGTATTAATATCTTCGACTTATGTATGTAAATATTAATAGAATTAGTATCTCAGTTTGGTTTCCAAATCGCACGCTAAAGTCTAAAGTTTAAATCATACTTGTCAGTACTATCTATAAAAGCAGAAAGTCTCAGAAATCTAAAATCGTCTTCAATAATAAAGTTTGTCGAAAAAATGTTAAACATAAATTTGAATTGTTTGAATTGAAGTTAACTTGGTTCTTAGTAACGTTAATTGGAAGTAATTACCTACTTATTTCTCTAAAATTATTTACTAATTTGGTAATGTTGCTTAATTGTTCATCATGCATTTGTAATTAATTGAAGTGTTTTTGTTTCTTTTGTGGGAAATCTTTGCTACCTCATTTGCTTTGGGCCCTTCGAAAAATTTTATTACAGTGCCCCGCTACGATAATTTATACCACTGTTCGAAATTATTATGTAAGTAATAATCAATGAATGAGTGAATGTTTAGATATTATTTAATTATTATGAAAGATATTACGTCCATATTAAGACATGCGACGTGGTCATACGAGTAACGTGTGAAGTTTCCACTGTTTGCGACATTTCAGTGGTAACCGAGCTCTAACGACCGCCTTTGTTCCCCAGCCCATTAACACGACCGCTTGTATGTGGGTTATCCGTCACTATCCGCATTGTTTCAACGGATTATTGGCTACGACTACAACCACCTTTGTGTTGTATTACTAATGTTTTCTTGAATAATTTAAAGGGCATTCTTCAGGTCGTGTTTTAAAGCTTTTGAAACGATGATGTCTCATTTCGTAGCGCTTTCGGATTTCACATCGATGGACGTAGGTTCGAACCCACCTATCCTACTCTATAATGAGCTCAAGCTTTCGGTAAAGGAAAACATCGCAAAGAAACAATAGAACGTTGATAAGACAATTTTTAGTTATCACCCTTAAGTTTGAAAATCTGTCGTCAAACACCAATAGGTGTGTTCTAGCAGTGCCACATGAAAGCCAGTACCTCTGGGCTTAGTGCGTTTACCATTTTGAATCACATCGTCACTTAACGTCAGGTGAAATTTTGGTCAAAGTACCAAGCCTAAATAGTATAAAAATGCTCATTGGTAGTGAGCCTTCAATGCAATACGCCTGTACTTTTAAGGATAACATCTATTCAAGTTGAAAGTCTATTATCAAATAGCTATATATTAATGAGTTCCGACAGCATTACTTAACGAGTCATTTCATCTATACTAAGCGTGTTCCATCTTGGGCCACAGCGTGATTATGGTTGAATCTTATATAGTCCGGAAAAAAAGGGTAAGAAGGAGCACTGCCGTAGCACTTTACTTGAAATATTAAGTTGTAATCTAAGTATAATAAATAAACACTGCTCCATATAGAGCATTCATATTAAGCTCGAAATATATAAAATAAGTTAATTATGGATTAGCTTTGTATAGATAAACGCCGTATCTTGTAGCAACCACTACAAATTATATGCACTCTATGACCATTTGATAAAGGTTATTCAACGTCTTCTATGTATCAGTATTGCGTAAGATTTAGTTGCTAAACTTCCTAAAGAAAACATTGGTACAAATATTAGTTCTAGCGAGAGATACAAAATGAATTCTATTTAACGGACAATTTTTGCTACCATTTGGTACCAGAAGTGATTGAAGCGTGTCATTAGTACAATATTATTTAAAAAATGCATATAAATTGATGTTTTATAATTTATAAGATCGGAACTTCTCGTTTTTAATTCAAACTGCAAAAAAGACCCTTTTGTATTTATACATCTTGTTTATAACTTTCCCTTCGCTTTTCCAACATTTCTTTGAACGTGAAGTGTTATAAAGAGATGCTGAATATTTATTAAAACCTTCTTTTTTTCTTCTGTGCCTTTGGAAATGTTTTTCACTTCTTGGGCATTAATTAACTCCTTCGCTGTCTGATTTTGGTTAGTTTTATAAAGTTTTACAAAAAAAACTTGTTTTAATTGTCCCTTGTAAGATATCAACCGTCATCTCGGAAACTCCAACGTCCAATATTTCCTCATAATTCCTTAATAGATTACCTGTTAGTGATATAAATTTAAAGTTAGCTTAGTGACCTATAGTGCGCTAATGTCTAAAGATTCAGTGTGGCAATTATACTAAAATTGTAACCGATTAATTTCCTCTTGCGCACCCGTGGCACAACGTGACTTACTGTTATTATTATATCGCTCAAATTTGTTCTACATCATAGTTTCTCAACCTTATTTTGCCTACAGCCCACTTTGAGAATATGTTTTTTCTATAGTCCCCACATTATTTTTTTCTTTTTTTAGTCTATGTTTTTTAGTATAGTCTACTGAGCCTTCAGAAAGTCTCAAGCATCCACAAGGGGCTTATTACTTTGATTTTGTCTATGAACGATATACAACAGATTTAAAGATACCTACCTAAAAAGAACAAATGGATATAAACAATTAATAATTATAATTCAAATAAAGTCACTGTTTAATACATAAAAATAAGTAATTGTATTTTTATATCTACATACTAAGAAATCTATATGATCAAAAACCGTATAGAATGAGCGAAGATCGCGCTTTCATAAATATTTGACTTCCTATACGCCTATCCTTGTTATACTAATTGATTTACAGTAACTGCATCTCGCTCTGATGCGCTCTATATCTCGACCACCTTGAACCGGTAGCACTGAGAAGTCGCATACTGATTGATAAACTACTCCTTTGGCCTTTACATATGTATTTGTTTGTTCATTTGCAAATATGTGCTCTATCGATAATAATTTATGAAATAAAAAGTAATTCTTACGTAAATTTAACTTTAAATTAGGTACTTATTATAGAATGTATGGATATCACACACATACCTCTTTAGGAAGAAAGGCATAAGTTTGAAATCGCCTGGTCAGTTTATGATGGCAATGATGTTTTGATAATTTAAAACAATAGTAAAAGTAATTTCCCTTTCTCTATTAACGTCTTAAGCACTAACCTGGCGTTTACGCCAGCTTTCCATTGTTTTCCTATTGTCTTCCTATTGTCTCATTTTTACGGGTAATCGACACATTAAATAATATAAATATATTTTACACACTTTCTTTAATACATTTTGCTTTGCCGTCACCCATTTGTATTAAAAGTTACAGCTTAAAATATATTCTACAACATAAGACAAATTAGCGGCTTCTTAAGAGCCTAACTTTTCAGGACGTAATCAATTTTAGGTAATAATTTATTAAAAACATTGATATAAGCAAAAACATTTTAAAATGATTTGACAAATGAAAAGAAACAAACAAAATTGGTAATATAACTACATATTTACATATGCATCACGCAACTAGCCAAGAGTTTGTTATGAAGTAATTTCTCATAGAAACAACTCCTTTTTAATACTAATTCAATAATACGAAATGTATTTGTTCTAGTGTTTTTTTTTTTTATCGACTTTCTTTTTACAATTAAAATTACCTTTCGCCACTGACATTGATATCTGCCGGATAATACCTAAAACACACTCTCCTGTAATACTGTTTAAAAGTAAATGCGTATTGATTTTATGTTCTTACGTTAGTTCGTTGACTTGAAACGGTGGTTACTACATGAAAACTGATGACAGAGAACATAATGAAATAAATAAAACAAAGTGACGTCGCATGCGCAATTCGTAAATCGGTATTCGTGCGTCGTTAATTTATATCGTTTTTTTTATCTATATCTATCAGATGTTCGTGGAGAGCATTCCACAGTACTATTTTACGATTTGATACTTCATTTTCTATTGAAGAATGTCCAATAGTTATTACCGAAGGTCGTAAGAGGGAATGCGAAACAATCCAAGAAAACAAACTTCCACCAGCGGCTGGAATTTTGAATTTTTTAACTATTTACTGAAGTTTTTATAATTTATTACCTTTGGAGTTTTTTTAACAACACTCGTACTTGGCCCATTATAATCTAATGACAAAAAAAAATTATAGTTTTTTTGATTTCAAATTTATATTTGATGTTTTTTTCTCCCTTTCTTTATCACCTTCAATCAAAACAATTACCTGCTTACATGTTAATATTACAGCTCGATGAGAATTAGTTAAGGCTATTACTTTAAAATCGCAATCGGTTAGAATCACATGAGCGGCGGATTGTGCGTGGATGAGCTAACCGTCGAAGAATGCACAAGCCTTTGGCGGTTGCGTCACGTGCTCCATGCCGGGCGCATGTGCATGTATTATGTATAATACATAAGTTCGTAATACAACCATTGATAAAGCACTCCTATTCAATTAGTACTTGGAAGGGCGTTGGTTTGAATTCGACATAAGGAAAGTCCTTTAGCAATTTTTTTATAAGCCAATATTTGACAAGGATCTGTTGTTAAGAAACATTATTGATTTAAGTGATTGCTTCATACCCTGGTATATACCAACTGGTTTAGAGAGATTTATAAATTAAGCATTTGGAAAATGTTGAAGCGATGATGGCTAAGTTGGTAGTGTGGTCGGATCCCGCGTCGTTGGATGCAAGTTTGAACTCACTTATCCAATTTTATAAAAACCCTAAGCTTTGGGTGAAGGAAAACATTTTTAGGAAACCAAACTTTTCTGGTAAAGCCCCACATAGGTCAGTGTATGGTACCACTGTGGGCCTCACTTTTATGGATTGGTAAATGATACCATCTATTCATCTCTGTCTATTGCGAATTCCTCATAGATTTTATATGGGAAAAAATATCTATGCTTTCCATGCTGCGTACATCAGTTTAGTTAAATTCATAATTCGTAACTCGTAATTTGTAAACTCTGTTTTGAGTTATTGTCTATCAAAATTGTTTGGCACATCGCGGACCGCACAAATACTAGACGAGAGCCGCGGGTTTACGACCACTGGTCAATACTTTGCTTATTATTTACTAGCTGCTCTCCGCGATTTTACCTGCGTAGTTCCCGTTCCCATTGGATTCACTCCCTGCATTTCAAACTATCTTCATACCAAATCGGTCGGGGTTTCTGAATGGTGTTTACGTAAACAATATTTAGTGTGTAAGGAGCGTCATAATGTCAAAACACATTGTCACATAAATAGTATTGAGAATAAAGTAAGAATTTTTAAACATACATACAAAATACAAGTTTAAAAAGAGCAGTGGAGCACGCATGGTTGAGTGCTGGCACGCTGGAGTGGGCGTCCCGCGGAACCGGGTTAAGAACCCTCGTCCACAGGTGGGCAGAGTCGACGTACTTTGACATTTTACGTGGCGCAGTCGTCAAGTGGCGTTACTTTTACTTTGATGAAAATATATTTATTTTAGGGGTCGTTTATTAATCACGTGATTTTTTTTAGGAACTTACACACAGTAAACCACCGCCTCCCCATTTACCCATTGTATTGTAGTGTATTTTTTGGTATACATTTCATACTATTATCTTTTAATAGTATAATCTAATTTGATTCTCGCTACGCTTTTCAGTTTAGAAATCGCATGTTCCGCAAGTAAATAAATAAACCTGATATATCTGGCTCTCTACTAATGCGATAATTTCGTAATTATTCCGAACATCATGCCCCCTTCGAGTCTCACGTGATTAATGGTTGTTCTTTATAGACTCAAGTTTTCATTGTATATAATCTCCACATGTTATAAAATAAGTTTTCGGTCTGTTTATCTGCTCATTTGTCCTGCTGTCAGTAAAGGAAATCAATATATTGTAAACAACTCTCCAATAAGTCTATTCTTACGGCTTATGTAGTCTAAATATTAAAGAGATACAACCAAAATAATTTAAAGACTAAAAAGTATTATGGTTCTTCAAAAATCCTAGAGAAATGAATTTTAACCTATTTCACAATACTTAAATATGTTAATGTTATAAATATAACTATTCATAATTTTAATAATCAATAACAATAAATTAAAATTTACAAACAATCCTAAATATTATGTTAAATTAATCTAATTATGTAAATAATGTATTTCTGTGATCCACTAATTTATATTTCCATATTAAAAAAGTGGTGTTAGATAATCAATAATGTGAAGCCAATGAGCGTCAATCCACGGACTCGGTCGTCTGACCTTGGTAATTATTGCGTTCTTTACACCGATATATAAAACTACTAGAATAGCGAATTCAAACAGATATTATTTTTTCTGTTAACAGTTGAATTGAAGGGTCTTGACTATGTTATAGGCAAGATATATGAGGTATCTCGGCAATCAATTTTGCACAATCTAATCAGCTAAATTTATCGTTTAAACTTCATATGCAACCAGAAAATAACTGAAAAGATGCATTTGGGTGTTGGTTTGACAGAAAAAGCATGAAAGTAAGAATAAGGCTGTGGAGATGAGAAGTCTGAAAAGTAGATCTATAAATACTAAAGTAAGCAATAGCATTATAAGGGAACGTTGTGGTGAGGTAGAGGATGTAGTGACAAAGAAAGTATGAAATGCTTAATTGGTTCGGACAAGTAGAACGGATGGATGACAGACGATTGACGAAATAATTATCAGGCGAGGTTGATTGGGCACGTCGGTAAGGGTCGGCCTAGGAGAACGTATTTCGACCAGATCGAAGAAGTCATTAACAAATATTATTATAAATTCTAAATTAGTAGTTTAATTGCTAGAACAAGAATTAATTTCATACCAAAAACCTTTTATTAAGCTACAGATAAATTTGTAATAAGTTTTTTTAGTACCATAATCTAGTGGGAAATGTAAAATTGTTTGTCGCCTGGTGATTTTGAATTCACTTATTTCCTTCTATTTTCCAAACTGGTTACTACCACAGACTAGTTGTAATATATTATTAGGAATACGTCATGATATATTTATCAATTACTGTCCCGTATCTAATCAGAAGCCAATGAACTTCATTCAATTGACTTGGGCGATAGGCCTTCACAATAATTAAGTTCCTTTCTGGGAAACCTTATGCTGTAAATATTGGTTCCTTACTTTTTAAATTACTATATTTAATAATTCTAATTTTTGCTTTCTTACTTTGTGTAAAAAAAGTTACCTTTTTCGATAAAAAATCATAAGTTTAATAAATCAAATCAAGTGATCAAGAAACAATAATCAGGTATTATAGTAATAGTAGGCTTAGTTGTGCTTGCAAAACTGTGCCTGTTCGCTTGGAATTTTGTGAATATATATTTTTTTTAATGCTGTTGAAATGTCTTCTCCCCAGCAAAAAACTTGAAACGCTTGAACTATATCCACGGCTATAAAGAATCTTTTCGTTGTACCAAACCTTGGTACCTATGGATTTTGTATTATTCACTTGATTAATGGTTAACTTAAGTAATGTTTTTTTTAAGAATTGTAACACCAGTCAATATCCCTTATTCTTTCGAAGTCAAGTTTGCTGGTTTAAAACTGCAGGTGGCTTTATCTATAAACTGTCACTAGACTGTTTAAAGGTAATAAACTTAATGTAAATAGTGGCAGCGAGTTGTCAGCATCGCTCCACTAGACTCGCTGTGTTGAACGTTTTTATAAGAGAGCGCCAGCTTCCGAAAGCAATTAAATGGAGATCGCTCCACTGTCAGCCATTTTGATATGTAGGGCCATGAAACTCAGTCACGGTCGCAGACAAATAATTTACAGGGGTCATATTTGGGGGATTTCATTGTGTAGATGTTTTAAGCAGGAAGGTATTAATTCATTTGCAGTAAATTGTTTATTTTTAAGAGATTTGTCAATTCGATATGTACGATTTAGAGGAGAGGTTATGACATCTACGACCGCCCTCTTCCCTACTAAAACACCTACTGTGATTAGTTCAATTACATGATGTGAAATAAGTTATATGACACATCTTACATAATAGATTTTTTGTAACATACAATGAAAATAAAAGCTTTATTTAATTGAAAACCTTTGACCACAATCTTAACTAATATTGATTATGTATGTACACTAAGTCTAGAGGTACTAGCTCTTAAGTGATACTTTCAAATTTGAGGGTAATAGCTATCCAGACGGCATTATTACAAAAGACCCCCTAGCATCATGCAGAAAGACTCTACCGCCATGCAGAGAAGGATCTAGCACCATGTGTTAAGAACACCAAAGAAATATACGTTAAGACATAATTTATAATATTTCTACAAATGTAATTTTTTCAATCGATTTTGGTATATCAAAAAGTATTCTAAAAGTTCGTGGTATCTATGTGGTGATTAATAGTATGATATTTTTCTTTTTCAGGTAAGAAAGAGGCTCCTGGCTCCAAAAAAGTTTGACAACTGAATCCAAGAAATAACGTAATCATATGCATTTATTTAAATTGTGTTTTATGCAAATTACTTCCAAATAAACTTGTGTAATTTACGAATTTAAAAGAAGCACCTATAGAAGCATCTATACTAATAAATAAAATTGAAGTGTCGGTTTGTAATGTCAAAATTATATTTTTTACTGAATATATATGAATGTATTTTGTCTGTCTGGCTGTTTGTAACAGGTTATCTCCGGAACCGCTGGACCGATTTGGACGGCACTTTTTTCGGTAGATAGCTGAAGTTACTCCGGATAACTTAGGATACTTTAAATATGCGAAAATATTAAGGGTTCCGCGTAATAAAATGAAAATTCATAAAAATTTAATAAAATCCGATTCTATGCACAGTTTTTCATGCAAGTGTTATAATTTATAAGAAATATTTTTACTTTATCTTATTACAATTTTTTTTTAAACAAATAGCTTCCGTTTAAAACATTAAAACGCAGTGAAGAATATATGAAACGCGGTCACAGCCGCGGGAACACAGTTAGTTAAAAATAAAATTATTTCTTACAATGTAATAAAACAATTGTTTATTCCCAAAAAAATAGCCCTTATATATGTGTCGCTTAGTTTTAATAAAAGCCATATATATTTGATTTACTTCTGAGATTATTTCTACTGAAATATTTAGCGCTTTATATAATAGAAATCGAATTTTGTGATAAAATCATAGGAGTGGTTTATTTGAATATTTTTTTACAACAACAATATATTAGAAAATCAATATTTTAGTTAATGTCAGATTACATATAAAAAGTTCGCTTTATGATTTCAATCTTTTTGAAAGTTGTATGTAACGAGACGACAAATATTATTGAATGAATTTTACGTTTGAAAGACTAAGTGAATATTTATTACTACGTACAGTACTCCTAATGAGAATATTCATCTTTCCTATTACTGTGATGATAATTTATAGTTATTATTTCTAAAAATATGTGAACTTGAATTTATCAATATTTACTCTCGAACTAATTTTCAAAAGTTACGTAAAAAGGAGTTGATAAATTAATTGCGATGTCGCATGCACGCAACCTTTTTCGTTCCCAACTCGCTTTACTAATGGCTTCAGTTCAAAATAGTCAACGTTTGCTGGATTTTCTAGATAAATGAATGAGGTTTTTCGGAACCAGATAACTGTTTTCGTAGGTTTAAATTTTTTATTACTTTGTACAATGTACATAATTTATACAGAGTAGAATCTCTAACGAATTAGAACATTTTTAAAGTCAAAAGAATGATTATTGATTTTGAAGATATTAAGTATTTTAGTTGTTACTTAAAAGACACATACAATACACGCACATACAAATATATCGCTTCTAGTATACTTCCCAAAAAATTGATAAATTACTTAAAGAGATTTATTGCTTTTATGGGCTCGGCACACAGCGGACTTTTCGTTTACTACAGAAGAGGTCGCTTAGACTCAATGTCGTCTATAGGAACACCGCTGTGTGTTGGACTCCTATAGGGTTTAACGCGAGCCGAGCTTGACCTCAGCTACAGTAAATTAGTACAAGCGTCTTAACCCACCCCCTGTTTGTTGAAACCATAACACATGTCGCTGATTAGACAAAATGATACTAGTTCTTCAATGCACCGCACATGACAGTCAGATTGTATTGCGACCGATTGGGATCCACTTGCCTATAGGTTGAGAGCTTCTACACCATTGTTAAATAATAAGTAAATTTAGGCAAACCCAATGAATGACCCACTTGCTGGATAATTATAACGGCATTCGGAAATTAACTTAGAGCGTTTGGATACGCACGGCCGCAGATTGAGTGCAGAGGAGCGACTTGAGAGAGGCCTATATCCAACAGTGGACTAACACGGGTTGAAGGAGAAAAAATTCTGTAACATTAAAAGTATATAAATATTTTTCCAACGTGCCGGATTTCTTATTTTATCTCACTTAGACTCCCGGTGACTGTTAACTGGGGATGCCAAAGTAGTAAAAAAATCAGTTTATTCGTATTTAAACACACATAAATAACGCCTTTCTCCATAGGGGTAGGCAGATACTATATCCTTACACTTGCTACGATCCTGACACACGTCTTTTGCTTCTTCTACTTTCATAAGCACCTCGGTTACGGTTACTTTTGACCTGGACTTTCCACAGAACGTCCTCGATCTGGTCGAGATACGTTCGCCTACAACCTTTACCACATCACAACGTTCCGTTTTCACGTTATACCTCACTTTATCTATCATTCTCATTCCAGATATATTTGTAGTTATTTTTTAAATGTATTATTATACGCTTTACTTTGAAGGATCTTAGACGCTTTTCTCCAAGCCCCGTATTAGACAAAGAGGGTTTACAATGTGAGACAGCGTTTATCCCGGTTTATGACGGCTTTACCGAGATCTGCACAGTTAAATATAATATATCGTGGTTCCATTTCAACTGAATTATTATTTTATCAACAAAATAGAGAATTAAAGTTGATAAAAACATAAATAAAAAATAGTGGAATAAATAAAACGGGATAAGTATAGAAAACAAATAAAATACGGTTAAGAAGGAATAGAAAAAAAGTATAGCATAAAAGCGTAGATTTAGTTATTTAAAAAAAGAAACTCCCATATTTGCAAGAGTGGTTGCATAAGTATTTGTAATAAAATCTACGATCGTTACCACCATCAAATTGAAATTATGTTGCTAAGCAACTAATCGTTGTTTTCTGACAACTTCGATTAATACGCTGGTTACACTATTTGTGTTCTGATTTACGATGAAACAAATAGCTAGAGTCGATCTCGGAGAGTTCTATTCATCCTCCTACTTCTGTATCTTTCGTATTTTCTATTGATTTTTTTTTCTCCTCGATAATACGTCTATCTAAGAATGTAACGTAATATTTATAATATGTTATGTAATTATTATAAAATATATTGTGTTGCAAATAGACGTAAACCCAAAACGTAAAGAATCATAGCCTCGTGTGAATGTTATGTCGTAACTCTTTATGAAACATTATTCTTTGGACGTGATTCAACGTTGCACTGATTTGTAGTTTTCCACTGACTCTGCTATCAGAGTATATACTTTTTAGACTATTTTTTTCCAGGAATTTAGCAAATTAGGTATCTTAAATTATATACTGTTAATCTATAGAATTGTCACGACCTCATAGTCACTCACAGCTTATTGATTTCAATTTTTATTATAATTTATTACGGTCACACATTCTTTGGTCAACTTAGTATTACTACACTAATCTTCAACATCCCCATAAAATGGCGGACTTATGTTCAACATTTCGAGGCAGCTTTTCTGACATCTCAGAATTCGTTGTCATTATTTTCAATACACTTAACTTATATGCAACAATTAAACTTGTATATCATGTAAAATGTAAAAAAAAAAAAATGACATATAATACATATATTTATATACTGCAAGTTATTAAATTAAAAAACAAGAACTGCTCAAAGCAAAATTACGCCAAAAACTCCTTCAATAGGCACCAATCTATTTGTGAACATACTCCCGATGGTCGACACTCTAAACTACGAAGGGGTGTGACTTCGTACATATTCTCTACTATGTGTAAGAGTACTTAAAAATAATCCGTTAAGTTGACAGTATGTCAGTAAATTCTTGTTTAAAAAAGTTTGGGTATGTTGTTTTGTTAAGTAAAATCTTCTTCATCTTCTTAAATCAACGCGGCATTGAGTGATTTTCGGTAGAAGAAAAAATTATATCTTCGCGTCACCTATGACGTCAGTGTTCAGCAACATGCTACAGTCGCTATGTAAGATGGCGTTGTAATTAGACGCTTGTGTTGCCATATGTAAAATATTTTTTAATTAATGCCCTAATATAATGTTCGAGTCGAAACGATCACTACAAAATTAATGCGCTGGTTGTCTAAATAAGGTAATCATAATTAGAACTGTATTATTAATTTCACTTTTAAAAAACAGTTTGTCAAAGTTTTTACTTCTATCCATAGGGACTGGCTATGACTGTCTAGTTTTTTTTTTTCTTTGATACCTACCTTTTTGTACTCGAATTTCTGTCCTTCCTAATCAGGTATTATTACTAACAGTAAAGGACCTCCAACCTAAGGAGTTCATATCGGTACGGAAAAAGGGGGCTAGCATCATAAGGTCATGTGTCAAGTACACCGATGTATGGCGGTCGACCGGTCGGTCCGCGGATTATGTGGTTGTTTCCATTTAGAGATTTAATTACTTTAGTATGCCGTCCTCCGATAGTTTCTCACGTCAAGTATCGCGACCTCAATAATTACTTGGATTCCACAAGATCTCATTTTCGATTTACCGTGTTTTGTTTTCTAGTTTTGTAGTGCAAGGTGCACAAAGATAATTAATTGAGACATAATGAAAATGCTACATGATCAAACGTCATGTAATTATATTGCTTTGTAATTACACTTTTATGTTTATAATATTCAACAATCTAATTAATGTGTCGAGTACCCGTAAAAATAAGACAATAGGAAAACAATGGAAAGCTGGCGTAAACGCCAGGTAAGTGCTCAAGGAGTTAAAATATACCAAGGCGTGTTCCTTGGTGAAGATATTTTTGTGACAGCTTCATTGATAAAAAATCATATTAATAGAAAGTGTAATTTAAATACATACTACATAATAGTAAATAATAACACTTAGTAAATAATAGATTAGTTTTTTTTTATTTCAAGGAGGGATATGTAAATCTTTTTCAATGCTATAATCTAAGGATAAAATCTATACAGTGACATCTCAGGTCACTATATTAAATTTGCTGAGTCTACTTTAAAATGTAAAACAAATATGAGAAAAAAAAAACATTATAAAAGCAACAGCGTATTATTAAAGTATGTGGAAAAAATTAAGATAATATCTTAGTGCATATGCTTTTTCTAGTTTAGGTTTATCTTTCTCTGTAACGAATGAATTCTAAACCGAAGTCAAAACGTATGAACAATCAATAGCCGCTCATTTCCCCGGTAATCGATATTGAACTTGCCGTGTCCAAGTTCACAGCGATGAGTCATCACCATTGCACTCGTAAGGCGTCCCATTCAAACTGCAACTGATCGATACGATTTATTGTTTTTCAATATCCCGTGTTAAAACCGCGCACAAGAAACAGACTTTGTAATGAGCATGAATCATTTCTCAAGAAACATAAGTCTTGTTATCAAATGATTATTGACTCTTTTTAAAATTGTTTTGAGTTCATATAATATATAAACGTCAGTAATTACTGCGATGCTACAATGTACCTACCAGTTTATCTCAAAAGAATCGTCTCGAATGAACATGTAGTGATTCCAAGAGTAATCTAGTAAAGTTAGCCTATTAGTATTTTTCTTGATCTTATAAAAATAGGATACAAAACGGCGAATCTTAGTTTTCATTGAAATATAAACTGCAAATAAAGAAACGCATCAGAAGTAAAATCCATGTAAATTTGAACACATCTTTACAAAATTTCTATTAATATTTATCATCATTTGCTAACCATAACCACCTACTACTTTTAGGGCGTTCTGGTCCTTAACATCACTTTACCAATCTTACCCAGATACGACTTATCAATTTCGTACAAACTTAAACTAAACTGATAATTACATAAGTTCAAGGAATTAGCGACATTGGCGCTTATTATGTTAAAATGTTTTTTTGTTGTTGTTAATAATTTAAAAATGAAAAACATATGTTATTGATATCTGGTAGACAATAATCACTTTATTGTGTTTAGTGTTTTTCACACTTAAAATAGACAAAGAAAGACTATATTCATTAACTGTTTCTCAGCAACATAATTCAAATATTCATCCGATAACGCTAATATTAAAAATCCTTATCTACGAGCAAACAGACGTTTATTGAGAACGCAGACAATGTGTCGCAGTTCCAACAGGAAATAAGATAATGTAACGCTTTATTTCATTAGTAAGCGAGAAAACGATGAGTAAAACAATTAACAGTTCTTGGAACGTTTCGCCGGAGTTAATGTTTCAAACAGTACTAACTTTGCATAGAATTGTGGTAGATACTATCTATTGTTTTTATTTTAACAAAAGATACATATTACAATAACTTTACACACAAGTTCTTTGACCACAATCTCACCTGTTGTTAAGTGACGATGTGGTCCAGGATAGTAAACACACTAAGCCTAGAGGTACTAGTTCTCAAGTGATACTGCCGGAACACACCTATTGATATTTGGCGACAGGAAACTTGAGGGTGTTGGTTACACAGACGGGCATCATTAGAAAATGCCCTACCATCATGCTATGGTTTCCTCACGATGGTTTCCTTCACCGAAAGCTGATACCAATTTCAGGGTCGGATAGGTGGGGATGGAACACGCGTCGATTGACGCGAAATCCGGCCGAACTACCCGCTGCGCCATCATCGCTTCAAAAAGTTCAAATTATGTTACACGCTTGTGAATGTTTCGTGTTAACAATAATTTAATTCCGTATACAGTAATTACTCCATATTTACCAAATTAGTACAAATATTTATAATCACTGTGTGTATTAATTTGACTTCTTAGTCGCTTTTAACATTGGACTATTTAGATATCTGTATTGTTTTTTTTTTATTATTATTGTAATATCCGTTACATTTTCATTTAAGGATTTTTGAGGAGGATTTTGAAGTGCATAGTCCGCGCCTTACTTACTACTGGATCCAAAATTGATGGATCCGTAGGGAGTGCTAAGGGTTTTTAAAGCTTCACTAAGGTTTGTGAAGAGTACTCTTAACAGCCTGTGATTCGCAAGATCCAAGATATGGTCTGCGAACGATTCCAAATTTCACGGAAGGTGCATTTTGGTAGAAGCAAATGGGACTTGGTGCAGTAGTTCTAAGCAATAATATCAGTTTCGGAAATGAAAAAAATAACAAAATCAAAAATCAGTTAATTAAAAAGACTAATAATGTTAACCAAACCGAGTCTTAAAAATGTATGGTTATATATAATAATTTATCTATGGTTATATTTAATGATATTGACGTATATTATTCTTATTCATTGTGGTCCTAGCTGTTAATAAAGAAATCAAAGTGGTCTCTCGTCAAGATAAGGTCGCGAACTATTGGTTTAGGCCATTTAAGGCATTCAACCATATAATGTTAAATTGCATTAGAGCGTCATATAGACATGAACTGTTACCTGTATGTAAATTCCTCGCTATTTATCCTAGCTGCGTAGCGACATGCCATAGTTCAATGTTATAGTTGAGCACAGCAATACACCCCGCGCTTTAGAACGCTTATAAACAATACTTACAAATTTCTCACCGTACAGAACATTGTAAATTTTCAGTCTTCGTTTTCTCCATAATATGCATCAGAAACGGCTTCAAATAAGGCGTAGAAGCTACGCATGGAGGGAGGTAACTCAATTTATTAAACATGATTAACAACGATCATAATGAAAGCATATCGCCAAATACGTGTATTCCATCATTTATAATTAGGAAAAAAAGTGTGTGTGTGTGTTTGTGTTCAATTCACATGCGGTAGAAGAGAAACTTAAAAAGAGTGTATGTCTCACTCTCCTCTGATATCCGGAGGCAAGTGAGGCACAGCTCCACCTCTGCCCGACACAGTATTTAACCCCACCACTTTTTAATATATAATTTGACCATAATCTCACCGTTTGTTAAGTGACGATGTGGTCCATGAAGGTAAACACTCTAAGTCTAGCGGTAATGTCTGTCAAGTGATGCTGCCGGAACACACCACCTATTGATATTTGGGAATCGGTTTTCAAACTTGAAGGTGGTAGGCTTCACAGGTGGGCTCTATTAGAAAATGCCCTACCAGCCTGATATGATTTCTTTACGATATTTTCCTTAACCGAAAACTCAGGCTGATTTTACACTTGGGTAGGTTGGTTCGAACACGCGTCCATTGACGCGGTATCCGACAGCACTACTAACTCCGGCATCGTTGCTTCGATTTGACGTGATTGACGATAATCATCTAACTCATTTGTCGTCACACAAAAAGGTTACGGATCAGAATTTGAAAGCCCTTCCATAAAAGTTAAAAAAATAATTAAAAAAAATTGCTATCTATGAGTAGAATGGTCACGCTAAAAAAAGGTGTTGAAAAAAATAATCATAACACGGATGTTATGAGGCTCCCATGCCGGCCTTGGTGATCGTCCAGCCGTAACTTGCTGCAGTCGAGCGCGCGGGGAAAGCGGCCAGCCGAGCGCACCGTCACGCCGCTGTCGTCCATCGATTTGTCATTCATTTCAACGATTCACTTCTATAATACCCGTGAATTTAGTGATTTATCCTATCTCACGGCGAACAGATCGCCGGCTGCGTAGACTGATCATAGCAGTATTTAAATTTTATCTGACAATAAGTTCAAGCCCTCAAGTCAAGCAAGTCTTAATTTCATAAGATTATTACATGGTGGATCATTACGTGAACGATAGTGATGTCTGGAATTTACTCCCCTCTCTGTGCTTTCGCTAGCAACGGTTTTAACTTGTAACCATGATTTGTATTCTTTTTATTTTAAAATGCTTTGTATGTTTCAATGTATAAAAAATAAACCAGATCAAGTTTCTTGTCAGATCTTTTCGACTGACTATTTTCTGAACCGGTCGTAGTGTTTGGATGTCCATAAGCGCCTTCTGAAGGGCCTAAATTGAATACAGATTTTTATTGAAATTTTAATTTTAAAGTTATACTTATGATTTATCGTTTATGTTCGCAGGTTGATTTGTAATAATAAAAAACTATTTTTAGCTTAGCGCTTTGAACACAATCTACCTGATATTAAGTGATGATGTAGTTCAGGATGGCAAAAGTAATAAGTCCGAGGTAATGGCTCTCAAATGATGCTACAGAGATACCTACCTATTGGTGTTTGGAGACAGGCTTTCAAATTTGAGGACAGCTACCCAGGCGGGCCTGATTAAAAAGCACTAAATTTATTAGAGCACTATCTAATGAATTAGATCGACAGAGAAATGGCTGCTAATGTGGTCCTTGTAATATTTGAAAATAAATCATTCATTATATTATTAGAGATTAAAAATAGTGAATACTTATGAAGAATGTAATACAAGTGTAGCCGCATGCACGGCTAGTATAGGATAAAATAAACCTGTACACTGTCTCTACGCTTGTTTACGCTCTGAACAGAGAGTTAATGCGGCATTTCACGTAATAAGATATCTGTGTACTGTCTGGCTAGGGGTGACACCTACCTTGAATTCATTTATATGTACGCCAAAAGATTGTAGTTTAATATGTCATCCCTACTTAACAAAGATCTGCCCTAGTGGCGTCATAAACCACTTTACACGACTGAATCGTTATAAATGGATACATCAATATACAGAGTATCAGTGGTGTGGCGTGAAAGAAATCGTCAGTAAAGTCGGAGCATAAAAAATCGACCTGGTCGTCATACTTCTTCCTCTTGAAAATGAGTACAGTAATGAATGATGGATGCTTGTCCTGCTGAGCGAAGATATCCAGTTGCAGTTTGTTTTAACTCATACTCGACTTCAATTGAGTTAAGGATGAAAATTATTTAGCACGCTAACTTCTTCGAGTACGAAATTGACACATGATTATAATCGACCAATCTAAAATAGGAAATAAATCCAACATTTCGGTGTAGCGCAATAGTCAATTTTAAAAAATGTCATCTATTGGGAATTTGTTAGCACATTATTCTTTTTAGATGAAGTTGCTTGAAAGATATTTTTCTAGTATATCAGTAGATGGCGCTTTCTTCAAACATTTGTATTGATAAACCGTAATTGTATCAAAATAATGATCAAAATTAAATAAATAACCCGGAACGAAGGGGCTTATTTTCAGCCTAAATTTGCGCTACGTTTACATAACAGGTACACTAATACTTACATTGTGTGGGTGATAATTAAAGTGAAATATGTATGGATGTGTGAACTCAATACCTACATTTTGCTACCGGTTTGTAAAAGCAAGTGTGCGTGTTTCGCGTTTACGACCGTATGGATGTTATAGTATATTTTTCAAGTATAGTGTTTTATCTATGAATATATTTGATGCATGACTTGATGTGTGCGCATTGAGTGTTTTGTTTTTAGTAGGGCTATTAGGAATGAGGCTATAGGAGTGCTTCACCACTAGTGAGTATACTCAAATCGCGGTATCATACTCGTTGCGATAAGTTTACAAGACCGGGATTTGTACGACCACCGTCCACAGATTCTCATGTCTCACAGTCACTGCCGGTGTTGTTTTTACTGGCTATTCTGTAACTTGCAGATATTTTATGTTTCAATAATAATAATTTTTTACACTGAACTGTAAGTGGTAACCCTAGGCATGTATGGCTGCTATCGAAATAATATTCACGGTAGGCAGCGCGTGAATTTAAATATTGTAAGAGAAACTATGATAGGACAGGATGTTTCTTTGCCTATTACACGCTATTTAGAATATGCTAAAGGTGTTTTATAATATAAATAATAAATAACTTTATTGAGCATAAATATTTACAAAAACCAGTGGTGCTCTGTTACTTAAACTAGGCTATGGCTCTCACTTAAGTACCAGACCCTCATTTACATAGTATTAACATGGCAACAATTGGATTATTTAGGTATTTAATTACACACGATTTATTACTATTTATCCATTTATTAATTACTGACTGTACCGTGCTCTGTTTTTAGTTTGACAATGATGGACTTTCATACAACAGTTCATCCCTTATTTTACTCCCTTAGGATTGATATCTGTAAACTTTCTGTCTTAGCGGATGCTTCCACTTTAAATGCCATCTAATGTCAAAATGTCATGTTTATAGGACCAGCGGTTTAGGCTCTGCTTTGATGAATCAGTTCAGACCTTCTCGCCGTCGTGGAACGACTAAAAGGTTATGCCGGATTTTTACCGGCTAAAAATCCCCTGGTCGCAAATTACGCTCATGCGCTGGGTCACCCGCGGATGATATACGCAGATACTCTCAAATCTAGGAGAGATAGTATTCTCTCCAAACTTGTTTTAAGCGGTGGTAAAGTCCTGCTTTTTTATGCGGGTAGTCTTTTGCGCGGAGGCGATTATCATCTGACGTCTCATCATGGAGGTATTTCGTACTCGCTGCTCTTCTTTTACATCCGGTTCGTCCACGGCTGATCGCAGGGACATCAGGTGCTTTTTGTCCCTCATCCTTCCGGCCTCCTCCTTCAGTGACATAACGCTCTCGCAGAAAGAGAAAGTTATTTACATCTTATTGTATCCTTTTTACCTTAATTTTTGAAGTTTTGAGAAACGTTAAAACTTTCACCTCAACGAAAAAACAACTTTAAACGCTATCTCCAAAGTTTAGTGAGGTCCTTCCGGTCAACAGCGTTAGTCAATCAGTAAAAACCGAAAATCGTAGCACGTAGTTAATTAAGCGTAATCTCATTCTCACAACACACCTATAAGTGATCGGTGACATACTCGTATATTCGTCTTAGGGTGTCACTCTGCAATAGGCTAGGCGGTTATTAGAAATTGTCCTACTATGATGCTATTGTTGCAAGGCGATTTTTTTATTTCATCAAAATTATGGCTCTTTGTAGGATTGGAACTTACGTCGATCGCCGCAATATCCAAATAATCTACCACTAACTATTTAAACCATTATTGCTTGAAAAATATTTTAAAACAATTTTTTCAAACATACCCTTCCTATTCATTTCTTTCGTTTTTATATCTTTGTTAACATTATTTTCATAAATAGCATAGCAGCAAAAGCGGGGAAAATCTTTTCAAATTATCTAGAATAAGCAAAAAAAAAAAAAGGTTATCCCCTTTTAATCCTATAACGGTATAGTTCGCAAATCGGTATCACCGGGGATTTCTATTATAGGGAAATGAGATGGAGGTATACGTGCTTTGTTGTTTATATGGCGCATGTAATCGGTTTAGGTTTTTTTTCTTTTAGACCTATTAATGAATATATAAAATAAAGGCAGTTGTTGCCGATTGGCTTGCGATGGCCATACACCAATTGTAAGGGGCCATTCATTATTTACTTAATGAAGATTTTGACAATTTTTGACGTAAAGATGTAAATCTTAGTGCACATTATGGAATGAAGAAAAACATTCAACATCCGAAATAGAAATCGATTTTTAATACTAAATTTCTACATGTAAAATTTTACCTAAGAATGGGTTTTACCTCCCCCCCCCCCCCAAGATAAGGTCATGTATAGATTTTCTTTACCCCCCCCTGGGAACCCTTACGTAATTAATAAATGGCCCCTAACACTCTTCATTGTGACACTGCTTTTTGGTCTGCACTATATTTACCATACAGATCAATACTGTTACTTTATTGTGATAATGTAATAGAAAACAAATATGGCCAACAAATGTATTGAACTCTTCGAATATTAAATTTCCAATGATGCCTGTAAAAAAGAAATAAGTGATTTTATTGTAATAATAAAATTTATAAGACTCACGTAGACAATCTGCGGAATATAGTTGTGGTTACAAATTCGTTTTTGATTATTCTATATTGACCACAATCTGAACTGATGTTAGGTGTAGATCTAACTAAGTTCTCTACGAGTGTAGATGAGCTTTAAGGTGGAAACACGCTAAGGCTCGAGGAATCGGTTTTCAAATTATGCTGTCTGAATTAACTTATGTATAAAATTATTAAGAACTAGCTGCACTCCGCGGTTTTACCCGCGTAGTTCCTGTTCCCGTGAAATTTTCGGAATAAAAATAAGCTTATGTCACCACCTGGATTTCAAACTATCTTCATACCAAATTCCATCCAAATCGGTCCAGTAGTTTTTAAGTTTATTCGTTCCATATAAAATTACAAATCTTTCCTCTTTATAATATTAGTGTAGATAAATATTAAATAAAAAAAATATGTGTTTGGTTTTAATAAAGGAGTTATTTATTAAGGAGTATTTTAACAGTTTAAAAAAAATCCTTTGTTTTAGTTTATATTTTTTGCCAAATTTAGTTGATTAATAGTTGTAATGTAGTGTGGTTACTAAAGACGGTCTTATATATTTTCTGATCACATAAATCGAGAAATAATTGTAGTTTCCAATCTAAAACTAGTTTGAACAGATTGATGGTATGTGTGGTATCAATTCGTCGATCTCGACCGCCTATATACCGTAGGAAATTGGATCTGTGAAAACCGATTCCGACCGTCGACGCGGCGACGTGGCGGGTGCCGTCCGATTCAATTATGTTTTACATCATGGAATAAAATATTGACAATCGATTTTTTACTATCGAATAAAACAGCAAACTGGTCTGCGGTCTCTAACTGATGTTAAATGATCATTGCAAATTATTACCATCCTCGAAATAACCTGCATTTACATTTTTGTGAAAAACTGCATTCTAAGCTTGACGTATTGCATACAAAATTCTATCATATTATTGCCATTCAACATTGAATGAAATTTTAGGGTAAAAGGCTAAACTTAACTACGTATATTATTTGCTAATAAATAAATTACGGCAGCGCGCACGTAATACGTCTGGTGTTGCAGGTGTATAGGCGTAGGCTATGGTGACCGCTTACCATCAAGTGGATCGTATGCTTGTTTGCCTCTTTAGTGGTATAAAAAATGGAGGTGTTTGTTTGTAATATAAAAATACAAAATTTTTACTAAATACATATGAATGCATATATACTTATTTCAAAATCACAATTACTCAAATTTGTATCTATTCGGGTATGCTCCGGAACGACTTGAACGATTTTGACGAGACTTTTACTAGCAGATAGCTGAAGTTACTCAGCGTAACTCAAGCTATTTAGGTTTTTCGAAAATAATTTATAAATAAATAAAGTGTTCCATGTAAAAAAACTAAAATTCATGATATTGTGAATAAAACACGACTCAATGTAGAGTAACATCAAAACATTCTTTTTTAATACGTCGATTACCCATAAAAACAATAGGAAAACAATGGAAAGTTGGCGTAAACGCCAGGTAAGTGCTCAAGGGGTTAATGATTATTTACAAACAATATTACGGAGTGAAGAATACATGAAACGCTGACGTGACGTGACGGAGACGTGGGCACACAGCTAGTTAAAATATGTTGCGACGCACGGCAAAAGTTGAAAACAAACTAAAACTTGAAAACTAAATACAGCATACGTTAGAGACAATGAACTCATCATCATCAACCCCGATTGCTATAAAGTATTCAATATATTTTTAGCAACAATTACCTTGCATTTATTCTCATAAACGTAATAAAAAGTTATAAAAGATTACATATATATTACAACAATATATTGACACAACAGGATATGTTATCTTTGTTAAAAAAATACATATAAAATTACGTAAGTAATGTAGTTACTAGGTAATGTACATTAAATAGTATGTACCTTCTGAATGAAACTGACTCAAGACAACAATCGAGATAGTCAGTTAGACTCGTAAAATGACGGTGAATGATGATACATTTAAACAATGTTAAATGAACTTAATTATGTTCGAAAAATAAATTCAATTATTATTATATTTATGAACCTATAAGAAAATATTGGCATATAAACGCAAAAGTTTTAATTTCAGAACTTTAATCGTCCCTTACTCGGAAGAACTTCACTCTTTGAGTTGGTAGACTTTCATTGCGGAGGTAGCATTTGTGATTTGTCGGCGTAGAGATGATTCTACCATTTATTTACATAGAATCCTAGTAAATACAGTAAAACGACATCTAGCCGTATAAGTAGTAAATAAAATAATATGTGAAAATGAGAAATAATAATGGTAAGATTGAATGTTTTACAGTTTGTAATTAATTTAACTTAAGATTTATGATCACTTTCTCTTTCTCATACATTTCCTATTTACTTTTGCGCAATAAGTAAACTATAACAATAAGTAAAATACCACCAAAATTATATAATATGAGGTCAAATACCACAGACTAAATAATAAGAAATAAAAACTGATACATAACATTAAAATCCCGCCAAAAACTCCTTTGATATACAAACTGACAATAATGACATATAAATACAGAATATAACACAACGATTTTGCCACAGATATTATTTTTATTACCTTTTTTATTTTAAACCAATACGGTTATATATCGATTTATTATGCACCAGCACTTCAAATAATTTATCTTACTTATTCACGGTGGAAACACTCGGAAGTCTCTCGAGACTCCAGCTTGTTCGGAACGACGTCGCCATCTTATTTCAATGATTATAGGTTTGAGGAAATATTATTTACGATGTTAAAATTGAAGGGAGAAATATTTTGAATAGAATACCAATGGAAAAATTCTCTCGTTCTCAAGTGATGCTGCTGGGACACAAATATAAATACATAGAAATAGATTTCTAAACCTGAAAGTGGAAATTAGTTAGAGTTGCATTAGGACATGTTTTCCTTCACAGAAAGCTCAAGTTTACTGTATCAGAACATTCGAATCATCGTCAACCGAAAGATGTGTATGCTGGTCATAGATCTCCCCAAAGATCTCTAAAACGGCCGGCTTAGCAGCACCCGAATCATCGCTTCAAAATTAAAATAAATCTGTTTCAACCTGACATATTATTAATGGGTTTTATATGTTAATTAATTACATAAGCATCAATTGGAAGAGCGTCTATGTTTTGCTTATTTTCAATGACATGGAGGACTTGGGGATGTCTAAATAATGATTACTTATTTATTTATTTACATTCAAATTGACATGATTTTATACCCAATGTAGCTAAAAACGAATTTACCACTCTTTAAAAAATATAAGATGTTTACATGCGCGTGTGTGTATGTGAAGATGTGTGGTTTGTGTCGAGTGTGTGTGTGTATATATGTATTTAATTCTTAAGCGTGATGCATATACATACATGATGCGGTCAATAAGTCCAAAGTTTTTTTTAGTAAGAAAACGTACAAAGTATTTTAAAGGCACAGGGCAACTTTATAAAGACTATTTATAATGCAACGAAATTGAGAATTTGTCATTTTTACACGCGGCTTAATATTTACGGGACTTTCTGATTAGTACGAATCACTGTAACAAATTAATAAACCGCGGATCCACTCACGCAACGGTCTTTCGGAAACAATAATAGTGAAACGAAACCGACCTTGCAATTGTCATATAGTATTTAGGCAGTCCGTTATGTTATGTTGCTTAGCCAGGACAGTCACGTATAACAGAACACCTGCATCAAAAAGGGGAGATACTGTTAGGTTTAGCTTGAGATGCTGGCTATCTAAACTCCACACGCAGCGCGACCAGCGTACACGTTGCCAGGGTCCCGGATACGCTTTCTCATTCTTCCGAAACCTTAACTCAACATATTTCTTAACGCACCAAGATATATTCTGAAATCTAGGTAAAGAATGCAACTTAAGTTTAACATAATGAAGCTATAAGCTTAATAATAGATATAGAGAGAGAGTAATATAACCTTTGTATAATATGTAAATAGCCGTGTGGTGCCGGCTAAGAATGGTACCACCTCATCTTCCCTTAAAAGACGACTGAGAGATAAACAAAGGGATGGGCAGCAGTATCATCTGAGTACCACAAACACCTACTGCGATCGCCAACCCGCCTGCCAAGCGTGGCGATTGTGGAACCCCCCCCCCTCCCTTTTTTGGAGAGACCTATGTACGTCCAGCAGTGGACTTTTTCGGTTGAATAATAATAATGTGTAAAGAAATAGAAGTTCAAAGTAAGTCTTCTACATTCTTGTTTCTTGCTCTGACTCTTACAGTTTCTTATCACCTGCATTTGTTAAAATATATGTAAATTCATCTATCTTCTTATAAATATAAATAAATTGTATCTTTGTCTTCTATGCACTCTTTAACTATTTATCGAGTTATGATCAAACTTTGGTTGGTTCTGCATACGCCCGCGAAGATTCCAAAAACAACATTCTTTGTCTTCGTTACCCTCGCCGAGCAGACTAGCTTATATAACATTTTTGTATAAGACTAAGTGGATTCTATGCGACAAAAGATATGGCTATTTTCCTGAAGTGTTTACTTGAATTATCACGAGATATAACCATTTTACGTGTAACATTAACGTAAACAAGTTCAATTTACTCGACTCAGGCGGGTAGATCGAAACGCCCCACGGGAACTAAACCTTGAACTTATAAGAAAACATTATTATCTGCTAGCAACATTCTCGTGCTGTTGATTTAGACGATAACGGATCTTATTCCTGTCTTAATAAAGACGATGTTATGTGCAATAAGTTTTACATTGGCATAGGTCAATGGCTTAGAGGAAAAAATGGTATAGTTAGATGAAGACACGCAGGTTATTGCATTTTAATATTGTTTCAAGATACTTTTTTTCCCGACATCATTGTCAGGGTAAACGTTATTCAACATGTTTGAATGGTGGCGTGTTGAGTTTTCTTAACCCCTTGAGCACTAACCTGGCGTTTACGCCAGCTTTCCATTGTTTTCCTATTGTCTCATTTTTATGGGTAATCGACATATTAGGTAAATATAGTAAATGAGAACGCTTTTTGTCCAATGGACCGATTTACATAATTCTTTATCTATACTCTATTTTGATTGGTTGATTCGACCGAAAGAGTCCACTGCTGGACAAACGGTGGAATTGACATAATCTCCACGACTGGCAGGGAGGTTGGGGATCGCAGTAGGTGTTTGTGATACTCCGAGGATGCTGCTGCTCATCCCTTGGTTTATCTCTTAGTCTCATTTTACGACACCCACGAGAAGATATGAGGTGGTACTATTCTTAGCCAGCACCATACTAAAACTATACTCTATACCAATAAATAAACGTGAAGTGTCAGTATGTCTGATAAAATTATAGACATAATATGTTTTCACTATGCTCAATAGACTAACAGAGCGGGAGAGTGAGAAGTCATAATTAATAAAAATAAATGATACATATTATATTTATAATAAAAAAGAACCAGATCGAGTTTCTTGGCGGCTCTTCTCGACCGGGTTGTTTTCCGAACCGGTGGTAGTCTAATAGACGTTCATAAGTGCCTTCTTAGGGCCTAAATTAAAGAAAGACTTTTATTTTTGTTTTTATATATATTGCCTAAGACAAAAAGAGTTTTTCAATATCGATTCAATTTCTATACTTGCTATGACCCCCTAAGACCGCTGTCATTTCTGTTGGAGTAATTTTATTTAAATAGTTAATAATCTTCGACGAAACTAAAAATATTATTTGTGTTATGTTCAGTGAGTGAATGTGAGATTTACACAACGTAATAATCAAAATAAATACACTTTTCACGTGTATTTAAGACAGGTTTGATTACATTGTTAGTTCACATATTTTGCCGATTTGGGTTTAATATTTAGTCGTAAACCTGATTTAATTTATAGATTTTATCTTTTTAAATTGATTTATTATAATGTTTTACTGCTTTATATAGAGTGGGAAGGTATTTGGCGGTAAATAAAAGTATATTTTTTTACGGTAGTGTTTGACAAAATGATGACGTCATGAATATCGATAGCCGAAGCTTCAACTTAAAACTAGAAATGTATCACAAATACATTCCTAGGTACATCGTGATAATGATCAAATAAATATTTCCGCCATCCTTGACGTACCTATTGAAGAAACATGAACGAAAATGTAAAAAATAAAGTACCAACAGTAATAATTCTCAAGGGCTTCCCTCATTATATTATGCCATCATTTTAGATGTCTCATTTGGAATTCAAGCGGAAATTATTTGTGCGTCGATAACGAAACCTTGGGCTGTAAATTGAAAACCCAATGTGTAATACTTAGGTAATGACTTAATTAACTCTAATTGTAGTCTATTTTTGATCAAACGTAATAAAGTATACTTACCTACAAGCGGAGTAGTAAATTTTGTCTTAACAATCCTTTGTTTTTTATGCTATACTGTGTGCTGCTAAAAAATAAAACGTAGTAAAGGAATTATGAATAGCGGATGTAGCCGCGGGCAAACAGCTAGTATGTAAAAATAAAATAAGTAACACTAACTTAGTGAAATATATTTTCATGATATCGATCAATGGTTTAACATGCGCAATTGTTCTTCCGCAGGTTGTGTCGGGGCCACGCGTTACCATGGCAACGGGGGTAGAAACATACCTCCGAAACTAGCAAGGTGAGTGCACTGCGAAGTAACCTAGGATGACCTATATTTCAAATGTCAGAAGAATTCCCAGAGGACAGTTACGAAGTAGCCGCGTTAACCTTTATACTTTTTTTTTACACGGAATAGGCTCAGTGCTTTGACTACAATCTCTTCTGATGTTAAGTGAAGACGTGGTTTAGGTAAGCCTAGAGGTATTGGTTCTCAAGTGATGCTGATGGAACACACCTATTGGTATTTGGCGAAAGGTATTCAAACTTGAGAGTGGTAGCTACCCAGGCGGACATCATTAGAAATTGTCCTACCACCATGCTATGGTTTCATCACGATGTTTTCTTTCTTCACCGAAAGTTCAGGCCGATTTTAGAGTCGGATAGATGGGTATCGAACTCGCGTCGATTGACGCGGATTCCGGCCGCAATACCCGCTGGGCCATCATCACTTCAAACCGAATACTATCATTATACATGTGTACACTCGTTCCTTATTTACCCTCAAAGGATTAGATAGACTTCAATGAAATATAGCGCAGAAGTGCGTTTAGCCCATGAAATCAAAATAGATTACCTATTTTTATAATTCCTAATAACTATTCCTAGTTAAATTATTCTTTCATTTAGTTTTAATATTTCTTTACCGTTTTCAAGACGAATATATTCTGGTTACGGAATTATTATAGACATATTATTAATATATACTATAGGGTCAAATACTGCTAGTTAATGTATAAAAAACTACTACTTGCCATGCTAAGATCTCTTCAAAAACTAATTTTGAAATTGCTAATTCACCAATGTTGCCAACACACCAGAGAGATACCGTTTTTTTTGTCTCTCCCTTCCCAATATAACGAATTGTAAGCAAAGCTCTTACAGTCCCGCCACCCTTCACATGATAACGTAAACATGGACATAAACACGATCTCTTTATTTTTAATCTAAACAAATAAATAAAAATGAAGTGTCTATTTCTAATCTCAAAATTAATTTTGTATTTATATATACACGACACCTAAATCTAAAACGCAATTTTTAAAATTTTTTTTGTTGTCTGTCTGTTTCTTCCGGGTAATGTCCGGAACGCCTGTATAGATTTTAACGTGATTTTTTGGTAGATAGCTGAAGTTACTTCGTGTAACTTAGGATACTTTTAATTTTCGAAAATAATTATGGATCCCCATAAAAAAATTAAAACTCATAGAAAATTGAATAAAATCTGATTCGATGCACAGTTTTACGAGCAAGTGCTTGAATTTATCAGAAATATTTTTAGTTTATCTTAGTACTAATAAAAAAATAGGGTTCCGTATAAAAAAATGCAGTGAAGAATATATGAAACGCGGGTGTGCCGCGGGGACACAGCTAGTTTTTTTATACCTCGTGAATTAGGCGTGTTGGGTGTACTTTTGCAGTATCTGATTATGTTTCACCACAAAACTACCAGCACTCATAATATAAGATCTTTAATGATTAGAATTAACGAAGCGAGAAATTTATAAACACAATTTTTCGCAATACATAATTCTTTTTATCGTTTTCGGATTTATTAACGAGATTTCTAGAGCGAGAGGAAACGTTTTACAGTTAATATGAATTTTAAATCATCGGTGGTCATGATAATATTGAAAATTCCAAAATTAAATCTAGTGCCGTTTTTTTTTTTTTTGTTTGTTTGTTTTTTTTTTAAATCGAGAAATATTAAACGGATTTGCATGGTTCTTTTTTTTAAACCATACATATATTTTCTGAGCTGAATTTGGTATATATTCTGTTATGTTAAATAATATATTCTACATGCTATAAGGATCAAATTTAAATAAGTCATGCCAGCGCGTTCTCTTCGGAATGCTTCAGCTAAATTTTTGAATATTAAAGGAAAATAATGCTGAGTGAATAAAAGAAAATAAAAATATGTATGTACGATCGGAACTGCGAGCATAGCTAGTGACTGATAAAAATTCAAAACATATATTAATGGCACACACAAAGACACGTGATGAATACTTGGAATTTTAATAATAAACAAAATTCTCATTTTAAAAATGTACAACAATGTTATATTGCGGCAAAACATTTGAATGAAATAATCGGAGCGTCGTAAATAACAAGGCCGTGTCCTGCCAATGCCGTTCGGAACATCTGTGCAAATAAAAAACCAAAATTAATAACAAAATGCTCCGAATAATGTAAAATGAGTAAACACCGTACACTTGGCGGTAATTCCAATAACGTCATTAACGTGTTTCTTTTGTTCTAACTAATGTCGAGTTTATTGGGCCTTGTGGTCAAGTCTTTGACTTGACAAGGAGAAAAATTTGCATGCTATGACTAGTTAAATGACGTATAATATGCATTTTTTAATACTGAATGTTAAGGACAGCTATGTAGCGACCGCTTAGGTCAGAAAGTCCGAAAAAAGTGACTAGAATAAGGGCACTACAATAGTACGAATCTTTGCTGGAGCTGCTGTTACCTACATGCAACTTCTGCGTACTTTAATGTTAAACCTATACAGTGATCAATCAAATCAAGAGAAAAAAGCGATAATTTAGAAAACCTGTGTACAAAAATTTTGCGTGTGGTTTACAGTTGCTAGTGTACGAAGTAGTGCAAAAAGTGCACAGACTTCCCCAGTTGGGGGTGGAAGCACGTTTTGAGCAGCAGATGCACATTATTTACATATATAATTACACCAAAATGGCGATATGTATCTGGTGTGATTGTGGCTCCCCTGATGCCCTTAAATTAAACGGCAGGATATATCAGAATACTGGGCTAGTAAGAAGATGGATGAAAAACGATTGCATGTAGCTGAGACCTGAATGTTGGATTTGTCGTTTTATTGACGTGTTAAAAGAAGGGTGGAAGCGCATGTAAATAGTAATGAATATGAACGTGAAAGAATGGAAAACTAGATGTAAGCCAAAGAAATGTTGAATAGAATGTGTGATGAATAATTTGAAAAGAAGTGAAGGAGATAACGACTGATAAGGACATATGGAAGAAAAAAAAACATACTGCCCCGACCCCAAGTTTTGAAACGATGATGGTGCAGTATGGTGGGTAATGCAACCGAATTCTGTATCTATGGATGTGGGTTCGAGCCCACCTATCCTATAATGTATAATATAATGCTCGCCTGAGTAGCTACCATCTTCAAGTTTGAAAACCTTTCGCCAAATACCAATAGGTGCTTTTCCGGCAGCATCAATTGAGAACCAGGTCCTCTAGGCTTAGTGTGTTTATCATTCTGGAGCATATCATCACTTAACATCAGATATGATTATGGTCAAAGCATAAAGCTTAAACCGTGTAAAAAACATGAGTTGGGAAACGGCATGAGGTTGATTATGACCAAACAGATTATCCCAAAGTTCGTCACTTGTATCATTAGTTTGTTTCCATTCTACCGTATAAAAATCGTCATGTCACCATTAGTCAAACGCGGTAGCCTGTAATAATGAAGAAAATGTCAAAAATTGTTACAGTACAAAAGAACATAAAACAATTTACCATCCCACGGTAATCACGCACGATGCTGCCTAAATGGGACCAGACCGTTTATAATCAAATCGTGATTTCCTTTATCATTGAAATCTATTTGCAAAATGACAGTTGTTAACGTGATTGTCGTGTTTTTGTTGCAAAAACTACTTATACTGTAGGGGATAGAGTATTTTTCACATTTACATAATTATAACAGTACTTAGCAAAACGGCCGCCATAATGCCCGAACTCTCCTGGGTGTTTATGTGGCACTTCAGAATTCATGTTTCATCCTATTATTTTCGTAAACTTCACTTGAAAACAATATCACGTATAATGTCACCAATATTACCTATGTATATAATAAACTATCTTATAAATAAAGCATAAAATACCGATAAATATAATAACTTCAACAAAAATTACGTTAATAAAGCCATTAAAACAAATAATATTAAAAGTATGTAATTAATTTTACAAAATAGTATCTATGAAATATCTTCATAAAATAATTCTCATTTCAAAATATTATTATGGGGTTTGTTTAGGAAAAGCAATTACACGTTCTCATTATTATTTGAAACGCTCCTTTGGTTCAGGAGGACTCGTAAATTTTCCAGTTCGCCATTATGCCACGTCACAATGAACCTCGAGATACGGTACGGTCGCGCCTGGATTGAGTTCACCAGCTACCGGTAGAATTTAATAATTACATACTGTTATAATAAAATTGAATAATAGAATAATTTACCAAGTGTTGTGTTGTGTGTGATACCAAGTGTATCACAAAATATATACTTCAAATAAGATGTTCAAGTACCTCGAAATGTAAAGCATAGAATTAATGCAGCATGGGTGAAATGGCGGCAGATCATAACTACCACGTGTCATCTCAAATCCCCCTTAAATTAAAGGGAAAGATTTACAAGAACTTAATATGGACTGCTTTTTTGTATAGATCAGAATAGTGGTTCATAAAGGTGACGGACGAAAGAAAACTCAGATGCAAATGTTGACATGGATGTCTTGGGTAACTATAATGGACAGGTTTAGGAATGAGCAGATTAGAAGAAGTTAGAAAGTAGCGCCATTAAAAAGAAGTTAAGTAACAGTTGTATGCGATGCGCAGGGAGGAAGAGGATGTTATAAGAAAGGTATTGATATGCTTAGAAAGGGAGTGAATGCGGAGATTACTGCAAATAGAGAGGAATGGAAGAGGAAGACATCTTGTGCCGACCCCAAATGAAAATGAATTATGGATAGGGAGATAAGTTAAAATAAGAAGTACTATAATGCGCGTCAGCAATTGAAATATTATTTTAATTAATATGTGTATAAACGTAATTCATTTTTTACTGCTTCTACAATCTGTTCTTTGTCTATATACTCACACATCGTTGTCAGTAATTTATAATAAAAGTACTGTTTCGAGTATACTTAATTAAAAATCGTAATCCGCTGCCGTAATTTTAATTGGAGAGTCGATATTTCGCTCTTTGTGATTTCGATATTTTGTTGGTGAACAAAGAGAAAATTTCACTTCCATCCAATTCATATTTTTATTGCCTCATCAAACACTAGATTATAAATAAGGCTGACCACATAAAATATAAATCAAATCAAATCAAAAATAAGGAACTTATGAACATTTTAATTTTATCCTAGAAATAGCGTTCTATACTAAAATTCGTTTTGCGGAGAAAGAGATAAAATATTTGTTTTTACGTACATTAAAAACAGTACTCAATATTACTTCCATAACTGTCCGTAGTTTCTTTATGAGAGACACCCATCATCAGGTTATGGAATGTAGTAGTGCATCGAATAAATAAAAAAAAAGTTACTACACTTTGAATTATTTACTCTAAAAAGATCACAAGAGGAATGCGTATGAACCTGTAATGTATTTAATTCAAGACCGATCAGACAGGAAAATAATTGCCATCGTTGACTTATATAGTTATACAACATACATTACGTGATATTACAACAATGCATAAACAAGTAATAACGTTGTCACTTGACCAATGCAACATGTTTCCCAATGAGTACAATGGCGGCTTGGTAACATTAGTTATGTCGCGAACTGACTTTGTTCTCATAAGAATTGCGACGATCCATTAATACTGCCTATGCGGTATTTATATATGTTAATTAGACGGCTTAGATCATATATAACTGGCACTGGTAAGCGAGGACCAACCCCGTCCACAGCGGCTTACGATACAAGGAGAAAGACACGAAGTAAGGGCGCAGTAGAATTTTACCATTTATCATTATGAGCAGACTACCGTCCAAATTGGAGGAATGAGTAAGCTTTACCTGAAGTGTTATGCAAAAAACAATTGATAGATGAATCGAACGGTATATGCTGTGCATCCGGTAAAGAGATTCTTCCCAATATCCAGGAACTACCACAATCCACAGTCACTACTGGGAACCTGTCAAGTCACTACATATGAAAGTAGTTATATACAAAATAGCATTACTTCGCTTATTCGCTTACCTTTAGTCAGTGACTATACACTAAAATACTACGTCTGGTAGCATCTTGGAGCATCTTATTACAGTTGTTTTCACAGTGTTAGTCCGGAGTCAGGAATTGTGCCCGGTTATGACAATAGGATTGCCTTCTATTACACAGGACTAAACATAGTCAGAGAGATCTGGGTATGATACACTACAGTTAATCCTTCGGGGTAAATCGCAATACTATGTATCTCTTTATGGTCATAGACTGCAAGTCACAAGGGCGAATCCGCGGGCACAGCAAGTTTTATTGTATTACTTTTTTTCCTACTTAACACATAATCTCTAATATTTAAATCAAGTGCCGTTTTAACCCGTAGAAAGGTCCCACAAAGAGAGATAGTGTAAATAATTTCCCACGGATAATAATGATCTATATACTTTTTAAGAAGCAATAACGGAATATTTTTTTCTGAATTTGCTCTATACATTAACTCTTAACTTTATCGTCATTTTCCTGTCTGTTTACCAAGTTAACAGTTCCATACTGCATATTTTCCCGGTTAAGAATTTTATGTTACTAGATACTATAAATTATTTTGTAACTGGGTTTACTTAGATACTTCCCTATTGTACATTTATCAATAAATACGTAATTTTTTAAACAAGCTCATCTTTCAATAAATCACACACACATATCATCACATCACATTTGTTACCTTCTACTTTCATGAGCGTTGTCATACATCGTTTGTCAGTTACAGCTACTTCATGAGATCAACTTATTATAAAAATTCAAACCCCCTGCGACTAGTCCGTTATTCTAACGCATCAACACTGAGCCATCATCGCTTCGAACGGACAAAACAATACCCTTACATTATTAACTGTGCTATATCTCCATTATACTGATGTTCCTTGAGGGAGTATTAAAAGTAAATTGCCAATGAATCCTGTGTCTTATTTATCGCCAGGATATTGAGGATTTGTGTGCGGTAATTCGTATTAATAAAATACATTTCGAGAGGTGTGGATTCCGTTTAATTTATTGCTTTTAATGAAAGTGCGGAAAGTGAAACAACTATCTGCTTTAATAAAAAAAATATATTTTTAGTGGTTGTTAGTTAATTTTTCACTCGATAACCACTAGATTAATTGTTATAATTCTTTTTTAAATCTTTATACGTATTTACGAGGTAGATTTTAGTATTTACTTTATTAAATTAACGTTCAGGTACGTTAGTTTAGATACCCAGTGTTTCGGCATATGCTGAGTTGGAGACCCTTTTCATCTAATGAGATGTGCTGGTGGGTGGCATACATTCCCCCTGCTATTATGTGTGTTTTTGTATTTTTTTAGTTTCATTTTTTTTTGTATGTTTTTTTATATGTATTTTTGTATCTCATTGATGAATAATTGTTTTCTTTTTTTCGTTTTTTATTCTCCAGATTACAAAGTCTGTTTTCGTTCTCGAATTAAAGACAAAAAAAAACCGACCCAAGTCTTCCTACATACCAGTTCTTATAGATAACTTCACTATGCCAATCGCATTTTTGAAACCAAATTTGGTTTTGCAAGTCACATTCGAGAAGATATAATGTCACCGTCGACGGATACGTCTGAGAGGACGTGATTATCATTTTATAAAAAAATTGATTAAGAAAACATGAAATTATGTCTGTAAAATAAAATGACCCACACGCACGTTTTCTTGATTGATTTATTTCGTGAAAACTGCTAATCTATTATCAAAGCGTAAATTTCACGTGTTTCACGTGTATTTACAGGCGTATAATTGTATAATTATTACAGTTTACAATGTAGTCGTGAAGTTAATATAGGGTTGAGAAGAGAAAAGACCTAAGTTAAATATCGTTTCGATTTTCCGTAGAACTTTAGTAGTAATGATGAATTTTAATAATGATATATTTTTTTATAAAAAAAACATATCAGATACAAGGAGCGCTGATGACTACTCAGCCTTTAAACCAACCAGAAAACAGTCTGATGAAACCATAGCACGGTGGTAGGGCATTTTCTAATACGCCCCTAGATAGCTACCACACTCAAGTTTGAAAAATTGTTACCGAATTGAGGTGAGCTTACAGTCTTGGTCTACACTTATTATCGAGTAAGATTGCGGTTAAAACGATGACCCTATACGGTTTAGAAAATAGTTCTTATGAATGGAACCACAAGCGTCTTTCTTCAAAAGAAGAAGGAAAAAAACTAGACAATAAACATCTAGATGTTAATAAAAAAAATTAAAGTGTTTGTTTGTAATGTAAAAATAACAATTTTTAACTTAAATTACGGTACGTATTCCAAAAATACAATTATTAAATTTTTTTCTGTCTCTCTGTTTGTTTCTGGTAATCACCGGAACGGCTGGGCCGATTTGAACGGTAAATAGCTAAAGTTACTACGCGTGACTTAGGGTACTTTTGATTTTTTTAAATAATTATGGTTACGCTTTGAAAAAAAATGAAACATAAAAAATTGAATAAAATATGATTCAATGGAGTTTTACGGGTGTTGAATTTATGAGAAATATTTTTACACCAGCTGATGCCCGCGTCTCCGCCCGCGTTTCATATATTCCTCAGTGCATTTTATTTTTTTTTTTACGCGGAACATTAACTTTTGTTATGTACTAAGATAAAGTAAAATTATTTCTCATAAATTCAAACATTTGCCCGTAACTTCAGCTATCTACCAAAAAAAGTCTCGTCGAAATCGGTCCAGCCGTTCCGGAGATTACCCGGAACAAACATTTTTGGTAGAGGTATCATGTATATACATACATTCATATCTACTTAGTAAGAAAATAATAATTTTGACATTACAAACAGACACTTCAGATTTATTTATTAGTATAGATTATCTTAGAACTAAAAATTTTTGTAGGAAAATAATTATGATTTCGTATAAAAAAATTAAAACGCAATGAAGAACATATGAAACGCGGGCGCAGTCGCGGGCAAAGCCGCGGGCATACAGCTATTAATAAATAAAATTAGTCGACAAGCAGAAGAGATAAATGTACTGAACTGTTTTGTATATTACATACATACATACATATATATATATATATATATATATATATATATATATATATATATATATATATATATATATATATATATATATATATATATTATTAAAAACTACCAGAAATAAATTGAAAAAAAATAATATGTAGGGGAACAGTTATCACAGACATAATAATTGTATCGCGATTCCCTAGCACGTCCGTATGGTCGGGCCGTTCGAACGTAAGTCATGCGTCGACGCCCCACTCCCCAGTTGACGCCTCCGTTTATACGTCGAACTGACGTCACCGTGGCGGCGTTTTCTTTTAGTCAGCTACCTTCTTGTTACACGGCCTCTCCTGACGGGCGGACGTCCCCGTCTGCATCTATACCGTGACCTTTACACGAATCTTCAGCCACCGCTGAAATCCATAAATTGTACAAAATTGAACATATATTCATAATATTGCAACATACCCTTCTTTCGAAACCAACTCTTCATATTCTTCTTTACACTCATTTTATACTCAAACACTCAGGCTAAATGTGCATAGGTCATACAGATAATTTTTTTTTATAGACCTATATTCTATTCATTACATAATTTATCGTGACAGAGAAATACACTTATGCCAATGTAACTATATAACATGGTAGAGAAACACACTCGATACCAACCGTTACAGAGAAACTCACTCATGTCAACGTTAACATTTACCTTGGTAGAGAAACGCACTCATGTCAACGTTAATATATACCGTGGTAGAGAAACGCACTCAATACCATCCGTGACAGAGAAACACACTCATGCCAATCCAACTGTATAACATGGTAGAGAGAAACACACTCGATACCAACCGTGACAGAGAAACACACTCATGCCAATTCAAATATAAAACATGGTAGAGAAACACACTCGATACCAACCGTGACAGAGAAACACACTCATGTCAGTTTACCTTATCAATTAATAATTAAATCATTAACTCCGAATTGTTAAAGGCTGCACATGTCTCAGGGGTTCATTCTCCAGCTCATAACACCATGCTTTCGGCTGCAGCTTCTTTACTTTTTCCATATGAGCCGACCAACAACTCCAGCTTGTACCGATGATGTAATAGCTGTTTTACCACCTTGTAGGGTCCGCGCATGCACGAATCTAGTTTCCCAACGGCTTGACAAGACTTAATTGCAAATACCTTATCGTTTAAATTAAAGACATATGGTGTTTTACGCCTTTGATTCACATAATCATATTGATTTTGTCGATTAGTCGAAAATAACGAAGATACCCGTTGTCTTCGTATGGTCATATTGGCTCCACGGTTTAGAGTGGGATCGTAGATTGCAAGAACGGGTTCATTGGTTAAACAATGAGTTATATATTCACGCACTTTATCTTGCTCAACTCTCCATACGAAAGGCACATTCTTTTTGGTTAAATGCTCAATACAAGCTGTCCGGTGAGCTAAATTAGGAATATACCGCTTGAAATAGCCTGCAAGGCCAAGAAAATGTTGAATTTGTTTGAACATACAGGGTTTGGGGAATTGACAACAGCCAGTACCTTACACTCGCTCGGTCTAACCTGACCATTACTAATGACCCTTCCAAGATACTCTATTTCTGGACTAAGAAAAGTACACTTCTTTAAATTTACAGAGAAGCCTGACGTAGTCAGTGTTTCTAGGACCTTTCGCGATAAAATTAAACCTTTGCGTATAGAATTACAAAGTAAAAAAAAAACGTCATTAATATAGACCAAAACCTGTCCAAATTCAATGAAGGATTTATTTTTTTAATAACCAACAGGTGCATTAGTAAGACATGCGGCATTTTTAGATATTCGAAATGACTTTCTGGTGTTACGAATGGAGTTTTAGCGATCGAGGTTCGCTTCTTGTGCACTTGATGAAACCCCGTTGCTATGTCTAAGTTCGTAAAGTATGTACTGGATCCTAGCCTATCAATGTGATCTGAGAGGCAGCAGAAATTTGTCTTTGACTGTATTAAACTTAATGCCCTGTAGTCTACGCACATACGGTCCGTGGCGTCTTTCTTTTTAACTAAGATCACCGGGCTCAAGTATGGAGAATCAGATTCACGTATAATATCCTTAGCTAACATCATTAGTCATATTTCGAACGCGAATTTTTTCGTCGTAAGATAATTTTCAAGATCTATAGCACACAGATTCGGTATTAAAAACTTCTATTTCATTTTCGTTTGAAATTTCACCAGGAACGATCAGAGCTACACTACTCATTAAGCCATACGCTTCGCCCTTCAAAGAATTTCCAATACGCGACAGACACTCATCATCATCTCGCCCATTAATTTCTTTTGCCCTATCCACCTCCTGGCACAACGCGTCAATGTTATGAACATGTGGCTCGAAATTTAAAAATAAAATAATTATGAGACCTTACTTTAACTATCGAAGTAATGGCCTCCATGATTCTGCCAGTTGTGTTCTCACCCGCAGTAATACTTTTCCGTGACACCGCGCCGCCATCGCAAACATTTTCCGTAGATGCATAATTTCTCAATACGGGCAAAACTGGTTGCGATACTAGCCCCGGAGTCGCTGAGGCAACACGTAGCTCAAACGACGCTTGTGGTAAAGCAGAAAAACGTTCTTCAATAGTATTTACTCTAGCAAGGATAACGTCTAGCACTTCTTTGTTCGAATCACGATTGCGTTTTTAGCACTAGATTACCGTTACATTGCAACAATAAACGACCACGTTCAAACTAGAAAGTGAACATGGAAACCACAAAATTAATCAAGAACAATCAAACAATAAGAATGATTTAAATAAGTCGAAATGAATGCCAAAAGCGGGTAAGCAACGTCGTCTATCCCACTTCTGATATTAAAAACTACCAGAAATAAATTGAAAAAAAATAATATGTAGGGGAACAGTTATCACAGACATAATAATTGTATCGCGATTCCCTAGCACGTCCGTATGGTCGGGCCGTTCGAACGTAAGTCATGCGTAGACGCCCCACTCCCCAGTTGACGCCTCCGTTTATACGTCGAACTGACGTCACCGTGGCGGCGTTTTCTTTTAGTCAGCTACCTTCTTGTTACAATATATATATATATATATATATATATACCTCTACCAAAAATGTTTGTTCCGGGTATATACATATATTAGAAATTGCAAATTGTAAAATTATGCATTTCATTTAAAGTCAAACAAAACGTGCACCTAATTGCATAGAAACAATCAAGATAAACCAAATTATAATATCGAGGAAATCCTAAACCATAGACGTGTCAACTGTTAGAGCAAGGTCGATACCATACACTGTTTATCCGCACAAGGTCAAGGTCGGCACGATCGATACAGATGCTGCAGAGCGAGACATCGGATACATTTTAACGTTTCGTGTGAAAGAGCGACGCGATATGCGAGTCTATCAGAGGGGTGGTCGAGGTTTCCAACTGTAAACACAGTGTATAAAGCGTGAGGGTTTGTGATATTATTATTATGAAAGATGCAAATTAAGTGACGCTTGATTGATCGTGTGTAGTTAACTAAACATAATTGTCATTGTGTCTCTCCGTCTACAATGTATAGTTGTATGAATGTTCCAGCGACATCGCTCTGTTCTATTGTTATTTACTGCATTATTTATCTAAATCATTCAATGCAGACTGCATCTAATAAAAACTCGTATGTATATTATAGAAAGTAGTTGTAAGATATGTACCGGAGGTGGGCGACAGTTACAACACAGTTTTTAACTACAGTAACCATTACCGTTTTATTATGTAAATTGTTTTACCTAAATACATAAATAATACAGTGTACTGTTGATACAGTCTTCATTGACGTTGGAATTATATCGTTAAAATTATATAAAAAAAAAATAGAAATATAGATAGGTAAAAATATGCCATCGCGAAGTTTCTCTAGGATTTTTAAAGAACTACAATTTTCTACTACATCATAGCCGTAGGCTCGAGGTTCAAATCCATCTCATTTCTATAGTAAAGCTGAGCTTGCGGTAAAGAAAAAAATTGTTAGCAAACCATAGCATGGTGGTAGGAAATTTTCTAATACCCATCTAATACCAATAGGTGTCTTCCTGCAGCATCACTTGAAAGCCAATACCTCTAAGCTTAGCGTATTTGTCATCTTGGTGCGCCGCGAAACATCTAATAAAATAACGGTTAAAGTCTATTACATTATTTTTATGGGCCTCATATTTCCGTAAAGCTAGCAATAGGTAATAAAATATTACAAGATGAAAATTTACCGTAGCTACATTTTTAAAAACAATGCAAGGATGTACTCATTCGGTGTGAAATGAAGCGTAAAGTTTTATCTAAGCAGCGCGGGAAAATGTTAGGGGGTGAAACACTGTCTATTGTGGACCTTTAGTGCGTAAATGCATTTCCCCCCGTCAAAAAAAAAAAAAAAAAAGGTCACTGAAACACTGTCTGTTGTGGACCTTGTCCGTATGTGTTGTGTGTTTATGTTGTGTTGTTTCTTCTATGTGTCTTCTTTGTCTGTCCCCCTTTTCTCTTCCTGGGTATCCCTTTCCTCTCTACGTCTTGTCGTTGGTGACAAGATGAGTGAGGGAGAGGGACCCAGAACTTTTCTTCTCAGTGGCGGGTTTCTTCCCCTTTCTCTGTGCCCGCCACTGAACTATCCCAATTTTTCTTCCTTATATGGGGGAGGAAGTTTTCTGCCCTCCCCGGCTGACTGACCTTCCTTGGTCATGCCTCCTACGGGAGGCGGGCGAAGAGGTGGGGTTGAGTAGTGTGTACACTCCCCCATCCCCGCTGGGCCATTGCACGACGAGGCCCGGTGGGTTCGCTGCAGGGGGCGACGCGGTGCTTGCGAAAGCCACCCCGTGTCGCCCCCATCCCAAATGCAGCGGACGGCCCCGGGGGGTTTTAGTGGGTATTTCCGGGCGACTCTCGCCCGGGTGAGTCCCACACTGGCGCGGAGCTCGTCACTCCGGGCCCCCTTATCTATTGTATTGGGGGACTTTGATCCCCTAAGTACAATAGATAAGGGTAGTGCGTAAATGCATTTCCCCCCCGTCAAAAAAAAAAGAAAAAAAAAGGGGTGAAACACTGTATCTACTATGTGTCTTTAGTTAGTATACATTTATTGAGGGTTGTCAGATGAACGGGTAATTTGATCATTCGATGTTATATCCCATGATTATTATTTTATTACTAGCTGTGTGCCCGCAGCTACGCCCGCGTTTCATAGTTCTTCACTCCGTTGTAAATTTGGTTATACGGAACCATAATTATTGTCCTAAAAAAATGTAAGCAGTGAGATAAAGTAAAAATATTTCTCATATTTATAGAACTTGCCCCCAGAACTGTGCATTGAATCGGATTTTATTCAATTTTTTTATGAGTTTTAATTATTTTTACGCGGACCCATAATTATTTTCGAGAGTTAAAATTACCCTAAGTTACTTGGAATAACTTCAGGTATCTACCATAAAAGTTCTGTCAAAGTCTGGCCAGCCGTTCCGGAGATTACAGATTACCCGTTACAAACAGACAGACAGACAAAAAAAAAAAAATTGTATTTTTGGTGTCGTTGGTATGGATTGCTTGGTTGGATTGTATCGTATATACATTAATATCTATTTAGTAAGAAAAAATAATTTTGACATTACAAACAGACACTTCAATTTTATTTATTACTCTTTTTTTACACGGTATAAAGCTTTGACCACAATCTCACCTGATATTAAGTGACGATGTGGTCCAGGATGGTAAACACACTAAGCCTAGAAGTACTAGTTCTCAAGTGATGCTGCCGGAGCACACCTATTGGTATATGGCGACAGGTTTTCAAACTTGAGGGCGGTAGCTACACAGGTGGGCGTAATTAAAAAATACCCTAACATCATGCTATGGTTTTCTCACGATGTTTGCCTTCAGCGTAAGCTCAGGCCGATTTTAGAGTCGGATAGGTGGGGATCAACCCGCGTCAACTGACGCTGATCACTTCAAATGTATAGATTTAAAAGCTTTTTTTCGAACTTATTAAACGCTGTTGACTGGCTATGTCAGCTTCAACGTTTTAGGACGCTCAGCTTCGATAGTAGTATAGCGCAAGGGTACTAAAGTGGTACATTTTATGTTCGTCATAATTTCTAAACGATAGATCCTATTCGAATAATGTTTTTTTTTATATTTTCGGGTTAAGTTATTGTAAATCTCTACAAGGGATCTCTGATTGTTTGAAAACAAAATACAACTTATATGCTCGGTTATATAGTAGCTTTTGGAGCGCAAAAAATTCCTACTCCTGTAGCGGCAATGTTACCATCGCCATGTAAATCCAAACATACTATAAAAGGCAACATTCTTATGTCTGTGTGTACTTGCACAAAAATCAATTTCAAAATTTTTTTTTTTTGCGCTTCGATAACGACATGATTACCTGACTCTGTCCATAAAATAACTGATAATTTCAGTCAGTGTTAACAGTGCTAGTGTTTGATCTGGTGTTTTGTTGTTTCCAGGGTCCGGGGCGGATGTCGGGCGGCGGAGGAGGTGTGGGTCTCATGTCGTGTGTGCGAGAGGGCTCGTTGGAGCCGCCATACCGACCTCCGCACACAGACACACATAACCATGGTCAGTGAATATATAACCATTCTCTCATATATATGTAAAATTTTATTGCACTAGTTATAAAATGGATAAGGAATTATTTGCATGTAGCTACATGCTCGGATGCTGAGATTCAAACGTTGATATGGATGTGTGATGTGACAATAGATAAAAACAGGAATGTATTTAGTAGAGGAAGTTTGAAAATGGCGCTGATGGTAAAAAAATTGAAAGGGAATCGATGAAAGAGAGGAAGCGTATGCGGCTAAAATGATAATAAATATGAATGTGGTAGAATGGAAAAGAAAGTGTGGATGACGACTGATAGGGGCGTGTGAAAACATACCGCGGCGATCCCAAGCGAGTTGAGAACAGAACATGAGAATGATAAATATCAAATTCATATAAATCGGTCTAATCGATTGAAAGATATTGATATGCAAATTTACAATTATTTTGCATACATGCACAACGTATCTAGGGATTATTGTCTTATTTGTTAATGTTCCAGGTGAAGGTCGCACAGGGCGGTTCCTGCGTGGTCTCCGGCGCATGTTCAAACGACGAGGGAGTGGTGTCCGGACTGATGCTTCACCAGACCCTAAGAGCAGTTCCACGAGTGAACTCCTCGACGCCGACCGCCAGGCTAGGAGAAAGTCAGTAATATTCTCAATAACTACTTATAAACAGGCAAAGTTTAATTTAAACAGGAAGATTTACAAGAGCGTGATCCGGCCTGTTTTATGGATCAGAATGTTAGCATAAAGGTGACGCATGAAAGGAGACTACATGCAGCCGAAATGCGAATGGTCAGATGAATGTGTGGGGCAACAAAAATAGACAGGATTAGAAATAAGCACATTAGAGGAAGTTTGAAAGTGGCGCCAGTCACAGAGAAGTCAAGGAGCAGTCTTTTGTTCTGGTATAGGCATGTAGTACGCAGGTAGAAAGAGAATGTTGTACGAAAGGTACTGGATATGAATGTGGGCGGTTATAGAGGAATGGAATGACCAAAGAAAAGATGGATGGATTGTGTGAAAAAATATACAAAGGGAGTGAATACGGAGATGACTTAAAATAGAAATGAATAGAAGACGAAGATGTGTTACGCGCCGATCTCAAATAAAAATGGATTAAGGGTGTGGAGATTAAAATAAAATAGGGAAAGATTCATTTGAACATATTTGTCTTTACTAATTATGAATCGATTTTATTTTTATTTCTTTTCTGTTTAATAGTTATTGATGTGTGTTGTCGTTTAGTTAGAGAAGTGATAAGTATGCATGTGGATGGATATATTGGTAGAGAGATACTAAGCAATGTCTGAATGGATTATGTGAACAATGTTGAAATGACAAATAGCAGAGAAGAGTGGAAGAAGAAAAAACATATTGTGCAAATTTTCCTTCTTATTTAACTATGAGAACTTTTTAGTTTAAATCATATGTATAGTAGTCGCATATTAGTGTCCACTCTCTTCGTTTACTCGTAACTGTACACGGCTGAATGTCACAATGTTCGGAATGTTCTAATTTATCCATAGAGCAATTAATTGTGAACCCGCCGACTAACGGATAGACAGACAGATAGACGTTATGTTTATATAATGTAAGGATTCGTTAAATACGCCTCTGTCGTACAGTGACCACACATGAAAAAGTCTCTACAATTAATGAGCTCACTAGACGTGCGTGAAAGAGAACAATATAGGCGTAAATGTGCTTAGAGAAAATGGAATAGCTGTAATCTGTCGAAACACTCACGACTGGTTTTACACAGTTAATTGCCAAGTTTTGATAGTTGTAGGGACGTCTATGGATTTAAATCTACAGTTAGATTTAAGCTGTTCCCACATTCCTCGTTCCCCAACTGGGGAGGCTCTTGACGTCGCCCCTACCGTGATTTAGTGATACTGCCCATGCATCAAGCATTACACGCACAACACTGCATACACACTCCTGTGTATACATCCTGTGTCCTCCTGTCCACACGCAGGTACATAGGTACTGTAAGGAACTTTTTTTATGTTAAATAAAAAATGTAGGGTTTAGCTAGGATCAAAATTCCCCGAGAGTGTTTTCACACTCAGGTAAGTCGAAGTTCGTACCATTTTAGTAACCCTTGTTCGAGTTACTTTTTGCGGCTTCAGCCTGCCTTCTGCCTTCAGCACTCGCCCCCAAAGTCACAGTGAAGGTGTAAATACCCTTTCGGTCAATAGCATTAGCTAGGTTAGTAAAAACAAAAGCTGAATCGTAAAATCAAGATGTCGTAGTGAACGTATAACGCATTCTTAACCTAATAAGTGTGTTTAGCTTCGACTTAATCTGACCTTATGAAGTCAATAAAAATTACAACATACATATAATAAAGCATGTTCTTAAGTGTTCACATTATCTATCGCAAGAGCTTTAGGGCAGTTCATATAGCCGTCCATGGGGAGCGGTCGGGGTCTACGGGGTCTATGCTTTGCTTATTTTTAATGACATGATGTTTGAATGGTGTTTACGTAAGCAATATTTATAATGCCAATTCTTACGTAATCATAGAATGTGGGATCAGAGCTTTGTTTACTTAATATTGCTGAAAATTGGGGTGGTTGTTGTTCAAAAATATCCATAATTTTGCGTACGTAATACTTGAATGACCTCTTTCCGAGTCGGTCTCGGGAATTACTGAAAAGTATGAGAAGAAAGTATCAAGAAATAGCGGTGGTTCTCGAATTATAAACCTGCTTACATACAGAAAGACTGTTCATGTTAGAATAATACTAGCTGTGGTGTGTGCCCGCGGCAATAATCATTGGAAAATAATGTTTTGATGGTGATGCCCATTGAATAATATATATTTTTTCACAATTTCATGAGTTTAATTTTTTTTACACGGTACGGAAGTAACCTAAGTTACATGGAATAATTTCGGCTATCTACCGAAAAATTTGGTGTAGAGAAAAAATATTTTGACATTATAAACAGACACATACAAACAGCACGTGTAGATGTTCATTTTTCATTTGTTTTTTTTTCAATTGTTTTTTTTTTATTAATTATCAGGGAAGGCGCATACGGAAGCGGTCTGTCTGTATCGCACGACTCAGTATTTACTGGAGAGCGGTCGGGCGACGAATCGAGCGATGATCGACCCACGCCTGCACAAGGTCACGCGCACTTACCCCCATCGCATCGGGTAATTATTTCTCGTATATTTAGCCATTATTTATTTTTACCTAGCTCTATTTATACCCGACTGGTGATGATGGCTTAGTTAGTAGTGCGGTCGGATTTCGCGTCAATGGACGCAAGTTCAAAGCCACCTTTCCAACTCTAAAATCAGCCTGAGGTTTCGTAGAAGGAAAGCATCGTGAGGTACCTTAGCATGGTGGCAGGGGATTTTTTATTAATGCCTGGGTAGCTATCACCCTCAAATTGAAAACCTATCGCCAAATACTAAAGCAGGCGTTACATGGGAGCGGGAGGGGGGGGGGTTCAAAAACCTCTAAAAATTGCGTTACGTAACACTTGAACGCTCCCTAACTGCATTATACTTGGAAGGTCTAAATAGAATATTCCAAATAGAAAGAGTCTCGCGACCACAGTTAGTGAAATTATTATAAGGGTTGACTTTCCATTTATTTACCTGAACTAATGTGCACATAGACATTTCATACATCTTCATAGGCAGTACATGTAGCCAGGACGCCTTCAGATCTTTCATTAATGTTGTCGCCGCATTGATAGAACAATCTAGATATAGGTTCATAGGTTTCTCTATTACATGATGAATCTGCATTATCGAAATAATTAAATATTAAACGGTTATGAACGACTAAAACATTACCACCGGTTCGGAAAATAACCCAGTCGAGAAGAGCGCAGGCAAGAAACACGATCTGGTTCTTTTTTTTATAAATATATATATATATATCATTTTTTTTTTTTTCATATAAAAACTATACAAATCTTAGTCTTATCTAATGTTAGCGGAAGCACAGAGATGTGGTTCTATTCCAGACATCACTATCGTTCACGTAATGATCCACTCTGTAATAACCTTTTGAGATTAAAACTTCCGTGTCCGTTGATGCAGGACTGAATCCTGACCTTTTGGTGAAGGAATATTTTGTGGTTTAGCCATGGTGACCAATTACCAAATTGGTAGGGACGTTTTCTAATAGTACCTACCACCCTCAAGTTTGAAAATCTGCTGCCAAGCGTAGATTGCGTATATTCTTACCAATAGGTAGAATTCCGGTAGAAACACTTAAGAACCAATAGTTTTAGGCTTAGTCTGATTACCATCCTGGGCCATATCGTCACTTAACATCAGGTTACATTGTGGTCAAAGGACTGAGCCTATACAGTGTAAAAAATAAAATAAATCAACAGACATACAGATATAATATCTTTTACCACAAGTATATAGGTATATAATAATAAAATAACATAACGTTAGTTCAATAAAGCAATAAATGACGCTTCATACATTGCTCGACGTAAAATCAATTTTACTGTCTGAAATAATACCATTGGTACGTTTGAAATCGGATTATATTTACGTTGTTTTACAAGATTAGATTAGAGAGCTTCTTCGAAATAATAAGTACCGGGTTTGACGTCACACTTCGAGTTTATTTCTAATACATTTATGGACAATAATTGAAGTTTTGAGTTGTTCCCATCTCCATTGTTTTTGAAATAAAATGCAGAGGCGGGTTGAGGAGCATTAGTGTTTAATTCCTATTAGTTCTCTGAACACGCAACGCAACACCTCAGATCGCAAAAAGAGTCTTAAAGCAGAGCCCGTTAATCTGAAAGCATGATGGATCTGCTACATGAAAGCGGCTATTTACGTAATATACTTTTACGTTAAAGAAGCGATGATGTCGCAATTATTAGTGCGACCGGTTCTCATGTTAATGGACGCAGGTTCGAGCCTACCCATTCAACTCTATAATAAGAGTTTTCGATGAAGGAAAACATCGCGAGGAAACCATAGCTTGGTGGTAGGGAATGTTCTAATAATGCCTGTCTGGGTATTATTATTCGAGAAAGGGGCTATACAGGCTAAGACAGTCCTGTGTCACTGCGACCTAATATATTGTGATCGCCCCCATATTTCTAAAACTCACTGCCTAGACCTACAACCTGGATTTACTGTAGGATCTTTTTGGCAGAGAGCGTCTGTACCTCCTCCGGAGACAACGCATGTGTAGCCAGAACTCGGTTGCGTATTGGTATTAGTGGGTTACATTCACACAAGATGTGCTTTGATGTTTCGTCCGCAATTTCACAGAATCTGCATTCTCTTGTGTTCTGGGCACCCATGTTGTGCATATACTTGTAAACAACAGGGCCCAGTTAGCGCTCTCACTAATACTCGCAGCCATGCCTGCCTGGGTAACTACCACCTTTAAGTTTGAATACAGTTAGGTGTGTTCCAGCAGGATTACTTAAGAACTGGTAAATTAGAGCTTAGTGTGTTTACCGTCCTGGATCACATCGTCACTTAACATCAAGTGAGATTGTGGTCAAAGCTCTAAGTCTAAACAGTATAAAGAGAGTGTGTGGTATTGTAAAAAAATTACATCACGCCTCATAAATAAGTAATGCTAAGTCATCTTAAATGATGTGGTATAAAAAATAATGAAGCAAAAGTACATCGAATATCTACCTAAAATTCATGATATCTAAAGAAAGTTACAACAAAACTCGTCATGTCACTCTATGGTTTCTTCTGTTATATAAATAATATATTTTCGCATCACTAAACATCGTTAGAGCGTAGAGGATTAAAATATAATTACTACGCCATCTTATTCACCACTGCCATCTATTGGAGATTAGCGACAATCAGCTTTTAACTTTATTTATACTATCTTTACTAATAAATAAAATTAAAGTGTCTGCCTGTAATGTCAAAATTAAGTTTTTTTTACTAAACAGATATGAATGTTTACACGATACCTATACAAAAAATGCAATTTTTAAAATTGATGTCTGTCTGTCTGTTGGTCTGTTTGTTTGTCTGTTCCGGGTAATTTCCGGAACGGCTGGACGGATTTTGACGGGACTTTTTTTTGATAGATAACTAAAGTTACTCCGGGTATTGTAGGCTACTTTTAATTTTCGATAATAATCAGGATTCCGCGTAAAAATATTAAACCTCATACTACAATTTAAACGAGTTTTTTGTGTGAAACTATCGCTCTTATCGTTATTACTCTATAGTATAGGTTTAAAGGAAGAATTTTAGAACTAGACCTTTTACGAATATTCATCGAGCTTATGATCTGAATTTATTATTAGAAGTGGTTCAGTGCAGAAGTAATTAAAACGGCAAAAAGTCGAAACCGAATAATTATATAATTTAAAAAAGTACATTATCATTTACAGTTATTTCGGAACTTCTTATGCATCGCGGCTCCGTTCGATTATTTATAAGTATATTCTTTCTTACATTAATATTACATCTCTTAAATATTCATGAATGTTTTACTCAAAGTGATTGCATAAAAGCGAGTTGCCAGCAAGGTTTCAACAAATTACACAATCATGCGACCGCCATATACATGGTGAAAACCCCACCACGGTGCCGTTATGACATAGATAGTCCATAAGACCTATCTAAAAGCTTATTCCGTAGTTGATGTTGCATTATGATGTCAAATGTCGACAGCTTCTCACATAACAGATGTCACCATCTTTCTTTGTTTGTAATTTATTCAACTCTAGCGACCCGCCTCGTATTATATATATAGATATATCTAATTTAAAAAAAAAGTAGGCAACAACAGGGACTACCGACAGATATGAAAACTCGAAACTATGGAAAAACAGTTATTTCAATTTCATAATTTTTTATTGAAATTATTACAATAACCTAACATTTAAAACATAACATTTGTCCGGTGCTTACATCTATTGGCGCTCTTAGCAATAATTAGGTTCGAATGTACATTTTCATGTAGTTAGTTCATAATTAAAACGTACGATAGGCTGTGTAAGTATTAATTTATATTATTCATCTCTGAGCGGCAGCACTTAAACGCCATCTTGTACTTGACGTACTGTAGCATGTAGAGGGCTGACGTCATACCATTGGTAACGCTTATTTATAAGTTTGTCACCTACCGAGAATCGCTCAACGCCGTTAAAGAAGTTTTCAGTTAAAAAAAAATCGCCTTTGTTAAAATAGCTTTGTACAGGTGAAATATTTTTTTTAAATCAGTTAAGTCATTTTTTAGTTTATTCATATCTTCACGTCTCTCTCCCATAAGGGTAGGCAGAGACTACGTATTTCCTCCTACTAAGATTCTGACACTCGTACTTCGATAACAAGTATTTTTGATCTGACCTTTATTTAGAGCGATTTATTCAAGATACGTTCGCCTAGGACGACCCTTACCGACTTGCCCAGTCAGTTCATAACAAATAAAAAATCTATTTTACATCTATACAATAATAGTACATAGATTAGATGATGTGGATTCAATTTTGCAATAAGTAAGGATTTGATATTTCGACACGTCGGGAATATGTAATTTAAGTATGCACGTACTAACACACAGACATAAATATAATGTTGTGTCTATATATATATATACGCACGCACATGCACGATTTGTGCAGGCTCCGTGTCGAGACGTACAGTTAGCTTAGAAGAACTCAAATGAAATTCAATAACAAGATATGGCGATCGCATTCGTTACTGTTGGTTGGTGTCTGTTCGGGCCGCGGTCGGTTATGCTCTCGTGCTCACAAACAGCGTTTTTTACTCCAGCGAGTTTTGCCGTGTGCGGCGGATCTTTAAAACACATATTATTACTCTATATTTATACACACACATATTATATATTTGTATTATTTTCCTTCAAACGGGATGAATCACGCTCGAAGTCTCAAACTCAGTCTGCATCCTGACGCGATAACTAACGGACGCATCGTTTTTCTCTATAAAACCTCCTAATATCCGAACTATTTTATCAGCGGTTCTCGCGGCGAGTGTGTTTACTTTGATTTTATTTTTTCTTGTACGTTCGGATACGCGTCCGTAATTGAGATCGACGAAAGAAAAGTTGCTTGTAACTGTGTCAAGGATATTCAGTGTATCAATATCATCGTTATTATTATTATTATTGGTTTAATAAAACTATGTGTGATTATTATTATTATTTCTTTTTTTAAAGTGCTTTATTAGTGAGTCCGTTTTTTGTTTTCTTTTTTAAAGACGCGCAACGGTATTTGCTGTGTATATGGTTATGGTGCCTTGTTAGTCTGTGACTCATCCGTAGACTGATCGATAAATATTCTTATGTTTGACATTGAATCAAGTTTTTTTTTCTTCTAATTCTTAATTCGAATGGAATGTTGTTGAATTAACAAAAAAATTATACAAGTTCGTCTGTTTGTTTTGAGTTATAATACTTTGGATTAATCCGTTTTAAATAGTTTTCAATACATTTATTTCGTTCAGAAATCAAAATATTACGTATATTTTACACATCATACGGTACTTTATTGACGTTTTTGTTGTCATATTATTTTATTACTATACACAATTTTATGCATCTGTGTTAATACGTCACAATAGTTATAAAAACTTCAGTTACTCACTGTTGCCTTTAACGATCTTTAGTTGTTCACGCATATAACTTTTATTGATGAAAGGTACGGGCCAAAAACACTGTATTTTAATACAATTGTAACAAAACAAGATCTGCTTTACTGGTGCATGTTTTTTTTCTCGCTAAATTATTGTTTATTTATTTATTTTTTAATAGGTAAATTGGGATGATAATTTTCCTGCTATTCAGAGAGACTTGAGAGAAATACGAATTTATAAAAATATTGTATATTTTTTTTTTGTACTAGATTTCCCCATGACTTTGCTCGCATGTAAGAATTTCTCTATCATCTCAACTATTCACTGCGTCATCACTTCTCTCATCGTCTCTCTAACGTCTAGTCATACAAGCCCAGTATATATTGAAAGGTTCTTCAAGTTAACGTTAACGTTTTTTTTTTCTAAAGTATTTCACACTTATTAATAGCATATGGAGAATGAATCACTTAGTGCATACTTATTCAATATAAACGACTTTCATATAACAAACGGCAGACTTAATTTTGTTATCAGAAATAATCACAAATTAGCAATCCCATGTAAGCGAAGCGATGATGGCGCAGTGGGTAGTGCGTCCGGATTCCGCGTCATTCGACGCGGTTTCGATTTTACCTATCGAACTCTAAATTAGCCTGAGACATTGACAAGGAAGACATTGTGAGGAAACAGGGCATCATGAGGAAGCTACCACCCGCAAGTTTGAAAACCTGTCGCCAAATACCAATAGGTGTTTTTTTCTGGCAGCATCACTTGAAAACCAGTACCTAGGTTTAGTGTGTTTGCCATCCTGGACCACATCGTCACTTAACATCAGGTGAGATTATGGTCAAAGCACTGAGCCTATATCGTGTAAAAAAAAGAAACGTCTAATAAAAGCTTTTAAGGTAATAGTGTCAGGTTCTACAATATGGTTCTAAACATTATTGATGTACCTGATAATAAATTCAATAATTATGTCATGCAGGTTTTATTGTCCAAAAGGTTTATACAATGTAAATCATTACGTGAACAATAGTGATGTCTGGAAATGACACCCCTTTCTGTTCGTCCGCAATACCTGTCTGTAACTATGAAATATATAAATGATACATAAGAAACATTTTTATAAACGAAGCAGATCGAGTTTCGTGTATGCGCTCTTCTCGAATGAGTTGTTTCCGAACAAGTGGTAGTTTTTTGACGTTTATAAGCGCCTTCTTTGGCCATAAATTGAATATAGAAGTTTTCATTTTTAATCAATGAATGAATATTTTAACAAAAAGGAATAGAAAAAGGAATGCTTAGTTGGTTCGGTCACGTGGAAAGGATGGACGACAGAAGATTGACGAAACGAATTTACAAGGCGAGGGTGAGTTAGGGACGACTTTTTTCTTTTTTTGTTTGACGAGGCGAATGCATTTATGGACTACCCCTACCAAGTTTATTGGAAAGAAAGGGCCCCTCTATAAAGCTGTGTGAGGGGATGTCTCACACACCTGTGTGGTACTCGCCTGGCGAGAAGCGCCGAGAATACCCATTATACCCTCCGGGGCAACCCGCCCCATTAAGGTGACGATACAGGATCGGAGGCATAAAGCACCGCGCTGTTCCCTGCGGCAGGCTCAACAGGGTCACGTCCACTAAATTAGCTCAGTTGGGTATGGGGGGGGGGGAGTCGCTGGCTGACCCACAGACCCTCTCGCCGCACCTCTTTGATTTTCTTTTGGAGACTGTACATCCGAAGGGGGGCTAAGGGGCTATAGCCTAAAACACAGGCTCTACCCCCCTCCCCTCTCTCTTATGAAGATACATCCGCCAAAAGATTGAAGGTCCCTCTCCTCTTACTAGTCTTGTAGGAAGAAGACGTAGTGAGAAGAGGGACCCGGTAAGGGTCGAACTAGGTGAACGTATCTCGACCAAATCGAACAGGTCTTAAATAAAGGTCAGATAAAAAGTACCCATAACCGACGAGCATGTATGAAAGTGCTCATGAAAGTAAAGGATGCGAAAGAGGTGTGTCAAGATCGTCTCAAGTGGAAGAACGTGTATCTGCCTACCCCCACGGGAGAAAGGGATGATGATGCTATGTTATGTTTTGTAATGTATTTCTTTATCGTAATACCAAATTTCATTAGAATAGATAAGTATTTTTTTCTCATAATTTCGACGGATATTACGCGATTGTTAATTCTATCAGCTTGAATATCATACATATGTAGATTGTAATGAGTGACTTTTATTAACTGCAAATAGTCATGGCCATATACCCGATAAGTAAGAGTTCTTGCTGTTAAAATGCCGAAGTGAACTCAGAAAAGTACCTACTTGCTTAGTCATTTAATATAATCTGAATTATAATCATCGTTGTAATATTATAAATGTAAAGCACCGTACACACATTATCTTAAAATTTATTTTATTTGTTTACAATGTTGTGTCAATTATTTATTTTAATGTTACTACTACATAATCAACTTAGTATAACTTAGCATAATTAATTTCATAATTTAGGGGTCAGCCTAGTGTTACGTAAGTTAAACATTTTGTACTAAATTTTTCTTTCATAATTATGCTTATACAGAATCATACAGGGTGAGAAAGAGTTTTGGTTACTATTGCTGACAAAGAGGAGTTAAAAATAACCAAAAATATTGCTTATGTAATAATTGCCCGGCCCCTTAATAGAATTCTTATGCAAGTAGCAAGTAGTCACTGTAATTACTAATGACATTTGCATTTCACTGAGATACCAAAGTCCAGAAAAATCGTAACTGTATAATTATGAAAAAATAAAACGTCTCAACACCACTTGACCCGACCCGGGAATCGAACTCGAGACTTCAGAATGGTAGTCGCACCGTAATACAACTGCGCCACCGAGGCAGATATAATCACACTAAAAACTTCTAATGAGAGTCTTTTTAAATTATATATACTAAGATGTTTTTCCACGTGACCTTAAAATAATGATGCACGGTAAACAAATGTACACAATTCGCCAGTGTGAGCACGGGCTTACCTAAGACGCTGATGATACATAAATTTCAGCGGCTCGGTGCGTCTCGCTCTTTGATTCGACTTTCCAAAATTCACTTCACCGGCCAAAGTATGCTTTAACAATTAAACAGAGATCGACTTAGTGGTTTTGGTCGCTCCCAGCTGGCTGAAAGTGCGCTGACTTGTTACTTATTGTGCGCGTTTAGTTCGGTACATTAAAAAAAAAATCAGTTTTGGATTTTTAAAAGTGCGTGTCAAATCGGTTTGTTTCAATTTGAAAATAGAATGGTTTTTTTTTACGTACACAAGGTGTAAAGTGAATTAATTGGATCTGAACTCCCATTTATGGATGTCGGTTGATACAATGTCAAGGAGATTTCTTGTAGGCTCTCTATTGTTGTCTTTTTTTTCCATAAATATAAATTTTTTTGACGGTAACAGTGTGCGAGTGATTTATTATTAAGTTATTATGACTTCATTTAAACTTTACAGTCAAATCTTTCGCGTGTATTTTACATTCATTTTTTTTACTTAATTAGGATTAGGTAACATTTTTGGTGACTATCCTTTTTTTGCAAAGAAAATTTAATTCATACATGTTGTCTCCAATTTTGAGAGATTCTACATTTAATTAGATAAAGGAACTAATATATATATAAGGATAAGAATAAGGATACACTCCTATGATAAAAATGGTACCTTTGTCTAAGTATATTTACAGATTCAGTAATTTCAAACTTCCTGTTCCCCATTAGTGCGCTGACGTAATACCTGAACCCCTTTACCTGTTGGAAGTAATCGAAAAAGGTTTATTTATTTCTTTTAAGTAAAATCAAATGTAATCAACATTCATATCTCTTTAAACATGGACGTATATGCCTATTGCAATAATGACTAATTAATATCATCTCGTGCAGTTTCACTTTAACATGTGTCGTCTGAATACGCGATAGATCGACACAGAAATTTACTATAATTATTTATTCTTGGGAGAAAATATGTTAACATTTGTCTAAATATGTCAATGAAATAATCACATAAAAACATATTAAAGTCCCTAGTTTCTTTCCACAACTCCATACCTTTTAACTTTAAATCACAATCTCATTTGATATTAAGTGACGATGTGCTTAAAAATGCTTTATGGGCTAACCTTAGACAGGTCTATAAATTGGCAATAAATCTTGTTTAACAAATCTTCATAAAGAGGGAGGTTTTATTAGCAATTGAATTCTTATCATCTTTTCTTTTTTTACCTGTATTTTCTATTCAATTGTAAGTCTTCCATAAAATTATAATTAAAATAAAAATTACAAGTTGATAGCTCAATAAAGGTAGACATTAGAAAATACTCTGCCATAACGCTACGTCATGAAGTTTTCCATCAACAAAAGCTTAGTTTGATTGCAGAATTAGAAATGTACGTCGATTGACACTGTGTCCTAACACACAGTTCAACTGAATCGAGTGACTGCTGCGATCGTTCATTCCGATACCATTAGCAAATATACCTTATAATTACCTATAGATTGCCGTGTGTGAGTAAGCGTTACTCTTGACGCTACCGTTCAATAGTTCGTTGTACAATTATTAGATAACAAATATTTCGGTCAATAACCTCGATGGGAGTGAAAGAGCCTTGTTAAAAAGCCTTAGACGTATTTTAAACTTTGTTTGTTATTAAAAGTTTGCATGACATTATATTATTTTAGAGATATGGCATAACTGAAGCCGGAAGTTGGTATTACGATTGTCAATTATTTTTTAGAACTATTTATTATCGATAAAAATTATGTTTTGAATTGATTGAGGTGTGTAAAAGATGGTATCAAATAAATTTTCTATCTTTCTTTCATTGCAAGTAATATAAAATAATCAACACAGTAGTCTAGGAGCTGCACAGATTCTGTTAATGGCTATAGAACTTCGATTCAGATTAGAAATGGTCGAATACTAGTCGACCACAGAATAAATAAATTTGAATTAACCTTCAGAATCTTGTGGAGTTAATTTGCTTAGATAACCAGAATTAAGTTAAATATTAGCTGTTAAATATTTTGAAAGTTTAATATTGAAAAAGAAAGATTGAAGGAGGGAGCTTGAAAGTTACGCCAGTGGTAGAAAAATTGAAAGGTTCTCGTTTGTCGTGGCATGGACATGTTATGAGAACAGAGGGAGCGCATGTGGGTAAAATAGTAATGAATATGAATGTGGAAGGATGGAAAAGTAGGGAAGGGCCAAAGAAAGCGTGGATGGAGTGTGTAAGAAATGATATGAAAGAAAAAGAAGTAAATGAAGAGATCATGGCTGATAGGGACGTATGGAAGAAGAAAACATACTGCGCCGACCCCAAGTGAATTGGGAACAGGGCATGAGAATGATGATGATTAAATATTATTCAATTTCTGATTGTTTTTTAGATCACTTTACACCTTGTATTTTGATAAGATATACATATAACAAATAATAGGTTTCATTTTTTTATTATCTTGATGCGACGCTCAACAGATTTTTTCATATAAAAAAAGTAAATCCAAAACTGTATTAAACATCGTTCAAAATGAAACGTAAAATGACGAAATCTTTTACGAATGCAGTACGCAATCTGTGGAATTTCACGTGGGTACTCGCGACAAAAGTTTTCCTGGTAATGTATGAGTATTTATTTATTAGTTTTTACTTCAGAGCTTCGACCATAATCACATCTAATTCTAAGTAATCGATATCGTGCGACGTGGTAAGCAAGTTAAGCCGAGAGTTGTTGATTTTCAATTGATGCAGCCAGTGCACACTTATAGATATTTCATAGACTTTGAAACTTGTTTAAATGTCATACCACTTCACTATGTTTAATCTTGATGTTTCATCCAAACTTCAGGCTCAGTAGCGTCAGTAACGTTGATTCGAATCTATTTCCATTGACATGCTATCCGAACAAGATACCACAGATCTATCATCGCTTCAAATACTTATGTGTTATAAATGTAAAAGTTATTTTACAAGGTAAATATTTTTTATGTGCATACGAAACAACGGGTACGTCTCAAATAATCTATATGATCGCGTTGCTTTTACGTTTACGAATAACAGGATAATTATCACACCGAAACTCTAGTAGCATGTTCAAGTTGTTACGATAATGTCGGACTCTGAGCCTATATGCTGCTTAGTTTTATTTTCTTTTCTCTTTACGAACTAATTCACATAAAAAACTTGTATGTCGTAATCATATAATATTTTTCTATACCTATATAAATTATATTAATTTGAAATATTCAATGGTTTTGTGTAAATTATTCTTAGAGAATTTTGTTGATAATTGTTATGTAATACCAGGTTCATCGGTAGAGTTAGCAATGAAGTCGACTATGAAATAGTCATCCGAGATTATCTAATAAACTTCACAGTGTAAGCATAAACAATTCCTAAGACTTCAGACAGCCAGACGTATTAATAATGTTCAATGAAATGCATAGTGTCATTGTCACCACGTCCATTGTCCTTTGCGTGTGTATCCTGTTCGTGAGATTATGTTTTATAAAAGTGAAATCAGATATGTTACTATAGCTATTAAGAGATTTTTGTGTAGCCTCCTAGTTAAAAGATTCAGAAATAAAGTTTTTCTTTCACATTTCGCCGAGATTAGTTTCGTCCCAGATGCGACAGGGGGCGTGGGCCTGGCACCATATCGGCCACATATTCCAGACTCCGGGATGATACTGAGTAGAAAAACCTAATATCACTTGACCCGACCCGGGGATCGAATCCGAGACCTCAGAACGACAGTTGTACTTATAATACAACTGCGCCATCGAGGCGTTCTAGTTCAAGTTTAACTAATACGAATAGAAAATCATATCTACATGTACTTATAATAAAAAATTAAAGAAACAACCACAACAAAAATCCCGGTTTTGGAAATTGTTTGTGAATCAATTACGAAACATATTTTTAATTTTTTTTTTATTGAACACTCATTACCTGTGTTAAACATAAAGCCTAAAATGGAATAACACAATTAAATATATATATTTGGTGCCGGTTAAGAATAGTACCACCACATACCGTCCCTGTGGGTGTGATAAAAGGTGACTAAGAGGATGGGCAGCAGCATCCTCTGAAAATCACAAGCATCTACTGCGATCGCCAACCCGCCTGCCAAGCGTGGCGATTATGGCAATACCCCCTCCTCCTTTTGGGAGAGACCTATGTAAACGTGAAAAGGTTGATTCGATCAATATTTTCATTTTGTCACGTTACAGCTCGTAAATGTAAACGAGTCTAGTTTTTAGGAGACACAAAGTACTGTGTTTGATCATTGAATATAAAATACTACGTTCTCAAATTTTATATGTTAAAATCTGTATATTTTGCAGTTTCGAGATTTTTAACCCTTTGAGCAATTTACCTGGCGTTTACGCCAGCTTTCCATTGTTTTCCTATTGTCTTTCTATTGTCTTTTTTTAGGGGTACTCGACACAATAAATAGACAACGTGTTAGAAATTGAATTTGATAGTGTATGAAGTAGCCTAAAGTTGAATGTATAATTCTGTAATAATATAGAGTGATTACAAATAATAATAACTTGATTAGATTGTTTTTTTAGCATCATTTTAGCAAAACAAGTTTGTACTGTGTTCAATTCTGCGAATTCTCAGATCATTATTAGGAGATACTACCATCAGTATACCATAATGTTATCCAATAATTACGTCATTAATATTAAAAAAGAACCTATAGTTATACAATCAAAGAAAAATAATGAGTAAAACGCTAACCTTAACAACTTAGACCATACAGAAAGAGGGTAAACTCTGACATTATCAATACGATTGTTATTGTTCCATACGATTAAGTTCTATAGAACTAAATTTGCTGAATTTTACGTCTATTGTAATGTAGATTTTTATTAATTCCCATATAAAAAAGAGTTATATCATGTTATCTTAAGGATATTTAAATATGATGCCTCAGTTTGATAATGATTCAGGATGAAATGCCGCATCGATTAACTTAGGATTATCCTATTTTATAGTGATGAGCCTGAGGTTTCAGTGAAGGAAAATAAGAAACCATAGCATATTTAGATACCACCCTCAAATTTGAAATCTATCGCTGAGCACCTCTATGATAAGCTTCCAGGCATTCCATTTTATGGTTTTCTCTAGCACCCCCCCCCCCCTTCGCTTTAATCTGCAATAAGAAGTAAGAAGTAAATCTCTGGCTTATAATTATGCATTGGCACAATTTTCAAAAAAAAAAAAAAAACTAAACTAAATATTACTTACATAATCATCATTCAGACCGCCGTCCCCCATATCATAATAAAATAAGCAAATTATAAAAACCCTCTCGCTCCTGATAACTTACGTAATACTTGGACGGCCCTTTACATAGCCGCCAGATAAAGCCAGTTTACTTGTACCTCCGTATGTATATAGAAGGATGAATAAGCACTTTGTTTACTTTTTATTTTATAAACTTTCTAACACTAAACTTAACGAGTATACGTCGTGGACTCAACGCCCCTAGGGGTCTGATCTAATCGACGTTCCTTTTTTAAAAAGTACTCCTGCTTATAAAAATATTCTGCAAAAGACTGCTTTAAAAGTTACCGGTATTATCAATAAGAAACATTTTGCTAAAGAAAATTGTTACAAAAAAAGTTAAAATAACTATAAACTTATCAGATTACATATTGATAATGTTTGTTATATGTACTGTTTACAATATCGCTTCTAGCCATAATATTAAGCGATTGTGACTATATTTTTAAAATTTGAATTCTGCAAAATGATTTCACTTATTTTGATGTCAAATAACTAAATAGATGGGATAAATGAAATCCATAGACAACATCATGCCGGACTATATCTACTACGGTATCACTAACTATCATTCTTACGCTGACAAGTTATTGTCAATCCATCCATTCAACCGAAAGATAGGTCTCCTCCAAAGATCTTCACGACAACCGGTTTTGCGCGACGCGTATCCAGCGGGTTCCCGCGATCTTCACCAGGTTCGTCTTCCTTTCGTCTTCCGGTGCGTGGTAGCCTTTCGAAAACCCGTTCGACTCGGTTCTACGAACAATGTGCTCAATCCACTGGCACTTAAGTTTAGCAATTCTTCTGGCAATATCGGTTACTTCTACGGATCTCTTGTAGGGGGAGGTCAAAAATTACCAAAATTTTGCATGCAAAACACTTGGTAAGCGCCCATTATGATATTCTTGTTCATCGAAAGCTCATGCTCATTATAAAATAGAACAGCTGGATTCTAACCTACGTCTATCGATGTGGTACTCGACCACACTAACACGCTTACGAGTACTTAACAATGATTTATGATTATATATTTTTCAAAGCAATGAGAACGCTTTATTTTGCAAATAATTTTATACGGCCGTATTATTTTACTATACTGTATATAGATAAATGTAATTTCCATGTATTATTATCCTTATTTATTATAAATTATAATAATAATGTAGGCGGTAAACTGGCTCTTCTGACGGTCGAACTAAATATACACTCATAGCACACTAGTTGAACCAGTAACCATGGAGAACCGGTTCAAATGTCACATTTATGAAATTTGCTTATGTTCGATTTATACATACTCGAAATATTCAAATACAAAGCCGAAGATATAGTACGAGAAATCAATAATTTGAAACGTTTGATTCGATAAACCATAAAATTTTTATACCACTAATTATCTGTTCGATATCTTAGGAAATATTAATCTAAGCAATTAGGACTGTAGGGCCTTTTTTGTAGGTAATTTATTTTCCAATAAAATTGGTATTTACATGGTTCTACTAGGTATGAAGTTTGAAACGAAAAATCTGTCGCAAAGTTGAAGTACAGATTAAATTATGTAAAAATACTGTGTCTTCAATATCGTTGGTACAACACATTTCCGTTGTATTTAGGAATATTTGCCTGTATGTCTGCTTATTAATTTGTACGTCGAATCACGGAAGAACTATCGATTCAAATAAAATAAAATATTGTGTGGTCGTAGTTTATCCTCTGTAGTTGCATTTGCGATATATTTTTAAACAAAGGCAATAAAGTATGTAAAAATATTTATATACGATCAGAGTCAAGGGGCATATCTAATTAATAATAAAACAAGAAAGAAGCAGAAAAAAGATGTGCAAAAACACCTCTGATCAGATTCTTTAACATAATACAAGGATTTACCGACGGCAACCGCGACAGCCTAGTTTTATAATAACGTTTATACCTGTTGAATTTTGTCACATAAGTGTTCAACATTTTTACTCCTCCCTCCTACTTGTATATACCATGCCCATGTCTTCGCCCATGTCATCAAAATGAAACAAATCATACACCTCCCCGCCCCTCTTTGATGCCTACGTGGTACTTGAACGGCCCCTTACATGAATATACACAGTGCTCAATAGGCAATTTGTAACGACTACTATGGCAGCACTACTTGCACTGACACCATGGTCGTTTTTAAAAGCAAATTTAAAATTGAACATAAACTTAAAACAAATCGTTTCCTGGTAACATATACTCCAACATATAAATAATAAAATTATGATCTTTAAAGCTAAATCCAGGTAAAACACACAATTAAATACTATTCTTCCCTATATTATCTATAGTATAGCATTATTCATCTTGTTTATTTCCAATAACAAATTAAAACTTACCTATCATTGACTCACTAGAAACATGCATAGTGATGCGTATGTTACGTGAGTATTGATTTTTACTCAGAATCGTTTGCATAGTATCGATATGATACTTTAAAATCGATTATTCAAAATATTGAGATCAATAGAGAGGATGTAGTGGCAAAGACAGAGAAAGAGATGCTTAATTCGTATGGGCATATAGAGAGGATGGATGAAAGAACATTGACGAAACTAATTTACAAGGCGAGTGTTGCTGGGCAAGCTGATAAGGGTCGTGCTAGGTGAACGTATCTCGACCATATTGAAGACGTTCTGGAGAAAGGCCATGTTAAAAGTCCCCTTAACCGGAGATCATGTATGAAAGTGTTTGTGAAAGTAAAAGAAACGAAAGAAGTGTGTCAGGATCGTAGCAGGTGGAAGGATGTGGTTTCTGCCTACTCTTATGAGTCAGAGGCGTGAGGTTATGGATCTATGTATAAAAATACACGCTAACAGTTACACCGCAGAACGAGCCCTTCTAAAGCAAATACAGGCCGTATTTGCCAGGGAGCAAAAATAACAAAACAGGGAACGAAAAAAACATGCGTAAAAATGTATCCTGATAGGAAGTTACTTTGAAGTATGGAAATACAATTTAACTTCATGAATTTAAAGAGAAACATTTTTAGTTATATTTAAATATAATAATATTTTGCATAAAATAGATACATAATTAAATTCAAAGGAATCGAGAAAAGTAAAATATATTTATTAGCTTGAAAGTTAGTTACCAGTTGTTTTGTTCCATATGTAGATACTATTAAATCATCTCTTCAGAAACATCTCTAAATTTCCAAAAGAATGATGTACTGAACTCTGTTCATTCCATTCATTTATTTAGAATTCCATAGAATTCGATTATTATTTTCACGTACTTAAAAAGCGATTAACACTTGAAGTGTTTACTCTGGAACCATCCGTAATGGAGTACCTATATATTATCGTTGAATTTAGATCATCACTTAATTTTAGTCCCGACTTAACACATTAAGCGGAGTGACGTGCGGTAAAATAAAATACTAAAAAATCAGTGACTATTTTTTAAACAACGTGAATTTGAAATAATTAAAGTAATAATGAAAAAAGTATGAAATTAAAAATTACTACAGCCAGTTAACGTATGTATGTAAATAGAATGATTAGTTCTTGTGTTTTTAAAGTGATGAGATAATAATTATTAAATATATTTATTTAATAAACTTTTAAATTTCGATTACATAAATTCATATAACGGTTATTGTTTGTGTCAGTGCGGACTTTTGTCTCATTAATAATGCTATTTCTCGTTATTAACAGCTTCGGTTTTCTAAAGACGCTAAAGTATACACTTTCTTTGCTATGCTTGCATATACTATGGAGTAATTAACAAGCATTCTACCTGATAATAATTGTCGCTCTAACTAATAGTAACTTAGTTAGTTATCTAAATACAAAAAATCTTAATTCAAACTTTTTTTGACATACGATCCGCCTGGTGGTAAGCGGTTATGGACGCTTGCAACACCAAAACTGCACCCAATAATCAATAAAATACAATTACATTGAAGGAAGAGGTCTGGAATACCTCATTTATTAGTAGTCGTCGTTTGCGGTATTAATTTGTCGTTTTAACAATACACTAATAGAATTTGTTTCTATATTTGTAACAACATTTTGGTGGCATCTTTGTTCGTTATTTAGTGTTTTCTTTTCTTCTTTGTTATTCATAACCTTGCAGTATTTAATTATGTATTAAGCATATATAAATAACATTTTACGTGGCATAGTTTGTTTGCCGAAAAATTAGCATTGTCTATAATGTTCCAGTAAGTTGGCCAAAGTTTTTCTATAGAGTTGAATTGAACTATGACCTAGTAACTGCCCCGCGTATGCTTTATTTTAGTTATTATTTCCCCTTCTTTTTGTTATCAAGACTAAACAAAGTATAGACCTCCCTAACCTTGTTGATGAGGTTATAAATAAACAACGCCTAATAATTTTAATCTAAATTAACTCAAAACAAACAAACGTACAGATAATTGACAAATATTCCATTATCATTGTAATAAATTTGTTGGGATTAATACTACATAGTGAGTTGATGATAATGGTGTAGTGGAAAAGAGAAGAAGATAGAAATGAGTCGCTCGTGGAAGAAGAGATTCTGGTGGATCACCGAGGGGAAGGTTGCACAACTATGGGTTAGTTGCGTTTAATCATCGAAAAAGTTTTGATGGTGTTATCGGTAGTGCGGTCGGATTCCGCGTCAACGGACGCATACTCGAACCCTCCTATACAATTCAATAATAAGTACAGGTTTTAGGTGAAGGAAAACATCGCGAGGAAACCATACCATGTTGGTAGGGTATTCCGCCGTGGTATCTACTATCTTCAAGTTTGAAAATTTATCGCCAAATACCAACAGGTGTGTTCCGAAAGTATCGCTTGAGATCCAGTACCACTAGGCTTAGTGTGTTTACTATCCTGGACTTCATCATCACTTACGATGAGTTTAGATTGTGATCAAAGTGCAGGTCCTATTCAGTATGTGAAAACAAAGAATTAACATTTTCGTTTTTGCTTAAAAATTTGTCTCCTATTTGACACTTGTGTAAAACATATTCTCTCTGTTTCGTTAACCTAATTTTAATTTTCTTTATTTATCGATAAAATTAAATAACTTTAGATTTTTGTTTTGCATTTTTATGAACATATTTTATGATTTATTAATCTATAAAAATTGTATGCACGAACATATTGTATACTGTGCTCGTCTGTAACTAGAGTAATACATAGTTTTCTTCTGTACTTTAATTTGTGTGCCATTTAAATATTTAATGTCGATGAACTGCAATCCCTAACGGGTTACAGTTGAAAATATGTCGATAATAATGTAGGGGAGGAAATGGCGCGAGCGCATGCCTTGATAGTTAGTACCTATCTTACGTTCGTCTCTTATCATGTCCGTTTTACGATATACGTTAATAATTTAATTGACACAGATATTTTATGAATAGCATTAGTTTTTATCCAGCTTATAGTTCGACGTTTTGGTTGTTAAGTAATGATTTTAATTTGTGATGCAGTCTTTCTCGATAGCACCTCATTTTGATGAAACAAGTTCTAAGTAATGATATTAGAGCTAAACTTAATGCATCTGGACAGTCTCATATTAGTTTATTCATTTCCGTGTTAGCTGAACCTATGTCTTCTTTTTTAAAGATCTCTACAAAATTAAGCTAAGTGAATAATGTAAGTCAATTTGTTTTTTCTCTTTTTTGTTTTTTTTCTTTTTCTTTTTTTAAGGTACTTTTGTCTTATAAGACATGCCAGTCCCATAGTAACTAATCAAAATCTATTCATAAATAGATTAAAATACAATGGGAAAAATACATCCCAGATATTAAAATTTAAATTAGTAACAATTATCATCCTGTGATTACCAATATAGGATTTTATCCTCTAGAATAGTGAATAAAATTAACAGATTCTTTGGTTTTATACATTTAAATAAACATAAATGCTAAATGAAAATTAAATTTTGGCTTCACAATTTAAATTATGTTCAAACTGAGGCATTATTATTGGGTGAAACAAAAATAACTCTATGATAAGTTATGGGTATCAATGTTTGATGTAAGGAACATATATGTGTGTATTATTCATAAGCTAGTGTATTTTTTTTTTTCTTGAAATTATTGGTGTATTAATATATATTTTGTACCGTTTTTTATTGTTACAATAAATATACGAGTAACTTGTTCACAACTATTACTGCCGCCTGAGATACAGGTAGTCCTAGTTCAGGTTGCAACGGTCTTTAGTCTTTAACATTATTTTTATTATCAAAAAGATCGATTTTTTGAAACGATTTATCGAGATCCAAGTGATCAATCTTTTCTCGACTTGTATTATTTGCCTTTTTATTTGTAAATAGTATTCTTCCAGTGGTCCAAATTAGACTATAATCATCATTTATTCCAATAACTGTTTCCATTTTTTTTATTAACAGCACTAAAGGTCATCAATAGCAATTAAGTAGAAAAAGAATGACCCCTACTAAGGAAAATGACACTGAACTGTTTTTATTTTTGCCTATTTACAGGTAATCATCATATAATAGAAAACAAAAAGGATACTTTAATAATCGATACTTTATTAGATTGAAAAATCGATCTTTTGGACAATGATGTTTTGTGAATAGGTGCATTAAGCTTAGATTCGAATCGATTCATAAATCGATATTTTTTGGAAAGGGTTCTCATCCCTAATTAGGCGACTGATAACCTCGACTGCCCGCCGTACTATGTCCGCGGTCCGATCCGTATGTATGTTAACCGCTTAACGGCAAGCAAGGTCGCTGGTCGCTTTTTAGTTTAGACATCTAGCATCCAATGAGAATAATAAATGCACATGATATCTCATTTGTGATATTTCGTGATGTTTTTCGAAACCCCGCCTCTTATTCCGAGCCTTCACGTTATTTATCGCCAAGCCCTATATATGTAGCTTTTTAAATACCCACTCAATGGAAAAATATTTTGATGGTCGTTATAATAACGACGGCTTAGTTTATCTTTACCCTCATGTCTAAGATAAAGAGTGAAAAAGTGGCATATAATAAAGCAGGTACTTTCAATGAATGAAGACATTGAAGAGGAAAGAAATGGCCCCTTTTTTTGTACAGACTTTCAATTATTTTTAGTGCTACCAGAAAGCAAAGATATTTCTCACAAATTCAAACACTTACCAGTAAACTGTATCGGATTTCGTTCACAATTCCATGATTTTGTTTTACGCGGCACTTTAATTAATGTCCAAGAACAAAAGTAGCCTAAGTTATGTCTTATAAATCCAGCTATCTGTCAGAAAAAAACCTATCAGAATAGGTTCAGCCTTTCTGAAGATTACACGGAACAAACAACCAGACGGACAAAAAAATTACATTGTGTTTTACGTATAAGTACGATTAACGATTTTCATATGAATTTGGTAAAAAAGCTGCTATTTTAATATGACAAATCGAAATTTTTGGTATAAGTATTTATAAGGGTTAGGTCATTTTATGACATAGTTTAATTTAAAAAAATGTATATACTACAACCTGACCAAATGGATCTACCTACGATTTAAAAAAAGAATCACGTAAATCGATCTCGGGTTTATCTAGTTATAAGCCAACTGACGGACAGACAGGGTGACGTTGACTTTTATATAATGTAAGGAAAGGTAAAATTAGCTCCCAAATTGAAGCAGAACCGTTTTAAATCATTTTATACTCGGCACATTACTTTTGTGATTTAAAAGCATATATAAACAAGTAAACAAATTAAAATACCTAATTCAATGAATTTCAAAATAAACAAAAGATCTACAGCAATCATTTTAAACAAGGATCTGACGTATAAAGTACTAACCCACTATCAGATTTAAAATTAAAGATTAATCTTTATGTTCGTAATTTCTAAATGTTTTTTTATTAATTTTTACATTAATCTTCCAAGAGTCCCAACTTAGTATATTTAGAAGAAATTCATTTCTAGAATATTCTATACACATGTGTGAACACCTGTTCAAAAAAAAAATATCAGCGAAGTTATTTTAAATACAGGCAATTGAGACTACATCTATGAATAATTTTTTTTCAACCTAGCTAACGCTGTTATCCGGAAGGACCTTCACAGCTTCACTGAACTTTGGGGACGAGTGCTGAACTCATCCGCTAAATCCAGATATTATACATATACTAGACAACTATGTCTTTTGGCGTTGAGGCGACATTGGTTACTTTGAATTAAGGTCAGCGCTATCTGTTGACAACAAAAGTCAACGCTTTTCAAATTAATACGTATGAGAGACTTTCTTGCCGATGTATATTTTTAACATAAAACGATATAACTGTCTGATTTTTACGAAAATAACAAAATGTCAGTTCTTTGTTTTTGACATACTGTATAGGAGCTCCACTTTGAGCATAATCTAAACTCATGGTAAGTGACGATGAAGTCCAGGATAGTAAACACTAAACACACTGAGCCTAGTGGTACTGTGCCACAAGCGATACGGCCGGAACACACCTATTGGTGTTTGGCGGTAGGTTTACAAACTACAATAATGAATTTTTATCTTATCTTAATCTCAATCTTAATAAAAGTAAGGGTAAGTAAGGGCGATGAAATCGCATCAGGGTTCTGCCATTATGACGGTGACCACTCTTCTGCTCCGCGACTATGGACAGATGACACTGAGCTGAAGCGCACAGATGCGTCCTTCGTGGAGTAATCTACTAAAGTTACCTTCGAGAGATGTTATCTTTGTCTAAATTGAATATCGAAGATGTGATGTGCGGCCGTTCTGTTCCCGTAACTATCCCTTCGCCAACATAATATACTTGTACACAACTATGCAGGTCATCGAGTTGAGTTGGATCCAGTTAGGTCTTTACGTCGACGCCCTGGGCATCTGTTACTCACATAAACACAGAGGCTACCTCAGATACCGCGTCCAAAAGGCTGTGAACAGCCTAAAAGCCTTTGGTACAAAAAGTGGCGCACAGCGATCAATCCGGGAAAGATCATCGCGATCATGTTCTACCCCTACCGGAAAAGCTACCCTCCTCGTCCCCTTAAATACTTAGGAGTAGATAGATATCCCATGGGCCACCGAAGTCAAGTACTTAGGTATGCACCTAGACACCAAAATGACTTTCAACACTCACCTCGAGATAGTCAAACGCCAGACTGCCATGATTCTAGGCCGTCTCTACTCCCTCTATAACTCTGATAGCAAAATGGCCCTCCTCCATAAAGTCCCTCTGTACAAAACGGTGCTTAGACCCATCATTACGTACTGTGCCCCCGTGTTCGCTCATATTAAGAGTGCCCAGAAAAGATTCAGAATTGTTTTGTAAGGAAAGCCATAGGCGCCCGATGATATCAGAGAAATGTGGACATACACAGGGATCCGATCTGAATTAGACCGCTAATTTGAGGCCTCGTTATCATGAACGACGACCACCTCTATCGGTCCCAGCATAGGAAAGAAATAAAACTGAAGTGTTATGTTTAAAAAATAATTAATAGATGCATTGAAAATAATTGGCAATATTTGTCACCAGGCGGAGCTAGTAGCGGCTGTGCGTCGTCGCGGACGCGGTGACGCGAGCGATGATGACGAGGACCTAGGGCTGCCGCGGAGTCCACCAGCTTCACCACCGACGGACAAGGCTGATAAGGTAATTGTTTTTAGGTCGTAGGTCGCGGGAATCCGCTGCTTGCAGATCGGTCGTCGTGGAGATCTTTGGCGGAGACCTATGCCCACCAGTGGACGTCTTTCGGTTGAATGTATGGTTGGATGGATATCAGCACTAAAAATCTTAAAAGTTACCTTTGTTGCTAGACAGATGAGCGTTAGGAAATATTCTACAACCTCGAATATTTTATGCGTTTGTTATCTATACTAATAAATAAAGTTGAAGTATCTGTTTGTAATCTATACTTTTAAATATAATTGAAGTGTCTGTTTGTAATGTCAAAATATTTTTTTTACTAAATACATATACATATATTTATAATATTAATGTATATACGATACCCATACCAAAGATACAATTTTTGAAATTTTTGTCTGTCTGCTTGTTCCGAGTAATCTCCGCAACGACTGAACCGATTTTGATGGGCCTTTTTTTGTTAGATAGGCGATAACTGAAGTTACTACGTGTGACTTCGGGTACTTTTGTTTTTCGAAAATGATTAATGTTCGGCATATAAAAATTTAAACTCATGAAATTTTGAATAAAATCCTATTCAACACACAGTTTCACTAGCAAGTGTTTAAATTTGTGACAAATAGTTTTACTTTGTCTTAGTAGGTATCGAAAAAAATTAAAAGTTCGAATAAAAAATTAAAACGTAGTGAAAAACATAAGAAACGCGCGCGCAGCCGCGGTTAGACACCTAGTTTAATATAAAAAAAATATGAAAAAGATTTGTAATCATTTCTGTTTTTTTTAACATAAAATTTAATGGACTTTTATCAAAATAGCGACATCTACCACAGAGTTTCGAAAATACTTGCATCAAATGTATTATTTTAACTGCTTAATTAGTAACAAGGCTAAACACAGATGGCGCTAAACTCAAATATTAAAAAATCCTTGTTATAATTTTCTAAGACTTTATTCGACCTCAGCGGAACAGCTAATTTATACAATATATTGGTTTCTGTAATCCTATTACGTTACGGTAATCTCCGAAGGACGTTTTAATCTAATAAATGACGTTCAAATCCGATTAATTATACATATTTTGCACAACTTGAATCGGTAGGTAATCCGTGTTATTGCGATTTATTTTGAAATAATAATAGATATGTATTTGTATTCGATAGCAAAAAAAACATTTATAAATGTCGGCCGTTGAGACATCATGCATTCACAAAGCAATAAAAGCCTTGATTTAGAGATAGTATTTTGTATCATAAAATGTACAAATCATTTTTTTTTATCACAATTTTTTGTTGTCGAATGTTCTTTTTTCTAATAAATTATTTTCTGGCTGTTGTTGGTAGGATCTTAAATTAGTTATGTACTGGTTTTATATTTTTTATTCATATACAATACATTTGGGGTATTTGATTTTTCTACTTACGTATATAATGTAGGTTGCATTTATATTTACATTTATATTTTGACTATTGTCCACAAATGAAGTGTATTGAAAATAATGTCACGCAGTATGATCCTGAGATCTCGCTACAACTGCCTTGGAATGCTTTATCAAACGGCCACCACTTTGTTGTAATACTGAAGATTAGTAAACTAATACGAAATCGAGTCTAAAAGACTTGCATTCATAGGCTTAATTAATTATATAAAAAATACATATCTACTTTTACGAAGAATTTCAATTCGAAATCAAAAATTAAAAGAGTGGAATTAATTCATTGTAAATCATTCGCACATTTTCATTGGGTACAAAATATAAATAGGCAAAAATAGCATACCTAATTGAAGATATTTTTCTCCTCTATTTATTAAACTATTTTCTTTAGTGTTATCTATACTTAAACATTTTTAGACGTTAAGTTTTGCCCTCAAATTTTCTTTAATGATTGTTTGAATATCGACCACTAAGCGAACATTTGTATAAATATATAGATATATAGACGTGACAATACAATTAAGTAATTAATGATACGCGGTATTTAGAGCGTGTATACACGTTCTAAAGAGATTTTCACTTACATACATACAATCAGTTTTGATATATTAATTACCCGTAAATGATTTTATATGTTTGTGTGTTTGTGTAAAATACAATTCAGTATTAATATCTGTTCATTCAATGATATTTATTTGTAAGTTTGCGATTTATGTATATAGTATGACCAACTATGCCCTACTGTTACACTTGCACATAAAAATATAATTGTTCATTAATATTAACTCTACTATAACTTTAAAATATTACATTGTTTAGGTAAAGTATTAATTTAATTTGATTTAATACAATATTATGATTATATGTCAAATATGGTTCTTAAGTTATAAGTAAATTAAGAAATAGATAAGTGACATATTAATAAGGTTTATTTTCATAGTATTTTTGACGGGGTCTCTGTTTGTCAATATAAACATTGATTGGATAGCATTATTTGAGCCTATTTTATAAAATTGAAAGAGCATTTTATGTGATATAGTGTTTGTTATTGTACAAATTCTGTTTGTTCACAAAAACTACCTGCATAGTTCTAGCATTATAGCGCGCCATTTTGTTGGGGCAAGTAGTATAAAAAATTTTTTTTTTTAAATATAATTATGAGAAGAATATATTCACACATTATTATGCAATAGAAGAAATAGATGTACTTATATTAAATTTCAGTTTTATATGGTTGGCAACACTGTCAAATTTATCTATCAAAGAAGAATTGGAAGTTATTGCTGTTCGAGGTCGGCTAACACCGTAGTAATCTTTAAGGGTGACAGAAAACAGTGACAATCTAAAATACGACATCCAGCTAACTACTCGTATTAAAGAACAAAATTTAACTAAACAGTTAACCTGAAGTAGCCCGCAGTGTTCCGTTAAAATTGCTACTGAAATGACATGCATCGTTCGATTTAGACGGGGGACATGTGTCATCATCATTGCACTTCACTACAATCAGCTCGATCATACCTAGTTATTATTCCATTAACCGTTGTGTGGTAACTGTTTTTTTTTAAATTTCATTTGTCAATCTTTTGGAGTCGCCAGAGCCATTTTTTTTAATTCCATTAATTCCTTTTTAAGGAAAAGACAAAGGTACTAGTAGACCATGGAGCCAAGCCAGACGTTAGGAACACTATCAGTAAATAAATGGCGGTAACAAAACGGTGGCCTTCTGTTACTATTAGTACCGTAATGATTGGGACATTTCAGAATTCACGCTCAGTGTCATTATTTTCAATTCACTACACTTGTTTATCATAACTACACTATATCGCGCAAAATGCCACCAAAATAATATAGTCATAATATATAGTCAAATACTGTAAGATAATGAATTAGAAATAAGGACGGCAACATGTCAAACCAAAATCGCCCCCTCGACAGAGTCATTGAGTCAAAAGTATTTCTACTCATACAAGGCACTATTTCATAAGCAATTTGTTTTATTTTGGTTACATATATTAAACTGTGTTTCACAGGCACGTTGACTTTTACAATATTTATTTCCCACCTTTAGTGTAGTATTGATAATGAGGCTGAATGAGCGATACGCCTTTGCCAAAAATAATAATTTTATAACGTAAAAGAAAACAAAATCTTAATCATCACTTTAGATTAATAATGTGACAAAGCGTTTATCTTTATACAATATTCAACCTATGTACGTCATATACACAACATTACCATATAAGGCTTCCAACACATTATCTGATATGTCGACTCCAGCCGTTCAGTCTCAGCGCGACCTTAGCCGGTTGCGAGCGTGTCACAATAAAAAAAAAACTCGTATTTTTAATCTGTGATTTTATGTTTTTTGTAATAAGTGCATTTAGAAAAATAATTAGTGATTATAATTTGAGCAACATTTACATGTGTGAAGATTTTAATTCAAAATAAAAACGAGCTTTAAAAGTTTAAAGTGTAGTGGTCATTTCTTTAATATAAGATTTTTTTTGTTATACTTTGATATATCGTGACTTCTAAGAAAGTAGGTAATTATATATATATTCAAAGTACACATTTTTGATGTACATAACTGTAAACATTTTTATATATAATATAAGGTATTGTTAGCCTTATAAATCGAAGATAACTTTTTGTTTTTCATTTTTAATTCATAATTATCTTCACAAAACAAATTTCGATAGAAAATTCAAATAAAAAAAAGTAAAATACATATATATCATGCATTCGCACGCTCAAATGACATTCGCACTTCGCGATTAGAAAATTAGACAAAAAAAAAACAGCAACAACAATGGAAAGTATTAAAGTATTCTTTCGTTTCCCGTTCTGCATTAATAAACTAATTGTTATTATATGCAGATCCATTTGATAAAGGAACAAATATATCGTTATTGTAAATGTTTATAAATTACGCATTCAACGTAATTTTTTGGTGGACTCATTTCACTCATAATTCTATATACTAAATTGTACTATATACAAAATATATCTATAATTACATCTACCCTGGGAACATAATCGATGATTGAAAAAAAATAAACATGTAAATCGGTCCAGTGATTCTCGAGATATAAGCCAATTAACAAAGATTGCCTTTTCCATCACCATCTTCCCGCGTTGACTTTATAATGAAATCTAGAGAGAAACTGTGCTATTGTCAGTCAATTGTATGAAATAGAGATAAATGTCATCGCTAAATTTTCTCTATGGTCTGTGATGAATCACAATTCTCTATCATTTCGATTGTTTGTCTCAATATTTAGTAGGGTTGTTATGGATCTTTGTAACCTTAACAAAAATTATCGGATATCCTATACAAAAAAATTTCCGTAATCGTAACTGCAACCGATATAACAAAAAATTCAAATAGGGGGGCGGAGTTTAAAAGATACATGTTACGACAGGTTATGACAAAACACGTTCTTAAGTATGAAGAATTGTTACTGGTAAAGAATAAACAACTTGAGATCTTTGCAAGAGAATATGGTAAAACGGATAACGGATTTAAAAGTTGTAATTTAAGTGGTCGACAGTATTTTAATAGTAGTAGCACAAATAAATTAAGTAGTGTCACTGCAACAATTGCATCGATGTCCCATTAATATACTAAACTTAAAAAAAGGGATTTGAAAAAAAGGGATGATTGTAAAAGAGTAATTGTCAATCTAGAATTTAATCGTTTTTTTTTTTATCTAGAATTCGTTTGTTTATCTTGCTATTTTAATTTTACTTTTATAATTCTTTAAATAACAATATCCGTAACCGAAACTATCCAAAACTAGGGAATAATCCGAAACAATTTCATCAAAATTTCATATCCATAACATCTCTAATGTTTAGTCTACGTGAACCATAGGAATGGTTTTTTTTTTTTGACAATTTGGCTATAAAGTATTGTTTTTTTTTTGCTTACGCGAACGCTTAGCGTAAATACTTTTTATATAAAAATATCTGAGTGTGCAATCTGTTGTGGTTTAGGAGAAGTTAGCGGATAAAAACAGACACGCGGAATGTGATTTAGTTTTATACTATGTACAGATTATATTTGGATATGATATTGTTTGGACAGATTTAACAAGTCGTAGGATCTATGCTCTTCACTCTTTATATTTAAGAGACTACAGATATAACTGAATGTTCCCGCGGTTCCGCTCGCGTATAATATTTCTATTGGTCAAGAAATATTTATTTACAACAATAAACATTTTTTAATTATAACAAAACAAGTTATAATTTTGCTAAATAATGTTCTGGTCGTATTTTTTTATTTACTCAATTTTTTGTCTAACACGTCTAAGTTTAAAAATAAAATAATTTAAATAGGCTTAGTGTTTCTGCAACTATATAAGCCAATTAACGCACGGATAAATAGACAAACGTTGCCTTTTATAGGTATAATATACTTACGGATGGTGATGTCTGGAAATGACACCCTTTTCTCTGCATTTACTAATAAAATTTGTAACTATTAGTTTCATAAAAAAACATATAAAAGAATCGGATCGAATTTCTTGCCGGTTCTTTTCGATGACTGAGTTCTTTATCGAACCGATGATAGGATTTTCATATTCACAAGCACCTTTTCAGGGTCTAAACTGAATAAAGCATTTTTGATTTTGATAAGAATGTAATAAACGACCAGTATAATGGGGATTTTTTTTATATTATTCAAATTACTTTCGGTATATACTCTTACATATCTACTAAATATTATAAAAGCACCGATTTATGGTTTTTCGAGGGTAATTTAAGTACAAAGCATCACATTGATATCCGCCAGTGCAATAACACGGTGCAAACTTTTAAAGCCTAATTTTAAAAAGTGATTGTGGAAGATCAGATATAATACAGTTAATTTAACTCGACCATCAAAGATCTTGATAAGTTATATGTCACTCCACGCTTTTTACTTATTCAAAATTTTTCTAATCAAATTTCGGTTTCTCCTTTCTCGCCCTTAAATGTCTCCTTCAATCATATCTTTATGTGTCTTTAAAGCGTATATTATCTCCCTAAATCAAGTACTCATATGCAGCGTCGGACTGGCCATATAGTCGACGTGGCATTTGCCAGTCGTGGCCTACCTGCGCGGGCCCCCCACGGGCTTGGCTTGCGGGGCATATGGCAACTGTAGGCTAGTTCCCAGCTCTTGCGACTACTCTGCTCTAAATGTAAAACTAGGCCAGATAGTACGTTCATACAATTAAAAAGAAATGAAATAGAAAAAATAAAAAAATGGTTGAACCTGATCAAGCCTCCTATAATCAAACTAGTTTTGATTTTTTTTTCTAAACGGAATAACATTTGGTCGAATCAACTTATTTAGACGTGTATCATTATACCATAATTACATTTTACATTGTTTCATAGATATTGAAATAACGAAATTTAATTTTTAGATGTTCTGATGTGCTATGTCCGTACCAAATAATTGATTACATCGTTGATAATTAAATTATATATTTTATTTATCTCAATTAGTGAATCTCAGGATTTTCCGATAATATCTCTTCTACAATCACCCGGGCTCTTCCGGCCTAGTCCGACCCTGCTCGTATGCATCTAATATCATATGCATATTTGTGTGGATGTATTATGTGAATATGTTTGCATATAATATGTTTAGGTTTATATGTGTATTAGCCTGAGCCCGCTGCTCCGCCCGGTTTCATATGTTCTTTACTGCGTTTTTAATTTATTTATAAGGAACTCTAATTATTTTCCTAAATGTTGTTTAGTACTCAGATAAATTAATAACATTTTTCATAAATTCAAACACTTGATCATAAAACTGTGCATTGAATCAGATTTTATTCAATTTTTTATGAGTTTTAATTTATTTACGCGGAACCCTAATTATTTTCGAAAATTCGGGGGCACACAGCTATTATAAAAATAAAACATCGGTGATCGCTGTCGGTTTGTATTTTCCATCGGACGCATTGTAGTCACATTCGAATCTTACGTGTTTATAAATGTTCAAGATACACGATGAGATATATAATACATGATCGAATCTCGTGACTCGAAATGTCGATATTCTATCGAATTGAAGCGAACACGTTGCTGGGATGTGGTTTTATCGCGTGTTTATGCCACTCCGTTTGACATATACGAGATTAATATCACAAACATGTCTATTTATTATTATTAATAAGATTTTGTGAAACGAGACGTATTGATAAACTAGCTGCATCCGCCTTTCATATATTCTTCACTGTGTTTTAATTTTTTTATAGTTTTATAGGGTACCCTAAATATTTTCAAAAATCCAAAGTTACGCGAAGTCAATTCAGTTATCTACAAAAAAAATCCCGTCCAAATCGGTCCAGCCCTTCCGGATATTAGGTACCCGGAACAAACAGACTGACAAAAAGGTAAAAAAAATTGCTTTAGGTATCGTATTCACATGTGTTTAGTAAAAAGTTGTTATTTTAATATTAAAAACAGACCCTTCAATTTTATTTACTAGTATAGATACAAGATAATACTATATATACAGGAAACTAGCGGATGCCCGCGACTTCGTTCACGAGTCTTGGAACCGTTTTTGAATTCGATCCGAATATAAACACTCTTATTTATAACACTTAATGTAACTTATGTCCGACGTATGTTAAGGATAACATGTTTTTATGATTTCTAAAAATGGTTTTAAACGAATGAATTTCGAACTTTGATTTTTTTTCTGAATTTCGACTTATTAAGCTAATTCACAAAGAACACGAATGAGTTTGTGGTAAAGGACAGTATCGTAATGTAACCCACACCATGATTTTAACACTCACGTTGCTTACCTAACATGCTTCCACGGCAGCTTGAGGGAAAAATATATGAAACCATAATGAGTCCAGTAGTGTTGGATGTATCTGAGTGTTGGTCAACGAAAGAGACGATTGAAAGAAGGGTACACGTAGCAGAGAAACGAATGTTAAGATGGATATATGTCAGAACTAGAATGGAACAGATTAGAAATTAGTAAATCAGTGGAAGTAGCACCAGTGACAGAGAAGTTAACGAGTGAGTAGGTTAGCGTGCTATGGACATGTCATAAGGAGAGATAAAAGTCACGTAACTAGAACAGTGTGTGAAATAGGACGGAGGGAGACGGAAGAATGTATGAATGGATTATTTGACGAATGATACGTGTATAAAACGTATGAATGTTGTTGTGATGACAGAGGAGTATGGAAGAAGAGAACATGCTGTGATTACTCTATTTTAAGCTAGGATAAGGTTTTTACCTTGAAAAAAGGTAATGATAAAGGTAAAGGGTAAATTTTTACCAAAGGTAATAATGATATTTTCAACATCGCTACCTACACTTGAATATCGAATTCTTGATGATAGTGAATGCTAAAGTGACCTAGAATGCGGGTCCGTTATTGGATGCACTAAAACTTTATATGCTTTGCCAAATGACCCCGATACTTGATAGCTCTATGTACGTGTCTCTTTATAATATAATATAGATTTTATCATCATGTCAATATCTCTATAAGGAGAAGTGAAATAGATCAATCAAAAGATACAGAGTTTAAATAGGGACGCGGGAAAAAAAATCTGGACCTGTGTATATAGCATCTCGATATAACGCGTCTCAACTCTATACACTCACGGGGTCGTTAATATATTACGTAGGGAGAATTTTAGACACTTTATTCCCTCCTCCACCTTGTGATAAGTAAACATTCCTTACGTGATTATCATTTGATTATCAATGACAACAAAAATAAGCAAAACATAGATTCGCTTCATTGATGATTACGTAATACTTGGATGCCTCCTAACCGGCTGATGACTTTCGCCGAATGGAATAATACAAAAAAATCGGTTATTAATGTTAATATGTTATAAATGTTATAAACGGTTATAAATGTTAATAAACATAGAGAAAGTGATTTGGAAGTATGGATTAAAATATCGCTTCACGTAGTGTTTATCCCGCTAGAAGGATACAAGCGTTATAAATAACTCTCGCATAATAAACAATTATTATAATTTATAAACATTTAGAGTTATGATTCTCTATGATTCCGTTAAAACCGTTTGTTGTTTATGAATTATATAATTTATACTATACTTAAAAAAACACTTAAAAGCAAACCAGATCGAGTTTCTTGCCGGCTAAAATACAATATGATTTACAGCTGTCTATTAGATTTAAAAAAAATATTTGTTTTACTTGTTTCATACACAATTTCATTTAATTTTTAAATATTCATATATATCTAAATAAAATAATCTACTTGTAATGTTTTTTTTCTACCAAACTCGATATCAATGATATTATAAAGTATCTTTATCGAGTCGAACAATAAAAAGCATATAAATTATTACCAATGTAATATATATGAAATTAGCAAATAAAAAAGGTCAGAATCGTACCGCAAAATTTATAACGGCTAATAAACTTTAATAATCGTATTATCTTTGAGTGTTAATCGAGTTATTTACGTAATCGATTTAATACGATTACTGCTATTATAAACGAAATTTTTATAGTTGTTCCATATTTAAATGTAATATTGTGATTACATATAAATATAATGTTGTTATTGTGAATTAGATTTGTGAGCAAATTATTTTTTTTAATGTGGTAATCATCATGTTCTATCGATTCTGTATATGTTTCTACGAAGACCATATATTTATTTTAAATATGTCTTTGTTATTATTAATATTTACCTACTATTATGCATTGTCCTTGTTCATATTAGAGCGATGGTAGTTTAATATTAATGTGATAGAGTACCACGTCAATGGATGTAAGTTTGAATCCATGTATCTTATTCCACAACGAGTTTGAAAACTCGTTTAAGTCGAGAGTCGTGATAAGATCATCACAATTGTAGGAATATTTGTAAATCAATTAGTAACTTATCGAAGTAGAAAAATGAATTGTAAATAATATCTATTTTTGATTTAAATGGTTTTTTGAAATAATTTGTGAAAACTTATCTTTCATATAAAGTAATCAAAAATTCGTTAATTATAATATTAATAAATTTGGCATATATATAGAATAAATATGAATACAAAGATTTATCAATCGAACGAAATACGTCTTTAGCAATATAGAAAAACCTTGACCAGTAAAAATTTCATTTACTTAAAAAAAATAACTTAAAACACGCGAATTAAATTTCGTAACGTGGAATTGGATTAATTACCATAGAGCGGGCGCATTCATTGTGTTTTTACACGGTTTAGTGTTGCCAGCCGCACGCACGAAAAATATAGAATACCGTTTTCAAATCGACAAAGACTAGTGGTTGTATTTTATCAATGTCAACGCGGATTCGATGCAGATATTATTAATTCATTAAGTAGAAAAAATCGGAGCACATTGTTTTTAGTAACTGTTTAGAAACTGTTATATCTGTTACTAGCTGTTCGCGCGACTTCGTTCGCGTATCATATTCTATATTCCGCATATCGATTCACTGTATGATAAATTTCTTAAATAATTATTGGAAAAGATTAAACTTTATTTTTGTACAGACTCTAAATTATGTTTTGTTCCAACAAAAAGCAAGATGGACCCAAATAATGAAATCAATGGAATAGAATTTTGTTAAAAAATTCATGGGTTTTATTTTTTTTTTTGCACAAAAAAAGTTCCGTCAAAGTCGGTCCAGCCGTTCCGTAGATTAGTCGGAAAAAAAAACAGACGACTATATGACAGACAAAAATTGTAAAAATTGCGTTTTTTGTATAAAGCTGTTATTATGATATTACAACCAGACAACTCAATTTTTTTTCATTTACTTCTATATTAGACACGTCTGAGTTTCGTTTTCGGCACGTGTCTCTCGTATAGAAAACTTTCAGTCTAGTTTTCTGACTTAATCGTTGTTGTTGAATTTTGTGTTTCACATTCAATACATAAATGACACTGGTTCTTTAAAAAATACCATTTTGATGGTTGCATTTTTTTTCAAAGTCTATATTGTTCAGGCGCTGAAAGATATAAAACTAAAGTTTTATACTGTTTCGACCATAATCTCACATTTTGACACACATAGGGTCGAGACGTCAATGCGATGTTTCTATAGAAAACGTTGCAGTGAAACGTGCCGAGCTTGACGGCTGTGATGTGGTCTATAGTATCTAGTACATTACAGCTGCTCACATCACAATGGCGCCACGCGATCGTCCTGACTCGCCCCACGTACGTAGGACCATCACAAAACTTATCAACTTTGCGTGTGGTGTTCAAGTCTGTGGATATTAAGGTGTCACCTGTATCTATATCAGACTTAGGTTAACTAACAAGAGTCTTCTAGGTAATAGTGTTAGGTTTTACATAAAAATCCCAAAGCAGATTACCGGTTTACCCGACAACAAGTACAAGCATTATGTAAAGCAAGTTTTAATTTGCAAAAGTGATTATAGGGTGGATCACTATGTAAACGGTGGTGATGTCTGTGAGTGACAGCTTTCTCTTTGAATCTAGTAATAAATTTAGTAACTATTAGTTGTAAAGTCCTAAAAAAAACATGCAGGAAAAAAAAACAAATCGGTTTTCTTGCCGGTTCTTGTTGATGACTGTTTGTTTTTCGAATCGGTGGTAGTATTTTGCCTTTCATAATCACCTTATCAGGGCTTAAATAGAATAAAGTTTTTTGTTGTTTTTTTTTTTTAATCTTGCTAGCGAAAAAAGCTTGTCAAAAGTTATTATGTAAACTTGTTAATTATTTTAATGTAAGGATATTAATTTATATAGTGCACTATTTTTGCAATTCTAATTTAATTTGTGTATGTTTATATCGTCGGTAAATTTTACTCTATTCTTTTCGAAGTTTCTAGTAATGTTACATACTGATTATTTTTATATCAAGCTCTAAGACGAAGCCCACAGTTGGTTAACATCATAATAAAATGCAGTACCATGTCGAAGAGAACTTATTTAACCCCTTGAGCACTTACCTGGCGTTTACGCCAACTTTCCATTGTTTTCCTATTGTCTTTCTATTGTCTTATTTTTACGGGTACTCGACACATTAAAAGATGTAATATCGCCTAAATATTACAGTACAAAAATTTGACCATTTTTGACCCCCTTGTTAGCAATAGTAAGCAAACCTCCCCCACTATGATTATATAAGCATAAATTTGACCAAAAATAAATAAATATCAAAAAGTAAGTATTGCTTACGTAGTCATCATTCAGATGCCCTGTGTCAGCAAAAATAAGCAAAGGATACACCCTCCTCCCCTCTGCCATGAATGTTTACACCTTACGTAATATTTGAGGGGTCGTCATGACTTTTATATCATGAACCATGATTCTATCGACTATTTCATAAAAAACAAAGTACAGTATGTAATGATTAGTTGTAATATAATTTGTTTTTGTAATATTTATTATATCATTATTATTTATATATCATCAAGATATTTAATTATGTAATTCATTAAGAAAACCCGAAGGTTTTGTATTAGTTTCTATTTATACTGTCAATTTTATATTATACCTTACGCGTGCGTTCTGCTAATGTAACATGGGTTTGAATTGATTCATTAATGAGGCCGTTTAAGAAGGAACATTTATAATTTGAAATTACGAACGTTGAGAAGGAATAGAATTTGGATGTCGTTAAGAAAAAGGGGTCCAGAGTAAGAGGACGTAATATAAAGGAAACGGGATATCACTATTTTATTTAGTGGGGAAATTTTATTAAGTATTTTTTCATTTATAATTTAATTACGTTGAACGTTGCAATTGAAATCGACGGATCTTTGTGATCTGGTGAAATTGATAAAACTATTTGTTACAATTCAATAGTATGAATACTACAGATAGAGAAGAACTATTTAATCAAATGCAGAGGATTTTAGGCCCAAGTCTAGAGTTACACTGCTGCCAGTTTTTTTTAATAACAATTGCAATTTACATACTGCAATATGTTATTATTTGGACGATATTACTCCAAAATACCATCAATGCCACTAAAAGCAACTGAAAGTCCAACAAGTGCAGTAAATCCAGGGAAGATCTTCCCATACTGAGATTGATATAGCAGGATTATTTTATTTGTTGTATTTTTTATATAAAACATATGAAAAGAGAACCTTCGGTTTTATATACGAGGATATTAGATTATTTTCATTTCGTTTTTATTTATTTATTAGACTAAATTCAATTCAATTGTTCTCGCGAAATGGAACAATCATTAAATTAAAATAACAACAATTATTAACATCGTTACTAATTTATACGATTTGGGAATTTTCCGGTTATAAAATATTCCCCACAATCGCAATTGCTGTTATTAATGACAGTATGATTTAATCGTGTCCCATTTCCTGTTGATATAATATATGTATAAACGTTTGTAATTCCTGGTAATTTTTACAATTAATTTTATCACTTAATTATAATAATTGAATGTATGTATTATAGTTGCATTAGCAAAAATACATTTTTTAAATTAGTTATATACCTACAATTTGACACTCTCTACGTTTTAGGTTTTATTATCTTATTTTTGTTCTTTTATGACATCACCAAAACATATTTCTTGGTAACTTTTAATTTAAAAACTTTTTTTGGTAGATAGCTGTAGTTACTCCGGGTACTTTTAATTTTTGGAAATAATTAGGGTTCCTCGTAAAAAAATTAAAAGTCACTAATAAATGAATAAAATCCTATTCAATGCATAGTTTTTTCTTTTTTTACATGGAATAGGCTCAGTGCTTTGACCACAATCTCACCTGATGTTAAGTGACAATGTGGTAAACAAACTAAGCTTAGAGGTACTGCTTGTCAAGTGATGCTGCCGGAACACACATATTGGAATTTGGCGACAGGTTTTCAAACTTGAGGGTGGTAACTACACAGGCGGGCACCATTATAAAATATCCTGCCACCATGCTATGGTGTGTGGTTGTATGGTGGTATGGTTTCCTCAGGATATTTTCCTTCACCGAAAGCTTAGGCCAATTTTAAAGTCGGAGATAGGTGGGGATAGAACCCGCGTGCATTGACGCGGAATCCGGCCGCACTACCCGCTGCCATCGCTTCAGTTTTACGGGCAAGTGCTTGAATTTATAAGAAATATTTTTAGTTGATTTTAGCACTAAAAAAATATTAGGGTTCCGTATAAAAAATATAAAACGCAGTGAAGTATATATGAAACGCGAGCGCAGCTAGTTACCATAATTATATTTATATAAACGAATACACACTGACCGCGTGCGCGGTTCGGGCGCGGTCCGTATGCAGAAGTACGTAGTAGTTTGTACACTTTCGATATATTATCAAGATCTATAGTCTATAGGCACAGACTATATATTATGTTACAGTACGTAATATATGGATAAAGATGCGAGGGTGAAAATGAATGAGGTCACGAGTAAAATAACTATTATCATGTTCCTAGCAATATTTTATCTAAATCATTGAATTTTGAATCCTTTGAAAAATTTAAAAGTAAAAAGATTATTTATTATATATGAGTGAAGCGGTTACTACACTACAGCTAGTATTTTATGTGTGTACTTGTTAAATATTGAACTAAGTTAGTTGTAGGTGTTTGGTTATACGCGAGCATAACTTTCTATGCACTCGTTACAGTTTCAATTGTTAGCACAATGTATATATTTATGTAACGTGTGCATTGCTTTGCTAACTATATCAAGAACTGTTTTGCATATTCACGCTTACAAAATTATGGAGTAAACTGTTTTGTTTAACGTTTGATAACGTCAAAGCCGTTTGAGATCGAAGTGTATGTTATTAATATTAGAATAAAAAACATACATGATTATAGAAAACTGACTTTAGTTTATAGGACCTTAGGCCTTTTTTTGTCAATTGTAACATATATACAAAATATAACAGAACATATACTAAAACTTGGCCAAAGATAACATCTATGGTTTTAAAAAAACAATCATGTAATTCGGTTCAGTGCTTCTCAAACTATAAAGACAATTAACGGACAGAACGGATAAAATTGAAGGTTTTGTAGAAGTCATAAGAAGGCTCAAAACTACTTAAAGGACAGTGGAGTTGGCTATGCTGGACGTTTCAGTTCGTGCTAGAATCAGAAATGAGGAGATCCGTAGAACAACCAAAGTAATCGACATAGCTCGCAAAGTTACAGCCACGTGACGGGAAACATAGCTTGGGCAGGCGATAAGGTGGTTTTGCGTTTCAAATTGTCAATAGATCGTAAGATAGTATATTGAATTGTGCCCTTCTGGTGACAAGGCTTCTGCCAAGCAAGTAACCATTCACCAGTTTATAGAATTACCTACTATTCCTTTGATTAATAATTAAATGTTTTCTTTATCATTCAGTTAAACATGGTAATTAAGAGACAAAATTAGATTAATTACGGCTTTATTCAAACGTTCCGAGAGTGATTTTTGTCTCACTTCGTCCGACATTGGTTAACGTTTTGACGATTACATGAATAAGAGCATAATTATTATAAACTGTAATATCAAACGTTTAATAACTGTTTAATAAAACTACTTTCCGTTGACAACTTCACAGTATACCGCCAGGGCCAAGAAACCCTATTTCCCGCGATTGTGATTTTTGGTTCTATTCATTTGTTTTCATTATTTTTATTCACAAACCCGATCTATTTGATCTCTATAATTATGTAATATTAGTTTTGTTTGGACAAATAATAATATGAAACGTGAATTCTGAGATGTCACATAAAAACCATGTGGAAATCCTGTTAAAACTGAACCGGGTTTTCAGTTGCCGTTATAAGTTAAAAAAAATGTGTGTGCAGCACAGTACACAAGAAAGCAAAGTAAAACTTCTTAAACCATGAATAAGAGAGTTTTATTGAGAGTGACAAAAGCATCTTCAAATAAATACAACAGTAATGTTTGCTTGAAAAGGTTCTATATTATTTAATGTCTCTCTTTCATCTTTCTCTTGTATTACGGAAGTGCATAAACGTCACGACTCCTTGAAATCTGACTCTCAATTATCGAATGGCCGACAAACAAATTTCATTAAAAAAAAAACCGTACTAAATAGATTTTCAGGACATCTGGAATACCAAGATACATTCAAACTGTTGCCATTGTTTATTTATGCAGGTCGAATTAACACAACACCTGGTGTGGAAAAATGGGTTTAAAATCCTCTATTTTTAACTTTCACCCACTTACCTTGACAACGACACTCGATTTACTCTATTATGAAATGACGAAATTATTTAAAAAAGCAATTCATTTCCCGTCTTTAATACATTGTACTACGTCATTTAAATAATCTATTAGAACTACTTAAGTATTATTAATATATGAGAAAAGTATTTTAAGTCGTTCGTAAGCTGATTACCTATTGATAATTATGAATCTGAAGATATGCGAGTTGTGTTTGAGCGTCGAAAATAGTTTTTTGTTGAAAAATTGTAGTGATAACAACATTAGGCGTTTTTTTTAAATTTTGCTACCTGTAAAAACTCAAGGTTGCATTATTGACATCCAAAGACGCCGCCGCTGACCAGCCACACGCGACCGACAGCGTGTGGAAAGTGGCCATTAAAGTATTATATTAAAACTACGGCTTTTTTTAAACGATGCCAATGCTTCTATCATGAGGCTAAGGCCAGCTTTGATATTACTGATAAGAGGTAGAGGGGGTCAAAATGATCAATTACTTGCGTAATACTTGAATGACCCCAAACGCGTCGGTAGTACGACTGCACGCTATCCGCTGCTGCATTCTAATAAGTAACGTTAAATATAAAAACCAAACTATTGTTGATTTTTTGATACTGCAAACAACTTTTAATTAATAAAGTCAAAATCACTTTTATACTTTGTAATTTTAAGTTTTCACTTCACTTCGGTACTCACTAACTGCCAATTGTCACTCTGCTGTTCGCCTAACTGGCCACATTCATAACCACAGCACAAGCGTTTAGATCACTCATTTAAAACGAACACCTTCATCAGCGAAACTTACACGTTTAAAATGTATATTTAATATATCTAGTAATTGTTCTACGTCTGAATAGCCTATACCTTTAGCTAATATGAGCATGCAAATATGGCCCTTCACAGAAGCAATTTTCCTACTTCGCAATTGTATAAGTTTGAGATAAGTAAGGCAAGTGAGTATTGATGTTACTATATCAAGGCTCATCGGACTTGAGAGAGCTTCTATCCAGAGTATTTCCCTATGAAAAAAGAATTATATTTAAAACAAACGATGATAAATGTCGTCGTCCACTTATTACAATTCGTTTTGTTTCGTACGCGAAATTCGGCTTTAATCAACTAAACAGCTATTAATGGTTTTTTATACACGTTTAGAAGTGGATAATAAAACTAAATTAAATAAAAATCGAATGCGAATGAATGAACAAGCGTCACAATAGGCGAAGTATAGAAAGTGGTTATTTAATTCATACATTGACAGCTTATCGCAAGGCGATCGAAACCACTAGAGCATGTATACTTGATTGTATAAAAAGCCATTTTGATCATACGCAATTCGGTTTTATCTATAATCTAAATCCATCGATTCATGTATTTATATCACTATGTTTAATTATTAGTTATTTACTTGTATAATGTATATATGCAGACGATCAGGAGCCATAAAATACTGCGATAGTCTTATCATTTGTTATTCAAGACCGTGGGGAAAAGCATAATTGCTTACAAATGTTAACTCATAATATTTTATTACAATATAATGGTTTACAGAATATTGTATATGGAATAACTTATGTGGATATTAGTGAAAGAATAAAAATAAATTTGAACGGTAAATCTTTTCTGTGACGTTATGTTATACCGATAAGGGATTTGTGATAATATAGAAGTTGAAAAGAATACTCAAGCTTGATGAGACTTAAATTTTAAAATTAATCAGTTATAAGATTTGTAAATAGGCATTTGGTATCATAAATAACTTATCTATATTAGAGAGACCCTTAAAGAGATGAGATAAAAAATAAAATTATGAAACCTGAAACCGTTTGTAAAATATAAAAATATTTCTGAGAAACGGTGATTAATACGTAGAGTATTAAAATGTGAGGCATAATTACGTTTAGTGTCCATCAGACACGCTGAATTGTACAGACACGAATCACGTTAATTTTCTAATTAAACTTTGTGTTTACGAATATCTGTGTAACATTTTTTCATATAGAATATAAAAAAAATCAAAAACCTACCGAGATACATCGACGATTTAAAAAAATAATGTAAATCAGTGTACTTTATCTCAAGGTCTCATACACGCCTGAACGGAAAATTATGCATCGATATATTAATCAAAGTTAAATCGATATTTGGTGCAATGTAAATAGATACAGATCGTCGGTTCATCTCCTCAATAGCTTGATCATTTTTCTATAACTAGTTCTTGTAGTCTTTGAGTACCGTCTTACTTCTTGCGGCATATCTGTAAATAAAAGTATGACAGAGGCTTGAATGCAGTCGGCTTCGCTTGGCGATCCTGGTAGACGCTAAGTTTAATACGGATGGAGGGGCGACTGGAGTGGAGTGATATTAATCAATCATGGTTTATTGTCGCATCAAGGATATGAAGTCAACAGTTTAGTATCAAGCAGTGTATTTGTCGTTAGGACACAATTTACTTTGTGTAAAAGAGACTATATTGCGTACAGCGTTCATGAATTGGATCACCTTTGAATTTCTGTATTTCTATGCTTATATTTATCACAATTTACCGCCTTTGATTTTGCGCGATGCAATGTTCTCGTTGTATATCTCGTTGTTAAAATAAACAAACGTAGAGATGTTCAGAGTTTAAAATCGCGAATACATTGTTACAAATCAGTATTTTAATAGATAATGTAATCGGTACCTCATTAAAACTACATCACGGTTTCGTATAACACACTGCTGGACATGTTTTATTGCATTCGGATACGTTATTATATATTCTATCTTGATATGATGCCATAGTTCCTGTGTCTTTTTTTTTTACACAATATAATGTAAACCAGCTTGTACACTTTATACTAATGCATAAACATAAATACATGTTTTTTTTTATCGAACAAATCTTTAAACTCTTTACACCTGTCTTGATCGGGTTTATTGTTATATATTTTTTGTGTTTGCACTATAATTATGATAGGATTAAAAATAAATTAAATATACGCTAACTACGTGGCTCGTGGTACCCCTATGTGCAGTTTAAATCTTTAAAAAATCTAGAATAATAATTAATAATAAAATAATAAATTTATAATTTTTCTATTTTATTTTATTTTAAGCTATAGTAGTATAACTGTTTTATGTATTTAAAATGAAAAATATTATGAGTAAGTAATTAATTAAAATAAAAATAAACTAAACTAACGAACCTTCTGTATTCTATAATTATTTCGCGACTGTTATTACGCCAGTGGACAGTAAAAAACACTTTAAATAAATGTGTTACGTTTGTCTACTTTGTATTTATGTTTAGAGACAGAATATTGATAATAAATATCTTTTCTTTTTCAATAAATTATCTAGTATAACAGAAATACATTTAAAACCGAACCAAATAAATTGATATCATCTATAGTGTCTGTTTGTAATGTCAAAATATTTTTTTTTACTAAACACATATACTTCAAATACATTTTCTTTTAATATATGTCTCTCTGTATGCCTGTTTATTCCGGGTAATCTCCAGAACGGCTGAACCGATTTTGGCTGAATTTTTTTCTTTAGATTGTTTGAAGATACACCACGTAACTTAGGGCACTTTTGATTTTCGTAAATAATAATAGACAGTTTTACTGGCAGGTATTGGAATTTATTAGAAATATCTTTGCTTAATGTTAGTAGCAAGATTTTTTTTTTGGAAAACAACTTGGGTTCCGTATAAAAAAATTATGCAGTGAAAATTTATATGAAACGTGAGCGCAGCCGCGGGCACACAGCTAGTTTAAAATAAGAATCATGTAAATCGGTTCAGTGGTTCTCATATAAGCCGCCATTACCATATTATATAAAGTGACGTCGCCCTTTATAATTTATATAATGTTTTATTACTCAAACTGTTTGCTTTTTGATCTCTTTGTATTCATGTTACATTTTAGTTTGTGTTTAAACAAAGTTTGTATAGTTTACGGTTCATATAATCAGTAGGAAATATTGCGTATGTAACAACAGGAAATAGAACACTACTGCTGCGGTTGTAATCTCATAACATACTGTGTCTGATATTCATTATATAAATATAGGCTTAAACGAAATCTCTGTATTGTGAGATGGGTGCGAAAAATTAACTGTATGCTTGTAGGTTAAAGAGAGATAGATATAAAAACGTCGACTCACCTATTCGCTATTTGCAAATATTGCAAACTCGAAACCATTGCGACATGCTGCTTAGTAATAAAAAGTTTTTACATCAACAATTTTTCGCATTGTAAATATATATATGTATGTATCTCAAAGTCCAATCGGAAAACGATTTCCGTTATAGTTACACTACTGACCAAAATATTTTCGATGTGATATTTTTTATACTGTCACTGTATATTTTATCTGATAGGGGCTTTGAAGTGAAGCTTCTTTGAGGAATCGTTCAGGTTTACCCTAAGCAACATTTTGGTCATTTTTAACACTATCCACCTCCTCATCAATAGTAAAAACCTTTTAAGATCAGGGGGAGGGGGGCTTCATTATTACGTAGGTATTGGGATAATTTTAAACAAAAAAAATAAATAAATATTAATAAGTAAATATTGCTTAAGTAATCACTATTCAGGCTCACAAGTCCTTCATGTTATCAAATTAAGCAAAGCATAAACATAAGTTCATATCATATAAGTCAAAAATACAAATTGTATTATAAATTGTTATTACAAAATCATCTATTATTACTCGTCTTTTAATTACTGCATCCTAAAAAATAATGTTCACTTCTGGCACGTGTACTTTGTATACACGGTCTTTGTTTTTTTTTTTTTTATTAATAAATAGGCTTTTTTTATTATAATTTATTAATTAATTAATAATTTTTATTTGTCGAAAATCTCACCTGGTTTTAAGTGTTTATTGTGACCTAAGATGTTAAGGTGAGCTTAGAGAAATTCGCTGTCGAGGTGAGCATTGCGAGGTGATTCCGCGTGATTGTGACACAATGTGGATTCTTCTCTGTTTTCCATCACCAAAAGTTAATTTTATTCTAAAATTCGAACCCGTTTAATATCACTGAACTGTCGTCATCATCGCAAATAAATTACTGTTCAATAACAAATATGAACATCAAGAGTTCATATGTTCATTTATAGCATACTTGTTTGTTTTCTTGAAAACTCATATCAATGATGAGGTAATTTTAAATAGGGTGACACTGTTTCATTACTTAGAATTTTATATTCGTAATTTACCTACGAGTTTTCTATAAAAATAAACATTAACTGACACGATTCATGATTTCGAAAAATCTAGAATATTAAAACGATTACCTACGTGATAGAGATATTAAGGTAACAGTGTGACGTGCGAGAGGTGAAATTTATCTATTTATTTGTTACTTTATCAACGCTATTAATTTATTGAGTCGGTTGTAAAAATCCACTCCAATCCGAAAATCGGCTTCACTCTTTTAGATTCAATAAATATTGCAAGAGTACGTGTGGCAGATTAACTAGTTTGTCTATTTCATTCACAAAACTTGCAACGTATTTTAAATATATACCGAAACCTGTTCAAAGAAAACGTCTATGATTTAAAGAATAAATCCAATAGATCGAGTTTCTTGCCTGCGCACTTCTCGACTGGGTTATGGTTCCGAACGGGTGGTAGTGTATTGACGTTTATAAACGCCTTCTCAGGGCCTACATTGAATAAAGAATTTGTGATTTAATAAAAAATCAATCATGTAAATCCATTAAGTAGTTTTCTAGTTATAATCAAATTATTTACTTATACAGAGACTAACTTAGAGTTAATTAATTAGATAGGAGACGTTGGTTTTTATAATAAAGGTACATACAATATTTTATTCAGTGCATAATAGACTTTATAAATATTCAGTCAAATTGTATGTTGGTGGCCAGTATTTTTGAATCCATTTGCTTTTACCCTCATATTTTGTGCGATATATTCGTATTAATGTGTCGAGTACCTATAAAAATAAGACAATAGGAAAATAATGGAAGACTGGCGTAAACGCCAGGTTGGTGCTCAAGGGGTTAAATATGTAAAAAAAATATTTAACCATACAATATTAGATTTACGATTTAAAAAATAATCTTCCTATTCGGTTCAATGGTTCTCTAGATCTACGCCAACTAACAGATAGTCGGATAGAATATGTATATTAACCTTCATTCCAACTATACTTCTCGGGTATTTTCATCATCATTATACGAATCTTAGTGTCGTGGTGCTGTTGTCAACCCCAGCACTTATATGATTAACCAGCCGTGTCTTTTAGATACTTTCTGGCTTCTCATGAACCTTTTTTTATATTTTTAATTAATTCATTCATTTAAAATAATTACTTATATATTGAGTTACAATACTAGTTGATACTTGTAGACTTGAAATCTCCTTACTTATCAATCTTCACTGCTATATTTCCGCCGTAATCTTCACTAAAAACGTCATTGGATTAATTAATTTAATTTTAACTTATCTACTATATGCGGACGCGTGAAATATTTTATAATAATTAATAATTATGATAAAAGGACTCTACTACATGATTGCAGACATATCTCTCACCGATTTCGTCATAATATCATAAAACATTTTAAATCTGTACCTAATTAAGTCAATAGAAATCTGTATTTACTTATTTGTGTATAAATGTTTGTGTTTTCTGTCTCCACTAAATAATTCATCTGATAGTAAAGAGTTTTTGGTACTAAGGTGAAGGTTCGTAAAAAAAAAAAACTATTTATGGATTTGCAACTTACATTGAAGATAGTGTACCTTCTGCGAAGTTATTACCTGAACGGAATCTGAAAGGAATTCACCTATAACAGTACTATATATATATGTATGTATTGAATAGATGACGGTGCAGCTGCTAGCTAGTGCGGTCGGATTCCACATCGATGGACACAGGTTCAAACCTACCTCACTAACTATAATAAAGGAAAGCATACTCAGCCATAGTCGCTTTCTATTTATTATTAAGTTTTTATTTTATAAATTATGTAAAACATAAATAACACTGACATTGAATTCGATTCGGTTCTAGGTCTCTGTTATCTTATATTATCATTCAAATTCAATGAAAGACGACTCATTGATAAGAATCAATAAAAATAATTTTGTACAATTATACCAAAAAGAATGCAGAACGTAGGTATATCGGTTTTTCAAATGAAAACTGTTAAGGCACGCATGACTTTATAACCACTACACTACTCACGAAGCCTTTCGATTACTGTCGGTTTTTGTGCTCGAACCAAAAGACTTTAAATTTACCGAAATTCTACACAAAGTGTCTCACGACACTAACTACTTTGTTCACTTGATGAAATTCGCATGTAGATATAAGACGCGATAGTACAAATTGCAATGGCAACTGTTAATTGAACATTATTCATTAGGCTTAGTAAACATGCACCGATGAATAAGCTCCACGCCAGGTTGCACTGGTGTATGGTCTCATACTTTAGTCCACTTCAAACGGTACTTCGCTGTAGAAACTTTGAGAGTGGTGTGGTGGAAGTATAGGGAGTCGCGAATAAGCTAATTTATTACCCGCCGGCCGCAATGATTCACTTTTGAAATAGGAATTCGCGCGGTTTTGTCTTTATGCCTGACGCATGAAACCGTCAAGAAAGAATCGACGACTTAGCGTTTTAACCAATTTAAACAAAGATGCAATTTAAAAATGATATAAAAAAAAAACTATTCACAATTTTACGTTTTATCTTCTGTCGGAATTGACGCCATTTTTTTTTTCTTAATCTAACGTATTAAAATTTATTTTATTCTCTAGCTTAGTGGTAAATAATTTAATTATGTATTATGCTGAAAAAACTGAGCTGGTGATGTGACAGTTAACAATCGATATAATTAAGACTTGTAAAGTGATTAGTGCGTGTCAGTATGATGCTGTATATAACAAAGACGAGCGAGGAAGTGGCTGTTAAGCGACCGCCGAGAAGGAGGCATATTAGTGCCAACATAAAGGTTTGTTTAATTAATAAGTTACAAATGTACTAGCTATAGACGTGGCGGTAGGTCTTTTCTACATCCCGTGTTAGTCCTCTGCTAGCTATAATAGATATCTCGCAAGTCGCGCCACTGCACGCGATCCTCGGCCGTCTCACGCTAATGGTTTCGACATACAGCGGGACCCGCCTGCTGTGTGTTGAGACCATAAGTTTGTCTAAACGTTATCTCCACTCGAGAAACCGTCTATTCCAACAGTTGTCGGTTCTTTGACCGACCACTTCTGCTACTTTGACCTGGAAGGCACTAAAACTACGTTAGTGAACTTGGTACTCTGGTGATATATATCGTGCTCGTAGAGTAATTCTCAACTGTACTTAAAAAATTAATCCCATGTACAATCATTGCAAAACTAATATTTTTTTAAATTGCTTAAGTAAATTATTACGGGAAATGTCGTTTAATCAATTAAATATATTTATCTTAAGTGTGGGGTTCGTTGTACTTTATAGCACACTTATATTTAAAAAAAAACTCAATTTTGCGTATTAATTTTTATTGTTGTATTTTGAATTTTTGGCCATCGGTTGGGTTCGATTTACGTTACATTTTTTATGATTTAACTAGAGATTAAACTAGAGAACCTTCTGTATTGTAATTGATTATAAAAAGTATATACCTTATTAATGATTATCTTTTGCGCTCAAAAATTTTATACATAGCTTTGGCTTTGGCTTTGACATGGTTTATATATATACTCTTGTGCATGACAGAAAAGTATTTGTCTAACTCTTTCTTTTAACTATATATATATATATATTTACACTGCGTATTCCTAACTCAATATTTTCAAATAAACAACGTTCTGAAGAATTGCTAACACGACGCAACATTAATCTGTTTTCTATATTATTTAATATGTCGATTACCCATAAAAATGAGACAATAGGAAACACTAGGAAAACAATGTAAAGCTGGCGTAAACGCCAGGTTAGTGCTCAAGGGGTTAATTACCTCACAGCCCCGACTTCGTCTGCATTGTTTAAACTTTAATAACTTTATATTAAATGAAGATATCGTGTTCAGGTTCTATATAGGCTTAATGTGTCACAGGTCACTTAACATCAGTTGAGATAATAACTGACACACAAAGAAAAATGGAACTGTCCAGACACTTTGCACATAATTTCCTATGAAAGTTTTTTTTGACCCCGGATTCGGAATCAGCAAGTCGAGAACCATAGGAAATTATGTGAAAAGTGTCTGGACAGTTCCACTTTTTTTTGTGTGTTTATAAAAAAAAACATTTTTTAAGGGGCAATAAGTCAAATAAATCCATTCTTATTAAAGTCCGTATATATAATATATAATGAAAGTATGAAATAACAAGACAATAATTTTTATTTTACAATTGTCTCATTGAAGTAAACACAATATAGTAATATCGGGAACGTTTTCCACATCGACGAACAATAACACCGCAATGAGATAATAATCAATACAATGTATCATTGTCAGTATGTACGTATACATAGGTACCTACCAATTGTTTCATATAACGTATTCAGTCCAAATGTACCTATGAATGTACATGTTTTAAAAGTCGTCTAATGTGGTCAAACTATCACATAGTTTTTTTTTCATTAACTTGCGTTGTTTGACATGATTTTATGTAATCTTAATTTCATTTTACGTGATGTTAATTTAGTTATTGTACCCTAGTACTACTCTGCAGTATCTTGAAAATGTTGAAACAAAGGGTCGCCATTTTGTTTAGAGCGTTATATGAAAAGGGTTCCAAAGGTCAGACTTGGCTTCGTGGTTGAGTTTGCCTTTGCCTTTTTCCTGTAAGGAGAATTTATAAGATATTAATTTGTAAATGTTATATGTCGTTTCTAGCGGCACCATGCCGGTATATCCCAGTCGTCATGCAGCGACGGTTCCCTGCTCAGCGTCGGCTCCTCGGAGATGGACGAGGACAGCAGCAGCGGGCATCACCACTCTCACGACCATTCCGCCAGGAGCGACCAGTTCGACTTTTACAGTAAGTAGTGAAATGTCAACCATTCCCAAAACTTTTAAATATACCAATTAGTATACAATAAGTTATTAACATTAAAACTGAAAATTATAAACTTCGATCTTAATAAACATACTCGATGACTCGTGTGCCCGCGGCTGCGCCCGCGTTTCATATATTCTTCACTGTATTGTAATTATTATATTTTATACGGAACCCTAATTATTTTTCTGATTTTTTTTTTTATTACTAAGATAAAGTAAAAATATTTCTCATAAATTCAAGCACTTACTCGTAAAACTGTGAATTGAATCAGATTTTATTCGAAGTTTCACGAATTTTAATTTTTTTTACGCGCAATCCTAATTATTTTTGGAAATGTAAAGGTAAGCTAAGTTACACTGAGTAATTTCAGCTATCTACCAAAAAAAAGTTCCGCCACAATCGGTCCAACTTTTCCGGAGATTACCAGGAGCAAACAGAGAGACAACATTTTTTAAAATTGCGTTTTTGACACATGTATCGTATATACATTCATATTTAGCGAATAAACTTCTTCTTCTTATTAGTTAATGGTAATCTGTGAGTTACATAATTCTCCCAGCGAATAACGATATATTTTCAATCTTGTATCAACGTTTCTATTCTCTATCAAAACGGTGGTCCATCTTGCCAGAAGTTTCCATGAAGTTTTCGTGGCACCTCAGAATAAAGGTTTCGCGTTATCATTTTCAATACACTTCATTTGGGCATGACAACCAAACTTAATTACGCAAAACGTATTACATAATAAAGGGTTTAATATACAGCTTAATGAATTAACGACAACAACTAGTACATTATAGACTAAAGCCCTGCACAAAAACTTAGCGAGTAAACTCACAGGAGATCAGCAGATCGGGAACGATGCCATTGACTTTGTCCGCGCCTATGAAAAAGTCTGCTAGGTGAGCCACACAGTTGCGTCCTTCATGGAGTTATTCCCTTAGTCATATTGGAAGATAGTCCTGCTGTCGATCGAATTCTGACGGATTAGGGATATGCATCCGATCTATGCGGTTCATATTCACGGCCCTTCTGCAACTTCTACTTAGTTATGTGAGGACCGGCGTATGAGATCCTGTAATAATCATAGAATATATACAATTACAGATACGTCAGAGCCGCCGAGCGGTGTGGCGCCACTGTCGCACTCGGCCGCAAAACACAAGATGGCGGTGCGTCCGAGACGTACGCACGGCGCGCCCAGGCGGAAGAAAAACATCCCTGTAAGTTATAATTTAATCAAGACCTTCATAAATCGCCCTGCAATGCGTTTAATACATACAGATGTTACAGGAACATAGATCCGAGGTAGAAAGCATACAACGAATGCATATAAATTACAAGTATAAATAATTGATAATACCCAACCTGTAAACTGTGTTTTACATATATTTAATTTCTAACACATTCATAAATTTAGGTAGGTAATATGTACCATATTATTTGAGCCATCTATTACTTTAAACTCTATCAGGATTATATAGCTGTTATTCCGCTTGTTTAATAAAGAGTGAGAGGAAGATTCAAAGCAAAGCAGTGACTAAAATCCAAATTCCGTTATTTTGTAACCTATAAAACCTGGATAGAGAACCAGTTAAAACATTCAGTAAAATCATACAGGAACATACTGAATTTTTAGTTGCGGTGGATTTTAGCATGTTTTAATATAATCAGCTTTTAAATTTCAGGTCGGCGCATCAGCCTTACCGATAACACCCGAACTAAACGAAGAATTACGAAGCACTACTCCTGAAGTCACGCATAGAAGCTCAGAATTAATTACTGGTGAGCAATTAAAATGTTTTTTCCGAACTAAAAGCTTTACAAAGTTCAGTGTTGCTTTTACAATGTTACTAACTCACATGTTAATCACTAGCTCGAACGTATATTATTATAATTATTTAATATTAACTTACAGAATCATTCTCTTCATCGACCACAACAACAAAGCATCATATGATTGTAAAGGAACAACATCAACAATTAAATCGAGAACTGCAAAGAGTTTTGGAAACTCCAACTGACACTAAGTTGAATCTTCATCGCTGCCGCCAGGACTGGCACTCAGTCAGTTAGCCGGACAGTCTCCGGTGAAACTGAGCATTGCGGAATCAAACACTCCTCGTTCTTCGATCAAAAGGAGCCAATCCAGCACCCAAGGAACGAACCTGAGATCGAACTCACCAAAAACAGAAGTGCAGTCATATCATTCAGAGGAAAAGATGCTTTCCTATCGTTCCGATAAAAAATACGCCGAAGAGTCTTGCCTCGAAAAAAAATCTAAATCGGAGAAGAAAATCGAAAACGAAAACATCAGGTCGTCGAAAAAGGAAGAGTCATTTTTCAGTAGACTGCTCTTGAGAAAGAGTGGAAAGAAGTCTAAAAAAGATCAGACTGACGGAGACAGCCAACTTGAAGTTAAAAAGTCGAAAACGGATAAAGCCACTGCTCAGTATAAAAGTGTTGATAGCGAAAGGGTGTACGAAGGGCAAATTTACAAACCGGTGCCCGCCGAAAGAACTCATAAATCTGCTGGACAGAAAGTGTTTGCGAATCAAATGCATAAACGCATTGATAGTAAAGGTGCTTACGTACAAGACGCTGCTTACAAAGACGTTTACAGCGCGGCCAAAGTGGCAGGAATCGAATGTACTATAACTGATCTCAAAAAAGCCGATGAAACAGATAAAATTTTGAATTTAGAAATAAAAAATCGATTTAGTAGACGTGAGGAATTCACGGAAAAAGTAGAGTGGAACAAACGTGTGTCATCTAAAGAAATTATTGATGAGAGAAAAGAACCTTTCAATGTAAATATTGATAAAACGAAACGACCTACGTCTATCCAGAGATTAGTCGAACCGTTGTCATCAAAAGAATTTATTAATAGTGAATTAGCTAGTAGAGCTCAAGAAGAAATGTTATCACCGTCTCTTGAAGTTTCAGATGAAGAACCTCCAATTAGAGCTGTGCGTATTAAGAACAAGCCCGTTGATTATATGTTTAGTAGTAGCGTGCCCAAAAATATACCGTTTTTTTTAGCCCTAGCATGTTGTCTTCTTCGCCTCCAAAGAATCGACACCAGAGTTCGGAGAATATAAAACACAGATCGTCGGAACACGTTGCAGAATTTTCAGAGAAAATGATTGAATGCAAACGTGAAACAATCCGACATGTCACCAAAACTGAAGAATCTTACGTGACTTCAGGAATAAGGTCTCTTGAGGATGAGTTCGTTGATACTAGAAGTAGCATTGGTAAATCTCACAGTTTCCGCTATGCATCAGAGACTACATCTACAAGTTCTCAGGAAAGCCAAATGCCCAGTCTACCAGCAATTGTGGGGATATCCGAACCTTTACTTGAAAGTTGGGAAGTGAACTACAGACGCAATGTTAGCGACAGGCATGACTTCTCCAATAGAATTTCAGCTAGAAATTACGGTGTAATTCAAAACAACGTTGACGTTAATTATGATAGTCTACCTAGTACAGACAGCAGTTATTTAGATAGTCTCAAAACTGATATGAATGAAGAGAGAAAGTTGTTTACTAACAGTATACATATTACCATGGATACGAAAAGAGATAGTGATATTTCTCAGATAGAGGCTAAAATTGATGATATTATTAGTTCGCCTAAACCTGTTATAACTCCAATACTCAAATCTAGTTCTTTAGATAGTATTAAGAGTAGCCCTGAGAAAGCTGTAGGAGATAGGCGTAAAACTATTTCTGTTGAGAGTGCTTTGAGTCAAGAAGGGAAAACTATCAAAGATATCAAACCAGAAACCGAGACGTTCATATCCGTAACTCATATAAATAAAGAACAAACACCTGTAAAAAATATTGAAATAAGTAAATTAAATAAGCTTGATGAGAAAATACAGAAAACTAAAGGGAAGTCAGGTATTCCGGAATTTTTAAACATACATTTGAATAAAGTTGACGCAAAGCCATCAACTAATATTGTACTGACTGCTAATATTACACCAAAGAAAAACGATAGTCCTCAAATTGAAAAAGAACAGGAATTTTTTCCAGTAATTGAACCTAAACTACTGAATATACCAGTCAGAAGAGATTCGTTTGTAAGTAAAATAGTTGAGAATATTATAGAAAAAAGTGACGATAAACATTCTCCTATTGTGTCTAGAAAAACTGCAACACAACCTGTATCTTTACAAAGTCCGTCAACACCCAAACCTTTTTTTAAGAGAAACGCTACAAGCGTCGAACTTGAAGATAAAACAGAGAAAACACGAAATAATTCCTCGAGTACTGAAGGGAGTACCGAAAAAATCTACGATAACATTTCCATAGATCGAAAATCGCACTCGAGTTTTGGAAGTAAAAGTTCCATTCAGAGTTCAGACAGCAACGAAATCAAAAATGAGAAACATGATGAAACCGTCGTATATCGTAAAAAACCAGTCATATTATCAAGAGAATTGAGAAGTGAAAGAAAAAACGACGATGAACCTGAGTTGATGAAGGTGTTCGCACGTAGATCCCTCAAAATCAAAGATACAGACGCTGACAGTATCGCTCAAGATATAGCTAAATCTAAGGACGTGTCTACATCCGATAATAGTGGAACAAAAAGTAAACTACTCAAAAACGAGTTCAACGCTTCGATAAAATCACGTGACAGTGATAAAGAAAACGAAGATATTGTCAAGGAAGAAGAGAAGAGGCTTGTCGATATCGCTGCTAGAGTAAGTCAGTTCGGGGTGCCTCATTATCAAAGAAGTGTTAGTATTACAAGCGTATCAGTGCCGAAACGTGAGAGCGCTCCGAATTATATAAGTGAAATTAATAAATATAAAAAAGAAGTGTCAGATTCGACTCCTGAAAAGAGATTGAGAAATAGAACGTTCCCCGATTCATCAAACGATAGGGAAGATATTAAAATCATAACTAAAAGCGAAGCGATGGCTTACAAAGCTGATACGCTTACCAAAAGGCCATGGCAGAGGAATGATGAGAAGTTCAGATTGTCAGTCGAGAAGGAGAAATGCGAGAGTGCTGTGATAGAAAAGAGAGTGATAGAGAGAAGAGGGAAGGTGCGAAAGAGAAGGATGGTGCTGATGGCGAAGCGGATGCATCGCCGCAATTTAAGGGTATTTTGCAAATGAGAGCGGAGTGGGAGAGACGAGCGAAACAAGGCATGACCAAATAGACATGGTGCTGATTACAAGGTAAATATTATCTACAGTTTTCTAACTGCTTATATGTGGTAATGCGTAATCGACTACAAATATATACTTAATATTTTAAATTTAATTCAGTGTAATGAACAATTCAACACCATACCGGTTCATTTCATACGATATGTTGGACATATGATATTAAAATTACAACGATAAATATTACATCTGTGAATGTTTGTTTCAAATAAATTAAATAATATTGATTGTATGTACTTTAAATTGTTTTAAAAAATGAATTTGCTATGTGCCCGCTGCTGCGCCCGCGTTTCACATATTCTTCACTGCGTATATATTTTTTATACGGAACCCTAATTATTTTCATTAAAAAAAGGTACGCAGAGTAACTTCAGCTATCTAACAAAAAAAGTCCCGTCAAAATCGGTTCAGCCGTTCAAGAGATTATCCGGAAAAAACACAGAAATTGTATTTTTGGTACAAGTATCGTAAATATATTCATATGTATTTACAGTTCGTTCACTATAAAAAGTCCCTCCGTTCAGGAGTTGGTAGCTCTGATTGGTCAGGCTGCATATTTTCCCATTTATGCCTCTCAAAAATTAGGGTAGACGGAGACGGTCGGTGGGATAAATTGTGACAAAAGATTAATTATGAGAGACTAAAATTAATCTTTTAATTTATGTGAATTATAGTTTGAAGTTCGAGTATTGAAACGAAATGTAAATAGCAATACTATTGACGGACATTTCACACACCGGTAAACTAAGAAAAGCTCTCAAAGCTTATTTTACATAGGAAACAACATTAAATAAATATCTGCAAATCATGTATATATTTATCATAAGTTAGTTTCAAGTGTGTAGCCATTACTCACGTAACTTTAATATTAACTACTGAAGAGCGAACACGAACATTTTCGTTAATATTATGTTAGTGTTCGTCTAAGAAAATGTCATTTTGTATGAATTATGCGAGAAAATTTTGCCTTAACTATTAAATAGCGTACAAATCATTCGAACACATTATGTGAACTGCCATAATAAAGTAATGCAAGACATAAAAAAAAAACAGCTGCTCATAATATACTTTATTGTATTTACAGATTTATAAATAATTGAATTATATAAAGAACCGTCACTGTCACTAGTCAAGTTCAAGACCTTAATTTTTTATGTGCTTGTATCTTCAAAGTATAATATTATGTCTCTACATAATAACTTCCATTTTGAACTACATTTTTTCTATATGAATTCGATGAATCTTTCTCGAGATTTTGTTTCTCGAAGTTGTCCAATTTTATATTATAGTCTTTCTCTTGGTGCGTATTATTCTCAAGGTTCTAATTTTATTGGGAAGTAACTCCAACAACGACTGCCACCTTCATTATTCTCATAGCGGTTTATGGGATATATCTGCCACACACAAAATAAAAAAAAAAACATTAGCAGGTAACAATAATTACATATGTAAATATTGCACAGATAGCAAAAAATAGCATATTAATTTGAAATATGGTAAGTATTATAATCCGGTGTAATGCAATCATCTCTAAAGTTTCTTTTCTCCTCTCGCCCTTATTGCTTTTTTTACTACTTTCTGGATATATATATACATAGATATATCGTACTTATATCCCTAATACAAAATATATTCTTAGAAAATAAAACATATTCTCATATTCATAATTATACGGAGTTTAAATATAAAGGTAATGGCAACTCGATTTTACTAGCCTGTCATGTCAAACACACAAGACCGTACTCGATTTAATGGAATAATCGGAGAATTGTTTGCTTTTTCCCTCTAACAAAAAGCACGAACCTTCAATACAATTTCTCTTGCATTACTTTTTTAAACGTCTGTGGCATAATTAAAGCAATAAAAAAAACTTATTTCTACTCTAAAATCACACCGCTTGGATTTGACAGAATCGATTGACTTTCCAATGACGCTCTGTAGTGCCAACATATAGAGATAAGGGATTCAAGGGACAAGTTATAGTGAACTATAATAAAAAGTTGTTATTTTGACCTTACAAACAGACACTACAATTTTATTGATTAGTGTAGATAATAGGTTCTAAGTCACGCAGATCTAAATGTGACAAGGTTCCAGCGCGTTAACAATTTGTAAGGTATTTAAAAAACATTATTAATGATATATTTTTTGCTCTTATTTCCAGAAACGTCTACGAGTAGCAACCCGTATACCGCATTGTAGTTATATCTATATACACTGTTAGTAATAAATGTAATTAGTCTATAGATTGGATTTATTATGTTATTAAATAATAATAATTATTATTATTACTATGAAAGAAAAAATGTAGAATTTATCTGACGTTAATATAAAGTAAGACTCCTAAAATGAAATTTTTGAATGTTATTGTGATTATATATATATATACTTACAAGTTCTATTTTATTAAATAATAACAATGATATATATATTAATAATTAAATAACAAAATAAATAAATAATACTATTGTGTATTAAAAATTACTGAGTTGAAATACAAAAAATTTATTCCTATATTTTTCTTGTTGTTTTATTTTATTTCATTTTAGTGCTGTATAGGTAATCTCAAGTGATTTTAAGTGACGATTTGACCAAAGATATTATCACAGTAAGTCTATAAAAACTGCTTTTGTGTATGTTCTTTGATTTGAGAGTGTTTTCCCTTATTCCCTTGTTAACGATAGTAAGTAAAACTTATACTTTCCCACTCTATAGGCTCAGTGCTTTGACCCTAATCACACCTGATGTTAAGTGACGATGTGGTCCAGGGTGGTAAACACACTAAGCCTAAAGGTACTGGTTTTCAAATGATGCTGCCGGAATACACCTATTGGTATATGGCGACAGGATATCAAACATGAAGCTGGTAGCTACCCAGGTGGGCATCATTAGAACACGCCCTACCACCATGCTATGGTTTCCTCACGATGTTTTACTTCACTGAAAGCTCAGGCCTATTTTAAAGTCGGATAGGTGGGGATCGAACCCACTTCAATTGACGCGGAATCCAGCCGCACTATCCGTTGCGCCATCATCGCTTCAAAAGGTAAAGTAAACATTAGTTTAATTTGTTGAATTAATTTAAATTAAATAATGAAACATTGTCTATATAATAGTTATTCAGTCCTCCATGTTATGAAAAGTAAAGCATAGCCCCCCCCCCCCCTCCTATTGGTACTGATGTAATTCTTGAACACTCCTAAATAGCAGTGTAATTATACCATAAACTATACACGATAATAGAAATATAATAATGGCTTCAGTAAAGGTTAAATAAGGTACTGTGTATTATTTTGACACAAATTATAACTATTAGGGCTATCGACATTGCACAAACCAATTAACTGCACTTTCGAAAAAAATCTTACCGTATGATCACTGGGTATAGTGGTTTTACTATTTATAAAAAAAAATACGGGTTAAAACAATTAGACGACAAATATTTTTTGCACACTGATTAAAAAAAAAAAAAATCTGGTGCCATTTCGATTAACTTATTAAATGCACCTACTTGATTGATAACGGTGAATTATTTAGTACTATCTTATCAGAATACAAATAAAATAAAAATTAGCTTGTCTAACTATCCCAGAAACTCCATTTTCCTTACTTCAAACCGCCTCCTGTTAAACATTATTATCATAAAAACATCTAATAATCAACTTGTTTTCTGTTACAAAAAAATTAAGCTCTGAATTTAAATTTATTACTTCTTTCACTTGTCAATGGAATAACTCGACCGCTCATAACATTTCTGATGATAAATTTTAGGTTATTATGTCTTATTAATTTTATCTCACAAATGAAAGCGATATCTGTGTTTCATACATTTCATTCAACCGCAAGACATCCACTGCTGGACATAGGTCTGCTTCAAAAATCTCCAAAACGATCGGACTTGCGCTATTCTCATCCACCTACACCAGATTAGTCTACGCTACGTCTTACGGTGCGCGGTAGCCATTCGAGAACCCGTTGACACCATCGGGCATTGGTTCTGTGAAAAATGTGCACAATCCACTGCCACTTAAGTTTAGCAATTCTTCGGGCAATGTCGGTTACTTTGGTTCTTCTGCGTATCTCCTCATTCCTGATTCGATCACGCGGTGAAACTCCAATTACCCTCCACTCCATTGCCCTTTGAGCAACTTATATATATATGTGTTTATGCACACATTTTTGGTATATGCAGATTTTGTATGTATTTCCAATCTTTGAACATGTGGTTATTTTCGTAAGAGAATGAAAAAAAAAACAATGCACATTATGTTCCATCTTATTTCTCCATTTTTGTTTAACCAGTTTATCAATTTGTGCAATGAAGGACTCAGCTATAACTAATTTGTTTAGGTTGCTTCCACCAACTTCTAGTCAAAATTGCCAATATATCGCGGTATGCTTCAAAAGAGTTATGGTTTGACCGTACATCTATATATAATTATTAGTAAATATAATGAGAAGATCATAGGAAGTTTGAAAGTGACGCCAGTAACAGAGACGTTAAGGAGCAGTCATGTGTAGTAAAGAAGAGAATGTTGTGAGAAAAGTATTGGATTTGAATGTGGACGGTTATAGCGGAAAGAGAAGACCAAAGAATGATGAGATGAGATGGATGGATTGTGTGAAATGTGATATCTTAAGAAACGAAGCTAATGTGGAGATGACTAAAAAATATAGAGGAATTAAGGAATACATGTTCCGCCGACCCCAAATAAAAATGGTATAAAGTTAAATCGTAAATATCATTTCTAGAAAGGGTTAAGTTTTTTTTTCTCATCTATATGTACTTATAATAAAAGTCTAAAGAAACGAAATCCGTACTTAGAAGTTATTTAAGAAAAAAATACTATGCGGGACAACAGAATCGAGTACACAACACATTTCGATACTTTAAAAATAATTGCCTGTCTCTTTATTAGGCTCTTCATCAATCACTAGTGAACTAAATTCAATAAAAGTTGGTAATGGCATATATTCCATCAAGGAAGGGTGATACATAGGCTGCAAATTATCTGAATTCCATTTCAAAGAATGAATTTATTATTATTTTGCAGTAAATAATTAACTACAGATGAAAAAGTACAGGTCATGAACGATGACGGCATGCGATAAACGAGAAATATCGATAAACGCCATCACTATACACTATTTCTACTACAACTAAAGCCTCTAGGTTACTCTGGATAAACTCAAGCTTATTCAGGAATGTGGCGAGCCGAAACGTCTCACTATAACCAGTGTTGGATTTAGGCCTAAGCCTAAATATTCAAAACAGTTTAGATATGAAAAAAAAACATAAGTAAAACAATGAATTGAAAACGCGGAAAAATCAAGTAATGATGATTAAAAGTAAAAATCTTAATTTTTTCTTTAGAAAAATTATGGTTTATTAATAATAATTTATATTTCAAATTCAACGTAACAATGTGGATGTTTGATAATTAGATACTTTTCTATTATAATAATTATACCCATAAAATAACAAGCGTGCTATTGCAAATAAGGTTTAGGACCTAAGGTGGCGGCAAACATAATCCGCCACAGATCATAATAAGGTTTTTACAAGTATATACCGATACAGTTGCGTTCAGTTGCCCAACCACCTGCTAACTGTTGTGAATTATTTAAGCATATTTTACGCATCACTATGGATAACTTTTTTGAATAATATATCAATCATAGACAAGATGGCAATCTGTGTTTGAGACCAAACATTACTTTGTAATACAAAAAAAAATCGTTTACTGCAAAATATAATATTGTTGAATTACTTACGTGAAGATAAAGCGAAAGGTAACATTGAGAAGAGCTGCTTGGGTATTTCATAAAGTCTCTGTTTTTTTTTTTAAATATTTAATATTAAAAATCCGAAAAAACCACATACCATATTTCATAATTTAGGAGACTAAATTGCTATCTTCCCCTGGTTATTATTAATAAGAAACTTAATTAGATTAAAGAATATTAAATTATGTCGGGACCAGAATGAACGGATTAGTAGTTAATATATTTTTTTTTTTTAATAAGTGATGTTCGCGACTCTAATCGCTTGCATAAAAATTATATACAATTTAAAAATGTTGATGCTTTAAAGTTTTATTAGAAACGCGAGTCATAAGTTATTTGAAGTGAATATATATATAATAGATGAATAAAAAAAAGCTATGTCCTACATTAATAAAAATAAAAGAAATGATAAGAACTCAAGTTGGATGAAATGGCGAGAGGTGTGAAATGTGACTCCAGAATGCCCCTTAAATTAAAGGGTATGATATATAAATCCATTATAAGACCTGTCATATTCTATGAATTAGAATGCGGGGCTAGTAAGAAAATGTATGAGAAACGTTTACTTGTAGTTGAGTTGCGAATATTGAGATGGATGTGATTTCTGGGGTGACAAGAATAGATAGAGTCGGGAGGGAGATTAGAGGGAGTTTGAAACTGGCGTCAGTGGTAGAAAGGTTGAAAGGGAATCGTTTGTCATACTATGGAGATATTATGAAAAGAGAGGAAACGCATGTGGATAAAATAGTAATAAATATGAAGGTAGAAGCATGGAAAAGTAGATGGCCAAATAAAGTGTCGATAGTGTGTAAAGAATAATATGAAAGATAAAGAAGTAAATAAAGAGATGACGGCTGATAAGGGCTGATATTGATGAATACTGCGCTGACCCCAAGATGACGATATTAAATATATTATTTTATATTTCGTTATAACACAGTAATGTAAAAGATAAATTATATGCGAATTCGGAATGCATCGAAATGAGAAGGGTGGATGAAGGGATGTTCTTTACGCATGCGTGTCTGATTCGTCCCCCATAACCCCAACACGCGAAAGCGTTACGCCTCCATTTTATTTTCATTTATTCTCCAACAACAACATATTATACCGCGCTATTTGTTGACGCGATTAAACGAACGAACTATATGGACTTTTGAAATAATCAAGTGCTGTGAAAATCAATAACTCTCTAGTGGTTATCATATAGAAGAAGTCTTAGTAATTATTGTTTACGTAATCTTTTTTCTTGCAAAGGTCTTACAAGATTTCTTAAAGGTGAGTCATGGTACTTATTTTTACTATTACAATAAATGTATATATATACTCGTAATAACGTACGTTTGCATGTCCATTGATTTTCATCTGAATTTGTCATCATGTCCTTCTATTGGAATCGAAGTGAATTAAATAATGTATTTAGTAATAAGGTATTCTCGTTCAATGTTCACCATAAAGAAAAATATTTGAAACCAATTCGCATTCCGATAAAATCAAATTTTATCTCACGCCAAATTATTAGATGATTTTCAGCGATCGTGTTCCTTACAGTAACAGACTAAATCAACCATATCCATTAGTATGATCTTTTAAAATGCACACAGCATCGTAGTGTAATTGTATTAGAAATCTTGACTAATAGTTGGCGTATAACATATTTATATTCCTTCAAACATATAAGTGCCCCTTTTATTTCGTTACAACGTCATCTATTGGCATCAGTAGACACCAACAGCCGCAACAGTATCTCTTTTGTACGCAAATAATTGTGCCTAATTTTTTTATCTATTTCATTTAAAATACTTCGTGACATGCCAAGCCCCAGTTGGCAATGAACCTTCAAGATACAATAATTTCTATGTATATTAGCGGTCTGTTTAATAGAACTGTTTGTATTTAATTCATTAAAATTGAAATACCTGTTTTAGTTTTTTTTTTCTTCAATTTTCAAAAATAATAATTATTATGCTCAAATTTTGACCGCCGGACGAACACTAGTTTATGTTTGACACGTTAATTTTACGATTCAAAGGCCAACAATACAGTTTAAGTAATTACTTTAACTAAATAGTTAGTTTCATAATATGAGAATATCTGAATATTTTGAAAACTTATGTTTTTTTAAAACACAACAATTTTAAAATAATAAATAAAATAATAAATTTATGGTAATATTGTATCATTACGGTTTCTCAAAATGTACAGTCATAGTTTAGAGAGGCGGCACACAATTTTATTGTGTACGCCTAATCAAAAATTAATTTTTAGGCTTTCCAGCTTCATTATTTCAAAATTACAAACAGACATTAAATGTACATACTGGCGTTTGAAAACTTCAGTAGCTAGTTTACGTTAAGGTCAGCGCCATCTCTTGACAACAAAGGTCAAAAAGTTTTTCTTCTAACTATATAACCCTGTTGACCGGAAGGGCCTTTACAGCTTCATCGTGGCTTTGGGGCCGAGTGCTGAAGGCACTCAGCCACAAAAAAGTAACATTCTTTTTTTTACACGGAATAGGCTCTGTGATTTGACCACAATCTCACCTGATGTTAAGTGACGACGCGATCCAGGATGATAAACACACTAAGCCCAGAAGTAGTGGTTCTCAAGTGATGCTGACGGAACACACCAATTGGTATTTGGCGACAGGTTTTCAAACTTGAGGGTGGTAGCTACCCAGGCGGGCATCATTAGAAAATGCCCTACCACCATGCTATCGTTTCCTCGCAATGTTTTCCTTCACCACAAGCTCAGACCGAGTTTAGAATCGGATAGGTGGGGATTGGATTGGGGACCCGCGTCGATTGACGCAGAATCCGCACTACCCGCTGCGCCATCATCGCTTCAAGAAGTAACACAATTAACTAGCACAAGGGTAACCCGAGTAACACCAAAGTGGTACAAGCCTCGGCTTTACCGTTACCTGAGTGTACAAAAAGTTCCGCATAATTTTGAACTCAACTAAGCCCCTACATTTTTAATTTAATAAATTAAATAAAGGTTTCTTACAGGACCTATGTACCTGCGTGTTATGTGCAGGAGTGTGTGTGCAGTGTTGTGCGTGTGATGCTCAGTGCATGGTCAGTGTCAATATTTCGCGCTGGCAGTGGCGTCACGCATTACAAGTTAACATTTGTCAAATCAGTGATGCTAACCTGTACGATAATTACGGGGGTGTACGACAATATACCCAATATACGATATGCGATAATTAATGTCTAGATTATGCTGAATGTACTATGAGCAAGAAATAAGTAAACATCTCCCGCGCGTCCCGTCTCGTCTCGTCCCGTTCCGTCTTACTTACCCTCGTACTCACACTAGTACCTTCAGTACTTTGACTACAATCTCATCTGATATTATGTGACGATGTGGTCCAGGATGACAAACGCACTAAGCCACATTTAATCTATACAAATAAATAAATTTGTAGTCTGTTTGTTATATCAAAACAAGAACTTTTTGCTAAATACATATGAATCGGAACTTTGAAATCGGTGCCAGCTTACGGATAACAAAGTGGTGTAAATGTACGTCACTATAGTCCGGCCGCTGAAAGAATGCGTTTCTGACAGATCGTGATCGACTGGGCGATGTAACTTTAAACTGGCGTACAATTTACGGAAAAATAATACATATCTATTATTTACCTTATTAACGAGTAATACAATTAAAATTCGAATAATTATGCCAACTTACAATAAATGTATTAATTTTGGGATAAAATTATTACAATTACTTAATTAACAAATATAAAAACAATAGCTTTTAAAAGTTAAACCACGTCAAACGGCACTGTTTCAGGGTTATGTCAACTGTTTTTGTTTTGTAGTAATGTGACAAAATAACGAGGCAATTGTAATCGAATGATATATCGAAATATAATGAATCGAAATATATGAAACGCGGGCGCAGCCGCGGCAGTACCGCTAGTTTTTAATAAAATATTAGTTGATACAAAAAGCATTCAGTACTTTAATGTTTTGCTTACAAGGTGGAGACAGATCGAAACATGATGGGTTTTAAATAAGAAATTAATTGCATTGGAGTGATGACGATACCATTTCGAAATTACAGTTTATAGATATAAAAAAAATAATTATAATAAAATTCAGTATTTTAGAAATAATGCATTCGTTCACTTTATTTTATAGTCTGTAAAATATAGTATGACTAAAATGACAGTTATCTGCAAAAAGGGCGACATAACTTTGCTGGAACGTCTGACGATTGATTTATATTACCAACTGGAAATTCATTCATATATAGCAAGTTAACGATTTTTTTTAATATAGTGCTTCATATATAAATCAACACACTATATAAAATGAGTTTTAAAAACTACAGCAATTCATAATGATTGGTATACATTAAAAAAAATCTACGACGTCCTTACAAGGTTACGTTATATTGCACAAAGGTTAGAGACGGGCCAATTCGATAGATAAAGTCGATTGAATGAAATAGTATTTCAGTATTACTTTATAGTCTGTGTTTACATATAGTACGTAGCAAAACGGTGTGTCGGCTCTTGAACTACGTTCGCCAGTCCATTGCAACTCTAGTTGCCATTTTTTAAATTTCGTGCTACAGTCCTGTTATTTTGTATAAATACAAAATTTTGTATATCAAAAAATACTTTTTTTCCTTTTCTAAGAAAAATCCATGAGCTCGGTTTTTTTTCTCTGGCAACAATGAACGCATCAACCAGGCATTTTTTTTTAAATATGACGGTTTTCCTTAATTTTGTATAATTTGATACTTGTTATTCTTATTTTGTATTAATTTTATTGTTTTCGTTACGTTCTTTTGTTGATATTTAATTGTTATTTTATTGCTAGAATGCCAAAAAAGTTCAGAAAAACGTTCTAAATAGTGAAGCTCACGGGGACTTTTTGGTTCGTTTACGTAAATATTTTGAGCGCGTACATTAATATGACGGACCTTCGTTACCGTTGTCACAAGCACGGGAACGAGTTGCTAACACGCTTGGTATTATAGTTATTTTGACAAGAATCAGCAAGGAAAAATTTGGAGATTTGTCAATGGAGGACAATAAGCTTATCTAACAATGCATGTGAACATGTTACACCAGATGACCGGAAGAAATAAGGTGATTAATTATGACAGAGGATTAGGAACTCTGACCGCTTTGATTTAATGAATTAATAATTAATCGCTAGAATTTTTCCAGCGATTGTGAATCTGATAATATTGTAGATTTCTAATTGAGGTGTACAAATAAATCAATAAACAAATTATGTTCAGTCTTATACCGACTCCTTATACCACGCGCACTTTAACCATTCATTTCATCGATAATTTCGCGGCACTGGTCACATTCGTTTGAGGGCTATAGAAATTTAGCTATTTACAAAAAAAATTATAAGGGTAATAATGACTAAAATTTTCTGACAAAACTAATATAATAGGTACGTACTTAAGTAATATTAAAAATATTTTGTTAATTTTGAAATTTTCATTAAAAAAAACAATAATTATTGGCATAATTCAATAAATGTTATAAAATATTTAAACCGAATAAAAACTTCAATCGAGTACCGAATATAGCTGCGGATGTCCACCAATTAGCGCCCCGACGCCTCGCTTCTTGCTTAAGAGGATATGCGATCGGCATTTGTTCCATACAAAGGTAGTCCCTTGTTTTCTCCCTGGATAATAGCATTATGGTATTTTTATATCAAAAAATTTATAAAATATATATTTACACCCCCATGTGTTAAATAATTAATTATTGTAGAAACTAGAAGCATTTTGCAAATGACAAACATACTTGATTTTTACAGTCATTTTCAGACGTTCGTGAAACAAATTAGATGGAAAAAATTAAATAAAGAGTCATAGCTAAAGTCCTTCTTATTCTATAATTAAAAGAAAATTAAAAATCAGTTTAGTTTTGGAGGAAACAGGGTACTACGAAGTGATGTTTTTGTCTATTTTGCATAGGTAAAATCAAGCCCGAGCTACAGTTGTCCCTTTCGTGCTTTATAATTCTTTCTTTAGGGTGCTACGCGATAGCAATAGATTTCTGAAATACCTACCTTTCAAATCTGTCGCCGAACGCATGCACTGTTAACAAACAAAAATTATACGCGTGAAGCCGCTCTCACGTCTCGTTTCTCTATAAAATAGTATTTATTAAAGTGAAACCGGCTATTTAAGATACATTTACATTTCCGTTAAAATTGCTGAGTATACGTTGTAAACGATTGGTTAAACCAATCGAATATCGATCTATCATCCAAGGTTGATTGATTCAAAATCAAAATCAAAATTTATTTATTCAATTTAGGCCCTAAGAAGGCGCTTATGAACGTCTAAAAAAACACTACCACCGGTTCGGAAAACAACCCAGTCGAGAAGAGCCGGCAAGAAACTCGATCTGGTTCTTTTCTTTTTAATAAATATAATATATATCATATTTTTGTCATATAAAAAACTATACAAATCTTAGTCTTAATAATGTTAGTGGAAGCACAGAGATGTGGGTTAATTCCAGACATCACTATCGTTCACGTAATGATCCACCCTGTAATAACCTTTTGAGATTAAAACTTGCTTGACATAATACTTGAACTTATTGTCAGGTAAATCGGTAATGTTACTTAAAGCCTAGTTCGACTGACCATAAGGGACCAATACACCCATAAGGCTAAAGAATTCTGGAATAATTTGCCAGGACAAATTCATTCCAAAGAGCTCATCGTGGGATATACTCAGCGAAAAGCTGAGGAAGCCCTGATGCTCAGTAGGAATCAGTTGCGGGTATTAGTGAGAGCGCTAACTGGGCACTGTTGTTTGCGCAAGCATATGTACAACATGAGTGCCCAGAACACAAGAGAGTGCAGATTCTGTGAAGTCGCAGATGAAACACCAAAGCACATCTTGTGTGATTGTGACCCACTAATACCCATACGCAACCGAGTTCTGGGCAAACATTCGTTGTTCCCAGAGGAGGTACAGACGCTCTCTGCCAAAAAGATCCTACAGTATATCCAGGTTGTAGGTCTAGGCAGTGAGCTTTAGGAATATGGGGGCGATCACAATAGATCTATCTAGGTCGCAGTGACACAGGACTGTTTTAGCCTGCATAGCCCCTCTCTCGAATAATAATAATAATGTTACTTAGGATCTTATTGTAAAACCGAATACTATTACCTATAAAGCTTTTATTACACTTACTTAACCTAAAGCGTGGGACGGCCAACTTGTCTTTACTTCTAATATTAAAATTATGACGATCATTCACTAGATCTAGCTTGTCTAAATTTTTACGAATTTGTATTAAGTTATCGAAGATGTATTGGGAGGGCAAAGTTAAGATATCATATTCTTGAAACTTGTTCTTTAGAGATTCGCGAGGTCCCATATTATATATTGCTCGAACAGCTCTCTTTTGTAACGTAAAAATGGTGTCTACCTGTGCTGCTGTACCCCACAGCAAAATACCGTAAGACATTAAGCTGTGAAAGTAAGCAAAGTAAACTAACCTAGCAGTAGCAATATCCGTCAACTGGCGAATTTTTCGAACCGCAAAAGCAGCGGAACTAAGCCTTCCTGCCAAAGTTTTAATATGCGGACCCCATTGTAACTTATTATCAAGTGTGATACCTAAAAACAGAAAACAGAAGATTGATTATTTAGATAGTTTAATTTGAATAAAATCATTTTGAATGATGGTTCGGTAGTAGAAAACCGTTCATGTATTGCATTATCCAGATCCCCGTCCCACATGTCATCAAAAATAAGCAATGCATAAACCATGCTGCTCACAAATAACGCTGATTCTGTGCCAATGAATGTCTCTTTCCCTCTTACTTATATTCTTTCTTTATTATATAAAGTCGTCGCGACGCTAACGTCAGAAGATCTGACGTCCAAAGACGGCACGACCTTGAAATTTGAAAAAAAAAAAAATATCATGTTACTTTCAACTTCAATATAAACGACTAAAATTTAAATTTAATCTTTGTTCTCGATCTAATCATAAAAGGGCCGACAGTATCATAACTTTGAAAGAATATAACATTATTATCGATATGATATTTTTATGCAAATGTACTTACCTAGTCTATTTTCCATCGAGTAATACTCAGTTTAGGGTTGCCACTTTATGTTTTATTATACGCTGTATAGGCTTATTTACTTTGACCACAATCTCACCTGATGTTAAGTGATGATGTGGTCCAGGATGGTAAACACACTAAGGTACTTGTTCTCAAGTGATCTTCCTGGGACGCACCTATTAGGCTGGCGTGCATCATCTAAGCTTATATTTGACAAAAGTCAAATCCGTAGTTAAATCTATAGTTAGGCAAAAACGTGTTGCACCATCCGAGTTTAGCTTAAATTACGTCATAATTTAACTGCAACCACAAACCACGAAATTTGGGCGTTTAAAATTTAAACCAAGTTTATTTCGATTGTCATGTCATCTGCCAACGATATTTAAGATATCCTATTAATTATATTGTACAAAAATATGTCTCTATTGTAAGATATTTCGTGGGAATTGTCTTCTAGCGATGTTTTCTCTTTTTGTTTCAAGCTAATACCATCATTTTTTTTTTACATAAAATGTAAAATAAAATGTAAAATGTTTTTATGTTTATCAATAAGTATTTGAAGACTTCATATTTCAGATTTTGTAAAGCTACTAATTTTATCCCTAAAACATAAACACGAATGAATAAGTAATAATACTCGGCAACAATAATAATTAAAATGTCTTTCATTAGGATATATATTACAGTAATAAATGTAAGACATATACTATCTTTTTTAATTCTTGATAAACTTACTTGGTTTTTACAGTTAATAGAATTTGATCCATAACGAAATATATCCAAAATTTTCGTTTTAGTCCAAACTGACAACAATAACAACACGTTTGTTATCTATTTGTCAATATTGTTTTTGACATTTTTAACGATGTTACCATACTTAAAATATTCTCCTTAATATTTATTAGGAGATTGATGTATCTTTCAACTGACAACCCTTTTAACTTTAAACCTTACTAAAAGTTGGGTTGTGCACTCGAAACTTTGCTACTGCTATGGTTAAAGATGTAGTAAAGATTAAGTTTAAATTTAAACTTTACTATAACTGGACATTTCGTGCACTCCACCCTTAGTGTTTGGCGACAGATTTTTTCAAACTTGAGTGTGGTAGCTACCCAGGTGGGCATTATTACAAAATGCCCTACCACCAAGCTACGGTTTCCTCACGATGTTTTCCATCACCGAAAGCTCAGGTTAATTTTTTAAATGGATAGCTAGGCTTAAAAGTGCGCCCTCAACGCTTTAATTGTTTTAAATTAAATGTTATTTAATCTTTTACTTTCAATTGATACATAGTTCTGAACTATGGCAACTCCAGATGGCCGCTCATACGTAATAAGGAAGGTTCTCTGTGTTGAAACAATTTTAAAGTCATTGGAAAAGAGTACTTATACATACTTTTTCATGTGTTATAAAAATTATTAATGTAACTAATTAAAATATTACCTGTTCTTTCAACGATCGAAGTTTTATTTTAAGTCACTAAATTTTACTAAATCGTACCTACCCGTTAATTAAATTTATTTATTGTATATTCTTCACAGTACATTTACTATAACACAGTTTATTATTTTAACATTTAAGTAGTACCAATTACAATGTAATTATAATAAAATTTTGTTATGCAGTATAATGTCTTGATATTAAAATTTTATTGTATGTATTAGAGTGTGTATGTATGTATGTGTGTGTGTGTGTGTGTGTGTTATAAATAGTGACCATATTTACTAAATTCCTTTTCTCTCACCGTATGTACATACTAACGTATTGGGATAATAATAATCTCATTTATTTTTTATTAATATTATTTTCATGTGAAAGGTATAGCACTATGAAATATAAACTTTTTCCAGTACGTCAAGCAATGCATGTTGAAAAACTGTTTCATGAAATAGTAACGTTAATGATACAAATTAACTTGCCACGAAAATAAATATATTATTGTAATTGTAGTAATTTAAAGTATAAAAATAAACCGTCGTAATGGGGCGCCTCGCGCTCTTCAGATGTGGGATATCAAACGATATGTCCCTTCATAGTTTTAACTGCCAAGGCGCACCAATAGATGTTTCACATCAATAAGAGGGCGTTCAGGTACGTAAACAACATTTTGGACATTTTAATCCGTCCTCCTTGACAGCAATAGTAAGGAAAGCTCTTAAAAATAATTACTTAGGCATTGGTATAATTATGAAAAATTGTTACCTGAATATTGGTTACGTAATCACCAGTCGAACCCCTCCATCCTCCAAGTCATCAAAACCACCCAAAGCATGAACCCATTAATACTTACGTGCTTACTAGAATCGATGCCCGATGTTGGCAACGAGTTTTCGAATGGCTACCACGTACTGGAAGACGTAGCGTGAGTAGGCCCCTCACAATGTGGAGCGACCACTTAGTAAAGCTTGCAGGAATCTCCTGGATGCGGGTGGCACAAGACCGGTTGTTGTGAAGATCTTTTGTCCATATATGATCCAGCAGTCTTTCGGTTGAATGGGTGGATGAATTGAAAGGCCATTAAATAAGGATACTTATTTAAGCATAAAAAAATAGACCTACAAGCAGTGATGTAACTATAGGCTGGCAAAATGCCACGGGCCTCGGTCAGATAGGGTCTCGGCCTGCGAAGCCGCGAGCTCAGAATAATCTTAACATTTTTTACAAAATTCAGTAAAAAATAGAAATACAATTAAAGTTAGACACGACAAAATACTTAAACGCTTTAGTGATTTATTAAAATGAAATTACAACTTGATGATTTGTACTGAGGCCCCAGACGGTATAGTTACGCCACTGTCTACAAGACTGTTTACTCAAAACCAAATTAAAATCTGATCAAAAATAAGCCACTTATAAGCATTTTAACTTTTAATGTTGTAAAGAGAGCGTACCACACTTACGTCAGAAATTGTATAGTAACACTCTATTTGTGGGAAAGAGACAGAGCGTTTCCTTTAAGCAATAACTTTAAAAATTTATATCTCAGACTTTTATTAGCCGAATGAAATGATTTTTACTACAATTTAATTATATTACTACCTAATGTGTTGTTTTCAATAAATTAAAGACCTGTCAAATACCCGTATTAAAAATAATAAAATACATTCATTGTGGACGTAGCAGCCCTAGAAAATCTGTTCAGTAAGACTTTAAATTTATTGACAATTTCGTAGAGCCCAATTTTACGTTGAGTATTTGAGTTTGAGACTTGCTTATAAAGGCGATAAATTGTAAGTTGTCGCTTCGATATATTTATACGGGTCTTCATTGTTATAGATTAGGTATACTTAAAGTTACATGATTAATTTTGATAACTATAGAAAGTCGCGTCACTCCTTTGGTCACACGGTAATAATAATATGAGCAGTGTCGCATCGAGGGAGCGGGCGTAGGGGTCATGACTCCCGAAAATCGTACACATAAATAAATAAATCATTTATCGATAAATCATTTAAAAATACGCAATTTACGAGAGCTTTATCCGGATAATTCGACCAACCCCCAACCCCCAGGTCTCAAAATTTTTGTCTGCGACCACGCTTGAATTTGAGCGTCGAGTTTTTGGCGGGATCTCAATCTGTCATGTAGCAGTTGTATTCTTTAATTCAATAAAAAATCTAGTATATTTGACTCTATATCATTTAATCTTGGTGGCGTTATGTGTAATATAGATTGGTTATTTTGCATAAGTTTATTACAGAAAATAATCCGAAATATTTATCCTAAGGTGCTGACAAAGATCCAAGGAAAGTTTGAGCAGGATGAGTCACCGTTTTGCTGGAACTTTGTAACACTGATACAAGATTGAAAATACATCTTACTTACATGACACTGACACAAATTGTGTGAACACAGATTGCCATTGCCTAAAAAGAAGAAGAATATGAGCGTCAGAGTATAACTGTTGAGTTTTTGGCGGGATCTCAGTCTGACATGTAGCAATTGTTTTCTTTAATTCATTAAACTTGTGTACTTGACTCTATGTCATGTAATCTTGGTGGCGTTTTGTGTGAAATAGTTTAGTTATTGTGTTCAAGTTAAGTTTATTATAGAAGACAACGCGTAGCATACATTCTGAGGTGCCGACAAAGCTCCATGGAAAGTTCGAGCAGGATAGGCCACCGTTCTGTTGGAGCTTGGTATCGCTGATACAAGATTGAATATATATATATATATTTAAAAAAGTACTAAACATATTTTTTCAGTCAATAATTTTTTTTATGCTAAGTAATTGTCGCATATCTATCTGCACAGAACGTGGAAGGTGAAAACGTTGGTACTTCACTGTTCCATTGTATTCTATGAAAGCGCAAGTAATAAACAATACAATTAATTACTCCAAAGCTGTTATAACGCATACGAAGTCTTTTGTATTGCAAACTAGACGTAATTAAAATTATTCCCATAGCCTTTTAACAATGTATCTTATCTTCACTATAAAGTATTTTGATGTTTTTAGAAAGTGACATAGGAAAATTACACAGGTCTAATAGAGGCAATCTGGTAATCAGAGGGCTTACAAAATCTTTAACAAGATTTTAAACCATGATCCGCACGATTCATTCATGCTATTTTATGTCCACTTATCTTCATAATATATAAGTTTGGTTCGAATCTACCTATTCAACTGTATAATGATTTGATTGATCTTTAATATGTAAAATTTAAATTAAATTCAAATGGTTATTTATGTTATAGATATTATGTAACTTTTGAATTATCGAATTGAATGAAACAATTGATAAAAATGATGAATAACTGAAGGTGTATTATATGTTGTGTGTGTCAAATGATATATTAAAAGTCAGAATTAAATGAAATAGCAACCACAATATTATGAATTATACGCAAAAAGGCGATAAACGTACTAACATAATGTAATAAATTGAACAAAAATAAGTAATTTTGGTAACGTTTTACAGTATTCTATTCTTATATTGTTAATGTTGTGCACAGGTGTATTGTATTGAAAATTATGACACGGAAAGTAAATTCTGAGATCTCACAACAATTCCCGTGAAACATTTTAGCCAGGGGCCGCCATTTTGTTACCGCCATTTATGAATAGTGTGCCTATCGTCTGACTTGGCTGCGTGGTCTATAATAGTACTTTTGCCTTTTCCTTAAAAGGATCCGAAAGGAATTTGAATCGATCGATCCCCAGTAGGAATGATGGATTATTTATTCTTACCTCGCGTAGACGATAGACTGACACGTACACGTGAATATTATAAAACAACTATTAGAATATTATTACGAGACTACACTTATAGAGATCAGGACGACCAAATCGTTAAGTATTATTAACTTATTTTCAGCGACTTTGTTCGACTAAATTTATCTAACGTCCACCAAAAACACAATTAATTTTTTCTCTGGCTGTCTGTTTGTTCCGGCTAATCTTTGACCGATTTTGACGGGACTTTTATTGGTAGATAGCTGAAGTTACTCTGCGTAACTTTTAATAATTAGGTTTTAGCATAGATAAAATATATTTATTTTTTTTCGAAAATAATTAGGGATCCATGCAAAAAATTAAAACTCATGATATTGCTAACAAAATAAGATTCAATGAACGGTACCATCAAAACATTTTTTTCCAATGGTTATTTAAAAACTTGTTACGCAGTGAAGGATATATGAAAGGCGGGCGAAGCCGCGTGCATACATCTAGTCTATAATAAATAGGGACAAATTTGTAGAAACAAGAATGCATAATCCACTTTCTTCAAATAGAACCATAGAGTGCGCTGAGTCTAGCCATTGATAGATTAATCCATAGAGTAAAGTAATGTACCAGAGAGGTTAATCATTAAATGAGCCTATGTTGAGAAGTTTATGAGTGTGACAACCATACTCTTGTTAGTTCTACCAGTTTTTAATGCTTATTACACATGTAAATGTAATGTAATTCCAGATCGTGACGGGGGTAGTGATGAGTAGGGGTGCGCGTTAGATGCTCTGCGGCGCTATACTGTCAGCGGCGCCGGTGTCACTGCGCGGGCTGGCGCCAGGGCTGCCCGCAGCGCGTCCGCCGTTCCTAGCGGCGCTCGTCATGCACGCCCTCGAACGACGCGTCGAAGACGAACCCAGTTTCCTAGGTTAGTTATATTTATTTTTTAGCCGTGTGGTGCCGGCTAAAAATAGTACCACTCCATATCTGCCCGTAATGTTATAAAAGGACATTAAGTGTCAAGGGATAAACCAAGGGACGGGCAGGAGTATCCTCTGAGCACCACAAACACCTACTGCAATCGCCAACTCGCCTGCCAAGCGTGGCGATTATAACAATTCTCCCCTTTTTTGGGGAGACCTTCGACGTCTTTCAGTTGAATCAATCAGTCAATTTTTTTATTTATTTATACCAACAGCTCTCAATTACAGATTCACTATTATATTTCTTTGATTTGATTCCGTCGTGTGTTGAATTTCGTGTTTGTAAATCTACGTCTTAAATCAATTTTACACATATTTATATATCCAATTAAAAAATATTATATTAAAAATACATATAAGTTTTATTATATTCGAGCTCGCCTAAATGACTGTACATGAACGAGAACGACGACAATGAATGTGAACGTAAGGGGGCCGTACAAGTATTACGTATACACAATTTTGGACATTTTTGAATTCCTTTTTCCCTTGACAGCAAAGTGAAGCTCATGTTAACGTCAACATGGCCATAATTTTGAACAAAAAAAATGAAACTTAATATATTAACCCCTTCAGTACTAACTTGGCGTTACGTCAGCTTTCCATTGCTTTTCTATTGTCTCATTTTTATGGGTAATCGACATATTAAGCTATATATTCATATATATCAGATTACTTAATTAAATATTGGTTACGTAATTATCATCCCTCCAACCGTCCTTCATGTCACCCAAAATAAGCACAGTATAAACCCCCTCCTTCCCATGGATGCTATATGTTAATTCTCTTGCGCTAATGGTTGGTAACTGTGCTAACATGGTTCTATTTACAAATGTCACTTTACTTTAGAAATCACCTCAAAATGGTTTGCCTTAAATAATTTATTACTAAATACTTATAAAACTATATGTACCTTACTCAGTGTGATTTGATCTGCGTTGATTGCAGTATCAAGATAGAAGGGAATTTAGTAGGCTTAGGTGATAATACTGTGTTTTTAGGACTTTTAGGTAATACATTACAATGTGGTCCGCAACATAAAAATTACAAAAACCTCAGCTTAAACTTCAGCTGCATTTACAGTTTGTTAGATTCGCCAATTAACACTGCCACTGGTAGGTTAGCCTATTTAGCTTATTTGCTATAGGGGACAACAGCTAAGATACGAGTATACGTTACAAACACGTGCAGTTCGACCAATTTACAATAAGTGACCTCGCGAATTACTAAAGAAGAAATTTAAGAAAAATAGTATCTAGACTTTGCCGTCCCGATCTTACATACAAAAAGCTAGATCAAGTTTCTTTTCGGCTCCTCTCGATTGGGTTGCTTTCTGAACTGGTGCAAGGCTTTTGACATTCATAAGCGCATTTTCAGGACCTAAATAAAGAATGTTTGCTTTTGATTACAACGGTCCTTAAATATTGTTAGCAATTAGAAAAAATTGTATATTTATTAATAAAACTAGAGCTTGTAAATAGATACTACAAAACACAAAAAAAGTAAAGCAAATTCCTTTTTTTCCCCTTTGTTCATGAATAAATATAACAGATTTTCATGTAGACTTGTAGAGTAAATTGGTTAGTGTTCAAATCACAGATTTGGGTTAGTAGCTGTGTACCGGCGTCACGCGAGCCGCAACTGCGAGGTTTAGACATGTACTTTGATTATACATCAGACAGCGTTGGTTAAGCAATTGTCCTAATTAATCGGAATATAACATTTATACCTGGGTGTCTTTAATTACTTATCTTCTCACATATTTATATGGAGTGGCTCTTGTATGCCAAAATCTATCCGTACTTTTAAGGAATAAATGAAAAAGAATATGTTATGGGAAAACAAGCTAAACATCGGCATAGACTTCATGTCAATTTTATCGGATTTAACTGCAACTTAAATTCTTACAGGCCTTTTACCGATAACATTTATTTTTAGTATGTAACCTCTAAAGCTTCACCATAAAATAGAAGTTTCATTACTGTCTGAGAGTTGTATATTGTATAAACCGAGTGGGTTACATAATACAGATATTTGTCCAATCTATTTTCTGCCAGTAAGGGATGACATCACACAAAAGTTGGTTGTCGATTTAAACTGTTTTCGAAGACTAAATTACGTGAAGATTTAACTTTCAAATAAACATGCGCAATAGTGGTAGAGTTCCATACAAAATGTTGCTTAATATTGAAGCCAAAATAATATATTTACGTTTGTGTGTGTAAACGAGTGTATGCGTGTGTACTAGCACGTAACGACAGGTGTACATGGCCTTAAAAGGCTAACTTGAAATAGCAACACTCCACGTGTGACTACTACTGTTCTGAGTGTTTTATTTTTATGTATAACGTAATATTAGATTTTGCGCAGATAATAGACTTTTATCGTAGACAAAATAAAACTCGTCAATTCAGTAAAGTATACAATTTGGTTTTTCATCTTATGTGCATACATCACCAAGAGACGGTGCCAAGTAATTTAGCTAGTGCTTATATCTTGTAAATATTTTTGGGTATATGCGTCAAGTTTCGTGTCTGTTGGAGACATTATCGAAGAAGGCAACGAATAAAAATAATACAAATTTTAATGCATAATTAATCCATACCATTTTCATTCGCTCCCTTCCTTTATAATCGCTATCTCGGATCAAGATCAACGCTGTATACCACAGACGTTCACAAAACACAAGCGTGAGATAGCTTGCAGATGGCGCCATCTCTTGGCGATCTATAGACTTGTTGAACAACCAGGATTGACTGGCATATTATTCAGAACACCCCGATAACTGCTTGATCAAACGGTAATTGAGTAAGAGTCATCACAAAAGCATTTTTCCATTGTCTATCACGATAATACCTTGTACATTTATATTCTGATGATGATTATAATACTTCTACTAAATCATTGATTATTCAAGAATATAATGCACAAATTGTAAAATCTAATTTGTAAGACAAGTAATAACGCTCATAAAGAAAACAAATTAATTTGACAGTAGCTGGAGTGGTCGCCGCGATGGTCTATATTATCGCAGCAATCTAGTGTCAACGCACTTGTTCAACTTGTTTGCCTCAATTACTTGTGGAAGAAAAGTCATAACAAGAGAGGTTAAAACTTCCAGCTTCGATGGCAGCCTGACAGGGTTGGCTTACGATATTTTCCATTGTTTTTAATATACCGAACTTGTTTACATGTATTATTTCATTGATTATTTTTTCTTTTTTTTTTTTTTTTTTTTTTTAATTAAGAAAATTATTCCTCAATGCGACTACAATTTCGTCGCTTTAATAATAAAAGTCTTTCAGTCAGAATCAGTGGCTTGTATATTTATCCAAGTCAGTATTTAGTAATAGGAAAACAATACATCCATGTCGTTGAGTACTTACAATATAGTAAATTGGTACTGTACAGCCCTGTATATTTTATCCGAAACGGCCGACGACGGGTCACGCGAAGCAGCCCTATCGGCAGACATCTCGGCGCCGAGTTGCGTCGCCCCCCGCGCGTGACGCACTCCGCCCCGTTCAACATGTGACGCAGCCTTGGTGCATTGTTCGTTTGAAGTCTAGTAGGTTATGGGCGCCTGGTACGTTTTGTATATTATACGGATACTGTTTTAAATTGTATCACCATTACATTATTAAACTAGCCGTGTGACCGCGGCTCCGCCCGCGTTTCATATATTTTTGACAGCGTAACATAGTTTTAAGTTTTTATACGGAACCTTAATTATTTTCCAAAATTTTTTTCCCACTAACAAAGGATCTGAATCCTTTGTAAGGTGTGCATCTGGGTTCTACTAATATGACCGAAGGCAGGTGCGCAGTACGTGATGATGGGTCTGACCACCATCTTGTACATGGTAATTTTATGGCGAAGGGCCATTTTGCTCTCGCTGTTGTAGAGCGGGTAAAGACGGCCTAGCACCATGGCGGTCTGGCGCTTGACTTTCTTGATGTGGGCTTTGAAAGTCAGTTTGTCGTCTAGTTGGACTCCTAGGTAACTTTTTTTATTTTTTTTTGACGGGAGGAAATGCATTTACGCACTACCCTTACCTATTGTATTAGTGAGACCGAAGTCCCCTAATACAATAGGTAAGGGGGCACGGAGGGACGAACTCCGTGCCAGTGTGGGACTCGCCCGGACGTGAAGCGCCCGGAAATACCCACTAAAACCCCCCGGGGCCGTCCGCTGCATTTGGGATGGGGGCGACACGGGGTGGCTTTCGCAAGCACCGCGTCGCCAACTCCTAGGTACCTGACTTCGGTGCTGTAAGGGATGATAGTACCTGCGTACTGGATGGGTTTGGGAGGATTATTCCTAATCGCACAGTCTCTGTTGAATACGATCGCGGTACTCTTACTCGGGTTTATCGCGATACGCCACTTGAAGTATTAAGCTGAGATGGTCGTTGGCTCTTTGGACGTATTTCCGAACGAGATTATTCCTACGGTGGGCATAGTAAATGACTGCAATGGACTGGCGAACGTAGTTCAAGAGCCAACACACGGTTTTACTACGTACTAAGTAGTAGACTGTAAAGTAGTACTGTAATAATATTTTATTGAATCAACTTCATGTATCGAATTGACCCGTCTCTAAGATTAGCGCAACATCATGTAACCTTATAAGGAGGTCGTGGATTATTATAATATTATTTTTTAATGAAAACCAATTATTGTGAATTTCTGTAGTTTTAAAAATAATTTTATATAGTATGTTGGTTTATATATGCAGTACTATATTTTAAAAACGATTAACTTGCCACTTATGAATGATTTTTTAGATCGTAATATAAATCAATCGTCAGACGTTCCAGGAAAGTTATGTCGCTCTTTTTGCAGATAACACGTCATATTAAACACGTTTTATTTTACACACTATAAAACACAATTTTTAAATTGTGCGTCTGCCTCTTTGTTCCGGGTAATCGCCAGAACGGCAGACCGATTTTGACGAGACGAGTTTGTTCACAGTTTTATTATAAGTATACATATTATACTTAAAATACTCGTGGCTAATATTAAATAATTTTGAACACTGCAAAATCTACACTTTTATTAAATGTTACATATTTTTTTAACCCATTAAAGGGTTTTTTTTAAACGATGTAATGTACTTTCTTCATTTATAACTACGAGTTTACATAAAAAGTTTCATAACTCAGTTTCATACATAGTTTTAAAATCAATATTTCATATAATTTTTATAATAAATTATAATGTAGGTACTTAAATATTTGATTCTTTACAATTTTATTACATTTAAATAGATAAGAAAAACGAGCTATACCACGTGACGTTTCATTTAATTCCAAGGTCATGATTGATTCACGAAAAATCAAAATGTTATCAAGCATCTTCATTTGGATGTTTTTTGTCCCATTAGTGAGATTAGTCGGTAGGAAATATATCAATCATGGGCGTAACTCTGGTAAAACGGACAGAAAAACCAATCGTCTATTATTCCCTTTCGAGAATAATCTAATTTCTACATAGATACAATAACAATAGTGTAGGTTTATTCAAATAGAAACCCGTTCAATACTCAAATAACATAATATTTATATAAATAGTCACGTAATAAAGTCATGACCTCAACCACAGATTACATAACTTGTCCTCAAATTGGCGCAGTTACTCTACATACGACTATCAGATTTAAAAACAATGGGATGTAATAAAATATAAAATAAAGTGGGTTTTACTCTTTATACACAATTATAATGTTAACTAGACGTTTTAAACTTAAAAAATTATTATCTATAAGTAGATATATTTGTAGATCTGTCTATCTATAGATATGAGTAGACAAAGACAAAACAATTCAAGAAATTTAATTCATTAATCAGCAGATTTACTCTTAGTATAAATATAACGTAAGCATCAATTTATGCTTTGAAGGAACTTATCTTTTTTTTTTTATTTATAAATAAATTCCGCGGGAATTTTATATATAGGTAGCGGCCAAGCCGAGGTTCGAACCCTTGTGCTAGTTACCTTTTGCGGTTGAGTGCCTTCAGCACTCGCCCTCAAAGTTACGGTGAAGCTGTTAAGGCCCTTCCGGTCAACAGCATTAACTAGGTTAAAAAAATAAATAATATGCTTTGCCTATCTTTGATAGAGTGTAGAACGTATCGATCAGATGGGAGACATAAAAAAAATAACCAGGTCATTAGTACCCTTAACCGAAGAGCGTGTATGAATGCGCTCATGAACGTGAAGAAGCGAATGATACGTTTCAGAAATCAGGATCAGAGCAGGTGAATTAATGTATTTTCTTCCTACCCTTATGAGAGAGAGGCGTGATATTGTTTACGTACGTATGTATTATCTTTGGCGCGTAATGGGAGTAAAATTTCAGGGTCAGTTCACGCAATGACCGTCAGAATCAGCGTCACAATTCTGAATATTCAAGGACAAATAGTGGACATAGTGAGAGAGAAAGAGACAAAAATAATAAGCACGCTATACTTTTGGACTTTACTTCATTTTCTCCTCTTTTTATTATATATGTATTCGTTCTTGAGGGAGCGTACGCCTGGGTGTATTGATCATCTCTTTCAGCCAGAGTTATAGTATATAATTTATTACACTATATAATGTGGAAGCAATGAAGGCACTCGGGGAAAATCAAACTCTGTTTGTGTTTACTTCATTTATTTACCAAGATGTAGATAATGCGTTATGTTTACACGAGCTCATAACAACAACTAACTTAATCTATTACTAATAAATAATATTGAAGCGTCTGATTGTATGTCAAAATAACATTTTTTTACTAAACAAATATGAATGCATACATGATACCCCTGTACCTATACCAAAATACTATTCTGTATTTTTTTGTCTCTATGTCTGTCTGTTTGTTCCGGGTAATCTCCGAAACGGATGGACCTATTCTGATGGGACTTTTTTTGTAGACAGCTGAAGTACTCCAGGTAACTTAGGGTACTTTTGATATTCGAAAATAATTAGCGTTCGTAGTAAAAAAATAAAAAACGCAATGAAGAATATATAAAACGCGGGTGCAGCCGCGGGCACACAGCCAGAACATAATAAAATCAAATATACAGGTAGCGTCCCCCGACGGGTTGCGAATACAATTCTGCATCTATTGTGTCCCTAAATAATATATAAAGAAGGTTAATTGGATAATATTTGTTTAAGTCGGCGAAAAAGTATTACCAATCAGCTTCTAGACGATACTTGCAATACTATATACCGTCGAATATTTAAGAGATATATAATGTAATGTTTAGAATAATTGTTTCATGTGAGCGAAGAAGCGAAGCCAAGCTAGCAATCAAATTAATAAATAATTGGTTACTATTGAGTGTATTAATAACTACCGAACAATGTCCGAACAGCGTTCGAGCAAAGAAAACAGTACCTATCAAAACTGTCATAACAAATTGTGACAACAACAATAAAAACAGTCCATATTCAAATGCTCATTTGAGTTTTTGGCGGAATATCATTCTGTCATGTTACGATAGTTTTTATGTCAATTAATTAATTAATCCTAAAAAAAGTTATTTTGATGGGTGGCGTTTCGCGTCATATACATAGTTTAGTCAGTGTGCACAAGTGAAGTGTATTAGAAAGAAAAATACGAATGATATATTTCGACGTGTCACAAAAACTTTCTAGAAAAGTTTTGCAAGATGGCTACCGTTTTGTTGTTGTCTTATCTACATGGCAATGGCATAATTGTATATGTTACTCACAGATTGCCATGAATTAAAAAAAGAACGTCCGATACATCATTTTTTTTTTAATTTTAGTCCCCTTATATCTCAGACATAATCCGAGTTTTGTTTACTTTTTTTGTGACTTTACCCTATTTTTTTTTCATTTTTTGTGGCTTTATTGTTTTCATCTTATTTCTAATTTATAATCCTGAGCGTTTGACACACACAAATATAATAACACCTTCGGCTATTCATCATTTTTATCAATTGTTCCAGTCAATTCGATAATTCAAAAGTTAAATAATTTCTATAATATAAATACCATTTTAATTTAATAATATTTACATTAAATATTAGGTAAGCAAAGTTTTAGACAACTTTGACTCCCCTTTCCCGAGCAATAATAAGTAAACCTCTTCTTCCTTTCCCCTGAGATATATTGATATAATTTTGGAAAAAAAAGAAATTTAAACAATTAAACATCACTTACGTCATCACCTATTAAACGGAAGTAGACTCCGTGTCATCAAAAATAAGGAATTGAATGGACCCTAAGTATAGAGTCTCTAATATGCGATTCAATCTCATTGTTCATTTCATTCGAATAAAATATTGTCCAGTGACGTCACCCCAGCGTCCCTATTCTCACGCAATAAAGAAATCTGTGTGACACACGCAACACAGAAATTCATGAAAGTCGCTTAACTATTTTAATTAGTAAGTCGAATAAAAACAACGAATTTACGCGGAATGGTTAATAGGTAGGGTGTATATACAACATGAAATTTATATGAAATCGTACACGTAATTTAGCTGTATGGCGCCTGAAAATAACCGCCTTCGGGGGTTTCAGCCGTTCACGTATATGACTCAGCGTATTTCCCCCTCTTTGAAAATTCGTTCTCAAACGTCATTTGTTAGTAGTAATGGCCTTAGTTAATTCCAACTTTATTTTCTATTCAATACGGTTTTAAATTCACAGTGGATTGTCACATAAAACTAGAGTTCGTTCGAACGACCGCGTTGACTCCATTCATACCACTAATCCTTGTGTGAATTCGAATTTTTTCAGTCGATAATATTTTTTTTTTTATTTGATTTATTAATTAGCCTGTAACCTTGTTATGTGCCGTTTCGTGTTTTCGGATATTTTCTATTACGTGTTTAAAACAATTGCTAGTAAGTATATTTTTTTACTAAACTAACGTCTGTAATTTATACGCTCGAAGGAATGGAGGCCGTTAAGCAATGAATGGATTTATTATGAGAGGTGATTGTGTGACGGGTATACAATGATTTTTTATAGATTTTCTAGATTGTTTATCGCTTAATTTCTTGGATTTGTTTTCCTCCAAAACCTCTATACTTCTAGATTGATAAATTGTTATTTAGACAACCATTCTATTTCAACTCCAGCGTATCACAACCTTTGGTTTGACACGATTATTTCATAAACCTTGAACAAAGCCATTTCCCTGACTACCTAGCTCTTTCTGGCTATACGCAGTTATTTGTTCTTGTATGATTGTCTACTAGTAACTAGTAGATATATTTGTCTAACTGAATAGACGAAGGATTTATCTATTCATATTTGAATATTATTATATCTAATACTTGCGTACAATAACCTAAAAATGTCACAAGAATTACATAATACTTATAGATTAATAAGTATTTTCCAACCTAATCAATAAAAATAAGACTCCAAAAATCACGCCAAAAATTCTTGACAATAGACATTGACCATAGTGCCTATGTAGTTTCTTATATAGTTAATATATGCTCATTCTTCTATCAACCATTCTACAATCATTATAGCAAAACGGTGGCGCATATTGCCAGAACTTTCCATGCAGTTTCCATGGCACCTCAGAATATACGTTACGCGTAATTGTTTCTAATAAACTTAACTTGTACACAATAACCAAACTATATTAAACAAAATATACAAGTCAAATGCACAAAAATTAAAGATAATAACTGCTACATGACAGACTGAGGTTCCGCCAAAAACTCTCCCATGTAGTTATTTTTTCAATTTCAATCAACGCCGCAGAAACATTTGCCGGTGTCATTGCAAATAAATATTTCGAAATACAATTAAAAACATTTCATGTTTATCAGTACATAGATTTGACATTGTACGAGCTAACTCCACTTAATCAAAATAAGTTTCAGTAAGATTTTGCTAAATAATTTTAGACAGTTCGTAACACACGTACCATTTCATCATTAACTACTATTAATAACAAGATAAATAAAACTGTGTATTATTCGTTTAATGAACATTTAGCTATTCCTTTGTTAATCTTAATGAATAATTAAATTTAATGTTTTGCTTTTTAATATAATTGCATAATTTGTTTCCTTATATAAATTCTGTTGTTGTAATGGCACGTGGGTACGTACCATGTTAGGCGGATTACAAGCATTTATTATTGTATGCACACCGATATTCACTGAAGCGTTGTACATATCTATTATTACTCAACACATCAGAGTGCTTTGTAATCGTCTACATTTTTTATAAAGCCGTGCAATGATCTACAGTAAAGGTCCGTTCAAATATTATATATGCAAAATTGTTAAGCCTTTTTGACCCTTTGTCAGCAATAGTGAGCAAAGTTCTTAGCTTCCTCCCCATGATAACTTAAGATTCTAAGCTAATAGTTTTGAAAAAAAGAGAACGTGAATGAGTAAATATCGTCCCCCGTCACTCATGCCATAAAAAATAAGCAAAACATAGACCTCCCCTCATTGATGTTAACGTAATAATTGATCGATCCCTAACCTACGTAAGCAATGTTTAGTTCCATTCAACCGAAAGACGTCTACTGCTGGACATACGTATACCCCAATAAGGGTGGGAATTGCTATAATCGCCACGCTTGGCAGGCGGGTTGGCGATCGCAGTAAGGTATTTTTGGTACTTAGAGGACACTGCTGCCCATCCCCTGGTTTATATCCCTAGTCGCCTTTTACGACACCCACGGGAAGATATGAGATGATACTATTCTCAGCCGGCACCACACTAAAATGTTTAGTTATTTACTTTTAATTACCTTATCAAATTTTGTAAAAATGATGGCAATGTTCAAGTAAAAATCATGCTTATTATTGCTGATAAGGGGGTGTTCAGAGGAAAAAAAATATGAAATCACAAAGAAAATATTTGATCTATTTAAATTTTTTTGTGGCATTATTAAAACATGCAGCAGACAGATGGTATGAGAGCGTAGAGTGCGAAACGTATCAATTCTAAGAATAAAACGTTAAATGCTCATTACATTTTTTATCTCTGGGCCTTAGCTTATACCACAAATAAAATACATGCTGCCTGTATGCTTGTATCTCCAAGTGTAAAAGGTTCAGGTATATATAAGTAAGAAGAAAACAAAAAAAAAAAACTAATTATAATACGGGAATTGACTTTATTGGTTTCTGTGTTAGCATGTTAACATCCAATAGTCTCGTGTGTACAAGGCTTTTGATGATAGGGGGGGGTGTCCTCTCCCCCTCACCTTCCCTCCGCCCGAACTGCCAGTCTGTACTCGGCCGCGATCACGGTTGCATGGATTGTAACCTTTGCCGCACCGTTAATAAGTATCGTGCAACGCCGTGCGTTCGATATTCTAAGTGTAATTTTGTTTTGTATCTAAATTAACCTTCAGTTTGTGTTATTTTTTTTTCTCTATTATACATACAATACGATTTACAAATACATTATTATTTTACAATATTTGTTAGTGTGTTGGATGAAAACCTGAATCATTTGGTAAACGTTTGAAATTTTACGTTTATACAATATGTTTTAATTTTTTTTTCTTTTGTAATATGGCCGATTTGTATCACTATAAGCTAACCTATTTTTAATAATTTGTTTTGTGTAAATATTTTCTACTAATATCTCATTCTTTTAGAAAATGTTTTTTACAATAACATGAAGTAGATTTTGCCTAGGTACATAATTGCTGTATTTTCAGACTTTGAAAGGGTAAACTGAAATGCATAATTGGAATAATGATGTTCTTTTTGTCAATTTTGTTAGTAACAATGATATATTATTCTATATAATATCATTGGTTAGTAACAGTTGTTAGGATTCTTTTTTCCATTTTATAATATGTGTAAAAATAAATAAATCTGAAATGTCTGTTGATATTAAATCAAAATAACAACTTTTTACTAAATACATATGAATGTAAATATAGGTTAACGCTAGCTATACCAAAAACATATTGCTTTAAAATTTGAAGCTGAAGTTACTCCGCGTAACTTGGCTATTTTTAATTTTCGAAAATAATTATCGTTTCCGCATAAAAATTAAAACACAAGAAATTGTGAAAAAAACACCGGTTCAATGGTCAGTTTTAACGGCATGCGTTTGAATTTATGAGAAATATCTTTGCTTTCTCTAGGTATCAAAAACTTTTTAAGAAAATGTGTCGTGAAAAAAAATTAAAACTCATGAAATTATGGACAAAATACGATCCAATGGACAGCACCATCAAAACATTATTTTCCAATGATTATTTAAGAGTATATATTGAATATATACACTGTGAAGAATAAATGAAACGCGACCGGAGCAGCGGGCACACAGCTAGTATTGGTCAACTTGAACCTTGAGTTGCTTCATTTACCTAAAATTAACGTTCCGTAAATTGCACATGAAAATCTCAAACTAGGCTCAATTTGTCTCATTGTCTCTAAATAGGAAAAAAAATCTATTCAATCGCTACCTTAAATAAAACATAATTAATATTTATATTAAAATTACATTTTTCTCCACTAATCCAACTCCTTTGTCTAAAAATGTTATAGTTAAATAAATAACAACAAAGCAGTCTAATTATAACTAGTTTGAAGGTAACGAATTTAGTGTAATCGATTTTATGCAGTACTAACAACGAGGTCGTCAGCCAGCAGAAAAAAAAAATGATTTAACTAGTTGGTTCATCCTCGGTGCTTAACTTTTTTTTACTTATTTGTCTGTAATAATATACTAGACTATTTTATTTTTAACTAACTGTGTGCTCTCGGCTACGCCCGCGTTTCATATATTATTCACTGTGTTTTCATTTTTTTTACGGAACCCTAATTATATTCCTAAAAATGTTTTTTACTAAGATAAAGTAAAAATATTTCTCATAAATTATAGCACTTGCCCGTAAAACTATGCATTGAAAGAGATCTTATTCAAATTTTTAGGATTTTTTTTTACGCGGAATCCTAATTATATTCGATAATTAAAAGTACCGTAAGTTACCCGGAGTAACTTCAACTATCTACCAAAAAATATCCCGCCCAAATCGGTCCAGCCGTTCCGGAGATTACCAGAGAGATTACCATTAGACAAAAATTTAAAAAAATGTGTTTTGGTATCGTATATACATTCATATCTATTTTGTAAAAAAATAAAACATTATTTTGAACATTACATGCAGACACTTCAATTTATTTATTAGTATAGATTTAATGTGTGGCTCATCACAGCACGATACTCATATCGTATTCAGAAGTGTTTTACATAAGATTAGAGGAGGCAATGTAGCAGTAATCAGTGCGATTTCCTAAGTTTTAGGCCCTATTCTTTTTTATCCATACAAGTAGTTTTGGTCAGGTTTTAGTATACATTTTGATATGTTACGTAAAACATAGAACAAGATAGAAAAATAATGAATCAACTCGATAAAAAATAATGACCCGCACGGGCTTTTTTCATCACTCAGTCGAATATAGTGAATAGTTTTGAAGAATAAGCAGAAATAAACGTACGAATTTCTGCGCAAGGGCAGAGCAGATGTGTTATGAGCCCTGCATTGCAGGTGCATACCCAAGCCAGGTGTTGCCAACTGACTCAGTAAAATACTCCGAAATGCAAAACGTAATTACAGGTGACGCATAAGAAGTAATTATAAAAAATAAAATAAAAATGCTCGATATAATTTTATACTTTTACTAATGAACGTTATACGTATACGTATATACGAAAAAAAAATAATGCTCCCATATAACGTATAAAAAAACAATAAATTATTATTTTTTTTTTTAGTATGGACACTAAATAGAATTTATTAAGGCTCCAACGTCAGGATTCTGTTTGAATATAACTCCGTTTACAATGTATGAAAAATCGTTAAACAAATAAGAGGTAGGTAGGCAGGTACCTTCCATTAAAATACCTCATTTCTTATTTAAACCACAAAGGGGAGTATGATTGATCACTCGAAAATGAGGTGAAAAGTGCCTGCAACTCACGGGGGTGTAAAGGGTGGGTCGTGATTGAACGATGACCCCAATATGAGGCGTAGACCTTCACTAAATAAGTTTCTCGTAGAAATCGTGACGCGTATAAACTGTTATATTAGCTTTTAACACATTAATAGTATATTTTTAATGGATTTCTGATTGTTTTACCAATACATTTCCTATCATAATTTCACGCACGGTTCTATCTCAGATCGATAAAAATGTATAATCCAATGTAGAGTAATATTTAAATGAAACTAAAATCGGTTAGTAATAAAAAAAAACATTTATTACACTTAAAAAAAAAGTGTGTATGTACTTATGTACTTCTTTGAGGTAATATTAGAAAAAAACTAAAACGTTGACAGCTAACTTCAGCATGTTGTTTTTTTCGTGACGATTGCGCGCTTCGTAAAAATTTACTGTCATCATTTTTCCCTAACGGGCCAAAAGACGTAAAACTTAAATATAAGTGTCAAAACAATCTGAACTCTGTCATTAACCCTTTTCTACGTGTTTTCTTATTTCACTCTCTGCCAGTTATCATCTCTTTACACAATCTATTCATACTTTTTTGGTTTCTATTCTACCTCTCTATAATATATACTTTATTTAGTTACGTGACTTTCATCTCTCTTCATGACATGTCCATACCACGCCAACCTAATTATTACTTCTTCTCTGTCAATCTTATCAATTCTAGTTATGCCACACATTCATTAACATTGGCATTCCTGTTACGTTTATTTTTCTTACATAATATTTTTTATTTAGTTGCCTAATATTCGAACAATAATCTGAACTGTGCAGTAATATTGACAAATCCTAATGGTAACTTGTCTATAAAATGTATTTTACTTTTTTATAAATCTGTAACAACCACTTAAGTACATCTATAAAAATTGCGTTCAGATTTGAATCGGTATAGATTTGTAGGGACCTTGTTTTTCCCAAGTGATAGGCTTAGCAGCATAACTTCATCCAGGTAATACATGAAATAAGGTTTTAGGGCCTAAATTTAATAAATTTAGTTTTTATTTTATTTTAAATAAAGGAATAAGGATAATCTTGAACGAAGTCGACACAAAAATGACCACAAACGCGTACAATACTTCAACTGAACCATATTTTAAGGATATAATACGGCGAAAACTTATAAAAACATAAATGTAAACATGTAGATTAGTATTTCGAAAATGCAAATTCAGTCATTAAAAAAATATTTATATGTTGTGACAATCATCAGATGATACTACGGAAATCACGTTAGTTACGTAAAACCATGCCCCATAAAACACATAAAAGAGTATAGAAGTAAATAGGGCAATAGTAAATACTGAGCTAGGTCGTCGACCTCTCCTGACTCTTGAACAATAACAGAGAAACATGGCGGTCCATTGAATATTTATAGTGGGACGTTACAATTTCTCGATTTGGCTCAAGTCTCCTAATGGAAGGGTGTGTTGAAGTTATTTAAATAATGTGTGGTTTTGGTGTTTTTTTTTTTTCAAAATTACATACAAAGTGATAATTATTATGCTTCTTCTGCATTATAGTCTTAATCTATAAACTTTTTTATTGAAAATTGACAATGTATTTATGTTTTATTTTATACGTCGATTACCCATAAAAATGAGACAATCGGAAAATAATGGAAAGCTGGCGTAAACGCCAGGTTAGAGCTCAAGGGGTTATAGTGTTCGAATAACAACTTAATCATTATTATTACAAGTTATATTGTAATTTATTTATAAAATTACTATGGGAAAATAGTTACTACTGCAGCGAAGCATAGAATAAAGAAATAAAAAGTCATTATTGAAAATTGGAGTGAAAAATAATTCCTTAATTTTTTTTCAAAACCTTGAAGTTCGTCAATAGCGAATACACGAACAAAGAAAATCAGTTGACAAACAGGAAATATGATGTAACGAACTGTTCTATATTTACTTATTTATACATACCGAGAAATTGAGCATATAATCAACTCAGGCTGGGTTAATAGAAGTCGAATGAAAAACGTTGTATATTTGAATGTTGAGATGGATGGGTGTTGTGACAAGAATTAAGATGTGTAGGAATGAATATAGTAGTGAGTTTGAAAGTGGCTCCCGAGTTAGAAAAGTTGAAAGGAAATCGTTTTGTCGTGTTATGGACATCTTATGAAGAGAGACGAAGCGCATGTGGATAAAATAGTAATAAAAATGTTTGTTGAAGGATGAAAAAGTAGAGGAAGGCCATAGAGTGTGGATGGAGTGTGGGAGAAGTAATATGAACGAAAAAGGAGTAAGTAAAGAGATGACGGCTAATAGGGGCGTATGGAAGAAGAAAATTGCGCCGAACTCAAGTGAGTTTGGAACAATAGTGCATCAGAATGATGTTGAAATCATATATACGTTTATACAAATGTCAAGGTGACAGTTCAAAAGTTTTTAAGTGAAACCACATAAATTAAATGAAAATATTCAAATATGTAAATTGAGTAAGTAATTTGAATTGTAAAATAGTACCTATGTATATTTTTAGAAGACTGTAATTTACATTATTTTTTTGTTTGACTGGTTGTGCCCGTGATTTCGTCAACCTGAAATATTATTATTTTGCATGAAAAAAAATAGTAGATAGGCGTTTTGAAATACTACAATACTAACGTTTGGTTTTAATGTCAAACCTTAGAAGTTAAGAACCCAATAATATATTGGTATTTTTGACACTGATCTCACACTTGAGGAAAAAAGGATTGATACGAGTATTTCGGATTTCAGTAGGTAAAACAGATTGAGATCGGATATTGAAACCGTCAGATATAGGTTTAAGTTTGACCCCTGGTTTAGATCACTCAAGCTCAATCAAAATCAACATTTATTTATTCAATTTAGGCCCTAAGAAGGCGCTTATGAACGTCTAAAACACTACCACCGGTTCGGAAAACAACCCAGTCGAGAAGAGCCGGCAAGAAACTCGATCTGGTTCTTTTTTTTTATAAATATAATATATATCATTTTTTTTGTCATATAAAAAAACTATACAAATCGTAGTCTTAATAATGTTAGTGGAAGCACAGAGATGTGGGTTAATTCCAGACATCAGTATCGTTCACGTAATGATCCACCCTGTAATAACCTTTTGAGATTAAAACTTGCTTGACATAATACTTGAACTTATTGTCAGGTAAATCGGTAATGTTACTTGGGATCTTATTGTAAAACCGAATACTATTACCTATAAAGCTTTTATTACACTTACTTAACCTAAAGCGTGGGACGGCCAACTTGTCTTTGTCAATGTTACGTTCATCCATCCATTCATCCGAAAGACGTACACTGTTGGACATAGGTCTCCCCCAAAGATCTCCACAACAACCGGTCTTGCGCCACGCGCATCCAGCGGAATCCCGCGATCTTCACCAGGTCGTCAGTCTACCTTGTGGAGGGCCTACCCACACTACATCTTCCGGTGCGTAGTAGCTATTCGAGAACTCGTTGGCCTCATCGGGCATCGGTTCTTCGAGCAACGTGCCCAGCCCACTGCCATTTAAGTTTAGCAATTCTTCGGGCAATGTCGAATACCTTGGTTTTTCTGCGGATCTCCTAAAAATTACCTGTAAAAAAGTGCATCCTTATGCACCCCAGAATACAATATTATCAAATAGATTTTGACAGACGCACAAAATCGATCTTTTACAATAAACGCTGGCATGATAAAAGCTTCTTTTTTTTTAAAGTGTGTGACCTTTCACACGGAACAAAATTAATGAAAATCCTGTTGATAATTATTATGTACTAATTATTATAATTTTAAAATGTCAATATATAATAACAAAGAGCCGGTTTTTAAATTTATGTTTATCTAATGAACGGTTTTTTAACGGAAGGTCACTTGACTTTTGTGCGCGTATAAATTTAAGTTCATATTGTTAGATTAACTAATGAAGAATATGTTCCTAGGAAATCCACCCATTTTTAACATATTATATGTGTTAATGTCTGGTCTAAATCTCAAGTAATATTGTGGCTAAAGAGGATGCTTTACCAAGCACAGCTTGGCTTAAAGGAGCGTGGATTTCAAGTGATACGATAGGTATATACCGTTGTTTATTTTTTAACATTTGTTAATTATAATTAACTGGGGCAGGATAAATTTTATGATTACTAGCTGTGTGCACCCGGCTGGGCCCGCGTTTCATATATTTTTCATTGCGTAATTCAGTGTTTATTTTTTTTTACGGAACCCTAATTATTTTAAGCAAAGATATTTCTTGCCAGTAAAACTGTGCATTTAATCGAATTTCATTCACAATATTTTTAAGTTTTAATTTTTTTAAGTAACTTCAGCTATCTACCAAAGAAGTCCTCTCCAAATCAGTTCAGCCGTTTCGGAGATTACCCGGAACAAACAGACAGTCAGAAAATTCCAAAGTTCAAATACGGTCAATAATTTAAAAAAATGTATTTCTGGTATAAGTGGGTGTTGTATACGTACATTCATATCTATTTAGTAAGTAAAAAATAATTTTGACATTACAAACAGACACTTCAATTTTATTTATTAGTATAGGGGGTAATAATAATATCAGCCTATGAACGTTTTATTGTTGGCCTTCTTGCTTTCTTCCCGAAGGAAAGCATTAGTCACGCCAGCTCATGAGACATAATTTCAAACGTCTGAAATAGTCTTGTACATTATGGTATTTCGAGAATTTTCTGAGAACGTTTTGCTTTCCACGTAATGTTTTCTTACGTCGTCTATCTGAATTATTATTAATTATCTTTAATTCCTTATCTTTATAAGGGAACATCATCTTCGTCTCTCTGGTACCAGTTTACATAATTCATTTTTTTTTTTAATATTCGCTTTAGAATAACGATTCTCAACACTCTTGTGGGTACGTGAAAATTATATTGGTAATGGCGGAAATACAGTGATGTCAAAATAGATAACTTATATATATATAATCTACAATATATTCGGTGCATTACATTACAATAGATAGACCTTAAGAGAAACGAGATTATTAGAAGTATAGGTATGGAGTTATCAGGGCCCCCTCCCCTCATACATGACAAGTTTTATTAAGGGGTACGGTGACTAAAAAAGGTTTGGAAGCACTGCTCTAGATTAATTGAATGTTAAACATTCGGCATAATATTTTAACTCTGTGAAACCCCTTGTTCAGCCCGTCTCTATTAATTATATGCAAAAATTTCTATTTAGTTCTAGGATATTTCATGGGCATTGTAGACGTCTGGCTCACTTCATAAATATACCGATAAAGGATATAAGACTGGATATTTGGCTTACGTCCAAATGTTTACAGACTGTTAGTATAAACGGATTGACTTTTCTTGGGTGTATTTTTTTAATTTACTAAGCCAGTTACATAATTAACGTATTATGTAAATAAATTATTTGACATTGAGAAATGCTTTTGCGACGCTGATAGAATTAAAAAAAGATGTTTTGACTAAACTAATAAATCGAGGGATAGGAAATGGATGCGTTGGATTATGTAATCGTAAATTATGTAATTATTTGTTTATCCTCATTTTTATGATGTTAATACACGTACGGACCGGACCGCGGCCATGGTATGACGAGCGGCCGAGGTCATCAGTCGCCTAAGTAGAGATAAAGTATAATTTTTTTCAAATAGATCGATTTTTTTTGATTCGAATCACAAAACATCGAGCTAGACCTCTTAGAAGAGATCAATTTTTTTCGGGTTGTATTTCTTGACATTTTATGCGAAAATGTTATTCTTTCAATGGTCGAAATTAGTTATATAATTATCATTTATTACAAAAAACTGTTTCCAATTTTTTTTATTAATAGCACTAAACATATTCAATAGCAACTGAACGAAAAAAGAAGAACACCTATCTTACTACCCAAAAATGACACTAAACTTTTTACCTATTTTCAAATAATCATAATATCATAGAAAACATAATAATCGATCTTTATTAGTTTGAAAGTTTTGTGAAATCATCAAGATTAGATTCGAATTGATTCAAAAATCGATCTTTTTCGGAAAGGATTCTGACAACCTAAGCTGCCTGTCGCACCATGTCTGCGGTCCGGACCGTACGTGTGTTAATGACTTTACGCAACTCATTTGAGTAATATAAATTGAAGGATGTAATTCATTTACGAACGTACTTCAAGTTTCATTTGGAATATGGTTGAATGACCGACGATTCGTCTATCTATATATAGGCAAAGATTAAACAGTTCAAGGCAGTTGTTTCCTCTGTTTTTTTTAATTCATTTTTTATGTACATAAAGATGAGCTTTAATTATATCAATTTAGGGTATTTCAGTATTACGTAAGCAAAATTTTGGAGATTCTTGATCCCCCTCCGTGCCAGGAATAGTAAGCAAAGCTTTTACCCTTCATGTTTACGTAAGTATGGGCATAATTTTGAAGAAAAAAAGAAACGAAAATTGATAAGTATATTTTGCTTATGTAAACACCCTATCCCCCGTGTCATCTATACTAATATTATAGAGAAAATATTTGTATTTGTGTATGTAAGGAATAAACTTAAAAAACTACTGGACCAATTTGGATGAAATTTCGTATGGAGATAGTTTGAAATACAGAAAATGACATAGGTTTTATTCCGAAAATCCCACGGGTATTATTTTCTTTTTAGAACAGACTGTTATTATTTTAAGATGGCGCACGGACGCCCGGTCAACAGTACAGTGCAGGCGTCAATTTTACTGGTCAATCTAACGAGAAATACCAAAACCATTCCTTAAAATAAAATAACTTATTGGAAAAGCAATTTAAAACAAAACTTATAATTTAAGAACAGACTGTTATTATTTTAAGATGGCGATCGGACTCCCGTTCAATAGTATAGTACAAACGTCAATCTTACTGGTCAATCTTACACGAAATACCACAGAGTATTAATTCTATTCGAAATACCAAAGCCATTCCTTAAAATACAATAACTTATTGGAAAAGCAATTCAAAACAAAATTTATAATACGCAGCTGGCGTGCGGGTCTTTAAGTCTCATATATTAAACGACTCAGTGGAAATGTTGTTAATGAAATTTTAATATAATAAAAATTACCTGCACATGCTCATCACCACTCGATTTTATTTTTTCTTCGATAGGTATAAAACCATATATTTTATTACACGATAATTTATTTAACTTTACATCGAAGTGCGTGTAATAAACTTTCGAAAATAAAAATTAATATTGACATATTAAAATTTCATTACCAATTAATTACATGTGCTTATTAGGTAGGTACCAGTTTTGAACGTAATTTAAATACATCAAATGGCGCCCATTTAAGGCATATAGAGAGGTACGCTGCGCAATTTCGTTTATAATTTTTATTATTTTTATATAATGTATTTTTTTTACTCGTTTATACTAATAAATAAAATAGAAGTGTTTGTTTGTAATGTCAAATTTTTTTTACTAAATAGGTATAAATGCATATACGAAACCTATAACAAAAATATAATTTTAAAGTTTTTGTCTTTTTGTTTGTTCCGGAGATTATTTAGAAACGGATGGACGGATTTTAACGGGGCTTTTTTTGGTAGATATCTGAAGTTACACCACATAATTTAGGGTACTTTTAATTCTCGAAAATAATTAGGGTTCCGCATAAAAAATAAATCATATCAAAATTTGAATAAAATCCAATTCAATGCACTGTTTTACGGACAAGTTCTTGAATTTTTGAGAAAGGTTTCTTTTATCTTAGTACTAAATAAAAATTAGGGTTCCGTATAAAAAAATTAAATGCAGTGAAGAATATATGAAACGCGGGCGCAGCCGCGGGGGACACAACTAGTAATAAATAATTGTGTACCTATTATTTTATCACTTTTTAATGCTAATTATATAGTTTCAATATAAATTTAAACTTATTTATCCTCATCTACTTATTTTTCCGAAGCGCTGGAAGCCCAAAATAATTAGGTGACTATTTACGATTTCAACGTTTGAGAAATCTATACCTCTATATTTTCTCTACGTTGTAGTTAAATACTTCTTAAGTAATTTGGTTTCCTCGGTCTGTTATAGATAAGTAGGTCTCATGTTCTTTTCGTCACCAAACGATAGTCTTTTCTATTTAAAAATACATCTAAGAATTATGTAAATTTAACAATATTCGCAATAAATATACTCTCGCCTTAATTCGGTTCACGTTATTTTTAATAGTCATTTTAAATTCTGTACGCAAAGCCTATTAGACGTTTTAAAATATTGCCGTATTGGTTCGAAAAGAGACGTGATTTGCGTAGTTAATAATTTTTTTCAAAGCAATGAAACGATCTAATAAATTAACTTGACATTTAATAAATGCGAGTTAAGATACAATTGTTTTACTTACATCATTTTTCAACTATAGTTCAATTCTATAGGAGTATTAAGTCGTAAAAAGTCGCAAGTCTACGATATGTAAAAATGACCACCATTACTTTTCCTTATTGCAATATTTTTGCATAATGATCGGTTGAGTAGTTAAAGCGTGAACGCGTAACAAGTGAACAAACTATCATTCGCATTTATAACATAAAATGTAGGCTAGCTACTACGTGCAGCATTGTACACTGTATTATTCAGAATAATAATTTTTAAAACATCTCATAAAAGTAAGATTTAGTTATCCAGATCGATCCAGCCGTTTTTTTTAAAATGATGTGTTGACCGATGGCAGCACATAATTTCAAATATAAATTAATGTAAAAAAAAAACCATTTCGTTTTTATAATTTTAACTTTAATTGTGTCTTAAGGACACATCTCTATCATGATCATTAACTCATGTATCAGCCTACACCCTAACAATAAAATCGTTATAATTATATGATAAAAAATTAAAACAGATCACATCAACACTAGAACAATAACATTATTATTCAGTTCATGTATTTTTATTTCAAAGTACCTATTACAACTTTCAACTCGTATCTCGAGAAGTCGTCAAAGTGACAGAAGAAACAGTGTCGTATGTTAAAAGTGAAATGTGATAGAAAGTATTCAAGAAGTCTTTGGATGAGGATGCACTTTTAAATTAAATAAAATAAACATCGCACGTAACAAAGACATGGGTCTACATAAGCGCATAATAAGTGAGTATTAATATTAAAATAAATAAATTGTTTAGGAGAACTTTTTCTAAGTACACGGTACAGGCTTTCACCACAGTCTCATCTGATGTTAAGTGACGATGTGGTCCAGGATGGTAAAACACACTAAGCTAGAGGTACTGGTTCTAAAGTGATGCTGCCGGAGTAGACCTATTGGTATTTGGCGACCGACAGGTTTTCAAATTTGAAGGTAGTGGCATTAATAAAAAATGCCCTACCACCATGTTATGATGTCCTCACAATGTTTTCCTTCACCGAAAGCTCAGCCTGATTTTAGAGTTGGATAGGTGGGCTCGAACCCGCGTCCATTGACGCGGAACCCGAGCGCGCTACGCCATCGTCGCATTAAAATCATATGTTTTTGCTTAGTGTGATTTTTTAATGCTATTATTCTGCGAGTTCCGGCTGTATCACTTGACTGCCTTATTATTATATAATGGGCCACGTCGTCACTTAACTCCAGATGAGACTGTGCTCAAAACTAATTAAGCCCATCAAAATCTATATACTATATAGTATACTAGCTATGTGCCTGCGGCTGCGCCCGCGTTTCATGTATTCATCACTGCATTTAATTTGTTTTATACTAAACCTTAATTTATTTTTAGTACTAAGATAAAGTAAAAATATATCTCATAAATTCAAGCACTTGCCCGTAAAACTATGCATTAAATCGGATTATATTCAATTTGTATGAGTTTTAATTTTTTACGCGGGACTCTAATTATTTTTCTAAAATTAAAAGTAATCTAAGTTACTCGGAGTAACTTCAGCTATATATAGAAACAAAAAAAAAACCCGTCAAAATTCGTCTTGCTGTTCCGGAGATTACCCGGAACAAATAGACAGACAAAAAAAAATGTATTTTTGGTGTAGGTATCGTATATACATTCATATCTACATAGTAAAAAAAAATAATTTTGACATTACAAACAAACATATATTTTAGTTTATTGAAAAAAAAATGTGCTGCTACAGATCCATGCTATAAAGCAATTTAAAAACAATAAAAATATCTTTCACTGGCAAGTCTTATAAAGATACTAAAATAGGAAGATAGGTAATCTGAAAACTGAATGCTAAAAATCGTGTTTTTTAATTCTGCCGGGTTATAGGATACAGTACAATCTAAAAATTCAACTCACATGAGACAGGAAAATTCTAGATTATTCAAGATCGATACAAATTATAGAAATGGATATAGGACATTAGACATAAAAAATGATGTCCGAAAAATGAGCATAAACTAAGTGGAATATTCATTATTTTGAAAACACCGTCAGCCATCCCGTCGTTCGAAATCTTTTAAATAATCTAAAACACTGAAGTTTGTGTATCCTTATGAATTACTTATTGTTTCAAATTGCAGGATGCTATTCCGAGGAAATCTAAATTAAGAAACCTGTTCCTCGATGTCGATGGACTTGATGTTTGTTTGATTTAAAATTAACTCCGGAACGTCGGTTACCGATTTAGTATTTGTGGTATAGGACATTGCATCATCCAACGTGTTAAAACGTTTTAATATTCATTGATTTTAATTACCCTACTTTAGGTTAGGTTAGGTTAACATAATAATTTTTTACGTTGTTTTTTTCATGTGACCATTTGATTATTGTTTATACCATATTTTCAGTTGATTGGGAAGTGCTTGGAAACAGAAGCTAGAGTGGCGCAACTCTATTAAAGAGGCTTTAAAAATATTTGAGGAATATCGAATCAAAGATCTTGATGTAAAACACCTTTTTAATAAGAACCACCGCCCTAAGTCTTCCTATGTTCATACATGCAATACTCTCGGTCAGTTACATTGTGCGCTGTGTAATCGCACCTTCAAGACAAGGTTTAGTTTCGCGAGCCACATTCACTCACATGCTCGAAAGTGACTGGACTCGCCGTTGACGGATACGTCAAGGAAGAAATCATCATTGTGCAAGATGATAGGCAAAACCTACATCCTTCCGTTTGCTACGTTCCTGACATACATACATCTTTCGCTTCTTTTACTTCCATTCTTCCACTCATGCTTGTCAATTACGGTTACTTTAGACTTGGCCTTTCCATAAACGTTTTCGATTTGGTCGTGATACGTTTGACGTTTGGTTGATCCTTACCGACCTTTCCAGTCATCCTCGCCTGGTATATATGTTTCGTCAATATTCTGCATATGCTCTAATCAAGTAAGCATCTCATTCTCTATTTTTGTCAATACATCTTCTACCATACCGCATCCTTATGACTTCATGAGCAACCAATGTTGTTGTCAATGTATTTACAAAACAAAACACAAACTATGCTTTTCTCTCTTCCTCTCTCTTGATGTTTTTTGTATGAAGCGTTTAATATTTTTTTTATAAAAAGTATTTTATCTATATTAAAATTAATGATTCAAATTCTTAATGTAATATTTCAAAAGCCAGTCTGAAGAACAAACAGTAATAATGATTGTATTATCTAATTCATATGTGAATAAATTCAATTTAGTTAATTATGTACTGGTACAAAAGGCATAAAAACGTGGTACTACTATAGTAATTTGACTTAGATATATTCAACGATAATACGGTCAAATGAGGGACATATGCCGTTCGTATCGTCAAAATGACAAAATAATCTTACATTTTGTTATGTAATTTAAAGTTGACCTTAATATAATTTATTGTAATTTATTAACAGAGTTATTTTATGTATATTCTTCATTTATTTATTCTTTTCACTATCACGTATGTATTTTTTTTAAATCCTTTTTATAATTTCCACACTTCACGTTTGTGGTTTCGCCACTATGTTGTTCTCTAGTTAATCTGGTTTATTCTTTGTGGTACAAATTAGTTACTCGTGCAGATGCCGCGTCGAGATGTTTGTTTGAATTTAGCCTCATTAGAACATTTAGCCTCTCATATACAGGGTTATCTAGCTTCAAGGTCACTGTGAATCTATTAGCAATTATGGGCTGATTTTTGTCTATTTTTATTAATTTTTATAATTAATAATAATCCTTATTACTCTACCTCGACGAACTATTTATTATATACTGGCGGTGTGCCCGCTGCTGCGCCCGCGTTTCATATATCCTTCTCTCCATTTTAATTTTTTATACGGAACCCTAATTGTTTTTAGCACTTAAGATAGATGTTAAAATATTTCTCATAAATTCAGGCACTTGCGCGTAAAACTGCCATCAATCGGATTACGCGGAACCCTAATTATTTTCGAAAATGAAAAGTACCCTAAGTTACCCGGAGTAACTTCAGCTATCTACAAAAAAAGTCCCGTCAAAATCCGTCCAGCCGTTTGGGAGATTACCTGGAACAAACAGACAGATAAAAAAATTTAAAATTTTTTAGTGAAAAAAAATAATTTTGACATTACAAACAGATACTTCAATTTTATTTATTAGTATAGATAAGACACTTTTCGAATTACCTATATTTGTATTGTTAATTTACGCATTCAAATCTTGGTCAACTTAAAATTAGTGTGTCCTTGCTGTTTTAGCCACCCTCCACCTCCCTTTTGTAATTGCTCTTAACTCCATACCTAAAACTACTTGGTTAAGTTTCTTGCCATTTGAATGATAGAGTTTCCTTTAGAAATATTCCCGATTTTTATATTATTTCCGTATAATGTATTCAGTTTTGGAGCCTGTTGGGGGGAGTGTTGCAAGTGTTCATTATATTCTTTGTGAAAAATTATCTCTGTGCACGATTTCATCGGTAAGAGTTTCTACGAAGTTGCAGTTCTTGATCAGACATTTTGCTTGTATTTGCTTTTCTATGCAAAATGCTAATTTTCAATGTTCGTTTATTTTTGCATTTGTTACATTTTTTTGCCATGTCATCATCAGCCTGTGTACAAACATCAAAAGCAATACAATACAACAAAAACCGAAGGAAGTTATTACGCAACCAAATATAATTGGTAGATTAGTGATAGATTTCACAATTTGTATGGTAGTTGTTAGTAGTATATTGCAGTGTATTGTATTGCATATCGTAGTGTATTGCACTGAGCGATATTTCTTAGTGTAATATGTGTTCTTATTTGTAACACTATTTAAACGAGATATTGGACAGCTAAAAGCTACTAAATCATCTCGGCTTATAGTTGTGAGACTTTGCGAGGTCCCTCATAAAGCTGACACGTCATATTTCATCTCGTGTTAGTCAGTCACTTGAGTGAATTGACATAGCGAGCTGCCGACCGGTCGTATAAGTAATGAGAGAGATTATGTTATAATCAAGTTCTTAAGTAATGGATTACCGCTTAAGTTGGTATATTACTCCTATACCGAAGTTACTTTCTTTGCCCAAAACATATTATTTCAATTGATTCCTAAAAATATGGATAGACCGTGTTAATCATACTTGCACACAAAGCGCAAGGTATAAAGGTTCTGTAAAGGATTTTTTTTCCTTATTTAACTAGGATTAATTCTTTAGAATACATGCCAGTAACAAACCAAACGTTTGTTCGTACGGTTGTAGTGCCCTTGTGTTAATTATCTTTACCTTACTATCATGCCGCTTAGCTAAGGTTGGTTAGTTCAAAAAATATAATAGGTACCGTTGGTCGCCATGACCAATAGATTTTATGAAAATACTTTACCAATTGCAAAATGTAGTAATGCATTAGGTATCCAAATCTTGTCTTCAATTAGTCAGTTTTTGTAAACTTTTAAAACTGAAGCCAAACGTAGGGATTTTCGTGGAGACGCCGCCGACACCGGCTCTCGGCGGTGGGCACAAGGTCACAGCCGATCGATAAGTCTCGGCACCTATGTACTACGTGCTCCTTAGATTTTTACCTAATGACGTCAAATGTATACTAATATATCCAGACAATAAAATAGTTTATTTTTTTTAAGGCAGTCAACCACCTTGTTTATCAGTTTATGAGAGATGTTGTAGTTAAATGTTGACCTTTAAACCCTTAGAAAAAGTATCATGCGCAATATGTACCAACATAATAACAATTTTAACTATAATAAATGCCTCGGTGGCGCAGTTGTGTTATGGTGCGACTGCCGTTCTGAGGTCTCGGGTTCGATCCCTGGGTCGGTTCAAGTGGTATTGGGTTTTTTCTACTCAATATCATCCCGAAGTTTGGAATTTGTGCCCGATATGGTGACAGGCTCGCCCCCTGTCACATCTGGGACGGAACTAATCTCGGCGAAATGTGGGTGGCTTAGTTCGCTATTTCACCTCTGTCTAACCCTTCAGGGATAACAGGCGTGTGCTTATGTTATGTAATAACAATTAAGTACGTAGCGAAACGTAAATTTTTACCACCTACTTTGTAACTCTCCTGAGTGAAATTGTGGCCCTCACCTCCACGCAATATAATAGACACGATAAATGAAATAGGCGATCGAAATAAAAATGGATTTACTCATTACATATTTAACTTATTTTATTAGGAACTTCAACAATATTACACACGAAGAAACAATTGGAGAAAAAAAAATGCTTTCAATGCATGCATATATTTTACAAAAGTAAAACTTAAGTAAATTATAAAAATAAAATAAAACATCATTTTATAAATGGCAAATACTTACATGAAATAATTTTTTGTTTTCTTTTCACTTATTTCACAATTTAAAAAAAAAATATTAATGAAAGTATTCTCAGAGTCGCGATTTCAAATGTACTTATTAACTATCTGTGTGCTCGCAGCTGCGTCCGCATTTCATATGTTCTTCACTGCGTTTTAATTTGTATACGGAATCCTAATTATTTTCGAAAATTAAAAGTACCCTAAGTTATCCGGAGTAACTTTAGCTATTTACCAAAAAAAGTCTCGTCAAAATCCGTCCAGCCGTTCCGAAGATTACCCGGAACAAACAGACAGATAGACATACAGACAAAAACTTTTAAAATAGTATTTTTGGTATCGGTATCGTATATACATTCATATGTATTTAGTAAAAAATAATAATTTCGACAATAACAGACACTCCAATTTTATTTATTAGTATAGATTTGCATAGTCCTTATATCATGTCGAAGCGTGATGTATCAAAGCGCTGAGGTCACAGTGAGAAAAAAACGCAAACATTTTAATGGCTAAGTGTGACTCATTGCATACGCCATTACGATATGTATAATCTGTCATGCCATGTTTAAAGTTCATGGTCTATGGCTAATAAAGCTAGCTATTCATTCTCTGATTTGTCAAGCGACAAATATGTTGGCAAATGATCTCTAGAATTATGACGTATGATATTTTTCTTCATAGAGGAGTATTTAATTACAATGACTATAAAAATCACTTACATTAAAAGAATTTAAAGCAAAGTCTTAACAATATATTTTGGGTGTAATAATAAAACTAATTGCAAATTTCAAAATCATTACCCACTTCCAATGATATCATATAAAAAAAAGCAGATATTATAGCACGCACAAATTGAAGACGCGAAAACGTCCTAATTGTGACGTTTTGCTTTCAATCCGCGTTCAGCAAGCCACTGAGTGAAACTTTATCACCTGAATTATAAAAACAAATATGCCGTCTTGTGTCTTTATAAAGTGTACCGATTACGATAACAAAGTAAATAAACCACAAGGGATATCATATCACATGTAAGTATGCAAAAATATTAATGTTATTTGTGTATTTTCTAATACATTTAAATATTTTTATTGAGAGAACTATAAGGAAGCGCTAACTCCAGACATGATTAAAAACTACAGATACGACACATCCTAGGCAGTAATAATAAATAATTTGTTAATACCCCATACTAGTTTTCTTATTGTTCTAACGTTCTATGAAAAATATTTGTTTTATGTAATGGATTAATGTTCGAATGTTTATAAAGATTTTAAACTTTATCGAATTAGATTTTAATAGTTCTGTAAGCATTGTAGCATTGTACCGCTCAACTCGTAAAAAATGTGCTTTTTTTATTTCTGTTTTATTCAGGTACGTGAAAATTAAAGTGTTCCCAACTCTCCTTCATGTTTTGATAATGCAAGCATATCGGTCATGGAAGAAATATTAAAAACACCCAGAAAGTCGGCGCCTAAAAAACGTGAGCGTGATTTAAAGTTAAAGAAAATTAAAATAATTAGCCACTCAAAAAAAAAAATGAATAAAAGAATTGCCAGCTTAACAATAATAGAGTGAAAGTAAAAGTAGATTATATATCAAAATAATTTTTTTTTAAACTTTTCTTAAAAGGTGAAGTATTAGATTTAAGAACAAAAAACTATTTTTAATTATAAACTAAACCGACTTCAAAAAAGAAGATACTATAAAAATGTACTAAAAAGTGAATATCCTTTGATTTAATACCATTCATAATTTACCATTAATACCATTAGTAATACATTTTTCTAAAATACAAAATAAATGTCTTTCTTTACTTCAATGTTCTATTTTTATCTTCCTATTATTTGAAATAACCATTCTGTTCAAAAAAGTCATAATGTATGCCCTTACAAAATATTTGAAGCGTTATTATCTAAACTATAGCCATCTCTTACACTTATGCTCTTATCGTATGTTTTTCCCTTTGAAGAATATAGTTATTTGATGAGATAAACCTCACAAACTAGATATTTTCTTTTTCTATATTTATTCATGATTTGTTGTTCTTATGTGTTAAACTAACATTCTATTTCGTTATATTTTAGTTAATCATATTCTATGAACGTTATCTATGACGCTAACACTAAAAAGAAGACCGACAACATGTCATACAACATATTGGGTTGTCGATGCAGTAATAAACAAGCATCAGTGCATGTCGCATGCAACATTCCGAATACAGAGGTATTCTACCGGACATAACTCTGTGGCACAAATTAGTTTTATAGAAACGATCACGGCCAAGGTTGCTAAATAAAAATACCCAGTAAAATTATTCATAGCTATAATTTCAAGACCGTACACATCAGCTGTTACCGCCAATTAGTTTTCATACACGTTTTTTTGCTTTTGCCTGAGAAACAACGTTTTTTGTTTTGAATAAAATTTAAACGCTACACAGAGATTTTCCGACCTTTAAGTTTTGCCAGATTTTATAAAAATAGCTTCAGTTTTGTAAACTGTTATAACACACATCTAGTAAATAGTTGCAGTAAGACGTCGAAACCAGAAAAAAAACCATATTCTATCCATTAATCATTATCATATTCATTATCTTGTCCTACATGAAGTAGGGTCGGCACAACTTATATTCTTTCATTCTCCTTTGTCAACTGTCATCAAAATTCATACATTTTATACACATATCAACCTTCACACAAATCCATCTATATCTTCTTCGATTACCCTTTACTTCTATATTAATCCACGTTCACACTTAACTCTTCTATTTATTTGACTTTCATCTCTTTGACTTCTCTATCACTGGTGTTATTTTTAAGTTTCCTCTCATGAACTCATTTCAAAGTTTGATCCATTTTAGTTATACCATACATCCATTTTAATATTCGCATTTCTTTCTACCTTCTTCGTCTTTCTCTCTTCTTTCATCCGTCTCTTTAGTTTCTAACACTCAGATCCAAACAACACGACAGTATATTTAACATTTAGACTCTGAAGTTAAAATTTGTTTCAAATTGCTTCAGATATACATAACATCACATGAAATTCAAATTGCTTACAAACTTCTTGTACGCTTGCTAACATAAATTAGGGACCGAAGCATAACACTGTAATTTAATGTTCTGAAAGTTGAAACACTTGCATCAGGTTGAAATATTGCTTTGCATTTCGTACGAAGATTTTAGGGCAGTCCTTAAAGATTAATACAAATTATCAAGATAGCTTAGCTAATGACACTTACTGATGCAAATTAACAAGAATGAAAATTATAATTCACTAGAATGTTCATTAAAAAATAAAACAAAATCAATAAACCGAAAATGTGGTCATTCCACGAAGCGGTGGAATAGCTGAATCCTATCAATTATTAACCTTTCCGCCTTATAGGTATGGTCGATACACAGTCATTATAGGTCGGAAGTACGAACCTTTGCTGTAGTACAATAGTAATTCAGATACGGCTGCTTATTGTGGTCCAATTGATAAGGTTTTAGAGTTTAATTCTGTTTTGGAGAATCGTAAAAAAAATTACGTAAAATGCAGCAAATAACATATGACTTAAATTTCTTCGTTTGACAACTACTACTACTAAAATTATCAATAAGCTGTCTTGATTTGCTATGCTTAAATAATTCAATTTGATTTTCACACGATAATACGACACGAGAAATGCATTACATTATTATAACAGATTTATCGTTCATATCTATAATAGATTTATCAAATATAAATCATTGATCATTATCGACATTATACAAAGATCTGCGACCCGAACATGGACACGTAAAAATATGTAACTTAAAATAACTTTAATAATGTAATATATGTTACTCACTGATAGTGTGATCTACAGGTGAAAGAATTTTTAAAAAGTAGTTTTTAATTTGTCCGTAACAAACAGAAAAAATTTGTATTTAGGTAAATTTTAACTCTTCATATGTATATCTCGTGCCCGCGATTTTAGGTACCTAACCTAAAAAATGACTAAATAAAGAAAAATGAGAGTTTTGTATTTATTAGCGGAGAAATGTACATAAGAGTAAGTAAATCTAGAAAAAAATGAGAAAGGGTCGATGGAATCGAAAAAATAAATAGCCTATAATAAATTGCAAAATAAAGAATTGCACCTCGAATGGTATTAGTCACATCCAGATATGTTCAGTAGTTTTGAGGTGTACGTGCGTCAAAGGACCCCCAATTTCCTTGTATATATAAAATAAATAAGTCTAAATATTCATTACAAAACGCTACTTTCTTTCCCCTTGCACCGAGACTGTGGTTCTGGCAACAAAGTCGTTGCGCTGTGTGCAACGTTGTAACTGTTTGTAGGGTCGGTTGCTATTACAAGGGATAAAGGATTTACTCAATGAGTATTGCTAACTTTGTTTTTATGAGTCCAGCTCTAGCTTTTATCATTTATCCGTACGGGGGTAAACGGCTATTATCTTTTATCATATTATATCTGAACCTTAAAAATGTATGTATGCTCTATATATAAAAACTCAATATTATAAAACGTACTAGGATCCATTTTTATTTAAGTCACACCCTCATCTAAAGTCAATGAGTACCGAATGTCAGTTCAGTAAGCGTTATAAAAATAAAAAAAAATGATCGCATAGTTTATTAATTCGTTCTGTCATATTCCATGATTTTTTTTAAATCAGTGTAAAATATATTTTTTATTTTAATTTAACACGCAAACTTCAGATGCAAACGTAACATAATTAATCGATAAATTGGTATAATAGTGAGTAGGGTTATTGTACAAACAATACTGTTATGGTGATAAGTGTTTTCGGAAGATTTTTGAATTTAAATACTTGTATCTTATGGTGTTTTTGTGCAATATTTAAACTTACTACAATGAAGTCGTCTATATACATATTTTACGTACACGGATAAAAATAAAAAAGTAAGTAGAGGGAGTGCTGATAAAATGTCATGGTTAAAGTTATGTGAGGTGAATTCACCATATTTCATATATTAAACTGTAGTAAATATTGAATATTTTAATTAATCATATACATTTGAATATACGCAGAACAGTATAAAACCCACATAACTGTACAAGCTGTGCTGTGATGTTGAGGGATTTGTTAGGGCTTCCGTTTAGATTACATTGCTGATACCTTAGAAATGCGGGTCAGGGGCTCTGTGACTAACAACATGACAAATATTAAACGTTATGTTTCTGAAAATATGAAATCATTTTAGAGGGTGGGACGAATACGGCGAAGAAAATAATATGCGGTTAAAGCAATTAATATCAGTATTAATATATTTCATTGCAGCAATGATTAATTGCAAAATTTAATGCATCGACGCCGAGTCACTATTATGCGTATACTCGTATTTGTACTCTTTCCGCCTGTACTTCGCTTCTTAATTTGTTATATGCTGAATATCAGTAAAATGTTATTCAATGCTTCCAAAAATTTCATCGTAATCCTATTGTATTATTGTAGGAACATATTTGAAAATCAAAGAAGGCATGAACTAGATTATAGCCGTGAACATCTTAAAAATAAACATCCTTCAAATATAAGATATAATTTTGTTGAAGGTAACGTAACGGGTGCTTTTAGTACTCGTAAATTTACTAGAAAAATTGGTACGTTAGTCACATACGGGCTAAAACCCCAGTGCCCCTAAACAGAGTCTAGTCGCTGTAGCAAAAATCGGCTAGAATTATTATTATACAATTTTCAGTATAATCTAATAAGGTTTCGTTTGTCCACAGAGAATGGTCTACTGTCATACGAAAATCCTAATTATCACTTGGATCCGTCCCGGTTAGAATCAGCGATGTATTCAGAACTATATGACATGCACGACGAAAAAGAACACACCAGACGATTACGAAAACTATTTAGACAATCGAAGGTAAGAAGACCCAATGACATCTCTTAAACTATGTAAAATTCTCTTTGTACTTTTAAATTACGATGTTAATTTGTGGATAATTCTGGAAAAAGTTTTACTTAAATCACGATTTTATAAATGTACTGTATTAATTTCAACTCGTTTGAAACTTGATGGTGATAAAAAGTTTTTCGAAGACGAATAATACATGTTACTATGTGCCCTAAAAACGACTATGTTTACCATGAAACGTATTATAATAACGTAATCCGTCGCACGAAACTAATAACCCAGATCAAACAAGTAATAAATTGTATAGACACCCCCAAACCCAGGGGTAGGGTAGCCAACGTGACGGCGGCAGATGACGAGTGCATCGACCCGCCCAGTGCGCAGTCGCCGGTATCGATCGCTCCCTTGCAATGCTGGCGTGTGTGGCCCCGCTATAAGCTGTCTACACCGGCGCCCGTATTTTACACCGCTTTACGCTTAGTCTTTTAAATATTACTATTAAATCATTTTTGGCTAAAACTATTCATTTCACTATTCAAAATGATATATTTCTCATATTTCATAAACGTATGAATTCACATAGTAATTATGAAAATAAATTTTATTTTAATAAAGGATTAATAATGAGGTTGATATCAATTTTGCCGCTGCTTCTATATTGCCTACTTTGGCTTTTTTATTTAATAATGCATCGAATGCCACACTTGAAGTTTTGCATTTGTTTATCGAGACGATCAATGTAAGTTTTTTTTTACATTTCATGTTAGCATTAAGCAGCGATTTGGTAGCGTGTGAGGTTTTTAACAGATGAACGTGGAATGGACACAAACAAACAAATTTATACTATTAAATAAAATTGAAGTGTCTGTTTGTAATGTCAAAATATTTTTTTTACTAATTAGATATGATACCTATACCAAAAATATAATTATTGAAATTTTTATCTGTCTATTTGTTCCGGGTAATCTCCGGATCGGCTGCACCGATTTGGACGGAACTTTTTTTGATAGATAGCTGAAGTTACCCCGCGTAACTTAGGGTTACTTTTCATTAAAGTTTTGATTTTCGAAAATAATTAGCGTTCCGCGTAAAGGAATTAAGCCTCATGAAATTGTGAAAAAAAAACGATTCATTGCACGGTTTTACTGTCATGGATTTGAATTTATGCGAAAAATCATTGCTTTATGTTAGAAGCAAAAAAAAATTGGAAAATAATTGGGGTTCCGAATGAAAAAATTATAAATATATATTACGCAGTAAAAAATGTATGAAACGTGTGCGCAGCCGCGGGCACACAGCTAGTTAGTAAATATAAGGGTCATTGCCGTTCTAGGTTGTGACGAGTAAATTGACCATTTGAGGAATTATAACTAAAGTATAATATTTTCAGAGAGCCTTATAAAAAAGTTTTTTTTAATTTATTTAAACAATTACGAAACATCTTTAGGAAATAATTAATTGAGTTCCTGACTTGAAATTTTCGTTTTATTACTGGTTCAGGGTTTGTTTTCTGTCTCTATCATGTATCGCTGTATCCTGTCGATGTCAGTCTAACGTAATATTTACATAACCTATAAAGCCAGACAGACGGAATCCCTGACAGACGGCTGCGTTTCTTGTCTATCTATGCCTCGCGTTTCCTAATGCAGCCTTTAGATATTAAAGTTTCATTACAAAACTAATATTGATATTGTCATAATACATTTTTTTTTTTTCATGAAATGATTTAAATATTTTAGTTTATGCACTGCAGCGGATAAAGCAAAATATTTTAATTTAAGTTAACCTGTGGTTTACTATTCTATATAGATGGTCTATCGTATCTCGCTTTTGTTACAGCGTTACAGGATTACCGTATAAATTTTAGGCTATTGGTTACTAATTGCGCCCACGGCTCTTCTCGCGGGGACTATAAAATTATGGCCGTTTTTTTTCAAATATAACTTTTAGTATTACATAGTTAGATTATTATTAATTATAATGTTAGTTGGGTAGGTCTTATCTGTAGACAATTTAATGTTAAAGAAGGACCAATAATTGTTTATTTGAAAATAAACTTTCCACATAATATGCACGCGAAAAGAATCTTAAAAATGTATTTTACCATATTTAATTTATGCGAAAAAAATAAATTCGGTTATGGATCTTTCAAAATAATTGTTAGGTGCTCAGACTTTTATTAAATTTGTATAATAACATAACCAACGGTAATTTTACATGACTTTGAAGAAAAAAAAACCGATTTATTCTTAAATGTCTTACTTAGTTACTAAATGATTCTTAAAAAGGTACATAAAAATAGAACGTCAGATGATTTGTTTTAACAAATATTATACAATATAGCTAATTTAAATATAATTTTATATTATACGAACTAAAGTAAATTGTTGGTAATAAGAAATACAAGTTGAAACGAGCCTCAGAAAATGTTTATTCAAAATATTTTGGTAACGTACGCCGGTTTTTTATGGCCGCGTATATAACGTCCGGTGTCGCTCGGCGCTCTATACTATAAGAGCCTCTCAGACGGTAGTAAATAACGCTACAAACACACGAGCATAGTACATGAATTTCATAATTCACAGTGCATGTCATGTACCAAAATATATAAATACGTAAATAAAAACCAAATACAAGTTAATCTTGTCTATATATTGAGATATAGTATATAAAAAAGTTCCTTTGACGCACCATCACCTCAGAACCACTGAACATATCAGGATGGGACTACTACCATTCGACGCGGAATTTTTATTATTTATTTTTTTGGATTCCATCGACACTTTCATTTTTTTCTTAAATTTACTCTTGTATGCAATTCTTCGGGCAATGTCGGTTACTTTTCTGTGGATCTCCTCAATTCTGATTCGGTAACGCAGTGAAACTCCAAGCATAGCTCTCTCCATTGCTCTTTCAGCAACTTTGAGCTTTTTTATGAGGCCCATTGTGAGCGACCACGTTTGGCAGAAGAATTGCTAAACTTAAGTGCCAGTGGGCTGGGCACATTACTCGCAGAACCGATGTCTTATGGGACCAACGGGTTCTCGAATGGCTACCACGCACCGGAAGTCGTAGCGTGGGTAGGCCCTCCACAAGGTGGACCGACGACCTGGTGAAAGTCGCAGGAATCCGCTGGATGCGGGTGGCACAAGAGTGGTCGTCGTGGAGATCTTTGGGGGGAGACTTATGTCCAACAGTGGAAGTCTGTCGGTTGAATGGATGGATGGGTAGATAAATGAAATATTGTATGCACTTTTTTGCTCACACCTCAAGATCATATGAAACGCAAGCGGAGCCGCGGGCACCAGCTAGCACAAGGAAAGAACATATACCATATAATATATGCCACTTTAATAAGTTTTAATGGTTAGTGTTTATTAAAAAAAATACAATCTATGCAAGGTTTTTCTAGGGTAGCACCACAGACACCTTTATCTGACATAAAACCCTCATAACATTAATTTCATGTATATTTCAATGAAATATCACAAAAAGGCAAATATACGCAAATTAACATAAACCTCCCTTTGACTTTGAACCTCATTATTTTCACCAGCTGGGGTTGAAAGAACAAAGATAACGAAAATGTCATTTTACTGTCTGTAACATACAAAACTTTCCGAGAAAACTATCACGTTTCCACAATTTATAGTTTCTTAGATGAACTGCCATTTCCAATTTCCGATGCCGAAGTCACGTTTCGAATTCATTCTCTGAATGCATCCGCGCGTATGCATCGTCTCGGTGATCAATTCAAACTCGGATTGTGCGCCCTAACACTTGGGAATAAAAGCGTATTTTACTTTGAATCAAGATCCAGATGACGGTACTGAAGTAAGATTAGATTGTATTATATTTCTACTCCAATTGTTTCCCCTATAATAACTTTGGAATAGTCTAGATGTTCCTATTTTCCCGCATTCCTATGAGGCTGAGTCTTTCTTCGGATAAAGTGAACTCAAGAAAGTGCCATTCATCGAAAGCATTCTTACCATCTTTCCTTCCTTTGTGCGCACGTAAATTTAGTACGCGCCTTTTAACTATGCCGCTCTGAAGTATGCTGTGCAGTAGACCATTGACAACCGAAATAATATTGGGCATACGATTTTCTGTCTCATTTGTTTACCTTTGATGTATGTTCACAACTCGTTTGCACTAAATTTTACGAGATTTTTTGTTATATTAATGTTTTCGTTCATAAGTGTTCCTGTCCCGTCGCCATTCTGCCTTCGTTTCAGAGCGGCACAGTTAAAATGCGTGTATTATGGCTGACGTATTATATCTTCTCTACCTACATACAATCATATGGGGAGGTCAGCATCATACCTTCAGAATAATTAGCATTCACAGATGTAGGTTGTTATCTCCTTTCTTTTTAATTCAAAATTATGTAGTTTTTTACTTAAAAAGTAAATCCATTCTGACCGTTTATAAGCAATATTTTCCCATGTGTATGTTAGTTTTGAAACCAAAAACACTTCTTTTCTGTAGTCTGGTGATGGATCGTTGATAACTTGATGATCGCCGATGTTCTTAGATTGTTCTCTACTTAATAGAAAGCACGGTGTTGCGATTTGTAAAAAAAATATTCACTTACTAATAAAATTAGGCGGGCCATTACAATTTCTTCATAATCTTCACAACTTTCCCCAAAGTTCCTAAGAAGTGCGAAAAGTTTAAATTGCTATTCAGACACATTAGTACCATCAATTTACACAGACTTGTAAAAATCTGGATATGAAAGAATGTCAAATATAATAAAGTATGTCACGTGTAAAAAAAAATTTGCTGCATTTTTCACGTAAACTACCCAACATACAATATACATATACTAGCTGTGTGCCTGCGGCTGCACCCGCATTTCATATGTTCTTCACTGCGTTTTAATTTTTTATACGGAACCCTAATTATTTTTTACATTAATATTTTTCGGTATTAAGATAAAGTAAAACTATTTCTCACAAATCCAAACACTTGCCAGTGAAACTGTTCGTTAAATCTGATTTTTTATTCGAAATTTCATGAGTTTTAATTTTTTTTACGCGAAACCCTAATTATTTTCGAAATAACAAGAGTTACGCGGAGATACTTCAGCTATCTAACATAAAAAATCCCGTCAAAATCCGTTCAGCCGTTCCGATGATTACCCGGCACAAACAAACAGACAGACAAAAATTAGTTACGATTCATCCTCCGGTGAAAAAAACGGTCGTCTGCAAGCCGGCTTATTGTCACCCATTTACTGTACAGTGTACTTACTGTACTGTGCACTCTTCAATCTCGGCTTAATTTTTGAACCCCTCAAATCTCACCGTTTAATAGTACACACTAAACTGCTTAATTTCAAAATGTATGATAAATTAAATTGGCCGTGAACCCCGCTAATACCGCTAATAGCGCTCACCGTTTGTAACTTGTAGTCCGCTAGCGGGAATCGAACAATAACTCAGTTAAGTAATAATAATGCTGCACTCTGACTCTGGGGAATTTTTTTCGTTCAGGAATTTATATAATCAATAGCTCACTTTGTTCGATTCCAGCATCATGTTTTGTTAATGCTACTTGTTTATAAAAAAAAAGTATAATTAGAATTTTAGGATTCTGCGTTACTAAATGTTTACAATCTATACTAATAAAAAAAATAGAAGTATCTGTAATGTGAAAATATTTTTTTACTAAATACATATGAATACGATACCTATACCAAAAATGTAATTATTAAAAATTTTGTCTGTCTATCTATCTATTTGTTCCCGGTAATCTCCGGAACGGCTGGACCAATTTTGGATGGCTTTTTTTTAGTCAATAGCTGAAGTAATTCCACGTAATTTAGAGTATTTTGATTTTCGAAAAAATTAGGGTTCCCCGTAAAATAATTAAATTTCCTAAAAAAAATAATAAAATCCGATTCTATGCACAGTTTTACGGGCAAGTATTTGAATTTATGAGAAATATTTTTACTTTATCTTAGTACTAAAAAGTCCGTATAAAAAAATTAAAACGAAAACATATGAAACGCGGGCGCAGCCGTAAGCGCACAGCTGGTATATACACACATAATAGGATCAGAATATTTAGATTTACGAATGGGTTTACACAACAAAATTTTATTTTGTTTGCGGTCGCATAGTTTATATATTAAATTAACAGCAAATTTAATTTTGCCGTGTAATAACGCCTTCAATTTGGAATTGGTTAATTGCTTATTTATTCTATAGTTTGTGGTTACCTCTTGTACGAGATTTCAAGATCATGAAAGGTTTTAAAGTAGTCTTTTAAGATGACATACAGTATTTTTTTATTTTGTTAATTTAGACATTGTTTTTTTTACAGTATTATCGGGCTATAGACCTTAATATTTGATATTAATATTACTCAAGGCTTCAATTTTTTCTTTCGAAAAAAGGCAGACATTGTAAATAAAAGATGATTTTATAAGAGTCCCGATATTACGTTTTAAGTATGGATCTATAAAAGGTTAATTTATTGCTGTGGAAAATAAGCTAGGGCGGGTTTTGAGTTCTGTGGAGAGAGAGGCCTTATCTTTTTGGTCAATGAATACACTATGGTAAAGTTTTAAAATTCTTTTATACACTCCTCGACTACCTCATGTTGGAAATTTATCTAATATTCTATAGAAATATTCGTATAATTTAATTTATAAGTCTGTTGTGTTACCATCTTTGACCACTGGGTCACAATTACCTAATATTAACAATATTATGGTTGACCATTACCTTTTTAACACAATAAAAAACAACATATATATCTCAAAACTTTATGTTATAAAAGAGGCCGTTCAAGTTAGCGTTGTTGGGGACGGGAACTCTATATCTTGCATATTTTTAATGACATGGGGGACGTGGGGGTTTGAATACAAGTAAGTAATATTTTATTTATTTGTAATACTTAAGCAGATAATGTAAGCAATATAAGGTGAGTGTCTAAAATTCTTTCTTGAGTAACATTTACTCGGGCCCCAAAATAGCACCTAAAATGTAATAAACGTTGTCGAAAACGGCTAAAGGCTGAAACTCGGTCCATTTGCGCTCCGAATGGACCGTAATATAAAAGCCGCGTCGTGTTGAATCGAAAACGAGAAACGCCCAAATTGAGTGTTAATAGAGAGCTTTATTTCCGTCGTAAATTACTACCGTTCATTTGATGTATTCATTTCATTCAAATTGATTTTTTTTAAACCGACTTCTTTGTTGATTCCAGAGTCGACGACGAAGCTTCGTCTCCGATTTCAAAGACAAGGTAAGTGTGTTAAAAATCATTTATTTTAAATTAGTACAAGGTAGTTAGTTATATCCTCTCTGGGCAGTCTAGTTACGTGTTCCCGGTTTGATGACAAATACTTAGATATTAAAATTGTTCAAAATATGTTTACCTAGTTAGTGCTTACTGGTGCTTAACTAGTAAGAAAATGTTCGAAGAATTTATTTACGTTTATGTGTAAATGTTTCTAGAGTTCTATTGAATAAAAAAATATTTTTATACATATAGAAATACTAATTTTAATAAATTTAATTAAATCGAAGTTATTGTAGGTATCTGCTGTTTTAAGGTATATTTTATCCTTAATCGGACAGAAAAAAGATTTCCAAAAAATTAGGGTGTTAATTAAATAGTAATGGTATGTATGTGCAAAATATTTTCAATTTCTTTAGTTAGATTAAAAAAAAAAAAATATTATGACTAAAAAGGGGGGGGTAATCGATACAAATTTAGTTATAATATTATTTAGTTACTAGATTGTTTGCATAATTTGTGAATATACTTTGTAAATAAATATTGTCAGATCCGAGGGATATGAGGATATCTTGAGACTCCACTACCGTTATAAAATCTTTGTAAAATTATATTTTAACCAAATGAAAATAGCTGTTAAGAAAATATCTTACCATCCTAAACATTCTTCAGTTACTTTTAACTTTAGCGGCATTGAGCGATTCTCACTAGGGCATAAACTTATAGATTCGCGTAACCAATACTATGACGTCAGCATCAACATGCTAAATTACATATATCAAGTATAAGATGGCGTTTAAGTGCTGGCGCTCAGAGATAAATAATAACATTTATAGTTACGCTTTTTATTATATGTTTTGATTATGAATAAACTAAATAATAAATATACATCATAATTATGACTTGAAGCGCCAATAGATTAAAAAAATAGATAAATGGTAAATGTTAGGTTATATTAATAATAATTTCCAAAGTTTTGTGTTGCTACTTCTGTCAGGAGTTCACATGGTTGCCTAGTTTTTTTTTAATTCTACCACGTTAATGTAAAGACACAGCTGATGATAAGCAAATAGATAAATCTAAAGACAGTGGCTGACATTGAGAGATGACTGAGACACCCAGTTAAAAATGTCGTTAAGACGATTTGCAAAACAGAAACCAGTTATTGTGTAGTGTGTATGTTTGGTGGCCGTAGTCTGGCACAATCGTCATGTCCTAACCACCTCCCAAAAATGTCCTACCACGTACCCAAAAGACAAGAATAGCATGTCCCGTGACGATAATAATCTAAATACTATATTGTATGAACGTATTGTATTTCATAGGTACTTTAGATAATATGTGTCGATCGAGACACGGTTTTGACCTTGCTTTGTTTTATTGAAGTTTAGGTTGTGATTTGTTACTTAGGCGGAAGCGGGAGTTAACTTACAAGTTAGCTTACGTTAAAAGGTTGGTCATTTGGTCAGTAATTAAGTAAAGAGTGTTGAGTTTTATCTTAGTATGAAATAGTTTTATTGTTTTGAAACAAGCAACTTAGCCTTTTGAAATTATATTTTTTTGTGGTGTCTTAAGAGAAATTCTCGAGAGTGATTTCTAGCCTGAAACACGCGCATCTGTATGTAACAAACAAAGAATTTGTTGAAAGTAAATTATATATTTTAATAGACAGTATTTTGTTATATTATATTCCCCATATCTTATCGTGGGTGTCGTAAAAGGCGACTAAGGGATAAGCCAGGGATGGGCAGCATCATCCTCTTAGTACCACAAACACATACTGCGATCGCCAACCAGCCTGCCAAGCATGGCGATTATGGCAATTCCCCCCCTATTAACGACACAACACAAGACCGGTTGTCGTGGAGATCTTTGGGGGAAACCTATGTCCAACAGTAGATGTCTTTCGGTTGAATGGGTGGATGGTTGGATTTTGTTATGTAAAATACTACCTATATGCCTAAACAAATTATTTTATATAATTCGTTACTATCGTTGTTCGAATTTTTATATTTATAACAAAGACGTATACTTTATCACGGTTTACATTAGGTAAATATTTTGTTTACAAGTTTAACGCCTTCCATCACAATCACTCGGAACAAGAATTATTTTTGTAATTTTAAGGCTTACGTCATTGTATGAAAGCGATTTTTTCTCTACGTCTACAGCAATGGATACATAAACATCCAACTACTTCTTTAAACCTGAATATTTGGTTGAATCATGATCTAGAATGTTCAATGCTTTATTTATTATGACAATTTTTTTTTTGTGAAAACGAGCGTTTTGTCTACTCCGCGTTCGCTCTTCAAATAAAACCTCAACCTTAGTGATTCATAGCAACATGACGCATACAATGTAGGCCGGTTTGCAGACGTTTTATGTGTTTGTTTGTTTTTATTAATGTTACTTTGAAACGTTTATATATCTACATATTTATGCTTTTGTTTTAGTTGCTATTTTTTTATGAATAAAATCATTTGTTTATTATTTTTAAATAAAACGGTTTGTGACGTTTCAGAGGATGGTTATCAACTATTAGAAGACTTAGAAAGTGAACTTTGTGTTAATTATAGCTAATTTCACACTAATACGTATCAAGAAACGGGTGGAATAGTAAATTCTCAGAGGCATATTCGTGTTCTCCTGTTTCTGTATTAACCTCTTGAGGACTTACCTGAGCGTTTACGCCAGCTTTCCATTGTTTTCCTATTGTCTTATTTTAATGGGTACTCGACATATTATTATTGAGTGACGATGTGAAGTGACGAAGATGATAACAATACAATAAGCTTTTACCTAACTGGCTTTCCAGTGATACTGCTATAGCATTTATATACATGCTTCGGGATGATTAGATGATGAAATAGATTTGAATTATATCAGTTTATTTCTTTATCCGAAAACATTTCTCTCCATCCATCCATTCATCCGAAAGACGTCCACTGCTGGACATAGATCTCCCCCAAAGATCTGCAGTCTCGGTTACTTTGGTTCTTTGTTAATGTCGTATGTTGTAACTGTAACAAATATAAATATCTAACGAAGGTAGTCTTCACTCAAAAGCGATTCGAAACTATAAAGGAGCTTAGAATGTTCTGCGAAAGAAAAAAATAACCATAAAGAGATCTTTTTAAGTTATTTCTAATGCTAGTCTTTATTCTCCACTACAATTTAATTAAAAACGTTTTCAAGAGAATATAAAATAGAATATAAATAGCTTAAGTATCCAACTGTACATACACAGAAACTTTAATAAAAGTCCAGCTAAGTAATAAAGCTTGTAAGACTGACGTTAAAAGTTTATTGGTCTTTCGAAACTTTGTTTTCGTTAGAAACTATAAGATTCCAAGACTTGAGACGTTTCTTACTAATTAACAGTGACACGGATGTAGTGGAAATTGCTTTTATGATCATAGAAATAAATCATTTAGAACGGTAGTAGTTACAAGCGGAGTGAAGACCAAAGACCACGACGTACGCCTTTCGAGTTTCGTTACGTGCCGGTGCTTACGTAATTCTTTGTCGCTTACACACACATATGTATATTTTGGGCTTCAATATTAAGCGAATTTATGTTTGAAACTTTCACTCTTAACGTTATTACTCTATGTTTACAATACTACACATTAAAGTAAATTCAATACCTCGGAGGTCTCCTTTACGATAGATTCGAATGAGAACAGACAATGATGTTGTCTCTATTCCGCCATAGAGGTGTTTCATTTTCAGTTCTCATTGTAACAGTTCATAAGAGGCCGTTCAACTATCACGGTAACCCCAATGGGGGGTCGAAGCGTGGGTTTAAATGATGATTAAATAAACAATTTTTTACTTACTCTTGTTTCTTTTTTTTTTTCAAAACTATGACATTTCTTATGTTATTATCACGGGCAGGGAGTAAGAGCTATGCTTAATTGTTGACATGGGGGAAATCTAAAGTCTAGCTCCCGTAATACATGAACAGACCCTAATGTTAATTTGATTTAGTATTAGTAGCACTTTTTACCACTCGTATTTGTTGGTTGCACCAAATAATCCTCAAATATAGTAATATGAAAAAACAGTTTTTTTTTACTAAATACATTTCAATGTATATACGGTTCTTAAACAAAGTGATGAACTGAAGCGATGATGGTAAAGTGGGTAGTGCGGCCGGATTCCCAATGGACGCGGGTTTGAACCCACCTATGCAACTCTAAAATCAGCCTGAGCTGTCGGTGATGGAAAACATCGTAAGGAATTCATAGCAGGTGGTAGGACATTTTCTAATAATGCCTTCCTGGGTAGCTACCACCTTCAAGTTTGAAAACCTGCCGCCAAATACCAATAGGTGTGTTTCGGTAGCACCACTTGAGAACCAGTACCTCTAGGCTTTGTGTGTTTACCATCATGGGCCACATCGTCACTTGACATCAGGTGAGATTGTGGTCATAGCACTGAGCCTATATCGTGTAAAAAAAACAAAAAGAAAATTGTTGTCTCTTTGTTCTTGCTGATCTTCGGAACGATTTTGACAAGACTATTTTGGTAGATAGCTGAAGTTATGAGGAGTATGTAACTTGGCTACTTTTATTTTTGGAAACATCTTTCTGTTAGTACCAAGAGTAGTTTTCGGAAAATCATTGGGCCAGTACAAAAAAATGGTTTTTATTATTCTTCTATTTAAATTATTCTTCAATGGTTATTAAAAACTAAATTATATAAAAAAAAAAAACAAAAAATAAAAATATTGGATGATGAATCTATTCATAATCATGCAATATTTTTACTCCAACAGAAGAACAGAGAATATAAGTTTGTTCATAAAACTTTATAAATTCTATTGCAGTGCAAAAAAAACGGCCTAATCACGCCGCCCCAACAAAATCGCGGGGAGGACTCTCCTCCTCCAGAAAAGGAGAGGGCAGACCGCGAGGACAGCGAGAAGAGTCACTCCGGTTCAGTGCCTCACTGTGCGGAAGGTCCTAACGATGATCTCTACGCGATACCTGTCAAATTGAGGCCAAAGAAGGAGCCACAGTTGCCACCAGGATGGGAGAGACATGAGGGTAAATGTACCACTTATTTCTAAATTCCTTTAGTCTTTAAAGTTAAGCACACCCCTTTAATGGAATCTTTTTCACATTGTGAAAAATAATTTTGTTGGTTCTGTTATTCAACATGTTAATTTTGCTCATATTTTATTTTTAATATAGTCATCATCATCATCGTCCTGCTCCCAATTTGTTATTTGGGGTCGGCGCAGTATGTCTTCTTCTATATACGAGTATCTCTCCATCAGCCGCCATTCATTCACCTCTTTTGTCTTCAGATTGTTTCTCACACACTCCATCCTTCTTTTCTTAGGTCGTCCTCTCCTCCTCCGTCCTTTAACTTTCATAGTCATCACTTTGTTCGTCACATGCGTTTCGTCTTTTCTCAAAATAAGACAAACGATTCCCTTTCATCTTTTCTATCACTGGAGCAACTTTCAAACTTCCTCACATACTGATTCCTGATCACTGATCACGCCACACATTCATCTCAACTTTCTCATCTCTGCTGCATGCAGTCGTTTTTCACAAGCTCAAAATTCCGATCCATACAGTGTGACAGGTCTTATAACGGATTTGTGTATTTCTGCCCTTCAGTTTTAATATGGTTTTAAGGATTGCTAAAATATTTCGAATAATTGTTATGAGCGTATACAATTTAGGTTGTTATCAGGAAAATCTGGGGTATAAAGAAAGAAAACACGGGGTTCAAGTAACAAATTTATTTAACATGAAAAAACAAACAAAGACAAACTTGAAGAGTTACAAAATAAAAACATCTCACCCGGCTACGTTGGCTAATTAAATACGGTGAAAATATCTCTGTGTGGGACATCAAGGCTTTTGAAAAAAAAAAGTATCGAAAAGAAAAAGAAAAGTTCATAAAGGGGTTGGACGGCCTACCAACTAAATTATTTAAATTACAAAAAAAAGAAAAAGAGTGAAAGGTTCTTAGCTCCTGAGGTCAAAGACTATGCGAGGAGCTCATCGGGACTCCACGCTGCGACTCAGGGCCTTCTAAAGGAGGTGACGGAAGCGGAGAGCGATCAGGCGCACCGGTCAGAGCACCACACTCAGAGGGACGTTGGCTTAATTCCGTTAAGCCAGGAAATGAGTTATAGTAAGAAAAAAACACAAAACCCTGAAGATCTGAAACGCGTCAACAAAACTAATCACGGATTTGTCACGCACAAATGTTCGGTTTTATTAAATGGAGCTGTGGGTAATAAAAAAATATCAATAACTAAGAAAGAAGGAGAGAACACGAATACTAACAGGTTGATCAAAATGTAAATTGGTTATCATAACGTGTAAGTTGACTGAAAGTCAAAATGAAATTCAGAGGTTACTATTATAGATTTTACCAAATCGTACTAAATACTCTAAACGTTATAAAAGATATTGATTAATTGGAAATATAAAAGGTTTGACGACAAAGTGTGCAATTCAAACACGTGTTTTACTGAATAAAATCTAAGTTGAAAATTGGTAAAATTCTTACCGGGCTTTGTCAAAATATCCGGCAGCCAAACTGAATCCGGAGCTGCAATCAACTAGCTATTGAAAAGTGAATGATTTGCACCATGTGGTATATTGCAATATTACAAAAAAATACGTGACTTTCCACGATCAAGTTCCACGACGAAAAGAAAGCAATCACGTTCCCGTATTATATGCTAGTCTTTGGAAATGACATCGTTTTTTATATACCAAGCGGTCAATACTATGAGCCCTTTGCGCCAAATCTGCTGTACTCGCATGACAGCTCGAATGATTTGTAAATATTATATAATTTGGATATTAAATTAATTATCAGACTTGAATAAATGGAGATTATTATTAATAAATATTATCATCATTATTATTTAATATTAACATCATTAAATATATAACACCGTTTGGCAATGTAGTTTGATCAAAGTTGGCTGGGTGTAAAAGGCGGAATTTTAAATAAATGTCAAGTTGTATGACGTATGAATTTTACAACTTGAGAAGGTTATTAAAGTTTATTGCTACTTTCTTAAAAAGCCTTCCATTAATCACGGGATGTTATTAAACAATTTTAAGTCCCACCCCCTCCTTGTATCATATGTATTTTTGGTTCCAAAGAATGTTAGCAATTCACAAAATATTGTCTATAAATACTGGTGTAATTTAATTTTGGAAATCGTTGCCTGGCATAGACGAATCAAGGTTACGCAAGTTTTTTGGTTTATATATATATATATATATATATATATATATATATATATATATCTCACTGAACTACTGTATTTATAAATAGCCTTCTATATTTTTTTACAGATCACGATGGCCCATATTACTGGCATATAAAAAGTGGTACTATACAAAGGGAAATCCCCAAATTGCCTCCGATAGAAGCTAAAGAGTCTCGCATATCGATGGTCGGTGACTGTTCCAATTTGTCAGAAGTTAGCAAATATGAAGGTGGGATGACTTCGTCGGTGACCAGGAGCACTACTAGCGGGGCTTTGGATCACATCGATAAGGAAGCAGAGAGGAAAAGAAAAGAAGAGATATCATACAAGTAAGACTTAGTAATATACCCTGGTTAGAAATATTGATATTAAATGTTGTATAAAAGATTGCGGAGAACAGAATTTTATTCTGGTCTTTATATTCTTGATATAAATGCTTCTTAAACAATATTCTAGAATAGAAGGAAGCTTGGTTTGGATTTAATGTTTATACAAATTGTTTTGTAGTAAACCAAACATATATTTAGTTGGTTTTTTTTATTCGATTTTGCATATAAAGTTAATACAGTGTGATGATATAGATTTGTTACGTATTTCAGACGTCGCAGTTTCCCAGCCCGTCCAGAGCCAGATAACGGCCGCGCAGTACGTTTTTTTGTACGTTCGCTCGGCTGGGTGGAGATTTCTGAGTCAGATCTGACACCCGAACGGTCCAGCAGAGCTGTTAACAAGTGTATCGTGGATCTTAGTCTAGGAAGAAATGATCTTCTTGACCAAGTCGGACGTTGGGGAGACGTAAGTTACTTTTTGGAGTTAAGATATCAAAAAAACTTCACCGTTCTTGTGACAAAAATGATGCAAAATTTTCAATGTATGGGATTTCAAAGTGAAATTAAAGGATTATCGATTATTCTTCCCCAGTCATTATCTGTAATAATCCGTGAAATTTAGAGTAGGAAGTAAGACCATTTTTGATAGAAGGCTTATTTTCGGAACAATGTATTTTTTTAATTAAATAAAAACTAACCTAATTGCAATTTTGATTTATTGATTACAGGGCAAAGATCTTTTTATGGATCTCGATGATGGCGCATTGAAATTGATAGATCCAGAGAGTCTTAACACATTACACACGCAACCGATCCACACTATACGCGTATGGGGAGTGGGGCAGAGATAATGGACGGTGAGAATATTCATAAATCCATATAACTTTTTTTATCAAACCAAAATTTTATTAAACATATCATGAAATATGGTTTTGATATTGAAAAATCAATGTAAAAAAATAAATGAATATTTTTCGTTCTCCCATTCTTGCATACTACTCGGAACAGTGAAAGGTACGCAGATTAGATTTACGTCAAGGGTTTTTACCAAATTCTGTAGACACAATCCGCTATTGTATTTAGTTTGTAAATCGTCCCATTATCATCACACTAATTAAGAATAATGTTGCTTGATCATTCTCATTTGTATATGCAGTGATTTTTTAGTTGGTAATTTATTATACATAATATTATAATGTGTGTTTTATGTTTCGAATACGTTGACGATGTTTTTTTGTGTACGGTGTGTAGGGACTTTGCATACGTGGCTCGTGACCGAGCGACTCGTAAACACATGTGCCACGTGTTTCGATGCGAAGCCCCCGCTCGTACCATCGCTAATGCATTACGTGACATCTGCAAGCGCATCATGATCGAGAGGTCCTTACAGCCTCCGCCACGCCCTACAGATTTGCCCGCCGCTAGGCGACCGCGTCCATTATCTGGTGAGATGTTTTTTATGGATTTATTTTCTATAAATATAGTCGATTGAGATAAAGGTCTGTTAGATTGTGTTCATATTACTACAAATGAGTCGTTTAAAATCAAACGCCATGATATGCAATGTCACATATTCCCGGAGAATGATTACGGGTTCATTTAGAACGTATTGGATTTGAAACTAAGTTTCGTTTTTTAAGCTTAAATTACTCAGGTAGTGGGATTAGTAAACAAAGAGTTTTTTTGTGTTTCATAAAGGCCGAAAAAACAAAGTCGTAGACATTCAAACCTTTTTAACCTACGATTCCTATTACTCAAAAAGATGTTGTTTATAAACACATTGGATATTTGTTGTGTTATCACATATTCATAAGTGCAAAATTGGGAATTGAAAGACGTGTGTATGTGTGCGTGTTATTTTTTTATACTGCATTGGCTTAGTGGATTCACCGTAATTTCACCTGACCACCAAAATATACAGTCATAGTTTAAAGAGGCGGCACACAATTTTATTGTGTACGCCTTATCAAAAATTGTTTTTTAGGTGTTTCCATTATATTATAATATATAATAATTGCATTGAATGTACATACTTGCGTTTGAAAACGACAGTGGCTAGTTTACGTTAAGGTCAGCGCCATCTCTTGACAACAAAGGTCAAAAAGTTTTTCTTCTAATTATATAACCCTGTTGACCGGAAGGGTCTTTACAGCTTCACCGTGGCTTTGGGGGCAAGTGCTGAAGGCACTCAGCCGCAAAAAGGTAACTTCCTTTTTTTTACACAGAATAGGCTCAGCACTTTGACCACAATCTCACCTGATATTAAATGACGTTGTGGTCAAGGTTGGTAAAGACACTAAGCCTAAGGGTGCTGATTTTTTATGTGATATTCCCGGAACATATCAATTCTGTATTTGGCTTCAAATTTTCAAACTTGAGGGTGATGTTCCCCATGTGGGTATTACAAGGAAATGCCTTATGGTTTCGATAGCCGAAAGCTCAGGCTGATTTTAGAGTTTGATGGGTGGGTTCGGATCCGGTCGCATTAGCCACTGCGTTATCATCGCTTCGTATCGCGTAGGTTGCGCGTTCCCTACGCCTATGGAGGAGCCGCGTAAGACTGTCCGCGCGTTGTACCTGGGCAGTGCGGAGGTGGGTCGCGCGACCGGCATGCGCGTGCTCAACGACGCACTGGACCGGCTCGCCGCCGCGCGACCCCCCTCCGCGTGGCGTGCCGTCAGCGTCGCCGTCGCGCCCTCCATGATCACCGTCACCGAGGAGGGGGTGAGCTAACACTTACACAAAAACTCAGCTAATTTTATTTAATAATTTATTTTACACTAATTAGGGCGGCCTTATTGCTGCCAGCAATTTCTTCCAGGCAACCTTTGCATGGATTTATCTTAGGAACTCATAGGCAGTATGGGTATAGCGAAAGTAATTTCATAGGTTCGTTAAGAAGAATCGTAATGTTTAAGACTAATTATATACATACATCTATGCTAATATTATAAATGCTAAAGTAACTCTGTCTGTCTGTCTGTCGAGCTTTCATGCCAAAACTAATCAACCAATTTAAATGAAATTTGGTACATAGATAGTCTAGACCCCCTGAGAAAAAAAAACTTTTTAATGCGAAAAAAGGGTTGTAAGTGTTTAATGCGAAAAAAGGGGGCGGGTGAAAAGTTGTATTTAAGTATCTTCATTTTTAGAGCTAGAAGCTTGACACTTATTTTTTATGCTGTTGATCTATATAAATAAATATGCCATTCAAAGTTTGTAAAAGTTTTGTAAAAAAAAATAATAATAGGGAATAGGGGATGAAAGTGTGTAAGGAAATATGTAAGGTTTATGTGACTGTTTTTTATAAATTTGCGACAAGATACGAAACATTAGAGCTATTCTGGTATTTCACCGCTGATTTGGATTATACTGAACTTAACATCAGATCCAGTGCGGTCACTTTGCTGAGCAACATAAAAAAACAAACATTTACGGCGATTATTGAGGGTGGGGGGGGGTGGGGTGGAATGCGGCTGGGGACAGCGGAGCGTGGCGTGGTAAGGCGCACGCGTTATGTTCCACAATCAGCCAAATACGACAATTTGTGTGGTGGTAAGACGATAATCCTGATTGGGTCGCGCCTACCATACACATGGTGAAATACCGCTATTGTGAAATATTTCAAAGCGTCACGTTCCGTAATCAGCTAATATAGATCTGACACACTCACACAAAAACTTATATTTGAATATTATTTTATCGTATGCAACTGCAATAGCACTGGTTTTGGGATATAATCAATAGCGGATCTCTGTCGACGGTATTCGATCTCAAGCATGCGATGACCCTTTGACTACTAGCTCTTTGGGAGGGCGTAAATATCCAGCAGTAGTAGACCGTCTATATACGGCATTACCAGACTTAATATATGCAGACTAGAACTTTCCCATTCAGCTTTCTCTTAAGGATATCTTTAAAAAAGTGCTAGTAACAAATTAATTTTGCAAACGATTGGAATCGTAATTTATTTTCATATGTTTAGAGAATGACATGGAATCCCATGCCATGGGGTTGATCAATCAGTGCTGGCAGTGTAACCGTAGCCTTTTCTAATGATCTATCTGGTTAGCCAACATCCTCGAGTTGCTAATTAATCACCAAAGATCTATGCATGGTTCAACAGTAACACTTAAAAGCCTGTATTTTGAGGCTTAGCGTGTTTCCACCTTAGTTCATACGGTCACTTAATATTAGACGAGGTTATGGACAAAGATAAAACCTATAAAGTCTAGAAAAGGATACTTTCTACTGTTCCCCTAGCCGGCTCTAATATTGAAATTTCTTGGCAAAGATTTATAGTTATGTGCCCGTTAACAAGAATTAGGCGACTAAGGGATAAACCAGGAGATGGGCACTAGTACCCACTGAGTACCACTAAGACCTTACTGCGATCGCCAACCCGCCTGCCAGGCGTGGCGAATATTGCAATCATCCTTTATCTTTGGAGTAGGACTGTGTCCAGCAGTGGACGTTTTTTGGTTGATTGTTCAAGTTATCCAGTCTGTTTTAACAGACGTTGTTTGCATTTCAGGAAACTAGCCCAATCGTGGAGTGCCGTGTGAGGTATCTCTCGTTTCTGGGCATAGGGCGGGATGTCCGTCGATGTGCATTCATAGTGCATACAGCACAAGAGTCGTTCGTAGCGCACGCGTTCCACGCCGAGCCCTCTTCCGGAGCACTTTGTAAGACTATCGAAGCAGCGTGCAAGGTATACCGTTTCATTTGCCTTAGTCTATTCAACCATCTTGCTTTTCAGAACAGGAATCTTGAAAGAAATTGTAACTATGTTAAAAGCTAGTTCTGATAATCTGATTAACAGAATTGTATCTATTAAAGTATAAATGTTATGACAAATTAAGCATATAAGTAAGATTATTGCCAGAGTGATGCAGAACATCACAAGCTTCGTTTGAGTGATGATGGACAAAGTAAGGAATAGTGTGGTAAGGGAATGCTGTGTTGTGGTAGACGATGTTGCAATGATTGGTTTTAATATAATTTGTTTTTGTGATATATATTGTGTTATTATTATTTATATATCATCATTATATTTATTTATTTAATTCATTAAAAAAACCCGAAGGTTTCCTATTAGTTTCTATTTCTGTCAACTGTCAATTTTATGTTATAACTTACGCGTGCGCTCTGCTAATGTAACATGAGGTTTTGGTTCGTTAAACGTCGAGAAACAGAATTTATGATGTCATTAAGAAAAAGGAGTAGAGTGAGTGAGAGGACGTAATATAAAGGAAAGGAGGTGTCACTATTTTATTTAACAATGAAATTATTAACTGTTTTATAATTTATTTACATTGAACATAACAATGGATACCAAATCGGATCTTTCAATCAAATTTTATATGATTCTATAAAGTAATATATTCAGACACACTATGGGTGATGAAGAACAAACGACACTTGATGGGCAATTCATTGGATATAGTAAATTGATAGACAATAAAAGATCCAGCAACATTATAACATTATACCGTTCAGACTTTTAGATGAGGCAATCGATGATCATTAACGATCGGACAATTGCTATGGCCGATACAGGCGTACTTTACAATAAATTCTGTTAAAAAAACATTGCAGTGCAAGCATTATTAAATAGCAGGTTTTATTTATTATTATTTTCATATTTACATTTCGTTTGTATTTGTTAGTCTAAATTTAGTTCAACTGTCCTCGCGACAATGTACTGACAAAGCTGGAGAATGGAATGCTCAGAAAACCTAATTAATATAGTCATGGTCGCTAGTTAATGTAGATGTGTTCGCTCTCACTGGGCCTAGTAAAAAAGCTTAAAGTTGCTCAAAGGGCAATGGAGAGAGATATGCTTGGAGTTTCACTGCGTGATCGAATCAGAAATGAGGAGATCCGCAGAAGATCCAAAGTAACAAACATTGCCCGAAGAATTACTAAACTTAAGTGGCAGTGGGCTGGGCACATTGCTTGCAGAATCGATGCCCGATAGGGCGGACGGGTTCTCAAATGGCTACCACGCACTGGATGACGTAGCGTGGGTAGGACCCCACATGGTGGACCGACGACCTCGTAAAGGTCGCGGAATTCCGCTGAATGCGGGTGGCGTAAGACCGGTCGTTGTGAAGATCTTTGGGGGAGACCTACGTCCAGCAGTGGACGTCTTTCAGTTGATTGGATGGATGGTTGGATAGGCACGGAAGATAACCACTGCAAGGCAGTCATTAGTACCAAGAGTTTCTAGTTTTTAAATGTTAATACGCAAGAGTAATATTGTGACATGGTTTGGTTTGGTACTGGCAGCTCCGCTATCAGAAATGTCTGGACGCGCACGGCGGCGCCGGCTCGCTCTCGAGCGTGTGTAGCGGGGCGAGTGGGGTGAGCGGGGCGGGCGGGGCGAGTGGGGCGGGCGCGGGGGGCGAGGCGGGTCGCGGCTCTATAGGTCAGGCGCTGAAGTCGTTCGTGGGGTCACTGACCGGGCGCCGTTCCTCCTGAACTAAACCAGAATCGCCGCTGGATGCAGGTAACTTCCACATAATCACGTTAATCTAATTTACCGAATTTACCGCTCATTTCTCCAACTTGGTTACGTGCATATTTTAAATACTTTTAATATTCACGAAAAAATAGAACAAAAATACATGAATGATTGTAAAGTGTGTCAAGGGTCTTGGTGGTAACACGTAGGACAAAATAAGATAGCAACATCTTGAGTATCTATTTAACTAATTTGCAGATGGTTCAGTATCAGCTCGTCGAGTCGGCGCGGAACATGCTCAGTCGCAACAAAGCGCTAATAATACTAATATCACGCAACAGTAAATCTAGACGCACTAACCCACGCTTGCCCACGTCTAGACTGGGGGCATCGCTGTACTATCACTTTCAGGAATATAGATAACCTTGTATATATCATATCGAAATAATATATATCATATAATCCATAGAGAAATTATTTATAACGGCCGAGTGGAATTTATAATTATAATTAAAAGTGGGCAATATAAATAATAAATATTTATAATTTATCACCAATCCTCATCATGTTACATCATTATTTAGTGAATTATTCATAATGTCCAGGAATAATTAATTATAATAATGACTGAAAATGGCTAAATATTACTTAAAATGTTTATAATTAATTACCACAGGTTAAACTGAAAACGAAATCAATACAAGCTGAAATCAGTTTATACATTTCGCAATAATTTTGATATTATATCGCTTGGGAATTATAAATAATACTCTCCCTAGTTATAACATATATTTAATATTTATACATAACAATACATTGCTCACTATACACATATATACCATTAATATGAATAGTGTTTGTTCGTTCTTCACCGACTTCCAAATAAATGGATTGATTTAAACAAAATTTCCCAAAATGGTACACAACATCATGGGAATTTCTGTAGGTTATCTTTTATAACTCTTTACAGCTTCATCGAATCGCATGATCTTTTTATTTGAACAAAACAGTACGACTTCTCAGAAAATAAATTATTTTATGAGATTTAATTATCTAGATCTAAAATGATTCTGAACACATTCATTAGTGGAGAAATGTTATCATTTTGATAAACTTCATCTTTGACAGATGTCAATGTCATCTCTTTTATAGAGAAAACGAAATCATAGTGACCGCATTTCACTAACATATCTATTAGTTATTAATGCAGGTTAATAAACAAGAAATTATTAATGAATTTAAAAATATGTAACTATTATATTTCTGACCACTCCTAAATTATACAAATCTATATAGATTTTAATATTTATAATACATTCTTCATGGAATTTGAGTAAAAAAATCGACTGATGGGACGACGAGTAATTAATTTAAAGTATTTATATAAATAAATACAGCCTGATACCTAAAGAAATTGTTAATTTTTTAATTAAGTTTTCAAATTACAATACTGTTTTCGAAATCTATACATAGTCGTTAGTAAATGTAATCATTTATTATTTGAATATGACATAAATAAATAGTAAGTAAAAGCGCCATTTTAATCTCCATCTTGCCTCGTAACAATTACAGCTGTTTGTTGAATATAAAAAAGCTGTTAATTTTTTTGGCGGGAATAGTCATGTTTTTATACCATCTCTTTAAGAATGCATCAAATATATTCGATTAGTCTAGATACATAACACATTAAATATGTACTAATGATTTATTTTCTATTAGTTTGAACTTAGAGCGTGAAGAGTAGAGTGACCACTATTAATGTAACAATAAATTATTTTTATCATGTTCACGTGACATACAATTCATTCATATTACGCATATAAACATTTTATATGATATATTAAAAAAATACCATAGTAGTGTGCGGAAATGTTACGATTTATTTAAGTTTTAGGAAATGTAATCTTAATTAATAGAATTATGAATACAATTTTCTTTTTCTACTTTACACCTATCACCCAACTGCGACAAAATCGACGATAAATGCTATAACTCAAAAAGGTTCATTTTGAGTTAAAAGATATTGAAATAAAAAATTCTTTCACTTTGTCAGTTTTATTTTTATTTAATTACTCATAACACTATTCATTTCTGAGAAATATATTATAATTCTTGTTGCAAATGAATCACGTAAATAGAGATAAGAACGAATTATTTGAATTTGAATAAAATGTTATGTTTTGAATATTTATTTTTTCCTGTCCAAACTTAATTAATGGTTACCTTATAAAACCTAGTCCATTTAGTTGTAGGTGTAAATGTTAAGATTTTGTAAATTCTTGGCTTATTATTTGTGTAGAATTATATATTAATATAATATCACATCATAATTTTCTTGTTTAGATAAATAAATATGTATTCTTTATTTCAGTTTTGCAAGATAAAAATAGTTGTCAGTTTTTTTTTGTAAATAAATATAATAGTTAAGCTTAGATAATGATATCGAAGACGGTTATTGTAAGGTTTTTTTTTAGAAATAAATAAAGTGGAAGTTTGTACGTCTGTACTTGTATTAAATATTGTTGGGTGTCATAAATGGACGTATTTGGGTGTCATATTGTTGGATATGTGTGTGACATAAAATTATATAATATATTAAAAATAAGACAGTAAATTTGTGCGGATGATAAATATTTAATAAACATCTCGGTGTAATAATATGAAGAATTTATTTTTGCTTAAGCTTTAATCAAAATTATTAGAGAATTTCTATTGCGAGAGAGAGAAAGAGAGATAAATGGATATTTTTTGTAATATCACACGGCATTGTATATCACAATGTTTGTGATAAATATCTATATATTTATATAATAAGCTTGAAAAGATATATTACTAGCTATATATAGTGGGGTTGTATGAAAGGTTTTCAAGTCTGCAGTCTTGAAGTTATTTTAAGCTATATGTAAAGAAAAAACATAAAAAAATGTATTAAATTATTATAATAGAAAGTTTAAAGGGAGCTTTCACAGTTTTTCATTATTTTCACATGAGTAACGCGACTAGTACATTCTTTGAAGTTTTTTTCTAAGGAGTAAATTTCCTGTCGGCACAAACATGTTCAGTCAAACTTATTGATTCGATTATGATTTAAAAATATACGTAAATCACACGCATATGGTGACGAATTATAAGAAGTTGGAACCCATTTCAAGCCTATTATTTAGCATTATTTTTCTATATTACATTTGGATGATTTTCTTTGCAAAGATTTTTTTTTTCATTTTTACTACCGTCTCATTATATTACCGTTATAAATAATAAATTTGTGTTTGATAAATAATCAGCAATAGAGATGGAAAATTTTTGTCTCATTACTCGAGTAATTTAGAGACCGTTTTGAGTTGTTATTAAAACAAAGACAAATTTTTCCTATCACGATTAAAAAACATTAATAAGGCTCTAGCATTTTAATGATAATGACGTGAAAAATAGCTTTCAAAGTGTTAAAATATAGGTATTATTAATAATAGATTTATAAATTAAAGTTTGTCAGTGTCGCTTCACACTACACACGAGCTGTTCAGTAATACGTAATATATATATAGTGTTTATCACACTCTAATGTTAATAAGCGATTGAAGTCATTATTTATATATACGAATAAATAAGAAACGGGAACAGACGAGCGGTTTGTCGCGTTCGGAACGCGACGGCGGGTTGACGCGAAACGCTCGTCTGTTACGGACACGATAGTTGTCACAATGTGTAAGCTTCGACTGCCTTCAGATGTACAAGTGAATGATTTATATTATAATAACAAAACGTTGGTGTAGATTTAGATAGCTTTGAGAATTACCTTTTACTAGATCGCTGTTAAATGGTTTTAACAATGTGAGAGATAATTTATAAGTATAGTTACCGCTTTAACAGCTTAAAAGCCTTCGGAACTGTGGCTTTTAAATAAATGGGATTTTTGTGAAATTAATATAAATAAAAAAACGTATTCGTAAAAATGTCTTTTTATTTTATGCTAGTTGTCTCCCCCTGCCCCCCGTTGCGGCTTCGCTAGAATATAAATAATTTCTTCGCCTATAAATGATTTCATAATTAAGTTGAAAACTAAATGAGAAATCTGAGACTCGAGGATTTTCTAGTTTCTTCAAAGCGTGACCACTTTTAGTAAATTTCTACTTTTTTTTGTAGGTAAGTTATGAATCTTTCGTAGGTCAAAATGGTTTCATAGAATTTAGTAGATATGATATTATGGGAGCTCGCATCTATAAAATCGCAAACACTTGGAGGTATACTGTGTTCAACGAGCAGCGAACAAGCTATTACTGACGTTAAGTGACGTAATATTAATAATAAACCAAGTTTGAGAACTTAGTAAATTCACCAAACAAGAGCAATGTATCCGATGCAAAATATGATAACCATTTTGCCTGCAGATGGAAGATCTGTAATAAGTAGGAAATATTTTCAAATTTCCACTTGTTACATATATGTGGCAAGCGATGGAAAATGAAATAAAAGAGCGTATGCGTAATATGAAACATTGTACGTGTTTCATAAATTAAACTACTTTCAACATTGGAAATCTTTAGTTTAAATCTGAAAGCCAAAACGTAGCCAGTATGGGTGTATATATTGTGGTGTCGCCTCCTGAATCAAAACTCAAATTCACCAAAACCCAACCATCCATTCAACCGAAACAGGTGGATATAGGTCTCCCACAAAGATCTCCACGACGACCGGTCTCGCGCCACCTGCATCCTATGGATTCCCGCGACCTTCACTGGGTCGTCGGTCCACCTTGTATGGGGCCTACCTACGATACGTCTTCCGGTGCGTGGTAACCATTCGAGAACCCGTTAGTCCCATCTGACATCGGTTCTGCGAGCAATGTGTCCAGCCCACTACCACTTAAGTTTAGCAATTCTTCAGGCAATGTCGGTTACTTTGGTTCTTCTGCGGATCTCCTCATTCCTGATTCGATCACGCAGTGAAACTCCAAGCTTAGCCCTCTCCATTGCTTTTTTATTAAACCCATTGTGAGCGACCACGTCTCAGTGCCGTATGTCATCACTGGGAAACACACTGGTCGAAGACTTTCGTCTTGAGACACTGCGGTCTTTCGGATGAGAAGAGTTTGGTTAGGTTCCCGAACGCGGGCCAGCCGATTGGATTCGACGATTAACCTCTTTCTCGAAGTTGGATCTACCTAACTGGACGGTTTGTCCCGAGTAATCTATTAAACTATTGCAATTTTATGTAGGTAGTGTTGATGTATGGGTAAGGTTTTCTATGGTGTATATTTTGGGATTCACGATCTGGTGACACCCGCGGCGGACCCCCGCCCACAGCTACTCTCCTCTGGATGCGCATGCTTCTATTTCGTAAAAAAAATAATCGATTCGTTCGATTGTGATGACTGACGATGTACGTTGATTTAGAAATGGATTATTGAATTTAAATTGTATTTTGCGGACGTAGTAGTATTGTAATATGTGTTAGTAGGTTTTGGCAATCCTTTTAGTACATTTGGTGTAAAAAAGTGGTCACCCTGTTTCTTCATTATATTTAAATAAAACAAAAAGATAATTCTATACATTATAAATATTTATTCATTATCATTATTACATTTACATCGGGTTTAATTTGGAATTTTAAATTAAATTAAAACATATCACCACACTCGATTTTATTCACAAACATAAAGTTCAACTTTCACAATAAATTACAACCGATTTTCCAATAAACAATCGATTATTATTTCCTTTATACTGTCAAATCAAAAACTTATTTAATAAAACAACAAAATAAAAGAAGGAAATATACATGTGTCATGTCTCGAATTATTAATACTATTTAATTTTTCATCTATAAAATTATTGCTCCACATAAATAAACACAATTGTAATAATATATTCTTTCGTAAATTTATTTACATTTAAGTATTTATTATTATGACGTGCAAAGACATGCCGGCATGCACGCACGCATTAGAAATAAAGTTTGTGATGTGCCCACTAAAGTTATCGATGTATATATATATATATATATATATATATATAAATAAAATTTCTATAAAAATCATGTGGAGAAATAATTGTGGACCGGTATTTTTCACTATTGCTGTGAAAAAAAAAACTAAAAATTTGAATGTTATCATTTTTATATAATTTTTTTAATACATATAAATTATTTTTTAAATATAAATTAATCGGAGAAATTTATACAAAGTAATTTATACACGGTGTCGTCACTTTAAAAAAAATTGTATGCCCAACTGTTATATAAATATCAAAATTATTGCTTTAAAGTGAATATAATATTTTACAAATAGACGTTCGTGAAGCATTCGACGGTAACATCCTGCTCAGTTTATTGAAATAAATTTAATATACCAATCAGTAAAATAAAATGTATGTAAATAAAAATGAGTTCAACGTCAAAATTGAATTAATATTCCATTTAAAATCTTTTCAGTAATCCGAATGAGGTTTTTTGTTCTAAACATGTGTATAATATCAGAAACACCGTGTAACGATATAATATGAATTCAAAATTCCATTTTCTTGTAACTGTTGAAGGTTCAGAGAATTTATTTTTTGAAATATATATATGTACAAAAATAAATTATTTCCGTGTTAACAATAAGATCCACGCGACTGAGATAAAAACTTAGGTCCGGAAAGTAGTTAAAATAATTTAAAAAAAATAATAATTTAATTTCATTGGTGCATAAGCGAACAACAATTTTTACCCTTACCAGAGACAAAAGATCGATAAAAGATATAACATTTAATTACAATTCCCTAAAAATCACTGGACTGTTTGAAAAATTCTGACCGAAAAAATTAAAAGATACAAGAGAACAAAAAAGATTCGATTCGGGTAAATTTGGACCGCGACATGTAAGTTTGATATCTAAAGTTTGTTCTGCAAATATTGAAAATGTCAGATAACAATAAACTATACCTTTCAATTTGATAAATAAAATGGGAGGTTTTTAAGTAAAGCCGCATAGGCATAAATTATAAATAAATAAAATAAAAATAAAGCCTTCGAGAAAATTGTATCCGGTAATTGAGTTTGACATTTATTTGACAGCTGTCAAACCGATTGATTTGTCGGATTTTTTAATTTCTCATCACATATTGGAGTCCCAATCATAACGTTGTGAGAATTAAAAAGAGTCCGTGAACATTTTAGCGGAATCTCAGTCTGTTATAATATTTAATCAATTAACTTGCGTATTTGACCGTATATTGTATAATTTTGGCGGGGTCTTGCATGATATAGTGTTGGTTATTGTAAAGATGAAGTAAAAGGAAATAAAGACGTGAAACGTTTCATTCTGAGGTGCTACGAAAACTTCATGTTACAGTAAAAACCTACCGTTTTGCTGGAATTTAGAAATGTTGACACACAATTCAAATTATAACCTTAATATATGACACTGTCAGAAATGTGCATGTAAATCGCATATTTCCATTAACCAAGAGGAAGTTGGGTTTTAGATTACCCCAAATTATGTGTGTGTATGTAGATAATGGATATTATATATACATAATTGTGTTCAATCTCACTGTTAGGTATTAAAAAAAAATTAAAACATTTTTTTTAAAAACAATTTCCCTGGACTCCTATACTAATCGACCGTACCAGACACTTTGATATGGATATTCCTATAAATTATACTCGTGTCTCTATATATCATTATTATTTATCCAAGAAAAAAAGTAACAGCGGGAAATTAGACAATATGATATAATATATATAGTGACGTCATCATTCGCTTTTTTAAATTTGAATTGAAAAAAATAATTCCTTTCGCTACACATATACATACATACACACATGCATATATATATACTATACTATAATTACAACATCGATTGTCGATAAAATATGTTCTGCACTATCGACATCCATGGATTAGTTTCACCAAAAATAAATGGACTCTGATAAGCAATAGGCACTAATTATATTAAAAAAAACGAGATTTTAGTGTCAAGTGCAAGATTTACATAACAACTGACATTTTACAAAATGTTTCGAAACGAAACCAGTTTCCGAATTTAAAAAAAACTATTGAGTGTGTTCGTTTCAGTGACATCTAGTTTGTTTATTTTGTACTAAAAACTAAAACTTGTTTTACAGATATTTAGCTCTATATTATTTACTGACATCTATTGATTAATGATGGAACTAAAATTCGTTACACGTTTCCGTTTCATTACAAAAATTTAGTACTATCATCTTTTTTCATTCTATCTGTCATTGTTATAATTTACAATTATATAAAAAAAAATTGTTAAAATGTCTAAATAGTGATTTATATTTTACTATATTATTTAAAAACCTAAAGTAAAATTTAGCTGGAATTTTCTCAAAATGGTGGTCGCGTGCGTTGCCACTTAATTGCTTATCAGTGTCCAAATTCGAAATTTATTATTTATACTATATTTATTAATTTTGTTATATAATGTCGATAAAATCATCTAAATAATCCATAGATATCGATAAATTCGACTTGTGTCGTTCCGTTCATTCATAATCATTAAGTGTATAAATAAAACTAGGGGGGGGCAGTTAATTGTACCTCTTCATGATTTAATCATTTTCACTGTACCTAAAAAAAATTAGAATATTATTAATTCCACATAATTATTACGCATAAATGTAGGACATTTTTGATAATCCCCTCCCCTCTTGTTAGCAAAGCTCTTAAGCCTTCCCCCTCCTTCCATATTGATTACGTAAGCTTTAGTATAACTTCGAAAAAAAAAAACAAACTTATACTTAAATACTTGTTAAAGACTAGCTGTGTGCCCGTGGCTACGTTCGCATTTCATATATACTTCACTACGTAATTAAGTTTTTAAATAACCATTGAAAAATAATATTTAAATGGTGCTGCCCATTGAATCGTATTTTGTTCACAATTTCACGAGTAATTCATTCGCTTTTTACACGGATCCCTAAATATTTTTGAAAAATAAAAATCTTCAGTTATATATTTAAAGAAAAAACCAGACAAAATCGGTACAGCCGTTCCGGAGATTAACCGGAACAGACAGACAGACAGAAATTAGTCCACCCACAATCGGCGATTCGACGGTTTACCGCACATCAAATAACTTCGTGAAATGCGTAAACGGCTTAAGTCACTACGTCACACGTTAAGGGTGGGGGATACACGGAGAGGGATGTGGTCGATAAAATTACATCTCAAAATCTATATCCGAGTATTAAATTACTTCGAAATTTCAACTATTAAGATGACATGCGCTCGGAAAAGTAGGTATTTTAGAAAAATCTATTGCTATCGCGTTGCGCCCCAAAGAAAGAGTTATAAAACACAAAAGAGACAACTGCAGCCGCAGACGAAAACATCACTTCGTAGTACCCGGATCCCTCCTCCAAAACTGAACCAATTTTTAATTTTCAGTTTTAGAATAATAAAAGCTTAACGTACAGGTTAAGTTTTTTTTTTTTAATTTTATTTATCAAATTTGTTTGACGTACGTCTGAATATGACGGTTTTTTTTAATTCATTAAGAAAACCCGAAGGATTACATTATTGATCCGCCGCGGGCACACAGCTAGTTGGTAATAAATTTAAAAACTAACCAGAAACAGTATTACATCCATCCGTTCTCCTCAAAGAAGCTGGTTCTGCGCTGAAACAAATTTACTAACTATAGAACACTCTAGTGACATTTATAATGCAGAAAATGGGATCTATTATATTTTATACCTTATTAGTACTTTGTCTAAAGAAGATCAATAACAAAAAAATCGATTTAAAAGTTACAACAAAAAACAACAAATATAATCAAATTTATCAAAAGATAATTTAAAACCATCCAGGTAAAACACTTTATAATTAATTTGTTGTTTGAAATTGTCTATCACTGTAATGAACCGTGTATTTTGTTAGTAAACTATGATTTTAGTCATATTCAGTGTTACAAGGAAAAGAAAAAGCATATAACAAATAACAAAAAAGTGTTGTCAGGTTATATATTTACAAAATACACTTTTAGTAAATTTCTAACGACAGATGAGTAAAAAAGTATAATTAGGTATCTATAGTCTCGTTATAGAAAATACCATAATATATCTTAAGTGTAATTGAATTTAATATAACGATTTTTTATGTTAATAATAAAAATAGTAGTGCCGCAATAGTTATCCTGAAATCAATGTTTTTACTACAAAGTATGTATAAAATTTTAATTTATTTATTACATTTTAATCTTTACATTTTTTATACAAACATCTTTAAACCGGTGCTCCTAAATTTGTCCTTTAAACTTTTTTTTAACCTAATTAGGTCACTCATGATCTCAAAATATTTGTTTAAATTCATAGGCTATCATGTGAAGAATGTTCTGATAATATTAAAGATAGAGAATTGATAGAGAAAGCTGTTAAATATCAAATTAAATTTATTTTTTTATTTGTAACATGGAACAGATAAAAAAAAGTATTTTCTAGGCGGACAATAACTGTTTGCTATATTTTCACGTCATGCACTGTTATAATAACATATTTTAAAATGATAGTCTTAACATCATTTCAATTAATAATAATGTACAAAATACGAACGTAAGAAATTTCTAGACATTGTATATATATATATATATATATATATATATTTAATAGGCCATAATTTAAGATGAATAACAAATGGTTATATATATAATGAATAAGTTCAAAGAAATAATATGAACATTACATCATAAAACGCCTAAAGAGAAATAACTAAATTAATATAAAGAGAATGCACAACAATAAGTAAAAGCTGTATAAACTCATGGAACGAATAGGAGTCCTTATAGAGTTTTGTTCTCGAAGAGTTTACCGGAAATATTTGAAACGACAAATAGGGATCGTTTATTAATCACGTGAGATTAGAAAAAATCATGAACATCGCAAGGGAGAGTGGGTACAATTAAGATGTCACTTGTATTAATTTTTTTTAATTGAACGCGCGATGTGTTAATCGGAAGGCAACGCGCTTTTACTATAGAAGAGGTCGCGCACAGCTCACGCTCGGTTAGCGTATTCTATAGAATACATCGCGCTCGCGTCCCGGCCCGTCCGCTGTATGGCAAAACCATTATACACTGTTGACAGGCAAAATTTTACCAAAATTACTTCCGGAACTTTTTTCAAAATTTACTTTATTTATTTTTGACTAGCTGTATACCCGCTGCTGCGCTCGTGTTATATATTCTATAATACGCAGTATAATTTTTAATTTTTTTTACACGAAACCCTAATTATTTTCATTAACATTTTTGTTACTAATATTAAGCAAAGATATTTCTCACAAATTAAAATACCTGCCAGTAAAACTGTGCATTGAATCGGATTTAATTTAATTTTTTGAGTTTTTTTTTTACACGGATCCCTAATTATTTTCGTAAATAAAAGTAGCTAATGGCTACACATTTAGGACAGGGTTTCTCAAAGTGGGGTACGCGAAACCCTAGGGATGCGCCATTCGACGATACATGGTGGTGCGCGATTGAAATCATGATGTAGTCTTTGATAGATTTTTGGGCTGCTAGGTGGAAAAAGTATCCCGAACCTTTTGCTACAACATACGTATGTGAGAGTGGGTCATGTTAAAAAGGAAACATAGAGGTCGACTTGATACCGAGTCAGAATTAAGAGGATATCCTAGTAGCGGCAATTGTTCCATACAAACATAGTCCCCTGTTTCCTCCCTGAACAATAGCATTATAGTAAATATTGTTTATAACAAATAATATATATCCATAACACCACCATGCCCGTACGTTTGGATTTTTTTCCATAAATTAGATATTGTAGAAACTAGGAGCCTTTGGAAACGCTAAAAAATTGCTCAATTTTTCACCGTAATTTTCAGACGTTCGTCAAACAAATTTGATAGGTAAAATTTAAACGCAAAGCAAAACGTATAGGCAAAGCCAAAGTCTTTATTATTCTAAAACTGAAAAAAAAATTAAAAATCGGTTCAGTTTTGGAAGAAACAGGGTATTACGAAGTGATGTTTTTCCTCTATTTTGCATTGGTAAAAATAGCCCGAGCTGCAGTTGTCCCTATTCTTTCTTACTTTAGATTTCTGAAAGGAAAGAAGGAAAGAGGGGGTAGGTGTTATAATTGGTTAGTTAAGAGATTCGCTGTCATCTGGAAACTTTCACAATGGTTTGTGAGTAAAAGTTTGAGAAACCCCGATTTAGGAGATTAACCGGAACAAGCAGACAGACAAAAAAATTTGGTATAGATATCGTATATACATCCATATGTATTATTTAAAAAGTAAATAAAAAAATTGTTTTTTTTTTTATATTACAAACAGACACTTCAATTTTAATTATTGGTATAGATTTTAGTTTTTTTAATTTTAATTTTTTATATTATGCTAATATTTAGGTAATAAGAGAGCTCGGTTCAAAAAAAATGGGTGTCAAAAATGTAACATATTTTGGTTATGTGATACAATTTAACAGCGAATTAAATGAACCCCCCCCCCACCATTAGTTTAGTTTGAAGTTATTACAATGAATTAGTTAATAACCGAGTTATTAGGGACCATACGGACGATGTTTTGCTATTAATAAAACTTACGACTATTTCGAAAAAATATTTACACTTTAAATACATGTCGTTACTTATTCTATTTATATCCTTCATCTCTCATTAAATTTAGACCTAATAAAATTATGAATTTTTAAACGTTCTTGTAAATATTATAATAATTATTTAAATGAAATAGATACATTTTTAAATTCATTGTATACATTTAATAATATAATAAGTAATTTCATATTTGGTTAATTTTATTTTTTCTTATCTCAATTTGTAAAAATTGTACACATTTATTTAATCTCATATTTCCATTATGAAACAATCATTACTTAATTTACGGTATTTTAGATCTATTTATAATCTAATTACTTTTTTTTTTTTGTTTAAACAGCACATGAGTGTTTGTTAACTAAATTTATAAATAAATAAAAGTCTTTACTGTACACTAGCAATGCTCGCGACTTGGATTGCGGGTACAACTTTTTTTATTTCACAATAATTTTACTTCAAAATTACAATCAAGCCTCATTAATAATGTCTTAATTATATTGTAATAAAAACATACTAATTTAATGGAGAATGGTTGATGATTTTTTTTCAAGTGGGTTGTAACAATGTACGCCGTTTTTTCGTAATAAAAAATAAAATATGAGCGTAATATTTTTAATTATATGTAGCTGATACGAGGGATCGTGCATGCTAATAGTTAGATTAAAATAAAACTAAGAAGCAATATTGAAGAAATAATATTGTGCTGAAAATAACGTTAAAACAATTTGATTATTCTATCTCTTTCTATTTACATTGTTTAAAAACGTCTTTCGGCTGAGACGATGACGAAATTGTTCACAGATATTTAAAATTCTAATATAATTGAATCTGCCTACCTCGTTACAACCCCCGTCTACAACAAAGCGCACAAATCTAACAAGGCCGTAACTAAGGTCCTACACCGGGCGGTCAACCCTAACACCCTATTTTATCCAATACCGTGTTCTAATTCAGCAAAACGGTCAAATGATCATATCAGAAGCTATCACCGAACTGACCCCCACTTAAAGATTAGTTACGGCCCCGACACGTAAGCCTGAATGCGAAGCTGATGTTTGCGCAGGTGCGTGTGTGCGTTACACGGTATAACAATGTATCCGAAGCTATCACCGAACTGACCCCCGCTTTAAGATTAGTTACGGCCCCGACACGTAAGCCTGAATGCGAAGCTGATGTTTGCGCAGTTGCGTGTGTGCGTTACACGGTATAACAATGTATCCGAAGCTATCACCGAACTGACCCCCGCTTTAAGATTAGTTACGGCCCCGACACGTAAGCCTGAATGCGAAGCTGATGTTTGCGCAGGTGCGTGTGTGCGTTACACGGTATAACAATGTATCCGAAGCTATCACCGAACTGACCCCCGCTTTAAGATTAGTTACGGCCCCGACACGTAAGCCTGAATGCGAAGCTGATGTTTGCGCAGGTGCGTGTGTGTGCGTTACACGGTATCATTGGACTTACAACTTGTCCCGGTCGCTCCGGGTGTCGGTGTAGATGGCGCTCCGGGCGAACCCGTGACTGGAAGACTTCTCGTGCTTTGCTGATCGACAAACAATCCACTCATTCTCACATATTTCCATAACACTGGATATAGGTACGCGCACCCCTTATTATATATACATATATTCGGCACCGATCAATTCATATAATGTATCATTTATTCTAATCAATCTTGTACAAATTATATAACACATGATAAGTTCACATCCGATATCTTGAGTGTCCGCAGATATAAGGAGTTCAAAATACAGTCTTTAAGATATAGCTTGATTAGAATGACAGCTGTCAAAATAATATGATAATGCTAAGAAATACTGAACAAATCGATATAAATAATTCAAAATACACATACATGTAGTCCAGTGTTTTATTTTATGGTATGTCCCAACAAGAGCGCCGAATTTAAATTTTCCGCCATTTTGTTAATACGAGTAGCACGATGATATTTTTTTGACAGTTGTCACGTACAGAAACGAAAGCTATGAAATTTTTTTTTTTTTGAAAAATCTCTAGTTTGTAAAATTTTGAATTTTTGAAAATCGTCAAAATTGACGATGATCATCAATTGTTCGGCTATTTTTTTTTTGTTAAATACTTTACATTATTTTGAAAAGATCTTGAAAATTTTGAAACTGTGATTTTCGTTTTTTTTTTTTCAATAATATTGCGTAAGGAATTTTATTACAAAAGTCTTTTTCCTTTTTTTTTTTTCATTTTTATGGCAAGTAAAGTAATTTTTGTAATTTTGACTAGTAAAACTTTCATTTATTGACATAATGATAAAAAAGCAACGCCAATATTGGTATTTTCATTTATTTGATAAAAGTTTTCAAGCGTAATCTATACTAATAAATAAAATTGAAGAGTCTGTTTGTGATGTCAAATTTTTTTTTTACTAAATAGATATGAATGTATATACGATACCTATACCAAAAATACAATTTTTTGAATTTTTCTCTGTCTGTCTGTTTGTTTCGGGTAATTTCTGGTACGGTTGGACAGATTTTGACGGAACTTTTTTTGGTAGATAGCTGAAGTTTCTCCGGGTAACTTAAAATATGAGGCTCCGATCTGGGCAGACAACCTGTCCAGACGGAACATCGCCGCTCTGCGGACTCCGCAGAGGGTGATGTCGATTAGGTCGATACGGGGATAGAATATAATATATTATTAACAATGCCCTCCCAATACATCTTAGACAATAGTGTCAGGTTCGACAGAATGGTACCAAAGCACATTACTGATTTACCTGACGATAAGTTTAAGCACTATGTCAAACAAGTTTTGATATCCAAAGGTTATTACAGAATGGATCGTTACGTGAACGATAGTGATTTCTGGAAGTAACACCCGCTCTTTGTGCTTCCGCTAAAACCGTTTATTGTTATTATAAATTGTATAATTTAAAAAAAAAAACCTGATCGAGTTTCTTGCCGGCTCTTCTCGACTGAGTTGTTTTCCGAACCGGTGGTAGTATTTTGACGTTCCATAAGCGCCTTTTCAGGGCCCAAATTGAATAAAGAATTTTTTGATTTTGAATACGGTGTCGTTCGAGACTGCGACCCTGCTCGACGGCTTCCCTCCGTGGCACCTGGGGGGGCTAGGACGCTCGCAGCCTTATATATGTAGGTGGTGTAGGGATTGATCAGACAGGATGTAACGCCGGACACCTCGAGAAATCGACGCGTGACGGGAGGAGGTTAGTGTCTCGATCGTCATAGAAGGGTGGGAAAGGCGCCTGGGGATACCCAGCACAGGGGTCGCAACAGTGGAGGCCGATCGGTTCCACCTTAGGGACCGGTTAGGAAGGACGCACGTAGCCTTGAGTTACCGCCTTACGCAGGCGCTGACGGGGCACGGGTGCTTCGGAAGCTACCTGAATCGTATAGGCCGGGAACTGTCTCCGCATTGTTATCTCTGTGCTGGCGGAGTCGACCACACCACGTCCTGCGTGGAGCGAGTCCTTCAGAGACCTAGCCTCCGACGTGGGTAGGGACCTCTCCCTACCATCGCTCGCAAGGTCGATGGTCGGGAGTTCTAAGATCTGGACGGCTCTCTTCCTGTTGCGAGTCCGTCATGCTCGCAAAGGAGGAGGAAGAGAGGGAGAGGGAGCGTTCAGCGCACTCACCGAGGTCGTCAAGCCTCGTAAAATAACTTGATGGTGGACCTCCGTAGAGGTAGGGCGATGTCAGGGCTTCAGAAGAATGCATGTATGTATATTTAGAAGCCCTGGAGTGCATGCCAGTGAAGATGTGGAGTTTTTAGTCAGTCGGCGAGGGCTTAGGTGGCTTAACCGCCAACCTGGCACGCGAGATTTCAACTTTTAAGGATATCTTCGTCTGTCGTGCGGATCAACGTAGCCACTAACCGCGATTGGGAGCAGACGTCCGTTACGTTCAATGAGCAGATTTCGACCACGTTAAGAAAAAAAAAGGATAACATAGAATACTTTTAAATTTCGAAAATAATTAAGGATCCACGTAAAATAATTAAAACACCTAAAAAAATTACTGAAGTCCTATTCAGTGTAGTTTTATGGCCAAGTGCTTGAATTTATAAGAAATATTTTTACTTTATCTTAGTACTAAAAAGTAATATTAGGGTTCCGAATAAAAAAATTAAAACGCAGTGAAGAATATATGAAACGCAGCGCAGCCGCGGGCGCACAGCTGTTCTTGATTTATGTTTAGTTATGTAAGTCGGGGTTAAGCCTTTTTGTGTTACTGGTGTCTCGTATCTTCTCAATTTGAAAGATTTTTTTTCCTTTGGCAGAACTTCGTTATATGGTAAAAGGAAACTTCCGACAAACTATTGCTGCTCGATTTGATGTGAAATGACCCAACTAGTTTTTTTTTTATGTTGCAATAAAAATATTTGCTTAATTCAAAAATAAAATCTGATTTCCTTTTAAAATGAAATCCAGCGTTCTTGTTGGGACACCTTTACAATGTAATAAAAAAAAGAAGAAAATACGATAAATCTGGCAACATTGAGACATTTACCAGATATAGTTTTTTTTTATTGGTGATAAAAAAAAACAACAAGAACAAATATAATCTATTTCGATTTGTTTTTTTTTTGCAAGATCGGCATTATTATTTATCATAAAGACGAAGCAAAGACATCCTCATTCGTATATCACCACTGAAAAAGTAAACGACGGCAAAAGCACGAAAAATAATATAATATTTTATACCCCTCCCCCCCTCTTGGTCCCCCTATAAAAGCTGTCATTCTCTCTCTGAAATAAACTTTAATAAATACAGTTCAAATAAAAACCTATTTCAATCAAACACTGAATTGAAGTCTCTCCTCTAACATTATAAAGTATCAAGACATATTTACCGTTCGTTATTACACCGCTATACGAATTACTGTTCATTTTCATAGATGGATCTTGCGAACTCTGAAATATAGATTGATTGCTTTTGTTACTTGATTTAGCTAAATGTAAATAATTATTGCTGGCAGGTCTCTTATAGAGTGGGACACTGTCCAAGGTTATTACCCTTGAGTACTTCCCTGGGCACACGTTAATTATGGATACAAATTTATACTAAAAAGCAGACGTCATTTCTATCAATAAGTAATCAATATATTATTTCCTGTCTTTGTTTATAACTATAACTTAGAAATATAGAAAGTAATAAAACTTGAAGATAATTAGACACTAATTTTTTTTAGCCCACATTGTCAGTATGATATATTATAATTTAATCAAACATTCAATTACTTTTTAGTAATCACTAGGACGCTAAATTTTTATGGATTTCATTCACATTTATCCTCACAATTTGTTGCACATCTATGTCTATCATTCGAAGGGATGATGGCGCAGCGGTTAGTGCGGCCGGATTCTGCATCAATAGATGCGGGTTCGATCCCGCCTATCCGACTCTAAAATCAGCCTGAGCTTTCGGTAAAGGAAAACATCGTATGGAAACCATAACACACAAGTTTGAAAACCTGTCACTAAATACCAATAGGTGTGTTCCGGCAGCATCACTTAAAAACCAGTACCTCTAGGCTTAGTGTGTTTACTATCTTAGACCATATTGCCACTTAAAATCAGGTGAGATTTTGGCCAAAGCACTGAGCCTATTCAGTGTAAAAAAAAATATAAATAGGTAAAGATAAAACAGTTTTAGGACATTTTTCTGTTTAACAAACGATTTTTTTGTAGCTATTGATGAGGGATTTAGTGTTATAAAAAAACTTTTTTTTTTAATAATGAGTAAAGATGAGTTTTGCCCCCAGGTTATTAATGTGTCCAGTACTCATAAAAATAAGACAATAGGAAAACAATGGAAAGCTGGCGTAAACGCCAGGTAAGTGCTCAAGGGGTTAAAGGTTTTGATAAATCTGGATCAATATTCCATATGGGCATCATATGTAACAAATCAATCATAATTTAACCTTATTTTAAACAAAAAAAATGTTTTGGTATTATCATTACATTTAAAGGCTAATATATCTCTTGTCTGTCTGGCCGTTAGTTATAACTTAAGAACCAAACCCATTTACATGTTTTTTTTTTTAAAGATATATCTATATTATCCGACCTGATTATCAGCATATATTTGGTTATATTAGGTATAATGGCAAATAATTATTTAAAAAATTGATTATTATAAAAACTGAATTCTCATTATACAAAAGGGGAACTCCACAGGAACGGAGTTGTTGGTACAGCCATAGTATATAAGCGGTTCAGAGGTTTACCAGCAATATTAACTGATTGTAAGTGATTTAGTTAGTAAATGATTTAATTCCAGAACATTACACACACTAAGTCTAGATGTTACTAATTCTTGCGCTATGGGATGTTATTTATAAGTGCTCGCTGACAGATTTTCTAGTCATCACAATATTTGCCATTCTCTAAAGTTCCGGCTTATTATAGAATAGGGCAAGTTCATTCTATGACCATGGAAGTTGTAAAAGATGAGTCGATTCCTGCGGCTTTATTCATTTAAAATAATTACTATATATCAGTCATAGCCTGCGTTATATTAATCTTTCTCTAATAGTACATACAATAGTTAAATGTTTCCTTTTTTTTTCAATCAATTCTCATAGCAAACAAAAATGAATGCATAATTTAAATTATAACCAAATATTAAACATATTTATTTCCATAGAAGGTTATTTTTCTGTATTGTTTTTTTTTTAATTAAGTTAATGTTTACATTATCATGCTGACATGGTGGAAAGGGGGAGAATTTAAAAAAGTCTAAAATTTTGCTCAAGTGACACTTGACGGAACCTTAATGATAAAATAATTAACATACCTCCATCTCCCTTATATTCCTCAGGATCGCATCAATATCATCTTTCGTAGTTTCCTCAGCATCCTTTTTATTCTCCGTCACTTTACAAACACTTTTCACTTTATTACTTAGCACTTTCTTACTAACGGTGTTTTTGTCCTTCAAAGGCACTTCACTATGTCTTTCACTTTTGTCTGTCTTCTCTTCGATGACTTCAACGTCACTACTGCTGTCGTCAATGGCGAGCGGTTCAGGTATATTATCACCCAACGGGTCTAAATCAGACACTATGACTATGTCCTTCTTCTTCTTCGCCTCCGGTGGTCTCTTATCCGGTTTAGCGAAAGTCGGCGAATGCTGCACCGGTACTAACGCCGGCCTCGGTATATTATTCTCCGCGACACGCATACTCTCTATCTGCTTCTGTGATATCTCCGATTTCTTGCTAACTTCTTTAGATTGATAACTCGTATCTACATGCAACGTGTGTCTCTACAGACTTCTCTTTCAGATGATTCTTCTCCTTCTTCTGTTGTTTGTCCTTCTTGTTCACCATTTCGTTCAGAGCTGCCGGCGATTTGACTCTTATAAAGCCCTTATCGTTACTACTACTATTGCTGTTGCAATTCTTCTTATCGCTTTTCGTTTGACCCAGCACAGGTGTTATAGTTATACTGCCAATATTGTTTGGGTGGAACGTATAAGTCGTCCTTTTTTTTTATCCGGTTTTTCGACGACTAATTCCTTGCTGAGGTTATAAGAGTTTAGCATAGAGTTGAAGACGTTCGGTTTGTATTTGGCATCGTCCACTGGTGGTTCAGACTTGTCTGTAGTCGTTTTCGCTGTTGTGGGATTGGCGGTGGTCGTGGTGACCGTCAGCGAGCTCGGGAACTGGATCGGTTCGGGGAACGTCGACGCGACTGGTTGTATGACAGACGGTTGCGAGGACGAACCGAGCCTCTGCCGTTTCACCTCAGACACTTTGACGTCTTTCGTTAAACTGAAAATTATTAATATATATTTATTAATAATAATTGATTACTGACATTGATTTTTAGTTAATTCAATAGTATCGCGGTCCCTTTAGAGTTCAAATGAGGGGTGTAAAAGCAGATGTACAACTGTTTTTGGAGTAAGAGTGTGCACTTTGTATTTGTAAATTAAGTTTGTTTTGAGTGGTTTAGATGTTTTTTTATTTCCAACCCCCTACAGCAAAATGAATACGTTTACACAGTGTATCATTATGAAAATGAATTAAAAGAATCCAAACATTTCAGGACAGTAGTATTTTTACATTTGAAGGTAGTTTTATAACTTTTTTTTTTGTAACATTTAATATTACTCAGAAATATCCCTCAGAAAGTTAGTTGTAGAAAAATTATAGGAATTAAGGAGTACATCTAAGTATGATAGAAGAATAAGAATGTTGATTTATTTACTCGGCCTGTCTGAGGAGAGTCGGCATCCGGACGAAGCCGGCCGGGAACAGAGGGAGGACCCGCGTGGCGAGTAGCCGCGCCGCGGCGTCCGGGTGGGAAGGGGCGAGTCGCCGCAGACGGGACAGCAGCGCCCTGGAGCGGCTGCACCACGGGAACCGGCGTTTCGGTAGACGCTTCTCGACCATCGGGCCGCCGTCGGCCGCCGACATTTGCTGCATCTTCTTCCTGCAAGCGTATGCAATGGTAACCCGTCGCCAAATACCTCTAGGCTTACTATATTTACCACCCCGAACCACATCGTCACTTAACATCAGGTGAGATTGTGGTCAAAGCACTAAGCCTATATACGTGTAAAAAAAATAGTAGAAATAATATTATGTTCCGCGCCATATTTATACCTATTGATGTTATAATTGTAATTCAGTTCACTACTTCCATAAAATGGCTCCGTAATACAACGCCTAAAATGCCTTGATGATTGTGTGAAAATTGAATATCAAAATATCGTTTTCTCATTTATATGTCTTTCAAAATATACTTAGTACTTTTTAATTGATACCTGGACAAACGAACAGACAGACAGGTATTTCTAAAAATGATAGAAATGTGTTTTAATCACCTCTTTTTAGTACCTTGCTACAATTCTTTTCACAATAATGGGATATCGTGAAATGTACAATTTTATTTTTAAGCATAGATAACAATGTAATTTGATAGTATTGTCAATAAAAAAAATGAAAAACTACTATTAAAACTCAGAAAAGAAATTACAATAATTATGATTTAAAAAAAGACATTGGAAAAAGTCAAGAAAGTCGACTCTCCAATCTTTGATCTAAGATTAACGAATAACTAAAATATAATGCATACGCTATCTCATTCCCTCGCACAATATAAATCCTATAGTTGAATCTGTCCGTCTCTTTTTAATGTCGCTTTTTCGTTTCATCGATTTTCAAATTTTCTCAAAATGGCACAAAATAATTAATTTGTAGACTTATTTTGTTAATACATATATAATAATAAATAATTATTAATATTTATTTACCTTTCCTCCTGTACCCTCTCACATTCCGCGTTGTAGTTAGCGATCATACCCGGTTTCCTGTCCTCTATCAATGTTTTTAACCTGTAATAATAATAATGAGAATATTGAAGATTCATTTTTTTTTACTTTACATTAAGTTTTTAAATTAATGTTCTTTTGTTGTTCTTTTCATATATTTAAAAAAGGCAAAGGTACTAAAACAAAACAGCTAAGTCTGATCTTAGGAACAATTTTCATACAACGCAGTAACAAAATGGCGGTCTTTTTGACCGACTTCAATAAGGTCGAGGTTATCAATTCGTTTCTTTTTTTTTTGTATGTTTGTTACGAGATTTCTCCGTCATTTGTGGACTGATTTGCAGATTTTTTTTTTTTATCGAAGGAGTTCACTTTCGAGCTGGTCCCATTTCCACCAGATCAGGATCTGATTCAGGGAATTTGAGAAAACCCTTCGAATATTATAGACACTTGTACTTGTTAAAAGTACATACTTAAACTAAAATGTAGAAAAACAACTTTTTAAATTAAAAACATAACCGAATTCAAAAGAATAATTTATAAAAATGCACAAAAAGTCAATAAATAATTACTTTATTAATGTGGTTCGGTAATTTTGGAGTCGGTGCCAGCTAGCGTTAACCAATGTACTCATTTACAAATGGAAATAACTGCCTAAATTAACAACTAGGGTGATTTTAAAGAACAATTAATCAAAATTGAGTACATTTAAACCACTTTGTTATCCATAAGCTGGCACCTATTTTAAAATTAACGAAGCATATTAATAAAGTAATTATTTATTGAATTTTCAGTGCGTTTTTATAGTATATTATTTTGATGTCGGTTTTCTGTTAATTAAAAAAGTTTTTGTTACATATATTTCAAGGAATTGCTAGTTGGGAGATATCAAAATTATCGGCCCATGTCATTATTTTCAATTCACTTGTACACACTACAAATAAATTATATCGTGTAAAATGGCATGATAATGATATAATATACTATATTCTAATACAGGGATGGTGGGAATATTCAGGGGATGTGGCACAATATTTTGGGCACTCTTCGATGTAGATATAGGTTACATGAGAAACCAGGCGAAGAAAAAGTTACTGATGAACTTATTTCTGTTATTAATTTTTCAATCTAGGAACTTTTGACGAATGGCTTCAGTTCAGCGTTCATTCTACTAAAAGTAACATGTCCTAATATAAGTTATTTGTCGGCACGTCTATTATGCCTCGTTAAACATTTGTTTAAAAAAAAATGGCATGTTGATACATAAAGGTTTGTCACCCCTGGTCTAATACTACATGTTAATGAATTAATTAAAATATAAATAAAAAGCACGCTTATATAGAAAAAAAATTAAAAAAATAGAAATTAATTAATAAAAACAAAATTAAGAATCGTGTAAATAAGAGAAAAAAAAAGGATTTTTTTGGGAAAAAAAATTGTTTTTTTTTTGGTAAAAAAAAGCGTGGGGGTGCATGTTGTCAAATGTTATAAATATTTAATTGACAGATATGAGTAGAAGGATTATCATTTCGATAATATCTCAAAAGCAAATCACGCTTTTTTTATAAAATCCATTTTTTTCTCTTATTTACATTATTCGTAATTTTGTTTGTATTAATTAATTTCTAATTTATTTTTAGTTGAAGTTTCTATAAAAATATGTTTTTTTTAAACTATTATTTATTTTTCATTTTTTAGTTGGACATAGCGTGTTTTTTAGATTTTCTTTATTTTTAACTATTATTTATTTATATTCTACGGTAGCGCCACCTTCCAGCACATCAGTTGCCATACTAATACCGATATCGCTCAACTAGTACACTTTGGAAAATGTTCGAAGTTGTATCAATCGATGTCGCTAAAGTACATTACGTACTCAAAAAACAATAAAAAAAAAACGATAACGGGACTAACTGTTTGATATATTGAATTGTCATCGGTCCTAGATTAACTATGGTGAATTTCGTATCAATCCGACGTTTCGAGGGGGATCAAAATCGTGTTCAAAGTTTCCGTTATATATGAAGTTAACAAAAGCGTTATAATAATAACAACTACAATATGAAAGAAAATTAAAATCGCGTGAAGCAATCCACCAAAATATTAATTAACCCCTTGGGCACTAGCCTGGCGTTTACGCCAGCTTTCCATTATTTTCCTATTGTCTCAATTTTATGGGTAATCGACATATTAAAGATATCATGATCATTTTCTTTAAATAAAGTACCAAGTATGTTTATTCAAATAAATTCTCTCCGTATGGTAAAAGAAGGGGGAGTTTTGACATAATTTTTTAATTTATTAATTGCTGTATATCTATACTAATTTGTAAAAGATATGTATTTTTGTATGTAACGAATAAACTTAAAAACTACTGGACCGATTTGGGTGAAATTTGGTTTGGAGATAGTTTGAAATCCGAGAGTTTTTATTCCGAAAATTCCACGGGAACGGGAATTACGCGGGTAAAATCGCGGTGATCAGCTAGTCACTATATAAAAATCTTATAAAGTGCAAGCATTTAAACGCCATCTTATCCTTGACATACTGGAGCATGTCGACGGGCTGACGTTATAGCATTGTTGGTAACGCGAATCGATTTTTTTTTAAAGTAAACATAACAGAACTTTCACTTAAACAAAAAATAGATAAAGGGTTAGTATTCACCTCTGTAAAGTTTCGAGAATCTTCGCTTCTCTCTCGTCGTCAGTCAATCGGGTAAAGTCCTCTTCCTCGGGATCGTCCCCCTGTTTCCTCTTCGGTGTGGCCGCCCTCGGTAACGTGACCGCCGTAGTGTTGCCACCCGTCGGAACTATTGTCTCAGGCGCCGGGGTCACTGTGGCTGTTTAATTTATTTTAAACTCTTCACTTGCTTGACCTTTGCCATTCATTTAATACACAGCTAATAAAAAAATCTGTCCAATTCTTTTTTACAGTGTTAACAACATTAATGAAAAATTATGTTTTACACTTTACGATTTATTTTAAAACATTTTGGTTGTTGTTACTTATATTTAACCCCTTGAGCACCTTCCCGGCATTTACGTCGGCTTTCCATTGTTTTCCTATTGTCTTTCTATTGTTTAATTTTTTAGGGTACTCGACACATTAATAAATAATATATATATACACCATCGTAATGTCCGTACGTTTTGATTTTACTGCCATAAATAACTTATTGTAGAAACTAGAAGCGTTTGAGAATGAAAAAACACGCTTGAATTTTACCGTCATTTTCAAACGTTGGTCAAACATATTACGTGGATAAAATAAAAAAAAAAAAAAAAGCGAAACGTACAGACACAGCCTAAGTATTTATAAATCTAAAACTGGAAGAATTAAAAATCGGCTCAGTTTTGAAGGAGGGAATGGGGTACTACGAAGTGATGTTTTGGTCGATAGCGATAGATTTCTGAAATACTTGCTTTTCTGACCGCGTGTCCTTTTAATACATCTTTGAAATGAATTAGAAAAAAAAAAACACTTACACGTAATTATTACGGCGTTCATTCATTTTTTCTAACGTTTCTAAAGGTTATATACCTACGCAGTATTCGATGTAGTTTGTGTGGAGGGTGGAGGGTGGAGGGTTGTGGGGGGGGGGGGGGGGGGGGGGGGAGGTAGAAATTCACGTTGCGTATTAATCGTTTACATCGCGTATTTAAACAGCGACCGGGATACAACATGTTTTGATTTTTAGTTTTAAACAATACAAATAATTTTAATGCAAAAAAAAAGTAATACTGACTTTTTTTTTTAATTTTTTTTTTGATCGTCAACTCAATCGCTATAGATTACCTGGATCAGTTTCACCGTCATCCGGTAGACCGTCGAGGCGCGTCCTGACCTGCTGCTGCAGCTTGCTCCTCGTGGTGGAGAGCGCGGCGGCGGCGCGGGACCACGCACTGCGGCTCGCACCCGGCTTCACTTGACATTTTAATAACACCCGTTCCATCCTGTATTACACGGTATACGTTCAGCGCTTCGGCCACAATCTCACCTGACGTTAAGTGACCGATGTGGTCTGGGATAGTAAGCACACTAAGCCAAGTGATGCTGCCGGAACACAACTATTGGTGTTTGGCGACAGGTTGTCAAACTCGAGGGTGGTAACTACCCAGGCGGACATCCCCTACCACCATGCTATGTTTTCCTTCACCGAAAGCTCAAGATTCCCTACCACCATGCTATGTTTTCCTTCACCGAAAGCTCAAGCCGATTTTAGAGTCGAATAGGTGGGGATCGAACCCGCGTCAAATGACGCGGAATCCGGCCACTGTACCCACTGCACAATCATCATTCTAAAAATACATATATTATCTCTCTACTTATCTGAATATTAGTTTTTTTTAAGTAGTTTTAAGTACTCAACTCAATTTTTAATCATTAAAAATTATCCCCTACGAAAAAATATATACTCTTTTTAAAATGAACAACACGGTTCATTCAAATATTGCCAGATAAAATGCTGGATGATGGTAAATTTTTTTTAATTTTTTTCAACAATATTTCATATTTTACCCGTTCAAGTTTAAAGTTAAAGTTCAAGTTAAAATAGAATTATACTAGATGTGTGCCCATGGCTGCGCCCGCGTTTCATATTCATCACTGATTTTTTATATATACGAAACCCTAATTTTTGTTCAATACTAAGATAATAAAGTAAAAACATAACATAACATAAGCTCACGCCTGTTATCCCCGATGGGTTAGGCAGAGGTGAAATAGCTAAATACACCACCCACATTTCGCCGAGCTTAGTTCCGTCCCAGATGTGACAGGGGGCGAGCCTGTCGCCATATCGGGCACAAATTCCAAACTCCGGGATGATACCGAGTAGAAAAATCCAATACGACTTGACCCGACCCGGGGATCGAACCCGAGACCTCAGAACGGCAGTCGCACCGTAATACAACTGCGCCACATTTCTCATAAATTCAAGCACTTGCCCGTAAAACTGTGCATAGAATTTAATTTTATTCAAATTTTTATTGGTTGTTATTTTTTTTACGCAGAGGGTTCTGTATTTTCGTAAATTCAAAGTACCCTTAGTTACCCGGAGTAACTTCAGCACCTATCTACCAAAAAAGTCCCGTCCAAATCGGTGCAGCCGTTCTAGAGATTACTTACCCATTACAAAGACAGAAATAAAATTTAAAAAAAAATGTATGTTCGGTAAAAAATAAAATTGGACATTACAAACAGACACTTCAATTGTATTTATTAGTATAGATATATTAATGATTCATATTTAATAAAAAAAGTAAATAAACCTTATGATAAATTGTTCAGTCTTGGCGAAGAGTTCCTTGGCAGATGAGTTGGGGTTCTCCGCGAGGTGTTTACTCGCAGCCGACTCCAAAGCTTCGACGATCTGAACCACCTGAGCTGGTAGTTCCACACCTCCACCTTGGATTCTGCATCTCTATTCAATTAAACGGAATCAATTTACTACCCCAAATCTTGAAATTTTCAAAATAATTGAACTTGTTATGTGGGAGGGTGAACCACTTTCGTTACGTAACGCGTTACGGCACCAGTCTGTCTGGCTTCCCTCTCTCTCACGCATACTGTAGGCAGGCTCCTCCTCTCTCACTCTAACCCACGGCGCTAGCCGTATTCCGGACAAACGCTTCCCTCTCTCTCTACTCAGTGTTTAATGTGCGATAAAAATGTTCAAAATCAAAATTCAAAAAAGTCTTTATTAAATTTAGGCCTTAACAAGGCGCTTATGAACGTCTAAAAAATAACGTCGTCGGAAAACAACCCAGTTGAGAAGAGCGAAGGCAAGAAACTCGATCTGGTTCTTTTTTTTATAAACATAATATGTATATATATATATATATATATATATATATATATATATATATATATATATATATATATATATATATATATATATATATATATATATATATATATATATATATATATATATATATATATATATATATAATGTAAATAAAAGTCTGCAAGGACACACATGCTCATTAATAAAGTGCACGTGATGGATGGGTAGGTGTCAAGTGTCTCCGGGGGCTTTAGTGTGTATTTCCGACGCTTCTCGTCGGGTGAGTCCCACACCGGTGTGGAGACGTCCCTTCACACCCCCCTGCCAACTTCATTGGGGAGACTTCGGTCTTCTTAATGAACTTGGCAGGGCTAGTGCATAAATGCATTCCGCTCGTCAAAACAAAAAAAAAAAGATGTCAAGTGGCACTCATCGTTTTCCCGTCCCATAGTAACTAATAATTACATATTAGTCCGGTTATAGATGTCTAAGTAGACGCACGTATGGTGCAATATTTGACATGTTTTATGTGATCCCAAAGTTTTATATTAAGAATGTGTGTACACTGTAAAAAGGAATATAATGATTTTATTTAGATAAATAACCGGGCTCAACCTAAAAGTAGTTTATAACAATTTGTACACTATAGTAAGTAATAAGTGACATCAATAAAAGTAGGTTTTTACATAGAGCTCCGCAAGAGGCGCGTGCATAGATAAGATAATACATTAAAACTTAATAAATAAATGTAGATGTCTTCAGTAGTTGTTGTTTATGACTATATTACAATATTTTTTTTATTAAGTAATCATACTAACAATGTACGTATATACACCAAATTCTAATGTACATATTCAAGAATTGTAACTGACAATAAAATATATTATTAATAAATAAAACTTTCCTTACATTATCATATTATTCATATACATAAAATTTAAGTAATAACATAAGCTTTTCTGAAGTTAAACAATTTCAATAGTAAATAGTTCAACTTTGATTAGTTTAAGCTATCATTGTGTAGGGTGTCCCGGGACGACCACTCTTTTTTTTAAATAAAACCTCTAGCTATTTGGGAGTTATTTAGATATTTTTTTTTTCAAACGTATGTAACGCTCTTGAAAGTTCTTAGTTTCCGCTACTATTAACCCTATCACAACCAGGGGAAATATTTTGCGCATTTTAAACTTGGTTACGTATCTATTAAAAAATTATAACATTATTTGATTTTTGAATTGAAATATGTATATTGAAATTTATCTCCCACAAAATTCTACAATAGCTACTCTTTGTAATGCATTTTCTAATGATTTCCATATACTCTCTATGTTAAAAAAAAATCGAAAATATACAGTTGAATGCTAATATTTACTTATGGCCCTTATGGTCACCGACACCTTAATGGTCCTGAAAGGGTTTAAAATGAAACTGAGGAGCTCTTGTAGTTTGTCATACATACAGTAGTCTATATTTTTAATTGTTATTACCTTGCAGTATCGGACTGTATATTATGAAATTTTCATTAGGGGCTGGTTATCGTACACAAGTGTATTGAAAACAAATGATACAGAGCGTGAATTCTAAACTTTACAACAAATCCCTTGGGGGGAAATCTCTAATAAAGAGGTGTGGTGGCTTTTGTAAAGAATTGTATAAAGTGATCCAACGTCAGACTTGGCTGTATGGTTTAGTACCTTTGCCTTTTCCTTGGAATAAATGGAACAAACAAAAACAGTAAGTATAGAATGTCTCGAGTAAAGAATGTTTTTTTTTTTGTAGTTTTTATAAAATAAATAATCTTATTATGGCTGTAAAAATCATAGGAGTTATAACCTTCCTAAACTTTTCATACAATTGACAGCTACTCCAAAATGGCGTAAGGAGATAAAATGTATAAGGCCATTTTTTTGGAACTTCTTCGTTTCTGTCAAAATATGCTAAGACTCTCTTACAAGTAAATTATATCTATATCATCAATTTTTTGTCTTTCATCAAAGCGCTACTATCCTGTAAAGTTTTTAAAAACAAATTATTTACATCGATCTTTTGACTCAAACCACTATTCCAACATTTATTCATCATGTTTCATCCGTCATTTGTAGGGTACATTAAGAAGAATTTTTTGACAAACATCTTACCTTGAGCTATCAGATGTGATGGCATTCTCCGAACTAGGGGCCGGTTTGGATGCCACAGAATCAGAATGGGATGTCCGGGAATCAGCGCTTTCACCATCACCTTGAGCATTATCTGGAAACCGTATGGAAACGTTATGACATCTTAAAGATTGAAAAGTACAAAGTATATGGACCAAATTTCTTTGCGTCTCTCTTTGTCAGAAATGTCCCGGAACAAACGAGACACTGGTTAAAAACTGGTCACCGGAGCCTGTACCATGCCTCATATGTATGGATACAGTATGTATGTACCTTGTGGAATTGGTTCATAACGTTGGTGACTGGATGATAGAAGTTATTCAGACACCGCAGTAGGCCAGAGATCCAGTGAAAAGCCTGGAGAAAATCTGGTGGAACATTAAACGAAATGTCAGATTCAGATGTGTTCAGATCCTCAATTTATACTTACTCCTGCATCAGCACTGTTCTAGGTTAAGATTTTGATATCCAAGGGCTAATGTGTCAGAAGATCGGATCTAAACAGAAAATCTAAGAACATTCTACGAAAGACTAGGAACTTTTTAAAGAAGTCTTTGTTCAAGACGGTCTTATTTATTTTTTTCACACACTGCGCACTCTTAGTCCTCACTCTTTATTAGATATATTTTTTTAAAATAATCAATTCTTTTAAAATATATAGAAATTCAAAACAAAACAACTTAAATCTAATTGATAATAATAACTATTTACATGTTAGAACTATTATTTTTGTTTCCTTATAATTTATATTATTGTTTATTTTTGGATTGTCCTTTTCCCCCCTCCTCTTTTCTTATTATTCCCCAACCCCTAGTCACATCCTAGACTGTCTATAAGGGCTACGTACCGTCAGAAGTCTGTTTCCCAGACGTCGCAGCAGAAGAGTCAGTTCGTCGTATTTTCTTCGCTTTCTTCTTTTCGATTTTTTTATTTTTCTGAAACAACCACAGCAACAATTTATATATTCAAGGGTCGTTCGAATATTACGTTTGATGACATAGAAGACGGAGGCCTTAATTATCAAAGCAACATTAAATTATTTAAGATTTAAAATAAATTATACCAATGTTTACATTACCATTGTGGATAGTAGGGGGTTTTAAGAGATTTGCTTATGAGCAAGGGGTGGGGGGCACAAAAAAAATCATAATATGAAATACTTAGACAACTCTTTACACGGAATACACCATCAACTTTGATAAAGCAGCTATTATGAACAGTAGAGGATGAGTAATAAAAAAAAATCTCCAACGACATTCCTATAAAATTTAAAAAAACCCACTTTCTTTAGGGTCAATCTTCTGAAATACGCTGAAAGCATCATTTTCTTGCGCCTGTATTTAATGTGTCGAGTACCCATAAAAATGAAACAATAGGAATACAATAGGAAAACAATGGAAAGCTGGCGTAAACGCCAGGTTAGTGCTCAAAGGGTCAATAAAAACCTTTTTAATGTTTACCATATCATCTTTCTATGGACAACCTACAAAAATCTTTAATATTTATATTTATTTCTTATTGATTTCGTTTATATATGGAGAGAAGGTTGTTTTTAATTTCTGCATATATAAGTTTTAATTTATGAATACCTTTTTCCGATGTTCAGTCTTATGTGAATCGACCGCGCCGTTCGCGATCGCCTTGGGATCCTTCTCCTCTTGGCTCTCCGACTCTGATGAACTCTCTGATGACTCTTCTTCACTACTGCTCGACGATATACGTCGCTATAGGAGAAGAGAATTCCATTCTTACAAACGCCAGCGAATACTTGATTCGTATAGAATTATAACCGGCTATCTACAATTAGCTATCTACAATTGCTAACAAAAAAAAAAAACGTTAATATTGGTTTATTTTTAAACTTCATGTTGCCATATAAGTGAACAACTATCTATAGACTGCTATACTTTAGAAAAAAAAAATCATGTGTGCAATTCACATGTGGTAGAAGTGAAACCGTTTTTGTATGTACACACACACATAAAAAACACGGCGGTTGTTGTCAAAATCAAAATCAAAATTTATTTATTCAATTTAGGCCCTAAGAAGGCGCTTATGAACGTCTAAAAAACACTACCACCGGTTCGGAAAACAACCCAGTCGAGAAGAGCCGGCAAGAAACTCGATCTGGTTCTTTTTTTTTCATAAATATAATATATATTATTTTTTTTTGTCATATATATATAAAAAAAAAAAAAAACTATACAAATCGTAGTTTTTAGTGGAAGCACAGAGATGTGGGTTATTTCCAGACATCACTATCGTTCACGTAATGATCCACCCTGTAATAACCTTTTGAGATTAAAACTTGCTTGACATAATACTTGAACTTATTGTCAGGTAAATCGGTAATGTTACTTGGGATCTTATTGTAAAACCGAATACTATTACCTATAAAGCTTTTATTACACTTACTTAACCTAAAGCGTGGGACGGCCAACTTGTCTTTACATCTAGTATTAAAATTATGACGATCATTTGTGAAGCCTTTTCTCAAACTTTGTACTACGCATGCGCGCACAAACACGTACTGTCGCTTTTTCGTTTCATCGACTTTCAAATCACAACGATGGTAGAGAAGTTTTCGCTTCAAATACATTTTTTCCACTTCGCCAAAAATGAGTTGAAGTGTAGATAATAGCCACTATTAATTCTATTCGACTCACTTCATGTTATCAAAGGATCCTCAGTTTCGTTTGGGAGATTGTTGAAATACCAATAAATATACCTTCTTTTTTTGTAATGTATAAGCTCAGTGCTTTGACCACAATCTCACCGAATGTTAAGTTACTGGTTCTCAAGTGACGTTGCTGGAACACGCCTATTGGTGGTTTGGTGACAAATTTTAAAACTTGATGGTGGCAGCTAAAAGGCGGGAATTAAAAATGGTTATGGTTTCCTCACGATGTTTTCCTTCATCGAAAGCTCAGGTTTATTTTAGAGCTGAATGGATGGGCTAGAACCCGTGTCTATTTATTTTTTTTAGCCATTTCACTTGGTTGTTTTCTTTTTAGCCAAAAAAAAAAATAGATAGAACAGTTAATTATGGATATTTCACTAATACTTTGGTTAAGTTTATCTTAAAGTTAAATACTAGTTTATTCTCAACTACATGTGATGTTAAATAACTTTGAAGTAAAATCTGACAGATAACATATGCAACGTTATAATTAATATTTGACTTAAGTATAGATTACTGAAGGTTGAGAGAAACCAGGGAATCTTTTGGAAAAGTAGTGACAAATGTTAAAAGCAAGTTAAGGAAGTAGGAAATAAATGATGAGACAAAAGAAGGAAAATAACTAGGTAGAATATATTTAAGAAGTATTTTAAATAATTATTAATATTTTACAAATTTACATTTTATGATATACAGTTATATACCACATTGATATACAAAAGGGCAGTAATATAATAGGGCAAATGTAATAAACATAAGATTTTAACAAAAACATGAAGCATGAAGAATAATTGAATATATATAATAAATAAGGTACAACAAATAACTAAGTATATAATAAAGTAGCTGAATTTACAAATTATAAGAAATTGATTGAAATTAAGAACTAGAAAAGTAGTTTAGGATTAAAACAATGGTAATAAAAAAAATAATTACAAAAATAAAAGATTTATAACAAAAATGGAACATTTAAAATAGAATTCGATTGCAAAGAGTTTTTTCTTGAAACAGATAAGGTCTAATAAGAATTCCATGTAAGTTATTAGTATGGGGAAAAAAGTACAGGTAAGTCAACGATAGATAATAACTTGATACATATTTACCTTATTTCTCCGGGTACCAGGCTCTCCGTCTGATGTGGACATTTGATTATCGGGCACATTCTTGAACTCAAGCGATCCACAGTTGATGTAGAAACCGCCATAGAATGTGTCACATTCAGGCGGTATCATCTCATCGTACTATGTAAGTTAGAAAAAATAAATATAAATTTTGAGGTCCATAAAATTTTTAGTAGGCCAACACAAAATCACACTTACACAGTAACAATATATGGATCTTTTGCTTGTTGAAGGCTTAATATAATACTATTTAAGACATATAACAATTATCAGATGTCAGATATCAGAATTATAATGATTTAAATCACAGTTTATGTTTATTTCTAAATCCCCCCCCCCCCCCTCATCTCATTTTTTTTACTTTTTAGTTAATATTTTTAATTTATAGACGCCCTCTCTGCGCTAAGTCAATGCCCCCTAGTTTTCTTTGTGTCTTCCACAAGGGGGCGTTACTGCCACGTTGAGAACTCAGGATTTCGATCAAATGGATAGGATATAGTTATGATTATTCTACGGAATAGGGTACTATCACTGGTGTTTGAATTTATTGAAAAAGACAGAGAAAATGAATAATATAATTAAACATAAGTATACAGATATTGAAAAAAATATAAAAATCGACTAATAAAATTCTGAAATAATGAATAAAAAAACATTAACCATCTATATTACAGGGCGATAGTCCCAAACCCAAAGATTCATATTATTGTGGTACCCAATAAGTTCAAGCAATATGCCAGGCAAGTTATAATTCCTAAGAATTATTTTAGTGTGGATTACTATATATACTTAATAGTAATTTATAATCTAAAGAGAGGAAGGAAGGAAGAAATGTATGGCCTTTTGTCGATCTGCGTGACATATTAATTTGTAACATTCATTACTATCTAAAAGTATTTTTCAAAACTGTTGAAAAGTGGAATGAAAACACAATTTCAATGACGATGATTAATTTATAATGAGAGTTATTTACCCCGTGTGTGTTATCGATAAACGAATCAGATTCGTCATATCCCGCTCCGATGTCTGCGAAATCGTCAATCTTTGATCTGCCCTTCCTGCCGTAAGTGCTTTTACCGCCCTGTAATCGATTCGATTTAAAAACATTTTTTAGCAATTCCATAGTGAATGAGTGGGATTTATTTTTTTATTCCAGCTATTTGTACAATAACTGTACTTTCTACATGTTAAATAAAATAGTTACGTGGTAAGATTAAATTGCGCTACCACCAGCTAGCTCTTAGAACGTGACACTTAGAAACTATGGTTTATTTTCATTATCACGGGCAAAATGTTACCACACGGATGGACCTGACCGTGGATATAGTACGGCGGGTGGCCGAGGTTTCGGTCACCTAACTAGGGATGGGGTTCTTTTTCGAAAAAAAAAAAAAAAATGATTTTTGAATCGATTCGAATGTCAACGTGATGCATCGATTCAGAAAAAATCGAGGTCCAAAATATTGATCTTACAAACTCAAGAAAGTATCGATTATTATAATATTCTTCTTGATTTATATGATATGATGATTATCTGTAAATAGGCAAAGATAAAACAGTTCAGAGTAATTTCTTCCTTAATAGTCCGGTCCGTACGTGTGTTAACCGCTTAAAATCCCTATCGCACTGCAGTTTATCTTTTGTTTCTTTTTGTTTGTACATGCTTACATATTTTTGTTCAAACTTCCTCGCGACTCTCTGCACGTCTTCGTCGTTGTCAGAGAACGGGTCCAGCCCTGACGTTTTGCCATTTTCTACGCGCTTCTTTTTCTGCCAAAACAAAATAAAATATAAATACTATGGATAACAATAACAATAATTATTATTACTTACAATAAGTTCACTTATCAATTTACGATTATACTTGGATTGATGACATACGTGATAAAATGTAAATAAATAATATTAAAACAAGTTAGTGATTATTCTGATAAGAATTCCGTTATCATATCATATCACATGTGATAAGTAGTGTCTACGGTATGCAATAGAGAGGAAATTTTTTCTTACAGAAAAAGTTGTCACAAATTAAAGGAAAGTTGTTTAAAGCAGAAATAATATAATGTAAAACTAGCCGAACCGTGAAGTTCATATTTTCTTTAAGCTTTATCACAAGTAATATTTAAAAATATTATCTATAGAAAACAATAAAATTCAAGGATCTGCATACAATATCAATATAACAGTACTTATGAAGGATCATGTCAAAAAATGTTGCTCACGTGACACTTGTATGACCTCTAATTCTTTCGCAAGTAAAGCGGGCTTGCTAAAAGCACAACTTATGGTTTTGCCACACAGCAGGCGGGTTCGGACGCGAGCGCGATGTTTCTATAGAAACATTTATCTTATTACAGTTGTTATTCAACCAGTTATGCATATTTTCTACATGTATGCACATATATAGGTAATAATCATTATAGACATCTATTTTACCTATACAGTAAAAACTATAAAAATAAGTCAAAACTAACGATTTTAGGTAGACGTTTTGACCTGATTTACACAAGCCGCGGTCACGAGAAACAGTAGTGTGATACGAGACGATTCTCGTGCAGACATACTACAATTTTTACAATAAGCATGAAACTAACTTCTTTAAAGAAAAATAAAAATAAAAACTGAACATAACTTTTAGCCCCATTAAAAAAATAACTTTTGAGTAGTTAACAATTTTTCGAAATTTCCAATAAGACATTTTATTTAAACCGAGAGCTGATTGAGAGATTTTAGAGAAGGTATTTGAAGGCCTCGGATCCTGACCACCAAGCTAAGTGAACTTGCGATAATTTCTTCCACTTTTAAGTTATAAATATAATAGATTTTAACACAACTATAATTATGGTAATTCCATCAATCCATTCAACCGAAAGACATCCCATAGGTCTCCCCCCCAAAGATCTCCACGACGACCGGTCTTGCGCCATCCGCGACCTTCACCAGGTCGTCGGTCAACCTTGTGGGGTCGTTCAGTTAAATGAAATTCGAACTTGCAGGGAATTCTCCTAAATACTTTGCGTTATGTCTTGTTGAAAAATTTGCCTATTGAACAGTTTTTTTTTTTTCACTTTTCTATAAACTGTTGCTTGAAAATTTACGTTCTACTGAAATTCAGTTAGATCGCCAAACGGGCGTAATAAAAAAACATGTTGACTCTTGCGCATTCAACGCGAATCTACCCGCTTCGCTCAGAAGCCGATCGAAATTCAGTTGCCTCTAACTTCATTTTGCGGCGCCTTGTGAAACATACTTTTATTTGTAACCGAATACAGCGTAAATTGCGCGACACACACCTCACAAAACAACGCTCGTTTGGCTTCACCATTAACCAGCACTCGAATAGTATTCAATAAGTGATTTTTATTTGCGCAAAACCTGATCCGAATGGTGATTACGTAAGCAGTTTATTTATATACTTTTCCTTTTTTAAATTATGCAAATACTTACGTAAGCATAGGGTTGGAGCTAAGAATAGCTTTCTTAATTATTGCTTACGGGTAAGAAGTACAGGCATCATGTCAAATAAGTTTTAATTTCAAAAGTGGATTATTATGTCTCATATACCAATGAACATATGGTCTCAAAGTGAATCCGAATAAAACCAAGTTGTCGTTATTGGGAGCACTAGGATGAATGCAAGGATTGATAAAATGCAACTTCCGGCTATCGTCTTTGATGATATTAATATTACTATATCTGAGAGGTGTAAAAAATTTAGGAATCCTAATTGACAAAAATGTATCTTCGGGTCCACAGCTTCAGGAAGTAAGTCGGAAAATGTTTGCATCTGCCGGATGCCTAAGAAGACTTCGGAATTTTTGCCTGCACAAACCCTGCTCCTTCCGATTCTTGACTATGCTGACACTTGCTATCTAGATCTCACCGAAGCTAAACTTAATAAACTCGAACGAATCCATTTTTTTTTGTATTAGATTCATATTTAATTTACGTGAGTTTGATCATATCTCAGTTTCGTACTAAGCTGAAATGGCTTCCTGTGAGGCTTCGCCGTAATGCTCGCACCCTTTTCCTCTTATACAGAACACTTTTTAACACTATCGCTCCTCCTTACCTAAGAAAACGTCTTAAGTTCCTTTACAATACGTACATACGAAATTTAAGATCATCAGAAACTATAACCCTTGTAATCCCAATACAGTCCACAATTTTTTATGCAAAATCATTCAAAGTCCAGGCTGCACAATTATGGAATTCGCTACCTGTTTCTCTAAGGCGAGTACAAACGATGGGCATATTTAAAAATTTGTTCAAAAAATACTATATGTCGTCTTTAAGATAAATTTTTGTTCAAAAAATACTATATGTCGTCTTTAAGATAACTTCATGTGATAAATTGTAATAATATACTTAATTTTGGTTCATATCAATTTATTATTAGAATGTAGTCTTTAAGTTATATATTATCTGTATTTTATAGCATATTTCATATGTATGTTAAAGTTCACATTATTTACATTTATGTCGTATTCATTCTGTTAGATTTATTTATATACGTAAAACACCGCTAATTCTTCTCCATGGAACCTGCAATAGATTGCTATTAGCAATAGATCTTATTGCCCTTTGTACTAATTACATATTTTCAAATGCATAATAATGTATGTGTATAATGGTGTACAATAAAGATTAAATAAATAAAAAATAAATATGTGAACGATGCTGACATCTGAAAATGAGACTCCTCTCTGTACATATTCTAACAGCCTGGTAATTACGAATTGTATTACAAAAATATATTTATATTTAAAACCAGGTCGAGTCTAGCCGTCTCTTTTTGACTGGGTTGTTTCCGAACAGAACGTTCACAAACGCCTTCTCAGGGCCTTAACGAAATAAAGTATTTTACATTTGATTATTTGCTGAAAATAGGGAAGGGTAATTCAAAAAAACTTTTTAAATTAAAAACAAAACCGACTTCAAAAAAATAAACTATAAAAATGCACTAAAAAGTCAATAAATAATTACTTTATTGATCTGCTTCGTATTTTTCAAATCGGTGCCAGCTCTCGGACAACAAAATCGTGCATATGTACGTCGCTAATTATATTTGACTTTGATTAATTGTTCTTTAAAATCACTCTAGACCAGTGATTCTTAACCTTTTTTTTGTTGCGGCACATATTTAACGATTTCAAAATTTGGCGGCACACAAAGAAAAAGATAAAAATTATTTACTTACTAAAAATAAAAATATTTTTAATGCGAAATTTGAGATTGATGTTTTTTTGATAATTTCATTTTATATTTGGTCGTAAAAATGACAATGCTACTCTCATATCGTCTTCTACATTTAACAACCTTGATCTTTTTTTAGTTTTAACGTTGGTTAATGCTGAAAATCCGAATTCACACAAATAAGCTGTGGAAAATTGTAATAATATGTTTAAAGCTTTTTTGGCTATCAATTAATAATCGCATCTGATGTTAATCCCAAATGAATTAATTGATTCTTCTGAATGTTTTAAAATTAAATCTGGATTATTGGAAAGCAAAATGAGTTCTTCCTCTTCATTCAAAGTTAAGTCAAATACAGAAGTATCCGTTATGAGAAATGGATTACGAACCCAATCAAATTTCTTAATATCTAATTTTGGGAAATAATTAATAATTCTCTCCTCTAATGTTGTCAAATGATCAACAAAAATTAATTTAATAGTTTTATAACTGTCTTTAGGGACTGACTCAAACTTTTCCAAATTGCCTTCCTGAGCTTTATTTTTCCATAAAGTTACTTGTTTTTTGAATACCACCAGCTTATCGGTTGAGTTTAAGATATTTTCATTAGGCCCTTGCATACTTGAATTGATGTTGTTAAAAATATTTTTCTTTTTAAATGATATAACTTAATAATATTTACATTATTATATATTTGCAAAATTTGGCGGCACATTTTTGAAATTTGGCGGCACACAAAAGTGCCGCGGCACAGTGGTTGAGAATCACTGCTCTAGACCTTTATTTAGCTTATATGTATTTGTGACAAAGTTTAGGCAGTTATTTCCATTTGTAAATGAGTACATTGGTTGACTCTAGCTGGCACCGATTCCAAAATTAACGAAACAGATTAATAAAGTAATTCTTTATTGACTTTTAGTGCATTTTATAGTTTATTCTTTTAAAGTCGGTTTTGTTTTTAATTTAAAGTTTTTTTATTTTTCTACTTTTGTTTTATATATGTACTTTTAGGTATAGCTGTGAAGTTTACTTCATAGCTTAAGAAAACGAATATATTAAACACGTATGTCTACAATATTCTAGGGCATTTTTTTTTTTTCTCAATTTCCCTGAGTTCCACTGATCAGAACCTGATGGAAATGGGAACACCTCGGAAGTGTACTTCTTCGATTAAAAAAAATTTGCAAATCGGTCAACAAATGACGCAGAAATCGTGTAACAAACATCCAAAACAAAAGCATACAGACGAATTGATAACCTCTTCCTTTTGAAGTCAGTTAAAAATATCTAATATTTTCCTTACGTAATACTAAACAGCCCCTAATATACAACATGCGAGGTTCATAGCGTGTCTACTACGCTTATCATTCAATTCCTTACAATCGGTCACTATTTAAAAAATGAACACTATCAGAGCAAATTTTTTTATCTTATCTTTAAAACAAACTCATTGACGTACTTACCATCTACTCATGTTAGTAGATAAGGGGATCTAGAGGGTTGTTTTAATCTAAAAATCTGCCCCCGGTTTGTAATAAGTAGTTGTTAGCTTTTTACGAAAAAAAAAAATTCTAAATGAAGAACGTTATTGTTTTAAAATGATATTAGTGTACTATATGCCTAGACCATGATTTTGGGAACCTAGGCTGTGGGACGCTTCTCGAACAATCTTGGATGAAACTATACAGCCTTTATATATAAATCTTTATCATACATTTTTAATCACTTATTAGCAACTCATGTAATACTTGTAAAACTCATGTAATTTTCTTAACAGAAGCATAACGTAAACAATACCCGCCATTCGTATCATTTAATTCATTACAGTCAAATACCTACGCAAGAATATAAAATTTGAGTGTCAATGTTTTATTGTCTAAGAATAGGTTACATTACTCGAGTACGAAAAATACGTTTCAATGTGAGAACAAATGACTGTCTTTACCAAAAACCAAAAAAACTTTGTATTTCGGTTTTATTACTGTATATTATTAACCTCTTGAGCACCTATTACACCAGCTTTCTTTTTTTTTTCCTATTGTCTTATTTTTATGGGTACTTTACACATTAAAGAGGAAATATGACAAATAAATAAAAATCTAAATACAAGTGATCAGTTCTTAGAATAAAAAACAATTAACAACTCCCATCATAATTTTAATACGTATTTTTACACTTTCAGTTCATCCCTATATACGCAATGCGTAATGATAAAGATAAGACTCACGAAATACTTAGTTTATGAAATTAAAATTTAGAGAGCACATCTGATGATCAAAACGCTTAAGGATTATTAAAATTATATAAAAAAAACATCTATAATAACATTATATATAAAGATTCATAGCATTCTTCTGGAATATAGGTCATCTGAAATTGATGACTCATTTACGTTAAAGAAACTTCACAGTATTTTGTAACTATTACTAATTGCATTAAACGTACCATACAATCTAAAATCAGATATACTAATTATGTACTACTAGGTACTAATCGTATATCCGTTCGTCCGTAAAGAATATAACTAAAGTGATACAATTGTTATTATCTACACCGCCTTTGAATGAAACAAGAAAATAAAATCTTATTATACACAACAATCATGAAATAAACTCATAAAACATTCACCTAGAGTACAAAATCCCGCATGAACATCATTCAATTGAACTAAAGCACTCCGGAAAAAAAAACTGATAATATATTATAAACCTTACTCCTATAACACAAAGGTGATAATTAGACGGAGAACAAACGTAATTATATACTACATAACACCCAGTAACCGAATCCCTTTCAATGGCGACATCTATCTTCGGTCATCAAGCGCTAACAGAAAGAGAACATAATATAAAGATAACCTAAAAGTTCTATAATAATAATGGCCAGCAACACCAACACCAACACAAAAAACATAAGACAATACACAACAACATATGTAAAATAGAGACATTACCTGAACACTTACTATAGGTAAATGGACATATAATACAAAACTAATAGATTATGTGTGTGTGTATATTATATTTATACATACATAACCTGCATACATTTTACATCAAAATCGATTAAAAGAAAGAAAAAATCAAAAGTAAAGGTTGCGACACGTAATGCCAGAGAATTTATGCAGCCAACATAACAAACTTGCCTGCACTCATCCGGTCAAGTTTGCAAACAAAATACATAACCAAACATACAAAGGCATTTTTATATGACAAACTGAAAGACCTTTCTAATCTTATTACAAACAGCATAAAAATAAACCCTACATAATATTTGAGTAGCGAGTTAGAGCAGCGCAACGATATAGAACGATGTCTTTCTGTATGCGATATCTCTTTCCTTATGTACTATACATAACGCTCGACTTATATACATACAGTCTAATGAGACACAGATGGTAATTTCATTTACAAAATTACAATAAGATATATAAAAAATATAACCTACAAAAGAGTCCACTTTTACCGGAAACCAACACAACACGTAGGTTATCCTAGGTCATTCCTCGACTTTCGCACACTATTTCTGTTACCTTATGTTCGTTCGATATCGTCGATAATGCATACTCTTATTATTTATTACAATAATATAATAGAAAAAATAAAATTAATATTCGCGCAAAAACTTATACCAAGATGAGTTGTTGATATAAACATTGGCCTCCGAAAAAGATGTTCTAAGCTGACAACAAAGTTCTATGATTGTTGCAAACATGGCGACCGCTATCTGGGCTTCTCATACAGCCCGTGGACGCAAATTCATGTCACAAACCTAATACAAAACCTTGTAACGTAAGCAAAAAATATCCTAAACTGATTGAGTCAGACCTCGACAAAAACATCTGTGGTCGTTTACACATAGATCTCATCGGCCTAAAAAAAAAATTAGCAGCTTCCCTGAATCACAAAGAGCTGGAAAACCAGTATGGTTGCGTAAATTGCTATGATTTTCTGTTATAACTTACCTCTTCTGCAATGACTAGTTCCTTGTAATTCAACTCGGGATATTTACTTTCGTTGCTTTCGTCCAAATTTATAGTTAATCTCACTGTTTTCTTCACATTATTTTTTGCACTTTTAGGAGCACCCACTGTTATAAGAGTAGCACGTTTAGGGTCCGACATTTTCCACCAAATTCAAGCATAAAATGATTTTTTTTCACGGCATGACACGGACTGCATTTTCAAACTGTGTAGCATATTGCCACCATGTTGGAATTTATTGTTTGGGTTCTGAGCGCCACGGAAAGAATGTGAAACTTATAATAGTTGCTTATTGAAATGAATAGATGGCAGATTTGTTTCCTTATCTAGAAAATAGATGGCTGTTTCAAACTTTTCTGTATATAACAACTAACAAATATTATGTAAATCGTTCTTGTATTGAATAAAACAGATATTATTTTTATTAAAAATTTTATCAAAATTGTTCATTATTAGTTAAAAGTATGTATGTTAAACTAAATTAATAAACTTAAATCATATTTACCGCCAAAGGTACCATTGTAAACTATGTCATACAATTAGTTAGTAATACAATAAAATAATAGATGACGCTGTTTTGATAATTTCCAATCATATGAAATACTGTTTTAACAACAGTGTCGTATTGGTTTCTCGGTACAATAAATAGCTGACATTCGCGCCAAATAAATGAAATAAATAAAAGTGATTTTTAATTATAACCATACCTATCTGTACTATAGTTTTTCCAGTACTGTTTGTATTCATTAATATAAATGTAGAATGTATTTTTTACACTTATATATTTCACTATTTACTTTATGAAGGGAATAATGAACTCGTCTTTTTATTTTAAGAAGCAAAGATGATAATCTGTATAATCGGAAAATAAGATATTATTGTATTTTAATTACTATTCCATGGAATTACCAAAATTACAACTTTCGTATAAGTAGATAAAAAAATATGAATGACATTTTTCTTCGGCAATAAGAATAAATTGTAAAGAAAAAGATAATAAAAAGAATGAATAACATGATCTCGATATCTACTATATCGTCATTCAAGGGTCATTCAAGTGTTACGTAAGCATCAAGAAGAAAGGGTCTAAAGGGTCTAAGTTTGCTTACTATTGATGATATGGGGGACGAGGGATCTGAATGGTGATAACGTAAACAATATTTATTAGGTACTAATTATTTTTTTATTTGGGTTTGGGGCTTTGGGTTTGTGGTTGGGTTTAGTTGAGGCAACAGACGGACTGGTGGCATAGAGTGGGCAACTACTTGCGCCCGCCATAGAGTGGCCTGCACGCACCGGACTTTGTGCGAGTCCGGTGCATTGCACGCAGACCCGAGACGGTATGCTTTGCGCACGCAGGTCTCAAATTCGTTCCAGAGACCTAGTTCCGACCGCGTTGGGACCCCGCTTTGAGAGAATTGGAGCGACGTATGGACGTTTCCGTGTTCTCCGCTCCACCACAGTAACAGGCTCTGAGAGTACAGTGGAGTTTAAGTCAGACATAACCCACCCTCCGTTGCCCGCCCGACGGGGATGGTTATACAAGGAAAAAAAACCCCCGTTAAAAAAAATATAGTACTTTGCTTATTATTACTGGCAAGGAAGGATGTGGGGGTATATCCCGTGTCACGTCAGTACACGCAGAATACATGGGTTCTGTAAGGGTTATTAATTTTTCTACAAGCACTCGCTCAATCTCACCTGATGGTAAGTGTAAATTTAATATCAAAGTTTACCCACAGTTTTAACAGATTAATTAATATCTTTTAAATACGTAACTTAATTCAATTTTTAAAATTATTTAAAAATGTCAATTTTGATTATAATACTCTATGTACAATTATTTTTTTCTTTTTAGTTCGTCTACCTATTATTGTTAATGGTCATTATTTTTTTTAATACTGGTCTTTTTTATAATTTTTTAGTTTCAAAAGAGCTTATATTAATCCACTTGGAAACTTGATGCGGATAACAATGCTTAGTGCAAATTTCACTTAATAAAAACTTCTCATCCTGAAACTCCCGGTCAGAATAATAGGACAAACTTATTAAGTTATGACACTGCTATCGATCCTTGATAAGCATGCGTATATAACGCGTTGATAAGCGTCAATTTCATTCGACGTTTTAAAATCAATGAAAATTGAATTCGAAGATTCCGTTACACATTTATTGATCAGGCTAAAATAAATCTTGTTATAATAATGACAATATATAATCTGATTATATCTATACTAATAAACAAACATGAAGTGTCCGTTTGTAATGTCAAAATAACATTTTTGTTTTTACTAAATTTATGTAAATGTATACACGATACCTAAACCAAAAATACAATTTATAAAACTGTCCGTCTGTTTGTTCCTGGTAATCTCTGGAACGGATGGACCGATTACGACGGGATTTTTTTTTGATAGATAGCTGAAGTTACTCCGCGTAACTTAGGGTACTTTTGTTTTTCGAAAGTAATTAGGGTTCCGTGTAAAAAAATTAAAACGCCGTGAAGAATATATGAAACGCGGGTGCAGCCACGGGTGCACACCTAGTATATACACATATGTATATGTATATTTTAAATAACATCTATAAGAATATAAAAGATCCATGAACAAAGAATCAGAAGAAAGAGGATCAAAAAGAATTCCAACTGTATACTAAAAAAAATCAATTCAAATTTAAACGACCTTATTAAAAAGATGAAAATAAAAATTGATGCAATCAGCTGAAACTGAGCTCGCAGCATCTAAGAAGGGTATTTTCGGAAAACGCTGATGACTTGGACATTATGAGACCGAGATTCCTATTAAGATACGGTACATTAGTCTTTTAAGCCTCGTTTGTATCGAGCAAGTGGTTACTTGATACCAGTAATATATTATAGTAGTAATTTTTGTCGACTGATCTCTTTAGAGCCATTAAATGATTTTTATTGACAACTCACCGTCTAGTTTATAAGTTAAAATAGCTAGATAATAGCTATCTCGTTTTTAAGTAATCTACGGCAATACTTAATAAATAAACAATTGCTCAACTACGCAACTCCTAACATTTCGTAATATATAAAATTATTATATAAACCGTAATATATAAAGCACAAAATCGTAATTTTTATTAGGTAACCTTATAATGTAAATCAAAACCAGTTGTAAACTTACTGTCTTATTACAAAAAACAAAAATAAATTAGCGTTAAACACGCTTTTTACTAAACAGTGTCTAAAATTTATAATTGTATGAAATATAATCTATAAACAACCCTAAATCACTCTTTTGTAATTAAACTTTTTTAAAACATGTGTTCAACGGGAGTTTAACTTTTTTGTAATAACACCGATAGTGTTTAACAATGTATTAACAACCAAGTCAAAAATACGTGTTTTGCTTATTTTTGTTGACATGGGAATGGGGTCGCTGTACGCTAATTACGTAAGCAATATGTGGTTGACTTTTTTACTGTTCATTTTTTCTTTCAAAATTATGTCAATCCTTGCGTCATCATGAGAGAGAGGAAAAGAACTTTGCATACTTTTGATGATAACGGGGTTTGTGGTTTTTGCTTCGCGTAATAATAGACCATTCCTAAACCGTTATTTAAAAATTTCATTCATTTGTAAGGTAAGCATTTGCTTTGGATAAGTAGGTACTTGAATAAAGGTGCGTAAATGCATTTCCCCCCGTAAAAAAAAAAAAGAAAAAAATGGTACTTGAATAAAATAAAGCGCAGTTTGAACGGGGCATATTATTATTCCACGAATCCCGAAATATATGGACACTTTTTCATGATATTATTCATTAGGAATAATTAAATTTTGACTTCGCACCTCTCGTTTCGGGTAATTAAACTAAACTAAGTTCGTGTTTTTGGGTGATTTGTTTTACGTTTCATTTTTATAAATAGAACATTTAATAAATGTTTGTAAATAAAAACTTTAAAAATTATCTTTTGTAGGCTTTTAGTACTTTGAACACAATCTTAAATGTTATGTTAGCACGCTAAATTTAGAGGTACTGGCTTTTTATATACAAGGAAGAAGGTGACTAACAGGCATAACTATTGGTAAGCGGTCACCGTAGGCTAAAGACGCCTGCCTACCTTTACAAATTATTAGTAAAGTTTAAACAGATAAAAAACACTTCAAAATACATACATGCGCATGCTTCTTCGAGAATGAATTTTACAAAAACAGAAAATATTAATTCTAAAGTTTAAATGTACAGCATGCTTATTCTTTTCGCCTAGTTCTCTCACTACTTACTCGGACTTACTTCTATTTGTTTTTGAATATTCGAAATTGTGACGCTAATTCTGACGCTCATCGCATTTAAAGCAGTTTCACTTCAAAAACTCTTTTACTACTTTCAGAGTTATAATAGGCAGATAGGCGTACCTTGCGTAAGGGCCTAATCAAGTATTACGTAATATCAATGGAAGTAAAGGGTATATGCTTTGTTTATTTTTGAAGGAGTGGGGGACGGAGGGCGGATCTGAATGGTGGTTACGGAAGCAATGTAGTAGTACTACCTTTCACTTTTTTTTCTTTCAATATTATCCCAATTGTCACATAATCATTCATCTATCCATTTAACCGAAAGACGTCCAATGGTGGGCGTAAGTCTCCCCAAAGATCTCCACAACGACCGGTCTTGCACCACGCGCATCCAGCGGCCTCCCGCTATCTTGACCAGGTCGTCGGTTCACTTTGGGGGGGGGGGGGGGGGGCTACTCACAATGCGTCTTCTGGTATGCGACAACCATTTGAAAACCCTTTAGCCTCATTGGGCATCGGTTCTACGAGCAATGTGCCCAGCCCGTCGCTCCTTAAGTTTGGAAATTCTTCGGGCAATGCCGATTATTTTGATTTTTCTGCGGATTTCCTAATGTTTGTTTCGATCACACAGTTAAACTCCGAGTATAGCCCTCCCTTTGGGTTACTTGGAGGTTTCAATTTAGACCCCTTGTAAGCCTTCACGTCTCAGTGCCGTAAGTCATCACTGGCAACACACAGTGGTCGAAGAATTTTGTCTTGAGACACTGCAGTATTTCGGACGAGAAGATTTTGCGTAGCTTCCCAAACGCGGCCCAACCGAGTTGGATTCTATGATTAACTTCTTTTGTGATGTTTAACTGACTATTGATGACAAGGAAAAATGGGAGTCAAAAAGTCCTAAATTTTCCAAACGCTAAGATCAATAATATGTATAAAACAATCCCTATAATTCTCATCTTCAAGGTGAACCTCACTTTAAACGGAGTAATTTACCTCCGCAGTGACTATATTTATCTCCTTAGAAAATCTCCCCATTCACAGATGCATTATTCCCTACTTAACATGAAAGACTCGCAGCCAACCGCCCAATAAAATTCTTGAATATGTAACCGAACGCATTTAAATAAATTTCACTACAGAATGAAACACTTTCGTGAGCTTACATTACAATATTTATGAGCCCGGCTTCCTTTAGTTCGCACATGACTTAAATTTCACCCTTTACCTGGGACGATATCCAACTATTTGGCTTGTGAAATATTTTCAGGCGATATTGGAAGATAACATGCAACTAACTGCCATTATGTGATTACCGTAGAGTCTCAACTCTAAGAGCGATAGTCTTATAAATCTTAACGGTGAAAGTAAAAAAATATGTATGTGTGGCGTGTAAGTGACATGCAATTACGTAATTACCGGCACGTAAAGAAAGAAGTACGTGGCCTTTTAAGGACAACTGGAAATTACTTCACACCTTGTGGGACAACTTCCGTTCTGATTGTTTTACATTCAATGCTTATTGCTATGTGTTACAGAAGAAGCCTTAGCAATATTGGTTCTAACACGGCGTAGAGTGTAGACTATGTCAAACTTACTTTCATTAATATCTACTTATTACCGTAGTGTGACATTTGTGTAATAAAACTTCTTTGCAAGCGACGAGATCAAAATTTCAATATGTTGTCACGTGATGAGCAATAGAATTACAGTCGGTTCACAATTATTTTATCTCTGAGGTATCATATTGGTATGTTGGCATTACGAACTGTCATGTATTCAGAATATTTTCTCAATCGTTTTTGAATTTTGCATGGAGGAGAAAGATCAAATGAAGCTCCGTTAATTTCATTCGTTAACGATTTATCGCACGTGCTCGTACGTAAAACATATACACATATATATATAGTTTAATAATATATAGTTTGTGTATTCAATTTTTTAATCGTTTATCAAATCTCATGGAAATTGTATATTTAGAACGTAACACAATATTCAGAACGACAACTTAACGGTTAGAGGTAAAATAACTGTGAACGGACTATAGCGTTACAATATTAAATAGGCATTAAAGGACGGATAGTAGTAATACGTAGCACGAGAGAAAAAGACAACAATAACAGTCACGCTAATTTTGACACGACTATAGAATTATTATTTTCTGCTATTTGTGCTATATTCGGTCACTGATATATATTTGTTACTAATAATTTTTCTTATAAATTTAAATTAAAGATTGCCAAACAAGTTTCACTTCTGACAAGACTACTATATGTACATAAAATCTTTTTGATAAAGAATTTGTTTTTATCATAAACATGCTTTAATATCCTCTGAGACACTGTGTTAATAACTCGAGAAATATTAAAAACGTCATATATATAACATTTTGTTATTTTATCAGGAAGAGTTCTTTAAAAAAACAGAGTGATTGTTTCATAGTTTCTCGTGTTTATACAGCTTCCAATTTTTATTCTTTCGTATTTACAGAACACCGAACGGGTTATTTGCATTGGATATATTCCAGTTCAATCTAGCCGGATGGGGATCGTTGCACATTGGATAACCCACCTGCGCGGGTTGCCAGGTTATTTACACCCAAAATATTTTGATTAGAGATATCTAATTATTTTTAAAATAATCTTAAAGTAAATCTTCTTAATTCGTTTTCAGTTACTTTTAAATTACCTTTTTTCAGTGTTAAAGTACAGTTATTTCTGCCACAAGACGATGATGTTTGTTCTGTTGTATTTTAGTTTTGGAACATAAGATTAGAGAAGTAAAACATGGTTGGGCCTAAGAGTTTTTATTTATGGCCGTAATAAATTGAAAACAACAAAAAACCGAGTCATGCAACTAAATCTTCAGAAATAGCGGCCAATTATCAAAGGGTCGATGGTTGACATTCATAATCCTATGGGTGTAATACTCTGAATCCTATTTCCTAGAATCCTTTTTCACGTCGGTTATAAATAGTGTCAAAATACTAATTACATTACATACATTAATAATAATTTACAAATTAATGGATATAAATAATTAAAAAGGGATATTAATTAAATTTAACTCTCATATTAAAGCAACCCCTTATAATTTTTATAATGCAAAAGCAATTCTTCCGGTATTGCGATAAATTTATTAGAAGGCGTCTATCTGTATAGTTCACTGGTTGTTTAGAAACCTATGGCTATACCGGCGGGCTGATAACGTACTTTCCAAGAGCCAGACCATAACATAAATCACAAAATATCGGCACAGAAATTGCAAATACGTATTTCGTACACAATAATAAAGCCATAGCGTAAGCAAATGAACGACAGTACTGCCTTTGTGGAACTATTAGTGAATTAAAATACGAATTCTTCTTAATTAACTAAAGACTTAAGAATGTTTTGGTATCATGTACGACTATTAGAGGCAACTCGATAGCCTATGATGGGGCATATGATAATCTTTATATTGATTTCTCTATCAATCGCTGATCATTCTACTCAGTGTAGTAATTTATTTTTGAGCTGTTTGATACTTTAATAATGACTTATACTTCGATAAATACTTATTGGATTTACATCATTCTTTTTTTAATTTATTGTTTAACCACTATGAACAAGTTTTAGTGTAAATTTTATTACAAAAAATACATTAAATAGAGACAAAAATGACAATCATCTGGTTACGTAGAAAATTTTGAATAAACATTTGAACATTTTTAATATACAATAAGTACTTTGAATAATTTTAAACGTTGAAAATTGTTATTTGTAAAAGTAACCGCAGGGTATAACTAGTATATATAATTAATCCTTATTATCTAGTTACTGTTGAGTATTAAAACGGTATATTTACTCGAAAAAATATTATAAACGTAATAAATCGATAATTTCAGGAATTTTGTAATACTGGTAAACCATATTATTGAAATTTGTGTAGATGAGAGGTATAAAAAACAAAGGTTTTTTTTTTTGGGAAGAAAGAATACTTTGGTATCTTCAAACTTGTAATCCTTTAAATGGGAGTTACGTTGGTAGAGTGAGAATAACCTTTTTTATACGTCCTTGACGTATTTGTCTATAAATATGCAAAATAAAACTTTTCGGCATTGTTTCTACAAGAAAGGTGCACAGTCTTATCTTTGAACCTTTTTATGACGTAAATTGTGAGCGACCACAGCCTCTGTTTACGATTTTATTTTTGGTTTAATAGCTATTGATCAAATATCTATAAAAAATCATGAAAACTTTTTTTTTTCTCAAATGTTCAATAATAATCTTGGTTGGTGATCGAACATTGATTTAGATCAACAGCACTGGAGTTATCTCGTTATTAATAATAGGTTAATGATTATCTCTTGTAGTCTATCGAATAAACTCTTTGGCACAATATATTATTCTCTTGAATAAATGAAAATTTGATTATCAATTGGCTCCATACAGAGAGCGTATGCTTATTTTAAATTGAATCTTAGCGCGTCCTAGATTACAGAGAAGTTCCGCATTCAGAGATATCATTGAAAATTTGTAAGTTGTATAGATTTTATTAGTTAAATCGATCTTTGTTATTTAGTCACCTCATGTTGTGAAGGTGCATGTGACGCTTAAATTCTTAATATAGCTGTATGAAGACTAAAGTTTACAATAAATTCTGAGTCAGTATGATCGGTGAAAGTGTCGGCCTACGTCATGTGAGCTCCACAATGAGTCTTAACTTTTTGAATGTAAACATCATAATGAAACAATATAGTAAAGTGGAAAGGTTTCTAATGCTCACTCACATAATCAGTTATAACCAACAAGTCGAAAACTTAATGTTAATTATCTATAGATGTGTTTCGGCACTATCACTCGTGTTCTTACCATCTTCAACCACGACTTTCTCTTAAAATCTCGTATGCATTTTATGTAGTGAGAATCAGTATCGCGTATAACCGTCGCTAAGGCCAACGGTGTACTTTACTGAGTAATTTTGCCAACTATTAAACTTAAAATTATTGTTATTATATTTTATATATATGTATGTTTTTATATAATGTATGAATAGTGTTTATTTAGATTCATTAAAAACACCATTATAATGAAGTTTACGCGTAAGAATATGTATTATTATATAATCTATTATTATTATAAAGAGATAAAATTTGTGAATTAGAATGTTCGGGGTAATCTCTGGTGACACTCATCCGATTTTGGAAATTCTTACACTGTTTGAAAGCTATATTATATATAGGGTACTCTTTACGGGAGGGATAGGACGTAAGTTTTTTCCCTTACCGAGAATTGCACAACACCGCTAAATTTCACTTCATTAAAATATTGCACACGAATTAAACGATGTTTAAACTTGAACTAGTAGTTAAGATTAAATTGTACCGAAGTGAACTAAGAATAGCAAAATAAGGTGGAAAAATAAAGTTAAAATCTGTAACAGACAAGAAAAATCTGAAATAAAAACAAATTGTATGGTTTAAGAATATTAGATATAACGTTAAAAAATGTATTAGATTACGAATTATGAAATAAATTAAACTTAACATGGTCTCTGGCAACGCCTGAGGAGTGGACGGGACGGGATGGGATGTAATTATCTGTATTAGTAGCCGTAGTAGTAGTAGTAGTAGCCGAGCGTAGTCGCGGGCACAGCTAGTACTTTATAAGAAAACCTGTAATCTCTTACATCGACCACTACACTGTGGTACTATGCAGGTGCATATAACGCGGCATTGAACATGGCCGACCTGGATCCGAGCGCCGGGATTTAACTGGAATTATGGGAATAGCACTCAATTGTTTGTTAGAATATTAGATATCATATATTGCTTCTTGTGTTTTTATTCTCAATTTTCTATATCGTTATAGTTTAAAAGCTCAATAATAATATTTTGGGTTTTTAGACAATATTTTCTTATTATGTCATATAAATCTGTATAATGTGTTGATTGTTTAGCAAAGCGATGACCACTAAACATGGCGATCAAATGTTTTTTTATACGGTATAGGCTCCGTGCTTCGACCACAATCACATTTGATGTTAAGTGGCGATGTGGTCCAGGATGGTAAACGCACTAAGCCTAGGTTCTTAAGTGATGCTGCCGGAACATACCTATTGGTATTTGGCGACAGGTTTTTCGAACTTGAGGGTGGTAGTTACCTAGGCGAGCATTGTTAGAAAATACCGTACCACCATGCTATGGTTTCCTCATGATGTTCTCTTTCACCGTAAGCTCAGGGTGATTTAAGAGTTGGATAGGTGGGTTTGAACTCGCGTCTTTTGACGCGGTTTTTTTTTTTAGCAAATCATCTCGTTCAGCCCACATACAGTTTGAACAGCTCGCACAAGCACCAGCAGCCCCAAAGTTATTTATTTAAACAAGAATTTACAATTATAGTTACAAATTTTTCTCAAAATAAATACATCTAGAAAACTACAGACTACCTATGCTAAGCTTACAAACTAATGGGGGGCACGGGGAAACCTCAGCTATGCGAGGACCGGCGTATGAGATAACGCGCCAGAGGTCTATGTATTAGTGACAAGTATCCAACTCTTTCTCTCCTATCGGGAGGTCTAGCGTGCAACGACGCGATGTTCTGGAGGTGAACGTGCGCCGACATTTCCGTTTTACGGAAGATGTTGGTTGCAAAGCTGCTTACAAATGCATCCAGGCTCTCTACACGCAATTACGTGGTTGCTAACGTATCGCGGTGCGTGATGATGCGAAAGCCGTTTCTTGTTCGTTTCCGAAAACGACTGAACCAAGCAGGGGCGACATAAGTAAATAGTGACCTCAGGTTTTACTTAAACCGTGCCTCGTTCTCAAGGGTATATTACTGACGCGATATCCGGCCGCATTATCCACTGCGCCATCATCGCTTCAAAAGCTTTACCGTCTAGAGCAGTCTTTCCCAAAGTGGGCGATAATGCCCCGTTGTGGGCGCTACATGCCGCAAGAGACCCAAAAGAAGGGGAGGCTTTGTAGAGGTTGAAGGGGCGATTTGTAATTTCATCAAAGTGTGTAGGTACTTAATTTTTTTTAATTCATCAAAATTCAAACTGCCCAACCTAAATTTAATTTAGTTAGGTACTTAATTAGTTAGTTAGTTTATATATCTGTCATGTTTGATTGAATAAATAATTAAGTAGGTAAAAAGTAGGAGGGCGCTAAAAAGTAATTTATTTTCAATGTAGGCAGTAGACAAAACAAGTTTGGGAATCTCTGGTTTAGAGCAAAAAACAAATAATAGTTAGTTTATATAACAATACAATACGGCATCGGTACTTACGGTACATTAGTCTGTAATAACTCGTAAGAACTGCCTCATACTTTATCTTACACTTGGTTAAATGCAAGGAAGTAATTCTGTTCATATTTTATTATATTATTGCATATTATACGTAATGTAATACGTTTCAGTGTAAAAGGTCGTCGAACTTTTGTTTATTTAACCTCATACTCAAACATTTATATGCTTTACTAGCTGTGCCCGCGGTTGCAACCGCTTGGAATTCAGACAATTTTCAGCCTATGTTCTCCCCATGGATCCAATATATGTCAATACCAACTTTCATGGAAATCGGTTCAGTAATCTTGCGTGATTGACGAACAAATTAACCGAGTGATAACTTAGATTGTCGTTCTATCTACACGGTTCGGCTCGCGCGCTGTTATTAGTTACGACTATAAAGGGGGTTTATATTTAGTGTATGTTAGTGTTTCACCTAACTATAAGTATTTACCTCAAATATCTACTAAGAAACATCTAAAGCTAACAAAAAATAAATCATCTTAACACATTCAGCTATCTATACTATTCTAAAACCAGACATTACCCGCCTATCGTGAGATTTACGCCGGGCTTTAAACCTGGTTGCATATTGCGAACCGTTCGAATCCGCTGTGATATACCTACGAATTTAATGCGGCCGTTATCCTGCACCGGGTTGAGCCGAAAACGTGTCGGGTTTTACACTACGCGATTTATAAAATCCTTTTAAAAATATAATAATTTTTCTTAAACAATGTAAAATTAAGATTTCAGATATTTGACACTCTTTTTTTAGGTTTTTATAAACTTGCCAGAACTTCAAAGCATCACACAACACCTATCTCTGACACAAGTTAATAAAAAAAGGTGTTTGTACGTATTTACGTACATAGCTATAGCATATTTATAAACGTTATATTTAAAATATACATGAAATTTTATTCGCTTAAAAATAACAACACACTTTAATGTTTAGAATAATAACATCAAACTGAACACTTCTTCTTCTTCTTAGATTATGGCAATTTGTGTACAAACAATTTATGCCAGCGTCATGTAGGTAAGGCGTATTTTCAATCTTCTATCAGGATTACCAAGCATCAGCAAAACGGTGGCTTTGCAAAGCACAACGGTGGCTAAGCAAAACGAACTTTCCATGGAGCTTTGTCGGAATAAATGTTACGCGTTATTTGCCATAATAAAGTTAACTTGCACACAATAACCAAACTATTGTTGACGTCACAACCGAAAAACAATTGAGTATCTTTTTAAATTTAGAATTTTAACGTAACAATATATCGCAATTGTCGTAACTCGAAAAAAACCACTATTTCTGATTTATCTCTTTCTATTATAGGCATAAATTCATTTCAAGTAATGTTATATATCAGATAAAAATATGCTGTGTAGTACCATAGATAAACTATTATTATAGTCTTTGGTACAAAACACAACTAAAAAAATAAAAACTAGGCAGTCACGGTGACTGCCGACAGAAGTGAATTCTTTGAAAAACGTCTGTTTTTTAGCTTTTTTAGAAAGCTTAGGAATTCCTAAGTCATCATACTTAACATTCCTTTCCATTACTGATAAATAATAAAACTCAGGCAAATGCTTCTGCGACGCCAAATAAACAAAAAAAAAATTATGAGACTTTCCATCGAAAATTTCATGTCGTTGACAGCAGGTTAGTAGCTAATATCACATTCTATAAGTTACGCGAATTTATGTTTTTTTTCCATATCGAGAATTGCACAATGCCGCTAAAGAAGTTTACACGTCAAAAATGATGCACCCGAATTAAACGATGTTTAAACTCGAAATGGTGGTCAAGATACAATTGTAACGAAATGAACTAAGAAAGTAAATGTGAAATAAGGTGAGAAAGTATAGTTAAAATCTGTAATAGACAAGAAAAATCTAAAATATAAATACGGATGAAATTGCAATAAGAATAATAGTTTAAGAATATAAGATTGAAAATTGTATTAAATTAAGAATGATTAAATAAATCAAACTTAACAAGGTCTCGGGCAACGCCTGAGGAGTGAACGGCAAAAAAGCTCTCAAATATATCTGTGTGTATTATTTTCCCAATTTTTTGTTTATTTAGACGTTTATGAATGTTTATTTAATCGTTGCATATGTCGTATCCTATTAACTATAGTGTTGTTATAATAATGTGTGGATTTATATGGGTCGATCCTTCCGGTGTGCGATGTGCTTCCAAACGATGTGCATTTTCTTCTATAAATAATAATAACTTGTTATAATTTTTTATATAATTTATATTAAAAATGTACTTCGTAAAATTCTATTAATCGTTTAGTGTGAACCGACTTCCAAATACACTAAATAAATGTACATACTATATTTTGTAGGTAATTTAGAGAGACCCCGCAGGCTCAGGTTGTACGATTTGTAGTAATACATACGTCTTGTCTAACTGATTTGAATACCCTAAACAATATTTAAATAATTGAGAAATCTTGTCTAAGAAGTATCCAATTAGAAATCGTTAACTTACTATTTAAATGTTTCAAACTAAAGTTAATAAACAAAAACGCTGACCAAAGACAATTCGAACATAAATTCAAACCTCAACTGAGTTGGATACGTAATTGTATATTGATTTTTTGATGAGAATGATCTATTGATGAGTATTGTGAATTAAAATCCATAATAGACTCACCCACAGAACATCGTTCATAGTAAGTTAGTCATCAGTCGTCTTGTTGTCTTTCTTGATTCCGAAATTATAAAAAAAAAATTGCTCTTTATGCAAGTGATGTACATACAGACAGATAGATGTTGCGTTTTTTTTAATACGTAAGCATTGTTATGGGGACTGTAAAGTTGCTGTTACACAAGTAACAATTATTTTGCACGTCGATAATGACGCCTGTACTTGACTGTGTCTACAAGGCGACCGATAACTCAGGTTAATTCAGTCGTCTGTCGTACTATGTATGCAGTCCGTTCCGCACATCTGTAAGGGCTTTAAACTGACTCGTATGATATGACAGCAAACGGTGTGAATGCCGCATCGATTGCCTTAAGCGATGCGGTGTTATAATTAATATCAAAGACTAATAAAAAAAAAACTTTAAATATTAGTTAATAAGTTACTAAAATATATACCACTATTAAGTGATAACTACCCTCTCTAAAGTGTGTACGAACGTAAGAGGTTTCCGATTTCATCCTAATTGATCCGTGTAGATTTCAGTTCTTTTTTTTCTTAATTAATATCTAACGAGATATCTAACACTAGACGTTATCAAAGTTAATTATGAACCATTTTACAAGCAACATTTACTCGCGGAGCGTTAGCAATCGCCGTTCCATTACTCGATCGGTTTAAATTCACTTCCAAGAACAATGTATATCATTTCGCTGCGTTTATCAGTTACGCTCGACTGCGTAACACGGAATGACTCTAGGTAATACGGACGCGTTCTCTTGTAGCTCTCTGTTTATTTGGCTAGTTTTGTTATGTATTTTCAACAAAATTTGTGTTTTCAGTACAATCTAGAAATTTCATCCGTGGTAGATATATACCGACTCAGTGGCGTAGCTAGCATAGGTGACACCCGGTGAGGATATTCTGGTGTCCCTTCAAGGTCACAACTTAACTCAAGCCCGCCGGCATCTTACTCCTCCGCCCAATGGTTACAATTTTTATTATTATCTATTATTGAAATATTACCTACATTTTTGAAAGTAGCATTTGTGCAGTCTAACAAATTATTATGAATTTTTGTATGTGCCATTACTAATGTGTGGTTAAGATTTTTCGTTATTTGTATTTTTTTTAATTCACGATCGGGTGTCATTTTGCCGCGTCTCGTTGTTGGCACTCTGGAATCGACTATGAAAACTTTAGAGAATTCGCTGACACATGCAGTGTGGTATCACAGCTATTCCTAGTAGATGTAAGTGTTAACACTATTTTATAAGTGTGTATAATAACCAAATTGACTTTTGTCTGTAATAAAAGATTTTTATTTTATTACTAGCTGTGCGCCAGCGGCTGTGCCCGCGTTTTATATATTCTTTACTGCGTTTTTTTTTTTTATACGGAACCCTAACATTTTTAGTACTAAGATAAAGTAAACACATTTCTCATAAATTCAAGCACTTGCCTTTAAAACTGGGCATTAAATCAGATCGGATTCAATTTTTTATGAGTTTTACTTTTTTTTTACGCAGAACGATAATTATTTTCGAATGTTAAAACTATCCTAAGTTACCCGGAGTAACTTAAGCTATCTACCAAAAAAGTCCCATCAAAATCCCGCCCCGGAGATTACCCTGAACAAACAGACAGGCAAAACTTTTTTAAATTGTATTTTTGGTATATGAGTCGTTTTAACATTCATATCTATTTAGTAAAAAAAAATACTTTGACTTTACAAACAGACACTTCAATGTTATTAATTAGTATAGATATACTTGTGGATGTTTTATTTTAGTTGGACATTGTCGTCGACATTTATTAAAGAACACTCGAATATTTAGGTATCCCCATAAGAAAAAATTGGAAGGTGTAAAGTCAAGGCTTCTTGGAGACCATGGGATATCACATGAGAAATCAATTTGATTTGATTTGACATTGAAGATATTTAAGAATAAATACTATGTAGGACTTCAGAATACATTTCGATAGTTATAAAAATTTTGTCTGTTGGTATATCTGCCTGTGTGCCTATTTATTAATTTGTTCGCCATTAACGCAAAAACTACTGAACCGATTTCGATGAACTTTGGTAAGGTATTAGTTTATACACTATAGTAGCATACTCTTTACATACTGTGTATTTAGATTCATTAAAAAAACGATATATTTTTAATATATAATTAATAATATATATTTAATTATTTTAATCACAATTAATGTAATCGAATGCGGCAATAATTCTATAATATGACGTGCGCTGCCTTAATAGTTTTGATCAATGGCGGTACGTGACATAGATAGATATAATAATATATTGGTAGAAATAGATCGCATCTAGAATGGATATAGGCTGTCTATTATAAAATAATTGTCTGAATTCCTCGCGGACACAGCTAGTCTAGCTAGATTATACTGCATTACTCAAATATACTAAGTTGAGTCGAGAATTGAGAATTGAGAATTCAAACAGAATTGGTCTATCGTGGGTAATAATTCCTATCAGGTCAGTGAATCCAACTTACTACTCTTTAACTAGAAATATATGAATGCTCTCACGTATAAACTACGAATAATTACGGAAGAACAAAACTTAGTTCGGTCACGTGCACAAGTTGTAACGAAATTGTAACTCGATTCAGCGGAAGTTATTCAACACAAAATGACCTATTCAACCTATATATGTAAGTAGAAAACATATTTCATGATGTTTATTTCCAAGTAGATAGACTTTATAAGAGGCTAGTATATGGTATTTTTTACCTACTCTGATAAACTCGTTGCTGTTGATTGTTGTCAGTTGACGCCGGTATATTTTTCTTTTGTCAAATTTAAATAAGAAAGTTGAGTGAAAGTTCACACGCGGTAGAAATGAATGTCGTTTTAGTGACATCTAGTTTGTTTTTTTTACAAACAAATTTATTGCAGCTATTAGGCATATGTTTTAGTGACATCTACTGGTTAATGATGGGACTGTTGTCTTTTTTTTTTCGTTACACATTTTCGTTTCATAAAATCCAACGCCCATAAGCAGTTTCACTTCAAAAACTATAATCATCATCATAATTTCAGCCGAATAAGGTTCACTGCTGGCTATATGCCTCCCTCAAGGAACTCTAGAATTAAAGATCTTGCGTATCCACATACAGTGGATTTCCACGACCTTCACCAGTTCGTCGGTCCACATTGTTGGTGGCCTGCCAAACAGGAATAATGTAAATAAGATGCGAAGTGTATTGCTACGTTGGTTACTTCCTGTGATGTTTTTTGAATAAATTACCACACTATTCAACCACAGGATGTCCACTACTGGGCATTGGGCTCCCCCAAAGATCTCCACGACGACCGGTCTTGCGCCACCTGCGTCCAGCGGATTCCCGCGATCTTTACCAGGTCGTCGGTCCACCTTGTGAGGGGCCTACCCACCTACGTCTTCCGGTGCGTGGTATCCATTCAAGAACCCGTTGGCCTCATCGGCCATCGGTTCTACGAGCAATGTGCCCAGCCCACTGCCACTTAAATTTAGCAATTCTTCGGGCAATGTCGGTTACTTTGGTTTTTCTGCGGATCTCATTCCTGATTCGATCACGCAGTGAAACTCCAAGCATAGCCCTTTGAGCTTCCTTATTAGGCCCATTGTAAGCGACCACATCTCATTGCAGTATGTCATCACTTGTAACACACACTGGTCAAAGACTTTCGTCTAAAGACAATGCGGTATCTCGGACGAGAAGATTTTGCGTAGTTTACCGAAGGCAGCCAAGAGATTACCTCACATATCTTCCATTTACTTTTTTTTCGTATTGCAATTGTGGCACGTTTGACGCTCAATGCTAACAGTGTTGTTGTATCGCACTGGTAGTGCCTACAAGACCTTTCGCAGTTAGGAAACGGAGCACATCTTGAACCACTGTTGGAATATGTGCTAGAGAAACTACCATTTCCCACAACACATGTTTAATTTTTTTACAAAGTATAGGTTCAAGTGCTTTGGCTTCAATATCACCTGATGTTAAGTGACGATGTGGTCCAGGATGGTAAACACACTAGCCTAGAAGTACTGATTTTTAACTGATGCTGCCGGAACACACCTATCCCTATTTGGAGACAGGTTTGGAAACTTGAGGGTGGTACCTACCCAGGCAGCTATTATTAGAAAATGCCCAATCACCTTGCTATGGTTTTCGCACGATATCTTCCTTTACCGAAAGGTCTGGCTGATTTTAGAGTTGGATAGATGGGCTCGAATCCACATCCGGCCGCACAACCCACTGTGCCATCAACGCTTCATTTATATGCTAGCTTCAGGACACGCGTCTACTACCTAGGTATACGTATATGCTGCAATTAGAAATATCTTGGCGTGCACGTGTATCTTACAAGGATTACATAGGCTCACATATGTACTGCAGCTGGTCCAAAGACGCAGGCATGTCAGATTTAGACTAATTATATTTGCGTCACTCTTTACCTTATCATTATTTACTCAATATCTAATTTATCTGTATGCATTTGTATTTAAACTAGATTATTCTGAACTGTATCACAAAAATCTGCAAACAATAACTAATCAATTTCTTTCAATTCAAGCCTAGGCCTCTCGAACTAAATTCAGAATTCATTATAAAAATAACTATAAAATATATTGCTTACACAATTTCGGTAAACACTGGACCCAAATCTCTGAACCCAGACAACAGTTTCAAGCATGAGTTGAATATCAGCCCTCAATATCAGAACAGTGAGGTAAGTACAAAGCTGTTCGACAGCTTGCTTTGAAGGATTTACCTCGTAATACTACTTGAAGCGGCTTATTCATCTCCCGGAGAGAAAATGGCGTACGCTCTCGAAACCAGATAGAATTCTGGCCATGTATTATATCAGTCACTTTATACTAATCCAGTATTATGGTGCACCAAGTAACATTGTATTTGTAACTAATTTAATTTAGATCCCTACATTGATAAAGTACCTACTATTTATCCAAAAAGACTACGAAAAGTGTCCAGTCTGGAATGAAGAGAATTTTAAGAGGATATGCGGTCGGAAATGTAGGTATTTCAGAAATCTATTGCTATCGCGTTGCGCCCCAAAGAAATAATTATAAAACACGAAAGGGACAACTGCAGCTCGGGATGGATTTACCTGTGCAAAATAGACGAAAACATTACTTCGTAGTACCCTGACTCCTCCTCCAAAACTGAACCCATTTTTTATTTTCTTTCAGTTTTAGAATAATAAAGACTTTGGCTAAGCCTGTAAGTTTTGCTTATTAATATTTTATCCATCAAATATGTTTGACGAACCCCTGAAAATTACAGTAAAAATCGAGCGTTTTTTACATTTTCAAAGGCTACTGGTTTCTGCAATAATTAATTTATGAAAAAAATCTAAACGTACCTGCATGGCAGTGGTGGATATAAATTATTTCATATAAAAATATTAACCATAATGCTATTATCGTGGAAGAAAACAGGGGACTACGTTTGTAAGGAATAAATATATACTTCTGCTATATATCACTGTTTGTTTTCTGAATAAATAAAATAAAATAAAATAAAAAAAATGCTGCCAGGATATCCTCTTAACATGTTTTGTAATATTTCGTGTTTCATTACGGGCGACATATTGGTTCTACGGTAATCTTTTTATTTGCCATGTATTAATTTTTATTGTAGGTATATGACTTTATATTATTCAATTTTGGTGGCATTTTAGTAATATAGTCTTGTTTTGGTGCACAAGTATTAGAAATAATGACACGGAGCTTGAATTCTGAGGTCTTTAAGCCTTAGTCAAATATTTATGAATGTAAGAGTGAGGAGCGGTTTTGGTTGGTCAAATAGTTATTATACACAAGTGATATGTATTGATAAGAATGATACAGAACGTACATTTTGAAATAAAATAACAATCTTGGAATGCTCAATAACAAATGGCTGCCATTCTGTTGGAGCACTGAAGATTAGTAAAATAATACGTAGTTAGGGTTAAACAGCACGTATTCAACGCCGTGTTGAATTATAAGAAAATACATTCTTTTTTGTTGTTAAATCTTACCATATAGTCAAAATAATCCCTTGTGAAACATTTATCAAATTTATTGTTTACAGCAATGGCTCTCATACTTTTTTTTAACGGGGTTTACTTTGATAGCAGGAAACTACGATGAATCATTTTAATTCATTAATCTTCATTAGAAATACAATTTTGACATCTTCTTCACAAGTTCGATAACTCTAGGAATAATTTTCTCAACGCTATTCTAAAGAACGCACGACGATATCAACATTTGTAATCGTTCGCGGAGTATATATTATTTACCATTATTTTAGAGCTGTTTCTTAACCGTATTTGAACCCACTTTAAGCACATGCTCTATTCTTGAGTGCCTTTTTAGACTGTATTTTTAATCTGTCCACGCCTCCTCTGCGTTATCTCAATGCCCTCTAATTTTCTTTAGGTTTTCTAATGACCCTCTGAAAGTCACAAGCCTACACGGGAGCGTTGTCGAATACGTTCAGAACTTAGGCTTTAGTGAAATAAAATATCTTTTTATCATTTCTGCATTGTATACAGTATTTCTGAATCCAAATATAAAAGCAGTAATTTATTTTAATTCTCCATTAAAAATACTAAATTAATTTCATTTTTATTCAATAATTAACAGCAGAAAACTGCTGATAGTAATTTTGATGATGTTGTTTAGGCGTGAAGCTATCGAAATGACCCAGACGACATAGCGAGCGAGAATTAATATGCGAAGTTTGATCAAAAGGCCGAAGTTTCCCAATCTACGCGAGTCTTTTGTGCCGGTAACGAATTAATGACCACCCACCACATTATTATTACATCACTTTGGAAGCGTGTCGAAATATGAATCACTAGTTTTGGGTCCGGGCTATGCGCATTTATTACATTTATTTATATTTTTGCAAAGTGACAGGGTAATTGAGCCGGACTGGATTGTCAAACCGTACGCTTACGTCATAAAGACGCGTAATGGTTGCAACACACAGCGGACGGATTTGGACGCTAGCTCGATGTTTCTATAGAAAACATCGCGACGTTAGCCGAGCGTCACTTCTTCTATAATAAAATCCAAATCTACTTAATGAAGCCGTTGCATTGTGGTTTTAAAGCTCGACTCTTTTTAATGCATTTAACAAACTGTTCGATCTCCAATCTCGAGTTTCTAAATGTTTAAAAAATATACGAAAAAAAATTTGAAAACCAAAAAAAGATAATTTGTTTGGTGTAAGAAAATTTCTCTGTTATAAGTATTTTTATTAGTGTTATATAAAATACAAATTAATGCCAACATATTTGTCTATCTTTATCTATACTAATCTATACTAATAAATAAAATTGAAGGATCAATTTTTGTAAGGTCAATTTTTTTACTATATACATATGAATGTATATACAATACCTATACCAAAAATACAATTTTTAAAATCTATGTCTGTCTGTGTGTCTCTTTATAATGGGTAATATCCGGAACGGCGAGACCGATTTGGATGGAATATTTTTCGATAGATAGCTGAAGTAGCTCCGGATTACTTAGGGTACTTTGAATATTCGAAAATTATTAGGGTTCAGCTTAAAAAATAAAACTTATAAAAATTTGAATAAAATCCTATTCAATGCACAGTTTTACGGGCAAGTACTATAATCTATAAGAAATATTTTTACTTTATCTTAGTACTAACAACTTTTTAGGAAAATTAGGGTTTTGTCTATAAAAATTAAAACGCAGTGAAGAATACATGAAACGCGGGCGCAGCCGCGGGCACACGGCTAGTTTAAACTAAATTGCTTGTTTAAACAGATGAAACATACAGTTGTGATCACATCCAAAAGTATTGTCTTTTACGGAGTATCTAAATTTAATCTTTGATTTAATTAGATCAACAGTTAATCTGAAAAAATAAACAATAACGTTGCCAATTAGAAAAGAGTGAGTCGAGGTTTTAGCAGAAACAATGAAATCAAATAATTGTGCAAAACAGAATTTATGCGAGTGTAGCTGAGAGATACAGTTAGTTTAATGTAATGTAATGTGCGAATTAATTTTATACTTTTTGATAGATCATTCTAAATAGCTAGCATCATTTTTTAAAAATGGCCGCCGTTTGTTAAAGTAAATTACATGAATGGCAGAGAAGATATTGTTTTGTTCTCTAGGGAAATCATTTGCAGGTGTTTTTGATTAGTTTAAGTATATTTGTCATAACAATGGAATTAATGTATATGGAATATAGGATCTTTAATAAATAAAACTGAATAACGATGCTAAATGATAACCTAGCTCCTGGCGTTGCTAAGCAACAAACAACATTTTAATGGATAAGCTTGTGTATACTTAATTACCAAGATGGCTGCCTATTAAAGTGGTTATTTTAATGCAATAGTTATTAACATTTGTTTGTATCAGCGATATATAGTTAGTATGATATGTCATTACAACAAAACACAAATAGCTTTCGATATAAAAGACATAAACAAACCTTTTGTTGGAATCGGAGAGCTCACACGTAATGGATTTCTAGTAATGACGCAATTTTGGAAGTGGATTAAGGGTACTTAGTTAGGCATTAGGTCTTTTTTATACTACGTGATTTCTGAACGTAATTCTTAAGCTACTTTTTATGGTGTGTTACGTTAATGTGAGTTAATTTTCTATACAGTTCTGTTACCTGTTCTGTTCTGTTGTATATATATATATATATAAGCAAAGTTTGTTTTCTTTGTCCGAGGTAAACTCGAAAACTACTGTACCGATCAGCATGAAACCACAACCGTTCGACGCGGAATTAATCGTAGATGGTTATAGGCTATATATTTTTGGGGGTTCCATCGACCCTTTCTCATTTTTTTTAAATAATTGGTTTTTTTAGGTACGCAATGAAGAATTTATGAAACGCGGGCGGAGCCACGGGCACAGAGCTAGTAACTTATATTTTAGACAATACTCAATAGAATATTTTTTAACCATAAATATGTTGTCACAAGAGATATTTTATTACGGTATCATATTAAAAGACACTCAATTGACTCTCGCGGGTTTTGACGTGACACGTATTTGTTTTGTTACTGTGCGATTGAAAGCGGAAACCAAACCTTCAAATACACCGGAAACAGAGTGGAATTGTCATAATTTGAATTGGATAGTCTGATCCATTCCTTTTATAAGCGTAACGTTTAAAAATATGGTAAAAGAAATCAGCGTATTGGTTGGATATTATTTAGATTGTTATATATAGACGCGTCTTAACACGTGAAATTCTACTAAATAAAGGCACTATTAAACTATACTAAGAAACTATGAGTTTGCCACCAACCGTTCTTGTCTCCGTTGCTCATCGTTATGTCTCTCTTTCAGTCTCATACGTAAATCAAATTTCGCATCTCACTCAAGCTTTTCTTGGTGATAATGAAATAAAATAAATCAAAAAATAATATATTTTTGAAATAGTATATACACATGAATATAAACGTTTTTAATTTCCCTTATAAAACAGCAGCGATAAATATAGTGTATGAATTATATTCAATAATTTAGAGCATTCGTAGTAGTGACGTGCAAACGCGACAGCGGATGGTACATGACTAAGTGAAAGTTGTTTTTTTTTTCTTCTAACCTAGCTTATGATGTTGATCGGAAGGGCCTTTACAGCTTCACCGAACTTTGGGGGCGAGTGCTGAAGGCACTCAGCCGCAAGAGGTAACTAGCATAAGGGTTACCAAAGTGGTACGAACCTCGGCTTGGCCGTTACCTGAGTGTGAAAGCTCCCGCGGAATTTTAATCCTAGCTAATCACTACATTTTTATACTTAACATAAAAAAAAGGTTCCTTACAGGACTTATGTACCTGCGTGTTGCGTGTAGGAGTGTGTGTACGTCGTTGTGCGTGTAATGCTCAATCCATGGAACGAGGCACGTTTTGGGTCGCCGTCGGAGGGGGACCCGTAGAGTATGTGGGAGCAAAGTTAGCCGCCAGTACCCGGCGAGCAATTACCTTACTTATATTTTACTGAAATCCTAACTGCAATAGTTCACTTATTAGTTTGTAACTTGATCTTTGATGCAACGTCATATTCCTTAACGTTAATGTGCTGATTATAATAAATGTACTGTAGGGTACTCTACAGTCGAGAAGAGAGCAGGCAAGAAACTCGATCTGGTTCTTTTTTTTTTATAAATATAATATATTTCATTTTTTTTTTCATATAAAAACTATACAAATCATTTGTCTTAACTAATGTTAGCGGAAGCACAGAGATGTGGGTTAATTCCAGGCATCACTATCGTTCACGTAATGATCCACCCTGTAATAACCTTTTGAGATTAAGACTTGCTTGACATAATACTTGAACTTATTGTCAAGTAAATCGGTAATGTTACTTGGGATCTTATTGTAATTATAGATGACCCTGTTCATTTTTTTTAAACACGGTATAGGCTCAGTGCTTTGATCACAACTTTACCTGATGTTAAGTGACGATGTGGTTCAGGATGGTACACACTAAGACTATGTACTGGTTCTCAAGTGATGCTGCCGGAACACACCTATTGATATTTGACGACAAGATTTTCAAACTTGAGGGTGGTAGCTACCCAGGCGAACATTATTAGAAAATGTTACCTCATGATGTTTTCCTTCACCGAAAGCTCAGGCTGATTTTTATAGTCGGATTGGTGTGATCGAACCTGCGTCCATTGACGCGGAATACGGCCGCACTACCCACTGCGCCATCATCGCTTCGCTTCCTGTTTTTTCATACATCACATATTCCACAATCATAAACAGAACGTTTCAGCCCTCAACAGCGATACCGTGTGAGCCTCAGAACCGCGGTTTGAATAAATTCACATAAAATTAATTCAATTCTTACAAGTAAGTTCGTTCATCTCGTACATTAACGGGTACAGGTGAGTTTTTTCTCACAACACAGTTTGGTTTTCGTAATTAAAATGAGCTTTTTGTACGTGAAATGTAATTGTATTTTATTATAATTGCTTTCGTGTTTTGTTTGAATAACTAATTTGAAGTATTTTTGTTGTTTTTTTTTGCCTCAGCCGAATATATAAGCTAGACGTAGAATTAGCACACGCATGAATTAAAATAATTTAAATCTATTTGGAATGATCAACTTAAAACTATGATTAAAGGAATTAAAATACTTTATTTAGTTTAGGCCGTAAAAAGACGCTTATGAACGTCAAAACATTTAAGGTAAATAAATGTGTTTTTTTTATAAATAAAACTATCCTATTAATAATTATAAAGCGTTTTAGCGTATTTACAAAGACAGGTATCGCTTCTAGATTGTACATTCTACACCTAATGATAACCACCCTATAATAACCTATGCAAATTAAAACTTGCTTGACGTAGAATCTAAGAATAATGTTTTTTTTTAATTGATTCTCTACTAGAACATAGAAAGCCTAGTTTGTATTATTATGATTATGCCGGTCGTTTAGTAAATCAGGTTTGTCTAAGTTTTTACGGATTAATGTTTGTCCGTAAATTATTGGCATACTGTAATTGTTTCCGAACGAAATGTCTTTTAAAGTGAAGTTGGATCCGCACGAAGTTCACACTACGATGAAATCAGTTATTACGCGCATACAGTTCCAATTTGTGCAAGTTACAATAAATTATTTTACGTCCACTAATAAGTAGCGACACACCCCAACTGCCGCTACAGTAATTAATAATGTTATGTTTAAAATTCTTAATGTATGGATTATAAAAAAACAGTTTGATATTTTGAGTATGTCTTAACTTTACGTAATTATATGTTTTATAATAAGAAAAACCAGAACTTAACAGCAACCATCTTTTTTATTCAATGCTTCCTTATAAGTTTTAGGTTGTTCATCATTTTCTATGTATAAACTATATGCATAATAATTATCATATTCTATGTATTTAGGTTTTTTTTTAATTTTCTTTCCATATTTTGTATATATTACTTGATCTTCTGTATTTATCTCATCAATATGAGATGTTCATTTAATTAATAATCCTTAGTGTCAAAATACGTAGTAAAATTAATATTTGGCAACTGTGGTGCAGAAGTCAAATTGGTCAACCTATTACTTTATGTTAACTAAAATTTAGTCGTTTGAGCGATTCAATATTAGTATATATATATATAATTATAGGTTCAGATTCAATACAACAGATATACTTGACAAAAATTATAGTGGGCCAATTAACAGATCCAATTAACACGAAAGTCCCACGTGTTGGCGACGGGACGCATCCGGCTATAGCCGGATAACGTACGCTATATCCCGTACCGAGTAGCCGGTAATGACCCGGTTAACCGGTTATGTGTGTGTGTATGTGTTGAACATGCTTTGTATTTTATTAAACGCGTGAATTATCTCGCATTGTTGGATACAATGCGATGAAATTGGGTGGGCAGGTACGCGAGCACCTAATCGTCCCATTTCAACGCACGCACGTCTTTAAGACTAACTCGTTTACAGGTAGGCGGAAATTTAATAATAATATATCTTACATACTTTGTAATAAAATTAGCTTATTATTAGGAAATTGAATGATCAACTTGAAATGATACAACGGCAGCGTTTCATATAATCTTTAGTGCCTTTTAATTTTTTTTTATATGGAACCTTAATTCCTTCCTTAATTTCCTTATTTTTTTAAAACTAAGATAAAGATAAATTTTTCTCATACATTCAAACACATGCTCATAGAACTGTGCATTGAATCGAATTTTATTCAATTTTTTATGAGTTATAATTTATTTACGCGGAACCTTAATTATTTTCGAAAATCAAGAGTCTTTATGGTATGTATAGGTATCGTATATACATTCATACGTATTTATTAAAATATTTTAATTTTGATATACAAACAGACATTTCAATTTTATTTATTAGTATAGATGATTTCATCAACACTCATTTTAAGATTTGAACTTACTCTCATTGATACAGCTTGTGATCACATCTCCACTACTTTGGTGCCCTTGTGTTAGCTACTACTCTTTTGGCTGAGTGCCTTAAGACGGCATGCGGCCGGCGATAGATATGAAACTTAGGTGTTTTAGAAATTTATTGCTATCGCGTTGCGCCCTAAAGAAAGAGTTACAATACACGAAAGGAACAACTGCTGCTCGGGCTGATTTTACCTATGCAAAATAGACGAAAACATCACTTCGTAGTACCCTGTTTCCTGCTCCGAAAATGCACTATTATTTAATTTTCTTTCGGTTGTAGAATAAAAAAGAGAGAGGCTATTCCTCTATGTTTTGTTTTTTTTTTTTACTTTATCCATCAAATTTGTTTGACGAACGTGTGAAAATGACGGAAAAAATCGAGCATTTTTTTCATTTTCAAAGGCTCTTAGTTTCTACAATAAATAGTTTATGGAAAAAATCAAAACGTACGAGCAAAGCGGTGTTGGATGTATATTATATGGTATAAAAATATTTACCAAAATGCTATCCAGGGAGGAAACAGGGAATTACGTTTGTATGGAATAAATGTTGCTCGCATATCCTCTTTAGCGCTCGCCCAGAAATTCAGTGAAACTTTCAATGCTCTTATGGTCAACAGCGTCTTAATAATTTCAAAAAAAGCCACAGTCGTATGGTATGCTAAAATAAAATAACGGTTATAAATTGTTCGATATGTAAATACGAATAGAATTCGCACCATTAGGCACTACAGTTCGAAGCTTCGCAGATCCCACTGAAATTACGTAAGACAGGTTGCGATACGTTTTGCAAGCTCGATGCATAATATTGCATAATACAGCAATAAAGATCGCGATGCTTTACCTACTATCCCTTACTCACACCGTCGTGTAATGATGTTCCTTACGCTCAAAGAATGCAATATTACGTCATCAATGAACAGCTCGTTGTAATCAGCCAATGTAGGTACCCACCTAGAGAGTGTCATTAAAAAGTTTTAAACCTGGATAGCGCCTGCGGTTTGTACTATAAACAATATTTATATACAGTAACTTGTTTGTTATTTATAATGTAATCACTATATAAAATTAATTGTAAGACTTTTATTTTATGTATTATGCCAGATGCTAGGTATTTGTCAAGTTTTATTCGTATTAAAATAAGACTGTAATTCTATCGTTTTACTGGCGTTTTATATCTTGATATTAATAGCAAATCTAAACGTAAAGTAGACGTCTAAACTAATTTATTACATCGAAAGTTCAAGTTAATTCAATTTTTTTTTTCAAAATACTTTATAGAATTTAATCCCTGATAAGGCACTTCTGAATGTCAAAATATTACTACCGGTTGGGAAAACAACCTAGTCATAGAAGAGCCGGCAAGAAACTCACTCTGGTTTTTTTCATGTCTCATTTGGAACTATATAACTCATCATTAGAAAGTTTATTAGTAGATGCACAAGAGGACTGTTACTTCCAGACATCACCATCGTTCTCTTAATGCACTCTATAATAACCTTTGCAAATTAAAATTTGCTTGACATGATGCCTAAACTTATTGTCCACTAAATCATTAATGGTAGGATTTAAAAACGATATTGCTAAACAAACACTAGATCTTTTTCTTTTGTAATATTAAAATACCAAATAATTATAATATTAAAAGAAAGAAAGACTAACTTGTACACAATAAATAAAATAAAACTACACAGAGAAAGAAATATATACAAAATACGTAATATACAAATAATCATAACTTAAAAAAAAACTAAAATAAGCAATAAATTACGTATTGTACGGGAATAAAAATGAAAAAAAATTTTATGTCCAGAGTATACAATGGTGTGATAGACGTCCCGAAGCGCCGGCTGTGAGTTTAGAAGCGTCGGCCTAAATGCGCACCAGGGCAAAAGAGGGTGACTTCCCGAATACCATATCTAAAGTTGGTGCTTTTATTTTAATAGAAGATATGATTTTTATTTATTAAATGCCTAATTTACTTTTTTAATTACTATACAATCATACTATAAGATTATTGTATTTCTAGTCGGGTTATTTGAATTAAGTTATAGGTGGTATTAAGTTTATTGTTTTATAGAAATGTAACTACTTTAATCTGTCGCATTGCACGAATTAAATCCCTTTTTTTTGTCGAGGGGAATGCGTTTACGCACTTGATGTTCAATCTGACCCGGGACAAATCCCAGGAAGGTTGAAGCCGGAGACGTGTGACAGTCTCTCACACGCCAAAATTAGTGTGGGGCTCACTAGCGAGAAGCGCCAGCGCTACCCACTAAACCGCTCGGTTCCTCCCGCCACCATAAACGGAGTAACACGGGATGACAGAAGTATTCACCGCGTTACTCCAGTGGCCATAAGGACATATGTCTTCAGCAGCTCCTCTACAAGAGGATGAACGGGTACCGCCTCCGACTTCTGCGCTGGCTTCGCCTCTTCAGCGAACCCGCTTCGGGGTCCAGACGAATTAAATACCCAGAATATGTTTAACGAGTTTATCGAACTAACCTATAAATTAATTTGATTCTATAGTATTAAATGAGAACTACCCTCTCTAACGAAATCACTACCATTTTGTAAAAATGAAAAAAATCTGTTTTTTTTTTTCAAAATTTCCTAACTTTTTTCAGATGGGTAAAAAAAATTTGAGAAAATTCTGGTTACTATTTTTCATAGGTTAACAAAAGATAATAAACATTCAGCCAAATCGAAAGGAGTCAGGGTCAAAAGTGGTCGATTTGGTATGGAATGCCTCATACATACCTCCAATCATAAATAATAACGCTAGCGCATGCTATCACAATTGACAAGTTCTAAAACACGCTTAAGTCTTTCTAGGATTTGCCATTCGAAACGGTCGTAAATATAGGGTGGACGCAGATAATGAATTGCTAGACGAGGTCCTAAGTAAAACACGGTAAGAGTTTCCGACAGTCACTCCGAAATAACATTAAAATGTAAATTTCTTTAGCCGTCTGAAAAAATGACACAAATGACACGGTACGCGAAATTGGGTTTACTTGGACCAATAATATAGGATTTATAAAGTGATTAATTTGTTTCGCACGTGTATCATTGAAGAATTATTGATTTGATTACGAAGAGTATCAAGAAAAATGATCTTTGTTTATTATAACTGTAGAAAAGCTATTTTTTTTAATGTGTCAATTATTAACATACTCTAACATATAACATTTGTCTGTTTTTTACATGTATTGGCGCTCCGAGAAATAATTATGTACATTTTCATATAGTTTATTCATAATCAAAACATGCCATAGTCTGTATAATTATGTTATTTATTTCTGAGCTTCAGCAATTAAAAGCCATCTTGTACTTAACATGCTGTAGCCTGTTGACGGCTGACGTCATCTATACTTAACGCGAATCTATAAGTGTAAAGAAGTTTACACTTCAAAAATGTTATAAAAGAATACGTCTTGTTGCGTACCGTATTATATTTAATTCCAAGTTTGGAGATTGCAAAGTCAACGTTTTTATCAAAAACAAACTAAACGGATAACTGATTGCTTTATTTTGTTTCCCGCCCTCGGTGCCGGCGAGCCATCTTGTTTTCGTAAACAAACAAAACTTTTTGAATGAAACTCGCGCAAACGATCCTTATTGTTGTTTTTACAGAACGCTTTTTACGAGATGACATCACGACGTAAATTATTATGTGAGTAGATACTTTCTTAAATAGTTTTCAATGGATCCTTTTGATCTTCAATACTTCTGTTTAATCTTCATGTTTTTAAACAAAATCCTCGATTGAAAACTGTTTATCAATTTAATAATTTTTAGCTGTAAAGGAAAAAAATATTGATGGGTTTATCGATGTCCAGTGGAAAAAGGTTGTTCGTTTGCTTGGTTAATGGCAATCTGCAATTTACATACTCAATTCAGTCAGTGTCATCTAATAAAAGTTACGAACATGGGGTGTCATGAAACTAGTAAGTTATTGTTTTTTTTTGTAATAAAGATATTTGAGAAAAATAAATATAATAAGAATAAACACCGACGAACGTTTTTTTTTAATAATTATAAAGTAATTATAAATGCACACGTGTGGAATCTATACAACAGAATGAGAATATACGCAAATTATCTGCGTAAAAATATATTTAATACTAACTGTGCGCCCGCGTTTCATATGTTTTTATAATATTTTAGTTTTTTTATACGGATCCCTAATTGTTTTCGAAAATCAAAAGTTACGCGGAGTAACTTTGGCCTTATACCAAAAAAAGTCCCGTCAAAATCTGGTTTCCGTTCCGAAGATTACTCGAGACAAGCACACAGACGGACAAGACATACAGAGAGACGGACAGATAGACAAAAATTTGAAAAATCGTATTTTGGTATAATTATTATATATACATTCATAAGTAAAAAAAAAATATTTTGACATTACAAACAGACACTTCAATTTTATTTATTATAGTATAAATAAAACATATGTCGGAGGTTACAAGTTGCTACATTTGCTGCCTCGTGAATGCTCTCTACTTCACCTCTTAAGGATACGTTCGCTTCGCGTTACCCTCACCTTCAATTTACTACTGTTCGCGACAAGTTTATTTGCGTCTATGTAGTGTAAACCCTGTCTCACTGTACCTGGATTCGATAAATTACGTGATGCGAGAAGTTTCTAGATAATCCGTGAAATTTCAAGTACAAAAATAAAAGTGGTGAAATATTTAATAACGGATCACAAGAGACGTTTTACATTCGTACACAAATATAACCAAGAGGAGCAGGACGATCATGATGAAAGTGATTCTCTATTATTTTTACCCATATTATTCGAAATATATTCCCTATATATACGGCCAATACTATAAGTATTAATTTAAATTTGCCGTCGACGTTTGTCTGAAGTTCTAATAAATAAATCTATCTATATACATATAAAAGGAAAATGAAGGTCCTTTGAGGCACCATCACCTCAAAACTACTGAACGTATCGGGATGGGACTACTATTATTCGATGGTGAATTTTTCTTTTTGATTTGCTCTTATGTAACATTTTGGTCCGCGCTAATAAAACAAAAGACCTTCATTTTACTTCATTCATTTGTTTTTTAGGTTACTTACATCTAAAGAACATAAGAAACGCGGACGGAGTGCGGACACCAGCTAGTATCATATAAAGTGAAGCTTGAATAGATTTCTCCTATATTTTGAACATTACTTACAACCTAATCTTTATTTTAAATCTTATCTGTACATAAGTTACCGCTTTAAAGAAATAGAGTTATCACAATTTACAACTTTGATAACATTTATTTACATCTGTCTCAAAAGTTAAATAAGTTAGAAGAATCAATAAATTAAATTCACACGACTCTGGAACGATTAATCAAACCTCTATGTTTATTAACGCAAAATCTCAATCTTCCAGTTAATTTCATGTTTACAAGATACTTAATAATGAATTTCCACCACTTCTGATGGTGCCTTATAAGTGACCAAGTGAAAATCAAGAATATTAAGTCTTTACTATCCTGCGAAAAATTTAACCATGGAAATACGTTTTTTCACGAAACTATCCAAATGTTAATCGATCTAAGAATACACACGGTACAAGAATCTTCAATTTAAACACTCCTTACTTACGAGTATTGAGTGAACATATAATAGGTAGGTAAGTATATGTTTTATAAACAAATAGGGTTTATAGGCGACGCGATTGGAATAAACTAGTATATTTTTATTTATTTGGAATACACACTATGTACTAACAAATATAACGTTAACTATATAACTAAAGGTAGTTTTTTATCGTAACTTATCTACGGTACAGGATAAGATTTTATCCTAGACAAGTCAAGTTATTTAGAAATAATAACACAGAAGTTTAATTCTGGCTTGTCACTTATATTCTATAGAAAGTTGGCTAACGTTTTGTTAGAGTTTGGAAATGTTGTGTTGATAATAAGATTCGACCTCAAAATTGGCTGTATGGGTTAATTTCTCCGTCTGACCTATTGAATGAATATTAATACTATGTCTATTGTTTTTAAAGCTAAAACGTAATTATAATTTTAATACACGCTCCATATAATAAAATCGATATAGCCCATAAATGATGTTATATGCCGTGTCATTAAAACGCTCACTTTATGGGCCCCTAGTATTGTTTAAGCGAATTTTTATATCCCTCGCCTCGCTCTGGGGGGATATTGAAAACGGTGTTTTATTGTGTGCAGGTGCGTTGTGTTCGCTTTGATTGCGCGTGTTTATTCGATTTATTTAAATATCGCATTATTTCTTATTGTTTAAATTCTGAAATAAAATTTTTTTTTGGTACTAGATTTAGCGAAATATAACAATAACATTTTTATAATTGGACTATTTATTACATGGGAGTTAATTGTTAACAACCAACAAGTACAACAAGCCAGACACTCGGCGGAAGTGACATATTTTGAATACCAGCTTAGTAATTTAATTTGCTAATGAAATGTAAACGAAACATATTAATAAACATACGAAATTATAGCGGAATGTAATCATGCACGATAGCATAAATATAATTTAAGCATAAAAGGAGATAAATTCCATTTATTCAAAGGGAACTTAATAAAAATAGAACAACTTGATGCAAAGGAAGTATAATTTACAAGAGCGGGCAATATTAGTAGGAACTCGAAAAAAATACCGGCAACCCTTTGGCGAGTTGAGAAAATAAAATTTTTAATTTCCTAACAGATAAACGTTCATATTTTTAGAAATTGCTTTTTTATATTATGTTTTTTTACACTTTATAGACCTGTTTGAACTAAATCTCCCGTGATTCAATGTCACTATCGTAGATTATAAATAGTAAAAGCACAATAATTAGATGTATTGATTCTCGAGGCATTTATTTAGGTAGATCACTTAGTGTATGATGGTCGCGGTCATCATCATCAATCGAAAGACGACGCGGACATAGGTCTTCCCAATAATATCGACAAGGACCGATCTTGCGCCTTTCAAATTGGATTCCCGCAGCCTTCATGAGGTTCACCTTATTCGGGGTCTTCCGCTATATCTTCCGGTTCATGGCAGCTATTCGAGAACCCGCTGGCCTCATCCGACATCGGTTCTGCGAGCAATGTGCCCAGCTCATTGCCCCTATAGTTTGATAATTATTCGGGCAATGTCAAAACTGTCATATACTAACAGCTCCAGTGGACAATTTATTTTTAATGTTATCTATCTTCACATATTCGATCTATTTGCCTAATCACACGCACAAAAAATGTCGCATTATTTTATACGAATCACCCCTTATAATCAGAACTCTCTTAATGTTCTGGCGAACTTGGCGTCCGCCGAGGGCCTTCGTTTTTTCAGGGGCCTCAAACTTGCAAGAAAAATATTTATATCAATAGAGATAATCTCACATATTAAACCTTTCAATCGCTAAAAATTTATACTGTTTATGATGATTTAGAGTATATTTACACTATTTTAACGCTTTGTGATATTGAGCGAAGAGCTGTTTTAGGGACTCGAGTGAACGGGGCCCTGCGTAAGTTTATGTACAGCCAGAATGATCTAAAAAGGCACGTTTGACTGTGCATTGGAGTGCGCTAGTCCCTACACTTATGTACGGTAGTGAGTGCCGGGTCTGGCAGAAGAAACATGAAAGCAAGATTAATACATCTCTAGATGAGAAGTCTAAGAAGTATAGCTGGCATGAGATTGATAGACAAAGTATGTAATAGTGTGATAAGGGAACGTTGTGGTGTGGTAGAGGATATAGTTTTTTTTTTTTTTTTTTTTTTTTAACGCGCAATTTCCCTGGCATAACCAGGGACCTTGTTACTACATTTCTTATATTTATTATTTATTTGTTTATTTGTTGCGCTCTTTTGGCTCTTTTTTCTTTGTGCAGCTTGTTCTTTTGCTGTTTATTTTCTTTTGTGTGCTTATATTCATTTAAAATCTTAAGCCTAAACCTAATCTATTTCACTGCGGTACCAATTTATTCTATTACATATATTGTTCTTAAGATACTTAATATACATTAGTTACTAGTTACAGTTTAGATAGCAGTAGAAGATGGAAGACAACAGAATTGGTACAGACGCAGAGGAAGTAGGAATTATATGTAGGTTAATAGAAATAGAGGTAAAGACTTAATGCTAAGACGTTCACAATATGTCAATAAAATGTCAATTAAACCGTGATGTCAGAATAATAACAATTATTGAATTAAATTAAATACAATCATTTCGTCATATGTCAATAATTTAATCGAGTAACAATTTAATAATAATATTCAATAATAATAAAATTAATAATAATAAAATTAATATTCTAAATAAATAAAATAAAATATATCAAATTTCCAATTCCTTTTTCTTGATCAATCTCCCAAAGAATCTCGGTTCCCTCTAAATCTAGGGTAACGGCAGACAAAGGTGGAGAGGATATAGTGGTTAATACAGTATAGTATAGGATCGATGGAAAAAGAATGATAAAACAAATTTACAAGGCGAGTGTGACTGGACAAGCTGGTAAGGGTCGTCCTAGGCGAACTTATTTCGACTAGATCGACTGGATTGAAAGACGTGTGTCAGGATCGTAGCAAGTGGAAGTATGTGGTCTCTGTCTACCCTTATGGGAGAGAGGCGTGACAGTATGTATGTATTTTAACGAGGAATTTATTTGAATGTTCAATGCTATAAGATGGTTTTTCAATGAATAGTGTTCAGTATAGGTAGGTAGATAGATAATTTTTAATATTTTTTTTGTAATTTTTTGTTATGAATGGAATTGAGGGTACGTGGTTAGATTGACGTACCACGACTCGCAGTCGCGTTGAGTGCGTGCGAGTGTTGACGTGTGTTTGTCTAAGGTCCCAGTCCATATGTTTGATTGATTGTTTGTTGATTGTGACTTTGAGTATAAACAGATTATAATAGAATAGTGTTGTGGATAACTATTGTTTTCGTATTGCACTTTGACATAAACATTTATAACGGAGTGTTCGGAAGTGATAGTGCCGAGCCGCCGCCTTTGGATGTCAGGTGGTATCACGCTTACACATTACTCACATCTCCTACACAAAACCTACACACCCTACTTCCACCTGTCTCCGGAGCATCGGTGTCGACTGGTATAGGGTGAGTACACTTAATTTAGCGCTGTGGTAACGCATGCCGGGTGCTCTGTTACACGGACGCATCGTTCCGCCATCCGACTATCACATATAACTTGTATCACCGGACCCAGCACGCATAGTTGGATGGTGGTTCCGGTGCGTTCGGTTGTGTAACAAATAGTTAATTATAGGAGTGGACTATTATGTCTTTTTTGTTGTTTGTTATGGATTTCGATTTCGTATTTGTCAATAACTGCTAAGGATTTCAATAGCTGTGAGTATTATTAATTATGGGGCCTCAAATTTCTCTTACCGCCTGGGCATGTAACTGTTGTTCGGCTCTGCTTATACCTTATATTTATATTAATGAATATAAACAGTACTAGATACACTAAGTCTGTCTTTCTCATTAATTACGCTACATTCATTCATATTAAAATATACTTGGCAAGTCGATATATTATACTGAAACGAACGAAAATAATTATTAAGCTAAGTAAGAGCGTAATATAAACCATGGAATTAGATGTCTTTCATAATGGATGAGACACATTACTGATTAAAATATTCCGCATTTTAGGCATTGACAAAGTATTTTTCGTCATGTGAATTTCTTTGTTTTAAAAATATATTTTTTATTAATTTAAACGAATTTTATTTATCATTTTTAGCTTTAAAAAACTGAAAAGTTATGACTTAATTAATTTTCGGGCCTCTATATAGTCATCGAAGCAATTAATAATAGCTCTATAAAATGTATCCTTCACTTTTTGCACAATACTTTTTAAAATATGGAGAATATATATAGAATTTCATCCACTTCTTTCTAAAATGTGCCTTTTAGTTACGCGACAGAAGGAGAAGTTAGTGTTGTTTTAAAGCATTTCTATCCATTCAACCATAAGGCGTTCACTGTTGGACATAGGTCTCCCCCAACAAGGGGGGATTGCCATAATTGTCACGCCTCGCAGGCAAGTTGCCGATAGCAGTAGGTGTTTGTAGTCCTCAGAGGATGCTGCTGCCCATCTTCTTGTTTTTATACTTTTAGTTGTCTTTTACAACACCTAAGGGAAGATATGGGGTGATACTATTCTTGGTTTTGATTGTAGTATAAATATTCTGTTATATTTATGTATTCTCAAAAGATTGCTATTTAATACATATTTTTCTTACGCCTTGTTGAGATTTTTTTGTTACTTTTAATCAACGTGATAATAAATTGCTTGTGATTCTTATTTCGCCCACCAGTCCGACGCGCAAGCCGCAAGCGGCGATGTGCACCTAACATATTAACAAGTCGCGACGATACGATCACTCGCAGTAATAGAATCTTTCCTCATCTACCTCGAACATATGCGTCTCAGCGCCCACGCCCCTCAGGGACAGGCGGCTGATTTTGCTCCCGCACACTCTTCGGGTCCTCTTCAGGCGGCGACCCAAGACGTGTCTCGATCCCCAACTGGGGAGGCTCTTGACGTCGCCGCCAGCGCGATACAGTGACACTACCCATGCATTGAGTATTACACGCACAACACTGCATACACACTCCTGCACATAACACGCAGGTACATAGGTCTTGTAAGGAACATTTTTTTTATTATTTAAGAATAAAAAATGTAGAGATTAGCTAGGATCAAATACCAGGTGAATTTTCATGTATAGGTAGCGGCCAAGCCGAGGTTTGAACCTTTGTGCTAGTTACCTTTTTGCGGCTGAGTGCCTTCAGCACTTGCCTCCAAAGTTCGGTGAATCTGTAAAGGCCCTTCCAATCAACAGCATTAGCTAGGTTAGAAAAAAATAATTTCGCCCACTATTTATTTTTCCCCAGAAGCGGCCCAGGACGTGTTCCGATCTTCAACTGAGGAAGCTTCTGTACCCACCGCCAGCGTGATACAGTGACATTTTCATGCATAATCATAACACGCATTAGACTGCTCACTCCTGGGTATTACACGCAGGTATTACATGGGTACTATAAGGGAAGTTGAGTTTCCTTTGCTATAGCTACGCTAAATTTCATGGGATTTAAGTCTCGGGTAGCAACCTTAGCTAAGGACCGCACCATATGCATGCCCTTGCGCAAGTTACCAAACTTCCGGCTGAATGCCCTAAGCCTTCGCCTAATAAGTTCGGTGCAACTATCAAGGGCTTTCTCGTCAACAGTATTAAGTCGATTCGAAAAAAATTTTTTTTATCAGAAGCCTCATCTAGATGTTTTATATCGACGTCGTTTATGAAGTCTCTGTGTATACAACTCCGTCGCTGCACAAACAGCGCACTATATACATAATTTCATAGTTCAAACACTGCGTCTGTATGCACTATTCCTCATGTTTCAGTATCTATGTTTAGATTTATTTAAAGTTATATAATTGTGTTCTTTAATTTAACAAATAAATATAAGATTAAAGACAAAGTTATAGATATGCAGGGCATGCATGGGTATGCAGATTAGATAATACTAATTGGTCCGGAGTGTACGGAGTTGCGGTGTCCACTCCACCACACCGTAGATAAAAAAAGACAGGAAAATAGAGGAAGAGGTGGCGGAAAGATATGAAGCTTACTGGATGACGCTGCTCAGGGAATGAGGTGCTTAGATGGTTTTAGGGGGGGGGCGTGATCCTACGGCACTGAGTATGTTTATTTATTGCTAGTAGGTACTGCCACCTCTAGATTTAGCTTAGTTACCACCTTGGAGTTTTTTGTAAGGGACCAATTTTTTCTCTTTATATTTTTTTTCTTCTTCTAAGAATAATCTTTAGATTAGCTAGGGGAAATTTTATGTTTTTTTTTTTTTTTAATTTTCAGATAACTGTCAAGATTTTTATAAATAATTTTTGTACTAAACTATACATCAAATCGGATTTTCATAGGCACCTGTTGTAGTTACATGATTTAATTTTTTTAGTACATCGTAATAAAAAAAATCAAAACGTGTACGCAGTATTTGAGATTGATGGAAAAAAATCCAATCCCTACACAATCCGTTTTCGATTGTCCCGTCATACGCCTGATAGATGCTGTTTGTACAGAATGCTTTAGTATACAAACGTGTCACGCACTGGGTTGTTTCAAAGCTGCGGTCAATCGTGCTGGATGATTGACAGTATTATCGTATTGGCCTATTTAATTGTTAATGAGAGTTGACATTAATTTCACTTTTGTAGTGATAAGGTTATTATACGTATTTCTATTTGTAATAATATGATCTTGTTTGGAATAATAAGTTCTAATTTTGGTCCAAAATAAGACTTTTACATATTCATTAGATATTAGATAGATTACTTTTTTGCATTTTTTTTTCTAGAAAGATACATTACAAATACAAACATTAAAAACTAATGACTAATTCCGACTTCAGCCTGGCATATAACGCAAAAACTTAACCAAAGACTATGAAGTCATAGTGAATAACAGTTATTTAATTTAGAATGTTCTTTTAATATTCATTTATAGATTCATTGTTTTTTTATAAAATTTTTGTTAAGGTCAATTGTTCCATAAAGAAATATATTAAATTAGCAGTATTTTTTTTGATAATAAGTTCCTTTATTATTTAGTCGATAATGTATATATAAATTAAAAACTTTGTCAGAAAATGTAATAAATTTGTATTTTAATATATAATGAAGAATTTCTAATGGCTTTTGTATAAATATGTAAACAAAAATATTTAGCGTTTATATCAAAATTCTAGTATCAAAGAACAATTAATTAAATTACAATAAGTTAAAATTCAATGTATAATATAAATTGGTTGTAAACCTTGTCAGGCGTTCCATGGATACGGTCTATTTGTGACGCTTTGATTGGTTTCCCGTTTGTCGTTTAGCTATTCCCAAAACGAGATTCCGGATCACCTAATTACGTCTCCTAAATTCCGGTACAATAAGCAATCACGTCTAAATTGGCTGGGGTAATTTGATAAGTCTTTGATAATTGCGCGAGAATGTTAACAAAGATGTATGGACTTGATTGTTCGGCAACCCAAATATATAATTTTAAAATAACCTTCATAAGATTAATAGAGAAGTAGAATTTATATTAAGTTAAATTTTAATTTATTTTGGATCACATATATTTCATAAACAACTCAAAAACAGGAGGGGTGCTCAGTTTTTTAAAATAAATATTTAAGTAGATATAATCAACAAAACTTGCACTAATTTTTAAATAAGAATATATTTACAGAAGTATCCAATTAAAAAATTCAAATCTGAGGATAAGTAACACCAAAAAAATATCATGTTTTATTAAATTACACATCGTTTTTTATGTAATCGATTAATCTGAATAACCACTGACCATTATTTACAAAAGAGATTTTAACACTGTAAAATGTGATATAATTTTTCTTTGTTATCTAACTGAAGCGTTTTTTAAACCCAGTGAGTACGTACGACGGGAAGTGCTATTTCTTTTCCTTGCTTTCACAATAATAATATATATTGTCACAAACGCAAACAATAATAAGTAGAAATAAATATTTATTTAACTTTATTTACACTTTCTTCTTTCGTTTCCTTGAATTATGATTAAGGGGCGGATATTTAATCAACATTGTATTGTTTCTTTGCACAGATTATTCTTGGAAGTTAAGAAGAGATTTATTTAATGATTATGATTTATAATATAATTATAATTGATTGTTTATTAGTGAAACAACCAACCATGCACTTTGTGAAAAACGCACTACAGTGATACGTTACTGAACTTTGCGTTCCGGTATCAGCCTGTATATGCAGACTTACATGGATATTTTATCTGTGGTAGATGTATGCAGGCATAATGATGCTGACTGTCGATAGATTGTCTCTGAGGGTTATCGTCATCGTTTTTGGGACGTATTTTATTTAGCATCAGGTGAAGTGAAAGAGTAATAGAGAGGGTTATGCTTTGAGTTTCACTGCAAGATCGATTCAGAAATCAGGAGGTCCGCAGAAGAACCAAAGTATCCGACATTGCCTGAAGAACTGTCAAACTTAAGTGGCAATGGGCTGGGCACATTGTTCGTAGAACCGATGCCCGATGGGGCCAACGGGTTCTCGAATGGCTGCCGCGAGCCGAAAGACAGCGTGGGTAAGGCAGGGCCGCTGAGAATCCACTGGATGCGGGTGGCGCAAGACCGGTGGTTGTAGAGACCTTTTCGAGAGACCTATGTCTGACAGCGGGCGTCTTTCAGTTGAATGTATGGAAGTGATCGAATAAAAATAATGACCAAAACTTGTACACCGAATAGTTAAAGAAAAACAGTCATGTAAATCGATTCAGCTGTTATCAAGTGATAATAATAAAACTAATGGTAATAATGATAAGACGTTACACATGTAGCCTTATTTCAGGTTATGAATTAAAGTAGTAATGCAGTAACTTGACTATGAAACAAACGTCAAAAAGGAGTTCTTTTAAAGCTTAAATCTCTAAGACAAATTATTTATAATATAAAAGTATGTCTGTTTACTTTTTAAAATACTGACACCCGGACACTTCCTCGAGAACGAATGTAGCACAGAGAGGAGAAAATATAAATTTTACAGTCAAAAAGCATACTAAAAATTGTGACACAACCTTGAAATGTTACTCTCTTCACGCGGAGAACTTTTATTTGTAAAATCCTACATATACTGTTTGGTTTAAGCGACTTTAGTTTGTCGTAAATTTTAAAGGAGAAACACTGTAAAATACAAGGAAAGTTAGTTACTGGAGCTAACGGTACGGTCTAGTATCGACCGTAAGTAGGTACTTGAACTGGTGTGCTTTTGGGTGGTGGTGAACAGGGCCCTGGAGGGGGTACCCAAGCTGGTAGGGTGCCTCCTAATAAGCACCAGGAAATGCCGTAATGCGTACGCCTGATAGTGGGGATCAGGCTATGGGCGCCCACCATCAAGTGCAGCATAGTACGTCCTCGTCGTGCACACTGGTAACGTTTGCAGCCCATACGAGCCCCCGCACAACTCGTGGCGGCAAACGGCCGAACCTATGTCTGTCGCGAAGGCGAATCACCGGCGCCTCAAATCCGGCCCCGAGCACCTCCTGAACCCCATCCCGTGTGGCTCCGTGGAGGGGGGTTTATCATCACGTATAAAGTTGATGGCAAACAAGGAGAAGATAGCCACCCGCGTGTTTGTGCCGTGCGTGGAGACCCGTAAGGGATGATGAAGGGATTCTGGTCGTTGAGAAGGCGGTACGTCTTCAACACATGGCTTTGACCTGGATTTGTACCGAAACGGGAGGCCATAGGCTAGCCACCTATGGTCAATCGGCTACGACATCCCGTCAGAGGGCTGTCAGGCAAGGATCCCGAACTGACGGAGACTTTCGGCCCAGCCGAGGACCCAACGTGAAACCCAGGGTGGTCTCTTCCTTGAGGGGAGCGGAGGGTATCTGAGGCTGCAAGTTGGATGTCACTTCTGTCAGGGCTGGGACCCTATATCCGGTGGTCTGCAAGTCTTTGGCGACCACATGCGCTTGGCGTGTGGCGTCCCCATTGAGGGCTCCGTGGCGGGTGAAGCGCGCATTGGATGAATTTTTAATACTAATCACTAATGGATAAAAAGAGCTCTTTTAAAGTCCAATCTGGTCAGGCTGCATCTTCGGAAGCGCCAAGACCTAATTCACAGTCAATGACATCGGTCGTGACTGCGCCGCAAGGCTCGCTCTCGACCGAGGCGGCGCTGCAAAGCGCGCCATTGATACCCACCAGTGTGCCGAAAGACACACTGACTATAGACCTCTCTCAGCTGAGAGATGCCATACCAGCTGTCTCCTCCTTGGAGGAGCCAGTTTGGAAGGTTATCTCAACGCGCAAGAGAGGTACTACCAAAAAGCCTGCTGAAGTTAAGCAAGCAATACAAAAAAAGATTACGCCAAGTAAAAAGCGCCGTGCTCTAGCTCGTGCGGAAGCCAGACGTCTGCAGAAGGCGAAGGAAAAGGGAAGTAGGCAGCCAGAGGCTGCCGAAGCTGCCACTATGGCGCACGATGCGTTAGTAGGCGAAACGCCGCCCCAATGCGCTAATACAGCAGCAGGGACAGTGTCAGCCGAACAGGCCCCCCCATCCAGCGCCTCTGCGAGCGTCAGTCAACCGCGGCGTCGAGCACCGCGCCCAAGAGGAAAGCGTGGAGGGAAGAAGGCTACCGTCCCGGACGAGGCGACAGGCCAAGTCAAGCCCTCAAAAAGGGTTCGGCCTGACGACACCATGTCGCCTCGAGTGGAGAAACGCCACAAACCCTCCACCTCGACTCCCAGAACAAATGTAGGCTCTGTCAAATACGCGGATGCATTGAAGATCAATGATCTCTGCATGGCGGTTATGACAGAGCCTTTTAAAATGATGACTCAGGAGCAGGCCTCAGCAATTGAGGAAGCCATAGAGGATGCCCTAGACAATTTTGTCTATGGCACCGGTGGATCTGTACAGGTCCCCCCTCCTAAGGCACCTGCTTTTAGAGGCAAGGCATTCCATAGCGAAGGGGTTCTCAAGCTTTGGTGCGAGGACCACTTTGCCAGGGAATGGTTGACGGAGGCCATCCATACGATCGCTTCACCCTGTCCGGGGACAAAGCTGACGCTAAAACGTCAGTCAGAAATCCCCAAAAGGGTGAAGGGGACGGTACTGTTGCCACGGTACAAGGGGGAGGAACTCGACCAACTTAGGAAGAGGTTCCAATCCCAGAACCCGTGGTACGGTATCAACCAATGGGTGGTGTACCATGCAGAAAAGCAGCCTGAAAAGGAGGCCTTCTTCATCGTTTTCGGCATTCCCGAAAGCGACATCCCTAAACTTCAGGCAAGGGACCGCAGGTTGGCGTACAAGCTTGGTTCTGTGTACGTCAGTTTGAGGGACCAAACTGAAGAAAAGCCGACGTCGACGCATGCACTGCCGAATCAAGGCACTGCAATAGACGCCGTTCCCAGTGCGCCAACTGTAGATCCCAACCCTACACAAGGAAGGGACACAGTGACCATCAAGCCATCGGCCGCTGACGCTCCTTCGGGGGAAAGTCGTGCGACGACGGTAAGGTGGGGCGAGAGGGACCGCGAGTCGGAGGACGAGGAAGTACTGGGAAGTGATGGACCGCCCAGCTCACCTCGATCCTCTTAACATCATCCAAACCAACCTCCAGCATAGCCAGACTGCGACGGCTTCCTTACGCAGGGTACTGGAGGAAAAACCTGAGACCATAGCACTAGTCCAGGAGCCGTGGATTAGAAGTGAACGCATCTGTGGTCTGTCTAACATCGGAGGTAAGATACTCCTAAACACCACGGTAAGTAAACCAAGAACATGTATTTTTGCTCCAAAACATGCCAATACCATTCTAATGACTGAGTTCTGTTCCAGAGACCTGACAGCTATCAGGCTCCTGTGTCACTCCTCTTCCAGCCTATCTGAAGTAGTACTCGCGTCGGTTTATATGCCAAGTGACGCTGACGTACCTCCCGTGGAGCTGATAGCGCTGATAACACACTGTGAAAAGGAGAAGCTAGAACTGATCATCTGTGCTGACACCAATGCACATCATACGCTTTGGGGTAGCACATCAACGAACGGTAGAGGTGAGGAATTGATTACTTATCTCTTCTCAACCAACTTAAGGATACTAAACAAAGGCGCAGAGCCCACTTTCGTGACCTCACGTGCGCAAACAATTATAGATCTGACCATGGCGACTGAGGAAATATCGCAGTTCATCACGAACTGGAAGGTATCGGACGAGCTCTCTTGCTCAGACCATAGATGGATCAGATTTAACTTGCTATCTAACATAAGACCTGCAGAACCTAGACGCAATCCCCGGAGGACAGACCGGTCAAAACTATCTGTGATGACTACGGAACTGTTACGGGAATTACCCATACCCGTTGCATATAGTGACACTGCAGATATCGACAAACACGTAAATGACATAACATCTATACTTATAAACAGTTACGAAAAGACATGCCCTCTAGTGACGCCGTCACCAAACCCGAAACGCAAGCACCACTGGTGGGGACCAGCTTTGGAGAAAACGCGATGCAAAGTAAGGAAACTTTTTAACAGGGCAAAGAACACTATGAACCAAACGGACTGGACCAACTATAAACTAGCCCAATGTCAATATAAGAAGATAATTCGCCAGAAAAGGCAGGAATGCTGGAGGCGCTTCTGTACCAATATCGAAAATACTAATCAGGCCACAAAAGTCAAGAATATTCTGTCTAAGGAACCAGACAGAAATCTAGGCAGTTTGAAAAAACCTGACGGAACCTATACCAAAACCGATGCTGAAGCTTGTGAACTCCTCTTAGGAGCGCACTTTCCTGGGTGCGCGATCACGAACACCTGGGAGTGGGAGCAAATTTCAAGCATGACACCGGTCCCGCTAGACTGGACAAATGCTTACCGAGTCGTCAGCTTGGAAAAAGTTAAGTGGGCCATCAGCAGTTTCCTTCCGTACAAGAGCGCCGGCCCGGATGGAATCTTCCCGGGTCTGCTTCAATGGAGTACGACAGAGACTGCAAAACATCTAGTAGCAGTCTACATAGGGTGTTTGGCACACAAATACACACCTCTACGATGGAGAGAAGTCAAGGTAGTGTTTATACCCAAACCTGGCAAAGGTGATTATACACTGCCAAAATCTTTTAGACCTATCAGCCTTACATCGTTCCTACTCAAGATCCTAGAGAGGCTATGTGACAGGGACATAAGGACATTTGCGCTGCCTAATGCACCAATTCATGCCAATCAGCATGCCTATTGCAAAGGCAAATCAACGGAATCTGCGCTCCATAACGTAGTTACGCGTATAGAGAGCGGAATAAGACCCGGGCAATCAACACTTGGAGCCTTCATTGATGTCGAAGGCGCCTTTGACAAAACAAGCTTTATTAGCATAAATCAAGCCTTGATGAGACATGGGGTAGCGTCCACAATTGCCGAGTGGATAGACAACATGCTCCGTTATAGGGCCGTTCAATATACTGTGAATACAACCACGAGGGCGGTGGTATGCAGGGGTTGTCCCCAGGGTGGGGTCCTGTCTCCCTTACTATGGAACATTGTAGTCGACGAACTAATACGACGACTAAACAATGTCGGGTTGTACACAGTTGGTTACGCCGATGACCTCGCCATACTTATTAGTGGACCTTTCCAGAACATACTCTGCGACCGGATGAGGCTTGCCTTTAAGATTGTAGAAGAATGGTGCTCTAAACACGACCTGACAGTTAACCCGGCTAAGACGGAATTAGTACTGTTTACTAAAAAGAGAATTCAAGGGAATATGATATTACCGAAACTCTTCAATACCCGCTTGTCACTATCAAGTGAAGTCAAGTACCTGGGCGTTACTCTTGATAGTAAACTTCTATGGAACAAGCACCTAGACCAAAAGCTTGAGAAAGCTTGCATAATTTTCTGGCAGTGTAAAAGACTTCTAGGAAAAACCTGGGGGATCTCGCCAAAAATCACACTATGGCTCTACACAGCCATTATTAGACCATTAATTACTTATGGTGCAGTGGTCTGGTGGCCCAGGACAGAGCAAAGCACCACGAAAGCTCGCTTACAGAGGTTTCAAAGACTAGCCTGTGTGGCCCTAACAGGCTGTATGCGTACAGCTCCAACAGCAGCCATGGAGGCCTTTATTAACTTACCGCCTCTTGATCTGTTCATACAGCAGGAAGCGAGCATGGCAGCCCTACGCCTCACCCAACTAGGCCTATGGCAAAGAACAGGTGGGTCTCATACCAAAATATGGGACAGAATGGTAGGCATACAACCTCTTCTCGAAGCCCCCTGCGACAAGATCCCAAAAATTTTAATATTCGACAGAATGTATAAAATACAGCTTAGGGAAGATATAAAAGATGAACAGATTACCCTTGAACATCACATCTACACGGATGGATCCAAGATGAAATCTGGAACAGGTGCGGGAGTATTCTCGCATGATCTCAATATCAAGCTATCTACAGGGTTGGGTGAGCACAGTACCATATTCCAATGTGAATGTGTCGCCATCATCCAAGCAGCAAACGCAGTCTTCAAAAGGGAGATAAGGGACTTTGGCATCCGAATTCTCTCTGATAGTAAGGCCGTACTCCAAGCGCTTGAGAATATTTCCATTACCTCAGGCCTCATATACGAATGTCACCTTGCACTGCAACGCATAGCGGCAGTCAACAGGGTCATCCTACAATGGATAAAGGGTCACAGCGAATCAATGGGTAACGACGCAGCAGATGAACTGGCAAGAAGAGGATCGACAACAACAGTGGCAGGCCCTGTGCCTTATCTTCCTCTTGCTTACAGTACTTTTAGATCATGGTTGCGTCAATACACCCACAGCACTCACAGTGAGAGATGGGCTAACACTCCTGGCTGTAGACAGTCTAAACAAGCTGTTCCGGTAATATCACGGAGCTTGGCCCGGAGACTGCTCAGCTTATCTCGCACTGATCTTCGTCTAGTGGTGGGTGTAATGACGGGACATTGCTCACTTAATAAACATTTATTCACCATAGGTCTGACAGATAGCCCCATGTGTAGGGGATGTCTGGAAAAAGAAGAGACTGCTGCCCACGTGATCCTGGAATGCACGGGAGTAGTCAACCAACGGGCAAAAACCCTCAAGCAAATGAGGTCGCTCCAGGAAGCCTGCGATCGCCCCAGGAGGCTTCTGCGCTTCTGGAAGGAGCTGGGCTGGCTCGAGTAGCTGGCTGATCCTGCACGCACAATGGACCGCCAATGTGTCTAAGTGCGGAAACAGGAGCCCACCAACAAGTAACAAGTAACAAGTAAGGTACTTGAACTGCAAGTGTTGACTTTGTGCATCTTTCTTCCAGCTTAAAAAAGTGTCTAAAAACTTTCCCTGTTGACCGACATGCGATTAAATATGCTGGAAGCGACAACGTTTAATTTTTCAGTATCTCACCGACTGAGCGTCTTTCAGTGTCTTACAAGTCCTGCCATTTTGTAGCACCATCTGTTGTTACATAGCTGTAATGTAAGCAAAAATATTTAATTTTTTATAAGTATCCGATCGTTAGGCAAAATTAAACACAACTATCCAGGTTAACACTTATAAAGTAAAACTTAATCTAAATACAAAATTTCGAGCTCAGTCTACTTTAGTTTTTTTTTTCTTAGTTAATGACAATATTTGTATGTATCACAACTATTGTCATGTGGATAGAATGCTGGCCATCTTGCTAGAACTTCCCAGAAAATTATTGTGATACCACGGAATTCTTATTCCGTATTATTATTTTCCATACACTTACTGATAATAATTTTCCTCACAATTACTAATAAGTCAAGTATCCATCCATCCATCCATTCAACCGAAAGACGTCCACTGCTGGACATAGGCCTCCTCCAAAGATCTCCACGACGACCGGTCTTGCGCCACCCGAATCCAGTGGATTCCCGCGACCTTCACTAGGTCGTCGGTCCACCTTGTGGGGCCCTACCCACGCTACGTCTTCCGGTGCGTGGTACATATTCGAGAACCCGTTGGCCCCATCGGGCATCGGTTCTGCGAGCAATGTGCCCAGCCCAGTGCCACTTAAGTTTAGCAATTCTTCTTTTTATTAAACTGAGTATATAACACAATATAACATTTTGTAGAGACAAATAACGTTAACGAAAAAAAAAATTAAATTACAGACCGATATCTCGAAATAAAATTAAATACTGGACTGGACTGAAGACTTAAAAAATTGTTTATTATGTAATAAGAAATGAGATCTTGCAAAAGAATGGAAGTAACCGACATTATCCGACGAATTACCAAACCAATGTCGAAGAGAGTGAGGCATATTGCTCGTAGAACCATTGCCCGATGGTGCCAACGGGTTCTTAAATGGCGACCACGTACTAAAAGATACAATGTGGATAGGCCTAAGTGGAGCGATGACTTGATAAAGGTCGCGAGAATCCGCTGGATGCAGGTGGTGCAAAGCCAGTCGTTTTGGAGTTCCTTAGGAAGGCTATGCCCAACAATGGACGTTTTTCGGCTTATATAACGATGGATATGAATTAATTGTAATTTCTCCATAACTTCCAGTATTGTTCTAATTCTTCATTACAAGTTCTGCGATAGCTTTTTCCGAGACTTTTTTTATCACCTTTTATTGTGGTCGGGTATTTTAAACGGGCGAACTAATTTTATACTTACATTAGAGATTATATAAAATAGCTAGCGACATTTTAAAAAAATAGATAAAACGTTCGTCGTTTGTTAAAGCAAATTAAATGAATGACTCAGAAAATATTCTTTAGTTTCCCTTGGGAAATCTTTTGCAGCTGTTTTTTTTTTTTCGTTCGAGCTTAGCAAAATGGCTGCACTTTATCTGATGTTAAATAAAGTATAGTCCAAGAAAGATAAGAACCGCAAATAGATGAGAATATAAATGCAATAGAGATGAGAAGTATAGCTTGAGAACGATAGATAAAATAAGGATTAATGTAATAAGGGAACGTTGTGGTATGGTAGAGGATGTAGTGACAAATATAGAGTATGCAATACGTTATTGGTTTGGACACGTGAAGAGGATGGATGAAAGAAGATTGGCGAAACAAAATTACAAGGCGAGGGTGATTGGGCAAACCGGTAAGGGTCGTCCTAGGCGAACGTATCTCGACTAGATTCGAGGACGTTCTGAAGAAAGGCCAGATCAAAAGTACCCCTAACCGTATGAAAGTGGAAGAAGCGAAAAAGGTGTATCCAGATCGTAGCAGGTGGAAGGCTGTAGTCTCAACCTACGGAAAGAGGCGTGGCGTTATGTATGTATAATTAAAAAATCAATCGACTGTCGCCAACATCTACCACAGCTATAACCTCTAGTTAGATTTGGATTTAAATTAGCTGATGCCGGGACGCGAGTCACCCTCCATGTGGTAGTCACCTTGTTGCACAAGGAAAGCTGTACTTACAAACCCGAAATATGATTTCCTCTCATATTTGGTATTTTGTACCCGCAATTGTGTGTCTTTTTTATAGTGCGTAGGCTCAGCGCCTTGACCATTATCTTACATGTTATTAGGTAACAGTGTGGTTCAGTATTAACAGTAAACACACTAGAGGTGCTGATTCTCAAACGATCTGCCGGAACACACCTATTGGTGATTGACGACAAGTTTTCAAACTTGAGGTAGATAGACCGGCGTGCTAGATTACGTCATACCATTATGAGATAGTTTCTTCGCAATGTTTTTACAACTCTGGCTCATTATAGAATTTGATAGGTTGAAACCAAAATACTTCCAATAGTGCGGAATCCAACCACATTGTCACTAATCATCGTGGATCCATTTGTATATAAATATTAATTGCCCAATTAATTGCAAGAAAATGTGCTGGTTGTTATTTTTGGACGATATATTTATGCGACCACCATACATATAGTGAAAAAGTCCCTATAGTTACACGTCTCGGCGCGTCGGGATCTGGAATCAGCAAGTGTATAATCAGACCTACATGGAGAGACCTTAGCCGTGGCAAGTGTATGCTGGCATGATGATGAGGATTGCCGATAGATTCTAATCTATCAGGTGTCGTCGTCGTTCTTGGCATTTACTTTATTTAAAACTAGTTGGGTGCCCGCGGCTGTGCCCGCATTTCATATGTTCCTCACTGCGTTTTAATTTTTTATACTGAACCCTAATTATTTTCAAAAATTGAAAGTACCTTATGTTACACGGAGTAACTTCAGCTATCTACCAAATAAAATCCCATCTAAACCGTCTAACCGTTCCGGAGATTAGCCGAAACAAACAAACAGACAGAGTTTTTAAATTGTATTTCTGGTATAAGCATCGTACGTATCGTATACATTCATATCTATTTAGTAAAAAAAATATTTTGATATTACAGACAGACACTTCAATTTTATTTATTAATATATATAGTAGATACTTTTATTTTACAAAAATAATTAGGGCTCCACGTAAAAAATTAAAACTCATAAAAATGTGAATAACATTCGATTCAATGTACAGTTTCACGAGCAAGTGCTTGAATTTACGAAACATATTTTTACTTTATCTTGATACTAAACATAACATTTAGAAAAATAATTAGGTTTCCGTATAAAAAATTAAAACGTAATGAAGAATATATGAAACGCGGGTGCAGTCGCGGGACACACAGCTAGTATCTAGCATATTAGTTATGTATAAGGAGGTAACATTGATTTTTTGTTTCTTGTGGATAAACTCAAAAACTACTTAACTGATTTTAACAATTATTTCACCCCTAGAAACACTCACAAAGTAACATATAATTTTTTTAATAAATTTAAGAAGTCCTATAGATCCGCGCGAAACCTTGTTGGTTCGTTAGTCTATACTAATAAATAAACTTAAATCGCAGACTATTTCGAAACATGTACGAGTATGTGTGCTCGTATAATTTAATTGAAGACAACAGAACTATAGCGCGGTGTAGAATCGTTCAAAGAAAATAAATTTATGTTGTCGTTAATATATAAAATTGAAGTGTCTGTTTGTATTATAAAAGTAATTTTTGTTTTAAAAGATACGTATGAACGTTTATACGATATCTATATCAAAAATGCAAATGTCTGTTTGTTTGTATGTTTGTTCAGACTAATCTCCGGAACTGCTGGACTGATTTGGACGGGACTTCTTTGTTAGATAGCTGAAGTTACTCCGCGTAACTTAGGCTACTTTATTTTTCAAAAATAATTAAGGTATTCTCGTTAAAAAATTAAAACTCATAATAATTGGAATAGATCCGATTTAATGCACAGTTTTACTGGCAGATATTTGAATTTGTGAGAAATACCTTTGCTTAAAGTAGTACTAGTAGTAATAAAAATTGAAAAATAATTAGGGTCCCGTATTTAAAAAAAAAAAACTATGTTACGCAAAGATAAATATATGAAACTCCGGCGGAGCCGCGGGCACACAACTAGCAAGATATACAATTCGTGCACTTGCACTGCACTTATGGAAAATACTTGAAGCAATATCTTCCCTCATAATTACACTAGGGGTTTCGCCCGAGTCTTTTTTATTAAAATTTTTACTCAACAAACAATTTTCAAACCGAATGACTCGTCTCTCTCGCGAGTTTTTCTCTGACGGTAAAGAGAACTATTAAAAATACAAGGAATTTGTTTACGCTAAGAAATGGAAGCTATGAAGCACGATTATAATAATTACTATTTTTATTATAATTAGTAAGCACCAGTTTATTTTTAGACTACATATTAGAGATACAAGGCATTGTATGTGTGTTGTGCGTGGATTTAATTTTTATGAGTTTCTTATTGGGGTAGTTTCCATATTTCTAGAAAATTTTAGTCTATAAAAATTTTAGTTTTTTTTCAATCGCTGTACAGTATAGGATTGTAAATAAAAATCAATAAAAAAATATTTATTACAAATATTTAAAAAAAAATGATTCTAGTTAAAATTGATTCAAAAATTCATATTAAGTAAATATAATACTAACCTATAAATGTCTAGATACCGACCGAGTAAAGTACTTTAGAGTTGTGTTTTCAATTATTTTTTTAATTTCACTACAAAACATATGCTGTATTGTCATTATCTTAACTAAAGTCTAAAAATCTTTTAGACTATCTTTGAAAATTATCTAAATCAAAGTCCAAATCGATATTAAGAAAGTTACGTTAATTAAATTAACAAAACGTTTTTAATTTAAAAACAAAACAGAACCGACTTCAAACGATTAAACTATTAAATACAGTAAAAAGTAAATAAATAGTTACTTTATTAATCTACTTCTGTTTATTTAAATATATCTTTTGCTTTAATAGCATTAATAACTTTGAAATCGGTGCCAGCTAGAGTTAACCAATGTACTCATTTATAAATGGAAATAACTGCATGAAATTTATCACAATTACATATAAGCTAAATAAAGGACTAGGTTGATTTTAAAGAACAATTAATCCAAATCGAATATTATTAGCAACGTACATTTACACCACTTTATTAACCGTAAGCTGGCACCGATTCAGATCCAGCCTTTGTGACTATGGCATCACCTCGGGAAAAAAGGAGTAACTTTGAATAAAAAAATTACAAATCGATTCAAATTTTACGGAGAAATGCGTCACAAACATAGGTACAAAAAAAAGCATACAGACGAATTGATAACCTCCTTCTTTTTTGAAGTCGGTTTTAGCGTTACAAATAATTGTAACTGTGGATGACTTTGTATTATACATTCAAATGTGGAATGTAACAATTATATACAGAACATCTGTGCAAGTCAATGTGAAGTTCCGGTGCAACTGTTCGGTTTGGAACTCGAGCCGTTTACGTCGTTCATTTGGTAAGCGGTGCGCGAAATTTGCAAGTTCGCTAACTTCGCTTAGGACCATAGAGTTACTCAACTGTAGAGGTTCAATGTTCATTTGAAATTGTTTATTGTCGGAGGAGATGATAAAAAAATATACAATGACAATGAAGAAGATTTTGAAAGCGTACAGCGTTTATGCACTTAAAAAGGTAGTATAATACATTTTTGGTGTACATCAATTTTTAGAGTGATTTTAACCAGTTAAAAATCTGTCGTCAAGCACCTTTTAGCATCTGTTCCGGCAGAGTTACTTGAGAACCGATGCCATGAAGCTTAGCGTATTTGCCATCTTGCATAACATTCTTAAATCAATATTTTACAGAATAAGTATCTACTTGTAACCTTATAACAAGTTTATTTTCGGAAATAATTATTTATTGGTTAGGCATTTCTAAAAGTTCATATACCTACGATTTCCAGTTTTCATATTTTACCGGATTGTTGTTTGTTACCTTACTGTTTTCTGTTCGCCCGCTGTTTTGTTAAATCTAGTTTTGTTACAGCATTCCTCCATTATCACGATACAGTATGTTCGAGAGAATTCCACGTAATGTGTTCGACGTAAATGACCATCTTCTGTCTATTTGTATATTCCGAATGTTGTTCTTTGTTGCCTGCCAGTTTTACATTGTTTGCTTTCTGCCATATTCTTTTTTAATAGTAACAGCACATTATTCAAGAGTCATAATATTTATAATAAAGTAGAACCCAAGATAAATGACAGCTGCTGATAGTTAAGAAGTTACCACACAGTTACCTGTTAGGACCTTTTTAATTCGAGAATAATTCAACCAGTTTTTTTACTCAAGCTGTATTTCCCGGAAAGGTTTTAATAAATTATATAATATCTTTGGTAGTGTATAGAAAAAGTTATGAACAAAAGTAGCTAAAGACATTCAATAGCGACTGGTAAACGACTTAGCTCAAAGATGGCCAAGACAATTGTGAGCTACAATATTAATTCATACTTTATTACAGTTTCAATCTTATACATCATACTTATCTTATAGGTTATTACTTATCTTAATAGTTTCCTTTATACTTTTTTTTAGACGGCTAGGATGTACGGTCAATCGTACCTATTGTAATTTACGCTACTACTCAGTTTTATAATAGTGTTAACTATGCATTTCTGATTAAATAAATTAGTGTATGCCATGCGCACGGCATGCCTCGTTATTTCATTGACCTGCTTATCACCAATTATTATGAAATATAATCAATGTCACTATCATAGCAACAACCAAAAAATTAACCGTGCTCAACCCAACAGACAGTTTGTTATTGTAGTTTAATCATCAATGATAGCCTTTGGTCTCTCACTGCAAGGGTTAAAATCGTTCTAAGCTTTTGCGTCATTTATCCTTGTTTAGGGCCAATTTTGTTCATCTCCTAGTAGTTTTCCTTCCGCCATTTGCTCTCTCTTGGGTACCAGTCCGTCAAGGACTTATTCCACCTGTAATCGCCACATCTAGCCAAGTATCCTTTCCTGTTTCCAGCGCTATTTTACTTGACTTATATACAAGCTAATATCCTTTAATTTAAATTAAAATGTTAGGATTCTCTTTTAATCTACCTAACATAATTATAACATTTTAGAATTTGAGTGGAAGCCAACAACTTTTATAAGTTTTGTAATGATGCAACTAGGGAACACATTAAAGGCTCGTAATATTTAAAAAAAACCTTGTTTGTTAAATATAATCGCTCGTGCAGACCCCTTGAAAACATGTTGACGTCGTGAGCAAATAAAAAATATCATTTAAATTTTGACAGGCGAACGTTAAACAATAAATTCCTTCAAAAAAACAGATTACTGGTTGATGCTTAAAGTATTAGCTCGGCATTGAACACTTTGTGTAGTGATGTCGGAATGGCTTTTAACGCCTGCGTGAGCGTGTGGGCCATGAAATGGGCGAAGTATTTATTTTGTTTCTAATGTAATATATCTATAATTTTCGAACATAATATGATATCTTGTATTATCTGTAGTGGTCATGTATGATTATGAAAATAATTTCTAATGTAAATTTCTTGTCAATTCAATAAGCTAATATAAAACTCAAACTGACTTTTAAAAATGATAGATATATGAAAGACTTTCAATTGATTTCCGCTGGTGGTGGTCACGAGTATTTTATCGTATCGCCGCTATTAGCTATTATCAGTGAATGAGCTGTAAAAAACACGCCTTGAGCCCCGTCGCGTTCTTTTTTAGACTATATAGGCTCAGATATTTGACCACAATCTCAACTGTTGTCAAATGTAAAGTGACGATGGTAACCACACTAGAGGTACTGGTTCTCAAGTGACCTACCACCGTTCCTTCACCGAAAGTTCAGGCTGATTTTAGAGTTGAATAGGTAGGCTCGAACCCGCGTCCATTGACTCTGAATTCAGCCGCCCTATCCATTGCGCCATCATTGGTTTCCACCCATCCATCCAACCGTAAAGGCGTCCACAGCTGGACTCTGTCTCCCTCAAAGATAAGAGGGGAAGCGCCATAATCGCCACGCTTGGCAGGTGGGTTGGCGATCGTAGTAGGTGTTTGTAGTCCTCAAAGGACTATCCTTGATCCTCAAAGGATACCTTGTGTATCCCTTAGTCGCCTTTTAGGACACCCACGGGTAGATATGGGATGGTACTATTTTTCATTGCTTTGAAGCTTAGTAAACCATTTACTAATTGTTTGTTGACTCATTTGTTGAGTTCATCTTGACTAAATTTTATTAACCGGAAGAGCCTTGACAGTTTTACTTAGTTGTTAAGGCGAACTTCTTGGTGCGCTCAGGAGAGTGGTAGCTAGCGCAAAGGCACTAAAGTAGTATGGATCTCGGTTTAGGCTGTTACCTTAAATGCAAATCCGCAGAATTTGTCTAAGTTAAAAGAAAATACGGTTCTCAAGTTCCTTTACAGAATCCATGTACGCGCACGTAGTATGCAGAACTGCGGAATGTAGTGTAATGCGTGTTATGTTAGCGCATGAAACTGTCACTGTATCACGCTGGCGGTAGATACAGAAGCCTCCCCAATTAGGTATCGGAACACGTACTGGGTCGTTTCGGGGGTTGTTTCTCGTTTTGTATTTTGAACTACAAGTTGTTGTTCTGAAAGTGTGTTATTTAATGTTTGATAGTATAATCATCATTAAAGTGTATAATTTCATGCCTATTTTAATTGAAAAAAAAATCACTTTCCTTTTTATATTATTGTTTGTTAAGTTAAAAAGGAACTTTGAGTTAAAAATCACCTTCTCTAGTGATTATTCTGGTTCCAAGTTGATCAACCAACACGGGACGAGCATTTAATGACGAACAAAATTTAGAAAATATTCGATTACGTCATGCTTTAACAATTGTTTTTGAAATTATTGTAAATTGAAGGGAGCAAATATTACCACGCAAACATTCCATAGTATTCATGACAACATAAGAATATATGCCAAATTACGTATATATAGTTAATGTTAATTTCATGAAAAACGTTTAGGATTTCATTTTTCTAAAGCAGTTATTGTTTTAAATATGTAATTCATATTTAAGTGATAAAAAAAGTGCAAGTGAAACATATATTATAAAATGTTTGTTTGCATATTTAACTAATGATGTTTGTTCTCATGGCCGCACAGAAAAATGAGCGCAAATATTTGCTTATATCTAGCCCCATTTTGCCGCCAACGTAAAAGTGACGCGAGACGTCAGAATTTCAAGGGAAATATTAAAAAATATATATACATAAATTCCTCCCTAAAATTTTTGTTGTCCAACGGTTTTTAATGTAAACCATTGTCGGCAAGCTGGTGAATGTAACAATGACGCTACCCAAACAATGGCCGGTCGTTAATCATTGAATATTTGACGTGATGTCAACGGTTCTACGGTGCCCCCGACTCTTTCGAATATAAATGGTGCTTAATCGTTGGCTTTTTAATTCCTTTAGGGGCTTTAAGGAAAGTTTGGGAAGCGTAGGTTTCATGTTCAACTCGTTAATGTTGTTTTGAAGGTTATGGTATTTTTTTGTTTATTGGATTTTGTGAAGAATGTTTTTTTAACGTATAACAATCATTTTGAGTAGCAAGTACTAGTATTTTGTAATAAATTTAAGTGATAATAGTTATGTTAGACTAGTGACTATACCCCGGAATTTGTCAACTTGAAATTTCTTGTTTGTTGAACTTCGATTTCAATAGAATTTCGATTCATATTTGCTAGAAAAAAGTTTATTAATTGTAAAATAATTTAATCCTACTTTGCATTCCCTTTTCTGGGTTTATTTATAAAAATGTCGGTATCATGTGTTATAAGTATTTGATATTACAGTAGGTGGAATGTATCGAAATGAAACCCAGCGCTGTCTCGAAAGGAATTGTCGAAGCGTAAGCGGAAACCCACTGGTGAGTTGTAACAAGCTGACAGAAAACCGATACTAACATTTTGCTGTGTAAAAATACCATGAAATATAGTGCACCCGGATTGCTTCTGATAAATTACAAGCCATTCTATATGGCAACTTTTGTTCTTATAAATTCACTGGAGCTATTTTACAAACGTTGTTGCATATCTTCCTCAACAAAGAAGATGTATGATTGAGATTGTATGTTAAAATTAGGAGGAAACAGTCAATTTCTAGAAGCTTCTACTTCAAATTTTTTTAAACCATCACTGCCATGTTCGATTTTTTTCCTTAAATTTATTACTATGGAAGGCAAGAAACCGAGAAAAAATGCCTGTATTTTGCCGTTGTATTCAGATGTCCGTTAAACAAATTTCAAGAATAAAAACAAAAAAGCAAGCAAATGTAGCCAAAGCCTTTTTTATTTTATAAATAAAAGAAAAAGTAAAATCTGCCCAGTTTTGGAGAAGGAAACTTCGTAACACGAAGTGATGATTTCGTTTATTTTAGATAGGTATAATTAGTCCGAGTTACAGGTGCCCCTTGTGCGCTTTAAACTTATTAGGACGCAACGCAACAGCAATAGATTTCTAAAACACCTATTGATTATATTTGTTCTCGACAACCATAAGCGCATACTCTAAAAATTTCGCTAAGGCTGGCTAAGGCCTCTCCAATCAACAAGATTTATATAGTTCGAAAATTAGACAGCAAATTTACCTAATTTTGACTGACAATGTTGTTCAAGACGGTACGAACGCTAAGTCTGGATGTGCTACTGGTTCTCAGGTGATGCTGCCGGAACACACAAGCTTGAATGACTGATTTTCAAACTCGACCGTGGTAGTTAACCAGGTCTTCTTCTTTTTTCTTCGTTTTTGAGGATCACAATCATGTACAAACAGTTTATACCAGGTGCGGTCACGTGCGGACTGGACTGCATGGTGGATGCTGCCGCCTAGCGTGTTCTGTATTGTTTCAGCCCAAGCTAACCAGGTAGCCATCAGAACTCTACCTAATAAGCTCAGGTTTATTACGGGATAGTTAGATGTAGGTGGATTCGAAGCTACTTCCATCGATGCAGTATCCGATCAATGAGCTACTGGCGCATTTTAAAATTCTACAAATGCTATAAATATAGCCTTGTACAAAAATAATTTGTACGTTTTTAGTTTAATTTATCGTGATACTATAAGCAAAAATGTTAAATACTTTAAAGAAACTAGCAGCTAAAAAGCTAGACGTTCTCAACCGGTCTATGCAGTACTTTACACAAAAACAACGATTTGTGCTGTTCACAGTGGATTGGACTTACATGAAGTATTTGTGCATACATTTGGGAAGATGCTTCAGGTTACCAGCATCTCCTCTTGATTCTCTGCAAAGGTGTGCTATTCACATGTCGTCTTGACTCTTTGGAGTTTAGCAGAAACATTGGACCGCTTTGTATCTTCTACTGTATGTACAATGGGGATTTCACAAAGTAACTATAATATGGTTCTCTCGTTCTCATTCCAAACCCGAACATCCTCTGTTGACTGGCTGCTCATTTCCACACCCTTAAACCTAATCAAAACGCGACAATGATAAAATACTTTAGGTACTTTTTATCAAGTATGCTAGTGTGTGTGAAATGGGTTACTCGCCATAATCTGCCCCTAGGGCTAAATTGACTCTTACAGAAAGGGCTGAAAAATGGCTCTCCTAGATCGTAGCGCATCGGTAATACTTCTGGTGTTGCAGCAGTCCATAGGTAAACATTTACAATCGTATGGACCGTCAAATCAAGAACTTTAAACATAAAGACCGAAGTTAACTTCATCTGCATGTACAAATTGAGAAGGAAAAATTGATACGGTATTTGTAAACAAACATAATATACATTAGACACCATCTAAAACATTTGCTGATATTTTTACAAAAAAACGTAATTAAAGAGCTGGTGAAATTACAATTCCAGAACAATTTAATAAGAAAAACTAATGAAAGCTGAAAGCTTTAATTAAAGTAATTAATGTAATTGCGTTATATGTGGTGCGTGAACAAAACGGTTTTCCTGTGAATAGCATTTTTAAGGAAAACTTTTAATGGAATAACATAGTAATACAGAGAGGAACTAATAGAAAATTTAAAGGGGTCAATAAAAAAATACAACTCTTCAAACTGCAGCTCTACACTTCTTGTAAAATCATAGTTTATAATGGACGAGAAGAAATAAATAGTTTCAATAGAATGGATGTTAAGCGTTTCAACGGCAGTGAATGCCTCTATTTTTTTGGTTACCACCAATCAATTTTGAGCCTGAGATTTTGGTGGACCAACGATGTGTAAGGAAACCATAGCATAGTTGTAGGACATTTTCTAATAATGCCCATCCGGGTAGACACCACCCACAAGTTCGAAAACCTATCACGAAACACCAATAGGTGTGTTTCAGCAGCATCATTTGAGGAGCCATTACCTCTAGGCTTATCGTGTTTACTATCCTGGACTACATCATCACTTAACATCAAGTGATATTATGCTTCAAGTGCTGAACCTATATAATATTACAAGTAGTAATAATAATAAGTATTTTGGCTACAATTATAAAAAAGGGAAAGAAGTAAGCGTGTAAGTAAGAGCTCTTGTCCTGACCCTGTACAATTTTTTGCCAATAGTTTGAACTTGACACTAATTAGTTTTAAGTTACGAATTGTCAGTGACAGTGAATTCACTGTCAAAGTGCAATGTAAATCGTAACTGAGCCGATCAATTAATGGGTAAGTAAAATTGATCGTTTGAAGTATGCTCTCTTGACTATCTTATCTTCCTCCATTCTGCGTAGGTTAACAAATCAACGAAGTTTGCAGGATTATGTTTTGCCCATGACGTTCATCTTGGTCAACAACTCCTAATTATCGGATGTTTTTTAGATCCAATGGTACGATCCTAGCTTTTGCCTGAAAGATCTTCTACTGAATAAAGTCATGTTATATTAATCAAAAGCTTGAGAACATAAAAGTCTCAAGTTGAAAATCCTTAGTATAAAAGTTTATCAGAAGTCCCGATGTTTCTTCACATTTTTATAAAATATTTAGACCTTTAATCGCCTTTTTTTGTTTATCATTAAAATTGCATTTAACAAAACAAATCGTTGTTACAAAATAAATCTGTAATTCGACGGTCAATAACATTACCAGCACATGTCCTTTGAGTCCCGTCAAAGATACCAATTACGTCCCTGCGCTAGTATGTTCACAATTTAGGCCTCGTGCAGGACAAAGTTTTATTAGGTGTTGAGTTACGTAAATTTTGTTTGATTACATGAATATGTAACGAGGGACGATGTGTAATGGACGGGCGAATTGCGAATCGGACTGAAAATAAAAATAAATTATAAAGGTCAATTTAGTTCACACATGAACGAATTCTGTATTTTATTTAATTTCAACTGTTTCGCGATATTTGCGGTTTACATGCTTATTTTTTTTAATAAGTAACTTTAGAATGTCTACGCTGTTTGAGCTGTTACGTTAGAAAGCGAAGTTCCCAACGAATTTAAACATTAGTTAAATTCGATTGCAGTGTTGACTTCTAACACATAAGGTTTTTATTGATTTCATTTACTCTAAAGAAGAGGCAAAGGCACTAGACCATGCAGCGTAGTCTTTGGAATACTTTTCATACAGCAGTGTAACAAAAAGGCATCCTTTTGTTAAATATATCCTAAGGTAATATTTATTATAATTTAAAAAAAAAACATAATTTCTTTGTACATTAGAATTATATGGACGTTTTATATATCACAAAACGATTTTTTATTAATATTCATTATCAAAAATTGTATAAAACTAAACCCCTTTAATTTTGTTGTTGACATAAATTTTAATACATTTTAGTTAAATTACTAGCTGTGCCCGCGACTTCGCTCGCGTGAAATTCAAATAAATATGTTCTAAAAGGCAGCCTATATCCTCCCTCTAAATGCAATCTATGTCATTACCAATATATTCATATATACTCTTTCTGTGTCCCGTCCCGTCCCGTTTTATCTTGTCCCGTCCAGGCGTCTACCCGTGGAAAAGGTCACCCCAGTCAGACGAGGCCATCTCCCAGATAGCCTTTCCAGTGCAATGGAAGGCAATAATATAAGCCCCTGCCCCTTCCCCCTTGATTTAGCAATAAGTCAGAGTCCCGACCCCCCGCCGAAACTATGCACCCAGCCATTCTTGCCCTAATAGGCCTGAAGGGCGGCCTTCACAGCATACTACCCATATGGTATGAGTGTCACCTCCAAACTCAGCCCTACAATCACGGCCTTATAGTCCTGCTCCCCTCACGTAAAACATTGGCTTTCCCGTTCTACCCACGAAGGAGAGACTGGGTGAGTGTGACTCAGGCCCAAATAACGGAAGCAATGCGGGGGCATAGATCAAACCGTTCAGGCAGCGCGCGCCATTTTATAGAGTTTTTGCTGACTTCAATTACATTTATTGCGATTAATTATTGAAAATAAATATTTACCAAAATAAAAAGTAACCTATACATAGTATAACTTCTAACAATGATTAAAATTTCAAAATCAGATCAGATCAGTAGTATCGGAAATTACCCCGAACAACTCACAAACTTTGCATCTTTATAATGTTAGTATAGATGCATGCACTTAATAATTATGGTTTTTTAATGAATCTAGATAAACGCTATTCATACATTATACATCTAAAAACATAGATGTTACTATAGAGTATAAACTACTATCATAGCAAATTTCATCGAAATCGGTTCAGTAGTTTGAACAAATTAACAAACATAAACACAGACAACCATTTTTAACCTTTTCTTATAAGTATAGATTATTTTATATATGCCCTTGGTAATGTTTCAAAACAGTCTAAATTATTAAAACAATAAGTATAACGCCATCTGTGAATAATCGTCAGAAATACATAAAAAAAATAATTAAATGTAAATAAATTATGTTGATTTAATTTTTCTTTTTCTTTCTGCTCATTTCACTATTAATACTATTGAGCAAACACATATTTATTATGATATTTTTATATGAACATAGATTAACGCTATTAGAAACGCTATTTACGCATCATATAAACGTATATATGTATAAAAATGTATTCTAAATGTTACTATAGAGTATTTACTACATTCGTACCAAATTTCATCCAATTCGGGCGAGTAGTTTTTGCCTGATTGGCGAACAAATTAAAAAACAGAGGAACACACAAACCGAGAGACAGATTTTTTTTTTAAAACCATCGAAATCTGTTTTTTTTTGTTGTGGTTGTTGTATTTTTTTCTGAAATGTCTTCAATGTACAGATTAAAAATGATTATTACCAAATACCAGGTTTAAAAGCCGTGGTAATAATTTTATAATTTATTTATTAGAGTGTTCTTTCAATTCATAATATGAACACAGTACTTGCGAAGTGGTAAGGTTTTTCTGCATGCGACCTTTGATTTTATACAACTTATGTGTGTAGCTGTAATTAAATTCCATTCACTATAGGAGAGTTTGGAATAAACTGGAACTGGTTATAAAAACTGATATTTTTCACTATTAAAATTCTCCCGTCGCAGTAAACAAGTCTACGCGGATGTAGCTATGTGAATGAGTGCAAAAACACACTCACAAAAAAAAATGAAATTTACGCGAGTAATGAAGTGTACGCAAGAAAGCAATTTTACTGTGAGAACTCCCGGTAATGGCTACTTTGATGTAGGATTCAGGAGTACGTTTATGCTTAATATGGATCAGGTATTATGATTTCTAATGTTGTTTTTTTGCGCTTTGACTAGTCTTACGTAATTTTAACAGAGAACTGTCCCATATCGGAAAGCGTAGTTTGATTGACCATAAGGTATCTACTAGCTATAGAGTTCTGAAATAAACATATTCCAAAGAGTTAATTGCGGTCAATTTGCCGTGTGGTGCCGAGAATGGTACCACCCCATACATTCTCGTGGGTGTCGTAAAAGGCGACTGAGGGATATAGACCAGGGGATGGGCAGCAGCATCCTCTGGGTACTACAAAGACCTGACTGCGATTGCCAACCCGCTTGGATAAAATTTATTAACGTATTCTCATTGTCGATATCAAACTAAAATATACATACATTTTCATACAAATATATTCTTTCTTCAAGCATTCTACTTATCAATGACATTATAAAAGAAAAAACAGAAAAGATACCCGGTTTTGCCCTCGTGTCCAGACGTCCGTCAAAAAAATTTGACGAATAAAAACAAAAGAAAAAGAAGCAAAACGTACAGATTTAACTAGTGTTTCTTATTTTATTATAATTAAAAAAAAGATTGAATCTACTTTTGAAAGAGGAAACAGGGCAATAGGTAGTAATAATTTCGTATATTCTGCATTGGTATAATCAACAATTTGTTGCCCATTGTGTTTCCCCTTAATGTACAGATTTTATTTGCCTAAAATGTCTCCATATAAGTCATATCCGTATAAAATATTTTCTAAACTCGACTACCTGTGGTTTACTATGAACGGGTCTACGCTGGAAAATTGCGCCGACCGACCTCTCCCTGCGCTTGCTTTAATTTGAGACTAGATTTTTTTAAAAAGAAATCTAGTTTTTATTTGAAACGTTTCCACTATGAAACACTTTATTTTGGTATTAAATAAAACTCAGTAGAGGTGGCTATCCTTGTATGAGCGTTAGTTGGTTATTTTAAAAGGAATGGAATTTTAGATTTTAAAAGTGGAAAGTCCGAGGTTTATTGAAACTCTTTGATGCAGTATTAAAATAACTGTGGTAAGTAATTAGTCTCTTGCAGCTGATAGTGACTTTTTACACTGTATAGGCCTGAGCATTCAGACGCTGACGCTTAGGTCACAATCTCATCTGATGTTAAGTGATGATGTAGACTAAGATTATACATACATATATGTACACACTATTCTGTCAAAAATGTATCGGGAAAAGATCTATAATACACAAAATGTTACTTATTCATCCAAATTTATTTTATAGCCTTCAAAGTATGCTCCTTCAGAAACGAGATACTTAGGCCAATGAATAATCCAATCATCAAAAAATTTTAAAAAACGCTTTTTCCGGAATTGAGTTTAGTTGTCGTCGCGAATTCTCCTTTATGTTTCCTGCCGAATGAAAACGGGTACCACGAAGTGGGTAATTTGAGTTTAAAAAAAAAAGAAAGAAGTCGGCCGGAGCTATATCTGGCGAATAAAGTGGTTGCTCGATGATATTTGTTGAGTTTTAGGTCAAAAATTCGTTTACAATGATGACTTTGTGCGTAGGTGGACTATCGTGGTGTAAAATCCAATAATTTTCTTTCAGCAAATCTGGCTTTTTCGTCTAATTTGCTCTCATAAACGAAGCGTAACCTTCAAATAATATACTTTATTTACCGTTTGACCTTCCAGTAAGAATTCCGAGTGTTTAATACCGCCATGGTTAAAGCAAACAGTCAATATAACATGGTTTTTTTTTTTCACTTTCAGCTCAGTTGGAAGGCGCAACTCCGAAGCTTGTTGACTAGTATGCATGTCAAACTCGTCAACCCACGTCTCGTCACCAGTAACAAAACAAATAAACATTGAATTTGGAACCATAAAAAAAAATAATCCAATCCAATTGTCCGTCCAGTTACGCTTATTCTTCATCATTCATAGTGTGTTTGATTACTTTACTTTATATAATCATGTTAAAATTAGTTTATAGATTGTTTTGTTATTCATTGTTAAGTTCAATGTAAATAAATTAAAAATCACTTAATAATGTTTCCACTCCAATAAATAGTAATATCCTCTCACTCTCGACCCCTCTTTCTTAATGCCATCAAAATTCTATTGTTTCTCGATGTTCGTAATTTCAAATTATAAATGTTTCTTCTTAAAGGGCCTCCTTAATGAATCAATTAAAACTCATGTTACATTAGCAGAGCGCACGCGTAAGATATAATATAAAATTGACAGTTGACATAGAAACTAATAGAAAACCTTCGGATTATTTAATGTATTTAATTAACAAATAAAATGAATACATAAAAATAATAATAATATAATGCATATTACAAAAACAAATTATATTAAAACCTATATAATTCGAAATTTCATTAATGAACAAATTTTTCCCGGTACATTTATAACAGATCCTGAGTTTAGTGGTAGTAGAATAGGTTTAGTGGTTCTCGAGTTCGAAGTAAAACGGAAAGAAAGATAAACATTGTTTTTTTATAGTATGTAAGAGTTTAATTACTAAATAGTAATAACTAAATTTGGAGTTAACTGTTAAACAAATCACATTCTCTATGCACATGTTTTCAATTGAAGGTAGATATGTAATTACGTTTACAATTACGTTTACATTGTTATATTTATTTTAAGGACTAAAACCATATTACATAATTATAAGGAGCTAAAATATAAAGAATAAAGTCTATTAGTTTTGATAAATAGACACAATAATACTTCGTATACAGAATAAAAAAATACATTTTTTTATTCTGTTATAAGATTGAAATTTCGCCCACACTCCACCGTACCTAATTTACAGTGGCTCTCACAATGAAGTAAAAATAACTTGGCAGGCCATTCTTTTATAGGGTGTGGTCACACTGTTAGCGAGATGAAAAATATTATAATTTTTTATAACTATATTTACTCTTTACTATAATAACTGTTATATCTTTAATTTATTGTAATAATTTTACTGTAATGTCACATAAAGAGACACTCAATGGCGTCTCGCCGGTTATGACGTCACAACTTGTTCGTCGTGTTGCCGCTTCTTAAGAGGAGCAATTTACGCTACATTCGGTTTCATATAAAAGTGTGTTTTGTTTTGCACGAGGATGCAAAGAGGGTCATCTGTCAACTCACGCACGCAGAAGCAACTAAATTTTGATCTTCATGATTGACGTTCATGTACGAGGTAGTGGGGAATGAGGGAAGTAGGCAATGTCATGTTGAATGCTCAAGAGTCAACACGTTTCTTAAATACACCTGTTTGGCAATCTAGCCAAATTTCAGTCGAACGTACACAAAATAGGCGACGGAAATTACGCTCGTTTTGGCTTCACCCTTAAGCATTTGAATACGCGAAAATCAGTACCATGGGCATTCTTTTTCTGTACTCGGATGGGTAACTAGTTACTCTATCATTGTATCTTGTCATACTTTCAAGTTGTACATTGAACAATAAACAGGTAAATTTTTATTGACCACTTGTACAAATTTATCTCTTAGTCAAGTCAATTTATCTCCACACGTTCGTTTCATTAGATAAAGAATAAGTACCTTGTAATCTAATCAAGAATAATTAAAGCTTTTAGGTAATAATTTTAGGTTCTAAAATATAGTTCCAAAGCACATAACCGATTTACCTGACAACAAGTTCAAGAAGTACGTCAACCAGGTTGTCAACAAGCTTGTTGTAGGGTGGATTATTACGTGACCGATAGTGATGTCTGGAAATGACACCCCTCTCTGTGTTTCCACTAATGCCATTTATAAATATTTACAATGAAAACATATTTAGAAAAAAAAAAAAACAGTCGAGTTTCTTCTCGACTAGGTGTAAGTTTTTTAACATTCCTACGCGCATTTTAAGGGCTTATAGGAAAAAAATAAATTGATTTGGTTTGGACGTGGAAACAGTGCCTACTTCCCGGCTAAAACACTTGATGGAGAAAAACATTGTAGGATTTTAGTCAGTAACAAACTGATATAGCACATTCTTCTTTGCCCATTAACATGTTAAAATGCGGAATCATCTTGTATACGATGGTCAGGAATCAGGATTAAAATTATAACTTTTACACTCAATGTATCTCCAATCTTTGGCGAGATTAAATCTTTGTCTATACACTCTAGGTGTGTATCGATCGTCGCGATAGCATTAATACGGATAATTTATTAGGTATGCGGGTTTTACGATGTTTTCCTTCATCGTTGTTAAATTATTCATTAACATCCCTTTGTTCGGGGATGAAGGCGCTCTATTGTGGCATTTAGTTTTAGTGTTGACATAAACTATGAATAAAGCTGTATCATTTTGATAACCCAATTCCTGCAGTAGATTGAATTGTGACATATTTGCTTATATGAAACAATATACATTGTTAAGAGACAACTACCCTCATAACAAAATAATACACCCACTAAAGAAATCCCTGTAAAAGCGGACTACAACGGGGATCGAGGAACAGCTTGTGGCGAGTGCGTTCAGCAGTTGCCCGCAAAGTTCCGTGATACTGTAAAGGCCCATCCAGTCCACAACATTGGCTAGGTTTAAAAAAGATCGAGGAGCAGTGTTGTGTCTTCCATCCTCGTGTGTGCGGACCTGGATCTTCAAGTCCCTCATGCGCAATGGCTAACCGCCCAGTCTGGGAGATGTAGCTATGCATCCTTGCGTATGAGTTTAAGATACTCCGTACGGTTTGGTATACTGGTTCTTCTGATTTATTGATTGGTCCGTGTTTTTATTTCAGGTAATGTAACTTTGATTTATTTATTTTTATATTATGAATGTCACTTCGTATCTAACAACATTTTTCACGGTAAGCAAAGTCTAACAGTATTTTTGAGATTCTATAGCTCACAATTTATGAAACTACCCGGTAGTTTGTTAGTCTTCTCGTGGTCGACTAGATTACAATTAACATCTTATATGGTTGATTTCAAATTCTCTTAATTTCAACATACTTTTAACAATTATATTGTTAGGTTTTCGCAAATGTCGATGGCCCACGAAGAGTGAATAATAATTCACGCTCCTCGTTTAGAGGGATTTCTTTAGAGAGGGTAGTCGTCACTTCATAATATTATGCTATTTTTTACTTACTATGCACAAAAGATAAATTACATTAAGCATGATGATTGAAAAATTATAGTATTGTAGAATAATGGTGATAGTTAAAAGTTATATTTACTGTCGTTAGTCAGACTTTTAAATTAATGACTGCCAAGCCGATGTTCGTACCACTTTAGTAACCCTTGTGCTAGTCATCTTCAGCAATCGGTGAAGCTATAAAAGCGATTTCAATCAACGGCATTAGCTAATTAAAAATAAAATGAATAATTGAGTTTACAGTAAAACATGATAGGTAAACGATGATATAAAATTTTTCCATTAAGTTCTATATTTTCATCACTTGTTTAGTGATTACGATAAAACTTAATACACCCATTAATTATCTACTGCTAGATATAGTCCTTTCTAAGGTTCATCATTGTATTCGGTATTCGGCTATCTATTTTCTACTTTCGGCAGCCTTATACAAGTCTTCGCCCCTTCTTTGATACGTGATTGTTTTAAGAAGTGGTTTTCACTCAACATCGTTTTGATTCTAATAGTTGTCGATTCTTTGACAAATATGACTAACTTTCTATAAAGTTACATGTAATAATTATCTACCATATTTTTAAGATTAACTCAAACTTTGAACATTTTATAAGGTGATAAGTATTTAAAAAAAAAAAAACATCCGACTCGCTGTCATAATGACCGCCTCTTTTTCTCTCTTTAAAAACTTGCGATACAAGCTTCTACAGCGTCACGGCACAAAGTTTTCGAGTTGTATCAAATAGGCCGTTATCCTGACGACTCGTCTCCATGATGGATATCTTGAAGGATCTACTGTTATTATGGTTACGTTTTTTTTCCATACCTTCTACAAATATTTTCGATAGGTTGCAGCTGCCGGCCTTCCAGCATTCTGAATTATAAAGACGTCACTAACAAATTGGAATCGCTCCAGTTAAGAAGGCCCTTCTCAAGGGAGCTGAGCATTTTTGCATCATCTGTATAATGGTGAGTTTTACATCATGGATTCACGTAATCCTCCATGTCCCTTCCATTAGGCTGGTCTACGTTCCTAACGATAGATTGCATCTCAGTACGAACAAAAACGTTCGCTAACTTTGCCGCACTATGCAAATGTAAAATAGACTCCTTGCAAACATATTATCTTTATTCTATGACATCTGGTCCTTCAAATGTGGCGTAAAGAGATATCTTATCAGGCTAGAGTATGACTTTTGGTGGAATCTATCACCGACGGTCACTGTTGTGTTTGGACTGTATTGCAATTACCATCAGGTGCTAATCAGTCACTTTACCGAGCCTCCGTAAACAGAACAGTATTTGTAAGAGTTATCAAGTTAACTTGGGGAACAATAAGTTTGAAAAGTGCTTTAAGGAAGTAATATAAATAGAGTAAATAAAAAGTGCGCCACGAGGCACACGGCAGAAAAAACCTAGTCTAAAAAGAACTGCTATTAAAAACAGTTAAGTTGTGTAATAGGTCGTTATTCTGGCAGCTTGTTCGTTCGAGTAAAAGAACTTGAAAATAACCATTTAAAAATTAACCGTTCAATATATATAATTAATTTATAAAGTATAAGCTTTGAACACAATCTCACCTGATGTTAAGTGACGATTTGGTCCAGGATGTTAAACACACTAAGCCTATAGTAATGATTTTCAAGTGATGCGGTCGAAACACACCTAGGATTTCAAATTTGAGGGTGGTAGCTATCCAGGCGGGCATTATTAGAAAATGTCCTACCACCACGCCATGGTTTCCTCACGATGTTTTCCTTCAACGGAAGCTTAGGCTGATTTTAAAGTAGGATAGGTGGGCTTAAACCCGCGTCCATTAACGCGGAATCCGGCCGCAGTATCCACTGCGCCATCATCACTTATAAGCTTCTTGCTGATAGTACAAATATGCCAATGTAAAAATGAGAGAATAGGAAAACAATAGGTAAACAATGGAAAACTGGCGTAAACGCCAGGTTAGTGTTCAAGAGGTTAAATTTTAAGCGATAAGACTTCTTCACAGTAGTGTTCATCATCCCCCAAGATATGTAATTCATAAGAGGATACCTTATAGATTTTAACTAATTTTTTATTGTTATGTGATTATATTTAACTTGGAACCAAAAACGGTTGTTAATTCGGGCATATTTCCACTTAATATCAGATGAGATTGCCGTGAAACGTAAAGTTTGCACAATAATATTTTAAAATTTTATGCGTATTTTACATCATTAGGAGAATTGTCAAAAAAATCATAAGCCAGTAACCCCGAAATAAGTAAAATAAAGGACACGCGAAAAAATGTGTCAAGCCAGACATTCAAAGCACTGTGCATCAAGGAGGCGAACACCCTAATGGGAGGGGCGAACGCGGCACAAGTGCCTCTTACACGACGTAGAGGCCGATAAAGCCGGTCTCTCGTCGTCGTCAGCCTCTCGACGCCTCTCGACCGAATGGAGAGGCTTTGAGCGGTCGTTCCGCGTTATATTTAGCAAGGTGTTTGTTTTAAAGGTGCTTTTTTAAAAGAAGTTGTTGGCTTATACACCTAAACATATTGTTTTTTTTTTTTATTCTATTAAATTATAAAAGTAGAAAGTAAGCGGGAGGGAAAATAGTAGTTCTCTTAAGTATTTATTGCTAATGTATTTTGCATAACTTTTTTTACAATTTACATCTAATACTAACGAGTTCACTTTTAATTATTATTTGGTTTATTTATAATTAATACGTTAGGCTGATGGCATACATAAAAACTACTGGAGGTAATTGTATAAGAAAAAAAATGGTTAGAAAACCGAATAATTAATTCATGTACATTAACTAAAAAATGTAAGGAAATAAAAATTTATATTTTTTTTTTGTTTTTTAATACATACAGGTACATGACAATAAGACAATATTTCACATATTCTACACTAAAAATAAAATTGAAGTGTCTGTTTGTAAATATCCAAGTAACAACTTTTTACTAAATACATATGAATGTATATACTGAATTTATACCAAAAATACAATTTTTTTTATCCCCGGAACGGCTAGACCGATTTTGATGGAAAATCTTTTGGCAGATAACTGAAGGTACTCGTCATATTTAAATCTATAAATATTGGGTAAATTCTTTTTTTAAATTTTTAATAAAAACGGACAATGGATTCTGTTTATACGGTGCTCTGATACGTCAGTACACTTGGTGATCTCGCTATTTCAACGTAATATACGTATGTGGTTATTAAAGGTAGAAACGGTAAGGTAAACAATACACCGTACGTACATTACATCAATTTTTAATTATTAACCCGCCACCTCGCGTATGGTTTATGGTAATAAATATGCTCGTAAAATACGACGCTAGTGTGATTTCATAATATTAAACATGCGGCTGCGGAAGATGTAGCGTTTTCACATTCATTGCATTTTATGCTTTTTTTCTACACAGAGTAGGCTCAGTGCTTTGACCACAATCTCACCTGATGTTAAGTAACGATGTAGTCCAGGATGGTAAACACACTAAGCCCAGGGGTACTGGTTCTCAAGTGATTCTACCGAAACACACCTATTGCTGTTTGGGTGACAGATTTTCAAACTTGAGAGTGATAGCTACCCAGGCGAGCGAAAATGCACTAGCTATAATTTCCTTACGGTTTTTTCTTTTCCGAATATAGAGTTGGATAGGTGGGTTAGAACCTGCGTCCATCGATGCGGAATACAACCGCACTACCAAGTGCGTGGGCCAACGAGTTATCGTACGGTTACCGCGTACCCGAAGACGCAGCGTGGGTAGACCCCAAGGTGGACCGACGACTTAGTAAAGTTCGCGGGAGTCCGCTAGTTGTGGGTGACGCAAGACAGATCGTTGTAAAGATCTTTGGGATAGACCTATGCCCGGCAGTGGACGTTTTTCGGCTGAATGGATGGATGGCACTAACTGTGCTATCATTACTGCAAAGTCTTCAAAATAAATCTGCTGATTCGATAATTAATTAACTACAGTAAATAAAGAGGGGGATGGGGGGGAGGAGGATATAGTAGTTAGGTGCGAGCATTTCATAGAAATAAGCATTGTGTTGATAGTGAACGTAAACCTTTTCATTTGGAGACACACGCCTCTAAAACTCGGCGAACACACGGATAGAAAATTTGCTAAATAGAGATTTATTAATAGTCTTATGTATCTTGTAATAATATTGTATATGGTGGTAATAGAACGTATTTTTCTACGCGAATGTTCAAGTGAATTTTAATATTCGAGTCGGTGTACATGACTACTCGTATATTATCACTGAGCCAACACAATCGATTCGAAACATTTATTACTATTCAGTAAGAGGGTATGCGAGCGGCGTTCATTCTATATAAAGATTCACCTGTTTCCTCAATGGATAATAACATTACATAGTAAATATTTTTGTTCCTTATAATACATTTAAATATATTAATTTTTGTCTTTAAATTAACTATTATAGAAAATTCGCTTTGAAAAAGTGAAAAAAATTCTCAATTTTTACTGTCGCTTTCAGACGTTCGTCAAATAATTTTAATGGTTAATAAAAAAAAAAAGAAGCAAAACGTAGATGCGTAGCTAAAGTCTTTCAATAATTAGAAGAAAAGTTAAAATCGGAACCGTTTTGAAGGAGGAAACAGGGATATACGATATTATGATTTCGTCTATTTTACATAGTTAAAATCACCTCGAGCTGCAGTTGTCCCTTTTGTGTTTTATAACTCTTTCTGTGGAGCTCAACGCGATAGCAATATATTAGTGAAATGTTTATTATTCAAATTTGTTACCAGGCGCATATCCTCTTAAAATTACATTAATATAATTTCTTATGCCAGAGGAAACGTTCTGCGCGACAAACTATCTAACTGTATATTTATAATTTCATAATCAAAGCACTCCACATAAAATATGTGGGTTGGACGATAAAAGTGGACTCAAAGGATTCTATTATACGTTTGCATAGCAAATAGTAATAAAAAAATATATTTTATATATATTAGAAACAATACTGGACGATGTTTATTACCCCGTTGTGAATATAGTGAATAATTTATGATAAATTTATTCACTTAGCAATTTGCATGATAATTATTATGGAGCTTTCAAAGTGTTTTTATTAATACTTATTAGATTATTATTTCGAAAAGTACACAATAATTACGGTCACTCATTTGTTTGTTAGTTATTGAGTTATTATACCTTTGAGTATAATTATGAGTATTTATTTTAGTTATGAATTTATTCGTGTATAACTTTGCTCTGGTGTTTCTCTCGTATGTACATTTTTTTAAATTATATTACCTTTTTTAAATACAGGCTTACAAATTTCACATACTCAGGCACCACGTCATGCGAGTTTTCATTTGCAAAGGTTGTTTTTTTATAGGGTGTATTATAATCACTGGAGTAACGCGGTGAATACCTAGTCATCCCGTGTTACTCCTCTTACGGTGGTGGGTGGAACCGGGGGGTTTATTGGGTAGTGTTAGCGCTTCTCGCAATGAGTCCCACACTAATTTTGGCGTCCCTGGCTTCAACCTTTCTCGGGGGTTTGTCCCTTTGGGTAAGGTTGGACAGCTAGTGCGTAAATACATTACTCTCGAAAAAAAAGGGTGTCTTATTAGGTGAACGAAAGTGATGTCCGAAAATTACATTCCTCTCTGTACATCTTTTAATAAACCTTGTAACTTGGAGTTCTATAGTTCTATAAAAAAAAACATATGATAAAAAACCCAGATCGAGTTTCTTGTCGGTTTTTCTCGATGACTGTGTTGTAGTGTTTTGATCTAAATTTAATACATTATATACTTTTGAACTACAATTTGAAATGTAGTCATAATGGCTCAATGTTAGTATGGTTTTATACCACTTCGATGAAAATAGGTTTGAATCCACTTATTCTATTATAAGCCTGAGCTTTCGTGTAAGGAAAATATGGTGATAAAAACGATTTTTTACATTTTATAATGCCCGTTTATGTCACTTAATATAATGTTATTATTCGTGCGTTTACAATTGTATTATTGACGAAATAATAAATTCTATTTTATCGACCCATGTCAACCCGTGCAGGTGAAAGGTCGTATTTGGTTTCGTGGCTATAGAAGATACAATACAATCTGAGTCATTAGCATGTGACCACTAATGTGACCATACGTCCTGTTCTGAACGGGATCGTCCATTTTTCGGAAATATTTCGATAAGATTTTAAAATTCAATGACAACTAAGGTGTTAATTCATTCATTCAACCAAAAATCGTCCCACTATTGGACGTAGGTCTCTCCACAACGACCGGTCTTGCACCACCGGTATCCAACGGATTTCCGCAAACTTCACCAGTTTGTCAGTCCACCTTGGGGGAGGCTTACACACGCTACGTCTTCCGGTGCATGGTGCCATTCAAGAACCTGTTGGGCCCTAAGGTGTATATTAAGAGGATATCCTAGCGGCATTTAATCCATACAAACGTTGTAAACATTTGTATACCAAATAATATATAACCACCACTGTCATGGCAGTAAGTTTTGATTTTTTCCATTAACTAGTTATTGTAGAAACTAGAAGCCTTTGAAAATGAAAAATATAGTTGATTTTTACCGTTATTTTTAGACGTGCGTCAAACAAATATAAAGCATAAAATTAAATAAAAGTAGAGGCATAGCCAAATTCTTTATTATTCTAAATCTGAAAGAAAATTAAAAATCGGTTCAGTTTTGGAGGAGGAAGGAGTGAGGTTTTTGTCTATTTTGTACAGTTAAATCAGTCCGAGCTTCAGTTGTTCCTATCGCTTTTTTGGGGCGTAACGCGATAGCAATAGTTTTCTGAAATACCTAGTTTACTGCCACATGTCCTCTTAAAATAAAAAAGTGCCAAGAATTTTTTTTATATTTACTTAAAATCAGATTAAACTGAAAATTTGTTCCTCTGACAAATTTTAGTTTGTAATAATAACTTAGTTGTTTGAAACATATACATACACATTTTTAATGTACGTGTTTTTTTTTATTGAAGACCTACTAGTTGATGTAAATAATGTCCCGTTTTGAGTAAATTAATAAATGAACCCGCTGAATATAACTCAACACACGGCACGTTGCATCAGGTGGTGTGGCCTGCTTTAAAGTGTGTTACTATCTATCGTAGCTTTTAAACTGGTTGGTTATAATATTGTAACGTATGTTTACAGTTCGAGTCACCGTTTCATTTTTTACCGGCGACAGTGCCCCGCCGTGACTATCCGATTTACATAAACGATCGCCATCATCGGCTGTTCGAAACGATCCTGAATAGATTTTGATATGTTTAATCAGGAGTTCCCATTGAGGATTTATTTAAATTTTCAACTGAATATATACGGCCGTTTGTTAGTTTGCTGTGTAAGCAGCTACGCTCGCGTTAGACAGAGAGACTGACATATAGACGTTGCGTTTTTTATATAATATAAGGGAAGAAAAAGGATTTAATAAAATAATAATACACATTCCTCTGTTTCTTTTACCTACTGGTCCATTCCATTTTACGACACAACTTGTCCACCGGGCGTTTTCAACTCTTGCTAGGTGTCCTGCCCACCGCGAAAATGGGTCGATGACATCAAAGATATTGCTTCAGACAATTGGTTAACAAAAGCAAAAGACAGAATATATTGGTTACAAATGGAGGAGGCCTTTACCCTACAGAGGGATTCTCACAAAAATAATGACATTTAAAATTAAATTTGATTTTACATTACAAATTAATAAATACCAACATTAAGTTAAAAATATATTGAAATAAAATAAATAATTATATTTTATTACTAAAAAATGAAATACTAATACATAAACATATTATAACAAATTAATATTATTAATATTCTTTTTAAAAATATACCTACTATAAATTAATAATCTTTGTTATAACTAATTTGTAAACGCATGCAAATGAGAAACAATAAAAGGCGTATTATTATTATTATTAATAATAGAAATTGGTTTAATAGTTCACGAGTTATAACGGATATTTCGGATTTTTTTTATACACTCATATATATAATCGATAACAATATGTGCTACAAGTGATATATCTACGATTTAATAAAAATCATGTAAATCGGTGAAGTAGTTCTCGTGTTGTAACCAACCAACGAACAGAAAGAGAGATAGATGACGCATTATATATATATATATATATATATATATATATATATATATATATATATATATATATATGTAAGGATATACGTAATTATTGTTATGAGTAATAAATAAAACTATATTAAAGTATTACTAAGTTAAAATTCTACCTTAGACGTCATCCACACATAAATCAAGACATTATTTTAGAGTTTCTATAAGCATTAATACTGGACATCATTACTGGATGTTATTTTCGTTTCTAACCGTGACTTCCAGCCGATAAAGATCTCTAAGTTATTCTTCAAAATATGAAGGAAATACATGTAAGGACAATTACAGTTGTATGACAATTTATAATTTAAAGGGATAATAAAACGCCTTCTCTTTATATTAATGATTCATTTTTAAGATATATCGGTGCTAACAAAGCTTTAGAAAATGTTCATTTCGTTAAACAAGAGTTTGTTGAAAGCGCATCCCCATCTTGCTAACCGCACGATCAGCGCTCGCCGTTTCCATAAGACATTTTTCACTTAACAGAAAGTTTACCACGATAATATTACTTTTATAAAACAACATCTCGATTATTATAGCTCTCAATCCAATTTAAATAGAGTCTATTGACGATCTCTATAACGTTATCACAAGTAAAATTAAAATTGTAAAGAACAAGTCGACAAATTTAAATTTGCGTTTGACGAATAAGGACTCTATTTTTTTTTTGTATTGAAATTAGAAGATTGTAAGGGTCGTTTAGAAGGCATATAGGGGTAAAAAGAACTTTGTCGTCCAGAGCTAGAGGGTTGCATCGTGAATGAGAATGAAATACCTATTCAGGCGTCAGCTACCGTGCAATATTTATGCAAATAGGTTCATCGGGCGCTGTTGGTCCTTTGAAATTTTAGATCGTTGTTAAACGAACGTTGGTTTTCGGTTGAGGATAATGTATTGTAAAGATTGGCGGTAATATTATAATGTATTTGCTAAGCGATTTGACGAAAATCTACCGTGATTTTAAATAACGATATGGTCTAGAACGGTAAATACATTAAGAGATACTGGCTCTTAAGTGTATTACTGGAACAAACCTAACGTAGTTGGCGATAAATTTTTAAACTTGAAAATGGTAGCTCACGGGATGGGTAATACACCACCATGCTATAACTTCATCACTGTTTTCCTTCAACATAAACTCAGGATAATAATAGAATGGGTAAATTTGTGAACCTACGCGTAACCTGACAACTCACATACAGTAAACGTGTAATGAGATATGATACGCATGTCTAATATCAGGATCGATCCACCAGAGAACAGCATTGATGTAAGCGAAATCAGGATCACCAATGTTTTATGCTGAGGTTAGTGGATCGTAATAGAAACAAGGCTTAAAATTGTGTCTTCAGCTGTTACTCATTATTATTCGGAAAGGGGCTATGCAGGCTTCAGCAGTCCTGTATCACTGCGACCTAGTCACATCTATTGTGATCAGCTGTTGCTCATAAGACGACTATTAGCAGAATGCCCCTAATCTTTTTTTTTTCTATACTAGCTAGTGCTGTTGGCTGAAAGGGCCTTTACAGCTTCACCGTAGCTTTGGGGGAGAGTGGTAAAGGCACTCGCCGCAAAAGGTAACTAGCGCAATGGTTCGAACCTCGGCTTGGCCGCTGCCTATATTGTAACAATCCCGCGGAATTTGAACCTAGCTAAATCCTAATTGCCCCTAATCTGCAAATCGCGCTTATTATATAGTCTACACTGACGTCATTTTTAACATACATATTATTTTAGCTATTAAAAAGGAAGATTATTCTGAGATTATTCTTATAAACGACTACCTTGTTCAATTTAAAAAGAAATCATCTAGAATTTGGCATTTAAAAACCTCATTTATATCCCATATTTGATAACTCAGTCCACGGCTGTGCAACAGTATCTAATAATTTGTTTTCTCTACAATTATTTCTTACATTTAAAGAGATTTAATATCACAATTATTTAATTGTTTCATTTGTAATAAAATGCATTTGTGGTTAAATTGTCGTAAAATTCATTCGTTATAATCTTCTTTATTTTACGTAACAGTATAAAAAAACCCGGCCAGAGGAAATATAAAGGATTTAAATAAAATATCACGAAATTGTATACACTTGTTCTTGGGTAAAGTCAGCTAACAGGCGGACAGAGATACGTTTATGATATATAAATATATATAAATACATCTAAAGAAATCTATCTTACGACACCGGAGGAATTTTTAATATAATTTGCCGAAACGTAGAACGTTGGGTAATGTTGCCATATTAAATGTATTAAATTCCATGTTTTTAGACTGAAATACTTAAGCCTTATTTGGACATCCAATGATGTACGATGAGTAAATCTATTTTTCTAAAGGTAGACTTTATGACAACTTTATCATTGATTTACGAATTACCATTCTCTTGAATCCAGACGTTATTTGTTTGAATGATTATCTTTATACAAGCTACAGTTCGGAAATTTTGCAGAACGTTTCTCTCAAGGTATCACGTGGATATAATACGCCCAATATTAGATCAAATTAGCACATTTTTATCTTTCGCTTTAAAATTTGTTTTTTGTACAATTTTGACTTTTATTTATAACTAGCTGTGTGCCCGTGGCTGCATCCGCGTTTCATATGTTATTCACTGTGTTTTAATTTTTTTTTTTTATACGGAACCCTAATTATTTTTCTAAAAAAAATTTTGGGCTAATTTTACTAATATAATGAAAAAGCAGTGAAGAACATATGAAACGCGGGCACAGCCGCAGGCACACAGCTAGTGGTAAATCTGTGTAACTCCCTGCGATCAACTCTACAGACTGTAGCAGGGAGATACATAATAGTTTAGTAAATTTTGGAATATCAGTCACCAACATATGACTGGGTCACTCAAGTCCCTATTAAGGGTAATATCAATTCCCTATCTGGTCTTTAGCATGAAGCTACATGAGTTTGCATTGATTTTTTTTTAGAAATTAAATAAATACAGCTGAAATGGATATCTGAAACTAAATATACAGTTTTTAGTTTATACGAGAACTTCTGCTATATTTGTGTCAAATTTTAAATAAATGGTAATAAAATTGTATTAGAACATATAACTTCAGCATATTAAGCGCCCTTAAACCGTATCAGTTTTAAATCCGACACATTAGATACACGAGAAGTCTAGACGCTGGTTATTAAATATTTATGAAATCCTGTTTACTATGTATTTAGAAACGGTTTGAAGACGATATTACTTTGCGATAGTAACCCCTACTATTTATAAATATTACAGAATATTACTTCTCTGGCTTTTTGTCATTTTTTTTTCAGTCAAAGATATATATACAGATCGATATATTAGACAATAAAAATAAGAATAATGCAGGTTTAAGTCACAAAAAATAGCACCAGTATTTTCTCTCGAAACAGTTATAACTAAATAAAAGAGTATAAAACATAATACAATGTAGAGAATAATTATTAACATCATAAATGTTTTAAATACGAGCAAATCCACTGAACACGGTCAGTATTATGTGAATAGTAAAAAATATCTTATTGTCGTTTAAGTCATGTTTAGTCTTGCAACACAGTAATAAAAACGAATTATTAAAAAAAAAACAAAGAATGTACGCAACGGCCGCTGTTCGTTATGTTATGAATCTCTTTACATTTTCTAAAGTTTCTCTTATTATTACGGAATATTGTTAATTCTGTTAAACAATGTTACAGAAATGTAAGCAGAGTTTCTAATATGTATGAATGTGTACATTTATAACAACAATGAAAATCGATTTTGGTAATTTGTTGTACTAGTGTAGGGTAGTTGGATTTTTAGTGTTGACAGGGTTATAAAATGGTATTTGGAACGCTTGACAACGGTTTCTAGTAAAGGTCATGCCCAACTGTTGCTAACGATTATAAGCATATTTTGATGAATCAGGTTGTAGAAGTAGTCTTGAAAATTATTGACAAATTTCAGTACTTCCATCGATTAGTAAGATTTTCGAAAAGATTTATACTTTAGAGCAGAAAAGATTTTAGATGGTCGACAGTTAGGTTTTACGAAACCCAAATCTACCACTGACGCTGGTTCAACGTTAATAAGCCATATATTGGGAGCTTAGGAGAATTTGAAGGTTGCAATAGGTGTTTTCTGCGATCTCTCTAAGGTCTTTGACTACGTTGATCATAGTACACTTATACTGAAACTAAAACATTATGGTGTTTCTGAAATCTCTGTCACTTTATTAGTCTCTTATTTAACAAACCGCTATCAAAGTAAATGTAAATGTATTAAATTTATGTTGCCCAATGTCCAACGTATTGATTATGGGTTAGGGATAGAAGGGGAAAAACTCTGTTTTTAGGTATCACACTTGATAATAAGTTATAATGAGGTCCGGTCCGCATATTAAACCTTTGGCAGGAAGGCTTAGCTCCGCTGCTTTTACGGTTCGAAAAATTAGCCAGTTGACGGATATTGCTACTGCTAGGTTAGTCTACTTTGCTTACTTTCATATCTTAATGTCTTACCGTATTTTGCTGTTGGGTACAGCAGCAGCGGTTGACACCATATTTACGTTACAAAAAAGAGCTGTTCGAGCAATATACAACATGGAACCGCGCGAATCTGTAAAGAACAAGTTTCAAGAATATGGTATCTTAACGGGCAACGTTAAGATCCCAATACATCTTCGATAACTTAATGTACATTCGTAAAATTTTAGACAATCTCGATCAAGTGAATGATCGTCATAATTTTAATACTAGCAATAAAGAAAAGCTGGCTGTCCCACGCTTTAGGCTAAGTAAGTCCTTAATAAAAGTTTTATACGTAATAGTTTCTTATTAATAGTATTTGGTTTTACAATAAGACCCCAAATGACCCAAATAAAATCACCGTTTTACCTGAAAATAAGTTCAAGTATTATGTCAAGCAAGTCTTAATTTCAAAAGTTTATTACAGGCTGGATCATTACGTTAACGATAGTGATGTGTGGAATAAACCCACATCTCTGTGCTTCCGCTAACATTGGTTTTGACTATGATTTGTTTAGTTTTTATATAAAAAAATGATTTATACATCATATTTATAAACAAAAGATCCAGATGGAGTTTCTTTCCGGCTCTTCTCGACTGGGTTGTTTCCGAACCGGTGGTAATGTTTTTGACGTTCATAAGCTAAGTGCCTTATTAGGGCCTAAATTTAATAAAGATTTTTTTTATAATAATTTGATTTTTTTGATTTTGTACGGTTTCTAGATTATCTATATAAAAAGAGTTTGTAATCATATAAATAAATTAAGTGTAAAGTTGCTAAATCTATCGTTTAGTGTTTTGTTATGGGATTACAAAAATATTCGGTCATAAAACAGATAATCAATACTTATTTATTGTAACAGTATTAATCTGAATACAGAACAAGAATGTATTTTTTTTCTAACCTAGCTAATGCTGTTGACCGGAAGGGCCTTTACAGCTTCACTGTAACTTTGGGGGCGCGTTCTGAAGGCGGACTTAATGGTGGGCAGATTGTGTAAATACACATTTCTCCTGTACCAACTAGCGCCTACGACTTTTCTTACAAAGGTGTACATCTAGGAACTCCGAATATGAGCGAACACCCAGCGCAGTACGTAATGATGGGTCTAACCACCGTTTTGTACAGGGTGACTTTATGGCGGAGGCCCATTTTACTGTCAGAGTTATAAAGGGGGTAGAGACGGCTTAGCACCATGGCGGTCTGGCACTTGACTTTCTTGAGATGAGCGTTGAAAGTCATTTGGGCGTCTAACTGAACACCGTATCTGCGCACATGATGGGACGAGGGGCTCTATCGAACATGGTTGCGGTGCTCTTACTCAGGTCAAAGACTCTTGAGCTACTGTCGTATTTAAATGATTGGATCGCGCTGTCATACAAGCGGTGATACAATGAACTAGTCGTGACGTCATTCGGTAGGAGTAAATTCAGCTTCTTTTATATAAGTGCCTGTACCGTATAATTTTATAGCTTCTTTATAAATAGTCGGTCTTTATAATAATATTTTAGTTCTTTTATATACACCGTAAGTTATTGTTACGCGAGTTGGAAATATATATACAATATTATTAAAAGAGTTCAAAGTTATGTTTCTGCTTACACGAACACAAAATTATAGAATATTACTTTTATAATAAATGTTGTACTAATATACATTTTTTGTGCTTCTATATTTTTACGAGTAAAGCAGATGTCAGGTAGGTTTTTAGATATACATGCTTTGCCCGCGACTTCGTTCGTTTAAAAACAATATTTTATTTTATTCACTGCATGTAAAACCTTTAAAATATTACTTTTATAGTAGTACGCATTGTAAAAGATCATATTTGTGGTAATATTTTTGTTGAGTTATTTCCACTATTGTGATCCAAGATTGTGAACACGCTAAGCTAAGAAATACTGGCTTTTAAATGATGCTGCCGGAATACACCTATTGCTGTTTGGTGACCGGTGTTCAAACTTGAGTGTGGTAGCTACCTAGGCGGGCATTATTAGAAAATCATCATATGGTTTCCTCACAATGTTTTCAAAAGCTCAGGTTCATTATTGATGCGAAATGAAAAATGAATTTTAATAATTTAAAAATTTAATAAAATATTTAACAGAATCAGTACTAAAACCTTGTCTGAGAATACAGTTCTGATATTAAAAAATGATCATGTCAATTGGTTCAGTGATTCTCGAGTTATTACAAGTCATAGTAAAAGTCACATATATTTATGACATGTAAGGAATTTTCGTTAGTTGCAAACGTTTTTGTAAATTTATTTTCGAAGGCATCTCTTAAATTTTACGTACATACATAGCGTCACGTCTCTCTCCCGTGGAGGTAGGTAGAGACCACGCCCTTCCACTTGCTTCTGCGATCTTGTGTTGTCGCCCTGCTTCCGGCGGTCACGGATCACGACGTCTTTACCCAGCTTCAGGTGGCGGCGCCACAAATGTTTGCGAGTTGTTTCCGGTGGCTTTTCGCTCACCTGTCAACGCCAGATTGTACCACGCCACCCGGTTCATGCGAGTGTTTTTTAAGACTTGGGCCGAAACAGATACACTTGGGTTCGAACTGCCTTAGGAAATAGTCGGGGTGTTACACTGTATACATTATAGTGAAAGTGTAGATGCCACTTGACGCTCCTCTTTCGTTTCTCCTACTTTCATTAGCGCTTTCATACATGCGCTTCGGTAACAGGTACCTTTCAGCTATCTTTCTTATTAACAGAAATAAATTCCTCATAATCCATAATAAATTTACTTATAACATACATACATACATTCTTCCTACTGCTACGATCTTGAGACATCTCTTCAGTTACGGGTATTTTGAACGCTGGCTTTCTGCGGAACGTTTTCGATCTGATCGAGATAAGTTCGCTTAGGTCGACATTTACTTACTTGTCCGGTCGCCCTCGCTTTGTAAATCTGTTTCGTCAATCTTCTTGCATCCATCCTCTCCATGCACCCGAACCAATTAAGTACTCCTTTCTCTATTTTTAACACTATATCCTCTGCCACACCACAACGTTCCTATACTACACTATTATTTAGAAATACAATATTATATGTAAATGTGTGCAATTTCGTCTCGGAGAAACTGTTCACGTAGATATATAAATGTAACCGTGTGTCTAATTCACCAATGTAAAGGTGAATATTCACTGTAAGCCTTGAACAACGTGACTTCTCACATACTTTCATAAGACCGATTTATTCAGGTTTGATTGTGTATCGATGTTAAGAAGTGTCGCTATACTTCCGGTAGCGTCATATGATATTCTTTGCCTACTTCCGGTAGTATCAAAGATGTACTTCCGGTGGGACCTCGCTCACTTGCCAAACGTCAGATCGCAGGGGAGTACTATATATGACGATCTAGAACCGACACGTAGTCACTTTATTTGTAACTGTTAAAGTGATCGTTTCTGATATTCCAATATAATAAGGTGTATCCGTTGGATTTAACATATGGTGAGCGTTACAATTGTAGTTTAATTCTTCACGCCACTGATAGTACATTATCTTAATAAGATCCCAAAATTAATTTCTGTTCTTTGGGCGGTAACAATTTGGTTTCTGGTTATTGCTTTGTCAGAGAATAACTGTTGTATTAAGAGGTTCACCTTGTAATATTCTGTATAATATTTCTTTGTAAGTATAAGTGCGAATATACAGTGCAGTTTTAAAACTAATATTAAACTAAATATAATATAATCTACTGGATTTATCTATAAAATTTACATACAACATTAATTATAACCTAAGTATTAAGACATATTGAATGTAAATCAAATTTAATTACGACTTTATAATTGGCTTTATAAATGACTTGGGCTTAGCGAGGTTGAAATCTAAAGCCCAGATTATATAAGTCTGGAAATTAATTTATTTGCAAGAGATATTATCATCTGAAAACGACTTTTATCTAAACATCTATCTAACGTAACTATTGCGTAATTAGAAACGAAGTGCTAACAATAAGAGCTATTTGAGCTTAAAATCCGTACTTAATTTCTCTGACACTGATGGTACTTTCAAGTTTCCTCTGGTATACTTATCCATTTTGACAGGAATTCAGAGACGGTCGACTTTTTTTAAATTTTGAAATTCAAATAAAAAGCTGATGAGTCACGCCAACTTATTAAAAATTTATTCGACAAGTAATATTGTGAGGGGAGAGGAAAGTAGGAACAAACAGGCTTAGCCTTAGCATAGTTTGTGCACTCCAACCATAAGGTAATAGTGTCCTGATATTCTGGTATTATGCGTTATATAAATGTTAAAACGATCGTATAAACTAAGCCTTATGTAGTTAGTACCTTGTTGTCAGTCAATCTACCCGCAAACGTAATGTATGCTAACTGTTGTTTGGTGACTTGTTAGTGAAGGACAAGGATCTTGAATACGTAATTATTATAGAGCCTCGGCGCTCCGGTAAACTACATACGCTCCTTGGGAATTAACGTTTTTTTCTTCTTTAAATTCCACCATCATATTATGGGTTAGTTTCATTATCTATCTTCTATATACATATGAAAGGGAAATGGGGATCCTTTGAGGCACCATCACCTTAAAACTACTGAACATATCGGTATGGAACTACTATCATTCGATGCGGGATTTATCGCAGATGGTTATAGGCTTTTTTTTTTATTCCATAGACTATTACTCATTTTTTTTTTTTCGATTTACTCTTATTTACATTTTTCCGTTTCGAAAAACAAAAGACTCTTGTTTTTCTTTATTCATTTGTTTTATTAGGTTAGGTATAATATTGCAATTAAAAGTATTGCATGTAAAATATTGGAAGTATATCCTGCCCCCCTGGATGGTTGACCTTCTAGGTCTTGCCTCTTTCGAGAGGTGGGCGAAGAGGTGGGTGGAGAAGTATTCTCCCCCATCCCCATTGGGCCATTGCACGGACGAGGCCCGGTGGGTTCGCCGCAGGGGGGTGACGCGGTGCTTGCGAAAGCCACCCCGTGTCGCCCCCATCCCAAATGCGGCGGACGGCCCCGGGGGGTTTTAGCGGGTATTTCCGGGCGCTTCACGCCCGGGTGAGTCCCACACTGGCACGGAGTTCGTCCCTCCGTGCCCCCTTACCTATTGCATTGGGGGACTCCGGTCTCACTAATGCAATAGGTAAGGGTAGTGCGTAAATGCATTTCCCTCGACAAAAAAAAAATGTTAGGTATAACATTATATGCACTTTTTCATTCACCCCTAAACTACATATAATACGCGGGCACTAACTAGTTATTATCCAAATATACCTATTATATAAAGAAGTAAAATTGTTTTTTTTGTTTATTGGTAAACTCAAAAACTATTTCATCATTTTTGAAAATTCTTTCACCTGTACAAAGTATAGTATGGCTATAGAATATATATGTTTTTTATTATTAGAGCTTTTTATATACTCGTGCGCGGCGATTCGCTAGAAGTGGTGAAGCGTTCATATAACCCGAATCTTTATAGCCTCACTAAAAAACAAAACGCTCAATGCGCACAGATCAAGACATGCATCAAATATATTATAACAAGCAACACAGTTGTAAACACGAAACACGCACCTTCGATACTCATACAAGCCGGTAGCAAAATGTCGGAACTGACTTCAAACATCCATGTACATTTCACCACCTTAATTATTACTCAACAATGAAAGCATTAGTGTACCTATTATATAAACGTATCGCAAATTTAGGCTGGAAATAAGCCCTTCGTTCCTGATTAATCATTTAATTTCGTCCTTAATCTAAAAACAACTTACCATACTCGACATGTACTGTTTATGTAACTCCAGTGAAGTCAAGTATGGTGAAGGTGGTTAACACTAACTGTAACTGGATATCTTCACTCAGCAGCTCAAGCATCCATCATTCATTACTGTAATTCTTCAAGAGGAAAAAGTATGACTACCTGGTAGATTTTTTATTCTTCGGATTTAGCGTCGATTTTTTTCACTCCACACCACTGGTCAAGTATTGCAAGAATAGTTGCTTGTGGTTATTTTATTGTGGACCAGCAGCGTGCCCACGGCTGCACCCGCGTTTCATAAATTCTTCTCTGCGTTTTAATTTTTTTTTTATACGGAATTCTAATTATTTTCCTAAACAATTTTTAGTACTAAGATAAATAAAATATTTCTCATAAGGTCAAGTACTTGCCCGTAAAACTGGACATTGAATCGGATTTATTCATAATTTTATGTATTTTTTTACGCGGAACCCTAATCAAAAGTTTCCTAAGATATCCGGAGGAACTTCAGCTGCCTACTAAAAAGAGTCTCGTCAAAATCAGTCCACCCGTTCCGGAGATTACTCGGAACAAACAGACAGACCGACAGAAACAAAAATTTTCAATTGTATTTTAAAATATAAATATGTAGTAAAAAAAATATTTGGTCATTACAAACATTTTAATTTTATTTATCAGTAATTTTATTAATTCACTTTTATACTCATAATCCATTTCATAAGATATCATTCACGATAACAAAATATTTTATAATAAAGCCTGAGGTTAGAATATGTACCTATCCCCAAAAAAAAAATCATGTAAATCGGTTCAGTGCTTCTTAAGTTATGAATCAACTAACGGACGATAAAAAAATGATATGTATAAATGATATATTTATAAAAAAAAGAACCAGATCGAGTTTCTTGCCGGCTCTTCTCAACTGGGTTGTTTTCCGAACCGGTGGTAGTTTTATAAGACTTTCATAAGTGCCTTCTTAGGGCCTAAATTGAATAAAGATTTTTTTGATTTCTTGTTTTTTTTTTTGATATTACGTTTCAAAATACAAAATGGCAAGCAATGGCATGGATTGAGCAACAAGACAAGTTATTTATTCAAAGTATAAGTCACGTTTGACTGTATCTTCTAACATTAAATATATTTCGACGAAGAATAACTCTTGGATTTTCTATAGAAAAGGAACTAACATAAACGAAGGTATCTCTGGGCCGAAACTTACACGATCGAATCCGTAGACTGTGACTAGCTATTGTAATATTTTATTTATACGTGTCAAGACTGAATGAAGGATTAATATCATGATATAATAAATAATCTATCTCCCCTGCGCATGTGATCGCAAAAAGAAAATGAATTCACTCCACGAGTGATCCATCAAAAAAGTTTCTTTGAAATTTTATGATATGAATACTATTAAATATTTATAAAATATGTTAGATGCGTCGTCTTTGCTTGCATATAAAAGTTTACATTATTTTTAATAATTTATTGTATTATTATGATCTAAATGTACGCCGAAAGATTGTGGTATTCCAGACGGCCGTAATCAAATGAAATGGAGGGCTGGGCCACCCGACCCTTCCCCCCTTGGTTAAGGCAAAACGTCCGTCTGCACCAAATTTCCACCTACAGAGGACACCGTCGTACTGGCCGAACCGTACAGTCACCCATCTAATACCTAGCATCCGCGCATAAAGCTCTACGCGGCCTCTCTACTTCGCAGGCAGTTTCCGCAATGGAAACCGAATTCCTTCCTATCTATGGAAGCCGGACAATATTTGGAAGCCGGAGCCTCCCTCAAGTAACTACACATTGCGATTTTCGCTGGATTTTTTGTGTTTTACTGACTACAGACAGCTTAAGGCACTCAGCCGAAAGAGTCCAGGTAACTAGTTCAAGGATACCAAAGTGGTACCGAGTAGTACCTGAGTTTGTGCGGAACTAGTCCTAGCTAATACGGTTTGTAAAAAAAAAAACAAAGAACAAACCTACGGTTTGTAATAAAAGCAAAAAAAGGTTCCCATATACCGACAAATGATGTGCAGGTTTATGTGTGTAGTATTGTGCGTGTAATGCTAATATGCATGTAGTGTCACTGTACCGCGTTTGGCGGTGGCTGTAAGAGCCTTTAAAATGTGTCCATATTATGTGTATGTGGTCAAGATTTAAATAAATGAATAAATCGTCTAAAATTAAAAGAGGAATCAAGTCACACCACACGCAACATGAGTCTATGAAATAGTAACATCTATAAAACTTTGAACGAGTTTCTAAAAGGCTTATTGCAAATGATTTACGATTCCCGGATAGAGATGGAAAGTTAATCCGAAATGTTCAGGACAAAGGGCTAATTATTGCCCTTTGAAGAGCCTCCGGGAAGTGGCTCGGCTAATTTTGAAATCGGTCTCATTATGCCCTCTACTTCCTTTTAATTCCCTTTGAAAATTATTTATTCGTGAAATTATTTACAGAGATTCTATACAATTCGATAATGGACAACTATTTCGTATTTGTAGCTCGGTAGATTCTATAATTTCCTACATGTGATAAAGATTTGATTAAAAACTAGAACCCGCTCGAGCCCGCGTCCAATGACGCGGAAAACGGCCTGACTATCCACTGCGTCATCATCGCTTCAAAAAGCTCTTTGGTTGCGGGTACTTTTGACCTGGCCTTTGTTTAGAATGTATTTGATATGGTCGAGAGATTTGCTTAGGTTAACTTTTTTCGACGTACTTATTCAACTTCGCCCTACAGATCTGTTATAATTCTATCCGCGTGTGCAAACTAACTCAACATCACCACATTCTTTACCCCACCATTAAATTCCCTTGTTAATCGTTTACAACCCAGATGAATTTTACCAGCAGTTTTTGTGATGTACCCTCTTAGAATAAGATTCGTATTTTATACTCCAATGGAAGTAGGATTGTCAGAATACAGTCCTATGGCATACGAAATGAGCATAATACACTAGATCCAGTCACTATGACAGGGTTTTTTAAGTAGTACATAACGATCTATCACAACGTGAACAAAAGCATTACCACGACCAACTCTCGCAATTATCTTACCTATTGTTCGTCAGGTAAAGTAACGTTGATTATTCGAGTTTAGATATAAAAAGAATCTATTTAAAAAAATGTGTTACAGTGAAAATAAATGTTATTAAGTTGTGGTACGAGTAATAATCGCATGTTACGGCTTCTGCTCGGTGTGTTGTAATTCAGCTGGTTTTGCATTCCCGGTTCTTAATTAAGGGGCCTAACGTCCTGCGGCGGCGTTAGGAGCTTGTTTATATGCGACGATGTCGCTATACTTAAGGCCCTGATATCTCAAACAGTTTCATATATTATAATTAGACTTACTTCCTACTAGTGATCACCTGTGAACGGAAATCGAACATAATTCATTAAAGTTTACAGTTTCTTGTTTAAAGGTGTAATAATTAATTGAAAAAATGGTTACAATTTTGTTTACTTTTCATAGTCAATTAGTAGATAAAGGATTATGATAGAGATGTTTGTGTGTGTGTCTAACATATGGTAGAGTGATTTTTTTAATAATTTAAAAACATTATTAGCTTGCTGAACTCCTTTATGTAAACTGTGCCAAATTTTATACTCCTCCATGTAATTTTCGTTAAAGTTTTTGCTTTACGTATAATATATATATGTATAGAAGTAAAAATAGAGTGCGCGAAACGAATGAAATTCAGTTGCTCTTCCTGTTTTCTAATTTATAACCTGATAAGATTTGTTTTGATTTTTATATATAACGATGCCAGCATACTTTATAATTATTAAACAGTATTTCTCTGAAATCGAATTAAATTAATGACACATAACATATGCCCATGTTTGTTACATCTATAGTTTAGGCATTGTATAGTTTAAACAAATAAGAGGAGTTTAGAAACTTTGTTTTTATAAAGGGAATGAGAATATTACTTGTAAATCAAGTTAACAATATTGAAGCTAAACGAATGCCATTATCAGTCATATGTGGGTGAAAATTGGATTGTAGTGAATTTGGTTTTATCAACACGAATATTTGCTTATTTAAATTTTCACAACAGTCGATTGAACGGTATCAAAAGTTGAAGTTCTTCAGCGCCATCTGGTAGTGATGGGCATATTATTCTGGGAGAAGTTATGCAGGCTAGGCAGGTTTGTATCAATGCGACCTAAGAATATCTATTGTCATCGCCCCACTTTATTAAAGGTCACTGCCTAGACCTACAGTCTGAATATACTGTAAGATCTTTTTGGCAGAGAGCTTCTGTATCTCCTCCGGGAGCGACACATGCTTATCTAGAATTCGGTTGCGGATGGATTTTTAGTGGATCACATTTCCACAAGATGTGCTTTGGGGTTTAGTCTGTAATTTCACAGAACCTGCACTCTCTTTTGCGCTGGACACCAATGTTGTGCTCAAATACCATTGTCCAGTCAGTGCTCTCAATAATACTCTTAGTTGATTCCTACTGAGCATCAAAGTTTGTGCTGAGTAAATGCGGTCATAAGTCATTGCCGGGTATTCCTGCACGTCCCACCATCTCAGAATCAGTCTGAGATGGCCAATCAGGATCAGGAATCAGGAGAGATGAGACCCAGACTGTTCAACATTGCCACACAATTGGCGACTAGTTTCGACTTAATTATGTCCGAAACCAGAGCCAAGAGAGCAGCTTGATTATCCGAATTAACGGGCGATCTATTTACAGGTTAAAAATGGATGTTACAAAGACTTATTGAAATATTTCGATTATGCTTAGGGTTAATGTCTTATCATTTTCGATCACAAAGTCACAAAATCAAACGCTAAAGTGTAGAAAAAAAGGTTTTATTTTTAAGTGTTTATTCTTAATTAAATCTGTCCCTGATATAGATACATCACGTAAGACATGGAATTGATCATCGATCTTATCACGCAAGGAATGACGCTATGAGATAGTAATAGATATCAGATTTTTGAGAGAACGGTATCAAATTTTTTTTATTTTATTTATTAAGAGACGTAAATTTCTTTTTCATCTTTCGTACCCTTAACTCGGTGGAAAAAGTATGCACCGTGCAATTAGGCGTCTAAATGAAACCAGCTACTGGTATTATTTTCTTTAAATATAACTTATAACACGTTATTGTGAGAAATATTTATGTTGTATTCCTTTAATGAAATGGGTCCGTCTGTTCTTTTTCTGCTTGTATTTGCCTAGTCTTGGGTGTAGGTAGACCTCTTGCAATACATTCTACGCCATTAATTTTAGGCAGTCTTCATCTAATTTCTTTTCTTCACCATCACCAGATCGGCAGTTTAGGGCTTGCATCTGCGTTTATTGGCAGTTGTGGGTTTCTACTTTTTTTTTATATAGTCTCCTTACATCTCAGACATAATCCGAGTTTTGTTTACTTTTTTTTGTGGCTTTACCTCTTTTTTTTTTGTGCCTTTATTGTTTTCATCTTATTCTATTTCTTATCTATGTGTTATCTATTGCATTGTGGTTATTTCGAATCTTTATATTTACTTAAATCCTATTTCTAATTTACAATCCTTAGCATTTGACACACACAACTATTCTATAACATAACATAACACGGTTTCTACTTTATTAGGTACTGCCTTTTACTCTTTCTGACATCTTTTCTGTGACTTATGTATCTCGTACTTGTGTGGTTTTTTTTGATTACCACCGTGATACTTGTCTCCATATTTTCGTATTACGTACGTTTGCCTTGAAGACAAACACCTAATATCGTCCACTCCATAGTTTTTGAGTTCGAGATTAGATCTGATGTTAAGTAATGATATGACCTAACGAGATGGATATTACGCTAAGTCTAGAGAGACTGACTGCAAAAGTATACTGCCCAGGCACACCTATAATAGAATTTTGTACATAGATTATTATTAATGTGATGGTTATGGTTATAGAATGGTTTACCACCATGCTTTGGTTACATTATGATATTATTCATTATATTTAGATTTATGATAAATTAATGTCTATTTATCAAATTAAATTAATTATATTATAAGATCAATTTTTTTAATTTATTTCTTACAAACAACATACAATATTAACAGCAGAAAAGTAGCCAAAACATATTATATGTATATTACTATTATTAATTTAAATTTAAGTAGTCAGTAAGTAATACTTCGGAAATTACTTTAATTGCCGTTATATCACTACTAAAAATGTCTCTTTCACGAGATAGAAGATTATCTAATCGCATACCTGTAAGAAGTGGCGCGTGAGCCAACAAGTTGGTACGTGCGCGAGGCTCGCGTAAGAACGCAGGCTGCCGGCGCTTCCTAACATGATCATTAGGTACGCACGAAGCAAGAATATCTGGCGGGAATACTTTGCCTCGCGTTATCTTTATTATATACATAGCCACTGCGACATTCCTACCTATAATTTACAACGGCCGACTATACTCAAAATGAATAGAGTCGGATGCGTCAATGGGTAATACGGATAAACTAAATTTATTCTGTAATTTGTCTAACATATGCATTTATTTGATTTCACACGGAGTCCAAACAATTGAACCTGATTCCAGACGACTGCGAACCAACGAATTATATAATAGTTTCGCTACGATACTACGCACATCATAATGAAAGGATTAATGAACATAACTATTTTTTCCAAACCACAAAATCTTATTTTGTGTATTGAATTATATATAAAATGAACTTATTATGATTTTGATTCGGGTCAACAAAGGTTTTTGTTCAAACAGTTATATACGAATAATTTTATTACATCTGAACTAGAAGCGACATTTGCTTTTTATATAAAAATTCAAATTAATACTTTAGTATATTCGAGGAAAGATCCTTACTTGGTCTAGTAAAATGTATTTTATTCCCACGGGAAATATAAGAGGACTAAAGCGTATGATATAACATCTTTAGTGGCTTATGAATAGTGCTGGGAAATCCCCGTCTTTTACCGCCGCCGAGTTGTTTTATATATTTTGTCACTTGCAAAAGTGATTATTTATATAATTTACCTTTATTAATTTAGCATGCAATTTAATAAAGCAACATATTACTAATTCGCATGTCTATCTCATTGCACGATTATCTTACAGAACATATGATTTCATTCATTTAACGCTTTTGCTTATTCTTGTGAATTCCATTTGAGAACTTATTTTTTTTAGAATCCAGTCTTTTATAGAATATCGTACTTAATCGGATAACTGCAGACTCTCAGGACAATTATGCTTTATATAATTAAAGATATTTACTTACACGTTTTTATGATATTATGTATGTAGGTATATTTTTTTTCTCTTTCAGTATTTAAATAATATCAATATTTATAAAAATTATCTATGTATGTTTAAGTGTGTATATATGCTACGCATCTATGTAAACTAAAGTTAATTTATATTTAGTTTTATTTATGTTTATATTTAGGTACTTTTCGCCTTATCATTTGTTTATAAATTAATCATATAATTAAAACTACCTAAATATATATTTAATTAATCCATTTGACACACTTGCGACACAAACCACAACGTAATCAATTACTGTAACTTGGAATTTGAATGATCTCCCGCGGTATAGGAATTATTTCATAGTGCGGGGATAAATAGACACATATTTGTGTATTTAATTTGTAAAAGTAATAAAGATTTTTGTATTAATTTTTTTTAGTTCAAGGCTTTTTTAAATTATCTTCTTTTGTCAAATTCTTTCCATAATTTTTTTAAATAGGTATATCATAGAACCATGAGCATTAGAACACCCTGTTAGGAAATATTGGAGCGAAAACCCTCCTAAAACGAAAAACTTAGTGAAGGGCTGAGGGAGAGCTTATAACTATCAAAGAAGCAATATGCTTAGTAGCTTATCGTACTATTTAGAAACAGATAATTCAAGCCAAGGATAAACGTGAAAAATAATAGAAGAAGTAGAATTAGAGTGCACGTTCTATGTCATCCATTTAAGCTTACTACCATTGCAATGGTATTTTTCAACTATTAATTAGAATTTACCAATTGCTCATTCTGTTAGAAGAACTTCTAGTAACTATATATCCGTATCGTACTGGGCCCCAGGTGCATCCGGGACCCTTGTCACATCATATCACGGGTAAACCCGTCGGTTCATATCCCACTTAAATTCCCTGTCATTGCAACAGACGCCTACAGTCTGTTGTCTGACTTTAATTTAAAATAGTTTAACAGTCGGTGTTAAGATTTAGAGTAAGATAGAAGAGTTCCAATTTCGGATCAAAAATTCATTGCTTATTCGTAAATACAACCGCGTGTAGAGTATTATTCTCATCTCTTGGATTATACGGATTATATCTATTAACTACGAGATACGTTTATTTTTAGGCTTCGTGTTGTTTTTTAGCCATACCGGCCTTATAAATTTGCAACTGTCTACAAAAGAATTATGAATCACTTTTTATTGAAAAAAATTCGTATCATGATCTACCTCACATGCACTTTCCATTAGACAGGATTGATGCCAGGCGTCGATCATTTAAAATATGCGAACAAAGAGTTTAACGTGATGAATACGCGTACGTTTAATTAATATAATTCCATCGCATCATCGGCTAATATTGGTATTGTGGTTGCACATGACCCGACAACCGTATCGACCTATTTGCACAGCACCGCGTTGGTACGAATCGCAAATAAATTTATATTTCTTACGTATGACTTGCAAAAGACAACTCAACATCTATACACACTCGTACGAACACATTAATTTTCATGAACAACAACGATTCGGAAACAACGATGCGCAATTAGTGGACCCACATCTGTGTTTACACCCTTTTTTTTTTTTTTCTTTGACGGGGGGAAATGCATTTACGCACTACCCTTATCTATTGTACTTAGGGGATCGAAGTCCCCCAGTACACTAGATAAGTGGCACGGAGTGACGAGCTCCGTGCAGTGTGGGACTCACCCGGGCGAGAGTCGCCCGGAAATACCCACTAAAACCCCCCGGGGCCGTCCGCTGCATTTGGGATGGGGGCGACACGGGGTGGCTTTCGCAAGCACCGCGTCGCCTGTGTTTACACCCTAGCAATGAGAAGGAAAAGAAACTCTATCTATAATAAACCGACGACCAGTCAGAGTTTTTTTTAATTTTTTATTTTTATTGCCTAGGTTTAGCTAAACGATTCATTATTTTAGAGGTAAATAAAGAAGTGGTAAATTGTGAGTATATTGTAACATTCGAGCTTAATAGTACATTTAACAGAGTTCAAACGCACAGCCCTTGTAAACTACTGAATTAATTTAAATGCATTTTTGAAATGACTACAGGATTGGAATTGAAAAAGTATTTGCCATATTTGTACACGTTTTCCTATTCAATAAGCATGATGAAATTATAATTAAAAAAAAAAAAAACAATTAGAAAAAGGTCGCTACTGGAAACATTAGCTTACAGTCAATGTAAAAAAAATCCAAACGCTTTTAAAATTGTAGGACAATGTGACTTGATAGTAAAAATTATTATTATTACAAAATGTAATTTTTGTTTTTCAGACTGGTGTTGATCAGATACGACATCTGGTATCAATGCACAAATTCGAGGTCATCTGTTTTCATGTGCCTTGGAAAGGGACACAGTGCTATATAAAGTTCATGGCGTTAGGTTTAAAAGATAATTAATCATAGTCATCATAGCAGAGTTCAAATGTCCATCGATGTGGAATCCATCCACACTCCTAACTGAGCCATCATCGCTTTCGGTTAAAAGTGTTGTTTTGTTTTCTATTAAACAAAAACCGAAACGAACAAACCTCGGTTTATTCCACGCAAATGTCTGGCAAATTGAAAACGGCGCTCGGCGGCCTCTGTGATTGATACCGCGAGAACAAATAACTGGTTGTATATTGAAAAATATATTGTTTTTTTTTTTTATTATTTCATAAACCGCTAAATTTAGAACGCTCTGAATCTACGAGCTGTTTTTTTGTGATTTTTTTTATTTCCTTATTGACTTTCAATTAGAATAGTAAAGGACCATAGGGGCGATTATTACACGTCACGTGAATCTCCAAAAAAAGAGCAGATCTTAAGTAACTTCATCGGCATAGTAATACCCAGAATTATTGGAGGAGCGCTGGAAAATATCGTATGGAATTTTCTATAATCGTACTCAATTCTTTTGCGCAGTAATCGAACCTACGAAAATATCTCTCAATATAATTTCAAAGTCACTTGAACAAAATATCAGGATGGCCTGAAAAAATATTCGTAATAAAAGCAGTGGTAGATTATACAGTTTTTCGTCTTTTTTTTGCTGCTCTCTTATACGTTTAGCAGTACATTGGCGCCGCTCGCTTCGGAATTATCCGTTATAATCCGGTTTAGTTGGGACCCTCTAGCGAATTTCCGATCGCTGGAGACCGTTATACGATTTTTTTTTTACTTTTAATTGGTGCTAGGTTTACTGCCAGATTTTAGGAATACCTACATAAGTGGTTAATATACTTTGCTAATATTCGAGTTTTTTATGGCTAATACTTTACTGTTTGTCGATTTATGATTATAACTATCACTGAAATTTGGAAAATAAATTTATTATTAAAAAAAAATTATTAAAAAGAATAAAGTTCATCAATAGCTTCTAAAGAGAAATTAGCGCGTGTAGGAACCGTATAAGTGATAGAAGTGAAACTTATTAAAAAAGAATGAAAGATATTTAATGTGAGATACACATTGAGAGAGAGATAGTGAGAGAGAAATTATCTCAATAAAAATAGAAGAATAAAAGAGAAATCAATATAATAATCATAAAATATATAAAGCAACTGATAAACACTCGTCGTAATAAACGTCGTACTTACTGGGACTTTCAACTAAACTACACTTACTAACTATACTTAGGAATCCCAGCATATATGACGAGTGTACAATATGTATGCCCACTTTCTGATACAGTCATGCGCACGCTCCCTTAAGAACTAATATAGCATACTGAGCAAAAAATATTAATTATACAGTGAAAGAGTATAACCTGATTGTTACTTTTGTATCTTTCTTTGTCACTAAGTACTGCTATCCGCTCCTTAACATTCGAAATCGTGTTACGCTGATCGCGGAACGCGGCCTTGAAATTTCGCTGTCATCGCGTTATCAATAAATCAATACATTTCAGTACAATTAAGAAAATGATTAAAGGCGAAAAAAACCTCTATATATATATATATATATATATATATATATATATATATATATATATATATATAACAAAATCTAGACAGGTACCTTGAAAACAAGTCTGCATCTTCCCGACACTCTCAAGACGTTGGAATTACTTAAACTACCCCTTCGGATGACATCTTTATGGTTACGTTTTTATACAACTTGGACTATCGTAAAGCGACTCTGTTAATAACATTTATTTTAATATAGCGTCATAGTTGGATAAAATATGTCTGTGCTTTAATAATCACTAACCGTAGCTAATGCCGCGGAAAGTACTTTTTTAAGCGACCACTACTATACTGTAATCTAAAAGGAGATAGACAATATAATCACTGCATGTCTATTTATAATAACGGTAAAGTTAGGTAGGAAAATTACAAGAAAAAAGAATCAATTTTTTTAACAGACTAGAAACGTTTAGATTTCTCAGGTGTAAGTTTTTCTCCTATCGACAAACGCTTAATGCTCCTAAATAAGATTTCACTTCAAAAACCAATGGTATTAAAAAGACATTATAACATAATTACCGGACGATCGCTTTTAAGACTCTTATATTTGCATTTGAGGACAAAGCGAGCAGATTTGTTGTACAACTGAATCAATTCTGCAACGATTTGCGATAACATTATATATTTTGGTACAGGTCATAAGAATCAGCGTTTAATAAATCATAAAAGCTTTGTTATGATATATTTTTAGTAGAAAATATTATAACTTAGTTTTAGTGTAGTTTTGATAAAACCATAAAGTGGTGTTTGAAGCATTTGTGACACTTACCGCTACCGCTAGTTAATTGGTTAGTTAAAAATCTATAACCATCTATACTTCGGCAGTGTCATGTAAATAAGTTCCTCTACACTAAGCATTTTTGAAGTGATGACATACGGTTCTGATACGTGGTAAGCACAATGGGCCTAATAAGAAAGCCCAAAGTTACTTAGAGGGCTATAATCGGAGTTTCACTGCGAACATATCAGAAATAAGAGATCCGCAGAAAAACCAAAGTAACCATCATTCCCCGAACTATAGAGGCAATGGGCTGGGCATGTTGCTCATAGAACCTCGTAGAAGAAGGCATCTTTTCGAATGGCTACGACATACCGGAAGATGCAGCGAGGTGGCTCTCAACAAGGTGGAGGTGATGAGCCTAAGTATTTTACTATGTCCAGTAGTAACATCCCTTAACATCTAATGAGATTGTGGTCAAGTATCAAACACTTCTGACCCTTTTGTATTACTGTATGCCCACGTTGTTAGATGGAAAAATATTGCATAAAATATCAATTCCCACCAAGTAAAGAATGGTTGATTATGCGAGCTTGTTACTAACGGTGTTATTCCATCACGTATTTAGCCGGGGAGTAGGCATTACTTTTACTCCTCGTGATGAGTGCATTAACACATCCTTCTTCCACTACGGAGAGGAGGTATGTGGGAGTCACCCGGCGTAAAGCGCCAGGAATCCCCACTAAAACTCGTTTGTGACTGCAATGCGCATGAGTGTCAGCAGGCGCAGGACAACAGCCTTCAATTTAATAACAAGATCATCTGATTTGGTATCATTGTGAGCGCCAGGGACCTTAATAATAATATCCCCTGTCGCCTTACGTCGCCATTTTATTTAGCTGATGCCGACATTTGACAAGAAGATATCATCATGCAGTTAATCCCAAAAATACCTGTGTTAGCTTTAAAGTCAAGGTCCCATTTGACTACATAACGACTATTTATATTTTTATAAAAACCTGTGGTAATGTATTATCATAGTAGATATTTCAGTAAATATTTAAACATTAATAATATTTAAAACAACTTCAATTGGTAAGAAAATTGGATACACGGTTTTGGTAATAAGACAAAAAAGTAAGCACATATTGAAATTAGAAAAAAAAACAAAGTTCATTACTTATCCCACAAACCACATACGTACATTCAAATTCGTAAACGAAATACGCTTTGACCGGATTTGTGTTTTCTTTGCGTGAATTGAAGTAGATGGTGAGATGACGTTTCATATATTTTAAAGTACCTAGATATAGCTATAGATAGACAAAAAAATTACATTCACTGCACTTTATTTCACTTTGTGATAACGTAAACTATTTCGAAACTCATTTAAAAGTTGAAATAACATTAGATTCTGTGATTTATAGATAATGTCACTGATAATATTAAATAAATTTGTTATTTTATAAAGCATTATTAAAGCCTTGACAAATATGTGAAGAAAAATGTAAAGTATTTTATTTTCTATGTTGCTGAGAATTAATTTTATTTATTTTGTTATTGTGTAGATAGAAACGGGTCTGCACTCTAGGACAACGTAAAAGGTAATGAAAGCCATAATGGACGTCACTTGCGATCATGCTTTGTTTTAGCCGATACAATTAATTTCTACCCTTAATATACACATAATTTTATTATAAAAAAATAATAATATATATCTAATGAACTTAACAAAATTTGGTTCTTATTTTTTTATTATAATAAAATATCAAAATTTTCATGTCTCTCGGATTGTTTATGACGTCTGTTAAAAATTTTATTATTGTAATTGATATCCGTGCGAAGGTTAACACCGCAGACGAAGTGTTCCTACTAAAACTTTACAACGAATTAAGTTTATTTTTACATTCGATCTGAATTTTGTGGCCGCAATTGTAAGTCGATCGAAATAAAATGATCCCTTCGACTTTTCGAACTCTTTTATTCTATAATTCTTTTTCATTTTTGAGATAAATATTTGAGAAAGTTTCTAAATAAACCTTGTCTTAGTCTTAATTATTGCCTTTTTTTTGTTATATAGTTTGATAGTTATTGAAAAAAAGAGGAGATACCGTTTAAAAATTACGAAATATACTTCAATTTTGTAATGTAAAGGAAATAGATATCCACGTTTAGTTAACAACTAGAGAAAAATAAGCTTATTCGCTTTCCGATGGTACAGTGCTTACATTTTTTTTTCAATGGTTTTAAGTTAGTTTCAAAGTTATAGGTACACTAGTGATAGGTACTGCTATATAAATTTTAATTAAAAGTCCTCCGTATTATATACAAATTCACTAGGTATATATCGGAGGCAGCTTCGTTTCGTTAAGAGACTAGTTATATACGGTTGTAGGTACGTACGTGTATTATAATCAATCATTTGTAGAATCACAAAATTTTGAACACAATATCTGCATATATATGCACATAAATAGTATTACAATAAACCAAACTTCGGTTACAGCTGTTACCGACATTCCACAGAAATTATCTAAGCTAAAGCCATATATTAACCCCTTGTGCAACTTCCCGGCGTTTACGCCAGCTTTCCATTGTTTTCCTATTGTCTTTCTATTGTTTCATTTTTATGGGTACTCAACACATTAAGCAATCCCTAATATAAAATCTTTACACAACCCATTTAACTTGCATGTTGTATGCAAGTTTGGTGTGTTGCATGGATTGTTAGTGCATGCTATGAATCTATACTTATAATAAAAGGTTAAATAGATGTAATCATACATTGAAGACATTTAAGAAAAAATACTACGCTGTGCTCCAGAATCAAATACTGAAGACATTTCAATAGTTATGAAAATTTTGATCTGTCTGTTTGTTTATTATTTAGCTCGTCAATCGCGCAAAAACTACTGGTCCGAATACGATGGAAGTTAGTAATGACATATGTTGCATCCAGGTGGATTTAAATCCAAGTGTTTAGCTTGTGCAAGTGCAACACAGCTAGTGCAAAATATGCAAAATACTGTATCCTAGTAGTGGGTGGTAAAGTAGGCATAAATCTTAAACCGATAGTGTGTCAAGAGTAGAAATTGTCATGTACGGAACTGTAAAGCACAAATTAGACTAACAAAGATTCGTAGAAATAAATATGAATAATTTAAGACCAAAGAAGCGATAGGGATTAACTAGACACGTTATAAATCATTGTAGGTATAAGGTCGCTCGCTTTAATTGACGTAACCGCAAGAATTATTAGACGCGGGCCTTCGAGCCGTCGTTACGGTTCAGCCTTTTCGCATTGCACTCAAATAAAAAAGCAATCCAACGATCCCGAACATTCCGCGAATAGAGTTTCACGGTGATTGTTTGATTTTCAGATTTTATGTGTGGCTAGTAACCGATTTTGTTTGACTTTGTCGGCTGTAAATCGATTTAAAAGTGAAAATTGTTTTTTTGAAATGAAACCTTTTTTGTCGCTTCGAGCGATTCTCGGTAGGGGAGAACTTGTCAATTCGCGTTACCATAAACGCTATGACGTCAGTCTTTTCACTGGCGCTCAGATATAAATAATAAAATGTATACTTACGCAGCCTATCGTATGTTTTGATTATGAATAAACTATATGAAAATGTACGTAATTATTGCTCGCAGCGCCAATACATCTAAAAACCAGGCAAATGTTATATGTTAGGTTATGTTAGTAATTTTAATTAACAAATTATGAAATTTTAACTTTTTTTTTTTATTTAACTATTAAAAACAGTTTTTGCATAGTTTCGAATTTTCACTTCTGTTGGCCATTCCCATGGCTGCTTAGTTATTTTAGGAACATAATCTCATTTTTAAATATTACCTCGGTACAATGATTGAACTTCATATAAAGAGGTAAAAGTGATTTTATGTTTGTTACGAATAAACTTAAAAATGATTTAACCGATTTTGATTCTGAAATGATCTTACACTTATAGAATATATCCGTGTGAACCCGAGTTCGATCACTAGTGTTGAATAAAGTACAAATCCAAGAACGACGACTACTGTGACGATGATGATATTAGGACGCTAAAAACATTAAACTATAATTAAATATTCCTAATCCGGAGGTAAGAATGTTCTGGATTATGGATGCCAAATGGGTATGTGGGACTCACCCGACATGAAGCCAGAAATACCTACTAAAACCCCACGGTATCATCCGCTGGTTCAGAGGGGTGACACGGGATTGGACAGCATGCTCCGCGTCACCCCAGCGGCAGGTCTGACCAAAGGGCATGACAGGTATAAACTGCCATGCTGAGTCGGGCCCCTTCCTATCTTTCGTCCAGGGGGAGCTCGGTACGAAGCAGACCTCCTCTTTTCCGCCGCCAGCCAAAAGATCGCGCCGCTCAACTCCAAGGGTTTTGGCGACCGACCACCAAGGCAGTAACTCCTCTGAAGAGCTTGGGAGTCGCCGTTTATCTTTTCCGCCTCTTCCGCTGTCACCCCTACTAAACCACTCTGCGTCATAATCTAGCTCCAGCATAACCTGTGAGCTCTATAGGTGTATTAGTGCTTCTTTCGCCGTACCGATACTAATAATCTCCGCCTTCCCAGCCGTTGAAGTCTCCAGCGTAACCATGGGCACAGCGCTACAATATACCTTGCAACACAAGATCCCTACCCATTATTCGCCATCCCCTAACTCGACCTACTAAGACGGTGGGTGCTCACCCCCGTGGCTAGGACACGCTAATTGTCGTGGTGAAAATCAAGAGTAGGTGATTCTGTTTCCCCAAGGTCCGTATTAAAAATATATGCAAGTAACCAGAAGTTTTATTTTGCGTGTTTAACTGACTTTACGTTGAAATGTTTTTTTTAAACTGGTCATGAATAAAATAATTATGTGTAGTATTTGTTTGGTTACGTATTCCGGAAGTAATATAAGGAATCGAACGGGTAACCTCTTGGGTTTAATAAGACTTACTTACTTCTCCGCCACAAAGCCTGTCAACAACGTTAATTACTAAACAGTATTTATTGCCTAACCTAAACAAACCTATTATCTGAGTAATTACAAGCGACACATTCCCAATGAGAATTGAACAGTAAATCCTGTAATTAGAGCGTTATCAACTATAGGAATTACATACGGCTGTTATCATTTAGAGGAACTACTCTCTAAATTATAATTGGGACAGCTGTCGTGCGAATAGAAAATTATTTAGTGTATATTGATTGCCAACCTTTGTAAAGAAAGCTGACAACTCAAGAGGTTTCTGTCGATACCTAAATGACACCTGTCAATGTAGCTGACATCTGTCAAGACGTCTGCTGTTTGTCAATACATCTGCATCTGTCAGGAGTTTTCGGCGGGACCTCAGTCTGTCATATATCGGCTGTTATCTTTAATTCGATAACTTGTATTTATTGGACTCACTATTTTGTGATTTTTTACGTAAAATAGTTTGATTATTGTGTAAAATGTGAAGTGTATTGATAATAATAGCAAGAAACGTTTATTTTGAGGTGCCAAAAAAATGCCATGGAACATTCTAGAGGGATTGCTATCGTCATGTTACGGTATTGATACTAGTTTGAACTTCAGAATAGGCGGTATGGGCAAATGTCTTTTAGCATATCCCATCGGACGAATATTTCTCTCTACTATAACTAGTTCTAAGCGACCAGGGCTTTTTGGCGGTACCTCTGTCTGTCTTGTTATCTTTAATTCGATAAGTTGTGTTTCTAGACCCTATGTTGTAAACGCCATAGTGGCGTTTTTTAAGTAATATAATTAGATTAATGTGTATAAGTGACGAAAATTTCCACTACTATTATGCGATCAGTCTATAACGGAAATAGAGGCCCCCACTATTGAGTCTCATCGCACATAGTAACAGAGTGTGGCTTAATCCCATGCAATGAAAACGATGCATAGGCCCTTCAAGAAGGAGGAGTCTGCTCGCACTCCACCTGACAAGGTCACCTCCTCCTGCTTCAACCAGCACCTTTGCAATGGCAACAAGGACTGACAGATTGACAGCCCTCTTACAACCTTTTAACTTACTTAAATAAACTACATCTAGTTTGTCAGGTTCTTCCGATTCACGATTCTTCTTCATACGCTCGAAATATCTAAATTTTTGTATCTTGATGTTATGACGCTCCATCAAAATAGTTCTTTTTGATTGGCGTTTTACAAATACAAAGCCAATATTCTTCAGAATAAGCCTGTAAGAAAAACAAAAATTACAATATGCGTAAACGTTATAACTACAGTAAGTAATATCAATGATTCTCTGCCTCCATTGAAGTCAATGTCTTCCCTCAGAGTTTGTAATAATTTCCTCACGATTGGTGAGTCAGGTATTTCACCAAACTTTGTTAAGTCTACTGCTGTGACAATGCTTAGATACTCTCTAGAATGTTAATTACCACCAGAAACACCAAAATGGTACAAATTTGGGATTGGTCTGTTTTGACCCCCTCGACCCTTGTTAACTATTCCTCTTCAAAGCTCTTCCTCTCGCTAGTCACGTAAGCATTGGCATAGTTTTGAAAGAAAAGAAAAAAAAGCTAATACGAAAATATTGTTTACGTCAACAATTCAGAACCACCCATGTCATCTATATTAATAACTAAAATTGAAGTGCCTGCTTTTAATATCAAAATAACATTTTTTTTACTAAATCCAAATGAATGTATACACAACATTTGTAAAAAAATTTTTTTGGTAGATAGTTTCAGTTACTCCGCATAAAAAAGTTCAATTGTGAGTAGAATCTTATTTAATTGTCAGCACCATCAAAACATTATTTTCCAATGATTATTTGAAAAGTATATATTACGCATTAACAATATATATGAAACGCGGGTGGACCCGTGGGCACATAGCTTGTTAAAAACAAGCAAAGCATAGATGCCCAATTCTTGGTTACCAAATACGTTAAAAATTTCAAATCGTTATGTGTATAATGTGATTATGATTACAAGAGAGATGGTTTTTTTTTTTTTTCGGATTAATTATTTCGGACGTTTTAAACATTGTAATATTAAATATATGTATATTCGTCCACCTGCTTTCAGTTATTTGTGAATCTAATGACTTAACTCTGTGGTGGCGGACGTTGCCCGGCTGCCCGCGGTCCCGAATTCCTGCAATGACTACATTTAATTCGGTAAGGAATCTGAGGTCGGACACCCCTTACAATTGCTCTCCTGTGTTAATATTTTCACATTTGCACGGTGGGTTTGTCGCATTGCATCTCTTTTAATGGCATACATGCTTTATTATTAACACGAGAAAAGTGAAGGTTACACGAAAGAAAGGTAGGTTTTTTACTATAATTAAAAACTACATTTGTCTATTTTATTTAAAATATTTATATTATTCGAAATGATCGAATCACAATTGATACATATCATTAAAATTTCGATGGTTTTATTTAAAAAAGAAGTAAATAAATAATTTACTTTTTTCCATCTGATTTTATATTTATGTGGTAGTTGATATCTGATACTAGCTGTGTGCCCGCGGCTCCGCCCGCATTTTATATATTTTTTATACTATTCTCCACGTAAATTAAGGTACTTTTATTCTTCCAAAATAATAACTTAAACTATTTGTCAAAAGAGGTCTCATTATAATCAGTCCCGCCGTTGCGAACATTAACCGGAACAGACAGCCAGACAGAATTTTGTTTACGGTATGGGTACCGTTATATACATTAATATGTATTTAGTAAAAAGTTGTTATTTTGATTTTATAATCAGACAATTACTTTTTATTTATTAGTATATAAATATAAATTACCTACTCAGAGCTTATTCCACATGCTACCGATTGAAGTAAAAATATATTAATACTCGTATTTGACCGGAGAATGAATCTTTAATTTGAAAAAAAAAAATATATTGAGTATAATAATCATATTAAATAAATATATAATATATAAATATATAATAATCACGTCTATAGTAACTTTAGTTTAATAAGGTGCTAATTCTACCAGTCTACACGGCATCCGATATGAATGTCTGAGCTGTGAGCTTTGTGCGACATCTAATACCACATGATTATCCTATTATTGAATTAAATGTGTTAAAAAGTGATTAAGAGGCATGTCCATCATTTACTTTCTTGAATCTCTTGAAGTTCTAATCTTGCGGGGTATTTGAGCTTTGAAACCGCATCAACTACGTGTCGTTCGTCTGTTAGATCGACGTCCACTGTTTGCGGTCAGAATTACCTCTTCCGCCACTACGTCTCTATCTCGCCTGCGGACACAGTATTGAGTGAAAGAGTTTATATTGTTTTCTGTAAATTTAAATTTTAAAATATTATATTCTTTAGATGTCGATATATTAACATTGCCATATCACGTTATGTTATGTTTCGTAGAACTGTAATTTCTAAAATATCGTTTACGTGTGTACACGAAATAGATAAAAATGAATGAAGCAAATAGCGAAAGTGACGTAAAGTCTCAACACACAGTAGGCGGGTGTAGACGGCGGCGTGTCGCTAACTTTATGTTACTATCGAACTCGACGTCTTTGTGTTCTATAAATAGTATCTTGTACGTTTCGAAATCCTTAAAATTGGTTTAATATTTTTTCGATAACAGATAATAATTATTTCTAATATTCGTTTAGTGGCTGAAATTCGAACAAAACAACAGTGAAAACATGAAGAGAAAAAAAGTATTTTAATTTTTTTGTAATTGGTAACACTGAAGATCGTCAATAGTTACTTTAGAAAAACTTAAAAGCAACAAGAAAATTGATTAAAAAATAAAGAAGAAAAAGGTACTGAACTGTTTTATCTTTGAATGTTTATATATAGATTTCAAATGAATTTTAATATGACAAGAATTTCAAATTGAGCGAAGGTGGCCCTGCGTAAGTTTATGTCCCTCCAAAATGTGTCTTATAAGGCACGTTTCGCTGCGCATCGGGGTGTGCTAGTACCTACACTTATGTATGGTAATAAGTGCTCTGTTTGGCAGAAGGAAGCAAGATTAATGCAGAATAGCTAAGAAGTATAGCTGGCATGAGAATAATAAATAAAGTAAGGAATAGTGTGATAAGGGAACGTTGCGGTGTGGTAGAGGATGTAGGGATAAAGATGGAGAAAGGGATGCTTCATTAGTTTGGATATATGGAGAGGGTGGATGAAAGAAGATTGAGGAAACAAATTTACAAGGCGAGTCTGATTGTGTAAGCTGATGAGGGTCGTCCTAAGCGAACGTATCTCGACCAGATCGAGGACGTTCTGGAGAAATGTCAGGTAAAGAGTACCCTTAACTGAAGAGCATATATGTAGGCGTTTATGCAATTAAAAGAAGCGAAAGATGTATCCATCGTAGCATGTGGAAGGATGTGGTGTCTGCCTACCGGTATGAGCGTGAGGCATGACGTTATGTATGTATGTTAACATGACAAATATTGTTACAGTCGAGAAGGTTCGAGAACTCGCCGTCGTATACAAAAGGGATACTTTTAAAAACTTTTTTTTTGAAATTTAATCGAATCCGCACAAAGCAGATCGAGAGATAATACCATATATATTATTGTGTTATGTTGTAAGTTGTAAGTAATAGGGCAACTAAAAACTATGAAAATAAATACAACTGAAGTGTACTGTTTGTAATATTATAAGAACATTTTTTTACTAAATACATATGAATATTTATAAGGTACCTATATCAAAATCACATTTTTTTATAAATTTTGTGTGTTTGTTCTGGCTAATACAGGGTACGGCTTGACCAATTTTAACAGGGCTATTTTAGGTAGATAGCTAAAGTTAAGAGGCGCAAATTCGACTACTTTTATTTTTGATAAATAATTAGGATTTCGCGTAAAATATTAAAACTTATAAAACTTTCAACAAAATACAACCATTGAGGTCAGTTTCACTGGCAAGTATTTGAATAATTTAGGGACTATACAAGAAATGGGATACATTATTTTTCAATGACGGTGTAACAAACTATATATTATATAACGCTGTGAATAAATCTGCGGAATAGAAAAAATGACACGCGGGCGAAGCCGCGGGACCAGGTAGTATATTATAAAGATGAAGATTAAAACTCTCATAAATTTGCGACTGCCAGTCACAGTGATTAGTGAACTGCGTGTTTTGTACTAGCTTGATAAATTATTACTGTGATTTATATCAGAACTTGTTATGACGATATCTTTAAAATAGTGTAATTTATAACAAGGTGAAATATTGTAATTTTTTAAGTTTTCGCGTTCCATGTTTAAATTCAGTTAATTTTAACGGGTTTTCACGCGTTACCTTTGCTTTTTTCTATCCCGAAAAAAGCAAAGGTAACGCGTGAAAACCCGTTAAAATTAACTGAATTTAAACATGGAACGCGAAAACTTAAAAAATTACATTACAAACCGGTACGGGCCGGAAGTAACTTTACATATTCGACAACTAGAATGTTTACGTCGGAAAAAAGTGCGTCTTGAAACATCGTTGATATTTTTAAATAAGTGTCGCGATTGGGACTTAATACCAACGTGTGTTCGCATAAAGCCTCGTATTGAGATACCGCACTCCGACCGCATTCTACGCAAAGCGAGTGTCCGCCTTTTACGACAGTTAATACGTAATAGTCATAAAGAATTAAACGATGTACAGTGTAAATTATATGTCTTACATTTGGAATGCAGTGTGCTTATGTCGGAAAGTGATTTTGATTTGTGTGACCGTGTTACGTACCTACAGGCAGAGAGAATTTTTGAGTTGTCGAGTAATACACACAACAAAAAATTTGAAAAGCTGAGTTCACGTAAGTCGACATTAAATCATATCAACAGTAATGCGGGGACGGTTATTAATATTTCCAACAATGTTCTAGACGAACCGACTTTATCAGTTCTGGCAAAAGGTATGAATTTCGCACCAACACCCAGTCGTATTCCGTATGAAAGCATTATTAGTTGTGTCGAAGAAGCCGTCTTACGCAATAAAATACCGTCTTATGATGCGGAAGCGCTAAGGCAGGATATTTCAGTTATACTACGACGTTCGAAGCTACCTAAAAGTAACATCACTCCTGAAGAGCGCGCATCCCTTAATGATATTCGGAAAAATAAAGATATTTTAGTTCTGAAAGCTGATAAAGGTAATGCTACGGTAGTGATGAATACCACTGACTATGATGTAAAAATGCGAAGTCTGCTTGCCGACACTAATACCTATAAACTAGTGACCTACAACCCCACTGCTAGAATTACACGTCGCACGCGCTCTCTGATACGAGAACATATGGAGCTATTTACGAATGACGAGTACAACTGGTTGCACAGTCCCAAAATATCGCAACCTCCAAAACTTTATGGCCTACCAAAAATCCATAAAAAAGACGTGCCTTTACGACCAATAGTAAGTCAAATTGATTCTCCCACTTACGATTTAGCGAAGCATGTAGCCAAGGTTTTGCAGCCACTGACAGGTAATACATCGTCATACGTAAAAGACTCTCGACATTTCATTAGCCTCTTGAATGAAATCCAGTTGGAACCTGATGAGATATTGGTGAGTTTTGATGTTGAATCGTTGTTCACCAACGTTCCATTGAAAGAATGCCTAGAGGTGATTAAGGAAAAATTGTTTTTGCATGGTATTTCTGATAGGTATATAGTATTACTGGAACACTGTTTAGACGCCAACTATTTCCTATACCAGCATCAACATTACCTTCAGATTGATGGAGTAGCTATGGGTAGTCCTGTAGCACCAGCGCTGGCCAACATCTGGATGGAATATTTCGAGGAAAAAGCGTTGGCCTCAGGGCCGTTCAGTATCCGATTTTGGAAAAGGTATGTTGATGACGTATTCTGCCTAATCAGGGGAACCAAACGAGAGGTAGAACAATACCTCGGTCACCTCAACTCCATTCATAGTAAGATCCGTTTTACTTATGAAATGGAGAGTGAACGCTCACTGGCATTCCTGGACGTCAGGTTAAATGTACGAGAGGATGGCTCTCTGGGACACACTGTACACCGGAAACCCACACACACAGACAGATACCTGAACGCTTCCTCGCACCATCACCCGCGACACCTACTATCTGTTGAAAAATCCTTGACGAAGCGAGCCTATGAACTTTGTGACCCTGAACATTTAAATACGGAGCTCGCACACGTTCAGGAGACCCTAAGAAGAAACGGGTACAAAGCGAGTCGAAACGGCTTAGGTCGACACCGTACGAAACATCCGGAGGTCAATAGGCAGTCTGCGTTCATGCCATATATCAAAGGAGTAACGGACAAAGTTGGAACAGTTTTCAAAAAATTCTCCATCAAGACTATATACGTTCCGTTCTCCAAAATTGAAAATTTGATTCGCACGCCGAAGGATGTAATCCCGTACCAGACACCAGGTGTCTACAAAATCGACTGCAGTTGCGGTAGTTCCTATATCGGGCAGACTAAGCGCACTATCGCGCAAAGAGTCAAAGAACATATCGCAGCTGTAAAGAATCGCCAAACAACGAAGTCAGCGATAGCAGAACATCTGCTCAACTCCAATACCAACCATTGGATCGAATTCCACCGGCCGAAAGTTTTATCCACTGATCGCCAATACTATCGTAGAATGGCTCGCGAAGCGATTGAAATTAAAAAACATCCAAATTTCAATCGCGAGGATGGGTATAGACTTTCCTCAGCGTGGAATCCGGTGCTAGAAAATCTTAAGGTTCGTGATTTATCGTCACAGGCATCGTCGATGGACACTGTTAGTGTTGTGTGTTGTGACTATAATAAATATAAAGACCAAACGGGGGTAGTTCATCAAAATACCCCTCAACGCTGCAGGCGAAGCCGCGCACCGCCAGTCAGCCCGTGACCACGGTTGGTGAAACCCAGCCGAAACGTCGGGATAGAAAAAAGCAAAGGTAACGCGTGAAAACCCGTTAAAATTAACTGAATTTAAAGGTGAAATATTATAAAATTATTGTACTATACTAATAAATAAAATTGAATCGAAGATTTCTTTTATTTTTTCTAACCTCCCTTATGCTGTTGATCGGAAGGGCCTTTACAGCTTCACCGTAACTTGGGGGCGAGTACTGAAGGCATTCACCGCAAAAGGTAACTAGCACAATGGCTCGAAACTCAACTTGGCCGCTATCTATATTTTAAAAATCTCGCGGAATTTGATCATAACAAAACCCTACATGTTTTATTTATATAAAAAAAAAAGTTTCTTTACAGGACCTAAGTACCTGGGTGCTATGTGCAGGAGTGAGTATGCAGTGTTGTGCGTGTAATGCTTGATGCATGGTCAGAGTCAGTTGGCGAACGAGACACGTCTTGGGTCGCCGCCGGAGGAGGACCCGGAGAGTGTACGGGAGCAAAATTAGCCGCCTGTCCCTGACGGCGGGGAACGGCATTGAAGTGCAGACTGTTTCGAAACGTATATGTATAATGGAAGACAACAGAGCCATAGCGCGATGTAGAATTGTTAAAAAAAAAATTGTTTTCGTTAATATATACAATTTAAGTGTAATAATATCAAAATAACATTATTTTACTAAATAGTAAATACATATGAATGTATATACGATACCTATACCAATAACGCAATTTTTAATTTTTTTATCTGTCTACCTGTTTGTTACGGCTAATATCCGGTACGGCTAGACCGATTTTGACGGGACTTTCTTTTTTAGATAGCTGAAGTTACTCCGCGTAATTTAGGATGCTTTAATGCTTTTTCGATAATAATTAGGGTTGCGCGTAAAAAAATTAAACTCATAGAAATTGGAATAAAACCCGATTCAATGCACAGTTTTACTGGCAGGTATTTGAATTTGTGAGAAATATGTTTGTTATGTTAGTTAATGCTAGTAGCAAAAAAAAATGGAAAATAAATATAACCAATTGATACTAATAAATAGTGTATAAATTTTGTAATGGTTTTTACACACAGCGTGCGGACCTGGATGTCAGATTAATATTTTCTTTTTTTATATCATTTACGTCATCGCTTATCAAGATGACCGCCCTCTAAAACTAAATTACGCGTCGGTGTCTAATTGTGTCCACATCAACCTACATTAGAGGTTTTGGACGGCGTTATGCACAATCATCCACAGTTATGTCGTCCGGTCTAATGAAACATTACGGTGGTTACCCATCCGAATGTAAATTTGGATTGAATCCACATACGATAATGACAAGAGTGACGATATAAAACAACGTACCTTGTGGATATAACGCATCTAGTATGGCATATTCGAATAAAAAGAAATGCAATCTGCACATGGAGGGTAATTTCGCGTGAATTATGAATGGACGGTGAATTAATTCGAATCAATGAGCGCACTCGTTCGACTGAACAAATAAAATATCAGTTAAATATTTTAGCACAGCACCATCTATTGGCAATAGCTAACAATTCACTTTTGAATTTAAAATGAGAATAAACGAAAATAATCATGTCTTAAATTCTGATTTAACTTGTTTTGAATACCCACATAGAAGGGGCGACACGGGATTGAGCAACATTGCTCACTATCGGAACCAGCCAGTTGGCCCTTTAAGTGTAGGCAACTAAGAATAACTTTCAAGCCAAAAATCTTATTAAGGTTTTATCGTAATGATTTTACTATTCGGAGTAAAAATAACATACCAAATTCGATTCAAGCGCTGGCAAAAGTTACTAGAAATAACAAGTGTGATATTTATTTTAAGATTATATTTTACGGTGATAGTGTGTGCAGACATTAATTAGAACTACACCCGCTAAGCTAACGGTTATTAGAGGTTCAAGAAAAATTTATTACACAGTTATATTATGCGGCTCAAGCGGTAAGAGTAAGCGGTTTTACAAAACGTAATATTTTAGAAACGCTCATAATTACAAGAAATGTATTAAAATGTATTTTTGAGCACGCTAAAAGCTTTTAAAAATTGTTGTATTTTAAATGAACCGCAGACCTTTACTTATTTATTATTTGTATAGTGGTAAGATATTTTAATTATCTGAATGCTTTTACCGAAAGGCTCTTTACAGCTTCACCGAACTATTGGGGTGAGTGCTTAGGGCGCTTAGCCAGGAGTGTGATAACTAGTGCAAGGGCACCAAAGTGGTATGGACCTCGACTTGGACGACATACTTATTACCTTATGCATAATGTAAGATATTTCGGGTTGGTTAGCTACCAAGCTGAAATAAAATATTTGTCGTAAATCACGTATAAGTTAATTCTGGCAGGATTATGTGTGATACTAAATCTTCATGCTTAATGTGTTAGATGGATAGGGAGGCGAACTGCTTTGTATAACTCCCAATCTCCGTAGTTCTCAAACTCGAAGATTCAACCATGTTTTAAAAAACTGAACCAAATGGCGGAAGGTGCTTTCTTATGACCGTCACAAATCTTTAATGAGAATGGGCAATATTTGCGTGCTGAGGTTGAGAAAATACAAGCGGCTGACTGGCCGGCCTCAAATCCTCTAATTTTTTCCGAGGGGCTGGTGATAACACTGGGTCGCTCAGCGTGAAAACATAGGAGATTTGTCCACTTACCGAGCAATCTCTCGTGTACTTGCAATGCCAGGGATCCTCGTTCCTCGGCAGCGGGGAAGTGGTGTCAAGCGGGGATGGTACAAATTTAACCACAAATTTTGTGGGTTGAGATGCGGAGTGGTGGCACGTATACAATTTGAAAAAAAGTTGTCAAACGTAGTGTGATTCCTGACATTCTCACCCTAGCAACCGAATGATTCACCACTGAGGTAGTTGGAAGAATGTAAAAGAGTCGCCCAAATATCGGCGCAAAAATATGGGGAAGTATTAGTCAAGAAATAAAATCTGATTTCGTCCATTCTGCTACAGTAGTTTCTTTAAGATTTCTCGTCGGTAGAAACAAAAGACTTGACGTGTTACCATACCCGGATACATGACCAGTTATGTACTGGTCATATTGAAGTCAAACATTAAATTGCGACCGCTCGTAACCAGGCCCTAAGCCTTAGCTAGAATGTCGTAACATAATTATTATTTTATTACGTTCGCGCTGGCGGGTAGTGGTGCAAATATGATGAAAGCTGTATTTATAATACATGTAATATAACAGATAAAAAATATATTATGTGTGAATTTACACAACTTTATTTACTTTTATATTGTTAAATCTCTTCACTACAAATAACCAGCATGCTTCGTAGCTCGAACACGACCGACATCTTAAGCGTTTCGCGCACCATTTTAAACAAAACGCAGTTAAAATAGAACTACCCACTACTAAAACAAATTACAAATACTTGAAACATATTTCAAAAATACAATTTGAAATCATCATATTTTACATTAGTTTTTTGAGGTGGCCTAACCTAACCCAACTTTATCCGTTCGCTTGTTTTTCTTTCCCCACCTTGCTCCCTCTCTTCCCAGTGTTTTCGTTAGAGAAGAACCAGAGGAGGAAGGGGACCTCTCTTGGTCAGCGGAAGGAGGAGCGGGGTGGTTTGTACCAAGCTGTCCCCTGGACGGAAGATAAAAGAAGTGGGCCAACCTGAAACAGGTCGGACCATGCAGGATGATCCCATGCCGCCCCAAAAAGGCGACGAACGACACCGTGGGGTTTTAGTGGGTATTCCCGGCGGTTCACGCCAGGCGAGTCCCACATACCCGCTGCCAACTTAACCAGGGAGAGTTTACTACCCGCTTAAGTTGGTGAGGGGTGCGTAAATGCATTTCCCTACAGGAAAAAAGGGTATTTTCTAATAATGCCGTCTGGGTAGCTACCACCCTCACTTTAAAAATCTATCGCCAGATACCAATAAGTCTGTTACAGCAGCATTACTTGAGAAACAGTACCTTTAAGCTTAGTGTACTTACCATCCTAATACACATAATCACTTAACATAAGGTGAGATCGTGGTCAAAGCGCTAACCCTATACATACATACATACATACTGTTTAGTATAGGCAGGTAGTAATAGTTTTTAATATTTTGTGTCATTTCTTTCTTTTTTTTTTTTTGATTGACGTACCACGACGGGCAGTCGCGTTGAGGGCATGCGAGTGTCAACGTGGTTTTGTATAACGTCGCGGTCCTTATGTTCTTGTTTGTTGGTTGATTGAATTTAAGTACAGATATAGTGTTGTGGATTGTGAACTATTGTTGTATGATTGAACATTGATATAAACGTTAATCACCGAGTGTTGGAGAGTGTTAGTGCCGAGCCGCCGCCTTTGGATGTCAGGTGGTATCACGCTTACACATTACTCACATCTCCTACACAAAACCTACACACCCTACTTCCACCTGTCTCCGGAGCATCGGTGTCGACTGGTATAGGGTGAGTACACTTAATTTAGCGCTGTGGTAACGCATGCCGGGTGCTCTGTTACACGGACGCATCGTTCCGCCATCCGACTATCACATATAATTTGTATCACCGGGCCCAGCACGCATAGTTGGATGGTGGTTCGGGTGCGTTCGGTTATGTAACATAGTTCGCCTCGATGGTAGCAGAGCGTGGTTACCACAAGACGCCTTGATGGTAGTAGGTCACCATAAAATTTGTATGATTTGTAGGTATTGTAATTTGGTAATTTGTCAAGTCTACCTACATATTTTGATTAAAAAATTGAATTAATGATTTAATGTGCCCGCTTTTTGTTTTGGTTAGTAAAACAAAAATATTCATATCTACTCGCATTAAATTGATAATATTTGTGAACATATTTGAAATAATATTTTTGTTTCTTATTGTAACTTTGTATATTTTGTAACTTTGCTTATTTTATTACATTGTTTGCATTGATTAATTAAAACAATTGGTATTAATTTAATTTGAATTTTGTTTTGCTTTGATTTGATTTGATTTCGTTAAACAAATAGTTTGTAATTTTATTTTTGTTAAATTATGGCTCCAGATCCAAGAACTCTTATTCTTTCTGAGTTACGTTGGTGGTCAACTGCCTACGCTTTGGTGGATAGGTCAGACAGAGTCGATGCACTCTTACGCCGATATGAAACTGTTGATTATAGATTGAAAACTGTCGAGCAGTTGTATTCCGCGTTCATAGCCGCCAGCGCCGGGGTATCAGAAGATGTCCGTAACCAGGTTGCTAATGATATTGATCAGGTGTATGAAATGTATGACACAATTGTTCAGCGGGCAAGATCCCTTGTTAATATTGATCGATCGGTTGACAAGGCTGATATCACACCGACTCCCACGGCTTTGTTGAATCGACTCCCAAATTTAGATTTGCCAAAATTTTACGGTTCATTGGAAACTTGGATCGGCTATATAAATTTATTTGATAGTTTGGTTGATAGTAGGGCTGACCTCACGGCTAGTCAAAAATTGGCTTACATGCGCTCCTCCCTTTCCGGTGAGGCAGCGCAACTTGTACAACACATTGCTGTTGATAATGAGGGATACCCAATAGCACGCGACATTTTGTTTGGTCGCTACCAAAACATCCGCTGTTTAGCCGACACCCATGCGGGCTATTATTTTGGGTCTCCCTAAGATAGGTAGTACTTTACGTTTAAGAAGCGACCTACTTAATCCTTTGTTGTTAGCATATAATACGCTTAATAAACTTAAAATAAACCTAGAAAAGGATTCTTTCTTGTTGCTGCATATTGTGCTAACGAAATTGTCTCCAGAACTTCGGTCGCGCTTTGAGCACAAATATGGTGGTGACAGCACTACGTACGTACCACCTTTTACAGACTTGTTGAAGTTCTTAGAAGACGAATGTCGTCTAGCAGACAATTCCACTCCTGCGGTTGCACAGGGAGGTCAGCCGCGTGACCGTCCTTCTCAGCCGTTTCGCAAGCGCTCCCCTAGGTATGCGCCAATGATACGCAACTCTGTACGTTGCATGTATTGTAATTGTGAAGGTCATCGTGTGACCTCATGCCAGAATTTTTTGGCATTGTCAGTTGATGATCGCAGGCGTTGTGCTCATAGGAGCCAATGGTGTTACGCCTGCCTTGGAGATCATTATCAACGTTCTTGTACAGCACGCATTGGTCCGTGCAAATTTTGCTCCGGTGCGCATCATCCTATTTTGTGCGCTAATCGTACCGGTAGTCGAAGCCCGCAACCACCGGAGCCTGCTTTTGGGCATATGAATGTTGGACCGAGATCTCAGGGATCCGATCAAAGAGGTAGTCGTAGGACAAAACGTCCCTTTCGTAATCGTAGGTCAAGAGGTCAAGGTACCTCTCCTCAGGAGGAAAGAAAGAACTACATCCCCTGCCAGTGAGGGGCATGTAAATCCTCCACAACAACGCTATTATCCGCGTACATATGTACGACAGGTGCCGCATTCGGCTGGCACGGGCGGGGGGAATGAATCCCACCCGCGCGCAAATTGCAATGAGCGCACTATAGTGATGGCAACGCGAGCCACCAATCGGGACCGTGTAGCGGCTTCCTGTGATGAATTGTTGAAGCGGCCACGACTGAACTCAGGTTCAGGTCGATTTGATCGCCGCAATGATGGCTCTTATGAGCCTCCGGCAAGACGTGACAAAGCGCGTCAATCCTATGCCGATTTTGATCCATTGGCTCATTGTGAGTACCCCGATCAATCTCGGGGCTCACAATAGCTATTAAGAACACCTTCCCCAACCACCACCAAGACCCCATTTGTGTTGCTACCTACAGTTTTAGTTTGTGTACGGGGTCCTAAGCGACATTTGATTGTGCGCGCCTTATTAGATTCAGGCGCCCAAGGTTGCCTTGTCTCTAAGTGGTTGGTGCAAGAGTTAGGATTGCCCATGGAACCCTACTCAGAGGGTATTCGTGGGGTGGGTGACGCTATGATTGGTCACCCTATTGGTCAAGTGAAGATAAACTTCACATCGCTGCAGCAGTACGGAACTGCTTTGCGCAGCGTCGCTATTGTCCTGAACCGGGTAGTTGGAGATTTGCCACAGATAGCGTTGCCACCTGAAGTAACAGGTTTGACATCTGGTTTGGACTTAGCAGATCCTAAGTTCCATATGCCTGGTCCAGTAGATTTGTTGCTTGGTGCAGATTTGTTAGGACAGCTGCTCATTGGGAACAAGAAGGTTTTGGTACCAGGCGGTCTTGTAGCCTTACCAACTTCTTTGGGATCAGTAGTTATGGGTCCAATTGCTGGAAGATCAGATTCCTTTGTTATTGAAAATTGTTTATTGGTAGGATCTGCGCTTTCTGATGCTGTTCAGAAATTCTGGGAAGTTGAAGAACCGCCCACTGCATTGCGCATAAGCCCTGAACAGAAGGAGTGTGAGGTGTTTTATCGGAGCAACACGATTCGACTCCCTTCTGGTCGTTTGCTTACGCGGTTGCCTTTTCTTGCGGTGCGACCCAATTTGGATACGTCTCGGGATTTTGCGGAGAAGAGATTGATCTCCACGGAAAGACGTATGGCTCGCAATCCTATTCTCCGTGAGAAGTATATTGATTTCATGCGCGAGTATGAACATTTGGGGCACATGTCGGTGTCTAAATTTGATTGGCGTTCTGAGGAAGAGCATTATTTCTTGCCACACCATGCGGTGCTAAAATCTCCTCAGGGAAAAATTAGAGTCGTATTCGATGGCTCAGCTCCCACGTCCAACGGAGTTTCTCTCAACCAGATTTTACACTCGGGTCCCAAATTGCAACGGGACATTTGTGATCTGCTAACAGCTTTTCGTCGACATCAAGTTGTCTTTGTTACTGATATACGGATGATGTTTCGCCAGACCGTGATCCATCCGGACGATAGGAAATTCCAATTGATTTTGTGGAGAGAGAACCCGAAGGACCCTATTGTTGTTTACGAGTTAAATACTAATACCTATGGGTTAAAATCAAGCCCATATGTGGCTATTCGCTCGTTATTGGAACTTGCGGAGCGGGAACACTTGAGGTTTCCCCGTGCTGCCGCTGTTCTGAGGGAAGATTCCTATGTTGATGACATTTGTACCGGAGCTTCCAGCGAAGAGGAAGCCATTCAGCTAAGGATTGAGCTGACTGAATTATTAAAAACCGGCGGTTACGAGTTACGAAAGTGGTTGTCAAACTCTCCTGCCGTCCTTCGCGATCTTCCTGATGATCACCAGCAAGATCCTCACCTCTTTGAAAATGTTGAGACGCCAAATTTGTTGGCTGTGCTTGGAATTCAGTACAACCCAGTCCAAGATGTTTTCACTTACCGGGTAACTTTGGATAGCCCGAAGACTTGGACTAAACGTTCGGTACTGTCGACTGTGGCCAGGACATTTGATCCCTGTGGTTGGGTCAGTCCTGTAATATTTTTGGCCAAATGTTTCCTGCAGCGACTTTGGAAGGCAGAGGTATCCTGGGATGAACCTCTCCCTCAGGATTTACTTTTAGATTGGAGGTCGTTTTATCAGTCACTTATTGACCTCAATGACATTACATTGCCTCGATGCTTTCTTCCAGTGGGGAAGTATAAGGCATCTCTCCACGGGTTCTGTGATGCTTCAGAACGTGGGTACGCAGCAGTCATATATCTCCGTGTTGTTGGTGAGCACGGAATGATTAAGTTGTCGTTGATTATGGCCAAGAGCAAAGTTGCTCCCTTGAGAACACACCTCACTATTCCAAAGTTAGAGTTGTGTGGAGCTGCTCTTTTGATGCGCCTATTGAATCACGTTCACCGCACTTTAGGGCGGAATATAGACTTAGATGAAGTCTTTGCTTGGACAGATAGTCAAATTGTCTTGTGTTGGTTAAAGACATCAGTTCACACTCTGGAGGTTTTCGTGGCCAATCGGGTGTCTCAGATTCAAAATTCTGAGACACACTTGACTTGGAGACATGTACCTGGCGAGATGAATGCCGGAGATATTGCTTCACGTGGATGTGAAGCACCTACCTTACGGCATTATCATCTCTGGTGGGGACCACCCTGGTTGTTGAATCAGGAGGCAAATTGGCCTCGATATCAGTCGACCATTGGTATCTTACCTGGCTTGCGGGTGCATATTGTTGCCAAAGACCTTGATATTGATGGCAAATTTATTATCGAGCGTTATAGCTCGTTTCCAAAATTGATTGGTGTAGTTGGTTGGATGCGTCGATTTATCCACAATTGTAAACACCCAAAACGAAAGATAACTGGACTTCTTTCGCCAGAAGAACGTCATAACGCTTTGTTGAATTGTGTACGCATTGTACAACAAACCCATTTTGCTAACGAGATTGAGATTATTGTCGGTGAACGTTCCCGATTGAAAGGAGCCGTCGCCAGACTCAATCCGTTCCTAGATCAGTCAGGCCTTCTTCGAGTTGGTGGTAGATTGCGGAATGCCCAACTACCTTTTGGGGCTCGTCACCCTCTTTTGTTGCCAAAGTCGGGGAACTTTGTACGCCTATTAGTGCATGATCGGCACATCACTAATGCTCATGCTGGGTGTAATGCATTACTAGCAATTTTACAGCGCGATTTTTGGATTTTGTCTGCTAGGCGTGCTATTCGTGGAGTCATCTTTAGATGTATTTCTTGCTATAGACTTAGGGCTCCATTGATGCAGCCGATTATGGGAGATTTGCCTGCTGACCGTGTGCAGTCAGCACGACCTTTTCTCGGGGTGGGTACAGACTTTGCTGGCCCATTTATAGTAAAATCTTCGCGCCTTCGTAATGCAAAGGCCTTGAAAGCATATTTGTGTGTATTTGTCTGCTTATCAACCAAGGCCGTTCATCTTGAGCTCGTTTCTGCACTTAGCACTGAAGCCTTTGTTGCTGCCTTTTCTCGTTTCGTCTCGCGTAGAGGACTACCAACGTTGCTCAGATCAGATTGTGGAACTAATTATAAGGGTGCCGATAATTATTTGAACGATGTACATAAATTTTTGATTGATAATCACTCTGAAATTGATACTGACCTCTCTCGTCGTGGCATCAAGTGGAAGTTTGACCCTCCTGGGTGCCCCCACTGGGGAGGTATTTTTGAAGCTTGTGTTAAAATTGCTAAGACACATCTACGACGGGTGATTGGAGAGAGTATTTTAACTTTTGAAGAACTGGCCACCGTATTTTGTAAAATTGAAGCTGTCCTAAACTCACGGCCATTATGTCCACTCTCTTCAGACCCGAACGACCTCGAGGTATTGACCCCAGGTCATTTTTTGATCGGACAGCCACTTAACGCGCTGCCAGAATTGCCTTTCGAAGGGATAACTTCAAATAGATTATCGCGCTTTGAATTATTACAACAGTTAACCCAGAGCTTTTGGCGTCGATGGTCTCTGGAATACCTACACATTTTGCAGCAGCGCCTTAAGTGGACTGAGAAAAGCACTCCACCTAAAGTTGGAGATTTAGTATTGTTGAAGGATGCTAACCTACCGCCTTTATGTTGGCGCAAGGGGCGCATTATTAAACTTTTCCCTGGTGCTGATGGAGTACCACGGTTTGCCGAAATCCTGACGAGGGATTCGGTTTTGAAGCGAGCTGTTGCTACTCTCTCCCGTTTCCCAATAGATTAACGTGCAGATATCTCTGCCCGGAGCGGGGGTTTGTTTAGTATAGGCAGGTAGTAATAGTTTTTAATATTTTGTGTCATTTCTTTCTTTTTTTTTTTTGATTGACGTACCACGACGGGCAGTCGCGTTGAGGGCATGCGAGTGTCAACGTGGTTTTGTATAACGTCGCGGTCCTTATGTTCTTGTTTGTTGGTTGATTGAATTTAAGTACAGATATAGTGTTGTGGATTGTGAACTATTGTTGTATGATTGAACATTGATATAAACGTTAATCACCGAGTGTTGGAGAGTGTTAGTGCCGAGCCGCCGCCTTTGGATGTCAGGTGGTATCACGCTTACACATTACTCACATCTCCTACACAAAACCTACACACCCTACTTCCACCTGTCTCCGGAGCATCGGTGTCGACTGGTATAGGGTGAGTACACTTAATTTAGCGCTGTGGTAACGCATGCCGGGTGCTCTGTTACACGGACGCATCGTTCCGCCATCCGACTATCACATATAATTTGTATATCACCGGGCCCAGCACGCATAGTTGGATGGTGGTTCGGGTGCGTTCGGTTATGTAACACATACATACATATCATCACGCCTTTTTCCCGTGGGGGTAGGCAGAAATTACGTCCTTCCACTTGCTACGATCTTGGCATACCTCTTTCACTTCCTCTACTTTCATGAGCGCTTTCATACATGCTCGTCGGTTATGAGTACTTTTTATTAAAAATTTATACAGTATAAAGAAAATCGGCTGAGTGTCACACAAACCCGATGAAGCTAATAAAAGATACTCAAACTAACAGCGTTGATAATTTAAAAGTTGATAATTAACTAATAAGCATCTATAATAGTGTATTTCGGTAGATGCACTTTAAAAACTTTCCTAAATCATACAGATAAAACATATTGAAGCAGATTAGCTACATTCTTTCTTGATTACGACAAAAAAAAAATGCAATGAAAATCCTAATGACAACTTTTTTAAAGAATATTATATGCTACATAGATTGATATTTTATTTATATCACTTTAATAACACGGTAGAACTGATAAATATTTTTAGGCATACGACATCAGTAAAAATAGGTTAGCCACTTATATAAGAAGAGCTTCATATAATTTCCGACAACGATTCCTCTCCAAGTGGCCATTTACACAAAAACTAGGGGAAAACCTACTCCCCCCCAACCCTCGTCCGCTGCCAGACTTTGAAATATCCCCCAGATACACTTTCAAGATTTCCATACTCGTAAAAGGAATAGAGGGAGATCGCGCCGTGATAAATTACTGTCATAACTTACGTTCAACGTTTTTAGTGGTAACATGGCCGTGCTTATATACCTTCCCGTACGTTGAGATAAAGTAACGGTAACTGTTTATTTTCAATTAAATTTTAAGTTGTTAGTTTCATGTGAGTGATAGTTTTGAGTGATTTGGATTTCTCAAAGAATTGATTTGTTTTTTGTTATATTAAAAAAATCTGATCATAAAATTGAAGAACTACGCAAGCAAAATTTTTAGACATTTCCGATTCCTTCTCAGTAATAGTAAACAAAGATTCTGACAAAAGTAACTCATGTTTGACAAAATCATTATCATTCTTAAGACTTGTTCCTAACTCATTTTGGGTCAGCGCAGTATGTTTCTTCTTCCATAAGTACCCATAAGCCATCATCTATCATTTTCTCCTTTTTCTTTCATCCATCCTCACTATCTTTGCCCTTCCTATAGTTTTCCATTCATTACTATTTTATCCACATGCGTTTTCTTTTTTCACATAACATACCACGACAAACGATACCCTTTCAACTTTTTTACAACTGACGCCAGTTTTAAGCTTCCTCTAATAGATTCATTCCTTATTTTATCTATCCTTATGACATCCATTCGTTTTTCATCCCTCTTCTTACTAGCCCAGCATTCTGATCCATACAATATAACAGGTCTTATGATGGTCTTATACATTCTGCCCTTCAATTTAAAAAGCATCCTGGAGTCACAAATCTCACCACTTAACTGTCGTCACCAACCTGAGTTCATTCTTAATAATGATAGTAATTTATAATTATATTAATTATTAAATTCAAGCTCGGAATAATGATTTTATTTCATTTGATGTGAAATAGAGTCCAAGAATGAAGATGGCACCAGATATATGAGAATGTAAGGATAATCGTCATCATGATACCGGTCTAATTCTACAATGGCGAAAGCTTCTAGTCGTGTCATTATGCCAGAATTCATAAGTGTATAGTGGTCACGATCCACCAATTGCCCAACCATCCCACTTACTACTGGATAAAGAATGGCTGACATCTTAACACGATGTACCGAAATGTCTCTATTGTGGCTTTCACGCTATGTGTATAGTGATCGCAACCCAATCTTGCATCCAGCAAACAATGATGTATGATTGCTTGATCGATTCAACCGAAAGAACCCACTGGTGGACATAGGTATCTCCCATAAAGAGAGAAAATTGCCATAATCGCCATGCTTGGCAGGCGGGCTGTCGATCACAGTAGATGTTTGTGGTGCTCAGAAGAAATTGCTGCCCATCCCATGACTTGACCCTTAGTTGCCTTTTAGGAAACCCACGGGAAGACATGGGGTGGTACTATTCTTAGACGGCAATAAATGAAGTCAATAAAAATGTAATCAGAACGATTCTTTGCTTCTTATTGTGAAAATCCTTTTATAAAGAAAATACAGAAAGACTTGTTTTTTTTTTTTTTTTTTTTTTTATAATGGACAGCACAGTGACTGCACTGGACCTGATGATAAGCACAGTGCAATCCAAAACAGCGATGACTGACACTGAACAGAGTTCACTGCCAGTCACCGCTGTCATGCTGGCCTGCTTAAATACCTCTTCACGCCTCTTTTGAAGGACCCAATATCATATGAAGGAGGGAACACGCTGACAGGAAGACGGTTCCATAACCTCACAGTGCGACAAAAGTATGAGTGAGCAAACTTTTTGGTTCTTGAAGTTATGGGTGTCACCGTGAAACCGGGACACACCGAAGTCCTGCCCGCGTGGTTCTGTTATGGAAAGGAGAGGAGGGGATCAGATCAAAGAGCTCTTCAGAACACTCGCCATGATACAAACGGTATAAAATGCTTAGAGAGGCTATGTCCCTGCGTAATTGAAGCGGTTCTATAGAATTGGTGATACCTGCATCATTTACTATGCGGACAGCACGCCTCTGCAACCTGTCTAAGGCATCGATAAGATATTTAGCGGATCCATCCCAGAGGTGCGAGCAGTATTCCATGCACGGGCGAACCTGGGCCTTATAAAGAAGGTACAGCTGCTCGGGCTGGAAAAACCGTCGCACTCTGTTTAGGATTCCAAGTCTCCGAGAAGTTGTGGAGATGACATGTTCGATGTGGTCCTTGAGGTTTAGGTCGCTCCGAATATCCATTCCCAGGATATTTAGTCTGTCACGCATTGCAAGCTGAGTGTTCTGAAGAGTAGGGTTGGGTGAAAAGGGGGATTTTTTTTTCGGGTAAAGGCACATACCTGCGTTTTCTTGGCATTGAACTCAACCAAGTTACTTGCTCCCCAAGTGGATATGCGGGTCAAGACTTGGTTAAGTTCAATTACAAGTTCCTTCCGTCTCTTTTCTGTGTCTCCCCTTCCACTGCCAGGCTTACTGACGTAGCACCCATGAACCGTGCTATCGTCTGCATAACAATGAATGTACCCCAGGGGAAGTACATCATTGATGTGCAGAAGAAACAACGTGGGTGACAAAACAGAGCCTTGTGGTACTCCAGCGTTTACAGACATGAGCTGCGAATTATGCCCGTCAACAAGGACACGAAATCTGCGCTCATGCAGAAAGCTGGAGATCCATCGGCACAGGTTGTTGGGAAGTCCAAAAGCCGGGAGTTTGGAGAGAAGACCTCGGTGCCAGACCCTGTCAAAAGCCTTGGCTATATCTAAACCAATAGCCAGAGCCTCGCCATGGTTGTCAATTGCTTCCCCCCAGCGGTGCAGTATATATGCTAGAAGATCCCCCGTTGACCGATTCGGTCGAAAGCCGTATTGACGATCATGGATAAGGGGGTGATCTTCTAGGTGGCGCATAAGTTGGGCATTTAATATGCGTTCCATAACTTTACACAACACTGAGGTTACAGCGATCGGGCGGTAGTTATTGGGGTCAGAACGATCTCCTTTTTTAGGAATCGGCTGCACGTTGGCCTCTCTCCAAACGCGGGGCACGTCACCAGAGATGTAGGATTGGTAGTAAAGGTGTGTCAATACCGGGCACAACTCGGCTGCACATTTTTTAAGCACAACTGGTGGGATACCGTCCGGCCCACTGGCCTTCCGAACATCGAGTGACAACAACTCACGGCGCACGTCTCTTTGCCTGATGCGGACTTCAGGCATCAAGGTACCGCTGTTGAGTGTTGTGGGCGGGGTTGCGCGTTACTGTCGTCGAGTCGGGAATTATCCGCGAAGATGTTGGCCAACAAGGTGGCTTTCTCCTGCGGTTCGTGGGCCAGTGATCCGTCTGGATGTCGTAGCGGGGGCAAAGATGTATGGCAGAAATTTGCTTGGACGGCCTTTACCAGGCCCCAATAGGCACGACTATTAGTTGGCTGGCGGACCAATTTCTGGCCAATCTGTGCAACGCGCTGAGCATCTGCTCTTATGTAAACCTTCTTGCAGGACCTAGTGGCCTTATTGTAGGTTGCCTTAAGGGAGTGGAGATCGGGATCTTCATTCGCGCGACCCTTGATCCAAGCACGATACGCAATCTGCTTCCGACTGAAAGCGTCCGCGCATTCGTGGTTGAACCAAGAGCGTCCGCGGCGATTACCGACGATTTCGGACGAAGGAATGTAGTACTCCATTCCGAGCCCTATTTCGGCGGCAATTGCCTCGGCAGTCGCAGAAAGATCCTTCCCATTAAAGCATCGCTGCCACCAAGGTATGGATGCGAAATAATTTCGCATACCATCCCAATCTGCCGACGAGTAGTGCCAAACCTTACGCCTGGTCTCCGAGGGAGGTCGGGGCATGGAACGCGGCACTGATGTTGCAACGAGACAATGGTCAGAACTTCCTAGTGGGGCATTGACCGACACTTTGTACTCGCTAGGATGACTCGTCAGCAGTAGGTCCAGCAGGGAAGGTGCGTGACCCTCTATGTCGGGGATCCGGGTGGGCTGGGTCACTAGTTGTGACAGGTCGTGCGTGAGCGCATATACATGGGCAGTTCGTCCTGCATGGTCTGTCTTCGAAGAATTCAACCACTGTTCGTGATGTGCATTGAAGTCTCCCAAAACCACCAATTCTGCAGTAGGGAACTGCTCCTGAGCGTTGTCCGTTGCCTGGCTTAAATAGTCAAACAGCCGAGCTGTCTCATCATCTCCCTTGTGAGATCGATACAGACACGCGTAGACTCGGTTTTCAACGCCGAGATCCACGTGTATCCATAGGGTGGAGAAGGAGGGGTCCTCCATGAGGTGCAAACGGCGACAGCACACATCAGACCGTACGTACGCACATACCCCTGCTTTAGCTTGAAAGTTTTGCTCTAGCTGGTAGCCTGGGTAGTGTAGATAGGATGTATCGGCCGGACGGTGGATCTGTGTCTCCGTTAGAAAGAGTAAAGCAGGCTGGGCCGTCTCTAGGTGATGGTGGACGGCATTTAAGTTAGTATGGAGTCCGCGGATGTTAGCGAACTCCATTGTAAAGGCGGTGTCGGGGTTGTGCACCGCTGTGGACCTAGTTGTCTATCCAAATACGCTTTTTTATTATTTACTGTTTTCACTGCAGACACTTTACTGCAAATACATCCACTCTCTTCATAGCTCAATCATGATTAGGATCTTGTTGCAACAATACTGAAAAAAAAAAATTATAGAGAGAAGCTGCGGACAAAGCACGTTATTAAAATAAAATCTGAAGCATGCTTAGTAAAAATAAAATTTCTTACTATGGTATAAATTATATTTACATTATTCTGTAAAGTCAATAGTATTTTTAAAATCACTTTCGAAGCAAGGTAATCCGATTTTATTATGTAAAAAAAATTGTTTATTTTGAGATTTTCGCCAGAAATAAACAGCGGAAAATTTATCGTGTCTCGGAGCCGACGTGACACAGTGCCGAGTTGATTAACAAATAAAAAATTTTTTTTACTTCACAAGTCCCTTCTATTTTTGTATCGGAAGCCGGTTTGTTTGGAAGGCTGGAAGTCGTCATGCCTGCACGCTAGTCGGTCGGTGTGGTCTCCTTAAAAAGCTTATAGGCGTGACTCAGAAGTGTGAAGGGTCTATAATTTTTCCAAAGAGTTTTATCACCTTTTTTTTGGAAAAGAAGACCACCACACTCTTATGCCGATTTTCCCTCGAGCATCAAACGAATTAAAAAGTTTCTGAAAGGCCTCAAGCATCGGTTTTCCGCCTTCAGCAGCTCGACTGTCCGTCATCACCCAGCGTCTTGTTATATTTGAGCTGTTTGAGAGTCTTTCGAATTTCGCACAAGTTGACGTCCGGGATATCTTCGGTAAAGTGTCCAAAGTGCAATAAAAGCTACCATATAACAATTTAAATGGAAATTCTGTTGTTCACTTTTCAACGCCGTGTGTCTGACGCATCACTCTTACAGGATTATTGTATCTGACGGATTGATCTCTCGACTTTATCCGGGATTTGGCTGTACGTTTTTTATTGACGTGTCCGTGTACGTGCCGTTGTGACGTGTCCGGACAGGTCAGTACGTGTACGTGTCCGTTCGTTTCACTGGAGCCTATTTGTGTAACACATTGTATTGTTTAGACAGCGTATTGATATTTACGTTTGGCATATATTTGTGTGGTATATGCTATTGTTAGGTGTTTCGGCTCTTCTCGACTGGGTTATTTTCCGAACCGGTGGTAGAATTTTAATGTATATAAGCGCTTTCTCCGGGTCAAAACAGAATAAAGAATTTTTGCTTTTGATTACAGTCCGAAACTAATGACGACCACCGATAGATGAAAATCTACTGACAGTCACCATTATCAAGCCGGACAAGACCTGCTACGGCTAATGACCTCTATAAAGGTCAGGCTATACCTACACTTGGTGATACCAGATTACGACATGCTTTAATTTGTAACTATGATCGGTGTTACTGGTGTATGGTGAACACGTAAGGCCTACCACCTTGCAATTCACACATATTCATTCGTAAGGCACCCCTATCGTCTACTAACTCATAAGGCGCGATAACTTAATCCCCCGTCGAGTGCCAAGTAACAATACAACACAGGTTTAATGACCTATAAACCGCTACAGATTTAACCCTAATGCGTTTTTAATGGCTAACACTGTCCTATTGAACTGTCATACTGTACGGAGAGAAACGGGATTTACGAGAGACGCGCGTCCCCGTTGCTTCCGCTGTGTTAATAAATTATATATTTTTAATGTATAGTGATACTTTATCATAGGTGTGTGTACCATTTCGTAAAAGATCGCTTAGATTTCACTCCTATTTTAACATCATATATTTATATTGCTGAATATTATAGAGGAAAATTGTGGTGGTGTGCGTACTTTGCCCTTTCATCTCGAAGAAAGAAATGCAAAAAAACAATCATCAAATTTGAATTCAATCATTTAAATTTACGAATACATACACGGTTTTTATTAATATAATTACCATAATAACGATTGTCAGAATACAAAAAAACTATACTCGTATAGTTCGAGCCAGCCGACATCATAACTATTGTTATGTCGGATTTCATAATTCTTAAATCATAATCATCATTGCATATTTTAAACATTTATTTATATCAGCATGTTCATTGGAAATCATTGATTCAGCTAACGCAGTTGACCGGAAGGGCCTTTACACCTTCACCGTATCTTTGGGGGCGAGTGCTGAAGGCACTCCGCCTCAAAAAAGTAACTAGCACAAGGGTTACTAAAGGGTACGGACCTCGGCTTGGCCGAAATCTGAGTATTGTTACTTGTACCAACTTGTTATATAAATGAATTTGTTTGTAGAGAGTATTATCCAAATAATAGTTAACTATTTAATTATTTTTACGTCTTTTGTATTAATATTTATTAACCATACTTAATATTTACTGTACTTTATGTATATTTATTTTGTTGAATTTTGGTAAGAAAATGTCAAGTTTACTCATTTAACCAACCGCAAAGTTTTGAATTTGGTAAGTGTTTTGAAATATCAATGTGAAAAAAATTGAGATAGGCTTTTTAAAAAAATTTGGCTGTGGGGTCTGAGGTATCAGTTAATTTTGGAAAAGGAGTCTCTTGCTCAAAATAGTTTGGGAATCCCTGCTATAGAATTATCTTATGATGTTTATTGAAACATCATTTTAATAAATCCTTAAATTACCGTGTAATTAAACAGACTAACGCTTTTTACCAGAATTTACTTAACAGCTTTACCGATCTTTAGCGCGCACAAAACATTTTTATACAGTCCTTTCTTTATACTGTATACGCTCAATGCTTTGACCACAACCTCACTTAATGTTAAGTGATGATGTGGTCCAGGATGGTAAACACACTAAGCCTTGAGGTACAACCTCAAATGATGTTGGCAGAACATACATACATGTATTTGGCGACAGGTTCTCAAAATTGAGGGTGGTAGCTACCTAAGTGAGAAAAAAAAGCCCTCCCACCATGCTATGGTTTTCTTACGATGTTTTCCTTCACCAAAAGCTTAGGCTTATTCTAGAGTTATTTATGTGGGTTCGAACCCAAATCCATTGAGGCGGAATCCGACCTCAATACTAACTGCGCCATCAAATGCGCCGCCAAATCGCTTCAAAGTCCTAAACCAAATACGTGAATACTATATTTTTGTTTGGCTAAAGCATGAGACGAAAACTGTAGCGGATTGTTAACATCTAGTGACTTTCAAGCTATTATGTATCTCAAAGTTATATATAACCGACTATTTATAAATAATATATTTCTTTAAACATTTTCAATGATGAGTGATATTTATTCTATAAGTGTTTTCAACGCGCATTCAAAACGATTCCGGAATGAAGGTGGGACCTTCGTTTTTCACAGGGCAGCATCTGGCGGGGACCGTATCCTAAACTACATTTGATGCGTAGCCTCATCTAATTCTCGTTTATAAAACGCCATGAATTTATTTATATACATTTTTTATTACATACGTACATAGCATCACGCCTCTCTCCCGTGGGGGTAGGCAGAGATTACGTCGTTCTACTTGCTATGATCTTGACACACCTCTTTCGCCTCCTCTACTTTCATACATGACCATCGGTAATAGGTACTTTCATCTGGTCTTTATAACGTGCTCGATTTGGTCGAGATACATTCACTTAGGTCGACCTTTACCGACTTGCCCAGTCAACAACGCCTTGGAAATTCATTTCGTAAATCTTCTGACGTCCATACTCTCTAAGTGCTTTGTCAACTAAGTATTAATTTCTTTATCTTTGTCACTACATCGTCGACTATACCACAGCGTTCTCTTATCATACTATTCCCACAGATTTTATTACAAAGAATATAATATAGAATACCTAAACATGAAGCGATGAGAGGCTAAGTCTTAGTCTGGTTAAATTATATGTCACTGGACGAAGGTTTGAATCCACTTATTATATTTTGTAATGAGCCTGAACTTTTGGTGTAGGAGTCATTGCGAGAAAACCATAGTATGGCGGTAAGGATTTTGCTATTAATGCTTACCACCCTCAGCTATAAAAATCTGGCAGCAAATTACCACTATAGGTGACCTACAGGTAGACTACGGTTAGTGTGTTTGTCAACTTAGTTGTAGTGAATGCGCTGGCTTTATATAGTATAAAAAGAGCGTGCGTACAGAGTACACGTGTCAGGAGTGAAATTTCTTTGGCAATATTGTTAGTTCAAATTTGTAAGACCAATTGTTCATAAAGGGTAGATATCAGGGTCTGGTAAAGAGATAAAAAATATTTATGCCTATTTTGTAAAATACAACCATGAGCGTATGCTTCCTTAAAAATGAAAATAACATAATGATCGAGTCAAATCAAAAAATTCTTTATTCAAATATAGGCCCTAATAAGGCACTTGTGAACGTCAAAAAACTAACACCACAATAAGAAGAAATATAATAATTATACGGTTTAAAAATTACAGTTTTCTTATTATTTTTGTCTCTTTCTATCTAACTACATACTTCTATAACCATTTATCAAAATTGTGACGCTGATATTCTGACGCCCATTCATATATTTTACTCTCATCATAACCAAAGAAGACTTACTTCAAAAAGCTTTTTTAATCGGTTAAAAATACAATTTATCATTCATTAGAAATAATTAAAGAAGCCGTAAAGATTAGAGTAGTAAAAGATTATTAGCAAAAATACATAGGCACATGATGAATTGTGCCGTATTTTATTGCTCATTACCCGACTGGAAAAAATTCTTTTTGTCTCAATCTATTTATATATCTACCTATTGTCATTTGTGGGGACAACCAAATAAAACACTTGTGTCAAGCCTATTTGCAGTCTGTCATACAGTGACATACAGACTTGCAAAGTGATTTTGTAGCAGTCGGATGGTAAATACGATACAGTTTAACAAGAACGGTGACCATCATTGGCAGATTCTCTAGGCCACCTGGTCCATTCCAGGACCACATGCAGCAGTAAACAGGATCATCATACAATGGATTAAGGGTTCATAGCAAATCAACGGACAATGACGCAGCAGACGAACTGGCAAGACAAGGTTCGACGATAACTGGGGCAGCCCCTGTGCCATATTTTCCTCTCACAGTACCTTTAGAGCATGGTTGTGTCAATACACCCACAGCACTAACAGGATGTGATGACGGGGTATTGCTCACTTAATCAACATATATTACTAAATGATGCAGTGCAAGGTGACATTTGTGAGGCCAAAACGTATGGAGGTACTCAAGCGCTTGAAGTCCAGCCTTATTATTAGAGCGAATTCGGATACCAAAGTTCCTTATCCCATTTTTGGAGACTGCATTCACTGCTTGGATGACAGCAATATACTCACATTGAAATATGGCCCACCCACTCCTGTATATAGCTTTATATTAAGATCTTGCGAGAATACTCCCGCACCTGTTCTAAATTTCATCTTAGATGGGCAACAAATTTGTCGACATATTGAGATGCATCGCATCCTTCATTGTGTTTCATTGTGCATAAGGCATGCCCCAAAAATGTGACATTTGAAACATCTTAAATCCGCTTGACTCCAATTTGAAAAAAAATCCTTTTTTACAATAATTCGTTCGACATACATTACAACTAATGTTTCTACAGCAGGTAATTAATTACGACTCTGCGTTGCACATCTGAAGTTTTCATAGCTACTTGGTAAATTATCCAACAACAAGATTGACAACATATTTTCATGTTTTATGAAACCTATGTCATTTAACATTTTCGCTGCGTCTAAGAAAATATCCAGATGATCTTTCATATCATAATTTTCTTTCGTACGTCTCTATATTAATCATTTAAGCTAACATGCCTTTTTACCAGTTCTCAAACCTTTTCAAATTTCACCCAAATATCGTGTGACGTTGCACACCCTCTTTTGTTCTTGTCTCCATGTCTCGTAATTGTTATCATTTAACAACATTAAAAAACATGTCAGTAGGTAATACCGTTCTCATGATTATTAACGGGACAAACAAAGAGACAGAAAGACATAAATTTAATTTTTTACTTATTTTGCTTTAAGTACCACTTCACTAAGACAATTCAAGTTTATTTATTTATATAGAATATGTGTGTGATAGTTAATTCGCATTTGTCATAGTGGAGGTTAAATCTTAATTAATAAAATCTGTTATAAGATACTCACTACCGTTAGTCAGTGAAGAGTAGTAGGCTTTATATGAGTTTTACCGACTAAAACCGCACGGTGTTCTTTCCATACCTATTCGGCTATGGAGTAAAAACTTATTTCAATGAACCTCAATAATATATCCAAAATAGATGAAACTATCAATTGACATGGTCTAGTAACTTAGTAACAAAAATGTAATGTCGATCTATGTAATAATCATAATTCTGTTTCGGGATATTTCTTTACATATATGAAACAAATATTATATGGATTGTTAGTACCTGTTCGCCTAATGGTCAAAGTCAAATCATAATAATTATTGAAACCCTAATAAAACACTGTTTTCTATTTTTTTTGTATCACTAAACCACGTCAATGGCTACTAAACAAAATTCAGCGAATTAACAAAGACTAAACTGTCTTATCTTTGCCCATTGATTTTTCTTTTGTACTGTTATAGGCTCAGTGCTACGACAACAATTTCACCTGATTTTAAGTGATGATTTATTTCAAAGTATAATTTTTTAAATTTTCGTGTTTCATATTTAAATGCAATTATTACGCGTTACCTAAAAAGGAAAGGTAAAACGCGAGAAAAACCCGTTGTTAAATAATTGCATCATTTCAAGGTGGTAACACACACTAAGTCTACAGACTTTAAAATGATGCTGCCAGAACACACCTTCCGTTGTTTGGCAATAGGTTTTCAAACATGACCAGGGAGACATTAATAAAAAAACCTCAGTGCTTTGATCACAACCTCACCTGATGTAAAGTGATTGTGTGGTCCAGGATAATAAGATGTCCTGGTTCTCAAGCCACGCTGCCCGAACACACCTGTTAGTATTTGGCGACAGGTTCTATAACTTGAGAGTGGTAGCTACCCAGTCGGGTATTATTAGAAAATGCCCAACCACCAAACTATGGCTTCCTAACGATGTTTTCCTTCACCGAAAGCTCGGGCTGTTTTTTTAGAGTTTGACGTGAAATCTGACTGCACTATCAACTGAGCGATCATCGCTTCAAATAAATTCGAGTGTCTTGATAATGTTTATCGAAACAGTAGTAAATCTGTTTTAATAGATACAATTTGAATAACATAAGATAGTGATTAGTACAGGATAAATAAGGAACAGAGTCGTAAAACTGAAACGTTTCTGTTATAGAATTAATCCCGCCCGTTGCGCTCAGTGATGCTACACTATCGTACCTCTAAAGTCACATAAAGATATGACGCAAGTTACCAGAGACAGAGTAATTGAATTTATTTTTACACTGTATAAAATAGTCAATTTTCTACCGATTTAGCTGATAATAATTTCAAGCACTATGCCAAGGATTTTCTAACGTCAAAAGGTTTAATAAGATTAATAGGTTTAATAGGATCATTATGAGAATGATAGTGATGCCTGGAAATGACACTTCCCTCAGTCTTTTCTCTAAAATTGAATACAGTATAGTACAATAAACTTGCATAGTTTTTTTAGCTACTGCTAGATGACAACTACCTTCTCTAACGAAATACATATAGAAGTATGCTGCATCACTGAATCTGTAAATGACTTTCCGGTCAACAGCATCAGCTAGTTCGAAAAAAGGACAGTGATTCAGTTTTGTACCGACAGTCGTGGTATGCCGACTTGGCTTCTCAAGTTATCCTGCGCTGAGCATCATTGGGTATAGACGTAAGGCTTTGTAATTTAGACCGTGTAATTTAGTTTTGTGATTTATTGATTTGTCAGTATTGATATAGGTTAATCTAATATTATTTAATTATTTTTTGAAGAATTTTCAATACGATCAGTATGCATGTAAAAAAAGAACAAATAAAAAAAGATCAAGTTTCTTTGCCAACTCTTTTCGACCGGATTATATTACAAACTGTTGGTAAAATGTTCTGACATTTCATTTGAATCTTTCGATTGTATTCATTAATAGTTTAATTAATTTTACATTTTCTGATTACTTCTTTTATAATATTTCTGAAATTTTTATCCAGTCATCTCTTACAGATTTTACTTTTCCATCCATCCATTTATTCAACCGAAAGACGTCCAATGCTGGACATAGGTCTCCCCCAAAGATCTCTACGACGACCGGTCTTGCGCCACCCGCATCCAGTGGATTTTCGCGACCTTCACTAGGTCGTCGGTCCACCGGTACGGCCTACTTATACTACGTCTTCCGGTGCGTGGTAATTTCATTTTGTATCTTCTTTTCTGTAAGAAAACTGTAAGTAAAAAATGAAACTATGATCGAACAATTCTTATAGTTCGCATTCTTTTACATATTACACCGGGACAAACTTTCTCACTTTAGCGGCACGGAGTAGAAATTAATTAGAAGAGGTTGGCAAACTTGGTCGTAGCGTCGCTTATTGGGCGTCGGGCAAAAATATGGGACAGCGGTAACTATTGGCCGTCGGTGCGGGGTACGTGCTAAAGGTGTCTCAAGAGCCGCGTCGAATTTGCTATTAAGAAACTTTTGCTAAACGCTCCTGCCTCCAGGCTCGTATGTAATCAATTTTAGAACTATTATAGTTCGGTCTTTAATGGCTTCTACACAATGCTGAAAGATTGGCCTTTTTGTTCGAGGTTTTTTTGTTGTTTGATCATAATCTGGAAACGTTACTTGGAACAAACTGAGAGATTATTTCAACAGGCACCAGAAAACGTATTTTAGTATACTATGGTAATTGTTGATGCGCCTCTAAAAATGATTAATGTGTAACGGATTACTAAAGTATATGAAATGTTAATAGCTGAAAAAATAACAACCATTAATATGAATAAAGGCAAAAAATAGTCTGATCTCGTGGAAACGTGTTGAAAGTATAAAAGATCATTTTTTATGATTCAGTTGAAATAAATAATTGAAAAACTAGTTTCCCTTATCACTACTGAAGTAACCTTTTTGGTTGGAAATATATTATTCCCTTCAAAATTAATAAATGTTAATAAAAGTTTATATTGCTTGTGAAATTAACTAAGAGCTATAAATTTAAAAAAGTTTTTTTGTTAAGTAACGCCTTTATTAATGAAATAGTGATGAGGATTTTCTTTTTTTTATTAACTATATTTAATCAAAAATAAATTGACTTCATTTGTAACGTTAAGATTTAGCGACATTCGGTGATGACCATTTCGTAATTGAATTAACAAAACTTATAAAAATGTGAAAGAAAAAAATGGCCAAATAACCTCCAAAGTCTACGAAATATATTACTTTTTAGAAATATTAGCAATCTTTTTCAATACAGAAAGCATAGTAGCATAGTCTTTAATACTGATGTTAAGTAATTTTGATCCTGATAATTAACCCTTAAATTCTCAAAAATTCTTGAACAATTTCCGAACATTTTGTGGCATATCCAGTCAATTATATATATAGCGAGCTATCAAAATAGCCTTCGCAATTAATGAATTTGAATGGAACCTCGTTTGGTATGTTAAGCTTGTGTCAATCTGCTTTAATAACCAACCCCGGTAAATTCCAACAGGCAATCGCTATGCGTGTCGCGCGTGGTTGCTGAATTCAACAATTCACACGTTTCCAAAACGTAGACGCAATAATAATTGATTGTATGGTGTTTGATTTATTTCCCTTTAGCTCAGCATATTAACATCACTATCAGCATTATAAATAAAAGCTCAGAGTGTAATATATTCCTATAATATTATAACTGCATATGTTTGTCCCTTCTCAAACGTATCAAGAGACTAATGAGATTTGGCACAGAGGCACATTTAAATTAATATAGTTAGTTACATTAGACTTTTTGTGTTTTTTTTTTATATTCACGTGTGTGCGAATTTTATGTATGACATAAAAAATAATGTATAAGTGAAATAATGACTAAATTAAGATAGTGTGGGCGCTTTGTTGTGTTTTGTATGAATTATTAAATTCTTTTTAAACGTGAATATTGGTGAATAGTGTTTATATTGGAATAGGTATAAATTATACATGTAGGATATCGGTAGTGAATAAACACAATACTTCCTAATTAAATCTTTTATTCTTTTCGTTACAAATTTTCCCGACACATTTTCCGGTTCGCCATTTACGATCCTCCTTTTTTTTTTATTATTCTTATTTCCATCATCCATTTGCTCACAATGCATTATTTCACTCAGTCTTACGTTCCTTTCATTCCTACATTCGGTTATCCTGTGGTCTTGCCTGGCCTCAGGCAAGTTTAAAACAAAATCTAACATTCTAAAATTTACAAAAAGAAAGGTAACGTCGTTACTGAGGAAGTCGTGAGCAGCGGCAAAAAACTGTTCGAATACAGACATATAAAACTTACCACGTACGACGTGGAATTCACCAACCTTGAGGCCACGGTTTCATATTATCAGCTGATGTTGACGTGCGAGCTGGCCCCTCTGATGAATTGCTCAGCTTCTCTACATCATAACGATCCTTTCCTTTGATCCTGATGACTCTATATGGCCCCAAAAACTTAGGTTTCAGCTTTAAACCAGTACCATACTGAGTTCTCAAAATAGCGACTTTATCTCCAACTTGATAGCGCATATTCTCTTTACGTTTCTTATTATAAGTAATCCGATTCTCTTCTTGGATTTTCATTATCTGCATTCGCGCAGATTGTCGTAGATTTTCTCTATTATCTACATACGCGTCGCGACCTTCTTGTAGCAAAAGCTCATAAATAAATCTTTAGGTCATCTTTAGTCCGCATTTTAGTACCATATAAATATTTTCTAAATTTTTTCACACTTTCTATGATCGCTAAAGCTTCTAATTCATAACTAATGTATTTCTTCTCAGTATCACTCGTCTTTTTACTCATGTAATATACTGGATGTAACTGACCATCTTCTGTGGATCTTTGAAGTAGTATGGCTGCCAAGGCCAACATAGATGCGTCTGTGTGCAGTTCTGTATACAACTGTGGGTCAAATATTTTTAATACTGGTGTGCTTGCCAGCTTCATCTTTAACTCCTGAAATGCTACTTGTTGAGGTGTCTCAAAGACAAAATCCGTATCCTTTTTCAACAACTCAGTTAAAGGTCTTGCAATTAGTGCAAAGTTTTGAATAAATTTCCTGAAGTAGGAAGTTAATCCTACAAATGCTTGTACTTGCTTTACATTAGTAGGTTGAGGAAACCTTACCACCGCATCCGTCTTATCCGGTGATGGTCTCACTGTACCATTTTCTATGACATGCCCAAGGTACTCCACTCTTCGCTGAATTAACTGTGATTTTTTCCAGTTGATTTCTAGTCCATATTGAGATGCTCGCTCAAGCACTATCTTTAGGCGTTCCATAGCCTGAAGCTCATTTTCTGAAAGTATTATGAGATCATCGATAAAAACTAAAACATAACCATTTTCCAGTAAATCTCTAAAAATAGCATTTATAAATCTAGTAAACACCTTTGGACAAACTGACAATCCAAATGGAGCCCTAAGAAATTCATATTGTCCGTTGTGGGTTACAAAAGCAGTGTACTTTATTGAATCCTCATGTACAGGTAGGTGAAAATATCCATTCTTTAAATCTAATGTACTAAACACTTTCGTCTTTGATAAGTGGTCAATATGATCTTCAATGACAGGTAATGGGTTTTCATCCTTAATCATCTTCTTGTTTATCTGTCTATAATCCACACAGATTCTGGTACTGCCATCTTTCTTTTTTACAAGAACTAAGGGACTAGCATACTCCGAAAAACTTACCCTAATTATACCGTCATGTAACCACTGTTTCACCTGACTTTCAACTTCTTTTTGTTCCGCTAGGGCCAGCCGTCGTGGTCGCTGAGCCACAGGGATGTCGTCTTTTAACGTAATACGTAGTTGGATTGGAGCGTCACATGTCTTATTCGGTCGATATGATTTGACTAGCTGCATCACCTCTCCTTGCAATGCTTTATCACCAACGTAACCTATAATATCGGAAACACACACAGCACACATGAAATCACGATACCAATTTTCGCTAGACTTCAACAATAATACACGACTGCCCTCCATAACGATCGTTACCTCCTTTAAAAACTCTTGTCCTAAAATCAGTGAGAACGGCATAACATCTTTAGGTACAATATAAAATACAACATTTTGATAACATTGACCATCAACAATAATATCCGTAGTAAAGTAACCTAACGAATGTACTCGCGTCGAACCAAGTCCCGTCAAATATATAATGTTTCGCACATACTCTGGTGCATTTAATGATTTGTAGCAATCAAACGTTATTAAATTAATGTCACTACCTGAATCGATTAATGCACTAACACTTTTATTAAACAAAATAATTTTCTTCATTGGTTTTTGACATTCGAGTTTGTTTACATTCATACCGGTTGCTGGTAGCGCCATCTTACTAGACAACACGGTTACTCGGTCACTCTCATTCTTCTCAACATGTTCGATCGCTTTGAAGTTTGATTTATGCCCATGATCCTCATTTGTTATCGACATAACAATATGGTTAGATTCGTCAATTTGATTCGTTGCAATTTCATTCATCCGTTCCTTCTGAACGCACTGAACTTGTCTAGTTGAACCGCCATTATTGTTTGAATGAAAGTATCTGACATTATCAACAGGTTTACTTGTTGCCTCCATAGATGGCGATGATGACTCACATTGCGATGAAATATGGCCAAACTGATTGCAACGGAAACATCTAAACCCTTTTTGTGTTTATCTGGACACTCACTCGACACATGATTATTTCCACCACAATTATAGCATTTTAACCTAGAGTTCACAAATGTTCTCAGTCGACTATTCTTCACTTCCTGATGCTGCGTTTGTTGACCACGTGACTTTTCTAGAATTTCCTCATAGATCTTAATTTTTTCTTTCAGGTCCGAATACGTCGTAACGCCGTATAACATCATTTTATTAATCGGTTTATCCTGTATTCCTTCAATTATGTATTTTATCGCTACATAATCCGGCATCTTCCCTCTCTTTCCTAACTCCTTCATAACGAGTAGGTAGTCCAAGCATGACTCATCATTTTTTTTCGTCCGCGCACTCATGAGTTCATGGATCGTTTTAATATCAACTGTGTCGGGAAATTCTTACAGAACACCAGCTTTTAATTCTGTCCAGGTCTTAAACGTCCTTTCAGACCGTAGCCAGAGTGCCGCCGTACCAGATAATGACCGCCGCGCCATCAATAATTGCTGCACTGGAGTCCATGCAAACACCTCAGCGTTGTCCTCGACGTCTTCAGCCCACCTAGTAGCCGGATACGTCTTATCCTGACCAGTGAACTTCGGGACCAACCCCTCTGTAAGGTGTAGCATACCTCCACTCCGTGCCGTTACCTCTTGCTCAACATATGCTTCAGCATCGAGTTGTCTGTTCTTTGGCATCTTCGTCTTAATAAGCTGCTATTTTTTTTCTCCGTCGTATATTTCGTACTTTTCTTCTTACGTATCCCGGACGAGCCCCCAAAATTGTAGGATATCGGTAGTGAATAAACACAATACTTCCTAATTAAATCTTTTATTCTTTTCGTTACAAATTTTCCCGACACATTTTCCGGTTCGCCATTTACGATCCTCCTTTTTTTTTATTATTCTTATTCTTATTCTTTCACTCAGTCTTACGTTCCTTTCATTCCTACATACATACCTTGTAATAAATATGGTTTGGTTTTTAAAAGTTACTTACTGGATGTGAAATGTAATTAATCCTGAGCGAAACAGTTAGACTAATATATAGGTCGCTTTATTTTCTCACTATGTGAAAAATAGACGACATATATACTTAACATACAGATAACCCATTAATGAAAATATCTCCAAAACGCGTTTACATAATTCACTTACCGTTTCTTCAAAGTCAGCACTCGGGTAACGCCTCGGGCCGTTTAGAACTGCCAGCAAAGGCCTATTTAATTAAAAACACTTTGAATTTGACTTTGAAAGAGACTTTTAGAGTGAAATTTAAACACAAATGGACTTTCGCGGTAATCCTTGACTGCGGTGTAGCGACAAACTTGGCCGTACGAAATTTTGCCGCATTTTTACGTCAATTATGCGATGACGGCTAAGCTTAGAAGCTCTTGGTCACCATTTAAATTAACACGGTTTCCATACCAGAAGTTACGTTTTTGATGGAGGACAGTATTATCATGAAAGTTGAGAAATTATGATACCATATTGGGCATAAATTTCAGACTCCGGGGATGATACTGAGTAAAAAAATCCAATGTCACTTGACCCGACCCGGGGATCGAACCCGAGACCTTAGAACGAAGTCGTACCGTAATACAACTGCGCCACCGAGGCAGGCTTGACGTGAGACCATATTCTGTGAAAAATAAATTTTTGGTACGTGGAATATAAAACAATTGCTACAAAATTACCTCCATCAAGTTCCATCCCATTATTGTGCCATTCTACGAATTCAATAAATTATTAATTATTCAATAAATATATTATTATGAATGTTTGTTTATATCCCAATAAAACCGCTGGTATAAGCAGAATTTATCAAGGAAAAAATTAATAAAGAATGTCTTTTATTTTAATAATTAATATTTCCAGTGAATTATACAAACAACCTTTTATTTTATATCTGGCAATGCATGGTAAGCAAGATCACGATATATTTATTTCACTTTACAGTTTTATTTGGGTAGATAAATATTATAAAAAGAAGCTCATTATATTTTTCTTCGCTGAAAAAAAAAAACTTACAACGTTAAAAAACACCTTCATAGAACAATCAAAAATAAGATATACTGTAAAGAGATTAGGATAATATATTGTTTGTTTTTAAAATGTATCATAACCAAAACTCAGCTTCACTCATGAAAGTAGAAGAATGCATGTACGAGTATTTCTCTTCATTCAATACTCGAGTTATAAATAAAACAGCGTCATCGCTTGGTACACTTTGAAAACTATGCAGGCATATAGAGAGTATCTAAAAATAATTACTGAAAATGATTATATGAAGATAATTATGAAATAAAGATATTGGAAGGCGTATGAACGATATAATGTCGCGGTCACAGTGAGTGGGTGTTTGGTCGTTGCTCGGCCGACTGCTGCGTATCTCAAGCGAACAGGCACCATTAACTCGTTACGGTTGTTACCTTAGTGTTGAGAATAGCGATTTATATAAATTGTATACGGCAGCTTCCATCCATCCATTCAACCAAAAGACTTCCACTGCTGAACATAGGTCTCCCCCAAAGTTCTCCACGACGACCAGTCTTGCGCCACCCGCATCCAGCGGTCTCCCGCGACCTTCAGCAGGTCGTCGGTCCACCTTGTGGCAGTGGTAGCTTAGTGTCATAGTTATTTTACTATTGTAATCTGATTTTAAGTTTATGCTGTGTTATACTTTGAAGTTAGTTTTGAGCATTAAACCGGTGGACTATATAAATATTTGTGAGAGATGGTCAGTAGCATAGTCTAGAACAGTGCATCAATCTGCGGCCCGCGGGTCATATGCGGCTCTAGGACACTATTTGTGCGGCCCGCTATGTTGCAAACATTTTCGTTACACATAACTCAAAATTGAGTGAACTAGGTTATCAAAAACAACATATGCCACACAAAAACTAAGGATAGCTTATAAAACTATGTTACTTAATAGATAGTATCAACAACTATGGTATCCATAACAGTGCAACCTATGTGGCTCTCGACCAGAAGTATCCCTAAAAGTGTGGCCCGCGCAGTAGTGCCTCACATTGACCTTTGTGGCCCTCGACCAGAAAAGTGTGACGACCACTGGTCTAGAAGGTTATTAGTAAAGTGCAAGTGCAGGTGGTCAATAACTTCACCGCGTCGCCTTAATGACGCCTTAAATGCCATAAAGGATAGGAAGCAGGAGCTAATAGTCGTGAAACAGGCAACAGCTCTAGAAATCATTTATCTCAAAGATTCTTACTATTGATTAACTTTAAAATAAAAAAACGTTGATAATCATTATTTCCCCTACACAAAAATGTTTTCTGGTAGATATTAACAGCCTTGATCGATGGGTTGACATATTTAATTTCTGTATCTCGTGTTTAAATCGTTGTTTAAGTGTTTAAATCGAAATCGATTTAATGGTCTTCTTAGAATATGATTTATAGACAAGCAAACTTTACAAGCAAATACATAGGTACACAAATTCAACTGTTCTTGTTTGAAGATCGATTTAAATTTAGCTTTCTTTCGGAAAATTGCAGGCATGACTCAAACAGCCTAAACCAAGATTTGTAACAATGAAGTGCCTTTATGCTCATTGCCACTTTCGGCTGAGCATATAAACTTATAGCGACGTAACCTTGGTAAAATTGGGTAAGGTAAGACTCCATGGGTAGCAATGTAGTGAAGTTAGATCAAATTATAAATAACATATTGAGAAATAGAAACTTAATTGAAATGTAACTAATACACTTTCCGCAACGCTCGTCAATAAATAGACCGGGCTAATAGCTAGGCGTAACCACGAGCGTAATGAACTAATGATGCTGACGCATCCCCCATTACTGAAGCCCTACTGACAGCCCCGAGAATGCTCTATTGTGTAGACCGCGCTTTATTGCCTGACGCGGCTTTTGACCGACTGCCCTATAGAGTTTTAAATATTTTAGTATAACGCAAATCCATTCCATATTTTTTTTTCCAAAAGTTCGTTAATTTCATTCTCTTCGATTTATACTTGATCTTAAGCGTATTAGAGGAAGGTTGAAAGTAAACAACAATGACAGAGAAGTTAAGAGGATATGCGGTCGGCGACAAATTTGAAAAGTAGGTACTTTAGAAATTTATTGCTATCGCGTTACGCCCTGAAGAAAGAGTTATAAAACAGGACAACCGACAACGGCAGCTCGGACTGATTTTACCGTATGCAAAATAAACGAAAACATCACTTCGTAGTACCCTGTTTCCTCCTCCTTAACTGGAGTTATTTTTAATTTTCTTTCAGTTATAGAATAAGAAAGATTTTATCTATGCTTTTACGTTGCTTTTTCTTTTGTTTTTATTTAATACATTTGTTTGTCGAACGTCTGAAAATCAAATAAAAAAATTAAAACCTAGCATTTTTTTTTCTTTTTCAAAGGCTCTTCTAATATCTACAATAACTATTTTATGGAAAAAATCAAATCCTAAGGGCATGGCGGTGGTGGATATATATTATTTGGTCTAAAAATATTTACCATAATGCTATTATCCAGGGAGAAAATAGGGGACTACGTTTGTATGGAATAAACGCCGCTCGCATATCCTCTTAAGGAGAACTAGATTAGCGTGGTAAGGACATTTTATGAGAAGAGGTTAAAGTCACGTAACTAGAAGGGTCTTAAGTATGAAGGTGGATGGATACAGATGTAGAGGAAAGGAGTGGAGAAAGAAAACATGTTTAAAAAAAAAGGAGGATGATGATGGTGATGGTATCTCAGACAGTGATGGAAATTTTTACTATTATTACACATTTACGATAAGTTGCTTTAGTGTATCGATAAAACCGATTTCCAATGCTATTCAATTCGATTCCAGACACATTAGAGTTAGCATCTGACTATGTAATCGCAAATAATATAAAATTACAATATTTTTTGTTAATCATAATAATACATTTCAATGTGAATCTCTAGACCAAGGCCTGTTCAACTTTTTTATCAGTCGGGCCAAACGGACGTTGTAGAAATTTTTGGCGGGCTCCTATCAGTTGCTGCTGTTAACTGTAATAAGGTATTGTGCCTTATTTTGATCCTTGGTATTTGACAACACGTTCTTAATCTTGAGAGTGGTGGCTATCCACGCGGCACCTACCACCATTCTATGGTTTCCTCACGATTTTTTCCTTTATAGTAAGCTCAGGCTGATCTGACACGGAATCCGGCCGCACTACCAACTGTGCCATCATCGCTACAACCTTTGCTTGCTGTTCTCAGAAAGTGACACGCCTCAAGGGTCGGTTCAGGTATTACGGGTCCTTAAGCTCTTTTAACCCCCCCCCCCTCTGGATTATATAAGCATTGACATAAAATTTGAATGTTAAATGAAACGAAATTTAATTAGTAAAAATTGGTTACGTAATTACGATTCAAGAAAGGTGCACCGTGGCATCAAATTAAACTGTATCACTGTATAGTGATGCTTACGTAATTCTTGAACGAGTCCTATTGAGTAGTTTTGAAGGATTTTTCACCATGTGCAGGGCGGTTGCGATACCGTAATATGTAAAATAAAATAAAATATACATATCTCACGACCTTGAATCGTCCGTAAAACATGTCTGTTGCTTGCCTGTAAGGATACAAAAGTAGATATATTCCTTCGTTCCTAGGGGAGAGCCCTGTTAGACATCGTTATGATAATTTTATAGAGTATTTTCGCCTGCAGCATTAAATTTGCTCTATGAGACACATTGCCGTTTAGGACTCTAAACAAAGTTTTAGGCGTGATTTTTCCTATGCTATTTAGTAGTCCTTATTTATTTGCATTAATATATGACTCTACGTTATTTAACTTTGCTGGGAGTTTATAGTATATAGTTTACTTATTGTGTAAAAGTTATGATATAATACGGTGAGTGAATTTGGAAATTTCAGACGAGACTACATGGGAGGGTAAATCTTTAATCAAGGTTCGCCATTTTTTTGGAACACTGAAAATTGTAAAAATAATACAAAGATGGGTCGAAAAGAACTTTTATTCATTGGCCTAAAAATATTAAAAAATGACACTATACATTTTTTATATATTTTTTTTATTTCACTTATTTTCGACGAAAATTTGATCTGATATTAAGTGCCAATGTGGTTCAAGTTGTAAACATGTTAAGCTCAGAGGTATTTGCCCTCAAGTATTGTTGCCAGAATGAACAAATAAGCCAACATGTTGAACAAGCTTAAAAGCAGTATTTCTGATCACTAGGTTATTAATGCGCATGATAGCTCTCTTAAGGTATATTGAAGAGCTCATTAATCGGGACATCTTCGTGAAATGCTGACCACGGATATTCCCTGTAGAGTGGGCTTACTGTGTGGCCATAAAACAGACGTTAAACAGTTGTTTATTATCATGGAGGCGGTTACACACGGGAAGTTAAGTGTAAGATTCCTAGAAGATTGTACCCACGCCTGATGCTAATTTATTGACCTTAAGCGAACAACTACATTACAGCATTTTAATATTCTATCTCTAGAATCTATTATTCAACACAATAGTAAAAAATATTTTCAAAGACGTATGTCAAATTAAAATCACTACAACTTTCACTTTTTAAATGTTTGTATGTAAGTTTATGTTGATGTTAAGTGACGCTATGGTTCATGATGGTTAACAAGCTGCGCTTAGAAGTTCTCAAGTGATGGTTCTTGGGGCTTCATGTCAGCTTATCAAACTTGGGGGGTAGTAATTAACCAGCTAGGCATTATTAAAAATGCCCTAACATATACTATGGTTGCTTCACAGTTTTCCTTCAAATTTTTGTTCTAACCTAGCTAATGCTGTTGACCGGAAGTGTCTTTACAGCTTCACCGAAGCGAGGAACAAAATCACTATAATCGACGCGAAATACAGTTGCATTCCTAACTGCACTATTATCCCTACTTCATTCTGATTATGAAGTTAAAACGAACGTACAAAATTGACATGGGTTTTAATTAAAACCATCATTCAGTGTATTGATAGAGTAGATCATGTTGCTGCAACAAGACCATTGGAGGCAGAATACAAGACGAGAATGACCGCTCGTTTTTTTTTTTCAACATAGCTAATGCTGTTGACCGGTAGTGTCTTTACAGCATCATCGAACTTTGTGGGCGAGTGCTGAAGGCACTCAGCCACAAAAAATAACTAGCACAAAAGTTCGAAGCTCGGCTTGGCCGCTACCTGAGTGGGAAAACTCCTGCGGAATTTTAATACTAGCTAATCCCTACATTTTTTATTTAACATAAAAAAAAGGTTCCTTACAGGACATATGTATCTGCATGATGCATGCAGGAGTGTGTATGCGGTGTAGTGCGTGTAATGCTCAATGCGTAGTCGTCAAGAGTCTCCCCAGTTGGGGAATGAGATGCGTCTTGGGTTGCCGTCTGAGGGAGCCCCGGAGAGTGTACGGGAGATGACAGCTCGGCTGCATTTTTGGCTTATTTAAACGCTTATTCCCCGCACCCGTACTTTCTATAACAGGATGCACCTGTGTGGACGTCACATCCGGTTGCATTCAATTGAGTATTTTTTAACGTAAAGTGCAAAGTATAAATTGCATTTAATAAAATTTAATCAAATAAAATAATGGTTTTAAATTAAATAAACATAACGAAACATTCAATTGATTAAAAATGTTCCCCGCTAAAGGATATCCCTTAAGACTGATGTTAGTTAGAGTTGTTGTAGTAAAAATATATTTGACCCGTAAAATGCTGTCTCCTACCAATTGCCTATTTTCTTGTTATGTTATGAAATCTCTTTATGAGAATTCTGTTCTGACTCGGCTATGATAGGATTCATCTATGAAAGATAATAAGTAACTCAATTACATTACATTTATATGAAAATCAATTATTTGTTTAGACATATTATACATTTTCATAGTAATCGACGAATGATTTTGTTAACTTCGATGCAAAGTATTGTAAGGCTTTATTTAAAGTCATTGATTTATAAACAGAGAATAACTTTATTAAGAGGAAATCCAGTCTGCGTTTATTTCATGTAAACGTATTCCCCTATTACCTCCCTGACCAGTTATATTAAAACAAGAAGCCTTTGAAAATGAAAAAAAAAAAATTCTCGGTTTTTACCGTCGTATTTGGACGTCCGCCGAAAAAATTTGACGAATAAAAACGTAAAGGTATAGAAAAAATAACATTGATACAACTGGAAGAAATATTAAAATCGGCCCAATTTTGTAGGTGGAAACAGAGGAATACGAAGTGATTATTTCGTCTATTTTGCCCTTCTATCAACCCGAGCTATAGTTGTCTCTTTCGCGCTTTATTGTGATGCAACACGATAGCAATAGATTTATGAAATACCGAATTTTATTTATTGCCGACTGCGTTTTCTCTTAATATTTTCAAACTGAAGCGACAGCGGCTCAGCGTTCGAGAGGTTTTTATTCTATTCAAAGCTGAACCTGGGTTTATTGTGAAGGAGAAGATTTTTATGAAGATAGTAAGTACTAATGCCCGTCTGGCTACCAATTAATTTCAAATTTTAATATTTATCACAAAGCACCTACGGATGTGTTCCAGTAAAAGGACTTAAGAGCCAGTATCTAAATGAGACTGCAGGTAAAGCGCTAAATCTATATAGTGTAAATAAATTGAAGTTTACACTGGAGTTTAAATTGAACATAAATGTTGTACAGATAAGTGATAAAGCATAAGTTCTTCATGTAAATTTCGACAACAACTCTCAAGTAACTTCGTATGTAGTTGTGGAAATTTACTGAGATACGTGCCTACTGCTGCAAGATATTGTGTTTGGTTAACACGGTGTCTTACATAATATATATTTCTTAGTGCAAATGTATATAGTAAATAGACAATAGTAATATTATTAAAAATATATATATATATATATATATATATCAACAAACTTTTTTTTCTGCTGACCAAACGCTGTTGACTGGAACGAGCTAGATAGTTTCACCGGACTTTGAGGCGAGTGTTTAAAGCAGTTAGGCAAAAATAGTAACCAACACAACGGCACCAAAATGGTACGAATATCGGGCTAGATGCTACCTATGTTAAAAATACAATCCTCTCTCCAATAAGGATAGAGACTACAGCCGTCTATTTGCTATGTTCCTGACCAGTGCTCCCAAGTCGGAGTCGGATTTGTACAGTAAAAATTACAGTAGATGGGTACAAAAATGCACTATATTTTATTTTGAAACAAGGTGATTTTACAGTAAATACAATAATTTCTAAATATCACTTGAAAATGGTAAATTAATTTGTACTAACCTTTCATTGTGGGTACCTATAAATATTCGACTAAAATGAAGCATCTTTTAAACGAAACAAAATATATTATAATTAAATTAAGTATTACACGTAGCGTAAAGTCTTAGATATCTCTAAGAGATCTAATTTTTAACATTTATATTATTCCCGTAGTTTTTTATGCGCTGTATTAGTATACCACAGGAAACGCTAAAATTACAGTAAATATACTGTAATTACAGTGCAGTTGACATCACTGTTCCAGACACACATTTTTCGCTTCTTCCACTTTCATGAGCGCTTTCACATGCTCGTCTTTTACCGGTACTTTTTTGACTTTGACTACCTTTTTTTTATTCGAGCTTCGCAAAATGTCTTTACTTTATCTGACGTTAAAGTAGATATCAACGGCGAGTCAGACGACGGTCATGAGCACTGATAAATTAGAATTTACAGTAAAAACATTTTTACAAAATCTTAGACTGTTTATAAAGTTTTTTTTTTATTTCGCTAAACATAATATATTTTTAAAGTATCTGAAAAAAAATTTATAAATTGTGTATTCATTATAGTACCGATAGTGTTTTGTTAAAGCCGACTTTTAAAAAAATCTCATTTTCTTTGTACTGTGCCATAAATTTACTTTAAATATTTATGCTTACTATTCAATGACATACATAACTGAAATATTATTATTTGAAAAATAACTAAAAACCAAAATTCAGCTATGTCATTCTAAATCTTTGTCATTTAAAAAAAAATGTACCTTCGTTTGATTTTGTGCATGTATTTATGAGAAATGTGTAAAAGTTTAGAACATAAGTGATAAGGATCATTCTATAATCTTACACTACAAGAGATGCTCTGTTTATATAATATACCAACTATATTACGTACAAGTTTGAAAAAGGATGGCGCAGTGGATAGTGCGCCCGGATTCCGCGTCAAAGGACGCAGGTTCGAGACCACCTATCCAACTCTAAAATCAGCCTGAGCTTTCGGTGAAGGAAAACATCATGAGGAAGCCATAGCATGGTGGTAGGGTATTGTCTAATTATGCCCGCGTGGATAGCTACCACCCTCAAGTTAGAAAACCTGTCGCCAAATACCAATAGGTGGTTTCCTGTAGCATGACTTGAGAACTAGTACCTCTAGGCGTAGTGTGTCCTGGACCATTTCGTCACTTAACTTTAAAAATGAAAATCATACTGATCCATATTATATCCTATACCATATAAAGAAAAAGTACAAGCATTCATAGGGTATTTTACCCCCTTAGGGTCGAAATTTTCTATACTTATTTCTTACCAGATGGCTTACATAAACCAACTGATTGAGAAACAGAAAGCATTTGCTCCGTATTGTTTGTAACTTGTAACTTTAAACTTAAAATTTTAACAGGGTATTTAATTAACCGCTAAATTAATGGCTCGGCTTGGAAAATCATCGATGTCGTGAAAGCTGACTCCACGTTATTGGTAAACAGCCTGCACAAAGTTCTCGCTACGTGCTTCTCCCTTAGCTTTTCATTTCAAAGACTCTATCTATACAGTGGCATGTTTTACTTTTGTTTCATTTACTAGTACAGTACTTTACAATAGTCCTTCTATTTTAGACTTTATTTAATAACTTTAAACAATTCCGTATTTTAATTTAAGGTTATTGAAATGTTTTCAGAGTAATGTTATAATTCTTCAGTCGTGTATTATGCGGGTGGAGAAGCTTCTTCTTGTTTTATATGAAAACTCAGGACATTTTTTTTACAAAGTTTATTTAAATTTTATTTTAGTATATGTGCCACTTTGTTCTATGACTTTCTGCTATCTTGTAGGCAGTGGGTGATCCTGACATTGTAGAAATTTTGAGATTTCTTATCAAAAAAACGCGACAAGTCGCTTTGACAGTCCTCTCTTAAAATTAACCTAACACTGCATTAGGTCCATAAACGTCCATTTTTATGATACAATTTAAAAAATGTTTCGAATGAATAAAGACAAACAAAAATAGCGTCAAACAACATCTTACTAATTTGTTTATTTTTTGTAATGTAACCTTTTTAATATCATCAAAACCAACCAGATATAAATAGTGCAGCCAAAGAGATTCTATTACTTGTCAAATAAGTTTAACTTCAAAAATCATAAACCAAGTAGATAAATATAACACCGAAGAGTATGCATTTACCGTTATATCGTTTGATCATTAAAATCATATGCACGTAAACTAAGTTTTCGATGATTTATCATAATAATGTAATGTTTTTAATCCATAACCTATTTTCTAATGATTGAACTAGTAGTAATAGTAGTGGATTTCTTGTTCTTAGTTAATGGCAATCTGTGTACACACAATATGTGCCAGTGTCATGTGCGTAAGATGTATTTTCAATCTTGTATCAGCGTTACCAAGCCCCAGAAAAACGTTGGCTTGCTTGCTCGAACTTTCCATGGAGCTTTGTCGCCACCTCAGAAGAAACGTTACGCGTTATTTTCTATAATAAAACTTAACTTATACACAAAAATCAAAGTATATCATACAAAACGCCACCAAGATTACATGATATAGAGTCAAATACACAAGTTTAATGAATTAAAGAAAACAACTGCTACATGACATACTGAGATCCCGCCAAAAACTCTTTAGTAATGGAATTATTCGTCTGATAGAACAGGCTAAAAGACATTTTCCATACTGCCTATTCTGAAGTTCAAGCTTGTATCAACACCCTAGTAAGACGATAGCAATCCCTCTTAAATATTTTATGTATTCTCGTGGCACCTCAAAATAAACGCTTCGTGACATTATTTTAAATTCCCTTTACTTGTACACAATAACCAAACTATATTACGTAAATTACCCTAAAAATCGCACAATATAGAGTCCAGTAACACAAATTATCGAATTAAAGATAACAGCTACTATATGACAGACTGAGGTGCCGACAAAAAGCCAGATGAAACTAGATTTTACGAATAATTCATAAAGTGACATATTGTTTTTGTGATAACCTTTTTCATTTACTCCCATACGTTACGATTCACATATCATTCAAGTAGTGTGTACAAAAATATAATCTAATTTAATTTGTTTCCCATTAATATAAAACTGATTTAATATAGCGATTACCCATAAAAATGAGACAATAGAAAAACAATGGAAAGCTTGCGTAAACGCCAGGTTAGTGCTCAAGGGGTTAATGTAAGGCTTCAGTAAATTAAAGATTAAAATTCATAAAGGGGAATATAATACAATATACGTACATACTCGGGCTTCATTTAAAAAATGTTCTCTGGATCAAAACACTTAAGCGTAATATGTCATTCTGCTTGATATCAACAGGAGAGTCTTTGTAAAAAAAATTGTTGCAAATTTCTTTAATATATTTCTCATTAGGTATAATACAGCGAGAGTAGACATTTCCGACGGAATATACCAACCATATTTTTACTTAAAACGCTCGTTCAACTTATACGACGGCGCAAAGTTTAAACTGCAAGCGATTTTCCATATAATAAATTTTTATGTATGAGAATTTAAATCTAGATTTCATAATTTTCATTGCGTGTTTTTTTTCCATACTGTATAGGTACAGTGCATGGAACACAATTTAACCTGATGATGAAATCGAATCAAAAAACAAACAAAAAAAATACTTTCTTTATTGAGGATCCTGAGAAGGCGCTTATGAACGTTAAAAAAAGTACATAAATAGTAGAGAAAAGCTAGTAAAAAACTTGGTCTGGTCTCCATATGTAAAAATATGTACTGAAAAACGCAGCGTAGTGAGGCCAACCAGATGGAGAGATGACCTGCCGCAGGTCGCGGTATTCCACTGAATGTTATTTGTGGAGATCTTTGGAGGAAACTCATGACCAGCAGTGGACGCCTTTCCGTTGAGATGATTATGATAAATTATGTAATCATTTATACAATTGAATTACCGCTACCTCTTTTCTCTTACAGCATACGTGACATCCGCATACTGTTTGAAGAGATCATTTTCTTCTTAATTAACCCCCTGCAGAATGGCTTGTCTAATTGGGCCATTGGAACGTATCACACACCTCTGCAGGGTTCTTTGTCTTTTTCATAGAAATGAAAAGTTTTCAATTTCAAAATTGGGACAAACAATTATTGTTCTCATTAACCTCATTTTTGGGAGCTTTTGAGAAAATTAACAAACGTATTGTCCATAGAATTAGAGCTTTTTTATACAGCATTATTATTTTGAAGCGATATGGTGCAGTTGTTAGTGCGTTCGGATTTTGCGTCAACGGACGCGGGTTTGAGCCCATCTATCCATCTCTAAAATGAGCTTTCATTGACGGAAAATATCGTGAGGAAACCATAGCATGGTGGTGGGGCATTTTATAACAATGCCCGTCTGGGTAGCTATCACCCTCAAACTTTTAAGCCTGTCGCCAAATACCAAGAGGTGTATTCCGACAGCATCATTTGGACCACATTGTTTTTTAACATCAGGTGAGATTGTGGTAAACAGAATTTACAAACGTAATTTTTTCACCCACTTCAAATCCTCAGATGAAATCCAGATTCAGCACACTTATCAAGGACCGATGGCATTACAATAATTTAATAACTTTGTCCTATTATCCGTATCAAGATTTTCAGGATTGCTAATTTTTATTAACGGAAATTGGCACTAAAAGTACTAATTATATTACTTTCGGCATATTCTCTCATTTACAAAATAGTTTTTGATCTTTGACAACATTTAAAAAGGACACGCTATTTTAAAATTCTTCTTCTATGTGTCACAGATTTGATAAAACTATTCTCTCTTTATTTTGAATTTTTATTCAAGTGTACATTTTATTCCTAAATTATACATTTAACTTACACGAGTATTATTTAATTCTATAATTCGTTTTATTTTTCACTTTAAATAACTGTTTCCTTTTTATTTTAATATTTATGGAAACATTTTCTTTCTATTCATTATCAATAAGTTCTGTGGTAAAAGTGACTACGACTTTTAACTCAAACGGTATTTTTTTTTTAAGTACAAGTTTAAGTTTATTTTTTTAATTCTAACGTTCTTAAGTTTGATATAAGTTAGTGATCTACTGAGTACTTTTGATACTGCATCAAGACTAATAGATTGAAATAAATTTTAGTTTCCAAAACTAAAAAAAAATGTTTTAATTCCCAGCCGAATAAAAAAGCAGAAAATCATTTTTTATTACGGAGAGTTCATTCTATAACAATTAAATTTTATTATAGAATAGCTTGAGGTTACACCCGATATCTTAAAAAATCGTAATTGCATAGTTCTCATTAACTATATTTCATGATGTTTCTTTTTTAGGGAATAATTGGATTGTAGTTGACAAATAAAACGTCAGGTTAGGTCATCAATTTTTTATGACATTAGGTGGAACGTTATGTGAACGATGGTGATGTCTGGAAATGACAGCATTCTCTGTGCATCTACTAATAAACTTTCTAACGATGAGTTGTATAATTACATAAAAAAACATATGAAACAAACAGATCTTGTTTTTTTGTCGGTTCCTACCGGGTTACTTTCCAAAGTTGCTATTTTCAAATTAAGTTCAGCGGTAGTATTTTGATGTTTATAAGTGCCTTATCAGTTAAGCCTTTGTTGCATAAAGTATCTGTTCATTTGAATTAACTGTATAATAGGTACGTTAAATAAAAAAAATCGGGTTGGATTGGTAACTCTATAGGACTAATTTAGACCTGTGTACCTTGGAGACCAGGGACAGGGGAATACGGCGTCTATTATCCTCTTAAGCCCAGTAGTGGGCATTAAGCTGGACAAAGAATAAAAAGAAACACCGTTATCGTATAAAATAGACGAACAATATGAATACCAGGTTTAGGGTATATTGTTTAAAAGTAATCCATTTACCAATAAGGGAAGAAACATCTGGAAGAGATAAATTTCCTTTCTCTATAAACGTGAAGTGTTAAGACTTGTCGAACTCTGGAAGGGTGACCACATGATCGGTTGTTTTTTTTAATAAATAAGGCGAAGTTATTTCTATATGAAGTTATTAATATGTTTATAAATTGTACAGTAATTTACTAAAATGAAATGACGTAAAAATCTCTCTGCAAATATTAAATAGGTATATTTTTTGAATATTAAAAACAAAATGCAACTTTGATAAACTTAAAGTAATTTTTTTTATTTCTTAACTGTTTTTGCTACGAGGTAGTGTTGTTGGATACTATTTCGAATGACTCAGTTGTAATCTACATATTTTATATAATCAACCTTAACTTTTTGTCAAGCAAAATGTGAAACCATAATATTTTTAATTCCCGTTTGGTTAGTAGCTACTACGTAAGCCCGGAAGACAATATCTGAGGTATAAGGGGACGTTCTGAAGTGTGACTTATCTTTACTTTGTAGAATGATACATGGGAAGAACTTGCATATCGAAGATCGGAATGGCGAAATGTAGTCAATGCGGGTGTTGCATATTTTGAAAGCTCCCGAATCTTGAGCCCAACACCAGCTCTAAAGTACACAACCCAAGCCTTCATACACACAACTCTCGTTGACAACTTCACTGTGCCCATATGCAATCGGCTTTGGAAACCACATTTGCGCATATTCGAAAAATGCAAATGGCATAGACTGACAGGATTTTGTCGTCAACGGATACGTCTGGGAGGACATCAAGATCATCAGTTACTGCGCTCAAGTTTGAAACTGTGTCATCAAACATTTATGGGAATATTTCGGTAATTCATAGCGGCTTTATGATCTTAATAAACTAAATCGTAAGAAAAAAACTTAATTCTTCTCCAAATCTGTGACGCATTATTATTGCAGGAACAACTTCACTTTTAAATTATTATATTATTATTTTAAATTTATTACGGTTAAAAATATAAATGTATGAATCATAAAGAATGTCTTCGAATTTAGATCACATTTTTTTAATGTTTACTCTCCAGTGTTATAAAAAAATGGCGGCTTATCGTTAGAACTGTCCTAGAAGTTTTTGGAACATCTCAGAATTCACGATCCATGTCATTATTTGCAATATGTTTGTCATTAAAAAAATTACAAACAAGATATAAAGAAATCTAGCTAAAAACTCTAGAAAAAATTGAAAATTCTAATTCTATAAAATAACACGAAACTTGTAGTCACTCAAATAATCTTGACAATAAGATACTAAAATCCGATTAACGGTTTTGAAGCCAAGATTTATATTAACAAAGGATATAAATGTGGAAAGAAAGAGATTTCTAAGATGTCGGTCGATAGACGGTTTCTCAGAAAATAATCGACTTACTGTGAAAGAGTTTCGAGTTATAATAAATTGTCTATACTAATAAATAAAATTGAAGTATCTGTTTGTGAAATGTCAAAATAACTTTTCACTAAATACAGTGTATATAAGGTACCTATACCAATAAAACAATTTTAAATATTTATATCTGCCGGCCTGTTTATTCCGACTAAACGCCGGCACGGTTGAACCGATTTTGATGGGATTTTGGCAAATAGATGCAGTTACTCCACGTAAATTAGGATACTTTTATTTTTCTAAAATATTCAGGGTTTCGCGTAAAAAACACTAAAACTCATAAAATCAATAGAATAAAATCCGATTCAATACACAGTTTTACTCGCAGTTGTTTGAATTTGCGAGGAATATATTTGCTTTCTCTTATTACCAAAAAAGTTAGAGAAAAAATTTTAATTTTCCTATAAAATAAAACAAAGTCGTGAAATTGTCGCATATTACGCAGTGAAGAATATATGAAACGCGGGCGAAGCTGCGTGCATCCAACTAGTAAAAAATATATATTTCAAACATGGTACAGAGGTAGTCGGTGAAGCGAGCTTGCGATGTTTTATTTCTCATACAAATCTGTAATTTAATTTATTATGAGCGTTTCAATGTAGTAAAATACCTACAAAACATCACGCCTCTCTCCTACAAGGGGAAGGTACATCCTTCCGCCTGCTACGATCCTGATACACGTCTTTTGCTTTCACATTCATGACCGCTTTCATACACGCTCTTCGTTTAAGGGTATTTTTGGCCGAGGCAATTCTTTAGAACGTCTTGGATGTGGCCGAGATACATTCGCTTGGATCGACCTTTACCAGCTTACCCGATCACCTTTGCCTTCGCATTTAAATAAGGAACCAAATATTTACACCGCTTCCCATATTGGGTATAAAATGTAATATCGATCTATTTCAGTCAAACAGGAACATTTCCATTATAAAAATTTTAATGTTAATATCTCATTATGTTAATATGTAATTACGGTAAGAAAATGGAAACTTATTTTTTTTTTAATCTATCTAATGCTGTTGACCGGAAGGGTCTTTACAGCTTCACCGAACTTTGGGGGCGAGTGCTGAAGGCACTCAGCCGCAAAAAGGCAACTAGCACAAGGGTTCGAACCTCGGCTGTGCCGCTATCTATACATAAAAATTCATCCGGAATTTGATCCTAGCTAATCCCAACATTTTTTATTCTTAAATAATAAAAAAAGGTTCCTTACAGGACCTATGTACCTGCGTGTTATGAACAGGAGTGTCTGTGCAGTGTTGTGCGTGTAATGCTCAATGCATGGGCAGTGTCACTGTATCGCGCTCGCGACGACGTCAAGATCCTCCCCAGTTGGGGATCGAGACACGTCTTGGGTCGCCGCCTGAGGGTTTCCCGAAGAGTGTGCGGGAGCAAAATTAGCCGCCTGTCCTCGAGGGCGGGAATGGCGGATACGCGGGCGTGGGCGCTGATACGCATATGTTCGAGGTAAATGAGGAAAGATCCTATTACTGCGAGTGATGCTATCGTCGCGGTTGGCTAAAATTTTACTTGGACGTCGCCACTTGCGGCCGGCGCGTTGGACTGGCAAGTACGAGACGGCTCGTACAATGAGGGGGTTCGAGTATGCGTTCGAAGAAAGCGCGACATTGTGTTTTGATGGCGGACTTAATGGAGGGCAGGTTGAGATCTCTTTGTAAATGGAACTTAGTAAACATGATTACTATTTATGACACAGACACAAAACACACACACACCCTTATCCGTCGAATAGTGATGAAATTTAGCGATCTCATATAAACAATCATTCATTTTTAATATAGCTATAGATAATATCTTCATCAATAATTAATTATCAATATATAACTTTAAAATCATAAGCGATAAAAGTTAAATTAGTGGTAGTAAAGTAAATCAAAACACAGCAAGTGCCGAACTTCGCTGAACCTTTGTGCCGAATTTGATAAAGTCCCTGTAAGATAGGGGAAGGGATTTACGTAAGCGTGTACTGTTGTGACCGATATTTCCAACTTTACATAATCCACATTTGGGGTCCGCTAGGATACCTACCAGCAACATAGCACAGTGATCTTCACAGATGCCTCACTCTGTTAACATGTGTGTAATTTGAAGAGCGAATCAAAATCATCTCGATTTTACACTACTCTAGGTAAAATATACGTTACATTTGAAACTAATAATTCGAGGGTACCACCGATGTGAATCTTATTCCCACTAAATTTATTATTATTCAAGTGATAACTTCTTATGGGAGGATGAAACGCTTTCTTACGTAGCGCGTAACGGCGCCAGCCTGTCTGGCTTCCCTTTCTCTCATGCATACGGTAGGAAGGCTCCCTCCTTTCTCCCTCTAACCCACAGCACCAGCCGTATTTCAGACAGACGCTTCCCTCTCTCTCTCTACTCAGAGTTTAGTATGCGATAGACATATACTGTTAATTAAATAATGATACTAATAATGTACATTCACAAAATTCTAATGGACATATTGAAGAATTATAACTAAACATAAAATAGATTTTATAATCAATAAAATATTTTATTAATAAAATAACCTTTCCTTACATTACCATATTAATATACAAAAAATTTAAGTAATAACCTAAGCTTTTCTGAAGGTAAACAATTTCAATATTGAATAATTCAACTCAACTTTGTTTTAATTATCACTTCTGTCGGAAGTCCCGAGACGCACACATTTTTTATAGTAGCTCGGCAAAGTAACGACGTTGTGCCTGATGGTAAGCACAATGCAATCCTGAAACAGTAATGACTGGCAAGAGGTTAGATTAGATTACCCTTGACAGATGTCTGTCATGTCGGGCTCCACAGATTTCAGGTTTCATGCTATGTTGGATGAACATCTTGACTGTTCCACAGCTTTACAGTACAGCAAAGGAGTGACGAATCGAAATGTTTGTTTCGTGCCTGGATGGAAGTTATTATAAAGCTGTGTCTCCGAAGCCCGCTGGGCTTCTGGTGTGGTTCTACTATGGAAGAGAAAGGAAGGGATCAGATTAAACAGTTCTTCTGTACATCAATGTATTTAAGAAAAAACAATTTGTAGAGACTGTAGAATAAAGCCCCAAATTTCTCCATCACTTTCAATCCTGAGCTTGAGAGCTGTGCTGATGGATAACTCCAGTCGTTTGGAGTTTTGATCCAACTACTGTTTTATGATCTTTGCCTCGGCCACTTTCCTACAACCTTTCCTGTCAGTACCGGATTTTCTAAATTATTTGAGGCTGCTCTTGCGATATGGCCATAATATCTCAGTGATATTCGCGATACAGATATTGCTGATAGTTTAGATGCATATTAAAATAAATTATATGTATATGCTTAATATAGAAGTTGCGAATATTATCAATATATTTCACGGAAATCGTCGTTTATAAACACGGAATCCCACTTGGATGGAATCGCGGGTACAGCTGGCTTTCAATATTTCTATAATTATTTACTGTATAGGCTCTGGGCATTGAACACAATATCAGTTAATATTAAGTGATTATGTCATCCAGGATGGCAAGCACACTAAGATGCTTGGCACTAAAATATGCTACCGGGATATATGTTTTGATGATTAGCGACAGATTTTCAAATTCGAGAATGGTTTTTACCCAGGTGGGCATTATTAGAAAATACCACACCGCCATGCTATGAATGGTGAGGCTTAATGAGACTTAAATAGGTGGGTTCAACCAACCATCATAGTTCAAATCTTGACCATCTGTGTAAAACTTGTGCTGTATCACGGACTTTTCATGGCAAGAACTCGGTTTATCTCTCACACGCTTACCGCCACTTACTTTGTTGTCATAGTTTCCTGGTATTTGATATATTTACCATGTATTTTCAAACCCTTGAAATGTTGAATCTTTAAAGGGGTAAACAGTTATATATAAATTACTTCTGCGTGTTCTATTTGTGCAGTGAAATTAGATAAACTCCGTGAGAGAATGCGTGCACTATTTCGACTTAGAAATCTAAACTAATATTTAAATATTGTCTTTGTTTGTTTGGAACGTAAACTAATTTTGGAGCTGGTTTTGGTAATCGAATATTATGTACTATTTCTAAAAATAATATTCATTAACGGAACAGAAAATGGCATAATATATAGGAGGCCTACACACTAGCGGTCAAGAAAATCTAAAGAAAGAAAAACGGAACAAAAGGATTTGCCTTTTTATAATATGAAAAAGTAATGAAGATAAATACACATAAGTCTAAAACTATGCATAAGATTATACTTATTTTTCATTTAAGGGGTTTTGAGAAATATCATGAATGTCCCAATACTCGGATGCAATAATTATTACCGACCCAAAACATTAAAGTTTGTGTTGACAAATATTTGAATATAGATTGAAAGCGACAGCATAAATGGTAGCAAAAAAATTGCAACAAAGAAACCATAATAAATATTTGTATCCAATATAGTGAAAACTGTATATAATGAGACTTAAAATAACTAGAATAAGTAATGTTGTTAATAGCTACATAGAATAATAATTTTAAAATAAAATTAAGCTAGCTATAAGGAACGCAAACAAGATCTCGGATCTATGTCTGAGGATAGGGGCTTAAATTAAAATATATATATATAAAGAGCTGTTCGAGCAATATATAATATGGGACCTCGCGAATCTCTAAAGAACAAGTTTCAAGAATATGATATCTTAACTTTGCCCTCCCAATACATCTTCGATAACTTAATGCATATTCGTAAAAATTTAGACAAGCTAGATCTAGTCAATGATCGTCATAATTTTAATACTAGAAGTAAAGACAAGTTGGCCGTCCCACGCTTTAGGTTAAGTAAGTGTAATAAAAGCTTTATAGGTAATAGTATTCGGTTTTTACAATAAGATCCCAAGTAACATTACCGATTTACCTGACAATAAGTTCAAGTATTATGTCAAGCAAGTTTTAATCTCAAAAGGTTATTACAGGGTGGATCATTACGTGAACGATAGTGATGTCTGAAAATAACCCACATCTGTGTGCTTCCACTAAAAACTACGATTTGTATAGTTTTTTATATGACAACAAAATGATATATATTATATTTATGAAAAAAAAAAAAAGAACCAGATCGAGTTTCTTGCCGGCTCTTCTCGACTGGGTTGTTTTCCGAACCGGTGGTAGTGTTTTAGACGTTCATAAGCGCCTTCTTAGGGCCTAAATTGAATAAATAAATTTTGATTTTTTTGATTTTCATATATATATATATATATATATATATATATATATATATATATATATATATATATATATATATATATATATATATATATTGGTATATAAATATATAGCAATAAATATTGTGTAATAAAAAATCCTCATACCTATAAAAGAAAATACTTAAATTACCTAATCGCAGTGATTGAGAACAATCTCTCGTTTCTAATTATTATAAGGGTGATGGTCATGAGAACGGGGAGAAACTACGTCACGTCATTACGCGAGCAAGTTTTGCTCGCAAAAAAGAAGTGATGGAAAAAAAAAGCCGTCGATCTAACCTCTCATGTTGTTGATAAATCGAAGATCTACAGCCGGAATAGAAACAGCCTGCAGAAATTGATTATGGACACATCTACCCCCCTTGAAGTTATAGGCGGGTTAAGACACTCTAGTTTTCGATGTACCTCAACATCGGCTAGAGTGAAGGATCCACAACATCCGACTCCTCGGACATTAGAAAAAGATTTTCAAGGCGTAGAAACTTCTTTCTTATATATTCCTTCCTCCTTGACTAGATAGGTAATTAACAAACACCGTATAGTTTTAGTGGATACAAATCTGGCATAACTCAACTTTCGGTGCCCGGCAAATTAACTATACGTAAAAAAGGTGCGCCAATAATTGTTTTTTCATTATATAATTCTAAGAGTAATAATTATTAAGAATTTTATATGCGCATATAAATAACGTGTATATAGTTAACTTTAACCCCTTCTCACAATACCTGCGTCGTAAATTCCCGCCGGGCAATCAGTCGTAAAGGATTACTCTATAAATGTTTTAGCAGGAGCCCTTGAGAACCATTGACCGGGTGGATTCTAGTGATATAGAATTCATTTTATATTTACGCGTAAAAATTGAGTTATACAAACGTATGTTAGTTACCTTAGCAAAATTGGTAGGTTACATACATACCCAGTGAACATTTTAGTAAAAACAAACAATTAAAATCCAATGTCGTGGATGCATGCAAGATTTGCGCAATGAAAGTAAACATTTGTACAAATGTATTATATTCCATAACTGAATGTAATCTTTAAGTCATCTCCAGATAAACTACCTATAGAGAATCCGGACACTATACCTAAAATCAGCTATATATACATACTTTTAATCTGAAATTAAATAAACGTGACCTTTTGCGGCTGAGTACCTTCAGCGCTCGCCCACAAAATTCGGTGAAGCTATAAAGGCTCTCCCGGCCAACAGCATTAGCTAGGTTAAAAAAATAAAAATAAAACGTTACTAAAAATTATTACTTTTAATCTACATTATAAAATTATGGTTTTAATATAAAAAAATTATTTTCTTATTTCCCCTACTGTGAAAGCTCCTAAATTCACAATATTGCGAAAAGTGACATTTTATTAACTAGCAAAATATGCAGCACACTGTACATGTTGGAGCCGCGCATTTACACATTTAGTTCGGGTAGGTAGTTTTGTTTCTTTTTGTTTTTGATATCGTTAACAAATCTAGTGAGGGTAGTGGGACATTTTGGTCGTGGCCGCCACCGGCACCTCGCACCCGCTACCCGGGGAGTCTCGTCGTACAATCCTTTGCGAGCACACGTGTGGACTGTTGTGTGAAATCGTTGTATCATAGTGACAAGTGGATGCATATTATTGGACATACAACTTCGTTTGATAGTATATGTGGTATAAGTTCGCAACCACATAACAAGGACGTCAGCGCTGACCAACGACTCCGCAGCGGTGGTAAAGGTGAGTGGTCTAGCCTTATTGAAACAGTGCACTCACTAGATCGTAGTCTTCGTAGATTTTCGCAAATAGAAAACTAAAGGTCGCTCCCCAGTACGAGCGGGAGTGACCAGTACACGACACACTACATAAGATAAACGGATATTTTAAAGGGACCTTTTAGTGTAAATCATAGAGCTTGCAAGAGTTAAATCTATAGAATTTTACACACATGTGACAGCTTAAGCCGTGATTCAGATCACTTTGGTGCTTTCTGCTATCTACAATTTTCCAGCTGTGCTTTAGTGTCTTCAGTGCTTGCCACACACAAAGCCCACAAAAATTTGTAAAACACTTCAGATCAACAGCAATATTCAGTTCGCAAAAAAAAACTCATTTGTAAAGAAAAAAAAAAAACAGTCACATAAATGAAGCGATTATAGCGCAGTGGTTCAAACCCAACTATCCAAATCTAAAATCAGTCTCAGCTCTCGGTGAAGGAAAACATTGTGAGGAAACCATAGTATGGTGGTAGGGTATTCTCTAACAATGCACGTCTAGGTAGCTACCAACCTCAAGTTTGAAAACCTATCGCCATATGCCAATAAGTATGTTCCGCCAGCATCACTTGAGAACCATTATCTAGGCTTAGTGTGTTTAACATCCTGGACCACATCGTCACTTAACATCAGGTGAGATTGTGGTCAAAGCACTGAGCCTATATCGTGTAAAAAAATGATTAGAACATGTCAAGTTAAGAATTAATAATGTTTGTGATATAAAGTTTTTAAAATATTAAACACCGCACGGCACTGAGAGGATAAATATTCCTTAATACATTGTTATACAATTTACATGCATCTCTCATAAATGAGTCTTTTTCGTTATTGCTTTTTTTTTTGTATATTTCTTTCGTGCTTACGGGGTACACTTTCATACACTTTACTTTTACACGGAAATTCACTTTACTGAGAACCATAGATGAATCAATAATATTGTTTATAATAAGCTGTGCGCCTGCAACTGTGCCAGCGTTTTTATATATTCTTCATTGCGTTTTAATTATTTTACACGGAACCCTAATTATTTTACCTAATACTAAGATAAAGTAAATATATTTCTCATAAATGCAAGCACTTGCCTCTAAAACTGTGCATTGAATCGGATTTTATTACATTTTTTATGAGTTTAGTTTTTTTTAAGCGGAACTAATTATTTTCGAAGATTAAAAGTACCCTAAGTTAGCTGGAGTTACGTCATGCTTTTTCTGGACACTTTCCAATCTTCCTAAATCAATTCGTAAAACTGCATTCAGGAATATGAAATGCGGACACATTGCAATATGCACCAACATAATAATAGGACCTATAGGTTGCAAAACTAGGTCATAATAATATATGTTCGGAAGGGAAATGACACTGCTTTATGCGACATTGTTGGGAGCGTAGTTGGCAGCTTGAAAACGATACCACGATGCATCGTGGTGCCATTTCGTTGATAGATGGCGTGCCAGAGCGGAATGGACTCGACGAGCTCGGCTGCAGTGTCCGTTGATTTGTTTTACACGGTGGTGTTCTGTTAAAAATAGCGTAGAATTAATAGCTCTTTTATATCCGAGCTAGCGAAATACGAAGTGTGTTTTAGGACTCAAAGTTTTATAGCGTTTGATACTCTCTGTAAAATTTCTACTCATGTTAAGTGACCATGTTATTTAATGTTACACCTGATATAAGTCTATTTAAAGTCTACAGAGAACTTAGTGTTTTAATTGATTAAACTAGTAAAAAGTTATACTTCTTTGACGTAATAATAGAAAAAACTAAAAAGTTGACAGGTTACTACAGGGTTTTGGTTTTTCGTGACGGTGTGCGCGCGCAACGTATGTTGACTAGCTAACTTCAGGGTGTCGTTTTCTCGTGACGGTTGCGCGCGCAACGTACAACTTTAGATTACAAGGAATAATTTAAATAAAATGTTATCTACGTGTTGCAGCATGTTCAAAAAGAGTTACACTAAGATTTTAATAAAACCTACCTTACATTAAATAAATTTAGGTTTATACTTAATTTACAAGTTATAAAACTATAAAATAAATATTTTATAAAGCGTTGAAAATTACGGGAGTGAAATGAAACAAGATCTCGTGGCGCGGCGTGAACATATTTATATGAATAACTTAGTTATTAGTTAGGTATACGACGAGGTCGGGGTTCTTATGAAATATTTACGGTATAAAAAAAACCTGTCTCGCCGGGATAAGTTATATCTAGTTGTAACTTTAGTAGCTGCTAGTGGGTGGATACTGAATGCGAGAAAATATCTATACACTAATAAAAAAATTTGAAGTGTCTGTTTGTACTGTCAAAATTATTATCTTTTTACTAAATAGACACGAATGTATGTATATAACGACACATGTACCAAAAATACAATAATTCAATTTTTTGTCCGTCTGTTTGTAACGGAACGGCTAGACAGATTTTGACGGGACTTTTTTTAGTGGATAGCTAAATTTACTCCACGTAACTTCGGGTACTTTTCATTTTCGATAATTATTAAGGTTTCACGTTTTTACTCATAAGTCAAAACTCATAAATAATGGAATAAAATCCAATTAAATGCACAGTTTTACTGGCAAGTGTTTTAATTTGTAAGAAATACCTTTGCTTATTGTTAATACCATTTAACCAAAATTTTTGAAAATAATTAGGGTTCTGTATAAAAAAATTGAAAATTATATTATGTCATGACAATTTATATGAAACGCAGGCGCACACGCGGAAAGAAAGCTAGCCATAAAAAAGCGAAGGTATTTTAATTCCCTTCGAGAGCTTAGGTTTTGACCTTGTGTAGATTGAATTTATTATTTAATCAACTTCAAAAAGGAGGAGGTTATCAATACGTCTGTATATTTTTTTGTGTGTTTGTTACGCGATTTCTAGAAGTTAGCAGAAGTAGATTAGTAAAGTAATTATTTATTTACTTTTTAGTGCATTTTTACACTATGTTCTTTTGAAGTCGGTTTTGTTTTTAATTTGTTTTTTTTTTATAAAGACTTTTGTATTTAATACCAGTTTTTTACCCGTGATTTCGTTCACTTAGCTGTGTTAGATCTTCGAAGGAAACTAAATATGCCTCGGTTATGTTATTAAGTCATAATAAACTGCCTATAATTTTGTTGATTGTATCGATTTATTATATTGAAATATTTCGTGATTTAGCATATTATAATATTTATGTTTTTTTATACACACAAAATAGTCGCGAATCCGCCTGTGTATGGTTATTTCTGTTAGTCACAAATATTCATTACATTATATATTCTTTAAATATTGATTTTTTTTACTAAATTTTTCATTAATCATTTTGCCAGATAATGTATACATGACAAATAATCCAATTAACAGCTAGATAAAGAAACATACGTTACCTATATATAACATGTAAAATGCTTAATCTATACTAATAAATAAAATTGAAGCGTCTGTTTGTAATGTCAAACTTTATTTATTTTACTAAGTAAATAATAATGTATACTCGTGTACGACACCTAAACCAATTTTTTTAAATTTTTCTCTGTCTGTCTGTCTGTTTTGGCAATGGGTAATATCCGAATCGGCTGGACTGATTTTAACGGGACTTCATTTAGTAGATAGCTGAAGTTACTCCGGGTAACTTGGGGTACTTTTAATTTTCTAAAATAATTAGGGTTCCACGTAAAAAAATTAAAACCCATAAAAATTGAAATGAAATCTGGTTTAATGCACAGTTTTACGAGTAAGTTGCTATAATTTATGCGTTTATTTTTTACTTTATCTTAGTACTAATTTTTTCTAAGAAAATAATTAGGGTTCCTTAAAAAAATTAAAACACAGTGAAGAATTTATGAAACGCGGGCGCAACCGCAGGCGAGTTTAATATAAATATGAATAATAATATTAAAAAGAATCTACAAATTCTTAATGAAACGTAAAGAAACAATAAATTCTGCAGGCTGCAGATTTATGTATGACTGAAATTGAGAAAAGATCTAGGCTACCAAATATTACCAAGAAGCATGAAGAAAAAAATGTTATAAAAAAACAGAGTTCTAAGTACTTAATTGTTGAACAAAAAAAATACTAGTGACAAAATATGTAAAATCTTAGCATTTTTCAATATTTTTTATCAGTACTTACTTTATATTTAATTTTAATTATAAAATGTATATGACACATTCAAAGGCTCTTTGATATTATTGACGATTTGCACTTAAATATTCCGATGTTAGAAAAAATAAGATGACTTTTAAAAAACAATCCAAAAAAATTATTTACATAGCGACAGAAGTGATCTCTCTGCGGACAGTACCTTACCAGGTATGTAGATCAAATAGTCCGGCCCTCCCTCCCCCTACTACACTTTCGACCTAACCTACTAGTTCCTCAGGGATAACAAATTATTGAGAGCTCGGAGTCAGCTTTGTCACATGTATTTGCGGTGACACCACAAGTGGGTTTTGTCTCGAGTTTGTAGTCTCTGGTTTCAACATAACCGGTAACAGAATAATTCATTTATTTCAACTAGTAAAAGTCTTGTGCGCTGTGACTGCGATAAAGTGACATTATATCCACTAGCGACACACTCACTGCACATCATATTCTTGCACTTATTTTGCATAAGTCTGTCACGGTCAATTTAGAATGCTAACTGTTATTATTATTATTCTAGGAGGGCGCTATGTACTCTAGAACAGACCTATATCACCTCGACCTAATTAGATCTATTGTGATGGCGCTACATTATTAAATTTCACTGCCTAGACATACAGTCTAGATATTCTGTAGGATCATTTTAGCAGAGAGCGTCTGTACCTCTTCCGGGAGCAACATAAATGCTTACTGTTAGATTAAGATCAAACCAAAAATAAATCGGTATTTCTGACTGATCACTGATACTTTATAGAAAAAAGGATTGGAATTTTCTTTTGCAGATAAAAACAGATGAAGATCGCATATTGAAGGCGGACATGACTTTTTTAATTACGCTTGATAAATGGGTTGGTTTAGCTGGAATGAATTCCGTAGAATTTGCATGCCAAAAACATTGAAGCGATGATAAGTGAATATGATGGTAGTGCGGTTGGATTCCGCGTAAATAGACGTAGGTTCCAAGCCACTTATACTTACCCAATGTAATAAGGCCGAACTTTCAGTAAAAGGAAACATCGTGACGAAGCTATAACATGGCGATTGAAGCGATGATGGGCGTAGTGAATAGTGCGGCTGGCTTCCGGGCCAATGGAAGCGGGTTCAAATCCTCGTATCAAAATAAAAAAATCAGCTTGAGCTTTCGGTGAGGAAGAAAATCGCGAGGAAACCACAACATGGAGATAGGACATGTCCTAATAATGCCCGCCTGGGTTTGAAAACCTGTCGCCAAATACCAATAGGTGTGTTCCGGAAGCATCACTTGAGAACCAGTACCTATAGGCCTAGTGTGTTTACCATCCTGGACCACATCTTCTCTTAACATCAGGTAAGATTGTGGGAAAAGCACTGAGCCCATATCATATAAAAAAAATGACAGTAGAGCATTTTATAATATAATATCCGTTTAGGTAACAATCACTGTCAAGTTTGAAAACTTATCGCCAAGCACCAGGTGTATTTCGGGATCATCATTTTAGAGCTCGAATTTCCATGTTTTACCATCCTAGACCACATCGTCACTTAACGTCAGGTGAGATTATAGTCAAAGCGCTGCGCTAATACAGTGAATAAATTAATATCAAGGTTATGTACGCTAGTTTATATTTTCCAAATAAATGCCCTGAAATCTCGCCATAATGCCCGGTGAAGCTGTCAAGGCTAATCAGGAGCGTAAATAACTTTTTCTCAAACATGCATGGAAATATTGTCATTATTTTTGAAAATAGAACACGTGAAGTATTGAATTTACGGATAAAAGAAAAAAACAAATCCGTTGCAGGAGCGTTTTTTGAATTTGGAACCTTACAACGTTCCAGCGATGTTGCATGAAACGGCGTGCTGGGGTTAATAAATACTCTTTGATTGGATCTCTTTTATCATTCTTGGCATACCAAATTAAATCTCTTTGCTTAGTACAAATTGCGTCCACATGGTTGTATAGCCATAAATGCGCTTGCATTTCGCCACAGATTATAAATAGAAATTTGGCGGCAAACCTGAAAATACGCCTTGATTTGTTATTTACATACTGAATAAATATAAATTTAATAATGAAAATGAGTTCCAACGGTTCAGACAGTGAAATGGAGGTTGAATGTACTCCACTAGATTTAAGATCAGAAGCCAAATTGGCAACGGAAAACCTGCTTCTAGCAAAGTCAACAGGACAATACATGTAAGTATATGTAAAATTTATAAGTTGCAAAAATGAGAAAAAAGTGCACATTTTTTCCGAAACAGTATTTTGGCGTATTTTAATGACATTGCTAAAACTAAAAAAAACCGTCTACACAAACAAATATAAATGTACCGGGAAAATCAATAACATTTTCTTTTAGTAATTGCCCCCAATATGGCTAATGTAACTTTTAATATTAATTAAATTAAATATATAATATAGAAAGTATGTTTTATGTCCCTCCATTCTTTTGAGAAAAGCACTATATATACCTCGGCGGAAATGGCAATTGCCTGTCTCGTATTAGTGACGGCCAGGCCGTATAAGGAGTCAATATAAATGTCCTGCCAACTAACCAAACAAACCGTAAATATAGCAAGACTAGACTATAAAATTAGTAATTTTATCAACTATATTCAGACTAGATCACGGAGCAATAAACATTTATTTATATCTCCATTTGTAATATAGGAAACATCAATGGAAACAGTGTTGTAAACAACGAATTTATTACGACACGAGACCACTATAAATCCGGTAGCGGACAATGACTGGCATTTGCCTAGATTCATCACGTGCAAAGCCACGAATGCCGGAGGCAGCTTAGACTAATACTCACTGTCGTATTGTTTGGCAAGATGAACTTGCATTATGGTGGTAACTAGGTAATTTTGTAAATTTATCTTTGTTAGTAAAAAAGTTTTATATTTTTTCTTTACTAGATCTTTTTACATCAGCATTTGACAACAAATTCAAAAATGTTCTAAACGGATGATCAAAAAATGGGTTAAAATCAAAATGGTTAACAAATCATCTATTATTCTGAGTTTACACAAGCGTAAGCCCAAAAATAACTAAACTACACAAGAAAAAGAATGTACTCTACTAGAATTCGATAATTTACCATCGCCAAATAAATGAAAAATTACGAAATATTGTAGGAAGTGTCTATCTGTGAATCGTTCCGTCCCCTCTGACCTATGCTCGAGACTTTGATTGATGTCACGCGTTGTCATGAAAATGTATCTTTCGCGGATGCATTTGAATCTTGCGATGACGTTTTGTTGGATTGCCTACCCATGTTTATTTCGCGTGGATCGAAAAGGGACGAATAAAGATTTATGCTGTATGAATGGCATAGTAATGAAATGACCAAGTTATAAGAATAGTTTATTTTTACACGATCCATCATTTTAATTTTCAAAACGATGTGACTTGTTGATAATAAAAATAGTTGAGTGTGAATAGCTTATAGAATTAAAAATTAAAATATTGCATGGTCAATAATGTTTTTTTTTTTTTGTACAGTGTATATAATATTGTAATTATATTTTTTATGCTGTTTCTATAAGTCGCATGCACATGTAGAACATTACTTTATAAACCTTACTAAAATCATAGCTTGTAAACCGCATCTTTTATTTTTGCACATTTATGTGTGATGTTCTTGCAGTTCCAAATAACAAAAAAAAAGTTGTCATAGAATTTTCGGTCATGTTTTTCTTAAACAATCATAAGTGCGAATTACAGTATGACTATATTCTTCGAGTCTAACTGAAATCCGAAGGACTATGTTTACGATTTTCACAAAATAAACTTGTGTAAAAAAAACGTACCGCGAGGAATGAATAGACCCTAAATAATTCAGACCCAATTAGATCTATACTCGGGCGGTGTGCGGATAATTTTATCTTCGCTGGAACACGATAGTGGTCCGTTGTGGTTTTGTATTTATTTAAATATTCTGGTGATTTAGACGAAACTAACTACGCCCCTGGTTTCGCACGTCTCTTTATTTATTGAAGTGAAAACCTTTTTTAGCGGCGTTAAGCAATTCTCGGTAGTTATAGTTATACAACTTATAGATTCCCGTTACTAATGGAATGTGACATTAGCTGTCAACGACATAGAAAGTTTTATTATTTATTTTTTCTGTTCTTAGCCTCGCAGAAGCATTAGCCAGAGTTTTATTATTTATCTCCGATGCAAAGGAATGTTAAGTATGATGACAGATTCCTTTTTTATTTTATTACGGCCACTGGACAAACGTCCTTTAAGCCATGACAGATTCCTAAACTTTTGTGTTGCCACATATAAAATATTATTAAAAAAAAACAGTCGTTATGTACAATGAATGAATTAACAATACATACTGCGTGACCTACAAATCTTGTGTTTACCGAGTACGTCTGGACAATAGATATAGTCTATCTCAAGATCAAGGTTTTTCATATAAAAAGAAAGTATAAACAGACTGTCATGTTTGTTTAGGATACTATTGGTATACGACGAGTTCAAACGTGTACTCGTATATCTGGAAAAAACAACTTATTTCGCAATAACTATCAGTGTTATAAGGTCCGGTCCCTTGTCGCCGGCTACGGTTAATATTTAAGACATCCCATTCGCCGTTTGCTCTGTAAATTTAACTTACCAGACCCTCGTCTGTCTACTGTTTAATATACTGACCGTTTTTAGTACAAAATAATTGCTACCTCTGTGGGTTGTGTTGTTTTTTTTCTTGGTCCTTTTTATCATTGTGTTTGACTATTTAGTTTCGATATTAATATTTAATTATATAACTTCTTCCCTCTTGCTATTATCTCATTTATTTCCATTTTGATTTCAATCATCATTTTCTGAAAACATTTTATTTTAATCATTAAATTTTTATTATATAATTTTAACTAAAAAGTTTTTTTTTTATATTATAGGCTCAGTAACTTTGACCACAATCTCACCTGATGTATAGTGACAATATGGGCCAGGATGGTAAACGCACTAAGCCTATAGGTACTGCTTCTCAAGTGATGCTGCCGGAACACACCTATTGGTATTTGGTCACAGGTTCTCAAACTTCAGGGTGTTAGCTACCCAAGCTGGCATCATTAGACAATGCCCTACCACCATGCTATGGTATCCTCACGATGTTTTCCTTCACCGAAAACTCAGGCCGATTTTAGAGTCGGATAGGTGGGGATCGACCCGCGTCGAATGACGCGGAATCCGGCCGCGCTAACCGCTGCGCCATCATGGCTTCAGTATAGTAGTTTTTAGGTGGAGCGTATTCTATTTTGTTTTATCTTGGAAATTTGCAATTATTTAACATATATTGGTGTAGAGAACAGTTTCTTAACCTTATTTTGCTGACCGCTCATTTTGAGAATATGTTTTTTCTACAGACATCTTAATTTTTTGGCTTTTTAAACTATATTTTTAACCGCCCACGCTCCCTCTGCGCTATCTCAATGCCCCCTAATTTTCTCAGCGTTTTCTACTTCCACAAAGAAGCGTTATCGCTAGGATGTAGAGAATATGGATTATTAGTATTAATTTAACTTTACAAGGCTGACTGAAATATTAACTTTACAAGCTCTGTTTGCTCTGCAGTTTTAATATATCTAAAATGTCATGTATCCTCAAAGAGTATCTATTTGATCTCGTGTTATTCTTATTGTGTATGTCCATTCGAATTGCTTTATACGGTGTAATAAACATTTGTTTAATAAAAAATAACTATTTCATTAACTTTTAGTTATCTCTCATCTTAAACATGCATTAAAATAATGTCTCTAACTTCAATCGACGTTCGTGTAACTGTTAACGTATTTTTGATTATCGGATTCTTTTCAAAAAAAGAGATATTCTGTTGGATTGTTTAGTTAAATGAATTTGTAACTGTAATGAAAGTGGAAAAAAACGACGTTTCAGAGTTAATATCACAAACATATTTGCCAAGTAAACAGCTCCCAGGTGAGAAATCAAAAGAGTATAGGTAAAAAAATCATGTTATTAAAAAATCACTCGATATAGTTATATAGGGTTTTGATGAAGCGTAAACTTTAGTCCACTTTGTAGACACTTTTAGACGTCAAAACTACGCACAATAAATTAAATTTAACGGCTTGTTAACTTACGTACGGTAAGTAAATGTTATTTTTAATATATAGGGACAAAAACTTTGTTTTTTAAATTATCTGTATAATATCTATGTGACTTGTTTATATTGTTTTATGTTTTTGGTTTCGTATTTATATATTCAATTATGTAGTGTTTCCACATCGCACGAACAAAGCGTGGATCTTCTATGTATATAAATTAAAAATTTGTATTGTGCTATGTACTATTAATAAGCGATATATTCACTTACAGTTGTGTTTCATAACTAATCTATACTAATAAATAAAATTGAAGTGTCTGTTTGTAATGTCAAATTACAATTATTTTTTAATAAATAGATACGAATGTATTCACAATACATTTTTTAAAAGTTCTGCTGCCTGTTTGTTCCGGCTGATCTCTGAAACGGCTAGACAGACCGATTCTAACGAGACATTTTTTTTTTTAAAGATAGCTAAAGTTTCTCCGCGTTACCTAACTTAACTCTTTTATTTTCGTAAATAATAAGGGTTTCGCGTATAAAAATCGAAACTCATAATGTAAAAAAATATTGGAATAATGAGTTTAACAAATGCTTAATTTTCTGAAAAGAGAAAAAAAGTATAAAAACTCCTCTAGATTGTCTAATATCGTAGTAATTTTAAATATAACAACACTGAGATAGTTTATAGAAAATTCCTTATTTTTGTAATAATTTATATAAAACTAACAATAATGGACCACTATAAATATATTATACTATTTTTTTTTTCAACTGCTACATATCGAAATTGGGTTTAGATTTTTTTTTTGGATTTACATTTTCTTTCGACGTATCGTTATGATTATTTATACGAGTATTTTTCTCTGTTCTTAAAATTGATATAATGAGTATAATATTAATTTGTAATTGGTATGGTATTCAAATACTTCCACTGCTGGGTATTGGTCTGCCCCAAAGATCTCCGGAATCCTGCAACCTTCACCAGGTTATAGGCCCATCTTGTGGGGGTCTTTCCCCACACTGCGTCTGCGTCTTCCGATTCACGGTAGCCATTCAGGAACCCGTTGGTCCCATCGACCTTCGGTTCTACGAGCAATGTGCCCAGCCCACTGCCACTTCAGTTTGGCAGTTCTTCGGGCAATTACTTAATTTCAAATTTTCTTTTATAAATATTTAACGCATAATATACATGTTAGAAAATGTTTTTTAACTTTTAAACCACGCTATAGGAATAATAATTAAATTTAGCGATGTCTCCCTAAAGTGGCTTTTTAGAGCTGTGTAATTAAGAATTACTCTTCGTTACCTCACACCAGGGATGTAATGGAGTGTACGTTTTGTGATAAGGGACCACTTAAATGACATGATTAATAATCACCATCTCAGAAGAAAAACGTCTACCGCTGGACATAAAACTCCTCCAAAGACCTTCACAACGACCAGTCTTGCGCTACCCGCAACTAGCAAATTCCCGAGATATTCACTCTTATTCTTTTTAACATTCCCTATTATTATATGGTACTATATGGTAACAAAATATATGGTATTTCCGTGCGTGTCGTCAAAGGCGACTTAGAGATAAACTAGGCGATGGGCAACAACATTCTCAGAGAACCACACACACCTACTGCGATCGCCAACCGATAGTGCCGATTGTGGAAATTCCCACCCTTTTTAGGAGAGACCTATGTCCAGCAGTGGATGTATTTCGGTCGAATCACTCAATTAAAATATATGGTAATACAAAACCAAGGAATATATCTGTATATGTGAGAATAATTCATTTCTTGTACGCGGCAACACTGAGTGGTAAAAATGACTTGACGTGAGACAGCGCCTCTGTAAATTTGTTTCTATAATAAAATATTTAAACTTTCCTATTGTAATTTTATTTTCTACATATGTAACTATAAAAGTAACAATGACAGTATAGTGACACCATTTACAACTAAAGAACGGTTGAACCGATTTTTATGATCTTTGATCTCTAATAGCAAAATACTGGGATTATGGCGCAGTGGGTAGTGCGGCCGGGTTCCGCGTCAATAAACGCGGGTTCGAGCCCACCTATCTAATTCTGAAGTTAGCCTGAGCTTTTGGCGAAGGAAAACTCGTGGGGAAACCATAACATGGTGGTAGGCCATTTTTTAATAATTAGAATATCTTAATTTTATTTAGTTACACAAAATTTATTGATTCTGTGGTGGTAGAAAGTTCGCTATTTCGTTAGGTTATGATTTAAAACAAATCGTTTCTGTGATTCTCAAATTAAAGTTAATTAATGGTCCTATAAACCGAAAGATAGTCGTTGTCATTTATAATAAAATATTTTTTCTTTAAATTACCACTTCCACAACACTATCGCTCGCATAATGATTTTGAACCTTTGAACTAAACCTTTGTAATTAAAACAACGCCAGATTTTGTTGTCCGCTAAAACATGAACCTAACGCCTTGGGACCTTATTTTAAAACTTAACACCATTACTTGGTCTAATAAAACATAGATTAAATATGTTAAATATTTAGTTTACAAGCGTAGTTTTCAACGTCCAGTATTTCACCTAATTTCGTGAGTTACATATTTTGGGATCCCCGAGAGCTTCTTAAATTCGCCCCTGTACGTAACAAACTGATTTACCGTTCGAATTAAGGCAGGCACGATTAAAAAAAGACCTGGACTTTTTTTATACACGTAAGAGGAAAAGGGACAGAATTATTTTGCTGCAGTTAATTTAAATGGGGGCCCTTATCGTTCAACTCTTTTAATTTAAATTTACAGCAAAGTTCTCGACAAGTTTATAGTGAGGAGACGGTGTTATTTATTTATTTAGTCTACGTTGAGTTGTTTCAATTAAGTTAAGCTTGTATAGCCTCTGAGGGAGGTCATTGCTTCACACTCGAATATATTAAATAGAAACTAAGCAGCCATGGGGAACTGCTGACAGGAGTTTTTTTTTAATTTAAATTTCATAATTTGTTAACTGAAATTATTAACGTAACATCTGGCTAATAATTACTTATAAAAATTTCACATACTTCAAAATTCACAATCAAAATAAACGATAAGTTGCGTAAATATAAATTTGTATTATTATATTTATCTCTAAGCGCCAGTACTTAAACGCCATCTTATATTTGTAATACTGTATCATTTTTTATTTTTTTTGACGTGGGGAAATGCAATTACGCATGTTGACACCTGACGTCGTAACATTGGTAACGTGAATCTATAATTTTTTTTCTTTACGGAGAACTTCTCAACGGCACTAAAGAAATTTTGACTTCAAAAAACTGTTTTATTTTGTTCATTAGAAATTAAATTTTAATAGCTGGTTCGTTCGTATTGATCAAGACTGTCTAAAAGAAACATATATCATATTTTATATTATCTTTTTTTACACTTTCTAATCTCAACGCTTTCATCAGTCTCGCCTGATTTTAACTCTCGATACGTCCAAAGATATAAATAGACTAAACAAAAAAAAAAAAATTACAAAAAAAAAACAAGATCGAGCTGTTTTCGAACTGGGTGGTAACTATTTGACGTCCATAAGCAGCTCTTCAGGGCCCAAATTGAATAAATAAATTCGATTTTCACTAACATTAACGATATTCTTCCATAAAGTTACCTCACTTGCTAATAAGTTTCAAATTTGAGGATAGCAGTTAGCAAAAAAGAGTTAGACCATCAGGCTATGGTGATATTCGGATACTATCCTTCACCAAAAGCCACATTACATCTCAGCTATCATCGCTTCAAATAACCATTTAAAACCAAAAATCAAACAATGTAATTATCGTGTTCATTACTACACTATTACACCATAACTCCACTGCGCCGGTACAATAATTATAAGGATTGTAAAACAGCGAAATTCGAGACCGATAATCAATTGTGGACTGGATTGTATCCACTGATATTAATTCAATATTGACATGGTCAAAGATTAATACAATGTATGGAGAACATTATACATATATTTATATCCCTACATTATATACGTTAACGACTCTCTGTAGGTTAGTTGACTTATAATCCAAGAGTAGTTTCTTTACATAAACATTTATTCAAATCAAAAAGTACATTAAGTATAAAATACATTATAATTAAATAACAAAAAACTAAATATAAGTACCTAATTATTACTATTGCCTAAAAAAATTATAAATAATGAATGCCGTCCAGCTCGCCGCCAGACGGGAAGGTTCCCAGAAGGCAGGCCACATTGCCACGTAGGATGACGATGCTTATTCGCTCTGCCATGATACATTACTAAAAAGATTTAAATGATACTTTGTTAAAAACGTTTAATCTGTTATTTGGTCTGGTTTTAGTATACTTATATTTTGTTACATTAATTAGTATCTACGTGTGTACAATACTAGTAATATAAATAATCATAAAAAAACTTCATAATTGTTCCTTCTGTACATCCTGATTTTTACATGATTTAAGAGAAAAACGTTGGTCATAATTTTATAATTCACACAAACGAAGTCACGGGCATAGCTAGTAAAACATGAGTGTACTTCGAGTTTGGGTTGACATAAACTTTAAAATCTTTCTTCACTTGTTATTCGGACACAAATTTTGTGCATGTGTTTGCTTAAACAACAGAACCCAGTTAGTGCTCTCACTAATATTTTTAGTTGATTCTTGCTGAGAATCAAGAACTCTTCTGCAGTAAATCCCCTGATAAACTCTTTGGAATGAATTTATCCTGGAAATTTGTTAAAGAATTCTATAGTTTTCCCTTATGAGTCCCATAAGGATCCTTATTGGTACCTTACTTAAGTAAGTAGTATATAAATAAGTATAGGCTTATTAAATGTAAAGAGTTTTATTTTCATGTTTGCCCCATAGATGAAAGTACCCTTTCTCTAATATTTCCGTCCTTGTAGTCCTTGTTGTCAAAATTCAAGTAAAGCTTAATATATTTCTACAGAATAGTAGGACATTTTCTTGTGTTCGTGTTTTTGGGAAAGAATTTTTAAAGGAAATTTTCAGAGACATTAATAAAAAAAATTAAAACTACACATAATAAATTCAACTCACTTTAATCTCCTGATAAAAAAATGTACTGTTGTAGCCATATACAAAACATTTAAGCTTAAAATATAAACTAAGGAACACATTCCCAAGATTGACCCTTCAAAACCGGTAACTATAGTTAGTTTTGCGACTTAGTATTCAAGTCCGCACGTGATCCCGTTCGCTCGACCAACTTCTACAATTTTTTATCCCCGCAACGTTCATAGAATACTAAATAATACATAAAATGTGAAAATATTCAATTTAGTTAAAATAACAGCGACTGTCTGAAACCAATTAAAATTTACTTAAATTTCACTCCTATTTCGCCAATGATTTTAAACAATTCAAAAGACTTTAAAATTAACTTAATTCATTGTTAATGAAGTAAATGAAGTTTTGAATATTGAATAACGTTAGATAACAGCTTTTCTCTAATGGAATTTTCTATTGTTTTAACATGAAGATTTATTATTATTAAATTTTTTTTTCACACAGTTTAGTGCTTTGACCACAATCTCACCTGACTTTAAATGACGATGTGGTCCAGGACGGTAAACACACTAAGCCTAGAAATACTGGTTGATGTTGAAGTTATGCTGCCGGATTACACCTATTGGTATTTGGCGACAGGTTTTTCGAACTTGAAGATGGTAGCTACCCAAGCGGGGATTATTCAAAAATGCCCTACCACCATGCATGCAATTATATTTTTTTTATTTAGTACCCTTACATCTCAGGCATAATTCGAGTTTTGTTTACTTTTTTTTGTAACTTTCCCCTAATTTTTATCTTATTCTGTTTCTTATCTATGTGTTCCTATTGCATTGTGGTTATGTCGAATCTTTGTATTTACTTAAATCCTATTTCTAATTTACAGTCCTTATTTTGTTTCTTATCTCTTGTTCTATTATATTTTGTTTTGTCGGATCTATATTTATTCATAATTCTTATTATAGTTTTGATATAATTATTTCTAATTTTACATGTTAATCTAATTTTTTGGTCAATCTATATTACATTAGGTTAGTTTCTTGTAGTATGCATGTATATTTCTGTGTCATTCCAACTAATAAGTTTCTCACTATTGTGCTGCTAAACTCCATTAATGCAGCGCAGAATTTGTTAAGTTAGGTTGAAAATAAACTGCACCTCTTTTGAGAGCAGCAAATGGTACACCAGTATCATGTTAGAGTTGGGTCTTAGTAAATCATGGGTTTCATGTTTCGATATCAGCTCTGGCGTAATATCCGCACGTTTGCAGAATCTACAATCTTGTATTATGGCCCCTAATGTTGTGAACATCGAGAAACAAACATTGTGAATTAGGACATGACCAAAAGTTTTTCATAGCGAGCAAGGTAAATCATATATGAGTCGTATAGAATCAAAAGTGGCTATCTACACTTCAACTCATTTTTGGAAAAGTAGAAAATTATGGTTTTTTTTCTAAAGTACAGCAGTGATGATTGTTGCATTAACTGTATTTTAATCTATATGTAGTTTACTTATATGACAACATGAAGTTGGTAGCACAAAGTTTCAAAATAAACCAATATTGACGTTTTTTTTTGTTGGCGATTGTATTATATAATGGAACAAGGTCAGATTAAGTTAGTGTTTAGTCGAATATGTAAAAATAAATTTATATATCCGTGTCTTGGTTTGATGGAACAATATGTTATTTACGCAATCAACACCATCATTATAGGTCCAACATATGTTCATCATCAAGAGATAATGATTTACAATAACGTCTGCGTTATCACGGAAAATGAGTGGAACGTTACTAAGTATGTGGATAACCAACCTATTTATCTAACTGGCGACAGGAGTGAGGCAATACCAGTGTAAAATAATTATTTACAAGACCATTTTTTTTTGACGAGGGGAATGCATTTACGCACTATCCCTACCAAATTCATTAGGAGGATCAAAGTCGCCCCAATGAAGATGGCAGGGGGGTGTTGAGGGACGTCTCCACACCAGTGTGAGACTCACCCGGTGAGAAGCGCCGGAAATACCCACTAAAAGCATTTACAAGACCTAGCTCGAATACTACAGAAGAGATATTCCATGTTTTATTTGAATATTTTTATGACTGTGATGACGCTGTTGGTTGAGATGCGAGTTCTGCTATATTAGAGATCGTAAAGGTCCCTCAGTCGCTTCTTCAGATACATTGGTACTGAATCGACATACAGCAGAATATTCTTTACTTAATATTTTAAGTATAACAACATAGTAAGTCTTGACTGTCAATTTCTAGTTGGTAAAACTATCATAAAACCGAGCACTGATAATTCCAATTTTAAAAAAATCTATATAAACAGAAAAAATCACAACATAACTAATGCAAATTTACCAACAGTTATTACTAAATGACTCACGTTTGATGACTTTATCTTATCACTTTGAAATGTAAATTGTGTTTTATAGACATCCACGGGATGTACTTTGCATATTTCTCGAGATTTATTTTAATATATTAGATATACAGAATTCAGAAAATTGTCTTGATAAACGAGCCAGCTTTGTTATGTTATGTATCATAATTTTGTTTTATTTATAAAAATTCATAAGAATTTGTGAAATATGTTTAAAGAAAAAAATTCTATATAAAATGGTTTTCTTTTCTCTTGATTATTTCTAGCTCGAATATGTTGTATGCTTAAAGTCCAGTAATCATAAAAAATTGATATCATATTAACTTTTGAGCAAAAATGAGAAAGGGTAAATTAAAGGACAAGTAGTACATTTTTAAGTAATTATTGCGAAAAAAATTGCAAAAGACAACTAAGTGATTTGTTTTTAAAATTGATGTTGACAACAATATTGACAGTAATTTGTAGTAAAAACAAATTAAAACTTAATTGTATTCTAGTCATTGTCCACTTCGTCTAAGTACAATTAGAAATAAATAAAATTAGAAGAAAAGTTTAATGGAATATTTACATTTAAAATCGTGACACATTCATATGAGCCAAAGATACTAACGACTTTATTATAAGTAATATTATTTTAACTAGAAAACAATGTGTTTACTCAAAGTTTGGCAAGTTAGTCTTCGGTGTGAGTTTTAAACGTATTGGCGCGATTATTTTGCCAGAACGTTGTGTAACATCGCGCGCTGACAACGAGCATTTGAACATTCGACTTAATTAGATCTTCCATGAATCGGTGTTCCTCTTTGAAAGTTTGAGAATCGAATCATATTTGTAAATATTAACTTAGACTTGTATAATATATGAATACCATAATTAGAATTATTTTTAACTGAAGAATATGTTTTTTTCTTTCTTCATTATAAATTCTCCGCCATTTAGAATTTATATTCCATACAATAATTTTTTACACGATATACCGTGAGTATAGATCCACACTTCTGTCAATGTCACTAATTTAAAATGCTTTATGTAAATTTTTCTTGTTTTCATACAAATCTGCTGTAGTAAAATGTTGCTTATTTTGCTGATTTTGTGACAGCTAAGAATCCAGGCTTCATATTATCAACTAGCTGTGCGCCTGCGGCTGCGCCCGCGTTTTATATATTCTTCACTGCGTTTTAATCTTTTTATACGGAAGCATAATTATTGTCATTAAAAAATTTGGTACTAAGATAAAGTAAAAAAAATCTCATAAATTGTAGCATTTGTCCGTAAAACTCTGCATTGAATCGGATTTAATTAAAATTTTTATGAGTTTTTTTTTACGCGGAACCCTAATTATTTTCGAAAATTAAAAGTACCGTAAGTTACTCGGTGTAACTTCAGATATCTACCAAAAAAAATCCCATCTAAATCGGTTCAGCCGTTCCGGAGATTACTCATTACAAGCAAACAGATAACTTTAAAATTAGTAACGTGTCAAATTTCTATGATTTTCGCAAGTAGGTACAAAATGGAATGCATATTTAATATGTCGATTACTCATAAAAATGAGACAAAAGGAAAACAGTGGAAATCTGGCATAAACGCCAGGTTAGTGCTTAAGGGGTTAATATCGTTACTGCGAATATTATCTACATATATTATATTGGTAAAGTGATGTCTCGGACACTGATAATATGGTATGTTATAATAGTACATAATAAGTTTTTAAGTTTTTTAGTAAAATTTAAAAAACCCTACCTAAAATATGTAAACATATTTATGTTGACTACTTAAGTATTTATTTACTATTTTTTAATATTTTATGATTGAAATAAAAAGAAAAAAAAACATTTTAAATCGATTAACAATACAGAAACCTTTTGAAATTCCTTAAAAGAGAAAATATGAAGGTATCTTACAGATAACTTGAAAGCAGTGTCGCGTCTGCAAATGTTAATAGAATCAATTATTCATTGCAGGATTTTGGATGTCACTTGGCGATTAATTGCGGAGTTTCGTTTTAATTTAATTAATTAATACAAATCAATCCCGGACTTAATGAATTCGGTTATTGAGTGTATTCTGTTTGTATAATTTATGCAATTAGTTACCTAATATTAATTATTATTAATAATTTATTTTAAACAAATTCCATATATAGGGATTATTTGGATGTTTGTTAATCTTGTAACTCTGAAGTGATTCGATCAATGTGTCTGAAATTTGATATATAGGTAAATTTTTCCGAAGTAATTAATATAAATTGATTGGAATAACTCTAAATAACTCCACCTAGTTATAACTACTCTTCATTTACTTCAAAAGTAGGGGACAGGTTATTTTAAGAAGAGTGTCAAACTATATGTTTCTTAATAATACATACATACATAAGCTCACGCCTGTTATTCCCGAAGGGTTAGGCAGAGGTGAAATAGCGAACTACACCACCCACATTAAGTCGAGATTAGTTCCGTCCTAGATGTGATAGGGGGCGAGCCTGTCGCCATATCGGGCACAAATTCCAGACTCCGGGATGATACTGAGTAGAAAAACCCAATTTCACTTGACCCAGGGATCGAACCCAAGTCCTCAGAACGGCACTCGCACCGTAATGCAACCGCGCCACCGAGTCATTCTTATAGTTCTTAATAATAATAGTCGTAAAATTATATGCTTTAGAAATTTAGAGTTTTATTTTCGATATATCACCGGAAGAAGCTTATCATGAGGTATGACAGGCTATTGCATTGTTTGTTAAATGAGTTATAAACCAACTAGCAAACAGACAAACGCTTGTAATATATAAGGGTAAAACCTTTTACAATTTACATTATGTTATCGTTAATGTCGGTTATTTAAAAAAATTGTTGACTTGGATAATAAAAACAATTACAGTATTTTGAAGCAGTAAATATAAACAGACATGTCATTTGATATTATGTATAATAGAGATGGGACAATTGAAATTCCCTTCCTGGCATAGAGTATGCAGATGAGAGAGGTGACCGCACGCCGCACCAGATCGTCCGATGTTTACCTTCAATTTGCATAAACATAACAGAAGCAGATCGCCTCCAGGCCTTCTAGTACTTACGCAGTATATTACATATTTATATACAAAGCTGTGATCGCGTCTTCACTTGTATTATACAATAAACTAGCTGTGTAATCGCGGCTACGCCAGAGTTTAATGTGTTTTTCATAGCTTTTATTTTTTGTTTTATACGGAACGCTAATTTTTATTTTAAATACTAAGGATATAGTAAAAATATTTCTCATAAATTGAAGCACTTGCCCGTAAAATTGTGTATTGAATCGGATTTTATTCCTTTTTTTATGACTTTTAAATTTTTGTTACGCGGAGCCCTAATTATATTTTCGAAAATTAAAAGTACCCTAAGTTACCCGGAGAAACTGCAGCTATCTGACAAAAAAAGTCCCGTCAAAGCTTGTCCAGCCGTCCAGGAGGTTATCCGTAACTAATAGACAGACAGAGAAAAATTTTACAAATTATATTTCTGCTATAGGTATCGTATATACATTCATAGCTATTTAGTAAAAAAACGTAATTTTGACATTACAAATTAGACACTTTAATTTTATTTATTAGTATAGATATACACCAAAATCGAACGACAGAATTATTAATGATTAAAAGAAAATAAATTCTCAATTTACTTGGGTTCGGTGCAGTATGTTACCTTCTCCCCTATTATCCGGTATCTCTTCATTTACTCCTTCCTCTTTCGTATTACTCACACACTGCATCTGCACTTTCTTTGTCCTTCCTCTACTTTTCCATCCTTCCACATTCATATTCATGGCTATTATTATCCACATGCGCTTTCTCTCTTCTCATAACCTGTCCAACCCACGACAAACCTTTCAACTTTTTTACCAATGGAACCACTTTTAAACTCTCTCGTATTTAACTTTATTATTTCTTGTTATATCACACATACGTTTAAACATTCGCATCTCAGCTACATACAATCTTTTCGTATACATCTTCTTACTAGCCTAGAATTACTATTAATTAGAACTATCTTATAATAGAAAAGGATATGGATATAAGTCAACATAATTTTTAATTACATATATTCTAAGTTGATCTGTTAAGGAAATCATTTAAATGAAGATTTCAAAGCAAGTGTAAGAAAACATAAAATATTGTCACGGGTTTAGCATAGTATTGTTTTAAGGTATTTTAGCAAAACATTAATAAGTCCAAATACAAATTATTGTAATTAAAATATCATAAATTTATAAAAGGTCTGGTGGAATTATTACAATGGGATTACTTCGGGGAATAGACCCTGGTTTGTTTGGCTTCAGGTATATCTTCTGCCTGTTGCTTAGTTTTTGATAACATATTTTATATTTCAGACTAGTTGTGTACCCGCGACTGGGTACGCGTTTCAAATAATTATCATTGCAAAATATTGTTTTTAAATTATACGCAACCCTAATTATTATTAAATTATTTTTTTTGCTAATAACATTAAGCAAAGAAATTTCACACTAATTCGAATACGTGCCAGTAAAACTGTGGATTGAATCGGATTTTATTCACAATTGCACGAGTATATATCTTCGATTACATATTTTGCAATCGCTCCACAATTTACAGAGAAATAGCGTAACAAACATACATAAAAGAAATACATACGAATTGATAACCTCCTCTTTAAAGTCGGTTAAATAATTGTAAATAATGAATTCAGTCCATATCGCCGGCAGAAGGCACGTCAATTAACATCAAGTGAGATTAAGCATATATATGCAATTTACAAAAATACAATTTGTTTTACTTAACTATTTATTTAGTGTCAAGTTTGGGAAGGCTTTGATTTGAAAGAATAATGATAGCGGGTTGTAATTCGAAGGGTAAAAAAATCAATTTACAATGTTATATTACACGCACTAGAATTTGTTCAGTCTAACACAATACAAATTTGAATTACTTTTCCGAATAAATAGGGGATAGATTTACTCGTTTCAGAGTAAATTATACTTCGCTTCGCTCCCCTATATAGAGTATGTGCGTGTACATTTTTACGATTCACTTTATCGTAGATTTTTATAACCCGATGTGTTGTCATATATGGGAAAATTAAATTTGCATACTGTGAAAAGAGATTGTAGTAATAATGAAGAAAAAATTTATCGTCGCCAAACCCAGGGACGAGTATGATGTTCTTTTTTATATTTTTAACTGAAATATTCTCGGTCGAAATGAATAAAAATAGGGTAATCAAGTATTATAGAGTGATACTTTAAAGTAGTCACAAATAACTATAAATAACCATTATAATGTCACGAGAACAATTGAATAAAAAATTAGATTAAGGAATAAATTAAAAAGGGAATGAAAATATGAACCTAATATAATATCTATAAAAACCGAAGGTTCTCATCTACATAAAATAGGTATAAAATTACAAGTAATAAAAAACCTAGCCAGCGTAGAAACTCGTCCCATATAGCACTGCTAAATTTATACCAAAAATTCGTTGTCAGAACTGTACGCTGTATGTACTGTATACGCTTGCCTGATCCAAATAACTGCACGGAATAATGCAATAGTGTGGCCGCATCTTTTATTGTCCAACAATTTACTATATCCTATAAATTGCCTGTTGAGTGTCGCGAGGTCTTCATCACCCATAGTGTGTCTGATAACATAACTTTAATAATGTAAAAATTGGTGTAAACATCGTTCCATTATCCAATGTCTCACGTCTAATCCCACTGCATCGTGTTATATCTCTTTATTATATTTTATAATAGTTTCACTTGAAATTTTGATGATAACACCATCCTTTCCTTGTTCTTACTCTATCAAATTCTATTGTTTCTCGGCGTTCCAAATATTCAAATTTTGAACGTTTCCTTCTTAAGGGACCTCCTTAATGAATACAATAAAAACTCATGTTACATTAGTAGAACGCATGGGTAAGATGTACTGACAGTTGACATAAATAAACCAATAGAAAACCTTCGGGTTTTCTTAACGAATTTAACAAATAAATAAAATGAAGATATATAAATAATAATATTATAATAAATATGAGTTGAACTAAACCCAATCATTACAATATAGGATGGATTATTATGTAAACGTTGGTGATGTCTGGAAATGACATCCGTCTCTGTGATGTATAGTTCTACAAAAAACATGTTAATAAAAAACCAGATCGAATTTCTTGCCGGTTCTTCTCTATGACTGGATTATTTTCCAAACCGGTGGTGGTATTATGACGTTCATAAGAGCCTTATCAGGGCCTTTAAAGAATTTTTAAATTTGAATTTGAATCAAGTGAGCTTAAGTGTACTATTTAGGTACCATAGATCATAATTTTATTGCAGTTATGTATGTTTTTATATTGCCTTTATTGAGCCTAGGTTACTTTTTTAAAGTTATAGATGGCAGTAATTACTTAACATTTAAGTAAGCTGATTGCATGTGTTATTTTTGATACCTTTGTGTTATTTTTGATATTTTTGAAACTTGCACGGGGCCAATTAAAACAAATTTACTTAATGTTAGAATAAGTACATGTGGGACTTCTATCAAGGGCTCGGTCGTTTATTTTTAGTGTGGACTTTAAATTTTATTTCAAAAATAACGGGATCTTTCTTTCTTCAAATAAGTACAAAACTCTTTCTCGTATAATTGAAACAGTAAGTGACAAACCGAATTCAAGAAATCTAATTACCCCCGACTAATCTTAAATAAGGAAAGAACAAATAAAGAAAAGTAACTTTTCTCTTCACTGGAAAAACGTGTTAAATCTTAATTTTAATTTCTCATCTTCCCGTCGACAGTTTCTACGAAGTCGTCTTCTCTTATGTAAATGGGTACAACTTTTCGCTTTTTCATTAAAAAAAACCTTGGACTAATGTTGATGTTATTATGTTCCAGTTCTTTCAACTCGATTGCATATAAAGCAATGACGGAAAAAGCTACCTCTTTGATATAGAAAGTTGATCCTCTAAGATACTTAATTACACTAACTACGACTAATTATTGCTCTAGATCTGTCTGTCTATTAGGATAAGTGTTAGTGTATGTAACTTTTATTTTAAACTAGCTGTGTGCTCGCGGCTGCCACCCGTGTTTTACGTATTTATCATTTATCATTGCGTAATTTTTTTACGCGGGACCCCTAACTATTTTCGAAAAAAAAAGTACCCCAAGTATCGCGGAGTATCTTGAGCTATCTACCGAAAAAGTACCGTCAAAATCGGTCTAGCCCATCCGGAGAGTACCCGAAACAAACAGAGAGACAGACAAAAATTATATACATTTTTTTAAATTGTATTTTTGGTATCCATCCATAAGACGTCCATTCTTAGACATAGGTCTCCCCCAATAAGGGGGGATTGCCATAATCATCACGCTTGACAGGCAGGTTGGCGGTCGCAGTAGATGTTTGTGATACTCCGAGGATGCTGCTGCCCATCTTCTGGTTTTTATCCCTTAGTCGCCTTTTACGACACCCACGTCAAGATATGGGATTTTGAGTATAGGTGTCGTATATACATTCATATCTACTTAGTAAAAAAAAAATATTTTGACATTACGAACAGACATTTCAATTTTATTTATTAGTACCGATAGATAAATTTACAAGATTATTATAATTACATTATAAAACTATTCACAGTATATCCATACATCCATTCAACCGAAGACGTGCAATGTAAGAGTGTACACATCCAAAAAAAAAATTTACTTCTACCATTAGTATGTGTGAAAAGTAGTAAATAATTACAGTTAAGACAATACCTCGTAATGGGAGTAGATTATATGATTTTCCCATTTGCAAAGTCAACGTATTTTGTGAATATCATTTTGAGTGCCATGTGGTGCCGGCTAAGAATAGTACCACGCCATGTCGATCCCGCGGGTTTCGTAATAGGCGACTAACGGGTATAAACTAGAGGATACGCAGCAGCATCTTCGGAGTACGACAAACACCTGACTGCGATCACCAACCCACCTGTCCAGTGTGACGATTATGGCAATTCCCTCCTTATTGGGGATACCTATGTCCAGCAGTGGACGTCTTATTGTTAAATGAAAGAAAATCATTTTGGAACATACATATAACATTAGTTATTTACTAATGTATATAGAGCCATATACAAAACATATCATCGCTTCAAATGTACCTGTGACTATATGATGTGACAGTTGCACCCGTCAATACATCCGTGCGGAATTTAGTCTATGGAAAACTGTGATTAAAAAAAAGTTGGCCGTCACGGCACGCGAGTGAGTTTAGACGTCTAGGCACATCAATAAATGTTGCTTATAAAAACAAAATAAATTGTAATTACTGTGTGTATAAATGGAACAATTCCGCGTCCATGGAATTTGGTTCAAACCCATCTCAAATAATTCCATAATGACCCTAAGCTATCATTCGCACATCATGAGGAAACCATTGCATGGTGGTTGGGAATTTTCTACGGATGTTTTGGTAACAATAGGCGTGTTCCGGCAGCATCACTTGAGAGCCAGTAACTTTAGACTTAGTGTGCTTATCACCCTAGACCACACCGTCGCTTTACATCATGTAATAAATATTTATAAAGTAAATTACTATATCATATATAATGAACCTAACACTTTAGGGATATAAAAGTTATTAAATATATTACAGAATTGTTGTATTTTTTAAATACAGGTGTTATATCTTCATACCAAGCGGGGCTCTATTTTTCACCGTAATAAGATTGTTTAATATCGCTTACGTATTTGTTGTATTGACCACTTAAAATCAGGTGAATGTTCATTAGTTCATGGTAAATTGACAAACGAACCTTTTTCAAGCTGAGCGTACTTGGCCTTAAACGCTTAATCGAACAAAGAGGTCCGGTTGAATATTTAAAAGGGTCACTTCGCCTTCTAAATTTCCAGAGCAAATGATCCGAACCAGCAGACGTATATGTTTGCATAGGATTTAATTGTGCGTCTGTATGTATCGTTTACCATAAACATGCACAATTTGTTCCCTGTGACTTATCTTTGTATCTTATACTATTAAGTGACCAATTCTTGTATATATATATATATATATATATATATATATATAAATATATCTGTGTGTGAAAACGCTGTATCGATCCGAATGAAACTTTGCATTTCATAAGTAAAGCGTTAATTTTTAAATTAATTATTTAATTAAAACTTGTATTGGTCATATATCTATTTAAAATTTTCGGTCAAACTTTCATCGCGTGCAGAGAAGCTTCACGTTTTTTTTGTCATTTTCACACTGAGTATTTCAAATGTACAAGCAACGTAAGCCCCGAGGGCTATAATAAATAAACCTTCAGGGACCAAGGGTTAGAGCTGTTTCACAAAAGAAGTGAGTAGTGTCTGGACTTCGCTTATCTATCTGCAAGTGTGGAAGTTTCAGAGTAACCCCCCTCAGTAATTCCTTACTATCGTTACACGAATGAAACTCGAACGCGAATGAAACTTACGAAAAGTTAAGAAAACGTTTTAACATCGTAAATGTTATAACTTACATTTTCTATTCGTAATTACTTTTTTCATGGGTGTCATATTTTGGACTGTAATAGGCTCAGAGCCTTGAAGATCCCTGATACGAAGTGACGGTGTAATTCAGGACGGGAAACATCTAAACCCCTCAAATTGTGCTAATGAAGTACATTCACGCGTACTTTTTTAGATTGTCAAACGCTAATGCCGTACTAAAGTTTCATTACAATGTTTTCTTTCATCGAAAACTCAAGCTCATTATAGATAGTGGATTCGTTTCTACGTCCAAAGACGCTGGATCCGATAAGAGTAAGATAATATATCGCTGTAGTATTCTGAATTGGGAGCTTATCTAATAACATATTTTTAAATCTATTTTTTATCATCAATTAATCCTATATTCACATGTTATCTTTACTTTAACGGGTTATATAGTATGCTATCCTTTTGCCATAGCAAATTTTTTTACTTTTACTGTAAACAATTTACGTGGCTCTCTGTGAAAGTAAACGAGAGATAAGATCACAAATTTCTAACATACTGAAAATTTGACATTCTATAACCAACTACAATGTAAGATTAAAATAGCAAAATGTCCTGCATTTGTTAATCTTTCCTGTTACATAGTAGCCGTGTGCCCACGGGTGCGCCTGCGATTCATATGTTCTTCACTGCGTTTTAATTTTTTTATAAGAAACCGGAACTGATATTATTTTCGAAAAATAAAAGTACACAAACTTACATGAAGTAACTTCAGTTATTCAAAAACAAAAGTCGCGTCCTTATCGGTCCAGCCATTTCGGAGATTATCCGGAATAAACCGATAGACAAACAAAATGTAAAAAGTTTATTTTTGGTATAGGTATCATATAAAAGGGGGGGCGGGGTAAACTGCGGCTTGCGAGGCACATGAGGTTCTTTGAAGGATTATTTGTGGTTCTTGATAAATGTACTCGAGTACCACTTCAATTTGATGTTATTATATTTTAAAAAAATATTACGGAGCGGTATGTGTTTCAAAATGTATTTTAATTAACTGACAACAAATATAAAAGTCTATTATTTATTGATTTACGTCCAAGTTAAGAATTATATGACTCATCGAAAACTGTGCGAACGAACATAGAAACAGTGGCGTAATCTTCGTAATCGACCGATTCCAGATCGATTTCGAATTTTTTAAACGTTTTCGCATACCTTTTAAATATGTAGCAGGCTAGCTACATCCTTTTTCGTATTGAGAAAAAAAATGATGATACCTTGGTAACGATTTGTTTGGTCAGAGATGAAAAATATCAATACAAATACGTATTTAATAGCGGATCGCGAAAAATGTCAAATTTAGACAAATGGCTCGTATAATCAAGGTGCTTGGCTACCTCTGGTATATATTCATATGTATCAAGTAAAAACAATAATAGTTTGACATAACAAACAGACACTTCAATTTTATTTATTAGTAGTATAGATATATAAAACTGCTAACTTGTTTGGGTTTTGTTAGAACTAACAATAGTTTGGAGTAGCTAATGCAATTTGTATTTGTTTGTTGCTTCTCCATTCGAGCGTCGAAACAGACAAATAGTAAGGGTAAGCCGCAACCGCCTTTATCGCCTATATTTGACGTCTTATTCCTTGTACTGATGACCATCTCAACCAGCATTTTTATCTACGTTTAGCTAAACTTTTGACAAGTTCTTAGTATAACAATATTGTTGGATGTTTGTGATTGCGATATCGTTTGTTAGTAGTTGTCGGAAGTTATTTTATTTTCCTGTTAGACGTAATTCTGTATCAACTGTTTCATGTGTGGAGTATTTCTATTATTAATATATAAACTTAAAATATACAGGTTTCTCTAAGTTTTTAATAATGTATTTTATAAGCTATAAATTGCACCTGGTAAGTGTTGCAAGGGAAATAATTTTATTTCAGTCAGAAAACTTCGCAAGCGTAAACATAACAACTCATCAAAGTTTCATAATAATCGGATAAATAGTTTAACAGCGTAATGAGGATAAACTTAATAGAATCCACGCTGTCTATATTAGTTTGTTCTTCAAATGTAGTGAAACTGACTGGAGTGTTTGAGGTTTAAAATTACTTGCAGCTTAAGCCATCTTATTAAGAAACGTTACTTTTTAATTTCAAAGTCAAATTAATAAAAAAAAATAATCAATGAAATAACATGACACTTCTTCAAAATGATGTCCCAGTTTCATCATCAATATGACAGCCGAAAGACGTTTACTGCTGGACAGAGACTTCCAGCGGATTCCCATGATCGTTAACAGGTAATCAGTCCAACTTGTTAGGTGTCTGCTCACGCTGCGACTTCCGGTACGTGTTAGCTATTCGTGAATCCGTTCGTGTTTAGATGTGATCTCGATTTCACTCTTTTACAATTCTGTAAAACTATATTCAAATCGATTTAACAAATTTAAAATTATGCACTTTCATGGAAAATAAATAAATACTCATTTATTTTTACAAATAGCTTTCGGATTTTTCTTTAAATTTCATTCAACAACGTTTTGAGAATACATTTCAATTTCAAGAAAAATATTATCTCCGTATTTTATTTCATGATAAAATTGTTATAAACGATATTAAAAAAAAATTAAATTGAATGAAAAACGAAAAATAATTTACGATATTTTTCCGATATAGTCCAGAGTGATCTATTCAGTTCAAAGCTACGTGAATAGGCGGCTAATGATCCAATGTGAGTGGACATAAACCCAATTCACATGAAACATACATCTACCCGTTTAAATACGTAGATAAATATGAACCGCGTCGAAATGGAATGAACGGTCATTTAAAATGTTCTATTGAGCGCATCAAGTATGAAACACTTCAGGCTTTTAAAAAAGAGCATAGAAAATATATTTATTTTTATCCAAGCGAATCTAGTTTATTGAGAGTGGTACCATGTTTGGAAATAAAGTCCATTGATACAGATTCTCGAAGTACATAAAGAACTAGTGTTTTTCGGATTATTTGTGATAAATAGCATGGTATTTGAGCCCTTTTATTAATACCTAGGGGTACTGGCTTTCAGGTGATGTTGCCAGAACTTGATGGTTGGGCATTTTAAAAAATAATGTCTATCTGGGTTGCCACCACCTTGAAGTTAGAAAATCTGTAATTTGGTTGATTTTTTAACTTTGCTAACCCGGCTACAAATGATTTTCAGATACCACGTCTCTTGGTTCATATTATTTACTAGCTGTGCCTGCAAATTCGCTCACGTGAAATGCAAACATTTATATTCCAATAGACAATTTATATCCTCCCCTACCCCGTCCCGTCCTGTCCCGAGATTTTGCGTGATTTCGAACAAACAGACAAAATGTGTTCTGTAACAGATTTCGAATCCCTACATAATTTTTTTCTTCCAGAACAGTCAAAATTAATGAAAAATAGTATAGCACCATGTATGAATAATCGTCAGAAATACATGTATAAATTGCTTACGTAATTACCACACTTTGTCCCTCATGTCACCATAAATAAACAAAACTTGCATCGTCCAATTATAGTTAGAACGAAATGATATTATGTTCCGCGCCATATTTAGACCTAACGATATGATAAATGAAGTTCACTTTACTACTTCCATAAAATGACTCCTTAATACAACGTCTAAAATGATTGTGTGAAAGTTGAATATGATATACATATATTTTGTATTATGTTATTTTATTCAGTTTCAATCAATCCATCAATTTTTTGTTATTGAATAAGACTAAAACGCATTTACTTACAAAGTCTTCTTTCATACTAAAGTCGCCGCGTGTCATTCAAATTACTATAACTTTTGAAAGAGTGGACCGATTTTAATGAAATAAAGTTTTGATGTTATTCCGAAATATGCTTTATAATTATCTATTTGAATTTTTTAATTATACTTAGTAGTTTCTAATTGATACCTGTACAGACTAACAGACAGACAGTCAGCCATTACTAAAAATGGTAGAAATGGGTTTAATTACATATTTTTAGTCCCTTGCAATAGTTCTTATTACAAAAATCGGAAATGTACAGATACGTGAAATTTACAAATTTTTTTATTAGTTTAGATATCCTGTGATGTGATGCTACAACAAGTAGCTGAATAGGGGGCTATTGTTTGGATTCACTCGTGACTATTTAAAATGTGTGTTTTTGTATTTGTAATGTATATATTAGCTATCCAACAATAAATTTCTTTCTTTCTTTCTTTCTTTCTTTCTTTCTCTTTCTGTCATAAGTTGTAAATTGGACGGTAAAAAGTACCTCTAAGCTTAGGCACACATTTGACCCTATCGTATAATACTGATTATTCCATCCATTTAACCGAAAGACGTCCACTACTAGACATAGATACCTCAATTAAGAGGGAGATTTTTACATTTGTCGGATTTTTACATTTATTAGCGCTATTATGTAAATTTTGATAAAGTTTATTCATAATCAGAACATACGATAGGGGTGTGTAAGTATACATTTTATTATTTGTCTCTGAGCGGCAGCACTTAAGCGCCATCTTATGTTATGTTAACGTGATAGCATTGGTTACGTGAATCTATATGTTTATCCCCTACCGAGAATCCCTTAACACCGCTAAAGAAGTTATCACTTCAAAAATAGCTAGTAAACAAAAAAAAAATAAAGTCGGTTGACTAATTGAGCAGAAAAATGCACTGAAGTGTTTTATCTCTATACACACAAGAGATATAGTTCAGTAAATAATAGTGAGGAAGAGAAATGATTAGCGAGCGAAGCCGCTAAGTATAACTGGTGTTGTGTAAAATAAACCGTATACTTAGACTAATATACTTTTTATTTCACTAATCTTTTTCGAATAATTTTGTTTTCATTTATGAATGACAAATTTTAACGTGAAGTTTACGTAAGCCATGAAATTTGGCCCGGTGTTAAGTGGGTACAGGTATTTGGATTTCGTGTGCCAATGCATCCTATATTCTCCGAAATGGTATTGCAAATACATTTTTCTGTTTGACGCTAGAAGTCCCTATTTTATATTATGTATTTAAAATATAGATTTAATAATTAATTAAAACTCGTAAGGTAATAAAATATCCAAAAATAAATATATTTCCGTTTACCGTTTCGAGTCAAACATTTATCCGACCTAATGGAATTGGCTTTGATTAAAGTAAATTATTAGATTAGTCGTCATTATTTATAAAAAAGGAAAGTAGATGTACACCTATATTTAAACAGGTTTTCTTGTAATTTTTCAGTTAATTAACAGAAAGGTCGACTGAGACGTGAAACTCGTTTTACTATACAATTATTTAATTTGTAAAAAGAACAAATAATTGTTAATTTTTTTTTGCTGTAAATCTGCCTAAGGGATCTTTCAAGTACCACGTAACATTTTGAACATTTATAACCCATCCTCCTTCTTGATAGTAATATCAAGCAAAGCCTTTACCACCTGATTACGAGCGAGTTGCCTTAATTAAAAAAAAAAAAAAAACAAAATATTGCTTACGTAATTCTTTAAAGGCCCTTAACCCTATTAACCTGAATCTGAAAGTTTTATAGGGCTTGAAGGCTCTATATTTTAACGTAACTAGAACAAATAATGAAAATGGTGACATAAGTAACCCTATAAGTGAAACGATTAAACTTTTTTTATTATTCGACTTTTGCAAAATTATTTCTTAAATAAAATATATTTCAAAAGCGATGACGACTTAAAATATATATTTTTTATTACACAGTATAGGCTCAGTGCTTTGGCCACAATCTCACCTGATGTTAAGTGGCGATGTGGTTCAGGGTAGTAAGCATATTAAGCCTAGAGGTGGTTCTCAAGTGATGCTACCGAAACACACCTATTGGTATTTGGCTACAGGTTTTCAAACTTGAGGGTGATAGCTGCTATCCAGGCGGACTTCATTAGAAAAAGCCCTACCACCATTGCCTATGGTTTCCTCACGATGTTTTCCTTCGCCGAAAGCTCAGGCCGATTTTAGAGTCGGATAGGTGGGGATCGAGACTGCGTCGACTGCAATACAGTGAAGGACATATAAAACGCGGGCGCCGCCGCGGGGCCACGACTAGTATCAAACATTGCCCAAAAACGATAACGACTTCCAATAATTATCTGATCGTTGTATACTCGTAAGTAAAATAATGCTGTAATAATGTATTGAAATTATTACATTAAAACGGAGGCGCGTGAGCTCCTTGTTATATCTACACGATAAAACGGAGTAAGGGATTCGAAGCACAAACGCCTCTTCCGTCCGAAAAGCCATTAAATCGTGAATTGTATAAACAAGGCATTATTATTGTCCCGGGTATCGAACAGTTAATCCTTCCCGCCAATTATCACGACCGTAACTAATCCCGCTGAAAAGGGGTTAGTTACGTACAGCCTGACTCCTAGAGATATGGTATCTTCAATTTGAGATATAAGAGAAAGCGCTGTCGGCGACAAATTTCTAGAATAGTTAATTCACAAATCATTTTCTCCCCAATAAGAGAGTTAGAAAGGATAAAAAGGACAGCTCGGGCCGATTATATTATACCTCTGCGACATTGACTTCTAATTATAAAATAAGAAAAACTTTGGCTTACATCACTTTTTTGTTCTTATTTGTTAAATGTGTTTGATGGACGTCTGAAAACGATGTTACAATCAGGCATTCCCACTATGATTGAAGGTTACTAATTTCTATGATGATTAAATTATATAAAAAATAAACAAAACGCAGTGGTTTGTATATACATACATTATATTCTATGATATATGACAACCACTATACATTATCCTAATACCACTATTTACAATAGTTAATTTATATCAAGTTGTTTGCTATATGGTACGCACCATTACATGTGAATAGAAAATATATCGTCAAGTAAGAAAATACGATAGTAAATGACAAAAGCGAATAAATCCAATGGAGGGTTTGACTCGAGAATTGTATTAACATTTAACAGCCATTATTGCTCCAGTAATCGGAATATCCCAGCAGTTAATCTTTGCACTCAATTATGGAGGGAAACTATTATTGTTGGTGGAAGATAAACCCCTAATTTTTTTGTAACTCTTTTTAATTTTGTTGTACTATTTGATTGCCCAATTGCCAAGCTGGAGGATGGTAGGTACCTAGGCGGGAATTAAAAAATGCTATACGACATGGTTTTGTTACTATTAAATTTCTATATAAACTTAGGGTAGTTCTAGAATAGTATAGATGGATTCAAACTTACGTTCATTCAGGCGATCATCATTGCTCGATCATTTCTTCTAATATGAATTTAAATAATATCCTGACAATTAATGTTAGACAGTTTAGTGTCAATAGTAAATTAATATGAGGCTATAAGTTGAGACGCATTAAGTGCGTACCCCGATTAGTTATATCACAAAAGAAGAATCAGATTATATTAAAAAGCGGCTGCTAACAAGAAATTATAAAGAATAATGAAAAAAAAAAATTTGTTTATAAAGGTTATCGGGTAAGTCTCCAGAAAACAGGATTTATCCACCAGTACAGCTTTGTTTCGAGATCGATGCAGTCAGGTACCTAAAAAGTAGTCGAGACGTGATCTTCCGTATTGAGCTTAAAGGCTGGAAGAAAGATATAGAGAAAAGTGATGATTTCATATTTTAAGAGGTTAGATTCGTTAACTTTGTTTTTTTTTTCACAATCATCTTCACTGGTTTTTTTTATATCACAAGTCGACGTCACTAGATGTTCCTGGAATTGGAAACAATCAAACACTCCATCGTAGACGGTGCCTTATAAATTTTAGACTCGTTCACGCACTCTGATGGAAGCCTCTTCGGCATAATAAATACAATTAAGTTAATTGCCGGCAGTTCTTAACGGAGCGAGTTTTAGGCGGCACTTAAACGATAATGTATTGTGCGACACAGGCGTTTCTACTTCGTGTAACGGGATCGTAAAGTGCATTTGATGTTGTTAATTTGCATTAGTTTTGTTAATTTTATTGTTAGATTTTTTGTTTCCAGATATTTTTTTATATTATCCTAGTCTTGAGAATTAAGATGGAATTAAATATACTATTACATCCAAATGACCAATTTCATTCATTTTTAAATGTTTTATATGTATTTTCTTTTAAGATGTTTCACGGTGCCTCGAGGCAACAACCTGACCAGAATGAGTTGCCAGTGTCGACAAACGGCACAGAGATGTGGTTGCTTATATTGTGTTTAATAAGAAAGTTCAAAAGTTACTCAAAGGAAAATGGTCTCTCCATTATGCTCATAATCATGATCATGATCAAATCAGTAATAAGGAGATTTGCATAAGAACTAATATAACCGACATTGCTCGAAGAATTGCTAAATTGAAGTGGCAATAAGGACCAACTACCTAGTCCAAGACCGGTCGTTGTGGAGATCTTTAGGAGAGACCAATGACCAGCAGTGAATGTCTTTCGGTTGAAATGATGATGATGTATTTTGTATACTGTGTAAATTGAGCGTTTAGCCACAAGGTCACGTGATACGCTAAACCTAAACGAATCGGTCCTTAAGTGGGGCTGCCAAAACTTGTCTATAAGTTCCTGGCGATACATTTTTTAGAAATTTAGTTATTAGAAAGTTATCTGACTGCAATGTCACAATTTCATTACGATGATGTCCAACGTCGATATACCTTACATTGTAAAGGAAGGGGGATACGCATCGCACGCGGAGATTTATTTTTTCTTTTTTTTTTTACTTTTATTGTTTATTTATCTTTATAAAAATTAAAATGCTCCTAATACGCCATTTTGTTATAAATTACTTTGTTAGCATTAACGAACAACGATGGCTTATGATCAGTAACGTCAGGTACTTTTGTACATTAAATCATATCAAGTTATTAGCTTGACCTCGTGGTGAAGGAAAACGTTGAATTAGCTAAATACCACCATTAATTTAAGAGATCTGTGGGGAGGTTTGTTCTGTTAGCATCACTCGAGAGCCAGTTCCATTTTCCATTAACATCTTTGCTTATCATCAGTTAAGATTACAGGAAAAAAATGTCATTCCGTTAAAAAAGAACCTACAATCAAACGCATGCAACACAAAGAAAAAAAAAATCAAACAAGAAAAAATAATCAAAAAGTACACACTTCAAACAATAAATTTTTCATAGTGCAACGTTCCTAATGTATATTCGATCGGCAATGCCAAGTTTTACATTTGAATTTCAGATCATAGTGATCCCTGTTTATTTTAGAATTGAAATAAGGATTTGTTATTTGAGATCAGAAGCTTATTGTATTTCAGTAGATTTCAATAAATAAATATTTGCACAAAAATAATTAAATCGTTCTCTGTTGAATTGTTGGTTTTCTTGAATTTATATTTCACATTCTTCTTTGATTTGTTTACTTTTTTATATCCATCTATTGTAAGAGAAAATAAAAATTGTAAGTTGGAAGGCACAAGATATTTAAACATTCGTAGGTTAAACCCCCCAATTTACCGTAGAAATCATATTGTCCGATTTTCACGATCTAGTTGGTCATAAGAGCCGTTCAAACTTGTTATTGTATTTACTTAAATACTAGATGAAATACTTCGTCCGGGTGAAATGTGACTCATAATGCACAATATTTTACAGAAGTTCATTGATGCGTGTGAATCGGGCTTAACGAACTCAAGATGGCATCCAAGTGCCCAATATGGCGATCTTTTACAAAACTTCACTGATACGTGTGAATTGGCCTTAACGAACTCAAGATGGCATCCGAGTTGCCAATATGGCAACTGCTATTTGCACCATTAGAATTTAACAAAATACTCGACAGTCAAAATTTAGCGGATGTATATTGTCTACTCGAAATCATTATTTTTTTACGTTTTATTATTCAGGTAATTTTTCAATCGAGTCAATCGTACCACTTGACCGGATTATTAATATAGATTGGTTAATTCACTTGGGTGAGCTATAATTTTGAGCGTATTTGAGGATGGTTTTGTGTGTCTCGGGTAGGCTCGAAGTGTTCAATTTTTCTTATAACCTATATTGTATTATTCTATCATCTAAAATAGATTTCTATTAAATTGAAATTTCTGAGGAGATGTGAATAAGTACTATTATATTTTATAACAATATAAATCAAAATCAAACAGAACGAGAAAACTCTTCAATATATTTTTTAAATAATTCTTTAACCGCGTTGAGCGATCCTCAGGAATAGAGAGAAAACTTATTTTGCGTTATCAATGCTATGACGTCAGCCGTCAACATGCTACAGTTTATCAAGTATAAGATGGTATTTAAGTCTAAAATATTTTCCCATAAATCTCATACATCCGTCAACCGAAAGATGTCTTCTGCACATAGGTCTCCCCCAAATGGATTGCCATAATCACCACGTTTGGCAGGCGGGTTGGCGATCGCAATAGGTGTTGGTGGTACTCAGGGGAAGCTGCTGCCCAACCTCTAGTTTATCCTTTGATCACCTGTTACGACACCCACGGGAAGATATAGAGTGGTACTATTCTTAGCCGGCACCACACCGCGTCCCATGGATGCTTATTTTAAATATATTTATTATTGAATGTATTTTATTTAAAATTTTTAATTGATTTTTAATGTTTTATTTTAAAATACTTTACTTTTTTTGTCTAATTATTGTTTTAATTTATTTAAAATTATTACTAATTTTATTTTATTTTATTTCTGATAAATTGATGCGTGTCAAAACATGTATAAGGTACACGTACTTTTTAACGTAAGACACCGAGCTAATTTAAACATCAAACAAACAGTTATTCGAACGTTGCGAATTGTCAAGTCTGTTGTTAGTCCCCGTGGCTGCCTATTTTTTTTTAATTTATTCTCATACGAGTTCATCAGCTGCTAACATAAACTGTGGTTTTTTCCCTAAATACAATTATAATTTTTTCCTCGTTACCTCACTGCTGATAATCATGAACACGTAGAAACAGTCTTCGTCGGGCGCAGTCTCGTACGGAGTGGACCGCATTGTGTATGCTGGCGCTTGCCGCCTTTTTTATTTCATGGCTGTATTTGAGATAGTGAGCATACATCTTTTTTATTATATGACATATCTTTATTAACCTTTGATATCTATCACTTACTAATTACATTACCTAACATATTTAAACTAAAGATTGCCAAAGAAATTTCACTTCTGACACCTATACTTTGTACATAAGATCTTTATGTTTAATTTGACATTATTTCAGTTTCTGTCACGTGCCCGTGACGGCCAACTCTTTTATCTATGACAACTAACACACTAATCCTGTTCGTTTTCCACTAGCGTTCTCTGTATTCTTTTATTTGTAAAAACCAGCTGTTATCCCATATACGGAGGCTAAAAAAAAACTGCGAATTCATTTGACCCCGTTTCCGTAGCCTATCCCCCGACTTATCTCTATCCTGTTTCCGTGTAATTTGCCACGTGCAACGCCTGTTACGTAATATATATATGTTCCAGCGCTTCTTTTTAAAGGATTGTGTTCAGGTATGACACTTGTCATGTTGAATACCACGTATGTATATGGAGAAAGATTTGTGTTTCTATTTTTTACTGAGTACGCTTTTTGGTAGATTACGTTTCATACGAAGGTATTTAGATATTCATAAAGTGTGATGCTTCATGCAAAAGATAAATGGTTGACTAGAATTCCTGGAACTGTGATCAAAAGCTAAATTATGTAAGTGTTAAAGCAACGATGGGCGCAGTGGATCGTGAGGCCAGATTCCGCGTCAAAGGAAGCGGGTTCGAGCCCACCTATCCAAATCTAAAATTAGCCTGAGCTTTCGGTGAAGGAAAACATGTCGAAAAGAGGTGGTACGGCATTTTCTAATAACGCCCGACTGGATAGCTACCACCCTCAAGTTTGAAAAACCTGTCGCCAAATAACAATAGGTGTGTTCCGGGAGCATCACTTGAGAACCAGTATCTCTAGGCTTAGTGTGTTTATCATCCTGGATACATCGTCACTTAACATCAGGTGAGATTGTGATCAAAGCACTGAGTCTATATCGTATTAAGAGAAAAGTCAAAAACTTATTGTTTTTTTTTGTATAGAGTTTTTGTGATCATCATCTCCCTACCCTTTTCCCATTTTTATTTGGGGTCGGCGCAACATGTCTTCCTCTTCCATTCCTCTCTATTTGTTGTCATCTCCGCATTCACTCCTTTTCTAAACATATCATCTTTCACACAGTCCATCCATCTTTTCTTTGGTCTTCCCCTTCCCATGTAACCGTCCACATTCATATCCAATACCTTTCTTACAACATTCTCTTTCTCCCTGCGCATCACATGTCCATACCAGGATAAGCGACCGCCTCTTAACTTGTCTGTTATTGGCGCCACTTTCAAACTTCCTCTAATATATTAATTCCTAATCCTGTCCATGTTTTTGTGATCATGATGAAATTAAATTTAAATCGACGCGTGCGCTTTGTTGCTGCTCAGAAGTGTAAACTCTTTTTTATTTTAAAAATCTGGAAAGCGTTCTCTATCGTTTTAGCGTGGTGGTGTTTTAGACGTTCATAAGCACCTTCTTAAGGCCTAAATTGAATAAAAAAAATTTTCATTTTTGATTTTGATTTTATCAAAATAATCTTCATTGTTAGTTACAGTGTTATCTAGAGACAGATACACTTTACTAGAACCACACCAACTCACTTCGGAACGCCTCTTGTGTTCGGAAGACCATTTTCCACATTGCAGCAAATCGAGATTGAACTGCTACAGACTTAAATTAATACAAAAAAATTACGAAAAAGTAAAATGTGTTCTAAAAAAACATTATAAAAAATAAATTCTGTTTTGTGCTAGGTTGTAAATTATTTAGTATTATATTTGATACGAATTTTCGTATTAATCAACAAGTTATATTGAGCTTATGAATTTTAATAAAGCTATAAATATATACATAACTTAACAGTAATAGACTTATAGTTGCGCAAGCGATATATTTTCATATGTTACTTTTTATGACTGATTGATTGATCTGTTTAAATTACAAAAGCAATGTAACAATATTTAAAAAGCCAAAGGTAAAACATGGCATGCGTTCCTATATTTTGTTCAGCTTTTTACGAGTTTTAGTCATATTTATCTATTAGTAATAATAAAATTGTAAATTTCACGTGTCTGTACATTTTCGATATTTGTGAAAAGAATTAAATCAAGGGATTAAAAATAGGCAATTAAACACATTTCTATCATTTTTAGAAGTGTCTGTCTGTCTGTCCGTCCGTTTGTCTGTCGGTTTGTCTGTGCAAGTATCAATTAAAAAGTACTAGGTATATTTTAAAAAAATTCTAAAAAATAATTATAAAGCATATTCCGGAATAACATCAAAACGTTATTTCATTAAAATTGGTTAACTCTATCAAAAGTTATAGTAATTTGATTGACACGCAGCGACTGTAATATATAAGAGTTTGTAAGTAAATGCGTTTTAGTCTTATTCAATAACAAAAATTGATGGATTCATTGAAACTGAACAAAATAACATAATACAAAATATATGTATAGTAAATAAATAATAAATATCTAAGAAATAATAAATAAGACAACAATATTTTTTTATTCAACTTTCACACAATCATTTTAGACGTTGTATTAAGGAGTCATTTTATGGAAGTAGTGATGTGAACTTCATTTATCATATCGATAGGTCTAAATATGGCGCGGAACATAATATCATTTCTACTATCATACTATTGGACGGTTCATGTTTTGTTTATTTTTGATGATATGGTGTCGAAGAGTTATGAATGGTGATTACGTAAACAAATAATATATGTTTTTCTGACGATTATTCATAGATGGCGCTGTACTTATTTTTTAATATTTTGGAATGTTCAGCAAAATTACAAGGACATAGATAATCTATACTGAGAATAAGATGCACGAAATATGTACGTTGAAGATATTTGAGAAAAAACCTATGTATGACTTCAGAGTATAGGGCATATTTTGATAGTTTAAAAAAATCTGTGTCTTCCTGAAGAATAAGAGAATATAATTAACCGAATCCAAGCGAGCAAAGCCGCGGGCACTGCAAGTCAATAACAAAATTTGAGAAATACTTTTTTTCTTTTAATTTTAACAAACGTTCAAAAGTTAGTTGGAGAAATTTACTTGTTAGTAACGAAAATACCTCACCAATGTTTATTTATGCACGTATATAATGGCCGACAATATACGAACTTTCTTATAGACGATATAAGCTTTTATTGCAGCTTTGTCTCCTTTGGGGTTTGATATAAATTATTCATTTCTATTAGAAAGTCAAACCGAAGGTTTTCACGTCTTTTATTTTAGAGGATTCGATTTTTTTCCAACATTTCACATGTGAATTGCTGTATTAAAGTAACGTATTAACGAAGGAAATATATGAAGAGATTACTATAAAATAGTTCATTGAGAACAATTTCGTTTCGCTTTCAGAAGTCAAATTCGAACAAATTTAAACCAAATAAAGCAATTTCCAAAAAAAAAAACTCCAAACATATTCTAATAACGAAATTTAAAATGAATAATAACTATTTGGTAAGTTGAAGAATATTTCATCTTTCATATTATTTTTCAACTCATTATGTATTATGTAAAACCACTTAGTACTATGGAGCTTGCTGGGGCCGGTATATATAACTTTGTACCTTATAAAAGTCCCTTAAAAAGTTTTGTGTCCTTTTTATAACAATACCCTAAGGGTTAATTTTTAATGACTGATGTATATCTATTTGTTTAACTTTTTAATAGGACATTCGCATTATTACTTCAAGTCATTTATTACTATCTGTGTGCCCGCGACGCTGGTCGTATATGTTAGTATACAGAAAGAGAGACAGGCGTTTCATTTTATATAATGTAAGGATGGCACGATAATCGTTTTTTTATACCAAGAAAGTGGCAAACAGGCATACGATCCGCCTGATGATAAGCGGTCATCGTAACCTATCAAGGCCTGTGATACCACCAATTCAATTTTGTAAAGTTTTTTTTATAATTTTCTGATTACTGTCCTATAAACTGTAACTGGGTAATGCGACAAAATAACCTGACCAGATAATATATATACGATTTGAAAAAAATCGTGTAAATGGTCAAATGCTTCTCAAGTTATTCTACAAAAAATGACAAAGAATAGACAGACAGCCATATATACGTTTTCCTGTATAAATGTAAGGATATGTCTGATATGACGGAGTGAATTCTTTTTGTTTTTTTTTCTCTTAGGGTGGAGTGCACGAAATCTCCAGTTATAGTAAAGTTTAAATTTAAACTTAATCTTTACTATGTCTTTAACCATAGCATTAGCAAAGTTTCGAGTGCACAATCCAGTTTTTAGTTAGGGTTAAAGTTAAAAGAGTTGTCAGTTAAAAGAGACATCAATCTCCTAAAAAATATTAAGGAAAATATTTTATGTATGGTAACATCGTAAAAATGTCAAAAACAATATTGATAAATAGAAAACAAACGTGTTGTTATTGTTGTCAGTTTGGACTAAAACGAAGATTTTGGATATATTTCGTTGTGGATCAAATCCTATTAACTGTAAAAACCAAGTAAGTTTATCGAGATAAAAAAAAATAGTATTTGTCTTACATTTATTACTGTAATATATATCCTAATGAAAGACATGTTAATTATTATTGTTGCTGAGTAATATTAAGTATTCAAACACTTGATAAACATAAGGATATTATTTTATGTAAAAAAAACCTGATGGCATTAGCTTGAAACAAAAAAGAGAGAAAACATCGCTAGAAGACGATTCCCATAAAATATCTTACAATAGAGACAAATTTTTGTACAATGTAAATATTGGCTCTCTTAAATATCGTTGGCAGATGTCATGACAATCGAAATAAACTTCGTTTAAATTTTAAACGCCCAAATTTCGTGGGTTACGTTTACAGTTAAATTATGACGTAATTTAAACTAAACTCGGATGGTGCAACACGTTATAGCCTAACTGTAGATTTAACTACGAATTTGACTTTTGTTAAATATAAGCTTAGATGATGCACGCCAGCCTTAGCCTGCGGGCGGAATTTGTAGGTAATAAAAAAAGAAACTTTTTGACAATTAAAAGTGAATTTTTGTTCAACACATTGTGGTGCCCATTGAAGCCAATAAGAAATTATGAATAAAAAAAAAACGTTTTCTTTTATTGTATTCTTATTAAAATGTCAAATAAATAACATCTTTCTTTTCTGATATTTGAGTGGGTCATAAAAACGGTCGTATTTATAAATTATAAGATGTTTCCAAAGATTACAAGGTAAGAAAAAAAAACCTTAAAAACATTTTTTATTTATTTTTTCATTTACAAAGTCCTCAATATGTTGAATAAAATAAAAGAACAATTTTAAATATCTTTCTTTTTAATTTCGATTTCATTTTTTATTAGTAACAAGTTCCACCTCCAGACTAAGAGTAATACGAATTTTTTTTTTTTTTCGTTCCACCCTAATTTCTGATTTGACGAATCGCGTCACATTAATTAAGACCCGTTCAAGTATAACGTAAGCAAAATTTTGCACATATTTCACTCCCTTCCCCAATAGTAAGCAAAGCTATACCTCGTAGGATAGGTAGTTATTGCTTACGTAATCACCATTCCGACGCCCCTCTCTTCAGTATCATAAAAAATAATCTAATATCTCCGTAATATTTGTACGACTCCTTACTAGGTACATACCTACTCCGAAGTTTATTTGTATTTCTCATTGTCAAGCAATGACAAAACTTAAATTCACTCCCTAGCTTAAGTTATCCGTACATACGGCACGTTGGTTGAATACCTATGTATATGTGTATATTCGTATAGTAAGTTTATACGGAGTGAGGATTACTGTAACCGTTAAACATTACAAAACAACCACGAGAAGACGTTACAATAAACCGCCCTTAAGTAAACTTTACTACTAACAACAAATACAACGCGAGATATGCCTACGTACTACGCCCAGGTTTTTACAACGTAAAGTTTCGCGTGTTAAAACCGCGCCCGCGATATTTTTCAAGGCAATTTCAGTCACGCAATAAGCAAATCTCATTTCGTCACCGAAATAAAGTAAGCTAAGGAATCGGATCGAACGTCACTATGTCGTAATGGAACAGTATAGCGTGTTTTGTCAAAAATAATTTGTTTATGATCTGCTGTGAATATGAATTATAATTTAATTAGTTATAATTAATTATAAAAATATTTCTTGAATCTGCAAAAAAAAATCAAAGTAAATGTAGCTTTATTTTTGACTAGCTGTGCCCCCGTGGCTGCGCCCGCGTTTCATATATTCTTCACTGCATTTCAATTTTGTTTTATACGGAACTCAATAGTTTTTTTTTAGTACTAAGATAATGTTAAAATATGTCTCATACATTCAAGGATTTGACCGTAAAACTGTGCATTGAATTGGATTTTATTAGTTTTAAATTTTGTTTACGCGGAAATCTAATTGTTTTCGTAAATTAAAATTACCCTAAGTTACCTGGAGTAACTTCAGCTATCTACCAAAAAAAACCCCGTCAAAATCTGTACGGCTGTTCCGGAGATTACTAAGGGCAACAAACAGACAGACAGAAAATTTTTTTAAAAAATTTATTTTTGTATAGGTATTTTCTATACCTACATTCATATGAATTTAGTAAAAAAGCAATAATTTGAAATTACAAACGACACTTCAATTTTATTTTCAGTATAGATGAAGTTTATATACTATGGAAATACAAAATTACAGATATTAATCAAATATAACTATGTGTATAAGTTAGAATAATCTAAGTTTGAATACATGCATTAAATGTATAATATGTGTAGTATATACTATTTACTGAAAATTGTAAGCTATTTTTAATAAATGGCAACACTAAATTTGTTTGTATATTAATTATATTATAAAATATCTATATAGTATAAAACTTTCAGTTTTTTGTGTCATATTTTTAAATATAATTATGTGGTGTTCCCGCAGCGCGCCGACAAGATTCAACCAGAATGTCAACGCTGCACTGACACTTTTGAGGTTTCAGTGCAGCAATCAAGCTTGGGTTAGACCTTGTATCCGCATCAGTTTGTTTTATGTTGTAATAAATATATTTTTTTGTGTATATAAATTCTATATTTGTGTTATGTTAAATTATTGAATTCCGTTATATTTGATTTTAGTTTGTATCTCTGTTATCAGCTCTTGATTATAGCATATTTGTTTTCACTGTAATTTAACATGATCTTTTCGATGTCTGGGTTGTTTTCCGAACTGGTTATAGTGTTCTATAAGCGCCTCATTAGAGCCTAAATTGAATAAAGTGTTTTTGATTTGGTTTATAATTAATATTAATAAAAGTCAATACTCCATAAATTAATATTTGTTATAGTTTTAAATAAATGTAATACTGACGTAACGCACTTGTTGGTGCTTGGCGAATCATTTTCAACTTTAAGAAAATGGTTAGTCAGACGGATAATAGAAAATGCTTTATAGTCATAAAAAGTTTTCAAAATCGAACACTTTTTATTATTTTTCTTTATAAACTACTAAACATAATTTTAAATATAATATGTTATTACATATTTTATTAAGTTATAGTCCCAAACAAATTATTTTTTAAATTATAACCCCTTTAGCACTAACCTGGTGTTAACGCCAGCTTTCCATTGTTTTCCTATTGTCTTCCAGTTGTCTAACTTTTTACGGGTAACCGACATATTAATGCAAAACAAAAATAAAAATAAGCCTATGTATTTTGAATATTTTAAGGAAGGATCAAAATTTATCCAGTGCATTTGAAAATTTGATCAAACACAAAAAACAAATAATTGCGTCTTTATGTATAACTAGCGCATTAATATATAGAAACCTGTGACATATATTTCTTAAGTGGTACGATGGTACGTTAAAGAGCTTTTAAAATCGGTCAAATAGTTTCTGGGCTTATACATAAAAAATAAAAATAAAAATTATCTCTGTATATCAACGGTCCACAAAAGGTCGAACCTCGGACCGCCAAATTAATAATGTATTGTATACCAAGTATAAATCAATGCTTAGAAAGGCTATATATGCTTTTATTTTTTTACAAGTACCTACAACTGATATTGTTTGATTAATTTCCTATCTAGCTTTTGTGTGTGTTTGTGCGAATCAGTTATAACTATTATAACTAATGTGCTTTAAATTCTTTTAGTTGTTTTTTTCTGGATCTCGTTAAAATTTGCCCACAGTATCCGGACCCCACCTAATATTATTTGCCAATCCCTCTCTATATGATAGTACACTTAAGGATGTATTACAGTCACGAATACAAGTTACTTAAGGGCGATTTGAGTTTATTTTTCTAATATTTGCTATGTCAACAAAAATATGGTTGTTTTAAATTTCATGGTATTTTTATGATATCTAAAAATTCACGCTCCATGTTATTATTTTTAATAGACTTTTTTACGGACAATAAACAAACTTCATAGCTTAAAATAAAACCATTATAATATTTGACAAAATTAATTGATTGAAAACAAGACATGACGATCTAAGATCTTTTAAAAAGTCCCTAACATTTTAATAGAAAGCTGAGTTGACATACTGTTTTTTCCTCTCATCGTGTATAAAGACTTTATCCTGTACAATAGGAGTCTGTAGCTTGTAATAAAGCAAGGGAAGACATGCAAGCAAAGCCGGGTGACAACGCAAATCCGATATGACGTCGCGTAATACCGACTTTGTTCGCTTCACTGTTCTACATTGTCGTATTTATGACTTTTTTATCTAAGTTCTCTTGTAAGGTTTTCTGCAGACGAAATTATAATTTATTTAAAAAACAGTATCACTTGGTCTTATTTTAAACTAGCTGTGTACGAGCGGTTGAGCACGCGTTTCATATATTCTTCACTGCGTTTTAATTTTTTTTATACGGAACCCTAATATTTTTTTAGTACTAAGATAAAGTAAAAATATTTCTTATAAATTCAAGCACTTGTAAACTGTGCATTAAATCGGATTGTATTCCATTTTTAGGACTTTTAAATTTTTTACGCGGAACCATAATTATTTTAGAAAATTAAAAGTACCCTAAGTTACCCGGAGTAACTTCAGCTATCTACTAAAATAAGTTCCGTAAAAATCCGTCCAGCCGTTCCGGAGATTACCCGGAACAAACAGACATACACACAACAATTTTACAAATTGTATTTTTGGTGTATGTATCGTACATACATTAATATCTATTTAGTAAAAAAAATAATTAAAAAAAACAGACACTTCAATTTTATTTCTTAGTATAGGTTAAAATTGTTTAAGGAGGCTTATGCAATAGTAGGTAATAACTTATTTTATCCTGGTGGTGATCGCCATCCACTAAGACATAATCAATAGCGAAGAAATTAAAAGAAATTTGTATTAGCTATGTATCTATAGAAAACAATAGACATAAGAACCAATAGAATAAAATACATAGTTTTGGATATAGACAAATCCGACTTGGCGTTATAAAAGCTACAAGTTGTCTACGACATTAAGTTGGGTTAGAACGATAAAATAATACAGCCAAGTTAGTTAAGATAAGCCCCTGAACCTAGAATGTATCTTATGGAGCTCACACCAACCCGTTAAAAATACACCTATACCAATATTAAAAAAAAAGGGAAAGAAAGAATTCAAATTCAAAAGCATGAATACATTATTCAATTTAGACCCTGATAAGGCGCTTATGAACGTCAAAGTACAACACCATTTCGGAAAACAACCCAGGATTCGAGAAGAACAGGCATGTTGTTTTAACTTAACAACTAGTAGTTACAAAGTTTATTAGTGGATGCACATAAAAGGCTGCCACTTCCAGAAATCAGCATCATTCAAATAATGATCCACCCTATACTAACCTTTGCAAAATAAAACTTGCTTGACATGTCGCCTGAACTTATTGTCCAGTAAATCGATAACATGGTTTGCGGAATGCCGAAACGATTAACCAATACGAAAGAGATGAAAGATTTTACACAGTATTTGAAAAAAAATCATTTAAATGGATATAATTGTGCGTAGCTTGTAGACATTGAAGTGATGCAAGTTAATGAGTGTTGCAGTGGCAACGGACAGGCACACCGCTTATTTATCCAGCTAAGTGGCGCATAGTCGTTGGTCCTGCTGTACTGTCAAGTTTGTTTCAAAATCATACATTATTATATTGATAAATAGCTTACTCGTATTTTTGTTTAGAACTATGTCGCTGTGTATTCTTCATTACAATGTAAAATTAAAGGCATACACGACTTCTTAAGAAGTCTTAGGTTTAAAGCCTCACACTTGAAAATGTATTAATAAAGAGTAATGCGGTTTTGGGAATCGCGCATTTACTAATGTAGATCGGTTAGTTCGGATAGGGAGTTTTAGTTTTTATTTTTAAGATTTCGTAAATAAATCTAGTGAGGGTAGTGGGACATTACGTCGTGGCCGCCATCGGTTCCTTGCACCCGCTACCCGGGGAGTTTTGTCGCACAATCCTCGGTGTACAGACGTGTGGACTATTGTGTGAAATAATTGTATCGGAGTGACACGTGTATGGATAATTTGGACATCCGCATCGTTTCATGGTGGTCGGCACCGACCAGCGACTTCGCAGCGGTGGTGAAGGTGAGTTGTCTCGTCTTTGAAACAATACTCTCACTAGATCGTCTTGTTGTAGATTTTCGTAGTATGCGCAAATTAGAAACAATAGTCGCTCCCCTTTTCGAGCGGGAGTGATCAGCGGTAAAAACAGAGAAGAATAAAAAAAAAACAAAGAAATTGTTGAAGTATTTTTCATCTTTTCCTATAAGCACTAAATCCAAGCTGATCGTCAAGGCTTTTTTGATCTTCAGGGTTGGTCAGTTAATTAAAAAAAAATTGAATGCTCGAACAAGATCATTAATGGCGACTTGCTGATAATTGACAAGCACCAGCGATGCTAGCACCATCTCAGATTAGCTTTGCTCATTAGTTCAGCAACTTTTTACAAATTTCACGCGACAATATACTCGCGCCTCATATCGTGTCTAAAGATACACAGTCAGCACACCATCTTTTTTTTTCTTATAGTAAATCTAAATATAAAATATCACTGGAACAAGATCAATCGATATTATAAGTATATTGTTTGTCAATGCTTTGGTGGCGCAGTTGTGTTACGGTACGAATGTCGTTCGGAGGTGTCGGGTTCGATCCCCGGGTCAGGTCAAGTGATATTGGGTTTTTTTTACTTAGTATCATCCCGGAGTTTGGAATTTGTGCCCGATATGGCGACAGGCTTGCTTCCTGTCTCATCTGGGACGGAACTAAGCTCGGCGAAATGTGGGTGGTGTAGTTCGCTATTTCACCTCTGCACAAGCACTTGTTAACAAATTTTTTATAATATAAAAAAATTAAGTAATTTTTAAGTCGCATTGTTTTTCATAAGATGTCGCACCTATCAGGCAGCGAAACGTGTGTTATGTCAGATTATGACTGACTAGAATCGCAATGTGCGAGCTCTATTTTTGCGGTCTGAATGGTCGAATGTTAAGGAACCTTATGATGAATCGATAGAAAGGGTGCATTTGATACTAAAACACCATTCATATTAATCAAATAATCGATTTTCAATTTGATTAAATTTTTTTTATATGTGATACGGTAATAACAGTTTGTACTACGAATAATATACAGTCAATTATGATTTATTGGTTGAAATAACTAAACAATACAAAACTAATTCAAAGTACCTAATTATTAATATTACTCAAAAACTGTAAATAATGAATGCCGTCCAGTTCACTGACAGACGGGAAGATTCCTCAAGAAGGCTGGCCGCATTACAACGTTGTTTACCAATGCTTATACGCTGTGCAAGTTATTGGCCAGCCCTCTGGTCGCGAGCTAGCTCCTTAAAAAGACTGTGAGCACTCGGAACCTACAGTCCGAGTCTCGACCCCAAACGGCACAAATATGTAACCCCCACAAAATATTTGCGCTTAAAATCCTCAGCTGATGTAACTGCTGCGTCGACCTTCAAAAAGATAAATGGAAGATCTGACGGTGCCCAAAATTTCGACGCAATTAGCATCGCATACCAAAGACCGGCCTCTCTTCCTAGACATAAACGCCATCCCGTCGAGTATTTTACCATTGTCACATACAGTCAATTTGAAAATCAAATAGTCAAATAGGATTTAAAAAAAAATAAATTAGTTTATACTAACATAATAATAGGATCAATAGTGACAATCAGTTTGTTTTTATCAAAATCACAGGTTATTTTTAATTCTTTACAGTAAAATATTTAATGTTTAAAATAATTCAATTTATCATGTGAACTATATATTTTAATGAAGTTCACCCTGTAAATTCAACACGAAATAAATTTATCAAGATCTGTTTACAAACGATAACCTTAACGAAGGCGAAAACTCGACTTTTATCAGTCACAACGGTGGCTTTCGAAAAAAAGTTAGAATACTCTCTGAGTGGAATAAACTAAGGAAATTCCTAACACATGACCTTTGGGACGATGCGACTAAAAGTTATACACAAACTTCGCCTTATTTGAGTAAGTCGAGACTGATTTTTCTTTCATACAAACTTTTATTACTCTCTTTTACTTGAAAAACCTGAATTTTAAAAAAATAATCTTGGAATTATGACTCTTATATTATAAAAATATTCTACTGTCCAATTTGCATATTTCTAACTTTAGTAGATTCTAGCTCTATCTTTAGTCTTTTACCTTTTTTTTTATTTACTTGGAATAGGCTTAGTGCTTTGACCACAATCTTAAGTGATAATGATAATGATAGTGATAATGTGGTCCAGGATGGTAAGTACACTAAGCCTAGAGGTACTGGTTTTCAAGTGATGCAGCCGGAACACACTTATTGGTATTTGGGGACAGGTTTTCAAACCTGAGGGTGGTAGGTACCCAGGCAGGCATCATTAGAAAATGCCCTACCACCATGCTACGGTTTTCTCACGATGTTTTCCTTCACCGGAAACTCAGTCCGTTTTTTTATAGCCGGATAGGTGGGTATCGAACCCGCGTCGATTGACGCGAAATCCGGCCGCACTACACGATTATCCATACGCCATTATCGCTTCATAATCTTAACTTTAAGTAGCCATGGTATTTCATCTAAGCCAGCCACAGTCTAAGCTGGCCGCAGTCCGTGCCCCTCTCATCCAGTGTTCTTATTCTTACAGATTTACATAGGAACAGGAGGAGGAGTGGAGCTACACCTCTTTTGATTAGCGGTTGAAAAGTGTGGGGGGGGGGGCAGTTGGTACCAAGCTGCACACAGGGAATGGCCCGACCTTTTCAGGCCTGCCGCCGGGGCGACGCGGAACATGCTGGATTAATCCCATGTCACCCCAGGAAGGTGGTAGATGGTACCGTGGGGTTTTAGTGGGAGAGGGCTCCCTCAGACTTGAGCTGGTAGGAGAATACGCAAATTCATAAAAAAAAAAAAAAAAAAAAAAGAAGCCTATTGTACGTTTTGTTTGTCTTAGTACATGTTATGTTGGTTTTTTTTTTTAAATAAGACACAAACTGTTCAAAATACGCTATATATCAACTGATTAATTTAGCCAAAATAACAATGAAACGGTAATTCAAGCTAGCCGACCACCATGTTCTCTATCTGCGGCATGGCGTGCGCGAGTCCTTGGGTCAGAGGTGCGCGGAGATTGCCTGCTAGGCTGAGTAAAGGGTCGAGATGGTTCGCGCGCAGGTATTATATCCGTAGGACGCGTTATAGTGTCAAAAACTAGCTACAAAGATATTGGGAATTACCCTAAATATCGTTGCAAATTTTTTCTGAGGCTTACTTTACGGTTGCTATTGCCGACAGCATGGGGAGTATCGTCAGTAGACCCTTCTTTTGGGATAATCTCACAATTTGCCTTTACAAAGGCGCCAGTCTGGTGCAGTACGCATATTGCGATGCGCATTTAAATTAGCAGATTACCCACGCTAAAAAAATTATACTTTAGTTTACCACAATCCTAAAATAATGCAAGGAATAAAATTACAATATTTTTCTCATCTACGTTAGAACGTTAGGAAACCTTATTTATCATATACCCTCTGAATAAAAGATTTATTGAATCTATATAAAAGAGCACACAAAATATTATATTTTATGGTCGTGAGAAACAATGAATTTATATTATAATTTAATAACGTTGTTTAATTAAATTAAATCATAGATATTATCGTAACGCCTCTGTAAATAGTTATGTTTGTAATAGGCTATTTGATTGGTGTTTCATTTATTGGAAAAAATAGAATACATGAATAATGACATTATATATCTATACTAATAAATTAAAAAAGGCCTGTTTGTAAAGTCAAAAATATTTTTTTTACTAAATAGGTATGAATGTACATACGATACCTATACCAAAATAGAATTTTTAAAGTTTTCGTTTGTCTGTCTGTCTGTCTGTGTGTTTGTAATGGGTAGTCTGCGGAACGGCTGGACCGATTTTGACGGGGCGGGAATATGAAACGCGGGCGCACCGGCTGGCATACAGCTAGTTTAAAATAAGATCAAGTGATATTGTTTTTTGTTTTTCATTGTATCAAAAAAATTGTAGAAGAATAGTTAGCGTTCAGTATAAAAAAAATAAAACGCAGTGAAGAATATGTATAACGTGGACGCAGCTGCGGGCAGATAGGCCTTCCTTAAATTTATCTCTACTGTCACTACCCTATTAAGGGGTAAATAAGTACATATTTAGCAAAATCAGAATTATTATCGGGTTACCATAAAATACTTTGTTCCAATATTTATCAATCCCTTGCCATGTAATAGCATACATTGTAAACTCTTAAAGCGGCTCCGATTTTAAAACGTACTATTTTTTATTGGCTTTACGTTTCAATCGGATTTTATGGATCACGATTCACCGTGGTCAGTGCCTTTTTGCGACTGTTTTATCTCTGGTCACAGATTGTATACAATGTAAATCTAAACTATACTTTTCAGTCTTAAGGATTAATGATATGGTACGTACCATTATTTGATTATTCTTGTGGGATAATTGCCATTTGTTATATATAGAGAGAGAAAAAACGCATTAAGCTTAGTTACTTGCTTTCAAATAATTTTGCCAGTACACACATATTTATGTTTAGCGACAGGCTTTCAAACTTGAGTGTGGTAGCTACCCAGGCGGATATTGTTTATTTTTTTTATTTAGGTCACTCAAGAGAGTCCAGACCAATACACACACAAATAAAAAATACAATTGCATACTTTTGTTTAGATGTGACCATAATTAGAGGTATCGACGGCATGTCCGGTAAATATTATTGTATTATATAATGAACAGAAAAGAGTTAAAATGAATAACAATAGTTCAAAAAAATCTAGACATTATAATAGCAATTTTGATTGAATAATAACAGTCGTATGCAGATAACTGCAGTGTTGAAAAAAATTACAATAATATTATTAGTTTTAGATGCAACGTTTAATGTTTCATAAGTCTATTTAATGGTGAAAAATGACCCAAACTTGTGCGAGATCGTTTTTTTTTTTAATAAATAGTGGATAATTCTCGGTATTCTTGAAGATAATGTTATTTTTATTACTGATAGACGATGCCGTTTACTAATGTGTACTGAAAAAGCCTATCCGGCAATTGTCGTCGATCACTAATGGTTGCCATTTTAAAATATTTAATTGATCCGAATAAGTTTTGAGATTATTGACAAGATTTTGGTTAAATGTTAGATGCCACATGAATCTTTTCGGCACACCCTGAAAAGGTTTTTTTATAGATATCGTAATTCGGATTCCAAACAGTACATCCGTACTCCATTCCAGATCTAACAAGTCTGTTTTATAAAATAATTTTTGTCTGTGCATTTTTAAAGTCAATCTAAATCCCAAAATCATAAAAGCATTTCATAAAATTTTAATCTATGTGATTATTAAACTTCTATTTAAAGTCAAGTGTTATTCCCAAGTCCCGAACGGTTTGTTAGTAAACGCTAAGGCGTTATGGTGGTAAGCCACCATGCTATGGTTTTATCATTATAATATTTGTTAGGTAGATTCGTTCCTGTATCCATCGACGTGAAATCCGACCGCACTACCAACTGCGCCATCATCGCTATTTGAGGAATTTAAATAAAAATACATATATAGTACAGCGCAAGTTGTGTAGTAGTTACGAAAATACTAATTAATACCCACGAAACAAATGAAATGCGTGTAATAACATTCGTATATATCTTATAGACTGAATAATCAATTAAAAGCATTATATTATGAAACATTTATCACTACATCCATTGCGCTCATCTGTCTTTCGGTTCCAGACAGATATGTGAATCGCCCAATCAGCGCGAGAATCTGTGAATTATTATAAGGCGGTAACTGTTAATCGATGACCTAGTTAAGATCGGTTTACACTTCGAGCGTGTTTCCGAAATATTTATTTATTTTTGCTTATATGATTTTAACTTTATTCGTCTAATATTATAACTGGAGGTCAGGACCGGGTTGAGGCTAAGCGTTAGTAACCTCCCCGCCCTGATAGGAAACGAGGAGTTTCGAGTCCCCTTCCTCGACTTTATTCAGAAAGTGGTCAAGATTGCATGCGCCAGAAACAAGTAAACTAGAAATAAAGTAAGGAAAACGAAAGAAAGAAGAAACAGAACTGGACTAACATGTCAAAGACGGAAAGAGGGATAGAAAGACTGACAAATAAAAAAAAATAATTACAATTAATTTATTAAATTAAAATGAGATTTATATTATCCAAATTTCTTCAATTCAGAATTAACAAATTCAAAACAATTGATAAGCCACAAAAAAGTGAACAAAAACTCGGATTATGTCTGAGATCTAGGGGGACTAAATAAATAAAAAAATAAATAAATAAAAAATATTATAACTCAAGTGAGAAGCTTGCTTGCATCGTGTTATCGGAGATCAGTCGTTGTATATTTCGAGCGGGCGTTAAGAAAGAATGTTTTTGTAATATGTAAAGACTTGCATGGAAGCTAATATTCGTCCTACACTCCAGCGAAAGTTACAGTTTTTGTAAAAGTAAAGGTATTTTTAAATTTATCACTGACTCGCGGTCATATGGTATCCCTCGTGGCTTCGATGAAACAATTATAAGTCAACTACATAGTGTCCGTATCCGTATAGAAATATTGAGAAATAGAGGCTGCGTTTAACATCTTAAATTCTCTAATGAAAATGTTTTATTTGTAAATATTGAATACTGTTTTTTTTAATTATCACACATGATTACGTGCTAGAAGTTAATTCGTTAAGTTTAGAAACGAAATTCTTAAACTCAAACTGCCGCAACATGCCGTATATATTGAAGATCGATATTTCAGTTTGAGAAGATGAAGAAGAAGCAATAGATGGATACAATTAAATTTCTAAATAAAATTCATCAAACGATCTTGATATCACATTATTAAATAATAAACACATTTGTAACCAAAACGGAATACGAGTAAATAAAAGCACTTTACAACTTTCCAAGTCAAAGCTTTACCTTTAGTTGCGCGACTTTCACATGAACTCACAAGCTAACATTACGCTAAGCTACACTCGACTGCAGCGTAATAAACTATTGTATATATAGAGTGTTTATTTTATGAACTTGAGATATGTTATTTGTAAATGAATAAATTGGACACCGTGCGTATGTTTAGAAGCGCACTTTTAATAAAATAGTACTGTGTGTTTTAATAGGGTTTAATATTTAATATAATGTAAATAAATGATAGAATATAACAGAAGTGATGATGGCGCAGTTGATAGTGTGGCCGATTTCCGCGTCAATGGGATGCGGGTGGCGCGAGACCGGTCGTCGTGGAGATCTTTGGGGGAGACCTATGTCCAGCAGTGGACGTCTTTCGGTTGAATAGATGGATGGATGGGTGGATGTACGCGGGTTTAAACCATGTCTAAAATCAGCCTGACCTTTCACTGAAGGAAAATATTCTGAGGAAAGCAAAGAATGGTGGTAGGGCATTTTCTAACAATGCCTGCCTGGGTTACCAACCCCAAGTTCGAAAACCTGTCGCGAAATACCAATAGGTATGTTACGGCAGCATCACTTGAGAACCAGTATATAGGGTGTTTACCATCCTGGATCACATCATCACTTAACACCAGGTGAGATTGTTGTCAAAGAACTAAGCCTATTCCGTGTAAAAAAAAATACGGTCCCATCCACAGCTTTCCTAGGCGACACAGGACCATTCCTGCAAGCTCCGCGTCGCCCGGCATCATAGATGCCTTCGATGAATGAAAACATCACAGCGGAAGCATAGCATGGCCCAAGGGCATTTTATGATGACCGCCTAGTTTTTATCAACTTTAATTGGAAAAGGGTATCCCCAAGTACGTGCAAGTTCTGACAGCATTATGTTAGCACTACTGAAAATGTCTATAGATGATATGATCGTTTCCAGTTTACGTCGTGCTGTATTTATTAATAAAGCTGTTAACATAAAACCATTTCAAATTATTTTAGCAACTAGTAACTCTTAAAGTAATGATTACCCGCCGGCAATAAGACCGCAGTAAAACTATGGAAACCAACGGTATGCGGGTACACGTGTCTATGGCATTTGATGATAAATCGCTCTAACTTTCTCTATGGGCTGATGTAAACCGCTATCTGGAGCCTTCAGACATCTAATCTTTATGAATGAAAGTATAATGCTTGACTAAAGAGATTTGAATGCGAAGTTAAAAATTATACCGATAAATTCGAAAAAAAAAAAACAGCAAAATTAATAAGTGTAAACACATAAAAATGAGCAGCATTGAAAATCCTGTCGTCGCAGAGAACGGTTATGCTGTCCAATGTGCTATATTTTAAAGTGCCAGATAATTTTTTAATTTTGGATCTTAAATATATATATATTTTAAATATATATCAATGATATATTTAAAAAAAATATATTAAAATGTATTCATATGGAATATGAAGTAGCTTTTAATATTCAAATAGTCGTTGGAAGTAATTTCACGATCAATTCTAATCCATGGGCGCCTCCGTCTCGAAAATCGTTCTCCCGTCACAGGAGCGAAGTGAACCAAAATCTATTCTCGATATCGCATCGATATCGGAAACAAATGAGTTTGGCTAGTGTCGGGCCCCCGGCGTTTTCGCTTTATAATATTGCTATGTGTGCGAGTAAATTGAATGGGACGTAGAAATCGTGGATTTTATTTTTACATGCCTCGTGAAATAAGTAGAGAGATCATACTATACTCTATGGTGGCCTAGAGTAGAAAAGAAAAAGTTTTCCTAAAAGAACATCACATGATGAAGTATTTCAGTCGACGTGTAAAGAAATTAACAACGTATATTACATTAAAATGATAAGGAAGCGAAGTAGTCAAGTAAAGTAAGTAAGATACGATTAAATTATAACCAATTTGAACCTATTAGTGCTCTTATGTCTGAACTACTATCCTTTGTTTATAATAATAAAAAGAAACTAGAGTTTTTTTTTTGGTATCACGTGTACAGTAGGCTGCAAAAGTGCATGACCAGTAAGTAATTATTTCCGAATGAGGCTAAAATTGACGCCATCTATGACGTTGTAACTTTATCTTCGAAGTGTAACAGTAAAGCCACATAAAATATTCAAAAGATAGTGCTAAGCTATCTTAAGAAAATAGAATATGATTTCCTAGAACTATGTAAGCATTATTTTTTATTTATTTTACTATGAAAGCAACGAAATTCCAAATCAAGATTATTTAAAATTCTCAAAAAGATTTTTTAATCGTATCTGCAGGAAGCTGCAATTTGAACCTGCAACTTAGCTATTTTATGTCGCTAAATGCACCATTCGACCATCTAACGTTTAGTTATTTTTGTGAAAATTACTATCACTTTATGAGCTTATTTTATAGACTTAAGAGGGAAACTTAAGGAGACAGGTTGAAATTTTTTAAACATGGGATTCGTTTTTTAATGACTTATGCTCGTTCATTCGTTCATTGTGTATTGTGCGTAAGTTGGTTATAAATATCTTCCTATGTTTTTATATTTTGTAAACATATATTCTGTTTTTCGTGTGGTGCCGGATTAAGAATAGTACCACCCTATACCTACCCGTGAGTGTCGAAAAAGGCGACTAAGGGATACACCAGGGGATGGGCAACAGTATACTCTGAGGACCACAAACACCTACTGCGATCGCCAACCCGCCTGCCAAGCTTGGCGATTATAGCAGTTCCCCTCTTATCTTTGGGGGAGACCAAGTCCAGCAGTGGAAGCCTTTATCGTTGGATGGATGGATATATTATGCATTTTTTTATATAATTAATGTACTAAATATTAAAACATATTTCTACATTTTGATACAGCGGAAAACAGTTTTTTATGGGTACGACGATTCAAAGAAGAGGATTCTTTGCTCCATCATCACAGAACGTGTAGGCCACGGCTCATAGATACACCACAACGTGAAGCCATGATAGGGAAAATTGGGAGCCAACACGGACCTCTAAGTTTGTGGTGTCGAAATAATACGCGATATAATAAGTGTTCACATTGTGCTCAATATGGAGTTCGATCTTATAACAGTGAATATATGAACTAGGCGAGGAAATAGTGCTGATTGTCTGGAAATGCTGGAAGAGATCATGTTACCGAAAGTTCGAACTGTGTATACAGATTAAGAATTGACATTGATATCGTTTGTGCAAGATCCAATACATTGTTTGCGTGGTGTGCGAAAGGTGTATCGCCAGTCCAGTAACATTTAATGTTATTCCTTGGCCTACTAGATAGCCGGATTCAAATCACATAGAAAGTTTTAAGGGTGTCATTATCCAACGTTAGGGTAAGCAGAATGAGCGAACTCCAGACGCATTAGAAACTCGTTTTATAAAAATTTAGAACAGTATTCGTTGTTCGCATGCATGTTGTAATCGAATAGGGCGGGGTTGAGTTACACTAAATATTAAACCATGCTGCTTGACGTAATAGACACCGGATTACGTTAGTATTTAAAACAACATGCAAATTTATTTTACGTTTCTGAACTATTTTGTGATAGTAAAATATTATCTTATTTATAACTTAAGATCATGTAAACCATTCTTATTGGAGCTATTCGAATGTTTAATTATTGATGAGTAAGTGATTAAAACCACAGAATTGTTCAAACTGCCAAACGCAACGACGTCGGTGCGCATCGTTAGATCTTTATTAACCCGATATCTAGTATAAAATTATGATTACTATTCAATTTAATATTTTTTTCTTATGGTTAAAGCTTCAATTTTCTTTTCGATTTCGAAAACGACTTTATAGTTTATTAAGTCGCACGTCAATCTGCTCGACCAAGCGTTCATATATTACAATCTTCTAATTAACAATCTGGATACACTCTCTACATAAATGAAAAGCGTTCGGTGAATATGACGCAAATTTCATATTTTTTGTTCACTCAAAAAAGTACTTTAGTGCGTCTAAAAAAGTTTTCACTTCAATAAGTACATAAAATAAAAATGATCGCTACTTTGATTGTGTTACTATGCGTAGCAAACAAGAATTTAGTTAACAACACCTAACCACGCCATCTGGTTTTCTTTGTGAACTCAACTCAACGAGAACTCAATTCAGTTTACGCAATTATAGACCAAGATGCAAGAGCAAGATGTGTCCAGGCATTATTGCAGCTGATCGTACATAACCTCAAACCATCAAAATTAGATAAAAGCATGACCATCCGCAGTTTAATCCCATTACATGATCATTATTTACTACTTACATCTACGAATAAATCAATATTGTCATAAATTATATTATACATTTGTTTAGAGAGTTAATTGATTAGTCAATATCTTAAACAAAATTTAGAACTTCTTAAAAATCACATTTATTATGTTATTTATTATACAGAGAAGGAGGTTCGTAAAGACAGGGGATGTAGTATCAAGTGTCTTAAAGATTTTATTATTTTTTTACATACGTTCCAGTTGTTACTCCCAATACAAATAAATATCAACAAGTGGATACTGAAATTAAAAGTGGCCGTAGCTCTCTCTTTTTATATTGTATTTACCTTTTTACGACGACAAAAACAACGACAACATTAATTTCCTACGACATTATTACAGAGTTATTTAATAACCTCTAATTGATTTGTTTATTCCTTGTGCCTTCGGTTGCCGGTTGGTGGAGAATTAATTTATTTGGATGATTAGAGAAAGCTAATAATTTCTAAAAAGAAAAACATTATAAACAATTCATATAATATTGGGTGAAAATTTTATCTGAGTTGAAACAATTTTAATAGTTGTAAGAAATGAAATCTATAAGACCACTACGGTGATGCAGAAATCTGATTTTTAGATAACTAAAGACACGAATGAAAGAAAAGCGCATCTGACACAGACGTTAAGATGTCGTGCTATATCGCGAAGGGATAAGATTAGAAATGAGTTCATCTAAAGAAGCTAAAAAGTAGCTAAAGTAACAGATAAGTTCGGAAGTAATTAACTGGTGTGGTATGGACATGAAGAATAAATAAAAACGTCCCAAATAAGAAGAGTATAAAATATGAATAAGTTAGATGAATATTAAGGTAAATTCAGACCGAGTGAACGAATGGATTGTGTAAAGTATGACTAAAGTTGTGAGTAATGCTACGCCAGCGCAGTAGAAGTGAGGATTGAAGCTATTTCTCCTTATGTTGTCCTCTTTGGCGAGAGACGTAATTATTTGTGCTCTTTGGCGAGCATTGTAGTTGTATAGGTGCTCTTTGGGAAGCGATTTGGACGAGAGTGTCCACGCGGTGCGATTATCTCGCCTCACGAGGATCACCCCTACATGTGATGGCGCACGTACACACTAAGTTGAAGGTATGATAGCTCAGTTGGTAGGGCCTGAGCTTTTGGTGAAGGAAAAACATCGTGAGAAAACCATAGTTTGGTGGTAAGGCATTTTCCAATAATGCCAACTGGGTAGCCTATCACCCTCAAGTTAGAAAACATTTCGCCAAATACCAACAAGTGTGTTCCGACAGCATCGCTTGAGAACCAGTACATACCATCTGGGCTTAGGGTGTTTAACATCCAGGACCAGACCGTCACTTAACATCAGGTAAGATTGTGGTCAAAGTACTGAGCCGTGTAAAAAATATTAACAGCGTTTAAGTGAATTAATTTATTCCATATATAATATTGACACACTTGATAAGGCTTAAGGTGACATGTTAAAGTTAGAAATATACCTGGCTATTAGTAGTGTGGGTGCCGAAATAAACTGAAAAGTGCATGCTAATATTATTCTACTTGAGAATGGTAGATTGTATAAAACCCATCATAGCGTCACCTTTCGGGATTGACAAGTACATATCCCGAAGGAATACCTAAGAGGGTTTAGCAGTAGCAAATATAGGGCAGAATGATGACGATAGTTTCTCAGCTCTCAGCGGCCGTCTTTGTTCTTGTGCTGTATTTAACATAAGATGAAGTGTGGTCATTTTACCGGAATTGAATAAGAAAAAATATCCACATGAGTACTACAAACTGCCCTTAGCACCAAGATGTGTAATAGAATTAAAATTCAAATATTATTCGCAGCAGTTCACCTATTCGATAAGTGGTATTATAAAAATACGTAAATAAGCGGTGATATCAAAATGATAGTGCAAGAAACAAAGAAAAAAATATGCATTTCAGCTCTATTATAAATCTGCCACCATATTTTCGAGTTGCTCAATCAATAATAGCCAATAAGATGTGTGTGAGTTGGTATCAAATGAAATTTGTTCAAAAATTATAACAAATATTTCAAATAAAAGCGCATTAGGGACTTCTTTAATTATTTTATTATCACAGATATCAAATAATATTTTAAGACAAAAGATAAAGTGAACGCCACATAATTAATTACTATAAGAAACTTAAACTAAACGTCGTCTGCAAACCGTTACAAAACTAAGTTTCCTGGAGAAATTTCTAAACTGTTTCGAAGTTTAGGACTTACCTAGACATCTGACTAACTATTATACTCTATAACTGGACATAATACGACAACCAGTTGCTATTTGCAATAGGTTTAAATAATTGCATAATTCGAAAGAAGTGAAGCGATGATGGCACAGTTGGTAGTGCAGTAAGATTTCGCATCAATAAAACCCGGGTGTTGACCTATACAACTCTTAAAATGAGCCTAAAATATCGGTGAACGAAAACATCGTGAGGAATCCATAGCATAATGTATGGACATATAGGACAAAATGCCCGCATGAATAGCTATCATCCTGAAGTTAGAAAATCTGTCACCAAATACAAATAGGTGTGTTCTGTTAGCAACACTTGAGAATGAGTACGAGGCTTTAAGTATTTACCATCTTGGATCACATCTTAAGATGAGGTGAGATTATGGTCAAAGCACTCAGCCTATGTAGTGTGAACGATGTGATCCAAGATGGTAAACGCACTAATTCTCAAGTGATGCCGCCAGAACACAGCTATTGGTATTTGACGACAAGTTTTAGAACTTGAGGGTGATATCTACCCAGCCGGACGTTGTTAGAAAATGCCCACCATGTTATGGTTTTGTCAGGATATTTTTCTTCACCGAAAGCTCAGGCTGATTTTATAGTTGGATAGATGGATTTGAACCCGCGTCCACTGACACGGACTCGGGCCACACTAACCACTGGGCTATTTTATCGCTTCAAAAAGTCTGCCCTCTGCATATAATAATTTTAGTTTAATAGTAATAAAGATAATTTAATGCATTGATTATTAATGTAAATGTTACAAATTTTTTTTATAATTAGTTGCGCCTAGGGCAATTTTATTACAATGCCCGTTCGTTTGTTTCTTTGTGAGCATTATTAGTATATTTAATTAGCAACAGTATTGGCTGATGATGGTGGAACACACGAAGATACTTGCATGCTTGCATACCCATAATTGTCTATGCAATATGGTTTAACAGTTTCCGTATGGCTGAAGCCATCAATATGTGACTGGGTAGCAAAATTTTTAAGATAACAATGCATTTGCACAGTTACTGCTATCATTAATAATTTAGAATCATACTTATAGAAAGTAAATATTTCAGCTGTCATCGTAATTGCATATTTGCTTTAATTACTGAATAGAAAATACTAATTCTAATATCTACTTCGCAGTGAATGTAATCGGATTTGTCGAAAGTACCAGGGACAAAGCGAATTTCTCGGATGGTAAACGTACAATTATTATAAGTAATATCCCCGCAGTCCAGCGGGTAACAAATCAGGGATTTCGCCCGAAACCCGTTCCGGCGTACCCGTTTCAGATATAACCAATTTGATGAACGTTCAAAGTTTCAGTCACAGTATTATTATATCTCAAAACTTTGCCTTTTGTCTCATTTTAATATTTAATTTTGTTGAAATCCTGTTTTAATTCTCATCGAAGTTTGCTACTGCTTGGAGTTACGGAGTAAACAGTTTTAGAAAACATTGCATTGCAAGTTTCATAGAAATTCCTTAATATAGATAATTTGGAGATAACAAAAAAACAATCAAGCTCTAATCACACACATAACACTGGATCGCAAGAAGCGAGACCTGTAAAAAGTAATCAAAACCTTAAGATAATAAGAACCTCAGTAAAGTAATTTCTGGACCTCCTATAGCCATAGAACTAAATCTAGCCAAGTATAATTAATAATTATTATAAGCAAATAGATTATAAATATATCAACGCAATCAAACATTGCAGAAACGAGGCTCCTAAAAATCTGGTAGCTACAAGATTTTAACTCCGTAGGCTTTATAGATTTATTTTATGAGAAGAATCTTTAGAATGAGCTGCTACAAATAACTAACTGCTAATTTTAAGGTGAAATCAGTTACAGACAATAGTAGTGTTAACAACAATTGGCAAACCGATACATGTCTTTTTTATTCAAGTTCGGCGAAATAAAACTCCACTTCGGCTTAAATAAAATTAAAGTGGCTGTTTGTAATATCAAAATAACATCTTTTTACTAAACACATTTTAAAAATATCCGTCTGGCTGTCCGCCTGGGTGTCTGTTTGTTCTGGCTAATCTTCGGAACGGCTTGCCCGATTTTAACGGGACTTTTTCAGGCAGATAGCTGAACTTACTTCGGGCACTTAATTTAGGCTACATTTGTTTTTCGAAAATAATTAGAGTTCCGCCTAAAAGAATTGCACAGACCAATACCGAAAATAATTTAGGGATTATACAAAAATGAGATCCATTCGTTTTCAATGAATGTATAAAAACTATATTACTCAGTGAATAATTGTGTGGAACAGAAATAAAAAAGCTAGTGTTAAACAAACGACTTCCGGAGACGAGAATATATTACTACATCTACAACTATCACAGCTAAACCTAGATAGGTGTTGATATACATACACGAGCTAGCTGATTCCAGAACGCGACGCGTTTATTGTGCGACAATGACAGTTTTTTTTACCACTGACATTTAACTTCGCAAAATGTAGATTTTACACAGCAACACATACACATAAATCTACGCAAGTGACATGCAGTGCGTTCTGTTAAACAAAAGAAAACGACGTTTTATATCATAGTGATAAACATGTGTGCTATATCGATTGGGCCGTGATAACAACGCAAATGTTCCCAAGCTTCAAGGCATCTATGTAGTCGCAGCCTAAGAGACAATTAATTCCCGACCCTAACCCAGTTCGGCGTCACAAATCAGGGATTCACGGGCGTTCGCCTAACGTCATTTGACATAATACCGGGCAAACTTCGTCCCTTCCTCCGCTCCCAACCTACCAGAATATAAAGTAATTGATGAGCGTCTGAAGTTTTGATTGTCCCATTACGTCTTATATCAACTTTATGATACTTCGAGCTTTTTAATTGTATATATATATTTCATGTTTTAAATAAAATATTGAAAAATAATACAGTGGTCGTTATTTTTCGTTTACTTCTGTCCTCAAAATATTTTTCGTATAATTAACTTATGCAACTAAATATGAGGCGTTTATTTTAGATATGTAAGTGTGATTTAAGTTGATAGTGAAATCTATACTAATAAATAAAATTAGAGCGTCTGTTTGTAAATTCAACTTCTTTTTTAACTAAATAGGTATGAATGTATCTACGACAACTTTATCAAAAATACATTTTTTTTTAATTTTTGTCTGTCTGTCTATTTGTTTGTTCCGGGTAATCTCCGGAACGGTTGGCCGAAATTTGACGGGACTTTTTTTGGTAGATATCTGAACTTACTCCGGGTAACATAGGATACTTTTAATAATCGAAAATTATTAGGGTTCTGCGTAAAAAAAAAACTCATATAAACATGAATAAAATCCTATCCATTACAATTTTTTTTAGTAAAATAATTAGGGTTCCGTATAAAAAAAAAACGCAGTGAAGCACATATAAACCGCGGGTGCAGCCGCGAGAAAACAGCTAGTAAAACATAAAATTATAGAATGCAATTTCTTGAAAAATGTCATGTCTAAATTCATATTGGTTGTGACATCTTTTCTCGATATAAGAAATTGGTACCTCAAGAATATTACGTCACATAATATATACATACATAACGTCACGCCACTCTCCTATAACGGTAGGCAGAGACCACAACCTTCTGCTTGCTAGGAGCTTTTCGCTTCTTCTACTTCATAAGCACCTTCATATATGGTCTTCGGTTAAGGATACTTTTAACCTGACCTTTCTCCAGATCTACCTCGATTTGGTCGAGATACGTTCGCCTAGGACGACCCTCATCAGCTTGCACAGTCACACTCGCCTTGTAAAGTTGTTTCGTCAATCTTCTTTCATCCTGTCTAGATGTCCAAACCAATTATGCAACCCTTTCTCTATCTTTATCCTTACATCCTCTTACCACACCACAACGTTCCCTTATCACACTATTCCATATTTTTAACTGTCATTCTCATCCCAGCTATACTTCTTAGACTTCCAAGAATATTTGATTTCACTTTTTTTAATTTCTGCAACTGAAATCGAAGGACAGAGTCGATATGTATTAAAATTTACTTACACGCATACGTGCTTCTTTAAAAAATATGTACATATATTTTTAGATACGAATGAAATAGCTAAGTGCTGTCATAAGTGAAAGCGAGGAATTTTGCAAAACGTAATACTCTGTAAACCGCAAAAAACCGTTTTCTAATATTAAATATTCAAATATAAATAAATCAAAATGTAGAAATGTTTACACGGTGGTAGCTAATGGAACCAGTAACATCGCAAAGAGATTAAACGTTTATAAATTATCCTTGTATATGGGTAAACTTATATAGTTCTGATAAAATAGCTACTTTTTCGTAATGTGATCAAAGATATTATAACATCTACAATTGGAGGATATATTGTATGATTATTTATAATTTACGCTTGAGTTAATTAAGAAACTAAAGATATTGTGCCGTTACTTAAAATGAGTCTAATTTAGCACTATTTATTTATTAGATTTTGCAATATTATCAATTAAGAAAGATAAGACAGTTATATGGCATGCAATAAACCACGCATTTCTAGAACACACTACTCTTAGTTTAAACTCGTAAAGCGATGAGGTACAACACGCCAAAATGAAACATAATTATCGTAAATTGGAAGTTTGTTTATAGTTTCGTAACAACTTGTGAAATTAGACAAAGCTCCATCTTATTCTAGTTAGAGAGATAAGCAATTAGTTTCAAATTATTTAATCTTTATTTCCAAACTTATTGCAGTTATTACTGTTTTTGTTATATGCATTACAAATACCATTAATTTTGCAAAACGTAACCTATTACATAATTGTTTCGAATTGTTTTAATTCCTACTAATACTATCCTTAATAGCAGTTTTAACATCATTTTATGTGGTATCAAAATCATCAATTTGTTTAATTCAATGGCTGTAGAGATTATAATTACTTAGATTTGCGATTAACATGTATAATTGTTATATTCATTATGTAAAATTATTATAGATCCAATGGACAAATAAATGATATCATCTCACAGAATAGACTTAACCCCTTGAGCACTTACCTGGCGTTTACGCCAGCTTTCCATTGTTTTCCCATTGTCTTATTTTTATGGGTACTCGACACATTAATTGCAGAAGTGGTAAGTTTAGGTTTCAAATACTTAAAAGTAATTTCCACGTTTAGATATCAAAGGAAAGAAGGAAAACGATATGAAACATATCCAGTAAACAAACTAATTTACGTAATAAATGATCGTTGGAATCATTTTAGAAAACTCTCATAGGAAATGTTTAAAAAAAAAAAATTCAAACAACTAACACCGTGTGAAAACGATCTCATGTGACCAATGATTTATGTTTTAGCTGATATCAGCGATCTGTACGTGTGTAACGTGAGTATTAAAATTGCTAGATCACTTGTATCCCGAGCGGACCGAAAACCGAAACAGAAATATAATAAAGTGACATGTGTGTTTGAGGTCGCACGTGGTACTTTAAAAAATGACCTTGTATAGGCATTTGGTTAACGTATGAATCCATATTCTGCTCATATTTCTTTCATATTATAATATTTTGTCTTGTCTAGGCTCTCCAAAACTATTAAACCTGTTAAAAAATTTACAGACCTAGAACAATAAAGACCGATAGAATATATGGACGGTCGGCATAATAATACCAGCCTAGATCTACCACTGCTAAGTACTCTAGGTGGCTTGCTGATCCCAGATTGCGACACGCCTTAGTGTGTCTCCTGATCCCAGAACGCAATGCGCTGAATAGTATTACTATGGTGGGTCTATCACCATATGGTTGGTAATCGCGACCCAGATAGCCACTAAAACTCTATAAAGCATCTTTTTTTTCTTTTTTGGTATTTGTGTTAATATTTGGATTTTTATTTGGATCTATTGATGCACATTGATTGTTTATGACTACATTATGAAATATCTTTTACATTTGCGTGCGTGTATCAACTGTGATGTTAGAGATATTTCGATTGTCCCAGGATTACCAACTTTTTTAACACGCTTTTATAAGCTTGGGTTATATCTATTTATATATGTATGTGCGTAACGGAATCTATGATCATTATTTTCGCCAATTTCCAGAAGTCTAATTTTGTTGAAACTTTGCATACGTATCAAGGACTAATGACAATGCAATAATTTGATAACAGTTCCCAATATCCTTATTAGGACCACCAGGATTAATATATTATTTACGATTTCTACATAGCTTTGGACTTACAGTCGATAAAGAAGGAATTAAAAAATTCCAAGTCATTCATTCTGACCGATAAAGAATGATGCAATTTTTTTTAGTAAATCATGAGTATATTTAATAAAATAGAATTACGCCGATCGTGCCTCTCTATCTATTATCCCGCGCTCTCCTTTGCATGCTCGACTCGGGCGGAACGCGACAAGAGTCGTGCTTTTTCGTGAGTGCAGCCGGTGTTCATCGACTTTATAAGACGTTATTACGTCAAAAATAATTGATAAATCGAACTAAAAATTAAAAAATAAAGAATAGTTTACAAAACACGCTTTTACAGCTAACCGAACTAAAAAGTAGAATATAATTTTTAATTACAAAGAGTTTATATTACAGAAGTAGAAGTTCGAACTGATAATTAATTACCTCAAAATAAAATGATAATAAAATTTATGTTATTAACAGAATAATTCAATTCAGAGTAAAAAGCGTGGGGTGCATTTTCGTACATTTTCGTAACTCTCCTCTCATAGATAGTTGCCAATAGAATGATTGTAACATTTAATATATCAAGCACCTCACACTTTTTGCTCTGAAGTGAATTATTCTGTTAATAACTTAAATTTTATTATGAAGTAATTAATTATGATTGATTTTTCGACCTTCTACTTCTGTAATGTAAACTCTTTAAATTGAAAAATTGTCTTCTACTTTTTAGTTCGGTTAGCTATAATAGCGTGTTTTTTTAGTTTTATTAAACTATTCTTTTTTGTTTTTGTTGTGTAACATTTATTAGCGTTTCTTCGTATTTAAAACGACTAAAATATTGTAACAGCAAGCATGTCGGCTGCAGAAAGCAAACAACTCTCCAAACTAACCGATAGGTGAATAGAACCGATTATGGTTCAGTTGATATTACGGTCGGATTCCGTGTCGATAGACTCAGGTGCGAACTCGTGTTATCTACAATGACCTATCCTACAATGAGCCTGAGCTTTCGGTGAAGGAAAACCTCTTGTGAAAACTAGAGTATGGTGATAGGTTATTATCTAATGACGCCAGCCTAGGTAGGCGCCACACTAAAGTTTGGAAATCTGTCGACCAGCACCAATAAGTGTGTATCGAGAGCATCTCTAAGCTTAATGTGTTTTATCTTCCTGGATCACATCATCACTTAATATGACGTGACATTATGGTCAAAGCACTGAGCCTGTATATTAAAAAAAATAGATGCTTGGCGACAGAAGTAGAGGGTATTGCAAAAACAGTACCTACTCCCTGGCAAAATAAGTAAACTAAATGGTGTTTTAGCCAGTAAGACTCTGACATAACCCACCCTTCGCTACCCCTGAGGCTGGGTAGCCTATGCAAGATTTCTCCACGTATAAAAAAGATGCTTGGTGTCAGATTATTAACTTATAAATTCGGTGTGTAATTATTATAGATCTTTTTTACTATTCTGCTACGGTGTCATTCTGTTTTTTTTTCATCAAGGATTCGAAGCGTGTCCACATTTTAATTCTTGATTATTCTCATCACGTGCGATTTAATAGGGGTTTATTCTGGGATTTTGATAATGAAGGAAGATAATTTATACGTGATATCTTCCATCCAGATTAAATAAAGTTATGTACCTCCATAACTACTGTAATTTTTACTTAAATAAATTGAGTGCTGTTTAAGTTTTTTTTTTAAATTAAATGAGAAGTTCATGGCAATGGAATATATTTTTTGCTAAAAACAATGTAGACATTTTTTATAGCTTAGAAAGTTTCTAGCTCGTAATAAATTTTAATGAGATCACTGATCTAAAATTTTCCTAAATTAAAAGAAAACCTAATCGCGTTGGAAATTCATTTCCCGATGTAAACAACTTTTAGCTAAGTAATATCTTTGGCTAAGTACGTTTCTGTTCTAGTCTAGACTATTCAGTATATTTTTGTTTTGATTAAGTTTAAATAAGTTAATTTTTTTTACAACCTGTAATAGAAGAAAAGGTTATTATTTTTATTTTTTCCTACATAATTTTCAATGAAATCCTTTTTGAAAATTCAATAATTATTAATACTTAACTTGTTTAATATTTTGTTAACTCGAATCCACTTTCTAAATCAAAAAGATTTTTCAAGAATGCTAAAATATACACAATATCAGAATGTTGATTTTTTTCTGTCCATTTAACGATACTCTCAATGACGATATAAAATGCGCGATCCCGTAACTCTCGCTATACAGAGTTTACATTGTATTTTGATGAGGAACCCTAAACTGATATCAAAACATAGATTAACATGCAAATTTGTACGTGACTAGTTACGAACAGAATGTTGACTGTAAAAAAACCTAGGAAGATATAAATCGAATCCTGAATTTAGCATTTTTTACTGTGAATGATATGGTCTCCATTATTACCATCAACCTCAACCGAACCACTGATAGACACAGTCCTCTCCCAAAGATCTCCACAATAATGATTCTTGCTCCACCCACATCATGTGTATTCCCGCGATCTTCACCGATTCGTCGGTTCACCTAGTTGGCTGCACACGGTACGTCTTCTGGTATGTGGTAGCCATTCGAGAACCCGTTGGCTCCATCGAGCATTAGTTCAACGAATAATTTTTCGCGCAATTACTTTAGTTCTTCTGCAGATCTGCTCTCTCCGAAACTGCTAGCTTAGCCCTTAAAATGATAAGCCCATATTTTGTAGGACTTTGAAATTTAGTAGCACAGTAAAGAAAATAAAAAACTAATTTACACACCAGAAAGGTTCTCGCAGTACTTTGCTCTGCTGTTTTGCGTTTGGAAATTAGGCTGTGTAAATCTAATTAGGTGATAGCTTCAGCTTTGAACGTTGCTTTGGATATTAACGTAAGAAAAGTAATCATTTTTAAACTGATTTGTAGTAATTTGCCTTCACCTGAAGTGCGTTTCACTTAGGCATGTATCAAATAAGGTTTTTTTTTATATTTTTTTACACACTCCAGACTCTAAACATTTTCCAAATGACGTGTAGGTGCTAAATTTCTCTACAATCAAATTCGTTTATAATAAATGACTTAATATGCACCAAGGAGTTGTTTTAATTATCAAATCATTTTTTATTTATATACTGTTTTAGTAGCTTCGTAGCCAGTAGCCATTGCTGTTCTCAAAACTTTTTTCACAATTTATTTAATCTAACAAAAGAATTAATTGAATCTGTTAAATGGTTATTGAATTACAAGACAAATAATAGACAGATTGGTAGTCAAACGTGATCCGGCAGCATCATTTCAAAGTCTAACTACCTCAAGGCTTAGTGTGTTTACCGTTTTGGACCACATCATCACTTAATATCAGGTGATGTTGTGGTCAAAGCGCTGAGACTATAAAAAAATAGATAAAAAAATGTAATCATTGCCAGTGAAGTTATTTCTAGGAATTTACTTCCTCTGGTTTCTTATATTTTGCTTAGGTATCCAGTAGCTGTGTCTTGTGGCTTTGTCCTATGGTGGTTCTGAGAAAAACCATGGACTTAAAAATAAATTACAATATTTATCGGTCGTTCCTGTGTAAATATCGATAAATTAGGGATGCGATTACGTCGTTCAAATCGATTCAGAATCAAAATAATAATATCGTCAATTATGAACTTTCTTAAGTTTTTCTTATTAACTATCGAACTTTCGATAGTGTTAAAAAATATTGATATTTGGGAGAATACATTTACTCTTTTAGTGATTAATTACTCCCTTTGTAATTAAGTTAATAAGTACATAACAATAACAATTTATTATAATCCAACATAAATGCCATTAAATATACTATAACATTTAACAACAAATCTAGAAAATGATTTAACTAAATAATTTTTCCACCGTCGTTTCACAAACCGACGACGATGTGATGGAAAGAAATAAATGAATCAAGAGTTAACGGAATCGAATGCTTTGATCTGAGGCCAACTGTAATAGTTACAGAGGCTATTTGTGATATAGTTGTCATTGTAAATATAGATCTTACCTTGATATATATAAGGTCGATTATCATGTTGTCAGTGAGTTTAAGTGAAAGGAATTAATAAATTTGCAAAAGAACGATCCGGCATTAAAATGTGAGGAAGTGGCTATTTTCTATGTTCGAGCGTGTAGTATTCAAAGAAAGACTTCAAGTCCTTATGTGTTTTTTTTTTTCAAATACTTTGCGCTTTGTACACAATCTCACTTGACGATGTGATCCAAGATGGTAAATACATTAAGCCTAAAGGTACTGGCCCATCTCAAGTGATGCTAACGGAACACAATTATTGGCGTTTGACCACAGGTTTTCAAACTTGAGAGTAGCAGCTACCCAGGCGGGCATTAGTAGAAAATGCCCTTCCAACATTTTTTACATAAATTCGTAAATATACGGTTTACATCTGGATGAGAATTTTATTATCCGTAAACTGGCACCGATTTCAAAATTATGGTATAAAAAAAATGTATATGTTGAAGTAAATAATCGAAGATTAATAAAGTGATAATTAATTTAAAGGTTTAGTTTTCAGTTAAAACCTTAGCTATGATGGCTCAGTTGATGATGCGGTCGGATTCCGTGTCGATGGTCGTATGTTCGAACTTTACAATAAGTCTGGGATTTCGGTGAAGGATAACATCGTAAAACCATAACATTTACTAATAAAGCCTCCCATGGTAGCTACCACCCTCAAATTTGAAAACCTGTCGCCAAATACCAATAGCTGTGTTCTAACAACATCCCTTGAAACTTCTGGTAGCTAAATTTATAGAGTACGGGTTACATTAACATTGCTGTTTGTTCGAAATAATAAAAAAAGGAATTTGTCAGATTGAAAAACGAAATAAAAGCAACAGACGGTAAAGTAATTGGCATTTGTCCAACCGCAAATAGTGCTCCTAAACCGACACTGGACGGAGCAGAAATATCTCCTTTGATAGCAGAGTATAATTGTACATTCCTCTCGTCTTTATTCGCATAGAGTAAGTTACTATTTACAGAAAGGACATTTCTGTTATATGTTATTACCTACATATAACATCCGTGTCTCTGAGATGGGAGTTTTTGGCGGGATCTCAGTCCGTCATGTAGCAGTTATTAACCGACTTCAAAAAGTAGGAGGTTATCAATTCGTCTGTATCTCATTTTGTATGTTTGTTACGCGACTTTCTAGCGAACCGATTAGCAATTTTTTTATCGAAGGAGTACACTCCCGGTATGGTCTCATCTCCACCAAATCAGGATCTGATCAGTGGCACTCAGGGAAATTGAGAAAAATCCTCGAATATTTATTCGTTTCCAAAGCTATAAAGTTGGCTTCACACCTATACCTAAAAATACATACTTAAACTAAAAAGTAGAAAAAATCTTTTAAAATTAAAAACAAAACCGACTTCAAAAGCTTAAACTATAAAAATGGTCTAAAAATGAATAAATAAATGCTTTTTAATAATAATTCTGGTGTCGGTGCCAGTTAGAGTTAACCAATGTGCTCATTTACAAATGCAAATAACTTTATCACAATTACATATAAGCTAAGTAAAGCACTGTCCATTAACACCTTGTAACACTAGGATTACAAGGTAAATTCATTATACAAAATAACGCGTAACATTTATTCTGAGGTGCCGACAAAGCTCCATGGAAAGTTCGAGCAGGATGAGCAACCGTTTTGTTAGAGCTTGGTAACGCTGGTACAAGATTATTAAACATATATCTTACCCACATGACACTGGCACAAATTTTTCGTGTACATAGATTGCCATTATCTAAAAAGAAGCACCTCTAAGATCTAAATATACATATTACAACATTCCAATAATTTGATATTTATAAACCGATTTAAAATTATCCGATAAGGGAAATTTATTACATAAGAAAAAAGATAATGTTATTATGAGTGTTAAAAATAAGTACCTATTTTTTTGCACTGTGTAAGCTAAAATCTATGGATACAACTTCACCTAATATGAAGTAGCAATATGGTCTAAGATGGTAAACACGTTTAGCTGTCCAGTGATACTTCCATAAAACATAATATTTTACATAAACTGTACTGATATTATATATTATACATAGATATTTGATCGCAATTGTTGGATGTAATTGCAACGCTAAAGCTTGTCAATAGCTACTAGGCACAAAAATATTCGTGTGTTTTATGAAACCACGAAGCAAGTGTATCTTTTAAAGTAAGCAAGTCATTGTTTACTTATTTTAGCTATCATAAAATATTTAAAAATACACAAAACACTTACACGAATCAGTGTGAATATAAATGCTGCACGGTTAGCTGATGCGAGCCATGGGCTCCGCCATATTAGCCTTGGCTGCTCTGCCGAGCGCCTTTCACTTCACGCCTACTCCGCGACCGGCTGTAATGCGACATGCGATAGGTGGTGGAAAAAATGTAAGGTGATGGAATAAAGGTTTCACTTTTAAAAGAAAGTCTGTGTACAATTAGATGATAAAAAGGTAACAAGCTATGAGTTTTTGGCGGTACCTCAGCCCATCATGTTGTAAGTTTGGTGGCGTTTTACGTAATATATTTGGTTATTGTTTACAGTTGCAGTGTAATGGAAATAGTTCTATAGGACGAATATTTCTACGGCTGGTAATAAACTGTTTTATATTGGCATATTTAGATAGGCCATTTAATAGTTTTATAAGTATATCGCACTTATGTAGCTATGTTCTGGCAGTATCATTTGAGAATCAGTATCTCTAAACGTACCGTGTTTACCATCGTAGACCATCTTCACTTAATATCAGGTGACATTATGATCAAAAGACATTAATAATTTTTTTTCTGAAACTTTGATCAAAGCGCTGAGCATACACGTTAATTTTTTTTAAGGAAACACGATATTTAGATACGACATTTTTGTTCATAATAAAAAACGTTTTATTTTAATAAGTACGTTCTGTGACTACTTGATCTATGGTACAATGTAAAATGGATGCCTGTTATTATATAGCATTTAAAGCGTCGCTTTCTATGTCGAGGGGTTTTATTACGAGCACTGTTTATGTGTCTCGCTCGTTTCTTGTTATTTCAAGGCGTTTCACTCCACGTTTCCGTGTTAAACTATGTCCGCTATACTTTGTCGCTTTTACAGTTCGTTTCAATTATTTGTTCGATGGTGGTGGTTTCATGAATTTCTTTCTACTTTCATTACAATGTTTTCTCTCATTCAAGTTCATTATATTAGATTGTCGATTTGTTTGTTTTTACGATTCCTGTAACTTTGTATTATTTTACACGGTTATAGGAACAGAGCGGGATTTAACAAGATTTTTCTATTGTATAGGTTCAGAGATTTGGTGCACTAATAATTTATCTTAGAGATTTAATCTAAAGATTGCCAAAGAAACAAGTTTCACTTCTGACACGTGTACTCTGTGTACAACTACATGTTCTTTTTATAGTGTATATTGTATAGGCTCAGCAGAACCTTATCTGACGTTAAGTGATGTTGTGGTACAGGGAGGTAAATACACTAAGCCCGGAGGTACTGGCTCTCAAGGAATATTGTCAGAACAATTCTAAAGGTTCTTGACTATAGGGTTCAAACTTGAGAATGGCGGTAAACAAGGCGGACCTTTTTAGAAAATGCCTTACCAATATGTTGTAGTTTCTTAAAAAGTTTTTCCTCCACTGAAATTTCTGATCCATTACATCTTAGAATAGGATAGACAGATTTGAACCTACGTCCGTCGAAATCCGACCACACTATCACGGAGTTATCATCGCTTGAAAGAAATCGCAAACCAATATTTTCGTTCAATAACTATCTTAATAATTACCATTATAAATAATATTAGAATTTTTTATTTAACGTTACCTTATCAAAGGCCTTTTATTTTTTTTTTTTTATATTTGGGAAACAAACAGTACATTACGCTTAAAACTAAATCATTATATTAAATTTTCATATTCCAACAAAGTTTCCACATATTACTAAAACATACAAGCCAACGTGTAGTATACAAATATTAATTTGACAATAAAAATTGTTTAAGATAAAAAAAAAAGTTTTAAACACACACACAAAAGACAAAAAAATTAAAAAGAAAATATAGTGCGACAATCAAATTACAAACAGCGAGCCAGTCAAACAATAAATAATTACTTTTGCAATCCAATCTTAACAATATCACTCTTAGTTCGAATTAGCTTCTAAGTTATAGTTTCGCCACATAGCGGGCGGGTTGGAACGCTAGCGCGATGTTTCTACAGAAGATATAACGTCGACGCGAGCCGTGCGCGACTATTAGTAACTTCGAGAACAACTGAAGTAATTTAAATCATAGCTGTATTCTCTGGCTAAGTTTTTGTTTTTATTTTATTTTATTAAATTAGTTTATACCTATATGCATAAAACTATTAATAATAGTAAATTATGATATATTAACTATATCAGGAAATATAAGTCAGTAAAAAGTTTGCAAGGCAAACAATTGTTATACGTAAACAAACGGACATTTGTACAAGCAATCGTTCCTGTTATAATAATTAAGCTAATAATCATTTTTATAATTGTGTCAATAATTCATTTTAATTATTATCTATCATAAACTGTTACCACTACCAAGATTCCATCTCGAATACTTGTGAAAAGCGAATTATCATAAAATGGTATGAATTTTTTTATCCTATGAGGCGGTCGTTTATCCTGGTATGGACATGTGCTGCGCAGGGAGAAAGAGAATGTTGTAAGAAAGGTATTGGATATGAATGTGGACGGTTACATGGGAAGGGGAAGACCAAAGAAAAAATGGATGGACTGTGTGAAAGATGATCTGTTTAGAAAAGGAGTGAATGCGGAGATGACAACAAATAGAGAGGAATGGAAGAGGAAGACATGTTGCGCCGACCCCAAATAAAAATGGGAAAAGGGTAGGGAGATGATGATGATGATGATGATGATGATGATGATGGTATGATTTTTTTTTTAATAATAATTATTTGTCTCCAAAAATATTTTTACAAAACATAAGGTTAAGCCCTGTCACCTGAACTAAGCTTTTTAACCTGCGCATCCAATACACAATTCCTTACTCTAAAATATTATTCTTATAAATTACAGAAATGCCTAATTTAGGGCACTTTTCGTCATTTTTCGCACGTCTATCTCTGAAAGGTCTAAAACGTTGAGTGTGTCGTGGTTTTAAATGATCCAATATGTAGTTTCCGCTTCCTGTAATACATATTAACACGTACAATAATGTTAGGGTGAACGCAAAACCAAACATATTTCGTGACACCTTTTGAATTTATCGAGCGCCGTATAAGGTGCGGTGTACACCGAGCTTAAAGCAACAAAAAAAATGTCTTCATTTTTATTAGTAACTTTTCTTGTAACTCCACACGTAGTTAACGATTTCATTTATCAACCGATGTTATTATGACTAGGAACTCCACTTGACTTGGTTTTAAATAAAGTACAGTCCAAAAATGGTGAGAACCGTGGTCAGACGAGAATCTAGAGTATGTATGTATGTATGTATAAAATAGCCAGTACGTCAAGGTAAAATCCGTCTAAAAACTTTATTTAATGTCTAATACCTTTATTTAACCATTTTTCGACGTAAACATATTGATACCGAAGCAAGAAACATCACAGTAACCGCGACGAGCCAGCAAAAAGTCACTTAAAAAGGACAGATAACATTAAAATTCAGCACACTTGTTAAGGATACCATTTTTGGAAATTTTGCTTGTCTGTCTGTTTGTTCCGGGTAATCTCCAGAACGGCTGGACCAATTTCGACGGGACTTTTTTTGTTAGATAGCTGTCGTTATTCAGCTTAACTTTGGCTTATTATAAACTTAAATAACTTCGGCTTGATTAAAATTATTTATTTCAAAAGTAATTAGGGTTCCGCGTAAAAAAATTAAAATTTGTGAAATTGTGAATAAAATCTGATTCAATGCACAGTTATACTGACAAGTATTTTGCATTGTGAGAAATATCTATGCTTTCTGTTAGTACCAAAAAAATTAGGTTTCCATGTAAAAAAGTGTGTTTGTGTACTTATGTACGCACGTTAGAAGTTACACTTCTTTGACATGATAATAGAAAAAACTAAAACCGTGACAGTTAACTTGTTGGTTGTTGGTGTTGGTTTTTCGTGACAGTTGCGCGCGCATCGTAAAAATTTATTCTCATAATTTTTCCCTAACGCGCTAAAAGAAGTATAACTTCAAAAAAGTCAAGAAATTGTAAATATGAAACGCGAGTAGGGCCGCGGGCACACAGGTAGTAATAAATACCCAATGGATTTGTGTATCACCTACATATAATTTCAAACCCTTACAGATCAACATTATCCCGTGACATGAGACACGATGAGCTCGAGGCAGATCTATTCGCAAATTAACGCTGCGTAATAACGCGTACCTACATATATACATATATCTGTCGCAATGCGATATTTGAATATTAAGATGTGAAAGAGATAGCCGTAGCTAATTTAATTGTTGTGCGAAGAGTTTCGATGCAAAATCTTCTGGGGGGTGAATGTTTAATGGATTAAACATGCGATGAAGAGTCTTTGATATAATATGGAACGTGTATGAAAATTACAAGGGACTAATTTAATGTGTCGAGTACCCATAAAAATGAGACAATAAGAAAACAATGGAAAGCTGGCGTAAACGCCAAGTTAGTGCTCAAGAGGTTAAGCATTCTTTTGTCCAAAAGTTTGTGTTAATGTGTCTATCACGTTTTTTAATAACTAATTGATGCTGTTGGATCAAAATGCCTTAAATGGGCATGCGGTCGGAAAAGTAGGTATTTCAGAAATCTATTGCTGTCACGTTGCACTCCAAAGAAAGAATTGTAAATACGAAAGAGACAACTGCAGCGCGGGCTGATTTTACCGTATGCAAAATAGACTTTCCTCCTCCAAAACTGAATCGATTATTAATTTTCTTGCAGTTTTATAATAAGAAAGACTTTAACAATGGCTGTACTTTATGCTTTTTTGAAGGTTATCCAACAATTTTTTTTTGACGAACGTCTGAAAATATGGTTAAAAATCGAGCAATTTTTATATTCTATATAGTTTCTACAAAAACTAATTTATTATAACCTAAATAACTAACGTAAAAAACGGTACGTACGGTGCGTAAAAAATTTAAATTTAGAATTCGACAAAAAAATTCAAAACTTCATCTTTTTAACTATGACAAACAATACTTTTTAGTTTTTTTTTTTTACAAATTAATTGATACAGATTAATAAGCATCCAAAAATTCACGACTTCATTCTTAGTAAATTTTCAAAAACTCATAACTCAGCAATAAAGCATCATACAAAAAAAAAATTGTGTGTACATATCCACGTCTAATAGAAGTATAACTGACCAGAGTATAAACAAAATTCACGACCTCATTTTTTTTTTTGGTTGTCCGCTTGACGTGAAATGCTCTAATACATTATTATACTGTTACACACCAGCTGTGTCCTCGCGGCTGCGCCCGCGATTCATATATTTTTCGTAATATAGTTTTTAATTTTTTTATACGCAACCATAATTATTTACCAAACATTTTTTTTATGTTAGTAACATTAAGCAAAGATACTTCTCAAAAATTCAAATACCTGCCGGTTAAACTGTGTATAGAATCGGATTAATCTGATTTATTCACAAAATATCATTTGTTTTAATATTTTTTACACGGAACTGTAATTGTTTAGCGAAAAACCCAGAGATAACCCCAAAACAAATAGACAGACAAAAATGTTAAACATTGTTCTTTTTTAGTATATGCATTGTATATACATTCACATGTATTTAGTATCAATTTTTTTTTAATTTCAATCAGACATTTCAATTTTGTATATTAGTATAGATTATATATTTTATGTTTATTTCATTATAGCGGCCTTAATGTTGCCAGCAATTTCTTCTAGAAAACCTTTGGATGAATCTGTTCTAGGTAATCAGCAGGGGTGTAAACGAAAGAAATGCATAAATAAAAATCCATAACGTTTGAGACAAATTCTCTATATTTGGCCTCGACTCTTGATTAACAAGCAAATCCATAGACAGACAGAGAGACAAACGTCGCTTTATATGTCACATATAAATTAAGATTAACAATAATAAACGTAAATATACAAAACTATTCTTCCAGAATGAAGTATAATTGTACTCTACGACAAAAAGTACACGAGACTAACAAAATGGCTTCGGACCGACGAACCCGAAAATAATTTCACTTACCTACAAAGGGATACTGTGAATTTTGTAACAAAAATAAGCTGTAAGCGACGACGTTACCCCATTTCGTGTTTACGAGCCTATGCTAATTTGATAGGAAAGTAAAAATACCGTCTCTAAGTAAACAAGTTCGAGTTACAAGCGACAATGTGTTTAAATATTATAATGGATTATACATTGTTAACAAATTCTTTTAATGTCTTATTTTACGTTATTACTTTTTTTTTTACATTTATCAAGAGGTACATAATTATTTTTATTATATTACAACCGGTAATATCTATATATTAATTCCAAAGAGGACCTCGTAAAATAACGACTCTTTTATTACATGTATTTTCATTAATATCAAAATTTATATCTAAACTTCACTCATGCACTAAACTATCACACGTTAATTGCCACCAAAACGATGTAATTATATCAAATAACGCAAATTTATGAATTCGTGCTTATAATAAAATTGTAAGTAAATTAAAAATAGTTTTTAGATCACTCGGGGGGCAATTTAAGGTAAATGACAGAATAAAATGTATTTCTATGATTTTTGTAATTTTTGTCTCTTTTTGTCTGTCTGGGCATGCATCGTACAAAAACTACAGTATGTATTTTGAAGAAATTCAGTATAGAAGTAGTGTATACCCTGGAGTAATATATAGTGTTAAGAAAACGTTGACAGCTAACTTCAGGATGTTGGTTTTTCGTGACGGTGTGCGCGCGCATTGTATGTTGACTAGCTAACTTCAGGGTGTCGTTTCTTTATGAGGGTTGCGCGCGCATCGTAAATATTTACTCGCATCATTTTTCCCTAACGCACCAAACAAAGTATAACATCAAAAAATCTAGAAAACATACTCCAATAGGGATGAAAATATTTATGAGAATCAAGGCAAGAAATTTTATATTGAAAGTCTTAATTATTAATGAAATATGTAGTCTATATATCTCGGAGTAACATATATAATTAATAATAATTTGAAAACTTGCATCGAAGTGAATGAAAAGAGGATGCAACTATGTATGAATGTAATTCATAAATGTATGTTCAGTTTAATATCGAATCTGTGAATATGTAACTATAGTTTATCGAAAATGACGTTTTAAAAGCACGGAATTCCACTCGAACGAAGTCATGAGCATAACCAGTTATAGATAAAACTACTACATGACAGAATGAAATTCTTCCAAGAACTCCGATTTTTTATTTTTGGATAATTCATGAAAAACGCTACACACCTGTCTCCCGTATGCCCATTATTCTATATTTGAAAACGATTGTTGCTATTTTTAATATAGAAGAATAGTTAATATTTCTATAATCTGTGGTTTTTTTAAGTACCGAAGAATGTTTAAAGGCTAGGAATATATCAAAAACCTATTTTGTTTATATAAGTACCACTAGTCTTACGAAATATTTTTATTTCAAACCGTTTTTACTTCAAACTCTTCGGATGTAAATCGAGAAAGGTTTGGAGTTTTAAATGACACAATTTCCTCGTAAAGAAACATAAAACGTCACCGTGAACACATTTCCTTTGATTAGTATTTTTTACACGTCCCTCGCGAAATTCCTGGCGACACAAATCCTTTTAATTAAATATTCAAGTTTTCTGGGACCCGTCTATTCGAGAGTCACCCAACGGGATCGCGTTTTAAATCCGAATTAATTATATTTATTTCATGATAATAATATTACTATAGTCAATTAGAATTTTGTAGTTGACTACACAATCTTAAAATATTATACAAGTAATAAAAAATAAAAAAAACAATTACCTGTTTTGTTTTTTTTTTTTTAACTTAAAAAACTTAAGGTAAGCCACTTTAATTGTAATAGGTATATTGTTATAAACAAGATTCTATTTACAGCAATATTTGTTTTTTCGAGTAAACATGTTATTTGGTTATTAATGGATATTAATTGAGTTCAGAAAAATATCATCAATGTAATAATAAAATCGTAGTATTAATGTTTACCGCTACGTAGCGATGAAATGAATACGGGGATAGTAGTAAAATAAGATTAACGGTTTACGCATTTTTTGGTGTTCACGAAATTTATGCAATACGCAATACGGAATGCGAAAACATTTCCATGGTAGGTATATATATATACACACCGGTTAAAATTACAGCGAAGCTCCGCGAGGGGGGTTCACGAACGTTCGCTTCTGCCCGTAGCTCCCAGTTTTCACACAAGCTCTTTGAACGCCATAGCGTATGCCCGTCCCGCGTCACGTTTACCAACCCGAATCGCCGATTCGCCGATAAAACTGTTCCGATGTGACGTTATGTGGTTTATGTGATGGTTTTTGTGGTTTTAATGTGTTTCACAAATCTCAGGATAACTTACATGGTGAGTTATGTATACGGTTTAAAAGTTTTACTTATGACTGTATTTTGTGTTTAAAATTTGATTCGATTTGAAATGCATAAAGAGTAAAGCAATCAAACGTTATTATCATTATTAAAATTAATTAACAATGCGTTAATTAGCTATAGGATTCTCGGCAATATTGATTATTTGTGCGAAATACCTTCCGTTCAATTTTCAAATTAATATTTACAAGATAAATAGGTACGTTCAATTTATTCTTATACGAAAATTAATATAGATTATAATGATATATATGGACTTTAAATCAAATACTTCAATACATATTAACGACCTTTCTGTCTAATAGTAATATGGTTAATATTACTTTGATAATTTAATTTCAATTGGTTTTAAAGAGAAATTAAAAAAGTAATTTCAACAAAATTATTCACGATGGATTTTTCGGAAAGTAAGAATTAAGATCCTTTCAGTCTATTAGTCCGTTAGTTCGATTAAGTCTCGAGAATCGTATATACGATTATTTGTATGAAATCATAAATATGTCTGAAATCGGAATCTTTCATAAACCACGAAATATTCTAGAGATCTATATTATATAGATATATCCAAAGATACAAAAGTTCAGTGCATTGTCCTTCTGTTTGCCAACCGTTTTTGGTTTATTAGTAGCTACGTATGACTCTAAATCTTACCAATACAAATAATATTGGTGAATAAAAACAATTTGTTCTTCAAATTATGGTCGAATTTCCACCACCACCCGGCCCAAAACCATTATATATGATATTATATAATGGTCATTATATATGACCATTATAAATAATATATATACTAATAAATAGTGGAACAATTAGTTACAGTATCATCATGTACTAAAGTGATCATTACATAGCTTAATTCGGAATATTATTTTTATTTTTGTTTAGTTTTATACCTACCTAATGAAGAAAATGTTATAATAGTCTTTTATAATATTTCATGCTAAAAAGAATAAGTTTCTATGGAAGTTATAAGTTTATTATAAGAAAATTTCTAGAATTTTAACGTCAATAACGAAAAGTTAAGTAAATCTTTTCATGAATATTAAAATATTTCCAAGAATTGAAAAAAAAAACATTATTCACAAAAAGATATAGCAAAGCTAAGTATTACGCGGAAAAAGTTGTTTTCTTTTTAAATTTAATCTGCCGAAATTGAAGCGTAAATATTTAATTTCATTCTTGTTTATTTTTCGACCATAAGTCTATTTGATGTTATAAGTTAGAAACTTGCTAAATTATAACAAAACCACGCTAAGCATAGAATAACTAATTATCAAGTTAAACTATAGGACATATTTTCAACTTGAGGGAAAGATATTCGTTATTTACCCAACCGTGCTCAAAGAAATTAAATGTGCTACGGTTTTTTAAAATACTAAATATGGTTTGTTAAACTAACGTTCTACCCGTAAATGTCGTAAAAGGCGACTAAGGGTTAAACCAGGGTATGGTTAGCAGCATCCTCTGTGTACCATAAATACCAACTACGATCGCCAACCCGTCTGCCAAGCGTGACGATTATGGCAATTCCCCCTTTATTGGGGGCGACGTCTATCGGCTGCCTGATGATAATGATGCAGCTAACGTAAATTATACTTGTAGCCAAAATGTGCAATATTGGAAAGAAGTTAAAATTTCTTATTTTTTTTAGGTTTCAGTATTTAGTTTGGAAATATAGTAGATCTGTAACAGAGGTCTTTATAAATGACTAAGACCAATAGTCACTGTTAGTAGCCAAGTTAGTACGGCAGCAGGTAACCCATTGTTCAAATATTGCGTTTGTTTATTAATTGGAATGTGAGTAGTAACGCTAAGTGAAACTGGATTGTAAGAGTAACTTATTATCAGACATAAAGTGTCCTCATTTGCCATGGTACAATAAAAGGCAATTTATTTGCATCTGAACTCACCATAAAAAAAAAAAACGAAGTGGGCCAAAGTGGTAATATAGTATGTGCCTTTCACTCAGGAAGAGATTTTTAACCTAGCGATGGAACGTTGTGAAAGATGAGCGTTAAATAAATAAATACACTAGTTAAATCAAACATCCATTCAACGCTAGCTGAATCCGTTGACAGCTAAACAGAGACATTTTAATCAAAGTGAGTCGCAACGTATTAATATAACCAAATCTTCATTCGGACGTTCATCACCCTCTTGAAATAAATTTGTAGCCGATTCGACGATAAAATTATTTTGAACTCTAAAGTCAGTAGAAGTGCGTTGATACTTGAATGCGTGCGATAAAGATAGGTAGATTCATTAAACTTATATTATAATTGCATTGAATCTAGAAGAAAGTTAAGAACGAATTTGTGGTCTGAAAACGTATTAAGTGATTTTTTCTAAACCGAATGTTATAACTAAGTACGTAACGTGACTTGCATAAGAAAGTAAATAAAGTGTAAAAGGGATACGACAGTATATAAAACATCCCTCCGGTAAACCGTCAAAATACATATATAGTTTTGCAACTCTTATCAACGTTTAGTTAGACTGTTAATCTAAAAAGCTAATACCTACACGTTTATTGGTTGACAAATTCAAAAATTAATCAACTAATAGATGAACGAAAATAAACCCTATAGTTTACTTGATAAATACATATATCAACGACCAATCTCAAATAGAAGCATATGCAATCAAGATTTCAGAAAAGCTTTTGACTTGGTTAGTTCGTAGCTAGCTTCTGTCGAAATATTAATGGCTAGGTATGCATAGATGCTTATTTAAATGTTGTAAATTATACTAATAAAAATAGACCCTAATTAGCAGTAACACAAGATTTTTAATCACAAGCTTATGACGTTTAATCGGAACTCCCGCAAGGCTCTCATTTGGCATCAGTTTGCACTTTCCTTATTCATCTTATGCACTCACACACATGCCACCATAACATGTTTTAAATTTACAACCACTGAATGCTGGAACACTTGTTTCCCCTATTACGCAATCTTAACAGTTTACCTGCGTTTAAAATTGATTTTATAAAATAGATATTCACAGCTCGATGGATGTAGAAATTGTTTCTGTTGTGTTTAATTTTTTATACATATACATATTTAAACTAGTCTGCCTTTAATGTATGTTATCGTATTATAAGTATCGTAATGACACAAAAAAAATCCTTTATAAAATTGTATATTTTAATACACGCCTATATGTTTCACTTGTATAAATACACATATATATATATATATATATATATATATATATATATATATATATATATATATATGATGCAATATATGGCAAACTAATTGTGTGTCCGCGGCTGCACCCGCGATTCATATATTCTTCACTTCTTTTTTTTAACAGAACCCTGATTTTTTTTAGTACTAAGATAAAGTAAAAATATTTCTCATAAATTCAAGCACTTGCTCGTAAAACCGGGCATGGATCGGATAGTATTCAATTTTTTGTTTTACACGTTTTATTTTTACACTTTTTATCCTTAATTATTTTCGAAAATTAAAAGTAGCCTAAGTTATCCGGAGTAACTTCAGATATCTACCATAAAGAGTCCCATCTTAATCGGTTCAGCCGTTCCGGAGATTACTCATTACTAACAAGCAGACAGAGACAACATTTTAAAAATTGCATTTTTGGTATAGGTGTCGTATATACATTCATATCTATGTAGTAAATAAAAATTTCGACATTACAAACAGACACTCCAATTTTATTTATTAGTATTGATTAAATACCAATACATTGTTATAATTTAAAATGGACCAAAGTTTCTGTTGACATACCGTGACTCGCTCTGAGTCCAGCTGAAAATCAACACTGAGTATCTGTTGCTACTTCAGCATATGCTGAGGTGGACAGCCTTTACCTGATGAGATGCGCATGTGGATGACATACGGTTGTCCTCAATATTGTGTGTTTATTTATGTTTGCACACTACCGTTTACTTCTTTTTATGTGTTGTTTGTATATCACAGTGTGTTTCGTTGGTGAAAAAATGTATTCTTTACTTGTCACTACCATAATTATTTTCGTCAACAAATTATCTCTAGTTATTAATAAGTCATTGATCCGCCGGGTTCAACTAATCGTTTCGAAGCTCTATAAACATTTTAAGCAAACAGCTCATGTTCGTTCTAACGAAAATGAATCTAGATAGATGACTCAGCCGATTCTGCGTTAACTTTGATAAACGCCGATGTACGATAAGAATCTATTATATTACACTTGAATAACTTTCTCAATTAATTCACTTTTTGTTTATTTAATTTATTTATTTATCACTTCAATTGATGTGCCTGTGGCGTCGCTTATAACAACTATTAGTATTTATCAACTATTACATCATATATTTTGAATATAAAATGTTTTCTGTAAATTATTGTACCTAATGTATAAATATATATATTTTTAACGTGACTAGAGAATGTGATCTGCGATTTAAAAAAAAATGACCATGAAAATCTATTTAATGGATTTTGGAGTGATCCACCAAAGGAAAGTCATTCGAAAGAGAGAGATCTGTTTTTTATATATATATATATATATAAATATGTAACTGTTTTTTTTGTTCGAACAAATTTCTCAATCCCTTGCAACGATTTTGATAGCATTTTATGTTATGTTTCTTTTATGCATAAGTTTGGATAAATTAAATTTCAAAACCAAATTAAATAGACGCTGTCTACGTAGGTCGTGGATGGATTACAGAATTCATGAATTATAAAAATTCTAGAATAATATATTTTACAAATTATTAGTATTAAATATAATTTTTTACATCAATTTGAACCGAGCAACAACGGGTAGGACGACTAGTTTTTTTTGACAATAAGAGGTTTTTTTTTTAGAAAATTTGATTGGACTGGAACGATTTTTATCGAACTTTGTTTTCGTTATGTTTCTTATAATATTGCGGAGGATTTGATTTTTTTTAGATAATTACGTCAGTCGTATGAAGTTGGGATTCTTTTACACTGTATAAGTTCAATGCTTTGACCACAATCTCACCTGATGTTAAGTGGCGATGTGGTCCAGGATGGTAAACACACTAAGCCTAGAAGTACTGGTTCTTAAGTGATGCTGCCGGAACACACCTATTGATATTTGGCAACAGATTTTCAAACTTTAGGCTGATAGCTACCCCAGGAGGGCATTGTTAGAAAATGCTCTACCGCCATGCTGTTTTATTAATTTATTGACACATCATCGACTCATTCGCAAAAAAAAATGTACATTATAAATTAACTTACAACTGTATGATTTATCTTTATTGATCTGTACATATTATATTAATTGGCGATAGTGCTAGAAATGAATGAAAGCCCAAATTAGGGCTCGTGCAATTCTAATAGTTTTGAGTGAAAGAAGTGTGATGACCAATGGAAGATGTCAATGTCAACATGATACTTAATTTCGTTATATAATTCTTTGAGACGATTGAGAGGCGAACAGGTGTTAGTTCTGTGTTGTGTTTTCAGGAAATTTTTATGAATTCGTAATCATGGACTATTTTTAGAAATATATAAGTTTATTTCTTGAAGCAGATTAGGAACAAAAATAATTCCATTAACAAGCTTAAGTTGAAGAATGAGATCGGAGATTTTTCGTCGATTTTCAAGCGATGTGAGTGTAAAGTGTCTTAAACGAGTGTAATAGTCAACACGGTATGGACAGATAGGATCTTTGCGTATGAGGAATTCAGTAAAATTGCGTTGAAAACGTTCGAAACGATTAATATGCCCCTTATAATGTGGATTTCAAACACTTGTTGCATATTATGAAATACTCCTAACCGCGGTCTTGTAAAGCGATGAAGTCATGAAGCGATGATGGCGCAACGGGTAGCACGGCCGGATTCCGTGTCAATCGACACGGGTTCGATCCTCACCTATCCGAATGTAAAATCGACCTGAGCTGTCGTTGAAGAAAACATCGTGAGGTGAGGAAACCATAGCATGATGGTAGGGGATTTTGTAACAATGCCCGCCTGGGTAGCTACCACCCTCAAGTTTGAAAACCCAGTCGTCAAATAACAATAGGTTTGTTTCGGCAGCATCAGTTGAGAACCAATTACCTCTAGTCTTAGTGTGTTTACCATCCTGGTCCACATAGCCACTTAACATCAGATGAGCCATCAAACCACTGAGCCTATTCCGTTTAAAAAAAAATGATGTAATATTGTTCTAATATTGTTGTTATGTTTCTCCCACGATGATTCCCTTTACCGAAAGTTCAGGCTTATTATAGAGTGGGATAGTTGAGCTCAAACCTGCGGCCATTGACGCGGAATCCGATCGCAATACAAGCTGCGCCATCGTCACTTCATAATTTCTCGATTCAATTTATGAATGTAAAATAAAATTAGAACGTTATCTATTTTTAAACTGTTGTTAACCTTTGGACGTTACACGATAATCACCTTATAAGAGATCTAGTAACGTATAAAGATCATCCCTTTAAAATTTAGTTCAGTATCAACGATACCTAACTATGGCTTTGTAAATAAATTTTCTTTTTCTAGGCATACAAAATACGTGTTCATTTACCAGTTGAGAATTTTTTCACCCAGCACCTCTGATTAAGCGCCAGTGAGAAAGTAATTGGGAGCTTAAAACTAATCTGGTGTAGCGTTTCTTAGGATTAGGACTTCAGGGTAATTTTTCCCCATAAAATTCCCTCAAACATTTTACGCTTGCGGGTTATAAGGTGAAAACTTTATTAAACTTAGGTAAGCATGTATTTTTGGGCTGTTTATTAATGTTTTTTAATACATTTTATATTAAAAAGAAGCTGTAGTTATAGTTTTATGAGATACTACTTTTATACACGGCTTTGTACGCGTGGGCTGCATAAATACATATATGTATATAAAGACGACGTCTGTCTGTCTATTCGTTATTTGGTTCGTAACCGATTTGCATGATTCTAATCTTCTTTATCAGTCATATTAATTATATATAAAAGATAACCTGGGTATAAAGTTATTTGTACAATCTATATACTTAAATAAACAAAATTCGGTCTATTTATTCCGGCTAATCTCGGGAACGTCTGGACTGTTTTGACCGGACTTTTTCTAATTACTTTTGGACAATAATTAGGGTTCCATGTAAACCATTAGAACTTAAGAAATCGTGAACAAAATCCGATTCAATGCACTGTTAGTTAGTTTTATGTTAGTGCCAAAAATACTTTTGGTCCTGTACAAAAAGTAGGTTCGATTTCCTCTAATGAGTATTAAAAACTACATACCTAATAAATAAAAAGATGACTCGCGGGTGGAGCCGCGGGAACAGCTAGTTGTACAATATAAACGTTATAATATACGTAAAAACAGCATATGTAAGTATAAAAAATTCCCACATATCGTTTACTACGAATATTCCGTAACACCTGAAACCACACACAAATTGGGAACCTGGTATGTGCATGTTCGTAAAATTTACTAATAAACATAAAAACATACCTCGCTTTTTTACGTTCAATTTTTAACGTTATCTAATAATAACGTTTGAAATAAAACAGATATTGTGTAATGAAAATAAATTAATGGTATTTTTGACGATTCCATTTATCATACTGAATTTTACCATTCATTCATTCATTCGTGTGGTGTTTTCAAAATGTAATTTTTGAAGCGATGATGTCTCAGTTGATTTTACATTAACGAATGTAGGTTCGGATTTCTTATCGCATTCTATAACGTGATTTATCTTGTGTTAAAATCATTGATATATAAAACCCCAATGGGTTAAAACTATACATTTATAATTAAATTTAGCACCAGTTAAAATTGCAGGTCAAAATGTTGTCTATATGGTAACTATACTTACCGATTTTAATCTCAATCGAGCGAAATTGTATGTAAATTCAAGACTAGCCGTGTTTAGCGAAATCGCTTACGTGTAATTCTTTCTGCTGATACAAATTTAGTATATTTTTTACCTTGTGTTAATTGATTTTTTTGTCTGGTCGCTTTTGACGAGATTTAATGTTAGTAATTTAAAAAATCGGTCACATTTTTTGTTTTCTAATTATATGATTCTATTTATATTGCAACCACACTAGTGTACTAAATAAAATAGTCATTGGTTAACGTAAGTAATATATTTGGTGATTGCTTTTTGTCAATTTTATTTACTATTAACCTTATTCCCATGTATGATTAGATATTGTAACTAAATGTATAATATCGTAACGAAATAATTCATCTATGCTTATTAATAAACAAAATTGAAGTGTCTGTTTGTAATGTCAATTTTTTTTACTAAATAGATATGTACATATTTGTATACGAAACCTATAACAAAAATATAATTTTTCAAATTTTTGTCTGGCTGTCTGTATGTTTGCTCCGGGTAATCTCCGGAACGGATCGACCAATTTTGACGATTTTTTGCAGATAACTTAAGTTACTCCGCGTAACTTAGGGTACTTTTGTTTTTCAAAAATAATTAGGGTTGCGTAAAAAGGGCGTAAAAAATTAAAATGAATGAAATGGGGAATAAATATCCAATTCAATGCACAGTTTTACTAACCAGTCTCCTAATTTGTGAGAAATATCTTTGCTTTAATCTTTGTAGTAACAAAATCTTGAAAAATAATTAAGATTCCTTATAAAAAAAAAAACTATATTATGCAGTGAAAAATATATGCAACGCGGGCGCAACCACGGGCACTCAGCTAGTTTAAAATAAGAATCATTTAGATTTCAATCGCTTTAGACTTATAAGCCAATTAACGTTTGCATAAATAAGTAAAGACAAATATTTCAACTCAAATAACTGGAAAACTACTGCATCGATTTTAATGTCATTATCACATTAATACAGCAATAACAACGAATAATTACTAAGGCTATGTACTATTTTGATATGGTTTGAATAGTAATAGTATAATTACTTAAACCAATTTGCGGGAGCTGTCAAGTGACTAGTTATATTTTAGTTAAAATGTAGATGGTTTTAAATGTTAGGACACCAGTAGTACTGTATTCCATATATCCACATATTTGTCTGGCCCAAATAAACAGTATGCAATACTCTGTGTCTAAATATTTAAAAAGTAAGGTTGATAGCACTGGTAGGTGAGTTGTAGAAACTAAATCTTCAAGGAACATCGTTCTACAATCTGAAAGGATGGAACTGGAGGTTTAGTTAAATGCGCTGTGAATTATAGTACAAAAATTATGTATAACTAGTTGAAAAAAATGCTTACTAAAATTAACAACACAAGAGATCGCTTAATACATGTATATGCATTAAGCGAAGAAAAAAATAAATTCAATTTTAAAAATACATAACGTTCAATGAAAAAGAAAAATGTTCAGTTTTTTTTTCCCAAAACTAAATAAACAAAATTATTGAAAATAGATGATAGAATACAGTTGCAATATGTCTCAAAATTTACAGTAAAATAGAAAATATCTGTAAAGAGAACTTTTGAAAAATCTTTTAAATTAAAACTGTGAATAGTTTATGAGATAGTTACTAATGGAAAAACTTTAGTTTTAAACTTATGCTAATGTTAACGCTATTTAAAACTAGCTGGCGCTTGCGACTTCGTTCATGAAATATTCACAATAATATTTATTAAAAACTTCTTCAAGGTTCAACGAACAACACGAAAAGAATCACTCGAATCATGAGTTATAATGAAATCATTTTTCAAATGCAAATTTCAAATTTATATTAACCCTTTGAGCACTTACCTGGCTTTTACGCCAGCTTTCCATTGTTTTCCTATTGTCTTATTTTTACGGGTGCTCGACACATTAATATTACAGCAACTTTGCTGTTTTATATTTGCGTAAAAATTAAAATTGGTTATTAACGAATATAATATTAATGTGAAAAAAAATTGACAATATATTCAAATCATCCTCAAACGCTTTCCACATGCGCAATGATGTAGCACCTAACTGCAAAGGTTCATGAAAATTTAGTATAAGATAAAAGGTTTTGAATAATTAATTAGCTACATTATTATAATTCTTATAACATACATGTGTATATTATGAATCTAGGTCGAGATTCAAGCGACATGGCTAAAAGCCACATCGCCATAAAGACGCTGGGAAAACATCATTCCAAAGTATGTAGGTCGAGTGGCTACGTGTCTGGTTGCGTTTATTAGCACACCTTTTATGAGATTCCTTACGCTTGGTTCGTTAGAAGGGTATCGAATACTTTTATATTTACAATATAATATATTGTTTTATTTGATGTTTTATCTTGCCTTTTAGATTTAATATTTCCTTTATCTTTGTAAGCCACAGCTTATTCGATCTTTGTTTTGGCAGCGTCATTTCGGTGTATCGAGATTTACGTGCAATTTACTGTGTACATTCGTTATTTTTGATTCCAACGTAATAATTTGAAATTTAAAGTAAAGTTTATACCAATTTAAAAATATAGAAGTCTTATCGGATACTTTTAACACTTTTTTTTTGGGCATTTAAAAAAGTTTAGTTAGTACATTTTTCTTTTATTGAACGATTTTATTTTTGTGTTTAGTAGCTATTGATTGACTTTATTTATTTATCAATAAAGCATTTTGGAAATAGTTTATTTTTCCTCAAATTTTCAATAAAAGTTATTGTCGATTTTCGGCCACTATGTTAACGATAAAGCCAAAACGAAAAAACCTTAATTTAATTTAGGCCCTAAAAAACGTTTATGAATATCAAAATAACTACCACTGGTATGATAAACAACCCAGTCGAGAAGAGCCGGCAAGAAAACACGATCTGTTTTTTTTTTTTAAATATGTTTTCATGTAAATATTATACAGTTCATGGTCTCAAACGGTTTTATCGGAAGCACATAGAGCGGTGTCAATTCCAGACATTACTTTCGTTCAAAATTATAAAACACGAAAGGGACAACTACAGTTGTCTTATTTTACTGTATGCGAAATAGAGAAAACATCACTTAGTAGTACCCTGTTTCCTCTTTCAAAACCTTCAAACCAATATAAATTAAAAAATAAAAACGATAATGCATATGTATATGTGTGTGTGTACCTATGTACGCGTGGGAGTGCATATATATATATATATATATATACATAATCATTTTAATATTTATCTCCTACATTTAAATGTTACAATTTACTTTGTGTGATCTGTAATAATCTACATATAAGATGTATCATACTCCGTGACATCATTTATTACTTATAAGACCCGGTTGAAAACCAGCGCTTTTGCAACTTTCTTTGCGCGATCATTTAGCTGAGTCTAGGGTCTTTTTTTTTTGGCGTAACACAGCGCATGTAGATAAAATTACAGTTGAAATGTATAAATGTTAATACAATTTCATTCTTTCTTTCTTCTTTCCATAATAAAATCTCTTGTAAATATTTAGTTCGTACGTGCTATAGTCTCACTTTACAATAAACCAAAAGGGATACTAAAATTCAAATTTAACTTTCGAATAGCGTGAAAATTTTTGAAAGTAATACTTAGGTGTATATAGAAATTTAATGCATTTATAAATATGAGGTTTAAAATACCGCAGCGCGGTTCTGCGAAGCCTCCATCATGCAGTATTCATAAACTTTGGTAATTAATCAACGTGGTGTATTATTGCGGTGAAATCTTTTCTGGCAACTGTTTACTGATTATATCCACCTCGCATTATTATCATCACGTCAATACGAGAATAATATTTCTTTACATATTAAATGGACAGATCAGATTTGCTATTATAATCCAAAAATCAATTATTCAACGAAGTAGAAGTTATTTTGAATGCGTTGCCCATGTGAAGCGATAATAAAATATTAACAGTCGAATAGATAAAGCAACTCAAACATAAATGAGAGTAATAACTTAAAATCATTTACAACTGTAAACTAATACATAACTAGCTGAACTCACAAACTTTGCCTTACCCGTGTATATAAAATACTAGTTGTTGCCCGCGGCTCCGCCCACGTTTCGTATGTTCTGTGCATATAACATTTCATGTATACTGAACTTAAAAACAAATGAATGAAGAAAAATGAGTATTTTGTTTTATTAGCGGAAAAAATGTACGTATAAGTAAATCGAAAAAAAAAATTAAGTCATCAATTGAATTCAAAAAGGTAATTCCACGTCAAATGGTAGTAGTCCCATCCCGATATATTCAGTAGTTTTGAGGTGATGATGCGTCAAAGACCCCCATTTTCCTTTTATATATGTAGAAGATATAGATAAAATAAAGATAAAGAATAACGTTACCGTGACAGCGATTACCATAGCAACGGCAACTGAGCGTGAACGAGGTGTATAAGTGATGAAAAAAAAAAAAAACATTTCTGAATAGGATTTGCGTGAAATTGTGAAAGAAGTAATTATGCAAAATTTCAAGTCATACGGTTCTATAATTTCAGAGATCTCGTAATAATTCAATGAGTACTTATCTTTCCCTAAAATATAATGTACCATAATTATACAATAATTATTTAATGTATTTAGACAATCACTTAACATCACATAAGATTGTATATAAATTAAAAGAAACATCGTATCCGCAGAAGAACCAAAGTCACCGACATTGCCCAAAGAATTTCTAAATTTAAGTGGCAGTGGGCTGGGGGTATATGCTCGCAAAACCGATGATCGATGGGGCCAACGGGTTCTCGAATGGCTGCCGCGCACCGGAAGGCGTAGCGTGGGTACGCCCCCCATAAGGGGTCCGACGATCTGGTTAAGGTTGCGGGAATCCGCTGGATGCGGTGGCGCAAGACCGGTCGTCGTGGAGATCTTTAGGGGAGACCTATGTTCAGCAGTGGACGTCTTTAGGTTGAATAGATGGATGGAAGCCTTTAATCTACAGGGCTTTTGAAGTTATGTGCTCGCCCAAACAAAAAAAGTTGAGTAATTCTCAGTAGCGGAAAAACTGCTAGATTCGCATTATCAATACTATACTGTCAGCCATCAACATGCTACAGTATGCCAAGTATAAGATGGTGTTAAAATGCTGGCGTTCAGAGATAAATAATAAAATTTATATTTACGCAGCCTATATTTTGATTATGAATAAAGTATAAAAAAATTACGTAATGACTGCATATGCGCCAATAGATGTAAAAAAACAGACAAATGTTATGTTAATAATTTCAATTAGGAAATTATGAAATTTAAATATTTAAGAAATAAACAGTATTTCTAAAATTTCCAGTCTTCATTTCTGGTAGCAGTTCCCTTGGCTGCCTAGTTTTTTTTAAAGTACATTAGCTATTGATACAGTCAGTTTTTTTAGATATATAATTAAATACATATTACTACATCTAATTGTTTGAAGTTCGTAAACAATCCAAAGTTTATCGTTTTGAAATTGCACATCTGTCCTCTGATTATCGATTTTCAATATGAGTTTTTTTTTTTTTTAGGAAATAAAATTGTTAACGACCTTACTGTTCATATTTCTTGTTTAAAGGTTTTTGATGCCTACACATTTTTATTAATAAATCAGTCAAGGGGTACGGTAGACTCAATTGAAACCTTACCTGAATAATAAGACATAAAAAAATAATAATTTCGAGTCGACAACATATATCCGCAAAATTTGGTTTGTCGAGTATTTTGTTAAATTCTAATGGTGCAAATGGCTGCCGCCATATTGGACGTTCGGATGCCATCTTAAGTTCGTTAAGGCCGATTCACACGTATCAGTAAAGTTACAGTTCCTATCTACCTATATTTTGTAAAAGGTAGTGTATTATGAGTCACATTTAAACCGAGCGAAACCGGGTAAACATCTAGTCTTAAATAAAATTTCACAATAAATATTATATTTAAAATATGTATCGTATTTTGTAACTAAATTGCATTTAGTGACATTTTAGTTATTTTGTGTACTATAAATTCTCATAAAATAACTTTTTTAATGCCTGACAACGACGAGTCTAATGTCTACTGCTGTTTTTCAAAGAAGTTAACACTGCTTCGTGATTATTCCACACTGCTTCTCTCTCTCCCTCCTTTAAAGCCTCATGTGATTAATGGACGATCCCTAACTTATAATTTAAGAGACGAAAATACGCGATCCACGAGTACATCAGTACGTAATTACTAAAGTTTATGAATAGACCATAACTTTCTGAGGTTGATGATTATATACTTTTTTATTCGACGACACGCTTCCCGTGATTTTTCTTATTTTCACATTTTAGATTGATGTATGTGGGAATAATAATTCGAAGTCTAATATATTACATATTACCAACATGAAAAATCTATACTAATAAATAAAAATGCAGTGTCTGTTTGTAAAGTTAAAATTATTTTTTTTTTACAAAATAGACCGGACTATGTATATACGCTACCAATACCAAAAATACAATTTTTTTTAATTTTTTTTTTTTTCTGTCTGTCTGTTTGTAATAGGTAATCTCCGTATCAGCTGGACTGATTTTAGCGGGACTTTTGTTAGATAGCTAAAGTTTACCCCGGGTAAATAACGGTATTTTTAATTTTCGAAAATAATTAGGGTTCCGCGTAAAAAAATCATGAAAATTCGAATAAAATCGGATTCAATGCACAGTTTTACGGGCAAGTGCTATAATTTATGAGAAATATTTTTATCTTATCTTAATAGGACCCTAAAATTTTTTAGGAAAATATTTACGGTTCTGTATAAAAAAAATATTAAAACGCAGTGAAGAATATATGAAACTCGGGCGCAGCTACGGGACAGATAGTATTTAATTTTTTTTTTAATATACGGAAAAAACTTGTAAAGTAACTCGGAAGTCGTTTGTAATAAAGACTATTGATTTATATGAACTTTAGTAGGAGGAAAATTACAGATATGATGAGCTTCTAACGTGACAATGGCGCGCGGATATAACATATATGACGCACTAGTGATGTACCGTGTCACTAGTGATGTAGAATTAACGTAATCCGCTAGTCTACTAGTGTAGTGCTTTATAGTACTTTTTACGAATATTATATAATGGTTTCGGCACACAGCGGGCGGGTCGGGACACAAACGTGCTTTTATTATTGAAGAGTTATACGTTGGTATCCCAACCTGCACGCTGTGTGTCAAAACCTAAGAGGGCAGAAAATAATAATTCTACAGTCAAAAGTATAGCGTACTGATTGTTTTGTCTCCTACTCACTCAATAGGTATTCCTATCCGTCCCTTAATTTTTTTTAATTGTGGCAATAATATCTGACACGTATAGCGTGACGCGGGTTTAAAATTTTAATCTACTCGCAAAGAATTTTCACATCAATAATACGATATGATTTGAACTAATGCCGTAAGACACGTAGTCTGATTACTCCACCACTCAAGCATCATCGCTAGCGCTTATTCAATCAAAGTGAAGTTTACATAAATGAAGTTCTTGAGAGGACATACGGCAGATTTGAAAAGTAGGTATTTTAGAAATCTATTCCTATCACGTTGCAAAATAAAGAGGTATAAAACATAAAGGGATAACTGCAGCTCGGGCTGATTTTATCTATGCAAAATAGACGAAAACATTAATTCGTAGCACCCTGTTTCCTCCTCCTAAACTGAACCGATTTTTTATTTTCTCTCACTTATAAAATAATAAAGACTTTATCTATGCCTCTACGTTTATTTATCAAATAAGTTTGATGAACATTTGAAAATGACGTTAAAAATCGACCATTTTTTTTTTTCATTTTCAAATTTCTACAAAAACTAATTTATGGAATAAATCAAAACGTACAGGCATGGCGGTGGTGGATATACATATATTATTTGGTATAAAAATATTTATCATAATGCTATTATCCAGGAAGAAGACAGGGGACGTTTGTATCGAATAAATGCCGCTATGATATTCCCTTAAATAAAAATATCGTTAAACTTTTACGCCACTACGCGAAACCGGTGCTGCGATTCTGCGCGGCGTACTGATGATAATAAAACTCCCGTGATTAATAACCGAAGTTTATGAATGCTGACACGGTCTCGGCTCTATGACGTGCGATATTTTTAGCAGCCGACATATAATAATGCCCCGAGATTACGACGATGACATGTACGCGGTTTGCGTTTCAGTTGATGTTTAGAAATATTCCAATACTCTACGTCCGGAGTTATCCGAACCTTTTTTTTTTGCGGAGTATTTATGATCGAGATTGTAAAATACAGAGTAAAACTATCTGCCAAGCGAAATAGAATTTTTAACGACCTCGTTTGATTGGCTCAGTGCTTTGATCACAATCTCACCTGTTGCTGATTTACCTGACGATAAGTTCAAGTATTATGTCAAGTAAGTTTTAATCTGAAAAGGTTGGTACAGGGTGGATCATTACGTGAACGATAGTGATGTCTGGATTTAATCCACATCTCTGTGCTTCCGGTAACATTGGTTAAGACTATGATTTGGATAGTTTTTTTATATGAAAAAAAAATGATATATATTATATGTATAAAAAAAAAGAATCAGATCGAATTTCTTGCCGCCTCTTCTCGGTTGGGTTGTTTTACAAACCGGTGGTAGTGTTTTAGTCGTTCATAAGCGCCTTCTTAGGGCCTAAATTGAATAAAGATTTTTTTGATTTTGATTTTTTTTATTTTAATGATTTTAAAATGCTCATTTTTGTTTATTTTGGATTGATTTCATATATTTAGATAGTAGACGCAAAGTTGGCAAATCTCTTTGGTCTAGGCCTCTAGGGAAACTTATTAATCAGTATTATGTCAAACTGAAAATTATTAATAAAGTAATCAGCATAATTACTTACGTCTATGTATTTCTAAATACTCATGTTTTTATACTGTACAACGCTTTGACCACAATCTCACCTGATGTCAAGTGACGTTATGGTCCAAAATGCTAAATTCACTAAACTCAGGTTGAAGTGTTTTATACCTATAATGAAACAGCTTTACAATCAAGCTATGGTTTTATCAAATCGTTTATCTTAACAGAATAAAATAATATAATAATAAAGTGTTTATTCAATATCAAATATACAGTTTAAATTACAATTTATTACTTCTGCCAAAATTCTGCCAAACTGCATGGCAGTTTATTGGCAGGTGTAACCTCCATTTTTAATTACATTTGTCTATAGATATATAAACACTTAATAATAAACATATTTAAAAATACACTTACTATACATGCAATACATACACTTACAGTAAAATATAAAAAGAATGGAAAAAATGAATATAATTAACTTAAACGTTTACACGCACTATCTAACAGGAACTAATTGGTTATGTTTTTAAAAATTCGTTTTGTAAAATTATTGTTTTGTAATGATAATGGTAAACTGTTATATAATTTAGGCGCCAAGCACTTTCTATGTCTTTCCCCAAAATAATTGTTATAAGCGGGGTACTTTGAATGTATCTATTGCCCTACTTGGCCTTGTATGTGTTATATTTATTTTAAACTCATTGCTACCGAACTGTTCCACTGCCATCAATAGCTTTACTTTTTCATGGACTGGCAAGATTTTATAACACGAGAACAGTCGTTCATAGTTTATAATTTTACACAGGCGCTTTGTATTTGTTAGATAGCTGAAGATACTCCGGGTAACTTAGAGTACTTTTAATTTTCGAAAATAATTAGGGTTCCACGTAAATAAATAAACCTCATAAAAAACTAAATAAAATCCGATTCAATATAAAGTTTTACGGGCAAGTGTTATAATTTATGAGAAATATTTTTATTTAATCTTAGTACCAAAAAAAAATTTACGAAAAGAATTAGGGTTACATATAAAAAAACATTAAAACGCAGTGAAGAACATATGAAACGTGGGCATAGCCGCGGGCACACAGCTAGTGGTAAATGAGTTAATAGACCTGGTATGAAGGTTAATTGTTAAAAATCAAAAAAATCTTAATTCAATTCAGGCCCTTTAACTTTAGTTTGAAAGTTAATTGTACATTGACATTTATTCATTGATGCAGACGTTTTTTTTTTATAAAATATATGTAATATTTATTTTATTTTTAAAGAGTTTTCTTTCAACATTCTCTTATTTAATATTTTTCCGACCCTCCTAAAACTTTGTAAGTAAGTATTAAGCACTAACTTCATTGAAAAACTTAACATAAAAAAACTCGCCTTTACAAATCTAGCATTTCTTTCATAACTCGTATTAAAATATTAAATAAATTCACATTATTTATAAAAGTGAGTTTATGTTTTTAAGTTTCTTTACAAATTATATCTACCGTAAAATAATTTCTTATATAAATAACTTCGTTCGTTCGTAGCTTAATCTTTATATTACGTATTAAAAAAAAAACAAATAGCGTGCGTACGAAGTACACGTGTCAGAAGCGAAACGTCTTTGTCAATATTTAAATCTGTAAGATAAATTATTAGTAAAGAATAGATAGATATTAGGAGCCGAGAAAATAATAATTTTAAAGTAAAAAACTATAGCGAAATTATTATTTTTGTCTCTTTCTCTGCTACTAAATGCATATATGCGTCTTTAAATAAGTCGATTACTTATTAAAAGTGAGACAATAGGAAAGCAATAGAAAGCTGGCGTAAACGCTAGGTCAGTACTCAGGGGATTAATATTCAAAATCGTGACGCTAATTTTGATTCTTATATTCTGACGCTCATTACGTGACGGAAATCTGAAATTTTAATATCATGCGCGCAAGGAAAGTTTGATTTCTAGAAATAAATACTAAAGTCTAATTAAACAATAAAACTACGATATGACACATTAAGATCCCAGAACATACTCGTGAATTATAGCGATAAAATATCAACTGAGTACCAGTAGGTACTTTTTTACAAAATCAATTACATTGCAAGATGAAATTCATTTTCCAAAATTATCTAATAACTCAGACCCCCTTAACCGAATTGCTTCAAAAATCCTATTTTTAGTTTTTTTCCCTATTGATACGAAAAATACTTACCAATTTAAAAATTTGCGATTGGCTAAGTAAGTAAACTAGGCATCATAATATAATCTCATCAAAATTTAATAAAATTAAATAATCATGAAATTCAATAAATATCAAGTGTAATAAATAATTATTAATACAAATTACACACGTAAAAATACTTCTTTAGGTAATTATATTTTTGAAAAATATTTTCTACTAAAATATTGGTCATTCTTATAAAAAGTTAGTACTCGTAACACAACTTATACAGTAGGTACCATCTTGAAAGTTTTAAATAAGACTAAGGAGTCAATATCAAACAATGGGAATCCCTGATCTAAAACTATTGCATATTTACTGTAGTTATCATAATCTTTACCTCTTCCTACGTGAAGTAGAGTTGGTACAACATGTTTTCTTATTCCCCACATTCATTCATTCATTCGTCATTCATCATTCCAACATTCACTCCTTTTATATAATTCTTCACAAAATCTATTTACCATCTACATCTATATCCACCCACCTTCATATTTAATACTGTTATAGTTGCGTGACTTACTTAGTAACTTCTGTGTTACTGGAGCTACTTTCAATGTTAGCGAAGTCCCAAGTAGATACAGTTTTACGATAATAAATTTATTTTTGACACTGGCAAAATCTCCTCCGGGGGATTAGTTACAGACTAAAGAAAAAAATCTATTTCGTTTTAAAAGAAACACATGCCTGCGTAGATAAAGTTCCAACTTAATTAAAAATAAATAAATACCTATCTGGTTTACGTGTACTAGGTAATTTAAGTTGTCTACCGCCGCGAAAATTCCTAATTATAACTTAATTACTTAGTTTAAATTGCTATTGTAATTATTTCGGGGTAATTTTTTTTAAAGTTTGCACCGCCGCTTTGAAAGCAGTTGAGTTGTTAAGATTTTTTTACTGTATTGCCTAGTTTTAAGGGATGAAACGTTAATTGTTGGTTTCGTGGTGTGAAGGTTCGATCCAGTTTATTTTGTATGAAGATTTTTAAACTCAATTTCCTATATTAATCTACATCATCTAGCTGATATTTAAAAGATAGACCCTTTAAATCGAATGAAAAACATTTACAACTATTTGATATTTTTTATACAGTTATAATATTGTTTTATTTAATAAAAAAAAACGGTACTCTAAATAGTAATTTGAGACACAATGTAAATTGTATTCATATCAACTTTTCATTTTCTATATGACAGTAATTATCCATTGCAATAATTATCTGTTGTTTGTATAAACTATTATTCATTATATACGGTATGTTTTACAAAATAACCAGTAATAATCGCTATTCTATAATTATATGTATAGTATTGTATATTCAATATGAGTTATTTTTAATGTATTAGGTATTAACATTATAATAATTTTTTTTATACAATACAGGCTTAGTACTTTGATTACAATCTCAACTTGATTTTAAATGACGATGTGGTTCACGATGGTAAACACACTAAGCCTAGACGTACTGGTTCTCATGTGATGCTCCCGGAACACACCTATTGGTATTTGGCGACAGGTTTTCAAACTTGAGAGTGGTAGCTATCCTGGCGGACATTATTAGGAAATGCCCTACCATCATGCTATGGTTTTCCTTTACCGAAAGCTCAGGGTGATTTCAAAGTTCGAGAGGTGGATACGAACTCGCGTCCATTGGCGCGGAATCTGGCCGCACAATCTACTGAGCCATCATCGCTTCACATTAATATTTTGTTGTGCCTTATGCATCTATCTGTTTTATATCTTCATCACTCTTATATTAACTAGAAGCAAATGGCCTAGGTGTCAAGAGTGCTTTTTACTCTCGTGTGTGGAAGAAGGATAAATAAAACAAAAATAAATAATTATAATTTATAAGCATATTCATTATAGACTTAAATTTTTACAAATAACTGAAAGTAGCGCCCGTATTAGGTGATAATTGTCCTTATGGCTAAATAGGCCAATTCGGAATCCACAGTTACGGACACATCGGTTGCAGATAGGCCTTTGGGGAATCATGGGAGAGGGCGAATTATGCATTTTTTTATTAGCATTCTCGCTGCGTTTTTGTTAGGTCATTTGAAATAATCATAAAATTTTTACCTATTTTAGTTACTTAAAAAAGTACCTATCCCGTAATAATTATGTTACTTATGCATTAAATGATTGTTACATTTTAATAATTAATTGTGTAAAAGCAAATTTTTTTGCATTGATGGAACGAAGAATCGGAAATAAGTTAGTTTAATAATAAACGAATAAAAATCTATCACTCAAATACAACTGGCTGTTACGTGAACACATTAAATACGCATAAATACAAAAATAACAGGCGTATTCGTTAACTCAGCCGGTGTGCGTAATACTTACGCGCGAGTATAAATAAATACGGTACTAAACTAAACCACAACTAAAACGGAACAGATAGCCGAAAATACATTTAAATAAAGCACAGTTTCCAATTCTAAAAGAAACAAAACAAAACATATCAACACCTATGATGTTAGTCTCTCTTATATCAAAAAATTAAAATCTATTTTCTATCTAGAAAGTTCTTCAAAGGGCAAGTTTCACTGCGTAATCGAATCAGGATTGAGGAGATCTGCAGAAGGACCAAAGTAACCTACATTGCCAGAAGAATTGCTAAACTTGAGTGGCGGTGGGCTGGGCAAATTGCTCGGAATACAGCGTGGGTAGGCCCCCGACAAGATTGACCAATGGATGACCTGCTGAAGGTCGTGGGAATCCGCTGGATACGGGTGGTGCAAGACCGGTCGTCGTGGATATCGTTTCTCGAACCACCAACCTTTCGTTTAACAACCGTACGCGCTAAACAATTACGCCACGGAGGCGATATCTATTTTGCTGTAATTTGATTACAGTTACAAAACGGTTACGCTTTTTTTAATCGTTACGGACGTTTTTTGCCGGCTAAGGTAACTCTCCGCAACGCCGCACAAGGAACTTCGATCCAATAAAATGTTCCAACTAAATATGTGCAATTCTCAATTTTGTGTAATCTCAAATATGCTGTATCAATCTCAGTTTAATAAATGTGTTGGTAAAAATCAAAATTGGTAAAACCCAATTATTGCAATATAATTATAATTATGCTAAGGAATATGGTCACTTTTTTCAACAGTGGTAAAATCAATTGTTTTGCCATAGTAATTTTAGTTTAAAATTTGATTGCACATCAAATTCATTTCTCAAATCAATCGGTTAAATCCACTTCTGTATATTAAACTCGGCTATAAATCCAAGTTTTACATTCTTTTTTCACTAAATTTATGTCCATTTAATTATGTTACACTGCATAAAGTTACCCTATTAACTTGACGAAACAAAAATTACGTTAAAGAAGTAAAACTAGTTGCAATCATCTGTTTTTGAAAGAAAAAAAAAACTAGCCACGAAGAAACCATTAGTCAGGGTATAACCACTTTTGATATCAACCGACAGATATGACTTGTGATTTCAGAGTGAGCTATCGGTTTTTATTAATGTGCTGTGTACTTAACCTTGGTCGAACACAAAAAATTTGTGAGATCAACGATCGAAGTGTTTATACAAACATGATAATTCAATGCAGAAAGTTAAAACTGTTTAAAGTGAAATGTATGAAAATATTATCTAAAATATTATAAATTAACTACAATGAAATATAAATCGCCTATAAAATAGCTATAAACTAACCTAACCTAAAATAGAGCAGAATTAAAACGATAAACTAACTTTAAATTGTCACAGATACCGCAAGCGGTTCATGGAACCGAAAGTCAATTAAATGGCGTAGATTTATATAGTCAATAAAAGATTAACCTCGGTTACTAGATATCGAGGGATGCCACCATCTAATTGGGTGAAACGTGGCCGATGCCGGTGTGTATAGTACTAGGTAATGTGGACCAAGTCTTGGGAGTAAGCGACTTTATGTTTAAAATTTTGAAAGCTTCAGTTGAAATACATTTTTGTTTATTGTACATAATTTAAAATTAATTACTTCAACTGGGCTATGTGGACCAAGTCTAGATGGTACGCGATATTATATATTGAAATTTCAAAATTTTCAAACTGAACTTTGTTTAAAAATGTAAATCAATAACTGACACTAAACCAATAAATTTGCCAAATGTATTTTTATAAACAATTCAGATAGTAGCCGCGTTTACCAGGATCTAAGTCAAGATTAAGTCATCGATGACTTATTTTCTGTCTTCTAGTTTACGGTAATCTCAATCCATTCAGACACAATTATCGTGACCAGCATGACATGAGACAAATGTTATAATCGAATTCGTTTTATAAAGTTTTATAACTCAAGTCAATAACACACGTTACCCACAGTTAGATGAAGCAAAGGAATTAATACGGTTATTTGATAATCGCGTCAAGGCGTTATTAATCTGTGCAGTTTCGTCCTTACATTATGGTGTAATTAAGGGATTTTTATGTTAAACACTATCTTAATTCATACTTAGTAATATAATAGAAGTTACTTAAGCAATAATTACCATGGTAAAGTTCAAAAGCAAATAAACATTCGCCGGATAAAAAAGTTCAAGAAGGACTGGTAAGCAAACTAGTACTAGGGACTAGTACGGCATGGAAATTGTATGTCATTAAGTAAGTCTTATATTAGTAGTTTAATAAAGTTATTATTATTCGTATTAAGATATATAAATAACCTTTCTTAAGAATTCAGAAAAAAGGGGCATCAATTACAGAGAAGGTAATGCTACTAGGTAATTGTATCGCTGAGTACACGAGAAATAAACTTTACTTCATCTCACTAATCTTCCGAACTCCGGAGGGGGTATGAAACTGAAACGTGATCCAATTATCCAATTAATTTGTCCTATTCAGGCCACATTGGTCACTTCGGCGGCCTTGTTGCCGCGACGTGAACGCTATTAAAACAACTTTTATGATTTCTATGATTAAACTCATCGTTTTTATATCTTTATTTATTACTTTGTTATTTATTTTTAGGTAACAGTCATCTTATATAGACCGTAGACAAAGATTTATAAAAATAAAACAGTTCCGGATGTTTTTATCCCCGGAGTTCTCTGTAGCAGCGACCCAGGACGTGGTCTAATCTTCAAATGGGAAGGCTTCTGTACCCGTCGCCAGTGTAGTACAGTGCCACTTTCAAGGACTAGTATAACTTGAATTACAGTGCATCTCACATTCCTGAGCACTACACGCAGGTGCATGTGTTCTTTAAGAGACCTTGAGATCCATAGTTTCATTAAATTAGGTTTGTCGCAGGTCAAATTTCATGAAATTTACGCAGCCCAAGTCAAGGTTCGTACCACTTTGATGCCCTTGTGCTATTTACCACTCTTCTGGCTTAAAAGCTCGCCTTAAAAGTTCAGTGAAGCTCTCAGGGCCCTTCCGGTCTACAACATTTAGACAATACGAATAAAATCCCCGATACTTATTGAAAACTAGCTGACTCGGTAAACTTCGTACCGGCTTTGAATCAATAAAACAAAATGTATGAGAAAATTAATTTTCTTCATTATTATTCTGCTATTCCGGGCGAACACCAATCTAACAGATCTAACATGCAATTACCCAAGGAGAAAACGCAGGAATACCTTTGTATGGAATAAACTCCGCCTGCATTTCCTCTTAACGGTACAAGATTTTCTTATGTTTGTCTGATCAGACTTCTCGGAAACGTAGCGGAGCGTAATTGAATTTCTTTCTCCTGTTGTAAAGAATTTCTAGTTCCAACTATAGGTTCTAGCCTATATTCTTATAGTCTACTATAACAATGTTCTATATATATTTATAAGGAAAATGGGTTTACTTTGACGCACCATCACTTCAAATTACTGAACATATCGGGATGGAACCACTACCATTCGGAATTTTTCGGAGGCTATTTATTTATTTTATTTTTTTAGGCCCCTTATAAAGTGGACTGACGACCTGGTGAAGGTTGCGGGAATCCGCTGGATGCGGTTGGCGCAGGACCGGTCATCGTGGAGATCTTTAGAGGAGACCTATGCCCAGCAGTGGACGTCTTTCGGTTGAGTAGATAGATAGATATATTTTTTGGATTACATCGACGCTCTGCCATTTTTTTTTTTTTCAATTTACTCTTATGTATCTTTTTTCTGCTAATAAAAACAAAAGGCTCTCATTTTTCTTTTTTTATTTGTTTTTTAGGTTAGGCATAAATGAAATGGTATATACATTTTTTCACTCACACCAAAAGAACATAGCAACGATATTAGAGCCGCGAGCTCCAGCCAGTTCGTATATAAAAAGATTTATAATTTTAATTTTCACTTTAAGGCATTACGTATATGTCTTTTTAATCGCTTTGGATTATTGCCAAGACTCGGTTGTAGTAATATTTCGTGTCGAACTCATTCTGCACAGTCTGTGGTAAAAGTTGTCATGTTTTTCGCATTGAAATAAAATTTTGGAAAAAATAGACTACGTTGTCATTTCGTAGCGAACAAGTTTACGATAAGCAGACCATATTTGAAAAGAAGAAACAATAATACTAGAATACTAACTACACTACACAACAATAACACTACACTAGAATAGCAGAACATATTTTTCACTTGGTCGCCATGTTTATGTGTACTTAGCTGAAATTACTCCGGGTAACTTATCTTAACTTTTAATTTATGAAAATAAATAGGGTTCCGCCTAAAAAAAAATAAAACTCATAAAAAATTTAAAAAAAAATTCGATTCAATGCACAGTTTTACGGGCAAGTGCTTGAATTTTTTTTGAATATATTTACTTTATCTTAGTACTATTTTTTTTTTAGGAAAAAAAAATAGTGTACCGTATAAAAAAAATAAAACGCAGCGAAGAACATATAAAACGCGGGCGCAGCCGCGGGCGCACAACCAGTATAAAATATAATAATTGACTCAAAATCTGTTGATCACCATCGAGAAAGCTGTCATATTTTTTTTTACATTATCCTAGTTTCTATTTTCGTCCGTATTAATGTATATAATATTAATATATTAATAGGCAAATATAAAACAGTTTTTTTTTTTTTTTTCTTTTTAAAAATCTGTGAAACGATTTTTTTTCTGTGTGGTTGCTATTACCAAACTTCAGTATTATTATCGAGTTTCTTACCGGTTCTTCTCGATGACTGGGGTTGTTTTCCGAACCGGTGGTAGTATTCTGACGTTCATAAGCGCCTTATCAGGGCCTAAATTTCATGAAGTATTAAGAAAAAATTAAAGACATACAGTTACTGTTTTATCATCTTTACAAAAAAAGGGTACCTACTTATTTATTTTAAGTAAAAGTGCATATATATGGAACAAATGTAAAAAAGTAGAAAAAAAAGTTAGAGAAAGCTAAATTCATACGTGTTTTTTTTTTTATAAATATATTAATATTAATAATAAATTATGGTCTATAATTTCAACCACTGGGCGAGGACTAATTATAATAAAATATCTGCTTTTTGAAAAGGAGGATAATAAAACTATTGTAAAATATACATACAATATTTAAAAATAGTTAAGACACGTGTACCTAAAGGTCAAAGCGAAGTGGAACAAACCAGTAATTGCATCTCGGAAGTCCCATAGCGGACATAACTCACCAGTCGGCAAGATCGGTGAGGTGAATTTTAGAGAGGTTTCTAGAATGATTTACTAAGGTGGAATGGATAGATAGAAGCTTACATGGCCAAGTCCGTGCTCCGTCCGTCCGTCCGTCCGCGCTATGCCCATTAATTTAAGTAAGTTGCGTAATATATAGAGTTTATTTCAATTCATTATAAGTTTAGATAAAAAATAACTGTGGTAATAAAATTTTTCCATTTCCAAATGCGCCACGCGATTTCTTTTCGGGAACAATAAAACACTAAAATTGGTAATTTACGACTGATGTATTTGTGCCACGGCCAGTCAGCACTGTCCGAAACGCTGGCAGCGTTTCCCCCTAATCAGTGATTTACAAACAGGACAAACAAACTAGGCATTTGTATTATCCAGAGCCATTCAATTTCGTGTCTATGTATTAAGTTCTTTAAGCATCGGCTGTCTAGTTTGTTGCCAACGATTAATATATTGAATCATATATGGTATTTTATTATGTAGGTAGATATTGTTGAAATAAATTGTATGTTATCTATCTATCTATGACCGTTACATAGATTATAACTCGAGAACCATTGAACTGAGTTACGTGAGTCTCTTTTATAGCGTATAATAGTCGCTCACAATGGTCATCATAAAAATGCTCAAGGTTACTCAAAAGCCCAAGTGGAGATTCACTACGTGATCGAGTTAGACAAAAAGAGGAGCCAAAGAACGGATATTTCCGGAAGAATTGCCAAACTTAAGTTACAGCTGGCCACATTGCCCATAGAATCGATGTCTGACGACGCCAGCGGATTCTCAAATGGCTACTACGTACCGTAAGATGCAGTCTGGGTAAGCAACAAGGTGGACCTCGCGAAGGTCGTAGGAGTACGTTGGATGCGGGAGGAGCAACATCGGTTGTTGGGAGAGCTACATATATAAATCGCGTTATTACTTTTAGAATTACAAACCAACTAACGGATAGACAGATGGATATTGACTTTGTTTAATATGTAATGTGATTTTTTATAAGATATTTTTTCATGCCTTTTTTTAATTCATTGCAAATCTATTATTGTACATTAGTCGTGCCAACTTCTCCATGCGCGCATAAGAGTTTATATTTTCGTATTCTCATGATAACTTTTTTATATTTATTTATTTATTCGGTAAATAAACAATTAATTAAAAATATATATCTGAAATAGCATAACAATATTATAATAAATAAACCATTCAAGTTTCCATTAAAGTTATACTTAATCAAAAGTAAATATAACAACATTAATACTTTTATAATTACAACCTATAATATTATGAAAAACACTAGAAGTTTAAATCTGTTCTCAACTTTTTTTAAAATAACTTATGGGACATGCAAATACATCAATCTTATTAAAATTCTTAATATATCTACGTATGGCACGAACGAAATAAATTTGCGTTCTCCACACACCTCTTACGTGTAGTATACTACTTAATAGAAGGAAAAATAAAAATAATATTAAAATTTGATTAGATAATAAGTCTACAATAAAACAAAATTGTTTATCGGTTCTCGGGTTAGAAAACAATTGACTAATAAAAAGGCAGACAGAGGGATCTGCATTTTATTATCTATATATCCATCCATCCATTCAACCATAAGACGTCCACTACTGAACATAACTCTCCCCCAATGAGGGGAAATACTGGCAATAATGGTATTAAAACAAAGGATATCTCGAAGTTAGCAGAAGTAGACTAATAAAGTAATTATTGCTCCCCTCCTCTCTGTAACAAAGTCCCTATAAAAGCGCGCTACATCGGCCATCGTGAATCGGCACGTCAAGTACTTAGGCTTTCATATAGACGCTGGAATGATATTTGTGGATCATGACAATTACGTCATGGGAATCGCGAAAGCCGCTAGAATGAAGCTCCAACCCATTGTACTCTCCAGGCTGCCGCTCTGGACGAAAATGGGTATATACAAGACGTATATACATACATACATATAATTACATACGCAGCAGCGGCATGGTTCGTGTATGTCAGCGAATCAAGGAAAAATACGATAAGAACGCAACAGAATCGCACGTTAAGTACAATCACCCGGGCTCCGCGATATGTCCGAAACACAACCATCGAGCGAGACCTGCGGTGTGAACTTTGATCAGTTTACATCAAAACTCGCCACGGCTATGTTCCGGCGGGCGGACGCGTCGAGCTTCCTTCTAGTCAGAGGGATAGCTCCGCTTCACGCGCGCCCGCCGGATAGTAGAACCAAGCTTTCGCCACGCAACTTGATCGCCGTGGACGGCGATTAGCGGCAACGAATCATTTAACAAACGATTTTGACGTTTTTTTTTTTGGGAGATAGCTGAAGTTACTCCGCGTAAAGGGCTAGAAACTAATTAGGGTTCCACGTAACAAAAATTAAAACTCATGAAATTGTAAATAAAATCCGATCCAGTGCGTAGTTTTACTAGACGGTGTTTTAATTTTCAAGATTTATTTTTTTCTTAGTACCAAAAAATTTACTAAAATAATTAGGGTTCCGTGTGAAAAATATAAAACTCTTGAAACTGTGAACAGAATACGATTCGATTACGCGGTGCCTGAGCCGCGACGTACCTATGTGTACCTATACAATAAAGATCAATTTTGAACTGTAGACTCTATAATTTGACGTGAGAAACTAAACACACAATCTGAATTCATAGAGCTTAGTTAGCACGTATCTCGCATGGCATTAGCATACCGTGAAACATACATTAGTTACAGGCCAGTACTGTACAGTAAATCTTATCAATTCCGCATACCAACATTGCGTACAATTCTAGATACATTTAACTTGCGTAAGATCTGCTCGGTTAACATTTGTTTCAATGGGGCGTAATAAGGTACCGCTTTAGGGTCCTTTAATTGTCAACCAGTAATTGTTTTTTTTTTTTAATTTGTAACATATTTCCCCTCGCTCTAGTAATCTGTGGAAGGGAATTCATGACAAGAAACGGAAGTGTGTAACAGGAAGCCGGTGAAAGCGCGCGCTGTTTGATTCAACCAATGGACGCGCGTGGAGTTAGTGTTGACCTTCAGGCCAACAAACTTAAAATAAATACATACTGAATTATTTATCAGATGTCAACATTTTACTACGTAAGTACTAAAAACTCACATGAAGTGACTCATACGTTACATGACATGCATGCTCTGTGATGGATAGGTTTAGCTAGAATAAATTCCACGGAATTTGTATACCCAAGGCGAGGTACGTTCCATTTATTCTTGGTAGTTTTACTAATTACCACTTTTTGGATAAATGCTTTAAACGCTCGTCACAAAGTCTGAACGAAGATGTCATATCAACTGTTCGATAAAAAAAAGTAACAATCTCGTGGTTAAAATAAAATGTCTTCAAAATTTAAGGTTGAAAGAGATTTCTTATTAAAGACAGAAGTATTCAAAATATTCCGTTTAATCAATACGTCATTCTAATTCAAAAATATCTGATTCAATTTATGCCCTGATTAGGTGCTAATGAACGTTAAAATAGTAACACCGGTTCAGAAAAACCACCAAGTCATTGAGAAGAACCGGGAAGAAACTCGATCTGTTTTTTTTAAGGATCTTAACAAGTGATAATTACAAAGTTTATTCGTAGATGCACAGAGAAAGCTGCCACTTCCAAACATCATCATCGTTCACATAATGATCCACCCTATAATCACTTTTTCAAATTAAAACTTGCTTGACATGATCCTTGAACTTATTGTCTAGTAAATCGGTAATGTGCTTTAGGATTTTATTGTAACACTATTAACTAGAAAACTCTTATTAGTTCTGTTAAGTTTAAGTCATTGATGACCTAAATCGTGTATTAGGTCTACAATATATAGCTCTATTTCACTTTTTCCTTGCTTGATATATATCTTACTTCTCCAATAATGAAATGTAACGTAAAAAAAAAAATAGAGATAGAGATTCTCTATTCCTTATCCACATGAAACATTCGTATGGAAATTGTACAAAACACGGAAAATATAACCACACGCCTACGTGTGGTGCGCTTCATCTTTAGGATAAAATTTAATTGCTTATTAGAAGTACATTTTTTTTCAAATTTAATTTTTGTTTAGCTCAGAATTAATTGTAATTTGTTTATAATAACGTGACATTAAAAAATAATTAGTCATTTAGACCCATTACTCAACAATTGTCTGAAAAGTACCATTAAAAAAAATTACATTAAATCCACTTTACTACATTACGATTAATTTGGATTAGGAAAATAAAACTGTTAACATAACATTATGTTGAATTTTTATTATTTTTGTCATGAATTTTTATTATTTTATTATAATTTAACCCCCTCAATAACAAGTACTGAGTGCGTGCCTTGTCTCAGGGCTGGCTCGTGGCCATCTCTCGCTCTATTCCGGGCGATGACCTCTTTATTCCATAGTTCCTTGTGTCGAGAACAATGACAGTTTCGTTGTTCGTTGGTAAAGAAAGGAAATTGTTAGCGATGATCTTTTGTCTCTTTCAGAAATATTCTTTAATAATTCTGCGTAATCGTTGTTTTTAACTATTTGGCTCGTATTCGTTCGAATTGGTTCAATTACTTCTAGAAATATTTTTGTTATGTACATTAATACCTTGATTTAATCCATATCGTGATATATATCTAAATTTTGTTGCACTCATAATTAATTAATGGTTAATTAATAATCACTGTTTGGGGGTGCAAATAAATGAGGATTTCGAGTTATTTTCGTATGTATTTTTAAGGGGATCCTATTCAGTAGTTCGGGACAGTCAATGTTGTAGTTCAAAATGTCATACAAAAATCGCATATCGTAAAGAGATCGTCGTTCCGCTAATGAAGTTAAATTATAAAAGTCTAAGTTATTTGAGTATGATTTGAAAATATTGTTTAATTTAAAATTTAGATGTTTTAAAAATTCGTTTTGTATATTTGCCAGCTTGGTCTTACGTTTACCGTTAATACGATAGATTTGAAAGATATAACCGGCACTGTATTGGTGGAATGTGGACGGGAAAATCAGTGAAGGAAAGTCAAGTGGGGACCTTTTAGGATTCTTTGGTCTCAATATGTGAGATCAGGGCGCATTCCACATCACCCTTTCGGTATACTTGGTTATATAACAATTGGTTGCTAGCTATGTTAAATACAATCCATGTAACGGGCTGAGTCATGTTACTTTTTTTTGTATACCTACTGTATAGGTTTGACTTTATGACCACAATCTCACATGATGTCAAGTGACGATATGGTCCAGGAAGATAAACACACTAGATGTACTGCCTCTCAAGTGGCACTGCTGTAACACACTTATTGGTGTTTGCCGACAGGTATACAAATTGTCCGCATATTAAAACTTTGGCAGGAAGGCTTAGTTCCGCTGCTTTTGCGGTTCGGAAAATTCGCCAGTTGACGGATATTGCTACTGCTAGGTTAGTCTACTTTGCTTACTTTCACAGCTTAATGTCTTACGGTATTTTGCTGTGGGGTACAGCAGCAGAGGTAGACACCATTTTTACGTTACAAAAGAGAGCTGTTCGAGCAATATATAATATGGGACCTCGCGAATCTCTAAAGAACAAGTTTCAAGAATATGATATCTTAACTTTGCCCTCCCAATACATCTTCGATAACTTAATGCATATTCGTAAAAATTTAGACAAGCTAGATCTAGTGAATGATCGTCATAATTTTAATACTAGAAGTAAAGACAAGTTGGCCGTCCCACGCTTTAGGTTAAGTAAGTGTAATAAAAGCTTTATAGGTAATAGTATTCGGTTTTACAATAAGATCCCAAGTAAAATTACCGATTTACCTGACAATAAGTTCAAGTATTATGTCAAGCAAGTTTTAATCTCAAAAGGTTATTACAGGGTGGATCATTACGTGAACGATAGTGATGTCTGGAAATAACCCACATCTCTGTGCTTCCACTAAAAACTACGATTTGTATAGTTTTTTATGACATAAAAAAATTATATATATTATATTTATGAAAAAAAAAAAAAAAGAACCAGATCGAGTTTCTTGCCGGCTCTTCTCGACTGGGTTGTTTTCCGAACCGGTGGTAGTGTTTTTAGACGTTCATAAGCGCCTTCTTAGGGCCTAAATTGAATAAATAAATTTTGATTTTGATTTTGATTTTGATGATGGTAGCTACCCAGACGGGCATAATTAGAAAACGCCTGTAGTTTTCTCTCGCCGAAAGCTCAAGTTCATTATAGAGCTAGATAGGTTCGAACCTGCGTCCATTGATATAGAATCCCACCGCACTACCAATTGGGCCATAATTCGTTTACAAATTGAAGGTTACAAATGCTCGGCGTAAGTTTGAATCCTATATTGCAATGTAAGTCTGAAATTGCCTTGAAATAAACATTTCTTGATGAAACCATAGAACCAATGCGTGTCTTCCGGCCACATTAGGTACCTGAATAGTACCAGTACCTCTAATTTTAGTTAGTTTAATTTGAAAAAAATCATATTATTATATCAGTCTTCTTCCCGTGAACCACAGGTTTTATAAAACCGTCATGGATAGTTTCTGTTGACATTCAATTACACTTTTTTTTTAATTATATCATTATGTAGTTCAAGTGATTATTATTTAGTGCAATAATTTAATAATTAATTTAATTCTATAATTCTTTTAGTTTTTCACGTGCTTGATTTACAAAAAAAATATTTATGTAATTAATATTTCCTTTTTATTTTATGTTCTCATGACGTGATCACTTTTAATTGTAACGGCACTTTTTTAAATCTAGTATAAGTTTATTGTTTAAATTTGTAATATAGTCAAATGTCGTATACGCATGATTAATAAAAAAATAAACATCACGTGAGATTGTGGACTAAACCTACGACTAAACAAACAGACTAAAGAATATACTATCAAAATACACTAAAAATAAAAAAAATTAGGTACTTAAATTTATCCTACTTCTGCTAACTTCGATATATCCTCTGTTTTAAAATTATAAATAATTTTCAAATCGGTGCCAGCTAGAATTAACCAATGAGCTAATTTATTATCATATAAAATTCTTACAAATCGGTCCACGTTTGGCGGAAACAAATATACAAAAAAAAAACAGACTAATTGATAACCTCCTACGTATTAAAGTAGGGTAAAAAATTAATTAAACTGAGAATTCTATTCCGTCTGAAAGCATAGAAGTGAAAAAAAATACTAAATGAAACAACTGCCACTTGAATAATCGTCAAAAAAAAACCTAATAAAAATTAATCCATGTCCATTTTGTATGAAAATCATTATTTGAAGTCCTCGCCTTCTAACAATAATTCACTCGCTATGCGCCCATTGAAAGATTTATCTAGAAGAAAGAAAAAGATAGATTATTATGATATAGCTCAAGAGGCGAAAGAAAGCATTTGGGTAATTAAAACAATTTTATTTATTACTGTGTTGGGTCTTCAATTATTAATGTTTTCGATTAAAAGAATTAATAAATGTGTATTACTATGTACTAATAAATAAAATTGAAGTGACTGATTGTTATGTCAAAATATTTTTTTTTTTCAAATAAATAATTATGAATGTACGATAACTATAACAATAATACATTTTATTTTAATTTTGTTTCCGGAATGGCTGGGCCGATATTACCACGGCCGATTTTCTCACATTTTTTCACGGGACTATTTTTGGCAGATAGCTGAAGTTACTCTGCGTAACTTGGGTACTTTTGATTTTCAAAAATAATTAGGTTAGGTTAGTTAGTTAAAATTAAAACTCATGAAAGTGTAAATAAAATCCGATTTAATGCTTAGTTTTACGAGCAAGTATTTGAATTTAAGAATATCTTTGCCTTCTCTTATTACAAAAAATAGTGACCATCGAAACATTATTTTCCTAAGAATATTACGCGGAGTAACTACAGCTATCTACCAAAAAAAGTTGAGCCAAAACCGGTCCAGCTGTCCAGTCGAAACAAGCAGACAGTCAGACACACAGACAAAAGTATTAAAAATTGTGATTTGGTACCTATACCACATATGTACATACATACCGTATATACACTCATGTATATTTAGTAAGAGGTTGTTATTTTTTATTTTACACACAGCCACTTCGATTTTATTTATTAGTATAGATATCCAAATCAAAATACATGTAACAGATTCCAAGTGCTCTTCCAATACTATTATCAATTTATCAATACTGGTTGAAACTATTAACCTATTCTTTACTTATTTATCATCACGTCATCTCTTATAAACACACATAATATATTCGTGAAAACTGTATGTTAGTGTATGTATTTTATTATTACATATTTACTGTATGTGCTCAATAAATAAGTCAGTTCCGGACAAATTGTGTTTTAATACATACATACATACATATGCTCACGCCTGTTTTCCCCGAAGGGTTAGGCAGAGGTGAAGTAGCGAACTACACCACCCACATTTCGCCGAGCTTAGTTCCGTCCCAGATGTGACAGGGGGCGAGCCTGTCGCCATATCGGGCACAAATTCCAAACTCCGGGATGATACTGAGTAGAAAAAACCCAATATCACTTGACCCGACCCGGGGATCGAACCCGAGACCTCAGAACGGCAGTCGTATGTAATACAACTGCGCTACCGAGGCAGTTGTGTTTTAATCAACACCTAAATCTACAAAAACCACTTTTAAAAATCAAATGTAATTTCAAACCATATCTCGTTACTAAATTATTTATATTACTCGCCATATTATATTTATTATATGATTATCTTAAATAATACAACACATTCTAAAATTGTTTACCAAATTGTCGCGATGTTAAAATGTTGGTTTGTTTATGGTGTTTGAACACGCGATGTAGACTTTTATCGCTTTAGTAAACATGGTCGCTGTTTTTAGACATTTTTTAAAATGAAAAACCTTTACCGTGTCAAAGAGCTGTTTATATAAGTTCTAGAGAATCGTACCTACGTAATATGGAGCACGTCGCTTTTCATCAAAATTTACGTATCTCTTCTGTAGCAAACGTAACATAACGATGTCGCTTTGACAATAAATATGTCTGGCTTTTTTTTTCTGGTTCCATTTATTCTTTATTAAGGAAAAGGCAAAGGTACTAGTAGACCATGCATCCAAGTCAGACGTTAGGAATACTATTAATAACAAGTAACAAAATGGTGGCCTTCGGTTACGACCACAACGGGAATGATTGGGACATTTCAGAATTCACGCTTCGTGTCTTTATTTTCACTTCACTACACTTGTGTATCATAACTACTCTATATCACGTAAAATGCCACCAACATTATATAATATATAGTTAAATACGGCAAAATAATGAAATAAAAATAAGAAGAACCACATGACAAACCAATATTGCGCTAAGCACCCCAATATGGCTGCCATTAAATATCGTTTTATTGTTCTCCAATATATATGGCGTCAAAGAAGCATTTACCAGTGTCAACCCTTTTTGTAAGAAATTATAATTGGAATCATAATTACAATTACGATATGAATATATATATTTTAAATTTTATACTATATATAATAGTTTTAGCGATTAAACATAATTTTACTTGATGTTAGGTGGCGATGTAGCCGAGGTGCCCTTTTTTTTTTTTGACGTGGGGAAATGCATTTACGCACTACCCTTATCTATTGTATTTGAAGGATCAAAGTCCCCCAAATACAATAGATAAGGGGGCACGGAGTGACGAGTTCCGTGCCAGTGTGGGACTCACCCGGGCGAGAGTCGCCCGGAAATACCCACTAAAACCCCCCGGGGCCGTCCGCTGCATTTGGGATGAGGGCGACACGGGGTGGCTTTCGCAAGCACCGCGTCGCAGCCGAGGTGCCCTGATCTAAAAGAAACTAGATTACATGTGATGCTGCCGAGATCTATACATGTTTGCTAAGAAATAGACAATCTTGAAGTCAGTTTTGGTCTTGCTCATTCGGTCTTGCTACATACTCGTCACACACTCGTACTCATGATCTTGCATTATCAGCCTTGATTTTGGTCTTGTTCTTGTTCAATCGGCCTTGGTCTCGGTCTAGCGAAATTGTTAGACCAGGACAAAGCCTGTAAAGCCGAGACCAATTTTGCTCATCACTTACCCTAATTATCGAATTCAACTTTACTTCGACCGACGCGGAGTCCAAGCTCGTTACAACTGAGCCATCACCGCTTTTGTATTATTCATAAGCTAAAAGCTAGTTTTTTATTACTGACACTTTAGAAACACGCTATACAACGCTCCAAATTGTTATGGTGTTAACAGGAAATGGAACGTTTGTTGTTTCAATGACGCACAATCACGCTATGGGAGACCTCATTTCTAAACTGAAACAATCGTATTTCATAGAAACGGCATAACAATACAAAGTTTGTGTTTTTAACTATATGTTTTTTTTTATATTGTATGGACTCAGCGCTTTGACAACAATCTCACCAGTGTTTATTCTAAGGAGCCACCATAATCCGATGGAACGTTCTAGATGGATTGCCATGGTTTTTATAGGGTGTTGATACAAGCTTGAACTTCAGAAGAGGCAGTATGGACAAAGTCTTTTAGCCTATCCCATCGGTCGAATATTTCTACTACCATTAGATTTCTAATTTTGAGGTTACGTCATACATAAGAGCTAGTGCGGTCGCCGATCGTTCAATAAAACGAAACCGCTCTTTTATGTTGAACTAAACAAATTACGTTCTCATTCTGTACGCTATATTCGTGTCCCTGTCCGATCATTATGTTTATCCTATATATATATATATACGAGTGGTTGACGTAGCTCTTTCCTAATCGCTCAATTCGGTTCAATGGTCATGTTATCGAACGAATGTCGGGTCGTTTACTACATAAATACCGTTCGTTTAAGTAGGTTTCTTCTTCGGGAATATATCTTGAATCGTTTATTGTTTGTACGTCTAACGACTAATAAACTCGTATATAATAACACTAGACATGTTTGTCGCTTCTCTTAGAATTACTATCGTATATAAAATGGTTTAATTAACGTATTACAAGGATCACAGCGGTGATCATTTTGTGGTAGGCGGTTAACGGATAGAAATAGAAACAGAGGTACGTTGCTTTTTATGTACAAATTTGTATAAACTGTGTTGCATATAGTCTTCTTGATACTATAAAGAGTTGGTCGTCACGGGACGCGTAGCGGATGTGAAACATCAAACGTCATTTACCGTCACCTTTTTCGTCACGGCATACGCATACGAGTCGGCTAACAGCCGAGTCGCATCACTAGATGTTTCACATCAAAAATTCTCATTAATGTAACTTTGAAGGTATCCATACCTTAATAAATTACAGTCGATAATTATTGTTTTGTTTTGTATTATTTGTTATGGTATTTTTTTATGATTAGACTCTGGTAAAAGTTGCTTATATTGCCTTGTTCCTAATATAAAGTTTATTTATTTATTTTCGTTTGAATTAAAAATATACCTTGTTTAGATTTTGTAAAATATCTTTGTAGTGTACTGTGTAATTTATGCGTATTTCTGAGGTTTCCAATTTAAAGACAAAGATGACGAGAAGAAATATTAAAGGTGGCCGGATATTGTAAACAGCTTGTATTACGTACGTGAAGAAGAAATTATAGTCGAAACACAAATATACAAGAAGAGATTACAAGAATAGTATAGAATATTTAAAAAATTAAACGTCACGACAAATGTATAGAGCGAGAGAAATTTGAAAACGTCTAGCTTACTAGTATTTCAAGGGACACACCTATATTTGTTTAGTACGTTCAAGCTCGCTAATAAAACTACGCGTATTAAATTTCAATATTAATTCTTTGGTTTACATTATTATTATTACAAACCTCTTGTGTTTCCAGTTTATTATATTAATATATTGATAAACAAAGTTATGTGAACACGAAATATTTTAAATTTAAATCCCGTTCGTTCGTAAGTACCTAAGATTCAGATAGTTAAGTTCGGATATTAGTTCCCTACATTATTCTTGATATCGACTCCGTCACTTAATTAAACACAACTCTGGTGATCACTCGGCTCTGGCTTGTATATCTATGAGTATTCTGTGACAGTAAGCTAAACTGTCTGTAGCCTTCAATATTACCTTTATGTCTTTCTAATTTGATTGTGTCATAGATAAATGGATAAGTAAAATGAGGAAATAGTGTGATAAGGAAACGTTGTGGTGTGGTAGATGATTTAGTGGCAAAGATAGAGAAAGGGATGCTTAATTCATTTTGACGTGTGGAAAAGGTTTATGAAGCAAATTTACAAAGCGAGGGTGAATGAGTAAACCTTTAAGGGTCGTTATGTACAAACGAATCTGGATTAGATCGAGGTCGTTCTGAAGAAAGGCCAGGTCAGAAGTACCCATAACCGAAAAGCGTGTATAAAAGTGCTTATGAAAGTAGAAGAAGCGAAAGATGTGGGTCAGCTAATTTGGCGGGTGGAAGGATGTGTTCTCAGCCTACCCTTATTGGAGAGAGGCATGGTGTTATAGCACTTTCAAATTAAATATTTGTCAACAAACGTCTACATAAAGTTGAGTTCCGGAAGCATCACTTGAGAGTCAGTTCTTCTAGATGTGCCTTTTTGTACCATCTTAGTTAATTAACATTTAAACGCTCAAGTTACAATTAGTTTTAATATAGAAAATTCTAAAAAAAAACCTAATTATACAGATTTTTATACTAGTAGAGAAATCGGTACAAGTTTTTTAAATATAAAAAAATACGTAAGTAAAAATATAATAAGATCTAGATAAATAATGGAATGAAACGTGTTATCGAAACTTTTGGTCTACCAACTAACAAGGATCTTTATTCTTAACTCGTATTTTATATTATTACGGTTTTATTTATTTTATTTCGGAGCACTTTTTTATTTTATTTATTTCATTCTGTTAAGGATTTTCTTGCGGTATAATAAATGATAGAGTTTCAGAGCACGTAGCACGTGCTTCAACTTGATTTATATTCTTGACTTCACACTTGATTTTCTATTAGTTTATTGAAGCAATAATAGCTCAGTGGTAATGTGACATTTCTGCGATCGAAGTTGGTTCGAATCCTATCCTAAAATGAACCTGAGCTTTTTGTGTACTAACAAATTGTGATGAAACCATAGCATCGTGCTAGCGCCTGGACACCTCTCATGATTAAAAACCTATCGCCATGCACTTTTTCTGCATTTCTGCATCTTCGTGCATATTAGCACTTAACATCAAATGATATTGTGGTCAGGCGCTAAAACTATTTATAAAACTTTTTTGTTCAAACAAACCTTGAGTGCACATGATTTGGATCGTCTGTTATTTTGTCGTGAAGGATATAGTTTAATTTTTTATTCTTATTTTACACTAGCGTTTTATTTTTGTATACGGATTTTTTACATATAATATTTTTTTAAAACTAAGATAAGGTAAAACTATTTCTCATAAAATCAAGCACTTGCCCGTAAAACTGTGCATTTAAACGGATTTTATTCACTTTTTTGTGTTAAAATTATTATACGCGGAACCCTAATTATTTTCCAAAATTAAAAGTAGCCGAAGTACGCGGAGTAACTTCAGCTATCTACAAAAAAAAAAGTCCCGTCAAAATCCATCCAGCCGTTCCGGTGATTACCCGGAACAAACAGACAGACAAAAATTTTAAAAAAATTATTTCTGGTACATGTGTCGTATTTGTCGTACATTCATATCTATTTATTAAAAAAAAATAATTTTGACATTACAAACAGACGCTTCATTTTTATTTATTAGTACAGATTAGAAATTTAATAAAAAAAAAAGAACCATATCTTCAAGTAGATTTATATTTACCAAGAAGTCTTCTTGACAGTGTGATATGTTGAGGGTAAAAAATAAAAAAGGAGTCTTGCACGAACACGCATTTTGTTTACGATGAAAAAAATAATCGCTATAATCTAACAATAAGAAAATATTATTCATTTTATATGAAATATAACTCCAAATAAGACTCCAAATTCCGACATAGAAAGCTGAGTGAATGAACTGTGTGCTTGCAGTGCAATACAAAATGCCTCCGCATCTTTTCTAGAGAATGCAATTTAGTCCGAAGACATGCATACATAGACGGTTGAATTGGTGAATATTCGCTCTGATTTCTATGTCAATACGAATGGAACGTTATGTAAATTTATCGTTATTTCCGCAATGGTTTTTGTTTGACATTTGTTTCGATGAAAATATACGTTGAATTTGGTGAAACACAGTTTGACCCGGTTTGGTCTATTGGTTTTTCTTAAAATTATGAGGAGGAAACAGAGTACTACGATTTACGGAGTGATGTTTTCGTCTATTTTGCATAGATAAAATCATCTGGAGTTGCAGTTGTCCCTTTCGTGTTTTATAATTCTTTCTTTAGGGTGCAACGGGATATTGCTGAAATACCTACATTTACGACCGCATGCCCTCTTAACATCTTGAGCACTAACTTGGCGTTAACGCCAGCTTTCCATAGTTTTCCTATCGTCTTCCTATTGTCTCAATTTTATGGGTAATCGACATATTAATAATTGTGATGAAAACAAATTAAAACACGCAACCAGAGTCGCGGGTACATCTAAATATATAATAGATTTCAGATTTTCTAGTGCCCTTACTCGTTAATTACTTGGTTCTCGAAGATTTATCTCTCCGAAGGTATCATTAGGGCGCTTTCTAGTTTTTGTTTGCCCTTAATTACTACTAAGAGCCGAGGTCAAGGTCGACGGATGGCGTCTGGCGGTGACGGGAACTGAAACGAAGTCTAATAAAATATTTTTTCATTTAATTTATTAAAGTGACCCTTTGGTATGAGAATGAAAGTAACGACTGCATATACTTATTATTCATTAATTAAATATAGTTTTTACTTCGAATCTTTCTACTTGGTTAAGTGGTGGTATTTTTAACAGGTAATTTTCTGTTTATGACTAGCTGCTGCGTCGCTGGCTTTGCTTGCTTATAATAATTTCCACACAATAAATGGTAAACTTAATTTAAAGTATTGCCATTTATTCTCATAATTGGATGATATGTTAATTTAACGTATATAAAAGAATCTATACTAAAACATGTTCGGAAAACAAATAATCGTACATATCTGTTCTGTGCTTAACGAATATAAAAAAGCTAACTAAAAGACATGTATAAACTTTTTTTATGCTGTATAGGTTTGTTAGAGTTTCACTATAATTTCACCTGTTGTGGCCTAGAATGTTGACACGCTACTGACTATTAAATAATGATGCCGGAAATACCCAGCACTTCCTCACTATTATTATTCCTTTTTTTTTGTTTACAATCTAGCTAACATTGTTGAAGAACCTGTACAGATTAACCAAAATTTTTCCTACGCTTCATTTTCCATAGCAACGTTTTCCTTCATTGTAATCTCATAAATTCGAACCTACACATCCTTCATTCAGTTCTACCAAATTTTCAATATTGATACGTATTTTGACTACTGGGCTAGCACTTAATTCTGTTTATTAATCCTTGATGTTTCCATTTTTCTTGTCTTAGTAGCAATTGTTTGTGTTTTAATGTTACCATTTTTTATTAAATACCGTCATTGAAGCGAGCATTACTTTTAATTATAATTATTAAATTATTGAAACTCTAAATAAAAAATGTACAGTGGAGAAAACAAGTTGTATTAAATAAAGGAGAAAAAAAAAGATCCAGAGTATGAAGCGATGATGACCAGCGGGTAGTGCGACCGGATTCCTCGTCAATCGACTCGGGTTCGTTCCCCACCTATCCGACTCTAAAATCGGTTTGGGCTTTCGATGAAGGAAAACATCATGTAAAAACAATAGCATGGTGGTAGGCCATTTTCTAATGACACCCGCCTGGGTAGCTACCCTCAAGTTTGAAAATCTGTCGCCAAATACCGATATGTGTGTACCGGCAGAATCACTTGAAAACCAATTCTGTAAGCTTAGTGTGTTTACCATCCTGGACCATATCGTAATTTAAAATCAGGTGGAATTGTGGTCAAAACATTTAGCCTATTCCGTGTAAAAATAAAAGAAAAAAAAGTAATTCATCAACCGCAAAAAAGAAGTTAACAATCAAATAATGATTTTGATAAATCCATTTCGTCTTACATCTAGAAGGGCCTTAGTGTCGAGATTAGCTGAATTAATGCTTCCACCGTTTGTGATGTTTCTCCCTTGTCGGTCGCAGTACTACGCCGGACGGCCGGCTGTCCGGGTAAACTGGAATGATTCATAATGGCCACTCACGAACAAATGATTTGTGAGTTAGCAGTTTTTCCTCTTTGTAAACTCTCTGCAATCCTTGGATATCTTATTTACTCGAATTTCGTTTAGAGGATTTGTTTCTTTGTTTTATTTTTTTTTGTTTTATAAAAGTAGGGAAGAAACAAATATTTACTGTTTTATTTTTCATAGTAGCAATTTTTATGTCTTATTGTGATTAGCTTCGATGTTTCCTTTTTATTGTGGAAATTGACTACATAGATTTTGCATCATTTTAGATAATATTGTATAGTTCTTTACAATAATTCACTAAACTGGTATAGGTATTCAAGATAATGCATCTTGTTTTGTTCCTGGAGCTTTAATTCACTATTGTAATACAACGAACTTGCTTATTATTAAATTATTCTGGTCTGTTTGTAGATTGTTCTCCTGCGAAATAGCTTAACCGACTCGAGATTTTTTATGAAGTGCCCCGTATCCGTATGGATGGATGGATATTCAACCGAAAAAAGTTCAATGTTGGACATAGGTCTCCCCCATAGATCTCCACTATGGGGGAGGATTACTATAATCGTCACACTGTGCAGGCGGATTGACGATCGCAGTCAAGTACTTGTGTTACTCAGAGGAAGCTGCTGCCCATCACCTCGTTTATCTCTTAGTCGTCTTTTATGACACTTACGAGCAGATATGGGGTGCTATTGCTTAGCCAGCACCACATCTAAAGTCACCCGTGTCGTTCTTAGATATAGTTAAGCACCCGGTAGGTGGCGCTGTATTTTAGAAATGTTTGTTTATTTACTAAATCTAATATCGTTTTACAAACATTTATGACTGAGATGAAGTTTGGAATAGAGATACACTTTATCAAGGATACAGATAACAGATAAGATACAAGATAAGAGCCGTTGAGTTTCATAAGCAAAATTTTAGACATTTTTGACTCCCTCAAAGATCTCCACAACGACAGGTCTTGCGCCACTTGCATCCAGCGGACTCCCGCGACCTTCACCAGGTCGTCAGTCCAACTTGCTGCGTCTTCCAGTACGTGGTAGCCATTCGAGAACCCGTTGACCCCATCGAGATTCGGTTCTACGATGTGGTCAGCCCATTACCACTTCAGTTTGGAAATTCTCCGAGCAATGTCGGTAACTTTGGTTCTAAATAACGAATAATTGTAAAAATATTTCGTTCTCTACCATCAGATTCCAGTCATTTCGCTATGCTATATTAAAAGACATAAACTAAAAAAACTGCTAAGATATAAAAAACATACCAGAAAAATATATAATACTAAATTATGTACCAAAGTTTACAGCTAAAAAGGAACGAACTATTAAAAAAATTTACTCACCGCTCAACTTGATGTCAGAGTCGACTCTTCCTGCTATCAAATATTCATCAAAAGTACATACTTATAATCGCTTGAAGTATTATCACTTAGGCACTCGGTAAGGGTAAGGTACACTTTGCACTTCCCGTACTAAAGTGGCCAAGTGTTGCTGGGAATAATTCATTATCGAACTACGAAACTTTACAAATTGCTTCTTCGTAATGGTAACGTGTATAAAGTATAAAATAATTTAGGTAGAGGGAAAAAGTTTGAGGACTTTAGGTCAACGAACTCTAGCCCGAATAAATGTATGACTTTTGTAGAAATAAGATTCGTAAAAAATATACAAACAACAATAATTATTGTTTAATGCAGTAAAGTAATTGTTAAAATTAAAAAAAATATCTTAGTGCATTAATGGTACTTTGAAATAATATTTTCGCAATTTGACAATCACTAGTAATATTCGAGAGTAAACTTTGAAGGATTTTTTAGAACGGCATTATAATAATTGTTAACATAACATAACATAAGCTCACGCCTGTTATCACCGATGGGTTAGGCAGAGGTGAAGTAGCGAACTACACCACCCACATTTCGTCGAGCTTAGTTCCGTCCCAGATGTGACAGGGGGCGAGCCTGTCGCCATATCGGGCACAAATTCCAAATTCCGGGATGATATTGAGTAAAAAAACCCAATACCACTTGACCTAACCCGGAGATCGAACCCGAGATCTCAGAACGACAGTTGCACCGTATTACAACTTCGCCACCGAGGCAGTTGATAATTGTCAACGCTTATAAATATTTCGCTACTTATCTAATAACAAATAGTAGTAATAAGAAACTTTCCAGCATTTTTTGTTTATTTATTTATTATTTACATAGGTTAATAGGATATCCTAGCGACATTTATTTCACACAAACGTAGTTCCCTGTTTCCTCCCTGGATAATAGCATGATGGTAAATATTTTTATACCAAATAATATATATACACCACCGCCATGCCATGCCCGTACGTTTAATTTTTTCCATAAATTAGTTATAGTAGAAACCAGAAGCCTTTGAAAATGACAAAAATGATCGATTTTTACCGTCATTTTCAGACGTTAATCAAACAAAACTTATAGATAAAATTTTAAAACGTACAGTCATAGCCAAAGTCTTTATTATTCTAAAACTGAAAGAAAATTAAAAATCGGTTCAGTTTTGGAGGAAACAGGGTACTACGAAGTGATGCTTTCGTCTATTTTGCATAGATAAAATCAGCCCGGGCTGCAGTTGTCCCTTTCGATTTTCGAAAACTTTTAAATCTATTTTATATTTAACTTGTACAATATGTTAATTATAACACATATACATACATTATATCACTATGCTATCTTCTCATGATACACCTTCAATAATAAACGTAATTCGTTCCAATCATCGGCAAAAAAGTCGACTGCAAGGAACTGAGCCCGTAAGCGATTGAGATACCGGAGTACTCTATGGGAGTGGAGTTGCTATGCGCTACGCGACAGGCCGGTACACTGAACAAGTCATGCATGCGTGCCGCTATATACTTGTTCAGTACAAAGAGTCAACATACTTCATCATCAGACAATCAGAATTACCTTTGAGAAGCATGACACCTTTTCCTATGTCCTCGTAATTACACCCGGAAACAAGTGAGTGTAAGTCTAACATGACTAGTAAAATCTTTACTGGACATAAGAACGGGTAAAAACCATATGTAAGTAAATGTACATAAACCAGATGACAGTTTACAAGATGAGGTGTTTATAAAAACAATACCGTAACAACATAATTCAAATAATGTATTATCCATAACCAAACGCTAACATAAACAATTATTATTTTTTAAAGATAATGTAAATATTCTAAGAAACTATGTTACTATGTCGATGGGTAAAGTTAAACATATCGGAATCGGGTATCTCCTTGACCTAAATACGGATCGATAAATATTTACGTGAACGCACAAAATACGCCGGTTGTTAAATCAATTATGATTTAAAACTCAATCAGAAACACAAACAATATCCAGAAGCCATTGTTTTTAGTTTGTTTGACTAATACAGTTTGATTAACGATTAATTTGTTGTTCCAGGCCGATGTAAACACATAGCCGAAATGATATGAGCATGCGTGAGGCGTGGGTCAGGTGGTATTGGCTTGTGATACTCACCACATGCGCAGCAAGGACGGCAAGCGACTGGCTCGATTGCTCCCATATCGCCACTTGCAAGTGCAAATGGTCCTCTGGGAAGAAAACAGCCACGTGTGCCTCCGGTGACCTGCGCCGCCCGCCGACCCTCTCCTCGGATATTCAAGTTCTCGATCTTCACGACAACCCCTTAAGGAACTTACCACAAGAAGTATTCTCAAACATAGGCCTTTTAAATTTACAACGACTGAACTTGAGAGCGACGAATCTGATATCTATACATGCTGATGCATTTTTAGAATTAAGAATATTAATAGAAGTTGATTTAGGCGATAACGACCTATCGAATTTGCCAAAAGACATATTCAGAGGTAACGAAAGGCTGCGGTTAGTCGTTCTGAGTAACAATCCGCTGACGACTCTAATTGCAGACCAGTTCCCACCGCTACCGCATTTACGGATGCTTTTATTAGACGGCTGTAGATTAAGGTCGATACACACGAATGCTCTGCGGAATTTAAAGTCGTTAGAGACAATAGATTTGCGTAGAAATCAGCTAACATTTCTACGTTTGATCACGTTTTCGCTGCCGGCTTTGAAGACTGTATCGTTATCGAGTAATCCGTGGAAATGTGACTGTAGATTGCGTGAATTTAAAGACTGGTTTCTAGAAAGTAAACTTGGTACTGAGGATTTGCATTGCGTGGAGCCAACGACGCAAGCTGGGAACAAGTGGCGAAACGTTTCTAGTGAGAATATGTCGTGTCCACCCGAAGTGAAACCAGTACGTTGGTAGTTAGAGCTGAAGTGGGAGTCGCTACTTCCTTCGGTTGTTGGGTACATGGAGTACCGAAACCTCATGTGACGTGGCTGTTTGACGGTATAAATGTACAGAATAGTTCCATTGACTGCGACATGGAGGTGAGTGAGACTACCATTGATGATGATACAGAAGAAAGAGTACCGGGTAGTGTAAGATGGGTGAATATAACCCTTTTGAATGTCACTTCTAGTGCTGCGGGAGAGTGGACATGTCTTGCGAAAAGCATAGCTGGTGAAGCGAGAGCTATCATAAGTTTAGTATTACCACGATCACAGACAGCTACAGCCAGAACGGCTCCGGGCATTCCCCAACTTTTGGGTGTAGTCTTTGGTGCTTTAGGTATTCTAGCCACTCTCGGATTTATAGCTGCAGTAGCTTGTTGGCATTTGAGAAGACGAAGTGTCCCACCTAGTAGAAGTTTCACGGATCAAGAGAAACGGCTCATAGATGCATCTGTCGTGGTCAGTTGTGACAGATCGATTGGGAATATGGCATCGCCGTGTGATTTTGAAATGACTGAACAGTCTTTAAGTGACGATCAGCCTCGAACATGCACCTTCGATCCTGTTCATATAACTATAGAAGGTACTCCAGGCTTATATCCACCTCCACCAGCAGAATTCGCAGTACCAGTACCATATGGGAATATCTTCATATCAGTCCAGGTAGCTGGGCCAGGTGAACCAGGGAAATACCCTGATCTGTTAAGTGGTGGAGCAACTTTACCGCGAAGAAACAGATCCTGTTGTACAGGGCCAGCCTATGATAATATGGGGCCGCGAGTTACAGCCACGGGTAGCTCAACCTGGTCATTGCCAGGAGCTAGCATCGAACACGTAGAGCAATCAGAGACACCAGTCTTGACTTTACCACCACCTCCACCTGAGTTCGTTTCACTTTAGCCCCGGCCCCTGGTACTGGACGCTTCATCTCTGAGGTGACCTGGTACCACAGACCTGTCAATTAGATTATGCCCAGCTTGTATCATAATTTATATATCATTTCGAAGTGATGGTGATAATTCACTAAATCAGAAATGGATTTATTTTCTTGCAACACCTTTGAAATTTCTATATAAATACGGTGTAAAAATAGACTGGTTACCAGTATCTCGTGCGGTCGTTTGTTGATTCTCGTGCGAAATAGTGAAAATGTGTAAATATTTAAGAAATAAGTGTAAACGATGTGTGACATCTCGTGTGAAATTATTGTAAGGTTGTTATCGCTACAAAAGTATTACGTTGAAATGCGGTAAACTTGTTTACACTGTAATAATTATTGAAGTGTAAATAAGCGATGTGACTAGTGTTGCTTGAATATCGATAAAAATAATTAATCAAAAAAAAGAGAAAAAAACAGCTATGTATTTTTTTCCTATTCGACTGTTAATTATGAGATGATAATTAATTTTACATTAATATAATGTTATTTTATTTTGTTTGGATGTTTATCTATTGTTATTTTATAATTGGCTATATGGAATGTCTCTAACAAAGATTTATGGTACATAAATACGTTAATATTCCACAAAATCGTTTATGTGATTATGTTAAAATTAATAGAAATATATAAACTATATACACTTCATTTTGGTTAATTTATAATTTACTAACTCTTAACATTTTAAACTAATTTTGTCAATGAGAAATTATGTAAATTTTTCTATATTACGATATAATTGATGTAATCATTTATCGCAAAGAGAATTATCCTTATTGTTACTTTACGTTATATATATATATATGTTAGTATTGATATATTTTAAGAGAAATAACTTTGGATATCTTTTTTATCGATACTCGAGCAACACTATAGTTTAATATTCACGTTTAAGTTTTCTAGATGATTCCGTTGTACTATTTCTAATAAGTGTCTTCCTAACTTTTGTAAATATCCTTTATTATAATACTCACTTATAAAAAATTTCCCAAACATAAGACTGACCCTTTTGTCTTATTTTCGTCTTTCTAATATTATTAATAGTAAGCGCGCTTCGCTTTTGGCGGATTGAAGGGTTTCAATGAACTTTATGGCTGATATTACCAGATAATCACGTAACGATTTACAAGAGGTTATGTCGTTGACTATACTCTATATTATAATTACAATAACACGTTTTTAATTAAACATGAATATTAGAGAAAAAATGTCATCAAACTTTATAGGATGATTGCATTTGGATTCTTTGGTGTATCAAGTAGCTAATTTTATATTTTATTCGTAACATTGCAGTATTTATCTGAATTTCATGTAATATATATGTCTAAAAACAGTTTTAGATACCAAATGAAAATCTCTCTACTAAGAAAATAACACAAAATTTATCCACATCCATATATCCTTACATAAACATATCGACAAACATACATATACACCTTACATACACTCGCACACACACAAAAAAACACACAACATACACACATTTTTTATATAGTGATAAATTCATTTTTGGCTCTTTATTTTATCTATCGGTTTAGTTTATATGTCTATTTTATACGAGCTGTGAATTTTAATGTAAATAAATAAATAAGTGAAATCAGTGAAATAGTTTGGTTATTGTCGCCAAGTAATTATATCGCGGAACGTAAATTCTATAGTATCATATTAGCTAATTACAAATAAATAGACATTACAGTTTTAAATGTAAACTTTTTTACTTACCTTAGAACCACATGTTTTTACACTGTTCACGAAAGTCACATCACACACGTTGGTATCAAAAATTAGTCCAAGCTGTAAAATAATCATTATAACTTACAGATCTTCGTAGAAAACCTTCAATCTACTTAAAGTAAATCATTAATGTAATATATATGTACATATATACACAATATTTAGTATGAAACAGAGAGAGGAATACCATCTAAATTTCATTGAAAAAAGAAAACCAGAAATATTGTAAGAGGAAATATATAAACCGATCACGTTATATCAAATGTAGTTTTATTGCCTTGAACTTTATCCATATGACTTTATTTTATTACCTGAAATGGACTATATTGAGATTGTTTTGTCGGGTAACCAGTGTTATACCTAAGTTTAATGCGGATTTATTGACAATTTTATTGACAATCATAGATATTTTTATGTGTAGGCCATTTCTATTCACGGTTATTTCTGTAATAACACTGGATTCTTTCAGCGATATCAGGTTTTAAGATTTAGGTCGATGTTGTTCTTTTATTTCATAGAATTATCTTTTCTAATTATATATATAAAAAAATTCCAACTCTGTAATAAGCCAGAGCTGTCGGTGTAGGAAAACATCGAGAGGAAATCATAGCATGGTGTTAAATTATTTTCTGATAATGCCAGCCAGGGTAGCTACCATGCTCAAGTTTGAAAACCTGTCGCTAAAAACCGACAAGTGTATTTCGGTAGCATCTCTTGAAACCTAGTACCTCTAGGCTTAGTGTGTTTTTCAACCTGGACTACATCGCCACTTAAAATCAGGTGAGATAGTGGTCAAAGCGGAGAGCCTAATACGTTATAAATAAAAAAAATACAATACGATCAGGTTTAGTTATTCATTTTGATATATTAAAGACATATATGAAAGGGTTGTTCAATTCTCATTAAAAAAACATAGTAAAACTGTACGTAAAGTAATAGAATAATAAGACGTTAATATATAATGCAACGATAAAGATAGTAAAGCGCACAACCAACCTGTTTTTCTAATAAACGGTGTTCTCAGCGTTTCAAGGGCGATACGATATTAACAATATCGATCCGTTGTAATTGTGTAAATGGATTATTAGAAACAATAAATCTTGATCCTTTGACGGTACATGAGTGTTAAGGAAACCGGGGCGGTTATTTATTGAATTGAATATCTATGTATAAATAGGCAGATATAAAATAGTTTTTTTTAGCTTGGTACTTATTTGAAGAGCTTTAGTGTAATCAATAAAAAAAATTAATTATTGTGAAAACGTGAAAAGTTGGAATAAATGTTTTTTAAGAGGATATGCTAGCGGCATTTATTCCATACAAACGTAGTCCCATGTTTCCTCCGTGGATTATGATTAATATACCAAATAATATATATCCACCACCGCCATAACCGTACGTTTTGCTTTTTTCCATAAATTAGTTATTGTAGAAAATGAAAAAAAATGCTCGTCTTTTACCGTCATTTTCAGGCGTCCATCAAAAAAATTTTATGAGTAAAATTTAAAAAAGCAAAACAGAGACATAACCAAAGTCGTCAGGTTGTCTTATTCTATAACTGAAAGAAAATTAAAAATCGGTGATGGAAACAGGGTACGAAATACACGAAGTGATATTTTCGTCTATTTTGCATTTTAAATTGTAAAATCAGTTCGAGCTGTAGTTGTTCTTTCGTGTTTTATAACTTTCTTAGCGCCGCAACGCGATAGCAATAGATTTCTGAAATACCTACATTACAAATCTGTTGACGACCGCATGCCGTCTTAAGAATGTCTATCACTTATCAATCTTTTAACACGCTTCGATAAATATAAAAAATAAGTTATAACCATTTATTCCCAAATATAAAGATTTATGGGAAAAAAATTTAGATGTGGCAACACCAAAATGCCACCACTTATACGCCATTTTATACTTCACATAGTGTAGCATGTCGACGGCTGACGTCATAGCCGTTGGTAATGCGAATCTACAAGTATTTCTCCTACAGAGAATCCCTTAACGCGGCTAAAGAAGTTTCAATTCAAAAAGTTGGCATTCACGAGACGCATGGCAGATATAAAACAACAAATTATTATGTCACGCCATTTGCCGCCACACTATACGAAACTGTATAATAAATGCAAATAACGTCAGATACAGTTGTTATTATTATTACCAAAAAGGAGTTACGTAGACTAGAGTTCTGTATATCTGAGACCTAGGTAGATTTATTGTGATCACTGCCTAGACATACAGTTTGGACATAATGTACAATAGATAAGATTAATATGGATGTAGATAAGATTTGGCTGCCTACCATGACATACGCTATAAAAATCAGACATGAGTAATTTAGTATGTTGAATGTATAATCTAGTATTATGTATTAAGTATTATGGTAGGGTAACAATGCCCGCCTGGGTAACTACCACCCTCAAGTTCGAAAACCTGTCGCCAAATAACAATAGGTGTGTTCCGGCAGAATCACTTGAGAACCAGTATCTAGGCTTAGTGTGTTTACCATCCTGGACCACATCGTCACTTAACATCAGGTATTATTTTAGTCAAAACACTGAGCCTATAACTTGAAAAAAAAAATACTAGTAAATAGAATTGAAGTGTCTGTCTGTAATGTCAAAATAACAACTTTTTACTAAATACATATGAATGTATATACGATAACTATCCCGAAAAGAGAATTTTAATTTGTATTTGCTGGCTTTCTGTCTGTTAGTTCCGGCTAAACTCCGAAACGGCTGGACCGATTTTGTCGGGACTTTTTTTTTGCAAACAGCTGAAGCTGGTCCTTACATAGTAAGGAACTTATTTCTGGAAAATAATTAGCGTTCTGAGTAAAAAAACTTAAAACCAATGAAGTTGTAATTAAATTTAGATTCGATGCACTGTTTAACTGTCAGGTGTTTGAATTTGTGAGAAACATCTTTGTTTTTTTCTGTATCAAAAATAATTTTAGGAAAATTATAAAGTTTCCTTATGAAAAAATGAAAACTCATGTAATAGTGAACAAAATCAGATTCGATGGTTTTAATGGCACCATTAAAACATTATTTTCCAACGATTACTTGAAAACTATTTTAATTAGTGAAGAATATATGAAACATGTGTGGAGCCGCGGGTTCATATATACTTAATAATATATAGATGGCAATAGTAGTAGTTAAAATTTTATATTCCAAAATTGTCAGCCAGGATTTTAGCAACGCGAAAATGATCTGCCGTATATATTTTAAAATATCAAAACGACAGACAGTCAGAAACATTTGAAATTCCTTAAAATAGTTGTTTCTGTAGTACCACAGGAATTCAGTCTATGATCGATAGTTCAGTAGCTTTATAAGATTTAAACACACATCGATCTTCGTAACGTCATAACTGTAAAAAAAATGTTCATTGCTAATTCACGCAACTGACTGACATGCTGTCCTTATTAATGAGGATAGTAAGACACTCATTCAAATGCTCCTTCAAATATAAGGCTCATTACCAATAAACCCTAGAATCCCATTCAAAATGGTTGCCTCCAAGAACAACTCACTGCTCCACTCTGGACCATCAATAATTATTATTATAAATATTCGATAACTGCGACTAACGCAGACAGTTCTCATTGCAATCTTGGTGGCTTATTATAACATTGTCAAAATCATAGTTGTTTTCTATTCCTGCCTTCGAAGCAATTATAAATTTAAATACACACTAGATCAACATAACACACTAAAAAGTTTTTACCTACATCTTTGAAAACAAAATTATCAAAAAATCTTCGTTGATTATTGAATGAAATTATAATAATTATTGCTATGCGTCAAGTAATATTCCTTAACGGCTGGATTTATTATACGTTTCAGATTAAGGTGTAGCACACATATGGCAGTGGTAGGGTTTTGTAATGTCAGGTTGTTTAGCTACCGCCCTTACGTTAACAATCTGATACCAAGTGTCCATAGCTGTTGTAGTGTTTTTGACAAGTAAATTGAAATGCAATTTATCTGTATACTTGTTTATTATAATATATATTACACTGTACAAAAATAGAAAAAAATGACTGTGTCGAGAGGCGACGTACTGTTAGTTACACTTACGGTAGCACACTGGTCGTTCAGCGATCTCATGGGCTCGTCATTTGTCAGCGGTAGGCGGCATTTTGCTGTACGAGGTAGGTACTTCGTACGGTACCCATGATTACAGGTATAAATTTGCATTTGTTTATTTTTTATGTCTCAAATCTGTGTTCTAATAGCGGCTTATACAGTACGTGTATTTTAAATGTGCCGCTCTGAAACCTAGGTAGAACGGCAGTAGTTCTCACGAACAGAACTCATAAAGAAAACATTCGCATAACAAAAGATGTTGTAAGACAAAGAGCGAACGAGATATGAACATACATCGAACCTAAAGAGTAACTGAGAAAGCAAAGCGAATACGCAATACTATTTTGGTCATACATAATAGTATACTGCGTAGCCATTTTTAGCATACTTTAGACCGGCACAATTAAAATGCGCGTACTATAAGAATCAATTAATTTAACTTCGACATTTTATGATCTTCGTATAAAAAACTGAAGTCCACCATCATATAGAATATACCATATTTCCACTATTTGAGTTATTCAAAGGAATTTACGGCCACAAATAAACTTAGCAAGATTGTGTTCAAAACTCGTGAACGAAATTCACGATTGTAAATTTAATTATTTCGAAAGATAAACTTTCTTAAGTAAGATATTACGATCTGTGAATTTCATCACAACGGTATAAAGGGTCTTTACTATAACTTAGAACCGTTCTTCTTAATTATAAAGTTACATTAGTATAACGTAAATATTGATGGGAGATTTATGGCTTGCTTATTTTTAGTGACATGGGAGTTGGAGGGGATTTATTTTATTTATTATGCTAATGTTAACCTAATCATGGGAGGTGGTAGGAGCTTGCTTACTATTATTGAATGAAGGGAGGTCAACATTGTCGTAAATGTTGTTCAAGTAATACTTGGACGGCCTCTAAACTTTTTTATAAATCGTTTATTAAAAAGCTACCGAATGTGGAAATGTAAGAATAACTTTTTTTTGACACGAAATTGGCTTAGCGCTTTGACCACAATCTCCTGATGTTAAGTGACGATGTGGTCCAGGATAGTAAAAACAAACTAAGCCTAGAGGTACTGATTCCCAAGTGATGCTGCCGGAACACACATATTGTTATTTGGCGACAGGTTTCCAAACTTGAGGGTGATAGCTACCCAGGCGAGCATCATTTGAAAGTGCCCTATCACCATGCTATGGTTTCTTCGCGATGTCATCCTTTACCGAAAGTTCAGGCCGATTTTAGAGTTGGATAGGTGAGGATCGACCCCGCGCCTATTTACTCGGAATCCGATCTTACTGCCAGCTGTGCCATCATCGCTTTGAAACTACAAATGTATTTACTTCTAACTGTTTTTTTTTTCGAGTTACCGCTTCATCTAAATTTAAAGATAGGATATATCTATAAAGATATAGATATATCTCCTTTCAAGAAATCGTCCATTTTAACAGAGTTTGGATCTTTGATAGACATGATTAGTCCACTGTCAAATCAAGTAAGCTTGGTTCGTTAACCTGTGAGGTTCGATTGTTTAGCGTTATTATGGATTTTGTCGCATTGAGTAAGACCATTGGGCCGTTCCGGTCAACAGCGTTATCTAGGTTACGAAAATAAAGACGATTGCAAATGTATAGTTGAAGATTTGATAAATCAGCGATTGAAGGAAAATACTTCTAAAATTAAAAATTAAAGAATCAAAATATGAAACCGAATCGATGTTTATAATTAATAAAATAGGTCCATGGACGTTTATTATAACGTTTTTGCTTCTGTTGTCCAGTCATCCATCGTCCATCCATCCAAACAACTGAAAGATTTCCACAATCTGGTGATTGCACCACCTGCATCCTTCGGATTCTCGAAATCTACGAATCCCAGGTCGTCGGTTCAGCTTATTTCGGGACTGCTTGTTTCGGTACGCAATTATATTAAATATAAATAAATAATAATTGCACTTAATAAAAATTATTATATTCAAGCGAAACTCTCAATTAAAGATTTGTTACATAAAGTTGAACATAGTACAAGGAAGCTATGTGTACCTCAGACCTAAAACCCGCATGGAATGTCGCTTAGTGCCATAAATGTGAAACCAACTGCCGAAACTGCCGCAGCCGCGTACCTCTGTTAGTATTTTCATAAATTATTTCTACCTGGCTTTGTAATTTTATTATTTTATGAATAATATATGTATTATACAATGTATAAATTCGAATCGTTGATGGCTTAGTTGGCATTTCACGATAATGCCCGCCTGGGTAGCTACAACCCTCAAGTTTGAGTACCTGTTGCCAAATACCAATAGGTGTGTTCCGGCAGCATCACTTGATAACCAGTACCTCTAGGCTTAGTGTATTTAGCATCCTGGACCACATCACAACTTAACATCACTAAAATTCTTTCTATGTTTTGATGTCAAGTGCTTGAATTTGTGAGAAATGTCTTAGCTTATATATACATATATAATATGTCTTCTGTGTCTTTATATATAAAATGAAAATGGAAGTCCTTTGAGGCACCATCACCTCAAATCTACTGAACGCGGAATTTTTCGTAAATCTAACACTCTTTTTTTGCTTTTGTTTTTGAAAGGGGGTCGCTTTCTCATTTTTTTTCGATTTACTCTCATGCACATTTTTACCGCTAATAAAAATCAAAAACTCATTTTTCATCATTCATTTGTTTTTTTAGGTTAGGTATAAATGTAATGTTATAAGCACTTTTTCATTCATACCTAAAGAACATATGAAATGCGGCCGGAGCCGCGGGCACTACCTAGTATATGTATAAAGCTATGACATAAAACGTCTTAAGTAACGATGACGAAGCAACATTTGAGAAACAATTTTGTGTTATTTATTCTCTACATCGCATAAATTTTATAGATGTAAGTAAAAAAAATTATATTACTTTTGCTTTAGAGAAATTGTATATGTTTTATAAATATTCTATGACATATGATGTTAAAACTGATTGGATTATATTTGGAGTGAATTTTGATATAATAAACTCTAACATTTTTGAGGATAAAATTTTTCTTATTGCCGCACTTTGTCTGATTGTAGATACAGAGTAATTAATAATGGTTATAAGCGTAGTGCCATAACAAAAAAAGTTTCCAAAAACAGTGATAAAGTCTACAGGGGTAACTTTAAAAAATGTTAGTCTCAGAAAATTTTACTTGTTTAATTCGAACCAAATGATGAAAAAACCGTGTTGAGGAAAAAACAATTTGCTAAACACTGGATTTCATCTTTTCTCTTAGTCTTAGATCTTCTTAAATGTTTCTTTCGAGAAGCTATTTAATTTTTTTTAAGGAGATCATAATCTGTAGTGATTTTTTTTTTCGATTCGAAATATTGTATTATTGTGTGATGTACCACGAAAATAATTCCATCACAACTGGCCCATGTTCAGAAAGCCTTTAAGAAGATTATAAAAAGAAGAAAGCGTGACAGCCTGTGCATTTTTCACTGATGGAGAATGAGTGGAACAAGTAGAAGACTTTGTATACTTGTGGTCTATGGTTACCCGATATAGAAGGATAGTATGACCATAAAATTGAGCGAAGACTTGTGCTTAGTGAAGAAGTTTAGAAGAATTTAGTGAAAGGAGCCTTGCGTAACTTTATCTGCAGTCATAATGTATCTCAAAAGCCACGTTTGAGTGTGTGTGCTAGTCCCTACACTTATGTATGGTAGCGAGTGCTGGGTCTGGCGAGGAAAACATAAATTCAAATTACAAAATACTTTATTCAATTTAGGCCCTGATAAGGCACTTATGAACGTCAAAATACTACCACCGGTACGGAAAACAATCCAGTCATCGAGAAGAACCGACAAGAAACTCAATCAGGTTTTTTTCTGCATGTTTTTTCGCAACTTTACAACTAACAGTTACATAGTTTATTAATAGATGCACAGAGAAAGCTGTCACTTCCACACATCACCATTGTTCATATAATGATCCACCCTATAATAACCCTCATAAATCAAAACCGGCTTGACTTTGGTGCTTGAACTTGCTGTCCGGTGATTCGGTAATGTGCTTTGGGATTTTATTGTAAAACCTAAGACCTAGAAAATTACACCTAACACCTAATTAACTAGAAAACTAAGCAAGATCAATAAAGTAGAGAAGTCTAAGAAGTACAGCTGGCATGAGAATGATAATAAAATAACTAATAATTTGATAAAGGAATATTATGGTGTTATAGAGGATGTAGTAATAAAGATAGTGAAAGGGATGCTTAATTGTTTTGGGCACGTTGGGGATGCATGAAAAAAGATTGACGAAACAAATTTACAAGGTGAATGTGACTAGGCAAACTAGTAAGGTTCGTCCTAGGCGAACGTATCTCGACCAGACGGTTTGAAGAAAGGCCAGGTCAAAGCACTTATGATCGTAGGGAAGCGAAAAACATGTGTCAGAATCGTAACAGGCGGAAAGATGTAGTCTCTGCCTACCTTTATGGGAGAGAGGCGTATCGTTATATATGTATGTAGAAATAGGTTAGAAAAATATACTGTTTCATTCTCTTGACATTGACAGAATTATGTATGCAACACGTATGTTGCTAATAATTTAAAAAAAGAAAAAGGTATACATACTCTTTGGAAACTCAACATATGTAGACTTAACAAGTTAAATTGGTAAACATAAAAAAAACGACTATTCTCTGCTTCGAGCAGTAAAAAAGTTAAAATATACGACCTTTGCCTACGTGTTATAATAGTAGTAAAAACATAATAACCAAAAATACTAGAACAAAACGTAACAAACACAAAATCGAATACGTGGGAAGGGTAACAAGTGTTGTAAACGAAAGACATATACATACATACAACTATATGTAAATATATATATACATATGTATGCGTAGAATATTTTATAATACAAATGACAGAGTTACGCACTGCGGGAAAAACATATGGGCTCGTAAGATGAAAGATATTGGATATGGAAATTAAAAATTACCAGGAACGTTATATGCTTAACCAAAATATTCTTTATTACTTATAGGTTTAAGATTTAATATAAAAAACGGTCTGATTTTAGTATCTAAATTAAACGTAGAAAACTTATTCTTGTTACTAGAATATATTATGCTGTCTATAAAGTCATGAAACATAAGTGTAAAAATAGACTAAATAATTTTTGTTTCTGTTTTTGTTTTAAATATAATGTTTGCTATTTGACCTCAATTCAAAAAAAAGGAATCAATAAGGCAAAGTGATGATAATGATATTTGGTTAATCTTGGTTTCGGATACAAAGGTAATAGTAACATACAAAAATTTACATAAAATTATTCTGTTTATTCAACACTAACATAATTATAATGCAATTAGAAGCGATGATAGCGCAGTCGATAGTCAATGGACGCGGGTTCGACCCAATCTATCTATCTAACTCTAAAGTCAGCCTGAGGTTTCGGTGAAGGCAAACATTATGAGGAAACCATAGTTTGGTGGTAGAGCCAATTTCTAATAATGCCCGTCTGGGTAGCTAACACCTTCAAGTTTGAAAAACTCTCACCCAAATATCAATGTTCCGGCAGTATCACTTGAGAACCAGACATCTAGACTTAGTGTGTTTACCATCCTGGAGCCCATCGTTACTTTATATCAGGTGAGATTGTGGACAAAGCACTGAGCTTATAAAGTATTTAAAAAAAATGCTATATTTTTTCTTTTTCTTCTTTGTTATATCTTTATCCTCCATCATGTAAAGAAATATGTCTAAACGTGACGCGCCTTTAAAATTACATTCGCAAGTTTCGTCCAATTATCGAATCATATTGTGAGAAATTGTGGATAGCGTAATATACATCCAGGTTATTAAAAGCCCATACAACAACAATTTGGGTAGAATAAACTTAGATACCCTGGGGTTTTGTTTTTCAATTAGAAAAGGAGTAAAACAGGGTGATCCTCCATCCCAGATACTATTTAAAGCCATTCTTGAAAACACATTAGCAAATTAAATTGGAGTAGATCAGGATTATATAATTATAAAAGGTGCTTTCCTAAGTTATTTGAGATACGCAGACGATATAGTGTCACTATCCTAGACAAGTTCGCAAATCAAAGATTAAAATATAAAAAAATCTTTATTCAATTTAGGCCCTAAGAAGGCGCTTATGAACGTCTAAAAAATTACCACATCAAACTACAACTCATGATTGAATTCTTAGAAGAAACTAACACAAAAGTAGAATTGGAAATCAATTTCACCAAGACATGACAATAACTAAGAGCTATGAAACAGCGATAATAAACTAATGGAAGATCTTTGAAATATACAGAAAATTATTTATATTTAGGGTAAAACAATTAGTTTCGACAAAAAAAAAAAAATACAACGAGATAGAAAGAAGAGTAGACAGAGTCAGACATAAACAAATACTGGAGTTTAAAAGAAAATTTGACAAGTAACTTACAAATAAACATAAAAACAAAAATCATGATCTCGTTGCCTCTTGCCGTGTTTGACGTACGGATGTCAAACGAGGAAGCTAACAGCCGAAGTAAACACAAAATCAACGCATGCCAACGAGGACTAGAGCGATGCATGCTCAATGTTAAGAAATAACATACAAAATTATACAGTAATATACAGTAAATATTATCAATAACAAAAGCCACAGATGCGTCGAGATTAGCACCAAAGCTTAAATGGAAATGGGCAGGTCATATAGCGAAACTAACAGATCAGAGATGCACTATAAAAAACAACTCTATGGAAAGGCCCACGAAGAAAAAAGAAGTAGTGGAAAACCATCAACATGATGGGAAGACAAGATAGAAAGTACCGCCGGTTCAAATTGGATATTAGTAGCACAAGACCGAGACAAATGGGGGATCTTTAGAGGAGGCTTTTACCCAACCTATAGTTCTTACAATTAAACGCGAAAGAAATAAATATAACAATTTATAACTGACAAAAAATCAAAAGATAAAATTTACGAGTACGTTATAGGTATAAGAATCCTTGTTATCAATGTAAGAAATAAAGGTTTTATTTTATTATCCTGGAAATTTCACTTTAAAACTACACTCGGGTTTTGCAATGTTCCTCTTAATAGATTTAATTCAAGAATATTTTAAAGTATCCATAAAGTCTCTTCTCCGTCACAACCAGGTTGATGATATTATTCCAATTTATAAATGAGAACATAAACTAAACAAATACTATTTTACGGTCGAATAATCTGTTTATAGCTCTTACTTCGACAAATATAAGAGTTAAGTTACATTGAAATATAGTTTGAGAACGGCATTTGTTTGGTTTTCGAGCAACCCTTTCCTATAAGGTTGAGTGTTCTCAAAGCAATATGCGAAGTGTCACAAACTATATGTTGTATTAGGGTTGTCAATTACTGACATTTTATTATGTATCAGGATATTTCTCAAAATAACTTTATTATTCTGTAGAGATATTAAAGGAAAGTAATATTCTGTTTTGTGGCATGTGAAAAGGATACTTTTACATAGCTGTAATCGTTATATTTGAAACATTTGAAACAGCTAATGATTTCTATAAAGAGTATGACAGAAACGATTGTCGGCAGATCTACAATTCGCGGACGTATATAATGTACTAGCTATGCTCGCAACTTGACTCCCGTGAAATACTGACATATTCTAATAGATAGCCTATATTCTCGTTTCATCTCGTCCAGTTCAGTCTGGCCAAACCAGGCCGCCTTCTCAATTCCCCTTTCCTCCTTGGTTTGCCAATGCGGCCGAGTCCAGACTCGCCCGAACTGAGCCGCTATCTGCATTTAGCCCTCGCGGGGCCCCTGACCTTAAACTATGCACCCTACCATTCTTGCACCAACAGGTCTGAATGACGGCCTGCACAGAATACTACACATGAAAGATATTTTTTTTAAACCACCAAAATGTGTCCTGTAGTAGATTCTGAAGCCCTATATACCTTTTTCTTAAATATCTTCAATGTACAGATTTCGTTCCTTTAGCCTTTTATTATAAGTATAGATTTTGTTACTATTTGCTTAGTATCAAGAGCTATCTTACGACAATTTGCAGACTTTGAGAAAATATGTTAAAAACTTCTATTAACTTTGTAGTTTATAACCTGATAGTCGCAAATTATTGCTACAGCAGGCACTGAAACAAATTCTTTTTTTATAATCAAATAACTATTCTTTTATTATATTTCTATACATTGTTTTATTCTTGTAACTTCCGAAATTTATATTCCGGATGCGTATAATATAAATAAACAGAAATTAATTAAAAACTTGAAATAATTATTATATAAATATCTCTTAAAATATAGGGCAGTGTGTAAAAAGAAATTGAGAGTCGTAGATGATACATTAGAGTGGACGCGTTCTTAAGTCACGAATACTTTGACTTGACAAACGTACTTTCAAAAGCTACATGGAGTTAGGATTTGTGAAAATTATTTCGAATTGGCAGAAACAGCGTTAAGCTTTTGGATACATTTTGAAGACAATAGTGAACTGATGAAAATTGACGATAGTAAAGAGAATTATGTAGTAAAATTAGGATTAGGTATCAAGGGTATGTATGTAGTAGGAGAAGGAGCATCTTAGGGTATACCCACACATGTCTAGCAACCGTGCCACCGGCTGACCCATCGGCTTTGTTTGCGGCAACAGCCGGTAGCGCGCAGATCTAAAACAAAGCTAACAAACGCTAGTGTAATTAAGCCAACATATAAACAGTAAAACTGAAACAGCTATCACATTATTATCTTAAACTATATTTACAATTATTGGTATATTGTCTGCGGCTTGAAGCAATATAAACATGAAAATCGACGAACTTACGGTAAAGCCGGCGGCATGTGAGGATAAACCCTTAAACCCCAACACAATAATACTACGTGGATGGAAGTTTTACACGATGGTAGGCAACCCTAACTTTCCAGTAACATCCTCGCTTCACTTGATTAAGACGTACTATCACCTCCAGGGACACAAGCTCCTAAATTTTTCCAACTCGGACGTCACTTGATTGAGGCAAACCTTCTGTTATTGGAATAAAATGGACGGGATCATAATAGTATTTTTTCTTGTATATATCACTAAATGGGTTTCAGAGATCCGGAATTGATGTAAATTTAGTTAAATCGATTTTGGTGGGTGGGGTTAGCAACCCTGTCAAAACAAAAACCTATCACGGTGACATGTTAAGACGCGTTATATTCTGGGATGGGCATGTGTCTATCCATAGCTTCCTAGAGGCTTTAGCCTGGTAGATGTCGCGTACTGTTTTGAACTGTATTTAATTTAAGATTAGGTTTTATAGCGATAATGGTGCAGTTGGCAGTAATGCTGGATTCTGCGTCGATGGACGCGGGTTTGAGCCCAGCTATCCAACTCTAAAATAAGCCTGAGCTTTCGGTGAAGGAAAACATCGTAAGGAAGCAATAACTTAGTGGTTGGGCATTTTCTAATAATGCCCGCCTGGGTAGCTACCACCCTCAAGTTTGAAATCCTGTACCTCTAGGCTTAGGCTGTTTACCATATTGGATCACATAGTCAGTTAACATCGGTTTAGATTGTGATCAAAGGACTGAGACCATACAATGTAAAAAAGATGTGTAATATGTATTATGTAAAGATGTATAAGGCAATGAACCTTCTAAATGTTCTCTCTTTCTTTATAAATATGTACATACATCTACATGTCGGAGAAATAATACGATAATATATGTAAGTACATATTCAAAATGTACCGTGAAAAAATCGTATGTTTGAAAGTGTTAATAAACTAACATTGTTCAGTACCACGATTATTGCCCGCGAACATTACTAACATGGCCTCATACTCCAGCAGTGTCTGTCGAAGATATACTGATCCCCTCATAAATTTTCATGTAACTTGATATCGAACAGAATTAATTAATCTGCATACGTTTTATTTATTTTTCAGCTCCATATCCAAACAACAAAAAATCAGCGATATTAAAAAGTACAACATAAATTATATAGTAAACAATAAAGCGGTGTTTTATAATGCTATTTTTCATTTATTATTAACTTGGCAAAAACACGCAATGCAGGCACCGAGCGATACGCGCCGCCCAACGATTTTGTCCCGCAAAATTATGTAGGCGGGGAGCTGCGAACCTTTATTGTGATGACATGTAAGATATTGTTTTACTACTAGCTTGCTAATGATTTAGCAGTTATGATGGTTCAGTGGTAATGTTGTCAGACATCGTCTTGGTCGACGCAGGTTCGAGTCCCATAATAAACAGATCGTTTGTATGAATAAAAATATTGTGATGAAATTATATTCAGTAGTCGTGCATTTTCTAATGCCTACCTATCTAGCTTTTTCAGGTTAGGAAATCTGACAACAAGTTCCTTTGAGCGTATTTATACGCATCTTGTGATAATTAGTTCTTTCCTAGGTTTACCGTGTTCTCTTATTAACTTGTAGGCGAGCAGTAATAAAACAAATGTCACCCCTTAACTTTGTTGATTGTCAACTAGTTTTCAAAATTTATTGATCATATGATACATCTATTTAAGCATCTTGGTTGTTAATCAAACTAGTATGCCGTGACGGTAAACTTGACAGCGAATGATTTTTGCCGGGCGTCCAGTGACGACTGGCAGAAAATATTATAAATTTTTTGACTGTGTGTCTGTCTGTGCACGCATCGCGCAAAAAGTACTAAATATTTTCGGAATAGATGTAGTCAATACCCCCCGGGTAAGTATATATCGTATTAAGGCTAAGTCAATATATTATTTAAAAAATATGACAACTCGTTTCAAAGTTGGTGAAACAAAGGGATGACAATATGGGCTATGTATGCTTATTATATTATATTTCCTAAGTATGCTTAGCTTAATGTCAAACTTTTGAATATATGTACATATATAATTGGAAACATGTTACGCCTTTATGGTATTTTACGTGGACAGAGTCACAGGCACAGCTAGTACACAATATAAAAGAGTGTAACTATTCAAACAAAAATAAACATGTTATTTTTTCAGTTTGCGCGTGTATAATCGTTCTCTTGGGTCATATACTGAAGTTTATATGTTTAGTTTCCTAATATCTTGAAAAGGTTAGGGGCTACAAGTCACAAGGACAATAAAAATAATAAATTGGTACTACATACAAACATATTTTGGTAAATTCCCGAATTCAGAAGTAATATTTCTTTATTACTCCGCAGACAAATAACTTTCTAATAATTACTTTTATTACATTTATTCAATTGTTTAGTCATATAATATTACAATAGAAAACGTAAATGATGGCTTTCAGTCAACTTCATCCACTATTTTTCCTCATAACTTCATGTAAAATATATACTAAAACCTGACAATACAGTATTTACATAACCTAAAAAAGGTTAATTAAAATCGGATCACCGGCTATCCATCCATTCAACTATAAGACGTCTATTGTTGGACATAGGTCACCCCCAATATTGCCGTAATCTAAAAAGAACTATAAAAAACTAAGAAAAACTATATTCAATTCTGTTAATAATACAACACTTATGGGGCGATACGAAATTCGCCAGGACAGCCAGTAACGTATAAAAAAAAAAAACAAAATTTACTGATACGAAATTGTAATTTTAAACATTTCGAACTCTTAGAACCGATTCGGACCGCAAAATAAACAGAAAATAGAAAATACTCAAGTTTCTTCAGAATATTGAAACACAAAAGCTTTTTTTAACAAATGAAGTTTAGTCAAGGCGATCACAAGAACTTATTAACAAATTAATTTCAATTAATAACCAAAATGTTTATTTCAATTGAACATAAGTTTTTTTTTGCAGAATTTTTAAAGGTTCTTTTTAATAGATATTATATTATTTCATAAAATATCATTTTTCACTAGACAATTCTTTATTAAGTTTTCTATCTATTCTGTTAATTTACTAAGTAATCTAGCTCAGTGATCAAAAGAGGGTTTTACTGTATCAAAGGAGAGCATGCAAATAGTCTATAGAATTTTTTTTCTCTTTATTAGGTTTGCCAATTGTTGTACAATATTTCTAAATGAATATTTTTCAATATAGAACAATAAATTAAATAAAGTATAAACTAATTATAGAAAAACACAACATTTTCTAATTAGATAGGTTACTTGCGTGATTCACAAAATAATTCTAAATTCTACACCTAAACTAAATTAATAAATAACAATTATAATTATTAGTAATCATATTAGTAACAGTAAAGGAGCAATATATTCTCTATATTTTATTAAAGAAGCCATCTGAATATCTGTTTTTAGACTTAAACTATGCCTACACTAACGCCAATGAAATGGGCTCATCAACCAACACCTAAATGTCGACATTCGTTCGAATCTTTCAAGTTCTTGTAATTCAGGAAGACGGTCTTCTTGTTTACGCGTTAAAGACTTACAGTTCATCACAATGATTGCTTTAATTTTTTCAGCGCTTTGACCTCAATTTCAATAAAGTGATAATTTGATGTACAAGATGATGAACAAGCTACATGAAGGGGTACTGTCTCTCCAATTATCCTACCTAAACACATCTATAGTTCCTTAGCATTAGATATTCCAATCTAAGAGTAAAGGTATTTAAAAAAGCATATCACGATGAACGATGGATTGACCATTATATCTTCCTTCACAGAAAACTCAAACTCTTTACAGAGTAGGATAGATGGGTTGAAACATACGCCCATCGGCGCAGAACAAGACCACATTAATAATAAATCATCATCGATTCTTAAATAATATCGTTATTTATAACGATCATCATCATTAGCTCAACTGAAAGACGTCCACTGCTGGATATAACCCTCCCGCATCCAGCGGATTCCTGCGACTTAAACTGGAAACCAAATATTCAATACATTGGACAAGTTTTGTGATGAGAAAGAAATTCTCTTGAAGAATATTATATCAGCTGCTACAGATGGCACTCCTGCTATGACAGAGTATCATTAAGGCTTCATAGCAAACTTAATAAATTAAATTCAAAAATTCCACATGTCCTTGCTTTGCATTGCGTTATTCATCGACATTTGGTAACTAGAAATTTAAGTAAACGACTATTTCAATCACTGCAATATATCATCAAAGCAGTCAATAAAATCCGCAACAACTCTTTAAATGATAGATTATTTTATCAGTTTTTTGTGTTACTAATGAAAAAGATTTCAACCGTGTGCTGTTTCATACTGAAGTTCATTGGCTATCAAGAGCCAATTATCTGACTCGATTTTACAACCTGTTTGACTCTGTGATAGAGTTCTTGGAAACCAAACATATAAAATTGCGCAACATGCTAATTACATCAAAAAATGGTATAGCTTACATAACAGACCTGTATAAATTGTTGAACGACATGAATCTCCAACTGCAAGGTGATGAATTAAATTTAAAGAAAACAAAAAATGTCATTGCTACTTTCGCAGCGAAACTGCTTCTAAACAAAAAGAATATCGGCAGACGTGAGTTTCACAATTTTCTGCATTTATCTACTGATAAATACAATACTTCCTGCAATAACGACGACTTGTTTATCTACTGCCAACATTTGGAAAACCTTCATATTGACTTCACCAAAAGATACATTTTGAACTTGGAAATACCAGACTGGGCGTTGGATCCGTTTTCAAATGTCAACACTTCAGCTGGAAGAAGAACTTATAGAATTGACATCCAACTAGGAAATAAAAATCAAGTTCAAAAACGGCTACCAAGAGTTTTGGCTACAAAAACCAATCCCGCAATTATACCTTGGATTGTGGTCAATCGTTCAACGATTCTTGATAGCATTTCCATCGACATAATTTTGTGAATGTGGATTTAGTGATATGGCAACGCTGCTTACTAAAAAGAGAAATTGTTTGCATGTTACCGAACGTGGAGACTTGCAGCTGTTCTGGAGTAAACTGGAACCTGATATCAACAAACTTATTAAACAGCATCAGATTCATCCTTCACATTAGTTTTTATATTAAAATCGATTATGTTTGTTTTATTTTGAATAAAAAATACTCTGTCTGAATACTATAAAGTTGCGTTTCAATAATAATTCTCTATGGCAGGTATAGCCTTTGTGTACTACCTACTGCGCTCATGTCTCAAGTTCACTCTTGGGTGTTATAATAAAGTCTCGTTTAAAATGAATGTTTAATCATAGCTGATATAGCTCGTAATAATTTATTTAATTTGGAGTTATAGTGTTATTTTTAATTTTAAATAATTTATTTTCAAAGTGGGCAGTAGACAATACAAGTTTGGGATCCTCTGCTCTAAAGGAATAGCGTGATGATGACAAATCTGTCCCTGTAACATTCGCTTCCTGTAGTAATAATAATATTTTAACGCGGAATCCAAGGCATGTCACGCGTCAAGTTATGTTACGCTGCCTCGAGATTGGATGGATGGGTATTTTTTTTATTATGAGCTTCCCCTATTTCGAATATCAGATTAGATTTATTTACATTATATAGTAACTTCTGTCATTTCTTTCTTCAGTTCTAAATTACATATTTCAAAAGTCCACGTGTCTATTCGTTGGTATTTCGTTGATTTTTAGGACATATTTTTTAATAATAAACTGTTTTGAATACTTATATGATATAATTTGATATGTTTTATTAGAACAAATATGTTTCGATTTTGTCAACATAAATGTAAAGTAATTGCCCGAGATACACCTAGTCACATACCATCCCTTATCGCTGTTGTACGTCATTACAACAACCTATAATTTTTGAGTATATAATTTATACACTGTCTTTATGTATTTATCGAGGATGTACGAATTACTTTGGTGCTGTAAGAAATAGGTTTGTTTTACTAATTTAAAAAAAATGTTTTTTATTATCACCACGAAACGCGTAAGCGAGATACGTAAATCGATTTGCATGTGTGAGTGAAAGAGAGAATGTTAACGCGATAAAGACTAGAATAGATGGTGTGCACATTTATCGTTTGTACATACATACATATCATCACACCTTTCTCCCGTGGGAGTAGGCAGAGATTACGTCCTTCCATTTGCTACGATTTTGACACACCTTCGCTTCCTCTACTTTCCGCTTCCATACATGCTCGTCGGTTATGAGTACTTTTTACCTGGCCTTTGTTTAACACGTTATCGATTTGGTCTAGATACCTTCGCCTAGGTCGACCCTTACGGACTTCCCATCACCCTCGCCTTATAAATTCGTTTAGTTAATCTTCTCTCATCCATCCTCTCTACATGCCCAAACCAACTAAGCATACCTTTCTCTATTTTGGTCACCACATCCTCTACCACACCACAGCGTTCCACCAAAGCGTTATCGTTTGTATGTAAAGTTTAATGCCGAATTTTTTAATATGAAATATGTATGATATAATACACTAAATTATTCTGAGGATTTAAATAATCCAATCAAAAAAACTCCAATGTAATAGGCATATGGTTATTTATTAATTATTTGAAACACATGTATTATGCTTTCAGATGCAACTCAGGAGCATATTTGAATATGCAAATAGTCACTTCATTTCCCAGCTCGCACGGATATGTTTCTTTGTGGTTAATCTGAAATGATATATTACTATTATTAAATATTATATTACTAAAGGTTAGCATAGTAAAGTATTATTATAATTATTATTCATTGATATTCATTCAGATTCATTCAGATTAATTACAGACGGCAACGTCACTTGGTACGCTTAAGCTCGAAAATTCCTGAACCGACATACGTAATCCTTGTTTTATATCTTAAACCTTTTCTTTGGCCAAGTTTTAGTATACATCATTATTTTTTTAAGTAATATATGAAATAAGTTATAAGGAAAACGGTAAATTAAGTCTATACAAAATTACCATAATTATATTTCCCTTGACTTTAAAATTGGGTACAGAGAGAGAAATTATGTTATCGTGAGTAAATCATACTAGATAGAGATAGATGTCATACAATAGTTTTTTCTATGATTTTTGAACAAGCACGATTCTATAGAACATCACTTCGATGTATCTCTTAAGATTTAGAATACGCAAGGTTACGAAAATGGTTTTTTTTCTATGTATGTTACAAAACAAGGTATTTTTTTATTTACACAAAAGCTTAATTGAATGTGAAAACCTCATCAAAACAAGCTTCTAAAAGAAATTAGAGGATAAACAAACAGGCAGACGCGAATAGCGACATTGTTTTATGGCGACAATTAAGTTTAATTAAAAAATAGGCGTAATGTATAAATTATATAAGAGTTTTCATTAGGTATATATAAATATAGTAAAAACTGGTATGTAATATAAGAAAGTTTTCGATTAGATCGCGGCCGTACTCAATAACCCTTTACTTTGCTAGCAAAGGAATGAACGAATGAACTGAGAGGGGGATAAACAAATTTGAATTTCAACTCGCCTCGCCGGAGGGTTCGGCCTAAATTGCATTATCCCATATTACTAAAACTCCGTCAGATATTACTGATCTTTGATCAATGTACAGCTATGATTTTTGTTATATTGTTATTATTAGTTTAATATTACGAGGTAATAAGTAATACACTGAGACGTGGTCGCTCACAATAGGTCTAATAGCAAAGCTCGAAGTTGCTCAAAGGGCAATGGAGTTGGAGTTTCACTGCGTGATCGAATCAGAATTGAGGAGAACCGCAGAATAACTAAAGTAAGTGACACTGCTCGTAGAACCGATCACCGATGGGGCCAATGAGTTGTCGAATGGCTACCACGCACTGGAAGACGTAGCGTGGTTAAGCCCCCTACAAGGTGGACCGACAACCTGGTAAGGGTCGTAGGAATCCGCTGGATGCGGGTGGCGCTAGACTGGTCGTCGTGGAGATCTTTGGGGAAGACCCACGTCCTGCAGTGGATGTCTTTCGATTGAATAGATGGATTGGTTTGCAAATATACATTTGGTTTATGTTTTCGGATATAGAATTAAGATAACTGAACGATATTCACTTTCATTGTCGCGATTGTGCATAAAACTACAAACTATAATTGTAAAATATAATTCCAAACACGGTCATTATTTATGCTTGTATGTAATGAAAACCGGTAATATTAAAAATGTATTTCAGTGTTCAGAGCCAAGTGTTGTTATTAGGATTATACACAGAAAGCATTAAGATTTTTCGATGTGTTTTTTTTTCTTATTGAAGTTTATTTTTCATATAATTTATAATTAGGTATTATTTTATTTTTCTAGTGTCTATAATTTTGTAATTATATTTTTTTGTTTTGTATTAGACTTAGCACTTAGATAAGTGGTATGTACATATAGAACATTACATTATAAAAATATTTTATAAACCTTACTAAAACTAGATATTTTATTTTTGAATATTTATGTGTAATATTGTTGGAGTTTCAAATAAAATAAAATAAATAAACGATGCACGGAATACGTTGCTGCTGTTAGAGAAAGGAAAACAGTTTCTATTACCTAAGTACTTTATTTCATATTATACCATTGACACCATAAAATAGGAGCGGGATGCGTAGTTTGATTTGCGTATGAGAGTGAAAGAGAAAACATTAATGCGGCACAACAAACGGTTGATTACTCGATAAAGTTTGTAGATTGCCTTCAGTAACAGAATTTAGGTATATAACGCATATATATGAAATGTAATACATTTCTGCCTCGGTGGCGCAGTTGTATTACGGTGCGACTGCCGTTCTGAAGTCTCGGGTTCGATCCCCCGGTCGGTTCAAGTGGTATTGGGTTTTTCTACTCAGTATCATCCCGGAGTTTGGAATTTGTGCCCGATATGGGCGACGGCTCACCCCCTGTCACATCTAGGACGGAACTAAGCTCGGCGAAATGTGGGTGGTGTAGTTCGCTATTTCACTTCTGCCTAACCCTTCGGGGATAACAGGCGTGAGCTTATGTTATGTTATTAAAATTACCTTTATTTCTAGTTTTTAATTAATAAAATACTTTATTCAGACAAGCTCACTTCGATAGAAGGCACGAGGAAAATGCCAGTGTGAAAAATATCGTTATTTAATTCGGTTTAAAAAGTATAATTTAGAAATGCCGATTATATAAAAGAAATGGTTATGTTAGGTCTGGGAAAAAGTTAATAGTAACTTGTGGGTAGCCATAAGTTAGTATTCAGTTTACTGACTTTATGATAGACGTGAAGTCGTTTTTAGAGTAGAAAATTTAGCGCATTTTAACTATCAAATGCAACAAATCAAACCAAATAAACAACCAAAAATATTTGCTATAAATTATCGGGCACGTAAACAATTTTTCGATACTCTATATTCGACAATCTCGCTACCGATTGTGAGAGGGGAACGTCCATTTTGTCTCGATGTTGAGTGCTGTAATATTTTGCGTGCATACCTCTCTCTCGCAATTTTCCGATACGATTTTCATGTGCTCCAATTTCTTTTTGTTGGTGAACACGAGCGGCGCTACGGCCGTCATGAAACCGATCTTCGAATATTTGTTGTTTTCCACTACACCGATCTGTGTGTTCGTAAATGGGAAAATTAGATAGTACACAATTTTGTGATAAATATATTTACGGTATCTTACAGACAAAGATTTGTATAAATAGTGATGATGGGTCAGTTGATTCAATTCATGTTTATTGTAGAAAATTTGAATATTTTTTTTTTCGAATTGACTGAAAGGAGTTTCCTCGAATTTTTAGGAATAGCTCTTAAGGGCGAGCGGCATTTATCCCATACAAACGTAGTCACCTGTTTACTCCCTGGATAATAATACCATAATGGTAATATGGTAAATATATGGTATATAAAAATGGTAAATATTTTTATACCAAATTATATATATCCACCAGCGCCATGACCGTACGTTTTCATGGTTCCATAAATTAGTTATTGTATTATAGAAACTAGGAACCTTTGAAAATGAATGATTTTTACGGTAACTTTCAGACGTGCGGTAAACAAAATTCAAAAATACTTTATTGGCACTTATGAACATCAAAATACTACCATTCTATAATTGAAGGAAAATCGGTTCAGTTTTGAAGGACGAAACAGGGTAGTACGAAGTGGTATTTTCGTCTATTTTGCAGACGGTAAAATCAGCCCGAGCTGCAGTTGTCCCTTTTGTATTTTATAACTCTTTCTTTAGGGCACAACGCGATAGCAATAGATTTCTGAAATACCTAGTTTTCAAATTTGTCACCGACCGCATATCCTTTTAAGGCTCAGTGTTTTAATATTAAGTAACGGTTTGGTCCGGGATGGTAAACACACTAAGCCTAGAGGTACTAACTCTGACTTACTGACTAAGGATGACTGTGGTTATCACACGATGCTTTCCATCACCGAAAACTCAGGATCATTAAGAGGAGGACTAGTGTTTCTTAGATTTTGACTGCGAAATATAGTTTTTTTTTTAATACGGAACCTTAATTATTTTCTAAAAAAAACATTTGCTACTATCATTAAGCAAAGATATTTCTCACAAATTCAAATACCTGCCAGTAAAACTGTGCATCGAATTGGATTTTATTTACAGTTTCATGACTTTTAATCGTTTTACGTTATTCCCTAATTATTTTTGAAAAAGAAAGCATTTTAAGTTATGCGGAGTAACTTCATCTATTTGCCAAAAAAAGCTCCTTTAAAATCGGTCCTTCCGTTCCGAAGATTAACCGAAACATACAGAGAGACAGACAAAAATATTAAATATTTTTGGTTTAGCTATCGTATATATAATTGTATGTATTTAATAAAAAAATATTATTTTGATATCATAAACAGACACTTCAATTTTATTTATCAATACAGATAAGTGAGCTCAAACTCGCGTGAACGCGGAATCCGATCTGCTGCACCATCACCGCTTCAATATTTTACAACTCAGAAACAATCGTTTCACCGCATCATAACTTATTTTCGTGTGGGTCACTTAGTATCAGACGATAAAAAGAACGTTAATATATAACTAGATGCGTTCGTTAAGTTTACGCTAAGAGGTTACGCTAAAACGCTAGGAGGTTGAAAAGACCTCATAATTATATTGACTTCAGTCCGTCGCTAGGTCTTTAAAATCTCTTAATGATAAACAAATTAAATGAAATATTTCCACCACTATACATACAGATGTAATTATTTCTTTTTTCATAGTTAGTATTGTTAGGATCGTGTAAACAGGTCATTTCGAACTCTTATCATAATGAACATATTTAATACATATCGGTGTATGTAGACTAACATAATTGGTTACCTTTTCCAATAAACATTTAATGATGCAAGCAGCCTTCTCCGGAAACGGTGGATCATTACGTAGATGCTGTATATCAGATTCCGTTGCATTTACGTGATTCATGCAGGAACGCGCTGTGCTGATCAGAGTTCTCTGGACCACGGCCGTGAAGGGGTTTTCGGCTTACAAAAATAAAAACCAGATTCAAATTTAATAAAACTGTCACCTTTGTCTAATACAGCTATGACAGCTTCGTCTCCATCTTTTATGAGAATTTAACAACCCAAGTTGGTTGCGCGTAATTGTCGATTAGTTATTGCAAATAGATATGCTAATCCCTAAATCCATTGTGAAGATGTGGTCCAGGATGGTAAACACACTAAACCTAGATACTGGTATTCAAATGGTGCTGCCGGGACACACCTATTGGTATTTGGCGACAGGTTTTGGAAATTGAGGGTGGTATCTACCCAGGCGGACAAAGATAGAAAATGCCCTACTACTATGCTATGGTTTCCTTACGATGTTTTCCTTCACCGAAAGCTCAGGCTGATTTTAAAGTTGGAAAGGTGAGTTTGAACCCGCATCCATTGACGCTGAATCCGGATGCACTATCCACTACGCCATCGTCGCTTCAAAATACTGCCATTTCTGACAAAAATCGATGGCTTACTAAAACTACCCAAGGATGCTAAGTATTCATCTGAGTGATTTGAGCAAAGTCAAAACTATAGATGATATGATTTAAAAAAATATCTGAAAGCATGTCTAGGTCTCGATACCAAGCCCCGTAGTTAGACTTTTTCTTATCAAGTTTTAGTCAACAATTCAAACAAAATGCCATCCTGTTCAACCTGTAGGATGAAATTAGGCAATCACTTTTTACAATTTTTTCTCATAACCAAAAATAGCCAACCATCTTCGTGATCTTTGGTCATATCGTTAGTTAACATTGACTAGTACCCAAACGCCTATAATCTTACTTTTTATATCAAGGGGTAAAATATTTATTCCTAGTGAGGTAAAGAAATGCGTGAGGTCGATTCGAACTCCTAAAGTAAAATAATTTTCACAGTGGAATTTTAATCATTTTTGTTACTATATCGGTTTTCCATATAAAATAATAGTCTTACCCTTCTGAGAATCGGCCATAACTAAACAAATTGAGCATAGAACGTAAACCGAGAATATGAACCGACACGGAAAGAGCATTATCGTCGCCCGCTCGCTCGCTCAAACCGGAGTGTTCTCAATGCGACGAAAATAATTATTTTTCGACATTTAACCGTTCGACTGTTTGATAATATCTTTCCGGTTGCACGGCTTCGCGTATCGGCTTTTGTGGCGGTTTCCCGTTCTCGGGAAATTAAACATTTTCCTGATTTCTTTTTATTTAATAATTTTTGTTTTTTGGGATCAAATGACTTTTGTAAATACGATCACTTTTATACTTTTGATGGCTTAGTGTTAATATAGTGGGATGGAAGTTGGTTCAAATCCTCTTATCCTATTCTACAAGTAGTATGAGCTTTAGGTAAAGTAAAACATTGTTCTAAAACCATAGATACCATGGTAGTCTGGCATTTTCTAATGTTTGCCTAATCAGCTACTACCGCCAAAATTAAAGATAAAAACAATGTGTGTAGTTCACGCGCTATGGAGCAATACCTTTGAAAAAGTCACTATGTACTATATTCACTATACGACATCATTTCTATTGATACGCAACTAGTGGGGAAGCTACGAAAAGACCACGAATATAACAAACACGATATAATTCATTCTATCTCATTGTTTCTAATATTAAATCATACTAATGTATGTGTTTGTCTCTTATTATTGTCGTGTTTTCGTTTCATCGTGCTTCAAACCACAACGGGACTAAAGACCTTTTTTACCAAGTACGTTACAAAATCGTGAAGTTAATCCTGATGCTACCTTGAAATTATACTCGCGTTGCGCGTAAATAAGACTTACTTTAATGTTAAATATGAGCAAAGTCGCTAAAACTTCTAGTCTATACAAATAAAATAATAATAAAAAAAAAATATATAAATAAAATTGAAATGTCTGTTTGTAATATCAAATATCAGTTAGTTATTAATTAAAATTCAAATTATATACGATACTTGCACTATGAACAATGTTTTTCAAGTTGTTGTCGTACGCGTCATTTCCGCAAGGGCTGTACCTATTTTGATGGGACTATTTTCTGATGTTCTTTTCATTTTCTGAAAGTGATTAGGGCTTCGCGAAAAAAAATTGAAACTCATAAAATAAGGAATAAAATCCAATTCGATGCAAAGTTTAACTGGAAAGTATTTGATTTGATTTTATGAGAAACATCTTTTCTTGATGCAATAAATAGTAGTTTATTTTATTTTTTTACTACAGTAATATATTACGCGGTGAAAAGTATATGAAAAGCAGGCGCAGCTGCAGGCACATAGCTAGTGTTGAACATAATTGACACGCTCGTATTTAAATGTAGGTCCTGTTTATGATTCATATCACATAAAGGCCGTGTCGACTGTCACTGCTCTCATGATTTATACTGATATAATTTGTACACACAATGTACAGTGAATTAGTTCGGGCAAATATGATTTCAGTTTATTTTGCGAAATCGTATTTCGGCATCGAGGGAAGTTAGTAAATAATTGTATATAGATCTATAGTTTAGATAATGATATTGTTTTAGTCATTCGTTTTGGTATTTATCCTTAATTCCTTAAGTAATATAAAAAGGAACGTACGTCTGTATCAAATATACTACTGTTAGCAACTACCCTCACTAACGAAATCTTAATAAAAGCGTGCTGCATCTGCAAGCGTGAAGCAGTGTTCTTTCGATTGTGTTCGTGTGCGGGTCTGGGTTCTAAAGTCGCTCATGTTGAGGGCCGAGGGCTGAGCTGCGTACTCTGTGCCGCATACCCTTGTGCTGCATGCCCTGTGCGGCGTACCCTGTGCTGCATGCCCTGTGCAGCATGCCCTGTGCTGCTTGCCCTGTGCTGCTTGCCCTGTGCTGCTTGCCGTGTGCTGCATGCCCTGTGCGCCGTGCCTTGTGTGGCGTGGCGGAGCACCGCGGCCGAGCTTCATACAACGTACGGGTGTGAGATACTTCGTACGGTGTTGTTATTTACTGAGATTCATTTATCGGTTCCTGTTGATCTTTATTGATCGAACACCAACTTATTTATTTTTGAAATTTAAATTTCACTTCGTTTCTGACACTAATATTAAATGATAACTACTCTCACCAACGAGATTCCTATAAAATTGTAAAAAAACATACCGCGATGTGGTCTACAGAGAAACTATAATTACAATGTAGGTTACTTGTGAAAACTTTTAAACGACCTTTAGTTTTGTTCATTGTATTAATTATATTGTTATAGCTGTAAGTTTTAATGAAAAAAACTATTAAAGTAGTACCATTTATAGGACAAAAAGGCATTAGTTACAGGACTATATAACATGATATTTTTTCCACTGTTCTCTATCTTTTGTCATCTTAACATTTACACAACTTATAGGCATAATGTCAGTCTTCAAACAATACATTGATACCTTCTTCGGTCTCCCTCTGCTTCTATATCTATCTACCTTCATACTTAACACTCTTCTAGATACTTCTCTCCTCATAACGTGTAAATACCACGCCAACTTATTACTCGTTAACTTCTCTGTCACTGGAGCTACTTTCCAGCTACCCTCTGACATATTAATTTCTAATCTAATACATTCTGGTTATGAATATTAGCATTCGGATCTCCACTGCGTCCATTCTTCTTTTATCTCTGACTCTTTAGTTGCCTAAAATTCAGATCCATACATTACGACAAGTCTTACAATAACCTGTTTTACCTTAAGCTTTAGGGGCATATGTGGATCTCATGTAATTCCCAAGACCTAACGCCATTTGAACTACCCGTCATTTTGGATCAATGAACCGAAGCATATATAATTAGTTAAAAGATTAATAGGAATGGAGTTAACACAAATTCAGAGGATATGCTAGCGGCATTTATTTCATATAAATATACTCCCCTGTTTCCTCCCTGGATTATAGCGTTATGGTAAATATTTATATACATGTTTTTATAAATGTTTTCGTCTATTTTCCATAGGTAAAATCAGCCCGAACTACAGTTGTCCCTTTCGTGTTCATAACTCTTTCTATGGAGTGCAACGCGATAGCAATAGATTTCTGAAATACTTACTTTTCAAATCTGTTGCCGACCGCATGTCCTCTTAACCACTATCCCGTTCTTTCTCTACATATCACAAAAGGCAGCATTTTTCTCTATATATTTCAGTGATAACTTCTGACTCGAGAATCTCTGAACCAGAAAACCATTGCATTGTTAACATGACGTGTTTAAATTACAGATACCATATTCTCTTATAAGGTTAATGTTCATAATGTTTATAAGTAATCAATTACGTGAATAAAAAAAGCTAGCAACGGAGACTTCCGCCAGAAGTGAAAACTCGAAACTTTGGAAAATCTATGTTTTGTTTTAAATGCAATCTCAAACTTGATATACTACAGCATGTTGACATCTGACGTCATAGCATTGTCGGTAATGCGAATCCATAACTTTTCCCCTACAGAGAATCGGTTAACGCGGTTAAAGAATTAATAACATCAAAAATCAGCACTTTCATCAAACTTTAAAGGATATAAGAATGTGCTTAGTAACAAGAGAACTGTTGTATGCGAGCGAAGCCGTACGGCCAGTTTATATGTGTATATATATGCCGTATATCACGTAAATCAAGCCGACCGTTTGTCAGGCGATACGTTAAACAAACAACGTAATACGACCCCAGACTGTAACAAATTAGCAGCGATTGGTCCACGCGATAGGGTATCTATCAAAGCTAGGCTTTATTCCGTGCGTGTATGGTATTGTATAATCCGGATTTTATGGACTTATTTACTCGATTATATAATAATATAATAATAACAGGACAAAAAAATATAACTAAAATGTTAAATGTACAATGTTTAAATACTTATGTTTTTTTTCTATTAGGTATAAGCCAAATGTGAATGGAAAAGGCTGATAAGGAATCAGAAATGAAGAGGTTCACAGAAGATCCAAAATAAGCGACATTGCTCTAAGAATTGTGGAAATTGCTCGTAGAACCGATAAAGGATGGAACTAAGTGGTTTTAGAATGGGTGCCCTTTACCGGAAGACGTAGGGTGTTTAGGACCCCATTAAGTGAGCTCACAATCCAGTGAAGGTCGTGGGCGTCCGCTGTATGCAGTTGGCACAAGACTGCTCGTGATAGAGATCTTTGGGGTAGACCTATGGCCAGCAGTGGAAGTTTGGTTGAATGAATGTACGCCCAAGTACGCTTTGGAGCCTCCTCCAGCAAGGACCCAGTACGTATCCCGATCCACAACTGGGGTGGCTTCTCTATCCACAACCAGCGTGATATAATAAACTTCCCAACCATACAAAACGTCACGCCTCTCTCTCATAAAGATAAACAGAGACCACATCCTTCCGCTTGCTACGATCCTGACACGCGTCTTCCACTTCTTTCACTTACATAAGCACCTTCATATATGCTCTTCGGTTACGGGTACTTTTAACCGGGCCTTTCTCCAAAACGTTCTCGATCTAGTCGAGATACGTTCGCCTAGGACGACTCTTACCAGCTTGCCCAGTCACACTCGCCTTATCACACAATAACTCGCACAAACCTTTTATGCACCAGCATAACACGCATTAGACTACACCCACACTCCTGTACACTACAAGTAGGTAAATGTATTCTGTATAGAACCTTGGAATTCGTAGTTTATTTTTACTATCGTAGGCTTAGCGCGTGGCAAATTCTGCGGAGTTTACGTTTCGGGTAGCAGTTTGAAGCGATGATGGCGCAGCGGGTAATGCGGCCGGATTCTTGGTCAATCGACTCTAAAATCGGCCTGTTTTTTCGGTGAAGGAACATCGTGTGGAAACCATAGTAGGGTGATAGGGCATTTTCTAATGAGGCTCGCCTGGGTAGCTACCGCCCTCAAGTTTGAAAACCTGTACCCAAATACCAATAGGTATATTCCGGCAGCATCACTTGAGAATCACTATCACTAGGCTTAGTGTGTTTACTATCCTGGACCACATCGTCACTTAACATCAAATGAGATTGTGATCAAAGCCTATTCCGTGTACAAAAAAAAACGTAAATTCAAGGAGATATTTAGAGGTATAAAAACTATCCCATGTTCATTTCCTACACAAAATGTATGTATATGTAGAATTTCTCGATATAACGCAACGCGAAATAGTTCCTCCAAGTTGATAATGGCGGTTACCCAAAAAGTGAGAAGTGCAGATATACACAATGCCTCAGTTTTTCTACTATAATACATTTCTGTGATTTTATTCTAAATCGCTGTTGGACTTATTAGCTTATTCATACTTCTGTGGAACAGAACAGACTCATAAGTCATAAATAGTCTAAAATTAAAAAAAGAAACATATTGTGTCTAGCGACTTTCTTTCTTAATCTAAAGGAATTACGAGATGTCCGCGAATATCTAACCTACCCCCATTTATCTACTACGGGTGCTAATAATTTTAGGTAACTGTCGGCTTTCGCAAAGTTAATTTTCAATAATATAAAATAAAAATTATATTTGCTAATTACTTATTACGAAAGGGAGTATAGAATTCAAACAAAGATATCCAGTTTCGCTCGTCAAATACTTCTTTTTTTTCTAAACTAGCTAATGCTGTTGACCGGAGGGGCCTTAACAGCTTTACCTGAAGGCACTCGCCACAAAAGGCCCAAGGGTTCGAACCTTGGCTTGGCCGCTACCTATGATATAAAATTCCCGCGGAATTTGATCTTAGCTAAACCCTACATTTTTTATTTATTAATAATAATGAAAAGGTTCCTTACAGGACCTATGTACCTGCGTGTTATGTGCAGGAATGTGTATGCAGTGTTGTGCGTGTAATGCTTGATGCATAGTCAGTGTCACTGTATTGTGCTGGCGGGGGCGTCAAGAGACTCCCCAGTTGGGGAACGGAACACGACTTGACCCGCCACCGGAGGGGTAACCGGTGAGTGTGCGGGAGCAAAGTTAGCCGCCTATCCCCGACGACGGGAACTGCGGTTTCGCGGGCGTGGGCGCTGGCACACAAGTGAAAGTGGTTTCAATGGAAAGATCCTATTTCTGCGAGTGATTTTATCATCGCGGTCAAATAACATATTGCGCGGACGCCGCCTGTAGTAGACGGCGCGCAGGACGGTCGAGTAAGAGACGGCTCGTACTTTGAGGGGATTCAGGTTTGTTATTGCGCGTTTGATGAAGGTCGTCAAATACGCCTATACTCGTACCGATAGCAGATGTTGGAGAATGGCAATCTATTTATTACTTTGTGACGTAATCACATACCTAACTAATCACAGTGCGCTTGAGATCACGTGAACCTTGATTCAAAAACGATCTATTATCTTCGGTTATTTACTGGATAATAATAAAATATACCTCACTTTTTACAATTTTAAATCATTAAAAATATTTACATCACTTCAAGCCATATTTTAGCACAGTCATGTCCAGTATTTTTAATTAGTATAGTGTAAAAAAAAACAAACGCGTAACAGTAAAATGTGACCCACCTTGAAAAGCTCTATTTTGATATAATACCTGACAATATTTTAGAATAAGCCTAAAACGTATCTAGTTAACAATGAAGGGTCCAATTTGTTATACGGGCTTAACCTGCCATTTAGATAGGCCGTTACAATGTACCCATTGTTGTATTTCAAAAACATATTCACAGTCATATATTGTTAGGGCCACAAGAACTTCAAACATGCATACATTCGATAGATTTGTACATGTATGTGCTAATTATACATTCCATATGTATAATTTTAAATATGTTAAAAATAAACGTAAAACATATTGTTTAATTTTATAGACATCAAAGTAGTAATTTTTTATGCCTGACTGGTTTGCGTTCACCATAAACATGGTAAAAAAACCATGGTATAACTTGACTAGATTACGGCAACCGTACACTTATGGAAAAGCTGTTTGTTGGGTAAATCACACTAACCAAACTTTAATGAGGCAAGTTAATCAGGATACTGGAAACCACTATTAACATATAAAAGACGTTTCCTTGTTTTCTTTTAATTTAGTTAACTCTGTGATGATGCGCGTGAGAGTTGAAAAAGCAAGTAAAAATAAATTGCAGGAAGTACGAATTTAAAAAATGGATGACCATCCAATCGAAAGAGGCCGTTCTATGCCATTTCGTTCATCACTGAACTTTATTAACAACTGTTCAAAACATATTTAAAACAATATCACTATAAAATAAAAAATACAATAGAAATACCTACCTCATATAAAAAAAAATAACGGTTATTTAAACTCTGACTGATAACAATTCATTTCGCGTATACACTGCGACCGGAAAGTTTCCCTTTTATGGTTCTTAGGGATTAATAAAGTTCTTTTTATGTTTAGGTGTTTCCCCATGAAAACAATATTCTACGTGAGTGAAAGTATATTTTCAATGTTATTATGAAAAAGACATTTCTAATTTCCCTTTTAAATTTGATTTTTTTCTTTTGTTTTTGCGCTTCGTTATTCTTTCTTTTTTGTTTATTGTAGCACGGATGTGCTCGCTCCTCGCTACCACAATGTTAACATTATCTAATTCTGGAACGCGACAAACCTAGATAAGTCACTATGACTGGTTTATACAGCTATACAGAACTTTTTGAATGGCCTGGTTCTCTGAAAGACTAGCAAAGTACGCCAAAACCTCCCGACGTAAAACATAACATAACGTAAACTCACGCCTGTTATCCCCGAAGGGTTAGGCAGAGGTGAAATAGCGAACTACACCACCCACATTTCGCCGAGCTTAGTTCCGTCCCAGATGTGACAGGGGGCGAGCCTGACGCCATATCGTGCACAAATTCCAAACTCCGGGATGATATTGAGTAGAAAAAACCCAATACCACTTGACCCGACCCAGGGATCGAACCCGAGACCTCAGAACGGCAGTCGCACCGTATTACAACTGCGTCACCGAGGCAGACCCGACGTAAAACGCATGTCCTTATGTCAGTCTAATTTAATTCCGTCCATATATCCACAAATGAACTACCAGTCTTGATGTAACGCTGATTCTTCATTGATAAAAGATGTAATTTGTCCAATTCTGCTTTAGGTTCGTTACAAATGTCTCCTTGTGAAGTCATACCAGTAACATGTTTTGCTTTTGCCGTACATTGTAAAATAATTTTCAATCAATTGTCGTAATAATTAGCAATTTGTCCAGAGGATTCTCTCAAATGTGCAAAGTATCCATCCATCCATTCATTCAACCGAAATACATCCAATACTAAATATAGGTCTCTCCCAAAAAACTCCATAACGACCAGTCTTGCGACACCCGCATCCAGCACATAGTGTTATTAATAATTGGGGAGAATTGCCACGCTTAGCAGGCGGTTCCTTTTCGCTGTCAGGTGTTTGTCGTACACAGAGGATGCTGCTTCCCATCTCTTTGTCGTCTTTTACGTCATCCATGAATAATATGTGGTGGAACCTTAGCCGACACAATGCAGATAAGCCGGCACAACACGGACATCACAGTATATAAAATCCATCCACTTTATTCACGACAATAACACAAAAACAAAATCACATTTCCAGGATGGGTAATATAAAAAATGAAATTATAATAAATATAACTGTTTTATGGTATTGGAATAATAAAAATTGGAAATCTTCCGGTATAATATAATGAATTCGATGTTTGAACCGAATCGTAAATTTCGATAGTGGGTGTCCAAACAAATGCATTATGTTTATTTTATTCGGTCAATGTTCGAGTTAATGTTGCGATCCCTGATGTATCGTTTGACGGATTGTCTCTGTTATGTATTCTGCAAAAAATAATACAATTTATTACATGTAAGTTATACGTAAAATAGAAAGTATTTTATATTATAAAAAATACCGTTCATAAAGTTTTGCACATATATCGCTATTCGAGTTTCACGAGGAAAAAATAAATAGAACTATTGTATTTTTAGGTTATAACCGACCATGTAATTTTTGGTATAGGTAAATAACGAAAAAAAATTGAATACATTATACTGGATGATAAGGTAATTTAGGTAAATTGTGATCTACTGATTTTTTACTCGATTTAGAAGACTTGAGGTGTGAGGCGTCCAATCGCTTTCATTTTTTCTTTACGCAAACTCAGCAGACTGAATTATATTCATTTGACAATAAATTAAGTACAAGCTAACAATAATAGCTACGCGATGAATTTGGTGGAGAAAAAACAAGCCTCTTGTCAGTAAGGATAGACCGATTTACCAGTTATTCTAAACATAAAAATATAATACTAAAATTTTCTTTAAGAACCAACAAGGTCTCTCAACTTAAACAATTTTATGGGTTTACGAAATGTCTTCAACGAGGACAAACTCCAAATTTCCTAACACTACGTGACCGGTTGAAAATGTTATCAATGACAATAATAATATAATTGGATCGAAACTGTATTACCCCTACATCGTACCAATAATCTAGATTAACACGTACAAGCAGTTATTATGAATGACGACCTTTTAGCGGGAACCAACCAGCCAAATACTTTCATCGTGAATGTGCTAATTTTTTGCAAAATTGAAAGGCGTGTGAACAGTAAACACACTTCCACTTTAATAAAAGGCAACGTCTATCTATTGGGCTTTAGGGGGGTTATAACTCGGAAAACAATTAACCGATTTACGTGATCCTTTTTTTTAAATCTTAAGTGCATTTTGTGGGTAGAATTGAGCATGTATTTTGATAGATGGTATAATATATGAAACAATAATGAGGTCAATAGAGAATTGGCCAAAAATTAACCACCATAATGTTACCTTGCAATGCTTTCGCTAAACAATTAAATATTTATTAGATATAATACAGTAAATATTATAGTCATCTCAGCCGAAAGGCTTTCTATAAAGTACTCCACAATGGCCGGGCTTTCGCCAGCCGCATCCAACGGATTCCCAAAACTATGACCAGGTCATCGGTCCAACTTGTTAGGAATCTTCCCACGCTGCGTCTTTTGATACATAATCGCTGTTCGGTTCCACGAGCAGTGTGACCCGGCCGTAGCGGTTTAAGTTTCTCAATTCCTCAGGCAATATCGGTTACTTTAGTTCTTCTGTAAATCTATGCACTTCTGATTTCGAAATTACTTAAATCTGTATGGATCGGAATGTTGGGTTAGTAAGAAGATGGATGAAAAACGACTGCTTGTAGCAGAATTGCGAATATTGAGCTGCATGTCTGGCGTGACCAGAATTAATAGATCAGGAATGAGTATGTTAGAGGAAGTTTGACCGTGGCTCCAGTGATAGAAACGTTGAAAGAGCATCATCTGTCTTGATATGGATATGTTTTCAGAACAGACGACACGCATGTAACGAAGAAAGTGTTAACTATGAAAGTAAAGGCTTGGATGGGGAGAAGATCCCTAAAGAAAAGGTGGATGGATAGTTTGAGGGAAGATATGAAGGCAAAAGGGATGAATGAAGATATCGTGACTGATAGAGATGTATGGAAGAAGAAGACATACTGCACCGATACCAAATAACAAATTGGGAGCAGGACGATGACGATGTAATTGTATAATGCAGTAAACAATTATGAAGATAAATTGTTGCATATAGTGACCAAAGAACGTAAATAATAGTAAAAACATCACATTGCACATATAAAAGCATTGTATAAGTTGTAAATCAATGTCGAAATAAGCAATAATATATCTTTAAACTATATCGAACAGTACATAATATTAACCAGTGTTAACGCTTTACCCGACAAAACGTATTGTGACAGTAATTGATTAACATAGTGTATTCTGAAACATTACAATTGCAACACACATTAAGGAAATACATTCGCTAGCGATAATAATTTATCTGATTTACATGTTTACCGATTGCCGTGTCTATCTATTTGTGTTATCGTAAAATAGAATAATTTATTTACATAATTATTGTTATTTTTAATTTATCAAGCATTTATTTACACATTTTAGTCTCTGATTACCATTTTGCCCAGAGAATCAGCTTAGCTTTTTTGTTACATAAGTGGCGTCAACTTGAAACCCACTGATTATTTTTATTATTGTTTTGATTTTCATTTAAAATTAAATCTATGATTACAATCATTATTGTTTTATAAAATATCAAATTAAAATAATTTAGGTGTTTTAATTGTTTTTTTTTTTATTTTCGTCATATTTAACACATATCACATTCACTAGGGTCAAGTATCTTCCATACTTTTGCTTACACCAAATATTTGAACTCTTAGCAAAGTTAGTTCAAATTAAAATTCAAAATTTAAAATAAAAGTACTTATAATGTGTATGTGAACAAGTGCGAATGTATTTAGTATTTGTATGCTCCACATCATTGCGTACTTTCATATGACGTTACGCTTTTTTCTTGTGCTGATTTCACTGATATTCCAAAGCAATTCGCAATTGTCTATCTGCCGAGAGCTCCATATAAATATATGACTATTTTCTCTTTTATATAATATCGTGTATTTTTTTTTTTTATATAAACAGTTTCATTGATTTTAATTCCTCTTGAAAATAATTGTTTCGGATGTCGTACATAAATAATAAAAATACTAAATTAATAAATAAGTAAACGAAAGATGTTACAAATAGAAAAACGAATTAGTGTATCGATCGGTATACCATGAATAATGTATATAATTCTCGACTTAAACATACCTCTAATAATAATCGCCTTGAACCAATATCAAGTGTATTACATTATATTTAATCTCTGAGCCAAAGATCACAGAAAAGGCTTTTATGAACGTTAACCAGTTCGAACAGTCTTAAAAGATCCAACGAAAAATTCGATCACTTTGTTTCTCATTGAAATGTAAACTTCTTTAGCCTCATTGTGCCAAGAGACTCTATGTAACGAAAGAGTGACATTAGTAAGTAATAAACACATACAACTATTACATTTTAAGAGGACATACGGTCGGGGACAGATTAGAATAGTAGGTATTTCAGAAAATGTTATAAAACAGGAAAGGGACAGCTGTACGTAGCTTGGGCTGACTTACGCAAAATAGACGAAAACATCACTTCGTAGTACCCTGTTTCCCAAAACTGAACAGATTTTTTATTTTTTTTTAGTTATAGAATAAGAAAGAATTTGGCTATCTTATACTTTTTAAATTATATTAATCAAATTTGTTTGACTAACGTTTGAAAATGACGGTAAAAATCGAACATTTTTTCATTTTATAGGCTTCTAGTTTCTATAAAATGTAATTTATGGAAAAACCTTTTTTAATTAAAAACAAAATCGACTTCAATAGAATAGAAAGTCACTAAATAATCTGTTTATAAATCTGGTTCGTTAATTTTGAAATCAGTGCCAGCTTATGGATAACAAAGTGGTGTAAATGTAAGTCGATAATTATATTCAATTTTGATTAATTATTAATTATAATCACCCTACTATTCCTTTATTTAGTTTATGTGTAATTGTGATAAAGTTTAGGCAATTAATTTCATATGTAAATGAGTACATTGGTTAACTCTAGCTGGCACCGACTCCAAAATTAACGAAGTATATAAATAAATTAATTTTTTATTGAATTTTAATTGTTTATTCTTTTGAAGTCATATTTGTTTTTAATTACAAAGTTTTTTTTTCTTCTTTTTAGTTTAAGTATATACTTTTAGGTGTAGCTGTGAAGCCTACTTCATAGCTTTGGAAACGAATATTTGAAATATGTAAGTGTCTATAATATTCGAGGGGTTTTCTCGATTTCACTGAGTTCCAATGATCAGATCCTGATCTGGTGGAAATGGTGGAAAAGTGGAAATGGACCACCTCGGAAGTGCATACCTTCGATTAAAAAAGTATTTGCAAATCGGTCCACAAATGACAGAGAAATCGGGTAACAAACATACAACAAAAAAAGAATATACAGATGAATTAATAACCCCCTTTATGAAGTAGGTTAAAAAATCAAAAGGCATAGCGGCGGTAGATATATATAATTTGGTATAAAAATATTTACCAGTAGCTGTGTGCCCGCGGCTTCCTCACTGCGTTTTAACTTTTTTTTTTTAACTTTGCCTAATATATTTTTTAGTACTAAGGTAAAGTAAAAATATTTCTCATAAATTACCCGTAAAACTGGGCATTGAATCGGATTTTATACAATTCTTTAGGAGTTTTTATTTTTTCAATTTAAATTATCAAATTAAAAGTGGAGTGACTTCAGCTGTCTAACAAAAAAGTCCCGTCAAAATCCGTCCAGCCGTCCCGGAAAGTACCCGAAAACAAACAGATACACAGACAGACAAAAATGTAAAAAAAATATTTTTGATATATGTATCGTATCGTATATACGGACACTACAATTTTGTTTATTACTAGAGATAATCTTATTATCCAGGGAGGAAACAGGTGATTACGTTTGAATGGAACAAATGCCGCTAGCATATTCTCTTAACGTGCCAAGGAATGAGATAATATAATACATTAAGCTGTGTTTCCTATGTTCGCGATTTCGTCTTTGTACAGTGCTTCATAGTTACCGAGAGAGAAGCGTCGTATAGCGAGTCGGTTTACTTTTTTAAAGTTTCATTTTTATTTTTACATCCGCTCTTGTCAATTCAGGATAATTTTAATGATTACGTTTGCTGATAAATAGTTAATTAGATTTTTACCTTGAATGTATACTGTACTGTAGGATACCTGTAGAGCAGAATAGTATCCCTTGAGTACTAGATGTCGTAAGGAGCGACTGAGGTGTCGAGTCGTCATTAGATTGAGAGGATGTCGCAGACACAAGAGGAACTGCGTCCAAAGCAACGAGAAACCTGTTTTAAGTCAATAGAGAAAAACGCTTGAGGCATATAATGGTATGATAGCTTGATTTTTGATACTGTGTGGTGTGGTGGAATAGTACCACCTCATATCTTTCCGTGGGTGTCGTAAAAAAGCAACTAAGAGACAAACCATGGGATGGGCAGCAACATCCTCTGAGTACCACAAACACCTGACTGGGTGACATTGTGAAGTCATCCAGAACCTTTTCTCAAATTTTCGAACAAATCGAAGTCGCTCCCGATAATAATAGGTTATTATTCGAGTTTCAAGAAATAGAGGGAAGGAATATACAACTATAAAGACAAACTACATTGGATCTAGACGCTGCGACGTATGGTTGCTATTCCAATGTTATTTACTTGAACTGATGAACCGTCAATCCCTATCAGTCTGCGGCATAACTGTTATTTATCACTTTTTGGAAAGATCAAGTAACCACGTCAGGCATATATAAACACGCATTCGAACGCGTATGAAGTTAATTTTTGCTTCAGTTTCAATAGAAGCAATATCGTAAGGCGACAGTTCTTGGAAGGCGACACTCGCGACTAGGCGACCAATGAGTAACTGTATGAATGTTACAGTTATGTTTTTTGTGAATCGTATAATGTCATGCTTTCATATGTGTATAGATATAGACAATAGATACATGTCTACGGAATAATGACATTTTTACGACCCCACAATTCTGACTTGTAACAATATAATTCACCAGACAACCGAGGTCATAGACATGTTTCTTAAATGTAACAGGTTAAGTGCCAGTGAGTCGGCCATATGTGCCGAAGAACCGATAACCGCTGATGCAGACAAGTTCTCGAATGGAGACCACGTTTAAACAAATGTAGTGTAGGGCGCCTACCTGCTGGATGGAACGAAGACGTTACATAATTTAGCTGGGAGCGGTTGGATGCGCACGGCTGAAGATCGACTGCAGTGGCGTAACTTGAAAGAGGCCTATGACCAGCAGTGGGTTAACATGGGCTGAAGAAGTGCAGCTGCAGAGCTGCAGTGTCGCTATTAAGCTCGAATAAAAAAAAAACTACATTTTTATAGGTCTATATTTAAAAAAAAAGGAAGAAAATTTACACCTTATAACATTAATATTACGTTAAATCGAGGAATGTTAGCTCTCAGTTGATAAGCTAGTTCGACACGTAGTTAAAAAGTTCACCTGTTCTTGGCCCTTTAGGGATCTTTAATATATCCTTCGGCTACGCTATCTATCAGAAGGGAAATTGTGAAAAATTCACTGCTACATAAACAGAGTATCTTCTATCCCTCCTTCAACTTATACTGAAGTTCACTTTATGGGTTTTGTTTGGCATACTTTCTTTTTTTTTGTTTTATTTATAGCGAAAGTTTCATGAATGGTATGGCAGTTTGTTACATATTCTGGTATTCAGTGCGTGCGACCGAACAGATGCCGCGGGACTAGATTTAAATTGGTTAAATAATGTGACTAAGTGGGGCGGTGTGTAAATTTATTATTTAGGACAAGGAATTCTTTTTATATAGCATAAGGTCAAAGTTTGACCAAAATGCCACCTGGTGTTAATAAGTGGCAGTGTGGTCGTATTGTGGTTCAGGCAAGTTTTAATTTCCAATAGGTTATTATTAATAGTGTATCATTATGTAAACGATTGATGATTTATGGTAATGACATCCTTCTCTTTGCGACTACTACCTGAACTTTATAAAAATATGAGTTGTATTTGTTCCATACAAAAAAACCGGATCGAGTTTCTTGCCGGTTCTTCTCAATGACTGGGTTGTTTTTCGAACCGGTGGTAGTATTTTAACGTTCATGAGTGTGTTAATTAAATAAACAATTTCAAGCACTTGCTATTAAAACTGTGTATTGAATAGTCTTTTAATCAAAATTTTGGCGAGTTTTAATTTTTTGTACGCAAAATCGTCATTATTTAACATAAAACTTTTAAAATTAAAAACAAAACTGACTTTAAAAGAATAAACATTTTCCCATAAATGTCCGAAAAAAATGTTCGAGACTAAACGACTACTTCTAAATTATTCTATTGTTTGTCTAAATAAGTCCTCGAACAGTTCATGCATTACTAATTTCACTTTCAAAAATATTTTTTTGTAAAAATCGAAGTGTGTTAAAACATCAATAGATTCTTAAGACACCAAACCAATTTAAACTTTAAAATACAATTTTCCTAGCGTTTTAAGTTGGCACAAGGTGGGCCGACAGCCTGGTGAAGGTCGCGAGAATCCGCTGGATGTGGATGGTATAAGACCGGTCGTCGTGGAGATGTTTAGTGGAGACCTATCTCCAGCAGTGGACGTCTATTGGCTGAATGGATGGATGGAAGTTTTCACATCTCCACCATGACCGCTGAAATTTTACAATTTAACATCAACAATTTTATTTTTATTTATTAAGAAAACAATAATATGGGGGTAACAAAACTAAGGAAAATCAACCACTCAAGTTTTCATATCGGGTATATAAAAAAGAAATAGGAAAAATATTGCAGTGTTAATCATAATGTAAAAATCAGGAAAGGTTAAAAACTATTTCGTTATGATAAAAAAAAAATATCGCACCATTATTGGTTTGTAAATATATTTGAATGTGATATATCATTACAGTACCCATTATATATAACATAATCGAATAAAAAATGTGTGTGTGTGTACTTATGTACGCACGTAAGAAGTTATACTTTACTCTTTTCATTTTTCCCTAACGCGCTAAAAGAAGTATAACTTCAACAATAATAAATACTTGCTATTTATACATCTTGGTAATAGGAAGTTTAAAAAGTAAAATACATTTAGTTTTGAAGGTCACTAAAATATTATTTTGAATTACAGAGGTCCAATACTAAAGTTATTAATTTAAGTTGTTGTGGTTTCGTATTTTAAGTTAAAGTATAAAGGAAGAGAATTCAAATCTTTGTTAAATTGTAGACAGAGATCTTTAAGTTATCAGAGTTCTTTTGTGGGTTGAAGTTTATTATTATTCTATATTATGACAATTTATACTCCATTTTCAACCTACGCTAAGATTACGATTAAAACGATATTTTAAAGAGAACAAAACATTACCTAGATATGAAACAAAGTTAGGTCAATTATAGAATTTTAACTCAAGAACGACTGGACCGAATTTTATGGTAATTGATTATTTCTTCGGGGTAAGCAGAACACCTATGAAATAATTTAGAAAAAACAAATTATGAACAAAATTCAATTTTTAATACGATTTTTATGGAACGGCTTTTTTGATGATATCTCACGAAGGGGTTGACTGATTTTGATGAACTTTTTTGTTCAGTTTGGACATGACAAGTTTCCTTGTGCTTTGGAAGAAAAGATGAAAATAATTTAACTAATAACATAATATTGATTGACACTGACGTGGCTGGTACAAAGATGAAAAATGTTACTTGAAAAAAAAAAAAAATTATTATTTAATGAATATTCACATCTGCCATATTTCATTTTGTGTGGTGCCATTTAATTTTCATATTCTGAAACCCAATTTGACACTCATATAAAAATAAATGGTCCACCATCTTTGTAAGTCCGCCATATTAGATTTATAATGGCTTCATTTAGTAGTTAACCATGCATTGGTATCCAAATTATTTTCAAATATATAATAAATTAAATGAAAGTATGTAAAATATATAAGTCGTGGGTGAAAATAAATGAGTAAATTAATCGGCTTTTGCGACATAATGGTTTATTAGAGCTGAAACATGGCACGCGAATGTCTACGCAGCTTAATGTATCTCACAACGCGTGGCAGTCGCCTCACGTCCCTCAATTTCCTGCTTCGTGTCGATTTAGTGTTTCGCCATGCGTTATTGTGATCTTATTACATCTCCTATTTCGGCTTTAACCCTTGCGTTTGTGTAAATTTAAATCTTACATATATGTTTCGCTATCGAAATTGAATATACATCATTTAATTCCACTCTAAATAGGTGCTTATTAAAGCCAAATATTGCCCACTTATTTGTGGCCTAGAGCATGCAAAGCAATATGTCGGAGCTATAGGAACTATCTTTAAAGCCTAGTTCGATTAATCATAAGGGTCCTAAAGCTACAGGATTTTGCAGAAATTTGTCACATTATATTTAGTCCAAAAAAAAACTCATTAGGATAAAAGGCCTAGATGCTCTCTAGAAATCAACAATGATTATCAGTCAGAGTTATCTAAATAAACACACATTGTAGCTTAAAACACATAAACGTTTCGTTTTCGTGAAATTTCCAACGAAATTTCAAAGCATCTTTTGTTTGAGTGTGATTAATTTATACCAAAATTGAACTTTATTCTGGGCAAGCACATTTTTCTCATACAGTATATTAAGTCCTTAAGCACTAACCTGGCGTTTACGCCAGCTTTCTATTGTTTTCCTATTGTCTCATTTTTATGGTTAATTGACATATTAAGGTGATACCAGGCAGTGGGCTTTAGCGTGAGCTTTAGTGTGAGCGATCAAAATAGATCACATTATCACATCAAAATATCCACTTGTTCAACAAAACTGACACGAAATCTGCTAAAGTTCGTTTGTATTGTTATATTTTTAATCATTATTTGTGTGGTTTATCAAACAGAAATTTAGACCACTGGATTATATTTTCATTTCCTTCATTTAATAAGTTTAGTTAAATTTACTCGTAACAATTCTTAATATGACGATTACCCATAAAAATGAGACAATAGGAAAGCAATGGAAAGTTGGCGTAAACACCAGGTTAGTGCTCAAGGGGTTAAAAAGAATAGCTGTCCCATCAAAGGTAAGGGAAAAAGATTGATAGCTGAGTATCGAGATAGAATGCCTCTTATGCCAGCTAAGTACATGTTTTCTACAGGTGTTTGTTGTTTATTTTATTCATTAAGAAAGAAATGTATACATAAAAAACCTTGTATTTTTCAATAAACAGTTAAGTTATTGAGCGGAAATTAAATACAGTAGATTGTAGGTAAAAGTCACTCGGATATCGTGCCAACTGTGGGTAGATTTGGCACGCCTTATACGTTATAACGAAGCTATAATTACGGAAATTTCTAGCTTTATGCTCGGAGTTAACGTAGAGAGCGGACGTTCTTTCTAAACTATTATATTTTCATTATGAGGCTTTTTATTGACAGTCATATGAATAAAAATTAAGAATGTCTTCTTGTTACTCTACTGTTTCCCTACTACTGAGAATCGTGATCTTGTAAAAACAGCGTCAATCGAGCGTGGTTCCGTGTAGAATGGAGCGCACCTTCTTTATTGTATCAGTCCCTGAGTTCTTTACCCGTCTATTTTGCTTAAAATAATCGATTTCTCTGAAGTGCCTTGAAGATCACATATTATATACTAAGAAATAGAGGACTCTTTGTAGGCAGAAATTGCAGAGCTGTATTCTAAATTCTTTTAATATTAACTCGATATTTTTCATGGCAGTCCCAGGTAAGAAAAGACCTGATTTCTTACACGGTATAGGCTGAGTGTTTTGACCACAATTTCACATCTGATATTAACACACTAAGCCTAGAGGTATAACTGCTTCTCAAGTGATGCTGCCCAGACAGACATTATTAGGAAATGCTCTACCACCATGCTGTGGTTTCCTCACGATGTTTTCCTTCATCGAAAGCTTAGGCTGATTTTAGAGTTGGATAGGTGGGCTCGAACCCACATCCATTAACACGAAATCCGGCCGCACTATCTACTGCGCCATCATCGCTTCAAACTTCAAACTCGGTAAGTATAGGGTTTTTAGTTAGAAGTCGAATATTTATGTTCTTCCAGATCTTATCGAGGTTAGCCGTAACACTTTTGTTGAGATATTTTAAAATGTTGTTTAATTATCATGTTCGAAAAAAAACAAAAGGTTAGTATTATAGAATGAAATCAGTTCAATATTACAGGGTAAGGTTTATACAGTCTGCGGCGGCAAGACTAATGGTGCAGTCGCTCGCACCGGCCGTCGTCCTCCGATAACGACACGTGAGACAAAATTGATCTACCGTAACAACGGGCGGAAATATTACCATCCTTTATCATAAATAATGAACGTGAGCTTTTAGATCACGTCTGAAATAATTTATCATACGATACTAAAATGAAAATTTTATAATTGATCGGTCGATTCGTTTCGACTTTATTAATTTATCATACGATACTAAAATGAAAATTTTTATAATTGATCGGTCGATTCGTTTCGACTTTATTAATTTATCAACGTTATAATTTTAAACTTGTAATCAAAAGTTTTTATACAATTTCTTATTCAATTATAAATCTGTAGATGAATTTTAAACATATAAAATATTTTTTTTTATTGAAAACGTGTACAATATTTCTAAACTTTTAGGTTTTTTTTATAGCACAGCGTAATTTTCAACTTTTAGATAATATACCTTTAGTGAAGCGCCAAATTAAAATTTATATGAGTTAGTCTGAGAATTAAAAAAAGAGAATAGTATTTAGAAACGAAATAAGAGTATGACGGAGTACAACCTAATTATATTTTGAAGTAAGTACAGCTTTATATAATTAACAGTTTTGCAAAATTCATAATAAAACAAGTTAATATTTTATATGAAGCTTTATTATATTTGTATGTAGTTTAATTTTTCTACGGAACGCTTTCTTGAAATAGATTTTATTTTTACAACGTAAATTGAAAGCAGTTTATACGATATAATGTAAAAATGAGATTATTTGTGTATATATTAGAAATAAACAAATTTTAGTTACCGTAGTTATAAAGCCTAATCGTGGGAGCTTCTGAGGTTATTTTAACATAATTTATTCAATTGCTAAACTTAAGTGGCAGTGGACTGAGCACATTGCTCGCAGAACCTATGTCCGATGGGATTAACGAGTTCTAGAATGGGTACAGCGCACCGGAAGAAGTAGCGTGAGTAGGCCCCCCACATGGTCGAACGACGACCTGGTGAAGGTCGCTGAAATCCGTTGGATGTAGGTGGCGCAAGACCGGTCGTCGTGGAGATCTTTGGGGGAGTCCTTTGTCCAGCAGTAGACGTCTTTTGGTTGAATGAATGGATGGAATTTATTCATATCAATATCATCTTATCTGGTGACTATTTTGCCCTATCATCATCATAATCATCTAAACTGATATACATCTACTGGTAGTTGATAAGACTCTCCCAAGGTACTTTATAACGATCAGCCTAGCGCCACCCGCGTCCAACGAACTCTCGCTGCCATAGATCCGTTAAGACTTCCAGTACGTGATCACCCAAAACTCCGATCTTATTTATCTCAAATCCACTTTGGGTTTTCTTATAAAAGCCAATGTGAGTGATTATGTCTTAGGGCCGTATGTCAAATCATGTCAAATTCTTTCTTATTTTGTAACATACATTGTTCGTTGATTTTGATGAGATACTGCGGTATTTTGAATGAGCAGATCTCAATTACATGGAATTTATTTAATTCGTAAGGCACATGACGGTGTAAATTAAAACTATTTTGATTGATTGATTCGACCGAAAATGTCCACTGCTGGGCATAGGCCTCCGCCATAAAGGGAGGGAATTGCCATAATCGCCACGCTTGGCAGGTGGGTTTGCGATCCCAGTAGGTGTTTGTGGTATTCAGAGGATGATGCTGCCCATCCCCTGGTTTATCTCTTAGTCGCCTTTTACGACACCCATGGTAACGATATGTGGTGGTATTATTCTTAGCCGGCACCGAACGAAAAACTGTTTGATGTCTTTTAATTATAAGTAAGTTTACAGAAAGTGGTATTGCTTTTTTTAGTTCAGAGTGTAATAATGAGAGAGAAAATATAATGTTTGTGTTACAAATATTGCAACTACATGCGCCAGGGACACGTACTCGACCACACAATTATTTCATATTCCCAAGCATCGAACATACTATGGGTTCAAAAACTTGAAGAGCAGAATTCCGCGTACTTATAATAAACAATTCAGTGATATAGATCTATTTAACTTTCAACTTCATAACAAAAAATATCTAAAAACAGTTTTAGAAAACAAATGAAAATCTTTCTGGTAAACAAATAACCGTTGTCACAGTAAAATCAATTTCCTGTTATTCATACAAAAGCGCAATTTCTGTTAAGAGGCCATATTGGTTCAATTGATACGCTTTTGATGCCATATGTGTAATTGAATTTGAATTATTGTTTTGGCTTAAAAGGAAATGCGGGCGGTGTTTATTCTATACAAACGCATTCCTCCGTTTCCTCCGTGTATATATTATTATGTAATCAATATTTTTACTATACCACTATTTATAATTTATTTCCTCCACCACCATGGTCTTACGTTTTGTTTTTGCATACAAATTAATTATTATAGCAATTATGAGCCTTCAAAAATTAAATATACTAAATAAGCAGAGAGAAGTACTCGTAGAGGCATAGCCAAAGTATTTCTTGTTCTGTAACGGATCTTTAAACTCGGTCCAGTTCTGAAGGAGGGAACAGGAGAATACGATGTGATGATTTCTATTTTTCATAGGTATAATCAGATGGAGCTGGAGGTTTCTCTTTCGCGCGCTTTAGAGCTCTTTAATTGGAGCACAACGAGAAAGCGACAGATTTCTCTAATACATATTCTTTAAATTTGTTGCAGGGCGTATTTCCACTTCACCGGGGCAATGCGGTAGAATGCGTTGCCAACCCGTATTGCCCCGGCAAGGTGGCGGGGGTACCGGGGGTTAAGGGTATTCCCGGCGCCTTCAGCGCCGGGCGATTCCCACACACCTCTCCATCAACCCCATCGGGGAGGTTGCTCTCGGGTGGGCTTGATGGAGGATGTGCGTAAATGCATTCCCCTCGAAAAAAAAAAGAGCGTTTTTTCACTTAACAAAATTATTAAATTTTACTCTACGATTACTAAGCATGATCCATGAATAGCAAATCAAGAGACATAAATGGTCTTTATTTATTTATGCGATACTTTAGTAATATCTTATGAGAATTTATAGATATAGAGAATTGCTCTAACCGAAAGATAAATGGTCATTGACAGATATTTTTTTATGTATGTAGATATATAAATAAAACAAATAGACTAAATAATTTTTCTTAGAACATCAATCTCCTCTTGTCAACTTGTTTATTATCGTACCTAACATATTTTTTCTGGCTTTAAGCCAGTTTTCAAAATATTGGGCGTACCTAGACCGTCATAAATTTATTTCTTGGTAAATTTTTACCCTTTAAAAGTTGCGAACTGGGTGGTTTTTATAAAAACATGTATGGAAGCTAGTAGACAACAAATTATGCATTATGTTAATATGTCGATTACCCATAACAATGAGACAATAGGAAAACAATGGAAAGCTGGCGTTAACGCCAGGTTAGTGCTCAAGAGGTTAAAATTAGAAATCGAGTTTATTTAATAGGTTTATAATGTCGTTATTCATTGTCTTTTGTTTATTGGCCCTTATATTCTGCAATCTCGATAGCATTATTCGTAATATAATTTAGTTATTGTGCAAATGGCATGCAGTGCAAAAATAATGGCATGAATTTTCAATTCTATGAGACCATAAAAATCTTGGTACTTATAGTTAAATAGCCGCCATTTTGTTGGAATGTTGAATGAAAACTAGAAAAATATAATAAAATTTAATCAACATAATAAGCTGTAAGTAAATAAATTTATTCGTAAATCAGAATATACTTCGAACTTAGACTATTAGGTGTTTCAGTTAGATGATGAATTTAAACAGACTACATCAACTTTCAATAATTATCTACAAGAAGTTTCTTTGGTTCAAGTTTTAATTAAAACTTACAAGTATTTACATTGATTAAAATTTCAGTGTGTCTTTTTATTATTATGACTAAGACCGCAGAAGATCTAAGTACGATGGTCGATGATATCAGTAGAACCTCCGAACAAGTTGGTCTTAAATTATCATGGACAAGACGAAAATCATGTCTAATGTCCACGTTGTACCAACACCTATAAAAATTGGTGACTCTACGCTTAAAGTTGTTGACAGTTATATATACCTGGGACAAACTATCCAGTTAGGTAGGCCCTTTGAAAAAAAGTTTAATGGGAGATGAGATGGGGCCAACGGATTCTCGAATGGCTGCCGCGCACTGGAAGACGCAGCGTGGGTAGGCCCCTCACAAGGCGGACCGATAATCTGATAAAGGTTACGGGAATCCGCTGGATACGGGTGGGCCAAGACCGGTTGTCGTAGAAATATCTGGGGAATTCCTATGTCCAGCAGTGGACGTTTTTTGGTTGAATGGATGGATGTACAATTTGAATCCTCTTACATGCAACTATATGCGTGTTTTTATACTGCACTTAGCGTTATGACCACAATCTCACCTGATATTAATTGACGATGTGGTCCAGGATGGTAAAACACACCAAAACTAGACATACTAGATCTCAAGTATTGCTGCCGGAATACACGTATGGGTGTCTGGGGGCAGGTTTTTAAACTTGAGAGTGGCGCTACCCAAATATATATTTTTTATTTACCACTTTAGGCCGTCCATTTGTAAATAAGTAAATACCATAATCTGTGGTAAATATCTTTCTACAGAAAAATGACAGTAGCAAATGTTATCAGTTTTTAATGATAAAATTTTTAATTCGCAAACTATATAAAACTCGTAACATTTTCATTGGGATAATTTTATTACCTGAAGAGTACTAAATTATATCCACTATAAAAATGTATATTATATTAATATTACACGCAAAAGAATATTTGAAAAACACTTTAGCGTCTATTACCAAACATAAAACTGCATCACAGACAGAAGTCATCGCCCAACGATTTGAATTCATAAAACTTTGAATAAATTTGAGAAGGTTCAATTTTGTTGTAGAGAGTGTATTGTGAGTTTACGCGTGCGGCTGTGTTCGACAATATTTGCATATGTATATACGTTTATATCAAACCTTGTGCAAGAGAGCAAAAGGACAAGAGAAGGCACACACAAAAAGTATAAATATTAAAATTAAGGAAAGGTCCAGTCCTCCTCATTAAGCAAGTAATGAATAAGAAAATTAATAATTTGTTAGGAAGTCTTAGTTATTACATATTTAAATAGTTAAGATTTTTGTATGTATTTATCTCTCTTTACTGCCTCGGTGGCGCAGTTGTATTAGGGTGCGACTGCCGTTCTGAGCTCTCGAGTTCGATCCCCGGGTCGGGTCAAGTGATATTCGGTTTTTCTACTCAGTATCATCTCGGAGTATGGAATTTGTGCCCGATATGGCGACAGGCTCGCCCCCTGTCACATCTGGGACGGATCTAAGCTCGGCGAAATGTGGGTGGTGTAGTTCGCTATATTTCACCTCTGCCTAACCCTTCGGGGATAACGTGAGTTTATGTTATGTTTATTTATTGTAAGTAGTATTGTAAGTAGTTTATATTAAACTATACTTTTAGATACTTGTAAATTGGCCCCTAGTATGGCAAAATTTCAAACTGCTTACGATATTCGTTCAGACTTAAATTTACAGACCTCATGCTTTCTAAGTATCTCAAGTATACAGAGGTCACAACGAGAACGCAAAAAGCTTTTAAATGTAATGATACTGCACTTTTTGTTCTATCTTCATACACCTATCCTGAAAATAATATATATTCATATTAATTATTTCTTTAAGTAAAGCTAATTGATTTAAAAAGCCAAAGAGCACAAGCAATTACTTTTTTAACTTTACTGCTCGACGCTTAGCTTCAACCACACCTGATGGTAAGTGAGGATGAGGCTGACGATGTTACACGATCGCTCAGTAAAAACTATTTCACTCTTTTTTTAAAGACCCCTACATTATAGGGGTGGGATGAGTTAATGCATCTTTTCAGCACATTCGCCAAAGTGCAAGCGATCAAACACGGTCAATAGTGTCGAATGCTACTAACTGGTATTTGGCGGATCCTTCCTAGAGGTGATAGCAATACTCAACACACGGCCAAATTAGCACTTGGTACAAGTTATGAAGCTAAGCCGGTGAGCTAAGCTAAGCTAAAGTATCGTCTGTTTCTGAAAGGGATCCCCAATATAAACTATTTCCAGGAAAGCCTCACCTATTACATTTTCCAGTATCTTAAATAATTAGCTTAATTTTCTGATGGGTTATATAAATCATACACAAATCATTAGACTATATTAAATTTAAAGATGTGACTCATATAATTTTCTCAAACTTAAATACCTATAAATTTTAAAAATATCCAATAAGTAGTCGATGTATTTTTGTGCAATTAATATTGTTTCGTCGACATGTCCCCTTTATCGATTAAAATCGTGTTATGTTTTGTATCAAATTTTATAATTTTTAACTATGAGTATACAGATCTCATAATATAAAAATAAAGGTGGCGTCAAACTGCTACCCTGAGGGACTCTACATGTTAACATGTTTTTACAACTAATTTCACCGTAACTTCTAAATATGATGTTAGTGTTAGTAATAACTGTCGGTTATTAATCATTATCATCGTGCCAATTGTTAAATTATCAATTTCAAATACATTACACAGACACATATTTACAAGGACATATTATGCAGGTGTTTTTAGAGCTAATCGTAAAACTTTCCACTGTATTTGAATAATAAACGAAAAAACTGTTTTTCGTATTGGAAATTCGTCTAGGAAAAATATTTGCAAAGTCAAGGTTATCTTCTAGGAGTGTTTTTGTGCTAAAAAGATATCTAGATCTAATATGCTAGGATGAAACATGACGTAATGTAATCATTTAGACAACACTTAGGTATTAAGTAAATTCGAAAGACCTTACTTTGTGTATATTAATCAGGCTATACAATCGCGTGAAATTGTATTCATGTATAAAAATCCTTTGAAATCAATATTTAAAAAAATGGCAATATATAAAGTTATTTAGTAGTTAATTATATACCATTAAAGAAATAATAGAATACAACATACTATTTGTCATTTGTAAGTGAATATAAATAGAAACGACATCAACTACGAATCTATTGAGCCAGATTATTAGCTAGTTTTCCTGTAGACAATTCCGGCCTTTGAAGACTCGAATAGAGTATTGAAAAGGAACTGTCAAGATGGATGTAACATTAACCTTTACATAAACGATTTACCAAAATTTGTAAAAATTTTCGAAGTCGACTCTCTGTAATACATTTATTTAGTTTTTGACATTTGTAGTTGCAATTATTACTTTAGGTACTTTTGTAAGAAAACCCTACTGTAATTATATCTTACAACATTTGAAAAAATACACAAAGCAGAATAAAATATCATTGTATAGTCATTACTTACAGATACGTTAATGTAGTTATAAAATTTGAAGGCAAAAATGCTCTTGCCGAATTATTTTTATTGATAACACCATAGTTCTTCAGTTGCTACTAAAAACGATTTATAAACACAGTATAAAAATTCTTCAAACGTTTTATCTTTGCTTATACTGAGTCAAATATAAAGAAATTGGACTTTTCGAAAATTCGTCTCGACATTAAAACTACTTTACTTGAAACTAATGTTTCTTAGATAATGAATAATAAAGGATTAACTATGGTAGAACTAGTGTCAATGTCCAGTATGAAATTATCAATAACATCACATCTATTTCTGTTTGTGATCCATTTTAAAAGGTTGATAATACCCCAGGTATTCCATCTCCATTTTCAGAAGTCACAACCTATTTGTCACTCAGTTCTGTTGATGCTATAGTTCTTTTTTGTCTATCATTTAATATTTGAGTCGCCAAAAATCAAACACCATCACATTCAATGCAGATGTGGGCGAGAATGATTATTAATTGGTTTAAAATGTCGTGGATTTTGAAAAAAGTTAAGTTTTAAAACTCAAATTAGTTATAGCTTAGTTAGTAAATGGAAAGTTTTTGAGTTTCAAATAGGTTGAAAAGCGAAGTCTTATTAGATTTCCTTTTTTTAGATGTGACGGAGTTTGATTTTAAACGTGATATTTATGAACTTGATTTAATGTCGTGAAAAGACCATATACATATTCATTGCGATCCCTAAGATCATCATTATTTACATTGTCTTATAGTCACCAAGTATGGCGGCACTACATGTGTCCTTATTCCACTCTCCTTTGCTATTTGTTATCTTAATATTCGTATCAATTATACATTTATTATTATTAACATATGATTCTTCACACAATCAATCCGTACAATTATTAGGCTTTCATACATAGTTACGTGAGTTTCATCTCTCCTCATGACATGTCCATAATACTCTTACCTATAATTCCTTAACTTCTCTGTAAATGGAGCTACTTTCAAGCTTTCTCTAGTGTACCCATTTCTATTATTACCTATTGTAATTATGCCACATATCCCATAAATAGATGATATAGGTAAAATATATCCTTAAACCATGATATTAAACCAAATAGGAGATGAAAGTCAATCAATCAAGCTTGCGTTCAGGCACTCCATTTTACATCTGTCACATCCGTATTCGGTAAATCATCCACGAATATCGATACGCGTAATATACAAAAGTGGCTGGCATTTACGCGAGCCGTCATTTCCTCAGAGACCGGGTCGCGAGTAAAATCAATATATTCTGGCAAACGGCCAGACTAGCTCAAGGAAATATGTTTACCGGTCTCAAAGATACGGAGCCCTGATCATTGTTTTCTTCCTAAATTAGACGAGCGCAGATGGGAATGTTGAAAAACAGGGTCATATTATGACATAGATTGGATAGGTCCGAATATATCGGTAATAGAGTTCTCATGAATAGTATTTTATGTCACAATTGGTGATCGCTAAATATTTTGTCGACTAATTACGTTATAGTTTATTTACACGCTTTATATTTCTTTAACCTAAACATTGTAATGTATCTACGTCTATCTATGTAACTCAATCTTCTAAATCTAAATCTTATACTTGACTTGAAAATGCAGCATGAAATTTAAATTTTGCACACTTATCAAAAACCAATGACGTAACAATTAATAGGTTTGAACTCATTCAGTATCTTGTGAGAGATATATTTTCAATATATTAAATAAAGTGGTACAATTAGCACGGAAAATACGGAGAAGTTTTATAGTGGCATGTTTCTTTTTTAATAAAGGACAAATGTGACGTTACACATTTGACTACACAGCCAAATCTGACGTTATGAACACTTTTCATAAACAAATTAATTATATCAACATTTTAATACCGTAATACCATTAACGTAATAACTGCGCAGAATACCGCATAGAAAGTACTTTTAAAGAGGTTACGATTGAAAGGATGCAACAAATCAAAACTTGGTAAATTATTATAGTTGAGAAAAATAAAACATGCTATTATTGCTATTCGAACTCAGTACTTTATTATTTTAAGTTTATTAACTGCCGTGTTTTGAAGTGAAATATTTGAAGAGGGCTTTGAAATTCTGATACGTAACCTTTTTTGGTTTAAGGAATCGGAGAAGAATGAGAAACACTCCCTTCTCGCTTGTTTCTCACTGTCAATGGTTGCGCGTACTGGGTTCTGACGGTGTTGCGATCATTGACTGTTAGTCGAAAGTGATTGATGAATTATTACAATGTTTCCCTGTAATACAAAAGTTTTACTTCTATGGTTCTTACGACAAATCCTGTAATTTTTGTTTAAATTATTTATCCTAATTTTCTAATTAATATGAAGTGGACTATCTGATTTTTAAGAACTGTTGTTTAATCTATCTTCAGTGTTACACACCTTTTTAATTATGCCTCGAGCGTACGTTACGATGGTGCAATTTGTCTTAATAACCAGCCCGTTCTCGTATCGAAATTAATCGAGTGTTTAATCTCGCCAGCGCATTAAAACTGCATGGACGTTTTCGTGAACTTGCGACGTGAAGGTAATTCAAATATACTGCGTCGTGATTTATTAGAAATATAAGGGGTCATTTTATTTACTAATGAGTAAATTGTTGAATATATTACGGAATTAAATTTTATTTCTCTATGATTTTAATATTACTCAAATAAAAACAACATCCTCTAATTATTTCATGGTAAGGAAAAAAGACATTTAATTATTTTATATGGTCAACGCTTTGGCTACAATCTCACCTGATGTTAATAGACCGAGAGTTTAGTAGGTACTTCATTTGTAGGTAAGATAAATACAAGCGAATAAAAAAGAAAAACAAGAATAAAACTTATTCATGATAATAATAGACCAACAGCATACAAAATAGTATGTTAATGCAAATAAAATGGGACAAAAATCATACTTAAAAAATTACGTGTTTTAATCTCATCATTTAGGGTCAGACTACACGAGCGTTATTTTGTACGTAATAAATAAGTCGTGTTTTTTGGGTTCGATTGAAATACGGTTAAATGGCCAAACGAGCGTATTTATTAACTTATTAACAGTTGCATATCCACGTTCGTACGGTTTGTTCGAGCAGTATAGAGTAATAAAATGGTATGTATTTACAATGCATTATAATATTTAAAACTTATTACCATATGAATTTTCTGATAAATTTCATGGATATTGTTCAACCTCAAAAATAAAATAATTCTGTACCGAACTTTTTTTTTTTGGAAAAAAATTATGGTGGTTCTTGCGCATTCCTACTCCCTCGTACCCGAAAGTTGTAAATGTCGACCGAAATTCAATTCTATTTAAGCGCGCGAGTTGACAGATAAATGGCCATTCATTAATTACGGAAATGCCCTCAGGGAAGGGGGGGGGGGGTTAATAAAATCTATACAAACCCATTCTTAAGTAATATTTTACAAAGTCGAAATTCATTATTATAAATCTATTACTATTTCGGATGCCGAATGATTTTTTTCAATTCAAAATACACGACTTACAACAACTCATAAAATTACGCTCGTTTGCTCTCCCCCTTAGGTGACTGTGAACGATATCAATTACCTTACAGGAGATAATCGATACATGTAAATACTCACCTTACATGTAAATACAGTTAATTAGTAGAAATCCTTAGAGGGATTTCTCAGGTGAGTGACGTATCACGGTACTCCGTTAAAGTTACGTGAATGAAGCGCTTCAGAGACGAAGTCTGATTAGCAAGCTCCTCTAACACTTTCAAATAATCTGTTGATAATAATGAAGGTTCACATATACAATATTGGTAGTAGTCAACTTCCTAACAAAATTAAACACCCACTAATGAAAACTAATTACCTTTTGCGGCTGAGTGTCTTCAGCACACGCCCGCAAAGTTCGGTAAAGCTGTTAGGCCCTTTCGGTCAACAACATTAGCTAGGTTAGGAAAAACGGATCGAGGATGACTGTTGTATCGGCCGTCGTTGTATGCGGACCTGGATCTTCAAGATTCTCATGCACGAGCGGCATGCCTGACCGTCTAGCCAAGGAGTTGTGGCTGTGCAATATCGCGTACAGGTGTAAGACACTTCGTACGGTTTGTTATCTGGTTTGGTTTTTGTATTCTGCAGTTGGTGTGGATCTCAAGTGATTAAACATTTATTACTTTTTTTTTATTTTGAATTTCACTTATCTTGTAACATATAAAATGGTTTTGGTAATTTCTTGACTACTTGTTAGCTTATGCTTTTGCGGAATGCCTTTCTGCCACGTACCGGAAAATTCAGCGTGGATAGGCCCCCTACAAGCTGGACCAGGTAAAGGTCGCGGGAATCCCCTGGATGCAAGTGCCGCAAAGATTCGACTCGCTCGACTAAAAGTAAGAGTAATAAGGAGTTCGCTTATTAACCAACTTCAAAAAGGTCCAAGTTAACAATACATTTGTTTTTTTTTTTTGTATATTTGTAACGCGTTTCTCCGTTAATTGTGGCAATTTTTTAAATTTGCGATTTGCAAAAAACAGACAGACAACATTTTTTAAATGTCACATATGTGATAAGTAATATATAGGTCACAGATAACACCAGTCAACAAAAAAAAAAAAAAAAAAAATTGAATGTACAGACAAAACTTAAGTTTTATTATTAATATAGATAGTATAAAAATGTGAATTTTTTTGATAAGTTATATTCCATAAATAAAACAATTTAATAGTTACTTAGAAGATAGGATTCCCTTTTATTTATGATGTATTAACAAAATGGAAATAATAAATAAGGGCACTATTGAGCACTTACCTGGCGTTTACGCCAGCTTTCCATTGTTTTCCTATTGTCTTATTTTTATGGGTACTTGACACATTAAATAAATCACCACGATAATATACCTAGTAATTCAAGCCATAATAAAACATGTAAAAACTTTAAACAGACCATTACGAATTCGACTTTATACGAAAAAATAAATATGATAATAAATGTAATACAATAAATAAATAAATAAATACCCTTTCAAATATCACGAATAAACTAATTATTAGTGACGAGGGCTGTCTGGTCCATTTATTAAACCACAATTAGTTACATCGCTCCGGGCGATTAATGAAATGTTACAACACGATTTCAACGCTAGTTTACTTGTTTATTAAATATACTAACATTACAATATATTCCAACTACAACCTTTTTTTAAACTTACGTAGTAGTCATAGAATAATAACGCTAAGAATGATAGTTTTATACAAAACTCGCTTAAAGTAAAAAATATATATGTGTGTCTGTGTTGTAAATGACACGAAATCCTTTGACAAATACAAAAAAAAATATTTATATGAAAATCACATTGAAATCAATTTAGTAATTTGATGATGCGCGTACGAATAAAGGAATGTTAGCATTATATTATGTATATTTATATATACTAGTCGTGGGCTTGGATACGCTCACACGTAGATAATAGTTAATTTACTTCAGAATAAATATATAACCTATACTTGTTTCTTATAGTTCCATAGACGTCTATCTAAACATAAAGATCACACGTAATAGATTAATTACATCACACATGTAGCCACAAACCAACAAACTCCCTAATTTCGCCATAATCGTGTATGTAACTGGAACTCTATTCAGACTATTCGGACACCACGAATGCATATAAGTTCCTCGTAAAAAAAAGCTCGGCCTCTCCCGACATCGTTTAGGGCGTACGAGGCTTTTGTCCGACAGCCGTATTGTACATCGTGACAAAAAAAGTAAAAATAAATCTATACTTTATTGAAAAATAGAAATTATAGAAATATTTTTGTTTTAAATATATCAGTAATACTGTTATTTTGTAATAATTTTTATAACTCCTGTACACATGGGGCTGGACACCATGATAGACTAGTAAACCCGTCGGCGACAAGGTGTTCACACAATGGTCCATGCTTCATTGCTACAAGGTGAAGCACTAATGATGGATGTCGAAATAGTCGTGGCTGCCTCTCGGTAATTGATTATTGCATAAAACGACTATGTCAGTGTGTACAAAATAATTAAAATTGACCTAAAAGACAATTCTAGCCAAATTTAGCCAATTAAAAAAAAACAATCGTAATTATATAAGTTAGTACACCACTCCTTTAGCAGTTAGTGACAAAATGAACAGTAGGTGATGGTGTGAATACCACCGACCATGCTACGCTACGATTTCTCTGAAGTGTGCGGAAAAAGCTGACATAATCCTCATCGCGCACCACGAATCATTATCCATAGGCAATTGTCGACTATCATGCTTCATTCCTCTATTCACCTCCCCTGTTATCTATTCATAGTGATGGAGTTGCAATTTAAAGATATTAAAAAAGATGATAATAATTTATTTTGCGTTGTAATATTACGCGGCGGTGTGTAAGGAGGTCAATTTCGTATGAACACTAAAAGTGACCCGCGCCCCTCGATTACGCAGGACGCTTTGATGACGTCATTACTACGGCCGAAAACACCAACGGCCCATTTACCTTTTGTACACGAGAAGATTACAAATTCTGCTATTGTGTAAGTGGCGGCCACAAAATGAGCCGCAGTTCATTCTTTAGTGTTGGTTTATAATGAATATATGAAGAATAACTATAAATTGACTACTTTAGAACTTGTTTTTTTTTTTTAAATTAACTTATACTTTAATGTAAAAAGCAATATTGTAGAACTAAATATTGGAATCCTCGTTGGAGAAATTATGCTAAGGGGTGTAAGATTTAAAGCAATTGGTTTTTATGTTATTAAATTTTACCAGTCATGCAGGGGTTTTGATTTCGTCTAATGGATGGTTCTATCTACCATATGCAATCCTTACAAGGTGCCTTATTTCTCAAGCCTGATTAATAGGTCCATATATTCAACCGAAAAATGTCCACTGCTGGGCGTAGGTCTCTCAAAAACCAGACTTACGCCCTCCTGTTCCTGAGGATTTCCACGACCTTCATCAGGTTGTCAGTCTTGTGGGAGGGCAGCCAATCGAGAACCCGTTTGTCCTATCGGGCATTGGTTTTACGAGCAAAGCACTATGGCTAATAGTTACTATTTCTGATTAATATGAAAAAATGTCACACACGCAAGTGAGTGGTTCCAACAACGCTTCGCATTGAAAACAGCACATTGCTTTTACAACAAATAAATACATTATGAACTCTGTAGATGAATTACACAAATGTGTGTATTACAACTTTTAAATGATATAATTACACACATTCAAAAATAAAAACAAAGTAGGCCACAATAACAAAGGGCTGCGGAAAAGGATTAATAACGCCATTAAAACGAGGAACGATAATATTATGGTCACTGAGAAAGGGAATTTTCGCTTGAAAAGAAATCGACTGGGCTCGTTTGAAACGATCCAGTAACTTGCCTGACATTAATGAAATAATTATATCTGCATTAAATAATCTTGTGATAGATTATAAAGAATTTAATTTATCTATAAAAATTTAACGTCTCGAATTCAAACTTGATCTTCGAAAAAATGTTCTAACTATTGTAGAAGTAATGATCGCTTATTCATATGTTTTATTTTTATCTTATCGTTTTTGCATGTTTAAACCTATATAAATAAATATAAAATAAAGTCTGTTGGATCCATCATTTGAAGCTCGAGAACTATTGGACAGATTTTTTAACAGACTTCAAAAAGGAGAAGGTTATCAATTAGTCTGTATGTTTTTTTTTTTTAATCTAAAGGTGGACCGAGTAGGTCCCAATTCCACCGGATCGGGATCTGATCAATGAAACTCAGGAAAATTGAGAAAACCCCTCGTATCTTATAGATACTTACACGTATGTCATTAATTTGTTTCCAAAGCTAGGAAGTAGGCTTCACAGCTATAACTAAATGTATATACTTAAACTAAAAATTAGATTTTTTTTTAAAAGACAAAACCAACTTCAGATAAAATACACTATAAAAAATGCACTAAAAAGTCAATAAATAATTACTTTATTAATCTGCTTCGTTAGTTTTGGAATCGGTTCCAGCTAGCTATCATAATTACATATAAGCTTAATACGTCGATTACCCATAAAAATGAGACAATAGGAAAACAATGGAAAGCTGGCATAAACGCCAGGTTAGGTTCAAGGGGTTAAATGACTAGGATTATTTTAAAGAACAAGTAATCACAATTGAATATAATTAGCGACATACGTTTACACAACTTTGTTATTCATAACCTGGCACCGATTTCAAAATTAACGAAGCAGATTAATAAAGTAATTATTTATTGAATTTTTAGTGCAATTTATAGTGTATTCTTCTGAAGTTGGTTTTGTTTGTATGTTGGTTTGATTCGTTTGCTTTGTATCGATTCCGAATTAATATAAAAACAGCGAAAAAATTATACTGTTTATATGAAACGGATTTATTTATTCTGAGATAGTACGAAATCTTCCGGGTTAGCTTGTACATAGATATCATTCATATAAACAATCTAAAGGGCCTAACTAAAAACCCTGAAGAACAATTTGTAAATGAATGTAATTTGCAATGTATTTAGTTAAACTAATTCGTACCTGTACATCTCTTACTTATGCTACAACTTTCATCATTTTCAGTTCATTTTGTTATTTCTGACATTATAATCGCTGCATCATAAAGGGCACTATTTATTATAATACAGCTTCATAGCGTTACGGACTCTACCTCAAAATTGCTCATTAACTTCAATGGAAGGAATTTAGGGTTTAGGGTTCATTAATTCAAAAATGTAAAACGTATATATTTTAATTATGAATTTTGTTTAAAACGATAAAACTTGTTGAGGGCACACATGGGTCATACGAGTCCATTACAGCGCCAACTATTATAAGACCTTGCAAATGCCTTAAAATAAGCTAAATAATAGTAAAAATTGGTGCTGAAACCTATTTATTTAGCTCTTTGAATCTTCATTAATCAGATTTCAGGACTGTGGTATAGTGATTGGTAGTAATAACAATATGTATTAGGGAAAACAAGAGTCTCATTGAATTCCATATGGCCACGTCCAAGGTAATAACAGTGTTACACTAATTAGTCCATATTACACAGAGTTAGTTGTTTCAATCTATTATCTCTCATTTGGGAATCTTTATACCTCCTTTATGTTGTCTAGACTAAGACTAGTTCTATTATTATATCTTATAGCATTAGTTAATGATATTTCATGGTTAACATGTAAGAAGCCACGAAGCCACTTTACCTAAAGTTACGTTATATAGATGACGATACAATTAGAAGCTATCGTTTGATGCTACCGTAACTCTTGAAAACGGATTTTTTAGTTCAAAGGTAATACAGTGTTGAGCGGATATCTGAATGTTTTAGCTCTGTACTATCTTTGTTACTTTTTTTAAATATTTTGATTTCTGTTGAAATTTGTCCGCTAGCTTTTGGTGGAATGGATATAACATTTACTTAATCTACGAAAAATTATCTTTTTGTTCTATCATTCTTTAAACCATTTTCAATTCTCCGATTACTATTACTGAGTTTACGATCAATATTTTTTTTTCTACTTAGTAAATTTGGGTGGTTTTAGTCGTTTGCAACTTAATTCACTTGAAATAATTTCATTGCTGCTATTTTTGAAAAAGAGTAATGGAATGCAGTTTAGGTTCTTCCTAAAATTTCCTTCTGCATTTATTTGAACATCACATTCGAATGTGTTCAATAGGTTACAAATAATATACACGTTAATACATGGAAAATTTACGATCTCAAGATCTTTTATATATACAAATTTGTCATAAAATTGATATGTATATATATATATTTATTAATTCTTAAATTAAAGAATATTAATTTTGATATGCATAGTCGAGTTTTTTTTGCATTTTCCTTTCGATATCTAGATGTTTTCCTTGTCGTTTCTTAGTTTTAATCTTCGTGACTCATTAATGTCACATTATATTTATTTGATTTCAATCTGTTATACCTTTCTCTTGTTAAATGGTATTGCTACTTTGTTTCTCCAAAACATATATATTTTACATTTAAATCCATTAAATGATGTGCCTTATTCTAAAGTAATTTCTGATACGTGTTCATGTTTTGTTTTATTCTGTACCGGTAATTGGTTAATAATTGAAGAAATTATTTTTTTATAGCGAGTAGAATATCGGTAGTTTGTTTTGCCGTGGTTGCTTGAGTGAAATTATTCATTGTTTATAATTGTTTCGTCTTGTCAGGGTGATTCAAAACTAGCAACAGTTTGAAATATGATTTTTGCAATCCCACTTTAAATTTAACTGTCACACAATCATCAGTCTCTTCTAAGACTAGTTATTCCTTTTAACATTTTATATCATCATTAATTAGAATATGTTTGTGTTTGTCATGCTTGTACACCTATTCCAGAACGGCAATTTTACATTGTTTCTCCATTTCCAAAATATTGATTTTCTAGCTCATCTCTTTTAGAGCTAACGAATTGGTGATTTCGTTTCTAATTATGAATAATCCTTTGGTAAATAAAAAATTCTATAATTCGTTACTGTTTTCCCTTCGTAAATAAATAGTTTATTTGCTTATTTCGATAGCTACAATAGTCCTTTTTTATACTATTACCATTGTCTAGGAGAAGGAGAAAACGTGACAAAAAGAACAAAAAATACTAACCCATCTCTTTCAAACGAAGCATAAACCGTCCATTCGGAAAAAACGTACTGTGTGTTAAGAAAACAAAGGTCATAGCGGTGTCTCGACGTGATGTTGATTGAGAGTCGAGGTAATGTGTTACCGACAATATTTGCTCCGACAAATTGATTGGAAACATAATACACTATGCTTATCAATATATACATACATCGAATGCATTCATGTGTATAAAGTACATGAATATTACGTGTGTAACAGTATTCAGAATAATTATTTGATCATTTGACATCGGTGAATAATAAAATATGGAAAACAATATACGCAGGTATGTAGTGACTCTAATTTCAAATGTCTTGCGTCTTTTTAATTTTTTGGTTATTTTCAATTCAACGCAGAGATATGTGAACTAATACATAATTGTAATCTTTATTCAGTTGCCGATTGTCAACTATTCTTACAGTCTCTACTGACTGCATCGATACAACTGTTTGTATGTTTTCGTTGTTTTATCGATATCTATACTTATTACTTACTAATAAAATTGAAGTGTCTGTTTGTGACATCAAAATTTTTTTTAAATTAATTTATAAGTAAGTAAAGTATTAAGTATTAAATAAATACATATGAATACTAAATACACACACCATACTATATGCATATATCCGGTACCTATACCAAAAACACAACTTTAATTTTGTATTGTCTGTCTTTCTGTTTATTTGTTCCGGCTAATCTCCGAAACGGCTGGACCGATTTGGACGGAACTTTGCGTAACTTAGGCTAATTTAATTGTTCGAAAATAATTAGGGCTCTGCGTAAAAAAAACTCATGAAGTTGTGAATAAAATCCGATTCACTGCACATTTTTACTGTCAGCTGTTTGAATTTATGAGAAATATTTTTGCTAAATGCTTATTTACAAAAAAAATGTAAGAAAATATTTAGGGTTCCGTATAAAAATTGTAAAAGAAAATAGGATTCAATGGACAGCACTATCAAAAAAATATTTTTCTATGATTATTTAAAAGTTATACTACACAGTGAAGAATTTATAAAACGTGGGCAGAGCCGCGGGCACACAGATAGTTAATAGTAAAATGATGCATAATGCGCCCAAAGTAAATCTCTGTTAATTATTTACCACAAAAGCAAACTCGTGTTTATTTGTTGTTTTTAATTACACTCTCAAATAAACGGAATCTAAATTGTATTCCAGATTAAAATAACCAAATACTCTTTGATATTAATTCACCAGAATCCGCGGCCATTTCGCTTATTTCGAAGTCTTATAAACAAACAATCCTTTGTCTCATTATTCAAAAAGAAATTATGGTAATTCACGTTTTCTGCGTTTGATTTTTCCTTTATGAATTTTTATTTTTCTCTCTCTCTCTCTCAATGTGCTGGTTTTTATTTTATTTTTAGGTCTGTATTGTTTGTAATTTGTTTCAATTTTTAATATATACATTTAATATACATATTTAAAACGGTTTATTCGTTTGGTGTGTTGTAATTTTTAACAGATCGAATATTAAGTACTTATTATAATTGCGCCAGTGGTAGAAAAGTTGAAAGGTTCCCGTTTGTCGTGGTATGGACATGTTATGAGAAGAGAGGAAGCGCATGTGGGTAAAATAGTAATGAATATGAATGTGAAAGGATGGAAAAGTAGAGGAAAGCCAAAGAAAGTGTGGATGGAGTGTGTAAGAAATGATATGAAAGGAAAAGGGAGTAAATGAAGAGCTGACGGCTGATAGGGACGTACGGAAGAAGAAAACATACTGCGCCGACCCCAAGTGAGTTGGGAAGAGGCAGGAGAATGATATTAAGCACTTAATTGAAGATTGACAATGTATTGAATGCGTTTGATATTGATTATCGAAGTGTGGTTATAATAACCATATTTACACTTAAGGGGGGTAATACGTGGTGATAGAACATCGTCGCTGACTGAATCGTGTCAACCCTACACTTGTCAACACATGACATAAGCTCACACCTGTTATCTCCGAAGGGTTAGACAGAGGTGAAATAGCAAACTACACCACGCACATTTCGGCGAGCTTAGTTCCATCCAGATGTGACAGGGGGCGAGCCTTTCGCCATATCGGGCACAAATTCCAAAATCCGAGATGATACTGAGTCGAAAAACCCAAATCACTTGACCCGACCCGGGGATCGAACTCGAGAACTGAGAACGACAGTACAACTCCGCCACCGAGGCAGTCTTGACAAAAACCTGTCATAATGACACGTTAAGGCAAGAGGACTAAACCTCTCAAGGTGCTGATATTGTGGTAGATTTAGACCGGCATATCCAATGTCCATTATCGATAGATGCCTATCTATTGGCGGTCGTTAACATTCTTGGATACTACATCAGATGAAGCGCGTTTTGCCGAGCTCGAATAATAAAATTACAGGATAACTACATCCAATTGAACCATATAAATTAAATACAATTCGTCAATACCAAAATACGATTATATAGTTATGAGTTCAGCCATCATAAGGAGGCAGTGTTTCTGTAGACAACTGGTTAGTGTCTGACAAGCGCATGGGAATAAAAACGAAATTAACAAAAAATACTAAATTGAAATGAAACTACTCGTAAATGCAATGAATATAATAATAGCAGTACATTACTGGTACATTTATTATAACAACGAACAGCTAAATTGCCTGTGATTAAATTTCAAAGAATTTCCTTTTACACTCTCATTCCAGCCATCTTTTTATAGCAAAGGCAAGGGAGGCGTCCATTAGTACCTTATTGTTCCAGAGCTGTTCTGCACTAGAACATAACAAAGGCTACAATGAACTAAGCCACTGTCTTGTTTCTTGCGAGGTTTTTCACGCTTGCACTAACATAAAATTTACTTCACACGACTTTGTATAAATTCAACGATATATTTACTTTTCTAATATTTTGCCCGGTTATTTTAGTCTAGACTAGCTGAGCCTGCAACTCCGCTCGCGTGTATTATAAAATTATGTCCACCATATTTCTTTTTAAATATATTTTTTATATAATGTAAAGATTATTTTTCTCATATAATTGTTACATATATAATAATACGATTTAACTTAACAAAATACTTATACATTAAAGCCTGAACAAGTAACTGTGATTTATAAGATATCATGTAAATCGGTTAATTGGTTCTCGAATTTTAAGTCACAGAAAGACAGACATATAAACGTTACCTTTTATATAATTGAAGATTTCTTATAGGTAATATGTTTTGTTATTTATAATATCCTAGTGAATGCATTATTTCATTATGTTAAGCATGCGCTTGAAATGTTGAGTTTTGCGCACAATTTCATTTGAAAATCCTTTTTGTCGTCAACGGCATAAATAATGTTGTGAGGTTAAAACTCATTATTGTACTTTTCTTTCCATTTTTTTTATAGAAAGATTATAACATAAAATAAATGCTTCAATAACAAAAAAAGAGCGTACGCAGAGAGTACTCGTATCAACAGGAAACATAGCATGGTGGTAGGGCATTTTCTAATACGGGCTAAAGTATGGATGTGTCCCTGTTGGGCCTGCCGCAGGGGGCGACGCGGAGCATGCTTCCGCTATCCCGTATCGCCCCCATCCCAAATGCGCCGGGAGGCCCCGGGGGTTTAGTGGGTATTTCCGGCGCTTCTCGCCGGGTGAGTCCCACACTAGTGTGGAGACGTCCCGCCACACCCCCTTACCTATTGCATTGGGGGGACTTGACCCTCCTAATGCAATTGGTAAGGGTAGTGCGTAAATGCATTCCCCTCGTAAAAAAAGGGCATTTTCTAATAATGCCCTTTTTTAACCTCAGTAGCTACCACCCTTAAGCTTGAAGACCTGTTGCCAAATACCAATAGGTGTGTTCCGGCAGAATCACTTGAGAACCAGTACCACTAATCTTAGTGTGTTTACCATCATAGACCAGATCGTCGCTTAACATCAGTAGAGACTGTGACCAAAGCACTATATATTATTGTGAAATAAATTTGGATCAGTGTATTCAGATATCATGTCTATGGGCGTAGGTTGGAATCCACCTATTCTAATTTATAATATGTCTGAAGAAAATCATCGTAATGAAATCAAATTTCATCATGGCATTAAAGTAAAGCGAATCTAAATTTTTCCTCCTACCGATAATCCCTTAATGTCGCTAAAGAGGTTTCCACTTCAAAAATACAATCGCTAAATACAGTTTTCAATATTTGTATAGTGTTGTACTAATTTTTGATATTCGTGATATTAGCACTACAATTCTTGAAATAGTGCTGTGCCGTATCTGTTTAAATGACGACATCGATATTCTGAAATTACTAGGTACAAAATTTTAGCAACTTATATCAATCTAACCTTAACAAGAAATGGTGGTTGCGAATATTTGATTGGCCGCTGTAAAAAACTAAATAAGTAGAACAAAATAAATAAATAACTGAATATATAGAACAAAAGAATTTAGAAATTATTTTTGTGAATAGATATAAAAAGTATTTGACTTGCGTCAAAGGATGACGGGTAAATAAAAAAACAAACAGGAAATGGTGTATCATTTCGCCTTTGAAAAATTAGACGTTGAATATAAATGAAACGATACCGGATACATCGTATTGATGTATCGATCTAGTAATAAATGGTATGAGTATTAGATATTAATTAAAAATATGTGGTTCAATCTAGGATAGACTAGTTTAGGTTTAGTCTAACATAACATGACATAAGCTCGTGCCTGTTATCCCCGAAGGGTTAGGTAGATGTGAACAGCGAACTACAACACCCACATTTCGTCGAGCTTAGTTCCGTCCCAGATGTGACTGGGGACGAGCCTGTCGCCATAACGGGCACCAATTCCAAACTCCGGGATGATACTGAGTAGAAAAACCCAATACAACTTGACCCGACCCGGGGATCGAACCCGAGAGCTCAGAATGGCAGTCGCACCGTAATACAACTGCGCCACCGAGGCAGAGGTTTAGTCTAATTAACATCAATTAGAGTTATCATCTTTGGCGACAATACTACTTAATATCAGGTAAAAAAAAAGTTATTTATCCTAACAGTGAACAATTCAAATAATTAAGAATACTTTGCATATTGTTTTTAAATGATTGCAAATTATTTACCAGACCAACACTATCAACTATAAAAAAAAATTATTACTTACACGAATATACACCTCGGGGCCTCCTCCGGCAGCGAGCAGCAAGAATGTGCTCCGGACCCCAGCTTGGTAAGGTACTCGTCGACAGTGCGATACAGTGACACTTTCATTTACTAACATAAAGCGTATTACACACAATCCTGCACCTACGTACATGGGTACTGTAAAGGATCTTGAGATCCTTAGGTTCCCTTAACCACGCTAGGTTCAGCACGGTCCAAATTCCGCAGAATTCGTGTCTCAGGTAGTACCCAAACCGAAGTCACCGTACCTATTTGGTGCAGTTTCACTAGCTATTACTCTCCACGCTGAGTGCCCTAAGTGCTCGCATCAAAAGTTCAGTGTAAATCAAAAGCTGTCATTCAACAGCATTTAGTTAGTTTAACTTATATATCCTTCAAAAATTTAAAAATGTTGAAAATAAATATTATTAAACTCGCTGTGTGCTCGCTGCTGCGCCCGCGTTTCACATGTTTTGCACTGCGTTTTAGTTTTTATATAAGGGACCCTAATTTATTCCTTCATTTTCTTCAGTATTACACAAATTACACAATTAAACTAAAGTAAACAATTTCTCACAAATTCAAACACTTGCCATTGAAAATGTGCGTTAAATCGGATTTTATTCGTTCGTTTTATTTTTTTACGCGGAACCCTAATTTCATTTCTAAAAACAAAAGTACCCTAAGTCACGCGGAGTAACTTCATCTATCTAATAAAAAAGTTAAGGGCTAATAAAAATAATCTAATAAAAAAAAGCAGGACCGCCGTTCCGGAGATAACCCGGAACAAACAGACATACAGACAAAAAATTTAAAAATTGTATGTTTGGTATTGGTATCGTAAAAAAAATATATATATTACAGACACTTCATTTTTAAGTATGGATGACAAATACCCTCGCTGACGAAATTCATATAAAAGAGCGCTGCAACAGGGATCACGATTGCTCCGGTCCACTCAATATCACCAAACAGGTGGACGAAACCATCACCGCGCAATCTGGTTGCCGAGCAAGAGACTGACTAGCGTTGACACATGCGAAGCACTCGCAAAGACTAACCATATCAACAGGTGGTACAGCCCCTGGGATTGAGGGTGAAAATGCTGAAGACGGCTCATGCCCTGAACAGGCGCCTCCGATACCGGAAAGTTGAGACGACCAAAACTGAATCGTGATTTATTCTACATTGGCATTTGGTACGTGTGTACCTAGGCGAGCCACTCTGCTGTTGTGTATTTGCGGACCATAGATAAAATATAATAATTTTTGGTGCGGACGTAAGGTGTTTCGTGCGGTTTGGTATCATAATATATTATTTTTCATAACTTACTGATTGATCCTACTATTGAAATTTCACGAGTTATCTAACAATATAGTAGGTATATAGTATTTAATTGAAACTTTTTAAAACTAACATAACTGAGGCTTTTAATTGATCAGATTATAATTAATTTAATTAACACACGAGGAGTTTACTTAGCCTTTCAATTGAATAGATGTTTGGTTAATCGAAATATTTGGAAAGTTTCAAGTATTTAATATGAAAACACTAGAAGGTATACTTTGGTAAAATTATCGATATTTTATCGACAGCCTTTATCTCAACACTAGTTGTGAATATGAAAAGCCGTAGTGGTTCCGGCGAACTTTTTAATTTTAGCCCTCTCGTTTTTTATTACAACGCCGAGCAATAAGCCGGTGCATTTTTTTTTTGTTTTCTTAAACCGCAGTAATGTAGGCGAGTATGTTCGTTATTTACAAATCTGATATTGTTTTGTGAAATAATATTACCGATGAAGTTTTTTTAGAAGTTATTTAGAAAATTTTTTTCAGTCGCTTAGAAAATGACACGTAATTTTTATTTAACAACAGAAACACAAAAAAACAGTGACGACCGCAAATGAGAATCTATTAACAGTTTGCGTCATCATTTATCAGGTTACATCTACCATTACTAAAAATTATAGGTAGTTATGGATATACACTTCCTGGTCCCGTTACACAAGGCGCATTAAAATCTCACTATGACGGCTTTTTACCGCGTGATGACCTATATCTTCCCGTGGGCGTCGTAAAATGCCTAGTTTATCTGTTTATTGATAAATTGATTTTAAAATAATATATAAATGTACTTTCTAATAGACATGTTTTTCTTATTGTCCGTCCATTCCCAGTTCTCGCTACACCAGTGGTCGGTCTGTATTGGTCGCATGTGTCTACTTTGCATACCAGTTCGATTCACTATTTATAACGGAAATTACTGTAACAAACATGCACTGAACTGGCCTTTGTATTTAATTAATAACGGACTGAATTAAAAAAGTGTTAAAAAAATACCTCACGTGAATCACGTGAATGTTTTTTCTACAATATATTCAATTGTAATAAGCTGTTAAGTATTATTGATTCAATACGTGCTAAATAACATTAATTTAAAAGTAACTAGCACGTAAGTAAAAGTATCCTTCAAATCCACATATCCTATTCCAAAATGAGCCTAAGCTTTTAGTGAAGGAAATCATCGTTTCAAACCAACATGTTTTTTTATCTGACTAATGCTGTAGAGACCGAAAGGGCCTTAACAGCTTGACCGAACTTTGAGGCGAGCGCTTAAGGCGCTCAGCCTAGGAATGATAGCCAGCACAAGGGCAGCAAAATGGCACGAACCTCGGCTTGAGCTGCTACCCGTGATAAAAATTCCGCGGAATATACCCCGCGCTAACCGAACGGTTAGTATACCTGTAAAGTAATAAAGGTCCCTTACAGAACTTATGCGCCTTGCGTGTAGTGTGCAAGTATGTGTGTGCAGTATGATTCGTGTGATTGCTAGTGCATGCAGTGTCAATGTATCGCGCTGACAGCGGCTACAAGAGTTTCCTCAGATGGGGGTCAAAGCACGTCTTGTAAACCTACATGACGATTGACCAATCTACATAGCTTCTAATATATGTACAATTAATAAACATGTGATTCAAAAAAATTACTATGCCGAAGTTACAGTAAGCCAACACCATAGAAAGGATGGAACATATATCTTTAAACCTAACGAACAAAACATAGAAATCGGTAATACAATTTTTATATCAACATGCATATTATAATACGTTGATTGTAATAAAGTTTGAACGAAAATTTAATGCTCTTATTAAAATGGGTGTAAAACATATTGATTACTGGATATACTTTGAAATATTTAGTGCTATTCCTTTTGCTTTTACAACTAAATAAAAACAAACTAGGCAGCCACGGGTACTGCCGACAGACCTGACAACATTGAAAAAGACGTGTTTTTTTTTTGCGGTTTAAATGATAACACGAATAATTAATACTTCATAATTTGTTCATTTAAATTATTAACATTTGACTAGTTTTTATATCTCTGGCAAAGTTAAGTATAGTTAATCTGCATAGAATTAAGACTAACTCTTTGTTATTTCATAAATTCAGGCATTTAGGGAAAAATATTTTACATGTAGCAACACAGAACCTTAGAAATCTGCCATAATACTTAACATTCCTTTCTATCAGAGATAAATAATAAAACTCTGGCAAATGCTTCTGTGCCGCAAAAAAAAAAGAAAAAAACTTTCCATGGAAAATTCCATGTCGTTGACAGCAGATTGACAGCTAATGTCACATTCCATTAGTAACGCGAATCAAAAATGTTTTGCCCCTACCGAGAATTGCTCAACGCCGTTAAAGAAATTTACATTTCAAAAAACAATCCATTAGATCCGACCATACATTTAGGCGATAAAGATCCTTTTTGCTTGAGGCGTCACGGTTAGAATAAATTGATTTTAATTTATATAAACAACGGCCAAACTCTCGACGGCGTCACTGTAAACGCTTTTAGCTAATATTCAGTAGGTAGTAGGTACACAAAAGGGGCCTCATGTTATATACCTAGGCCGTGTTCGCAAATACCACGACACGACAATTTCACTGTAATTCGTTCAATTCTATTTGGTTTCGAGTTTAATTTGAATAGTAAATGTATGCAGTACGTCACAAATGTCTACTATAATATATACCAAGGATATTATTTCATAAATCGTTGTCTGTATTTGTTATTAATGTTGTCTGATTTGCTAGATGTGGCTTAGAATCTATTAACGAGTCTGAATCTTCGGTGAAGGTATTTCAAGATCAAGCTCCATGTACAACATGTAATGGGGATAGAGATTGTATGTTCGCCAACTTAATATGATATGGTATGTCACCTTTCATACATGTTTGTAACGGATGTGATACGCAACCGTGCAAATTACAATCCAACTTTAAATAACTGCAGCAGACCGTATTTATCCACAACAAAATTGTATCTTATTAGAAAAGGCAGTTGATAAGGGACTCTAAATTTGATACCTTTGGGAATTACCTTGGAATGATTCGTGTTGCAAAATAAAATCCTTTGGATCTCAATAAGCAACCTGTAACCCAATTTTTTTGTAGAAATTACTTTGGTACCAACAACACATTTGGACTTTGGAACAGACTTTAAGTCTGCTCCCTACTACAACATTAGGTCCTTCAAAAGTAATGTGTATTAATAGTGACGACCTATAATGGATTTTGGATTTCTTGATAGTCGCCATTTTTGTTTTTTTTTTTTTTATTATGCTGACTTATCGTCAGATGCAGAGTACCGTTATTTTACCGTGTACTGAAGTATATTTTTCTACTAATAATTTATTCATTATTTAATTTGCTTAGTTCAAGAATGTGCTCAAGGTTGTCTGGTGTGAAAACTTCGAGCCTTTGTTTTTTAAGGCTTAATTGTTACCAACTTTCTGTGTACAGTTTTTTCTTTTGAAATAATAATTATAACTTCTACAAATAGTAGTATTTGCATAAAAAAAATTGGACACTGTACATTAAATACAATCGATTTTTTTCTTATATTGAGTCTGGTAAATAATGACGAATTTAAATTAAAATGATTGCTGTTGAAATAAAAATAACTAAGTAGTAGCATGGCTACTTACTAGTATTCAAATTCTGTCCGACAATAAGCCTGACTTTCGGTGAGGTAATGCATGGTAATGAGACTACGGCATGGTGGCAGCACCTGGCTACCGACCACTAAGCTCACCTTGTATCCAGGTGCAATCATATAATTAGCCTTTTGGTCACAAATAAAATGCCTTTTTATAAATACAAGAAACGATGAATATAACTTCTAAAAGGTTTACGATGATAGCAATCGCAAAATAAAATCTTCCTAATTCTGATCTCCATTAATTCTCTAGGGTCACTTGCGTAATCAAAATTAAACCATACTTTATTCAGTTACTAGTAGATTATAAATTCCTTTTTAAATTGAGTTGGAACGTTCTAGACATCTTCTTAAACGAATCGTATACATAATATGGGGACGACCATGATTCACAGGCTATTTTGAAAAATAAATGAAGATGGGGATTCTGTCATCATATTTTCTACAAATTGATATGAATGTTTATTTGAGGGGTAGGATTTTGTTAGACTGCATTGTGGTCATCAGGTTGTGATACTCGAAATAATGGCATGTTTATTGGTCGTCCATTAATCACGTGGTATTATTAAGCAACTCGGATGGTTGGATTTCATGTCGATGGATGTAATTTGAACCCATTTATCCAACCCTCTAAAGAACTTGACCATCCGATAAAGGAAAACATCGCGATGAAACTATTTTACGTAACATTTTAAGAGTTTCTTGCAGGTCTTGACTGGTCTGTTTTCCGAACCGATGATAGTTTGTTGAAATTCACAAGCGCCTTTTTGGGCGAATATTGAATAAAGAACATTTGATTTTGTTTATACTCGGCTGGGTTGCTACCGCTCAAGATTGAACTTTTTGTACGTTATCTAGGTATCTGTTTATTATCAGACACATTGCAGTTTTTTATACTGTCAATTTACCTACTAAAATTGACCTTTATAATATAAAGTATGTCTTCACGGATTAATAATAGTTGCAAAGTTGCCAACGTTCGTAACGTTACATAGAGTCTCTAGAACTTTCTTTATCTGTCGTAACACAATATAATCCTTATCGTGTCAGACCGAAGAGATAATCTTTATTGAAACATGACTTATAACTAATATAATTATGTCTGGAAGCCGCACCGGTAATTCTATTAAGGAAACTTGTGTTCGAGAGATTTTGTCGTGAATTAGAGAAGGTAATTATTAATTTCGAACTCAAGACGATTTCCCAATTTTATTATTGTTAATATAAAGAAGTCTTTAATTCCTTCAATCCAATTGATTACTCTTCATTCTGTTTTAATACAATTGTGTTCAGTTATTAATTGGTTGAGTTTAAATCGTTTAAAAGATGGATTGACTGTGGTTGTTTTTGATTTATATGTTTTATATATTTCTTTAAGTTTTCAAAGTATTCTTCTGAGATAGTATAAGAACAGAACTATCGTGTAAATTACTAAATGCCCTTCGAAACTTTGGCACTGTGAAAGGATTTTATAAAAATTGACTTTTAAAGTAGATATTTGTTATAGAAGTTTGTATGATGCAGGTTTTATTACAAAATTATAATTGTTTTATAACTTCATCGCATTATCGATGATTGTGTTATTGTTTTGCCTATACTGTGTATAGGTAATCGCACCTGATGCTAATTGATGTCGTCACCAATAGTAAATACGCTAAACTAAGGGATACAAGTCAATGATGGTGCCGAAACATACCCGCGCAGTAAAGTTTTGTGCTAACGGAAATTGGATTTTAGAACAGTTTTTTTTATTGGATGGTCACAGTTATCAACTATTTTTTTCAATACTTACCTCCCTCAACCCCTACTCTTTCTCTTGCTGCAATCTTAGCGCCAGTATTGGGCTATAAAAATTGGAAATATATCTGATTTTTTCCCAGTATTCCGGCTACCTTACCTCACCAAAATGGTAAGTAATTGAAATTTTCAACCGAGACATCTATAGTAACCGCGTCCATGTCCTCGTAACCACCGTTCCCGTCGGGTCCTCCTCCAGCAGTTGCACAAGACTTGCTTCGACCCCGTCTTGTAAGGTTCTTGTAGCCGCCCCCATCGCGATACAATGATACTGCATGCGCTAGCATCACACTCATCATACTGCACTTGCATACTACACGCAAGGTACATAAGTTCTGTAAGTTTTTACTTTACAAGTTAACTAACCGTTAAGGGCAATTTCTGCGAAATTTTTAACACCAATAGAAGCTCAATTTGAGGTTCATACCATTTCGGTAGACTTGCGCTATAGGTGCCCGGCGACATATTCTCAAATTTAAGAGGATATTCAAGCAGCATTTATTTCATACATACTTAGTCCCCTGTTTATTCTCTGGATAATAGCATTATGGTAAATATTTTTTTTACCAAGTAATATATATATATATATATATATATATATATATATCGTCATTTTCAGACGTTCGTGAAACAAATTTGATTGATAAAATTTAAAAAAACAAAACGTACAGAAATAGCAAATTTATTTATTATTGTAAAACTGAAAGAAAATTAAAAATCGGTTCAGTTTTAGAGGAGGAAACCGGAAACAGAGGAAACTACGAAGTGATGTTTTCGTTTATTTTTCGGTCAAATTACCACGACCTGCAATTGTCCCTTTCGTGTTTTATAATTCTTTATTTAGTGTGCAACGCGATAGCAACAGATTTCTGAAATACCTACTTTTCCGACCGCATGCCCTCTTAAGTAAATTAAGTTTTCCCTTTACTGAAAGCTCAGACTTTTTGTAAAATAGGGCAGATGGATTCAAACTTACGGCCATTCACCAACCACACTACCAGCGACCTATGATCGTTACTTTTTACTGTTACTAAAAATTTTACTTACCCTTTGTATTAAATTCATTTACTAATAAAATACAATTTATGGCTACTAGCTAGATATCTTATATCTCTAATTTAATCTCAGATATTAAAAATTCGTAGAGATTTATATTTTACGAGCGATACAAGTCTAATATTATCTAAAATAATTCATATTTTGCATATAATAATATTTTCATTTAGTTGCCGACTAAATTTTGTTTGACTTTGTCGAATAATCGCGTGGGCGGCATGAAGGCTTGCAGGGTAACAAAGTTTTTAACCTTTTTCATGTACCTAAATCTTATACCAATCAATATTTAAAAAAAAAAAAACCCTTCCTAAATTACTACGTATGTATTATTATTCTACGAAACACTGTAATGTATTAGGTTTGTTTGAAATCGCAAAATTAATGTATTGTAATGTTGTAATCAAATGTGTGCGTCTCTTTACAGGTGGAAGCATTCGTCCAGCTATAGTCGACGCATTAGAAACTGAGGCTTCGGGTCATAAATCATATTTATCTTTTTGTCTCGCTTGCACTTACAGGTCTTATGGAGAGATGTAGTGATGTTAATATTAGAGATACGTGAATGGTTTAAATTACCAATCGAAAATAAATACGGTATCAATGGTATATGTTTTTTGGGGAATGCATTTACAGTCAATAGTCATTGAAACTGAATGAAAAAAAACCAAAGAATAAATAAAAAACGAATAAAAATATGCCACACGGCAAAGCGCACTTTTCGCTAACATTTATTGCTTTTATTTTTGAAAATGATGTTGTTCCAAACATTAAAACTTAAAATAAAAAAGACACAATCATAAAAAAACAGAAACAATAAAAATGATATAGGATATGAATTATAGTCCGATATAGGGTTGCCACCAACAAATAGAACAGTCTGCAGATACAAAATACTTTATTCGTTTGAACTCTTCATATCTTGTTTACGTTCAAATAAATAGTTCAATTTTGTTTTTTTCTAACTCTAGTCGGAAGTGTTGTTATGGAGTTTACTCAAAAAAGAAGATTGCTTTTTAGATAAATTTATCACTAGGGTATTTTATAATATTCCAATAAAGAAAAGGATTCTTTTAAAAATACAACGACCTTACTTGTACCTACTTTTTCGCAGAAAAAAAAAAAAAAAACGTACTCTATGAGAAAACCGAATAATAGTTTTTTTTAATGTACTAATAATTAGTAACTCTATTATACTGTAATCTATAATATTGAAATTATCATTAGTTATATTATATATTAGTGTGAATCCTAAATAAATCCTAAAAAAATTTAATTAATAAAAAGAAATTAATTAAAATTGAGTTCAACTAAGCATCATCTTACGTTCAAGCCAAAAAAAATTACGATCTGGGAAAGAGAAGGGAAAAATGATCCTTTAGCTATTAGTGAAACTGAAAGCAAAGACCACTTAGCAGCTATTATAGGTTGAATGTTAAGCCTAGAAACTTTCCGTATTAAAGCGATTGAGACACGATTGTTCCGCAGTAATATTCGATTAACGCTTGAAAGTCACTCGTTTTATGACAAAAAAATTCAGAATAAAACGGAATAAAATAAAAACTGGCAACCCCGATACCGTCCGCAGCGTCGCGTGAAAGTATCAAAATTGATTGTACAGTTTTAATTGGAATTTCAGTTATTTTTACGGGTACGTGCCGTGGAGCTGTTCGAAGCGTTTGAAACGTTCTTTTCTATCGGTTATGTATTTTTTCTCTCTTTCTTTTTGCGTATATCAATTTGTATGACGAATAGTATAAATTTGAAGTTTGCTTTAGAAAGAAAAACATGGGAACTATTGTATAGTTTTATTGAAAATCTAGTATTGTTTAAATTTCATTCATATCCATCGTTGGCAATGCTAACTATATTTTAAAATATATATTTGCTACTGTTAGTCTAGTCAACAAGTGCCTTTTAGGTCAACATTTACATTCGATTCGGAATCGCATGTAGAAAGTTTTTGAAAAAATTTAACATGTGCTCGCAAAAATTAAAAAAGTTATAAAGAATTTACTGAAAAATAGAAGGGGTTTGGTTTTTTGCTTATAGCTCAAAAACTATTTCAGTTATAATTTTAATATGAATAAATTCAGGTACTTACAGGTTAGATCAACGAGTAATAATCCAGCGGCGAAAATTTTTTATTGCGTTTTTGCAATAAGTCATACATTACTTAATTAACAATTTCATATAGCTTGAATATTGCAATGCGAAAAATAACAATTTTTTTTTTTATTGTGCTGACGGTAATCTATTCTAAAGCCTTTGAACAATGGTTCTACGAATGGAAAATTAAGTTTAATTTGTAATTTAACAATATTCGCACTTGCAATAGTAACATTCAGGCTACATGAAATTGTTAATTGAAATTGTTATATATTAACTAATATATAGCTTATTGAAAAATGACGATAAAAATTTTTCGCCGCTTAATTATTATTGATGTATTTTGTAAGTTCCTGTATTTGTTTTAATTCAAATTATAATAATTAATACGTTTAAATAATATTTTTTGTTTTAGTGCTCGAAGGGGGTGTGGCTTGTGCAAAGCCGAGTACTCGTTTTCGGGCGTATTTTCAGCCCTTGGTAAAAATTATAAATATTGGTCCTACATTTTCGTTAGGTGGGATTTCTTTTAGAAAACTTCCTTCTCTTTTAGAGTCGTTTTATAGATTGGAAAACAAACCCGTTCATTTTTTCAGTTAATTGTTTATAACTTATGTAAGTTTTTGCGAGCGCTTCTTGATTTTTTTCAAAAACTTTATACACGAGATTCCGAATCGAATGACAAATCCATCATATTTTTAAGAGCCGGGGAAAAAAATTTGACCTAATAAGCACTTGTTGACGAAACTATGTAACTCTATATTATTAAAAGATGCTGAATTGAATTTTGCCGGATTTGACATCACGTCGTATCTTATACAGGAGTAAAAACTTTAAATCTGTAGTGAGCTCATTATTTTATTACTGTGATCTGTCATACTTTGCAGTAGTATTCTGATTATAACCTGGATAGTTATTTTATAGGCATGTAATGTGTAAACGCGACGATAAAATGTTATAGTCGAACATTATTAAGACGAAACCACAATGTAGAAAATTGAAGATGGGCTGGCATGGCTCCTCGATGTAACTGTACAGAGCCGCTACTTGTCTGGGTCCGTAGATGTCCTTTTCAGCAACCACGTATGGTATGGTATAGAACAAACGCGTGTATGCTTCATAGACATATTTGTGCTCTAGCTCGGCGAATGTAGACTTTTGATGATGCGGTTAGTATAAAGTGGATGAATAATGCGGATGCGAATGCGTAGACTACTTGAAAGGTCAAGCAGATTCCTTCGCAACCATGGAAAGGAGCGACAAAGATAGTAGGAAAAAGTAAATTAAAAAAGGGGTTAGGTACGAAGATAATATATACCGAATACCGGCGCGAACACCATGTATTTTTTTTTTGTTTTGTCTTATCCTTACTGGAACCGCATCGTGTTCGTTCATCACCTATCTGACTGGGGAATTACGGTTTATTTTACATTGTCTTTACTCAGGTGCATGTGTAGATGCCTTCTTTATAAGCAGTTTTTTTTTTGTGATCTGAGTGATTGAATGTTGGACACTTTTACATTGAACCGACGGAAGGCGCATCGAACATTAAAGGCAGGCGACCAATTATCCGTATCGTACGTATCGGACCCATCATATCAAACGGATTATTTTTTTACAATACGTCCACAGTATCAGCAGCGATCGGATTTGCCGACGCAAATACCAGCAATCGGATTGCCGATACCATTTTCTTTCGGATTTTCATAGAGTTCGGTGGAATATGCAAGATAATGGAGGATACGTAGAAGAAGAATTTGTTGTAATTGATTTTTTGTTAATATGAATAATTAGGGTGTTTTAAATCATATATCTCTTTATACTCTTGCACAATTCCAATTAGTTGTTCCACGTATTTTCTGGAAAAACACGTGTGAACAAGACGATAATCGTAGGTAAATGGCGGACGACGCAGAGCGAACGAGCACGCGGAATCTGTCCACTGGTCGGCATTCCGTATGACGTCATCAGCACGCATCGCAAAAGTTGCCCCTTTTAACGTCGGGATCGGCATTGGCGACAGGTAGCTTCGTGCAATCCAAACGATGCGAATCAATGGACGCACTTGTATGACTTTTTTTACAAAGAATACTAAGATCCGTTTGATGCGATGCGTCCGCTACGTACGATGCGGATATGTGGACTCCAGCCATAATACGCTTCAACCCACGTATAATTTTATTACCAAGACAATGATCACGAGCATCTGGCAAGCGGTCCATCATGCCAACACACCGCCGTCTAACTCAAGATGGCCTAATAGTAATCTCATAACCATGAATTGTAAACTCGTTTTTTTTTTTTTTTTTTCCGCACACATTCGAGTTTCCCCTCTGGCAGCAGCTTAAGACATGCTTCAATCCTCAACGGAAAAGAGTATTGTAATGACCACCGTGCGATACAGTAACACTGCAGGCAATTTAGCATTACACTGCACACTTGCACATAGTTATAGAGATTCTGTAAGGTACCTTTTAAGGTACTTTATGTAAGCCGAATGTATTTTCAGCTGGGATTAACTTGGATTTTTTCGTACTCCTTTGATGTCCTTGTGCTAGTTACTTGCCTATTTAGCTAGTCAGTCAATTAAATGCCCTAATGAACAACTCTAGACAGTTCCAAAAAACAAACGAATTTCTTTTAATACGGACTTACAGATGTTTACATGAAATCATTTGCTAAACTTTGCAAAGTGTCATCCTCTTTAAAATGTTCGGTATCGAATCACAACATAAACAACAATTAAAATATAATTGAAACATGACCTCTCTCGACGCAATTAAGCCTGGAACCCGCCGCGATTAACCCATCCGATTAATTAACCATCGTTCTCACTTGAATTCCATGTGGCATCTAAAAGTTTTGTTTATTGTTCAAAATGATATCCAGCTATTCATACCTTTACAGATAAATTTAAATGGTAACCTCTCAGTGTATTTATCTACATTTAGCTAAGTTTGAAAAACAAGAAACCCTGAATGACACGATTATACGTTTATTTTATAGTCATAGTTGAAGGTTTTGGTATACACTCAATTAGATATATTAATTGACTCCAGTTTTAGTAAGCGATAGCTCCAAAATTGACTCTCGTACAGATAGCTATATAAAATATTTTGTAAAAATGTAGATCGTCTTACCAAAATATTCAAGCTTTAAGCGACGTTCACTTAACAGATGACACCAAGGACTAAACTGGAAATATTACTACCTTATTTATGTTAAATAATGGATCTGTAAAATGCAGTAGATTGTTTAAAAATAACAGATTTGGAACTGAAGTTGCCTATTGTAAGTACCATTTTGCTCATTAGGTTTTAAGAAGTTAAGTCTAAACTTTGCAACAATCTAGTAAACACTTCTGAGAGCTCAGAACCCAAATTATCTTTCTCTTTTTCTATTGTATCAATGGTTTATTACATCTGATAAATTTTCTACCGCCTCGCGAGATTTTAGAGATAGACGTATAGAGAAGAAGTGTGTGGTAATTGTTTATAAGTTTCCAGAATTCCATTGTACCTCACTTTCTCCTCCGTTAAGACCTTCTTTACAAATTTGTGTTTACACGGACCAAATTTGATTTCGAAGTCTGATTAGCGATTACCAAATGGACTGAGGCTGTTTATATGTAATAGGTAACTTATTTGTTTCTTTTATATAACTTACGGTCTATATACTTAAGAATTAGGGTATCGTTACACATTTTTCCTGATCCATCGTACCTCTAATAATCATTCCAATGAAACTTATTTTTTTAATTCCAAGATATCTAAAAATACTAAATAAGAGATATAAGGACACATATGAATTAATTGGTGAGTAATTTAAATGTATTTTTACTTGGGTAAAACCTGGCATCTTTACTTACTTATATATTTTTATCTTTTGTATTATTAATTGCAGTATATGACATATAATTCAATGGTTGAAGACCGTGATTAAGATTTTGATTAAAGACAACATACTGGTGTTTCAATTTTTTTTTGCGACTTACAGACAGACGCAATACAAAAACACCACCGTCTATATTATTTAAAAATTGTTTGAATCATCATAAACATAAAATATCTCATCATTTATAAAGTGTTAACACTAATACTTTACCACGACTCAGTCTTACTATACGAAAGTATAAATATGCCTTCATATCCACTGATTTTGATTGATGATTTACTTTGCGGAAATCCTTTGTGAACTGTTGTAAGATTTATGTTTCATGGGAGGGTTTTTTTTTTTAAATAATGATCCCAGGTAATGACACAATCAATCTCAGTTCCACGCGGAAGTACGAGAATGTACAACAATCTACTGAATATATGAATGTACCTAATAGTATAAATGAATGAACATACATTCCCCAAGATAAACTATAATATTTTTAACATTATTTTATGGAAGGTTTATCTAATATAGTAAGTAATCTGTAATATGTTGGTTTACAAATAAAGTAAAATTAAAAATAATATAAACAATTAATTACCAGACTGAAGAGCGAATAACAAAAGTTCCCCCTAAGTGCCCGCTCTCATTAATTACCGCATTGCAGTTACATTGTATGTATATGGATTTTAGTTATACCCACAGATTATCACACAATTACCACAAATAAATTGGCTAGCAATTAATATGTATATTTTTTAATCGACATATTTGAAGACTCATTTTTTATAGTGGGTAATGCCTTTACGCATCTCCCCAGCCATCTCTAATCCGAGACTAGAGTCTCCCATGCCAGGGGCTATGTGAGACACGCCCGACGTGGAGCACCGGGAATACCCACTAAAAATATTTGAAGACCCAAACTTATTCAATTCTAAGGACCTATTATTGAATATCGATTTTTATTACTAATAATAATAAATATATGGCAGTATCCATTCGTTTTATCTATACTAATCTATACCAATAAATAAAATTGAAGCGTCTGTGTGTAATGTATTTTTTTTTTTATACTAAATAGATATGAATGTATACACGTTAACTATACCAAAAATGCAATTTTTAAAATTGTTGTCTGCCTGTCTGTTTGTTTCGGGTAATCTCCAAATAGGCTGGACGGATTTTGAGGGAACTTTTTTTGGTAGATAGCTGAAGTCACTACGGTACTATTAATTTTCGAAAACAATTAGGGTTCCGCGTTACAAAAAAAACTCATAAAAAATTGAATAAAATCCGATTCAATGGACAGTTTTACGGGCAAGTGCTTGAATTTATGAGAAATATATTTACTTTACAATAGTACTAAATTTTTTCTATGAAATAATTAGGGTTCCGTATAAAAAAATCGACACGCAGTGAAGAACATGTAAAACGCAGGCGCAGCCGCAGGCGCACAGCTAGTACACACATATAATATTTCACACAAACCATCCATTCCTTTGTCTACCTTTATATCCGTCCGTCTATGTACTTTTTAAATTGCTTTTGTAACATTCGTCCCTCTTCAAGACACGCCCGTGTCTGGTCAGTCTATTGCATCTTTATCAATAATGTTACATTCATATTTCCTCTGATATATTTATTTAATTTACTTGGTATTCTTAACATCAGACAAGGTTAAACTCAAGTGAATAGCGAAATATAATACAAGAAAAAAAATATGTTCCTCAGTTGAAACCAGATATTCCAGAGCGGAGTTAGAAGTACTTCATAACTAATATATAAAGATACTGGTTGTTACTATCAAAGAATCCTTATTATATTCGCGGGTAGTTGAAACAGTCATCTAAATTTCTTTCTCAGACGGTAAGTTCTTAATTCGACGGACACGTGTACGTGATTCGTGGCTACAAATCACTCACAAGTTAGTACGTCGTCTGATTGGCTGAGGAATTGACATTATGATTGTAGATCATAAAAAAATCATTCATTCTATAAACAACATTTTTTTATATTAGTATTTGTTAGTGCTGTAATCTGCTCGATCATCAGTTTAATAAAAACTCTCAAATGATATTGAGAGGAAATGCAAGCGACTCTTATTCCAGACAAACGTTGTCCTCTGTTTCCTCCTTAGATAATGTTGTTATAATATATAGTTTATTATTATTATAGCAATTAGGCTTTTAAAAATGAAAGAAAGTGCCTAGTTTTACTAATCATTTTCAAAATTCAAACACATTTCACGAATAAAAAATAAAAACAGCAAAACGTAAATGCATAGGTAAAGTTTTTATTATTTCATAATTAGATATCACGAACAGATCAAGGACGCTCTGAAGAAAGGCCAGGTCAAAACTATCCGTAACCGAAAAGCGGTTATGAAAGCGCTTGTAAACGTAGAAGAAGTGAAAGGCGTTTGTCAGGATCGTAGCAGTTGGAAGGATGTAGTCACAGCCTACCTTTATGGGAGACAGACGTGATGTTATACATATATATGAATACAAAAGTTTTTGGATTCTATTGACCCTTTTTCATTATTTTTTTCGATTTACTCTTAAGTACATTTTTTCAAAGCTAATAAAAACAAATGACTCTCATTTTTCTTCTTTCATTTGTTTTTTAGGTTAGGTAGCACTTTTTCGCGAGAAGCGGAGGTGCTCGCTGCTGTGTACCGGCACATGGCAGCGAGGAGGGATGGTGGTGGGCTCCGCTTACATCCGGGGGAAATCAGGAGGTTAAGATTGGAGTTAAGGGAGGAGGAACTAGTGAAGTGGGAGGAGGACCTGGTGGATGCGCGCTATGGGCGACCAACCATAGACGCCATCCGCCCGGTCCTCAGGGAGTGGATGAGGAGGGGGCATGGCTCCCTCACGTACAGGCTTGTGCAGGTACTGTCCGGACATGGATGTTTCGGATGGTACCTGCACAGGATAGCCAGGAGGGAGCCGCTGCCTGTGTGCCACCACTGTGGCGCGGCGGAAGATACGGCGCACCACACACTAGCAGAGTGCGCCGCGTGGGAGGAGCCGCGCCGCGATGTGGTGGCAGCGGTGGGAGCAGATCTCTCGCTACCGACGGTGGTAAGGGCGATGGTGGGTAGCGAGGAGATATGGAAGGTCGTCGCCTCCTTCTGCGAACGAGTTTTGTTGCAGAAGGAGGCAGACGAAAGGGGCGGGAGGAGGATCCGCAGGCGCATCCTCGCCGCAGGAAGAGGCCCAGAGCGCGGTGGGCCAGGTACGTGCGGGGCTTCCTGCGGTCGTAGGAGCCCCTGTGGTGGTCCGGTGTGGGGGGGTGTTGTTGGTGGTTGTGGTGATGTTTGTTGGTGGTGGTGTTTTGTGTGTGTGTGTGTGTGTGTGTGTGTTCTTCTCCCTCTTTTCTTGGGAATCCCTCTTCTTGCTCGTCTTGTCGGTTTGACAAGATGAGCAGAGGAGAGGGACCTGTTTTCTTCTTCTCTTCTTCTTCTCGGGTATCCCTCTCCTTGCTTGTCTTGTCGGTGTGGCAAGATGAGTTAAGGAGAGGGACCCACTTATTCTTCCTTTTCAGCAGTGGCGGGTTTCTTCACCTGTTTTCTTTGCCCGTCACTGTCTGTCCCATTTTTCCTATTTCATTGGGGGGCAGGAAGTATATCCTGCCCCCTGGATGTTTGACCAATCTAGGTCATGCCTCCTACGGGAGGCGGGCGAAGAGGTGGGGTTGAGAAGTGTGTACACTCCCCCATCCCCACTGGGCCATTGCACGACGAGGCCCGGCGGGTTCGCTGCAGGGGGCGACGCGGTGCTTGCGAAAGCCACCCCGTGTCGCCCCCATCCCAAATGCAGCGGACGGCCCCGGGGGGTTTTAGTGGGTATTTCCGGGCGACTCTCGCCCGGGTGAGTCCCACACTGCACGGAGCTCGTCACTCCGTGCCCCTTATCTATCGTATTGGGGGACTTTGATCCCCTAAATACAATAGATAAGGGTAGTGCGTAAATGCATTTCCCCCCGTCAAAAAAAAAAAAAAAAAAAAAGGTAGCACTTTTTCACTCACACCTAAAGAACATATGAAATGTGGGCGGAGCAGTGGGCACTAGTTATGTATATCATTAAATCTAAGCCATTACTAATATTCAAATTTAAGTGCATCAGATAGATATTCCACTGTCAATCACCACGATAATCTAAAAGAATAAAAATAAATCGAATGTTTACATTAAAAAAGATATATCCTATAATACATAAATCATTTAATCCTATTTACCTTTTTGTAAGATTAGATTGAATAAGCGGGGTAGGTAGGTTAGTACGTCCGTTACAATGAATCATCTTTCAACGCAAACGCAAGACAATGTAAACAAACTTCAAACAGAGCCGTTACTTATTCTTTAAAATTTACATCATTTTTCGCAATAAACTATTGTAACATTTCAAAATATGACGTATTCGGGACGTAAACATTTCTATTATGTTTTTTGTGTTTATTTATGTGTTGCTTTTTATATATACAACACGACTCAGAAGCGATATGAGGTCAATTGGTTACGGGAGATTTGAAAATGTCGTACTAGATTATCTCATCTCCCTAGATTGTATTATGTTATTAGTTTGTTTGAAATCGGTTTATGATTTCTTTTAGATTGGATCCATTCCCTACATATATGTACTTAATCAAATCTTTTAACAATGGAATGGTAGAATCATTTTTTTTTAATAACGTTCATAATAATAGAAGACCAGACTATTAAGTATGCGTGTCATTATGTTCCTAGTCTATTTTAAATGCTTTTAAAGAAAAAATTTCCATTTATAAACGAGTACATGGGTAACACAAGCTGACCACGATTCTAATATTATTAACGGTATTAAAACAAAGGATATATCGAAGTAAACAGAAGTAGATTAATAATGTAATAGTATAATAGTTTTTTCGCATATAGTATATATCAATTTGTAATAAAATCTCTTTGGCTGTGCTATCTGTATCTGGTTGGTTTTAATGACATAAAAAAGGTTTAATAAAAAAAAAAAAAGAAACAAACTAGTAAAATGTTTTTCCAGCTACGTTTCATTTGTTTTTCTTTCTGTCAAAATGACTGAATCTAATGGAGAAATTCGATACATTTTAAAATCATTTTACAAAAAAGGAAAAAATGCAATGCAAGCCGTGAAAAGAATTTGTGATGTTTATGGACCTAATGCAATGTGGGTAAGAGTACCACAAAGTTCGTTTAAGTGTTTTCAATTCAGGATTTTTATGGGAAAGATGCACCTCGCTCTGGTCGTCCTATTACGGATAAAGTGGATGATTTTTTTGAAAAGTGGAGCAAGATCGGGATATCAGTAGTTACCGAGTGTTACGACATAGCTGAAGAACTAGGAATAGACCACAAAACAGTTTTGACCCATTCGAAAAAAAACTGGGTACACAAAAAAGCTCGATATTTGGGGCCACGCGAGCTCACTTAAGGAAACCTAATGAACCGTGAACTCATTTTCGATTCTTTATTCAGACGTAATGAAACCGAACCGTTTTTTAAGAGATCAATAACTGATGATGAAAAGTGGATCACGCACGATAATAACGTGCGAAAAAGGCCGGTCAGGCTTCACAGACTATGGCAAAACCTTTTTATTTTTTGAGTGAGAAATGTCTTTATGCACCTTCCCCGGCATCTCTAATCTGCGACAAAATCTCGCAGCTAACTGTGGCAAAACCTGGGTTGACTCGCAATAAGGTGATGCATGTATGGTGGGATTAAAAGGGCATTGTTCATTATGAGCTTTTACCGCCGGGTAGAATTATTGATTCGGTTCTTAACTGCTAACAACTAATGAGAATAAAATAAGAAGTTGAGAGTAAGTGGCCGGAATTGATCAATAAAAAGGATGCGATCTTTCATCCTGATAACGCTAGACATCTTAAGCCACTCAGCAAAAAAATTAGGCAGTGTCAGGTTAACATCAAGAGAGGACTGCCAAAATTACTTATTGCGTTGTTTTGATCAGAAGTCCCTAAATTTCTGCAGCAACAGGATCATGATACTATCTATAAGGTAGCGGATACTCATTGAACAAACTGGCACATAAATACTGTAATTAAATGTAAATACACTTTGAAAAAAAAAGTCTGAGTTTTCATATAAAACGCGAAGAAACTTTGTGCCCAAACAAAAAAGTTTTTTTCCGTATTAAATTCTTCTTCTTTCTACAACAATTACAAAAAAAAAAATCCTCTTCCTCTACCCTTATATACCTTCAATCATCAGATCGGCGAAATAAGATGGTGACTGCAATACGTAAGTACTTGAATACCTTTGGTAACAAATATATGAAACACGTGAAAGTGTCTATAATAATTCAGGATTTCACTCGATTTTGCTGAGATACACTGATCAGATCCTAACTTGGTGACAACCACCTTGAGAGTGTACTCATTTGAATATAAAAAAAAAATTACAAATAGGTCCACAATTGACGGCGAAGTCGCGTAACAAACATATAAAACAGAAAAAAAACATACAGACAAAGCGAGAACCTCCTCCTTTTTGAAGTCGATTAAAAATTAATCGATATTCGCCTTGAGAAAGTATTCGTGATATTTGGGGACAAAAACTTTCGTTTCCTATTTCACCTCGATTCAAGTGAAGAAGCCCTGATGCTCAGTAGGAATCAGCTACGAGTATTAGTGAGAGCACTAACTGGGCACTGTTGTTTGGGCAAGCATATGTACAACATCAGTGTCCAGAACACAAGAGAGTGCAGGTTCTGTGAAATCGCAGACGAAACACCAACGCACATCTTGTGTGAATGTGATCCATTAATACCCATACGTAACCGAATTCTAGGTAAGCATGTGTTGCTCCCGGAGGAGGTACAGACGCTCTCTGCCAAAAAGATCCTACAGTACATTCAGGTTGTAGGTCTAGGCAGTGAGGTTTAGCAATATAGGGGCGATCACAATAGATCTGACTAGGTCGCAGTGATACAGGACTGTTTAAGCCTGCATAGCTTTTCGAATAATAATAATAATAATACTAACCCTTGACCCTCTCTAAGGTTCCATTCCAACTGAAATAGTATGCCAGATTGTTTAGCCAATTGTTTAGCGTTATTTTTTTTTTTTTTTTTAAAGATTGGCCCCCCTGACATAATCAGGGACTTTGGCAATACTTAAACTATAATAAAAATCTTTCCCCCATTCTCCCTTTTATTGTCTTTTTTCATTGGGCTCGTTCTTTTGCCAATTCCTTCCTTCTTTTAATTTTGATCATGATCTTTTATTCATTCTATTCTTTTCATTCTATATTATACATAATTTTATACACAATGTCAGTTTTAACAAAATACAAAATAACGAATTCAAATAATAAATAGTAAAATGTGATTGTAATTTCAAATTTCAATTATAATTCCAATAGTTAATAGTAATAATTCCTTTATTTATCCAATCAATTTTCCCGAGCCACCACGTTGGAAAGACCACCGCTATTTGTTCCTTGTTCCAGCACCCCTTGCAATACGGTCCATGTACTGCAAGAGGGCTGGGCGGTGGTCATCGTCCAGCAGCATGACCGCCAGGGCGTCCGCTCTCACCCTGGCCCCAGTCCTACACTCGAGATCGTACCTGGACGAGCCGAACCTAGGACAGTCCTCTAAAAGATGTAGGACTGTCTCGGCGGTATCCGGATCACAGGCACACACGCGGGACTGTCTTTAATTTTGAATCGGTGCAGGTACGCTGCGAAGCCCCCGTGACCCGTTAGGATCTGCACGTGGGCTGGTGACAAACGAGTCTTCTTCAACACCCGATGGGCCCCCTCTACCTCTGGGAAGAAGACTAGCGTCACCGCCCCCGTGTCGGAGGCCTCGTAGCGTGCCTGCCATTTCCTAATAGTGTCCCGACGTATGACCTGTTTCGCGTAGGATCTCGGATACCGATCGTAGTCGGCCGCGGTCTTCTTGTGTGCGGCCCGTTTTGCCAGTTCATCGGCACGCTCATTACCTGGCGTGCCGACGTGTGCCCTCACCCAGTGTAGACGAACCGAGCGTCCCTCTGCACGCATTTCCCGGAGCATCTGTTGCGCTCCCAGGGCCAGGCGGTGTGGGGGTGCCGGGTTTGCCAGCATCTCCAGCGACGATTTAGAGTCGCTGAAGATGCCGACTTCCCGGTCCCGTGATTTTTGAACCGCCTGTACCGCCCTATAGAGCGCAAACAGTTCAGCCTGGAATACCGTGCAGAAACGCTCTAGGCGAAGCGTAGAGTACCTGAATTCCTTGCCCCCCTTCCACCATGTAAAAGCTGCTCCCACTCCACCGTCGATCTTTGAACCGTCGGTGAAGATTTGGGAGCCGCCCTGTTCCAGGGGGGCTTCTAGGCTCTCATACGTCTCGCCCTCGCATATCGCTGGGTGAGGATACTGGCCAAACGAGACGGGCCGCTCCAACCCACGATCAACCACGATCTCGTCCAGTTGCCCTTCCCGTTTTGCACGGTACAGTATCTCCACCTCCCGTGCCCGGAGGTCCAGCGGGAGCAAGTCTGCCAGCACGATTCCCGCCGTCAGAGAGACCGTGCTGTACGCCCTACAAATCTTCTGGGCAAAACCCCTCTGCAGCGAGTCTAGCTTCTTGCGAATCGAGAGCTTCGTCGCAGAGGGGCCCCATACATTTGCGGCGTACAGCACGATCGGCTCGATGACAGCGACGTATATCGTTCTGATGATATCCGAGTTCAAGCCCCAGCTCACTCTCGCAGCACATGCCAGTTGTTTGTAAATATCCGCAGCCCTTTTACAGGCTGCGGTGACATGTGCCTGGAAAGTGAGCAGACCAAGCAGGCGGATCTCACTTTCCAGCGAAATCCGGACTCCGCCCATGATGAGGACTGGTGTGTCAAACTTAAGCTTCCTCGTCAGCACCATCGCCTTTGTTTTGCGTGGTGCGAAAGAAAGCTTAAACTTGACACCCCAGTCCATCACGGTCTGCAGAGTCCGGTTCGCGAACTCCTGCATTGGTCCGACCTCCTTCCCGGAGAACACCAGAACGACATCGTCGGCAAAAGCCTGGCAGTACACTCCCGCGGATTCGAGCTCCACCAAAAGGGAGTCTAGGATAACGTTCCAGAAGGACGGTCCAGCTATGGAACCCTGGACACATCCCTTGGAACTTTCCCGACTCACCTTTATTCCGGCATAACTGAGCTCTACTCTCCGGTCTTCCAGGTATGAAGAGACCATACCGTACAAATTCCTCGGACACCCTTTAGCTACGAGCTGGGACTTCAAGCCAGGCCACCAAGCGTTATCAAAGGCTCCCTCTATGTCCAGTGACACCAGGGTTACGACCTCCTTGGCCACCACCCGGGTCCTGATATGGGTCACCAGATCATAGAGTGAGTCCTCCGTCCCACGCTGGGGCATGAACCCATATTGACGCACGCTGAGTTTTGGCAGCAGATGCCAGCGTAAACATCGGACGAAGAGCTTTTCCAGGAGCTTTCCCAACACAGGCAGTAGGCCAATCGGGCGGTATGACTTGGGGTCGCAGTAGTCCTCTCTACCGGGTTTCCGGAGTATGCACACATGGGCTATCTTCCAGGGTCTAGGGAAGTAGGACAGCTCCAAGCACTTGTTAACAAGAGCCCGGAACACGTCCTCTCCCCCCCCTAGAATCGCATGTGTGCATATGTCCGCGGTTAATCCGTCTCTCCCGGGAGCCTTCTGCGGGTGAATCTCTTTACACACCCGCATCACTTCATCCCGGGTAAACGGCGGATCGTCCGCCGATAACCCCCGAATATCGGCAGGAAGGATCCCCTCTGTCCCTTCCCTCACGGCCCGGTGAACCTCTGTTTCGTCATCCACAGTATCCTCCGGAAAGAGCACGGAGGTTAGCCGCTCCACGGACCCCTGCGGGTCAAGAATGCCCCCGTTGGGGTCCTTGAGCAGCACTTCCTCACGTTTCCGCTCTGTCCGTCTAAGTACCCTGTAGATTCCGTCCCAGAGACTCTCCCTGTCCTGTGCCGTGCAAAACTCCTTCCAGCTCCTCGTCTGGGCGTCCGCTGCCTGCCTCTTGTACAACTCAAGAGCATCGAGATAATCTTTGACGACGTACTGCCTTCTGCTAGGGGCAGCGCAGCGGATCCTGCGCTTCCGTCGCGTCGCCTCCCTTTTTAGGCGGTCCAGATCTTCAGACCACCAGGGTGGACGTGCCACTTTCTTTACGCCACCTGCCTTGGGAACCACCTTATTACAGGCTTCCTCAATGCAGATGACGTATTCGGACACCACTGTCTCCAGACCCTCAATGTTCGCCGACCTTATCCACATTACATGCCGTGAGACTCCTCTCGGACAGTTTCTCTTAGAATGTGGATATGAATGTTTAGCGTTATTACTGTTTACCATCTCTGGCGTCAATGTCGTTTAACATCAGGTGAAATGTGGTTAAATCGCTATACTGTGTACTGCTGATAGTAAAAAACAATAACAAATACACTAAACGAGTGAAAAATCTTCAGAGACTTAACGTATATAAAGAATTATACGCATAAGATGAGAAAACGCGGCAAAAGTTGAAAGAATTCAATACATAAATAATGAAACATAAACTTAACCGTTTCAAAAAAAAAAAAAAAACAAATTCTATTACCGATATCAAATCGTAATCGTTCGCAAAATGATTGGGGGCAATCAATTGCCGAGATGAAGGAGTTAGCCATTTCGACAGCACCGAAACGATATTACATTTCGAAGGGTTTTAATTAAATTTTAAAACCGTAGAAAGAGGGGTCACGCGGCCGTTTCGTCGGCTCCCGTTCACCGTGCGGCGAGCTTCGCATCTGATCTCGTGATCAGCGGGGCCATTTATATTAATATTAGCTCTCCGGTTATATTTTGCACCGTTGTTTTTCGAATGATTTCACAGATCGTTTACTAAAAGCGAAGGAAAATATGAATGCTCTTATTTATTGCATCGTTCATTATCTCACTTTCGTATTACTATGACGTGCCAACCTGCTTTGTTTAGCGTAAATGTTTATTTGATGTAGCTCGTTGAAGCTATTTAGTTTTTAAATGGTAGTTGGAATAAAATACTGACTACGTGCCTTTTGTTTTGTTAATCCTATGCTTTATGACAAGACTGCTCAATCCTATGCCCGTGGGCCATAATGTGACTCGTTTACGATATTTAAATGGCCCACGCGAGCAAACTATATTACCTCCAAGTTGAGAGCCTTGAGTTTACGGTCACTAACAGATATTTATGAAATACTTTTCTTAGATCTTAGTTATGTAACAAGTAAATACCGTACATCATCAGTATTTGTGACTTATTGCTACTATCAACGCATAATTTAATTCCTGGCATAAAAATATATATATAAACAAAATCTAACATAGTTTTCATTTTTTTTATTTTGTGATACATAAACATAAAAATTTGATTCTTAATTTGGCCTGAGGTGAATTCGAAAATTGTCATTTTTCGGAAATAATGTAAATCCGTAGAATATTGATTGATCAGTGACGTCACGAAATAAAGCAACATGGCGGCTAGCGTTGTAATTTATGAATAAGTAAATAATCTAAAACCTTATTGTCATCGGCGGATCAAAATAAGGCACAATATCATATTATAATTAACAACAGCAACAGTTAGTGTGCCGCCAAAACTTTCCTAAATCGTCCGTTTGGCCCAACTGATAAAAAAGTTGAGCAGCCTTCCTTTATGAGATAGGGCCATCCATAAATTGCGTCCCCTCCTCGCTCTTGATACAGCTGGTCACATTTGTGAGACACACCGTCTACCTAGTGTGACGTCACGTATTTTGCTCCTACAAATTATTAAATGAAAACAGTAGTATGTAAATTTTTGTTTTGTTTACTTTTAAAATACAATTTAATAAAATCAATATCCAATCAAACATTTGAAAAAAAAGGCAAAATATAGTTATGTTAATACTTAGGAATAGATTTAATAATATTTATGACTCCACCAACCGGTTGTCACACTTTGTCGACTTAACGTGTGGCGTAATTTATATATGGCCCCATAACGCATTTCCGCTGTCGATCAGGACGTACTTACTAACCATGCGAATATGTCTAAAATGACCGAGCTGTGGCTACGGGTTGAGTATAAGACTTTCCCTTCGAAATAATGATAGGACATAAACGACTAAATGCGAAGCAATGATGTCGCAGGGGGTAATGTGGCCGGATTCCGCGTCAATCGACGCGGGTTCGATCCCCACCTATCCGACATTAAAATCGGCCTGAGCTTTCGTTGAAGGTAAACATCGTGAGGAAACCATAGCATGGTGTTAGGGGATTTTCTAATGATGCCCGCCTGGGTAGCTACCACCCTCAAGTTTGAAAACCTGTCACCAAATACCAATAGGTATGTTCCGGCAGCATCACTTGAGAACAAGTACCTCTAGGCTTAGTGTGTTTACCGTCCTGGATCATATCGTCACTTAACACCAGGTGAGATTGTGGTCAAAGCACTGAGTTTACACCGTGTAAAATAAAAGACTATTATTCATGTTCGTTGTACGTCAACTTTGTATAACAAATTCAATTATTAGACAACACTCCAGGGTCGTGTTTGATCCGGAACTAATTACACTTAAACGAAGAAATTATTTAGTTTTCAAAATCCAAAAGTTCCGAACAAATTTCATAAATCAGCAATCTCTTTTTCTAGCACCACATTAATATAATAGAATAAATAAAGAATTATATATATACTCACTCAACTCGCAACTCTTGAAATTAAAACTTAAAAACTGGTTATCTGGTCTTAACTATGAGGATACAGAAGCTTTACTCCACATTATTATATAATATATAGGTATTTCTTCTGGTTCAAAATTTAAACTACAAGGTAAAGTTTTTTGGAATGACATTCTGATTTCTCAAATTCGAATAAAGTAAGCTGTTTTAGTCTTGACATCTAATTTATTTAGCAATAGCTTAAACACACACATACAAATCCAATCACACAAACGATTATTTATACCTACGCTGACTCGCACCGCATACATACACAACACGAGTATATTTTTTATTATAAAGCTGTAATGTTATAAAGGAAGGCACTGAATCCCGGGGCACAAAATATTTTTTTGTCCGGGTCATTGCACCCTCTGATTTGTATTTGATGAATAAAGATTTATTATTATTATTATTACTAAATCAGTGACATTGTTTTCAAGTATAGTGTTTTATCTATGGACATTATATCACCAAGTGCAGAGGGTCTTTAGATTACATAATACCTGTTTAATTGACTTGTCAAAATATTGCATTGGTCTAATTGTTGCAATGAATCAGAGTGAGTGAGATTATTAAAAAAATTGTCCATTTATCGAACGATACTTTTGAATCGTCCAGTAATGAATAGAAGCAAAAAGTGAAGGTTTTCAATAATAAAAATAAAAGCATGGTTTTATTTTAATTTATTTTTATACGTGAAAGAAAACACGGGCAGAGTTCAGCAACAAACAAGATACAAAAAAATAATATTATATATTAAAAGCCAACAAAATGAAATAGTATGTTTCTCTAAAATAAGTTACTAACGTCATAATTATGTCCAGAGCTTAAAAGTTCACTAAACTGCTATATATGACTCGATGCAACACAATAGCCGTAACAAAAACAATACGAACACAATGCGTAAAGTTCAAAACTTTTGCTGTTCATTCGATGGAACAGGATTATCTCTGTCAGCGTCCACAAACAACGTGCGATGTAATTTGATTTCTATATTTATACCAATTAAATCCTTCTTTCAACTCTCCGTACCATAAACAGAGTTTGAGAAATAATTTTCAAGCTTGAATCTCCCTTTGTAATAGCTTATTGTTATCAAAAAGAATTTGATCTTCCGCCTCGAATGACTCTCCGGCTTTCGCGTTTTCTGTTTACGTCTTTTATTTATTAAAGTTTAAATTGTCGGGTTTTCGACTGGTTCAAACGAAATTGTTCAAGGGTGGCGAAGTACGTAAAAGGTCCTCGGGGACATTTGTAAATGAGTTTGCTAAATCATTAGCTAGTTAAGGCAGATTTATATACTCGTATTTCAGAATTTTGCATCTAGTCCATAAACAATGTTCACGGTTCGTGATTTTAGATTTTGGCAAAATTTATGTACGTTTAAATTTGCATTTTAAAATTTTCAAACTTTTAGAATCATTTATTATTCGCATTTGCTAATGATTATTTTTAATTAAAAAAAAGATCGTGTTGCAACTAAGTTGTGAGGATTTTTATGCTAAATAGACTTTGAGTTTAATCACGTTCATACTCCCCATTTCACTCGAGGCGCTATCGCTTCTGATCTAGTATCCAACGTTAACATTTCATATTACATAATTATCTAAGAGCGTGTATTACATTATCACTGAAATCTCCTATTGATCTCTTAAAGAAAATACTTAATAAATCAATCTCACTCCTCATTAACTTCTCGGAATATCGCATAAATCACATAAAGACTCTCATATATATGTATGCGGATACGGTTTTTAGGATTTCAAGAATATTCCACCCAACATTGGTGAGGAAATCAACAGACAGGTGAAATACAATATAAAACAGACAAACGAATGAAGAGAAAATCAAATAAAATCTGTTTATGCTAACAATTTGATCTATTGTAAAAGACAAACAATTCGTATAATAGCAAGAGGAATAAGGGGATCTAAAAGGTCGTTATTTGTTGATCTTTAGTCGTAGAATGAGACTTAAATAAAGACAGTCAATTATCCTCGAAAGTTAGTGTGTACAATGTGTTAAAAACTTTTCCAATCATAACTGTCATTCCCAAACAAAACAAACGATTTAATATCGAAAATAATAATTATGTTCCTGTACCCTTTTGTTTCTCTTTTGTATATGTGAAAGTCTATTATAAGTTTATCTGTACTAATAAAAAAAGTTGAAATGTCTGACTGTAATGTCAAAATTATTAATATTTTTTAATAAATAATGAATTTAAGATACCTATAGCACAAATACCATATTTTTTTAATTTTGTCTATCCGTCTGTTCGTAATGGGTAAACTCCGGAACGGCTAGACCGATTTTGATGGGACTTTTGTTAGTTAGTTAAAGTTACTCCGGGTAATTAAGGGTACTTTTAATTTTCGAAAACAATCACGGTTCCGCGTTAAAAAAAGTTAAACTCATAAAAATCTCAATAAAATCCGATTCAATTCACAGTTTTACGGGCAGGTGCTATAATTTATGAGAAAAATGTTATTATATAAAACTTTATCTTAATACAAAATTTTTATCGGAAAATAATTAGGTTCCGTATAAAACGCAGTGAAGAAAATATGAAACGCGGGCACAGTCGCGGGAACACATCTAGTTACTTCTTATAAAATTATCATTGCCTCGGAAAGTTTGTCGATGGAGATTATAAGAGTAATAACATTTCTTAATTTTTAATTTATACCTTATCGAATTTCGATTATGTTTTACGTTATTTACCTTGATTAAATGAAGCGCCTCGGTGGTGTAGTAGTATTACGGTACGACAGACGTTGTGAGGTCTCAGGTTCGATCTCCATCTCGGGTCAAGTGATATTGGGTTTTTCTACTCAGTATCATCTGTCAGATCTGGGGCAGAAGTAAGCTCGGCGAAATGTGGGTGGTGTAGTTCGCTGTTTCACCTCTGCCTAACCCTTCGGAGATAACAGGCGTGAGCTTATGTTATGTTTAATAAATGAAGGAAATATAAAAATCAATATGGTTCACGACTTTCAGATCGCTATATTTCATTGAAGAGGAATTCGGTGACTTTTTACCATAATGTGACTTCTCCTTATTGAATTTACCAATACAATATTTAAAGCATTCAAAGAACCGGTTCGAAAGATTATAATTATGTGATAAACACGAAAAGAAAATTTTACTTTAAATACAATAAAAAAAAGATGTGTAATTTTTTAAAAGATTGCATTGCGTGTAGTTTTTACATACAATTAAAATTTTAAAACGGTTCTTAATATGGATTTTGGTAGGATTACTTCTGTTTCTGAAAATGTAACTGAGTTGACTAATTTTGGTCACAGGATATCTGACCAGGGTGTAGAGATAATGCGAAAGTATTTCTTACTCTCTGGCCATTAAGGATGAACGAAGGAATATATACGTAGAAAGATAGATGCAAAATTTCCCCACGTTAAAAATATACAGGATCCTACCAATAATACCTATCTATACTAATAAATAAAATTGAGGTCTCTGTATGTAGATATGAATGTATATACGATACCTATATTAAAATATATTTTTTTTAAATTTGTTGTCTGTCTGTTTGTAGTGGGTAATCTCCGGAACGGCTGGACCGATTTGAACGGGACTTGTTTTGGTAGATAGCTAAGGTACTCTAGGTAACATAGGATACTTTTGATTTTCTAAAATAATTAGGGTTCCGCGTAAAAAAATAAAACTCATAAAAAATTAAATAAAATCTGATTCAATGCATAGTTTTAAGGACAAGTGCTATAATTTATGAGAAATATTTTTACTTTATGTTAGTACTAAAATATTTTAGGAAAATAATTACGGTTCCGTACAAAAAAAATTAAAACGCAGTGACGAATATAGGAAACGCGGTCGCAGCCGCGGGCGGACAGCTAGTTTTATATAAATTTGTACAGAATAGCATACGACACAAGACACAATAGCATACGACCTGTTTAACTTATTTCACAGGAGTGTATGTTATTTTCAAAGGTATGTTGGCACTATGCCTTTTTTGAAATAGGTTAAAAAATAGTGCATTAACTAAACCAACTGGTGATATGCACGCCTGTAAATATACTTCATACCATAATAGAAAATACTCCTTCAACAATAGATTAATAAATAAATATACTGAAAATAATTCTATGAGTAAGTAGTAATTTTTTTTTTACTCAGTTACTTGATGATACAATGAATAATATATATCGGAATTTTCATATAACTTCCAATATACGCCACTGATTTTGCTAAGAAAAACTTTTTCAATCATAACTGTTCGACGAAAGACAACGAAAGAACGAATCGAGCCCGTGAAATTTATCTTTTATTTAACTTTATGTTTATCTTTTGTTTTATATATTGGAGTATTAGTGCGATCTATCGGTACGATTTTGATCAATTTTGCGGTACATAAATACAATAAATTGACTTCCAACTCGTAATGATTTGCGACTACTGCGGTCGGCTCTTAAAAATAATATAACACTGGAAACGTTCTTCACAGTTTATGTTATTCATTGTGCGGCTTGTCGGTTTTTAGCAGATACTTTCGACTACTTAACGCGGTGACTGAAAAGTAACTGGTAGTAATCGAGCTTGTCTCAACTGCGTAACTCGACTCCACTGCTGATTCCTACGATACTACGGTTAGGACTTAGGAGTATTGACCAACCCTGGCCAAAATGGGATACACAATAGACAATATACTCTCTTCTGTTACTGTTTTTCTTCCTTGATGCCTTCAGTAGTGTACATTATTACAGTGTACATTATTACAGTGTGAGTGTATAAATAAAAAAGATAAACCCATAGGAAGGTTGGGAGTGCCATTACATTTTTAATTAACCTCTTTGTTTAAAATTAACCCCTTAAGCACTAACCTGGCGTTTACGCCAGCTTTCCATTGTTTTCCTACTGTCTCACTTTTTTGGATAATCGACATATTAAATCAACAGCATGATAGTAAACATGCCATTGCCGAAGGTACTGGTTCCCAAGTAATGCTGGCAGAACATACCTGTCAGTGTTTGGCGACACATTTTCAAACACGAGATTGTCATTTAGTTCGTGGATAGGTGCAGCGTCGACGCAAAATCCGACCACACACCATCATCAAAATTTAGCAAAAGTGCTAAACACTTCCAAGATAATTAACAACAACTTTCAATCTAAAAAAGCCCTATCAGCATTTGTTAACTTTTATCATACCGATAAATTAACCAATAATTTTCCAAAAAAAAAAAAATAAGAGGCAAATTAAAAAAAGAAGATTCTTAGTATCATGAAAATTTACATAGTCATAAAAGAAAACGCAAAAAAATAATTTCCACGGCGTTTTTAGATACATAAAGTAAAAAAAGAAACAGCAGTGAAACCATTTCAAAATTACCCACGGTAACTTAAATAATGGGCGGTGGGAAGTGAAACTTTATCATAATAACAGCCGAGAGAGGCACACCTGAGCTCCGTGCTCTGTGATAACTTAATTTAGTATTCAGTTAAAGTAGGTAAGGCAGGATTTGGCCTTTCTTGTCGTCGGAATCTCACATACTTTGGTCTGTCGACGTAATTCTTTACGTCCCTCTTCCCCACCTACTGTAAGCAAATATTCATCTAACATACGATATAATGTACAAATAATTTAATAATTGTTTGGCGATTAATTTCAGTCGAAGTTAAATTACAAGAAACACAACTCACACAATTTCGCTGATGTGTCATCAAAGTGATGAATTTTAAATGTAGTTTCTGACTGCTTATGGCTTTAAAGTCTTAGATGTTAAGACAGAACGAGCGAAATTTTGTGAGTTGTGAGTAGTGTTTTTTGTGTCGCGTAGTTTAGTTTCGACTGAAATTCAGTTCGATCAACTAACGGGCGTATTTAATTTATTTAAATATTTGTGTCATATAATTTGATGCATTAGAAAAAAATCTGTATTTAAAAGCATTAAAAGACGATGGGTAAATACACATAAAACAAAATAAAATAAATTAATAAACACACTGTAATTTATTTAATAAATATATCCACTTAATATGAAAATATTAAATTGTAATTTTATGTTTAACCTCAAAAATATATTTGTCCGCCTCTAATATATTTCAAGAAAGAAACATGTTAATTCTTGTCAATTTAGTACTAAACAGTCTGCTTCTCTTATTCCCCACTTCCCTGTAATCGAATTTCAAACATGGCGGCCGAAATTTAAAAGAAAAAACGAAAAATAGGTGTAGTATTATACATATATAATAGGTAAATACATTAATATGTATTTATTGAAAAAATATTTTGACACTTCTATTTTATTTATTACCAGCTGTGTGCCCGCGGCCTCGCCCGCGTTTCATATATTCTTCACCGCGTTTTACTTTTTTATACGGAACCCCATTTCATTTACTTTAAACCATTTTAGTACTAAATTAAAATTAAAAATATGTCTCATAAATTCAAGCACTTACCGGTAAAACTGTGCATTGAATCTAATTTTATTCAAATTTTTATGAGTTTTAATTTTTTATACGCAGAACCCTAATTATTTTCGAAAATTCAAAGTACCTAAGTTACCCAGAATAACTTCAGCTATCTACCAAAAAGTCCCGGCAAAATTGGCCTAGCCGTTTCGGAGGTTACACAATACAAACAGACAGACAGGCAAAAATTGTTTCAATTGTTTAAATTCATATCTATTTAGTGAAAACAATTAATTTTGTCATTGCAAACAGACACTTCAATTTTATTTATTTGTATTGACTAGGTCATTTCACCTCAAATCGACCAATAGTTGGAATCGACCCCTTTCCATTAAAAACAATTTTTGGTCAGAAGATGTCTTTTATCATATAACGAAGTTCTACAAAAGTTTTTTTTTTTCAAAAGTTATGCAAAATTCAAAATATCGATATTTTTCAAGTATTTCCATCTTATCTTTTATATATCTCAAAAACTATTTTAGATACAGAAATTAAGTACAGTTCAATTTAAAGAAGATACTTGGGGCCAAGAAAAAAAAATCTTTTTTGATAGACAATTTGGAAAAACATATTAAATACCTATAATACACACCAAAATTGGAACCTTGGAATATTCTTAAAAGATCCTGAAAATTTTGGAACTGTGTTTTTTGTTTTTTCGATCCCGCCGCCGGAGACAGGCGGCTAATTTTGCTCCCGCACACACTCTGGGTCCCCCTCCGGCGGTGACCCAAGACCTGTCTCGTTCCCCAACTGGGGAGGCTCTTGTCATCACTGCCAGTGCGGTACAGTGACACTGTCCATGCAATGAGCATCACACGCACAACACTGCACAGAACACGCAGGTACATAGGTCCTGTAACAGTTTTTTTTTGTATTAATAAAAAAAAACGTAGGTATTAGCTAGGATTGAAATTACGCGGGATTTTTTACACAAAGGTAACGGCCAAGCCATGGTTCGATCTCTTGTGCTAGTTAACTTTTCCTGCTGAGTGCCATCAGCACTCGCCCACAAAGTTACGTGAAGCTGTAAAGGCCCTTTCGGTCAACAGCATTAGCTAGTTTAGATAAAAAAATGTAACATCTTGAAAAAATAAATATTTTGTTTAACTATTTCAATACACATATTTCTCGTGACATGTAGAGGCTTACATCTTTCTTGACAGACCAAAGTTCTTGGGTCTCTCCGGGCGTAACCACAAATCTCAAGGGACGCCCGTCGTATACACATCCCTACGTCCTACCAAATGGTCGTTAATTACACGCTTAAAGTGAAAAGTTCTTGGACAAAGATGTGCGGTAAAAGGGTTTATCACTACACAATGTAATACGAATGTAAACGAATAAACTTGTCCGAAAGTTAATTTGATGTACATCGTATTATTCTTAAACGGAACACATCAGAGTGATTTTTACAATGATGCCAATGTATTGCATATTAATCGAAATATTCGTTAATGTTTGATTCGTTTGAGGTTTCAGGACAACACATTTTGACTAAATTTTAGATATTTACCGATTTCGATGCTGAAATAATTCTAGCCTTGGATTTATTCATATAATATATACATATATAGTATCATCCCTTTTCCCGTGGGGGTAGGTAGAGATTACGTCCTTCCACTTGCTACAATCTTGACACACCTCTTTCGCTTCCTCTACTTTCATGAGCGCGGTAATACATACTCGCCGGTTATATATGTATCCATATCACCTTTTTTTTTTTTTTTTTTTGACGGGGGGAAATGCATTTACGCACTACCCTTATCTATTGTATTTAGGGGATCAAAGTCCCCCAATACAATAGATAAGGGGCACGGAGTGACGAGCTCCGTGCAGTGTGGGACTCACCCGGGCGTGAAGCGCCCGGAAATACCCACTAAAACCCCCCGGGGCCGTCCGCTGCATTTGGGATGGGGGCGACACGGGGTGGCTTTCGCAAGCACCGCGTCGCCCCCTGCAGCGAACCCACCGGGCCTCGTCGTGCAATGGCCCAGGTATCCATATCACCTGGCCTTTATTTAAGAAATGCTCGATTTGGTCAAAATACGTTCACCTAGGTCGACCCTTACCAACTTGTTTAGTCACCCTCGCCTTGTAAATTCGTTTCGTTAATCTTCTGTCATCCCCCTCTCTACATCCACGAACCGACTAAACATACCTTTCTCTATCTTCCGCACTACATCCTCTACCACACCACAGCGTTTACATATCACACTTTTCCTGACTTTGTCAATTGTCTTCATGTCAGCTTATATTTCTCAGACTTCTCATCTCGACACCGTTAATCTTACTCTCATGTTTCTTCTGCCAAACCCAACACTCACTGCCAAATAAATTATATAAAAATTACGTCTTTATACTTAATTTATATAAATGTAAATATAAATTTTTTTTTTATAATGTTTAATTTATGACACGACATTCTTTTCTTCTATATTTGGATATATTATTTGTCAAATTTCTCAAATTGTTTACAAGGCTAGTTACTGTAACTGAAAGCGAGCAATACACAATTTTTTTTAACAAATTCTGAGCCATTCGACATTAAATGCGGTACGTACTTTGTGATAATATGGTCTTATGGTAATAATATATTTTGTATGTTATTATCTCTCCCCCCCCCCTATTATATTTGTATTCCGTTATTTGGTAACGATTAAATGTTTTTTTTTCTGTCTGTATATCTGTTAGATGGTATTTCACTGAATTGATTGACTTTTCTTATTTCATTTTAATGGATATTAAATTACAACCTCCTAAAAGAAATAGAAATATTGTTTCTCATTTTATATAATATTATCCATCTAACTCTTTCAGAGTCGGTACCGGGGAGCTGAACCTGGTCATTTGTTTAGAACTAGTACATCTAGGGTAATTTTAAGTTAGGATAAGTTTAGCATCCTAAACCACATAGTCACCTAACATCAGGTGAGATTGTGGTCAAAACATTCAGTCCATACAGTATTTAAAACAAAAAAACATCCTCTCCTTCCTACGCATTACATCTCCACACGAAGACAGATGATGTTTTTGATAAGCGTGCAAAGATTCAATTACATACGACGTTTTTTTAAAGTAAATAAAAATTAGAATCGAATATTCCGTTGCATAGATATATTTACACATAAGGGTGCATCTTACATAAGCATGTAGTCAAAATTAAAATGCTACTAACTTTCAAGAGCATTTGATTTGCACTGATGAGATTGATGAAGGTGTAACTTTGCGCAAATCCAATGTAAATAATATGGTTGGTGTTACTTCGCAGCGCAAATTTGAATTTGACCCGGTATTAACAAAGTAACAACGGGCATATAATTGGCAGTAATCATTTGATTTGACGAAGACGCAAGCATCAAAAATTTCAACAGACTACGATAATCTTTTTCATCAAAAGTAAACAAAACCAGTACAGCAAAAAAAAACAAGAAAATTCTAAAAAGCTTAACAACAATAGCAAATTTCTCACGGATTCTCGTTAAACAACAAATTTGTATAAAAAATTACGTAATAAAGGGCGATGCTGATGAAGGCTTATGAATATCCATTAATAAATTCCGTTAATATCTTCCCACTTAACTTATTATCTGAGTATTAATTACGTTTCCTTGAAAGAACCGCTTGGAATAAACGAGGCCGGTACATTAGCGTTATTAATTCTTTGTATACCATGAAAAAAAAAAGGTAAAAGATTATTTGTGTTACTTTCAAGCCGTTCTTTATTATGAATATAATAGGTTTCTGCGAGATAACATTTACTCAACTTAATTCTGAATGCTCAACTTAATAGTCAAGTGAATTTTGAATATTTTAAACATGTTAAAGTTTTTTTTTTCTCTAGCCTAGCTTATACTGTTGACCGGGAGGCCATTTACAGCTTCACCATGACTTTGGGGGTGAGTACTGAAAGCATTCAGATCCAAAAAGGTCCAAAGTCGTACGCACTTCGGCTTGACCGTTACCTGAGTGTAAAAAAAATACCGCGGAATTTTGAACCTACCTATGAATAGATTTATTTAAAGATATTAATAACAACATAACATAAGCTAACGCCTGTTATCACCGAAGGGTTAGGCAGAGGTGAAATATAGCGAACTACACCACCCACATTTCGCCGAGCTTAGTTCCGTCCCAGATGTGACAGGGGGTGAGCCTATCGCCATAACGGGCACAAATTCCAAACTCCGGGATGATATTGAGTAGAAAAACCCAATACTACTTGACCCGACCCGGGGATCGAACCCGAGACCTCAGGACGGCAGTCGCACCGTAATACAACTGCGCCACCGAGGCAGTATTAATATCTGCTGGAATGACGACTGCCGACAGATTTTTGTCGTTGGATATTTCTTATTACACTGTATTTTTGCAGCTATTAGGTTGACTATAGGAATTCCAACCAAATAGCATCTTGTCATATGCAAAATCTAGTAACTACACTCAATGAAGCTGGGAATCCCCGTTCTAATTAAAGCTTTGCATCATCTTGCACTACATTATTGTAGAGCTCAAAAGCATTGAATTATTAATATTTTAACCCTACATAAGCAGAAGGTTATGTTCTCTCTTAAAAATTTTTTTCAATATTACCTATGACTATTTTCTCTTACTCTTGCTATGTATCATTACAAAAAAATAATCACGTGAATCATTCACCTGAGTTACGCCGAGTAACATCAGCTATTTGCGAGAAAAAATCCCGTCAATATCAGTCCAGCCGTTTCGGAGGTTAGCCGGAACAAAAAAAAACAGAGAGCCATGAGGACTGCCGACAGAAATGCAAAAATGGAAACTTTGGAAAAAATGTATTTTTAATGTTTGAATAACATAATTTATATAACGTAACATTTAACATTTTTATATATTTTATTCATAAACAAAACTGCGTAAGTAGAAATTTTATTACCTATTTATCACTGAGCGTCAGCACTTAAACGCCATCTTATGTTAGACATACTGTAACATGTTGACGGTCTGACATCATAGCGTTGGTAACGCGAATCTACAAGTTCTTCCCCTACTAAGAATCGCTCAAAGCCGGTACAGAGGTTTTCACTTCAAAAATTATAAAATTGTTTTTTGGTATAAGTACCGTATATACGTTCAATGTATCTATATAGTAAAAAGATGTTATTTTGATGTTACAAACATATTTATTTCCGATAGATAAATAAAATATTATTTTTTAAATTAGAATTTTTATCTGTCTGCTGTTTGTCCTGGTTAATCTCCGGAACGGCTGAACCGATCTCGAAGGGGGCTTTTATTTTAGTAAAAACAATAGTTAGGATTTTACGTACATAGAAAAAGTAAAACACATGAAATTGTAAACAAAATCCGATTCAATGCGCAGTTTTACTGGCAATTGTCAGAATTTGTGATAAATATCGCCTCGATTTTTGTTAGTAACAGAAATAATTTAAGACCTTTACCATTATTTTCCAATGATCTTTTTAAGACTATATTTATTACTCAGGGAATAAATGTACGGGATAGAAAATGTAATATGCGAGCGAAGCCACGGGAACCCGCTAGTAACTAATACATTAATTTTATATAAGTAATTTTATATACGCTAATTTAAAAAAAAAAACGCAAATCTTGTGTCTGTAGATATAGTATTGACGTCTCACTGCCTTTATCCGGTCGTCCATCACGATTTCTTAAATCTGTTTCAAAATTAGGGCAGGAAGAGAGGGCTTATTTAATTTATTCACTCCTGTAAAAAATGACTCAAATGATGTCAAGGGGCTTCTCGAGGCTGAATTTACGTCGGTAGGTTTCGATTTTCATAAAGTTACTCTCGCGTCTTGGCTTCCGTCTCTAAACTCTGCGTTCATTTTATTGAATACCTTAATCCAAAATATATATGGCGGTTTTAAGAAAAAGATTTTATTGTATGGACTTCAATTTGACAATTTTTAATTAGTTGTTTAATTATGTCTGTCTGTTGACTAGACGGAGCCGCTTATATTAGAGGTAGTAATGCTAGGAGGTGCTTGCATTTAAGTACTCTCATATTATGTTTGATTAATTATACGTGGAAAATTTGATCGTTAATGCAACTTTAATAATATATAAACACTAAAATCATCCTTCATCTGTCCATTCAACCGAAAGACATCCACTGTTGAACATAGGTCTCCACATAGATCTCCACAACTACCGACCATGCGCCACTCACATCCCATCAAATCAAACATACTTTATTCAATTTAAGCCCAGATAAGACGCTAATGAAATTCGAAATACAACCTACCAGCGGATTCCCGCGTCCCTCCCAGGTCGTCGGTCCACTTTGTGGGGGGCCTACTCACGATACATCTTCCGGTACGTGGTACCCATTTGAGAACCCGTTGGCCTGATCGGGTATCGGTTCAGCAATTTGGCAATTCTCCCCTCAATAAGGGTTACCATTGGTTCTTTTGCAGATCTCCTCATTTCAGATTCGGTCGCACAGTGAAACTCCAAGCTGTTTGACCATTATTGTTTGAGCAACTTTGAGCTTTCTTAGTGGGCCCACTGAAAGCGATCACGTCTCAGTGTCGTTATTTCCATACTGGTCGAAGACTTTCGCCTTGAGACATTAAGGTAATTCAAGCGAGAAGATTCTGCGTAACTTCTCGAACAGGGCCCAGCCTAACCGAGTTTGATTCGACGGTTAACCTCGAAGTTGTACCTACCTAACTGGGCATAAACATAAACAGCGAGTACATAATACACCTTCGCTTTGCTGATGATATTGTAGTCATGCCTGAGACTACAAAATACCTAAGTCAGATGCTCAGTGACCTAAGTAGAGCCTTCGAAAAATCTAATATTTAATTATAATTATCTTTTGTTTTAAACCCTTAACAATACACGTTATAAAAGGTCTCTCTAGTTATTAGTTAATTTAGATGTTTCTATTTTTTTTTTAAATATCATGGATGTTTTCTCTAGTCCCATGATGTAGCAAATATTTTATTACTTTAGTTAATACTAGATGTTCCCGCAGCTTTGCTCGTGTATACTTTTTTTCTATTCTGCACAATTATTCACTGCGTTTATAGTTAGCTGTTATAGTTTTTACATAACTGTAGTTTTAGCTATAGCAAAATTGCGCAATATGGCTGCAAAAGTTGAGGTTCGCACCACTTTGATATCCTTGTACTAGCTACCATTATTCCGGTTAAGTGCCTTAAGCGCTAATAAATAAATCACTTTAAGATCAAGTTTCCAAACAACCGAAGGAAATCCACACTCCCTTACCTCCATCGTTCTCCATAGAGATAGAAGGAGGGATCTTTTTAAAAAAACGACGTAGGTAATCGACATGAAGAGTGACTCCACAAATATAAAAAATCTAAATTTATAAGAATTACACTAATTTACGCTTAACAAAGTAATACATAGAAGTTTTAACATTTGTTACATTAAATATGTATGGCAATGAAAAAATATTGGAAATATAAACGAAAAGTATTGTTTTTTATTCAAAGTTCTTACTTCACATTTTACGTACATCTTTTAAAATTAACATCCATTGAAGTATTAGTTATAGTAGTTATAGTAGTAATATTCGATTTTCTCACAGTGGCCCACGGTGCTAAAAAAGTCTTAAAAAGTCACCAGCTGCTAATGCGACACATTTACACATCACGCCCAAGAATCATTGATATATAAACCTATATATCAATGCCAAGAATATATTCAATGTGTCATTGAATAGGTGCATTAATGGAAACACAGAAACAGAGAGTATAGTTATATAAAAAAACCGTGAAAAGAAAAAAAAGGACTTTAATCTCACCCTCAAAGTTTTATTAACCGATGAATTTAATTATATTACATTATAAGAAAATTTGCAAAATAATCCCTTTTAAAATTTCCTTACCTTAGTTATTCTACGGCAATAATTTAAACAAGAGCCCTACAACGGTACTCAAACTTTTCGATAAAGCCTCTTTTCTTAATTAACTTCCTTAATGACGCAAGTTTCAAGTGATTCCGTTTTCCCTTAGTGCCAGCCTATAAACTGTATTATGGCGCCTTTGTATTGCTTCTTTTTTTAATTTATAAATTATTATTGATTTCTTTGTAAATTCCTCTATAGTTGGTGGGTAAAGTATTGAAATATCCACAGTTTTTTCTTACTTATCATCGAATTTTAGCGTAGTGTTTAAGTGCGTTACTTCTTTCCAATAATGGAACATTTATTTTATTATTATTATTCGAAAAGGGGCTATGTGCAACCTAATTAGATCTATTGTAATCACCCATACATTACTCAAACTCACTGCCTAAATCTGCGATCTGGATATATTGTAAGATCTTTTTAGCAGAGAGCGTCTGTACTTCCTCCGAGAGCAACACATGCTTACCCAGAATTCGGAATGAGTTATAGTAGATTACATTCACGTAAGATATGTTATGGTGTTTCGTCTGCATTTTTACAGAACTTGCACACTCTTGTGTTCATAGATGTTTTCTCTAGTCTATTGATTTAGCAATTATTTTAGTTAATACTAGATATTCCCGCGGCTCCGCTCGTGTGTACTTTTTTCTATTCTGTACTTGTAGCTGGAGCAAAATTGCGCAATAAGGCTGCACAAGTTGAGGTCCTTACATTACTTTCGAAAATTAAAAAAGTACAAAACAAATGTTGTGCATATGCTTCCCCAAACAACAGTGCCCAGTTAGTGCTCTCACTAATACTCTTAGCTGATTCCTACTGAGCATCAGGGCTTTTTCAGCTTTGCGCTGAGTGAATAAGTCTTATGAGCTCTTTGGAATGAGTTTGTCTAGACAAGTTTAATAGATAATAGATTTAATATCTAATAATTGACACACACATTCAACATTTCCTATACACACACATATAGACTCACATCTATACACGCGTAATTTATATTGTTTATAAAATGTAATCTGTATTACTTCATAATTGGCACTTTAAAATAATATTTTATGGTTTTTTTTTATTACTAGTGTGAATGTGCTAGTACTTCTCATACATAAATTAAATAAATAAAGTTATTATAATACATTACATACTGGTATTATTATCAGTAAAGGTAAAGAAACCAAATAATCCAAAAAAAAGTTGACTGAAACTTGAGGAGAAAAACTGTTTCCATAATGTTTTTTTATTGATAACAATAAAGCTCGTTAATAACAAATAAAAAAAAGGAAATAAAATAATGAGGAAAAGTACAGAGCTGTTTTATCTATGCTTACTTTTATATAAATAATTATTATTCAATACATTTTTTAAATAATTATTTGATATTTTATGGTATTTTACTGTGCAGGGCAGCAGTTGATGTAGATAACATATTTAAATTATAAAAATCTATATTTCAAGCAATTTACAATATGGAACCTCATCGGTAAAAAATAAGTTTCTGGAAGACAATATCTTAGCTTCACTATCCTTATGTATCCTTGATAATTTAATGTACGATCGCACAAGATCAAACGAAGTCGTTCCAATAAACGACAGTTTAATACCAGAAATAAACATAAATTAGCAGTTAAATCTTTTTAGGTAACACTATGGTTCCGAAACATATTTTCCATTTACCTGACGATAAGTTTGACAAGCACATGTGCCAAGTAATTTTTAATCTCAAAAAGCTATTGAGGTATAGGGTTAGTCATTACGTGAACGACAATGATCCCCTTTCGCAATGATCCGCTAAAACTATGAAATCTGTAATTTTAAAAATATATAAATATATATAAAATAATGATTGTGTTGTTTCGAACCATTGGTAGTGTTTTGACATTCATAAGCCATTTCTGAAGACATAAATTGAATAAAGTTTTTTTAACTTACAAACAAAAAGAATATTTTAAACTTTATTCCATTGCCGTGCCGGGGTTTATACAAGATATCTTCAAAGCGTTCGCGTGACGTCTGAAGCCATATTAACAAACGACAAACCTATAGACCCCGGTCATATAATTTCACTTAAGCCAACTTAAAAGGGCAAAAAGTGTCAACTATAATGCTATTTATAAAAATACTACAATATTAACACTATTGCAACTATGGATGTTTTTTCATCAGTGCAGAGAACAAATAGGTAATTAGGTAGGTAATAAATATATTTTTTTAAATTTTCACGACTAGCTGTGTGCCCGCGGCTGCACCTGCGTTTTATAAACTCTTTACTGCGTTTAAATTTTTTTTACAGAATCCTAATTATTTTCGTAAACATTTTATATTACTAAGATAAAGTAATTTCTCATAAATTCAAGCACTTACACGTAAAACTGTGCATTGAATCGGATTTTATTCAAATTTTTAGGAGTCTTAATTTTTTACGCGGAACAATAATTATTTTCGAAAATTAAAAGTAACCTAAGTTACGCGGAGTAACTTCCGGAGATTAGAGGGAACAAACAGACAAACAAAAGTTTTAAAAATTGTGTTTTGGTACAGTTATCATACATGCATATCTATTTAGTAAAAATAAACAATTTGACATTACAAACAGACACTTCATTTTTATTTCTTAGTATAGATAAATAAAATACAGAACGATGACGACCGCCGATCTGTCGACAGTATATGATCGTTCACCGTGCCTGAATACATTTAACACATGTAGATCTAAGTAGATCTGTAGACTAGCATCTATCAGAATGTGACTCTATATAATGAACAAGAGAATCAAAACCTAATATCATGGTGATAGGGCATTTATTAATTATATCCGCCTGGCTAGTTGTCACACTCAAGTTTGAAAATCTATCTTCAAGGACCTATTGTTGTTTCCCGGAAGCATCGCTTGACCATTAATACTTCAAGGGTTTTTAGTTTAGTGTGTTTAGCATCCCGGACAACTTCATTACTAAACTTAAACTAAAATTACGTATAAAGTCATTTAAATAAAAAATCCAGGAACAGATCTCCAACAGTTATTACAGATCGCGGACTTGCTACGTAGCTCAATAATGATTGACGCACACCATTTAGTGAGAGGTGTACTAAAATATTGTAGTCCAGTTTGGATTTGAGATTGGAACGTATACAGAAACGTTTTCTTTGGTTTCTTTCATACTCAATGGGCAGGGTCCAAAAAGAATTAATGGGTGGAGGAGAGGCACTGGCCTCTTTTGATTCTTATTTTTTTTTTTATTAAAGTCTTCTCTAACTTTAGTTAGAGACTTATACTGAGCTCAGTTTCTTTATCGGTCTCATTTGTCTAGTTATTTTAAAACATCGCATCGTATTTTACTTATTACTTTTTTATTTAATTCTCTGCATCTCTCAACAATTTTGTAGCATAATTTTGAAAATTCTTCTTTTGTGTTTTTACCTATTAGTATTTCCTTTAAATTTTCTTTTATTAATTTTGTATCTGTCTTGATTTCGAAATCATATCTGTATTTGCCAAAAAAAAGGGCAGTCCAGGCGAGCGTGGAACGATGTTTGCTCTGTTATCTTGTCACATGGGTATGGTAGGTCATTTTTCACTTTAAAGCGGTGTAGGTACGCCGCGAAGGCAGCTCGGGGCTTTTTTTTCAACGTCGCTTCTTTGGCTAGGCGGTCAGCCCTTTCCTTCCCGATCAGTCCAATGTGAGCTTTAATCCAATACAGGTTTATTAACACATCAACGCTTCCCAGACTACTTAATCCGTTCTCGGACTTTGAAAGCAATGTAGGTCTTCTAGGTTTACTATGACTTCCAAAGCGGATCTCGAGTCACTGAGGATTGCAGTATTTCCTTGTGCAATTTTATTGCTTTTTGGATAACTTGGAGTTCCGCCTGATAAACAGTACAGTACGACTCCAGTCATAATTTGCCACTCCTTGTTTCTCCGCCGCCGCCGCTCCACGCTCTCAGGGCTGCTCCCACTCTTCTCTCAATTTTGCTCCCATCAGTAAAAATTTGTGTGTCATATTTTTTTTTGTACATGTTGAATTTCAAATTTCATTTTTTATATATTCAATCTCTAAATTTTATTCCTCCCCTGAATGTGGTATTTTCAAAAAGTGTACTTTCCTTTCTATTTCTCTGTCGCCAATTTTCTCGACTCATGGTTTTCCCTCTTTATGTCATATACTGCAGCTGTTTCTTGAATTCTGATATCCTAAGGAGCAGTCCTGACAGTAGCAGAGCCGCGGACAGTGAGACCGTTCTGTGCGTTTTTGCGATTTTTTTGAGCAAGCCCCCGCTGTACGACTCTCAACCGTATTTTTGGTGTAATTTTTCCCACCGACTTGTTCCATACACTGGCTGCATACAGGACCGTAGGCTCTATCAATGCCTGGTACATGGCCCTTACTACCTCCGGGCACAATCCCCAATTTATTTTAGTTGTTTTGGCCATGGGTTTATATAAATAGATTACTTTTTTTTTTACACACGTTTGCTGTATGCCTATTGGAAGTTAGTTTTTTTTTGTCAATTTTTAGCCCTAATAATTTAATTACGTTCAACAATTTGATTCTACTATTATTCATATTTAAATTTAGTTCATGTAGTTTTAATTTTTTAGTTATAATCATAGGTGTTGTTTTGATTGGTGCGAATTTTAATTTCTGTGATGTCCCCCATTCCAAAATTTGTCCAAAAATACTATTTGCGTACTGTTCCAATTCAATGATTTTGTGCCCAGAGAAGACCAAGACGATGTCGTCCACGAAGGCCTGGCAATATGTGCCTTTTTCTGTCAAGATCTTCAGCAGTAATTCGATTATGAAGTTCCAAAATGCAGGGCCACCTATCAATCCTTGCACACATGCTATGGACGTTTGTTTAAAGAACAATGCTCCGGCTTAGCTCATCGTTACCTTTCGTTTTTGAAAGTGCCCACCTTAGTTAATAATAATAACAATCGCCTTAGTTTTACTGGGCAGCTGAGCTGAAGTAGTCTGAGTTTCAGCGCGGGCCACCACGCGCAATCGAAGGACCCCTATATGTCGAGTAATACCACTATATATATCTCGTTCTTATTTAGGTTTCTTTGAATTTAGGGTCATCAGGTCATACAGAAAGTCCTCCGTACAGCGCTATGGTGTGAACCCGTACAGCCTCGGACTCAGTTCAAACGCCGTGTACCATCTGATTGTTCTTACCATTATTTTCTCTAGGATCATGCCAAAGACAGGCAGCAGCCCGATCGACCGGTATGCTCTAGGGTTTTAGTAGTTAGGCTTTTTTGGTTTCCGTAGTGTCAGAACATAGGCGTTTTTCCATTTTGTTGGGAACCAGGAGAGGTCCATGCATTTATTTATTATGGCAAGGAAGATGTATTTTTGCGCTGTTATGGCCTAAAGGCAGATATCGCCGGTAAATCCTTCGTCTCCTGGTGTTTTTTTTACTCTAAAGGATCGTGTTACCAGCATCATTTCCGCTTCTATCACCGGTGACGCGGGGTATGCTGGTTTAATCCCGTGTCACCACAAGAAGGTGGGAGGTAGTACCGCGGAGTATTCATCTACCCACGTTAAAAAAAAGTTCAAAAAGAATTATCCTGTATTGAAAAAAAACTATTATAAATTAAACGCAACGCAATATTCATATAAAATGAACATATAATATAATTGTTATTTATTAGTTTAGTTTAGTAGTAGAATTTAGAATTATTTTGTGAACCACGCAACAAACTATCTAATTTTGAAGAGATGATGGCGCAGTGGACAATTTGCCCAGATTTCACTTCAATGGATGCGGTTTCGAGCTCACCTATCCAACTCTAAAATCAGCCTGAGCTTTAGATAAAGGAAAACATCGTGAGGAAACCATAGCATGATGGTATGTCATTTTCTAATACTGCCCTGGGGTTTTTTTTTACATGATACGCCTTATGGCGTATCTGCCGCAACCTCTAAAGAGAGTCTATTCTTCTTGGTTTCCACGTGTCTAAATTTCTTTTGTTTTATTGTTTTATTTTTGTTTCCGTTTCTTGTTTAAATTCCAGTATTTTATTAGTATTATATTGTTTGTATTTTCTTTGCTAGTATTTCTTTGTATATTTATTTTGTTTGGCTTTCTATTTAACTATATGTTGTAGGTCTAATTTATTTTACGTTATTCCTATTCATCATTCCTGCCTGTTTGCGATCCGTGATTATTTAATAACCCTCATGATTGCAATCAACATTTCATGGGAGCCTGCATCAGACCGTGCTTGATCTAAATGTAGGGACATACTTCAAGATATCGTTACATTTGTACCTTTGGCATCTTCGAGTCTGATGCAAACTTCTTCCAGCCTGTTTCTGTTTTATCCTCTCCATATGTAACCTCTCCTTATCCTGATATTCCTTCTCCTAAATCGATCTTCCCTTCTTTCCCTCCATACTGTTTTTCCTAATCACTTGTTCCAGGGCTGCACAGCTGTCACTCTCTGTCGGGGCGATGAAGTTCTTTCGGGCCGGATGTTTTAATATTTGAGTTTTATATACTTTCTTTCTAAGTTTGTTGTCCTTTCTCTTCTGATGTTTTCTTTTCCTTAATCCTCCCGTGTCACAAATGGGACATGTTACTACGTACATCGTTCCATTTGTGGCCTCCAATTTTCCCACTATCCCTCCTCCAGCTCCGATATTATTCCCAGATAGCACTACACCAAAATTCCTTGTATTTTGTCCGCTATAAGGCTCCCTAGCTTCGCCTCGACAGTGGAGTCCAGCCCCGCAGACCGTATTTTGGCTATTTCTGTTCACACCATTTTTCCCTGCTGTAAATCCTTTTTTAACCTTTCCCCGTGCCAGGACCTTAACAATAGGCCACCGTTACCCTAGCCAATTCGTCCCATTTTACCCTTTCGGGAAACTCACGACTGAAGGCGTTAGGATCCACATGCTTTCTCTTGGTCTGCGCACAGTTGCAGCACGAAGGTGCTGCCCCTGCCGAGAATGCCTGACATTCCGCCTTCAGGGCCCATCTGGGTTTACCAACTTCAAGTTTGAAAACCTGTCACCAAATACCAATAGGTGTGTTCCGTTAGCATTACTTGTGATCCAGTACCTCTGGCTTAGTGTGTTTACCATCTTAGACCACATCATCAGTTAACATCAGGTGAGATTGTGGTCAAAGCACTGAGCCTGATACTTACATATAATACTATGTAGAAATATAGTAGTTAATGAAAACAAAAGACAAAGATTAATAAGATAGATATTACCCTAATTATGATGAATGTTGACTTATAAGTTAAGGAGTACTAGGTTAGCGTGGTAGCGTGGTATGGAAATGTGATGAAAAGATATGTAAGTCATGTAACTTGAATAGTGTTAAGTATGAAGGTGGATAAATTAGAGGAAGAGAAAGACCGAAGAAGGTATTGATGGGTTGTGTGAAGAATGACATGATAATGACACCAGACCGAGGATAGTGGGAGAAGAGATTATCTTGTCCCGACCCAACTTGGACAAGATCGAGGAAGATTGTCAAGAATATGTACTATGATTTGAAGACAACACTAAAAGTATGAACTTGTAAAACAAAATAAAATTAGACAATCCTTGTACAAAGAGTTTTGGTAGTGATATGTTTAGAAAAAATTTAATACTGTTCCTGGATATGTTAACATCAGACATTCTTAGAACGACGTCAGAACACAACAGGTGGTGTGCTCTTAAACGTAATAGACTACTGACGTCTTCCATGTCGAGTCGTTAAAATACCAATGGAATAGTAAGTCTTTATAAAAAACTTTCTTCTACAGTCAAGTAGTTAGGACGACTACAGTCTACAGTACTACATACATTTTTCTGTAGGTTTTTTAATATTATTGCAAGTATGTTAGCTTTTTTAGGTTATTAGGTTTACCGACTCTTATACAATATTTCTATATCTAACATATAAAATAATAATATGTGCTAAAAATACAAACTAATTAAAGGCAAACATAACATGCTCTAATTTTTTTTACACGGGATAGGCTCAGTGTTTTTACCACAATCTCACCTGATTTTAACTGATGATGTGGTCCAGGATGGTAAACACACTAAGCCTAGTGATACTGGTTCTTAAGGGATGCTGCCGGAACATACCTATTGGTATTTGGCGACGGATTTTCATACTCGAGGGTAGCTACCCAGGCGGCCATTATTAAAAAATTCCCTACCACCTTGCTAGGTTTCCTCACGATGTTTTCCTTCACTGAAAGCTCAGGCTGATTTTAGAGCCCGATAAGTTGGTTTGAACGCGCATCTAGTGACGCAAAATTCGACCGCACTACCAACTAAGCCATCATCGCTTCAGCATTTTTGATGACATGGGGAAGTGGTCTGAATTGAAATTACTTTAACAATATTCACTTATTAATCTTCATTTTTTTTAGATCTATGTCAATGCTTACTTAATCACGGGAAGAATGGGGTAGGAGCATTACTTATTATTGCTTACAAGGGTAAAAAATGACTAAAATTTCGAACGTTATACTGGAACGACCCCTAAACAATAATATACTAATAATGACATCAAATCCAATGATATCGTGGAACAAATTGCTAACGATAGTAGTGTGAGAGAAGAAATGCTTTCAAAGCCCCGAAACAGGTAACAGAAATTTTATTCGCTTTAAAGGCTTTTCGCAAAGCAATTGAATTTCTCGTCGGCCACCGCGTAAGGAATGCCGATATGAGTTTCGCCTTTGTATTTGATTATCAAGGCGGTTTCCTGATTGAAATAACAAAGTACGCAGTCATGGGCACTGTCGACAGAAGTAAAAGCTCGAAACTTTGGAAAAAACTGTTTTTTTAATGTTTGGTTTTCATATTTTTTCAATTGAAATTATTAACATCAACAACGTTTCTCTGGTTTTACATCTACTGACGCATCGAACAATAGCTATGTACATTTTAATAATGTTTATTCATAATCAAAACATACGATAGACTGCGTAAATTTAAATTATATTATTTACTACCTGTTCCCGCGGCTTTACCCGCTTGGAATTCAAACAATTTGCAATTAGCCTATGTTCTCGGCCTGGATGCAATATTATGTCACATAATACATATTATGTCCTTACCAACCTTCATCGAATTCGGTTCAGTCGTTTTTGCGTGGTTGGTGAATAAATTAATAAACAGGCAGAAAAAAAAATTTAAAACTATCGAAATGTGTTCTGTAGTCGATTATTATGCCCCCCGCATAGTATATTTTTCTTAAATATCTTCAATGTACAGGTTTCGCCTCGTTAGCCTTTTATTGTCTAGTATAGATTTCTGAGCGCCAACACTTAAATTTAGGATCAATTATAGGGCAAGTTTATTAATAAAAAGTGTGAGAAGATCTCGACAAATACTTCTTCTAGCTACAAAATCATTACCGAATTCAATGATAAAGGTAACAAACTCATTTCGCCTCTCCCCTGTACTAAATCATAACCTCGCGAAAGCCGGGACGTATTCCAAGATCTCATTATGTGTAATTGTATATATGTATGCACCTATTGTATAAAACGCCTCGTCCGGCACGTCTCGACCCGCCTTACTTCGCAGAAGGACGCGTGGCGGCGTTAGAAGCGCGCGTCGAACTGACTGTCGCTTTGTGCACTGCACTGTGTCTCGGAGGGGAAAAAATGTGTAGTGATTGATTTCATAACAATGACGATCGGATTTATATGTAAGTTTTTAACGTTTATAATATCTATTAATCTATATTTTAAACAATTCGTTAATGAAAAAAATGTTATCGTTCAGTTTGCGATAATGAAACGAGAATTTACTTTCGTAATTGTTTTTGTCTATAATTACGTAAATAAATCAATGATATAGTTGTAAATTAAACTCATTTTTTATTATTAAAACTTATTACTGTTCGTTTATTGCTTTAAATACGGCAATAATCATTATCGGACAATTTTAGGAAAAATTGTTTTCAATTGTTTTTTTGTTAATAGTAATAGTAATAGTAAATTTTATCAATAACGACTGAATAAAAGATATCAATGTTCTGAAATATACTCAAGAGGAAGTATGTATTGTTTCATATAAAAAAAATCTTTCTGATAAGTGTATGTATTTCCGTGGTTAAACCATTTTGGCAAATTTTCGTTGAGCTTTTGTATGAAATACATAAAAAATATTAATAATATTACAGTGTTTGACAAACAAATTTAAAAAAAAATCTAGAAGAATCGTGTAATAGCTTCTCTATTTTCTATTCTTTTATTTCAATACTTTTTAAATCAAATTTAACACATAAATGTGATGTGCTCATATAGATATAATTACAAACTTTGTTGAAGTGTTTTATAAAAGAAACTAGCTGTGCCCTCGACTTCGTTCGGGTTTCATATATAAAAAAATAATTAAATACACATTATCCATTGGATCCTCGAATCCTCAGGAATAGACACAAAAAATTTCATAAAAATCGGTTCAGCCGTTCAGGAGGCGTTTAATCACGTACAGACGCACAGAAGATTTATACATAAAGATGAAATTAATTAATTAACTTACCTAGTTTTAATTAAAATATGGACTGTCATGGATTTAACGAAAGATTTTTTTGTATAATTTAAAATGTTTTTTTAATTACATACTTTACTACAATTTTACTTAAAATGAAGTGACTGTGAAGTTAAAAACGAACGAATTTCCAAATGCAGCAGGATGTTTTTTTTTTTTTTTTTTTTTTTTTTTTTTTTTTTTTTTTTTTTTTTTTTTTTTTTTTTTTTTTTTTTTTTTTTTTTTTTTTTTTTTTTTTTTATTCTCTGATTTACACCTTACAACATAGATTACTGACCCACAAAACTGAACATTCAGTTTGACTGCAGGTCATGGTATTAAAATTTCTTACATAATTATATACCTTTAGAGTACCTCAAGAATATCACAAACTAAAAAAATAAACAATCAAATTCTATTCCTATGGTAAAAAATTTATAAAATAATTTTTCAACTTAATTTTAAACTTAACTATGTTCCTTTCTTCTCTGATGTCTGTGGGTAAACTATTCAATATATATGGGATTCTCTTTTTGAGAGTTCTGTCTCCATACACATTGGTAACTCTCGGTACCACATATTTACCCGCAGCCATCGCTCTTGTATTATATTTATTCATGACATTTTCCATTGGTATATACTCCTTATTACTATGGTTTTTTAACGAGTACAAGGTATTTATGCTTAATGCTAACCGGTAATATATTACTAATTTTAAATAATTTTCGATAATCATATTTAAATTTCATTTTAGTTTTTTTATCTACAAGTAATTTTATGAACCTCATTTGAAGATTTTCTACTTTATCGATATAAGTTTTAAATGTTAGCCCATAGCAGTCGAGAGCATAGTCCAAAATAGAATCTACCAAAGAGTTGTACAGTAATTTTAGTGTGGCAGTAGGAACTCGGTAACTGAGATGATAAAATTTCCCTAGTAACACCCTCAGTTTATTACATATGAAGTCTATATGTTCCGTCCAAGAAAAATGTTCATCAACTTTCATACCCAAATATGTTGCGCACTTAACTCTTTCTATCGGTTTGCAGCTACAATTACTTAGGTTATCATGAAAACAAGCAAAAGAATGAGCAAATAATAGCGGTGGGGTATTATTTAAAGGTAAATAGGGAGAATGTATATATAATAATTTTGTTTTATCTATATTTAAAGTTATTCCGTTGTCGTGAGACCATTTGACAACAGCGTCTATATCTTGTTGGACAAGGTGACAGATGTCCACTAGATCGGTGCCGGCGCGTAAAATTCATAAATCATCCGCAAACATGTATGATGAACAGTACCTCAGTATTCCACACACGCTGTTTACATGCATCAAGTAGCATACAGGCCCACATCCTGATCCTTGGGGCACTCCACATCGTACTGGTTTTTTATCACTTAGCGTGTCACCAACCTTCACCCGGTAACAGCGTGAGGTGAGGTAATCTTTGAACCACTCGTTCAGAGGCCACCCCACTCCACACTCCCTTATTGCACTCAATAATGCATCAAATTCCAAAGTATCGAATGCTTTTTTAAAGTCAAAAAATATAGCAACAACAATTTTTTTATCGTTTAAGTGAGTATTGATCTCTTCGGTAAATTTAGACAGCAAAGTGTTAGTACTTTTCCCTTTTTGAAAACCATATTGTGATTTATTTAACACATTATTTGACTGCAAATAGTTCCCGAGCTGATTTATTATACATTTTTCTATTATTTTGTCCATACTTGATAATATAGCTATTGGTCTATAATTTGTATAATTCTTATGATTACCTTTTTTATGAATAGGTCGTATGATTGCCTCTTTAAGCTTGTTCGGAAATATATGACGTTTGATGGATAAGTTAATCAGCTTAGTAACCACAGGACTTATTTTGTCACTAATCATTTGTATGTCCGACATCCTTATGAGATCGCTTCCCGGTGACTTTTTTGCATTCATTTTTTTAATAATATGCCTTACGTAGTTGTCGCTGTAACATATATATAAATGTAAACACATATATGTAAATGCTCGCTTTTTTAGATCTATTCTCGACTTTCGACCCGAAGTCATCTTATATTAACTCGATTTACGTAAATTCGAGTTCGATGTGTTTTGAGATTTTTTTTACTACGTCTATGATTTTTTAATCTAATTCGATAAGTAAAATAAATTTCTGTCATTTAATGAAAATCACATACTTCTTGTGATGAGAGTACACATGTTTTGATTTCTGTTTAAAATTCCGAGCAAGTTCTCGCTTTGTTTGATTGCTAAGTCCGTCCCTTGTTTCAAGAATTTTTTTTTTAACTGTGGGTTAATTTTTATAAACACATTAGTACACTTGATAGTACTTACGTTTATATACCAAAACAATTATGATTCGAAGATATTACGGATATAAGTATAGCCGCCAGAATACATTAACGTTAAGTGGTCGTTGAGAATACTTGAGCATAGTCAGGTTATAATTAAACATCCATCGTGACCTCTCAACCAAAACTTGATCTTACATATCAAGAATCGAACCCTACATCTTCAAACGCAATACCTCTAAACCATCGCTATACATTTACAGCTCTAAATAAAATATAATCTGTATTTTTTTTTTCAGTTTTTATGACATTTAACGTCATGTTTTTATGATAACATAAAGCATATAAATTTATAGGCATCTCAAAATAAACCCTTAAAATGTTTTTATATACAGGACAAGCCGTTCTTGTGACTCCGCTCGTTTGTAACTTGTTTAATTTTTTACTTAATAATAATACACGACTACTAACTAATGGTATTATATTAGTTATCTATAAAACCTATAATAATACATAAACTTGAAGTTTCTGTGTGTGTGTATATGATACCTATGCCAAAAATATAATTTTTAAATTTTTGTCTTTCTGTCTGTTTGTATTGGGTAATCTCTGGAACTGCTGGACCGATTCTGACGGGACTTTTATTGGTAGATAGCTGAAGTTGCTCCGCATAACTTAGGATACTTTTGTTTTTCGAAAATAACTAGGGTTTCGCGTTAAAAAAAATCTCATAAAAAATTGAATAATATCCGATTCAATGCACAGTTTTACGGGAAAGTGCTATAATTTATGAGAAATATTTTTACTTTATCCAAGTGCTAAAAAAAAAAAAAAAAATTAGGGTTCCGTATAAAAAAGCTAAAACGCAATGAAGAATATATGAACGTGGGCACACAGCTAGTTTATACTATATTTAGATATAATTACTTTTGAGTTTCCCGTTCGTTTTACGCTATATACCTGAAAACTACAGAATTCTGGAACAAATTGCCAGGACAAATTCATTTCAAAGCGTTTATTCACACAGCGCAAAGCTGAAGAAGCCCCTATGCTCAAGAGAAATCAGCTACGAGTAGTAAGCACTGTTGTTTGAGCAAACAGCGTTGGTATGCAGAACACAAGAACCTGACAACGAAACGCTAAATCACATCTTATGTGAATATGATCCATAAATACCTATACGTAAGCGAGTTCTGGGTAAGTATTCGTTGCTCCCGGAGGAGGTACAGATGCTCTAGGCTGTAGGTATAGGCTTTAGGCTTTAGTAGTTTGGCGCGATCACAAAGGATCTGTCTCGATTGCAGTAATACTTGACTCTTCAAGCCTGCATAGCCACTTTTGGAATAATAATAAGAATACACCATAGCCCAGAATTCTATATTTAAAACTAAATAACTATCTTCAAGACGACACTGAAAAAATAGCTCTATATCAAATATCGTTCCATCACGATTTTCTTTCGAGTAAGGGATCGTAAGCAGCTAGGAGCCGTTCGGGGAAAATGCCGAAGAAAAGTGTCTACCTAAATATTTGCATGTGAAATGTCAAGTGAGATAGGCTCCAGTTCATCTAATCCTTGTAAAACGGTTTGACCTTTTCACAATATCCAATTTGCATTCGATTTGGGTAAACATCATCTACATTTAGCAACGAATGAGCCATCATTCACACTCACGAATATTTTTTTAGTATTTTTTTTATGAAAAATACCTTCCCAGTGAATTTGACAATATCTATCTTTCTTATAATCTTTTTGTTTTGTTCCAATTTCATGCCTTTTTACATTCCCCAGGGTCAGTAACTATTCTGTTTGATCCGCATAAGTTAGTAAGTTCCGGCTTCTACTCCTGCACAAATAAACTGAACATCGTAAAACAAACATGTATGAACTTGAGGTGTTACAATATAGTATAGACTATAAACGAGAGGTACAGAGCTAAAGAAATATTTTTTAATGTATTTCAAACCATACATTACGTCGATTGACCGATTCATACTTTCAATACTTAATGCATTTAGTATATTTAGCAGATTAGCGTCCCTTGCTCTGTAACATTGTAGAATGACACTTATCGCTCTTATCCGAGACATTTAAAATATCCTGCAATATACATTCATATATCGGCGTGAATAATACCACCACATATCTTCTCGTGGTTGTTGTAAAAGTTGACTAAGAGATAAACCAGGGGATGGGCAGCAGCATCCTCTGAGTACCAGAAACACCTACTGCGATCACCAACCCGCCTGCTAAACTCATAATAGCAATTCCTCTCTTTTTGGGGAATACCTATGTCCAGCAGTGGACTCTTTCGGTTGAATCAATAATATCATTATAATAATGACGAATGTAAGACAAATAACATTAATATTTTAGTTTAACCCCTTGAGCACCTTCCCGGCGTTTACGCCAGCTTTCCATTGTTTTCCTATTGTCTTTCTATTGTTTAATTTTTATGGCTACTCGACACATTAATTAGAAAGCTGTTATTGGTAATCGACATATTAAGCGAATTACAATTCAGTTTTAAAAGTCATATTTTTTGTGATGAAAATAAAAAAAAAAATACAAACTAATTTTATTACAGAAATGTTGATCAAATGTCAGACCTTCTTCAAGTTTTGACACATACTTAGCATTGTGCACTTACATACAAAATTTAGAATTTAATTAATTTTGAGCCAAAAAAAATCTTATGCAATGTACTATCACCATGAAATGTAAATTCCATCCATCAATTTCAAACATGACGTAGTGACAATTTCAAACATCCAAAGTGCGAAACATTTTTTACAGAAAAAATACTTGTGTTCAGAATAAATCTTAATAGATTTCAAACTAAAAAATGGTAGTTAGCTAGGTAGATACTAGAAAAAAAAACACTACCATAGTACCACATCTAAGGCTTTGCCACGATGTTCGCTTCAACGAAAACTAGGTTCATTATGGAATGATGGGTTTCAATACACGCCCATAGACTAAGTCACAATCGCTGAGTCATCATTCATCACCTGATGAAATATGTCATCCAGATGCGGTGATGAAAATTTCAAATGGTTCTCCTTACACGAGACAAAGCATAAAATAATATAAAATAGAACCACACTTATAAGACTAATTATTTAATAAAACAAACCATATACAATTTTTTTTAAATTACTCATAATCAACAGAAACACGTCCATTGCTGTTCATAGGTCTCCCCCAAATATTTTTATTACTGCCGGTCTTGCGTCACCCGTATCCAACGGAGTTCCGCAACCATCACCCACTCATCCACCGATCGGGCATTGGTTCTTTGGTTCTGCTAGATATGCACCCAGCACGTTGGCACTATAGTTTGGTAATTCTTCGGTCAATATCGGTTACTTTGGTTTATCTGCGGATCTTCTAATTACTGAATCGATACCGGAGTGAAACTCTGAGTATGGCCATTTCCATTGCCATTTGAGTAATTTTAAAGCTGCGGAGCAAACGAGTTACTAGCCATTACTATCAAATTAAAACATAAGCAAGTAAGACTATAATTATAATAATTATAATTACGTACGTGACTGTACTCAAACAAAAGAATTCGTTTTTTTTTTTTAATAATTTTTAGGTGACATTGGAAATTGGAACAACCCTCAAGCTGTCTAATCCACGCTAAACTAAAACAGGGAGGCGACGTTGTCTGACTGACATACATCAGATAAATTCACCCACATTTTAGAGTTAGATTTAGGGTAATCCCCTAAAACCTTGAACCAAAACGAACGTAGAGCAGTTTATACCGATCCATAGTTAATCCAATTTGAACTTTCTATCCGAATATCCACGAGCTAATCTTAGAGGAAGGGCGAGAGGTTATTTGTATTACAGACAACCATTAAAAAAAGTATATGAACATTTTTTTTTTTTACACCATACCTTACTCGTATTATTTTTCATGTAATTTCAATACATTTTAAATTTGTCCTTCTGTACAGGAGTAGTTTTGTCATGTACGAGTCTTGCAAATGTGAGAACAAACCTCGTATGAATAGAAGCTCCGTACTTAGAATATAATGACCATATGCGTAGAACTTCTAGACGGGCGACATGTTTTTTAAGAGTTAGCTCTAAATTTTCTGTCATGAAATCGAAAAAAATTGTAAAGTGTCAAGGGAGTGCTAAGTCGACCTATAATTCTGTATTGCTATAAATTATTCTTTATTTGGAATAACCAAACCCTGTAGAAATATTATCAGAATTCTTGAAGTTTATTCATCCCTACAATCTAATTTACTCGGTCTTTTTAACACATTGCTAATTGAATGAGTAAATACATCAGCCAGAGGTAGTAATTTGGTAAAACTCAATCCCATGAGGTTGTTACATGAATTCTGGTTTTAAGAATAGTTGCGTTTTTAACATCACGTTCTGTATTTATAAACTCATATCATATTTGCGCTTTATACTCGGATACATTTTAGACTTTCAATCCACAACTACCATTTATGGAATGACGATAAATCTTTTTACATGCGACGTTCATTTGAATGCGATTTTATTATAAACTAGTGCTTTTGTTGAAGATTTTTTTAAATAATGTAACCATATCCTGGTGCTAGATAATTTTGGCTAAGACAAGTTAGGTGGATTGTTAAGTTTCTGCAGCATTACTTGAATGCTAGTTCCGTGAGTGAACCCGGTAAACCTGTTTGTATAAATAAAAGTGAATCTATATGCCTATCCTCTGTGTTCCTAAACCATTAATTTAATAATTGGTACAGAACTTTGATGAGTTATTCTGCGAAAATTTCAGGTAAAAAAAAAGATGCATATCGTATCACAATTTATTTCAGTATAAAAACTACGACATTTAGACGAATGCATACCTTTGGTTACACCGTTCTACGAAAACCACAACAAAAACGATAATATAAATCACTCACATATAATTCACAATTCACTGTCTCAATATTCAACCTAAATATAAATCGAACACAATCTCACGATGCCATCGACGGATCTATGATGAAAGTTTCCCCATATCTAGCGATCTTTTTTTACACGATTTTATGGCTTCGATAAACAGATGCCGCGTACTAATTTCCTATTGAGCTACTCGTAGTTTAGATAACCGTCTTCGTACTAAATTAAGTACAAGGGATAATGTTGATAAATATGTATGTCTATTTTTCTAATCCCGTTACTGGTAGATCTTAAAGTAAGAAAGAAAAGAGTGCGTATAACCTTTACGCGTGGTTAAAGTAAAACTTCTTTGACTATTATGGCGGGTATTTATTACTAAATTGATTAAACATAAAATAAATACGGCATATTAAAGTAGAATTTATTAGATAATATAATTTACAGTATGAGTAATAAAAAAATCTTATTTGCATACAGTATTACAATTTTTATAACCTAGTGTACCTTTGACATCACCCATTTGTGAACAAAAGACAAACATTTTTGCGTATTTTACAAGGACATTACTGAACATCATTACGTACGAAAGAGATTTGAATTACTGGTCATATTGCAGAAGTTTTACTTCAAACATGAACGCTATTCCTAAAAGCAATTCTTTGGAATTATTTAATAAAACATTTGTATAATAAAATAATATAAATATGGAACTTGTTGCCTATATCCACGTTATTGTAATGAGATTGCCTAATTTAACCACGGAAGTCACAGATGAAAAGTCTAAAGCCCATTGATGATTTAGATATTATGAGGTACCAGGTTAAATATTAGTAGACATTACATTAACAATCTAGCGATACTTATTTTATATTACCTATGGTAGATGCGTATATTGGCTCATCCTCATATACCTTCACATCTTTTTAAGATTTCTTAAAAGCACTTAAATTCTTCTTTTTTTATATTTACGCATTATTGCCACGGATTATTCGTCACCTGGAGCTTAACAAGAGAGTATAGGTGTACTCGAATCTTGTGTCATCTACACGACCTAACTAACATCGCTCACAGCCATTGCGAATAATTTATCTCTTCATTTATCTGCGAATTACATGATCTAGCTCAAGCTTTACGGAAATACAGTTTCAAGTTACCATCTTTGGCTGGAGATTTGAAATTTTGTTACGGACCATAAAATTGCCTGTATTCTGGTAACCTACGCCTTTATATAGACTAGTTGATTATTCATTATTTCAGTGCAATAAATGAATCATCAGCCGTGTAGGGGATACCTTAGCGATTCACATTTCATATTGTTGAAAAGGCAGACATAGTTACTGATGTAAGCTTGAAAGCTAGATGGAATGAGATCAATTAATTCAACCCTTGCGCACTTCGACTGAGTAATCGAGGCACCTTACCGAACACTTTAGTAAATTTAGTTGGAATTTAATGTTAGAGGGAGCTTTTACACCAAAAACTAAATGTATTTATTTCCTTTAAATTTTGTGATATAGTTTTACTAGCAAATGTTTAAAATCAATTATACATTATAGAAATGAAAAACAAAATATTTATGAGAACGTTCGATTAATGATAAATAAAAATAAAAGCTAATCAATAAATTTAATTACAAGAAACATTTCTTTCTTTAACTTTTCCTATCTATTTTCATTGTAGACGTTAACATTTTTTAACTGTTTAGGAGCGTGCTTCACTTAGCGGGTAAGAGATAAATCATCCCAACGGAAGAGGTGCTGTTGGCGCACTCCCAACAGTTTGCGAATCTTGTCAACTAACGTAAATATCCTCCTCTTAAAATATTATAAAAGGCAACGTCTCTCCTTAGCTATCTCATAGCGATTTTATCACTCGAGAACCTTTGTACCGATTTACGTGAATCTTTTAAAATTACTAGTAATACGCCTGTGATCGAAATTCGACCATAATTAATAGACGTATTTAGCTATCTTTATAATTATTGATATAAACAGTTTCGATTAGACAAAAGTAAACACTATCTACTCGGTAATTAAATGTCCTTACGTAAAACAGTAATTATAAAGAGAGCCCACATATAACAACTGCATTTGATGTCGATTATAACGACTATGAAGGGACTGCTATTACAATTCGGATTATATATGGAACAATTATATACGGAATATAGTTTATAATACATATATATGCTTTACTACTACTAAACTTTAGTTTCAAGTGCCTTAAATGTGACGTCGCTTTAACATAATCTTTGCAACCGAGGTCAATATAAATTATTTAACACTGTATCGCTTCATTGGTCTTCGGGACTTGTAAATGAGTTTTCATAGCGCTACTGTGACAAAGAATGCAAAATTGAGTAACCTATAATATAAATACTTAAACGTCTCTCACATTTAAATAACAAAGAGGGAAATAAACGATCCTATGATAATAATAGGAAACACAACACCGCAATAAAACCTACCAACTAATAAAGTATAGTGAAAATACTCCGGTACACCAGATGGCAACGTAACGACATTACTGAGGGAATTAATGGCGTCGTATATCCGATTAGTCGCCGACACCTTTACAGTTCCGTGGCATGTCTGGTCATAGTTATTTAAAAAAAAAAAACAAAACAATAACAACATAGCAACAGGTTTAGTAAATACGCTAAGTAATTTTATAATGTCTGTTCTGTTTCATACCAGATTTCTGGTAAAACGTAAATCGATTTATCTGGAACAAAGTAATGCATTAGGTTAGGATATTCGGAAATGACTATATCTGTGACTCGTGTTATAGTTTAGTGGTATTGTGGTCAAATATAACGTCGATGAACGTAGCTTTGAATCCATCAAACGTATTTTGCAATGTTTGTCAATGCAAAGGAAAAAGTCAAGATAGGCTAAGTAGTAGGCCAGCTACAACTGTTTTTATATTTAAGAAAATAAATATAAGACACCTTGGAGTCGATTTGTTTTATCAGGTTGTACACGGCTTAGATCCCAGCTGGCTGGGTTCTGGTAGTAATAGACTTCTTCCGCCCACTACAGTTCTATCGGTGTAGTATAAGGAAGAACACTGGCCTGCAAAAGATTTCCTTCCGCCCTCGGTGTTCCTCTAGGGGTTTTAAGGTGGCAGCCAGAGTCCTCCTTCCGCCCTCGGTGTTCAGTTGTTGGTAGCAGGTAGGTGATTCCTAGCGGGATATAGATATTCAATTTTTTATTTAGCCAATACAATTATAATAGGAGGGTAGTAGGTAACTTTAAATTTTACAATAATAACGCGACCGTCTCGTTTTAGTGTTCCGATGCGTCTGCCGCGAGGGGCTGAACCAATCCCGATATGCGCGCGAAGTTACAACGTTACAAGGTCATTACAAAACATCTTTCAATACAATATAGTTAATGTATTACAAATAAATAAATTATTGCCACAAACCAAATTGTTATCCCCCATAGATTGCAATCCGGACATATGACTCTGAATAAGTTTGACTATCTCATAAAAAACGTAACTCATTACATTACATACAAAAATACAAAACTTTCCTCTTATTAATTATAAATCTTCAAATTAGTATAGATTTGGTAAAAGTTTTTTTTTAAATTACGTATAGTTTCTCAACGCGTTGACCACAACCTCAACTGATGTTAAATGGACAATGTAGTCCAAGATTCCTCTCTATCTGTCTGTCCATTTACATGATTATTTAACTCAAGATATATTATTTGTTCAGTTTATAGTATATATTTAGTTACAACGGAAAATGTTATGTGAAAATAACGTTTTTTTTATACTGTCTACGGGGGAGATCTTTGTCCAGCAGTGGGCGACTTTCAGTTGAATGGATGGATAGTTTACTAAAGATACTAGCTCTCAAGTGAACCTGCCGGGCAGACAGGCAGACTGAAAGAAATATGTTATCATTCGTATTTGCTCACTAAGTAAAAACAACATAAGATATTAATTATAACTGGAATCTACATAAATATATAAACGTAGTTAGAATAATATAGTATGGTTAGTATAATTATTAAATATAGCGACGGTCTTACTGCGAGTATTATGCAGAGCAGCATAATATAGACTAATAACATATACGCTAGTTTACACCGTTCATAGAGAAATGTTGTGAAACTGCATTAACTGACGTCACCTCGTCGCTTAAACTCACTCGCCCGGCTTAACTAAAAACTGAGCTTAGTTAAAATTAGCTTCACTAAACTGATGAATATTCATGTTGAGTTTTGTTGAGTATAATTTAAATTTTGCTTTCGTCATTTTAAACGTTATAATATTAAAAGCTATTTAGCAATGCTTTCTTTCACAACAAAGCCGTTTTAATTTATTCCCCTTTGTATTCCTCCTTAATTAATATATGATTGTTAAATTACAAGAACGATTCAAGCTTAAAAATATCTTTTGCTATAATTACCCTTTTGACTTTCTATTCTCACTTTTTGCAATCTATAGTTTTATTAACAAGAAATGTTTAAATATTCTCGCAAAGTCTTTGAGTTGTATACCATATCTGTGTGTTTTAATTGTTTATTAGAAATAATTTCACAATATAATAATAATCTATATATACATAAGCAGAGTTAAAATAGTTCCAAACATGTTTCCGGCTGTTGATCTACATAAATATCTTTGTTTATTAGCCATTGGTGCTTGAGTTTTAACTTTTGTGTTATCAACAAAAAGTTTAAAAAACAGTTTTTCAAATTTCCAGTAATTATTATGTTCAAATTTTAATTATCAACAAAAACCTTTATCCAAACTCTTACGAAGTAAATAACATATTTATTTTTATGTAAGTTTTACCCCAACAAACTTATGTGTGCCTATTTTAACAATTTTCCTCCAACTGTGACCTATTTTTCTCTATCACTGACCAATCTTGTCCACTCACGACTCGTTATGACTTTTATTTCACCGATCCACCTTATGTGTGATCTACTGCGATTTCTTTATCTATTGATTTTGACTTGTCTTCTTTTCCTCTTATTATGTACTAAATCAATTCCATATCTACTTTCTAATTATTAGTTTCAGATATCTTTATTTTGCTGTGTGTTTCTCTGTTGCTGTGATTATTACAATATCTGTTAATTTATTATCCTATCACAGTGCTATTTATGGCGTATTAGCATATTGCAAGTTTATTGTTGTGGATATTAAATATTGCACCAGCATTCCTACGTTAAAGCAGATAGTTTACAACAAATGAAGTATTTCGTGTGATTTTTATTACTAAGTAACGTATTTCAATGTTCTTTATAATCTATTTCAATGCTCAATATTATTACATTCCAATTGCTATCTATCAATTGATATATCTATCAATTTATTTTGAAGTTGGGTCTTTGAGAGAGATTCAGTTAAATAAATTCACGTTGTAAATTATGCTATTCCCGTGTATATAACAAAAAAAAAAATCCGTTCATTTGTCATAATTTTGATTTTTGAGGTTTGAAGATTAATTAATTTTCACTATTTGTCAATTATAATAGATACTGTATGCGGGTAGTTCAGGTTATTTTGACATCAAAAATATATATGACATTTTTCTCACAATCTTTAGTCGATTTTGCGTGATGAAATAAATAATTATGATTATAAGTAAACGATAAAAACAAACTGATCGAATTTTGGTGATTGTTCGTTGGGCACAAAGTAAGCAAGCACCAAGAAAAAATTATTTCGTCCATCGAATAAACATAAAAATTTACGAATTACTTTATATGCTTTAAAATGAGCTTATATAGTAACAATAAATTAGAAAAAATCAGGTGATTATTATGTTTTTAACTGTATTTTAGGTACTTTTGCAGATACTCGCTTGGAATATGGAGTATGTCGTTCTCGCATATTGATACATTTAGTGAAAGAATTGTGATCCAGTACATATTTTGAAGAGAATATCAGGAAAAATTAAGCTGAATAAACAATTTTCCTTAATATTAATCCTAACTAAGTAATAATGATTATTAATTTCGTCACTATTGTCATTAAGGCGCTATGCGGTACAGCGTCGTACGTTTACCGTACTTTATTAGGGTTTTTATTGCGGTACTGTGTTTCCTAAATATATCGTAGGCGCGGTCGTTTCCTTCTTTTATAATAATACGCCTGACAATAACTACCAAAATTAGCTAATTTCCACAAATAGTAGGCAAAATTTTGTTTTAATTTGCGTTACAAAAATTCGTTTCCATTAAACTTTATAATTTAAGTGTTCATCTTACTTGCTTGTCATCCGCGTTGCCTTTCATATTTGGTCCAGATAGAAACTGTGTTACTGGGAATCAGCTATGCAGATATGCCTTTTCAAAATCGGTCCAGTGAACATAAACAAATGTCCTAACAAATAAAACATTTTATGTTGTTAGCTGTATGCTGGAATATCATAAAACTGTAACGCATACGATGCTGTAAGCTCATTTAAACCATTGAATGGGAAACGAATGTTTATAAACACTAAAAACTAATTAATTTTAAGAAGACAAAAATGCAAGGAATTTGAAATAGTAATTACAAATCGATTTAGTATCAAAAAGGTAATTAACGTTTGGAAAACAAGCGCTGGTCTTCCCTGACCGCAGCGTTGTGGTCTAAACCATACCCTGTTCTCCGGCGACCTTGTTAATTAATTCATATACAGTTCAGTGATTGGGAATTGGCATCGTAAACATGTCTGTATAGATAAAGGGTTGATTCAACTAATTTTCTCTCTTGCTCTGCTCACTATAGCAATTTCTATTCACCCAAAGGATATTTTTCTTGCCTACCAACTGCATCCATAAAACTTTTAGTATAATTTATCTCATATAAGGAAACCTAATATACTAGCGGACGCCCGCAACTACGCATTACCTACACGACACATACTGGAAGTATGTCAAATTTCATTCGAATCAATCAATTATTTTATAGACGTTTCTGAATATGTCCAGAAACAGACAAACAGATGAACAGAGAGACAAAAATGACAATTTTAAGTTTGCTTCTATTTATAATACTTCTTAACTCGCGTGGTATGCTGTTTTAATATTTATTTATTTTTTGTAATCTCTTAAAATAACGTTAATTTTTATAGCCTATCAATCGCCAATTAACACATGCTTTGTACATACATAATTTTATCAAAGTCGGTCAAGCCGTTTAGTAACTTCAACGAAAGTGGAGTGATGAGAGGTAGTTTACCGCTTTTAATGATGTCACGATCCAGATTCTCCCAAAATGCCTTCAATTCTTACGCCAAAAAACTTCATAATTATACAGTTACCGTGAACCACCAACCTTAGGTTTAACCCTCCAAACAATTTACGAGCCAAACATGGACCTAGGTTTAATTTATATGTATAACATGGTGGCATGATTTTTTTGGAAAACCTGTCTGACTAACAACCATTGCTCTAGATTTGAGCTGTCGTCAAGCGGCTATAGGTTTATTTCAAAAGCATCAGCTTGCGACTTAGTACCTCTAAACTTAACATCTTCAGATAGGCTGTTACTTAATGCGTGAGACTGCAGTTTTGCGCCAGGCAGGGTTGCAACCATCAAACTCATCATGAAAAATTTCCATAGTGACACGTTATGGCCCATCGCGTTTTGGGATTAGCGAGTCTATATGCAGAAAACAAAATTGAAGGTTTAGTCTGGTAGATGTTTGCCGCAAAATTACCGTCTATTGTCATTCATTCTTGGACTGTATTTTATTTAATACTGGCCGTGTGCCCGCGGCTGTGCCCGTGTGTAATATATTCATCACTTCGTTTTTTTTTTCTTTATACGGAACTTTTTTTCTTCATATTTTCCTAAATAAAAATTTAGTACCAAGATAAAATAAAAATATTTCTCATGTATTATAATTATACTTGCCCGTAAAACTGCTTTGAATCGGTTTTTCTTCAAACTTTTATGACTTTTATTTTTTTTTACGCGGATCCGTAATTATAATTGAAAATTACCATAAAAAGTACCATATGTTACTCGGAATAATTTCAGCTATCTACCAAAAGTCCCGTCAAAATCGGTCTAGCTGTCTCGGAGATTACCTATTACAAACAGACAGACAGATTGACAAAAATTTTAGAAATGGTTTTTTTTGTATAGCTTTCGTATATGTATACATTCATATCTATTAAGTAAAAAAAAATTTGAGATTCCAAACAGACACTTTAATTTTATTTATTAGTAAAGATTAGCTGTGCCCGCAGCTTTACCCGCTTGAAATGCAGACAATTTGCAGTCTGTGTTCTCCCCCTGGATGTAATATATGCATCGAACTTTCATCATCGACTTTCATGGAATTCGGTTCGATCGTTTTTGCATGATTGGTGAACAAATTAATAAACAGGCAGACAGAATGACAGACATACAAAAATTTAAAACTATCGCAATGTGTTCTGTAGTCGATTCAGAAGCCCCCATGGTACTTTTTCTTAAATATCTATAATGTACAGATTTCGGCTCGTTAGCCTTTTATTATAAGTATTGATTAACAAATAAAGTGCAGTAATTTTGCAGAGTTCGTATAAACAAACCGAGGTAATACGTTTCAATTAAAATTGTACGTGTCAATGACCGTGATCTGTCAAAGCTCGATAAAAAAGTACGGACAACAACAACAAAAACATTTGCATTTTTTTTCTTTGTGAATCATTTACCTAATTATTAAGATTATTAATATGCGTTGTTTTAATGAACCATACACATCTATATAATTTTTTCGTTAGCTATGACGTCACAATATGGTTCAGCTCAATGCACATTCTTATATGAAACGCATTGTATACATATTTAATTTGTCATACACGACCAAATATGAAACAATGAATTAAGTTAATTTGATTAAAATTACTGCAAAACTTATCACTTCGGTAGGTTTCAAGACGGATTTCCTTTAGAAAAAAAATCCTTTCCGTATCTTCAAAGCCACTTCTACGATTCTTTGTTTACGATTAATTAGACGTCGCTCTTTCCAGTTACAGTTCTAGACATAGCATGAAGATCAGCCGTGAGATAACTTCCAGTTGAAGTGCTTACCTACCCGTACGCTTTTGTAAACATTTTTGTTTAACAAGCTTCACTTTACTCTGTGCTATTTTTTACTTTTCATTTAATTACTTATTTGGATAAACGAAACCTTATACTTTTTTATATGGTGATAAAATCAATAGTAAAATAAACTGTTAATAAATCTCCATTTAGTTCCGGATAAGACTTATATAGTCTTACATCTGACCGTTTGTTTTATATGAATACCAAGTGCACAAAGGATCACAAAAGAAGGACTTTGAAAAAAAATAATCTAAAAGCTTTAGAAATGTAAACTTGCACTGAAATGGTATTTAACTAATACAGAAAATAATTAAACACATATTACTTAATTACTGTTCCTTTGTTTCAGGTAAATAGCAAAAACAAACGCAAGCTTTGATATGAAATGGGTTATCAATTATGGTTTGGGTGGCTGGTTGCCTTCCTGACCATCACACAAACTGGAAGCGATTGGTTAAACTGTGCCAATATTCCAGAATGCCACTGCAAATGGTCATCAGGGAAGAAGACAGCTACATGTATCTCCGCGGGACTGAAGAAACTTCCAAAATTAGCTGGTGAAATACAGGTCCTCGATTTACACGGAAACCCTTTGAGAAATTTATACCAAGACGCTTTCGCCAGGATCGATTTATTAAACTTGCAAAGGTTGAATTTAAGTTCGACGGGCTTGCAAACGTTGCATCCAAATGCATTTAGGGAACTTCGAATATTAATAGAATTGGACCTCTCACAGAACGAACTTTTGCAACTGTCACCTGACACGTTCAAAGGAGCCGATCGTTTAAGACTCTTAATACTTAACGATAACCCTTTGACAACATTAGTTGCAGAGCAATTTCCTCCGTTGAAGTACTTGAAGAAACTTGAAATATCACGTTCAAAGCTCAGAAGGGTACACCCATCTGCCTTTACGAACTTACAAGCGTTAGAAACAGTCAACATACATCAAAACTTGCTAACATATCTTCATCAGGACACTTTCAATTTACCTCTGCTAAAAACATTAACGTTATCCGAAAACCCTTGGTACTGTGATTGCAGATTACGCGAGTTTCACGAATGGTTCTTAAATAGTAATCTCGGAAACGAAGACGTCGCTTGTGCTGGTCCAGATAATTTGTCGGAAATGGTGTGGCATTCTTTAAAAAGAAGAGATTTTATTTGTCCACCTTCAGCTATTACAGCACCAACAGTTATTAGAACAGAAACAGGTGCAGATGTAAGTTTTGGATGTTTTGTTCGCGGTGATCCTAAACCTGTAACAACGTGGATATTTCATCATGCTGAAGTCCGCAATAGCACAACGAAATACCGTGATATTTTTTGTTCAGAAGTATCACATAGACTACTTTGATGAATATAGTGACGATTTTTTAAATAAAAGTGCACAGTGGGTGAACATTACTATAAACAATGTGACAAGTGACTTATCCGGAGAATGGAAATGCGTCGCCAAAAGTGCCGTAGGTGAAGAATCAGCGTATTTGATCATTTTTTTACCTAAGGCTAGAACCGCTACTGCTAGGGTTGCTCCTGATTATTCAATATTTTTCTTAATAGCAGGTTCATTATTGGCAATGACTGGGGCAGGGTTTTTATCAGCCTGCGTTTGTTGGAAAACTAGGCGTCGGAGAGTCCCACCAAGTCGAAGTTTTACCGATCAAGAAAAGAAACTATTGGACACATCTCTCGCAGCTAGTTGCGAAAGAACAAGCGGTGATTTAGGATCTTATGGTTTCGAGTTATTAGATAGATCTATGTCTTTAGAAAGCGAAGATACTAGGTGTTTGGAACCAGTACAAATCACTATTGAAGGACCTCCGGGGTCCTTTCCACCGCCACCCGCAGAATTTGCTCTACCAGCGCCTTATGGTAATATTTTTATATCAGTCCAAGTATCAGGACATAACGAAGAGTATCCAGATTTATTAGGAGGAGGTTCGACTTTACTTAGACGTAGTAAAACATGTTTTTTAAAATCAGCCTATGACAATATGGGTCCCAGAATAACAGCCGCTGGTAGTTCAACTTGGTCCCTACCAGGTGCTAACTTAGATAAAACTGTAAATAGAAATGATCCAATGACTGTACCTCTCTCAACGTTTTCAACTGAATTTACTGCTTTGTAATGTTGAGTTTTTTTTTTTTGTTGTAAATCTCTATACCAAAGTTTTGTTAATGTAACGATGATTTCGAAGTATGCATTTTGTATTACTTTACTGATAGAAATAATTATCCAAAAAAAAACACCATAATATATACCTCTCAACCAACATTCTGATTATTTTATTATATTAATTTAGATACACTATTGCAATATCAATTTTATAAATGTATAAATTCATCAAAAGAACTGCGATAAATGAATTCCTTATGAATACTATTTATACAAGTGGTACAAGTAAATTTAGTATTCATAATAAATTAATATTAATATCAGTGTTATAATCTAGTGTATAAACTCAACAGAATACCGTGAAATAAACATTATTAGTATTCTTAAAAAAACGATCAAAGAATATTTATATTTCTCGAATTCATTAATCTCGAGTTGATGAAAAGAAAGATGAGATTATTTATTAGAGAAAAAATGTAATTAATATCCTTTTTTTCTTTAAGAGAATATGCTAGCGGCTTTTTATTCCATACAAACGTAGTCCCCTGTATCCTCCCTGGATAATAGCATTATGGTGAATATTGTCATACTAGTTAATAATATAATTATATTTACCAGCACCATGCCCGTATGTTTTGATTTTTTTTATAAATTAATTATTGTAGAAACTGGAAGCATTATAGAATTAAAAAAAAGCTCGATTTGTACCGTTATTTTTAGACGTTCGTCAAACAAATTTGCTGAATAAAGTAAAAAAAAAAATTGGTCAGTTTTTGTAGAAGGAAACCGAGTATTACGGAGTGATGTTTTCGTCTATTTTGCATAGGCAAAATCAGCCCAAGCTGCAGTCCCTTTCGTGTTTCATAACACTTTCTTTGGGGTGCAACGCGATAACAATAGATTTCTGAAATACCTACTTTTCAAATATATTGCCGACCGCATGTCCTCTCTTGACATTCGATTTCAGCTAATAAGTTTTCAATTGTATTTTATTGGGATATAAACTAAATTGACGTCGAAACACAAAATAATATTTAGTGAACGGATTAATTACTTCATTATAACTCTCTTTCAGAGCAGCAAATTTAAACCGGAGAAACGGATTTTGTTTTTTTTTCTTTTAATATAAGACGAATATTTACAAGTACATATCAACTAGTTATTAATAATTAAAGCTTCATTTGAAGGTCACGAAAAGTTGTTGTTTTTTATGTTTAAAATATACGTCATTACATGTGGGTCGTTCCACTTTTTTATAGTCTCAAAAATTAGGATTCCATTTTCAAAAACAGTTTTGTTTTAGTTAACTTTAAAATTGTAAAAATGTAAGAACTTTGTTGAGTTTTTAAAATTGTATTGAGTTTCATTTGTTATTATGGATAACTTTGATGGATGTCTCACGGGTGCAAAATATCTAACAGACCGCCCATAAAAATCAGAGTACAACGTCGAGTTTAAAATAAATTTTATGTTTTACAATATGAATTATTCAATAATATATGAAAAAACGTCCTCTCTTTTTAAAAAAAAAACTTTTAACAATTATTTTGAGACAAGACCAAAAAAGTTGAAATAACCACATAATAAACAACTATAGCATCGAATTGATGTAGTTTTGTATACGATTAAGAATTGTATTATTAGTTTTAATTATTATTTATTTAATAATATTGTTTCAAATAATAATTATAAAAACATTAAATTATTTCATAAGCAATTATTTTTAATTTTGTGTATTCATTTCTTTTCCTTTCTCATAAAACTATTAAGATAAATAGAATGTGGTGATAAGTATAAATAATAGAGTTATTTAAAAATAATAATTCAAATTAAAAATAGTGCTTAATTTTTTTTAATAATTACATCAATGTAAATATTGTATTTGTTAAGGCGTTTATTTATTTAATAAATTGGTAATTCTTAAATATTAAATGTATATCAATTTTAAAAACCCTAAGGTTTCTAATTTTAAATATAAGTACAAATTTGTAAGAAATTTTCATCAAAATAAAGTTGCTTCGAAAAAACATAATAAAATAAAAAATGCAACATAATCTGTTTATATTTACTTATTTAAATCCTTATTATACAAATCAACTTCTCTTTTGTTGCCCGTCTGTCTGTGTCATAACTCGAGAACATCTAAGACGATTAACATGATATTTTTTTTTTTAATCTACACTAATAAATAAAATTGAAATGTCTGTTTGTAATGTCAAAATATTTTTTGTACTAATTACATGTGAATACGAAATATACGATACCTATATCAAAAATACAAATTTTAAATTATTGTCTGTCTGTCTGTTTACTCCGGGTGATCTCCGGAACGGCTGGAAAGATTTTGACGGGACTTTCTTAGGTAGATAGCTGAAGTAACTCTGGGTAAATTAGAAAAAATTTAATTTTCGAAAATATTGGGGGTTCGGCTTAAGTAAGTTAAAATTCCTAAAAAAAATAACATCCTATTCAATGCACAGTTTTACTGGCAAGTGCTTGAATTAATGAGAAATATTTTGAATTTATCTTAATACTAAAAAAAAATTAGTGTTCCATATAAATAAATGAAAACACACTGAAGAATATATGAAACGCGGGCGCAGCCGCAGGCACACAGCTAGTTTATAATATAAAGGGATCGTTGTGGTGTGATAGTAGGCTGTAGTGATAAAGATAGAAAAAAAGGATGCTCAATCGCTTTGGACAAGTGGAGAGAACGGATGAAAAAAAATTGACGAAATAAATTTACAAGGCGAGGGTGACTGGTCAAGATGGTAAGGGTCGTCCTAGATGTATCCTTCCTTGTGACACCACAGATCCAACATTCGGATCTCAGCTACATGGAATCGTTTCTTTAATATCTTCTTACTAGTCTAACATTCTAATCAATAACATATGACAAGTCTTATAATGGACTTATTAATTGCGAATTGATTTGTTGGTGCAGAGAAAAACTGCACCAACTAGTGACTTCGCAGATTAGCCCGCGTGGTTCTGCTATGTTTGGGAGCAAGACGGATAAGGTAACGTTTGCTTTAAATAAAATAAGTTGTTGACTGTTCTGAAATACTGAGTGCTATTTATATGCGTAGTCCGACTGTTTGCCTCAGAAATCTACAAGTACTCCTACATCCCATTTGCTAACACTCTTTTTTTTTCTTCATGTTATAAGATAAGTGCTTTGACCACAATCTCATCTGGTGTTAAGTGACGATGGGGTCTAGAATGATAAACACACAAAGCCTAAAGGTACTTGTTCTCAAGTTATAATGCCGGAACACACTTATTCGTATTTGGCAACAGGTTTTCAAACTTGAGTAATTACCTAGGCGGCCATTATTATAAAATGCCCTACAACCATCCATCCGTCCAATCCAGGAACTACATCATCGTCGCTTCAGAATTCAGCCCACTTAACCATAGATTTAAATCCTCGTTCATCCTGTAACTCCTATCAGTCACTTTATCTATCTATCGATCTTAACTTTACCTTACTATAATTATGTATTTCTATTTTACTTATGAATACTCTTAAAGTGCTTAAATAAATTTAGGTGGTTTTATTCATTCTATATATTATATATTTTCTTAGCTGTAAGATTTTTTAAAATAAAAATTTACATAGAGGGACAAATGGTCACCAAATGCGACCATTATAATTACCTCTAAAAATTGACAACTCCGGGAACATTGAATGCAACATTCAGCACCGAATAGCCATAGCGTGGATTAAACCGGCTAGAAGTAACCGGTGTTACATGCAATAAGAGAATGCCAGTTAGAGTTTAACTTAAGTTTAAGGTCTCGCTTACAAAAACATTTTAAGACCCGTATTGTTATATGGCAGTGAAATATAACCCATGACCCAAAAAACATCCATTCCGTCCAAGTTGCCGAAATGAAGTTGCTGAGGTGAATGTACGGCGTAACCAGACCCGACAAAACTCGTAATGAGCACGTGCGAGGAAGTATGTAAATACGCGACATCGCCGATACAGGTAGTAGAGCAGGTCGCGTGGGTATAGTCACGTAAAGAGAAAGCCACCAGACTATATAGGAAATTTGGCCCGACATCTCTTTTGCCTCAGTGGCGCAGTTGTATTACGGTACGACTGTCGTTCTGAGGTCTCGGGTTCGATCCCCAAGTCGAATCAAGTGATATTGGGTTTTTCTTCTCAGTATCATTCCGGAATCTGGAATTTGTGCCCGATATGGCGACAGGCTCGCCTCCTGTCACATCTGGGACGGAACTAAGCTCGGCGAAATGTGGGGGGTGTAGTTCGCTTTTTCACCTCTGCCTAACCCTTTGGGGATAACAGGCGTGAGCTTATTTATCTCTCAATTTCCAGTCAAACATCCAGAGGCAGAAACAAAATAAACTAATAAGGTATAGTGCTAAAAGATTTGAAAGAGAGCAAAGTTTCCGATAACGATATTGATAACAGAGCGAACTGGAAAAGGTAAACAGGGTAATCTGACCCCACCATCATATGGGACATAAAGCTTTATCACTACATCCTACTACCACACCACAACGATCCCTTTATATTATAAACTAGCTGTGTACCCGCTGCTGCGCCCGCGTTTCATATATTCTTCACTGCGTTTTAATTTTTTATACGGAACCCTAATTCGAAAAAGTACCCTAAGTTATTACGAGTTTCTTCAGCTATCTACCAAAAAAAGTCCCGTCGTAATCCGTCAAGCCGTTCTAGAGATTACCCGGAATAAACAGATAGACAGACAGAAAAAAAGAGAGAGGTTTCTTAAAAAAAAGTAAACAATAATCAGAACAGAACATTCACCATTATAAATGTAATGAAAAACGTTCGCCAAAGTAATATCTTAAATATTATTTACTGATGTCTGTATAAATTACATTACAGCCGACACCTGACTGAAAACCATTCAAGGTATTATTTACATTTATCAAAAGCATATAAAGAAATATTACAACAAAGTAATATATTTATGAGTGTATGTAAAAAAATCGTTGTAAGTGGAAAATTTATGACAAATCCATGTGTCCCTGTGGCGCAGAGGATAGCGCGTTGGACTTCTAATCCAAAGGTCGTGGGTTCGATCCCCACCAGGGATGATCAAGACGTTTTTTTATGTAAGAAATATTTAGAAAAAAACATACATTTGCAAACTTTATCTAATTGACGAATTAACTCTACTTCCACTAACGTCTAAATAATAAAAAAAAAGCAAAACAAGAATGATCAAATATTCATTTATTTTTGTTTTCATTTCCACAATTTGTATGATTATTGTTTTAAATAGAGGTACGAAATTCTTTTTGATACTTTCAGTGCACTAAAAATTCCGTAATGAATATGAAAAAATACTGTAACTTGTAAAAAATGAATTTATTGTTTCTCATAACATTCTCCCTGAGCTTTTCTATGCACATTTTCGTCACGTCAAACCCAGTTTTCGTCACGTAATTTATCACTGAAATTATTAATAGTAAATTAATATTAATTTATTAATTGCCACGACTACGTTAGAACTCTGTAAACAAGCTATAAACAGTCAACTTGCATGTTGCTTCGTTGCCAAAAGCAGTCTGAAGGCGAGCGACACTATCGTGATGGATCAAACTAGACTTTAAAATTGTAGTATGATTTACTACGATTTTTTTTTATATTCGTGGTAAAGAAGGACACGTTATATTTGAAATGGTTGCTAAATTGGTGTATATAAAATAACTAGGCAGCTATGGGAACTGCCGATAGAAGTCAAATTAATAATTTATTGACTACAGTTCAATGAATGTGATTACTCGTGAGCTTACCTAGACAACCAAAGGAATAGTTTAGTATTAATCGATTCGACTGGAACATTTTACTCGGGCATTTATCGGAACATATTTTAGATGTAGCGACACAAAAGGGTCCGCTTAAACATCATTTTCTATTTGACAGACTATAGCATGTCGCTTAACGCTGATGTCATAGGTGACGCGAATCTATAAGTGTTTCCCATATCGAAACCGGTGAACGCAGCGATAAATAGATTAAAGTTACCGCACTTTTAAACACAACGAGTTCTATTTTTAAATGACGTTATTCGTTTTCTTACACTCATGTAAGTGATCAATTCCCGAAATGTTTAGTGCGACTTATGTGTAAGGTTTTGTATAAATATATCCTATATGAATTTGATGATGGACAATCTCTGAACTTATATCTTAACTTATCTCTTATACAGAATAGATACGTTGATTCGAACCGACATACATACATAGACGCAATATCTCACTAAACTTCTGCTGAGGTAATATCGCTTTAAATTTTTTCACCTAGATTCCCTAAGCACTCACACCACAAAACCTTGTTGCAGTTGTCAAGATATTTTACGTCAACAGCATTATAAAGTAAGCAGATGAAAAAAAACGATGCAATCTATATTAAAAGTTTTTTTTTTTAAATAACATTTATGAAACGTATTTTTCTTCGTTTATTTCGTAAACTTTCTTCAATAAGTTAAACGTCGGGAAAAATAACTTACGGCTAAGTAATTTCCTGTATCCTGTCTGTTATCGTTTTATTTCTATTTTTCTGCCTTCGAGAGATCGAATTTTGCGGGCAGCCGTTCGCCTTGATATTGTACTTATAAGCCGCTACTAATGTTATTCACATTTAACTGTAAATTATTTTACGATACACACTGGTTTTTATACTCGCTTGGTAAAAGGTCTGCATTCTATCTGATGTAAAATATGTACAGTCATAGAACAATAGATGAGATTTTATCGACAGTCGTCATTATCACGCCTGTCTACATCAAAATATTTCGATATTTTTATCGATATTCTCAGCTCAAGGCCACAAATTTTCTGTGGCGTATTTTTGTGATTCATAATCCAAAGTTGCCACCATCAAAATACAAAGTTGTTCTATATATTATATGTCGGATGAAATTTATCGATATCAGATGGTTCGATAATATCGTGTTTGGTTTGTGTCGATATTTTGCCAACCATCCTACTATGTAGTTCTGAATATAGACTTGTAATAGGAATATTAATAAAGTAATATAAATAAACTATTTAAATTGACTGTTGAATTTTATTTTCTGAGCCTTCAACTTAATGTTCAATACATTGTTAAAATGCAAGTTTTTAACTATAGAATTAGTGTCTGCCGTAATCTGTATTGAAGATTAGAGAAAAAAATATATTTGATTGATAAAAATAAAGTTAATCAAATGAATAGCTAACAATTAAATGAAAAATAAAGAAAATTGTTCAGAAAAAAACTAAGAACATTTCCTTAAACTTTAATTTAAAAATATTGAATTTACTTTAGGCCCTTATAAGGTGCTTATGAACGTCAAAATAATACCACTGGTTCGAAAAACAGCCCAGTTATCGAGAAGAGTCGGGAAGAAAGATAATCCGGTTTTTTTTTCAAATGTTTTTTTGATAGAACTATACAACTCATAGTTACAAGGTTTATAAGTAGATACGCAGAGAAGTGTGTCATTTTCATACATTACCATCCTTTACATAATGATCTACCCTTTTTTTAATATAAGGGAAATGCTTTTACGCACTGTCTCTTTGCGGGGGCACGAAGAAGTGTATGGGACTCACATGGCGGTCGGACCTACCGCGTGGATGACGCAGAAGCTCCGATCGCGGCACATTACCCACTAAAATCACTCCCGACATATCGTCTCTGCCGCCAATGGGGTCAATACGGTATCAATCTAGTAACATCCGCGATGCCTCCTAACGGGTGGGCCAGTAGAAGGCTAAACCCCTACCTGCGATTGGAGACAGCCCCCAGAAAATAGAAAGGCTAACTCCCAGACGCCCTCGCCAGTGCAATGAAGGTAAATCATTTAGATCTACCCTACAATAACCTTTTTTTTAAAACTGCTTAGCTTTCCTATGATTATATGCATTATACCAAATATATTAATGACCTAAACAATGTTAATTCGACCGGAAACGATAGTAGGGGTCATTCACGATACATTAAATTTCAAAATCGAGTTAAACGCGGAAACTTGGCTTGCAATGTAGTATATTTTTTTTTAATTAATTACACTTACAGTATACACTACTACTATATTTCATAATATTAGTGGTATTTCTGGTGATATACTTTGCAAATCCTCAAATGCATTAGAAATAATAACACACAACATGAATTCTTACACGCAACAAAAACTTCAGGGTTTGCAAGAGCATCAAAGTGGAAAAGGAATACTCTATCAACGTGATTTCGGCATTATATGTGTAACTTACTGTGTTTTACAAACACGTATTGTTCATATATAGATTTCATTTTTATTTATTCCTTTTTAAGGAAAACGCAAAGGTACTAAACCATACAGCCAAGTCTGACGTTTGGGACACGTTTTACACAGCGCTATAACAAAATGGGCCTTTGTTTTAAAGCTTTCCTTCCAACGTAGTGGTTGGGATATATTAGAATTCACGCTCCGTGTCATTATTTTTAATACACTTCACTTGTATACAATAACCAAACTATATCATGTACATAATACAAAATCAAATATTTTAAGTTAATGATATACGGACTATATGGCCAACAAAATCACGGCAAGAACACTCCATATAAATGTAATTTTGACATTTATGATTTGCAATTTAGATAATCAAAATACAACATTTAAAGATAGTATCTGTAAGAATTAAATGGCAAACAAAAACCTGACATTAATCTCGCGAGCGTTAACGAGCTAAAATGTATTAACACGCAAATCTTCTTAAAGTTGAAGACACATTTTAAATGAGCAAGAAAATTGACCGAAATCTTTCCAAACATCTGACTCGGTGTCCTTAATAGACGTCCTCCGATTCAAAAGCTGGAATACGACATGATAGCCAAATCAGGCCGGTGACGTTTCAATTTGTATGAAATAATGACCATAGTTGGGAGTCGTGCCGCGTTCTAGACAGTCCGCAAGACGCATGCAAACTAGAAACTTTGAATTATAGATACTAGAATAGTCTACAAATAATTCGTCTTTTTTTCAACAAGGAATATATTTGGAAATTGAGGTACTGACAGGTATAATAATGCGTCTAGACTGGTAAATTAAATGTAGGTTCCCTGTGAAAATAAATCCATTATAGGTTTCAACTGTACCATGTTGGTATGGAACATAAAATTACTACTATCGCTTTGCTTAATAGCATCCATAAGTCCATTTCAACAAATATACTTGGAAGTCGATCTCCTTTCGAGACTTTAGTATTTCGATCTGATGAGTTTATTATTGGACAGAACTTTCTCTACTGCATTACGACTCTTTTTCATTCTTGATATATGTATGAACAGCTAGCGGAAATGTTGTGTCTTTGTGTAGCAATAAATGTAGACTTTACCTAAATATCTCAATGTAAGTGTTCTTACGGCATCACAACTTCAAATCAAACCTTGAATGATTCTAGGTTAAATCTGTTAAAACAAAATGGTCTGTAGTAATTAAATTTTTATCTTTTATATTTTTCTATATCTTTTAATCACTCTGAAGCTGCCTGCAGCAGCGCCATGGGCGTGCTTCTATCCTCAACTGGTGAGGTTTCTGTATCAATCGCCAGCGCAATACAGTGACATAAATTACACTACACCTCACACCACTGCACACTACATGCAGGTATACTCTGATAAAATTTGTATTGTAAGGCACCATGAGATTTCCTTAACTACTATAGGCTTAATACGGGGTGAACTCTAAGGAATTACCGTCTCAGGTAACGCAACTGAAGCCGAGGTTTGCACCACTTATGAAAGATGATCTAGTTTTCTGCCGGCTCTTCATAATGACTGGGTTACTATTCAATCCGGTGGTAATATTTTGACGTTCGTAAGCGCCTTATCAGGATCTAAATTGAATAAAGTATTTTTTAATGTGACATTGGTGCGCTTGCGGTATCTCCCACTCTCCTTGCTGAGCGCCTTAAGCGCCCACCTTAAAAGTTCAATGAAGCTGCCTTAAATGTTCAGTGAAGCTGCCTTTGAAAAAAAAAATGTCTCTTCTTGTAATATTTTATCACATAAAAAGTGAAGTTAGAAAATTTTCGTTTGCCCAATACGATACGACAGGTGTTCGGGTACATTGAATATATTATATTCCGTTACTCCCAATATTTTTATAAAATATTTACGTATACAGTTATAGACTTGTAATTAAATTACATTTTTTTGAATACACCTGTTGGTATTTAGCGACAGGTTTTCAAACTTGAGAGTGGTAGCTACCCAGGCGAGCATTATTACAATACCCCTAGAATTCTCTACCACCATGCTATGGTTTCCTCATCGAAAGCTCAGGTTGATTTTTAGAGTAGGATAGGTGGGCTCGAATCGCCTCCATTGACGCGGAATTCTGCCGCACTATATACTGCGCCATCATCGCTCTAAAGCAGGTCTCTCGTGTAAACTGAACGTGCTGATTTAACTTTTTTTTATGAAGAATATTAATCAATTAATGAAAAATTTACCTAAATTATCTTTGATCCAAAACCGAAACATTTGGACGTAAAGTTTGTCCAAACACGTTGAGTTTTGCGCCGTAACGAAGCGTATCGTCTAGGGAAATCAGCAGCGTTTTATTAGCTTAGAATATAAATTGTGCTCATTCGAACCAATTAAACGGAACGAAAACCATCCGACGATGAGAGTGAAATGTTTGCGAACGATCCGTTCATTCGCTTACAATGAACTAATGAATGAGTCTGTGGTTATCGATATTAAAATGTTGCGATCTTTATTTAAGAGTAAAAAATAATGTATTTTTTGTTAATTTTTTGTGAGTGGTGATTAAGATTAGTTGTGTCCAAATAGATATCGTCACTCTACATCGCTATAGTGACACTTTTCAAGATTAGCAAGTGTATATACAGAAAAGGTTCCTCAGGCTGGCGATAATGAGAAGGACGATGGTATATGTATATCTCATTGGATGACGTTGTTTTTTACATTGTACCATACTTACCATTAAGCACAGTATAACTTTGACATCTTAAAAAACATATAAATTATGTAGTCACACCTTAGATGAATCTATTAAGAAGTATTCATTACATATTTCCGATTGCCAAGGAAAAAAACACAATAAACTTAGGTTCTAAAGTTTATGGGCCATTGCACGGATGGGCTATTGCACGGACGAGGCCCGGTGGGTTTGCCGCAGGTGGCGACGCGGTGCTTGCGCTTCACGTCCGGGCGAGTCCCACACTGGCACGGAGCCGTCCCTCCGTGCCTATTGCATTGGGGGACTCCGGTCTCACTAATGCAATAGGTAAGGGTAGTGCGTAAATGCATTTCCCCGCGTCAAAAAAAAAAAAGGTTCTAAAGTTTAGGCAAATATAAAAGTTAATCCATATCTTGGCATACTGTAGCATGTTAACAGCTGACGTCATAGCATTGGTAACGTGAATCTATATGTTTTACCCTACAGAGAATCCCTCAACGCCGAAAAAGAAGTCGAAAAATTCAATATGAGTAAACAAATCAGGCAAACAGTTGAGTTTCCAAGCGTATTCTCCATACAACAAAAAGGCACATTACCTAGCCTTTGGCTCCTAAACAAAGACCACATAACATATAATACTCTTGGTTTATAGAATAAAGACCTCAGTACATTTATATTAACAATAACACCCGGACTTTACAGTAATTAATCACATACATAGTGACCTCTGCTAATAAACAAGAGGTCATGTGACCCTCATCTAGTACTGAATAATTAGATTTCGGGGACAAAGTTCTCCGTAATTTATCGTTGTATAAAATTTGTTTTTATCATCACGCCGCGGCTACGGAGTGAAAAAGGGTCGACAGTACTGTTGCATAAATTAATAATTTTCTCTAAAATTGTACACGGCATTTTGTAAATTATTTACGCGATGATGGCGCAGTTGGTAATGCAATCGAATTCTGCTACTATGGACACAGGTTTGGACCCACCTATCCAAATCTACATTGAGCTTGATCTATCTGTGAGAGAAGACATCGTGAGGAAACTATAGCATGGTTGTAGGGCATTTTTTAATAATGCCTGCCTGATTAACTATCACCCTTAGGTTTGAAAACCTGTTGCCAAAAACCATTCGATGTGTTCCGGTAGCATCGTTTAAAAATTAGTACCTCCAGGCTTAGTATGTTTACCATTCTGGACCACATCATCACTTAACATCAGGTTAGATTGTGGTCAAAGCGATGAGCCTACATACATACATACATATCATCACTCCTATCTCCCGTGAGGCAGAGACTACGTCATTTCACTTGCTACAGTCTTGACACACCTCTTTCGCTTCCTCTATTTTCATGAGCGCACGAGAGCATGTATGAACATGCTCGTAGGTAATGGGTACTTTTCACCTGGCCTTTATTTGAGTTGTGTTTGAATTGGTCTAGATACGTTTGCCTAGGTCGACCCTTACCGACGTGCCCATTCACCCTCGGTTTATAAATTCGTTTCCTTAATCTTCTCTAATCCATCCTCCCTACATGCCCGAACTAACTAAGCATACCTTTCTCTATTTTGGTCCCCACATCCTCTATCACACCACAGCGTTCTCTCATCACTATTCCTGCCTTTGTCAGTTATCTTCACTCCAGCTTATACTTCTCAGACTTCTCATCTCTACAGTGTTAATCTTACTTTCATGCTTCTTCTGCTAAAACCAGCACTCACTACCATACCTAAGTGTAGGGACCAGCACTCTCCGATGCACAGCCAAACGCGCCTTTTCACTTACTTTCTGGCTGCACATGAAGTTGCGCAGGGCCTTTTCACTCTATTCCCTAACAATATGATAAATGCAGACTTTAATTGTCTCAACTTAAAATTCCACTTTTTTTTGGAATTGACTAAATGTGTTACATTCAGGGTCAGGCTGTAAATCGAGTCCTTAAGAAAATAGCAGTTAAACGAAGGTGACCAAAATAGTACGGAACTTGGCTTGGGTTGCTATCGCTGTTGGTAGTTCCACGGAATATACCCTAGCAAAATTACACATTAAGGTTTTTGAACAATTTTAGACTATTATTAATAGCAAGCAGTTTCTATTACAGAGACGGGAATGAGTGACAGAGACAAAAAGAGAGTGACAAAGATATGAAAATATAGAAATATTTACTAGATATTTAGCAACTGTGCCGTGTGGTACGGACAAAGAATTGAACCACCCCATATCGGTCCCGTAGGTGTCGTAAAAGGCGACTAAGGAATAAACCAGGGGTTGGGCAGCAGCATGCTCTGAGTACCCCAAACTCCTACTGCGATCAACCCGCCTGCCAAGCGTGGCGATTATGGCAATCCCCCCTTTTTCCGAGAAATCTTTGTCTAGTAGTGGACGACTTCCGGTTGAATTGATGATGATTGAGTGATTTAGCAACTAGCTACTATTATCAGTCATTTTAAATTTTCCTAATGAACACAATGTGAAGAAAGCTAACTTTTATTTACGATTATGTATTTTATCTTTTGGAAACACTCTCTTAGAATAAAAAAAATGAATTTAAATTGAGAAATTCCCAATTAAAAAGTGCGAAAATTCTGTGATTACATCGATATTAAATTATGCTATTTACACTCAATATCTCTCTTTCTCTCTCCTCTATTCCTCTTTCACATTTTCCTCTCTTTTCATTATCTTTCTCTTAGACTCTCACCTATTCACTCAATCCATCTCTAGTGCTTTTTCTATTTCAATGACCACACTAATGCTACAAGCATCGAGTATAATATGTCTGTATCACATACCAGTACATATGCGCTTGAGTGCTTTTCATCAAAAACAACTTGTAAATAAAATGATACCCGGAAAAATCCTTGAAAACGAGGTATGATAAAAATGAAAAAAGGGAAATAATAACGAGCACACCTTTTTAACACTTCCGGAAAAAAAAAGGAAAATAATTATTCGAAAACTTTTCTTACTTTGAAAACAAAAATAAGTTTTTATAGACGCTGAAAGTTGGACTTTGTTATCAATGTGGATTTTTATTACCGGTATTCGGACGTTGATCAAAATTCGAACAAAATAATTAGAAATAGAAAATTTGAAAAAAAAAACTGTTTTCAATAACATTTTTATAACATTAAAGCTCATCAATAATTTAATATTGTTTATTCAATTTAGGTTCTGAATGTCAAAACACTACCACAGGTTAGAAAAACAACCCAGCCGAGTAGAGCGCAGGGAAGCAACTCGATCTGGTTTCTTTCTTTTTAAAGATATATTAGATATATTTTAAACATACATATACATTTTTATCTTGAGCACTCGCCCACAAAGTTCGATGAAGCTGTAAAAGCTTCTCACCCCAACAGCAATTAGCAGGGTAAAAAAAAACCCAGTACGTAATCTTCCTTTGATTGTGACATCGAAGTTCGCACTTTTAAGAAGCGAGTGACTGATATCGTATCAGTTTCGTCTAACACTTAAGCCTCTGTTATGCGTGTATTCACGTAATACATATTCCTACATGAAGAATTGGCATTTGATTGCTACCCCAACATTCTGATGCGTAACATTACTATACAAATGAAAAATAATAGGAGCATATGCAAGAACTTATGATGTATCCATAGCAAGGTGGTAACACATTTAATAACCTTTCATCCTCAAGAATCAATCGATGCACCCGAGATGTATTTAACAGTAAAACCATTTTCTTGAGTATGCGGTTTATTATTATTAATAGCATTAATATTTCAAATATCATACTGTTCTTCTGACTGAATTATAGAAAAAAATATTTTTGCTGAGTAATTAATTTTCTGTGTGGTGCCGGCTAAGAATAGTACCAACCCCATGTCGTTCCCGTGGGTGTCGTAAAGAGTGACTAAGGAATAAACCAGGGGATGGACAGCAGCATCCTGTGAGTACTACAAACACCTACTGCGATCGCCAATCGTGACTATTTTCGCAATTCCTATCTTATTGGGGGAGACCTATGTCCAGCAGTGGACGTCTAATGGTAGAACACATACATAGATAGGGATAAATGAATATGACTCTGTGATAGCCCTGTTGACGTCGCATCAATCGACTTGATATGATTTTTTATAGAAATCTTAGCTTTTCGTAAAGGAAATCATTGTGATGAAACCGTAGCATAATGGAAGATTAATTTATATTACCCGTCTGGCAGTTAGGTAGCTTAACCAGTCAAAATCTATCGTCAAGTCCCTTACTATATATCAGTTCCGTTTGCTCATATAGACAGTCCGTTATTACGATTTAACATTCAGTGAGGCTGTGCGTGTGTGCGTGAGACTGTGCGTTCAAACCACAAAAATATCATAACATATTTATTTCGAAAACTAGCTGTGTGCCCGTAGCTGCGTCCGCTTTTCATATATTTCTCACTGCGTTTTATTTTTTTTATACGGAACCCTATTTTTTTAGTATTAAGATTAAGTCAAAATATTTCTCATAAATTCAAGCACTTGTCCGTAAACCCCGTGCATTAAATAGGATTTTATAAAAAAATTTATGAGTTTTAATTTTTTTGTGCGGCCCTCTAATTATTTTTGAAAACTAAAAGTACCCTAAGTTAACCAGAGTAACTTCAGCTATCTACCAAAAAAGTCCCGTCAAAATCTGTCCAGCTGTTCCGGAGATTACCCGGAACAATCAGAAAGACAGAAAGACAAAAAAAATTAAAATTCCAAACTGTGTTTAGGTATATACATTCATATCTATTTAGTAAAACATTTAAATTAATTTTTAAAAATAAAAAAATATATATTTGACTTTACAATCAGATACTTCAATTTTATTTATTAGTATAGACATTTATATTATATTATTTATTGGAAAGTTACAAAAAAGGTTTTATCGATAATCTATTTCAACATTCCTTCAAAAACTACAACTGAGAAATGGTACGTAAACGGCACAATTAAACGCTATAATATAGCTCTAGGCCAATCACGTGACCAGCTATTTCCAGATCAATTGATATACTGTACAAACGATTTTTAAAAAACGCTTCAAAATGCGGAAGTCGTAACAACGATTCATTTTTATTGTTTGCCATCTTTGCTCTTTTAGCCGAGTGCTACAACAAGGTGAGAGCGTTTTGAGGGAATAGACAGATAACTCTTAGCTGAGAATCCAATTTCGCCTGAGACTTGACCCGTTCACCTAACGCGGCGAATTGGATTAATCGATTGCCTGTCTTTGTCTCGCCGTATTTGACGTCCAAGCAATTGGACACGAACATAACTCTTTGCTAAGATAGTTTATTTGAGATGAGATGTTTTGTTTTAATTGAGATTCTAAATTCAAAATCACATTATACTTTTAAACTCTCATAAAAATTATAAATCCATAAGTTCTTGTTTATCAACCAAGCAGTTTGCACGGATATGAAGATAAATATGGAGTAATTTAAATTGTATGTCTAACTATTATAATTTAGATGAGCAATCTTTTTTCCATTTTAACATGTATTTTTGCATTTTCTATATTCATCTATCGATAGAAGTAAATTTCGAGTAAGCTATTGTAACAATTTTTTCAAGTATTATTTCTTGAATTTGGATTTTATTTTTGATATATTCAAATTTATTGTAGGAACGATACATTTTGTTGAAAAGTTATAAATAAAAATCGTTTCATTCTCTGACTATTTAATGAGTGCTCTTTGCAGATAAGTAATCCGCAGTGTTTGGAAACAACATATTTATTTAAATGTATATTATAAAATTTAGAAATACATGATTATTGTACTTTACTAACTTATTAGTTCATGTAGATATTTAGTTCAGGGTTTATATTGTGACTATTTAATAACATTTGTATGTTGGTTTATGCAACGGTCATAGTATATTCGATTTGGCTTTTTTTTTTTTTATTTGAATAAATAGAATTAGATTTGTAGATTAGACAAATGTAGTTTGGTAATTAAGAAGTATAGAAGAAGTTTTTTTACATGGTATAGGCTCAGATGTTAAGTGACGATGTGGTCCAGTATCATAAACACTGCTTCTCAAGCGATGCTACCGGAACACTTCTGTTGGTATTTGACGACAGGTTTTCTAACTTGAGGGTGGTAGCTACCCATTATTCCATCCATCCATCCAACCGTAAGGCGTACTGCTGGACTTTTTTTTTTTTTGACGGGGGAAAATGCATTTACGCACTACCCTTATCTATTGTATTTGAAGGATCAGAGTCCCCCAAATACAATAGATAAGGGGGCACGGAGTGACGAGTTCCGTGCCAGTGTGGGACTCACCCGGGCGAGAGTAGCCCGGAAATACCCACTAAAACCCCCCGGGGCCGTCCGCTGCATTTGGGATGGGGGCGACACGGAGTGGCTTTCGCAAGCACCGCGTCGCCCCCTGCAGCGAACCCACCCGGCCCGTCAGTGCAATGGCCCGGTGGGGATGGAGGAGAAAAGTTCCCCTCCACCTCTTAGCCCGCCTCAGGAGAGGCATGACCTATGGTCAAACAACCAGGGGGCGGAATAAGTTTCCGCCCCCCATTGCTGGACTTGACCTCCCTCAAAGATAAAGGGGGAATTGTCATAAACGCCACGTTTGTAAGGCGGGTCGGCAATAGCAGTAAGTATTTTTAGTTACCAGAGGATGCTGCTGCCCATCCCTTGGTGTGTCTCTTAGTCGCCTTTTACGACACCCACGGGTTGATATGGGGTGGTACTATTCTTAATCCGGCACCACACGGCTTTGACCATTATTACTACTACATTATTACAAAATGCCATTCTGCCATGCTATGGTTTCCTCACGATGTTCTCCTTCACCGAAAGCTCAGGCTGATTTTACAGTTGGATAGGTGGGTTTGAACTCGCGTCCATTGACGCGAAATCTTACCGCACTACCAACTAGGCCATCATTGTTATATTGAAATGTAAAATAGTTTATGACAAAAATTACTGGATATTTGATTCTCTATAATGTATTTTATTTAGGTAGATTATTTTAAGAGGAAGTATTTTTAGAGAATTGTTCCATACGATATTTGATAAAATAATATACAACTCAAGTAAGTCGGTTCATTGATTCTTGAGTTACAAGCCAACTAACTAACAGACCCAAAAAAGACATCTCAATTTATTAATAATATTATTCTTAATAAGAATAGATTAAATTTCGAATGTAAGATATTTACGAGAACGACAATTTAAAAATAATAGCTACATATTGTGTTTACTATATTTTTATTAATAATCAACGAGCTGTAAAACACCTCCTCCTAGTGGCATTAACATCATAAATCTAAAGCAAAAATTCATCCCTGGTGGGGATCGAACCCACGACCTTTGGATTAGAAGTCCAACGCGCTATCCTCTGCGCCACAGGGACATACATATTTATGTTGAAATATTCGCAAATATATACGGTACCATTATTGAATTTGCAATTAATAATGATTTTTTTTTCAATAAGACCATATTGGAACTGATTTTTTAATGTGACGTAATTGTTATTTATGTTATACAAAATCTTCGATCATGAATTACTCCAATCCGATATAGGTCTCCTCCAAAGATATCCACAACGACCGGTCTTCCGACACCCGCATCCAACTGATTCTCGCGACCTTCACCAAGGCCACCTTGTGGTCCACCTACGCTGCGTCTACCGTTGAGTGGTACCCATTCGAGAACCCATTGGCTCTACCGAGCGTCGGTTCTGCGAGCATTGTGTGCTCGGATTATGTATGCTGTTTAGAAAAATTGTTAAAAAACATCATAAAACTATAGCTATACGTCCGGCACCGCTTATATGTTTTACTTTTCACAAGTTATTAGCCTGTTACATCTATTTAATAGATAACTTGCGTGGGATAGGCCTTTTGGCGTTTCAGCAAGTGTTTGTAGAGGATTTATCCAGTGCTATCTGTAGCTGAGTATAATTATGTAGGCAGTCATATATCTAAGATTGAATGTTATTTAAAAACAAATATATATATATATATATATATATATATATATATATATATATCGACATAACTTATTTTTTAAATACATTATTGAAATTAAATAAAATATTAACTAAAATCTGGCCACAGGTTAACTAACAGGTTAATTATATTTAAAAAAAAATGAATCTTTTAAATAATTTAATTAGCTTGCGTATTGTGAACGAACTTCATCAATAATGGCTCAGTGCTCATACGGTCGGATACTTCGTCGATTGACGTTGGTTCGAATCTATTTATAGTTAATCTTCGAAAGCTTATACTGAAGGAAACCATCATGATGAAATCATAATATGGTGGTACATCATGTTTCTAAAGCCCACCTGGAACCTACCGAAGAATTTGAAAATTTGTCGTCAAGCATCTGCAAGTTTGTTTTTTTTTTATATCAAAGCGCAGCTAAATAGCTAAACTACCAATTTCCTTGTAAATAAGCTGCATCACCAGGGGTATTACCGACGCGTCGGAGAGCGTTTTTAAGTCCTTTCTTATAGAGTCACATGTAGCCTTGAAGGAAGACTGTGCTATAACCCAGTACTAGAATACCATAATATTGTAGCTAGCTTTAAGAGGAAATGCAGGCGACGTTTTTTCCATACAAAACATATTCCCCTGTTTCTTGAACATAGAATAACTATTATAGTAAATAGTTTTATATATACCAATGCTTTACGTTTTAATGATTACCATAAAGCCGGATTCTTCGTAAATTTGAAAAGATGCCTGGTTTTACAGTCGTTTTCAGACGTCCGTCAACTAAATCAACACAAAACGTAGAGGCCGAACAGCCGAAGTATTTCTTATTTTTTCAGTTCTGTTTTGAAGATGAAAAGAGGGGAATACAAAGTGATTTTTTCATCTATTCTGCTTAAATAAAATAAGCCCGAGCTACAGTTGTCACTTTTATCATTTAAAAAAATTCTTTCATTAGGGCGCAATGTGATAGCAATAGATGTCTGAATATCTATTGTTTAAATTTGTTGCAGACCGCATTTACTCTAAAGAGTTCCTTTAAAGATAAGCGGTCAGCCAACATTTATTCCGGCTACATTATTTGAGAGTCTTCTAATTCTAACGTTATTTAACAATGCACGGATTAGGATCATAGCGTGTTATACAGTAGACAACGCTACGTAACCTTTTCTAATACGTAAGTATGAAATGAATAGGTTGGGGAGAAATTTTCCGTAATTGGCCCTTAAAGGTTTGAAATACGTACTCTTTAGGAACGCTCCCCTTGGGAGGGTGAAGTTTTCGCGGCGGCTCGGTCGGAGGTGCGTCCATCATGCAACTCGCGAATTGTTCCATGAGGACCGCTAAGCTCTGATGTATGTAAGTGCTGTATGAACCGGTGTTTTGTCTTAAGTTTACTTGAAACCTGGTACATGGCCTCTCGAAGACATTTTTTTATCCTGTTGTCGTTTTTAATGGAGATTAGTAAGAAGTTCGTTTCGATTTTTACTTATATTAATTTCAGGCTGGAATTTGTGTTCGAATAAGTCGCGACCACCATCCAAATGGTGAAAAAGATTACCACAAATTCCGGATTCAGCCACTGTATACTCAGGTCTACCTAGAAATTTTACCGGGACTGATTTAAATAACTGATTGCTCTATTGGCCTGAAAGGCCTCTACAGCTTCTCAGTGGTGAGTTAAAAAGATATTCAGTCAGAAATGACAGCTAAGGATATAGTAGGAACTTCAGTTTGAGATATTGTTGTCTTGAGGATCGAACATCGATAAAAAAAAATCTAAACTATTTGAAAGTAGAGCCCAACTCATCTTCCTTTTTTAGAAAATATTCGGAAATGTGAAAGTGTCTCTGAAAAATATAAAAAGCAAATTCAAGATAGACAAGAGTTGGAGATTACAAACTATGGAGATACTGTGTTCAAATATGTAGTCGAAAGTTTGTGAAGAACGTAGGTTGCGCCAGCCACTTACGTGCATACGATAGAGCAGAATGTGAGAATCCCTTCAAGCAATCGTCGCTGTAGCTGATATCGTTTAGGAGACAATGTTAATGAATCGCCATACCCTTAAACACTTATCATGGATCTTGAAATTCTTTGCCCTTTTTAGGACAGAGATCATATTACACCAAAATTCTAGTAGCACGTTTAAAAAACACCTTTCTAAAATCCTAAAAAAGCATACCTATAGTCTTATAATATTGTGATTGACGCATGAAGATTGTGGTGAAAAGGTAAACGAATAAACGAAATTAGAATGAAAAAATTGCAGTTAGATACATAGTTTCCGTTCTGTGTAACAGTGCGCAATAAGATTCGTTGTTTCCACTCTGTTGACTTTTTAAATTTGAATGGAGCTCTCTAGTTGGGATAACTACCTCATAACATTTATCATATTGTAAAATAACCGGAACGCTTTTGTATTATTTGACATGGTTATTTTCGTGAATATTCTTTTATACTTGGCCAATCTTAACTAAATAGCCCGTACAATCGACCCTAGTCCTTAAACAAGGCAGAGCGAGATTGTCTTTCGACATCCTTTGATGGACTCTTTTTGCGCCATAAATTTGTTATAGTTCATGTTAAATAATTATCAACATATTCAAAAATCAAGACTAATTATTGAGTTTTTTACCGCATTTGGCATTATGGTGTCCTTTGCTATCTGGTGCTTACAGTGACGGCACACCCAGCTCTACTCTAGGTCTGCCAATGTAACTATCGGGTCATCCAATAATCACGTGATATTGTTAATCGTTTTTTTAAGCATCCCTTCTCCCCTGATGATACATGGTTAAATTACAGAGTAACCCGACCTAACTTTACCCAAAATTATGTATAGTTTTTGGGTGTCATAAAAATTTCAGATTATTTTATAAGCGGATACAACATAATTTAATTCTGGAAATCGTTACTTGACAAAGGCGAGTGAAGGGCATGCGCCAATTTTTGGTTTAGACATCGCGTGCCAATAAAAAAATCCACCTCACGTGATTAATGGATGAGACCTAATTTCAGTCACTTGGATTTTGTTTTTTAAGTGTAACTTTTTTTGTACGTGATTAGAATGAAATTTCAAGGTTACGCTATTGATGTTTGATACTAACGTCGCCCTTTTACAATTTTTGTAGGGCGAATAGGAGAACGTAACAAGAGAGATAGAGCCAACAATACTTTTTGACAAAAGAATGGTTATTCCCTTTGTGTTACACTCATTATTTAAGAAACGTGCGTATGACTATATAGTAAAATATTTTTACAAATAGGTATTCATATTGTACACATTTCGGACGTGATGAAGTTCCAAACTACGGTCAGTAAAGTCAATAACTTATACTGTATTTTAGTTAAGAAGCCTCAGTAATTAACCTACATCTCTGTGCTTACATTAGCTAAGACTATGATTTGTATAGTTTTTGATATGAAAAAAAATGATATATATAATATTAATATAAAAAAAGAATCAGATCGAGTTTTTCTTACCGGCTCTTCTCGACTGGGTTGTTTTCCGAACCGGTGGTAGCATTTTAGACGTCCATAAGCGCCTTCTTAGGGCCTAAATTGAATAAAGATTTTTTTGATTTTGATTTTGAGTAAGTATGACTTCGAGTGTTTATCAGCTGTATGGTGCATTTTATGTTTATTATAATTTATTTTCACTTGTATTTCTATTAAGATACTTTTTCTCTCTCACACTAAGTCCTTTTTTTTTCACTTTCACTTCGATTACGTGTACAGCAAGCAAGCGCAATTTTTTTCATGTAGAGGATTCTTGTATAGGATTTCCAACCACGCCAATAATGCAGAAGCGTATCAGGATCCTAGTGACTGGATGCTGTCAATGGGATTTAGGGGGTAGACTTGTCATAGGCCAGTGCTAACCTGACCCTAAGCTTTTTAAGGTGGAAGTAATGTGCATACCATGATTGCGCAGTACATTCAAGGAGCAGAAATCTCAAGTGTAAAAAATAAATATTGATACAGATAGTTGATTATATAAACATTTCATGGCAATTACGTATTTGTCTTGAAAATAAAGGAGAATATTTCAAATCGTATACTCATATATCCAAAGAAACCGTTCCATCGAGTACCCGTAAAACTGTCGAAATGTATGCGAAGTGGTATAAATTTAAAGATTTATTATTTCGCTACTCGGGAATCGATTTCCGGGCGGTTTTCCATACGGAATCGCATACTCGAGATACCGGATGAATCCGGCTCTAAGGAAACAACAAAACTGATTTAAGTTTCACAGTAATAGTTTCTGTGGCAAGACCAGGTCACCGAGTAGCTTATTCTGAGGAACGAGATGTTTATATGGAATGGATCAATCTAAAAGGCCGGGAGGTCGCTGAAACCAATACCTCTAAAATCACAACATATTTTGAGTAAAGATGATTACCGAGACACCAACATGATATGGATGTGGCAGGTTTATTTTTAAGCTATAACAGTGTAAAGAAATGAAAAAGAACCTTTAGAACTGTTATGTATTTTAGACAGATATGTATAATTGTGGACTTCTGAGAAGTAATGGCTAATGGTTTTGGAGAAAATACAATTTATAACTGGAAATATTTATCAAAAACTATGTATGTCGTCAAATGATATAACGTGTTATTTTGCATATTCAAATAATTATATGTAATAACAAAAATTTAATTTAATGCGCTTTTTATACTACTGGAGTAGTAAAAATAAGAAAAAAAAATAAAGAGTCTTATTTATTTATATTTTTTGATTAAATTCTACAAATTCGTGTATATTCGAATCCGTCTTCACAATGAGTTTAATATATTCATGTGTAACATTTCACGTTTCTTTGCAATGATAATTTATTTAAATATCGATCGATTATCGAAATAATATCGTCGCGTGTACATAAAAACACGGTGCACTCTCAACGGAATACAGCAACGAGCAACAACAAAGATTGGTGTTTCAACTTCTTGTTGCGAGTAACACAACTTAATCTATTTTAAGTGACGTTGATCGATGCCCTACTACTTTTATTTAATCTACTTTATAAATATTCCTATGTAATTTGCTAGCTCGTACTATTTGTTTATGGACTATCCCTTCGGCTTCAACTTCTTCAATGTTGAAGTAACTTAAACTTATTTGGGAAATTTTCTTTGTAATCCACATCCTAAAATAATGTAGTAATTAAATGGAGTAAAAGTAACAACGATTATTTTTTTCTGACACACATAACATATCTATGTTCATTTGTCGATCGCACGTCTTAAGGATTCTGCCCACTAGACCGTATCATACCATGACCGTAACCCGTAAAACTGTCGAAATGTATGCGAAGTGGTATAAATTTAAAGATTTATTATTTCGCTACTCGGGAATCGATTTCCGGGCGGTTTTCCATACGGAATCGCATACTCGAGATACCGGATGAATCCGGCTCTAAGGAAACAACAAAACTGATTTAAGTTTCACAGTAATAGTTTCTGTGGCAAGACCAGGTCACCGAGTAGCTTATTCTGAGGAACGAGATGTTTATATGGAATGGATCAATCTAAAAGGCCGGGAGGTCGCTGAAACCAATACCTCTAAAATCACAACATATTTTGAGTAAAGATGATTACCGAGACACCAACATGATATGGATGTGGCAGGTTTATTTTTAAGCTATAACAGTGTAAAGAAATGAAAAAGAACCTTTAGAACTGTTATGTATTTTAGACAGATATGTATAATTGTGGACTTCTGAGAAGTAATGGCTAGTGGTTTTGGAGAAAATACAATTTATAACTGGAAATATTTATCAAAAACTATGTATGTCGTCAAATGATATAACGTGTTATTTTGCATATTCAAATAATTATATGTAATAACAAAAATTTAATTTAATGCGCTTTTTATACTACTGGAGTAGTAAAAATAAGAAAAAAAAAAATAAAGAGTCTTATTTATTTATATTTTTTGATTAAATTCTACAAATTCGTGTATATTCGAATCCGTCTTCACAATGAGTTTAATATATTCATGTGTAACATTTCACGTTTCTTTGCAATGATAATTTATTTAAATATCGATCGATTATCGAAATAATATCGTCGCGTGTACATAAAAACACGGTGCACTCTCAACGGAATACAGCAACGAGCAACAACAAAGATTGGTGTTTCAACTTCTTGTTGCGAGTAACACAACTTAATCTATTTTAAGTGACGTTGATCGATGCCCTACTACTTTTATTTAATCTACTTTATAAATATTCCTATGTAATTTGCTAGCTCGTACTATTTGTTTATGGACTATCCCTTCGGCTTCAACTTCTTCAATGTTGAAGTAACTTAAACTTATTTGGGAAATTTTCTTTGTAATCCACATCCTAAAATAATGTAGTAATTAAATGGAGTAAAAGTAACAACGATTATTTTTTTCTGACACACATAACATATCTATGTTCATTTGTCGATCGCACGTCTTAAGGATTCTGCCCACTAGACCGTATCATACCATGACCGTAACCGTACCGATAGAAAATATAGTTTCTATGAGTTACTAGGAAACTATGCCCACTAGACCTTTTTCGTCACCGATTAGGACCGTAGCGTGCCATCACCGTATCGGGACCGAATTCCCAACGAGAATAATTTGTATATGCCGCCCGCGTGCCATACGTGTCGTTGCCGGTCAGGTGTGCGCAGGTGGCCCACCGCGACGTTGCCTCTTATACAGTGTATTTTTTTCCTTTTCTGAATGCATACGCGTTAATTAATAATTATGGACGATGAAAAACTAATAGAGTCTGTTCGTAAATAGACTCAAAACTTGAAATGTATGGTTTTGGTGAAATCAGAAATGGCTTGGAAGAAAATTTCAGAACAAATTAAAAAAAATAACATACCTGTTGAATACATTCCGAGAGGGCATAATACGCATAGTATACGGGCATGATACCCATTACATACGGGCGTAGAACGCGATCAATCCATTGCAGTAGGCATGGTAGCGCGTGCCGTGTTATTTTACGTGCCTGATACGTTCATAGCACGGTCATGGTATGCTCCGGCAGAGACCTTTAACGTGTCATTGTGACAGGTATTTCACAAGTGTATGATTGTCCTACTAAGTGCCGGATACATGATGTTTACATCGTTTCTTGTTTATTACATATTAAAAGAGCTCTAAGTGAAATTGTGATTTCAAGTCGGCTATAGTATTTAAAAACGTTAGTCTTGAAGACGGCGCGCCAAAAATACTTCATTCAATTGGTTGATAACGAAAATACGCCCACAACTGTTCCTATGTAATTAAATTACAACTTTGAGAGAAATTCATTCATCGTTTAATAATGAAGTACAATTAGTAAAGAAAAGGATGAAACTATTAATTAATATATTAAGTTTTTTTAAAAATAGAACTATTGTATATATATATATAACATTCACTTATTCGAGTATCAACTATTGTCAAGCTGTAATTCTTAAATGTAATTTATACTCGCGTCTTCTTATATTGTTTATCAATGATTTACGAATTAATTACACTGATATTGTAAAGCAGTGGTTCTCAACCAGTGGTCCGCGAACCACTCCACAGCTTGGATTCGACGAATAAACCTCTTTTAACCTCTTTTTTGAAGTTAAATGAACAGTACTATAATCTAATTATTACAAATACCTCCTCGACTGTACCGGTATAATCAAATTTGGCAGACAATTTTGAGGGGGCGTCAATCAGCACGGCGCTTCATTGGTATTCGGTTATACGATCATTGACTTTTAAAGGGAAACTAGCCTGAAACAGAAATCTATAGATTGTTTATTTATCACTTAAGTGACTTTTTTTATGTACGTGAATGTTTTTTTTTCTACTTACGACCGTTTTCGATATGCGTTCTCGGACTGTTCTATCTACTGAATTTCGAAACTTCAATCTTTTTTTCTCTTAAGTGTCAGATAGAGTCAGTGATCAATCCAATTAACCTATTTATTTTTGGTTTGATCTCAATCCAAATAGTGTAATTCGCTATTCAAAACCGGCATTTTTGTAGGTATTTTTTTTTTTAATAAATTTAATACGCAGTAAACTATCTATCTCATTTTATTTTAAACTATATTTGTTATAACCATGACCCGTGTTAGGGCACTTTCTAATGATGCCCGCCTGGGTAGGTACCACCCTCAAGTTTGAACACCTTTCACCAAATACCAATAGGTGTGTTCCGGCAGCATCATCTGAGAACGAGCACTTAGGCTTAATGTGTTTACCATCCTGGACCACATCGTCACATAATGTTAACAACGAATTACATATATATATATATATATATGTATACAAATTAATATTTTTCTTTATTTTGCCAAAATAAATACATACATTAGATATCTTTTTTACTATTCGAGTAATTAATATTTGATAAATAAAGATAACATGGAATTTAATTATCAAATCAATATACACTTAACGAACACTATAATAAAATAACATAAGTCATGATACATGATATGATATTAGCTCCACGGTGCTTTCCATCCACTGTCACAATGCCTTAGCATCAGTGTAAGCCCCTAACACAAATATGTCATAGTTAAATTATATGCTATACTATCAATGACCGCGACTTCGCTCGTATTTCATAAGTAAAAAATTAAATTGGACGAAATTGTGAATCTAAACCATTCTCGGATCCTCCGGAATAGACACAAAAAAATTCTGTTCAGCCGTTTAGGAGGAGTTTAGTCATATACACACGCACAGAAGATAAAGATATATCTTTGTATCATATACTCGATTCGTTAATAAGGAGGGATCTTACACTATACGAAAATTTGTTAAAAAACTGCAATTTGTTCAAGAATCAACCGTACGTACAGTAAGGGTTGTGCATTTCTAAGCACGCATTCATTGTACTGTTACTATGGTATCATGTACCAGTGCACTGTTATTCTTACAATCATTCATATGGACTGTACAGTACGTGCTATATATCCAACAATGTATTACACTCTCATGGTAGTCTTTAGTCTTTGTCGAGGAGTTAGTCAAGTCGAAACGAGAAACGATTTTGATTTTGTAATTAAAAAAAAATTGAAACGTCTATTTGTAATATTAAAAAAATGACGTACATTTACACCACTTTGTTATCCGTAAGCTGGCACCTACTCCAAAATTAACGAAGCAGATTAATAAAGTAATTATTTATTGACTTTTTAGTGTATTTTTACTGTAAATTCTTTTGAAGTCGTTGTGTATATAATTTTAAAAAAAATATTACTTTTTAGTTGTACTTTTAGGTATAGCTGTTATGGTGGTGGAGTGCGGGTGTCGTCCGTGTGGCATCGGGACTTATCTCACTTATCGGCATCCCATTGCTAAACCAAGGGGTGAAGGGGTGGGGGCCTTGACCTCCTATTGCACTGTGGAAGCCGTCAGGGGACTGACCTTGGTTGACCGGGTCTGGTCCCTAAGCAGGTAGGGGCCTGGCCTTCTTGGCTGGGTCATCCGTCCAGAAGTATGTCGCAGTATATGACTATCGATCCCGTGTTGCCCCCTTATGTGGCGGTGGAGACCGTAAGGATTTTTGTGGGTAGTTGTGAGGGTCCTCTTCCCTAGTCCCACACACCCTCCATAGCGGGGGCATGTGAGAACGGTACCTAAATGCAATTCTCTATGTAAAAAAAAAATGTAGCTGTGATATCTTCATCATAACTTTGGAAATGAATATATGAAGCATGTGTAAGTGTTTATAATATTCGAGGGTTTTTCTCAATTTCTCTGAGTTCTACTGATCAGATCCTGATTTAATGGAAATGGGACCACCTCGGAATTGTACTCCTTCGATTAAATAATTTGCGTATCGGTCCACAATTGACAGAGAAATCGCGTAACAAACATACAAAAAAAACATACATATGATAAACTCATGCATTTTAAAGGTTAATAGCTATTTTCTACTAAATATATATGAATGTATATACGGTACCTATACATATATATATATTTTTTATTGTTATCTATCTGTCTGTTTGTTCCACATAATTCCCGGAACGGCTGGATCGATTTTGACTTTTTTCGGTAGATAGCTGAAGTTACTCCGCGTAACTTAGACTACTTTTATCTTTCGAAAAAAATAGAGTTCCGCGTAAAAAAATTAAAACTCTTGAAATTGATATTTGAGATGACACCGAATCAATGCACAGTTTTACTGGCAGGTGTTTGAATTTGTGAGGAATATATTTCCTTAGTTAGTATCAAAAGTAATTGCAGGAATATTATTAGGGTTCCGTGAAAAATAAAATGTGAACAAAACACAATTGAATGGATAAGAAATTATATTATGCAGTAAAGAATATATGAAACACACAGCTGGTATACTATAAGGGCACATTAATAAAGCTCCAGGACTATGCACTCTGTAACAAATGCCCGTTCATTTTGAATAACTCAACTGGCACAGGTCCAATGAATGCTCGATGTTACCGGCACACGGCACTCTGTTACAACATTTTGCTGATTGCCAAACCCTGAGTAGCTAGCTACCGACTTCATCGCCGCAGTAGAGAGTACGAAATTGCACTAAATAATTAAGACATCGAAATAATTATTATTTAGACCGACTTAGGATCAACACTAGGTACGACAGTTTAGTTATACCACTCAGCTACTTTATGCAGAGAAACTAAACAAGCCACGTTGGTTAACAACCAAACAGTGTTAGCGCACAGGATGATCCATAAGAAACTTTTAATCATATTTAAATGCAGAATCTCTCTTAACATGTTTCTCCATAATCAATGAAGACGTGTCTAAACATTCCAAATTAGCAATGACAGGTGCAATGCACATAATGTCGAACGCGTTGCAAATCTGAAAACAATTGAACACCAAAATATATTATTTCTGTTTCAACAATTTTTATTAAACATAAATATATCCTGAAGCTTCTGTAACCGTAACATAACGGAGTTAAAAGTGTTATTTTAAGCATTCTATGTTCATTCCTTTTTAAAGTGTACCTCTATGACAAATTTCACTTCAAAATCCTCTCGTTTCTAAGACGCACAAAAAATATTCATCGAAGTCCGGTACTCCCCTTCGCACATTTACGAGTATATGTAAGAGGTCACCTTTAAGCACGTGACGTTTTAGCAAACTTTTAAGGACCTCCTGATGATATGTGGTGTATTTTAGCTTAAACCCAAAATCACGTGTATATTTTTTTGTACAAAAGTATCATAAACACTTTCACAATATTAATTTGAAATAGGTACAGCGATAATCTAATTTAATTCGGAAATTTTTTGGAAATATTAATTTGCCTAACAACGTCAAGTTCTAAATTGTCTATCAGATTTAATACTTTTTTTAAAGAATTTTTAGGAAGTTAAGAAATAAGCTATCCATTCAGGAATGCAGAGCACGTATTGCATCTCAGAATGGCTGTGTTGCCGCGCGGTTTTTTTAGGCGCCAACAAAAATAATTCTTAAACTTTTCTCGATCTCAGTCGTGGACTTACTATTTAGTCTATGTGTGGACATAGAGTAATAACGTTAAAAGTAATAAAGTGATAATTTAAAAAATCGCTTAAAATTGTAGCCAAATAAATGTATATATGTAAGCAATACTGAATTACATAATCACAGGTACGCAACGTGGCTTTTTAAAACCAATTTGAAATAGTTTCAATCCATTTGCGAATACTGCCATTCTGAACGTTTTAATTCTACGGTTACACAATAGTTAGACCAATACATTCATTATTATCTCAGTTATATCGAGTTATCTGTGGTAAGGGCATAGAATAAGTATTATTATTCAGATGATACGTTTTTATCATTCAACCATAAGACGTCCACTACTGGATATAGGTCTCCACCATTAAGGGGGGATTGCCATAGTCGCCACGCTTGGCAGAGGCGGGTTAACGATCGCAGTAAGGTGTTTTTGGTGCCCAGAGGATGCTGCTGCCTATCCCCTGGTTCATATCCCTTAGTCGTCTTTTACGAAACCCACGGGAAGATATGGGGTGGTACTATTCTTAGCCGTCACCACTCGGCAGTTAGCCGGCAGCACACGGATGATACGTGATATGTATAATAAAACAAGTTTCATTTGAAACTAAGTTTGATTTTTTTTTATATAATAAATTGTGCCGTTTTTGTTAATTTACTACAATCTCAGCTGATGTTAAACGACGATATGGTCGGATGTGTTACTACGCTTGGTCTTGAAGAAATTGTCTGTTAAGTGATGCTAATGGGATACACAGAGAGACGAAACTTCTTGGCAATCCATGTATTCTCCGTGCGGGTGCCGGGTCTATCGCGTTACCGAGAGGGGAACCCAGTGCAGTACCCTGAACTTACGACCCAGGTGTAGGTTTAAGGAGTCCCTTTACAATACGCATCTACGCTAATATTCCCTGCCTAATCAGATTTGGCAAGATCCTACAATTCCTGCTTTGAATATTCTTTCTAATAATTATTTCTTAGGTATTTGAAGATAGATTTATAGGTAAATATATCGGTCTTGGAAAACACCCTATCAGTAGCTATGCTGTGGTGACATTACAATTGTTGTCGCCATACTTCCGGCAACGGCTCGCGACGACTTCGTCCAGCTTACGGCGGCGGCACCACAAGTGTTTGCGTTGGCGTTTCGCTCACCTGTCAACGTTAGATCGGATTATGCCAGGGGTTACTCAATTGAAAACCGAAGATGCAGACTACGTGCGTCAGCTCACAGAAACCATAGTGTCACTTAAACCATCACAACGACCATCAGCCAGTCATCATACATTCATCCACAAAGACTTAGCGACGTGTACGCATGTGTTTGTTCGCAATAACGTTGTAAAGAAACCTCTCACACCACCATACGATGGACCATTTTAAGTACTTCAACGACATACGAATTATTTCATGATTCAACTGCCATTACGCACAGCTGTTATCTCGCATTCAAGAAATTGATTGTCCATCTGTATCGATTTCGACAAATTAACGGTAGATCAAGAGAATGATGTCGAATTGAAAAAGCTGAAACAGCAATCAAACTTTTTATAATTAAAAAAAATATGGTGTTATCACTAACTAAATTTAATCACAGATTGTGATTCGCTTTGATGGTGGTTCTTCCCTATTGAAGCAAAACGCCTACTTGGGGGGAGGGGGACTGGCAGATATTGTGGATATAGTCCCAAATCGTTGCATTGTTCAACGTATCAGAGCGCCGCTACCGAAAGCGCGCCAGTGTGCCGTTGGATGATGGCGAGGTCTCCACACAACTATTAAAATAACTTTGATACAGAAGACCGTCCACCATCACCATCACCGACCACCGTCAAGGCGAATCACCATCTGTGATTAAATTTAGATTGTGCTAACACGTATTTTTTAATTATAAACCTTCAAGGAATATATAAGTGTAGTGAAAAAAATAATCTGATTGGTGGGAGGCGAATATTTATTAACTAAGATTACGCTGCCACCATGCCCCTTGTCGCAATGTAAAAGCAAATATAGCAATTTAAACTACTAATACGGCCTGGTCGCCATTTTGGTGACATAATCTTATGACATTGAACACTCGCTACCGCTATCAATACAGGCGGAAGAGTACCTTCACGTAAAAAATTGTGAAAAATGCACTTTTTATTGTTTTTTTTTCGTTATCTTGTTTCTTTTTTTGCAATTATTGTTGTAATATGTCATTGTTGTCATTTGGTATACATTAAAAGTGAAAACGTAATAGACAGATATAATTATGTTTGTGTTAAAGTTATGAAGCGACGATGGCACATTTAGTAGCGTGGTTGGATTCTGCGTCGATGGACGTAGATTTAAAACCACCTATCCAACTCCATAAAGAACCTGCGCTTTTGGTGAAGAAAAACATCGTGAAGGAAATATAGCATGATGGTAGGACATTTTTTAATAATGACTGTCTGGGTAGCTACTTCCTTTAAATTTGTAAATAAATCGCCAACTACCAACAGGTGTGTTCCGACAGCATCTCTTGAGAGCCAGTACCTTGAGGTTTAGTTTGCGTGAGCAATCCTGAACCACATCGTCAATTAATATTAAGTGAAATTGTAGTCAAAGCACGTTGCCTATAATACTGTATAAAACAAATGAAAGACATGTATATTATAGAAAATTATTTTAAAGTAACCTTAAAATAAGCAACAAATTAAATTGTTTATTAGAATTGTTTTGTTAATTTTACTTTTTACTTGCGGATGAAATCACTTGAATGTTAACGTGACTCATTCAATGTTCTTGAATTAAGCTTGTATTTTTTGTTTGTGTTATCTGTTATCTTTTAATACAATGTTATAAGTCTTTATCGATTCATCCATTCATTTTGCATCCATGATAGAATTTGAATTTTTTAATCTGTTCTTAATCTACGTGTGTGATGTTTTAACTCAAAAATGACAAATTTCAATAGAATTTGAAATAAAATGTAATTTTTTTAAATTACCTACACACATGATTATACTTTTGAAATAACTAATACACACTGTAAAAATCGATCATAATAATGACTGAAAATATGAAAACTAAAGAATTGTTCTCAAAACAGGTTTTCTATTTTTTGTTTTTTATTAATTCTCATCAATAAATACTAAATGTACATAAAAAAAGTAAAGGAAATCTATTGATTAACAGGGAACATAGTAAATAATCACAAAGGAGACGCTAAAATATGTAATTTATTCTAGAGCTATCGTGGACTGAAACATTTCAAAGAAATATCGCATCTGTTTCTAAAGGCATTATTCTATGATCCATATAAGACCAGCTATTGTGCGAAGGACGATAGGTCCGATTCTATAGGTAATAATAATAGAATAGGTATATTTATAAGAAGAATAATGGGTTTTGCGGATATTATTAATGTTGTATAGGCGCCCTCGTATTCTTATTCATGTATTCTGTGTTATTCGAGAATACATATATGTATTAGCTGTAACACCTATTGTTTTTTTTAAAACTAACTACGGCCATTTACCTTAAACGTCTTGACCCTTCACAGAGATTTTGGCAGCGTTTTTAGAGTGCTTAGTCAGAAAATTGTTACTAGTACGAAGCTCGATTCATATTGTTACTAGTCTGCTTATTCCGCGGAATGTCCATCCATCCATTCAACCGAAAGACATCCACTGCTGGACATAGGTCTCCCCAAACATCATTAGGGGGATGATGTGAACATAGTCAGGTGTTTGTGGTACTCAGAGGATGCTGCTGCCCATCCCCTGGTTTATCCCTTAGTCGCCTTTTACGACACCCGCGGGAAGATGAGGAGTGGTACTATTCTTGGCCGGCACCACACGGGTTATGTATTCTAGCGAAATCTTAACCTTTAAGCATTTATATAAAAAATCCCAAAAAGTCGAGAAAAGATGTGTAAATATGTAACTTTTTCATTTTTTTTTTACATATAGAAATGCGTTTACGCATTCCTCTCTCAACCTTAAACGGAGAGGGAGTATGTGGGAATCGCCCGGCTTGAAATAAGCAAAGGGAATACCTACTAAAACTCCTTGGTGCCTTCTCTTGAAAGACGACCGGTCTTTCAACAACCCAAAAAACTACATATTTTAAATATACTATCGATATAACGCCCTCCCCCAAATCTTTGGCTGTGACCGTTCCTGGTCGTAGCCGTGATCGGCTAAAAAAAGATTAGATATACATATATGAAATAAATTATAAAAATGATCAAAGAGCGAACATGATAATTTACCCGTTGATACCTTGAAAGATAACGTATACATAAATGATATTGAACGTAATATAAATTTGAATAATAAATAGATAAACATAGATGTTGCGCATCTACCGCGATAATAATATTGAAAGGAAAAATTACACGCAATAAAACACACATATTTTACAGTAGACAAATAGATCTTTTGAAACTGTATACGCTCGACGCTTTAACACCTTGCATGATTTTAATCCTTTCTGGTCGTGAAAGAGACGCGCGTCTTAATTTTCACACAAAACGTAATACTGTGATGTAAAAAGCTGAAGAGAAAGTCAAGCTGTTAAGCGACGATATAGCCGAAGATGGCAAATACACTACACTTTAAAGTACCACAATGTTTTCCTTTACCGAAAGCTCAGTTCCATTATATAATAGTGGTTTCAAATCTACATTCATTAATGCGGAATCTGACAACACTAACAATAAGATATTTAAAAAAAAATGTTTATAGAAAAAGCAATCTCACATTTTGAGAAAGCTATATGTGGTATCTGAAACGAATTTTAAATTTAATTAACTCACTGTATATTTAAAGTGATGTATATGGTAATTAATATTTATGAGTAATATAAGCGAGATGAGCCGCAGGCACAGGCTATGAGAAACAATATAATATTTTCCATGTTTAAATACTAATTTTTACATATAATTACAATGACATAAAATGGAGAAAGCTATTTATTGATTACCATAATTTACAATAAATTTAAATTTATATTAAAAATTATATTATACATATTTTACCATAAAAATAGTATTATTTTAGGTACTTTAAAAGGTATATAATTATATAAGAAATTTTAATACTATGACCTACAGTCAAACTAAATGTTCAGTTTTGTGGGTCAGTAATCTATATTATAAGATTGTTTATAACAAGAGAATAAATAAATAAAAATAATAAATAAAATCCTCTCAGACTAGAATCGAGGTTAGAAGAGTTCTGGTTTCATCGCCTGGATTTTAAGAAATAAAACCCTATTAAAAAAACAAGAACAATAAAAAGCCTCTTTAAATACCAACGGGCTGGTGTCCCGAAAACGTGAATCCGGAGAAAAGATAGTTATTAAGTAACAAATCTTTATTAATTAAAAAACAAAACCGAATTCAAAAGAATAAACTAAAACAATGCACTAAAAAGTAAATAAACAATTACTTTATTAATCTACTTCTGCTAACTCCGATATATCCTTTATTTTAATACTATTAATAATATTAAAATCGGTGCCAGCTTACGGAATACAAAGCGGTATAAGTATACGTCGCTAATTATTTAAGCTTAAATGCCATCCAACCTGGCAATGTGGCCAGCCTTTGGGAACCTTCCAGTTTAGCGGCGGGCTGGACGGCATCCATCATTTACAGAGGTAATACTAATAATAAGGTGCATGTTTTTGGTATTTAATTATAATGTATTTTATATAATGTACTAGCTCACATGTATTTGTGTAGGTACATCGATTAACTCTAGCTGGCACCGACTCCAATTATAAAATTCCACATAAAACCTCAAGAAACGTTACGATCGTAAACGCTAAATCACTTGCCAATACAACAACAGCGAGACCGAATAAGCAATCAATATATTATAATACAGTTTTATACCACTTAAATATTTAAAAAAATATTCGGTTTAATTTACTATTAACATCGTAACCTTTCCATGAGTCACCTAAGATAACAAATGCAAAAATATATATGTATATTTTATTTGAAAAATTTTCTTCAGCTGTTTATTTTTTTTTACATGTTATCAAATAAATCCATGAACTAATAACTCCACAACCGCTGAATGTATGTTCTCTAATGATTTTGAACATAAAAATTAAAGAAAAGCGAATCGTCGGATACGACCAGATTAGATAGACGGAGCGACCTTTTGCTTTCACGTTGCGCACCAAACAAAGAATCACAAAACAAGAAAGGGACAACTGCAGCTCGGGCTGACTTTACCTACGCAAAATAGACGAACACATCACTTCGTAGCCTGTTTCCTCCTCCAAAACTGAACCAATTTTTAATTTTCTTTCAGTTATATAATAAGAAAGACTGTGACTAAGCCTAGGCCACTATGTTTTTTTTTTAATTTTATCTACCAAATTTGTTTGAAGAACGTCAGAAAATGACTGTAAAAATCTAGCATTTTTTTCATTTTCAAAGGCTCCTAATTTCTACAATAACTAAATTATGGAAAAAATCAAAACGTACGGGCATGGCGGTGGTGTATATATATAATTTGGTATAAAAATATTTACCATAACGCCATTATCCAGGGAGGAAACAGGGGACTACGTTTTTATGGAATAATTACCGCTAGGATATCCTCTTAAGTGATGGTATGGAATTTTGGATATTAACCGACTTTAAAAGGAATGTTTATGTGAGATTTTAACGATTGGATTAATAAAATCTGATAAATTACTTAAACGATTAAGCAAAGATATAAAAAAGACTACGATTACAGTATAAAAGACAATATCATTTATTTATAACAACTCAATTATAACAAGTCACGTAAATAGAATGTTGTCAAGTAGTCTATTCGTATACATTTGTCTATTAGTGGTTGTTAGGTCTGAGGATGGAGGACGAGAGTCACGTTTAATTAATATTGACCAAGGACCTGTCAGAGGATATAGAAATATTGGAGAAAACTTTTACTCTTTTTATAATATACCATACGCAACAGTAAGGGAAAGATTTCAGGTATTTCTTTCAGGTTTAATCATTTTGTTAATTTCTTTACTTTATTTTCAATTAGTCTTGTCTCCGCGGTTTCACCCGCGTTCCATATATTCTTCACTGCATTTTAATTGTTTTTATACGGAACCCTATTTTTTTTGTACTAAGTTAAAGTAAAAATATTTCTCATAAATTTATAGCACTTTCCCGTAAAACTGTGCATCGAATCGGATTTAATTCAAATTTTTATGAGTTTTTATTTTACGCGTAGCCCTAATTATTTTCGAAAATTAAAAGTACCCTAAGTTACCCGTAGTAACTTCAGTTATCTACAGAAAAAAAGTCCAGTCAAAATCGGTCCAGCCGTTCCGGAGATTACCCATTACAAACAGACAGAAAGACAAAAAATTAATAAATTGTATTTTTGATATAATTATTGCATATACATTCATATCGATATAGTAAAAAAAAAATTTTGACATTGCAAACAGACTCTTCAATTTCATTTATTAGTATAGATTGTATGATTTTCAGATTGCTCAGCCTCCTCCGAATTGGACGGAACCTTTCGATGCTTTTTATAGAGGCATAGTTTGTCCACAATTTCCAGTTCCAACTACAGATTGGAATACTAAAATAGTCCAAGAAGATTGCCTCGTAATCAATGTATTCGTCCCAGATACAAATCAGACGAATCTACCAGTATTGGTAGACGTTCATGGAGGAGTATTCAACAGTGGGTTCGGAAATGCTCATCGATTAACAACGTTTGGTGTTTTAAAGAACGTTATAATAGTCACTTTTAATTATCGTATCGGAATACTTGGTTTTCTATGTTTGGGAACGGAAAAGATTCCAGGAAATACTGGTATGAAAGACCAAGTTACTGCGTTACATTGGGTGAAACGAAATATTCATAGCTTTGGCGGTAATCTCGATGAGATTACGTTATCTGGGTGTAGCGCTGGTGGCGCAGCTGTCGATCTTCTACTGCTATCGAAAACTACTAAAAATCTTTTTAAAAGAGCCATTCCTGACAGTGGTTTTAGTCTTAGTGCCTTTACTGTGCAAAGGAATCCAATAGAAAATGCCAGAAAACGAGCCAGAGCATTAAACTTCACTAATGTAGGCAACATTGAAGCTATGGAAGATTTTTTTATAAATGTTCCTATTGAAATTATTATGCAAATACCACTACAAAATAGACCAGATACTTTAGTTGATAATGCGCCTTGTGTTGAGCGTGACGTCGGACAAGAAATGTTTTTGGATGATTCGCCATACAATATTCTAAAAAGTGGAGATTTTGTTAAATACCCTGTACTTTATGGGGTAACTGATAAGGAGGGTTCAATGAATGTCAGATCATTTGACGAATGGAGTTTCATGATGAATAAAAACTTTGCAAATTTTCTACCTGGTGATCTTCAATTCAAAAATGAACAAGAAAAGGCAGAAGTGGCGCAGATAGTAAAAGAGTTTTACTTTGGAAATGAGACTATAAATGAACGAACTCTTTCTTCATTCGTCGACTTCCAATCAGACATTCTTTTTGTTTATTCAGCTCTAAGAAACATTAAATTACAAGTGGAAGCTGGTAATCGTGAAATATATTTGTACGAATATTCATATTATGATGAACATTCATTAATTACTGATCTGGGAGGTGCCGGTCATTGCGCGCAAACACGGGCTGTACGAGATGAAAATGAGGCCATGATGGATGAGGAATACAGAGGCATAAAGGCTTTATTAAGAAATGTATGGGATAATTTCATTAGAACTAAGTAAGTCCTTTAAAAATAATTTAAACGACACGCGCCAAAAAAGTCTAAGAGACGTGTATGGTTTTTAACTTCTGAACGATTTTTAACATCATATTTTATTTATATTTCTTTTATAAATAAGTAGCCGCCCCGGTGGACTTTGTATCGCCTCAGGATCAATAAATTTTATTTTATTAGCTGCATTGAGTTTAGTTTATCTTTCAATGCGCGAGGAAACAACTCGAGCCCTAAAGACGAACGAAGAAAATTATCAAAATCAATTTTCCATTCTTTTATTAACTATTATGCTAATTTTTTTACATAAAAAATCAATTAATAAAACTTGCGCTGTTTGTAAATGCTGTTAACAAATTGTTAGTTTAATTCATTACCTAACTGTTATATATAAATGGATTCATTTATGAAAAATGTACGCAGGTATTTTTTCTCGAATATTTTCTTATTTATTTATAACCTGATGCTAAGCGAAGCACAGTAAATAGGATATTTATTTATTTTTTAATTACATATTACTTGTTTACAGTAATCCAGTTCTTATGGGATCCCCAACTCCATTATGGCCATCAGTAGACAGTAACCGATCACCGCATCTATCTATAAATGCAACTGTAGAGCTTCGGGGTTCGTTAGTAGAAGAACGAGCACGGTTTTGGGATTCTATCTACGGAAAATATTACAGACAACCCCTACCACCTATTTGGCAACCGGAAACAAATTCGGCTTTAAGAATCATCAATAGAAATATATATTTTACCACAGTTATTTTAATTTTAATGAACAAACTCGTTTAAAAAAACTAATAGTTATAGTAATATATTTATTTGAAATTTATTTTACACCCCCCATATTGTTTAATATAAATGCAGTATTACTATATCCTAAAAAATTACAGAAATTACAAATTCCCTGGAAAAAAATTGGATAAGGCAAAAACATACGAGAAAAAGAAATTAATATCACTTGACAGCTCAAATTAAATCAAAATGGAGGTGTGATATAATACGTATGGAAGAGTCTTAGGCTGTATTGCTCTAGAGTTCTTAGCTTTCTTCGTTATTTGAACGTATTAGAGCCGTCATTCAAATGGTCGCACGTTTCATACAGCGAATTTTTGATAGAAGTTGCTCCAGACTTAATACCGTTGTGAATCCTGTTTTACTTTAGAATTACACGCCTCTAACTTCCGGAAATTAATTTGGCATCTACGAGGAATGTGCGTCCCCTCCCTTCACTCATTTCGCTTACCGCTTTCTCCGTTGACGCTTCAGTAACAAAATAACTACAGTTATAATTGCACGATGTTTATGTTATTTTTATTCGTTTTTACTATTTCGTTTTTTGAAGTGAAAACTTCTGTACAAATCCAAACCAGATTTGTTGTTATCAACTGTTAGGTTATAAATAAAATGCCTGAACCTTTGATATTAATTTATTTAAAAACAACAATGACCCATACCATTAGTGACAGACTCAATAATAGCATGTTTAAAATTAAGGGGGCGCCATCTCTTGGCGACAAACCGAAACTTTGTCCTTAAACATTCCGCCCACCAAGAACGTTATTAAACGTTCTTACTACGTTACACAAACCTTTTATATAAAATTAGAAGTTAATTACAACAATTTTCTAATTTGTGACGGGCAGGATGCACAGTTTGGATGTAGGTCTCTTTAAGAGAGACTGATCACACCGCTGAGTCACGACTCGAGTAACTCGATCAGGTCCTGGGTGTTTTTCAACCCACTCTGCCTAACAACCAACGTGCTGGAGGGAGGTTTTCCTCCTTTACTAAAACAACATCTCCATCTCCAATATTAGGCTCAGGAGTTATTTTTGACCATTTGTACCTATGCAAGCAGTTCACTAAATACTCATTGGACCACCGCCGCCAAAAATCCTGTACCATTCTTTGAGTCAATTGCCACCGCCTCAGTGTGCTGATATTACTTCGCTCATAGTTACGATCGGGTACAATTATCAGTGGCTCACCGACGAGGAAATGACCTGGAGTTAACGGTGCGGGATCTGTGTGATTATCAGGTAGCATCGACAGAGGTCTTGAATTTAGACATGCTTCAATTTGTACTAGGACAGTAGATAGCTCTTCATAAGTCAGAGTTGATACACCAATAACTCATTTCAGATGATATTTCGTAGCCTTCACCCCGGCTTCCCATAATCCTCCAAAATTTGGAGCGTGGGCGGGTATGAAATGCCACGTGACACTATTGTTACATAACCATTCTTGAATTTCACGTGCTACTGATGACTGTTCAGCTATAACATATTTGTAAAGTTCTTTGGAAGCTCCGACAAAGTTTGTTCCATTGTCGCTCCAAATGTCGCTTACATGACCTCTACGAGCCACAAAACGTTTAAATCCTGATATGAAGCCATCAGAGGTGAGATCACTTATGACCTCCAGATGTATGGCCTTAGTTGACATGCATACGAACAGACATATGTAACCTTTGTGTGACTTGTTACCTCTTCCCTTAGTCATTCGAATATTGATGGGACCAGCAAAATCTACACCGCTATGGAGAAACGGCCTATTGGGTGTAACTCTGCTTGATGGTAGTTGACCCATCAATTGATTTTTTATAATCGCTGAATTTCTAACACAAACTACTCATTTACGTACATGCGTTTTCACAAGACCTTTAGCCGATATTATCCAATATTTGGTACGTAAATAGTTGAGCATTAGTGTCGGACCTCCATGTAATGTTTTTCGATGGGCATCGTCAATAATCAAGTTCGTTAGATGACTCTTATGAGGTAGTATTATGGGATGCTTGGTGTCAATAGGAAGATTGGCTGCTTGGATTCTACCACCTGCTCTCATTATTCCTTTGTCGTCTAGAAACGGACTTAAAGGTTGCAACTTCTGTTTGCTTTCTCGTAGTTCTGCATGTTGACATTGTACTAAGCAAACATTTAAAGATTTTGTCAACTCATCACTTGTGAGAAATGGTCCAAGCTTATGATCTCCTTTCTTCCTTAGAAATCTACGGCAATAGGCAACAACTCGAATGAGCCTTTGTAAGGAAGAAAATTTTGCCCACAGATAAGAATCTGTGGCTGTATCTGCTTTAACTGAAACGTGTGATTTTATCTTTCTCTCTTCAACAGTTGTGGAAATAGACTTAGGTCTGGGATAAGTGATCTTTTGATCCTTCAACCATGGTAGACCCTGCAGCCACAAGCAATTATTAGCAAGTTCCAAAGGCGTACAACCTCTGGATGCAATATCTGCAGGATTTTGAGCCGATTGGACGTGTGCCCATTGCGTATTGTCCAAATTCGATAAAATTTCTGAGGTTCTATTACCAACAAATGTTGTCCAACGACTGGGATGATTGCTAAGCCACGCAAGAACTACGGTAGAATCTGTCCAGCCGTGGATATTTTTATGATCAATGCCCAAGTTATTAGCAACATCATTGATTAACTTAGCTAATAGAACTGCTGCCATTAGTTCAAGGCGAGGAATGGAAACTTGCATAGTTGGAGCTACCTTAGTTTTTGCTGTAATAAGATTGGCACAGACATTACCTGCGGCGTCCACGGTTCTTAAATAAACCACTGCAGCATATGCAATTTTCGATGCATCGCAAAAGCCTTGAAGTTCGATGACTGCGTCGTTGGTTCTAGCCTGGAGCCATCTTGGAATACTGAGGTCATGAATATAAATTAATTCATCTTGGTAAGAAACCCATTCCTTTAGCAATTCGTCCGGAAGTTCATCATCCCAGTCTATGCCAGCCAACCACAACTTTTGAATCATCACCTTCGCTACAATAATACAAGGTGCTACCCATCCTAAAGGATCGAATAAACGTGATATGCTTGATATCACGTTAAACAACAAATAAACAACAAAAAAATATTCTACTCCAACTCGTTAAAATGTTGTTCCATCATCTGATCAGTAAAATAAAATGGTGACTGCAATACACAAACACTTGAATAGCTGTGGAACAAATGTATAAATATTCTATAGAACTGGAGGGGTTTCTCTTGATTTCCCTAAGATCCACTTATCAGATCCTGATTTGGTGGAAACGGGACCACCTTGGGAGTGTACTCTATTGATTAAAAATAAAATTTTGCAAATCGGTCCACAATTGACGGGAGAAAACGAGAGTAACAAACTTACAAAAAAAGAAATACAAACGAATTGATAACCTCCTCCTTTTTGAAGTCTGTTAATAAAACTAAATTAAAGCAACATAGTTTGTACAATTAAAATATGTGTAATTCTGACGGATATTCATAGATGGCGCTATACTTATTTTTTAATAAATTAGACTGTTCTGAAATATTACAACGGCATAGATAATCTACACTTATAATAAAAGGCTAGGGTTTCAGAATCTACTAAACGACAGATAGTTTTAAAAATGTTGTCTGTCTGTTTATTATTTTGTTCGCCAATGAAGCAAAAACTACTAAACTAATTTCGATGAAATTGGTATGGTAGTACTTTATACTCTATAGTAACATCTAGCATACATATATTTTACACATATATGTATTTATATAATGTACTAGCTGTGCCCGCAACTTCGTCTGCGTGGAATAGTGAATTTTGGTAGCATTTTTTGGATGTATCTTTTAGTTTATTTTGGATTATAATCATCGTCGTTACATCGTATAGCCATCGGGGATCGAAGCATATAGGCTGCTAGGATTATTAACATGTGATAAAGCCACATAAAGCTGACCGTGCGAAAAACAGCTAATACTTGGATCCACATCCACAACTTTTAGCGTATGACCATAGGCTTTATTAATTGCCATCGCGAAACTGATCATAAGGTCACTGGAAACTGGACTCGTTTAAAACAAAACGGAAAGTTGTTTGGAATGAGAGGAACCCGAGGAATAAAAACACTACCACCTGTTAAAATCTCTGCTTCTATCAGGTTTCGCAGAATCAGAAATTTAAGACCGCCAAACCTTTGCAACGGTAACAGATTAAAAGTGACCAACTGAGTGACCAATTTCACTTTTAATCTGGTACCTTTGATTAGTTTTGGCGGTCTTAAATTTCTAAGGACCGTTATGGGTACGCCGACTTTTTAATTTATTTTGTGTGCTTGTAGCACTGAGGGATTCTAAAAATTCTACTGGGTAATTGGTACATTCTTTATCTTCCATAACTCTGTTAATGGAGATATAGAGTATATCTCATCATTATCCCCCAAAACAAAGGTCAAAACTTCAGCATTTATTACTGCTGGTGGGTCGTTTCGTGGACTTAAAATAGCTCTTTCGCAAAGCCATGAATTTTCGCAAGTTGGTATTTGCGTTGCGTTTCCATACATAGATGATATGAGGGCTCGCATTAATGAAACTTCGCAGCATAGGTTTTCGTTTAGAACAAATTTTCCTTGTTCCTGCGGATACACGCCGTTACCGATCTCAAGTAACAATAGATAAAATATAGTAGCAATAGATACAACAATTTCGTCTAATTTGTATCTGGTATGAATAAAACTGTAGGGCTGATGTTTTTTTTTTATTATAATTTGTTATTCTAGTGCTTGGATTAACTTGGTAGTCTGAAAATGCACCCATCCTTACCATGGAAATATATCAAAGGATACTGCAGGGCATCATATGGTCGGTGTGTTTCACATATACGTTGTAAGCGATCATCATGAGTGCGCAGCACTATGTCACGTCTATCACATTCCTGATTGACTAATATTACTGCAACTTCGTCTGCAATGGGGACATTGTACGTTCCACGATGCTCTTCCGCAGGACGTCTGTCAGCCTTTTTTTGGTTATTTTGGCTTTGTGGAACAGAATCTATTGCGTTCTTTGAAACTTCTGACTTACGAATTTACTTGATGTAACACATTCTTAAGTTGAGATATAAAGTTGATGTTCAGCTGAGGAAACTTATGATGTCGTATATGAGTCTGTTCCTTGTATTTTGATACAAAATTAATCTAAAGAAATTTTGGCTCATTTTGGGGAAGCAAAGATCCAATCATGTGATAAACTTGGCCCTGCACCTTAAAAGTTGGCATGAAAGATCCGTCTGTGATATGTTTGGCCCAAAAAGATGTCATTTGGAATACTCTATTATATAAACGGATATTGTCTAAAAAATGTTTACACTGAGGACGCTCACCATTTAGTAAAGCTTTCATAAAGGGGCTCATGGTAAGTTTCAATGAGCACTTTGCCACTTGAATAGTATATTCCATTTGGTTCTTTTCTCCATTTTAGAGCATTACAAAAGTGACAACATACCTCCATACCTACTATAGATGCGAATTCAGGTTTAATAGCGAATAAATTGTTTTCCTCACTCTGCCGGGTTAGCACATAGTTTTCTCTCGCTGCTTGTAATATTTGTCGATATTCATTCTCACTTTCAAGAATTCTGGCATTGTTGTGTTGGTCTCGACCAGCTGTTAATCGAGATTCACGATCTAATCTACTTTCCAGCCCTCTAGACTGCAAAGTTCGTGCTTTTTGAGAGCTCAGGCGAGTTTCCCTATCAGTAAAGGCCTCAGACTCACGCGATAGTGCATGAGCCTTGCGATCAGTGAACAAACGTGCCTCACGCTGTTCTCTGTTCTTCCTAATTCGAGTGGCCATCATTCGATAACGATGTGAACTCAATCGAGATTTTCGCTTAGCTGAAGTTTCTGTAACATGAAACCTGATCTGACGTTCCTGAGATGCAGTGTGTCTCGCATCACGATCTTCTTGAGATTCCTGTGATCGAACTAATCTCATCCTTTTAGCATTTTTGCTGCACTGGGAGAGGTTGGATCTTTTTGGAGGCATTCTTACAATAAGGAGTAGTTATTACTAACTCAGCGTTATTTAGTAAACACGTACTTATTTCAAACAACTAAATTATAAATACTTACAGAGTTTAACTTTATTACAGTTTAATAACTTTTAAGACGTGTTAACCTAACCTATTAATAATAGAAAAGAAAAGAAATGTCTATATATTATATTATTCTATATTCTGTCTATTATTATATATTAATTATTCACAAATTAATAAATTGTTTTTTAAACATAAAAATTAAAAACTTGTATTTACTTGTATTAACTTACATTTACAGTTTAACTAATAAGACGTGTTTACCTAACTTGAAAACAAATTAACCTATTGTAGTATGTATTTACAAACCCTAAAATATAGATAAATGAAATATGCAAACAGTCAGTTACGCCATGCGCCTCGGAAAGCGGCCCGACTTTCGGGGTGCTTTATATATACATACATAAACAACCCACGCTATACAGCCTAAACTGAACCCCTATTTCATATATTTGATGATATAAATCTGAGGTCAACTTAAATTAGATTTAAAAAAATTTCCGAAACTGATCATTTTTAAAATACTGATATTATTATTATTATATATTCATACATCTATATAGACCATTATTATGAAATTTAGTAAAGTTTCAGTCAATGCATCTGAACAGAGAAAGAATATGATACGAGTAGAATATACGTGATTCTTTAAATTGACATAACTTTTTTATTTAAGTACCGATTTACATGAAACAAACACTAAATGTTAAGTTAACTGGACTCTACCACATTGCCAAACCAAAGAGAGAAGGACGGGGCCATTACCTTCCATTGCATTGGGAAAGCTGTCTGGCAGATGGTCTGGTTTGGCCGGCGTGATCTCCCCCGCGTGTGATTATACATATATACACATACCTACATATTATGATAAATGAAATTAATTATAAAATTGACCAAAGAGCAAAGATGATAATTTAATCGTTGATACCTAGAAAGATAAAGTATGACTAAATTATATTGAACGTGCGATAAATTTGAACAATAAATGGATTAACATCGATGCGCAAAAACCACGATAATATCAAGCTTAATAAATCAAGGAAAAAAAATTACATGCAAAAAAAAACCACACATTTATAGGCAAATAGATATTTTACAACTGTAGACGCTCAACGCTTTAACAACGACCTTACATGATTTTACCCTTTCAGTTCGTGATTAAGACATTATATATTACCACATATTACCACAAGAAAGATACGTACCCCATTTCACAATAAATTTAAAAAAAAATTAGGAACTGGCATCAGCATTTGGCGTTTATGACGGCTACCATAAAACGGTACTGTTTTTCAGTCAATCCTTTGCCAGCCATATCTATATCTATTGTAATAAATAAAATTGAAGTGTCTGTTTGAAATGTAAACCATTTTTTAAAATTTTGTTCGTCTGTTTGTCTGTTTGTTCGATACAACGCACCGTTTCACAGGCAAGTGTTTCAATTGGTGAGAAATAGTTTTATTTTATCTTAGAACCGAAAAAAAAAATAGAGGAAAATAATTATCTATAGAATTCCGCAAAAAACAAATAAAACACAGTGAAAAACAAATGAAACACGGGCTAGTATATAATAAGATAGGCAAAACCTTCTTGAAGTAAAAACATGTCTATGTATACATTTTTATAGCCACCGGTCGAGTGGTGTTGGAGATAAGCCATCTTATATCAACAAACATCCATTGTATATACAAAGAAATGGGTTTTTTTACACGGTATAGGCTACGTGCTTTGACCACAAACTCACCTGATGTTAAGTGACGATGTAGTCCAGGATGGTAAACACACTTAACCTAGGTACTGGTTCTTAACTGATGCTGCCGGAACGCACCTATTGGTATTTGGCGACAGGTTTTCAAACTTGAGGGTGGTAGCTGCTAAGGCGGGAATTATTTAGAAATGCCCTACCACCATGCTATGGTTTCCTCGTGATGTTTTTCTTCACCGAATATCAGGCTGATTTTAGAGTTGGATAGATAGGTTTGAACCCGCGCCCATTGATGTAAAATCCCACTGCAATAGCTAAAACACGTTTGATACATAGATCACAATAAATTTATATTACCTTGATAAGAATAATAATACCTTACGTGGTGTATTTTGTCTTCATTATAATCAATGACAACACGTTATCTTAATAAGTATTAAGGGTTAGATAAATAATAATATTTAAAAGGATATTTCGTTGATAATTATAATCTGTAGATAATCTACACAAAAAAATAAAATTGTTGTGTCTTTTTATAATGTCAAAATAACAGATTTTTACTAAATACAAACGAATGGTATATAAGGGACGTATACCAAAAACACCATTTTTACAAATTTTGTTTTTTTTTTTTCTTTTTATTAAACATTAGTAACTCATGAAGTTTTGAACAGAATCCAATTCGAATCATAGTTTTACGTACAAGTGTTTGAATTTGGAGTGAAACATAATTAGGGTTCCGTGTAATAAACTTATAACATTGTCAACTAAAACCATGGTCAGATTTACTGGTAGGTGTTTGAATTTCTGAGAAATATCTATGCTTCCTGTTAGCAACAAAATAATTTTGGTCACATAAATAAATTACGGTCCATTTTTTCCCAATAATTATAATTTGAACGCAGTGAATAATTGTGCGGAACATAAATAATGATACGCTGGCGGAGCCACGAGAATAGGTAATCTATACTAATAAATGAAATTGATGTGTCTGTTTGTAATAAAAAATTTTTTTACTAAGTAGATATGAATGTATATATGATACCTGTGCTAAAAATACAATTTTTACAATTTTTGTCTGTCTGACTGATTCTGATGAGTAATCTCCGGAACGGCTGGACCGATTTTCAAAGGTCGTTTCTTGTTACATAGTACTAACTAAAGGTACTTTTAATTTTAGGAAATAATTAGTGTTTCGCAAAAAAAAAAAACACGAAAAAAAAGAGCTATGATTTATGACAAATATTTTTATTTTATCTTAGAGCAAAAAAATATTTTTATAAAATAATTAGGGTTTCATATAAAAAAAATTAAAACGCAATGAAGAATATATGAAAAGCGGGCGCAGCTGCGGGAACACAGCCAGTTTAAATATAAATCGTTGAAGTCCATTAAAAAAACCTACGTCATATTATTCTTATCAGGAGAATTAAGTGATTAAATAAGGTTTGTTTATTTGGCAGACAGTTAACAATCTTACAGTCGGGATTTTTTGGAAATGACTAACGCTGTTGACCGACAGGCCTTTACAGCTTCATAGAACTTTGCGTCGAACACCAAAGATACTCACTTAGATTCGGCTCGTCCAGAAGTCACCTTGAGAATGCAGGACGGGGAAAAAAGGCTGAGGATGGAGATCTTGGCACCCCTGCCGGCTGATAGTGAGTCGAGACAGAATTTGCTAGATTTTCTCTTAATTATTACAACCATCGCCGGAAAACGAAACAAATAAGAAAGATCAATATATACGTGACAGTTTTCTGATGGTGGATTATATGCGTTATGAAATAAGTCAAAATTCAATGGATACTGTTGTATCAATTTATTTTTATTGGTACTAAAATTGTTACCATTATCATCATTATTATTATTGAAATCATTATTACAAATTTATCATATTAAAAGCTAGCTGTGTGCCCGCAGCTGCCTGCATTTCGTAATACGTTCTTCACTGCGTTTTAATTTTTCTATTCGGAACCCTAATATTTTTTATATTATTAAGATAAAGTAAAAATATTTGTCATAAATTTAAACACTTGCCCGTAAAACTGTGCATTGAATCGGATTTTATTCATTTTTTTTATGAGTTTCAGTTTTTTTTATGCCGAACCCTTATTATTTTCGAAAATTAAAAGTACCCTTAGTCAGCCGGAGTAACTTCAGCTATCTACCAAATAAAAACTCCCATCAAAATCCGTCCAGCCGTTCCAGAGATTACCCGGAACGAACAGATAGATAGACAGACAGACAAAAATTTTACAAATTGTATTTTTAGTATAGGATACATTCATATCTGTTTGGTAAAAAGGAGCGGATAGTGCATCCAGATTCCACGTCAATCGAAGCGGGTTCGATCGAACCTATCCAACTCTAAAATCGGCCTGAGCTTTCGGTGAAGGAAAACATCGTGAGGAAACCATAACATGGTGGTAGGGCATTTTCTAACAAATGCCCGTCTGGATAGCTAGTTAAGTTTGAAAACCTATCGCCAAATACCAATAGGTGTGTTCCGGCAGCAACACTTGAGAACCAGTACCTGGGTTTAGTGTGTTTACCATCCTCAACCACATCGCACTTAACATCAGGTGAAACTGTTGTCAAATGTGGTCACTGAGCTTATGTCGTGTAAAAAACGAGATTTTGACGATTGGATTAAAAAAAACCGCGATAAAGTCTGATAATTGACTTAAACGATTTGGTATACTCTGATTATAGAGATATATGAATGCGTCTGTGATGTGATTACAGTATAAAAACAATATCTTTTATTAATAGTAACTCAATTATAACAAGGTTTTTAAATAAAATGTTTCCAAGTAGTCTATTTTTATGTGTTTCTCTGTTAGTGGTAGTTGGGTCTCAGGATGAAGGAAGGGAATCGAGTTTGGTTAATATTGACCAAGGACCTGTCAGAGGATATAAAAATGTTGGCGAAAACTTTTCCATACGCAACAGTAAGGGAAAGATTTCAGGTAATTATCTTTTAGTTACTAAGCTTAGTTACACATAAAATTAATATTTCTACAGCTGCTAAATTTAGTCTGACCAAGGATTTCTTTTTAAATTTAATGAAGGTGATCATTAATTTGAAAACTACCATTAAATCAAAAATATTCATATTGCATAGTAACATTAAAATATAGTGAGAGGAAGATATAATAACAATACATTCTAGAGTAATTCTGAAGTTTTTTTTCTATGAATATAAATAATTAATAGGTATTTCATTTTATTTATTATAGGTTTTTTACAATTTTTTAGGTTGCTCAGCCTCCTCCAACTTGGACGAAACCTTTCGATGCGTCTTATAGAGGCGTAATTTGTCCACAATTCCCGATTCCTGTTATAGATTGGAACACTAAAATAGTCCAAGAAGATTGTCTTGTGATCAATGTATTTGTGCCGGATACAAATCAGACGAATCTGTCAGTTTTGGTCGACGTTCATGGAGGAGTGTTCCAAATTGGATTCGGAAATGCTCATCGACTTACAACGTTTGGTGTTTTAAAGAACGTTATAATAGTCACATTTAATTATCGTATCGGAATACTTGGTTTTCTATGTTTAGGAACGGAAAAGATCCCAGGAAATACTGGTATGAAAGACCAAGTTACTGCGTTACGTTGGGTGAAACGAAATATTCATAGCTTTGGTGGTAATCCCGATGAAATTACGTTATCTGGTTGTAGCGCTGGTGGCGCAGCTATTGATCTTCTACTGTTATCAAAAACTACTAAAGGTCTTTTTTAAAAGGGCTATTCCTGACAGTGGTTCTAATCTCGGAGCATTCGCTGTGCAAATGGATCCAATAGAAAATGCCAAAGACCGAGCCAGAGTATTGAACTTTACTGATGTAGACAACATCGAAGCTATGGAAGAATTCTTTCTAAATGTTCCTATAGATATAATTATGCAGATACCAATGCAAACCAGAACTAACACTTTGGTTGATAATGGGCCTTGTGTAGAAAACGATGTCGGGCAGGAAATGTTTTTAGAAGATTCTCCATACAATATACTAAAAAGTGGAGATTTTGTTAAATATCCTATACTTTATGGTGTAACAGATAAGGAGGGTTCAATGAATACCAGATTATTTGACGATTGGAGTTCTATGATGAATGAAAACTTTGCAAATTTTCTACCTGGTGATCTTCAATTTGAAAATGAACAAGAAAAGGCTGAAGTGGCGCAGATGGTAAAAGAATTTTACTTTGGAAATGATACTATAAATGAAAAAGCTCTTTCTTCTTCATTGATTGATTTTCAATCCGACGTGCTGTTTGTTTATTCAGTACTAAGGAACATTAAATTACAAGTAGAAGCTGGTAGTAGTGTAGTATATTTGTACGAATACTCTTATTATGATGAAAACTCACCAATTCTTGGTCTGGGAGGAGCTGGTCATTGCGCACAAACGAGGGCAGTTCGTGATGAAAATGAGACCATAATGGGTGAGGAATACAGAGGCATAAAAGCTTTATTAAGAAATGTATGGGATAATTTCATTAAAACTAAGTAAGTACTTTAAAATAATCTATACAATTTGTAATATCATAGTAAATGGTACACATTAGCAACATTTTAATATTAGGTTGGGGAAAAAAGTTTCTAGGGATTTTATATGAAAACTCAAGTATGTGTTCATTTATTCGATGACTTTCTGCCATCTTGTAGATAGCGGCATGATCCCGTTGCAGTAGAAAGTTTGGAACTTCTGATCAAAAAATGCGTCAAGTAGTTTTGGCAGTTAATATCCAGAGATGTTAACCTGACACTACCTAAAGCATTTTGAAAAGACTAAAACATATGTATTCTGAATGTCCAAGGTCAGGGCTATATGGCGAATGCATTGATTGCTTCATTGGTTGCGAATGAAGCAATAATGATGGCTTAGTTGGTAGTCGGATTTCGTGTCAATGAACGCGGGTTCAAACCCACTTATTCAACTCCAAAATCAGCCTGAACTTTCGGTGCATTTTCCAATAATACCCGACTGGGTAGCTACCACGATCAGGTTTGGAAACCTGTCGCCAAATACCAACAGATCTGTTCCGGCAGCTTAGTGTGTTTATCAACCCGGACCACATTGTCACTTAACATCAGGTGAGGTTTTTTCTAAGCACTGAGCCTATACTGTGTAAAAAAAATGTCACCACCCGCCAAAATTTTTTGTGTACCCAGGTTTTTTCAAAGGGGTCAAAACTGCTTTGTGGTTAATTCCCAGTTACCTATGTCGTAACTTCTGATATACCGATCTTGCTCCACTTTTTCAACAATGGCGTCCACTTTATCCGTTATAGGGAGAGCAGGGCGAAGATTTTTTGAGATCAAAAACATTAACAGCAACTTTGTGCTCCTTTTACTGACGCTGCATTAGGTCCATAAATATCACAAATTATTTTAGCGGCTTGCATTGCATTTTTTGTTTTTGAAAAAAAAATGTGTCGAATTTCTTTATTAAAATCACTTATTTTTACAGAGAGAAAAACAAACGAAAAATTGCTTTTTCTTCTTAGATTGTTTAGATTAACAGTTTGTGTTCAAACAAATAGTCCCAATGACACGTAGGTAAGATGTATTAAATCTTGTATCAGCGTTACCAAGCTCCAGCAAAACTGTGGCTCATCCTGATAAAACTTTCCATGGAGTTTTGCGGGGCCCCTCAGAATAAATGCTACGCGTTATTTTCAACAAACTTGCCACCACACAATAACCAAACTATATCACACAAAACGCTATCAAAATTACATGATATAGCGTCAAATACACAAATTTAATGAATTTTAGAAAACAACCGCTACATTACAGACTGAGATCCCGCCAAAAACTCGAAAAATAGCTAACAAGACTTTACTAGTTTGTTTCTTTTATTGATATGTAACCTTTTTAATGCCATCAAAACCAGACAGACACAAATAGTACAGCCAAAGAGATTTATTTTATCACAAGTTTATATGTACTACGAGTAAATGCGGAAATAGTTTTTCACAGATCTATTATAATTAATTTCATAAATTCTTCTTTTAACTTGTTACTCGATTTAATATGAAAACATATGCGCACAATTTCCTCCGAATTTACATTATTTACTTATAATCCTAATAGAATTATTGTAGCAAATAAGCAGTTTTTGTTTTATTTTAAACTGTTTGTTACTTTTTACAGTAATCCAGTTTTTATGGGATCTCCAGTTCCATTATGGCCTCCTGTGGACATTAATAGATCTCCACACCTATCTATTAACGCTACTGTAGAACTTCGCGGTTCATTATTAGAAGACAGAGCACGATTATGGGATTCAATTTACGAAAGATATTACAGACAACCCTTACCACCTATTTGGCGAGAGGAAACGAATTCGTCTTCCAAACTTGTCAATGGATATATTTATTACATAATTTTTATATTCATCGTAGTAAATAAGATCGTTTATGTTAAATAGTGATAGTAAGATCTGTTTTGTAATTTACCTACATTAATAAATAAAATTGAATTGTCTGTTTGTAATTTCAAAATTTTTTTTTTTTTCACCAAATAGGTATTAATATATACACGATACCTATACGAAAAACGCAATTTTTTAAATTTTGTCCGCCTGTCTGTTTGTTCCGTCTAATCTCCGGAACGGCTGGACGAATTTTGACAGTACTTTTTTCTTAGATAGCTGAAGTTATTCCGCGCAACATAAGGTACTTTTAATTGTCAAAAATAATTATGCTTGCACATAAAAAAATTTAAACTCAGAAAAAATTTGAATAAAATCCGATTCTATGCACAGTTTTACAGATAAGTGCTTGAATTTATCAGAAATATTTTTACTTTATCTTAGTACTAAAAAAAATTACCAAAATAATGAGAGTTCAGTAGAAAAATTTAAAACGCAGTGAAGAATACACGAAATGCGGGCGCAGCCGCGTGCACACAGCTAGTACTGAATATAAACATTACCTATATTCTTTATCACTATCTATAAATGAAAACAAAAATAATTTTGACATTTTTATAAATTATTTTACCTAATATTCCTCCTTTTGTTTCTTGTTCATTCGTTTCAGAGCGCGTCTTTTTGGTCACCTCCTCTATGAGATCCAATAATTCCAGGTGGTACTTTTCATTCCATAGCAACTCTGAGAGTCGGTTGCAAATTAGTCTGCACTCGATCCTAACCTGGAGCTCATGAACGAACCGAATCTGTGTTAATTTAAGAGTATTTGAAAGACTGTCTCGGTGATATGCGGGTCGCATGCATACGGAAGAGCTATCCTTGATTTTGAAACAATGTAGGTATTCGGAACCAAAATACGGCAACACCGGTTTTGACATTTGGTGGCGCTACTGTTTGGTAGCGTCTGCCCTTTGCCGCATTGTCATTCACTTGAAACGGTTGTTATTTTTTGTTGTGCATACGACTAATTGTTGATAAGTTTCATTGTGTTGGATTGTTGCGGTATATTTAGGTCACGGGACGAGAGATCCCCATATTGAGGCTATTTGGACTATCATAAAATCACTTAGATCTAGTATTAATAATGTTAGCGTGTACTACGTGACACTGCATGCGGCGAGGTACCTACTTGTGAGAAGCTCCAATAGAACTTGATCGACATTGACTTGACTACGACTTCTCCTCCCTATCCCTTTGATGATTGATATATAGGGCTCTCCTGTACACCCGGACGCCAGCAAAGGTAAGTCTTAAGTCTTCCACTGCACTGAACATATATTCCCGAGGCTTTTGGTGGGGACAGAACAGTAGGTACGTCGCGATGCCCCCAAAAATCAGAAAATTTGAACAAATTATCAAGTGTGATATCAGTCATTCATTTAGGCGTTTCTAATCAGATGCGGAGAAGCTTTGCTGGTTAGCATGACAACCACGACTGGCGATGGGTTGTTTATCTAATAGATAAAATACAAATGCCGCGTATTGACTTTGTTATTTACTATCTGTGTGCCCGCGGCTGCGCCCACAATTCATATATTTCTCACTGCGTAATAGAGTTTCTAATTTTTTTATTCGGAACCCTGATTACTTTACATAATTGTTTTTCCAAGTATCATCAAGCAAAGGTATTTCTGACAAATTCAAATACCTACCAGTAAAACGAATTTCATGAGTTTTTTTTATTTTTAGACGCGGAACTCTAATTTATTTCGAAAAACAAAAGTACCTTAAGTTGCGGAGAGTAACTTCAGCTATCTACCTAAAAAGTGTCGTCCAAATCAGCCCTGTCGTTCCGCAGATTACCTTACTCCAGGTAGATAGACAGACAGAGAAAAGTTTTGAAAATTGTGTTTTCGGTATAGGTATCATGTATTATGTACCTATTCAGTAAAAAAAAGATTTTTCTGATATTAGAAACAGACACTTTAATTTTACACTAATTACTAGATAATTACTTGTCCTGATTGATTTATCAATGCAGAACCTAAACTGTTGGACAAACAAATTTGAAACTTTGGCAACAGGTACCTCTTATCATGTAAGCATCCATTAAAGAAAGGATTTTTGGAAATTTCATACCTAAGATGGTAAAATAAGGAAGAAATAAATGTAAGAAAGAAAGAAAGAAAATCTTTATTCACTAATGAGATACAAAACACATACTGAAAAAATTAGAAATATAATAATAATACTTATAACAATGAATATAATGATACCCAAAAAAAATCACATTGTAGCGGCGGTTGCGGTGTGTCACTACTTATTAGTGGACGTAAAAATTAGAAAGACTATGGCGTAATATTATTAACTTATTATTTATTATTGCCCTGATTCAATTTTAATTGTTTAATTGTAATTTAATTTAATTTGATTTGATTTAATTTGACTTAATTGATTTGATTTGATTTGATTTAGTTTAATTTAATTTAATTTGATTTAATTTAGTTTAATTTGATTTAATTGTTTAAATTGTTTTATTGTTGTGATTGTATTTTTTAAATTAATTTAATTGTTTTATGTTTTTAATACTACTGACACGAACACCATACCATAAGAAATTGTATACTGTTATTATTAAATTAGATAAGTCGAATGAACTGTCTTAGAGTTATGAAATAAAATGACACAAAAAAAAAGAAAATACAGGCAAAAGAACAAGCCATAAAAAACAAAAAAAGAGCACAAAAAATGAAAGGTTATAACAAGGTCCCTGGTTATGCCAGGGGAAAAATTGGCAGGGACTTAAAAAAAAAAAATAATTTATTGTAACTTGTAAAAATTTGAACAGTATGCGCGTAATAACTGACTTCTTAGTAGTGTGAACTTCATGCGGATCCAACTTCACTTTGAAAGACGTTTCGTTCCGAAACACACATTATCAGGGTAACTATGTGTCACCCACCAGCGTATCTCATTAGATGAAAGGGTCTCCAGCTCAGCATATGCTGAAGTACCAAGAGATACTCAGAGCTGATTTTTAGCTGGAGCCCAGAGCGAGTCACGGAACGTCAGTATGTAAAAGCTTTCCAAAATAACAAATTACAATAAAAGTAAAGTGTAAAATGTAACTCATACTTAGTCTATATATATTCATATACACTTTGTTATAGATTTAATATAAAAGGGTATATAAATAAATTAATTAATATTACATAAGAGATTAATTTTCGAGGAGTTACGATATTTATAATATTTAATATATAAAAACACAGGCAAGTATAAATATATTTATAAAAGTAATTAATTATAAATCATGAAGGATCCTTTAGTTAGTAGATGGAAAGTTTTACATAAATTAATCTGTAAATAAGAAATTTTGTAAATCATTTTTAAATGTTGTCAAATTACTAAGACTACACGTAAATTATTATATACGAGGTACACGAGGTAAATTATTCCAGCATCTAGTGGCAGTAAATTTAAAGCTACCCCGAAATTTTGTAGTGGCATGTCAGTGAGTGCATAACATGAATAATGAAGCCCTTGTTTCATATCGATTCCGCTCTTTGGCCCAATCCAATTTTTCATATAGGTATTCTGGTAACCCAGTTTTCACGACACCAAAGAAGAGAGCAGCAAAATGTAAGTGCCGTCTATTTTCCATTTTCAAGTGTGGTAACATTTTTCAAAATTTTGCACCTAAGAGGGTTGCAAGTTTATATAGAAAGTTCGACCTCTAACTACAAATATATAGTTACATCTCCTAATTGATTCATCAACGCAGAGCCTAAACCACTGGGAGTGCAAACTTGAAATGTCATTCGTTCTATTTAAGATAGATTCATGAAATTTTATTCCTAAAAGTATAAATTAGATACAAATGGTAGGAATCAATCAACTATTGCATCACCGTTAATCTGAATCCAAGGTTTACACAATAGGGAACTTAAATACTAATTCTACTCATACGAAATCACGTACACCAGCTAGCTCTGTGTGACTATTTGTTACCATTTCACACCTAAACCACTGAATAGATTTTGATAAAATTTCCTAAAGATAAAATTACTTCAAAAAGAGATAAATTGCATTCAGAGGGAGATCATATGCTGCAAATTCTGTCAATTCCACGCAATCAAAGCCGCGGGCACAGCTAGAACATTATCAAATTTAAAATGAAAAAATTCTTTATCCAATTTAGGCCCTAATAAGGCGCTTATGAACGACAAAACACTACCCCCGGATCGGAAAATAACACAGTCGAGAAGGGCGCAGGCAAGAAAATCGATCTGGTTCCTTTTTTTATAAATTCGAAATATAAATATACATATTGTTTTTAAATAAAAACTGTACAAATCATAGTTACAACCAATGTTAGTGGAAGCATAAAGAGGAGTGTAAATTCCAGACATCACTATCGTTCACGTAATAATCCAACCTGTAATGACCTTTTGAAATTAAGACATGCTTGACTTGGTTCTTGAACTTATTGTCAGGTAAATCGGTAATGTTCTTTGGGATCTTATTATAAAACCGAATACCTTTAAAACTTTTATTAGATTTACTTAGCCTAAAACGTGCACCTGCCAATTTATTTTCATTTGTATTATTAAAATTATGACGATCATTTACCAGATCAAGCTTGTCTAAATTTTTACGAACATACATTAGGTTATCGAATACGTATTGGTATGGAAAAGTTAAGATATCATATTTTTTAAACTTGTTCTTTAGTGATTCGCGAGGTCCCATATTGTATATTGCTCGAACAGCTCTCTTTTGTAATGTAAAAATGATGTCTACCTCTGCTGCTGTACCCCACAGCAAAATACCGTAAGACATTAAGCTATAAAAGTAAGCAAAGTAGACTAATCTACCAGTAGCAATATCCGTCAAGTGGCGAATTTTTCGAATCGCAAAAGCAGTGGAACTAAGCCTTCCTACCACAGTTTTAATATGTTATTATAAGAGTAGTCAATATAAATAAAATGTAAATAAAATTACCGTTTTTTAAATAAAATAACATAGCAAATCTTTCATGTTGTGAATTTGCTAATTATTTTAATTTACAGTTTATTCCAAAATAGACACTTTTAATACTATAACAAGCTATCTACACTACTTACTACTAACAAATACAATTGAAGAGTCTGTTTGTAATGTCAAAATATTTCTTTTTTTACTAAATAGATATGAATGTATTTACGATACTTCTACCAAAAATACAATTTTTTTAAATTGTGGGTGCCTGTTTGTTCTGGTAATCTCCGAAATAGATGGACGGACTTTGATGGGACATTTTGGTAGATAATTGGTGTTACTCCACGTAACTTAGGGTATTTTTAATATTCGAATTTAATTAAGGTTCCGCGTAAAAAAATTAAAATCAAAGAAAATTTGAATAAAACTCAATTTACTCTTTAATTTATCTTAGTTTTAAAAAATGTTTTAAGGTTCCGTATAAAAAATTAAAATGCAGTGAAGAATATATGAAACGCGGGCCCGACCGCGGGCACACAGGTAGTAACAATAACAACAATAAGAAGGAATAATTGAAAAGATATAAGTTGATAAGAGATTCCAAGGAATTTAAATTAGTGGCTGTGAGATTATAAAATCGAATTAAGCGTGGATTTCATATCGTTAATTCTAGCTAATAGTACATTTTTATTATATTTAATTATTGGCAAGTAACAAAAAAAACCCCGTACAGAGCACACGCGGTACAAGTGAATTCTTTAGATACTTTCCTGATATTTTATCTCGGTAGATAAATATGTGTAAATAATAAATACTTGCATTTAGCCTGCTACATTATTTTTTGAGTTTATGAAAATTATTACATGACATCTTGGAAACGACTTGTTTTGTCAGATGATAAAAAATATCTCTTCAAAAAGCATATTCTTCATGAATTAGTATTTATTAACAGGATTACTTATTCCAACTCGGGAGGCTTATCCAGGTGACGTTCAAGCTGAGGTTCGTGCTACTTTGGTGCCCTTTTTTGGTTGAGTGCGTTAAAAGGATATGCGAGCGGCTTTTATTTCATACATATGTATACATGAGACTTATACCAAAAACAATTTTGTTTTATTTTTTGCCTGTTTGTTCCAGCTAATCTCTAGAACGGCTGCATAAATTTTGTCAGGAGTTTTTCTGGCAGATATGTGAAGTTACCTCGCATAACTTAGGCTGCTTTTATTTTTCGAAAATAATTAGGGTTCCGTTTAAAAATATTTAAAAAACCACAAATTTTGAATAAAAAACCATTCGATAGTCAATTTTAATGGCTAGTGCTTAAATGTGAGAAATATCTTTGCTTTCTCTTAGCATCAAAAAAATAAGGGTTCCTTGCAAAAAAAAAATTAAAACTCATGTAAATATGAACAAATAAGGCAGCACCATCAAACCATTACTATCCAATGCTTATTAAAAAATATATATTGCTCAGTGAAGTGAATATATGAAACGTGGGCACGTAGAAGCTACAAGTAGGAGGTTTAGTTCAGCTGGAAGACATAATTACAAACGCCCTTGCCTTAGATTATATAAATCGGTTTGAGCTTCATTAGGTGAAGGGAAATATCTTAAAACTATCGCACAGCGATAATTTATTTGTTATGATTCCTCAAATTGTCCTGGACGCATACAATGGACCTAATCAAAGCTCAAAGTTATCCAAAGGGCAATGGAGAGGGCTATGCTCGGAGTTTCCGTGCGTGATCGATTTAGAATTGAGGAGATCCGCAGAAAAACTAAAGTAACAGATATTGCCCGAAGTATTGCTAAACTTAAGTGGCAGTGGCACTGGAAGACGCAATGTGGGTAGGCCCCTCACAAGGTGAACTGACGACCTGGTGAATGTTGCGCGGGGGTCCGCTAGGTGCGAGTAGCGCAAGACCGGTCGTCCTGGAGATCTTTGGGAGAGACCTGTGTTCAGCACTGGACGTTTTTCAGTTAAATGGATGGTCAAATAATCTACTATACCGGTTAATTTATAAATTTGGCTCTATCCGTGTATTTATACAGCTAAACCTAAATCTGTGGCAGAATGTGATCAGTGCAAATCGTATAAAAAAGGCTTACCATATGAATATTTCTTATTTCAATTTTCAGGCCTACGACTGCCAGTTTTAATAATCATCAATGGAAGATCTACCTAGTTATCATGTGTTATCGCAAAAATATGTAGTGATAAATAGATTTACGTAAATACCCCAAGCGTTTACGATTTAGTGATAAGACACTTGATTGTTTACTTATGATATGTGATATCTTATTTATACTCGGAAGTATTATAATTTTTTGAATAACATCATTAATTTTTTTGGCTCCTGTTAGCTATCCAGTTTGCAATATTATACGCAATAATTAATTATACATCTTTATTGAAACAATATTTACTGTAATGACTACTTTTCTAAAAGCTTCTTCAGTAATAGATATAGTCAAGGATCGTATGCATTAATAGTTGTCCAAATTGCAGTTGTGATGCAAATCAAACACTTCTCTGGACTTTTGTTTAATAGTGGCACGACTTAGTGTCGGCACTGTGCTTGATGGTAAGCACTGTGTAATCCAAAAACAGTGGCGAGACATCCATCGTCAATCGTCCCTGTTGTGTAGGTCTGAATGCACGTAAAATTGTTTATTGTAAAGTGACGTCATAAATAATTTATTACATTTTTGTTTGTTTAATTTTGCACAAGCAGAATATGCATCAGAACTTCTGTAGAGGTATTTTTATGCCTTTGATGAATGATTTATTCTTCTTGTAATTTTTTTAGCCTTTTTTGTTTTAGTATTAATTAGCAGCATTTGTATTCCATGAGTTATTTATATGAAAAAAAAATGATGTATTTTATATTTATTTAAAAAAGAATCAGATCGAGTATCTTGCCGGCTCTTCTCGACTGGGTTGTTTCCCGAACCGATGGTAGTGTTTGAGACGTTCATAAGCGTCTTCTTAAGGCATAAATTGAATAAAGATTTTTTTGATTTTGATTTGATTTTGGTACGAAATTAGGTACCTCCTCCTGACGTAGCCCGGGCAATGTCGGCTAGTTTGGCTGATAAAGAGACAGGTGGCACATCTCCCGGTATTCCTCTGCCCATCAGAGGAGACACCGGGCGGAGTAAGAGCAGCCTCGGAGAAACTCCCATAATTCTAGATGCGTGTCCATCCATTTAGACTAGAGGTGTAAAAAGTAACCTAAATTAAAAAAAAACTTCGAAGGATTTGACTTGTGGGCCGCCATGAGAAGTAAAAACTCTTCAAAGAATGACGAGAAACATATCCTTATTTTAAAAATCCACAAATAACATATCTTCGCTAAAAATTAGTGACGAAGTCTGAAGTCCGAAAAGAAGGGCACCTTATTAATAAATACAGAGTGAGCCTTTTTCGGGGGTGTCGTTTATCCGTGTCACGGAAGAATGCAATTGTGATATAAATGACCCTCGGCAACGAATGCCAAAGAATCTGCATAGAGGTATTAATAGTTATAACCTGTCCGCTGTCCTCCGTGGCAAACGAGTAACCATAAATAAACATCATCTTTACCTTATCCTACATTTAGTAAAATCTGCATTTTAAATTATTTTTAGAGGAAAAAACAAAAAGTGACTTCAAAAAACTATACCCAAAAATACATACTTAAACTAGAAAGTAGAAAACTAAACTTTTAATTGAATTAAAAACAAAAATGACTTTAAAAGAATATACTATAAACATGCATTAAAAAGTAAATGAGTGCCTCGGTCGCGCAGTTGTATAACGGTACGCCTGTCGTTCTGAGGTCTCGGGTTCGATCCTCAGGTCGAGTCAAGTGATATTGGGTTTTACTACTCAGTATCATCCCGGAGTCTGGAATTTGTGCCCGATATAGCGAAGGGTTCACCCCCTGTCACACCTGGGACTGAAATAAGCTCGGCGAAATGTGGGTAGTATAGTTTGCTATTTCACCTGTCTAACTCTCCGGGGATAACAGTCGTGAGCTTATGTTATGTTACATAAAAAGTAAATAAATCATTACTTTATTAATCTACTTCTGTTTATTACAATATATCCTTTGTTTCAATGCCATTAATAATGCCAGTACTTACAAAACTGATCTTACTCAACAAAGCACATTCGATTGTCAAGTAAAGAGCACTTAATACAATTGCAACGTCCATTCACTTACCAACAAAGATAGCAATTATCATTAGGAAAATCCAATCAAAGTAATTTATTTAACACATAGATGTAAATCAATGTGAATTGTTTCTGACATAGGTCTAATAAAGCAAATCGACATAAAAGGTATTGTACAATTGAATTTTAAAAACGCTATAAAATCTCACAACTTACTTAAATTTCCAAATCAACAGATCTTAAAATACAACAATATTATAAGTATACTGGTATCACCTGATAAAAAAATAGAGATATGAAAGAGTTTACGATTTGATTACAGTATAAAAGACAGTATCAATCGCTAATTTTAGCTCATGTAAATAAAATGATACTAAATAGTATTATATACGTATATTATATTTGTTTATTCGCAGCGGTTACATCACAGGATGTAGGAAGGGAGTCGCGTTTAATCACAATTGATCAAGGACCAGTTCGAGGATATAAAAATGTTGGAGAAAACTTCTATTCCTTTTACAACATACCTTACGGGTCTGTAGAGCAAAGATTTCAGGTATTTCTAAGTTAGATTTACTTTCTTTATTTTTTATGTATTATACTGTTTCTTCGTTCTCGTGTATTTGTTCTAAATTCTTATTTATACTATGAATACGTGTAATTATATAATTAAATGCAATCACATATCCTTCACATGTTCTATTTTCAGGTTGCTCAGCCCCCTCCTAATTGGACGGAACCCTTTGATGCAGTTTATAGAGGCATAGTTTGTCCACAGTTTAAGATTCCTTTCATAGATTGGACTACTAAGACAGTGCAAGAAGATTGCCTCGTGATTAATATATTTGTGCCTGATACAAATCAGACCAACCTTCCAGTATTATTCGACATCCATGGAGGAGTATTCCATAGTGGATTCGGAAACGCTAACCGTTTCACAACATTCAGTGTTTTAAAAAATGTTATAATAGTTAACTTTAATTACCGTATCGGATTACTTGGTTTTCTGTGTTTGGGAACGGAAAAGATTCCAGGCAATGCTGGTATGAAAGATCAAGTTACAGCTCTACGATGGGTGAAACGTAATATTCATAACTTTGGGGGTAACCCTGAAGATATCACGTTAAGTGGGTGCAGCGTCGGTGGTGCAGCAGTTGATCTTCTGATGATATCAAAAACTACTAGAGGCCTCTTTAAAAGAGCTATTCCCGACAGTGGTTCTAATCTCGGTTCCTTCGCTGTGCAAATGGATCCAATAGAAAATGCGAAAGAACGAGCCAGAATATTAAACTTTACTGATGTAAACAACATTGAGGCTATGGAAAAATTCTTTATGAATGTTTCAATAGATGATATCATGCAAATACAAATTCGAACTAGACCAGACACTTTAATTGATAACGCACCCTGTGTGGAGCGTGATGTCGGACAAGAAATGTTTTTAGATGATTCCCCGTATAATATTCTAAAGAGTGGGGATTTTATAAAATATCCTGTACTGTACAGTGTGACTGATAAGGAGGGTTCAATGAATGCCGCATTTATTAACGAATGGGGGGATTTGTTGAATGAAAATTTTGCTAATTTTCTACCTGGTAATCTTCAATTCAAAAAATGAAGAAGAGAAAACTGAAGTGGCACAGATTGTCAAAGAGTTTTACTTTGGAAATGAGACTATAAATGAAAGTACTGTTTCTTCATTTATTGATTTTCAATCAGATATTCTATTTGTTTATTCGGTACTATGGAACATTAAGTTACAAGTAGAAGCGAATAGTAATGAAATTTATTTGTACGAATACTCCTATTATGATGAAAATTCATTCATAACTGGACTCGGAGGAGCAGGTCATTGCGCACAAACACGTGGCGTTCGTGACGAAAACGAGACCATAATGAGCGAGGAATACAGAGGCATAAAGGCTTTACTAAGGAATGTATGGGATAATTTCATCAAAACAAAGTAAGTATTTAATTTTTGTTTAAATATAAACTATAGTTCAGTGTGATGCCGACTAAGAATAGTACCACCCCATATCTACCCGTGGATGACGTAAAAGGCGACTAAGGGATAAACCAGGGGAGGGGCAGCAGCATCTTCAGAGCACCACACATACCTACTGCGATCATCAACCCGCCTGCTAAGCGTGGCGGTTATGGCAATCCCCCTTCCCTATTTCAGGAAGATCTATGTCCAGCTTTGAGCGTCTTATGGTTGCATGGATGAATGGATCTAAGCTTTGATAATATTCTTAGATGTTACTTTGATGTTAATTAAAATATTATTATAATCTAATAGTGAATCAAATCATATCATTTAAGTTGCATTGTATGTTATATTGTAAATTATCTTTTTTACAGTCATCCAGTTATAGCGGGATCTCCAGTACAATCGTGGCCTCCAGTAGGACATAACAGATCTCCGCATTTGTCTATAAACACAACGTCAGAGCTGCGCGGTCCATTATCAGAAGAGCGAGCGCAATTTTGGGACTCCATATATGAACAATATTATAGACAACCTTTACGACCAATTTGGCAATCCGAAACTGATTCGGCTTCGAGACTTATCAATAGAAATATTTATTTTATTTCCTGTATATTACTTGTTTTAAACAGAATAATTTCAAATAAATGGTTCTGGTGAAAATATTATTTGTTCTTTATCTCGTAGCATCACTGGCGAGCACTATCGTGATGCAATAACCGTCATAGTGATGCTTATATGTGTCGCGTTCTAGAATTTGTTAGTGTTTATCCAGATACTGAAACTCTTCACAACCAGGCGTAACAGCCATGTATTACGAAAGATTGTCGGGGTCTCGATTATCACCACCATTCTGGCACTCTGCTCAGAGGCCGTTTAATATATATAACACTCCCGCAAACTAATATAAACTGAATATTAAAATATTGTTTTCTCATTTATTATGTCTTAGATATTTCTTTTTTATTTACTATACATATATTTTATATTATTATAAGTATTACGTTATATTGTTCAATTTCAATCAATTCATCAATTTTTTGTTCTCGAATAAGACTAAAACGCATTTACTTACAAACTCTTCTTTCATAATAAAGTCGCCGCATGTCATTCATTACTATATCTTTTGATACAGTGGACCGATTTTAATGAAATAAATTTCTGATGTTACTCCGGAGTATGCTTCATAATAATTATAATTTTTAAACATACTTACTAAATGTTGGCTGTTCATACAAACAGACAGACAGAGATTTCTAAAAATGACAGAAATATGTTATATTACCCAATTTTAGCCCGTTGCAAAAATTCTATTCACAAAAATGGAAAATGTACAGATACGTACATTTAGGTCAGAATTCAAACGATTATGATTTATTGATAAGTATCATCTTTTCAATAATCTCATGATTTATTGATCCTTGTTAGCTAACCAATTTGATCAATGTAAATAATCGTATTGAAACAAGATTCGTTGTAATCACCACTTTTCTAAAAGCTTTTTAGGTACTAGAAATAGTCAAGTATCCTATGCATAAATAGCTTTCCAAGGAACGATGCAAATCAGACACTTCTCTTTTTTTATAGTGGCACAGAAAAGTGACAGCACGGTGCCTGATCGTAAATACAATGCAATCTAAAAACGATGGCGACCGTCTAGAAATCGGTTATCCATCGTCGGTTGGCCTGCATTTATGTAGAAATGAAAGGAACGTAAGACTGAGTGAAGGAACGCAATGTGAGCGAATGGATGATGGATAAAAAAAAAGAAGATCGTAAATGGCGAACCGTAAATGCGTCGGGGAAAATTTGTAAAATAAATAATAAAAGACGGAATTCAGAAGTATTATGTTTAATCACTAGCCGTATCTTACATGTAAGAAAACTGTTTATTGCAAAGTAACTTCATTACTCGTTTATTAAATTCTTCGTATGTTTCCTTATGCAGTAAGAAAATAAGGATTGCAAATTCTGTAGATATATTAAGCCTTTGTTGGATGATATTAGCCTTTTTTTGGGTTAGTTTCATGAGCGGTTCGAAATTATAACCTCCTCCTGATATAGCCTGGTTAATGTCAGCTTGTTTCATGATAACTTGGCAGACGGGGCTCCTACCAGTATCCGTCTGCCCATCAGAGGAGACACAGGGCGAAAACCGAGCGGACTAGGCGGAACTCCTGTGGAACTCTCATGATTCCAAAAACGTATTCGTCCGTTCCGACTGGAGCCCCCATGAGCTACTTTCAAGGTTCCTCTGATATACTAATTTCCAATCACAAATCGCATACATGAACAAATCAAGTTTGTATTATGCTTTTATCCATAAGGTGTATGAATTATTTATACCGCCATAGAGTAAATAAATTTGTGTAACTTGTGAGTGTGTGATAAAATGTAGCGGCTGTAGTAGGGGCTTACGTCATAGATTCGTAGAATCAAGAATTTTAACGCCAACACATGAATGGGTAATTACACCTGTAAAGTTCAATATCAATTCAACTATCTGGTCTGCAGTATGAAGAGATACATGAGTTTGTACTGAATTTTGTTAGGAATATAATTATCCATCCATACATTCAACCGAAAGACATCCACTGCTAGGCATAGGTCTCCCCTAAAAAGGAGGGATTGCCATACTTGCTATGCTTAGCAGGAGGTCGGGGATCGCAGTAGTGATTGTGGTACTGAGAGGATTATTTTTTATAACCTAGCTAACGCTGTTGACCGGAAGGGCCTTTACAGCTTCATAGAACTTTGAGGGCGAGTGCTAAAGCTACTCAACCACAAAAGGTTACTACCACAAGGGTTACCAAAGTGGTACGAACCTCGGCTCGGTCGTTACCTGAGTGGGAAAACCCCCGCGAAATTTTGATCCTAGCTAAACCCTATATTTCTTTATTTAACATAAAAAAATAAGGTTCCTTACAGAGGATGCTGTTGTCCATTCCCTGGTTTATCCCTTAGTCGCTTTTTACGACACCCACGTGAAGATGTGGGGTTGTACTATTCTTAGCCGGCAAAACACAGACATATGTATGTATTATATATGTATACGTAATGTAATTAATTCTGCTTAAAATAATATTTGAAAATAAATTTACACTTTATAGCTTGAAACGGTGGTCAGAACGTATTGCATCTTTGAACTGAAATATAGTTGCAATAGCTACTTTGCGATATAATTATTTCTGACTAGTGCATCTATATATGAAATTCCACAGCTAAATTTCGCGCAGAGTTTACTATTTTAAGAAAAAAAAATACTACTCCAAAGTACAGGAGTACTTGCAAAACTAATCTTACTAAACGAAACAAATTCGATTGTCAAGCAAAGACTATACTACATTACAAGTCCATAACAGTCTTATACATTACAGTATCTTACCAATAAAGATAAACGTTATCATTAGGAAAATATATTAAGTAATCAATTGAGCGCATAGATGTACATATTTATCAATATCGATTATTCTAAAACATGTCTAAACAAGCAAATCGACATAAGGAGGTTTTCACAATAGAATTTTAAAAACGCGACAAATCTCACAGCTTACATAAATTTCGAAACAAAACAGATCTTAAAATACTTAAAATATTAAAATATTAAACTTAAAATATTGTAAGTATATTGGTATCATCTGATAAAAATACAGATATGAAAGAGTTTTACGATTTGATAGCAGTATAACAGGCAGTATCAATTGCTAATTTTAGTTCATGCAAATAAAATGTTACCTAATAGTTTGTTCGTATATTATATTTGTTTATTCGTAGCGGTTACCTCACAGGATGTAGGGAGGGAATAGCGTTTAGTCACAATTGATCAAGGACCAGTTCGAGGGTATAAAAATGTTGGAGAAAACTTCTATTCCTTTTATAACATACCTTACGGGTCTGTAAAGCAAAGATTCTCAGGTATTTCTAAGTTAGATTTATTTTTATTTCTACATATTATACTGTTTCTTCGTTCTCGTGTAGTTGTTCTACGTTGTTATTTATACGATTAACACATGTAATTATACAATTAAATGCAATCACCTATTTTTCACATGTTGTTCTATTTTCAGGTTGCACAGCCCCCTCCTAATTAGACGGAACCCTTTGAGGCACTTTATAGAGGCATAGTTTGTCCACAGTTTAAGATTCCTTTCATAGATTGGACTACTAAGATAGTCCAAGAAGATTGCCTCGTGATTAATATATTTGTGCCAGATACAAATCAGACCAACCTTCCAGTATTATTCGACATCCATGGAGGAGTATTCCACAGTGGATTCGGAAACGCTCATCGTTTCACAACATTCAGTGTTTTAAAAAACGTTATAATAGTTACTTTTAACTACCGTATCGGATTACTTGGTTTTCTGTGTTTAGGAACGGAAAAGATCCCAGGCAATGCTGGTATGAAAGATCAAGTTACAGCTCTACGATGGGTGAAACGTAATATTCATAACTTTGGTGGAAACCCTGATGATATCACGTTAGCTGGGGGTGCAGCGTCGGGGGTGCAGCTATTGATCTTCTAATGATGTCAAAGACTACCAAAGGACTTTTCAGAAGAGCTATTCCTGATAGTGGCTCTAATCTCAGTTCTTTCGCAGTGCAAATTGATCCAATAGAAAATGCCAAAGAACGAGCCGGAATATTAAATTTTACTAATATTGGCAGCATTGAAGCTTTGGAAGAGTTCTTTACTAACGTTCCACTTGATGATATCGTGCAAATACCAATAAGAACTCGACCAGACAGTTTAGTTGATAATGCACCCTGTGTGGAGCGTGATGTCGGACAAGAAATGTTTTTAGACGATTCCCCGTATAATATTCTAAAGAGTGGAGACTTTATAAAATATCCTGTACTATACGGTGTTACTGATAAGGAGGGTTCAATGAACGCTGCTTTGATTGACGAATGGGGTCCCATGCTAAATGAAAACTTTGCTAATTTTCTACCTGGTGATCTTCAATTCAAAAATGAACAAGAAAAGGCAGAAGTGGCGCAGATAGTAAAAGAGTTTTACTTTGGAAATGAGACTATAAATGAACGTACTATTTCTTCATTTATTGATTTTCAATCAGATATTCTCTTTGTTTATTCGGTACTAAGGAGTATTAAGTTACAAGTAGAAACTAATAGTAGTGAAATATATTTGTACGAATACTCTTATTATGATGAAAATTCAGCAATTCCTGATCTGGGAGGAGCTGGTCATTGCGCACAAACGAGGGCAGTTCGTGATGAAAATGAGACCATAATGGGTGAGGAATACAGAGGCATAAAAGCATTACTAAGGAACGTATGGGATAATTTCATCAGAACCAAGTAAGTATTTAAAAAATAGCTAAACTGTGATAAAAAAAATTTGATATTACTTTACTAATACCAAAGAATTAGCATAGTTTTTTTATTTATATAGACATTTTATTTATGACTAGGTGTACCCGCGACTTCGTCCGGGTGGAATAGTATCTTTGGGTAGCATTTTAAATTATTTAGGCTAATTATTTTACAAATAAGATACATATATATATAATACATATTTTATTATTCAAGTAAATAAGGTATAAAATATGAATATGAGTTTATTTAAGTCCATTTCTATAAACTACGTTTTTTGTTTTGCCATCAGTATTCGCATTCGTATTCGCGTGTGACGTAGTTATCTGCTCTCACATGTCTGCCCGTTCGAGTAAGCACACTTAGGCACATTTCCCCACTTACTCTCTCCGTACCACGCCGCACTCCGCTGCCCCCCGCCGCACTCCGCTGCCCCACGTCGCGCTTGACCCCCTCCGTAAATGTTACATCATAATAACTCTAATATTTTGTATCTTGTCGCAAACTTATGAAACAGTCACATACCCCTTACATATTTCCATACAAACCTTCTTTCGATATTTCTTATTATTATGTTACACCTTTGAGAGGAAAACTTTTACAAAATTTGAATGTCATATTTATTTATATCGAACAGCAGCCTAAAAAATAACTTCAAGGTTCTAGCTCTAAAAATGACGATACTTCCATACAAATTTTCTTCCCCCTTTCAACCCCTTATAACTCTTTTTCGCATTGAAAAGTATTTGTCTATTCTATCCTATGTCTTTTTTCAGGCTCTAGACTATTTGTGTACCAATTTTTATTTAAATGAGTTTAGTAGTTTTGACGTGAAAGCGTGATATACAGACAGACAGAGTTACTTTCGCATTTATAATAATACTGGCTGTGCCCGCTTCGTTCGCGTGGAATTCAGACAAATATATTCTAATAGACAGACTATATTCTCCGTCTAGATGCAATCTATCTTATTACCAATACATTCTCTGTCTATGTCCCGCCCCGTTCCATCCCGTCACCCGCGGTAGAGATCATGCCAGCCTGACCAGGCCACCTCCAAGACAACTTTCCCAGTGCAATGGAAGGTCAGAGCCCCCGCTCCTTTCTCACTTGGTTTGGCAATGCAGCAGAGTCCGAACACCACCGGTGCAGTGCCCGAAATTAGCCACCGTCTGTGTTCAACCTTCTCGGGGCATCAGAGCTGAAATTATGCATCCAGCCATTCTTGCTCTAATAGGTCTGAATGAAAGATATCCGAAAATGCTATAGATTTTATTGCTTTATTTCAAACCATTGAAGCAGCGCACACTATATTATATAATTATTGCCTACTTCAATTAAATTGATTATGATTAGATATTGAAAATATATAGATTTACCAAAATAAAAAGTGGCCTATATATAATATACCTTTCTAACGTTGAAAGAATTTTCCAAATTTCAAATTTCAAATTTTCGTACCGGAGATTACCCCAGAAATCCAAAGTCGCAAACTTTACTTCTTTACAATATTAGTACAGATCTTATTATACATACACTTAATTATTATAGTTTTTTTTTGATGAATCTAAACGCTATTCATACATTATAAAAATACATATATGTGTAAAAAGTATGCCAGATCCAATTTTAATACCAAATTTCATCAAACTCGGCTGAGTAGTTTTTTGAGTGATTGACGAACAAATTAATAAACGAACAGGCAGACAAAAATATTTTAAAACTATCGAAATCTATCCTGTAGTAGAATCTTAAGCCCTATATTTTTTGTATCGCAAAAATCTTCAATGTACAGATTTTGTTCGTGTCCAGTGTGTATGTCCTTGTAATGTTTGCAAACATTCCAATTTATTATAAAAAAAGTAAAGCTCCATCTACGCATAATCATCAGAATTACACATATATAAAAAAGTAAATAATTTATTTTAATATGTTTGATTTAGTTTTATTTCTGTTCATTTCACTATTCATTCATAATACTATTAAGCAAACACATATTTATTATTTTAATATGAATATATGTAGATAAAGGCTATTTACGCATTATATGTATAAATATACATATGTTTAAATATATATTTTAAATGGAAGTAATGTATGAAAATCTGTTTGATCTGGTAACACTTAATAAAAATTCGCATAAATATTTTTAAATCCATATAAAGAGTTGAAAACGAAGAGCGGCAACGTCGCATGCTACGAACCGTGAGCTGGCAACGTTGGCTATTATAATTTAGCTCAATTGGGAAATAACGCCATATAATTATTGGTTGCGCATTATTAAGATTCTGACGTCATTATAAATAATACACTTCTATTCAATTTGAAACACTTAAGTCATTAAGTACCTTTTATTTCAATAGGTAATAATTTAATGTATTGCGAATCTTTTCATGGATATTATCGGGCTAGTATATTATCTAGTCTTTGATAATATATAAGTAAACATATTATAAATGTAATAACATATTTATAACAGTCTCATATAATTTTACACCTATATTTCTACTTTTCGACACGGTATTTATTATTGCAGTGAACTTTCTTTAGAATCATTGTTGGTTTGAAACTCGATGAAACGGAAATACTTCGTGACAAAGAGACAAACAGATACATCAATAGGATTAAATCTATTTATTAGATTTTCTGCTTCTAATTTAACGAATTGATGATTTCGCAATAACACGCTAAGTTGCTTTATCTGAGTTGTAACAATTAGGTCCTACACGGGCTAACGACGTCGGTTCATAACCTAGTGATGAAGTTTTTTTATTTTTTAAGAAGAATAGAGATATGAAACATAGCTTAAATTTTAGCTAATTCGTTTGCTATAGCACAAGTAGAGTTTCAACAAAATCCGTCACGAATTTAATTTACTATAAATTTTTGACGTTTGTCCTTTATCCTGGAGAACCCCTTACGTCTTAAAGGATAAAAAGTATCCTAGATGTTACTCTACAATAATAGTACCTCTGCGTCAAATTTCGTCATAATTGGTTACGTTAAAGTACTTTCAGATTGACACACGTACACAGGCAAAAAACAAATAAACAAAAATTGTAAATAATTTTTTTTTTGGCTTCTATATCGATAACAAAGTCCACCCCGATTATAATTTTCCAAATAAATACTCAATGTACAGATTTGGCCTAGTTGCGGTTTTATTATATTAATAGATAGATAATACTAATACAGTTTTCGTCGTTTCTAATGTCATAATATAATTTTTGTAATTTTTTTATTTTTATTTTTAATCTAATACTGAATCACGGCAGTTAAGTTGCATTGTAATTTATATTGTAAGTTATCTTTTTTACAGTCGTCCAGTTATTGCGGGATCTCCAGTAGAATCGTGGCCTCCTGTAGGACTTAACAGATCTCCGCATTTGTCAGTAAACACTACGTCAAAACTGCGCGGTCCATTATTAGAAGCTTGGACGCAATTTTGGGACTCCATATACGAACGATATTACAGACAACCCCTACGACCAATTTGGCAATACGAAACTGATTCGGCTTCGAGACTTATCAGTAGAAATATTTATTTTATTTCCTGTATACTACTTATTGTAAACAGAATAATTTCAAATAAATGGTTCTGGTGAAAATAGTAATTATTGACTCTTGAATTTGTGAGACATGTCTTTGCTTTCTGTTAGTACTAAAAACAATTTAGGGTCAAAAAATGGTGACTATCAAAACATAATTTTACAATTATTATTTTAAAATAATGGTGGGAATATGTAGAAGAAATCAATGTTTAAAGAAGCAACCGGAACTTACCTTTACTAGTAACCTTCGATCAAGCTGGTTAAGATTATTTTCCACATCACTTCACTTTATTATTATTTTATATTCTGGTAATTTAGTAATATAATCAGAACTGGCTATTGGCCGATTGACCAAGCTGAAGGCTGACGATGGTTGTGTCATGTCGTCCAGGCCTAAGCTCTTGAGAGAAATCGAGAAGTTTTAAAGACAGCTTTACAAATCAACACGAAAATCCACTCAAAATCTAGCCCGAGATCCGATAGCTAGATTAACGCGATACTTCACTGAATATATCCCAGACGTCAGCCTGTACGAAATTCGAATGGCTCTCAAACAACAAGGCGCCGGGTGATGACGAAATAACAACTGAGCTGCTGAAGGCTGGACAACCGATCCTTGAGGCCCTTCAGGGGCTCTTTCATTCCGTCATACTCGAGGGAAAAACGCCACAGGCGTAGCTCAGAAGTGTGATGGTACACTTTTCAAAAAAGGTGCTTGGTTAACACCCTTTGAAAAATTATAGACCCATCTCACTTCTGAGTCATGTCTATAAGCTGTTTTCGAGAGTCAATGCCACCATGTCAGTCCGATTACAAAACCAGACCTCGAAACCTATTCCTTAGCGGCATGGCGTTAGACAGGGAGATGTTAGTTATTTCTCCAAAACTGTTAACCGCTGCGCTGGAGGATGTCTTCACCTCTGCCTAATCCTTCGGGAATAACAGGCATGAGCGTATGTTATGTTATGTTACGTTATAATTTACAGGTTGCTCAGCCCCCACCAACTTGGACGGAACCCTTCGATGCGTTTGACAGAGGCATATTTTGCCTACAATTAGAGATGACTTCTGTAGATTGGAGAACTAAGACAGTACAAGATGACCGCCTTGTAATCAATGTGTTTGTACCCGATACAAATCAGACAAACCTACCAGTATTGGTCTACGTTCATGGAGGAGCATTCCACAGTGGATTTGGAAACTTTCATCGATTCACAAAATTGAGTGTTTAAAAGAATATAATAGTCGTCACTTTTAACTATCGCATCGGAGTATTTGGTTTTCTATGTCTGGGATCAGAAAAGATTCCCGGAAATGCTGATATGAAAGACCTAGTTGCTGCGTTACGTTGGGTGAAACGCAATATTAATAAATTTGGAGGTAATTCTGAAGATATTACCTTATCCGGATGCAGTATTGGCGGTGCAGCAGTTGATCTTCTAATGATATCAAAAACTACTACAGGCCTATTTAAAAAAGTTAAATGCGATAGTGGTTCCAACCTCAGCGCCTTTTCTATGCAAACAGATCCAATTAAAAATGCTAAAGAACAAGCCAGAATATTAAATTTTACCGATGTAAATGACATTGAATCTTTAGAACATTTTTTTATAAAGGTTCCAATTGATGATATTATTCAAAAACCAATAAAAACTAGACCAGACACTATAATCGTTAATGCACCTTGTGTAGAACGCGATGTCGGGCAAGAAATGTTCTTAGATAATTCGCCATACAACATTCTAAAAAATGTAGATTTTATAAAATATCCTAGACTTTACGGACTAACTGATAAGGAGTGTTCAATGAATGCCGATTTTATTGACAAATGGAGTGCTACACTTAACGAAAACTTTGCTAATTTTTTACCTGGTGATCTTCAGTTCAAAACTCTACAAGAAAAGATTGAAGTAGTGTAAACGGTAAAAGGTTTTACTTTAGAAATGAAGCTATAAGTGAACATACCTTTCATCGTTTATTGATTTTTAATCAGATATTCTGTTTGTTTATGCTCAGCATATATCTGTAAATATTACAACAGAACTTCGGGGTACTTTATCAGAAGAGCGTATTCGATTTTGGAATACTATATACGAACTATATTACAGAGAACCTCAGCCACCAATTTCGATAAATATATATATATATATATATATATATATATATAAGTCGCCAAAGGAATCTATTTTTATGGTTTACGTGGGCTAAATTTTATAGATATACAAACATTAAAACGATTTTTACCAGAGATCTGTTGTTTAAAAAAAAAAAACACGTAATGGGCATATCTCTTTCTCCTTCAATTCACTCACAACATCAAATTTTATTTTAGGATTAAATTGTAAAATCAACGAAGTCGCGAGCAGAAGTTAGTTATAATATAAAGAGTTCTAATTATTTTTGAAACGAAAACTTCTTTGGTGGCGTTAAGCGATTTTCGGTGACGGAAAAATTTGTAGATTCGCGTTATCAAAGCGTTAACCGTCAACGTGCTATAGTATGTCAAGTAGAAGGTGGCGTTTAAGTGCTTTATAACATTTATATTATATGCAGCCTATCGTATGTTTTGATTATCAATAATCTATATGAAAAAGTACATAATTGTTATAAACTCAAAACCGAAGAAATTTTATATATCCATGCGAAGCAGGACTAGATCAATTATATTGTTGTATAACTTGATTACATTATATCATAAGTTGGCAAATGAAAAAAAAATCTCCACGAGTCATATAATAGAGATGAAATTTGAATATCACCATAAAACCTGTTTATTCACGATTCTAAGATATATTCGATTACGTGACAGATCAGCTAATGTCTCGACATTTAAAAAAAATCAACTGCTTATGCGACAATAACTTAGTTGGTAGTGCGATCGGATTTCGTGTCAACGGTCACGTGTTCAAACCCATCTATCCAACTCTAAAATCAGCCTGAGGTTTTGGTGAACGAAAACATCGTGAGAAAACCGTAGCATAGTTGTAGGGAAATTTCTAATGATGCCCGCCTGGGTTACTACCACCCTCAAGTTCGAAAACCAATGGGTTTCGGCAGCATCACTTGAGAAACAGTACCTAGGCTTACCATCCTGAACCACATCGTCACTTAACATCAGGAGAGGTTGTGGTCAAAGCACTGAGTCTAAATCGTGTAAAAAAAGACCCTTCTGGTCAATAACATTAGCTAGGATAAAGTAACTTAAACTAATCTAAGTTGAACTATTTAATATTGCTTTATCTTCAGAAAAGTATAGGTTATTACTTAAATTTTATGTATATTAATATGATAATGTAAGGAAAGGTTATATTTATTAATAAAATATATTATTGATTATAAAATCTATTTTACTCTTAGTTATAATTCTTGAATATGTCCATTAGAATTTTATTTATGTACATAATTTAATCAACAGTATATATCTATCGCGCACTAAACTGTGGGTTAGAATGAGAGAGTAGGAGCCTAGCTTATGCGTGAGAGAGAAGGAAACCAGACAGACTGGCGCCGTAACGCGTTACGTAACGAAGCGGTTTACCCTCCCATAAGAAGATATCAATTCAAAAAATAATGTTTTTGGAAAACATAGCGTGGGACGGCCAACTTGTCTTTATTTCTAATATTAAAATTATGACGATCATTCACTAGATCGAGCTTGTCTAAATTTTTACGAATATGCATTACGTTATCGAAGATCTATTGGGAGGGCAAAGTTAAGATATCATATTTATGAAACTTGTTCTTTAGTGATTCGCGAGGTCCCATATTGTATATTGCTCGAACAGCTCTCTTTTCTAATGTAAAAATGGTGTCTACCTCTGCTGCTGTACCCCACAGCAAGATACCGTAAGACATTAAGATATGAAAGTAAACAAAGTAGACTAACCGAGCAGTAGCAATATCCGTCAGCTGGCGAATTTTTTGAACAACAAAAACAGCGGAACTAAGCCTTCCTATTAAAGTTGTAATATACAGACCCCATTGTAACTTATTATCAAGTGTGATACCTAAAAACAGAGTTTTGTCAACTAAACCTACTAAATTCCCTTCTACGTTGCATATTGTGCAACATAATTTCTTTGTAATAAGTAGTAAATTATTTAAGGCAAACCATTTACAAATGTTTGCTAGTGTAATATTTAAAAGCTTAACAACTGAATTTTTTCTTTTTACTTTAGATATAAGTGAAGTATCGTCTGCAAAAATAAGCAGCTGAGTTATTAACCATTAGCGGTAAGTCATTAATATAAACCAGGGATAAAAACGGTCCCAAAATTGGTCCCTGCGGAACACCGATTCTAACTAATGATCCAGTGGAGGTAACCCCATTTACATTTACTTTCTGACATCGGTTTGTTAAATAAGAAGCCAGGTAGGATACAAAGGTTGTTCGCTTAACTATCCAAAAATTGTTATGTACCCTACCTTCATATATAATTTGGTATTCTTAATAAAACACTAAAAAACAAGATTTCATGCGCAATTTTATTAGCAAGTGTATGAATTAGTAAGAAATATTTTTGCTGTATTTGTTAATAAATATTAGAATGTCTTTTTTTTGTTATTACTTTATTTAGTGTTTTGATCTTACCTGATCTTGAGTGAGCATGTAGTCCAGGATGGTAAACACACTAAGCCTCAAGTTATTTAGTGTGTATTGTCAACGTTTGTGTTTGTATTAAGTTAAAAATAAACACTAAAAAACGTATTAAATTGCGAACAAAAAAATTATGATTTCATTCATGGTCTTACTAGCAACTGTTTGAATTTGTGAGAAATATCCTGGCTTCAGGGCTGGCTTTAGGCTAAGACTAGTAACAAAAATAACAATTACAAAAATAATTAGGGATGTGTCTAACAAAAAATTAAACTCATGTAATTGTAAATAAGATACGATTCAATGGACAGCACCAACAAAACATTAGTTAATAATTATTCTCGAAAAACTACATTACACAGTGACGCAGAGCCGCAGGCACACAGTATTAAATAAGTTTCACTGCAAAGCACTTAACAACCATATTTTTTATTTTTATGACAACTATCAGAGAATAATTGCCATGGGAATAGACCTATTCTAGTATAATTTATTTGGTATTGCAGCGTAATAAAGTTTATAAATTAAAATAATCACGCTATTTTTAATAACAATGTTCATTAACTTATAAAACTATTTAGCAACATTTTATATAATTAGAATTATTTTTAGGAATTTTTATTTATATTAATTAATTGGTTATTATTAAATACAAATTAATAATATAGAAGTGTCTGTTTGTAATATCATTTGAAAAATATCAAACAGTTTGTTACTAAATAGAAATGAATGTATGTACGGTATCAATACTAAAAACAATATTTTTTAAATTTTGTGTTTCTGTATGTTCTGGCTAATCTCCAAAATATCAGCGCTTATTTTGTATGCATTTTTTCTGTCAGATAACTGAAGTTTCACTGTATAACGTAGACAACTTTTATTTTTCGTAAATTCAGATTCCGCGAAAAACATTATAACTCACGAAATTGTGAATAAAATCCTTTTCAGTGCTCAGTTTTACTGACAGATGTTCGAATTTGTGAGAAATATCTTCGTTTATTGTTAGTAACATAAATAATTGCAGGAAAATAATTAGTATTCCGCGTAAAAAAAAAACTTGAAACTCATGAAGGTGTGAAGAAAACGATTCAACGGTCAGTTTTTACAGCAAGGGTTTGAATTTGTGAAAAATGTCTTTCCTATACAAGTTGAAAAAAAATAGACACATTTTTAATACCAAAATAACTACTATTTAGCACAATAGAGGAAGCACAGAGAGTGTTATAATTTCCAGACATCACAATCGTTCACGTAATGAATGAATAGTTAATAACCTTTCGAAATTAAAACATGCTCAACATGGTCTTTTATTGTCAGGCAAATCAGAAATGATTTTCTATTAATATCACGATTGGATTTCGAGCATAAGATAAACGCTAAAAATACCACTAAATAAACCGTTATAAACCAAATAATATTGAATTATTCTCTTTAGAAAACCTCATGGCATCGTTAATAGAAGTCGCACCTGACCTTGTTATATCCACACGAGGCCATAAAAACAAGATTTATAAATAATTAAAAGACCGATTTGATCAGTGCCTAAAAATCTACAAATGCGTTATGTCGACTCAATTTGATAAAGTTGAAGTAATAGTTTGAATGTTTTGAAATTAAATTTCATCAATCGTTTGTTTTATTGATAAATGTAAATATTATTACAATGTTGCTAAGTATTTTGTTCGCTTGTACCATTTGTTTTTTAGTTACAGTTGACTCTCAGTATGAGGGAAGACAATACCGTTTGGTTAATATTGACCAAGGACCGGTGCGGGGTTTAAAAGTGATGAAGAAAATTTATTTTCTTTTTACGGTATACCTTACGCAACAGTGAAGGAGCGATTTCAGGTATTTATTAATACATTTATTTCCTCATCGATACTAGGCTTCTATACCCAAGTCCTTTTTTTTAATATGTAACATAATATGTCGATTGTATTTGTTACTAGTCTCGAATATGTCCATAATTATTTTTCTATTTGTTTGTCTGTCTGTGTGCATGTTCGGATTTAGCTAAAAATGGCGTGACCAACTGTAATGAAATTTTGTACAGGGAAAGTGTTATATATCGAGAAGCTATTGATACGATGTAAAGAAATTTTAAAATTATTTTTGAAGTCGCAAAAGAAAGTAATTAAGAGAAAATACAAGTCAAAAATGCTTTAACTCAAAGACTTTAATAAAATAAGTATCTTTTTTTTCACCAAATAATACTTCTTGTCTAATCTAATCAGAAGGATCAGTGAGGGGCCTTCAAGTATTATGTAGTCAAAAACGGGAACGGGGTTCTCTGCATTCCTTACTTTTCATGATATGAGATAGGGGGTTTAAATGGTGATTAAATAAGCAATATGTACTTTCTAACTATCGTTTTATTTATTTATTATACCAATACTTTTTACAAATAGCAAATTATTTTAGGTAAAATGTAAATCAAAAGAACTAAGGGAAGGGCGCCTACAAGATGGGCTGAAACAATAAGGTAGAAGGTAGACGGCAGCATGTATCATGCGGGCCACTCCGCATATGACCGCGCTCAGTGCAGATTGTTCGTACATGGTCACAATCCTCAGCAGTAAGGAAACGAGGAAAAAATACTAATGCTTGCATTTATACCGTTGCTGAGAAGGTGCAGATGGAAGTCAAAAAAGTCCAAAAAGCTTACCAACAATATAATTTAACGGCTCATAAGAATCTAAGAACAATCATTAACTCAAATGTGTATTTTGTAACCAGACACAATTGACACAAAGCTCTAACCCATTGTACAGAAAATCACATTATTGTTACTACAAATTAGCCTATTCTGTATACCAGCTGTTATGAGGTTCTTTACAAGGAATAAAGTCGTTTATGGAAAAAAAAATCAAATATTCATTTTTACGTTATAATTTACAGGTTGCTCAGCCCCCACCAAGTTGGACGAAACCTTTCGATGCTTTTGACAGGGGCATAGTTTGTCCACAATATGAGATGACTTCTGTAGATTGGAGTACTAAAACAGTTCAAAATGATTGCCTTGTGATCAATGTGTTTGTACCGGATACAAATCAGACAAACCTACCAGTATTGGTCTACGTTCATGGAGGAGTATTTCATAATGGATTTGGAAACTTTCATAGATTTACAAAATTTAGTATTTCAAAACATATAATTGTGGTAACTTTTAACTATCGCATCGGAGTTCTTGGTTTTCTATGTCTGGGAACAAAAAAGATTCCAGGTAATGCTGGTATGAAAGACCAAGTTGCTGCGTTACGTTGGTTGAAACGTAATATTATAATAACTTTGGTGGCAATTCTGATGAGATTACATTATCTGGCTGCAGTATCGGTGGTGCAGCAGTGGATCTTCTAATGATATCAAAAACTACCAGAGGACTATTTCAAAGGGTTATTTGCGATAGTGGTTCCAATCTCGGCGCCTATTCTGTGCAAATAGATCCAATAAAAAATGCTAAAGAACAAGCCAGGACGTTAAATTTTACCAATGTAGATAACATTGAAGCTTTACAAGATTTTTTTATAAAGGTTCCAATTGATGATATTATTCGCAAACCAATAAACAGTAGATCAGACGTTTTGATTATTAATGCACCCTGTGTGGAACGTGATATCGGGCAAGAAATGTTCTTAAACGATACACCTTATAATATTTTGAAGAGTGGAGATTTTATAAAATATCCGATTATGTACGGATTAACTGATAAAGAAGGATCAATGAATACCGAGTTTATCGACGAACAGGAAGTTATGCTAAATGAGAACTTTACTAATTTTCTACCAGGCGACCTCGAATTTCAAAACAAACTGGAAACGGATAAAGTCGCTCACTTTGTAAAACACTTTTACTTTGGAAATGCGACTATCAATAAGCATACTTTTTCATCGTTCATTGATTTTCAATCAGATATTCTGTTTGTTCGTCCGATTCTAAGGAATATTAATTTACAAATAGAAGCTGGTAATAGGGAAATATACCTGTATGAATACTCTTATTATGACAATGATTCGTCGATACCTCACCTGGAAGGGGCCGGCCATTGCGCACAAACACATGCCGTTAAAGATAATAATGAGAAAACAAATAATGAAAAATATCTAAACATAAAGGCTTTATTAAGAAATTTATGGGATAATTTCATTAGAACAAGGTAAGTACTTAAAGAATTATCTAAACGATTTATGTTCCTTTTTACATCATACTTAATGGGCAAGTATATGTTAGCAAAGGTCCTTGTACAATCTTTTGATTATAGGCAATTTAAATAATATTTTGTAACTACCTTCCCTTCTATAATTTTCCAATATTTATTTATAATTTAATAGCTAATTCTCTGATTATAATTAATATTTATATTAATGCTTCGTTTCTGTAATTATAGTTGTTTTCTTTTTACAGTAATCCAGTTATTCTGGGATCGCCAGTGCCATTATGGCCACCAGTAGACTCTAACAGAACACAACATCTATCTGTAAATAGTACAATAGAACTTCGGGGTCCATTATCAGAAGAGCGTGTTCGATTTTGGAATGCTATATACGAACGATATTACAAACAACCTCGGCCACCAATTTGGTGAGTGGAAACAGATTTGAGTGAAGGATAATAAATAAATACTTCACAAATTTGTCTAAAACAACCAAGGTATTATTGCATTAATATTTAATTTCTATCTGTTATATTATATAACTTAAAACAAACCACCACTTTTTGTAAAGTGATGAAATACGTAAGTCAGAGATACATAATAAAACTAGTAACCTTATAGCGCCCTGTTTAGCAATCGCTAAAAATTAAAATGTATTAGATTCGATCACCAAATCGATAAATGTCTTCGTTATAAATAATCAAAATATTAAAAAAAAATCCTCACTTAACGATATATATATCTGCCAGATTATTAATTTATTCTATCAAACCTGTTTTATATCTATTCATTTATCAAATCTTATTTTAATAAGAGGCAAAGAATTACAATCCAAATTAAAGAGGTTAAATGTGTTGAAATAAATAATTACAAAATGTTTTCAATTACAAAAACTTATCAATAAATCAAAATAAAAATTAAACTTTATTCAATTTAGGCCTTACGAAATCTCTTATGAACGACAAAAACACCGGTTCGGAAAACAACCCAGTCGAGAAGACCCGACAAAAAACTCAATCTGGTTCTTTTTTTAATAAATATAATATACATATATCATTTTTATATAAAAACTATACAAATCATAGTCATAACCAATATTACGGAAGTGCAGAGATGTGTGTTAATTCCAGACATCATTATCGTTCACGTTATGATCCATCCTGTAATAACCTTTCAAAATAGAATTTACTTGACATAATACCATAAATAACAACCAACATCATTAAAATAATACACATTTTATGATGGTAGAGTTTTTGTGCCTTATTGAGTTTCAACTAACATACACAGCTTGAAAAATCTATGGGAGAACGTTTCGGTGCGTCATGATCAATCCATTATAGATTCAGGAATTAGCAGAAGGGTAACGCAATTACTTCGTCTGCCACCGGGCCGATTCGGAGTTTGTAGGCATGATTCCATGACACACCAGGAGGCCGGCGGTTGGCACCGTGTGGTTTTGCATTTGTTCACATTACAAAAAAAAAAAACTGAACATCGACCACCATACAATTGTCGAACACGTGTCATATCCTTAAGGCGCGTCAGATTCGGAAACAACAAATGTATATGCCAACCAACCTAGAAGCTTTCTATAGAAAGTTTCCCATCCATAAACCATTGTCACCGTTCCTGGGGACTATACTTTATTTAAAATCAGATGATGTGCATTTATGCAAACGAAAACATAAAAACAGGAAACCGTCTAACTCTCACTGTTATAATTACTAAGTCACTAACAATAAAAGACAGCCTAATCACCAGAGTGATAAGAATCAAACGCACTGCTAACATATCAGAATATTGATTATTACAGTTAATTTTAAAGCTGTACACAGACGCATCATCGCTTAACGTTTACTTTAGTCAATAAACGCAGAAAAGTAATTTAAAAAAAACCATAACCTGTCGGTCCTTTCGAAACACTTAACACAACATTTGTGAATAAAAAAAAATGCGACGAAATAAAACCGCGAGCGCGGTCAGTACAATAAAGAATACCTATTTATCTGAAGAACCTCCGTACCTCGGAATAAGAGTGGCCATAATATGAATTTATAGGCAATTTGTCGGAAGATATACAGCCCCCTTAGACAGCGCACTCTGTGTATTCCTGTCTAATGAAAGGATTTTTTTTTGATATACGTACTTGTTTTGCAGGTATGGTGACTGTTTCATCTTATTTTTTATTCCAATACCTGTTTAACCAGATTTTAAAAACTAATTTCTGAGAACTACTGACATAGTATTAGTTCAGTGTAATTAAAATGGACTTTACTTAATACACTAAGCCTGAAGCAAAATCTCCCGGATTAGAGATGCCAGGGGGGTATGCGGGGCTCGCCCGGCGTGTGGTGTCAGGAATACCCACTAAAAAACCCACGGTACCATCTGCCGCCTTTCTGGGGGGTAACACGGGATAGGGTAACATGCTCCGCATCGCCCCAGCGGCTGGCCCAACCACGGTAAATGACAGGTAGACAACCTGTCATGCCGAGTCGGGTCCCTTCCTATCTTTCGCTCAGGGGGGAGCTTGGTACAAAGCTACCCCCTCTTTCCTGCCGCCAGTAAAAATGTCCCGTCCCTCTCTTCCTTGGGTTCTTATAAGATAGTTTACGAACGTAGATATCGCTTTATCGCTGGAATTTTTAATAAGACGATATAATAATAACACTTAGAATCGACCTTTATCGACTTGTCCAGTCACCCTCACCTTTCGTCAGTCTACTTTCATCCATCCTCTCAATATGATCAAACCTACTTAGTATATCTAAGTAAAATACCACAATATAAGATGACCACACGGTTTTGTTGTTCCACGACATGAATCCGTAAACTTTCGCGGTGTTTTTAGGTACGCAGCCATTAGGTTAAATAGTTTATTATTATAGCAAGGATCGCACTAAATGAAACATGTGTATAAGCTAATCGTAAGACTACATTCAAGTTTATTCGGTAGGTTTTTTAATTATTATTATATAATAAAGCTTTCTACTATAAAGAGCACGTTATTTTGAAGGACATATTTATTATAACAGGTTTGTTATTATTTATTATAGACGTTTATACAATATATATATATATATATATATATATATATATATATATATTGTTATTACTGTAATTATCAATGTGTGATAGTCCGGCCGTGAGGGTATACGTAATATAAAGCCCTGTCAGAATATTAGCGATATAGTGCATCTGATTGCCTGCAATCTGATGCTGAGTCAGGGACCTTTTCGACCCCATGCAACGTTTTTTTAAACTTTGTTGTTTTATAAGATAATGCCATTATGATGTGTTGTACATGTCGATTATTTTTTTTTCTTTCTTCTTTCTTTCTCTTTCTCTATCTTTGCCATCGCATCCTCTACTATACTGCAATGTTCCCTTATTCTATTCATCATCTTCTCCAACTCCAGCTATACTAATCAGTCTTCTCATTTCAACAGCAGTACCCTTACTTTCATGCTTCTTCCGCCATATGATACGAAATTATAAGCATATTTATGAGTAAGAATTTTTTTTACATTATTTTAAATAAATTAAAATAATTTTACTGTTTTTTTTACTAGAGTTAATGAATTCACTCGTAAAACAACTTTATTGGACTAGAACTAAATTATTTATGTAAAATAGCTCTATCGTTGCTTATTTTATCAAACGACGGAGTACTCAAGTTTTTATTGTATACGCGGTATACTAAAAGTAGTGTGTCCACGATTCTCTTCGTCTACAAAATTATTTATTTATTTTACAATTTTTGCATATTTCGTCCAAAATATTACAGTATCTCAATACGAAAGTCACGACTAGTGTGTATTCCCAGTGATAACATACGGCACTGAGACGTGGTCGCTCACAATGGGCGTATCAAGAAAGCTCAAAGTTGCTCGAAAGGCAATGGTATGCTTGGAGTTTCGTTGCGTGATGGAATGACGAAAGAGAAGATCCGCACAAAACCTAAAGTAACCGAGATTGCCCGAAAAATTGCTAAACTTAAGTGGCAGTGGTGGGCACATTGCAGAACAGATGACTGATGGGGCAACGTAGACGTATTGTGGGTAGGTCTCCCACAAGGCGAACCAACGACACAGCAAAGATTGCGGTAATCCGCCGGATGCGGTTGGCGCAAATTCGATCGTCGTCGACATCTTTGGGGAGACCTGTTTCCAGCAGTGGATGTCTATCGTTTGAATTAGTGGAATGGATGATACATACTTAATTACAACGGCTGACTAAAGCCTTAGGTATTTTCTTCCACTCAACCTTAGGATTGTGAACAGATATTACAAGAGTAGGTGCATGAGATATGACATATAAAATATGTAGTATACTTAGATACATAAATAAAAATTAAATTTGAACATTTATCAATATTTGTGGTCAACCTACATTAAAAATTGTATATATGTAGACAGTACCAGGGTGGTCGACCCAGCAAATGGTGTGTACAGAGAATATAGCCTCTTCAATAACAGTTCAACGTAATGCGGCGTAGCATCAGTGTGAGATGAAAGAGTGAATTTTCAAATTTTCTTTTACAAATTTACATTATATAGTATTAGTAGTTCAGTGAAAAGCTTTTTGCATATCGGTACGCAGACAGTAACTACAGATCTTGAATCTACGTGGTAGAGAACTTACTTGTGACCACTTGAGGAAGAACACCTCTGTTAGGTGATGTGCTTCGATAACTTCTCTACGCAGTAAAAGTACGGTTTAGTATTAATCGTTTTCATTACTTATTGTAAAGAAATATACAAATAGAAGGCGTAAGACGTTCCAAGCGATGATAATGATAACGGAACACGGACCAGTTGAACCGCGTGTCGGCGACGAATTGCAGGAGCGGGGGCGGGTGACCGGGGTAATGAATGTCCTTGGATCCCGTCCGCGCCCCGCTCCCCATCACTGCGTTAACAACCTTACTAAAAAATTACAACGAATGCTGAGGTTGGTGTAGACATGTTAATGGGCACAGAAAAGCCAGAAATTGGATTATTTAATAAATACAATACACTATTGTTTTTTTTCTATTTATCATAAATGTGTAATGCATGCTTGTTTGTTAACCACTTTATAAAAAAAATGTGAATACTTGATATTATTTCATTTGTATTTTTCAACAAAATAAAATTAATTTTTGTCTAAAGGTAAGCAGACAACTACTGACTTAATCAATAGCTCACCAAAATTTGGGATTTTATTCATCAGTAGTTGAAGATACAGCTAAAAATGTTTGTTGTTATTTACTCAACGCTCTGAGCTTCCATTACATTTGGGCAGTTACAAGATGAACAACGCTTTCGGCTCACCCTCGAACCCGGGACCGATTGATTACATTTACACGTCATTAACCAATGAACGCCGGGTCGCTTCGCGTCTCCCGGAATCTCTCCCGGGGTCGGAAGAGACATCTCTCTCAGTACGTTTTCTAAAAATGAGTTCCTACAGTTTAGTGTTTCCATCTTAATCACTCAAAGCCGAAGTTTAATGGCATTTAAAAGTCACATGATAAGTCTAAAATAGAGTCTAACTCAACAACAGTTAAAAACAAAATATAAACCCATTGACGCCTGTCCACAGATATTCAATTTAAGTGATCAAATTATATCAGGGGTGCCTAAAATAAATATACCTAGGTTGATATTTTCGGTAAACGACACCCGATCGAAATCAAAATAAAAATTTCTTTATTCAATTTGAACCATGAGAAGGCGTTTATAATCGTCAAAAAATAACCACCATTTTGGAAAACAGCCGAGTCGAGACGAACCAGCAAGAAACTCGATATATTTTTTTTTTGTATATATAATGTAATTTTTCAATAAATCATAATTACAAGATGGTTTAAGTGTATGCACAGGAAGGGATATCACTTTCAAATATCACCATCGTGCATATAATGATCAACATTACAATAAATCTTTGAAGTTGAAACTTGCTTGACATGGTGCATAAACTTTTTGATATATTATAACTTATTATTTATGTAGAATGTTATTAAATATATTCTGATTGACAAATATAATAAACTATGTGTCGCTTTAAAAATTAAGAAACGTCATGTAACATTTATTTTTTCACAAAAGAAATTCTCATAATGATTTTAGACCATAAATCTATTGTTCTAAGTTTATTTATGTTTTGTTTTTGTTATGTTTATGTTTTGTCATACCTGCCAGGACGTAAGCAGGCAAATTTAAATATATAAAACTTATTTATAATATATTAAAATAAACTTAAAGAAATGCATTTTCATTACAAATTTATATATTTATAAAGTATGTACTGTCACGGAAGATCATTAATGAGAGCAAAAGGCCCTAGATGACCAAAAGCGGGTGTTCACAAATGAGTTAAACTTGGAAACGAGTTAAGTTTAAGCACCACCTGACGTCGGCCTGACCCGCATATGAGAGCTCCGAATTTCGCAGATTGAACCCTCTTCGTATACCTAATATTATCATTGAAGATTTAAAGTTTTCGAAAGGCCCAAAGGCCCAACTACTTCTATTGTTTGTAATTTCAAAGGTCTGTGTGAATATATTATTATAAGCTGTAACGTTTCGTGAAATTGATTAAGAATCTTAAGCAGTTTAATTAAGGAGCATATTTAGATGATATTCAAAGTTTTAAAATGTATAGTAATAATTAATTAAAACATAAACTGAGTGCGTGTAATATTTACACACGGTTGAAGTAAATTTCTTTGACTTATATTTTTTAATAAAAAAAAATGAATATCTAATGAAATCATATTATACACAGTCTAATTAACATATCAAAGCAATAATTTAAAAAAATGATCATGATAAAATCAGTTTACATAAAATAATAAGATAACAATTAAATTTAAAAAAAACATTTATTAATAATATAATATAAAATATGAGTAATAAATAAAAAAAAACTATATTTTCATAAAGTATTACAGATTTTATAACCTTTAGCATAATCTACACTAATATTATAAAGAGAAAGATTTATATGTTTGTATGTAACGAATAAATATAAAAATTACTGGACTGATTTGGATGAAATTTGGTATGGAGATAGTTTGAAATCCAGGGAGTGGCATAGAGTAGTTTTTATTCTGAGAATCCTACGGGAACGGGAATTACACGGCTAAAATCGCGGAGAGCAGCTAGTCTATTTATAAACCGAGCCGATCTCATTTTTGATTCTCTATCAAGGATCATTACTGAACGTGAAAACGTTACTTCCATCTGAAAAGGGTCCGACTTATTCTTCATATTGCGTAAAAGAAGTTTTACATTAAAAAAAATCCAGTCTTGCAGGTAATAGGGCAATTAAGCAAATCTACATGGAGGCTTTAGTCATAATATATCGAGGCCAGTATAATGATGGCGTCTTTCAATAGATCCTCATCTATTTTTTTGTTATTTTTAATTGCTAATGATTGATCAGAGAAGTAAAAATGAGTACTAAGCTTCTGGAAAGGGAGAAATCTTGGAGATATTATAGTATTGTGATAAGGTGCTGTCTGCGCCATATTGGTACTTTTAGCCAATCAGCGGCTGCCGAAATGACGTGTGGTTACAGTGATAAATGGAGAACGTGATATCCGCGGCTCCCAATGAAGTTCGCAATAATCGGGTCAGGGATGCTTCAAGAACTGACTCACATCACACAAAGCATTAACCAACTCAAACGTATTTACAATATTTCTCTATTATTATCTATTTATATAAACCGGTTAAACTATAAAAAAAGTGATTATAATAAACAGTCCTTAGTTAATACCCTGCTGTTTAAATTTAATATCTGTTTTAATTGGTTTGAACATGTGGAGAGAATTTATGAAAGAAAATTGACGAAATAAATTTACAAGACTAGAGTGATTGCGAAAGCCGGGTAAGGGCGTGATTCGTATAAAAATCATAACCACTCCCATCACTAAATTTTTTGTGTAATCATACGTAAACTTAATTCTAAACCAAAGATAGTATAGTAAACAAAATACATAGAAAAAATATGATACTAAAAAAGAACATAGAAACCCCCACCATAATAAACCCAAAACTCGAGAGTCCGTTTCCCGGAAGCGACAAATGATATAAATCGCTTTAGCAAAACACCTCAAGTCCTTCGCGCGAGCCGTTCCCAACGTATAATGTTTTAAAAAAAACAACACCCCAGGAACGGACCAGGGAATATCAGCTTAAACGACACCGCGACAGACCTATAAAAATACATACATATTTCTTTAAACCTTACAAAAATATCGTTCAGGAATTTTTAGTGTGTTAGTTTTGTTTTTTACTAGATGTGTCATTCGCGTTTCAAACGTTCTTCACTGCGTTTTATTTTATTATTAATTTTTTTTTCAGTATTAAGATATAGGAAAACTTTCTCACAAATTCAAACACTTGCCAGTGAAACTGTACGTTGAAGCGGATTTTATTCGAAAGTACATGATTTTTAATTTTTATACGTGAAATACTATCGAAACTCAAATGTGACCTAAGTTACGCGAAGTAACTTCAGCTATCTAACAAAAAAAGTCCTGTCAAAATCGGTTAAGCTGTACCGGAGAATACATGGGAAGAAATAAACAGACAAAAGTTTTAAAAACTGTATTCTTGATATTGGTATCTCGTATCGTATTCAACTACACATTTATACGTATTAAGTAATTTTGATATTATATTATTTTATTTATAAGTATAGATACTTTGAGTAACGTTACCACGTGAAGTAAAGTACACATGGAACGTGAATTTTGACATGCTACATCTTGGTTTAAATGAAGCCAAAAATAATTTCCACCAGCACATTCAATGAGTATTTAAAAAGGATATTCTACGATTGGAGGATAAGTTACGGGAGCGCAGCCACGGGCACAGGCTAGTGCTGTTTAAAAGTATTTCGAGGTTAGAAGGATATCCCATCGAACTTTTTTTTTCAATTTATATTTTCTTCCACAAACATCCTGTATAAATATGAAAACAATGTGAAGATAAAAAATGACAAAGAAAAAAAACGGCTCCTGTAAGAGCTCCTGCTTAGGAAAACTTGATTTATGCAGGACGATCGTCGGATTAGTCTAAAGGTCCATTTTATTCGATCAGAACTGAGACGGCGACGAAAACATTGTTTATTATACAAATAACTAGCTCTACTATGTTGCTTTGTTCGCGTAAATTATATAATATTTTTTACAATAATTATTCACAACATTACATAGTTTAAACTCTTCTTCTTATTAACATTAATTAATAGTAACCGTGTGTAAATATTCATAATTCTTTCAATGTCATATAAATAGAATTATTCATACAACGTTCCCTGAAGTTGGCGACTATTTAGCTACTAAAACCATCTGAGAAGTTTTTATTACACCAATACCATTTTTTTATTTACCAGAATCAAACTATGTCATGCAAATACGAACAAAATTGAATAACATAGGGTAAAATAAAACAAACTAATGAAGTTAAAATAAAAGTACTACAAGACAGACAAGGTCTACCAAGAAAGTAATGCGGTTTTTTGTATAATTTATTACAGTCATGAATACAAGTTATTTAAGCCCAACTTTATTGTTTCAATCTTCAGTGCTCCATAAAAACAATAACTGATCTAAAGGAGATATTGTGAGATCACCAGAATTTTTATTTGTATGTTAGAGAGAGATCATAACAATATTGTACGTTAGAGGTAATACAAATTGAAAGTGAAACAATGCAGTTTGGAATGGAATTATAATACGCTTGCACTACAATTTATAAAAAAAAAACCAACCCAGTAAAAACGATTGTCAATGGTTTTCATAATTTAAACCCACTGTTGAACGAACAGACTGACTTTGTTACCTTTTCTAACAAGAATATAAAACACATGAAGAATTTTTAGTAGGTCTTTCTCTCGCCCCGACCGTCTGTAGTGTCGGTAACTGATTTTGAATTCCATAAGATTACTTATGGCCAGATTATGGGGACAGGGCTCTATCCTTAACATTTATTCTTGATCTACTCTGGACTTAGTAAATACTTACACACTGCTTAGATCTAAGAGAATTTTAAGGTTGTATAGCTTATCCAAAAAATGCCATTGACTATAATCTCACTCGCCACTCCACTACCTGCCTCAGACGAATTCTCGGCTTCTTTTGTCACTTAGCTCGCCGGTAGCTCGATAGCTTAAAAACTCTGATGCTTGTAGGCCGGGTCGAAGATAAGAGAAGAAGAAGCAGGAAGCCAAACTCCGAGGCTGTTTACGGAAGGCAGAAGATCGGACGGCGTGGAGAGCATTTAAGAGCAGATAATCTCATCTGAAGGACAAGTATACGGGGTCGTGAAAATGATTTACTTATTGCAATTTATGACATGTATAGATACGTAAGCAACTCTAAAAACCAACATACTCTGAAGAGTGGGCATTGCACGACAGACCTCCCGATATACGGAGACTGACTCCTTTTTTTATGTTCGGAAACTCTCATGGCTAAGAAAATCTAATGGAATATATTGTTTCAACATGATATTTTCCTTCGTGGAATTCTCAGGCGCATTGTAGACTCCAACCCGCTACGATCGCTGAGATGACCTTTTACTATACAACAACGAATTTTTTTTTTTGTGATATTCTTTGTCCTGTTTTTGATTGTATATTATGTGTGTAACAAATAAATTTATTTTCTTTTTTTCTTTCTTTCAATTTCCTCGCAAGTGTATTAGCGGGCGTCGCTATTTCTATAATATTCTCAAGCTTTCAAAAAACGAGATTGCAAATGACTAACACATGTAATCTATTAAATAGCAGCATTCCTATTAGGAACCGTTAGGTACCTCTCCCGTCATATCGAGAATTAATGACGCGTTAAACTTTAAAAACTTCAGCCAAGCGTTAACTTACAGCTTAATTGATAAGCGTCTCTTCCAGATAGCACTATCGTTCCCATAATGATCTAAATTTACGAAAAGAATTATTTTTACGGTGTATTTTTTATTAATGAACAAAGTACATGTATGAGTTAAAAGAGTAATTGTTAATGTACTACATTGTTTTTATTAATATTGTTGCATTCCTCATTAATGAATTCGATCCATTTTCGCTTATTAAAATAGCTCATTGCTACAATCACAACAAATATCATGTCCTATTCTTAAGCCATATAGTTATTGTTTGTACAAAACTCTTTTTTTATCCCGGAACAGGTAACAGAATTTTGGTTGTAAAATTAGCGACCGATTCTTTCCATTTGGAATTTATGACGATTTACCTTGAACGTAATATGCATATGGCTATTATCTGGGCGAATGCACGACGAGACGGTAAGGGAAAGGAGTAGACGACTGCGATGGAATCGGGCTCGTTTGTCACCCTTACAGTCAAAGCACAGGCTGATTCCGACCATTAGTATTTGATGCATCTCCTCATTGTCGAATAATCGAATCATCTTAATACCTGACCGTTCAGAGCGCAGAAGAAAGCCAAAGAATTACCATCATCTGCCAATAAACAGTGGAGAAAAGCAGTATCTACTCTCCTTTAGTTAACTCCTTGAGCACTTACCTGGAGTTTACGCCAGCTTTCTATTGTTTTCCTATTGTCTTATTTTTATGGGTACTCGACACATTAATAAGAATCTAACATAACCCATCTATTGCTATTTATGGGTTTCTCCGTAATAAAAAAGCCAAATCCATTACGTAAAATTTTAATATGGTATTTTTAAATGAACATGGAGGTATTATCTAATAAAGTCCCGATAAAACGATGCAACTTGGGATGTTGATTCAATTTTATATCCGCCATCGTTACGTGCGTGCGTTCTTAATGTATTCTGTGCTGATCATCATGCGTACAGCCGTAAGACACTGGTTTGGTATCGCTTAATTAGTTTTTATGACATAGTAGATTAGTTAGTGTTAACATTATCTTTAATATACATTTCACTGCTGATCTAACAGTATGATTTATATCAAGTAACTAACTATTCAAGCAAATATTATCATTTCGCAAAAATACATTTAAAACATATATTATATAATATTATATTTAATTATCGCGACGCTGTCAGCTTCAAAATTGTACGGTACAATTTCCTCTCGGCTATTTTAACCATCTTTAACGAACTTTCGAACGAAACTGGTACTATTAAATTCAACAGAACCGTAAAACTCTCTGTACTTTCATTCGAATTTAACTTATAGAATTTAATCTCAAGAACGAAGCGATTAATTAAGCTAAATGTGAACTTGAGGATTTTGCATTGTTAAATGGATGCCGTTTCGTTTCAAATATTAATACGATAAAGTCAATAATAAATAGTATGCAGTAGTATTTGTGTTGATGTTTTTTTAATGATTCAATACCAAAGATTGATATAATATATTGCCTAATGATAACCATTTCCTTGTTTCAATGCACTATTACTATATATGCAGAAAAACTAGTTTCTTCGTCTGAGATATTATTAGACGTTACATAGAAGTTAACACGTACATAAAAAGACATGTTTAATATTTTTCAAACTTCTATAACAAACATTAGATATACTTCTTTTAAGATATGTCCCCAAAGAGTGCGATGTTAGTTTTAACTTATTTTGTAAATAACTTTTATGTAAATAGAAATAAATAAAAACAAAATTGGAGAAACAAAAGTTAACCACTGAGTTTGGCAAGAACTCGTTTCATAATTTGAAATAAGAAAGCATCTCAAATCTACAGTATTTTTTTTGAAAGGATTTAATTAAAACATGTTTATTATTAATGTGTCGAGTACCCATAAAAATGAAACAATAGAAAGACAATAGGAAAACAATGGAAAGCTGGCGTAAACGCCGGGAAGGTGCTCAAGGGGTTAACCGGAAGACGTAGCGTGGGTAGGCCCCCACAAGGTGGACCGACGACCTGGCGAAGGTTGCGAGAATCCGCTGGATCCGGGTGGTGCAAGACAGGTGGTCGTGGAAAGACCTATGTCCAGCAGTGTACGTCTTTCAGTTGAATGGATAGATGGATGCATATTTATTATTTCATTTTACTCGTTAATTACAAGCTCATCTGCTAGTAGCATTATAAGTAAGTAATGCAGATTTCAAAGAATACAAATTTAAAGATCCTTGCTTAGAAACTAATTGTCTAAGTTTTAACAATTTACATACACCATTAACCGAATCCCACAACTCAACTAGTTGAGTTAATTCAAAGACAAATCGCTTTATTAACAGCAGTCTATTAACGCGCCCCAGATGAAGTGTTTGTTCCATGAAAGTTAATATTTAATGTCAACCCATTATAACTTCCACGTAATGCGCCCGGTAATTGGTATCGTATCGATCTTGTTGCTAAATTCGAAGTAATAACACTGACACAATATATTGAAATGTAGCTTTATTTTCTTACTCAATTGATTACGACTGTTGACCTGAAGGGTCTTGTGATCTTGTGACGATTGTTTAGTAGTCAGTCGGGAAATGGTAAATATCTTTGTGCTACAAAGTGGTACAAACACCGGCTTAATCTGCTACCTGCATTCAAATTCTGCACAGTTTAATAGCCAACCCTATCATTCATCTATAGTGATCAATAAAATTGAAGTGTCTGTTTGTAATGTCAAAATAATTGTTTTTGCTAAATATATCTAAATATTTATAAGATACCTATACCAAAAATACAATTTTCAAAATTTTTGCCTGTCTGTTTGTTCCAGTTAATCTCCGGAATGGCTGGGCAGATTTTGACGGGACTTTTTCTGGTTGAAGCTTTGGTTGAGCTGAAGTTACTCTTCGTAACTTAAGTTAATTTTACTATTCGAAAATAATTAGGGTTCTGCGTAAGAAAATTAAAACTCATAAAAAATGAAATCCGATTCAATGCACAGTTTTACGGGTAAGTGCTTGAATTTATGAGAAATATTTTTACTTCATATTGGAACCAAAAAAAAAACAACGCAGTGAAGAATATAAGAAACGCGGGCGCAGCCTCGGGTACACAGCAAGTATCTTATACAATTAATCATTTTTCCTCTGTTTATCAATAGATTTTCTTCTTTTTTTTTGGTTATTGATTGACGAGTTTCATTACATTGAAAGCAGTTAATTCCCTTTTTCTAAACGCATTTGTTTATCCGAATCATTTTTAATCTTCAGTGGTTGTTGGTATCGTCTTTGATTCTCTTCTCCATCTGCTAAACCTGCATAAACACTTAATACAGAAATAATTCTTTTCAATATGTGTCTAAACAATTTGTTTATTGTCACACACTTCCAATAAACAAAACCACGGATAAACAGACATTCGGTCACGAGTTCGAAATAATAAGTTGGTTATGTTTAGACGGAGGGTTTCTATAGTAAACACGGCGGGTCGTCACGTGTTTATATTGAGAACGTGATTGCGGACGAACTCTGAAGATCACGCTCTTAATGCATATATTCCTCTATCTATAGATAGTAAATTTCTTTTACCTTTCTCTTACCTCGAACAGAATTAAGAACTTTACAAATCATAATTCGTTTAATATCACTTAGTATCCTTAGTCCTCGTCATTCTTGAGCGCCTTACAATCTTCTCTATTTCTTAATCATCTATACTGACTAAATTATAATACCATTTTTAATTGTTTATTCCTTACAATTTGTCGACTGCTATATAAATTTACTGATTATTTATTAGAAACTAAATAAAGGCCTAATACTGAAAATAATTCAATTCTAATAAAAAAAAACCTTGTAAGCATTTTAATTTCATTCTGGAGAGAGATCGCTCTATTCTATAACGTGACGTCACAGTATACGTATTTCATACAAGTTTGTTTCACAGGAGAGGATAGCAGACTCTCCACCAAAACCTTAAAACCCTTGTGTCCATTCTTTCTACCTATCGTAGTTGACATGTAATTTATTGATTGAGGGATAAAGCCTTAGGAGTTTCGGTTTATTATTATGTGACTTTTTTAATAGAAACATTAAAGAATCATCAGTTTTTATAGATTTACTATGTTACAATATTCGATGGTGTCATCAATTTGCTATACGCGACATTTTGGACAAAAGTTAACTATAAATCAAAAAGAACAAAGCAGACAATAAACAACAACGCTCACATCGTGATCGACAAAACGTTCAAATGCAGTAACCGTTAATTCGAAGTAAAACGCAAGATCCGAATACGGGTTAAGTTTCTAATTTAAGTTGGGTGTTCGTTACGAAAACAGATTTGCCGTTGGGAGTACTCTCTGCTTGACGAGTAACAGCACGTACGTGATAGGCGTTAGCGGGAGCGATTTCATTAATTTATATATTGCATATCTTTCAAGCAAATCGAAGTAACTTTACTGCAATAATAAGCTATTTTCACTAGTTTAAATATAAGATTAATAATAAATTTAACAAAAAGAAAATTAATGATAAATCTTATATACAAGCGATCAATGATAATGGTGAGGATTGAGAGGTGACGCTCTATCTCTTTCTCGCAAAACGAGTGTTAGTATAGAACTAGTACGTAGCACGTATAATGTGGCGTCATGTTATAGACTAGTGCGCTCTCTATCTAGGATGAAATTAAAATCTTTATAATTTTCTAAAAACAATTAATTTATTTCAGCAGCTTAATTTTTGTTCGATTTTATGTTACAATTTTCAAATTGCCTAGACTCTCAGAAAGTTTGAAAACAACCTCACAGAAGAATACAGTCTTATACAAGGTCTATTATAAATAATTTGCTATCTTCTGTGGACTATTTGTGCCACGTATTTTCCTTTGACCTGTTCAATGTGGATTGCAATCTTCAAGCTGGAGGATATTGCGCAAATAATTATGCCTTATTTTTTTCTATATTATTGATATACATAGTTTAGGAAAAATTAACTAACACTTTATATTTTATAACCCCTCATTTACGAACTCTCTTTTTTAATTTTAAACATAAACAAACGTTCAACAAAAAACTAGGTTCAGTCAAGGGCTAAAATACACCGCATAATCTTCACAAACATTGCATTAAAAACTCATGATTTAGACCAACGATTCAAAAGCGCCCGTCGCGAACTGAAAACTCACTTATTTCGATCAAACTTTCGAGTTTAGATACTTTCTGAATCCTTGACTTTTCAGTCAGTTGGGAATTTAATGAACGTTCTATGTTAAACAGCGACAAATCATTAAATTGTCTTATTTTATTCAAGTTATATAATAAAGAGATTCAAATTGACTTTAATCTAACCAGTTTTTTTTTTGTACGGCTTTATTTAGTGACGCGTAAAAAAACGGGTCCATATAAATTTACTTAGAAGTTCTGGTAGAGATAGTTTCTGTTATACGAGACGAGTAATATTATAGATTATAAGTCGCGATGATAATGATCCGATACTGAATGTTTGAATATCTATTGTTTTTTTTACATACATACATATTGTCATACCTCTCTCCCATAAGGGTAGACAAAGACTACATCCTTCCACCTGCTACGATCCTGACACACATGTTTCGCTTCTTCTACTTTCGTATTTTCATTACCGTGTCTATGACCCGTATAGATCGTGTGCATCTCCCTGACCCCTCAGAGTCTGATCGATAGCAGGATTAGCTCCCAGAACTCAGAAGATTACTCCACGAGGGACGCACCTGTGTGCCTCACCCAGTAGACTTGTCCGTAGGCGCGGACAAAGGAGAGGCCACCGTCGAAGGGAATAGCCCTGATGCGGTTTCCCCGTGTCCCCTATTAGTTCGTAGTTTAGTTAGTAAGTGTAGCATGTGTAGTTTTCTAATTGTATTTTCTTTTTTTTTGTTTTACTTTTTATTTTTTGTAATTTTATTATAGTATGTAATTTAGGTTTAACTTATATAATGTAATGATTTTTTCTAAATAAAGAATAAAAAAAATAAAAAAATATGGTTAGGGAAAAAAACACATGACACGCCGCTGCTAGACTGCTCGAGCTAAGGGAGTGCACGAGAAGAGTTGCTAGTAGTTGCTAGTATTTTCATTTTTTTTTAACCTAGCTAACGCTAATACCCTATATCCTCCTCCAAACTAAACCGTTTTTTAATTTTCTTTCAATTATAGAATAAGAAAGATTTTGGCTACGCCATTTATTTGCTTCTTTTTTTAAAATTTTATTCACCAAATTCGTTTTACAAACGTATAAAAATGACGGTAAAAATCGAGTATTTTTTCATTTACAAAGGTATAATCGATAGGCATTTTCCTAGTTTCTACAATAAATAATTTAAGGAAAAAATCCAAACGTACGGGCATGACGGTGGTAAATATATTATGTGTTATAGAAATATTTACCATAATGCTGTTATCTAGGGAGGACACAGGGGACTACTGTATGGTTTGTTTCGACCACCTAGATAAGTTAGGGCACCGTGACAAAATAGTAGCCATGCATGTGCGCCGCGGACTAAACAAGATTGGGAACCTCTGCATTAGCATATCCTCTTAATAGCGTGAGCCCGTGCGCGGATACCAGTCATCGCACGCCACGAGCCATCTGCCATATTTCCAATGATTTTAATATGTTCTTATTATCAAAATAATTTATACAATAATAAAAGACAAATGTAACTATTGTTTCTGTTCATACGTATAAAATACGAATTGAAATAAAAGAAATTTAAACAAGCACATAAATTGAGTTCGTTGATATTTGATGACAAAATATTGCAATAGAATCCAAAATTCCAACTATTCGAAATGAAATTATCTCTGTTTAATGGGACTCTAGCTCCTTCGGCTCTTATTGATGTCGTTTACGAACATTTTACAAAACTTATCCCAAGTGGGCAGGATTAAACTTAAAATTTAAAATGACAATAATATTTAGTATTGTTTTAAAACTATATTAATCTTAAAACACTCTTCCAATATGTTTGTTTTATAAGTTACCAGATGCGTTACCCACGATGTATTTTGGCAATTTAAAAGTAAGGTAATTGCCCGATATTCAATTAATCATGTACTAACCATTGTCGCGGTTGTGCTTCAATATAAACCTAATGTAATTCATGTACTGTCTCCTTATATTTATTGAAGAATTTCACTACCGGTATAAGGGAAAGGGTAACATTTATTTTCATGCTTAAATACTATATTTTCTTTGCTATCATATTAAGAAAACATTACTTCGTTTTATTATATTCCATTCAACGAGACGCATGAGCGAGATGCGCAATCGAATTACGTGTAAGTGAGAGTGAACGAGATAATAATAACGCGGGGCGACGAGCGATGCGTTAAAGTCTGAACAAATAGATATAACAAAATACTCACAATATATCTGGGGACACGCCAGTTGGGGGCACTGCAAGTCGAGCCAAAGCAAAAAAAAAAGTGGCACGGTACGGCCGTATCCTTCTCTCGAAGCACTTCAGGCCATTTTCGACCCCCTATAACTTCTTTGTGGACAAAACTAGAAGCCTGAATTGTCACAGATCTGGCAGATAAATTTAAAAATCCAAAAAACAGACACCTATTATAGCCTTAATCTAATCTTCATAAGTCGGCACCGATTTGTCCGACCTCTTGTCGCATTGGCGTCGAGTTGTATTCATTGTGACACCAGAATCAGGGCCATTATTCCCGTTAATTTATTCAAGGACTGAGCCTTTCCCCATATTATGTTGGGATGACAGCCTAATGAATATTAAATACGTGTAAACATAGCCTTTAAGTCTTGTCCCCTTGAATAAAAATAATACAAAATAAAAATGACATACTTAAAAAATGGAATTGACAAATATTTTTATTATTGTTTTAAAAATTGGATGCGATTAGACAATTTTATGCAAGATGATTAATGCCCATACAAGGCGGTTTGCTTGAGAACAACATTTATATTAAACCTATCGAAGTTTTCAAAATAACGATTTCTACCACAAAGACTAAAATGAATTATATTTTTTTCAGTTATATATTTTAAAACTTTTAGGGGGAAAAATATATTTCTTGGTAAAAACTAGGAGATAGACGGACTGGGGTTGTCTCTTACGCGCTTAGGCGACTAGTCTTCGTGGTTGGGTCCGTTTGACGGGAGCGACGTGGGTTAAGCCTTATGTAATAAACTGTATCACTCCTACATGGCAGTAGGGGACAGTTATAACCTTGATATAAGATATCTGACAATCTGAAGACTAAGCTATCTGTAGATATAATTTATAGTTATGTCGATGGAGGCTTAAGTTGCCCTATATGCGCCTGTACTTTAGTTAGTAAATGTGGTTATTAAAACACTATAAAGCTCATCAAAGGGCAGAACATCAACGCCCTCCTTAAGAGGACATGCGGCGGTGACAGATTTAAAAAGTAGGTATTTCAGAAATCTATTGTTATCACGTTGCGACCCAAAGAAAGTGTTATAAAACATGAAAGGGACAACTGCAGCTCGGGCTGATTTTACCTATGTAAATAAATGAAAACATCACTTCGTAGTACCCTGTTTCCTCCTCCAAAATCTGAACCCATTTTTAATTTTCTTTCAGTTATAGAATAAGAAAAGACTTTGGCAATTTTGTATTCCTGAGATTTGTTTGACGAACGTGTGAAAATGATTAAAAAAATCGAACATATTTTTAATTTTCAAAGGCTCCTGGTTTCTACTATAACTAATTTATATAAAAAAGCAAAACGCCTGTACGTTTGTGGTGCGTGTATATTATTTGGTATAAAAATATTTACCATAATGTTATTATCCAGAGAGGACACAGGGGACTACGTTTTTATGGAATAAAATCCGCTAGCATATCCTCTTAATAACATTAGAGTGAACCGGTTCCAGAATAGATGACGCGTCGTAGCCGAAAGCGGCCAGAATGAATACAGGAGACGGTCAATCATGAAGTTTTAGTGGGTAGTTGCGGTGGTCTCTCCATCGCGTTAGTCCTATACTCCCTTCCTACCCACGCATTGAGGGCGCGCGTTAATGCATTACCCAATGTAAATAAAGAAATAGTTTAAAAGTACGAGTAAGCAAACGCTCATGAAAGCAGATGAAGCGAAAGGCGAACGTCACGATCGTAGTTTATAGAAGGATGTAAAAATAACCTTTACGGTAGAGAATACCAACTTGGTCCAGTAATAGAATAAATTGGGAATTACTTGAAATTATAATATTATTCAAGAGCTTTAAATATGATGGTACATTTAAAAACACGACATGCGTATTATTGTATGTTACAGTTATTATACGCACTTTTATATGCGCGAAATCTTCCCGTTTATTAGCGTCCATTATGCGTATGCGACCATCTTTTTCTTGTGTCGTGTTTGACTTTAATTAGTTTGTACTTTTAGTATATTTTCTTGTTTTATCCATAGAAATATTGTACAAATATTCGAAAAATTAATAAAGAGAAAAATAGAATTCAAATTTCACGTTTTTCCAAAACAAGTTTCTGTTCTATTTTAATTATCAAATCTTCCTGATAGTAAAGCAAACATTTTTTAAAAAATCTCCAGCTCCGAACCGAACTCGAATTGAAAATCGAGTGTTAAAGAGAAATAAAAACATTTTTTGACGCTTTTAACGTCAGATTCAGTGTTTTTACGTTAACCTAGGTAGCGGGGTGACGCAAATGGAATATTGGATACACTGAGGCTGTGTCCCACTCTTTGATCACATTTGCCGTTTCAATTCAAACTCTGCAAACAAAGTTGCTTTTATATCAAGTGCGTATGGTTATTATTTAAATTTAATATGAGTCCTTCTGTGTCCAATAATTGATATTACATTATCTATACTAATAAATAAAATTTAAGTGTCTGTTTGTGAAATTAAAATAACAATTTTTAACTAAATACATATGTTTGTAAATAGCAAGGCTACTCAACTGTCGGGCCAAATGGACGATTTAGAAAATTTCGGCTGGCCACTAAATATTACTGTTGTTAACTATAATAAGTTATTTTTCCTTATGTTGATCCTTCGATGATAATAATGGTTTAATTTTTTTATTTATTATTTAGGTAACGTAAAGGACCTTAAAATATTTTATATATATATAATAAGTAATAATAATAATATTATATATATATATATATATATATATATATATATATATATATATATATATATAATAAGTTTATGTAATACTTTATATAATAAGTTCCCGCGCTAGCCGCCATTTCACTTTATTGCGTGACGTCACTGATGAATCAACATCCTAGGGGTGTCGATTCTTTCGAAAAAAGATCGACTTCTTGATTCACCTTAGGCCAAATTAAGAATGAAGATTTTATGTTTCTGTACTTTAAATATATATCCAAATGAAAACTATTATCTTAGTCAACCGATACCTATAATCAATGTGATTTCAGATTTTGGTTGTAATATATTGTTTTATACCAGGATTTCATTAGGTGTTGATTTTAACAATTGGTCACTAATATGTTTTTCAGTTACTGATATGCAGTATTTACTTTTAACACAACTAAAATCTAAGCAGAGTTTTTCATAAACATATTCTGTTAGTGACCGCGTACGGGAGGGCCTTCTTGTGGGAGTGTCGTACTTGGTGGGAATATACTCTGATCGCGCGAGACATTTAAAAATCATAAGCGGGTGCATAAGGCATAAGGCATAAGGCGCATGCCGTTGGGGTGTTTCCTAACGCTCTTCAGATAATAGATAGGTCATGAAATATTTTCGATTTGCACTCTATTCTAAACATTCTTTGTTAAAATCGAGAATTCTTCAGCACACATAGAATCCATTTGCATACAGCTTCATCGTAAGCCTTAAATTTAAATGACTATGTGGTTATGTTGGACACATATAAATATTCGCTCAATTTCGATGACGGTAATTTTATTGTTAGAATTAAACCAGCTGTGGCCGCGACTCCACTCGAGTGGAATTCAAACAACTATATCTAACTCTTCGTTCATACTAAAGTCGCCGCGTGCCATTCAAATTACTATAACTTATGATAGAGTGGACCGATTATAATGACATACAATTTTGATGCTACTACGGAATATGTTTTATAATTTGATTTTTTTAAATATACTTAGTACTTTCTAATAGATACACGTACAACCAAACAGACAGACAGATATTTCTAAAAATTATAGAAATGTATTTAATTATCTATTTTTAGTCCCTTACAATATAATTCTTTTCGCAAAAATCGGAAATCTACAGACGCTTGAAAATAACTATTTTATTATTAATTAAGATACCAGTAAATTTATAAATTCCTGCGGATTTCTAAAAATAAATGATAACAAAATGAATAAACGTGTTGAGTGGTAATGAGAAATCAATTATGTATATTGTGGCCGTGTCACAACGCACATTAAATTGTTCTGAAACTTTAAGATATGGTTACATATATGCCGAATGACTAAGGGCAAATTGAATTTATATCGGATACCATTAAACAACAACCCGAGAACTTTTTATCATAAATAACAGGTATTCATACGAAGCTTACGCCTTTTATCCTGTCTAAGAAAAATCTCAAGTAAATATAAATCAACCACGTTTGACACACTATCGATATGTTAACAGAGTACCCAGTTTACATAAAAATTAATTCTTTTATGAATCGGTTACAACATAAAATTCAATTATTGAACTGATTCTATGTCGATAAATTTGAAGATAGCTACGAATCTACTTATCTCATTATATAAAAAAACCTGAATTGCCGGTGAAAAAAAAATGAAACCATAGCATGGTGATAGGGCATTTTCAAACAAGACTAACTACAGCCCCCTCAACTTTAAAATTGAAATTTTAATATTTGAAGATTCCAATTTACGACAAAAGTCTAAGTGATAAATTTGATTATTTCAAAGTCTTAAACGTTTTCTTAATGTATAAAATCACTGGAGACTATATTGTATAGTTTATAAATAACAACACTTTTGGACTATGAGATATATGTTTGTACATATAGGTGCTGTATATTACCGTGACTTTTGCGTTAAACAAACGAATATCTACAACCTCCAATGAGTAAACCTTCTGTTCTATACGCGCTGTGTCGCCGTATGCCACTGACGCAGATTTATACGTGAGAAGTCTGTCATTTTGAAAAATGACCGCGAAAACTCCCACCTACCGGAGAGTTTACAATTGGAGGTGGAGTTTTACCTGCAGGCGACGTTTGATTGATTATAAAAACAAAAAAATATATATTTATTACAATGACACTGCGTTTCGTTGGTTTTGTAAAATTATTATTATTTTTGTTGCTTACTATGTTTTGGGCAATTGGACAACATCAGGTGGCATTGTACAGGAACAGGATAAAAAGGTGTCTTTAAAATTTACTGTTCGAATTATAACCGCAATTTCTCTGTGTCAGATTGTCCAATTCTTGCTACTACTAGCGGTCATGAGCGCCATCTAGCTGTGAATAACGACATCCGTTGCGTTATAGCCAAAGGACCATTATCGTAAATCGAAATTACCATTATTAATTCGGTACAAGTCACAGGATTTAGGCGTAAAATTTGTAAGAATTATAATGTTTCCATCCATGCATTTAATCGAAACACGTCCGAAAGACGAAAGACATAGAGGTCACAGATCCTATGACGACCGGCCTTACGCCACGCGCATTCAGTGGATTCCCGCAACCTTCACCAGGTCGTTGGTCCGTCTTGTGGGGAGCCTACCCATGGTACGTCTTCCGGTGCATTGTAGTCATTCGAGAGCCCGTTGGGCCCGTCGGTCGTCGGTTCTGCAAGCAATGTGACCAGCCCACTTCCACTTAAATTTAGCAATTCTTCGGCTAAGTTGTTTGCTTTGGTTTTTATCTGGATCTTCTTACTCCTGATTCGATTACGCAGAGAAACTCCAAGCATAGCCCTCTCCATTATGATGACGTCTCAGTGCCGTAGGTCATCCCTGGCAACACACGCTGGTCGAAGAATTTCGTATTGAGAAACTGCGATAAATATGTTTATATTTTATTATTATCGGTTTTAGAACACGCACTTTTCTCATGTCGAAAACCACAGATAATTAAATGGATATTATTTGCCTACACCATCTTTCCTTGGACAGCAATAGGAAACCAAGCTGCTACTTCCCTCTCCATGATTATGTAGCATAATATTGAAATAAGTTTTTAGTAAATATTGCTTACGTAACCACCATTCAAATCCCCGTACATCTCCATGTCATCAAAAAAAACATGGCATAGATCACCCCCATTGATGCTTACGTATAACACCTGAACAGCCTCTTATATGTTTTGTCAAAAGGAGAATCTCACCACCTCCCTCCACTCTGTGACATTACCATATAGGGCTAATTTTCAGCCTATACCAAACACAATATATTCTTTTTTAAATCTATTTTCTCGGTGCAACAGCTCGCTCCGTTATATTTAGTATCCAGTACATCCAAAATAAAATAATTACTATTGTGAAATATATTTCACGTTAAATTAAATCGTGAAGAAACGATAACGACATTGTATTAATTACAACTATATTTTAATTATAACGGTTCTCTAATAGCTATTACGCATCTTCAGACGTAGCGTGGGTAGGCCCTACACGAGGTGGAGCTACGACCAGGTGAAGGTCGCGGAAATCCGCGGGAATAGAGTGGCGCAAGCCCAGTCCTCTTGGAAATTTTTGGCAGAGACCTATATCCAGCAGTGGACTACTTTCGGTTGGATGCATGGATGAATATTGTAACTTTACAGAGAAACTAAAAAAAAGTGATCATAATTTTTCAAGAAAACATGGAAATAAAACTTCATTTTAAGTCTTATTAATACCCGCTCCATTAAGTTTCCTATTTAAAACAATCGCTACAGCTTATATCTTGTAAGTATTAGGTGGCAGAGGTCGTCATTAGAACGCGAATTATTGATATTGTCACCTACCTACCTACATACATACAGTATGATTACAATGTACACGGGTCACTAAGTTTCCCGATGTCCAACTTGTAAAATAACAAAAGATTATGGTTAATAAAACATCATTAGGCATCATAAGTCCCACGGTCTGGCCTAAATAAGTGTAATAAAAGCTTTTTAGGTAATAGTGTTCTGTTTTACAACAAGATCCCAAAGAACATAACCGATTTATGTGACAATAAGTTGAAAAATTATGTCAAGCAAGTTTTAATTTGAAAAGGTTATAGGTTACAGGGTGGATCATTACGTGAACGATAGTGATGTCTGGAAATGACACGTCTCTTTATGCTTTCACGAACAACGGTTATAACTGTAATTTCTATAGTTTTTTTATTAAAAAAATAAATATGTATATTAACATTTATAAAAAAAGAAACCAGATCGAGTTAGTTACAAGCGCTCTTTTCAACTGTTTTGTTGTTTCAAGTGTTTTAACGTTCATATTCGCCTGCTCAGGCCCTAAATTGAATAAACAATTTTTTTAAGTGAATATTTTCTTAGCGGCGTTTCGCTAACCTCGGTAGACTAAACTTATAGAGTCGCGTTACCAGTGCTTTGACGTCAGCCGACAACATATCAAATATATAATGGCGTTTAATTGTTGGCGCTCAAAGATAAAATGTATGCTTAAGCAGTCCATCTCATATGTTTTGATTATTCTAGGAACCCCAGTAGATGTATTAACCAGACAAATATTATATGTAAAATGTTAGGCTATGTTAATCATTTCACTTAACAAGTTATAACATATTAGTTATCATACTATAATTTAAACATTAAATATATATTTTTTGTAAGTTTCTAGTTTCTACTTCTGACGGCAGTCTCCATGGCTTATTATACATAAGTTTCAACTCTATATTATGTAATTTTGGTGGCATTTTAATACAAAGAATAACACGAGACGTGAACATGAAGTGCCACAAGTGTCGTGAAAGATCTAGCATTATGACCACCATTTTACTAGTTGTTATGAAATTAGAAAGACATTCTACCCACGTGATACTAGTACAATTATAGAAGTATTTTACAAGTTGCAATAAACTAATAATAAAAAGAGCATGTGTACAGAGAGTACACGCGTCAGAAGTGAAAGTTCTTTGGCAATTTTTAGTTTTAATCTGTAAGATAAATAATTAGTAAGTAGTGATCATAATAATATATATTCCAGATATAAAAAAATATATCTATCCCCACTTTCTAAAATAAAGCCATGTGTCAAGAACGAATATAACACAAGGAGGAAAAAAAAAAAAAAAACCGCAGCCAAAAAGTATAGCGTTCTTATTATTTGTGTCTCTTTCTCTCACACTATGTACATGAGTATATATATATATATATATATAAAATCGATATAAGGCCATGTTTTAATATTGAAAATTGTCAACCCTAATTCAAAATATCACGTTTCACTTTAATAAGAAGCCGTAGTAATAAACTAAATATTACTATGAGAAAAAAATACCGTGTGGTTTTATGAAACCACGATGCAAGAGAAAATTTTCAAGTAAACAATGGCTTGTTTTTTTTTCTTTATTCTTTCTTCTTATTCTTTATTCTTATTTCTATCTTAATCACTATAAAATAGTTCAAAACAGACACATACCGCGAAGCACTTGCACGAATGAGTGATAATATAAATGCTACACAGTTAGCTGATTCGAGCCACGGGTGCGGCCATATTGGCCGTGGCTACTCCGCGGCCGGATGTAATGCGACATGCGATAGACGGAGGGAAAAATTTGAGACGATGGAAAAAAAGTTTCTATTAAAAACGTATTTTAGTACATACAACTGTCCAATTAGTTATGTACAAAAAAGACCGTCAAAATACAAACAAATCGGATCTCGTGAGCCGACAAAACAAGTGTGAAACACCACACACCCTTTGATACACATCGATGCATATTCATGTCGCTGCGACATTCGAAAGCCTTTTTCCTCTTTGTATTCTATTCGTGTGTCGTTCCTGACACACGCCCTTCTGTGACACCAAGGGAAATTATCTCGAATTTTAGAATACGTACATATATGTACATTACAAACTACCTGTGTGCCCGCGGTTCAGCACGTGTTTCATATATCCTTCAATGTGTAATATAGATTTTAAATAAACATTGGACAATAATGTTATGATGGTGGTTTTAATTTTTTTACACGGAACCCTAATTTATTATTTTTCATAAATTCAAAAACTTGCCAGTAAAACTGTGTATTGAATCAGATTTTTGTTCCTTAATTTATGTTTTAATTTTTTATGCGATTCTCTTATTATTTTTGTTTTTTTTTACACGATATAGCCTCAGTACTTTGACTATAATCTCACCTGTTGTTAAGTAACGATGTGGTCGATAAACACACTAAACCTAAGTACTGGATCTCAAGTGATCCTGCCGGAAAACACCTATAGATATTTGGTGACAGGATTTCAAACCTGAGGGTGGTAGCTACCGAGGCGGGCATCATTAGTAAATGCCCTATCACTATGCTATGGTTTCCTCACGATGTTTTCCTTTACAGAAAGCTCAGGCCGATTTTAGAGTTGGGTAGGTGGGGATCGAACCCACGTCGATTTACGCAGAATCCGGCGGCACTACCCAATGCGCTATCATCGTTTCAGCTGTAAAACACAAGTTGCCTAAGTTATGCTGAGTAACTTCAGCCATCTGCTACAAAAAGAATTTTATTAATTTTTTAAAAAATTTTATATTTTTAAGTGGATTCGTAATTATTTTCGAAAATTGAAACCCTATCCTTACGCGGAGTAACTTTAGCTATCTACCAAAAAAGTCCCATTAAATTCAGTCCAGCTATTTCGTAGATTAGCCAGAACAAACAGACAGAAACGTACAAACAGACAAGTTGTTATTTTGATATTACAAACAGACACTACAATTTTATTTATTTAGTATAGATAGATACATCGGTATAGCTGTTACGATATTCGTAAGGCTTAGTGCAAAAGTAAGGGGCAATAAGCAACAACACCAACCTAAACACCAACACTAAGACCCATCGTCCAGACTAGTCCAATTCGTGCAAGAGGACTTAAGCTTACTCTAGAAATCTAGGTCCCATATTCTTCCAAGACAGTCGATTAACTTTTATATGCACTGCGTTCTATACATTCTGGACATCACAAAGAGAGAAGAGGTGGTAAACTAAAGAGTTTTTACAGAGCTACCTAGTGTAACTGCTCTCCTAAAGTCAAAGAGTTTGGATTGGTTAGGCTATATCCAAAGGATATCGATCCTTTTCGTTTACCTAGGCATATTCTCCTTGGAGATACAGCTCATGCCAAACGATCGGCGGGCAGTCCTTTGTAACGGTTCAAAGGTATCGGGAGAATTAAGCTACCAATAATAAAACAAATTATAAAAATTTCCATTGTTAGCGAAGAAATTCAGTCATATTACACACATAACATAGGTGTGGTTGGTGTGGAAATATCTACAAGGATGATGTTGAAAGGAGCAAACGGAACTTACCTTTATTAAACCTTCGATTAAGCTGGTTCAGAGTTTACTTTCCACCTCACTTCACTTTATGAATGTTCTATATTCTCGTAAGTAATATAATTGGATAATTAATGTGCACTTTTAAATATACGAGAGACAGCGGCGGCGATTGCGTGTTGGCGTTCCGTTTTTTGAATTAGGAAGAGGAAGGGATAATGCATACATAGACTAAATAGAGCGGGGCGTATAGATAATATAGACAAGAAATAACTTAGAATAAGAAGAAAATATATATGATAATAGATGGCGTTAACAGTGGTAACATTTGTTTCAGAATAATATACATATATATGTTTATAAAAGAATTTTTTTCTCGTACTTACTAACCGTTCTTTACAACAGTGTGTCACTTAACAGCGGCGCATACAAAAAACAAGACAAATTGCGCTATTTGTTCGCGATTGTCCGCCCGATACTGTTGTATGGTTAGCCAGAATGAACAATAGATTTTGTAGATAAAACAAAACAAACATGGATGTACAGAGATACCAGTACCAGTTACCACACAATCGGAGACATGTTGCATTTGTACAATGTATACATTTATTTAACTTTATGTGAGGGTACTTTTAGAAATTTACAGAATCATTAGCTACATATAACGAGAAAGCGGGTTATATTATGTAAAGAAAAATGAAATAAGGATATCAAATATTAATTTGAAAAATAGATTATTCCAGAATAAGAGCTACATAGCTAGCTTCTATTCATACTTTTTTTTTATTTAATAACATTTCTAATAATAATACTCCTTCGCAATAAATAAAATAAATAAAATTGACTGTTTGTTTGTTTTATCAAAAATACATGAGAATGTTTATACAGAATTTAACCAAAAAAAATAGTTCGAATTTTTTGTCTGTATGTGTTTAAAATCTTAAAAAACGATAGGACAAGCAACCCCTAGATAAAAAAGGAAAAGATCGTTCAATCAGTTCGAAACAAGAACAAGTTTCATAGAGATTTTATAAGCGACAATTTTTATAAGTCTTATTAATTATTTCCTTGTCGTTAAAATAATAAAAAGGCTGCTAATTCGAAGAATTCTTCAAGAAACCACCACCGTTTAGGTGCAATTAAGTTGTAAAAAAAACTTCTTTCGCTCCACAATACGGACGTCTATCAACAGAGGTTTTAATTGTTCGGGATAAAAAGCCAATTAGTTTGACGGCTCTCAATCTCTGGAATGTTGGTCAAAGTCATACACCGATGACTGGATGTGGCATTGGTCAATAATTAAAATATATTTTAAAAGCTTACGTCTCTCTGTATATCCGTTCGACTTGGAATAAAAAAAAAACCATTAAAGCGGTTTACAAGATTTAAAAACAAATGGTATAATCAGCTTCTATCGTCCTCATAGCTGGTCATGACTACCACGCACATGGTTAAATTTCCATTAATTGCACGTTCTAGCGCGTCGCGACCCGGGGTCAGCCTGTGCAGATCCAGCATTTAACGGTGTGATAGCCCGACCAGATCGCGAATACTGTGAAATATAAATTGAAGCGCTCATGACTTAGTTGACCCTGCAGTCGGATTTTTCATTAATGGACTCGGATTCAAATCCACCTACCCAACTCTAAAATCAGCCTGAGCTTTCAGTGAAGAAAAACATCATGAGGAAACCATAGCATTGGAGGTAAGTCATTTTAAAATAATGCTAATAATGTTCCGGCATTATCATTTGAGAACCGGTACCTCTAAGCTTAGTGTGTTTACCTTCCTAGACCACATCGTCACTTAACATAAATTGAGATTGTGGTCAAAGCACTGAGCTTATACCGTGTAAAAAAGGGTGATGAGTATAGAGCCAAAGGGAGACCGAAGAAGGTATGGATGAATTGTGTTAAGAATTATATACACTATTAAAAAATATTAAAGTGTCTGTTTGTAGTATCAAAAAAAAAATGTGTACTAAATAGATGTGCATGTATATACGACACCTAAACGAAAAATACAAATTCAAAAATGTTTTGCCTGTCTGTCTGTTTGTTTTGAGTAATCTTCGGAACGGCTTATCCGATTTTGACGGGACTTTATTTGTTAGATAGCTGAAGACTTTTGTTTGTTCGAAAATAATTAGGGTTCCCCGTAAAAAAATTAAAACACATGAATTTTCGAATAAATTCCGATTCAATACACAGTTTTACATACAAGTGCTTGAATTTATAAAAAAATATTTTTCTTTACACTAAAATAATTTTAGGAAAATAATTAGGGGTTCCGTATAAAGAAATTTGGATTTATAAGAAATATTTTTACTTTGTCTTAGTAGTAAGAAGACATTATTACGGTTTCAGGTAATAAAATTAAAACGCAGTGAAGAATATATAAAATGCGGACGCAGCCACGGGCACACAGCTAGTGTATATATAATATAAAAATGGTGAATATTAGACAACAAATAACAGAAAAGCGTGGAAGAAAGAAATACGTTGTCAGCACAATTTATGTAAACGAGATTAAAAATGCCATTTATAATTTATAAAGAATAGAAAATGATAATAAGATCGGAACTACTGTCATATCTTTACGTGATAGTACAGTAACGAATCAATGGAAAACTATTTTGAATTAATTTGAAATAATTTCCATTTTAATTGTTATTGGACAGGCAATCAGATCTATTTACCCCAGAAGGATACGCTCAGATACCTCATCCAGTAATTAACAACCTAATCCCACGTAGCCTAGGCTCGCGGTTTCTTTACAGACTAATTAAAAGGCGTCGGTTAGGCAAATTACCAACGTTATGGTTTCATCAAGCCATTATTACTTCCGCCTTAATGGCGTTCCGACGTTGTAATAGTACAATTATATTTTCTAAGGGCCTTAATTGCTACGAATATTCAAATGTTCGGTTAAAACCGAATATTGTTCTTCAGTTATTGTCTAAGTGTGTTTCAAAACTCGTGACAAAGAACACATACCAGCATACCGACACAAATACCCAGATAGGTCCCATTTCGCAAAACACCTAATAGATTCGACACATGCACTTTCGCGTGATCATACATACGAAATTCTACACATTTGTGATAATTAAATTAGACCGCTGAATGAACAAAGAAATGAGCGAAGTAACATCAATCATATTATTTGTAATGGATTTCCGTTAAGTTTCGCCTTCATCAATTGAATACCATAGGTGTGTGTGGGTTATTCGAAAATTCATGTGTTTTAATATTTTTACGCGGAACCGTAATTATTTTCGAACAAACACAAGTCTTCAGCTATCTAACAAAAAAGTCAAGTAACAAAAAAAAATATTTTGATATTACACAAACAGACTTTCCAATTGTATTTATTAGTATAGATTCCAGTGTTTCTAAATCCTTTCCACAGCGATAAGTCCTGCAGTTTGAATAGTCATTGTCTTGCGTAATAGCGGTCATTTCGCGTCAATGGACGCGCGTTCGAGACCACCTCTATCCAACTCTAAAATCAGCCTGAGCTTTCGATGAAGGAAAACATCGCGAGGAAACCATAGTATGGTGGTAAGGGCATTTTCTAATAATGCCCGCCTGGGTAGCTACCAGTCTCAAGTTTTATAACCTGTCGCCAACAGATGTGTTCCGGCAGCATCACTTAAAAACCAGTATCTCTAGGCTTAGTGTGTTTACCATCATAGGCCATATCGTCACTTAACATCAGCTGATTGTAGTCAAAGCACTCAGCCTATACAATATAACAACATATTTACAACCGGCTGTGCGCCCGCGGCTGCGCCCATGTTATATATTCTTTACTGCGTTTTAATTATTTCAAACGGAATCCTAATTTTTTTTTTTTTTTGTAGTAGTATTAAGATAAAGTAAATTTCTCATAAATTCAAGCACTTGCCCATAAAACTGTAATTTGAATACGATTTTATTGAATATTTTAAGAGTTTTTAATTTTTTGCGCGGAACCCTAATTATTTCCGAAAATTAAAAGTACCCTAAGTTACTCGGAGTAACGTCAGCTATCTACCAAAAAGTCCCGTCAAAATCCGTCTTGCCGTTCGGGAGATTACTTGGAACAAACAGACAGACAGACAGACAAAAATTTTAAAAATTATATTTTTTGTTATAGGTACATCTTTTGGTAACATTTAAGTTTGTAATCCCAGTGTTTTAGGCTCTGAGTTGATCAGGACATATTTTTTTATTATATAGATAGATTTTGAACTTTCCATAAAACCATATAAGTGTTTAATTTACTCAGGAGTAAAATTTTGAAAAACGCTCATATACGTGTTCTGGTTAGAAATAAATATTTGAAACCTAAATTACCTGAATTAAATTCAGTCTTTTCAATGGGCAAGGAAAGTTCTCGAAGCCCAGCAAAACAAATAGAAATCCATAAAAAAGCCTTTCCATACAAACTTTATGATAAAATAAATTTTCTTCGAGTTAAGACCACCAGGCGAATAATAGTTGAATTCATACACAGTAGCTTGCAGGTAGATGGTGTATGTTTCCTACTAATGGCAAAGAAAATTTTAACACGATCCGGAGTACATAATTCACAAGCAGTTTTATTGCCACACCGTCCTCCCGCCTTCCTGTAGATTTATTGTAATAAATAACAAAAGCGGCCATGTTATCTCACCGATTAGAATAATGGCGGCTATTGAAACCGTGCGTATAAAACATGCGATAGCTATTCTTTATTCTTATTTTCAAATATATTTTATAACAATGTTGAAAATCATGTTTTTAAATATATATATATTATTTATAGTTCTTTGATTTTTGAAGTGAAAACTTTTTAGCGATGTCTAGTGATTCTCTGTAGGAGCAAAACTTACATTCACGTTACAAATGCTATGACGTCAGCCGTCAATATGCTACAGTATGTCAAGTATAAGATGGTATTTAATTGCTTAGAGATAAAAAAATAATTGCATATTTTACACAGCCTATCGTTATATACATTGATTAGAAATAAACCGAATGAAAATGCATGTATTTATTACTCGGATCGCCTTTAGATGTAAAAACTAGACAAATAAACGTTTTACGTTAAATGTTACATTATATTAATAATTTCAATTACCAAATTATGAAATTTAATTATAAAAAAACAGTTTTTTCAACGTTTCGAGGTTTCACTTCGTCGGCAGACCTCATGGTTGCCTAGTTTTTTTTTCTGCTATTAGTTAAGTCGCTGCCCATTAATAATAGTTTTTAATAACTTTGAGACGTAAATCGGGCGATAGGACACGACATCTTAGCATCCAGAAATGAATAATATTAGATATATAGACGTATATAATATGTGCATACACTAAACTTAGTACAAACAAGTTAATCGCTAACCAAACCCTTCGGGAGCCCTTTGTAACCTTAAACTCTCCTCTTACAATGAATAAAACTTAGTCATGCATTTAAGTAGGCACTTCACGGTAACCGTAAAAAGTAATGGCCAAATCTGAGCGGTATCGCCTGTTATGTGTCCATATTTGGCCGCGCACCCCGGCGATTTATAATGGCCGGTTTATGTATGAAAGAATCGTTATGGGCGACGTTTACGTAAAGATGTTCCGTGAGGTAAGGATTCACGTACGTTTACATTGAAAAGAGGATTTTAAATATTATTAAAACAACTCCTATAAATTGTTTATTTTTTAACCGTGGTCATTTTTCAGTTAAACGTGTATTGAAAAAGAAAAAAATATCAAATATCGTTTATAATCATTCTGAGATATATGGACGTCCTCTCAAGCTAACGGTCAAAACTACGTCTAATATTTTGTGCATGTATGCTTTACACGCGATAAAATTGACACTTTTTTGAACGCTGTGAAAAATGTCAAGATTAAAACTTAGTCTTTAAAATAAACACTCTCCTTTGACAGTGATATACGATCTCTATTTAAAAAGACTTTATTCTGTTTTATTTATATTTTTGATATCGATAACTTTAAGCTTATATCGTGACGTTTGTTTTACAAATTGCTGAATTAATTACAGTGGTAATCATTTTCATAATTAATTATTGTCACGTACTAGTAATTATTCTGTGTTGATTACTTGAGAAGTTGTTTTTCACGTTGAACTCGTTCGCGCGAACGATTCAGGTACTTCGTGAGACGCCAAGAACTTTGTACCTCGCTTCATTTATTTCGTATTTAATATTATTGAAAGGTAAAGTGTCCTTTATTATTTTCATGTACGTAGTTGATGTATTGAACCAGAAATAATGTTACCTTTATACGTATGTCCTTTAATAATATGTCATACATATAATAAAGTTGTTTCTTAATAAATATGTCTCAAATTAATGTGAATCAAAGTCTATTATCTTCTATTCTTATAGTTCAATTTCTACTGAAAATTGTTAATTCTTTTCTATATTTATTGATAGGTATTCTATCTATACTAATAAATAAGATTGAAGTGTCTGTTTGTTCCGGGTAATCTTCGGAACGGTTAGACGGATTTTGACGCGACTTTTTTTTAGGAGATAGCTGAAGTTACTTCACGTTACTTAAGGCACTTTTAATTTTTGAAAATAATTAGGTACCCGCGTAAAAAAATTAAAACTCACAAAATTTTACTAAAATCCGATTCAATATTCAGTTTTACGGGCAAGTGTTTGAATTTATAAGAAATATTTTTACTCTGTCTTAGTAGTAAAGACATTATTACGGTTTCGGGTAATAAAATTAAAACGCAATGAAGAATATATGAAACGCGGGCGCAACCGCGGCCACACAGATAGTTACTATATAAAATTAAAAAAAAAATAAAGTGATGTTTAGATACCGCATTGAAAAACAATTGGTTTTAGTGCATACTTTTATTATATATTCTTACAGTCTCAAAGGATCAAAAGCTCCGCGTCATGGCCTGAAATGCGGTATACAATTTTTTTAATTAAGTTTTACCCATCTTTAAAGATATTCTCAGAGGAACTTTTCAATATGATACCCTTTCGAAATTCCTACCCTGCCCTACACTCACCCCTACATACTTATTTTGAGCCGTACTGCAACTATTTATTTGAAACACTAACAAAGTTTATATTTTTTTACATACTATGAATAATTAAAAGACACGTGACAAGTACAACCTTAATTATAAGTGAGTACGTTGAATTACATTTTGTCGAAAAGTCTGTACAAACCAAAAAAATACTAATAAACATTTTGATACAATAAAAATGAAAAAACTAGAATTAAACCACTTGAAACTAAGAAAAAGTAAACGACTCTTAATTAATAAAAAAAAACTTGATTAATTTAAAATTTTAAATTACATAGCAACAGTATTATTTTCGTAAGCAGTTAGATTTATTAACTCTAAGGCTATTTTGAAAAAAGTCTATCTTTTTAAAACACGCCGTTTTATCGTTTATATTATGCTATGAAACTAAGTAAGAATAAGATAGATTACCCAGCACAATCTTTCCCCAAAACTACGGTACGCCATTAATCATAAAGAAACTTAAAAATGCTCTCCAAAGTCAGCCACTCATCTATAATACACTTGTCCATAAGCAACAGTAAGCATTTTTTTTACACGGTACAGGCTCATTGCTTGACCACAATTTCATCTGATTTTAAGTGACGGTGTGGTCCAGGACGGTAAACACAAGAAGCCAAGTGATGCTGCCGAAACACACCTATTGGTATTTGACGACAAGTTTTCAAACTTGAGGTTGGTTCCTACCTAGACGGGCATTATTAGAAAATTACCTACAACCATGCTATGGTTTCCTCACGATGTTTTCCTTCACCGAAAGCTCAGGCGCGTCCATTGATGCGAAGTCCGGCCGCACTATTCACTGCGTCATCATCGCTTCAAAACTATTCACTATCAGAAGGGCCGTCTGCTTGTTTTGTTCTTTGTTTATATTCAGCATTAGCATATACAAAAAATCAGTAAAAAAAATTAAGAAATGTAATAAACGGAATTGTAAAATTGTTCCCGAATTTTAACCAACTTTTTAAAAGGTAGAATATAAGTAAGTTAAACCCAAATTTACTAGATGTATATTAATAATGAGCAGATAACTTAACTCATTTAAAAAAAGAATTCGATAAATCTGTAATATAACGTGTACGTTGTTTTGTATAAAAATCCTGTAAAATAATGAATTGTTTCATTAAAATACGCAGTAGTTTTAATGTTCTCGGTTGTGTAAGAATGTCATTCTGCCAATTTTCTATAAAAAGACAAAGACATATTTCCGACAGAAAGCAGGGCCGACTATAAGTTCAGCTAAAAAAATGCATAATTTTGTCTATTTACATTTAGAATCTATCAAATTTTATAAAATTAAGTTCATAGAAACATACCCCCACGACCAAAAATCATGTACGGCATAACATAGCTAATCTGAAGATGCATAAGTGTGTGTTTCCTCGTCATATATTAGCACGCTTGGTTAATTACTCATGAAACTTCAGCTATATTCCTTTACGACCGATGGAAGGGTTCGATGTGCTGATGGAGACAAAGTTTTGGCATAATTTTCTTGTGTTAGTTATACATGTCAGTAATTTAAAAGATCTTTTTTTTAATCTAATGTTTTCTCAAATAATATAGCTATTATATTGGGATTCGTAACCTCCAAAAAAGATGCTCAGTTGACTCTAACCGGATGTGACGTCACTAGTAGTCCTATAAATACTCTGGGCGCTCGATAGCGTAATTAAGAGTAATATTGTTACTTTGAAATTTTAAAGGTAATATTCTGTAATATGCACCTTATGTTATATATGCGTATTGCTTACGGATAATAAAGTCGTGTAAGTTTACATAGCTAATTATATCCGATTTTTATTAATTGTTCCTTAAAATCGCCTTAGTCTATAAAATAAGTTTATTTAACCTTATATCTAATTGTGATGAAGTTAAAGCAGTTATTTTAAATGTACATTATATGTGCACATTGGTTAACTCTAGCTGGCATCGACTTCAATATTAATAATGGTATTAAAACGAAGCATATATTGAAGTAAATAGAAGCAGATTAATAACGTAATTGTTTATTTACTTTTTAGTACATTTTTATAGTATATTCTTCTGAAGTCGGTTTTTTTTTTAAACCGAATTAAAAGGAGGAGGTTATCAATTCGTCTGTATGTGTTTTTTTGTATGTTTGTTACTCGATTTCTCCGTCATTTTTAGACCGATTTACCATTTTTTTTGTCGAAGATGTACACTTTCCAGTTGGTCTCATTTCAAAGAGTTAATAATAATTACTTTATTTATCTGCTTCGTTAATTTTGGAGTCGGTGCCAGCTAGAGTCAACCAATGTACTCATTTACAAATGGAAATAACTGCATAAATTTTATTATAATTACATTTAAGGTAAATAAAAGACTAGGGTGATTTTCAAGAACAATTAATTAAAATTGAATATTATTAGTGACGTAAATTTACACCGCTTTGTTATCCATAAGCTGGCACCGATTGCAAAATTGACGAAGCAGATTAATAAAGTAATTATTGGATGACTTTTTAGTGCATTTCATAGTTTATTCTTTTGAAGTCGATTTTGTTTATAATTTAGAAAGTTTTTTAATTCAAAAAAATCTACTGTTTAGTTTAAGTATGTATATCTTTGAAGCCAGATTTTATTTCCGTATTCAATTGTTTTTCTTCCTCTTTCTTATTAACTAGCACATATGCCAGCGTTTCATCGAATTATTAATTTATTTTTGCAAAACCATCCCCTATGTCGACACTTGTGGGAACCTGGCGTAATCACATACTCATGTAAATGCTACAGAGCAGGCTATTAAATAGCCGCAAATAAGTCACATATGCACAGTGATTACCCATCGAATGATCAACTCTGTATTTGTAACCGTTTTTTTTTTTTTTACTACTAAAGTGGCAAACAGCCATACAATCCACCTGATGGTAAGTGATCACCGTAACCTATAGACACTTGTAACACAAGGTACAACGTGCGCGTTGCCAACTTTTTACCAACCTTTCTGAAGCCCCTGTTGAAGAAAGGAACCTTTCATATAACCATTAAATGTATTTATTTGAAAGGGAATATTTTCATAAAACTACTCTAAATAGTTTCTTGATTAATCTCTCATCAACCATTCAAGCTATATAAGTTTATAATGCGAATTTAATACCTCATCGCACATCTAGCCCTGAATATATAATTAACGCAAAACATTATTGTTTCCAACATACACTTATCCTAATAACAATAAAACCGTACTAAAACAAACCAACGACGTATGGAATGGATTTAGAAATTTATGTTGAGTGAGATCATATGATTTGTTAAATAACTAAAAACAATTGACTAGATATAGTTTATATAAATCCGGGATTTTATTATTATTTTATACATAGGTAAATATCCATTCATTCAACCGAAAGACATCCACTGCTGAACATAGGACTCCCTCAAAGTTACCCACAACAACCGATCTTGTGCCATCCAAATCCACCAGAACCCCGCGACCTCCACCAGGTCGTCGGTCCACCTTTTGAGGGGTTTACACATGTTGCGTCTTCCAATACGCGGTTGCCTTTCAAGAACCCGTTGACCACATCCGGCATCGGTTCTACGAGCAATGTGCCCAGCCCATTGCCACTTAAGTTTGGCAATTCTTCGAGCAATATCGATTATTTTCGTATTTCTTCATTTCCGATACGATTGCGCATGTGTTCAATGCTTTATTTTGATATTTTCACTTAAGATTTTTTACTTATCTTCAACTAGAAAATAAGCAAAGAAAAAAAACAAAAGAGCCATTAAATATTTACCTCCCATACTAGAGTTCGGACCTGTACTTAAACCACATAACAGACCGTCTAATTAAAATTATCCCTCTCGTGCGATATTAAAGTCGTTATGCATGAGTTAAAGCCGCAAATCATCTGCGGATATCGTAAATGTATACGAAATGAATTGGAACCATTACTGACACGACAGACTATTGTAGCGTTAGCACGAATGTGTCTCTCACACCGTACTGTATCTTATTACATTTTTGTATGACTGAATAAAATAATGATAAAATTTTTATCCACATGGTTGTGTGCGATTTAGTTAATCGTTCGAAAATCAAAGAATATTGAATATTAAAAAAAATAATTAAAAAAAATCATCCAATTTAAGAAGGGATACGTCAAAACACTACCACCGCTTCGGAAAACAAACCCCGGTCATCGAGAAGAACCTGTAAGAAACACGATCTGGTAAAACTACACAAGTTATATTTATAACCGTAATTAGTCCTAATAATCTATCCTGTAATAACCTTTTCAAATTAAAACTAGTCTGAAATAGTGCTTGTATTTATTGTCAGGTACAGTTGTAATTCAAATTGAAAGTTATTTCACTTATCAATGACCAAACAATTCCCAAATATTTTATTGCGACCTCTATGTTGCCAGAATTTGTTTCATTTATCACATTATATATACTAAAGGTGCATTGTAAATTTATTTGCAAACATATCAACATATTGACACTCCTTATCGAACTGCCACAGAAATGAGATGCTTTTTCCAATTAATTATCTTTAATTGGATAATTTTAATTATGCTAACGCGATATATGTCATAAAAGAGCGATGATGGCGCAGTTTATAGTGCGGCCGGATTCCTCGTCAATGGACCCGGGGACAAACCCACCTATCCAACTCTAAAATCAGCCTGAGCTTTCGGTGAAGGAAAACATCGTGTGGAAACCATAGCAACGTTGTAGGGCATTTTCTAACAATTTACCCGCCTGGGTAGCCATCCTCAAGATCGAAAACCTGTAGCCAAATACCTATAGGTGTGTTCCGGCAGCATCACTTGAGTACCAGTATCCAGGCTTAATGCGTTTAATATCTTGGACCATAACACCACTTAACATCAGGTGAGATTATGGTCAAAGCACAGACCATATACTGAATAAAAAAATAAAAAAAACTACTTACATTATTTCAGAAACGAATAAAAGTGTTTTTTTTTCTTGTATAAATACTGTTTAAAATACAGAGTGAAGTTTTATGATTATAATGATTAATATGTATGTAAACTTATAATAAAACTGCAAAAGAAAAAGATCAGTACATATTTAAGAAGTCATTTTGGCGCCTTTAGAATCTATAACAGAATACATTTTTATAATTTGCTAAAATAAATTAAATCATGTAAATTAGTATTAAAAAAAAAATCATTTTAATGCTTTCGTTTCATTACGAATCTTCGAACATACTCGTAAATCTATATTTTATACAAAATGTTCGTTTTATAAGCACGGAATTTCACGCGGATTGAGTGCGGTCACAGCTAATGTTATTCAAAATTAATTAAATTTTATTAAAACTAGACTAGATCAGTTTCTTGATGTTTTCGATGTTAACATTTTGTATTTTTATGAGGTCTGAGAATAAATGTGCATACATTTTAAATTTAAAAATCACAACATCTAGCTTATTAATTTAAAAAATATATAACTAAAATTTGTTTTACCTACAGGTACAAAAATGTTACAAAGACGACGTTAATAAAATTGTAAATTATATTTCTAGACTTATCGGTTTGAACGCGGGAGCTCATTCGCGATACGCAGCTGTTTTCATAATTTAACCTCCAAAATATCAAATGATACGTCAACAAGACGTATCATGGGAACGGGTGCGCGTAGCGTGCCGTTTGTTTATATTCGCTTCCGATGTAAGCGTCGGCCATTTTGTTTTATAATTCATTGTAGAAGATTTATTTAATTTCTAATTTTAAAACCCAAATATGCCTTCCTGGTTAGTTAAATTAGTTAGCTAATGGATTTAAAATGTTATTACTTATTTAAATTAGTTAGGAATGCAACAAATATACGTCCTTAGAACACCAAGCTAAGGTATTTTAACAATTAAAATTTGTTTTCTTAATTGTGGTTTTGATATTTATTTATTCACTAGAAAACGCCCCTCTCCGCAATAATTTAATAAAATTCGATAATTGGACTAAACCCATTATAGCGCTAAAAAACTCACATTTTGGCGTATTGAATCTAGTCAAGAATGAAACATTAAAAGGAAGTGTGCAAACGAACGAATTTACGAGCACTTGAAAGTCATAAATAAAAATGTATGTACATACACTATACGCTCCACGCTATATGAAGCACACCACTTATTCATGGAAGTAAATCTTTCTTGTTTATAAAATACGTACAGATTTTGCGAGAAGTAATGTAATAATTTAAAGTAGATACTATATCGTAGCTGTCAGCATACTCGACTTTTACACTCAAGTCGAAAAGTGGCGTGTAAGGGGTAAACAGACCTATTTAAATATGTAGATATGTAAATACGACGTATATTTTGTGTGGCAACCACTCCATAAATTTCTACCATACTGCCTTAGAATTGTTGAGATATTATTAATACAACTAGGTATAACTAGCTGCGTGCCCGCGGCTGGGCCTGCGTTTTAATTTTTTTTACGCGGAACCACAATTCTTTTCTAAAATCAAAAGTACCCTAAGTTACGCTAATTAACTTCAGCTATCTACAAAAAAAAGTCACATCAAATCAGTCGATCCATTCCGGAGATTACCCGAAACAAACAGACAGACAAACAAAAATTTTAAATATTGAAATTTTTGTATAGGTATCGTATATACATTCATATGTATCTAGTAAAAACATTGGTATTTTGACAATACAAAAAGACACTTTAATTTTATTTATTAGTATAATTGAATTCTTTTGTCGATGCAAATAAGGGTTATTTTAATAAGATAATAAAAGAAAAAAGATAATAAATATTATCTTGATATTTTTGTGAGGTATGACCAAAATAAACAACATTAAATTAAACAGCAAAAGGAGTAGTCCATCCATTCAATCATAAGACGTCCACTGTTGGGCATAGGTCTCACCCATTGACGGGGGCATTGGTATAATCGCCACTCTTGGCAGGTGGGTTGGCGATCGCAGTAGGTGTTTGTAACATTCAGAGGATACTACTGCCCATTATCTGGTTTTTATCCCTGAGTCGCCTTTTACCACACCCACGGGAAGATATGGGGAAGCACTTTTCTTGGCCGGTACTACACGACACTGTATTTCTTATTTAGATTATCACGATAACACTCACATCGCGGTTTAAAAAAAAAATACTCGATAATATATATATGAGAACGCGAAAACATCTATGTCTTAATTGTCAGAGAAATAAACCAAAAATCATATGCACTGTCATAATTTAATATTTAAAATATTCATATCGAAAATTATATACGTTTAATGTAAAAATGAAATAAATTATTTTTCAGAGAATGTTGACGAGCCCTGTCAATATTATCGTCAGTTATTTCCTATAGGAGTGATATTTCCGATGCGGCAATATCTTGTCGAAGAATTAATTAACTAACGTTCTTTTGACTTCTTTGAGAGTGAATTCAGTATGACTCAAGCCTAGTCACAGTGTCTCGTTTATGAACTTCACGAATACCCTGTAAACCGACCTGAATTCTAAAATTTTCTAAGATTATTAATATGTCGATTACCCATAAAAATAAGACAATAGGAAAACAATAGGATAACAATGGAAAGCTGGCGTAAAACGCCAGATTAGTGCTCAAGGGATTAATTATAGTAAATTTATAAAGAGATTATTCTAAGTTTATATTATTTATATAAGAAGTATTTAATTATTTGCTATCTATTTTCAAACGGCCACCTATTTAGTAAATGTACATTGCCAAATTCAATATTAACAATAAAAGTTAACTCGGGCATACTCTTGTAGTGATCTGAAAACTACATGGAAATCGGTTCAGTCATTTAAGACTTACTGTCGAAGTTGGAAAATTTACTATTCTACCCCTTGAGCACTAACCTGGCGTTTACGCCAGCTTTCCATTGTTTTCCTATTGTCTCATTTTTATGGGTAATCGACATATTAATATTTATACAGACATTTTATTGAAAAGGCCAACGACTTTGTATCTGTTTGTATATCAACTAGTTAGCTGATAACTAGTGAACTGATTTACATAATTTTTATTTCAAATTAGGTTTAATCTTTGTAACTTTTATACAAATATCTGAAACAAAATAATATATATAATATTGAATGAAGTCGACGAATGTTATTATTTTAAATTAAATAAAATTGTTTAACTAAATTGTACGGAATTAGGAAAGTCATAAAAAATAGGAAATCTAATTTCGCGACTACACGTACCTATAGAGAGAAGTAGAAATATTTTGTAAGGAGAATTTATTGAATTATATAAATCAAATAAATTGAAATAAAAAGTAATTTCACGCAATCTATTTATAAGATTTTATCAGCTTAGCTCGGCTATAAGCACGTTGCATACACATCTCAACTGCGAGGAAGGAAATGAAACAATAGCTCTTCAGTGTTAACTCGTCGAGTGAACAACAAACAAACAAATATACTAGAATTATACAAAACATAAAGAAAATTTTATTCTCTCTACCTCTCTCTCACTGCTAACTTTATATACGTTTTAAGCCGAGGTATTGTAACTCGAATCATGATTTTGCATAACTTTTGGAAATTATTGAAGCAGTAAACAAGCATGATTGTTTTTTTTTTATTTATTTAATCCCTTACATCTCAGACATATCCGATTTTTTGGCTTGCCCCTATTTTTTTTTCTTTTTTTTTGTTGTGCCTTTATTGTTTTCTTCTTATTTCTATTCTACAATCTTATTCTATTTCTTATCTATGTGTTCCTATTGCATTGTGGTTATATTGAATCTTTATATTTACTGAAATCCTATTTCTAATTTACAATCCGTATTTTATTTCTTATCTCTTGTTCTATTACATGTTGTTTGTCGTATCTTTTATTTATTCATAATTGGTTATCATAGTTTTTTTTATATACTTATTTCTTATATTTTTTATATACTTATTTCTTATAGGGGGATATATATCTATTTTATTTTATTTTATTTTATTTTATTTTATTGGGAGGGGATTTTATTTTATTTTATTTTATTTTATTTTATTTTATTTTATTTTATTTTATTTTATTTTATTTTATTTTATTTTATTTTATTTTATTTTATTTTATTTTATTTTATTTTATTTTATTTTATTTTATTTTATTTTATTTTATTTTATTTTTATTTTATTTTATTTTATTTTTTTTCTTTTATTTTATTTTATTTTATTTTTTTTTTATTTTATTTTATTTTATTTTATTTTATTTTATATTTTAAGGTTCATTAAATTCTGACCTTTAATATAGCATTTGACACACCACAACATATAATATACCTTCAGTTATGTTAAGTGGTTAGTGTAGCATATGGCTATCTTACTAAACTAAAACAGTATACCTGCAAAAAAATAACATAGATAAACTGAACTTGTAAACGATCAGCAAAATTTTAATACAAGGATAAACATAAATTAACAGTTCCATGTTTGAGTCTTAGCAAAACTAATAAGAGTTTTCTAGGTAATAGTGTTAGGTTTTACAATAAAATCCCAAAGCACATTTCTGATTTACCCGACAACAAGTTCAAACACCAAGTCAAACAAGTTTTAATTTGCAAAGGTTAGTATAGGGTGGATCATTATGTGAACGATGGTGATGTCTGGAAGTGACAGCTTTCTCTGTTCATCTACTAATAAACTTTGTACTATTAGTATGCAGAACATGCAGAAAAAAAAAAAAAACAGATCCGAGTTCAAGAAGTGTCTATTTGTCAAATGTCAAATAATAAAAACTAAAACTCATGAAAGTGTGAATAAAATCCGGTGGCAGGTATTTGCATTTGTAAGAAATATCTTTCTTTGCCTTCTATTAGTACCGAAAAAAAGAAAATAATTAGGGTTCTGTCTAAAAAAATTGTAAAAAAAAAAGTGTTCAATGGCAGTTTTACTGGCAAGTGCTTGAATTTGTGAGAAATATATTTGCTCTATTTGATTGTTTTAATCCAGGCTTGATTCGATACCACTCTAAAGTTTTTAAAAATCTGTCTCGAAGTACATACAGTTTAAGGTAAGGTAAGAAGGTTACTTCAGAGTCAGTACCTCCAAGTTTAGTAAATAGCAAATGGGATTTTTATCAAAATTCTCAGGATATTTTAGTACGAATAAGAGACAGAGAAAAATTACCTTTTATAATATTATGTGTGGATAAAAATAACACTTTTTTTAAATGTACTGTATTTGGTATAGACTACAGAAATAGGTATAAGCAAGACTTACTGCATACCGCAGACTTGTAAAATCTAACTTCAATAAGTAAGAAAGAAATGCTGCATATCGCAGACTTGTAAAGTTTAACTTCACAAAATAAGAAAAAATGCTGACTTTGCTACTTTCTAGCGGTGCAATACTACGACGTAGCCCGTAGCCAAGACGACCCGGGTGCCCACCCCTAAGTAAAGTTGCAAGTAGTGTTTGCACTCAGTTTTCATATGTAAAATGTACTTTTATTTCAAATATTTTTCAATAGACTTGAATAGTTTCTTTTTTTTAAACTACCCACATTGTTATTTTAAATTTTTGTATCAAAACTTCACAGTAGTGTTTGCCTTGTAGCGTAATCGAGTGTTAAGTCTGAATTTTTGGAGGAAGGAATAATTGTATTAAATGGTACAACTACAGAAGTTTTTCTATTTTTTTTGTATCATTCTACAACGTCTAAGTTGAAAATATTTAATCAGTTGTTGTTGTAAATATTATCTTATGTGCCTTGAAAAGTACGAAGATGTTCATTGTATATTTGTATTTTTTAATAGAGTATTTTATATAATCCTGGAATGATATATAATAATTGTTTTTATACATTAAAAGTTTTCGAGAGTTCTCATGAACCGACTAGAGCACAGGCTCGACGACTTCAAGCCTCCCGAACAAACCGGCTTCCAAAAAGGCTTTAGCACCGTAGACCACATCCGTACGCTGCGGCAGGTTATACAGAAGACCGAGGAGTATAACCTATCCCACTGTTTAGCGTTTCTGGACCTCGAAAAAACCTTTGATTCGATTGAGACCTGGTGTGTACTGCAGTCTCTCCAGCGGTGCCAAGTATACTATCGGTATATCAAAGCTTTGAGGTTTTGTACGAAATTGCCACCATTTCAGTCCGATTACAGGACCAGAGCTCGAAACCCTAGTGGCGTGACGTTAGACAGGGAGATTTTATTTTTTCCGAAACTGTTCACCGCTCTACACACCTGTTTGGAAAGGACTTGACATCAACATAAACGGCGAGTACATAAAAACACCTCCGCGTTGCTGATGTGGTATGTATGTAGTCATGGCTGAGACTTCAGAAGACCTAATGATCTCAATAGAGCCTCCGAAGGAGTTGACCCTAAAATGAACATGGACAAGATGAAAGTCATGTCTAATATCCATGTTGTGCTAAATCCTATAAAAAGCGGCGACTCTACGCTCGAAGTTGTTGACAGTTATGTAAACCTGTGACAAACCATCCATTAAGGTAGATTCAACTTCGAAAAAAAGGTTAATAGTCGAATCCAACTCGCCTGGGCCGCGTTCGGGAAGCTATACAGAATCTTCTCGTCCGAAATACCGCAGTGTCTTAAAACGAGAGTCTTCGACCAGCGTGTGTTGCCAGTGATAACATACGGCACTGAGACGTGGTCGCTCACAAAGGGTCTAATAAAAAGCTCGTAATTGCTCAAAGGACATTGAACAGAGCTATGCTTGGAGTTTCACTACGTGATCGAATCAGGAATGAGGAGACCCGCAGAAGAACTACAGTAACTGACATTGCCCGAAGAATTGCTAAACTTAAGTGGCAGTGGGCTTGATACATTGCTCGCAGAACCGACGCCCGATGGGACCAACGGGTTCTCGAATGGCTACCACGTACTGGAAGACGTAGCGTGGGTAGGCCATCCAAAAGTGTGGACTGACGACCCGGTAAAGGTCGCGGGAATCCGCTGGATGCGGGTGGCGCAAGACAGGTCGTCGTGGAAATCTTTGGGGAGGCCTATACCCAGCAGTGGAAGTCTTTGAATGGATGAATGGATAGATTAAAACTTTTTTTTATCACTAAAGAAGTCTAAAATTTCCAAATATAAAATTATTTTTTTAAAATGGAAAATGAATCGGCGTCACTGTAAAGTCATTTTCATTAATTAGATATTTTTATAAATTTTTTCATGTAGCCATTGATAGTGGCACAAAATAACCATAAAATCTTTAGGTTGAGCCCGGTTATTCATGTAAATAAAAGTTTTTGTTTATCTAAATAAAATCATTATATTCCTTTTTACACACATTCTTAATATAAAACTTTGGGATCACATTAAACATGTCAAATATTGTACCATACGTGCGTCTACTTAGACATCTATAAACGGGCTAATATATAATTATTAGTTACTGTGGAACGGGAAAACGATGACACTTGACACTTGAACACTTGACACCTACCCATCCATAACGTGCACTTTATAAATGAACATGTGTGTCCCTACAAAATCTAATTACGAGTCGACCTAATGCTAACACTTCCATAGTATCCATTAAGATGTCTTCTTTTATCGAAAGCCGAAGCCTTCTTTTATTGGATTCGAAAATCATTTTTCGACAGCACGAGATAAATAAAACCTAGTTTTTACCTAATGAATAAACTAACCTGTGGTAAAACTAAAAATTTACTGTGTGAACCAGCTATTTTCGATTTTCTATGCCCGTCGATTGTATTGTAAGCCTAACGCGTGTGGGCGAAAATCGTATTATCCCAAAGTTACGTATATTATAGAGACGTCTGCACGCAAATTTCGTAAGTAAATTCCAACTTCGATACAATAACAATAGTTGCGAGTACAAAGCGAAAACTATCGGTGTGTGTGAAGGCATCTTTAAGATTTAGCGCTATGTACTTAACTTAATAACCTAATCGTTAGGTTACACTCTACACTAGTTGACAGTTATGGATGTGTTTATGTAAAATAAATTTGTATGACTAACTTCAAATAGCAAAAGAACTTTGAAATAAATGTTTCTTTCCATTTTTACCATATTGATTGTCTGCGTTCTGTTTATATCATCATGAATCATCGTCAGTTTTCCAAGTCCGAACTAAAAAAAATCCAATTAATAATATTGCCAGTGACTAAAAACGTTTACGTGGTGATACCAAAATGAATCAACAATCATTTTAAAAAGCTTTAATAAAAATATACTTCACAAAAAAGGTAGCCCTATTGAAGAATCGAACTGGCTACTTTTAAATTAAGTATTAGAGAAATATTAACGTTAGAAGAATTTCCAAGCAAACGAATTATAACTAAATAAATTCAGGAAACTCAGTTAAAAATTAATTTGGCATAGGTGCTTCTAACATAGAGGTAACTTAATCGCTTCAGTGTAAGAGGTCTGAAGCGTGTGAATGAATGAACTTATCTCGTTTCATTCGTTCTCGCAGTGTATCGCACATATTCTAAGAAAAGGCGTAGACATGGCAGGGTTTATACTATTTAAAAAATATTTATGATTTTTTATAAATCAGCATTCTTAACTCTCTCTGGTATATTTACTATATATAAATAATTTGTAATGCAATTTTAATTAAAATTGCTTTTGGTTCGTTTAACATAAACAAAGAAACACGGGGATATTTAATATTAATAACCTTTGAAATATCCCCATAATATTATAACAAAAACTTTATTTTGTTGTAAAACATTTCTATAAAAGTCATACTTTTTTTTAAGATAGGGAAATGCATTTACCGGGGAGACGTTTCTTCCGATTTATAGTTGTTAGTGGGATATGTGGGACTCTCCCGTCACTTCACGCCGGGAATACCCACGGCATCATCTGCCGTTTTCCTGGGGGTGATACGGGATTAGTCTGGTATATTCCTCGTAAACCCGGCGGCAGATCCAACTGGGTTTCTTCATTTGTCATCCATCCTCCTTTGGTTCTTATCTTCAATTAAACACAGGAGGAGAGAGATACGTAGGATCGCGGAGGTGAAAGAGCACGATGGAACCGTGCCCACCTACCCTCCATCCCCCTGCGGCGAAGAGGATCCACCTTCTCTGTGCGGTTTCCTTCTGTATTATGTCAGCTCACGCTCAGCAAAGAAAGGATTGGCCCCACCTCTGCCATCACAGCGTGACACTGCACGACCCATGCAGCATACTCCAAGAGAATGTATTTTGCGTTATCTTCCGCAGCGTCGCAATGATAGCAGGTTACTGAAGGCTCCATTCTGGCGATATAAAAGTCATATCTAACAATTATGGATAGCATCAATAGAATATTTGAATGTTTGTTATTAAATAACTTTCAAACTACTGTGACGATTTAAACGATATTTGGTATAGACATGCATTATGCAAATATACATAGATCACGTTCTAGAGTAAACGTAAATCGCATCAGTGAATCTATAAAAATCTTTAAAATACGCTTAACCAAACAACGATCCTGTCTAGTTATTTCAAACTCTACGAATATAACTTCAACTTTTAAACCGTCGAGCGAAAGTTATGCGAATGAGATATAAAACTGCACGATACTAGTTAAGTGAGACACGGGTATTAAAATTTTATGAAACTTATAACCGGTCTCATTTGTAGCGATTCGGGAAATCAAAAGAGAACTAAGCGAGTGAGCGCTCAATTGCTTTTCGCCTTAAGTAAAGGTATCGATTTTTTTTCATATTGAGTGAATGTATCTTTTGAGTTATCGTAACTTTTGAGGCGAGAGCTTAGGACCAAAGTGGACCTCGGCCTGGGTTGCTACCCGAGAGATTTGCCCTAACTTAAAGAAAACTATGAATGTCATAGTCCCTTACTGTGACTTATATAATAGTCATTTTTAAATCAAACAAAAATCAGCCTGAGCTTTCGGAGAAGGAAAATATCGTGATAATATCCACCTGAGTAGCTACCATCCTCAAGTTTGAAAACCTGGCGCCAAATACCAACAGGTGTGTTCCGGCAGCATCACTTGAGAACCAGTACCTCTAAGCTTAGTGTGTTTACCATCCTGGCCCATATCTTCACTTATTATCAGTTCAGGTTGTGATCAAAGCTCTGAGCCAAAAAAAATCTCTTCATCAGCTACTTTTGCTTTCATATCATTTCTTGCACACTCCATCCACACTTTCTTTGGCCTTCCTCTACTTTCCATCCTTCCACATTCATATTCATATTACTATTTTACACACATGCGCTTCCTCTCATAACATGTCCATACCACACAAACGAGACTATAATATATTCATTCCTTATCTACTATATACGATTATATACTAATAATAAAATTGTAAATATCACGTGTCTGTACATTTTCGATTTTTTGTGAAAAGAACTATTGCAAGGCACTAAAAATACGTAATTAAACACACTTCTATCATTTTTAGAATTGTCTATCTCTCTGTTTGTCTGAACATGTATCACTTAGAAAGTACTAGGTATATTTTAAATTTTCAAAAGGTAATTATAAACCAGATTCCCGGGTAACATCAAAACTTTATTTCATTAAAAACGGTCTACTCTATCAAAAGTTATAGTAATTCGAATTACACGCAGTGTCTTTAGTATGAAAGAAGAGTTTGTAATTTGTAAACAAATGCGTTTTAGTCTTATTCGAGAACAAAAATTGATGTATTGATTAAAATCGAACAAAATGATATAACATAAAATATATGTTATAGTAGGTAGGTAAATATTAAATATTTAAAACATAGTAAATCAGAAAACAATGTTTTTATACAATGATATTTTTTTATACAATATCTAAGCATTTTAGCCGTTGAATTAAGGAGTAATTTTGTGGAAGTAGTGAACTGAATTTCAATTAATTATATCAATAAGTAAACATGGCGGGGAACATAATATTATTTAATTCTAATTATAATGAGACGGTTCATGTTTTGTTTATTTTTGATGACATGGGTGACGAAGTGTTATGAATGGTGATTACGTAACAAATTATCTATGTATTTCTGACGATTATTCACAGATGGCGCTATACTGATATTTAATAATTTGGAATGTTCTGAAATATCAGGACTCCAGAATTTACTACATGACACATTTCGACAGTTTACGAATGTATTTGGTCTGTTTATTAATTTGTTCGCCAATGACGCAAAATCTACTGAACCGATTTCGATGAAATTTGCTATGTTAGTAAAACTACTAACGTTTAAGTATAAACATACTTTATAGTAACGTCTTTTTACACACACATATATATGTATTTATACAATGTATTAATAGCGTTTATTTCGATTCATTAAAAACACCATAAAAATGAAGTGTATGCTTAGGAACATCTGTATTATTATTATATGGAGGTAAAGTTTGTCATATCTGGTAACACTGATCACAGCTAGTATTCCAATATATTAAAAATGTATTGTGTTCATACATTTATTTTTGTAAATTTGTCCGTAGTTTTAAATAACCCACTTAAAACTTATGTTTTTTTTGTTATTTTACTATTCAGGGCAGTAACAAATCCAACTATGTATATAACATTTCATTTATACATAACCTAAAAAAAAAAACATATAAATGAAGAAAAATGAGAGTCTTTTGTTTTTTACTAGCGGTAAAAATTTGCATAAGAGTATCCCGAAAAAAAAAAAAATTACGAAGGGTCAATAGAATCTAAAAAATAAATTACTTATAACCATATAAAAAAATTCCGCGTCGAATGGTATTAGTCCCATCATGTCCCATCGCCGATATGTTATGTAGTTTTGAGGTGATGGTGATTTGAATGATGATGCGTCAAAGGTCCGCCATTTTCCTTTTATATATATGGAAGGAGATATAAATTTGTTTTATCATATATATATACTTATATACATATCTGATAAAAAAAATGTAATACACGAATCAGTCAATGTACCAGGCGACCATGAACATTAAGATTTATTAGAAACGTTGCACGAAAAAAAAATTATATAATGTTGCCTAACCAAAGTAATAGGTAAAGTTTTCAAAATAACATAAATGGTGTGCTTTTTTGCTGCTTAACCAACTTTTATAATTTTTAATATATTACTGCTTACTATTTAATTTTATGTTAAAAACACTATTGCCCTATAGATATTATCTGGACTAAGTAATACACTCTTCAGTGATTCTCATTTGACTGTCGTAAAAATACACCTTTTATTCCATGAAATAACTATGTGCTCGCGGCTTCACTAGCGTATCTAATGAAAAGACAGACAGATAGATAGCACATATAAAGTAACCATAAGGATTTTTTTTATATAGGATATAGGGGCAGTGCAGTGCTTTGACCACAATCTCACCTAATGTTTAATGAAGATGTGGTCCAGGATGGTAAACACCCTAAGCCTAGAGGTACTGGTTCTCAAGTGATGCTGCCGGGATACACCTATTGGTATTTGGTGACAAGTTTGCAAACTTGTGAGTGGTAGCTACCCAGACGGGCATAGAATTAGAATATATATATATATATATATATATATATATATATATATATATATATATATATATATATATATATATATATATATATATATATATATATATATATATATATATAATAACGTAATATATATATAACGTAATAAAATATACACTAAAATCTGACCAGATAACATATCTATGATTAAAAGAAATTACCATGTAAATCGATTCAATGGTTCTCGATTTATAATGTAACTCCTTTTCTTAAAAACACAATAACTCTTTGAATTGTATTTATCACTAGCTGTGTGCCCGCTGCTGCACCCGCATATCATATTTTTTTTCTGCGTAATTTCATTTATAACTTTTTTTATACGGAATTATTTTCCAAAAAATTATTTTGCTACTAACGTTAAGCAAAGATATGTCTCACAAGTTCAAATAACTACCAGTAAAACTGTGCATTGAATCGGATTTTATTCACAATTGCATAAGTTTTAACTGTTTACGTGGAATTTTTATTATAAACAAATTAAAAACAAAAGTACCGTAAGTTACGCTAACTTCAGCTGTCTACCAATTATAAGTCCAGTCAAAATCAGTTTAGCCGTTCCGGAGTTAACCCGGAACAAACAGACAGTCAGACAAAAATTGTAAAAAATATGTTTTTGTATACGTATCGTATATAAATTCATATGTATTTATTTATGTAAGAAAAATAATTTGACATTACAAACAGGCATTTAATTTTTTTTATTAGTGTGGATAATGGCAACAATATTAATTATAATCCGCACTTCCATTTCTGAAAATATCTACAGGAAGTTTTGGTTTTTTATTATCAAGTGATGAAGGATTAGAATATTTTTGTGCCCAAATACATTCAATACATTACACTCATAAAGGACGTAACGAGATAAAAAAAGGTCTGGCCGTCGATGGAAGCAGTAAGAAGTACGCGGTGCGCTACACAGCCCTTGGTGTCCCAATTTTTTCATAGCGGTCTTTTACACAATGATATCTGGCACAGAAACGAATTCTATTAATTTATTCACACAGATAAAATTAACAAAGACCACAAGACAGATTATACCTAATCGACTTTGAAACAAAGAGTATTTATTTATGCACAGAAATATTAAAAAAAAAAAACACGAGAGAAATAGAAATATTCACAAATGATTTATAAGATTTGATATCAAAATTAAAAATAAGTATCAATTAACCAGCGATATAAATTAAGCTAAAAATAAAAAGGCTAAAGGATAAATACTGAATTATTTCATTAATTCTTCATTACTTCCATGCATTTTTTATCAATGATCTCTACTTTTTTCAGACTCTTATTATCAACAGTGCAATATGTTTATTAATATAATTTAAACATATAAACAGCATACATTTTGCACAACATTTTAGGTTAAGCAAATAGCTGATGGCTGATATTACCAACATGACGGAAAAATCTGGCACTGCGAGCGCTCATTGATCAGATCAAATAGCGGCTTCATGTTTAAACACACTTCTCACGAAATCACTCTCACAGATTGCACTAAAGCGCGAGGAAAGGCATCGTACATCAAAAAACTTGGCGTGTAACATTAACTTGTAGTTAAAATAAAAAAAATCCTTTTCATTGTAAAAATATTACAATATTTGTTAATCCATTACACTCCGAAATGCCCAAAAGAGTTTCAATCCATAAGTTGAATTGTAACAAACAAATGTATAAAATATCTCTTTCTTACTGGTCATATATTGATAGAAAATTATCTATATTTCTTACCTACACACTAAATGTTTTTAAAAACAGTAATTTTGCAAGGACCCTTTTCATTTATTTCAGTCAGTCTCTTTAGTACGACCCTGTAACGTTCTAAAGGTAACAAGCAACGCTCCAACAACTCAATAAATCTGTTCTATCAGTCCAGTGGGGCTATTGTAATTTCTCTCACATTTTTCGTTGGAAAAAAAAAAAACACCCTCGGGCCGGGCGGTTCACTTGTCGCCGCCAATAATGGCCTCACGCCTCACGGATGGTATACGCGTAAAATTGATAGCTCTTTTTTAAGCCGAATAAAAAAATGTGTGCGTGTAACCTCTACGCGTAGTTAAACCTATTTAACTGTTAACGTAAATAAAGTTTTAAATACTACTCATTTATTGATAATACAATTTACGGTATAATGATAATGAATAAATAATAATAGTGCAATAAGTAAAGTTATTATAAATAAATAAAGTTTATTTTATATTTAATTTTAATTAACTATTTTAATTGATTGAAATATTGTGCATATATTGTACAATAAAACAATTGAAAGATAGAAAGGAAAACAGTGTTGCGAGAGTGAGAAAAAAATAAAATTTACTTATCCAGGGCAGTTTTCAGATTACAAACTAAAAATGTGTACTAATTATTGGAACAATAATAAATAAATATTCGAAAATAAGTTTTTATTCGACATTTCTTATGTATTTTTGTTTTATAACTGTACATTTGATTTTATACATGTAATAAGATAACATTTTTCGAATCTGTATGACAAATGTATATAATCCTAGAGTGGTTTTAAAAAAAATTTCATAAAAAAATTAGTCACAACAAAGTCAGGATTCGAATCTGCGACCCTGGAAAAAAATCTAAGTTACTCGTCATATGGTGCCTCAAGAAAATTCAGTTCAAAAAAATTACTTGACCAGATCATGTTTTACCGATCTGAAAAAATCACCACAATTTTTACGTCGCGCAATTTTTCTCCGTCTTATGACGCATCACTTTCTACCAGGATAGTTACATAAGTAGGTTGAATATATTACTGGTGGCCAATACACTGGACTCTAACTGTATTCCTTATAACTACTGTATAATAAGTGCAATATAAGTATGATGGGAGTTTAGAGTTACATTTCTTTTTTTTTTTCTGTACTGTTTTTTTTTTTTAAACGATATAGCCTCAGTGCTTTGACTACAACTTCACCTGATGTTAAATGACGATGTGGTCCAGGATGTTAAACACACTAAGCGTAAAGGTACTGGTTTTCAAGTGATGCTAGCGGAACACACCTATTGGTATTTGAAGACAGGTTTTTCAAACTTGAAGGTGGTAGCTACCCAGGAGGACATTATAGAAATTGCTCTACCACCATGCTATGGTTCCTCACGATGTTTTCCTTCACCGAAAGCTCAGGCTGATTTTAGAGTTAGATTGGTTACTACGCCATTATCGCTTCAAACTATTCCGAACAATTAGGAGCCTGCGTAGGATTCCGGAATTAATATTTTAGTTTTCATAACTGTCTAGTTCGGATGGATGATGGATGGTGAATGACAGGGGTTCTGAGTATTAGGAATGGGAAAGACGGTTACTAGGAAATATAAATACTCACGAGACAGGATAGAAAGGTTGAAATTTCAATCCTATTTTGGTCTAAAATGTAAAAAAGGGTATATATAATATTTTTTTTTGATTGGATCTCAATCTTAACTTTAAAGCTTCGATTCTGAAATCCTCCGTGAGGGAGACTTTCTCGACGGCTCTTCACGATAACAGGAATGTTTTGACGTTCAAAAGTCCCTTCATATTGGAATAAAAAATATGTGTTGTCTCACTAAGTTAACGTTAACATTTTGAATATAAAAAGCACAATGCGTCTTTCCGAAACCCTTTTAAGGTTCCTTTTAACCGCTGTTTCCGTACCTAAATGGCGGTTAAACGGGCGGACTCCGGGCAATATATCTCGTCCCCGGACTCGGCCGTGTCGATGCGTTTCCTAAAGATATCGGTACTGATGTGTCTTCACTTGAACTCAAAATATACAGCCTTACAAAGTTTAGTGATATAGTTATATATTTGTCGGAGATAGCTAATAGTAGTACTCTGAGAAGTTGTTTAATTTAATTCCCTCCTCTCCTTTCCACAACAGGACGATACGCACTGGGCCTCGAAACAACAATTATACAGTATCTTTTAACCCGGCACGAACCAACAAGTTCGCATCAGTTTATCTCTTCAGGGTATAGGGAATGTGCAGAGAAAAGAAAAAAAACCACAAGATGATCGAATTTCCTCTATACACAGACTACTGGCAACTATTTTATTAGTGTTGTGCCACACTTATAATATTTTTTTTCGAACCTAGCTAACGCTGTTGACCGGAAGAGCCTTTACAGCTTCACCGTGACTTTGGGGGCGATGGCTGAAGGCACTCAGCCGCAAAAGGTGACTAGCACAAGGGTTACCAAAATGGGACGAACCTCGGCTTGGCCGTCACCCGAGAATTCAAACTCTCTCGCGAATTCAATCCTATCTAAACCCTACATTTTTTATTGAGCATAAAAAAAAAGGTGTGTGTAAAAAAAAGGCAGGAGTGTGTATCCAGTGTTGTGCGTGTAATGCTCAATGCATGGGCAGTGTCACTGTATCACGCTGGCGGCGACGTCAAGAGCCTCCCAGTTGGGGAACGAGACACGTCTTGGGTCGCCGCCTGAGATCACTTTTAATAGAAATGTACGTACTATTGTTATTCGATGAGGGGCTATGCAGGCTACGACAGTCCTGTATCACTGCGACCTAGTTAAATCTATTGTGATCGCCCCCTATATTAATAAAAATCGTGCCTGGACTTTCAAACTGGATATACTGTAGGATCGTTTTGCCAGAGAATGTCTGTACCTGCTCCGAAAAGAACGCTCTGCTTACCCAGTACGTATCTGCGTACTAACGTACGTACTCACAACTAATAATGATGTCGTTAGTAATAATTTAAACGCAGCCATTCAACAGTAAGATTTTTTTTAAACTTGCGACTTCAACACAACCAAGACGTATTTTAATATATTCCTTGCACAAATTCTTATAGTCCCATGAACTAGTAATCTTCGGTAAGTTTTTCTTCCTACTGCTGCTCTGCCAAATAGAAAGTGATCTTACAAGTTATCGCCTAAGATATATTTCACATGAACATGTCAGTTAGCAATGCGTGTCACAAGTGACATCTAAGTGATGAATGACTGCGTAGAGAAAGACAAATTTTGTCTCGCATCTTTGCATCGTTAGTGCAGATTGAGGTCCGGCGAGCCCCTGGTTGGAAATCTGCCGGTGTCACTCAAGATACAAAGGGTATGAGATTAAATCTTTCTTTCCGGAAGCGATCGTATTTTGTTCGTTCATATAAATATAATATTACTTTTATTTTGTCTTCGCAGATATTTTTGCCACTCTCAAAATGTCCATGGAAGTTGTAATTTTATATCGTTTTTAATTCATCATTCATACTGAAATACCTAACTTAATTAAGAATTATTTTAATTGAGTTATTAAAATTTGCATAACAGGTACCCGGCTCAGTTTTCAGGTGTAAGAACCTATTTTTGTGCTAACCTACTGAAGTTCTTTTTGGCATCGTCTATGAACATTCAAAAAGTTATTACAAGGTGGATCATTGCGTGAACGATTATGATGTCTGGAAATGAAATCGTTTTGTTCTTCCGCTAATAACTATAATTTGTTAGTTTTTTTTTAGTCCTCTACGGACCTCGAGTATAACCCGACACTTTGTTGTTCCCTCTTTAATTTAGTTGACTTAAATAAACCCCTAAATGTATTTATTAATTTATTTTCTTATTTACCTTTGTTTTATATTATTATTTTTTATTTACTTCTAATAATCGTATTCTTTTTTTTTCTACAAGTTTTGTATCCAAATAAAAAAAACAAGACAAAGCAAATCGACTTGGCGACTCTACTCGACTGGGTTGTTTTTCGAACCGGAGATAGTATTTTGACGTTTATATGCGCATTGTAAGGGCTTGAACTAAATAAAATATTTTATAATTTCGAACAGGCTGCAGTCACTACTTACAACCAAATAGACTGCATACCTGACAATTCAACTCAAGGGGATACACGAGCCGCGTTTATTCCATGCAAACGGTGTCCCCTGTTTCCTCCCTGGATTACGGTAAATATTCTTATTCCAAATAATATTTATTCGCCACCGCCATGCTCGTACGTAATGATTTTTTCATAAATTAGTTGTTGTAGAAACTAAGAGGCTTTGAAAATGACTCTCTTTAAAAATAATGCTCGATTTTGTCGTTATTTTCAGACGTCCATCAAACAAATTTGATAAATAAAAACAAGGGAAAAAAAAACAAAACATAGAGGCACAGCAAAAGTTCTCATGCCTTTTCCCAACTCACTTGGGGTCGGCGCAGTATGTTTTCTTCTTCCATACGTCCCTATCAGCCGTCATCTCTTCATTCACTCCTTTTTCTTTCATATCATTTCTTACACACTCTATCCACACTTTCTTTGGCCTTCCTCTACTTTTCCATCCTTCCACATTCATATTCATAACTATTTCACCGACATGCGCTCTCTCCCATCTCATAACATGTCCATACCACGACAAACGGGAACCTTTCAACTTTTCTACCACTGGCGCATAAACTCTTAACACAATTTTTTCTAATAAGTTTTTTTTAACTACGATTAAACAACTCATTTAAGATAAAATTATAATTTCTAATCTATATACTTTCAAAGACTGAGCAGTGAGAGAAGGTGAAAAGTGTATTTCAATAGCCGGAAACGGAAAGCGATCCATCAAGACGAGCGAATGCGCCATTACTTTCACCTGTACAGAACTTTACTTTACTAAGCTGTTTACTTATTGATCCATTAAGTAATTTACTAAGTAACTTTTACCCTTGTACACTTATAAAGAAACTAATGTAATGAGATTCTAGATTGTTCAAATCATTATTGCTGGATTGTAAACAGACTTCAAAAAGGTAAAGGTTATCAATTCGACTGTTTTTTTTTTGTATGTTTGTTACGCGATTTCACTGCCCATTGTGGACCGATTTGCAAAAAAATTTTTTTAATCAATGAAGTACACTTCCGATGTGTTCGCATTTCTACCAAATCAGGATCTAAACAGTGGAACTCGGGGAAATTGAGAAAAGCACAAGTTACACGTGTTTCATATATTCGTTATGATGTAGACTTCACAGCTATAGCTATAAGTACATACTTAAACTAAAAAAGTATAAAAATCTTTTTTAATTAATATATCGATTGGCCATAAAAATGAGAAAATGGAAAACTAGCGTAAACGCCAGGTTAGTGCTCAACGGGTTAAAGTCAAACCCGACTTCAAAACAATAAACTATAAAAATGTACTAAAAAGTAAAAAATAATTACTTTATAAATTTTGTTTCTGTTTACTTCAATATATCTTGTTTTAATCTACACTAATAAATAAAATTGAAGTGTCTTTTTGTAATGTCATAATAATATTTTTTTCCTAAATACATATTCATCTGTATACGATACCTATACTAAAATATTTTTTTTTAAATTTTTGCCTGTCTGTCTGTCCGTCTGGGGATGAGATGACCGAATCGAAGGACCGATATTAAAATTAAATCGAATTAAATTAAACCGAATTAAATACCGAATTAAATCGATAACTTTAACGCTTCAACGAACTTCCTACTCCTTATAAACTGTTCAGACTCATCAAATAACCGCACCCAGTAGTAACAGTGTCGACTTACCTGGTGTGCCGATGCAGATACTTCGCCCTGCTGCGATGCACAGCTCCGTCCGCTGTGTCTTCTTGATGTTGAGCGACCACTCTTTTTCGTAACCAACTTCACTATCACTACTTTCAATATCCAAGCGTTCAATGTGTGTACACGCCTTAGGTCCAGAATGAGCTGAAGCCAATCAAAAAAAAATGTTCCGTGGAGACCATGTCGCGTAATCGAAAAACCGTTGGCGAGAGAGGAGCGCCACCAAGCGTCGAAACACCGAAAACCACCGGGCACAGATTAAATGGTGTTGCCTGAACACCGTCTTCCTGTCATTTTGTTTCGGGTAATCTCCGGAACGGCTGAACTGATTTTACTGGATCTCTAGCAATTCTGCCAGAATACTCCTAATGCATACTTGTCGATAGATATTTAAAATTAAAGATGGTAACTAACCAGGTGGATTAAAGCCCTTTTGAATGAACAATAGTTCAGTTGTAAGGTAGCCTAATATAGCGTCTATGCATGTAGGTTCGAATTCACATATCGGTAAAAGAAAATGTCATGATGAAACACACCGTGATCAGGCAGCATCACTTTAGAGCCAGTACCGCTAAGCTTAGCATGCTCACTACTTTATTTCACATCGTTATTTACCATCAAGTAAGATTCTGGGCAAATAACGTATGCATTACGGAAAAAATCTTTTTTACTTCTGGTGCTGAACAAATATTTCACATAAATATAGGTCGTTTATTTAAATAAGTTTTAAATATATATCCGAGGCAATTTAATCCTACGAACTATATTAATTTGAAATTGTTGGACTCAATGAAATGAATGCCGATTCGTAATAATAAGCGGAACTGTTCGTGTTGGGCCATGAAACATTCGTTTATTGTACGAATTTTTTTTTTATATTCGTAATAAAAAAAGAAAGTTAACATATTAATATTTCATCCAAAACTTCATGTCAATTACGGCAAGTTACATTTTGCACTAAAATAATCTTGACTTGAACACGTAAAGCGGAAAGCAGTCTCATTGAGGAGCCAAGCAACATCTCACTATCGATATGCTCATCTCGAGATATTGCAAGCCTGGTGTAATAAAACTATACAATCACACATTACTATACCAAGTACAAAAGTACCAAGTCTATGGGCAAACAAAAATATCGTTGAAGTAAATTTACATATATGATTTCTTAAATTAAAAAAAAAATATCATATTTATTTAGGGTAATATCTAGCTCAGTCTACAAAGAAACTATTACCAGCTTCTCGCTAATACAATGTATAAAATACATACATATATATTTATTTAGATTAACTTTAACCTCGAATAACTTTTGACTGAGCTTATTCATCGAAAAATGACATTAGAACTTTCTTGTAGAGCGTTCAATTCTCTCTCATGGACAATGCAGTGCAATTTATCGTTCGTTATTTATAAAACTAATTGGAAATTGAAAAGTGTGATGCGAACAACCTTAATGTTTTTAATAACTCATAACAGCTCATATTTTCAAAGGCCTATTGCAGCATCTAAATAAAACTTTTAAGCCTTTTTTAAGCTTGGTTTTGTACATTATATATATATATATATATATCTATACAAGGATAAAGGAAAAATAATTTTATAATGCATTTCTCTAGTTTTATGGCCCGACCAGAAGAGGGAAGTAGCTCCTTGACGATTCAATCCACTAAAAGCCCGCTTTATTCGCAACTTGTTTAAAAGCCATGTAAAGAATATAAGTGAATAGGGCTGTTTGATGGAACACGAAATATTCAAGATTTCAAGGTTACCCCGAGATGAAACGAAATGAATACCGATTTTTTTTCTTTTTATTTCCCCGTTATTTGCTTGTGTTAAAGGAAGTACGGGTAAAAAAAAAATTTCAAGCGTTTCAAACAAAAATTATTTTTATTGGGCAGCCGAGTATACATAAGAATATACATATTTATTTATTTTTACACGTTACGTTTACGCTTAGTGCTTTGACCACCATCTCACCTGATGTTAAGTGGCGATGTGGTCGAGGATGGTAAACACACTAAGCCTAAAGGTACTGGTTCTCAAGTGATGCTGCCGGAACACACTTATTGGTATTTGGCAACAGGTTTTCAAACTTGAGGGTGGTAGCTACCCAGGCGGGCATTATTAGAAAATGCCCTACCACCATACTATGGCTTCCTCACGATGTTTCCTTCACGGTAAGCTTAGGTTGATTTTTAGAGTTGGATAGGTAAGCTCGAACCCGCATCCATTGACTCGAAATCCGGCCGCACTATCCACAGCGCCATCATCACTTATATAATGTATATTTTTTAACTAATCACTTACACACATATTAGTTGTGTGTTTATACATACAACTGATAATCTTCTTCTTATTCTTAGGTAGTGGCAATCTGTGTCCACGCAGTTTGTGCCAGTGTCATGTGGGTAAGATGTATTTTAAATCTTGTTTTTCAGCGTTACCGAGCTCCAGCAAAACGGGGTGCACCCATCCAGCTCGAACTGTCCACGGAGTTTTGTCGGCACCCCAGAATAAATGTTACGCGTTATCCTCTACAATAAACTAAACTTGAACACAATAACCAAACTATATCACACAAAAACGCCACCAAGATTACATGATATAGGGTTGAATACATAAGTTTAACGAATTAAAGAAAGTAACTGTTACATGACAGACTGAGATCCCGCTAAAACACTCAATAACTAAACAATATTTAAAAGAGGAAATCTTATTTATTTGCGTCCATTTATTTACCTGTTACTAGGACAACCAAGTACACGTTTATCATTTATTTAGTACAACAATATCTATAATTATTTATGAATAGAAATTTCGGTCGGCATGTGCGTCGTTCGGGTACAGAGGATTGGGAAGTCAGAGAAACGGACAGCTTAGTGTCGAATGCTCAAGAGTCAGCACGTTTTTTTTTCTGGGAATAATTATCGATACTAAAAGATATGTTTGAGAGGTTGAACAGCGTCCATGTTTATGAAATTTATTATAGGAATAACTTACTAATAAATTGTTGATCTTTTTGCTCCATAAGTGTACATAATTTTAATGTATTCATCGCTCTATGCCAGGGTTTCTGAAACTTTTGGCTCCACCTACCCCTGTTATAGTTTCTAGATGACAGCGAACCCCTTAACTAACTCATAATATCCCCACTTCCCCTCTCAAAACGTAATAATGTTGATTGTTGAAGAAAATACGGTTTTTATTTCAATAAATACAGTACCAAAAGAAATATCTTTTAATATTAATGTGATGGGTGTGCTTGTTTCTGGTCACAAATTTTATCAACATTAGGAGTAATTTTGGACAATTTTAACCTTAATTCTGACTCGGTATCAAGTAGATTTCTGTATTTCGTTTTTGTTATGACCTGGTGTGAAAACCCGCTCTCACGTAAAAGGAAATACACCGCTTTACGTGATAGTTCGGGATACTCGTCCTGTCTAGCAGCCCAAAAATCTTTCAAAGACTGCATCAAGAATTCAGTCGCGCGCAACCATGTGTCCCGTCCCGCATGTGCCTGCTAGTCATCCAGTCACCATTACATAAATCTTGTCGCAAATGCCCTACCGTCGAATGGCGAACCTCTAGGAGTTCGCGTACCCCACTTTAAGAAACCTTACTCTATAGAATACAAGCATTCCATACGAAGGTGAATATGTAACTGAATTAAAACCACTCGTTTGACTATCTAAGCGTAATTTAGTCGAACTGAAATTACGCTCCTCACCCTTACCTGATGTAATTCAAGATTATTGACGAAACTAAGCCTAGAAATACTGGACTCTTACTTGATTCTGCTAAAACCATAAGATCAGTTTTAAAACATGAGATTGGTATGTAACCACGCAAGCATAATTAAGATACTTGCAATACTATTTGAACAGACTTCGGTTAATGCGATTTCCGAGCTCGCTTTTACAGGAGCTAACTGATGATACTCGCTGCGTAATCAATCATAAAAGTTCCGCACATATGTTAATCGTAATTAGGTAATAGAACGAAGAGAACGACGACGCGGAGAAAGTTTATTAAAAAATTTCGCCGACTTTGTTTATTTCTCGCTGCCGCGGCGTAATCCATCAACAAAAGTGGGATGATTAATTGCCGACACATTATCGACAGGCGTGGCTCATTCAAAATTCCATTAATATTTAAGACTATGCTAGAAGATTGGCTCTTATTTTTTAACTAACTTCAATAAGGAGAAGGTTCTCAATTCGTCTGTATATTCTTTTTTTATGTTTGTTACGTGATTTCTCTGTCATATCATATTATATATTTTATTATAATACCATTCTCGAACGATGATAAATATTTGATAAGTATGAAAAAAAATACTACGGTAACAAAAATCAAATAAAAAATTTTTAATTCAATTTTGGCCCCTGTCCCAGAAAAATCGTTAGATTCAACCCTCCAATTTTTGTTCCCAGTTCTTACACCAACTATTGCCAAAATACTTTTATAGTGCGAGCAGGTAGAAACTTTAACCAAATATGTAAGCTACATGACTTTGATGTATTTTCCACTAATTTAGTATCTGCTAGAAGACAGCTGAGCTTGGACTTTTTTTGTTAATCATGTCATCGTATAATATCTATTATTAAATGTTTAATATCATTTTCTCTTTTTAAATTTAGGATAAAATAAGTTAGATATAACGTTGTGACTTTATTTCACATGTGTATTTCCTAGAAACTTAATGTCTATTCGTGAAAATCTGTAATTGGCTAATCATTGTATATTCTTAGTGCTATATTGTTTTATTGCTGTAGATTTTCCATATAAATAAATAAATAAATAAAAAACCGAATACTATTTCCTATAAAGCTTTTATTACACTTACTTAGCCTAATGCGTGGGACGGTCAACTTGTCTTTATTTCTAATATTAAAATTATGACGATCATTCACTAGATCGCTAGATCAACTGTTGGTAAAAAAGGAATTCTCTCGACTAATATATCATTTACTTTCGATCGAAAATTTTACAGTTACGGAGTGTTTTGGATCTGCTGTTATTACTCTAACATGAAGTTAGTAAAAAGATCAATTTTCATTTGATAAATTTATTCAACATTACCCGTCGAAGCTTCAGGTCATCAAAATTTAACGAAAAATGAAATAAATGAAGGAAACAGTAATTCCGTAAGGTAGGAATTATCGAAACTCCAAGAATAGATTAACCTATTATGTAATAAGGAAATAAGTTCGGTCGGTCAATGCAATAAAAATTAGTTTCAGAACACAACAAAAAAAAAAAACATCATTCAATTATCCTCGGGGATGGGGACGATTCACTTAAGCCCGTTTCCCCAACAAAGACCCCGGAATCTACCTGAGACTGGTTGATTTATTTCTTACTCCGGCGGCAACCGAAGGACTACATTTAAACCGTTCACAATGAATTGCATGAACATTTTCTATAGTAATGTTTTTTTTTTTTTAAAGATTTAATCTCATAAATGGCAATTTTTCTCTGAAACTCATTAGTTTTGCGTGTTTGTTTTTTTCTTGTAAATCATAGATCTATTTACTGGCAAAATATTAGTGAGCATTTTTTATATTACGTAGATTGTAAAATATGTCCTGACGTAAATAGAGAATAAATAATTAAAAAGTACGTGTTCTTGCGATACTTTGCATAAATAATTAAAAACAAGATGGTAGTTATCCAATATAGAATATACACAATTATATTTAACTACTTTTGCCAAACTGCATGGCAGTTTAATAGCATATGAGACCTCCGTTTTTTAATAAAATCTGCCTATAGTTAAATAAACACTTAATAACTATTATTTAGAAAAAAGCAATACATTATAAATAAAAAAAAAAGAATAAAATTAACTTATACGTTTACTGGCATACGATTGTTTTTTTTTAATAATAACGGTATACTGTTATATAATTTAGATATCAAAACACTTTATTTGAATTTAACAATTAAATTTTAGTGGCATATAAAATAGATTAATTTCATTTAGAATGACGAGATCCGCAGAAAAAGCTAAGCAATCCACTTTGTTGACAGCGCACTGAATAACTCAACATGGGTAGATTCCAACAAAGAGAACCAACGACTTGACGCTAGTTACCAGGAGTTCCTTAGAAGAGAGACTTATGCCCAGCTGTAGACGTCTTTCAGCTGAGATAAGTCAATCATTTTATTATAAACAATATAATTTTGTTACATTCTAGCAAGGACATTTCGCTATTAATTTAATTTTAATAGTAATTTATAGGCTCAAAGCTTTTACCACAATTTCACTAGATTTAAAGTGACGATGTGGTTCAAGATAGCACACAAGCCAAAGCACACCCATAGGTGTTTGAATATTTTCAAGCTTGCAAATGATAGCTGGGTTATGAAAATACCACTATCCTATGTTAAAATCACGATGCTTTTTACACCAAAACTCAGGCTTATAATAGAATAGGAGAATTGGATTCGAATCTACTACTCCTACTGTTCCATCATGTATACAAATCTGGTAATCACAAAATATATTTAATTAACATAACATAACATATGGTCACGCCTGTTATCCCCGAAGGGTTAGGCAGATATGAAATAGTGAACTACAACCACCCACATTTCGCCGAGCTTAGTTCCGTCCCAGAGCGAGCCTGCCGCCATATCGGGCACAAATTCCAAACTCCGGGATGATAATGAGTAGAAAAATCCAATACCACTTAACCCGTCCCATGGATCGAGAACCCGAGACCTCAGAACGGCAGTCGCATCGTAATACAACTGCGCCACCGAGGCAGTATTTAATTAAAGCTTGCCAATAGCCTTCTTATTTAATAGTATTCCAAAGCATAGTTCTAAAACGACAGTGGATATCTACATAATAGAATTTTGTCGAAATAGTTACCATGATATTATAACGTTGAAATAACTAAAAAGTACGTGAGTACTATGACTGATTTACACCTTATATATTATGATTGCTTCATGTGAACCAATTTTTAAAACTAGTGTTCGACCGGTTATTGAAATGTGACCATAATCATTATTGAACGTTAAAAAAAAAAAACGTTTTCCTAATGTTTTTGTTTGATAACAGTAAAACTCATCAATACAACAAAAAACCGTTGTATTTTACCGCTTGTATCATGGCGCGTGTTCTGAAGAGCTCTCTCCTCCTCTCCGTTCCATAACAGAACCACGCGGGCGGGACTTCGGTGTCACAGTTTCACGGTGACATCCATAACTTCAAGAACCAAATAGTTTGCTGACTCTTACTTTTATCGCAGTGTGAGGTTATGGAACCGTCTTCCAGTCAGCGTGTTCCCTCCTTCGTATGATATTGGGTCCTTCAAAAGAGGCGTGAAAGGTATTTACGCAGGTCACCATGACAGCGGTGACTGGCAGTGAATACTGTTCAGTATCAGTCGCTGCTGTTTTGGATTGTACTGTACTTAACATAAGGTCCAGTGCAATAACTGTGCTGTGCAATATAAAAAAAAGTGTCGAATTGTTTTATCTTTGTCTATTTATTACATACTAGCGATCCACTTCAACTTTGCACAGGTATATAATCTCTAATTAAAAATATATATTACACGCATACCAATAGACTAACCTAACTCTAAAAAACTGATTTTTGGGAAATTACTAAAAACCTTTTGCCATTTATGATACATCCCATTAATTGACACAAATCTAAATAAAAACGGCGTGATGGCATTATATTGTGAATTATGATTAATACTTGATGAAATTATAATTGAAACTCAAATGTAAATCGAAAGATATTTTAATATGTATTATATTCAATAAAGGTTTCGAAAAAAATATCATAAATGAATTTGTTTCCGATAAACAAATATTTTTACATAACAATATTTCTAAGGATAAATTAGTATTTTTATTAAGTTAGTAATTTTATTAAGTAAGATTTATACAATAAACAGATTTAACTATTAAGGAGTCACTTTAAAAAAAAAAACGACAGAAGATGATTTCGTATATTGGCCAACGTCAGTGCAGCATAAAAAGTATCGTCAAAACTTTTAAGAGTGAAAAAGATCAACATAGCGATATCTCAGTATGGGAACACGAAATCGACAAAAGTCTTAGATTGGCCGATAGAGGGCGTTGTAACAATTCTGCCCGTATGAATATCTCCTTTTGGACCTAAACCTAAATCGTACAGTCTATTGTTAAGCGTGCGATATATAGTCTATGTTACTTATTAATAATATAGCTTTCTACAAGTTAAAAGATTATTAAAATCGGTAAAGTGGTCTTTGAGGGTGTCCAAAATAAACAAAAAAACAATTTTACATATTTTAGATTTCTAAGTACTAGGCACCTTCCTAATCGACTTGAATTGTTTTTTGACCCACAAAATTGTTTTGTTTTAGACAAATGAAATTAATTTTTTGAAACAGAAATTGTTTACAAGTGAATTGTTTAGAAGTTCACTACGACGTAGACGGTACGAGTCTACGCCGTAGCCTGTAACCCGTAGCACGGCCATGTGAGTACAATGTTATAAACTCTGAACTTAGTGTTTGCACTCTGTCTCTAAACTTTTAGTTTATACAAAGAACGTTCTTTTATTTTCATTTGTGACAGATAATTCACACAGCCAACCTTTGTCAGAAGTCAGAAAAATGCATTCTCATTTAATTTTATTAGTTCGTTGACTTTCTCTGTTAAGTGTGTTGAGTTTAAATTTTAAATACAATACCAGACCAACTAAATAGCATGTATGTACTCATAAATTAGTGAGAAAATAGTTTAAACTTATTTGATTAATTTTACTCTCTGAAACATACGGATACTCAGTTACTTGACTACCTATCGATTGTATTGCAAATAGATGCTTCGGTGAACTTCATATCGCCGCAGAAGTAATAAAGTTCTAGATGAGAGATATGTATAAAACTTCTCGAGTTCGAGGGGTGAACAAAAAAAAAGAATTCATCGAAATCAGTCCTTCTGTCATCATCAAAAAAGCCATTCTATACACACTCTATGACAAAAAGATTTGCCTTTATAATTTTGTTTATATTTGCATTTTTAAACAACAAATCAAAACAATACGAGACAAAGCCAACAAATCATACAAATCGACCTGATTTTGTTTTATATAAATGAAAAATAATAAATACTTCGGTTTTGTGCATTATTTTTGCAATTGACATTTTCAAAACATAAATCTTTTCGTTTATTTTCTAAAATATTTTCTACGCATTTCTCCCAGCAAAAGTGTTGTTAATTTAAAAGCAAGATTTCGCAAATTTATACTGAAGTGTCAAGTGAAATAATTTGTAAAAGAATAACAATTAAAAAGGCTTTCGATGAAGCAGATTGATTTTTATTATATCAGATTTTTTTTTATTCTGAGCTTTACTGTGATACCCTAATGTTGAAATTAGTACTTTATGACGCCCCTTAAGAATTACATCTTAAAAATTCAGTCAATAACCCTCTTCTTTATACTATTATTTTAATTAGTTCAATAGCTACTTGAGATTCAATATTTTTACTAGCTGTGTGCTCACGGCTCCTTCCGCCTTTCGTATATTCCACGCTGCGTAATATAGTTTTGAAATAATCTTTGAAAAATAATGTTTTGATAGTTCTGTCCATTGAACCGTTTTTCGTTCACAATTTCTTTAATTTTTTTTTCACGGAACCCTAATTACTTTCCTAAAATTGTTTTGGCACTTACATAAAGTAAAAATATTTTTCAATAAATTCAAGCACTTGTCCGTAAAACTGAGCATTGAATTGTAATTTTTCCAAACTTTTTGGGTTTAATTTTTTTAATGGTGAATCCTAATAACTTTCCTGAAATTATCCTTGGTACTAACTTCATGATAGCAAAAATTCTTCTCACAAATACAAATATTTGCCAGTAAAACTGTGCGTTGAATAGGATTTTATTCACAATTTCATTAGAAAAATTAAAGTAGTCTAAATTACGCGGAGTAACTTCAGCAATCTATCAAAAAAAGTTCCATCAATATCGGTCCAGTCACAGACAGACACACAAAAATTAAATGAAATATTGTGTTTTTGCTATAGATACCGTATATATGTACAATCATATGTATGTATAAAAAAAAGTTGTTATGTTATTATTACAACAAAAACCTCAATTTTTTTTTTTTAATAAAATTCATATTTCTATCTTTACTAATGAATAAAATTGAAGTGTCTGTTTATAATGTCAAAATAACATTTTTTAATAATACATATAAATGTATTTACGATACCTATATCTATAAAGGAACAATTTTTAAAAATTTTGGCTGTCTGGTTGTTCCGAGTAATATCCGGAACGGTTGGACCGATTTTAACAGGACTCATAAAAAACTGTTTAAAATCCGATTCAATACACAGTTTTTACGGGCAAGTGTTTGAATTTATGAGAAATATATTTGCTTAATGCAAAAAAAAAAAGGAAAAAATATTAGGGTCCCGTATAACAATATAAAACTATATTACGAAGTGAAAAAGATATAAAACGAGAGCTCAGCCACAGGCACACAGCTAGTCTGAAAATATCATTAATGTGTGACAAATCCTGTGTCAATTCAGTAACGAAATCCTAAAAGACCGTATACTTTTCTTATGCCGTCGATTAATATAACCACTCCCTAAAATCCAACCGGATTGAAATATAAACGGAATGGTCCCGGAGCGAGCTATCTCTCTCTCTATCTCCCTTACTCAATGATCGAATGGACGGGCATTAAGCTAAATGTGCCACTCTCGAGGGAATGGAACAAATTCTGTAAAATACTGAAGAATATCTTTGATAGGTGGTTTAGATGATTCTAAAAAATTGATATTTCATGATTTATTTATTCATTACATATTATGAGGGTCGACTTAGGACGAAGACGACTTAGAAAGAGGACGGGTGTCAAGATCGTAGCAAGTAGAAGGACGTAGTCTCTGCCTACCATTATAGGAGAAAGGCGTGATATTATGTATGTATGTATGTATTACGACTGTTTACACATACAATAATCATACATACATACATACAAAATAAGAAACTAACTTGACTGTAAAATTGTCATAATTATTTCCGCAAATGAGTCGCTTATTAGATTCTTTTTTACCATTTTTACTTTTAGTTTTACTTCTTTCAAAGGTATTTTTCTCATTACTAATTTTATCAAGTGGCTTCGCTTACGCAATCTGCACAATTTATGATTACTTTAAATATCTTAATTATTTCAATGGGTTAGTTTAAGAATTCTAAGAAAATACGCTGATAAAATCTAACAAAACCATGTAAATTATCTCACTTGTTTCAAGGTGTAAATAAAGCAATCCATCGTAAGAAAAGTGTACATAATAAAGTATGACAATACTGAGATAGCTCACTTTCACGCCTCTTTAAAAAACTAAACCAAGTTAAATACCTACCTCACGTTTCCTTCTAATCTCGTAAATGTGCGCAGTTCAAACTTCAGTTGAACATCCCAGCAAACTGGTCAGTCGGCGGTCGAAGACTTGTACACTTTACACAAAAGAGACTAGCGATGTTTAACAAAGTAAAATCAACAACAGAATGAATATTGTTTTTTTTTTCATATACCTTAAAATGGATACAGTTGAAAATATTCCATGTGTAATCGTTGCTTGTAAATCTTGAAGTTCTCTTGATACTTAATATTAGGGAGCATTCTATGATTTCTTTTTGGTAAAAAGAAACTGTCCAAACAACGCAACGAGTTAAAAGCCAAAATCTAGCTCTTTAGGAAAAGAAAAATATCAAAATTATCTATAAATTATATACATTTCAGGAAAATGGCAACATATTTGAATTTGTAATATTTTTTTGTTCAAGTTTTTTTTAGAGCTCGTGATTTTAAAATGTAACAATATTTTATTCTATATTCGCCAATCGATAGTTTCCGTATTCTATTATTAGTTCTAACTAATACAGAATACTAGTAATGAGGGGTTGGTCTAAATTATCTTGATGAAAATTTAATCATAATGACAAAACAAGTGTACCAGTTTTTGGAAGTTTCATACTAATATTGACTTTACTAGATATTACAGGGACTTTTAAATAAATAACGGTCTTACATACCGTTACAATTATAAAATAAATCATTGCATCATTGAAAATTGAACACTACACTAATTGTAACGAACTAACTAATACGATGCAGTGTCAATTCGCCTCTCTGGATCGAGTATACTGATATACTCGCCGGTAAATACAATATAACACAAACTATCAAGCAATGGGTATCATGCACGATAGTCTGCGTCCAGGTTCTTGCGGTATTCCCTTAGGCCGGCCGGCTGATGTTGGTTCTCCACTGTTCACTCACACGAATAAGATTTAAAATAGTTGGAAAACGGTGGACACGTTATTCATGTAGTTAACTTCTTAAAAAACGTTTTAAGCCGTAGTTCTTCCTTTTGTCACGTTATCGGAGGAGAGTGCCGCGACGCTTGCTACTATGCCGGGTTGTATGGCGTATGCGCTTCGAGTCTTTCGAGCGATCCCATTGGTTGATAATCAATGTTATACCGTATATGAAGGCGTTCCGACACCTCACCGATTACATTTAAAGAGCGCGCGAAATCAAAATACGATACGATAATAACGAAACACTAATAACATACAATAATTTAATTAAAACTAATGGAAGCTCTGGACGTGCGAACACTGAATGTAAACTACAGCGCCCTCTAGCGTAACAGTGAACTAGTTTGAAAATTTATGGTAAACTTGCGGTCGAGAGCGTCTTGAGTTTGTTATGTATTGTATTACAATTCGAATTAAAACAAGGTTTTAAAGAATATATTAGTATGATACCCAAAATAGTCTACTAAAAATTAAATCATATTATTGATGAATCACTAATAATGATAATTAAAAAAAACTACATTAATTTCAAAATATAACTTTTCATAGAATAAATGATAATTGTAACGGACACGTATATTTAATTCTCTTAAAAATGATCGCGTAAATAATAATAGAAAATAAGAAAGAGGTTAACATTGTATAAACAGTACCACCTCTCTGTTTGTTTTTTAATTTGCTTATAACTCATATGTTATAGTATATTATAGTATATTTTTTTATCATTATGCTTTATATGAAAAAGGTTAGACAAATACTAGTGAATTGAGTAGGCTGAATAATAACAACCAGTACATTCTATTTGAATACTTTACTATTGAATATTTGAAATATAAAATGCGGTGTACAATATTTAAAAATAAACAAGCCACGAGTATCTGCTAGTAGACTATATACTATTCCAGTTACAAATGACGTCCTTATTAACACCAATGAGTATTAATATCTTTTATGCAATAAAAATAAAATCTTTTTCTTCTCAGTTTATAGAACGATTTTCTTTAAGACCCTTTAGTGTTACCAATTTAGATATAAAAAAAAAACTAGGCAGCCATGGGACTGTCGACAGAAGTGTAAACTTTTGAAAAGGATTGTTTTTTATTGTGTTTAAATGATATTTTTAGATCTGACAACACAAAAGTTTAGGAATCTGCCATCATGCTTAACATTCCTTTCCATCAGAGATTAATAATAAACTCTGGCAAATGCTTCTGCCATGATAAGAAAAAAATTCTTTTACAAAACTTTCCATGGAAAATTCCATGTCGTTGACAGCAGGTTGACAGCTAATGTCAAATTCCATTAGTAACGCGATTCTATAAGTTTTTCCTCTACCGAGAATTGCACAACGCCGTTAAAGAGGTTTTCACGTAAAAAACTTGAAACATTTTTTTTCAAATTTTCAATAATGATTATGTTCATATTAACTACCGTACGAAAACAAACAAATTTTAATTCTCCAATAATTTATTTTGAAACAAAAGAAAACGAGGTTCTTTTCAAGTGGTAAAAGTTTCAGCACAAGTAACAGCGGCTGGCGGATGATAAATCTATACAGAGATGCGAAAATGTAAATCGAGCTTCTTAGTCGAGTTTGTAATAACACTCATTTGGCAACTTTAAATCCTAGATTCTTGGCGGAATAAAAACTTAAATGAACGACGACGTGCCCGGCATAGTCTGTGGGGGATTTTTGGTGTGTGGCTTAAGTCACAACATTACATTTCTTAATAAATTATAATTAAATCAAATATTATTTTAACTCTTACAGGAGTTCTATTATCTCTACAGGAGAAACATCTTTATGGTTCTATTATTACTAAACACGCAAATCAATGTTAAAGATGTTTAGTTATTAATATAAAAAGTCTAAATCATTTTTTAAAATATTAATGTGATAAAAAATACCTTGTTATACAAGGTACGTACCACTTCGGCCCCGTTGCGCTAGTTGCCTTTTGCGACTGAGTGCCTTTAGCACTCCCCCACAAAGGTTGGTAAATCTGCAAAGGGTCTTCTTATCCGGAATTAGCTAGTTGTAATAAGTCACTCGACTTATTTATGAAATTACAGACCCTATTTTAATTGTATTTGAAGCATCTTTCACGTACAAAGTGTAGTGAAGTGTATATTATGAAAACACTTTTCGCTCTTCTCTCGGTCCACACGTTCAGGCGGTCTTGCCTCCAGGGAGTACGTTGAAAGTTGGCGCTACCCGTGCAACTGAGTACATATAACGTGTAGTGCATACTTCCCTAACTTACTACATTAGATGCTGCATCTTGAACATTTACGGACCTTATGTACATCTTTACAAAATATATAAGTAAGTAAACTCGATCAAATTTTAGTTAGGAAAAGTGAATCTTTCCAGTAGATTGGATTTTGTCTGGAAGTGACACCCCTGTTTGTGCTTCCGCTGAGGTCGATCGTGAGTAAAAACTTTAAAGCTTATATATTTAAAAAAACAAATTTCCAAAAAATCCCAGATCTAGCTTCTTGCCGGCTCTTCTAGACTAATTGTTTTTCCGACCCGATGGTACTGTTGTTAACATTCACTTGCGCCTTATCAGGGTATAAATTGAATTTTACTATTATTTAATTTCGATCAAACTATTAGTGTCAATTTACTAATTTAACCCCTTGAGCACTTACCTGGCGTTTACGCCAGCTTTCCATTGTTTTCCTATTGTCTTATTTTTATGGGTACTCGATACGTTAATAATAAATTACTTTTTAGCAAAATCTTCTTTACTTCTAGTTGTTAGTTGGTGGTAAAGAATATTTTTTAATGTGCAATTTGAGTTGAAAAACTGTACACCTCAGCACCATGACTTTACAGTCACTTTCTCCAGGATTAATCTTAATATATAGAACGAACCCCTATTTCTCCTGGTCACGCTATAACTTGAGAACGTCTATACCGATTTCATTTATCTTTTTTTTAAATGTTTTCTTAAAGTTCGTAGAAGGTTCTTACATTTAAAAAAAATCATATAGACTGTTCTAATGTAAACCTTATGGCGTTTAACATAACTGTCAATTGTTTGACAGTTGGCATAATTGATAGAATGCATCGCAAATATCGTTTTAAACAGATGCATCAGTCAGAATTATATAAATAATTAATTTATTATTTCTTGGTGCACATTTTTGGAATATCTTTTTTTTTGTTATGAATTATTATTATTTTTTACAAGATTATTATTTTTTTACACGGAATAAGCTCAGTGCTTTGACCACAATTTCACCTGATGTTAAATGGCTTATGTTCCAAGATGGTTAACATATTAAGCCTATAGGTACTGGTTCTCAAGTGATGCTGCCGGAACTTGTGAGTGGTAGCTACCCAGACGGGCATCATTAGAATTATACAAATCGAATTTAATATTCATAGTGAAGACAAGACAAAGTCTTGTCGCGTCAGCTAGTATACTATAAAACTAAAAGTGATAAGAGAAAAAAATTGTATTATTAAAGTATTTGAATATCTGCTAAGTAAAAATAACAAAGTTCACTCTAAACGTATTAAAGTTAAACATAAAATAATGTTTCAATTTAAATCTCCCCGGACAGAGTTACCGCAGCGAACAGCCAAGCAGGCACAGCCCAGGAGGCATAAATCACATCAACAACAGTTGTTACTATTGAGTTTTACGAATTTTTAACGACTTACACTTCCATATCCGTGGTTCAAGTTGTAAGAGATTAGTGGTAGTTTTTCGTTTCTTTGCCCGATCATTTGGTTTTGCGTAAAAAAATATAATTGGTGTAATTTGGAAAAACTATTTGAAGTAAGAGCTATATTTTGATGTGTTTGAATTTGTTTGTTAAGGAATAAATATAAATTAATTTAGTCTAATAATTAATTACTCTTTTACTGCTAATTACTTCTGCATCGGATCCTTATGACTGAGGGTCGTGATCACGATAAATAACCCTAGATTATAGAACTCTCCACGCCGTCCGATCTTCTGCCTTCCGTATACAGCCCTGAAGTTTAATGCTTGCAACCTCTTTAACTGTGAATATTCTACGTGTGGATATCTTACCTCTGCTTCTCTTGCCCTCCACATGGCTTACGTGCATAAGCTTTTCTAAGCCATTGGGCTCCTGCCGAGCTGATTAACCAAAGAAGCCAAGAATTTATTAGAGATAGATAGTGTATAGGCGAGTAATGTAGACATTCAGCTCTTCTAGGATGTATGCGTTTATACGATGTGCAGTCCAGAATATCAACATTTTGCGCTAACACAACATTTTGAACACTTCTATTCGTACCCTTATAAGAGTTTTCAGTGTCCAAGTTTCCGCTGCATAGAGAAATATGGAGAACGAATATTCTCCAGACTTATGACAGCTGATTTCGCCATTAATGCGTGCCGTATAGCTAACAACAAAAACAAACTCTAAAGCATGACATATGGACTAATGACATATGGTGCTACCAAATATCACAAAGTAGAAGTAAAACTATGCATACGTATAGTCAACAAGCCATCCAGGTTATTTTTCCGACAACAGCTTCAGAGCATGAGAAAATAACAACTTCAACGATCAAAACTCAGACCGGTAATGACCACCGCACTGAGCTCCGTTTATTTAAAAGCTTGAATGGCGCCACAAGACAAACGGCACGACGAACTAGTAGTTACGTCATAACCAGCGAGGATCAATTGATTGTTTTTAACGCGACGTTACAATTTAAAGTGTAAAGTATGTAAAAATAAAATAAATATAATAATAAAATACCTACCCGAATATTTCTTATAATTTTTTTTTGTATAATATTTGCGAGGAAAAATAACCACTACATGCAAGTCAGTATTTTATAACTTAGATATAATCTGAACGTAGGTTTAACAAGTCTAGTCTGCGGCTTTAAATTAATTTCTCTTTTACATCCTGCGGGCGTTGGAAATAAAACTAGATTCAAATGAAATAGTAGGGGGAAACTCGGATGAAGTGCTTTCTTGAAATAATATATAATCAGGCAGACTCCGCTGAATTAGAGTGTCCCAGTTTTATTATGAAAAATGATTTTCTCTATATAATTTTGTGGTTACTGTGTTTTTATAGGAACTTTTGGTATGTAAAAGGCTAACGAGATGAAATCTGTACATTGAAGATATTAAAAAAATACTCTGCGGGGCTTCAGAATCGACTACAAAACACATTGCGATAGTTTTAAAATTTTTTTTGTCTGTCTCTCTGTTTGTAATTTGTTCGCCGATCACGCAAAAAAACTATTAAACCGATTTCGATGAAAGTTGGTAATGACATATATTGCATCCAGGCCGAGAACATAGGCAAATTGTCTGAATTCCAAGCGGGTAAAGCCGCGGGCACAGCTTTTTATAAATAGTGTTTGATATTTATTCATTAATGGCCCTCATCAATATATTTGGCGTTACATGGAATATGTTGCGTCTTACATGAACCACAATCCTGAATTCAAAGAAACTTAGAAAATTGCAACCGCAAAATGTATATTCCCAAATGTAAAACAACATAGACGGGTTGAACTTTCTAGAAACAGACGTCTTGTATGATCACAATAAGGATTTCCTCAAAGGCGAGACAGAGAGTCGAGGCGCCAACATTTTGTAAGTAAAACAAAACATCACAACGCCTCCGCCCGATCCATTTCCGAAACAAACGAGTGACTCGAAACAAACAGGTCATTAGCTCCGTGCTGCGTTTTGTTTTTATTTCTTGCAGCGCCTGAGATTATAGGGTTGTCGTGTATGTACATGAATAAATTAATTAATTCAACTGAAAGATTCCACTGTTGGACATAGGTCTCCACCAAAAAGGCGGGAATTTCCATAATTGCCTCGCTTGGCAGGGGGGTTGTCGATCGCAGTCAGGTGTTTTTGGTGCTCAGAGGATGCTGTTCCTCATCCTGGTTTATCGTTTAGTTGCCTTTTACGACACCCACGGGAAGATATGGGATGGTATTATACTAAACTGGTAACACGGGCCCTAATAGTTTATCTATACTAATAAATACAATTGAAGTGTCTGTTTGTAATATCAAAATAACATTTTTTTACTAAATGCATATTAATGTATATACGAATATCACCTATACCAAAAACACGATTTTTAAAAATTTTATCATTGTGTCTGTTTGTTCCGGGTAATGTCCGGAACTCATGAAAACTTGAATAAATCAGATTCAATGCAAAGTTTTACTGACAGGTATTTGAATTTGTGAGAAATATCGTTGCTTAGTGTTAGTAGCAAAAAAAAAACTTTCGGAAAATAATTAGGATTCTGAATAAAAAAACTAAAACCCAGTGAAAAACATATGAAACGCGGGCGCACCCGCGGGCATACAGCTAATACATTATAGTTACCCTAATATATTTGTTTATCTACACAAAAAATTTACAGTTAACGTGGTAAAATAGGAATACACATGAAAAGTAAATTACCAATTACAGACTTTCACGATTAGATAATTAGTAGAAAAAAACATATGTGAACGTAGTCTCTATTTTATTAATGAATTAAAAAAAAAATTAAACAGAAAGCGTTAATACTAAATTATTATAATAAAAACCTGTTCATTTGCTTTTGATGGCAAAAAAGCGTAAAAAAGCGTGTGTCAATCTTTTTATTTGGAGATAACGGCTTATATAAATATAAATTGGTAACAGAACTTTGACGCATTGGTAACTCAGTAACTCATCCTACTGCGTTCATTCCTTGCATCTTCTTCTTATCGGTCGTATCAATTTCTACGATCCACCGGTACTTCGTTTTTGGGGACGAGAGAGTGGGTCTGCATCGGCGCAATTGCTTGCCCACTTTAATATTTTCTCGCGCTGATGACTTCTGGCAAGTTGAAGGACTTGCATTTCGATGATCAAGATGGTGAAATGCAGTCAATGCGGGTGTTGCAAATTTTGAACGGATCTTGACGACAAACACCAGCGCCAAAAAACACAACCCAAGCCTTCCTACGTCTATACGTACAACTCTCGTGGACAACTTTACTGGGCAATATGCAACCGGATTTTTAAAACCGGCTTTGCTAGTCACATTCGTGCACATTCGAAAAATGTGAATGTCATTAACTGACAGGATGTCGCCGTCGACGGATACGTCTGAGAGGACATCATCTAATTCATTAATAAATCTAAGCGTTTAGTAATTAAACCGTATAGTATGGAAGAGCACTTCTAAATTCTAGGCTGACAAAAAAATCTACAGTCGTAATAATGCAGCTATTAGATCAAGCCCTCTTTTTAGCGTGAAATAAGCTGTGCTGAAACTCTAACATTAGATGAAATTGTAAAAAAGTTGGTCGTCATGGGACGCCATCAAACTTCACAGCGGGTTTAACTACCAGGAGAAAAGTAAAAAAGGGTAAACAGTTCACAGTTTTCGTATTAAATAAAATTCCCGTAAGCGCAGTTGACAACCCTAACAAATTGAAGAAGAGATTTACTCAACAACACCAAGTAATATAAACACCCAATCCCCGTTGGCCCACAGTGCACGTCTCTCGATGTGTTAATGAACGTTTTACAAGTAACAAACACTACAGGGAAAATACAAATTAAGCTAATGGACTTTTATCATTAAATTAGTATTCTTTAAATCTTTGCGTTTGTTTTTTACTTTTTGTACTAACTGTAAAGCTTGGCGCTTTGGCCACCGTTTCACTTATTATTAAATAATGAAGTGGATTGGTAAGGTGAATAGATTCTCTAAAGTGATCCTGGCGGAATACACTTTGACGAGAAATGTTCGACGGGCATTGTGATAAAAATGATGCGATAATATGCTTGCTATGGCTTCGTCACAATGTTTTTCCTTACGAAAGTTCAGGCTCACTATAGAATCGGATAGATGGATTCAAATGCGTCCATCGACTTGGAAACTGACCATTTATACTACGGCTATTTTTCTTTTATTGTCAACTAATTTACACTAGATCAGAGTGAAAGTTGATTTTAAGAGATGTATTTACTACTGCCTCTAGATTGGTTTGAGTATAAACTTATTGATTTCAAAATGCGATGCGCTAAAACATGTCAATATGGCAGGGTTTACATGTTGTTAATTATCTATAGAGTATGTTACTAAAACAATATCACATTTTACCAACATTTTTAAAAGGAAAGAATCACTAAAAATATTACTAAAATAAAAACAAACGATACTTCCTTTTAAAAATATATATACTAGTAAAACAATAATAAATAAGCAAGCCTTTGCATTCGAATGCAAAGCAAGAGAATGTTGACAGAGAAAACAAAAGAAAAGCGCTGTCCATAATAGCGAAAGAATTTTCTCAAACCAAATATATATAATCCACAAACACAGCTCTAAGGGTGAATGGAATATAAGCGCTGAAGCGAGAGGTGTGGGTGCATTGCGGATTAATATAAACAGCTTTGAACTCAGGGCGGGCCTCTCAAACGCTTCGCTTGCTTTAATATCGGAAAAATGGTTGCGGTTGTAAACGGTTTGCAGCGACGCGACGCTTTATTTGTTGGAGTTTTTAACTCTCGGGTGCTCGGTTCATTTATCTTTAAGCTTTTGCCGAGAACATTGCGACAATTCCTTTGCACGTTCTGATAATAGGATCTTCGATCTTGCGTTTGACAGGACTCGCGGTGCAGTAATTGTGACCAGAATATTAAAGTAATGAAGGAGTCAGAATTTAGATGCATAGACGAAACTTTATATGATGAACAATCCAATCGATTTATGGATGGATGGATGGAGGTGGATTTCCTAGTCTTAGCTGATAGGGTACATGTATGTTTTAAAGAGATGTACTATTTGACTATTTGTGGAACAACTTTTTTCTTCTATATTTAACTCTTTTATTTCCAAACAAGGACAAATTCTAACTGATATTAAATGACTGTAACATATATGCTTTTAGTAACAAACCATACAAATACAAATAATTATTTAAGTAGTTTACGTAATTTAGTTTAATTTAAGTAGTAGCGTATATATATATATATATATATATATATATATATATATATATATAATACAAAAAAGACTGCAGACCTAACTGAGACTAGTTGAGACTCAATTGTAAGCTCATGATGTAATGCACGTTGCCATTAATTTTCGGACCGTGCCAAGTTAGTTGTACTTATCATGTCCTTAGACAGGCCCTACCATTCTTTACAGAGACCAAAAAAATAATTTACTTTCTAAAAAATGGTAACTTATAGACCGAAAAGACTAGTTCTCAAAGATACAAATACTTATCTGGTATTTGATAATAAAGTCTAAACATCAGTGCTGTAGGCCGCTTTGGGAATATTATAAAATACATTTCTAGAAAGTTTTATCAATTATTTACGTTCTTAGCCTTAAAGTTATCTACGAGGAGCAGCGTAGAACTTGAATTGAATCTTAAGAGTGCAAATATTTGAAATATACTGTAAATTTCAATTACTATCGCCCTCGTCTGAGGGTCTCTCTACAAATTACGTGAATCATACTTTAATATTTAATTTTTTGTAAATATTTAACTCAAATATCCGAACTCGAATGCAGAGAACTAATACAAGAAATAAAATGTTAGAATAACCGCCTGCGATGCGCAGGACTAACAGAATGCAACAATCTGTTTACTTTTATCGGCGACCGTGTTGGAGAGAAGAAGAAAGCCCTACAGTTCAATCTTCAAAGGGATAGGGAGGCGACATTGTAGTCAAGCCAATGTCGTTTAGTTTATCTCTCGTCCCATATCCCAAGCACATGTTGATCCAAAAATGATACTTTTGAACTTTTGGCATCTAATCCCATGCGCAGTCCTAGATCTTGATAACGAACAATTAAAGATTTTCACTTGTAAACTGTATTATTGCAAAGGCAAAAATTTAAAACAAATACCTATCACATGTTTTGGTGAAGTGACCCATATAAATATCGATAACTTTTTTTTATTTGAATCGTCCTATAAACTACCAAGTACCTTAAAAGCTGTACTTGCACACATGCACTTAAATAATGCGAGCGCATTTGTATAATTTTAAATATTGATTTTAAATGTTTCGCTAATAACAACGTACAATAAAATAAATGCCATAATTTGTGGAAGGCCCATAATAAAATGCACTACAAAATTTCATATTCTTAGAATTTTTTTTTATACTATCATCTGCGAGTAAACTCTCAATCAAATGTTATTTTCAAAGACATATTCATATATTTTTACGTTTGACTTGTTAATAATATTGATATCTAGCAATATAAAGAAACGAAATACAGATGATAATGTGCAGACATTAAATATATTTAGAAAAAAAAGGGATCAGAATAAATGATGAAATAAATAATAATAAATCTTTCTGTATGTATATGCAGCATGCATCACGCAAAACCTACTAAACGTATTTTGCTAAAATTTGATACAGTAGTAATCAACATCCTGAAACTATAATATATTATATAGAAATAAACCAAAACAAAACTCATCCCAAAGAGGGGAAGAAAAAATAAAAATATGCATGGGAATTAATTAGGTCAGTTTTCAAGTTGGAGTTCACTCCGCGTTTCATTTATAAATGAAGAAAGTATATCTAAGCATTTGTGCAAAAAGATTGGTTAAAAAAATTACGACAACACATGCGATATTTAAAAAAATAACCAACAAATGTGGCCCAGAAAAATTTAAATCTAGTGATGTTTATGTTTATTCGCTTAAAACTATTACTGAAAATTTAAGATTTTCGTTATATTGATAACAAAAACTCTTCGATAAACGAAAGAGTAAAACGAATGACAAGCAAAGTAGAAAAAAGTTCCGAACTATTGTACTTTTATACAAAAATCTAAAAAAACCGAAATGTGTACATAGCATATTTGGGGGAAAAATCTGGAGATATTTAAAATTAATGACCCAACACATTTCTCTGATTTATAAAAGTGGCTGAAAAGGGGACACAGATTTGTATAAAATTTATTAAATATCATCAAACGAACCGAAAGACGTCCACTGCTGGACATTGGCTTCTCCCTATGATCTCCACATCGACTGATCTTGCATCACCTGCATCCAACGCATTTCCGCGACCTTTATCAAATCGTCAGTCCACCTTGTTGTGGAACCTTTTTTTTTACACGTTATAGCCTCAGTGCTTTGACCACAATCACATCTGATGTTAAGTGACGATCCAGGGTGGTAAACACATTAAGCCTAGAGGTACCGGTTTTTTAAGTGATGCTACCGGAACACGACTATTGGTATTTGGCGACAGGTTTTCAAACTTGAGGGTGGTAGCTACCCAGGCGGGCATTATTAGAAAATACCCTACCACCATGCTATGGCTTCCTCATGATGTTTTCCATCACCGAAAGCTGATCATTGAGTTGAACAGGTGGGCTCGAACCCGCGTCCATTCACGCGGAATCCGTCCGCGCTATCCACTGCGCCATTATCGCTTCAAATACCAACGCTGGGTCTTTCGGTACGTGGTAGCCATTCCAGAACGCGTTGGTCTCATCGGGTATCGGTTCTTCGAGCAATGTGCCCAGCCTACAGCCATTTAACATTGATAATTCTCAGAGCAGAATCGGTTACTTTGGTTCTTCTGCGGATCGTCTTACTATTCGTTCATCATTCAGTTAAACAATGCGCATACACATTTGCATTCCCCAAATATCATAGTTTAATATTCCACAAATGAGGTATTCCAACCCCAAAGACTCGCAGACACTGCTGGTAAGTAAAAAAGAAAACTAACTTAACAAAAGTTAATGTTGGTAATGTTAGAAGTTATTACATACCAACTCGACTAGTGATGGTCCCTTGTTATTTTTAGTGTTATGTTGACCGACAACGCTGGCGCTCTCTCTGTAGAAACTGGGTAATGTGACGCAGAAAATAATCAACAACAGTAATACAAGTCCAGTAATATAATATTTAAGTCATTATTTCTTACATCTCCAGATACTATAGGTGTCAATATTTTATGCTTACATGTTAGAATTACATACGAAGTATCGTATTTCTATTATTAATACGGTGTAGACTCAGAGTTTTGATCACAATCTCACCGGGGGTGTTAAGCGACGCAGTTTCCCAAGATACATAGCTTAAAGGTGCATAGATACCAACCTATCTATAAGTTCTTCAACATCTGCATTTTAATGTAATCTACGGCATTACTGAAGATACTATGTTTTCTCTTGAGAAAAATTGTAAATGATAATACATTTTCGAGGAAGACTATGTTATTGTATATATGATCTATGTATGTTTAAAACATAGGACCAGTTTTATCTGTGGTCGAGATTAAACTACGTAACGATCGAGGCGATTTTGTGCAAAAAAAAATACAAGGAATTGTAAAATAAAAGACACAAAAAAATGAGAAAAGACACTAATTAGATATTAATAATTGTATTAAACTTAAACATTAAGTTATAAAGGTAATTAAAAAAATAATGCAATAACTTTAAAAATCAAGTTGTTGTTTACTTATTTTAGTTACCATAAAATCAAAACACATAAATACCGCATTTGCACAAATATGTTAGAATATAAATGCTACGCTGTTAGCTGATGCGAGCCATGGGCGCCGCCATACTGGCCTTAGCTCTTCTGCCGAGCGCCTTTCACTTTACCCTTACTCCGCTGCCGGCTGTAATGCGACATGCGATAGATGGACGAAAAAACTTTGAAGTGATGGAACAAAATTTCACTTTAATAAAATCAGAATAATTAGACATTTATTATGTAAATAGGTAACAATATTACCTTTCTATACCGCAAATTTATTTGAACTGTGAATATTCTGAGAATATTCCTGTGTATTTCTGAAAGCTAGAACAACTAGCGTCTCCGTTATACCCTTTGTCTTATTATTTCTACTGAACAAGTGAACCGTAATTGCAAAAAAAAACACATTTCAAAAGTACAATGTGGCGTATTTTTATGACTTATTATAGTACCTACATTTACATACGAAATAATAATATGATCACGTTAAGGTTTGTAACTTGAGGCGCAGGTATGTATCAAAATAACAACTTTTTACTAAATACATATAAATGTGTACCAAAAATACAATTTTTTTTTAAACTTCTACCAGTTTGTATGCTCCGGAACGCCTGGACAGATTTTGACGGCACTTTTTTGGCAGTTATCTGAAGTTACTCCGCGAAACTTAGACTACTTTAATTTTTCGAAAATAATATAGATATCGCGTAAAAAATTGAAAACTCATGAAACTGTACACAAAATGCGACTATATACACAGTTTTACTGCCAGGTGTTATAATTTGTGAGAAAAATTTTGCTTTCTCTTAGTACCAAAAAAAAATTAGGAAACAACTATGTAACATAATCAAAACTCTTGAAATTGTGAACAACATACGATTTAAAAGCCAGCATCATAAAAACCATTTTACCAGGGTTATTTAAAAATGTATATTATGCTCTGTAGAACATGAAACGCGGGCGAAACCGCGGGCACACAACCAGTTAATCAATTAATGTTCGCTACATATATAATGAAGTCACTTGGGAAATCATTGGTAAACGTGTTAATATTATCTTCAACGTCTGGAGACTACATCACACGTCCTAAGTCTATCTTATAACACCTATATACTATTAGATAATGTCATGTTATGAGGTATATAAATTACAGAATCTAATCTTGGAAGTTTATAGATCAAATCAAATCAATCTTTTATCCAAAAATACGCGCATGTATTTATTTACTGAACTCACTCACATAATTGCACGATGTGCAATAAACAATGCTTTTACAGTAATACAATGACTCACCAGTCACCTAGTCGCACTTCACACTTTCCAGGAACTGTCGCCCTTCGATCTCACTCGCACAAAAGTTTGTAAACAACAGCTATACACATAAGCATAGAGATGTAAACAACGACGTATAAAATTGAAATAGCAATTTTACACCGCAACGTTAAGATCTAATACTGCTTGTCATAACAATTCTATACACTCTTTTATTTCAAGTACTCAAGTAAGTGTCTATTATTATCTCGACGTCGCGAGTCGGGAGTCTCCTAGATATCATCATAATATTAAATCTGGACCATGAAAACAAGTTCTTTAGGCTCAACTAGGCTAAAGCATCTCTTTAAGATAACCCACAAACTAGTTTCTTTGAATTCGTAACTAATTAACTAATTAAAATTTCTCGAAGAGATAATCCAGTAAAACAAAATATTGTCAGTGGAGATTATGCTCACACTATGTCGATTAATACATATTAGATCAAATTTTAATAAATAATCAACGTATAATTGCAATTATATTAGAAAATACTAGAAAAACCAAGGAACATGTCAGGTTAATATATTTGACATGATATCAAGCGGGAAATTAGCGTCCGCAATCAATACGTCACCTATGCGTCAAGAGACCCCATAAATGCACTATGAGTTTACAACAGACTAATTAATTAAATTCGAACATAATTGTTATTGATATATTAAGGATATTCCATATCTTATTTAAAATTTTATAACAATAAAGATAATAGAGCACCAGAAAATAACGTACTGTATTGTTTTATCTTAGTACATTTATCTGTCTATATTTTATCATCTATCTTACCTATAAAGACTGAGGTCACTGAAGCGGTAAAACAATACGACATCACTGTCAAACAACTCGAGCTAAAATGGTTTACTTATAAAATTTTCTATGTATTAAAATCGTATTATATAAAAGGCGTGCAGTTTTAATTTAATTTAATTTATGCCTAGTTTTCTAATCGCCAGGACTTTAAAACAAGCATTACGATTCCTTTTAGCGTTCACGTAATTCGTGGGAACAACTAAATAAGATTTCAAAGCATAATTTTAGACAGTAATTACTCGAAGTTGTCCTGGACATTTAATTTTGATGACAAATCTTTATTCTAATTAACTGAATGAATGTATGTAACAATACTTTTTGAGTAACAAATTGTGATTAAAAAGAAATATTGCTCTCATGAACTTGACTAACATTATAAATTATCAAAGTAACAATGTATCAGTGGATTTAGCTAGCTGTTTAACCTTACATCATTAAAGCTGGCAGAAACCAGAAAACATGATGATACTCTAATTACCTTGTGAAATGGATTACGCTCTTCCAAGAAGGACCAGGGAGAACGCTCTCTAATATCGGTAACGCAACAGTAATTAGCTGTGTGGTGGAGGTAGACATTGGCGAAGCATGCGGATCCATTTACCTGCTTACTGCCTTTTGACATAAAAATATCACGATAAAATCACTGCACTTTCTAAATACATTTGAGAATATCCCCTCCCCCCCCCCGTGCCTACTTATGCCTAAAAATATTGATATTTACTAATTCATTAAATAAGATTAAAAAAAACTACTGCGACCAGAATTAATTTTTTTTTTAAATTTACTATTGACCAAAATTAATATGTAATTTGATTATAATTTAGATTATAAAGCCTTAAATCTATGACCAAGCTCTTATAGGTGTTCTTTAAGATCCAGTTCCTTTAGACTTGGAATTGATCATCATTTAATATCAGGTGACATTATGTTAAAAGGCTAAGCTATACCAGGATACAAAAGCTATTGTTAATTGTATAGAAACATTATGAAAATAAGAAGGGTTCCGTATAACACTCGCTATCAGCCACCGTTTTTATCTCTGAATCTATTACCGTGAAAATATTTAGGTGTTTCGTCCCTTCTTAGGTGGTGGTACAACTTATGAGCTTATAGCTATTTACATTTTTTTGTAATTTACAAGCAACTGCATTCTTAAGTTTGTTGATATAAAATTATATTACACGTACTTAGAAATAAACGTACAAACTCTTACATATCTATATACAAAGCTAACAATATGGCACAGTAAAATATTGTAAAGATAATAGCGCAGACACTAACGTAGAAGTAAATAAAGTAATCATTTATAATAGCTTAAGAGGGTATGAGGTAGGCAAAAAATGAAGAGATAAGTATTTCAGAAATCTATTGGTATCGCATTATACCCCAAAGAAATATCTACAAAACGCGATAGGGACAAATGCAACTGTGGCTGATTATACCAATGGAAAATAGACAAAATTTAAGACTTATATTTTTCTGTTTCCTCCTTCAAAACTCAGCCGATTTAAATTATTTTTTTCAATTAATGAAGACTTTGATCATGTCTCTGCGTTTTGCTTTTTTGTTTTCCTCCAGACGTCTGAAAACTTTACTCATTTTCAAAGACTCCTATTTTATATAATACATAATTTATGGAACAAATCGGACGAGCATAGGTGTGGTGTTTATATTTTATACGGTATAATATTATTTATTATAATGCAATTATCCAAGGAGAAAACAGGGGAATAAATTTGTACGCAATAAACGCCGCAGGCATATCCTCATAAGCTCCTAACATAAGCCACACGTGTTCCGGCGTCTTTCACGAATAAATAACAATGATGATTTACAACTGCGGTACTACGCTGCGGATGACGAACCCTTCTTGCTGAGTTCTTATTGAATTCATTGCTCCGATATAATATTCCGTATCTCTTTAATAAAACATGTAAATTATTTATTGAATGATATGATACGAGATACATACATAAGGGACAACTCCGTATAACCGTTTTACTTGCCAGTATATATTATAAAAGATAATGCCTCTCTGTGAGTCTAATATGTATGTCTGAAAAGTTATTTAAATCTGTCGAGCGACTCTTTGATAGATAAAAGTTTAGCGCCGACAACACGCTAGAGCAGTGGTCGTCAAACTGTGTCCTGCGCCCCGCATACGGCCCTCGGTTGGTATTTATGCGGCCCGTGACATATCAAACAATTTTGGTAGACAAGGGCTCAAACCACAGTTTAGATATTTGAAGTTAACTAAATAGAATTACGCGGGATGGGAACATGCACGTACATTATGTACTCACATTCATTGTAATTATGCTACCTACGTTTCTAATATAATAATACACAATTAGATAATAATGAACCAATAATTCCAGAACACAACTTGAAACGAACTAACGCGATTCTAATACGATGCATTGTCAATTCGCCACTCTGGATCGAGTATACTGATTTACTCGCCGGTAAATACGATATAACACAAACTATCAAACAATGGGTATCATGCACGGTACTCACCAGATAGTCTGCTTCCAGGTTCTAGCGGTATTCCCTTAGACCGGCCAGCGGATGTTGGTTTCCACCATTCACTAACACGAATAAAGTTTATAAATAGTTGGAAAACGGTGGAGACGTTCTTCGTGTAGTTACTTCCATAAAAACGTTTAAGGCGTAGGTCTTCCTTTTGTCACGTTATCGGAGGAGAGTACCGCGATGCTTGCACCTATGCCGGGTTGTATCGCGTATACGCCTAGAGTCTCTCAAGCGATCCCATTGCTTGAAAACCAATGTTATACCGTATATGAAGGCGTTCCAACACTGTACCGATTAGATTTAAAGAGCGCGCGAAAATCAAAATATGATACGATAATAACGGAACACAACTTCTATAAAAACATTTTATTTTAACTCTGAAAACTCGTTCATTTTTCAATTAACTGCAAATTAGATATTTAATTGCTATGAAATCAATAGTTAGTGAATTAGGTTGTCAAAAAATTACTTCATAGGTTGTTATTGTCATACAAAATCTATGGGGAATTCGCGTTTGATAGCTTACAAAAATATGTCAATTAATAGATGGTATCAACTACGCAAACTACAAAAATGCGCCCGCTGTGGTACCTCGCATTGTCCTACGTGGCCCTTGACCAGAAAAGTTTGACGACCACTGTATATCAAGTATAAGATGGCGTTTAAGTGCTGGCGCTTTATTAAGTTTTTTAGTATTAATTTTTCTTTCTATGGGGGGCAGGAAATATATCCTGCCCCCCGGACTGTCGACCTGACGGTCGTGCCTCCTTCCGAGCCGGGCTAAGTGGTGGAGGGGAACTATCCTCCTTCATCCCTACCGGGCCATTGCACGGACGAGGCCTGGTGGGTTCGTTGCAGGGGGCGACGCGGTGCTTGCAAAAGCCACCTCGTGTCGCCCCCATCCCAAATGCAGCGGACGGCCCCGGGGGGCTTCACGCCCGGGCGAGCCCCACACTGACACGGAGTTCGTCCCTCCGTGCCCCCTTACCTATTGTATTGGGGGATTTCGGTCTCACTAATACAATAGGTAAGGGTAGTGCGTAATTGCATTTCCCCCCGTCAAAAAAAAATAGGTTTTTAGTATTAAGTAACAAAATATGAAATTTTATATATTCATACTATACATTAAACGTTAAAAAAAAATTTAGTTTTCACTTCTGTCGGGAGTCTCCGTGATTGATATGTTTAAAAAAAAATCTTTATAAAGAGCTAAAGTGAATTAAGCTATAAATAAACGGCTTTCTAGTTAATCTGGATTAACTTAATTGTTTTTTATTCCGCTTGGACCGAATATCTTAAAATGTTTTTACTTTAAAAATTGAGTGTTTGGATTTATTAATGTATTTAATATCTACACGTTTCTACGTATCTACAGTACGGCAAATCTAATATCCTAATTACTTATAGATTACATTTAAATAACGATATACGGCCGTAGCAAGAAAAAATAATTATGAATTAATAAAAATTATGTCATTAGAAGTATTTAATTTGTTATTATGTCACTAGTTCATGTTATTTTGTTTTTTTTTTCTGTTATTTGGTATGTTGTAACTGTATATAATTTATTTACATATCAATTTAAATATGCTTACAATAACAAAGTTTATTTTTCTGTTACAAGTGCTTTCAACCACTTACTTAAATAACTATTATTTTTTTTAAATAAAAACCATTGGTTATAATAATAAATAAGTTAATAAAAACGTATGACAATAATAAAAAATGAATTTAAACATAACATAGCATGTGTATAAATATTCTGAATAAGTAAACAATAAAAAAAAAACGGTTAAATTCGATATTTTTTCATGTATCTTTATTACTCATAGTCGTGTTCATATACAGCTTGAAAAACTATTACAAAAAGAATAATTAAGAGTATTAATAAAACAATAGAAGATGACATAAGATTACATAAGCTCACGCCTGTTATCCCCGAAGGGTCAGGCAGAGGTGAAATAGCGAATTACACCACCCACATTTCGCCGAGCTTAGTTCCGTCCCAGATGTGACGGGGGGTGTACCTGTCGCCATATCGGGCACAAATTCCAGACTCCAGCATGATACTGAGCAGAAAAACCCAATACCACTTGACCCGACCCGGGGATTGAAGCCGAGACCTCAGAACGACAGTCGTACCGTAATACAACTGCGCCACCGAGGCAGTCTAGAAATAAAATTATTCGTTCTAAAAATTATCATTAGTAGTCAATTCTGTGATGTTTAAAATGCATTTTATGAATTATTTGTGTACCATATTCTGGTTTTTTTCATAAGAAACTCTTTTGCGTTTTTTTTACCAATAGGCTTTTAAATTATCTTACATTAACTAGCGAAGTCACTGTCACATATCAATGCGATATCACATATTTTTCTTAACTGAAAGCTAATCTAAAAAAAAATTAGTCTTTATAGGATTTAAATCTATGAGGCTAAAATAAAACTAATAAAAAAAAAGTATCCCATATTTGTATGTCATAAACTGACACTAAAAACAACACTTTACACTCGAAAAGAAAACTAGGACTGTCCCGGAAACCACGAAACTACGATATGAAAAATGGTTTCCCAACGGCGGAAAATCCCTGGATTTACGACAGACCGGGACGCGTTTAATTGAAAAGATGACAATAAATATGTCATCGTTGGTACACTCCGTAACGGCTTCTCTAGATGATCAATAATGTTTGTCAGTCATACTGTTCATTTGCCATAAGAGTACAGAGTTGGAATAGGTTGGATGTTTAAGACATTTTCTTTCAATCTACTTTAGGCTGATACAGAGATAAAATATAGTAAGGACATAAGGAACAATAAAATATCAGGATAAGTATAAATAATGAAATATAGAAATAACTACCATACAACAGTTTGATACATACAGTAAATTCTATATGCATCCATTAATACATGTCCAATAGTTTACATAGCACACAGGGCTACCTACAAATAAATATGCATATTTAATTATTAATGTAGGATTATATTACTACATTTAATATTATTTACGAAGATTCTGTCAAAAATATTATTATAGAGCTGTTTAATAATTCCTGTATTTAAGGTGCAGCTAAACATTTCAACTAATAAAACAAACTGCAGTAAGTTTTAGTATTACCGTGAAATTACCTAAAGAATATGCAATATTCATTTGAAAGGAACATATAAAATTTCATAAAGCAATCAATATTAATTGACCTAACGAAAATGTAAATAACATCAAACATGTTTGACAAGCCCGCATGACCGTATAGGGCCGTCTTTAAAAGTTCTCCGACGGGTACTGTATCTCATGCCTCACTCCACGAGAGACGCTATTCGATGATATTTTTGACAGCGCATGATAAACGAGCGAAAACAGATCGAGTTGTTCCAGAAACACAACAGGTTGTATCAAGATATTGGTAGTTTCGAAGAATTTATTGGTGATCATAATATTCGTTGTCGGATACCGGTACCTATAATTTTTGTGTTCTGTTTTTTTCCCTTTTGCGTGATATTTTGTTAACATAAATGTATTTTTTATGTATATTATAATATCTGGTGCACGTGACCTCGTTCGCGTTTCATATATAAAAAATTAAATTGCACCAAATTGTGAATCTAAACCATTCTCGAATCCCCAGGAACAGGCACGAAAAATTTCATTAAAATCGGTTCAGCCGTTAGAAGTTTAGTCACATACACACGCACAGAAGATATATATCTAGAAATATAAATATAATGACATAAATTATTTAATACGGATTTTAATGTCCCTACTTGTGGTGCACAAATAAAACAAATTAGAAACCCAGCGGTCTAAACAATTCTAATTATTTGTCAAAAGGAAACAAAAAAAAACAAAAAAATCTTTTAGAATCTAGAATCACGAATGAGTATATAGACTCCTTACTTTTTATTGAATACGTAGATTTCATCTTAATATATTGGGTATTTTAACTCTATGGTTCGCTATTTTGTTTCGGACGGTATATTGGATTTGAAGTTTTCCGTGGTTTATTAAATAAATTCTATTTATAAATGCTTTGAAAAAAATGTTATCCACGATATTCTGGCAGCGGCCTTATTGGAGTTCCAATGATACTAAAACAGTAAATTATGAACAATACATCAGAACTAAAGGTGTTTACCAAATTTCAATCAATTAATAGAAAGGGCATCAAAATTCCATTACTAGATTTTACACGAACAAGGCAAGTTAAATAAAACCGTTACATTAAAAACTCAGGTTACTTTTAAGAAACTTCAACTAAATGTTTAAAGACTTAGAAGCGGGAATTGCCGCTTAGTTTTTTTTTTAATATTTAGTTCTAAATTGTAGTTGTACATTTAGTAGTAGTAGATACATTTTCAAATATCTTCTGTACTAATAAATAAAGCTGAAGTGCCTGTTTGTAATGTGAAAATATTTTTTTTTACCAAATAGATACCTATATCAAAAATACATTTTTTTTGTCTGTTTGTCTGTTAATTCCGGGTAATCTCCAGAAACGACTGAACGGATTTTGACGGGACTTTTTTTGGTAAACAGCCGAAGTTATTTCGAGTAACTTAAGGTATTTTTTTAGTAATTAGGACTAAAAAAAAACTTATAAAAAATTTAATAATATACGATTTAAAACACAGTTTTACCAGAAAGTGGTTCAATTTATGAGAAATATTTTTACTTTATCAGGGTACTAAAAAAAATATATTATTAGGTTCTGTATAAAAATGCAATAAAGTATATATGAAACGCCGGCGCAGCCGCGGGAACACAGCTAGTATTAAAATAAATGTGATGAAAGAATTATGTAAAATGATTTCGTAGATATTATCCACCGATGCATAAATTTGAGTCGAATAATCTCTATCATTTCCACACTCAACCCTTATAGATTCCGTGTTTTTACGACCCTGGGGGTCGGTTGGATGGTCAATGAACCGGCAAATCCCGTTCTCATGTTAAATCGTCCAAGTGGATTCGATACCCAATGGAATCTAGTAATGTGAAAGATTGACACCTCGTTACATCTATACGGCCATTGACTGCCAATTTTAGTTATTTATCATAATCGTTGTATTTTCTAAGAAACTAGCTGTGCCCACGACTTTGTTAGCGTTTTAAATAAACATTATCCATTAAACCAAGTTGTGAATCTAAACCATTGAATGAATCCAATGAATGGTTTTGTCTTAACGCTGTCTGAGATTTTGACAATATACATATATATATATATAATTTGTAAAGGTAAAAAAAACAACATCGACTTAATTTACGAAAGGTTTATAAATAGAATGTTTGAAATTGGTCAAAGAACCAAATTGGAGACTGTTTTCCTAAATTCGTCGTAATGAAGTAGAACGGATCAGAACAATTATTTTGCATATAACACAAAACAAGTATCTAATTTCAGCACACAGAAAATGCATAAATACATAACTACATACTCCGATAAAACTAATTGGTAAATAGTATACAAAATAAACCAACCCAGTGACATGTGCAAGTTACAGACACCTCAGAAGTTACAGACCAATGACTCGCTTCAAGAAATCAGATTTTAATGACAGCTTTATTTAACTATTAATCCACATAATAATTGTCTTCAAATTTCACACTAATGGTAAATATAATACAATCCTTTGAAGTTTAGGAGCCGACATACAACAATACATTTTAATTAAATGCTACAGTACAGTAATAGAAACTACTCAGGACGAACATCTTGTTTGCATGCAAATATAATATGTTACGAAAACAACGAACGGGGTATATTACCTGGACAGAGAATTAAATCGTCTAGACGAGATATAATTTGGGTTAAGTCCTTTGGCGAGATTACTTTACCATATATTTTTTTATATATACTAATAAATAAAATTGATGTGTCTGTTTGTAATGTCAAAATTATTTGTTTTTACTAAATAGATACGAGAATATATACGATACCTGTACCAAAAATACAATTTTTAAAATTATTGTCTCTCTGTTTGTAATGGGTAATCTCCGAAAAAGCTGGATGGTTCCCGGAGTAAGCGGGAGTTATAAAGGGGTGGATGGAAGTTGATGAAATATCTAGAAGGATGATGTTGAAAGGAGCAAACGGAACTTACCTTTATTAGTTACCTTTGATCTAGCTGGTTCAGAGTTAACTTTCCACCTCACTTCACTTTATGATTGTTCTATATTCTCGTAATTTAGTCATATAATCGGATAATTAATGTGCACTTTTAAATATAATTACGAGAGACAGCGGCGGCGGTTGCGTGTTAGCGTTCCGTTTTTGAATAGGAAAGAGGAAGGAACAGTACATACATAGACTAAATAGAGCGGGGGCGTATAGACAATATAGACAAGAAATAACTTAGAATAAGAAGAAAATATATATGATAATAGATGGCGTTAACAGGGGGAAAAGACATCCCAGAGCCATTATGGCCCGGTTCCTAACTTTCAAAACGTGAGGTTGGAAAGTTATTTGGGCGTCTAGTGTGACACCGAGGTACTTGACTTACAACACAAATTAGTTCGCAAAACAGTATGCACCCCCGTTCATACTTTAAATAGGTACATCTAGTAAAGTTATAATTTATATGTTAAATCCACGTTTTGTTTTCTACGAATATGCATTCGTGAATTGAATTAATTCAGTCTTCATGAAGTATGAACGGGCTGTTTCATATCTTTAGCATTTTGATAATATGTACTTGGAATAACGCTCGAAAAATGCTTTGTCATGTACAAGCGATGATGGCGCAGAGGAAAGTGTGGCCGGATTCCACGTCAATGTACGCAGGTTCGTGCCCACCTATCCAACTCTAAAATCAGCTTGAGCTTTTGGTGAAGGAAAACATCGTGAGGAAACCATAACATGGTGGTAGGGGATTTTCTAATAATGCCCGACTGGGTAGCTACCACCCTTAAGTTAGAAATCCTGTCGCTAAATACCAACAGGTGTTTTGAGAACCAGTATCTCCAGGCTTAGTGTGTTTACTATCCTGGACCACATCGTCACTTAATATCAAGTGAGATTGTGGCCAAAGCACTGAGCCTATGCCGTGTAAAAAAAAGAACACAACATGCAAAAGCTTCGGTACATAGATTTACAGAAACAATCGAATTAAATTTATGGCAGTTTCAATTTTCCTATATATAACGTCAAAGAACCCTAAAATTAGTTAAGTAATACTTGGTACAATTATTCTGCTTAATCCTAAACATCAATTCTGACATTCGCTCCGACAATTCTGTTTAGTTAGATCCAAGTGTGTGTTCTAAGCTAGATCTTGTGATTCTGACAATTTAACAGGCGTGTCTAGACAAACAACGACGTACAAGTTAATCATACTACTTGTTACTCGAGCGTTTCTGTGTTAGATTTATTTAAGGCTTCTCCTATACTAGCGACTGATATAAAATAATGAAATTTTACAATAAATCGCTTTTTGTATAAACTCCATATGTAAAAAATAATTTGGAATTGATTATACTTTTAATTTTCTAACATTTGTGTTCATTCAATTCAGTTGAGGCTTTTATTAAATTTTTTAAAAGTCTTAGAAATCAAAGCTTTAATTTTTTATTTCAGCGATTAAAGTATCATTTTATTTCAAACATTGATAGATGTAAAAATTGTACTATATTTTTAATAACATGTTCTAAAAATTTAATTGTAATTTTCTTGAAAGGGTGATCGGTGGTACCTTGAAACTATATCGCTTATTTGTGTACAAATGTCGCACATATGTAACCGGCCTACGTGCATACAATCAAAATCAATTCAGCGTAAGGTATTTGAGAAATCAAGTTATTCTGTCAACGCTTAACAAGCCATGTTCAATCATGCCTAAGTTGCTTTTGAAGAGAACACATGTTAGATCACAGTTCATTTTTAAACAAACAGAATGTATTATGATTGATATGGTTTTAATTAAGAGAGATTACAAGGCAACAATCCGCGTGGTGCTGCCTTAAAGTATCACCCCGTATATTCTTGTGGGGTGTCGTTAAAGGTGATTAAGGGATAAACCAGGAGATGAGCAGCAGCATCTTCTGAGTACTAAAAAAAAACAACTGACTGCGATCGTCAACCAGCCTGTCATGCGTGGCAATTTTGGCAATCCTCCTGCTATGCTTGGAGTTTCACTGAAAACCCGAATTACTTTGGATGATACTTACCGATATTGCCCGAAGAATTGCCAAACTTAAATATTCTCGAATGACTACCGCACACTGGAAGACGTAGAGTGGGTAAACGGAAAGTCGTGGAAATCCTTTAGATGCATGTGGTGCAAGTCCGGTAATTGTGGTGATATTTGGGGGAGTCGTATGTCGAGCAGTGGATGTCTTTTGTTGAATGGATGGATGGATGGATGGATGGACAAGGCAACGGTGACGGAATATATCAGACCAGATCGAAAATGTTCTGTAGAAAGGCCGTGGTCAAAGCTACACGTAACCGAAGATCGTGTTGAAAGTAGAAGAAGCGAAAGTCATGTGTCAGGATCGTATCAGGTGGAAGGACGTATTGTCTTTTCTTATGGGAGTGAGGAGTGATGTTATGCATGTATTGATTGATACATTCACGCTTTTAAAGGGTAACACAGAAATTTACACACCTTTTTACTATGACAATATTTTCGTATTGAATGTAAGAAGACAGCCGATGTACCTTTAAAAGAGGTGTTCACATTGTTGCACGGTCTACAAAATATTCAAGCGAAACGCGCCCGGGGATTTCTCTTATCACGCGCCGACGGTTCTTAGCTTTTATTGCAGTACACGCCCGGCGACCACGATAGCATTCGCATACATACAGATATGAATTACGTACAGGAACGAAACGATTTTAGATTTATATCAGTATCAATCACAACAAGTTAAGTACTTATTTTATAGTATTTTATAGTAATTTACGTAATAATTTATCATTATTATTATTTTTCTATTTGATAAATAATACCAGAAGTGGGATAGCCGGTCTTCAAATCTTCTATTTAGTCCAAGGGATAGATTTAACACTATATCGCCCTGTATAAGAATGTAAAGAATTTCTCGATTTATTTAACAAATTCGTAGTGTTGTTAATAAAATAAAAAAATATTACAAGCAAAACCTACTTAGACATACAGTAGATCATTATAAAACATTTAGAATTATTTCCAGAAGGAACAGTAGCTTATTATCTTAATTCAAATGCATATTGAAATAGAAAAACACACCGTCATGAAATGTTTTCATAGAGCAATCATTTGTATAAAATACAAATATTGCAAAAACGCGCTTGTATTAACGCAACTGACAACCGGATGTCAACAACGCAGTAATGCACAGTTATCACCATATTTACTTGTAACGAGCGAGACACGAGCATTTGCTGATTTGAATATAAACACTCTTTTGTGGAAATTTTATTTTCTTATTCACCATAATTGGAAGTTCATAGAGAGTAGCTAATAAGGAGAATAAAAACTAGTAGTCATAAAATTATATCTACTTGTTTATCAGAACTTATGTATTTTACACAGCAAATATTCTAACGCAGAATGTAACATTAACAACAAAGTTTTAGAGATCGCATGGTTCATAAAACTATCTAGCCGATATCCACAGATTAAAATTACAACTTAACATATTATTGCAAAGTCGTGCTTATTTATTTATTTTAAAATAATTTATAATAAATTATAATTTATATTAAATTTATTAGGCGCATTGTGAGCGACCACGTCTCAGTGCCGTATCTCATCATTGGCAACACACACTGGTCCAGACTTTCGTCTTGAGACACTGCGGTATTTTGGACGAAAATGTTCTGCGTAGCTTCCTGAAAGCGTGCCAGCCAATGAAGGGTGATGGACAGGGCTATGATTGGAGTTTCACTCCGCGTTTGAATCAGGAATGAGGACATTGCTCGAAGAATGGCTAAACTCAAGTGACAGTGGGCTGGGCACATTACTCCCAAAACCGATGCCTGATAGGGCCAACTGGTTATCAAATGGCTACCACGCACCGGAAAACGCAGTGTGGGTAGACCCCTCAGAAGATGAACCGGCGACCTGGTGACGACGCTGGATGTGAGTGACGCGAGACCGGTCGTCATAGAGATCTTTAGGGAATACCCGAGACTGGCACTGGCCGCCTTTATGTTAAATTGATGGATATTAAAGTTAAATACCGTAAAGAATCCAAAACACCTAGAGATAAATAATTTATAAACAAAAATCTTTAGTTGGTATTTTTAAGGCGTACTGAGATGGCCAGTTAGAACGATGATCCTAAACCATCAGTCCGTATTTGGAAAATCACAGAATTCTAGTATTTTCAGCGCCTGGGAGAGCATCTTAAAAAGTGGCTTTGATTTGTAGCAGGAAGGCTTTATTTTAACTTTTATTGAGAAGGCTCTATAATTTAACCGAGAAAGTGAAGCATTTATGTGGTTGAAATATCCTAACATTTTAATGCCTATCATTTGTATTTACATATACCGCCATGGTTATTTAAATACTGTACAAAATAATAACTCTCAATTCATTTATATTTCAATACAAAAACCACAGCACGCATCATAGCGATGTACGTCCATATGCCCTTTCCCCAAATGCCAACCACATTCAAATGAAAAACCACTGAAACCCAATTTCATTGGATATTATTCGCCCAATATTAAACACTGAAAACTGTTTTGTTGATTTTTTAAACTGTACTAGATGTGCACGCAACTTCGTTCGCGTCTCATATATAAAAAAATAAATTGGACCAAATTGGACAAAAATTTTTATGAAAATCGGTTCAGCCCTATAGGAGTTCACTCACATATAAACGCGCAGAAGATTTATATCTTTGACCACGATCTGAACTGGTTTTAAATGACGATGTGCCACAAGATGATATACACGTTAAGCCTAAAGGTCAAGCTCTCAAGCGATGCTGTTAGAACATACCTACTAGTTGTCTGGCGACAGGTGTTCATATTTGACTGTGGCAACTATTAAGGCGTGCGTTATTAGAAATGATTCTACCGCCATATTATGATATCCTCACGATGTTTTCTTTCACCTTCGTTCAACAATACGGAGCCGATCACAATACCAACTGAGCCATAGTCGCATCTAATGGTAAAAAATATATGTCATATAAATTATTTATTTATTTGTCATAGTACATACAGAATTAAAAATAATGGTTTATGGATAATGGATAATGGCTTCAATTATAGGCGAAGTATGATTTCGCAATGGATATTGCGGCCGGATTCTCCATCGGTGGTCACGGGTTCAAGCCCACCTATCGAACTCTAAAATCAGCCTGAGCTTTCGGTGAAGGAAAACATCGTAAGGAAATCATAGCATGGTGGTAGGACATTTTCTAATAATTCCCACCGGGGTAGTTACCACCGCATCACTTGACAACCAGTACCTCTAGGTACTGTGTGTTTACCATCCTGAACCACATCGTCACTTAACATCAAGTGAGATTGTGGCCAAAGCACTGAGCCTATGCCGTGTAAAAAAAAGAACACAACATGCAAAAGCTTCGGTACATAGATTTACACAAACAAAGTATTAATATAAGGCAAAATATAAACATGGCAGTATATCAGATTTCGTAAATTTTATAAATAGAAAATTTAAAAGAGGTAAAAAAAAAGCAACAAAATAAATCAGGACTTTGATTGTGAATTTTGTTAAAAATATTACAAATACGTCTAATGGTCTATGGTCTATGGCCTTGAGTGAAAAAATTTTCAAAATGTCCGGACTGTCAATCACACCATTTACTAAATTGTATAATATAAAAATAATTTTTCGAACAAACGACGTCTAGATTGAAGTGAATGAAGAACTTTGATATCCCCTCACCAGATTTCAAATATATCATCAGGTTCCTTCAAGCCGGATTTGAATACGCAACCTACGGATTTCAACTTCACACTGACTACAGTCCACCGCACTACCAACTGAGTTATCGGAGGTACACTTATTAAAATTAAATTACTTTTTCTTTCCTTTCCACAAGGGGAGGATGTTTTCGCGCCTGGAGTGAGGGTGCGAAGCACGCTCCACTTCACAAAACCTTTATCTTGAACAGTTGTGTTACACTAAATAAAAACATTGCAATATACATTTACACTCATTCTCAACACGTATGTTTTTCTTGTTGTCACCATTGACTTCACCTACCGCGATAGTTTCATTTCGAGTACCATGTATATATTTGGTTTCTCCGCGTCATGTTCCGGAATCAATTAGTGTATGCACAAGTTATGGATCGTCCATTAATCACGTGATTTTCAAAAACGAGAGGGGCAAGCTATACAGCATAGGGTCGGAACGTTGAAATGGAGATATACTAACCTTGAAATTGTTATTAACTATTTTCTTCTGTGTCAATCGTCTATTTTTAATTGACAAACTAATCTATTAGTCTACATTAAATAGCTTATTGTGGTATAATATTATTATTAGGCGATTGTCCGCGTTAATGTCCTTTGTTTAGAAACACAACAACAAATCACAATACACAGTCGGCGCCATGATTTACTGGTTGTCAACGAGACGCCTGTTGTATGAACATGGATCCACCCTACCCGCTGTATTCATACCGTCCATTATCTTCGGGCATCAATTAGCATGGCATGGCACCTGACATACGACTGGACAACGGCCATTAAGGAAAAACCAGACAAAGTGGCTTCTAAAACACTATCTTTTATGAGGTCAAACCACTTATTCGTACTCAGAAATATTTGTACATATTTGTATGTACTTACATACGAAGTTGTTTTAAAATTTATTAAAAAAAAATGAATAGATAAAAGAGCAGGTAAATAATTGTTAAATTTCGAACAAGAATGTACGAATGGAATTAAAAGATTGTCGATGTTTCTAATATATTGTAGCTTCAACCACAATATCACCTAATGTTAAGTGACGATGTGGTTCAGAAAAAAATTAAGAAAATAATTAGGGGGGTCCCTTGTAAAAAAAAAAAATTGGCAGATATGGAGTATGCCAATGAAAGTGAAAACTCAAAACTTTGGTAAAACTATTTTTCAATGTTTATAATTTATTACGAATTATTAAAAATTCATAATTTGTTAAATAACCCTATAAAGCATCAACACTTAAACACCATCTTATACTTGACATACTGTAGCATGTTGACCTCTGACGTCATACCATTGGTAATGCGAATCTATAAGTTTTTCTCCTACCGAGAATCGCTCAACGCCGCTAAAGAAGTATTTACTTCAATAAAACTCTTGAAATTGTGAACAAACTACGATACAGACAATAGACAGATTCACTGGCAGGTTTAAATGAATTTGTCATAAATGCCTTTGCTTTCTGTTAGTATCCAAAACAGTTCAGGACCAAAAATAGTAATCATCAAAACATTATTTTGCAATGTATATTTAAAAACTATTTAAAAAAAACGCAAAGAAAAAAATATAATACGCGGACGCTGCCGCGGTCACACAGCTAGTTTAATCATAAACCTTCTACTTATTGTTCGCTTTATAAGGTATTTAGTAACTACATTTGTTCTTTTGTTAACATTTTGTTGTTTAAAATATAGTTCAGGACCAAAAATAGTAATCATCAAAACATTATTTTGCAATGTATATTTAAAAACTATTTAAAAAAAACGCAAAGAAAAAAATATAATACGCGGACGCTGCCGCGGTCACACAGCTAGTTTAATCATAAACCTTCTACTTATTGTTCGCTTTATAAGGTATTTAGTAACTACATTTGTTCTTTTGTTAACATTTTGTTGTTTAAAATATATGCAACTTTTGCGAGCGGTTGCACGAAAATAATGTTTTGTTATTTGTTATACTATCCCTAATGCGGAAAGTTTGGTCGATTTAGGGTTTTATATATCAAACATAATAAAGCCTTTGTTATCTTTGACGAGCCGAATGAACGGTATAAATTTAATAACATATATTGAAAATAAGCTAAAAGGTCTATCCGTGGTAGTCTCAATAATATTCTGATAATGTATTTAGTTAGTTATTGCGTACGAATAATACTCTAAGCTTTAATATTTAACACACAACGAAAAGAGTAACAACCGCCCATAACAATGTAGGCGTTTATTAAATTGTAACATTTTAATAACAATAAAACTATAACACTAATAAAATAATATCACTACTTCTAACTCGTTTCCTCATTGCTAAGGTTTCGTACCTTAGTTATGGAGTAGCCTATACTCGGAGTTTGCCTTCATGATCGAAGCAGAAATGAGAAGATCCGCAGAAGGACCAAAGTAACCGACATTGACCGAAGAATTGCTAAACTTATGTGGCAGTGGTTTCGGCACATTGTACGTTGAACCGATGCCCAATGGGGTTCTCAAATGGCTGGCGCGTACTCGGAGACGCAGCGTAGCTAGACACCCCCCACAAGGTAAACCGACGATCTGGTGAAGATTTTTTTTTATTGCGATAAAACAAGCAGATTGACTGCAGACTCTGGATCCGCATTTTTATTTAAATTGGAGCTTTTATTCGACTTGCGTCAACAAATTACTTAACAATAGTCATAAATGCAGTAATACAGTTTCCATTTTTCCCCTTGAGCACTTACCTGGCGTTTACGCCAGCTTTCCATTGTTTTCCTATTGTCTTATTTTTATGGGTACTCGACACATTAATTACGTGAGCTTATTTGCTAAATGTAATATCTAAGAGTACAATAAAAAAAAATGTTGTTTTTTTTTTTTTTATTTACACTTCAGCTTTGGAATACGTGGTTATTATTATTGGCAATCATTTGGCAAAGGTTGTCGTAACAAGCCAAGCAGAACTAGGTCCGGGTGAAGGTTAAATCCGCTGGGTGCGAGTGTCGCAAGCCCGGTCGCCGAGAAGATTTTTGGGGCAGACATATGTCCAACAGTTGATGTCCTTCGGTTGAATGGATGTATGGATGGACGAAGGTACAAAAAGTCTCCATCAGATGCGATTACCTGAAAAGTGGATTACAAGGTGTACGAGTATACTGCCACGCACCACCATCATTATTGTTGAAAATTATCTTGTAGGCGCCCTTCCCTGGACTGTTATGCCGTCTATTTTACCTAAAATATTCTGCTTCTCCGGACACTTTTTGGAAGAATACATAATACATCTAAAGGAGCACAGAACTCTTTGCTGGCAGATTATGTAGAAGTTTTTAGTGATTTGATACAAGGTATATAGACTAATTTTCATACAAAACGTCACTATTACCAAAGACTATTATTTAAATGTATCTATGCTATTACTATAAAATTCATATAAAGTAAATATTAGAATTGTATTATAACAGACTAGACAAAGAGCTTTTGTGTTTGGTAATCTAGGCTAAAATTTAATAAGACGATATCAACTCTCCCCTTGTGATGTAGTTCAAAATTCAGTACAGTATTATTACATACGACGCGAATCTACGTCGTCCTATATCGCTGTAAATTCTACTAAAAAAAAGGATTTGTGATTTGCATGGTAAAATACTGTATCTTTTTAATGTGTGCTTATGTGTGCTATCAAAAGGCTTAAAATCTCCGCCACATATTCAGGTACATCCCATGAAAAAAAAACTAGTAATCATTCAAAGAAATTGGCCGCCACTTTTTTTCCGCCCGCGATCCGCATACTCAGTGGATGAATTGGAAAATACATTGATGTACAGCGCCTACGCCCTTATTAAACTAGATGGAACATTTTTTAATTACTTACCTATTTTATTTAAAGATATTTCTAGTTTGTCATAGTTTTATTTGTTATTCATAAGTTTGTCTGTTTTTTTTTTATTTATTATTATTATGTAAGATTAACAACATTTTACGTGTTATAGTTTCGTTATTGTGCTCGTGTAAACTCTGAATCTAGAAAGATGGCCGCCGGTTTGGTAGTTTGTTAAAACATTGCTACATAGTTAGACATTTCCATTCACCAAGAAGAAGAACAAGAAGTTTTGTGATTAATTGTTCTAGAGGCGTCTCATAGCATTTTATACATTATACATGGCAAATTTCATGTTTTGTTTATTTCATTTACAATTATCTTTTTAAATGAAACTTCATTACACACTATGATGACATATTATAAGTTTAATTTTCTTTTATGAATATTAAATTATTAACTGCATAACGTTTTGAATGACTTCTCTCTCTCTCTCTCTCTCTCTCTCTCTCTCTCTCTCTCTCTCTCTCTCTCTCTCTCTCTCTCTCTCTCTCTCTCTCTCTCTCTCTCTCTCTCTCTCTCTCTCTCCCTCTCTCCCCATTTCCATAGTAGGTTTTGTTTTAATAATTTAGAAGCTACACGACTTATTTTTACAATTCCTTTTTTGAATTAACCTCTCCATCCTATTCGTCCGTCTATTTAATCGCAAGTAGTTAACTGCCGCACATAGGTCTCTCCAGAAATTTCCACAACGAATGGTCTTACGCCACCCGCATTTCACTCAGGTAACGGTCGAGGTTCGTACCATTTTGGTAACCCTTGTGCTAATTACCTTTTTGCGGCTGAGTGCCTTCAGCACTTGCCCCCAAAGTCACGGTGAAGCTGTAAAGCCCCCTCCGGTCAACAGAGTTAGCTAGGTTAAAAAAAAACGCTACCCCCATTCAGATTAATCTTTCATAGGAAAAGATTTTGGTACACAATAATTGCATTTACTGATTTTTTCCAAATGCTTTTAAGTACAGTGAAGTTTTTTAAAAAACAAAATTGAAACGACATCAGTAAATATTTGATAATGAAGTCGACTTAAAACTCAACACAGTAAGTAGTTATGTGAGAAGGTAACATATATGTAGTATTCACCTCTCAATACCTTTTTTTCTTCTTTTTATTTTGACGGGGGGAAATGCATTTACGCACTACCCTTATCTATTGTATTTAGGGGATCAAAGTCCCCCAATACAATAGATAAGGGGGCACGGAGTGACGAGCTCTGTGCCAGTGTGGGACTCACCCGGGCGTGAAGCGCCCGGAAATACCCACTAAAACCCCCCGGGGCCGTCCGCTGCATTTGGGATGGGGGCGACACACCTCTCAATACCTGACCTTTCAACCTGTTTAAAGAGGATCTTAATAGGAGGAGCCGCACCTCTCGGAGAGTAGCTGTAATGCAAGATTAGTTCCTACTCCACGAACAAGTAGATGAACATGGGATGTTCATGAGTAAAAATCTCATATAAGACTTAAGACCTTTAAGATTACCTCACATAAAAAGTAGGTAACAGAAATGGATAAATTATAACTAAAAAATGGCGAAATTACTATGACAAATCAAAATTCTTACTCGTAGCATTAAATCAAGTTCATAGTTAATTAGATACAACTTTTTGAAGCCGATTTATTTATGTTGAACAAAATAATTATTTATAAACTATGCTAAATCCGCTTAATGCAGGTGGCACAGGACCGGTCGTTGTAGAGATCTTTAAGAGCGACCGATGTCTAGTAGTATACGTCTTTCGGTTGAGATAACGATGATGGTAATAAACCTCCATGTCTGAATATCCTTCCTTACCTGTCTGTAGAAAAAATGTTAATGGCAACTGTTATAATAACAGAAGCCGCTTCTAGCGGAGCGCAACTACCGCCAACGCCACAGATTGATACGAACGAGTTGGTAAGAAATCTATTTATCAAAGTATCGGCCCGCATCGGGAGGAACATTTCTCAAACAAGATTAATTACTGTTTTACGACAAAAGTGAAGGCCGCATATTCACGATACTATATCGGCCGGCTCGAGTGACGGTCGACGGGCTTACTTTAAAGAAATGTTTTATATCTTAGGGTTAACGAGGGAGGTTGTCGAGTGCGCTTGCGGCAACTTGTGTTCGAGTGTGGCAACCTCGGGCTGGACTATTATCAGAAGGGTTTATCAGCGAACCGTAATGTTATATGGACTTTTTTTTTCTTTCAATCAAATTAATTCATTCGTTCTTAAATGTCATAGAAAGGCCGCTTTTTTCGATGGCTATAACTTAATAATCAATTTCCATGAAATTTTCATAGAATTATAGATAATTCTCTAGTTATTTTTTGCATCATATAGGCTTTACTTTGGCCAAAATCTCACCTGATATTAAGTGACAATGTGGTCTAGGATGGTAAACACACTAAGCCTAGTGTTACTGGTTCTCAGGTGATGCTGCCGGAAAACACCTTTTGGTATTTGGTGACAGGTTTTCAAATTTGAGTGTGGTAGCTACCCAGGCGAACATTATTGTAAAATAACCAAGGACCATGCTATAGTTTCCTTACGATGTTTTCCTTCACCTAAAGCTCAGGCTGATTTTAGAGTTAGATAGGTGGACTAAAGCCCGCGTCGATTGACGTGGAATCCGACCACATCTCTTGAATATACACAATAACACGCTAAGCATGCATCACACACTTAACGCACTATTTGGTTGTATTTTTTTTGAACTTATGACGACAGTAGTATGGAAGATTGTGGCAGTAGCAGTAAGCAGATCGTTCTGTACTACTCTCTGTCGGCGAGGTTCAGACTAGAGATATTAAACCAGTACATATAGTCAAGACTATGAATCTGGTCAACAACCCTCATAATGATACTCCAACACAGATGGTGATCGACGGCATTCTGATGGAGATGTATCATGACTGCAGGCATCCTAATCCTGTGATTAGCGGAGCGTGCTTTTAGACATTTTCTAATGTCTTAATGATGATCGACGATTAATATTCGGAAAATTAATATATTCTGATTATGATTTTGTACAATTATAAAATACTATTGTTTTTAACCAAGCTACCAAAAATTAATTTACACTGCGTTTGCAACACTGGCCAAATCTTAACGAGATATATCAAAACTGTATACTAGAGAATCGTTGTTCATCAATAACCCTAAAAAACCCGTGATAATATATCTATCTCCTATGGTTGGACTTGTCTTTCTCTTTGAACCTAATTTAATTTAATATTTTAAAAAATATTTCCATCCTTTTCACTTAAAATAAGCATACTTCAAGTTTCCTTTCTATAATTGTAATATTAATCGTAGTGAAGTTAAAACTTTTTACCATTTTTTTTTTACGAATGTAACGGTGTCGAAGTGTATAAATTCACTCAAAGCTTATATTGAGAAGGGTTGTAGAAAACAAAATAATTTGACATAACAAGACATTATATTAATTTAAAAAAAAACAACACATTCTACCATACGTTTGACACACCAACATAATATCTATCATTTCCGCCGTTAGGATTACCAATCAATCACATTGTCAGAATTGACATTTATTTACCGCGTGGACTGTGGCTTGTACTTTAAACAATTAACAACGAAAGGCAAACAAAATTGTTAGCACTTATTGTTAGTAAAAGAAAATAAATAATTTAATGATTTATGGTCGAATTTCGATCAAAAGCGAGCATTCGCATTAAAAGATTTGATTCTAAAACTTTTTTTATTAAAAAATACAATACAAAAAGTAGTCCAGTATGGAATCGAGTTGTGTTTTTTTTTAGTTAAAACGTTAACAGACTATAATAGTCGTTTCTTGTAATCTCCTTACCGTGGAGTTGGCTCTCTCGAATGGTACTCAGCTACAACTTTTAAAGTAATTGAGGTTTGGCTTTAACTTGCCATTGTTAGAGGGAAACGAAAGACTTTTGTATATTTATTTAGGTTTAGTTTTGCTTCTTATATACTTTATATAAATTACAATGAAATATCTATGTATTACAAATACCCATATCTATACTAATAAATAAAATTAAAGTGTCTGTTTGTATTGTCAAATTTTTTTTACTGTATAGATATCAATGTGTATATGAAAACTATGCCAAAAATACAATTTTTTTAATAGGATAGGTGGTTTCGAACCCGCGTCCATTGACGCAGAATCCGGCCACACTATCCACTGCGCCATCGCTGCTTCAAGTAAATTAGTATATATTGTATGAAAATTGAATATCAAAATATTTTTTATCTCATTTACTAAGTCTTAGATATTTTTAATTTATATACTGTAAACATATTTTCCATCATTTTTTCATCATCAAAGACTAAAATGCATTTACTTACGTTGGTAAGTAAACATTTTCTTTCATACTAAAGACGCCGCGTGTCATTGAATTTACTTTTGATAGAGTTGACCGATTTTAATGAAATAAAGTTTTGACGTTGTATAATTATCTTCTGAATGTTTATAATATACTCAATACTTTCTAATTGGTGCCTACACAAGTCAGCACAACAAACAGACACACACAGAGAACGACCGGCCGATAGACAGACATTTCTAAAAATGATAGAAATGTATTTAATTACCTATTCGAAGTCCCTTGCAAAATGATCATTTCCACAAAAATCGGAAATCTACAGACGTGTGAGATTCACAATTTTATTATTAGTATAGATAATAATCATATTCCTTTATAATAAAAAAAATGTTATCCAGTAAATATTTCTTATCATTGTGGAAAAAGCATCCGCTCTCTACAAATAACTCGGTATTTTAAGAACATTGTTTATGAACTATTTATATTGCGAGACAGTAGTTATAGCTTCATGTTAGTGATACTGTGTCATGAAATAAATGTATGTGGCATTAAAGCAAGATCGTTCCAACATCGTCAACACGTTTTACTAAAGCTATATAGTCCAAACCAGAAGAGACATAATCGGTCCTTCGAGACGGATAAAGTTTGTAAACAGTATGCACAATGCACGTTAGCTCTCTCGTCAACTTGGAAACGACTTACGATGTCTGGGCGAGTTTAATTTACGCACTTGTTGCTTCTGGGAGCTAGCTCTCGGTTTCAATTAACTGTATTGCCACGTGGCTTGAGTTCGTTACAAGGGGTGCTATTATCAACGATTTCGAAAATATCGAATAATATCATTCGATAAATAATTGATGGGTGTAAAACTATAGACATGTTTTAAAACCAAAATGTTCGGAATACATTGTCGTAGCTGTGAATGAAATAACTTTTAAAAACTAGTTCATTTCAAACAAGAATCGCAATCGAGTAGCAATTTTCAATTTTCAGTGTTTCCATAGTGACGTACTTGACTGCGTCCAAAAGGTGACTTTATAAAATCGGTCGACCGCCGTACCACGTGCGCGGCACGGTCCGCGCGTCTATTACAACTTTAAAGTAACGATGAAACCGTAGCACTATAATAGTATTGGCTAGTTACCACCCACGAGTTTGCAAATCTGGCCCAAAACTCTTAAATGTATGCTGCAAATGTGAGGATGGTCTAAGAATTTTAAAATCTATGTTTTGCAACAGAATGTCGAAATTTGTCCACAAGCACTTAATACTAAGGCACCATCATTTCAGAGCCAGTACCTCTAGGCTTAGTATTTATGATCTTGGATCACATCGAAACATAACTGTAGGTTTGGTCAAAGCGTTGAGCCTATTTAGCACAATTATACCTTTTTAATAACATAAAAACCTTTAGTTAGTAAATTAAATAAATAAAATTGAAGTGTCTGTTTATAATGTCAAAATAACATATTTTTTCCTAAATACCTACATATGAATGTATACACGATAACTATACCAAAAATACAATTTTTAAAATTTTTGTCTGTCTGTCTGTTTGTTCTGAGTAATCTCCGGAAGGGCTGAACCGGTTTTGGGGGGATTTTTTTTTTGTTAGATATCTGAAATTACTCCACGTAACTTAGAGTACTTTTGTTTTACGAAAATAATTCTGCTTCTGGAAGAAATGAATTAATCGCGGGCTCAGCCGCGGGCACACAGCTAGTATATAAATAAATTTGTATTAATATTACGCAATAATGGTCTGGAGTAATAACCCTGATTTAAAATCTTCGCTATATCGATTAAAACGTATTGTTATTATATTTATAAAAAAATATCATTCAATAACATATAAATCGAAAATATTAAAGTAAATCTGTATGAAGCAAATCAGTACACGTTTAACTATTGGATCGAATGTTTAGTCAAACAATTATTATATTAAAGATCAGTAAAACCGCATTGTCTGTCTGTAACAAAAATGGCGACTATTCTTTTAAATATTTTTAAATTACTTCTTGTATTTTTTTTCATCCAACTATATAACATTTATCATTTGTTGATATAATTTTATTTATTATTTTTTAATTAATCTTAATAATAATTCAATTAAGACTGCCTCGTTGGCGCAGTTGTATGGTACGACAGTTCTTCTGAGGTCTCGGGTTCGATAACCGGATCGGTCCAAGTGATGTTAGGTTTTTATACTCAGTACCATGCCGAAGTCTGGAATTTGTGCCCAATATGGTGACAGGCTAGCCTCCTGTCACAATCTGGGAAAAAACTAAGCTCGACGAAATGTGGGGTGGTGTAGTTCGCTATTTCACCTCTGCCAAACCCTTCGGTGATAACAGGCGTGAGCTTATATTATGTTATGTTTAATTAATCTTCTATTATATTATGAATACTCTTAATTATTCTTTTTGTAATAGTTTTTCAAGCTGTATATGAATAAGACTATGAGTAATAAAAATATATTAAAAATATCGAATTTAATCGTTTTTTTTTAGGACTAAAAAATAAACTTTTAACTCTTAAAACTATTTCGCATGACACCGTAATAACCGCAAAATGGAATAACAAGCCTGTCAAGTTAAGACTACGTTAAATGGCAGACTGCAGCTTGGAGATGCAAACTACGGAATTCGTTAATTAATTATAATTGTATTTTAGTATGAAGTAAATTTTATAAAATAATATTAAAAAGAAATATAAAGTGTGTATACAAACTTCAAGAATATTCCAATAATAAAGCATACGCAACATACAAAGGCAACGACGTGTATAATATACGTGTACACAAACAAACACAGGGAAATGAGCACTGTCGTAGAGATGACAGCATAGGAAATTGTCATACAATTTACCATCACCGCATACAAGTCTATTTTACCTGCACTCCAATAGATATTTCCCATAGAAAATATAGAGTAAATTTGTATTTAGTGCTTAGCGTGATATTGTGTGTATTCAAGCGATAATGATACAGTTGGTAATGCGGTCGGATTCCGCGTCAATGGAGACGGGTTCGAGCCCATCTGTCCAACTATAAAATCAACTTTAGCTTTCCGGGAAGGAAAACATTGGGAGGAAACGATAGCGTGGTGGTAAGGCATATTCTAATAGTGCCCGCCTGGGTAGCTACCACCTTCAAATTTGAAAACCTGTCGCCCAATACCAATGGGTGTGTTCTGGCAGCATCACTTGAGAACCAGTACCTCTAGGCGTTAATGTGTTTACCATCCTGGACCACATCGACACTTAACAGTGAGATTGTGTTCAAAGCACTTTAAGCTAGCAAGCCTATATCGTGTAAAAAATTCATTAACTACTAAATAAGAATTCGATTTAAGATTAAAGTTTTACATCCAGACATTTGTAAATACCCACTTCATTCGAGCTGACGTGATACGGTCGTAACGGCTGACTAGACACGTCTGCCAAATCCGTGAAGCGGCTGCCAAATGTCTAAGCCTTAATAAGCGTAACTCAGTCAGCCTTTTTTAAACGTGCACTCACTAAAAGATTACGCATATAAAGCGACGAGATGCTATAATATGTTATTAATAATAACTTTTAAATATAAAATAATTCCGTGTAAAAAAAGTCAATTTGATTTAAAAATGAAAGTGTTTCGACATCGAAAAAAAAAAATCACAATGAATTCAAATTAAAAACACAACACAACAAATAAGTGACTGAAATTCAGGATTTGGTATTTGCATGTTAATATTCAATGTATATTTATTTACGTTATTAATATATTGATTATGAATTAAAGTTGAACTAATTTTAGTTCACTACTAACTAGTTAATTTTAGTTCGAACTTTTTTGTATTCCCTACCTTAAATTGATTTATATTATTCCAACAAGCTTTGTGCCCGCGGCTGCGCCCGCGTTTCATATATTTTTACTGCGTAATTTAGTATTAATTTTTTTTATACGGAACCCTAATTATTTTCCAAAAAAATGTTTGCTAGTACTAACATTAAGTAAATATTTATTTGACAAATGCCTGCCAGTAGCACTGTGCATTGAATCGTATTTTTTTACGCAGTACCCTAATTATGTTTGAAAAATAAAAGTGGCCTATGTTACGCCGAGTAACATTAGCAATCTACCAAATAAAGTCCCGACAAAATCAGTAAAGCCGTTCCGGAGATTAAACGAAACAAACAGACAAAATAATTATAAAATTCAGTACCAAAAGTTATGAAAGATTCACGTTTATAAAAACACAAACACTTTTTCCGTGTAATATATTCAGCGATTTGCCTACAATTTCACCTGATGGTAAGTAACGATGTAGTTCGAGGTAGTGAAATAGTTATAAATTATAAATTCTATTCAAATGATAAAATGTCAAACATAACTAACTGCCTTCAAAAAAGTACTTGCGCATACGCGGGATTGTGAGAAATGATAGAAGAGAATTCTAATAATCATATTTAACAGAAAGATTTAAAAGTAATTTCACTAATCATATTTAACACCTTGAGCACTAACCTGGCGTTTACGCCAGCTTTCCATAGTTTTCCTATCGTCTCATTTTTATGGGTAATCGACATATTAACACGTCTCGATACGATCTTTAGTGTAAGTTCGATAATGTCGTGATGGAGACCCTGGCTTCATTGCTGGAGGTTCGGAATACGCAACAACACCTGTTAAACTTCATCCTTAATCTAGTGGCAAATGCTTCCAAAAGAAATAAATAGGAAATATAAAAACTGGGAAAAATAATAACAATAAATAAAATTATATAATCAGATAATATAATATAATCAGGTAACCAAAGTCTCGGATCACGACAGAGATGATTTGGGGAATACTAAAAAAAAAACTAACAATCATACTTTCTTGCCATGTAAATATTATTATATAGCATATCACCGGCCTATATGCACAAAGTTTTAGTCGAAAAACAAACGCACATACATTAAGTAGAGTACACCATTAATCCTGCATTAAAAAGTGTCCCGGTTTAACACGCTTCTCGGCTGAACATTTCTCATAAAAGTCTGTATAAACAAAATTAATTTTGTACGTAACATAAAAGCCAGCATACACGACACGAGGTATATCGCTGCGATTTTAATTTTATTTCACGATATAGAATTATAACTATTGTATATTTGATTTATGTTCTATATGACTTTTATTTAAACTAGGAACTTTTATTAGTGTAAATAATGGTGACGTGGTTAAGATTAAACATATCAATTTTATTTCAAGTCAAAGTCAATTTTTTATTGAATATACATAGATACAACATTATAATATATTCAGATAATGGCCGTCTTTTATTTATTATAATTATTACTTTCTTACTCTGTTTATTCTTTTTAATATAATGTAAGATCATAAAACAAAGTCGTTTTGCGCTTTTATTTATCCGATTAGTTTTCCTAAACTACGCACCAGATTTTGATGCAATTATTACCCCAAATAAGTTTTTTTTAAATGAATATTTAACTGAATAATATATCCTAATTATGTGTTTATGTAAGTGGAAAAAAAAACAATATAATGTATAACCAAATCGCCAAAAAATTAATTTAACAATATAATCATAATTTTAATTATACATTCCCGACTAGCTGTGTGCCCGCGGCTGTACCCGCGTTAAATATGTTCTTCGCTGCGTTTTACATTTTTATACGGAACCTTAATTATTTTCCTTAACTTTTTTTCGGTAGAAATATAAAGTAAATTTGTTTCTCACAAATTCAAACACTAGCCAATTAAACCGCGCGTTGAATCGGATTTTAATCGAAATTTCACGAGTTTTATTTTTTTTACACAGAACACTAATTATTTTAGAAAAACAAAAATACCTTAACTTACGCAGAGTAACTTCAGTTATCGAACAAAAAAAAGGCCCGTCATAATCGGGCCAGCCGTTCAACAGATAAAAACACGTAAACACGTATATACACAGTTCTATTAAAGCCATATTTGTATTGTCAAATATTTCACAGATTTATCTGAACTGTATATGTCGTTTATAAGTAAAACATAACAGCAGCGATAAGAAACTTGCGTTGTGTTGTTACCTTTATTATTGGGTACCTGAATCGTGTCATGGAGCATCTTGACAAGGGTCTGTGAGAGCTGTACGACGGCGATGCGAACAATACCGAACCCTTCTATATAAACCCTAACGGAATTAGTTGAAGAATTTATAATATTACAACGGTTTACAAAATAAATATTTACATTAAAAAAAAACGGAACGGCGATCTGGTTGCATTTTGATTTTTTAATATGAATGGATATTTAAAAATACCAATAGGTACTGCAGCATCACTTCAGAACCAGAACCGCTAGGCTTAGTGTGATTACCATCCTAGACCACATCGTCATTTAACATCAGGTGAGTTTGTGGTGAAAGCGTATATAGCGTGTAAAAAAAAATCTCTTCATTTCTGATTTGATCACGCAGGGAAACTCCGAGCATAGCCTTCTCCATTGCCCTTTAGGTAACTTTGACCTTTAATCAGGCCCATTGTAAGCGACCACGTCTCAGCTCCACAAGTCATCACTCGCAACACACTGGCCGAAGACTTTTGTCGTAAGCATTGTAATTTGTGTGGTGCTGGCTAAGAATAGTACCACCCCATATGTTCTCCGTGAGTGTCGTAAAAGGCGTCTAAGGGATATAAATCAGAGGATGGGTAGCAGAATCATCTAAACACCAAAAACACCTTACTGCGATCGCCAACCCGCCTGCCAATCGTGGCGATTATAGTAATCCACCCCTCATTGGGGAAGACCTATGTCCAGCAGTGGACGTCTTATGGTTAAATGGATGGATGGATGGGTTATAATTTGTAAAAAATAGGTCAACTTTTATGACACCATTGTCAAGAGTTTTACTTACAATTGCTGACAAAGGGTCAAAATGCTTAAAATTCTTACGGAATTCTGAAACGACCCTAAGAATTTTTTTTTTACCTAAAAAAATAATTATATATGTACGCAACGCGATAGTAAATAGATTTCTGAAATAACTATTCTTTTAATTTGTTCTTCAATTTCTTTGTCTTGTTTAATAATATCTATTGAATTAAGTTACCAAAAAGACGTTTTTTTTTTAAAATTACAAATAAATCTATTTTACTTTTTAATAATTACCACAAAACATATAATAAGATAACATACTGAAAAAATTTCCAAATAACCTTAAGTTTCTATAATACAAGAACCTAGCTTGCTGGCTGAGCAAGCTTTGTACCGGGATTGTAATCAATAGGAAAGTTTCTCTTAACTTATAAAAGATTTATCTGTAGACATACCATGGGACACACTACCTAAATGGTATAAATAAAAAATCATACTATATTTGATTTAGCAAAATTTAACGCTACATGTTACCGGTGACTGTTTGTAAAATTCACTATACATGTCAAGCAAATATCTACTGTAGTTTCGGAACAAAAAAAAAACAGGTAATTAATATTATTTGTTCAACTAAATACCATTACAAAATTGAACATTTTTTTTTTATAGAAAAGTAGCCATATTTTTATTTCACATATATTTTTGGGACTATAACAAAAATTAAACGATCTAAATCGTAGCACATGTCATGTTTAAGTTTAAGTAAAACCAACTCTTTTACAATTAAATATAGTTTATCAAACAACCGCAGATGTGTCCCAGTAATTGTACTCATTGCCCTGTACCATTCTAGACTTAACATTAAATAAGATGAAGGATTAATAATATCCTATAAAACAATGAAAAGAAACGTGAAAGTTTTTAGCTGACTTGAAAAAAAAACAACTATCTACGCAGATTCACAAAGGTTTTAAAACACTTTGTTATATTGCACAATCCCCTCCATAATGGATTCCAACTAAATGGTGTTTGTAAGCTCGCCAATTCTTGCTAACTCCTTATACAGGGGTGTTCAACCGTTAGTCACAATGGCGTAGTAATAAATATATATCAGCTTGCAGACCTATTCGATCGGGTAATGTGCCCACACCTTATTATAAAGCAGGTTTCTCACGGTGCGATTAAATTATATAAAAAAAGCTTTACAAAATTATCGAAGAAGAAGCGAAGATCATAGACGATCGGAATTATACTAAGTAAGTATAGAATAAAATTAACATGTTATATTAGGAATATATAGACGTGAATGTCTGTCTATTGAAGAAACCGATTTAAATAATGTTAATTTTAATCGCAAATTCAATATCGAGCTTTACCCGATTACTACATTTCTTAAGCGAAGACAGCGCATTGTAAAAATCTGTTATGTAGGCTTTGTTAATATGGGAATACGAATTCAATAGGTCTTCGTTTTTATTCAGCGTTACATTATTTTAGAAAAAGAAACAACTTTATATGTGCGGAATCTGTGAATAAAAAGTGAAATCAATAAAGAAACACACATACAAATAAAAAAAAAAAAAATAAGAAAAAATTATACGGACAAAATCACGCAATTCGTCCATTTGTTAAATTTATGGGAATCTCAATCATCAGGCCATTAATTTATATGTCTTTAAAAGGATTACTTTCAAAAGCAATATGTTTTTTATATTTATCTGTTACTAGGTTATCCTCACCCATTCTTTGCAAATAGCTGGCTTGTTTTTTTTTCTATGACTACGTTTTATAGTAAGCAGAGGACAATCAAACAACAGCGACCACGACCATAAAATCCACAACGTATCTACGGTCAGCGCTCCGAAGCTTTTCTACCGCTGTTCCTATTAGGCAAATTCATAAATATATTAAAGTTGGTAAGATCACATAGTAAAGCAATACTCCGGTACTGAAAGTGCTTTCCCGTGTAACCGATTGTCCCGAAAAAACTTCCCATCTACCGAACTTGGCGCACAATAGATCCTTTCAATGGCTCGCACAGTTTTTTTCCTCTTGTAAACGACTGCCGGCTAATTAAGGCGAAACCTTGTTGTTTATGCTCTCTTTTGTTCTTATGACATCGACGAGAAACTTCTAAAATTTGAATGGATCATTAGCGCAGTTAGTAAAGTGTTCTACTTGTTAGTGAGTGTTAAATGTTCTATTCCCGGTCGAAATAGATTTTAATGGATGGAATCAATTATTATTACCTAAGACTATATTCGACAGTTTCTAGAAACATCAGAATCTTTTCAGTAATCTTTCACAATTATTGTACTCAGTTTGGCATGAATGTTTGGTACCAAATTTAAATAAAAAACTTTTTAGTTATTAATACAGTTAGGGCCTCAAATACCATACACAAAAACCCACACACTGTTTCAGCAGAAGCCATCGTAGATCCAGAAGTTTGGGGTGAGACAATAAGAGCTCGATAGATTCGCGGCCACTTTACACGTGAGACAAATTCGCCATAGTCACCGCGGTAAGGCTCGTCGCATTCTGTAATCACTAAAGTGTCTATCCAGTGCTGTCTATTAGATTAAGCCATGGTAATCTGGCAATACTATGAGGAATGTCAATATATCCGGTTTTGGGGCTGTACTTTATTTAACATCAGATTACGAATTACCAATCTTCTTTCCCTAGTCCTACAATAAGTAGGGTCGACACAACATTTATTTATATTATGAAATGCGAATTGTCTGTGTTTTATGACTGGCCACCTGGCTGACGTCAACCTTTCTTAGGATCTCCTAGGTAGTGGTAGGAATTTTACCGAGCTGGAATAAATGAATTTTTGTTTGTAACTGAACTTATTTAAATCTATACTAATAAATAAAATTGAAGTATCTGTTTGTAATGTCAAGTACATCTCAATGTAAATACGATACCTGTACCGAAAATACAATTTTTTCAATTTTTGTCTGTCTGCCTGTCGGTGTGTTTGTAACGGGTAATCTCCGGAACAGCTGGGCTGATTTTGACGGGGAACTTAGGGTACATTATATTTTGAAAATAATTAGGGGTAAAAAAATAAAACTCATGAAAATTTGAATAAAATCAAATTCAATGGACAGTTTTACGGGATATTTATGACAAACATTTTTACTTCATCTTAGTACCTACTAAATTTTTTTAGGAAAATAATTAGATTTCCGTATAACAGAATTAAAACGCTTAAAATTAAACGAACAAATGAAACGCAGGCGCAGATGCGGGCACACAGCTAGTCGAAAATAAGACCAAGTTTTTCGATGTAACTATAGGGAAAAAAATTCCACCGGTGTCGAATAATACTGGATATAATTCAGATCGCAACGAGACGTAAACTCTGAAATATGTACACCCAATAGAGTTGTTTTTATTAAAGCATATCTACGTAAACATAAATTGCTGTTAGGTACATGTTTGACACTACTAGTGCAGGGATGTGACTTTCACTAAAGTAACATAAATATGAATGAAGGTAGAATCGGTAAGAGTCTTTCTTTTGTAATCATTGTTTGTGACGGTTTAAAGAAAAACATAAGAGATCAAAGCTCGTCTTCTGAGCGTACTATTGTAGATTGATTGAATGAAGATATATAGCAGCTAATACGCCACGATAACATGGATATACATATATGCCTGATTCCGTACAAATAATGGCCACTCTTTTTATAAATTATCAAAGTTTTTTTTTTATACAACGAGTATTTTATTGTATTATATTTGCACTCAGAATTCTACATTGTTCGAATAAGCCTCATTTATAAGTTGTTTTGTTTTAAACCCTCTCCTAGCCTACATAACTATGTTGCGATAGATAATAAAATGTACGAATGAAATCTCGTTTCATTTATTGTTTGTAATTTATATACGTAATAATTAATATGTATATATACCTATCTAGAAGCTTCTTCCGCAGTAGTATGTAGCTGATATAATGAGAGTACCTGTAAATATAATCTTTCTTATTTTTCGAAAGCGTTATCGTTATTGTGCGGTAATTTTGCTAAGCTCGATCAAAAAACATATATGCTCGCAATAAAGCTGTAACAAAATAAATATTACTTTCTTCGCTGATATCGTCGTATAACCAGCAAAAGTCAGCATTTAATAGATTTGTAAAAGAAACCCGACCGGTCCCATCTCTACGTGCTATTATGGCCGAAGGGACGAAGGAAGGGGCGCCCATTAAAACGGCACATTTCGCCTTTTTATTGGAACATGATAAGGATGTACACGGCCTCCGAATGCATTCACACGCACCACACCGGAAACTTACTGCGCTGTTTTTTTTCGAGCAATAACGCCTTGAGTGGCTTTATCTTTTTTAGCATTGCTCGATTTTCAAGAGTGGCATGATCAATGAAAACTTTTTTTTTGTTAGGGTTCTTTTATTTTTTAATTTGAAACATTAATTTGGATTATCAAGGTGAAAATGTGGCAATGAAAATCGCTGCTTAGAGGAATAAGAAGATTGTTTTTTTACATACAATCGTATCACCTGATATTGGGTGACAATTTGGACTCAGATGGTAGTTCACTAAGCTGAGGCAATTGACGAAATGCTGCGAACTATTTGAATTCATCGTGAAATCAAACCATCGGAAGAACTTTTGGAAATTTACTACATTAAAAAAAAATTATTTTGGCGTTTTGTATTTCTGTTATCTATGATTTTTAAATAAGCTTTAATTCGTCTACCGGTTCCCAATTGAAAATTATTGTTATGTATTTATTTATTTTTATTTTACCAGTTGGCAGTATTGGACGCTATTGACCGTAGGCCTCGAAGGCTAATTGGTGACGAATCACTGATAAATGTAAAATTGTAACCATTAGAACATTGACGGAGAGTAGCTACCTCTGCTGTGTTTTTTCGGTCGCACTTCGGCAAATGTGCCGAATAGCTGCACCAACTCATCTCACCTTCTCCCTTCCATCTGAGGACTACCAGGCGCCGTATGGGCTTTCTTCCATACATTGTGGAAATTCCATTCATTCGCACGAAGCGTTTTGGCTCTTCGTTTATAATAAGAACCGAGAATGAATGGAATTCATTCTGAACTGCGTCTATGTTTCCAAATTCCTGTAATATAGGGGTCTTTGAAAGGCCTCATCCTCACTTACTATCAGGTATGATTGAGACCAAGCGTCGAGCAGTAAAAGTAAAAGTTATTTATATGTATGCATACCCCGTCTAATACGAATTCGATTTACGCTGTTATCACTATATCCCACCTATCACGTTAATTCAAAGTAATATTGTATTAAAACTTACCGAAGATTTAAGAAAGAATGCTTAGTAAAAGTCACACACACAGACAGAGATGTTGCTTTTCAGAATATATAAGGATACTGGATAATATACAAAGATATTTAAGAAAGGCAAGAATCCATCGATAGGGTAGCATCGCGTCCGCATAATGGCGGACATTATGTCCTTTACGTGATCAATATATCAAAGAAACTACGCAGTTCCGACGCAGCTGGCTATATACATACATACATACCACGTTTATACGATCCGATATATGTAATATTACGTGATATTCGCCAAAAACCTATCATTTCTGTCATATGGATATATATTCCTATATTTTACTGGCTTTATTTGAAATCTCTTTTACATCAGAATTTATTATGTCTTTTCATTGTCATGTCATTATTAACAGACCTAGACAAGAAGGTGGACCGACGACCTGGTGTAGGCTGAGGGTATCCGCTGGATGCGGGTAACGCAAGACCGGCCGTTTTAGAGATCTTTGCGGGGGACCTATGTCCAGCAGTGGACGTCTTCTGGCTGATATGATGATATTAAATTAAGAAATTATGTGAGAAAATGTATTAAAAAAATGGTGGATATTTCTGACGTATTTTGTCTATAGATTGAAAACCTTAATTAGCTCAGTGGCTGAATGATCAGGTACAACGTCGATAGACTTAGGTTCAAATTCACCTGTACTATATTTTATGAGGTTTCGATGAAGGTTTCGTGAAGAAACCATAGCATAGTAACCATAACCATGGTAGGGAATTTTCTAAGGTATGCCAAACTAGCTACCACTCTCTTACTTTAAAGTACAGTAAAGACTTTTAGGTCACATCTTAATTAAAATCAAATGATAAAGTGACCAAAAATCACAAAACTTTTTAAAAAAAAATTGTATGTTGCAAAAAATATAATCAAAACATGAAAACGGTTTTAATATACTTTACAAATTAATTTAAAACATTTATAGAGAGCGCGCTGATGACTTCTTTTCAGTAAAAACAACGCCTCAGGTAGTGTTGCTTTAAAAAATAAAAACCTATATAAGGCTAAGCCCACTCAGTGGTACGGGGACGGTGCAATTAATAAAAGTTAATTTGCATTTCAGGTCAAGGGAGAAACATTTTAATTAAATAATTCAGGGCTGTACTATTGCTGTGTACGAAAACTGTGTATACGCAGCTTATGAAATTATATTTCATAGAAAGAGTATCAATCAACATGTATCCCTCCTTTCCATTCTTTATTTATAATCCTTAATAACTCTCAAAAGTTTGGGTCGATTTAAATTAAATTTAGTATACAGATACGTTTTAATATATAAAGGCGCTTTCTCACCTCGTTAGCAAGATCAGCCAAAGCGTCTTAAGTATACAAATGGCAGCGAAGTAATTATTTGAATAAACATTCAAGGCAGAATACGAATAAAATCAATAACGTAGTAATTACAAAATCGTTCAATGTATCAGTTCTAATTATTGGAAATACAGAATGGAATAAGATTACGATGTACGTAGGCGATTCGTCGGACACGATCCGCGTTCGCCGTTGACGTTCATTAAGAAGTGAACTCTGTCACGGCTACACCGACCATCGACGCTTCACCAGAATGCCAGCTTGTTAAATCTAGTACCGACATAATTTAAAAGAATGTTATAATGACGCGCCGTCAAATAGAAATAATTATAAGATACTGTTTGTAGCTCTAAATAGCTCCAGCTAGTTACATCAACCTTTCATTTACGTGATGCAGTGAAAGGCTGTGACCTGGAATAACCTGGAACCTGAAAGCGGTAGCAATAAGATATTAGATAAGTGTACTGCTTTAGATTAATTGGAGTCTCCCGAATTACAAAAGGTCTACATCGGAAAGAAATAAGCTAAAGAAGAATAAAATAATATGAAAACTTATTTTTTAATTATAACTGTTTAAAACCATTCCATACAACCAAAAGACGTCCACTGCTGGACACAGTTCTCCCCCAAAGATTTTTACAACGACCGCCCGTTGTGATATCCGTATCCAGCGGATTCTCACGACATTCATCAGGGTGTCGGTGCACCTTGTGGGAAGCATACCCACGTTATTTTCTTGTTCGCAGCTGCCATTTAAGAATCCGTTGGTCCCATCGGGGATCGGTTCTACAAGTAATGTACCTAGTTCATCGCCATAAGTTTGACAACTCTTTGAGCAATCTCGGTTGCTTTGGTTTTTCCGTGGATTTCCTTCTCTCTGATTCGATCATCCATGAAACTTTGAACGTAACGCTCTTCATTACCCGCCAGATAACTTTGGACTTCACTACGCCGTAAGTCATCACTACCAATACACACTGGTAGAGGACTTTTGTCTGGAGACACTGTGGTATTTCGGACGAAGAGATTCTGCCTAGCTTCCAAACTCGGCCATTATCAGTAGTTAATTTTAATTTTATCTTTAAAACATTGGCCACATACTAGATTTCATTTTGTTACAATACAAATTGTAGATACGACGCTCATTTTACATAGATGTCTGTTATGAAATACTACAGGGTCTCGGGTTGTTTTCGAGACGTGACTTGTCCGAATCTAGGTCTCAATGTCCAAAGAGAACTTATTTAAACTAGGTTTCTTTGAATACCGACCTTTTTGCATTCATATTATGAACGTTAAGCTAGTTTTACCTTTCTTTGGTTATTTCTAACTCAACGCTCTGATCACATTCTCGCCTGATGTTAAATGACGATGTGGTTCAGGACTGTTACCAGACTAAGCTTACTCTAAGTTTAGCTCCGAAATAATGCTGTCGGAACACACCTTTGATGTTTGACAAGAGGTTTTCAAACTTGAGGGTGGTAGCTACCCAGACGGGCATAAGTAAAAACAAAAGTTTGAGGATAAGTAAAAATAAATTTCAATATTGAATTTCAGTTACTGAATGGATATTAATATTCAAAACGAATTTTACAATGGCGTGTTTAATCCCAAACGACATACTCTTGCCTAATAAAGAATAAAACTAAAATATAATATTTGTTGCATAAATTTACCGATCATTAAAATAATAATCAAACACTGTCATGAATATATTACATAAAATAATATAATGATTAATTGATCACTGTTTACCCCTTTTTCATAAAGGCGTGATGATACATCAACAAATAATAATAATTATTTGTCTATTGAATCAGTAAAATATTACCGCACAGATATTACAGTCCTTTTATATAGATTCGTGGATAAGTAATCTAAAAGCGCATTAACTATCGTTTAATCCCAGCTTATCGATAGGTCATTTCTTAACGTTTTATAAACACAGTTCATAAACAACAGAATGTACACTATTAACACTTCAAAAAAGGGCCGCAGCTAAATTTAAATTTAAGGTAGGGCTGCTGTGATTATAGACAGGTTTGCAATGATATCATTATTGCTTATGAAGCAGTGGGTTTCTAGCACATCCGTGTCGCCCCAGCGGCAGGCCCAAAGTCCGGGCCACTATTTTTGTCTTCCGTCCAAGGAACGACAGCCTGGTACCAATTGCGCCCCCCTTCTCCAGCCGCTAACCAAGGAGCCCTCGCCCCTCATCTCCCTGCAATCTTAGCTTTCGACAAACAGTGCCCCCCGATAAACTGAAGGAGACACCCCACAATTCCCTTGACCATACTCAAAAGTAGCAGACGTGGCTTACTGAATTGCTTCATACGGTACGAAGTGCACAATTCAGTTAATCTCGGCCCAAAAAATTGTGTTCGCAGACATGAGTTCGAATTTTACAAAGGTTTTGAATTTTCAATTAAGAAGATCACTGTGATCGTAGGCCATTTTTCACCGAATTAAAAAAGGAGTAGGTTACGAATTCGTCTGTATGTTTTTTGGTGGTCTCATTTCCACCAAATCAGTATCTAATCAGTGGAACTCAGGAAAATCGAGAAAATCTCTCGAATATTATAGACCAACGGTCCGCAACAGGCAGATCGCGATTTTAATGTGTTGTGTACTCGAAGTATAAATTAATGCGTAGATAAGATAACTTTATTAATTGAAATTTTTTTTTTAAGACACATAGAATCTAACTTATTCTGTTTTAAGTTGCCTAGTTAACCTGTTTTAGAAATACCTACAACTGATATTATTTGATTACTTTCCTACTAGCATATGTATGTGTATGTTTGTGTGAATCAGTTATAACTGTAACTGATGTGAGTTAAATAGTTATAGTTATTTTTTTGGACCTCGTTAAAATTTTTCCCCAGTATCCGGACTCCACCTAAAACTACTTGCCGACCCCTGTTATAGACACTTACACGTGTTTTATATATTTGTTTCCAAAACAATTAAGTAGGCTTCACAGCTATACGTAAAAGTACATAATTAAAGTAAAAAGTAGATTTTTTTAAATAAAAACAATACTGACTTTAAAAGAATAAACTATAAAAATGCAATAAAAAGTAAATAAATAATTACTTTATTAATCTGCTTCTGTTTACTTCAATATATCGTTAGTTTTGATATCATTATTAATTTTGGAGTTGGTGCCAGCTTGAATTAACCAATGTACTCATTTATAAATGGAAACAACTGCCTATACTTTGTCATAATTATATAAGAGGTAAATAAAGGACTAGGGTGATTTTACTGAACAATTATTCAAAATTATATATAATTAGCGACGTACATTTACACCACTTTGTTGTCCGTAAGCTAGCAACGATTTCAAAATTATTAATGAATTAAAATATATCCTAAACAGAAGCAGATTAATAAAGTAATTATGTATTTACTTTTTAGTACATTTTATAGTTTATTCTTTTGAAGTTGGTTTTGTTTTTAATTTAAAAAGTTTTTTCTCATACTCGGCTGACTTGCTGTCTACCCACATACTAAAAATCTTTGTCCAAATTAAAATTGAGAAAAAAACATTACTAATGTAGCTCGACATAAAGAGATATGAAATGTTTGAACAAACAATGTAGATCTTCATACATAATTGCAACAAACGCAATATTTTAGGTATGAGATTCTTTGAAACACCAGTCGCATTCAGCTAATTTTAAGAGCTATCCCGCAACGATCAAAGCCTTGGTAAATCAAAATTGTCTTAGAAAAACTCACAAATTCAGTGAACCATCTGAAGTCTATGAATTGTAGAAAATCCCTGGTTATTAAGGTCACCGGTAGAGGCTTATTTGACTTTCACTCACCTCGTAAACTAAGGGTCCAATATTTGGCAATAGATGCGTACTTTATCAAATATAGAGCAATTTAAGGGATTTTCTTGATACTAAAACTTTAATGGTATTCATTCAACATTAGTTATCATTGCACAGATTCGTAGAAAAAGACTCAAGCTTCACATCAACTATTAATAGTAGAAAAATTCTTCCGATAGGGCAAGATAAGAGAAGTTTGTCCATACTGGTCCAGACCCTATAGGGTGTAGGTATCACAACTTTTGATATTCTCACATTAATGATTGACATATTGATGATTCACAAGTTATTGAATTTAAGATAACAGTCTACATGACAGACTGAGATGCCGCCAAAAACCCATAGGTTTTATTGGCTATTTACTTTGCTTTTCTAGGATATAACATGTTGTGATTGTCCCATAAAACGCAAAGGGTTCTCCAGGATAACGAAAAGTAAAAAAAAAATTGGATTAAATGAAATTCTTGACGGATACTGATGAAATTTTATTTGTGCTATAGCAAACTAATTAGCACACAGACATAAACATTAACATAGACATAAACTGCGCTGCGTTGAGACACTCTCGATATAAACATGGCTTTGGTCACACAGTTATCCTTGATATATTTATAGGTTAGGTCACAAAAACAGCTTCGATATAAACATGGGTTTGGTCACAGAGTTACCCATGGTATATTTATAGGTTAGGTCACACAGATACCCTCACTATAAACATGAGTTTGGTTACAGAGTTACCCTTAATAAATATAGGTTGGTCACACAGACACCCTCGATACAAATATGGGTTACGTCACACAGACACCCTCGATATAAACATGGGTTTGGTCACACAGTTACCCTTGATATAGGTTAGGTAATTTTTGTTCTCAAATAAAATTAAAACGCATGTACTTACTAACTCGTCGTTCATACTAAAGTCGCCGTGTGTCAATTAAATTACTATAACTTTTGATAGATTTGATTGAATTTAAAATTTATTTTTTTCGATTTTAATGAAATAACCTTTTAATGTTAACCAGAATATACTTTCGAATTTTTAAAATATTCTTAGTACTTTCTAATATATGCCAGCACATTTAAGGAGACAGACAGGCATTTCTAAAAAATATTTAACTGTATTTAATCAACTATTTTAAACCCCTTCAGAAATCGGAAATGTACAGACACGTGAAATTTACAATTATATTATTAGTATAGACATATGTTCAAATATTGAAAGTTTTGAAACAATGATTGCTCAGTAGGTAGTATGGTCGAATTTTGCATCGATGGATGTACATTCAAACCCATCTGTCGATATGATCGTACCCACTCGACTCTATAATTAACCTGAGCTTTCGGTAAAGGAACATATCGTGAGAAAGCATGGCAGTGAGAGGCACTTTCTAATAATGCCTGCCTGGGTAGCTAGCACCCTTAAGTGTGAAAACCTGACTCCAAGCACTAATAGGTGTGTTGCAGCAGCATCATTTGTTAACCAGTGCGACTAGGCTTAGTTAATTGCCTGATTAGTTAATCCTGGACCTCATTGTTAATTATCTTCTTTGTGTCTGTGTGATCTGGGTTAAGAGTTGTACCACCCCATGTCTTGCCGAGGATGTCGTAAAAGACGACTAAAGGATAAACCAGGGTTATAGGTAGCAGCATCCTCTGAGTACCATAAACACCTAGTGCGATCGCCAAGCCGCCTGCCAAGCGTGGCGATTATGGCAATCCCCCCTTTCCTTATGGTATTTTGGGAGCTGTGGACGTATTTCGGTTGAATGGATGGATGGATGGAAATCAAAATGCTGTATAAAAAGTTAATTAAAAACTAATAACAGATATGATTTGATATTTTTTTTAAATCAAATTAAATCAAAAAAGGAAATTACAAAAGATTTAAAATCCGTCAAAAGATAATAATATTCGTGAAATTTATAACAGTAGTCATCGTGTCTGTCGATTCTCTCCTTCCTTCATTACATTCCGCTCCCTTTTAATGTAATATCCCGTGTTATCGCATTAAGATTGAGTGCGGACGGTCTCCTTCTGTATAATTAACGGAGATTTCTTCCCGACCTTCCTTGACCTTTCCATTCCTGAAAGGTTCCTTATAAAATAATGTTGGTGGTGTTTTGGTATTTACCGAATTGCCAGGACTTCTGATAGACTGCAAACTGTCATATGATATTGTAAGTCTATATGAAAAGTGATAATCAGATAATACACACATACAGTGTGAAATTGAAATTAATGGCAATAATTAAAAAGACATTTTTAAATAAGTTTAGTGGATAAATTTTAAATAAAACTACAAAACATGCATTACAGATTCAATTAAGATATCAAAATCACGTAGCCGTTTTGCAGCGGTCGATAACTCGGTAACCATATAGGTAACAATTATCAGCTGACGTGCGGAAGCTCGAGTGGGATCATTGCCACGGTTTCGATATTTTTAATTAAATTTTTAACTTAATTATTTTTTTCACTATATTATTATTGCTTTAGACTTGTTCAGAATTATAATGAAAAGCTCCCATTTAATTATTGTCATTGATTTCAAAGTCACCTGTATACGGAAATAGTTACACGAACTATTGGCAACACACGATTTGTCATTTTTGAGAAACTATGCCGTAACGAGAAACGGCATGACGTCATGTCTGTTACGTCACAGCTCTCGAGTCACTAGTGTATGCGCGTATACTGTAAACACTTCGTCGCTTCTCTATCCGAGTGTTCGTACTGCGTGTCACTGTCTTTTCGAATATAGTATACCTGATACGTTCATCCCTTGTATACACACTTTATATTTATATCTAATACAAGCTGTACCCTCGCCTTCACCCGCGTGGAGTTCAGACAATTTGCAGCCTATGCAATTTACGTCATAATGTCAAAATTTTATCGAAATCTATTCAGGTGTTTGATTTATATCTAGAAGTATGTATGTATATTAAATTTCGTGGTTGTCACTTAAAAAATAATGGATTTTCATAAAACGGTTAATTCAATATTTTACCCCCTCACCGTTGAAATTTTGTTTTCATCATAAAAGCCCTCTAATTTTATAAAATTTCAATATTGTAGCCCCAGCGGTTTAGGCGCTGCGTTGATTTATAAGTCATGACAAACTAGTTTATGTAATACATAGATTATTTCATTTATTTACTCTAAAAATATTTTATTTTATTAATATCTCGATTACCCATAAAAATGAGACAATAGGAAAAGAATGGAAAGCTGGCGTAAACGCCAGGTTAGTGCTCAAGGGGTTAATAATAATAACAATAATCTATAACTTCATTAATAATAACTTTGCTGTTTCATATTGCTGGGCTTCCCGTGACGGTCAAGCTATTTCTTCATCGTAAGCTACAGGATTCGAACCAACGTCGACTCGATTTCATTACAACTGCGCTTCGCGTTGTTAAAACTGTTACAAATGTATTTATTTTACAAATACATTACAAATCTAAATATATATTAAATTTTTAAATAATTTATATTAAAGAGGGTTACGTTTAATTCAAAGAGATTTTATAATAAGACGGAGTACAGAATACAAAAGATTTAATTTATTTCCAGTTAATGATTTTCGTAACTATTTTTTGGTTAAAACAAAAAAAAATGTGTACATAAAATTCAATTATTTTATGTATTTTTTTTTAATCATTAATTCATTCGCTGGTCAATTGTAATTGTTCCAGCACACAACGAGCGGGCCGGGACACCAGCGCGATGTTTCTACAGAAAACATCGCGTCGACGCGAGCCGAACCTGATCTCTTATATTGTAAAATTGAGCTAGCGACATGATCCGCTCGCTGTGTGTCAAAAATAACAATTGTTTGATCAATGCACATGAACGATATACGGCAAATATACCAAAAACACAATCTATACTAATAAATAAAATTGATGATTTGACTATCTATAAATACTGATATTAATAATACTATTAAATAAAATTGGAGTGTCTGTAAAAACTAATAACAGCCAAAGTACAAATATTAATTTGTAATGTCATAATATTTTTTTTACTTAGTAGATATAAATGTATATCCGATATCTATACCAAAAATACAATTTTTAATATTTTTGTCTGTCTGTTTGTTTGTTCTGGGTAATCTCCGGGACGGCTGTACGAATTTGTACGGGATTTTTTGTGGTAGATAGCAGATGTTACTCCCGATAACTTAGAGTACTTTTTATTTTCGTAAATAATTTGGGTGCCGCGTAAAAAAAAATTGAAACTCATAAAAAAAATTGAATAAAATCTGATTCAATGCACAGTTTTACGGACAAGTGCTTGAATTTATGAGAAATATTTTTACTTTATCTTATTACAAAAAAAGATTAGGGTTCCGTGTAAAAAAATTAAAACGCAGTGAAGGATTTAAGAAACGCGGGCACAGCCGCGGTCACACAACTAGTTTCGAAATATATATGTTTATAATGGAACACAACAATAGCGCGATGTAGAATCGTTAAAAAAAATAAGTTTTTGTTTGTCCTTAATATATAAAATTGAAGTTACTGTTTTTTTACTAAATATATACACGAAAGACCAAAAATGTAATTTTTCTTTGTTTGTCTATGTTAGTTAGTTACTGTTTGTTCCAGCTAATATCCGGTACGGCTGGACCGATTTGGACGGGACTTTTTTTATTAAATAGCTGAAGCTACTCTTCGCAAAATAAGTTACTTTATTTTTTCGAAAATAATTAGGGTCCCGCGTAAAACAATTAAAACTAATAAAAATTGGAATAAAATCCGTTCCAATGCATAGTTTTACAGGCAGGTATTTGAATTTGTGAGAAATATGGTTGCTTAATGCTTAATTAGCAAAAAAAATTAGAAAAATATTTAAGGTCCCGTATTAAAAAAATTAAAAAACTATATTACACAGTGACAAAAATACATAAAACGCGCGCGCAGGCATGGGCACACACCTAGTGTTTACATATTTTCTCTGTTTGTTCCTGCTAAACTCCGGAACGGCTGAGCTGACTTTGACTGGACTTTTTCTATTATATAGCTGATGGTATACGGCGTAAAATTTACTTTTACTATTGGAAAATAATTAGGCTTCCGCATTAAAAAATTTGAACTCGTGAAATTTTAAACAAATTCGATTAAATGCATAGTTCTACTGGCAAGTGTTTGGATTTGTGAGAAATATCTCTTACTCTCTGTTAATACCAAAATCAATTTAGGGTCAGTACTATTATACTACGCAATGAATAATTGTTCAGAATAGAAAATATATGTGAGGAAAGCCGTGGGAATAGCCAGTACTTTATAGACATTATTTTTTCAAATATGATTATGTTATTACGGCAACTTACTTTCCATCTAAAATTTTGATTAATACTTCCTCTGTATATTTAAAACTTTTCCTTTTAATTCAAGCAAAAACAGTTCCTACCGTTTTCCGCCGTTTTCCTCCTTTAGGGTGGCTGTGTGAAGAGCTACTTTTCATGGTAATTAGCCGAGGCCCTCCCAGACGTGAATGTCACTTGCAAGGGGCGCGAGGTAAATTGGGTTTTATAACAATTTAAAAATATAGTTTTGGTTACATAATTTATTTGGTATACCCAGTGATAATGACATATAGATAGGTATAGATACGATATCTATATATCCTTTAATTATTTTTTTTGATGAGGGGAATGCATTTACGCACTTCCTCTATAGACCCCACCGGAGAGTGAAATCTCCCCGATGGGGTCGATAGAGCGGTGTGTAGGACTCGCCTGGCGCTGAGGGCGCCGGGAATATCCACTAATAACTAACTAATTAAGTCAATATCTTTATATCCAATAATATAGAAGTGCATGTAAAGGAGATCTTAAGTAAATAGATAGAATTCCGTATACTTTTATTAGTGTAATATGCATGTCCTAAATGAGCTACATAAAATTCTACGCTTCAAGACGTAACGCGTGACGGCACACATCACCACGCTCGTACGTGACGACATACCTACAATATATATATGTATACCGTACAACATGACGTAAAACGTACAGAGTTTTCTAGGGTTGCTACACATTACTTAGTAAAATTAGAATAAAAACAAAAAAAACAATCTTTTCCTCGAAAAATGTTTTGAATTCATCTAACATATCCTACATTTTGCCTGAACTGTCGGTGAAGAAAAACGCTTTAAGAGGAAATACGGTCAACGTTTAATCCGTACAGACGTATTATAACCTGTTTCCTTCCTGGATAGTGCCGTTATAGAAAATGTTTTCACACCATGTAATATATATTAGGGTGGTGTTAGCTGGGGTGTTTTTGAACTTCTTTGCTCCGAGGAGATCAAACGCTTCCGAATTATAAAAAAAATATTGAGCTCTTTATATTTATTAATTCTATGATAGTCCGCATTGGAAATAATATAAGAATTTCATTTTTGTTCTTTAGAATTTTATAACTCGGTTACAAAATGATCTAATAAGTAATAATATTGCTAATTATTTGAAAATTTAACTTTGAGCTCGAATAACTTTTAAACAAATAGACATAACGAAAAATTATAATAAAACTTTTTTTAGAACGTTAAATTTCATTTAAAAATGTGTATTGTAATACTCATTATTGGAGATCATTTTTCTCCGCGTTATAAAATTGTCACAGTTTCTTAATTAAACTATAATATAACGCCAAACCTACCATAAACTGAAACAAGTACTAAACATCCCACAATACACTGAATTAATGAACAATGAAGTTTTAAACATTTATTTATCTACTGAATTTATCTTGAAATAGGATATTGTAATGATAATAAATGTCTTCGATAAAATGATAATATATTATATCGTATTCTTGCCAACCCTATTCATGAAGCTACTACTCTGAAATAAATTAAACCTTCCACTATATGCACTAATATCTAGGCCAAGATAAATATACAGTTTAACCCCTTGAGCACTAACCTAGCGTTTACGCCAGCTTTCCATTGTTTTCCTATTGTCTTATTTTTATGGATAATCGACATATTAATATTTATAATGCTCCATCCACCCATCCACCCATCCATTCAACCATAAGACGTCTACTGTTGGACATAGGTTTCCGCCAATAAAAGTGGGATTGCCATAATCGCCACGCTTGGCAGGCAGGTCGACGATCGCAGTAGATGTTTGTAATACTCAAAGGATGGAACTGCCCATCCTCTGATTTATCCCTTAGTCGCCTTTTAGGACACACACGGGAACGATATGGAGTGGTACTATTCTTGGCCGACACTCGATAATACTCGATATAACGATAATGCTCTCTTATAAAAAAAACTTAAATACGTTAAACTTTATAAACCGTATGTAACGTTTATTCATGTATTTCATGAATATTGGTCATGTATATTGTATATTTTCATGAATTTAGTAAAAAGTTGTTATTTTGAAATTACAAACAAACACTTCAATTTTATTTAGATAGTATAGATAGCTGATATCACTTTGGTGATTCCATAGACTTAACGAGTAATATCATGCTAGTAGTGCAAAATTTACGATAATTAACAATAGATTTTCAAAAAGTAACGCTTTCATTAATCGAACTTCAATAGTACATTATTGCAAAAACCGTGAAAGAGGCAATTCCAGGTCGAGTATGAGTTTGAAGGCCGAGCCGTAGGCGAGGACTTCACTAATACAAGACAGGCAATTGTCATTTCCGCCGAGCCATATATAGTGCTTTTCTGAAAAGAGTGCAGGGAAAAACACATACTTTTTGTATTATACATTTAAGTAATATCAAAAGTTACATTAGTATCAAGACGTAATTTCACCTTTGCCGCCAATTTTCTTTTAATCACCTGTGCCGAAAGGCAAGCGCATTTATGGCTATACAGCCACGTGAAAGCAAGTTGTTCTAAGCAAAGAGACTTACTTTGGTATGTCAAGAATGATAAATGAGATCCAATCAAAGAGTATTTAATAACCCCAGCACGCCGTTTTATACAAACATTGCTGAAGCGTTGTAATGTTCCAAATTCAAAAAACGCTCCTGCGATGGGGTCATTTTTTTTGTCCGTAAATTAGATACTTCGCGCATTTTTTTTTCTCGAAAATAATGACAATATTTCCATGCATGTTTGAGAAAAATTCATTACAGACTTCAATGTGAATTATTTTGCATGTCTTTTTAAAACAGTTCAATACAATAAATAAAAGTTAATTTGATAATTTTAATGTACTGCACAACAAAAAAAAGATATAAAAAAACGCTTTTTTACTATATGGGTTTCAGTGTCAAGACTATATGTCACCAACATCTCACAAGATATTAAGTGACGATGTGGTCCAGTACTAAACAATCTAAGCCTAGTCGTAGTTAAAATCACACCACGGTACTCCCGAGGATGTGACTAGGATTTCGAGAAAAAATAAGAAAAGAGGAGGGGAAAATAAAGGGCAATAAAAAAAACAAAAATATAAAGTAACCCATAGAGTTATGGGAAAAAAATAGTGATGTATAAATAGTTATTAAGCGTTTAGTTTTGATTTGAAAAACATACTTGAAGTAATTTACAAACATATCAAATAAAGAGTCACCATTGTGTGAAAAAAGCCTAGTTGTAACTGTTCACAAGTGATGCTGTTTGAACACACATATTGGTATTTAGGTTTTAAAACTTAGACATCTTACCCCCAGGGATATTAGAAAATGCCCTCCGACCATACTATAGTCTCATCGCTAAAAGCTCAGGCTCACATGGAATAGTATAAAGCGAAGATTTGAACGTACATTCATCAACGCAGTAACACTAAAACTTCCTAAAATTATATCAAGTCACCCCAGTAAGAACATCAGAAAAATCGAAAATTTTGATGCGTAACATAAAAGCTTTCTTATGTTTTAAAACATTTAAAAAACTCTACGTTTTAAATATTCTTACTTACGTTCCTACAACATGTATGAGAAAGCAGCTTACGCTCACTCTGTCCTCTATAACACTAAATTTTACGAGCCTCTCTAAAACAATCATTAATACAGAGTTTATTGCAAGAAACGTTACGGCTGTATTCTGTAACAACGAACTTAATTCGAAGGCATTAATTTTTTAATTGAGTTAATAGGCAAAATGCTCTCATTTGTAAAGCGACAAACGTTTGTAAAACAATAGCCCTCGCGTTAGCACTAAATATTCTTAATTTAACTCTTAACTGTAAGTTCGTATGATGATGAAAAGGGGTCCTCTATAAACAACAAATGGGTATATATAGCCCAATAATATAAAATTGTATTTAGTTTGATGAGCAAATGAGAATTAAAGACACGAAGAAACAATGACGCCCATCGTAAATTCTGAGATCTCCCAAACACTCCTTTGAAACGAAAAATTTAACAGAGGTCAGCAATTTTGTTTGGTAGAAATATGAAAAGTGTTCCAAATGTCAGATTTGGCTGCACGGCTTAATGCCTTTGCCTTTTCCCTATGAAAGAATTAAAGATGAACAATCGTTTATTTGTGAAATATATTTTAAACATATGAAATAATACCAACCCGGGAATAAAATTGTAAAACATACTTACTTCTTAAACGTGAATACGTCAATGCTCCATCGAGATCAGGCGCAGTCAAATTTTATTAGCTTTCACTTTTAATGTCGCCGGGGCTTACGGTTTTATCGTTCAATTATAGAATCGAGATGTTTTGTTTACTTACGGTTGTTTTTAAAGCCGCACGATACGAGAGAAAAGAAAAAAAATCAGCCGATTTTATTTGAGCGGAAAATTGAATTTTCTCTACCTTGATACAAGACGGTTTATTTGATTGCTCTGCGGCTTGACTGTTTCGAGAGAATTGTTTAACGAATGTTTTTACATCGGTTTTATTTATTATCTTTACAAGTAGAATATATTTCATTATATGTATAAATATGCTGTTGCTTATTATCGACGTTATTTTATCCATAGCTGACTGTGCTCCTTACTTAGCATGCAACAATTCTTCATCTTAATATCGACCTCATCATTATATTTCTTCTTGTACGCTAGTAATTCCGGTTTTCAGCTTAATATGTAACGTTATATTTCTGGTTATTTTTTACACCACCTTTTAAGATTTAAATATAATATGCAAAACAAAAGTGAACTGTCACCGTACGCCTGCCAGATATGAAACTTCAACTCTATTTAGTATTATTTAGTATTAGTATACACATGATATGCATAGAAGGATGATTTATTAACGGAAATAAATATGCCATAATCAATAATAAAATAATTCGAATCCTTTAAAAGAAATAGTTGATTGTTTATCGTATAAACATTTAAATTAACTAGTGCCCGCCTGTGATCGAAATCCGTCCATAATTCATAAAAACGTTAACAATCTTGTTTGCTTTTTATTGTCAACTGCTCAACAGACAATATTCCGTCTATAAGGCAAATAAATGTCAAGTCTGACATTGACATGTGATTGATAATCGTAAGGGATAATGATAGATGTGTGTTCGTGTCAAACAAATGGTAGTGTGTGAACTGTATTGTTTTATTAATTTAATGTATTTTTATGCATCATTTAAAAAAATATTAGCATTCTGCACTCCTCTATATAAACTCATACTCACTCACATACTCCTCCGTCAGGTCAATTTTCGTAAAAAGGGGTAAAAAAATTTTGCTTCACATATTAATATTATAAAAATGTTGATTTCATACAAGTCATTTGAGCATAGCGACGCGATACCACGCCGTATTAGACATTTTATACTAGCATATAACGTAGCGACGCGCGGCCATGTCAACAGTCTATCTGACCAGCCGCATTACATGCTTCACATCAGAAACTCGCGTCAGAATATTTTATATTTTATTATTTTATCATTTATTCAAAATGTAGGTAAAAAATTATTATTATCAAATCATTTATATATCCTTACAATACCTGCCATTCGAAGCGGAATTAACAAAATAATATCAAACAATAATAACAAAAGGTTTGTTGATTTCAAAACAAGACTCAATAGTGATTCAATTTGACAATCATAAACAATGATAGTCCAGATTCAATGGATTCGTTTTTAGCTATATGAGATCTCAACATACATACATGGCTTTTAATTTACCTGAAACGAAACACGGTCATTTGAGTTCGAAATAGCATTGGTAGCTTTTTGCACTAAGCAAAGCGTGGCTTGAGATATTTTTGATGAAACTTGATGACGAAATTTATGAACAAAAATACTATAATCCCTTTTGATAATTAGTTTTTTTTCGAGACAAGATATGTAATTAACGTGCGTTGGAAAAAAGCAGTTCGAGCGGTTTTCGTCTTTTGAAACTGACATTCACAAGCAAAAAGATGGCGATACGATGTTTTTAATTATCCAGAATCTGACCGTCATCGCTTACGATGCATTTAGTTTTTGATGAAGATTCAAAGATATCAAAAGTACTTCAATAACAAATAGTGATCAAATTTATTTACTTTTGATGAAGAGTTCTACCAGTGACATCTATTTATATTCCAACCCTCAGGGAGTTACTTATTCTAATGATGACATTTTTTCTTAACCGCCAGTTTGATATAAAATAATAAAAGGTCAGAGCTGAGACGTCATAGATATTAGATAAGTGTTAAGTGGACGATTATGGATGTAGAATCTACTATTAGATCGCTCGTGTGACTCCGAGAACACGGAAGTTCATTTAGCAGATTTTAATATAAGCTATATTTGGCGTATAATGAAACCACAAATGTAATATTAGGAAGGTTTGTAATATGAAGGAAACATTTTGAGCAGAGCTTATATGGATACGTGTTTATATTGATTAATTATTTATTGTACTCGTTAATTGAACGATACATCTAAAATATTTTTACCATCATGATTTGAGATAAAATTAAAGACTTTTCTTGTCGAATAACGGCAAAGTGGCAACAAAATACAATGCAAAAATAATGTTAAATATCGACAGTCTATCGCAGATCACTGCTAATATCATGTTCTATGAACCTTTTGGGTTTTTATCTAGATTAGATAGAGTGAGACCAACACAAGATAAACCAGACCAAGTATGAAACATCATCACATTTATGGCAAAAAAAAGTATAAATTAACATTTACTGATTTATAATTTAAAAAATAATGTATGCTAAAAATATAGATGCATAATTATTAAACATTTATAAATTTAACCAATTTATGAATTAGATATACACTTTAAAGTATAAATGGTCAAAGCAATACTATCATGGCCATTTTAAGGTGCTTCCGGCGTATTTATTGGTTTAATTTAAAATACGAACAGCGATAGGACGAATAAAAAGTTAAGTCACCACCGATGCGAGTCAATTCAGTGTTAAAATGTGGCATTCCAAAACAACGTACTAATATCTAGATCTATATGTGAATTCAACCCCTTGAGCACTTACCTGGCGTTTACGCCAGCTTTTCATTGTTTTCTTATTGTCTTTCTTTTGTCTTATTTTTATGAGTACTCGACACATTAAATAAACACTTATTTAAAGAACTAAAAAATAATGAACACGCAGAAGGATTTCCGTAAACTTATTAATACACGGCGCCAGTACGAAGCAGTAGCTGTATACACACATATTGAAAATTCAAGGAAAATTACATTCCCTCATAGAAATTCATCTCTCGCATGTTATAAACAAGGGAATCATTCCGTACGCCTCATTCGCTTATTCATTTATTCGTTGTACGTTTTTCTTATGTAGTAATGTAACCCACATACATTATGTATATGTTAACGTTTGGATGAGATTTTTGTACTGTGTTTGTTATTTTCTATAGTATTACTTCGTTTATTTTCTTTTCTATTTAATTAAATTTTGATACCACTACAGTGGCAAACAGGCATACGAACCACCTGATGGTAGACGGTCACCGTAGCCTATGGACGCCTGCAACACCAGAGGTATCACGTGCGCGTTGCCACATCTAAAATTTAAGGGGTAATCGGCAAAGTTACGTATTTATTGATTATCAGCGACTCCGGGGTTTATTTAGACCATAGTTTCTCAATCTTATTTTGATAACCGACCATTCTATAATATGTTTTTTTTTTTCTAAATTTTTTGCTGTTTTTAGACTATATTTTTAACCTGCCCTACCCACTAAGTGGTACCTCAATGCTTTTAATTTTCTGTGGATCTCTGGCCCCACCACGCTGAGAACCTAGGATCTAGACAAATGTACTTAAATAATATCATTTCGACGCATTGCGTTCCAGGAGCAGCCAGGTAGGTAGTAGGCAATTAAGCTCGACTAAATCGCGTTCTCCTTACACTTGGGAATAAACCTTTATAGTGATACATTAAAAACACGTTAGTTGTTCCGGCATCAACAAGTATATATTGAAGGCCAACTTGAAGGCTCTGCGGGGAAGTTACTTTCACCTACACATTTAATCGTGTCTTACGCACAAAAGCACAAAACGTTTATTGTGAGCGTAATGATTAAAGATTACAATAATATAACAATTTATTACAAAGGACGACTCTCGGTTTGCTTATAGACGATGCACGCTCTGAACATAGCCGCGGGCTCGGCGATAGGAAGGCGCGAGAGCACTGGACGCGTTTGACGTCATGAAGTGACGTTGACCCAATATTTACAAGCACATCGTAATTAATACGCCACAGCTTTAGCCGTGGTTTTTTTTTTTTACACTGTATAGGCTTAGTCCTTTAACTACAATTTCACCTGATGTAAGTGACGATGTAGTCTAGGATGGTAAACACTCTAAAGCCTAAAGGTTCTCAATTGGTGCTAAGGGAACACACCTATTGTTATTTAGCGACACCTCCTCAAACTTGAGGGCGGTAGCGGAATCATTAGAAAATAGTCTATCACCATGCTATAGCTTTCTTACTATGATTTCCTTCACCGAAAGCTCAGGTAATTTTAGAGTTGGGTAGATGAGCTCGAACCCACATCCATTGACGCGGAATCGGACTGGACAACCAACTGCGCCATCATCTTTTCATGTATATTTAGTCCGGTATGATGATGTCAACTATCAATAGATTCTCATCTATCGGCGATCATCATCTTTCTTTGACTATAATATCATTTAACATCAGATATAGTCATTTTGGCCCAAACAAAAAAGTTTGAAGTTTGACCACAATTTCACTAATATAAATCTACGTATAGAAGATGGCTCTCAAACGAAACAAAAGACTGCTTGGCAACAGATTTTACAACTTGACGATGGTAGTTATCCAAGCGGACAGTAAAATCATTCACTATCTTATAATATATTATATTGACCCCATGTCACATCAAAACACTCCTAGTATAATAGTAAAGAACGCATATATATCAAGTAAGCAAACCATAGAGCCAGTCACATCAGTAATAGTTAAAACATTACACGGCTATTTCACCCAGCACAGGAACAAGACGTAAGTAATAGCTTCATCCTCCAGTTAGGTATTAAGAAGTATATATTGTGGGTCATAAAATTGTAACAAATTTTTTATCACTAAATATAAAGAGAAACGCTGTTCTTATTGTGTTTTATAATATATTAATTTATAAAGCATTAAAATTAATAAACGGATTAAATATCATGTTATCAATAATAAATTGTCAAGACCACTACCAGGAATTAGACAAAGTATACTATATTTCCCAAAGATTTCCTTTGCTAAAAGCAGAGAAGGATAATTATAAAATTCAAAACCATTATAACGTAATCAACTTCAATGAAGATCCAGAAATCAAAGTAATTAACAATTCTAGTGTACACAACGACGTGTAACAAAAATGTGAATTACACCGATGCAACCCCTCAATGTATTGTATTCAACGCCACCGAAGTTGAAGGCCCGAAGTACACAAGCCTCAATGATCTGGCTAATGTCTGGACTGGAATGTCATACACTTTAATTTACGCGTTTACATCTATGTACGTTTCACGTCGACGTTTATGTTTATGTGGCGCTGGGCCGAACATAGTTATTATCTACTATACATATGCACACATATACGCACACATCCATAATATCCACATACTTATGTTTAATATCGACATCTTTTGCTGTTTCTATTCTAATGGGGCTGAGGCAATGAAGGTCGCTAATATCCAACATACATACATTTTTACATTTCACAATGTGTATACTTGTTTAATTATGTTTATATAACAGCCGGTTATAATATGCGATCTCAATTTGTTTATCCGAAAATTAAAATCACTATTTCTCCAAATTCTCAGAACATTGTCAGTGATCAGTCAGAAAACGATACCTATATAAAACGATATTGAAACCCGCCGTAAGAGGTGTGGATTTCTCCATAAAACTCGTATTAAAGAGAACTAGCGCCTGTGATCGAAATTCGAACATAATTCATAAAAACGCTAACAATATTGCTTACTTTTCATTGTCAACTGCTTAAAATAAAACCTTCTCAAAAGTCAATATTATTTTTTTTCTTTTTGGATTATGGAAGGCATAATTCTGTCTATAAGGCAAATAAATGTCAAGTCTGACATTGACATGTGATTGATAATGCATTGGTAATCGTAAGGGATAATGATAGATGTGTGTTCGTGTCAAATACGTGGTGGTGTGTGTAATGTTTTTTTTGTATTTATTTAATGTATTTTATGCATAATTAAAAAAAAAAAGTATTAGCATTCTACACTCCTTCTCTATATAAACTATAAGTGTAAGCAATTTCATACTCCTCCGTCCGCGCAATTTTCGTCAAAAGGGATACAAAGTTTTTGCTTCACATATTAATATGTAGATTACGTACATTTTATCTCTCTTTAGACAGCGAATAACCATTAATTTAAGATAAATATTTTTGAAAAAAGAACCACATATTTTTGTTAATAATAACGAACAGTCCATAGTAATTTTATAAATAAACCGGTCGCAGGTGGCCCAGCGGTAAACTTACGCGAAATTAATATTTGTATCAACAATTTATCCCACTCTCGGAGCTGTTTAAAATTGGCAACAGAAAATACTTTTCGCTTCAGAAAATGTTCACTACCGACCAGTGTGTTGTTTTTTTTTTTATTTTTTCTTACTCAAAATTCACTGCATTTATTACATTATCGATTATCAAAATATTGTGCATTAAATTCTCCATGGAAGGGATCAAATTATTAAATCTATATTATTAAAGTTTTGAATAGGCCAGAATAAGAAATATATAAATATGAAGTCCTTTTAGCACAGACATCTAAAAGGCAGACTACGCTGACAAAGTTTTAAAATACGAAATACATAATGAGATAAGTTTTGTAAAGGAAAATAATTTAAAAAGCTACCTTAACGGGAAAATATAATTATAAAAAAGTTATATTTCTAATCTTTTATTTTGAATTGCCTTATAATGAATATAAAAGTTATATATTACAGATTACCTCCTGAAATAACCATAAAAAACAGTGGAGCAATGAAAAAAAACTAAACAGCCACAGGGGCTCATCAAATCATTACCATAACCTAACATTTCACATATAAGATTTGTCTGGTTTTTACATTTGTTAGCGCTCCGAGCAGTAATGTACATTTTCATAAACCTAGGTTATTCATAATTAAAACATACGATAGGATGCGTAAGTATAAATTTTACTTATCTTTTAGCGCCAGCACTTAAACGCCATCTTACACGTGACATAGTTTAGCATGTTGACGGCTGACGTCATAGCATTGGCAACACAAATCTATAAGTTTTGCCCCTACCAAAAATCAGTCAACGCCGCTAAAGAAGTTGTCGTTTCCAAAAAACATTTTTATATGAGTAAATTAAATTTGTATAAAGCAAATATAATCCAAAGTAGTGATCGCCACACTTTTCTGATCGAGGGTCACATAGATCAATGTGAGGCACCGCTGCAGGCCACACCTTTATGTATTGAGTATTTGAGTTGATACTATCTATTTATTTACAAAGTAACAATTTATCTAACGCGAATTTTCCATAGATTTTTTATGACAATATCAACCTATGAAGTCATTTTTCACAACCTAATTCACTAGCAATATGTAAACTTGGCTTGAGTCACTGTCTAACAAAAGCGTTTGCTACGTCACAGGCCGTACAAATACTGTCCAAGGGCCACAGTTTGACGACCACTGATCTAAAGAAACACCTGGAGCCCCGTATCGTTATCCAAATACGTCCCATTGTGAAAAACACACCTCAATTGGTACATACACCACTCGCTAGCAAGTTTGTTTTCAAGAGGTCTCTCTCCCAATCGCTATTTCTCTCGCCACCTGAAGTGATTTATTATCAGTCTCTATCTCTTTCTCTCCACCGCAGTGATTTATGCTGAACGGAAAGCTTCGCTTCGCTCCGGCATTCTTATTTTCTTTAAAAGTTTTATTGAGTTCGCCTTAAAATATTTTTTTTCTCATCTAAATTTACAACTGGTTTACATTAGTTAAGTATATTTAATAATACAGCATAGTAACATTTCATGTTAAAGCGTGAAGTTTGAATTGAAACAAACTGGCTATTCTAGATCTTTGGAACAATGATCAAAGTAAATCGCTGCAGGAGACTAGCCAGAAATGGTTCTCTCTCACAGATTAAACCAATCTAATATAATTCCATTTTTTTTCTATCTTCCAATTACAGTCCATGGACTATAAATCATATTTCAAATAACAAAACCACAATATGTCTGATACTAACTACATTTACTATTCAAAAAGGACTTTTTTTCCAATATTTTCAGGACGAAAATTAATTTATTCGCCTGACTTAAATGTTATATTTTGTATTATGTATTATAGACAATCTTTTTTTAACGTGTAGTTCTAGCGTTGGACCATATGTATTGATGTGAGCTGAGATGGCAGCACACTAAGTCTAGAGGCTCTTAAAATCAAAATAGTAAAAGAAACTAAAATTATTAACAATAAATAAAAAAGGAATATGCTTACGTCATCACCCCATCCACCAACATCATTTAGACTTCCCGTCCTCCATGTTATCAAAAATAAACATATCTTAAATATAGAATAGCCCGTAACTGATGCTTACGTAATTATGATGCTTGACGCCATGATACTTGAATGGCCCCTAATTAGAAAATGCCCATGCAAATAGCCATGCTATGATTTCATCACGTTGTTTACATCCATACATCTACGATTGTAGTAAATACATTTATTTTTACATTATACTCTCTAATGAGGTAAGAAGCGCGTACATAAACGATGCAAAGGGATGTCCGTATTTACCGTACGTTACGCGCACGCCACAGCTTCGAGAGGTATCGATTTTGTTTTGTTGTCGAGGATTTACAAAAGATTGTTTAAGCTACAAGAAAATTCTCGCCTCGCATTTCACAGCGGCCGCTCGCGGTCGCAGAAAGCGTTTTACACATTAAAAATTTTCAAGCTGTGTTATTATTTTCATAAGTTTTAATAATTTATTTCTTTAATACCAATAAAGCAGCCATGAACATTTATAACTTATTCCCATAATCAAATTGAAGTTTCATGTATGTTAAACGGCGATTTCAATAGACTTTATATATATAAACGAACTTCTTCTTTATAATATATTCTTTATATATATATATATATATATATATGTATATATATATATATATAATATATATATATATATCATCAAATACTTTACAAAATCATAGAATTGTGTCATTTTTACTAATTCCCAACTTCCTTCCCTCTGAATATTTTTCTTTTGTTCAAATATATTCAATGTACGGATTTAGTTGTTTTAAAATTTTGTCATGTGTGTGTATGATAAAACATTCGTCACTACTTTTGTTTGCAAATGTTTGAAAATTTCGTTGTGTTAAATTTTTTTATTGATTTAGAGATTTAAAAAACAACACCGAAATTGACTTTATCCATATATAATTGAGACCAAAGATTTATGAATCTACATTTAAAACTGGTTTAATTACCATACACATGTCCATCTTCAAAAACTTTTGAAGCCTTCACGATATAAGATTATTTTCATAGCGAATTTCATCGAAATCCTTCTAGTTAGTTTTTGTGTAAAGCGTGCATAACCAAACAGATAGAGCAACAAACGACAAATCACAGAAACGTGCACTTTTTCACACACACCTAATGAATACATAAAACGCGGGCGGCGCCGTGGTCACACAGGTAGTATATTTATAAATACGTATGATTCTGAAGCGAAAACCATAATATACACCTTTACATAATACTACATTCTATCTCGAAACTTCAAATCAGTTTTACCGTAACAAGCGTTTTACAAGCAGGTGTCGCAAACACTCGACTGCGCCGAGATACGTACACATAACAAGGGCTTTGAATTCAGCTTTCAACATTATTCGATGCACCGAGTCACAGCCTCGTAACGAACGGTACAAAAATATATAAATAAAAAAATATATGTCCATACAAAAATATGATGCATAGAAATACGCCTATTTTTATGCAGTTTTTTTACACTAAAGTTAAATTATATATTTTACTGTATTTGAGAAAAAAAAAGTGCTTGAATTTAAGTTAATTGTATTTGTGTGTTTATTGTAGAAATTAATCATGTCATATATTTAGATGTCGATTACCCATAAAATGAGACAATAGGAAAACAATGGAAAGCTGGCGTAAACGCCAGATTAGTGTTCAAGGGGTTAACGTAGTATAAAACAAAGATTCTTTCTGGATCTATCAGTTTGTTTATACTGCAACTATATGCAACGGATTATATGGACATAATCTATACGTATAATTAAAGGCTAAAGAGAAAAATACTATACGGGGCTTCAGGATCGACTACAGAACACATATTGATAGTTTAAAAAAATTACTTGTGTTTTTATTATCTTGTTCGCCAATCACTCAAAAACGACTGCACCGATTTCGATGAAATTAGGTAATGAGATAATACGAACAGAGGGAGAACATAGGCAAATTATCTGTATTGCAAACGGGCGAAGCCGTGGGAACAGCTAGTATAACCTAAATAAGCTGTTGTAAGTAGTAAAAATGTAATATTTCGTAATCAAGTATCGTACATACGTAGATACTACATCTTAATAGTTAGTTATGCTTTAACTACTCAGCCAATGTTTTTTTTTGTACAATTTTGTAATAAAATCTTCTTAACTCCTATCGATAATTAAAATAAAGGAAATTTCTTGTCCATGTTATACTAAACTATAATATTGCACTGCAGATTATAAGCGAACTACCTACCGTGCAACTAACTGCAGTAGTAAACTTAGCCAATATGTCTGGGCCCCGGGCACGTCGCATACATGCTGCTAGAAAGTTTTATTAATTGAAGCAAATACGTTCCACATATACCTTAGTGATTTTTATATTCATGGTACGAAGCGAGTTAATGCCTTACAATAAAGCGTAGATTTCGATGAAGATGGGTATTTTGTATAGAAAAGGAATTTGGAGTAAATTCGAACATGCGAAATGACTAATGAACTGTCTTAACTTCGTTTCCGTCATTAATAGTAAACCTAAAACAAACTGGAATGCAATGCAATGCTGTTAACTTCACTTGTGGTGCCAATTTGTGACAAGTTAGTTTTATTGCAATTAATTCTCCCTAATTCGTGTTATTTTTTACATTTCATTACATCACAATAAAATGTTTAAATGTATCCAAAAAGGTAACCTGGCTATCTGCCATGCACAAGTTTGAAAATCTGTAGACAAACACCAATAGATGTGTTCCGGCAGCATCACTTAAGAACCAGTAACTCCACGCTTAGTGTGTTTACCATCCTGGACGAAATCGACACTTAACATCAGGTGAGATTGTGTTAAAAGAAGTGAGCCTATTCCGTGTAAAAAAAACGAATTATAATGTTTCCTCAGTATGTTCTCAAGTTTGATATGTTGGGTTTTCAGCATAAGTAAACCAATAATTATTACGTTGGATAAACGCAATAATTGGAATTGGATTGGAACATCCACATAGATTATCAGACAGAGTTAACTTAATCGAAAATAACTCGATTTAGTAAAATCTATTGATATAATGAAAGACGAAAACATGAATGTAGACAGGGTAGAAAAGGCCTATCAATTTGAAACAACGTTTCACTTCAAACAGAAAAATGTAATGTTGCGGTGATTTTCCCCCGCTATCCTCTCCGCTCGCAAGACTCTCGCAGTCGGCTAATTGTGATTAACTGCCTCCCGTGGCCTCTGAGCAACAGCCTTCTGAATTACACATTCTTCGGCGTAATTTATGTTGTAAATTTACTGTTTCTCTCTCTCTTTTTTTTTATTTGTACTGAATAAAAAATATATATTTTTCTTTTTTTTTAGCTGTTTCTTTGGCGTTTATTTTCGCCTCTCTCTCCCATTACATCCAATTTCGCGACGGCAGCTTGTTTTTTATTGGCTGAGGAATGTTGCTTCTGTTTTGTTTAGTCATTATTTTTAAGGTTATTATTTTTTTCTTAACGATCTTAAAAAGTTAATTGATAAATAGTTATGAGTTTATTTAAAACATGTATCTTTAAATATTTTATTTCGCGTGAAAGATTTGGCTAATAATAACTGTAAAGGCTAGGTAGCCAATGTGTTTATTTTATGTAAAAAAAAATGTTATGCCTAAAAGGCAAGGGTTTCGGTTCCGGGTTCCAATCTTATATCAACGTCTCAACGCTCTAGCAAAACTGTGCTCATCTTATTAAAACTTTTCAGTACGTTCAAGTTCATAATACGTACCATGTTATTATTTCCACTGCACTTTATTTGAGCACAGTAACCAAACTTAATCACGTCAAGTATATAATATAGAATCAAATATTACAAGCTTATAAATAACCAATAAAAACCAATGCATGACAGACCAAGATCCCGCCAAAAATTCCTCCAATGGATACACTTATTTATATTGTGTAATTTTGGCGGCGATTTCTATGATATAGTTTGGTTACTATATACAAGTTAAGTGCAGGCTGAAAATCAGCGCTATGTGACCGTGCCGTATAGCACCAGCTGAGCCTATCCTATTGGCAAAATAGTATATCACACTATATTTATTAATTAAGTTTATGTAATATCTTCGTAAATCGTTTATTACTATTATAAAAGCATTGGAAATAATGTCGCAAAATGTTTATCCTAAGGTGCCACGAAAATTCCAGGGAAAGTTCTTGCAAGATGGACTATTCATTTTGACATGACGCTGGCAGAATTATGTATGTACATTTCAGTTTGCTTATAATCAAGTAGAAGAATAATCGATTTTTTAATACACACTTAGACGTATTTTAATAACAACATCTTAACATTACAATACAGGAAAGACATCGAGAACTTTCCATAAAATTATCGAAGAATCCCTACGATGCCGCACACCGGCTGATGTCAAACGCGAATTGAATTAAAACTGAATTAATTATTCAAATAATTAAAGTTTAAATTGATTTCTCCGGAGGGCGAAGTGGAAACTTCTCCGCCTAACTTGAATTACCAGGTACCGTTTATTAATATTTTTCGTAGAATGAATTATGAGTTTCGAGTTAAATGTTATATATTTACTAGCTGTGAGCCCGCGGCTGCGCCCACGTTTCATATATTCTTCACAGAGTATTAATTCTTTAATACGTAACCCTAATTATTCTCCTTATTTTTTTTCGGTACTAAGATAAACTAAAACTATTTCTCAGAAATCCAAACACTTAAAACTGTGCGTTGAATCGGTTTTTATTCGAAATCTCATACGTTTTAATTTTCTTACGAGGAACCCTAATTATTTTCGAAAAATAAAAGTACCGTAAATTACGCTGAGTAACTTTAAATTGACATATCCTCTCACGGCTTTAACTCCATGTGGGACAATGTGACCTGAGCGAAGTGCGGTCGGGATACGATCCCTGCTAATTTACAAACATTATCACTTTCACACTGTGGCTAGCCGATCCATATGTTTTCATTTGTAAAGATAAATTACACTGTCTTTACGGGTGCGTTTAGTTAATTGGCCTATAACTAAAAAAACCTAAACCGATTACAACGATTCCTATTTTAAATTATAAATGTATTCGTTGGGTAAGCTTAAATATTATGGTTTATGCGATAAAAAAGTGTGTGTGTGTGTGTGTATGCACGTAAGAAGTTATACTTCTTGGATGTGATAATAGAAAAAAACTAAAACGTTCACTTCAGGGCGTCGTTTTTTCGTGAGGATTGCGCGCGCGCATCGTAAATATTTACTCTCATCATTTTTACCTAACGCACCTAAAGAAGTTTACCTTCAAAAATAACTTTAAAAATCCTTTATGCTTATGCCTACCTATTGCTCTTTGACATATACGAGTACTTTCCGTGTTCAAAATTTTATCAAATTCGTTCTAGCCGCTTTTAAGTTACATCCGAGTAAACGTTGTATGTCAATGTAGCAGACAACATTTTTTTTTTAAATATCTCTAGCTGTGCCCGCGACTTCATTCGCATTTCATATTAAAAATCGCATTAAAATCGGTTTACCCGTTTAGGAGGAGTTTAGTCACATACACATGCACAGAATATTTATATATATATAAGGATATTCGGGATTAGTAGCGGCTAAAATACCATAACATTTGTGATAACAATTAAATATACAGACAAAGATTCAGATTTATAACTAGTATAGATAGATAAGCATTTTATGCGTGGACCAGATATAAAATAGTGTGTTTTGTTTGTTTTTTTTTTAACAAATAATAAAATCCTTAGGTATCTTTAGTATTTATACATGCAGTTTCTTTATTGTTATTTTATGAATTATCGTTTTTAGAATTTTCAATAAATAAGTCATCGGCTAATAATAAAAATACAAGACGTCATTATATACTCGAAAACTGATAACGTAGATTTCTGCAAATCGATTTCACATTAAGATCTCGTTATTACAAATACTTAGCTTTTATAAAGTATACAAATTTCTTTTCAATTTTCGTTTAAAATTTTTAAAGAGAAAGTTACGTTGAAAATATATAGCTAATGTAAACCATACAGATAAAATAAATAAATAAATAAATACATACGTGATAAATTCTGTTTTTCATAAAACCTTTATACAGAATATATATTTTCCCTTGTTGCTTTTTTCATATTTAAATAAAAAATTGTCCGTGTAATACTGAAAATTTGATTTTTAACAATTTATAACACTGAAGCTAATAAAAGACCAATAACAAATGAAAAAAGAAAATTTACATCTGTTATATTAATTAGCTTGATCTGTATGTACATATTAGGGTGGAGCGGGAAACAATTTATATTTTTTTTGTTTTTGTCTGCTGGTTGTTTTAGTAGGTAACTAAAAAAAAAATGATTAAATAAAACTCGAAAAGTAATAATAAATCAAAAATACTTCAGTGGATTTTGAAGAAATGCGACTGGAAACAGCGCCTAGACTGTCAGCCGAGTACTGCAATATTTTGGCCATATCGCAAGAGCAGACTAAAATAATTTATAAAAGTGAGTGATGAGTGAAAAATTTGAAAGAAAGTGACCAAAGGGAAGAAGCATTAAACTGTGGTCGGATTAAGTCTCCGAACAACTGGAGCTATACTTCAGCCCACCTCTCGAGAACGATGGAGACATATGTCATAGCTACTTACGGAGTCACGAACCGCAACACTGAGGCTATAGACAAAAAGAAAGTAATCTTTGGTAACATTTAAACAATTGATAAATATAAACAGTCAAAGTTGCTTAAAGAGGAATGGAGAGTGCTATGCTTGGAGTTTCACAGTGTAAACGAATCAAGAATGAGTAGATCTGCAGAAGAACGAAAGTAACCGACATTGCCCGAAGAATTGCTAAATTTAATTGGCAGTGGGCTGGGCCGGAACTGGGCTCTCGAATGCCTGCCTCGTACTGGAAGACGTAGCGTGAGTAGACCCCCCACAAGGTAGACCGAAGACCTGCTGAATGTCGCGGGAGTCCCCTGGATGGGGGAGTCGCAAGACCGGTCATATTGGAGATCTTTGAGAGAGACCTATGTCCAGCAGTAGACGTCTTCGTCTTCAATGGATGGATGGAAATATAAACAGTCAATCAAAACATGCTAAACCCTATTTATCTAGACTATCTATACTAATAAATAAAATTAAAGTTCGTAATTTCAAAATAGATTTATTTTACTAAATAGATATTAATGTATATACGATACCTATACCAAAAATACAATTTATAAAATGTCTGTCTATCTGTTTGTTCTAGGTAACCTCCGGAACGGATGCACCGATTTCGACGGGGCCTTTTTTGGTAGATATCTGAAGTTACTCCGCGTAATTTAGCAATTATTCTACGACTTCGCCGGTATCTCCAGTCTTAAGCCAATAACACTCGAAGGAACACCAGTACCAGTCTGCTCAGAAATTCGCTACTTCGGATCACTCTTACAGTGTGACGGAGAAATCGACCGAGAAATAAGGCAAATAACCAACTTAGATTGGATGAAATAGCGACAGGTCTCTGGTTTAATTTGTGACTCCAGGATGCCTCTTAAATTGAACGGCAGGATATATAAGTCCATAATAAAACCTATCATATTGTATGGATCAAAATGCTGAGCTAGTAAGAAGATGGATGAGAAGCGATTGCATGTAGCTGAGATGCGAATGTTGAGATGGATGTGTGGTTTCACGAAAATAGATAAAATATGGAATTAATATATTAGAGAGAGTTGCGTTAGTGGTAGAAAAGTTGAAAGGGGCTCGTTTGTTGTGGTATGGACATGCTATGATAAGAGAGGAAGCGCATGTGGATAAAGTGATAATGAATATGAATGTGGAAGGGTGGAAAAGTAGAGAAAAGCCAAAGGAAGTATGGATGGAGTTTATAAGAAATTAAATGAAAGAAAAAGGAGTAAATGAAGAGATGACGGCTGATAGGGACGTGTGGAGGAAAACATACTGCGCCGACCCCAAGGGAGTTGGGAATAAGGCATGAGAATGATGATAATAACGTAATCATTTGCTGAAAAATCAATTATAACCCACCACATGTATCTATGTAACGGAATCTACCAACTCAATTTTCATTGTATTAAAACTTTCGTAAAAAAATTATATTGAGATAAACACCAAATTTATCAACCAAAATGAAATAAAATAGAGAACAAATTCTACACATACTATAAAAAGTGAACTGTACTGGATACAAACGAACGTTGGAGTATATTCACATGGGCCAAATAGTGTTGCGAATATCGGAGGCGTAATGCAATTTTAATGCGCTGTACTATGCGGTCGCATTGCCGCCAAACGATCTTCGCGGATACTACTAAGTTTCTTCGTTCGTTTTTAAAGGTGATAATGAAGTGACTTTAAAGATTGAAGTACTACAGAGACAATACTTAACTGTATACACACAGTAATTCTGATGTTTAAAATAATATCGAATTATAAAAATGATAAGCACAGCGAGCTTATGTAACTTTATTATTGACAACTTTCGCACTGACAAGCACACCCCCTAACAATTTGTTCTACAGACTATATATCTCATACTATGAAGTTAGCAACTCTTGTAATGTAATATTGTACATTGTTTACAATTGGTTAGTTGCGCAATGAAAACTATAAAAAGAAAGTAGAGTTTTCTGTGAAGGAGAAAGAACATCGTGAACAACCCAAAGCACGTGTTAGGGCATCCTCAAGTTTAAAAAAACCTGTCACTAAATACCAATATGTGTGTTCCGGCTGCATCACTTAAGAACCAGTACTTAGTGTGTTTAGTCTTGGACCACATCGTCACTTAATATCAGATGAGATTATAGTCAAAGCATTGAGCCTAGAAAGCGTTAAAAAGAAACAAAAATATGCCTCTGTTTGCTTCCAGAATAATGGCATTATACTAAATATTTTTATATCATATCATATATATCCACCACCGCTATGTGGTGCATATTGACTTTTTCCATAAATTAATTATTATAAAAACTAAAAGCCTTCGAAAATGAAAAAAAAAAATGATCCATTCTTATCGTCGTTTTCAGACATCCGTCAAACAGTATTGACGAATGAAAACAAAAAAGCACAACGTAGACGCATAAACAAAATCTTGTTTATTTTATAACGGAAAGAAACATTAAAACGGCCTTTTTTTCGGAAGAGGAGGAAACAGGAGACATACAAAGTCTTGATGTCGTCCATTTTGCATAAGTACTATCAGCCCGAGCTGCAGTTGTCCCTTTCGCAATTTTCTACCTATTTTTTATATCAACGACGCGATAACGATAGATTTCTTAATTACCTATTCTTCAAATTTGTTGCCAACCGCGCATCATCTTAAAGCTAGTTACAAAATGACAAGCGATAAAGATTCGAGTACCAGAAGTAACATCTCAACTGTAGGTAAACGATAATTAATAGCATCCACGAACGTAATGTTATCGTTCTAATGAATGAAGTTATTGTTTTATTTGGACCATTACAGAACAACTCTGCACTTTACGGATGACCGTCTAGTTTGCCAAGTGTTATAATTTACCAAACTTGTTTATAAGACCGACTACTGTTTAGTTACAGCTACAGTTTCTCAACCTTTTTTTGCTCACCGCCCACGTTGAAGTATATTTTTATCTGAATCCTTCATCTTATTTCTTTTGTGCCTAGACTATATTTTTAATCTGCCCACGTCACCGCTGTGCTATTGCAATACTCCCTAATTTTCTCTGGGTCTTTAACTTCCACGAGGAGGCGTTATCGCCCACGTTGAGAACATGGGAATTGAGACAGAATTGACCGGAAGGGCTTCAACAGCTTCACCGTACCTTTGTGGGCGAGTACTGAAGGTACTCGCCGCAAAAAAGGTAACTAGCACAATGGTTCGAACCTCGGCTTGACCGCTACCTGTGTTTAAATATTCCCACGGAATTAAATACTAACTAAACCCTACATTTTTCATTTATTATTAATAAAAAAAAGGTTTCTTACTGGACCTATGTACCTGCGTGTTATATGCAGGAGTGTGTATGCAGTGTTGTACGTGTAATGCTTGATGCATGAGCAGTATCATTGTATCGCACTGGTAGCGGCGTCAAGAGCCTCCCCAGCTGGCGGAACAGAGCACGTCTTGGCCCGCCACCGGAGGGAGACCCGGAGAGTGTGCGGGAGCAAAGTTAGCCGCCTGTCCCCGGCGGGAGGAACGGCGGTTTCACAGGCGTGGGCGCTGGCACGCAAGTAAACGCGGTTTATGCGGAAAGATCTTAATCATACAAGTGATGTTATCGTCGTGGTCGGTCAAGATGTAACGCGGTCATCGCATCTTGAGGAAGGCATTTGGGTCGGGCGAATACGAGACAGCTTGTACTATGAGGGGGTTCGGGTGTGTCTCTACGCGTTCGAAGAAGGTGCGACACTGTTTTTTGTAAACGGAGTCTTTCCCGCTTGCATTTGCAGCGCGCTTTTATAGGGATTTCGTTTATTGAGTTAGTCGAAGGTAGTTGTTAAAAATATATATATAAGGAAAATGGGCTACTTTGAGACACCATCACCTCAATTAGACTATTTATTTTTTGGATCGACCCTGTCTCATTTTCTTCGAATTACTCTAAATGTAATTTATTTCTGTTTCGATTGATTCTTATGTACTTACATTTTTTCCGCTAATAAAATCGCTCATTTTTCTTCATTCTTTTGTTTTTTCAGTCGCACCTAAACACATTTGAAACGCGGGCGGAGCCGCGGGCACCAGCTACTAAATAATAATTCTAATTGCATTTTTAAATCCGTGTGTCTAGACAACTAAAGAAAACGATGTAAATGTGAAACCAGAAGGCGCTACGAATTACAAATGGCGACAGAACGTGACCGAGTGCGAATTTTACCCGGCGACTCTTATGTCTTATGATGGCTTAAGCCATTGTGCAAGCATACTTCACGATGATCTAAGTAATTTTGAGGATATTTGCGTAATAAAATTTCGATATTTCTTCTACCTGGCGGTTTCAATATGCGATCTCAATTTGTTTTTACCTATTGAATTCCTGCAATCCTTTTTTCGCAGATTGCTCATAAAAACTGAATAATTTTTGGTTTGATCTGAACCTAATCTAAATATCTTCTTGTATGATAAATAGATGAGGTGTCGGTAACTTAATTTTGGTAAATTTCGTAATATATAAAAAAATTATAAACTTTAAAAAAGGATAAAGTCGGTATTAAGATGACAAATCTCGTGTTCTTTACAATACTTCAACTGATCGTTGAATATTTTAGAAATATAATAAAGTATAGGAATCGTGTGTGAGTGAAGCGGCTGCCAGCACTTCTATTAATGTATGTGTTAAGGATAAAATTCTTACAGCAGCGCCACTGTATGCTGTTGAACCTGTAAGGGTGAAATATCGCGGGAGGCCGCAATATTCAGTTCGCTCTTGGCTGCCTCTGATTTATTACCTAGTTGCCGCACTATCTACGGATTTACGAAATAACATACAACCATCAGAATTGAATATAAATGAACGGTAATTGGTAGAAGTGTCAACTTTTTCTACATATATTTTCTTATCTAATGTTAAGTGACTATGTTAGATGGTGCTTGGCAAAAGATTTTCAACTTTGAAAATGGTAGCTAATCAGGCAGGCATTAAAAATATTTATTATATTATGATTTCAAAACTATACTTTCTTTAACAAAAGTTCAGGCTTTCTATTGTCTCACGTCTCCAGCTTCAACCTTCCTGGGGTTTGTCCCGGGTTAGGTTGGACAGCAAGTGCGTAAATGCATTCCCCTAGACAAAAAGAAGTCTCATTATCTATACAAAAAAATTACATTGAAATGTATGTTTGTAATATCAAAATAATAGCTTTTTACTAAACATATACAAATGTATATACATATATACGACGCCTATAGTAAAAATACAATTTTTTTTTTTATCCGATACTTTATAAAGCTCCGTTATAAAGCTTATTTTATTTTATGGTAAATAATTAGGGTTCTGCGTTACAAAATCAAAACTCATGAAAATATCAATCCATTGTAGTTTTACTCGCAAGTGTTTTAATTTGTGAGAAACGTCTTTGTTTTGTATTAGGGCCAAAAATATATTTTGACATTTTCCAATAATTATTTAAAACAATATTATGAAGTATAAATAGTAATTGTGCGCAACATAAAATATGAAACGGGGACAACTAGTATAACAATATAGGTTGATTTGAAGCTACTTCCATGGCCACGGAATCTGATCAATAAAAAATAAATTACTTATATAAAATACGCCTTTCATTTATATTAAAAACTAGCTGTGCACCCGCGTTTTTATGTGCTTCACAGCGTTTTATTTTTTTATACGGGACCCTAATTATTTTCCTAAAAAAATAATTATTAAGATACGGTAAATATATTTTTCATAAATTATAGCACTTACTCGTAAAACTGTGTATTAAATCGGATTTTATTTAATTTTTTAGGAGTTTTATTTTTTACGTGGAACCCTAATTATTTTCGAAAATTAAAAGTACTCTAAGTTACCCGGAGTAACTTCAGCTATCTACCAAAAAAGTCCTTTCAAAATCCGTTCAGCCGTTTCGCAGATTACCCGGAACAAACAGACAGACAGAGAGACAGACAGATAAAAATGTTAAAAATTGCATTATTTGTATAGGTACCGTGTAAACATTCATGTCTATTTTATTAAAAAAAAATTGACATTACAACAATCAGACACTTCTATTTTACTTATTAGCATAGATTCATCTATCGAATTTACTCGAAAGCAGTATATTCGTACATTATAACTTACTCTAAACGTTTCGGTCTATCGTAGCTCGTCGTCGCAAGTACGAAACCGCCACGGTCGGAACTTACCAAGTTGTACATAATGGAATAAGATAATTTAATGCCGCTCCAGCGAACATTTTGATATTGTAATACTGTTCTGCAAACAAGGCCGACGTTGACCGGTTCCAATATAGAACGTCCTAATTCCGTTTCATACAGACTTATACGGGATTCTGACTTATCGTTTTGAATTTAAGAGATTATTTCAAACGCTCGCGCAAGAAGGAACCACGTTCGAATGAAAACGGTGAATAAATTTTAATCTATACTAATAAATAAAATCGAAGTGTCTGTTTGTAATATCATAATAACAGTTATTCTTTACTAAACACATATAAATGTATATACAATACTTATAACTAAACAAAGTTTTTAAAAATTTTGTCTGGCTGTCTGTTTTGTTTGTTCCGAGAAATCTCCGGTACGGCTGGACCTATTTTGACGTGATTTTTTTGGTGGATAGCTGAAGTTGCGCCGCGTAACTTAGGGTACTTTTATTTCCTGAAAATAATTAGGGCTTCACGTTAAAAAAATGAAGCTCATTAAATTGTGAATAAAATTCGATTCAATGCACAATTTTACTGGCAAGTGTGTGTGTCAAGTTTGTGAAAAGTATCTTAGCTTTTTGCTAGTAACAAAATTTATTCAAGAAAATTTGTTACGTGAAAAAAAAATCAAATTCATAAAATTGTACAAAATACGATTCAAAAGATAGCATTATTAAAATATTATTTTCCAAGGATTATTTAAAAACTATATTACGCAGTGAAGAATATATGAAAGGTGTTGGCGGAGCCGCGGGCATACAGCCAGTCGCCGACAAAACTGACTGAAACTTTGGATTTAGATAACTTTAACCTAGCTTTGTCGAGAACGTAAAATAGTAAGTAACACAAGGACTCCTTAATGCCCGCAATCAAATGTATCCGTTAAAGGACCAAGTATTACGTAGGCATCAATGGAGGAGCCAGATTTACACTTTGTTTCATTTTAATGACTTGGGAGACGAGAGAACCTGAAAGGTGATAACTTAACCAACATTTACTTTTTTTTTTCAAAATTTTGCCTGTTGTTGACAAGAGAAGAGGGTGATCAATAATATTCAAAATGTTGCGCACGTAATACTTGTATGGTCCCTAATTATTCATGAAAAAAAAGGGTCCTTTAATATTAACGTTGCGTGTAGTACGAAATATGTAATGTCTTTTTTTCTAAAAAGATGTTACGGCCATTTATTTATACGAGTTCTTTTATTTTTACTAATTTAGTGTTCCAAGTAATTATCGCCTCTTTGTGAAAGCTTTCCCAGAGAGTAATTATGAGATTTCAGAATTCACGCTCAGTATCATTATTTCAATACATTTTACTTGTGCATAATAACTAGACTATATCAGTAAAACGCCACCAAACTTACATAATATATATAGTCATATATATTGCAAGTCAAATAATTAAAAAGAAGGATAAACTGAAATCACACCAAGAACTCCATTTGTAGTTGATTGCTAGTGCATGCGTCCCGCAATAATACCGTTTCCAAATAACGTACGAGTATATTAGTTATTTGATTGAACTTCCGTGTTGCAGTAGATTTATTAATCATATTTTCAATTAATTAGGTTGTAATATGGAGTTATGACAATAATAATAAATGATGTCTGGTAAAAATAATCAGTACATTCTCTAACAATGCTTTATAATCTAAACTATTTATAATATATCCGCATAATAAGCAAAGAAAAAAACAGTTGTAAACAAATTTTTGCTTTAGTTTAGCAGCGAGAAACTTAAGATTATGTAAGTCTGTTATAGGATTTACCATACTGTATGGATCGGTGTGTTGGGCTACAAAATGGATGAGAAACGAACGCATACAGTGCAGAGATACGAATGTTGTGATGGATATGTGGCATTACAAGAATGGACATGATCAGGATTTAATATGATATAAGGAGTTTGAAATTGACACTAGTGATAGAAAAGCTGAAAAGGAATCGTTTGTCTTGGTGTGGTCATATTTTGGGTAGAGATGAAACGCACGTGACAAAAAAAGTGATGAATATAAAGGTAAATAAAGGAATTTATGGAAGAATATATAAAACAAAAGAAGTTAATGAAAAGATGATGGCTTATACTAATAAGGATGTATGGAAGAAAACACATTCCATGCTGATTCTAAGCGAATAGAGAACAGGATATGAGAATGGTAATGAGTTAGACGAGCTTTAAGGTTATCAATAAAGCCAAAAATGAAAATATTTTTTTTTTCTCAAATTTTTGATAAATATTAGAATAGTTAATACTTAAAACATATAACACAGTAAATAATTTTAAAAATATTTAAAGACTTATTAAGAGATTTTTAACATACCAAAAATAATTAGTTAAAAACAGGCAAAGGCATTTCGACCGTACAACCGCCCAGCGCCGTTTTAAATAACTAAATTAATTTGCTTACTACTATCTCATCTAACTTTACACGCGTCCCTTCTAAGCGGAATGAGAGTTGGGATATCCCGGAATCCGGGAATTAAGGTGCCAATTCCCGCAATCCCGGGGCGCCGCGCCGCCTGGTGTTAAATTTTTCCGCGTCGTGTAATGAAAGGCCGACTATTCCGACATCACTCAGTACATTTTTTTGGTGAATATCCACGAATAATAAGCACTAATAAATAAATAAGAAGCTTTGTATATTATACGGGAACAATTTAATAATATTAAAATAAAATAACTTACTTATACTTAATATACGTTTACTGCCATAGCTTTCAGAACATAAACTGTTACTCTTGACTTCGAATGCAGATAACAATTTACATTCTGCAGAAATAAATTTATCTGCTCTGTATCTTTTAAATATACGAAATTTAAAAATAGACGAAGGGAGAATTCCTTTTATAATATGTAAGATGTAATTTATTTTTTTATATCTATACATAAATTCATTCAATTTTTGGGAAGAAAAAACGTAACTCACCCAATTGTAAAAACTATACTATAAATTACATTTTAATATTCCGTCAATACTCAAAATAATAACAAAAGATTAAAATATTTGTTATATCTAAAGTATTGCTAAGTAGTAATAACTTTAATAACGATACACATTCAAATAAAAAAAAATGCAAATCTATTTTATAAAATGAAATGGCGTGTGAACTAAATGACAGTCACTAAACGAAATCTGAGCACTTATTCGTGAATTAACTTGAATTATTCTCGACTTGATGCGATTAAGCGAAGTTGCGAAACGAGATTATTAATATTTTAACACGAGACAAACGAATTAGGTGCATCTGTTTTTTGGCTAACTCAATATTAACTACGTATAACTCGATTTTAATTTAAAATATCTCATTATTTTCATTGTATCAAAGGACGCCTTGGGGTCAGTGATCTGAGATCGCGGCCCGAACTACGTTTGTGTTATTGGACTATCAAAAAGCTCGAAGAGAAGATATTAGATTAATTTTTAAATTACAATAATAATATATTGTAACATATAACATATTTTTTATTTCATTTTACTCACTCTCCTAAGAAATGAATTTCGATACTTTTGGACAAAAATTCAAAATGGCGTCACAGAAGCGTGTTCATTTATTTTGGTAGTTCTTTTGTTAATCAAAGTGTACACGCAATGTTGCAAGTACGAAGCTATGATGACGCAGTGCGGCCGGATTATACGTCAATGGACGCGAGTTCAAACCCACGTATCCAACTCTATAATCAGCCTGAGCTTTCGGTGAAGGAAAACATCGTGAGGAAAGCATAGCATGGTGGTAGACCATTTTCTAACAATGCTCGCCTGGGTGCCTACCACCCTCAAGTTTGAAAACCTGTCGCCAAATACCAATAGGTGTGTTCCGGCAGCATCACTTGAGAACCAGGTGATAGGCTTACCATCCTGTACCACATCGTCACTTAAGATCAGGTGAGATCGTGGTCAAAGCACTGAGCCTATACCGTGTTGAAATATATTGAAACGACCCCTTCAAGTATATATTATTAAAATTTTATAGCCAAATTTCAAGGCAATTAAAATCAACATTATTTCTTACTGCTCTTTCAAATCGACTTTACGTGTAGAGCAGTGGTTCCTAATCTTTTCTTGACCAGGAACCTCTTAAATTTCTTCTTGTTATATATAATTAGCAGGGATCACAGTTAACTGATGATATATGAAAATACAATTTTAATCAGAAAGTTTATTTGAGCTGGTATCTTTTTCACAAGTTTGGTAACACTAGGACTATTATTATTGCTCAAAGCTATTTCGCTGGACCCGCGTCCTTTCGAGACATATGAAGTTCAATTAACCATATTTTGACTACTGTGGATCACTAGTGGTTCGAATTTTACTGGTGTAAAAGATAATCAATATAAATATCATTTGCCATCACAAATAATATCGAAATTGTGGTTGTATGACGTCATATTATACCATAAACCGTTAATTACCACATATATCTTAGTTAAATGCTATCATGACAGATGACGCCACAAGTCTCATTACATCTCATAACCATCATGCAAAGTCGGCTCGTTGACAAATTACTACTATTGTATGGAAAATATTGTATTAATTATAATATTGTACGTCGCGTTGATTTTCCAGTTTAAAACGTTACAAGTTTAAAACCAGATTTCAAACAATATTCATTTTATATTCAATAAATATCCATGCTAATGGATGAAGTACATCAAATCATTGCACCAATCAGAATTATGTTCCATATATGAATTTAAAAGTTATATATTTAAAACCAGCGCTCGGCGCCGCGCGGTTTACCGATTTCAGGGAAATACAATATACCCCTTCCCTCTCCCTTCGGCATGCATTTTACATCTGTCAACCTACCATTATTCAAATGAAAATCAGGTTTTTTTTTCGCGAAATCCTAATTTTGTTGTGTCATATTTTTATTATAATTATTATTTGACTCCATATTATTTAATTATGGAGGGCTTTTAAGTGATATAGTTTGCACAACTTGAGAGCCACATTAATAGGATGTTAGCATTTTGGGTCATATAGTTTTTTAACGTAGAAAAATCTGTTATAAATTACTAACTGCCGCCGGACACCCTTTGGTGGCTTATATTAGATTCTTACTGATGAAAACCACACGGTGTTCCTTCATCGTCTGCTAGTAAGCAGACTGTTTTCACAGTCGTCAGTCTGTGAGTTTCTTTCTGCAGACTAAAAAGTCAGGTGTTGAGGTCCTTTCCGCTCTTTCTGATGAATACGTATGCACGTTACCCCGCCCGTGTATTTCATTCTAAAGGATATGTAGGGACTCGCGTCCATCGTACAAATGCCCTCTTTACGACAACCATGGATTGACCATAATAACCGACCGTGGGAGGAAGGCTCAGTCGCTCGCTTCTTCTCACTCTCCACCACCTCTTTTCCAAACATTACTTATTCGAAGGACGAGATGACATAGTTCCTCCTGCTTTCACCCTCGATCACTGTTTTAATGATAGATGAATTAGTGAGAGATAGGGGCCTATTACTGTAATTAGTTTGTGAACCACAAAGGACAGACAAGATCATTATGCTGTATAGTATCCTCCGCAGCACCTTAATTGTGGCACCAAGCTCTGATCACATGACCTATACGATATTGTTATATCCCAAAATATCCATGCCCCGAAAGTACCTGTGGCAGCCGTAAAAGACAAAATGCCATGTCGTCTTTATAGCCACGAAGTCAAGTGAGGCCTTATGACCTCCACGACCTCTAACCATAGTTGTAGTGTCCGATTTATTGGTTTCATTGTGCCACTAAGATATGGTAGACCTTCTACCTATTCGATCATATATTCACCTAACATCAGAAGAAATTATTGTCAGACACTAAACTTGACGATGTCCTAATTACAAATAAATTTATTTATTTATAAACACTGAATTTCTCTAGTCAAATTTGTTCAAGTCTAGACAGATCCTGATGCAAGGAAAGACAACGTTTCGTTGAGGAATAAAGTTCAGAGGGCTAACAAGAATTTACTTGTCACAAAGACAAAAAAAAATGGTTCGTCCCAAAAACTCATCGTCCATCCATCCATTTCGCGCGGTCTTCCGATAGATAAAGTTTTAAACGCGAACGAATCCAGTTGTATAGTAAACACAAAATAAAGAATTCCACTCCAATAAACTTCTGAAAGTCTGTGAAATATTATGCTGTCAATGAAAAAACCCAACCGAGAAGTGAGGATATAGAACAACTGGCTACGTTTCGAATTCGCCAACTTTTATAAACGTGTATTATTATAGTGGGTCGCTTTTTGTACGGTGTGAACGATGAGGTAGGAAAATAATAACGGAGTAAGATTTCATTACGGTTCTTTGTTATTTAAAAAAAAAAACCTAGTACATTGTAGACCTTTAACCAATGTATTTATTGTAGAAAAATGGAAAATAAAATGTGTAATTTCACTTTCGTACTCATTTATTGTTCTTATTAAATTATTAATGAAAGTAACACTGTAATGAGGAATAATTTTTAGTGTGAAATAATATCGGAGGCGTAAAAACTAAATAAATGTATATAATTAAATATGAATACGTAACATAATATTAATTATTATAGATAAATTATTAACTATTTTAAAAAATCAAAAAGTATATTAATATTTATGGATTTACTATCAAATAGTTTAAAAAAAATTAATGTGGTGCAATTCACACGTGGTAGAAACGAAACCTTAAAAAAATGTATTACCTATCCTTGGTTCGAACCTCCGACCTTTCAAGCGTACCGACTATCTTACACTTGAAATAGTCCACCAGGGTAACCACGCTCTCAAACTATTTATGAACAAATCCGACCTGCATCAGAAACATACTGTCGCTTTTTCGTTTCATCAATTTTCAAATCACAACGATGTTAAAGAAGTTTTCACTACAAAATAGAAACACTTAAAATCGAATTTTATAAACCGAAAGACAACAGAAGGTTACGAATTTAACAGATAAACTGCCTGAGATTACGTCGCGTCGTCGAGAAAATTGAACGATCTTGTTTACTCTAATAAGGGGATCCATCTATCCGGCTCGACGTCACAGAGTAGGATCGCGAAACTTTTTCGTTACAAATGAATTCCTTTCTACTTTCGCTCGTGACTCGAATACGCGTGTGAATGCGCTATTGTGGCACTCCATCGACAATGAGAACGTACCTTTAGCCCTATTTTACTAAGCATTGTGCTTCAACCATAAAACTATATAGTGTTTTTTCATTTAGAATTACACATTTAAAGACATGTCTTGGAAAGCCTGAATTTCCAAGACCGATTGTAAGTAGAGATTACCCGAAAAAAATACATACATCGTTAAAGCAGTGCCTACTCCTCAGTCAAATAAGTGAAAAGAATAATTGATTTGATTATAAAAAGCGTGGGCTACTTTTTTCTATATTTTTTTTACGATGATGGCACAGTTGGCGGTGCGTGCGGATTTTACATCAATAAACGCAGGTTCGAGCCCACCTATCCAACCCTAAAATCAGTCTGTGTTTTCAGTAAAGGAAAACATCGTGAGGAAATCACAGCATGGTGGTAGGGCATTTTATATTATCTAATATTTCCCGCTTGGGTAGTGACCACCTTCAAGTATGAAAACATGTCGCAAATACCAATAAGTGCATTCCGGCAGTATCACTTGAGAACCAGTACCTCTAGGCTTATTGTTTTTACCATCTTGGACCACATCGTCAGTTAACATCAGGTGAGGTTGTGGTGAAAGTACTGAGCCTACACAGTGCAGGTAAAAACGTCGCGTGCCCGGTATCAGTAAGTCTATATCGTACCTAGTTTTTTAATCGTGATAAATAAAGTCCGGTATGATAATGCCTACTAACAATAAATTCCCTGTATCGTTTTTTTAAAATGCTTATGACTGCAGTCATTATCCTGGGCTCAAATAAAACAATTGGACTCATTGCTACTAACGGAATTTAGTGTTTCATTAAGGACTATTATGTAGTGATGGCTAAGAATAGTACCACGTCATATCAACCCGTGGATGTCGTAAAAGGCGACTAAGGGTGATGGGCAGCAGAATCCTTTGATTACCACAAACACCTACTGCGATAGACAACCCGTCTCCCACGTGTCCCGATAAAGGGGAGGAGGCCTTGTGAACGACACAATAATACGTGTCGTTGTGGAATCTTTGCAGGAGACCTATGGGATGGAACTGATAAAACTAAAGTCATCACAGATATTTAGTATTACGTAACAACGAAAAAATGGTATAAGCTATATCCTGACTAATAAACGTAACAATTTCCAAAACTGTAGAGTTATAAACCACCTCAATTTTACCATAGAATCTCACCATAGAATGGTCAGAGCGAATTTGCAACTCAATACCTTCAAGAGAAACAGAACTTTTAATATAAAACAAACTCAATAATAATACAAAAAACCTAAAAGGTGCACTAGAAGACTTCATCAAAAATATGACTAGTCTAAATATTCAGGACTTATTATAATTGGAAGAATTTTTATCTACAAGAAAAAAACACAAAACAGAGTTGATCTAATATTTATCACAGAAAAAACAAAGAGAAGAAAAAAATATATCAGAAATAAGTAAATAAATAAAATCAAATATGAGAAGAGACTGTCAAAGAAAACTGGAGACACTAAGAAGGGAGTTAAAAACCTGACAGAAAAAATAGACTGATTAACTAATATTACAGATAGAAATCATATAACTAAAACTAGTCAACTGGGAATTATTTCAATTCCCACGGACTTTATCCGTTACTTGTATAAGATAAAAATATCAATTAAACAACAGTTCTAACAGGTGTTGAGGAAATACCAATAATAATACCTGTAGAATCAGAAACAGCTTTAAAAACTCAAAAGAAAGATAGCGCTCCCGGTTCAGCCAACATTAGTTACGAACTTATCGAAAACCAGAATCAGATTGTACCAATTCTTACTTATCTCTTTTATGGTGTACTGCAAAGCCAAATAATATCAGATCAGTGGACAATATCAATCTTAATATTACTCTACAAAACAGGGGACATGAACAAAATAGACAACTATCGTATACCTATGTATTTGCTTGTTGTGTAATTTTTACAAAGTTTTCGCCAGGGTAATTGTCAACAGAATGTCAAAAACGCTTGATGAAAATCAGCCGACAGAACAAGCGGTATTCAACAGAGAATATTTAGACCACATGTACGTTATGAAACAATTATCGGAAAAAGGTAAGGATTTCAATATTAGCATTGATATTTATGATTAGCTTATTTTTTAATAATTATATTGATCGGTTCCTTTTATAAGGGCAAATAATTGAACTAATTTGAACAATTCTTCCAGCTATTACTTTAACTTTTATTGTTTTACCTTCTTTACTTTATTTACTTGATGAACTTAATAATCCCTTCATTACTTTAAAATCTTTTGATCATCAATGATATTGAATATATGAATATTCAGATTGAATTTGACTTTTACTTATATTCAACTCGTAGATAATCGAATTATTTTATCTATAAATAACCAAATCCGAATTATAGTTACAGCTTCTGATTTTTTATCAACTCATGAACTATTCCTTCCTTAAGAGTTAAGGTAGATGGTAAACCTGGGCTATTAAACCAAACAAATATGGATCTGGAATAATTTTTTGGACAGTGTTCTGAAATTTGTAGAGCTAACCATAGTTGTTATAAATACCTATTGCCATTAAAAGAATTTCAATTAAGAATTTTATTAACCCCTTGACTTACCTGGCGTTTACGCCAGCTTTCCATTGTTTTCCTATTGTCGTATTTTTATGGGTACTCGACACATTAATAATTATCTCAGGTTAATTAGATAATTGGATCGAACAAGTCCAACGACGTAAAATCCAGCCACACTACAAACTGATTGTTAATTTAATTATTTTATATTTTTTAATTCGTCTAGCTACTAAATAGTATTTTCCTTTGTTTTGTTTCAACTATAATTGAGTTTATTTAAAAGTAAAACTTATATTAATAATCTTGTCAATTAAGGAACAAAATCACACCGAATGTAAATAAAACCATTCGAAAATTATAACATCCAAAAAATCAAGAGACGAATGTAATACTTGAAAACAGTTAGTATAATTTGAAGAGTAAATCGCTACAGAAGAATTCATCGTACTGATTTGCCGCTTTGAATATTTTATATATCTCTCTTCAACGTATTGAGACAGGGACGTAATCAGTAATAAATTAAAATACTTGTTTCAATTTCAATCGAAAGAAGTTTTGAAATTATATCCAACGATATTTATCAACTCTGTAAATACCTCACAAAATCTAACCCTTTATAGTTTGGTACTTTAGTAACGGTTATTGAATATGTTAATTATTATTAATAAATTACTCAATAAAGTGTAAAATGTAATTGAGCAAACATTTTTTTAATTATATCATAAATTATTTTGTACTGTTTGTATTTTTTTATAAAGAAAATATTGAAAAGAATGATATAATTACCAAATGGTAAAAAATGAACCTAATCTGGTCTACACGGCTATTTAAATTCTACCTACCAGATAGATTAGGCAGATCGATACTTTGTATGTCTAGACGTGGAAATCTACTAAGTAAAACTAGTTAATTTAAAAATTACGGATTCTAAAGCGATGCAAAGGTCACTTTATATAATATCATTATGAATGCTATCATATATTACTCTACCATTAACACAGATAAAACGCTAAATTGAAACTTATTTCTTTAAAGATTTCTACATAACAGTAATATTTACTTTGAATTATAATTAAATAAACATTATCATAACTTTTAAAAAATCCACTAGCATCACTGAAATGATATTTTAAATTTTAGCCTAAATTCTCCAAGAATCGCAGAATAATTAGACTGTAATATTAAAGTAGCACGGGTACGTGACCCCCACTACTTAAGCTGATTACAACCCTGTATCGCGCGTAAAAACGCGATTCCCTGTCCCGCTGATTATTATTGCTATAAAAAAACGATGGACCGGAGTGCCTCTTTATTATTTTCTTTCATCATTTTCGTCGTCGAATCGAGCGCGAGGTTATTTCCCACTCGAAATTGTTTTTCACAATAGAATAATACGATATTTGTTTTTATAATTATGTTATAAATGATTTCATAAGAATGTGCTTACAGATAATATGAAGTAATCTATTTTTTACACTATTGGTTATACGCTTTTATTTTGACCACAATCTCACCTGAAGTCAAGTGACGACGCGGTCCAGTCTAGAGGTACTGGAACTCAAGTGATGCTGCTGGAACACACCTATTGGTGTTTGATGATAGGTTTTCAATCTTGAGGTTGGTAGTTAGGTACCAGAGAAGAAGCGTGAAAAATATCGTCGGTAAAGCCGGAGCATAAAAAATCTACCTGGTCGTCATACTTCTTCCTCTTGAAGAATTACAGTAATGAATGATGGATGCTTGTGCTGCTGGTGAGTGAGGATATCCATGTGTTAACCACCTTCACCATACTTGACTTCACTGGAGTTACATAAACAGTGCAAGTCGAGTATGGTAAGTTGTTTTGAGATTAAAGATGAAAATTATTTACCACGATAAATTCGAAATGTCAAATTCATTTCTCTTGTGATAAACGTTCCTATAATTATGACAATCAATGACAATCTTATAAATTGTAAAATTGGTTAATTTTCATGATCTTGGATTTAAACTATTTAATTTAACCAGGACGACGCGAGATGGCGACTTACGCGAAACGTAAAGTAACGGTTAGTTACCTACATGATACATGGAATAATACTGATTGATTTATTTTTCTTTTATACTTTAATACAACTAACATCATAACTAAACTAACATCTAATCCTAACTACTTTGGCTACGAAATTGACACATGATTATAATCGACCATTCTAAAATAGGTAGAAAATCCATCATTTCGGTGTAGCGCAATAGTCAATTTTAAAAAGTGACATCTATGGGTTTTTAGAACATTATTCTAATTAGATGAAGTTGCTTGAAATACATTTTTCTAGTATATCAGTAGATAGCGCTTTCTTCAAATATTTTTATTGATAAACTGTAACGGGATCACAATAATGATCAAAATTAAAAAAATAACCCGGAACGAAGCGGCTTACTTTCAGCCTAAATTTGCGTGACGTTTACATAATAGGTACACTAATGCTTTCATTGTTGGGTGATAATTTAAATAAAATGTGTATGGATGTGTGAATTCAATTCCGACATTTTGCTACCGGCTTGTATGAGCAAGTTCTTAGTGTGCGTGTTTCGCGTTTACGACTGTGTAGTTGTTATAGTATATTTGATGCATGACTTGATTTGTGCGCAGTGAGTGTTTTGTTTTTTAGTAAGGCTATAAGGAATCGGGTTATAGGAGCGCTTCGCTACTGGTAGTTACCCAAGTGGGCATTATTAGAAATTGTCTTACAACCACGCTATGTTTTCCTTCACTGAAAGTTCTTGATCATCATAGAGTTCAATAGGTGGCTTCGAACCTGGATTCGTCCAAGTGCAATCCAACCACACTACAAATATACCACTAATATATTGTAGTGACAAAGCTAGAGAAAGGGGTGCTTAATTAGTAGAGAAGATGGCTGAAAGAAGATTGACGAAAAAAATTACAAGGCGAGTGTGACTGGGCAAGCTGGTGAGAGTCGTCCTCAGAGTCCGAGCGGCAGCCGGATTAGCTCTCAGGATAACTTAGAGATTACTCCACGAAGAACGCTAACGTGCCCCTAACCGCCTAACCCTGCAGACTTGTCTCTAGGGGCGGACAAAGGAAGAGGCCATCTTTGAAGGAATAATTGCGGTGCCCTAATGCGTTTTCCCCATCTCCCCCATGAGTTGTAAGTTAAGCAGTTGTAAGAAATTCTTATGTTTATTTTTAAGAATAAATGATATATTGTAAATTGTGAAAATAGCGAAATCGAAATTAAAATAACGCATAACTTAGCACATATGGGTGCAACGAGAGAGTTTGCACGAGATATCTTTGGCTAGTAAAAAAATGTCAGGAATAGGCATGTTGCATTTCGGAATAAGCCAATGTGACATGACAGATGCAAAAAGGCGTCATAGTGTGACATGACAGCGGCCTTTGGCGATGGATTACTGATCTCTTGATGTTCGTCGCAGTTTCAAGATTATACTGTGTAATAGTCACTATAAAACGCAATATAGTGACTTTGTCACCATACAATAGAAAAAACCCTTCGGTTATTTTCTGTTATTACTCTCTTCATATACAAAATATATATAATATTTTTATTGAAAAATGTATCGAGGATGACAACTAAATACTTAGTACTTAGCCATGATAGTATTGATATATCTAATTATATCGTATAAAAAAATAAAAATTAATAAAACTAATTTCTTTTAATTAGGCATATTTTAATTCTGAACACATAAATGATAAGTTGTCTATTTTAAAGTGTATTTTTTTTCTACAATAAATGCTATTACTAAAATTCTTCTATTTAAAACTAAGCTTCATTCTTATAGATTAGACTTAGATAATCCTGTGGAAAACTGACAGGCAAGCTTACGTCTTGTAGAATTTTCTATTTCATTAGCGGATTTAACGTGACGTTAGTTAGTTTTTTTTTTGCTTTATTCGTGTTTTGAAGGTTTTATAATAAATATTTTTATGTTTCTAGTTATCGCCTACTGTTCACGTCCAATTCTTAAAAATAATTTGTTTCCGGTAAAATTATCAATATCGCATAAATCCTATAAGAAAAATAGTAATCTTACCTGCAATGTAATTTAATTTAAAAAAAATGTAACTTCTAAGACCGAGAACTAAAAACAAATAAAATTATGTTCGTACCTTTTATTTTACATAATTCATCATTTTCACTGATTTGTTTGTTAATTTTAGAATTTCTCTCATGTTATCACAAAAATAAACAATATAAACATGCAATTTATATCGCAAATATTACATAATAAAGTACCTACTTACACTGCAAATACCTGAGAACATAATGGAACATAAAATATGTGTTTTTCATTAGTTTTTTAAGCTCATAATAAGCGATTCGTAAAAGGTTAAAAATGCATTTTTGAAAAGTGGGAGATAAATTATATTATATTATCTTTATAATCAAAACATTGTATTTTTTCTTCAAATTACACATAAGACTTTATTAAACATCCCTCAATTCTCCTCAACAAAATTCACTTCTATCGCAAAAAAATTGTAAATTCCGATAACCCTCAATTTAATGTACAATTGTATTTAGTCTCAGTCATTCTGTACAGAGTTCTGTCAATATTAAACAATATATTGTTATCGTTATCAAAAGTCATAGCACCGATCGACGGTACATGTGATACCTTCACAACTTTAGACAATTCTATATTCTTCTCAACTACAATCACTCTGTATATACCGTCTATCCACCACGCGTATACAATACCGTCCAAATCAACAGTCAAACCCCTAAAGAACGCATTTGTGGAAACCCGATACATGTGCTTCCCTTTACCGACATACAAACCGTATGTTTTAGTTAACAATACAACAATATCGTTCTTGACAACGACGAAATTCTTAACCGGTATATATTCGAACAGAGTTTTGAAATTATCACCTCTCTTTAGAATAACACCTCTGTCTTCGTACCTTACGAAATAAACGTTCCCTTTGTAATATAAAGCTGTGATCTGATCACCTCGACTGCTGTACGGAGTCGGCTTACTAGTTTTCGTGTTTAAAACGAAAATACCATCATCACCGCCCAAATACACTAAACCGTTATCTTGATCTATATCGAATGTGCCAAAGTTGAAAACCATTTTTAGTTCACCCGATATCAGTCCACTGATTTCCGGATTATCTAAATTGACGTAACCGATCTTATAATATTCCTCGTCTTCAATCGTGGGTTCGAAACTGAAGAAGAGGATATTCTCGGACCTCAGGATACCCATTTTGTGGATGACGATACGATTCCTGAACGGAGCGTTGAAATCCAACAAAGGGGTGACATTGTAACAGATGTTATTGAAGAGAACGCAACTGGAACATTCCAAATTCACTTCTATTTCAATGCACGATGCCGTCGAGATAGCCAAGAGTATCGCGAGGAGAATCATCGTCATTCCTGTAATAATAATAAATATGAACGTTTAGATTTATATCTTTTATGACGAGTTTCCTGAGATTGCATCACTGGCTCGCGTCATGACATCAGTTTCTGACCGTATCCAGTGGGCATATATTTATTACGTTCAATTTCTCTCAAGGGAACCGACTTGTAACAACTAACGTGAGTAAATTTTTACTGCGAAAATATCCGTATTATTCCAAAGTATAAACTAAATATGGTTTTAAAATTTTGACATTATAATTTGGAATGAATAGTAATTTGAAACTTTTGAAATCATTTGATGCACAAAATGAAATATCTAACTTTCCAGATAAAAATAAACCTACGGTAATTACACAAAACATTGATACAAACATTTTATCGCAAAATATATTTCGTATACAGTTTTATAAAATATTGAGAAATTGAAGAAAATCCATCCAAATTAGCTTTCGTACCGAAGCCATAATTTATTTGTTTCTCTACAAAGGCCTTTGAAACATCAAATAGCTAACGTTCAGTAAGTTATACAATTATAATAAAAATAAGGTTTATTAATAGGCTCAAGAATGAGTTAAAGGAATATTTTGTTAATAATTTTGCAAATAACTACCTACCAATTTGTTGTTCAATATTATTATTCTACGAGGTTAATAATACAAAAGATTCCATCTACATCAATATATATTATTACAGTATTGAATGTTAAACTTGGACAACTTTTTAACATTTAGCATTTTTAACGCTACAACATTTAAAATAAAGTTTAAACTAAATTAAACGACTGACTTGCAGAAGCATTTTATTACCCTGAAAATTTCACCTACTACATAATTATATTCTTGTCGCTATCGACTGAAATACAAAATTTTCAAGGCGTGTAATCCGCTTGAAATAGGATAAATATGTGACACAAAAAAAACCGTAGCACCCCCAAAATAAACTTTCTTAAATCTCGTAAACTTTCACGAACTATTTATATTACGACCACGCAAACTATTATTTTCGGAAATCCTTCTCACACTGCTAAAAAGGGGGTACAGTTTCGTTTTGTTACAAATAATGCCAAAAAAAACGCCACTAACTTTTCTATAAAAAGTTTGATTGGACTCACTTCGGCTGGCATGTCACAGTAGAAAGTTTGGGACGGCAAATGGAAATTCCACTGGCGTAGAGTTAAAGCAAATAGTCAAAGCCTGTTGAAGGCTTCAACCTCACTGTTACGCTGTTCCATTTCAGACTTCTAGTACAGTGCTTCCCAACCTTTTTTCGTCCCTTAATAAAAAATTGTATTTTTTTACACAGAATAGGCTTAGTGCTCTGACCACAATCTCACATGATGTTAAGTGATGTTGTGGTCCAGGATGGAAAGCACACTAAGCCTAGAGGTACTGGTTCTCAAGTGATGCTGCCGGTACACGCCTTTAGGTATTTGGCGACAGGTTTTCAAACTTGAGGTTGGTAGCTACCCAGGCGGACATCATTAGTGCCCTACAACCATGCTATGGTTCCTCACGATGTTTTCCTTCATCGAAAGCTCAGGCCAATTTCAGAGTCGGATAGGTGGGGATCGAACCCGCGTTAATTAACGGCGAATCCGGCCGCACTGCCCGCTGCGCCATCATCGCATCCCATAAGTATCCCTGCCTGATAACTTTATACCCACTCCTAAAAAGTGTCTCGTTTCTCTTAAGGTCTATCTATTGTCAATCTTAACTTTGAAATATACGCAATACTATCTCTAGAGACCTGTGATCTATAGAGAGTTACTGCAGGAGTCCCTTTATATAGATTAACAAAAAAAACATGTTATTATTGTTTTCAAAGATATTCTTACAATAATTTGTGGTACAGTGTTTAGCAATGAAAACCTAACATTACTTTAAACATCAGATCAATAATCACATCAATTGTATTGAAATTCATTCATTACATAATCCTGCAATTACAAAATAAGAACAATCCCTAAAAATATATTATATTTTGTAGACATAATACATAATAATAATGTTTATATAGTTTAACTGTTGTTACTGTGAGAAGTTCTCAGTATTTCCGTCATTGCCCATATAATTTTAACGTACCCCCAATGGGACCCTGCGTACCACAAGTTGGGAATCGCCGGTAGATCGATAACGTCAATGACGTTCATTCATTAAATATTTAAAAGAATCAGACACTGTTGTTCGTGTTTGATCGCTTTGGTGGAAAATAAGGTTCGTTTTTGATCAAATTAAATTACAGAAATGTTAATTAATAAAACAACTTTAATGTCAGTGAGAATTTTTTTACTCAGACACGGCCGCATTCAAATAATTTGGGGAGGTCATATTTAGGGAAATTATCGTGATTCGTGCGCATATTTCAAAATTACTTTAAATACCTACCAATTTTTATTTTCATTATTTAAAACATTTTAAATAGGAAGTTAGTAAAAGTAATTATTTAATTGTACTAAAAAAATTCATAATTGTCTATTTGACGATCTTGTGAGAAGAGTAATGACTATCTACGTTACTTCGCCTCTCGAACAGCCATTAATTCTGGTAATTTCTTATTACGCTGAAATCTTTACTATTGAAGTGTATATTTTATTTACGACCCTAATGGAAAGATCAATATTCGTGGTTCGCGATTGACTTTTACCAACAGGTATCACGGAAATTTCCCTATACAGGGCACGATAAATCATTAATTTAATTATGGCTCCATATTGTATAGTTTATAAAAAAAGCAGTAGATAAAGTAGGAATGTTCAATAAACATCGATATTTAATAAAATTTCTATATATACTATTTCTATTTTATTTGATGATGGCAACTTTAAATTTATACACCCGATCGTTAATCCCATAAATTCGAAACAGAAACATTTTTGTCATGGAGGGGAAAGCTAGTGGGCTTGAGTTAAGCATACGATATATCGAGAATATCGACATATTTGTTTGATATATCGCTTAGTATCGATACAACTTTATGATATGAAATATCGATTTATTTTTTTGAGGTGGACATCTCTTAGATTTTTTTTTGCATGACATGATGACAATATCCGATAGATAAGAATCTATAGACGGTGACCATCATACCGGACTACATCTTATTTACAGATTAATCAAATAGTGTTGCACTGACGCTTCTCCACACATCTATGAATTTAAGGTCGAACCAATTCAGTTTTTAATTGGTTTGATGCGGACGATACTCTGCAGCGAACATTTAACAATTAATTATTATCTTATACCCAGTGCACTTATGTATTTTATTGATATGGGTATTCAATATATTATATAGGTTGTTTATTTATTTAAAATGAATAGGTTATTTTATAGGGTGGACGTAAACGTGATGTATGGAAATGACAATTCTCTCTTTGTTTACGTTGAAACCGATTACACCTTTGAACTACATAATTGTGTATTTAAAAAATACTACCTATAAAAAAAAAAAACTAGATCGAGTTTCTTGCCGGGTCTTCTCGACTTGATTGTTTACTTATAGCTTGTTTTTTTTTTTTAATAGAAGAATATTAAATTTTCTCCTAAGGGTCGAAATACGAGCATAAACACTAATGAAAATTTGATTTTTTTTATTTATTATTGATAACACTAAAGCTCCTGAATAGATATTAAAACTAATTAAAATCAGTTCACAAATTTAAGAGACAAGATGCTGAACTGTTTTACTATCATCCCCATTTATATATAGATACTGTATGGTTTAAAAAATTAAAATACATTATAATTGGGGAGTAATGCATAAACCATAATTTGATTACCTTGAACCATAGAATTAAAATACTCAGAACGGCAGTAGTCACACGCGGAGTGAAGTAATTTGGCTTTAAAAAGCCACGTACATTTTACATTGCGTACCAATCATTACGAAATTCCGTATCACGTAAATGTACATTTTTCTGCTTCAATGTTCAGCAGCGAGTTTTTGTAAGAAACTATCGCTCTCAGCGTTATTACTCTATGCCTTAAACTATGTAAATGGTTATTTGTGTGTCTATTTGTTTGTATAGACACAGACGGAACTAACAAAATAAACAAGTCCATTTTTATAGTACACTAATTTCTCCTCGTTTCTCTGTTTACATTGACTTTAGAATTGGATCTAAAGAGAAACTGTTAATTTGAATGAATCGTAAGATAAACAGATTTCTCTAGGATTTTTAAAGAACTACAACTCCCCCTTTATATGTATTTTTTCAATTAAAAGTAATGAGAAATATAATAACATAATGTAAGCAATGAAAACATTTTTTTTAGCGACTCGACTAGTAAATATTAATTTTTCCTACTTACACAAAAATTGAATTATGATATATGAAAACTGCATCGAAATCAGTTATGTAATATACCGATAAACAGACAGACAGAAGCTGAAAACCACTTTGTTTTATAAGAATATATAGACAAGTTTAATAGTAAGTAAATATTAAATACGAAACTAAAAAAAATTAACTCAATACTAACCTTTCTACATCATCACTATTCCAGAATCCATTTTAATTATCCATTTATTTCGTTTGAAATTAAAAAAAATCTTTTTTACATACTTTTATTTTTTTTACAACAATAAAGAAATAAAAGGCTAGGAGTGTGCGCGATCAGTCGCTACGTGAGACACAATGTATTTACTGCGGTGTTTACATTACGTATATAACATGACCTCACATGCGTATGTCCATTATTAATATCAAATAACGAAGGGATCATCCATTAATCACGTAAAGTTCGAAAGAGGGGTTTTCGTAAAAAAAATGAAATACCACATGCGTTGGACGGGGGATGCAGTGAGTTATCAAATGTACTTATTTTTTCCAGAACCCGCGATTTGTAAACCGAAAAACGGCACGTTGCTTCGACTCACTACTGGAAGATAATTAATTACAAAATTTTCTAAAAGTAAATTAGCCTATTTAATCTGTATTTTTAAGACACTTTCTACCACAAAGAAAAATCATGATTTGTAGTAAGGGGTGGGAGGATTAGTTTCAAAATAGAGTAGGGAGGGGTATAAAAAATTGACATCAAAACATCACGTTATTAAAAGGCCACCACTAACCGTATAGGTCCGTAACAGTTACCTTATCAAGGGTTTTCTTAGAATTATTACGTTAAATATAATAGCTTCGTATTTGTTAAACACTATTATCCTATTCTGGGGGTTGATGCTGCTCACGTCCGTAGGCTTTACCCTCGAGACCCTACACGTGACCCCTGGGTGGTGCCAATCGAGCAGCTATAGGGTGGTAGGGCGTCGGTGCCCGACTGGGTCGCGACCACCGTACACCTGATGTAAATCCCGTAAGAGTGACTTGTCGCGTTTCGGGAACAGTCGGTGTATACCCAGTACCTTGGAGACTTTCGCTGTGACATGGCGGGATGGCGAGCATAACTAGTTGCTTATTGCATTGTTGAGATGCACGGACCCGACGGCCAGGGAGACCTGTAGCAACGGTTGACCGCTGGCCGCCCGCGGTATAGTACAGGGGCCCAAACACGGCTAACCACCGTGAGAGGCTGCCCCACCATGCCGTGTATAATCTTGGATGGTCTCGTCGTGCCGGTTGGTGACCGGAACGGGGTCCCGGCGAGCTATTCCGGGGGGGTACGGGGGCCCTTCCGTCTGTCGGATCAGTGCCTCTACGCAGTGCTCGAGTTGGTGTTGCGAGCATGGTTGCTTTATGTCATGACGAATCTCTTTAACTTCACGCCTTCTTCTTTTTTTTCTTTTTATTTATTTGTTACCTATGACTGTGCGAAAGAAAAAGAAAACTAGGTCCACAGCGGTGCACAACCCCGACACCGCCTTTACAATGGAGTTCGCTAACATCCGCGGACTCCATACTAACTTAAATGCCGTCCACCATCACCTAGAGACGGCCCAGCCTGCTTTACTCTTTCTAACGGAGACACAGATCCACCGTCCGGCCGATACATCCTATCTACACTATCCAGGCTACCAGCTAGAGCAAAACTTTCAAGCTAAAGCCGGGGTATGTGCGTATGTACGGTCTGATGTGTGCTGTCGCCGTTTGCACCTCATGGAGGACCCCTCCTTCTCCACCCTATGGATACACGTGGATCTCGGCGTTGAAAACCGAGTCTACGCGTGTCTGTATCGATCTCACAAGGGAGATGATGAGACAGCTCGGCTATTTGACTATTTAAGCCAGGCAACGGACGACGCTCAGGAGCAGTTCCCTACTGCAGAATTGGTGGTTTTGGGAGACTTCAATGCACATCACGAACAGTGGTTGAATTCTTCGAAGACAGACCATGCAGGACGAACTGCCCATGTATATGCGCTCACGCACGACCTGTCACAACTAGTGACCCAGCCCACCCGGATCCCCGACATAGAGGGTCACGCACCTTCCCTGCTGGACCTACTGCTAACGAGTCATCCTAGCGAGTACAAAGTGTCGGTCAATGCCCCACTGGGAAGTTCTGACCATTGTCTCGTTGCAACATCAGTGCCGCGTTCCATGCCCCGACCACCCTCGGAGACCAGGCGTAAGGTTTGGCACTACTCGTCGGCAGATTGGGATGGTATGCGAAATTATTTCGCATCCATACCTTGGTGGCAGCGATGCTTTAATGGGAAGGATCTTTCTGCGACTGCCGAGGCAATTGCCGCCGAAATAGGGCTCGGAATGGAGTACTACATTCCTTCGTCCGAAATCGTCGGTAATCGCCGCGGACGCTCTTGGTTCAACCACGAATGCGCGGACGCTTTCAGTCGGAAGCAGATTGCGTATCGTGCTTGGATCAAGGGTCGCGCGAATGAAGATCCTGATCTCCACTCCCTTAAGGCAACCTACAATAAGGCCACTAGGTCCTGCAAGAAGGTTTACATAAGAGCAGATGCTCAGCGCGTTGCACGGATTGGCCAGAAATTGGTCCGCCAGCCAACTAATAGTCGTGCCTATTGGGGCCTGGTAAAGGCCGTCCAAGCAAATTTCTGCCATACATCTTTGCCCCCGCTACGATATCCAGACGGATCACTGGCCCACGAACCGCAGGAGAAAGCCACCTTGTTGGCCAACATCTTCGCGGATAATTCCCGACTCGACGACAGTAACGCGCAACCGCCCACAACACCCAACAGCGGTACCTTGATGCCTGAAGTCCGCATCAGGCAAAGAGACGTGCGCCGTGAGTTGTTGTCACTCGATGTTCGGAAGGCCAGTGGGCCGGACGGTATCCCACCAGTTGTGCTTAAAAAGTGTGCAGCCGAGTTGTGCCCGGTATTGACACACCTTTTCTACCAATCCTACATCTCTGGTGACGTGCCCCGCGTTTGGAGAGAGGCCAACGTGCAGCCGATTCCTAAAAAAGGAGATCGTTCTGACCCCAATAACTACCGCCCGATCGCTGTAACCTCAGTGTTGTGTAAAGTTATGGAACGCATATTAAATGCCCAACTTATGCACCACCTAGAAGATCACCCCCTTATCCATGATTGTCAATACGGCTTTCGACCGAATCGGTCAACGGGGGATCTTCTAGCGTATATACTGCACCGCTGGGGGGAAGCAATTGACAACCATGGCGAGGCTCTGGCTATTGGTTTAGATATAGCCAAGGCTTTTGACAGGGTCTGGCACCGAGGTCTTTTCTCCAAACTCCCAGCTTTCGGACTTCCCAACAACCTGTGCCGATGGATCTCCAGCTTTCTGCATGAGCGCAGATTTCGTGTCCTTGTTGACGGGCATAATTCGCAGCTCATGTCTGTAAACGCTGGAGTACCACAAGGCTCTGTTTTGTCACCCACGTTGTTTCTTCTGCACATCAATGATGTACTTCCCCTGGGGCACATTCATTGTTATGCAGATGATAGCACGGTTCATGGGTGCTACGTCAGTAAGCCTGGCAGTGGAAGGGGAGACACAGAAAAGAGACGGAAGGAACTTGTAATTGAACTTAACCAAGTCTTGACCCGCATATCCACTTGGGGAGCAAGTAACTTGGTTGAGTTCAATGCCAAGAAAACGCAGGTATGTGCCTTTACCCAAAAAAAAATCCCCCTTTTCACCCAACCCTACTCTTCAGAACACTCAGCTTGCAATGCGTGACAGACTAAATATCCTGGGAGTGGATATTCGGAGCGACCTAAACCTCAAGGACCACATCGAACATGTCATCTCCACAACATCTCGGAGACTCGGAATCCTAAACAGAGTGCGACGGTTTTTTTTTCAGCCCGAGCAGCTGTACCTTCTTTATAAGGCCCAGGTTCGCCCGTGCATGGAATACTGCTCGCACCTCTGGGATGGATCCGCTAAATATCTTATCGATGCCTTAGACAGGTTGCAGAGGCGTGCTGTCCGCATAGTAAATGATGCAGGTGTCACCAATCCCATAGAACCGCTTCAATTACGCAGGGACATAGCCTCTCTAAGCATTTTCTACCGCCTGTATCATGGCGAGTGTTCTGAAGAGCTCTTTGATCTGATCCCCTCCTCTCCTTTCCATAACAGAACCACGCGGGCAGGACTTCGGTGTCACGGTTTCACGGTGACACCCATAACCTCAAGAACCAAAAAGTTTGCTGACTCATACTTTTGTCGCACTGTGAGGTTATGGAACCGTCTTCCTGTCAGCGTGTTCCCTCCTTCATATGATATTGGGTCCTTCAAAAGAGGCGTGAAGAGGTATTTAAGCAGGCCAGCATGACAGCGGTGACTGGCAGTGAACTCTGTTCAGTGTCAGTCATCGCTGTTTTGGATTGCACTGTGCTTACCATCAGGTTCAGTGCAGTCACTGTGCTGTCCATTATAAAAAAAAAAAAAAAAAAAAAAAAAAAAAAAAAAAAAAAAAAAAAAAAAAAAAAATCCAATTTAAAGAGACGATATTGTCAAAGTTTACTCAAAATTTGCAATTCTTTGAATCTCACTGGTAACGTGGTTGGATTAACGCGTTTTTATTTACACGGAATAAGCTCAGCGCTTTGACCACAAACTCACCTGAAGTTAAGTGACGATGTGGTCCAGGATGTTAAACAAACTAAGCCTAAAGGTACTGGTTCTCAAGTGATTCTGCCGGAACACACCTATTGGTAGTTGGCGACAGGTTTTTCAAATTTGAGGATGGTAGTTACCCAGGCGGGCATCATCAGAAAATACCGTACCACCATGCTGTAGATTCCTCACGTTGTTTTCCTTCACCGAAAAAGCTTAGGCCGATTTTAGAGTCGGATAGGTGGGGATCGAACCCGCGTCGATTATGGATATAGGTTCAAATCCATAAATCCAATTATATAATGAAACCATAGCATATTCTACTGCTCGGCAAGCGTCAAGTTTCCACCTACCAAGCAACTATAGGTGTTTCGGCAGCATCACTTCAAAGCCTTTTTTAGGGTTAGCATGCCGTCTCAGATCACATCATCGCTTAACATCAAATGAAATTTTTGAACAGTTTTAAAAAATACTGCCTCAAACTTACGCATAACAGTCTTTAACTAAATTTCTTTCAAAAGTACATTCACGACAAAATATTGAGTTGCGTTAATATATATTATTATTCTGCTAACAAAAGAAATAAGCCCTCATTGAATAAAGCCCCCACATATTTAGTTCGTTTGATTGTTTATTCGCACGCAGTAACCGTGTCGCACCTCCATTATTCCTACCCATTATCCGTATTAATGGGATCCTTATATGTATTTAGACATAATAGTACGAGAGCGGTAATATCGAATATTTATTTATTAGAGAAACAAACAGTAGGTTAACATTCCACATATCCTACAAATTTCATAAACGTAAGTAACGTAAAAATGTATGTGTTATTTATTTATTTAATTTTTTAATAACAATTATTTTAAAAAATGACAATGAAAATAACCAAATCATTATTAGTATGAAATTTAGAGGAATATTAAAAAAAAGGAACTTCGTGGACTTTTATTAATTTGAATTACTTAAAAAAGAACATACATAATTATACATAATGACAGAGAAGAACTATTAGCATTCTCAAAGCGATTAAAATATTAAGTCTTACTTCGTTAACAAATTCCGCTATAAACTGAAATTTCAACAAGACTGAGCCGAAAAATCTCCCATAGTATGCCTACGCTAATCCCGCCCTTAAATGAAAAAAAAAAAAACAATTTAAAAAAAGTGATTATTATTTGTACAAACGTGTGTGGGACCATCAGAATGTGTCATATACATTATTTTAGGCATATAATCGACGAAAACACGCGATACGATATTATTGATAAACAAAACCATTTCAAATACTAATTCAATTAACCGTGCGTGACCTAATTTGTAGTGGCGCCATCTATATTTTATTTCATAAAACAGGCGACTAATCGTCGTCTTTTTTAATTAAAGCCAACTGTGAGTAATTGTAATTCTGCAAATGTCACATTGTTATATGATATTTTTCTAGTTTTCACAAATTTCTTTGAAAGAATGGCGACTTTGCTAATGTTTTCGTGACTAATAGCAAACTCTATATCACGTAAAATTCCACTGAAAGTAATCCATTATATCAAAAGTATCTATCAAATCAACGATGTAATCACAATGACGTAGCTTCGACTTTTTTGAGAAACCTGAGCTTTCGGTGAAGGGAACGATACTTTCTGTCACTTAACTATAGCATGGAGGCAAGATTTAATTTACGTCATAGCAAATTACTATCCGTAATTCGATATTTGTAGTCAATCACACAAGCTGCGTTCCGGCAGCATCATTTGTGAGCGAGTACCTCTAGACTTAGCGTGTTTACCGTTTTGAACCACAACATCAGTTAACAGCAGGTGAGATTGAAGTCAAAACGTTGAACCTGGTATTAAAAAATAAAAACGTGGCATGAAAAACTTAAGTGAATAAATTGAGAAATTACAGAATTCTGTCTCTAAGTATAAGACACATAAGCAAAGTCTATTCGTCCTCGGCAGGTAGAGGCTATTTAAATTGTCTTTTTGATGTGCTCGCTCGCTCCAGTTACAAGTTTTTGCATTTTTTATCGCGGCCCCGCGTGTGTCTTTGTGGATCGTTTCTGTACCGTAACATTAAATGTGCGACATTAATTTTTTTTTTTTCTAAATTATATCGCCAGAAACTTTTTTTTCTCTAACCTTGCTAATGCTGTTGACCGGAAGGGCCTTTACAGCGTCACCGAACTTTGGGGGCGAGTACTGAAGGCACTCAGCCGCAAAAGGTAACTAGCCCAAGGGTTCGAACCTCGGCTTGGCCGCAACCTGAGTGTGAAAACTCCCGCAGAATTTTGATCCTAGCTAATCCCTACATTTTTTTATTTAACATAAAAAAAAAGGTTCCTTACAGCACCTATGTACCTGCGTGTAATGTGCAGGAGTGTGTATGCAGTGTTGTGCATGTAATGCTCATTGCATGGGCAGTGTCACTGTATCGCGCTGGCGGCGACGTCAAGAGCCTCCCCAGTTAGAGAACGAGACACGTCTTAGGTCGCCGCCTGAAAAGTGTCTCTTTTATTTTAGTTACTTAAAATCATTTGGTATTTTTTATTGTACCAGTTTTATTCAGTGTCATTAAATTGTATAATACGAAAATTTACCATTTGGAATATATAGATAATCAAAAATGAAACGAGAAAATACAAGTAAATATATGTATTTATTTAACTGTTATTTGTGTGTATCCATTTAGTTCTGAGAACTCTGAAATGTTCTGAAATAACTGATTCCACGTATAATAAATAACCTAAAAGAAATATTGCCGAAATGAAAGGAAAATATGTAGTTAGTGATGAATGTAATCAATTTGTGAACGAGCAACATAAAGTGGATGTCGATTGCCGGATAATTTTTCTATTCTTTCTTCACATTGAGTTAGTTCTGATACTAGAAATGATGCTGTCCTTAGGTTATAGTGAAGGTGACGCAATGATAAAGATGTAATATACTTGCGTTAAAATAAAACGCCATATTGATTTTTTTTTTTATCTATACAATTAACGAGCCTTCAGTGCATCCTGGATGACTATGCCAGCCTCATAGGAGAAGTCGATGGTATATGACGTATCTAGTTATTAATTATTTACTTTATGTGCCACAAAGAAATAAATTTATACAGAATTCTGGCAGCCTGTGACGTTGGTTTTCATAAAATTATATTTATCTCCTCCATGAATCCCGTAGCATTTTATGACGTATTTCTTCAGTTCGGACAGTTTGGTTTTCACAGTAAATGATACAAATCGTCAGTACTTTGACAAAAATCACACAAAGGTGATGTTAATAGTAAATAAAGTATACATAGAATTTTCCAAAATTGTATCCATTAATATATTTTAATTGAACATACAAATATTTTATTCGGTATGGAAATACTCTCTATATTTCGCAGCAACATAATTAATTACATTATTTTTAATTCAAATCACCTCATTGGATGTGTAAAGGATGTGCAAATTTGTACAAGTTATACTTATGGATGTGTAATATCGAACTGATAATATATTATACTTTATTAAATACAAACATATCACGCCTTTCCCTAATGAGGGTCGGCAGAGATTACATCCTGCTACTTGCTACTTGCTACGATCTCGACACATCTCTTTTGCTTCCTCCACTTTCATGAGCGCTTTCATACATGCTCGCCGGTTATGGGTACTTGTCACCTTGCCGTTATTTAAGACGTGCCCAATTTGGTCAAAATACGTTCGCCTAAGTCAACTCTTACCGCCGTTCCCAGCCAACCTCGCCTTGTAAATTAGTTTCATCAATCTTCTCTCATCCATCCTCTCCACGTGCCCGAACCAACTAAGCATACCTTTCTCTATCTTGGTCACTACATCCTCTATCACACCAAAACGTTCTTTTATCACACTATTCCTGACTTTGTCAATCATTGTCTCTCCAACTAAACTTCTCTGACTGCTCATCTCCACAGAGTTAATCTTACTTTTATGCTTCTTCTGCCAAACCCAGCACTCGCCACCATACCCAAGTGTAAGGACCAGCACTCCCCAATGCACAGCCAAATGCGCCTTTTCAGTTACTTTCTGGCTGCACATGAACTTACGCAGGGCCCCAGTCACTCTATTCCCTAACAAAACTCTTCTTTGAATATCATCGTTTACTATATTTTATTGAAGCTTTTATTTTACAAATACAAAATCATAAACAAAGTCGCGTCTCCAGCTAGTTACGAATATGTACTCGTACATAGGAAACCCCTAATAACTTAGGTACTAGCTCTGTCGAGTTACACCACTCTTCTATTTTAAGTAAAACGCAAGCATAATGTAATTATAAATAAAACATAAACACTTTAAAGTCAATGAGGGATAAGGCCTAATTCAATGATATGTAACGGAACATACCTAGTTAAATAATAGAACAAACGGTATGAGTGTGATCGTCGCAGTCGACAAGGCCAGCCTCATTGCCCCGACGACTCACCCTGAACTTGACTCTAGATTAAAAGCGCTATAATCAATTGCGATATTATAAGACAACACGGATAATATTCATACCTATTTCATTTGTTTACCAACATCAAAGTATGCGTCAATCTAATCTAATAAGAGGAAATTACGTAAATATATTACTAAGTACTAGTTTATTATATCCGCAAAATCGTGCGTTTTTTTATTATCTTAGAAATAATAAATTGTATGTACATGTATTGAGGAATAAGATATTAAAGAAAAATTGTAAGCAAACATATAATCTTTGCTTACAAAACAATATTATGTTTACCATAAATCACGCTAACGGTGAAAATCATATGAAATACCGTTTAGAGGTTATTGGATTATATGTATAGATTAGTTAAAATGGTATAAGTTATTATTAGAATAAAAGTAGACATAAATTGAAATTACCACAAAGAAGTTCTTGGTTTTCCTTGCAGGTCTCCACACAAGTTTTATCTAAAGCATATTTATGAGATGTAATACATTGAATATGTGTTACCAATGCTATGACATTAGCCTTCAATATGCAGCAGTATGTCAAATATAAAATGGCGCTTAGTGCCGGCGCTCAAATATAAATAATTATGTGCACTATTTGATTAGGAATAAACTATATGTAACTGTACATAATTATTGCTCGGAACGGTAGTAGATGTAAAAACCAGACAAATGTTTATATTATTGAATTATTTAGTTTAAACATTTTTTTTTTAAAAACAGTTTTTTCCAAAGTTTCGAGTTTTTTACTTCCTTTTGCAGTACCCGTGGCTGTTTTTTTTATGTGAGGTGCCGTTAAGTAGAATTTGAGACACTTTTGACTCCACCTCTCAGCAGTATTAAGTGAGTTCTTACCCTGTATTCCCCTTGGTAACGTACGCAGCTGCATACTTTTTACAAAATCTACTTAAATAAACATTGTTTGCCCAATCACCACACAAATTCCCCTTCTCATCAAAAACAAGGAGATCTGAACGTGTCCTGAGCAGAATCACAGGACATAACTATAGTATATTGTATAGAATGAAAGGAAGACATAAAAACAACGCGAACAAACAGGAGCCGCCTTATTGTTTTCGTACAGAATCTTAAAATAAACTAATTGTTTTGCCCTTGACAATTAATGTGACAAAAACGAAGTCAATTGATGACTGTTTAGCAGTGTTTTCCCAGTGGTACAATAAAAAATTAAACAAGTCGCACCGTTGTTAAGGGGACCACCATTAATTACGTCACACGTTAAAAGAGGGATGTGGTCGACCAAGTACGAGATTATGTGACTACGAATATGATGACTGATAAATTTCGTATCGTCACATACCAAAATCTATGTCAAGTAATTTAATTAATTGTTTTAATAAACGGGAACTTTATTTTAAATAGAAACAAAATTGCTTCACGAAGTGCCGTTTTCATTTAGTCAATTCTATATATAAATTGCAAAATATAATATGTTATATATTTTAGGTAGGGGGAATCTCACGAATGTAACCGTGACCAGGCGGATTGAAAAGTTGGTAACGTAATTCATAGATGATCCTTAATGTTCTACATTCTATACAACGCTGTGGAATCCTATACTATACTATATTAAAAAAACCAGATCGAGTTTCTTACCGGCTTTTCTCGACTGGGTTGTTTTCCGTTTTGTTGGCCTTTTCAGGACTCAAATTGAACAAAGAATTTTTTTATTACATTTGATTTGATTATGCGACTAAACTTATTTTTTTGGTGGAAAAGCGTTTTCTATTGCAGGTTTGGATAACTACCAACCTCTAATTGAATTGCCACCAAACATCTAAAACTGTGTTTCCGCAGTATCGCTTTACAGCCAGTACCTCTAGGCTTAGAATATTTGTCATTTTAGGTCATCTAACCACTAAGCGTTAGATATGATTGTGGTCACAGCATGAAAACGTCAGTATAAGGTACATGTGTTAGAAGTAAAACTTGTTTAGCAATCTTTAGTTTAAATATTGTAAGACAGACATCGAGACTCTTTTACAAAATCTATATTAATTTTGCTTTCCTTTATTTAATACAAAGATGAATTTGGAAAAATGTTTTTTTTAATATATTTCTATTTAGCAATTTATACCCTTCTTGTTTATAACTTCGAAATGTCAAAGTGATACGAATTTCAACCAGAGGGTATTTTTCCATAAGACAATCATCAGCACCACAATAAATTAATTTTTTTCACAATAAAACACAACAAAATTTAGCAAGAGTTTAATAAAAAAATGCAAAATAATAATAGTAATATCTAAAATATTGAGCCTTAAACACTAAGGAGATACACCAACATCTTCAGCTTTTACAAAAATACAAAAATGACACGCACACAACTCTGATATATATTTATATATAAAATACAATACACGAAATAATTTCAATTTAAATCTATTACAAAAATAAGACCATAGAGTTTGAAAACTTATTTCCCCAAAGAAATTTGCACAGTTTAAAATCCCGTTCCCGGATTACGAATAATGTCAAAAATATCGATGAATCTAGCCAGGATAAAATAACAAAACTTATTGAAATCGCAAACGGATACAAAGGTCCTCCCAGAGGTACAGAAACCTCTTTAAACTTTGAAAATGGGTATAATTCAAAACAAAAGTTTCTTCTCTACTTTTTCCCTAAGAACGAATAACCCGTTAACACATAGTTACTGAACGTCATCGAATAAATACGAAAAACACAGCAAAAAAAAAAGCGTTTTTAGTTTATTGTCAGCTCACAAAGTGCGAGTTTAAAAGAAATATTGTGCGAATTTCAAACGTTACATCGTTTTTGTCTCGAAAACAAAAATACGTATGAAATTATGTTACTTTTTAGAAAAATAAATATTTACTAAGAGGTTATGGCTCAGTGGTGGCTAGACACCGCATCAATAAATATAAGTTCGTAACCAACCAATTCTATTCTATAATATAAGAAGCCTGAAATTTGCTTAAGAAAAACGTTGTAATTAAATCACACTCAAGTTTGAAATTTTTTTTCTTCAAGTTGTAGTTTTGTTCCGAGAGCCAATAGCTCTAGGTTTAATGTGTTTACCATCCTGAACCACATCGTCATTTAATATCAAGTGAGATTGTAATTAAAGCTTTGTGCCTAACCATTAATAAAAATGTAGTGTAGATTTAATTTACGGCATAGATTTTATACTATATTTTCTGATAATTCCCGCCCCTTGTAATTCCACATTGTAAAATAGATGTAAAATAATGAATGGTTCAATATCTTGTAATTTTTATTGATTGATTGGTTGGTTAGAATTCGTGTCTTAAATTGTGTAAAAAAAATATCAGTTGGAGACCTATTCTCAAAGTTGTATTTTCCTTATGATGTTTTCCTTCACCGCAAGATCAGGCTCATAGAATATGTAAATTCGAACCTTCATTCGTTGACGTAGAATCCACCATCACTACTAAACCATTATTACCAAATGCACAAATTTTAATTAATTTAATTTACAAAAACAGTATTAATATCAAAGAAAAATTCAAAAAAAATCTTAATTTACCGCTATTTCAATAATCAATCTATATCATTATAATATGAAAATTCATTTTTTTTTACTAGTAAATTAGTATATCTAAAAAGGAAAGAAAAAACTTTGAAATGACGCGAATCGTGACACCATATGTATCCTACTTGGACTCAAGGGATACGAGTGAAACGGAAAAGGGAGACCTTGCGTTCTATTTTTTAATAACACTTAAATACAATTTAAAATGTTTAAAACAAATATAATTCTTTAATTCCCACAAAACAAAATTCCCATAATACAAAATTTTCAGTTCATTTAAAATTATGAGATTCCATTTTTAATACTATATTTTATTTTAATTCATAATATCGTGCGAAATACATTGCAAAATTGCATTTCTGAGAATGTATTACAATCAGTGTAAATTTTTTTAAATATATATGTATATATAATTCGATTTATTTTGAAGATGACAAATAAAAAACGAAATACGACGACTCTTTGGCGTTTTGAGCAAAACGTTTGGTGTTTATGGCATCAACTAGCGTTACTAAACACTCGACTTCACTATAATATCGTAATATATTATATCCATACTATATATTAATCGCTTGACCCGCGATCGTTGCATTAACATAGAAATAAAATACTCAGAACGGTAGTGGTCATACGCGGAGTAAAGCCATTTCAAAAGACCACGTACGCCTATCGTTACGTGCTGGTGATTACATAATTCCGTGTCGTACACTTTTCATATATTTGTTTTACTACTTTATTAAGTATGTTTTTGTTTGGAACTTCCACTCTTAGAGTTATTACTCTGTGTTAATTTAAAACCTTTACAACTTGATAGATAAAAAAAACAAGTTAAATAATGATTGTCTGTGGGTAAAGAATATAATAAAAAATAATTTCACTAAAAATAGGTCTAATTATCTGTAGTGCTTTAAAAATTTACAACTTTGCGGATAGATTGAACAAACAACGTCGTTGGAACACTGACCTGTCAAATAATTAATGACAGTGGCACTTTTGTTAAACCTAAGTACTAAGTAATAAAGTAAAATTATTAATAGCCGTTATGATTTTTTTTAATTAACTACTCCCGCATAATACGTAATATACTCCGTTAACTCGGTCTAAATGTTTCAGTCAAAAATTAACTTGATTCATATTTTCAAAGATTTGGTTAAAAACGCACCAATTCTGATCACTTGAGCCAACATTCATACAATGATCACGGGTCCAGTTCAAATTATAAATATATATATTGTATGTTGTAAATTGCCTAATTAAAAGTACCCCTATATAACCTTAAACACATAAAATTATAACTATTACAATGGAACGAAGTTCCTTACTGCAGGCTTGGAGGAGATAGGGATAATGTTGCGAGACCAAACTGAAAAAAATGTGAGCGAAAGAAAAATATATATCGGAAGTGATATAGTCGTTCTATCTCCCTCTTTCTATTCGTTCTCTCATCCCTTCTCTTTCTGATCCCACTCCCCCTGGCCAATTTATAGTATATATATACTCATGACTTTAATGTCAATTTTACTGATGAAAAATTTTTGTTTCATTTATGTAATTATTATCGAAAAAAAAAATAAAGAGAAAGTTTTTTTATTTTACTTAATACTTTGAATTACTTTTTTTTGTTTGATGTATTTTATTTTACGTTATTTGTTATTTTCTAAAATACTAAATTTCCTAAACACTTTTGATGTACTTAAATAAAAACCAATCAGCAAAATAAATATATATATATAAAATTAAGCAATAATTCTTTCCCAAATTGTGTTGTTTCTACATTATCCGAAGGAACTTCGTTCCTACCTGGTGTCCCATGACACTTTTATTTATCATAAGCATAAATAATTATTGTTAAATAAATGCATTATGTTATGGCAAAGTTTAATTAATAATATATAGGAATGTTATGCGGAAACATGAATATAGAATATATTCGCATATTCAGAAATTTATTATCTCTGATCATAATAAAATGTCCCGTATATAAAAAAAACTCGTATTTCTCTAATATTTTTTATCGTGATTTTGCGTCATTCATAAACATCGCCATGTGAACTGTAGAAATACACCAGAAATAAAAAAAAATGCAACTATAGAAAATATACTGTTAATTTTATGTTGCTAATATAATACGTATGATAATTTAGTCATTGGTACGATGTACGATGAACGATTATGATTATCTAAAGGTATAATCATTTTCAGCAATAAATATAAATAAGAATAAATATGTTAAAAAAAATTACAAAGCAAAGCGCATTTTTAAATATGTGAGATTTTTTAATGTGTGTTATTACAGATTATGATAATTTGGACTACTAGAGTTGGCAACACTGTAACAATTTCTACCATTAAAATAACATAACCATTAAGATTGGCCAACAGTTTATGTAGTATAAACTACGTGATATCAAAAGATTTCCCAAGTTTGTGCTTTATTATTTTCACATATCAACTTAAAATAAAACTTTCATCTGATTAATTGCAACGTGACTTTCATTTTTTATTATTTTTACCGCTAAAACTTGGCGTTAAGACGCGCCATAATTTTCTTACAATAAATAATGAGACGCAAAAACTAAAAAAGTCCAGGGGTTAAAGAATCCCCAAATCAAAATTCATCCAAGGAATTATCATGACATTTATTAAGTATTATGTTTTAATAACGACACTTTGCAATGAAGCAACCAAACAAACATTGAAACGTCACGAACGGAAGTCGTCAACATAACGGAAATTAAAATAAGGAAGATAAACATAATCATTTGTTTTTTTTTTATATTATCATATTAGTAATTTAAAAAATGTAATTAAAAGATATTTTAATTTTAAATAGCAGAAGGAATTGATAACAAACTCTCTCTACTTATGATTACAAATGACATATTTGTTATAAGGTGAATAGAGTTCAAAACTAGATTACCAATAGGTAATAATCGGTATAACCTTATTTAAGGTTTATTATCGTTTAATAAAAAAAAGTCCATAAGAAACTATACACACGGTACACAAACGCAAAATAATTTCATAATTTTATTTTAACAAAGTATATATAAAATAAATTAGATATTTTTTTTCGCATAAATACCATTTACTGTAAACATAGTCCAGTCGTGTTTATATTATTCTCGCTTATTTGAAAAAATAAAAAAAAAAGTTTTAGAAACCGTATTTTGGATTTCATGTTGCAGTCAGTAACATTACCTGACGACACAGAATCTTTCGTGTTTTATAAAAATACACATATAAATGACAAATTTATTCGAAAATCTTATGAGATCAAAAATTATTTAATATTTTACCAATTTAAATTTTCTTAACTAATGACATCCTTTGACGATACTGAGATATGTAATAATAAATAGAATCAAAAAATAACTTTAAAACTGTTAGATTTTTTCCAAGTGACTACTAAATTAGCGACGTTGAGCGATTCTCGTTACCAACGCTGTGACGTCAGCCGTCAACATACTACAGTATGTCGACGGTATAAGACGGCGTTTAAGTGATAGATACTATATTTTAATTTATATTTTAATTATAAATAAATTGTAGTAAAATGTATATAATTGCTCGGAGCGCTAATAGGTTTTATAAAATTTAGGTTAGTTTATAATTACAAATACTATAATTTAAACGTTAAAAAAAACAGTGTTTCCAAAGTTTCGAGTGATCACTTCTGTCGGCAGTTATATAGGGAAATGACAAGTTTTTGGGTAAAAAGTATTATATAGGAGAACTAGTTGGCAGAACCGAAATGCCTAAAATATCGATATATTTAATAAACCTAAATTTATCATGTCATAAAAATCTCACATACATACAGGACCTAATTTCGATATAAACATCGCGACCAATTTAATTTAAATTGAATAAAAAAAATCCAACCATTGAAATAATACCGACATAATAAAAAAATGCCCTTCACTATTCGATTTATATAAAAAAAAAAAATTAAAGCATTATTGCTTGAGGTAGTTAATTTTTACAGCATTTTATTCAAGTCAAAAAATAGATTAAATTTAACGACAAATAAATACTTTCACGCCCACCATAAAAATAATCGATATTAAGTTTAAATCGATTGAAACTACATATGCTGATTTTGTTTTAAAGTTTTGTTTTTATTTTATAAATTCATTATAACCATTGAATACCAGTCTTTTGACCTGCTACATTTTTTAAAGCAGTACTTTCACAAAATGGTAGTCATTTTGCTGGAACTTTCCGCAGAGTTTTTGGCGCTTCCTAGAATTCAATTTCCGTATTATAAATTCTAATACATTTCATTTGTGCAAAATATAGTAAAATGCCTTCTGTAATCGATATATTTCATTTTAATACTAATATATTTATTTTTTAGTAATTATTTTAAAAAAAAAACGATAGTTTATATCGACATTAGGTCCGCACAAATTCTAAAATATCTAATCTAGATTATCTCTCGCCTTATTAACGATCATTATTATTATCTAAGCTATTTAAAAAATGTAAAGTACATATAGGTACATTATATTCTATATTATGATACGAGGAAAAAATCGTATATAAAATATTGAGTGTCCGTCGAGCAATTTTTTTTTATATCGATTTGAATAGAATAATGTTAAGTTGTCGATATGCACGATTTCATTTGTGTAAAACGAAAAATAAAATAAAAACTCACCTATATTAAGTAAGTAAAGCTTTCGTATCTATTTTTATAAGGAACAAAATATTTTATCGATAATCCATTATATAATCTTACAATCGAAAGCATTGTATTAAAAACTCTAGCAATATTTATATTCCATTGCACTTTTTTTTATTATTTTAATTTCTACTACGGAAATGGCAAAGGTAGCTAAATTCGGCAGCCAAGTCAGACAACCTCATACCAACGTTTCTACGCACTAGCAAAACGGTGACCATGTTGCAAGAACTTCCGAGGGAGTTTTTTTGACATCTCCGAATTCACGACCCTTGTCGTTCACTTTAATACATCACAAAAAAAACCACTACCTTAACACAGATAAAATTGCCACCAAAAACTCCCAACCATATTATCTATAACTTTTTATGTTGAAATAATATATTCCGTGTTTCGCCGATACATTTATACGTATTATTTTGAACCTATAAAGTCAAATCCCTGTTTTAATATATTCAATTGACCTTCGCTTACTAAAAATAGTTAAAAGTCGATCAAAAAAATTAATTCATTATCCACCCAACAATATTCGATTCAAATCGATCGTAAAACATTTAAATTATTATAATCGTTACAGTTCAATACAAAACTTATAACACGATATAATAATATGAGCCTCTCGTAAAAACTACCGTTTTAGGTACCTAGACAATGGAAAAAAAAAATTGCACTTTTATTATTTTATAATATTATTATCGATAAAGCGTGTGTTAATATTGATAACCGTACAACACTAGTAGTCCTCTCACTGTTCCCATTCGGCTTCGTCGACGCCCTCCATACTGTCCTGTTCTAGTTTCAGGTTCATCTGGACCCTGGCACTCATCGATTTCATTATCTGTAAATAAACAATATAATCTATACTAATAAATCAAATTGAAATGTCTGTTTGTAATGTCACATGTTTTTGTTTTTTTTTTTCATTTTTGTCTGTTTGTGTGTGTATGTGTGCCTGTCTGTCTGTCTGTTTGTTTCGAGTAATCCCGGAAAGGCTGGAGCTACTTTGGCGGGACTTTTTTGGGTTGTTCCGCTGAAGTTGTTCCGCGTAACTTAGGCTACTTTGATAATATAGAAAAAAAGATTTAATAAAAGTTCCACGTAAAAAAAACTCATAGAAATAGAATAAAATCGGGGGTTTTTTGGCGGGATCTCAGTCTGTCATGTAGCAGTTGTTTTCCTTAATTCATTAAACTTGTGTATTTGACTCTATATCATGTAATATTGGTGGCGTTTTGTGTGAAATAGTTTAGTTACTGTGTTCAAGTTAAGTTTATTATAGAAGATAACGCATAACATTTATTCTGAGGTCCGACAAAGCTCCATGGAAAGTTCGGGCAGGATGGGCCACCGTTTTGCTGTATCTTGGTAACGCTGATACAAGATTGAAAATACATCTTACCCACATGACACTGGCACAAATTGTGTACACAGATTGCCCATAACTAAGAAGAAGAAGAATAAAATCCGATTCAATGCATAGTTTGTTTTACGGGTAAGTGTTTGAATTTCGGTATCTTTTCGGTATCTCAATCCCCCTCTAATTTTCTCTGGGTCTTCTACTGCCACCTTTGATCCCCCCCCCCCCCCCTAACCAGAAAGTTACAAATACCCACAAGGGGCCTTATCCACTCACGTTGAAAACTTAGGGTCTACGCAATTCACTACTCTACCCTCAGAAGTTGTTCCCTATTGATTAATTGAGCAAAGGAGAGTGAGAAAAATGAGTAATAGAAAGAGAGTCACGCTGGTATTTATAATAATATGTAAAAAAAAAAGTATTCTACTCACGTTGTCCTGTTTCTCTTTGGCTTCCATAGGCACGTGGGATTTAATGAGATCCGGCTTAGGCTTCTGCGGGTGCGGCTTCATACTCGCGGGGGTACCCTGCGGGGCGGTGGGGGGCGCGGACCCCGGCGACCCCCCCATATGAGCCGACACTAAGAAATATAACACACACATAAATTAACCCATTTTAATAATCTATATATACACTGGACCTCGAATTTTTTAAGGGACCTCGCACGGACCTCGTTAAATTTTATCAATAAAGAGATAATCTCAAATACCAATTCATTCGTTCGCAAAAACAATTTATATTGTTTATGCCGTATATTTATAGTATCCATAGTGATATTATAAAAGGGAAAGATTTGTATGTTTGTATGTAACGGATAAACTTAAAAAGTAATCGACTGATTTGGATGAAATTTGTTATGGAGATAGTTTGAAATCCAGGGAATGACATAGGATAGGTTTATTCTGAAAATCCCACGGGGACAGGAACTGCGCGGGTAAAACCGCGAAGAGCAGCTAGTAATGGATATATGTGTTTTACTGTGAATAGTAATTTTTGATTTCAATGAATTTTCATAGACTATTATCAGGCTATGGTGTCATCACGACCTCTGACCTTTGACCTTGATCTTCGATAAAATCTCAAGCTTGGCGAAAATTCGATCTTATTTATTTATCTCAATGAACTTCTTACCACCCTCAGAAGAATCAATGTTGTGTTATGACTAGACTATTAAAAAAAGTTCATCGAAATCGGTCAATCCCTTCTTAAGATAAAAAGTGACTTGCATTACGAATATCATTATTTCAGGTTGAAATGTTATGTTAATTCCGGATAAAGTGGCTTTAATTAAATTTTTACAAGTCGATTACGAACGAACAAATAATATAGACTAGTATAGATCACATGGGTTGCAATGATATTAGCGATCTAAATAAATATAAAAAAAAGAAAGTGTATACTGACAGCAGTCCATGCCTGGCGGTTGTAGACTGACTGTGTTGTGAGGTACGTGGGTTCCCGCCAGCCATTCCCGGCCGCTCTGCCACGGAGACCAGGTCACGAGCGTCGGCGGGAACAGGTCGTCTTGGAACAGCTCGCTCTAAAAAATTTTTTTTTTTATTTAACATAAAAAGATTTTTAATATTGATATGGTCACTATAAGATTTTGTTAGGTTAGCTAATAACGTAATAACTTAAAGACAGAATATCTCTTAAGTAGGGACTTCATTAAGTAACTGACTTGGTATCACACGGATGTCGCAACATTTTTACGGTAGAAGAACTAAGTTGCGGAGACTTGGCGTGTTTTTTTCAACAAGTTTCGTTTTTGATGCCATGTTTTTTGTAGATACTTTTACTTTTTCCTTTCCGGTACCCACATACTCGACTATAGCAAGTCTAATCTCATAAGACGTCTCAATTTCCCATAGATAGTAATGAGAAAGAATGAATAAACCAGGTATAGGGACAACCCAGTGTGGGCAAAGATGGTCATTCACATACAGCATTTCCGATTACATTGCGACTACTTGTAAATGTAACTTTGTAATTCTATACATTTATATAGGATTACAAAGTTATTTATGCAGTTGGTGTATCTAGAAAACTTTTCAGTTTTCCACTGATTTATACACTAAACATTAATTGTATTCTAAATTTTAAGCTTCTATGTCTGCCTAAATGCCTTAAGAGTTTCGATGATCGGTCAGTCAGTGAGTGGCAGAATTAAAAAAAAATTGAATTTTGAAATGGAATGAAATTTGAAATATAGCTTGTTTATACAATGCCTGCTTGGTTACTGGGAAATCAGGGTTCTGTGTGTTTTATACGCAACGAAGTTATAGGGGGTTCGAAAACTGCCTGATCTGCTTCGAGAAAAGGATAATACGGTAGTTTTTTTTTTTTTGCTTTTGCTCGGCTTGCAATAGAGGGTGTTCGGAACCAAAACACGGCAACATCGGTGTTTGACATTTGGGCTTGCCGCGCTGTCATTCGCTTGAACTGGGTGTGTTTTTGTTGCCGCACACGACTAATTGTTGATAAGTTTAATTGTGTTTGATATTTACGGTATATATGGCCCACGGGACGAGAGATCCCCATATTGAGGCTATTTGTACTATCGTAAAATCACTTGGGTCTAGTATTAATAATATTAACGTGTACTACGTGATACTGCATGCGGCGTGGTACCTGTGAGATACTTGTGAGAAGCCTACTTCTACTATAGTAGAACTTGACCGACATTGACTTGACTACGACTTCTCCTCCCTATCCCCTTGATGATTGACATATAGGGCATTCCTGTACACCCGGACGCCAGCAAGGTAAGTCATTGTTATATTTTGTTTAGCCCTGCGCATCGCAGACGGGGGTTTCTCATTTGCCCCCATCACAAGCTCGGTTGATTAAGACTTCCACTGCACTCAACATATATTCCCGAGGCTTTTGTTGGGGACAGAACAGAGGGGAATAGTGAGGTAACATCGGAGGGATAAACTCACCTTTATCCTGGGTACAGTGAACGACAACGGTTCTATATTACCGTTAGTGAGCCGCAACGCGCGAGCGAACTCCACCTGTTAACATTCATTTTATTTATTCACAAACCTGAAAATCATACAAAAATGAATTCACCCCGAACCAAAATCATCTCTAAACTGTACATGGAATCTCTGTCCGGCTGTTTATTACCGTTTTGTTATTCCTAAAAGCCATTAAATTCGTAAACGTTATTAACAAGTCTCGTTCATTATAATTGTAGTGTAATTACATTATTATTACTTTAAATTTTTTTAATTTCTTAAACAGGTTTTAATATCCAAAGGTTATTACAGGGTGGATCATTACGTAAACGATAGCAATGTCTGGAAATGACACCCCCTCTTTGTGCGCACCCGCTAAAACCGTTTATTGTTAATATGAATTATATAACTTTAATAGCTTAAAAAAAACATGTAAAAACAAAACAAGATCGAGTTTCTTGCCTGCGCTCTTGTCGACTGGGTTGTTTTCCGAAGCGGTGGTAGCTTTTTGACGTTTATAAAAGTCTTTTCAAGGCCCAAATTGAATAAAGATTTTTTTTATCGATTGATTAATTTAAATAAATCACAACTATCCAACGCGGCACGTCCGATAAGTCAGTTTCATTACGAAGGTACTGTTCGGGTGTTGTTTTTTTTTATTCTTTATCTGGGTAAACTGGGATACCGGGATTCGCGGGTCTTTACAAACTTCTGATTTGGACAACATTATGTTTTGTTTTAATTGTGTATTTTTAATAATTCTATATTTAACTGCCGTAGACATTTATATCGGCCTAAGACGTGTCTCGTTCCCCGACGAGGGTGAGGGGGGAGGGGGCGTATGATACCGCCCAAGCTTGTTTTTTTTTTTAAGTTAAATAAAAAATGTAGGGTTTAGCTAGGATTATATTTACGCGGTGGTTTTCACACTCAGGTAGCGGCCAAGCCGAGGTTCGAACCCTTGTGCTAGTTACCTTATTGCGGCTGAGTGCCTTCAGCACTCGCCCCCAAAGTTCGGTGAAGCTGTTAAGGCCCTTCCGGTCAACAGCATTACATAGGTTAGGCAAAAAAAAATGTGCATGTGATTTGAGCTGTAGTGATTCAGGTTAGTGGTCTACTCCATAGGGTTTGGTGAAAACGTCTAGATTAATGGGTTCGAACGAGGTCGTATATGGTTATTATTTTTTAGAATTTCTCGTATACAGTTACGATATACGTGTTCTCTTTTTGTCTCTATATATAAAAATACAATTAGGCTAGTTTTGTTTTATATTTTATTTTTCCCCCTCATTCAATACTGAAAAAAATCCCGACCTGGGGCTAAAATGATACAATGAAATGTCACTGAGCTATAAAATTAAAATAAATAATCTAACTTTACGTGTATTTTTAATGGAAAATTTTCGCACGCCGTCAAAGGGTACTTAGAATTATCATTAAGGGCTCAAACTTTCGGGTTTTTTTTTTTGTATTTCCAACAAAATTAGAGGGCGGGAGTGTAAAAAAATAGTTCCCAAAAACAAGCATCCTAAAATACATGCTCGTCAAGAGTGTGATAAACGAAATGTTTCAGTTTAGTTAATTTTTTTACACGGCAGTACTTTGACCACAATCACATTTGATGTTAAGCGGCGATGTGGCCCAGGATGGTAAACGCACTAAGCTTAGAGATACTACCACCATGCTATGGTTTCCTCACGATGTTTTCCTTCGCCGGAAGCTCAGGCCGATTTTACAGTTGGATAGATGGGGATCGAACCCGCGTCGATTGATGCGGAATCCGGCCGAACTATTTACTGCGCCATAATCGCCTTAAGATTTAACAAGTTTTGAAGGGATAATGATGTAGTTAGTACTGTAGTAGAATACCGTATGAATGGACGCAGGTTCGACACCAGCCTGTTCAACTTTCCGTATGTTCCGGCAGCATCACTTGAAAACCAGTACCTCTAGGCTTAGTGTGCTTACCATACACATCGTCACTTAACATCAGGGGAAGCTGTGCGGTGTTAAAAAAAAATGATAGGACTTACCTTCTCGACGGCGAGCAGGTTCTTCTGCAGGAAGCAGATACCCTGGTGCAGCGTGGCGCAGCGATGGTGGGACAGCGCGCAGAGGTACGGGGGTTCGCAGGTCACCTCGTAGCAGTATATCGTAGAATCGCCCTAAATGTTATTCTCATTAAAAAAAAAAACAAACAAAAGAAAATACTAGGCAGCCACGGGAACGGACTTTTTTAATTTATGTTATGAACATTTGTCTCGGGTTTTACATAAATTCGCGCTCCAAGCAATAATTTGTGAATTATTAATATAAATATTGAAAAAAAAAAAAATTAGTGAAAAAAAATTATGTATAATTCAGGTAATATTTACTGTATAGGATTTTTTTTTAATTACCAACAAAACCTATTACAACACTGAATAATTAGTGCTTATATTTTTTACATTATATAATTCTAAGTTTTAATGATAACTTACCGTTGTCAAATTTAATAAAAAAATATATTAGTCTCACTCTGTAACGTAACGAACGGAAGTTGGAAACGGAGCGGAAGTGCGCTGAACCACAGATAATGGAATGTTTTAATTGAAATGATAATTTCAAAGGAATAATAATACTCACACGTCCGGTGAGGAAGAGGGTTCCCGAGTCATGGTCTATGTACGTCTGCAGGATGGCGGGGGACACGTCCAGGCCGACGGTGCAGACGGGCGCGGACAGGTCACTGGCCTTGTATAGCAGGATCTGCCTTTCTGATACTCTACAAAACATATACAGAAATGAATGGACTTCTTTCCACCCCCCCCCCCCCCTCACCCCATACAATCGAAGTGGTCATACTAATTTATTATTTAATACTATCTGTGCGCCCGCGTTTCATATATTCTTTACTGCGTTCTAATTTTTTTTATACGGAACTCTATTTTTTTTTTGTAGGATTAAGATAAAATAAATATATTTCTCGTGAATTCAAGCACTTGCCCGTAAAACTGTGCATTGAATAGGATTTTAATAAATTTTTTTCGCGGAACCCTAATTATTTTCGAATACTAAACGTACCTTAAGTTACCCGGAGTAACTTCAGCTATCTACCAAAAAAAGTACCGTCAAAATCCGTCCAGCCATTCCGAACATTACACGGAACAAACAGACAGAGACGCAGATAGAAAAAAATTATAAAAATTTTATTTTTGGTATAGGTACCGTATATGCCATCCATACCTATTTAGTTAAAAAAAATTGACTTGCAGACACTTCAATTTTATTTGTTAGTATAGATCAGATCAAATACAGTCAATTGACAGAGCTCGAATTAAAAATAAAACATCATTGCTTTAACTATTCATCTATATCTATACTAATAAATACAAATGGGAGTGTCTGTTTGTAATGTCAAAATTACTTTTTTTACTAAATAGGTATGAATGTATACACGTTACCTATACCAAAGATACGTTTATCGTACCGTATCCGTATATAAATAAATATCTATTAAGTAAAAAAAAAATAATTGACATTACAAACTGACACTACAATTTCATTTATTAGTATATATTACCTATACTATGTGTCATTTTATTTTACTGGATGCGTTATGTGTTAGAAACTAATAATGTATCTTTCTTTCCCGTTTCCGTTCTTACTTGTCGAATCCGGTGACGACGAGATGGGTCCCGCTGAGGGCCCAGACGACCCTGGCGCCGCGACTCCCGGCCGGGCCCGGGCCCGTCCGCAACGGTTCCGGGGACGAACGTGGCCGGTACACCTGTCACACCGCAACGTGACATCACTACCACTCACATCGATATATTTTCAATAAGGTACTCGACATAACAACAAGTCACCTGTTAACGCTATCTGTTATCTTATATATTCACTTCTTATTTTAAATTATTTCTCATCTATATTGTCTATACGCCCCCCACTCTATTTAGTCTATGTATCATCCCTCCCTCTCTTGCTATTCAAAACCGCTATCAACGCAGGGAGGGGCATAGATCAAACCGTTCATGCACCGCACGCCATATTATAGAATTTTTGCCGACTTCAATTCCATTTATTGTGATTAATTATTCAAAATATATATTGACGAACTGACAAACTTTACATCTTTATAACATTAGTATAAATGTTATTATTATGCATTATTATGGGTTTTTAATGATTCTAGATAAACGCTATTCATACTTTATATAAATACTATAGATGATAAACTAATACCATAACAAATTTCATTGAAATCGGTTCAGTAGTTTTACGTGATTTGCTAACAAATCCATAGACAGACAGACCGACCGACAGACAGACAAAAATGTTAAAAAACATCGAAATGTGTTCTGTTGTCGATTCTGATCCCCTAATGGTATTTTTTTTATGAAATATCTTCAATGTACAGATTTGGTCCCTCTGGCCCAGTGGTCGTCACGGTTTTCTTGTCAAGGGCCAAATAGGTCAACGTGGGGTATCGCTGCAGGCCGCACTTTAATGGATACTTTGGTAGTTGATACTATTTTTTTATTGGCACATTTTTATATTATGTCAAATGCGAATTCCCCATAGATTTTGTGTGGCAATAACAACATATGAAGTCATTTATGACAACGTAATTCACTAACTACATGTAAACTCGGTTTTGTACCAAAAGTGTCTGTTGAAACATCGCGGGCCGCAGTTTGACGACCACCGCTCTAGACTTTTATTATAAATATATATTTTGAATGTTTTTCCGTGATGTCTGGTTAGGAGACACAGTCAGAATGCCAGCGCTATACTGTAAACCAGCTCCGTGTTTCGTATATAGATTTTCAAATATTACTGCAGTGTATTTTGAAGCGATGATGGCGCAGCGGGTAGCGCGGCCGGATTCCGCGTCAAGCGACGCGGGTTCGATCCCCACCTACCCGATTCTAAATCCGCCCTGAGCTTTCGGTGAAGGAAAACATCGTGAGGAAACCATATCATGGTGGTAGCGCCTGGACCTGGGTAGCTACCACCCTCAAGTTTGAAAACCTGTCACCAAATACCAATAGGTGTATTCGGCAGCATCACTTGAAAAACCAGCACCTATAGCTTAGTGTATTCACTAAACCACATCGTCACTTAACATCAGGTGAGATTGTGGTCAAAGCAACGCCAAATCTGTGGAAACAAATATTGTCTGTATTGTGTTGCGTTGTGCGGGACTTCCACTCTTCCGTCGCCCACTATGGGGGAGAGCAATCCCCGACAGTGACCTGGAAAGCAGTCGAACGGATGCTCACCCTTATCAGTCCGTCCCTGCAGACGGTCGCGAGCTGGTCACCGCACGGCGACCAGTCCAACGCGAAGATCTGATCGGTGTGACCGGTGAGGGTCATGACCGCAGTCGGTTCCCCGGGGGCCGAGAGGTCCCACAGCCGCACGGTGAGGTCGTGCGCGGCCGTCGTCAGCAGGTCCGACGCGGTCGGGTGGAACCGTATCACGTATATCTTGTCCGGGTGAGCGGAGAACGTTCTGGACGGTGTGTTCGTCGACTCATCAAGCCCTGGACACGGTACAATGGAATGCTAGTTATCTTCAATTATAAAAAAAAAACGTGCATGCAAGCTACACATGACGAACACAAAGAGAAGCCTTACGTTCATCAATTTATTACTCGCTCGCAGTGTACCGGCGGCTCCGCCCGCGTTTCATAAATTCTTTACGGCGTAATATAGTTTTTAAATAATCATTGGAAATAAAAAAAAAATTGTTTGCTGGTGCTGTCCCTATAATGTATTTTGTTCACAGTTTCATTAGTCTTATTATTTTTATACGGAACCATAACCATAACCATAATTTTCGAAAAATAAAAGTACTATAAATACCGCGGAATAACTTCAGCTATCTACCAGAAAAAAAGTCCAGTCAAAATCGGTCCAGCCGTTCCGGGTATTACCCGGAACAAACAGACAGAAAAACGGACAAAAATTTAAAAAATTGTATTTTTAGGTATAGGTATATATATAAGATAAATAAAGGACAATTAAAATAAACGATGTGTTGTTTTTTAATAAAGAAAGGACATTTTAAGTTTTTTTTTACAAGTCCAAACTGAAAATACAATTATTTTTACACATACTATTACATTTTAAAACATATTTGGCATGTAAGAAAATATCACATAGCGGCCAGCACGACCTTCTTAACCATAGAAACTAAATTCTTTACATTATAAAATATACTAATACATAATTAACCCATCGAGCACTAACCTGGCGTTTACGCCAGCTTTCCATTGTTTTTCTATTGTCTCATTTTTATGGGTAATCGACATATTAAAGAAATATATTTTCTTTACATATATATAAAAGTTTTTAAGCTATCGAAGTTCCTACTGTGTGTACTGACCGTGTTCTGGAATGATCCACTCGCGCACTAGCCCGTCGTCGCAGGCGACCAGCAGCCTGTCTGCGCGGAACGGGTCCCAGGCCCAGTCCTGCAGGGTCGCGGGGTGCAGCAGCGCCGCGGGGTGCGTCCCCGAGGGGTGCGGGGGAGGGGCGCGCGCGCGCGGGGTCGCCCCCGTCGGTAGCTCCACGATACCGAGCCGCCCCCCGCCGCCGGACAGGGGGACAGCGCAACGCACACCGTTCGCTACATACACATCACAATGAAGACTTAGTAAGTCCCACAATGTTTTTTTAGGTAATAATGTCAGGTATCGATACCAAATATAAAACAAACTTTCATAAATAAACAAACCTTCATTTGTTTAGATATCAACAATTTACTAGCAGTAACACACTAGATCATTCCTTCCTATATCTAAATTACTAGTTCATTTTTGTCTATATCTAACTTGCCAGTTCATCTCTTCCAACATCTAAATTAACAGTTCATCTCTTTCTACATCTAACTTTCCAATTCATCTCTTTCTACATCTAACTTCCCAGTTCATCTCTTTCTGCATCTAACTTGCCAGTTCATCTCTTTCTGCATCTAAGTCGCCAGTTCACCTCTTTCTACATCTAAATTGCCCGTTCATTTTCTTTCTCATCTACGTGACACTTAACAGAAGTAAAGGTAAGTACTCACCATAGAACCCATTACATTCCCCCGATATCTGCCTGCTGATATTCTTGATATTCTCGACATGAGTCGACTTGTGGCCAGGTGTACCTTTTAAATGGCGGAATTTAGACACTTTACCTGTAAATAACGTGTCGAATTAGACACAGAACAGTAAAAGTGGTAAGAGATTTTTAAACTATTTAGGTTAAATACAGTTGTATTGTACAATCTATCCGATAAATTATTAACTCATTGAATATAAACTGTATACAATCAAAAGGTGGCAAATTAGAAAAGTGGTAAAAAGGAGTAATAAAGATAATTCAAAACTACCATTAACTACTTACACTACATTCTGATATTAGTAAAACAGACTTACCGAAGACAGTCGAAGTCCTCTTCGTGGTGACATTAGGCACTGAAGCCCTTTTGTCCTCTCGCTCAGGACTTTTACGAGATTTCAACGAGTCCCTTCGTCTGAAACCACATTTTACTTATTATACATTAATATTATTTTATTATGAATATAACAAACGCATATAACTGTTTCTATTGTTCACAATTTGTTTTGCAGTGTTGATGGCGCAGTTGGTAGTGATGCCGGATTCCGCGGCAATGGATGCGGGTTCGAGACCACCTATACAACTCTAAAATTAGCCTGAGCTTTCAGCGAAAAAGAAAACATCGTGAGGCGTTCATGGGGTGGTAGGGCATTTTCTAATAATCCCCAACTGGGTAGCTACCACCCTCAAGTTTGAAAACCTGTCACCAAATACCAACAGGTGTGTTCCGGCAGCATCACTTGAGAACCAGTACCTCTAGGCTTAGAGTGTTTATTATTTAAGATCATATGAGATTGAGGTTAAAGCACTGCGCCTATACAGTGTAAAAAAAGTGTTCAATGTCGGATCATTTAAGTTTTTATCATTATTTAACAAAATATAACAAAGATAAAAATACCTAAGTGGTGCCGGCGATGGTGGTGTATCGGAATCGGCTGCGACACTGACAGAGCGCATCTCGTAAGTGCGTCTGCGGTCCGCTATCGACCCAGTCGAGCCACTGTTAACCACATAACCACAACAATACACCTGATCACCATACACATGGTAATAGTGCACTCATTCCCAAAAAAAATAAATACCAAATGAGGGTAAATAGGGAATAAGAAAAAACGATACAAACATACCAACGAATTCATTAGCGCCTATAAAAAGAATAACATTATTTTATATTGGTAGTTATTTTATGTTAGTTTTAATAGTATCCGCGAGGGCAACTCCTTTTCCTCTTGTGCCTAACTTCCGCTCCTAAAACATGTGCATTGAAACCGCAACGCCGCGAAGTTGATTCGTGGTCAGTCCACGTCTGGAATCGGCCAGAGCTCGCCGCCGTGATTGCCGTGTCCTTCGGACTATAAAATATAAACCGCTACCCGCTAATTATCCAATCTACAAAAGTGTTTTCGCCTATAAATTAATAGAACAAATCGCCACCACAGCAGCGCTGCCACCAGAGCCACTTGAGCGCCCGCGCATCACTCGCCGCCAAGTAAGTGTGCATGTTTTTCTTTCCTTACAGCTCAACTGATTCAATATATTTTCTTCCCGCGGTTGAGCATATCCGTTATACCGTTGCCCTCGCATTTAAACCAGCTACAGTCCACTTATCTACTGGATCGTACCACCATTTTTGGTCCATACGAACCGGATACCGCATTTTATTTGTTCGTACAGGCCGGATCGTACCACCATTTATTGGTTTGTACGAGCCGGATCGTACCAACGTATTATTGTTCCGTACGAATTTATAACATTTCATGTTACAATCAGCCGGACGAAATTTGTTCAATTACCGTCTCAAAAAATATTAATTATTAAATTTTCGTCTTATTATAACATTTTAGTCTATTGTAACGGTATATAGTTTTCATAAATTAATATATTTCGCTTATTGCATACTTAATTTGGCATTTTTCGCATTTATAAAGTTTAATTTTCATTTTTATTACCGCACCCGCAAACTCATGGGCCTAAGTGCATACGTAATTTTGTGCTGAATCATAAGAATACATTTGTCAACTACTTTATACTATTTATTCCGCATTGGCAGCGTATTCATTTAATTATTATCCCGCGTGATCAGTATTCATTTCGTATTGTTACATCCCATAAGATAATTGTTGATTTTATTTATATTTACCCGCACGTTTTTTTTATAATTCGCTCACAGTGGCTAGCGGCTGAGCAGGCTCGGCGTAATTATTATTTTAGAATACAAATATAATCGCACCGCGTTGTAGGAAAGTTTTGTTATTTTTCTTATATATTATTCATTTGAAGTATATTGTAGCGTTTGATAATAGATTACAATGAGTAAGAAAAGGGTTGACGATCAGGCATGTGATGAAGAAAGTAATAAGTTGATATTGTTACAATCAAAGCGTGACATGCTATTTACTCGAATGCAAAACATTTATGATAAGTCAATGGACATAACTGATGACATTAAACGTAAATTATTTATTCATACCGCTTCAAACATTGAAAATTTACGTAAAGATTTTGAAACAGTTTTGGATTCATATAATTTAATGTATTTAAAAATTAATCCAAATTCTCAAATTAATCACCAGTCATTTATATCCTTTGATGAAATGTTTTCTTACGTAAAACAAGTTTTATCTGAATTAATTCAGTCAGATAACCCTTCTTCTATCCAAAATACTTCAAATCCGCAACGCACTAGAAAACACCTTCCTACTATTGATTTAATTTCTTTCACAGGCGATGTTCGAACATGGCCTATTTTTTATAAGCAATTTAAAAGTATGATTCATGATGACCCTGACTTGTCTAAGAGTGATAAAGTACATTATTTAGTTGGAAAATTATCCGGTCAGGCGTTATCCGTCTGTGCAGGGCTCCCGCCAACCGAGGATAATTATTTAATAATTTGGAACTCTTTAATTGAGAAATATGATGACCCGCGATCCCTCGGTAGGTCTTACCTTGACCAGTTGTTACATTTCAAGCATTTAACGGTTAGCAGTGCATCTAATCTTGAGTCATTTGTAACGAACTTTGACTCGGCGGTTCAGGCGCTCAAACAATTACAAATAAGCGACTTAACTGACTTTATATTATTACATCTCGCTTTACAACGATTAGATTCTGATACTATTAAATTCTTTGAGATTACGCATCGTAAAAATACGATTCCATCATATAATGATCTTGTTGTATTTGTAAAGGAACAAGCTAAGGTGTTATCCCGTTCGATTAATAATAATTCTGCCGCAACATCACGCCAGTATAAATCCGTCCCACAACCTAAAACTACGAAGTCATTTGTAAACACCGAGATGGTGGGTAGTACAAATGCCAACAATAATAAATTAATTAAATGTAGTTTGTGCAAAACCGGTAGACATCAACATCTTTATAGCTGTTCTTCCTTTATGAAATTAACACCGCATGACAAATATAATTTTGTTAAAACCAATAATTATTGTAGCAACTGTTTAAGTATGAGACACAAAAGTTTTGTATGTAACTCCAAACATAATTGTACATTATGCTCGCGAAGACATCATACTTTATTGCACTTTAATCCGCCCGCTAAATCTATTAATAATAATATGGTCGTCTCTGACATTTGTACAACCGCACAAAGGAATGCGAACACCGCTCCTGTTATCGCTAGTGATTCGATATGTCGCTCATCGGCAACTTGTCGTCCGAATAACGCACCCGCAACTCTCAACTCTGTGTGCGATGATAACCATAGGGTTGAGACATCTAAACTAAATAGTAACGCATCAGTGTGCACTGTCTCATGTGACAGTGTTAAGCGCACAATAACAACCACGTTGTTAGGAACTGCTAAAATAAAATATATTGATAAATATAACCGCTCGCATTTATTGAGATGCCTGATTGATCCCGGCTCTCAAAGTAATTATATAACCGCAGATTGTTGTACGCGCTTATCGCTTCGTGTACGTAATCAAAACCGCTTTTCCGATGTTCAAGGTATTGGAGGTGTAACCCAAAGGATTTTGGGTTTTACTGATATCACGTTTACGTCTCGATTCGACAGCGGGCACGAGTATAATATTCAACCGCTCGTTGTAAGTAAAATAACATCTAAATTACCGGACTCGCGCGTAGATACCACCTGTTTACAGTATTTACATGGTGTACCATTGGCGGATGACTCATTTCACGAGCCCGGTTCGATCGACTTGTTATTAGGCGTAAACTTTTATTTACAAATTTTATTATTTGATAAAATTGTCGGAATAAATAATTTACCCTGCGCACTAGAGACAACTTTAGGGTATTTAATAATGGGTGACGCACCTATTGTGTCTACTCCCGCAGCCAGTACCATCTGTGCTTTTACTAAAGAACCTCTTAATGAGTTAGTGGAGAAGTTTTGGTTAACTGAGGAAGTACCTTCACGAAGTTTTTTGAGTCCTGAAGACCAGACTTGTGAGGATATATACATGACTACCACCAAGCGTTTATCGGATGGTAGTTACATAGTTAACCTTCCTTTTAAAGACGATCCACAAAGGTTAGGAAATTCTTACATTGTCGCTAAAAGGAGATTTTTACTTCTAGAACGAAGATTTTCAAAATCACCTGATTTATATGAACAATATAACGAAATTATTCGTAATTATTTAGAAATGGGTATTTTGTCGCGAGTCTCTCGCGATGAATACCACTTGCCTGGTTATATTATACCGCACCATCCTGTGATCCGTAATGACAAATCCACGACACAGGTCCGCATAGTCTTGGATGCCAGCGCTGAAACTGATTCAGGGCTATCACTTAATGACGTTCTACATACGGGTAGAAATTTACAGTCTGATATTTTTGACATTCTGTTAAATGTTAGTATGTTTCGTATCGCATTTTTAGCCGATGTAAGGCAAATGTATTTATGTATTTCTATACATCCACCGCACCGCAGGTTTCAGCGTATTTTATATCGCTTTTCCGCCGAGGACCCACTCGAACTGTTTCAGTTTAATCGCGTCACATTTGGCTTGCGCTCATCGCCGTACTTAGCTATACGTACTATTCGGCAACTTGCTAGTGATGAGGGTAAAAATTGGCCAGATGCCGCTAGTGTCATGGAGAGAGATGTATACATGGATGACCTGGCCTCATCTGTGTCATCCTTGGATGAAGCAGTTTTGATGGCACAGGATCTGATCCAACTCTTTAAGGCTGGCGGATTCGATTTAGTAAAGTGGACCAGCAACTCTTCAGAGTTGTTGCAACACATACCCGCTTCCCACCGCCTATCGGAATCTATTTCTTTCGATGAACACAATTTACATAAGATCTTGGGTCTTCGGTGGCTTCCCGCTTCCGATAATTTTATTTTTGTAACCACTATACCACCCACATTTTGTACTAAACGAATAATTTTATCTGTAACCGCGCGTTTTTATGATGTGTTGGGTTTGGTGGGACCGGTTATTCTTTACGCTAAATTGATAATCAAGGAGTTATGGCTCCAAGAATTAGAGTGGGATGATGTACCTCCCACACGTATTGTCAATCTTTGGCAAGATTATGTGTCAGAGTTACCGCTAATATCGAATCTTAAGTTCTCTCGTCATATGGGCATTGAGAAGAATTCTGAGATCTCCCTGGTTGCATTTTCTGATGCAAGTCAACAAGCGTATGGTTGTGTAATTTATTTACACGTCGTTAACGACGATCAACCCCCGTTAGTATCGCTCGTATGCTCAAAGTCTCGGGTGGCATCAGCAAAGCCAACCATAACATTGGCGAGACTTGAGCTGAATGGGCTAGTTTTACTGTCAAAATTAGTGCGCATTGTTTATGATAATTTATCAAGGAGATGTACCATAAAAAATGTGTTTACATTTTCTGATTCCGAAATCGCACTCTGCTGGGTTAGTTCCTCGCCGCACCGATTTAGTACCTTTGTGGCTAATAGGATATCTGAAGTGCAGACCAACTTGCCTTCTTATAATTTCTACCATATACCTGGATCTGAAAACCCCGCAGATTACGTTTCCCGCGGACTTTTGCCCTCGCAACTCACTGGTAACAATCTGTGGTTCCAAGGTCACCCTTGGTTAGCTTTACCCCTTAATGATTGGCCGGTTTATAAGTTCTCTCCAAACAAATCGGAATTACCGGAAGAGAAAGTCGTCGCTCATGTGAGTACTAAAGTCGAGGAACACGTATTAATTATTTTAGGTTCTAAATTCTCTTGTTGGAACAAATATTTGAGATCCACGGTTTATATTTTGAAATTTTTAAAACTCATTCCGCGCTCTAATGTCATAACCGCTGAGGATATGGACGCCGCAGAGTTGAGAATAGTGCAAGCTATACAGCTAACTTATTTCGCAGATGATTTGCATAAGCTGCAGAACAACAAGGTTTGTTCCCCCGCACTTCGGAAATTGTTCCCATTTTTATCTGAAGGTATTCTACGAGTTGGAGGCCGCTTAACATACTCCACTCTAGAATATACTCAGAAACATCCCGCGTTGTTGCCTAAACACGGACATATTATTGAAATATTAGTTGATTGGTACCATCGTAAAAATATGCATGCAGGCCCTCAGCTATTAATGTCGATTCTACGCCATAAATTTTGGATTTTATCCGCTAGACGTTTGATTCGAAAACGTATACATAATTGCCCGTAATTGCTTTTGTGTTAATCCAAAACCTACATTTCCCGCGATGTCAGACTTACCGAAGTGTCGTTTAGACGAATGCAAGCCATTCACGCATACTGGGGTCGATTATGCAGGCCCTCTATATATAACCTTAATGAGAAAACGTGGAGTTCGCAGTCAAAAGGCATACCTATGTATTTTCATATGCCTGGTGACAAAGGCGATCCACATTGAACTATCTTCTGATCTGAGTTCTGCTTCTTTCTTAGACGCTTTTAAAAGGTTTTTATCTAGACGCGGTCCTTGTAAGTTTGTTTATAGTGACAATGGAAAAAATTTTGTTGCTACACAGGCTTATTTGAATGAGCTTCATACATTTTTAGTGTCTGATAATTATTATAAAATTTTCTGTGATGAACTTGCTAAACACCGCATAACATGGCGTATGAATCCTCCCACTGCCAGTCATTTTGGTGGCATTTGGGAATCAAACATAAAATGTATAAAATCCTTATTGTTTCGTGTAATTGGTAAACAAATATTGACTTACGAAGAGATGCTCACGGTTCTCACTCAGATTGAAGCCGTGTTAAATAGTCGACCTTTGTATTGTTTGAGTTCTGATCCGTCAGAGCTAACCGCATTAACCCCCGCTCATTTTCTTTCCACCGCACCGCTAGAATTTTTACCTGCGCCAGATCTATCTGAGAACCAAGCCAAGCTTACGACTCGTTTCTCTTTAATGGATTCGCTTGTACAATCTTTTTGGAAGCGTTTCAAAACAGAATACCTTCACAACTTGCAAACTCGTGAGAAATGGAACACTCCCAGTAAGCCTTTACAGGTAGGGACCATAGTTCTTTTGAACGTTGAAACCGCACCGCCACTTCAGTGGCCATTAGGAATTATTACTAAGTTATACCCTGGCAAGGATGGTGTCATACGCGTAGCCAAAATAAGGACTAAGACTGGCACGTATGACCGGCCAGTAGTACGACTCTGTCCACTGCCAACGCAATAGGGTAATAAGCATTGTTAAGAGTTTTTATTTATTATTTTTATTATTTTATAGTAACTTAGCTTTAATGTTTTCTTGTATTTCCGCACAAAATTACTTATAATTGTAATACGTAGCCCGCACCGCAAATATGTTCTTTGCCATTGTTTTATTTTTCTGTTGAAGGGATCCTTCAAAGCCGGGGGGAATTGGTAGTTATTTTATGTTAGTTTTAATAGTATCCGCGAGGGCAACTCCTTTTCCTCTTGTGCCTAACTTCCGCTCCTAAAACATGTGCATTGAAACCGCAACGCCGCGAAGTTGATTCGTGGTCAGTCCACGTCTGGAATCGGCCAGAGCTCGCCGCCGTGATTGCCGTGTCCTTCGGACTATAAAATATAAACCGCTACCCGCTAATTATCCAATCTACAAAAGTGTTTTCGCCTATAAATTAATAGAACAAATCGCCACCACAGCAGCGCTGCCACCAGAGCCACTTGAGCGCCCGCGCATCACTCGCCGCCAAGTAAGTGTGCATGTTTTTCTTTCCTTACAGCTCAACTGATTCAATATATTTTCTTCCCGCGGTTGAGCATATCCGTTATACCGTTGCCCTCGCATTTAAACCAGCTACAGTCCACTTATCTACTGGATCGTACCACCATATATATACATATAAAACCGTACAAGTCAGTTATCTTTCCTTTATCAAACTTTTTTTTATTTATTTTGTTCATTAACGTTATAAATTTTAAAAAACATGTGTACTTTTGTCGAACAATTGTTTTTGAAACCATCAAAAAAATAAACTTTCACAAATTTTTCATATGGTTTTGTCGAATGAAACTGTTTCTATTATCTATATAAAATACACAAAATAATCTATGTTTTATCAGACAATACTGTTTCAACTATCTATCTATATCTAGGCACCATTTTTTGTTATGGTGGTAGGGTATTTTCTAATAACGCCCGCCTGAGTAGCCAACACCCTTAAGTTTGAAAACCTGTCGCCAAATACCAATTGGTGTATTCCGGCAGCATCACTTGAGAACCAGTACGTCTAGGCTTAGTGTGTTTATCATCCCGGACCACAACGTCACTTAACATCACCCGAGATTCTAGTCAAAGCGCTAAGCCAATACGATGTTATAATAAGATACTGTTTCTACTATCTATCTATATCTACGTAACAATTTTTGTTGTATGAGCAATACTGTTTCTACTACCTACATTTATGTAACGATTTTTAATATATACACTGTATCTATATTTCCACTATCTAATATATACTCAAACTTACTCTGTGTTCTCGAACATTTTTCTCCGTTCAGCCGTGCTCGGCGTCTTCGGTCGGTAACCGGAATCCGAAGAGTTCATATCCTCCTCCAGGCTAGTATCCGACTTTCCGTTTATGTATTCTTCTGACAAAATAACATTTTTCGAGGATAATTTCCTAGGATAGTTTTTAAAAGTAGTTCTTATCCCAAAAACGCTGAATTAACAGCTATAATAATTTTTCCCAAGCTTGATCATATAATAATTTATTTGTAAACAACATTCATTCTAGGAAATATAACGCGGATCAGAGGCTCCATTCGAGACACACCATAAGACAGTGTTGCCACATAACGTCACAAATAAACTTACTTTAAATTGCACAATAAGTTAAAAATAAAAAGGATTTTTTAATATAATTATTTTAATTTTTTTGACAGCAATTATAGTATTAATAATTTGAGTTTTGCGCAAAAATACTACATCTTTCCATCGTATTTGAAATAATCGAACTTATAAAAGTCAAGTTTGTCCTAAAGTTGACATCTCACCTTTATTTTGTGGGGTTTCCATGTCGCTGGTGGGCGAGAGAGACTTATCCTTTTCCTCAGCAGATTCTTTAGCGATCGGAGTTGAAGTTACGAGGGTGGTGGAAGCAGGCGCCGGGGCAGACACTGGCGAGGAAACCGCTGTAACAACATACCAAGTTATATTATCTACTACTTATAACCAATTTATATTTATAGTGGCAATACTGACGCATAATTATTGGTATTGCGAGGTGCGACGCGACATCCACGACCCCATTTCTATAAGTCAGTCGTTGTGTGAAGTCCGCCGTTAACTCACATAACATTGTAAATTAATCAGTAATTGCAGAAATATATTGAATAATTAATTAATGTATATTTCTGGACTATCATTTAACTGCCCTACACTTGCACACAAACGCAAAGGTTAAGTAAAGGGACCCATAAATCAACATATTCCTCTCAAACATTAATTGCATTATATCCCTTAAGCAATTTAAGTTTAAGCAAATTAAGTACGAGTAGAGTTTTGCAAATGAACGTACTAGGATCATTCCACCTCAAATCGAACAATAGTTGGAATCGACCCCTTTCGATTTAGTCAATTTTTGGTCAAAAGTTTTATTTCATAATATAATGAAGTTTCGCCAAAGAAAAAAAAAAACAAAATTTCGATATTGTTCAATCTTATCTTTGAAATATCTCAAAAACTATGATACTATTATTTTGATTAAAAAAATTAAAAAAGCATGAAATTAGTAAAATTTTGAATTTTTCAAAGTCATGAAAATAGACGATGAATATCAAATTTTAAGCTACATTTTTTTGTTTGTTAAATACCTTGGACTATTCTTAAAAGATCTTGAAAAAAATTGGAACTGTTTTTTCACAAATATTAAGTTTCGAATTTTATTACAATTTTTTTTTTTGCATATTTCCATTTTTATGGAAAGTTAAGCAATCATAAAATTTTGTAATTTTCACTAGTAAAACTTTCATTTACTGATATAATAACGGGACAAAAAAGCATCGGCCTATATTTTCATTTAATTAATGAAAGTTTTCAAGCGTAATCATAATTTATATTTTGTTGTGTAAGTCGGGGTTTTTTTAACACTTTTTATTTTGTTGGTGTCTAATTACTTCTTTACAATGAGAAAGTAGTATCTCGTAAAGAAGATATTATAGCTCCAAGTATCTTCTGTGTATGTAAGTAAGTATGTATCTGTCTTTTTTTTCTTAGTTAGAACTTCATTATGTAATAAAAGAAAACTTCTGACCAAAATTTGTCTAAATCGAAAGGGGTCGATTCCAACTATTGGTCGATTTGAGGTGGATTGACCCACTATTATTTATTAACGCAAAGCATAATGTCGATTTAAAGAAATAAAACAAATAGTCAAGTTTTCATATTCCTACAATATAATGATAAAATCTAGGAATAAAGTCATTATATTTTCTTGCAAATTCTTAAAAATCAAACATTCTTAACTGAATCTATCAAAAAGTAATGGTTATTAAAAAAAAAACATTTCACATCCGCAAACATAATTGAAACCGGTACAATTAACAATTATGGATATTACCAGTATTATGCAAGCAAAGATTTGGACATTTTTGACACACCCTCCTGAACCCTTACCCTGCCTCATTTCTCCCTCATAATAAATTAAGAATCGGCATAATTTTGAGATAAAAAAAACCACCACAGACGCCACGTTTTATAAAAAATAAGCAAATCACTCTTTGATCTCCCCTCTCCAACCCTCTTTGAAGCTTACGTAATACTTAGACGGCCCCGACATTAGTTTTCAAAAGCCTTTATTAAGATAGTAACTTACTCGAATCAGATTTGACTCCAGGAACGGCTGGGACGGAGAACACCTTATCGAATGAGAACTCTTCGCTTCCTGATGATGCTGAAAATGGTTTAGGCCCGAGGCGAGGCTGAAATATAAATAAAGAAAATTCTTCTCTTTTTTCTTCTTAATAAATGACAACACTCTAAATACACATATCTGCCAATTTCACGTGGATTGAATTATATTAACCTTTTTTACTAGTTTATCATACAATAATATAACAACATGGCGCCTTATTATAAATAACCAGGGAGTTTTTGTGACATGCCAGAATTCAGATTCCGCGATATTATTATCAATCCACTTGTACACAATAGGGAATCTACATCAAATTAACATATCCAGTAATATTGTATTGTTATATTATAAATTAAAAAAAAATAATTAAAAAAGTAACTTTGACATACTCACCTATTAAATTGTAGCCATTTTAAGTATTTACTAGGTTATCACACATAAAACTTTTTTTCTAATCGGAAGGCTTAATATCTATAAGATAGTAAAATGAAAAGAAACAAAATTTTATAAAATAAGTATTATTAAATTAATTTATTCTGAAAGGTAAAAGAAAAACAAATAAATCAAACAAAAGGAAATAAACAAAATAAAAATAAATAAGTAACACAATAACAAATATTATTATATAAAAGAACACTATTACCTTATAACCGGATATCTGTACAGGTGTAGTTCTCGGTTTGGGCTTAGGGGCTTCCGAATGGTCCTCCATAGACCCAGCCTCTGATATGGAAGACCTTGGAAGTGGCTTCGGTGCCTGAACTGGTACACCGTTGATCAAACTATTACTCCTCGATAGAGTACACTCGATTGATGAATCACAACTATCTGCTTTCTCCATCTTCTCCGTTGTCTTATTGCATTCAAATTCTTCATTCTTCTTCTCTGAACCGTTCTCTTGACCGTTATCCGGTGTCTTTTTAAGGAAACCGTTTGGTTCTTTTGTATCCTTGTTATTCTGTTTTTCCATGCCTTTTATTAGGTCTTTTACGTTGACAAAATCTATACGGTCTTCGTCCTTCGGATCCAATGTAGGTTCCAGTTTGCCAACATGCTTGGAGTCTTCAACGGGAACTGGAGACACTGGTTTTTTTACATCTACCTTCTTTAACGGAGGCATAGCTAGTATAGCTTTTACGACATCTTCTAAATTTCCTCTGTGTGTCTAAAATTACGAATAAAATAAATTAAATAATATTCTTTACTAGGGAACCATTTTAAATTATTATTTTATTAAACGATTAATTATTATATATAAAGCGGATTACTTACGTGGTCACCGACACAAACACTATACCCACTAACTAATCTACGTAAATAAAACTACAAAAGAAAAACACACATACACCAAAAACGATAAAAATAATTTTAAATTAAAAAAAAAAAACTAAATAAAAATACACCTTTAACAATAACACTTTACCAGTAAACCTTTATATATCCGAAATTTACCCCCCATGCCGTATGGGTCAACGCTAAACTCAAATAAAAAATCACCTGTATATATTTTAAAATAATGAATGAGTTAATGAATAGAATTGTGACAGGCTATTTTATGCATATATCTTATATCTAAAAGATCCGATAATTATAACAAACAATCCGCTAATTATCTCAAATACACGATACCCTAATTACAACAAATAAACGATCCAGTAATAAGCTCAAATAAACGTTTTGTTAATTATCTCAAATAATAATAATAAACAATCCTCTAATTACCTCAAAATATAAACGATCGACTTATTATCCCAAATAAACAATCCGGTAATAACCTCAAATAAACGTTTTGTTAATTACCTCAAATAAAAAATCCTCTAATTTGCTCAAATAAACTATCCCCCAGTTATCTCAAATAAACTCCCGACTAAATACCTCAAATAAAATAAAACGACACCGATCTAAACCAAAAAAAAAATCATTACACACGTGCAAAACCCAAGTAAAACTCCTCATAGAAAATCATTAAAAGCAACATACCTGTACACAATTATTCGCCGTCGGATTCAACGATATGTTCGGAACCGGATGATCCTGGTTCTCGAGCCACATCGGAGCGCTTACATACGTGACCGAACCCGCAGTATCCGGGTACAAATCCGCGTGATATTCACGATAACTCTGCCAGTAATAAATACGTCATATATTTATCATATATTATGTTTGTTTTCATGTTACCATTTGTGGTGTTGTGGTAGAAAATGGCAGTTAAACATTTAGAACATTTTTAAAGACAACATTGAAAATTATAAGTCATTTAAATGGTTTTTATTTTATTATATCCGAAAAAAAAATGAAATAACTATAATATATTTATATTGGTATTGTAATGGTGTTAACACACGTATGGGCCGGACCGGGGACATGGTACGGCGGGGGCGGCCGTAATTATCAGTCCCCTAAGTAAAGGATCCCTTCCGAAAAAGATTCATTTCACATAATATCGAGATCCAAAAAATTAATATTTTTGTTTTCTATAATATGATGATTATCTGTAAATAGGCAAAGATAAAACAGTTCAATGTGAATTTTTTTCTTAATAGGTTAACCGTTTTTTTTTTTGTTTAGTTGCTATTTACGACATTTAGTGCTGTCAATAAAAAAAATTGGAAACAGCTTTTGCAACAAATGAATGATTATAGTCTAATTTCGACCACTGGAAGAATACTATTTACGAATAAAAAGTCAAATAAAACAAGTTCGAAATATGGTTTGTGAATCGATTCAAAAAATAGATCTTAGAAAAAAATCTTTTTCCCAACCCTACTTAGGCGACTGATAACATCACCCCCCCCCCCCCCACATACCATGTCCGCGGTCCGGTCCATACGTGTGTTAACAGCTTTACTAATCTTCATTTTTTTCTTTAATAACTTAACATTTTAACGGACCCTTACAAATCGTTAATATATCAAACCTTTGCTACAAACTTATGGGATTTTGAAACAATAATATGTATTATTTAATTTAAAAGAATACGTACGCCCTTTTAAAATATAATTTATTGATCAGTACGTACCTTTCTAGGTACTTGATACATAATAGGCACGACTGTGGACCCCGCCAGCTGAAGCACTCTGTTCACTTCACCTTCCATTACACGCAAAGCTCTCTTCGGCACTAAGCAAGCGCCCTTGGTCTGCTCGCCTATCGACAAAATCACTTGACTTTATCTACAAGAGTTCCAAGTAGTGTATACAGTTCAACGATTAATAAATATGGTCGACCAGGGAAGAGTATAAACTTTGGGCCAACACAGAATGGAAGCCTTCAAATAGTGTTCATTATTTATTTCGTTTTTTATTTATCATCAATCTCCAACAAGGTATACAATATGTTTAGCTTACAAAAAATATATTTTTATTACAGTGCATGCTAAATGTAACCATAAATATAGGTTAGTACGGCATTATTTATGTGAGTACAATTATTTACTCACATTTTGCCACCAAAAATAAAATACAAAAAGCTATGGTGGAAAAACCAATATCAAAGAGCATTAAAAGGTGTTTTATTCTTTCTTGTAATGCCTAATTTAGTAATGATTTCATTTACAATTAAATTTGTCCTCATTAAAACTACTTTGAAATATATCAAGATTTGAATGTCTTCTTTTCTATGTTGATAGTTTTCCATTTGCAGGAGAATAAAGTCCTAAGTTCTAACAATAATGATTATTAGCAAAAAAAAATTGTATAGTATGTCGATTACCCATAAAAATGGGACAATAGGAAAACAATGGAAAGCTGGCGTAAACGCCAAGGGGATAGTGAGGCTCGAGGTAACTTAGTGAGAGCGTATAATTATTTGGCTCTGCTTAAAATTTCTGATATGTTAAAAACTCCGTTTACTAATATAAAGTTATGTACAAAAAAACCCGCTATATTGTGAATTCGTACAAAAATGTTGGCAGTCTTGACCTAATCGCGATCTCTCGCCCTAAGGTCAAAAAAGGCAACTTATATTTTTCTATTTGATTTATCGCAATAGTTTTCTGTACGGCCATATCTTACTAAAAATATATAATTAATCGTAATTTTTTATTTTTTCTATTATTTGCGCGTCATCCTATTAAAAAAAACTGAAATTCACAATCATAAAAATTCACATATTACTTATTTACTAAAATTATAGCTAATGTTATCTTAATCTTAGACTTCACTAATTTTACCGAACTTTAATAAATAATATACAAACCAACATAATCAAATATCGTGTGTTTAAATCGTTAAACACGTTCAGAAAATCCGCAAAACAAACAATTTTGCGTCTCATATAACAAGGTACAAAAGAAATGCAGATTATATTGTGACCGGTTTTTGCGGTTACCCATCATGTAATTCAAACCAAACGGGATGTCAAAAATGGTTTCCGGGGAAACACTATATGACAATAGCAGAAATTTCAAACTGAATACGGTTTCATATTATACGATGAAATTAACACTCGTTTTGCGGGAAAGGGATAGAGCATCACCTCTTCATATCCATCGAAAGCTAAACACCTGGAAACATTTTTTTTATACACACTCTGATAACAATTAATAGGAATTGCAGTCAGCATAGATCCACGAGACAGGTCTATGAGGCTAACGTGGAGACTTCCGGTAAATTTAACACATAAGTCGTTCAAAAAGTGTTTATTTTATAACAGTCGAATAGTAGACTTTATAATAGTAGGAGAAGTCTAAGAAGTATAGCGGGGATGAGAATGAAAGATTAATGTAACAAATTTACAAGGCGGGTGTGAGTGGGCAAGCTGTTAAGGGTCGTTTTAAAATCAAAATCAAAATCAAAATTTATTTATTCAATTTAGGCCCTAAGAAGGCGCTTATGAACGTCTAAAACACTACCACCGGTTCGGAAAACAACCCAGTCGAGAAGAGCCGGCAAGAAACTCGATCTGGTTCTTTTTTTTTTTCATAAATATAATATATATAATTTTTTTATGTCATAAAAAACTATACAAATCGTAGTTTTTAGTGGAAGCACAGAGATGTGGGTTATTTCCAGACATCACCATCGTTCACGTAATGATCCACCCTGTAATAACCTTTTGAGATTAAAACTTGCTTGACATAATACTTGAACTTATTGTCAGGTAAATCGGTAATTTTACTTGGTTTTAGGTGATGAGCGGGTGAAAAAGAGGGGAGGGGGCAGCTGGACCAGGCTGCACCTTCTACAGTGAAAAGTTATAGATAGTATGTTATAGAATCCCGTATGATGATACCGTGGGTTTAGTGGGTATTCCCGGCACATCACGCCGGGCGAGTTCCACATACCCCTCTGTCGTCCCTTCTCCCGGATTTGAGATGGCAGGGGGGATGCGTAAATGCATTTCCCATGTATAAAAAAAGGCGAACGTATCTCGACCAGATCGAGGACATGCTGGAGAAAGGCCAAGTCAAAAGTACCCATTACCGAAGAGCGTGTATGAAGGTGTTTGTGAAAGTAGAAGAAGCGAAAAATGTGTGTCAGGATCGTAGCAAGTGGAATGTTTGTATAACAGTCGATCATAACATTACAGATAATTTATTATGCCTATTGATTGATGTAATAATTTTTTATTATTAAAGTGCTAGAAGACATACGCACCGGACCGCGTACATAGTACGGCAGACGACCATAGTTATCAATCGCCTTGGCACAGTCATATAGGGACGTTGTTATCAAAAAGCGAAAAAATTACTATTCTATAGCAGAAACGATAGCATTATCATAAAATCCACATATCGCACGCTTAACAATAAACTGACCGATTCAGGTTTAGGTTCCGAAGGGGATATTAAAACGAGCAGAATTGTTTCAACGCCCTCTATCGGCCAATCTAAGATTTTTCTCGATATCATGTTCCCATAATGAGATATTGCTATGTTGGTCTGTTTCACTCTTAGAAGTTTTGACTAGACTTTTTATGTTTCACTGACGTTAGCCATTATACGTCTATCATCTTCGGAGTGACTTCTGCCGTTTTTTATTTAAGGTGACCCTATAATAATTAAGTCTGTTTAGTGTAAAAATCTTGATTGTTTTATTAAAACATAAAACACATACATTTTACGTCACAGATTAAAAAAAAAACAGGCGTAATCTAAACTTGTCATCAGAAATATTGTCATGCAAAAATATTTGTTTATCACTGTAAATACTCTACATTAATAACATTTTTACTAATGAATAATATGTTTGTTGTCCTACTATTAGTGTGTTGTCTTATATGTTTGTTGTCCTTTTTTTCAGGTTGATCACCTAGGTCAAAAGATTTTTTTTAAATTTCATCAGCCATAGTCTTGTTTACCAGTTTCCACTCCTTGGTTGATGACTCTACCTTACGGATACTGGCAGAATTGTGGCCAATAGCTACAAAGGCCAAAAACTAACAAGTGAAGTGAGTGAAGTGAATATTAGTTTATCGGAAACGGAGTCATTTAATTTTTTTTTTTAAAGTGTTAATTGAATATAATAAATATTACAATATCTTTCAATTTATATCGGAGTTTCAATTATCATTTCATCAACTATTCATAATACACAATATATTGGCATCACACTGTTTTTATTTAGGTATATGTTAATATATGGGTGTATCGTAAATGGCAATTTTTTAGCGATTTCCCAAAAATCAGCTTTTTAGAGTTAGGTCAGTCTATTGTTAAGAATGCGATATATGTTACTTGAATTAAATAGCAACTACAATGTTTTTTTACAACCCGATATGTACACGACTCAATATGCTACTGATAACTTCGGTCAGGTTATTCATCCGCCGTACCATTTACGCGGTCCGGTCCGTGCGTCTGTTACTACTTTTACTATTATTATATGTGTGAAATTTATTATACATGGCAACTCGAGTTCTATATATGCTATCATAACAAAATTATGGCAGTGAAGAATAGAGATTAAAAATCGTACATACCTGAATGACGCAAACCCTCGACTAAGTAAGGCTCTCGGTCTGTCAACTCCATATATAGTATAGTGGTGTCTCCCTTCCCGGCCAGGAACAGCATGTTCGTGTCCGGGTCAAACAACGGCATCAGGATGCCCGTAGAGCAATCCAGTTCTAGAGTTTTCTGCGTCTGCGACAAGTTCCGAACGTCGCGAATCATCACTTGACGAAGACGGGCCGAGTCGAAACCTGACAATCATATTTTTTTTACTAATTAGATATGAATGTATATACGAGACTGATACCAAAAAATATATATTTTAAAATTTTTGTCTGTTTGTAATGGGTCTCCGGAAAGGCTGGACCGATTTTGAAGGGACTTTTTTGGTAGATAGCTAAAGTTACTCCGCGTAACTTAGGGTACTTTTAATTTTCGAAAATAATTAGGGTTCCGCGTAAAAAAAAATACTTATAAAAAGTTGAATGAAATCCAATGCACAGTTTTACGGGCAAGTGCTTTAATTTATGATAAATATTTTTACTTTAACTTGATACTAAATATTTTTTAGGAAAATAATTAGAGTTTTGTATGAAAAAAATTATAATGCAGGGAAGAATATATGAAACAAGGATGGAACCGCGAGCACACCTGGTAATATTTTAACTAAACGATTGCACATATGTAAAAACATGTATATTAATGTAAATAATTATTTATGAAGAATAAAAATATTATACGCAAGCAGAGCCACAGGAACAGCTAGTATACCTAAATTTTTAATAACAGACCAGGAGGATGGCGATATCTTTCAACATCTTCCTTGGACTATACTTTATTAAACATCAGATGAGTCATTTTGGGCCCTTTGAATTAAAAAATAATGTTGGCTATTGTAATTAATTAGGAATACAGGGTAGTTAAAGTAATGTTAATTATACTATGGAAGTATTAAAGAACTCACTAACCAGTCGTAAGGATCCTGTCTTGATCGCCAAGCCAGACAATTCGGCTATCTTTGATGCTCTGATGGCTGTTAGCCAAGTCTAGTACTGAGGTTGCAGCCCGAGGATCTAGTATCCTTATCTTCTTGTCTTTGCATGAAGTCGCAAGAAGTCTACCGTCCTTCTTCCAAGACGTTGATTGTATCACGTCAACATGATCTTTATTCACTAGGAAGAAAAAAATATTTTAAACATTCATCATAATCATTTCAGCCGAAAGACGTTCACTGCTGGACATAGGTCTCCCCTCAAAAATTTCCATGACAGGTCTTGCACCCTCCGCATCCAGCGACCTTCACTAGGCCGTCGGCCACCTTGGCTTGCCCATGCTGCTGCATCTTCCGCTGTTCCAATTTTTATGTCTTTCTGTGTGTATGTTTTCAGATTCAACTTTAAAATGAGTTGACTGATTTCGATGAAACTTTATATATATGAAGGAAGTATATATCAAGGAGCAACTGATATGCTATAAATATTTTTAGAATTTATTGAAAAAAAAAATTAAGAAAACATTCTCTTTTTTTAACTCAAAAAGGGGTAAACCAATTAATTAATTAATCATTTTATAAAATTTCGTGTGTGCAAAGTAAATGTTAATTGTCCATTGATAGTCTATAAAACATATCAATTTTTTTTTTAATCATAAAAACAAATTAAAAATATAAATATGAGTAATGGATAAGCTTTGAAAATTAAAACAAAATCAGGAGTATCAATCAGGAGCAATCAAGTATTACTACAAAATCATTCAATATATATTTTTTCAAACACAAACAAATTACAAAATAATACTTACCGAAAGCCTCCTGTTGTTTGGTCAAATCCCACAAAGCAAGCTCATGGCCGGATGCTACATGAATGAGACCATCAGCAACTGGATGGAAGCCTACATTCTCGACACGTCTTTGTTTCTGTGAGAGACTACATTCTGGTGTCGACAAGGATTCCTTGAGCCCCTCTGGAGGTATGTGCCACACTTTTACCTAAAAAAAATTTTTTATTCTAATTCTTTGTTTTGTCAGATTTTTAAACTTTAATTCTTTTTATCCAATATAGGTTCAGTACTTTGACCACAAAATCGCTAAAAAAAAATTTTTGAATCACTTTTACTGATGAAAGATAATTAAGATTGGCAGAGAACTTTGTGAATATTTAATTAGTGGATAATGACATTGAACTTAATGAATACTAATATTAACCATAAGAGTTATGCAGTGATGCATAGTAATAAATAATAAACTCAAGTCTGTATATAGATATAATAGTTGCTTATAGATAATGTATCCTTTTCAAATGAAGAAAAGAAAGTAATTATTACAAATATTACATTCAGTATTAGAAAATTAGAAAGAGTTAAAAATTAATTTCACTGTCATATCTACTGAAATATAACTCATGAAAGGTGCCCTGGTTTCCTTGCTCCACTAGATAACAAGGTCAGTTTTCATATATTCTATACATTGTTAAATAGTTACTAATGACGTTGAGAAAAGAAACACTGAACATTATTAGCATAGAAGCTATTGTCATTAAAATTAAATATCAAGAAACATACTGTATTTTAATTATGGTAAAGGATATTATGTCATGTCACCTTAGGTAGTAATTATTTATTACAAGTATAAAATTACTGATATTGTAGAATGCATGTAAGCTGCTTTATAAAAGATATCTTGTTATAATATGAAACCCACTTCAAAATAGCACTAACATTTCAAAATTAAATAGACCAAGAGTAAATTAATACCAATACTTAAAAAAATTATGTAATTTCAATCTAATAAAATAATAAGTATAAGCATGTGATTATCTTATTCAAAATTGATATGGTAGCTTGGTTAAATTAATTGTAATTTTATTTTAACTACAAAAAAATTAAGATAATACAAAATTTCTATTTATGTTTATCACAATACAAATATATACAACATAGGTGTTGTACATCATTTACTTGATTTACTGAATTTAGAATATTATACAAAAAGAAACTAAGTCTAGATAACACTCACCAAAGAATCTTGAGATCCAGTCAATAGCAATCCATCATGGAACGGAGAGAATTCCATATCAGTTATGGTATCCGAATGGGCATGAAGCAAAGGCATTGTTTTACTTTTTCTACCACAGTCATCCAATGGCAAAACAGCCATGCTTGAACCAACATGCTCCCAATTGAATGCCATAAAGGCAGCTGACGCACATATATTATTGCCATATGTTTGATATGATCCCACACAAATATCCCTTATACAAGCTTCGGGTTTAGGCACAATCGGTGCCGCGTTTTTATATTTCGATGCTTTAAAACGCCACGCCATGGTTATCCACTTTTCTTAAAAAGTTACTCAGTCTTTTGAATTTGGAATGTATAAGTTGGTGTTCTGTAATATTTTTTTTTTATTTAGAATTTATGTTCTAATTCAATGTATATGATTATTAACAATAAAATAGAAAGAATTATAAAATTTGTAATTCTAATTTGAAAAATAGTCTTCAGACGTATTATATGAGAAAAAAAAACGCACCTGCATTTTTATTTTTTATTTTATTGGTAGAACACTTAAACAAATACAATCTATCTCAAAAAACAAATAAACTAATGAAGTACACATGTCTGGAATATTTTAATAGGTTTTCACCTTTTGTTTTGAATATGTTGTATAGCTTTGAAACCGGAAACGGGTTGAATTTATTAATAATTAAAAAAAAACGGATTTACTGATTTGTTATTAATTTATTATAAACATTGTTCGTAAATTAATCACATATAATAAACTCACCTTATCGGGTGAAAAATTACCCAGATATCCGATTTATCACTAGACACTCCCCTAAACGTCGGCCATTTCAAAGCAACGTTAGAGCGGTGGATCAGATCGATAATTGGGAACGTCATTGAACATTATGAGCTATTTAGTCGATTGTTAATTTACTGACAAATCTATTTTATACTGTTTACTATTTTTCTTTAAAATGTATCCTTTAATTGCCTTTAATTGTTATGTCACTAAATTTGATTTTTACCTGCTTTTAAAGTACTTCTTATACAGAAAGATACATGCTATTCTTGAAATAGTGCACGATAATGCGCATCGTACGTACGTACTATGGTACGTTTCTTTCTACGCGGTATGTGTATAATTTTTCTAAAACTAGATTATTTCCGATATATTTATCTTATATAAAGAGTACAATTTATGATAATGTATTCTATTTTATCTGCCCACATCACGATATAGCGACTCAGACATTTGTACTCATGACCGTGTTTTATATTTTTAATAATTTGCTATTATCATAACAGATTGAAATATTATAAGTCGAGTAGAATTGAATCTAGCTGCCGAAAATATACTTTGTAGATACTTATTTTTGTAATCAATGGATTTAACTATGTCGCTTTACCTTAGAATATTTATTATACGAAACGTAAAAATATTAAACAAGTTGCACAAGTTTTTAATAATTTACATCGTAATGGTTTTTTCTTCACCGAAATTTTACGATTGGGATCTTCAAACGAGGGTGATGAAAGGATTTTTAAAAAGGCTGCAATGTACATGTGTTGAAACGAAAAAGAAATAGTTTACTGTTTACGACATATTCATCTACCACAAAATACATAGTGGACGTTTGTTACAAATGGCTGTTACAACGAAGTAAAACTGGTGCCAACAAACGTCAGGAAATGCTTACGATTGAATAGGGATAGAAAATACGCCTGTTTTGTTTAAAAATCAAAATTGAAGATTCTAGATACAATCATATATCAGGAAATAACAAAACAAAATAACAAATTCGAATAAATTTTATTTGATACATCAACATCTACAGATCTACAGATTCTGATAAGAGTGCTTTATGAACGTAAAAAATACTACCACCGGTTAGGACAACTGCCTATAAAAAATGGGGTGTCATTTCGAGTCAATACCACCGCCCACGAAATAATCCATCCTAAATGAAATGACTTTTTTTTCTAACCTAACTAATGCTGTTGACATGAAGGGCTTTTACAGCTTTACCTTAACTTTGGGGCGAGTGCTGAAGGCACTCGCTGCAATTATTAAACAACAACCTTTGAAAATTAAAACTTGCTTAACATGGTGCCTAAACTTATTATTCAATAAATCGTGTAATCCTGGAAATACATATTACCTATACATTGAGATTCATCCATCTGAAAGTCGTGAAAAGCAGTTCAGTTACTAATGAAAACCTGTAAGTATTACCTACCGAGGACCAATAATTATCACTAAAAGTAAAGTACTTGATTTTATTATGTAGTTTAATTTATAAACAGCTCTTTGCCAGCACTTAAACGCCATCTTATAGTTGACATAGTTGAATTGTAGCATGTTAACGGCTGACGGCAATGGTAACGCGAATCTATAAGTTTTTCCCCTACCAAAAATCGGTCAACAACGATACAGAAGTTGTCAATACAAAAAAAAAATCACATTGTCTGAAGGTCCCTGAAACTAGCATTATACCTTTTAGTTTTAATATGCATGAGAAATTAGTCTTCCTTTTTGCGTGGAGAAATCTTAGATAGGATGCCGGATAGTGATGATCGAGTTAGTTCAGGTTCTTACTGATTTAAAACCCACGATGTTCTCGTTCATCTATTTAGCTTGGAGTAGGGATCGGTTTACTTCTTAGATGCGGGTCCTTCTTATTGACAGTCGCCTTTTCCGGTTTGAGAGACTTCTATGACTAACAAATGAATAATCGCATTAATTACTATACCCCTCAACTCCGCCTGTGATGATGTCGCATTGGTAATGGTACTGCCGGATTCCGCGTCAACGGACACGGATGCAAGACCACCTATCCAAGTCTAATATCAGCCCGAGCTTTCGGTGTTGGATCTAACGTGTAAAAAAAGCCGTTGACTGCAAGGGTAATAGGGTTTTACAACTATCACATGAACCCCATTAGGGGCGGGGAATCTATGGTTTACATATTTTGTCGATTTCTAAAGTATGGTCGACTCTTTGTACCGAACAAGTATATAGCACCTCGCCGGCACTTGTCGAGTGTACCGGTCTGTCGCGCTGTAGCCCATAGCAACTCCCCTCACAAACAAGTACTCCGACATCTTAATCGCTTACTTGTTCCCTGTCGTATTTGCCGATAATTGGAATAAGTTACGTTTATTATTGAAAGTGAATTGTGAGCGGATATCATAGTGATATAATTTATGTGGACATAATGTAAAAGTTAAATATAATAAAATTGTAATTGATGTATCATGAAAATGATTCACGTAACTATAAGTTTACTACTGTTAAACTATGTATTTATTTAAGAAATAAATGGAGGCTGGGGATCTGAATGGTGATTACGTTAGCAACATTTACTTAGTTACTTCTTTTATTACTTCAGCAGATTAAGTCAAAACTACGTCAATGCTTACGTTACTGTGGGGCTTTGGGAACGTTTTTTATTTAAATATTTACGGTCATTTTTACATTATAAATTAAAAGCTTCTTATAATCGAATTGTATATTTTTATTACTTCTTTTATTTTTAGATTGACACAGAATGAACTATTTTTAAAATTAGAAGTTACATATATTAAATATAAAGTAAAACCTTAGTCTTTTTGGAACAGTTACCATAGGGGGTAACAGCTTTGCTTACTATTACTGATAAGGGGGAATGAATCATATGCTTAAAATTCTGCTTACGTAACTCTCTAACATTCTAATGGACATGTACGCCTCCATAGCACGCACTTCTTTCTGCGGTGGTCATAGGTCGTCTATTACGACATACAGAAATATATTATGTGTTAACAATATTTCCGTCATACTTCCGGCGGCGCCTTACGATATATCCGTCTACTTCCTGTAGTATCAAAGGTGTACTTCTGGTGGGGCCTCGCTCATCTGGCAAACGTCAGATCGCATGGAAGGACGAATATAAGTCTCTGTAAAGCCGATACGCGAATACTTGAGTTGTCTATAACTTCTATCTGTTAAAGAGAATATTCTTGGTACTTCACTGTAATAAAGCTTGAACGTTGAACTTAATATACAGTGGGTGTTTAATAACATAGTGCGAGTGTTTTAATATACCATATATCAGGGTTAGAGTGGGTATAAAAAAGAAAAACAAAAACTCTATCCAAAGTAATAATTTATTGCGAGTATTACAATACAATCAAATTTCTTTGGTGAGAATTAATTTTAATATAATCAGAAAAAAAAATTAATATATTTATTAAATTGGAAAATTTTCAAATCCAAGTCAGCTTTTATAAAACTAGTTACAATTTTCTGTAGGTAAATTGTAGGTAAGTAAATTCATGTTAAAAAACAAACGATTTCCTCTGTGTACTGTGTAGGATTTTTTTCGGCATCTAATAAGGCAAAACAAAATGTACATATTGCCACGTTTAATCATTAAGTGTGTTTTAATTACTTACAAATTTATGCGATTGTCGATCTTTATTTAATTACCATCCATACTTGATCAGAAAACAGGAAGCAGCAGCAGCAACAGTCAACAAGAAGCATTATTTCGAATCGATTAATCAACATTCGACATAGATTAAATATTCCTAACGACACAGGAGTTATACAAGACGACAAAAATACAATAATGTACCACTAATATTATTTATGTAATTAGATATTAACAAAACCAGTTATAGAACATGTCATAGAATCAACAACAGATTTCATTAATTCTTAACAAACACTATTATTTAAAAATAAAAACCATTTCAATGAAAGATGTTACGTGCATTGTGCGATAACTTCTACTAAATATCACAATACAATTTGGAAAGAAATGACTCCATGAAGGATTAAATACCACCTATCGGCATATACTCGTATACTTTCCTATTGCGACTTATTTCAGTAGATGGCGCTGCAAAATCGAACAATCTAAGATCGGAGCGCTCTGATTGGTGGAAAACAAACGGAAGTATACAACGCCCTCTCACAGATACTGGGCATACGCCGATAATACATATTTAATCTGGAGCGTACAACGTCCATCTCTTTCGTGCCTATAGTAAAACACTATAACTATCTACTTCGTTAGGCAACAAAAACAAATATAAGCAAATGTTTGACAACGAATACTACATATTGCGCATAATATTAACAAACGACAATAATAAACCGTATATTATTTATATAGTTATATTTAATTTCTCTATTCATCAAACTTAGAATAAAACTCGTCTTATTTAATTACCGTAGTTTCTTTCCTCGCTTCTTGGTATGATGACATTTTAAGTTTTTACAGAAAAGAGAATTAACGATTGATAATATTATAAATGTAACATTAGTAAATGTTCCGCCTAGTTGTATTTTTTATTATTATTAATAGCTACTAAAACAGAAAAATATGATTAATAAACAGAGGAGAAATAAATCATAAATTGTTTTATCTTTGCCTATTTATATTTTTTTTTTCTAGACACTCAAAAAATTGTATTTATGGTAAATCCGCAAACACAAAACCCACCATCAGATCTTGTAACCGCGCCTGGTAATAATAATAGCATGCATGTAACATAGATAGAATTTATTTTATGGTTTTTTTTTACAAACATTATTTACACTGTGATGTTTAAGAAAAATAATACACCCTAATATACATATCCTCAACCGAAACTTATTAAAATATAAAACATACTATTTTTTTAAATACTATTCTATTTATATATATATAATATTGATAGCATTTAAAATCCATTCGTAAATGACAATTGTTCTAATACGTGTGCAGTTGAAAATTACTAAACAAATATGAATTTGATTAATTTATATATTATTATTTTATAACAAAGTATTTTGCGAATCGTATCTGAAATAAACTAAATCGTATAACGAAAACGGGTCCTATAGAAGAATTAGTTTAAAGATAATTTTTTATTATTTTATTCATAAAATGTGATATGGTCCAGCCAGTGTCGATCGCCTACTTAATTAATAAATATGTACAATGTTACAAGTTAACTAAATTGCATATTATATAACATACTTTAAAAACATTAAGAATAATTACATAACATACTAGAAAATAGAAATTGCAATAGCTCATTATTGTATATGTAAAGTCGAGTACAAATTTCCGTTTGCGCGATTTTCACGTGTATGTATTTAAATCTGGATTTTTATAATTTAAGAACATATTTTTTATTTTTCGGTGCCGCGCAAACGCAAATGCGTACTAGGCATAACGCATTGCCACAATATAATTACACCTTAATTTGCATCTATGCATCAATAATGCATCTATGGTTATATATGCCAATTTTTATGGTGATCTTTCAAATGTCATGTTTCATATACACAAGCATCCATTTTTGTACATACAGTAGTTATGTATATCAATATGTTCTTCACAGGGATATATTGTGTAGTTAAGCAACAAATTATCAAAATCTTACATCAATTGCACAAGCAGTCACGTTTTGCCTCAATAATTTATACATTTATAACAACAATAATATTTATTTATGTCACAATTTTATGAAAACACAATTTTTGAGACTTGAAATTATTGCGCAATAATAAGAATATGAGAAAAATTCCCTCGTATGGTTACCTTACCTTATTGACAGAAAAAGAAAACTAATTAGCCTGATCATAGATAATTTGCATATAACCCTGTGTCATTGACATAATTGGGTGCCGTTGTAAAACTAGCGACGCCCATATTAAATACCGTTTCTCCGACTCACAAGATATAATAAATATATACATATAGTCTATATATATAAGCGGATATCCTAAATGTAATTTTCAAATTTTTATAATCAATATAACTTTGATATGCCTCGCACTAAATCTACGAATTGACGTGAATGCTATTATTATATTTTATTTTGGTCTTATCCAATTCTTTCTAATGTATGCCACTTCAAAATTTACATAACCTTCTTTGACAACGTATGAGGGTGTGAATTGTTTTTTTTATTTATGTTTCATTTTGTGCATCTGAAATTGGTATTTTTTAATATTTAAAATTTGAAGATTAATTCTTTCCATATCTTGACTTTTATCGTTTTCATGCAGTCAAATTATGTACCTTGTTCTGTATAGTCCATTACAATGAAATATATTAAAGAAAACATGTCATTATATTAATAAAATTATTGGATTTTGTAACTTAATTTGGAACGAATCTAGACAGGGTTAGATCTTTTGAATTTGTTACAAATCTAAACTTTCTAATAATACCTTGATATCTGGCAATATTTTTAAAAGAGTGGTCGTATCATGAACTTCGTATATTATTATATTGTGGTAATTACGCTGCACTTAAAAGCGAATGGAATGATCTTTCTACAAAAGTACATAATAAAATGTGGCATTTTTATAAAGACACTTAATATTAGACTAACCTTTAGCAATATAAAAAGAAATATTACAAAATTAAATCACACCCACTCACTGGCTAACGTGAATCTAACATAAAGTTCATTAACACAATAATCATTTTAAAAAAAACAAGTGTTAAAAATTCAGTACAATTTATCACCTTAGTAAGCATATATACACCACATATAATATTTTTGTTGTTGCAAGTCATTAGATTTTAGAAACATCAATTAACATACAAAACCATCACAAAATTAATTGCTAAGCATTAAATAAAATCAATATTAGTATGAGCATACTACAACTTCAAATACGTTAATAAAATTACCTATTCAAAAATCAGCATCAAGAAAACAATAAAAAAAGGTAAGCCAAGTCACCTTGGAAATGTTATTGGTATTTCAATAAAAAAAACAATACATATACATATGCATCTCAAAGTAATTTTATCTGCTGCCTTCTGGAAATAACATTCAAATATTTTAGAGAGACTTACCAAATATTCAATTTACAGCCCAACATAAAATATACAATTTTCCACAGCCCAGACAATTAACAAATTGGAATTCAATTGTACAAATCTAACAAAATAATATAAATAAATTATCTTTATAAAACACTTTATAACGTTATAAGCAAGTCTTTATAAAAAACACCATATTAAATAATAACTAGGTAATAATATCAAATGAGATACAATAATTAAATTTAAGAACGGAGGCAGCATGAGCTATCTCCAACTGATGATGTTTTACCATTTATTGGACCTAAACTGGCATCATATTTAGGTAGCTCCTTGCATTTGGCTTGCTGGAATAGAAAAAAAAATCGACTTGAGTTTATTTTAAAAAATATTTAAAAATCCTGAAAACAAAGACCCACACTATAAGAGTAAATGTCCAGGCGACCACGCCATACGGCCATAACTTATGTTGTACACATGCCAATAATGCTTCGTTTAAAAATCAAATTACTATCGCTACATGTTTCAGTTTATTTAAACCAGAATAAAAACCTTGAAAATATTAACAAGTGTAAAAAAACCATCTAAAGTAAAGACCAAACTATAAAGGTAAACGTCAAGGTGACCACGCGATGCGTCAATGACTTATGTTATAAATATGTCAACGCTTCATTCAAAAAGTAAATTATTTTTATGTGCATGATGAATGTATGTCATATTAGCAATATGAGTAGGATTGTCGTGGCTATCTGTGTTGTGTAAAAAAAACCCACCGTAGTGACACGCGTCAGGTTTCAGATTAAAAAACTATATATCTACCTAAGGGCTTTAGCAGTTATACACGATGTTAGATACTGTCGATAGAACAGATAAAAGCAAGTCATTTTACAGAGCTCAAATAAAAATAAATGACAAGACCCGAGCATAAATTTAGAACAGAAAAAATCAAAAGGAAAATGCAAACCATAACCAAACATGTTCCGTTTTCAAACGTTTATCTGAACTATTTACGTAAATAGACCTTTTTCATAAAGTAGTCAACAATATTTACTGCATTTTTATTAGGTAAACAGTAGTCAAAGAGGATTTTTCTCAACGCCTTGAGCCCCTTGAGCACTTACCAGGCGTTTACGCCAGGTTTCCATTATTTTCCTATTGTCTTATTTTTATGACACATTAAATAAGTATTTATGCTTTTTATTACCAAGTTTACTTTTTTATTTTAATCCATCAAATTTCCCTTTTACCTATTTTATTCATAGTACAACAGAGAATAATCAACAATCGACTAGTTAATTTTTTAGATAGTTTTGGAGTTCTGTCATCTAACCAGTATGGGTTGAAAAAGAAATAAGGCCACAGTTGTTGCAGTATCTCAACTTCTTACTTTTGTCTCAAAGCGCATGGATAAAGGAATGAAATGTTTAGGTATATTTTTTGGATCTTGCAAAGGCTTTCGATACTGTATCAATTCCTCTGCATCTGTGGAACTCAGCTTAAATCTTTAAAGATTATTTAACGGAAAGAGTATAGTTTGTTAAGATAACTGATATAGTTAATGATTTAACTAGTTACTTATGGTGTAGCACGGGGTATTATTCTTGGTCATAATTTGTTTTCAGTGTATATTAATGATTTATGTCAGTTAGAACTTCAAAGGGGAAAATATTTTTGTTGCTGATGACACTGTCTTATTATTTGAAAGCCTTAGCTGGGCAGATGCAATTATTAATGCCCAACTAGATTTCAACTCAGTAAGTGCATGTTTAGGTGCCAAACAACTTACACTGAATTCTAAAAAAACTAAATTTATGACTTTTCTCATTCGTAACTTAGCTGACCCATATAATGATTCTCTGAGATTTTTTGCTCATCAAACTGCATGTTCGAACCCCACAAATGACATTCCCTTTTGTAACTGTCCATTTTAAGAAAACGTTGAGAATATTAAATATTTGGGTATTATAGTGGACCACAAACATAAGATAACCTAACGCCTGTTATCTCTGAAGGGTTTGGCAGAGGTGAAATAGCGAACTACACCATACACATTTCGCTGAGCTTATATCCGTCCCAGATGTGACAGGGAGGCGAGCCTTTGGCCATATCGGGCACAAATTCCAGACTCCGGGATGATACTGAGTAGAAAAACCCAATATCATTTGACCCGAGAATCGAACCCGAGACCTCAGAACGACAGTCGTACCGTAATACAACTGCGTCACCTAGGCAATCTATCCCACAAATGATCTTTAAATATCATATCTCAAAACTATCTTAGTGCATACGTAGGCTTATAACTGTCCTTTAGATCTATTAGAGAAGTAGTAAACAGAAACATTATTAGAATGTTATACTATGCCTTATATCAATCAATCCTAATTTATTGTATACCCTCTTAGGGTGGAGCTAGCAAAACACTCCTGCTACCTCTAGAAAGAGCCCAAAGAGCCATTTTGAAGGTGGTATCTTTCTGACCAGACAGATATCCTAATGATGATTTATATAAGGAATGTCAGGTTCTTACTGTTCTAAAAACTTTTTATCTCCCAAGTAACTCTCTGTAGGCATGCAGGTCTGACAAGCTCATATTGTCCTGAGAAGCTACGAAGAGTTGACAATATAATCAAAATCCCTAAATTCAACACTTAGTTTGCTTCCCGTTTTGAGGACTATCTTGGACCACTGTTGTATAATACAGCAAATAAGGTGCTGGGGATTTAAAAAACTCCAAAGCCTTAAATAGAAACAAATTGTATTTAAATGGTTGCCATGAATGACTTATGATACTACTGAAAGTTTATTGATGGCGCAAATTAGAATTTATTCATTCTCTTTACAACCATGTTCGCCCGTATTCCCTAACAAAACACTTGTTACTCCAACATCTCACACACTCATACCCACACGAATGCACACACTCGTATACACACAATCTGTCTCTCACTCACTATTTAATTTGTAAATTATAACTTTATGTTGAATAGTATTTAAGTGTACCTTTATATTGTTCTATGATATCTGCGATACGGTTTGTAACTAGTGCAGATACCCACATTAGTATTTTCTGTACATTGTAACCTTTGTTCAATATAGTTTATAATTATTGTTATATTTTATTTATACAGCCTATCTCTTATAAGTAATTGTTAGTCCCACAGAACCCTATTATTGGTTTGTCTGTGGGATCTAGTGTCTGTACATAACTATCACTAAACATATTATTATATATGGATTGTGTCCATATAATTCCTAAAATAATGTCTTAACTTAGTTTTGAAATTAGATTTATTCTTTTCATGCCTGATGTCATCGGGCAGACTATTTAAAATCACCTTTGATTATGAGACCTTCTTGGGCAGGATTTTTCCTTAACACTTTCAGACAAATTCTTTGTATTGGAAATAAAAATATACATATTTAGCAATAGTGTATTATAGTTCTGAAAAAATATTATTCCTTTGCTTTATCAAAGTGATTTTCTTACCTCCATGAGTTCAACAGCAATTTCCATGAAAAGTCGTTCAACATTTTCTGCCTCCTTTGCTGAAGTCTCTAGGAAATACATGCCATGACGTTGAGCGAAATCCTCACCAATGTGCCTTGGTATCTCTCTGTCTTCTCTATCTGTTTTGTTACCTATAAAAAACGGAGAACTTAGAACCCTCACAAAGCTTTTTATTACTAAACATATGGCAATTTCATATTTATTTTAAGTAATGTAGACCAATTCAATCATAATTTTATTATAAGCTATTAAAATTGTATTTTTTATTTTGTAGTTACTTATTTGGGAAACACACAATTAATAAAATACATATATGAAATTGAAAACAATATTATCTAAACCATTCAAGTTTCCACTAAAATTATAATTAATGAAAATAAATATAACAATATTAATACCTTTATCTTTACAACCTACAATATTTTGGCATAAACAAGAAGTTTAAAAATTTACTCAGCAAATTTTTAAAGGAACTGATGGGGCATGCATATACATCAATCTTATTAAAAAATGTATTATACATATCGCATGAACGAAATAAATATGTGTTCTACACACAACTTAAACATGCAACAGGGTTTTTAAAAATTATGTGGTTCCTGGCATTAGGTAGAGGAACCCTGAATTTCACTAACAAGAAATGGGAAGTCAATGCAATTTCTAAGAAGTTTAAATAAATATATTTGATCCCTCACTATTCGATGGTTTGTAAGTGCAGGCACATGTGGTAAAGGTTTATTTGACAATTTACATTTAAACATTAAAATTCTTAATAAATCGATTTTGTACACTTTCAATAAGGTTAATGTACCTATTATATTGTAGATTCTAAATTATTGATCCATATTCTAATAGAGAATGAACTAACACATTATAAAGAAGTATTAGAGTAGTTGGTTGCTTAAAATCTCTCCCAGTTCTAAAAACGAAGCCAAGAATTTTATAAGCTTTCCCAATTATAATATTGACATGACCACTAAAGTTTATCTTATTATGGAGACGTGTACTCAGGTATTTAGTGAATTGATAACAATATATTGATTTTTCTACCTAGACAAAAATTTATTATAATATATTAACCTTCTATGCAAAAATATGTAAATAAGGATGAAAACAATATAAATATTGTATCTTTAGCATTACTCACCAACTAATATCCTAAGCACCTTATTATTTGCATATTCTTCAATCTCTCTTAACCAATCAGGCAAGCAGTCAAATGTAGGTTGGCAAGATATGTCATAAACTAAAATGAGAGCATGTGCTGAACGGTAGTAGCTCTGGGTTATAGAACGGAATCTTTCTTGACCAGCTGTATCCCATATTTGCAGCTAGAAATTCAGTAATATAAAAGCTATTAAGTAAGGTAAGTAATCACATCTAATAAAATTTAATAATTATTATTATATTTTATAATAAATTTAAAGAATAATTATTTTCAAGAAACAACACAGAACATGTTTTTTAAGTAGACACCAAAATCTTCAGTGTAAACAAAAATTCACATAAAAAGTTTTGTGTTCAATATAGCAAAAAAATAAAGATATATTATTTTCTTTCTATGATTTTTTATAAATAATAGACTGATTGAATATGGCAAATTTTTCTTTCAAAATGAAAAATAATTTTACTCTAAATGTATATAATAAAATGTTAATTTATTAAAATAATTTGTGGATATCAGCACATTTCTAAATAATAGACACAAAAACCAATAGGGTATCACAGAAATATATTTTTTTTTTTATAAAATAGTTATATAATAAAAAATAACATACTATTTCACTGTTTTAGTCAGTCAGTCTTTAATTATTTTTTATAACATCTTCCTATTTTCAATCTCTACAAAAAAGAGTAATGGAAAGAAAAAAAATTGGTTTAGTACTATTACTTCAAAAATTGTTTTGGTAAAAGACTTTGATTCAATAAACATTACAAAGAGAAACAAGATAAATGTTTAAATTATTCTACTTTATTAAAATAATAACTCTTGAGTAACATCATAAATAATATAAACAATTTCACGTCCCCAGATTATTTGTCATAAGCTGAAGTAAAAATTCTATGAAATAAATAAAATAGATCTCATCAAATGTCCAATATTGGTTGGTTTAATCAAAACAAGGACAAATTTGGTGTGTATATTGAATAATTTTAATCAAGATGTTACCCAAAAAAGAGAATTATTGTTTTCGTTGCTTCTATAAATCGTCCGACCACTCAAATGATGCAACAACCCACCAAGAATGAACACAAAATCCTACTCACCTTCACTTTCTCACCATCCACTTCAACCGTTTTAATCATGAAATCAACACCAATTGTAGCTCCTTGACCAGGAGGGAACAAACCCTGGGTAAATCTTCGTACCAAGCACGTCTTCCCAACGCCTGCGTTACCCACTAACACAACTTTAAATAAAAACTTATAATCCTCCATCGCGACAATATATTACATTTGTTGATAATTACAAAATCTGCTATCAAAACTCACAACTTCACACTTTATTTATTTGACAGCCTCGCATAATGATAAAACGGCAATTTTATATCTCTACGATTATTTTACGATCAAATCACCATTATAGATTAGATATAGATAGTAAGAGATTTCGTGAACAAGCCTTTCCAAACCAAAGAGTATATAAACATGAGACGGGACTTATATACTAGTGATGTCAACCGATTATGGAGAATACCTGCAAAACCGGTTTTAAAAAAACCTTAACTACCGATTTTATTTAAAAAACCCGATTACTTTGTACAGCGATATATTCAAGAGCTATAATAAACGAACAAACTGCACACCGAAGATCTAGCAATTCTTCTCGTGCACTCCCTTAGCTCGAGTAGTCTAGCAGCGGCGTGTCGTGTGTTTTTCCCTATCTATTTTTTTTTTTTTTTTTTTAATTCTTTATTTATAAAAATCATTACATCATGTAATTTAACTAATTAATTTACATTCTATAATAAAATTAACAAATAACAAAATAAAACAAAAAAATAAAAACAAAAACAGTCAGAAAAAAAACTACACAAACTACGCTTACAAACTAAACTACGAACTAATAGGGGACACGGGGAAACCGCATCAGGGCTATTCCCTTCGACGGTGGCCTCTCCTTTGTCCGCGCCTACAGACAAGTCTGCTGGGTGAGGCACACAGGTGCGTCCCTCGTGGAGTAATCTTCTGAGTTCTGGGAGCTAATCCTGCTATCGATCGGACTCTGAGGGGTCAGGGAGATGCACCCGATCTATACGGGTCATAGACACGGTCCTCCTTCAACTACCTACTCAGCTAGGCGAGGACCGGCGTATGAGATCGCGCGCCTGAGGCCTATATACTAATGACAAGTGTTCACCTCTCCCTCTCCGGTTGTCGGGAGGTCTAGCGTGCAACGGCGCGATGTTCTGGAGGTGAACGTGCGCCGACGTGTCCGCTCTTCGGAACATGTTGGTTGCAAGGCTGCTTATGAACGCATCCAGGCTCTCTACACGTAAGTCACGCGCAAGTACGTGGTTGCTAACGTATCGCGGTGCCCCCGCGATCATGCGAAGCGTGATGCTCTGTTGGGCTCTAAGCCGTCTCTTGTTCGTTTCCGATAAGCGACTGAACCATGCAGGGGCGGCATAGGTAAATCGTGACCTCAAATAGGTTTTATATAAACCAAGCCTCGTTCTCAAGGGTAGCCTTGAGGTGAGCACTGGACGCAGCATTCTCCTCGCCGCTCTTGTCCGCGCGATCACATCTCCTACATGACTTGAAAAAGTCAGGTTTCGATCTATAGTGACTCCCAGGTATTTGACTTTTCTCTTCCACGGTATAGTCTTTCCCTGGAGCGTCAAGCAAGGTGGTAATCTACTCATCATCACTCTAGTCATGAGTGCCTGTGTCTTCCCTACGTTGGCCCGCAGCCTCCATCTCCGTAGCCATTCAGGAAGGGTGTCAAGTAAACGCTGGGTTTCTATTTGCGCATCTAGTGGCGTATTATCTACGTGAAAGTAGGCGGCGTCATCAGCAAATAATGCGAGTTCTGTCCACCCGCGCACGGGCATGTCGTTGGTGTAGACGGCGTAGAGGCTAGGAGAGAGGCAGCTACCCTGCGGGACTCCGGCTCTCATAGGGAACTCCCGAGACACTTGGCCTTCGACCACTACTTGGACGCGGCGGTCTTCCAGGAAAGACTTGAGGACATGGAGAATCTTCCTAGGGATCGTGGTGGTCGTTAACAGTTTGTATAGCATCCCCTGGTGCCATACTTTGTCAAACGCCTTCTCCATGTCCAGTAGTACAACTGCGACGTATTGTTTGTTTCTTCTTGCGGTATCTATTATATCAATGACCCTCGTGAGTTGGAGAACAGTAGAGTGATGCTCTCTAAACCCGAACTGTTCGGCTCTCAGGTTCATGTGCGGCAGCATCTTGGCCAGCACGAGCCTCTCGAACACCTTAGACAGCGTGCTGAGCAAAGTGATTGGCCTGTAGTTTTCTGGTCTTTGCAGGTTCTTCCTGGGCTTCGGTAACATGCGGACCAGTCCGAGCTTCCAGTCATTCGGGAAGTGCCCCGAGCGGATAATACCATTGAATAACCGCGTCACCGCCGCGAGTGTTCTCAGCGGCAGGTGACGCAGCATTACAGTGGTAATGTTATCCGCGCCGGGGGCCTTCCTGGGCTTCAGTTTCCCGATCACGCGATTTACTTCGGCCGGGGTGAAGAACAGGGCGTCTGCCGGGCTGCCGCCGACTACAGGCTCAGCCCAGTATCTGTCTAGGTGTCGGTTCACATTGAAGACGTGCTGAAGGTCCGCTTCGTCGTTCGGGGAGAACTGTTCCTCCAAACACGTAGCAAAGATCTCCGCCCGATCAGTTGCTGTGAAGCGTGGGTAGCCATCTTCGCCCAGTAAGGGGCGGACCGGCTCCGGTGTGCTCGATAGCTGCTTGCATAGACGGTGTACTGAGGGGACCGAGCTGTCCGTGATAATCTCGTCTATATGGTTCTCCCACGCTTCGGCTGCATGGTCATCTAGGGCAATTTTAACTCGTGTCACCATCGAGTTAAGTCTAGTCTTCGTGAAGGGGCAACGGGTATTCTGCCACTCCCTCCGCAGCGCTCGTTTCTCTTTGATGAGATCCTGAATCCGTCGGGGAAGAGGTTTGAGCCTCGACCCCGTTGGAATGGTGCGAGTAGATTTTTCTCGGGCACTGCGGATGCAATGGGTGAGTTCACCCGTCATCCGTTCCACATCTTCCGGCGTGGACATCTTTCGCGTCGGTGTGGTGCTCTCTAGTTCGTTCACGAATATTGCCCAATCAATCCGCGTACGTGATGCTGGGAATAGTACTCGCGTAGGTGACTCGGAGACTTCGAGAAGGACAGGTCTATGGTCCGAGGGTAGATCCGGCAGTACTGTCTGCCTCGGTGGATTCAAGCGCCCTTTCATTAACGTTATGTCCAAAACGTCTTGCGACCTCGGGCTATGATGTGTTGGCTCATCTGGGCCGTGGATATCAAAGCCATAGTCTTCAGCAAGCTTCAAGAGTTGTCGACCAGGTTGCGTATTACATGAGGAGTTCCAGGAGGTGTGCTTCGCGTTAAAATCTCCTGCCATGATCGTTGGCGTACCTCCCGCCATTAATTCCTCAAGTTCTCTTTCCAGCATCTGAGTGGGCTGGTAGTTTGGTCGGTATATGGCATAAGCCTTCAAGTCCCGACCATCGACGTGCAACAATACCCCCAGAGCGTAGAGTGACTGGTACTCTTTAAAGGGTATTGGCTGATGTACGACATTCCTCTTGACGAGGACTAAAAGTCCTCGGTACGGGCGGCCACTCGTCGGACTCCTCTCGTCTTTCCTGTATGCGAAGTAGTTAGGGACCCGAAACTCTTCGCCTTGACGCAGGAAAGTCTCCGATATCAGCATCACGTCAATCTTCTGCTCACGGAGGAAGGCTATCAGTAGCCTTCTCTTCCCCGTGAGCGCCTGGGCATTCCAATGGCACACCCTTAACTCAAGCATTGGGATTTAGGAGCTTCAGTAATCCCAATAGGGTGGCCTTCTGACCTTTCTCACCCTCCTTAACGGCCGACAAGATCTCCTGCAGGACACCGAGGGTCGCAGTCAAAGTGTCCAGCTGCTGAGCCGGGGGGGGGGGATGGAGGTACCAGAGGGGCAGGTTTATCTCTCGACGCACCCGCGGTACGATCCTGAACCGCGGGTTTCTTATTCTGGCGTCGGCGTCTTCTCCCAGGACCAGTCGTCGCACCGCGGCTTGTAGGTTCATTGGCCGGCGCCATCAGCGACGCTGACGCCGTCTCCCCTACTGTTGTCCGCGGAGGTAGTGCTGACCCTTTCGTCGCGCGTCCTGAGATGTGGTCGCCAGTGCGCGTAATAACGCCAGCCGTCCGGTACCTGGCTTCCCTACGGAAGACCGGACACTGCCTATAATTGGCAGGGTGAGGTCCTCCGCAGTTGGCGCAGGTCGGTGGCTCTTCAACTGAGCGACCACAGTCACGTGCACACCGAAGAATGTGTAGGCTCGCAAATTGAAGTATTACAGGTAAACGACGCAAAACATCTGACGCAGACTCTACATGGCACTTGTGACTTGTATGAGTTATTGGATGTATATGCAAGATTCTAAGAGCGATAATCGGACCGCGGTTCTCGGACACATCTTTCTCGGTTGAAAATCTGCCTCTTTCTCTCTTACAATAGGCTATTTTGCTATAAGTATATACTATATACTATACTATCAAATACATTATATTACACAAAATACCTTTCGCAGAAATTAATTGAAATATTTTGATTAATTCAGTTACAAAATAAGTTTTATATTTGATCTCAAAGTAACAATATTTTTATCTATTCTAATACTAATCGAAATGCTATGTGACATCATTAAGCAGAACACGTAATATACGTAAGGATGACGATAATAGCTAAGTAATAAAAATCATGACGATTCCTTCAAATGAATACTTATATAAGTAGTATAATTCCTAATGAAGTAATGATACTACATTAACGTCTTTAAAAACATTTCATACGCCTTTCATGGGAAGAAGTGACAGAGCTGTATCTACACACCTAGGTCTTCCAGAAATATTATTTGGTCACAATGTGATTGTATGTCCTGTAATTATTTTTCGGGTGCATTTACTTTTACAGATAAAAAGACTATTTTATTTTGAAAGTTAAAAAACCATTACAAAACCGTATTTTTTTTCAAAAGTAGTCGATAAAAACCGGTCCTCATTTTGTAATTGGTTTACACCTCTACATACAATTATATGCAGTGTTACCAACAATCAGCAATATTTAGCCCTAAAGCGATAGTAAAAACCAGAGATAAAGTAAAAACTAGTAAAAACCTTAATACTTTATTATTTATCTCTCCTTTAAAACCTTTTGTTATTGACGAAATATTTAAATCCATCACAACTTATAATAAAACTTCCTAAAAATTAAAAAAAAACAATTTATAATCTGCAATATTCTTTATTAATAAATTACTAACTGTTCCCCGAGGCTAATCCCTTGTATCATAATATATTGCGCAATTCTTTACTACGTAATATAGTGTTTAATTATTCAATTGAAATAAATGTTATGACTACCACTACCTTTTGGCCCTAAATTGCTATTGATATTAACAGAAAGCGAAGACATATCTGAAATTCCAACATTAGCCAGTAAAAATTGACCCTTAAATCGTTTTTTTTTTTTCTCAGAACTTCATGGGTTTTAATTTATTTTACGTGGAACTCTCATTATTTTACTGTAATTATTTTTGCTACCAACAGAAAGCAAAAATATCACCCACGAATTCAAACATCTGCCAGTAAAACTATGCATTAACACGGAATTTATTCATTTTTTATGAACCCTATTAGCTAATTACCAAAAGTCCCATTAAGTTCTTTTCTTGTTTTACGTGGAACCCTAATTATTTTACTGTAATTATTTTTGCTACCAACAGAAAGCAAAGATTTTACCCACAAATTCAAACATCTGCCAGTAAAACTATGCATTAACTCGGATTTTATTCAATTTTTACCAAACTTTATTAGCTAATTGCCAAAAGTCCCATCAAATTCAATCCAGCCGTTCTGGAGTTCATTCAGAACAACATACAGACAGACTGTTTTTTTTTAATTGTAAAAATGTATTTATTTAAAAAAAGGTCTTATTCTACAAACGAACATTTCAATTTTATTTATTTGTATAGATTTAACAGCCATTTACACTCACATCGTTCAGTAGAAAATGGTAAGTACTTAAAAACTCTATTGTCATATAAAATCAAAATTCAACTAATGGATCAAATATTTAAAGCAAATGTCTCGGCACAACTTTATTCTGTTATTTCTGGATACCAGGTTTATTATATAAGAAGAATTAAGTTCATAAAATTATTTTCATTCTATAAATTCAACTAAATGTATCAATATGTAGTTTTAGCCCCAAACTATAATGATTCAGAAAATTATGTTATTTAATCTTCAACCTAAATTAAGGGTTCCTATGAGATGTAAAAATGAAATTTATTCAATTACATATTTTATAACAAAAAAATTATGTGTTTATGCATAAGAACAATCGTTGAAACAAAACAAAATCGGGGAATCCCACTTGCTTGAAATTATACAGACACTAGAGGTTGAACATTCTGTACGAAAACAAATTATCGATAATCTTGCAACAACTCAGTTCTGTGGTTTTTTACGAATTTATTTCTTTAATCGTAGGAAAAAAAAGGTTTTGAAATCGTTGTAAGATTGATAAAATCGTAAGAACTCTTGTATGTTTTCAGCGAACACTTTTTCATCATGTGGCATAAAGATCATGTATCCACCACGCAGTCACAATGCTGTGAATCGATCCATCCATATCAATATTTCAAATTAGCTTACCATTTTCATATGATATATCATATTGTTATTAAGAAAACAATATTCGTTTTTAAAAAATACGCAAGTGATATTAAAATGCTATGAAATATTTCATTATTTTTCATTAATATTTGCGATTTTTTTTTCTTTTATTGGTACAAACTGCAAATTACTTTTGAGAAATGTATTTTATTAAAGTCAATGTTTTGACGTTTTTAAGTCCCTTTTTGAAGAGTCAGACGTCGTAGCCTTGGGGGAAGATTATGCTGGGTAACCCATTCCACAGCGCTAGCATACGTGATAAAAAGGTCCTGGACTAACTTAGGGTAGTGGCGTTTACATGTCATGTACTTTTGGTCGTTCTAGCCGCTGGGGCGATGCGGAGTATGTTACTTTATCTCTTGTTACCCCCAGAAAGACGGTGGATGATACCGTGGGTTTTAGTGGATACTCTTGTCAAATCACGCCGGGTGAAGCCCACACACTCCCCCTGCCATCTTTAAATCGGGAGTTTTTACTACCGGATTAGAGACGGCAGGGAGTATGTGTAAATGCATTTTGTACTTTAAAAAAAGGATAGTGGCGTTATGGCTAGGTTTAAAGGTGTGGGGATGAGCGTCCAGCCAACGGTGAAGTGTACGTATTTGGAATGGCGACGAGGGTACCAAATTGAAAAGTTCCTCTGAGCACTCACCATCATACATGCGGTACAAGACACATATATATCCGAAGTCTCTGGGAAGCTCCAAACAATCTAGACCCCATGTTAATTCGGGATCATCGACAAATCTAATAGCATTAGATTCCTTTGCATGGAATCAAGAGGAGAAAACTGGTAAGCAGAAGAACCGGCCCAAATATGTGAACTCGGACTTGTGCTTTGAACAACACAAGTCGATGTTTTGGTGTGAAGTACTGTTTACATGGGTTGAGAATACCGCACATTTTATATTTCTGTAAAATAAATTTTATACAATGAAGGTTCGCATTCTCAATTTGATTTTGACTATTACCTAACATGTAATATGTAGAAAATCGCCGTTTCAGAAACATCGATGAATATTTGGTATCACTATACTCATTTATTTTTATGACTCACGGATTGCACACATTAATTTAGTTTGTTCACTTCTGGAACATTGTTAAAATCGTGCCTGACTTTGAAGTGACTCCTTGTTTTTGTAAATCAACATTTCTAACAAAACAACTAGATAAATTATAAACTAAAAATCCTAGTTGGTAAGTATTATTTCATACCTTAATCGTACCTATAATAAAAAATAAACTTTTATTACCTAAATAAAATCCACCAAGACAATCAAATAGAAAATTAGTTGTAATTTATTTATTTTAAACGTCTCTGAAATGTAAATATAAGTCCTTATTTAAAAACACAATACTAGATACATTATTCAAAAGTTTACCAGAATGAATACAAAGAATACTTGTTCCGACAACACTGTATGTATTGTATGACTTTTGTCAATGCTTTTATCGGCACTCCTACTTTACGTTATTCGTACTTATGCAGAAATGATTCACCAATGTACTTTCATTTTTTATTTAGCTTATATACACTAGCTTATCATATATAGTTAAATGAGCAGTAGTAGCCCTTGTCATAAAATTATTGCTTCTTAATTGCTCCACAAGAAATTTACTCGTGATAATTAGATCCAAGGTATATTTTTAAACTTCCCCTTTTTACGTAGAAAACTTGCATTGCAAAACTCTCCTCCTCGCAGAGTATTATGTTCCTTGCACTCCTCCCAAGTAGCGAGAGGATGGGTTATATTGGATTCTTATAGATTAAAATTCCACCACAGTGTGCCTCACATCACCTATTTGGCCAGAGAGTAGGGACTGCTTTCTTTTTGCATCAACCGCATTGACAGTTACCCTATTACAACATTTTAAGTATTAATTTTATATGAAAAAACAATATTCTCAACCAACTATTCAGTCTATTTAGGAAACTTAGCCATGAATATAATTTTAACATATATTTTTTCAAAATAATTAATGTAATTTCTGAGAGTAGAATATTCCCAGAAATTAAATATGGTGAACAGTTTTGTATGTGACCCATGTGCTGCTATGGTTTAAATTAACTAATAAAATAATGCCATCATCATTAGTGTTTCTTTTTTATGAATATTTATCAATTATTTTTCTAATTGTTCCAGCTTTTGTATTGTGGAATTCACATTACAACAATATAATTTTGAAGACTAGAATAATCTATATATGTATATGATTTTAACACAAAATTGAATTTTATTTAAAGTACTAAAATATTAGTAAAACTACAAGTAATCAACTAAGACAGATAATGTCCACTAATAGTAGACATGAAATTAAATATGATGATCTATATACTAAAGGACAAGCAGATATAAATCGTATAACTTGGAAAATACAGAATTTTAAAGAATTTTTAAGAGTTAACAAAACGCAAGAATTTCGTACAAAAATAGATAATGATTCAAGTGATGATTTACCAGAATATAATATCCAATTAAAAATGAAATTTCTAGGAGTTGAGAATGATGTAATGGAGTTATATTATTTATCAACTAAAAGAGTTTTCTTAAAATCAACTTTAAGTGTATTAATAAACTATAGTGAAGAGCGTTCCATATCAAATAATGCATATAAAACTGTGGATGTAAATAAGTGGATCTACATAGCCAGAATAACCAAGTATCAAATAGACTACGATACTTCACAATTTTTGAATAAATATGGGCATTTAAGTCTTATATTCACATTCATGACTGCCAAAAATGTTATAGTTGAGAGTACTTGTGCACCTAAAGCAAGACTATGTAGTGACTTGGAGGATTTACTAAATGATGGATTTTTTTCTGATATAACAATTAAATCTGTGGATGGTTTAGAGTATAAAGTTCATAAAGCTGTAATAGCAAGTCGGAGTACTGTTCTAAAAGCTCATTTTCTTCATAACACAATTGAATCTAATACTAATATAATTGAATCTCCATTCAGTGGTGATGTTCTTCAAGAAATTTTAACATTTATTTATAGCGATAGAGTTCCCAAAATTGATGAAATCCCAGAAAAACTATTAGCTGCAGCAGATTTCTATCAGCTCAGTCAACTTAAAGTACTCTGTGAGGAGTCATTACATAGAAAAATAAATTTTGAAAACGCAATAGAAATGCTACAGTTAGCTGATTTGCACTCAGCTACTCATCTTAAAGAGTTAACGATGGAGTTTATAAAAAATGGCCAAAAGAAATTAATAACAAAATCTCAAGGATGGCTTAAAATAGATTCTGCTAAACTAATAAAGGATATATACGAGTGTGTTATTTCAGATGATAATAGAGACAACATCGAATTTGTTTAAAGAAAGTGTTGATATTACGTTAAAGATTTTTTTTTAAATACATTTTTGTTTATAAACAGGAATTTATGTTGTATGCACGAAGTGCATAATTTTCATAAAAGTGCCTTAATTTTTATGGGAATCTTAATGAAAAGTTTTAGCTATACTTTTTCTCTCTATACCATTAGCAATGTTAAAATGCATCTCTGAGGTGTAAAAGCGGCAAGCTTTACGTCTGTCGAAATTTAGATTGAAAGTAAATCGGCTCTGAACATTGCCAAGGGGCAGGATTGATGTCAGGATAAACACTCATATGGATTTACAGCCGATCGGCGCATGAAATGTTTCGTTGTTTCGTAGTGGAACAGCTGCTAAGGAAAAAAAAAATAATGTACCTATAATTTACAATCTCTGTTTTGCTTAAAATGACAGAAAGCGTAAATTCTGAGATCTCCCAACCATTCCATTGAAGTAGTTCTAAGGTACATATTACCCGGGATGGATTTCGTTCAAAAGCCATCGAACATAAATTATGAGACATCAGACGCTTTTTCAAAGCAATCGTCAGTTACTAGCACCGAATAATAATATTCCTACCGGAGGTCACGACCAAGATTTTATAGAGAACAGATGTTTTCACTATTTAATTCAGAAATGTATGATATCTTTTAAATATATTTAATGTATAGATTTAGTTTACTCACAATTTTATTCATCATCTCCCTGACCTTATCCCATTTTTATTGGGAGTCGGCGCAACATGTCTTCCTCTTGCATTCATCTATATTTGAGGTCATACCTACATTCACTCTCTTCCTAAACATATCATTTTTCACACAGTTCATTCATCTTTTCGTTGGTCTTTCTCCTCCCTTATACCCGTCCACGTTCATATCCAATACCTTTCATACAACATCCACTTCCTGCGCATTACACGCCCCATGGGTAATCTCTGGGACGGCTGAACCGATTTGGACGGGACTTTTTTTGTTAGATAGTTGAAGTTACTCCGTGTAACTTAGGCTACTTTATTTTTTTGAAAATAATTAAGGTTTGCGTAAAAAAAATTAAAATTCACAAAAATTGCAGTTTTAAAAGGTAAGTACTTGAATTTGTGATAAAAATCTTTGCTTAATGTTCGTAGTAAAAAAATATTTCAAATAATTATTAGGGGTGCCGGTTCTTTTTTTCCAATAAAACTCGATTTTGAATCGATTCAAATTGAAGCTTAATTAATCGATTCGGAAAAAATCAAAATTTTTAAGATCGATCTCTAGAAATCTATCTTTTTTCGAATTATCGTTTAATTCGTAACCAGTATTCTTTTGTTGATCGAAATTAAACCATAATCATCATTTCTTGAAAAGTTGATGTAAATTCCAAAATAATTTTATTGATAACACTAATGCTCGCCAATAGAAAATAAACAACAAAAGAAAAACAGTCTGAGGAGAAAAGATATGTAGCTGCTCTATAGCTACATACTAATGTAAATACCATCGTTATTACGTAATTACCAAGATCGTCTACAAACAAAGAGGTATTTGTAGTCCCGAAAAAGGTCGGAAGCTTTCTACAAAACACGACCGGCAGAAAGACGCCGAGGCACCGGTTTTTGCTACCTGTAGTCAATAAATAAGAAAGGATCGTCATGCAGAACAACAATACACCTAGCGGATGAAGCTCTCCGCGGGTGGTGCTAAGGCTTTAACGCGCCGACTCTTCACATCTGTTGACCATAAACCACATTAACGCAATACAAGAGAAGATCAAGCGATTGGATTTCACAGATCCACATTTTCGGGTATAAAAGTAGGCACATTTATGACACTCTCCGGCTCTTGGTACTTCAAGTGGCGTATCGCGATCAACCCGAGTAATAGTACCGCGATGTTAGAAAAGATCCTCCCAGGCCCGTCCAGTACGCAGGTACTGTCATCCCCTATAGCACCGAAGTCAGGTACTTAGGAAGTCCAATTAGACGACCAACTGAATTTCAAAGCCCACCTAAAGAAAATCAAGCGCCAAACCTCCATGGTTCTAGGCCGTCTCTACCCGCTCTACAACAGCAAGAGCAAAATGGCCCTCCGCCATAAAGTTACCCTGTACAAGATGGTGATCAGACCCATCATCACGTACTGCGCACCTGTCTTCGGTCATATCACCAGCGAGCAGATGCTAACCTTACAAAGGATTCAGAATCTCTTTATAAGGAAAGCTGCAGATGTCTATCGGTTTTAGAGAAATGTAGACTTACACAGAGATCTGAACCTGCCCTCCATTAAGTCCGTTTTTAAAACCCAGTGTCGCGCTTTCTTCGAACGCGTAGAGACACACCCGAGCCCACTCATAGTACGAGCCGTCTCCTACACGTCAGTCCGTTCCGCCGACCGAAAACGGCGACGTCCGCGTAACATATTAACCGACCGCGACGATAGCATCACGCGCGCGAATAGGCGGTTTCCTCATGTTCCTCGTACATATGCGTGTCAGCGCCCACGCCCGCGTAACTGCCGCCGAGAACGGGCGGCTAATTTTGCTCCCGCACACTCTCCGGGTCCCCCTCAGGCGGCAACCCAAGACGTGCCTCGTTCCCCAACTGGGGAGGCTCTTGACGTCACCGCCAGCGCGATACAGTGACACTGCCCATGCATAAAGCATTACACGCACAACACTGCATACACACTCTTGCTCATAACACGCAGGTACATAGGTCCTTTAAGGAACCTTTTTTTTTAAATGTAAATAAATATAAAAAATGTTGGGATTAGCTAGGATACTAATTCCGCGGGAGTTTTCATACTCAGGTAACGGCCAAGCCGAGGTTCGAACTCTTGAGCTAGCTACCTTATGCGGCTGAGTGCCTTTAACACTCGCCCTCAAAGATCGGTGAAGCTGTAAAGGCACTTCCAGTCAACAGCATTAGCTAGGTCAAAAAAAAAAACACTCGGGCGACAACCCAAGACGTGTCTCGTTTTCCAACTGGGGAGGCTCTTGACGTCGCCACCAGCGCGATACAATGACACTAACCATGCATTGAGCATTACACGCACAACACCACACACACACGCCTGCACACAACACGCAAGTACATAGATCCTGTAAGGAACCTTTTATATTATTATTATTAGATAAATAAAAAATGTAGGGATTAGCTAGGATTAAAATACCACGGAATTTTCACACTCAGGTAGCGGCCAAGCCGAGGTTCAAACCCTTGTGCTAGTTACCTTTTGCGGCTGAGTGCCTTCAGCACTCGCTCCCAAAGTTCGGTGAAGCTGTAAAGGCCTTTCCGGTCAACAGCATTAGCAAGGATATATAAAAAAGAATATATTAAACTCTTTTATCTTTGCATATTTATAGGTAATATCATACAAAACAAAAGAGACACTATAATAGTCAATCTTTTATTATTTTAAAATAATTAGAGTTGTTTTTAAAGCATATCAAAGTTAAAGGTATAAAGTGAAGAGAGTTTATGGTTGGCAGTGAACCTTAAGTTCTCTTGATGTAATAAGCGTCCCACTAATTTTAACTATTTCTGCTTTCACTTTATCACCTTCTAGTATACATTCCACGAGAATGTAGTCACTTCGTTTCACCTATATATTTTTTCTGAATTTTGTTGGCATCGAGACTAAATATTTGCTTACCATCAGGCATGATATTTATTTGTCATCTTAATTGCATACACAATTTTTACACATTTACAAATTTTACATTTTGAATAGGTGTCACAAAGAAGCGAAAGAAACTGACCACAAAGCCATCTCTTGAGTATTTAATTAATTTAGTGATATTGTTACACATTTACTTGTGTTTGGGTACATTCTTACTTGTAAATAATTTTGTGAAATTCATAGAACCAGAAAAAAAAGAAACCTTATATACCCTGCCCCCCGGACTGTTGACCTTTGGTCATACTTCTCTTCGAGAGGTGGGTGGAGGATTCTCCCACCCATCCCCAACGGGCTAAGTATGCACGTAGCCCGGTTGGGTCAGCCGCAGGAGACGACGCGGTGCTTGCGAGAGCTATCCCGTATCGTCCCCATCTCAAATGCGGCGGACGGCCCCGGGGGGTTTAGTGGGTATTTCCGAACGCTTCACGTCCGGGCGAGTCCCACACTGGCGCGGAGACGTCCCTCCGCGCCCCCTTACCTATTGCATTGGAGGACTTCGGTCTCATTAATGCAATAGGTAAGGGTAGTGCGTAAATGCATTCCCCTCATCAAAAAAAAAAAGTTCTGAGATCGATTTACTGGATCAATTTAGTGATAAATAACGATAATACATCTTCGATAACTTAATGAATATCGTAGAAATTTAAACAAGCTCGATCTAGTGAATGATCGTCATAATATTAATATTACAAATAAAGACAAATTGGCCATCCCACGCTTTAGGCTAAGTCTAATAAAAGCTTTATAGGTAATAGTATTCGGTTTTACAATAAGGTCCCAAATAACATTACCGATTTACCTGACAATAAGTTCAAGTATTATGTCAAGCACGTTTTAATCTCAAAAGGTTATTACAGGGTGGATCATTACTTGAACATTAACCCACATCTCTGTGCTTCCGCTAACAATAGTTAAGACTTTAATTTGTATAGTTTTTTGAAAGTAAAAAAAAATGACATATATTTATAAAAAAAAAGAACCAGATCTAGTTTCTTGCCGGCTCTTCTCGAGTGGGTTGTTTTCCGAACCGGTGGTAGTGTTTTAGACGTTCATAAGCGCCTTCTTAGGGCCTAAATTGAATAAAGATTTTTTTTATTCTATAAAATCATTTTTTTTTTATCAATAATTGATTTTCTATTAAGCGATCTCAAAACGCCATTGTAATAGAGACATCTCAAAACGCCATTGTAATAGAGACATCTCAAAACTTTATGATTAAGATCAAATCTGCATTTTCATACCTTTGTATTTATTTTGGAACATTTCTAATTTATAAATATTTCTGATTTTAATTAAAGCTGTAAAAAGAACCTCAATTTTTTAGAATAAAAGATCAATTTTCTGAATCGATCCAATGATAAATATCGATTCAAAAGATTGATCATTTGGTCAAAAAGACCGATTCTTATATCTCAGATCGCCATCCCTAAGGTTAATAAATAATTGATTTTATATTTTAGCCACAGAGACAGTACGTCACAGACTCGAGACTTGGAATGTACAACAGTACAAGTAATTTTACTAAAGATTCCAGGGTGCACGATCATTTTCATGGTGAAGCCATAGATTAATATGTATATCTAGTTTGTGAAGCTTTAAAGGCCGTTTCACTCAACAGCGTTAACTAGTTAGAAAAATAAGTGAAAATGCGATGATTTGAGAGTTCCGAACACTGCTGTATACTAGAAAGATTTTGCTTGGAAAATTGTTTTCAAGACTAAACTTTTCTTTTATAAAATTGTAAATAAAAATGTTCATATGAAGAATATTTAAAGTAAACATAATGTCTAGTACAAATTATACAACACGCACTGAGGGTCAAACTAAAATAAACACTATAATATGGACAGTGTCAAATTTTATCAATTTACTGGAAAACAAAACAAAACGGGAATTTCGCACAGAAAAATCAAAGGATCCAGCTATTGGCTTATCAGATTCTAGATTCCAATTAAAAATGCAGTTTTTTGGAAGAGATAACGATATTATAGAGATTTATTATTTATCGCCGATCCCTGTCTTCTTGAAGTCTATATTAACAATATGTTTAAAACGTTTCGAAGAACGTTCTATTATTATAAAAGAGTATCACACGGTCCAAGCAAATAAATGGCAATATTTAGCCACTTTGTTCAAACGCGATATTGCTAGTTATGACGGTCGTGACATATTTTTGCTTAGCGATGGAAGTTTAAGACTTAAATTTCAATTTATGGTAACAAACGACATTAAAGTTGACCATAACAATGTTCCAGAAACTCAACTTAGTAGTGATTTTGAAAGTTTGCTAAACGATGGATTGTTCTCTGATATCACTATGAAATCAGCTGAAGGAACTGAGTATAAAGTTCACAAAGCTGTACTAGCAAGTAGAAGTGCTGTTTTAAAAGCACATTTTAAACATAACACAGTGGAATGTCATACTAATATAGTTGAATCACCTTTAGACTCAGAGGTGTTACGTGAAGTATTAATGTTTATATATAGTGACAAAGCTCCTAGTGTTGACGAGATACCAGAAAAGTTGCTGGCTGCAGCTGATTATTACCAACTCAGTCGATTGAAGAGTCTCTGTGAAGAAGCATTGCATAAAAAATTGACTGTTGAAAATGCAATTGAAACGTTACAGTTAGCTGATTTGCACTCAGCAAATACATTAAAGCATTTAACATTAGAGTTCATAAAAGATGGTCAAGCAAAAACTGATAACAAAGACTGAAGGATGGGCTAAAGTGAAATCTGTTGAATTGATTAAGAGAATTTACGAGTATATTATGGCAGATGACAATGATGCAGATATTAAATAGCACATATTTTCATTTATTTATTCCCGATATTATGAATTATGTGCAGTAAACTACTAAGTAGTTACCTAGTAATCATAACAAAGTTCACGGTAATATAAGATCTATTTCCAACTGTTGTATGAAACAAAAGAAAAGGATGTAGAAAATATGTACTTTAAATATTTTAACATATATAATAATCCATTACTAATGGTATGCCTAATGCATCTTCCTGGGCTAATAATGTTAATAAATTACAAACTTCTTTATGGTAGCATTTTTACTTCTTATGTATACTATTTGGCTTTTTTGTATTAGGTGTTGAAAATAATATAATATTTCTTATTATATAACATTATCCAGATAACCTAACAATTAAATATTATTTAACATATGCATACATTATAAATTTTACAACTTATCATGAACTATGTGATATAGTAAAATAAAAAAGTTTAAATTACAAAAGGTTTTATATTTATGTAAACTGGTATATTTGATAGTTTTACAATATCTTGTAGTTTGATATGTGTCTAATATAAGTATGAGCTAAGCAAGTTGTGTAGGTGTAGCCAATTTCATAATTCATAATGATGTTATCTGTTTTTCTTATACTCATTGGTTTAGATTAATATATTAAAAAGATTATTTTGGTAATAATTCCTAATTATTATTATCATTATTATCTCTAGAAATAATTAATATATCTATATACTACAATGTAACAAAAATATATACCATACATATATATAAAGTATGACCAGAAAAATACATCAGTGACATAAAAAAGAATAGTGTAAATTACTTCAGTGGTTCTTGAGTTTTTTTTTGTGTCATGTAAGAAATAACATTGTGCACTTGGACTAAAAATCTTTGTATGTTTAAGTCATTTACCTTATTGGAAACTATATGAAAAATAAAATGAATGCAATTTAATAAAAATGTTTTTATTTACTATCTTCATTTTCACTGCTACTAGTATCACTTTCACTAAAATAGGTTACCACATTTTTCCTATTTGTATTAATAAACAAATCATCATCATTCTTTGTTTCTGAAAGACCACCATCAAATTCTTTTGGCCATAAATTATTCTGTTTATAATATTTTATAGAGTCTTTATTCATAATTTTAACTATTTCTGCTTTCACTTTATCACCTTCTAGTATAGGTTCCACGAGAATGTAGTCACCTCGTTTCACCCATATATTTTTTCTGAATTTTGTTGGCATTGAGACTAAATATTCTTCACCACTAGGTGTAACAATCTAAAAAAAAAGAAAAATTATATTTACAAAATTATTTGCAGTTTACAATCTTAGATAATTTTATTGGATCTTGAGTAAACTGGAACCAAACCAAAATATATTTGTAATAATTGAATGTTTGTAACAAACAAGTCCAAAAATCATTCGGTAAATAATCTTTACTGAGGTGGGAATTATTATTAAAAATGATCATATAATATAAATTAAAGGCTTCTGGAAATGATTTATTAGTTACAATATTATTATTTCCACTGCTTCTTTTATTCTAAGAAACAAGCCATTAAAATTAGAAGTTCGAAATTTATTTTTACATGTCAACATTAGTCAACAAACATTAGTCTTTTTGAAACATTTGCTCAATTATGTAGTATGTAGATAAATAGAGTGTGAATACGATTAGAACTACACAGGTGCTCTAATTGTAAGTTGATTCCAGTAATACTTTATCCAATACAGTCAAACAAACGACGTGAACAACATAACCTATAAATATGTAGTTTTTGTTATAACCTATTTTGACTAAAAAGATAGGATCAATATTATTGTAATTTACATGAATACAAAATCAGTATTACCTCATGTAGATTATTTCCTTTACTTTTTACAACTTTAACAACACTTTGGTGTTCTTTAGGTAATTCATAATCGTCCCATAAAGCTTCATTCATAACATGTTTACGTTTAGTTACTTTAGACATTTCTGGCTACTAATATGTAATTAATCTAGGACATGAATATAATTTTTTATGTACTAAATATTTATGCATATAGCTGTTATTTTATTTTATTTTTATTTCGATGACAATTTAACATCACAGTTTGACATAGACCAGTGTAGGGATGACCGTCATTCGTCAATTTTGTAGGGGTGATCTGAAATCAATTAATATAAGAATCGATTTTTAAGATGTAGTGCACATATTTTAGAATCTGGAATGTCCGGAAACTATTTCTTTTGGTTTGATAAGAACTATTAAACTATTACAATTAATATACCTAAATACATGTTTTTCACTTAAATAATTAAAACCTCAAGATATGGCTTTGTGGTCAGTTTCTTTCGCCTCTTTGTGAGATTAAAAATTGTCTTTTTATATACTAATAAGACCGTTCACGACAGATAAATATTTTGCCTGACTTTAAGTAAACTCTTACTGTGTAGTTAAACGCTAACTACATAAGGAGTATTTCGAGTGTACTGCAAACCCTAAGATCTCTTAAATGTGAACTTTGATATGCCTGTAAAAATAACTGAAAGTATTTTAAAATAATAAAAGATTTAATATTATGGGACCCCTTTTCGTTTCTATGATATGGCTTTACATATACACATGCAAAGATAAAAGAATTCAGTATCTTTTTCTCTTCAGTCTGTTAACTATTTTCCTTTTGCTGTTTAATTGCTAATGACGAGTTTTATTGCTATAAATGAAATTATTTCGGAAACAGTAGTTGACCTCGAATTTTCAATAAATGATTATTGTGATCTAATTTCGCCCAATAGAAGAATACAAGTTAGAAAGAAAAAAAATAATGTGTGCGTAAACAATTCACGTGGTAGAAGAGAAACCTTAAAAAAAATGTGTTACCCACCCAGGGTTCGAACCTCCGAGTTTTCAGTCGTGCTTATGTGACACGCGGACTAGTCCACCGGGCTAACTACGATCTTAAAAATTTGATGGACAAATCCTACCTCCATCAGAAACGTACTGTCGCTTTTCGTTTCATCGATTTTAAAACCACAACTATGCTAAAAAAGTTTTCACTTTAAAAAAAAGTACCAAAACATCGATTTTCTAAAGACATTGCTCTTTTGGACCTTGATTTTTGTAAATTCGATGTGTAAATCGAAAAAGAATTAATTTTTTGGCTAAAATTTCCATCCTTACAATGTTGAGCGTGAACACTAATCATCAGATACAAATAATAAAATTGATGATGATGCACAGAGGTTAGGATTTCTACATCAATTTATGGTTAAAAAGAACAATTTTCACAATCTATTTTCTATATTTTCTGATTTTTACCTACTGATGGATAATTATCGTATGCCTCTTCATATATAATCAGTATGAAAAATTTTACTTTATAAAAAAATTATCTGTTGTTTTCATAGTTGATCCGCTATTCAAGCGGAAACCAATCCAACACATTAGATAACATAAAAATTGGTCCAGTTGTTCTTGAGTTATAAATGGTGTCTAAGTAATCAGATTTTGTTTCATAGGTAGTTATAAGATGTGGTGAGATATTACGAGCATTTATTTTTTAGTTAAACCCGCAATGCATTAACCCAAAAGCGGTGCGTGACCTTGACTCACTCACGTGCCAGCTAACAATTTCCAAAATTTTCCACAATTAATTAGGTTATACACGTATTTAAAGATAAAATTCTGAACATTTTTAAATACATTGCACGAAAAAATACACGAGATCTTGAGTACCGGGAAAGGATTAGTTTAAAACCTCACCACGTATCACCACAGGGAAGCGATCACAAATTTGTAAAAAAAATCACATGATTAATGGACGACCCCTAATAAACAATTAAATAACAATAGTAAAAAAACACTGTGCCAATAAGTCAATTTTATTACATGTAAAAAAATACATACATATATTAACATTAATTACATTTTTCAATAATATCATATATATTTAACGATTCACCGTTCGGTATACCGTATCCATTATCCAGACCGTGAGGGTTAGACGGCGTGACGCAGTTTAAACTCGACTCTTTCCTTAATACTTGATCTATTTCCACTGAAGTGAAAAATGCAACCGAAAGGGGAAGATCGTTGATGCCCACCCTGATATACAAATAAACAAATGACAACACAGGTGTGAAAGAGATAAATGTATAATAATTTTAAGGTCTCTTTCTAAATTGTATAACTGTGATAGGCTAAGGGTAATTACGATTACTATTAATCCCTTGAGCACTTACCTTTTTTTTTTTTGTCGACGGGAAATGCATTTACGCACTACCCTTACCCATTGCATTAGTGAGACCGAAATCCCCCAATGCAATGGGTAAGGGGGCACGGAGGGACGAACTCCGTGCCAGTGTGGGACTCGCCCGGAAATACCCACTAAAACCCCCGTGGCCGTCCGCCCCATTTGGGATGGGGGCGACACGGGGTGGCTTTCGCAAGCACCGCGTCGCCCTCTGCGGCGAACCCAACGAGCCTCGTCCGTGCAATGGCCCAATGGGGATGGGAGGGGAATACTTCCCCACCCACCTCTTCGCCCACCTCTCGCAAGAGGTATGACCTAGATAGGTCAGCCAGCCGGGGGGCAGGATATAGTTCCTGCCCCCCAATAAAAACGGAAAGTTGGGACAGATCTTGAGCACTTACCTGGCGTTTACGCCAGCTTTCCATTGTTTTCCTATTGTCGTATTTTTATGGGTACTCGACACTTTGTTTGACATTTTGTTCTTTTAGTAATACAGAGACTATAGTTCCGAAGCTAAGTAACTTGTTTTGACAACCAATTGTTACGACTCGAACATTTAATTCAGCCATTCATGGGAAAATATTTTAAATGTGGCAACACAAACGCGGCTACTCAAAACGACATCTTACATTGATCTTATTTTGGCGGGACCTCGGTCTGTTATGTAGCAGTTGTTTTCTTTCATTCATTAAAGTTGTGTATTTTACTGTATCGTGTAATATTGGTAGCGTTTTGTGTGATATAGTTTGGTTTTGTGCTCAAGTTAAGTTTATTATGGGGAATAACACGAAGCATTCATTCTGAGGCGCCGATAAAGTTCCATGGAAAGTTCTAGCAGGATGCGCCACTGTTTTGCTGGAGCTTGGTTACACTGATACATGATTGAAAATATATGTTACCTACATGACACTGGCACAAATTGTTTGTACAGAAATTGCCATTATCTATGAAGAAAAACCGTACCTCTGTGAACAGAATGCCCTGGTGAGTAAGTTGGTAAGTTGCATGGCGAGCGCAGTCTCGTATTTAAATTCATCCGGCACCAAGTATCTCACTTCGTCGTGAAAACTGAGACAGAATCTATAGAACAGGTGACATCAAATTGCAACGATATGAGGGATTGTTCCAGTATTAAGTAAGCAAAATTTTGCACATTATTACTAGACAATACTTAAAGGGGGCTTTAAGCCCTTGTCAGCAATAGTAGGTATAAAGCTCCATAATAACGTTAGCATTGCTATAATTAAAAAAAAAAGTAGGGAGACATGGGTATTACCGATAAAAGAGAAAACTTTGAAAAAAAAAACTGCTTTTTAAAGTATAATTAATAATACACGAACTACAAGTAATAACTTTATTTAGACAACCAACGGAATATTTTAGTAGTAATCGTTTCGACTCGAACATTTTATTCGGGCATTCATAGGAAAATATTTTAGATGTGGCAACACAAAAGCGTTCACTTAAACGCCACCTCTTATTTTACAGACTGTAGTGTGTCACTGCAGACTGATGTCATAGATGACACGAATATATAAGTTTATGCCATATTGAAAATCGCACAAAGCGGTTAAAAAAGTTTTCACTTGAAAAAATGCTTACGTAATCACCGTTCTAACATCAAGAAGCATAAACCTCAACCCCCCAGATTAGTGCTTACGTAATACTGGGACGACCCCTAAGACTCGACCCTATTGAGTGAAAAAGTATAAATTTAAAAAAATATATAGGTACAGGGTGAAATTGAAATGAATGGCAAGAGTTTGTAATTATATTCAGAAACATTTTTAAATAAGTTTATGCGGTCGGAAAAGTAGGTATTTCAGAAATCTATTGCTATCGCGTTACGCCCCAAAGGAAGAATTATAAAACAAGAAATGGACAACTGCAGCTCGGGCTGATTTTACCGTATGCAAAATGGACGCAAACATCACTTCGAAGTGCTCAGTTCCCTTCTCCAAAAGTGAACCGATTTTTAATTTTCTTTCAGTTTTGAAATAATAAAAACTTTGGCTATGCTTGTACGCATGTTGCTTTTTTATATTTTACCTACCAAATTTGTTAGACGAACGTCTGAAAATGACGATAAAAATCGAGTATTTTTTTGATTTTCAAAGGCTCCTAGTTTTTACAATAACTAATTTGTGGATAAAATCAAAACGTACGGGGGTATGGCGGTGGTAGATATATTATTATTTGGTACAAAAATATTTACCATAATGATATTATCCAGGAAGGGAACAGGTGACTACATTTGTATGGAATAAATGCCCTAGCACATCCTCTTAAAGTATAAAAATTGCATAGCCGTTTTGTAGTGGTCGCTAACTCGGTAATCAGGTAGGTAATAAAATCAGCTGATGTGCGGAGTGTGAGTGAGGTCATCGCCCTTCGAATACGCGTCGCACGGTTTTGATACTTCAATTATATATTTTTAATTTTATTTTATTTTTACTTTGTACTTATTCAAAATCATAATTATAAGCTCCCATTTAATTATTGCCATTGATTTCAAATACATGGACAATTTCTATGTGGAATGTCCCGGCAGGAATATTGATGAAAAACATATCCTTTCACAGAGACTTCCCATTATTGTGTATGTAGAAACAAACAAACAAAGCCTAGTCTAGCCTAGACTAAGCACTAAAAAATTATATGTTCGTATATATTTCAGTACGCGTGAGTAGTATTTAGAAGGATTTCAATTATTACGTAAACATAAATGGGAGTTAGACTTTGCTTTTTTTGATGACTTTTTTATACTGTATAGACAGTGCTCTGACCACAATTTCACCTGATGTTAAATGATGATGTGGTACAAGATGGTAAACGCAGAAAGCCTAGAGGTACTGGTTTTCAAGTGATGCTGCCGGAACATACCTATTGGTATTTGTAGAAAGGTTCTCAAACTTAAGAGTGGTAGCTACCCAGGCGGGAATTATTAGAACATGCCCCTATCACCATGCTATTGTTTCCGCATGATCTTTTTCTCTACTGGAAGCTCAGGCTAATTTTAAGAATTGGATATCAAGGCTCGAACCCGCGTCCATAGACGCGGAATCCGACCGACAACTGCACCATCATCACGACAAGGATAACGGGGTGTTAAAAATTACCAAAATTTTTTGCTTTCGTAATATGTCCAAACAAAAATAGCCTAACAACAATTTAAGGATGCATCAGGTACCTAGCTCGAGGTGCAAGATGTGCCAGACTGACGAGCATCAGATGCAAGAAGTCCGCGGCAGCGCTTTGAACCGCCCAGTTTAACCTGGTTCCCGCCCAACGGCCCTGCGAGTGTTCCAACGCTCGGGACAACCGCCCGCCCAGGAACGCTGTGCGAGGACTATCGCAATCTAAAAGTGTATGATCACTTTAGGGCGCCTTGGAAGAACCACCATTACAATGTCTTCATACGAAGTCCTCGTATTTAGGAATTGACCATTAATCACATAAGACTCGAAAGGGGAGTATAAAATCACAAAACATCACCTTTGTCTATTAAGATATCTTGTGTTTTTTTTTGTTGACCCGGCAACCAAAAAGGCCAACTTTAAATGAGGATGCTATATTTAAATGTGAAAGTCTGCCCCCCTTTATACATTTCTCAAGTAGAATCACATCGGCGTATGTTTATTGTTTTCCTTCATAAATATATAAAAATACATTTTTACCTATGCTTTTCACCACATATCATGACTTGGTATTTAGATTAAAAAGAACAAAGCTTTTGTGCATAATTTGTGGGCACTTTATTTTGAAAACTATTTATTGGCTACACTAAAAGCGACGCCATCACCGGGTCAGATACGTTTGTGTGACGAAAAGTGTCAAAAAATAGATTCATGTTTCTCAAAAGGAACATATTTTATGGTGTTTTTAAACTTTTAGGGGACAACTAACCGGCGATCTCTTCTAGTTTATTGAACATGTCAGATTCGGTACCAGCCACCCATTTAGGCCTCTCAAACATATCCTCGACTCTCTTGCCGCTTAGTTTCGCCAGCCGCATCGCTTGGTACGCTGACATTTCCACTACCTGACAAAAGGATTTATTGACGTGTTTCATTATTTCTTCTTCTTACCTCAAACCCCCCCCCCCCCCCCCCCCCCCCCAACCATTTTGCAAAATAAGGACAAATATGTATAACAAGGGATAGCAATAAACAAGGAATTCAAGAAAGCGATTCGCATTATTTTATAATCATTGTTTTTGTTACAAATTAGTTGCGATTAAAATATGATTTATGCTAAATATACATAGGTATGAGTGAATATAATGATGAAAAGTAATGAGCTTTATTTAATGTACCGGCAATATTTTTTTTTTGGTACTAACAGAAAGCAAAGACATTTCTCACAAATTCCAACACTTGCCAGTAAAACTGTCCACCGAATCGGATTTTGTTGAAAATTTATAATGACTTTTAATTTTATTAACACAATTATTTTCAAAAATAAAAGTAATCTAAATTACGCCTTATAATTTCAGTTACCTACTAGAAAAAGTCCCGTCAAAATCGATCTAGCCGCTCCAGAGATAAGCCGGCACAACCAAACAAACCGACAGATAAAAAATTTAAAAATCGTATTTTTGTACAAATATCGCATATTATAAAAAGCTGTTATTTGGATATTATAAACAGACACTTCAATTTTATTTATCTGTATAGAATACTAGTATTTTTTTTAAGGGACTTTTGTCTTAAAAGACATGCCAGTCCCATCGTAACTAATCTTAATATTAATCTTAATACTTATGATACTTATATAATACTTTAAAATACAACTAGAAAAAAATATATTTTAATACATTATTAACTAAATTTAAAAGAATTACACAGCATTCTGTCAGGCTCTAATGTTGGATCTGCCAGAATGCTGTGGTATGCACCTACATTCCAGATATTAATATTGAACTTAGTAACAAGTGTTATCCTATTGTTGTAATTAATTGAACATTCCATCAAGAAATGATGGACATCATCAATCCTGTTACATTTGATACATAAAGGAGAATCTGTAGTTTTCATGAGATATCCAAACTTTCTTGACGGAATGTGTCCAGACCTTAACCTTAACATTGTAACGACAGAATTACGGTCCATGTTCATTTGTTTAAACCAGGGAATAGGTGGAGGCTGACACTGAATGGTTCGATACCAAATTCCCTTCTCCTTAGATACTAAATCAAAATATTCTTTCCACATGTCACGACAAATACTCTTACATTGACCTAATACTTCTGAATAATACAATGGAATGCTTATTTCTATACCTTCTACTAATACTAGTATTTTAAAAAGCGTACATACTTGATCACTTGATTCATCCTCGTCCATAAATCCTTCCGTATACTTTTTCTTCAGCGTATAGACGCGTTTTCCTTTTGTCGAACTGTACATTTTAGCCGCTTTACTCTTAGCTTCCGATATCGTCATAGTTGGATTGAATTGTTTCAATAACCTTTCGGCGAAATTTTGTCCAGCACCTACGTACACATTTTCATTTTCAAAAATGTTCATTTAACTATAAGACGTCCACTTCTGGACATATGTCTCCCCCAACAATGGGGGGATTGCCATAATCGGCACGCTTGTCAGGCGGATTGGCGATCGCAGTAGGTGTTTGTGGTACTCAAAGGATGCTGCTGCCCATCCCCTGGTTTATCTCTTACTCGCCTTTTACTGCATCCACGGGAACCATACAGGGTGGTACCATTCTTAGTCGGCACTACACGGCATAATATAAATACCTACAGACAGACCTACCGCGTTTCTTTTCTATTTTGAGGTCGTTTACGTCTTACGTAAGAAATCTGTTTACTTTGTTTTTCATAATCATGCCAATGCTTACGATATGAAAGAGGGGATGACGGGGGAGAGGGGGGGGGGGGTGATGAAATTGTTTATTATTTTTGACAGCAGGAGGGAGAGTCTACAATTTAAATTAATACTTGAACAGATCCTTTTCTGTAGAATGGAAACAAAAACTGCCTCAAATTAAAATGGTTTAGCCGTAATTCTATTCAGATGAGGTGCGGTCGTCACAATATGTTAGTCACAATAGGAAGCACTACTCACTCTAACGTAAATCTTGCTACGAGTAAACGAGAAAGATGTCTGTATACTTTTAAATTACAATAAATACTAATTACATTTTATCCTTATTTCGTATATTATTTTAGGTAGCTTACTTATATTAATCAATTAAAGTTGAAAGCATTTATCAAATGTTTATTCATTGTCATAATGATAGGTTAAAAAAAGTGTATTATCCAGAGCTACCTAGAAGTTGATTCCCATCTAGATATTGTCATCGTACTTGGACTCTATTTTATTTAATACTAGCTGTGTGCTAGCGGCTACGCCCGTGTTTCATATATTTTTCACTGCGTTTTATTTTTTTTTATACGGAACCCTAATTTTTTTGTGTACTAAGATAAAGTAAAAATATTTCTCATAAATACAAGCACTTGCCCGTAAAACTGTGCATTGAATAAGATTTTATAAAAATTTTTAGAAGTTTTGTTACCCTAATTATTTTCGATAATTAAAAGTTACCCGGAGTAACTTCAGCTATCTACCAAAAGAAGTCCCGTCAAAATCTGTTCAGCCGTTCCGGAGATTACTCGGAACAAACAAACAGACAAACATACAAAAAAAAAAATGTATTTTGTATTTTAAATGTAAATTCATATCTATTTAGTAAAAAAAATAATTTTGACGTTACAAATAGACACTTCAATTTTATTTATTAGTAGGTATAGATAAAGTAATGACGCTAAGTTTCAAAAAATCGCTTAATGTGTCGAGTACCCATAAAAATAAGACAATATGAAAACAATGGAAAGCTGGCGTAAACGCCAGGTAAGTGCTCAAGGGGTTAATATTTTAGCCAAAAAATGTGTATATGTGTGTAAGCGAGACGGAACCACGTAATCACCGTAACGTGACCTTCTCGGATAAAAAAGTAAAGAAGTAAGCAGCTGACCGTATATGCGTGCGTAGTTGATGACTTTGGCGTGGTCGCGCGGTATACGCACAGAGGCGGCCGTCAGCGCGTGCAAGTCAGTACCGCGGCTCTTGTCCCCGGCGACCACCGCCCAACCGAATGCGCTACCACCGCACAGCCCGCGACCGCTATCACCCAATAACGCGGCTATCCACAGCTCCTAACCACCACCATCACCCACATTCGAAATCAGTGTCAAATTTGACATAATAACCTATTTCACTGGTTGCAATTTTACAAATTTGTTGTAGTAGTGTTTTATTTGCACAAGTTTATAGAGGAACTAGATGAAAACCCGCCTTCGCTCGGGTGAAATGTGACTCATAATACACAATCTTTTACAAAATGTAGGTAGATAGGAACTGTAACTTCACTGATACGTGTGAATCGGCATTGATACGTGTGAATCTGCCTTAACGAACTCAAGCCAATATGGTGACTGCCATTTGCACCATTAGAATTTAACAAAATACTCGACAATCCGAATTTTGCAGATATATGTTGTCGACTCGAAATCATTATTTTTTTATTATTCAGGTAAGGTTTCAATCGAGTCTACCGTAGCCCTAATAATAATTCGATTATTAATATCGAAGATTAGCAAAGTAAAATTATCAACATATTATATTAGTATAATGGATTTCTGCAAATTAAAGACTTCACCAATCGAATTTGACTAGTATTTAATTTATTTAGAACAAGTTTATAATATATATAAATAAAAATTTGTACCGAAGAATAAAAACCTAATTCTGCTGATAAAATTCTGAGATATAAGTGTAGAAGATTTTGGTGACAACTGGGGATGTTCTATCCCTCTCCCATAGAACGAATGTCAGTCTAAACTTATATGATACACATACAGGTGACGTCATGTTATAGCATAGTCTACTCTCTCTAGGATGAAATAAAATGCTTATAAGTTCCTTATTTGTGATCAGATTTTAATGTTGTTTTCAGTGTGTTAATTTTATTTACTGTCTATTTTTGATGAGACAATAAAAAAAATATTCAGTAGACTTCCCTATTATAAGGTTTGACAATGAAACACAATTTCCTAATATCTTCTCGCACCAATTACAATGCTTGTAACTTCGTAATGTTTACAAAGATCTGTTTATTTTAACTGATGACCTTTGATTGATGACTATGTTAAATGATTGATATCTGAAGAGACGACTTTTATATGCGCATCGGGCTATTTTATATTTGGGTTATATTAATTCCATTAGTCCTTCCATACATCTCTATTAACCAAGATGTCCTCATTCGTCCCTTTTGCCTTCATATATTTCCTCTCACCCGCCATCAATCAGCCTTTATCAATTTTTCGACGTTGTATAAGTTACCTGTGAATCGACGTCAGCCCCAACGAACTTATAACCCGGTGGCGCCTGCACCATCGCCCTTAGTTCTGATCCTATGCGCTCTTTGTGAGCATTGCTGGCGGTCATCCAAGTCGGTTCGCTCGCTCTAAATTCGAAAATTGAGGTAATTTTATACATGTATAAAATTTTATACTATAACGACCTGTATATAATCGCCAGCCATTACGGAGATAAGCCGAAATAAACAGACAAAAATTTCAAAAATTGTTTTTGGTATATGTATTGTATAAATTCATATGTATTTAGTAAAAAGTCATTATTGATACTACAAACAGACACTTTAATTTTATTAATTATTATATAGATATATATTGTATATAAAATACATTTTATACCGATATAGAAAAAGTTAATAGATAATTAATTATAAATTATTATTTTATCTATACTAATATTATAAAGAGGAAAGATTAGTATGTTTCTATGTAACGGATAAACATAAAAACTACTGGACCGATTTGGATGAAATTTGGTTTGGTGATAGTTAGAAATCCAGGGAGTGACATAGGATATATTTTATTCTGAAAATCACACGGGAACGGGAACTACGCAGGTAAAACTGCGGAGAGCGGCTAATTATTTAATAAATGAATATTTTGATATATTAATTGATATTCAAAAGTTCTCTTTATTTTATCTTTATTTCTACAAATAGATTGGCACGCGGAATAAAATTTGTGGAGTTATGTATTTTGTTTCATTACGCCAAAGAAGTATAACTTCTTATGGTGATCCCAAACGAACGTAATTTTGTGTCGCTTAATTTACGCTGCACTCGATTTCATATGAGTCAATATAAGTTATCTGTCAACTCACGCGCGTAAATTCAACTGAATTTTCGGGTATTGGAGAGCGGAGATAGAGGGAACCGGGCAGTTTACTGTCGAATGAGCAAGAGTGAACGCGTTTTTGTCGAAAAATGTCCGACTCGAAAAAAAATATGGTTGAGGTTGAACAGGTCCATGTTTATGGAATTTATCATAAAATTCATACAGTAGTAAATTTTTCATTTTATAACGCTTCATAAATACATATAATTTTGAATAGAACAGAATTACAGTCGAATATAAATTATGCGACTCACAACTCACACCATTACGCGACTCACAACTCACAAACTTACGCTCGTTTGACCTCACCCTTATGTGCGTATATAAGTACACATGACCACTATTTTTGTAATAAACAAGGACAATGAGGCATACCGCCTAGTTAGTGTTCCGGCGACGACGACTTGGGGTATTATAGCCCCAAAGCCCTTGCTCCCCTCAGGGCATAGTTCATCAGGTAACCACACCGCCTGCTGACTCATTATCCGTTCCCTGTTGTTACGCCAATACGACATCATACGGCCGAAGGTCACCACCTATTTAGTCGATTAGGGGTCGGGGTCAATTAATCACGTGACGTTTTCTAAGTAGCTTTGGGACCCCCTGCCCCCTTGGTGATACGCAATGAGGTTTTAGATCAAACCCTTTCCACTCTACAACAGATCACGTGAATTTTCGAAATCGATACCTGGCAACGACTAATCGAACTCAGTCGGTTTAGACATAGCGCATTCCACAAACAAAATAAACGTGATATTTCACTGATGTTTTCCCGACCTGTTCCCACTCTCATCGTGATCTCACGTGATTAATGAACAATACTTTATAGGTGACTAAACGAATCCTAGCACTGAATATCGATAAAAAAAAAATATTTTCCTAATAGACATAGCGTCCTTCTTAGAACTCTCAAACGAACACTTCATTATTATTATAATTTTATGTTTAAAAAAAACGTTATGTGATGGTAACTGTCAAATTACAAACGACATTTTTCATATACTGTGTGAATGTGCGCAAAAGAAGAAATTGTATCAGAAAATGCTACAAGAGTCCCGGAGGAAGAAGGCGGAGGGAAATATATATAATTATAGAAGATCCAGTGAGGCATGCTGCCAAGATATAGGACTATAGAATGCTAGACCTAGAGGAAATGGTTCTTATGTTAAAAATAAAAATAAAATCAAACTTCAAAACTACTTTCATCAATTTAGGGCACGATAAGGAACTTATGAATGCCATAATATTACTACCGACGGTTCGGAAAACAACTTAAACATCGAGAAGAACGGGCAAGAAACTTACCAATAGTTAAACTTGAGGGTGGTATATAGCGAAGCCAAGCATTAGACAACTTTCTACCACCACGGTATGGTTTCCTTCACCGAAATCAACATTGAACACATCGCAACTGGCCGATCATCCAATATAAAGATAAATCTTATAAATATGCGTTTTGCAGTAAACATAATTCATACCTTTTCAGCTTCATCGCCCTCGGCAGAGAGAACATTTTGACTGAACATATCCAGGAAATCCTTGGCTAATGGATTACCGACTTTATACTTGGGCCCGTCCTTATGTGGCAAGCGTAGGAAATGACAACAGCCTGAGTGGAAAATATCTTACTTAATAGCTATTTACAAATAGACTGCTTGGAATAGATGTAAAAAAATATATGATCCGACCATTTCAGTCTAACAGTGTGCCAATATTTCCGTACGAAAACCCTCCGACAGTGGCCCAAGATTACCATCAATTCCCAAGCAAGGAACTCCCAAACCCACATCCAGTTCAATAAAGCGACTATATGGCACTTTTTAAGCCTGTAAGGTTTACCTAAGACTCAAATTCATAGAATATCTTCCTTTTTTTCTTACTGAAAACTTCTTTAGTCTCGTTGTGCTAACGAATAATAACATTAAAAAGAGACAAACACATGCATCTATAGGATTTGCCATGCGAGAGAATGAGACAGAGTACATTATTCAATGTTGTTTTTTCTATAATTGCGCTGCAGTTGTTTTTAGCCTCCCCGCCTTTGTTTACACAGACAGAAAGCGTCGTATACTGAATAGAGTTGCGTGTGAATTGCACATTTGTTTTTTTGTATCATATTTAGTGCTTTTTAGTTGTCGAGCTTTAGTGTTTTATCAATAAAATAATGGAAATTAATCGACTCGTGTGCCGGGGCAGCAAAGGGTGAGGATGAATGACGCATCGACTCCCTTGTGTGCGTGCGAGTATATTACTTTATATCATAACAGCGATTCCCAAGCTGTGGTACGCGTACTTCTGGAGGTACGCGAGGTTCCAAGGGGGTACGTAGATATTATATTGGTAATGGCAGACATAAAGAGGCTCCTACAGTAACTCTCCTTAGATCAGAAGTCTCTAGAGACAGTATTAGGTATATTTCAAATTATCAATAGATAAGCCTTAAGAGAAAAGAGACACATTTTTAGGAGTAGTTATGGTAATATCAGGGAAGGGGTACTCATAATTGAAAAGTTTTATTATTGGGTCGGGAACGAAAAAAGTTTGGGAAGAACTGCTCAATAAGATAATAGAGTATATTACTCTATTATCATCCTTGACCAAGAACGAACGCGCGTTCCGTGACGGCCAATTTTTTTTTTCTGAAATCTTCTGTAACGATTATTGTCGAATTTCATGTAAGTGGTTGATGATTTTAAAAAGTATACTTTATTTTATTACTAGCTGTGACCACGGCTTCACCCGCTTGTAATTCAGAAAATTTGCTTCCCATGTTCTCTCCCCCTGGATGCATTGTCATTACCAAATTTCATTGAATTTGGTTCAGTAGTTTTTGCGTGATTGACGAAGAAATTAATAAACATACAGGCAACATTTTTGTTCTATCGAAATGTCGTCGATGTAATGGCTTCTGAAGTCTCGCTTAGTATTCATTCTTAGATCTTTAATGTACAGATTTCGTCTCGTTACTCTTTTATTATACGTATAGATTCATAAACTACGTACTATGCGTTTCAAATAAGAATGTGCGCGTCAATGACTTTGATCTGTCAAAGCTCGATGAAAAACGTATAGATAGCAACAAAAATATTTGCATAGTTTTTCTTTTTTTTTAACTGAATTATTCTCCTAATTATTAAAAATGGGGGAGCTAGTTGTTCTTCAACACCACATTTAATAGCGTTTTACGCATAGAAAGACAAACGTTTATTAGAAGCATGTATTTATAAGAGATTACAATTATATAAATACTAGCTGTGTACCCGTGGCTGCGCCCGCTTTTTGTATATTCTTCACTGTGTTTTAATTTTTTTATACGGAACTCGTTATTATTTTTCTAAAAAACATTTAATACCAAGTTAAAGTAAAAATACTTCTCATAAATTATAACACTTGCCCGTAAAACTGTGCATTGAATCGGGTTATGAGTTTTATTTGTTTTACGCGGAACACTAATTATTTTCGATAATTAAAAGTATCCTAACTTACCTGGAGTAACTTCAGCTATCTAACAAAAAAAAGTCCCGTTAAAATCCATCGAGCGATTCCGAAGATTACCCATTACAAACAGAGAGACAGACAAACACACAAAAATTATAAATTAATTTTTGTTATAGGTGTCGTTTATACATATCATAACTATCGAGTAAAAAAATTTTCTTTTGACATTACAAACAAACAGTTCAATTTTATTTATTAGTATAGATTTATTAAGAAGGACGATGCACACTCCGAATGTAGCCGCTCGCTCGAAGATCCGCGCGAGAGTGTTGGACGAGTTTACGTTATTAACACGCCACAAAAGTATTAATATGCATTGTTTTAATGAACCATGCGTACCAATTTTTTTTCCGATTGAATAGCTATGACGCACAATATTCGCAGTTCCATGCCACATTATCTTATTTGAAACGCATTGTTGTATGGTGTAATGCTATCAGTACTGACCGTGCAATTGAATGCCGCACCAGACACCGAGTCCGTGGTACTGGTTCGCGGCTGCCTGTTCATCTATTCTCTTCCTCGCGTAATATGCTCTACGACCTAGGTTTTCCTGTTATAACGGTTCACACATTGGAGACGACAATTTACGTATCTTTCTACCTACCGTTTGTCTACAAGCATGCCTTAATTTCAAAAAGTTATTACATGGTGGATCAATACGATAGTGATGTCTCGAATTGACACCCCTCTCTGTGCTTCCGTTAACAATGGTTGTAACCAGAAAAAAATGTAATAGTTTATAATAGACTATGATTTGTAACATCCATCCATCCATTCAACTAAAAGATGTCCACTGCTGGAGATAGGTCTACCCCAAAGATCTCCGCGATGACCGGTCTTGCGCCACCCGCATCCAGCGAATTCCCGCGACTTTCACCAGGTCGTGGGTCCACTTTGTGGGGTGCCTACCCACGCTACGTCTTCCGGTGCGTGGTAATCATTTGAGAACCCGTTGGCCCTATCGGGCATCGGTTCTGCGAGCAATGTGCCTAGCCCACTGCCACTTAAGTTTAGCAATTCTTCGAGCAATGTCGGTTACTTTGGTTCTTCTACGAATCTTCTCATTTCTGATTCGATCACGCATTGAAACTCCAAGCATTGCCCTTTGAGCAACTTTGAGCTTCCTTATTAGACCCACTGTGAGCGACGTCTCAGTGCCGTATGCCATTACTGGCAACACACACTGGTCGAAGACTTTCGTCTTGAGACACTGCGGTATTTCGGCCGAGAAGACTTTGCGTAGCTTCCCGAACGCGGTCCAGCTAAGTTGGATTCGATGAGTTGATTTGTATAGTCTTTATTTAAAAATAATATATATTTATATTTTAAAAAAAAGAACCAAATCGAGTTTGTTGCCTGCGCTCTTCTCGACTGTGTTATTTTCCGAACAGGAGGTAATGTTTTGACGTTCATAAGCGTAGTCTTAGGGCCTAAATTGAATAAAGAATGTTTTGATTTAGAATTTGTACACAGCCATGTCTTGTCGAGACACATATCATACTTTATCTTTGGAGGCTGTTTCTGAATTGTAATTAGGTTCAAAGCGATTTTGAAATTATTCCTTTTAATGAACTTGTTTAATGACTCTGGGTTGTAGTCCTTTTGAGCCTGTAGTTATTTTACAATATTCGTTTTTATTATTAATCTTTATCTTCAATGCCCAACAAAATGGTGGCCATTTTTTAAGCGCTTCAAAGGAGTTGTTGTGTTATTTTAGAATTCACGCTGTCTTATAATTATCGATATACTTTAGTGAGGGGGCACGATTAGTAGAAGAACATATAAAATTTAATTGTTTTTTTTACTAGAAACACTGTGATGTTTTTTTTAAATTCATACCTCGACTGTTTTAGGCAGAAGATACAACTCCTCGGCGTCGACGACCGTCTCTTTGGAGTGCATCAATGGACACTTCTCCAGAAGCTGCTCTAGGGGAATTCGAGGCTCCTCATCACCATGATGCTGCCTGCTGTACGGCACCAGGAACCCCCAACCCTCCCCCTGTATGTAATGTAGGGGGTAGCCCTCCCACGACAGACGCAGCAGTTTTGGTGTTATCTGTCACAATACTACATTTTAAGCCAAACGCGTTCCTTAGTAAAACGCGCGTCTTTTTCCATCTGATGTTAAGAGACGATGTGGTCCAGAATGGTAAACATGAAGTAATTGAGAATAGGTTTTCAAATATGAGACGGGCATTATTAGAAAATATCCTACGACCATGCTATGGTTTCCTCGCGATATTACTAATGCAAAATAATAATAATAAAAAACCTATCTTTTTGTATTTTATAGGAAAAAAAAACATTCGATCAAAATCGGTCCAGCGGATTAATAACTTGCCCAAACAAAAAAGATGTTTAACCACAATCTCGCTACATATTACGAGATGATATAGCCTAAGAAGTAAACTAGAAACAAGAAATGTATTGTAGGAAAATAAATGAATAAGTTATAAATTTCGTTTATCCAACAACAGCATCGCTTTGCGGTAGATGCTGCAGCGTTGATTTCCAATAAGGAGCTTTAACAAGCACAGACGTTCGACAGAGTCGACAAATATAAAAACAAGAAAGCAAAAAAAAAAAAAACCTTATTTATATTTATGAAATGGTGTACACGTTAGTTACGAATTGTATAATTGCTCAACATAAATAAATTTATGTAATACGTACAGTAGTGGCAAGGCTCAAATTTTTTATCAGTCGGGCCAAACGGACCATTCAGAATATTTTAGCGGACCACTAACTGTTACTTTTGTTAACTATAATAGGGCATATATAATAGGGCACTATGCTTTATTTTAATCCTTCGATTATAATAAAGTTTTACATTTTTTTAAATATTTTTTTAGATATAGTAAGTCCTCTAAAAAGTAATTTCAATTATAAATTTCCACGTGAAAACTCTAGCCGCCATGTTATTTTAGTTCGTGACGTCACTGATCAATCAACATCCTAGGGATGTCGATTCTTTCCGAAAACGATCGATTTTTGAATTCAACTGATACCAAATTAAGAACTAAAATTTTATGTTTATGTATACTAAAGAAAAATCTAATTAAAAACTATGGATATTCTATATGAATACATATTTATAAACAAAGTGATTTGAGACAGTTTTTTTTTGTTTATGTCAGGCGTTAAATTAGATATTGATAGTAACACATAGGTTACCAACATGTTGTTCAGTTTTTTACACAACTAAGATCTAATAGGAGTCTTTCATAAACATCTTCTATTAGTGACCGCAGAATATAATTTGCTCACGCGGGTCATTAAGGAATCGTAACGGGACTACATTATGACCCACGGGCATAGGGTTAAGTAGCCTTGCTGTAGAGGAATTTTAGGAATAGGATTCATGGTGCCATAATCGTTCAAAATCACTGAACTCCTTCAATCTTACTTTATTGTCACGTTCTATTTTGTATGAAAATTAAAAAGCACGTATCAATAAAGAAATCAACGTGTCAATTGAATAAGTGTGAAAGAAATAAAACATGCGCTTTTACCTGCATACTAGTAGTGACGTTATTAGCTCCAGGTGACCAATCCGGATCTTTACCCGGTTTCGTGCACAGCTTCCTGTACCAAGCCGGATAACCGGGTAAATACGGCCTCCGTGCTGGCAATACTTCTTTCAAATCGTAAAGGTGTTTAAACGTTTCATTCAAATCCACTTTCATTTCCGGTTCTTGTCTATGCGTATTATTATTGTCTATGTAATCTATGTATTCTTCGTTTAAAATTTCGATATTAACTTCAGATTCGTTTTTCGCTTTGTCATCGGACATGACACGATCATCCGATTGTTTCGGGATTCTGTTTTCGAAATCATTGTCTGTGATATTTTTTTTCTTCTTTTTTACAGTTTGCTTTTTTTTAATTTTAACCTCTGCACCGACCAGTCCTGGTCCCACATCCATATGTCTTTTTTGTATGATTCATTTTCCATGAGACGGCACGTTTCGTCCGCTTTTAACGATAACAATTGTCGGGTTTCTAACTTTAAATCCTCGAAGACCGTTTCGGCCGAGTCAATGTACCGATGCCAATTTGAATTTATCGGCAAGTATGCCGATCCTACAATTACCATAAAGTAAAGATTAAAACGGTAACTAAGATCCTGTCAGAAGCTACATCAGATTCTAAAACTTGTTTTTATGTGGTATAAAGGATAATTAATTTATCAATGATTATGAAAATTCGTAGATATCGTCCATAACATCACCAAAATACATAACATCACCCTTCTCTCCCCCAAGTCTAAACACAGACATACATTCTTCCACTTGCTACTGTCCTGTCTCAAACGACTTTCGCTTCCTCTACTTTCATGACCACTTCAGTTATGAGTCCTTTTCACCGTAACCTTTCTTTAGAGCCTTTTCGATCTGGTCAAGATACGTTTCGCCTACATTCAGAATTATAATCTGTTTTTTAAATGAGAACTTTAAAATTAAACAGCCAATAGTCCTATCGGAAGATTGTGAATATTTGCGTTGTATTTGTTTGTGTGCATGTTTATAATTATGAACTATTCATTATGCGAGATACTTGCATACGTGAATTAACCAATTATTAGTACTAGATAAAAGTAGATCTAGACTAGACTACTAGACGAGACTAGTCCCCATTACATAAATATTGAATAAAGTTTCCGTTCTACTGCGCGTGAACTCAAAACTCCATTTTTTTTATTTTGAGTGTCAATCAGCGTCCAAATGTAAGAGTCATAATAAATACCTAACTCCAACATTCCAGCCAAAGTGACCGGGTGCGGGAACCTATCCAGGAACAGTGGTAATAGTTCCTTCAGTACGTTATGCGTAGCGGTCACATCGGCAGCGCAATACGTCATCAGTTTCTGGAAGTTTCCGTGCACGTCTTCCATCGTACCATCGACGAATATGTCCCTAGTCGCCTTGTCTACTGGCGTACCGCAGTACAAATTATGCACCTGGGTAAATCATATAACTCGTCCATATGAAGATTTTCGGCAAAATCTTAATCTACCGTGTGATAGTATTTATTCGTTTTATGTGATACTAGTTTTGTACCCGCGGCTCCGTCCGCGTTTTATATATCCTTCACTGCGTAATATAGTTTTTAAATAATCATTGGAAAATAATGATTTGATGGCGCTGTCCAATAAATCGTACTTTTTTTTTTTATAATGTCATGGGTTTTAATTATTCTTTTTACATTTTTAGGTATTAATAATAGAAAGCAAAGATACTTCGCACAAATTCAAATACCTGTCAATAAAACTGAGCATTGAATCGGATTTTATTCACAATTTCATGAGTATTCATTTTTTTTTTTTTTACGCGGAGCCTTAATTATTTTCGAAAAATTTAACTAGTTTAAGTTACACGCAGTAACTTCAGCTATCTACCAAAAAATCGTCCCGTCGAAATCGGTCTAGCCGTTACGGAAATTAGCCGTAACAAACAGACAGACAGACAATTTTTTTAAATGTATTTTTTGTATAGATATTGTATATTACTGTTAATATACGTATGTACGGACCGGACCACGGACATGGTATGGCGAGCGACCGAGATCATCAGTCGCCTAAGTAGGAAGTCTTATGAATCGATCTTTTTTTGACTTGTTATGTTTGACTTTCTTATTCGTAAATAGTATTCTTTCAGTGGTCGAAATTAGACTATTATCATTATTTATTGCATAAACTGTTTCCATATTTTTTTATACTACGTACTGTTAAAGGTCAGCAGTAGCAACTAAACAATAAAAGAAGAATACCTACCTAACTACTAACCTACTAAAGAAAAAAATTACACTGAACTGTTTTATTTTTGACCATTTACAAATGATAATCATAATCATAAAAAACAAAAAGGACATTCTAATAATCGATACTTTATTAGTTTGAAACATCCACGTTTTGTACCTCGATATTTTGTGAATCTATTCACCAAGCTTAGATTCAAATCGATTAAAAAAATCGATCTTTTTCGGAATGGATTCCCAGCCCTGTTTGGACGACTGATAAACTCGGCCGCCTGCCGTACTATGTCCGCAGTCCGGTCCATACGTGTGTTAATACCATATATAATACATTGATATGTATTTAGTAAAAAGTTGTTATTTTGATATGACATTCAGACACTTCAATTTTATTTATTAGTGTAGATTGATACGTTATTATCTCACCTCGCTAAGGTTGTTTAGTGAGCTGATATCTATCCAGTCCTCGTCAGAAGGATGTGGTTCCTTGTTCTTAGCCTTCAGTACAGTACGTTGGTAGCTGGTGACACCACTCACGCATGTATGCATCGACATAGTGTCCATAAAACGAACACCTGTACCACGAATTATATTTTTTTATACACGATATAAGCTCAGTGCTTTGACCACATTCTCACCTGATGTACTGGTTATCAAGTGATGCTGCTGGCACACACCTATTGGTATTTGGCGACATGTTTTCTAACTTGAGAGTGGTAGCTACCCAGGCGGACATTATTAGAAAATCCCCTACCACGATGCTATGGTTTCCTCACGATGTTTTCCTTCACGGAAAGCTCAGGCTGATTTTAGAGTTGGATAGGAAGATTTGACTCCGCGTCCATTGACGCGAAATCCGACCACACTGCCAAATAAGCCATCATCGCTTAATAATAACTTTCAACCGAAATATGTTCACTGCTGGACATAAGTCTCCCCAAAGAAGAGCGGGTGATTTCCATAATCGTCACGCGTGCCTGGCGGGTTGTCGATTGTAGTAAGTGTTTATGGTTCTTAGAGGATGCTGCTTCCTATCGCCTGGTTTATCCCTTAATCAGCGTTTACAACACCCACAGGAAGATATAGGGTGGTACAATTCTTAGCCGGCACTACACATTCATATGGGACAATACGTGTAACGATTACTTATGAAGAGACGAATTTATATGTTTTGTAAAAATGGTTTATTGTAAATAAAAAAAAAAAAAATAGTAAAAAGTGTAAAAACTGTTTTTTAAATGTTTAAATTATAGTATGAATAAATTAAATTTCACAATTTGTTAAATGAAATATATATAACATAATCTCCTAACAATTGTCTGCCTTTTATGGAAATACCTGCACAATTTCATGATATGAAATAATAGTGCTTTACACGTTAAAAAGCGGTTCAGTAAGTTGTTACAATAAAGCTAAAGTAAGTCGGACGGGTTTGATTGTATTAAAGGTTATTGTTTATACTACTCGCACTCACGTAATACTACTATAGAGCAAGTGAGATGGATATACTAAGATGATTGTGTTATTTAAACAACATAAATGAATCCGAGATGAAAATAACTATAAACTAAAGAAATTAAACGCCTGGAATATTGTTCTTTCATTGAAAATCGATAATAAATAACACATTGGAGTGATTATTGAGTACATGTATTTCTTTTAGTCGAGACCTTTTATACTTTAAGAAAAAAAACACCAATCTCTCACCTGTCCTTCTCAGCCAATACTGTTCTTTTATCTTCGCCCTATCAAAAGACACGTTATGACCAACGACGATCCTACATCTGTCCAGATCCCCGCAGGGTCCCATCTCATCACTCTCCAAGGGTATAAGATCTTCATACTTTAAATTCCCATAGTGTTTGTGAGGTTCCCCATTCGCTACAGGTTCGCTGACCCAGCCATACCTTGGATCATAAACGACATCTCTTTTATTATTATTCTGTACTAACTGAACCCTGTAGACAATGTTTTGGTCAATATATTCTAACTAGCTGTCAATATATTCATATATTCTTCCGTCTGTTTTAATTTTTTTTTATACGGAACCCTAATTATTTTCCTTAAGAAATGTTAGTACTAAGATAAAGTAAATATATTTCTCATAAGTATAGATTACTATTATATACTAGCGATCTTGCATGGCTTTGCAAGTATAGAAGATAATATATATACACAACATTAACCCTTTCACGGCCAGGGGAAACATTTTTCCCATTGTAAAATTGGCAGCTGTCTATTTAATTATAACAATATTCGAATTTCAATTTGAAAAATATTCAAAAAATGTTTCCCACAAAACTCTAAAAGAGATAGACTTACAAATGCATCATTTTGTGATTTTCATATACTCTATGTTTACAAAACTAATACAAACAGTTGTATGGTAATATTTACTCTCCGCCTACTTATGGTCCTGAAAGGGTTAAAAGAAAAACCTTAATAAATTGTATCCATTTCACCGAAAGACGTCCACTGCTGGACATAGGTCTTTCCTAAAGATAAGCACAACGAGCGGTCATACGACAGTCGAATCCAGCTGATTAAGCGAACTTTACCAGGTCATCGGTCTACCTTGGGGGGTCTACTCAAGCTATGTCTTCCGGTGCGTGGTAGCCATTTGAGAACCCATTGCCCCCATCAGGCCTTCATAATTTTTTAGGCAATATCGGTTACTTTGGTTCTTCTGCGGATCTCCTCATTATTGATCCGATCACGCAGTGAAACTCCAAGCATAGCCCTCTCCATTGCTTAATAGCTTAATAAGTTGCTCAAATGGCAATGGAGAAGGCTATGTTTGGAGTTTTTTTTTGACGAACGTCTTAAAATGACAATAAAAATGGAGCAGTTTTTTTTATTTTCAAAGGCTTCTAGTTTTACAATAACTAATTTATGGAAAAAATCCAAACGTACGGGCATGGGGGCGGTGGATATAGTTATATTATTTGGTATAAAAACATTTACCATAATGGTATTTTCTAGGGAGGAAGCAGGGGACTATGTTTGTACGGAATAAATGCCACTAGGATATCCTTTAAGTGACAAAGTAATTACCTTAATTTTAACTAAAATGATGTAAATAACCGCTTAAGAGATTTTTAGTTCTAAGTTACAAGTAAAATAGAATCAAGTCTATTTTTTCTTTAAGTGACCTCCGTCCCCGCACCGCGCGCTTTCCCCTCAATAGGCGTGGCTTATTACTAAAACATTTTGAAAGATTCATATGAGTAGATTTAGTTAAAATTTCATGAAATGAGTGGAGTTTAATAAAAAATAACTAATTTTTAAGCTAAAATTAAATGAATCACTATGTCACTTAATACATATGAACAGGCTATTAGTAATAAGGCGTGCTAATAGTTTCCACATGATAAAAATTATGTATATCTGTACCATGCTTCTGTCGATACAGAGCATGCCAATGTGGGCCTTTTGCCTGCAGACATTAGAACTTCCACATCAAAAATCAATGCGTCATCTGGAGGACAAGGTACTGGTAGTGATTTATTCCCTATATATTTGCACCAGCCATAATTTTTTGACCATTTCTGTAAATAAAAATTATTATCAAAGAGCTGAAACAATGATACTCCATTGGGTGCTCACAGTTTGATTTTTTTTTTCACAGAGAGTTTGATTTTTACAACTCATCTAATATTGTCTATACTAATAAATAAAATTGAAGTGTCTGTTTGTAATGTCAGAATTATTTTATTTTTTTTACTAAATAGATATGGTACTAAATTTTTGTCTCTCTGTCTGTTTGTTCAGGGTATTCTCCGGAACGGCTGGACGGATTTTGAAAGGACTTTTTGTGGTAGGTACCTAAAGTTACTACGTATAACTTAGGTTACTTTTAATTTTCGAAAATAATTAGGGTTCCGCGTAAAAAAATTAAAACTCATATAAAATTGAATAAATTCGATTCAATGCACAATTTTAGGGGCAAGTGCTTGAGTTTATGAGAAATATTTGTACTTTATCATAGTACTAAAAAAAATTAGCGTTCCATATAAAAAAATGTTAATGCAGTGAAGAATATATGAAACGTGAGCGCAGTCGCGGGCACACAGCTAGTATACAATAATATTGACATGACCTAAGAGGTTTTCTAGTTAAAGTTTACCTGAGATACACATGTTAAGATGGATTTGTGGTGTAACATAAATGGATAAAGTCAGGAATGAATATGTTAGAGGGAGTATTAATGAGGCTCCAGTGGTAGAAAGTTTAAAGGGAATTTTTTGTTATGGTATGGACATGATATCAGAGAGGAATGTGATGAAGGAGAGTATGTAGATAAACTAGTAATAAAAATGAAAGTTGAACAATGGAAAAATAGATGAAAGCAAAAAAAGGTGTGGATGGAGTGTATGAGAGATAAAGTGAAAGAAAATGAAGAGATAACTGATAAAAGGGATCTACAAAAAAAAAAAAAATACTGCACCAACCCCAAATGTATTGGGAACAGGGCATGAGAATGATGATGAACTTGCTATCACTAGAGTGAGAATTTTTAAAATTTTATCATTTCTTCACATTCATTTAATGTTGTATATTGGTAAATGTTGTTTTATAAACCTTTATTAAGGTATTAAAACATAATTTCTTCTAAGTAAGAGAAGGTTGATTTTAATATTGTAAGTATTATGGTACTAACAAGAAAACTATAAATAAAGGGTAACATGAACAATTATAGTTTACCTTAGGCAATGGAGGTAACTTGCTGTTAGCTAATATCTTCAGCAGGTCTCTATATGGAGCACACTGTTTCTCACCTATATTGAAGAAGTGTTCCACAACATCTTCACCTTGGAGTTCTGGCAGTTTTAATTTAACATCAGGCATGTGACAGCAATTATTATACTCTATACCATGTTTTAAGAGGTCATTCTGACAACTGAAAAAAGGTAGATAAATGATTTGAAATAAATTCTTCATAAGGACAGAGTATAAACACAATAATAAATGGCATTATTTTTAATGACATTAGCATTGCACTCAATTTTAGGTATTTAATACCTAAATTTGCCACTTAGAATCTTCTGCTCTAACACAAGAAATGTCTGTCATCTGGATTACAAGTGAATGGTTTGTTATTATTGCTAAATTTCCATTACTGCTTATCTGCCACAGAAAATCTAAGTGATATTTAGTTTAGATCCTTCCTTATTATTATGTCAAATGTCTGCCTTAATTTTAAATTTGAATATTAGTATTACCCACTGGCATAACTTGTCCTAGTTATGGCGAAGTCCAAGAGGAGGATAAAGATATTACGAATTTTTTGCTTACAAATGACATGGCCCATTGCGGGGGCCCTGTATCATTTATATGACTGATATGGAGGCAGCTATACCCCTGGTATTTGCCATATTCATTTTATTTTTCTATTTTGAATATATAGTTAATATTTAGCAAATCTATCTTGTTGTTACAGTTAGAGAGAAATTTGAAAAAGGTGAAAACTGAAATGCACCTACTTTGGTAATAGTTTTAAAACAATATAAATAGTATAGATAAATTCTATAGATACACATTAAATTGTTATAAAGATTAAATTTTTTTTACCTTTTTATAACCTCTGAAGGAACAGTCCGATTTAGTTTTTTAAATAACTGCTCATATATATTCTTAGAAACCATTTGTATATTAACTTCATTTACTCTAAATTCGTCTGATTTATAAGATTTGGTTGTGTTTTCTTTTAAATTATCACTTTTAAGGTTATGAGTATTTTTTTCTCTCTTCTTTCTAATTAACTTAGTTTCACTAGACGGTAAAATATCAGAAAAACTGCTATAATTTATTCGTTGCATTTTTAATATCTTTCGTCTTGATATACATATATTTATACTATTCATCTTATGTAGCTAATTTTTCAAATTATAAAATGTAAACAAATTTGTATACAAAATAGTAAATAAATATTAATAACAGGGTTGCAAGATAGTAAAAATATTAATAAACTATTCAGTAGGTACTTTGTGGCAGGGTAGTGCGTAAATTGGGTAGTGTGTAATGCATTTACCCCCGTCAAAAAAAAAAAAAAGAAAGGTACTTTGTGGCAAAAAAGGAAATCAATATAAAATACCGGGATGAAAACAAATTATTTTGTGTATATATTTATGCGTCGGTCTACAAATCACTTAAAAATAAATAATTTACGAAAGGTTTAAACTAACTAACTTTAACCCTTGCGCACTAACCTGGCGTTTACGCCAGCTTTCTTTTGTTTTCTTATTTTTACGGGTAATCGACATATTAAACGAAATAAATTACTGTATATTATTATTACTAGATTATCATCTATCAACAGTCGCTACAGTTCTTAACGTGTATTTTTTTTAGATCAGATGGATTGCAGTCCATCTCGAGTTCGGATAAAAACAAAACGAAATAAACCATTGAAGTATCTACGGTTCCTCAGTGAAATAGATTATAAATTCTTACAGCCATAAAATAAAACTACCTATTATAGGTATCTAAATACCAATTTTAAGCTGGATCTGAATTTCTTATGTAGTAGTTTGTATTTTTTATTTACCTGCGTTATTTTACCCTATACTTATTATCCAATTTTTGTGGCATTGTGGGTAACATAGATATAACCTGGGTATAACTCGGTGGTCGTCACATTTTTCTGTTCAAGGGCCGCAGTGTGAGATACCACTGCGAGCCACAGTTTAATGGATACTATAGTAGTTCATACAATCTATTAAATTTGCCCATAGATTTTGTGTGGAAATAACAACATATTAAATCATTGTTAACAACCTAATTCGCTAACTCTGTTTTGAATTAGTCTACCATTCTCGCACACTCTTCGGGTCCCCCTGCGGTGGCGGCCCAAGACACTGCCTATACATCAAGCATTACACGCACAACACTGCATACACACTCCTGCACATAACACGCAGGTACATCGTGTAAGGATTTTTATTTATTATTAAGAAATAAAAAATGTAGGGTTTGGCTAGGTTTAAAATCCGCGGGAATTTTGTTACAGGTAGCGGCCAAGCCGAGGTTCGAGCCCTTGTGCTAGTTATCTTTTGCAGCGAGTGCCTTCAGCACTTGCCCTCAAAGTTATGGTGAAGCTGTTAAGGCCCTTCCGATCAACAGCATTAGCTAGTTTAGAAAAGTCTACCAAGTGTTTGCAATATCGCGGGTCGCACAAATACCGTCCAAATGCCACAGTTAAATGACTACTGGTATTTCCAGTAAGAAATCTGCTACAAATTACTGCACAAAAGACTATCTATATACATATGTCTAAAACAGTATTGCACATGTGCTTTTCTTTCTCAGTCACTATTATAATTCCTACTTTTTTATTATACAGAATATGCACTGACATCTAACATACCTTTATATTTGGTAAACCTTTTTGGCCTCAAACATTATTATTAAAGAGATTTACAAAGAAAACAAACAGTATAATCTTGAATAACATTAATTTAATACATGGTCAAATTACACAATATTATATTTGTTATATTCATTGAAATAATTATTAAATCCTAATGTTAAAATTATAAATAAAGAAGTTGTAATAATGTAACATTATAGTACTCTTAAATCTACATTTAGAAGATAGATAAAGTAATAATTATTAATAGAACACAAGTCACAAAGTAGATTATAAAACAAATGATAATTAATTGTTTGCCTTTAATAAACTCAATTTTGTAATTGTAGTCTATAAAAATGTTTTTTACATGAATTATATAAAAGTAAGGTATTTCAATTTTATATTCTTTTAATGACATAACAGCAATCTGTCTTCTAATAAGTAATAGCTCTTAAATGGAATGTTATAATTTAGTGTTTAATTAGTTCTTAATTGATAATCTCCATTTTGAGTGATGTATCTCACCCAAGGCAAAGCTTGATACCCACTCTTCTCAATAATTTTAAGATAACGAACTTGAATTCCAGAAGTTGTGAAGTAAGGTATTTCAAACTTTACTTGAATAGGTGGTTTTCCATCTACCTCTTCGCAAACTACTGATGGCAAACCAAAGTGGGCCCTCATTAAATACTCCTTACCACCGGGGAATGATTTAATTGACCATGTTATCGCATTCTGCTCTGGTGTGTATTTAACACTACCAATAGTTGTTTTAAATTTCGGTGAATCTGCATCAGCTGGCACAGGTATAATTATTTCAACATTGTTAGCCGTTGAACGTCTTTTAAATTGTGACTTGGCTTTAATCATGTATTCTACACGAGAATGAGCATGGCGTTCTATAACAGATTCAATCCAAATCAACGGCTTTACATGCGTGTTTAATCTGTATGACATCAGTTCAAACTCACCATCTGGTGGTATGAAGGAGATAGTTCTATCATTTTCAAAACGTGACAACCGCACACACTGATGAAACTTAACATCTTCCAATTCCACAGACTTTGATTTACCTCTACCAGTACTTTCAAACAAAACTTTATCGTTTAATCCAAGGCGTAATTCTGGCATACCTGATAGATATACTCTCATTTTGATAGCTCCAACTATCTCACTTCTCAATACATTGCCATTTGAGTTAGCTAATAAATTAACAGACTCAATAACATCAAGAAATACTTCATTCTTCCGGTACTTGATGCCTTCTGATCTCCATGAAACTGCATTAGTAACAGCCATGGGTATTTTTGGTTGCATTTCAAGTTTATGACCTTCTTGTGTAATATATTCTTGTAAAATTTTGCTGTCAGTAGTTTGTGGATAACCAAAATCTATCAGTTCATCAAGCAACTCATAAATAACAACAAAGTTGTCTCTTATGCTCTCTTCTTCAAGTTCTTTGAAGTATTCAGTCATAACTTCAACAATTTTGTACAGAAAAACAAAGACTAAAGCTATATTAGCATTTTTCTTTGATGTAGATACAATGTACAAGTTGTTTGTTTTTATGTAGGCAAATGTGCACTCGCTGGTCTGTAATAAGGGCGTTAGCATACCTTCCTCTTCCTTCTCCATCAGAAGAGGCATGAACTTATCAATAACTCCCAGGTCAACATCGCCTCGGTAGTTTCGTGATATGAGAACTTTACCTTTGACGTCCAATATATATATGGCAGTAGAAGACATCTTGAAGCTACAAAATCGAAGAAATATATTTACCGCATATGTCTAATTATTCCAAAACTCTCCACGGGTTTTCAGTAAACATTTACAAATAAATAAATGTAAGCTGTTATTATATCGTAAGTGTTCTTGTGATTAATAAGGAGTTCTTATAATTTAGAATAAAATTGTATAGTAATTTTTTATTCGCAGAAAAACCTATAATTATAGATACAAAATAATATGACAGGTGACAGATTTAATACGTGTGAAATGAAATCAGTGATTGTGAAATAAATAGAGATAGGCGAAAGAAAGGTTGAAACTATTCGATTCAATTATTCGTTTGTCCTTAGTTGAAAAGATTCCAATGTAACGTTTCATGTTCACGTTCCCTTCCCTATTTTTGATAGAATAAAATTGAACCTTATGAAAAATTGTTACAAGACTTATTTATAAAATACAAAAAAAATAGGGAACTAAGTATTATTTACACTTAAAGAAAAAGTAAAGTAGTCGAATGTATTGGATTAGAGAAATAATGATTTAATGTTTATAGTTTGAGGCATTTCGATTTAATATCAACAGCTGAAAATCAAGAAAAACATATTGAGGAATTCATACGTAGTATCCTTTTAGTAGTCTGTGAGGAAACCTGGAAATCTTTTATTATTGATCAGTGGTATCCAGGTCCACTGTAGCTTGTTTACAGGTTATTATTAGTACATACCTATTATTCAAACCAGTTGTAAAACACCAAGGAAGTTATAGTTGTTTACTTACAAATTCCTTGCAAAACACCAATCAAAGAACTTTTCATAATCCGGAAGTCTTTAAATCAATATTAACGCATGTGATTTTTAGTCAATTTAAAACGAATAGGATAGGATATGTTCGAGTCATACGATATATCGATTCAAGCCAATATTATCAAACATAAGATATCGATACATATCATACAATACGTATAAACAACTAAATTTAAAAAAATACACTATTTCTATTTTATATGATGTCTATTCTGGATATATTTTCTATTCCACCCCGGGATTGCACAAATGCAACTTCTTTATTAAATAAAACATAATTATACAATTTTTGGGCGAGTGCTGGGGGCACTCAGCCGCAAAAGGTAACTAGCTCAAGGATTACCAAAATGGTATGGATCTTGGCTTGGCCGTTACGTATGTGTAAAAATTCCCGTGAAAATTTAAACTTAGCTAATCCCTATATTTTGTTATTTATTATATATAAAAATAGGCAACTCACAGGACCTATGTACCTGCGTGCTGTGTGTAGGAGTGTTTGTGAAGTGTCGTGCGTGTGATGCTTAGCGCATGGTCAGTGCCACTGTATCGCGTTGGCAGCGACGTCAAAAGCCCCCCAGTTGGAGAACGAGACACGTCTTGCCATAAGATTTATCGAAAATATATATATAGTACGTATATAGTATATATATATATATATATATATATAGACAACGTACGATAATATATCAGATCAAAAAAGTATTAACATTTTTTGGAGATGGATAGCCTTTGGATTAGGCTTCAGCAGATATTTAATAAATATCTAAATATCTGAATTTTTGTATCTTGATGTCATGACGCTTCATCAAAATATTTAGTTTTATTTAGCACTTTATAAATTCACAGCCAATATTCTTCAGAATAAACCTGTAAGCAATACAAAAGTTACAAAATGTAGAAACGTTATAATTACAGCAAGTCCATCCATCCATGCAACCATAGGACGTCCACTGCTGGACATAGGTCTCGTCCAAAAAGGGAAGAATTGCCATAATCACCACGCTTGGTAGGCGGGTTGGCGTTCGCAGTACGTGTTTGTGGTACTCAGAGGATGCTGCTACCCATCCCCTGGGTTATATCCTTTAGTCACTTCTTACGACACTCACGGTAAAATATGGAGTGGTACTATTCTGAGCTGGTACCACACGGCTCTACAACGGCTACAGAAAGTAAAATACATGTATGTGTTACCTCAATGATTCTCTGCCTCCATTGAAATCAATATCTTCCCGTATAGTTTGTAATAATTTCCTCACGGTTGGAATTTCTTTACATACAGTATAAAATTCCTTTATTTTATTTCTGATCACATCTAAAACAAAAACTGTCCAGATTTTTTTTTTCTTTCCCCCTTTCCTCTTTTTACCAGGTGTACAGAACGCACCTCCGTTCACTCTTCCTTCACCAATAATTCTTCGTATGGTAAAATAAGAAATCCCTGTTAGTAATAGTGCACTAGAGTAGAGTAGGATATAATACACAATAAAACACAATATAATATTACTTATTTGATTTTATTAAGGGTTTTGGTTTTTATTTTAATGTACGAGAACCCTTAATAATTCACACACAAAATGTTTATGTTACAGAATATCATGAAACTGTTACTAGCTGTTGTTTTAATATTTATTAAAATTAGAATAATTGTATATCTATGCATTTCGTTTATTTTTCGTGTCTAACAGTTTTTAAAACTTTTGTATACATCTTTATATTTTCTTTATTCTTCTTTCTTTATTATTATATTTTGTGTTTTGGTATAAATTACTACATTCGTTTTTTCCTTACTGTAAAAACGCTAAATTTAAATCTATACTATTTTGTTCTGTAATTTTATCCTCAGTTCACTATAAAATTCTGAATCAAACTTGGCAACACTGCTGTTGCCGCTCCTCCCGGTTTGTCTAGTTGAGTTCATGTTTTTCTTTCTTTTATTTTATTACGTTTAAGTATTGTTCAAACAATTACTTTTGTTAAATAACAGTGTATCATATCGTGTATAGACTGAGAACGTCTCCTTTATATTACGGTTATTGAAATGAATGTAAATAGTGGAGGACAAAGAAATCCTCTTGTTTATTTGGATATTTCAATTGATGCTGAACAAGGTAGGTACTTTTAAATATATAATAATTTACCTAATGGACTAGACCAAATTCGTATGTTATTAAAAATTTAATAAATTTTAGTGTTAGTTTTAATTATATTTCAATATTTTCTTTAAATACTTGGACTTTATATTTTATTTTACTTTTTTTATATATGCTAATATTATAAAGAGGAAAAATTTGTATTTTTGTATTTAATGAATAAACTTAAAAACTACTGGACCGATTTGGATGGAATTTGGTATAGAGATAGTTTCAAATCCATGGAGTGACATAGCACTAAGCCAGAAAATGGTTAGCTGGTTAGCTAAAGTACACCACAATAGTATGAACTTTAGCTTTGGTAAATTCATCCCTACAAAATTTATTTCTTAAGATTTGTACCTTGCATGTAGTGTGGAAGTATGTGATGTGCAATTTATTGCTTATAATTTATTACAGCCATGAATAAATGTATATTTATTTATGTCCAAATGTGTATTATTTTACTTATCTGCAGTGCTCAAAAAAACAGGGGGCCGCTTTGTTAAAGCGTTCTCAGATGATTTCAGAATCAACACTCCATGTGATGATTTTCAATACGCTTCACTTCACTCTTGCACAATAATCAAACTGTTCTGTAAAACTCCACCAAATTTATGTAATATAGAGTCATATATTGCATGTTAATGATGTAAAATCAAGGACTACAAAATGACAAACCAAAATCATAGCAAATATTCTGAAATGTTCTGTGTGTTCCTAATGCATAACATTCACTATAACATTGTGGTAACAGTTACAAGAGCTTTTGCAATTGAGAATCGTAGCATATCTTGAGTCGACACCAGAGGGTACCCAGGGTCTGTGTAGGGGTAAAAATAGCTACCAATTATTTTCTGAGTTTTGTAATAGTATATAGATCACAAACCCTCATGTATTTTGAGTGTGTTTATTAATAGGTCTATTACCCATAAAAATGAGACAATAGGAAAATAATGGAAAGCTGGCGTAAACACCAGGTTATTGCTTAAGGGGTTAAAGATGTGTCTTAAACTATTGTCTGAATTTGATTGTTGTTTCTTTGGAATATCCATTATCTCACATGGATACATTTTGATAATTGAAAAACAAACAACAATGGAAATAAAATTGGAATATATTCAATAAGGATTATTCTCAGGATTCATGTTTTGTGTCAAACCAAGAATATATTATTTGTAATTTATATTTAGGACTAGCTTTTCATGCTACTTTGTTCTCATAGGAGCAGTATAAAATACAGTGAGCAAATGAGATCTTCTTCAAATGAGAATTTTCTTATAAATTTGAATATATTATATATAAAAAATAAAAACATACAAATAAATAAATACTCAAAGTATGCTATTTTTCTATAATGGCATTAGAACATTGTGTTGTTTTGTGTATATATTTTTGGCTGTTTTTTTTTGTTGTCAGTTTAGTTTCTACAAGTTCGAATACTGGAACCTTTCCTTTAAATTATTCATATTGGAATATGCTTCACTAAATTACTATAATACTTGATATTCTCTAGAAATATTATTATTATTACATATATCAAATTCTATGTTTGTAATTTAAAGGATCCTTTTTTTTTGTCAAAACTCATTTCATTTACACATTTGTATTACAAAAAGAGTCTTAAAAAGAATATATTTGTGGTTACAATAGGTTCACCAATCAGGACATATTATGATCTTTATATATATATATATATATATAAATATGCAAATAGTAACAGTGCGTCACAGTGCAACGATTTATCAATGTGCAGATAACTTTATTCAAGTTGTCAAGGTTACGTGCCTTACAACAACAATATAGACAGGTATAATAATTATTGTTGTCACTGACATGACATCATCTATATAAATAAATAAAAATTAATTGTATGTATGTATAATCAAAATAACAACTTTTGAATAAACACACATGTATATCCGATACCAATACCAAAAACAAAATTTTACATTTTTTTGTTCATGTGTTTGTTGCGGCTAATTTTCGGAACGGTTGGTCCGATTTTGACAGGACTTTTTCTAGCAGTTAGCTAAGTTACTACTTGTAACTTGGCTGCTTTTACTTTTGGAAAATACTAGGTTCCCGCGTAAAAAAATTTATGACATTGTGAATAAATTCCGATTTAACCCAATGCGCTATCAAAACTTTATTTTCCAATGATTATTTATAAACTATTATACAAAGTGAAGCATATATGAAACGTGGGAACACAACTAGTTTATAATACGAACGCGTAAATACATATATACCTAAATAATAAAGGGCATGTTTTGTCATTTATTTTCTTGGGCTTGGGCTACTACACTTTTTTGGACATATTTTTTACAACGACCAAATGAGGTAAAGTCCTCTAATATTATATTACTAGTGAAGTCATTTTGCACAATAATTTAATCTCAAATAGGTATTTAAAAGTAAATGTACTCTGTAACGACAAACGAACTGATAAGTCCGTAAAGGCAATGAATAACTAATAACTATTTATCATATTTACCTGACTCATTACTATGTACTGTATACAAATATGGCATTATATTGTGTGTTTATAATTCATATTATGTTTCTCAATTGTTTGTAATGTAAAATACCCTATATCCTGTAAGGCTCCTGTAATAATCCTGTAAGGCGAAAGACGTACACTGCCGAACATATATCCCTCCCAAAGATCTCCGCAACGACTGGTCTAGCGCCTTCATCAGGTCGACGGTCTGCCTTATTGGGGGCCACTCCACGCCGCGTCTTCCGGTACGTGGTCACCATTCGAGAACCCGTTGTGGTCCCATCGGGTATCGGTTCTTCGAGCAATGCGCACATCCCACTACCACTTAATTTTACCAATTCTTCGGGCAACGTTGGTTTGGTTTTTCTACTGGCTTCTTAATTCCTGATTCGATCTGCACTCCGTGCATATTATTTTGAATAACTTTGAGCTTTTTCTTATTAGGCTAGTAAGCAATGTCATCACTGGCAACAAACATTGGTCGAAGATTTTCATCTTGAGATACGTTGATTCATATCAGACGAGAAGAATCTGCGTAGCTTCCCGAATGCGTACTTTAAGATAATGAATTATTATTGTGAAAAAGAAATCAAAAGTTTGCCATTACAAAGTTACACTATTAATAATGCTGAGTACCATCATATACGATAAATACCTATAAAACAAGAATAAATGTCTTAGCATGGACGTGTCATGCATTGCAAGTTCATTTAATTAATAATAAAAAAAAAAAGAAAACTTCATTTATGTTATTATGATAGGTACACATCTTTAGAAACCATTCATAAATATTTAAAATAAAAACCGGTTGTCTATTAGAATTTGTAATTATTCTGATTCCAGTTTTCTTATTTACCTGTTTTATAGCATTTTGAACTCAACATTATATGAACATAAGATTTATTTTCTATCGGACGTTGTGCCAATTAAGAATTCTTTACAGGAATACAATCGATGGTACAATATATATGAATATTTATATTATTATGACGTTAATTATTGTACATATAGAGACTGAATACAATAATCGGTTTTGATTTTAAGGTAAAAAATGTTATTTTTAAATAACGCCAACTGTTAGTTTGGTACAACAAGCTTGTCTGTGTTGTGACTAATCGTCGACCTAGGTCAACGATCCATTATTAAGGTATATTTTTTACGTTGTATTTACTGGCTTATAAAGGATGTATTTTTTTTATTCCAGCCGGACGTATTGTGATCGAATTGAGAAGTGATGTCGTGCCAAAAACGGCAGAGAATTTCAGAGCTCTATGCACGGGGGAGAAGGGTGTCGGAGTTCATGGGAAACCTCTACATTACAAAGGCACTAGATTTCATAAAGGTAATTGGTTTTTCTAATAGACATAACAATTACGAATTTAAAAAGTTGATCTAGTCTGTAGCGAGTTTGTATGCATGAAAAAGATGTAGCTCTTAGATATTTTAGGGAAAATAAATATCAAAATTTTGGAATAACGTAATTTATTTGAAGAATCTCGAAGTAGCTCCCAAGAAATATATTAGAGTTGTGCCTACGATTCGTTACTCTATTTTTATCAAGCTAGTCAAGCCTAATTGTTTTTCAATTTTTTTTCTATCTCATAGACCCTAAATTATTGTATTTTTTTCTTTACAATTATATTTATAATTTTATTATTTTAAGAAGTCAAAACAACTAAAGATAAAAAAATACAGTTAATATTTTTGTAAAATAAGTTTTTGATTACAAGTAACGAACTCCATAAACTCTATAAAAATGGTCTTATCCATTGAAACGAAAATCTTCCACTGCTGGGCATAGGTCTCCCCTAAAGATCTACAATCGCATCCAGCGGATTCCCGCGATCTTCATCAGGTCGTCGGTTCACCTTGTGCCTACCCACGCTACGTCTTCCGGTGCGTGGTAACCATTCAAGAACACATTAGCTCTCACATCGGTTCTAAGAGGAATGTGACCAGTCCGCTGCCACTTAAGTTAGCAATTCTTAGGGCAATGTCGGTTTCGTTGGATCTTCTGTGGATCTTCTCAATTCTGATTTGATCAGGCAGTGAAATTCCAAGAATAGCCCTCTCCATTGCTCTTTGATCTTTCTTATTAGGCCCATTGGCTTGCAATGGGACCCCTGGATATTTATGTGAAGACTATTTTGAGAATAATTATTAATTAAAATTTCTTTATAACTATTAACTTTTACCAAAAACTAGTTTCGTTGATGCTTCACTGGTACGTTTCCAGCAATTAACCATTTCATGGTGCAAGGCGGAGATATCATTAAAGGAGATGGAACTAATGGTGAGAGTATATACGGGCCGACGTTCGAAGATGAAAATTTTAACTTGGAGGTAACATTAATTTCCTTATTGAGCTGTAGAAGTAAGTGATAAGTAGTACTAAAACATTATAAGTGGTAGCAAAACATGATAAGTGGTAGCAAAAGGTGATAAATAGTAGCAAATATATCTATAATATATAAATGATAGGCAAAGATTATAAGTGATAGCAAAAAGCGATATTCTTCAAAAAGGAAATTCATTGCGATTAAAGTATTATTAGAAATCATTGAAGTTTCAGCTCATACTCAAATACTTACTAACATGAAATTAACTTCAGTTATATATCAAATTACATTATTTATTGTACTTGTTTCACAAGCTTTCAAATAATCGAAATCAAAAAAATCTTTATTCGATTTAGGCCCTAAGAAGGCGCTTATGGACGTCTACCTACCACCGGTTCGGAAACAACCCAGTCGAGAAGAGCCGGCAAGAAACTAGATCTGGTTCTTTTTTTTTATAAGTATAATATATATCATTTTTTTTTTCATATAAAAACTATACAAATCATATACAAGTCTTAACTAATGTTAGCGGAAGCACGGAGATGTGGGCTAATTCCAGACATCACTATCGTTCACGTAATGATCCACCCTGTAATAACCTTTTGAGATTAAAACTTGCTTGACATAATACTTGAACTTATTGTCAGGTAAATCGGTAATGTTACTTGGGATCTTATTGTAAAATCAAATACTATTTACCTATAAAGCTTTTATTAGACTTACTTAACCTAAAGCGTGGGCGGCCAACTTGTCTTTATTTCTAATATTAAAATTATGACGATTATTCACTAGATCGAGCTTGTATACATTTTTACGAATATGCATCAAGTTATCGAAGATGTAATGGGAGGGCAAAGTTAAGATATCATATTATCGAAACTTGTTCTTTAGAGATTCGCTAGGTCCCATATTGTATATTGCTATATTTGTATACAATATGAATGCAAACATATGTAGGTTCGTAACATAATAATATTTAAGTGTTCTAAATATAAATTCTCATAAAAGCAATTTTCCTTAAGTAAATCGATATACGATACAGTATACATAACTGTAAACACACATATTGTATTAATTTTCCTAACATACAATATGTTTTATATTAAGCATTCCGTCATTGTAATCTGGCCTTTGTTGTGAATCGCGTTTGTCCTTACCACAGGTCGATAGCAGGTGACAAGTAAATTACTAGAAAATCCGGCCATATACTTAAATCGCTTTAATTTAATGTTGAAAAAAGATTTTTTTTAATGTAGCAGCAATTCATTATCTGTGTAATATTATCACAAATTTTCATATAAATATATATAGTTAATATATGTTTAGTGACGAAAAACCGTATTTAATTAATTTCATTCAAATTCACAACGCTCGACGACTTTATAATAAAAGGTCAATTAACAATTCGCAACGCGTATGGTTAATCTGAATTTAAATGGAATGTTTTGATCGGAACAAAAGGATTATAACTATAAAGAATATAATTGTATATTTCGGAATTAAATAAATGATTTGTTCGTTTTCAATTGGAAAAAAATAATGTGTTTATTTTTTATAGTTAACAACTTATGCATTATTTACATTATGCTATGTGTCCTGTCACGTCTCTTGTTTGTAATTCATTAACTTGGTTATTTATTGTGCACTGGTATAGGACATAAACGACATGGAGCCTAAATTCTGGAATGTCACAAATCTCTACTGAATTTTCTAACAAGGTCGCCATTTTGTTGAAACTCTGAAGGTTAGAGAAATAACATAAAGTTTGGCTAAATGATTTTGCACTCGTGACTGTAATAACTTATATAAAAAAAAACCACTGAAGAATCTTTGCGAGAACTTAGTCTGTTATGAAATTTGTTATTCATAAACTTGTACTTTTTGACCTTATATTTTAGGTATTTTATGTATTAATACTTTGATTATTCGGCACAAGGGTTATAACTAAGAAGCTATCATTTTGTTTAGGGCAGTGAAGTATTACATAAGAACAAACGGGGTGGAGGTCAATTATTTGTTTATTTTTGATGACATGAGAGACGGGGGCTTGAGTGGTGTAAACGTCAGCAATGTTTAGATTTCTTTTTTTTTAAATTTAGCAGATCTGAATATCCGCTATGAACATATCGATACTGCCCACGCATTAGGTCGTATATTTAAATTTGGAGTTTTTTCAGTAGTGCGATTTTTGCACGACTGTTTGCGCGGGAACATCCATAGATATCATTTACGAGCATATGTTGCTTGCGAACATTAACGACCGAAAATCTTTGGATTTATGACAAATATGGAAATTCTGTTTTTAAAAAAATATCAAAGATAAATAGAATTATATTACTATGGCACAAAAATATCGATTTCGTTAAATACTGTTACGGATATATGAGTAGGAGGAATCGATATCACGGCAATCCTACTGATGTTGTTGTTTTATTTTAAAGAAAATCAGAAGAATTTCAATCAGCAATAAATAAACAAGTTATACCAATGCTCAAGTTACTTATGCGGGTGGGGGGGGGGGGGGATAGGTTTCAAAGATGTCTAAAATTCAGCTTACAAAATACTTGTTGTTGGTTGTATAAATATATCCTAAAATAATGAATGAAATCATTATGAATCCGATGGAAAGAAGAGGAGAGTGTACTTATTGTAAAAAAAAAATAAGAAGTAAATGCATTTCAAAAGGGATAATCTCTTGATTGATAGCGGTTCGACTGATGTTGTATACACAGCACGATGTCGGGGTGCTGAGTATGGCGAACAACGGCGCCCCGAATACGAACGGGTCACAGTTCTGCATCACGACGGGCCCGAGCCCCCAGTTAGACGGGACCAACGTCGTATTCGGGTCCGTAAGGGCCGGCCTTGGTATCGCTCAGGAGATGGAGCGTTACGAATGCGGAGACCAGTGCAATCTTAGCGTGGTTAGCTATCATTTCAATTCAATGGACGCGGGTTCGAGCTCACCTATTTCAATTCAGCCTGAGCTTTTTCAATGAAAGAAAACATTGTGAGGAAACCATAGCATGGTGATAGGGCATTTTCTAATAAGGCCCGCCTGGGTAGCTACCATCATCAAGTTTGGAAAACTTGTCGCCAAATGCCAATGCATGTGTTCCAGCAGCAACACTTGAGAACCAGTACTTCTAGGCTTAGTGTGTTTACCATCCTGGACCACATCATCACTTAACATCAGGTGACATTGTGGTAAAAGCACTGAGGTCGTACACACTATATTAAAAAAAAAAAAAAGATTGTCACACAAAATAAAAGGTCAAAGGGGTATTTTTACCATGGTTCCTATATACACTGGCTTATGTCGGTCACGCGACATGCTTTAGCGTGTCACTATGATAGGTTTTGTTACATGTACGGTGGTCGTCACCAACTAGGAAATAAAAATCCCACCAGAGTCCCCTGAAGCAGTTACGTCGCCCCCGGACAAAAAGATAAATTACCGACCCTTAAATAAATAAATTGTTTTTAAATAAGGGTAGATAATTTTTTTTATTAAAAAGTAAACAAAACACTTTGTTTTAAAGTTAGTTTAATATATAAAATATGTTTTATAAAGTTCATATATAGAATTAGCTGTCCTGATTGACTGATTCTTCAACGCAGATTCCAAACCGCTGAACCTACAAAGTTGAATTTTTTCCAATTGATACCTTTCATGATATAAGAATCCATTATGAAAGGATTTCTGGAAATGTTAAGCGATTTTTTTTTTCTCTTTATTGGTACAATTTACCAATCAATTTTTTACTTACATTATTGGATTGGGCCTGCTTTCCCAAGACTGGGTGCTGCCACCAGCAAATAGGTAATCAACCATGTAGTGCCGGTTAGGTACCACCCCATATCTTCCTGTGGACGTAGTAAAAGGCGACTAAGGATAAGTCAGGGGATGAGCAGCAGCATCCTCTGAGTACTACAAATACCCACTGAATCAAAATCAATTTTTTTAAATTCAATTTGGGCCTCTAGAAGGCGCTTATGAACGTCAAAATATTACCACCGGTTCGGAAAAAACAACCCAGTCGAGAAAAGCCAGCTAGAAAAACTCGATCTGCTTTTTTTAAACATGTTTTTTTAAAGTTTAACAATATGAATTATACAATTCTTAATAACAATAAACGCTTTTAACGGACCACCGAGGGGAGTTTCATTTCATGTAATAACTTTTGTCAGGTAAATCGGTAATGTGCTCTGCGATCGGCAACCCGTCGTGTCAAGCTTGCCGATTACTCCTTTTTTGAGGAAAAATTACGTCCAGCAGTGGACTGTTGAATCAATCAAATCACTTACAAAGAAAAATATACGGTCGTCTAATGTTAATGTGTATGGTACAGGAATGCCTTATAGAAGACTGCGGTGAGATAAAAGATGAGATTTGGGATGTGAATTGTAGAGACGGAACAACGGACCAGTTGCCAGAGTATCCTATAGACTTTCGAGAACAAAATCGCGTAACGGTAAGGCGACGCATTTCTTCCTTTTTTTTTAAAAATTCGACATCTATTATAAACAGTTTTTTTTTCATCTATTCAAATTAAAACATGAAGTTGTTTTTCCTTTTAATTTCAAAACTTATTTCCCTACCAATAAAACTAAAAGTATTTCTTTTTGTTTGGCATTAGGCACTTACGTTAAAATTAGAAGTTGTTATTGCATTTTGAATCTTATGTCGTTATCATTAAAACTAAAAAGTAGTTTTTTTTTTTTTTTTTTTTTTCGTTTTATTTAAAACCTCTTTGATTCAAGTTGTTTTTTATTTCTATTTCCGAAATATATTTCTCTATCAGTAAAACTAGTAGGTATTTTGAAGAGTGCTACATGTTTCAAGTTTTTAAAAGAATTAGGCTAGCTATAGTCTCCGTTCATAGTTATTTTACCTCTGAAGTCTCATTTTGTTATGTTGGCATTACTAGTTATTATTTCTATTACTAGAGTGAAGGTAAAATAACTGCAAACGGACTATAAATCTGTTTAGGTAATCATGAAAAGAATATTTGACACATCGAGAAACCAATCTGTCTGGGTCAGATAAGTAATTATAAAAATATCTTTCAAAAGACATACTGTTAGTGTGTTTTTAAAATTGAATAAAGTATTACTTATAAATATTTTATTTATTAATGTGTCGAGTACCCATAAAAATGAGACAATAGAAAGACAATAGGAGAACAATGTAACGCGTAAACGCCAGGAAGGTGCTCAATGGGTTAAAAGAATAACCGCTAAATATAGAATGTTTTATTTTTTTCCTATGGATTTTCAATGTCCACAGGTAATTGTAATAAATATAAGTATTGTAATTTCAGATAGAGGAATTAGTATCTAGTATAAAAGACGTAAAATACAGTGGGAATTGTTTTTCTTCAGTAGCGGTAGATATAAAGCGGCGGTCAGGAAGTACTTGAAGTGCCTTCGATATTTGCGTTTCGTTAAACAACGTATTAACAAAATCAACGATCAAGATCGAAAAGACGACTGTGAGTATCAAAAAAGAGCGTCTGTAAAGGTTAGATACACGTGTCGGAAGTGAAACTCCTTTCAGTTCAAAATTTAAAATATGATCCTGGATAAACCGCTTATGAATGTCAAAATACCATCACCGGGACGTAACAACAATCCAGTCATTCGAGAAGAACCGGCAACAAACTCGGATATAGTTTTTTTTTCTGCGTGTTTTTTTTAAACTTTACAACTAATAGTTACAAAGTTTATTAGTAGGTGCACAGAGAAAGCTGTCACTTCCAGAGACATCACCATCGTTCAAATAATGTTCCTTTGGGAATCAATTTTAGTCCAAATCTGTTGTAAGATGAATTGTTAGTAACTATATATATTACTAGTTGTCCGTCCGCGGCTGCGCCCACATCTCATATATTCTTCACTGCATTTTATTTTTTTTTTATACGGAATCCTAATTTTCTCCTTAAAAAAACTTTACTATTAAAATAAAAGTAAAAATATTTCTCATAAATTATAGCACTTGCCCGTAAAACTGTGCATTGAATCGGATTTTATTCAATTTTTTATGAGTTTTATTTTTTTTACGCGGCACCCCAATTATTTTCGAAGATAAAAAAGTACCCTAAGTTACCCGGAGTAACTTCAGCTATCTACCAAAACAAGTCCCGTCCAAATCGGTCCAGCCGTTCCGGAGGTTACCCATTACAAATAAAACAGAGAAAATTTTAAAAAATTATATTTTTGATATCGGTATCGTATATGCATTCATATCTACTTAGTAAAAAAATTAATTAATTTTGACATTACAAACAGACACTTCAATTTTATTTATTAGTATAGATTATGTATTTTCTAAAATACAATCACACGCAGGAAAAAAATTATAGTGTGTATTATTTTTATTTTCTTACTTATTATGTAAATACTTGTATTATTCCTTTAATAATATTAAAAATCGTGACGCGACCTTGAAATTTTACTCTGATTGCGCCTTAAGAGGACATGCGGTTAGAAAAGTAGCCCCAAAGGAAGCGAAAGGGACAACTGCAGCGCAGGCTGATCTTACCGTATGCAAAGTAGACGAAAAACATCACTTCGTAGTACCCGGTTTCCCCCTCCAAAACTGAACCAATTTTTAATTTTCTTTCAGTTTTAGAATAATAAAGACATTAGCTATGCCTCTATGATTTGCTTTTTAAAATTTTATCCATCAAATTTATTTGAACGTCTGAAAATGACGGTAATTATCGAGCATTTTTTTTTTCATAATCAAAGGCTTCTAGTTTCTATAATAACTAAATTATGGAAAAAATCAAAACGTACGTCCATGGTGGTGGTGGATATATACTATTTGGTATAAAAATATTTATCATAACGCTAACCATACAGTGAGGAAAAAGGGGACTATGTTTGTATGGAATAAATGCCGCTAGGATATCCCCTTAAGAGTATTTTCACACGTGTCTTGATTTAATAATATATGTAATGTGGTGTTCTGTTTACAGTAAATAACATAATATCGACTTACGCTTCACAATGTAATCTCAATTTGGCTGCGTCTTATATTAAATTAGAGGATTATAAGTCATGTATTAAATTCTGTACGGAGGTAAGTTTGTGATCCATCCCCCCTTATACTATAAATGCAAAAGTAATCCCCGTCTGTCCGTCAGTTGGTTTATAACCACTGAACAAATATAAAAAAAAAATATTATTCCCCTTATGTTGTTGATAAATCATCTTACCAATATATGAAGGTAAAAGTAAAGTTACAATTAATTAATTATATAGGCGATAGTAAATATTATAACTAAGTATGTACTTACCTAGTTATAACAAAACCAAAAGATAGAAAAATTAAAACTACAAAAGTGTTTCCATTATCTTTATATTCATAGTAAAAAATACAATTGTATGTCTGTCTGTCCAATAGTGTATTGTCAATCACATCGTCAATTAACATCGGGTGAGATTGTGTTCAAAGCGTGACCGTTAGACGGAAAAAATACGTTTTTGAAGCGGAATTAGCAAAAGTAACAGGAATATTGTTTATAATGGGTTTTGAAGCAGTGGTGTTGCAGTGGGTAGTCCGGCCGGATTGCGCGTCAATCGACGCGGGTTCAAACCCACCTATCCGACTAATCAGCCTGAGCTTTCGGTGAAGGAAACTCATAGCATGGTTGTAGCTATGAACTATTAATACAATCTCACCTGATGTTAAGTGACGATTTGGTCTAGGATGGTAAACACTAAGCCTAGAGGTGCTGGTTCTCAAGTGATGCTGCCGGAACACACTTATTAGTATTTGGCAATAGGTTCTCAAACTTAAGGGTGGTAGCTACCCACGCGGATATCATTAAAAATTCCCTACCACACAGATACATATCGATTAACATATAAATAAATGTACATACAGTACTTACATATTAACATAAATATGATACTAAATTAAAAAATACTTTATTCCATATAGACCGTCAGAAGGCGTTTATGAACGTCAAAACACTACCACCGGTTCGGAAAACTGTCCCCTCGTGAAGAGCGATCAAAAACTCGGGTTTTTATTTAAATATAAATATTTTATTTATGATTATAAATGTTACTATAAGTATTAATTGAAGTAATAAAGCATCAACTTATATAGATATAATAAAGTTTTACACTTAGTGTAACTTTGGGCAAACATTAAACGACTTAATTGGGTTTCTCTGTATGACGAAAGAAACAACATTAAATGTCCTTTATTTTCAATTGTATTTTCTTTCACTACTCACTCTTTTTTTATTTATTTTAAATATGTCATTTAAATGTCATCTTTACTGATGGCAAGGCATAGACAAAAATAAAGAGAAACATAGACAACAATAAAAACTAGATTACAATGGTTTTCTTTACATAGATATTTCGAATTCCATGTGGAATTACTTTTCCAGGTGTTAGATAAGAGTCCGCGCAACGAGAAGGCGCTCTACAGACGCGGCCAGGCTTACTTCCACCTGACGAATTACGACGCGGCATTAAATGATCTCAAATACGCCAACAAACTGTCCCCCGGCAACAGAGCCATACAGAAACTATTACAAGACGTGCGAGTATCGAACCGGAACTACAACGAGGTGCAGGGACAGCGCTTGTCAAAGTTTTTTCGTGACCAATCCGAGGACGAGCTCGCAGCGTACGCGTTTTACTGAACGCTCGGCGTCGCGCATCACCGAATTAAAATTGTCAGTAGTTTTACGTACTATATGGTAATAATAATAATAATAATAACCATTGCAGATTATTATATTGTTAAGGTATATATAATTTAGTTGTTTTATTTTTATAATATTCTGCGATTTTTATACTCACTTCTGCCAGTGTCAACGTTTCTGAACTCCAGCAAACGTTTTCGTGTCACCTCGGAGTGAGCTTTTGGCACGCACATACATACGCCACGAAGGACGAAATGTACTGTTCGAAGATCATCGCTTTTCAAAGGCTAGACCTTCCTATGGAAGCCAAATCATCCATAGGGGGTAAGGGCTCTAGCCTTCCATTGCACTAGGGTGGCCGACAGGGAAACATTCTGTGCGGACCTACACGGCCTATCCTGCCCCCCGTGTGGTTGACCTTCTAGGTCTTGCCTCTTTCGAGAGGTTGGCGAAGAGGTGGGTGGGGAAGTATTCTTCCCCATCCCCACACGGACGAGCACCTATTGGTGTTTGGCCAAATATTTTCAAACTGTCCAGGCGGATATTATTAAGAAATGCCCTACAAATCATGCTATGGTTTGTTTCCTCACGATGTTTTCGTTCATCGAAAACTCGGGTTTAGAGTTTAAGACGTGAGTTCGAATCCGCGTTCATCGTCGGCGATACTCACTGCGCAACCAGCTGCTATAATGGATATTTATCTATTCCATCAAACAAGTATCTAAAAAGTCTCATTCTATGCCCGAATAGGATAGGAAATAAAGTCAAATTAAAACACAGTTAATGTTTAAAAAATCGTTTTTATAAAACATAATAAATACAGGCAAATTTAACACATCGAATAACAAATAAGAGAGGTGGGGTAAGGTGTTATCGAAATATTAAGGACGGCAACTGTCTTTTGTTCGGTTCAGTTTTTGTTTATACACTGATCTTTATTTAAACTTCGTTTTTGACGTGTAAATAAAACACATAATCAATATCGTACTGTTAATTGACCGTCTTATTAAATCACATTAATATAACCCTTATAATCTGAAGTTAGACATGCAAACAACTTGACAAATGACCTTGAATGGACCGATTTCGAACTTTAAATGTGATTGGTCGCCGTCGCGCAGTTTATTATCGTACCGATGTCTGATTGGCAGGTCAGTTCATGACTTTTTTTAATCTCCACCATTTTACGTTCAAAACGTTTGCCGATATTTGTATAATATTCGCAAGCGAGTTTCGTTTTTGTATCAGGATTTGAGGAATAAAGGCAACCATTATTTTAAGTTAATATGACACGCCACTGATTTCTATTGTATTATGGATATTTGTTGTCTTTTATTTTCATTTTACACAATTATTAAGAAAATAAATAATGTAGTGACCCTTCTTAGGGTAAACTAAGCCTAGAGGTACTTGCTGACTCGTAACTGATACTGCCGGAATATACTCGTACATTGTATAAATAATAGCTAATCAGGCAGTTCCACCGCAATGCTATTTTAGATAGGATGCGAATCTTCCACGAATCACCACTAAACCATTTTATATTCGTTATTATAGATATTACCACTACTGATTCGATCCAGTATTCCTCTCATCCAGTGCCATAGCTTGCCATATACCAGAATGGAGAACAAAGATTTTTCACATAAACAAAACCGCTCTCATTGATTAAAATAAATATTCATTAATTATGAGTTTATAGAATCGTAGAAGTAGCAATTATTTTTATTTTAATAAATAAGTAATTTACCAATAAGCGCTACTGAGAATCAACTGCAAGTAGACAAATCGAATATATATTTATGTGGTCTTTCTTTCGCAAATTTATTTATTAAATCGTTTATAGCAGAAAACCGATTTAGTTTTTCTATACTATCTGCCTTTATAGACAGTATCGACAAGTTTAATGTGAAGTTTAGCGTGGGCCCTAAACATTTAAATAAGATATTAAATATATACGTCATGGCTTTTGTAACCATAGGACTCCCATATCACTGATCAGGCGGATAACCACGCTCCTGCTTTCTTCCCATAAGATAAACCTCGCGTTCTAATAAAATACATACATCTAAAGATGATTTTTTTTTATATACTCAAAAATACGTTTCAAAACACAATCAATAGTCTCGTATTAAACATCTTATCAACGCAAAAACATTGAACCGAACGTTTGTACGTAGGTAATATCTTAAACAATTATGCTCTCAAATTTTATTAACACACTGTACAAAGGGACCCAATGAGAATCTAATGGTTTCATGCACACAACATTCCTAATGGATATCGATTATTTTCAATTCTATTCCCCATTTTTATAGCGAATCAAGTGAACGGTTTTATGGCGTCTTAGAAAAAATGACTTAGATATGGCATTAATTTTAGCGCAAAAGACTATTAACGGCAAGAATACATTTAGTAAAGAATGTCTGGAAATAAGCTACAGATTTAAAATAGTTTAGATTAGTGTCGTGAAATAGTTAAGACTGAGTACATAAAAAATTGCACTTATTATTTAAAAAAAAAAACATATATAGTTATAGTAAAAAATGCGTTGTTAAAAATGACTAGTAGGTTCTTAGCAATTATTAGAGATTATAACAGTTTTTGTAACGATTTGAACTTTTTCTGGAAATCGATAAAACCATGAATATACTGTAATTAAGTGTTAGTTAGTTAATGTGTTTAAAAAAAATAGCGATAAGGTTATTGAAGTGGAATTTCTTAGGCGGTCTTTTCCCCAGAATTTATAGTGAAATTTCAAGGACGCGTCATGCTTAGATATATATGTAATTATTGAATAAACAGGTTAATTTTATTTTGTATATTAATTTTTATATGTATTTATTTTCGATATTCTCTATCTCTTTCTAACACACACATAATACACTAATCTAACTTTTTCTTTACTTTTCAAGAAATGTCACTTCTACTCGTTTACGGTTCTACACGCGCAATTTGTTACACGTTATAGTTTCAAATTATCGACATTTGAAAACACAATATAAAAACAAATCGAATTTGAGTTGATATATGTTGAAGTGAAACGTTCGTTTTAATGACATCTAGTTTGTTTTATTTTGTACTAACAAACAAACGTGTTGCAGCTATTAGGCATATTATTTAGTGACATCTATTGGTTAATGATTTGACCGTTGCCTCTTTTTCGTTACACATTTTCGTTTCATAAAATCCAATTCACACCGTCTAATGAGAAATTTCACTTCAATAATGTAATCCTGAGAGTTATTGTTGGTATTTAAAACACAATTTGTTACGGTTAATCGACATACGGATAAAGTTCAAATGGTTAGGAGGCGTTTAGACATAAAATTCTTAAAAATAACTTTTACAAAAGCTTAGCCATAATCACGCATAGATATAAAAATGTAGACAAAAATTGTGACACAAAATAAATAAAGCTCAATACTCGAAGGCAACTTTGTTCGCACTTATACTAATTAAAATAAATTCATATCGAAACATTCTAAACGATATATTGCATATTTTATCAAACAAAAATATTAAAAAAAAAAACGTAAAACATTAATTTATCATACATGAAAACACAAAGAATCATTTCATCAATATAAAAAAAAAAGTATTTGCAATAAAATACTAATACATTGATAAGTTACAGACATTTTTATTATATATCTCGATTAAAATGACAGCTGTCATTAAAAAAGACGTCACTATTTTTTTTAGATAATGGTAATCTGTGTATACATTTGGGTAAGATGTATTTTTCAATCTTTTATCAGCTTTAACAAGCTCCAGCAAAGCGGTGGCCCATTTTGCTCGAACTTTCCATGGACCTTTATCGGCACCTCAGAATAAATGTTACGCGTTATTCTCTATAATAAACTTAACTTGAACACAATAACCAAACTATATCACACAAAACGTCACCAATATTACATGATATCGATTTAAATACAGAAGTTTAATGAATTTAAGAAAACAACTGCTACATGGCAGAATGAGATCCCGCTAAAAACTCGACGTCATTTTTTTTTTTGGTTCCATTTATTTCCTTTTAAGGAAACGGCAAAGGGACTAGTAGACCATGCAGCCAAGTTAGACGTTAAGAACACTATCAACAAATGAATGGCGATAACAAAATGGTGGCCTTCTGTTACGACCACAAAGGGAATGATTGGGACACTTCAGAATTCATGCTCAGTGTCATTATTTTCACTTCACTACACTTCCGCATAATAACTACAATATATCACGTAAAATGCCACCAAAATAACACAATATATAGTCAAATACTGTAAAATAATGAATTAAAAATAAGGACAACTAAAATGGCGCCAAGTACTCCTCAAATTCATACTTATGGATGATAGAGTGGTAGTACACGAATAGTGATGTCCTTGTGTAGTTTTAATCACATAAAACAACAATATCGATATAACACATATAATAAATCGACAACTTCTGTCAATTTGCATACGTTCTTATTTTCATAAATTACATTACAATAATATTAAATAACTCCCTTTTTATTTAATTTTGCTGTGTTTTGAAATATTTAACATTGGTCTAACAGCTGTCATTTTTAATCAACCTATATTCAAATGACCGTAATATTACAAACGTTCCAAACTACTTTTAATATATTCCTATATTAAAAAAAAACCACATTTCTTTATTATTTTACTGCAAAGTATTTTTGAATTAATTTCTGTTATTACTTAATATGGTATAATTGTTACATCGACAACATACATATATCTATAGTTGTTTAATACAGAACAAATATTTTTGTTAATATGACTAATAAATCAGACGTAACGGAAAACATTTTAAATTTTATAATAAGTTATTCAAAACAAATCAAGGATAAACGTCAGATGAATTTGTTGTCTGTCAATGTACGAAATATAGAGCAAGTTTGACATATGAATCTTATTGTAAGAAAATAAATATAAGCCAATTCATTACGAATTTAGAAAAAGATATTATTTTTGTTTGTAAATAATATCCTAAAACTTAACTCACTTCACTTCACTACTTATGAGAATGGCGACATGCGATATGAACACAATTCCGCCACAAGATTTTAGAACGAATGAAATTAACCGGTGAGAAACTCTGTTTAGATTCTGATAAAAATAGTGGCATATGTGATGTGATATACATGATTCCGCCAGTGTCGAGTGGGTAAAATTTAAACGAATGAGATTATCCGGTTACATGTAAATCTATTATATTTCACAAGAAGAAAAAATACATATGTTTAATATGCCTTTTAAAATACTCTTTATTATGAAATAAACGAATTGAGTTTAATGAACACATATTAACGCCCCACAACGATTTGAATAAAAGTCTTTATCGACCAATCTTCTATATGAACAACGATAGTCAATTTTAATATCGATATTATACGACCTTGTATACATCACTAGGCAATCGATAATATATATGAGACCTTAATCAATATATTGCCGGCATTAAGACTAAGTTATATACCCAAAAAAGTGTTATAAAACGTATAAAGTTGGCAGTGAATATTATATTAGAAAATTTGGTAAAGTGCTGTAAATAATATTTTTAGTTATGACAGAATGAATATCGATTTGAAATCGATTGAAAAAATGTTTTATATTTGTGCTAACGTTCGAATTACTAAATAAAATGACACACTTTGCACTTAATTACGCTTAAGTCCGTTTAAAGTAACGACAATCTTAACTTAGAACATAGAGAATCGATCATGGTGCATCGTTGCTTTTATTATAGAAAAATAATTTAAAAAAAACCTTTTATCTTATAAGTGGGTTTTAACTATTTCTTGCTTGACTTGTAATATACGCAAGTATAAATAAAGTAAAATAGTGCAATGTTAACTTAAGTATATACTGTTTGACAGGCAAATAAGCTTAAAACTAATGTCATGTACATAAATTGCCATTCATAAAAAACGTGCTAAAAAGCTAACAATTTCAAAAAGTAAAGTTTTAAAGCCAGCGACTTAGTCTAATGTTTCAATTTTCAGTCGTGTTTTTGTCGTCTTTTTGTATTATTAATTAATTTTGGTCTAATAAAATTTGAGCTAACATGTGACTAATTTAGGGTATCTCATAATTAAAATGTACAATCAGCAACAAAAGCAAACAATTTTTTTATAAAAAAAAGTAATTGTCGAAATTTGACAATAACTATTTATATAACTAGCTGTGCCAGCGACTTCGTTCGCAAAAATTTATTAAATAAACATTATCTATTGGACCAAATTGTGAATCTAAACAATTCTCGAATCCTCAGGAATAGACACAAAAAATTTCATTAAATCGGTTCAGTAGATTAATATTTACGAATGGGCAATATTGTTGGAAGTGAATATTCAAAATAAGTCGTATCTTTAAAACTATAAGATATTGACATTAATATTAAGATTTTTTTAAAATTGAGAAACTTCGCAGGGTTTATAAAAATTGCGGTTTACAGAATGAATAAAAAGTATTTTTTTTCTTTTTATTATCACCTCTCTCACGTGTATTTTTATGTTTCATTATTTATTAATAATCGTCGATTTTTGTTGCTGACTGTACGCTAAAAGCATTCTTTTATGAATATCAACAGTATGTATATTTATTAAATAATTTGTTTTACAGTAAACAATTTATCTATACATATTTGTATGTCCCTTTTTTATTTATCCAGCAAAGTTAAATTTTTTCTTATACGTCTACCTTATCGTTTAGTTTTGTTGTGTTTAACTTATTATGTTAATGACATTTTTGGCAATTTTCTGAATAATATGTGAAGCCGTAAATTTATTATCTTTGGTGGATAGGTACATAAAAGTATAAGGAGTTTTTGGCTTGAGGATTTAATTTAGTATTATCAAAATAACACATGGATAGCTGCAAAATAGCGATTTTTTTTCATTAAAAAAAACATAAGGGTATAAAGATCAAACGATGGAGAACTGCAAACAAGCATTTCGATTTAATTTACTAGGTACTATTCATCCGTGAACTAGACAATCTAGAATAAAGAGTTCTTTGTAAACACTATCAAAATAAAAAATTGGAACTATAACTTGAAATTTAGCGGGATCTTATTGTTCGAAGAATTTGCAAAAATCCATCGTACGTCTCAAGTCAATCGATAGATATCAATCAACTAAAGCCACTATTACGCATGAATGAATAAATTAAATTCTATAAATAGTGTTGTGACATAGCAGTACCGAGTCGATAATATCGACTATTAACGTTAAAATGAAACACTGTAAAATGCAAATAAAAATAAATTTACAAAAAGTAAATGTGACATTTTTTCCAAATTAATTTCTGAATATATTTTACGATAAGATATGTTCCGAACACGAATCGATTTACTATCGATTTCATTTTCACAACACAAATTGCACTGTCAGTTGCCACTGTAAAAAACAGTAAACTATTTTTTTTATTTCGGAAAACTATATAATTTGTCTTGATTATCAATTTAAAAAAAATCTATTTTATAGAACCTTACAAAATTAGCCTCACGTCTCTTGGAAATAAGAATTAGTTTTGTGTCTTACCAACTCCAGATTAAATTCTCACACATATTAAACCTTAGGAAAAAATGTCACAGATACGCGATTATAGCTTAAAATATAGAGTATCGATAATTATGAAAGCCCACCCTACAATGCCTTGCCTATTTAGTGTACAACGAAAACGATGTCTTATCCTAACGGCAATACGGTCCAGATTAGTTGCATATCGGATCAGTCGATGATGAGACTCCTCTCTCTCGACTCTACAAGGTTCAATTCCTCTTCGATAACGGATTCGGTCCGCTCTATCCCTAGAGCGCCCGCTTCGTTTGTTTTCTCTCTGGAATTGCATTGTTTTCTATTCTCAAATTTACTATTTGAAGCCAACACCTCCATCTTAGTGGTCGTCCATTGATCAAGTGATGAGTTTAGCAACATTATGACCACTAACCAATTAAGACCCCAAAGTCACGTAAATTTTTAGTACAATATTTAAATACAATCTAAGTGATGATGGCGTAGTGGATAGTACGGCCGGATTCCGCGTCAGTGAACGCGGGTTAAAATCCTACTATCTAAAACTAAAATCAGCCTGAGCTTTTGCATTTTTGGTATAGGTATCGTGTATACATTCATATGCATTTAGTAAAAAAAATTGACATTACAAACAGACACTTCAATTCTATTTATTAGTATAGATATTGGAATTCAGTTTTCAGAAACGAAAATCTCAATTTCTTTAACAACTGAGTTACGACTATATGCGTAAGAGGTATCGATATGGGCTTCTCTCGAAGGTCTCATATGTGTTAAAAGGTTTTTTTTTTTTTTACGTTACAGTGCTTTGACCACAATCTCATTTGATGTTAAGTGGCGATGTGGACTAAGCCTAGAGGTACTGGTTGTCAAGTGATGCTGCCGGAACACACCTATTGGTATTTGGCGACAGGTTTTCAAACTTAATGGTGGTAGCTACCCAGGCGGACATTCCCTAGAACCATGCTATGGGTTTCCTCACGATTTGTACCTTCACCGGAAGCTCAGGCTGATTTTAAGAGTCGGATAGGTGGTTATCGAACTCGCGTCGATTAAAACGGAATCCAGTCGCACTACCCGCTGCGCCATCATCGCTTGAAATGAACGAATGAATGGTGAATGTGCCACTCACACGATGTCCCTCTGTATGGCGAGTGGTGTCGGCGTGGGCGGAGTGACGGTCGCCGTCGACAGCGGCAGCGACTGCGGCCGTCTCAGCCACGTGCTTCTCTCTTCCTGCCGACACAACAACATACATAAAGTATATTTTTCTATAGCCATATATATATCCTTACACACACAGACACACACTCACATTTTGACATACACGTGTAAACAATCTTACATTTATTATTTAAATAATGACAAATTCGTTTTTTGTATGTATATATAATCAGGTTGAAATCGAAATAAATGGCAATAATTAAATGGGAGTTTGTAAAAAAAAAATTGTAGAAAAAATATTCAAATAAAACCCGGTAACCATTTACGTAAAATTATCAGCTGATGTCCGCGAGCCGCGAGGTCATCGACCGCCGAATACCCATCCTCCGTACGGTTTTGATACTTCAATGACATATTTTTATTTTTTTTTACTATGTTATTTTTGACTTGTAACTTATTTAGAATCATATTTATAAGATCCCGTTTAAATATTGCCATTGGTTTCAAAGTCATCCATGTATATACCATAAGAGCTGTAAATTTGAATAGAAATAAATATACATTTGTAACAACCCTCTCTATACATATACAAACTGAATAAGCCAGTCCTCGTAATTACGGTTTTTTAAGAGGTAATAAATTAAAAGAAATAAATGTATACAGTCTTCGAAATACTAAAAAAAAATAATGTCTAATTCTCTGCATTTTATTTCTTGTTTATTATTTTCCCTTGTCGCAAATTGACTTTTCGTATGTAAAATTTTAAAATGATAAGTAAAATGCATCTGTTTTAAAAATTTACACCAATACTCTTAATAACTTAATACGGGCAACATTTATTCAATACATACGTATTTCCCTGTTTCCTATCCCTGGGTAATGGCATTATCCATACTAATAAATAAAATTGAAGTGTCTGTTTGTAATCCCAAAGCAACATTTATTAACTAAATAGATATTAGTATAAGATATCTATGCCAAAAATACAATTCTAAAAATTTTGTGTGTATGTCTGTCCGTTTGTTCCGGGTAATCCCCGGAACGACTTGACCAATTTAAACGAGACTTTTTTTTGTTAAATAGCTGAATTAGGTACTCTGCGTAATATATGTTATTCGAAAATAATTAGGGTTAAGTGTAAAAAAAATTAAAGCAACAAAAAATATTTTGGAAAATAATTAGGATTCTGTACAAAACAATGAAAAAAAAAACTATATTACGCAGTGAAAAATATAAGAAACGCGGGCGCAGCCGCGTGCACAAAGCTAGTAGTATATATTTTTATACCGTTTAATACACCACGGCCGTGCCACTAAGTTTTTACGATATTCTCAATAAATTAATTATTACAGTCGTTAGAGGCCTTTAAAAATAAAAAAATAAAATCTGTTTTAGAAATAATAAAATTTAAATAAATTAATAATACTATTATTGAGAAAGAGTAATAAAAAATATTTTTTTGAACGAAATTCGTAATGAACTCGTCTATATATTAAAACTAGCTTTGTGGCCGCGGCTGCGCCCGCGTTTCATATGAATTATGTAAAACTCAGTAGGTTTCAATTTTTTATACGGAATCCTAATTATTTTTTTTTTTCGGTACTAAGATAAAGTAAAAATATTTCTCATAAATTTACTTGACCACTTAACCGTAAAACTGCATTAAATCGGATTACATGGAGTTACATGGAGTAATTTCAACTATCTACTAAAAAATCCCGTCAAAATCGGTGCATCCGTTCCGGAGATCACCCGGAACAAACAAACAGGCAGACAAAAATACATTAATATCTATTTAGATAAAAAAAAAAACATTTTGATATTACAAACATACACTTCAATTTTATTTATTAGCTAAAAAAAACAAATTAATGAAATTGTATGTATGAGAGTAAATCATAAAAAAAACTGAGAAAGGATCGCATCAAACCCCATTTTTCCTTTATATATTTATAGATTACCTGTGGTGTGATGACAGCAGTTATGTCTGTTTGTGTGCCCACCGGCTCAGCTTGAGTCTTACCGGATACTGCCTTCAACACCTCTTGCATACACCCTTGTAACTCTACCACCTATTTTAAATTATAACTTACTTATTATTAGTTCTTTACACTCATCTGAATAGAAGAAATCTAAAATTAAAAATCTAGACTTTTTCAAAATAGCCTTAGAATGTATAAATCTAACTGCTTACGAAAGTAATAATACTGGCATATAATTTGAAATATACTTTAAAATCTAAAATGAATTATGTTTATTCTACTTTTTTTACGTTTATTTTTCTTTTATAATTTTAATTCTAGTAATCAACATATTTATTAGTTCTTTTGTATCTTTTTGGTTTGTACATACTTGTTCTCAATATATAATTCAACGTAATCACTTATAATTAAGGTTGCATTTATCACATGTCCACAAATTGTTCATAGTATCTAAGTCAAAATGTAAATCTTGTTAGGGTTCAAAGAATAAACAAACAAACTTATCCATCACTCTCACAAATACTACCACGTGATATTAATGTTAATATTAAAGAAAAACATTCAAAAATTAATATTGCCTGTGTTAATTTAATAAATACCTCATAAAAATTTTGGATACTTGATAAATTATAGTTATTATTATTGTCTAATATATGTAAGTGATTTTGTAAAAAGGGACGGAAGTGTGTAACAGTAAGTGCCGGAGAAACGCACCCTATTTGATTTGACCAATAAGCGTGCGCGGTAAGTCTAGGGGGTTGCCCGTCAGAGCTTTGTTCCGAGAGATTATATAACTATGCTTCTATATAAATTAAAATATGTAAAAAAAACATCCAAAAATACTTTATTGAATTTAGGCCCAAATTAGCCGCTCATGAACGTCAAAATACTACCACCGGTTCAAAACAACAATCCAGTCATCGAGAAGAACCGACAACAAACTCTATCTGGTATTTTTTCTGCAATTTTTTTTTTGCAACTTCACAACTAATAGTTACAAAGTTTATTAGTAGATGCAAAGAGAAAGCTGTCACTTCCAGAGACATCACCATCGTTCTCATAATGTATAAACTATATTAATAAATGTGTTTAATTTTGTTAAAATTTATCTGAAAACACTGCAGGTCATTGATAAAAATAGCAATTGAGTAATAACGCATAATTATTCGAATAAATAATCGCATCACTTCAGTAATAACATTTTCAAATTTTTAGGTTAATTTCTGTCACTGGTCAAATCATATTTTTAGCTTTGATGTCAGATGTTACATATGCGGTTTTTATATTCGCATTTGTTATTTTCTTAATGTATAATTATACGTTCCATTTAAGTATAAGTACCGCTAAGAAACAAAATACATGAATATTAACAGTATTTGTTTGTTCTTGTTATTTTGTAAAGCAGTATAGCGATTATAGCACACGCACCGCCGAAATAGCAGTGCTGGATTTCTGCTACTCTGAGGAGACCCTGAACGGGCTTTACGAGACTTTGATCAGTTTAGATCCAGCTAATCGTGCCTTGATGAACGTACCTTGATCAGACTCGCCGCTGAACTTCCAATATGATGATTTTGATGTCATGAACGATGATGAATGCACACAAACACACGAACACACACAAGATGATGATGATTAATTGGTTATGATTATGTTCGTAACGATATTTGATGGACGTGTGTCGCAGTTGATAGTTATAACGGTTGTGTTTTGAATCGACAGTGACGTGCATGACAACTAAAAAGATGGCGTCTCGATACTGCGAATTAGCCGGGATCTAAACGTCAAAGTTTTGATACGTTATAAGTTATAATAACGATACAATATAGCATATTATGTCCTTGGTTTGTTTATAAATTAAATTATTATTAACAATAAGTTCAGGCAGAATGTCAAGTTTTAATTTCGAGTTTTAAGTACAATGGGGATAATTATGTGAACAATTTTAATAATTTAAAGTAATTCTATTATATAAAAAAACACATTTGTAATTATGAGCATTTATATAAAACAAATATGAATTTGCTAAATTGAATAATGTATTTTTTTTGTTTGTGTAATTCCAAAATTTAGGAATTGTTGTAAATGGATAAGGGAATGGTTTTGTGGTGGAATTTAGTGAACAATCCCTTTACCGACCTGAGCTTGAAGGCTGAAACAAGTCTCAGTGAGTTGGCGCAGCGCGTCGCCATTATCATCACACTCTGACAGTTTCTGTTTACCCTCTGTAATTATAATTACAAATAAATTAACTATAACAGTGAAGAGATACCATAGCATGGTGATAGTGCACCACCTTCAAGTTAAACTGTCACTAAGGAGCCGATAAAGAATTACCTAAGGAAAATTTTGGATCACACTTACATAAAATTAAAGTGTCTGTTTGTAATGTCAACATCATTTTTTTCTACTAAATAGATATGAATGTACATACGAGATCTATATGTACCAAAAAGATAATTTAAATCTGTCTGTCGGTTTGTAATGGGTAATCTCCGGAACGGCTGCACTGATTTTAACGGGACTACTTTTGGTAGATAGCTGAAGTCACTCCGGGTAACTTCACAACTTTTATTTTTCGAAAATAATTAGGATTCCGCATATAAAAATCTCATAAAAATTTGAATACAATACGATTCAATGCACAGTTTTAAGGGCAAGTGCAATATTATTAAATTATTATCACCTTAGTACTAATTATTTCTTCAACGCAAATAATTTTCAGTAAAAGAAATATTAAAACGCAGTGAGGAGTATATGAAACGCAAACGCAGCCGCGGGCACACAGCTAGTTCGTGATAAAAAAAAACGAATAAAATTTTCACTACAGAAACTTTACGCCTAGTGAGAGAAAATGAAAAAACCTTCAAGTATCAATTCAACGATATCCCATGCCGTTCATCCTAAGATTATAATGCTGAAAAGGTAGTAAATTGAGGTAAGTCCAACTTACCAGTAGCTTGTAATGTAGATACTTTCTTCCAGAGAGCGTTAATAGCTTGCATCTGCAGCTGTTGTATTTTCCTTTCGCTCTCCAAAGCAGCTTTAGTTGCTTCCATGTCACAGGTTAACCTCCTACGATATTTATTAATACTAAATGAAAACCCGGCTTCGCTCGTGTGAAATGTGACTCATAATACACAATCTTTTACAAAATGTAGGTAGATAGGAACTATAACTTCACTGATACGTGTGAATCGGCCCTGATACGTGTGAATCGGCCTTAACGAACTCAAGCCAATATGGCGACTGCCATTTGCATCATTGTAATTTAACAAAATACTCGACAATCCGAATTTCGCGGATATATGTTGTCGACTCGACATCATTTTTTAAAATGTTTTATTATTCAGGTAAGCTTTCAATCGTGTCTACCGTACCCCTTGACCAAATGATTAATATCGATAATTCATCTATCAATAATTTTCACTTTTTTTATTTTTTTTACACATTATAGGCTCAGTGTTTTGTCTACAATCTCACCTGATGTTTAGTGACGATGTGGATGGTAAACACACTAACGCCTAGAGGTACTTCTCAAGTGATGCTGCCGGAACACACCTATTGGTATTTGGCAACAGGTTTTCGAAGTTGAGGGTGTTAGCTACCCAGGCGGACATGCCCAAAATATTTACAAAATTCAGTGGTGCTCTGTTACCTAAACTAGGCTATGCCCGTCTCTTAGGTTCCAGACCCGCCTTTACAGTGACTTAATATGGCAACAATTGGATTATTTAATATATTCTAATTTAAGCATAATTCATTAAAGTATACTATAATTTATAAAAAAAATCATGTGTGGTTGTGGTTATGTGGGTGGATATCAGTGGCGAGGCATGAAATCGCCGGTAAAGACGAAGCATAAAAATATACCTGGTCGTCATACTTCTTCCTCTTGAAGAATTACAGTAATGAATGATGGATGCTTGTGCTGCTGGTGAGTGAGAATATCCATGTGTTAACCACCTTCACCATACTTGACTTCACTGGAGTTACATAAACAGTGCAAGTCGAGTATGGTAATTTGTTTTGAGATAAAATATGAAAATTAATTAGCACGCTAAATATCAAATTCATTTCGCTTGTGATAAACGCTTCTATTATTGTGATAACCTAATAAATTATAAAATTGGTTAACTTTTGTAATCGTGGATTTTAACCATTTAATTTAAACAGGACGCCGCGAGTTGCGGACTTACTTGAAACGAAAAAATAACGATTAGTTACGTGATACATAAATTTATACCGATTGATTTTTTCCCTTCATACTAAGTCCTAACTTCTTCGGCTACGAAATTGACCACATGATTATAATCGCCCAAACTAAAATGGGAAGTTAATCCATCATTTTGGAGTAGCGAAATAGTAACATCTATTGAGATTAATTAGCATATTATCCTCGTCAGATGAAGTAGCTTAGAAGATATTTTTCTAATATATCAGTAGATGGCGCTTTCTTCAAATATTTGTATTGACAAACCGTAATAGTATCACACTAATGAACAAAATTAAATGAATAACCCGGAACGAAGCGGCTTATTTTCAGCCTAAATTTGCGCTACGTTTAGATAATAAGTACGCTAATGTTTTCATACTGTGGGTGATAATTAAAGTGAAATGTGCATGGATGTGTGAACTCAATTCCGACATTTTGCTACCGGCTTGTATGAGCAAGTCCTTAGTGTGCGCAGTGTTTTGTGTTTTATTTTTTAGTAAGACTATAAGGAATCGGGTTATATGAGCGCTTCGCCACTGGTCGATATATATGTGTGAGTGTGTTGTGATATTTATTCATTCTTCTATGTAATTACCCAGATTCTTTCACGATGTTTACCTTCACCGAAATCTAAGGCTGATTAGTCGGATAGGTGGGTATGAATCCGCGTCAATTGACGGGGAATCCGGCCACACTACCCACTGCACCATCACCACGCGATAACATTAGGATAAATTATTGTCAAATTTTAACAGCGAGACAAAAAATTCTGTAGACGTGTAAGAGTAAGAAGCACTCACTGTATATGCTGTCTCGCTCTAGCAGCCTGTATGGCGTGCAAGATCCTCAGAGTATCTTTGTTCAAATTCCTGCTCCTGTACCCTCGCCACATCTTCTGTATCGTCACCGCGGCCATAGACTCGACGCTCATCTTCTTCTGCCTGCGTTGGTTCGATGCCAACTTTATCGTCTCCAGCTTATCCTGTTCTATATCATCCGGGTTATTCTTCGTCAATCCATTCAGTTTCTTATCCTCCTTCGGTTCCAGCTTGGTAAGACTTCCCTTTCGTTGTTCCAGTTTAGTCCTTAATTTAGGCGATGAGGTGGCACTCTTGGCTAACTTCGGTGAACCTCTTAAATTCTTGCTAAAAGAGTTAGACGGTCTGGATTTCTCCTCTTGGAGGCTACTGTTGCTGGATTGTGAAGATACGCTGTTCACGGAATTCGGTTTAGGTAGGTTCACCGGCCTTTGGATATCGTAGATGGGATCTTGGTAATCTGGACTCATTAGAGATTCTGGGACTGGCACCATCTTGGATGCAGCTTCGAGTGACTGGTTCACTGGTTTCGGTTGATCTGCAGTGTCAATTGCACACCATCATTTGGGCCGAAATTGTTAAAAATTGTTTGCAAACTTTAAGGGATTCATATGTAACTAAATATCACTGTACTAAAAATTTATTGAATGAAAAACTAATGGAACTTTTATTTGTAAGAAAATAAAAATAATCACATAGTTTTTCCTTCTCATCTTTCCAATGGGTTTAGTCATTTTATCTGTGAAAATAAATAACTTAATCAACTTATCAATTCCAGAAATATCGTCTTATCAATCTCGGAAATTTAGACTTATCAATACCGGAAATTTATACTTATCAATATCGGAAATTTAGACTTATCAATATCGGAAATTTAGACTTATCAATGTCGGAAATATAAAACGTGAATTCTATGAATCCTCCCTCACCTTGCGCCTTCTCCCTTAGTTCTCGTTTTCTCGAGCGCGTAGACGAGTCCTGGGGAATCGTAGCTCTGGCTCATGGTGGGCGGAACGCCCGGCAGCTCGCCAGTATAAGATGAGCTCATGTTCGAAGGTGAGTTCGATTTCGTGTAAGCAGAGTGGTAGCTCGACGTCAGTCGGTCAGGTGACCGGCCCATGTGCCTTGACGATATTCGTGCTGTCCGTACGTAAATATTATTATATACGCTTTATTTCAAGAATATATAATGAGAAATCAATTTTAAATTCTGCACAACGTCTATTTATGCCGCTAGGCGCCTCATAGTCGTTGGTCCTGCTTTATTGTCAAGATTGTGTCAAAATTATAGAATTATTATATTCATTAAAATAACTTAGTTTAGTTCGTTTAATACGACTTCGCATATAACAACCAACTGTATTTGTATTTTTGTCTAAAAACGATATCGCTGTGTAACGTTTTAAAATACTTTATTAAAGAGCAAGGCGGTAAAAATCAGAGTAGAAAAGTGTACAATTTAAAAAAGTTATTGACGTCAATACTGTCACTTAATTCACTTCACTTCTTATGAGAATGGCGACATGCGACATGTACACAATTCCGCCAATGTCAAGTAGATAACTAGTTTTTAGAACGAATGAAATTAGCCGGTGAGAAACTCTGTTTTGTTTCTGATAAAAATAGTGGCATATGTGATATACATGATTCCGCCAGTGTCAAGTGGTTAAAATTTAAACGAAGGAGGTTAGCCGGTTACAAATTCTGGTCTGTTCTATTGAAGTTGTTCAACCAAACTTTTCGTATAAGCTGAGTTATTTAAAACAAAAGGGACAACACAACATGTAGAATAGTACCACCACCAGGCACAACCAAACAATAACAAGAACACATGCAATAATTAAAGTGTAGTATTAAAGATCAAAATTTCATTTTGTTAATTTCTATAAATTTACATAGTATTTTAATAAAGGGGGTGTTTACTAATGACAACAAACATTTAATGCTAGTAGGACGCGGGATATTGGAAGGTAAAAGATCGTATAAAGATTCACGTAAATTTGGGCAGTTAAAAAAGATATGGTCTGGAGTGCCTTCGTCCAATCCACATTCACATATAGAGTGATCCCTTATCCTTATTTTGGCTAAGTGGACCGGTGTACACGCATGACCCAACCGCAGACGGCAAATGGTAGAGCAAACAAACTTACTGGGATACCTAAATTTAAAGAACCAAGGTTTTGATGGGATTTCAGATTGGATTTCACCATAGTATTTACCCTTCTTATTTCTAGATATTCGCCATGCTCTCATCCAAGTTTTAAACATGTTTGGTTTTGCTTGAGAACAGAGGTCATGAGAATAAATTTTATTATATGCTAGGGAACCTGTACTAATGGCTACTTTAGCACAGGAATCTGCAGTCTCATTACCTGCGATACCAGAGTGTCCAGGAATCCAAGCTAAAACTATATTCAGTCCCAATGTATGACAATCAAACAGTGCCTGCCTTATTTTTAGAATTATAGGGAACCTAAATTTTGAACGGAATGGGTTAGATAAAATGGATTGAAGGCAACTTTTAGAGTCAGTAAAAATAATAGTTTTATCTAAACTGTGGGATTTTACATAAAGAATTGCCTCAAGTATAGCAATAGACTCACCTGTAAAAACAGAAGTAAGAGGAGGACATTTAAAATTTAGTATAATGCTAAACTTAGGTATCCAAACAGCAGAACCTAAACTGCCATTATCTGAGAATTTTGAAGCATCAGTAAATATAGTCAGCCAGTCTGCCCAATTCCTAGTTATTTCCTGATTAAATATTTGACTACATTCTGAACTGCCTGAACTGATACCAAAATATAACATGATGTGTGGATGAAATATTAAAGCTTCATAACAAGTGCTATATAAGGGACTTGTAGGAAACTGGTAAACAGGAAATGGTAGGTGGGAATATTTAATGAATGATTGTAGAATACATGGGTAATTATCTATACATTGGTGATCCTGCGATTCATATTTCTGTTGCAAAGTTTGAAGTTTAGGTAAAAGGGGATGGTGTGAATTTTGGAGCAATCTGAACAGAAATCTGTCAGATAAGAACTGTCTACGTAGAGAGGGTGGAGGTTCTACACACTCTACCTGCAAAGCATTAATTGGAGAAGATTTCATTGCGCCCAGAATAATCCGAAGGGCTTTGGACTGTACTTTGCAAATTTTTTCCAATGCAGCTTTATTACATGGACTCAAAATAAAGGATCCGTAATCCATATGGCTACGTATGATGGCATTGTAAATTAACTTTTGTGTAAAGGGATGGGCTCCCCACCACACACCAGACAAAGATCGAAGAATATTAATGTTTTTTTCGCACTTTTTAGCTACCTCGTCATAGTGCAGAAGTCCAGAAAGTCTGGAGTCAAGGATTACACCTAGAAACTTTACATTTTTTTTTCTCCTGAATGAGCTCACCATTTAACATCACTTCTGATGGTACTAATTGTCTCTTTTTAGTAAATGTGACTGAACAACTCTTAGCTACGGATAATGAAAGCCCATGCTCGTCCAACCAGTCACTTAATTAAAAAAAAAAAAAAAAAAAAAAAAAAAAAAAAAAAAAAAAAAAAAAAAAAAAAAAAAAAAAAAAAAAAAAAAAAAAAAAAAAAAAAAAAAAAAAAAAAAAAAAAAAAAAAAAAAAAATTTAATTAAAAAAAAATTGAAGTATCGAACAATGACATTAATGACAACTTGCTGATAGATGACAAACGTCAGCGATACTGGCGGCATCTCGGATTAACTTTACTCGTGCATCTTTATTAAGACAGTGCATTTAAATTAATTACAATATCTTAATATAATCTAAATATTTCTTCACACATACTATTCATTAACACTGTTTAATAATATACAATTTTTTCAATATAATGAAACTTACATTGCATTCTGGGTGACTGTAGTTTCGGTTTCAACGGACTGTGGTTCTGATCTTTAAGCTGCTGTTGATGGTGTTGCGCCTGGAATTAGCCAATAACATATGTATGTTATAAATATTTATGTAACTAGCCTGTAAAAATCCATTCGAAAGACGTCCAATGCTGGGCATAGAGAATCAATGGTGCTCAGAGAATGCTAGTGCCATCCCCCAATTTGGGGGGATTGTCATAATCGTCACGCTTGGCAGACGAGTTGTCGATCGCAATAGGTGTTTGTGGTACTCAAAGGATGCTAGTGCTCATCCTTTGCTTTATCCCTTAATCACCTTTTACGACAACCACGGGAACGATATAGTACTATTTATATCAATTATTTTTATAGAAAAAAGTACAAGGGAATTGTTACCAACTTACCTGAATAGTCAAAGAAGATGCTATTACTAGAAAAAAAAACTCTTGTGAATACAATTTTAAAATAAAACCATACCTTGCTCAATATAAGTCTGAGTTTCCTCTGATCTTCGGTTTCAAGAGCGTCTGCTGTTAACGGACAGGTGGTGGAGAGATACTCGCACAGTTCCCGATGCTGTCCGGAATGGTAATGTCGTCCCTTACCCTGACTGTATAGCCATTCGGCTTTTAAACTGAAAATGTAGTCGTAAATCATGTAGATATATGCCCAAAATCTAACATGCCGTATATATTTAATCCAAAGTAATTGTAAAAGAGTTTTAGGAGGATTCTGTATCTTCATTTATTTATTTTTTTAAGAAAACTTGCAGCATAATACAAAGCATAAAATTATACACTATAAAAAACAGAATGCCAATAAAAAATAGAAAGAAACTGTAGACAAAACCATAAAGAATTTAAGTAAAGAAAGAGTAACCTAAAATAATTTTTAATTTCTTAATACTACTATTGAAGAAATCTAAGTCTACTTCTAATTCATGTCGTTTCTTCTTTAATGTTATTTCGATGTAATTATGTATTTAATGACACGAGACATTTGTTCTGAGGACCCACGAAGGAAAAAAAAATATGGAAAGCTCTCCCAAGATGGGCTACCGTTTTGCTGGAGCTTGGAAGTACTGATACAAGATTGAAAATACAACTTACCTACATGACACAGGCAGAATTTTGTATTAAATAATAGACTGCCATTAAAAAAAAATAAAAACTACAACATGACAGACCAAGATCGCCCTAAAAAGTATGGTTAATGTTTTCGTTACGAGTTTGAGATGTGACATTGTCTATCAACTTATATGAGGCGTGACGTCACTCTTTACAATAATCTCTACCCACATTTTAGCGTTAAAATAATATGGTAAGTAAGGACTTATTTAGTTTTGATCGGATTTCAACTCTGTTTTCAATGAGTTGTTGTTCATTGGGGTCGTTCAAGTATAACTGTATGCATTAATGAAAGGCGGGCAGGTCTATGTTTTGCTTATTTTTGATCAGGGAGGAGTCTGAATTGGTTATTACGTAAACAATCTTTACCTGTTAACTTTCTGTATTTTTTTTTCAAAATTAAACAAATCCTTATGTGAACTAGTACTTACCTTTCTATTGCACTGACGACAAATCCGTCGATCGATTTTAAGCTCATAATCCAGTTCAGCACAAACGGCCGGTAATCGAACCCGCTGTTTATTGTTAAGAAAACATAACTAATGGAAGAGTACATGCTGTATAGGTTAAGCATATGCCCACAATCTAGTGTGATGTTAAATGACGATATGGTCTAAGAAAATTAGCCTGAGCTTTCGGTGAAGGAAATCCTCGTGAGGAAACCATAGCATGGTGGTAGGACATTTTATAATAATGCCCGCTTGGGTAGCTACCACCCTCAAGTTAGTAGAACACTCACTTAAAAACCATTACCTCTAGGCTTAGTTTACTATCCTAGACCACATCGTCACTTAACATTAGGTGAGATTGTGGTCAAAGCACTGAGCTTACACCCTCTAAAAAAATCTTATAGTGAAATGTTAGGTTATGTTAATACTGATAATAAACAAACTATGGAATATTATCATAAAAATACAGTTTTTACAAAGTTTTGACATTTCTCTTTTGTCGGTACTCCTCGTGGCTGTCTAGTTTTTTTTTTAAATTGATAACACACTAAAGCTCATCATTAGCTATTGAATAATAAAAAAAGGTGCCAAACCGTTATAATTGAGAGGGTAAAAAAAGTGCAGAATCCACTCATACGTTTGGTAATTAAAAAGGATACAGTTTATCTTTCCCGCCCATAGCAACACACGGATTCCCCTGAACCGTGAAACTGTCCAGTTTACCCAAGTGTACCAAATGTGAGATCTCGTTCAAGTCTTGAATATTATTATGGGCTAAACCGAAGTGTTCCAAATTGGACGGAAGGTACCGATCGCATTGTCTAAGGTCCATTAAACGATTACGTTCGAGATTAAGATGCTGTGGATACATGCATACGTCACTATCACAACTTGATATGTTTGTTCCTTGATAACTCTCATGGTACAGAGATAACTTTTATCAAGATTAAAGGAGCATTAATTTTATAACTCTATAGGTCCGCTTAGTTAAATGGACTTTTTTATTAACAGTCAATAAAACAGGCAGATAATAGAGGTCGTCCCGTCCATTAATAACTTGAGGCTCAAAAGAGTCCCTTGTTTGGGAAAAATAACGAAATATCACAAGAGGTATAGGGAAAATGGTGCAGTAAGATATCACTTATAATATCTTTTTTAGTTAAATGCTTGATGAAAATTTTGCTCCTGGCTTTAACTTGCCGTTGCCAGGTAAAGAGTTCTAAAATTTTCCAGGAATAAATCCGATTACGCTTGTATTTAAATGTAATGTTCTAAAGTTTCTTAAAATTTTTGTACCTAAATTATACACATGATTTTGGGTAGGGGAAAGCTTAAAACCTCGCCGCGTATCATCACGTACTTCAAATAATGGAAGACCCCTAGCTATTCAAAATATATCTCAAACATTGCATTTTTGCTGCATCATAAAAAATACACTGAGTGAAATATTGCAAAAATCGCAAGGCCATAATTTTAACCAATTTACAGATACAGACAAATATGTCTTGAACAAAATTATATATCCTTACCTTCAAACTCTTCAAATATGATATATCAGCTATAAATGATATTTGATTATTGGATAAATCCAGATGCTCCAAGTGCATATTGTTGTTCAGATGCTCTATTGACTTTATGTTGTTACCTTAAAATAAATAATAGCATATTCTTTTACTTGCCCATATCTTATTTAATATTATTACAAAGAGGGAAGATTTGTATTTTTGTTCGTAACGAATAAACTAAAAAACTAATGGACCGATTTGGATGAAATTTGGTATGGAGATAGTTTGAAATCCAGGAAGTGACATAAATAGTTTTTATTCCGAAAATTCAACGGGAACGGGAACTACGAGGGTAAAATCGCAGAGATCAGCTAGTTTATAATAAATACATGTCAATATGTTTGCTCGGGATTAAAACTGAAACTACAGAACTTAACTAAATAAATTTCTGTACACGGTATGTGGCTTGACCCAGCTTGAAAAAGAATGGTTTTCGGCCTGATTAATAACCTTAACATTTTTTGTTGTAAATTAATTGTTTTACAGGATTTAATCAGTTGTTACTTCTAGTTGAAACACAATTTTTTATGTAATGATTGCTTTAAATTTTGTTGTACAATTAATAATAATTTATGATTATTTCAAATATAGCATTTTGTTGAAATTTATCAAAATGTTTTGTATAACTAATATAATTTCTTTATTGATTAGAAGTTACCCTAAAGACGTTTCATGGAGGTAAGTAATCACAATTCACAGCTATTATTTACTGTAAAAATTGCTAATTGCGATGAAATCACAATGAGCCTAATCGTTTTAGAAATAAGTTGTCCTTAAGCTCAACCATAGGAATAATTTAACTCAAGTAGAAAAATGTGGTTTTTTTTAATTATTAAAGATATGATGGTGATAATTTATTAAAATTAGTTAACAATCATTCCTTATTTTGTGTAAGGGAACGTACCCGAAATACGTGACCGTTTAGGGGGGGCAGAGAGGTCTTCAAAATACTACGCTCAGTCACAGGAACGGGGGGGGGGGCTTAGGTTTTTTGTTACCTAGTCGATTACACCGAGAGAAATTTCGCACTTTCTCGATCTATCTTTGAATATGGCGAGCATAGTTTAGTGCTTCTTAAGCTCACAGTTGGCCCCACGAGGTTTTATGTGCTATGGGAGAAAGCGTGGAGCGGTTAGATGTCAAGGCCGTCTATGAAGAGGAAATGATGATTAAGTCTGAAGAAATTCCTGATACTACTGCCCCCGTGATCAATGATGTATCCAAGTGGGCTGATACTGGGAACGTATTCATTGAAGACTTGCGAGACGGATATTAATGCAATTAAACAGAAAACCATGGTTATTTTCGTAAATTAAGTTGTAACGCTTCCGGCATTGCTATCCGTACACATTGAATATGTTTTTACATAAGTTTTTTCTTCATAATAATTAATTTAATAGTAATTATAAGCATGCATTCAGTCTTATGCAATAAACGCCATATTAATAAAGGAATATGAGTCAATTTATTTTCATTTGTTTCACTTTCTGCCTACGAAAAGATTAAAAATTATACTTGTCAATACTACGGAAAATGTCATGTGTCATGGCATATACCATGAGTGGTCACCGAGGGGAGGGAGAGGTCGAGAAATCATAAAAATAGGTCAGGTAACTTGGATACTTTCCCTAATAGTAAATTATCCTTATAAAAATATATCTAAATCCTTATTATGAAAGAACAAATTTCTTTATTTGCTTTTTTGCGTAATATTGTTCAATTAAAAGTTGGATAAATAAAAAACTAGGCAGCCCTTGGAGGGACTGCCGACAGAAGTGAAACCTCAAAAATATCTTATACTTATAAACTTTTTTAATGTTTAAATTATAATATGAATAATTAACATTTTACAATATGGTTAATTGAACTTGAAAAACACATAAAGAGCAAGCACTTAAACCCCATCTTATACTTGACATTCTGGAGCATGTTGACGGCTAATATAATAGTGACGCGAATCTATAAGTTTTCCCCTAAAGACGTTTTCACGTCAGAAATGAATAGTTTATAGTGCCTAATAAAAAGATTTTGTTGTTAAATTGCATTGATTGGCTTAAATTATTTATTCATATTAATCACTACTGCAATGATGAAATTATGTGTGAAGGCGCAAGGTCGACTCTTAACAATGACATCATAATTTGTAAGTTGATTTATCTCATCAATTTATGAAGTTTGATGTTACAAAAATAGGTGTGGATTATTTTTCTGTTTGCTATTACTGAATGAACTTTTTTTCACTTAATTTAGTATAATATCATAATTGTAATAAAATTAAAATAATCTATAAGAAATGCATTTGTTTTGAATTATCATATATTTAAATAAACTAAAACAAAGTACACTAGTATGCCGTGGAGGAAATTTTAACTGTATAAAAGAATAAATAAATATATAAATGTTTTAATTTTATATCCTTAATAAATTTAAAAAAAGACAAAGTTATTGTTAGTTAGTTTGTAATTCGAAAACAACTTAATCATTATATGTTTCTTTTTGTTGGAAATTATACATGTATTACGTGGTCAGGATTTAGAACATATTTTATCATGTTCAATAATATATATGGGTATACAGTAAATATAATTAGAATAATAAATAAAAACTTTACACAGATTACCATTGTTTTTCCTCATATCCTTAACATTAAAATATAAAAGGCAATGTCTGTCTGTCTGTTAATTGACACTTTCACTAAACACACAATAGTATGATAAATAAATAGTCATCAATCAATAGAATAGAATCGTATAATATTACCTGCTAATTTTAACACTTTTAGATATATCAAGTCCTTTAAGCCCTCAATCTGTAGAATACCATTGTTGTTGAGTGCCAATATACGGAGGTTCGTTAATCTGGATACACCATGCATTCTAAGCAGGAAGTTGTTGCAAATTGACAACTAAAAAACATAAAAACAATTCAGTAAACATTATTTAGTCCATTTTAAGATTGATTAAAAGTAGCTAATGTTATTAATGGTATATATATATATATATATATATATACTTGTTTTCCTCGTTTTTGGTTATACAGAAGACATGCACAAACAGCTGGTGGATAGGTCATAGATCTTTTAGGACCCAGATTAATATGAATTAAATGATTGTAAAATATGTAATACCATATGAATTACATTTGAAAAAGTCATATTTCAGAAGTAGGCTTTTAAATTTTAATGTTCCATAATTATAACAAAATATTTAATATGTTATAGTAAGATTACCTTTTTATCAATTGTATTATATTCAAGTAATTTATTATATTATAGGTATTTCATTTAGGTTTTACTGTGTATCTTTTAAAGTAAATTTGGAAATCGCCTTTGGCTAATTCCAAATGTTAATAATAAGTTAAGTGAATATGTAATTAAAAGCTGTTGATTTTTCTAATAATAATAAATAATTATAAGTATAATAAATACATTCTGTTTGGAAGTTAAACATATGATTTAAAACTCAAAGAAACTGTTGTCTATACCGAGCCTGCTACAAATGTCTTTTATAATAATATGTTATCAATATATTTTTGGTAAATTCCCATGCATTGATTTCTTATTTGAGATATGTGTAATACATAAGCTAGAAAACATTAAACAAATTTAAAATAATTTTTTACACACTATTTTTAATACCCTTTAAGAAGATAAACAATGAACTTACATTTTCAATTCGACTGTATGAATCAATATTATCAAGCCGCTGTAATTCATTTTGATCTAATATCAAATTTATAATTGTTTTCGATTCTTCATTGGGCGCTTTCTCTATTTTTTTCAACCCACGCCTCGAAAGGTCCAATGTTTCGTGCTTGGTGTCGTCTACCAATAAAAAAACAAAATTATTTCAATTATCTATATTAATAATTATACAAAACGGTTGTACTTACCCATATTTACAATGATTACAACATTTTTTATTTATCTATCAAATTGAGACATTTTCCACAAAAATCAAAATCAACATTTGTAAATTGACGTTCAGAATACTTTGTTGATGTATAATGTTTATGTGATTCCAATTCACTTCTTATCTATGAAACTCAATTTAAGCGCCATTTTGTATGAAAAGTATTTTGCTGTTCAAAATTGTGTATATTCCTGTAATTAAGTTTAAATTAAAAAATATTGGTAAAAGAATAATCGGCATCACACCTGTAATTTAAAAAATAATATTGGATTGTTAATATATTCAGAACAAACCTCACCTTAAATGACGTTTGGTAGTGCTTTTTTTTTGTTTGATCGAGTCATAATCGACTAGATTCTATTTTTAACATTAACGATAGTAATCGACTTAAAAAATTGGTAAACTATTAAAAATAATGGCATTCGACATCTCTAGTGTGCGGTAGCGGCGTTATTGATAAGGTTAGTGAAAATATTTTTGCAAAATGTAGTTTATCTCTTATAACTTCTCATAATACTAAATTTGTTTACACCCAATGAAACAATACAATCGAAATAAACTAAGTCTCAGTAAAAAATATCTTGGTTTCATTCATTTTTATCATTATTTAGAAGGACGCGATCATTGACATTTTTATGTGTAAAGTTTTGATAAACTCATCAACAGTGTATTTCAAAATATTGCAATTGAAGTTTTAATTCTAACTCGCTCCTATTATAGGTGAATAAATAATGTTCAACAATAATTTAGAAATCGAGCCCACTGCTATTTTCTATTTATAGCTATACCTAGCATATTTAACCTCTTTCGTTTTTAGGCGGGAGAATGGTTTTGGCAAAGGGTCTGAGGCCCCTACAGGTGCTTGGCGTGATATTATTCGTGAGGATCTTGTCTGTATTCCTCGTTCGGACTTGGTACGTTCCTGATGAATATTGGCAGACCCTGGAAGTTGCCCACAAACAGGTGTTTGGATATGGAGCGTTGACATGGGAGTGGCAAAAAGGGATAAGAAGTTACCTATATCCTAGTCTTGTGGCCGTATTTTACACTATCTTGAAGTTAACTGGACTGGATTATCCAGAGGCTGTGGTATGAATTACACTTTTGAAACTAATTACAGGAATATGAAATATAAAGATAATTATTATATAAACTGATTTAAGTTTAAAATTTTTCATTAATTTATGTTTTGTTAAAACGAAAAACCTATCCTAGATGATTCATATGTAAGTGACTACCATAAAAGAGCATTACTTTTTAGGAAATGTGAGTAGTTAAATAACGTAATCCATAAAAATCAAGGCTAAAATGTTCAGAACTGGGCAATTGAGTTATACTCTTATTTTTGTGCTTGTTTTTATGAAAATATTCATTTTAGGTCCTGTTTCCACGGCTCTTTCAAGCTATTCTCAGCACTGTAGCTGATTATAGCTTCTACAAATGGACAGGTGGTCGTAAATGGGCTTTATTTTTAGTCCTCACATCTTGGTTCTGGTTTTATACTTCGGGTAGAACTTTGCTGCAGACTATGGAAGCTGTTTTAGTTGCTACTGCTCTCTCAGTGTTTCCATTTAAAGATGGAAAATTGAGCTTCTATGATAAAGGTATGCATTTTTTATGATTTTTTTATATTGTTAAATTTTTAGGATTCATGTACATATTAGAAATAAAGACAAGTTGGCTGTCCCACACTTCAGGCTAAATAAGTCTAATAAAAACAATATAGTTAATAGTATTCAGTTCTACAATAAGATCCCAAATAACATGACCAATTTACTTAACAATATGTTCAAGTAATGTCTCAAGCAAGTCTTAATTTCCTAAGGTTGTTACAGAGTAAATCATTATGTGAATGATAGTGATGTCTGGAATTTGCACACATCTCTGTGCTTACGCTAACATTTGTTATGACTATGATTTGTATAGTTTATATATATGTAAAGAAAATATATCTCTTTTATTATGTATTATTATATTTTATAATAATGTAAAGAGTTTATTATGATATTTTGATACATGTCAAATGTGTTATAAATTATAATATTGTTCATAATTGTATTTTTCAGTTTGGACTTGTAAAAAATAAACTTAAAATGTCCTTTCTTTATTAAAAAGCAACACATCGTTTATTTTAATTGTCCTTTATTTAAAAAAAAGAACCATATCAAACTTCTTGCCGGCTCTTTTCAACTGGGTTGTTTTCCGAACTGGTAGTGTTTTTGATGTTCATAAGCGTCTTCTTAGGGCCTAAATTGAATAAAGATTTTTTATTTTGATTTAGATGTGGGATATATTGTATTCTTAACATCAAAGGTTTTTTTTTTATTTCTCGTGTAAATACTTCAGCTTTTTTATAGTAACTCAATTCAAAATTTGTTATGCTACCTGGAAAAGTTACTGGAAAATTGATTTGTAATAATTGAATTTATACTTACAGAAGAGTAGAATGAGACATTATAGCTAAGGACATGATTAATACATAAGGATATGTAAAATATGAATAAGTATACAGAACCTGAAGAAATACATAATAATATGTCACTATTTAAAAATATATGGCTGAAATGTGTTATTTATTTATTTATTACATATGGATTATAAGCATATAAGACATTCTAGTTTATTACAAATTTAAACAATAATATTATTCTAAATTTATAAAATGCCCTAACAATTAAAATGGTCATGTCATGCACATAATTTAAAAAACATGTTAGTTACAAAAATACCAAATTTAAAAACTATAGAACTAAATTAAAAATAATTAAAATATAAAACTAAATTAAAACTAAAACTATTAATTATTCTACTAAAAAATATGATTGTGTGCTAAAATTATAATTTAAAAAAAAAATTGTATTTTAATTAATACAATATATATTATATACAAAACGGTTTTAATTAATCCATGGTCCAAGAGAAGATGACTGATATAATAATATGTCCTTTTTAAATTTTGTTCTTTTATAATAAAATATGTCACAAGTTTTGTGTAATATATTATATAAGGGGTGAATAAAAACCTAAATTTGTAGAAGAATGAGGGATGTTGAACGGGATGTATTTATTAGATCTAGGGGGCATTACTGGAATATTTATTTTGGATTTACTTGTGACACCTGAACAATCCATTAATTTAATTTAATACCATTAATTTGTTTATATAAAAACATAAGATCCAGTAACTTTCTTCGGTTGTGGTGTGATTATTTCACGCATTATTAGTTATTAGTACCATATTATTTCAAATATAAAATAGTCTTCAAAATATATTCTTTTACAGAAAATACAAAGTGGATATGGCTGGCAGTGGTATGTGTGTTCTTGAGGCCAACATCCGTGCCAATTTGGGTGGTTCTCGGCTTGTACAATTTGTTGACGACTAACCAAGGAAGGTTACGTTTGCTTGTTCGTACTTATGTTCCTATTGGGTGAGTTTTGTATTATTTGTGTTTAGAGGTTTGAAACATTTTAATCTACATACATTTCTTTTTATCCATTACACACAAATTATCAAACTCCTTCAACATTGTAAATTAATCAAAGGTATTTTAAAAAGCCAAATTGTATCTTAATTAATCTTAATTCTGTTCCAGTTTAATTGCTGGTGGTACTTTAGTAGGATTGGACACTTATTTTCATGGAAGCCTAATTATAACACCATGGGAGTTCTTTAAATTCAATGTGCTACATGATATTGCATCTTTCTATGGGAAACATCCTTGGTAAGTGTTGTCAATTATTGAACTAATTCACTTTGGTATCTTTGAGACTGATGAAGTGATAAAGGCCTTTTCAATCATAGAATTTCAATTGAAAAGTTTGTTTGAATAAAAATAAAGCCATATTGGCCTGTGTGTAAATGTAGTGAAAGACTGTAATTTCCTTCATAAGAATTAAAGTGTAAAGAATTAAAATTCAAATGGAATTGCATTTGAATTGTGTAAACTAAATACTTACATAAAAAAAAATTAATCACCCTTTAGTAATTCAATTAGTGGATATTTGTAGCGGAATTTTTCTTTAATTGTTACGCTAACTTTAACATTAAAGCATCAATATTGGAGTGTTTGACGGGATTTTGGTTTGTCTAATTTTTAATTCTATGTATTGGAGGCATTTTAAAACATCTATTTTGGTTATTTATATGCACAAGTGAAATGTATTAAAAACAATGACACGTTGCGTAAATTCTGAAATGTCAAAAAAATTTCCTAACATTGAAGATTTAAAAAATAATATAAAGTTTGAACTAAAAAACTCGTATTCATGGTGGTAATAAATTATTTAAAAAAGATACCACGGAGATTTTGTATTGACTACAAAATCAGTAATAGGTACAATGATTATTGGTTTATAGGTACTGGTATTTAACTCAAGGATTACCAGCGGTTTTGGGCATCAATTTGATACCAGTTTTATGGGCAACGGTGAAGGTGCTCCGTCGACCGAAAGAGAATAAAGTCTGTACACTTCTGTTAACTGCTGCGGTATTGCACATAGCTTTATACAGGTCAGTAGTTTTATGATATTATTCTGTCTGTCCGTTGGTATTAAAAGCAATTTTTGATTCAATTAATTAGGCTCTGAAAATTTTGCTTATGAATGTGATAATACTACTTGTGTACGCTTTGAGGACTTTCGAAGTGTCATGTAAGTTTTAATGGAGTGTCGGGGGAGGGGAAAGGTGTTTAATGCTGTGCTTATTTTTAATGACATGGGGGTGAAGGGTGGGTCTGGATAGTGATGTAAGAAATATGTAGTTATATCCCCTCAGTCAACCCCTGCCTTGATATTCCAAAATGCCAGTCAGATAAAGTTTGTACTTTAGACTAAGAAACGTAACATAGATTTTAATTTATTCTGTTACTAACCACCATTTGAGAAACGTGAAAATTATAAAGTAATTTTGACGTTTTTGAAAAGACTCCCGAGATCCGTCTCAATTTAAGTATGTATTTACAATTTTTTTTAATTATGCCAATGCCGACGTAATCATGGGGAGCGGGGGGAGGTAAGAGCTAATGCTGACAAAAGAAAGGGGGTGTCGAAATTATAAACATTTTGTTTACGTGTAGCTGATGTTCATTTTTTTTTTCCTTAATTCATATATGTACATTAGCGGAATAAGATGTTTCTATTTTGTTAAATTAGATAGTACATGAAATATATTATTAAGGTGAAACGAATTATGTAGCAAAAAATGGTGGCGCATTCTCTAAATCGTTGAGTGTTTAAGAGTTAATTTTAAATGTTTTATTTTTAATATATATAATATTTTTTCAGTTTAATACCACACAAAGAATTCAGATTTCTATTGCCTATACTACCGATCCTGTTGTATTTGGCTCAAGACGTCATCGTCCCTTGGAGTAGGAAAGCTAAGAAGTGAGTTTGTTTTTTATATATATGTTTAACTAGTTGTATGCCCGCATTTCATATATTCTTCACTGCATTTTTTTATACGGTACCCTAATTTTTGTTTAGTACTAAGATAAAGTAAAAAAATGTCTCATAAATTTAAGCACTTGCCCGTATAAAACTGTGTATCGAATCGGATTTTATTCAATTTTTTAAGAGTTATTTTATTTTTTACGCGGAACCTTAACTATTCTCGAAAATTAAAAGTACCCTAAGTTACGCGGAGTAACTTCAGCATTCTATCAAAAAAAGTTCCGTCCCAATCGGTTCAGCCGTTCTGGAGATTACCCGGAAGAAACAGACAGATAAAAATTGCGTTTTTGGTATAGGTATCGCTATTGTATAGGTGCATAGGTACATTCATATCTACTTCGTAAAAAAAAAAACAAATTGACATTACAAACAAACACTTCAGTTTTATTTATTAGTATGATAGTAGCCAAATGGCCACTTGCCATCATTTTTGAATAAATAAATATCTATATTTTATTGAATAGTATCGATATATCGACAACAATTACATTATACATTACAACAATTTTATACATACAAACAATTATAAGTGCATTTACCTTTTATGGCCACCACCGCATATGCATATGTTGTGACCATGAGTATGACAATCAATTTAAAATTTGACAAAACAATAAAACAGTATATTATTGCATATTTTGTGGGTAAGAAAAAAATAAGAAATGAGTGCCATCTTGTACTTGACGTACTTTAGCATGTTGGCGGCTGACGTCAAAGCATTAGTGACGCGAATCTATAAGATTTCCCTTATCAAGAATTGTTCAACGCGGGTTGAAGAATTTTTCAGTTCATTAATGAAGCGATGATGGCTTAGTGCTGTCGGATTTCGCGTCAATGGACGCAGATTCAAACCCACCTATTCAACTCTAAAATAAGCCTGAGCTTTCGGTGAAGGAAAACATCGTGAGGAAACTCATAGCATGGTGGTAGCGCCTGGGCCTGGGTGGCTACCTTCCTCTAGTTTGAAAAACCTGTCGCTAAATACTAATAGGTGTGTTCCGGCAGCATCACTTGAGAACTAGTACCTCTATGCTTAGTGTATTTACCATCCTGGACCATATCGAAACTTAACATCAGGTGAGATTTTAGTTAAAACATTGAGCCTATATCGTGGGAAACAAAAAAATCAACCGACAAAAGGATTTCTGGAAACTGTATGTGGTTGTTTGTGTTCAGATGGCAACTGTACGCTGTTGCTGGCGCGATGCTACTCGGGAACGCACTGCCGGCCGCGTACTTCAGCACCGTGCACCAGGCGGGGACGCTGCAGGTGATGCCGCTGCTGCGTGAAGCTGTGCCTGGCAACCGATCCTCCATAGTGTTCCTGATGCCGTGCCACTCCACACCACTCTACAGGTATTATACTACACAACTAGAAAATGTCTCAAAAAAAAAATACTACCAACCAACACTTAACCTCGTTATACTTACTCCCCCCCCCTCCCCCCTGTGTTCATGATTTTTCTGCCTCATTATATCTTGTACTATAATTAAGAGGACATGCAGTCGGAATAATAGGTAATTTAGAAATCTATTGCTATCGCGTTGCGCCCTAAAGAAAAAATAGATGAAAACATCACTTCTTAGTGCCCTGTTTCCTCCTTCAAAACTGAACCGATTTTTAATTTTCTTTCAGTTTTAGAATAATAAAGATTTTGGCTAAGTCTCTACGTTTTGCTTTTTTTTTTTTTATTTTATCCATGAAATTTGTTTGACGAACGTCTGAAATGCGACTACTATTTTTTTCAAAAGTTATGCATCAATCAAAATTGCGCTATTTTTCAAGTTTTTCAATATTATTTTGTAAATATCTCGGAAACTATTACAGTTACAGGAATGGACCACCGTTTCGCCATTTTATTTTTTGATAAAAAAAAAATTGAAAAATTTAGAATTTCTGTAAATCATCAAAACATCATAAACATCAAATTTTTGGCTAATTTTTTTCTTAAATACCTTGGACTATTCTGAAAATATCCTGAAATTTTTGGAACTGTGTTTTTGTTATTTCAAATTACAAAGTCTTGATTTTTTTTTTCATTTTTGATTTTTCTCTTTTTATGGGAAGTGAAACTAAGCAATCATATAATTTTGTAATTTAGAGCAGTAAAACTTTAATTTATTGATATGATAATATGACAAAAAGCCATCGCCAGCTTTTGTATTTTTTTTATTTTTTTAATAATAGTTTTCAACCGTATACTTAATTTATATTTTGTTATGTAAGTCGGAGCTTTTTTAACCCTTTCTGGGTTGTTCGTTCATTTTTCATCTTCTCAATCTGAAAGAATATATATATATATATAGATTTGTAATTTCACATTTAGAATCTAAATTCTAACAAAATACGTTTCGTAGGTGAATATATAAAAAAAAGACCTGTCCCTGTAAACAATTTCATTGAATTATTAGACTATTTAATTAATATTAAAAAAAAATAGAGATAAACCAGATCAAGTTTTTCTCTCTCTACGACTGGATTGTTTTCCGAATTGGTGGTAGTGTTTTTAAGCGCCTTCTCAAGGTGTAAATTGAATAAAATAATATGATATGTCAGTATGTCCGTCGACGGTTTCTTGTTAAAAACCTCAAAAATTGGTTTACAGTAGGATCCTGATTATCCGGATATCCGATTATCCGGACTCCTTCGCGGGTCTAATTACCGTCTTAGAAATGATTTAACGGCGCAACGAGACATGTTACCGTCGAGTTTCTTTCCGCCTCCGACGTGTAAAATACTACTACTACTGCTCTCATTTGTTTGCGCAATAGTGTCTGCTATCGTTTCATTATATTTGATAGCGTTCAACTGATAGGATGTATTGTTGAAGTGAAACCTTCTTTATTATTTTATGATTTGAAAGTCGATGAAACGAAAAAGCGACAGTACGTTTATGATGGAGGTCGGATTTGTTCATAAAATTTTTGAGAGCGTGTTTAACCCGGTGGACTAATCCGCGTGTCTCAAATACTGTACGACGAAAAGGCCGGAGGTTCGAACCCAGGGTGGGTAACATATTTTTTATTTTTTTTAAAGGTGTCACTTCTACTACGTGTGAATTGCACACATTAATTCCTTTGTTCAAAGGCTGTGACTCATTACGTCAAAGATTAATTACAAATTATTTCAATTAATAATTTTAAATTACATAGGTTATTCGATTTTTTTTTTTAATATCGTGTTGGTTAAATGACTTATGTAAAACACTTTCTATAATAAAATAAATTATTAACATTTACATATAATTATCGTTTGATTTGACTTTGAAATCGATTATTCGGATTTTCGATTATACGGAACACCGCTGGTTTTTATTTGTTTCGGATAATCGGGATAATACTGGATATAATTGTTTGGCAGTCACCTGCATATGAACATAACTAGCCGGTATTTGAACTGCGACCCACCGTTCAACAAACCGGGCGAGACGTACGAGTCGGAAGCGTTCTTCCACAACCCTCAGCGCTGGTGGCGCACCGAGTACTCCGCCAGGAGTTTGCCCACTCTCGTCGTCTGCTTCGACCGGCTCAGGGGAAGGATCGAGAACATTCTAACCGGCTATAGGCAGTTATACGAGATACCGCATACACAGGTCAGTTATAAATGACTCCTCGTTTCTTGTTAGTGAAACTAATTTCATAATTCCACGAACTAATGCCAGAAATTACTTACTTTTTGAAAATCCCCGTTGCACGAACTAGATGTGTGGAGTTACACAGTTACAGTTATTTATATCGTTCATGCAATATATATATTAATAAATAAAATTTGAAGTATCTATTTCTAATGTCAAATATTTAGTTTTTTTTTTATTAAATAGATCTAAATTAAATACGATATATATTCCGAAAACGTAATTTTTCAAAATTTTTGTCTGTCTGGTCATTGCCTGAAGCATTGCTAAATATAAATGCCAGTGGGCTGGGCATATTGCTCACAGAACTATCACGAGCTAACAGAGCTATCACGCACCAAAAGACGTAGAGCGGGTAGACGGCCCACTCCCCCCCTCCCACAAGGTGGACTGACGACCTGGTGAAGGTAGCGTAATCCGCTGGATGCGGCCGGGTGCCGCAAGACCGGTCGTCGTGGAAATCTTTGGGGGAGACGTATGTCCAGCAGTGGACGTCTTTCGGTTGAATGGATGGATGGATATTTAGACTTGTTAGTAGGGCGTTTTCTAATAATACCCGCCTAAGTCACTCTCCACCTTCAAGTTAAAAAAAACCTGTCGCCATATACCAATAAGTGTGTTTAGGTTAAAGTGGTAGTTAGTTAGATAGTTTTAAAAAAAATTGTCTTTAACCTCACCGCATATCATCTGAGATAGGTATTAAAAAGTTGCTAAAACATCACGTGATTAATGAATGACCTCTAAGCTGACATCATGGTGTCTGTTTGTTTATTAACTCGAGAACCATAAGACAGATATACAAGATTATAAGTTCTAAATAATATATTCTCTGAACAAGTTTTAGTATATATTTCCACTGCATTGGATATTTATGGAACAAGTTAGATTAATGAATCTTTATTGCCCAGTTCCCGGAAGGCGAAGTCGGGGAGAAGGTACTAGTTTACCAGAAGATCGAAGGGCAACCGAAACCTCCGGCTGACGAAGCCGTTTAACGTCAGTCACTACAGATAGTGTAGCAATTATGACACAGTGTCTCACTGAAGCTACTTACGAACAATCCTGAGTTTTATAACAGATCACAGGTATAACAGCATTTAAGTTTTTGATTTAAAAAAAAAGGTCGACCATACTTAAATTATAATTACCGTAAAGGACCAGTTATTTGACAAAAGTTTTATTTCTAAGAATATCCATAAAATATATGTTTTTAAATACATTCATAAATCAATTTTAACTGCTTGTAATTAAAAAGCCTAAAATATAAAGAGTTTTGCTATCAAAAATAAAATACAGAGATCATTAAAATTGATCCATCCATATTTGAAATAGATATGTTTTCTTATTGCACATTTAAAATAATTGTTTTATAATTATTGTTCTTAGAATTGTTTATTTTTTAATATATCGGATTTATATTGTAAAAAAATGACATTGGTAAAAATGTCATCGCCGCCATTAAAAAAAGACAAGTATGCAATATTGCCAACTTATCTGTTATTATGAGGACACACGGTAATTTAATCGTACGAATTTTTAGCAGTAAACAAATAAACATAAATGTATTTCTTGTATCTAATATTGCTGATGTTTTTGGATGTTTGTTGAAACGTTTAAAAATTTTATTCTAAAATACGATAATTTGAAATTTTTTGTGTTGGCAATAATAAAATTATGACAGAAACGTTTATGAATTATTTAACTGTGAAAAGTAAATTAAAGTTAAAAGTAATAGTAAATCTTTACAATTAATTAAAAACGTTTAAAAATTATAGATAATAAATAGTATTGCGTCGTATGGTCGATCGAACTTTGTTCCTTCTGCTATAAGTGTTCTATGAAATAACGTGAAACGAGGTGACACAGTTGTGTTTTTATTATTTAAATTATAGTAACTCGAATTAATTTAATTGGTTTTTTGGTGTATTGAATAATAATATTAGTATTATAATCACCACTATGCGGGTGTATCGCCCCGCGGGATGTGTTCCGAATAGAAATTAATTTTACGTAAATACATATGTTTTTATTATATACATACATATATGTAAATTCCCGGTCACAGTGTTTGTCCATGATATTCTCTGACCACCACTCCCAACATTATCCCGATTAAAATGTTTATAGGATAAAATTACCCGGGCAACGCCAGTTAGGGAGGTTAGTATATAAATATACAATAAAGATATATAATTGTTGTTTTCACACTTATTCAATAACTATTTGTCATATTATGAATTTTAATAGATGCATTATTTAATAGATCATATTAGTATGAGTAATTATTGAGTTTTTAATAATTATTATACTTAGACAATTAAAGCCAAGTGCAAAGCCTGTAGCAAATATAAGGGAGCACTTTGATATGAAAATAGAGTAAAACATTACTATTCTGGTTTCATGGAAGTAAATTTAGAGGTGCTATAGAAAAGTCCAAAGAAGGTCACTCATTTGAAAGTATTGCTTTGACCCGTGACTTTTGCTACATATCTACACAGTTAATGTGGCTCTGAATAATTACAACTACTAATAAATAATATATAATAAATAATCTCTTCGATCAAAACACAGAGGTGCCTTGATTAATATATAATTATAGATTTCATCTAATAATTTCTCAACATTTAGTATTCAAACTAAACAATAATCTAATAAAATTTCACAATTTATTTTAAAATGAAACATATACAAGTTTATTTACATAATAAATATCGAAAACAAAATAATTAAGACATTCGAAAGTTTATTTTAACTTCCAACTCATCTGAAATGTGTAAACTGAAAATATTTCAGAACTTTAGCTAAATAAGTGTTTGGAATACATTGTAATGTTATAGTTTGAATGAACAGTACAACTTTTTATTTATTTTTAGTAAATTAAAAACAAACGTCGAACAGCCATTTGGCTTTACAGCCTCATAAAAATGAGAGTTGAGGAGTATATTTTATCCTACTTAAATAAATTGTATAACCCCTTGAGCACTTACCTGGCGTTTTCACCAGCTTTCCATTGTTTTCCTATTGTCTTATTTTTATGGGTACTCGACACATTAAATTATTTAATAATTATCATATGCACAGTGAGTCGCTTTTTGTATATTTCTATACGAAATCATTATTTTTTAAAAGACAATTTGCAGTTGAAAGTAATTGATTATAAATTATAGATGAGCTAATTAATAATAATTAATTAGCGAATTATAGCTAATTTTATTAACATTTTGTATTTTATACTGACTACAGAATGTTTTCTCGATGTAAAAAGTATAGATGTTAATACCTTATTTGAGGCATATAGTATATTCTAAATGATCACAATTAATTATGAAATATGGTAAAACCTTTGAATCTAATAATATCCATGACTGACATTTTCAAGCTTCAATGAATTACATGATACAGTTTGAATAGTTCATACACTTGCCAAATAATAACTTTACTATTGCTAATATAATTATTTTATTGTTATTAATAATCAACAATAGATAAAGCCTTATAAGGCAATGATTCAGGATGAACTAACTCCTACCACCGATAAATCATCATAAAATAGTTTTAAGAGCTTTCACCGGCTTCAAGTAAGACAAATTGAATGGTATAAACATACGTATATGTTGTGGTGCCTTTTGGCGTTGTATCTTCACGCTTTCTGGTGTTAGGTATTGCATCTTGGCCCTTTCTGGCGTTAGGTGTTGCCTTTTGGCGCATTCTGACGTAAGGTTTTGTATATTGGTACCTTCTGACGTTAGCTTTTGCATTTTGGTTCCTTCTGGCGTTAAGTGTTGTATCTTTGTGTCATTTGGCGTTAGGTGTATCTTGGCGGCCTTCTGGCGTTAGGAGTATCTTGGCGTCTTCTGGTGTTAGGTATTGTATGGTGGCGCCCTCAAGTGTTAGATGTTTCTAATAATTTGTTAATCAAGACTATGATGTATTATAACGTGCTATGATTCTTCTTATTCTTTTAAGTGTTTGTGAGGAAGTTTAGTAAAATGTTCAAGACTCTACTACTTCGGTTTTCAATCTTGAGGTGCGGTATATTGAAGGGGGACAGTATATATATATATATATATATGTATATTTAAAACTTAAAAAAATGTACTTTTCAGTGTTTTTATTCAAACCACACGCTTATATTGACAAAAAGAGAGATTGCCAAGAAAAAAAAGGAAAGGTTGAGAACCATTGTTATAAGATACATGTCTTATCACGGTACATTATAGTATGTTTCTATTACAGCTTACAGCAGTTCTATTACATCTGCATTAATATTTGTTGCAATTAATATTTTTTTATCAACGGTTTTATTTAAAAATGACGAGTAATTTTTTAAATTGGTTTTTTTTTCTGCCTCATTGTGAAGGAATTAAGGGTTTTATCGATTATAAAGATCTGTCGAATGTTGCTAGGTATACTTGAACAATATTTTTTTCAAATATTATTTGTAAATCTGTAGTATTTATGTACGCCAGTACATTTAAAATTATAGCATCAATAAATGTGCAAATAAAATTTAAACACATTTTTTTCTACACGTGCTGTGCTTTGACCACAATCTCACTTGATGTTAAGTGACGATGTGGTCCAGGATGGTAAACACACTGAGCCTAGAGGTTGGTTATTGACATTGCTTGGCGTTCTTCAAAATAAGGATTTGTTATCTGTTATTTTCTTTACCTGTAACATAAAAGTTTTGATTTCTTAAGTAATTACTTAAGTTACACCAGCTTTTTAAATTGACAGTAAATATATATATGCTTGTATATTTAATTTTACTTGAAGCCGGTGACTTGATTAATAATTATTAAAGTTTTAATTGTTTATTTAATATTATAATTATGAATTTTAATTGAGAATTATTATATTAAAAATATTTATAATTCAATCTAAATATTCATAATATGGTAGTAAAATGGTATGGTGTTGCTCAATATAGAAAGACAAAGTATTATAAGATCTCTTGTCTTAATAGATTAAAAGATATAAAAAAAAAATATTTCAAAAGTTTAAGTAAGCCTTGCTAATTGTTGACTTGTTGCATATTATACTTACTACTAGTACCTACTTCTATAAATAAGTCAATTAAATTTTATAATTAGTAAGTTATAAAGTTGTCTATTTGAGCGCGTAAAGTACATTCAAACATGCTACTACCATGCCTGCCCTTAAATTATAATTATCATTCATCTTCAAATACTTTTCAACTACTTACTATTAAGTTATAATAATAAATTAAATAAATGATTTTTGTTTTGAATAGAAATTATCTAAAAAAAAAAAATAGATAAAATTAAATGTTAATTCGTATTTATAGAAAAAAATTCGAGCTACTTTGTGCGCTTATAGATTTTTATTAAAAAGAAAAATAATTGTTAATAGTTTAATAAATGTAAAAAAATAATAATTGCGAATATTTACAACGTAGTAGTAAAAGTAGTAAAGGTAAAGTAGTAAAAAATAGCATTTCTAATTAATTTTTAAAAAATTAACAGCGTTTTAACTAACAAAAAGAATCTTATACCGACCATAAAGAAGGTGTTTCTAGAAGATAAAACTCTTACTAAATAAATATACTAACTGTTTAAATTGCGCATAAGGTAACTCGAATAAATTATAATATAATATTATTTTAATTTAATTACAATATTGATAATTTCTAAATGGTTTGGACGCACTGTGTGTTTTCAACGCGCATATTTATCTCGCCATATGCCGCAAAAACCTTATCTGTATTGCAAATAAAAATTCCTGACAACCTTAGTATTGCCACATACTTTTGTAAATTTACCTTAGTGTTTTTTATTTACGCTATATTTTTTTATGTATAACCCTTTTTGGGATAACAGGCGTGAGCTTATGTTATGTTATCTTATTTTTTTTATTATTAAACATTTCTGGATATGCAGTCATGCTATCAATTTTTATACATTTTTGTAAGTCTTTATGCATTATAAATTCCGCGTGGTTGATTTCTTTCAGTGCGTGTTTTAGATAATAATGAGTTACATTGTTTTTCTTGTGGTAAGATAAACGTAATGTATTTTATAGATAGTATATTATATGAAGTGTGAATTTTTAATAAAGATTTTATTTTTATGTTTGTTTTTATTAGTAATTAATGTTTTATGCCGTTAATTGTCATTGTTTTAGAATATAACGAATACTTAAAAAATGCAGTCCAATCCTAATCCGTTTGCATCCTTGTTTTATTAAAACTTTTCGGCGCGTATTTCTTGTTATATTGTTTGGAATCTTTGATATTTTGGTAATGAGTGTAATGATTGGTTTTAAAGTAATTGACTTTTGTAATATTATATTATTATTATTTATATGTCATAATTATATTTAATTAATAAATTCATTAAGAAAACCCGAAGGTTTTCTTTTAATTTATTCATGTTAACTGTCAGTATATCTATCGTGGATAATAAGATTATATCTCATTTTAGTACTGGCCATCATTAATGGGTATGTTACTGGCCATGTTAAACCCCATCGTAATATAAAAGATTGTAAAAAGAACTGTCACTACTAGACAGCCATGTAACGTGTCTGATATATAAAATTACAGTAATATACAATGAAATGGCTTTTATACATTCAATCGACCGACAAAATATAATGCACAACATTTGAGCCCACTGTCTAAAAACAAATTTCACGGTCGACAAATAATGTGGATTATATTTTGTCGGTCGATTGAATGAATAAAAGCCATTATTACGTTTTATATTACTGTAATATTATATATATCACACACGTTACATGATTAATAGAGATTGTTATATTTAATATTGATTTATATTTGCGTGGTGGTAGGAGTTTCGTACCCGACGACATAGCTACCACCGCTCATTTGTGAAAAACTCGGCAGTGTGACAGGTTAAGAAGTGCCGCTTTCTGGAATTAGTAAGGATATGTTCAGAGCTACTAAAAAGCTTTAGCTTTGGTCAGTAGCGGCGTTAGGGCAGGGCGCGGTTGGGCGACTGCCCAGGGCGCCGGACATTATGGGGCGCCGAAAGTGCTCCTTTATATCCCCTCGCTTATTGAGTGAGGCCTACTTACTCGTAAATTGTTGGATATACTATCCAACGACTTGGTCAATAATTCGAAATATCAAAATAATTGATCATATAATAACTAGCGGCCCAGTGCAAATTCACATTGATAATTATCCGAAGAATGATACAGGGCGACCTTTCTCTAATTCTCATTTCATAAAAAACTAGCGAACAATGAATCAATTTAGCGTCGTTGGTTAATATATTCCGTTTCTAAGGGTCGAGTTGTTGCCGGTAATTTGATAGTAGCTCAACGTCGAGTTTTGCAAAGGAATTGGCTGAAGAACTAGAAATTGAACCTGTTTTTAAAGCTACTTCAAAATTACAAATTTTTAATCTAAATGTTGGTGAAACTGCCCGTGATGAGCCTATAATTTCTCCAGAAAAAAAATTTGAGGTTGAATTTTCAACTCTCTCTTGGATATTACTTTAATTTCAGTTAATGAAAGATTTGAACAGTTAAATGAGTACTCGGAATCTCGGTCTTTTTTGTATAATATAAAACAAATTCCAGAATAATATGAACTTATCAAACACTATGGTGATCTCCAATTGAAATTAACTGTAGACTCTAAATCAGATAAAGATGGTTGTATGTTGTGTGATGAATTTATAAGCCTGAAATATTTTTGGCTTAATCAGAATGTGATTACCCCTGCTTATGTTTTAAATTTTATCAAAAATCGCAACTTGCAAGAACTGTATCCAAATGTATGGATAGCATTGCGAATATTATTGATTATACCTGTAACGGTTGCTAGTGGGGAGAGATTGTTTTCTAAGCTTAAGCTGATTAAAACTTATTTGCGATCGACAATATCTCAATTTAGATTGACGAACTTGGCAACTTTGTGAACCTTATCAAAGAGTTTGTCGATAGAAAAGAGAAAGAAAAGATAAAATTTTACTAGTTTATAAATAAATGTTTATTTTTTTTAATAAATGGTTATTTTATTACACACATTGCCATTTTTACATAAAGTTGAATTGTAGTTAGAGGGAGCCGTAGAAATCTCGCCCAGGGCGCTGGTAGTGGTAAAACCGGCACTGGCTGTGGTAGATGTAGTCTGGGATGTTGATGCAGACTCTCAATTAATTTTCATCTATCGAGTGTCATAATTCTTGGATTTGTATTCTTCTATCTAATTCAAATGGTCACCCCATTTGAAGTTGACAAAGGATGAGCTCGCGACTAATTTTTATTTTTACACTGTATTGGGTTAGTGCTTTGACCACAATCCCACGTGATGTCAATTGACGATGACGCCCAGGATGATAAACAAAGCCTAGAGGTAATGTCAGTGCCGGATTAACTACGTAGCAAAAGTAGCAATTGCTACGTGCCCCGCGCGAAAGGGGGCCCCGCATGTTTAAACCCACTCATCTCTACCTGAGTAAATAAATGTATTGTGTATTGAATTGTATTTTTACCACTTTATACTTAAGAACCCATAGCAGATCAAGGGCTTTTTGAAGTAATTTGCTACGGGCCCCGCGCTTGCTTAATCCGGCACTGGGTAATGTGTCTCATGCGATGCTGCCGGAACACACCTATTGGTATTTGTAGACAGGTTTTTATACTTGAGGTAGCTATCCAGGCAGGCATTATTAGAAAATGCCCTACCATCATGCTATGGTTTGCTCACGATATTTTCCTTCACCGAAAGACCGAGCTGATTTTAGAGTTCCATAGGTGAACCAGTGTCTAGTAACGTGGAAACTGATCGCATTAATGACTGCGCCATCATCGGTTCAATAATATTAACATTATTGGGGCGGAGTCGTGGCTAAAGCTTATAGTGTATAATGCGAAACTATACTATTTTAACGTTAACTGTCTGTTTATTTACTATTATTTAAATGCGAAAGTAACGAACTGTTATCAGTTTTTTTTTACTCATATATGTGTCATGCAATGATAAAACTGTAGGTATATTTAGAACCTAATTCAAGTCTCAAGGCATGATAATAATTGTATTCGAGATTGGCTTGTTATATCCGCAAACAGCTGTTTATACATGGACACATCCGTATACACTACTAGCATGCGCACGCAATTTCGTTCACGTTAATAGTGTTACCACAGGAACTAGAAATAACTATAAACTAAATAACTAAAAATAGAGTATATCTGGGAGATTTCATATCAAATCGACCACTTTTGATTTGGCTGAAAGTTTAAAAACTTTTGTAACTTATACGATACCCAGAATTTACCCATGTCGAAAAAAAATGTGATTTTTTCAAAATAACGGCTCTTTTTTTTTCAAATTACTATAACTCTGTTAACAATTGGCCGATCGAGACTTTTTTTCTTATAAAATTTTTTCGAAATGAAATAACCTTTTTGAAAAAAATACCAAATATTTGAAATAATAAACTCTATAAAATTTGCGCTAAATTAGAGATAAATTGTAAATTTTTATAAGTTTTTGATTTTTTTTTTTTATTTTTTTTTTAAACAAAAACCCTCGTGGAATGACTGCACTAGTTTTAAGGGTTACGGAGGAGGGCATCAAATTCTAACAAGGAATTAAGAATGTTCAAGTCAACAAATGCAACAACTAAGAGGGAATGTGGCTCTCTACACTTTTCTAGTAACTGTCAAAGACAGAATATCGTGTCAACAGTTGAGCCTCAGGGTATACGCGATAGGCGAGCCTATGTAGTTTTTTTTTTTTCCAAAATGGCTCTAGTAAAAGTTCTAGCAGCGAAGCTAAGAACGGATATTCCGCGGTAAAAGTTACAGTCCACGGTCGCCTTTGCCTTTATATAGTAACGATGTTAGCATCGCGCATATCTTTCCTTCCAGTTCCTTTACGGTGGATGTGATGTCTAATTCATGCCTGGTTTGGGACAAGCTCCACTGCTTTTTCATTCACCACAGGACATGAGTAGAGCTCGGTGTAGCGTTCCACCCATCTAGTCATCTGCCGACTACTGTTATAAGAGAACCGTCGACTTTCTTAAAAGGCGTTGTCTTCTTTGGAGTAAGGCCGAGAGCTCTTTTTATCCCTGCATAAAGCCCATCAATATCCCCTAAGTTCGTACACGTTTGGATATCCCGGCAACTCTCCATGCAATACGCGTTTACGAAAAAGCGAGTAGTTCGTTGGAATGAAGCCTTTGTGTACACCAGTCCTTTCCTTATGATAGATAACCCACATTGATTACCGAGTCAGGGGTCACCGAGATAACCGTGTAACTCGATCTTAAACCCGTATTGCATTCCGTACAAATCCATTAACGGACCAACATTTACCAATAAATCTCGTATGTGTTTACAAGTGACAAATAAAAGCGATGTGGTTAAAATACGTCTATTTTTTTTTAATAATCGCGAACGGAGTGTTGTCTTCGCAAGCAGATTTAAAAATCGATAGGTAGAAATCTGAAACGTGCTGTAGCCGTAGACGGCGAAGATGGTAGAAGCAGTCTGGTGTTTGTTTTTGATACAACTGGTTCCATGTACAACGACTTGAGACAGCTGAGGGAAGGAGCAGAAATGATACTCAACACTGCATTGGAGGAGAGCGATATCATTGCTGACTTTGTTTTCGTGCCTTTTCATGATCCCGGTGAGTTCTTACTGAATGATATTTGTAAACAAGATTTTATTGTAAATAAAACTACTTTGTTAGCATTGATAATGACCCTGATCTATGCACTTCTCTTGTTTGAATTAGATAGTTAGTATCATCATTCTCCTGCCTTTTCCCAACTCACTTGGGGTCGGCGCAGTATGTTTTCTTCTTCCATACGTCCCTATCAGCCGTATTTCTTCAGTCACTCCTTTTTCTTTCATAGCATTTCTTACACACTCCATCTACACTTTCTTTGGCCTTCTTCTACTTTTCCATCCTTCCACATTCATATTCATTACTATTTTACCCACATGCGCTTTCTCTCTTCTCATAACATGTCCATACCACGACAAACGGGAACCTTTCAACTTTTCTACCACTGGCGCAACTTTCAAACTCCCTCTAATATATATAGAATAGCTAGTATATGATTATTATTTCTAATAATAGCATTCTGTAGATTTACCACTTATGGGGAAAGTCTTCTTGCCGAGAAAAGGCAAAGAACATCACTAATTACCAAATTAGTAAATGCTGTACTACCGATTTCAGACATGCTCAAATTTACATTTTTTTCTACTGCATTACCAAATTTGTACCTCAAAACGCTCGAGTTTCCTTCATCATCAGCTGTCCGCAATTGGTGAAAATATTCCATTCCAATGAAATTGTAACTCTTTTCTTTAAGTCAAATAAATGTATTATTTTAATTATACCTGTTAGATATAGCAATATAATTTAATATGTTTAGGTTGTTTTTTAGTGTAAAAATGTGGCAACACTTTTTAGTTGTATAACTTCATCTTATGTGTAGTTGTAATGTGGTTAAATGTAAGAGTCAAAATAAAAAGTTTTCTAGTGCATAATATTGCTTATATTATTTACTACACAACAATACCCTTGTAACAACGACTTCTATATAGCGAACAGGTTGTATAATCGAACTGTTATAAAATCTTTAAGTTAGGTATATAAATTTATTGGTCGACTATGAAACTTCCATCGTAAGTAGATAATTTTCAACTTGAACAGTTATACAAACTGGATTATAGTTGTTTTGTTACATCTTGTAAATAGGTTCGTCCCCGCAGCCATAATTATTGTTACCACTCTCATAATCGTCATCATATTAGTAGGTTGAAACTGTTTAAAGAAATCCACTTTGTTTTCCCGCCATTCGTTTAGTTGGTTGTATCCGGATTCCGCTCTTTTCCCGTGCTGTAGCCATTCTTGCATTCTTTACGCGATGAGATCTGGGCTGTATTCTTGATATCAGTAATCTCTTTTGCGTTTTTTGACACGTTCTTATGTGCCTGAATTCTTCGCAGCTCTATGCTCGTGCTTTTGTAGATGCATACATAATAATCGTGTACTTGCGTTTCGAAAATTCACCAATGTTCAGCAGTTTGTGTTGATTCCTTGGGCAGCTATGACCACGATGCTCCGTTCACAGTGATCACATCCCGCTCCATAGTTTCTGGTGATGGTTTACGTATACTTAGCTAATTTGTCGCTATTAAACATTCTTTCAATTGTTTCCTCTTTCTTAATGTAAATATTGATAGCTTATTTTAATTTCAGAGTTAATTAATCATAATAGATGACGGTAATTACCATTTGCCTCGTTCGCGTCTGATAAATGAAAAACATTCAAGACACTGTTTATTTATGATTACCTACATAATACCAATAAAATTTCTACTGCATATAAAATTATCGCTTTTATTAAGACCATGCAAATACTCAGAATTTATATATATTATTAAATGTTGTATAGGATCAACGCTTTGATCACTAGAATGGTAAATACACTAAGTGTACAGGTACTTGTTCTCAAGTGATACTGCCGGAACACACCTATTGTGTGCATGGCGACAGGTTTTCTAATTTGAGTGTGTTAGATGCCCAGGTGTGTATTATTAAAAAATGCTCTACCTCCGTACTATTGTTTCCTCACGAAGTTTTCTTCCAACGAAAACTTAGGCTAATTATAGAATTGGATAGATCATTTGGAACCTAAGTCCATCGACGCGGAATCCGATCGCAATATCAAGTGAGCCATCGTCGATTATTTATCAGTATAACCATTTACATTCTCTCTCAACAGTTGTCGGTCCCGCAACAGTTACCAGCGAGAAACAAATATTTAAAGCGGCTTTGAACATAGTTCACGTTTACGGTGGCGGAGATTGCCCTGAAAAGTCTTTAGGAGGTATCCAACTGGCTCTAAACGTGAGCCGGCCGCGATCTTTTCTCTACGTGTTTACTGATGCGACCGCTGGTGACCACAGGCTTGTTGGGAAGGTGCTGGACGCAGTACAAAGAAAGCAGAGCCAAGTAAGTCGTGCCACATTTAAATTCGATATCTATATACACACATATATTAGAAGGGAGTTTGAAAGTTGCCCCAGTGGTAGGAAAGTTGAAAGGTTTCCGTTTGCTATTGTATATGAGAAGAGAGGAAATGCAAGTGGGTAAAATGCAGTAGAACCCGCTTAATACGATTTCTTGAATAATACGCCCTCTTACGCCAGCCCGTTCAACTTGAGACATGTTTTCATAGATTTCTTAACGCTTAATACGATTCGTCATCCTGTTTAATACGCATAATAACATACAAAAAGACGCCCTAAGTGATGATGATGACGACGAAGATGAGCAACTCCGATTTTGTCAAACGCCCAGGCTTTATCAGGTGTTAATGATTTAAGACGCTATATAGCTTCTTTGAATCAAAACGAAGTTGCACTGTAAAAGTTACATTATGTTGAAAACATTGTAATTTCTAACGCATCATTAACTTTCTGTCAAACCAAAATAAGTGATTACTTTAAATAACGTAATTATAATTACACTATGTATTTAATGTAATTTATAAATGTATAATTTAATACCTACATACACGAAATTAGAACACAATACAGAGTAATAATACGTTTTATTTTCCCTATACCGCATAATACGCTATCTCGCTTAAGACGCATTTTTGGTCGAGTCACGTGAAATCTTCTTAAACGAGTTTTAATGTAGTAATGATGATCTATATACACACATAAATAATAATAGATAAAGATAAAACGGTGCATTAACTTTTTCTTATGTGTTTGTTAACCGATTTCTTGTTTTTTCCTCTGGTTTAATGGTATTTATAAAAAAACTGTTTCAAACTTTTATTTTTTCTCAAATATTCAGCAATGGTTATGGTCGAATTACAACCCTTGGACAAATAGATATTTCTACTACCTATTAGAGATATATGTATGTAAGAAAATTAGCAAAGATTGTTTTGTTACCAGTATTAGCAGATTTAGCATTAACGCCTAAGGCACAAGTCATTTTTAGAGATATAGAAATAGGTTAAATTACCTATACCAACTAATAATCGATTTCGAATTCGACTATAATTTATTACAGTATGTATTTTCTTTTCCGAAAGAGTAATAATTAATTTTTATAAATGATAACATTGACAAATACCAATAAGTGTGTTCCGGCAGCATCACTTAAAAACCAGTACCTCTGGGCTTAGTGTGTTTACCATTCTGGACCACATCGCCATTTATCACAGATGAGATTGTGGTCAAAGCACTAAGCCTGTATCGTGTAATAAAAAACATACTTAATCAGAAGAGGTAACAGATATGTGTGTGCGTCAAACGCATGGTAGTTTATGTAATATTTGTTCTTAATTAATTTAATGTGTTTTTTTAATGCATATTGTGTAAAAATATTAGTTTTTTGCACTTAAACTCCATATAAACTTTAACTGTGTTAATTTACATAGGTACCCCTCCGTCCACGTAATTTGCGTAAAAAGGGGCACAAAATTTTTGCTTCACGTATTATTATATCGGTATGCTATGCTATAGGATACTATATTATACAAAGCTATGCTATATGATACTATACTATACAAAGCTATGCAATAGGATACTATACTATTCAATGCTATGCTATTATATATCGAGGCTATACTTTTCATCAACGTAGAAAAGTAAACTATTGTCTCTAATTATGGTTAGCTGTAAGCGTTAACTTAACAAATTTAAGGTGGTCTTCGTCCTGACCGGTCATTGCAACGATCTACATAAGCCTTCGTACAAAGTGTACCAACAGATTGCAGCCGCTAGCTCCGGGCAAGTTTTTAATTTAAACAAAACCAGCGTTCACGAGGTAATGTAATTTTTATTTCATAGGTAATTCATACTCATGTCTTGTTGCCCAAACGGTCACGAACAGTGCGGTTCTAGATGAGTTTTCTCCCTCGAACGATCCGGACGTAGAATGAGCTCCCGACGGTGTTTCCCGGGGAATTAAGTACGAGGTTCTTTAAGAGGGGCGTGAATACATTTTTAAAGAGTTGACAACGCGCATATGATACCTCTAGAACTGTTTGCCAATTTCGTGTCATAGTTTTTTTTTACTTATTAATATATGAGAATAATTGATGATGGATGGAATTAATTATTGTTTTATGTATATATAAGGGTCATCTACGATTTAAGCTAGGGTCATTTCCAGGAAGACTTTTAGTTATTATAAAGATGGCCGTTAGATGATGCTTGTACTAGTTAAAACACGAAATCTATTATTGTGAAAGATTGTAGGACAGGAATATTATTAAACTAATAAAATGAATAAAATAAAAAACTAATTAAACAGAAATAAACGTAATATTTTACAACATCATGATGAGGTATGCTCTGAATAAATTGTTTCTTGCCCCTCCTTATTTTTATTAGTTTCAGTTTACTTCTAAACACACATAATAGAACCCAGACTATTTTCAGTAAAATCTTGTACTATGTCTGAGTTTATTAATCATTAAATATTATTCTATCATTTTAGGTGCTCAATTTCGTAAGGAATGCTATAAAAGGTAGAACTGTTAACCTTGGGTCGATTATTAAACCCGCTGGATACAACTTTACGCAGGGGGTAAGTACATGGGTAGTGCGTAAATGCGGGTAGTGAGTAAATGCATTTCCACTCGACAAAAAAAAAGGAGGATAAGTACATACTTTGTATTTATACTTTTTATAACGACAGACGCAAAACTTTGCAAATACTAAAACATTTTCAATTAGTTCTAAAATACTTCTTTTTTTAAACTTTATTTAGCTAATATTTTATTTGTTTTTTTTTTAATAATAATAATTGTATTTCTATTATAAGTAATTTTGTAGGCCAGTATATTTCCGTATGTAAGAAATAATCGACCTATAGTAGTAAATAATTACAATAAAGTTGAAAATAAATAAAATAAAAATAAAATATTGAGCTAAAATAAATGGAAAACATACAATTGATAAAGGAGACAGAATAAATTATAGGAAGCAAATAAGATTACAATTTGAATGACTCATGAATTATGTATCGTTAATCAGCAATTTTTTTCTGTTATTTCGTAATTTAATCCATTTTACCGCGATAGGGGTTTCTTTGTCACCAAATATGTGTTCGACTTTTAAATCGTGAGAATTTTATTTATTTTATTAAATATTCGGGTATTCGTTGAATTGGCTAAAATCAAAATCGGTTCATCAAGGAACAGTAGTTGCTAACATTCCTCGTAGTGTAATTTCTTTGGTCATCAGCCACCATTACCTAGAAAAATTATATGCGTATTCTGGTAGCAACACTAAAGACCCGAGACCAGTGTTTCAATATTTTTCAGAGTGTTTGTAATTTCAGCCACACCGTTTACACCACACCAAACCACCATTGTTTAATATCAAATGAAGCTTTTACTATATTAACAGACAGCATAATCTTTGTATTTATAACCTTTCCATTTCTGTATATATTACGTTAACCTGTAATATACCATATATAGACAAACCGTCTCAGTAGAAACATGAAAATTAAAATTAAAATTAAAATTGTAATAAAGGTTACGTTCAGTGTTGTGCTACTACAAGATTCTAAATAAAATAAAAAATGATTTTAGATACCGGTAGACAGTAGTGTGGGTGAAGTAACTGTATCAGTGTCTGGTGCTAAACCACATATCAAGGTGGTAGATCCGAGTGGACAGGAATTAACCGGTCCACCAAAACTTGTGAAGACGTTGGACTTATCTGAAATTATGGTAAGTAGATAGGCTTTTTATATATAAACTGTTTAAATGTACTTGTTATGATAAATACTTAAGCTAAATTGTGAATATTTTTAATCCCTCTCTTCTTGTATATAGTAAGCAAAGCCTTTACCTTTCACCATGATTAGTTAAACATTAACTAATTCAAAGTACCTAATTATTATTATTACATGTAAAAAAAAACTTTTTATTGAATGCCGTCCAGCTCGCCGCCGACAAAATTGTTCCCAGAAGGGTCACATTGCAACATTGGATGGTAATGCTTATACGCTATGTCAAATATTGACCCGACCTCTAGTCGCGAGACGTGTTGACTAGACGATTCGCGAGCTTCTTGAAAAGGTTGCGAGTACTCGGTCCCCACGGCCCCAGAGTCTCGACCCCAAAAATTTACAATCCACAAATAATCAGTCTTCTCACTCCACATTTATGCTTACGTTACACTTTAACGGCCAGAAACACGAGAATATACTCGGATAATCGTGGAACATATATCAGTTGCAGAGAAAAATTACCGTCGGTATTAAAATCTACAATGCCATCCATGATATTATACATACAATAGTGCGAATGGAAAGCAAATTTATATTATAACTTTCGCAAATCTCAGCATAGAGGGTGCATACGAGAAAGAAAATGAATTTATAAGGATGCAAGACAACATTTTTCTTTTGAGAGCATTTTATACATCTTTCCTATTCAACTGTTGACGTCCCTTTCGATATGAGATTAATTAATTTATTTTTCATCGCAATTCAAAAATATTGATCATGTAAAACATGATTCAGGTGGTAAAAGTTCTGGAGCCGGAGCCGGGCAACTGGAGCATCACGGTGGGAAGCGAGAAAGACTATTCGGTGAAGGTGGTCGGCTTGTCAAACTTGACGTTCGATCACGGGTTTTCCGTGGAGCCACCTTCATCCATGGCGGAAACTAGCTACAGGCCTTTGCAAGGTAAATAACGCAAATAATAATGTAATAAATAATGTAATAAGCAATAGCAATAATGTAATGCTTATTTATATTTTTTCCTTTTCAGAATAAAATTTCCCGAAAATAACCTTTTTTTTTTTTTTTTTGACGGGGGGAAATGCATTTACGCACTCACCTTACCTATTGTATTAGTGAGACCTGAGTCCCTCCAATACAATAGGTAAGGGGGCACGGAGTGACGAGTTCCGTGCCAGTGTGGGACTCAAACCCGGGCGAGAAGCGCCCGGGAATACCCACTAAAACCCCCCGGGGCCGTCCGCCGCATTTGGAGTTGGGGCGATACGGGGTTGCTAGGCATGTCGCCGCGTCGCCCCCTGCGGCAAACCCACCAGGCCCGTCAGTGCAATGGCCCGGCGGGGGCGGGGGGGGGGGAGAATAACTTCTACCCCCCCCCACCTGTTCGCCCGCCCCACCGAAGGGAGGCATGACCAGCTTGTCAGTCATCCAGGGGCAGGATATACTCCTGCCCCCAATAAAGTTGAAGGAAGAAGGGATAGCACAGTGGCGGGCAAAGACAAAGAGGAAGGAGCCCGCCACTGCTACAGAAGAGAAAGAAGAAGAAGAACCTCTACTAAGGTCCACTCCAAGACCCACCTCCAAAGAGCAGGAGGAGAGGTGACCCCAGCTACTACTGAGATCACCTCTCTCCCCCCTCTAACCAAAATTCCCCCAGCATCTGTGGCTCGGATCCCCCTCAACTCATCCCGAAAATAACCTAGATTTACTATAAATGTACAAAATACTACCCGGATTTATGTTATAATTCATATTCATTTACTTCTTTAGAGATAGATTTCTGGACAAATTGCCTTGTCAAATTTATCCAATTATCTTAAAGCTGGAGAGGCCTTGATGCTTAATAGGAATGTAGTAGTTGTTAGTAGTAGCAATGAAGGAATCAATTAGAAACTGTTGTTTTAAAGATTACGTGAACAACATTTTAATGTAGATATTGAATGAATCCAGACATTTCGCCAAAGGAGCTTTGAGTTTAATTTCCGTACGCAACCGTATTCTGGTTAAACATAAACTTCTCGCAGAGGAAGTACATACGTTCACTCCTATAGATGTCCTGCAGTATAAGCTTCAGTAATGATGATGGTGTAGCGGATAGTGCGGCCGGATTCCGTGTCAATCGACGCGGTTTCGATCCCCACTTATCCGACTTTAAAATCGGCCTGAGCTTTCGGTCAAGGAAAACATCGTGAGGAAGGAGGAAACCATAGCACGGAGGTAGGGCATTTTCTAATGATGCCTGTCTGAGTAGCTACCACCCTCAAGTTTGAAAACCTGTCGCCAAATACCAATAGGTGGGTTCCGACAGCATCACTTGAGACCCAGTATCTAGGCTTAGTGCATTTACCATCATCACTTAACATCAGATGAGATTGTGGTCAAAGCACTGAGCCTATACCGTATACATATAAAAAAATAGTTACGATCACAAAAGCTGTCATTAGTGTGTCCTGGTGCTGTATTTTTATCAGTCAAAAAGCTATCAACAAACTTCACCCGAAAATGATAGTTAACCCTAAAAATGATGTAAACGTTTTTGATTTCAGGTACATATAATCACATGTTGTTATCGTTATCTGGAGCGGATAAACCTTTGTACATGAGATACGCCGAAGTGTTAGATTATGGTGGAAAGACCCTTTTTGAGGTGCCGTTGAGGGAAATCGATAAGGACAAACATTTGTACCTGACTAATGCTTTTGTCCCTCCAGATGATTTCTTCTATATAGCTGTGAGTTTATATGTATTCAGTTACTTTTATACTATCCTTCTATATACATAGCTTAGAAATTGCCTTATTATTTGTGTTTAAGATTAAATGGACGTAAATGTACCTTTATGCCAAAATCGAAATTAGTCCCCGCATTAAGAATGATTAAGTAAGAGACGATCAATACAAATTTGTAATACTATAAAAATATCTAATATTAGCGAACCGGCTTCGTACTGGTAGATAGCTCGATAAATAAAACACACTATGTTTTTGGTCTGTTGGTGGTGAAAGTTAGCTATGAGATAAGACACATGTATGTGCTTTCTATTTTAAAAGTGGCCATAAAATTTCCTGCGAAATGAAATCATTTGAAAGAAGCTATTGTATCTGCAAAACAATATTCTGATATAAAATGATTTTTAATTGGTTCTTGTGGCTCCTAAGCATAATGGGGAGTAACTTTTCTAAATATGTATTATATCATTTTATGTATCAACAATAGTTATTGCAACATCTGCTTAACCCCTTGAGCACTTACCTGGCGTTTACGCCAGCTTTCCATTGTTTTCCTATTGTCTTATTTTTATGGGTACTCGACACATTAATAATGGTTTAAATAAACAAAGTTTTGGCGCCAGAAGTTACATTATTACTGTGTGGTGCCGGCTAATAATAGTACCAACCCATATCGTTCCCGTGGGTTCCGTAAAAGGCGACTAAGGGATAAACCAGAGGATGGGCAGCAGCATCCTCTGAGTACCAACTTTCGGTTGAATCACCAAGTTACATTATTGTATTTTACTTAGGGATCTCTAAAAAAATAAGGTCTATTATTCATTGATAACCAAGCTATAGTTAAAGAATTTTTTAAACAGGTCTTGATTAGGTGTATGTCATAAACAGTGATAGATCGTCAGAGTAGTACTTACTAAAATCGACGGCAATTCATGTATTGCAATTTAGAGTTTAAATTTCGCAAATTCATTAAAAATATTACCTAACTTGTGTCGACTTTAGTTTTAGTTAGTGAAAATTCCAGATAAACGGTCGAGATGAGTTTAATCAAGAAGTTAGAAGAGTTGGCTCTACTGCTGTACAGTCTAAACCACCTGGTGAGTATTTGCCTAATTACTTGATCATGATACTGGTTGTGAAAGATTGATTGATTGACAGATCCTTATCTGTAATAATATTTGTAAATTTTTCACCATCATTGACGTATTATGGTATAATGTCATATCTATGATTATTCTTTTACAGATGTCCCATATTTGACGACAGCTAAAATGGTACGGATTGCTTCGAAATAAAAATATTTTTTTAAATATATTTTATCCGTTGGTAACAAAAAATGACGTTTACACGATAATATAATTTATACGTCACAGACACATGTAACAAATTTATTTCACACCAAACAAACACTTATTTACAAAATTACTATTACTCTTTATAATTCATAACACTATTTACTTTTATCTGTAACACTTGTAGATCGCTTCAGTTTCGTTTCTTGTTATTGGTTCGAATGTCCAAATCAAACTGAACCACCTGTATCGATCCCTCGTCCCACTAATAGAGTAAAATAAAGGAATTTCAGAACAACCCAGAAAGTTCAAAAGTCAATTATTTATTTTTGAAGTTTTTTATACGTGCCAGTTAGAACGAATTTCTATGATTTTCGAAAGTACTAGGTGAAAAAGGGCTTTGAAATTTATATGAAAGTTAATCAAATGGGTATTTAGTCTCATATAGAGGCTGCGAATATGTATAATTCTATTGAAATCGATGTTTCTCCAACACGGGATTCCACGAGCATAGCTAGTTTGTAAGATTGCTAAAATGTTATTGATGACTTCTCCTTCATAATGGTGTATATAAATTATATTTTTAGATAGAAGCACATTCTCATACACATATATCATTAAAATGTAATGTGGAAAGCTTAGTTCCTGTAACAGCGAAGTGGACAAAGGATATGAATGCTTTACAACCAGAAATCTCTAGTTTGTAAGTAACTTGGTAATTACAGAACTTAATAATTAGTGAATGCTGAAAATCGGGCTGCGTTTCAAATTATTCTGATATTCGATAAATCGTATAACTTTGAAACTATAGAAAGAAATTTGAAGGAAAATAAAATGTTTCGATTACGAAACTTATTTTCCGAGGTGTTTTATTGTTGCAGGCAAACCACAACAATTGAATATGTTATTGAAGATATGACTGAAGAAGATGTCGGGACCTATACCTGTGTCGCTAAAAATGTCGCTGGTATAAGTAAAGCTATTACCGAAGTTGTTCTTTTAGGTAAATTTCTGAACAATGCGGTAGGTATATCTTTGTCTGTCTGTAAGTTGCTGGACAAAGGTATACCACAAGGATAACCATTAGCGTCTATATCAACTTCATTACACCCTGTTAATTCAATCTATTTTGTTGCCAAATTATGTTATGCTGTCTTAGATACTAATGTGAGTCTGTGCATGCAATTGAGTACAATTCGTATTGAAGTGCTATTTATATATTTATTACCAGATATACATATATTACTGAGGATCCCGCACTAGGAAATTTCTTAGGGCCTTCAAACTTCTCAAAATCATGAAATATACAAAAAATACTTTTTCTCAAACATGCATAGAAATATTGTCATTGTTTTCGAAAAAGAACACGCGAAATATCGAATTTACGGACAAAGAAAATCAAATCTATTGCAGGAGCGTTTTTTAAACTTGGAACATTACAACGCTCCAGCAATGTTGTATGAAATGGCGTGCTGGTGTTATTAAGTACTCTTTGTTTTTAATCATTCTTGGCATACCAAAGTATGTCTCTTTTCTTAGTACAACTTGCGTTCACGTGGCTGTATAGGCATAAATGCGCTTGCCTTTCGCCACAGACAATAAATAAAAATTGGCGGCAAAGCTGAAAATTCGTCTTGATTTGTTATTTACATACTTAATAAACATACATTTTAATATTAATGAAATTAAATATATAATGTAAAAAGTATGTTTTATTTCCTTGCATTCTTTTGAGAAAAACACTATATATGCCTCGGCGGAAATGGCAATGGCCTGTCTCGTGTTAGTGAAGTCCTCGCCTACGGCTCGGCCTTCAAACTCGTACTCGTCCTGCAATTGCCTATTTTACGGCTTTTGCAATAATGTACTATTAAATAAAATAAAGTTTTTATCTGACATTGAACTACTTAATGTATTTTATTACATAATCACATTTCTCAAGTGCGTTAAACATTAAAAAAATTGCAAACGATTTTAAACGTACTCTATTTATTTATTGTAAAAAAAAATCATGTTTCAGTTGATCCACCACAGGTAACAATAGAACCAGCAAACACTACTATAGAGTTAAGAGAAGATATTGTTGTATCTTGCACCGTATTAAGTGAAGCATTACTTTTGAAACATCAACTTGTGTTTAATGGAACATATAAAAATTACAGTAAGTACGATTTGATATTTGGCTTAGTTTTTACAAAAATGAAACTGAAGTTATATCACAGCAGACTATCACAAAAGAAACCCCACATAAAAAAAAAACAGTGGTACTCATATTGAGTACAAGAGTATCAAATTTAAAAGTTGCAATTTTATTTTTTCTTTATTTCCCTTGTTCAGTATCAAATTTGAAACCTATCAAATAATTTTGAAAGACTTGAAATTTGTTTTTAATATAATCTAATTTAAGCTAAATAAATGGTATCACCTATTACATATTTACTAAGTTAAGAAACTTATAATATACTATTTCTTTTTAGCGATAGATATAAATTTAGAGCCAAATATGGAAGGATATTATATATATGAAAAAATTATACGTAAAACTACCGAGAAAGAGGCTGGATTATACACATGCATTGCTTCCAACAGAGGTCAGTCTTCAAATTACAATTAATTTACTCCGAATTACACATTCAATATTAGAAACAGCAAATTCACATTATGGTCTAGCAAAAATGCTTTATAATTGCCGCATTTCTCAAATATCTAATTGATTTAAATTATAACAAATCTGATTATCTTACAGGAGGTGAAGTTAAACAATCGACAAAGATTGTAGTAAACGCTCAACCTATTTCACAAATCTTAGGTTCACATCCATTAGATACAGACTACAATACAGATGCTCAACTGGTCTGTCACGTAGAAAATGCAGAATTATTACAGTGGATCGCTCCGAACGGTTCTGTAACGGAATGTCATGTAAATGGCACTAGTACTGAAATTTTAGATGTCAATAATGTTACTGAGGATGGTAGTTGGCAGTGCGTGGCTATCAGAGGAGCGTTAAAAGGTAAGTTATTGAAAAAAAACATAAACCCACATTATTTATTATCAGTCCTTTTTATTAGGACATGAAGATTTCTAACTAGTAACAAGATTTCGTTGATTTGAATAAATAACTAATATTTGAACTCAAATCATAGCTTTTAATTTACCCACTATTTTATACATGTCTATGTATTAATTAAACTCTACTCCATTATGTATCTATTTTTTCATTTTAGTTTCCGATTCTGTTGAGTTGAAAGTATTAATAAAGCCAGTTGCATCGATATTAGGATCTAACAATATAACTGTGTTAAATGGTACAACGCATGACATAATTTGTGAGGTTAAAGCTAAACCGACACCGACAATAATATGGTTTAGAGGACGAGATAAACTATCGTCTGATGCTGTAAGTATTACTTCTTTTATTTAATTAAATGCCATTTCAATAATACAATCAATGTTTTGGTTAAATTTCTTAAAATGTTGCACACATGTTGTTCAAGCTCCATCCAAACTTCGTATAAAAATAATATCAGAAACTTATCCTCAAAAAAGTAATAGACATAATTCATATTTCGCTCTTTTTTTTATACATCGTATTTATGAAATTAGTTTGCAACTTTTAATATTTCAGTTATATATTAGTTGTTAACAGTTTTGTATTTTATATTCAGACTATATCTAGTGAGGCTAACGTATATCGTAGTGTGCTAAAATTGAACTCCAGTAATGAAAACGTGCACGGAAATTACGCATGCTTTGGTGAAAACTCTGCCGGAAAATCCAAAGACAATGTTATTGTTAATGTGAGAAGAAAAATGACTTTGTTACAAGGATTTAATGGTAAAAATTTATTTATCTACAGACTGACTATAAAAAGGGAGTTTTTGGCGGGATCTCAGTCTGACATGTAGCAATTGTTTTCTTTAATTCATTAAACTTGTGTACTTGACTCTATATCATGTAATCTTGGTGGCGTTTTGTGTGAAATAGTTTAGTTATTGTGTTCAAGTTAAGTTTATTATAGAAGACAACGTGTAGCATACATTCTGAGGTGCCGACAAAGCTCCATGGAAAGTTTGAGCAGGATAGGCCACCGTTCTGTTGGAGCTTGGTAACGCTGATACAAGATTGAAAATCTTACCTACATGACATTGGCACAAATTGTGTGTACACACAGATTGCCATTAACTAAGAAGAAGAAGACTATAAAAAGAGTCATTTTAATTATGAACGATTCCTATAAAATGATTGGAATTTGTTTAGAAATTATTTGTATTTATGAATAGTTCTAATATTGACAATGCGGATATTTACAGTCTAGTTTTATCCTCCAACATTTCCAATGCTTATGCGGTCATTTTAAATTAATAGGTTTAACAACTTTTTTGTTTCCTTAAAATCAAACTTTTTAACCTAGTTTTTTTAAATTTGATTTCTTTAACAGTTTTAATTTATTTTTTTACACGGAATAGGCTCCGTGCTTTGTCCTCAATCTCATCTGATGTTAAGTGACGATGTGGTCCAGGATTGTAAACACACTAAACTGCTGGTGAAACACACCTACTGGTATTTGACGACAGGTTTTCAAACTTGAGGGTGGTAGCTACCCAGACGGGTATCATTAAAAAAATTCCCTACCACCATGCTATGTTTTCCTCACGATGTTTTCCTTCACCGAAAGCTCAGGCCGATTTTAGATTTAGAATCGGATAGGTCGGGATCGGACGCGCGTCGATTGACGCGAATCCGGCTGCACTATCCGCTGCGCCATCATCGCTTCAAAATTAAATTCGTTTTTTGTTAGTTCTTCTAGCAACCTAGCAAGTTGAAGAGATAAGTTGCATTTTTTTTTTTTTAGATACTTCTGTGGAATTTCATTCTCGAGCAGAACTTCATTGTCAACTAGACGCGTATCCACCTCCGAAAATTAGTTGGTTTTATAACAAGACACAATTGTATACAACAGATAATGTGGGTTTATCGGAAGACGCTGCTACTGTTTACTTCAAAAGGGTGGATGTTGATAATCTAGGTTTTTATTCTTGTGAAGCGGATAACGGATACGAAACGCTACATATTAATGGAACACTGAGTATTGTTGGTTTAGGTAAGTTTTTTGTTTCTCTATATGTCTGTCTGTTTGCTCTGGGTTTATCATCTGTACGGCTGAACCGCTTTGGACGGGGCATCTTTTGTTAGATAGCTGAAGCTACTCCGCTTAACTTAGGCTACTACTTTATTTTTTCGAAAATAATTAGGGTTCTGTCTATAAAAATCAAAACGCAATGAACAATATATGAAATGCAGGCGCAGCCGCGGGTGCACAGCTAGTTCGCATATAAAATCCTTCACCTCTTACAATATTATTATACATCCGATCTAATATGATTGTAAGATAAATTTATACGTATTTTTTTCAAAAGAAGCTAATTTTGTGGTTCTTGGAAATACGTCACTGCTCTGATCGACTAGTAATTGATCATTTGTTTTTGTCCCTTTACAGATGTACCATGTTTGACGACTACTCCTAAGGTATGATTATACATTTATTGAATAACTTATTCTACCGATACTGTATGATTAAAATCAGGGGCGTCTTTACCTGTAGTGCAGGGTGTGCAGCGCGCACGGGCACAGGGTTTTAGGGGGCGCCGAGCGACGCTCGTGACACATATATAGATGCCTCACTCGGGGCACTAACGCTCTCAAAGACCCTGCGCCCGTGTTATGGCCGACACCTAGTGCGGTAATAGTTAAAATTGCTTCCCGACATCAAAAATTGTATCCGAATTGTCGATTGAAAATATAACTAAGTATTCCATTTTGACCGGGAGAATACTAGAGGGCGCCAAGATATTGGTTGGAAACGGGCACTACAAGGGCTATTGCCGCCTCTGATTAAAGTATTTTTATAGATACCCCCTGCTTTTATTCAAAAAATTCTAAAACATCCTAAAAACATTCAATTTACAACTTTTATTAACTTTAGATTCATTGTTGCCGAGAAAAGGGAACTTGATATTATAGAATCGGAATAAATGTTAACCTTGAAAAAATAAAACATATTCTAAAAAGGTTTACTATATTTATAGATAGAAGCTTACTCTCACACTCGAGTTTCACTCAAATGCTATGTAGAGAGCATAGTTCCTGTTACAACAGTGTGGACAAAGAATATGATTGTTTTACAACCGGAGATATCTAGTTTGTAAGTAACTTGACCATGTCAAATTACACACTAACATTATCGAAAGATATTTGCTCAACAAAATACTGGATTTCATTAAATTATTGTTAGATAATTATAGGGAAATCTTACATAGCTTTTAATTTTTGCAGACGAAGTACGACAATTGAATATGTGATTGAAGATATGACTGAAGAAAATGCTGGAGCATATACGTGCGTCGCTAAAAATTTGGCTGGTTTTAGAAAAGCTGTAACTAATGTTGAACTTTTAGGTAAATATCGCAATATTTCATTTAGACTAATGAATGAATATTGGTTTAAAAATGTTGTTTTTATTTATTTGATGAAAATATGATATAGTATGGTTACATTGCAATGTTATTTAGAAGCTTCTGTTGTATTTCAATTTGTTTAAAAAGAATGTTCCTGATATTTACTTATGTATAATCATCATCATCACCTCCCTACCCTTTTCCGATTTTTATTTGGGGTCGGCGCAACATATCTTCCTCTTCCATTCCTCTCTGTTTGTTGTCACCTCCGCATTTACTACTTTCCTAAGCATATCATCTTTCACACAGCCCATCCATCTTTTCTTTGGTCTTCCCCTTCCCACGTAACCATCCACATTCATATCCAATACCTTTCTTACAACATCCTCTTTCTCCCTGCGCATCTTATATCCATACCAGGACAAACGACCGCCTCTTAACTTCTCTTGGTGTGTGGTGGCGGCTCTAGAATACCACCACCCCCCTGTCCTATCCTAGTGTCGTAAAAGGCGACAAAAGGGAAAAACACAGGCATATATCTGCACCCAGACCGTAGGTGGCGGTTTACCATCAACAATAGCATCCCCAAGGAGGGTTGACGTCAGGCAGTCGGACGGTCGTAAAATCAAACAGCCGAAACCTAAAATGCAACATGAACTTAAATTTAATTATGTATAATATGGTTTATTAAATATTATGAAGGTCGGTAAGTCTAATGATAACTTCATTCTCAGATAATTTCCTTGTGGTTATTATTATAATTTGATAAAACTAGTCTCAGCCAAAATATTGTTGATTACAAATGGTTATCTACTATATGCTATGAGTTTAGTTATACAAGAAAATACATTTTGTTATCTCAATAGTGTAATCTGTAGAGTAAATAGCAGTAAGATTAAAATATCTTATAAATGACCAAGCAGTTCATCATTTGGATTTAAGTGATAATTAATGTTGTGGATATTCAGAATATTTTTTCCCCAATACTCTAGTTCATCCGCCACAAGTAAGTCTTGAACCAGGCAATACTACGATAGATGTAGGAGAAGATGTAGCTATATCTTGCAATGTATTAAGCGAGACATTACTTCTGAAATATCAATTTGTGTTTAATGGAACTAAAAGGGATTATAGTAAGTATTTTTTATATATATTCAATCTTCTCTGTGCGTTTGTGATCGTGAATTGGAATTTGATAGCTGTTGCAGATAAAAAAAATGTATAATTGAAAAAAAATTTGCGTACCCTCATTACACCGGGTAATCTATGATATAATTAGATTTACATTTAACGTTAAATAGTGAAAGGTTGTTAAAATTACAAATATTCTTTTTTTTAAGATCTTTTATTGATATTAAAATCAAAGAATTAATCTAAATAAATGACATATTAACTCTATACACAGGGCAAGATATTACAAATAAACTATGTTCTATCATTAACCTTTTTCTTCTTAGCAGTAAATTACACGGAGCCGAGTGTAAAAGAATATTATGGATATAACAAGACTATACACGATGTAACTGAGAAAGATGCTGGGATTTATACTTGTATTGCTGCCAACAGAGGTTAGTTAACAAATCGTATTGTGTAATACCGATCTTGATAATATAAAAATGTTACGTAAAATTTGAAGCGATGATGGCGTAGCGGGTAGTGCGGCCGGATTTCACGTCAGTCAACGCGGGTGCGAGTTTGTTCCGGTAGTATCACTTGAGAACCAGTACCTCTAGGCTTAGTGTGTTTACCATCTTGGACCACTTATATAAATAGGCACATTTGCCTATTATAAGATGTTAAATATATAAGTTCTTTTGATTTCCACAGGAGGTGAATCAAGCCAATCAATAAACATCACTGTTAAGGCTCGACCCTCTTCACAAATCATAGGTTCTCACTTATTATCTATAGCCTACAATACAGATGTCCAATTGATTTGTCACGTAGACAAACAAAGCAGAATTAGTTCAATGGATTGCTCCAAACGGTTCAATAGTAGAACGCATTGTAAATGGCAGTTGTACTGAAGTTTTGAATGTTAATAATATTACTGAGGATGGTAGTTGGCAATGTGTAGCTATCAGAAGAGCATTAAAAGGTGTGTCTTTTAAACGTTTAAGAACATAAGATTTCTTTTGATACCAATTAGATTCTTTTGTTGAATCATTTAATAATTCGATAGATGATGCCTTTTTTTAAGGTATCTAAAAGAACATTTGTTATGTGCATAATAAATAACTAAATAGCGGCAAGGATATAAATATGGAAAATATCGTAACGTAGTTCAAATTGTATAAATCAATGAATGAAGTGATATATATTTTACAATGAAAATGTAAATTCGTGTTTTTTTTAATGTATTATAATAATTAATATACTACTATTTATAATAATTATCATGCCTTGTTCGCAACTAACTCTGGGATCGGTTCAGTATTTTTTCTTCTTCTATAAAGTCCTAATCAATTCCTCATTTACTCCTTTTTCTTTCATATTATTCACATTTACTTTGGCCTTGCTCTACTTTTCCATCCTAACACTTTTACATTAAATACTATTTTATCCACACGCGCTTCCTCTATGCTCATAACATGCGAAGACAAACTATTCCCTTTAAACGTTTCTACCACTGGCACAACTTTCAAACTCCATCTAATATATTCAATCCCGACTTTATCCGTTCTTGTGACTGTGGTGCCATGCATCTCAACATTCGCATTTCAGCTACATGCAATCGTTTCTCCTCCATCTTGTTACTCTCCCAGCATTCTAATCTGTACAGGGTGACAGGTTTTATGATGTACCCGACCTGTTGCCATATTATCCTATTCTTCAATATAATTAATTGATATACATATTGAAGCAATTATGCACAGAATTCAGCTCTGCAGAAGAATCTTTACTCTCAAACACTGTCTCGGTCGGCACCATCTTTTACTTCCATATTTATTTGTATTATATGTATTATCTCATACCTTTTTCACTCATACTCACCATAAGTCAAATATCAACTAAATATTTTATAGTGAACTGATTTTAACTATTGACTGAAACACTTACTAAACCCCATTTGAAATACAATTTTCAGAATCGTATTTATGTATATTGTTGTTTTAGCTTCTGATTCTGTTGAATTGAAAGTATTAATAAAGCCAGTTGCATCGATAGTAGGATCTAACAATATAACAGTGTTAAATGGTACAACGCATGACATAGTTTGTGAGGTTAAAGCTAAACCGACACCGACAATAATATGGTTTAGAGGAGGTGAGAAGTTACCGTCTGGTTCTGTAAGTATCCAATGTATTTTATAATTAAATAGGAATTTATAAGAAATGCTCTATAAATCTTTATATAAACATTCAAAGGCAAAACAGTTAGCATCCTTTTTTCCTTTGTTTTATATCTTTTTTTTCGTTATTTTTTTTTACATTTAATGTTTTCTAAAAATATTTGGAAATACTTGGATTCTTACCCTCAAATTATCAATATCAATTATTTCTACCTCTGGGTCCTTATAAATAGATTACTTAAATATAATTTTAAATAAGTCACTAATTTAAAACATAAAAGCCTTGGTTTATTTATTTTGAAAGGGATTGTTCGAAAATTTTTGTCAATTATTTAAAAAAATAAAGGTATGAACAGGGTTAGCCCTATTTACTTACATGGAAAGTGCAACAATTTATAAACCAATCTGTATTACATTTCTTAATAAAACTTTAATTTTCTACTATATTTCATATTTACATAATACATTGTGATTAAATCAATTTTGTTCCAGACTATATCTAATGAACCTAACCTATATCGTAATGTGCTAACATTGAACTCCAGTAATGAAGACGTACAGGGTAATTACGTATGCTCTGGTGAAAATTCATTCGGTAGTGCCAAGGTCAACGTTACTATAAATGTGAGAAGAAGGATGACTCTGTTACAAGGATTTAATGGTAGGGGTTTATTTATTAGTGACATAAAGGCAAATTTAATATCAAGTCTATAGATGAGATTGTTGATGTTCTCAAGAGAAGTTATTATACATCGTATTCTCTTTTCATATCGATAACGTCAGTTCTGAAGATTGTGACTCTGTATGTAACTTTGGCAAAGGTCTTGATTTTGAGCTCGACAGATAACTACGCTTACTGTTAGCTCCAGTTGTTCAGAGACTTTTTTTACCACAACGTTTTGTACATCTTTCTCTCGGCCACTTTCCCGAAAATGTCGCCAAGCACTTGTCGCCAAAGGTGTGTTCCGACATCAACAGTTGAGAACCAATATCTAGGCTTAGTGTGTTCACCATCCTGGACCACATCGTCACTTAACATCAGGTGAGATTGTGGTCAAAGCACTGGGGCTATGTCGTGTAAAAAAAAACATTTCCTAACTGTGTTCGCTTTTGTAAGTTATTTAAGCCTACTCTTGTGATTTAGCAAAATTTATCTTAGTGCTTGGAGATACACAGATTACTCATAGTCTAATGCTGTTGTCTCCAGTTGCGACTCTTTTACAATGCTTTCAAAAGTTTGTTACAAAGTTACAATTTGAAATATTGGTGCCGACCACAGAATCCAAAGCATTCGATGCCAGTGTTATATTAAAATGTATATATTTGCAACTATTTTTATTTCGTGTCAAAATTGTCATATGAACAAATGAATTACTTTTGTACTTGCAAGTATTGGATGCATATTTGTAAATTGACCGATGTGATTTCACATGTTTTGTCTATAAATATAAAACTCATCCCGAAGTATGATATTTGCTTATTACACTTGGTAACAATGGCTAAATAGTTATAATAATACACCAATAAAAACATAAAGGACTTAAGAGCTGAGAGACAATATCTTTTATGAAATATCAAAAGCAACGTTTGCATGAACGAACTTGCGGATACTCAACTAGTTTGTTAACTAACTTGTTGCCATCGATACGTTCTAATGTAATATGAATTCTAATATTTTTGGCTCTCAATTTATAATTTTTTTCATATCACATTCTTCTATTTATTGCACAATTACAATTGGTAGAATTAGACAGGAAACTACTAGTAAATTATATATTTTTAGATAGTTCCGTCGAATTGTACTCTCAAATAGAACTTCAGTGTCAAGTAGATGCTCATCCGGAGCCAAAAATTAATTGGTTTCACAACGGAACACAGCTATCTACAACTGACAACGTGCATCTATCAGAAGATAGTGCTACTGTTTACATCAAGATGGTCGATTTTAATGATCTTGGCTTCTATACGTGTGAAGCGGATAACGGATTCGAAACTCTACGTGTTAATGGAACGCTTAGTGTTTATGGTTTAGGTAAGTAATACTTATTTTTGCTTTAATGCAAGTACCTTAAAAATTGCATTAATATTTTCATAAACACACTTCTTGTATTACGTCTAATTTTTCAGAGATTCCATTTGTATCGAAAGATATGAAGAAACAAATCGCACGTAAAGGAGACACAACTAATATCGCATGTAGGTGAGATTATGTATTACTTTTAGCTGTATAGAACTCACTCTACTTGTTCAACTTTTTTGGCTGAATATAATCTTTTTATTTTTTTTGAAACATGGTTTAAAATTTTTAAATTAGATTCATTTCTTCTAAATATTGAATCATTTTCTTCCATTTATTATACGAGCCCAAGTAATTTGACTAATAAAAGGATCCTATATATTTTAATATAATAAAATTTAGACCAATATAAATCATTTACAAAAAACATAGATCTTACTACGAAAATTGTTAAACAATCTTTGTAATGTAAATAATTTTCTCTATAAAATTGAGTTTTTTTTGGTTATGCAAATTCTAAAACAATTGTAGTACAAAAGGAATTTAGCAAATGTATGTTTATTTACAGAATAATCCGAGGTAAACCGGAACCTTCTATAACATGGCAACACAGAAATAGCAGTTCTGAAGTTTTCACATCTTTGCCGCAAAATATTACAATCGATGAAATGGATGAAGTTGTGATATTCAACGTTACTGTGGAGCATTCTGGTGGTTACCGCTGTACAGCCGTGAATATATTGGGAAGCGACTCAAATGATATTGAGTTGGTTATACAATGTAAGCATGAATAGTTTTTTTTACATTGATAATTATGATAACATGAAAATAGTTCCCGGATTAAAGCTTCTATGAGTTAAGGAAAGGGTAAAAAGATGCGTTTATTGATGATTTTGTTTGATAATCGATTGAAAAATACTGAATACATTGGATAACAAAGTACATCGGCTGCGGTTCTGATCTGACTGGGTTGACCCAAGGTTCCCTTAATAAAGTGAACCTCATAGGGCAATGACCTCATTTCGACGATGACGATTTTTATGAGTGCCATGTGCAGAATCTACTGGTTTTGTCTCTTTCTACCTTTCCATTTTTTATTATATACGATAAATGTTTTTTTTTCTTCTATATGATAGGTATTATTGAAATCTTTTGTAAGTTTTAGATATTTCTTAAGATTGAAATATTTTATAACGTTGATTATTTATACTATTAATAGATCCACCAACACTCTCATTACCTGTAGAAGAAAAAATCCAGAAGAAGGAACATGAAGTGAGGGCAGGAGAGAAAGTAGAGTTCTCATGCAATGCCGTTGGATCGCCGAAGCCAATCGTGATATGGACTAAGGACGGACATCCTTTAGCATATTCTAAGAACGTGTGAGTTGCATTATTTAACACATGCAATAGAATTTCGATAATAAAAACCTCATTAATTGCTAATCCTCAGCAAAATGAAAATAACAAAATTCCCTTCCGCAAAACCCTAATCCTATCCCTATCCTATGCCTTCAGCACTCTCCCCGAAAGTTACGGTGAAGCTGTAAAGGATCTTCCGGTCAACAACAGCATTAGCAAGGTTAGAAAAAAAAACGAATATTTGGTGCTTTCGTTCTTTATGTGTACGTTATCTGTGTACTTTATGTTCGGAATGAAATTTATTATTACTCAGTATTTTTTTTGGTCGATTTAACTATTACGCATCAACTCCAAAATTATTGTCAGAAATTGTGCCTTTATATATCGAAATGTTATCAGATACATCGTATCTAACTAAAAATTCTTGTTAAATCAAAAACTCCATTAACTAGTAATTTTTAGCAATTCTCTTGAAATTATATCCATCACTATTCTACTATATTTTTTGGAAATATTATTATTCATCTATTTTAATATTATAAAGAGGAAGGTTTATATTTTGGAATTTTTGTATGTAACGAATAAACTTAAAAACTACTTGACCGATTTGTATGAAATTTTGTATGGAGATAGTATGAAATCCAGGTAATGACAGGTATGAAACAGGATAGGAGTTTTTATTCCCAAAATCCCACGGCAACGGGAACTACGCAGATAAAACCGCGGAGAGCAGCTAGTCGTTAATATATTTAGCATCTGTTTAAATTCCTTAATTAATATTTTCTCTCATTACACATTTTTCATCTTTTGGAACTGTTATTAAACGTTTAGTTTTCCTTATTAATTGAATAATTTGCAATAATGTGGCGATTTTTATCTTTAATTTAGCATTTTATACCTCATGATTGACTTTTTCTTTAGGCATTTATCAAATGAAAACCATTTAATAATAGAGAAGGCGTCTCGTCACGACTCTGGCTTGTTCACCTGCAACGCTACCAGTACATTGGGTTCGGTGCACAGGAACTTCACGCTCTACGTATACGGTAAATTCATATAAATACATAGTATTAGCTTTAATATATGTTATATGTTACATATTACATGATTGAATATATTTAGATCAGTCGAAGGTACATTTCAGATAGGTAAGAATCCCGCCATCACAAAGCGAATAAAGAAATTTGCTTAAAAATTCAAATTACAATAATAAAAATAAATAGAATATATGGATAAGAGTTCCAGTAAATATTTTAATAATTATGTTAAAATCCAATTCTATTCTATCTGGTTGTACGCCATATGCATGTATCACCAAGAGATGGTGACACTTGCAAGTTAACCTTGCCTTGTGTTTTCGGTTCGGAAAACTAAACTAATCTGAATCAATAACTTATCCTATATAATTAATTGACGAAGGGAATGCCTGATGCGGTTTCCCCGTGTCCCCTATTAGTTTGTAAGTTCAGTAGTAGTGTAGATGTAGTTCTCAACTGTGTTTTATTTTTAAGGATTGTTGTAATTTATTTTGTAATGATTTTTAATAAATAAATAAACGGTTAGGGAAACACACACGCTGCGCTGCTGCTAAGCTGTGCGAACAATTGGGCTGCACGAGAAGATTGCTCATCTAATTAATTGGTCTTGTAGTTGTCGTATTTCTGTCTCTGTCATTGATTGTCCGTATTTTAGTTCGAATACTGGACTAAGAATAACCGCGTGTGCGAATTATTTACACACTCACACTGTCCCCAGGATCTATCAATTTTTGATTGGAATTTTTTTGTATACAAATAAAAATTTCATCAATTGTCACTATATTGCCCTGCAGATATAGTGCAGAAGCTATCATTATAATCTAATTTCTAAATAATATCACAGTACCACCGAAAATTGTGCAAACGGGAAATGAAACATTACAAGAAATGTTAGAAGGCCAACTGGTGGAATTACCTTGTGTCGCTGAAGGTGAACCGTCGCCGCGAGTACAGTGGACCCATAACGGAGATATTATTGAATATGGTAGAAAATACGTCTACGAATTTGGTCTAAGGTAACCTGACGTTTCATTGTTAGTTGCAGTTTCGTGCGATTTATTCTGACTGGTGTGCGACTCTGTACACTCGTAAAAATCCTCACGTAGCGGCATGTTAAAGGATGTCGTGTTTTCAGTATCGGCAAGTCTACATCTAGATCTACCTAAAAGCTTTATTTAGACATGGTAGATGTGGTCTTGTATTATATGGCGACTGTCAATAGATGCTCATCTATCGATGGTTGTCATCGTTCTTTCTTTAACATCAGTTAAGAGCAGGATGTTTTTGGCGGGATCTCAATGTGTCATGTAGCCGTTATTTTATTTGATTCATTAACTTGAGTATATGATTCTAAATCATGTAATCTTAGTGGCGTTTTGTGTGATATAGTTTGGTCATTGTGTTAAAGTTAAGTTTATTATAGAAAGTAGATAACGCGTAACATTTATTCTGAGGTGCCGACAAACCTCCATGGAAAGTTCGAGCAGGACGGGCCACCGTTTTACTGGAGCTTGATAACTTTGATACAAGATTAAAATACGTCTTACCCACAAGACACTGGCATAAATTATGTATACACAGATTGCCATATCGTATAAATAAAACTTACTTGACCAAAATGTTTTAATAACTAGGTCTTTAAAAGTACCAAGTTACTGATGTTTGTTTATTTTGCAGATTCGTCGCAAATCTAACCGACTTCGGTAACTATACGTGTAATGCTTGGAGCCCGTACGGAAACACGTCGGTATCTTATTCGCTATATGTTTGGGGTAAGATAACTACAGTTTATGTAATTAAGAGATTGTATTAAATTTTTACTTTGGTTAACAAATTTTGTTATTTGATAAGAAAATGCAGTATTTTGTAGAATCTTACATCATAAATTATAAATAAAACAGAGCTTTCTTTATTATTTACTGTCAAAAAAACAAGTTTATTAGGCTCAATATTTTATTTATTTTTCTAATCTTCGGTGATCCAACATAATAGCCGACTTTACGAAGGAGTTCTTGTAAGGTCTCGGAATGCACGTTCCAAATAACTATTTTTTATTTATTTTATTTATTTATTTACATTAAAATTCACTGCTCGTATAAAGTAGACATATAAACTAAAGCGGTACATAAAATAAACAGCCAAAAATGAATTTATCACTATTTAAAAGCTAATTATAAGACTATATTATATTACATGTGTGCCTGTGTATGTGTGTGCACGAGAGTATGTAATGTGTATACTCGTATGTGTGTTTGTCAATATGTTTATGTAAGGATATATGGCTGTGGATAAATTTTGTGTTATTTGTTTATTGTTATTTATTTTACTTCATGTATATATTACACACTATCACGCAATGTGCCGTCAAAATTACATAATTCATATGTTAAGAAATTAATGGATTACACATAAGGATTAGTTCCTAACAAAGCAAAACCGCATCCAAAACTCCTAGGATGATGAACGAATAAAGATGATTTTACGTTACGATTACCTAGAATTCTGTTAACTCATAAACGAACAGAAGACAGAATCTTTTAAAAAAGATAACATAAAGAAGTGTTACAGATTTAAGTAGATATTTAAACAATTTTTTAATTTAACGAATTGAAATTATTTTGAAGTAAAAGGTTGATATAGGATTTAAGAAGATAAAGAAAAAGCAGTTTGAGTTTAATTTTTAGTTGCACCATACATTGAACCGCCGTTGGAGGTATCGAAACACATTTTGGTCGGAAGCAATGTGACACTACAATGTGATGTCGTTGGTTTCCCCATACCGGATATTGTGTGGGAATTCGAAGAAAATTTCCTATCAAATAATACTATAAATATTAGGTATGTGTTTGCTATTAAAAATTCACTGATACGAGTTTAATTTACTGTAGGCGATTCTGCAGTCAATAAACGTGGGTAACGTTTGTTAGGAGAATATCCTAGCGGCCTTATTCCATACAAACGTAGTTCCCTGTTTCGTCCCTGTATAATAGAATTATGGTAAATATTTTTATACCAAATAATATATATCCACCACGGCCATGCCCGTCCGTTTTGATTTTTTCCATGACTTAGTTATTGTAGAAACTAGAAGCGTTTGAAAATGAAACAAATGCTTGATTTTTACCATCATTTTCAGACGTTCGTCAAACGAATTTGCTGGATAAAAAAAAAGCAAAATGTACAGGCATATCCAAAGTCTTTGTTATTCTAAAACTGAAAGAAAATTAAAAATCGATTCAGTTTTGGAGGAGGAAACCGGGTACTACGAAGTGATGTTTTCATGTATTTTGCATAGTTCAATTAGCCCGCGCTGCAGTTGTCTCTTTCGATTTCTTTAGGGCGCAATGCGGTAGCAATAGTTTTCTGTAATACCTACTATTCTGCCGCATGTTCTCTTATTGTCTGATAAATAGAATTTAAAAAAATATTTAGATAAATATACTATATGACGTCATTTTGCCTCGATGCAGTTTTTTTTTTAATACTTGAAGTTACAATTTTTGTTTTTTTTTTTAAAAATGCGTTTGTTGGTGCTAGCAGTTACTGATTCATATTAATAGTTTCTTTCTATTTAGTATTATCATTTATAAACTAATGAGCAAGGGAAGGATAATTATATCTTATTTGTAAGAAATAGTAAAAGCAGAAAGTTACTAACAATATTTACTTATTTTTTACACGCTATAAGCTCCGTGCTTTGACCACAATCTTACCTGATGTTAAGTGACGTTGTGGTTCAGATAGTAAACATACTAAGCCTAAAGGTACTGGTTCTCTGGTGGAAATACACCTAATGGTATTTAGCGACAGGTTTTCTAACTTAATAGTGGTAGCTACCCAGGCGGGCATTATTTTAAAATGACCTACCACCATGCTATGGTTTCCTCACGACGTTTTCCTTCACCGAAAGCTCACGCTGATTTTAGAGTTATATAGAGTGATTTGAACCCGCTTCCATTGACGCGAAATCCAACCGCACTACAAACTAAGCCATCATCACTTCAAATATGCAATTGATGCTGTGAAAACTTTATTTATTCCGAAGATAGTTTCGAACTAGTTGTTTTCAAAATCTTCGATAACTCTTACAGTTTTAACAACGATGGAAATTTACATATTACTAATTCGAGTTCAAAACACGAAGGTGTGTATGTTTGTGTTGCTGAAAATTTAGCAGGAATCGCAAGAAAATCTATCTATTTGAAAATAAATGGTAAGCAAGCAGACACATTTAATTTCTTTACAGGCTGAAATAACAGTATAAACTTATGAACCAAACAATTTGCAAATGAGAAAAAGTAATTCATTATTCACAATAAATAGCTATGTAATTAGTTGTTGTTTAATATGATTTATTTGTAGTAAAAGTTAAAAGCATTTATGGATTTATTAAAGTTTGTAAAAAATTGCTATACATTCAGAATTGAATGAGATCTATATATTGTATTACAGAAAGAAAGACACTAATACCACATTTTAGAATAGATTACAAAAAGTACAATTAAGCATATAAACAAAATAAAAACATATGGTATTAAGGACTGGCGTCAGCATTTACCGCTTTATGACTGTTGCCATAAAAACGGCGCTGTTCTTCAGCCAGCCCTTTTTCCGGCCGTAACAAAAGATTTATAAATATATATATATATATATATATATATATATATATATATATATATATATATATATATATATATATATATATATATATATATATATATATATATATATGTATATGTATATTTTATTGTAATATGTATTATATAGAAAAGAAATTTAAAGTTCGCTGATACTTCTCTCAAGATTTTTTGATACAAATAGAGAACGTCTATTGAGTATATTTTGTTTTCAGAACCTCCAAAAATAATAGAAGATAACTTCACCGGACCTTACGTAGCTACACATAAAGATACCGCACTGATGCTAACATGTAAAGGTACCGGTAAGCCTCCACCGTACGTGGTTTGGTCTAAAGATGGATTTTACCTTGATAAAGGTATGTTAAGATTGAGTGATAAAAATGTAAAATAACACATTTAGTGCTATAAATAAGTATACAATTGTTGTCTTTTTTACAGATAACAGGTTTGATGTAGCCACAGATGGGACACTTACGATAAAATCACCATCAGAGGAAGAGAGTGGAAATTATACGTGTAATTTGAAAAACCCTTATGGGAGTGTTGATAAAACCTTCGAAGTGCGTGTATATTGTAAGTTTTATTGTTTCTTTTTATCGTTCATGACGTCATATTTATTCAAAAAGTAAAACTAGCTTTGAAATATTTATGACATTAAGGTAAATGGTGGGACAATAATTAGTTAGCTAGATGTTAAAAAATGATTTGCTGCCATGCAATTTTTCTACAATTTTAAAATTGTTTTTATTGAAAATCATGTCCATCCATCCATCCATTCAACCGAAAGACGTTCACTGCTGGATATTGGTCTCCCACTAAAGATCTTCACGACGACCGGTCTTGCACCAGTCCGCATCCAGCGGACTCCCACGACCTTCACCTGGTCGTCAGTCCATCTTGTGGAGGGGCCTACCCACGTTACGTCTTCCAGTACGTGGCAGCCGTTCGAGAACCCGTTGACCCCATCGGGCATCAGTTCTACGAGCAAAGTGCCCAGCCCATTGCCACTTCAGTTTGGCAATTCTGCGGGCAATGTCGGTTACTTTGGTTCTTCTGCGGATCTCCTTAGATTAGTTAATAAAAAATTCTCCTCGAAATTCATATAAATATTCCTAAAGCCTTTATAGTATTATGCGATGATTATTGACTTATGCAGATTCCGTGATTGTAAATACTTTGACATTGTGACGCATAAATGAAACAGAACTATTCCGCTGTGTGATAAAACCCGCAGAAATGTTAAAAATATATAGAAATTTCCATTATAGATAAAAATTAGGTAGAACCATATTTTTTATTATATTGATGACTAGACTAGAAACTAAAAGTAAACTGTAATTTTTTTCAGCTCTACCGACGAATACTCAAGCAGACGAGTCTCAGTCCAAGATGACTTTAATAGAAGGCACGACCGCAACCCTCGATTGCCCAATACGAGCTTCCGCAACTGACACAGTAAAATGGTATAAGGTTCGATAATAACATAATATAATAATAGTTTAGCTCTAATTTTGTGTCATCGTATGTGTTCTTACGTCATTGTGCAACTAAGAATGTCGTTGACACGATAAAAAAATGTATTCATTATAGACACAAATTTAATTCACACTAAACAGACACGTCTTATTCACAACACTAACCTTTATAATTTATAGCGTTTCTTGATTATTTACTTTAATCAATAGCACTTGTAGATCGCTTCTAGTGTCATTCGCTCGGTTATCCAATTCAAACAGAACTGACTCGGTCGACCCACGGTCTCCCTTATATAGTAAAATAAAGACATTCGAGAACGGTCTAGAAACTTCAAAGCTCGACCATGTTTTGTTTACAATTCAAAGATCAATGACTTGTTTAGAGCAAGTTTATAAGTATCGGTTGTGTAATCAACATGCTATCTCTTTCATGTCTTACAGAACGTTACTGCCATTTGTTTCCCTACTTTACAGGGTGAACTGTACTTACTATTTGATGAAATGTTACTGAATATAATCAAAGATAAAGGAGAACTAATAAATGGTCAGCTAATATATATTTCTTATCCATTTTTGAATTGTTAGTGACCGTTTCTTAACGGTCAATGTTGTGGGTTTGTTCATTTATGATTAAACAGTGAGATAAATAATTATATTTCTGTGCAAGATATCTGATATTGGTGACGTTTTGCCTGATATAGTTTGTTTATTGTGCACATGTGTATTGGTAATAATAATCCGGAAAGTTTATTCTGAGATGCTGCAAAAAGTTTCTAGTTAATTCTAGCATAATGACCACCATTTTGAAGTACCGTTGAAGCATTGCATATTAAAGTTGGAATGGTTACAGAAATATCGTTATCTGCATGACACTTAACAAAATTGTGCGCGTAACTCACAGATACCCATTATTGCCAATAACCTAAGAGTTATTTGACGCTTGACACTTTCTTTCTCTCTTGATTCTTTGATATAGTAGTTGCTTATTTTTAGGAAGCAGTGCTTATTGCCACAGGGACATTGCATATCATGAATGTGACTCGATCAAATTCGTCGACTCTTGCATGTGTGGTGAGCAACGTCGCAGGATCAGGTTATGCAACTGTATTTATAATTGTAGAATGGAAACCGAGATTTATTAACGATGCAGAGAGGCAAGTTGAGGCTGTTAAAGGTGATGACGTATACTTGGACTGTCAAGTGGACGCTAAACCTGTAGCTAAGGTTAGTTTTCCAGCAACATTCATCTACTTGTAAATTTCTTACTGATTTTTAGATGTTTAATTCTTAAGTATAGTAATTTTGACTTCTCAGGTCTTGTGTGTATCATCTATACTAATAATAAAACTGAAGTTTTGTTTTTACATTCAATTTTTTTTTTCAGAATTTTTAGCTTTAATATTTAATTGGCTCCTGAACTATGTCTGCATTTTGCATTTTGTGTATTCGCAGTATGTTACGACAAAATCGGGTCTTTTTTAATTCTTTGATACTCTCCGTTTTATTTTAGATTAAATGGCTGTTTAATTCAAAAAGGTTAGTATTCCGAGACGAGTATCGTTTGAAATTGATGTCTGTAAAACAGCATGAAGCGGGAACGTACAAATGTATTGTAAACAATGTGCATGGAACTATTGTTAGAGAATTTAACTTAATTGTTTTAGGTTAGTATATTTTTTTATTTAGTCACCTTACATCTCAGACATAATCCGAGTTTTGTTTACTTTTTTTGTGGCTTTACCCTATTTTGTTTTGTGCCTTTATTGTTTTCACCTTATTTCTGTTTTACAATCTTATCTATGTGTTCCTATTGCATTGTGGTTATGTCGAATCTGTATATTTACTTAAATCCTATGTCTAATATACAATCCTTAGGTTAGTATATTACTCCATTGAGCATTAACCTGGCTTTTACGGCAGCTTTCCATTGTTTTCCTATTGTCTCATTTTGATGGGTAATCGAATCGATATATTAAAGTAAAAAGAGTCGTAATAAATTATATTAATTTTATTAAATGATATTTTTTTTTTGCCGCCTTGAGCGGTTCTTGCTAGGGCGAAAACTTATAGATTCGCGTCACCTACAATGCTATGATGTCATCCGTCAACATGACTTTATAATGTCTTCAATTATTAAATTATGAAATTTTAATTATTCGTACTATAATTTAAACGACAGTTTTTCCAAAGTTTTTCAGGATTTTTCCACTTCTGTAGGCAGTCTCATAGCTGCCTAGTTTAAAAAAAAATACTTCTCGATTGTCTTGTATTTTGATTTGTAGAACCACCGTTTATATCTGAGTTTGATCTGTTGGATGTGTTCTTGAAGGAAGGTGTTAATGCGACACTTGAATGTAATGCGAACGGTTTCCCTCGACCTAAATTGGAATGGTCTTACAAGTAAGATTTCATTTATTTGTTTATTTTAATTGAAGTAGTTAGCTAAATAAATAACTTTATGTTAAGTTTGAACCTATGACGGTCCAAACGCGTCGGAGGACGTAAATTTGAATCCACTTACGTTATTTCATAATGAACGTGAGCTTTTTAGGTGATGTAAAATATCGTGATGAAACCATAGCAACCACAGTCAAGTTTGAATATCTATCGTCATACCTACTACTTGAAAGCTTTACATGTTCGCCATCTTGAACTAATTCAGCCAAACTTAACATCACGTAAAACTATATTTTATCTTATGTCAGTTTGATTTAATTAACAGAATATAAAATCGGCTAAGTAATGATTATATTCAGATGAAGTTTATTACTTTTAAAAGCGTTTTTTGTCATGTTGGAAGTTGCATGTTATTATGCAGGCATAATGCAAAGTGTATTCTGTAATCTAAGTGTAATTACATATCAACATATACATTTGATTATATAGAACAGTTCGAAGTATTGTATCAGTAAAATTTGTTTTTTTATATATTTATTTTAAATTATAAATAAGTTACGAATGAATATTTGGAGCTATATATGCTTATCCCATAAATATTTTGAACAGTAATACGAATTGGCATATGGAGAATGGGACTTTAATTGGTAGCAACATAACATCGCTATCGGAAGGTCTGTACCGTTGTGATGCGCGAAACAAAGCCGGGGCAGCGCACTTAGTCTATAGAGTTGAAGTTGCGACGTCACCTAGAATAGAAGAGATCGTCACATTCACGGCCGGCGAGGGTGTCTCTGTCGAACGAACTGTTGAACTTGTGGTAAGTTTGACCACAAACTCACTTTATGTTAAGTGACGACGTGGTCCAGGATGTAAACACAACTATGTTTAGAGGTGCCGCTGTAGGTGATCTCCTCAATTTATTAACCGATTTTCTTTATTATTTTTGAAGTGAAAACTTCTGTAGCGGCGTTGAGCGATTCTCGTTAGGGGAAAAAACTTATATATTCGCATTGCCAATGTTATGACGTCACGTCAACCGTCAACATGCTAGTCGAGTATAAGATGGCGTTTAAGTGCTGTCGCTCAGAGATAAATAATACAATTTATACTTACGCAGCGTATCGTATATTTTGATTATGAATAAACTATATGAACGATATGCGTCAGTATATGTAAAACCAGACAAATGTTAAATGTTAGGTTATGTTATTAATTTCAATTCAAAAATTATTAAATTTAAACATTAATATGTCCATTACCCATAAAAATGAGACAATAGGAAAACAATGGAAAGCTAGCTTAAACGCCAGGTTAGTGCTCAAGGGGTTAAAAAACAGTTTTACCAAAGGTACGAGTTTTCACTTCTGTCGGCAGTGGCCATGGCTGTTTTTTAGTAGTGCCTGTTGATGAGTTTTACGTTATCAAATAAAAATCATTTTAAATATATAATCATCATTATGCAGTAGTTATATTTAAATTATTTTTATGATGCATTTTGCTTATTTTAGCTAAACACTCGTGCTAGAATATCGTGCCGTGCGACAGGTAAGCCAACACCGACTATACAATGGTTGAGGAACGGAAGAACTGTTGCTTTCAATCCAACAGATATCGGATACGCTGATCTATTGTTAGAAAACACGCAGACGACACAAGCGGGGTGTTTACACTTGCGTATCGTCCAATGAAGGCGGTAGCGATTTGAGAAAAATTAAGGTGGATGTTTTGGGTAAGTTATTTCAAAAAGACTAATATACTTAACACACATACAAACACGTTTACACAACACTAGTCTTTTAATACACAACAACAGTTTCTTCTTGTTCAATTTAAACTGCACTGACTGGGTCGACCCGAGGTTTCTTTATATGTATAATACATATAGTGAAACAAAGGTCTTCCGGAATAGCTTAGATACATCTAAGGTCTTGAGCTTGCGCAGTTTGGCTGTTTACATACGAATGTATGACTCGTTTACAATCTACTTCATTCCTTTCTTAACTTTACAGGGGTCACGATATATTTTAAAACTTTCCTGACAGTACAAATCTTAATTAGTACTGACCTAACCATACAATTGAAGTCACAATGCCATTGTAATGTATTTTTGTTGTGTCTCAAATAGAAGAAAAAATATTTTACCGATTGACACGACGGTAATTTTTAAATATTTTGTAATTTTCTTTTGTTATTGTGCCAAAAACTATAGTCGTAAAATAAAACCATACCGTAAATATTTTTATAAATAAAGTTCCTGAAATAATAGTCATTAGGTTTTAGAAATGAAGTCTATTCAAAATCTGAAAGATAGATTCCAGTTTTCTCTAGGGCATCCTATTTGTGATAAATTAAAAATATCACTTCAGCAGTTAGAAAAGAGTTAGAATTTAAATTATATGCATTTTATTTTTAATGATAATTGATTTCAGAACCCCCTCAAATCTTTCAAACATTATTTCAAAACGTGAACAATTCCCAGAATGATATAAATATTGAAGTGATCTCTGGCCAAACTTTCTACTTACACTGCCATCCTTATGGAAACCCTTTACCAGAAGTCTACTGGTTTAAGGACGAGCTTCCGTTAAGGTTCTATGACGAGACGATGGTGTCAACTGAATTCGGTGAGATCATAGTCGCTAAGAAAGCGACGGAAGAACAAACGGGCAACTATACGTGTGTCGCGAAAAACAAAGTTGGAAACACTAGTATTAGTTATTTGATTGATGTTTTAGGTGAGTTAAAATTTCAATATTTTATTAGTATATGATATGCATTGCATATGCATTGATTCAATGCATCCAAAATATTATTTTCTATAAAGTAAATAAAACTGACCGTATGGTGCCGGTTAAGAATGGTACTACCCCATATTGTTCCCGTGGGTGTCGTAAAAAGCAACTAAGCGATATATCAAGGGATGGGCAGCATCTTCTGAGCCCACATACATCTACTGTTATCGCCATCCCGCCTGACAACCATGCCGATTATGGTAATCCCCCCCTTATTGGGGGATATCTATGTCCAATAGTGGGGCGTCTATAGTTTGGCTGTTGATGGTGATGACTATAAATTAAATAGTTACAAAATAAATAAGAATAAAATTATCTAATTTAAAGGATATTTCGAAATTTAATACAAAATAATTGTAATTATTTCGACAAGAAAAAGAAAAAGATTTTCTCAAAACGTATGCATAAATCACCAATGTTTTTAAAAAATTGCATGTTGACGTAAAACATTTGATTATTCTAGTAGTTTTTGGGTTTGCATATTCTTAAATTGTAACTAAAAGTTAATTGATTTTAGATGTCTGTCACATATTTCTGTTTTAATTTTTTTTACCAGTACCACCACCTAAACCAAAGGAGTCTACGAAACAAGTCGCGACACTATTTGGTAAAGAGTTGAGACTTATGTGTCCAGTGGAAGGGACTCCTTTACCCAATGTCATGTGGGTAAAGCATCCCTACACGGAAATCAACGAAGAAACACCGCGAATGATGCTTCTAGAAGATAACTTCATATTGGTAAATTGAAATAGAATTCTTGTATTATTAAACACTTTAATTTATTTATTTGCTTCTACACACGTAGATTATAGGGTTAATGATTTCGATTTATTGGTAGTAATGGCCGATAATACTCAAAGTTAATAATTATTTCAGAACATTCGAATATTTTACTTCAAACATATTGCATTTTAGTATGCGCTACAATTGATTTTTATCAGTTTAAAATATTTTTCATTTTTAGTGATTACTAATTACTCCTAAATTTTATGGAAAGTTAACTGGTTTGTGTTCATTCTACTTGTTTGTAGTACATATTTGTAACTGTTTGTTTGCTAAATAAATAAAAAAACATATAAAAAAAGTTGGCTTTCACGGGATGCTTCGTAGATGAGAAAAAATCATGCCGGTTATCATCTTAGCTTAGAAATTGGTTTACGTACCAAGATGTACCATAAGGCGACGTGTATGTACTGTTTATTTGACAATAATATACTCACATCACATGCATTTCACACTTTTGTGCCGCTTTCGGCAGTGGCGCCAGCGTGATATAGTGACATATTCAATTCGCAATTCGCAATTAACGTCTAAGCTTAATCTAAGGTCCGTAACACTTAGGTGTCCTTGTGTTAGCTACCACACTTCCCGCTGAGCGTTGGTCTCCTAAATTCGAAGCAAAAAACACCCATTTTTCTAACAGGTCATCAACGAGACAGAAGTATCCGACAGCGGCAACTATTCATGCGTAATGACTAACAAAGTCGGTACAACTGAAGTCGTGTTTCAAGTTTCCGTGCATAAACCTCCGCGTATTGTTGGTAACAAGGACACCAATGTGGTAGAACGACACGTCGTTCCACTACGGAGGAGTTTAGTATTGAAATGCGAAGTGGAAGGTAGTCCTACACCGAGAATTACATGGTTAAAGGTAAGTTTTCTTCGTTACATGAGATTTTTATGCGTTGATTTTTTTTTTATTTTAACCTTATGATGTCCACTGCTGGACATAGGCCTCCTCCAAAAACGGGAAGAATATCCATAATCGCCACGCTTGGCAGGCGGGTTGGCGATCGCAGTAGGTGTTTGTGGTACTCAGAGAATGGTTTATCCTTAGTTGCCTTTTACGACACCCGCGAAAAGATATAGGGTGGTACTATTCTTAGCCGGCACCACACGGACACATGACGGAACAATAATAGACTTCTTATATTAACTTGTGACGATAATTATTCATCTATACTAATAACTAAATTGGCGTGTCTGTTTGTTATGTCAAATATTTTTCTTTTTTACTAAATAGGTATGAATGTATAAACGATACCTATACCAAAAATATAATTTTTTCAAACTTTGTTTATGGTTGGTAATGGGTAATCTCCGGAACGGCTAGACCGATTTGAACGGGTCTTTCTTTTTGTAGATAACTTACTCCAAGTCGCTTTAGATATTTTTAATTTTAGAAAATAATTAGGGCTCCATGAAATGAAATAATAAAATAAAATCCGATTCAATGTACAGTTTTACGGGCAAGTGCTATAATTTGTGAGAAATATTTTTACTTTATTTTAGTACTAAATATATTTTAGGAAAATAATTAGGGTTCCCTAAAAAAATTAAAACGCAGTGAAGGATATATCAAAAACGTGTGCGCAGCTGTGGGCATGCAGCTAGTTTTAAATAAAATTGAAACATCAAGTGCTAATACTTAATCCTAGTAATCGCTTGATTGCTAACAATGATTTCGCAGCTCAATATTTTATTTTCGTGGCTCGGTATATGACCACGTTTCGCCGTTTGGAAAACAATGAAAAAAAAAATTACTATTATATTTTAATTTTCTATCAGGATACACAGCAGCTAAGCGATAGTCTGTCGAACATTCACCGCGTGTTAGGCAATAGTTTACTAGCGATATGGAGCGCGAACGTCCGTGACGCGGGACAGTACATCTGTGTCGCGGAGAACGAAGCCGGCGCTCAGCATCGACGATTCAACGTAGCTATACAAGGTACGTTCAAATATATACACGCATTACATAAACTTTACGGATAACACTTTGAAATATGGTGCTAACATTTATTTTTGTCAACTTCCATTACTCTAATCCTCATAACATTTCTGTATACTATAATTATTACCTAAGGTAAAAACATAACCAGATAATATACATCTATGATTTTCAAAATAATCACGTTAATCGGTTCTCGACTTATAAACAAACTAAAAGACATCAAGAGATGTTAATAATAGCTTTATTTTCATTTGTCTCTGATATACCCCCATTAGATGTCATTGGCCCTTGAAGTTTCTAGTCAATTCTAGAACCCCTTTTGTTACGCTATCTAAGAGGCTATCTAAGACGTCGACCCAATCAGTTCAATTTCAGTTGAACATCGTAGTAAAGAACATGGAGAAAACTGCAAACGATCTACGGATAATAAAAACTGTTGTGTATTTCAGGAATACTGTTATCTATACATTTGTCTTTATATAGTGTGTGTGTTTGTGTGATAGTGCTCTAAATAACTTTAGATATGTCTTATTTTTTAATGAATTAATTTTTTTTAACTATAAATTATACTTATACTGAATAAATAAATACGTTATTTTTTTCCAAATTGTATTTCACGTTAATAAATAAATCTTTTCGCTTGATAATATTAAATGAATAACAAAAGGAATTATTACAAACACAATAAAAACTTATATTTCATTAATTAGGCTAGAGATAAATCCGTTTAATTAGCGTTCGGACTCATTTAGTTCCAGGTAAATGGAGTTCGTGGAACGAGTGGACAATTTGCAACGCGACGTGCGGCTTAGGATATCAATCACGGACGAGGTTTTGTCACTATATAGATGAAAATAATAATACTATAGGTAAGTGGCAATCAATTTAATTCCGAAACTATGATACAACTATACTAGTTATGTTCGCGACTCTACTCGCGTATACCTAATAAATGTTTAAAAATGTTTTTTTTTTCTAAAATCTTTATTCACAAACTTAAATGGTCAGTAGCTTTTATATAACATTTATGATTAGTTACGTATAGTTATTTGTTTTAACTCAGTTCAATATGTGCCTAAATCTTGGCTGGGTGTTTTTTACATCGGCCAAGTAAAACAGGATGCTTTAAAAAATCATGTGAACCGGTACAATGGTTTTCGAGCTTTAAGTCAACTAATGAACAGACAGGATGCGCACACATATAATAACGTCCGTTTTTACAATTATTCAATAGACTTTCTTATTAATTTGTTGGGTATATTATCGTTCTCTCCTTTGTTTATCAACTGATTTTCTTTGGATTTCACTAGCTATTGACGAAGTTTAGTGTTCAATTATAGAGAAAATAGAAACATTTTTTTTCCTTAATTTTTTATAATTATAGTCCTTGTATGATTATAATTGAATTTAGTACTAGTGTTTTCAAATTTGTAGAATACATCTATGATTTTTTTTTTATATAAAATGAAAGTAGGTTTAGTTGTATAAATTGGTGGTAGAAACGAAACACAACTACAAGGCCCACTGACGGAGAGACAGTTTTAGACCGTTTACCCTTACTTTTGATCATTAATTGATTATTGTCATTTGCTTCCTAGATAATACGACGCAATATGAAAAGGTAATATTAGATGAAACGGCGTGCAAAGGTCCAGTCTCTGAACGAAGGAAATGTCACATGCCGGCTTGCGACGTAAGAGATTTTAAATAATAAATTTACACTACAATATCACCAGAGAGTGGATAGTAGCATTCTTTGAATACCACAAACACCTGACTGCGATCACGATCCCGCCTGTCAAGCGTGTCGATTATGCCAATACCCCCTCCCCCCCCCTCCTATTGGAGGAAACCTATGTCCAACAGTGGACGCCTTATGGTTAAATGGATGGATGTGACAATACCACAATACGGCGGTAGCTATTGGGACTAATTTATAGAACATTTTTGTAATTTTAAAACGTAATTATTATGCACTATTATTTATGTCGATTGTAAAATGTGCGTGTTTTTAAATTTCTGTTAAATATTAGGTTGTTATGGTAGATGGACGTATAAGAGATACGGGGTTCCGTATTTCACTTTAAAAAAAATTATGATCTCACTAAATGTAGTTTTTATTATAATAAAAAAAAATACAAGTCACAAAATAGTAATAGAAATAGAAAGGAACTTAGAGATAGTATGACCGGCTCGGATTGGGTTTCGATGAGGACCGGGTGTGCGAGAGGTAGGATATCCGTGGATAAAAGGATGCTGACTTGGCTATTTAGAGTGAGATGAGTACGAGAATCTAGGCAGGGTTGCTAGGTTTAACAGAACGCAAGGTGTTTTTATGGGAGGGAGGTGTAAAATGTCGTTGTCATCCTTTTTTACTGTCTTCAAAAAGGAGGAGGTAATCATTAATCGATTTAAAAAAAAGAGCAGGTTATCAATTCGTCTTTTTTTTTGTTATGCGATTATTCCGTCATTTGTGGACCGATTTGCAAATATTTTTTTTAATCTGAGGAGTACACTGCCGAGATGATCCAATTTCTAGCTGGCACCGACTCCAAAATTAACTAAAGTAATTATTTATTGGCTTTTTAGAGACGTCTTTGATATGTTTGTCACTCTGTATGATGTATGTATGTTGTCGTTGCATCTTAAAGGCGCGTAGCTAGAATTGTTGTTTTGTTTTGCCTAAATAAGATCCCATATAATTAAATACAATATTTTCTTGTAATATAGAATGAAGGTAACATTCCGAAGTGGTCGGTGTGGTCGAAATGGTCGTCATGTTCTTCAACGTGCGGCGTCGGCACTCGGGCGCGGACCAGACGGTGCAAATCGAAGGCCAAGTGCCAAGGAGATAATGTTCAGGTGATACATTCGAATTCAAGTAGTAATAAGTTGTAATTCATGAAGGGATGACGGCTCAGTGGTGACACAGTAATCACGTGAGCCGAGATAGAAGAAGGAAGGGTTTTGGGAAATTGCTTCATAAATTTGCAAAAAATTAAATAATGGACAATCCAAAATAACGTGATTATTATCTTCTTTTTGACAACCGATTTTCTTTCTTCTTTTGTTTATTATAGCTGCTGATTAGCTTTTTTGTTATCAATATTAAACCTTTAGAAACAGAGTTTTATTTTATAGTGAATTTTAACTACAAAGTGAATATCTAATTTTACTAATTACGTTTTTTCTCTTGTAGGTACATTCGTGTGTTATCTTCTTTTTCTATATTTATTTCTAGACTAATATGTGCTTATCATCACTTCCTTTTATTTACATTAGACTTTTCTTTGTAATCTTATTTGTTTCGCGTTACATTTCTAAGATCATAAATTATAATCTATTTATGTTATGAGACGTAGTAATTCACCGATGTTATATTGCAAATAAATATTGTTATCTTTAGATAAGGAAATGTCAAAACTTACCGCAATGCGAACGACATCAGGGTCAACAGAACACATCCAATGACGTATTCAATAGTAAGGAAGATTCGAATGATACGGTAAGTTTGTGTTGAGCCTAATCCGTATGAAAACAAGTTATGTATACATATATTTCAGTAACCAGATATAACGTTACGTTATGTAACATTTCAAGTGAAGCGGAGAGAGAAAAAATGTCAGATTCTGAATTGTTGCTTTTGCCCTTTAGATAGAACTAGCTGTGTTTCCACGGCTCCAACCTCGTTTCATATGTTTTTTGAGTACAAGTGATAAAGCGCATATAACGTGTCATTTATACGTAACCTAAAAAAAGAAATAAATCAAGAAAAATGAGTCTTCTGTTTTATTAGCGGAAAAAAAGGAAAAAAGTAACACGAAAAGTAAGAGTAAATCGAAAAAAAAGAAAAGGTCGATTGAACCCAAAAAATAAACAGCCTATAACAATCTAGGAAAAATTCCGCGTCGAATGGCGGTAGTCCCATCCCGATATGTTCAATAGTTTTGAGGTGATGGTGCCTCAAAGGACCCCCCATTTTTCTTTTATATAATATATAGATAGATTAACAACGGGTGTGTAGCCTCTGCAGCTAAATAGCTTTAATGAAATGCTAAATTTTCGAAATGCCACCGTTTATCTTAGTTAATCTTCCATGATATCATTTGTATCTTTACGCCCCCTGCAAACAATCCATAGGTGAGTCGATGCTCATTCGTGTTAGATGCTTTTCCACGTCGATTCTTGCTCTTGCTCTCTTGTTCTTTCCACACCCAACTCCTTAGACCACGGACCGAGCACTCAACAAGGGAGGTTCTACATCTGCCAGAAAGTAGAAGAACTATGAAAACCTTAAGGTTTTAGTCAGTAGGAGTCTGAAATAGCCCACTTTGTGCACATAGATTTTTTTTGTGGTATTATATACAGATTAGCATTGTGAAGATGAAGAGCGATATATTTTTAAAAAGATTTGAAAGAAAAAAAAATTATGCAATATAATTAAGGATGATGCTGATTACATTTAGAAGTTTAATGTACGAATTGGAATCATGTGTGTGAAATTAATTTTCAGAATCTGTATATACCAGAAGCAGTTTACGAAATGGAACCTGAGGTTATCATGAACACTCACTATTCAACAGGTAGTGAAGAATTTTATCTTGCTGCAGGTAAGCTATAGTTTAATTATCCACCAATTTCAGTACCATCATATGGATCTTCCATTAATTTAACGGTAATTAAGATTCAATTTTATTGTATACTAGCTGTGTGGCCGCGGCTGCGCCCGCGTTTCATGTGTTTCAATGCATTTTAATTTTTTTTACAGGGTACTCTAATTATTTAAAAAAATATATATATTACTAAGATATAGTAACAAAATTTCTTATAAATTCAAGCACTTTCCCGTAAATCTATGCATTGAATTGGATTTTATTAAAAATTTTATGAGTTTTAATTTTTTTACGCGAAACCTTAATTATTTTACAAAAATAAAAGTACCCTAAATTACCCAGAGTAAATTCAGCTATCTACCAAAAAACTTCCCGTCAAAATCCATCCAGCGGTTCCGGAGATATATACATACCCATACATAGCATCACGCCTTTCTCGCGTATTAATGATATTAATGTCTCTGCTGCCATTGCTTAGGTTATTTAGTATGTGATATATTATATCGTGGCCATGTGAAAAATACTCATAAGCGACTGGCATGTATGAAAGCGACCATAAAACTAAAAGAAGCGAAAGACGCGTGAGACAGACATCGTAGCAAGTGGAAGGCTGAAGTCTCTGTCTACACTTATGGGAGAGAGGCGTGACGTTATGTAATAATAATAAGACATGGAAAATCATTAGCAAAACTGATAAAAGTTTTCTAGATAATATTATAGTTTTTACAATAAAATCCCAAAAAACATTACCAATTTACCGGACATAGAGTTCAAGCAAGTTTTAATTTGCAAAGGTTATTACAGGGCGGATCATTATGTGAACGATGGTGATGTCTGGAAGTGACAGCTTTCTCTATGCATCTACTGATAAACTTTGTAACTGTTTGTTGTAAAGTCGCAAACAATAGATGATAATTTTACTTGTATAATATTATTTTCTCGTAGTTCCAAAGAGATCGATGGTATACGATGTAAACGTAACTGAAAATTTAGACCAGAGCGAACGAGGACCCTGCGACCCTGGATACGGTCATAATTATACCAATAACTCCTGTGATGGTAAATATAAAACTTTTAATTTAACTTTGAATATGGTTATTGACTGATTACTTGTTATTGTTTTATAAAAAAAAGACTGTTCAGGAAGGAAATGCTTTTTTTTTTTTTTTTTTTTTTTTTTTCGAACCTAGCTAACGCTGTTGACCGGAAGGGCCTTTACAGCTTCACCGAACTTTGGGGGCGAGTGCTGAAGGCACTCAGCCGCAATAAGGTGACTAGCTCAAGGGTTACCAAAGTGGTACGAACCTCGGCTTGGCCGTCACCTGAGTGTAAAACTCTCTCGCGAGTTTGAACCTAGCTATTCCCTACATTTTTTATTAATAATAATAAAAAAAAAAAAAAAAAGGTTCCTTACAGGACCTATGTACCTGCATGTTATGTGCAAGAGTGTGTTTGCAGTGTTGTGCGTGTAATGCTCAATGCATGGGCAGTGTCACTGTATCGCGCTGGCGGCGACGTCAAGAGCCTCCCCAGTTGGGGAACGAAGCACGTCCTGGGCCGCCGCCTGAGGGGGACCCGGAGAGTGTGCGGGAGCAAAATTAGCCGCCTGTCCCCGGCGGCGGGAACGGCGGTTACGCGGGCGTGGGCGCTGACACGCATACTGAATCGGTTGGAAAGGAAAGATCCTATTTTCGCACGTGATTTTATCATCGGGATCGGTGAGAACGTTACGCGGTCTCCGAAACGGTTTCGGAGCTAGCGGGTCGGAGGAGTACGCGACGGCTTTCGCTATGAGCGGATTCGGGTGTGTCTCTGCGCGATCGAAAAATGCGCGACACAGGGATTTGATAACAGAGTGAATGGATGGTAGATTGAGGTCTCTGTGGATGTCCACATCCCTCTCGTACCACCGGGCACCTACGGCTCTCCTGGTGAAGCGGTTCTGAACCACTTGGAAGGAGGCCAGATCTGTATAAGCGAAGGCAGGGGTGCAATAAGTGAGAATGGGCCTAACTACCGTTTTATATAATGTAATTTTATGGCGGACGGCCATCTTACTACGAGCGTTGTAAAGAGGGAAAAGACGTCCCATAACCATGTTGGCACGGTTTCTGACTTTCAAAACGTGAGATTTGAAAGTCATGTGGGCGTCTAGTGTGACACCGAGGTACTTGACCTCGGTCGCCCATGGGATCTCTACTCCTAGATAAGTGACTGGACGAGGAGGGTCAGATTTCTCTACGGAGAACATAATCGCGGTGCTCTTTCCCGGGTTAATCGCTATGCGCCACTTAATGTACCAAAGGCTTAAGATGTTAACAGCCTTTTGGACGCGGGATCTGAGAGTGTCTCTTTGTCTGTACGAATAATAGATGACCGTGTCATCGGCATAGAGACCTAAATGAACCTTACTAGCCGCCACTCCTTCGAGCGGGTCGTCTTTCGGGTTCGGATTTAGGTCTGGTAAGTCCGCTATGTAAAGGTTGAAGAGGACAGGCGCCAGAATGGAGCCCTGGGGGACTCCTGCGCGGATCGGGCGGGCTGAAGAGAGAGCGGACTCTATTCTAAAGCGGAAACTACGATTCGAAAGGTAATCGCGTAGGATGTGTACTAATGTGTCAGGGACGCCTAACCTAACTAGTTTAAATACAAGGCCGGCATGCCAGACCTTGTCGAATGCCTTAGCGACGTCGAAGAAGACAGCGAGCGTACGCCAGGGTGTGTTTGGGGTTCGATGAAAATTTGACAGGATGTGCTCCGTGAGGCGTTGCACTTGGTGCGCGCAAGAGTGTCTGGCTCTGAAACCAAACTGTTCGGGAGGCAAGAGATTTTTGTCCTCTATCACTACAAGGAGTCGGTTCAGAAGGATCCGCTCGTAGAGTTTACCTATTGAGCTTAGCAAGCTGATTGGGCGGTAACTATCGGGAGACTTGGCATCTTTGCCAGTTTTGTGTATACCTATCACTATCGCTTCTTTCCAGGCGGCTGGAAAGTGGTGGTTTTTGATGGCCGCATTGAAGATGCAGACCAGTAGCGCGATGAGACGGGGCGGAAGAAGCTTAAGCACTTCATTCCTGATCCCGTCCGGACCGGGAGATTTTCTAGGCTTAAGGCCCTTAATGGTTGTAATGACCTCATCACAGGTGACAGGTGTGAGGGGAACAACCGGGGAAAGAGCGTCTAGGTCCTGTACCGAGGACTCTACTTCGGAGACGTGGAGGACGTCAACGTTGTCAATGACGGGGGAACATTGCTGCTCGAGGCTATCGGCTAAGCACTCGGTTTTGTCGTCATCGTCAAATGCGGGTGGAAGACCCTGAGTGTTTCTGTCCAGGGGGGGCATACTAGCGACGGAACGGTCCATCTTCATCGATCGTGCAAGCTTCCAGTACGCGAGGTGGGAAGGTACCAGCTCCTCGAGGAAACTGTTCCACCTGTTATCACGGAGCTGATCTATGCGGTCTTTCACCGCTCTACGCAAGGAACGTAAGCGTGCACGATTTTCCTCAGTCGGATACGCGTCGTGGGCACGGGTCGCGGCGTTCTTCTGGGTGAGCAGAGCTCTCACGTCATCAGGGAGTATAAAGCGGCGATCGTTCGCCGCTTGTACCTCTTTCGAGGTCTCCCTGATTCCGGTGTTGAGATGCTCAACCAGAGAGGCGATCGCGAGATCCGTGTCCGCAGGCGTATCCAGTACGTCGGGGATCATGTCGAGCGGGGGGGAGGACTGATGGTCCTTGAGATATCTGCCGAGTTTGTAATAGTCCGCGACCTTTACAACTGGCGGGCTAGAGTCATCCGAATGACCTAACTGTAAAATGACTGGGCGGTGGTCGGAGTCGAGTTCGTGTACGACTTGTATGAGACGCACAGGAAGCCGAACCCCTTTAAGAATAGCTACGTCTAGCACTGTCGGGCGGCAGTGCGGCATGAAGTGGGTAGGCTCTAAAGGAGCGATGACCTCAAAATCGAGCTCATCCATCAGCTCAGTAAGAGAAATCCCATTACTGGTATTACTCGAACTGTTCCAAAGGGTGTGCCCGCAATTGAGATCACCCGCGATAATGACGGAGTCTCCGAGAGAGAAAAGTTTCCCTCAATCGGAAGCTAATATGCGCTTATTGGGCGAGAGATATACAGACACCAGAACGATCGACTGATGGCCGGTCATTCCGATTCTGCATATAGAAACCTCTAAGTTTTCTAGCTCAGGAGGGTCTAGCGGCGTGCAATACAGAGACCGCTTATAATAAATTAAGGTACCACCGCCCCTAGTTGGGGGCAATCTATCGTTCCGAACGATATTATAATTCGCGATCTTAGGATCGCGATCTTTGGGCTTCAGTAGGGTTTCCTGGACAAGAAACACGTCTATTTGACGATCGCGGAGGAAATTCGCGACGAGTTCACGCTGCGGAACTAGTTTCCGCGCGTTAAAGAACGAAAGGGACAAACCGCGTGGCTTTATCTTAGCCATTGATTACGGGTTTCGAGAAACGCGAGCCAGACCTTGAAGGGTCGTGGCAATGGCGGGGAAACGCGCGATAGCCTCGAGCTCGGCGTTACCGGAGCCGCTATTCAACAGTGCGTTGAAGGCGACTACTTCCTGCACGTCGTGAACGCGCAGGAGGAAAAGAACCCGGTCAAGGCCGGTTGGGTTGGCCTGAGGGGCCTGAGGGGGGGTAGCCAGGCGCGGCTGCGCCTTGGCTTGGGGCCTCGGTGCCCACGGAGCCAGAGGGGCTGCGGGGCGGGGGGCGGAGGGACGGGTCGGCACCGCGGAAGGCGACGCCGACGTGCCTGGGAGGCACGGGAAAGACCTCAGTGTCATCGGCGGCACTTGAGGTTGGAGGAGGAGGGGAGCGGCGTTCCTCTGAGGAACATACCTACCACCCTTTTTTGGGTGATTGCGCCTTACCTTGGGTGCACAAGGGCACCCACGGTAATTTGCAGGATGACCCTCCTGCCTGCACAATACGCAGCTTGGAGGGTCGGCTGTGTCCTTAGGACGGGGGCAGTCAGGGGTCAAGTGATCTCCTAGACACTTTACGCATCTCGGAGCCATAAAGCAGCTCCGAGAGCTATGTCCGTACCCCTGGCAGCGGTGGCACTGCGAGGGGTAAGATTTCTTGTGTGGGACTTCCACACAGATGCGGGAGAGGCCGCAGAGGGTCTTCAGACCGAAGACCTTCTTGCTAACCTCGTTGGCGGGGAGTGATACAAGGACCATGTTATATGGTCTCCTGCCTCGCTGATCGTGCATCCGATGCACTTCAGCGTCGGGGAAACCCTGCTCCTTAAGGGAGGCAGCGATGTCGTTACAAGAGAGTTCCTTCGGAACTCTCTTGATCACAACGCGGAGGGACTTCTCTTCCTCCAGCGCGTGAGTGAAGTGGGCATATTTCGCCTCACGGAGAAACCGCGTGAGTGAGGTCGCGGAAGGTGTCCGTGGTCGACACCTTCACCATGATACCATCGCGAACATTCGTCGCGGTGGTGAAGTGGATCTTGCGGCTCGCTAATGCCGCAGAGATTTTAGTCCAGGACGCTTTGTCCTGGATCGTGACAGGGGGGGGGGGACGCACCTTCTTAGGCTGCGCCTGGGAAGAGTTTCCCACGGGTTTGGGAACTCGCGGTGCCGCTACAGGCACCGGAGTGGGCTGTTTAGACGAATCCTCAGCAGCGAGGATCTTGGGACAGGAGAGTGGTGATGAAAGCGGCGGAGAAGCCGTCGCCTTCCTTTTGGATTTCCGCCTCGCAGTGACAAAACCGTCACTGCCGAGCGGCGGGTACTCCAGCTCCATGTTGTCCGAGTCTGACCCGGACTGCTGGGCGGAGGTGGTGGCGAAATTCGGCATTAGGCTAGGACGCCTGTCAGCCGAGTTTTGGGGGGACAAGGGGGAAAAACTATTCCCCGTAGACACATTAATAATGTCCGCTGAACGCGGACGACGCGGCGAATACGAACGCGAACGCGAGCGGGAGCGCGACCTAGACCTACAGTCGGAGAAGGAGGAGTCCCTTCCCGAGTGAGACGCGAGTGGAGAACGCGCGCGAGAACGCTCCGGAGCGTTGATGTTCGCGACCGGTTTACGGACGCGTTGAGGGAGCGCGGCGGATGTACTCGGCAAATTATTTTTGAATGTCGCGAACTCCCGAGCGAGTTCGGGAGACTTCGACAACAAAACCTTTACGAAACTAAGGAGCTGACGCTCCGTCGTCACGAAATCGGCCATCCCGCGATGGCAAGAGGGCAGGGGGGGGGGGGTGAACTACCTCCCTGCCTGAGGGGCAGGGGGGCGCGCCAAAAATCTATGAGACTACGCGAGTCTCGCAAGTGACCGTTGAGTCAAAGTGCAATGACTCAAGGTAATTGGGAGCCTACGGAGCCTAGGGGGAAGCCCTATCAAGCCCTAGGGCCGAGGACGTGGGTCAGACGCCCAAACAGCACCCAGGGGATGGATTTTGTCGCAGGAGCGGATAGTAAGGTAAGACCAAAGGAAACCCGGTGTGATCACACACCAGATTCCGGTATTCGGTGACCCCAGAAGGGGGTCCCCAGGGAACCTGCTAAACCCTGCACCACCTTACGTTGGCACCGTTAGGTCTCCGGTGATGACCACAATCAAGAGAGAGTGGGTTTCAGCAACGTCGTGAAGCGACACGTATCCTCACCTTAAGGGTGAGTATACGTTAAACGCGCGCGTACTGAAAAGTACGTTTTTCGAAAAAATACACGAAGTTATAAATGAGATTTATAAAATCGAGTATTCAACGCTCGCAAAAATACCTCAGCGCGGGAAACCCACACCGGGTACACGACGCGGCGCGCGCGCTTGCGTCACCTCAACCGTTAAATAAATTTAACGGCTGTTGCTACGCAAGCGAACGAACTTCGAAGGCGGCGATAAACGAGATCGAACACGTGAAACGTATTTGTGCGAGCGACCTTAGCGTGCGTGCGCACACTTCGGCTTACCAAACGGGAATCGAAGGAAATGCTCATAGCATTTCAATTTTTTTTCTACCTGAGATAGAAAGAGAGAGCGTACTAATTTACTGCAATATGACGTAACACTAATGTGTTTCTTACAAATTCTACACTAGCAATCAGTTTGGGGGAAAGAGATAGAGGATCTCCTTTCGGTCTACACCGAAAACTATTACTTGAATTAAAACATTTTTACAGTATAGATGTTATATTGAATTATAAACCTTACAAAAGATTTAGAATCGTTTTATAAGGATAGCTGCAGATGTCTATCGGTTTCAGAGAAATGTGGACTTACACAGAGATCTGAACCTGCCCTCTATTAAGTCCGTCTTTAAAACCCAGTGTCGTGCCTTCTTCGAACGCGCAGAGACACACCCGAACCCACTCATAGTACGAGCCGTCTCGTACACACCAGTCCGTTCCGCCGTCCGAAAGCGGCAACGTCCGTCGCACACGTCAGTCAGTTCCGCCGACCGAAACCGGCGACGTCCGCGTAGTATACTAACCGACCGCGATGATAGCATCACGCGCGCGAATAGGCGGTTTCCTCATGTTCCTCGCACATTTGTGTGTCAGCGCCCACGCCCGCGTAACCGCCGTTCCCGCCGCCGGGGACAGGCGGCTAACTTTGCTCCCGCACACACTCCGGGTCCCCCTCAGGCGGCGACCCAAGACGTGCCTCGTTCCCCAACTGGGGAGGCTCTTGACGTCGCCGCCGGCGCGATACAGTAACACTGCCCACGCATTGAGCAATTACACGCACAACACTCCATACACACTCATGCATAACATGCAGGTACATAGGTCCTGTAAGGAACCTTTTTTTTATGTAAATAAAGAATAAAGAAAAAATGTAGGGTTTAGCTAGGATAAAAATTCCGCGGGAGTTTTCCTACTCAGGTAGCGGCCAAGCCGAGGTTCGAACCCTTGAGCTAGCTACCCTCATGCGGCTGAGTGCCTTCAGCACTCGCCCCCAAAGTTCGGTGAAGCTGTAAAGGCCCTTCCGGTCAACAGCATTAGCTAGGTAGGAAAAAAAAATTATTCATTTAATCTGTTGTCTTCATAAATATTATAAAGAGGAAAGATTTGTATTTTTGCATGTAACGAATAATCTTAAAAGTTACTGGACCGATTTGGATGAAATTTGGTATGGAGATAGTTTGAAATCCTACAGGAACTACGCGGGTAAAATCGCGAAGAGCAGCTAGTTTTCAATAAATGTTAAACATCAGTTAAATTCTACAAGGAATACAGCCTGACCACAATCTCATCTAATGTTAAGTGACTGTGTGGTCTAGGAAGGTAAACACACTAAACTCTTATGTGATGTTGCCGGAACACACCTAGTGCTTGCAGGTTTTCAAACTTGTGAGTGGTATCTATCCAGGCATTATTAAAAATATCCCGTATCACGATGTTATGATTGTTTTTCAAGGTTATAGGCTCAGTGCTTTGACCACAAGCTATGAGTAAGTTTTGGACTGAAATAAATAAAATTGTTTCCTTATTGACAGATATAGATGAGTGCGTGATGGAGAATAATCACTGTCACTCGACACAGGTCTGTGTGAACACTAAAGGCGGTTACCAATGCACTTGTCCCCCGGGTTATGTGTCCTTGGGGCTCGGACAGAGATGCCTGGGTCTGTTCACTCAAATTTCAAATATTACCTATGTGACTTAGACGATAAGATGTACCATAATTGATATAAATACTTGGTAGAATTTTTAATTATAGGTTTAGCGTTTGGTTAAAATCCACTTTATGTTGAGTAACGACAACTACTATTGTAACGCATTAAGCCTAGAGCTATGGTGCCGGAATACGTTTTTAGATACTTGAAAAGTCATTTTTAAAATTGTGGGAGGATAGCTAATTTAATGCTATCACCATGCTATCTATGCTTGCGTCAAAGTTTCCCTTTAGTGAGAACACAAGCTCGTCTTAGGAAAGGATTTGAACTCGATCCATTCGTGTGATGTCGGCCACATCGTTCGCGTTCGACCACAAACAACTACTGCGATGTTCAACCCGTCTGCCAAGAGTGCCGATTATGGCAATTCCTCCCCTTTTTGTAGGAGACCTATGCCCAGCAGTGGACGTCTCTCGGTTGAATCAATCAAAAGCCCATCCATGCGTTGACCACACTAGCATTAACCTCCGACACATATTTGAAGTCAAAGGATGTGTCGGTCATGCGAATCTATAAGTGTCTCTTTTACCGAAAAACGCTCAACTAACTCAATTAACCGTACACACCTTTTTCCGACCCATATTTCAAATCTTCTTTTTTTTCATAATCTATTACGCCCACGAATATTTGTTTTTTTTTTTTTATAATGCACAGCACAGTGACTGCACTGGACCTGATATTAAGTACAGTACAATCCAAAACAGCGGCGACTGACACTGAACAGAATTTACTGCCAGTCACCGCTGTCATGCTAGCCTGCCTAAATACCTCTTCACGCCTCTTTGTTCTTTACCCTCAAATAGTATTATTTTTCTAATCTTTAATTGTGTAACAAAATTATGGCGACCCCTTTGTTAAAAATTTCCAACGGAGTTGTTATGAAATCTCAGAATTCACGCTCTATATTATTATTTTCTATACACACTTGTGTACGACACAACCAAACTATAACAAGTAAAATGCCATGAAAACTATATAATAATATTAATAATAATAAAAGGTCAGATACTGTTAATTAATTAATGGTGCGAGTATTAGTGTAAGCGCTAACTGGGCACTGTTGTTTGGGCAAATATATGCACAACATGGGTGCCCAGAACACAAGAGAGTGCAGGTTCTGTGAAATTGCAGACGAAACACCAAAGCACATCTTGTGTGAATGTGATCCACTAATACCCATACGCAACCGAGTTTTGGGTAAACATGCGTTGTTCCCGGAGGAAGTACAGACGCTCTCTGCCAAAAAGATCTACAGTATATCCATGTTATAGGTCTAGGCAGTGAGCTTTAGAAATATAGGGGCGATCACAATAGATCTATTTAGGTCGCAGTGACACAGAACTATCTTAGCCTGCATAGCTCCTTTTTCGAATAATAATAATTAATTAATTAAAAACAATGACTACTAAGTACTAAATTGCAAGCTGTAATATTGTTCGAAATTGTCAAAAACGAGCTTTCTTCGTCGCCTTGAAGCGCTATCGAAGTGAATAAAAATACGACGCGTATAATTCACTTGTATTCTGTCACGTTCACACGTTAACAGATATAAACGAGTGCGAGCAGGAGATCCACGGGTGCGAGTTCGCGTGTGTGAACGTAGCCGGTGGGTACGTGTGCGCGTGTCCGCGACATTTGCGTTTGCACTTGGACAAACATCATTGCGTTCATCGTAAGTATATACACACTAGCTTTGTGCTTACGGCTCCGCCCGCCTTTTATATATTCTCTTTTTTTTTCGTTTTAAACGCTATAGGCTCAATGCGTTGACCACAATCTCACTTGATGTTAAATGTGGTCCAGGATGGTAAATACCTAAATGTACTGGTTCTCAAGCTATCTCAGGTTTTACAAAATACATATCATAACGAAAATACATTTTATTTAATTTTTGTCTGTCTGTTTTATTCCGGGTAATCTCAGGAACGGCTAGACCGATTTTGATGGGACTTTTTTGAAGTTACTCCGCGTAACTTAAGGTACTTTTGTATCTCGAAAATAATTAGGGTTACGTGTAAAAAAAATTAAAGCTCATGAATATTCGAATAAAATCCGATTCGATGGTCAGTTTCACGGGCAAGTGCTTCAATTTATAAGAAATATTTTTAATTTATCTTAATACCAAAAAAAATAAAATAAACGAAAATACTTAGGGTTACGTATAAAAAAAATTAAATACATTGAAGAATATACGAAACGTGGGCACAAACGCGGGCACACAGCTAGTTTGAACATATAAAATTTGTCTGGTTTTTACATCTGTTGGCACTAGAGTAAAAATTCATACTTTCATATAATTTATTTATAATCAAAACATACGATAGGCTGTGTAAAATTTTTATTATATATCTCTGAGCGCCAGCACTTAAACCCCATCTTATACTTGACATACTGTAGCATGTTGACGGGTGACGTCATAGCATTGGTAACGCGAATCTATAAGTTTTTCCCCTACGGAGAATCGTTCAACGCCGATAAAGTAGATAGTTTTCACTTCAAAAAACTTGAACCGCTTCAGACTTCTTATTGTAATTTCCAGCTTCCCTTTATCAAAAGCCGTACGAACAATTCGAGAGCGGGGAATTTATGAGCACATCTGTTGAAGCTCCACTGAAATATACCAAAAACACGAGATACTAATTCATGCTTGTGGGAAAAAACATATTTTTATTTATGACTAAATGTAATAGAAATATAAACAAAATTTAATTTAAACACTTTAATTTTTTCATTATGTGTATTATAATAACATTGTTATATTTATGAATAAAATATATTATTAGTGATAATATTAGTATTTTTTATTAATATTTATTTAATAGTGACGAAATCTTTACTTCACTAAATTCCAATAAACTATTTTCTATACTCAACACGTGAAATATCATATATGTATACCCAATTATATTAAATCCTTGACTTACTTTTCCATTGCATTATATATCCTGTGTAAATTAAGAGGACATGCGGTCGGCGACGGATTTGAAAAGTAGGTATTTCAGAAATCTATTGCTATCGCGTTGCGTCCCAAAGAAAGAATTATAAAACACGAAATAGACAACTGTAGCTCGGGGTGCTTTTACCGTATGCAAAATAGATGAAAAAATCAGCCTGTTTGTTCCTCCAAAACTGAACCGATTTTTAATTTTCTTTTAATAATAGAATAATAACTTTGGCTATGGCTCTATTTTATCCATCAAATTTGTTTGACGAACGTCTGAAAATGACGGTAGAAATCGATCATTTTTTTAATTTTTTAAGGTTCCTAATTTCTGCAATAAATAATTTGTGGAAAAACATACGGGCATGGTGATGGTGGATATAAATTATTTGATATAAAAATATTTACCAAAATGCTATTCTCCAGGGAGGAAACAGGGGACTATTTTTGTATGGAAAAAATGTCGCTCACATATACTCTTAAATCGCCATCTTAATAAGGAAGTGAAGGGGTTGAACTGTTTATGAGTTATCACGCAATTATTAATTTGTTTAAAATACTTTTAAAAAGAAATAATTATTAGTTGTCGGGAATTACAAAACCTCCTAATAAATTAATAAAAGTATAATATAATAATATTTTAACTATAGCTTAGAACAGTTCAAACGAACCTGGACAAATATTTAAAAAAAATCAATAAAATCAGTCATGCCTTTATTGTAATACATTTACGAACACGAGAATGTTATATTATAAAAGGTGATTTCTCATTAAAACGTCTTCTTATAAGTATTTATCGCACTCTTTGATATTTAAATTGAAGCGTTAAATTACTACTTATTAAACAAGACTGACAATTATTATTACTTAGTTAATAATTAATTAAAATTATTAAACCTAAAGTTAGTAGTGGCGCCATCACGGTGGACGCTGCGCCTTAATTCAGACAAAGTTATGCAAACTAGAACCAATCCACCGTGAGTCAATTTTGGGATAATTTAATAGTGCAATAATCAATATGTTTTAAACTAACAACACTAATTTGTGTGTTGCATTGAGGGCGATATAATTCATTGTGTGTGGTAAAACACGATTGGATCGATGTATTTTGAGTTTTCATAGTTTCTGTCCATTTATAATAAATACACTTCATGGACTACGAATAAAAAATGTAATATCCGATTTGACAGCTAAAAAGTAGTAACAGACGCGCGGACCGGACCGCGTACATAGTACGGCGAACAACTGACCGAAGTTATCAGTCGCCGAATGAACGGTCGTCATTATCGGAGCGCGACAAAATTACTTCGGCAATATTCACATCGCCATAAACCATCCATATATATTATAAAAGGCAAACCTATTTGTCTGTATGTCCGTTACTTGCATACATCCGATCCATAAATCGGACCGTGCGTCTGTTAAGCTTTAGAATACTCACCGCTTAGTTCCCGTGCATTTAGTTAGAGATACATTTTAATTAATAAGTTATATGGAAACTAAAGTAGATATAATTGGAGGAAGACGGTCACTACCGAATATCTTCTTCACGGGACCCCGCTTTGGGTCCAGGATTCTTTCGTCGTTCTTCCTAGCAACATTCCTGGAATGAAACATCCATAACTACTGCAAATATAACCTTCAATTTTATTATTCACCTTATTATTAATTTAAAAAGAATGTTACCTGTACACAACGGTATGTTATTAATAAAAAACCTCATAATTTTAGTTAATAATCGCGTTCGCCATATTGAATTCAGTGTGAAGTTATTAGACCCAATTATAAAGTCAATACGTAGGAAGAAAATGTAGTAGCGGCATAGATATTAAAGAAACCTAACAAAACAATACTTTTAATGAAGTCATTGACTTGAAAAGTACTTACTGCCAATACGGGCCGTTTTTTTTCTGCAATCTCATAATGTTATTGTGACATATCATAAGCTCGTTCTGTAAGTAAGTTCTCTGGTCGTTCACCCTCACGAACAGCTAAAACATGACATTTTTGTGTCTTAAAATATATACCTAAAGAGTTTTTGGCGACACCTCATTCGGTCACATAGCTATTATCTTTAATTCATTAACTTGTGTTATTGAACCATATATAGTGTGATTTTCGTGGCGTTTTACGTAATATAGATTGGTTATTGTGTACAAGAGATGTGAATTGAAAAGAATGTCACGAAGCGTTTATTCTGAGATACCACGAAAATTGAATGGAACATTTTATAGGTATTACCAGCGTCTTACTAGGATGTTGATACAAGTTTGAACTTTAGAATAGGCAGTATGGACGTCTTTTAGCCTGTCCTATTGGACGAATAATTCTACTATTACAAATACTTTGAACCAAAAACATAAGAGAAAGTGAAAAATATGAGTTTAAGTACGAATATGATTTATATTAATAAAAAACATTTACCTATAAAAAATAACTGTCAACTTTGGACTACAATCTCGCTTGTAGCGATGTGGTCCAAGATGGCAACACTCTAAGCATAGAGATACTGGCTTTTAAGTGATATTGTTTGGTCTAACTTACAGGTGCTTAGAAATATTTTTTTAAGATGTTAGACGGTAGAAAATGCACTAACACTAGGTCCTAATTTGCTTACATGTTTTCCTTTATAATGATATACGATTCCAAACCACGTCAATAAAAGCGGCACCTGATCAAACTACCAAAGTTATCATACTAAAAAACAAAAAATACATATATAAATGAAGCGATGAAGGCGCAGTGAATAGTGCGGCCGAATTCCGCGTCAATGAATGCGGGTTCAAACACACCTATCCAACTCTAAAATCAGCCTGAGCTTTCGTGAGGAAACCATAGCATGGTGGTAGGACATTTGACAATAATACCCGCGTGGGTAGCTACCACCCTTTATTTCGAAAACCTGTCGCCAAATACCAATAGGTGTTCCGGCAGCATCGCTTGAGAACCAGTATCTAGGCGTAGTGCGTTTACTATCCAGGAGCACATCGTCACTAAACATCAGGTGAGATTGTGGCCAAAGCACTGTAAAAAAACCTAAAGTAATGTGAAAAGTATGAAATACCTTTGATTCTGAATCTAAGCGCCATTCCTTGCTACGCAGTGTACTTATTAAATCCGTCTTCAATCTCTCGAATCTTTTCACTGTGCGAAGCAATTCAGCCTGTAATTTGTAAGTGATAATATTATTATCAAAGAATTCCACCGTTCATGTTGTAAACAAAATTTTTTGTTTTTTTTTATGTGCCCATCGGAAAATAGTGTTTGTTTTACGTCATTCCTCGGCATCTATTAGGCGCTCTTTAGAATCAAATTTATGAAAATCATACGCACGTTCCGCACAATTTTTCTTAATTTTTTTATGTAATACAATGTCCTTGCTTACTCTTTTATTCTAGCACGATAAAGCAGTTAGCATTCATTACGCACTACAACTACCGCAAGATTCAGAATATGGTATTCAAGCATGTTTTTATTGTACCTTGTTTGATTCTTCGATGATTATAAGCTACTAGATTTTTTTTGATGAGCTTAAATGCCCTAAAAAGTCATTTCAATTTTAAATTATAAATTCCACGCAAAATCGTTAGCCGCCATGCTGTTTTTGTACGTGACATCACTGATCTTACAACAACTTAGGTAGGGCGAACGAGTTTCTATCACAATTTTATCGTCATGCAAATGGATCTACAAAGTCGTATTATTTTAACACAAAGAAATCTACACTAGTATTAGAAATAGGAAAGATTTGTATTTTTGTGTGTAACGAATAAACTTAAAGACTAGTGGACCGATTTCGATGAAATTAGGTATAGAGATAGTTTGTACATAGGATAGTTTTTATTCCGATAATCCTACGGGAACGGGAACTACGCGGGTAAAATTGCAGAGAACAGCTAGTAATTTAAATGTTTACAGTGTTTACAGCCATTTTACCAGAAATTTGCTCTGTTTTTGCATACGTTTAAACTTTTAGTAACTTTTCATACGGCATATTTTATGGGAAATGTCTCCTCGAGCTGTTTACCAATAAAATATATCCCGCGCTGTTCTCTTAGTAAATAGTTTTGTTTTCACATTTATGACCAAATTACATAATTTACCTAAAATAATAAAAATTGCGCATCTAGAAGTGAAACTTCTTGAAAACAAGCATAAGAGAGATTCAATGTGTTTTTGATAAGGAGAGCACAACAAGAACACACAACAACAAAAGATTTGCATGAACTGTGTAGGTATGAGATATACAACGTGTAACTCTTTCCCATCTCCCTACATTACATCTTTCTTATCTCTCCTATAATGAAAGTCTTTGAATTCACTCCCAAACGTCATCCAATTACCATATGAACGCTTTAATAACGTTTAATAATACATTGGTACTTACTGGAGTTAGAATATCCAAGTTAATGTTCAGGTCATCGTGCTTCAATTTACAATCTGGAACGAAATTTAACATTTACATGATATTCATTTTAACTAACTAAATAATCTACAAAACATCTTCTTTATGTACAGTGGAGTGATGGCTCCTCTCTCAAAACCATACATGTTTTACTATTACACACAATTTACTAAAGCTTTAAACGAATTACCAATTTCCTGCTTAAAACATCTAAACAACGAAATCAAGAATATTTAGGTAAGTATTCAAAATAATTGAGAAAAATGTGTGAAACTTAAAAACACTTTAGCAGTGACTACGTATGGTCATTTATTAGCAACACACTGCACAGCATACGCAACCTGCATCGGTTCTGTAAAGGACCTTTGTTTTGCTTGCTTAACAGATAAATTTAGAATGGATTTCGCAGATATGAATATGTATCCAGGGAACAGACCAAGTAGCGGTCAATACCATTATGTTGTCCTTCTGCTAATTATGAATTTCCGTCCGGGTGCCAAAAGCGTTTAGGTGAAGTAGTTCAAAACTACAGTGATAACTACAGTGACTACTACAGTCATTGTGATAACTAATGATGAAACGCTTGACACAGTAGGAATAAGAAGTAATGACGTCACTCACCAGGACCGCAAATTTTAGCATTCTTAATCTTTTCCTTTAACAGAGTCAGCTGCTCTTTTAATGTATCTATAGCGTCTAAAAGCTGCTTGTGCTTTGAGTTCTCTCGTATCAAATCATTGTCACCATCCCAAGGGTATTCGCCTTTACGAAGTTCTTCTTGTATATGCATTATTTGTTTCTCCAGCTCTCCGTTTTGCCATGCTGCCGATTCTCTGTAGGAGTTTAAGTCAGTATAATTATTATAAAACTAAATGTAAAAATGTCTACGAATTAAGACTAAGTATGGAAAACTTCAAAGAAAACTTTAATATGGGCAAAATTGTGCAATTTGTCTATTATTGAAAGTATCAACTTTATAAGGTACCATATACTTCACTTGATTTGTAAAATTGCGTTTATTCATTAGATTCATGAAGACATGCCCAATGTGGTAGATCATTGTTTTGTGTAATGCCACTTACAAATTTCTTGAATTAATTAGTTACAAAGTTAAATTTAACTTCATCCGTAACTAAAGATTTATGTTTAGCAAGTTCTATTACTTTTATGGTGCTATAAATCGACTGAGACCGTGATAAAATGCAACCGTGTGAACAATATAACAGAAACAAATTGCATACCTGCAAGTCTTCTCATGTTCCAGTTCAGCTTTTAACGATTCTATTTCACTGTCATTCATTATGTATACAGGATTAATTATATATAAATTTTAAAACTTATAAATAAATCGAATGAACACCGATATTACGAATCGTAGTTTTAGACGAATTGATTATACAAGTCCTTAGTTACAAGCTTTACAGAAATTTATGTATGGATAATGATATAGGTTAGATAAATTGAGCTGTTTGAGTAAATTTAGATATTCATAAAGAAAAAATATTTTTTACAACTTCAGCAATTATTATGAAAAGACATTTTCGGTCATCGACCAACTACCAAAGTTCCGACTAAAACTATATACATATATAACTGTATAATTATCGCAATATAAGTTATTCATTACTATTTTATCCGAAAAACAATCATAGTTTATGCAAAAACAACATACAAAAAATTCCTGAGACTCGGATTAATAAAAATAAAGATGAATGACCCACTTCCTTATATCGCTCATGTATTTAAAAAGCTAAAGTTTAATATTTACGTGAATCCTTTCTTTATACGGTATGTCTTCTGATATTATTATGTATTCTAAGATGGTAAACCTAAACGTATTGCCTATCAAGTAATTCTAACAAAACACACCTTTATTGATAATATGTGACATATTTTCAAACTTGATGGTGTAACCAGAGTGGAATCTACACTTCCTTGGGCCCCACCGCAATGAGAAATATGAGGCCTAATAATCATAAATAATAACTAATGCATAATTGGTTTGGTTTTGACTCGTGGAGAGAACAGATGAAAAAAAGATTGACGAAATAAATTTACAAGGAGAGGGTGTCTAATGGGCAAGGCGGTTAGGGTCGTCCTAGCGAACGTATCTCGACCAGATCGAGGACGTACTGAAGAAAGGCCGCTGTCATAAGTATCCGTAACCGAAGAGCATGTATGAAGGTGCTTGTGAAAGTAGAAGAAGCGTAAGGCGTGTGTCATGATCGTAGGAAGGATGTAGTCTCTGCTTACCCTTATGGGAAATAGACGTGAAGTTATTTTGTGTGTGTGTGTGTGTAATAATAAAAATAATAATGAATTAACATGGATGAAAATTATTTACTAATCAATATTGAAGATTGAAGTCCTTAGCAATTATTGGTAACAATAAAAAAGACAATAGTCCACTCATTCTCTTTCACATGTTTTCCAATTTTTAATTAACAATCCATAGAAGTTCTATTACATTCGTTAAATATTCAAACAAATTCAATCAGTACCTACCCTTCACAAATTCTAAGTTATAATAGTGTACATTGCATTCCCAATATAAATATAAATTTTAGGATACGAAAGAATTGACATGTGAGATGTTTTTCTATTGATAAAACTAATCATATTCATATTTTTGTTGCAAGTTCGAAGGCCTTTAAAACTGCAGGCCCTCGATGACCGCCGGGTTCAGCGTAACCTTAAGACGGCTCTGATCGCGTGCATTAGAGTCGTTTGTCAAACTTGTAAAAAGAGAGATATAGATAGAGAACAATAACATAGATAGAAATAACCTAATATATACACAAGTGTCATGCGGTTAAAGATTTCATAATATTAAATCATGGAATAGTACCTATGTCATTTCATTTTATTTGCATACAGATATCAAAATATATCTTAAATAAAGTAGATGTTTTATTAATATCTGATTGTTACAACACGCGCTAGGAATTTTGGCGAAGATTAAAAATAAAACAGAGCAGACTTTGTTATTAAATACCTGTACCTATATTGTTAAAAAAAATGAGCAGATAATAAAATTAACGTTCCAATTAATAGAGTTGTTAACTGATTATTTTGTAACGTTTAATGAAATAAAGTCTATACATAACTCAAACATGAAAACATTGAACATTGCAACTGAACATTGATAACCAAATTAAAATCTGATCAAAATAAGGAACTTGTAAGAAATTACATTTTATCCTACAGAGAGAGCGTACTATAATATGACTACTATGATATATACTACAATATGATACTAAGATTGAAGTTACACTTTTCGTGTTATCGTACTTGATATTGGTTAGAATGTAATGGTCCAGAAAAAAGTTATAAAGATAATGAATGAGCTATTAGCAATCTTTTGTGAAGTTAATTTTGTCCTCACTCCCTACTCCTTTCAGCACATTACCGAATCTAAAAATTGTTTATTAAAATTGAACAAAAGATTTTATTAAAAAACTAGAAAATTGTAAATAGGGTCAATACATCTAATAAATGAACAAGTTATGAGCAAACAGGCAGACAGAGAGACGTTTCTTTTGATCATATTCTAAGATGAGAAGCAACTGTGAAAATAGTTATTTGAATAATTTATTAATAATAAAACGATAACTGATTATCGTTATCAATTTACATCGTTACTTTAAGGTCTTTAAAAGCGAAGGATTTCTAAGGAGAGTCACATCTGTAATTATTTTAATCGGGAAGTACAATAAGGTGATATTTAAGTCCTATAAAAGATAATGAAGACAATTCAGTCAAATCATATTCGAGTGTCGCGGAACAATGGAATCAGGGAAACATGAAAAAGTTCCAATAGAGGAGGCTGGTACAGTTGAATTAGAATTTGATGGTGAGACTATTTATATTTGATTTGGAATGTATTATATTTGTTTACTAGCCGTGTGCCCGTGGCTGCGCCCGCATTTCATATATTCTTTACTGCGTTTTAATTTTTTCGCTGTTGTAAATTTATATTGAAAAGGTGGTAAAGCGTACGCGAGTTCTGCCAGTGAAAACACCACTTCAATATTTATTCTTGTCATAAGAACCAGTTTATACGATTCTTTTTCTGAAGTTCTTTTGAGTTCTGAAGACTCTTTTGTTAGATAGCTGAAGTTACTCCGCATAACTTAAGGTACTTTTGTTTTTCGAAAATATTAATGTTCCATGCTAAAAAATAAAACTCGTGAAATTGTTAATCCGATTCAACGCACAGTTTTCCTGTCAAGTGTTTGAATTTGTGGGAAATAGTTCTACTTTATCTTAGTACCAAAAAAAATTAATAAGGAAAATAATTGGAGTTCCATCCATTCAACCGAAAGACTTCCAATGCTGGATATAGGTCTGCCGGAAAGATCTCCACGACGACCCATCTTGTACCACCCGCATCCAGCGGACTCCCACGACCTTTACCAGGTCAGGTCGTCGGTCAACCTTGTGGGGACCCACGCTACGTCTTCCGGTGCGTGGCAGTCATTCGAAAACCCGTTGGCCCCATCGAGCATCGGTTCTGCGAGCAATGTGCCCAGCTCACTGCCGCTTAAGTTTAGCAATTCTTCGGACAATGTCGGTTACTTTCGTTCTTCACGGCGGATCTCCTCATTTCTGATTCGATCACGGAGTTAGATTAGATTAGAGTTCTATATAAAAAAAATTAAACGCAGTGAAGAACATATGAAAAGCGGAATCAGCCGCGGGTACACAGCTAGTTAAAAATAAACTTACCTCATGGTTGGTACTTAAGAAAATAACGTAAAAATAAACATACACGTCTAACAAAACATGTTCTATGTGTTTCTTATGTTTGTTTATGAGTTTTAGCTAATAATAAGAGTAAAATGGATGTATCGTATTCTGACGTATCTCTATGTTCTATAGTCTATAATATATTTTTTTAAATACTGGATACAGATTTGAGAGTATTTGATTTCAATCTCATTTGGTGTTTATTGATCAGAAGCTATACAATAAGGCTAGAGGTACCGGCTCTCGGGTGATATTGCCGAAAGATTGGTGACGAACTTTCAACATAAAATGGATTTTCATAAAAAAAAAAAACCATCCAATATATTTTTTTTTTTGCAGTTTCAAAATGGGGTTACAGGCATCAGCAATGTCTTATTTTGTTCTTCGCTTTAACAATTGGCTATAGTATGCGGGCTTGTATGGGAGTGGCATTGGTTGCAATGGTAGAACGGAATGTAGAAAATGTTACAATTAAGCATATCAATGGTACAACGCCGTATTTTAGTACTGAAACGGAAAAAGAATTCGAAGCCGACGGGTTTCTTAACGGAGTACTTCTGACGCCACCTGTAAGTCTGTTATCATTATTAAAAGTAACGCTTTCCCCTAATCCGTAAACCAATTATCACCGAGTTTTGATCAATATTTCAAACGACCCCATATACCTAAGCGTCCTCTCACGCGTGCGCTCACATTTGTGAAATTTCCTGTCGACCAAGACGTACTCCGATCCCCAACTTTGGGCTCATGTACACGCCACTAGCGTGATACAGTGACACTGTTCAGTCACTAACATAACACGCATTACACAGCTCTTCATATTACACGCTGGTATATAAGTTCTGTAAGTGACCTTGTTATTAAAGGGAGAACTTCTTTAGCGACGTTCCGCGCTCCTTGGTAGGCGAAAAACTTATAGAATCGCGTTACCAATGCTATGACATCAGCCGACAACATGCTACAGTATGTCAAGTACAAAATGGCGTTTAAGTGCTGGCGCTCAGACATAAGCCTATCGTATGTTTTGATTGTGAATAAACTTTAGAAAAATGTACATAGTTATTGCTCGGAGCGCTAAAAGATGTAAAAAGCTGACAAATGTTATATGTTTAATCTTAGGTTATGTGAATGATTTCAATTAATAAATTTTAAAACTTCCAAAGTTTCGAGATTTAATTTCTGACAGTAGTCCCCAGGCTGCCTAGTTTTTTCTTTTCTTATTAACCGTCATAGGGTTTAGCTAGGAGAAATTCCGCGGAAGCAGCCCAGGCTAAAGTCCGTAGCACTCTTGCGCCTTTGCGTTAGCTACATTTCTTCAGCCTCAAGGCATTAAGCGCTAATCCCAAAAGCTAAGATAAAGCTATCAATGCTCCTCAGGTCAACTGCTTTTTAATCAGTTTGAAAAAAAGCCAACTATTTTAATGATCCTTGATTTTAATTTTTAATATCATTCTGTTTTTAATTAATTTTATTATAGTATCCAAAATTTAAATGGAACAAAAAAATACAAGATACAATAATATCATCGTTCCTTTGGGGCTACATGTCTGTACAGATCCCAGTTGGGCAATTGGCTCAGAGGTTTGGAACAAGGTATCTTCTCTCGGGAGCTATGGCTATTAATTGTGTAGCCGGGATGTTTCTACCATTAGTGGCTTATTATGTAAGTGAATATTTACTTATACGATTTATATGACTAATTAAATCATTCTAAGGCGGTATGAAGAACTCTTGGACTGTTTTTGTTTCAAATAAATATGATATCAAATTTACTAATAATAAGGACTACATTAAAGCTTATTAATCTCTAGGAAACTCATTGAAAAAGATTAAGTAACTATCTTGTAAGAATTTAGATACATGCATCCGTAACTGATCAACGAAACCTAATATTATCTCATTGAATGCAAAAATATGTAAAATTTTACTTGTAACTTGTCTTAATTAATTTACGTGTGATTAATTAATCTAAACATTATTTAATAACGAAATTAATAGTATTTTCGAAAAATAGTAGTACCCTAAGTTACGCGGAGTAACTTTAACTATCTACCAAGAAAATACCCGTCAAAATCGGTCCAGTCGTTCCGGAGATTAGTGTCGTATATAAATTCATATATATAGCAAAAAAAAAATTTGACATTACGAACGAACACTTCAATTTTATTTATTAATATAGATAGATAATTTATTGTTTATTAACTACCAGGGGGGCTGGGTAGGTACCGCTATGGTACGTGTAGTTCAAGGATTAAGTCAAGCATGCGTTTTACCTGGAATTCATACATTCTTCGGTAAATGGTCAACGTTAGAAGAACGTGGAAGATTGACTGCTTTAACTTATGGAGGTAAGTTTTGATTTATTCTTTTTACACATACCTTTGTTTACCTTTCATGTTGGTTATAGTTATCCAAAGGATAATGGAGAGGATTATGTTCGGAGTTTCACTGCATGATCAAAACAGAAATGAGTAGATCCGAAGAAGAAAGAAAGTAACCGACGTTGTCCGAAGAATTACCAAATTTAAGTAGCAATCGGTTAGGCATATTGCTAGTGGAAGCGATGCTCTATGCTTCTCGATTGGCTACCGCGTACCGGAAGACGCAGCGTGAATGAAGGTCACAGGAATCCGTTGGATGCAAGTGACGTAAGACCAATCGTTTTTTTTGCGAGATCTATGTCCAGCCGTGGATGTCTTTTGATTAAGTGTATGGATTGGTTTCATTTATGACAAAAAAAATACCTTCCTAACAAGTTACTTTTATTTGTTGTTCATACGAAATGATTTAACGTGATATATTTTGGTTGTTTGCATGTTAGGGTTATTGCATTAGAAAGAATAACGTGAATTCTGAAGTGCCACAAAAAGTTCTTGGGAAATTCTAGCGAGATGGTCATCGTTTAATTCCGAAATTAATCATATGTAATTAAAGTATTTAAAGCGTTGATGGCCCAGTTGGTGTGATAGCTGGATTCTGCGTCGATAGCTACCACCATCAAGTTTGAAATCCTGTCACCAAACACCAATAGGTGTGTTCCGGCACCATAACTTAAGAGACGGTACAATAGGTTTAATATATTTAACATCCTGGAGCAAATCGTCACTTAACATCACGTGAGATTATACTTAAAGCGATGAGCCTACACAGTAATATGAAAGAATATATTTTTATTATATACCTCTCATTACGTATATTGTGTTTGCAAGTTCCACCTCCATGAGGTTGATCAATTAAATGTTTTCTATACCCAATAATTTGTAGGTCAAGCTTTTGGAACCGTACTGGGGCTACCTCTGACGGGGTTCATCGCGTCATCATCATTAGGATGTCCTGGCTTATTCAGGTTTTATGGGCTACTGTCGGGCATCATCGGAACAGTGTTGTGGTTGTACTCTGCCGACACTCCCGCACAACATTCCTCAATATCCAACGCCGAGAGAAAGTACATTGAAGAGAGATTGGGTCACAAAAAAGGTTATGAAAATGTAAGGTTATAATAAAGTATTTATCTTAGTACTAATAAATAACATTGAAATGTCTGTTTGTAACATGAAAATAACAATTTTTTACTAAATCTACATATTAATGTATAGACGGTACCTATAACAAAAAAACAATTTTTTAAATTTTTGTCTGGCTGTATGTCTGTTTGTTCCGGCTAATCTCTGGAACCGCTGGACCGATTTTGTTGGGACTTTTTTAGTAGATTGCTGAAGGTACTCCGCATAACTTAAGCTACTTAAATTTTTTCGCGTAAAAAAAAAAAATTAAACCGCACGACTTGTGAAAAAATTCATTGCAGTTTTACTGGCAGGTGTTAAATTTGTGAGACTGATCTTTGCTTTCTGTTAATACCAAAAAGAATTTCAGATTATTTTAGGGTTTCACTTCAAAACAATAAAAACACAAAATGTTTGGAAAAAAGATGATTCAATGTTCAGTACTACGGACAAGTGCTTGAATTTATGAGGAATATTTGTACTTTATCTTAGTACTAAATTTAAAAAAAAAAAATTAAATCGTAGTGATGAATATATGAAACGCGAGCGCAGCCGCGGGCTCACAGCTTATAGTAAAATATAACTAATAGTTAGTATTTTATCGTTTCTTTCATTAAATTATTAAAAAAAGTAACCGTGATATAATTATGTACTAGATGTGTTTTATACCTGAATTATAATGTGTCATTTTAGAAAAAAATGCCAGTACCGTGGTCGAAGATGCTTCGGAGTCGAGGCCTTTACGCCATCATAATTGCTCACACTGGTCATACTTGGGGACAATTGATACTCTATTCAGAATTACCTGCTTTCATGGATAAAGTTATGGGGGTCAACATTAAAGCGGTAAGGTATTTTTAATTCGAATTTAATAATATTATAAGTCATGTAATATTAGAATGTTGATGATCCATTTTCAGGTAGATTTCTAAATATGATTTATTCCCGATGATTTCTCCAGATCGATGCCTGACGTTGAACAGCCAAATATATTGTGGTAAGTTTATAAAATGTAGATGAAAAGGGTTTGGGCATTTATATACTTTAGCTATCAAAGCTTTATTTGATAAATAAATCTAAGGATAGGCACGTTATATTTAAAATATAAGAGCAACGATAATTTTTTTTTGCCGAGACCTTAGTAATGTCATATAATAGTTTGTATCTTTATTAATTCAAATAATTTGGGTTGACTTGAAAATTTATTCAATTATGAGGGTATTTTACGTGATATACATTTGTTTACTATGTACAAGGAGAGTGTATTGCAAATAATAAAGCGGAATGTGAGTTTTGAGGTCCCATATAAAAATAATCGTCATTTTGCAAGAACGTTATGTATATGAAAACTAACGTCTAATGTGGCTGTATTGATTAGGTATCTTTGCCTTTTCCCTGGAAAGGAAGGCAATCATTAATCCACAGAGTATATTATATATGTAAAAGCAAAGGTAGGGTAAACCTGGTTCTTTAAATTTATTTTCTGCTTATGTTAGTTCTTCTTTAATGGGAAACTGCATGTTTTCCGTTTCCTTATTTTGCTACAATTACCTACATTTAATTTATTTTATTATCAGTTTATCTATTAAGTAATATGTAATTTATAATATATTTACCTATTCTTACACCTAAATTTAGTAAAATATGAAATACGTATTTTCTGTAATTAATATGTTATTAAGTTTACCTTATGTACATGTAATAATTCTATATTTTAAAATATTTCGTAGAACGGCTTGTTGACCGCCCTTCCTTTTATGGTGATGTGGTTCACCAATTTCTTCTTCAGTTGGTTCACCGATATGCTCATCGTGAAAAAAATCTTTAACGCGACCAACACAAGAAAAATTGCCAACACCATTGGTATGTAGTTTGCTATTTTTGATAATATTTATAATATTTTAGAAAACTCGAAATTACGGTCCTCAGTCTAATTAGGAGTTTTTTTTAACCAATGTCTAATTTTAGGAAATCCCTGACAAATTATACATGTGAAAATATACTAAAAGCTTAAATTCATTTGTATAAAAACTTTTATAAAACCACCATAGATTTAGTTCTCAACCTGAAATGAACATAGGTAGTAATACTTTTTGGTATTTCCTACATTATTCTATAGATTGTACACGTAGCGCTTTCCATCAATCGTAAAAGGTTTGCTAACAAAAGAAATTATCATTTTCAGAAAGGAGGTTATAAAAATTAGAACTTTTTTTGATTCTAACATTTTTTCTTTTACGAATATATAATTATTACATCACAAATGTACGTGGTCAGGTTTCTCTACGGTAGACATCTATCGGTGGTTTAGGAAAATTTTAATGCTATTTATTTTAAACAGGAAATTTAATTTTCACTACAAACTACATGTGGACTGCTGCGGACCTTTGAACGGAATTCGCTAAAACCGGTATGTGGGTGTGGGGGAATTGTGGATTTAGTTATTATGCCTGAATTAAGAGTACTAGGTTTTATGGGAGGAAAATGAGACTCTTCTATGGTCCTTAGCGTTTTTACCTTTCATAAGCGCCTTCTCAAGGCCAAATTTTAATTTTTTATTACTAATTAGATATCAGTGTATATACTTACAAATTATGTATATATTTATAGATAACTTAGGGTACTTTTAATTCTCGAATGTAATTAGGGTTCCGCGTAAAACAATTAAAACTCATAAAAAATTGAATAAAATACTATTCAATGAACAGTTTTAAGGTCAAGAGCTTGAATTTATGAGAAATATATTTACTTTATCTTAGTACTACATTTTTTTTAAAGAAAATAGTTAGGGGTCCGTATAAATAAATTAAAACGCAGTGAAGAACATATGAAACATGGGTGAAGCCGCGGGCACACAGCTAGTTAAAAATAAATTATCGTCATATCTCTGCCCTTATGCAATTGTTATTTGGGATCGGTACAACATATAATAGAATACTTTTTATTCGAATAAAACACAACACAAATTGAAACGCACAGAAAATACATAGCATGGTGGTAGGGCATTTTCTAATGATGCCCTCTTGGGTAGCTACCACCTTCAGGTTTGCCAACCTGTCGCCAAATACCAATAGGTATGTTCCGGCAGCATCACTTGAGAACTAGTACCTATGCCTAGCGTGTTTACCATCCTGGAGCACATCGTAACTTAACATCAGGTGAGATTGTGGTCAAAGCACTGAAGCCTATTCCATGTAAAAAAATAAATAAACAGAAAGTGTTGCGCTTATGCGAACAAGGTCCAACCTCACCTTGATTGCTACACTGAAACTTAAAAAGTTATCCTATGTCATATCTATTTGAGGCCATATCCACAATCACTAGCGTTCTAAGCATATCATTTTTCAATTAAAAATAATAATATGTTATAAAAAACAATAACCTATGTAGTTAGTGTATTTTATGAGATTTTTTTTTTTTGTTTATTAACAACTAGTTGCTCGACGCGGTTTTACCCGTTCCTGTGGGATTTTCGGAATAAAAACTATCTTATGTCACACTCCCTTGATTTCAAACTATCTCCATACCAACTTTCATCCAAATCGTTCCAGTAGTTTTTAAGTTTGTTCGTTGTACATAAAAATACAAATCTTTCCTCTTTATAATTTTAGTATCGAGTCCGTAGTGTCATTGAGGCCAGATGATTCAATAATTACATAGTTTAAAGACTTTAAATAATTAAATATATAACAGTGAATGGTAAACACAAAATTTACGTACGTTACAATAAATATTAGCAGTGTTTGATTTGTACATGTTTAAATATAATTATTTACTTCCTTACTATCTTATGTGCGATAATGGTTATGTATGTGGTTTATTTGATATTAATTGGAGCGAACAAACAGAAAACTGCGGTGGGCATTTATCAGTGTATTAAACTTTAAACATTTTAAAACTGTGTCTATAATTGCACATCTGCGTAATATTGCTAGATGATTTAAAGTGATTTAACTAGCTGCGTGCCCGCGGCTTCGCCTGCGTTTCTTATATTATTCACTACATGATATAGTTTCTAATGTGTGGAGTACCCGTAAAAATAGAAAGACAATAGGAAAAATGGAAAGCTGGCGTAAACGCCAGGTAAGTGCTCAAGGGGTTAAATATTCAATGGTAAATAACGTTTTGATTTTGCTGTCGATTGAAATCGTATTTCGTTCAAAACTTCATGAGTTGTAATTTCTTTTTTACACGAAACTAAATTTTGTTTTTAATTTTTTTTTTTGGCGCTAAGAGAAAGAACAGATTTTTCTCATATATGAAGTACACTGTGTGCCCGAGTTTCATAAATCCCTCACTCCGTTTTAATTTTTTTATACGGAACCCTACTTATATTCCAAAAAAAAATTAGTACTAAGATAAAGTAAAAAATATTTCTCATAAATTATAGCACTTGCCCGTAAAACTGTGCATTGAATCGAATTTTATTCAAATTTTTATGAGTTTTATTTGTTTTACGCGGAACCCTAATGACTTTTAAAAATTAAAAATACCCTAAGTTACCCGGAGTAACTTCAGCTATCCACTAAAAAATGTCGCGTCAAAATCGGTCCAGTACATACTTGCCATTAAAACTGACCATTGAATTATTATAAATGCTAAATTTATGCACTAATTTATTTATGCAGATCCTTAATATCTTTCCTGAAACTATTTTCGGTAGCTATTAAGAGAAAGCAGAGATATTTCTCACAGATCCAAACACCTGCCAGTAAAACTGAATATTGAATTGAATTTCATGAGTTTTCATTTTTTACGCGGAACCCTAATTATTTTCGAACGATAAAAGTAGCCTAAGTTACGCGGAATAACTTCGTCTATCTGCCAAAAAAGTGAAGACAAAATCGGCCCAGCCGTTCCGGAGATTAACCGGAACAAATATAGAGACAGACGGACAGACAAATTTAAAAAAAAATGACTTTTTGATATAGTTATCTATACCAATAAATAAAATTGAAGCGTCTGTTTGTACTGTCAATTTTTTTTTTACTCAATATATATGAATGTATACACGACACGATACTTATACCAATAACGCAATCTGAATTTTTTTTTGTCTTTCTGTGTGTCTGTTTGTTCCGGGTAATCTCTGGAACGGCTGGACGGATTTTGACAAGATTTTTTTTAGGGTAAACAGTTAGTCGTATATAAATTCATATGTATGAAGTAAAAAGTTGTTATTTCGATATTACAGACACTTCAATTTTATTTATTAGTATATTATAATAAATATAGAAAAGATGACATTTCTTTGTGTTAAGCTACCGGTTTTTTTACACGGTATATGTTATGTTAATCTCACCTGATCTGACCGATGTGGTTCAGGATAGTAAACACAATAAGCCTAGAGGTACTGGTTCTCAAGTGGTGTTTGCCGGATTACACCTATTGGCATTTGGCGAAAGGTTTTCAAACTTGAAGGTGGTAGCTACCCAGACGGGCATCATTAGAAAATCCCTACCACCATGCTATAGTTTCCTCGCGATGTTTTTCCTTCACCGAAAGCTAAGGCCGATTTTAGAGACGTAAAGGTAGGGATCGAAGCCGCGTCGATTGGCGCGGAATCCGGCCGCACTGTCCCGCTGCGCTATCATTACAACCTACCAGTTAGGTTAGGTATGTAATCCGAGAATTTCATCGATTTACATAATTCTTTTGCACAAATCATTGAACTTCTCCGAATAGCCACGTCCTTATCCAGTAAGTTCCAAGATGAAAACTCGCTGTTGACTATTATGTTAAGCACAGCACAGTTATTTGTGTTATCTGATAGAAAATTAAAATAATGTTAGAATATTTATTTCAGGATGTGTCCCGGCTGCCGTAGGACTCATAGTTCTTGCGTATATACCTAAAAATATTTACGTTGTCGAGACGATTTTGGTTTTCATTTGCGCTACAAAAGTGTCCGGCCATTTGGGCTACCATGTACGTTGGTTAATATGTTTTTAAATTTAATTAACGCTTTCAATATCCATAGGTTTTTTTTTTTTCATTTATAATGACAAAGGCTTTATAATAATCTAGCATTACGTCAACACATTGTCCTCGAATCTCTCATCTGAGCCGAAGTTTTCGGTGAAAGAAGGCTTCGTGGTAAAAGTATGACATTGAAAATATGGGGCAGTTAAAGTATTACGTTAGCAAAATCTTTGAACATTTTGCTCCCCCTCCCCTCGTCGAAGAATGACGGATGTCGTAAGAAAGGTATTGAAGAATTTGGAGGGGTATAGGGGAAGAGGAACACCGAAGAAAACATGAATGCACTATGTTGAAAGGATATGTTGCTCCGACCTCAAATAAAAATGGAATAAAGGCAGGGAGATGATGAGTCCTATTAAATTACTATACTCTTACACAAGACTATATCATGCAAAAAAGCCAACCCTGACTCTAAAAATACTTTTATTTAATTATTATAGCGGCTATTTCAAAACATTTCTAATTAATATTACAGGTAAACCACATAGATATATCACCGAACTTCGCTGGCACTATGATGAGTATGAGTAACTTTGTGGCGAACATGATCGGTTCGCTGGCACCTATCGTCACTGGCTTCATTTTAACGGATCCTGTAAGTTGTGCTTTATCTTCTTCTTCGCTGCGATTTACATACACAATTCTGCCAGCGTCATGTGACAAACTTTGTTTTAATCTTGTGTAAAATTTCTAAGCTCCAACAAAACGGGTTGCTCATTTTGCTAAAATATGGAGTTTTCGTGGCACCTTATAATGAACGTTTCGCGTCATTATTTCCAATACACTGCACCTGTGCACATTAACCAACACTATCATACAAAATTACGATTAATTAATATTAATCAAATGTTTTAAAGCCAATAACTGCTAAATAAGGTCATTGCTGCTTTGAGATTCCGCCGAACAGTCCAGGGTTTCATGTTATTATCTTTGTTATAACTAGTGGCAAGATGGCACTTTAGTATATCAACTATTACACCGATACACTGATCGCCATGAAAATTAATACATGTCGTTATTGGAGCATGGAAAATATTTTATACATACTTTCATGAAACCTTTGATGGTGCAGTTAGTTAATCATAAAAAATCAATTATGTTATTAAACTAACTTAAATTTAGAGTAACTTAATTGAAATTATATGAAGTATTACTTGTGTGATAAAATTATTTATTTTATCTATATTTATTAACACTAGATATAACCTCACAAAACATTAAACTTGTGATTTTTCAATAAAATGATTTATGGGTCATGATGAACTAGGATTATTATTATTATTATTATTCGAGAGAGGGGCTATGCAGGCTAAGACAGTCCTGTGTCACTGCGACCTAGATGGATCTATTGTGATCGCCCCCATATTCCTAAAGCTCACTGCCTAGACCTACAACCTGGATATATTGTAGGATCTTTTTGGCAGAGAGCGTCTGTACCTCCTCTGGGAACAGCGCATGTTTGCCCAGAACTCGGTTGCGTATGGGTATTAGTGGGTCACAATCACACAAGATGTGCTTTGGTGTTTCATCTGCGATTTCACAGAATCTGCACTCTCTTGTGTTCTGGGCTCACATGTTGTGCATATGCTTGCGCAAACAACATTGCCCAGTTAGCGCTCTCACTAATACCCGCAACTGATTCCTAATGAGCATCAGGGCTTCCTCAGCTTTTCGCTGAGTATATCCCCTGATGAGCTCTTTGGAATGAATTTGTCCTGGCAAATTATTCCAGAATTCTTTAGCCTTATGGGTGTATTGGTCCCTTATGGTCAGTGGAACTAGGCTTTTTGAAATACCACAAAATGGTTCAGGCCCAAATTGTGTTTCCATAGCCCCTGCTCGTGCAAGCGCATCCGCAGCTTCATTGCAGGGAACTCCTGCATGCCCGGGGACCCATCTTAAAATCAGCCTGTTATTCTTACCCAGGCTGTTTAGCATTGTCACAAAATTGGCAACTAACTTCGAGTCAACTGTGTCCGAAGCCAGTGCCAAGAGGGCGGCTTGACTATCCGAATGAATATATATTATATGGTTAACATAGGCTTTCTGCAGATTTATATAGAAGCATTCCAGAGTGACTTTTATTATTCAAAAAACAATTAGGGTTCCGCGCAAAAAAATTAAATATCATAAAATTGTGAATGAAATCCAATCCAATGCATAGTTTTACTGACAGGTATTTGAATTTGCGAAAAATATCTTTGCTTTTTGTTATTATAAAAATAATAATAATAATTGGGATTCCGTACAAAAAATTAAAAGCCAAGAAATTGTAAAAAAAAATCAATTAATCCTCAGTTTCAGTGACAAGTACTTGAATTTGTGAGAAATATATTTGCTTTCTCTTAGTACAAATAAATTTTTAGGAAACTAATTAGGGTTCCGTGTAAAAAAATTAAAAACTATATTACGCAGTGAAGGATATATGTAACGCGGGTGCAACCGCGGACACAAGCGAGCCTGTATTTAAGTAACATGTGTCTCAAACGTTCTGATAAGATTTTGTACTTTTTAATTTACACCTTACTACTGCTGACAATTTTACAAAATTTATTGGTCTTATATTTAAACTGGGGTTTCCTCGTATTTTCACATAAAAATCTTATTATTCAAAATCAGTGAATGCCAACTTTAAAATGGGTCGAACTTTTATCGTGAATTCCCTAATATCCAGTATTTCACTCTAAATTAAGTAATTTTAGTGGTACATATTTTGCATGATTTCATTTGGTTACTGTGAACAAATGAAGTGTATTGGGAATGTCACGTAGTATGTATTCTGATATGTCACAAAAATTCTCTGAAAAGTTCTAACAAAGGGTCAACATTTTATTAGTATACTAGAGATTTTAAAAATAGAACAAAGTTAGACCCACTGGTGTCCATGACCATAATAAATTGTAAACAACAAAAATACTACTAAATACATTTTATTGAATAACTTAATGTCGTTTTTTAGACGAGTGAATACTTGTGGAGGAAAGTTTTCTTCGTAGCGGCTGGTTTTTACTTCTTCTCAAATATGTTCTACGCAATATTTGGGACTGCGGAGAGAGCAGAATGGAATGAACCTCCTGAAGATAAACGAGACACTGAAAGTGTAGCTATGATCGAAAGATCTCAAGTGTAAAATTAATTGGAGGATTTGTTTATCATTAAAATAATATAAAGTTTTCATAGTTGTGTTTATTTTGTTATGGATTAATGCGATAATTTTTGTTTATGTCTTATAGTTCTTTTTTATTTATTTCCAATGTATTTCTAGCGTTTAATCCTTTGGGTTACGCCGGCCTAATTGTACATTCAAATTATATGTAAAGTATTTGGCTACTATATTGTATACCAACATGGCGTCAGCATTGTTGGGCTCTGAAATGGTTGCGTGAAACGTACCCTGATCCCACAAATTGAGGACTAAGGTGTGCTAAAACTCTTTCCCATTCTGCGTTGTTCCGGTATATTTCTTTATGCGGCTTATAGTTCCTAAATCATTGTAGGCAAGGTGATTATATAATAAAGTAGCTATATTTTGAATACATAATATTTAAAAACGTTCATTGTAAATAATAAAAAGCTCTATTAATACAAAACTTTTAAAATCTAGAAAAATCAATGATTATAGTTCATAGTAAAAAATATAACTACTTAATAATCAAATTAATTATAGATTTAAAAATTAAATAAATCGATGTTACATTTTTACAATTTTATGTTTTTTTTTCTAATAAAGGTGTTTTTTTGTTTTTTAATTGTGTAGAAAAATACCTATCTAGTTAGATAGAAATAGGTTAGAAAATAAGTTCTTTGGTATTTTTTGGTTATATTTGGCAATTTAAATCGATTAGAAATAATATGAAGGAATGGTAATTTTGATGTCACAAAAATTCCCTGGGAAGATCTAATAAAGCTCTAACCATTCTGTTAGAACCCTATCCGGAGATAAGACAAAGAAAACAAATTTGTGTCTAAAGAACTCATAGTCTTAACTTTATAAAGTATAAACAATAACTGGTTTAAGGGTAAAGCCAAACAAACGTAATTTGCGTCGTGTAATTTAGGTACGTTCAACTAAAATTCGGTTAATTACCAAACGGGTGTAATAAATTCAATTACCTACGTTCACGCAGGTTATTTGTGTCGTTTAGTGTGATCATAACAATTCAATGCAACTTCTTGTGTTGTTACCGTATGGTGCCGGCTAAAAATAGTACCACCCCATATCTTCCTGTGGGTGTCGTAAAACGCGACTAAAGTATATGAACCAGGGGATGAGCAGCAGCATTTTCTGGGTACCAAAAACAGCTTCTGCGATCGCTAACCCACCTGCCAAGCGTGGCGATTATGGCAATCCGCCCCTTAATTGTGGAGACCTATGTCCAGTAGTGGACGTCTTATGGTTGAGTGAATGAATGAGTTATATGATTTAATTGTTAAATTCCATAAACGTGGACGGCTGTTCAAACTTAACAATAAATCTTTCCGTGTTTGACATTTTCTTAACGAAAAATCAATTAAGAGGCGCATTCAAACGCGAAACTGCCCGCTTCGCTCACCCACCATTCGCCCGTACCTGAACTTCGCATAAACCGACCAAAATTCTGTTATATTTACGTGCGTGACTTGACAGATTTTGCATCGTCATGTGAAACAAAACACACACGTTTGTAATCGAATGCAGCGTAAATTACGCGACGCAAAAAAGCTTGACGCACAACTCACGAAATTACGCTTGTTTGCCCTCACCCTAAATATCTCACATCACTTAAAAGTTTCTCACACTTCTTATTGTACAATACACATTCTGTGTCATCAATCTACTTGATAAAGGTGACTTTTCTATATCAACAAATTTTAAATCAATTAAAAACTTATTAAAAGTTTCCAATTCAATGACAATGTTTTTATAATGTTCATAACTACTGTCACATGATGGTACATTATTCCTAATGCAATCTTCAATGACTTTATTAAAAAATCTCCCTTATAGAATCAGCAAAAATTTGTATAAAACTTTGTTCACCTTTAAAATGTGGACCTAACGTTGAATGTAAAAGTGCAAAAATAGCTGTTAAATTATTGAAGATTGTTTGATAGTTTGGCTGTTTGTCTTCTTTTAAATCTATTTTTATGTTAAAAATAACAGCACCAATGTAATCTTCAGTAAAAATATTACAGTTATGCCTGATAACATTATGCAATAGTTTTTCTATAAAGAAATGTGAAAAGAGGAATAGTTCAGCATTCAACCTCTCAGTTATGTACAATGTTTTCAATATTTTTTGTAATAGAGCAGGATCACTCTGCTGTACTCGTACAATAATTAAGGCGTATTTAGTCTCTGTACGATAGTTTAGTGCAACAACTAAATAAACATCAATGTACGAAAATTACGGGATAAAAATATTTTTCACAAGCAACAATTAAATGCAATAAATGCCACTAGACTTCCTCACTTGTAACAAGCGTATGATTTTGTAAAAACATGAACACTTTTAATTATTACGCAAGTAAATAACATTCAGGATACTGTTAAATGACCCTAAATTACATTTCGAAAGGGGTTAAATTAAATAGTTTTTATTTATTAGTAATAAATTCCAAGCTGTACGATAATTTCTTACTAAAATCGATTTTTTTCACATGAACATACGATAATTTGATCTTCAAGAGTTGGCAGCACTGCATTATTATTTGAATTTTGTTAGGCTTAAAGGACGTCTGTCCAGTGGCCGTAATAAATTTAAAAAAAAATAAAATTTGAATTTTGACGTCAATTTCAAATTTTGCTAACTGAAACAAGTGGTAGTCATAGGATTTATTTTTGGATTTATTCTAAATTTTTTTATACAAAACCATAAGACAACGTGAAAAATATGAGTTTAAATGCGAATATACAAGACGAGAAAATTACTAAGTCTCATAAAGATAATAAATGTCACAATGATTTGTTACCAAAATTGGAAGAACTTATAGAACGAGTGCAACTGTTGTCTTGGGCATTACAACAAAACATAATCGACACTCACGTCAATTTTACAGTAACAAAAAGTCTTGAACAAATAAATTATAAAAATCGTAAAGGTAACATTACATCTGAATACATAAAATACTTAGATGAAATCAAGTTGCATGAAGAAAAGATAGAAAATGTCACTGAAGAATTTAAAATATTAAAAGACAAACTGTACAAATCTTATTCTATGTTTGAAAATTTATGCGTTCTCGCACAGGCTAAAAAAATTTTAGCTCAAGCCAATCATGATTTTAGCAGATACATTTATCAAGATGCAGTATTGGTTGTAATTAAATTAAAGAAACAACTAAATGAATTGAAATTTGAAGGGAACATGGCGAAAGCTTTATCGAATGTATATTCCCAGGCGGAGAACCAATTAGCGCTTTATTTAGCTCAGCTGAGTGTTGAATGGGAAGATATTTTTACATGGAATGAGAGGAAAGGTTTAAACTTCTTGACATATTCTCTATCAATACAACAGAGTGATCCTGCTCTATTACAAAAAATATTGAAAACATTGTACATAACTGAGAGGTTGAATGCTGAACTATCCCTCTTTTCACATTTCTTCATAGAAAAACTATTGCATAATGTTATCAGGCATAACTGTAATATTTTTACTGAAGATCACATTGGTGCTCTTATTTTTAACATAAAAATAGATTTAAAAGATGACAAACAGCCAAACTACCAAACAATCTTCAATAATTTAACAGCTATTTTTGAATTTTTACATTCAACGTTAGGTCCACATTTTAAAGGAGAACAAAGTTTTATACAAATTTTTGCTGATTCTATAAGGGACAAATTTTTTAATAAAGTCATTGAAGATTGCATTAGGAATAATTTACCATCATGTGACAGTAGTTATGAACATTATAAAAACATTGTCATTGAATTGGAAGCTTTTAATAAGTTTTTAATTGATTTAAAATTTGTTGATATAGAAAAGTCACCTTTGAACAAGTATATTGATGACACAGAATGTGTATTGTACAATAAGAAGTGTGAGAAACTTTTAAGTGATGTGAGAAATTTATTAACACATAGCTTATCCTGTGGCACTGTGGATGTAGGGATACAATCAAACAACAATAAAGATACAGTACTGGATGTCAATGATAAGGATATCACGTGGGATCTGAATAAACCAATTTTTTCTACCAAAATGTACAGTATCATCAAATGTAAAGACGATAATGTTTATGATTACTGAGCATTTGGAAGAAAGTGCAAAATTACCAGAGATTTACAATAAAAAGCTAGTTACATATATCAAAGATATTGCAGTTCTCTATCAATGTGTTGTACCAAAAAAATTCAAAGTTAATTTAGAATCTTGCCCCTCGGATATTGGTGAGTAAATTAGCAATGTATTTATAAACAAAATGGTAAATTGTTTTCTATTTACAATGGTTAATTTAAGATTAAGAAATCCAAAGAATATTTCATTCAGTCTTATCTATTATTTATTACAAAGCTATGATCAACGATGGTAGAGAGGTTGAATACCACAAGCGCTAGGTGTCTATTCCTAACTATTAAGACTGGCCTTATGATTGTACTGCTTTTGAAATTGGTTGTACATAGTTAATAGATTATAGTGAACACTTATGATCATTTGAAATATTCACCTATTTATTATGTTATAACATAAAAGTATTACTTTATGATGACATGTGTAAAATACTTTAATATCTTCAATTATATATATTATTTCTTGCAGCACTATTCTTCAACAACTGCTTCTATCTTGCCCATGGACTAATTGGGCCACCATGGTGCAACATACTTCCTCGCCCTTTAGCCGACCAGCTCATCTTAGTTCTGCTGGAATGCATCCAGGACCTTCGGATGTTGGGTCTGGAGAAGATTTCATTTTATCTCCAGAGTCAGAAGAATACTATAACTCAGAGTATTGAGTCTGAGGGTAAAAAAACTATGAATTTTAAAACATTTATAACTTTCACTTTACAGAACTTAAAGTATCAAGAATGTATTTTTAAAATTTCTTGGTATTTCTTTCCTCCGTTTTTTTACACTCCACAACTTGCTAGAAGTAATTTGTAATAGACACTTTTATATTATATTTATAGGAAGGTATTATTTTTATGAATCACACACACAGACTATAATTATCATTTTTTTTTAAGTGAATTCTTCTTTAGCTGCTTTGAGTGATTCTCGGTAGGGGGCAAAACATAGATTCATATTACCAATGCTATGACGACAGTCGTCAACATGCTACAGTATGTCATGTTTAATATGGCATTTAAGTGCTGGCGCTTGATAAGCTTTTTGATTTAGATTAACAAATTATGAAATGAAAATAATTCATACTAAAATTTATACATTAATAAAACAGTTTTTCCTCAATGTCAAGGTTTCACTTCTGTCAACAGTCCCTATGGCTGCCAAGTTTTTTTATTTGTTCTATGTAAACTCAGCATTTTGTCCACTATCTCTCTTGATGATAAGTGTTGATATGGTTTCGAAATGGTAAACACACTAACGCCTAGAGGTACTGGTTCTCAAGTGATGCTGCCAGAACAAATCTACTGGTAAAAAATACTCCTACGCTTGGCAGCAGATTTTCAAAAATTAGAAAATGTCCCTACCACTTACCACACCATGGCTTCATCAGAAAATATTCCTTCACCAAAAGGTCAGGATTCAGTCCTGCATCAATGGACACGGAAACCCACTACACTGTCACTAAGCGATAAGTGTTTATAAGTGACTATTTAATTAGTTCGATATCGCAGATTCATCATGGAATAGAGAAACCTATGAGTATCTCGATTGTTCTATAAATACGGCGACAACATTGATGAAAGATCTCAAGGCGTCCTGGCTACATGTACTGCCTATGAACATGTATGAGATGTCTATGTGCACATTAGTTCAGGTAAATAAATGGAAAGTCAACGCTTATAATAATTTTACTATATCTGGCCGTGAGACTCTTTCTGTTTGGAATTTTGTGTTTGGGCCCATCAAGTATAATGCAGTTAGGGAGCGTTCAAGTATTACGTAACACAATTTTTGGTGATTTTATCCTCCTTACCCACCAATCCCATTCCCATATCCCCCCTCCCTCTAGTAAAAGGCTACGTAACCACCACCAAGTGACCATTTTTACCTGAAAGGCAATTATGTTGCGTAAAGTACCGGAGTCGCTAATACTAGGGGTATTGTATGTTATGTGTTTTAATCGCGTTAATAATATTGATCAACGTTTGAAATGTCTTGTTTTTAAAAGCAAGAGATTTTTAATTATTTTTTTCTTTTTTTGCCCTAATAAATTATTACTGTTAATCATACATTTAATAAAGTCGTTTTCTTGACTTGCCCCTGTCCTTAACACATTTTTGCTTTATCCGCCATTGTTGTTCACACGCATGAGACCGAAGTATAACGAAGCCGTCCGAAGTACGGTATTTTTTCTTACCTACTTTACTGGAGTGATGAGAAGAACTATCGCATCTGTTGATAAATATTTTTTTGCTTTACATTTGCAGTTTAAAAAAAATAAATCTAAATCCAAGCAAGCAATAAAAGCAAGCAAGAAATTTTGTTAGGTAAAAAAAATTTCAAGTGGTCATTCCATTTTATCTTTTGAGAAAAAATAATGTTTTAAAAAATGCGTGAGAAAATAATTTCTACGCGACCGTTCTGAAGCGTTTAAACAATCTTACGCAACGCGTAGTTCAATCGCGCCCCCTCCCGACCCTGTAGCGCATCGTAATATTTCAGAAGACCCTCCCCTGCTCCCAAATTCGTTACGTAATACTTGAACGCTCCCTTATCTGTCGCGCAAATTACACACTTCAGTCGTAATTCGGTGCGGGAAATATCAACTTCATTATTCTATACGCTGTAATATCCTATTGCCAATTGCCATTTGAGATCATTTAATTTGTCGAGTACCCATAAAAATAAGACAATATGAGGACAATAGGAAAACAATGAAAAGCTGGCGTTAACGCCAGGTAAGTGCTAAAGGGGTTAAATATTGTTTTCAGGTTTTATGTCAAGCATTGGTACAGAGAATGTTCGCGAATGTCCAGCCAGTAGACGAAGAGTTAGTTTATATGCTGGCGATAAGATTCGAAGATACAACTGAAGATATCATCACATTATTTGAGGTAAATATATGAGGTTTTTTTACAGGTATTTTTATCACAATCTCACTTGGCTTTAAGTGGCTATGTGGTCTAAATGTTGACATGTTTAAATATACTAGCTCGGGTCGTTCAAATATGACTTTATGTATTAATAAGAGGCGGGTTCATTTTTTTTTTTTTTTTTGGTCAAAATTATGCTAATGCTCACGTAACTATGGGGGAGAGTAAAGCAGCGGAACTAAGGCTTCCTGTCAATGTTTTATAGAGATAGAGGGTGGTATCTAGTAGGTAGGTAGGTGGTAGTAGTATAAGGAAATCATCATCACAGATAAAGACTTGACATATCTGGAAAAGTTTTTTTATATTAAATTTTCATAATAAACAACGATTATTGTTTGGGTTATCTCATAAAGTCTCACTCAGCATGTAATTTCTGGTCTTCCATTATGACTTTATATCTTTATTTGTAGGAACCTATACAGTTCGAGGATAATATTGTGTCTTGGGCTAAATTCACGAAGCTACCTCAACTGTTGAAGGCGCAACTTCTAGAAATTTCAGAACTGTGGAACCAGAATAATGAAGAATTCAAATGCTTCACATGTGAAGAAGTTAGGCAGATTGTGAAGATGCGTTTCCCTGATGATAAATTCCGTCTTAGAACTTTAAAAGAGATACAGTGATCTTATATATTATATTTATAATTTGAATTGAAAATTTGTTTTAATGTTCTGCCTAAGTCCTCCTATATAGATACATCCAACTTAGGGTTTCATTTTTGGGGATAAATTTGGTAATATTCAGGAATCTTCAGAGAATTCACTACCTACAAGAAGGCAGAAAGTCATAGAACATAATGCCACATATACACTGTAACTAAATTTAATAAACTTTGGAACAAATGTCTCGAGTTTTCATAAGAAACTATTTTCCCTAACCTAATAGGTACCAAATACTGTATGAGACTAATTTAATTTAATTTAACTAATTCAAATTTAAGATAAGTATCTTAAATAATCTACTTTTAAATACCTACCTTAATATATTTATGAAATTTAAAAAAAAATTGTTTGAATAAATAACGAGATGACAACATAATATTATGTGCACTAAACTGAATTTGTGGGACAAATTATATTAATATATGCGTGTGAATCGACCATCAGTCGTATACATTGATTACTAACATACATTATTATTAGTAATAAAACAAATGTGAAACGAATAAGCGTGCAGTATTTACATGCCTGAAATTAAAATTAATATCGGTGCGTGCGGAACAAAGGAAATAGGGAAATGGTCGTATAACAAACAATCGCGCAACAACGATCCGATGTTAGATAACATCTATATAATTCGGCGGGAAATCGATTCATGAAATACTTGTTTTATTAACTGTATCATTACACTAGCAAACAAAAAAAATATTTCATACCGTTCATACGTAACATTCGTATATAAAGCGTGGATCAATTTTTATTTTTAATAATTTTTGTAATGTCTATTATGAAGCATATTTTTGGTAAAAGCAGTGAAATAAATGTTTTTGATTTTTTATTTGTAGCGGTCTAAAAGTCCGTCTGACCGGTTTAATATATATCTACTTTAAAATAACTTTTACAACAACGTAAAAACAGACAGATGCAGAAGTCATTGACACCAAAATCTTTTATCAAATATAGTTTCTACTTAAAGAAAAAAACAATTTGTTTTTTACTAATCAAGAGACAGTCACGCAAACGCTCCATTACAAGCTATCAATCGTTATCGATATCATACGACTATTATTTATTCATATTATACATACTACAGATCTATTGCAAAACATTATTTTTATAAATTAGATACTAGCTGTACCCGGCAAGTGTTACAATGCCAAGGAAAAAGTTTGTTTTGTACCAGGAACCTTCGAGGAACAACTCGCCAAAGTTTCACCATAATCGGATAAATAGTTTATGAGTACATAGAGGACAGTGTAACGACCAACAAGTTTGTTATTCTTTAGCACCATCCAGGGAACACGTGCAGAGTAACAAAAGGTAAATTTCCTGCAGATGCTAGTAACACCAGTTACACCTATTGCATACAGTATTTTTAATGCCCACTCACCACAGAATGAAATCCAGATATCCAACATACAGAATTGACTTAGTCAATAACAGTTTCAACATAATCTGGACAAAGTGAGTAGAGAAAGAACTGGAGTTCGCCAGAGCCGTTTTATTGTATGTAATTATAAAGGTTTTTCTTGTCGTTAATTATATTCTTACTCATGGTCAGGCCTTCAAGTTGTTATGTATTTTTTGTGCAATAATTTATGGTTAAAAAGAAAATAGAGGTATATAAATATAAAAAGTAATTAATCTATGGAGCAATACTGACATTGGCAGAGAAAGTGTTCGTCCCGAAATGCAACCACCCATTAAACGAATGCTATATAAGTGGGTGGTGTTTCCTCGCGCTCCATCATTACGTGCATGCTCGCGAACGATCAGCTGTACCTCATTATGAACCACTTATCGGTAGGTACATTTTACGAATGAACAAATACTAAAATATCTTACATTTTTTGTGCAATGAAAACACAGACGACTGAAAAACGGAACGTTATCAAAATTATTTCGCGGGAAAATCAAGTGTCAGTGTATGAACGTGTTATAATTGTTGTTCTTTGATATAAAATTGTGTGGATTTAAAAGTATAAAAGTGCACATAAAAATTATATAAGTGATATAGTTTCAAATTGGCATGTATGTATATAGAAATGTACGTTAAAAGACTGTGTTTTTTAATTAATCATTATTGATCTAATGTGACCGGAGATGAAAATGAAATAAGTTTCGGAAATTAAATTAGCAAATAAAAATTTTATAGTAGGTATTTTATTTATAATCTGTAAAAGTGTTGGAATATCCAAACAAAAAAAATAGTATATACATAAATAAACAACGGTGAGTATGTACTTTAAAAATTTAGCACGAGTTTTAGTGATACAATAAAATGGAAAACAAATCTTGCTAAAAATATCCTATCATAATTAATATTGAAAAATAAATAATCTGTTGTTTTATATTCATTATATTCTGTACAGTTTCTACATTTTTTGAGCGTAGGAAATTATAAATTACTCTTGTATTCAAATCCTTTGACGTTTTAGTATAGATCCGAGGGATTCGATTTTTATTGTAAATCGGTAATATTATTTTAAATACGCGGTAGGTAGGAACATGTAGTATTTTTATATTAGGTAATAAAACCGTCTACTGAAGATATCGAAAATCTTTATGACAATATTTAGGAGTCTAATTTTAATTATTTATAGTCGACTTCGTTCAATATATTTATCCTCATTTTATTTTTCATCTGTAATATTATATACCAAAACTATAAAATAAAGCAATGTTAAAAAATACAGAACCGTTTCAATTTGTTCACTGGATTTCCAGTTATAAGTTAACTACGAGGTATACGTACTAGCGGTGCCCGCGTTTTTGCTCGCTTGGAATTCAGACAATTCTATTCTAATATACAGCCTATATTCACATTCTAGATGCAACCTATCTCTGCCAAAATATTCTTATCTCTATCTATGTTTATGTCCCGTCCCGTCTCCGCGGAGGAGGTTATCGAGGACTGACCAGGCAACCTACCAGACAGCCTTTCCGGTGCAATGTCACACACCCCTAATTATATCTATTTTGATTAATTATTGAAAAATACATTATTAATCATAAAAACGAGATAATAGGAAGACAATAGGAAAACAATAGAAAGCTGGCGTAAACGCCATTGGGTTTATCTGTAAGACGAAAGAATCCCTTTAATAAATTTAAAGCCCTTTATTTTCAATTGTATTTTCTTTCTCTCACAACTCACTCTTATATATATTTTAAATATGTCATTCAAATGTCATCTTTGCTGATATGCATGGCATAGACAAAAATAAAATAAAAAAACATAGATAACAATAAAATCTAGACTACAATAGTTTTCTTTATATAAATTTGAAAATATATATTTTTTAATGAATCCTATTAACAACACATACATCCTATTCACTGTATATATACAGTCATACATTTGTATGACAACTATGTTAGATGTTACTATAATGTATAAACGACATACCAAATTTCAACGAAATTGGTTAAGTAGTTTTTTTTGCGTGATTGGCGAATGAATTAATAAATAGACAAAAAAAAAAGAAATGTGTTTTGTAGTCGATTCTGAAGCCCCGCATAGTATTTTTTTTCTATGGGGCCTCAATGCGCTGATTCAGCGATCTACGAGCCGGTTTTTTTTTTTAACTAGCTATTGCCTTTGACTAGAAGGTCCTTTACTGTTTCATCGTGACTTTAGGGGCCGAGTGCTGAAGGCTCTCAGCCTCAAAAAGGTAACTAGAACTAGAAGGGTTAGCAAAGTGGTATTGACCTCGGCTTGGCCGTCACCTGAGTAAGGTTTTTTTGAACCGACGTCTTTAGACCGTATAGTAAACTTTACAACTTAGCGACAGCAACTTACCGTTACGTTACGAAATTATCAATCCTGCGAGCCGGTCCAAGCAGTCTTTCTTTAGCAGGAAGCCAGAGATTCTCGCACGATTCCATGATAGATGGTAAACTGCAGGATGAGTAGTAGTCTCAAGGCACATAAGGGGTCGTTCCGGTAATATTACGTAAGCAATATTTTTGACTACTCTTTTAAGAAAAACTTTCTCACGCCCCTTTTGAAGAACCCGGGAGAACTTTTCTCACCTTGTCAGTAATACTCTTACTTCCTCCCGCCATGATAATATAGCCATTGGTATGATAAAAAAAAGTTAATATTGCTTACGTAATCACTTTTCATACCCCGATTCCATTTCACGCAATACTTGAATGGCCCCTTAGCATACGAGAACCGGGCAAATATCTTGCATGTTTGCGCAATCCTATGATAGGTGGCGTGGCGTTAGATGAACAGTAGTCTCATAGAAGCATAATAAGATTCCCGTTGCCCAAAGTAATAGGGAGTTAACATTAACACATAACTGAGTATTACTACTCAAATCCCTACTTTAAATTTGATTTAAAAAAAAACATTCATTAGATTTTAATCCATGGCAAAGACCTGGATTCGGTAACCGAAGGCGCATACCGTTAAGTCACCATTGTTTGCAATTTTGTACCTTGTAGTATGTATATCGCAGTCAGTGGTGTAACTATAGGGTGGCAGAGCTGGAAAACGCCACGGGCCCCGGTCCAAAGAGTGCCCTAATATTTTTAACAAAATTCAGTAAAATTATAAATACAATTAAAGTTAGACACGTTTTAATCTAATTACCGCATGACGATTTTTACTGGGGCCCTATTAAAAGAATTTGCCATGGGTCTCAGGTGTTAGCTACGCCACTGTTTGTCAATGGACTACAAAACAATTATTGTTACATGACAGACTGAGATCCCGCCAAAAAACTCTTGGTTTCATTTATACCTTTCTAAGGACAAAGGTACTAGACCATGCAACCAAGTCTGATGTTACTTCCTAAATTCTTCATCAGCAAAGCTACAAATACTTGTTTTTTTTTTTAATAATGAATTATTGGAATATAGAAAATTAATTAATGAATATACTAGGTATTCTTATGAGATCGCGGCTTCGCCATCGGACCGGGCCAACTCTGCCACTGCTTATCGCGTAACACTAGAAGAATATCGAATGAAAATTGGTGATTGTCATTAATCAAGAAGAAACGGAACCAAAAAAAAAAAAACTCTCCTCAAGATAAACGGGATTTTAGGTAAAACTGTGATCTAGGAACGTAACACATTTATCAACTCCTAGGAATCGGAGTTTATAAAGAAATAAATTAATGTCACTCGTATTGTGAAATCTTCTACTATATTTATTCGTAGATTACTATTTTTCAGTAAAACGTCACGTTGAAGCCGCGCGTTGCGTCGTATATGAAAAGGAGAGTAAACAATACATCGAAATGATTCCTTTTCAAATGAAATTAATACTTTCTCTATAAAACATAATGTTCACATTCACATCACGGAGATTCTGTAATATGTATTTATTTCAACTGCATAAGTAATATAGAATCGCGTGTACTAACAGAACACACGCACTGGTAATTTATTATGTTGTTATTAATTTACAAAAAATCTAACGTAAGTAATATAAATAAAAAGACAGTCATGTTTGATTTTATACAATTATGATTCTATGTGTATTTTTATTTTTAATCTATACGAATAAATAAAATTGAAGTGTCTGTTTGTGATGTCAAAATTATTTTTTTTTACTAAATAATATGAATGTATACACGATATCTATACGAGAAACGCAATTATTAAAATTTTTGTTTGCCTGTTTGTTTCGGTTAATCTCCGTATTTTGACGGGACTTTTTTGGTAGACAGCTGAAGTTACTCTGGTTAACTTAGGGTACTTTTAATTTACGAAAATAATTAGGGTTCCGCATAACAAAATTAAAAGTCATAAAAAATTGAGGAAAATCCGATTCGGTGCACAGTTTTACGGGCAAGTGCTTGAATTTATCATAAATATTTTTACTTTATCTCAGTACTAAACATAAATTAGGGTTCTGTATAAAAAAGAATAAAATGCAGTGAAAAATATATAAAACGCAGCCGCGAGCACATAGCTATTATTCACATAAAATCCAATTCAATGCACAGTTTTACTGACAGCTGTTCGAATTTATGACAAATATCTTTGCTAGTAGTAAAAATAATTTTGGAAAATAATTAGAGTTCCGTATAAAAAGATTAAAATGTATTGAAGAATAAATGAAACGCGGGCGCAGCCGCGGGCACACAGCTATTGTATAATATTTTCAAGCTATTTTATTCTGGATGAGTTTTAATAAACCTGTTGGATATTCCAACTTTCGAAAAATTATTTTATCATGAATTATTTTTTCTTATATGATTATATTATTAATGAGAATAGTAAGTACCTGTGAAAGTATCATTTTAAAATATTTCTTATGCTTTATCCGTACTAATCTCGATTTTTTTTTTATGGAACATTTAACAATAATTTCAGCTTGATTTCCAACTATACAGCTTTCGAAGTATTTATAATGTTTATTTCACAATAAAATCAATAATGTCCTCGTAACTATATATTTATTTATTTTTGCCCAACAATCATATGATAAAATATTTATTCAAATAAAAAACTACATTAATTTATATAATACTTTATAATTACATTAAAAAAACTAAATACACGTACCTAATTACTACTATCCCCTCTATACATAATGAATGCCGTCCAGCCTAGATTTATTTATTTCAAATTAAATATGTACTTATTAAACCTGATTTGGATTTTAATGGGAACCCTGTTTCTCGTACCTTTACATATAATAAAAAAAACAACGTATTCTTCTATGCTGTGTCTGTCAAATCGTATATCTGACTGATTGTTTGTGATAGATATAAAAACTCGAAAAACACAAACGTGGTTGATTCGACCGAAAGAGTCCACTGCCAGATATATAATAGGATGCTGGATAGGTAGCCATAATAGCCCATAAATTGCCATAATAGCCACGCTTGGCAGGCGGGTTATCGATTAAAGTAAGTGTTTGTAGTATGCAGAGGATGCTGCTGCCCATCTCATGGTTTATCCCTTAGTCGCCTTTTACGACACCCGCGGGAAGATGAGGAGTGGTACTATTCTTAGCCGGCCCTACACAGAACGGATTTCCTCTAAATTTTTTTAAATCATACACGTATTATCTGACGAAATTTCGATAACTATATCTTTTGTTTGAAAGAAAGATCTTAGTGTGACGTCATTGTATAGCATGTTCTTTCTCTAGCATAAACAGTAAAATGATTTTAATTTCATTTTTAGTCAGACTTTTTTATATTCTATCTTTTTGGTGGGGCAATAAAAAAATCAGTCAACATTACTATTGCAAGGAGTAAGAAAATTAAAATTACATAACTTAATAAACTTTGTTTTTTTTTATTACAGACGACATTCCTGATCACCGCTTTAGTAATCGTCGTCCATCTAGAAAGTGGCGTAACGGCCCGCTATGATGCTAACGTCGACCAAATCGCCCAAGAGGCGAAGAACAGAGCCATAACTATCATTGAAAGCCCAAAGTACGTAGCGCCACCTCAAATCAAACCACAAGAGTCGAACACTAGTGTTACACCGATTATCACTGCGGTCCCACCGTCAAACACAACCGTACCAAGCCTTAACATTCAACCGGATAAGAGGCCGCCGAGCAAACCGCCTATCACTCCGGACAAAACGGGAAAACAACTCTTGTACACCAACATACATCGACCAAACTATGGACACATACATAAAACACCGCAATCAAGACCCTACGCCAAACAACCACTAATAATATATCACTCACCGAACTCTATTTACAAGTTTCCCCGAGTGATACCACTACCACCGCATATGAAGAATCATTATTTCGTAAAAACTCGCCCGCTAATGTTCGCCGCGTCCAACAGTAAACAAACTATTGCGAAAAGTCCAAAATTTAGCCTCCCAGCGCAAATTATCAATGGCATCCGTGCAGACGTTGTTAGATCACCGACATTATTTAATAATACGATGAATAACACAACGACTACATCCACCGAAGCGACGACAACTAGGAAAGTTCTTAGAACTAAACGAATTTGGCCCAAACGTGTATTAGATAAAAATAATACAACTCTACACAATACAAGAGTCACTGGAGTTAAAAATTCCAGCAACTCTAACGAAACTCACGATGCGTCCGAGTCGTCCAGCAGAATTAGATACGTATATAAAAATGGAACAAAAGTTCAATCTACTAGTGGTTATCGTCCAGTGACAAGAAAACCAAAAATCAAATACACCACACCGGCGATCAATTTCACTGAATTCAAACCTAATGACTGGATTCCAATAGTACCATCACATTACTCAAAGCTGAGAAAACCATCACCGACACCTATAAACAAACGTTCCGATGTTGCCACCAAATCGGAGGTTCCCCCTGGCAAACACACACTGTACTGGCAACCTTTCGGACTGGTCCCTGTATCAAAAACTCCTCAGCCAAACATAGCCAGAAAGAAAATGGTTATCTTTAATCGTAAACGGCAACTGAACCCATATGTTTCTGGTTACAGCCGGAAACCTGTTCACTCGCCGCCGCAATACTTTTACGGGGACCTCCAGACGGATGGTAGTCAGCGTCATCCACGAGTCGTCACAAAAATCAAACATCACCATCATCACCACCACCACAGATACATTAAAACTGTAGAGAAGCCCGTAAAAGTCCCGTACAAAGTTGAGGTACCGAAGCCTTATCCAGTAACGGTAGAAAAGAAAGTGCCCTATCCCGTAGAAAAGATAAAAGTTGTGGAGAAACCAGTTCCGTACCCAGTGACTGTAGAAAAGAAAGTTCCGTATCCGATTGGTATCAAAGTGCCTCATCCAGTTCCTGTAAAAGTGGTAGAGAGGGAATACGTACCTAAACCATATCCAATAATACATCACGTTCCAGTAATAAAGCACGTACAAGTTGAAAAGAAAGTACCGTATCCTGTGGAAGTGAAAGTGCATGTACCGATCGACAGGGCCGGTTCCCGTTCCGGTGCCAGTGGAAAAACAAGTGCCGTATCCTGTCCCAGTTAAAGTTTTGGTACCACAACCGTACCCGGTAGAAACGAAAGTGCCTTATCCTGTTCACGTTAAAGTCAAGGAACCAGTGGAGGTTATAAGGCATGTGCAAGTAAAAGTTCCGGTTCCACAACCGTATCCCGTGAAAGTATACGTTGAAAAGAAAGTACCTTACCCCGTGGAAGTGGAAAAGAAGGTACCGGTACCCGTCGAAGTCATCGTACCGCACCGGGTTGAGGTCGAGAAGAAAGTCCCTGTTTACTTACCGAGACCTTACCCGGTGGAGAAGAAAGTGCCGTATCCAGTGAAAGTTCCAGTCAAAGTTCCAGTGCAGGTTCCCGTGGAGGTGCCTGTATATATTCACAACCCGATTCATATTTACAGCGACGATTATGTCACTGGAAGTGCATCGGCTACAGATATCGTCACAGCTTCACCAGAGCAAGTGGCTACTGCCGATAATACTAACATCCAGTCGCGTTCAGATAATCCCGACAGTCTAACGACAACAGCCGCCCCTAACAGTTAGGTAATTTATAAATTATACTTTTAAATATATTATTATCGATAAAAATATTGTGTAAATATCTGGAATATTAAAACATTTAGTAAATGTAAAGGTTCATGTGAAACGAAAAAGTTTATGTATCCCGTCCCCTCTCCTGGATTAATAACCTAAAAATTTATTAACGTTTCTATTTTTAAGTCTATTTAAAGTAGGTACCTATATTATAATTGCACTTATCCACTACTAGCTGTGCCCGCAGCTTTACCCGCGCTTGAAATTCAAAAAATTTGCAGCCTATGTTCTCCCCCTGCATGCAATATATGTCATAACCAACTTTCATCAAATTCGGTTCAGTAGGTCTACGAGATTGGCGAACAAATTAATAAACAGACAGACTAAAAAAAATAAACTATCGGAAAAAGTTCTGTAGTCAATTCTGAAACCCCGCATAGTATTTTTTCTTAAATATCTTCAATGACAGATTTCGTCTCATTAGCTTTTTAAGTATATAAGTATATAAGATATATATAAATAGATGAGAGAATTTTTAGAACAACGTGAAAATAAATGTTGCTATAAATTTATTATATTTCTATTTCTTTCACTATTTATTGATTATGTTATTACGCATAACACTTTTTTTTAATGAATCTAGATAAATGCTATTCATACTTTATATAAATACATATATGTGTAAAAAGAATGCTAAATGTTACTATAGAGTATAAAATACCACTATAACAAATTTCATCGAAATCGGTTCAGCAGTTTTTTGCGTGATTGGCTTACAGTCAAAAAATTTTAAGCTATCGTTATGTTGAACTGTTAATCTGTAGTCGACTCTGGAGCCCCGCATAGTATTTTTTCGTAAATATCTTAAATAAATGTACAGATTTCGTCTCGTTAGCCTTTTATCTACACTAATAAATAACATTGAAGTGTCTGTTTGTAATGTCAAAACTATTTTTTTTTACTAAATAGATACTAATCTACATACAACGCATCAATACCAAAAATATAATTTTTAAAATTTTTGTCTGTCAGTCTGTTTGTAATAGGTAATCTCTGAGAAGGCTGGACCAATTTTGACGGGACTTTTTTGTTAAATAGCTGAAGCTCCGGGTAACTTGAGAGTACTTTTAATTTTCGAAAATAAAAATGGTTCCGCGTAAAAAAAATTGAATACAATCCGATTCAATGCGCAGTTTTACGGGCAAGTGCAATAATTTATGGAAAGCTTTTTTTTACTTTATCTTATAACTAAATTTTTTTTTGGAAAATTATTAGGGTTTCCGTATAAAAAAAATTAAAAAACGCAGTGAAGAATATATGAAACGCGTGCTCAGCCACGGGCACACAGTTAGTTATATGCATAGATTAACCTATTTTTTAATTATGTTTTTTCTGCAAATTTATTTGCACAATTAATGTGTGCGTTAATAAACGAAACTCGTTCGCGGAATAGGAAACGCCTGTGACGATGAAAGTGAAGTTAGTTACAGTTGAGCGACTCGCTAAACAATAACTCGCGATATTTGAACTAGCAGTAAACGTTAAAAGGGCCTACTAGTATTATTAAACATTTTCTTCCGCATTTATTTATAGCTAAATTATAGTGAAATATGTATTTAAAGCTAAACTTTTTTTGTTCTTCAAGTCTAGTCGATAACTCACATTTATGTGAAATTACACTCATGTTTTGAAGCGATGATGGCGCAATGGTTAGTGCAGCCGGATTCCAACGAACGCGGGACGCGGAGATTTTCTAATAATGCGCGCATCGGTAGTTACCACCCTCAAGTTAGAAAAATCTATCGCCAAATACCAATAAGTGTGTTCCGGCAGCATCACTTGAGAACCAGTACTTCTAGGTTTAGTGTGTCTACCATCCTGGACAACATCGTCACTTAACATCAGGTGAGATTGTGGTCAAAAGGACTGAGCCTATACCGTGTAAAAAAAGTTACATTTCCGATAAATGGATTATTTACTAAATCAAGTTTTTTTAAACTGTCGAGTTTTGCTTGAATTTTGCTGGTTGTCCGTTAGAAGTCAATGGTTTAAATCTTTAGTTGTATTTATAATTTTTAGTAAATTTTGTTAAATGTTAGGGTACTTTTGAGTTCACGGATTCGCGGGCCGGGGCCCCTGGTATTTTGCCAGCTCTCCCACCCTATAGTTTCGCCACTAGATTAGGTACATCATTTCCATGTTACCTACATCAAGTAATTGAAATCCTATTAGTAAAATAGAATGTACAAGAAAACATCGAATTCGAATCTGGATTCATACTCTTGTATTTTTTTTCGAAGGAACATAATATGCTGTTGACCTTGTCTCTTTTTAAAGCGAAGATTGAAACCTCTTTCAATCCACAGTGGGACATTTATAGGCAGGTAAAACTTTTACAATATATGCTATATTGACAAGATACGATTTTGATTATTGTAACGTACGTTACTTCTAAGTGATAAGGATTTCATGATGATCACAAATCCATGGTCATTCTAGATCTATTATGACAGAAGCCACTGCGTATTGGTGGGATGTTCCAGAATGCAACAATCGTAAGTATGGACTTGATGGTGGATTCAGTCATGACTTATGAATCAGAACGTTGCGAGATTTCTTCAACTTCTCAATTTCTGTTAGGAATTGTCGATTCAACCATTATAAAAATATATTAACAAATATGTCATGTGTTTTGTATTTTTTTTTTACTTTTTTAATTAAAAACAAGACGACGACATATAACTACTATAAAAATGCACTAAAAAGTCAATAAATAATTATTAATTTAATTCTGCTAACTTCGATATGTACTTTGTTTTAATACCATTCATAATGTTGAAATCGGCACCAGCTTACGGATAACAAAGTGGTGTAAATGTACGTCGCTAATTATTTAAGCTTATATGTAATTGTGATGAAGTTTAGGGAGTTATTTTCATTTATAATGTACCCAACATTGGTTAACACTAGCTGGCACCAACATCAATATTATTAATGGTATTAAATCAAAGGGTTTATCGATGTTAGCAGAAGTAGATTAATAAAGTAATAATGTATTTACTTTTTAGTGCATTTTTATAGCATATTCTTTTGAAGTCGGTTTTGTTTTTAATTAAAAATGTTTTGTGTTCTAGTTTACACTTTAAGTATGTACTTTTAGGTATAGTTTAAAGCATATTAAGTATATTTTAATCCCGTATTAATGTGTTATTTTCCTTTTTTTTTATTCACAATATAAATAAAACACAACAACAACAAAATGATTCTACTACTTGTTAAAATGTTGCACCTTCCATCATCAGACTGGCAAAATAAGATGGTGACTGCAATACACATACACTTCAATAGCTGTGGAAACAAATGTATAAATATTCCATAAAATTTGTTTTGATTTCTCTGAGATCCTCTGATCAGATCCAGGCTTGGTGACAATGGGACCACATCGGAAGTAAAATTTACAAATCGGTTTACAATTGACGGAGAAGTCGCATAACAAACATACAGACGAATTATAACCTCCTCCTTTTTGTAGCCGGTTAAAAAACTAATTATTTCTTTTTAGTATCATGGGTATAAGTACCAACGCGGCACAAGCAGGAATGGCCAATAGACTGACTGAATATTCACATGTATATTTTGAGGATTGCCATGAAAAGTTGTGATTTTTTGTAACTACCTTCACTTATCAAAGTGGAGGTAGGTTAGACAACATCAGTTGAGCTAACATGCCAAATTATCATTAATATTTGACAGAATTTTCATTGCAAGTGGAAGGATGTCTGCCTACTCCCACGGTAAAGAGGCGTAATACTATGTATGTAGATTTGTAGTACTTTTCCATTCTGATAAGTTATATTTACAGCTACTGAGAGCAGATTAGTTCAGGATTCGAAAAGAAGGGTACAGTATTGAAGATCTTAAAAATAAAATAAAAATTCCATATAATAAAAACATAATTTATTTAAACTTTTGACCTTAACAGATAAATATTATAATAAACATATGGACTTTATCAACAACATCTCTCCCATCTCCAGCTAGCAAGTTAGTCATCAAATTACTTGACTTTAATAAATTGCCACTCCAGTTCATAAACTCCTACTGATGTTTGATTTTTCTCATCATAATCCACCCATTCTTTTTCAGATAAATCAACATCTTCAAATTTTTTACCTAAAGATTAATTTTTGACTTTGATTAATCCATTTTTTATATTGTACAGGCTCATTTTAATCATAAATCTAATGTTAAGTGAAAATGTACTGACTCTCAGATGATATTGCCTATAGGTAAATGATTTCCAAACTCGAGGGTGGTAGCTGTCCAAGCAATTATTAAAATACCTTCCCACCATGCTATCGTTTCATCACGGTTTTTATTTTCACTAAAAGCTCTGGGTTTTTATAGAATAGGATACTCAAACCTAAATTCAGCAATGCAGACTCCACACGATACCGCTGAAGCATCATTACTTCAAAATATTATATTATAATCCTACAAAAAATAGTTTCATAACAAAATAGTAGCAAATGTAGTTAACTTAGTAACAATATTTCTACCTCAATACCATAATTACTTCATTTTTAATGTTTGCTAGGATATCTAGAAATCAACATCAAGATCTGAAATTAGGTGATTCAAAAAGTATTTAATAAATTAAATAGCTCAAAGAATGAAATTACTAAAATACCAATATGATTCTTATTTCTTATACTTGTTAATTATATTTAGTAGGAAAAGTGTTATTTATACTTAAAACAATTATTGTGTCAGAGATTGTAGAACTAATCAACACTGGATTTTTCCTATTTCACTGGAACACTTTCTAGTAAAGCAGTAGAGCAATAATAGACTGGTATTATTATTATTAGATAGAATATGTCTGTAACCACTCTGTTTTAAAGTTATAATCTATATATTGTAACAAGCAAGAAATATCTTTGTAGCATTAAAGATTGTATTTAATAGTGAACCATTCAAGATTACTATGACCTACAGTTGACTATTGCTTGTCACTGTGGATGATCAGTCTTACATCATATTAACACCTGTCATGTACCATGAAATAACTTTGCTATAACATATATTATACCATCATTCTCAGGCTCTGCCACCCAACCAGATGTTGGCTTGAAATCTACAGGCTCCACTCCCCGGCAATCGAATACTACTAAAGTCTTGAATTTACCCAAATCATTATTAGTGTATTGACCTGAAAATATTACGACAATTATTATACTCAATGGATATAAACAGAATCTATTATTTTAAACATTTCATATCAATTTTTATTATATACCACTAAAGTGGCAAACAGGTATACGATTTGCCTGATGGTGAGAGATCACCTAAACCTATGGACTCCTACGACACAAGATGTATTCCATGCGCGTTGCCAACTATTTAAAAAAAAAATCTCACACCTCTTTTGAAGAACCTCATACTGTATTCCACTGGAAATGGCCCTTGGAGCTCATTCCACATATAATTATTTGGAAACTTATAAAATACTATATACCAGTTGTCAGTCTTTTTTATAATGAAATTAGTAAACTTGTGATTTAAAAAGATAAATGGATTAGAAAAAAAATTGTTTTTAAGAATTTTTAGATCTACCCATTTAACAATTACTACACTTACTGGGTATTAAAAAAAAATTAATATAATATTCATAACAAATTAGTAGATTTAAAAAATTATGTCGTTTCGAATATGAAAGTATGATCCACAAATTTTTTTTTGTTATAGTTATAGGTTATTTTTAACTTACCATTGGTACCTTCCAAGATATCGATGTTATTTTCCCTTGAGCATAATTTACATTTAATTAAAAGATTTGTTTCGGATCTACTATGCTTTTGAGGTACTTTTTCAGATTCAGTTAGGTCGTGGAACTTATCCGAAACTTCGCCACAACTGCCGCACTTTAGTTTTAAAAACCACTGGTAATGCGGATGATTTGTATATAATTTCTCGATACTTTCGAAGACAGCTTTGATTTGCAGCGCGATTTTTACCATAGTTACTTTATTTAGATTTCTTAGATCTACAACTACTTAGAAACTAAGAATTTGAATTACAAAACGAAAAAAACAAGACCAAGATAAATAGAAATATCATATCAGGGTGACCACTTCATCAAATCTTAAATGATCGCCAAAAAACGACTAGCACCATAAATAATACACTAATACTAGAGAACTAGCACATTTTACAAATCTACTAAGTTCATACTTATTAGACAAACGGTGTTTTATATAACATAAAAGTCATAATACGTAAGCAAAATAGTTTATTTATGAAAAAATTACAGTATTCTATTTAACCTACTCTAATAATATTTGGCGCTTCCTTTAAAATGTACACTGATGCTAATGTGGCGCCACCCTAATTTAATGGATTTCCACGGACACTTTTCATTTTTATCCTGCTTTTCATCATGGACTTATTATAGTTTAATATAATATGCCCATGCTTTTCATATACACAGTTGATTCTCCTTTCCTCTAACCATCATACAAGAATGACATATTAGCAGTATTTCCAACCAAATTTTAGATTTTGCAGCGAATTGTGGATAAAATCATATAATTACAGTAGGTGTAATAAAAAGTCAATTAGAAAAGTATATTTTTACTTGGAAACGGTTTATTTTTATAAATTTGTACATTGTGATTGTAAGCTACCACTTAATCGTTTTTTTTTTCTAAATTTATGCAACTAATTCAGCTACGTAAAATAGTAAATTATGAATTATTTGAATATGTACCATACTCAAATGCTGAAATATCAAAATCTTCTACGTTCAAAAGGTCTTAAATTTGCGCCACCTGCAGAGAGTTTAAGTCATACTTTGTATTCTAAAGAATATAAAGATATCAATTAAACCTAAATGTAGTTAATTACAAAAACAAAATATATTTAAATTACTTATGACCGTAAAATTTAAAAAGATTTTAGGATGCGAAAACTTATCAAAGTTATAGGTACAAACAGGTATTTCGCGTTAATATCATGTATATTTATATTTTTGTGATATCTAATCTACGTTACATTTTTTTTTTTTTTTTTGTTTAATAAATTAAGAAATGTAACAATTAGTCACAAATAATAGACATATTTACTACCAATTTATTTATTTACACACACTTATTATTGTAACTATACAGGGGTTGGTACAATACAAGCATAAATAATATATATAAATCATAATAAATCGGTGCCATTTTCTTTTTGCATCTTTTTAACATGGGTTTTTGTTCTTGGCGTTACAAAAGTATTTGCCTGTATCAATGTAATCTTTCATTAAACAGGTTAACATAAAATGGTTTCTTGTATAGTCCGTTCACATTAATTTACCTCTGAAGTCTTACTTTGGTATGTTGGCATTATTAGCTGTCACATAGTCAAAACATTTTGTCCATCGTTTTGGATTTTTGCTTTTTATAGTACATTTAAATCGTAAAACATGCAAAAGCGAATTCAAAGTACTGCTTTAAATATTTACATTTACATTCTCTGAAAGAGAAAAATCAAACTAGATCAAGATAAGCTGCATTTCCAAAGCTTATTCCATTTGTAAACGATTTGACGCCATGACTCGTATGTAACAGTGTTGTCTGTGTATTAAATTTTATAGGAATAAATATCGCAAAATGTCCGATAAGAAGCATGAAACCTCATTACCACGGCGACATACCGGTCGTAAAGAATTATTAGTAGAAGTATTTAAGAAAATGCGCGAGGGAGATGATGTTCGAGATAATTTAAACGATTTCATGAATGTTGTAAGCAAGCTGGCAGATATGGATGTAACCATACACACAGAACTCCTAAGCGTTATGATCTTATGCAACCTGTCGGATAAGAAGCATGAAACCTCATTAACTCACAACTGCTTACCTTAATGGTGACATTGAGAAGGAGATATGAATGCAAATACCTTATAATTTAGAAACATATATATAACGGGACGACAGCAGTACAAAAAGCTGAATATGGAGTTGAACAAAATGGGATTTACATCATCACCAGCTGATCCCTGTCTACATATTGGAGAAAGGAGACAAAATAGTAATTGCTATTTACGTAGACGATTTTTTGATGGCATATTCATGTCCTAAGCCATGTGAAGATATTAAACATAAACTTATAAATACAATCGAGATGAAGAATCTGGGTAAACCAAAACGAATGATCGGAATGGTTTTCTCATACGAAAATGATGGCATAAAACTGAGTCATAGCCAACACATAGACAAATTATTGGAAGTTTATCACATGTTAAATTGCAAACCGGTAAATACTCCAATAGAGCCAAGGCTATGTATTAAAAAGGCGAAACTAAAGACAACAAATTACCATACAAAAATCTCATGGGAGCACTGAAGTTCCTTGGTGTGGCCACAAGACCCGACATAATGTATGCATGCTTATACGTATCACAATTTAGCGATTGTTATGGAGAAGAACACTTTAAGTATGCGAAAAGAGTATTGCTATATTAAAAAAGGCACTAGAATAGAAGGTCTCAAGTTTAAAAAAGGTGATGAAAAAGATATTTAGGGAATGGCTGATGCTGATTGGGGATCAGACAAAGAGGACAGAAAGTCTTTCTCTGGCTATTGTTTTAAATATGCAGGAGCATGTATTAGTTGGACTACAAAGAAACAAAAATGCGTAGCCCTATCTACTGCTGAAACAGAGTACGTTGCATTGACAGAAGCAGCTAAAGAAGCTTTACACTTGCATACACTGTATAAAAGCCTGGGATTACAAACTAATAAAAATGTCCAGCGGCGCCGGAAACGCCGAGTTAGATGCCATAACTCGGTTTCCCGCTATCGCCATGACCTTCCAAGGGCTGGCGCGTGTCTTTAATCCGTAATTGATGGCGAAGATCAAGCCACATGGTCTTTCCCTCTCCTTTTTTAACGCGCGGAAATTAGCTCCGCAACGTGAATTGATCGCTAACTTTCTCCGCGATCGTCAAATAGACGTATTTCTCGTCTAGGAAACCTTTTTAACACCTAGTGATCGCAATCCCGGGATTGCAAACTACAATATAGTTCGAAACGATAGGACCCCTGAAAGGGGCGGTGGTACCCTTATTTACTATAAACGGTCTCTTTACTGCTCGCCATTACAAGCTCCGGAGCTTACCAATATGGAAGTTTCAGTATGTAGAATCGGTATGGCTGGCCATCCGTCAATCATAATCGTGTCTGCATACCTCTCCCCCAACAAACGACGCTTAAGGTCAGATCTAGAGGCGCTTTTCGCATTAGGCGACTCTGTTATTATCGCCGTCGATCTCAATTGCGGGCATACATTCTAGAACAGCTCGTGTGTTACGCCCAATGGGACGGAACTCATGCGCTTAATACAGAAGCTCGACTTTGAGGTCGTCGCGCCTTTAGAGGTGGGCATTTTTAACCGAACTGTCGCCCGTAAGTTCTAGATGTTGCTAAGTGACAATCAAGCCGCCATAAGATTGGGAATGAACCCGATGGCCAGCAACAAATCCAAGCACATAGAACTCAAGTTACAATTCATACGTGACTGCATCTTAAATCAGAAAATCTACCTTTAATACATCAGTACAAACGACATGGAGGCGTATATATTTGCGAAGGGAGTACCCGAGTCACGACTACTATTTTTAAAACGTAAACTCAGTGTGTCCCCGTGAGGAGGAGTGTCGGATAAGAAGCATGAAACCTCATTACCTTATTGACACGGCGACATATCAGCCGTAAAGAACAAACCTAAAAATATATATTTAAACATATACGAAAACATGTACATGTTCTAGAAAAATTGACATTAGGTATAAATACGTGTGATTGGTAATAATAAAACATTGAATATTGTATCTTCATGAGATGTATATTATTTTTTCAACACAAAGTCATGTCGGTTTACTATAAAATAAATAAAAAAGCCTTGAAATGTATCACAATGCAATAAATAAATAATATTCCATATTCAATCAAATCATGGCGAATAATACATATCGCACATGGTAACACAATTTTCAGAAAGACAACTTAACGGCTAGAGGTAAAATAACTGTGAACGGACTATAGCAATTAAATACATGTCAGTAGTTGTTTTAATATTTGATATTTATCCTTATAAATTGGTTATTTTCTATGGAGTATCATTGAGATCAAGTGTGCTTATATACCGTAAAGTCCCCTTACTTTTCCTGATTTAGAAAAACACATTAATCTCATTTTGTAGTCCGCAGATCAGTTATAAACGTATGATTTATTTTTCTATCGTGCGTTTTTTAAACAGTTTGACCGGTTTTTTAATTTTAACACTGATAGGTGTCTTGATTAATATAGGTTTGGTGACGTAATATATTTATATTTGTTTTCTTGTTTAAATAAAATTTAATTATTTGTTAATCTGCATAATCTGAATCAACTAAGTAAATTTTATAACGATTATTTTAAAAACTCGGGTACTCGAGCAAATTTTTATAAGTATTACTGATGTAATTTCGGCCAACCTAAAAATATCATGTTAAATTTTTTCGCAGGTTGTAAAATGGGAAAACATAAGGTCTATCCAAATAAAATTTAAAAAAAAGAGCCTACACTACCCAGCATGATCCAGAAATGAACCACATTGCCCTAGATCTCTTATTAAAAAAAATGTAATAAGTTACGGTACAACACCTAAACTTCGCCTACTATAATAGCTCTGGAATTTTTATAAACTTTTTTGAATGCTTTTTAATCTATATGTCTATGTTCTAAATCGAGTTGCAAAGATTAAATGTGCCATTTTTTTTGTTTTCTTATCCATAAATTGATTTATACTTAAGGCACACGAACTCAAAGGTTGTCAAAAATTAGGCGAAGTAAGGGGACTTTGCGGTGGGTACATAAAAGAAACTGGCAATTATGGAAAGGGAAGGGAGGGAATCTCTATCCACGGGACATGGGTATTATTTTGATGGTATTACCCTGAGGGTCTGCGTGTAACGTAAGACCCATTTCCTGCAGGACTTCATTGTCTACAGGACCTTGAAGTGTCATCTTCGAGATTACTTCCTAAAAAACGCAAGAGATGGAATTAATACAAAATATATAATAAACTTATTTGGCACATTCGATCTGGAGCAGAGTGGTCGGCATGTAAAAATATTAGATTTTAAGTTCAGACCCACCTGTTTTATTATAATATATAACTAGCTGTGTGCCCGCGTTTCATATATACTTCACTGGATTTTTTTTTTGTTATACGGAACCCCTTATTTATTTTCTTTAAAAAAATTTAGTACTAAGATATAGTAAAAATATTTCTCACAAATTCAAGCACTTGCACATAAAACCCTGCGTTGAATCGGATTTTATTCAATTTTTTATGAGTTTACACTTTTTTACGCGGAATTCTAATTATTTTCGAAATTTAAAAGTACTCTAAGATACCCGGAGTAACTTCAGCTAACTACCAAAAAGAAAATCGCGTCAAAATCCGTACAGCCGTTCCGGAGATTACCCGGAACAAATAGACAGACAAATATTTTAATTATTTTTTTTTAGTATAGGTATATACATACCTATTTAGTAAAACAAACATTAATTTTGACATTACAAACAGACACTCAAATCTTATTTATTAGTATAGATGAATTGAAACCTTCGCTGAAGGATAGCACTGCAATGAAGCCATAGTATGGAGATGGGGCAATTACTGATATCCACCCGGTTAATTGCCTCGGTGGCGCAGTGGTATTACGGTGCGACTGCCATTCTGAGGTCTCGGGTTCGATCCCCGAGTCGGGTCAAGTGGTATAGGGTTTTTGTGGTGTGGTGGTTGTTTTTCTACTCAGTATCATCCCGGAGTTTGTAATTTGTGCCCGATATGGCGACATGCTCGCCCCCTGTCACATCTGGGACGGAACTAAGCTCGGCGAAATGTGGCTGGTGTAGTTCGCTACTTCACCTCTGCCTAAACCCTTCGGGGATAACAGGCGTGAGCTTATGTTATGTTATGTTACCCGGTTAATTAAAACTAAATCTTTGTAATATTTTTTTTCCTAAATTAATTTTTTATATGTGTATGCTTCAGATATTGTATCATAGTTTTGACAAAAGTTACTAATTTTAACATTAATTTTGTTTATTCCATAAAAAATACCTGATTCTCCGGACAGTTCTCGCAGAGATTTCTCACGGCGAATATGACCCATTGCATTATAACTGTCATCTCGTAAGGAAATTTATCATTATATCAATGCTCCGTTAAAAAACTCCCTTAATGTGTTAACAGACGTGCGGACTCGGTACGAAGTGTACAGCATACGAAGCACGAAAAAATTGCTATCTATACAACTAACGGACAGAATGGTAGATACTTTTTACGGTGTCTTATAACATCGTTGCCGTAGGCAATAGTTTTGCGCTACGATAATATCGTATGTAACCATGACGTCCGTAACTGATTTTGCTCCACAAAGACGATTGATAAGTTAGGTCGTTCATTGTACCATGTACGCTGTACGCTTCTTACAGAGTCCGAACGTCTGTTAATACAATAAATTAACTATGTGGACACAAGTCTTTTTTTTCGAATTAACTAAAAGCTGTTGACCGGAAGGGGCTTGACAGCTTCATCAAACTTTTCAGGCGAATGCTTAGGTCCCTCAGTCAGGAGAGTAGTAACTAATGCAAGGGGTCCAAACCTCAGTTGGTACCAGAGACGTAAATTGTACTCCAGAATTTTCCTCGCAATAAACCTACGGTTGTTAAGGGCACCTTTAGATCTCGGGGTTTCTTTAAGAACCCATGTACCTACGTGTAGTGTGCAGGGGTGTGGGGTGCAGTGTACTGCGTGTTATGCATTAGCATGGAAGTGTTACTGTATCGCGCTGACAGCGGGTAAAAGAAGCCTAAAAAAGGATACGAGGATTCCTCGCGTCGATGTGACAGCAGTCAAGGAGAACTGGAATCACATCAAGCTCCCTCATCTTGAATCATACCAAAACATACCTTATCAATTGTGCATTAGTTAATCTATAAAATAAAATCATAGACATCTGTAATTAATGAAGTTTTCAAAAATTGGCAAAAAACCTCCATGTTTGTGTTTAAACGTCAATACTTGTTTATAAATTCATTTAGAAAAATTTAACTTACATTTAAAACATGACTAAGGTAATATGAAAAATTTATGATTTCTGACTCAACATCTCGATTATTCCGTTGAATCAGTTTCATTCAGAAGGTGTGATACATAAAACAAAGTCATGTTAGTTACACCAATTATAACTCTGGCTGAAACGATTTTTTTTTTTTTAAATATTTAATATGTTAACTTTGCTTTGCTTCGACGCTGAATAAATGTTAAAACGTCACAATAATTTATTAATTCATTCCTGTCCATTTATTAGACGTGTTTAAGGGGTTATATCCACTTGCGAGGCAGAAAAAACGCGTTTTTTTTTTGTGAATTTTTTGCAAAGAGGCATTTTATTTTATACATTAATGAAAAAAAATGTACTTAAACAGAATTTAATGTACTTTAACAATCAGCGGTTTATTTAAAAAAATATTGGATCCCCTAGCTCCTGTAGATGATCTGCGGAGAGACCTCCAAAAAAAAGTGCTTGGCGGTGAACAAGATATCTCTGGTCCAAATTATCTGAAAACCAAAAACCAAAAATATTTAGTTTTGTAATAAATAAATACAGGTAATGATCGAAGGTCTAGTCAAAATTTTGATTTTTGACAAAATGGCGGCCGTTCAAAAAAAAAATTAAGTTTTTCATGAAAATTTTTCACTTCAAAGTGGCTTAAAAAATCGAAATTATTGTCCAAAACCTTATTCCTTCGATCATTACCTGAAAAATATATCTGAGTAAGTCGTGTGAAAATTTCAAACCGATCGGTTTAGCGGTTTCGGAGAAATTTTGTTCACCGACTCTGAAAACACGGTTTTGAGATAAACGCGTTTCAAGTTTCGGGAACGATTTACACTAAATTAAAAAAATTTTTTTTTTTCAACTTACATCGTGTCATCTATTCCAGCACCATAAGAGGAACCCTCTGCTTCAGACGTGGCATCCATTTCCTCAACACAAGCTTTTTTTAAAAGTTTATCTGTGACTACTGACACACATTCGTGGATATTTTTAACGATCATATCATATGAAGTTTGGAGCAAAAAAGCTGGCATGTCCATTAGCCCACAAAATTGAGTAGCACCTTTCAAACCTAATCCAAGGGTTCTCATCACAAATATAAATCGTCGATTTATTTCATACGAGTGTTTGACAAAGTTACAAGAGTTTATACTACGAGGACTACATTTATCACATAAGATAACAACTTTAAAACCAAGTCCACGTTCTGATGCTGTTTCAAATTTTACTGGCTCACGGCAAGTTTTATACAATACATACTCACTAATAGCCGTAAACACAGTTATAAAATTTAAGATTCTATATTCAACTGACGTATCGCGAGTACACATATTTCCTCTTGCGCTTTAAATTTTTTTGCTGAGGCGCTGAAACTGCTCTCATCATATTCCACGGTTTTCGGATTAAAAACGTTCTTCCGTTTCTTTCTTCGAGACAAAATTTCAATGAAAGTTCTACGAGTTTCTCTGCTAATTTTACGAGGCATTTTTTACTTTAATTAATTAAACTATACACACTGAGAAATACATAAACTGAGCACAAACACAACTTGTCCACGTGGAAGATCACTTCTAACTGATGAGTTCACATATTTTTAACCTAAAATTCCTCAACATAGGTTTCAGGTATAAACTAGATCTTTTGTATTATTATATTAGGGTCCCAAACGCAATATAAGTCGAGAACAAAAGGATAAAAGCTACCAGAAACAGCTGCTACTCCGGCTCGTTCTTCGCCTACTTTCGAACGCTCGGAGACGTTCTTACTAACGGATACGCTCATATCTCCGAAACTAATTGTCGGATCGATTTGAAATTTTCAGAGAATATTTTTGAATATATGTACATTCAAAAAATGAAAAGAAAAAAAAAACGATTTTTTGAAAATCACAAGTGGATATAACCCCTTAAACTAATGTTAAAATCCTAAATTACCACATATATAATATACCTGTTTTTTATTTTCTTGATTCTTCCAACTTAAGTTAGCTAATGTTCGTACTAAAGCTGCCTTGAAGCCGAACGCTACGTGTCTCTCAACTGTCTCTACTGTTGTGATAGCTTTCTTAGGAGTTGTTATATCTACAGCACCCAATCTAAAATAGGGAGTAGTTTTAATCTACACTAATAAATAAAATTGAAGTGTCTGTTTGTAACGTTAAAAATATTATTTTTTTTACTAAATAGATATGAATGTATATACGATAGCTATGCCAAAAATACATTTTTTTAAATTTTTGTCTATGTTTTGTTCCGGGTAACTTAGGGTACTTTTAACTATCGATTTTTTTTTAGGATTCTGCGTAAAAAAAAATGAAAACTCATGAAACAAATTGAATAAAATCTGATTCAATGCATAGTTTTACGGGCAAGTGCTTGAATTTATGAGAAATATTTTTACTTTATATTAATAAAAAAAATTATAGGGGTTCCGTATAAAAAAATAAAAAGTGAAGAATATATGAAACGCGGGCGCAGCTCCGGGAACACACCTAGTATAAATAACAAATTAAAATCGACGTATCGCTACCCGTGGTAGACGTAGACCGGCATAATAATGTCAATTGTCAGTAACTCTATCGGGTGACGTCATTCTTGGAATGTACTTAACATCAGATAAACTACTGTCTTTACATCTAGTCCGAATAAACGAAAAAACCACAAGCTAGACTTATACGAATAGTTGCATATCATATGTGTAAAATTAAAAAGCAGCGGCGTTAATTATCGAAAAAATTAAATAATAGTATTTCAACTATATATTAATTATTTTTTCAAACACTTATTAATTTACTATCGGTATTTACTATTGGTAATAGATTTTTATTAATATATAGTTTACCCATATAAATTATTTTATATAACAGCACAGTTTATATGCTGTAGGTTAAGCGAATAGTTTATGGCTGACAGTACCAACATCTCGGAATTTTTTTTTTTTTTTTTTTAAATACAATATGGTATCAGTGGTTTGACTACAACCTCACCTGATGTTAAGTAATGATGTGGTCCTGGATGGTAAACACACTAAGCCCAGAGGTGCTGGTTCTCAAGTGATGCTGCCAGAACACACCTATTAGTGTTTGGCGACAGGCTTTCAAACTTGAGGGTGGTAGCTACCCAGGCGCTAACACCATGCTATGGTTTCCTCACTGAAAGTCGGATAGGTGGGGATCGAACACGCGTTGATTGACGCGGAATCCGGCCGCACTACCACCATCGCTTTACCACCTGACGGGCGACCCTAGTACCGCGCGCACGCTCATTGGTCAAATCAAATGGCGCGCGTTTCTCCGGCGCTTCCTGTTACACGCTTCCGTCCCTTTTCATGAAATAGTTCCCACATATTGTAAGAAAGAGAGGAACGATGTTACACAACAAAAACTTTACCTAGACCATTCAATACATAAGAGAAACAAGTCATTCAGTATTATATACAAAAATAAATAAGTATTACCTAGTCTTTTGACTTTCAGGTGAATCAATTTTCACCGATGGCACTTTATTAACAATACTTTCTTCAGAAATTTTCACTTCTTTCGCCGGTTCCGCCTTCTTCTCAACGTTAGAACTCTCTCCCCTAGTTTTATCTGACGAGATTCCTAAAATCTTCTGTAACTGTTCGCTGAGATCAAAGTCTGTCGACAAATTCTGACTTTTTTTAACCTCTTTCGGTGTTTCGGGTGATTGTTTTTGCGACTCCGTTTCTATCGGAATATCGGCTAACGGTGGAGATATCTCACTGGGAGATGCTTTAACCTCACATTTGATATCTTCTTTTGTTAAATGTATTTCTGTAGGGGGGTCATTTGGCGAACTGTCCTGAGAATCGGTCCTACTGTTTGACTGAAACTCTAATCTTGGCTGTAAAGCTACTGGAATGACCTCAGCAATAGTATTCATACTTCCATTTGGTGATGTCGCATCTAGTATCAATGGTGGTTCTGTATCATCTATGTCGATTTTATGTTCCAGACTAATTCTCCGTGTTGGTAACGAGGAACGTTCATCTGTCTTTGGGACTGAACTGCTTCGTTTATATGTAACTTTGGATAAATCGACATCGATTTTTGCTACAGCATTGCTCTTGCCATTTTTCAATTCAGGCATAGAGTCGACGAATTTCAAAGGTGGTTGTAAATTCTCCAAAGGGTTTAACGTATCAAATCGATCCATGGAGGGAGGGTTGTCAGTACATTCAAAATATTGTTCGCTGCTTTCTGATTCAGTACATTCGGATGTTGTTTCATTACATGACAGCATGTTGTCGGCAGAATCGTTTTTTGTTAACGGAACTGCATCGATTAAATGGGTTTTAAGTTAATATTAATGATATTAATAATAAAACACGTACAATAATAACACAATAATTTCCCCTTAAATGGAATCTCATCATCCTATGCCATAATCTAAATTCTACAATAATTTGTCAAGTAGTGTATAATAAACTCTTAAAGAATAATATTGATACTTAGGTTATTATAGGAAACTGTGAAAGTAACACGATAAAGTACTACGTTTTCATTAGTTACCTTAGGGCTATCGAAGTTATCTTAAGTCGACTTGTGAGCAGTCAGGTTATTATCGAAGCGCGAAAAAAAATCCTACTGGTCTAGGTATAACGTTATAGTCATCTTATTATAAAATGAAACATCTATCAGAGTTATAATTTCGGAGGGATGATTACTACTGATAATCTCGGTCGTCCGCCGTACCATGTACGCCGTCCGGTCGCGCGCGTCTTTTATGGCTTTTATATAAGTAAATTGGAGAAATTTGGCAAAATTTATTGTAACAAAATACTAAACATTCTAAATCATAAATACTTCTATAATGTATACCTCTATTTATTAATCAGCAATTTATGGCACTGAGTCTAGCTTTTGCGACGTTTATATTATTAAAAAGAGTTGCAATTTGACCAAACGGTTCCAGGATTTAAAAAATACTCAATTTTTTGTGAAGTGTTAGGAGTGACTCCAAATATATCAATATATATGCATTATAAGATTAATAATTGGACCTTTTGGTTTTTAAGAGGATATACGGTCGACAACAGATTTAAAAAGTAGTTACTTGAATAAGAAAGACTTTGGCTATGTCTCTACATGGCTTTTTTTTAATCGTATTCATCAAACTTATTATTAAATGACAGTAAAAATCGAGCATTTTTTTCATTACCAAAGGCTGCTAGTTAAAGTAAAAGTCAAAACGTAAGAGCATTGCGGTAGTGGATATATATTATTTGGTATAAAAATATTTACCATAATGCAGATATATTATCCAGGGAGGAAACAGGGGACTACGTTTATATGGAATAAACGCCACTAGCATATCCTTTTATGGAAGAATTTAAGCAAATCTTAATAAATATTAGTAACTGTAAAACTTTTTTTCTAAACAATATAAGTTTACTTACTGTCTGGAGGTGCATTAGTCACTTGTACATTTTCATCATTGGCCAATAGTTTACCCGTTGCAGCATACAACTTATTTATAGACGAGAAGAAGTTATCACTCTCTTTTCCCAACTTATGGATGGCACGGAGAAGAACTGTTGATTAATGGACTATTCCTAATAAGCTATATATTGGTGTTAACAAATTACCGAAACTACATCTAAATTTAAAAAAATACATCTTCAAGTAGGCAAATAGATAATGGACAAATTATTTAAAAAATAGTTAAAAGACAGCAAATTGAATATTATTTGTCTCCGTTGGAAATTGTGTATAGCTAAAAAGTAAAATTCAATGTAATTAGGATGAGGCCATAGGATACATCTAGTATAGAAATAATAGACTACAATAAAAATTATGCTTTTAATTCAAGAGTTGTTTTTGATAATCAAAAATAACCTTTTTTTTTTTATTGACGAGTGGAATGCATTTACGCACTACCCTTACCTTACCTTAGTGAGACCGAAGTGCCCCAAAGCAATAGGTAAGGGGGCACGGAAGGACGACTCCGTGCCAGTGTGGGATTCATCCGGACGTGAAGCGTCCGGAAATACCCACTAAATCCCCCGGGGCCGCCCACCGCATTTGGGATGGGGGCGATACGGAATAGCTTTCGCAAGCACCGCATCGCCCACTGCGGCAGTCAAATCAAAAATAACCTAAGTTACATGGTGTATTTTCAGTTTTCTACCAAAAAAAGTCCCGTCAAACTCGGTGCAGCCGTTCCGGACATTACCCGAAACAACCAGACAGACAGATAACAATATTATAAATTGTATTTTTGGTGTGGGTTAGGCTAGGTTAAATACATTCATATGTATTTAGTAAAAAAAAATGTTATTTTGACATTACAAACAAACACTTGAAACTATAAGCTATAGCTGTAAATATATGATATAGCTATAAGTTTTGTGGTAGTGTTTTAGATGTTCATAAGCATCATCTACTTAGGGCCTAAATTGAATAAAGAATTTTTTTATTTTGATTTTTTTCATATATTTAAAATTCCTACAATAAAAATTCATATTTATACTAATAAATTAAATTGAAGTGTCCCTGTGTAATATCAAAATAATTTTTTTTTTTTCTATATGCATATGATTGTATATAGGATACCTATACCAAAACTACAATTTTTAAAATATTTGTCTGTTTGTTCCGGGTAACCATCAGAGCGGCTGCACCGATTTTGATGGGACTTTTTTGGTAGACAGCTCGAGTTACTCATAGTGTAACATAGGCTACTATTATTTTTCGAAAATAAATAGGGTTCCTCGTAAAAAACAAAAAAAAATTAAAATTCATTTAAATGAACAATTTACGGGCAAGTGCTTGAATTTATAAAAATATTTTATTACAAAAAAAAAAAATTAGGGTTCCCTATATAAAAAAAATTAAATGTAGTGAAGATTATATGAAGTGCAGGTGCAGCCGCGGCACACAGCTAGTGGGTAGTATTTTTACTTTATCTTTATATTAAAATGAAAACACAATGAAGAACAAGAATCAAGGCCACAGCCACATCCCTAGTAAAAAATATAAAAAAACAACTTACATGCACAATTTATAAACAAAGATGTATCACTTTGTAAACAATCCATATACGCATCCATGCTTGATGCTGTTGCAATGATTTCTAATAAGAATACAACCTCCTGAGGCTCGATTGTATTTACATATTTGTCAACAGTCTTCAATATACAGTCCGATTTACTCTTGAACTCATGAGCCATGAATTTGACAAAATTCACTGATACATTAATGTCTTGTGATTCTGTAGCCATCAGTATATTATAAGCAAGGTTCAAAACAAGCATACGGCATTCTGGCTCCAATTTTGAATACAATTTTTCTATATAAGTGTTCTCAACTCCAATGAGATATTCAATAATTAGATGTGGATATTCAGTGTTACCATTGCTGTACATATATCCTAAAGAATTTAGTAAAGATACATCATCTGGTAGCACATTTGGTTGTCCAAGAAGTATATTGTAAACAATCATAGCCGCTGCTGTGGCTATTTTATCATTTTGTTCTATTAAGCAATTCAATATTATAGCATCAAACTTATTCCATATAATTATTTGATTGAATGGATTATTAACCACTAAATTTCCCAGCGTTTGCACAAGTACAATCATGCATTTTTTTAGTTCTTCACCCAAGAAGTCCACACTGGGGTGTTGATACTCTGTAGCTATGACTAACATGGAGTCTAAAATAGATAATTCCTTTGAAATGTATGTTTGCATTTTGGTTCCAGCAGCTGCACAGGAGCGAACTAACCTCAGACATTGCTCGGCCACAGCCAATGTGCTCCTATTGTAAGAACTTTGTTCGACATCTAATCTCATTATATGCAGGACTTCAGCTATGAGACGTAAAGTGTATTCCGATGCTTTTTTGCTGAAAATAAATATAGCATTAATGGCAAGATGGCAAATATACAGCAGAAACTAAATATGCAAGCTGAGTGAGAAGTAAAAAATACTCCCAAAGATATTGTCGTTTATATACATACATTGTATAAAATGTTTAGTAAATAAAAATAAACGTCAATTGAATACAAAGTACATATTGTTAATTTTTTTAATGTGTGTACTGGTAAAAAAATAATAAAGTACGGTCGTAATCTGCCTGTCTCTGTGTCTCGCGAAAGGTGGGCTTCTGCGCGCAACATTTCTTCGACTGCATCCCATTCTCCTGACTCCAATTGAAAATTTATCAACTTAGCGTCTAACAATATTTCCTCAGCAAACCAAACGCTTTTATCACGAGACATTTTTCAAGAAAACCAAATAAATAAGAACATATACTATGCGTTTCAAATAAGAATGTGCGCCACAATAGGGATGATAATCTGAGATCGATTAATTTACGATTCAATCTACTACAACAAAAAAAAACTATTTTTTTAGAAACTTGATTTTTTTTTTTTATCGATTCATAAAGCTTTAGTTTGAACCGATTCAAAAATTGATCTTTTTCGGAAAGAATCACTATCTATATACATTAATGACCTTGATCTGTCAAAGGTCGATAAAAAGTACGGGCAGCAACAAAAATATTTGTATAGTTTTTTTTTATGAATTATTTGTCTATTTATTAAGACTATTAGTATGGGTTGATTTAATATACCATACATACATATATAATCTTCAAAATTAATTTATTTAATTCTAAATGATTTAAATAAATTGTAAATTGAATAAAAAATCGAAATTATAAACGTTAGGGATAGAGATTTCAGATCGATTAACTAATAAAAGAGATAATTTCAAATGAAGGAGTTTTTGGCGGGATCTCAGTCTGACATGTAGCAATTGTTTTCTTTAATTCATTAAACTTGTGTACTTGACTCTATATCATGTAATCTTGGTGGCGTTTTTTGTGTGAAATAGTTTAGTTATTGTGTTCAAGTTAAGTTTATTATAGAAGACAACGCGTAGCATACATTCTGAGGTGCCGACAAAGCTCCATGGAAAGTTTGAGCAGGATAGGCCACCGTTCTGTTGGAGCTTGGTAACGCTGATACAAGATTGAAAATCTTACCTACATGACATTGGCACAAATTGTGTGTACACACAGATTGCCATTAACTAAGAAGAAGAAGAATTTCAAATGAAGAATGTACCCAAACAAGTCAACGTATGAAAGATTTTCACTTAATTAATTAAAAACTCAAGAGATCGTTTGATGGTCAGTTTCTTTCGCGTCTTTGTGAGATTGAAAATGTCTTTTTGTATACTATTAAGATAACAGACAAATATTTTGCCTGATGGTAAGTGTTATTAGCGTTTAGTGTTATCAATACAATTATTTCGGATACAGTTTTTATCTTAAATTTTCGTTGAACGATGATTATGGTCTAAGTTTGATCTATAGAAGTATAGTAATTAACGATTTTCTTGAGATCCGTCTTTTAGACCTCAAACTTTTTGTGAATCGATACATACAGCTTCGATTCGAACTTCTTTTATTATTGATCGACATTTGAATCGTTTCAAAAATCATTCTATTTCGGAAAGAAGTCATTCCTATTATAGCCTGAACACCATTTTTTTAATTTTTTTTTAACAGCCCTGGGTTTAAGGCTTTATGAGCCTCTGAAAACCAAAATTGAACCAGTATTGCCATTTACCATATTTTCGCGTAAAATTTTAATTTTGCAAGTAAACGATAATAAAATATGGAAGAGAAACAAGAATTATATTTTAACAACTTTTTAAATTTTATAATATTGTCAGTATTAGATTTATGGGTATCATGTGTCTTACTACCATTTTTTTTACGCATTAATTTAATGTATGGTTTCGGGACACAGCTGGCAGGTCGTGATTCCAGCGCTATATGTTTCTATAGAAAATATTGTGACAACGCGAGCCGAGTGTGAGCCGTGTGCTATATCTTCTATAGTAAAAGCGCGCTGGCGTCCCGTTTGGCTCGTTGTGTGGTGAAACCATTATTCTTATTTATTTGTTCCTAAATGTGATCTTAGGTTTAGTTCATTACCGTACAAAAAACATCGTGCTAATAGCGAAATTATGATAAGTGATACGTCCTGATAGAACGTACGGGTTGTAAGGTTGAATTTAATTCAGTATATATAAACGTGTGTTATTTAAACCATCGTTTAAATGAACTTCCAATGTTTACTAATTGTAACAAATTTGTAATTATCGTATTTTTTTTTTAACCAATTTTAATCCAATTTTTTATATGTTATACGTTTGATAATTCAAAATACTCAACTAGTTTACTATAATTACCCCACAATAGTTTTTAAATTTATCATACCCTAATTGTATTTTATGTTGTTAGTTTGTAAAATGAAATTGTAGTAATTACTTGTACATTACTAGTCTGTGGTAATAATATTAGAAACATAATAAAAATATTTTAAATTAATGGTAACAGAATCTTAGGGAACGTTCCCATACTACGTGACCTATTTATTATGATATTTCGACTCCTCCCACCTCTTGGTAACCACTCGTAGTATATGCTAAGAACCCCCCCCCCCCCAAAGATTTTACGTAGTATTGACAAGTATAATTCTTTCGAAGATACCCTCTCCCCCTTAAACGGGTCACGTAATTTGGGTACGGTCCCTTACTTAATTGAGATCAAAATCATTGAAATTATGATGAATCGGAATTAATATTGTGGTAACTGAAAATATTAAATTATCTATTAATAACATTATCTTCTCATTATTATCTAATAATAAGTTATTTTGAACAGTTTAAACTGTAAAGCAAGAAAATCTTTAAAAATTCTCCATTTTTATTATGTGAAAAAGTTTATTGGTCACCTTGGAATCACGAATCGTAATTGTGAAATTCTCTTGTAAACACAGACTAACTAGAGATCTTGTAAACGAGGCAAGTAAATGTAATAATAAATAGGTTAATCGTCACATTTTTTATAGATTAACCAAATTTAATTTTGGAGTGGTTAATTTTCTTTTTATGGTACAAACTATCATTTTCATTACACTTTATACGTGCACATCTCTAGTCGCTTGTGACCGCCCCCGCTCCGCTGTCGGTCAATCGAAAGACGAAAAGCGAGTTTGTGTGAAATTATATTAGTTTTTGTGTGAACAATTACAAATTTCTTATATTAATCAATTTACCGGCATTTTTTTGACAGTGTTGTTATTATAAATACAGTGCAGCATTATGTTGTGTACAAGTTCGTTTGTAGTGTAAAAAATGTTTCGACTCGTTCGGGGTGGTATCCGTATCCAGTGGACTCGCTTCGTCGTGCCATGCAATAATGGACAGGATTCCCGCTAACATCAAAGGAATTTAAAATATTCGGTGAGTCATCATCATTTTGTGAGCTAAAGTTGCATAGGCACGGAATATAGGAGTATAGTGCATTTCTAAAAATAACAAAACTTGCAATGTCCCTTTCGGATTCATCTTCGAGCCACTATTTATAAAAAAAACTAATTTTTGTTTTTGTAACGCTTCCGCATTTTCTACGTTTCACAATTTAAACACCAATTTACTTTATTGGTGAACACGAGTTTTATAAACTTTTCCGTCGTGACATATTTTCAACCAAGAAAATATAACAAAATGCGGTGAATGACATTTACGTCAGCTTTCGGATGGTACAATATGTTTATGTAATTTACTTTTCTTTTTGTAAACTAGATGTACATATGGAAGGAGTAATTAAAAGTTAGGTGCATCCTTTTTATGTAGTTTTCTTATAAGCTTTACAAATATTCTAGAAGTGTCTAAAAAAATTATATAAACAAAAATGTATGTTAATGTTTGATATCTTATCATGAAAGTACATACAACTTTACTTCCTACCAAAGTTTAAAAGTAGGTAATTTCTCATAATTCTATAATTGCAGATAAAATTGATGTTGGCTTTTCATCTAGTATGAAAAAGTATTATCATACCCTCTTTTCTAAATTTACGAATATTGCATACCTTGTTTTTTTTTTTTTTTTTTTTTTTTTGACTGGGGGAAATGCATTTACGCACTACCCTTAGAATATTGCATACCTAGTAGTTGATTAGGTTAGCACACTCCTATCTATATAATAATGATTGGGCATAGACATATTTATAGGATCTACTTTTTTAAAATTATAACTTAATTTTCTACATATAAATCATTTCATAATTCTATAAAACTGCAATTCATAATAAAGTTATTTTGTATAATGTTTTTGTCTTATCAAATGGCTAAAACAAATACAAACATCCTCAAAAGAAAAGTTAAGAATGTTTCAGAATATACAAACTTGAAAAACAAATATGTGCAAGTCCTTTTTGATATAATAAAATAGGTACATTTCATAATGTTGCTAAAAATATATTATTTTGTAACTAAGTACTTATATAAAAGTAATAACATAATTACGGGTTCAAATTTATATGCTAAAGATAATGCCCATCAATAGTTCTATATAATAAATTTTTTATATAGATTTTAATTTCTAAATAAATCTTAGCAATAATGCAATGTTATGAAATATAAATGAAAAAAAGAACTTTGATGGTATTTCTTGTTCTTAGTTTTTTGCGATCTGTGAGTTACATACACAATTCTTAAAATGTTATATCAATAAGGTATTCTATGATTCTTGTATTAGTGTTCAATGCTTTAAGACTTTCAAGGAGTTTTTGTTGCACCTCAGAATAAACATTCACTCAACTTGTGCTCAATAACCTAACTATATATTGTGCAAAATGGCACCAAAATTACATAACATAGGTGAGGTAAGTAAGGTATACCTTTGAAAGGTATTTTGTAAAATGTAATTAAATACTCTTCCCATATTTTTAAATTATGTAATTTAAAAAAATCTAATGATGATAAATGATGTTGTGTTCTACATATTTTTAATACAATTTTAAAGTTATTTAGTTACTTTAAGCTTAAGTAAGCAGAACTGAACAGAATGTCTGTGACTTTATAGGTAGCTATAAAGAATTGTTTTGAGTAACTAAACTACACAGTATGAATAGAACTCTGTTTAAACTGATTGTGTTGCTCCAATTTAGTTTTCTGATAACCTTCTTAGCCCCTCCATTTACCGGATGTATATGCAATGTGTTCTCTATTACAAATTGTTAATTAATGCAGTTTGTTCTAAAATTATCTAATTTATTATTATAGGTAATTACTTAGTTCTTTTGTTAATTTATTACTTACATTTCTTTTAAATGAATTTTATACATTCATTCTTTTTTATTATCTTTGTTGTTAGTTATCATTGTAACATCCCAACTAACACATATCTTCTATGTGCTACAAAGGTTTTAAGTTGTAGTAGGTTATAATTGTCAAATTATTTCTTGGCATAAAAAAAATCGGAATTTAGATGATAATGAGTAATTTCAATTTAATGAATAACATTATGAGCTGATAAGAAAGATGATAAAGTGAGAAAATACATTAAAGAGAGTTTCTTACAGTTCTTCTAAAAGTGGGTATTTTTATTACTATTTTTTAATATTAATGTATTTTCATTTACTTGTATAATTTCAGATCTTTAGATTTTCATTTATATAATTTATAAGATTATGTGTTTTGTTATTTTGGATATGAATGTGAATGATTATATGGAAAGGAGAAGAGCAAAAAAAAAAATGGATGGACTGTGTGAAAGATAATATGCTTAGGAAAGGATTGAATGCGGAGATGACAACAAATAGAGAGGAATGGAAGAGGAAGACATGTTGTGCCGGTCCCAAATGAAAATGGAAAAAGGGTAGGGAGATGTTGATGATGATGATGAATTCATAAGATTATGATTTTTAAAACTGAGTAGTTGAGTGAGTTTGAATTTCATACATGTATTTATTACTTCATAAAGAAAAAAACAGAATTATGTAATTTCAGTCCTTACTAGATTCAATGAAATGAGAGAATGTCTGTTTCTCTATGTGAACTACTTACGTATTATCAGTATAATTATATTTTTAATATATGTTCCAGACCCCCAAGCGGGATGGATGAAGGTTTACTGAACGACCTACTGGAGTGCTCCGTATGCCTGGAGAGGCTCGATACATCCTCTCGGGTGCTACCTTGCCAACACACATTCTGTCTGAAATGTTTAAAGGTGAGCCAATTTTTCTAGAATTATAAACTACTAACTACCCTAACTGTCTTTGTCCAGGTTATATTTATATATATAAAAAAAAAAAAAACATTTGAACCCACATATTTTGCATACCCAGTTAGTGCTTAAATTGTATTATAAGAATTTTATGATATTTGTAATACAATCTATACTTCTATACTAATAAATAAAATTAAAGTGTCTGTTTGTAATATAAAAATATTTTCTTTTTACTAAATATATATGAATGTATATGCGATACCTACACCAAAAACTTATCACAGCACAATCAAAACATTATTTAAAGATAATTATTACAAATTATATTATGTTTACAAAATAACTGTGTCATTTTTTTCTGACCTAAACATCTGTAGTCTTTTGTTTGGTATCGATAACTAAAAAATAGTTAAAATTGTTTTTTTTGTTTTCATTGTACTTTATAGTATTAATCCATAAACATATTGTATATTTTAGTGCCCTCCACTGTATTTAGTGTCAAGTGTATACCCGTATGTCATTATTGATTCTAAAGTCTGGTTCATACTATAAAAACATGCGGACGTTTTTTATTGAATAACGGTATTATTCAATTTAATTGATAACCTATAATCAATTATTATCTTATTTAGGGCAAAATTAATTCATGTTAGTTCATTATTTAAGAGAAACAAGAAGTTCCCGCGCTGTCTTTCGGCGACTCCTTAAAAATTGGGACAGGCTTACTATATAAATAATCATTATCCCTTGTACAATCACAGATAAAAGTTTTATCCACGCTCACGTTGTTACTTTAATGGTAATGATTAAACAGGTCACGTGTTTTTTAAAGTGATTTATTTAACCTATTATGTCATCATAATTATGTTCACTGCATAATATAATATCTCTTAAATGTTCTAAAATATTTAAAGAGAACATGTTTGCTGTAATATTTTTTTTTCGAATTTATTTACTACGCCCGCGTTTCATATGTTCTTCACTGCGTTTTAATTTTTTTATATGAAACCCTAATTATTTTCCTAACATTTATTATTACTAAGATATAGTAAAAATATTCGAACACTTGCCCGTAAAAACTGTGCATTGAATCAGATTTTATTCAATATTTTGTGAGTTTTAATTTTTTTACGCAGAGCATTAATTATTTCCGAAAATCAAAAGTAAGGGAACGTACCCATACTACGTGACTTATTTTTATAAAAATTTTCGACCACTACCTCACCTCGGTCACCACTCGTAGTATTTGCCAATTGCTCCCCCCCTCACCTAAAGTGTTTACGTAGTATTGACATGTATATTTTTTTAATCATTTCGCAGGCAGAAACACATTAAAGTAGTTTGACCCATATTCGTCTTTATTAATACGGCGTTTATTACATAAGACTGAATGCATGCTTATAGTTACTAGTAAATTAATTATGAAGAAAAACATATTCAATATGTACGTTACTAATACTACCGTAACTTAATTTACGAAAACAACAATGGTTTTCTGTTAAATTACATTAATATCCGTCTGAAACTTCTTCAATGAATACATTCCCAGCATCAATCCACTCGGATACATGACTGATCACGGGGGCAGTAGTATCAGGAGTTTCTTCAGACTTGGTAATTTCCTCTTCATCGTTGTCCTCGACATCTAACCACTAATCGACATCTAATCTCTCAGCGAAATCGACTACGTAACAAACATCTAAGCCTTCTCCCCGCACCTGTGACTGAGTGCAGTATTTTGAAGACCTCCCCCCCTCCCTTAAACGGGTCACATAGTATAGATACGATCCCTAACTTAGGTTAAGTTACGCGGAGTAAATTCAGCTGTCTACCAAAAAAATCGATTCCATCAAAATCGGTCCAGCCGTTCCGGAGAATATCCGGAACAAACAGACAGACAGTATATACTTTCATATGTATTTAATAAAAAAAATGGATATTACAAACAAACACTTCAATTATATTTATTAGTTTAGATCATCTCGTAACTTTTTCTATGTAAACTGAAACAATAAAGTATGCACTAAAAGGTGGTTAGATTTATTACTGGCTATATTTATTATTAAAAAAAAAAGAATAATGTAAATCGGTTATGTTATTTTTTAAGTTATAAACCAACCATATTCTATAACGTCCGCCTAGCTAGCAGATCCCATCCTCAAATTTGAAACCACCTGTCACCAAGGACGTATACTTCGCATGAGTTAAGAGACTGGTTAAAGTGCTGAGTCTAGGTATAACAAAAAACATGTAGTCGTAAGGACTACCGATAGAAGTAAAATCTCCAAACTATGAAATAACTGTTTCAATTTTTTTTAATCCATGACAAAATACTATCAAACAACTAGAAATCTATTCACCCCGCTGGTAAGATAATGCCTAAGGCACAATGAAATATTCATTGCATGGTGTATTACAGAGATTAAATATTGAAAACGAAATATTCTAAGTTTTTATTATTCATTTTTCTACTTGTCCAGTTTATTAACACACCACATGTCACATTAGCATGCCGGTGACGTGAACCCATAAGTTTTACCTCTAGCAAATATCGTACGACGCGGTTAAAGAAGTTTGAACTTCATGAAACTAGCAGACAGACAACGCAAACGTCTCTCACGTTACACCGCGTTCGTTTCTATCCTACAACTCTATTCTTGATACTCTAAATCGGTCTAACCTCACAATATATTATTTATCTAACACAAACAATCAAAATGTAGATTTTGTTAAGTGGTAAGTATGTGGAATTCAAATTACGACTGACGTGTATGTAGTTAAAAGCCACCCGGGATTTGGTTCAGCATGTCACGTTTTGAAATTAATTAATGTGAATTCAAGTTATCTGATGGTTTTTACAGTGGTATAATACATACACGCAAGCGTTTATCGATTGCAGTTTTGGAACTACTTCATATTTCAAATAGTTACAGGACTATTTGGTAGCGATTTTTTGGTCGCAGTGATACGGGACTGTTTTAACCTGTATTTTCCAATAATAAGAATAATAACTCGGCAAAAAGTGACAATGATGTTTTAAAGATATTTACGCTACACGCGTGGAAACAAGCAACTAAAAATGGTTGCATTCATTTATACTAATACATTCTATTAATCGAGAATTGTAACATTCTTGGCCGAATCACCAATAAGTGATTCATGATGACGTTGAAGATGACTTCTTTATATGTATATAATAAATATGACATCAAACAACATATCATCATCAAAAACAATATTGTTCTTATATATGATATTTTGCTTTACACTTACTTTTTTGTTTATTATTATTTATTACACTGTATGTTTCTTATACATTGAATGGTTTAGTGCAACTATTGTACAAAAACTAACGCTTTGTATTGTTTGTCTACTTAATACTTTACTATCCCAGTAGTAAGTAGTTTAAGTATTTACTAGATGAAACCCCGGCTTTAGTCGGGTGAAATGTGAATCATAATACATAATCTTTTACAAAATGTAGGTAGATAGGAACTGTAACTTCACTGATACGTGTGAATCGGCTTTAACTAACTCAAGATGGCATCCGAATGGCCAACATGACAACTGCCATTTGCACCACTAGAATTTATCAAAATACTCGACAATCCGAATTTCGCGGATATATGTTGTCGACTCGAAATCATTATTTTTTTATGTTTTATAATTCAGGTAAGGTTTCAATCGAGTCTACTGTACCCCTTGACTGAATTATTAATATAGATACTAAATATAATTTATGATTAAAAAAAAATAGGATTACTAGATGAATGCACTTAACGTATAGATAGACAGAGATACCTTTTATATGTGAGAATTAATTACATTGAAAATATATTTGCTTCATTTTGCTCGGTGGTAGGGTTATCGTGGTCGAATGGGTCGCGAACCTACGGGTATTATGAAATTGGTAAAAACCCTCAGACGTTTCGGCAAATCGTGTTCTGGGATTGACCAATGGTGATCCAGCAGTTAGCAGGGCATTAGGACGATTGAACCCAGCTAGATTCCAACCACCTTACACTTGTAAAAGACCCGCCATAGTGACTAAAGTATACGTCCAGACCTACCTTAGAGAATTTCACCGTGGTAGATAAGGACCGGCATAATGGACCGGCATATTTGCTAGGCTTGAAAAATAAACTGTTGAAACTTGAAATAGCTGGTGAAACTAAAAACAAATGGAGTCATGCATCTCCCTACCCTTATCTCATTTTCATTTGGGGTCGGCGCAACATGTCTTCCTCTTCCATTCATCTATATTTGCTGTCATCTCCGCATTTACTCCCTTCCTAAACATATCGTCTTTCACACAATCCATCCATCTTTTCTTTAGTCTTCCCCTTCCCGTATAAGCGTCTACATTCATATCTAATGTCCTCCCTGCGTATTACATAACCATACCAGGACAGACGACTGCTCCTTAATTTCTGTTACTGGCGCCACTTTAAAACTGCCTCTAATAAAACTTCCTCTGATGTACTCATTCCTAATCCTATCCATTCTTGTTACCCCATACATCCATCTTGACATTCGCATCTCATCTGCATGCAATCTTTTGTCCGTCACCTTTATGGCCCAATATTCGTATCTAAACAAGAACAAGTGAGGCCATAAAAAAAATTGAGAATTAAATTAAAAAATAACAATAAAAAACTTTTCTCGATGAATGTACAGCATGCAGGATGCGTTATAACAGCCCCATCGACTACCGGCTTCGTAAATAAACATTAGTTTATTACTCCGGACTAATCTAAACGGTCGACAATATGCTTTGACTCACCGATTGACTCATCCAGGCGCGATATCATAATGGACCCTGCATACTCAATGAATCGTCTCTCTGCCTCTCTTTCATATTTAATCGCTCTCAATTGTACTGGATATTAAAATTATATTTCCATTTTTTTTTACCAGATATCATATTATTCTATCTCGTCTTTCTGTGTTAGTTATTAATTCTGTACGGTTTTGTAGTTAATATAAAGATTTTTCGTAGCTTTTATTGTTTGAAGGAGGGCCTGTTGAATTTTCATTGTGGATTCGTGGATTTTTTGAGTAGTCCATACGCTTAGCACTTTGACTATAACCTTACCTGATATTAAGTGAAAGTGTTATCTAAGATGGGTAAATACACTAAGCTTGGAGAAAGGCTAAAGGAGAAAGGCTTTTCGGTAGTTCAGTTTCAGGTGGATTTTCCATAGTAATTTTATATGGTATAAATGTTAAGCTATTGGAAATATTATGATCTTAAACTTATTTTAACTGAATGTACACGCAGCGGCATGACCGCGGTTGCGCCCGCGTTTCATATGTTCTTCACTACGTTTTTTTACGGTACTGAGATAAAGTAAATCTTTTAACAAGTTCAAACAACTTACCTGTGAAACTGTGCGTTGAATCGGATTCTATTTAAAATTTCATGAGTTTTAATTTTTTAGGTGATAATTATTTTCGAAAAACAAAAGTACCCTTGTAAAAGTTACGCAGAGTAACTTCAGCTATCTAGCAAAAAAAGTCACGGCCAAATCGGCCCAGCCGTTCCGGAGATTACCCGGAACAAATAGACAAAGATTTTCAAAAATTCTACTTTTTGTGTAGGTATCGTAAATACATTCATATTTATTTAGTAAAAATGTTGTTTTTTGCTATTACAAGTACAAACAGACAGACAATTTTATATATTAACTAGCTGTGGCCGCGCCTTCGTTCGCGTTTCGTATATAAAACAATTAATTGGACCAAATAGTGAGTGTAAAGCATACTCGAATCCTCAGGAATAGACACAAAACATTTCATTAAAATCGATTCAGTCATTTGGAGGAGTTTAGTCAAAAACACACGCATAGAAGATTTATATACATAAAGATAACGAGAACAAAAATTAATTAATTATCTATGAACGATTCTACATCGCGCTATGGTTCTGTTGTCTTCCATTATATATATATTTCGAAACAGTCTGCTCTTCAACCTGTCAACGCCCGCGAAACCGCCGTTCCCGCCGCCGGGGACGAGCGGCTAGTTTCGCTCCCGCAAACTCTCCGGGTTCCCCTCAGACGTCGACCCAAAACGTGTCTCGTTCCCCAACTGGGGAGGCTCTTGACGTCTCCGTCAGCGCGATACATTGACACTGCCCATGCATTGAGCATTACACGCACAACACTGCATACACACTCCTGCACATAACACACAGGTACATAGGTCCTGTACGGAACCTTTTTTTTTATATATTTAAGAACTAAAAAATGTAGGGTTTAGCTAGGTTTAAACTTCTCGGGAATTTTAAAATACAGGTAGCGGCCAAGCCGAGGTTCGAGCCCTTGTGCTAGTTACCTTTTGCGGCGAGTAGCTTCAGCACTCGCCCACAAAGATACGGTGAAGCTGTAATAGCCCTTCCGGTCAACAGCATTAGCTAGGTTGAAATAAAAAAAAAACGCTTTTATTTTATTTATTAGTGTAGATAATATATACTTCTGTTTATGTAAACTTTCCTTTTTATTGTTTGTATGGATAAACAAAAAAAACTACGCAACCTATTTTATATTTCACATGTAGAAAAGCCACGTTATCAGTAATATTTTTTACAATAGAGATTTCTATATAACTGTATGAAGCCAGATCGGGTCGCTAGTGTTCAAAATAATTTCCCAACACAATATTAAGGAGCGGTTTCACAAAACGATACATAATAAAAAAGATTTGACTTTTCTGGAATGAGTTTATTTATTTATTTTTCTAGAGGTTTCAATAAGTTATGAATACTTTGTAATAGATTGTGAACGGTTTATGTATTGCATACAGATATTTCATTGACGCCAATAAAATTAGCTTTGCAAAGAGAGATAAAAACAACAAAAAATAAACTTTTTTGACAAAATGTTTGTTGTAACGATTTCTGAAAACGCTCCTCTATTGTGTGATGACGTCACGAAGACCGTTAAAGTCACGAGTCGAAATTGCACCTGTCTGTTTGTAAAAAAAAACAAACAAACCTACAAAATTCCTGACATTCTTCGACGTGTCAGTTAGTTCGTTAAGTACTCACCTGTTTGGTTGAAACAATATGATTAGTTAGTTAAACTTTCAACGAAATATTCGCATATCGATCTTTTTTCGCGAAGCGTTAGGAATAAGTAATTTCTTTAATTTTCGGACATTTTGGACTATCCCTTCATTATCAGCAATAGCAATAAAAATGTAACTCCACTCATGATTACCGTAAGCTTTGATATTATTTTGAAAAAAAAAAAAGTAACCTTCATCAAGGAAGGATTTTTGGATATTTCAGTTTTTTTTTTCTAAACTACCTAATGCTGTTGACCGGGAGGATTTTTACAGCTTTACTGAACTTTGTGGGCAAGTGCTGAAGGCACTTATTAGTAACAAGCACAAGGGCACCAAACTGGTACGATCCTCGACTTGGCCGTTAGATTTGTCTAAAAATACCGCGGAATTTAAATCCTACCTAATCCCTAATTTTTTTATTTATCAATAATAATATTTTAATAAAAGGTTCCTTATAGGACCTATGTACATGCATGTTGTGTGTAGGAGTGTGTATGCAGTGTTGTGTGTGTAATGCTTAATGCATAGTCAGTCTCACTGTATCGCGCTGGTGGCGACTTCAAGAGCCTCCCCAGTTCGGGAACGGGGTACGTCTTGAGCCACCACCGGAGGGGGACTCGGAGAGTGTGCGGGAGCAAAATTGGCCGCCTGTCCCTGGCGGCGGGAACGGCGGTTCCGTGGACGTGAGTGCTGACATGCAATTTGTCTCGGTTGGAACGGGAAGACTCTATTTCGATACGCGATTTCGTCCTCGGGGTCGGTTAAGATATTACGCGGCCTCCATAACGATTGCGGGTTTGGAAATTTCAGCCCTAAGGGATAACGTAGGGAATGGGCGGCTGTATGAATGTGCGTTATTTTCAAACTGAGAAGTACGAAATTTAATTAGTTCGGGTTACAAATAAAACACCTAAATTACTGATAGATTTCGATGAAATTTGGGATTGATATAAATTGCATCCATAAGGTGTTTATAGGTTGCAATATTGTTTGAACTTTACATGCGCGATGCCACGGGCACAGCTTGTATAAAATATATATAGTAATTAATTGAATTAATGAACAAGTTGATGGATAATTTTGAACTCGCTTGTCGCAGGTCACTTTCTCTTTCGGTGGCTAAACGACAAGCATAGTGACGTCATCACGATCGGATAACGAAGTAAATTTCAAGAAATAATCTCGAGTGATTTCCGTTTCGCTGTTTTCTGTTGTACCTTATTTATCAAGGTTGTACCAAGGTTGGCTTAGTCGTGTAGAATAGTTGTGCTCGCAGCTTCGCCCACATAAATGAATTTAGAATTCAATGGTTCTCAAGTTAACTAACTGACACACAGACAGGGTTGCCATCCGACCGGGCTTCCCCGGATTTGTCTTAGTTTAGAAGGCATCCGGAGAGCGTCCGGGCGGGATTTCATTGTAGTACGGGTTTAAAAATTTAAAGTCTTGGGCCGCCCGCGACACACGCAATATTCATGGAATAAGGTTCTTGGATCTAAATTCCCGGGATTTCACGCGTCTTGTCCTGGTTGCCAAATTTTAGGGATGGCAACCCTACATAAACAGATGTTGAAGGAAGGAACGCGTAATAATGGTCATTTTTGAGAAATTTAATTTTCTACTATCTACTTACACCCGCGACTATTTCTGCCTTGTTTATTATCTTAACAATATATTAACTGAAGATTTAGTCATTTTATTTAATAAGATAATAATAAAAAATATGATAAAAACCGGCATGGAATACTCGCGGAACGGCAGTTCTCTATCATTTTCTTTATATACCATCCGTGTGCCCGCGGCAGCGCCCGCGTTTCATAAGTTCTTTACTGCGTCGTAAACTTTTTTATACGGTTCCCTAATTATTTTCGAAAATTAAGTACTCTAGTAAGTTACGCGAAGTAGCTATCTAACAAAAATATCCCCTCACAATCTGCCTAGACGTTTCGGAGATTACCCGAAACAAACAGACAGAAAACAAAAATTTAAAAAATTGTATTTTTGCTATAGGTATCATTACATTTAACATGTATTTATTAAAACAAATATTTTGACATTCAAAACAGACACTTCAATTTTATTTATTAGTATAGATTATTATGATAACCTGTTTTAGATACTATTTATTGTAACAAAATATAATATAAAACATAACCAGATAATATATGTACGATATAAAAGAACTATGTAAATGGTTTCAGTGGATCTCCAAAGAAAAATGCATTATCAGAACAAAATAGAGAGAAAGTGAGGGAGACAAAAGACAGACAAATTTAAACATTTATTAAATTAAGGTATACCGACAATATTCGATAGAAAATATTAATATTAGATTTATTGGAACACGCTGTATGTTATAACGGGCATTTAGAATAAACAGAGTAATAAAAATGTTATAAAGGACACATTACATTCATAAAAATTCATATCTTAATTGCAATGCGGTAGAATGACACGTAGTCGTGCCAACCGGGCCATCTGACCTCTGCGATATTAATGGCTCAATGCTATCTATCTGGCGAAAATAAATACATATGGCTATAATTGGCACTTTGCTTATTACATTGTAGCAGTGTCGGATTTAGTCTATTTTCGTACATTCTTTTTTTTTAATTTAGGGCCCGGGCGTAATAATTTGATGGTGCCGCGGCGGGTGTTTGATTGTAAAAATCGATATGGCAAACTTTATAAAACAAATTTTATATATTAAACAAACTTTAAATAAAAAAAAATTGTTTTTCTTTAAAAAAAAATATCGACTCTTAAAATATATATTTAAGGGGCGGCAATTTGTCTTTTTGTCCGGGGCGATGTAACTTCTAGAGCGGAGGCTGGCTTGCGATAGCTATCAATCTCCCGGCAGAGCCCTATAAATGTTCAGTGAAACAATAAGGCCCTTCTGGTCAACGGCATCAATGGGTTCAACACCATTAGTCATTTTGAAAAAAAAAACCTAGGTTTATCTTCTGTAATATGAACTCTAAATTTTTAATCTTAATAAGAATAAGTGATAGTACCAAAAGATGTAGCAATGTTTATGTAAATAGGCCTGCATGCACTCCACCTGATGTTAAGTGGTCACTGTCACCAACAGATGTTTGTAATAAGCACCTACTCCGAGAAGTCAGTTGGAACACCATCAACACCGTTTTTGGTTTCAGAATACAACATTGTGAGCATCGGTTATTTTCTCTCAATAGAGGCATGCTAGAGATTGAAAAAAAAATGAGAAAGAGTCAACGGAATCCAAAAAATAAATAGCTATAACCATCTACGATTATTCGAAATTCCGTGTCAAATGGTAATAGTCCCATCCCTATACTTTCAGTAGTTTTGAGGTGATGGTGCCTCAAAGGACCCCCCATTTTCCTTGTATAAAGACATAAAATAAGCGTCAGAATTGGACAGGTAACATGGGTAATTGCGACAACTCTGTTGTGACAATTCCAAGTAATGTAATTTATAATGCTTGAGCTATGTAATAACGAAACCTGAAACAGCTATCACAGTGGTTCCCAACCTTTTCTTGTAATACATACATAATAAAATTATTATTTCTATTTTAACATTTTTCAAAGTTATCTTTTCAATAAATGACACTTTTGAGTTTGCATCTTTTTCATAAGTTCAGAAATCCTTTTTTTACACGATATAGGCTCAGTGCTTTGACCACAATCTCACCTGATGTTAAGTGACGATGTGGTCTTCGATAGTAAACACACTAAGCCTAGACGTACTGGGTCTCGAGCGATCCTCCCGGAACACACTTGTTTGTATTTGGCGACAGGTTTTCTAACTTGAGGGTGGGTAGCTAGCTACCAGTGGCGTGGCGTGAAAAAAATCGGTAAAGCCGAAGCATAACGTATCTACCTGGTCGTCATATTTCTTCCTCATGAAAATGAGTAATGAATGATGGATGCTTGTGCTGTTGAGCGAAGATATCCATGTGTTAACCACCTTCACTATACTTGACTTCACTAGAGTTACATAAACAGTGCAAGTCGAGTATGGTAAGTTCTTTTGAAATTAAAGATGAGAATTATTTAGCACGCTAAATACGAAATGTCTTATTAGTTAACAATTAGCAGAGTATCATTTTTAAATGAAGTTGCTTAGAAGACATTTTTCTAGTAAATCATTAGTAGGCGTTTTCTTCAAATGTTTATTGATAAACCTTAACTATATCAGAATAATGATCAAAATTAAATGAATAACTCGCAACGAAGCGGCTTATTTTCAGCACTACGTGTACATAATAGGTACACTAATGCTATCGTGTGGGTGATAATTTAAGTGAAATGTGCATGGATGTGTGAATTCAATTCTGTCTTTTTGCTACCGGCTTGTATGAGCAAGTTCTTAGTTTGCGTGTATCGTGTTTACGGCTGTGTGGTTGTATAGTATGTTTGATGCATGATTTTATGTGTGCGCAGTGAGTGTTTTATTTTTTAGTAGGCTATAAGGAATTGGGTTAAAGGAGGGCTTCGCCATTGGTACCTACCCAGGTGGGCATTTCTAATAATAATAGAAATTCCCCTACCACCAAGTTATGGCTTTCTCACGATGTTTTCCTGCACCGAAAGCTCAGGCTGATTTTAGATTTGAATAGGTGGGTTAGAATCCGCGTCCATTAACGGGAATTCGACCGCTCTACCAACTAAACCGTTATCGTTTCCTACGCTTAAAATGATTGTTCAAATGCTCACTGCTTTAATTCGTTCGCGGATAATATATATTGGATTCGATGGTCCGCGGACTTCTGGCTGGGAACCACTCGGCTATCACAAACGAGTTTTATGTAATTTTGTTTTTATCTTATATCACACAGACTATTTATGAGTAGACGTGATTATCGAGAAGCTATGGGCATCCACTATGTGTTATAACAATTACGTATAAAATACTATTATCTGTATATCGTTCTAAGACCCAGTCTCTGGCGTATACAACACAGAACGTCATATATCCGTCAACACTATCAATGTGGTTCGTCACTCGGCGCTCTAAGTACCCTGTTGCCGGGTTTGGCAGAAAATAATATAAATAAACAATACACGACCCCTATACACACGCCAGAAATACTCCCCGATCTATTTTTACAAGCGCCATATTCCTTTACAATATAGAGAGGGCCGAAGACAATCGACAAAGTTTCATCATATAATTGCTCCAAAAAGCTTTTAATACAGTCGATGTGTGCAATAATATAAAAGACGTTTCTCGAAATGTATTTTAAATATGGAACATCATATTCTTATTTTAATCGTTTCATATTTATCGCGATAATAATCATCATTGGCACTTATCGTTTCGAATATTTATCATAATGTTTGTTATTAAAACTTGAACGTAGTAGATAAAGACTTGCCGTTTTGTATGCAAATTTAATGGTTATTCGATTTTCAAAATGTTTGTGCAAAAAAGTATTTATTAATTTACGTCAAACAAACTGTTTGCGTTAAAAGGTTATAGACTATTAGGAACTGGAAATTATAAACAAAAGAGTACCAAAAATTATCAATCTACTCGTATTATTGCTGATAGTGAGTGAGTGAGTGAGATGAGAAATATTTCGAAATGTGTACAGAGTCCAGGTTTTCTATGGACAGTGAATATTAAAAAGGCGGTTTATTTCTAACCATGATGTTGTAGGGTTGCCTTCAAAGGACAACTTTCGTTGCTTTTCCTAGTAATATTCCAAGTAGTACATAAAAACAAATGAAGTTGTTTTAAAATGAATTAAGTACTTAGTAAGAACGAAATTTTTTAAATCTACTACTGGGTGTAAAAATAAACACGATTTACTCCTTTTGAAAAGGGTATGCTTTATTCATGCTTATAATTATAAATATTCTAAATATATTTTTAAATATGCAAATCAATTGTTATTCTAAACTAGCTTTGAGCTCGCGGCTGTGCCCGTGTTTCATGTGTTCTTCACTGTGTTTTTTTTTTTTTTATACGGAACCTTAATTATTTCCTTAAAAAAATTTACTGCTAAGATAAATTAAAAATATTTGTCATAAATAGCCCGTAAAACTGTTCATTGAATCGGATTATCTTAAATTTTTATGATTTATATTTTTTTACGTGGGTTTATTTTCGAAAATCAATAGTACCCTAAGTTACTTGGAGTAATTTCAGTTATCTGCCAATTAAGTCCCGTCAAAATCGATCTAGCCGTTCCGAAGATTACCCGGAACAAACAGTTTTGACAGTACAAATAGACACTTCGATTTTAGTTATTAGTATAGATTAAGCTAATTAGCAATATTTATATGAGTGATGTTATTGTTATGTTATTTAAAGCGCATATGCGTCCAAATATCACCTTGGCTCACTAAACTTGTTTTGATAAAATCGATTTGTTTAGATAACCGCTCTACAGCTGATTGGTGATAGCAAACAGTTCAAAGGGAGTTCTAAAAAAATTGTTTATTTTATTATTATGAACGTTAATAAGATAAAGAACAAATAAGAATTAGTTTGGCATTAGTTCCTTGATTTCGACGTTTATTTAGAATTTTATCATATTGGTCAGGTGTGGCCAAACCTTTGATATGTGCGGTCTATATTTTAAACTAGCTGTATGCCTAAGGTATATCTTCTATTCCGCACAATTCTTCACTCCGTAATACAGTTTCTAAATATGTACTGGAAATGTATGTTTTGGTGGTCACAATTTTTTGCCTCTAAATAGTTTTTGGTGCTAACAGAAAGGTATTTTTCTCTTTGTATTCAAACACCTGTCTGTAAAACTGTGAATTGAATCGGGTTTTATTCACAATATTATGAGTTTTCATTTTTTTACGCAATAGCCTAATTGTTTAAAAAAAAATAACAGTAGCCTAAGTAACGTTGTGTAACTTCAGCTATATGCCAGAAAAAGTCCCGTCAAAATCTGCCCATACGTTCCGCAGATTATTAGCTGGAAAAAACAGATAGACAACAATTTAAAAAATTTTGTTCTTGTTATCATGATCATACATTCATATGTTATATTTAGTACAATATTTAGTAAAAAAAAAATGTTTTTATAATATTATACAAAAAGACACTTCAATTTTATTTATTCGTATAGATCAAAATCTACCGATCAATGGTATATCTTTTCAGTTATTTGCTTACTTACTAGCGGTACTGACAAAAACACACAAGCGGATTTAATTATTTCTTAAGATAATAGCATGATACATTTATTCTTTAATATATAACACCTCCTTGTGTTACCACCATGACCATAACAAGATGTGGCAAGATATGCAATGAATTAACTGCAGTTTTTAAATTTTAAATTAATCTTTTGTGGATTATCAAAAATATCCATCAGTGATTTGGTATTGGAATCGTGTAGTTTGATAAACTGACTAAACGTTGTTGCCTGGTAGGGCCTTGACAATTTTGCCAAGGCCCAGGAAAATGGTAACTAACACAAGAGCACAATAGTGGCACAAACCTCGGCTTGGAGTGAGCAACTTATACATATCATAAATTTGCGTGCAAGTATATGATGTGTTCTGTATAAAGTACTTTGAAACCAATAGTGATGACTGATTCTCAAGTGGCATATCCATCCATTCTACCGAAAGACGTCCACTGCTGGACACAGGTCTCTCCCAAAGATCTCCATATCGGCCGGCCTTACGCCACCTGCATTCAGAGGATTCCCGCGACTTTTACGAGGTGGTCGGTTCATCTTGTGGGGTCCTTCCTACGTTGCGTCTTCCGGTACGCGACGGCCATTCGAGAACTCGTTGGCCCAATCGGGCATCGGTACTACGAGCAGTGTGTCTATAGCCTACAGCCACTCAAGTGCAGTATCGGTTACATTGGTTCTCCTCATTTCTACTATGAAACTCCAAGCATAGCTCACTTCATTTGAAATAACAAAAGATAATAGAAGAATAGATAGATATACGGATTTTCATATCAGTAAACTTCCAAGCAAGAAATTTGTTTTTAAATTTAATAAAACAATTATGATTATTTGAGTGCAAATTTATATTTTATGTTTTTAAATATAATGTTCGTGTCCTTTAGGGAAGAAAAAAACTGACCTTCGTAATGACATTTCGTGTGGGCGTTTAGCAATATAACACACGACATGTATAACCTTTGTCTAAAATTATATTGTCATCGGGGGCACATTTACATAATTAGACGCCATTTTTTTTATAGATTTAGGCACCATTTTTTTGCACGTAAATAAGATGGTATATCGTACATTATTGTTACAACTAGTGTTCGAAATTAGACCAGATTCTTTATTGAAACCACTTGAAAATTTGCGGAAAACACTATTACCAAAATATAACGCAAGAATAAAATAGACCAGAATCTCTTTGCCCTTTGTTTATATAATGTTGACGAGATTTAGTATTATGAAAAGTCTAAGATGATAGAATCTCTAAGCATTGGTCCTTGGCAACAGGTTTTCAAATATGAGGATAGTAGGTTCCCAGGCGGGCATTATCAGAAAATCCCCTATCAACTTGCTATGGCTTCCTCAACTCATTCTCCATCACCGAATATGTGGATACATAATTTGTGTACATTTTTAACCGATTTCAAAATGGAGGAGGTGATTAATTCGGTTAACCAATGTGCTCGTTTACAAATTTTTTGGTAGATAGCTGAAGTTATTCCGGGTAATTTAGGGTACTTTTAATTTTCGAAAATATATAGGGTTATGCATAAAAAAATTAAAACGCAGCGAAGAACATATAAAAGGCGGGCGCAGCCGCGGTCGTACAGCTATTTAATAAATAAAGTAAGTTCCGACATCTTAAAATAGTATTTAATTTAAGTTAGTCTTTCTAACCATGCGTGTAAATACTACATATCTATACCAATAAATAAAATTGAAGTGTCTGTAATATCAATATTTTTTTTACTAAATAGATATGAATGTATATGATATGATATGATACCTATATCAAAAAAGCAATTTTTAATATTTTTAGCTGTCTGTCTGTTTGTTCCGGGTAATCTCCGGAACGGCTGGACGGATTTTAACGGGACTCTTTTTGGTAGATAACTTAAGTTACTCCGGGTAACTTAGGGTCTTTTAATTAACGAACATAAATTGAGATCCGCATTAAAAAAATTAAAACTCACAAAAAATAGAACAAATCCGATTCAATGCACAGTTTTACGAGCAAGTGCGTGATTTTAAACAATGCGTTTAATAAACTCAGTATCTTTCATTGATGAACTTTCAAATTTGTCTTTGCTGATTCTTGTAACAATAACTCTGTCAACACCAAGCGTGTTAGCAACTCGGTCCCTTGCTTGTGACAACGGTAACAAAGGTCCGTAATTTTGATGTTCGAAATATTCACGTAAACGAGTCACAAACTTACGGGATCCACCATTTAGTGCTGCCTTGCTGAACTTTATTAGCATTTTAGCAATAAAATACCAACAAAAAACGTAACGAAATTGTTTAAAACAAATACAAAATAATATGAAATTAATGAAAACCGCCTTATTTACGAAATAATATCAGGTCAACAATACGTTCAGTGTTGCACTCACTTTTTATATTATGTTAATCAACATGTGAAGCACTATATTTAAAAAAAAACGGTTAACTTGCCACACATGAATGAATTTTCAGATGGTAATATAAATCAATCGCCAGATGCTTCCAGCATAGGTACGTCGCTCTTTTTGCAGATAACTATCATTTTAATCAAGCTATATTTTACATACTATAGTTAGTTTTATTTATGGTACTGTTTTTTTAGGCAATAAAAATAATGTACTTAATTAAATACGAAAAGCTAATGAACATTTGTAAATATATTTTTTACAGGTGATAGTAGAGTCACATAAGGAACTACGATGTCCGGAATGCAGGATACTTGTGGAGACGAAGGTGGAAGAGCTGCCTCCGAACGTTCTCCTCATGAGGATCCTCGAAGGCATGAGGAATTCAGCCCCGAGGAAAGTCCTGAACGTGGGGCAACGGGCGCCGAGGGGTGGTCACTCGCAGGTAAATGGATCATCTCATCTAAACAGCGTTTACATGATGCTACTTAAATCTTAATTAAATATTAGTATTTTTTAGTTTTAAATTACATCTATTTGTATTGGAAAATTATGTGATAGAAGAAGAAGGAAGTTAGATAGTTTTTCACTTCTGACACGTATATTCTGTAAACAGGCTGGCGTCCCGGCCCGCCCGCTGTGTGGCGAAACCATAAATAAAAATTAAGATACGTGTCCTTAGTAAAGAACGCAAGGGGTTAAGTCATATATTTAAATATATTGCAAGTATTTAGAAATTTAAGAAATTCGATGATATTTGGTTATACTTTTTGTCAATCTAAATGAAACATCTTAAATTCATTAACATTAAATTACTACCATTGGGATGAAGGTGTCTATAGTGTATCTTCCCTTTCATTTCCAGGTCCAGCAGAGTGCCCAACAAGTTGTAAAAGATGGTAAACAGTTGTTGCCGCACGCCAGGGCGATGTACGACTTCATATCTAAGGAACCAAGGTGATTTATTTATTTAGTACCACCAGACTTAATACACTGAGTGTCAGGGATATTAAAAAACTAGTAACTCATTAAACACTGCATACACACTCCTGCACATAACACGCAGTTACATAGGGTCTTGTAAGGAACCTTTTTTTTATGTGAAATAAAAAATGTAAGGTTTAGCTAAGATCAAAATTCCGCGAGAGAGTTTTCACATTCAGGTAACGGCCAACCAAGGTTCGTACCATTTTGGTAACCCTCGTGTTAGTTACCTTTTGTGGGTAAGTGTTTTCAGCACTCGCCCCAAAGTCACGGTGAAGCTGTAAAGGCACTTTAGGTCAACAGCGCTAGCTAGGTAAAAAAAAGAAAGAAAAAAAACGTATCTTATTATTACAAAATACACTAGGCCTTTTAAGCCAACCACATTATGAAATTTGTAGACAACAACAAAAAACAATAATTACTAAATGTCTTTTGGGAATATAAAAGATGTCAATGGGTGATCTTTAAAGTCATAACAGATGTGCGAGCAGGACATCGTACACGGTACGTCGAACGACCAAACTGGCTGAAGTTATCAGTTGCCTTGCGTTGACGTTACTTTTGTAATATGGAACAATTTTTATGGCAACGTTGACATTACAGCATTATAGTCGACGCATTTGAAACTGAGTCGTCGGGCATTAAATGTCACTGACAGTGGGAATGTGCATGCAATGCAACCCGTTATCGATACTTAGCTGCCTGCGCACGCGCGGGGTCGATGAGTCATCGTGATGTTCATTAGCACTTCTTACGCACATCACTACACCTCTCCATAAGACCTGTAAGTGCGAGCGAGACAGACAGATAAATACGATTTATGACCTGATTCCTCAGTTCATAATGCGTCGACGACTATAGTAATTTTTTCGGGCTTCAATAATATTGGAGATATTGGATCCATACTTGACTGTGAACACAAGGCGACTGATAACTTGGGTCGTCCGCCATACTATGTAAGCAAGTCTGATGCTATGGATTTCATTTATGTCATAGACACCATAGTTATATAAAGGCTTAATGCTTTGACCACAATCTCACCTGATGTTATACGACGATGGCACACCTATTGGTATTTGGCGACAGCTATTCAAACTAGAAGGTGCTAGCTACCAGGCGGACATTATTAGAAAATGCCCTACCTCTATGGTTTTCCTCGCGATGTTTTCCTTCACCGAAAAAGCTCAGGCTTATTTTAGAGGTAGGTTCGAATAATTCAGGTACGTAAGCTAACATTAGAATGAGTTTTAATAAAAAAAATTTTTTTTTACAGTGATTTGTCTTTCAAGAAAGGTGAAACTATAATATTACAGAAGAAACTCGATCCGTATTGGTGTTTAGGAGAATGTTCTGGAAGGACGGGGATGTTCCCTATCACTTATGTGCAGGTTGGTTGGTTTTTATGTTCAAGATTAATGCAATTGTTCATCTGATTTATTTAAAACAATTGAAGAATTGTTAGATCTAGTTCATTGCATTCTATATTTCCCTATTTTAATTAGGAAAAAACCTACTAACTTTGGAAATCTCGAAAAATGAACTATTAAAAGAAGGCAAATTATTATTGCTCAAAGTTAGACAGTATTCAAGTTAAACAGAGTTAAAGGGGTGGGAAATTCTTACTCCCGTTAAAAAGGTTCTATACACTGATTTGGAACAATTTTGTTTAACAAATACTCATTTCTTTACGATTTCTTTCAAACCTCAGTCATTCTTTTATTATTTACTAATCATATTAATTATTGTTTCATACTTACGTGTCGAGTATCCATAAAAATAAGACAATAGGAAAACAATGGAAAGCTGGCGTAAACACCAGGCAAGTGCTCAAGGAGTTAATATTATAAGTATTTCTTATTTCTTTACAGATATTAGTTCCGCTCCCAGTTTCGACTGCGCTATGTAAAGCGCTCTACGATTTTAGGATGTCTGCACCTGATGAAGAAGGGTGCCTTGCCTTTGATAAAGGTACACTTTTTTATATAATCCACAATTTTTGTAATATTATAAAAATGTAGCGAAAGAAACACCATAATTATTAACATATCCATATGTTTTTCAATTAACACACGGCTCGAAGGACCAAAATTATAACTTTACTGTTACTTAATTCATTTCTGTAGTTAATGTGTCGAGTACCCATAAAAGTAAGCCAATAGAAAGACAATATGAAAACAATGGAAAGCTGGCGTAAACGCCAGGTATGTGCTCAAGGGGTTAAAATGGTATGATGGTGTTCGTTTAAATATGATTTAGTCAGTCATATTAGATTATTAATCTGGGAATGAAGTATTTTATTTTAGAAATATTATGTCCAGCTTATAAAAAACCAAATGTTTATACTGTCCCTTTTTGTTCTCTATTTTCACATTCCTCAGTTAGTGTATTTTAGATTCTCAACGTAGGCGATAACCGTCTGATTGAGAATTTTGGGAGATGGGGCTGGGGGCAGTAGAGAATCCCGAGAAAATTAGGAGGTATTGAAATACCACAGAGGGGGTATGGGCAGATTAAAAATATAGCCTAAAAAGGCGGCAAATAAATTAAGATGAGGGACTCTAGAAAAAAACATTTTCGCAGAGTGGGCGGTGAGCAAAATAAGGTTGAGTAACTGTGGTTTATATGGATTAATTTAGTCCCGAGTAATAGCCGTGTAATGGATATGTCATTGATTATTTATTTATAGTCCCGTTCACAGTTATTTTACCTCTGAAGTCTGATTTTGGTATGTTGGCGTTACTAGCTGTGATAAAGTCATAATATTTTATCAATCGTTTTAGATTTTTTAGTTTTACCCTACATTTAAATCGTAAAACATGCCAAAATTAATTCAAAGTAGTGCTACAAATATTTTTCTAGCTATACGTACATTCTCTAAAAGACAAAGATCAAATAAATCTGCGTTAATTTGATTCACCAACGATTTGCCGCTATGACTCGTACGTAAAATAGTGTTGCCTGTGTAATAAATTTTACTAAATGTCATAGGAATTAATATTGAGAAAATAATCTCAGTTTATTATTAAATAAATAAAAATCCTTGATTTGTATCACAATGCATTACGTAATATATATACTATATTATTTTTCCGCAAAGAACAAGTTGCAGCTTCTATGTCTCGATACTAAGTACTCGAAGAAAAATACGTGTCACAAAAGAGGAGTTTTATTGATATGGATCAGAAATAAAATACATGTAAATTATGTTGTTTTTATTGATGTACAGCTGTAGGTTTTTTTAGCGACAAATATGTTTTACAAATGATGTATATCCGGCACATCATCATACCAAAGTGATCAGTAGCTACGGAGTTTCTATTGCTGTGATAACTCATGTTTCCGGTCGGTCTATTTTGAATCTGACACGTTTATCAAACCTCATTGTTTATTAAATCAAATCATAACGAAATAATACATATGTAACGTGGTAACACAATATTCAGAACGACAACTTGACGGCTAGAGGTGAAATAACTGTAAACAGATTATACATTTAAATACTTTGTTTTTGTTGTTTTTAACTTATTACGTGCGACTGAATACAAGTACTTTAGGTCCGATTTTTTTTATACGCGAACAGTGTTGTAACGGTTATGTTTTTTTGACTTGTGTTTGTTCGTAGGTGCGATAATAACGGTACATCGTCGCGTCGACGAGAACTGGGCTGAAGGTAGACTCGACCAACGCGTCGGGATATTCCCCATAGCCTTCGCTGAGTTTAACCAGGCTGCGAGGCAACTCATTAATTGGTAAAGATGTTTACAATTTTTGAGGTGATAACTTCTTATGGGAGGGTTATCCGCTTTCGTTACGTAACGCGTTACGGTGCTAGTCTGTCTGGCTTCCCTTTCTCTCACTCATACGCTAGGCTCCTCCCCTCTCACTCTAACCCACAGCCACACCCACACACAAAATTCTAATGTAAATATTCAAGAATTGTAACTAAGAATAAAATATGTTTTATAATCAATAAAAGGTTTTATTAATAAATTAACCTTTCCATATATTATCGTATTAATATACATATAATTGAAGTAATAACCTAAGCTTTTCTGAAGTTAAACAATATCAATATTAAATAGTTCAACTTAGATTACTTTAAGTTATCACTTTTTTTAAGAGATGCCACATTTTTTTTTAAAGAGAAAACTTCTTTAGCTGCTTTGAGAGATTCTCGCTAAGGGAAAAACATATATATTCGCGTCACCAATGCTGCGACGTTGGCCGTTGACATGCTACAGTATTTCAAGTATAATATGGGGTTTAAGCGCTTAAGAGATAAATAATAAGATAATACTTACGTATAGTATTACCTAAACATTTAATCTTTAAAAAATCAGTTATTACAAAGTTTTGAGTTTTCTCTTCTGTCGGCAGTGCCCATGACTTGTTACTTGCTTTTTTTTCATCTATTTGTATCCCGCATATCATAAAATTCATCCATTTAGTTTTCCAGTACATATCCATTTCCAGTAATCTTTTAAAATCTATATTAATAATAAAAGGCTAGTGAGACCAAATCTGTACATCTAAATACATATATTTTTTATAATTTCCAGTACACCTTTAAACCGACCTGTGCCACCGATTCCGGATCAAGGTCGTCCTGGACACACTGAACATAGACATCATACGCAGGTAGAAAATATTAAAATGTATTTATTTATTATAAGTAACGAAAAGAAATCCACTCAAATTGGTCTAGCAGTGAACTGAAGGACTAGCATAAATATAATTTAAAAAAAATATGTTTCAGCACATACATAGATATCAGCAAATGACGATGTCGACTCCAACGACCGTTCAAGGGAATTACCAAAACATGCCGACGATGAGCCAATCCCATCCCAACTACCACGTCACGCAAATGTTGGTCCAACAACAGCAACCGCAAATATTGGCACCACAGACGTTATCACACGGCGTCCTCGTCTCGACCGCACCGAGGACCATAATGGAACAGGCCCATACGAAAAAACCCTTTAGACCTCATACATTTCACGAACGTCAATAACAAATCCCACCAAACGACGGCGGCGACTATGGGCCTGCAGAGCGTATCGAGAATCGGCGAGAACTACGACAGAATACGCGCCATTAAATACGACAATTATAACACGACAACAACTACAACAACATACCAGAACGTTAAGAACAACGATCACTTCCCCGTCTCCGTAGCGAACTTCAACGCGAACAACGTCAGTTCGGATTCGAGTTCGAGTTCGAGTATGAACACCGCTTCGGCCGGCGGCGTCAGTTCGACGAGCACGCCGAATACGAGTTCGGATACGAGCACGTGCGAGAGCAACGAACCGAGCGTGCCGAGTTCACCGGACAATAACACCGAACGGAATGCTACCACTGTCGTTTTAACCGGCGAAGTGACGCGCAACGAACCCGATGCGGACGAACTCGTATCCGCGAATAATACAAGATCGGTTGCTACGAGTGTAGTCGAAAGTGCGACGGCGACGAACACGTCGTTGAACGTGAGTCTACCGCCGCCGGACAGTCCGAAGACGAACTCTGAAACGTCACAGAATCATCAATCAGATGAGAGACTCCAAGTGCCGTGTACGAGTACGAGTACTAGTAAAAGCGCGATTCGGTTGAGCGATGCCGAAACGTCGCTTGATTTCGGTCTCGGGCTACAGGCGGCGATGTCGCCCTCGCACGGGAAGGATGGGAACAACTATATGGTGTCGCGACCGCACAGGGAAAAAACACCATCACCGTGAACGCGAGAAGAGGCACAGTTTGACACCATCATCACACCTTCAACCCAATCATACTGCACCAAACAGGTATATAGACAGTTTTTTTTTTAAAGAAATTTATAACAGTACATAGTACATATTTATAATGATTGTTTACAGTAATGAACCATTAAGAGGATCCTAAGCCTTTATTCCAAATAAACATTGTCCCCTGTTTCCTCCCTGGATAATAGCATTATGGTAAATATTTTTATACCAAATAATATATATCCACCACTGCCATCAACCATAAATTAGTTATTGTGGAAATTAGGAACCTTTGAAAATGACAAGAAATGCTTGATTCTTACCGTCCCTTTCAGACGTTCATCAAACAAATTTAATGGATAAAAGTTCAAAACAAAAGAAGCAATACGTACAGGCATAGCCAGTTTTTATTGTTTTTAAAACTGACAGAAAATTAAAAATCGGTTTAGTTTTGGAGGAGGAAACCGGATACTACGAAGTGATGTTTGCGTCTATTTTGCATACGGTAAAATCAGCCCGTGCTGCAGTTGTCCCTTTCGCTTCCTTCGGGGCGCAACGCGATAGCAATAGTTTTCTGAAATATTTACTTTTCTGACTGCGTACCACGCAGGCACTCGGCGGAGATCGTAGCGACGAGTCTGCTCGACCAGCCGGCAGAGCGGGAGAGGGAGAGGGAGCGCGACCGAGACCGCGAGCGCGACAGGGACAGGGAGAGGGAGCGTCGCAGGCGACGGTCACGCAGTACAGAACGAACCCTGCCCGCGACGTACGTCGCTATCTATCCGTATCGTCCGCAGAAACCGGACGAACTCGAACTCAAGAAAGGAGGTATTTATAAGTACTAGTACTCGTCAAAGATCGAAATTCAACCATAATTCATAAAAAAAAACGCTAACAATTTTGTTTGTTTTTCATTGTCAATTGCTTAAAGCAAAACCTTCTCGGCCGGAAGAGCCGGCAAGAAACTCCATCTGTTTTTTTTTATATACACATAATTTTTTTTATACGGAACTGTAATTTATTTTTTAGTACTAAAATAAAGTAAAAACATTTCTCATAAATTACAGCATTTGCCCGTAAAACTGTGTATTGAATCTGATTTTATTCAATTTTTTATGAGATTTAATTTTTTTACGCGGATCCCTTATTATTTTCTAAAATTAAAAGTACCCTAAGTTACCCGGAGTAACTTCAGCTATCTACCAAAGTCCAGTCTAAATCCGTCCAGCCGTTCCGAAGAGTACCCGGAACAAACATATAGACAAAAATTGTATTTTTGGTATAGGTGTCCATATATACATTCATTATTCATTTAGTAAAAAAAATTGATTTTGACCTTACAAACAGACACTTCAATTTTGTTTATTAGTATAGATATAGTATAGAAGAAGATGAATGCCACCCCCTAATTTTATCTGTGACTTCTACTGCCATGAGGCGGGTTATCGGCCATGTTGAGAACATAGGTTTCACCACAGATAAGTGAATAAGAGAGATATGGGAAGAAGGCGTGTTGCATGTGAACCCACCTTGCCTAAAATGGGCTTGATGTATCTTTTTGGCTTTAGTCGAAATTATACTGCTCGCCAATTCACATCTCTCGATTTATAACGAAATGCCACGTTGATCTGTCCTTGTTTGCTAAAATACTAGTGTAAATTACGTGAAAGATGGTATCTCATTTCACACGTAAATATAATCATCCATATAATAATCAATAAAACATTATTTTGTGAAGTTCATAAATGGTAAAAATACTGGTTCACTTGTTTTCAATTGCACAAAAATCATCGCTGGCTTAATACAAATCAATTCATTAACCATGTAATCTAACCGCGCAGTGGATGATTGGCTATACGATACTCTTAGTAATGCGATAGATTCGTGGTGCGTTCGCTTCATTCATTACATTCCTTTACTTCTTATACAGAATTTTTATATTATTACGTCAGCTTAAATTGTTTATAAGCATTCAAAAATGTTTATATCAATATGTAATTAATAAATATTGACAAGATCGAGAAATAATATAAGAAATAATACACCGGAACACCCAGGTAACGGAAATAATCGAAACACCTCGAAAAAGCAAAAATTACGTCAACTGATTTTTATACAAGAAAATATGGCAAAAATCACACATTAAAAACTGCAAAGAAAATTAGCAGGTATTGAAAAATAACTGATTTTTAAAAAAATCTTTTAAAAAAATACTTAATTAATCAGTGCTGACTATTATACACATTTAGAAAATATTTTATACAAAATGTTTTATTTCAACTTTAGTAAAAATCTAAGCGGCAAAAAATAAAATATAACTGAAATTCACTACAAAAAAAAATCCATATTAATTGTCACTTTCAACTCTAGATGCGTACGTGTGCTTAATTTAAAGACTGTAGGTACGGGCTTATGCGCCACCTTCTTTTGCACGTGTGCAGGTAGTTTATTAGTGTTTTTTTTTTAACTCTCTTAGTGTGCGTGAGAAATATGAACATGTGTGCCATACTTACAGTTTTTGCGTTTGTGGAATAAGTAGACGTACCGTGGAGACATTAGAACGCGAACATTTTTATTATTACAAGGTGTATCTCCATTGTTCACTTGTCTGTGGGTTTAACACTGTGCCTGATAGGGTGTGTTTTATGTTGTTCCAGGTGTATACACTGTGTCGGAGCGTTGCCGTGACGGTTGGTTCAAGGGTTGGTCGGAGCGCTCGCAGCGCTGCGGCGTCTTCCCCGGGAACTACGTGGCGCCTGCACATCTCTCCGCACATATACACACTCACGATAAGGTTCTACTTCCTCTTAGTTAATGCCAATTTGTGTGCACACAGTTTGTGCCAGTGTCATATCATTTCGATCTTGTATCAGCGTTACAAAGCTCCAGCATAATGATGGCCCATCCTGCTAGAACTTTCTATTGAGCTTTGTCCGCACCTAAGAATAATTGTTGCGCGTTGTTCTCTATAATAAACTTAACTTTTACACAGTACATATATGTAAGTACATGATATAGTGTCAGATGACATGCTAAATGACAGCCAAAAACTCTCAAACGATAAGGTTAACTTCCGCCTTCACTGTTTATTTTTCAACTGACAACACTTTTAGTGTAATGCCATGTGCAACCATGTGTATGATGTGTGCAATTGATACGTGTATCGCATACACAGATATCTGGTCCTTCGAGCCTGTGCGCGGTGCCGACGGGCTCGGGGTCCGCTCCAGGCCCCGCCCCCTCCGCGTCGAGCCCCGCGCCCCCGCCGGACGCCCCGCCCCGCGCACGCTCGCCCGTCCCTAACGGTACACGCCCACATTTGCATATTAACCGATCCCGCGAATCTACTCGCGAATATAACATTTCTATAACTTTTTTTTAAAATATGCAATGGCTTTGTTTAAATATTGCTAAATAATTATTTTTGGTTTCTTATATCTTATTTTTTTAATATTTGGCTATCTAAGTTTAAGAATTATATAAATCGGTTTACTGGTTCTCGATTTATAAACCAATTGAATTGATAATGATAACTTAACAATAACTTTAGAATAGTTTGATTTTTTGTAATATCTAAGTGCTTATATATAGATAAAGGTTTTTTTTTATTTATTGGATGAAATTTTCATCGGATTTTGTTTCTTATATTTCTTGCAACACTGCAAAGGCGTCGGTTACTTTCTGTTTTATTATTTTGCATTGAAAATTTTATAGTATTAAAAAAAAATCACAAATCATTGGCAATTACGTAGGATACGTAGGCGGTGGTTCAAATTTGTAAATTTAAAAAAATCTGGAATTATATATAACACCGGATGAGATTAGTTTATGTGTATAGTTTGAAAAAGGAATGGGTGAAGTGATAAAAAAATTTGAAGTATTTCGTAGACTATATTTTTGTCATGTATGACACCCCCTTTATGTTTACATAATACTGGAAAGGTCCCTTATCATTATTACTTAACAAACGAGATAGCGGTCAAAGCACTACGTACTGTAGAAAGGAAAAATATATTAAAAAGTAGCTAAATAATGTTTTTGATGGTGCAGTGTCCATTGAATAGTATTTTATTCACAATGTTTACACACGGAACCGTATTTATTTGCCTAAATTAAAAGTGGCCTAAATTACGAGGAGTAACTTTAGTTATCTGCCAGAAAAATTATCAAAATCGGTCCAGCCGTTCCGCAGATTAGCCCGGAACAAAACAAACAGACAAATAGATAGATAACGATTTTAGGTGTTGTGTTTTTGATATAAGTATCGCATGTACATTCATATGTATTTAGTAATAACTTGTTGTTCTGATGAAAAACAAACAGACACTTTAATTTTATTGATTAGTATAACAGATAAATATGTGTAATTTTTTATTTCCAGTTCAAACATTAGCATATCCGTGGAGCTCATCTTATCAGCCATTGCAGCAGAATACATCAAGAATTGAAAAGGTAAGTTAAATTCAACTTGATTATTTAATAACCCCTTGAGCACTAACCTGGCGTATACGCCAGCTTTCCATTGCTTCCTATTTTCTCATTTTTATGGTTAATCGATATATTAATATCCTTATATTAGGTATTCCTGCGGCTCCGTTCGCATATCATTTCTATTCCACACAATTACTCATTGCGTAATATAATAATCATTGGAAAATAATGGAAATATTTTTTTTTGTATAAGCTCTAAATTATTATTTGTTCTAACAGAAAATAAAGTACTGTGCATTGACTCGGTTTTTGTTCAAAATTTCATGAGTTTTTAATTTGTTTTTACGTGGAACTCTTAATTAGTTTCCGAAAGGAAAAATTACACTTATTTATTTAAAATTACAATTATATGCTAAATTCGGTCCAGCCGTTTCGGAGATTAGCGGGAACAAGCAAACACAACACAGACAGACAGATGAAAATTAAAAAAATATATGCACTTTTAGTGTAAGTATTGTATAATATTTACTTAGTAAAAAAAACTGTTTTGATATTACAAACGACACTTTCATTTTATTTGTATTTATTTATAATATTTCTTTTACTTATAATATAGGCTACTGATGCAAACCGTATATCCAGATATCTTTAGTATACATATATGCGCCTGTGTCTATAGATCAATAATATTATATGCTCTTATATTAATGCGAAATGCACGCTTAACTTAAAGTCAAGTTAAGTTGCTTTTAAGTTAGTTTTGACAGAGTTCATAGTTGCCAATTAAACCACAAGAAAAAAATACGTGTTTTGATTTGTGAAAACCCAGTTCAAAGCAATCAACACCTTAACGCCTCAAACATATTACAATATCATATTAAATTAAGTAAAAGTATGTTTTTCTCTTTCTTTCTCATATAGCATGCGAAAGAGAAGGCTAAAAATGAAAGATCGACCATATCGACCGGCGTTAGTCTGATGAAACGTCTCGCTGCGATGAAGAAATGCAAGTCCCCCCCACCAGCCGGGTACAGTATCGATAACCCAGTGTTCGAGGATACGCCAGGACCTGGACCTGGGCTGACCAGCCTCGGTCTACCTGACCATCATCAGCGGCATCCGGTGCACGTGCGGTGAGTTAATTGATTGAGATTGATAGACACAGTAGAAAAGTGTCTTGGAATTGTTTCATTTTTTAACTCCTTATATATGTATATTAATAATTCAATCAAGGGGTATGGTAGAGTCGATTGAAACCTAACCTGAATAATAAAATATAAAAAAATAATGATTTCATGTCGACAAAATTCGGATTGTCGAGTATTTTGTTAAATTCTAAATGGCAGTAGTCATATTGGCTTGAGTTCGTTAAGGCCGATTCACACGTATCAGTGCCGATTCACACTTATCAGTGAATTTACAGTTTCTACCTACCTACAGTTTGTAAAATATTATGTATTATGAGTCACATTTCACCTGAGCGACTCAAAATTCTCGTTGTGTTGCTGTTATCTTCGAAGCCATTAACTTTAAAGAAACAAATGTAAATTATATTTCTTACAAAAAAGGTCCTATATACCTCATTGCTTAGATCCATATTTCCTGAGATATTAACTCGTTAATGGTATAAAATTTTTATGTTTTATATGGCTTTAAGTGAAACTCTATTCAAACCTCCTCCAAACAGTGTTCTAACGAAATGGCGGCCTTTTTTTCTACGAAGTTTTTGTAGCATTTTAGTACTTAATTAATGGAAGAAAGTTTATTAACCTCACTTAAAAAAATATATGTAAAACATTAAAATGAATGGTAATTTGTAAAATTGAATATTTAAAATTTGGCAGTTTTTAATTATTTTATTTACTGAAACAGTACATAGTTCTATTACCGTAAAGTAGGCAACATATAGCAGCGCACGGTTTCGTTACTACTCATTAAATCAATTAAGCAAATAAAATGAACCCCATATTATAGTATAGTCTTTGTGCACAAACATTAAATCATCCTTTTCTATGTTCATTTTAATGTTTAATTGTTTTAGCGCATGTGTTTGTGGACAGAATATACATAATAACACACATTGTCTGTGCTTGATATCGCATTTGTTTGGGCTAACATCGACGACACGCGGCATCCGATATTATGTTTGCATTTTTGTGTGTGTTGTTTATTTTTTGTGTTTATGACGTGTCGACTGATCAAATTTGATATCTTGTTAGTTTTTAATTGATTTTCCGCGGAGTGAGCGAGACAAAAAATATAATTGTTTTGTTTATTCGTGATTTAAATATACAATTGATCGTTCGACACGCCATTTTGTACGGGCGGGGGCGCAGGTCTGGTTCGTGTCCGTCGCAGTTGTTGCGAGCGCTACCCACGTCCACTGCGGCAAGTAGTGCGGGTGCGGGTAGTTCCGCAGCGGTCGGTGTGGGCGGTGGCGACCGCAACCGACATAAGGACCGCAACACGGTCTATACCGTGCACGACCATCACCATTCGCACAGGTTACAATGCACACACCGGCATACTAATGAACGTTAACCACGCTTGAACTTTGAAAAATTTAAGTTTTGAAATGTGAATCGGTTATCAACATTAGTGGAGATTAGACTCAATCACTAATTATGCTAAAGTTGAAAGTCAAGGTCCATATTTGAGTCGCATAGAATCAAAAGCGGCTCTCTACACTTCAAATCATTTTTTGGCAAAGTGGAAAAAAATGTTTTTTTCCTTCTAAAGTATAGATAGCAGTGACGATTAATGTGTAAACTGTATTTTAATCTATAATTATTTCACTTATATGGTAACATGAAGTTAATAACGCAAAGCTTAAAAATAAACCAATATTAACGTTTTTTTTTTGTTGTTGGCGATTTTACATAGCCGTATATGATTCTATACGACTCATTTACTTATGTATTAATCATTGCCTTTTGAGTTCGATTTTGTTATGAATCGTATTTCGTTTAAGTAATATGTATGAAAATAAAAGCGTGGTTGACGGCTGGTATAACAGTATACAAGCTTACCCGTGTGTATACGGCATTAAATTAATATAAAAGTAATGTTAATTTACAAAGATAAACTTTGCATGCGCCCTGCAAAATTGTTTTTTAATAATTCACTACGGCAATTGAATACAGGTTCCTTGAGTCCGAATTTGTTGTCTCTAATCTTAAACACTAGTCTAATAAAATGGTGGCAGTTTGTTAAATTATTCATGATGTTTTTTGTAATGTCTTAAGAGTTGATGTGTGTAATGAAGTCAATATTGCATAATGTTAGATTAAATACCGAAAGCTTGTGAATAGAAAATAAAAGCCACTACATGCCAGATTAAGATCCCGCCAAAAATTCCACAGAAGCGTGTGTGTAGAGTTTGTATTACCACTAACGTCTATCGCAATCGGCGGTGACATAAAGTGTTACTATATAGTGTGCGAAGTTTTTCTTTTTCGTTGTAACATCATATTCTTAGATTCATAATTATGATATGTTTTTTAAAGCAATGCCGTATGTGTACACTTGTATAGCTGTAGAGTTTAATTGAAAGCTTGATTGTGTTTTTTGTTTCAATTGCTTGTTTCATTTCACGCAAAATCAATTATGTTAAAAAAGAAGAACATATTAAATGCATTTTATATGTGCATGAAGACAAAAATGAACTAAGCGAATTACTTAAATAGCCATTATTAGATAATTTAAGAAAATAACAACTGGCATAAATTAGAAAAAAAAACACTGAAACTCCGAATACATTTTACAGCATCATTTTATTTTACGCTGATTTTGGAATTTTATAGAATTATAGATGAGAATCTGTTTCATTTATAATATAAAAGCCGTATTATTTATTAGCCGGGTATATATAACTTTAAAAGTTAAAATTTCAAGAGTGATTCAAGAATGTTTTTTTTCTTTTACCTGAGGCATACTTAACAATTAGGTCAAAAATTTAAATACTTAATGACAAAAATATTGCTCAATTTAATACAATCATATCTTTAGGGTCAATAAAGTAAAAGTATGCGAGATTGTCCGTAAAAATCACCGTTCGACAAAATGTATATTGTATTTATTTACAACTAGCTTCTCTCCGCGGGTTTACCCGCGTAGTTCCAGTTCTCGTGGGATTTTCGGAATAAAAATGGCACTCCCTGGATTTCAAAGTATCTCCATACCAAATTTCATACAAATCGGTCCATATAAAAATAAAAATCTTTCCTCTTTATAATATTGGTATAGATTAGTAATATTCATTTTGTATATTTTCAATGGAAATTTAGTGAATTTCTAGTATTCGCTTAAGTAATACTATTCCTGAAGACTATGCCAAGAACTATTCGAGTGTTTATTAGTAAATTCACGAGTATAATGTCAATAAAATTCGAGCTCATTTTCTTATTTGACTCTTATAGGGTTTAAAATACGTATGAAGATCGGATTATAATAAATATGGGTTATTGCACGCTAATAATAGCATATTGCATTACATCTACTGAGTGAAAATTAGAAAGTAAATTAAATTATTTACAGAAGCACAACGGAAGGACCATGGCAGACGCAGCACCGTAAGTCCCAATCTCTCGACGTAACAGCCACTAGAAGAGATAGGCAACATTCGCAGCCAGTCAAAGAGAGGTAAAATATTTTTTATTACATAACCGATTCCCTTGTTGTTTTCCAGTTTCATTTATAATTTATTCTGTGTACCATAACTGAAATAACTTTGTTCGTATAATGCTCTCTTAGCAGATTCCGCTGTATAGTCCCGTATCCTCCGAACTCGGAATACGAGCTGGAGTTGAAAGTGGACGATATAGTGATAGTGTCGAAGAAAAGGGGCGACGGATGGTACAAAGGGACTTTACAACGTACGGGGCGAACCGGTCTATTCCCGGCTTCTTTTGTTGAGAGTTGCCCGCAAGAATGACAAAGGCCCATGCCCAATTGGTTCGGCACGTTGTTTTAGTTTATTGAAAAATCCCCGATCACGAGATATTAGCGATTGTGTGTGAATATTGATTTTTAGTTAAAAAAAAAGTTTTGTTGTTAATAATTTCGTTGACACATACAGAAATCTTATAGCTCTATTACACTATTCGCGAAATTGCTTTTATGAAGTACTTTTAGAAATTGACCGAAGTGCGAAATATGTGACCACTTACTCGTTTAACTATGCGAGGAACTTATTTGCTATGGGTAATGTTCAAATAACAGCTGCCATTGCAATCTCTCGCGTCTTATAACTACGTGCATTTTCGTACATCTCGACGAAAACCAAAGTAAGCCGAGTAGTGTAGTTGGATGCTTCGTGTAGAACTTCGAACCTTTTGTCTATGGTTCAAAACCGACAACGATAGGCAGTCATCCGAAGCGAAGCGAAGTGCCCATCCACATTTTCATATTCGTTAAACTTCGTCTAACTTCGCGAGTAGTCTGGATGCTTATAACGTAACATTTTTTTTTATTTCCCTCTAATCTCAATTTTGGATCACATAAAGAGGATGGGCCAAATATAATCAAAATATGCTACGAAAGTATTTTAGCGATATCTAATTTAATTTTTTATCATTTTTTATTTTCAAATTATTCATACTTATATTTAAACTATTTGGTCTTTGATATCGTTGATTATTATTAAACAATCAGTCTTTAGTTTCTCATGGAGCGGGCGGATTTTAGGATATTTAACTCATACACGGAATTTATGTAATACTCTAATGATATTGGTCACGGTGACACGTGCGCAGCTATATGCAGTCGCCTTTATGATTCAGTGAATAAATATATAGTCATCTGTGCACCGCTATATGCGTCGCGGCGAATATAAATATTGCAATATGCAATATCGGAATAAAGACTTGAAATATTTTTTTCCCATAAACGAAATATTTATTTAGTATTAATTATAAAAAAACTTAAATAAACTTTTATAATATAATACGGAAAGCAATACACATATTTTCGAAACTACCTATTTACTTTTAAAATTTCCGTACATCGACTTCCTTTTCTAGAAACTAAAATATTTTCTTTCTAAACTATTTTACATAATTTGACTTTTAATATATTATTTCTAAAATAATGTTTAGTACTTCAAATAATACGTTTAACGCATAAATCTTTTGGATCCTTATATAAAGCAATATTTTATATAATTAAAACACTGCCATTTCTGATGTCTAACGAGATTTTTTAGTGAAAAAAAAAAGATGTCTTTCTTATGTCTTGTCTTTACTTTAATTTTTTTTTATAATAAAACAATGCGGGCCAAATATATGTGTCCAGAGAGAATAATAATTATAATGATAATGTATTTTTGTAGTAATAAATAGGAATAAATTATTAGAATGTCGTCGTCTGTTTATTATATCTTATTTAATAATTACATTGTTGGACCCATATTTGATATCTAGAGACGGATCGTTATATTTTACTTCAGAGAGGGTAAACTTGAAACGGAACTTTCTAGAAGCGAAATTATATTAGCTGAAAAACTATATTCAATATTTTTGGTGTGAACGATAAATTTGGTTTATGCGTTAAGTTTTAAAAATATGATGCTGTCTCTAGTTACTCTATACTTACATTATTAGCTTTAATTGAAAATGATTGTACTTTAAACTATATTTAAAACTAGGGGAATATTTTTTGCGATCTGGCAACACAAAGCGTCTCCATCGATCATTTTTTTTCTGGAATGACTCGAAATTTTCATAAACATTGTTATCATTTTCCGAGAAAGTATTTTTTTTTTGTTTTGAATTAAACCTCAAATATATCCGTAGTGTAATTTTAATTTTGACGTTTCTATTTTTAGGTTAGTTTTTTTTTGTAAAATACATCTAATAGATTAGTTTTCGTATACGCTTATTATTTTTAATTCTATACAATAACAAAAATTTTGTTTATAAGTTACTGCCATATTAAATATTTCTATACAAGGTAACTTGAATTTCACGTTCGTTGTTAGGTCATAAAATAGTTTGTCGATCTTGTAACTGGACTAGAATATTAACTAAATAAAATTATTTAGGGAATCGAAGAAGGTTACGACCGATTTTTAAGCCTATTTATTATATTAGAATAATAATAATAAATTATTTATAAATTAGATTTATGTATTAAAACTTTACATTTATCATTTTTCGAAATTTACTAGATGAATTATATTATAAAATTTATATTTTCCGTTGTTTTAAGAAATGAATATTTTGTATGTAGTTAACTAATCGACTATTAAGTTGTCCTTATTCGTATGAAGCTGTAATGATTTATTTTAAAATGTTTAGAAAATAGAAAAGAAAAATGTAAGCCGTAATAAGTTTTTTAGTGTTTTTTTAATAAACAATTTTCCTTTGCGAAATGGCCACCGAAAACTGTGACCTTATCAGTGCTGCCATAGTTTTTTTTAATAATTTCAAGTTGAAATCATAATTGCTGACAAACCTTTAAATAATAGTTTAAAATAAAATCCAGAATTTCAAATACGAATTAATGTTTTTGGTTATATTATATAATGTACAATAAACATGCGCAGATAATAAATATCAAGCTAAAAAAATGGCTGGCTCTTCTGATATTGTCTATACAAGTAGATAATAGTTGTAATCTAACGGCTCAATTATCCAATGAATTAAGTGTACCCTAATTGTATTATATTATTTAGACTTAGTTGCGGATACAACCGGATTATTTGTGTCATTAAATACTAGCGAAATGTGGATATTGGATGTTTCGGGGAACGAGAGGTTGAATGAACGACAGCAATAGCTTCGTCTCGCTCTAGCTTATGAGTTATAGGAAGTGAAAACGATATGGCATTATCACAGGCGAATTAAGGAGGCCTGTGCCAAAATTTACTTGGGAATTGTTACTTAAGTTTTGTGTGTGATAAAAAATTAAATCTTGAAAAACCTTTTTCTATTATGCGAGGGAAAATTTAAATATAAAACTAGAAACCAGTTTAGAACCATGGAGCTCGTAGCAAATGTTTCTTTAATTCTACCCTAAAATATTTAAAGCAATAAATCACAGCTAAGTGCATTCAATCCTGCACATATATATAATGAAATTTAAAAATAATTATTTAACAAAATACGTGTTTTATTCCTGTACGTAAATGAGTTGAAACTAGGTATTTCTTTAATTTAATTAAATACTCTCGTTCTCCGTTAAACAATTGCGTTTATACATCGATTTTGTTTTTGTGTAATTGTATCCTAACAATTATATTTTAAGGAAGAAATGACGCGGAGGAACTGATTTTATTTATTTAATAGGTTGTGACGTGGTTTGCTACTAATACCGATGCTTTTTGCGTCTTTTTTGCTGTATTCTTGATTTCTTACTTTTAACCAGATTTTCATCTATTTTTAAAGTCTTGCAACCCAACAACGGCTTATATCTGCTGTCAAAAGCAAAAGGCAACGGTACCAAGTTTATACAGCCACGCAAAATTTGATATTTATTTATTGTTTGTCTATTACCTACCTATGTGTATCTCTTTGTCTATTTGTGATGTAAATATCAGATATATGATATTGTGCCTGTAACCCACACAACGAACCTTAACCTTAAAAATACTCTTATTAACTGTATACTTGAATAATTTATTTATATGTATGAAGGGAATTTTAATTTTTGTAATATTAATTATTCATGGCAATAATTTTATTTATTATTTATAATATTTCATTGTTGTTTTTATCCAATGTTTGGTATAATCTCATTGATAATCATTTTGAAAATATTTAATACTACTATTTATTTATATTCATACAATCACATGTAATGTAAAGACGTGTAAGGAAATCATATCGAACAATTAAATTAGGTACATGCGTAAAAAAAAGGAATAAACATTTCTTCTTAACAATGTCTTGTTTTATTTATTTTGTATTCGTTTTTAGGTCTTCGATAACCTTCGGTCTGTGTTCATCTTTACCCACTATTTAACTTCGAGTTATACATTAGATTCGTTAACCTTCTTTCATCCATCCTCTCCATGTACCCAAACTAAACTCAACATCCCTTTTGACACTACAACACCGCAACGTACCCTTATCACATTCTTACTTTTTTGTTCTACTTCAATCCGGCTATACTTTTCACTTGCACACAAATAATCCTGTCAAACTCAGGAAGAGGTAGAGACTTATCTATGCATCACAGAAGATTTCTAATGAGCATCAATGCCAAAAAAATGTAAAAATAAAATAAATAAATTTATTCAATTTAGACCTCGACAATGTAATTGTGAATACCTACATAATACCCTATCAACAATAAATGTGGAGTTATGAATGTTTTTTTAAGCGATGATGTTTCAACATTTTGATGGTTTGTTACGTATGCTTGAAGTTATCAATTCAACTCTATACTGAGCATGAGGTTATGCTGAAGGAAAACATCGTGAGGAAACCATAGCATGTGGTAGGGTATTTTCTAATAATGGCCGAATGGGCCCTCAAGTTTGAAAACCTGTCGCCAAACAAATACGTGTATTCGAGCAGCGTCACTTGAGAGCCATTAGCACACCACATTATCACTTAACATCAAATCAGATTGTGATCAATGCGCTGAGCCTAAAATGTAATTTTCTAAAGAAAAATATACTGAAAAAGTAAACTAAATAATAGATACCTACTGTTCTTAAACTGTGTCTTCAAAAAGCTTTGATTACATTTATTTTGCTGCTAAAATTGTGTATACTATTACCATTGTTTATCTCAATAAAATTCAACAAAAATATTTTCGACTTATTTTATTTTTAATAGCAACCCTTATTATCAAGTTTACATACTTAAATTTATAGATATTATAACGAAGCAGATATCTATCATAATTCATCTTTAACAAGTTTTAACATTTCATCTTCTTCGTCGGTCCATACGTCTGGGTTCGATCCCATCTGTCCCAACGCTTCCATGCGCCTGTCCATAGTTACTTTATCCAATATATGCTCCATCTTCATATGCATGCAGTCATTAAAAACTGATGCGTATTCGCATATTTCAAAAATCCCATCTGCAACGTCCGTGCATTCGTCCACTGCACTTCTGAGGCGTGACATCACTTCACTATCATCTCCGTATACGGCTCTATTTGCTTCTAGAAGGTTCTGCACGCTCACTTTATTCTTCACTATAATTGAATTCCTTTTTAAAATACACGCAACGAAACATTTCCCCTGTAACGTTGATTGTGGTATTCTTTTCAGGAAATTTTCCACGTCCACCATTGAAGCTCTGACTTGACGCGCGCATTCTGTCAGATTCCTTCTGAATGGTTCCACTTCACTGTTCATTTTATCGTATTTATCAATATGTTCATCCTTAGTCATCGGTGAGAATGAGAGAGCGACGTATAATACGAAAGCGAAGATAAGAAATGTTAACATTAATGTTGAAAGATTTGAGAAAGTTTTCATTTTGGATAGTCGCGCCTCATACGTCTGTTTCGCCGAACTGACCTCCATGCTATTGCTTTTTTTTAATCTTATCCGTTTAATTGGTTGTTACCATGTCATAAAAGCTTTGTTATTTACGTGTATTACAGTTAGTGGACCGGTTGTCGGTCCGGTAGGTACGTACGAGTCGTGCAAAGTGGCCATAACTATAATCTTAATTGCATTAAATAAAAAAAAAAAATCGCGAATGTGTTTCGCGCACTGGATGTTTTGTTTTGTAATCGGTTTCGACGGTTGAAATTTTAACTTCCTCTCGTAACGAGACCTGTTACTAATTAATTACTATTTGCTAAGATTTCGCAAGGTTTCCATTTGAAATGAGTTTCGTAATTTTATCATTTTTGAGGTTACTGAGTAATTTTTTTTGGAAAGGCTAACACTAGTTATTTGAGGAGTCTTGACAGCTTCAGTCGAACTTTTGTGTGGAGCAGTTAGGGCATGGGATGTTACAGACATGTATGTTTCCTGAAATTTCTAAGTAAGCAGGTAGGTATGTACAGTGCAGTGTGCTATTATTGCACAATGTACAACTGCATCGCACTACTAGCGAGTGCAAGGATTCCTCAGTTGCAAATCAGTCTTGGTTTGCTGCCAAAGAGATCCCAGTATTTGTATATGAGCAAAATTAGCCGCCCGTCTTCGGCGACGGGAGAGGTGGTTAACGTACATGGGCGCGATCACATTTTAATTCTTAAATTCGAAGAGAAAGTAGATTCGATTTGCGATCGCAGGTAATATACTTATAATAAATCAGAAGTAAATTAAAAAGAATTATCATAAGAATCTAAATGTTTCACATCAGAAAATACACTATGTGGTACCTATGGGGCCTTCGCTTACTTTTTATTGATATTTTGTTGATTTCGAGAAGTCTGAATGCTGATTACGTAAGTAAAATTTGCACATAAAGCTTTGATTTCTTGTTTTTTATTTAAAAAGAATTTTTAAATGGCCCTATTAAAGCTGTAGGTAGGTACTTGATAAGTTTTGAATATAAATTAATTTCTTACCAGGTCCTAATGTTGTAAAAATTTTAATACATTTTGGGGTAGAATGAAAAATGCTTTCGTTTGGTAACAATAAACACTTTAAAAAAAAGTTAATTTTTAAAATACATAAAAATTCTTATTTGAGAATCGTCCGTTTATCGAGAACTCATGTTAGGGACTGTAAACCGGTTGATATAGTTGAAGCGAAACATCGACTTCGTTCGATTGGTCTATGATTTAATTATGCCATTTAAAACGTTGATCGAGTGAAATATGTTTTGGCGAGATATTCATAGCTTAGTGTTTGTATTGTTAGACAAGGCACAGTAGTGTAATCTGCATGGGTGCGCTTTTTTTTTAACCTAACTAATGCTGTTGACCGGAAGGGCTTTTACAGCTTCACTGTAACTTTGGGGGCTAGTGCTGTAGGCACTCGCCGCAAAAGGTAACTAGCACAAGGGTTCGAACCTCCGCTTGACCGCTACCTTGCATGGGAGCGTCCCATGCGCATATTGTGGTGTTACATTAAGAATCCAAAAAACTGTTATAATGAATAAAAATATGTTTTTCTTTCTAGACCGTAGGTTCTCAACGTGGGCGATAACGCCCCCTTAAGGGCCTCGGAGACCCAGGCAAACTTAGGGGGCATTGTATAGCACATTCGCGCACGATAGAGAGAGCATGGGAGATTAAAAACATAGTCTAAAAAAGGCAAAAAAAAAATGAAGTGGGGGTCTCTTGAAAAAATACATATGCTCAAAGTGAAAAAATAAGGTTGAGAAACTGTGTTTTAAACCAAGACATTGTTTATGAGTAATGATTGGAGTTTTTGGCGGGATCTCAGTCTGTCATGTAGCAGTTGTTTTCTTTAATTCATTAAACTTGTGTATTCAACTCTATATCATGTAACCTTGGTGGCGTTTTGTGTGATATAGTTTGGTTATTGTATACAAGTTAAGTTTATTAACGTGTAACATTTATTCTGAGGTGCCGAAAAAGCTCCATGTAAAGTTCGAGCACGATGGGCCACCGTTTTGCTGGATCTTTGTAACGCTATCAGCGTTGTAAATACATCAAGTATGAAAATACATCTTGCCCACATGACACTGGCACAAATTGTGTGTACACAGATTGCCATTATCTAAGAAGAAGAAGAGTAATGATTCTTTGGACGTAACAGACCTGGACACCGCGTCCAAGTAAATAGGTTCGAACTATACATTGAGCCTGAGATTTTAGTGAAGGGAAATACCATAGTATAGATACCACCTTTCCAGTATCCACCCGTCTAGCTACCTCTTTAAATCTCGTGACTAACCTATTAATGTGTTCTGACCGATTATATATTTTATAGCGATGCCACGAATAGTGATTTGGCCGAATAGATAGCAATATTCGGCAATAACGAATATGGAAAATAATTGCCGAATACCGAATAGTTGCCGAATATTCGTGCCATCTCTAATATTTTACTTAATTGACAAGAGCATCGTTAATATAAGAAGTAATTATAACAAACAAAACTTGACAATTAATTTCATGGCACAGATGACTCGATATTGTATAATAAAACATTTATCCGGTTCTATGAAAGGGGTAGCTACCGACATCAAGTTTGAAAACTTGTCGCCAAATACCAATAGATGTGTTGCGGCAGCATCACTTGAGAACCAGTACCTCTATGCTTAGTGTGTTTACCATACTAGATCATACAGCTAATCAAAAATAAACAAAGCAAATACCTTATTGATGTTCGACATGAACAACCCCTAAGTAGTGAAGAGTTTACAACCAACTTCGTTAATTCAACAACATGTATACAAGTAGGTAATGCTAATAATAATATATTTTCAACTAAATTTAGAAATAAATGCAAGTTCGATTCTATTCTACATAATATTACAAGTCGTACTTAAAAGTCGTGTATGAGATGCTTTGAACCTCTGCCAAATATGGTCTCCCAGACGACGCACTAACCAGACATCATGTCTAGCCGACAGACGTAATAATATCTAATTATTAACATAACACCATATTTAGCAAACGCCCTCTGTACAATTATACTTCATTATCAGACAGAAATGGCTTTGTAGTTTCATTTAAAATATCGTTGTTGTGGTAGTGTGCATTTGAAATGTATCCTAAAATAAACCTGAGACTTATATGAAGGAAAACATATAATTAGATAATTAGTCTGCTTAGTTAGAATTGTACTGTATCACGCTGGCGGCGAGTATAGAAGCCTATCCAGTTGGGGATCGGAACACATTCTGGGCCGCTGCCGCAACAACCGTCGGCGTGTGCTTAAATAAAACGAAGCTACTAAAGAAAAACTTAATTAACAAACGGAGTAGAAAAATTTACCCACTGAACAGTTTTGTATTTCCATTCAACCGTTTAACTGAAAGACTGTTGCTGGCTTCAGATCACCCCCGAAGATCTCCACGACGAATGCCACCCACATCCAGCGGATTCCCGCGACCTTTACCAGGTCGTCGGTGCATTTTGTGGGGGCCTACCCAGGCTGCGTATTCCGATACGCGGCAACCATTCGAGAACCCGATGGAACCATCGGGCATCGGTTCTACGAGCAATGTGCCAAGCCCATTACAACTTACGTGTGGCAATTCTTCGGCCAATGTCGGTTATTTTAGTTCTTATGAGGATCTTCTCATTTCTGATTCGGTTACGCAGGGAAATTCCAAGCGTAACCCTCTTCATTGCCAACTTTGAGCTTTCTATTAGGGCCATTGTAAGCGGCCACGTCTCAGTGCCCTCAGTGCCTATTTTCTCATTTTTACTCACCTATATATTAAAAGATTGTGATTTGATAATAAGTACCTATCCTAAAGTCTAAACCGCTAACAATCAGCGCGACATAGTTCACAAAATACCTAGATTGAGAATTATTTACATTAATTATCTTTTGTATACCATATTGTACAATGGTTGACATTTGAAATGCTATACCTATTTTCTGACAAATTATTTTAGCAATTTAAAAGAAAATGGATCTATTATTATTGTGGTAGGCACTCGCTTCACGTATCAAAACTTTTAAATATAAAAGTTCAAGGATTTCGAACACACTGGTCAAACGGTCAAGGTGTATTTGGAAGCTGGCACAGAGGTCATTTTAATTATTAACAAGAATTCATTTCATTATTTCTGTCTAATACTAAATGTATTGTATATCTTTCCCCTTAACTTTCTCGCTTTTTTTCCATATTATATTTTGTCTGACAATTAAGACGCACGTTTTAATAAAGAAGTCAAGGAGACGGTTTTGGTAAAGTGACATTAGAAAGATACATTGACTTTTTACATTATTATCCTCATAACTTATTATATTTGGCAATACTGGTAAAGTGATAATGTGGTCGGATATAAAGTCTATGGACATAAGTTCTAACTCACCTATACAACTCTGAATCTGTGCTTTCAGAGATAGAGACACTATTAGTAAATAAAAAAAATGGCGTAAACACTAAGAGAAGAAAAAAGTGTGAACGATTCAGAACGTCTTGTAAGAGGTGGTCATTCCAGCTCATTTCTCAGCAGTTGGAAAGTAATATTTACTGGTCTAAATTAGGACTTATTATTATTTTTAGTATTCGCTATAAATAAACTTAATCACGTGCCGTTTACTATTTGATAACATAAAAGAAATCGACTAACTCTCATCATAAATGATATTAAGGAACTGCGGTTACGAAACTCTGGAGTTAAAAAGGATCTCACAATGTTTCAATGAATGGAAGGATTACACAATTCATTCAATGAATCTGTACAAATACATAATACATATATTACGATTGTATTATTGTCCTCTATTTTAGTATAAAGGTCGTACAATCTAATTTAAATAGTACCTACATTATACCTATTAGTTTCACAAACAAAAAACAAACGCCGAATGTCAACCGGTTTAATAAAAAAAATATATTGATTGTATAATATATATTTTATTCCCAGTTTCTATCAAAATACACAAATAGAAATGTCGGCCACAACGTTTAGTTTAATACAAAATTATAGCATAATGATAGATAACAATCTTAAAACTAGTTCTAAATTTGACACTTTACGTAATAATCGTTACTAAAAATATTATATTATGAGATTTGTTTATACAGAAACGTTAATTATATATTGCCTCGTATGGCTCGGTTATATAAATTTTAAAAATTGAAATATATTATGTAATTTAGTAATAAAAATATTTTAAATCTATTCAACAACATAACTCTGCCGTAGCTTCGTTGTAAAATTTATATCGAGTCATAAAATTGCTCATATATCGTAAAACTTAATATATTATTTGTTCTGTCTTCTGTTGTTTGCTGTTCGCTCTCTATAAGTTTTCTTAATTATTATTCCGAAGTATTTTGTATACAATTGTTGTATTTCAGTTAGTTGGGATCTGTAGATATGTTATTGAAATGAAAGGTAACATTTAAATACTGGAATCTGAAGAGGAAGATCGGTGTTATGACCGCTACAGCCCTTTCAGTGAGACCTAGAGTGACCTGTATGCCGAGATCGCCTGGAAGAATGCGAAAACATCTTTAGATCCCGATAAAAATGGATTTCAAAAAGAGCTGGGAAATTTGTTCACTCGACCTGATTCCGTTTCGATCGCACAGATAAGAGCCGGAAGTCTTATCTTAACCAGATTTCTCCTCGATAAAAAGAAAACGGTCCTGTTAGTATCTAGAATAGTGAATCACGGTGACTCGTTGAAGCAACGAATAAGCAAATGCAAAACAAATTGCATTGAAATTTAAACTAACTTGAAAGCTGTAAATTTTCTAACCTAAATGTCTGAGCAATAGGTACGGTACATACATTTAAATCTAATTTTTGTTTTGAACTGACAAATGATTTCGCCACATAGCGGATGAGTAGGGACGTCAGCGCCGTGTGTGAACTCTTCTAAAAGTAACATTGCGCTGACCCTCTGACCCGCCCGCTGTGTGGCGATACTATAAAGTACAAATAGTGTTAAACTGAGAGGTCTTGACAGGTTAACCGAATTTGAGGCGAGCGCGCATAGCGTTCAGTACAAAAAAGGTAGTCAGCTCAAGGGCACCCAAGTGGCATGAAGAAGTTAATAAATTACCCGTTCTTAGCATACATAATTCAATGTATTTTTTATATGGATGACGGGTTTCAGTAACGTTGTCGAATGACGCACTTTTCGAATACATCTATGCCATTCTATAATGAGCCTGAGTTTTCAGTGAAGGAAAACATCGTGAAGAAACCATAGAATGAAGATAGGGCATTTCCTAATGCACGTCTGGCAAGTTACCACCCAATTAGAAAATCATTACTAATAGATAAATACAATTATCCAAAAATATAGCCCTAAATAAATCAAACTTTAAATATGCTTCGAAATTTATACGGCTTGAACCGATTAATTTTCTCAAAACTTTCCGTATCACGTTTTCGGAAAATGTAAAGAGAAATCTACAAAAGTTCATGTAATAAAAAACCAACAACTCGATCTAGTAACTCGTACAAATGTCGCGGTAGAAACTCGACCGTGGGCGGCCATCGTGGGTCGTGAACATTTATTTCTGCACCCGTACAAACATAACAAAGGAAAAAAGTTATATGATTAAGCCTTGTTATAACTTTGGAGTTTTACAAAAAACATGCTTCAAAACTATAAACAAAAATGTAATATTAATAAAATTAATGGAATATGAAACTATAAATTTGAAGTATAAAATCATGTGTCCATTTTTCAGACCAGACCAGACCATTTAAGTGATAAAATGGCTGCAGGTCACAACAGTTACCACTTGTGATCAGCAAAAACCCTTTAAATTAAAGGGGAAGATTTACAAGAGCATAATCCGGCCTGTCGTCTTTTATGGATCAAAACCTTAGCCCATGAAGGTGAAATTTTGAATAGGTTTTTTTTATTTTATAATTATAATAATGCTTCGACAATGCAGGTTTTTACCTGGCAAAACAGTACTCAGGAACAGAAAAAAGATTAAGGCTGGTACACATCCCTTTTTAAATTAAGGAAATAATTATATACACATTGGAAATGCCCGCCAGAGCGTACTGAGATTCCACTTGCAGAAAACAAATCTCCGGTTGTTCGGAGTAGAAAGGTGACCCACAAATGAAATTATAGCAACAACCAGCAATGACTTTGTAACTCTATGCATTAAATACTTCGTCAGCATCGTGAAATAGTTCAATTTATGAATCTGTCAATTAATAATTTGGTGGTTATTCTTTTGCTAAACAAAATATAGATAAAGACTTCAGTCCTAGCCCACAAAGATACGGTGAAGCTGTTAAGGCCCTTCCGGTCAACAGCATTAGCTAGTTTAAAATAAAAATCTACTCTTCAATTTTATTTTTAGTATATATATATATATATATATATATTTATTTATTTATTACATATTATCATCTATCACTAGGAAAAACGGAGTTGTTCTAGAGTTTGTTGGTGGGATTTCAGTCTGTCATTTGACCGTATATTGTGTAATTTTGGTGGCATTTTTATGATATAGTTTTTTATTATGCACCGGTGAATTGTATTGGAAGTGATGACGCGAAATGTTTATTCTGAGGTGCCACGAAAACTCCATGTTTTAACAAGATGGCTTACGTTGTTCTGAAGCTTAGAAACGTTGACATAAGATTGAAGACATAACTTATCAATCGACGCTGGCAGTATTGTGTGGTAAATCGAAGATTGCCATTAACCAAGAAAAAAAAAACAACATAAAGAAAACGACAACTATTATATATTTAAGTTTATTCATTTATTTACATTTTTAACTAAATACAAAAAATTTATCTGTTATTACATCCATAAATTAAATACTCATTCACAAACAGATACTAATTTTACAATTTATAAGATTCATTGGTAGCATTCAAACTAAACAATTTATTTCCAACCGCATAAGTATTATGGTTAAGTATGGAAATAAAGTTGCAGTTACATCTAATTATTAATTACAATTTCTTTTACAATTTAATGAATATAAGAAGTATACACGTTTATGCTTAAGTAAAATGGTTGGTAACATTATAAAGAACATGTCTATGTGTGATTCCTTTTAAAAATGAATGTAGAAGTATTAAAGTGTTAATTGTACAATAATATAGATAAAATATACTTAGTTACTATCATCTATGACTAATAATTAAAAGAGATTAAACGTTACTTGTAGATTAGAGGGGTATGAAACATAAATAATCAGTTATGTTGTTCTTTACTTACAAAGTCATGTAGCCTATTCTTACAATTTGCGGTCAATGGCGGCACCTCAGTGGAGCCCCATTGTGGGAGGATGTTCTTGACGGGGTCATGAATAAATGTAAAAACGATATCAATGATTTTTGGTGCCAAGGAGGGCAGTCATTTTAGTGGCTACAGTTATATTTTCAATTACAAATATGTGTTGTTGAGATGTGAACCACGTAACTCGTCTGCTGTCCTCTTTGGCGGGCGGGTACCCCTAAAGGGTTTTCTCCAACAGTAAAAAAGTAAATCATGAATCGTAATTAAAAACAAGGAGATTAATTATTTTTTATCTCAGTGACAGAAGATAAAATACACGAGTAATGTTTCATACATAGTGTAATTACATATTACGTCATTCTGTCCATTCATTAGCTTTTTGTAAATCATAGATGTATTATCTGGTTAAGTATATACTTTGTTACATTAGTTTATATATATAACTATATAGAAAAAGCAATGAGTAAAAGTAAATTAAATGGACAAAAAAAATTTCAAAATAAAACGTTCGCTTAAAAAATCGTTCGGTTAGACCATTACGATAATGAGAATGACCAATAAAATAGCCTATTTGGTTAGTTAGGAAAATAGTTCAGTCGTTCTCAGCGTCAGGCAAAACCAGAACGAAACTTCGATATCAGTGGCGTAAATATGCCATCTGTAGCCCGTAGTAAATCCATTGTATGGGGTCCCGGTAAAAAATGTTGTTAAAAATGTTAGGATACTTCTTAGCTCGCGGCTTCGCGGGCCGGAGCCCCATATGGGCGAAGAACTCGGCCCCATCGGAACGGGGACCGCGGCCTGTGGCATTTTGTCAGCACTGCTCTCCTATAGTTTCGCCACTGTCCGATATAATAAATCATTAGGTTAGGTCACGAAATAATTGTGATTTTTGTAAGCGAGATTCGTTAAGTTAGGTTATAAATATGATCATAACCTAAGAGTGAGTATAGAGAAACGAGCATTGGAGACAAAAATATATAGAATAATTTTGATGTTGACAACTGCCCATTCAGCCATTTTTTTCTTGGTGTCAAAGATACATTTAAATGGCCAATTTAATATGTATTAGTTATCGTACGCTTACTTCTTACAAACATACTGCTACCAGTGTCAAGTGACTTCTATACTTATAATAACGCCGCAATGATCTTAAAAAACTGTGGTCATCTTTACCGATCCTCCTAGGTAGTTTTTGTGACATTTCTAAATATACATTCCATGTTAATTATTTATATCTACTTGAACACACAAACTATATTACGTAAAATATTGCATAAATTAGATTCAAATACCGCAAGCTTATGAATAATAGATACAATAGTTACATGACAGACCAAGATGTCGTCAAAAACTCCAGCTCTGCTTCTACAGACAAAAAGAATATTCCAGAAAATTTGTATTTAACTATTAGCCAAAATTACGACATATCATTAGCAATTCCAACCGGTCATGAAATATTTGTATTATAAAGTTATAAATATGTAAAACATAAATTTTAATTAAGCGGATGTGCTAGCTGCATTTATTGCATACAAACGTTTCCCCTGTTTCCTCCCTGGATAGTAGCATTATGGTAAATATTTTTATACCAAATAATATGTATCCACCACCGCCATGCCCGTACGTTTTGATTTTCTCCATAAATTACTTATTGTAAAAACTATTAGCCTTTGAAAATGAAAAAGTGCTCGATTTACAGTCATTTTCAGGTGTTCGTCAAACAAATTTCATGGATTAAATAAAAAAAAGCAAAACGTACAGTCAGAACCAAAGTCTTTATTGTTCTAAAACTGGAAGAAAATTAAAAATCGGTTCAGTTTCGGAGGAGGAAACAGAGTACTACGAAGTGATATTTTCGTCTATTTTCCATAGGTAAAATCAGCCCGAGCTGTTCATGTTCTATAATTCTTTTTTTGGGGCGCAACGCGATAGCAATAGATTTCTGAAATACCTACTTTTCCGACCGCATGTCCTATTAATACTTAAACAAATTACTATTATAGACGGGTTGAAAAAAGTATGAATTCATTTCAAATACTTGAAAAACATGATTACGCATGGAGTGGGTTAATCAAATATTTGTTACTTAATTATTATACTTACTATTTAAGGTCATATTGCAAAATAGATTCCGATTCGCAATATGCACGTTGCATTCATTACCTACTTGTATCGCAAATTTAATAGCTAACTGTACGTTAAAATTCCAACGTTTGGAACGCTATATTTGTCATGTGAATTATTTCTCTTTGTTAGTACTTTGTACACGAGTGATTTTATGTTTCTGAAGATATTAGCAAGATGTAATTATCCATAATAACGTTCAACTACTTATTAAACATAATTATAATTTACAAGGCACGTCGATATGGGTCTTAAATCCAACCAGGTGAAAATTACCCTTAACCGACGAGCATGTAAGAAAGCGTCCACGAAAGGAGTGTAAAAGGTGTGTTAAGATCGTAACAAGTCGAAGGGCTTAGTCTCTGCCTACCCCCAAGAGAGAGGCGTTATGCAATGTAAATGTATGTATATTGTAGGATTTTAATTTTAAACTATATCGTAGATACATGCTTATTTACACGGTAATTCTTGAATATATTATACAAGGGTAAATAGATAAAAACAATATTTTATGTTAAGCTCATTCTATCCCAGTTTCATATCTGCGGATCGGCTACGAACATATATACAGCCACACATATATCCACATTTATATACATACATACATCGTTTTACAACGAAAGTCAACCGTCTACGTTTAAAGGTCAGAGACCTTCAACTAGCCAGACTTTATTTTCCAATGTCTGCTAACATCGTTTTTGCAGCAGCGTCTGCGAACCGTGAACAATGATGGACCTTAAAGCTAACGAATTAATCGTTTTGTTATTCAGCTTAGTATTAACGTTCATAATAATTACCGTTGGTATTTAAAAAAAATCATATAAAAAGCCAAACGGTTATAACCTAAATCGAAATGAATCACGTACAAACGGCAAGCTTGCGTTCATCAAGCTTTTTATACATAACGATTACAAACAAACTAGCAAACTCTCCCGTGTGCAAAAAAACGCACTTTCACTTTTTCGCATCTCATTCCAAAAACAAATATAACATCGACATGATGTATCGAGCAAAAATCCGCTTGTTAAAGCGAATATGTCATGACCATTCCGATGGTATTTATCGGCTGTGTATTTATTTATTTAACTCTCCTCCGCTTCGATCAGCACCGGCAAGCTTGTATGTAAAGAGTGTGGTGATACCCTTGATGTGAACGCCACAACCCACGAAGCCACATCGCGTTCTGAACACAAGAACTTCGCTGATATTGTGTTATCGTAACCTTTCTGCCGTATAACAAAGCCGGTATTAGACTCCGCTTGCTCCACACACGTATTCCTTAAATTCACGACACCGATCGGCTTCGATAACCTCTTCCGCGGATATATAACGGCGAAATGCTCCAATGAGGTCCTATAAACGACCACCCGGACGTCCTGTCGTATCCCGCCGGGTCCCAGTAGCACCAGAAAGCCGGATTTCACTTCACTCTCGCCACATTTCTTAGTGAAATGTCCACCGCGACAATTCGACATTATATCCATTGGCATTTCAATGTTTTGGTAACAAAAAAAAGTTCATATAACACGATTTATTCGCAATGTTTTTTTATTCGATCAAGGAGGACGGGCAAGCGAGCGACGACACACCCCTATATAATTCTGAAACGTACTGAAGAGACATTTTCCGAATGGGGTGTATATATAAGTTTAGTGTGCCGAAGCAATTCGTGCGTTTTCGGTTTTGATCGTTACTTTGCATTCACTTTGGGAGGCAGCGGAGGCTTGGCGGACGGAGGCTAACCGGCCGAAATGAGAGCGTTTTCTAAGTGTAAGCGATTGGTCGGTTGCACGATAGTTTCTGATTTAGTATGTTTTTATATATGCATAGGTCGAATCGTACGGATGTTATCGTTCTCTGGTGAGAGATGTGAACGGGATTGATATTAACCTCTCTATACTGTAGATGAATTGTGTTCGCCTTGTAGACATTATGTTCATATTGAATTAAATCTCTTTAAAATGTCAAGTGATTTTTATTATTACGAGTAGATATACGATATTATTGTCGTTTCAATCCCTTGCCGATGTATTGTAAATAGATCTTTAATTTCCGGCATTTATTGAAGGTAAATTAATATTTATTTCTTAATATAAATAAACATCATGATTGTTTTTATAATGTTAAGGTTTTATTTACCGTTTGATCAATATGTCACCTGACGTGAAGAGGACATGAGGGCGGCGTTTATTCCATACAAACATATTCCCCTGTTTCCTACTTGGATGATGATGGGTAAAATATTTTTATACCATACAATTCATATTAACCGCCGTCACGTCCTGGATGTTTCAATAAATTAATTATTATAGAAGTAGGAGCTTTCCAAGAGAAAAAAGAAAACCGATTCATACGGTCTTTTTCAGACGTCTGTCAAACCAATTTGCCGAATAAAGTGTAATAAAGCCGAATAATTAGTACCAAAATAAAATAAAAACATTTCTCTTAAATTTAAACACTTGCCCGTAAAACTATGTATTGAATCAGATTTTATTCAAATTATAATGAGTATTAATTTTGTTTTTTTGCGGATCTCTAATTATTTTCGAAAATCAAAAGTACCCTAAGTAACGCGGAGTAACTTCAGCTATCTACCAAAATGAGTCCCGTTAAAATTCGTCCAGCCGTTCCGGAGATTAGGAACAAACAGACAGACAGACAAAAATGTTAAAAATTGTATTTTCGGTATCGTCATAATAATTCCGGGCTACATGTACATGTACCAGGCTAATGCCTTTAGGCATGTTTGGATATATACTTACTTGCTTATTCCGGAATAGGTCGCCTCGACCATGTTTATGGTGGTTGAGACCCAGTCTAACGCATAAGCCCCATCAACCCCGATGTGAGTAAAACTGGTAACAGAAGTATCAGCGTTACCAACCGGTACGTAAATTTACTCACTGTACGGTAACCAGTGTCTAAATTATACTATGTAAATGTACGATAATTTTGAGCGATAGCTAAATGAACATCAGTGCACAAATATCACGGTAAAAAAAAAAAACTAAGCAAAGTGAACTTTTAGTCTCCCTACTTGTAACAGGCTATGAGTTTGTAAAAAGGTGAAAACCTTGTGGATAATTTGAAGTGCCAAGTATAGGCAAATAAGTAAGAAATACTGGTGTAACACAACACACCTATCGACTCAGTGATCGATTTTTAACCGGAGGGATTAGACAGACGTTAGTTTTCTACTACCGTAGTATATTATTTCAAAAAAAGATGTTCATTCTATTTTTAAACGCGTAATGAATATATCTTGATCGTTATAGAAATCGACATGCATGTCATCGACATACATGCAAGACATGTATGTCTTCGTAGATGATGTTTGTATGTTAATTTCAAACCTTATAAAGAGGAGTCAAAATAGAAAATTTAAATTGGAAATTCGTGATAGAGGTTTGACAGGGAACTTATTGGTTACAAAAGTATTCGTTTAATAATACTTTGGTTTAACCTTTTTGGGTATTTGAAAAAGCGACAAAGGTCGAGAGTTCATTTCAATGTGGTAAAAATAGACATAATAATGTTTTTATCTGCAAAAAATTCTAAATAATAATTATTAAATGTTATACTGGATTCCATTTGCGTTTTTTTCCTTTGTTACTCTGAAAATTGATTTAATTCACGTAAGTGGTTTATTGAGATGAATTTTACTAGAAAAACGTTTAAAAATATCGACGAAGTACAAACTATGTTTTATTGGCCTGACTCGGAAAGGTCGATAGCCCGAATCTATCGTGCTAAGAGGGATAGTATGGCGTGTCTTAAATAATTGGTTATTCTAACATTTCTGTATCCACACAGAATCATAATGTGTAGTGTATGAGAAATCATATTGGGTTAAATTAATACTGCTGCTATATCTAACAATCTAGCGGTTTAATATATATGTATTACTATATATATATATATATAAATTAATTACATTTGAAAACAGTTATGAATTAAGCAAATAAATAAAAATAAACATTAGTGTTTTCCTTTTTAATATTTAATTTAAACCAATTGAGGTGTTTATTAAGATTATAGGTAATCTTTTTGGTATTTCTTGCAGTCAATATTTATAAAGATGACGACTTTTCAAAAATAAGCCGTACTGTATTTTAAATTATTTATTACGTTATGTCAACGAAATACAGTTTAGTTAAAGTCCTGTCTGACCTCAGTGCCCGGGGAATACAAGGTTCATGCACATGTAAAATTACTTCAAAATACAAACCTATTTTTTTTTTTCGTTGGAATTTCGATTAATTTCTGCTGCTACTTCTACTTTTTCAGAATTCTTTTTCAAATTCAATTATTTGTATAATAGTGATAGTTTGGAAAGTTTAATATCATTGTTGATTGAAGACCTTTTTGTTCAATAGAATTTAAAGGCAGCAATCACTTATATGGCTATATAAAGCCACGATGACTTACGGCGGTTTTTAATGTCGAATGTTAAAAGTTAAGATTGAGATCAAACTAAAAATAAATCGGTTTTTTTTTTGACTATCACTGACACTTTAGAGAATAAAAAGGATTGAAATTTCGGTAAAACAGATTGAGATCGCATATTTAGATTGACCGGTAGTGGACGTATATTCAAATTTACCTATCATGCTAAATAATGAGCCTGAACTTTAGGTGAAAGAAAACATAGTTATGCATAGCATGCCCATAGAAAGTTTTGTAATAATGCCTGCCAGGGTAGCTACCACGCGACGCGGTGCCTGCGAAAGCCACCCCGTGTCGCCCCCATCCCAAATGCAGCGGACGGCCCCGGGGGGTTTTAGTGGGTATTTCCGGGCGACTCTTGCCCGGGTGAGTCCCACACTGGCACGGAGCTCGTCACTCCGTGCCCTCTTATCTATTGTATTTGGGGGATTCTGATCCTCCGAATACAATAGATAAGGGTAGTGCGTAATGCATTTCCCCCCGTCAAAAAAAAAAAAAAAAAGGGTAGCTACCACCATCAAGTTTAAGAATCTGTCGCCAAGCACCAATAGGTGCGTGTCAGCAGCATCATATAAGAGCCTGTACCGTAGGTTCAGTTATACCATTTTTATAACAATAAAATGGTAGATCAGATAAGAGGCAAATACCTATCTTCCTTGATGGTTATCTGCTCAGTTTGTTAACCGTACTATTTGCTAAGTTGCTATTTTGGTTTATGATTACAATAAATGATGAAAATGTTCTCATGTCAACCACTGGATGAATGCGAGTTACGAATTAAAAATTGAAAAGGAACCAAGTATAAAAACATCGATGATTGAGAAATTTTTTGTGAATTCATTCACCAGGTATCGATTCAAACATCGATACTTTTTTAAAGAATCGCCATCCCTATTACTAATGATAATTATTATAATAGCCATATGTCAAGGGAAATAGAGGTGATGAGATCATCTGCATCAAACATGTGTGGATTGCTCAATATGTTATTCATTATTGTTATGTGAATGTTATTATATTATGTAATAATACATAGGTAATAGTGTGACCAGGCGACAGATGTTTACGCTCGTGCCCACCGCTGGAACCTCTTAATGTGTAAAACATATTATTAAGGCACGCATGTCAAACTCAAATAGACTTTGGTGAGCCAAATATAAATACTAATTGGGTATTACCGTCATCAAATAAAAACATCTAGTTCGAAGAACTGGATCATAATCGTTAATGTATAAAATAAAACAAATATAATTTCTTCACAGTAATTTAACAATTGATTTATCTTTAAGTAAGTTAGCTATTTGTTTACTTATATTAAATTTATTTGCAAAATGATCACGAAACGCATCGTCAGCAGGTTTAGGTTGCAGTTGCGGTGAGGGCCACATGCGGCCCACAGGCTGCGAGTTTGACATGCGTGTATTAAAAATGTAGTTTTTGAAGAGTGTTATGTGAGTATACAATTCAAGGACGCTATAACACTACAACATCCCTTCTATTAACATCCCTCAACATCCCTCTACCTTAGCAGATTATTAAGAATAAAAAAGGATTATCATTAATTAACTATGCTTCTTAAGCCGATTTTTGGTCTAAAAAGAGTCCGTGGTAATCAAGAAGCTTTCCAATTGAATACTGAGAAATATTAGCTCATTAGTGCTTGGAAACAGACATGCCTACGACTATGTTTGCATAACCTTCCATAAATACAGCTGTACGCTTTGCAAGTGATTCTCTATTGAAATTCATTTAGAAGTCACCAGGAAAATGTAGTCTCGAGTCAAATAGTACATAAAAAGAAACGACTGTTGACCCCAAAACAAAAGGAGAGCCGTGAAGGTAAACTGGAACCTTTTTAGTGAGTTAAAATATTTTTAGAATCAAATAAAACTTTGGAGACAGTTTTAATATCTGTGGGTACGATGGTCGATATCAAAGAGCGAGGTAAAATTATAATATAACTATCTGTGCCCGCGACTTCGTCCGCGTGGAATAGTGACTTTGGGTAGCATTTTAAATTATTTAGGCTAATTATTTTACAAATAAGATACATACGTATTAATACTTTATTATTCATGTATATAAGTACATAAGGTATAAAGTATTAATGTGAATTTATTTTAGTACATTTTTATAAACTACGTTTTTTGTTTTCCCATCTTTTGTCATCAGTATTCGCATGCGTGTGACACAGTCGTCTGCCCTCACGTGTCTGCCCGATCGGGTAAGCACACTTAGGGCGAAATCTATACAGCATACTCAGGCTTATCTCAGAATTTTAACTCCATAAATCAAGTTTATAGTCACTAGCTTAGCATTTGCTTAGTTTAACCTAAGCAAAGTACAAGTCCACAGATTCGACGACTTACGGAAACCTTAGCTATTTTTATTCGAGCTCGGCAAAATGACTGCACTTCACTTGATGTTAAATTAAGATGAGCTGAAACGTGTCACAGTAACGGTATTTCACCATGTGTATGGTAGTCGCGACCCAATCGTGATTATTCTCTTACCATCACACAAATTGTCGGATCTATGTATATTGACTGATTGCGGAACGTGATGCGTGCGCAGTTCAACGCCGCGGCCCTTCCTTTCATCACCTATTTCCTATTGTTATTTTACACCCTTGAGGGTAAAACTTTTACAAACTTTGAATGTCATATTTATTTATAACTAATCAACAGCCTAAAAAATAAGTTACAAGCTTCTAGCTTTAAAAATGATGATACTTCAATTCAACTTTTCATACACCCTTTCAACCCCTTACAATCCTTTTTTCGCGCATTAAAAAGTAGTTTCTCCTCTTCCTTTCTCAGGCTCTAGACTATCTGTGTACCAAATTTAATTTAAATCGATTCAGTAGTTTTGGTGTGAAAGCGCGAATGAGAGTTACTTCCGCATTTATAATATAAGTAAGGATAAAATAATTCTATATTCAGATTTTGGTTAAATTATCTACAAAAAAAAAAAAAACAATATCTAAAAACAATATAAAAAAAAAAAAAATTGCGACAATAAAAAAATGTGCTTTACATATAATTTAATATGTTATATTGCAAACAAAAAAAACTTGTTACATGGATCTAAAACAATATTCTCAAAGAATGACCTGGGACGGGACGGGACGGGAATATAATTATCTGGATTCCACGCGAGCGCAGTCGCGGGGACAGTTAGTCGTGAATAAAAGACACCATTTTCCTTAAAAGTATTTATTTTACTTGAGAGTCCTTGAGATACTGTTGTGTTTTATAATTAACTAGCTGTATGCCCGCGGCTGTGTCCGCGTTTCATATATTCTTCAGTGCATTTTAATCTTTTTATACGAAACCCTATAATCATTTATTAAGTATGTACTAAGATAAAGTAAAAATATTTGTTATAAATTCAACCTTACCTTCTCCGTAAAACTGTGCGTAAAATGGGACTTTGTTCAAATTTTTATTAGTTTTAATTTTTTTACGTGGAACCCTATTATTTTCGAAAATTAAAAGTAGGCTAAGAATAACGCACTATTACTCAGTCTCATCTTGGAAACAAACATCACCGTTATGTTATATATAGGTTGAGTTTACGACGTCTATGGTGTCTGTTAAGAGGATATGCCAGCGCTATTTATTCCATACAAACGTAGTCCCCTGTTTCCACCCTGTATAGCATTATGGTAAATATTTTTACATTTTGATATTTTCTATAAATTAATTATTGTAGAAATATTTCGTCATTTTCAGACGTTTGTCAAATAAATTTGACACCATAAATTACGCCGAGTAACTTCAGCTATCTACCAAAAAACGAACCGATAAAATCCGTCCAGCCGTTCCGGAGATCACCCAGAACAAACAGACAGACAACAATTTTTTTGTTTATTTCCTAAAAATTGTATTTTTGGTATATGTATCGTATATAAATTCATGTCTATTTAGTAAAAAAAAATTCACATTACAAAGAGACACTACAATTTTATTTATTAGTATAGATATAGACATAGCCATCTTTATTATCTTCCTAAAAAAGTGTCAAAATTATTGAGGTTTAAAATATTTGAACGACCATTTATTCCAGTTTTCAAACAGATTGATGCTTTTGACTGGAAGGGTCTAGACCGCTTAAGGTACTTAAGGCACTCAGCCGAACATAGTAACAAGTACAAGGACACCAAAGTCGTACGAACTACGGATTGACCGTTAGTGCCTCTCTATGGTTTGTAATAAAAGGTTCTTTACAAAACTCAAGTACTTGCGTGTAAAATGCAATAGTATAATGCGTGCAATCCTAGAGAGCCTCAGCCTGCAGTACGAATGTTTCGCGCTGGAGGCCAGCCGCCTCCCCGGTTGGGGTTTCTAAGCACGGATTACTGACTCTCTCATCTGTTTTCAACATATAAACATACACATAATAAAACACAAATATCTTATGATACAATTAAAAATTAACACTTTTTTTATACGATTCAATTATTAAATAATTAAGTATTACGTTCATTTCATAAACTTGGGTGGGTACTTACAGCCGGTAACCGAACTAAATACCTATATCAAACAATTTTGCATTATAATTAAACAGACGATCCTTCCGTGACTTGCACTCGTTAATATTTTAACAGAGCCGGCACGTAACGTCTACGTTGTGAACTACTTTTCAACCTTTACGGTTAACAATTCGTTCCGAGTTAAATAGAGTTCTATGACGTCGGGCAATTTTTAGATAAACTAAATAAATTAACTTATATTTTACAGTTAACTTTTGTGTTATTCGAGTTCTACAAGACCACTGTATATCATATAATCTATACAAATATACAATAATTGAAGTGATTCTTTGTAATATCAAAATACCGGTTTTTAACTAAATACACGTGAATACATATACGGCACTTAGGGAACGTACACATACTACGTGACCTATTTTTTAACATTTTTCGACCCCTCCCTCCCCTCGGGGATCACTCGTAGTATATGTCAAGAACCAGCCCCCCCCCCCCCGCCTCCTTAAAGTTATTACGTGGTATTAACAAGTATAATTTTTTAATCATTTCGCAGGCAGAACGTATAACAAATGTAAATTATTTCATTAATATTCATCTATATGCGGCGTTTATTACATAAGACTGCATGTATGTTTATAATTACTAATAAATTAAATATTATGAAGAAAAACTTATGTAAAAACATATTGTTACCGTAACTTAATCTACGAAAACAACAATGGTTTTCTATTTAATTACATAAAATATCCGTCTCACATGGCACGTCTTCAATAAATTCGTTCCCAGCAGTAACCCACTCGGATACATCATTTTTTTTTTTTCTAACCTAGCTAATGCTGTTGACCGGAAAGCCCTTAACAGCTTCACCGAACTTTGGGGGCGAGTGCTGAAGGCACTCAGCCGCAAAAGGTAACTAGCACAAGGGCTACCAAAATGGTACGAACCTCGGCTTGACCGTTACCTGAGTATACAAACTCTCTCGCGAATTGGATCCTAACTAATCCCTACATTTTTTAATCTTAAATAATAAAAAAAAGGTTCCTTACATGACCTATGTACCTGCGTGTTAGTGCAAGAGTGTGTATGCAGTGTTGTGCGTGTAATTCTCAATGCATGGGCAGTGTCATTGTATCACGCTAGCGGCGACGTCAAGAGCCTCCCCAGTTGGGGGACACGTCTTGGGTCGTCGCCTGAGGGGGATCCGGAGAGTGTGCGGGAGCAAAATTAGCAGCCTGTCCCGGACGGCGAGAACGGTGGTTACGCGGGCGTGGGCGCTGACACGCATATTTTCGAGGTAAGTGAGGAAAGATCCTATTACTGGGAGTGATGGTATCGTCGCGACTCTTTAAAATGTTACGAGAACGACGCCGCTTGCGGCCGGCGTGTCGGACTGGCAAGTACGAGACGGCTCGTACAGTGAGGGGGTTCGGGTGTGTCTCTGCGCGTTCGAAGAAGGTGCGACACTGGGTTTTCATGACGGACCTAACGGAAGGTAGGTTGAGATCACTGTATAAATTCACAGTTCTCTCGAACCATTGGGCACCTACAGCCTTCCTTACAAAGCGATTCTGAATCCTTTGTAAGGCGTGCGTCTGAGTTCGACTAATATGACCAAACGCAGGCGCGCAGTACCTGGTGATGGGTCTGACCACCATCTTGTACAGGGTAATCTTATGGCGGAGGGCCATTTTGCTCTTGCTGTAGTAGAGCGGAAAAGACGGCCTAGCACCATGGAGGTCTGGCGCTTGATTTTCTTAACGTGGGCTTTCTTAAAGTAATAAGATTTCTTAACATAAGGGGAGATTGTGTTCAAAGGAATGAGCCTATACAGTATATATGTAAATGCGATAAATAATAGGTACATAGGTCCTGTTAGGAACCTTTTTTTAATTATTATTATTATTAAATAAATAAAAAAATGTAGGGATTAGCTAGGATTAAAATTCCGCGGGAATTTTTACTCTTATGTAACGGCCAAACCGAGGTTCGAACCCTTGAGCTAGTTACTTTTTGCGGCTGAGTACCTTCAGCACTCGTCCACAATGTTCGGTGAAGCTGTAAAGGACCTTTCGGTCAACAGCATTAGCTGGAAAAAAAATAGGTATTGTATGTATGTAATTACCATGCACGACCAAAAATTTAGTCATGGTTTGGTCACTTCTGCGACTCTCCGAGGGTCTATGTCTTGTGTCTTGGCACCGCCTTGGTTACGACATTGGCTGTATACCCTTGACAATTTGTATGCAAAATTTCACGATGATCGGTCGAGTAGTTAAAGCGTGAAAGCGTAACGAATAAATAAACAAACTAAAATTTGTATCTATAATATTATTTATGAATTGTTATTGTATCTAATTGCGAGTGTCCAAAACAGGTATGACGACCAAAGGCCGTTGAAACCCGTGCCTCGAGTCATTGACGTCATCAGTAAAACAAATAGATCGTGCATTTGTTTTGAAACAAGGCTGTTACTCATCAGTAGAGGCCTTGGAGTATCCATTATCTATGTAGTACTTTTGATAGGATTGTCTTTAATAAGTTCTATTTAAAATTTACAGATCAAGCAAAAATAGAAATGGAATAAGATTGTAAGTTTATATTGAGATGATAAATATTTTTCATTAACATTTAAATAAGTCTTCAAGTAATTAATGTAAAGTTTTTTGCTAGTAATATGTAGTAGGTTTTTAAAAACTATTTAAAATAATTTACCCGTCTATACTATTATTGTAAAGACAGAGGACTCTCGCTAAAACCAGGATATGAAGATAGGCTTTCTCTAAAATCCGACCTACCTAATTACAACCCTTAACTTTGAAAACTCATGGCATAAAATGGTCGAAAATCATTTTAAGAAATCGTTTTTTTTTTTTAATTGAATGAAATACACAAATTCTCCTTAATATATATTTTTCTGAACCTCGTAGACGACACTTATTGTAACGTTTATATATTCAATAAACAATATTTTTTCAACAATGAAATGCTGCACATTTTTGAGGTTAGAATATTAAGAATTTCTCTTCGCGTTTCACATGATTAATAAAATATTAAAGGCACACGTTTGCAAGTTTCCGAAATGATTTAACGATAACACACTAGGTACGAACTTTCGTTTCCACTTGAATCATCTATTATGTCTAGTGAAAGTATTCGTTTTGATGTTACCTTTAGATATTATTAGGTGTTGAATAACACTGTTATTTAGAATTTACATTAGTACATGGAGAGATGGAACGAGCATATTGTAATGATTTAATAATTGAATGTATTATTTCTATAGTGACTGGTTAAAAAACAGAACGCCATTATGATAAGCGATATGGTTGTGACGATCGATATCCAGTCAGACTTGAGTCCATTATTCCAGTTAATAAAAGCTTATTTTTTAATTGTTTGTCAGCAGGATAACCACGTATATATCAAAATAACTGTCATCGGTCTTAGTGTTTAAATAGATTCGTTATTGTTTATGATTAATTGGAATTAAGAGGATATGCGCAAAATTTTACCTACGCAAAATAGACGAAAAAACAACACTTCGTAGTACCTTGTTTCCTCGTCCAAAACTAAACCGATTTGTCTTTCGGTTATAAAATACTAGTTGCTCTTCGCGGTTTTTGTCGTGGGAGTTTCGATAATACTATCCTATGTTACTCTAAAGCGATGATGGCGCAGCGGGGAGTGGGGCCGGATTCCGCGTTAATCGACGCGGGTTCGATCCCCTCCACCTTTCCGACTTTAAAACCGGCCTGAGCTTTCGGTGATGGAAAACATCGTAAAGAAACCATAGCATGGTGGTAGGGCATTTTCTAACAATGCCCACCTGGGTAACTACCACCCTCAAGTTTGAAAACCTGTGGCCAAATACCAATAGCTGTGTTCCAGCATCATCACTTGAGAACCACTCCTTCTAGGCTTAGTGTGTTTAGCATCTTGGACCACATCATCACTTAACATCAGATGAGATTGTGGTCAAAGCACTGAGCCTATTCCGTGTAAAAAAAACTCTCTGGATTTCAACTATCTCCATAGCAAATTTCATCCAAATCGGTCCAGTAGTTTTTAAGTTTATTCGTTACATATAAAAATACAAATCTTTCCTCTTTACAATATTAGTATAGAAGAAAGTCTTTGGTTATGTAGCTACGTTTTGCTTTTATGAATTTTTTTGGACCAACGTCTGAAAATGACGGTAAAATCGAGATTTCTTCCATTTTGAAAGGCTCCTAGTTTCTACAATAAATAATTAAAAGAAAAAAAAAATAAATATATGGGCATAGAAGTAGTAGATGTATATTGTTTGGTATAAAATATTTATCATTATACTATTATTTAGAGAGGAAACAGTTTCACTATTTTATACTTGATATCATATCCTCGGTAGTATAGTGGTAAGTATCCCCGCCTGTCACGCGGGAGACCGGGGTTCGATTCCCCGCCGGGGAGGTATCTTTTTTAAATAGTTTTCCGTTAATCATTCATAATTATTTTTATTTTCATGAATAATTCACATGATGATAAAAGATATACTAAACTAAATTTCATGTGTGGATATTTAATTAATAGAGATTTGGCTTCACAAGAAAATATCAGTCCTTTTATTTATTTATTTTTTGTCGAGGGGAAATGCATAAGAAAATTTCAGTCCTACCCTAACATAAGCATAGAGCTAAAAATCTATGTCTATTTATAGAAATAACTAAATTATACAAAACTAATTAAAAGTACCATTTTTTTTTTACGACGGGAATGCATTTACGCACTACCCTTACCCATTGCATTAGTGAGACCGAAGTCCCCCAATGCAATTCAAAGTACCTAATTATTACCTTTACATAAAATATAACAAATGAATGCCGTTCAGCTCGCCGCCAGACGCGAAGGCTCCCAGAAGGCTGGCCGCGTTACTACGTTGGATTTATTAAAATTTATTTTAAAAATTGTTGTATTCACTTACTATTAATTAATAATTTCTTGATGATAAAAGTACACATCCTTTCAAAAATATCAAAACATTTAAAAAAAGCAAACTAATTTTCTCGATAATAACTGTTCTGAAGTCGTTATGAATATTTAATTCATTAAAAATTCATACTTTGAATACAAATTTTTCACGGTATGTGGTAGACATACAGAGCCATCTTGTGAACACGTTCATAACTATTAAGTGGTACATTTAATGAGTACTGAAAATATTTCCTAATTATGATAACAACAAATAACAGATGGCAGCACGATTACTACTTTACTGTTGATAATATATTAAAATTTGATACTAGCTGTGTGTCCCATGGCTCGTCCGCGTTTCATATATTCTCCACTACATTTTAATTTCTTTTTATGCGGAACCCTAATTATTTTCCAAAAGTTATTTTAGTATCTACTAAAATAAAGTAAAAAAAATTGTCATACATATATTTAAACACTGTTCCCTAGAACTGTGCATTGAATCGGATTTTATTCAATTTCTGTCCAGCCGTTCCGGCGATTACTCTGTACAAACAGACACAGATTTTTTTTTTTATGTATTTAGTAAAAAAATCTATTTTGATATTACAAACAGAAACTTCAATTTTATTTATGAGTATAGATGATGAATTTCCACAAAGTATCGGCTTCTCCGATCGAATGTATTTCTAAGTGTCACTAAATTATTCTAAAATTGTTTGAAAATCTAATTACCTTGCTTTGTCACTTTCAATCGACATAATTGCTAAACTATATAATCTATCCTGAGTCATTGTCGATCTCAGATAGTTTTTTATTAGTTTTAGCCTAGAAAATGACCTCTCTACAGAAGCAACGCTCACTCGTATTGTTTAATATATTCGGAGAGCAATAAACAAATTTGGAAATGCCGGTGCTCTTTCATTTTCCCATAAAAATTTGAACATTTTAAATGGATTTTCAAAAATTCTGATGTAAGGATAGATTTAAAGCTTCTTTTTAAACTAACTTTTTCTTTACATAAATTTCTAATCTAGTTGCAAAGTGTTTTTTCCTTATTTTGAAATATTCCCAGAAATCCAAATAGGTCATTATGATTTTTCAATTGTTCAAAACGATCTAAAGACTAAAAAGACTTTCTGTAGTTTAAAAAAAAAATAGGACTCTTGTATGCGTTTATCGGATCTACAATAGATTCATTATTACCTTCATTATTATTGAAATGTTTGTTTCTTTTCCAAAGCCTTTTATTTCGCAATTCTGTAGATATTTCCAAATCTTCTGCAAAAGCTTGAACTAAAATTTGTTCGAGTCCAGTATTTATGTAGTCACTTAATCATTTTAAAAGTTTTTTAAATGAAAAAGGTGCAATGGATACGTCTACAGATTTACTTTGGAGTTCTTTGTTTACATAATTGACTTGGAATAGTAAATCGTACCAAAAACCAGTGGTACTAAAAATGTATAGTCCTTCATTGTATTTTCAAGAGATTCTGCTTTGCTTTTGATTTGTGGATCTTCGGAAATTCCTGATATCTCCAAAAAGATTTTTTTTTGATAACTCACTACTTTTACGTTTTGAATCCAACATTCCCACCTGGTATCGCAAAGAGACTTCACAGTAACTTCTTTTACATACTTGAGAAGTACTAATCATCTTATTGAAGATGCCGAAAACAAAACATATAGCCTCTGGAGAATATAAAAAAAAAGGTTCTGGACAAATTTTTACATCTCCCAATAGGTTATAATTATGCCAACGCAAGGAGTAAAAAATGACCTTGGATTTTCTTTTAAGAGTCTAGCTTGAACACCGGAGACTTTGCCCTTCATGTTCGAACAATTGTCATATCCTTGCCCTCTTATGTTGCTGATGTCAAGCCCTAATCTTTGAATTTTTTTCTTTAATCCAAAAAATTAGATTTTCTCCTGTATGTATGTATAAATTTGATTTTTTTTTTCTTATATAACTGTATTCGAGCCTTGTAATTTCCATTCGATACATATCTTATGCTAAGAGAGATTCGCTATCGTTGCTCGAACATTACTCCCGTTCATTTTGCCATTTAATGGGCATGTGTTTCATATCTAGTCAAAAAAGACACTTACGGGTATCCGTTTTATCTATTTAATTATAATAAACACGATAATGAATCTTATCCATCAATGCGAACTTAATATATTTATATTTTTAATTATTTGAATAATTTATAAATTATCGTTTATCGTCAGGAGCAATTTGCTTTTAATTTCGAAAAGTAACTTTTTACTGTAATGCGGGACCCGTTTCGAAATTCGGTGGCAATCGCTCCAATCGCCCTAAATCCGGGCCTGTGTAGATCATCTGTCATACATAGTGTCTTGTTTAATCCTTATTTTCACTGAAACTTAATTGCATAGACTTACGTTAGTTAAATAATTTTATTTACAGTTATATGAACTTTTAACTGTATTTATATGTATTTTGAATGCACTAATTATATGTAGTTTAGAGGAACAGTAGTAAAAATAAACCAAGTTTAAGGATAATACGAAATAAAACAAATATTTTGAAAATTATTTTTTTATTCATCAAAATAAAATTATTAGATCGTAAAATAAACAAATAATGCGGACGGATAATGTGTTTTTAACAAACGTATAATATATCTCGCCTATACATATGATGTGTACCTATATGAATGAATTCTATCCAGAAAATAGTATACTTAATTAGTCCCAAGATTATTTTAAATGTATATTACAGTTTTTGATAACTTTCATCGACTCGGAGATAAAAAAAAATAACCTTTCTCTTCACAAGTTTATATATATATATATATTATTTACGAATTATTTTTTCCTTTTCAGGCTGAATTCAGGGATACAATAAACGTTCTTGGCGATTATAGAAAAAAACAGTAGGTATACATATTTTATACATATATATTAAAAATGTAAGTAAAAAATTAAAAATAAACATTTTAAATTCGGAATGTACATTTCACAAAAGGTTTTTAAATTTCATAAATAATAGAATAAATAGATCATTATATTATGAAGTTATAATGTAAAAATATTTCACTAAATAAAAAAATACATCAAATGCTTTTTTTAATAATCAATTCAATTATTTAATTACATTTTCTAAACTTCTTTTTTATTGTTGTTTTAATTATAATAAGAGTTATGCCGGTATGAAAACTCATCATATATTGTAAACAGGTAAATATAAAACAAATTAAGTAAACTTTGTAATTATTTACTGAAAATCATTGAAAAGTTATAAAAGATTATTAACAAAGTTGATAATGTTAATAATAGTCGTGATTAAATGGCTTTAGTCAAAACAACACCTTATTTAATAAAATACAAAAATCAATACATTTCATTAATAAATTTATTTATAAAACTGCCAACTTTGTTCAGTTCGCGACGGTACAGTTTTTGACGGAATTTCCCCCAATTCCCTCTACACATAACATTCGTTTAACACGAGTAAATAAAAAGTCATATTTTAATGGTTATAAAAAATATATTGTGAAGGTTAAATAATATATTATATTTAAACTAGATAATAACAACTAAACGATAATTTTTAAAGTGAAAACTAATATAAAGACCAGATTTTGGACGGATATAATCAAAAGTATATCTCTTATTTATTATTATAATAATTATACTAAGATACATATATATATTTTTTAATCTGTGGATAGACGAAATAGTTTATCGAAAGGAGGTTCACATTTAAGGCACGTCGATTGGATATAAAAGGCCATAGATAATTAAAAGTAAAAAAAGGAAGAAATAAAATTTAATTGGTTAGTTGATCTAAGTATCATATGGAGCCAAAGTAAGGCACTAGATTTTTAATATTCCATTGAAGGAGTTTAAAAAAATGGTAATTTGCTAGATAAAGTGTGATGGTTTCATCAGCCTGGTGGGTTTTAAATACAATTTTATATTTACAAAATATCATTTTCTATATAATATAACTTATATCTATATTGCAGCTATATATAATAATAATATTCATTTCGTATTGACGATTTATCATTAAAGATTATTGTTCGTAGCAACAAATGATCAATAAAACCATATTGACGCTTTCTGCATACTGTTGGAGACCATTTTTTTTTTGACGGGGGGAAATGCATTTATGCAATATCCTTACCTATTGTATTAGTGAGACCGAAGTCGCCCAATACAATAGGTAAGGGGGCACGGATCCTGTTGGAGACCAGGTGCCGTTATAAGGAGGCAATTCGACGCTCGACCATGTACCAAACGAAGGGTGACGCAATGACCCTTTTCTTTTAGAAATATGGCTTATTGCGGAAGTTTTTTTTTTAATTTGTTATTACATTCTAGCTCTGTAATCATCGTATTTTTACTTGTGATAATCTTTCACTACCAACAATATATTATTATAGGAAATTACTTGTCAACTTTAAATTTAGTTCCGTCCAATAATTTTATTAATCGGAACGGATGTAATCAATCGTCCGACCAGCTTCAATAGTATATAATCTATATTGCTAAATTGTCAAACGAATGATTTTATATATTTTATCTGTGCCGCTGTGAAATCGAGGCAGAACGGCCGGCGACGCAAGTATACACACGAAAAAGACATACATGGAACGTAAAAGAGCGACTGAGAAAGCAAATTGCATACGCAATACTGTTTTTGGTCATTGTTTACAGCGCAACGTTCTGTAGCATACTTCAGACCGGCACATTTGAAATACGCGTGCTATACTTAAGTTATTATAATACGCAATGAAATATACAACGAAGCTATATATATATAAATAAATGGAATTATATAACACTATGTGCTGGTTTATATACATTTATGTTTGAACTATCGGACTATATATCGGAACTTTGTTCAACTTTTTTATCGAAATGTAGACTCAAAGTACTCAAAGTAAAATAATCTGTGTTTTTTTTAAATACCTATTGCGATTTTTAATCGCATAATAATATTGAATTATAATAAAGGTTTTTGTGAGATTTACACAGTGCCTGTGTGTTTGCTTATTTATGTATCTGTATTACCGTATTATGAACGTATAGATAGTCTATAAAATCGACGGACTTATCGATAATGGTTAGTCATCATTGGTCACTATAAATATCGTTCATTCCTTTACTTGAGACCAAATAAATCATATAAAAAAAGAAATCTATACTTCGCAAAAAAAACTTCCGAGATTCCTAAACGAGAATTCAAAATAAATTTTCTACCATCTATCATTTTCCGATGGAAACCTTTTCAATTCATGAACACGATGTCGATATCGACAAAATTAAAACATCGACATTATATACCTTTTTAATAATATTCTATTTTCAACTCAAAAATCATAATTGTTGTGGATTTTTTTTAAAATATTTTAAGAAATTTCTAGAAGATGTGATCAAACAAGAATACACGTTTTAAACTTAACAAGAAGATCGTTACTGCTACCTACTTTTAGTGTGCTTTGAAATATTTACAATATAAAAATTAAGAATTCTTAGCACATTATTTTTGTTAGAACACAACAATGAACCAATAATAATAGAGATCAACCATTTTAATTTAATTTTCTTTAATTTCAACATATTTAAATATAAACTTTAATGTATATACCAAAATCGTCTATGTCGTATTATTATAATTATTACATTAACTATGTATCGATTTTTTCTTCCAATTTTAAAAGACTTTAATAGTTAATTATGTCACATGTTTCTTAAAAACTTATATGACTAAATAAGAGATAATAAAATAAAAATATTTCAACAATTATATTTACAAATACTATTTGTAAAAAATAAAATAATTATGTATATATATAGATTTTTTTAAAAGTAACAATATTATTTTACAGCGTTTCTCAATCTTTTTTACGCCAATCCCTTTAAATGATAAAATTTAGAAATCTTTCAAAAATTTGTTTTTTTTTTTTATGTAAACTTAATATCGAATTATGACTTCGATTGGTGTTTCTTAGTGGATATATGAAATTTAAAATAATTTTGTTTTCGACATTTTTATCTCGGGTGCTCTACATGAAAGGTTTGAGAAACACTGATTTCACATACTCCGTAATCGAATACGAATCATCATACCTCGGTGCTGTGCGTCTGTATACGTACTTTCTTCTGGCTTCCGTTCCTGTTGAGGGGCGGCGAATGACCTGAATATCCTGGATTCTGTATACCCAATCCTCCGGGTTCACCTTCCCTCGGCCTGGGCTTCTTGAGCGAGGACCTGAGCGGCGACTTGGTGATCGTGCTAGCGTCAGACAAGCCAGTAACTGTGGTCGTCGTTGTATTCATAGAGGCGACGCTTCCATGACCGTTAGTACTATACGGTTTGCCCGAGGAAATCCGTCATAGATATACCTGGGATTTTAAGGAAGATTATGTTTGAAGGACTACAAAAAACGAACTATTTATTTAAAGCACAGAGAAATAATACAAAGTTTGGACTGAATAACTTGTATCTAGGATTGTAATGAAGCAAAATTGTCTAAAACTTAATGGTCGAAGGGCATTTTATAATGATGCCCGCCTGTGTAGCCTACCACCCTCAACTTTGAAAACCTGTCGCCAAATACCAATATAGGATGTGTTCGGCAGCATCACTTGAGAACCAGGACCTCTAGGCTTAGTGTGTTTACCATCCTGGACAACATCGTCATCAGGTGAGATTGTGGTGAAAGCATTGAGCTTAACAGTGAACACATTTTTTTATAATTATGGCAATGCTTATGCTATCATGAAGCATGAAGAGAAGGGATGAGTGAAAATGTCGAATATTATCTAATCCCCCCCTCAATAGTTTGTTTTAGGCAATAGAATAGCAATTTGTTTTGAGATAACCCATGTGGGGGCGGAACGTGTGAAAATTGTTTCCGCTGTTAACCATTCTATAATATGTGATTCGCAGATTATTACTAGGTATATAGATAGACGTGTCTTATTTATTACCTCTACCCTCCTTGAAACCGGGGTTGTTGATCGTAGTCGCTTGCGGGTCGCTGACCGGTGCGGTCGGGTCTCCACCATCGCGCCGCGAAAACAGCGTATCATATAGCGACATTATGAATAGCAGGGAGTTTATAACTATGCACACTATCTGTAAATAACAACCCGCAAATATCAATATGGGGGGCATCTTTCCCAGAGTTAAGACGCAGCTTATATGATCGATCATAAAAATCTTAACAAATGCGCGAACCGGATCGCGTAAATAGTATAACGGATGGACGAAGTTATCAGTCATCTTAAAAGCACGATCACGTATCTGTACCAAAAACACAATTTTGTCTGTTAGTTCCGGCAAATTTCTGGAATGACTAGACCGATTTTGACGGGACTTTTTTTGTTTTAAATAGCATTTATTTTTTGTAGGCTAAAATACAATTGAATGGATGGCACTACAGTATTTTTTTTTAATGTTTACTAAAAAATTATATTACGCAGTGAAGAGGATACGTGGGCGTAGCCGCGTGCACACAATATTATAAAAGACAACATCTGTTTGTCTGTCTGTACGTTCATTATTTGCATAAATAATACCAATAGGTGTGTTCCGGTAGCATCACTTGAGTACCTAGGGTTAGTGTGTTTACCATCCTGGACCACATCGTCACTTAACATCAGGTGAGATTGTGGTTAATGCACTGAGCCTATACCGGGTAAAAAGAAAAATCAATTTTTATCACGCTTCGTTTAATTGCGTCTGTAACAACATATTATAGTTAGAGTTGCCATCTCTAATTTTGATTTGAATATTACAATCAGCTGAAAGAAACTATCGTGTTGACAGTGAAAGTGTTTAACTACACGCTGACTGATTCCGTTATCAAGTGCACTGAAGCGAGTCACTCTGATGGTTTTTGGCTACGTCCTAAGTAAAGGGGGCATTACAATTTTATCCAAGATTCTCTTGAAATATGTGCAAAACAGACTATAGATATAGCCTAATTCCCTATATCTATATTTAAAATAGAAACGTGTAACCGTTTCTTTTTTTTTTTTGCGGGCAAACATGATTTTGATATCCTACAGGCTAATTTTCTTATTATTATTTTGAATTAGGATTTTTTTTACAAAACTAAAAAAAAAGGTATATCCCGGAGCATTTACTAGAAAACACTCTGGAATACTATAGTTTTTAGACTATTAATAAGTAACATTTTTCATTTTTTTTTTTAAATATAATCGGAGCAATGCTGAATAGGACGGCAAGTAATGTTATATAACTACGATGAGTTTTCAATCGGTCATTTCATAATCGTGTAGTAAAGTTGGAAGCACAAGGACTATCCATCCATCCAACCGAATGACGTCCACTGCTGTATGCTTACAAAGAACTCCACAACGACTGGCTTTGCGCCACCCGCATCCAGGGGATTCCCGCTACCTTCACCAAGTCGTCGGACCACCTTGTGGGCTTCCGGTATGAAGTCGACGGCCATAAGGTCAGTGAGGGGGATCGCCACCACATGGGTGGCGTATTCTTTAAGCCGTTCACGCCGCTTATTGCGGCGAGAGCGCTTTCAGCAACTAAGCATCATTGAGGTCGGGGGTGGATGAATGGGTGGTTTATACATCCCTGCCGAACCAAGAGGGGAAGGGGCAGGAGTCCTGACCTTCCATTGCACTTAGGAGGCCGTCTGAGGGTCTACTTATTACCGGGGCAACCGCATGCACGGGCTTAGATTTCTCCCGCCGAGACAAAACGGAGTGTAGCTTGCTATCACGAATCGTCTCGATAAGGCAGTATATCGGTAAAGTGTGATATGGTGGATCCACCTTGTGGAGGGCCTACTAACGCTGCTAAGACACAAGGTAGTAGATATTAAATAATTTACGTACCTGTACATAAAATGCCTCTCCTCTAGTCTGATAGAATCCTCTGTCGTCGCCTTGCACGGCGAACAGGCCAGCTGCGGCTATCGACAGGAGAGCTGTAATGTAAACACATTCATTGATAAGAACATATCTATACTAATAAATAAAATTACATCGTCTGTTTGTAATGTTAAAATATTTTTTTTACTAAATAGTTATTAATGTACATACGTATACCAAAAGATACAATTTTTAAAATTTTTGTTTGTCTGTTTGTTCCAAATAATCTCCAGAACGGCTGAACGGATATTGACGGGATTTTTTTTGGTAGATAGCTGAAGTTACTCTGCATAACTTAGGGTAATTTTAATTTCTGAAATTAATTAATGTTCCACGTAAAAATATTAAAACTCATAAAAATTTGAATAGAATCCGATTCAATGTACAGTTTTACGTGCTTGAATTTAAAAAAATAAATATTTTTACTTACTAATGTGCTAAATTTTTTTTAGGAAAATAATTAGGGTTACGTATAAAAAAATTAAAACGCAATAAAGAATATAAGAAACGCGGGTCTGTCGCGGGCACACAGCTAGTATACAATAAGAACAATATAAAGAAATTCATTGAGATCGTACCGGTTGGACTATGCGTAGGTTATCCCTTTGTTTGTGTTTTAAGTTGTCTGAGGAAAGTCTTCGGCCCTGAAGTTTACAGGTTCGTTTTAATAACAGTGTCTTTGTTTAAAAAAAATTGAATGGAAAAATAAGTATTCTTGTTTGTTACTTTGTAAAACTATTTTTTGAGGGTACTTTTACTTCCTGCAAAAAATCCCCGATTCATTTGCGTTGTTAACCTTCAACCATATTAAACATTCATTGTAATATTTAACAATGAATAAATTTACGTGTGGGTGCATACATAGAGTATTATTTAGTAAAGAAATAAAGAGTGGTGGCACACGATGAGTAGTTCAGGTGCACTCTAGTCAGTCACTTCCGGTTCCAAGTTTACCAGATTGGTTCATCTTTTCGCTACGGTTTGAGCTATTAGTTCGCACCGCATGCAAAAAGACAGTCGAATTCTTTTTTTTACGAGTTTGATGTTCATCTGAAAGGATTTTACAGCTTCTCCAAACCTTCCGCTTAAAGCACTCCAGTTGGGATTTTTTAAAATTTTGATTTTTGTACGTACGTCTTGATTTTCTTCATAAATTAATTAATATCGTAAATAGGAGCCTTCGAAAATTAGAAAAAATACCCGCTATTAGCTATAGTCTTCAGACGTCCGCCAAGCAATTTTGACGAATAAAAACAAAAAAAGCACGTAAAAAGAAAAACGTAGAGGCATAGCACAAGTCTTTCTTATTTTATATATGGAAGAAAATCGGTCTAGTTTTGGAGTAGAAAACAGGGGAATACCTAGTAATGATTTCGTGTATTTAGTATAGGTAGCTATAATCTACCTTTTTTTTTTTTTTTTTGACGGGGGGAAATGCAGCTATAATCTACCTGAGCTGTAGTCGTCTCGTGCTTTATAACTTTTTAATCGGGGATGCAAGACGATAACGATACATTTCTGAAATACAATTAATCAAATTTGTTGCCGACCACATTCTGAAGCCATATTAATTACATGCGCATATTGAACGCGAGTTTAAAGCATACGGCTTATTTGCCAAGTTTTTGGCGGCATCTCAGTCTTTAATGTTATTGCCTAAAATTCTGCTTGATATACATACATAGTTTAGTAAAAGGGTATTACAAATTATAACTGGCGACGTTTATCCTGAGGTGACACAAAACTCTATAGAATCTTCTGGTAAGAGGGATCACCGTTTTCCTAGAGATTAGAAATGTTGATACAAGATTGAGGATATATTAGATAGATTATCTATTTGAAACGGGCAGAATTGTGTAGCTCACAGATTACCATTAACTATAAAACAGAAGAAGACTTACTTGCTAATAGAGCCAATGCTAATTTCATCATAACAAGGCTCGTGTATTTTATCGCGACTCGATCCTTGGACGAGATCATGGCGAGCTGCAACACGGACAGTACACAGAACACGCCCAGCACTGTCACTCCGATGGTGGCGACCACACCCGCTATGTAAACAGCAGCTGTAAAAAATTCAATACAATCTTTTATATATACAAATAACATCTTTTTACCTTAATACATATGAATACGATCCTTATACCACAAGAATACGACTTCTCAATTTTTTTTCTGTCTGTTTGTTCTGGGTTGATTTTTACGGGACTTTTTCTGGCAGATAGCTGAAGTTTTATAACATAAGGTGTAACTTAGGCAAATTTTATAGGAAAATAATTTAAGTTCCGCGTAAGAATATGAAAGCTCATAAAATTGTCAATAAATCCGATTCAATAATGCAAAATATTACTGGCATGTGTTTAAATTTGTGAGAAATATCTTTGCTTTTTGTTAATATCAAAAATAAGTGAGAGCCTGTACAAAAAAATACTGCTTTTTGAATTCACACTTCTCTGTGTACAATGCGTTTCAAATAAGAACTTGCATGGATCTGCGCCATATTGTAATGTCATAGCTAACGATAAAATTGTATAAGTGTGTATGATTCATTAAAACAACGTATATTAAGAGTCTTAATTATTAGGCAAATAATTCACAAAAAAAAAGAAAAACTATGCAAATAGTTTTGTTGCTTTTCATATCTTTTTAAATCCAGCTTTGACAGATCAAGGTTATTGACGTCGACATTCTTATTTGAAATACACAATAGACTAAGGAATAAACAGTCGTGCATTTAAATGTTTACTGATTAGTTTTTATTGTCTCGTCAAAAAGTAGACTAATAAATAAGCTGACAAATAAAAACAAAATTCAAATCTGATCAAAAATAAGGAACAGTAAATCGGTCCAGATCAACTGATGGTCATGATGACCGTTAGTATAGACATCGTGTCATTAATTAAATTTAAACATAGATTTAAAATTATAAAACTTGTTGTCGATCTTTCTTACTTTTCTGTTTTATTCAACGACTACTAGCTGTTTGCCCGCGGCTGCGCCCGCGTTTCATATATTTTTCACTGCGTAATATAGTTTTGAATTTTTTTATACGGAACCCTAATTATTTTCCTACATTTTTTGTACTATTAACATCAAGCAAACATATTTCTCACAAATTCTAATAACTGGCAATAAAACTGTGCATATGATTTCATCCACAATTTCAGGAGTTTTAAATTATTTACGCGAAACCCTATTCGAAAAATGAAAGTATCCTAAGTTAGGCCGAGTAACTTCAGCTATCTAACAAAAAAAGTCCCGTCAAAATCGGTCCAGCCGTTTCGAAGATTACCCGGAAAATAAGACAGATAGACAAAAATTTTAAATAATTTATTTTTGGTATAGGTGTCGTATACATTAATATCTATTTAGTATAAAACCGTACTTAGTAATAATCATAGCGACTCAACAAAAAATTATATCAATCAAGTGTCGTGCGAAGGGCCCTACTAGCCGGACACGAGAGTGACAACTCGGCCACGGCCGGCCTGAGTCACATCAGCTTTCCTCTTACTCATCGTTGCGGCCACATAAACAATAGACACACGCTTTGAATACAATTATTTATATTACTTATGTAAATAATCACAACGAATTATATTATTACTTTGTCTGTAAATGGCAATTGAAAAATTACATTATTGTTTTTGTTTTGTATATTAAAGAGAAATTTTAAGTCGATTGGTATTAATTTTAAAATCAGTTTTTTTTTTTTATGAATGATAATAAGATAAAATTTCGTATAAATGCATATACAATGTAGATTAAATTCTAACTTAAGAATGTTTTAAAATCCAATGGCCTGGAATTGTTTTAATATACAGAACGCGTAGTGACTCGTTAAATGCCGATTCACTGTTTTTTAGATGGCCTCAGAAAAGTTGGTAGTGAACTCCATTATTACGCGTTTGATGAAGATTTTTAAACCGCTTGTAACGAATAAATGTACAATAATAGCCTACTTGTGAGTGCAATTTTGGTATGAGTATGGGGATGCTCTATCTCTTTTCCGCAAAACAAGTGATAATATAGAATTTACATACAATACGTTAAAATGACATCATATTGCAGTTTTATTTTTCGAATTGATTAAATGCGATTGTCCGGAAGGGTCTTGATAGCTTCACCGAACTTTTAGAGCGAGCGCTTAAAGCGCTCACCCGGGAGAACCAAAGCGGTACGGACCTTGGCTTTGGCTGCTAACTTAGACGTAAAGTCCGTGGGATTTGTCCTAGCTAAACTGCAGGTAGAATTACGGATCTTAAAGTCCCTTACCAATATATCTGGTTGTAGTATGCAGGAGTTTGGAGTGTAGTGTGATGGGTGTAATTCTAGTGCATTAAAGTATCACTGTGACACTGTATCAGATAAAAGTATCAAAGGCACACGACCTTATTGCAGTTATAGTATGCTCTCTCTCTCTCTAGCATAATATAAATTAAAACACTTATAAATTCCTTATATTGGTGGTCCAGCCTTATTTTATATTTTGGTTTTTTATTTAGCAATAAATAATAACCAATCAATATCTCTATTTCTGTGAATTTGGTAATGTACTTTGGTTTATATTATGTTAAAAGAATAAACATCTATTACGAAAAAACGAGTAAATAAATCATAAGGGACACAAAACATTAAAAAAATGAAATAGCTCGGTTGACAAGAATTATTATTATATTTGTAATTTAATTATAACCGTCGTAATATATAAGTTCATAGTTTATGTGGACCAGTAATTAGAAAAAATAATCAAGCCCACGTCATAATATGTTGCTTAACACCATTTGGGCACGGTTCCGTGTCTCTCGCATGACACGTTCCAGGTTAAATTTCAGCTAATGGCCTGTCTTGTTAATTAATGTGTAGTAATTTGTTAGACGGTTCTTGTTTAAGCCACGTTTACGAGTATATAAAGGCGCAAGTATAACATTTTTAAAAGCCTCAACAATTTTTTTTTTGCCAAGTTCTGTTATAAATATATGTTATATTGAAATGTTCAAAAAAGCACCATAGGGGGTACCTATGCGAAATATAATATAACTAGTTCCTTAACTGTTGAGGTGGTTTTTACTAAAAAGATTAAACATAAAATAAATATGTTATTGTTATTTGTGTTATTTACATTAGTATTAATCTATACTAATAAATAAAATTGAAGTGTCTGTTTGTAATGTCAAACTATTTTGTTTACTAAATAGATATGAATGTATGTACGAAACCAATAACAAAATACAATTTTTAAAATTTTTGTCTGTCTGTCTGTTTGTTCCGGGTAATCCTCGGAACGGTTGGACGGATATTGACGGGATTTTGTTGGTACATAGCAGAAGTTACTCCGGGTAACTCAGGGTATTAATTTTCGAAAATAATTAGGGCTCTGCGTAAAAAAATTCAAACTCATAAGAAATTGAATAAAATCCGATTCAATGCACAGTTTTACGGGCAAGTGCTTGAATTTATGAGAAATATATTTATTTTATCTTAATACTAAAGATTTTTTAGGAAAACAATTAGGGTTCCGTATATAAAAAAATAAAACGCAGTGAAAAACTTAATAAACGCGGGCGCAGCCGCGGGCACACAGCTAGTTGATACTATAAATTTACAGTATAGAGTTGTAAAAATGTTGTAACTTCCGTTTCCAAACGTTATTTTCTATCAGAAAATGATATGAGTTACTCGTCATATCGCGTCTAAAAAAAACTTCATAATCAATTTGTACTAGTAGAGAAAACAGTTACGTTAAAATAATGAAGTGTGTTCGTCGTACGATACCTTACCGTTACATGGGTTCACAAAGGCAAAGTTACTACTATGTGATGCAACTATTGAGTGCATAACCCGAATTTGATACCTCGGCAACTGGCGCCTTAAAGATATTTTATTACAAGACGCATACCTTGGGAAAATACTAAACTTGTATCGTGGTTAACATTGTTTCATCTAAGATAATAAATTTATCAAAAACTGGGGTCATTTTCAGTTATCGTATCGATTTGGTTTTCAGATTTTCGTGTTTTATATTTTAAACAGTGGATATAGTGACAACGAATTACATTTTCAAGAGTAATTTATGAACAGTCACGGAAAATATATGTTGATAGAAAATAACAAGTTGAAGATTTAAACTTTTATCAAACTAGATAGTTTCAATTTTTTTTAATGTATCACTTGCCATTCTTATATACACTCAATTTTACTGGACAAAGGGCTCCTCCATACGGTAGACAATGGTTTATTCATCACTCGTACTCACAATGGCTATAGAATTATATTTGCTATAATAGACGCGAAAGTTTGTGAACTTAACCGCTTTATCACGACAATATTTGTTGTTTCTTTTAACTTAAATTTATAGGTTTCTTTCACCATTACTAAATGTGTTTAAATATGCAGATTCGAAGCGATGGGAGTGTGATCGGCTTCCTTGTCAATGGACGTAAGTTCGAAACCACCTATTCTATTCATAATGAACCGGAGATTTTTGGCGAAAGAAAACATCGAAATGAAAACATATCATGGTGGTATGATATTCTTAAGGACCGCCTCGCTAGCTACGACTTTATGTTTCAATATCAGCCACTAAAGAAAAATCGAAATAAAAAAAAAACTTTATTCAATTTAGGCCCTAAGAAGTTTATTTATGAACGTCTAAAACACTACCACTGGTTCGGAAAACAACCCAGCCGAGAAGAGCCGGCAAGAAACTCGATTAACACCTATGGATGTACCACTCTTATCACTTCATAGACAATACTTATCATCGGGTGAAATTGTGGTTATGACGCTAACCATAGCTTAAAAAAAACTATAGTATATACGTGAACTCGCGGAACAAGATAAAAAATGATTGAATTGGCATTCATATTTTGTTAACTAGCACACAGATAAAATATTTCAAAGTATACCAGTATACAGGTATTTTAATTTCATTTAAAACGATTCTATGACAAAGTAAGAGACCTTTGAATGAATATCTCTCATAAAAATCAACAATCATCCGCTTAGACAATAGGATGGTGTTGACATTGAGAATGCAACCGCTCGTGAATAATCATTATTGTGTTCTGCGAGATGCAATGGAGTACAATTATCTCGTAAATTGCAATTGAATTGTCTTTTGACTGTGTGTGTGTGTACATTGGATTATTGAGGTAAGATTGACATCCTACGGTCAGGTATTGCGCGTTCATGGACGTGCTATTTTCTGAAGAGTCATCAACTGCATGCAATAGTTTGATTTTTTTTTTCAACTCTGCAAAGTTACTACGCTTCATCTGATGTTAAATATAGTACAGTCTCCATAACCGATGATATGAATCTATCAACAGTCGACATCATTCTTCTACCACGGTAAAAACCTCTGATGTAGTTCTGGGTATACATATACTGATTTCTGACGTGACCTAACGAGTAGTTACAACGGGTATTTTCACAAGCGTACGGTGGTTGAGACGATGTCGGAATCAATTGACCCCTACCATAATAATATTAGTAAAATTTGGCATATTTGTTTACTTACGAGACCATTATATTGTCATAGTGCTTACAAGTTCGAAGTCATGGCAACAGTTAAAGGGTAAAGGGTAAAGAGTAATTATTAACTATATTAATAAATACAATTGAAGTGTCTGTTCGTAATGTCACAAGAACAACTTTTATACAATACATATGAACGTACCTTACCTATACCAAAACTTTTAAAATTTTCGTCTGTCTGTTTGTTCCGGGTAATCTCCGGAACAGCTGAACTGATTTAGACGGGACTTTTTTACTGCTGAAGCTGAAGTTACTCCGGGTAACTTCGGCTACTTTTAATTTTCGAAAATAATTAGGGTTCCGCGTAAAAAAACTATAACTCATAAAAATCTGAATAAAATCCGATTCCAGTTTTACAGGCAAGTGCTATAATTTGTGAGAAATATTTTTACTTTATCTTTAGTACTGAATTCTTTTAGTAGAATAATTAGAATTCCGGATAAAAATAAAATGCAGTAAAGAATATATGAGATGCGGACTCACTGCTAGTATAATAGATACCAGTTTTAAATGATTTCGCGCTAGACTATATGAGAGGTAGCAATCAGAAAGTTTTACTGCCAGAATTCAAACGCAGTCGTGACGTCATTACGTAAAACAAGTTCCGTAGACCGGTTCCAATTCAACAGAATAATATCCATATGAAAATAACTTTGGATGGTTAAAAAAAATTATACAACACTAGCTGTGCGCCCGCGACTCTGCCCGCGTCTCATATAATATTCTTCAATGCATAGTATAGTTTTTAAATAATTGAATGAATTGAGTCGTATTTTGTTCACAATTTCATGAATTAGAATGTTTTTTTTTTCACGGATCCCTAATAAGTTTCCTATAATTTTTTTTTGGTACTAACAGAAAGTGATGATATTTCACGCAAACTGAAACACCTGGCAGTAAAACTGTGCATTTAAACGGATTTTAGTCACAAGTTGATGACTTTTAAATTTTTTTTACGCGGAATCCTAATTATTTTCGAAAAATATAAGGGGCCTAAGTTACGCGTAGTAACTTCAGCTATCTCCCAAAAAAAACCAGTCAATATTGGTCCAGCCGTTCATGAGATAACCCGGAATAAACAGACAGACGAAAATTTTTAACAATTGTGTTTTTGGTATAGTTGTCGTACATATGTATTTAGTAAAAAAAATTGATATCACTAACAGACATTTCAATTTTATTTATTATTATAGGATGAAGTCATTCTTATTCCGAATGCTAATTTTGAGATCGTTGACAGTGGAGGTAGAATGCGTTAAGATAAGTTCAAAATTTGAACTGGACGAGACGACAGTGAAGGATTTAAAAATTCTTAACATTATAAAAAAGATGATATCTTTTTATCTATCACTACGTTAAAGAAATCGTATATATATGTATTATTTTTCTTTCGATTTGACTAGCCTTGACAGCTTCATGGTAACTATGGATGGTAACTAACACAAAGGCGATATCGACTCTGGTTGTTACCGGCGCGGAAATTCAGTGAAATTTATCCTAACCTAAGTCTGTTCGTTTTCACCATTATCATGTCAACAGAAAGACGTCCACTACTGGGCAAAGGCCCCGTTTAAAGATCTCGACAATGACCGTTCTTGCGGCAACCGCATCCAGTGGATTACCGGGTCCTTCACTAGGTTATCGTTTTGAGACATTGCGGTATTTTGGACCTATTCGCTTTGTGTAAAAAGAAATAAGGGATTATAGAATCTATGTGCCATGCGAATAGTATCATATTGGCAACGATTGAAAGAAACTCTTAGTCGAGGATCAGATCACGCCTTGGGCTGGGGCTTATTAGGTGATTAGGGTTGGTTAGTATAAAGAGGATCCTTTTGCGGATCCTATTCGCCGAAGGAGGGTGGGGGGTTAGGAGGGCGCGGTTCTCTCGTGCTCTCCCACTTCCCTAAGTCAGCCACCGGTCTTGCATGTTCCTCTCCTCCGAAGGTAATATCGGCAGACAAGATCCACAGGAGGAGAGGGGCTGGATCTGACTTACGGTTGAGAGATGGGAAGGGTAACTGATTCAGCCCGTTCTTCCCGGAGTGTAGACAAGAGGAGTGGTCCGTTTTGGGCTTGCCGCCAGGGCGACGCGAAGTGAGCTCCTCCAATATCGTCTCGCCCCAGGAAGGCGGCGGTAGGTAAATTGAGTTTTAGGGGGTATTCCCGGTGCGTCACGCCGGGGCGAGTCCCATATACCCCACCTTGGCATCTCTAACCCGGAAGTTCAACTTCTGGATTAGAGATGGCAGGATACATGCGCAAAGGCATTTCCCACTATAAAAGATGAGTCGGTTAGTAAAGTCAGGTAAAATCTCTTTCCCTTCAAACTATATAATTGTAACATAGATACCATCATCGGGAAGTCAAATTTACCCAATAGTGAGTAGTTTACGCGTAGCTATTGTTTAAAAACATCAGTTCAAAGCTCTTAGTATTTCTTCATGTAACTCTAGTTTTTACCATAGTGTGGTCGCTTGAAAGTATTTCATTTAGAAACTTGGACAAGTATAATATAAATTATACTATAGAATAGAAAACATAATTCCAGCCCACGCAATTGTTGCCAACGCCCTCGTTAATGACATAGTAAACATAGTTAAATGAATTTAGTACACATATCAATATTACTTATATGTACTTACCTTGTAGGAAATTGTATAAATATGGATTATTAGGATAGTTCAATAAAACAGCTGAATCTTAACATGTTAAATCTAGGAACCTTTCACGAAATTTTGGCTTTACCTGCAAGTGTAGAAGCCAAAATTTTGTGGAAGTTTGCGAGTAATTTTAAGGTATAGTTTGTTAGTTTTAAGTTTAGGTTACGATGGGACTGACATGTTCTTGGTGAACCCAAGTCCCTAAATTAAATATAGATAAAATAAAAAAAAAGGATAGTTCAATGGCCTTCGTGCTATACACCAAATAACAGAAAGACAGATAGACGTTGCAGTTTATATAATACGAGCTGTGTGGTCCCGGCTCCGCCCGCGTTTCATATATTCTTCACTGCGTAATACAGATTTTAAATCCATCCATCCGACCGCAATGGCGTCCACTGCTGGACTTGGTCTCCCCCAAAGATAAGGGGAGAATTGCCACAATCGCCACGCTTGGGATGCGGGTTGGCGATCGCAGTAGGTGTTTGTGCTGTTCAGAGGATGATGCTGCCCGTCCCCTGGTGTATCCCTTAGTCTCTTTTTACGACACACACGAGTAGATATGTGGTGGTACTATTCTTAAGCCGGCACCACACGCCCGAGTTTTTAAATAATAATTAGAAAATAATGTGTTGATGGTACTGTCCAATGAAACGTATTTTTTTACAATTTCTAATATTATAATTTTTATACGAGGGACCCTAATTATTTTCGAAAAATAAAAGTAGACTAAGTTACGTAAAAACAGTCCCGTCCAAAATTGGTAACGCCGTTCCGGAGATTAGTCGGAACAAACAGACGGGCAGACAGAAAGACAGACAAAAATTTAAAGAATTGCCTTTTTGGTATAGGTTCTCCTTGTAGTATACATTCATATGTATTTAGTAAAAAGTTGTTAATTTGATATTACAAACAGACATTTCAATTTTATTTATTTGTGTAGATACAGATAAGGGTGAAGCTCAAACCATTTTCAAGAAAAAGACATTTGCACACAGAAAGAGCTACAGAGACCGGCTGGCAAACATAAAAGTGACCCTTATAAGGGAAAGGGTTTTAAATGATAAAGTTAGAACATTAAAAAACATTACAAATAACAATCCGTAAAATGAAGGAAAAAAAATATGTTACGTAATAATATAATATATACAACACTAAACTGTCTTAATTTACTTATATTATATTCTTTTGTATTTTAACTTTGAATTTTATTTACACAATGACCTTAGAAAAGTTAACGTAAATAATTTCCAACGCAATTTACATGTAAATTTATAGAAAAGACAATCATGAGAAATTACTATTTCTTAAATTATGAACAAAAAAATTCACATATCACTAAAAAGTGAAATTTTATGATGTGAAATGGAACATATCCCAGAACACTTTTGCTCTTCAAAAGTTTAACCAGATACAACAAAAAAAACATCCGAAACTGTCCCCAATCTCCTATCTATTCAGATGAATTTGTAACAAAAAAAAATTGCGTACAAATTGTGAAATCTCGATTATACTTATGTCTTTTTAATATTTATTTATAATGTAAAAAATATTTAGTTCGTGAAACTGCAACAGTTGACTATCGTTGCGATTGTGACATTTTTGCACGTCCCAGGTAACTGACTCACTATCATAAAATATATCAGAGATACCCAACAGTTATACCTGTGTGATTTTATTTAGAAAGTTAATTTACTTTTACATATTTCTATTATATTTTGGATATATCACTACAACTAACTCTCAAACGATTCGGTTAACTCTTAGTTATATCTATACTAATAAATAAAATTGAAGTGTGTTTGTATTGTCAGAATAACAATTTTTTACTAAATATGAACGTATATACGATACCTACACCAAAAATATATTTTTTTGAATTTTTGCTGCTCTGTTTGTTCCGGGTAATCTCCGGAACGGCTGGGAGGATTTTGAACGGACTTTTTTTTGGTAAATAGCGTTTCAACTACATTACGTTACATTTTGAAAATAATTTGGGGTCCGCGTAAAACTCATGAAATTGTGAGATTAATTAAATAATTTTAAAGTTGAATGTGTTTTTATGACCTCCTTCATTCGATCGACAAGTATAGCTCGTCAATAGAGGAAAAACTATAATATATAAGAGACACGCCGAAATTAAATTCCTGTAAATATAATACCAACTTAAATAGATAAAGAATCTCCCAAGTCCTTTAGACGTTTCTGTGATTTAAGACTGCATAAGATTATAAATAAATAATACTAATTTCCTGTCTTACGTATTTTATTCTATATAGATAGAACGGTATCTATTTTCAAAAAATAGTTTTGCAAAAATACAATAATTATATAGATAAATAGGTTAATAGTTTTTTAATACCTTCCGTGGTCATAGATAGAGTTTTCTCATAAGTTATCTTGTTGATCATTAATATGCATATGCGCTTTGCAATACAGTTATGTTGCGAGATGTTATAATACCGCGGTATGGCACCTACATTTTAAAGAAATCTTTTTTTTTACATTGGCCGTTTTTTCTATTATAATCACTAAAATTATAACATAAGTAGATTTACTATCGAAGTAATAATAACAAAAATGTACGAACAAACATGTCGATTGTAAACTACTGAATTATATCAGTAATTATGAATAATGATGAGATAGAAAATAAGAAGATATTTAATATCATGTAGGACATTGTCTAATGTTTGGTATAATTCAAATAATACTTGTAGCAACTTTCGACTATATATTCATAAAGATAAGCCTACATACTACATGTCTTAGATCAAGTCAAAACCTAAAATGCAATGATGGTATTTCTAGATATCCAATTTAGTAGAGAGACGATGAAACATTTGATTTTATAAATATATATTTTTTCTATACCTAAAATAATTTTTTCCCCGTTTGTATCTTGATTTTGTAAAAGTAGACGGCAACACCGACTCGCCAATCTCGTAGTCACGAACTTGTCTTGACCGGGCTATGTAGTGTATCAAGATTTCACTCATCTAAGTACATACTAACTACTTATTCAGGCTTCAATGGATATTACACACTTTGGATCAATTCGTTTATGAGTTTATAATATTTTAAAATGTTGATCTTTCTGTGCCCAAACGTCTGTATTTACGTCAGTGCCTTCAACCGATGAAAAGTTACGGTTTAATACGGAGTATTAGAGGGAGTTTGTAAGTTGCGCCAGTGGTAGAGAAGTAGAAAGTAGGAAGTATTGGGGTATATCCAAACCTGCCTAGCCTTTAGCATTGCTGTATGCAGCCTGGAATGATGATGGCGACTGTCGGTAGATTCTCACCTATCGAACTGCACTTTACTTAATCTTAACTTAACCTAATATTTAACATTTGTCTGGTGTTTACGTCTATTGGCGCGCCGAGCAGTAATTATGCACATTCTCCTTTAGTTTATTCATAATCAAAACATAGGTTAAGCTGCGTAAGTATATTTATTTATTTAACACTTTTTGCACACATTTGTGAACAAAGGCGGCCTTAGGCATTTTCTTCCAGTCAACCTTAGGATGGTGAAGAAAGTAACAAAGGTAGGTGCAAACTAAGTAACAATATTATATAACCTGTATACAAATATAATATTATATACATACATAGATACCAATATAATAAAATACATACCACATACACATACAATACATACATACATCATATATATACAATACATTAATTAATAATAAATTAATAGAAAAGTATTAGTACGATGATTCTGCTAAAAAAAAATAGTATAGAGTTGCCGTACCCTGGCTTTAAAAGCCATACGGCTCGTGGACATCCTGATTTCCAAGGGAAGTGCATTCCATAGAAGAATAGATTGGATGTAGAAGGAAGAATGTCCTAAAGTATACATTTCATTATTTATATCTGAGCGACAGCACTTAACATAAGCTCACGCCTGTTATCCCCGAAGGGTTAGGCAGAGGTGAAATAGCGAACTACACCACTCACATTTCACCGAGCTTAGTTCCGTCCCAGATGTGACAGGGGCCGAGTCTGTCGCCATATCGGCCACTAATGCCAGACTCCAGGATGATACTGAGTAGAAAAACCCAATATAACTTTGTCCCGACCCGGAGATCGAACCCGAGACCTCAGAACGACAGTCCTACCGTAATACAACTGCGTCACCGAGGCAGTACTTAAACGCCATTTTATACTTGACATATTGAAGCATGTTGACGTCTGGCGTCATAGCATCGGTAACGCGAATCTATAAGTTTTTTCTCTACCGAGAATCGCTCCACGCCGCTAAAGTAGTTTTCACTTCAAAAAACAAAAAGTTCAGTTGTCGGATAAAAATCCTGTTTAAGAGGTAAGGCACGTGTTTCAATTACCTGACCATAACTAATTGATTTCTTTTTTATTTTGAAACGTAGAAATATCTATAGTACTGGTTATCCTTTTAAGCTTAGTGTTAAGGAAACAAGCTCAGCATTCAGATTTGATGAAAATCATTGCAGGGTCTTTCAAGTATTACGTTAAGTGTTACGGAATCCCTTCAGAAATGGTTTTTAAAAGAAGGTTTTTTTTTTTATATTACAGAAATTAATATTTATTTATATACAATATTTTATCTATTAAATAAGGATAGGGCAACCGTATCGGGAGAGTTTTTATTAGACTGCCTACTTGATGCAGTGACTTAGTATATAAAAGGATCTAAGAAAGGGATTCCCGTGAAGCTGTAGCACTGCCATCTCCTTTAGATTCATTGGAGGATCCTAATAGTATGCATCAATGGGTAATAGGGGGTCTGAGCTTTGTATATTTTTGGTGGAGGGGTTGGGTTCCGAATAGTGATTGCGTAAGAAATATTGACTAATAAATTTTGGTTTTTTTTAATTATGCCAATGCTTAATGCTTTAAGGTTTAAGACTTTTTTAAATTATGTAATCATGGGAGGAGAGGTAAAGTAAAACTCTTAAGTTTTATGTAATATTGCTGACTGTACTGAGAAGGATTTTTGCTACATGAATGACCCCTCGGTTGCAGTAATTTAAGAATGACTAACTCGATGCACGATAATTTAAACATGTCTCGTCTATTTGCGGTTTTCTGGTAGAAGCATAAAACACGGTGCGGTTTTTTTTTTTTTTGTTGTGATGTCGCAACATCGTATTTGTGTCATTTCTTTTCATCATTTATGATGAGTTGTCCCATCAACTTTTGTTCGGTTAACTTTCGCCTTATAATGAGAAGAAACGACCCTGATTATATTTTTACCTCCTCCTTCCACTTTGTCACCAATATTAATTTAAAATTTTTAATATTACAAATAAAGATAAGTTGTTTGTCTTACGTTTTAGGCTAAATAAGTATAATAAAAGCTTTATAATATAGCGGTAATAGTATTCGGCTTTATAATAAGATCCCAAAAAACATTACTGATTTACCTGACTATAAGTTCAAGCACTATGTCAAACAACTCTTAAATTGAAAAGGTTATTACAGGGTGGATAGTAAGTGAACGAGATAGTAAGGTCAAGAATTTACACCCTTCTCTGTGCTTCTGTTAAAAATAGTTATAACTATAATTTGTATAGTTTAAAAAAATATATATGGATATTCAAATTTTAAAAAAAAGGAACCAGATCGAGTTTCTTACCTGTTTTTTTATCGACTGGGTTGTTTTTCAAACCGCTGTTAGTATATTAACGTTCATAAGCGCCTTCCTATAGCATAAATTGAATAAAGATTTTTTTATTTATTTTGATTTTAAAGCTCTCAGTCGCCACCTCTTATTCTCTTTCGAATAACTGTTTATCTGGCCCTTGAAAGAAGGAGACCAAGTTATATCTCAGGTCGTTATTGATTGAGTAAAGCTAATCTAAATATAATAAAATCATTTCTTTATTATGTACGGAATAAGCTATATCTATGTTTACCTGGGAATTGGAAAATCGGGTCCTAAGAAGAATAAAAAAAAAAAAACAAAAATTACCCCATGAGGATACTATGAAGATATACTTATAATGGACCTCGTCTAGACACAATGAATATTTATCATGAAGTTAGTTCGAATGCACATTCCGTACAAAAGGATCTTTAGTTTACAATACCTATAATATATATTTACACGATCGTGGATTGCATCTAATTAAAAGATTATGAATCACCGAGTCAAATGCGCCGGCGGACAGCCCTGCTTCCTATTATACATATGCCACACTCTGTATATAATAACAATAAATATTAATTGCACGGGAACGGTTTTTAGAATTTTTCCATTTTGAATCTCATCTAATCTATAATAGTATATAAAATTTAAGTATATTTTTTTGTAAAATAACAAATTTTTACTAAACACATTTGAATGAGCGACATATAAAACAAACGCAAAATTTTTAAAATTTTTATCTATCCAATCAAAATCTTAACTTTAACTTAACTTAATTTAACATAAATTTAAAAAAATTGTCATTTTTGGTATAGGTATTGTAATATACATTCATATGTATTAAGTGAAAATTTGTTATTCTGAAATTATAAATAGAAACTTCAATTTTATTTATTTGTATAGATAGACAACTATAATATTTTAAATCAATGCTATTACTGTATAAACTTCACTACATTGGAGTTTTGACGGTTTTAACTCATTCAATACCATCTTTTTACCTCAGTCACGCTTTCGCTTCACCGAGCGCAACAATAACAAGATTTGACCAACCAAGAGTTGAAAACTTCCTATTCAACTCTAAAATCAGCTTGATCTTCCGGTGAAGGAAAACACCGTGAGGAAACCGTAGCATGGTGGTAGGGCATTTTCTAATAATGTCCGTCTGGGCAGCTACCACCCTCAAGTTTGAAAATCTGTCGCCAAATAACAATAAATGTGTTCCGGCAGCATCACTTGACAACTTATATATAGGCTTAGTGTGTTTACCATCGTGGTCCACATCGTCACTTAACATCAGGTCACAAAACACTAAGCCTATAACGAGTAAAAAAAAAACGATTCGTGCGTTTAAAAACGAAACCGCAAACCACCGAAGCGATCTTAAAAGAATAAGTATGGAAAATTTATTGATATAAACTTCCATTAGTCGATTATGGTTATGTGCAATGTTTTCGTGGGCAAATATGGCGGTGTTGCGACGGTGAACGTGGAGAATCCAAATTTCGGACCGAATCGAACACCTGTGCAAACTACGTAGGCATGTTAATATGCAATCAACGTTATTCGGTCGCTTATTTGTGTCAGATTAGTTACGATCGCTTCCTTTAGTATTATTATTTTTATTGTGACAAATCGTAATAATATTTTAACAATGGTTACATGCAAATTTCTGCCAGTATCAAGTCAGTAGAGTATTTTTGCAATCTTTAATCAACGCTTCAGTAAAACGATGACCATATTGCTAGAAATTTCTAGATAGTTTCTGTCACAACTCAGAAATCGTGTTGTTTCTACTGTACTTTCACTTGTGTACATTAATCAAACTATAGCATGTAAAATGCTGTCAATATTCAATAATGTACAGTCAAATACAAAAAAACTTATTAATAACAATTATGCGCCACTATACACTAATTCTTATTCAGCCCGTGTTAGTCCACTGCTGGACTTAGGCCTCTCCCAAGTCACGCCACTTCAGTTCATCCGACAGTATCTAAATCAACTTTGTATAATCTACTCCTCCGACCCGCTAGCTCCGAAACCGTTTCGGAGACCGCGTAACGTTCTCACCGATCCCGATGATAAAATCACGTGCGAAAATAGGATCTTTCCTTTCCAACCGATTCAGTATGCGTGCCAGCGCCCACGCCCGCGTAACCGCCGTTCCCGCCGCCGGGGACAGGCGGCTAATTTTGCTCCCGCACACTCTCCGGGTCCCCCTCAGGCGGCGACCCAAGACGTGCTTCGTTCCCCAACTGGGGAGGCTCTTGACGTCGCCGCCAGCGCGATACAGTGACACTGCCCATGCATTGAGCATTACACGCACAACATTGCAAACACACTCTTGCACATAACATGCAGGTACATAGGTCCTGTAAGGAACCTTTTTTTTTTTTTTATTATATTAATAAAAAATGTAGGAAATAGCTAGGTTCAAACTCGCGAGAGAGTTTTACACTCAGGTGACGGCCAAGCCGAGGTTCGTACCACTTTGGTAGCCCTTGAGCTAGTCACCTTTTTGCGGCTGAGTGCCTTCAGCACTCGTCCCCAAAGTTCGGTGAAGCTGTAAAGGCCCTTCCGGTCAACAGCATTAGCTAGGTTAAAAAAAAAAAAAAAAAACTTTGTATAAATAGACAAAATACATATTTATAATTATTCACTACATATGGAAACTAATGGCCGGTTTCTATAAAACAGTATTAGGTCGATATACATTTCGAAATTTAAATTTTTGATTAAAAAAAATTGACGATAAAAAAGTATTGGATAAACGAGGTCGCTAAATATAATTTGGTACAATACAAATGAAGCTAGTCGTATGATGGTATTCGAAATTTAAATATTGTTCTCAAAAGAATCGAGAAGCTTTTTTTTTTTTGTACAAATCTGACATAGTGCCGTTAAAATAAACAGTTTATGCAAACGTTAATTTACATTTGACATATTAGAAGTGCAATCTGACATTTGAGAATACAAGAATAATAAATATAAGTAAAATGTTTTTTGTTGGGAAAACATATGATATATCAATTCTTGTCTAACCATTATTAACCCACTTAATATGGTATTCGAGTCTGGTGAATCTGCAAACGCTGTTATAACCATGTTTTTAAGAAAAGAAAGACAGTCTGTCAAGTATAAAATGGCGTTTAAGTGGTGGTGCTTAGAGGCCTAGCGTATGTTTTGGTTATGAATAAACTATACGAAAATGTAAATAAGTAAACTATTGCTCTGTGCGCCAATACATGTAGATGCCTGACAAATATTAAATGTTCAATTTTAGACTATGTTATAAATTTAAATTATAAAATTTGAACATTTAAAAAACTGAAAACATATTATAAATCATTATAACCTACACTCAAATGTGCGTATATTGCGTTGTGAACTACAGCGAAACCATAATTGGATACACATTCAAACCAATAAAATCATAAGTAGCGTCATCTAGTTTTCAAAACTGAAATGCGTCAGTAAATACAATTTATCAATGGACACCCGCCCGCAAATATCAAAGTAAAAGCCCTACAACAGTGTACGTAGTTCGAGAAAACAAATTAATTAAAAAGTACACCATAACCTATTAGTTAACGATTAATCTGTCAAATTAACTAACGAAATAATAAAAAAAAACAACCTCCATTCAAAACCAATGAAAACTCTGAAAACAATGAAAGCGATACTTACGCAAGAAGTGCATATGAATAGACACATCACATTTGCGTTTGAAAACTCAACGTGTTTAACTCTACACAAATGAGGTTATATACCTACCTAGCGTAATATTGATTGAGAAATATCTTAGTAAAACAGACGATAGAGTAAAAATATAGAATTGAATGGGCAAACTCATGCTGATTTTACAATAGCGTATGGGAATTGGCTCCTCCCGTTTATATATTGTCGCAAAAGTGGTACGTGCGACATAACATGTAGACAAATGTAGGGTATACCAGTGTGAACACTTTCGAATGTTTTGAAACGTTTGCTGCGTGAACTTGTATGTATATAGAAGCATAAGCAAAAAGTAAAGTAGATAGGTAATTCAACAATTTATGTTCTTGGCACAATCATTTCTACGATGTTATTTGAAAAAGTGTTTGTCGTAAAAAGGAATTTATCCAAACTAATAACGAAAATTGGAGTGGAGTGAGTTTGTAACGTCAAAATTAATTTTTTTTATACTAAATAGATATGAATGTATATGCATATGGTATCACCAAACAAACAATTATAAAAAAATCTGTCTTTCCTGTCTATCCGTCTATTTGTTCCGGGTAATCTTCGAAACGGCTGGACGGATTTTGACGGGACTTTTTTTTCGTAGATAGCTGAAGTTACTCCGGGTAACTTATGGTAGTTTTAATTTTCAAAAATAATTATGGTTCCGCGTAATAAAATTAAAACGCAGTGAAGAACACAAGAAACGCGGGCGTAGGCGGGCACACAGCTAGTACAATATGTATATACATATATATATATATATATATATATATATATATATATACATATATATACATATATATATATCGAGTTTTGCATAGATTTCAAGTAATATGAAAGCGTGAAAATCATAAGAACTAAATATTATAACAAAACTCTACACTTTTTCGTTAATTATAAATATTAGATAATTTATGCGAATAATGAAGTTATGACTGAAAGACACACTTCCATAATCTTGGATTAATTCAAAAACATAACGTCTGCAAATGTCATTGTAAAGTTTATCCTTAAATTAAGGCTGTTTTACTTTTAAAATTACCGCAGTAATTTGAACGGAGTTGGTCACATTCTAGATTAAATTCAAAAGGCATAATTCACTAGCAAGTATTATCGATTACATTCTTGTAACTGACTTTTAAATTAAACATAGACACAGTTTAAACCAAGGTAACTATTACAAATAAGTACGAAATAAATTTATGACAAAATTTTATTAAGTATAGATGAAGTAATAATACCTTTTATTCAAGATATCGATGATGAGCTTGTAAAACTTCCACTGGTAATTAAGGTAAACGCATTCCAAACTAATTGCTATTGGAAAGTAATAATTACTTAACACGTTAAACCATCACCGATGATCGTTGAACCGAGAAAACTGAAGCACCAAACCCATCGAACCTAACGAAACTTGTATAATAAATAACGTATGTTAAGGGAAAGTCTATTATTGCTATCTTAAAAGAATAGTTTATCAAAACAGTTTACTGTCGATGAAATTATTTAAATTTGGAATTAAAACGAAAATTACTTTTAGATCAGATTTAATAGCGGTTCCGTCGTCGTAATATTCTGTGGTGGATTTTCGACTTAACTCGCTATTATCAACACTGCTTATTCAATCACTTTCACTGTTAATTAAATAAGTACTCAATGTGATAAGAATATTGTCAGACAGACGTACAAGTACAAAAGACTTTCACAAACAAGTTGTATACCTACATTTCTTACTTGAAAACCGAACAGAACAAGAAGTTTGGCATTACGACATAGGACAATTTATTGATCATGCTTTGTACTAATATTTATATGACTCTTTGGAGCGATGATGGCATGGCCGGATTCAGCACCAATAGACGCGGGTTCGATGCCACCTATACAACTCTAAAATCGGCCTTAGCGTTCATTGAAAGAAAACATAGCATGGTGGTAGGGCATTTTCAAATGATGCCCGCCTGGGTAGCTACCACCCTCAAGTTTGAAAACCTGTCACTAAATACCAATAGGTGTGTTCCGGCAGCATCACTGGAAACCAGTATCTATAGGCGTAGTGTGCTTACCATCCCGGACCACATCTTCACTTAACATAAGGTGAGATTGATGTCGTGTTAAAACAAAAAAAAAAACACTTATCTCATTGAACTGTAGTTAAATTATACTAGTTTCCGGCTGAGTGGCATAAGCTAAGCTCGGTGAAGCTCAAGGCTCTTCAGATCAACACTGTTAGTAAGTTAAAAAATATAAACATAATTTTATTACAATCCAAATCCAACCTATTTATCTCATGAGAATACATATATACAATGTTTAGTTGCACTTTTATCATCCAGTATATTGTCCCTTTACATGTAATTATAAATATGTTCATTTGAATATCTACATTGCAATAAAACTCATTTAAAAAAAAAAAAAAGTAAATATCACAAACTGTAACTTAACAAAGAGTTCAAACAGGACGACGTTCTATGTACTTTAAAAATTTGATGATAAATATACCCGTGAATAGTAAGAGAGGTCGCTCCTCTGAACAAACAGTGAAGCATCTTTATCAACGTTAAAAGGGGATGCTCGTCCCACTTTTAATGTTAAGCAAGGTTGTATCCTGGACTCAAATAGTTTTTAATCTGTCGGAATTTTAAATGGATTTTGAATTGTAAACGGACATGTTTTTTTTTTCTGCATTCTAGTTTAGATTTTTCTTTACTTTAGTTTTTTTGTGTTCATTTCAACGTAAATTTTATTGATAAGTTTAAGAGTTAACCTAAATATAAATGTAAAAACAATTCCTAAAGAGAATAATAACGGCGTGAGTTTGATAAATTATATGGTCTTCAACCTGCCACAGCTAGGCTAAGAAGACCTTTGCAACTTTCGCTCGTATTGAGATTTGACTTTACAGGGCAATGCTTTTTTTAATACACGGATAGCTTATTTGGAACTCAATCTGCCTACATATTTAAGGATACATATCATCAGAGCGATAGAATCGATGCTATATCTTTGTGGTGATCTTTTATTTCTTTCATTTATTCTTACCGGTTTAATGTCTTTATTAAATCGTATAGTTTTTTTACATAAAAAATGATAAAACTTCCCCCTTAACTGTTTGCCCTATTAAGCAAAAAGATATAAGGTTGTCCCACGAGTCTCACGGCACGCGAAATGTTGGCACATATATTATGTCGTGCTAATGTAAAACCGGGGCCACGCGACCTATTATTTGCCTAACCTGTTGATTTATGACGCTTAACTACCAGATGTTCTGGGTATAATGTAACACATGTATATTATCGTAATTGCTTAGTGAGTTTCTGTAATGACATAACTATTAACATGTAATCATAGTACGTTTATATACCAATTTTATTTTATCTAGTTCTTAGTTACACAATCTCACCTGATGTTGATAAACAATTTGGCTGAATATCCTGATACTCAAAGTCTAGAAAGAGACTCCTTAATCAAGTGCGGTTGCTGAGTCACACCGAAAGGTATTTTCCGACGAACTTTTAATTTAAAAATGTTAGCCAACAAAATTACTTATTTTGAAGTAACTTTATCACAAACTTTTAGTTACCGAAAACGCACGTCAATTGACGCGGCCTACGAACGTGATATCACTGAGCTCTCATTACATTCATTTGTAACTTTAAATTCTGAGAGAAAGCCACGAAGTAACTTGATATACACACTCACTACCTAACTACTACAACTCCGAAGGTTTCTATTCAGTAAATACTGAAAAACCCTAAAACTTAAACTACATTTAAGTAACATTGTCTAATAAAACCTCTAAAAATAATCGTATTTTTAATATTCTTTGCATTGATATTAGAACAAGGAAAATATTTCTTGATGCATTTTCGATAAACATATTTTAAACAGCAACGCTGAGGAAACCTAACCTCTATTAAAAACTCTAGATAGCAGTTGAGTGTTAGCAAGGACAGTTAACGAATGGAATTTAGAATACATTACATTATTCCGCTTGTCCTCGGTGGCGCAGTTGTATTACGGTGCGACTGTCGTTCTGAGGTCTCGGGTTCGATCCCCGGGTCGGGTCAGTGATATTGGGTTTTTCTACTCAGTATAATCCCGGAGTCTGGAATTTGTGCCCGATATGGCAACAGGTTCACCCCTGTCACATCTGGGACGGAACTAAGCTCGGCGAAATGTGGGTGGTGTAGTTCGCTACTTCACCTCTGCCTAACACTTCGGGGATAACAGGCGTGATCTTATGTAATGTTATTATGTAATGTATATTATGTAATGTAATAATATTATTATGAACGATTCAAAAACAATACATTAATCATGAAAGGTATTTTGTTAAAAATGATTTTTGTCTAGTCTCTCTACTAGACATAAGTATACGCTAGAAAAGATTATAAACAAATTAAACATGTATAGCGACAATGAAGCGAAAACACTCAAACAGGTGATTTTGTGTATACGACATTTGAATTATATTATAAGTCAAACAAAAGAAATATCTCATTTAAAATCTAGTTCACCGCTAATAAAATTGACAAAAAAAACGATCGTATCTTCGATGAGTATAGATTTCCAAGGGCCAATAAAACTAACCAAAATAGAACAAAGGGTGTGGTTAAATGTCAGTCACAAAATCTACCCAATTACGGTATTAGTCCTTAAGCCATGTAATTTAGTAAAGTGAAACGCAACCTGCCAAGTCTACAACCTCTAATTTAGTTAAATGAGAGTCATTAAAACCCTAAGCGGTTTATTGTTACGTTGGTACGTGGGGGAAATTTGCAAGTGTAATAGACCGCAGCTAAAAATTTGTCTGATAAAATGCCGTGGGTGTCGTAAAAGGTGACTCGAGGATAAACCAGGGGATAGATCAACCAGTCTGCCAAGCGTGGCGATTATGGCAATCCCTCATTTACTGGGGGAGACCCAGTAGTGGACCAATGCCCAGTAGTGGACATCTAGTGGTTGAATAGATAGATACGACTTTTTATACAAAAAGATTGCAAGGCATTACGACAATATATTTACTTATTATTAGGAATGTTTAAAATATAAATTACTGCACGACGTAAAAAATGCGATTATTTGATCCAACCATCAATAACATTTTACGTATTACACGTACTATATTCATTATTCTTTCAAACACACCATAATCATATATCCACATAAACTCTAAGGCTACTTTGTAACGATTTATTTTTAAATCTATTTCAATGAATATCCATATATTATTCCAGAACATAACTTTTTTGAAATCTCTTATTTTAATTGGAATAAATAAATATTTCCTTTTCGGCAAATCTTGGTTCAAAGTACGCCATATTCTAAATCTATTTAATATTTAGACAGAAAATCGATACGCACAAAGGAACGACGTCGTTTCCGACAATATGTTATCGGGGATCCCCTTACAATTTCCCTTAAAGCAAAATATCGTGTTACCGCAGTAAAAACTCATAACTTTTTAGTAAAGAACTATTTTTTATCATACATAGCAAAGATTAGATTAATATCTAATCTATCTATGATTCAGTTTAATCTATTAAGTGCTCAAGTAAAGTCAAGAACTTAACAACGCAAATTCTTAATAAGGTTAACATTTTAGCTATATATGTATGTATATACTCCTTGTAAACTTCTATTTCATAATTATTTTTACACCAAACTGTTCAGTATAGTATTTTGTGGTACAACCTCCAATGGATCAGTCGTGTGATTTGGATTCCGCGTCGAAACCTACCTACCTTATCTATGAGCCGGAGCTTTTGGTGAAAGAAGAAATCCTGATAGAGCCCTGTTGGTGGAGCCCTTTCTAATAGCCACTTAGCTAGCTACCACCCTTAAGATTGAAAATCTGTTGTCTATATGTGTATTACGGAACCATCTAGGACCATATCGTCACTACACATCAAGATAGAGTATTGTCAAGGCCTATACTGTATAACAGTTTCATGTTATTCATATGTCACATTTGGTTTTTAAAAACTCTAGGTTTTTGTTTTCATAATAAAATTTTTCCATTGCCTGACAATATGGCTTAACATAGAAAAAAAAAAATCATTCTATTCAATTAAGAACAAGTATTTAAACACAATCAAATGTTTTAAATTGAAATCCAACAAACAAAAAACAAACAAATCAGAGGGCGTCACGGGGTCGCCCACGGAATTGGGTCAGAGCGAGGAAACACGAACTAGAGAAATAACGGCTTCTAACATACTAAGCGGCCATAATACGTTGTTGGTTAATTTACTGTGAATGTTTTGATTTATTCCACGAGTTACGTTTAAACCGGTTCAAGGGCGAAACAATGTGATAAATAATTTGTTACGGAAAATGTAACACATGTCTTTGTGTATATGTTCTCATTGTAATTTTACTTAATAGCTCTATAGGAATGTTCTCGATTTTTCTCTAAGGAATTTATTTTAATATTATATTTTATTTATAAGGAAGTTGCTTATAGTACAAATTTACTTTTATTTGTCGATATTTAAAAAAACTGTTATGATATCATATAACTAAGAAATACAAAACAGTTATTAATTTGCCTTCGTTTATTTACATTTTTTTACCGTATTTGATTTGAGTATTTTCATCACTTGATTATAATATGTAATACACGCCCACAACGAAGAACAGTTGACGAATTATGTGTTTTTTTTATTATATAGATGTTCAGTGCTTTGAGTAAAATCTTACCTGATGTTAATTGACGATATGATCCAATGTGGTAACACACTAAGCCTAGACACACTTAAACGTGCGTGGCGACAGATTGTTCAAACTTGAAAATGGTACCGAAACATTAAAAAATGCCTTATTATCATGCTATGGATTCCTTCATTCACCTAATCCTCAGGTATTCAATTCAAACCTAAGATAAAGATTTAGATGATATTTTGCCTAATGGTGCAATATATCGATGATATGAACGTAAGATTTCTTTTATAACTCTAAATATCTTCGCCGAGTTACATTGACCTTTACTTAATTTATAACCAGCAATAGCGTGCAGATAACGTCTTTCAATCTTATATACCTAGGTCTCTAGTATTACGGTTCGTTTCAATATGTTTTTTACCTACTGAAATTCAAACTTTATTTCTCTAAAGCGTCATTTCATTGTCAGTCAGAAAAACCGATTTATTTTTGTTTTCATTTCAGTATAAAATTTAAAATTCGATATTAAGACCGCGCCCTCGTTAATGGTTTTAATAAATCGGTACAATAACTATGTACTTTCACTCACTAAGCGTCAATGAAGACCAATAACTTCCTGCAATCTATAATTTTATTACAACCTATAAGATTTAATTAATTACCGACGGAACTCGCAAGCGTTTCCTTTGTGACACTTAACTTTCAAACGACAATTCCGGTAAATGAATATATACTCACTCGATGGTCTGAACTTGGAAACATCTATGCCGCATTTCTCTCTGTTGTACAGCAACTTCTTGCAGACCCGCCATGGTCCGAAATAGCCTTGGTCGTAGTTCGGATTCTCCGCTGAAACAAACGAAAAAACTTAGTAACATTCGATATGGAAGGTTTTCCGAATTGACTAAATGCTGTTAACCGGAAGGGGCTTGACGACTTTTGAGTTGAGCGCTTAGGGCACTCAGCCGAGTCGTAGCTAGAGCGCAAGGGTACTCCAAATTAGTACAGACCTTGACTTGGACTGTTACCGGCATACAAATTCCGTAGAATTCATCCTATCCAAACGTAATCGCCGTTTGGCTATTTCGCACAAGTGTAGTGTATTGGAAATCATGACATTAGTAACACAGAATATGGATTTGAAAGAACCACTAACATTTCTAGAAACAGTTCTAGCCGAATTGCTAGTGTTTTGTGAAAAGAAGAAAAAAATACTAGTTAAGTAACATTGGTAGAATTATATATATTCACAGTTTAATACGAATTCGCTACATTAATGATTTGAGGCCTACATTATCTATTATCACAGTTGAAAATTCTATTATTCCATAGTTCTAGTTAATATTGTAGAATATTCGTATATTTAAGAGGACATGCGGTTGGAAAAGTAGATACCTACTTTTCAGAAATTTATTGCTATCGCGTTGCGCCCCAAAGAATTATAATACACGAATTTAGGCCCTAATAAGGCGCTTTGAACATCAACGCACTACCACCTATCTACCTACCACTATCACTTAATATTTATAACTAATATATTTAAATTCAAATTAGTTATACAATCACCGATGGCACTAGTTGATAGTATTGTAACTTTAAAAGAACAAATGATGATCGGCATTCGGGGTTCTTTATAAATTTGTACATAAACAATAGTACAAGCAAACCGCAAAAATGTTGAAAGCAAATTATAGTAATTTACACGTTTTCTATTTCCTTTCAATTGAAATCATCATCACAGTTATTACCTTTCGAATTGATACAGCTAATAAATCAAATTGAAAAACAGAATTTATTAAGGTAGAATACATCAAAATACTCACGTAGATGATGAATACAGGAAAAGGGTTAAGAAATCAAGGAAAAATATGACCACATTGTAACAAGCGAGACTACACTGTAAATTTACATTATTTACACAAATTATAAATTTTGTAAGATACTGTATATTTTTAAATAAGTCGATCCATGCTTGACTTAAATACTCTCGAAATCGATGATGGTCGAACAGAAAACTGAGAAAGTTCTAGAGACAATGATTATGCGTAAATAGTTTTGTAAATACCGGATGAGGATTTATAAATTTTACAACTTCATTAAGATTTATGAGGAAAAGAACCAAAGCAACCGCAATTGGCCGAAGAATTGCTAAACTTAAGTGGCAGCGGGCTGGGCACATTGCTCACAGAACCGAAGCTCGATGGAGCCAACGTGTTCTCCAATGGCTACCACGCGCTGGAAGACATAGGTTGCGTAGGACAAGATGGAACGATGACTTGGTGAAGGTCGCGGGAATCTGCTAGATGCGGTTAGCTCAAGTGCGGTCATCGTGGAGATCTTTAAAGGAGACCTATATACAGTAGTGGACATCTTTGGGTTGAATGGATAGATGGAAGTCAGATTTAACATAAACAACAACACTCAAATTAAACTCTAACCACAAATAACACTTTCGAATAAACATTTCTTATTAATGATCCTAAATGTACTAAGAGACAAATAGATATATAGAGGAGTTACCTTCCAATAAAGATTAAATCAACAAAGTGTAAAATAAAATGAAATAAACTAATGTAAAAGTATTTATCTACAAGGAGTAACATACAGTTTAATTTTATTATTAACTGTTAAATAAGCTGTATCGTCTGGAGAAGGTAGTGTAGATGACCATAACGACCTATTTAGTGTGAATAGGAGACCAATATGTTTAAAATTCTATAGCCTCTAGTAACAAGAAAACTACATGACGTGAGTAGTATTATATTCTATTCAATGCCTCTACGCAGATGATTACTGACAAGGTCAAAATTACAACAGCCCACACATAGACGTATTTCAGGAAATAAAGATAGTGTTTATCAGTTATTAGCCAAACCACAACAAGGTCGTGCGTTGTTAATTTTTCATATTTAATTACAAAAGTATATATAGTCTACGAGTCCATGTTGGCCGTTCTCAACGATCCCTTTTTAGACAAGCTTGTAAGCATATGAAGACCCTTATTGATTCATGTGTTTATAATTACTGAAGATTGGAAAGTAATTTTTTTAAGTACTAGAGCAAGCAGAATTTCTTTCCAAATTATCACTTTTTTTATAATGTACATATGTATACAATTTTTAATTACGAAAAGGAAAGGGGTTGGACAAATTGTTTTCGAATATAGCTTCATTTATATTTCGTTATACCGACTTTTCGACTTCTCTACTTGACTATATCTAGCTTGGCTATATAAAGTCACATTAAAAAAAAACAATTAAACCTATCTTTTCAATTGAAGAGTGTGTGATTAGAAGCACGCCTTAATAAATTAAGAATTTCGATTGTTCGACTTCAGTTTAATTAAATAGAATTGCAGATTGAGGCAGTATGCAAGGCAAAAATTCATACTATTACTCTTGTGTTGGTTTTCAGTATTAACCGAGTACTTTAGGCAAATCGACAAACACCAAGCAAAGCTGTAAATACCCCTTACGACAGCAATCAGCTCAATTGAAAAGTTACAGACGTTTTTAATGATAGTACTAGAATAAATTACTGTAAAGTATTACTCAGTTCATAAAATAAAACGTACAATTATATCGTAGATTGCATGTATAATAAAAACTAAAAAACAGTATCCGTTCTAGGCAAGTAAAATTCTCCTTATATCCTAAGGAAGGAAGGGACGTCGTACCGTGGCAAAGTCACGAAATAGCAAAAACCTTAAACGTAGATTTCACTTAGTCTGAAGGTCGACGAGACGCTAAGAGAGGAACACACAGTATGTCGTCACGACTTCCCGGCAGCTTACTAATTCAATTGATACTGCGCTGCGAATTGCCTCGACTATAACAGTGTAAAGTTTTCTTAGCTCTACCTGTTTTTGGTATTCAAGTTTGACATATAAATTTATGTGTACACAGCCACGATTACGTTTGTTGCAGATATTTTTGAAATCTCTATAATATTTAGATGTTTCTTATTTGTTCACTTATATAGCGTACAGAGTTATACATTTTATAACTCTGTAATATCCGTCGAGTTATATCAATATTTCATTTGCTACTAACGTAGATGGTAAAAGTTAGTACAAAGAAAGATATGTTATGTAACTCTCTTACTTGTGGAATGTTTGTAAAATATCGAGTCCATTAAAATGGAGTTACATATTTGGCAGCTTCGTTATTAATATTGCATGTTCTGTCTTTATTCATTTTACAATCTATTGAGAATTTTTTTTTTTTTTTTTTCAAAAAACGTACATTTTTCATCTGTAAGTGAGATTTTTATAACACAAAATATCTCTTACAACTTCTTCAAAATTGTTTCCTTTTTTCACCAACTTATATTGATTCTAAGTCTCCTTAAGTAATTGTTTCACAATTATTTTAATTTTATGACACGTCTAGATATTATTGGTACTACCTTTTAATTTTTATAAAAGTGCCTAATTTAAATACATACAGATCTTTAATATTCTTTTGTTAGTGAGACATCGTTCAGGAATTTAAGGAAAATTTGAATAGCGTACTCCAGTTGACATTACAAAGTGAACAATGGCTCACCATCAACACGTGAGATGTCAATAAAGAAGATATTCATTATGTTACAAACTACGAGGAATACGGCCCAGTAGATAAAATATTGATCTTAAAAGAAAGCACCGAAGCAAACCATCATAATGCATTTATTATTTGCGTGGGAAAATTACAGATATGCCGCGATTGGTTCCATATTTATTAATAAAAACGAACACTTCTATAAAGATTTGTAATAAAATGTTACAAATAACATTCAAAACCAGTAGAGCATGTCAGCGGTTTATTGTGTAACAAGTTGGTTGTATTATAAATACGGAAATCAGTTAAAACGTCGATCTGATTGTAAAACATTTCACGTTAATCTTCTTCCTAAACGACCACACTCAAAGTATATAATTAATAAAGTAATTTAAAAAAAATATTAACTTCCAAATAGTTTTTGCGTTCAAATGTTTGCACAAAAAATCGGAGCTATCAGAACGTTTGGCAATTCTTGTTGCAAAGCAAAATTAAAAATTACCAAAGCTATAGCTATGTAATATCAAAATAGTGATAATTTAAAAGCCAAAAACTTTCAATAAAGATTGCGTTAAAAATAATAAAATGGTAAAGTGTTTTCTAATGTCAATTTGTTTAGTACCACTGTTTAGTTGAAAATATATTAACACAAACCTATAGGTAAGTGCCGCGCTTTAGTAGCAGCATTTCTTATATGGTTAGGGAGTTCGTCCCTCCGTGCCCCCTTACCTATTGTATTGGGGGACTTCGGTCTCACTAATACAATAGGTAAGGGTAGTGCGTAAGCGCATTACCCCCGTCAAAAAAAATAAAAATAAAGGGTGTGTTACCACCTAATCACTTACGAGTAAAATTATGGTCAAACGCTAAAACCTATCCTTATAGCACCAATACACAACTTTTCAGCTGCGACCGAGGTCTTACTCTGATCCCAATTGGAGAGGTTCCACGTCCAATTTACTTCTCAGATTACAACTAAAGCCAAGTCCGTATCACTTTGGTGCCCTTGCGCTAGGTAACACTCTCCTGGTTGAGTGCCTCAAGCGCTCAACTCAAAAGTCCGCTAAAGCTATCAAGGCCATTTTGGTCAACAGTGTCTTAGTTGGTTTGAAAATAATATTTGTAATCTCTGTAGAATATTTTTTTATTCAAAGCGATTTAACTTAAATTTGTATATTGTCAAGGAAATCACTAAATAAGAAAAAACTAGGTGCAGCTATATCATCACCCTTCCGGCCAAGCATCAACAGCTAATCATCATTCTCATGCCCTGTACTCTATTCACTTGGGGTCGGCACAGTTTGTTTGCTCCTTCCATACGTCCCTATCAGCCATTATCTCCTTGTTTACTCCTTTTTCTTTCACATAATTTTTTACACACTGCATCTACACTTTCATTAGCCTTCCTCCACTTTTCTATCCCTCCACATTCATTTTTTTTTTCAATATATTTTGGTCTTTAACCCTTTGGGTTACGCCGGCTTAATTGTACATTCATATTTATTACTATTTAATTCACATGCGCTTCCTCTCTTCTCATAACATGCCCATACCATAACAAACGAGAATCTTTCAATTTTTTCACAACTTTCAAACTTCCTCTAATATATTCATCCATATTTATACATTTTTGTGACACCACAGATTCATCTTAACAATCGCATCTCAGCTAGATCCAATCGTTTCTCATCCATAATATAGAACAATAATCAAGAAGCCGATCAATCATCAGAAGAAGTACATTGAACATAGTAAAAACATTTTAAAATCCATGGCAAGACTATGCAAGGTCCAACCGTGAGTGACATGTGGATCAAATTAATGAGTCACATGGCACGTGTCAATTGAGTTTAAGATGATTATTCATTGACGTAGTCTTAGAATCAAGTACTATCATCCACTATTCACAGCACTCAATAAATATCCTACTTATTTTTTATACTGTCTATAAAAAAGTAAACCTTTTAACCTAATGACGATTAACGATACTAAACATAGGCCAAACTGTCAGAAGATTTGACGGGATTTTAGTCTGGTGATATTTTCATTTATTTTCAAAAACTTCCGTTATTTATTTATATATCATATAAAGTTCTCGGTGGTGCAGTTGTATTACTGTGCGACTGCCATTCTGAGGTCTCGGGTTCGATCCCCGGGTCGGGTCAAGTGGTATTGAGTTTTTCTATTCAGTATCATCCCGGAGTTTGTAATTTGTGTCCGATATGGCGACAGGCTCGCCCCCTGCCAGATTTGGGACGGAACTAAGCTCGGAGAATTGAGGGTGGTGTAGTTCGCTACTTCACCTCTGCCTAACCCTTCGGGGATAACAGACGTGAGCTTATGTTATAAAGTGTCATTTTTATGTGATATAGTTTACAGACTGTGGAAACATGAATTCTGAGCTTACAAAAACTCTTAACGCAAAGCGTGACTCAAAGAACTCAGATTGAGTGACCGAAAAAGAGAAATTGAATACAGATTATAAAAAATACACCACGCCTACTAAATGCTATAAAAACAATAAAATTACACTAGTTAATAGACCGCACCGTAAAGATATAAATCAATTTTAATACGGATTAAAAGGTTGAGAAAACACAAGTGTACGTTACACAGTATTTTCATAGCTATAATAAAATAATATAAATGAAAAATAAACGATACCTTAGATATAATTGAAATTTGATACGGCATTATATGCAAATTCAAATTCTATTTAGATCATTATAAGAAATTAAAATAGGTCTAAGCTATCATCGGAGTCAACTTTGACAATTGAAAAAACAACAAAATTTGACAATTGTCAACGGACAAAAAATTGAACATTGTGTAGTATGTGGCGTACCCACATTATCTTTTTATTCTAAACTAGCTGTGTGCCCGCGGCTGCGCTCGCGTTTCATGTATTCTTCACTGTGTTTCAATTTCTTTATACGGAACTTATATTATTTAAGTTATTTTCCTTTATTTTTGACGGTACTAAGATAAAGTAAAAATATTTTTCATAAATTCAAGCACTTGCCTGTAAAACTCTGCAGTGAATCGGATTTTATTCAAATTATTTTTTTTTTTTTTAAACGGAACCTTACAAATTTTCTAAAAATCAAAGTACCCTATGTTACGCGAAGTAATTGCAGTTGTCTACCAAAAAAAGTACCATCAAAATCCGTCCAGCCGTTCCGGAGATTACCCGGAACAAACAGACATAATTTAAAAAATTGTTTTTTCGTTTTATGTATTGTATATAAGTTCATATCTATTGCTATTAAAACATATTATAACATTACAAACAGACACTTCAATTTTATTTATAATTATAGATGGCGTATTATAGTGAGGTAACGACCTTAATCAACCAAAAATTAACATTTTAACGCAATGGAATTCGTAGACGGAGAGATGCACCAAAATAAACTTCTGGGTTTTCCATTAGAAATTACTAATGCAATAAAAACAAAACGATAGTACAACTAAAGAAAAATAAACACAGATTAACATTGTTGAAATTATCTGAAAACGAGTTCGTGACTGCGAAGTTTGTACTTATTATGCGGAGTTGCAATATAATACGTTCAAGAAAATGCACTGAACAATACGTCGTAAAGATCGATAAGTTTTACGATACTACTTGGTATCTACTTGGTACCGATAGCTTGGCCTAGATAATCTACATATGAAGCGATAATATGTGTTACTGTGCAACCAGCTTTAGAATATTTTATAAGAGGAAACGCAGTGGGAAAAAATTTGACGCTCAGGCTGATTATACCTATGCAAAATAGATAAAAACTTCGTATTTCCCTGTTTTTTCTCTGGGCCTATTTTAATTTCTCATTCAATAATAAAATAATACATACGTTTAATAATACATTGTTATGCCTCTATTTTTTCTTTTTTACTCGTCAAATGTGTTTCACGGACGTCAGAAAACGACGGTAAACCAGACACTTTATCTCATTTTTTAATACTCATATATTCTATAATAATTACTTTATAGAGAAATCAAAACGTAACGGCATGACCGTGACATATACTAGCTGTGCCCGCAATTTCGCTCGCGTGAAACTCCGACATTTATATTCTAATAGACAACCTATATTTTCCCCCGTCTTGTCCCGTCCCGCTCCGTCCCATACCAAATTTCACTGAAAGCGGATCAGTAGTTTTTGCGTGATTTCGAACAAACAGACAAAATGTATCCTGTAGTAGATTCTAAGTCCCTACATAGTTTTTTTCTCAAACATCATCAGTGTACATAAAAAAAAAAAAAATCTTAAATCTCCAATCCGCTCCAGTTCACTACTTTTATAAAATGACTCCTTAATACAACGCCTAAATGGCTTAGTTATGTATAAAAATATCAAAATATTGTTTTCTCAATTACTATGTCTTAGATATTTATATACTATATATATCCTATACATATTTTATATTATATAATTTTGTTCAATTTTAATCAATCCATCAATTTTATGTTCTCGAATAAGACTAAAACGCATCTACTTACAAACTCTTCTTTCATACTAAAGTCGCCGCAATATTATACTGTAGTCTTTGGTCGCCGCGTATCATTCAAATTACTAGAACTTTTAATAGAGTGGACCGATTTTAATGAAATAAAGTTTTGATGATACCCCGGAACATGCTTTATATGTTTTATAAAATGTACTCAGTAGTTTCTAATTGATACCTGCACAGACAAACAGACAGACAGACAGATATTTCTAAAAATGATAGAAATGTGTTTAAATGTATTTTTAGCCCCTTTGCAACAATTCTTTTCACAAAAATCGAAAATGTACAGACACGTGTAATTTATAATTTTATTATTAGTATAGATAATATAATTATCCAGGAAGGTGGATTTCAAGGTGGACCGACGACCTGGTGAAGGTCGCGGGAGTCCGCTGGATGCGGGTGGCGCAAGATGGTCGTCGTGGAGATCTTTGAGGTTCCAGCAGTGGACGTCTTTCGGTTGAATGGATGGATGATCGATATAATTTATTTAGTTTTATTTATTTATTTTTAAACGAAGTGTAACATTTTTTTACAGGCGAAAACTGCTTGCTTGTTGTTATTAAACATAACATAAGCTTACGCCTGTTATTCTAGAAGGGTTAGGCAGAGGTGAAATAGCGAACTACACCCACAGTTCGCCGAGCTTAGTTCTGTCCCAGATGTTACAGGGGGCGAGCCTGTCGCCATATCGGGCACAAATTCCAGACTCCGGGATGATACTGAGTAGAAAAACCCAACATCACTTGACCCGACCCGGGGATAGAACCCGAGACCTCAGAACGACAGTCGAACCGTAATACTACTGCTTAATCGTTACAATTATCAATTACAACTGAAAATTTATAATAACACCATAAATAAATACTAGTTTTCGCCTAGTGATCGAAATTCGAGCATGATTATTATCGAGAATTTGATGGATTTTTATTTTCAAAATTTTATTTATAACGCTAAACTTCATAAGTAGCTATAAAATAAGAAAAAGAACTAGGCAGCCATGAGATGACTGTCGACAGAAATTAAAACACGAAACTTTGTGAAAACTGTATTTTAATGTTTAAATTTTATAATTTGTTAATTGTATTATAATTATTAATATAACACACTATTTAACATTTGTCAGGTTTTTACCACTATTGGCGCTCCGAGCAATAATTCTGTACAAATTTAAATATAGTTTATTCATAATCAAAACATACGAAAGTATAAATTTTATTATTTATCTCTGAGCGCCATCTTATACTTGAGATACTGTAGGATGTTGACGGTTGACATTTTATAGCATTGGTAACGCGAGTCTGTAAATTTATCCCCTTACCGAGAATCGTTCAACTCCGCTAAAGAAGTTTCCACTTCAAAAAGAAGATCGGTTGACACACAGATAATCTAAAGTTTACAACTTTTACAATATTACATTTTAAATTTACCTGCGCGCTTCTTCCAAATTCGACAACCCTAGATCTAAATACTAGTCACAAGCTAGATAGAGTTAATTAAGACGGTAACTAATAAAACAGTTAAATCATCGACTATATTATCGGGTGATTAAAAAGAAACGGATAACGCTCCTCTCGCCATATATTTATAACTGTTATTAATTGCTAACTTGACACTTCATTTGGCATTAAAGTCACGGACAATGAAGATTCTGAGGTATATAGAAAAACAGAGTAGACAATTTAAAAAAAAAAACATCTTTCTATAGTCGTTCTGAGACATATTTAGCGTATCGAGATTTGAGGTCGATACCTGTCAGTATAAAAAAATGGCGTCGTCATGAACACCGAGATATACTGTAGTAGACCTCAACAACAGTTATTCTATTGTAATTTGTAACACAGATCGGCTTAAGATTTCTTAACGCTCTCGTATTTTCTAATAGGGATGTCACTTATTAACTTTTTGTATTATTTTTCTTGTCTTTCTGTCTTTCCGTCAGTCGCAGTGCTTATAGTTACTTATGACTTGAGAACCGCTTAACCGATTATTTACATATACTTTAAGCAATAGGTATATAAGAAAAGTCATCAGAATAATAAACTTTTTTCTCTCAGAAATGGCCATTATTGTGTTTCTTTTTACATCTTATTCCTTACATAATTTAAAAAAAAAAACATCGTCTAGATCTGTCTGCCTGTCTGTTAGTAAACGCGAACGGAACCGTGGGAATATAGCTAGTCTGAAATAAAACTTAATAGCCTAAAATCAAACGCCGTCACATGTATCCATCTTTTGGTGTCTGTTACTTCGTGTTTATAAACCTACATTATTATATGAAACCCAAAAACTCCCTTCACTAAACGCTACCTGAGTAATTGGAACTTAATAAACGGAACTTCATATCGAAATTCGCTATATTTTTAAACTTAACGACAAAATCATTCTCAAACACTGCATTGGTTTGATTTTAAGCGATTCACATTTAAATTCTATGGGGAAATACATTCAATGAGGTTTTAATTATTTTAGTAAGATACATTTTTTTCGAACCAACCATGTTCATAATTGACTTGAAGACCAATAATAGCTTCACAGGGTTGAACTTAGGTCGTATACGCGGCGTTTGGTTACAGAACCAACATCACTTCAAAATCTCAACAACAGAGACATACAGAGAGATATTGTCTTTTTTATATAAGACATAACATAACATAAGCTCACGCCTGTTATCCCCGAAGGGTTAGGCAGAGGTGAAATAGCGAACTACGTAACCCACATTTCGCCGAACTTAGTTCCGTCCCAGATGTGACAGGGGGCGAGCATGTCGCCATATCGGGTACAAATTCCAGACTCCGGGATGATACTGAGTAGAAAAAAACCCAATATCACTTGGACCGACCTGGGGTTCGAACCCGAGACCTCAGAACGACAGTCGTACCGTAATACAACAGCGCCACCGAGGCAGTTATATAAGAATGATACATAAATCTAGAAATATCTACAAATGTACATACTTCTTTATGCGTGGGTTTACTTCTATTGGTTGATAAATTAGTCGATCGAACGGTAGACATTACAATATCAGTAGTATTACAAAACACATGCTGTATGATTGGCATTATATGAACAATGCTTTGCACTCCAAAAACCATCAATGCAACTGACATCCCTAATTTTCAAAGCAATAGAATTTGCACGAATTAGAGATACTAGATGAGTCGCACTACGTTGAAAAAAAGTTTGATTAGTTTTTTTATTCCTCTTATTCTATTTTCTTTTGTTACGATGTTCCGTAAAATATGCTTTTGAATCTCGATTCATATTTTAACAATGTGCGTGGTGATGATGATATCATTTTTCAGGCGTTTCTTGTTTTGATAAGAACGTGTGGATTTAGTAATGGAATTCTTTTGCCGTTTGTTCATTTTATTATGACTTGTTTGTGTTGTGAAGTCAAGATAAATCTTAACAGACGAAACACAAAGAAGTAGGTATGTATTCAATAAATACTGCTTTGATTGTTAGTTATTTTACGCTGGCATTGAAAAATATTCTTACTTGTAATTTTTTATACTAAGTATATAATAGGCTCAGTGCTTTAACCACATCTCACCTGATGTTAAGTGACGATGTGATCCAGGATGGTACACACACTAAGCCTACAGGTACTGGTTCTCAAGTGGTGTTGCCGAAACACACTTATTGGTATTTGGAGACAGGCTTTCAAACTTGAAGGCGGTATCTACCCTGACGGGCATTATTAAAAAAACCACCACGCTAAATTAAATACCATGCTATGGATTCCTGGCGATGTTTTCCTTCACCGAAAGCTCAGGCGGATTTTAGAGTTGGATAGTGACGTCCATTGACGCGGAATCCGGCCGAACTACCAACTGCGCCATCATCGCTTCAAAAATATTTAATAATTCTTTGTGTATAGAATTGTACCCAGTTGTTTTTAACTACTTTGTTCATAGATGGGTGCTATTGGTATTTATCTTCTGCTTCTTTATTTGAGTCGTGATGCATGAAGTAAAGCAATCGTTGAGGAGAGATAAATCCATAACATAAATTGGTTCGAAACAGTTAAATAATAACAAGTCACAAGATATCAGCGCCTTGCAATTGTGTTGCATTTTACAATTACTTGTTTAGAGAAACACATCTCTGTCACTCCTACATTGCCACACACAAGTCATAAACAGACGTACAACCACGACACTCCCGTACATGGATGAAAAGAAGTCTGTGAAACATGTTGGGTTTGTATTCACATTTTCATAAAATGAGTCAAGGTTTTAAAATATTTTTGCCTTGTATTACATTATAATAAGCGCCAAACACGTTTATCTTCAACAAGGTATAATATCCTGTGCATAGATAGAAATCAAAGTCTCTGAACTGCAGAAGCCACACTCGAAGTGAAGGTATTTTAAGTTGGTCTTAAAAGGCCACGTACGCATTGAGTTACACTTATTTTTTATGCCAATGTTAAGTGAAATTTTGTATGAAACTATCACTCTTAGCTTTATTACTCTATGATCTTAAAATAGTGTTTTGAATAACAGTTAGACGGTGCAAACTCACAGTCAATAATCTACAATTTGCTCAATTAAATCTTATTAATCTATTTATTTTCTGTGTCAAGTTTTCTGAAATTAATGATATGCTTCATTTTGCTTACTACGGTTTTTGCCTGTATTGGCTCAACTAGTACATCGGGCGCTCTGTTTATCTTAGTTGGTTTATTAAGTGCAAATGCCTCCCCATCTCAAGGTGGGCACCCGTCCTGCTGTAAACAGCAGTGTAATACTTCACAATAATTATATTAATATAAAGTAACATATTAAACGGATACTAGGATAGGTAATGAATGAAAGAAAAAAATCAGAAATATGATATTCTACAACTTAAGTTATAGAAAACATATATGAATAATTATGCAACTTTTCTTCCAATTCAAAAAAAGTAATTTCTGGAGTTTGAGAGACAAAAGAAAAAAAAACATCGTCAGTCAATCCGTTCTCGAGATATCATCAAGAAAGCTGTTCCATACAAACTTTATGAAAAAATTATTTATCTTCATAATTTTTTGTCTACATTAATTAATTCCTTTGTTTTAAAAGTTATTCTAGCAGAATAACTTTTAAAACAAAGGATTTGGATCATGTCCGAGTAATTAAAAGGGGGAAATCACAAAAAAAAAAATTTTTGCTTTTCAATAAAGTTCATTTAAATTCTATAATTTGAAGTAATTATTCCTTCAATAAAACTTCGTTTTTGTATTTTATAACTAATCAATTGAAGTTAATTTCATCGAATCGTTCGATTTTATCCCAAAGCGAATGTTAGCTAACCAGTGAAATGGGTTCATAACCATTCCATATACAGATATGAATTAATTTGTACGTCTTCCGTTAGATGCCACATACAGTTATGTATACTGTCGTGGGCGTTATTTATGTTTATCACAATTATATTAATATAAATAAATACTAGAATCGGCGATAACAACAAATAAGATATATCCGTTCGATTTATTTAAGGTTCCAGAACCACATGAAGTAATCGAGGTAGCTAAATTTACCTGGAGATAACTTCGCACAAATAATGAGATAAGAACAGATATTAGGTAATTTTGAAACTAATAAACATTTTCTTTACACTAAATAAGTATACCTACCACACTGTCTCGCTTTGTGACGGCTAAATAACAATCAATAAATAAAAAGGGAGGACTGACGTGACGGTGACTGTTCGTTTTTGTACCATATTTTTGGTTTTGCTATCCTCATGGAAGGCTTTTCCAGCACCTGAATTTATCGCAATGGTAAATCATTACAATGACTTCAGCTGTGTGAAGGCGCTATTGGTGTCATATATGGTTAGATAGCATATTAAATTTCTTTATATAATTACTTTATATAATTCCGCACAGTTCTTCACTACGTCATATAGTTAAATAAATAAATAATCATTGACAGTAGTATAGTAGTGGCAGTATCTAGATACATACCCCTGTGTCTACTACTACACCGTCGACGTCGACGGACGACGTGATAGGCATGTTCGTCCGCAAGGCGCCGAAGCCGACAGATTAGGATATCGTGGATGATAAAATTGCCATAAAGAGGCGAGATAATAGGGTGATAAATATCATAAAACAAATGTTAAAGTCACCCTCACAGTAGTCCCGGTGATATAACTAGGGTTAGGAGAAAACCATGAAAAAGGAGGGGAAAGAATAATCTATACTTATAATAAAAGGCTAAAGAGATGAAATCTGTACGACGAAGATATTTAAGAAAAAAACTACTGAACAGAATTGGATGAAAGTTGATAATGACATATATTGCATCCAGGCCGAGAACATGGGCAAATTGCAAATTGTCTGAATCCCGAGCTGGTAAGCCGCGGGCACAGCTAGTAATGATAATAGAATAAAAATAATAATATAAACTAACCCACATAGTTAATTGAAAAAATGCAATATAGTAATATATAAATAGTTATTAGGCTTACGTAGATGCAAGTCGTTTTTTTTGCATCTGTATTTTTTCAGAGAATTGTAAAAAAATGTCAAATAAAGAGTGCAGAACAAAAGTCTGCAATGTGTGAAAAACATATATATAAAAAGAAATTCATCGAAAATCAATTGGCCCTATTTGTTTGCACAGACCCTAAATTTTTGGTACAACAAAGAGCAAAGACATTTATCACATCTTCAAACAATTGCTAGTAAAACTGCCCATTGAGTCGAGTCGTATTTTGTTCACATTTCATTTTTTATGCGGAACACTAATTATTTTCGAAAAATAAAAGTAGCTTACGTTACTTCGTGTAACTTCAATCTGTCCAGACATTCCGGAGATTAGCCAGAACAAATAGACAGACAGTACCGTATATACATTCATATATATTTAGTACAGAAGTTGTTATTACAAATAGACACTTCAATTTTATATATCTGTATAGATTTAACTACCTATCCGCTTGCATTGTATAATATTATAAATGTATATTCTTGAGTTTTTATAGTAAGTAATAAGTATTATTTTTAATCCAAATAACCAATGGTTTAGCAAAAATATTGCTAGTAAAGATTTTTCTGCTATTGATTGATTACCAAATTTGATTTTCCGCTATTCCGTCACTATTAAGAACTTTTTTCCTATATTACTAAATTGTATCTATGCAAGTCCTATGTAAGTGAGGAGAATACATCTACGATATAAATAAATCGTATACGTATGTCGTTATTAGATTCGTTTGAGTAATAGGCCAATTAACGGGCAAGCTGTCAGAAAGACGTTAACGATCCATCTTGAAAAAAAAAAAATACATATGCGGATATTTTATGTGTTTGTAAATGGATTTTCTATCTACTTTTGGCAACAAAAAAATCACATACTAATAAATTCTTGTAGCTCCATTTGAATATAGATGGTCTGTCTATACATTATTAATTGGTATTTAGTGATTTCAATTTTTTTTTTCAATTATATTATACTAGCTGTGTGACCGCGGCTGTGCCCACGTTTCATATAATTTTTCACTGCGTATTTTTTTTTAATACGGTACCCGCCTCGCACAACCGATGCCCGATGGGGCTAACGGGTTCTCGCTACTACCCCCACAAGGTGGACAGACGACCTGGTGAAAGCCGCGGGAATCCGCTGGATGCGGATAGCGCAAGACCGGTCGTCGTGGAGATCTTTGGGGACCAATGTCCAGCAGTGGGCATCTTTCGGTTGAAAGGATGAATGGAGCCCTAATTATTTTTCAATTTTTTTTTACTACTTACATTAGGCAAAGATATTTCTCACAAATGCAAATACCTACCAGTAAAACTGTGCATTAATTTGAAGTGAAACCCAAATTATTTTCGAAAAACAAAAGTACGAGGAGTAACTTCAGCTATCTACCAAAAAAGTCCCGTCAAAATCGATCCGGAGATTACCCGGGACAAAATGACAGACAGACAGAAAAACGAAAATTGTATTTTTGGTATAGGTATAGTGTATACATTCTATATGATTATATTTAGTAAAAAATATTTTCCCATTACAAACAGAGTCTTCAATTTTATTTATCAGTATAGATTAATTTACATAAATTAAGTATATTAATAAGATACATAAAATAGTTTACTATTAAATGTTTTAATGAGTTTAATAATAATCATCTACTTTATAAAAAAATATTAGTTTTGTTAGTGATTTTGCAAGGATATTGTTTATAACAGTGACGTCATACTACATGTATTCTACACAATTTTTAACTACTACATTATATTCGATTAAATATATATATATTCAATTTCATGAGTGTAACTTTATTTAAATTATATAAGGAGTGTCATACTTATAACGTAAATAAATGGTTATCTTCTTTTTTTTTTGATTCCATTTATTCCTTTTCAATGAAAAGGCAAAGGTACTAGTAGACTATGCCAACCAAGTCAAACGTTTGGAACACTATGAATAAATGAATGGTGTGGTGGCCTTCCATTACAACCATAACGGGAATGATTGGGACATTTCAAAATTTTCATTATTATCACTTCACTACACTTGTGTATCATAACGACACTTTATCACGTAAAATGCCACCAAAATTACATAATATATAGTAAAATATTACAATATAATGAATTAAAAACAAGGACGACAACATGGCAGATCAAAATCGCGCCGAACACCCCCTGGCTACCTTTTACAAGTAATCAGGCATCGGAGGCGCTAAGCCAACCTGTTTCGTAAAGGTTTGAGAAAGTGTACAGACTCTTCTTAAATGAAAAAAAAAAAAGTATCTACTTACGATCACTGTTTGGAATTGCAAAAAAAAAGATTTATAAGAATTTCAGTATACAAAAAAAAAACAATCATCGATTAGAATATAAATCGAAATTCAAAATGAAATCCGCTAACTGTGAAACGTGACGAATGGAAAGCAATAGTACAGATAAAAATGTTAAAATTCTAGCTAAAGTTGAATGCACTAAGGTCGGTGCTTTAAAACAAAAAAAAAAAAAACAACGCCATGAGAGAGCTCCGGCACATCCCACAAGTTTGTCACAAAGGTCTCTCTAAGGTCAATGACCCGTTTGGCGGGCGTGCCGCATTTTTTAAAATATGCTATACGCGTATCGCGCACACGTAAATATCTTGTACAACCGAAATGTCTCATTTAAATTATTACTATAAGTGATAACTTGCTTGTTATTGGATAATAAAAATATTTTAACCGCCGGTTGATTAACTATTCACCTGTACAACTGGTGTATTGGATCTGGTTTAACATGTCTCATACGCAAAATTATATATTCTAAGAAAATTAAGTAATTGAATAGATTTTTGAAAGAGACAATGAGAAATAAAGTTTGAGAGCGAAGGAATCTTTAAAAGTAAAAGCATAATTAATTTTGCTTAAATTTAACAAAGAACGTTTGGTTCTTAAAATTAGATTACTTTTATATTAACTTTCATTAATCTTTTTAAATAAATTGACGTGAAGATATAAGACTTTCTAGAGAAAATATACCCCAATAAAATATTATAAATAAAGAAATATTTTGTGAAATTTAACATTAAAAAAAATTTAAACGTTATTGTATAAGTAATTATTGTTGCAACAAATTTACAAATAATAAAATAATACGTTTAAAAAATTCACCAAAAAAAAAAACAAATATTTAAAAATAAGGTGAATTTATTTAAATACCAAATTAGAAAGGCTAAGTAAAGGCATGAAGCCTACGAAGTAGGGGTGTGCGAATAATTCGAACTTACGAATTATTCGTTCCGAATCGAATATTAATCTTCGATTTGAAATTCGAATCACATAATTATGAAATTCGAATTATTCGAAAGTTCCCAAATAATACGAAAAAAAAATCAAATAATTTCGTATAATTCGAAAAAAAAATGGTGGGTAATTGACTTTTAATCAAGAAGTATATTATTCGTAAGTAGAATATTACGATACACGATGTAATGGAATAGAAATTGGAAACAATAGAAAATCCAGTGAAAAAATGATATTTCGATAATTCGCGAATTTTTTAGAATTATTAGATTTTTTTCAAACTATCCGTGAATTTCGGATAATTCAATTCAATTTTCGAATTGGATATTAATATTCGATTCGATTTGATTCGACCGATATTCGCACGACCCCTACTAGGAAGTTTAAAGTAAACAGTAAACCAAATGTAGCACAAGCTATTTTTTTTTCGCTTTGCTAGGGACTGATTTGTTACGTTGCTTTTTTTTCATTTCTAAATATTATCTATAAATATAGATTTTCAGTTTAAATTATATTGCTGGTGCCTGCGGCTCGGCCCGCGTTTCATATGTTCTGTGTATATAACATTTCATTTATACCTAACCTGAACAAAAAAATGAATGGAGAATAATCTTTTGTTTTTTATTAACGGAACAAAAAAAAAATGTACATAAGAGGAAAAAAAGGAAAATGGGTAGATGAAATTCAAAAAATAAATAGCCTGTAAGCATCTACGAGAAATTCCGCTTCGAATGGTAGTAGTCCAATATCGATGTGTTCAGTAGTTTTAAGGTGATGGTGCCTCAAAAGAACTCCATTTCCCTTTTATATAAATTGTATATTATTGCACACCGTACATACGGATCAGAGAATAAATTCTTCATAGCTTTACTCAATGAATCAGAATGCATGATTCAAGTTATTGTTCCTAATAGTGACTAAAAAACCTCTATACGACGTATAAGTCTAAGTTGACATAACAAATACCTATTTAGATCGAGACGAATTTACCTTGACTTTGTGATGTCCTTTTTTGATATTAAATAAAATCTTATCTATAATCAATCCGTTTAGATTCTAAATACTAAGTGTACAATCTAGGATAAAATTATAATCCATATTAGTTAGGTATCTTGTTTTCGATCAAATATTAATTACATATTCAGTGCTGAGCCTTATTTATTTGTGGCCTGTGTTTTTTTTTTTTGGCGAAATAAAAATAATCAGTAAACATTTAACTATGGGGCCACTAAGCAAAATTTATGGTCATTTTAACTCTCCCCCCTTGTAAATAAAGTGTATTGTAAAAAAGGCAACGATGGTTCAGTGACACTGTGATTGGATTCCGCATAGGTGGACGTAGGTGCGAACCAACCTATCCTATTTTCTTATAATAAGCCTGAGCTTTTGGCGAAGGAAACCGTAACCATAGCAACATGGTAACTTCTAATGCTCGCATGGCTAGCTGCTAGTCTCAAATTGAAAATCTGTCGCCAAGCACCAATATGTGTGTTTGGACAGCGTCACTTGAGAGACAGTACGTTTCATCTTAGTATGTTTATCATCATTCTGGACCACATCACTTAACATCGAGCAGACATAAAACAACGTACACAATTTATTTTAACACCGGAGAGACAATAACGCTTTTGAAGTAAAACAAAAACGATCGCTAAACAGTGCAATGAAACAAAAACACATCTACAAAAATGACTATTAATTGATAAATATTACTCACAATAATATGACTGCATGGAGAATTGGAGATCAGAATCATCTGAAATAAAGAGTGTTTAATACAAATCTAGATTGTGCTTAAAAAAAACAACAAAAGTGCTTATTTATTATCTACAAACGTGACGATAAAGATCATACGTGATATATCTACAATTAATATAAATATCTATAATATATACCCAAAAAAAAGAGGTATTTTATGCCTTTAGAATAATTAACATTTATTCATAGAAAGTTAAATTTGAGACTGTATGAGACAATATAGGACATTGGTTTCAATTCAGTTAAACTGAAAATGTTGTAAATTGTGCAGTTAAAAATAATGATAAACCAGTTTGTACTTAGTGTGCATAAACTTTATATTGTAACTAGTTGTCCTACCCGGCGTTGCCCAGTTATATTAAAATAAGTTTTTTTTTTAAACACTCAGTTTTATTTATGTAATACATTGAGCATACCAGGAACTGCACAATATTAAAGAAAATTATAAAGTTTAATTCAAAATAGTAATTAAATAATGCCTGTCCTTCGCCATATTATAAGGATAGTAAAAAAAAACAGTCAAAATCGTACGAGTATGTTTAAAGATATATGGTACATACCAGAACAAAATAAAAACAGAAACTAGTGAAAAATAAAAATAAAATATTATTGTAGCTTTTTTTTGAGTATTTGAAAAACAATAAAAGGAACAGAAAACTATAGTTTGGACATAGAAGAATATATAGACAACCTGTACGTTTTATTTTATGGTATAATAAAGTCTTCATTTATATGTACACAACCTGTGTTTCATTTCGCATATTTCAATTTAGTTATTCACTTTATACCTCTAAACTAGCTGTTTCCGCGGCTTCGCTCGCGTATTTTATTTTCTATTCAGCAGTATTGTTCACTGCATAATATAGTTTTTTTTTGTATAATCATTGAAAAATAATGTAACTTTTTGGCAGTAACAGAAAATATTTCTATTTTTTATACACGTCTCAGTGCTTTGACCACAATTTCAACTGATGTTAAGTGATGATGTAGTCCGGAATGGTATGCACACTACGCCTAGAGGTACTGGTACATCCCAAGTGATACTGCCGGAACACACCTATTGGTATTTGGCGACAGGTTTTCAAACTTGACAGTGGCGTTACCCAGACGGCCATTATTAGAAAGTGCCCTACCACAATGCTATGGTTTCCTCACGATGTTGTCCTTCACCGAAAGCTCAGGCTGATCCAAATACATATTCAAACAAACACTTACCAGTAAAACTGTCAATAGGATCGGATTTTATTCACACATTCATGAGTATTATTTTTTTTTACGCAGAACTTCATGATGACGTTTACATATATACGTCTTTTTTAATGTAGTTTTATAATAACCGCTTCACATCTACGAAACTTTAACCGTAAAAATAAGTTCTATAGTTAGGTAGTTATGTAATATCGATTTTTTTGTGTAAATGTGAAAATATATATGTATGTATATATATATATATATATATATATATATATATGTACACGTGGCATTGATTTATTTAGTACATTCATGTACTTTGTATCTATAGCACGAAACCAGGAATTATTTCTATGTATTAAAAGATAAAATACCTATAACCAATAAATTAAAGGCCAGGTAAAAAGTACCCATAACCGACGAGCATGTATGAAAGCGCTCATGAAAGTAGACGAAGCGAAAGAGGTATGCCAAGATCGTAGCAAGTGGAAGGACGTAATCTCTGCCTACCCCCACGGGAGAAAGGCGTGATGATATGTATGTATGTATGTATGTAATAAATTGAAGATTTATTCAAATTTTATTTTTTTATTTATATAAACCTTAATAGCTTTTTAAAAGGTTAAGTATAAATTAATATTAAGTATGCTTTTAGGTATAGTTTTGAAGCATTTTTTTTCTATCAATAGTTTTCAAAATTTATAAATCAATTTACAATTGACGGAAAAAAAAAAATGCATAACAACAAACAATACAAACGATATGAATGGGAACCTTCCCTTTTATAAGTCGGTTAAAAATACTCGAAAGAGTTAAATATGACATTCGAGAACATATTTCTATTTACGTATTAGCTCTCTTCACAATCTTATCTTCGATATAAAGTTAATATTAAAAATTCTATTGAAGCCGGATTCGAAGAAAACGTAAATACTCCGTTTAGTCATTGAAGCGATTAAAATTGTTCGATTTTGTTAAAAAAAATAGCCAACCATTTTGAGAAATATAATTTTATTGCTACGACGCATAATAGAACTCAACTCGCACAAAAGGTTTATTTTTTGTTGTATCAATTTCACCGGTTTTCTCTTCTGATTTTTATAATGTTACCGGATATATAACAAAACGTTATGAATTTTTTGTACGTATCTATCTACGTATCAACCGATGAGATGTTACAGATAAATATTGTATGTGTTATAAATGAAGTCGGTTCAAAAGACGTCCTTATAAGGAAGTGAATCCTCTGATTTAAGTACATGGTATAGTCAAGATATATCACATATGCTCTGTAAAACTACGCACAACATTTATGTATATTGAACATTATATTTCTATACTATTATATCAGTAAAAATGATGTTAAGTAGAAATCATTGGAATTAGAATTAGCAGGGTAACATCAACGATATTATTAAGAGGAAACGTGGTCGGCAACAAATTGGAAAGATAGGTATTTCCCGTATTTCAGAAATTATCACTTCGTATTTCCCTTGTTTAAAATAAGAAAGACTTTGGCTATTCTTTTTTTTTTGTTTTTATTCGTCAATTTAATTGGCAAAAGTCTGAAGACGACGGTAAAACCGGGCATTTTTCCCTCGTTTTCCCTAGTTTGTATAATATACTTAATGTACGTATGGTGGTAGTGGATATAAATATCGTAGAAAAAAATCAACTATAATGTCATCCATCCAGGAAGGAAACAGGAAAATAATTTTATATGGAATAAACGCCGCTCGAATTTCCTTTTAAGTTATTATAGTTATGAGTATTTCTAGTTTAGCAATAAACAGTTGATTTTTACTAATTAATTCAAACTTTTTACCCACGATAAGACAAATGACGAGAAAAGAAAAAAAAATTGTAGAAATAGAATTGTAGAAAACTTGCGATAAGATACATTGTTATTTCGGAGACTGTATACATTATGTGCTAAATTTACGGAACAATTGAAATGTTTATGATTGTCGTGTGGTACTTGACCTTATAGTAACGGGTTATAAACGCGAACGACTGTAAAATGCTACTATTTTGTCAGCATAAATCTCGATTATTCTATCCATCAAGAGATTACGAATGTAAACGCACAAGAAATGTTCTGATTGCCAGTAAGGAAAATGAAAAAAAATATAACTATAATACCTAACATTATGTCCAATTTGAGTTTTTGGCAGGAATTTGGTTTGTCATGTAGTCTTAATTTTACGTGATATGGAGTGAGAATTCTGAAATCTTTAACTAACAACACCGGGCCACCATTTCGTTGTAGCACAGACAAATTATAAAAAGTAGGGACTAAAGAAAGATCCGTTGCTTATAATAAAGTACAAAGATGCCTAATTTCATGTTTGGGTAGGACGAAAGGCTTGGGAAGTTTAAATTTACCCTTCTGGGTTCTGTGCAATTTAAAACCAAGTTTTAACTACATATCGCGTAATTGTTTTATTAAATAGAATATCTTTTTGTTTAAGTACTATCTTATACTTAGATTTAAAAAAAATCTTATATAGTTTTTTATATAGACTAAATGCTGTTGACTGGAAGGATCATAACAGCTTCACCAAACTTTTGAAGCAAGCGCTTATGGCGCTCAGACGGAAGAGTGATAGCTAGCGCTAGCGCAAAGTCGTACGGCCCTTAGTTTCGGCTGCAACTCGAAACGTAATTTCCGTGGAATTTGCCCCGCGCTAAACCTAAATTACTGAAACTACGGATCTCATGATCTATTACATAATTCGTATAACTGCATGTAGTGTGCAGAGGGTTGGGGGGTTGTAGTTTAATGCGTGTTATGCTAATACACGAAAATGACACTGTAACACGCTAGCGGCGGGCACAGATGGAGGATCAGAACACGTTCTAGGCCGCTGCCGGAGGGGACCTCAGGATTCTTTTTATAGGGGCTCTATGAAATTATTGCAATTCATCTGATTTTAAATATAGTACGGTCCAAGAATGATGACGAACTACGATTTCATCATACGGTCTACCTTTACTCCAGCTAAAGCCTCTATGTAGGTCTGAATATATACTTCCTGATTAACTCTGCACACGCCTTAGTTTATCACTATGGCGGGTTCTATAGTTTTTGCATTATATACGCTTTATCATCATCATCATCTTGCTGCCAATTTGTTTAGGCGCTTTACTAAATATATATTGTTTTCGTCATATTTCTTTTTCAAAATAATGCTAATTCTTACATAATCGTAATGAAATGGGAGAGCTGACAAGAAGCGGGGATGTTAAAAATGTCTAAAATTGAACAGGCCCAAAAGAATCCCACATAAGTAATCCAAGATCCCATATAAATGTGAGTACATCAATTATCATATAAAATAGGTAAAATTAGAAGCACGTAGGTATGTGTTACTCATGAATAAGTGATAACATATTATGAATTAAACTGTGAAGGTCAATATTACGAATACTACCATTATAACCACAATGATAAACGAAGGTGAATTTACGAAGTTTAGCTAAAATGTAATCCTTTTTTTTTTTAAGTAACAAGTTTATTATTGTTCCTTTAACCCCTTGAGCACTAATCTGGTGTTTACACCATCTTCCCATTGTTTTCCTATTGTCTCATTTGATGGGTAATCGACATATTACGTATATAAATCGATTGTTAAAGTAATTTTATTATATATTCTGGTAGCAATAATAAACATTGTAATTTCATAGGAAAAATAAAACAGATTATTACTCTGCAAAGCTTGAATATAAGATGATAATTAATTGATTATTATTTGTAGATTAAATTTGTTTATGACTATGTTTAATGGTCTGTGTATTATAACCCAGCACATATACTATAGTTAATCAAACTTTTTTTTATTTAGTATATTTTTTATAACATTATTAAAATGGCTCTTTAAATTACTTAGGTATGATTTGTTATAATTATTTCAATTGTGATTTGAAATAATTACAAATAATATACTTACAACTGTAGAAGTAGCCCCATGTGGGCAGACCAACAGCAACAGCTCCAACAACAAAACAAATGAAGCCGAGTACCACTACTGCTATAGAATACAATATCTTTCCGCTGGCCATGACTGCATGACTCAGCCAAAACCGTGGAACGTTTTAGATAACATCAGGGTCTGAGTGATATTGGCCGCTGAGATTCTTGACGTCTTCTGGACATCTGTGTCAAAAAATTATAATTTAAAATCATCTTAAGAGTTACTGCTTCATAGATAATGTAATTCTTAACAAAATAATTGTAGTTTTGGTATCCACCAGTTTAGGTGGTTATTTAAATGTAAATGAACAAGAGCTTCGAAAGAATGTCAGAATTTTTTTGGTATGAAGTACTTCTAAATGTTTATAATAAATATAATATAATAAATAAATAAATATTTCTTATCTAAATGAAAAATGAATAATGTTTCTTAGATGATAAATATTATAATCTTCAATATCAATTTATACATTTTTAAAACAATAAAATCATACTGTAAATTTAATTTTTGGAGTTGTTTGTCCATTGTATGTATTTTGTTTTGTTTTTCTTCAACAAAAATCTAATTTTTTGTTTAGAACAGAAGTTATACTATGTTGCCTAGTATATATAAATAACTGACCAATCAATTTAAGATTCCAATCAGCTAAAATTTTTATTGATATATCAATTTAATATTTTGAGCAAAATTACACTTTTTGTAAATTGACAATAGATAGTATGTGATATGTATTTAAAAATATAAACCGGTTTCGCCTATAATGCGCGGAGGCGGCACAAAGGAATGCAAAATCAAAACAGTTGACAGTCAGCGTATAACTACTATCAAAACATTCTAACAGGAATCCAAATAGTGAATTTGAAATTAGAAAAGCGAACAATGTAAATTGAACCATATACACTGAAGCATTGAAAACTAGTAACAGTTAATAATTTGATAAAACTTTTTACTCACGTTTATGAGACTATCACGACGCGACCTCACTATGACGAAAACACTACAAACTATCGATTCTTTATGAACCCTTTGCACATTTATTATTCTCTTGAAAACTTTGACCACTAAAAACCTTACTTTTTCACCTCAATGCACAAAAGTTCACACACGATTCAAATTTCAACCTACGGCACACCTACTACACTTGACTATATTATGTGTTCCAGTTTATGAAATATTATTATTTTATTTCTGTGAGTTTAATAAGAAAAAATGTTTATAGTCAACATGTCAAAGGTTCGCAGACTCTATCGTGCGCGAGAAAATACGGTTAACAATTTTCTTTACATCACACAACGCACAACATTGATGTGGTCGGTAAATAAACTGGTTTTTTGATTGGAGTCCTGGAGCGCAACGGACTACCTACGTTGGCAATTTGAATAATAAAATTTCAAGATGACTTGGTTAAATTCATTATCTCTTTCTATTCTGTACGGATAACCTACGAAGAATACAAATAAAAAAGAGATACACTTTCTGTGTTAGGATTGCCGCGTTAAATGTATTTTACTGTTCAGAAATAAAATTTCTAAAATATAAACTTTAGTAATTTTATAAAAATTAAAATTGAGTCTATATTGGTTATATATAATTTTTGTTTTACTATGAGTAATACGTTTAGAGGATTTCATTCCGTGCTTGGTTCTTTTTAAAACCATTTGAAATTATGATACTCTAAACAGAAATACATTTCTGAACGTTTGTTATTTACAATTTATTACGGCCCGGAATACAAGTTTATTAGACTTTTGGTAATCTTCAATGGTCAAACAATGTGGCGGCTAGAGATAAATAACAAAATAGCGGCGGTCACAGGTGAATAATAAAAGTAGCAGTCATTAATGTGGGCTGAATTTTGAGTCGTGGTTTATCTGTTTTGTTTCTTTATAAAAGTTTTTAGTTACAAGAAAAAGACTTTAATAACACTGCCTTTAATACATTCTAGTAATAATATAGTTTACTGTTTTACTTATATATTATAACAAAATAAATTTAGAGCTTCCAATGATATTAAAAATTCGAAAATGCTCTAATTTACCTAGACCATGGTTGGAATATTATGACGGTTACTTCATTGCATAAAAGTGTTCCAATGTCAGACTTGGCTGCATGGTCTAGTACTTTTTCTTTTCCTTAAAAAGGAATAAATGAAACCAAAAAACATTTGTGAAAGGGGGTGCTTGGCGCCATTTTGGTCTGTCATGTAGTCATCCTTATATTTAATGAATTATCTCGCAGTATTTGAGTATATGTTATGTAATTTTGGTAACATTTTACATCATATAGTGTAGCTATGATCCACAAATGTAATGAAATGAAAATAATGACATGGAGCGTGAATTCTAAAATGTCCCAAAAATTCCTATTGTGTTAACCATAGAACTAGTATAGACAAGACTGACAGTGCTAGTTAAAAGCCGTTACAAAAAATAAGTTGCTAAAGTGTGCGTGAAATAGTGTTGTCATAACTTATCATAAATGTGTTATCAATGATATATTCTGATCAGTGGTGTAACTATAGGGTGTTACAACTGGCAAAATCCCACGGGCTCCGGTTCGATGGGACCCCGGCCGGCGAAGCCACGAACTCAAAAGAATCCTAATATTTTTAACATAATTCAATATAATTTATAAATACAAGTAAAGTTAGACACGACTAAACATTTAAACGCTTTAGTGATGACTTTAGTGATTTATTAAAATCAAATTACTACGTAACGGTTTATACTGGCCCTATCCAATTACTTTGGCACGGGTCTCAGATAGTTTAGTAACGCCATTGATTCTGCTATAATCATATATTACTGGATAGATTCAGGCCCACTATTTATTACGAGAATTGAATAATTTCAAACGATACAAAACATAATCTCCAAGTAAAAGATAATCTAAATAACAGTATAAAAGAATATTATGTTTGTTATAGAAATTGGTGTAACAAAATACTACAAACCACAGTTTCGAAAATATATAGGAGAAATTAAAGGCACGTGGTAAGAAGTATGTAATTTAATTATTATACACTTAAAAAAATTATAAAACTACAACTTACAGTTAATTAATTTATTTTGTATTCAAAAAATTATAAGTTGTATAAGGTTTTTGTCTCTTGTTATTCTTTTAAAATAGACAATAAATCAGAGTGAAGACTGAAAACAAAATTAAAATTTAACAAGAAATAAATAACTTATAAGCGTTTTAATTTTATTCTAGAGATATAACCTCTACACTAAAATATGACGTCAAGCCTTACGTACTTCGTGCAAGTTCTATACTGACTTTTTTTCACGGAAAAAAGGTAGATCATTTCAATCGTCACCAAAAACTTTAAACACTATCACTATCACTATACACTTAGGTATTTCAATTTTTTATTGACGAATCTGTTATTTTTAATAAATGAAACATCAGTATATTATCCGCCATTTTGTTACCGCCATTTTTTGATAGTGTTTCTAACGTCTGACTTGGCTGCATGGTCTATTAGTATCTTTGCCTTTTCATTAAAAAGGAAAAATGTAAACAAAAAAATCATAAAAAACCGTTTATTATTTTCTCCGGTAGGAGTAATATTATTTTGTGATTATTATACTGAAAATTTTTATGGTGAACTAAAAATTACAAATCACGAATAACATAACTTTATCTTTGGTGAGTCCGTTTACATTAATTTATCTAAAAGTTGATCTCCTAGTAAGTTACCTACACAAGAACCTATAGAGAAGAAATATATTTTCCATTTCTTACATTCCAGTTCTCTGAACATCTTGTGCAACACGATGGAAGAAAGCTTGACAACTATGGTCCTGACTATCATGATTGCATTATTTCTTATGATTCTGTGTAGTTGTTTTGTCTGTCTCTACATAAGGTTAAGGTATGTAGGAATTTTGTGAAAATTGGTTACGGGAAGGTTTTGGCTAATTAATACGTTACTTCCTAGCTTCGTTCATTATTTTTTAAGTACCCCTTGAGCATTAACCTGGCGTTTACGCCAGCTTTCCATTGTTTTCCTATTGTCTTTCTATTGTCTAATTTTTATGGGTAATCGACATATTAAAATGAAGTGTGTTGCTTTATGAAATTTGGTATAGAAGTTCATCTGTATCTCCGAGTAAAGAACTAAAAAAATTGTAAGAACTCACTACATGGGTGAAAGAGAGATACAAATTTGTATGAGAAATAAAGGAATTTAATACTTTGTAAGTTTCTACTTATAAATGAAAAAAATATATTTCTGTGTTCAAAGCATATGATAAGTATGATAAACATTATAAATAGAATCTATACTTGCAATAAATCTGTAAAAGAATGTACATTGAATATAATTGAGACAAATCACTCTGGAGGCTTTAGAATTAATAGCAATCTGTTATGATTTTCCAAAGTAGGTGAAAAGTGGGAATGTATAAAATCAAGTTAAATGTATGTTTATTTTAATATGGAACCTTTTTTATGCATTATTTTATTGAATTCTTCTATTTAGAAACACTGAATTCCACACAATCGGTTTCACTCCTTGGTAATTTGTAAATAAATTAGACAATCTGTAAATAAATTTAAACAAAACTTTTATTTTCTTATTACAGTGACTTCAAGTTGAAGATCTATGTAATGGAAATGGCTAAAAAAGAAAGGGATTCCCATCAAAATGGAGGATTTGAATCCAGAGTGCCCAGACTGTCAACTGCCATTGACAAAGGAGAATTGTACTGTTATAATTCCAGATGTTGGTATTATAATCTAAGTCTGAGCAGAAATTCACAACTTATTCATTTTTACTTAGCCAATTTACTTTCAGTAACTTGTTTTTGAATTTTAAGTACATCTAAGGTGCCCTGATTGTTGGCATAACGTAACTCTCATTATACTAATCTATCAGATCAGCACTTATAAAAAGGTCATTACAAAACCATGCATTAAATTGGTTGATATTTATGTACTCTTGTGCCTTTGACTTTGTCATATATGACTAAGTATTCAAGACCATTATTTTTTACTGTAACAATATTTGTAAAGGTGTTTTTGCTATTTACGTAGTTCTTATAGCATTAAATGCCAATCTATTATCTTCTACAGGTAAATTGTAGCTAAATAGGGATTTATATTTTTCCTTCACATAATAAGGAATGCATTCTATTACCTGATAGTTCCATGTATTTTGTGATATTTAATGATCTTAAAAATAGTATATAGTATGCACTTAATATAATAGTATATAGTAAGAGTAGATGATTTTAAAAATATAAACTCTCTAGTCAAATATATTATGTAAGATGTCAATTTTTAAAATGGTACCTTTATTTTTAATTTTTTTTACTTTGATCTCAGATTCTAAATTAAATTGAGTATAAATGATTTAAATACCATATTATTAAGTTAGCTCATTATAAGAGGATTAAAAATGCTTTTTATTGGTGATGTATTTAAAAAAAAAGTTACTCATGTCACATTCGATTTTCTCTTGAAATGGATATGGAATAATAAATGCTGATATATTAAATATTTATGACTTCTTAATATAAATCAATGGTATGTTTAACATACAGATGTGGTCTGTTACCTGAGATAATCAATGTAATTTTGAAAAACTTTCATTATTTATAGCTAATTTTAATATGTGATCTCAATCTGTTTTTACCTACTGAAATGGGAAATCATAATCCTTTTTTTCTCTAAAGTGTCAGGTCAGTGATCAATCAGAAAAACCAATATATTTTTGGTTTGATCTCAATCTAAAAGTTAAGATGTGATATTCAGACTAGCCAATAAAGTATATCTCAATAAGTTTACCTTATAAAAGGTTAGAAATCTAGTTAAATTTATTGTTTAAATTAGTTATAGATTAATTACGAACTATACTTTGTATAGAATTTGTGGACTACAAATTATATTTTCTCCTACCTTTATTATCTTTTTTTTGTTATGTACTTTATTTTACTAGGATTTAAGTGTGTCTTGGAGGATTTTTCATTTTAATCTACCTAATGTTTGATTCTCTTCCATTCAGTCTCTTGCCGTTTGGGTGGTAGTTTGTTAACCAATTTCTGTTAAATGTGACATTAATTAGTTTAGATTTGTTGGCCTTCATTTTCCAATTTTTTTTAACCAGTCTGAAACAACCTGTTCTTCTGTCGCTCATGGAACCCGGTGGGATGCTAAGATCATCAAATGTTCCAGTAGTAGTGAAAGTAGTTGGATCAGATATAGAAATAAGGGAGAGTATTGCCTTGGATGCTACCTTGTGGACTTCTGTGGTGATATGGTAGAGGCTAGAGAGTGCTTCATGTACATAATATTTTTTCTATATAAAGGATTTCAGAATTTAATAGATCTAGTTGGGTAGCAAGGATTTGACTTTATGAATTATCTGTAACTACACCTATATTTTAGACTTCCGATATGCCTGTATTCCTAAGTTTCTATCGAGACTGAGAATATGTTTAGCTCTTTAAGCCTTTTTTTACATCGGGCTATTTGTTTTGCATCAATAGTTTGCTGATTACTCTTTCCCCATTGATTTCTCAAATTTAAAATAAATTCTTTTCACATGATCAGTTTTTTTAACAAACAGACACACATTTGTTTATTTAAAAGCCTTTTTCCAATAATCCTTTTCTAACTTTAAAGTTCAGTTAATTATTTTTCTTTTAAATTTAAAGAGAAAATTATAGATAATAAATATGTATTCCATTTCAAATTTTGAATCTCCATATTTAAATAAATAAACTAGTATTGAATCAATTAGATGATCTCCATCAATAACTAAACTTATTAGAGACTGGATCTAGAAACTTTCATAATTACTAAATTAATATTCATAGGCTTGAAAACGAACTCTATCTGTCATTTAGATGTTACCAATGCAAAGCAACAGAATTATTTTGTGAAAATTTGTATAGCTAAAATCAAAATCTTCCAATTTATTTTTAAGACTCCACTACTCTTTTCCCTATGGTAACAACTTTTGACGAAGTTGCTATCTTTTATAACTATTTTCTCTCATAATTTTGCGGGGTACTTACAATTCATAGAGTTTATTTTAAACTCAAAGGACTTTTTATTGACTTGTTGATAGCTTGTATTCATTTTGTATTATTTTTTATCGAGTGCTGAATTAATTACTACGTTAACATTGAACCTGGATTCTCTTGCTCGTGATAATGGAATTGTATTTGCAGCAGCGTCTCTAGGCCTTGTAGCGCCCGTCTGCTACCAATATCCTGGCGCCCTTTGAGAGCGTTGGCACCCCGAGCTACGCATCTTTGTATGTGTCACGAGCGTCGCTCGGTGCTCCCTAAAGCCCTGCGCCCGTGTGCGCTGCGCTGCACACCCTGAACTATAGCTAAAGACGCGTCTGTGTATTTGTCTGAAAACTAGCCAACTTTAATGTACTGAGCTATTAATTTTTATACAAAATCAAATGCTGCGCATTTTCCGTGCTGAAGTCACTGAAATAATCTTCAATAATATTACTTGATTCTAGTGTGATGCTTATTCAATTTTTAAGAAGTCCTGCTCTTGATGTAAACTCCTTATCATCAAAACCTTTTTGCATATTCTCCCACACTTGTTTTGCAGATGTCCATTCCTGAACTCGAACGCAGTTTTGTAAGTTCAGAAAAAAAATCTGTTGGCGTATAAATCTACATTATTCTGTCAAATTTCATTATCGTTTACATGTTGTTACCATATAATTTTTTCTACTTTTGAGTAAACACATTATTACATTGTATATAATCAATTCCAAATCGGATCACTTTTGTCTCCCCCCTATTCATTAGATTCCTATTTACCGTGTTTCATTGTAGTGAAAATTATTTTCACTAATGTCAATATTTTCAATTCCAGTTTACTCGGAAACTTACTAGATTGTGATAACTAAGACTAAAAATAAATAATTAGCACAGTTTTTTATATATTATCTATATTATATTATAAGTAATACAAAATGTAGTTCACTAACTTATGGTTATTTTGCAAATTGTTTAGATTAAGTTTCTATACGTAGATAATTGACTGAATATTTAACTTCCTTGTATTTATTTAATAAATAAATAAAAAATCCATTTTGTTTGTTTCATTTTGTAATTTAGTGCTCGAAGAATGTAGGTTATATTACTGGGGTCACACTTGCGTGTGAGAGACTTTCACACACCGTCGGATCCTGTCCTTTCCTGGGGGGTACGTCCCTTTGGGTTAGGCTGGACAGCGAGTGCGTGATTGCATTCCCCTCGAAAAAAAAAAGAAAAAAGAAGTTATACTACTGGGGTAACGCGGTCGAATGCGTTGCCATCTCGTATTGCACCACGTAAGGTGGCGGGAAGAACCGGGGGGTTTAATGGGTGGCACCGGTGCTTCTCGCTGGTGAGTCCCACACTAATCTGGTGGGTGATACGACTTTCACACGTCCCCGGTTCCAACCTTCCCGGGGTTCTTCCTGGGTAGGTTAAACAGCTAAAGCGTAAATGCATTCCCCTCGAAAAAAAAACTAAGGGATATTATCTTAGTAATTACATACATGTATATTTGTTGTGCTCCGACAGGGCTGGCATATACTAATGTATAAAAGCCCTGTGCAAAAAAATGGGAGAATAAAAAAATCCATGTTTATAATGAATTTCATAAATACGTACATGCATATGAATATTTGTGTTCCTTAATTTTATTGGGAAACTACAAAATGCGCTATCGACTTTAGAGAAGGAAAGACTAGCCATTAGCTTTTTTATAAGCGTTATGAATAAAAAAATTCTACGGATTAGGTAAAGTGTCTATACTTTATCTGATATTAAATAAACTACATTTAAATAACGGTGACGATACCCGATAGATGAGGATCTATTGAGAGTACCATCAACATGCCGGCCTATATTTGTCACGGCTATCTCGGAATGTGACCAGCTTAGGGGTGTCCACCACTCATCCCAGGAAGCACCAAAATTTGAATATTTTTTTTTTAATGTGATTAAAAATAAAAATACTTGCTCCACACAACGCCTAGCGTACGGAAGCCAGGTTGAAAATTTAGATTTATATTGTTAAAAAGAACTGGGATTAAATTGACAACGTTTCCTGATGCTTAAAAACCTGCATCTATTTTTTTGCTTTATACGATACGATATGCAATAAACCCCGTAGCAAAATACAAAAAACTTATCATTCGAGTATCTAAGATATCCCTTAAGTGCATCCATTATCTTATTTTAACCCCGCATCTCTTAGAACAGGGGGGAACAAATATAAAGGAAGTCGCGGGCGAACACTACGAGATAATGTCTTGATAAAGCTATATTATAGTTGTATATAGGCGGACCGTGACAGGAATAATCCAATGAGATTTGTTAGCTACGTGACACTAATGTTAAAGTCGACGTTCGCAGTTTCTCGGCGAAAATTGTTGGTCGTAAACAATGCTTTGAATGAAACACTCGAGCATTTAATTTAAGAGTCCGGGAGCTAGTCTTTTTGTTCTAGGTATAACGTTTGAAGTCTTTCTCTTAAGGTTTGAAGCGATGATGGCAAAGTTGGTAGTGGAATCGGATTCTGCGTCAAAGAAAGTGGCTTCGAACCCATCCATTGAATTCTAAAATCAGCCTGAGGTTTCGGTGAAGGAAACATTGTGAGGAAACCACAGCATGATGGTAGGGCATTTTCTAATAACATCCCCATGGGTAGCTATCATCCTCAAGTTTATAAATCTGTCCCCAAATTACAATAGATGTGTTCCGGCAGTATCACTTAAGAATCAAACTTGAGGGTGATAGTTACCCCGACCGGTCTTACCATTATGGTATTATTTTCTCGCCATGTTTTCCTTCACCGTCGCTCAGTGCTATGTCTATCAAAGTTGAATCCGATCACATAACCAAATGTGTCATCATCGATTTACTAAACCATCATCGCGTCCAGTTATCACCATATTGACCACATACTAGGAATGGACACCAGATGATTATCAGTGCAATTTGCTTTTTAAAATAAGAGTGTATTTAGTTCTGTATAAATCAAGTCAACAACGACAGACTTAAAATAGAAAAAAAAAAAAACAGATAAGATTTGTTTTATTTCAACTTGACTGTTGTTTGAATAGATAGGGTTCCTATTTGCCGCTGGCAGATAGGCTAAATTGCATTCTGTTTCTGCCTGTCAACGAGATAGAAGTCCCCAAGGAAACTATTATACTATTCCGCTCCTCTTGGATGAAATATTGTTAAATTTAAAATCAAGTTTGTATGAAATGACCACAGATTTAATTCTGACATGTCTATCTATATTTACACATAAAGACAGTTTAAACAAAATGTCATTTACAGAAGCGGTAAGTAATTGATTTTTCTTTCCTAGTAAAGTAAATTGGTACCTATACAATCTTTTTGTTCTCGGAAACATACTGGCTGATTTTAAAAACAGAACCGTCTCGCGTGCCTTTTGTTTTCTTAAAAATAAAATACTCTCTTTTGTTACCAATTTATAGCAACTTTGTGCAATTCAACTAATGTCACGTGTATATAATCTATACTAATAAGTAAAAGTGAAGCGTGTTTGTATTGACAAAATATTTTTTTACTAAATAGAATGAATGTATATAAGAAATCTATACCAAAAATATTTTTTTTTTAAATTTTTATCTGTCTGTCTGTGTGTAATCTCTGGAGCGGCTGGATCGATTTTGAGGGAGATTTTTTTTTTGGTAGATAGCTGATGTTACTTCGCGTAACTTAAGGTACTTTTCGAAAATAATTAGAATTCTGCGTAATAAAAATTAAGAATATGTAAAACGCGAGCAGAGCCGCGGTTACACAGCTAGTTTCTAATAAAATTTTCTTATGCACAATAATAAAATTGCATCAAATAAAAACCCGCTAAATTACCAAGTGAATGAATAAAAAATAGAAAATACTGCATGATAGACTAAGTTCCTCGAATTAATAAAAATGACAAATGACATTCTATATATTTTCAATTAATATTAATCCTTAATACAGTAAATATAATGTACTCTCAGATACAATATTTCAAAGTAAAATCATTTTATATTGAAACTTTAATTAAAAAAGTGTGGCTGTGTACTCTCTTGTTATATAGTTGATATTACCATACTAAATATGTAATTTGTACGTAACTTTTCATATTAAAATATTGAATACTTAATTAAATATTTTCTTTAAAATCATATGAAGATTTTCAAATAAAATTCACAATAGTCTCATGATTCTGTTGGTTACCTTATGATATTATCTGGAAAATAGCGGTCGAGGCTGCGACCGACGACTTTATTTGCAAAATTAGGACCAACTGCCTACTGCTTATTAAGTTTAATTGCGCGTGAAATTACTGTTTTTTTTGTGCTTGGCGGACTTTATACAAAAAAGATGGATATACATACGTACTTATAAAAAAACTTTTTGTAACACATTTTTAAGAACTACATTTCTGTTTTGTGGTTCACAAATGATCCGTGGTAGAACATGGAATATTTACGATACCATTAAAGAAATATATGGCGCACAAATGATTAAAAAACCGCGTATATTTGCATGTAATCGACCGTTATTCAAGATATTTTATGTGAAACTAATATTTCCTCTACAGTAATATGTACAATAAATAATTAGTACTTATCCCCAATATTTATTAAAAGTTGTTCGCCTAATAGTTCGTAATTAAGTAATTCGACTATAATCATTATTGATAATGTGAGGGTTTTTTTTTTATTGACAACATTAAACCTCGTCTATAGTTACTGAATTAAGAATATCTGCAGATAAACAGAGCACAGAAATGTCCTAAAATGTTATATACTTTTGTCTATTATAAAGAGATGTTTAGCTAGTTTTCCCATTATTATTGAAAATAAATCTTTAAATAACGTGTTACATACATATATCAGTCTAACATATAACTTGTAAACATAAGTTTCATTTGTGAACTAAACTACAAACTATGTCAAATATATCGAGTTTGGAATTCGTAGTGTTTCAAAATCGCTTTGCAAAGTTTGGAATGTATCATGAACTAAGTCAGTGAAACGTGTTCAAATATGCTCTCTAATGTCTAATCAGTGTATATATCGATTTGTTAATATTAATTATGTACAGCTTGGCAAAAAAGAGAAGAAAATAAATTAGGGTGTTAGTAACGCTTATATAGTATCCCTATATAGTGTGACTAAAACGGATTTGATACTTGCTAATTTATTTACTTATATCACCAGCTGAGATTTTATTTCTCGACGTATTTATAATTTTTCAACGTTTGCATTGTTAGAAAGAGTAAGTAAAAATCAAGAGTAATAAATATTGATTGTGTATAACAGAGATATTAATGTTTTCAGGACAAGAACAATTTACAGGGCTAGTAACCAAAAGAAAAATATTGACTAAAGTGAATTGTTCTTTATAATTATGTTCTATTATGATTATTCATGTAACGGTATGTATATAATATAGTAACGGTTTTAAGATATTTAAATCACGGGAACATATTTTTCAATTGATTTAAATATTAATGACAAAAATAGAGAAAGGAGTGCTTAATTAGTTTGGACACGTGGAGAGGATGGATGAAAATAGATTGACTAAACAGTACAAGGTGAGTGTGACTGAGCAAGCCGGTAAGTAAAAATTATTTATACTATATTTTATAAATTGTAACGGTATATATTGGGTATGATACGATAGGGCTGGTATACACTAATTTTTAAAATCCCTGTGAATAATCCCTAAATAAATGGTGATTTAAAAAAAAAGAGATATCTTTTCCAAAATTTTTTGGAGGCAGCTTCTTGCAAAATTACATTTATCATCTTTAGATACTGATATCATTGCTACTGCTGTTGTTATCCCTGAGATATATAACTAATCGCTCCATTTCGTCCTATACACATACGGATAAATCGAAGTTGTCCAAATTTTTTCTAGGGCGTTTCCTATATTTTCTAAGTAAATTGTAAAGTATCTGCTCTTCGCGGATCTACCCGCGTAGTTCCCGTTCTCGTAGGATTTTTGGAATAAAATTCTATGTCACTCACTAGATTTCAAATTGTATCCATACTAAATCTCATCCAAAACGGACCAATAGTTTTTTATGTTTATTAGTTACATATAAAAATACAAATCTTTCCCCTTTATAATATAAGTATGGATAAAAATACCCTTGCTTTTCACCCTCACTTATTATATATAATCGATCTATTATTTACGTTCGATCGTTCATGTTTCTATCTGAAATAAACAGCAAGATACAAAATAATAAGTATGATCAGAAATTGAATAAACTTAGAAAACATCAAACTGGCTTCAGTCGTTTTGTTTGCAGTTTTGCGAATTTTGTTTTTGTTATGATGAACAATATGGCTCATTTCATTTGCGGCCATTAAAGCCCTAGGCCTTAATACCTTACCAGGTTTAAAATTTTAATGATAATTCATGATTACGAAGAAAAAAAAGTTTATTTAAGCGATGTTTTTAAGTAAATTATTTGAAATCTGTATTTTTTTATTACTATTGTCGATGACTGAATAAACCAATAAAGACTGTTTGATTTCATAAATCTCGTTTTTTACCATATGTTATTTTACTTTAAATCCTTACCTTATATATTTACAGTTACCAAGGTTTAAAAAAAACAAACTTATTAATATGTAAATGCCACATTAAAATGGTTTATCGTAAAATGTGTACAAAAGTTCGCGTTGCATATTATCACACGTCGGTTTTAGCTACGACGCAGCCTACATGACGGGTTTCCAAAATGGAACGGAATATTCGGAACGCCGCAGTTTATGCCAAAGCGGTTAAGAGGACATGCGGTCGAAAAAGTAGGTATTTCAGGAATCTATTGCTATCGTGTTGCGTCTCAAAGAAATAATTATAAAACACGAAAGGGACAACTACAACTCAGGCAGATTTTACCGTATGCAAAATAGACGAAAATATCACTTCGTAGGACCCTGTTTCCTCCTCCAAAACTAAACCGGTTTTTAATTTTATTTCAGTTTTAGAATAATTAAGACTTTGCCTATGGATATACGTTCTGCCTGTGCTTTTTTAATTTTATCCATGAAATTTGTTTGACGAACGTCTGAAAATGACGGAAAAATCGAGCATTTTTCATTTTCAAAAGCTCCTAGTTTTACAATAACTAATTTATGGAAAAAACAATCCAGGGAGGAAACAGAGGACTACGTTTGTATGGAATGAATGCCCCTAGCATATCCTCTTAATTCCGTCGACAGGTCGTAATTTCACACACTTCGTACAGATACGTATTCATAAGTTATATAATTGTGATTTTCCAGTAAGAAATTAAAATATTTATTATCCCTTATGGCTTCGACACACAGCGGGAGGGTAAGAAAGCCAGCGCGACAACGCGAGCCGAACGCGAGCCGAACGCGACCTCTATAGTATAATTGCGCTAGCGCCACGATCCGTACGCAGTGTGGTGAAACCATTAATAGTTGAATATTTTCTACTAATAATAATTACAATACCATTTTTTTTAAATAAGTTACGAGATCTTTCTCAAAACGGGAACATTATATAAATATTATTTTATATCAAATCAATTTTTAAATAACAAAGGTTTCAATTTATAGATTAATTGTTTTGATTTTAAAATTCGTTAGTACAAACCTGTTTTGACCATTGATTTACACGGTTACTAAAAATGACACTGTGCCTGTGTTATTTGAGACACGCTTTATAATCCGTGGACACCAAATGAAAAGAAAATATTTTAATTAAGATAATTAACAACGAGATTTAAAAGTAAAAATGAATTAATATTAATACATTCGTAGACTCGATTTCTCAAAAAAAACCCAATAAATAAATACATTTGGTCTATTAAAGTAGACTTGAAATTTTGTTTCATAACCGTTCAGCAAATATCGATCTGTATTTCAATGAAAAAGTGCACCTGCAGCGAGATTTCTATCATGACGTCAGATTTCTAATTTCCGTTCGCCCTTCCCTATCCATTGGTGTTTAATCGCCCAATCATGTATATATCCGATATCGGGCCAATATATGTTTGTAACCATTTGAAATAAATTATTTTTACTCATTTATATTTTTTAGCAGATTTGAGCGAATATCGGCAGATTTGCGTTATCAATGCTATGTGTTGAGAATTCAACCTTTATACCTTTTTTGTGTCAGTAAATAACCTTTTTTTATTCTGTTTAGTTTTTACTTATAATAAACAAATGTATTTTAATTTAAGAATTCGATGTATTGTCAACGCCAGATAGTAAAATACACTCATAGAAGATACACCAAATATCGCCTTTTTTCCTGTTTTCCATCATAATATTTGCCCAATCTTCACCTAAAACTGAGCTAATCCGTAACACTATGACATCAGTCATCAACATGCTACAGTATGTCAAGTTTTAGTGTCGAGGCTCAAATGTATCCTTACGCAGCATGTCGAATGTTTTAATTATAAATAAACTATATGAAGGGATAAAAAGTGTTAAACGTTAAATTATGTTAATAAGTTTGATTAAAACTTATTACATTTAAACATTTAAAAAACAGACTTTCCAAAGTTTCGAGTTTTCACTTCTGTCGGAAGTCCCTATGGCTGCCAATTTTCTTATATTTTTATTATTTCTTATAAACATAATTTCTATAAAACTGCCGTGGGGAAATCAAACGGAATTCACTAAAATTGTATTGAGAAACAAACCGCAGTAAGGATTGAGAGGAAGATAACTTTAAAAAAAAAACCGAGGAGTAAAACCTTGTTAAAAGATTGAGATAAAGATAACCTCATTAAAAACCACAGGATCTGGTTTCAGAATTTACAGGAGCGTAACCAGCGGGAAGAAACCCTCGTAACAAAATTACTTAGCATAAAATTTGTTAAAAATACTACAGATGCTTAGGTTGCGCTTATTGGGGGTCGTAAAACAAAACTTCCGTAACAATACTTCAACTATAAATCATTGAATATTGTAGAAGTATAATTCAGTAAATAATTATTAACTAGCAAGTAGCAAACGGAGTCTTTGATATATCTACTTAGAATATAATAGAGAAATTCCATTTCGCAATGTCTTCTATAGCGTTCGTTCGACGTAGTCTGAAATAAATGCTATGATAAATCACGTAATAAATCTGTAAAAACCTTTGCATATCCGGAACCTTTTAAACCATCGTTTCGAATCGCAGCACGTCCAATCTGGCCGAGTGTGAAAATGATATGAATTATGTGACATCGGAAACGACGAACGAAAGTAAGACACTAATGGAAAGTACGACAAACTATAAAGTAAAACAGTAATGGACTTGATACATGAGTATTTTGATTGTTGTTTATGACCTTTTACTTTTTGTATTTTGTTAACATTATCTTATATATCTATTAATACTAAATTTTTAGATTCGGATTGTACATTGTTTTTGGAATTTAGATATACATAGATGTCTATTCTAGGAGTCTCTAATCTCAAATTTGACGTTTAAAAAAAAGCCTGGATTTATTTTGAAAACGGGTATATCGATTTTCATGGGAATTTGCACACGTACAGTAAATTTCAATGAACGATATATACGATGTAAAAGTAATCGATATCAGTTTGAAAAGTAGAAAAAGTGATAATTAAAAAAAACCCACAAAATACCGCGCGTGGACTTAAATAATTTAAATTTAATATTTTTCCCTTTATATCTCAAATTAACAAGAAATGACAGTTTGATTGATCTAAATGAAATTGGGTGGATGGAAAGCATATTTTATATTGTAATTGTGGAGCAATAACAACAACGAAAATACAGCCAATTCGGATTCAGTTTCCTATCATGAAACTAATGACGTATCATTACTTCCACTTGACGTTATCTTTAGATTAAAACGCATATTAAACTCCTAAGTAAAGATATAAATTGAAAGGAAAGTGTGACGATGATATTGAGCAAAGAGTTTTTGTTGGGGAATGGGGCCCTAGGTAACTTCATGTGCAGCCAGAAAGTAAATGAAAAGGCACGTTTGGCTGTTCATCGAGGAGTGCTGGTCCCTACACCAAATTATGGTATGAATATTTAGTTTGGCAGAAGAAAAACGAAAGTAAGATTAACGCTGTAAAAATGAGAAGTCTGAGAAGAATAGCTAGAGTGAAGATGATTGACAAAGTCAGGAATAGAATAAGAGAACGCTGTGATAGAGGACGTGGTGACCAAAACAGAGAAAGGTATGCTTAGTTGGTTCAGGCATGTAAAGAGGATGTATGACAGAATGTTGAGAGAACGAATTTATAAGGCGAAGGTGAATGGGCATGTCGGTAAGGTTCGTCCTAGGCGAACGTATCTCGATCAAATCGAACCCGTCTTAAATAAAGGCTAGGTGAAAAGTACCCATAACCGACGAGCATATATAAAAGCGCTCATGAAAGTAGAGGAAGCGAAAGAGGTATGTCTCAATCTTAGTAAGTGGAAGGACGTAGTCTCTTCCTACCCCCACCGGGAGAAAGGCGTGTTGATATGTATGTATGTACTAAAGTAAGTAGTGCTGATAAAATTACAATTAAAATGGTAAAATAACGTCTCACATTTACCTAACTAAGACACATTGATGGTGTTGCGAGTTAAACAATAAAAATATGGTGGTGGAAGTATAAGACAAGATTAAGGTAGCAGGAAAGAACGTAATTTACCAGATGTTTTTATGTGAGAAATCATTGCTGAATGCTGGTCTTTAGATACATACATATATTACGTACTTGCAATATATACTGCTAATGTTAGTGTTGATTACGCAGTAATGCTTACTGGTCTTTTTTTTAAGTTATACTTCTTTTGGCGCGTCAGGGAAAAATGATGGCAGTAAATTTGTACGATACGCGCGCAACCATCACAATAAACGACACCCTGAAGTTAGCTAGTCAACATACGATGCGAGCACACACCGTCATGAAAAACCAACACTTTGAAGTTAGATGTTAACGTTTTAGTTTTTTCTATTATTACGTCAAAGAAGTATAACTTCTTACGTGCGTACATAAGTACACTTTTTTTTTTCTGTTGAGAAAAATGCATCATGGGTATTCGTCTGCCACGAAGGACATCAGACTGGTTATATGAGATTACAATTAGTAAAAAGCTCAACGTGCCTCCTTAGAGCCCATTGTCAAAGGCCATGTGTATCGCTTTCGGATTTGTCTGTGACCCCCGCTGAGCACTGGCTTTCAAAGAGACCTTCTGACGTACATTTTTTTAAATGGGGAAACCCTCATGGGCACCCCTACTATCCGAAGGAATAGTTGGATCAATCAAATCAAAAATTACCAAAACGTACGTTTTATGTGAACAGCCTCTTACTGGTAGATCGTATAATATTTTTCGATATGACGTATGACCCTATGGAATAAGCAACGATTGATGGGAAAATTGATTAGATTTTGCGACGAAACCATTTGACATTTTTATTGATTGAGCTTGACATGTAAGCACAGATTGCGAGGACGACGGTAAAGGGTAACCGACATTTTTTTATTAGTTGAAATTAAAATGGGTGCATATTTTACCAAACAATTAATATGGCCATCCGACACACTAGTACAGTTTGAAAATTCATTGAGGTTATGTTTAGTTTATAAGATTTTATAAATTTGTTGAACAAATTGGACCCTCCAAACCTAAAAATATGCAAAAATAACAGATTTTTTTTCTGTTCTGCTAGTTAACCGATTATCTTTTTTTATATAATGACGATTGTTATAAATAATCTATAATTATAATAAAAGGCTAAAGAGACGAAATTTGTACATTGAAGATATTTCCGAAAAAATACTTTGAAGGGGTTCAGAATCGACTACAGAATACATTTCGATGGTTTTTAAATTTTTTGTCTGTTTATTAATTTGTTCGCCAATCACACAAAAACTACTAGACCGAATTTGATGAAATTTAATAGGGCTGTAGTCTATACTTAGTAGTAACATCTAGGATACTTTGTCACGCATATGTATACTTAGATAATGCATAAAGAGCGTTTATCTAGATTCACATTAAAAACCGCAATAATGAAATGTATGCACAATAACAATATCAATAAATAGTGAAATTAACAAAAATGGAATAAAATTAAACCTATTTAAATTGTTTTCATATAATTGCAAAAAGGAAAATTTGAAATAAATATACTAACTACATGCTTTCAACGGCCATTCATAGATGGCGTTATAACTATTTTGTAATTGTTTCGAAACATTATAAGGACAGTGTATGAAGTTAATAGGTTAAACTAGCTGTGTGCCCCCAGCTCTGGCCGTGTTTCATATAATCTTTAGTGCGTAATACAGTTTTTAAATAATAATCAGAAAAAAAATTTTTGATGGTTCTGTCCATTGAATCATATTTTGTTCAATATTTCATGGGTTTCATTTTTTTCTGTACGTGATCCTATTTATTTTCCTAAAAAAAGTTATTACTAAGATAAAGTAGAAGATTTATAAAAATGAAAACTAATTTTAAAAAGGGTGAAAAATGGTTGGATTTTTTTAAAAACTGAAATAGGCTTAGCGCTTTGATTAGTATCTTACTTGATGTTTGTGTATGTACTCACGATGTAGTCCAATGTGATAAAGATCCTATGAATGTGTATCTATATTTTATTAAAATCCTCGTTTTTCAAACATGGAATTACACACGAACGGAGTGGCGGGTATAGCTAGTGTTATAAATAAAATAATTGATGACAGTTTTTTTCCAATTTTCAATTATGATTATTGTTAAATTTTTAAAATTAAGCAACCACTGTACATTTTATTAAAAAACGTTCGATTGAATACTCAGTTGAGGAAATATCTGTAAAAAGTATGAACGAATCAACGATCGCAGCCATATTACATTCCACCCGTATGCAGTATTTAACAGCGTCAACAGACGGTTGGATTCAATACGGTTCGTACAACGGATATCGTACGGCGAGCGACAGAACTTATCAGTCGCCGCGTGATCACAATCAGGTATGGACGTCACAGATATTCATTAAAAATTGCTACTGTTTTACCGACAACGCCATAAAAATATTTACGTTTTACAAAAAATAGTATCTTTCATCTATCTTGCATAAATACTATATACACATATATACTTGCGTAAATAGCAATTGTTATTTACTTGTTTCGTGCTTTTATTAAATGCTTATCGGAGATATGATATCCGTAACTGACTGCGTGTACAACACGTATAAGTTCTGAGGTCCGTAGTATCATATGCTGTACGATCCGTACTAAATCCGAATGTCTGTTAAGAGTTTAAAGTGTCAGCCGTTTTGTTAGTAAGTATAACGATATACGATCTATAATCATTTGTAGGTATACAAAATTCGATAATAATATGGAGACGAACGGATAAAAACGTGTGGTTAAATATAAAAATGTAATAAAAAATACAGGGAAAATCATGTTTTACTCTGTAATTTGTACCTAGGTGAAATTACATAACTCTGGACATTACCTAGGTGTATATTAGTAGGAATTAGCACTTAGTATGCTAATTAATGGTTATGAGTTTTTGCTAAACACCTTATCTCACGGACAGCTTAAGTTACGGTGAATATAATTAGTTATATAGACATTTTAGTAACCCTTAGGGATAATACAATGCTGTTTTTTATAAGGCCTTTTTACTTGTATAAATATACTGGAGTTTTGTTCTTAAATATTATTATTAACTTAATTCTATACTTTAGACAATAGAGTAACAAAATATACTTTAAAAAATAACGAAAGGTGGTGTCTTTGACGCATGTAAGGACCAAGTTCCTTTCATTATATACTATACTAGCAGTGTGCCCACGGCTCTGTCCGCGCTACATACATTCTTCACTGCGTAATATAGTTTTTAAATAATTTTTGGCAATTAATGTTTTTATAATGCTGTCCATTGAATCGTATTTTGTATACAACTTCTTAAGTTTTTTTTTACATGGAACCCTAATTATTGTCCTAAGTTTTTTTGGGTACTAAGATAAAGTAAAATATTTCTCATAAATTGAAATACTTACCAGTAAAACTGTGTATTGAATCGGATTTATTTACAATTTTATGAGTTTTAATTTTGTTATGAGGAACTCTAATTATTAAAAAAAAATTAAAGTACCCTTAGCTACTTCGAATAACTTCAGCTGTACCCAAAAAAAATCGGTCTAGCTTTTCCGGAGATTAGCCGGAACAGACAGACAAAAATTTTAAAAATGGGTGTTTTTGATATAATTACTGTATATACATTCATATGTATTTAGTAAAAAAAATATTTTTCGAACATAATTCATGAAATTTCAAGTTTCACTGGTAAGTGTTTGAATTTGTAAAAAATTGCATTTCTTTATTTTAGTACCGGAAGAAATTAAGGAAGATAATTAGGGTTCCGTATAAAAAAAATTAAAACGCAGGGACGAACATAAGAAACGCGGACGCAGCCGCGGGCACATAACTAGTACTTATATAAAAGTTAAAAATATTCAAATAAACAAACATGTTTTTTTTGCTAGATCTGAAATATTACATTTGAATTGTAAATTCTTTAGATATTTTTCTGTTCGTGTAAAGCACAGACAATGGTTCATTCATCTAAATAACTAATTATTAAACTTTACTTCGTCCAGCCAAATATGGAGATTGGATTTCCCTTGTAGTTTTATTTATTTCTGTTATGTCTTTTGAGTGGTATCCCTTTTGTTAGCTTTAAGACAGAGAAAATTCAACATTTTTTGTTATGTGTTATTTTTTATTAAATGCCTCTTTTTGTTTCAATGCTAAAAAGTTATTGTGGGACGTGCGATTGTTTTGGACCAAAATTTAATCCACTATTTAAGAAAGAAAGAAAGAATTATAAAGCACGAAAGGGACAACTGCAGCTCGGGCTGATTTTATCTTTGTTTCCTTCTCCAAAACTGAACCGATTTTTAATTTTCTTTCAGTTTTCGAATAATTAAGACTTTTTCTATGCTTGTATATTTTAATTTTGTAAATTTTATTCATAAATTTTTTTGACAAACGTCTGCAAAAGAACGCTAAAATCGAGCATTTTTTTTATTTCCAAAGGCTCCTAGTTTCTACAATAACTCAGTTATGGCAAAAATTAAAACATACGGGCATGCCGGTGGTAGGTATATATTACTTAGTATAAAAATAATTACCATAATCCAGGGTGGAAACAGGGGACTACGTTTGCATGGAATAAATGCCGGTAGGATATCCTTTTAATGAAATATTTTTCTTAACTGCATAGACTGCCATAATGAACAGTTAATGTTTTGTAATAGATGCATTATTTTTTTCAAAAACTTTCTTAATATTTTGAATTTAGTTAACTATAGGTACTTATACGGTATTTACTGATTGATATCTTATCGTTTTGTAGAAGTTTTCGACGTCACCAGAAACATAGTAATACTCAAAAAATGTAATTTCAAATGATCGTAAACATGAGATCGAAAAAGTTTAAAAAAGACGAAAAGGTAACAATGACATAAGAAAATTACATATGTTACATTACATAACAGGCAGTGTTTATCTGTCCGTCAGTATACCACCTACGCGAGAGAAATCGCAGAAATAGTTTTTATACGTATAAAATTAATATAGTTTATAATATCTTACATATGGTGGGAAAAAAACTATATCTCTAGGAACCTTAGACTATTTTAACGAAATCATTTGTTGAAAAATCAATTATGACTATGACAAAAAACATTTGAAAATGTACAAATTTTAAGCCATATTTTCATAAATCTTTCGTTAATTCAAATTCTTTGATAATAATCAACTTTTCATCGATAGTAATTTCAGAACGAATTACCGTAAAAAATAAATTAACATTGATCTACAAACTGTGAGATTAGAAGTTACAAAAAAATGTGACTATTATTTTAATTTTAGAAAAAATAACATGGCTCTATTCTGATATTCGAGTGGAATTTGAATGAAAAACGGTCATCAGTTAGATGTTAGAACGGTGCGAAATAAAATCCTTGAAAACAAAAACAAAACATTTTACAAATTCAGTGAACCGCTTTAAGGTGTTGGTTTTTTTAAATGTATTTTTTTTTGTTTACAAATTCCATACCTGGGCTAAGAGAAAAAGAATTCGCTCCACCATTATGTTAGGTTTGAACGTACTTATTATTATGTATAAATGGACATCAGGTAAATTAATACATTTAAAGACATTTGTTGTCATCATATCACTGCAGAATAATCTCGAAGTTGAAGTACATTTGACGCGATGACGACAATGGGATGTCGTCATGTCCCTCGTCACTTTGAATTACATTCAAGGAATAAGTTTACTGTGGAAATACCTGTCAAGTTTAACTGAATGAACTGTTCATAGACAATAATAGCTATAGGTAATATTTTTAGCATTGACATAATTGTAAAAAAGGAGTGTTATAAAAATAATTAAAAAAAAAATCACACAAATCAATAAACACTGCGAATCCAAACAGCTGATCTCTAACCGCTGGTCTACAACTGACCTGCAACTAGTGGTCTGCAATTAATCTGCAACCGCTGGTTTACAGCTGACCTGTAACCGCTGATTTACAATTGATCTGCAACTGCTGGTTTTCAACTGACATGCAGCCGCTGGTCTGCAATTGATCTGCTACCGCTGATCAACAATTGATCTGCAACCGTTGGTTTTCAACTGACCTGCAACTGCCGTCATTAACATATTATTGTAGAACTTCTACTATATTTAATTACCAAATCACGAACAATGGAGGTAAAGTATCCGAGAACTCTTCAATTTAAATAATTCAAGTGTCAAAAACAAACCCTTTGTTAAAAATACAACAACAACAACAACAACAAATCCCTTTAAACTCAGCGTAATTAAAGGGAAGGAACACTTATGTTGCGTTGTGTCACGTAGGAGTGAGATTGAAGAATCGATCGAGGTTAAGTTAAATTTTATAACAAAAGACTACTAGGGGTCAGTATTATGGTATTGCGCTTGGACTCTGCATCGATCTTTATGTTAATTCTTGTACTAGCTGTTTAGTGCCAATAATTAGACTAAAGGGTTGTGATAAACTAAGCTAAAAATATATTTTTAATAACTTAATTATCTATTATAATTTATTATATAAATTAGCAGCGGTTTTCAAGCTATAAACGACAAAGAGACATTTCTCATTGTTATATATAAAGAATCTGATGCTTCCACAGTTGAATCCTATGAGTGTTTTAGTAAATTAATATAAAAACTTTCCTTTAAACGAAATGATTAAATAATTATTAATATGGACGCGATGGATGTTGAGGTTGCACGTGGTTGGTAATCTGTCCATTTCCGATGCGGTAATGGCTGTTTGTAGGCTTTTGGTATAATTTATTATAATTTGAACAACCTCAACATAAAGCTAGTTCTGATGCGTTCTAGTTCTGGATAAGCTTCTAAATTATTTAAAAGGGGAATATTTAACCGATTATCAGACAGTGGCAATTTGTGGTTTTTAGTGTTCACTTGGTCAAAATCCTTGAATAATTATTTAAAGAAAAAAGATCGTTTCCCAAATTATGTTATTGATAAGACTAGAGCTTATCAAATAGCTACGAAACAAAAAAAACCCACTTTACACTTCGAAGAAATAATCAAAGGATCGTTCCTACTTATAGATCAATCTAATGATAAAAAACAAATATAAAATCTTTCTATATCACAACAAAAAGTCCTGATATGTCTTTAGTTAACTAAATAGTCACGTATTGTAATAATTTTAGGCGGATATAATCAAGTTTCAACATTGTGCTACCTATCTCCAGCAGATTCCTGCGACCTTTTCTAGGCTGTCGGTCCACCTTATTGGGGGGATCTGCTCTAGCTGTGTTTTCCGGTACGTGATAACCATTGGAAAACTTGTTTACCCTATGCAGTATCGATTCCACGGACTGCTTCCATTATGCTCCATCCACTGCCATTTAAATTTGGCAATTCTTCGGGCAATGTTGATCGCTTTGGTTATTCTGCAGGTTTCCTCCTCATTCCTGATTCGATCACGCAGTGATAGTCCGAGAATAGCATTATTATTATAGTGAACTAAAAATATAAGATATTTTTTATAATAATTTAAAATAGTTTCTTGGAGTTATATCATTATATTAAGAGTAACGATTTAGCATCAGCTAGTACGGGACTAAAAGGAATTAGCAACAATAGCCTAGCAGTACATACAAGTTTTATATTTAATTGTAACCCACAATAGTATTATCCATTTTACGCCTCACGCCTCAGTTCTGTTTGCGGCGTTAATTTTCTGTAATTAGTTGAGTTAGCGCAAAATTTTCAAACTAATAAACCAAGTTCACGAGTTGTGAAATCAGATCTCGGATTGAGTGCGACCCGGATTAATTATATCAATTACTAGCTATAAGTTCGGTTAAGCTACTCTTATTTGGTTAAGTACTAAGATACATTTTAGTTTTCGACATAAATTAATGATTGGTTTACGCTGCGGTAAAAGGAGACTAGTCATAAACATTTATGTACATAACCAATGATTTAAAAAATTCTCTTTTGTGGGGAGCGTTGTCCTTCATATAATTATGGAAATTGTGGACTCAGTGAGAATATTATCATAAATTTTCCCTGCATAATATAGATTTTAATTGTTTTTATAGGGAACTCTAATTTTTTTGGCATTAAGCAAAGATATTATTCAGAAATTTAAATAACTGCCCGTAAAATTGTCCTTTGAACTTTTTTTTTCTCGGAATATTATTACTGTAACAGTATAGTTTATGTTATTATTGACATCAATTGTTGCTTAGAAACTGTCGGGCATTTGCAAAAATATAATAATGTAGACCACTGACCTCTGTTATTATATAATTAATTCAAACCAATTTTCAAATTACATAAATATTTGATCCTTTTTAAGAAAAAGGCAAAAGAACTAAAAGACCATGCAGCCAAGTCGGACGTTAGGAACACTATCAATAAATGAATGGCGGTAACAAAATGGTCGCCTTCTGATACGACCAGAACGGGAATGATCGGGACATTTCCGTATTCATTATTTTCACTTCACTATACTTGCGTATTATAACTACACTATATCACGTATAATGCTACCAAAATTACATAACACTATATACAGTCCAATACTGCAAAATAATGAATTAAAAACAAGGAGGACAACATTACAGACCAAAATCGCGGCAAGCACCCCCTTAGACAATTGATTAGTTGTATCAAGAATTGATCATAGAACTGAATAGAGATAGACGACTAACCTATTGGACTATCTATTGGAACTACTTGACTTCAGAAAGTGCAGGGGATTTTCTTAACAAGGAAAGTTATTTTTGCTGGAATCGAGACAATTTTTTATGTCGATTCTTTTTATTTATTCTTTCCAGTATAGTTTTTTATTTATTTTTTCAATTTTCATTTTGGTAAATTTCCTTTTTATTTGATTTAATTTCACTTTTTTTTTTTAATTTTCCTTATTTTCTTAATGTACTATTTATTTTACTTGCTCAATTTTATTTTGTTATTAAAATTTTACTTTTTTTTTCTCTATTTTTATTACATTTTCTTATTTTACTTAGTTTTTAATTTTAAATAATTGACTCCAGTGGCATTGTGCTACATCCCTAATGACTTTTTTGTAAAGTGACTGTACGAGTTCATCCGTGTTAGCTACTCAGCAATAGATGACTCTTATTTTTACATTAAGTGAGTTTATGTCTTATTTAAAAAGATATTTATACTGTATATAGCTTTAGCGTTTGAACACAATCTCACCTAAGGGTAAGTGATTATGTGTACAAGAATACACCCATAAATGATTGGTGACAATTGGAGTGTGATAGCTAGTCAAGGACCTAATCCTTTGTTTAGCGTTTGTACTCTATGATTACTCTATGCCTATGCCTTTTCGATTCATTTGAGATATATGCTGACCTTGACCTGATTGATTGATGAAACTCTTCCGAAACTCATAAAAAATATTGATTCACGAATATTTGACTAAATATTTCGCTACAAATTCGATTTACTAAATATCATCTAAACTACAAGGCCGTTGCTCAGTTACTGCTCATCAAATTTTCGAGAAATAAATCATTCATTCACTAAAAAAAATACGATTTTTTTATAGTAATGTATACGTCATGTAATAATATAACTAGAATTATGAACGATGGTGATATCTGTAATTGAAACCCTTCTCTGTGCATGTAACCAACTTTTTAATCTATGAGTTGTATAGTTTCATAAAAACACATGAAATTAAAACTAGATAGAGTTTCTTGTCAACTCTTCTCGATGACTCGGTTGATTTTCGAACTGGTGTTAACGTTCATAAACCTAACTAAATTGAATAACGTTTTTTTTAATTTGAATTTGACTAAACAGGTAAAAGCGTATCAAAAACATGAATAAGTAAACGTCATTAAAACACCGAACTAAGTTCGGTAACTCAGGAGCTATTATAGAATGTGTATAAAATCGCTATGTCATCAATAATATAGCCTAAGCATAAACTATTAGGAATTTTATGCAAACCATCTATTAGTACTAAATATTCAACGAGATAATATAAGAAAAAAGAATCGGTTAGTACAATCACCACTAACAGTACTTTCGAACATTATACTTTAGAGCAGTGATTCTCAACCTCTTTTTTTGTTGCGGCACATATTTAACGTTTTCAAAATTTGGCGGCACACAAAGAAAAAGATAAAAATTATTTACTTCTTCTTCTTCTTAGTTAATGGCAATCTGTGTGTACACACAATTTGTGCCAATGTCATGTAGGTAAGATTTTCAATCTTGTATCAGCGTTACCAAGCTCCAACAGAACGGTGGCCTATCCTGCTCGAACTTTCCATGGAGCTTTGTCGGCACCTCAGAATGTATGCTACGCGTTGTCTTCTATAATAAACTTAACTTGAACACAAGTTAACTAAACTATTTCACACAAACGCCACCAAGATTACATGATATAGAGTCAAGTACACAAGTTTAATGAATTAAAGAAAACAATTGCTACATGTCAGACTGAGATCCCGCCAAAAACTCAATTATTTACTTACTAAAAATAAAAATATTTTTAATGCGAAATTTGAGCTTGATGTTTTTTGATAATTTCATTTATATTTGGTCGTAAAAATGACAATGCTACTCTCATATCGTCTTCTACATTTAACAACCTTGATCTCTTTTTAGTTTTAATGTTGGTTAATGCTGAAAATCCGAATTCACACAAATAAGCTGTGGAAAATTGTAATAATATGTTTAAAGCTTTTTTAGCTATCATTAAATAATCGCATCTGATGTTAAACCCAAATGAATTAATTGATTCTTCTGAATGTTTTAAAATCAAATCTGGATTATTGGAAAGCAAAATGAGTTCTTCCTCTTCATTCAAAGTTAAGTCAAATACAGAAGTATCCGTTATGAGAAATGGATTACGAACCCAATCAAATTTCTTAATATCTAATTTTGGGAAATAATGAATTTTTCTCTCCTCTAATGTTGTCAAATGATCAACAAAAATTAATTTAATAGTTTTAAAACTGTCTTTAGGGACTGACTCAAACTTTTCTAAATTGCCTTCCTCAGCTTTATTTTTCCATAAAGTTACTTGTTTTTTGAATACCACCAGCTTATCGGTTGAGTTTAAGATATTTTCATTAGGCCCTTGCATACTTGAATTGATGTTGTTAAATTTTTTTTTCTTTTTAAATGATATAATTTAATAATATTTACATTATTATATATTTGCAAAATTTGGCGGCACACTTTTGAAATTTGGCGGCACACAAAAGTGCCGCGGCACAGTGGTTGAGAATCACTGCTTTAGAGATAAGAAATAAAATAAGGATTGTAAATTAGAAATAGGATTTAAGTAAATATAAAGATTCAACGTAACCACAATGCAATAGGAACACATTGATAAGAAATAGAATAAGATTGTAAAACAGAAATAAGTTGAAAACAATAACGGCACAAACAAAAAAATAGGGGAAAGCCACAAAAAAGTAAACAAAACTCGGATTATGTCTGAGATGTAAGGGGACTAAATAATAAAAAAAAAAAACATACTTGCGGGAAGTGTACAAATTGTATAGAGTATTTACACTATTTTTTTTTACACGGTATAGCCTCTATGCTTTGACCACAATCTCACCTGATGTTAATTGACGATTTGGTCCAGGATGGTAATCTCACAAAGCTTAGAGGTACTGGTTCTCAAATGATGCTGCCGGAAGACACCTATTGGTATTTTGCGTCAGTTTTTCAAACATGAGGATGATAGCTATCCAGGTGGGCATTATTAGAAAATGTCCTACCACCATGCTATGGTTTCGTTACGATGTTTTCCTGCACCGAAAGCGCAGGCTGATTTTAGAGTATACAACTCAAGGTGGGCTCGAACCCGCGTCCATTGACATGGAATCCGGCCGCACTACCCACCGCGCCATCATCGCTTCAATTACAAATAAACATTTCTTTTTGAATAGATTATTATAGTTACATTTTTCGTCGATTTAAAATGTCTCGATGAGATAGACATGAACTCATTCAGAGAAAACGAGTTAATTTCAAATCTTATTCATACTGAGTAGTTATGTTACATTAGATTTATTATGTCTTATAGTTAAATAGCTAGGTCTTGAAGATTTTTCTTTTCATTTTTAGTAGCATTTGTTTGTCTCATATAGACCCATGTTTAATATCTTTGTTGTTCGCATAGATAGCAATTAACGCGGCAACTTAGAGAGGTTTGACAGTTTAGCGATAGTTGATATATAATATATTGAAACAATTGAGTTTGTTTTATTTATGCGTATGATATTATAAATATTATTGTTAATTAATATTATAAATGACATCAAATTGTGATTTAAAGTTAACTTAATAACAGAGATATGTTCAGTTATTTATAAAAAAATATACTGGATTTAAAAACAAAAAAAAAATGGTTTAAATATTCCCAATTTACCAAGACGGTTTTTCGTTCTTTAAAGTATAGCCAGTTTTTAGAGAATAACCTTTCACACAGCACACAAATAATTAGATACTATATAACACAAAGTACACTCGCTATTTTCAAATAAATATATTTTAAATTTTAATGTGTTTTATACGTGACTGTACGCGGTATTGAATGACTCATTTATTCAAAGGCACGTTCCAGACTCTATGGTTGAATCGTTATAATAATTATTCGGTTTAGAGATAGATCTATAAGCATTTGTAAACGCACGTCACTAGGTTTTAGTAGAAAACGTGTTTCATGTTAACAACTACGGTAGGGATTTAGTAAAACTATTTCACCTCTCACATTAATTCTTTTTATTTCTTTGTTACAATTAAAAATAAAGACATACAAGATTAATGCAAAAATAAAGAAAGTTATTTCTATTTCTCCTTTGTTTTTTTATTGAGTTACCATTTCTTGTTATGAAACTTGCTAATGATTAGCTTTGAAGTAGCAACAGATGTGGACTGACAGTGGTTATCAGTCAATTCATTCATTCAATGCACAATTGCTCTCTCCCTTTGGACCGCCACTGAATTGTGGTGAACATTAGTATTGTAGTTTCAGTGATTACTTGTTTGATGATAGTGTATTTTCTAACATAGCTTGGTTAGATATCATTCACTTTTTTCATCCATATGTGTGTGTTCCGGCAGCATTACATGGGGGACAGTTCCTCTAGGCTTAGCTTTTTACTATTGTCATTTAACATCAGGTGAGATTGTGGTCAAACCTTATAAATTATCAATATTATGTCAGGAGAAACATGTCCACTGATAGCATCCCTGAAAGATCTCCACGACGACAAGTCTTGCAGAATCCTTATCCATTAGATTGCCTTTCACCTTTCACCAGGTCATCGGTCCACCTTGTTGGGAACCTACCCACGCTACGTCTTTTGGTACGTAATCGGAATTCAACAACCCGTTGACTCCAACGGACATCGGTTCGACAAGTAAGGCGACACACCAACATGACCGATACAGTATGGAAAATGAAATTTATAACATCTATACTAATAGATAAAATGGAACTGTCTGTTTATAATGACATAATAAAAAAATAGATATGGATATATATACGACACCTACACCAAAAATACAATTTTTATATTTTTCAGACGGACTGTTTATTCCGGTTAATCTCCGGAACGGCTGAACCGATTTTGACGGGACTATTTTTGGTAGATAGTTTGAAGATACTCCGCCTAACTTAGGGTACTTTTGTTTTTCGAAAATAATTAGGGTTCCAGGTAAAAAATTAAAACGAATGAAATTGGAAATAAAATCCGAGTTAATGGTCAGTTTTACTAGCAGGCATTTGAATTTGTGAGAAATATCTTTGTTAAATGTTAGTAGTAAAAAAAATAGGGTTTTGTATAAAAAAAATTAACAAATATATTATGCAGTAAAAATTTATGAAACTCACACAGCTAGTTTCATAATATAAATGAATGAAATTTTATCATGTAAATAATATAGTTTGTGTGTATTTATTCCTGATTTACAGATATGAAAAAGCTGCGTTTGCCGTTGTCACTTTGTGATTCAAATTTTGACCCTCATAAATGCAGATGACATTTTCAATATCTATTTAGTAAAGGTTAGGTTTCATTAGATGATGAGCGAAGCGGGTACTTTTTAAAGTGTCGAATTAACACAAAATAAAAGAAATGGGATGTAAATAAATAAATTAAGAATCATTTATTTAGTAGTATAAACTATTTTACATAGAAGATGTATACTTTAAAAGACAACTTTAGTAAAATAAAACTGTTAATGTAAAAACTTTTATGATTTGTTTTTAATCTGCATTTAAACTTAAATATTGCATCCAATGCTAGTTTTCCAAAAAGTTTTTTGTTTTATTTATTCATTCTCCATATTTAATTTAGTGTAACGGTATTTATCGCATTTGATACTCATAAAAATAATATGTGTGTTTATCGCCATCTTTAGAAGTCTGCCATATTGGATTTAGAATGTCATATAGATATCACATATTAACTATCATTGCCACTTAAACTGTAAATGAATTTTACTGCCTTTTACTTAGGTACGGCAGTATAGTATGATGGTAGCATATGGTTAGTTACCACCTTCAAGTTTGGAAATTTGTCTCCGAACACACGTATAGGTGTTTCTAGTAACATCACTTGAGACCTCATACCTCTAGGGTTAGTCCGTTTCCTGTTGTCATCATGGGTCACATCGTCATTTAATATTAGATGAGATTATGGTCAAAGCGATAAGGCTATACAGTATAAAAAATATCAACCATGCTAAATCTAGAAACACAAGTATTCTGATCCATATAGCACACAAAAAATCATCCAAAACGGAGGATACACCTTTACCTCCAATAAAAACTGCTGATATAATAGTTTATTTATTTATTTTTATGCAGTAGTCCCAGCCATGGTCCGTATCATTTTGGTGCCCTTGTGCTAGCTATCACTCTTCAGGCTGAGCACCCTAAAAAGTTCGATGAAGCTGTTTAGGCTCATCGGGCAACAATATTTTCTTTTTTTCTTCAATAAAAAACTTTCATTGTTCAATAAAAAAAAATACTCTTTTACTTTACTTACGTCATAAGAATAATAAAAATACTAATATTAATAATTATCAATTAAATTATAGGTCATTAAAACAGGCATAATTTTAGTCAGTACAAACAGTTAGACAGGCATAATTTTAATTCTGTAAAGCTACGGTACTGTCATCGGAAGCTAAACCGCCAGAAGTTCCTCCGCCAGAAGTGCCACCGCAGTAAGTTCCGCCATAGCCTAGTCAAGCCGCGCTGGTTGGCCAGTGGCAGACAGCTATAAATCGCCATGCAAACTCTTGTTAAGTCGCTCCTGAGATAGTATCGAAACAAATTCTTAAACAATCCCGTTGATTTTAAGGGCATAATTATAGGCAAATCGATGATGGCGCAGTGGGTAGTGCGGCCGGATTCCGCGTCAATCAACGCGGGTTCGATCCCCACCTATCCAACTCTGAAATCGGCCTGAGCTATCGGGGAAGTAAATTATCGTGAGGAAACCATAGCATGGTGGTAGGACATTTTCTAATGATGCCCGCCTGGGTAGCTACCACCCTCAAGTTTGAAAACCTGTCGCCAAATACCAATAGGTGTGTTTCAGCAGCATCACTTGAGAACCAGTACATAGGTTTACTGTGTTTACCAGCCTGGACCACATCGTCACTTAACATCAGGTGAGATTGCGGTCAAAGCACTGAGCCTGATACCCTTTACCGCAGGTAACAACGTAATACCTTTTGCATTAGTTTCCAGTCATATGAAACTTTGGCGTCATTTAAATCTCTACAGGGAGAAGATGTTGACTTAGGACTTTGGTACGCAACATATTATGTGTTAGAGCAGTGGTTCTCAACCTATGGTACGAATAAATTGAAAATATGGTCCGCAAACGATTTCAAATTTCACGGAAGGTGCATAGCCGCACGGTTAGTGTTTACGGGCAATGAACTGTATGTATTTTGGTTCTTCAGGGTTCTTAAGTGTTACGTAGGGTGTCAAATTATAAAATACACTTGAGAAACACACGTTTTAATTACTTATTAAAAGGACACCACATTACAACTACAGAAATGCCCGAAGAACGCGATTTCTATATTTTGTGTTGCCACCAATAATTTAGTATTGCGATTAAAATAATAAAAATTAACTAAATTTGAGTAGGATTCCTACAGTTGGTACAAGTACATTGGTGCTGATGGAGTAGCTTTGAGGAATAATTCCAGAACTATCGAACTTAGGAAAAGGATACAAGCTCAAAAGTCATATCAAAAGATAAGTTTCTAGTAAAAAATGTCCTCATCTCCCTAACCTTATCCTATTTTCATTTGTGGTCAGCGCAACACGTCTTCCTCTTCCATACCTCTCTTTCTGTAAAATGGATTTTATTACAATAATAATGCTAATCAAATTGAGTTTAAAAAATGTATGTACTTATGCTAATGATTCAGTCTATTTTTCTTATTCATCGTGGCCCCTTCTATTAATAAAAGAAACCAACGTGGTCCCTCGTCAAAAAAAGGTTGGGAATCACTGTGTTAGAGTTTATTGATCGATAAAGACTAAACAGTAATATATTGGAGTTTGGAAATTGTAGTATCACAAGTTAATATTCCTATAAGTGAAAATACGGAAGATTACTCGTTATTCTGTTCTTATACATGACGACGATGCGATTAAAGATAAGGATTCTGTTTTAAATTCGACAGTCAGAAAACGCAAGTAGACGTCTTCTAGAACAAAAACGATTTATATGTAAAAGCAGATATTTTTATAAGTGTAGATATATTAACCGTGTACCATTCTGCTGATAAAATGGTCAGGTAATTGCCTGACGTTCTCTTAGTCACATATTACCCAGAGTCGCGTTCGCACACTTCAATAACAATAAAATCCTTTTTATTTAATTAATATAATACTTACCTGTATTTATATCGACAACGTACGAATTCTACAACCACCGTATATATACAAACGTATCATTCCATACGTAAGTATTGTTATTTGTTTACTTTTCCAGAAACCTTATTAATTTGTTTAATTTAAGAAGAACAACGCAGAAGTGAATGAGCGAGACGCAAGTGTGTGTTTTGTGTTATAGTGAAAGAGAAAACATTAACACGATCATAGGTAATGACGTTATAACTCGAAATACGAGTATATACTCATACACTCATACACACATAACAAGAATGGAATGGCAATGGTATGCCGTATTAACATATGCAATTGATATATTTATGTTTACATTAGCTATTTTATTAATGGAACTATGTGATAATAGGACTTTATCATAACACCTCTGTTGTACAAGTTATACAAGTAAGTAAGTATTGAGATGTTAAACGGTATGTAGATATTTAAACAAATCTTTAACTTTGGAAGCGATGTGGCCTGCAGCCATGAGTTACAGTTTTTTTACACGGTTTTTTACAGTGTTTGGACTACAATTTCACCTGATTTTAAGTGACGATGTGATCCAGAACGGTAAATACACTAAGCTTAGAGGTACTGGTTCTCAAGTGATGCTGCTGGAACACACCTAATGACATTTGGCGACAGATTTTCAAACATGAAGGTGGTAGCTACCCAGATAGGCATTATTTTCAAATGGCCTACCACCAAGATATGGTTTTCTCACAATGTTATCTGTCACCAAAAGCTCATGCTGATTTTAGATTCAGATAGGTGGGTTTGAAGCCGCGTCCTAAGCCATTTTCGCTTCAAAACTAAGCCATCATCACTTCTATCATAATCACAGTAGTGGGCCACAAGTAGCCAGCATACCCTCTACAAGGTTTTTATCTTTGGAAGATCAACATAAAAAAATCTCATCCATAAACAAACGTGTTTAGCTGGCGAAATAATATCAAATGTTATTTAAGAGAGAATGAAGGGCGAATTCTCATCTCCGGGCGCGCTTTGACATTAGCAAGGGTAATGTTTACCCGGAGCAAGTGGGAAGCTTACGAACCTATTATAGACTAAAGGGCTTCCGGCAACTTTTCAAGTAACCTTTATTTAACGTGAAAATTCTGTTTTATGGTATGTTTGTTTTTAATAGTAAATCCTCTCCAAATCTATCTGGGGGTAAGTCTACGTCGGTTGGAATTTATTATATTAGGAAGGTGTACTTGAAATAACTATTAGTGTTTATACTCCTCAGGTAAAGAGTTTTCTTGGACCAGGTCATAAGCGGAATGACTAACCAAAGTGCTTCATAGCCTCCTCACTCTTGTTTACTGAGAGGAATGGCGTCATATAGTATGAAGCGATGTTGGCGCATTTAATAGTGCGGTCGGAATTTGAAATTTCGGGGAAAACCATAGAATGGTGGTATGGCATTTTCTAATAATACCCGCTTGGGTATCTACCAACCTCAAGTTTGAAAATCTGTCGGCAAACACCAATTCGTATGTTCCGGTAGCATCATTTGAGAACCAGCATCTCTAGGTTCTATCTATCTTATCCGTTATCTTTGCTTTCTCTTAGTACTAAATATTTTTTTTGTAAAATAAAATATTACGCAGTGAGGAATATATGAAATGTAGGCGAAGCCGCAAGCACATAGCTAGTATAAAATAAAACTACTATTAAACAAATCATCACGATCGCGCCCAAATTTCTAAGAGCAAGGTTCCCAAGTTTGGTGATTTCCCCCTAAACTTAGGGGTTAAATAAATAGGATGGGTTTTGGCTGTTCGCTGTCATATGTTGGCTCGTATATTTACTATACAGTATACTGTCAGTCGTTTTACACATGCAGTCTGTGGGTCAACTACACGCAGAGGGCATACAGCGCTCTGCGCGTATAATACAACTATGCATTCAGGGTGCTGATGGGGTTGCCGCGCTACTGCAGCGCTTCGGAGATGTTCGCGGAGGCGAGAATTGATGCCTTTCGTGCCATCATGCACAAGCGATGCGCCTCACACTCGCGCCGGTCCCAACAGCGTCCTGAATACTTTAGCAGACAGGTGGGACAGTTCCACACTGGGACATTGGGTACACCTACATACCACTGTGACGTTATAAAAATAATTAGTTGATGTAAATGTACATGTAAGTACTAACACTAGTTTCTAGGTTGTATGTATACTAACCAAATGGACTTTTGTCTGAAATAAAAGATTTTTATTTAATTTTTATTTATTTTTATAGAGTATTGATATTTAAATAAAGCGACACTCTGAATCGTCGAATAATTTGCAATCAAATTTGTTGTTTTGAAAGCGATTTATAAGAATTCCTCATTAATAAAAATTGGGAATTGAATCATAAACATAGGATTGTAATTTTGAACGCAAATATTCGAGTGTACATTTTGTATTTTATGGAGAAAATTTTCAATTGAAATGTTACAATGTGAGCAACGAAATTATGAAATGACATTTACATTTAATTATTACTCTGCGAGTCACTATATTTTAACGCCCACCCCAGTAATGTAATATTTTGTACAACAATAAAGGTCGAGGTCATACAGGGTAAGTTATAATGTAATTAATGTTCTCTTATATGCAAACTCATATACTAGCTTCATTCTGTGGTTCTGTTTGCGTTTTTTTTAACAAATTATAAACTGTTTTTTTTTTTTTTTGTTCACAATTTTTGAACTGTATTTAATATCTTCCTGTAAGTGACCAATCTTTCCAGCAACCGTGATTAGTTTTTTTTCGAACTGATCAAATGCTGTTGGCCTGAAGGGTTTCAATGGCTTCTTTGTACTTTTAAGGCCATAAACTGAGATTGTGGTAGCCAGCACCACAAGGGCACCAAAGTGGTACGGACATCGATTTGAGAAATTTTAGAGTATGTTTTAGATTCCACCGTTTACGTTTTGGAAATTTTTGATCTACAGAACCTACAAGACGGCCAGAGACCATAGTAAACAATGAAGAATTAAAAGTGATAGTGGAAGGAGATCCATCACAAAACACGTCACCATTAGCGGTAGACTTAACAACTAATAAGAGTTTTCTAGATTAGATTTTTACAGTAATGACCCAAAGCAAATTACCGATTAACCGGACAATAGGTTTAGGAACCATGTCAAGCAAGTTTTAATTTGTAAAGGTTATATTTATTAGGTTAGGTTAGGTTATTTATTACAGGGTGGACCATTATGTAAACTTCTCTGTGCATATACTGGTAAAGCTTGTGATTATGAGTTGTATAGTTCTATAAAACATATGACAAAAACCAGATGGAGTCTCTTGTCTGTTCTTCTCGATGACTGGGCTATTTTTCAAACCAGTGGTAATGTTTTAACGTGTATAAGTAACTTGTCAGGGCCTAAATTGAATAAAGTATTTATGAATTTGATTTTTTTTTAATTCGCTGGTTTATTAAATAATAAAATATCGTTAAATATTACATTTAGCTTGATGGCGCTACTTTAGGAATGTTTTTTGATCATCTAGATTCACTTAGATTATAGTTTATAGTATGGATAATTTTTATAAGACTTTGATTATAGCTTCCGATAACAAAAAGCTACTTACATATTCCACTAACTGTTATATTTCTCAGTTTATTATTATATACAGGTTAAAATATACAGACGGACGAAATAAAAATGACGAAGGGATAATAATGACATTATCCTCTAAACCTATAAAATGTATTTAACTAAAATAAGTTTCTCCTCTGACACATGATTAATCGTTGAAAATTTTGCGTTTATAGCTTTGTCATGCCTTTATTGAAATACTTCAATACTTAATGGATGAAACTGCAATTTACATAAATAAAAAAACCGCATCGCAGCTACGATGATAGGCTTTGAAAGCTTTCCAATTAACCTTTAAAGATTTTACGCGATTGTTCCTTGTACTATATTGAATTTTGTACCAGACTAGACTACTCTTATGTTAAAAATGGACTTTATTGTCAGAGTGGTTATTATTGAAGTGGATCTAAGAACTAAAAAATAAATACATAAGACAGACTATACTAATTATATGACTAACTATACTAATGGCCCCTCGTCTTCGTTAATATTATTCACTAATTCACACACCTCAAATCGGTCAATAGTTGGAATCGACCCGTTTCGATTTAGACAAATTTTAGTATAGATTAATATTTTAATTAGAGACTATTAGAGATTAAATAGAATTAAGTATAGAATTTAATTACAAATGTTTTTGCTCTTATCCATTTTTCTGGCAAGTAAAGTTAAGCAATATTATTATTTTGACTAGTAAAACTTTCATCTATTGATATAATAACGTGACAAAAAAGCATCGCCAACATTTGTATTTCATTTATTTCATAAAAGTATTCAAGCGTAATATTAATTTAATTTATATTTTATGTAGTCGGAGGTTTTTTTTAACCCTTTTTATGGTGTTGGTGTCTCATTTTTTCTACTCAATCAATGTGATTCATTTCTGTATCTATAATAATTTTAGAGATATTTACAAGACAAGATAGAAATATTTGAAATCGACATTTTGAATTGTGAATAACTTTTGAAAAAAAAATTTTTTTTTTCTTTGGCAGAACTTTTTTTTATGATAAAAGAAAACTTCTTACCAACATTTGTCCAAAATCAAACGGACTATTGGTCGATATGAGGTGGAATGACCCTAAACGGTCTTAACCGTCACAGGTTCCGATGCAATACAGTAATACACTCTCGCACACTACAAACATGTACATACACACCCTTTTTTATATTTAACTTACCGCCAGGTTAAATAGGACAAATTTTGCGGAATTTTTATTAAGTAGCCGCTTAATTCGAGATTCGTACCAATTTAGTGCTCTTGCGCTAGTTAGCTTTTCGGCTGAGTGCCTTAAGCGCTGTCCGTTGACGCTGTCAAGTACCTACAAGCAGATACACGAAGAACTAGCCGTGACGTCATAACCGGCGAGAGTCAATTGAGTGTTTATTACTGTGTCTTTTCATTTAATACCTTTTAGTCCTTGTCAATTGTTTTATATTATATTTGCTAAGTTCGGCTTATGAATATGTCTATTATTTTGATAAAGAATCATATAAATCTACTATTGTTCGAGATATAAAAAAGAATTTAATTGAAAAATAAGAAATAATACTAAATAAAATAAAAATACAGAGGAATAGTGAGTAAATAAAATATTTTTTCACATTACGAAATTAATCCATGTGGCTTCCTTTTTTATTTCACGTAATACGTCAACGTGATATTACGTCCGCGTTACGAAACGCGTGACAAGTACAGGCGCTAATTTGATGTCAATTAATGTCTCTCGCATGATACTCTTATAATGTTACAGTTTGTCGTCGTCATTGTGTCTGGATAATACATTAATAATATGTTATTACTCGTCTGGATTTAATATGAATATTCCCGTAAAGCTCCCCAGATCTAATAAATACGCCCCATTCAACATCCCACATTCCTCTACAAATTTAGATTTTTATTCACCTGTTATTAGATTATCAAGACCATATAATATATTACAAAAAAATTGTGACATATTTTTTGATAATAGAACGAAATTTAAAAAGGCCATATTATTACATGGGCCATAGATTTTTTTAAACCATTATGGAAATTTGTTTATTTGGGATACACACAGTTAATAAAATACATATATTTTAAATAATCAAATAATTAGTACTCAATATTATTATTTAAAGCAATAATTAAATAATTTATTCTTGAATTTATAATTTAGTTTCATATTTTAATTTTTTTTTCATTTACTACTATACTATAATTTATTTCACTGATTTTATTTGAAAATTTGGTATTTATTTAATTAATTTTTTTTTAAAGTTCTGTTTATGACGTGTTCATTGATAATTGTAACGGCATTTTTTAATTTAGTATAATTTTATTGTTTCAATTTGTCATACAGTTATATGCTGTATATCCTAATAATTCTTATTTAAAAAATAAACAAATAAATATCAACCTGTTAATATTTTAATTGGAGATCGCGCCATGAAAATATTGTAATATATTCCAAGATATCAAAAAGTTGCTCGTAAAGGCTACATGATCTGCAAAAACTATTGAGGATACATAAAATAGTTTACTACTGTTTATAGTATATATAAAGTCCACAAGGCTATATGTCTAACTATTATAGTGTATTTCTAGTATATACTAGTATATTAGAGAGCGGGCCCTTCTTGATGAGCACCCTCTTCTTCGCGGATCCAAAGTAGAGAGACTCCGACTAACCGATTGGAAGGCGCATAGAATAATTAACTCGCCTCTGCATTTATTGTAAGAGCAAGGGACGTGCCTGCCTCCATCGCCCGTAAGCCATTTGTACGGCAGCTGTAGACGGTCCTGCACGAGCTTATGTGGTCCTTTTTCTTTCTTTGTCACCTCTTTTACGAACATGATTGCCCACAAAATGAGATGACGGAGTACCACGACCATAGCTTTGACGATTGTCAAGATTAAGAGGTCATGCTCGGTATATAGCGGTAATCTTACGCGACTTCTTAAAAATATATATATGCCCACATGAAGTCTTAAAAGCTAGTAGGAGTCTTCTCGAAAAACTGTTTATTCAAGTTAAGCCAATTTACAGAGAGAGTAAATTCAACATTATTTGGCTTCGCGTTCGAAAACTAAGTTTCGTCCAAGTTCCAACTCAAACTGCAAGTTAGGGACTCGCTAGTGGTAAAAGAGTTACTAAACAGACTCTCGGACAAAAGTTACACATCTTCTTAAATCTTGATAGTGTTAAGTTTAATTTTTCAGTAATAGAAAACTTGGAGTCAGTTCTTGGATATTTAAATAAAATACACAATAGTGTAAAACTAGCTTAAAATACGTAGAAATAAATCTCGATATTACAACAAAACTACGCACCTCTAAGCATGTACATCTAAGATTTGCTCCATAAACATGCTTGCACATCACACGCAAGGTAATTGGTTCTGTACTTGCAGAGAGAGGTGCTGCAATAATGGCAGAGCGCATAGAAGCTCTTGGACTGAAGCTGGCCTTGAACAAAACTAAGGCAATAATCTTCCAACGTCCGTGACAAGGACCTCCACCAGGCAGCTACGTGACCATAGTTGGGGCCAGAGTGAGAGTAAAGACCCAAATAAAATATTTAGGGCTAACGCTGGGATAACAGGTGGCAATTTCAGGCACATTTTGATGACCATCGCAGGAAACTAAACTGGATGTACTCACTTGACTTCACACCCAGGGCGGGCCTGGCAGCCTGCCGGCCTGGTCGCTGGGGCAAAGCGGTTGCATGCAGTTGCTATTCCGCTGAGTCCCGAAATAGGTGGCGGACGGTACACCGTGGGGTTTTAGTGAGTAAGAGTATCACATAACCTTACTGTTCCCTCGGGGTACCCATGAGGGTTTCCCTACGTTAAAAAAAAGTTAAATGGTTTCTATGAAAGAACTTTTTCTCGTAGTTTTACTAATCGTCAGTGTAGGGCAGGATTTTTAACACAGGTAGCAGCTCAATACGAGGTTAATGTTATTTTGCTGCCCTTGCCCTGGTTACTATTTTTGGCTGTGTGACTTAAAGTCAAAGTCCAGTCAAACTATCAACAAGGCCTTTCGCGTAAGCAGAGTTTGTCATTTGTATAAAAGTCTAAATTCTTGTACTTCTCTGGTATGCTCTTTTAGCTGAGCCTACTGGTTTATGATAGAAAATGTTTGGTAGCAATGTTTTAAGTAGAGTGTAGGAGTCTTTGTATTTTTTTTAATTCCAAAGCCACTGATAAATCGATGCATAAATTATTTATTGAATAAATTCATTTTTAATAATACAATACGTACAAGGTTTAAAAAAAATATCGAGTTTTGCTTGAATTTTCATGGTTGTGTCGTCTACGCAAAACAATATGAAAAAACATTTAATAATTTGACTCTGCTTCTTACAACTCGTTTTTCAATATATATGTATTTTCGTTGTAACTTTCTCCGTAGACTGGAACGTAAATATTTATCTCCAGTAATGATGATGGAGATTTAATTAAGTGAGAATAATCTTATAAGTATTAAAATGAGAAAATTATTCTAATACATTAATATTACGTAACAAAGTTAAATTGAATATAATAAAGTAAAAGAATTATGATTTTAATTAAGTTATTTTGCCAGAAATCGTATAAGCATCCAGTTAAATTTTACGAGGTCTATAAAATTTGAAACTTTGAAATTGAACGTTAGTTAATATATTTTCAAGAAAATTACATGAATATAATTTGACTGAATTTCAGAATTAATAGAAACAGCATGTTACAAGTTAACTCTTGACCACAAGCTCATCTTAGGAATCGTCCATTAATCACGCGAGGCTCGAAATAGACCTCGGAAAAATCACGAAACATCCCAAGGGAGGAGACGGGGGCGGGCTTGTAGTGAGATATGATGTCTATTTATTTTAAAATTGAACACACATAGTGTAAGCATAAAAGCGATCCGTAACCTTGACTCACCATTACCAGGCGACGATATCAAAAGATTTCAGTAAATTAAATTTAATTATTTAAATATGTTTAGAGTTCGTAATAATTAATATATATCGGCCAATATATTAAGCCGTGTAGAGCCGGCTAAGAATACTACCACCTCACATCTTCCCGTGGGTGTTGTAAAAGGCGAACTAAGGGATAAATAAACCAGGCGATGGGCAGTAGCTTCTCTGAGTACCATAAACACCTGACTGCAATCGCTACCCGCCTGCCACGCGTGGCGATTATGGCAATACCCCCTTTTTGGGGAACCTATGTCCAGCAGTGGAAGTCTTTCGGTTGAATCTATCAATCAAAATATAATGTTTTATTCATAATTCTTTTTATTAATGGGAAATATAAAGCAACATATAGCAGTAGTAATTTTTGGTGTTGCTACACCTGTGTTAAAAGATAACGTTTTTTTTTATTACTCTGTACTAAAAATATACACTTGATTTTGGGTATGGTTAGTCTAAAACCTCAGCACGTATGACCATAGGGAAGGGAGGACACAAATTCGCATAAAAAACATTAGGTGACTAACAACCTCTTATATAAGAAAAAATAAATATGAGCTTATGGAGCCAAGTGCGATTCGAGTATATCGAGAGGAAAGACAGAAGAATATCAGAAGACGGCTGATAAGCCGATTGTGATAACATTGTGATAACAATGTAATGTGATGAATTTTAATTTTAAAGCGACGTTCGCTCAGTGTCAGTATGATAATATTCCGCGTCAAAGGACGTTGGTTTGAATTTACTTATTTCACTCTATAATAAGCAGGAGCTTTAGGGAAAGAAAGAAACCAATAAGAAAAGGTAGAACGAAGAAAGGAGGTATGAAAGAAAACATTTATTCACAAATGAGATACAAAAAAAAAACTTTAATACATTTTCAAAAAATAAAGAAACAACATGATACGCGAACAAAAAAAAATTATAAAACACAATATGAAGGTGACTATATTTCCCCCACCTGCGCATCTCTTCACATGTTAGGGTGTCCAGCTCAGCATATGCTGAAGTACCTAAAGATAATCAGCGATGGTTTTCAGCTTGATCCCAGAGCGAGTCACACAATGTCAGTATCTGCAATTTGGCAGGTTGTATAATTGTAAAATTAAATTCATACTTACAAGTTATTGTTGTTGCACCTTGACCACAGAGTTATAAGCCCTAGCGACAGGGTTATAAGCTCTAACGACAGAGATATAAAGCTTGAAAGGGACACCAGTTGCTCGGCCTGATTATATATGTATATGCAAAATCGATGAAATCATCACTTCGTATTCCCCTATTTCCTTCTCTAAAACTGGGCCAATTTTTCTTCCAATTATAAAATAACAAAGATTCTGGTTAGGCCTCCACGCTTTCCTCCTTTTTTATTCATCAAATTTGTTTAACGGACGTCTGGAAATGACAGGAAAACCAGGCATTTAATCTTATTTTAAAAGGCAACTCATTTCTTTAATAATTAATTTATTGAACAAATTAAATCGTACGGGAATGGCGGTGATGGATATGAATTATATGGTATAAAAATATTTATTATACTGTCATTATTTAGAGAGGAAATACGTTTGTATGAAATAAATGTCAATCACATTTCCTGTAACCATTCGCCGAGCACTGATTTGCATGTTCCGGCATCATCACTTGAGAGCAGTAAAGCTTAGTACGTTCGCCATCTTGGGTCATATCATCACTTAAAATTAGGTCACACCGATGAACATATATATTTAAAAAAATTGTAATTTTGTACCCCATACATTCTCGTAAAGTTTCTCAGTAATATTACATGTTTTATTTTAGTACTTAGATTTATTGTGTGAGAATTTAGTTTTTAAAAAGCAAATTTTATGCTTTATTTTGCTAATTTTATAACCCGAAGTCATAAATAAAGAGTGGGTACTGTTGGAAGCCTTTTAGTTGCTTTATAGTTAAATTTATGTTGGGAACAAAAAGGTCCCCAACTTCTAATGGATATTGTGAGTTAAATATTAAAATATATACATATCATAAAGGTTTTTTTTTTCTATATAAAACTGTACATTTATCATTTCTCTAATCTTTGTTAGTTATTCACTGCGTTCTATATTTAATTAGTGTTGTTTATAATGTATTTAGGCTTGTATTATATTGATAATATTCGGTGTTTCAACAAAAAGGCGGCATTTAGACGTCACAGATCAAACTATATCAAGTTGAATGCCACCAAAATTACATAATATAGTTTCAAACACTGCAAGTTAATGAATTTTAAACAAGAATTAATATATGTCAACGTAAAGTTCTAACAAACACTCCATATTTTAGTTCATATTTTCTCCAATCTTCAACGTCCCAATAAATAAAAACAGATGGTCTTTTTTAAAATATTTCGAGGTAGTTTTTGTGACAAAACAGAATTCATGCTCTATGTTATTATTTTTAATATACTAATAGTTGTGTACAATAACGTAAAATATTTAAAAAAATAGGCAGCTTTTGGGACTACTGACAGAAGTGAAAACTCAAACCGTCTGAAAAACTGTTTCATAATATTTAAATTACTTCGGTGTATTAACAACGTGTACCTATTCATGTTTTAACACGTTTCAATTTATCTATACTAATAAATAAATAATGAAGTGTCTGTTTGTAATGTCAAAATATTTTCTTTTACTAAATACATATGAATGTATATAATACGATACCTAAAACAAAAATATTTTTTTACAATTTTTTGTCGGTCTGTCTGTCTGTTTGTTCCAGGTAATCTCCGGAACGGCTTGATAGATTTTGACGGGACTTTCTTGGTAAATAGCTAAAGTTACTCCGCGTAATTTAGGGTACTTTAGATTTTCGAAAATAATTAGAGTTCCGCGTACAAAAATTAAAATTCTTAAAAAATTCAATGCACAGTTTTAAAGGCAAGTGTTTTAATTTATAAGAGATATTTTTGCTTTGTCTTAGTACAAAAAAAATAGGAAAATAATTAGGGTTCCGAATAAAAAAAATTAAAACGCAGTGAAGAGCATATGAAACGCGGGCGTAGCCACAGGCACACAGGTAGTTAATTAATACAAATGTAAATTCTATTAAAATCCGGAAGATTTATTAAGACAAACTTTTCGGATGCGAATTAATTTAGCAATTCATAAAAGATGATAACAGAATAATGCGAAAGCACGTTTTTGCTTAGAGACGTAAATTTGAATAGAGATTTTACAGAGACAGTGTCTTTTAGGAACAAAGTCACTTTCATAGTCAGCATTAATATATTAGTCGTATAAGTATAGGTTACACAAATACAATAAATGCTAAAGTTGTTGACACACAAAGGAAGAGAAGCGGATAGTAGTAATTTAAAAAATAATCGTTGATTTTAAATTGATTATGGCCTAAGAGGATATGCTAGTGGCATTTATTCGATACAAACGTAGTCTCCTGTTTCCTCCCTGAATGGAATAGCATTATGGTAAATATTTTTATACCAAATATTATATATCCACTACCGCCATGCCCGTAAATTTTGATCTTTGCCATAACTGAGTTATTGTAGAAACTAGGAGCCTTTGGAAATGAAAAAAAAATTGCTAGATTTTACCGTCATTTTCAGACGTTCGTCAAACAAATTCGATAAATTAAATTTAATAAAGCAAAACGTACAGTATTGCCAATGTCTTTCTTATTCTATAACGGAAATAAATTAAAAATTGGTTCTGTTTTGGAGTAGGAAACAGAGCACTACGAACTGATGTTTTCATCTATTTTACATAGGTAGTCAGTCCGCACTCCAGTTGTCCCTTTCGTGTTTTAAATTCTTGCATTGGAGCGTAACACGATAGCAATAGATTTCTAAAATACCTACTTTTCAAATCTGTCGCCGACTGCACGTCCTCTTATGGTCTCCGGTGGCCGCCCAAGATGTGCTTCGTTCCCCAACTGGGGAGGCTGATGCTGTTTGATGCTAGTTGATGCTGCTGCCAGCGCGATACAGTGACACTAAACATGCATTAAGCATTACACGCACAACACTGCACATGCACTCCTGCACATAATACGCAAGTACATAGGTCTTGTAAGGAATCTTTTCTTTTATTAAATAAAATAATGTAGGGCTTAGCTGGTTCAAAATTCCTCTTTAGTAACCTTTGTGCTAGTTACTTTTTTGCGGCCGAGTCCTTTCAGCACTCGCCCCCAAAGTAACGGTGAAGCTGTAAAGGCCCATCCGGTTATAAGCGTTAACTATAATATATAGAAAAAAAGAAGCTTAATGGTGGTGGCTGGAATTGATATCGACCGGTTTAGATTTGAATCGCTTTTTACACTTTATAAACGTAGCAATAGTGATAAGTTCATAGAACCACAATTATACTTGATAGTTTAGTGAAGATGATATTAAACATACGATTGTTGGTAGATAAACAGGCCCTACTTGTATGTGTTATATTTCAGCACTAAATAACTTGTTAGTTAACTACATTTAACTAATCACAACCCGTAATGTTATAAAATCTGTCAGCAAGCACCTTTAAATGTTCACTTTTTTCAAATGTTGACTTTCGAAGTTCACTTTTCTAAGGATAAGGATGTATTTACAAAGCTTTATATTAAACGGGTTATTTTTATACTATTTATTAACGGGTTATTATAGGCTTGGCGATTTGACCACAATCTCACTTGATATTAAGTGACGATGTGGTTTAGAATGGTAAACACACTACGCCGTTAGTAAGTAATGCCGCCCGACTACACCTATTAGTATTTAGCGTCAGCTTTTCCATACTGAGGGTGGGTGGCTATTAGGCGGACATTATTATAAAATGTCTAACGATATTTCCCTTCACTAAAAGCTCAGTTATATTTAAACCTATCGAATCTAATCCATCGACGTGAAAGCAGAGCGCATTACCAACTGCGCCATCATTCTTTCAAATATATCCTATAACGTTTTCATAGAGAAAGAAAAACACGCAACACGGGCACCGCTATCGCTTATTTGATGTTATCTCATCCGTACACGACACAAAAACACGAAAGTGAAAGTGGCATAAGTCATAAAACCTTGATATCATACTGGGTAGTGTTTCCATGCTCGAGGGTGGGGCGTAAATTTTCAATGACCCCTATAACGATGCTATAACGTATATTTACTGCGTTTCTATTAGATTGAGAGATTGAACAATGTATGTCTGTGATCGTAAACTGTAAAAAAAAATATAGTCAACAATCCTTGAGTTTTATCGTGAATCGATAGGTGAGGTGTTTGGATATACCTGTGGATGATATTTACTATCATCGGGCATAAGTAACGGTACATGAACGCGCGCCAGCGCAACTACAGCGGCACCCCCCCTCCGTCAGTCGAGATCTACACCTTAACGAGGAACGACGTTTTAACGACTGTGTAACGTAGGTAGATAATTTATTTAATTGTACACGTACCTACATACTTTAATATTTGTAGTATAGTAAATGTGTCTATTTTTAAATTTCACACTTATTTATGGAATTATATTGTATCTATAATGTCAATTACTTTATAATTATAAAGGAGTAGATAAGAACTGTTTTACAGCGTAGTTGTTGCAAGTGGGTAAAAGTCTGTAGTTAACAGACTAAAGGCACATGTAAGAATAACTAGGTTAAAGTCTATAGGTTATATCTATAGTGATTAAAAAATACCAGTAATCATTATTCGATTCTTAGAAACCAGCGACGATGGCGCTGTGGATAGCGCGACCGGATTTCACGTCAATGGACGCTGATTCGAGCACACCCATACAGCTCTAAAACCAGCCTGAGCTTTCGGTGAAGGAAAACATCGTAACGAAACCATAGTTTGAGGGTTGGGCGTTGTGTAATAATGCCCGCCTGGATAGCTACTAACACCCTCAAGTTTGAAAACCTTTCGCTAAACACACGGAAATATCACTTTACAACCAGTACCTCTAGGCTTAGTATGTTTACCATCCTGGACCAAATCGTCACTTAACACCAGGTGATATTGTGGTCAAAACACTTTTTTTTTTTTTTTTTTAATTTTCGATTTTGTTACATCGATATTAGCAGTTTTTAATTATTTATTATCCTCACTATTATTTACTCGAATCAAAGACTTGCACTAATTGTTTAAATGTAATTAAATATCAATCGAATAATTCCTTTGTAATTGAAAAATTGTCGTTAACGATTTAAATTGAGTAGTTGATATTCTCACTCGAATAGACCTATTGCAATGAAAGTGAACCGGTTCATTATTCGTGATGAGCAAGGCGGATGGAGCACAAACATTTCTAACTTGTATTTCAGAGACAATAGAATACAGAACGCAATAGAGAACGTCATCAAAAGAGATGGGTGGATGAACTGAGCTTCATAGCAGGACAATACTGGACAAGGATAGCGCGAGATAGGGCTTTGTAGAAGATGCTAGAAAAGACATAGGTCTTTTCTGGCATAGGCCAGAAGACACATAGAAACAAGTGACTATCTGTAAGACACCGTAAAACATTCTATGAGAAATGCAATACTCAAAATAAAGGGTTTATTATTATTAGATGTATAATCGATACTAATAAATACAATTGAAGTGACTGCTTGTAATGTAAAAATATATTTTTTTACTAAATAGATATGAATGTATATACGATACCATAAATACAATTTTTAAAATCTTTGTCTGTTTGTCTATTTGTTTCGGGTAATCTTCGGAACGGCTAAACGGATTTTTTTGGTAGATAGTTGAAGTTACTCCAAGTAACTTAGGGTACTTTTTATTTTTAAAAATAATTAGAGTTTTGCGTAAAAAAATAACAATAATAATATAAATAAAATCCGATTCAATACACAATTTTGTGTAGTAACATATTTTACACTAGCTATGCAACTCCGTCCGCGTGGGATTACGTGAGATATAGCATGTCTTTTATAATAATGCTCGTCCGGGTAGCTACCAACCTTAAGTTTGAAAACTTTTCACCAAATACCAATAGGAATCAGTATCTCTAAGTTTCATATTTTTACCATTTTGGACCACATCATCATTTTAACATCAGGTTAGATCGTAGTCAAATGACTGAATCTAGACAGTGTGTAAAAATACACTTAAATCACTCTTACATTATGCAGTCCAATAAAAATCGATAGAACTGACGCACACACCACACTATTCGGTCTTCACGTTCGTCGTGACAACCTGTTCAGAGAGTCGATCACGTGTAGGTTACACGTTTCTATCATATAATATGCCATTTACTGTATATGCTAATCATTTTATAGCAGTCTCTGTATATGTCTATGACGTACAATAAGTTGGATGTTCTCCGGGACCTTGTTCAATTGACTCTATTCTGTGTTAGTGATTATGTTTTTAATCATCCACTTCAAGAGTTTATTGTGGTTATTTTAAACAGACATTATATAATACAGGTACTAGCTAAATGCCCTCGCTTCGCTACAGATACCATCTACATTTACACTAATAATAAAATTGTAAATTTCACGCGTCTGTACATTTCTGATTTTTGTGAAAAGATGTCTGATTGTTGCAAAGGGATTAAAAATATGTAAATTAAACACATTTTTGTCATTTTTAGAAATGTCTGTTTGTTTGTGCACGTATCAATTTGAAAGTAATAAGTATATTTTAAAAGTTCGGATGCGACGGGACGGAACCTGGCGGAAGAATATAAGGATCTGAATTCCAAGCGAGCGAAGACGCGGGCACAGCTAGTTATATAATATAAATAATCTGTGAAAAATTATCGAACTGATGATATTTCTTTTTTCTTTTTTTTATTCTTGACCTAGCTAATGCGGTTGACCGGAAGGCCCTTTACAGCTTCACCGAACTATGGGGGCGAGTGCTGAAGGCGCTCAGCTGCAAAAAGGTGACTAGCTCAAGGGCTACCAAAGTGGTACGAACCTCGGCTTGGCCGTCACCTGAGTACTCAAGACTCACTCGCGAGTTGTGTCCTAGCTATCCCTACATTTTTTATATTAATATAAAAAAAAAGGTTCCTTACAGGACCTATGTACCTGCATGTAATGCATGAGTGTGTATGGAGTGTTGTGCGTGTAATTGCTCAATGCATGGGCAGTGTTACTGTATCGCGCTGGCGGCGACGTCAAGAGCCTCCCCAGTTGGGGAACGAGACACGTCTTGGGTCGCCGCCTGAGGGGGACCCGGAGTGTGTGCGGGAGCAAAGTTAGCCGCCTGTCCCCGGCGGCGGGAACGGCGGTTTCGCGGGCGTGGGCGCTGGCACGCATTTGTAGGAGGTAAAGGAGGGAAGATCCTATTACTACGAGTTATAGTATCGTCGCGACACGATAAGATACGACGCGGCTTACGTCCTGGCAAGTACGAGACGGCTCGCACGATGAGGGGATTCGAGTGTGTATCTGCGCGTTCCAAGAATGCGCGACACTGGGTCTTAAAAACGGACCTAATGGAGGGCAGGTTGAGATCCCTGTGTAAATCCACAGTTCTCTCGAACCATTGGGCACCTACTGCCTTCCTTACAAAGCGATTCTGAATCCTTTGTAAGGCGTGCATACGTGATCGAGTGATGTGACCGAAGACAGGTGCGCAATACGTGATGATGGGTCTGACCACCATCTTGTATAGGGTAATCTTATGGCCTATGGCACTGATGATAATCGGATAGTACATTATTTATAACTTTCTCGTAAGGTTTAGCCAGCGTTATGGGCGTGGGCGCACAAAAATATCTTTTTTATGATATCACAATATAAATCTTTGAAAATCTCAACTATAACATGTATGTATGAGGGAGTAGGATATTGGATTGAGAAATATACGCACTTTACTAGAAACTTCTTTATTATATTAATTACAATTCAAGCGACACAACCTCTTTTCAATACGATTCGCCATAAGATATATCCCATTCATTCATTCCTCTTATGCATTCACTCAAACTTCATTCATTCACTCACATCTTACATTCCGTTTCCCACGTGTATTATACCTCTCTCTTAAACCATTCTGTTTATTGATTAATTGAACTCCGTTCCGTGGTTACAAAAATCTAATTTCCGACCCACTAGCTCCGAAACCGTTTTGGAGACCGCGTAACGTTCTTACCAATCCCGATGATAAAATCACGTGCGAAAATACGATCTTTCCCTATCAACCAATTCAGTATGCGTGCCAGCGCAAACGCCCGCGTAACCACCGTTCCCGCCGTTGGGGACAGGCGGCTAATTTTGCTCCCGCACACTCTCCGGGTCCCCCTCAGGCTTCGACCCAAGACGTGTCTCGTTCCCCAACTGGGGAGGCTCTTGAAGTCGCCGCCAGCGCGATACAGTGACACTGCCCATGCATTAAGCATTATACGCACAACACTGCATACACGCTCCTGCACATAAGACGCAGGTACATAGGTCCTGTAAGGAAACTTTTTTTATGCTAAATAAAAAATGTAGGGTTTAGATAGGATTCAATTCGCGATAGAATGAACGCAAATTCCGTTCTTTGCTTTTTCCGTGTATTCTTTATAATCAGAGGGATACTGCCTGGAAGGCCGACGGCCAAACAAGTCAACGTTGCTCAGGATTACACCAAGAGAAGATTATTTGACTTCCCAACTCATATATTTGTATCTACCTGTTTTCGAGGTATTATTAAAAAAAGGAAATATATTACGTTATCAATCAAAGTCTATTTTTTTAATAAACATCCCACGTACCACGTATTAGATACCCGAGTAATTTCACAGCAAGCTCTCATCAATCTTAATAATGTTATTTGCAGGAAAAAATCTCCTTTCGAGAAGATATGAGAGGGTTTTATAAATTTGTTACCACTGTAAAGGTACCTGCTTATTAATATTCTTTCAATTTTAGACCGCGGTTTTTTTTCTCTTTATAACAAAAATAATACCTATGGGACCTTTAAAACGAAAGTAAGTAAATTAATATTTAGAGGTTTAGATGATCGCTTAGTAGTGTTGTGAGCAGTTGTGTTATCAAATTGAAGTCGCTAGGCACAATATCAAAAGTCGCTAAACCTAATAACCGTTTACCATATATATAGATATATACAGTGCCCAGATATACTCGTATATATGTGGGAATAAGGTGGGAAATAATCACTTTCAAACTCAAATCTTTTATTTATAGTCTTAAGTTGTAAACAAGGAACATCGACGTAACACATCTTTTTGACAAGTCATTTTGTTGTATCTTATAATCTATTGCAGTCTTGAATACAAGTGTATTAGGCTCAACTCTATATTAGTCTAATCTTTATTTTTTTATAAAAATCTAAACACTTCCCATATATATTAATATATATATATATATATATATATATAAAAAAAAGGGGGACATATATATATATATATAAGCGGACCTCGATCTGCTTCGTCGGCCTGGAGACCTCAGCCACACCCTCCATAACCCCCCGCAGGCTGGCAGCGAGGGCATCCGCACGCTCCATGCCACAGGGACCCGAGATCTCCAGGATCCGAGCCCCTGTTGCAGTGGGGCGACACGAAACACCCTCAATCCCCAGATCATGCAATCCCACCTTCGACTTGGCATCAGCAAACACCTCCTTATACGTAACCTCCCTCGCCACCGCGTCCGGCCTCAATGTGACGACCACCGCTGCCGTCCGTGGCGGCGACGGAAGTCTCACCCTCCTCTGCACTCCTCTCGCAACCCCTGGCTGCACCGTCCTGTCCCCCGAAGGAACAACCACCTCACCACTCTTCCTCGTCCTCTTCCTCCCCTCTACCCTCACCCAGGGATCCTCTGCCCGCTGCACTCCCACCTCCACGGCGACTGAACCCGGCAAAGGTGCCCAGTCCATTCCCAGCGGAGGCCCCCCTGCAGTACCCTCCTGCACACTCTCCCCCTCTACCCCCCTCCCACCAGCCACCCTCGCACTCATACGAGGCAAAGCGGCAGTCGGGATATCCCTCACTTTCAACCTCTGCTCCACTGCCCCCAGCCTCGCACTTATACCCTCCAAGACCTCTTTGAGGGGTGAGGCAGAACTTGCTGTTTCATCCCTCTCTGAGGCCACCTTTTCCTTCCTCTTCATCGCCTTCCCATACTCCTTCCTCACCTCCACGACATCTTTCCGCAACCGCATCGCCTCCCCCTCCAACTTCCTATTCCTCCTCGTCATCACCCTCAGACGCTTCGCCAATTCCAGCGCAAACCTGGCCAGCCCCCACGTAAACTGCCCCGTCCCCCTAAGTCTATCAAGACTCGTCCCTCTCTTTTCCGCCATGGCCATGGTCTTCACCACATTATCCGCCGTCACCATCAGCTGTTTAGGGGTCATGCTACACACTCCAAGAGAAACAGACCCCTCCTTCTTCAACAGATGCTCCACCAAGGTCCCATCCTCCTCCTTTATCCCAGCGTAGTACCCCGCCGGATAGCAAGAGTCCCCCAGCCCCTCATAGTCTGCTTCCTCCTGAAGCACCACCACAGAAGACCATCTCTCATCTTCCTCACTACCTCCTGCATCATCCATCACTTCCAGCTCCTAGACAAAGTCGCACTATTCGCCCTCCTCGACGATCTTGTTGCCGCAGAAAGCGCCCGCGCTCGCCGTGAGACAGTTGCGCTTACGTCCGTCCCGGACGGCGTCCAGCACGCCACTATATATATGTCCCCCTAGCCCTAAAACTGTTATCATTCGTGCATAATTATAGGTTGTTACCATTTAAATATTTTTTTTTTTTACACGGAATAGGCTCAATGATTTGACCACAATTTCACCTGATGTTAAGTGATGATGTGGTCCAGGATGGAAGCACACTAAGCCTAGAGGTACTGGTTCTCAAGTGACGCTGCCGGAACACACCTACTGGTATTTGATATATATATATATATGCAAAATGAATTTACCAAAGAAAATGATGTGCTGATCTCTGAAAATTGACAATGAATACATTCGTTTCCTATATATAAACATATACCAAACATATACAGATACATATACATATACATATACAAACATATACATAAATATTTGGTATATGTTTATATATAGGAAACGAATGTATTCATTGTCAATTTTCAGAGATCAGCACATCATTTTCTTTGGTAAATTCATTTTGCATTATAATTTTTTTTTATTACGACCAAGATTATATTCTTTCATTTTTGTCGGTTCTCAGATAAAATAAATTCGAACACTTGGCATTGAATGTGCGTTGATTTTATTTGAAATTTCATGAGCTTTATTGTACGAGGAACCCTAATTATTTTCGAAAAACAATAGTGCCCTAAGTTACGCGGAGTAACATCAGCTATGTAACAAAATGAGTGTCGTCAAAATCGATTCAGCTGTTCCGAAGATTAACCGGAACAAACAGACAGACAGCAGACAAAATTTGTAAAAATATATAGGTATCATATATACATTTGTATGTATTTTAGTAAAAAAAAAATGTTATTATGAAAGTATTAACGGCACTTCAATATTACTTATTAATATAGATAATATTATTAACACGGTTTAGATTTAAAAAAATTAGATACAAAAAAACTCGTATTCCGCTTCGTTTACAGATTTGAGTTGAATTTGTGTTTTTACTAAGATAACACACCTGCGTCACTTTTTTCTCTTTTTCTTTCTTACTTGCTACAATGGAAGCCGCATGAAGATTTATTTATTTATTAAAAAAAAAATTTTTTACAATATATCTTAAATATAACCTTCAATATACATGAGTACGGCATTATGTATGTGAGCAAAAATTATTTATGCGACAATAATCTTCACATTTTTTTAATAGATCTAATATGGTCTAATCTAATGTATAAAATACAAAAAAAAAACCTATATGACTCGCAATTAGCTGTGCAAAATGTATAATTGGAGAAATGCTTAGTGTTTTCATTATTTATGCTAGAAATTACATTTAAATAAAGTAACCTGATATATGTCCTGATATAATGTTTCTCTCAATTTGTAGAGTATTTTTTAGTTACAACTTAAAAAAAAAAAACAACAACAAACAGACGATGCCTTTCGTCTAATGTTAAGTGTTCATTACAGCTAATATAATATCTTCTCTAAAGGAGTCTTGCCATCCTTTGTTTAATTTCATTTCAATCTTAATTGGCCCTTAACGCAAGTAGCGGAGGATCCACATACCTCAAAAATGATTCGTTCACAGGAGTACCTATAATTTTAAATTAGGTTTGTTTGCGGATCCGCGAGGCTCGAAATACATTTCTAATCTTCCTTGATATGATACAAGGAACCCTATTAACTTGCGCCCTTTAAACGAGCACAAATTGGAGGGTTAATTACATAGTTACCTATGTAATGGTTGGTTTATAAAATCGCTGTTTGTTATTAACGTGCATTTGATTTTTGGAAAGTAAGCTTTGAAATATTTTCCGAGTCTTTACTGGCTGCGTAGCTGGTTGTGTGTTTTTTTTTTAACTTATAAACCCACAGTATTTTTGAGACATAAATTAGTGAAGTGATATGGTTTGGTTATTTTGAACAATTGAAGAGTTTTATACTACTAAAAGTATCAGAAAATTGGTGCATAATGCACATATTACCACTAAGTAAATAATAGGAGAAGAATAATGGTTCCTCTTGTGATTGCTCGATCTATTGTCATAGTGATAAATTTTTAATTTTGCCTACCTGACAGCTTATTTCTTATTAAGTAAATGTAAATAATTATACGCAGGTAGGTAAATGTCAATTTAAAAGTATTATTAAAGTATAGTTAATTTATTTATTTATACTTTATTTATTATTTATGTAAAAAGGCGGACTTAACGCCTGAGGCATTATCTACTAGTTAACCTTGTTACCAGTTAAGTGTTATTAATTTCTTGATTTATACATATCGAAGGGTAAAATTTCGTTAAACAATCACCAAGGAAGAACACCTTGTTAAAAAAATACAAAGAAGGCTAAGATTGCAGTTGGAGATGGGTAAATTCATCGTGGGGCATCTTTGGGTGGCCTGTACTTGGTGTACAAGTTTGGTTTGGTGTACAAGTACAATTACTTGAGGGCTGTATCTGTACTTCTTGGGGGTCACAGGTGAATCCAAATGCAATACCCGTAGCACTTGGCAATGGAAGACGAGAATGTTTTGGGTTTGTCAATAAATACAGTCTCATATAACCTGTCTTCTGTCTTCCAATACGAGCGGGGTACTCTTGATGCTTTTTTTTAATTAAAAAAAGTTGGTAGTTTTAAGGGCCATCTGGAACATCTCATATCGTCAATTGGTCCACAGTAGTATGAAACACACGCAGCACTAGTCTCTATAATTCTGAATTGTGGGTTGGAAATGTTCCTTCTACAATCGAATCTTGTATTGATTCTGTCACTTACGTTTATTTTGGGCTTACAACCCACTACGTTGAAGATCTAGTAATTATATATATTAGTGACTAGCTGTGCCAGCGACTTCGGTCGCGTGTAATACAGACAATTATATTCCGTCCCGTTCCGACCCGCCCCGTCCTTAAATGGTACCCTATATAATATCCAACTCACAAACTTGACCTCTTTATAATAATAGTATAGATGTTCTTCATACACTTTGTCTTTTTAATTAATCTAAATAAACGCTATTCATACATTATATAAATACGCACACATATATATATATATATATATGTGTGTATGTGTGTAAAAGACGTTACTATAGAGTATAAACTACTATCATACCAAATTTCATTTCATCGAAATCGGTTGAGTAGATTTTGCGTGATTAGCGAACGAATTAATAACCAGACCAAAAAACTTGTAAAACTATCGAAATGTGTCGTGTAGTATATTCTGAAGTCCTTTTTTTTTTTGACGGGGGGAAATGCATTTACGCACTACCCTTATCTATTGTATTTGAGGGATCAGAGTCATATTCTGAAGTCCTACATAGTAATATTTCAGAACATTCCAAATTATTAAAAAATTAGTATAGCGCCCACTATGAACAACCGTCAGAAATCCATAGATAATTTGCTACGTAATCACCATTCATAACACTTCGTCTCCCATGTCATCAAACATAAACTAAACATGAACCGTCTAATTATAATTGGAATTAAATAATATTATGTTCCCCGCCATATTTACTTATTGATACAATTAATTGAAATTCAGTTCACTGCGATCACAAAATGACTCCTTAATACAACGGCTACAATGCTTAGATATTGTACAAAAATGTCAAAATATTGTCAAATTTCTTTTTCAATTTTTTAAATATATATAGTACTTTCTAATTAACTATTTATTAATTAATAATTAATTAATATAGTACTTTCTAATTTCTCCCAAGTAAAATTACCGATTTACCTGACAATAAGTTCAAGTATTATGTCAAGCAAGTTTTAATCTCAAAAGGTTATTACAGGGTGGATCATTACGTGAACGATAGTGATGTCTGGAAATAACCCACATCTCTGTGCTTCCACTAAAAACTACGATTTGTATAGTTTTTTATATATGACATAAAAAAATTATATATATTATATTTATGAAAAAAAAAGAAGGAACCAGATCGAGTTTCTTGCCGGCTCTTCTCGACTGGGTTGTTTTCCGAACCGGTGGTAGTGTTTTAGACGTTCATAAGCGCCTTCTTAGGGCCTAAATTGAATAAATGAATTTTGATTTGATTTGATTTGATTGATACCTGCACAGACAAACACACAGACCAACATTTCTAAAAATGATAGTAATGTGTTTAATTACCTATTTTTAGCCTCTTGCAATGATTCTTTTCACAAAAAAAAAATGTACAGACACGTGAAATTTATAATTTCATTATTAGTATAGATAGCGTGGCATCGATTGACGTGATTTCTTATCATACCCGAATATTAACAGGGGATATTCTAGCGCTTTTCTAGCTAGCTATTTTAAATAAACTGTATGGGTTCAGTGCTTTGGTACATACGCTAAGGTATTAGCTTACAAGTGATGCTGCTGTAACACCTACTGATGTTTGGCGACAGGTTTGCAAACTTGAGGGTGGACGTTATTGGCCCTACCTTATAGTTGAAACCTGTCATCAAGTATAAATGTTACGGCAGGTGGTTTAAAAATGTCTATATAGTCTCTTAACACCAGATGAGATTTATAGTCAATGGTTAAAATCTATAGAAAACAAAAATAAAATATTATGGTTGAGTATATAGTAATATATGTATGGGCCGTAACAAGAGTCTCTCAACACTGCAGTTTCAACGTTTTCGTATATTTAATTCAAAGTTGGTGTAGAAAATGCGATAACGGAATATGAAAATGTACGACAGAATGAACTTCTCCGGTGGGATTCAATTATTGAAACTGCTGTACGTACTCTCCCGTTCCAAGTGCAGTGAGCGAGTAGGAAAGGAAGTAAGGTACAAATTTAAAGTACCTACAATTTAAATTGCATCGCTTAAATTCATTCTACAAGCGAAATTTAACTTTTGTCGAACGAAACTGTGTTTCATCTGTACTAATATAATAAAGAGGAAAGATTTGTATTTTTGTACGTAACGAATAAACTTAAAAACTACTAGACCGATTTGGATGAAATTTTGTATGCAGATAGCTTGAAATCCAGGGAGTGACTTACGATATAGTTTTATTTCGAAAATCCCACGGGAACAGGAATTACGCGGGTAAAATCGCAGAGATCAGCTAGTATAATGTAAAATAATTGTTAAATTTAGCAAAAGTTGTTAATAAATGAAGTCGTTTATCAATATAAAGGATTCAATAATCCTTAGAAATTTAAATTGCGATTTGATATATTTTGATCAAAGAATGTTTGGAAATATATGTAGATATTTGTCATTTATGTTTTGGTCGATTTTGGCTAAAGCGACTGTGATGTTTTTGAACAGCCATAAAACTATATTAATTAAGGATTGTTGTTCTACCATTCGAGTCGACCTTTTACTACGACCGCATTATGGATCGGATTCAGTGTCGACAGACACACGTTCGAACCCACATATCCAACTCTATAATGAGCCTCAGCTTTCGGCGAAGGAAAATATCGTAAGTAAATCATAGCATAATTTTCTAATAATCCCCGCCTTTGTAGCTACCACACTCAAATTTGAAAACCTATTGCAAAGTTGAGATCCACTAATTCGAGTATTGGATTGTATTGAATTTATCAACCTGTAGCACATAGTCACTTAACATCAGGTGAAAATGTGGTTAAAGCGTTGAGCCTATACAGTATAATCCATTTGCGTTGTTTATGTTCCTTTGGATTCCTTTTTTTTTGCTTTGGATGAACAGTAAATATTTTGCAGAGTTTGAATGGAACAGATATCTGTCGTACCTTCGGAAAACAATACATATGTGTACGGGCAACTCCAGCCCGCGTACTCACTTCCTTTTCCGGTTGTCAGACATTTATGTATGATACTGAAGTTAAGTGTATAGAGTTGTTAATACCGTGTAATCGTTTCTTCAATAAATCACCAGTGATATTAATGAATTACGCTGTTTTATTGAAGATATCACAATGCCGACAAAGAACCTAAGACAAGATCAATTACAAAAATATCAACCGTCTGAAAATTTGGAATTCTAGAAGAAACGATAGAAGATTAAAAATGTTCCTTCAGCTCTCAAACTATAATAAAAGAACAAGTTAGACAGTGCGCATAAAACAAAGAACTGGAGCCAAACTAAACTGTTATTGTGGCGGCAAGGTATTCCTTTACTTGGCTTCACTTGCTAATTCTACACGCGCTATCTATCATATTCTCTTAGCCTAAACCTTATTGCGCGTAGAAAGTCTAAAGCAATAGCAAAGATAGAAAATTCACAATTTCTTTCCAAAAAAATCCAAAAACATTGCCGTATTTGTTTCATAGCTAATTTATTAGATATTGAATACGTGCAAATTTTCTAAGTGCATATATATAGGAGAAACGTGTGTGTGTAAAATTACCCCTGGCGAAAGAATCACCACATTAAGGTTGTAGTAGTCAGTAACGTATTTCTTACTCTTTGTGAATGTTCTTTTTATTGAGTCTGTTTAAGATGTTTGCTAAAATGCTATTAGTTGCTTGATTCTCAAGCTATACAATTACTTCCATAATTAAAACCCTGTATTAATTTTGAAACAATCAAAATATGTGACTTTTGGTAGATTGGACGTAATTCTAACAAAGTAAACAAAGTAACAAAGTAATTCTAGTAAGAAGTAGAAATACTACGAGGCACTGTAAATTGTAAACAATAAATATCTTATTATTACAAATAACTTATTTGTTTTACTTTAAAATAAATAATAAAATAGTTATAAACAATAATAAATATACCATTTGTTTAAAGGTGGGTTATATCAAGCTTTAGTTCAAGTTTGTTCTTGTTATATGGGGCGCAACCTACTAGGAGCCAAGTACGAATGCCTACCAAAATTCATGAAACAATTGAATTCAACTATTAACAAAACATTTTATAATTAAATTAAGTATTATTATAGAAGAAGCGTAAAGTCTTAGACATATCAAAGAATCCTTAATTTGTAACATTTTATTTTATTCCCGTATTTTTAATGTACTGTATTTTTGTACTATAGGAAACAGTAAACGCTACAATTAAAGTAAAATAAAGCAGTTAGCATCGCTAGGCAGGACTGCTGTACCTCAGTATAAATATTCTGTATATTTATACTGTGGCTGTACGTATCCCTAGTTCGGAAACTGATAGATAAATGTAATTTCCAAAAGATAACGTAACTCTATAAGAATTAGGTTGAAAATTAAATGGAATAAGCCGTAACTCACCGGGATAACCAGCAGCAAAAAATGCGCTACTTTTATAGAATATAAACACTAACCTTTTCATTGTGAGGGTGATAAATATAGTGAAAAGTGCATGCATATGTGAATTCGATTCCTACGTTTCTTGTCGGCTTGTATGACAGGTTCTTGACGCATAATGTTTTGTGTTTAAAAGTGTGTGGTTTTTATAACACCGTGCAATAATAGTATATTTGCTGTTTTTAAAGTGAGAGTTGTGCGAATTCTTTTAGTAAGGCTATAAGGAATTGGGTTATTAAAGCGCTTCGCCACTGGTAGCTTGGTAGCTAGAATGTTAGAAATCCTGTCGCCAAATAACAATAGATGATGTATTCCGGCAGCATCACTTGAGAACTAGTACCTCCAGGCTTAGTGTGTTTACTATTCTGGACCACATCGTCACTTAATACCAGGTGAGATTGTGATCAAAGTACTAAAACATATATCATGTAAAAAAAAAACAAATGTCCTTGTTACGAAACTTTTGTAAAGTTTTCCTTTAGACTGAATAACAATAAATATTCCTTGTAATATTATCGCTAACATAAACCACTTTAACGCTAGACATACTGCACCCGCGAAAGATCATTTATAAAGTCACCCTTCTGTAATATCTTACATAACTAATAACTCGGTGCTTCCATTAATCTTCATATCTTTGTTCGCGGCGTGACCTAAATTTTTTCAAGTCAATTTCAAGGGAACTTCGTCGACGTCCTTTTTGATTGCAGATTGATTACTCTATTGAATAAAAACTGGGTATCTTTTAAAACATTTTTGTAATATACGCGGGTAAATAGTATTTAAAATTCATTATTAACATACTTTAAAATAAACTTAAATTCCTTTTTTTTAAATTTAAAACTAGCTGTGTGCCCGCGTCTGAGCACGCGTTTCATATGTTTTTCACAGGGGTTTAACTATTTTTTTAATACGGAACCTTAATTTTTTAACTAAGATAAAATGAAAATATTTCCTTATAAATCCAAACACTGCGCATTAAATCGGACTTTGTTCTATGATTTTTTTGTTTCATTTTTTTTCGCGGAATCCTAATTTATTTTCGAAAATCAAAAGTACCTATCCACCAAAAAAAGTCCCATCAGAATCAGTCCAGCCGTTCTGGGAATTGCCCGGATCAAACAGAGAGACAAATTTTTTTTTTGTATTTTTGGTGTAGGTTTCGTGTATACATTCATATGTATTGAGTTCAAAATTGTTATTTTGATATTACAAACAGACACTTCAATTTTATTTATTGGCGTTAAGGTGGTGCAGTTGTATTACGACACGACTGTCGTTTTGAGGTTTCGGGTTCGATTTTCGGGTTGGGTCAAGTGATATTGGGTGTTTTCTACTCAGTATTATCCCGGAGTCTGGAATTTGTGCCCAATATACCGATAGGGTCACCCCCGTCACATCTGGGACGGAACTAAGCACGGCGAAATGTGGTGTAGTTCGCTATTTCACCTCTGCCTAACCCTTCGGGGATGAGCTTATGTTATGTTATGTAACATTTATTTTATTGGAAACAATTGCATGATCTTCGTAGAATGGACGCTACATGACTGGTTCAATGAGTCACTCGTTGATTTATTGAAGTGAAAACTTCTTTAGGCGAAAAACTAAATAAATTCACGTCACCTATGTCGTCAGCCTTCAGCGACTTGTTAAAATGCAGATATAAGATAGCGTTAAGTGGTTTTTGTACTGTCACCTCTAAAATATTATCCCATAAATGTTCGAATAAATTGTTCGAGTCGAAACGATTACCTATAACTTTATTATTCTGTTGCTTGTTAATTTATCAATTACGCTTTTTAAAAATAGTTTCTTCAAAGTTTTCACTTCTTTCGGCAGTCCGATGTTCTTTTTTGTTATTTTATGTTGCGATTGATCGCGATTTGATTGAGGTGACAGATGTGGAAAGCGACTTTGTTGTGTAGACTACCCAAAAAAGAATCCAGAATACAAAAAAACGGTAATATATTAACGATATAAGATGTAAAGTATTGTTATATGATACAAAGTTTTAAACCGGTTGCTTTATATGAGCGAAGTGAAATTATGTATTCAAGTCGCGTTCTCGAGTAATCGAGGGCCGATGGGAAGCTAATAAAACTTCCACGCTCCTTCATCAGAAAGTCACGTTTAGAACGATGGGCATTTTAAGGTAGTCAGCGTAGTTAAAGAGTTATTTATATCTATTCTATAATAAATAAAATTGGAATGTCAATTTGTAATTTAAATTTTTTTTCTAAATATATATGAATGTATACAGGATACCTATAACAGAAATAGAATTTTGAAAATTTTTGTCTGTCTGTATGTGTGTCTGTTTGTTCCGAGTAATCTCCGGAACGGCTGGACGGATTTTGACGGGACTTTTTTGGTAGATAGATGAAGTTACTCCACGTAACTTAGAGTACTTTTAATTTTAAATAAAAAAATAAAGGGGGAGGGGGATAGGCAGAGATTACGCCCTTCCACTTGCTGCGATCTTGACACTCTTTCGGTCCCTCTACTTTGATAAGCGCATACATGCTCGCCGGTTATAGAGTACTTTTCACCTAACCTTTATTTAAGACTTGCTCGATTTCGTCAAAATACGTTCGCCTAGGTCGACAATCATCGACGTGCTCAGTCACCCTCGCCTTATAAATTTGTTTAGTTAATCTTATGTCATCCATCCTCTCCACATGGCCGAACCAATTAAGCATATGCTAAATATTGAAGATAGAGTGAAAGAGAGTTAGCGCGCAACATCACTCGTCAGACAAACACAGCGAAAGTATTATGGGCAAATGAAATTTAAAAAAAAATAAGCAATCGCTTACTTGTGAATAATATTAAACGATATATCGTAAAATGGTAACAACGAATATTACATAGTAGCGATTTACGACTGCACAGGTTTGGCTACTACTGCAATGACGTCTCCCACAACCCCCACTATCGATTAGTCTAGAATTATCCCGGCTGATTTACGGCTGGAAGACTATTTTAGTACGGCTCTGCGCCACTCGCCTACTTCCACAATGCTTTTAGATTCCGATGACCTGAAAGTGCAACTAAGTCGCATTACAATGCTCCGGTTCGCTTGTCTGTACAGATCACTTATTTCAATATTGCTAACTTCTACTTGCGTTTTCACCTGCGTCGATGCTAAAATTAGGTTAAAAATATATATTTGTTATTGACTAATCATAGTAGATAGAGATATGCCATAGGGAAAGGGTTTCTTTAAGATTTTTGAACAAGTGATTATTTTAATACGTTTATTAAGATTTAGCTTTAGCTTGATTTAGATTTAGCTTGCATTATCCATGAAAATGGTTTTTTTTGGGTAATTTATAATATTTATAAAAAAATATTGATTGTTTCTACTTATATAAAACCTTAAAATATAACGTTATTACACAAAAACTACCACATGACAAAATGATTAACTGAAATTCAGAAACCGTTATTACGTAAGAAATTTTTTGTCCTTTTTGACCCCTATGCCAGCAATAGTAAGGAAAGATCGTACCCCTCTTATCATGATTAATTAAGCATTGGCATAATTTTTTAACAAAAACAAACGTTGATTAAAATGATATGCAGTCGGCGGCATATTTGAAAAGTAGGTGTTTCAGAAATGTAATGCTATCGCGCTGCATCCCATAGAAAGTGTTATTTAACAAGAAAGGGACAAGAACTGCATCTAGAGTTGATTTTAACTATGCAAAATAAACAAAAACATCACTTCGGTACCCTGTTTCCTCCTTCAAAACTGAAATGATTTTAAATTTTCTTTCATTAATAGAATAAGATGTCTATGCCTGTACGATTTACTTTTTTTGTGTTTATTCATCAAATTTGTTCGAAGAACTTCTGGACATGACTTAAAAAATCGAGTATATTGTTCACTTCAATTTTATTTATTAGTATATATAAAAAGGAAATAACTCTCTATGTATGCATAAAATGCTATAAACGTTATAAATATAATATGAAATTATATTTACGATATTCAGAAAATATGAACCAAATAAAGTAATAGTATTCGGAGTAAGCACGCTCCAAGTTTATTTACATCAAAGGCAGCCTGTTGGCAACATCTGACCCTTGTCAATATGAAATGAGAACAATATATGTGTGTATAACCTTGTCGATTGGTCGGTCAGATGTACTCAACATTTTTCTTTCTTATTTATACCGGACCTTTAATATTATAGTTGACGTGACTGTAAGCTATTTTGTTAGTTATTTCTTCGCAGACGTTTGTTATATAAATTGATTTCCCATATGATTTTATAATCATAATTTAATAAAATCATTGACAGTATGTGATAATAACGCGCATTTAAAATAAGTGCACATTTATAATAACATATTATAACTTCGATTAAATATAACATAGAAATCTGTATTATGAAATTCAAAACATTTAAATGATTAATTTATGTTGTATACCAGATCATAATCTCACCTCATGTTAAGTGACGATGTGGTCTATGATGGGTAAAGCCTATAAGTACTGGTTCTCATGTGATGTCGCCGGAATACACCTTTTGGTATTCCTCTGGTTTCTTCACGGGGTTTTTTTTTTGTTGAAACTATAGCATGTTGTTTTTCTAATAATGCACATCTAGGTCAAGTTAGAAACCCAATGGGCATTACTTGAGAACCAACACCTCTAAACTTACCACCCTGGACTACATTGTCACTCAACATCAGGTGAGATTGTGGTCAAAGCACTGAGCCTATACAAGGTAAAAAAAAGAAGTTTTTTTCTCCACCGAAAGCTGAGTCTTAATAAAGATTTAGATAGGTAAAATTGTGCATAGATGCGGAATCCAACCACGGGTTGTCTATCCATCCAACCACTAAGTCATCATAGGTTTAAAAAAGGCTGTTAATATCTGTCACGCAATTTTTAATTTTATTACTTTGTTTTTGTTTCTTTCTCAAATGATTAGCGTTCAACGATTTGAACTCAGAACAATTAGTCCATTTCGGGAATTACGCAAAATGTCGTTGTACCATTCAAATCCAATTAAAGACCTCCCCATTTCCAACGATCCCGGCGGATTAAGTCACGATTAAGTGAATCCAAGCCAGGATTAGATGTTTGTATAGGTACAACTACGTACGAACTCATTAAAGAGTTTCCTTGATAGTACAGTCAAAATCAAAAGGTTATATGTATAATGTAAAGTGTACAAGATTAGCTGTGTGCCCGCGGCTGCGCTCGCGTTTAATATATTCTACACATCGTTATAATTTTTTTATACGGAACCCCAATTTTTTGAGTACTAAGATAAAGTAAAAACATTTCTCATAAATTCAAACATTTCCCTCTAAAGCTGTTCATTGAATTGTATTTTGAGTTTTCTTTTTTTTACGCGGAGCCCTAATTATTTTCGAAAATTAAAAGTATCCCAAGTTACCCGGAGTAACTTCATGCATCAACCAAAAAAGTTCGTCAAAATCAGTCTAGCCGTTCCAGAGATTATCCATTACAAACAGACAGACAGACTGACAAATATTTAAAAATAAATATTTGTGGTATAGGTATCGTATATACATTCATATTTATTTATTACTTTAAAGTTATCTGACGGCACTGTCGATAGATTTTCATCTATCGGCTTGTCATCATAGTTTAAGAGGATATGCGGACGGAAAAGTAGGTATTTCAGAAATGTATTGTTTACGCAATAGGCGTTGCGCACCAAAGAAAGAATTATAAAACACGAAAGGGACACCTGCAGATCGGGCTGATTTTACCGTATGCAAAATATACGAAAACATTACTTCGTAGTACCCGGTTTCCTCCTCCAAAACTGAATCGATTTTTAAATATCTTTCAGTTTTAGAATAATAAAGACTGGCTATGCTTGTACGTTTTGCTTTTTTTTTAAATTTTATCCATTAAATTTGTTTGACGAACGTCTGAAAACGACGGTAAAAGTCGAGCACTTTTTCCACTTTTAAAAGCTCCTAGTTTCTACAACAACTAATATAACAACAACTACAACTAATATATATATAGATATTTCTTTGACGGATCGGACGTCTGTTAAGGACGGTAAAAATATATTTCTCATTTTCGAAGGCTTCTAATTTCCATGATAATTAATTTATGGAAATAATCAAAACGTACGGGCATGGCGGTGGTGGATATAGTTATATTATTTGGTATCAATTATTAACTATAATGCTATGCTATTATCCAGGGAGGCAACAGGGGACTACGTTTGTATGAAATAAATGCCGCTAGGATATCCTCTTAAGGACTGTAATTTATATATCATCAGATGAATTGCAGTAATTTTACCGAACTCGTATTAAGAAGATATGCGGGTGCCGTTTATTTTATACTCAAACCATATAATGCACAAAACCCTCCCCCATACGCGTACGTTTTTGATTTTTTTCCATAAATTATTTATCATGGAAATTAGGAGCCTTCGAAAATGAGAAATCTATTTTTACCGTCCTTTACAGACGTCCGATCCGTCAAAGAAATATATAAATCCGGGTTATTTACACCATTTATATCTCAAGAACGGCTGGAGCGATTTTTAACTAGAATAACCAGAAAATAATAAGATTGAATTAATACATCGGAAAAAATATTAAGAAAATTCATTATCTCATAAATTTTGTATGGAACGGTTTAATTGATTCAAAGGCGGTACGAAGCTTGCCCGGGTCAGCTAGTTACAAATAATCGGGAAAAATGCTACAAGGTGGAAAGACCCAATCGGCAAAAGAAGGGTAGGAAGGCCGAAAATACGATGGGGTGTCGGTATAACCGAATTAATAGGAAAGGACTGGCAAACTATCGGCAAGGACAGAGATGAGTTGAAGGGACTGAAGGAGGCCTTCATTCAAGTAGGGGTCCATACCCAATAGCAAAAACTAACTATTACTAACATTTAGGCGATAAGCAAAACATTATTAAGTAACTAAACACTAACAAACAAATAATACAAATAAGGATAACGGAATACAAGCTTTTTTATTTTAATTTTATTTTATAATCAGTTCGAGTTGCGGTTATCCCTTTATCGCATTAAACCTCTTTTTATAGAAATACATTTCTGAAATACACACACATGTAAACATAGTCTTTTATTTAGTTTTTAAATAGTGATAAATTCATTTTTGGCTCTTTATCTTATGTATCGGTTTAGTTTATGTGGCTATTTTATACGAGCTATTTTAATGTAAATAAATAAATACTTTTTCTTCAAAGATGTTGCCGACCGCGTTTCCTCTTAAATACACATATTAATATCATGTTTTATGGCGTGGCTATGGTTGCATCATATTGTTTTCTTTCATCGACAGCTCAGAATCATTAAAGAGTAATCTTGGTCATTTCTAGCCTACGTCCATAGACACGCAATCCGACCAAACTATATCTGAACGATCGTCTCTAGATTCGAATTAATAATAAATAAAATAATCGGACTGATCATGAGATTAATCATATTATATTATAAATAATGAGCGCAAATAACATAACAAAAGTAAATATTGTAAAATATAATAATATATATCAATTTCGCGTTCCATATTAGACCTAAATAAACGTAATTTCGTCGACTTTCTTCTTAATGGTTATTGTATATGTCAGAATTTTTTAAATTAATTTTTTAAGACAATTTTTTAAATGTTAGATTCGAGATTATTGGCGACGAAAATATACATCTGTCACAAAAAAAAAAAAACTAAATAATATACAGACAAAACCTAAAGATTTATTATTAGTAAGGTTAGCGTTCGAAATATAAATTCCATAAAATATTTTGTTTCACCATAATTATGTGCTACATATAGAAAAAAAAAACAAAAAGGAATAATAAAATACTACCACCGGTTCGGAAACCATTCTCGTCATCGAGAACAACTCGCAAAAAACTCGTTCGTGATTGCCATTTTTATAACTGTACAAAAATTGACCACAGTCATTCATTATAAACTATTTTATTAAATGTACAAAGAGGATGAATAGCATTACTGACACAATAATTTACCATATATTATTAACTATCTCAAAGTAAAGCTTCACATTTTCTTTAGGTTTAATCATTAAATTTAATCATTAATCATTATCGTAGTTTGTAATATCTCTGGCTTGTATATGACCATTTGTGAATTCGTTTATGAAAGTTACTTTATCGAACTGTGTAACGTTATTGATATGAATGGCCTTGAAAGTTCTAATGTCGTGAATCATTGAAGTTAAAAGAATATATATTGATAGACGCGATCGAGTTTCTTTCGAGTTCTTCTCGATAACTGAGATGTTTTTCGAACCAGTGGTATTGTTCTAACATCAAAGTACTAATGTAAAGATGTTTTAATTTATTATACAAGTAACGCTTTTTAAGAACCTAGGGTTCAAAACTATTATTATATTTGATAAATAGGGGTAAAATTTATAAAATTATGAAAGTAAAAGACGGGCATATATGAAATTAAGTAAAATACATGAATTTATCGTAGAATATTAAAAGCATATTTGCGGACACTAATGTCTAAATTAATTGCTGAAGTGAAACTGTCTATATGTATTCCAACCCACATTTTATCAACGATATCAAGTTATCTAAGTGAAGCGTGAAGGAGAGAACACGAGCGGCCCGCATCAAGCCGGCGAAAATCGATGTAATAAACCTCGCCACTCAACCTAACTCTGTTAAGTTTTACTAAACTTGCTTTTACCACTTAAACTTGTTTGTTTTTTAGTTTATGTAATCTATATATACATACTAATATATATATATATATATATATATATATATATATATATATATATATATATATATATATGTATGTATATCGATACATGACAAACATCGTAAAAAGATTGACGCTATTGAAATGTTATGTTGGAGACGCTTGCTGAGAATAAAATGGACTGCTCGCCGCACTAACGCTTTCATCCTGAAAGAGCTTCGTATCCAATAGAGACTTTCGTCGATTGTGCAAATGCGATTACTGAAGATGTTTGGACATATTACTCGTAACGAAAACTCTCTGGAACGTTTGATGGTGCAAGGAAGAGTTGAATATCAAAGTTCTCGCGGCCGAGTGCCTACGTCATCTACAAAGGGTTCCTTCACTCAATGTACACGCAGTACCATGAATAGAGAGACACGGAGAAGTGTCGTAAAGCCGTAACCAATTTAATAGACAATCCGTAACCACGACCACGCCGATAGGAGTGTACGACTAAGACGAAGAAGAGTCCATATACTAATAATGAAACTTATGTTCAGAACTTACTTCGTTTTTTTGTAAGTTATTCTTTAGCGGCATTGAGCGATTCTCAATAGGCGATAAACTTATAGATTCGCACTACCAATACTATGACGTCAGTCGTCAACATGCTGCAGTATACCAAGAATAAGATGGCGTTTAAGAGATGACGTTCAGAGATACGTTTTGATTATGAATATACTAGATGAAAATGTAAAAAAAAATTTGCTTAGAGTAGATGTAAAAACCAGACACATGTTGTAACTATACTAATAAATAAAATTGAAGTGTCTGTTTGTAAAGTCAATTTTTTTTACTAAATAGATATGAATGTATGTATGATACATATACCAAAGATATAATTTTTAAAATTTTTGTCTATCTGTCTGTCTCTTTGTTTGTTACGGGTAATCTCCGGAATGGCTGGACGGATTATGACGAGACTTATTTTGTAGATACCTGAAGTTACTCCGAGTAACTTAGGGTACATACTTTTAATTTTCGAAAGCAATTAGGGTTCCTCGTAAAAAAAAATAAAACTCATAAAAAATTGAATAAAAACCGATTCAATACACAGTTTTAAAGGCAAATACTTAAATTTATGAGAAATATTTTTGCAGCTACAGTATGTTAATAATTTCAATTAACAAATTATACAATTTTAACTACAAACACTTTTTACTACACTATTATTATATAATTTCAATATTAAAAAGAGTTTTTCCTATATTTTGAGTTTCCACTTCTGTCGGCAGTCCTGCCTTCTTTTTTTATGTAAAGAGGAATAAATAAACAACTCATAGGCCTCGTAGATAGCTTGCGGTTCTTGTCTTCTTTACTCTGATGTTCAACTCAAACTGAACTGACTGGATTGACCCGCGGTTAACTAATATAATAAATAATGTGGTTGCATAACAGCTTAGAAAGGTCGAATAACGTTGTTTACAACGATTTTTTTTGAGTGACATTTATTTGCTTCGGCCATTATTGTTTTTTACTAGAGTTTTTGTTGCAACGACAAATAACGGTCTTTGTTATGATTATATGTACGACTCGCAAAACAACTTAATTTCTCTTTAATCCTTGTACAGGATATTACAATAATATATTTTGAATTACGTAAACGTCCGTTCAAATGTCGAAAACGATCATAATACCCCGACGAAAAGTGGACAAAATTGGCAATTTTAAAAAGTATTCGGGTTAGTGTATGGAAAGATTGATGGGTTTAACCCTCGCCGAACCTCAATATTGCCTCGAAGTTAATAAAATTACTTTTTATTTGCTGCTATATAGAACATTACCACGTAAACGACTTCACTATAAGCCGATAAGGGCGTGTAATAAAAACACTTTATTGAGAAATGAATACGAGTTTTTGGCGCCATCTTTGTCTGTCTTGGTAAAATTTTCTTTATTAGCTTGAGTTATTTTATTTCATACTATACGTTAATTTCACGTGTAGTTTTAGTAAAATAGAGTGTCTATTTTGAGTTGAAAAAAAAAATATCTTTTCATAGCGTTACACGTTTATATAAAACAAACCACTTATCTAGTCAAGTTTATGGAAGCGATTATAGTTTTAAAATAAACTTTATTAATTAAAAAGTACCCATAAAAATGTCGATTACCCTTAAAAATGAGACAATAGGAAAACAATGGCAAGCTGGCGTAAACGCCAGGTTAGTGCTCAAGGGGTTAAAAAGCAAACTATTAAAGTAATTAATTATATTGGAGCGTGTGATCAAATGAGATGTTCAGCGCGATTGCCCTCTTATTCTATTGATCTTAACAAGTAAAACCTTATTTGTTGGTTCCCATGAGTTATACGACGCCATGAAGAAACGCTGTGCTCACACAGCGTTTTCGCGTGAACCCTTAATAATTATTCGTCCTGGCGACCGCATAAATATCTATACTAATGAATAAAATCGAAGTGTCTGTTTGTAATGTCAAAATAATATTTTTTTACTAAATGCATATAAATGTATACTTTTACCAAAAATACAATTTTATATTTTTTGACTGTCTGACCGTTTGATTGTCTGTCTGTTTGTTCGAGAACGGCTTCAACGATTTTGACGGGACATTTTTTTGGTAGACAGGTGAACTTAGTCTACGTAACTTTGGCTACTTTTGATGTTCGAAAATAATTAGGGCTCCACGTAAAGAAATTAAAACTCCTGAAATTTCGAATACAACCTTATTCAACGCACAGTTTTACTGGCAAATGTTTGAATTTATGAGAAATATATTTACTTTATCTTAGTAATATTTTTTTTAGGAAAATAATTAGGGTTCCGTATCAAAAAATAAAAAAACGCAGTGAAGACCATATACACGCTGCGAAGCCGCAGGCATACAGCTAGTTGTAATTATGACTGAAGCATAGATTTAAAACACTCAGAACCGCAGTTGCCGCACGCGGTAAGAAAATATTTCAGATTGGCCTTAAAATATCACCGCTTACACGCGCATATATAGAGTATATTTTTGGTTTTTCAACGTTAAACGATTTTTTTTTTTATAAAACTATCGCACTTAGTCTATCGATGTTGGGAATGTATTATTCAATAAAAAAAATTTAACAACAATTTTTATATTCTTTTACACCACACAACCCTTGGAGTACTATAAGACTTTATGGAACACACTAAATAAATTTATTAAAAAAAATTATAACGTATGAAAGTGATTTGAATAAAATGACGAATGGTATTGAATTTATTCGACTCGGAGAAAAAGTTACGTGTCTGTCTGAGTGTGCTTTTAAATTAAATATTAACTTTGTTTTGTTTAAAATACTTAGGAAGAGTGAAACAACAGATTGATACAGCGGGAGTGGGTGAAACTTCAAGACTAATTAAAATTTGAACTGAATAAAATAATTGAATGAAAATCACTTAAATACAATGTAATAAGTGACTTACGGAATCAGAATCAGATTTAATATACTGTTAAAATTAATGTTAAAATTAATGTTAAAATGATAATACGTACATACGTCATGTTGAGTTTTAGATTTATTTGATAACTTAGTGTTTACTGAACGTTGTTAAGTTAATTCCGTAACTTGAGGATATATACCGCGAGAGTAAGTGATTAAATCAGTTTTGTTGGGTTTAATGTTAGTTTAGACTGAGTACATACACGCTTTTATGTATTATTATGTTGATGCCCTGAGTTTATGTTTTTGAAGTGATTAATGGCTCAGTAGTTGTGGGACCGAATTACGTGTCGATGCTGTAGTAGGTTCGAATCTACATTTTTTTTACTTTGTAAATATTTAGCGGTTTGACCACAATCTCAACTGATTTTAAGTGACGATCTGGTCCAGAATGGTAATGGTAAGCCTAAAGGTACTGGTTCTCAAGTGCTGGCAAAATACCTATTAGCATAGTTTAATGTAGTTGTCTTTTATTGCAATCATGTTAGTGTATGACGCGTCTATATAGAAAAGTAGCTGTGTGACAGTGGCTGCACCCGCGTTTCACATTTTGTTCACTGCATATTAATCTTTCTATACGGAACCCTGATTATTTTCTTAATTTTTTTTGCTACAACATTTAGCAAAAATATTCCTCACAAATTCAAATCACGAATTTTATTTTACTCACAGTTTAGTGAGTTTTTATTTTTTTACGCGGAACCCTAATTAACCGCAACGTGGAAAAATTAAAGTAGTCTAAGTTACGCGGAGTAACTTCTGCTATCTAAGAAAATAAGTCCCGTCAAAATCTGCCGAGCAGTTCCGGAGATAACTCGGACCAAACAGACAGACAAACAATAATTTTAAAAATTGCATTTTTGTATGGGTGTCGAGTAGACATTCAAATCTATGTAGTAAAAGAATAGTTTTTGACATTACAAACAGACACTTCACTTTTATTTATTAGTATAGATGCCATTGATAACTACTGTGTTGTTTTAAAATTACCAAATTAAATTGAACATTTTTAAAGAGAGTTATAAAGAAAACCGGACAAAGCCATAAATTCCGGGATGATATAAAAAAATTATAAGCTATTTTAAAGCTCCTCAAATTTTTCTATCAATTTTTTTACGACAATATTAACCGTTAACAATTTAGAACGGAAATATGCCATATTTCAGTTTTCCTATTATTTAAAAGAATATCTTGGCCTGCTTTAGTTTGAAGTAAAACAGTAAAGATATGATCCTAATCTTATATTGCTATCTGTGTGCCCGCAGCTCCACCTGCGTTTCGTATACATTTTCAATGCGTAATATACTTTTTTTAAAGAACAATTTTTTTACTACTTACATTAAGCAAAGAATCTCACAAATTCAAATAACTGCTAATAAAACTGTGCATTAAACCAGATTTTATTACATTTTTTACGTTTACATTTTTTACGAGGAACCCTAATTATTTTCGAAAATTAAAATTACCCTAACTTAAGTAGAGTAACTTTAGCTATCTATCAAAAAAGTCCCGTCAAAATCCGTCCAGCCGTTCCGAAGATTAACCGGAACAAACAGCAGACAAACAAAAATTGTAATAATTGTGTGTTTGGTATAGATGCGTATATATAATACATTAATTAAAGAAAAGTAAAAAAATAAAAATAAGTTTCACATTATAAACAGACACTTGAATTTTATTTATTATAAAGGGTAATTAAAAAATTGACAATAAGTTCTTGGATATAATGATGAGACAAAAATTATCATATTCCATATGCATGGATTCATAATAGTTCACGTTTCAGACAGAAAAATGTAAGTGAATTATGTGAGTAAATCTTAACATGACACGCGCGATGTGTCATTTACCCCTTTGAGTGATGTTTCCTGGTCCTAATAGAAATGTGTTACATTTAGAACGAGCCTTGACACATACAGTTTGATGAATTGTAACTTTTATTGCTTATTGTAAATTTCATGTTATGTTTTAACGCATAAACTAGTAACACCTTATGCATATAATGTAAACCAACATTTCTCTATTCGTTAGTTTGCTTGTAAGTTGAGCCTATCAACAGATTCACTTAATTCGTTTTTTTTTTTAAATCGTAGATGCATTCACTGGAGGTCAATTAATGCTGTTAACTGGAAAGGCTTTGATAGGTTCACTGGAATTTTGAGGCGAGCACTTAAGGCGCTCAGCCGAAAATTGGAACTTGTACAAGATCATCAAAGTGATAGGAACCTCGGCTTGGCTAGGCAGTGTCACCTTATCGCGCTGGCGGCGGCTGCAAGAGCCTTCCCAGTTGAGGATCGAGCACATCTTAGGATTCTGCCGGAAGAGCACCTGAACTTTTTAATGTATATTTTGTTACGTTGGATAATGGATAAAGCTATTAGGATAATTCTAAATGAGGTCGAAATAAACACTATATCTTGTAATTAAATATCTAATCCTTTACAATAGTTACATAATAATGCCCAGTCAATAATATATTTGTTTTTTCTGTAATATATATCTAATATAAAAATCTACCAAAAATGAAACAAAAAAAAAACTAGGCAGTCATTTGGACTGTTTGATAGAAATGAAAACTAAAAAAAACTGGTTTATAAAAGTGAAGTTAATAATACACGGACTACAGTTCTGATTATGGGTACTCATGACCTTATTCAAAACAACCAGTGGAATAATTTCGTAGTAATCGTTTCGACTCGAATATTTTATTCGACATTCACAATTCGGTACAAATTATCCTAACAATTTTCAGAATATTATCTTTAACCCCTTGAGCACTAACCTGGTGTTTATGCCAGCTTTCCTTTGTTTTCCTATTGTCTCATTTTTATGGGTAATCGACATATTGAATACAGCTAAAGTCAACGTAATTGTGGAAATTTTTGGAAATTATTACCTGATAACGGCTTGTCAAGGTCACGCACCGCTACTCGGGTTAGCCACCGCGCGTTCCTTAAAAGTATAAATAGACGTGATATCGCTCTGCTTTCCCCTTCCTCCCTGTGATGTTTGGTGATATTTCCTGTTATAAGACAATTACCTAATATCTAGTTATGATAATTTTATGTTAATAGAATGTAACACTTTGAAATTTATGTAGGTAATATTATATTACCATTACTGGTCGGCATCTACGATAAAGCGTAAAGGTTATATAACCTAGATACGCCTACGGATTCAGTACTGTATTCGACTGAATTTTAATATAGCTTCAGTTGTTTTCAAATGTATTACTTCTCATTAGCCCAATAGATATCACGTTGCAATTCACACGTGTGCAACCTACACACTACGAACATAGCTTCTGTAATATCTCTACTACACTAATCGCGAATTTACTTCGACAAGGTACTGCTCGGTCAATTGGCCGTAATCCGAAGCAACTTCGCGGGGAGTTTATTTGCCAGAGCATATTTCCTATGCGTAATGGATAATATTAAATATTCAAGTGATGGCAGATGCTATTGTAATGTGCATTCTTGAACATTTCGTATATCTCGATGTAAGCCGAGTAGTATAGTAAGGCGCCTCGTGTAGAATTCCGGGAAATTTGCAATTGTTTGACTCGGGCCCAAATACCAACAACAATTTAAAGTCACCCGAAGCAAGGCGAGGTTACACGAAGCATATCAAAATGCATTCTGCACACAATTATATTCGATAAACTTCTCAAGTAATGTAGTTGAGGGATAGGGATATATTTCAATTACTTTAGTTGGACGTAGAATTATTGATAGATTAATATCATTTATTTCTTTACAAAATTACAATTGTCAAAGAACTATTCTATTCATATTACAATGTTGTGTGAAAGAGAGGTAAGATTATTTGTCACCTCCTCTGTCAACAGATAGGTCTAAATAAGATTATATACACACAATATAATATGTGTATATGTACTAGCGGTGTGCCCGCGGCTGCACCCGCGTTTCATATATTCTTCACTGGGTTTTAAATTTTTATACGGAACCCTAATTATTTTCCTAATTTTTTTTTCGGTACTATTATAAAGTAAAATTTTTTCTCACAAATACAAGTACTTATCAGTGACACTGTGCGTTGAATCGGATTTTATTCGGAATTTCATGAGTTTTTTTTTAGACAAAATCCAAAATATTTTCGTATCTTAAGTTACGCAGAGTGACTTCAGCTATCTAACAAAAAAAGTCCCGTCCATATAGGTTCAGCAGTTCCGGAGATTACCCTGTACAATCATCGTACAGACAGACAAACACTTTAAAAGTTATTTTCGGTATAGGTACCGTATCGTATATACATTAATCTATTTGGTTAAATAAAAAGTATTTTGATATTAGACACAGGCACTTGAATTTTATTTATTAGTAACTACCTATATAGACCACGACGACTTTCGCACCACTGTAGTGTCCTAGCGGCGATTACAATTCTCGAATTAGTCGAATTAGCTCTCGACAAATAAAATGAAAGGGCCTTTTTGAGTGACAGGAAGTATGGAAAAAAAAAATTTTAAAGTAAAATTACTTTAGGATCTATATGACGAATAATCCAGATCTTTTTCGGACGTAACATTTTCAAACGGAAATGGCATTCACTAAATATGCATTTGAAACTTCTTTAGCATCGTTAAGCTTTTCTTGGTAGGGGAAAACATACATTCGCGTTACCAATGCTATGACGTCAGCCGTCAACATGCTACATTATGTCAAGTTTAAATTCTGGCGCTCAGAGATAATTAATAAAATGTGTTGTAATGTAGCCTATCGTATGTTTGGATTATGAATAAACTATATGAATTCATGACTATTGCTGAGAGCGGTAATAGATGTAAAAACCATAGAAATGTTGTATGTAAAACGTTAGCTTATGTTAATAATTACAATTAATAAACTAAAAAAATTAAACATTAAAAAACAGTTTTTCCAAAGTTTCGTGTTTTCACTTCTGCCAGCCGTTCCCATGGCTCCCTTTTATTTTTTTATGTACATTGTACATACACAATATCAAAAATATCTCGGTTCCAAAGTATAATAGCCAATCGTAATGGCAAATTAAACTAAAACGTAACATAATAACATTGTCTTTAGAATGTGAGGTCTTTTTAAAGTGGACATTGAATAACGAAACATGAGGCGGATTTTTCGACGAATTAATTGTTTTCCACTTCAAGACAGATATAATTTATCGATATCATTAAGTAGATTCAATTAATAACATAATAAAAAAAATTGGAAATAGGTATTTTTCTTTAGATTTTCATTAATAATATTGCTCGAATATCGATTGAGAGCCAAATATTAGTTATTATAATTTCATGTACTAAATTTTAGTGAACTTTCGAATAAATATTTGTTCAGTGAACAAACTGTATTTTACTAACAAAGCTTAGAGCATAAGTACTTAAACTAGGTAGTGGCAAAGCGGATGAAAACACATTTCACAGAAATGCCTTTCATACGCGGTTCTACGGAAACTGTTAAAGTAATGTTTCTCTTTGCCTGTTATTTATATATTTTATGAAAGGATTTCTTAAAATAATATTGAATATTAGATTCGTTTTTGTTAGAACCAAAAACCTCCACTGTAAGTAACATTTTAACAAAAATTATTGACAAAGAAATCATTTAAAATATGAGAACTTCACTATAACAATTTTTAATCTTATGAAAGCGACGTCTCTCTTTCCTTATCTCTTTCTATCCTTTAATAGATTGGTGATCCGAAAACCACAAATTAATTTACGTGAATATATTTTTAAATATTTATAAAAGTCGATGAAATGGCTTTCAAATCATTTAACATCCAAGACATATAATATAGTCTACCGTTAGGTACTCATAGAACTGAATAGGTAGTGCTCTCGAATACTAGGTTTTAACTCGAAGGAGGTACTTTACTGGCTGCTTAAGGAAGTTCTAAATAAACTAGGAATAACACTTTTTAAACTTTCCCATTTAAAACTCATATTTTATTTATATTTTTGGGTCTAGGTATTTCGGGTATGACCAGGCCGAAACGTCGAGAAATTGAACAAGTAATTCCGCGTTCTAGACTCGAAAATATAAATAGAAGTTGAAATTGATTTTAGTCGTAAAAAAGTTGAAAGGGAATCGTTTGACGTGGTATGGGCATTTTATGAGAAGATAGAAAGCGAATAAAATAGTACTGTAGGATAGAAGGATTGAAAGTAGAAGCAGGCTAAAGAATATGTGGATGGCAAATATGCTATAAAAGTAGTGATCCAAGAAATGACGGCTGATAGGGACATATGGGAGAAGAATACATACTGCATGCATCAATTGCAAGTGAGCTGGAAATATCTATGAAAGGCTCGAGCTAAGTTTTGCAATCGAGCTGGCAATATTTTCTGGTAATTCGAGTGGGCTTTATCAGTTAGGTCGAATGAATGGTCACAGGAATGACTTTGAGGTAATACAGTATCCAGGGATACGAAGCGATTGCAAAGTTATCTATAAAGCGCAGACATCAATAATGAATAAATAAGTTGACCAGTTTAAAAGACAGACGAGTCGATCATATTTAAAAAAAAAAAAATTGCGATTTAAAATTGTATAAAAAATTTTTTTTACACGGTATAGACTCAGTGCTTTTAACTAAAATTTCATCTGATGTTAAGTGGCTCAATACTCAAGTGATGCTGCCGGAACAAATTTATAGGTACTGGGTGACAGATTTTCAAACTTGAGGATGTTAATTAATTAGTCGGTTATTAGAAAATTTCTTACCACCATGCCATCGTTTCATCACGACGCTTTCCTTCACCATAGGTACATAGAAATAAACTAAATATATTACAAACTAGCTTTGTGCTTACGACTGTACCCGCGATTAATATATTCTTCACTACGTTTTAATTTTTTTATACAGAACCTTAATTATTTTCCTAAAAAAAATTATTACTAATATAAAGAAAAAAAACTCATAAACTTACCCGTAAAACTGTGCATTGAATCGAATTTTATTAAAACCTTTATGAGTTTTAGTTTTTTACGCGGAACCCTAATTATTTTCGAAAACAAAAGTACGCTAAGTTAGGCGGAGTAACTTCAGCTATATAACAAAAAAAAAGTCCCGTCGAAATCGGTCCAGTCATTCCGGAGATTACCCGGAGAAGCAGACAGACAGACAAAAATAAAAAAAAATGCGTTTTTGGTATAGGTGTCGTTCATACGACTTTTAATTAAATACACATGATACATTCATATGTATCATGTGTATTTAATTAAAAGTTGTTGTTCCGATATTATAAACAAACACTTCAATTTTGTTTATTAGTGTAGATGATTTTAAAGTGAGAGACTGCAGGGTTTTAATAGTACGAACTACGTAGATTGGAGTTTTTTTATTTGTTCAATAAACATGTTGCGCTCGGCTTTGTTTTCGATCCGACAGTTCGATTATTTGTATCCAACAGTACGATGACGCACGGACATCGATCCGCTGTATCTACTATATGTATGGCTGTTGTTCGATGCGCTTTGAAATGGGCATGATATTCCGGTCGAATACTCATTGAATAAACAATTTCGGTTATGGACACGTATCTTTCCTCTTGTAGTAAAGTTTTATTAACGTGTTCGATGCATACGTTTTTGTTTTGATATCTTTAGGATTCCGTAGCAGGTTATTTTATAATTAAAAAAGGTTATTTTATAATTCGTGTTTCATTTTAACGCTCTAGTAAGACGGTGGCCATCTTGTCAGATCTTCCCAGGGAATGTTTGTGACAATTCAGAATACACGTATCTTGTTATTATTTTCAGTAAACTTAAGTTGTCTACTTAAGTAAGTAAATGTAAAATAAATTCATCAAACTCTTACTGAACATAAAATTACTATTTGGCGGACTAAGATTCTGCCATTGATTCGATTCTTCGACTTGATTAAAAGTATAGTCGTTAAAAATGTCGTACAAGATAAAATCTCTAAGAATAACTAGAATATAATAACTATAGCTAGATTGGATAAGATTAGGAATGAGTAAATTATTAGAGAAAGTTTCAGCATAGCATCAGTGACAGAGAAGGTAAGGAGTAATAAGTTAGCGTGGTATGGACATGTCATGAGGAATATGAAAGTCGCGTAACTACAAGTGATAATTATGAAGATGGGTTTAGAAGTAGAGGGAGCATATGAGTTGTGTACGGATTTAAATAAATAATACCTCTAACTATAATCCCATAACTTACAATAATTTCGCTTCGAAACATCCAGAGCTTGATCTATATGACCGTCGACATAATATCTATAAAAGAGTAGCTAAACAGATCCTCAAGTACCTAACGGTCTTCCAATATTGTATTAACCTATAATGAACTTTTTTTCCGATTTACTATATTGTCTTTTGACCATTATTATTATATACTAGTTATGCCCGCGACTTTGCTCGCGTAAAATACAGACATTTATATTGTAATAGACAACCTATATCCTCCCCCGTGGGTCCCGTCTATTATACCAAAATTCAACGAAATCAGATCAGTAGATTTTGCGTCATTTGGAATAAACAGACAAATTGTGTCCTGTAATAGATTCTGAATCCCTACATAGTTTTTTTCTCAAAGATCATCATTGTATAAAAAAAATCTTCAATATCCTTCAATTACCTATTTTAAGTCCCTTGCAATAATTCTTTTCACAAATATCGAAAATGTACACACACGTGAAATTTACAATTTTTTTATTAGTATAGATTATTATTATTTTTGACTTGTTTGTGTGTGACACAGTATTAATGTGTCGAGTACTCATAAAAATAAGACAATAGGAAAACAATGGAAAGCTGGCGTAAACGCCAGGTAAGTGCTCAAGGGGTTAATAAGTAGATCTAATATTTTTTACAATTCTCTATTCTGAAATACTCATTACATACATTTACATAAAAATTTTATTATTTTTTATATTAACATTAATTATAGCTTGAGCGTCTTTTGATTTGAGGGGTTTTTATGGGTAAACATTTTTCAGCCTAGCTCTAAAATTGTTTTTTCATTGTATTGTATTTCTATTTGAAATCCTGTTTTTTTTTTTGCCAAATTAAATAAATAAATACAAATCAATACATAAACGTTTGGTAAATAAATAACGGAATTGTTAATAGGATAGGCTAAAAAAAGATATACCTAAAGTTATTCAGCTAGTACAAGATACACACATCTGATAATAAAAACTATAGTATAATATAAAGTAGCAGTCATTTGCCGGTCTAAATTGTAGTAATATTGATCTCCGGGGATTAGGTCGCCGCTTCGTAATAACCGCTGATAGCCTCTGCACTGCGTCAACTAAATTCAAACCTTCTATAAAAGTTCCCTTAACATCTTAAAAGGAAATTTGTTATTCACATTATTACGCGGCTTCTCTTGCGGATAATAATGTCATTTAATTCACTGCATTATTATCTCTTAGAAGGATACGCGGATACCTTTTGCTAGCGCGTTGCGTCCCAGAGAAAGAGTCATAAAACGCTAGAGGGACAACTTATCATTTCATATTCCCCTGTTTTCTCGTACAAAACTGGCCCGGAATTAATTTTTCTTGCATTATAAAATAAGTAAGCTTTGGTTATGTTATTTTTTATTTGTCAAGTTTGTTTGACAGGATGTACCGGCATGGAAGTAGTAGACACTTATAGTATGGTATAAAAATGTTTAGTATAAACAGGAGTACGTTTGTATGGAAAAAACGCCGCCCGCAAATCCTTTTAATAATGTAATAATAAAAAAAATATTTGAGGCTTATCCATATTTTGTATTGTTAGTAATATCATTCAATTAATGTTAGTACATACAGTAAGTCTATTAGTGTGATTAGTTCATCACATGTAGGCCTTTAAAGACTCGTAATTTCATATAAATAACTAGCTGTGCGCCCGCGGCTGCACCCACATTTTATATATTCTTTACTGGGTTTTCATTTTTTATACGGAACCCTAAATCTTTTTTGTAGTATTAAGATAATGTAAATATATTTCTCATAAATTCAAGGACTATTAGTTTTTTTATTTTCTAAAATTAAAAGTACTCCGGGTAAACTCCATAACGGCGGAACGGATTTTTACGGGACTTTTTTTTGTAAATAGCTGAAGTTACAGGAGGTAACTTAGTGTATTTTTAATTTTCGAAAATAATTAAGGTCCCGCGTAAAGAAATTGAAATTCCTAAAAAATTGAATAAAATCTGATTCAAGGCACAGTTTTACGGGAAGTGCTTGAATTTATGAGAAAAAAATGAACTAATATTAATAATAATTATTTCTTCCCAGAGTAATGAAATATAATTAACAAAAAACGAGTAGGTATTAAGAGGATATTTGTAATGAGATCACAATTACTTCATATTACAGTACAAAATACGAGTAAGTTCACGTTTTACGTAATTTGTTTGTCTGCGTGTACATTAATTATTGGGGGCTTATACCTAACCCAAAACCTGAACAGCTTACTTAATTCTTTTCGAAATCATAAGTGTACTCTTTGGGCACGTTTTGTATATACTAACTATGCCGTTACTATAACTAACTTCGTCCGCGTGGAATTCCGTGTTTGTAAAACGATTTCAATAAAAACAATTCACAGCTTAAATATTCAATTAAATATACATTATACAGATTTAAGTTGTGAATAAAATATTATAGATAGCTGAAGTTACTCCGTGTAACTTAGGGTACTTTTGATTTTCAAAAATAATCAGGGTTCCGTATAAAAAAAATTAAAACGAAGTGAAGATTATATGAAACGCGGGCCCACAGCTAGTTACATAATCTAATATGTAGTCATAATAATTTACACAAGGTACTAGAATTTAATTTTAAGTGTTTGTGTCTATATTGCAAACGTTGATTTCAAATGTTAAAAAGCTTACTGCCGTTAAGCATTTTAAAATTCTGAACTACGTCGGAAGGTGGGAGCACAAAGGACCGCGCGCCGGACCGGAAGATAGCCCCCGTCAGTGCCGGCCTCACTTTGAATCCATTTACATAATAAAATTATTGTTATAATGAACAAGTAGGCTTGTTTTGAAGGCTGCTCTGATTTTAATAATATATAGTATGAGAAGTGTATAGAAGTTGTTTGCGAAATTTTATGTTAAACGGCTTAATGAGATTTGTGGTTGTTTTCTGAAAAAGCTGTTTGCCAAGTTTTTATTACAAAAATAATCATAGGCTCATTTGAGTGTTTCCCTGCATTAAGATCTTTAGTAAAAGGAGAAAGATTGATCCGTATTGAAGTGAAACCATTTATTGATATTCTAATAAAGCTGATCAATAACTAGATAGATATAGATAAATACTTTATTGCACATAAAATTTGTACATAGGCAAGCTTAATGCCGTTTGGCATTTTATTCCAGCTAACCTGCGGTAGTGTTGACAATAAAAAGTAGCGGGTAGTGTGTTTTAATGTAATCATTTCTATTTTGTAGGCACTAAAAAGTCAAAACTTAATAATTTATACTTACTAATAAATACTATAAGTGTCTGTTTGTAATGTAAAATTATTTTTTTTTACTAAATAAATTGAATATATAAGGCACGTATACTGAAAATATAATTTTTAAATTTTTTGTCTGTCTGTCTGTTTGTTCCGAGTAATCTCCGGAACGGCGGCACGGATTTTGACGATCATTTTTTTTTTATACATAACTGAAGTTACTCCGGGTAACTTAAGGTGATTTGAATTTTTCGAAAATAATTAGGTTTCTACATAAAAAAATAAAACTCATAAAAATTTGAATAAAATCCGATTCATTGCACAGTTTTACGGGCAAGCTATAGTTTATGAGAAATAATTTACTTTATCTTAGTTCTAAATTTTTTCAAGGATAATAAATAGGGTTTCGTAAAACAAAAATTTTAACGCAGTGAAGAATATACTTTTGTAAAACGCATGTATTATAGTGCGGGGTTTGAAATGACTGTTTTGCGGTTTAGATATGTCTCAGTTGGTATTGTGATCGGATTCCGCGGCGATGGACGTAGATTTTTTCCAACCATCGTCATCTCCCTACCCATATAAACGCAATATGTCTTCCTCTTCCATTCCTCTCTATTTGCAGTGATCTTCACAATCACTCTCTTCATAAACATATCATCTTTCAGACAATCAATCCTCTTTTGTCTTCTCCTTCCGATATAACCGTCCACCTGCATATTCAATACCCTTCTCAAAAAATGATTTTCCTCACTGCACATAACAATGCCTATACTACGACAGACGACTGCTCCTTAACTTCTCTGTTACTGGCGCCACTTCCTCTAATGTACTCAGTCCTAATCCTGTCCATTCTTGTTAATCCACACATCCATCTCAACATTCGCATCTCAGCTGCATGCAGTCATTTTTCGTCCGTCACCTTAATGGGCCAACACTTTTATCCATGCAAGACAACATACCGCATTATGTTCTTGTATTTTTTTTTCTAACCTAGCTTGATGACCGGAAGGGCCTTGATAGCTTCACCGAACTTTGGGGCCGAGTGCTGAAGGCACTCAGCCGTAAAATGGTAACTAGCACAAGGATTGGAACCTCGGCTTGGCTGCTACCTATACAAAAAATTCCCGCGGAATTTGAACCTGGCTAATCCCTACATTTTTTATTCTTAAATAATAAAAAAAAGGTTCCTTACAGGACCTATGTACCTTTTTTTTTTTTTTTGACGGGGCGAAATGCATTTACGCACTACCCTTATCTATTGTATAGGACCTATGTACCTGCGTGTTGGTATCGTGCTAGCGGTGACGTCAAATTATGTTCTTGTAAATTTTCCCCTGTAATTTGAGGAAGATTAGAGGATCACACGTAGTAGCTGTGATCTTACCAATCTATCCAACACTATAATACATCTCAGCTTTCAGTGAAGGAAAAGATCTTGAGTAAACTGTATCATGATGGAAAGGCATTTTATAATAATGCCTGCCTTGGCAGCTACCACCCTGTAGTTTGAAAATCTACCACCAAGGGCCAATAGGCGGGTTCCGCCAGTATCATTTGAGTACCAGAGTATCTCTAAGTTTACTGTATTTGCCATTCTTGACCACATTGACACTGCATCAGGTGAGATTATGGTCAAAGCGCGTACGTATATAAAAGAAATTTCATAAAATTTATAAGTAAATATATAAGTATTATGTAGTAAAAAGTAATAATATATTAGATAAGATTGTGTTTGCATTGCTTGGTCTATGATGTAAATACAAATGGAAAATTAATGATTGGAGGTTCTCCCTGTTACTGACAGGTTTGTTTGTTTCAATAGGATTGTTCGAACGAGAGGCGTTAATAATTAGTTTTACCTCCTAACCCTAGCCGAATGTTATTAGTATAGAAACTATTGGTTAATGTATTCATTAATGACTGGGCAATGCATTTACGCACGGAGAGGAGACGAGAGGGCACGGAGTTGAATGTGTAAAAAATCCTATGTTTACCGTTCTACCGTCATATAGAGAGGAAAACTGGTAAAGGTCTACCTAAGCGAACGTATCTAGAGACAGTACTCTCTCTAGCAGAGAGATCCAAAGAGGTTCTAAAGAAAGACCGCGGTCAAGAGTTTAGTTTTCTACAAAATCGCGAAAAAAACCTCTCGAGTACGAGAAACGAACAAAAAAAAAGATTATTGGAATCAGTAAATCCGTTTTCGAGATATAATAAAAAAAACGTACAAACCGTATAAGAATTTATTTCTCCCTGAATGTTTCCAAACTTTTAATAGTAAAATAACTGTTCGAGGTGGAGGCAAGGTCAGCAAACCAAAAATAGTAAAAATCGTTTTTACTTTGGTTTTTTTTTAAATAATTACTTCTTAAAAATAATGATCAATAAAACTTTGAAAGAATACTTCAAGTACTCAAAGTTAAGCATAACTTGTAGTTAAAAACTCGAATAAATTTGCATGCCTTTTAGATCCACTTCGCGACTAAGTAACGCTTCTTTTACGAAGTTTCATAATATGTTATACCCTCCTCGAAATCACTTCTTCCAAATGGAAAATATATTTTCGAAGCGACATGCTGAATTTGTCGTCCTAAGTAACATCAAACATGATAAGAGATGGGCAAAGGTTTGACATCATTAGTGACTCCCTAAGTTACATTTAATTTTATTCTTTAACTTGTGATTTTTTTTTCATTCTATCACTTATTTAAGTTTAATTACAGTTAAAAGTAACTATTTTATGATAAAGATGATACGACAATCATTATCTAATATTGTTTTATGAACGAGCTGTGTGCCGGCGGCGCTCCACCCGCCTAAAAATGGACATTGAATCGTATTTTGTTCACAATTTTAAGTTTTTATTTTTTTTAAAGGAACCATATTTATTTTTAATTTTTTTTTTGATACCAAAAGAAAGGAAAAGTATTTCTAACACATTCAAAAAACCTGCCAGTAAAACTGCCTTGAATCTGATTTTATTCACAATTTTATTACCCGGAACTCTAATTATTTTCGTAAAACAAAAGTTGCGCGGAGTAACTTCAGCTATCTGCTAAAAAAAATCCCCTCATAATCGGTTCAACCGATCCGGAGATTAGCCGTACCAAGAAGACAAACAAACATTTTAAATATTGTGTTTTTGTTCTCGGTACCGTATAAACATTCAAACAGACACTTCAATTTTATTCATTAGTATAAATAACTCTTCAGTTTAACATCACATAGATGATATTTACTAGAGATTTTTTTAATACTGTATAATATTAAAAACTAACTAGAGACTATAAAACTAATTGTAGACAAAAGTAACACTAAAATAGCCATTGCAAGAATTATTTTTTATTTTTAGATTTATTTTTTAATGTAATTCCTTTAACTTATATATAAAATAATTTGTATGTTTTAATTATATCGTAATCGTTTATTGTTTGCTTTTTAATTGTTTTTTTTTTTTTTTTTTTTTAATTTGTTAAAAGTTGTAAATTTGTCTTATGCTCTTAAGAATTACTTAGCTCAAAAACATGAATATCGTACTCACCTATAATTAAAGTAGGGTTTAACGCGTTTGTTTAAAAAAAACATTGTAAAATAACATATTGTGTACCATGTTGGACTTTGAATTTAAATAAAAAAAAAAAAAAAAATAAAAAAATAAACACAATAAAATAGACATTCCCTAATATAACATTACTGGGCACATCACTAAACCAAAGTGCAAGGTAAAAGCATCATGTACATAAAGGTACACAAACATGAGCAAAGTGCATTTTACCCGGGAGAAAATATGTTAGAGATAACAAGTAAATGTCTTGATAGTAAATATAAGTTACTTTTAAAGTTAAAGTATTTTTATAACAATAATGATGACGATGCATGCTTGAGTGAGTGTATTTCGCTAAGCGCATATATCTAAAAAACAATGCCCTGGATAAAACGCTATAAATTTATGCTTCAGTATTTTTCTCCCTTGAATGTATTATTTTATGAAAAATTACCACACAGTACATATCTATGAAATACAGAAAGAAAGTTAAATCAATACAAATAACTATCCACCGCAATCCATCTAACCATTCAACCGAAAGACGTCCACTGCTCTCCCCAAAGATCTCCACGAAGACCGGTCTTGCGCCACCCACATCCAGCGAATTCTCACGACCTTCACCAGGTCGTCGGTCCACCTTGTGGGGGGCCTACCTACGCTACGTCTTCCGGTACGCGGTACCCATTCGATAACTCGGTGGCCCCACCGAGCATCGGTTCTGCGAACAATGTGCCCAGCCCACTGCCACTTAAGTTTAGCAATTCTTCATACAATGTCGGTTACTTTGGTTTTTCTGGAGATCTCCTCATTCCTGCGTACATCTCCAAGCCAAACTCCAAGCATAGCTCTCTCCATTGCCCTTTGAGCTTCCACTGCAATATTTGACTAATTATATTTTCATTTATTCTCATACTATCTTTATTTTAATATGGTATATTAAAATGTATTAAAAAGATTTATTTATTTAAAAAGTAAGCACAATTATTTTTAATTAATGATTTATTATTTTAATCTTCATATTATTGCTATATTTTGGTGCTTATAATTTAATGTTGTAATCTCAATGAATATCGAAGTAGAATTTCCTATAATTAAGGATGCACAAGATTCGATACTTTGTTGCCATATTAATTGTTTTTCATTGTACTCCTTGGTGGAAATTCTTTTATATAAATAAATATATAAGTAACACTTGAATTAAACAAAACTATGTACATAAGTAACAAAGTGTTTTACGGAAATAAAATGGCCGCTTTACGCATATTTTTTCACTATTAGTCGAAAACAATCTATTATCAAAATAAATAAAAAGTAATCTTTATTCAATTTAGGTCATAAAATGGCGCATATGTACGTCAATTAAAAACTACCACCGGTTTGGGAAAACAACTTAGTCGATCAAAACCCCGAGAAAAAAGTCGATCTGGTCTTCGAATTCGATTTCAATACGAAATTTTTGTAATTTATTAATTGAGAAAGAAACAGTCACATGACTACACATGCATATGTATGCATATGCACATGAGTATATACATTCATATCTATTTAGTACAAAAAAAATAACATTACAAGCAGACACTTCAATTTTATTTATTAGTATAAATAGGTATGTTTGCTCAAATTAGAGTTGAATTTTTCGCCATCATGCGTCAGCGTTCTTACTCGACGCTGCGGCGGATAAATACATTTTAATTCAAGAATCCAGTTTACTTTATCTTAAATAACCGATTCCCTTTTACGACTTAATTCATAGTAAATCATCTACCATGCAACGTACATTGAGTAGAGAAGCCAAGATAAGTTTTATTAATAACCGACCATGAAAACTTATCCTAATTTATCCTACAATGTGAAAGAAGGTTAAAACGCTATAGTCCTCATTGTTTTTTTGTTGACGCGGTCAGAGTGGGTCGTGGAATACGATTGAAAATGGTCGAACAGTAATATCGGAGAGCCAATATCGCATCGAGGATGTCTCGTTGAGATTTGAATAGCGTTTCGTTGGAAATATTTTTTATTTTGCGAGCGTTTTATTAATAGAACGAATTGCCAACGACTATATTAATTATCTGCTATTGTTTATATTAATATATAAAACTGAAGTGTCTGTTTGTTATATCAAACTAACAACTTTTTAATTAATACATATATGAATGTATATACGATACGGTACCTATTGGGGACTTTTCGGGGTTTAATTTCCCTTAATGAAACTCCCAACTTTCCAATATTAATTTAGGATTTATTCACAAAAAAAATCCCTGATATATATTATATAGCGTTTGATCCGGTTCCTATTCATTTTACACCTTACTCCAAAATAACAATTTAAAAAAATCTGTATGTTTGTTTGCTCTGTCTAATCTCCGGAACGGCTACACCAATTTTGACGGGATTTTCTTGATAGATAGCTGAAGTTACTCCGCGGAACTTGGGCTACAATTATTTTTGGAAAAGTAATCAGGGTTTCGCGTAATAAAAATAAAACTCATGATATTGTAAATCAAATCCTATTCAATGATCAGATTACCATCAAAACATAATTTTCCAATGATTATTCGAAAACTATATAACGTTGTGAAGAATATATGAAACGTGGGTGGAGCGCGGGCACACAACAAGTTTATTAATACAACAGTGAATTGTGTCAACGGTGTCAACAGACCAACAAGGTTTTCGTCATGTTCCTTGCAATTATTAATCAGTGCATATTTTAAAGATATAATCAGTTAATATATAATTAACTTTATATATATATATATAACTTTAAATCGTATAAACAAATAAAAAAACTAACACACTTACAGCCACGGGGACGGCCGACAGAAGTGAAAAGTCGAAACTTTGGTAACTCTTTTAACCCCCTGAGCACTTACCTGGCGTTAACGCCAGCTTTCCATTGTTTTCCTATTGTCTTATTTTTATGGGTACTCGACACATTAGTGTTTAAACTTATTAATTTGTTAATTGTAATTATTAAGATAATCTAACATTTAACATATAACGTTTGTCTGGTTTTTAAATCTATCGGCGCTCCGAATAATAAACATGTACATTTTGATATAGTTTATTCATAATCTAAACATACGATAGGTTGCGTCAGTATACATTTTGTTATTTATCACTGACCTCCCGTAGAAAAACGCCGTCTTATTACTTGATAAACTGTAGCATGTTGACGGCTGACATAGTTTTCACTTCAAAAACTTGAATTTTATTATATTTATTTTGAGTGTTTTAATAGTCCAATCGTCTTTAATTACTAATTATTTTGCTAGCAAAATACTCAAACAGGGTTTTACATTTGCTAGGAAAAAATATTCAAATGAAATAAAATTCGTAATTATTTGTTCCCAGAAATATTTATTCATAATGATTTTCAGAAATATAATAAGCGGCTTATTGAATCTTCAAAGATAAAATGTAACAAAAGGAGTATTAACGTCGTTAAAAGGCACGTAACAAAAATAAATTGATTAGTACGTAGAAACAATTTTTCTTTTAAATGGCAAGGATCTGTCTAAGTAAGTAAGTATTTTTTCTTTTGAATTTCTATTACGTAAAGTGAACCTTATGCTATTAAATTTTCTAGAAAGTTGTACATTTCGTCTAGAATTTAAAATTAATTTGAGCTCCTCAGTCTTGTCTCGTCACTTAGTAAACGAGTTTTTTTTTTCTTTGGGAAACCTTTTGCGATTTCGGTATTTTATTCGATAATAAAAAAATTGCTTTTCTCCCATCGTCTTCACTTTTTATTTATTTATTTATCATGACGTGTGAATTCTATTTGCAATTCTAGTAGTTTCACCTGGATCGAATATTTTTTAACCTTGTATAATAGCTTTAGTAAAACGATGGTCACGTGATACAACCAACCGGGCATTGTCTGTGACAAATTAGCAAAATTATACCGCAAATACCTAAACAATACAGAATCAAGTATTGCAAGCTTATGATTAACTAATAAAAACTACTACACGGCAGGCACGTAAGATGTCACGAAAAACTTCAAAGATTCTGATAAAATAATTTACTTCATTGAATGAAGCTCTATGAAAATGTGGCCGTTTTAGTCGAAAATAAACGACAGCTTACAGTACTTTAAATTCATAAGATAACCACTGAAATTTAAATAAAACTGGATTTTTAAGATAATATGATTCCAGAACAACTTATACAAATTAATTTTACGGTGAATTTTTTTACAAGATTTTATGAATGTACAGTAATGTACAGTAAGCTAAGTAACTAATTACTCTTTTGTTCATTATGAAGATAGCAACAGGACGTTGGGCGGTTGATTGGCTGTAATCCGCTACTAAATTCATTGCTATTCATTAATATGATCGACTTTCTATTCGCTGGAAATGTTATATACGATTTTGCTACTATATAAAATTATACGATTGCTACCATTTTATTAAACGTTACCACCAATACTAACACCTTTAACCATTTTAAAATGACTGACTGTTAAAATGTAAGATAAATTTATCAAATCGAAAAGGTCATAGTAGTATGAACAGAATACCAGACGAGATTATTCTTAAAAGGACATGCGGTCGCAAAAGTGCGTATTTCAGAAATCTATTGCTATCGCGTTGCGCCCTAAAGAAAGATTATAAAACACGAAAAGGACAACTGCAGCGCGGTCTGATTCAACTATGCAAAATAGACGAAAACATCACTTCGTAGTACTCTGTTTCCTTGTCCAAAACTGAACCGATTTTTAATTTTTTTCAGTTTTAGAATAATAAAGACGTTGGCTACGTTAGTACGGTTTGCTTTTTTAAAATTTATTCATCAAATTTGTTTGACGAACGTTGGAAAATGACGGTATAAATCGAGCATTTTTTTTTTCATTCTCAAAGGCTTCTAGTTCCTACAAAAACTAATTTATGGAAAAAATCAAAACGTACGAGCATAGCATTGGAGTATATATATTATTTGGTATGAATATATTTACCATTATGTTATTATTCAGGGAGGAAACAGAGGAAACGCGTTTGTATGGAATAGATGCCGCTAGGATATCCTCTTTAATAGTAAAATAATTTATACGCAACTTGTTTGAGTTCAGTCATCCGTGGCAAATTTGTAACAGCGTTTGCTAATGTAGATAAAAAATATATTATCCTTGTCTGTAAGTGAAAAAAACCTAGCCTATTTGTCATTTTAGATACGATTGTATTTTATATTATGTCCTGCTTTGGTAAAAAAAAGAAAAAAAAATTGGTCATAGTTATGCAAACTAGAAACTCGATATCATTTTCTGTTTTCGCCAAGCATCAATAGCCGTGTCTGGCAGCATCACTTGAGGGTCAGTACTTCTTAGTGTGTTTGCTATCCTGGACCACCTATACAGTCTATAACAGTGTTCGCTACACTTTTCTGGTTAAGGACCACATAGTTTAAAGTGCGGTACCACTGCTGGCCGCACATTTATGGATACCATCTATTAACATATTGTGATGACCTATCAAAGGCGAATTCCCCATAGACATTGTGCGGTCTATAAAGTCATTTATGACATCCTAGTTCATTAACTATATGTCACTCATTTTTGAGTCATTGTCTACCGAAATTGATTGCGACATCCTGGGCGGCACAAATACCGTCCAAGGACCGCAATTTGACGACCACTGGTCTATAACATCCCAATCGGTAGCTATAAACATAAGTTTATATTATCATATATATCAACAATTTAACTCCAAAAAACATAGTTTCCGAGTCATAAAACTAAAAGCCTTACTTTATATCGTTTTAGTGAAAGCGTAAAAAACAACTACATAAAATACCAGTAACATCTGCTCGAACTCTGTTATGATTTAAGGTGCGCTTGCACGCACCTACGCGCTTATTTAATACTAGCTATGTGCCCGTGAATCCTTCCGTGTATCATATTTAACAGTCCGCACGATTCTTCACTGCGTAATATAGCTCTGAAATAATTATTGGAAAATTATGTTTTAATGGTCACTATGTTCTGGACCTAAATTGTTTTTTTTGGTGCTAACTTAAGGAAACCAATGAAATTTCTCACAAATTTAAACATTTGCCAGTAAAACGACCAGTAAAATGGCAAACTTGCCAGTGAATCGGAATTTATTCACATTTTCATTAGTTTTAATTTGAACCCTATCCCTAATTATTTAGTATCTTAAATTACGCCGAGTAACTTCAGCTATCTGCCGGAAAAAGTGGCGTCAAAATAGGTAAAGCAGTTCTGAAGATTAGCCAAATAAAACAGAAAGACAGACAATTTTTAAAATTGTGTTTTTGATGTAATATATATTTAGTCAAAAGTTGTTATTTTGATGTTACAAGCAGACACTTCAGTTTTGTTTACTTGTATAGATAGGGATTTGTTACTGGAAATTCCTTTTATTTAACGATTGATAATTACGACAGTCAGTAATAAGTAAATGAGGAAGTCAGTAAAACGCAGATAGCAATAAATATCACCGATATAAGGCTTGCTTGAATTTTCTAAACAACCTTGATTGGGATTGGTAACAGACATCACATATGCGAGAATATCTCTTAAAGTTTCATTACATTATTTCTAGAAGGAGTTTCTGCATTGCACGTTATCATAGCGTATTATTAAGGGAAGTTTTTATTAACTGGCGAATATTCAAAACATGTATAACAGTCTAGAATATTCATGGCAGACTAATTCTGAGTTTCATTTAAAGACGCGCGTCTTAATTTTCAAACCAAAATCTAATTGTAAGGTAATTAAGTCAAGACGAAAGTTCAAATAAGTTATTCCAATAAAATCAGATTTAAAAAAATATCCACGATATTAAAGCGTGTGTGATTTGTTTTTGCCAGCAGAAATACATTGACCGCATACATTCAGATGAAAGGTAGAATATATGGTGCCTTCGTATTAAAAAAATACAGGTTATTGCTTCTTTCCTTTGCAATATATATTTTAAAAAAAGACAAATAATATGCCTACAAGAGTCATATGTACTAGCAATAAAATGAGATCGTCCCGTGTGGGTCGAGACGTTCGAAATACGAAATTCAATTTTCGAACATACTTGTTCGAATTTGAAATGTACTTTGGGACATGATAGAGGATATTCAAGTGGAGCTCGTTTTGAATTTAACTCAACTACTAAATCTTCGAGTACCTTACGTTGGATATTGGACTAAGAATACATATCAATATTTCTTTTTAAAGCGTGTTTACTATTGAAAGCTAACTTTTTCTTGTAAGCATTGATTAATTTCCCCTTCATTCATTAATTTAATTACATGTACAATTTTTATACATTTCTTGAGACTTTATTTATATGGACAGTTATAGGGGAAAGGAAAGACCATAGAAAAAGTGGATGGATTTTGTGAAAGAGTATATCTTTAGAAAGGGAGCGAATGGGGAGATGACTGCAAATAGAGAGGAATCGAAAAGGAAGAAATGTAGCACTGACCCCAAATAAAAATGGCATAAGGTTACCGTTCGGTATTTATGGTCTTATTTGACACTCGTGCACCTCAAATAGGGATGTCGATTCTTTATTAAAATCTCATCCAAACTAAGGAACTCATGAGCGTTTTAATTTGTATGCTAGATAGGGAGAGAGTGTACTATATTGCAATATGACGTCACAGTAACCTGTTTCGTTCAAATTCCATATTAAAATTGCACTAAATAGATAGTGGATAGTGGATCTCTCTCAATCCCCATTAAAAACTTTATCTCAGAATGTTAATAACCGAATGAAGTATTTTTTTAGTACAAATAAGTATTCAATTTAATGATATTACCTATTTACTTAACGTTTTATTTTTAACTAGCTGTGGTCGACGGCTCTGCCCGCGTTTTCTTATTATCTTCACTGCGTAATATAGCTCTTAAATAATCATTGGATAATAATGTTTTTTGGTGTTGCTGTCCATCGAATCGTATTTTGTTCGTAATTTCATGAGTTTTATTACTTTATATGGAACTCTATTTTTTTCCTAATTTTACTACTAACAGAAAGCAAAGATATTTATTACAAAATTCAAATAGCTCCCTGTAAAACTGAGCTTTATTAGTAGGTGCACAGAGAAGGGTGTCATTTCCAGATATCACCATCGTTCATATATTGATCCACCCTGGAATAATAAACTATACAAATTAGAACTTGACATGGTGCCTGAACTTATTGTCCAGTTGAGTTGTCCATATAAAAGTAAATGTTATAAATAACAAGGTTTCATATTAAAGTCTTTTAGTCCCGGCGCGATCGTAAGATAAAAATAACCCCGGTGGTAGCTATCGGTTACGCTAAATTAACACCGCGGGTTCCGGTTACATCTGGAGCCAGATTTATCGTCCCCCGAGTGGATTCTATAGCTGAGACCGTGGCCCATGTCATAAGAGACTTGCTTGTTTATTTTATTTCATTAAAACTGTTCCCTTAGCGTAGCTCGCTAATTACGACTTCTATTTTTGCCGTGGACTATCTAATATGGCGCGCTCTGGATTTCTAATGGATAATTCGTTAATTACGTGTGGTACCAAGAGGATTTCTCCAAACATCTCAAGGGAGGGGATGGAGCGAGATGTCAGGTGTATTTTATTTTATGAAACGTGCAATACCTAAACCAAGAAGCTGCGTATCATCTTGACTAATATTGACCTTGTCTAGCAAGTATTGCGCAAGCGCGAATTTATCTATGCTTCGTTTATTTTTGACTAGCTGGTTTGTTGACTATTTAAAATAAATATAAAAATTATATATAAAATAAATAAATATATTTAAAATATAAATATCATAACTTCGATATTAAATTAAACATGCAAACAATACAAACATTAATCCTTTTTAATCATTTATACTACTGAAAGATTCTTTTATAACCAAGATTTTAAATAAAAAGTTTTCTGCCTCTAGAACTGATTTAATTCCCATACAAATATAATTATTTCCTTGTGACATGCGCTTTGGAGTATTTTTTTCAGTTTTTTTTAATTCCTATATGTTGCTCTGAGATTACTTCCTCTATTGCTAATATATTAAATACCTACTAAGTTGACTCCAAGTTTTTTTAAAGTGACTTAATTCTGTTAAAAATTTGCATATTCTTTCCGCTAAAATTAAGGGATGTTTTCAAGGAAAAATAATACTATATCTTACTTCGAGATATAGACTAGTTTTGTCATAACTAAGATATTAAATACACAGTTTTATAACTCTAAAACTGGCTTAATTCCCATTTAGACATACAAACAGAAAAAAAATCCAAAAGTTATAGAATTGTGTTCTGTCATTGATTTTAATTCCCCCCGAGTAGTTATTTTCATATATATCCAATGTATAGTTTTTATTCCTTTACAGTTTTTTATTTATGAGAAATAGATAAAACGGAAAAGAGGAGATGCGGTTGAAAAAGTGGGTATTTCAGAAATCTATTGCTATCGCGTTGCGCCCCAAAGAATGAATAGGGACAACTGTAGTTCGAGCTGATTTTACCGTATGCAAAATAGACGAAAACATTACTTCGTAGTACCCTGTTTCCTCCTCTAAAACTGAACCGATTTTTAATTTTCTTTCATTTTTAAAATAATAAAGACTTTAGCTATGCCTCTACGGTTTGTTATTTTTTCAATTTTATCTATGAAATTTGTTTGACGAACGTCTGAAAATGACGGTAATAATTAGGATTTTTTTTATTTTCGAAGGCTCCTATTTTCTACAATAACCAATTTATAGAACAAATGAAAACGTACGGGCATGGTGGTGGTGGATATATTATTTGGTATAGAAATATTTACCAAAATACTATTATCCAGAGAGGAAATAGGGGACTACGTTTGTATGGAATTAATTACACTAGGATATCCTCTTAAGGGTGAAACCCGCATCAAAATCCATTGCATGTTTAAGTAGAAATTAGCGGATAAACTGACAGTCAGACGTGGAAAGCAATTTTGTTTTAAAAAAATCTTTAAATACACATTAGAAATGTTAAGTACATCAAAAAATTATAATTAGTATTATTTTATATAATGTAAACTGTGGAAAAGATTATGTGTATAACATTCTGTGTCTTGAACGTGGCTCACGCATAAATTCCCTATAGATTGGTATCGGATAAGGATTAGATTATTACGTGACACGCCCTCTCCACATACGTGACATTCTTGTACGAATATATTTTAAATAATTAATCTACTCCTGTTTACTTCAATATATCCTTTGTTTCAATACCATTAATTATTTTTAAATCCGTGCCGGCTTACGGATAACAAAGTGGTGTAAATGTACGTCGCTAATTTTATACGATTTTGATTAATTGTTTCTTAAAAACATTGTAATCCTTAGGATAAGTTTATTTACACTTATATGTAATTGTGATGAAATTTGGGCAGTTATTTCCATTAGTAAATGAACACATTGGTTTAACACTAGCTGGCTCTGAATTTAAAAATTATTTATCGTAATATAACAATGTAAACAGAAGTAGATTAATAAAGTTTGAGGTCGGTTTTGTTTTTAATAAAAAAAGGTTTTTTACAACTTTTTAGTTTAAGTATTTACTTTCAGGTATAGTTTGCCTTGTCCATATTATAAGTTGTCTGATTATTTATTTTGACATAAGTTTAATAAAATAAAATAGTAAAGATTTCTCAAATCAAACCTTTTATATTGTATAACCGATAATTCAAATAATAAAGAAAATTCAGATTAAAACAGAATATAAATTACAGTACCATAAAGATTGAGTTAAACTGTTTAAGAATTTTTTACATTATTCAGCGATTTATATTCAAATTGACAAAATAATTGGTAGAAATTCGAAGCTTTGCGTATCGGGAGGTATTTTGTATTTTACACCAGAGATATTTCTGTTGCTATTATTGAATACTAGCTGTGTGTCCGCGGCTACACCCGCGTTTCATATATTCTTTACTACATTTTGTTTATTCGGAACCCTAATTTTTGTTTAGTACTAAAGGTAAAGTAAAGATATTTCGCATAAATTCAAGCACTTGCCCGTAAAATCGGATTTTTATTAAATTTTTTGTGAGTTTTAATTTTTTTACGCGGAACCCTGATTATTTTCGAGATTAACAATTTTAAAATATCACATAAAAAGATAAGAGTCAATAAAATAAAGAGATTTAATATGCCAGGTAGTCAGCTCCGGTCCTCACTTGTAAACTGCAAGCCACAGATGAAATTGATTCCAAATTTAATAAATATGACAGTTTTAAATGGTGGTTAAAATTCTTAGTTTTTGCTGAAAATATACTATGTATGTATAGAATTAAAAAAGAACAAAATAATATTGATAATTTATATCACTATTTTAAATGGAATTTTTCTTTAAAAAAACCATTTTTAAAGTTTGAAATAATACTTTATTGTCTCAAGTGAGTCATTTGATCTTTGCTCACAAATACTTCTCCTTCAGCTAGTTTGCTGGTGTTTTGAATTGGCTCCTGAAGATAGATTAACTTTTAGTTATAGCGAAAAACTGAAATACTGAAATGAATATTTCAATGTTCGATGGTTTTACAATAAATTGTTTACATGTTTAGGGAATTGGCCAATATAAATGTCTGCTTGCAGTGTGTTAAGTGTTAAGTTTACAAATGTATTTGTTATTCAAGCGGAATTAAACAATTATCTACATTATTTGTAATTATACGTTGCTACAAATAAGATGTTTATTAATGCATGCAATTTATTTCATTCATCATATTTTTTATGAAATGTTATTGATTGAACATTTACTTATTATCAGTTCAGTGTAAATTTGATTGAGTGATTAAAAGAATACTATATTGTACAGCACGAAATCATTTTGAATTAAAAAAACTTCTTTATGCGCCACTAAGGGTGAAGCCACGCGAGCGTAATTTGCGTCGCGAAATTCAATTAACAATGAAATTGAAGCGTATTTATTTGTTTCAGTTGAAAATCAACATTCGTACGGGCTTTTTGTGTCTTGTATTGGGATGAATCCATTAAAAATAACATGTATTTATGAAGCATTAAAGCATTAAAAAATATACATATTTTATAACAATTTATTATCTGTTTCTTGCCACGTATTCTGTTTAAAAACTTATCAATTTGTGTTTTGTTTGATAAATTCAATATAAAAGGACAACTCTAAACTTCAATATAAAGCTATTTATATAGAACATTTTTTAAAGGAATAATCGTGTTGACTTTTGCACATTCAACGCGAAACTGTTCGCTTCCCTAACTTCATACTCTGTCGTACAAGTACGTCGCACATGACAAGCGAAATACAAATGCATTTACGCGAGTGAGTTGACAGATTAACTAATATTGTGTCGTCATGTGGAACAAATTGTACTTTATATGAAACCGAAGTTAGCGTAAATTAGGCGACGCAAAAAACGCGACTTGCAACTCACAAAATTATGCTTGTTTGATCTCACCCTAAACGAAACGTAACAAAAAGAATGAGTGACGTGGAGTGACGGAAGCGTAACGCTGTAGTCATCACACGCAATTGTTATGCATACGCACAAATTCTAAAATTAGTTATTACTGTTAAATCATACTGAAATAATTGAATACTGTCTTAAAGCGATTTTGGCGCAATGAAAAGTAGCCTAAGCTTTTGGTGAAGGAAAACATGGTGGCAGGACATTTCCTAACAACGCCCGCCTGGGTAGCTACCACCCTCAAGCTCGAAAACCTGTCGCCAAATACCTATAGGTGTGTTCCGGCAGCATCACTTCAGAACCAATACCTCTAGGCTTAGTCTGTTCAACATCCTGGACCATATCATAATTTAACATCAGGTGAGATTGTAGGCAAGCACTGAGCCTATACCGTGTAAAAAAAAATATTTTATTTATCTTCTGAGTAACGATTTGGTCTTTTATTAACTTGTAATTCTTAAAGTTTTGTGTACTAAAAATATCTTTAGACGACACATTTGAGTGAGTTCTATTATTACAGACATTTATATAGAAATCCAAATATCATTAAATTCCAAGAAATTTTACTTATAAAGTTTTAATTATTTTTTATATAATAAAAATTATTCACAACAAGTTATAATAAATATGTACAGTGCAAGCAAATTCACGTTACAAGCCTGTATAAGAAATAAATTAGTATTTATGAAACCGTTTCCTTTATGTTTCCCGGTGTGATTATAACGTTTCCTAATAAGAGCATGTTCGAATTAGAGAGTCATTATTCCTTGTACTAATGTATTGTGTTAGTCAATTATTATAAATTTATTTCAGTAATAGTTTTCGTGTTTAGTGCATGTAAGTGATAACGGCTGAGTATTTACATTATTATTTTCTGACCTATTTAATTTTGGCCTATTTCATATTTTATGGGTCCACAGTAAAATAATAAAATCACGTTTTCATATTTAATTATATTCAGTTATATTTATTGTATTTTTTTTACCTCGATTAATCTTATTTATCTTTATTAATATAGATGAAATAAAATTGAAATGTCTGTTTGTAATATCAACATACCAATTTTTTACATCTGAATGTCTAATATATATTATGGAATTTATTTTTTATATTATTTATTTTATATTATTACGTAGCGTGGGTATGCTCCCCACAAGGTGGACCGACGACCTGGTGAATGTCGTGGAAATCCGGTGGATGCGGGTGGGGCAAGACCGGTCGTCGTGGAGATATTTGGGGGAGACCTATGTCTAGCAGTGGACATATTTCGTTCAATAGATGATTTACCAAAAATACTTATTTTAAAATTTTTGTCTGCCTTTTGCGGCTAATATCCGGTACGGTTAGACGGATTTTGGCGGGACTTTTTTGGTAGATAGCTTTAGGCTACTTTTATTTTTCTATAATAAAGTAAGGTTCCGCTTTAAAAAAATAAAACTCAAAAAATTTGAATAAAACCCGATTCAATGCACAGTTTTAGGGGCAAGTGTCTGAATTTATGAGAAATATGTTTACTTTAACTTAATGCTGAATTTTTTAGGATAATAATTACGTTTCCGTATAAAAAGTTAAAACGCAGTGAAGAACATATGAAACGCGGGCGCAGCCGCCCACACACGGCTAGTCAAACAGTTCAATGTTATTTGAAAATTAAAACATTATTTACACACACGTTATATAAAGTAACTGGATAAAATATCAGTTAATACATTTTTTACAGAATACATTTTATAATATTATGATATACTCGAGTGATATAAATTAGGAAGTTTTTTCAACTAAAGAAAATCTCAAAGTACAGAACACAATAAAAACGTTCAAGATATAGTTAAATTTCAAATTTATTCGTAAGTTTATATTAATCTAATAATCTATTTTAGGTATATATTAAGTTAAAAATAATTACTCCGTAAATTAAGAAGATGAATTGGGCAATAATGGCTGTGATTGCATGTATAAGATTAAAAAGTTATTTAAGTCAAGAATTAGATTTTAATGCCTGGTGGGGACCTCTAGAACTCAAGAATTTAAATAATACAAGTATTCGCCCATTTAATGTGGTTTTCGATGATGGTGTAAGTTGAAATTAAGTTTTTTTTATTATATAAATTTATTTGTAAATAATGTGTTCCGTATTGATAGATTTAAAAAAATATTTAGAACGTGATAGATATGTATTTATTAAAAAAACATTTCATTCATATTAACCCCTTGAGCACCTTCCTGGCGTTTACGCCAGCTTTCCATTGTTTTCCTATTGCCTTTCTATTGTTTCATTTTTATGGGTACTCGACACATTAATATATCCTCACTAAATTTACATCATTTCTAACAAGGGATGCATTGTTAAGAAGTTGGAAGTTTTGAGTGGAATATAGCAAAATATTTGAGATTTTTTTTAAGACGAGATTAATATTTCGAATCATGCTACTATCCAGAATGTTCTATTGTAAAATCGTTTTCAAAATTTATCTTATTTGTGTTTTGTCAACACCTGTCACATAGAAGCGATATATATCTCCGTATATTTACATCTACGTTTTAGTATTTGGTTAATTTAAAACATTTTTTTAGTAATTTATTGATAGATATTGCTTCTATTCGTAGTTGTATGCTTTTGCTCCATCAATCCTAGTTGATTATTTTTCAGATGATAAAATATCTCAAGTATCGCTTAAGGAAACAACGTGAGGTCGCTCCACCTCTGGAAGGCGTAGCCTTTGAATATGGCTTTAATAGTAATAACCTTCACAGTTGGCTTCAATACTGGGCGGAAGAGTACCCTTTTAAGATGAGAGAACAATTTTTTAATCAATTCCCGCAGTTTAAAACTAATATTCAAGGATTGGATTTACATTTTCTTGTAGTTAAACCTAAGGTATATCAAAATTTCTTTTTGAAAATTGTTAAGGATGCGTGCATTTATGGTTGGGTCTAGTTGCGATCGTTGATATATGTGAATCTATCGATAGCCGCCATCATTATACTAACCTACATCGATCACGGCTAAACCTAGTTAGCTAAATAGTTTGTTCTAGATATACGGGGATGGACAGCAGCATCCTATGAGTACCACAAATATCTGACTGCGATCGCCAACCCGCCTACCTAGTATGGCGTTTATGGCAATCCTTATGAACGTACACATACACACATAGGTCGTTGTGAAGATCTATGCGGGAGATCTATGTCCAGCAGTGGATATCTTTCGGTTGAGTGGATGGATGGATAAGCTTGCTGATTCTGGAACGCGGAGCATCTTTATGCAGCACTATGATAGGTTTTTTTTTTTACAATTATATGGCAGTAGAAATTCAGTTATGCTTAATTGAGCAATAGCAGGCAATTGCCCTACTGCCATGGTTTCGGAATACGACATGCGGAAGTCTGTCAATATAGTGGGGCATTCAAGTCCTACTAATTAGGCTAAACTACTAAACAATGAAATTTATTGAGAGTTAAATGTTTTAAGCTGAATGCTCTGGTAAACTTTCAGATCTACCCAGGGCAAGAAGTAGTACCCCTATTACTATTACACGGATGGCCATCATCGATTCTTGATTTCTATGAAATGATACCACATCTGGTAGCTACTGATCAAAATAGAAATTTCGCTATTGAAGTTATAGCACCTCATTTGCCAGGATTTGGATATTCTGACGTGAGAGTTATAGACCCCTACCAAATAACTTTAAAACCAATAATTGCAAAAAAAAGTGTGTGTGTACTTACGTATGCATGTAAGAAGTTATACTTCTTTGACGTAATAATAGAAAAAACTAAAACGTTGACAGCCAACTTCAGGGTGTCATATTTTCGTCAAGGTTGCGCGCGCATCTAAAAATTTACTGTAATCATTTTTCCCTAACGCGCCAAAAGAAGTGTAACTTCAAAAGTTGTGTCACTTTCCTGATTTTAATATATCACAATAAAAATATCGTCATATGATGAAGTTGCTCATACTTCTAATTTTACATGATAAGTAAATTGAAAAAAATATGAGCCTTTAAATGAATTTGTTCATTTAAATTTGAGTATTTACTAAGGTTAATTTATATTTGTAATATATTTGAATTCATTTAAAATGATTGTTCTTTTTGTATAGCCAGCGATTCGTCCAGGTTTAGGGCCCGATGAAATGGCAATTGTCATACGAAATCTCATGACGAGATTAGGGTACAAGAAATTCTATATACATGGAGGTGATTGGGGAGCCTATATTGGACAGTGTATCGCCACTATATTCCCAGAGGTAAGTAAGGATTTTTCCATAAATCACTAAACTCGGAACATAATACATAATTTGTGTAGAGAAAGATGGAAGGAACGGAGAAAGGCCTTAGTTGAGCGGTGAGGTATTTATAGCGATAGTATAAATTAAATGGCCTAGTTTTCTTTACACTTTGTGCTATCTATTTTACCACAACGTAACCAAAACCATGGCTGGCCAAGTAAGTATAATCTATGTGTAAGCTGTTTCATTCACGAACAAATGTGGATAAGGGGAACCGTTTTATTTATCAAAAATGTTTATTTTTTTTTAGGAAGTACTAGGATACCATACTAACCTTGGTATAGCTTTAACATCTAAAGCACTTATGTTGACACTTTTTGGAGCAATTAACCCATCGACAGTTGTGGAACCACGATTGTCTCATCGCATGTATCCTCTAACAACTCACCTATTACGTTTAATATCAGGAATGGGATATTTTTTATTACAAGCTACAAAACCAGATTCTCTTGGTAAGTTTTCAAATGCGCATTAACATTGTCTACTGATATAAGCGTATTAGACCTATTCATTACTTACTAAAGTTGCGATAGATTGCATCATCATCTCCCTGCCCTTATCCCATTTTTATATGGGGTCGGTGCAACATGTCTTCCTCTTCGAATCCATGTTTCTTTAAGTCTTGCTATTTATTTCACGACCGGCCGCCTGCCTGACTTCAACCCTCCTTGGGGATGCTATTTTTGGTGGTTAATCGCCACCAACGGTCCGAGCGTAGATGTATGGCCATGTTATCCCTCCTGTCGCTTCTTACGACATCCCACAAGATAGGAAAGGGGAATGGTGATATTCTAGAGCCGCCGCACACACGGCTTGAGACTGTATGTGAGATTAAAAAATTACATTAAAGTATTGTACTTTATTTGGAATATTGTATTAATTGCATATATTTTCGTGTCTCTTTAGCTGTTGCCTTGTCTGATTCACCGGGCGGTCTTCTTGCTTACCTCGGTCAAATAATATCATTGGGGACTCGCAGAAGCAACATTCGTCATGCAGACGGCGGGCTTGAGATTTATTACACGCGACAACAGATTATAGATTTAATCATGATATATTATGCTTCGAATAGTTTCGGAAGCTCGATTAGAATTTATGCTGAATTCGCAAATACATTTTCGACAGCGCTCAGCTTTACCAATCCTTGAGTGAGTATTAATATATTCTGTCATAAAATTGTTTGTCTAAACTCGAAAAATCGAATCCGTTCTAGTACCAAGGCTGGGCTTAATGTACCTAAACATTGTTTTTCAAATAATGAATGTAGCAAACGGATGTGTAGTTTATCTGAAACTAAGCGGATCACTACTATTAATTAGTCATTTTATAGCAGGATTTGAAATACATTATGTGGCAGTCCGAAAACTGCTTTTTTCATAATCATATTACCGTTATCCTAACTACTAACTATACATTATTATATCCTAAACTGCTATTCCATTCTTCTCTGTCAGTAGTTACACCTGTTATGCACTTATTGTCTTTCACATAATCCATTTATCTTTCTAATTATAACGGTTTCCTTTCAAAAGGTAAATGGTATGATATTTTTGGTTTATCAAGTGTTTATAATACTGGCAAGTGAGTGTCTTCAGTTTTTAAGCGACTTCAAAAAGGAGGTTATTAATTCGTTTTTGTGTGTTTTTGGAATGAAGTTTCTTATGGAGGCGTTGAGGAGGGGTACTCTAACCGGCAAAAAACGTCTGTAACGTTAAAAAAAGCGTAACCTTTTTGTAGCTGTAATTAAATTTCAGCAAAATAGATATCGCCTCCGTGGCGTAATTGTTTAGCGCGTTCGGCTGTTAACCGAAAGGTTGGTGGTTCTAAACTAAAAAATGGACTATAAAGTTAATAAATAATTACTTTATTAATCTGCTTCGTTATCATTGGAGTCGCTACCAGCTAGAGTTAACCAATGTACTTGTTTACAAATGGAAATAACTGCAGTAATTTTATCACAATTACATATAATCTAAATAAAGAACTAGTGTGATTTTAAAGAACAATGAATCTAAATTGAATATAATCAGCTACGTAAATTTACAGCACCTTGTTATCCATAATCTGGCACCGATTTCAAAATTAACGAAGGAGATAATAAAGTAATTATTTATTGACTTTTTACTGCTTTTTATTTATTGTTTGTTCTTTTGAAGTCGGTTTGTTTTTTATACAATTTCTTTTTTTAAACCCAATACATAACTGTTTAATAGGTATACATAAATGCGATGATGGTAGTGGGTAATCCGGCCCGAATCCGACTCTAGAATTAGCTTGTGCTTCCGGTGAAGGAAAACACCGTGAGGAAACTATAGCATGGTGGTACTATCATTTTTTAATAATGCTTACCTGGTTGGCTACCACCCTCAAGTTTGAAAACCTGTCGCAAGATATCAATAGGTGAGTTCCGGCAGCTTCACATGAGAACTAATGCCAATAATAGTGTTTTTACTAACCTGGACCACATCGTCACTTAACATCAGGTGGAATAGTGAATATTTTAGAAATACTCTTATCCGTGTTTCGTCTCCATTTCAATAATTTCTATTGTGATTTCATTTGCATTCCCTAATTAATTATTCCGTAAACATTTACAGAAAACCTACCTCAGTACCGACATGCATTATTCAAGCTAAAGATGAAATGATCTATCAATCTCCGCTAATATTGAGAACGAAATTTGCTAATTTATTGAACGTGACCGTTTTGAATGACGGTGGACATTTTTTGGCTGTAGAAATGCCGGATTTGCTCGCAGGTGACCTTTTGAATGCCGTCCAGAATATTAGAAATTGGTATGAAGTTAACTTGTTAACGAAGATAAGTTTTAGTAAATTCATAACCAACACAGTTTTGTCGCCATATAACTATAATTATTAAGTAATAAATATACAAAATAAATTTTGACTACTTTATTTGCCTTTGTACATTTTAAAAATCAGATATATTAAAGCTTAATTACTTTAAATTTCGACTGTTTACTGTGTTGCCTGCCTATAAATTGTAAAATAATGGCAATTAAATCGATTATTTGGGTTAGTTATGGAATAAATTGATTTATTTATTCAAAAAGTACATAAATTTATACACAAAAAATTTAAAATTAAAATAAAATAAAATACTATAAATAATGAATGCCGTCCAGCTCGCCGCCAGACGGGAAGGTTCCCAGGAGGCTGGGCATATTGCCATGTTGGATGGCAATGCTAATTCGTTGTGCCAAATATTGGCCAGCCCTCTGGTCGCGAGACGTGTCGACTAGACGACCCGCGAGATCCTTAAAAAGGCTATGAGCACTCGGGCCCCACGGTCCCAGAGTTTCGACCCGAAACGGGACAAATATGTAACTCTCACCGAGGGTAGCATATTTGCGCCGCTTGAGATCCTCCGCTGATGTAGCTGCTGCGCCTGCCTTCAAAGAGGTAATATTTATAATTTATTATCGGGTTTGTATGGGACTGATTTGTTAAATTTTTTAGTTTAGTTGGTTAGGTAAAACTTCAATATCTAACTTCTCACAAAAGTGTCTATGTATTTGTCTAATCGACGGGGAGTACACACTACGAATGTTAATTGAACATATGTATATAACACACATATAACCGAGTTGTCGCCGATGTCTTCTAATGTTATTAGAATCTCCAAACTTTCGAGATAACGTCAAAGTGTATAAAATATATACCAGAAAACTTCGGTATAATTACAACAAATCGTTTGCCGAACCGCTCTCCGAGAAATCACTGTAGGTTTGAAGAAATAAAAGCTGTCAAATATATTTGCTTGACATACAATCAATTTATGCTTATTTAAATGATGCTTCTCATAATATATCACTTGGATATAGAGAAAAGTAAATCAAGTAATTAATTTAATAGGTTTTAGTATAATTAATATTGTTTAAGTTTCGTTGACATTACAATAGTTACAAGTTATTAAAAAAACAATACTATGCCTAGATTTTCCTATGTAAGAGTAAATTTTACGTTAGGTATTTAAAATATTTAAAGATTTACGCTTGATTAATTAGTTTCAAATTCTATTATCTGTAACCTTTTCAATTAAGTTCATATATTTGTGCATCAGCTCTTCAACGCTATATTATTTTGACTTTATATAAATAGATATAAATATTATTTTCTTTTGTTAAAATGTATATTGTTAAAATCTCATATGACATGACAAAATAACGGCGATTGTCCTTTTCAAGTCTCGACATCATTTCAAAGTGGAATCAGTCGACTGAGTGGCACTTCGTAGGAATTTGTTCCACGGCCCGTAAAATTGAGTCGACTGATCCTAGCTTAGTGGCTGCTGCATGATTTTAAAGTAAACTTTATAAAGTACCTAACCGCTTTTCCTGAAATAAAGAGGTGTTTCAGAAATTCATTTATTTATTTTATAAAGGCTTTTAAATTATCTATTTGATCTGCCTAACACCGACAGAATATAGTTTTGTATGAATTCTATATTGTAAAGTCAGGTACACTGTGAAAACTCTGACTGATTTGAAACGGTTACTGCAACCTACAGCTACTATTCTTCCGACTGTATATCATTGAATTTCACGTGGATGGAATTATATCACGGTTGTTTTTTTTAGTTCGCAAAATGCCAGTTTCTTTGGTATTCGGGGAGATTTTTTTGATCTCTCTTAAGTGTTTTTTTTAAATAAATCGTTTTTTTTTTTTTTTCAAACTCATGTAATGGTATTCTCGTTATTTATGCTAATATAAAAGTCTGTCAAAATCCATTAATTTTAATTTTGAAACTTTTTCATAAATAAATAAGGTAAAACTGATTTTTATGATTCATTTCGTCCTAATTTTATGTAGAACGTATATTTTCAGATGAACAACGATTGGTTTGTTTTCAACATTAAATTGTCTACAAAAAAGCTTGGAAAGTCTGTAGATCTGTTTTTTTTTTTCTAGTTTGAAAATGTTCTAAATGTATGTGTAAAATTTAAATGTATTTATTTATGTATCGTAATAGGCCTAATAACAAAGCTCAAAGTTGCTCAAAGGGCAATGGAGGGGGCTATACTTGGAGTTTCACTGCGTGATCGAATCAGAAATGAATAGATCCGCAGAAGAACCAACGTAACCGAGATTGCTGTAAGATTTGATTTACCATCCTGGACCACATCTTCACTTAACATCAGGCGAGATTGCGGTCGAAGCATTAAAACCGTGTAAAAAAAGTGTGGAATAAGTGCTAAGTGTTTTTAAAGCAAATAATTACACTCAAGTAAAGTTCTAATAAATATAATTTCGTAGTGCATTGAAGGGTGGAAAAAGCAAATACTCTCACGTAATTCTGGAGAGCTTCAAAGTTACATTAGCGAAGTAATTCAGAAGCAATTGAGGATAAACAATGTAGATTGTTTCCGTGATTGTGAAATTATTTATTAACTTCAATTCTGTTTTTGGGACTTAAAATGTTTTCGTGCGATTCGTTGTGCTGATCTTACGAATAGAAAACGTTTACCTAAAATTTCCTCTCCTTTTGATTGTTTTATGATTATTAAATAATTATAATTAATGATTATTTCATTTGCTCATTTTCTTAAATATAGTACAATTTTATATAGCTTATTCCGTATAACAAATAACATAAATAATCTTATCTCTTTATCTATCTACAACTTTTCTACATAGTTTTTTTGTTTTGCTAAACAGGCAAATTAGGTAATTATAAAAATGAAATAACTTCATAGTATACACTATAATTCTACAAACATCTATATGGCGTTTTTTCTTTGTTACTATCCATCCATTCATCCAACCGTAAAGGCGTCCACTGCTGGACATAGGTCTCCCCCAAAGATAGGCAGGTCGGTGTGGTCCTCAGAGGATGCTGCTGTCCATCTCCTGGTTTACCACTTAGTCGCCTTTTACGACACCAATGGATATATATGGTTGGGATATGGTGGTTATTATGATAAACGAATTATTAATTATAAATGAAATGTGAGTAAATAGGTATTCCAAAACTCTATTACGAAGAGATTCCATTCTTTTACAATGAACGAAACATATATGCTAAATACAATACCAACAAATTAGTCATTTCTTTTATCGTCCATACCTATAACTTACAGATATTTCGATCATATAAACACGAATTATAATCAAATTATTTTAAACGAAATCATCTTTAGCTTTAGCGTCAACTCGAAACAACAATATTTATTTAGTACATACTAAATAGTATAACCATTAAACAAACGCTACATAATACTTATGGACCTTGCAATACAAGCCAAGCTTCTTATCGATTCCGGTCAAGTCGACCCGTAGTAATAAAAATTGCTCCCGGCCACAAGGGGTTACCGGATAAATAGATAACAGTAAATCGTTACGCATCAGGGACCTTTCAGTTCACCGGATTAGGGTTCTCAGGACATGACTTCCTTGATACGTTTCCTTTGTATTTCTGCTATATTTATATATTATCTAAATACGTGCCGTGATTTGAAGCACTTATAATTATATTATCATGTCACGACCACTGCTGGATCAAATACTCTTCCAAAGATATCCACATCGACCGATCATCCTTCACCAGGTCGTAGGTTCGCCTTTTTAGTGCTTCTCACGCTACGTATTCTAGCATGTGAATAGAATTAATTCTACGAACAATATGCCCAGTTCACTGCCACTTTAGTTTGGCAATTGTTCGGGCAATGCCGATTACTTTGGCTCATCTACGGATCTCCTCATTCCTGATTCGATCACACGGTGAAATTCTAAGCATAGCCCTCGTTGTTGTTTTCTGAGTAACTTATCTTTCTCTTTAGTCCTATTGTGAGCGACTTCCTCTCTATGCCGCATATCATCATTGACAAAATTCTCTGATTAAAGACTTTCATATTGAAACACTGCGGTATTTTAAATGAGAAGATTCTGCATAGCAACCGTATAAAGCTCGTTTAAAATAAAGAATTAACAAAACCTTAACGAAATTCGTAAAATAAACTAATATCAAAAATATGCAAACACCGTCGTTAAATAAAAACCGTGAGGAAAATGACCGCTTTTATTATACACGTGTCGCGCGAGGTCGTAGGTCGAAATTTTTTCGTGTAAACAAAAATTACCTGCGCCACTAAATTACCAACCATTTGGGAAGCAAATGACGACCTAGAGGGAATAATAAAATATAGATACTATATCCTTATCAAATCTTGTTACACGTAAACCTTGTATGACTTGTAAATTTTTGACTGAAGCGCAAGTTAATGCTTTGGTAAATGCGTTGATAATCAGCCATCTTCTAGGCTTTTTTGATTTATCAGTGTTACCATATATAATCATAGCCCCAGGAACACACCGTAGAGGCCTACAAAGGGCTCAAATTCCTAACTGAAAAGAATCAAGTGCTCGGTTTCACCGTGATACAGTGGCACTTTTATGTCTTACATTGCACTACACACTCATGCACTCTGCACGAAGATACATGAGTTTTGTAAGGGACCTTAAGGTTCGTTTATTCCCATAACTACCGGGGCAAATTCCGCTTATTTTCGTCTCTAGTAGCCGAGGTTCGTACCACTTTGGTGCTCTTGCCTTAGTTACTATATTCCCGGCTAGATAGCCTTAAGCTTCTTGAAGTTATCAAGAATCTTCCATTAAAAAAAATGAGTATAGGTGATAAATTTTATAAAGTAGAATATAGTCCTAAACTAAATAGCACCTAAATAAACCAGCAAATAAGATTATTTTCCTCAATACATAAATCTATTTCAATACTACTAAATTGTACCGAAGCTGCTTAGGTTTCTAAAAAACTACATAATTACTATTGTCTATTTATAGCTAGATAGGAAAAACCATTTCGGGACTTTTCAATAAAGTTTCATCTGATTTCCGACAACTAAGTTCGGCACTTTACACTTAATCTGACCAGGAGTTATGTAGTGGAATATTTTATTAATTACTATATGTATGGTGATCATTTACATATAGATTTAAATCATAAACATTTAGATTTAAGTAGTTAAAAGCTTTCTCAACGATTGTATATGACACCTGCAGTGTGCCCGCGGCTGCGCCCGCGTTTCATATGTTCTTCACTGCATTTTTTTATACGGAACCCAGATTTTTCTTTAATACTAAGATAAAGTAAAAATATTTCTCATATATTCAAGCCTCATACATTCATATATTACTTGCCCGCAAAACTGTGCATTGAATCGGATTTTATTCATTTTTCATTAGTTTGATTTTTTTACGCGTAACCCTAATTATTTTCGAAAATAAAAGCACCCTAAGTTACCCGGCGTAACTTCAGCTATCAACCAAAAAAAGTCCCATGAAAAACCGTCCAACCGGTCCGGAAATTACCCGGAACAAACAGACAGACACACAGACAAACATTTTACTAATTGTATTTTTGGTTTAGGTGTCGTATATACGTTCATATCTATTAAGTAAAAAAAAAATGTTTTTTGACATTACAAACAGACACTTCAATTTTATTTCTTATTATAGATTAGTGACGTTTCTCTTTTCTACTTTTTTGATTATCAAGTAAACAAACTTATGCAAACATATTACAAAATAAATTCAATGACTTCTAAACAAATATCGCGAGCGGGTTAAATTAGATAAAATTCACATCGGATGTGACCTCTGAAACTGAATAAATATATCATCTACGTGTCCGAGGCAGACGGACTCGGATTAATTCAATACGGAGGAGAAAATAGATTTGTTTGAATACATTCGGATATTCGTACAGCTAAAGCTAGTTTCTCTTAATAAAATATTGGTGGTGAATTATTATTTTACTTGATTTTAGTTGAATGTTGACTATTGGGTGAACACATGTTAATGATATTGTATTATTGATTTAGTTAATAATATGTAAACAATTAACAATTATAAACAAGACAAATCTCAATATCCAAATGTTTAGAAGGCTATCTTTAGTTATGTTATAGATTTTAAAAATAAAAATTCATTGTCTACGAACTCCGGTTCGCACCCTTTTTATTGTTTTATTACAGCAAAATTGCTCATAGTGTATATAGTGTAAACTAGGTGCTAACTTATAGTTAAGTAATAAGATTGACCTACCATTTCCTTTTTGAACCCCGATTATACAACAGTCGAATAATATTGTTAGAAAATATCTTTAGGTTCCTTTCTTGTAAAATTGGGTAAAATAGTAAAGAGTAATTAATACATATTTGTGTAATTAAAAATTATTTCATTAATTTAAATGGAAATTATAATGTACATATCATTTAATTATGGTTTGAAGACCGACAGTGTTACCATCATTTGTTTAGATATCAGCCGTTTCGGAAGCGAATCTCTGAGATGAGCCGTCTGGGAACTCGAACCGGCTTTGTCGTGATATCACATATCTAATCAAAATTGTCGGTATTTATTACTTGCCATCTGATGTAGAGTCGCATAATTTTAATACATGAAGCAAAGACTTTGTATCTCTTTTACGAAAATTGCGAGGACGGCGGAGTATGAAATTTCACAGACTTATAGTTTATATATAGGAGTGCAGAATGATAATATATATATAAATTTTTTTTTGAAATAATGCATAAAAAATACATTAATAAAACAATACAGTTGACACACTACTATTAGTTTGACACAGACACACATCCATCATTATCCCTTAAGATTACCAATGCATTATTAATCACGTCTTTTTTTTTTTCTAATCTAGCTAATGCTGTTGAACGGAAGGGCCTTTACAGCTTCACCGAACTTTGGGGCGAGTGCTGAAGGCACTCAGCCGCAAAAAGGTAACTAGTACAAGGCCTACCAAAATGGTACGAACCTCGGCTTGGCCGTTACCTGAGTATACAAACTCTCTCGCGAATTGGGTCCTAACTAATTCAGACTTCACATTTATTTACCGTGTAGACAGAATATTAAGTTTTGAGAAGGTTTTACTTTTAGTAATTGACAATGAAAAGCATATAAATTTGCTAGCATTTTTATAAATTATGGTCGAATTTCTATCACAGGCGAGCAATAGTTATTGTTAATACTTCATGCTTTTGTTCCAAGAGTTAATCAAATACACCAAGCCACCGACGTACTTGTAGTACTTGACGTACAGACCCAATATATACTGTTACAATAATTAATACATAAAATAAAATTACATCTTTGCTTACTACTAGTAATAATTAAGTTCCATAGAACACTAGCAGAACCGGACTTCGGTTCCGCTAATACACAATGCAACATGCCTATGTTTAAATAATGTAACTCCGAGGCCAAAACCAAACAACTTTGAGACTCCGAATTTCTGGTACATTCCATCAACAGATGCTGAGTGTCTTCGATTTTTTTCAGAACCTTCACAGTTGGATGAATTTACTCTCCTCATTATGTAGTCAAATCTTTAAATAGAACATGTCTAGCATAAAACCTAAAAGCTTATTTTGGCCTCGTGTCAGCCTGTATCCCACAAACCAAGATATGTGGTATGGTTCACTTTGTATTGTCCTACAATATATTTAATTTTCTGTACTTACGACTTTCTGCTCTTGTTTCTTTCTGTTCTTGGAATTTTCTGGAGTTGTGACCTTTTTTACTTTACGACCTAAGATGGAACAGAAGCACAATATTTGTTCGACGGTATAATAAGCTACAATTTACAATGATAAATGCGTAATGACTTGGGTAGTCGCAGCTACTAAATATTTATAATTATTACTAATTGATAATATTTATCAATCATGGACGGCCATCGATGCGTAGGAGTTGACCTCTGAATAGTTGTCGCATGCAGCCATGTTTAAAGAGGAGGATCGAGAAGTTCATTGTACGTTTAATGAGTCTTGTCTTTGAAGGAGCGTTTGAACTATACTTATCACTGAGGATAGTAGATCGAATCCGCTACACCAAATATATATCGAAAATTCAAAAGAAAATGTAGACATAAATGAATTTCACCGAAAAGGAGACTATTTTTGTTTTGAAACATAATTAGCTTTAGTTTGCAAGACGTGTAAGACAACAATGTAAGTTGAAAACAGTTTTGTTGCTTTAAGATTTTTGTTCAACGTTAAATTATGCGAATTCACGCTGTAAATTTGTTGCAAGGTTGTGATTATAAGTCAGGCAAAAGTAAGCTTACTTTTGTAGTTTGCTGTTGGTATTTTTAACGAACTTGTTAATGCTTTTTTAAAACTGAATATACGCTGTCGACCTAAGTGGCAATGATAACTTCACCGGACTTCCTGGTGAAAAATTGTTGGACCCTCGGCTTGAGCTGCTATATTTATCAAAAATACCGTTAAATTTACTTCAGCTAACTTTATAGTTAATAAAAAAGAAAAAGAAAGTCTCTTTCAGAATCCTAGTATACAAATAGGTGTGTGTGTTGTGATGCGTGTGATGATAGTGCATGCACTGTCACTATATTGCGCTGGCGGTAGCTACAAGAGTTTCCCCAGTTGACGATATTTACCTAAATGACCTTTACCCCTTAATCAGGATTTGTAACGAGCACTTAAAACATTCAGCTTGAAACCCACAGTATAAGGGCATCATAATGGTAGGCACCTCCGATTTACTTTTTGAACTATTGTTTTTGCAAAAAAAGTCCCTCCTTTACCGAACACATTAGGTGCGTTAAGTGAACTTAAGATGATCATTACTTGGAGAAAACAGTTTAAGGGAGCAAAGAAAATCTTCTCGTTTATTAACAACTAAAGATAATATTTTTTTTTTTTTCGATCAATAAATTTTTCCCAAATTGATTTTTCCGCTCTAAAATTGCGCGTTTTCTGACGTGTCCTTGAATACTACAATAAATATGTTAAATATCTTTTCAGAAAGACATTGTCAACATAATCAACAGTTATGAATACGCATATCGAAATTTTATATTAAAGATATATGTACGAACATTAAAACCAGTTGATCCAATATAACATGATTACATGTAATGAGCTAACATTTTAGTAACAGGAGTCTAAATTATCCATTTTCAGATATTTCCAGTGAGCTTTATTTCTGCGATACGTAAAAGGCCACTTTGTAACTTCGCCCCTCCATCACTCACCCGTCAAGCCCTACTGTCGATAAGAGCATCGTCGGTACATAGAAGAGGGTCCATTTTACGGGGAAACAATTAAGTGACCTTTCATTTATCGTATATTCGATAGAGTGAAGGCAAGGAATAGTTTGGTGTAAAACGTGAGAATTTCTTTGTGAAAGAATATATCGTAGACTTAGTGAAGGTTGTTGGAAAAACATTACTAGATACCAATATAAAATTCATGCGTTTTTTATGTAAAATTTTTATTCAATTTTGACCATATTAACGGCCCGAGGATAATTTTGGGACGGAACTAGATCAAATTTTAATGCCCCCTTAGATCAGGACACAAAAAGTGCACGCAAAACGGTTCCTCCGTTGGAATCCTCCGCATATAGTCGTTACTCAGTTTTTAACGAAATTGAGACTTTTATTCGATAATATAATTCTATACATTTTTTTGAAAACAGAATTTCAACATTTTTAATAAATCCAAATATTTCCGGTTGCTAATGGTCGTAACATATAGATGTTCGTACAAAAAAACGCTCTCCTGAAAAACTACAGATTTACACATATGACCTAATGCATGGGAGGTATCGATATATAGATTATCCTTATGCGAAAACATTTACTCACTTTGAGGTGATAAACTGACAAAATTACGTGTAACATGCTAATCTACAAAAAAAAAGTAATATATATATATATATATATATATATATATATATATATATATATATATATATATATATATATATATATATATATATATATATTCTATTTGCTTAAATTGATAGTAATAAAATGGACAAACAAATCCGCAGATTCATTTTAGTCTGCCTTAAATTGTAAGGGCTTATGTCAAGCATTGCTAAAACTACTGGAGTGATTTACGCTTATTTCTGTTAATACCATTTAGGTATCCAAGGCGTAACATAGGGCATTATCCAGGGCATAATAGTAAACCAGTTTATTGCAGCCGAGCGAAGTAATAAAATTATCCCGAGCTTAAGCATTAATACACTTTACTTCACTTGAACTTTGAAACTCAAATAAATCATGAATTTACTTTTAGACCATAGTTTAGGAAATATACACTTTGTTGAGTTCATTATTTACTGAAATCACATTATTATCATTTTTTTTAACACGGTTTACGCTCAGTGCTTTGACCACAATCTCACCCAAGGTTATGTGATTATGTGGTCTAGGATGCTAAAAGCACTAATACTAGGGATACTGGTTATGAAGTGATGCTGCCGGAACACACCTATTGGTATTTGGCGGCAGATTTTCAAACTTGAGGTTGGCAGCTACCCAGGCGGGCATTATTAGAAAATGCCCTACCACCATGCTGTGGTTTCCTCACGATGTTTTAGAGTTGGAGAGGTGTCCTCGAACCCACGTCCATCGACTCGAAATCCGGCCTCACTACCCACTGCGCCATCATAGCTTAATGTCAACTATCAACATATATCAATATGTCACTCAATAAGGAAACATCTGACGGTAAGGCGATAATCCACCTACAGTGACTGTTATTAAATTAATGTGTAAGCCTCTTGCGGCGAAACCTAAGCACTAGGTAGTTGGATATACAGTAACTGATACTAAGGCGCGATTCATCGATGCAAATCATTATAGTTTTTATAGAGAAGCATTACATCAAGTTTTATAGAGACAGAATTATTATATCAGGTTTAGTAGAAACAGAATCATTACCTGGTTTTATATATATATACGCGCACTGGCAGCATAACGCAAGAAGGAATATTTAAATTTTAAATTGTTTTTTATTCTCTGAAACAATATTTATCAATATTATAATTTTAGTTGTCATTTTTATATATTCATTACGCTTTATGAGTATACGTATTTTATTATATCTCTCCTACACCTAAATAAACGCATTAGATCATGGCAGAAACAATTTATAAAATGACTATGTCAAGTTTTTAAATTTAGAATTACTATGCCAGATTTTGTAGATACAGAATGTTACTAAGTTAATGTTTGTGAATACAGATGGATTTATAAATAGAGTTTTGTATATATTGTATTTAGTTTATACATAGAGTCGCTATGCCGACTTTAAAAAATAATTAAGCCGCATTTTAGAAACAGTTTTTTTAATCATCACTATTAACACGTATAAAATAATTATACCATGGAAAATTTAGAGTGACTATGCCATGTTTTATAGAATTACAATATAAATTTGTATGAGGGAAAAATCTACGCTGGGACATATTTTATTAACAACAGATGCGTGTAGATTCTTACTAGCTATTTGCCCACGGCTGCGGCCGCGTTGCATATATTCTTCACTGCGTTTTAATTTTTTCTATACGGAATCCTAATTATTATTAGGTAAAAATATTTCTCATAAATTATAGCACTTGCCCGTAAAACTATGCATTAAATAGGGTTTTATTTAAATTTTTTGCGTTTTGGAAAATTCAAAGTACCCTTAGTTACCCGGAGTAACTTAAGCTATCTATTTTAAAAAGTCGTGTCAAAATCGATCCAGTCGGTCTGGAGATTATCCATTAGAAACAAACATACAGACAACATTTAAAAAAATTAAATATTTGTTATAGGTATCGTATAATACATTCATATGTATTTAGTAAATAAACTTAATTTTAACATTACAAACAGACATTTCAATTTTATTTGTTAGAATAGATATAGATTAATCGGTGCTGGTTTTTTTTTCTGACTGATGGAATTATTTATAATATATCTTATTTTTATGAAAGTAAAAATTTAAGAATAATATTTACTCTATATCAAAAGTCATTTAATATTCTATTAGGGTTTCCAAAAAGATCATCTATTATGTTATTTTGAACATGTACTGGGAACCCCTCTAGTTCATAGGATATAACTAAAGTTGCCTATCGCACGAAGTGTAGCCTTCTGGTCATGTTACCGAAATATTGAAACTTCAGTGACAGTGAGATCAGATCAAATCGTCGCATATTAGTTTAATATACGAATATTAACTCTAAATAAATACTTTACCAACCACTCTATAGATATAATTTTTATAAAACACAAAGTTAGTATAAATCTCAACGGAGCCCGAACTCTGTCCAGATAAAATCTCTCATCCTAAATGGGTAAAAGCGCGTTTAACTTGTTTAAACACTCCCGGGGGCATTTCCAAGGACATTTTAGGAGTTACAGAACATAAACAATAAATAAATACATGTAGTAATAATTTAAAAGTATTTTAACCTCTTCCATTCCTTATTGTTAACTATTCATGATAAAACTATAGAAGTTGGTAATTTAATTTTATTTTTGTTATGGTATCATTGGCAACATTAATTAAGAAACAATAATGTGACATGAGTGTTGTTGCGTTTTCTTGTATTATACACGAAATAGGCTCAGTGTTTTGACCACAACCTCACCTGATGTTAAGTGAAGATGTGGTCCAGGATGGTAAACACACTAAGCCTAGAGGTACTGGTTCTCAAGTGATGATGCCGGAACACACCTATTGGTATATGGCGACAGGTTTTTAAACTTGAGGGTGGCAGCTACCCAGGCGGGCATGCCCTACCACCATGCTTTGGTTTCCTCGCGATGTTTTCCTTCACCGAAAGCTCAGCTCGATTTTAGAGTCGGATACCTGGGGATCGAACCCGCGTCGATTGACGCGGAATCCGGCCGCGTTACCCGCTGCGCCATCATCGCTTCTTATATTTATGAATTATTTTTGTATTAACGAAGACGCGCATCTTAATGTTCATACATTGGTATACTGTTACAATATATTGGTACATACTTCATGTACGCTGTACTGTGGACTTTATACCCAGGTATTTTTTGAAATGAAATTTAAACTTTACGATTCTGATAATAATGTTATATATAAACTATTTGAGCAATTTACAATATATAATAATAATACTATAGCGAATCACTAAAGAATAAGTTACCTTTGCCTTCCCAATACATTTTTGCTAGTTTAATCTACGTTCGCAAACATTTAAACAAACTTGATATGACAAACGGCCGATATAATTTTAATACCAGAAGTAATCATAAATTAACCGTCCCACGCTTTAGGCTTAGAAAGTTTAATACAATGTTTTTACATAATAGTGTCAGTGTCTACAGTATGGTTCCAAAGTACATTGCCGATTTACCTGTTAATTACCTATTAATAAGTTACATGTTAATAACTTCAAGCACTGGAAATTAATTATATAATTTATACTATACTTACAGGATCGAGTTTCTTGGCGGTTCTACTCAACTAGGGTTGTTTTCCGACTCACTGTTAGTTTTAACACGTTCATAAACGCCTTCCCAGAACCCAAACTTGGTAAACAATTTTTGATTAATTTTATTTTCAGTCAATGTTTTTTTTTACGACTTCACACTACAAAGCGTTTTATTACTAACTTATCACCTTGCATGTGAAGCATTTCACACTCGAGTGTATGTAGCTGCGATAACAAACGCATGAAAGGAGTTTTACTCCTTATTACTTCACATAATAGATGAGGAAGCGAATTGCTTTGTGCAAAGATAGCAAATTATATAGCAAACTAACAATACGAATGTGGTGATATAAAGGGAATCTCTTGTATTTTGGTACTGGAATAAGCAATAATAGTTATGTATGTATTATATTAAAATATATAAAATATTGTAGCGATTGATTCATTTATAGCCTTATTAATTTCAAAATTACTTTGGACAAAATAAAAGAAGATAAGGGTAAATAAATGTTGAAAATTCGAGTTCTTACGATTTGATTTGACACGGCGCAATTGTCAACATTATAAATTATTATGTGGAAGCAAAGCCACGGGCATAGCTAGTGTAATATATGGCCATTTTCCCTAGTTAACCTTCGTAAAAAAAAGTAATGCAATTTCCCCACGTGAGTGTATTAATTCCCGTTATAAAGCCGAAGGGCGCTGTAAAAGAGTCGATTGTTTTCGATAACGACTCAGCATCGAGTCAGCTGATTTTTACACCCTCTCAAATGGTAGCGTGTTTGGATTAACTGCGGTTTAAGGCTGTGAATATACAATGAAATCTCGATAACTCGAGTCTCGTTAAGTGGTAATCCTCAGTAAGGTAAAAAGTACCTATTCCTTCCGCTAAAAATGTGCGGTATTTTGAATTCATTAGACTTTGTTAATCGAACATAATGTTAATTTCCCTCAAAGGTATGTTAGTACGTATTTATACTCTATAATCTGAGTACACACAATTTGTGCCACTGTCATGTGGGTAAGATGTAATTTCAATCTTTTATCAACGTTACCAAGCTCCAGCAAAACGGTGGCCCATCCCTCTCGAAATTTCCATGGAGCTTTGTCGGAACCTCAGAATGAATGTTACACGTTATTTTCTGTAGTAAACTTAACTTGTGCACAATAACCAAACTATATCACACAAAACGCTACTAAAGTTACATGATATAGAGTCAAATAGAAGAGTTTGATGAATTAAAGAAAACAACTGCTGCATGACAGACTGAGATCTCACCAAAAATGCAATCCAAACAAATTCACTAAGCTTTTTAAGTATTCATAGCTTCAGAAGAAATTTCTTATGGACAAGCAGGTAATTATTTGACGGACTTTTTATTTAACTATGAATCTACAACTTTTTGAAACGAAATGTTAGCAATTAAATGCATTATATATTGAAGTTTTTATGTAGTAGAAAACCCGTTAAATCGAAACTTTTAGCATTTCCCTAGAAATTCGACATATCTACATTTTACTGTACATGGTTATAGATAACACAAAAGGTAGTCGAGAAAATTTGTGCGTTAGAGAAAAGTGGGAGTTTTTTATATTTTTTTGGTGCAAAAGTTACGTGGTCCGTATGAGCCTGTATTTAAAGATATTTATTTACAAAACATACGGGCCTTAGGCTGAAAGTGAACAGCTTTAACATTATTAGCTCGTAAGAATAAATGGTTAGGGTAGGGGTTGTGAAAACAAAATAAAATTTGATAGCTGTAGATTCTTCTTCTTCTAGGTCCCTCTCCTCACTACGTCTTGTCGGTACAAGACGAGTGAGAGGAGAGGGACCTTCCTTCGGTTGGCCGAAGATTCTGATTAAGGGGGAGGTTGGTGTAGCCTATGTGTCAGGCTACATCCCCTTCCACCCCCGGACATGCATTCTCCAAATGTGAGAATTTTTTCCAAAGGTGGGGGGGAGAGAGCCTGTGGGACAAGTAGCAACTCTCCCCCACCCAACTGGGCGAGATGAGAGGAAGAGGCCCAGTTGGGCTTGCCGCAGGGGGCGACGCGGTGCTTGCGTCTCCGATCCCGCATCGCCCCTCTTAATGCGGCGGGTGGCCCTGTGGGGTTTAGCGGGTATTCCCGGTGCCCTCAGCGCCGGGCGAGTCCCACACACTCCTCCATCGACCCCATCGGAGAGACGCTACGGATTGAGGCATACGAGGCTCGATGGAGGCAGTGCGTAAAAACATTTCCCCGTAAAAAAAAAATTATGCTAACGCTTATAATGATGAGGGGAGGGTCTAAAAATCAACAATGCGCTAAACACTTAAACGCCCCATAAAACTAGCATCTAGATGTCTCTAATACAAAGAGGATAAACCGCAAAATTAAAAAAAAAGAAACAAATTTCATGGTCCCATGATCGTTTGGTTAGCGACCATTCTCAAGGTGTATTTTGGGAGCATAACTTCAGAGCCAGTTCCTGTGGATCTACCGTCTTACCGTCTCAGATTACGTCGTCATTCAGCATAAACTGAGATTGTCGTTTACATAATATTCACTACACAGTATATAAATGAAAATTATACTTATTATGCGTTAACATGTCCACAAAGACCGGTTTTGCACCACCCGCATACAGTGTATGTTGTCGGTGCCTACCCATGCAGCGTCTGCATATACATGTTGGCCATTCGAGAATCCATTGACTCCGTGGGGCATCGATTCTAAGAGAAATGTGCCCAGCCCACTGCCACATTCGTTTGGTAATTCTTCGGGTATGTCGGTTACTTTAATTCTTCTAGGGACTCCGTCATTCCTGATTCGATCACGCAATGAAATTCCGACCATGGTCATTCCCTTTTGCGCAACTTTGAACTTTCTTATTAGACACATTGTGAGTGACACATCTCTGTGCCATATGCCATTACTGGCAAGACATACTGGACAAACATACTGAATTCTGTTTTCAGACAGTGCAGTGTTTTGGGACGAGAATACAATATATTTTATTAGGTATTTTTTTGTATATTTAGAACAATTTAACAGACGGATGAAGAAATGAGCGTGCCGAGGAAGCTTGTAGGAAGCGCCAGTATTAATTAAGGTGTGAAAAGTCTGCGTAGTACGGGTATATCTTTTCGAGGTAGGAAAGTACGTGGATGTAGTTCTAGTGAGCTATTAAATTATAGTAAGATAATTAATTACACATTTGTATGAAAGGTGCGTTTACAAGACTGTTCATGGAGTGAATCTATACTTATAATAAAAGGCTAACGAGACGAAATCTGTCCATTGAAGATATTTAAGAAAAATACTATGTGGGGCTTTAGAATCGAGAGCAGAGCACATTTCGATAGTTTTAAATTTTTTGTCTGTCTGTTTATTAATTTGTTCGCCAATCATGCAAAAACTACTGAACCGAATTCGATGACAGTTGGTAATGGCATATATTGCATCCAGGAGGATTGAATCCCAAACGGGTAAAGCCGCGGGCACAGCTAGTTAGATAATAAAGTTTGTAATGTTTTTTCAATAAAAGTTGTTTTCTAAAAAGTTTTAACAACTATGTTAACGACGCGTTATGAAGGCCGTTTTGACACATTACAATAATGTCGCAAAATGTTAGTTTATTTTTTATCTAGTTTTAATAATTTACTTAATATGCTTAATTGAACTAAATATTGGAATGGAAATGAGTATACATACGTGAATTTGCATACAAACAACAAATTCATACATAAAAAAAAGACAGAAAAAGGTGTCACAAACGGTCATAATAAATCAGATTCTTTCATACTGCTAGTTTTACTGTCATCACGTCATTATTGACAATAAAAAAAGTAATTTCGTCTTTCAAACGTAGTTATTAATTTATATGTCAAAACGGCCACCATAGGGAGCCAATTAATCGCAAATTTCAAATGTGCAATCACGATGTCCGAAGTATCGGGTAAGATAATAAAAAAAACGGCATTTATACTTTATTTAACAAAACCCATATAATATAATAATAAATCTTATTGAAAGAAAAGCGGTCGTTACGTGGATATCTGTGGTATGCGCTAAATTTCATCATCTGAATAGAGAGTACGTGCGTATTTCCACACCCTCTGGGTCGACAAATTAATGCAGGAGTTTGGACACGGAAGTCAATAGCCATCGAGTTAAAACATTTTAACTACTGGATATTACTATATACTGTACACGAGTATAGTAAATTTGAAAAATGAATGTATTCGTTTGATAATGATCGATGAAATAATTATCGTTCGTTTCTACGACTTACGTTTACAATGACTCTTCTAGTCATTGGAATTGTGTGTTATATATTTTTCAATTTTGAAGTTTTCCATTGGTTCTCCCATTAATGTTTAGATGTCATTCAAAATTTAGGTTAATACAATTCCGCGGAATTTTTTACATTCAGTTAACGGCCTAGCCGAGGTTTGTATCACTTTGGCAACCCTTGTGCTAGTTACATTTTTACGGCTGAGTGCCTTCAACACTCGCCCCCAAAGTCACGGTGAAGCAATAAAGGCCCTTCCAGTCAACAGCGTTAGCTAGAAGAAAATAAATAAATAATTCAAAAACTTCAGCCGTTATTTAAAAACATTATATTTATTAAAGATCAAATGGTTTAGTGTAAGTTTTTTATTTTCAAATATTACTTGCTACAACAAAATATATTAAAACTTGTCTTGAAAACTCATCTGTAATTTAAATGGCGAAAAATGTGCTGAACTATTTTATCTTTATTGTATACAAGCTGTGTGCCCGCGGCTGCACCTGCTTTTCATATATTCTTCACTGCATTTTTTTGTACGAAACCCTAATTCTTGTTTAGTACTAAGCTGAAGTAAAAACATTTCTCATAAATTCAAGCACTTGCCCGTAAAATCGGATTTTATTCAATTTTTTATGAGTTTTAAGTTTTTTACGCGAACCTCAATTATTTTCTAGAACTAAAATTACCCTAAGTTATCTAGAGTAACTTCAGCCATCTACCAAAAATAGTCTCGTTAAAACCCATCCAGCCGTTCCGGAGATTAACCGGATCAAACAGACAGACCGACAGGCAGACTGACAAAAGTTTTAAAAATTGCATTTTTGGTATAGGTACATTGTATACATTCATATCAATATATAGAAAAAAGAAATTTGACATTAAAAACAGACACTACAATTTTATTTATTAGTATAGATGAGAATTTTAATTGATCTATTTTATATGGTTTAATGTCGCAACAAAATTATATGATGCTAACTAATGTGACCATTTATTTTTTACTCAAAAGAGGACCTTTTTTTTTTTTTTTGACGGGGGGAAATGCATTTACGCACTACCCACTCAAAAGAGGACCTAAGATTTAATACGTAAATAAACAGGTTCTCAAGGAAAATTGAAAATGTTTTTAATGTTGTCAATTTTTAATTCAAATTATTATAAACTAAATTTATTATTGTGCAACATAAAATTTTTAGTCATATTTGTATTTGTCAAAACAGGACTTTGACGATGAAACAAATTCGCTAAAAACAGTTGATTTTAAGTAAGAGTAAAATTCTTAGCACTTTTTTGAAGTGATAACTTCTTATGGGAAGGTAAACCGCTTCGTTACGTAACGCGTTACGGCACCAGGCTATATTATATGGCTTCCCTTTTTCTCACACATACGGCAGCGGTAGGCATCAACTTAGATTAGTTTAAATTATCACTTCTGTCGGGCGTTCGCACACGTTTTTTTTTATAGTTATAATTTGAACTTTTAAGCAAATTTTTTTATTCGCTTTGTGATGACGGGATTCTTACATCCCTAAAATGTACTGTCAAATCACTTATCATTTCTGTCGGGCGTCCCTAGACGCAGATAATTTTTTAAATATTCAACTCATTTATCAACACCGCTTACGTTGAATATTACCCCTAATTAACCCCTTGAGCACTAACCTGACGTTTACGTCAGCTTTCCATCGTTGTCCTATTATCTTCTTATTGTCTCATTTTTATAGGTTAATACAAATCACATTAATAAAAAAAATCTTTATAAAAAAGATAATTAATCAATAATTATGGGTATTATTCATGTTAATCATAATATTCTCGCGGTTTTGATAAACGGGTACACAGATTTTTTTTTTAGGACAATGGGACAGATAACCAAAAATAAGGGTATAATATAGTCACGTTAATAATAATTGATAATACAATCGTAGATGCAGAACTTAACCAACAAACAAATAAATCCCAAAGTATTTCATTAAAACCCGAACAAACAATCAACTTGAAATATATACAGCCAATGTTTTTTCCCATTGATATTTGATTTTCAACGCTTTAGTTGTACAGAGAATTGTTATTGGTTCCAATCACAAAGGCCTTCGTCAATATCGAGAATTCCAATACGACGTAAACTGAGAATAACTAGCTATAGTTGGAATGTCTTTGGAAAATGCCGTTGTTTATAACTTTGTGTGTATGAATAAACTAAATCCCTAACCCAACGTTGCCCCTTACTTTATCGTATAAAAACATTTCACTTGTAGACACATTTTTATTGAAGTCATTAATTGGAACATAAATTATCGTGTCTAAAAGCTCGTACATATACGTATCGAACCGTGGACATTGTATGGCGGGAGGCCTAAGTAGGAATGGGAAGAAGATTTTCGAAAATATCGGTTTTTTAATCGATTCAGAAAAAACATCGTTGTCCAAGAGACCAATCTTTTATCGATGTGTTTGATTTGACTTTTTATTCGTAAATAGTATTAATCCAGTGGTCAAAATTAGACTACAATCATCATTTATTGCAAAAACTGCTTATGATTTTTATTCGTAGCACTAAAGGTTGTCAATACCAACTGAACAAAAAACGAAGAACGCTTAACCTACTAATAAGGAAAAAATGGCACTAAACTATTTTATCTTAGTCTGTTTATAGATAATCATCCTATCATGAAAACAAAAAGAATACTCTAATAATCGATACTAAATTAGTTTGAAAAATCAATCTTTTGGACCTTGAAGTCTAGCGAATCGATTTAAAAATCGTTCATTTTCGGAAAGGATCGTCATTCCTACTTAGGCGACTGGTGAACTTGGCTGCTCGCCATACCATGTCCGTGGTCCAATTCGTATGTGTATTAACGGCTTTAAGTTGGTCCAAGTTACACACGGCGTGTAAAATTTCATTATGTTCGGTTGAGCAGTTTATCGAGTACATGTCCATACCGATTAAGCATCCCTTTCTCTATCTTTGTCACTATATCCTCTAACACACTACAACGTTTCCTTATCCACACTATTCCTTACTTTATGTATTTAGTTAATGATATAATGTTTTTTTGTAATATCAAAATTTATTTTGTTTTACTAAATATATATGAATGTATATACGATACCTAGACCGAAAATACAATTTCTAAAATTTTTGTCTGTCTGTCTGTTTGTTCCGGGTTATCCCCAGAAAAGCTGGATTGATTTTGACGGGATTTTTTTGGTATATAGCTGAAGTTACTTCGGGTAACTTAGGATACTTTTAATTTTCGAAAATAATTATGGTTCCGCGTAAAAAAAAATTAAAACTCATAAAAAATGTAATTAAAACCTATTCAATGCTCAGTTTTACGGGCTAGTGCTTGAATTTATGAGAAATACGTTTACTTTATCTTAGTACAAAAAAATAGGGTTTCGTATAAAAAAAAATGCAGTGAAGAATATTTAAAACGCAGGCACAGCCTCGGGCTCACAGCTAGTCCTTAAATAAATCTAGATTATTGAACGTATGTGAATTTTGTAAAAAAAAATGCTAGCAGAGCACAAATATGCTCAAATGTTGCATTGGTCTTAACTAAATGCTCACCACAACCTGAACAACCACTCAGGTATCGGCCAAGCCGAGGTTTTGTTTAACTTTGTTAACCCTTGTGCTAGTTACCTTTTTGCGGCAGAGTGCCTTCAGCACTCGCCCCCAGTCACGGTAAAGCTGTAAAGGCCCTTCTGGTCAATAGCGTTAGCTAGTAAAAAAAAAAAATCCTGAACAACAGTTAGAAACATAAATTAAGATTTCAAAAAATACAAGTATGTTTTAATCATCAAACTATACTTCGGTGTTATTGATTTTTTTTTAAGCTTTTTTTACAGCTTTAATCTTGTTTAAATTGCTTAAGCATAAAATTATTGAAAAAGAAATGGTGAAATTATGATCATTGCGCTTAGCTTTTTACAGTATAAACAAATCCGGTCATAAAGATATAACTGCGCGTCCGGTCTAAACCCACATTTGTATGTGGCCGTTGTTTACACACACATGCTTTTAAGTACCCTCCGGCCCCGACACCTTTTTCAGCTCCATCCCATTATTTTAATGTCTATGTATACAAATTTTATTTTCACCCACACACACTCTAAATAATTAGACGCACTCACATTTATTTTTAAATTTATTAATATACAGAAGAGAAGATAAATTAGTTAATTACTTTTCCAATGTTTTGAATGAAATAAGAACCTAAGTATCATTCAGTGAAGAAACACTGCATGTTGAAGCTGTAGATTAAAGTTATTCTCGTCATAATTGCCTCTGTGACGCAGTTGTAGTACGGTCTGTCGTTCTGAGGTCGCGGGTTTGATCCCCGGATCGGGTCAAGTGATATTGGGTTTTTCTACTCAGTATCATCCCGGAGTCTGGAATTTATGGCCGATATGGCGACAGGCTCGCTCCCTGTCACATCTAGGACGGAACTAAGCTCGGCGAAATGTGGGTGGTGCAGTTCGCTATTTTACCTTTGCCTAACCCTTGGGGGAAGACAGGCGTAAGCTTATGTTATCTTATGTTTAAAGTTATTCCTTCCTCAACATTACACAAAATTATTTAGCCACACCCTACTATATATATATATATATATATATAATAAATGAAAACGTTTATTATATGTGTATATATATATACATATATAAACTGTATGCTCGCGGCTCCGCCCACGTTTCATATATTCTTCACCGCGTACCTTATAAAAACAAATGAACGAAGAAAAATGGGAGTCTTTTGTTTGCATTAGCGCGGAAAAAATGTACGTAAGAGTAAATTTAAAAAATAAATGAGTAAGGGTCGGTGGAGTCCATAAAATAATTCTACGTCGAATGGTAGTAATCCCATCCCCATTCGTTCAGTAGTTTTGAGGAGATGGTGCCTCAAAAGACCCCCATTTACCTTTTACATATATAAATATGTTTAGATGAATAGTTCTCTGTTTAAATTATCGCCCTCTCACAATATTTAATGACATAAACTTAAAATAAACGATTTTATTTAGGTATTTATTTCCTCGTGTGGCTTAGGTAATGTATACACGAAAACAATAGATAACAATTAAGGACATATTAATAGGTTGAGAAAAAAGTTTTTTCCCGTAATGTATGTATAAACTTGTAATAAAATCTCTTTGGCTGTACTATTTATATGTGGCTGGTTTCGATGACATTAAAAAGGTTACATTTGAAAAAAGAAACAAATTAGTGAAATGTTGTTTCCAGATATATGTAATATTATTTAATCATTGTTTCTTTGTATATTTGTGTTTTACTTGTTCCTAAACTGTTAAATTCGATTTCGTGGTGGCATTTCAACGCACGCCGGGCACTTTATAAGAATATAAGTTCTCGAGCAAGTAGACCTTAATTTGGCAGACAAGTTATAAGAAATGAATTGTAGTAAAAAAACTATAAGTATGGTATAGGAAAACATCAATTTATTTGTAAAAGAAATCCCTATATTAGAAGAAAAGGATTATGGCAAAGTTCTAACTTTACCGAGTGATCGATTACGAAAGATTAATAAGATACCTCGGGCATACTCCGAAACCTTGGCTATCCTTAGTCTTATGCTTTTTTTTATACCTTTTTTCTTACTCCAAATTTATATTGCCTATTCCAAAACTTACTTTTCTAATTACCCATCCTTAGTCAGTGTTCTAAAATTTACCTCTATTCGTTCCTTGTCCCCTCTTTCTTGACTATCTCATCCATGAAATCTAATAGGGCTATATGGTTTTCATGTCGCCCGTCAATAATTCCGAGAGATTTTCTATGCTTAAATTCCTGCAGTTCTAACCTCAAGGTCACTAGACAAACCAAATGTGGGATAGTCTATTTAAATGGGAATAAAATATTATGCCCGAATTTCACACTTTAATATTAGGTATATTCTTAATTGTTATCGATTGTGCGTATTTTATGGATACTTATCCTAAGCCACACGAAGAAATAAATACCTAAATAAAAATATTAAAGTTTATTTCATTAAAGATTGTGTTGAGCGTGACAATTTAAACAAAAGAGAGAGAACTTTAAAAGGGTAATTAATGTTTTAGAAGTTTAAAACGTTCATTGAAGTATTGAAAAACTGACTGATGTAGCCGAGAAGCCAAACAAAACAATTTAACAAAGTTATCCAATAAAGGAGTCGATATTGTCGCACTTTATCCGTGAGAATTTTAACACCATATAATAAAACGATTAAGTACATTCATTGATTAACATAAACAGTTTCAAATACTTGTGGTCCATACTAATAAATAAAATTGAAGTATCTGTTTTTAATGTCAAAATTTTTATTTTACTGAAGATTGCCTGATGTGGGTACAGATCGATGATGTGGTCCACTTTTTGGTGAAATATGTTCGAAGTAACGAATTTAGATTTTAGTTTGATGCGTCTGCACAGTTTTACATTAGTTTATTTATTGCTAGGTTAACTGACTTTATGGTTTATTTTTGTAAAGATCTGTACAAAATTAAATTAAGTGAATAATGGAAGTAAATTGTAAGTGATAATGTGATTATACTAAGCTAAGCTTAAAAAGCGACTAAGGGTTAAACCAGAGGATGGGCAGCAGCATCCTCTGAGAGTACCACGAATACTTCTATATATATATAATTCGTATTGCGATCGCCAACCCGCCTGCCAAGCGTGGTGATTATGGCAACTTCCCCGTTATTCTTTGATGGACACCTATGTCCAGCAGTGGACGTTATTCCGTTGATTTGAAATTGGAAGCCTAAAAATAAAGAGAGAGAATGTTATGTTTTGTTACAATAACTTAGAAGCAAATACCTATAGACTCGGCATATTTGACATCCTGAACCACATTGTCTCTTAATATCAAGTCTATAGTATTATAAAACATAATATTCTAGATTTGAACTATCTCAAAGTTTCTCATGACTTCTGTGAATATCATTAGCCCTATAGACTACGCAGAAGGTTCGTTCGTGCAGTCGAAACCCTAATTAGACCTTTGTTCAAAATTAGTTTAGCCAAACTCGATTTTAAGGCCGCGATCTCTAACGATTGAATTTAAATGTAAATTTCTAAATCAAGCATTTTAAAGGAAACGATCAGAAGATTTAACACACAAGCAGTGTCCATGTTTCCTATTTTATAAGGGCCTTTCAAATATTGCATAAGTATAAATGGAGATGCTTTGTTTATTTTCTATGCCGTGCGGGGACGGGTGGTCTGAATTTACAAAATTACATAGTAATAGTTTGGGGTAAGAGTTTGGCTTATAATCGCTGACAAGGGGAGAGGGATTAAAAAATTAGCATTTGTTTGCTTACTTAAGAGGGCATGCGGTTGGCAACAGATTTAATAAGTAGGTATTTCAGAAATCTATTGCTATCGCGTTACGCCCCAAGGAAAGAGTACAAAACACGAAAGGGACAACTGCAGTTCGGGCTGATATTACCGTATGCAAAATACTCGTAGACGAAAACATCACATCGTAGTACCCTGTTTCCTCGTCCAAAACTGAACCGATTTTTAATTTCTTTTCAGTTTTAGAATAATAAAGATTTTGGTTATAACTCTACATTTACAAAATGGCAGTAAAAATCGAGCATTTTTTTTTGTTTTCAAAGGCTCCTAGTGTTTACAATAACTAATTTGTGGAAAAAACCAAAACGTACGAGTATGGCGGTAGGGATATATATTATTTGATTTTAAAATAATTTACCATAATCCAGGGAGGAAACAGGTTATGGAATAAATGCCGCTAGCATATCCTGTTAACATTTCAATGATACCATAGTGCGTGTTTCATTTTTTACTGCAAATTATATATGTTATTACATTCAATGGTTAAGTTATATATTTTGCAATGCAATGTGTAGGTTGTCGAATTTTTTTTGTAGACCTATATAATTCCTTATTATCTGTACCTCATGTCACAAACTGTATTTACATAAATACTTGTATAAATCACTCGGAATTTGTCACCACAATATTATTAAGCCAACAGTCATAATATAACTGTCTAAGTTAAGACTCATGCAGCTCAGGTGCTTTTACGCCTTTAATGTTCGCCCCAAAAGTCCAAACTATTGTTTTTTGTTCCAAAAAAAAAACTGTAATCTTTTCAAAAAAAAATTAGATTTATAATTTAAAAATTAATTGTTTAAAGCCTTGTTGTGGTTTTCGAATTACCTAAAAGGCCATATACGGTTATATGCTCAAGAAACTAATTTTGAAGAATTGATTTGTCGCTGTACAAATCGTCTCTGTTTCAAGTTGATTTAAAGGATTTCATCAGTGATAATATTATTAAAATTCATCAATTTTTTTTTACCACAAGAACCACAAGAACTAAATTCAGGTGTAAAGTTGTCTAATATGGTGTCAAACGTATTATTATCAAATAAATATTAACTGACATCAGTTGAATAGAGTCAATCTAATATTATTGCAAAATCATTTGCCTTACCGGACGTAATATTAGAGTCCTTATCGACTTAACTGAAGTTAGGCTAATGAGACAACAGTTTGGAATAATGTAAATGTACTTAATGAAACCAAAATCGCTATAAAAATCCTTAGTTTGACGGTGTTGACAAATAAAAATCCAATCGTGTCTTTCATGAACATTTATTAATATAATTTATCATTTTCCATATTCCAATATTTAGTATTAATTTTACCGTATTCCATGATCAGGAACGTACATATATAAGAAGCTAGGTATAGAGGAAATCTACTAGGCTGCAATACCATATAATACCTCCTGTCAGGAGTTGCGTAGAGTACATTCAAGACTCGTCTATTATTACATAATATAATTTTATGTATTGACATTAATAAGATATATTTTAAAAATCTAGTTTGCCAATCGCAAATACGAGTGACGAAATGATATTATTATAGTAAAGGCTTATTATAGCTTCTTTCACCAAGTTTCCTTTAACTGTTACCTCCCTTATGACTAGAACATTTATTTTTAATATATATTATTATATATAAGTTATGTTTTTTTTTCTATTTCATAATATTTCCTACATCCTATTGACATAAGTTTACCATCAATTTTTATATAGCAACTACTTTTTATTCGTCTACTTCATTTAAATATAATAATTAACTCTACATACATACATTTTGTGATAGAATAGTGGAACTGCTTTCCGGGATGGGTCCTCGAATAGAAAATAAATTGGGAAACGTAATATAAATCGGGCCTCGTCGCCGGTAGCAGTTCCCGGGGTCTGATTCACCGAGCATTATGTCAAGGCGTACGGATTAGGCAATAAGGCTGGGTGATTGCCCAACCACGTATGCGGACACTCGATCAATCAGATAAAGAAATATTAAAAAACGATAAATAAAACAAACCAAAAAAAAATCATTCTAAATTTTGTATAATTTATAAAATGTCCAAAAATATGATCGAACTAAAATCTAGGTCCCTGTTATCAATTCGAATGTTATCTAATACTAAAAGAATTTAATGTATTGGAAATGAAATTTAGGAATCCGAAGATCGCAGTAACGGGTCCGTTTGATGATGCTAGGGTTGTGGCGTCCAGTGGAACGGCGGTCAAGTCGGCTGGCGTGAGCTGGTCGCCGCTTCACAGGAGCTAGTGCGGATGATGTCTACCCCCACTTCTGGAAGAGGCCCATGCGCTGGCAGCGGCAGTTGGAGCCCCAAAGGTTACAGCGGCAGGACGACGAGTGGCAGCAGTCGCCCGGCCGGTGGTCACAGTTACCGCCGCGCCGGATACAGGCTCGCCTGAAAACGTAGATCAGCGACGAACGTCTGAAACCACATCATTGAATTCTAACCTAAGTCTGTGTTCATGCTAGGAATAAACTCGTGCAAAAGGTGCATGCATCACACAAGATTTTTTTAAGGAAGACACAAATGCAAATCTTTGCAAGCAAGCGCGTTATATTCAAATCCTAAAATATAACAGACAATTGGTTCAAAATCATTTTGTGTAGCCCCTTTGGCATTAAGTACGATATGCCTCGAAGAATTATCTAATAAATCAAACAACGCTCTTGGTTTAATGATATTCCACGGCTATATATACATATTAAAACTTACTTCCCGACATCCTGAAGCAGTTGTAAATCAGCCGGATCCTCCCCGTAATCAGCCAAATTTACTTCCAGATCGTTGTCTCCTGTTGAAATTGGAAATGTTCAATCCATGTTTATTTAATATGTGTATCTTTCTTAATGAATTGATTTAACATGATTTTTCCTGTTATTTTTGTAGACGTCGTTTTTTGTTGAATTTATTTACCTTCGCTTCACAAAGTTCTTACATTTGTCTAATTTTATATGATGAACAATAAGATTATCTTATGTATAGCATAAGCTTCTTCTTTGTATGGTATTTTTGTTGTCGAATTTTACTTCTTTTATTTGTTCCTATAATCCATAATAGTATGCCTATTATTGCCATGGTTTTTCTTGAATTATTTGGATTTATTAACTATAATGTAATAATAATAATTTGTGGCACTTTAGTCTCAAATATATACTTCCTTATAGATCAGGCTCTATACTAATAAATCAGTATATTTAAACCAAAAATATTTTAAATTTAAATATTGATTTTTTAAATAATTTTATGCAATAAATAGATGTTCATAGACCGCTTCGTTAGTATTTTTTTTAAATATGGAAGTAATAAGATTTCTTATAGTAATGGCTTAAAAGGGGTTAAAATAAATTACCAGGATCAATGTAGGAGGCATGTACCCACTCGGCGGCGAGCAGGACAGCCGCTAACGCCAGCAGGAAGGCGCCGGCGCGCGGCATTCTGCTCACGCACCTCTACCGCTGCTTAACTGTCAAAAGATAAACCGGCCTTTAATTAACAGTTAACCTTTCAATGTCATCTAATTTTATTTGGAACTGACTAAATTTACCTCGACAGCTTTGTCAAGTTTTAGAGGCTAGCTCTTAAGGGTACCCCAGATGTGACTTCTACGAAATTTGCCCCGCGCTAAACCTAAGTTAAGGAAACTGTGGATCCCAAGGTCCTTTATAGAAACCATGTATTTGTGTGTAGTGCAGTGTAATCTGTGGTATGCTCGTACGTAAAAGTGTCACATTACACCATTTATAACGAAAGAACGGCTGGGCAGACTCTTATGATCTTCGGTTTGTTGTATTTGCCTTCGCCCCGAACAGCAGAATAACTTGTACGTGAACGAAAAAATTTTGGGAGAAAAATCTCATAAAGAAATTCGTTTTTTTTTTTTTCATACAATTTGTATGTCACGGTATTTTTGACTGATTTCGATGAACTTTTTTTGTTCGTTCTAGACTCGAGAAGTTTTCTCTATCTTATTCGAAGAGAAAGTAAATTCGATAAAAGAGAGTCGATTATAATATAATACTTATAGATTTTAAGGTGGTACAAAGTTCTTCTGGACAGTTAGTTTTACTTAACACCAATAATAATAATCATCAAACGTTACCGTATTTATGTTCATTTCTTAAGTGACTACACATTCCAGCCCCTCTTCCTATTCCCTAACCGAGGAGACTCTTGAACCTCCATGTAACACTTGTGAACCAGTGACACTTTCATGCACTTGCATAATACTCTAATACATAGTACCATACACCTTTCCACACTACACATAGATATGTGGGTTCTGTAAGGGACCTTATGAAGATAGTTTAATTGCAGCGCGAGGCAATTCAACGGAATTTACCTCTTAGATAGTTTAACTCAAACCTATAGTCGACCTCTTTGGCTACCTTGTACTAGTGAGCTTTAAGCCATCGCCTCAATAGTTTTAAACAAATGTAGTCATATATATGAAATGTAGATAATCGGTATTATTTTATAATCACATTATATTTAAATTTAAAGCGAAAGGGAGAGAGTGGCCGGATATCGCGTCAATGGATGCGGGTTCAAATACTCCTATCTAATTCTAAAATCAGTCTGAGCTTTCGGTGAGGGAAAACATCTCGAGGAAACCATAGCATGGTGGTAGGGCATTTCCTAATCATGCTCACCTGGGTAGCCTCCACCCTCAAGTTTGAAAATCTGCCGCAAAATACCAATAGCTGTGTTTTGGCAGCATCACTTGAGAACCAATACCTCTAGGCTTAGTGTGCTCACCATCCTGGATCACATCTTCACTTAAGATCAGGTGAGATTGTGGTCAAAGCATTGAGCCTATATCGTGTAATTTTTTTTTTTTACTATAACGTTAAAATCATAATATAAAAAAGCCACAAAGCCACTTCACTCTCAAAATCCTATTTACCAGGAAAACAATAACAAAAACATATAAAATAGGGAAGGTAATCCCAAGAATGGTATTACTGTTATAAGTTCAAAGATCAAGAACAATTTCAAACACAGTTTGGCTTTTAGTGGAGGCTCTTTCCCCTTTTGTTCTAAAAAAAACAACATTTTCTCGAGACGGCGAAAAACACGACTATTGTGTAGTGTCTTCTTATGTTCCTGAAAGTAATGGATTAGCTAAAAGAAACGATGAACTATTTTTTTGTTATCTGTTAGCTTAATAATGTTAGTACATTAATGTTTATAGGCGGATAAATAAATTTTTATACTTGCCCGTCGAAAATATCAAAACATCAACAGAATTAATATTGAAAGCACAATAATCTATTACAATAAAATGCAACGACTCTCTGTGAATAATTTGAGAACCACTGAACCGATTTATATCATTTTTTTTATATAGATGGAACTTGAAATTAATAGATTCAGTACTTTTAAATTTAGCGTGCTTACTATCTTGTTCCATACCCACAGTTAAATTCAGGTGAGACTGAAATGAAAGTGCTGAATACAAGTGCAAAAATCTTATCACTTACTGAGCGAATAATCTAAGCTATTGTAGTACGCTACTAGATAGATACTATATATATAAAACGAAAATGGGTATCGTTTGAGGCACTATCACCTGAAAACTACTGAACGTATCGGTATGGGACGCAGCATTTTTCGTAGATAGTTATAGGCTATTTATTTTTGGATTCAATCGACCCTTTCTCATTTTTTTTATTTACTCTTATGTACATTTTTTTCGCTAATAAAAACAAAAGACTTTTATTTTTCTTCATGCAATTGGTTTTTTTAGGTTACGTATATATTTAAAATGCAGTCAAGAACATTTAAAACACGGGCGCATCCGCTGGCACACATCTAGTGTACATATATAATGAAATTTAATCAAACGCTTCAGTATTTTAAGACGAATATAAAAACATTTATTTTTCTCCTTATCATATAATAAGCAAGACAAATGTCACCCGTTTTATTCATCAAACAGAACGGGTTAATAAAAAAGAAATAATTTCTGTCTGCCGCGTAAGTTTTTTATTTTTTATTATTCTACTCTCCTGGAATCTTACATAGTAATAGTAGTTAAATTGAATTAAAAAAAAACGAGTCGATGGTTATCTAGTTAATTTTAACGCTTAATAATAATATTCGAGGTAATTCGAATTTTGAACGTTACCACAGACCATTTGAGACGATCAGAGGATCGTATTGATTTATGATGAAACAAATCCGTTTCATTTATTTATTCACACACGATTTATGGCATACGAAGAGTTGCCGCTCGTATAGCTAACATCGAAAACAAAACACGGCTGACGTATTTTATTGACTGGAACTGCGATAAACTTTATATGTAACATATACATTGTTTAGAATGTTTCACACATTGGAGTTGAAACCTACACAATCTTTATTCGGTTATAAAAATATTTATTTTTTAGCTCGAAGCAATTATATATATATTTTCTTTGGCTCTAAGATCATTTTTATCTTTTAAACAGCTTGAGAACGCATATGGGACCTTCACCAGGTCGTCGGTCCACCTTGTGGAGGGCCTACCCACGCTGCCTCTTCCGGTACGCGGTAGCCAATCGAGAACCCTTTGGCCTTATCTGGCAGCAGTTTTACAAAGAATAAATAAATAAAAAAATAAGTTGTTGATTTACGGTAACAATGAATCTTGATCAGTATCAAACGCTGACTTGTAAAGTAATCAACAAGCGATCACTGATACCCAATTTCACGCGCTGCCGGCCCCAATCAGAGATTTGCAAATTAATCAAAGTTCGACAACCGTTCCTTTGAACGATAGTGCTGGTTACAATCTTGAGATTACAAGTTCCAACAAAGCACAGATACTATATATTTATACATAACACTGTAATATGTCGCCTAATACTGAAAAGAACAGAACCGAACACTGCTGGAGATAAAGCGATGATGGCTTTGTTGGTAGTGTGGTCGGATTTCGCGTCAATGGACGCGGGTTCAAATCCTGCTACACAACTCTAAAAATCAGCCTAAGCCCTCTATGAAGGAAAACATCTTGAGGAAACCATAAATTGGCAGAATTTTAAAATAATGCTCGCCTGGGTAGCTATCACCCTATAGAAGACCTGTTAGCAAATACCAATAGGTATGTTCCAGCAGCATCACTTGAGAACCAGTACTTAGTGTGTTTACCATCCTGGAGCACATCGTCACTTAACATCAGGTGAGATTGTGGTCAAAGTACTGAATCTGCATCGTGTAAAAAAAAGGCAAAAAAGTTTGGCTTGCAAAAAGTAAGATAGTTAACTCGTGTTTAATTTATCGCGAACAACAGACTGACGGCCGGTTTTAATATGCAATCTCAACCTGTTTTACCTACGGAAAATCGAAATTTAAAATCCTTTTTTTCCCCTAGTGTCAGTGATCAATCAGAAAAACCGATATCTTTTTGGTTCAATCTTCATCTTATGTTTTAAGATTCGATAATGAAACCTACCGTTAGTGAACAACAGTTTATCTAAATTTGTATACTGAAAAAAAAAAACATTCGGCTTGTTAAAATTTGTTGGTTAAACTTTTATTTAGGGACCATGTAGAGGGCATGCCTTATCTCTTACTAGGACGAATGTTAGTATGGAACTTGTACGAAAAACATAACGTGTGACGTCATAATAGTAGTAGTAATGTAGTTGGGATTTATGCAAGTAAATAGTTAAGACTTTTACCGTAGTATATGTAGCCAGAGATGATAATACCATAATACATACGGTAATTACTTATTACGGCTTCATTAGGAGATGAATTATACTGCAATTAATGTTTTTAAATTATCATTAAAATTTTAAGAAAATATCGAGCAAATTTTTGGGACAACATAGAAAAAGTGTAACGATCGAATAGAAAACGGAGTTATAATGGTAGCGTTCTCGGATGGTGTTCCTATTGATGCGGATTGGAATCCTGCAATCTTTCGGTGAAGAAAACATCTTGAAAGTACGATATTGTTCTAGAAGTTCCAGTAAACGTAAACTCACCAACTACTTGAGTTGATACTACATTGAAAATCACACCTGAATAAAATCAGTTCAGGACTGGAATAAATGGTATAGGTACAATAAATGTGACAAATACAAATAAGGACTTTTAATTATTGGCTAAAAATGTTATTGATGAAACCGTTTTTCTATCATACCAAGTTAAGAATAATCAGTCCACGTGTTCCCATAGTTACAAGTGAAAGCCAGTTTCCTTACTTTTTTAAATTCCAATTATTTTTTGACTATATTATCCATACACTTCAGGTGAAATTATTATCAAGATAGCTCTTAAGTAAATAAAAAAATAAACAAATAACTTTTGACATTGCCTTTTTTTTCATTTCTATTTATTTAGCTTTATTTATGTTCTTTAAAAAGCGTTGGAACTTGCTTAATTAGTATATACTTATTTTATAGTTTTAGGTATTTCACTTCAGTTTTTTTTTATCTTTACACTACCGAAATAATAATCAACTTAAAATATAAAGTAATCAAGTTAGTACTTTAGAATCCCTCGAGAGCCATGCATAACCATTAAGAGTATAACGTAGACTACCATTCTTAAAAAAGCTTTTTACAAAAATTAATTATCTCTGAATTAATTAAAAGGAACCAATGAACGAAAAACAATTTCTTTAGGCGCTGAAGCTTTTAGTCATACTGAATATTAATAAAAACATTATACTGATTTGAAAAAAATAAAACATTTTTTAGATGTACTGAATTGATTTTGGTAGCCTTTGTCCACAATCTCACCTAATGTCAAGTGACGACATAAATGAAGATTGTAATCACGCTAAGGGTTAACTTAGGGATTACTTTTACTCGGACTATAACTTATTGTAGAGGATTCGAATTCACCTCGATCGATGCTGTCCCGTCAACTAAACTACGACTGAGCCGCTACATACGAAACCACATTAACAGATAATAAATGCAGGGCATGGTAAATCTAGTAATAATTCTAGAAATAATCTGTGCATGAAGTACACACGTCTATCAAACCCAGCATCAGAATTGTTACCTTTGGTTCAACCTTAATTCTGCCAATAATTATCTAGAAAACTTCGTTGCTTTTTAAAATTGACATAGCAACAGCATAAAAAGTAGCATGGAAATTCATTCAATGGTTGGTTATAACTAAAATAGAACAGTGGAAATGCTGCAATATAAGGAGTTAACTCCTACACTCTAGCAATCAAAATACATAGTGAAAATGAAAAGATTATCAAAGCTTCCTCCTTAATTTTCTTCGTTATTAGATAATACACAAATTCAAAAATATAATGATGCAATTTTTAGGGTAGTCACTCAAATAATATCCTTTGTTTGTCTTCGCATAGGCAGTCGAGCACAAAAACAAATTTCATAATGGAAGAGGGTGTTAAGCTGCACTAATAAATTTGCTCTTAATTAGGCTTCTTTGTGATAACGGAGTGGACTACCAACACCAGTTTAATTATAACGACTCGGACAGAGATGTATTTGTACTTTTTCTTCAGATATAATTTCACACAATATTTGTAATATTATATTTGAATATTAGACAAGAGAGCGATCACAAACCCGTAGATCAGAAGCCATAAAAATATCAGTAAGAAATTTGTGGATAAATACAACACATGAGTCTCATTAGTAGAGAAAATGCTAATGTTGAAGAATGTGTTAGATATGTTCAAAGTAAGGAGATAGAACATTGGAACCGATCAAACTTTTTTCCGTCGGAATATCTTTCTTAAGATAACCACCCTCGTCGAGCAGCGATGGATGTCAGATTCTTACTGAGTAAAACCCTATATTTTATTTAGTTATCTTGGGAGTAAGAACTGCTTTCGTATTAGTTTTACTCCCCGACTGGTATGGATCCTTTTTTGAGAGCCTTCTCCTGCGTTCTAAAAGGTGGAACATTAAAGACCTGACTCTAATGAACCCTTGATGAGGCGCATGGAGCACTAATGCGTTTCAAACAGGCTGTTCATAGATTGTATTCGCCTATATCAGATACAGATACAGATCCGTAGGTCGTAGATATGGTCGTCCTCTACAAGGTAGCCCTAAAGTTGATCTAAATAATTTTGTGTATAACTTTAAACAGTTGCATACGCTATTAAAAATTGAATTAATTAATCCTATTAAACATACAGGTAATTTAGTACCTTTTTTTTTTTTTTTTTTGACGGGGGGAAATGCATTTACGCACTACCCTTATCTATTGTATCTGAAGGATCAAAGTCCCCCAGATACAATAGATAAGGGGGCACGGAGTGACGAGCTCCGTGCCAGTGTGGGACTCGTCCGGGCGAGAGTCGCCCGGAAATACCCACTAAAACCCCCCGGGGCCGTCCGCTGCATTTGGGATGGGGGGCGATACGGGGTTGCTAGGCATGTCACCGCGTCGCCCCCCTGCAGCGAACCCACCGGGCCTCGTCGTGCAATGGCCCAATGGGGATGGGGGAGAATATTCTCGACCCCACCTCTTCACCCGCCCCCCCGAAGGGAGGCCTGACCCAACGGTCAACATTCCGGGGACAGGATATGCTCCTGCCCCCATAAACGGAAAAGGAAGAAAGGGACAGAACGGAGACGGGCAAAGAGAAAAGAGAGGAAAGAACCCGCCTCCGTTGTAGAAGAGAGAAAGAGATAGGTCCCTCTCCTATACTCGTCTTGTTAGACTCAACAAGACGTAACAAGGAGAGGGATACCTGAAGAAAAACTACGTCCGGGCCCTGGAAGACCATTCCACCGCCGCCACCACTGGCGGTCTACAGAAGGCGCCACCCATCTGGTGGTCCGCCTCTCTCCCCAACTCCGCGCACAGCGCACACCTGGGTTTGGCTGCCACGCACTCCACCGCTTTGTGCCCAGGCACCCCACATCTGTAGCAGAGGCTACTTCTGTCCACCTCTGCCGGGCAAAGCGGGCGAGTGTGCCCCAGGGCCATGCACCTGAAACATCGCAACGGCTTTGTCCCAAGTGCATATACCCTGGCCTCACTCCACCCGATCATTACCCGGCCCACCTCCAACAACTGCCTCGCAGCTGCGACCGGCAACGACAGATGCATAGCACCCATCCCCCCCACAACACCACGCACCGGTCCACCCCTAATCTCTTCCTCCTTTATCCCCGTCTTTTGTGCCACAACCCACTTGACCTCCTCCTCTGTGACGGAGTCCTCCAGTCCGACGATCCGAACATCAGCCCGTTTCATCGGCCTGGAGACCACCGCCACCTCCGCCACAACCTCCCTCAATTTGGCCGCCAGGCTATCCGCCAACTCTGCACCCCTTCGACCCGGGATCTCTACAATCCTGGATCCTGTCACCGTCGGGCGCGTCGACAGCACCTCTATCCCCAGATCCTGTATCCCGATTTCCCCTCTTGTCCTCCCCATCACCTCCTTGTAACTAACTCCCCGAGCCACCGCCTCCGGCTTCAGCGTAACCACAACTGCCGCCGACTGCGGCAGCTCCGGGAGCCTCGGCCTCGCCTTGGGAATCTGTCCCAACGCATTCCCACGCAATGATGCAAACACCCCATTATCACCTCCCTCTTGCCTCTTTCCTTTCCCCTTACCCCTACGGGTCACCTCCGACCACTCCTCATTATCCCCATCCTTCTTCATCCCTCTCTCCTCATCAACTGCTACCTCGTCACCGCCTGGCAACGGTTGCCACTCCATGCCCAGAGGGGCTACCACATCAGACTCCTTCCTTCTTTCCTTCTCCGCCTCAACCACCCTCTTACGCTGAGGAGGCAGCCGAGCCGGCACCTCCGACGGCAATGAAGCCAAAACGCCCCTCCATCACCGAGACCAGCCGCTTCTCCGCAGCTTCTATCCCCCTATTAAAGGCCTCCAACAACCTTTCCTCCGTCTTAGCCAAGGCAGGAGAGATAACCCCCCACCACAGCCTCTTTCCACTGCACTCCCCCCACAACCTCTTCATCCTCCTCATCATCACTCTCCTCCATCTCCCTCTCCTCCCTCTCCTTCTCGTCCCTCTCCCTATCCTCCGCCATGATCCTCTTCTCCAACTCCACTTCAACCCTCAACAATTTCATTCGCGCCTCCAACACTCTAACTTCCCCCTTCAATTTCAATCCCTCCTTGTGTTTCTTCATCATCGCTTCAGCCATATCCATCGCGAACCTAGTAATACCCCACAAGAAGCGGCCCGTTCTCCTAAGTAACGAAGCATCACCCCCCTCCTCCAACGCTTTCTCCAACTCCTGCAGACCACCCACAGTAGACTCCACACAATTCAGAATCCACTCCGGCCGAGCATTCCTAAAGTCAGTCATCTTCATGTCCGACCTATAGGTGTCCCGACCACCCATCTTCCCATTACGCGACACATACGGCCACTTCACCGGAAATCGACGCCGATTCCTATTCTCCTCAAAATCAGCCGCAAACTCTTCCCCAAACATTCGGGGAACATGATCCTCATCATCCTCCAAGTTGCATTCACAACATTCACCCTCCCCAGTTCTCGGACACTCCTCCTTCCTTTTCTTCGAAGCCTGACTTCCCCCGTCCTCCACTTCTTCCGACATTCTTCCCCCAACACCCCCTACCAGTGGCAAGTACTACACACACCACCCTAACCAGTTCACACCAAAAGACAACCCCCAACCACAACAACCAATATCAACTAGCCGTCCTTATATCAACTCCCGTCCTTATATCAACTCCCGTCCTTATATCAACTCCCGTCCTTATATCAACTCCCGTCCTTATATCAACTCCCGTCCTTATATCAACTCCCAGGTAATTTAGTACCTACCAGTAACGATACTGTAATTAATATGTTGATACCGTACCATCTTCTAGTGTCCCTTTTCCATATCTGAATACGTCCCTGCTCCTTAGATCAACTTTCGCGAAAACTGATCTCGCGATATTACGTGGCGTATTAAAGTTTATTGGCAACTTCAGCGCTGCGTAATTACTGGAATACTTTGATGGAAGGCGTAAATAACGCAAAGTTTCGTGTGACAAGAATATTTGATGGGTAAACTGTTTTAATGGGTTTCGGAAGCGACGACTCAACTTGATTCCATTTACATTGATGTTTCTTGAAAAGATAACATTAATAGCGTAAGTTTGCAAATTATTACTTACGAGTAAAATACAAAGTGAAATACTTGTAGACATATCGTCAGACGGCAACAGTTTGAATCCTAAATACGGTCCTTTTATTTTCAGTGCAAAAACCTTAAAGGTATTATATGTACATCTTAATGTAATGTAAAAGTGTGCAATAATGCAATATCTCTATATATTAAGAGAATTAATAAATAATAAAAACATAACAAATAAAGAGTTGAGACAATTTTGCGCGGTGTGTGAAAAAAACCTTTTAGAAGTCGATACAGCAATGGTGCATAGCGCTATGTATTGGGTAGCTGTCGTGCCCTTTTGTAAGTCTATCAAGTTCATAAAAGAGTTAGAAATGAGGGGAATAAAGTAACTTTAGTAAAAAGTAAAGTAAAGGAAAGTAGCTGTTTGCGAATAGTCTTCTCTCTCTATCCAAAGATAGAATGAAAACGTGGCGGAGTGTCCAGAGAGAAGTGATTTCTACCCTCCATAGTTCCGCAACTGGAGATCGCAAAATAGTATTTAAATCCTTACTTAATTTTTAAATTTACTTCGGCCCAATCTTTTTCAACCTCATAAGTGTGGCTTGGTAAACTATAATTCAGAATTAAAAAATAAGATAAAAGCACTTTGTTACGCTAAACCATTAATATTTGAGAGATAATTATCAAGTAGCGAGGAAGAATTTATATACACTAATGATGTCTAAATTATTTGTGGCCTTATCCGCATATACCTAACGTACTCGTATAATTCCTAGGTGGAGATCAAACTAATGTTTTATTCAGAAGATAGACAATTAACATAACAAAGGCGTTCGATGACATTAGTTTCGGCAGCTTTATTGCTTTCCTACTGCTTACTACACTCTCTATACACCAATGTATATTCCAGTATTTAATGTTTATTCTTCAGAATTAAAAAAACCATCAAATTTCACATCAAAGTTTAATCTTTTTAGCATTCCATGGATTCTCTGTGCGGGTGCCTGGTCCATCTCGTTGCCTAGAGGGGAACCCAGTGTAGTGCTCGAGACTTGCGACCCAGGTGTAGGTTTAGTTTTACAATGCGCACCTATGCTCACCTACGTTGCCCGTGTAAGCCTGCATGTATCTAATGAACATATCAAAAGAAGTTTCATAGTAGCACTAATCTATACTGATAAATAAAATTGAAGTGTCTCTTTGTATAGTAAAAATATTTTTTCTAATGCATATGAATGGATTAATTAATTTTTTATACTTGTTCGTCGAAAATATGAAAACATCAATAGAATTAATGTTTCACCCAAAATAACTTATTATAATAAAATGCAACGACTCTCTGTCGGTTGTCAATCATTTGAGCACAACTGAACCGATTTATATGATTTTTTTATTCCAGATACACAAAGACTTTTATATACTATGACACATACTAAAATCCGTTTACTATGACTCCGTCTATATGGACCAACTGCTTGATAAGAAGTAATTAAATAGCGAAATTTGGTTTTCATATAAAATTCTTTATAAGAACGTCGGAAAGAATTAGCTTATAGTGACATGTCAACATATTTTTTTTAAAGAAATATATTTATATATATATGAATGTTGTATATACGATACCTATATCAAAAATACAATTTTATAAAAAATTCTTGTTTCTCTGTCTGTTTGTTCCGGGTAATCTCCCGAAAGGCTGGACCGATTTTGACGGCGTTTTTTTGGTAGATAGCTGAAGTTACTCCGCGTAACCTAGCGTACTTTTAATTTTCGAAAATAATTAGGGTTTCGCGTAAAAAAAATCCAACCCAGTGAAGAATATATGAAACGCGGGCGCAGCTGCGGGGACACAGCTAATGACAGATAAGTTAAGAAGTGCGTGGTACGGGCATGTCAAAAGGGGAGACGAAAGGCACGTAACTGAAAGAGTATCAAGTATGAAGGAGGATGGATATAGAGGTAGAGGGAGACAGAAGAAAGTATGGATTAAATATGTGAAAAATAAATATACATGTAAAAGGTGTTATAGTGTTAACACACGTACGGACCGGACCGCGGACATAGTACAGCGGCGGCTGATGTTATCAGTACCCTAAGTGGTGATGGGAATCCTTTCCGAAAAAATCGAATTTTTGAATCGATTATTAGAGTGTCGTTTAGTTTTCTATGATATGATGATCATCTATAAATAGAGAATAATAAAACAGTTCAGTGTCATTTTTCCTGAGTAGGTTAGGCATTCTTCTTTTTTCATTTAGTTGCTATTGATGACATTAAATGCTGTTAATAAAAAAAAAATAACTTCACTTAATGTAGGCATGTTGATTGAAAAAAAATGACGATGATGATGATGAAACCTTGACCTTAAAATATAGCTATGACGTTTTTTTAAAAAGATGCGTCCCGTCTCCTGCCACATAAGTTTGGCAATTCTTCGGGCTATGTTGGTTGGTGGTTCTTCAGTGTAATTCTGTACTTTAGTATACATAAATACTTTTAAGAAACATTTTAAATTCACTCCAAAATTGAACAATAAATTTCAGAAAATAATTCATAAAATCAGTACATTACTTTTAAGAATACAAATAAAACGGTCGGAGGTTAACAACACCGGCGAGTAATGGACAAAGTTGTGACAATAATAACTTTCCATAAAATCGTCTCGAAGTAATTTGTTCACAAGAGTAACACGACACACATAATAACAACTTTTAACATTACCTCTATATAATAATACTTTATAAGATATGTTCTATTTTAATTTTATTTTATACTAGCTGTTCCCGCGGATCCGGTTGCGTATAATTTTTTTCTATTCCGCATAATTATTCACCGTATAATATAGATGTTTTTTGATGGAATAATTATTGGTAAAGAGCGGATCCCGTTTTATGTAAAAACACAAAATGATTTTAAAATTATTTAACAAATTCATCAATGATTCGAATTTTGTTCACAATTTTATGAGTTTTTTTTTTACGCGGAACCCTATTTCCCAACAATGAAAATAGCTTAAGTTACGCCTTATAATTTTAACTATCTGTTAGTATGAAAAATAATTTAAGGCATGTACAAAAAAAAAAATAGGAACCATTATTTTCCAATGACTATTAAAAATATATAAATACATATGCGAATAATTGTGCCGAACCGAAAGTTTGAAACACGATTATACCCGCGGGATCAGCTAGTGACAATTAAGCATAGATGTCTTTATGTTATTACTTTTGCAAACATCAGAGAACGTATCTGTAACGAAACCCATATAGATAGATTTTCGCCGTGTAAAATATATAGAGTCGCTCAAAGCATCACGTTCTCATATTAGACACCGTAACAATACATAAAACCCTTGAATCTCGGGCAAAAATATATAAAATTTTATAATATCCAACGTATCCAAAACGATATAGCGATATTGATGTTTCCCTCGCTTTATAACCCCTTGATATCCCTGTACTTATTTCTTTATTGCACTTTACGACACATTTGAAATATGAGATATTCAGGTCATTGGTTTGTGTAAACCCAGCAGTGTCCGTGACTCCGACCGCGTAAAATTTATAGTTTGAGAAACAAACTTTGTTGAATGAATTCTTTTATTGTACCAATAATCTGTACACTGGCTAACATAATGCCACAAGGCATTATCTACCAGTTAACCAGCGATAATGCAGAAATAATACATTAAAAAAAGGTAGTGCTATTCGATATGAAGTAGAAATAAATTTATAAATTTAAATATATACACACATACACATATAAATAAATATACATATACTAGCTGAGCCCGCGACTTCGTTCGCGTATCATATATAAAAAATTAAATTGGACCAAATTGTGAATCTAAACCATTCTCAAATCCTCAGGAATAGAAACAAAAAAAATGTTTAAAATCGGTTCAGCCGTTTAGGAGGAGCTTAGTCACATACACACGCACAGAATAATTTGAAATAATTTACTATGTAACAAATATGTTTTAAGATGCACGAGTTTGGTAGACTTTGTCCATTGGATTAATCGCTTTTTCACAGTCTGTACTGAGTAGTGAGAACAACAACGTTCTTATTATAATAAATGAGGATAGAGATAGAACCAGGACAGTAATATAGTAATATATAAACAAAAAAAAATAGTTTTAGGTTCACGTTATTTGTATATCTACATTTTCAAAGAATTATAATAACACTATTAAAAATCAAATAACTGCTTGTAGTACATAGGGAAAACATGCTAATTTGATACACGTAAGGAAAAATGTTAATGAAAATATTTAAACATTTTAATATTTAAAAGAAACAGGCATTTTATTTATGGTTGTAGAATCTTTATTCTTAATCCACAAAAACCGACTAGGACTGAAACATTATACACATCTATATATACGTTTTTATTTATTTAAGAAGAAAAGTTACGATTCATTTAGCTCATTGCCAACTAATGTGGTGGAATGAAACTTCCTTTTTTGTAACTTGGGTTGCTACTACAGTTTGTAATTTCGGAACAACGGGGGAGTATGTTTTAAGAACAAATACGATTTAAGCTAATTCGTAACATTATACGAAAACGTACTGCGTAATTAAATTAACGCCTGATGTATAAATTTAATGCAAAAACATAAAAGTATATAATTCTATAATATAAAACAATAAGTAAATTTTCAATTGAATCTTTTATAGACAAAGTAAAAATCTTATCGTAAATTTTTTCATTTATCTGGATAAAATAAAACATGTCCAAAGTTCACAGACAACAAAGTCATCAGGTAAAATGTATTCCTATAAAATTAACAAACTCTAACCTAAAACGTTTTACGTTTGTTTTATTTTTATTTAACTAGCTGTAAACCTGCGATTGTGCCTGCGTTTTATATATTCATCACAGCGTTTTTTTTTTTTTTTTACGGATTTCTATATATTTTCCTAAAAAAAATTTAGTACTAACATAAATTAAAAATATTACTCATAAGTTCTTGCACTTGCTCGTAAAATTGTGCATTGAATTGGATTTTATTTAAGTTTTTATGAGTTTTAATTTCTTTTTGCGATTCCTTCATTATTTTCAAAAATTAAAATCTTAACCCTACGTTACCCGGAGTAACTTTAGCTATCTACCAAACAAGTCCCGTCAAAATCCGTCCAACCGTTCCGGAGATTAGCCGAAGCAAACAAACAAGACTTTTAAAAATTGTATTTTTGGTATAGATATCGCATATATATTCATATCTATGTAGTAAAAAAAAATATTCTGACATTACAAATAGACACCTCAATTTTAATTTTTTAGTGTAGATTTAACCAAAATCACAGAAGCAGAACGTTTAGAATAAACAAATCACTAATTAAAAAACCACACATACACACACGCACACACGCACACGTACACACACACACTCATAATTAATAAGATTAAAACTGTGGTACCTACTACCGTTCATTTAAACGAATTAAATGAAAGGGTCATTGAATAAATAAACCGTACCTCGCCTGCAGTAATAATGTTTAAATTTACGTAAACTCAATAAAATCCGGGATCGTTTAAATAAGACAGAAAGTTTCATGTTACGTTGCAAAATCGTTTAATTGTTTCTCCTACTTAAAGAACAGAGTTACGGCTAAGTAATTATTTGGATAATAATTTACTAATGAATATTCTTAGTATATTCAGTTCTATAGTAACCTTACATATGTTATTCGTGTGGAAGGTCGCGGGAATCCGCTGGATGCGGGTGGTACACGACCGGTTGTCGTGGAGATCTTTGGGGGAGACCTATGTCCAGCAGTGGACGTCTTTCGGTTGAATAGATAGATAGATGTATTTGTTTACACTTTATACCAGTCAAGTCTTTGTTGAAAGAAAAAAACATCACTAGACTTACAATTAAAGATAAAGTTAATCCTAGCGCTCGAAAATGACCCAATGCATATTGTTACACAATTGATAACAATTGTGCCATGATAGAGTTTCTATGCTGCATTTATCGCGACAAAAATTAAATAAACTCACAAATTTTTGAGGCACATACCAGACAAAAAACTATTGACCAAAAGTGACTACATAATCGTATAAGCCATATTTTGTGATTATAAACTTGAACTTTTAGTGGCTAAGTATCTACATCATAAGCAAAAGAAAAATATACCAGAAACAACATGATAAAAATTATTAAAATCTTTAATTGATACCTTGTATATAACGCATCCACTTTGACAACTCTTGGAGCCAGTTAAAATGTCGAACGTACTCATTTCGCACGCCAATAATGCCATTGTTTGTATGCGTTGTCTAGCTAATTATCTACGAGCGTTGACAACAGAGCCAATCATTACTTGGTGATAGTAATAGAGAACAAAGTAGCTATTTAAATAAAACAAACGTTATGGGGTCATGTAACAAAGATATTTTGTTTGAAGTTATTCTTCCATGTTTCTTTCGTTCACCGCATTTCACGTATGTCTGGTTTTTACATCTATTTGCGCTTTGAGCAATAATTGTACAATTTCATAGAGTTTATTCACAATCAAAGCATACGATCCGCTGCGTAAGTATAAATTTCATTATTTGTCTCAGAGCGCCATCTTATAATTAACATATTGTAGCATGTTGATGGCTAATGTCATTGCCTTGGTAACGCGAATCTATTAGTTTTTTCCGTACCGAGAGTCGCTCAACGCGGTCAAAGAAATTTTCAATTCAATCAATACTTCAAACAATAATGAGGTCTATCGCGATTAAAAATATCTAATTTTTTAACAATATTTATTTATTTATACTTTATACAATTCAAGTCTTCGTTGACAAAGAAACATCACTAGACGTACAATTAAAGATAAAGTTGACACAATAGTACAATAAAGCGAAAAAGAGGCTGTTAAATAAATGAGTAAAACGAAGTGTATCTCTCTAACAAAGACGTCTTCGATGGCCTTTTAATGTGTCAGAAACAACGGGAAGGAAATAAAAAGGGAAATCATTGTAAAGCGTCATTACTTTTACATTTGTGGAGACACAGTAAAAGCTGTTGTTACCTTTTAACAATGACAATCGATTTTACGATCCCCTGGGGGTACTGAGAGAGGTTTAGTACCGTGCCTTATCGTCATCATTCCCTTGATTGTTACCTTATTGAACTGAAAATGAAATGATGTTTGACATCCGCACTGGTTGGAATTAATTAAACCGATACTCTATTCTGTATTAATAATTTCTCTATCATTCTTTAGGAGGGTGTTTGTTTTTTGTTTATTTATTTGCATTTTTGCCTTGCGGGTTTTACGGGTTAAACGATTAGCGGGATTCTGATGAAATTTACTATAGAAACCTGTATACTAATTACCAAGTGTATATAAAAGGAATTAATTACAATGAATGTACAGATAAAGTTGTATGGAATTTTGTGGTTCCTTAATTATAGGAAATCACGGCCTTTCATTGTGATTGAAATGTAATTACTATAGTAGCTCGCCCGGTTTTGTACGGGTCTCTACCTCTCTATAGTTACTTAGTTCGTAAGTTTATCTATAATAAACAAAAAAATTTGCTTATTTATATAATCCTAGCTGCTCACTGCCGTTTTACCCGCGTAGTTCCCGTTCCCGTGGGAACTTCAGAATAAAAACTATGACACTCCGTGGATTTCAATCTATCTCCATACCAAATTTCATCCAAATCGGTCCAGTAGTTTTTTAAGTTTATTTTACATACAAAAAAATACAAATCTTTCCTCTTTACAATTTTAGGATATAAATATAAAAGAATAGATACGAAAAAATAAAAAAACATAAGTAATGGTAATTAAAGTAATAAAACTCTTACGGTGTTATTACAAAAATGTTAAACTCCCGTTGAACGCATATTTCAAAAGAGTTTAGGGTTGTTTAGAAATTATATTTCATACCATTCTATACTCTAGACAATGTTTAGTAAAAAGCGAGTTCAACGCTAGTTTATTCTTGTTTTTTTAATAATAACGTTTATATTTAATTTTAAACTGTTAATACACGTATGGACCGAACCGCAGGCATAGTATGGCGATTTTTCGGTAAGGATTCCCATCCCTACTTAGGCGATTGATAATCTCGGCCGCCCGAAGTACCATGTCCGCGGCCCGGTACGCGCGAGTGTTAACCGCTTTTAAAAAAATTCTGTGTTCCCTTAATCATGGCTCTTTTTGAGAATTGTCTTTTGGTTGTCGATTGATAATCTATTATCAATATTGATAGATTGATTTTATGAGTTGCGTCACTATTCAAATATTTGTGATACTCCTTTAGTGACCTCGATTGTGTTAGCATTATTACCATTTATTACATTTAATTTATATAAAAAAGTTATTTTTGTTACTATATGATTAACTAATAACAACTTAGACAATTTTATGTTTTCATCAATCATTTTTCCTTTATTATGTTAAAAATTCTTTTATAATTTAAAATGAAATCGCATTTGCGTCTACGAGGCCCTTTGAAGGTTAATCAAATGTTCAGAATCGCTTCGACTGCGGCGCTGTGCGACCGAGTTAAGTAATTTTTTACCATCCAGACCAGCTGTCATGGGAAGTCTGATAAGCGGATTTTACGAGGCAAATGAATATAATTATTAAATATTTCTTTTCAACCGTTTTTGCTTTTTTTTCATTTCAAATAAAGAGAACGCCTACATTTCATTTCTGGAAGTAAAAACAATTCGCATTAGGTAACGTTAATATACAACTATTTATTTTATTTAGGTCTTTTTTTTAAGATTGTCTTGTTATGAATTATTAATGTCAGTTAATCGCAAAAAAAGTATAATTGATGATTATTCTTTGTAAAAATCCCCAAGCACATTTTGTGTAAATGTGATCCACAATTACCCCATACGCAACAGAGTTGTGGATAAGCACGTGTCGCTCCCGGAGGAGGTACAGACGCTTTCTGCTAAAAAGATTCTCCAGTACATTCAGCTTGTAGGTCAATAAGCTTTAGCAGTATCTGGGCGATCACAATAGATCTTTTTAGGTCGCAGTAATACAGGCCTTCATAGCACTCCTTCGAAATAATACGAATAATAATTGCTTGTACAAAAATACAGAAATTAATATGTCGATTACCCATAAAAATGAGACAATAGGAAAACAATGGAAAGCTGGCGTAAACGCCAGGTTAGTGCTCGAGGGGTTAAACGTAAAGTTACAAATGTTTTAAAAACACATTTTATTGTAATACATACAAGTGGATAGTTACCAATGTATAACGCATAGCCGACGGAAAGTACCGATCAATATGTTCGTTTTTATCTACGTAGCCTTGGTTTCGAGTGGCTACTGCCGGCTATCATTCCGACTTTAGGAAATCAATTTATTCGATACTCGATATGAGTTTTTCGAGTGTCTATATAAGAGTTATTATTGTTATTCATATGGAGCCTGTAAGTGCTAGTAATATTTCTGTCATATCTACTTAGAAATCCAGTGGAAGGGATAAAGAGGCACTTCTTGTATCATCATCCTTATACTTTTTTAAGTAGATCGGGCCAACACGCTTTCTTCTTCTTTATCAACTGCTGTGCTAAGAAACACTAACATCTTTTATAAACAATCGATTCATAACTTCTTCGGTCTCTCTCTCTACCTCTATGTCTATCCTCCTTTGTATTTGGACACTGATAAGAAATGTATTTTACTGTAGTGAAAATCATAGTTAACGTGTGGTAATTCCCGATGCGCGATGAGGCCAACGGGTTCTTGAATGGCTACCACGCAACTGAAGACGTAGCGTTGGTAGGCCTCCACAGGCTGGACCAACGACCTAGTAAAGGCCGCGGGAATCCGCTGGGTGCCGGTAGCGCAAAACCAGTCGTTTTGGAGATCTTTAGGGGAGACCTATATCCAGCAGTGGAAGTCTTTCGGTTAAATGGATGGATGGATAGACATTTTAACAGATTTTTTTATAACGATGATTAACGTATCATTTTATTGAAAAACGTTGCTAGAGAGAACGAAATAAAAACATTAATCTAGGCTAGTACAAAATATATGTGCCTGGAAACTGATTACCTTTAAACCATTTTTGCTTTTTTTTTAATATAAATATTACATTGTGTCCACACAATATAACATTGTTACAATTTTTTTTCCTACCTAGCTAATGCTAGGAAGGGAAGCTTGCCTGGAAGGGCCTTTACAGCTTCACCGAACTTTGTGGGCGAGTGCTGAACGCACTCGTCGCAAAAGGTAACTAGCACGAGGGTTATCAAAGTGGTACGAACTTCGGTTTGGCCGTTATCTACGTGAAAAATTCCGGTGGAATTTAATCCTAGCCTAATTTTAATCCCTACATTGTTTTTTACTTTATTTAATATAAAGGAGAAAAAAGATTCCTTACAGGTAACCTTACAGGTTACCTTTGTGTACATGTACCTGCGTGTTCTGTGCAGGAATGTGTGTACAGTGTTGTGTATCCAGTGTGATCCTCAGTTCATGGTCAGTGGACAGTATCGCGCTGGCGGCGACGTTAAAACTCTCCCCAGTTGGGGAGCGAGACACGTCTTGGGTCGCCGCCAGAGGGGGACCCTCCGGAGAGGGAGACATAATACCCTCTCTCTAATATAATGTAAGGCCCGCTAATTATGACAGGGGTTATCTATCAACAGGGCGTGTTTCCTTAATAACTCGGCCGCAAGTAACTTAATTAACTGACAAAGATTCATCAAGTCTTGTGGTATTAACAACAAGTATAAGATATTTTTTCATTACTGACATTATTTTCGATAAATGAATGTTTTTATAAATGAAAAAATGAATGTGTAAACAAGTGATTTGTATCATGTTGCATCACTAGAACTTAGGGTATTCATTACGTGACCGTCAATGTTACTCAGCTGTATACTTACAATCGTATATAATTATTTTAGTTTTTAATCGTAAATTGAATTTCATAGGAAATACGCATAATATTAAACAGCATAACATAGAAATATGAATAGCCTCAATGGACGCGGGTTCGAACCCACCTATCTAACTCTAAAATCAACAAGAACTTTCGGTGAAGGAAACCATGGTGAGGAAACCATAGCATGGCGGTAGGATATTTTAAAATAATGCGTGGCTGTTTAGCTACCACCTTCCAGTTAGAAAACCTGACGCCAAATACGAATAGGTGTGTTCCGGCAGCATCACTTGAGAACCAGCTCTAAGCTTAGTGTATTTACCATCCTGGATCACATCGTAACTTAAAATCATCGGAAACTGTGTTTAAAGCACGTAGCCTATGCCGTATATAATAAATTGAATTCAAAGATTCCTTTACATAAATACGTACAGGAAAAGCGAATATTAGCCATATAAAAAGATGTACCAAAAAAGGAATAGATAAAGGAAAGGACTTATCAGATAATTTCAAGTTAAAATTGAATATCATTAGCGACGTACATTTACAATTCTTTGTTATCTACAAGCTGGCACAGATTTCAAAATTATCGAACCAGATTAATAAAATTATTATTTATTGACATTTTTAGTGCATTTTTATACTTTATTCTTTTGAAGTCGGTTTGGTTTTTAATTTAAAAAAAAAAAGAAGTTAATTTTTCTATTTATTAGTTTAAGTATGTACTTTTAGCTATAGCTGTGTGAAGCTTTGGAAAAATTGCAAATCGGTTCACAAATGGCAGAGAAATCGCGTAACAAACATGAAAAGAAAAAAAAACATACAGATGAATTGACAACCTCCTCCTTTTTGAAGTCGGTTAAAAAATAACAACAATTCTTATTTACTTATGAAGAATTATTTTGGTGTAATTCTTTAAATTTAACGAAATACCTGACCCTTGTAAGCCGTACTCACAACGTTTTGGGACTACAAATATGTCACTAATGTTTTATGTTCCATATTTTTAATATCAGAAACTATAAAAATATTTGGATAAGCTTTAGTTTATAAGATTATTGTATATATTTTCTCTTTTTTTCAACTTTTACAAGACAGTTTACCTGATGTTATTTTTTACCTGATCACCAGTAATGCACAATATGAATGAGGTGAAATAATCAGTGAAACTATGATTTATAATAACAATGTTGAATAAAGATTGTAGTAAAACTATTTTTCATTACAAATGAGTATATATTTATTTATTTTAGTAAACGCAAAACACATTAATCCGCCAAATGTGGTCAGATGCGAAACAAAAGCGTTCGACGTTTAATGGTTCGTCACATTGTTTACATAAACCAATTTATATTGAGTAAAGTAAATGCGTAAAACATCGTGAGACCGTTTTTCAAAATCAGTCATTGTGCTCATTATGTAGACAGGTTTATAAAAAAGAAAGAAGTCATTAACTGGATGTAGAAAGAACCACCTTGAAATGCGACACACTGGTTGGAATCGATCAGGGAGAAAGTCATGCTTGATTACGGCTTATAGAAAATTACAGAGCACGATAATAAGTAAACATCAAAGGTTAATTGATCTCACGAACAATATCTCAATTAATTCAATGGAAAAGGTGTATTAGACGAGAATTTCTGTCGTGTTGTAATTTTTATGTTTCATTCCTATAAACTCGCGTTGTTTTATAATATTTAAAGTATTTTACATGAAACAGTTTCATTATTGTATGTAATAAGTTAAATAAATTAGAAGAAATAATTACTCGGAACAATAATTATGAAATGTCACAAAAATTTACTGAAAGATTCAAACAAAGGTTAGCCTATTTTGTAGAACACTGTGCGACGATTGGAAAAAAAAATAATAAAACTCGAGCCTAGGAACAATGGACGTATTAAATTATCAAACGAGACATTTAATTAAAAAGAAGGCTTGCCGTATCACAAACTCTTGTAGCATTGTATTAAAAATTAATGAATGAATTGAAGCGTGAAGTGACAATTAATATAAAATCGATATCAGTGTTGAATGATTAAATACTCTGTCCATATGAATTGGTAGAATGTCAACCGTAAGAAATGGAATCTCCTCATGAAATACAACGGACGGCCTAAAATCGGAGAGTATATGTGAAGTTAAATTATTTATCTACTACAAAGATGTTCGTGTTTGAACGTTATTGTTATATAGACTTTAATATTAATAATATTAAAATAATGATTGCTGATTTCTACAGCTGGAGCTATCCTGAGAAAAAGCAAGAGCTAATGGCAACACAAACTCAGGACGACTAGGCGAAATAAATAAGCATCTAAAAATAAAGTTTTATACTTTGGGTGGGTATTCAGGTTCTCTACAAGAACATATCTCAAGTCAGAATTTCTTACGATGTCTTCGTATAAGCATAATGTAATAAATAAAATAACCTTCTTATAATTTAGTTTAGTTTTTTTAGTGAAACACTAAAGGCATATTCACTCGAAGTCGTTATTATTGTTGAGGAATAAAACCTGCCAGAAATCACAGGGCGGGATTTTGGAATTGGGTTGGACATGGAACCAGAGGATAACATTTCGCAACAAAATGCTCGAGAAAGAAAACCTCGTGTAAAACTTACAATTTGAGGTTGCGCTTGGAGATGTGCAGCTTAATAATTAATAAACATTAAATTTGTCCTCTGCAATGAGCACTAAGAAGATTTAAGGTTTCCTAAAAAATGCTAGTTGATTCGGCACAAAATTCGATTCCAATACAATTCAGAAACGATATTAATAATGTTATCGTATAATTCCAGTGTTAATAATGTTTGTGTAGAGGTCTACACTTACTAACTATACTCGTATTAACTTCCAGAATCAACCACAATCTTCCACTAAATTTGACAACATTAATCTACGTAATTTCACCCAACTATATTGATACCATAAACAAGACAAGTCCAGGCATTAAATACTTAATTCCATTACACGTTTAACTGGCTTCGTTTTCTTTTATGGCCTTATTACTAGAACTTTTGTTTTCTTTTTAAATTAGGCAATATATAAGATACCTGAAAGCATGCAGTTCAATGATGTGGTATTATTCAGATTTCTACTGAAAATAAGGAATTGACCATTGACGAAACTAAATAACCAGTATTCACTTTTTGACTTATATTTCCTATAGATAGAATCAAATAAAACACAATGATTAAGATAAAATACATGTAGATAATAATTACTCGTTTTGACTGTCATTTTTATTTAATGCTGGCTGTGCATAATTATATTCTAATAAACAATCTATATTCTCCCTCCAGATGCTATAAACCATCCCGTACTGTTCTACCGCCTCCTAGTCAACGTTCCCAGGACAGTGGAAAGTCAGGACCCCGCCCCTAGCCTGAACGAGATAAGGACAGAGTGAACGAGTGTGACCTAGGCACAAACACCCTAAGCAAAGCCATATTATAGAATTTTGACGAATTCAACTACATTTATTGAGATTAATTAATGAAACTACATATATACCAAAATAAAAAGTAGCCTATATACAATTTACCTTTCCAACAGTGCAAGAATTTTCAAAATGGGGCTAACCCCATACTTCTAAAAGTACCGGACCGAACATCCAAACTCACAAATTACCTCTTGGTATAGATTGTATAAAAGTTGAATATCATAATATTTTTTTCTCATTTACTATGTCTTATATATTTTTGATTTATTTATAATACAATAAACCTATTTTATATTATGTTATTTTGTTAATTTCAATCAATTCATGATTTTTTTTTGTTCTCGAATAAGATTAAAACGCATTTACTTACGTTGGTAAGTAAAAAAAGTTCTTTCACACTAAAATCGTCGCGCGTGTCATTAAAATTACTATAACTTTTGATAGAGTGGACCGATTCAAATGAAATAAAATCTTGATACTGCTCCGGAATATGCTTTATAATTTATTTTTAAAATATCCTAATACTTTCTAATTGATGACTGATAACCAAAAAGATAGACAGACATTTCTAAAAATGATAGAAATTTATTTCATTACATATTTTAAGGCCCTTGCAATAATTCTTTTTACAAAAATGAGATATGTACAGACACGAAAAATTTACTATTTTATTATTAGTATAAATATCTTTTTTATTTAAAATTACATAGTGTTCATTTCATAAAAGTTAAGAGTGTTATAGAGCCTACCCAAGATGCAATGCATAGAGCCTACAGACATACTTCTTTCTGACGCAAAGCCAAAACCCTCGGACTTATGATCTCTAAACTAAAACATGTAGTTTACAATACGCACTTATTTAAGAAAAACATAAAAAGATCCCTTCACAATCAATTATTAGTTAATTGTATAAGATAAATAATTGACGGAATAACTTAATAATTAGCAGTTTCTTTACTTTTTTTTCATAATTTATATTTCCAAAAATATTTTTAAAGAACTGCCTGTCATGCTTATATTTATAATAGCTAATGAAAACCTAACAATATCTGCATACTCATTATTGTTTAAAAATTATCGGTATTTTAGAAGTTTCAAATGCAACAAATACATTCCTAATAAAAATTCTTTCATTACTATGTATAGATTTAGGCTGCAAATACCAATTTCGGGAGCATTTATCTCATACATCGATCGTTTCAAATTGTAGCCAAAGAGTTGGCGTTGTTCCAGATGTAACCGCAGAATATACACATATCGAGAGTAATTCAGAGATAATACGTATTTTCGGATAATGCACATTCTGATGAATCGAATAAAGTACTAAATAATAATATTAACGTAATAAAATTTGAGTATTATTTTCAATTTCATAATTGTGATCTAACTGTACTGAAAATTATAAGTATATAATACTTGTATAATTGTATCATACGATCAGACACTCAATTGACATCCGCCGGTTATGACGTCATAATTACTTCGCCGTATCGCTGCATTTTATTGGCGCAACTCAAGACTATAAATATGCGGTAGCTCAGCGGCCGAAGTTTGAACCTTTGTGCTGGTTACCTTTTGTGGCGAGATACAGTCAAGCTGTAAATGCCTGTCCAGGCAACAGCGTTAGCTAGGGTTAAAAAAAAAAGACTCGTGCATTCTCGTTATGTACTCAGATTGAGGACCCGCTACCCGTCAATGTAATCCGTCATTATTTTTAAATTTATTCTTTAATGTGTCGAGTAACCATAAAAATAATACAATAGGAAAACAATGGAAAGCTGGTGTAAACGCCAGGTAAGTGCTCAAGGGGTTAAATATACTTAATAGCTATTTTATTGTTTCAGTATTTTATTGTATGTATAAACAGAATGTAATATAATTTATTTTGTTTTAGAACAAAAGAGAAGAAAATAAATTATAGTAAAACAAGAAAAAAACACGCTTTAATCGTGCCGAAAAAAAACCACAATTTAATTTTTTATTTCAAGTTATAAAGGCCCTTCAAACCAAAGGCGTAAAAGCGTGTTAAAAAAAAAACCACAACCTCATCTAACGTAGTAAAAACGTGAATAGGTACGTCTGTTTTTAGACTTGTCACATTTATTGCTAATGACTCAGCTATTTAATAATCACGACTATCGATCAGCTCGCGGCATGGAATCCAGTGTGGTTAATTAGGTAAATTTCATAGACCATAGTCGGTAATGAATTAAATTCCAAATGTAATGGTTGTGTTGTTCTTGAAACAAATTCGTCGTTTTAATATTTACCATCTAAAACTAGTTTATTGAGATATGCTTGAAGTTAAATTTAATCAGTGTATAATTAAAAACGAACTGTGAGAAGCAAATTTTGATCATAGGAATTCGCATTGAGTTATGGTTATGTATTTTATTCAGAAGAACAATCGAAAAAAAAAAATTTGACAATTGAATAATTGAAAGGACATTTTTGTAAATTTGAGTGAGTTTCCAAAAGTAGACTTAATTTTATGGTTTATGTAGTTAATAACGACTATGATGAAATCAACATAGAACTGAAACTAGTACATCTGCAATAGGCAAACTTTTTCAATAAAAATCCTGAAAAGGCGAACGATTCAAACTTTATAATAAAATTATTAAATAAAAGTCATGAGGTCAATACCACTTATATAATTATAATAATAATTATTACTAAAATATTTAATTATTTTAATAACGTATTATTGTTACTAGCCGTACCCGCGACTTCGCGTTTATTAAATAAATATTATTTATTGGACCAAATTGTGAAACTAAACCAATCTCGAATCCTCAAGAATAGACACAAAAAATTCATTAAAATGGTTTTAGCTGTTTCTGAGGAGTTCAGTCTCATACACACGCACAGAAGATTTATGTATATAAAGATAGACTGCTAGAGTTTAATTATCACTACACTTGATATTAAATTTGTATACGATCAAATTGATATCATAACAAAACTAAAATAGATATAAATTTCAAAATACATTTACGCAAACACAGATGACCATACGAAGTTCTAACTTTAAAGGTTTCAGAAATTGTCCTATTAGCAATCCAAATTGAAGTAGATACTAATTACAGAGGTAACTTGGCTACGAAAGTCGATAGTTCGTGTTTAAAATCAATTATAATATGTATTTTGAATCTCAAAGTCGTAAACTCAAACACTTATAAGATAAACAGCGAGTAAGCACTATCGAGAGATACGAGCGGTGCTTTTACCAGAAAATACTAATCCCAAACTTTCAACGTCTGCTTAACTTTATAAAACTTTTCGCACTTTAGTCGTTCCAAGTATGTTCTTGTTTACAGGGAAAGGGTAAAATCTATTTATGCATATACATGCAAAAATGTATTGATGGTAAGCCTTTCCTGTCGTCAAAATATAGTAAACGTGTAGCAGTAGTGGCTTTCACGACCAACATGAGGAAAACATGACAAGTTTTGGCTGATAGCGTTCTGGGATTAGTCAGTATAGATTCAGCAGTTACCGATATGGTAAAGTAAATGATCCCGCCTGGACCAACGTACAGTTGTGAAAAACCCGCTGCAGTGGCTCGCAAGGCACATTGCGTTCCTGTATCAACCAGTATATCTTCAGACGTACCTGGAGGTTTTAGCCGTGATGGTTGAAAGCCGGAACATGATGCAGATTATTAGATCCTCATCTATCGGTTGTCAGCATAATTCTTGGACAGAGTAATTTATATTTTAAGTATTTTATCATGTATTTTATAATGAGATGAAATCTAGTCCTTTTGCCGAGCTTGAATAAATTTAAAAACTTAAATGTTTCGGAAATATTTTTATGTAGTTATAATTCCAACAGAACAAAATTACTATACTAAAAGCTATGCAGAATCTTCTAGTCCAAAGTATAGCAGAGTCTCAAGACGAAAGTATTCATTAAGAGTTCATTGCCGGTGATGAAATACAGCACTGAGATATGGTGCCTCACAATGGGAGTTATACAAAAGCTAAAAGTTACTCATAGGGCAATTGAGAGGGCTATGCTCTGAGTTTCACATGCTGATGGATTTAGGAATGAGGAGATCCGCAGAAGAACCTAAGTAACCGACATTGCTCGAAGAATTGCTAAACTTAAGTTTAAGCATTAGGCTGGGCATAGGGCTCGTAGAACAGATGTCCGATAGGCTCAACGGCATCATGAATGGCTACCATGTATCAGAAGATGCAGGGGGTGGACTCCCAAAAAAGGTGGGCGGAGGACCTGGTGAAGGTCACGAGAATCCGGGTGGCACAAGACCGATTGTTTTTGAGATCTTTAGTGGAACCCATGTCCAGTCCAGTGTCCATCAGTGGACGTCTTTCGGTTGAAATGATAATGCTGATGATATTTTACATAGAATATGTTTTACGAAGCAGCACAGCATTAACAAGTTCGTATTGCAGTTAAAAACACGCCTTTATAAAAAGCAAATGGTGAAAGGTTTTTTACCATCCGATCGATATTCTACCACTTCGAGTGATGTAATAACGCCCACTAATACAATGTGCGTCCAAGTTATAAACGGTTTAAAAACACGACGGTTTAATACCATTAACTTAGTTGACCTTAGACCTAGCCACCACCTAAAGGTATATAAGTTATAACTACAAGAGTGATTAGAAATTTTGTAAATGAAATTTAATTTTATTCAGCAAGTAATTAAGGCGATTTTACAACGATTTTAAACAGACGTTATACTGCTTTTACACGATTTCACAATTACATTTTAGTAGGCAACTTTATTTGTGAACTATAATAATGAAGAATCGGGATTATTCTCTTTACTAATTAAACGTGACCCTAAAGTTTAAGTCTCTGTCTCTAGGCTTCTGTTAGTTATTAATATAAACCACATAGTATTCTGTTTTTGTTACGCCCTTTATTGTTGATGATTGCTTTTGTGTAAAGAAGAATATTTTTTTATTTCAAATCATCGAAGTGATCGCAAAACCCATTAAAGTATCATATACATGTTATCTCTACGTCGACGAATCCAACAAAGTTTGTTTGAAAACTTTATGTTTGCGTATTTGTTTCTGTTGGACCCTTTTCTGTCAAAATATTGTTTAAGTTTTGGGGTAAAATATGTGTTCCTATTCATGCATGGTTTTTATCGCATTACTAGATAAAGGTGCAATAAATATGTATTATCTGTCGAATCCACCATTTTGTAACGCTATAAATAATTCTCTATTCTTTCATACTGAACTTTGTATCAAGTGAGCCTTGAACTTAATACTAACAATGTAAATTTAGTCACGTACCTTAAGAGGTAGTACACATCCTGGCGGTTATCGTTACAGAAGTTACAAAGCGACTTGAATGCCAAACGATTCGTTTACATAAATATAGCTTCAGAAACTACTTTGTTTATTTGTTTATATTTAACTTAGTTGCATTGAATGAGGAATGTATAGAGCTCATAGAATTAATTCGGATACTTATTGTAATGATCTCCTCACTTCCGTCAACCCACTGAATCATCTCTAACATATTTGTTCAGAATCTCAAAGCGTTTAAATCTCTCTAAAATTGTAACATTTATCTTTTTTATATCTTTATATTTTATCTTCCATTGTTGTGTAATTCTGTACGAATGTTGCTAATGTTTAGATTTTGTTTCTTAATTTTAATATATTTATATTCCTGTATTTTGCATAGTTCTAGGCTTAGTTTTTTGTCCACCATTAAGCGATTTGTTAATACAGAAAGAAGTGATTTGTATCAAATCGCGACAACTTACTTCACTATACTTGTTGTGCAATTAAAATAATTTTCCTCCAAACAGTCGCTACCCTTATTCTTCACGACAACGTCACTACCGTGAAAATTACCCCTATTTCATTTAATTACTTCAATATACTTGAATAAGTAAGGTTATGAGATTATATAGTTCACGTCGATAGCAACAAGAACCGATGATAGAATAATGGCAGTTCAGTTGGATTTCGCGTCATACTCTAAACTCGGCCTAAGCTTTCGGTGAAGAAAAAACATCGTAAGGAAACCATAGCATGATAGAAGGGCATTTTCTAATAATGCCTGCCTGTGTAGCTACCACCCTCAAGTTTGAAAACCTGTCGCCAAATACCAATAGGTGTGTACTGGCAACTTCACTTGAGAACCAGTACCTCTAGGCACTTAGTGTGTGTTGCCATCCTGGACCACATCGTCACTTACAATCAGGTGAGATTGCGGTCAAAGCACTGAGCCTATACCGTGTAAAAAAGAAAATATTTTGGGATTAGGTTAGACATCATCAGATGTGAATATTTCAAAACATGGATATTAAAAAAAAACACAAAGGTTTATTTATCAAAAAACTAGGATGGTAATAGTGTTCTTTAAAATATTTGGCTACATGTGATGCACTACAACTGAGAGTGAAGATAAACTAAATACTGAAAGGCAAGAATAGGATATGATCGGATCAATTTCGACAAGATTACCAAATAAATGCAATGAAGGATGTAAAATTAAAACCGCTTATTTTTCTTGTAAATGGAAGAATAAGGGTTGTCAATAACTATTACGAAATTAACCTAATAACCTCTTACCTGAATAACCTGAATTTTAACCTATTTCACACCGAGAATATTCCGTAGATAACATTCGGGAAATTGTAAAAATAACTGACATTATTTTTCTGAAATACGACGCAGCGGCCGAATTACTAGGTCAGACAAGTTCGATCCATGAGGGTAGAGCGACCGATAAAAACCGCAGAATTTGACATATGTTGTGGTAAAAAAAATGAACCCGTCTGTTTTGCATTGGGTCAGTGTGTTACAATACATATACGTAATACACGAAACGACTCATTTTACTATTATCCGAGATGGGATGATTTAACATTCATCTGATGTTAAGCAAAGCACATTCTAATAAGACAGATATATGAGGATTTATCGATAATTGGCATAGTTTGCTGGGTTACTTCTACATCTACTACGGCTCATCGAATTTAGGTAGGTCTGCTGCGAGTGTGCCGCGTGGGAAGAGCCGCGCCGCGATGTGGTGGCAGCGGTGGGGGGGATCTCTCGCTGCCGGCGGGCAATGGTCGGCAGCGAGGAGGTCTGGGGGGGTCGTCGCCTCCTTCTGCGAACGAGTCATGTTGCAGAAGGAGGCGGACGAGTGGGTGAGGAAGGAGGACCCGCGTGCGGATCCTCGGCGGAGAAGGAGGCTCTCCTGGGTAGTGCGTAAATGCATTTCCTCCCGTCAAAAAAAAACGTCTTGTCGACTGAGACAAGATGAGTGAAGGAGAGGGACCTATTTTTCTTCTTAATCAGTTGCGGGCTTCTTCCCCTGTTTCTTTGCCCACCACTGATCTATCCCATTTTTCCGTTTTATTGGGGGCGTGTTTGCTCCAACTAGGTGGCGGGAGGTACCGGGGGGTTTAGGGGGTAGTGGTCAACGGCGCTTCTCGCCGCGAGTCCCACACTAATCCTGTGTGACAGCCTCTCGTGCTTTCGTGCGAGAGACTGTCACACATCTTCAGACGTGTTTCAACCAGATCTGGAAGGGGGGTCCCTATCAGATCTGGCTGGACAACTAGTGCGTAAATGCATTCCCCTCGAAAAAAAAAAAAAAAAAAAAAAGGAAGTATATCCTGCCCCCCGGATGGTCGACCTTCTAGGTCTTACCTCTTCGAGAGGTGGGCGAAGAGGTGGGTGGAGAAGTATTCTCCCCCATCCCCATTGGGCCATTGCACGGACGAGGCCCGGTGGGTTCGCCGCAGGGGGCGACGCGGTGCTTGCGAAAGCCACCCCGTGTCGCCCCCATCCCAAATGCGGCGGACGGCCACGGGGGGTTTTAGTGGGTATTTCCGGGCGCTTCACGCCCGGGTGAGTCCCACACTGGCACGGAGTTCATCCCTCCGTGCCCCCTTACCTATTGCATTGGGGGAATAAGAATTTGTTTTATAATCAACAAGCTACATGATAGGTACTATTGACAGATTATTTATAATTAGTAATGAGAACATCTTGGCAATGGCACGGTGGTAGGGCATTTTCTAATAATGCCCGCCTGGATAGCTACCACCCTCAAGTTTGAAAACCTGTCGCCGGTGTGTTCCGGCAGCATCACTTGAGAACCAGTACCTCTAGGCTTAGTGTGTTTACCATCCTGAACCACATCGTCACTTAACATCAAGTGAAATTGTGGACCAAGTACTGAGTCTATATCTTAAATGAGAAAATGAATTTTAAAGAAGCTCACACTATAGTGGGTTTTTCACCATGTTGAAATAGTGATGATATGGCAGTCGAAACGACGAACTAGATTCTGCATATAAAATATTAGGATCTAATAAAATAATAAATCGACCATCAAATGGAAAAATCTTTTTAAAACTGTCAATCTCATTAAACATAACCTCGGAAATGACATGTAGGTATAAATAAATCGCAACAAGACACGGTAATCGCGAACAATAAAGCAGTTCGTTGCGAAGTGACTCGTTGAAACTGGAACACGTCTCTTTCACGTGGCACCGACAAAAGCAACCCGCTTTTTCGACCTGTCAGAAGCAAGCTAGAAGTCACAACAGGTAGGTACCTATGTACACAAGCAAGAGTTGACAATGAAAATTAAACTCTATATTTAACAGGCATAACACTATTTTTGAACGACGTAACTTTAATTAATATTTGTCGAGGGACGTAAAACAGAGATAGTCTTTTTTCCATTTCACAGTTATTACCGATTTAGATTAAATAGCGCTTTAAACCCGAGTTAAGATTACTATGAGTACGACAGTTAATCCTTTTTTGGATTGCTAACGAGCAACTTCTAACGAGAGATAACTTTCAATTTTGTAATTTTAGTTTGATATATCCGACGGTTATATCCGATTGACAAAATTGTATTCAATCCATCGATAATGATGTTTTTAATCCGGATAAACAAGGTCATCATTACCTTGCATTAAATATAATCCTTTATAAATGTTGTAGATAAATTAATAAACAAACTGTATTGTTTATGCCATGGTAAGGTGTTATATTTAGCAGGATGGGCCACCGTTTTGCTGGAGCTTGGTAACGTTGATACAAGATTGAACATGCATGTTATCCACATGATACTGGCACAAACTTTGTGTACACAAATTAAGTAAGAAGAAGAACAACTATGTCATATTTTACATATTATGATTACTGAGACACCTTTCGCCCTTCGTTTGAATCTCTAACTCAGTTATTTAACACTACATAGATCTTATTTTTAAATTAATATTAGGTATATAGTTAACATGTTGAGATTTTCATTAAATTTAATAGATAAAGAAGCTTATTATATAATATATGATTTAATTATACAACATTTTCCATTTTTTTTACTATTTACAACGCTGTATGTCGCCGAATATCATAATATTTGTGTTAGATTTTTAAGAGTAAATTAGAACCCTGCGATGCGGCATTCATATAGATTCAAATCCTTAAAGCTGTAATGGCTCAACAATAGTGTGGTCGGACATTGCATCGGTGGACGAAGGTACTAATCTATCTGTCCTATTTTATGTGAGTATAAACACGGACCCATTGATTTAAAACACTCAGAACTGCATTAGTTGCACGCGAAGTGAAGCCATTTCAATTTCACATTAAAATGGCCACGTACGTGTTACATACCAGTAATCACTTCAATGTACTGTAATTCCGATTCGCTTACGCACACAGCTTGTTAATATATGTACTTGTATAAATGTAATTCTATCACGAGGGCATCGTCATACTCTTCTCGAAAGAACTGTCTAAAAATTAAGCGTGAATCGTATTAGACGATCGAGTTATCCCGAATGTAACTTTTGGGCACACGGTCGGGGGCCAATAGTCTCGCGCACGTTCTTCTACGAGAGAAAGTTTCGAACAAATCATAATAACACTATCACACGAATTAGTGTTTTGGGGTCGTGATCATCCTCCATCCCCATATAAGTTAACCCTTATGTAATAAACTTTCATATAAACTCGCTTTGGAATCTATGTATGCGGGATGAAATTATCTTTTCTATATTGGGTGATCGATTACAAACTGCTTTAAGCTTATTACAACTACTTATATATCTTTACTAAAAGCAACGTTGTTCTATTTATCCATTAGGGTTCGTTCATTATACACGTGATGCTTTAGCAACTTTTAAAGCCCATCCTTGGTGAAACCAGCAGCTAAAATCAAGTGTACTTTTTGGTACAAAGTATGTTTAAAATTTGTAGAATATCTATTTAATACTAATAAAATAAAATTGAAGTGTCTCTTTGTAATGTCAAAATATATTTTTTAACTTAATACATGTAGATGTACATATATACGATACCTATGCCAAAAATATAATTTTTATTTGTCTGTTTGTTTGTTCCGGGTAATGTCCAGAACGGCGAGAACGATTTTGATGAGGCTTTTTTGGTAGATCTGAAGTTACTCCGCGTAACTTAAGGTACTTAGATTTTGAGGATTTTATGTGAAAAAATTAAAACTCATAAAAAATGAATAAAATCCGATTTAATGCACAGTTTTGTTTTTACGGGGAAATGTTTGATTTTATGAGAATTTATTTTCACTTTATCTAAGTACTAAAAAAATTTTAGGATAATAATTAGGGTTCCATATAAAAAAAAATAAAACGCAGTGAAGAACATATGAAACGCAGGCGCAGCCGCTGGTACACAGCCAATCTTTAAATATAGATCGTATAATCGAATTGACTTCTGAAAAATTTCGACAACCGTTTCATGACGCGTCAAACAGATCAAACGTTTAGACGTGCAAAAATAATAGATGTGATAACTCTCTGATTCTCTCACGTGATTAATGGACAAACCTTTACTCGATGAAAAGGAATTTAATTCACACAATTATTTTTATAATCATATATATATTTATGCTTCGATTAAGTTTCGTTTTTAAAAGATAAAAAATAACCATCGGCTCTTTTTATCAATACTTTAAAAAACATTAGTTAATTTGTTAATTTAGAAATTTAACCATGATCATTCTGCAAAATAAAAATATTCAAATTTTTAATAATATTAACTATAAAGTGCATTAATGGATTTCTAAAAAACAAAATAATAAGTAGAGAAGAAAATCTTTTGAAGTGTTTTATAACAAAGATAAAACAAATATAATATTTTTCGATGAAGTGACTTCTTTTTGAAGACTTCTTGTGTGAATTTGGTTTAGCCATTGCGTAATATAAGATCATATATATATATATATATATATATATATATATATATATATATATATATATATATATATATATATATATATATATATAATAGATGTTAAATGGGAGCAGAACTGCGAGCCACATTCAGTCATAAATATATGTTTTATATTTACTTTCAGGAAAAACAGTAAACTGTACACGCAAACCCAGTACGGATAATGCAATTTGTTTTTATGTGGTTCACGGATACGTGACCTCGTATACTATATCTTAAATTAAGGCTTATCTGAGGATAATACTACTCATAAAGCAATTTATTTTATTACTAAATTTAGTAGTATCATTTTAAATTTAAATACCTAGTTGAGGTAAATGTAATTTCTTAAAAGATTTGACATTTGAAGAACCCGACAATTGCTATCCTACAACATATGCTCAATGAAATTATATGCTTATGCAAGATATGCTTAATTATTGTAAAAGCCGTGAAATAGGCAATTGCAGGTCGAGTATGAGGTATATATAATGCTTTTCTCAAAAGAATATAGAAACATACTTTTTATATTATACATTTAATTTAATTAATATTAAAATTTATATTTATTAAAAATGTAAACAACAAATCAAGAAGAATTTTCAGCTTTGCTGCCAATTTTCTATTCATCATTTGTGCCGAAAGGCAAATGCATTTATGGCTATACAGCCACGTGAACGTAATTTGTACTAAGCAAAGGTACTTCCTTTGGTATGCCAAGAATGATAAAAGAGATCCAATCAAAGAATATTTAATAACCCCAGCACGCCGTTTCATACAACATTGCTGGAGCGTTGTATTGTTCCAAATTCAAAAAACGCTCCTGTAATGGTTTTGATTTTCTTTGGCCGTAAATTCGATACTTCGCGTGTTCTACTTTCGAAAATAATGACAATATTTCCATGCATGTTTGAGAAAAATATATTTTAATACATTCTATACTTATAATAAAATTGTAAAAAAACCTTAAATTTAATTTATTTGAGAAAAACCACACATAAACACATTATTGAAGTGATGATGGCTTAGTTGGTAGTGCGGTCGAGTTTCGCGTTAATAATCACGGTTTCAAATCCATCTATCCAACTCTAAAATCAGCCTGAGCTTTCGGTGAAGGAAAACATCGTGTGGAAACCATAGCATGGTGGCAGGGCATTTTAAAATCATGCGCGCCTGGGTAACTACCACCTTCAAGTTAGAAAACCTGACGTCAAATAGCAATAGGTGAGTTCCGGCAGAACCACTTGAGAACCAGTACCTCTAGATTTAATACGTTTACCATCCTGGACCAAATCGTCACTTAACATCAGGTGAGATTGTGGTTAAAGCACTAAACCTAACGAGTAAAAAAAACATCATTATACAAACACTGAATTTCATGCAGATAAAAGTCATGAGCACATCTAGTATTTATCTAATTCCCCAAAAGAGTTCGCATCATCTCCATTCAACTTCCAAATCGATTATGTTCACATCTGAACTTCACATAAACTTTTATAGTAAGCCTGCAGAGACACGAGTGAAGACCGCTTTTAACCGCGTTATCCGAATCTTAAAGATCCGTTTAAGACGCGGGCATTTCAAACCGTTAAAGTTACAACAAAAGGGTGCAGATATCGCTCGGTGAAACTTTTGAGATTCCTTTATCGAATTCCCTTATTCGTATGGAACCTCACTAACCCCTATAATAACATTATTTTAGTTCTCAGTTATTTGTAACCCCAGGTTACCGAGTCCTTCGAAAGTGGATATAGAAACATTAGGGATAATGGGTGCGTATGTATGATATAGGTATGGGACGTTTCGGACACATCGTTAGAAATAAAAAATATAATATTCAGTTTTATTTTACTACTAGCTTTATTCCTGCGGCTCCGCCCGCGGTTCATATATTCTTTGATGCATAATATAGTTTTTAAATAATCGTTGGAAAAGAATGGTGGTGTCCATTGAATCGTAGTTTACTTTAGTTTTCATGAGTTTTAATTTTTTTAAACACAGAACTCTAATTCAATTCATAAAAATTATTTAGTATTAAGGAAGAGAAAAATATTTCTCATAAATTGAAACACCTGTCAGTAAAACTGTGCGTTGGATTTCATCACTTTTTTTACGTGGTACCCTAATTAATTACGAAAAATAAAAATAGTAACACGGAGTAACTTCGAATATCTGCCATAAAAGTCCTATCAAAATCGGTCAAACAAACAGACACACAGACAATCTTTTTACAATATACATTGATATGTATTTATATATATTATATGGTTTTTTTTTTACATTATAAACAGACACTTCAATATTATTTATTAGTATAAATATTTATGGTTTAATATGGTATCAATAGTACATTCGTTGATAACTGCCCTAGGAAATAATTCCCTTCTTCTCCTTTCCATAGCAGAATCACACGCGCTAGGCTTCGGAGCCACAGCTTTACAGTAACTTCCATCTAGGCACGAATCAAACATTTCTGTTCGTATTATCTTTGCCGTACTGTAGAGCTGTGAAACAATCTTCCGGCCGATGTATTCCCCCCTTCCTATAGTATCACGTCCTTCCAACGTAGCGTGAAAAGATATCTATCCAGGCCGGCATGACAGGGACGACTGACGATGGATAACCGATCTCTCACCTGTAGCCACTTTTCAAAACTGTATTGATCTAACAAATACCAAGTTACATTCAATGATTCAGTGTTGAACTACGCAATCGCAATTTTGAAAAAATTAAATATTTAGAATATATTTTCAATTAAATAATATTAGTTACTGTAGTCAATTTAACTGTTGTTTATAATAGTTATTGACGTATTATTTTATTTAAAATATTGATATATAGTACAAAATAAAAATGATAATGTATGTAACTTGCTCGTACCAAATATCTTTGATCCGAAACTGGTTTTTGTTTTACTTATTTTTGTTTTATAAATAGAAATATCACCAGACACTATCTTGCGTTTGACATCGTATATAGCGTTGCGTATGAATTTGTTTCTAAATCTTCAAAGTAATTGACAATACTTTTGTTAAATAGGTGAAAGTGTCTCTTTTAGTATCACTGTGAAATAACGCTAAAGCAAATGGAAATTCCACATTTATTGCGGTGGACGTCAAGGCAAAACTGAAGCTATTTCCTTACCTCACATAGACTCTTGGGAGTGCCGAATGTTCGACAGTAACATGACGGGTAAAATTAACAACATCGCTCAGAGGAAACGAAATAAAAAAAACATACTTAGGTTACCGTCAAACTTGAAGCGCTATTCCGAATTCCAAGGAGATATGTGTAACTTTGTACTTCGTCCCTCTTACGTTCGTTATGTGTACTTCAGAAGTTTAGACGCTTCCCTGAAAACTTGAACATTTGTATGTTGTACGTACGTTCTCGAATATTCCATTGGTTAGATCACAGTTTCTCAACCTTATTTAACTCACCTCCCACTTAAAAAAAAAATGGAGTAATCTATCTTAATTTTTTGCCTTTTCAGATAATATTTTTAATATTCCCACGCCTCCTATGCGCTATCTCGATGTCCTCTAATTTTCTTTGGGTCTTCTACTTACATGACCTATGTATATATGTATATATACATCATTGTATATATGTATGTAATTTCACTTCAAAAATTACTTTGTAAAACGGATATATCGAAATAATTTATGGTCCGTTTTCTTTTTAAATGCAAATTAACATTAACAAACGAAACAAAAAATAAAACAAATATTAAGAAACATTATTTTTTATAATTACCACGGAACGCCAGCGCAATGTTTCTATAGTAAAATCGCGCTTGCGGCGCCTGCCGCCGGCTGTGTGGCGAAACTATTACTGCTCCGGTGCTTTGATCTCAATTGATAATGACAAATGATTGATAAATGACGATATAGTCAAAATTGGTCAACACGCTAAACCCAGATACACTGGCATTTGAGTGCCAGGATTTTATACTTAAGGGTGGTAGCTACCCAGTCGGACATTACCCTTTCCCTTCCCCTTTCCCTTCACTAAATTCAATAGTAGACAATGCTGAGAGACTACTTTTAATAATAGGATGCAAGTAATCTTTTATGTAGGTCAGAAAAATATATCAAAGTTGAATAACAAATGTTTTTTTTTATTAACTTCGGCGCCAACATAAAGATATTAGCCGACTCCCTCTTGGCTTGTCTTTTAATAGACAGCAGTTAATTATTTCTCGGTTGCGCGTCGGTTAATAACTTTTCAAGTAATAGAACCCAGATATTGATGTTGTTTACAGCTAACAACTAACTGTTAGTCTACCATGAAGGTAACAAAAAGAGATTTACTGACTTTCAAACTAATTGTTACTTGTATTCGATTGATAAAAGCGTTATTTTGCGAAAGTCCATCGTAAATAACACGATATTACTTTGGTAATTCCGCTTCAAGAGTACTTTTAAGGCGGAATTAGTATTGTAAAATTAACGTTATTTTTAACCGACTTTAAAAAGGAGGAGGTTATCGATTCGTCTGTATGTGTTTTTTTTTGTATGTTTGTTACTCTATTTCTCCGTCAATGGTGGACCGATTTGCAATTTTTTTCTTAATCGAAAGATTACACTCCCGAGGTGGTCTAATTTCCACCAAATCATGATCTGATTAATGGAACTCAGGGAAATCTAGAAAAACCCTCGAGTATTATAGACACTTACACCTGTTTCATATATTCGTTCACCAAAGCTATGAAGTAGGCTTCACAGCTATACCTGAAGGTACATAATTAAAACTAAAAAGTAGAAAAAAAACTATTTTATATACAAAGAGCGCATTGCCTCTCGGTGTCGGAGTCGACAGAACACTGATTCCGCACGAAACGCTTATCCGACAAACGAACGCTTCCGAACGGTGACCGTGGCACGCTACAAGATAGTGTATTGAAATTGAACAGGCAGATAGACAATTTCTTGTCGACTTCAACTAATATGATCATTATAACTTATTTCGTAAAACTAAGACTTACTAAGACATATTTTACAGTGCATCCGATGGACTTTAAAAGTTGCCATTTATTTTTATGTCCTATCTTTAGTGTTTGAGATAAAAAGGCAAAATCGCGGAATTAAAAAAAAATCTTCTATTTGTAGAAGGAAATAATATAAAAAGTCATGCAATATTTAAATGAGAAAACTTTAGGTTCATTGTGGAATTTCTTTGAATTAAAATTTCAAACTTCGCTTGTAACATGAATTTGGTTTAGATATTTTTGGGATATATGTTGGACGGAGAGCGTAAAGAAACACCGTTTTGTAACATATACCTGTACAATAAGACATAAACTTTATTTTTTAGTTTAACCGATTTAACGATTTATTCGTTTTACCCCTCAGATACATCACAGCATTATAAACGTCGGCCAGTAGAACTGTATTTTATATAGGCCGTGAAACATAGATTAAAACTTTATAGACTCCCAGAAGTCAATTTCTAGCGCGTATAATGCCAAGGGTAATGGTTTAATAAAGTATTTAATAAGCTTTGCTATCCACCAACGGAGTTATATCGTTTGTAATGCCATTTAAAATTATACGATACAATAATGCTGTTTCTTATCTGCCTGTCTGTATATATACACTCGTGGATAAATTTAGAGGCCCATTAAAAAAGAGTTATTATTTTTATGAAGGTACTGTTTACGTATTGGCCATTTATATTTTAATTTATAATAAATTTAAAAATATCATGATTATAATTATTTTATACAATTTTCAAGCTAATTGTAAATATGCAAAAAGTATGTTATTATGCAAAAAAGTATGCAAAAAATTATCTAAACTATTTCATATTCACAAGGTTTAGTAAGATAGCTGCATACGATGTTTTCTAACTTAAACGAAGAATAATTAGTAAAATAGGTAATTAGAAAAATATAGTGTTCTAGAAATTTCCTGCGGTTCTCTAGTTAATGTAAAAACTACATTAAAATTGATTCACTAATTTTAGTGATGCGCTATATATTATCGAAATGCTAACTGACTGAGTCTGACTCGTCACTTATTCTCTAAAACCATACAGACGGTTGACTTGAAATTTTGCAAAGTCATTCTTTTCGCGACACTATTAACTCTGACTAAGAACGGATTTTACGCAAATCATATCCAGAATCTAAGTAATCGTTGCTATGGTAACCATAATGTAAACGAAGTTGCGGGGGCAAGCTGTATATATGTAAATACACACAGAGATAAAAAAGTTTGAAATATTTTTCTCCTGCGTTCATCATTTCATTTTCTTTTTATTTGTTTACTAGCTGTATGCCCGCGGCTTCACCCGCGTTTCACTTATTTTCATTCTATTCTATATTAGAATAGAATAGTAATAGAGTTTTTATAATTTTTATACGGAACCCTAATTATTTTAAATTTCTTTTTTGCTACTAATATTAGGCAAAGATATTTCTCACAAATTCAAATACCTTGTATTTTGAACTGAATCGGATTTTTCAACAATCTCTGAGTTTTAATTTTTTTACACGGGTCCCTAATTATTTTCGAAAATCAAAAGTACCCTAAGTTACGTGGAGTAACTTCTGCTATCTACAAAAAAAGTCCAGTCAAAATTCTTTCCGGAATTTAGCCGGAACAAACAGATAGACAAACATTTTAAAAATTGGATTTTCGGTACAGGTATCGTATATACATTCATATCCATCCATCCATTCAACGTTTTTCGTCCACTGCTGGACATAGGTTTCCCCCAAAGATCTCCAAGACGACCGGTCTTGCGCCATCCGCATCCAGCGGATTCCCGCGACCTTCACCAGATCGTCAGTCCACCTTGTGAGGGGCCTAGCCACGCTACGTCTTCCGGTGCGTGGTATCCATTCGAGAACCCGTTGGCTCCATCGGCCATCGGTTTTGCGAGCGATGTGCCCAGCCCACTGCCACTTAAGTTTAGCAATACTTCGGGCAATGTCGGTTCTTCAACGGATCTTCTCATTCCTGATTCGATCACTCAATGAAACTCCAAGTATAGCCGTCTCCATTGCCCTTTGAGGAACTTTTTATTAGGCCCATTGTGAGCGACCACGTTACATACATATATGCATACATACAGGATTTATTCATATATATTTAGTAAAAAAAAAATTGTGCGGTCGGGGACCCCCGTCAGGAACGAAGTTCTTAGTTAAAACAGAAATTATGAATTTTTAATGGGTTCATTGAGGAGGCCGTCTATGAAAGAAAATTTAAAATTTGATTTTTATCATATAACTTCATCACACGGTTGTACAGACACGTAAAGTATAAACAAATACGTTCATCCGTTAAAAAACTCATGTTAGATTAGCAGAGCGCACGCGTTAAGATATTCTATAAAACTGTCAGTTGACATGATAAACTAATATACACACACGCACACACAGCATACAGAATTTTGTTACGTGACGATTGCTACTAAATCGCACTATCCGTAAGCCGCGTTAAAGAACTTCATTCCAATTGTTATTGTGCCATTACAAACAGACACTTTTTCTTTTTCTTTTCTTAAATAACTATGGTCGAATAATTATGGTTTGACGCCGCAAAAAGATAAAAATCTCCTAAAAAAATACGACAGTACATAACAAAACAGGCAAAGGCTAACAGTGTAAGCCATTTGTCACGTAAAAGCCATAGGGAAGGCTTGACAGATCCTTTGTGCCCTTTCCTCCCTTTGTTGCCAGCCCTATAATGGCCGATGATATCTGAAATATCTGACGTTTTCTATAATATATTATAACGTAAACGTTTCAAAGATACGACTGATATATAAGAAAATCAGGACATGGCTTAGTTGGTAGTGTGAACGGATTTCGCCTCGATGGATGTGGGTTTAATAAACCCACCTAGCAAACTCTATAATAAGCCTGAATTTTTGGGAAAGAAAAACCTTATGTGGAATACAAGTATGGTATTGTATTATTAGATAATACAATAATGCCCACCTGGGTAATTACTATTACCACTTTTGGAAAACAATTTTTTTTTAATAGTTTTAATCGCTGTGTTTCCCCAGCTAATGCTACTAATGCTTGAGAGATGTACTGGCTTTAGGCTTAGTGTGTTTCCCATGCTTGACCTCATCGTAAATCAGTTGAATGGTCTTCCAAGTATAAGCTAAGTTTTTTTACATTTTTATACGCCAAGGGCTTCGATTACAATTTCACATGATGTTAAGTGACGATATGTTCCAAGATGATAAACATACTAAGCCTAGAGGTATTGGTTTACAAATGATCCTGCCGGAATACACCTATTAGTATTTGACGACAGGTTTTTAACCTTGAGGGTGGTAGCTACCCAGGTGGGCATTATTAGAATATCCCCTACCACCGTGCTATAGTTCCCTCAGGATGTTTTCCTTCACCGAAAGCTCAAGCTGATTATAGACATAAATAGATGGGCTCGAACCCGCGTCCTTTGCACGAAATCCAAGCGCACTGCCAACTTCACCATCATCGCTTCAACGAACATATAGAAATAAAGTTGCTTTTATACACTTAGCATACATATTTTAAAACTAACTTTAAACATAACTCTGCCTGAGTAAAATATTTATTGTTATAACTAACTTTAAATATACACGTAAAGTTTAAAATCACGTAACATTTTTCATCCCCAGTTATATGTTTCTTCCGTTCAAACATCTTACAAACTTATAAATATAAAACAATCTTGTTTTGACATACATTTTTTTTACGATGAAGTCAAGCGAATAATTTGCGTCACGAATATTACGTTCGGCTGAAATTCGCTCAGATCGCCAAACGGGCGTAATATATTCAGTTGCATATACGTTCGTACTAGGTGCGCGAGTGGTATGGTGTGGTGGATCCATTAAAAATATCATGTATTTATTACTTGTGCCCGCGACTTCATCTGCGTGGAATAGTGTGTTTGGGTAGCATTTTAAATTATTTAGACGAATTATTTTACAAATAACATACATACGTATAAATACTTTATTATTTAAGTATATAAGTACATAAGGATAAAGTATTAATATGAGTTTATTTAAGTACATTTTTTTATAAACTACGTTTTTTGTTTTTCCACCTTTTGCCATCAGAATTCGCATGCGTGTGACGCAGTCGTCTGCCCTTTAATACAATACAATTTTGAATTTAATACTTTTACAAAATGAAGAGTACTTTTTACCATGTTGTTTCCGAGCATTAGTATAGTTTAAACAATAAATCTAAGTCGTTGATATATTTACAATTATTATTCTATATAGATTAGTTGTAACAGTAACCGAGTAGTTCGTTCTCCGTGCATGGTTTGTTACAGCATTCCTCAGCTATGCCTTGTCTTTTACCGCGCGCTCCGTCAAGCTGTCGAGCTCTATGTGGCTCCAGCCATTTCCAACCGTAACCCTCGTTCTCCGATGAGATGTATGGTGTTCTCTTCACCTGGTACCGATTGTCACACACGTATAACAGCATTGTCGCCAGCCGCCGACCGCAGTACACGTGTGCAGTGTCATCTCCTGATGCCATCACTGCGAGCACTACTATCAGGAACAGCACTTGCGTTCTCATGATATTTCGAGTTTAACTCCTCTTACAGCGGAAGACGTCGTCGGAATGTGACTGAAGTTGAATTTACCCTTGATTTTATAATGCGAAAGTTGATTAATATTCACTTAACAGTCTGGCGAACAGGATCGTGTTAATGTGATGTGATTGTTCCGTATATAGGTGAAGGGTTGTGTATGACGCAACCACTCAGCCCACTAAACTTATTCTTAAGATGAATTTGGTGGTTTAAGTCATTATAAAAGTGGGGCGTGAAAATTTTCCATGTATTCTCATGGAATTTTATCGACAGAAAGCACACGTTTTTTATCAGATCATATAATTGGAATTTTAGTGTCAATTAGGAAACGTGAGTGAAGGATGATTTTCTACCGATCACTTATATATAAGGATTTATTTAGTCTGGTGAACAGATTAATTTTTAGTAATATTGCATGTGTGACCGCATTATTGATTTGTATTTTGTATTTTAGTAATTATGTTAATCTACATGAAGTGTATTTTAAGAAAAACAAATTATGCAAAAGCATAATGTATCAAGTCATGAACACCTACTTCTTCATCCTACGTGTAATAATAAAATTGAAATATTTTATCTACATATTAATGAATTACCAATCTGTATAAAATGGCATCTATCCAAGTCATCGTTCTATTTATATCCTGTTCTTTGGAACATTCATTACTCTACAGTCTCAACTCATAAATAGTCATGAAAGTGTCATTGTTCGTCATGATAGTGCTGTGTATGGTGGCAGCTGTAGTGTAGTGGTAGTGCGCAGAGAGGTGCGCGCAGGTATTGTGGCAGGGTGCTGGCGGACACACTGGCCTACCTGTGTCCGGTGGTGGTGGAGAAGCGCTCAGAAGTGCAGTACGGGTGGCAGTGGCCGGGGAAGTGGGAGGGGCGCGCGCATACTGCTAGGCTTTAGAATCCGTCAACACACCTTACTCGCTTTAATCACACTATTAATATTATAATAAAAAAACAGGATCTTCGAACTGTAATTTTATTTATTTTCATCAAATAAACACTTTTGATCGCTAAGTGTATGGTTGTATAAGTTGCTTGAAATCTTAGCTATTTTTATTCGAGCTCGGCAAAATGACTGCACTTCACCTGATGTTAAATTGAGATGAGTTGAAACGTGTCACAATAGCGGTATTTCACCATGTTTATCGTAATCGGGACGCAATCGTGATTATTATCTTACTAAAACACAAATTGTCGGATCTATATTGGTGATTCCGGAACGTCACGCGTGCGCCCTCCATGCCGCTGCCCCCCAGCGCTCCGCTGCCCCCCTCCGTAAATGTTACATTAGAACAGCTCTAATATTTTATATCTTGCCGCAAACTTATGAAACAATCACACAAACATTACATATTTCCATATAAACTTTTATCCCTTATTCCCTATTGTTATTTTACACCCTTGAGGGTAAAACTTTAACAAACTTTGAATGTCATATTTTTTTATATCGAATCAACTTCCTAAAAAATAAGTTTCAAGTTTCTAGCTCTAAAAATGACGCTACGCTAAAAATAAACTTGTCATCCCCCTTTTTAACCCCTTAAAACTCTTTCTTCGCATTACAAAGTCTATATCCTAAAACTTATGTCCTTTCTCAGCCTCTCGACTATCTATGTACCAAATTTCATTTAAATCGGTTCAGTAGTTTTGGCGTGAAAGCGCGGCAGACAGACTTTCGCATTCAAATTATTAGTAAGGATTAGAAGGTTCTATAGACACAGAGATTTTTTTTTTTTTTTCCAAAAAGTCGTTGTACTTTTCATAACAATTCTCAGCGACTTCTTGTAACGTATTTTGTTTCAAAAACTTATCACTGTATGATTTTTTTGATAAATTCCAAAAAAACATAGACACTGTTCAACCTTTATAATAAAACTTTCCGTATCGAAAATTTTTTCCAGAAAAAAGCGTATGTATTCAACACTAAACCGCACCCTTCCCTCATTCCCCACACACCCGTACCCGAATGTTGCACATACCGACCGAAATTCAGTTCCATTTACGCGTCTGAGTTAACCGATAATTTATTTTGCATCGTCGTTTGCGTTGTTGTTTCATCAAAATAGTTTTCTTTGAAACCGAATGCAGCACAGATTGCCGCGACGCAAAAAGCTCGACACACAACTCAGAAAATTACACTCGTTTGGTCTCACCCTTAAACAGTTCAAAATAAATGTCTAACTCATAAGTTCAGTAATATCATCATTCTTATGCCCTGTTCTTAACTCATTTGTTGTAGGTAAAGTATGTTTTGTCGTTCATACGTCCCTATCAGCTGTCATCTCTTCATTTACTCCTTTTTACGCGACTAAGGCGAAGCCAAAAGGAAGGGTTATGATTTTAGAGCCAATGTGTGTACGTATACATGTTTGTTTTTACGTATGTTCCTCTGTAGCGCCTAAACTGTTCATCCGATTTTAATGAGTAAGGCGGCAATCGATTCGCTATTATGAGCCGAGTAGTACAGCCTATTATAATTAATTATTGTTTTCCGTAGACGGGTTACAGTTTTTTAAACTTTTCTAATGTCATTTTTTTCTTATTATTCCTCACACAGTCCATCCATACTTTTTTAGCCTTCCTCTATTTTAACATCATTCAACATTCAACATTCATATTCATTACTATTTTATTCACATGCACGTCCTCTCTTCTCATAACATATCCATACCACGCCAAACGAGAGTCTTTCAACTTTTCTACCACTGGCACCACTTTCAAACTCTTTGTAATATAATTGTTTCTAAATTTATTCATTCTTCCACATCCATCTCAACATTCGCACCTTTTCATTCAATCTTTTTCGTCTATCTTCCATCCATCCATCCATTCAACCGAAAGATGTTCACTGCTGGACATCGGTCTCCCCCAAATATCTCCACAACGACCAGTCTCGCGTCAGCCGCATCTAGCGGACTCACGTGACCTTCCCAAGGTGAGGGTCTACTTTGTGGGGAGCCCACACCCATGCTACGTCTTCCAGTATGCAGCAGCCATGCGAGAACCTGTTGGCTTCATCGGGCGTCGGTTCTACGTTCACTGTGCCCAGCCCATTCCCACTTCAGTTTGGCAATTCTTCGGGCAATGTCGGTTACTTTGGTTCTTCTACGGATCTCCTCATTTCTGATTCGATCGCGCGCAGGGAAACTTCGAGCATAGCCCTCTCCTATTGCCCTTACTAGCTCAGCATTCTGATCCATACAAAAAAACAGATCTAATAATGGACTTATATCTTACCCTTCAATTTAATTTCATTTAGTAATAATGAAGTGAAAAATAAAATGCGATGAAATATGTTACATTTTCTTGATAGAATTAATGACTTCTGTTACAGTTGTAAATGTTCTATTACGTTTCTCGTATGACACTGATAGGGGAATAAATCAAATTATTATATATTATAATAAAATAAATGGAAGGGTCTACATTTTTTTTTTAGGATCTCTCGTCTATTACCCGCTTGTTTATTTGAATAATGTTACATTTATTGTGCGGTTCCAACTTTCGTAATGTATTCTATTGATGATCGTAAATAATGGTCGTGTAGTGAAATGTTCCCTAATAGTTTTTCTGAGAAATTATATTTTTATTCTATTCGAGCTGATTTAATTTTTATTCAAACTGATACATGCATTTTTTTTTTCTGTTTCAATTTGTTATTTATTAGATGTGATATTTAATTTAATGACATGTCATTATTTTTCGATAAAATATTAATCACGAAATGTTTTTAATACCATTTAACTCCCGTTCACCTTGGTGATGTGTGAAACTAAATCTTACCTTCCCCAACCCAAATATCTAGGTAGTACGTATACTTAGTACTTAGGTACAATTTATTTAAAAAAACTTGCAGAGTGTTATCGTTAAATACAGGGTAGAATCTAATTGAATTCTGAAAAATTAAAGAAATCGTTACCAGGTAACAGCGAGTCAAGGTCTGAAAGAAATCTGGTCCGGTCAAAGAAATGCGAAAATAAAACAATTTCAGAAGAGTGTTACATTGATATGTATATCTATAAAATATGGGTAAAGATAATAAAAAGTTCAAGACATTCTTCTTGTCTGTTTTTCTGCAAATATCGCGTTTAGTAGTTATATTAATGATGCTTAATGGTACCAATAAAAAATATTGGATGTTTATAATATTATGTAGTAAACAGTCCTTATTAAAGAAGTGAGATGCATAAAAAAAATATTTTCGTAAATGACAATTAAATTAATTCACCACAATACACGGTATATTTTGTCATTTGTAACTTAACTTTACTAATAAAACAATTTACAATTGGATTTCATAATCCATAAAAAAATAATGCACGAAAATATTGTATGCTGTGCTCGCCTTTAATTAGGGTACAACATTGTTATGTTTTAGTTGTATATTTTCATTTGTTTTTATTTTGTTGGTGCGTCATTTAAATAAATAAATTAGGGTCATTCAGGTATTACGTAAATAAAATTTTAGACATCCCTCTCACCCCGCTAATGTAAGTATAGACAAAACCTGCAAAATAAGTAAGCAAACATCGTTTATATACTAAACATTCGGACCCCTCTCATTAGTGCTTACGTAATACTTGCACGACCCCTTATCCACAAGTTTTAATAATGCTATGGATAAAATCTCCATCCTAAATAAGATTACATTAGAAATTTCCCACCTGAATGAATACTAAAAGAAAACATTACACAAGTGACGGTATATACCTGATAAATCGAAATTTGAATTATAAAAAAATGTACGACTCTAAAAACGGATGATTATATTTATAATCTCTGATAGGCGACGACAAAATGGCGTCCGAATTTCCTTGTGACACGAAATACGCTGACACCGCATTTATTACAAGAATGTTAATTCGACGCTGTGAAGGAACCCGAGTATCATCATTCATGCTTCAACATTCAAGTGTTCAGCTGTGTGTCATTTATCACATTCACGGGGCAAGGTTTTAAAATAGTCCCATAAAGTCCTAGCGATGGATGAATTAGACGTCATTGTATCGGGCTTACATTGTTGAAATGTATAAAATATTAATTTTGATACAGTACCGTTTCTATTGGGCTATTCTACATCTGTAAAACAGGGTCTAAAACAATTACGAATTTACTATTGCTTAAAACTTAGGCATTGTTTTAAAAATAAAATAAATTTGAAATTTTTCTCTGAAGCTCATAATACATTTTCTAAACGATATTAACGTTTTTAGTACATTGAAAAGCAAAACGCTTTGATCTACAATAGCCTAAAACTATAGTTATAAATAAAGAAATTAAAGATTAGATATATAAAAATATAGATTAGTAAAAAGATATTACAGCTCATTATCGCGTAGCTGAAAATTGATTTTTTTAAAATATATGGTAGTTAGGTACCAATTAAGTAGATCCAACTTCGAGAAAGAGGTTAATCGCTGAATCCTACTTGGCTGGGCCGCCTCCGGGAAGCTACGCAAAATCTTCGCGTCCGAAATACCACAGCGCCTCAAGACGAAAGTTATCGACCAGTGTGTGTTGCCAGTAATGGCATACCTCACTAAGTCTTTTTCGCTCACAATGGGCCTAATACAAAAGCTCAAAGTTGCTCAATAGGCAATGAAAGGGGTTATACCTGAATTTTCACTGCGTGATCGCATGAGGAATGAGGAGACCCGCAGAAGATCCAAAGTAACGAAATTGCACGATGAATTTCTAAACTTAAATGGTAGTGGACTGGGCACATTGCTCGTAGAGCTGAAGCCCGATAGGGCCAACGGGTTCTCGATTGGCTACCACGCACCGGAAGCACGCACTTACGTAGCGTGAGTAGGCTCCCCACAAGGTGGACCGACGACCTGGTAAAGCTCGCGGGAATCCGCTGGATGCGGGTGGCGTAAGACCGGTTGTCGTAGAGATCTTTGGAGAGACCTATGTCCAGCAGTAGACGTCTTTCGGTTGAATGGATGGATGGAAAGTATATGCAATGAAAGTATACATTGCTTTAAGTATAGTTTTGAATTTGTTGCGCTTCTCATGCTCCGCGCGCCATTATTATTTTAAACAACCGATAGGTAGAGCGACGACAGGTAATATTAAGTAGTAAAATGTTACGAAAGATCTGTTACGAAATAGGGATAGGGCATACGTGCGAAATGCAGAAAAATATAGTTTATACATTATAAATAGTTACGGTAAAGAAAGTGACAATAATAAACTCTAATTGTCGTTTCCTGTCCTAAACCTAGGATAAACGTATATATACATATACTAGCTGTGTGCCCACGATCGAGCTCGCGTTTCATATATTCCTCACAGCATTTTAATTTTTTTTACAGAACCCTAATATTTTTTTTAGTACTACGATAAAGTAAAAATATTTCTCATAAATTCAAGCCACTTGCCCGTAAAACTGTGCCATGAATCGGATTATATTCAAGATTATATGAGTTTTAATTTTTCACGCGGAACCTTAATTATTATCGAAAATTAAAAGTATAGTAAGTTACCCGCAGTATATCTACCAAGCTATCTACCAAAGAAAGTCCTTTCAAAATCCATTCAGCGGTTCTGGAGATTACCCGGAACAAACAAACAGGCAGACAGACAGACAAATATAATTTTTTTTTGTATAGGTATCGGATACACATTTATATCTATTTAGTCAAAAAACCATTGAAAATCAGATACTTCAATTTTATTTAATAGTATAGATATATAACATTTGATGTTGAATGAATTCTGATCTTGATTTGAATGAACATATGATGTTAGTAGCGTAGAAAAGAACCGCTTCTGTGATCCTAATCTATTCGTGTTTTGAATGTTTAAGATAATAATAATACAAGCAATCGCTCCAAAACGTTCTGCTGCTAAAGATAAATCCACCTACCAAAGGTCCTTTACCAAAGAACATATTCTGCATTGATCTGGTTTCGCTGAAAAGTTTTAAGTTTCATTGTGTGTACCAAAATGTCAACGTATATTGTGTAATGTTTGTTATTAAAATAGTACACTAAAATATTTAATTAAGATGGGGCGGTCCTTGGTATGGGTTGCCACTTGCGTCGATACTTTAGCACCGTCACAACTTCCAGTTACGTCTTTAAAGGCGGAGGAACTGAAGCGGCACAAATATGCTACCCTTGGTGAGGGTTACATATTTCACCCATTTGGGGTCGAAACTCTGGGGCCGTGGGGGCTGAGTGCTCATAGCCTTTTTAAGGAGCTCGCGAATCGTCTAGTTAACACGTCTTGCGACCAGAGAGCAGGCCAACATTTGGCACAGCGAATTAGCATTGCCATCCAACGTGGCAATATGGCCAGCCAGAAGGCTGTCCGTGAGCCTTCCCGTCCTGTGGCAAGCTGGACGGCATTCATTATTTATAGTTTTTTTATTTAATTATAAATTATTATATAAATTAATGTACTTTTTGATTTGAATAAATGTTTACCTAAATAGTAAACTAAAATCCATCACAGAATTACGAAACCTAGAAGATTTGAAAGATATTTTTCGGATTGCAACATTTGATTGGTCCGATACAATAGCCTATTCTATTCCAGAAGATATCATGCGGCCAACACTGGAATGAAATAGGGTTAGGAAGAGAGATTAATCGCTGTGATATAAAGAGGGGCATAGTAACAGCAGACTACCCACCAGTCAACTGAGAGAGGTCGTCACGTGATTTAATACTTCAATGATCGTTGACCCTATTTTAGTTTTCCACAAGCACGATAAATATATTATCGTCTATTCTTTGATTATTATCAATTAAATTACCAATTATCTAATTAGAAATGACTAATTAAGAATACGCTAATAGTATTTGTCCGATGATTGAAATTTTCCGAAAATCATCACTGAAAATTGTAAGATGAAAACAAACTTTTGCCCTCATTTTTATCTATATCATTGATTACGGTAAAGCATATCAACTATTTATAAATAGTAACATTTTTAGAACGGCTCTGTATAATATTTCTAAGTTATTGTAAGTTACACTGAACAAAAGTGAATTTCTATTCCTAAACTGGCTAGTGATTTCATAAACGACGTTGTTCTTAAGGAGATTTTATTGATTTTTTTTTTTTTAATTATATTATTGCAGTTATCAACGAAACTACAATCAGTTATCTCGCGAAGATTCTTCTTAAATCCGAGATGAACGAAAAAAAACATCAGAACAGTCAATCCGATCTCGAAATTTCATAACTGGCTCGGTGACGCAGTTGTATTACGATGCGACTGTAGTTCTGAGGTCCGATACCCGGGTCGGGTCAGTGATATTGGGTTTTTCTACTCAGTATCATCCCGGACTCTGGAGTTTGTGCTCGATTTGGCGACAGGCTCGCCCCCTGTCACATCTGGGACGGAACTAAGCTCGGCGAAATGCGGGTGGTGTAGTTCGCTACTTCACCTCCGCCTAACTCTTCGGGGATAACAGGCGTGGGCTTATGTTATGTTAAGTAATTTCATAAAAAAAGCGGATTCATACGAAAAAATGAATTATCTTAATATTTATTTTTTTCGCAAATTTTCTTTTTTTTTTTTCCTATTCGGTCGTTATAAATGGTGTAACTGACCCGACTATGTTTTGCATGTACAAATAAGCAGATGTTAATCAAAATGCATTATTTGTATGTATTATTTGAGTTCTTGATTCCTCAAGAAATACAATTTAACCCTATAAGCCTTTTAAAATCGTTCTATACAAACCATAACGATAGCGAGTCATTAGCGCCTTCATTAACGGCGGTAAGAACACTTGGGATGATTTGCAACTACTTGAAAGTTTCAAGGGTTTGTGGGAACCGCCGCTGAGAGTTAAGACATTTCCCCTTAAAGTGCTTAATGGTTAACAACAGTTTTATAGTTAACCTGATTAAGTATTTATGAATTATTTACAGCCGGTAATAAATTATAAAATGTTTAAAGTATTTACATTTCTTAGCCGTGTGGTGCCGGCTAAGAATAGTACCACTGCATATGTTCTCGCAGATGTCGTAGATAAGGCGGCTAAGGGATAAACCAGTGGGATGGGTCTTCTGAGAGCCACAAACATCTACAGCGTTCGCCAACGGTTGGCGGTCAATCCACTTGCCAAGCGTGGCGATTATGGCAGTCCCTCCCTTACTGGGGGAGATTTATATCCAACCGTGGACGTCGAATGGTAGAATAGATTTACATATCAAATACTGAACAATAACCTTAAAAATGGTACAATGAAAGATATAAAAAAAAGGGAAAAAAAGAAGTAATGAGTTAAGTAAAAAGACACTTAGATCTTAATAAAATCATAGCATGGTAGGGCTTTTTCCAACGCTGATCTGACTAGCTACCATATGGAAGTACCTTTTAGTATGTTCCGGCACCGACCCTTGAGAGCTAGTATATTTAGGCTTAGCGTGCTTACCAACTTCGATCACATCACTTAATATCATTCGGGATTGTAGTCAAATGGCTTGTGTTTAAATGTTAATAAAAAAATCTGCAAACATACAAGTACTTATTGCAATGTTAATATGGTTACCAGGATCTCATAAAGCCGTATAGGCAATCAGATGAATATTAAATGTCAAGTAAATTATGTAACATTCCAAATATAAACAGTGGTGTAAGTTCCACGAATGTTATATAACTCTTGTAATATGTAGTTCCTATTCATATCTACACGTCAGAGACATTTATAGTGCAAAGCGTAGTTTTTGGCACCGTTACAAGAGTGGACTTTTTAATATTAACACCACTCCAAGCCGCCCCGTTTGCGGCCGCATTTGGAACAAAGTCGGGAATATATGAATATTTCCGTCTCGACCTCACCTTTCGCTGAGTTTATTTAATTATATTATGTGTTCGCGCCTTCCTTGCTTCTAGCAATTTAAACGGTAGATACATGTGAGGGGTAAAAAATTACAGCGATGCTTGAGATTCTTTGTCGTGAAAGCAATTTGCATGTATGAAATAGAGTTTTTTTCTTTACCTTGACCTTATACTGTATCACAAAAGTGTATTAAAATGGGTTTTAAATTTCGAGCCCTAAATAAAGAGACGCCTCACAGACTATATACACTGCATGTTTTGTGCAAGTGGAGTTGCTATATCGTTATTATATAAATTGTTTATATGATAGAATATACAGTGTAAAAATGTATTTTTTTAACATAAATGTTTGCTTACTTATAAAATAATTTAAGTTGGGTAATCAATTTATAGCAATCATTGTTGTACTAAAAAATGTTGAATTCTTTGCATTCGGCATTCTTGCAATCAACGTTTCGAAGTTCATTGCTTTACTAATGAAATCACTCCTTTTATTCAAATCAAAAAGTACATAAATTTATAATTAAAATAAAATAAAATAAAAAAAGAACTATAAATAATGAATGCCGTCCAGCTCGCCACCAGACGGGAAGGTTCCCAGAAGGCTTGCCATATTGCCACGTTGGATGGTAATGCTAATTCGCTGTGCCAAATATTGTTCGGCCCTCTGGTCGCGAGATTTCTCGACTAGACGACTCGCGAGGTCCTTAAAAAGGCTATGAGCACTCGGACCCCACGGCCCCGGAGTTTCGATCCCAAACGGGACAAATATGTAACTCTCACCAAGGGTAGCATATTTGCGCCGCTTGAGATCCTCCGCTGATGTAGCTGCTGCGCCGGCCTTCAAAGAGGTAACTGTTTGCTTACTGATCGAAATTCAATATTGAAAATTTGAGAGAGAAAAAAAAACTGTTTACTTATTCATTAATTTTTATTGATATCAATAAAACTCGTCAATTACTACTAAATTAAAAAAAGGTAAATCTGTTGATAGTTAAATATAAAAGAAAGACACAATTAATTATACAATTTATTTATGTTTGGTTTTTTTTAATTAGATAAGTGTATTTTTAATAAAATTTAAGCTTTTAGTCACTAATAATATAATCATATTTATAATAATAACAATAGATTTATATAATGTACCTACTTATGTAAGTTTGGTATTGTTGTAATGAATACCCTGATCGACTGGATAATGGCCGTACCGTCAAGTATAAGAATAAAGTTTCTTATAACAACAATGGTTAAGTTGAAACTTGGAAGTAAGTCTTCTGTTATTCTAACGAGCTTAAACCCGTAGCTCATTTTCACGTTAATTAATAACCACCAAGCTTAACAGTTTTCGTTTTACAAGATATTTCAGTATACATTATTCGATTGAGAGAAACACTGCAGTGTTTTAGAAGTTGCGTCATTGATTATTAATTAAAATGTAAACAGAATCGCTAAAAGGCTACTAATTATGAAGGCAAAAACTATTTGACACAAGTTGCAATCGATAATGATTCCTACCAGATAATACTTGGGACAAAGATTGTCCGTGTATCCACTAAAGACAATCAGATGTTGCCGGTTTTTCTCGACTGGGTTATTTTCCAAACCAGAGGTAGTATATAACATAAGCTCACGTCTGTTATCCCCGAAAGGTTAGGTTGAGGTGAAATAGCGAACTACACCACCCACACTTCGCCGAGCTTAGTTCCGCCCCAGGTGTGACAGAGGGCGAGCTTGTCGCCATATCGGGCAAAAATTCCAGACTCCGGGATGATACTGAGTAGAAAACCCAAATATCACTTGACCCGACCCGGGATCGAAACCGAGACTTCAGAACGACAGTCGCAACGTAATACAACTGCGCCACCGAGGTAGTATATTGACGTTTATAATCGTCGTATTTGGAACTGAATAAATATTTTGAATTTTTAATAGACTGTAATATCAGTATCGATATATTATTAAAAAAAAAAACAAGATTATATAAATTAGAAATAAAATTGTAGGGAAGATTATTTTTCTAAGACACACTTAGGATTTTAGTATGTATTCTAGTGTGTCACAAAAACTCTCTGCAAAACTCCTAGCAAAAATATCCGCCATTTTGACACAGTATATTATTAGAAAACTAGAAAATATGGTCTAAATTTATCGATATGACAATAGCAGGATTATGTATATAAATGACCTTAGTTAATCTAAGAAAATTGGGAAGAAATCGTTTGTAAATATTCCATAAACATAATAATTACTCCAAGCAACAAAATATCACTGATTTAAAAACAAAATTAATTAATACTAGTAAAAAAAGTCTAAGAAGTAATAGTGAAAAAAATCCAGCTGGTAACCAATAACAATGGGTATTTTTACCGAAATGTTCTAAATCACATTAATGTAAAAACAAAAACCAGATAACAATACGTTCTTATCTCAATAATGGCTTACGACATGACATCTTCGATATCTAATACAATAAACAAACTTATGTTCATATTATTATTAAGATTTTGTGTAAATAGAGCGAATCATTTCAAGCCAGCTTTTGTTATAACTTTAAAGACCTTCGGCGTTTTGTGTCTTCTAGACTTATTTACTAAATACATTTTATAAAACTAATTTTCCCCGAGTATGTTTTTCTTTACATAGATGGTACAAATGGTGAGCTAAAGTAATTAGTTCATTTTATTTTGTCTTCTTTACAAAAAAATCTAATTAGAAAGAGAAAATGATTTTATAAATCTTTTGTTGACGTATTGAGAAGTAAATGTTGAGGTGGACGTATGGTGTGAGAAGAATGGATTGAGTTAGGAATTAGTATGTGGCGCCAGTGGTAGAAAAGTTGAATGGAAATTGTTTGTCCTTGTATGGATTGTATTATGAGAAGAGAGGTAGCGCATGGTTTTAATTAAACATCATAGTGGGATTTTAATGTGGAAAGATAGAAGAGTAGAAGAAGATCAAAGACAGTATTTCAGAAATAATTTGAAAGAAAAAAGGTTATATGAAGAGATACGGATTTTTGGAGAAAGAGAAAATACGCCAATCCCAAATGAGTTTACCCCAAGGAATGATGAGCGCAATATTATTAAATCTACGTAATATATATTATTTATGCTATGTTATATTTATTCTCATAGGTAACGTGTTAGTAATTTTAAATATTATTAACCTCAATAGTAGTAAAAAAAACTATTTTTTACACGCCATAGGCTCAGTGCTTTGACCACAATCTCACCTGATTTTAAGTCACGATGTAGTGGTAAACACACTAAGCCTAAGTACTGGTTCTCAAGTGATGCTGCCGGAACACACCGTGATATTTGGCGACAGGTTTTCAAACTTGAGGATGGTAGGATACCCAGGGAAGCATTATTAGAAAATACCCTACCACCATGCTGTGGTTTCCTCACGATGTTTTCCTTCACCAAGAGCTCAGGCTGATTTTAGAGTTAGATAGGTGGGATCAAACCCGCGTCCATTGACGCGAAATCCAAGCGCACTACCAACTAAGCCATCATTGCTTCGCAAATCATAACTGACGTGCGCACTGTCGAACGTACAAGCTATCCAAGAGAAATTTAGTCGTAATATTGAATTAATATTACCAGCTACTATTTTAATGTATACGCTAAGAGGATATGTGGTCGGCAACAAATTAAAAGAATAGGTATTTAAGAAATCTATTCCTGTCGCGTTCCGCTCCAAAGAAAGAGTTATAAAACACGATAAGGGCAACTGCAGCTCGAGCTGATTTTACCTATGCAAAATAAACGAAATTATCACTGTTTCCTCCTCGAAAATGGGCCGATTTTTTCATTTAATTTTAAGATAAGAAAGACTTTAACTATGCCTCTACGTTTTACTTTTTGTTTTTATTCGTCAAATTTATTTGAGCGAGGTGTGAAAATGAGGATAAATATCGGGCATGTTTTTTTTTTTCCTTTCTTCGAAAAGTTTCTGCAATAATTAATTTATGGAATAAAATCAAAACTGCGGTGGTGGATAATTATTATATGGTATCAAAATATTTACTAAAACATCCAGTACAATAAACGGAGCCCGCATATCCCCTTACATTTCACAACATTTTTTCGTTTTATCTCACTATTATGTTTTCGGTATTAAAAAGTATAAAGATATTTTTTTTTTGCTTTAAATTTCTATTCTTACATTTTTTTTTCTCTTTGTAGATTTAATGCTCTATCCGTTTATACATACTCTCTTGGTTAAATAAAGCTTACGTGGTTTTACCTCCCTTCACTCACGTACGTGCTTCAAATATTTGTACAAGCGGCATTATGCGAAATTTCAATTTTATTACATCTCCGATATGACGAAACTATTATTTCAAATTCTAAAATTTTGTGACCGGACTTTAGTTAATTTATAACTTGCAATATTTTTCCTATTACAAATAAAATTATATAATTTTAGTTGATTTTGGTTTATATAATTTGATAATCGTCTCCAAAAGAAGTATATTAAAATCGTGATTTTTGAGATCTCAAAAAAAATCCGTTGGAACGCTTTAACAATTGGGTGCCATTTAGATAAAGCACTGAAAATTAGAAAAATAAAAAATAAAGTAGGACCTTAAGAACTTGTATTCATGGCCGAAATAAATTATAAAAACACACATTCAAAGCTTGTACCATAGTAATACCCTTGGAGCACCATTATTCAGCAGAGAGCCATAAGTCAAAACTCAGACAAAGCTATCAATAAAGGTCAATAGTATAAGGCAGCTTGAAAAAAAATAGAATAATTCACCGTCATCTCTCTGCCTTATCTTATTTTTATTTGGGGTCGCAGCAACATGTCTTTCTGTTCCATTCATCTATATTTGAGATCATACCTACATCATTCGCTCTCCTTTTAAGCATATCATCTTTCACACAGTTCATCCATTTTTTCTTCAGTCGTCAAAAAAAACATTTTTTTTAAATTTAATTTAGGTTCTAAGAAGGCGCTTATAACCATCTAAAACCCGTTCCACCGGTTTGGAAAACAACCTAGTCGAGAAGAGCTAGCAAGAAACTCGATCTGGTTTTTTAAAAATAAATATAATATATATCATTTTTTTTAATATAAAAACTATACAATTCTAATTCTTAACCATTGTTAGCGGAAGCACACAGATGTGGGTTAATTCCAGACATCACTATCGTTCACGTAATGTAATATTAAACTTCAGAGATTAGAACTTGCTTGACATAATAATTGAACTTATTGTCAGGTAAATCAGTAATGTTACTTGGGATCTCATTGTAAAACCGAATTACCTGTAAAGATTTTATTACTTAGCCTAAAGCGTGGGACGGCCAACTTGTCTTTATTTCTAATATTAAAATTATGACGATCATTCACAATATCGAGCTTGTTTAAATTTATAAGAGCATACATTAAGTTATCGAAGATGTATTGGGAGGGCAAAGTCATCATATTCTTGAAACTTGTTCTTTAGAGATTCGCGAGGTCCCATATTGTATATTGCTCGAACAGCTCTCTTTTGTAACGTAAAAATGGTGTCTACCTCTGCTGCTGTACCCCACAGCAAAATACCGTAGACATTAAGCTATGAAAGTAAGCAAAGTAGACCTTCCTCTTACCATATGCCCGTCCACATTCATATCCAATACCTTTGTTACAAAATCCTCTTCCTCCCTGCCGATTACATGCCCATACCAAGACAGACGCCTGCTCCTTACTTTCTCTGTCACTGGTACCACTTTCAAACTTCATCTAATGTATTCATTCGTAATTCTGTCCATTCTTGCTATCCCACACATCCATATCAACATTCTCATCTCGGCTACATGCAGTTTCCTTTCATCCATCACCTATTTGGTCCAAGATTCTGATCCATACAAGACGAAAGGTCGGATAATGCTCGTATGTATCTTTAAAAAAAAATTATGCAATATAATTATACCATTGCATGCGAATGAACTCAAAGGCAGAGATAGCTAAAAACATAAAAAAACGTAAACGCAATACATTATTCAACGATGGATAAATTTATCACTTGGGATTTTGCCAGAAAATAAGCTATTATCAGTATCGATATAACATAGGTACTATGTTCCGTGTTTGTAAACACTTTTATCTATTGTTTTTTTTTCTTTTAATAACTAAGTGGATACGTTCAAATCATAATTTTGTATATTATACTTCTAAAAAAGGCTAAAAAAATATAGATTAATTATTTCTATAATGTAGGATGTATCTCTTGAAATGTATTGTTATTTTTCTGAATAATAAATAGTTAGTGATACTAAAAAACTAAATGCAAGTTATTCAGTAAAAAAGAATTTAATCGTAAAATAAATGTACTAAAGTCGACCGTGCAGAGTATATTCGAACGGATAACACACTTAGCCTAACGTTAAGTTATTATAATATACTGGAAACGGCGTGCCCTTATTATTTACCCTAAATTCGTCACGTTAAAAAAACGTTTTAGATTGCTTAGGTTTTGTAATAATTATCGTTTGCAACCCAGGCGCCTACCGTTCTACGATTTCAAGTTACGTAACTTGTCCAATTTTAAGCAATCGTAGTCGCCGCTACGAGATTCGTAGCCATCTGCTACACCGTAGGAGCTAACGTAGGCTGGGAAAAGGATTACCACTCGCTTGTAACAGCAGGGGATTAACTTAGCCTAGACCAGTGGTTTGTATCATAGTTACTATTCCAATATGCCAGCTCAGTCTGTTTTTTCAAAATTTCATTCCGTTCTTCTCTGAAATGTCAGAAGAGTCAGAAGAACCGATATATTTTTGGTTTGATTTTAACCTTAACTTGTAAGGTACGATTTTGAAACCCGCCATATGACGTATACTAAACGTTTCAACAGATTAATGTGCAAGGCGTTATTACGGATAACTTATTGTATAAATGGACGCTGTTATGCAATACAGTGCCAAACCTCAAAAACAAAAAACAAATCGATTTTGGTATCCACCGTAAGACATAATAACGTACATTTCATAAATTAGTGTTGTCTGATGCAATGTAACAATTCTAGTTTTGAGAAGAAAAATAAGTTAGACTTTTCTTACTAGCATATTACAAGTTGAACATATTACATTTTTATTTCGTTCCATCATCTATCTATGTTTTAAATGAAATATGATATAATTTCTTAAAATTGGCGTACCTTGACTCTGTATTTTATAGTAATATAAATATAATGTCCAGATATCGTGGTCTCCGAAGGGTAATTACCGTCATTTTGAAAACTACTGTCTTAAGTAAGGCAAAATTGGAGTTTTAATAAAATCAACTACACCGACGTTACTTTAAAAAAAATATCGTTTATTTAAATTGACTAAAGAAGTAATTAAAACCTAAACATACAAGATATTTAATATATCGATTAACCATAAAAATTAGACAATATTAACACAATAGAAATACAATGGAAAGCTGGCATAAACGCAAAGTTAGTGCTCAAGGCATTAAGTTATACTTACAATAATTATTAAATTTTAGTATTTTACCTACAGCTTTTTTGTTGTAATTAATCATTGGGTGAAATTGGGATGTCTTATTTTAATCATATAATTGAGAAAGATAATTTAATTACTTTATAGCAAATAACTAGCTTTTATAATAATGTTTTCATACAAAAGACTGTAGAAGATTTTTTTTACTATAATTATTATAAATAGATTAAAAGTGTGAACCAACAAAATCTATCATTATATATTACATCTATATATTTGCAACGAACACTTTAAATTCAGATATATTTCACATTTCTGTGAATTCAAAAGTATGCGAAAGAAGTGATGTATATTTGTATGAACATAAATCATAATTTATAAAATGTTCAGACTACTATCTCACACACGCCTTTACAAACACGCAATTTTACCCAAACAGAGTTGCGGGCACAGCTAGTAGTTTTTATAAGTTTACCATTTTGATAACAACAATCTTATTTAGTGAAAAGTTACTAAATCAGTAAACCTATAATAACTCTCAAGCAATGATGCCGGAACACGCGTATAGATACTTGGCGAAAGATTATAAATTTAAGGCCGGTAGGAGAGTTTTAAAAAATGCCTTACACCATACATTTTCTTCAAAGATCATTTGAAACTTATTATAGAATTCGACGCTACGTCGATTAACGCGGTGACATATTATATTTGAGGGTATTTTTTTTCTTAAAAAAAACCATTTATCAACGACCAAATAAATTCGAAAATCAAATACGTGCACTTGTGTTGTCAACGGTAGTTACATAAAACATAACGCCCGTCAACAGTGCAAATAATTATTCCATACAAATCGATATTTACCATCTGTTCCCGAAACAAAAACACGATAAAATCACTGAATAACAATAAAAACAAATAAACCATGTAATATTATGCTCGACTCACCGATATATCGCCCCACGCACACACTTACGAGAAGTGACACAAAGTAATTAATGGTTATGATTAAAAAAAAATTACAACAAAACTTCTAATTTTAAAAGATAGATAAAATTTCAAATTTAGAATACGTACACGCGCGGTCTTCGAAGCTCTGTCGGGATACGGACACGTCGCCGGCCCCTGCGTTCGGGTGGCGAGTGAAGGCGCGAATGACTGCCGTGTCGTATCGCTGCGGCCCTTATAGACACCGCCCTGCCTCAACCCCAACGCCGAACTATGTGGGCGGAATTATACAAAGCCTCCTATTTTCATATTGACAGTTAATTTTACGTGAATTTTTTCACAAAAGAAACAAAATTATACTCACTGTTTTCTTTATTATTGCGTATTAAATTTATTTGTCAATAAATCAACGTCATAAATATAATATCATAATCATATATAAGGTGTGTGTTACCAGTGATAAGATATGGCACTGAGACGTGGTCGGTCACAATGGCCCTAATAAAAAAGCTCAAAGTTGCTCAAAGGGCAATGGAGAAGGCTATGCTTGGAGTTTCACTACGTGATCGAACCAGGAACTAGGAGATCCGCAGAAGAACCAAAGTATGCGACATTGCCCGAAGAATTCCTAAATATAGGTACACAATAAATGTATTATCGCATTCCGGTAGCGAACTCGCCCCGCGGGCCCTCGGGGAGACGCAACCAGAACATGTTTGTAATTTTATTAAATTAGTTGTTTGTATGATCTTGTATACTTGTAACGTGTGTGAAATCTCTCAGTAAATGAATTAAGTAAGAACGACGGACTTTGCTTTTCCCTGAATTACAGTAGAGTGTTAACACTAAACTTAAGTGGCAATGGACTTAGCACATTGCTCGCAGAACGGGTTCTCGAATGGCTGCCTTGTACCGGAAGACGGAGCGTGGGTATGCCCTACACAAGGTGTACCGCCGACCTGATAAAGGTTGCGGGAATCCGCTGGATGCGGTTGGCGCAAGACCGGTCGTCGTGGAGATCTTTGAGGAACAACTATGTCTAGCAGTGGACGTCTTTTTTGATTGAATGGATGGATGGATGGATATCAACGTCCAAATTAATAAATTTAAAATTGCATTTTCCTAGTTATAACGATATGCATTTTGCGAACCAACTACGTTGTTAGCCAAAGAAATCTTTGAAATTTCACTATGTCCGCTCAGTCGAAAATAGCATACAATACAAAAGTACGACTATGCGACGAATCTTAGGTCGGCCTTGCAGCATATTCATAGTTAGCATATATCATAGCATAGCATAGCATTCATATTTAGTTATTAAAATTAACGAAATTAATTTATAAGGCGAGGGTGAATGGGCAAGTCGGTAAGGGTCGACCTAGGCGAACCTATCTAAACCAAATCAATCATGTGTTAAATAAAGGTAAAAAGTACTCATAACCGACGAGCATGTATGAAAGCGCTCATGAAAGTAGAGGAAGCGAAAGAGGTGTGTCAAGATCTTAGCAAGTGGAAGGACGTAATCTCTGCCTACCTCCACGGGAGAAAGGCGTGATGATATGTATGTATGTATGTATAATTAGTTATGCTTAAGTTAGTTGTGCATTTGTTATTAGATCAGGATATTCACTGCGTTTATTGTGTAAAATGTTCCGTATATATCATTTTAATCAAGCTTATCTTATCAGGCAAACTTATTCGTTTTTACCAATTAGAATAATGTCGGTTTTGTATTAATTAAAAAAGTTTCAAGTAATACAAAAGTCAACCTAACTTGCATTATAAAAGACTTCGGTAATTCTCATCTGCTTTCAAATTTGGAATTACAAAATAATCAAAATGATTTAAGAAGTAATTTGAGAATAAACATAAAATATAATTAATATGTCGATTACCCATAAAAATAGGACAATAGGAAAACAATAGAAAGCTGACGTAAACGCCAGGTTAGTGCTCAAGGGTTTAATTTTAACTTAAATTATTAACTTTTAGCTTTTTTATCTTCAATTTAATGATATACAAGCATAGAGCATTACTGATGCTCGTCTAGTGATCGAAATTTTACTATAATCAGCATTGATAATATGATCTAAAAAAATGTATTTCCAATTTTTTAAATGATAAGGTTTAAAGATCATTAATAAATAAAGAATACCAGTTATTTGCCTATTTATTTTCTATTATGTTTCGACTAGTTAATTACTACCTATATTACATTTAAAGATTTGAAAATACGTATGGTTCATGACATTTATTAAATGTTATTTTATTATCAACTATTTTATTAATTTTTAATTCAATTATTTTTTTTTATTGGAATTCATCCTTTAATTTTATTACAATTAATACTAGCGGCCTCATTTTGATAAGCACCTTGGCAAGAATATATTATGGATTAAAATTTGTCGGACTAAACTCACGTATCAAATTATTATTGAATGAATGAATGAATAAATTGTACGGACTTTCCAGATCCTAAGTTCCGTGGTTTAAAACAAAATTTTCTGTATATCTATTACAGTACAGTATTCGTTTTTTTACTTAAATTCATTCAAATTTAAAAACTCAACTAATCGATGTAGTAGACTCATTCATTTTCGAATCCTCATAATAAGTTAATTTCTATAGTTTATAATATATTACGACCATGTAAACAAATTCTTTAGGCTCGACTTTATTTTTCTAATCTTCAAATAGTTCTCTGACAAAATGGTGATCCTTAGTTACTTATTACTTATATCCTTCATATCCTTATTACTTTCCAAGGAGTTTTATTATTCATCAAAATTCAACTGTCGTAATTATTATTTGTTCATAATGACCAAACTGTAACACTTAAAATATCACTAAAATTACACAATATGGTATCGAATACTGACTGCAATTAATCCCGAACAAGAATGTCATATATCTCTACATGTCAAACTAAGTTCCCTTCTAAAACTCCATACAAAGTAAAAACCATAAAAAGTTTATGTTTGACAATGATAAACTACTTGTTTGTAAAAATAGCTGGGGCAAATTTTAAGAGCTTCGCTGCAGTGTGACCTCGAAAGCCCTGACGTCATACCGTACGTCGTACTTTATCGTACCACTCGCACCAACATAATCCTACTAAAGTGTAAACGAGATAGATGTACTAATAACATGTCTAAATACATACCTCTATATAATGAACATTATAGGAAACTAGCTGTGCTCGCGACTTCGTCCGCGTGGAATAGTGTCTTTAAAATTAACGAAGCAGATTAATAAAGTAATTATTTAATGACTTTTTAGTGCATTTTTTTGTTTATTCTTTTGAAGTCGGTTTTGTTTTTAATTAAAAAAGTTATTATTTCGTATAAATATTACATTTAACTATTATTCACTTAGTCTGTTGTTTGTATGAAATTAAACTGTCCCAATATTTATCTTAAATAGTTTAACCAAAGAGTAACATAAGATCGTGTTGTTGGTAATTTTCTGTCGACTTAATACGTTTTCATCCTCATAATTTTTTCTATAAAATACAATTCTATATAAATATAATTCTAAACAGTTCTGTTGGTTTTTTTTTTGTTTGTTTGTTTTTGTCAAATTTTTGTAAGGATTCGTAAGTTCAAACCCACCAATTCAATTGTATAGTGAACTTGCGTTTTTCGGTGAAGAAAAACATCATTAGGAAATCATAACACAGTGGTAGAATATTTTATAATAATTTCCGCCTGGGTGCCTACCAACCTTAAGTTAGAAAACCTGCCGTTAAGCATGCTGATACTTGTTACCTGGTGCTGACCATGTTTAGTGTTTTTTGCCATCCTTGACCTCGCGGTCACTTAATATCGAGCGTGATTGTGTTTAAAACGCTGATCGATCAAATCGTGTTGGAATTTTGCAAGTATTTATATAATGTACAATAATACAGGTGAAATTGAAATTAATGACAATAATTAAATAACAGCTTAAAATAATTAAACTCAGAAATATTTTTAAATAAGTTTAGTGAAAAAAATATAAAATAAAACTATAAAACATGCATAAAGTATAAACATTTTTGCAGTGGTCGATAACGCGGTAACCATGTAAGTAAAATTACGAGCTGAGGTGCGCGAGCGCAGCGCGAGTAGGGTCATCGCACGCCGAATACTTGTAGCACAGTTTTCATACTTTTAATTATATTTTAAATTTTTTTACTATATGATATTTTTATTTAACTTATTCGGAATCATAAGCTCCCATTTCATTATTGCCATTGATTTCAAAGTCACCCTGTATACAATCATCTAGCTTATAGACAGATGTAGGTTTCGGTATACAATTTAATTTTATCACAAAATGCATCTAGAAGTGATTGCATACATATAAGTACAGGGCTCCGTATAAAATAATTAAAAGTTGAAAATTTATATGAAACGCGGATGCAGACGCGGGCACACAGCTAGTAGAAAATAATTATAAATGTAACATGTAATTAAATCAATGAACATCAATATTCTTTAAAATAAACTTTGACACAAGGATAAAGTTCATTCACGTTATCTGTGCATGTAATGTCGACGTATTGTATTGTAGAACTGTACACGGTATTCAAATGGTCTACCGAAGAGAGTGTTAATAAATAGCGAACAGAGCGGCGGGTGTAGCATGATAGAATTTATTTCAAAATCTATAAATAAGCAAAATTAAACAGTTCGTCAAATGGTCATAACATAACATAACATAAACTCACGCCTGTTATCCCCGAAGGGTTAGGCAGAGGTGAAGTAGCGAACTACATCACCCTCATTTCGCCGAGCTTAGTTCCGTCCCAGTTGTGACAGGGGGCGAGCCTGTCGCCATATCGGGCACAAATTCCAAACTCCGGGATGAAACTGAGTAGAAAAAACCCAATATCACTTGACCCGACCCGGGGATCGAACCCGAGACCTCAGAACAGCAGTCGTATGTAATACAACTGCGCTACCGAGGCAGTTAGAAGTGATTGACACGAGAAAATTAACTCGAATATCAGCCGGAAGTGTTTGGGAAGCTTCATCGTTCTTAAACCCATTTATAACGAGGCCGTGAAATAATTCACAAAGCGCCTTTATTTACTTGAGCAATTTCCTGGCTGATATTTTTTTGTTCTATTTACAAGACATAAATTTGCCCCGCTTGCATTCATTACCGACCCTTACTATGTTTTAAGGGTAAACAAGATTAAAAGCCGCTCCTTTTTTTTGACGTTTAGGTATCATTTATCGTAGCGTTTATGCTATATAAACTATACGTTTAGTTAAGCTATATGCGAATTTTGTGTAGATGTTTCATTTATATATTATATAAAATATTATTTACATATATTTTCTAATAAATAAAATTGAGCGTAGACTGTTTTTAAACATATATCTTTAATGGAAGAAAACAGAAACATATAGCGATGTATAATCATAAATATATAATCATAAATAAATCATAAATATAAACAAAAATTAATTTTTGTTATCATTAATTTATAAAATTGAAGTGTCTGTTTTTTTACTAAATACATATGAATGTTGTTAAATACTCTCGCTTTATTTATTAAACACTCTCACTATGTATTATTATTTCCACGTCACCACTTTATTATATCAGGAACATTCACTTTAGCAGATAGAACTCAATTGTCCCTGTGTTGGCTTTACAGAGCCTTATATAGTCACTCCATGCAGTGTGACGTGTGGTCGGTGAGAGACGGTCCTACTGGATGTAGGCGGATAATATCTAAGACGCCGCCGGATGTGTGGCGAAAATATTGTTAACAATGTCTATCCGATGCCTATACCTAAATACATTTTTTTAAATTTTTGTCTTTCTGCATGTTTGCAACAGGTAATTTCCAGAACGGCTTAATCAATTTTAACGGGACTATTTTTGGTAGATAGCTGAAGTTACTCCGGGTGACTTAGGGTACTTTTAATTTTCGAAAATAATTAGGATTACGCGTAAAAATAAACTTATAAAAAATTGAATAAAATCCGATTCAATGCACAGTTTTACGGGCAAGTGCTATAATTTATGACAATGTTTTTTACTTTATCTTGGTACTTCAATATTTTTAGGATAATAATTAGGGTTCCGTATAGAAAAATTAAAACGCAATGAAGAATACATGAAACGCAGGCGCAGCCACAGACACATAGCTAGTTTGTAAAATAAAATTAAAAAAAAAACACTAGTCATCAATGAGGACTACCGACAGAAGTGAAAACTCGAAGCTTTGGAAAGACTCTTTTTTTTAATGTTTATAATTTGTTAATTGAAATTATTACCATGAAGTAAAATTCATCATTTATCTAGTTTTTTTACATCGATTGGTGCTCCGAGCAATAATTATGGTTTTGTTAGCGATTTGGTTACAAAAACATTGATTTTTTTACTCACACAAAGGTTTAACTAAGATATATTTTATATGTAATCCTTCCCTCAATAAATATCCAACTGACCGTAAACATCGCAATGAAATCTATAGCGTGTTTTTGGAGCAGCTAACCGATACACAGACAGAAAGATGCGAAAACCACTGTTTTATATTGTACTCGCTGTGTGTCTGCGGCTGCGCCCACGTTTTAAATGTTCTTTGCTGCGTTTTAATTTTTTTACAAGCAACCCTAATAATTATTCGGTACTAGAGCTAAAGTAAAACAAACTATTTTTAACAAATCCAAACACTTGTCGGTGAAACTGTACATTGAATCGGATTATATTCGAAATTTCTTTACCTTTACTTTATTTCTTTCTTTTAATTTTTTTACGCTGAACCCTAATTATTTAAGAGAAACGAAAGTGCCCGAAGTTAGGCTATCTAACCAAAAAAAGTCCCATTCAAATGTTAAAAAGACAATAATTTTAATAATTGTATTTTTGTTATAGGTATTGTTTGTACATTCATATGTATTCAAAATTGTTATTTTGACATTACAAACAGACACTTCAATTTTATTTATTAGTTTAGAGTATAGATTGAAATCTGCCGTCTAAATTCTAAAAAAAAAAGATTCTCTGAGCTCTGTAAATAAATACTTTTAGATAGGTGAAAAGATAATAGATAATGTGCACTTTAATATTTTATATGACTATAAAATTTCTGTAGAATTTTTAAAATGGTAAATGTGAATATCGGAAAGGAAAAGGGGAACAAAATGGAAGTAAAGCGAATGTGAATTTTGAGTGTCGGGCTTTTAGCGAAGTTCGGGCACATTGTCAATTTGCGAAAGGATATTACCGAAGGTCGTCTTATGTAGTATACCCTACGTATGAATTTACTTCGACTAGTAATCGAAAATATACCTAAAAAAAAATTCCCGATTATTTGAACAAGAAGTTCTTTTGTGAGCTCCGTTGAAAGACATTTATGAGTGAGCATTTATGAACTGGTATTATATTAATATGTTACTATTATGTAAATAAGTAAAATTGATTTTTTGTTTGTTATAGATAAACTCATAAATTACTTAACCTATTTTAAAAATTATTTCACTTGTAAAAAGTTGCAACATCAAACAGTTTTATATACACTCGTACAACCCCGGGGCGGGTCGCTAGTATATACATATACAGAACCTAGAAAACCTTGTTTTAAAGAGAAGTTTTCATATTAGAGAGAAACTCAGGAGTGTGTGTTATCGAAGAACATTCCAAAAATTACATTAACGGAACAACAATTACCATTGGAATCACGAACAAGCGAGATATACATACATCGTCAGCTTCCACTTTAATATAATATTTTAGCAATAAAGGCTGTTTGCTTCTAAGATATTTTTAACGATAAATAAACTACGATTTAAACCTACTAATAAATAATATTTGAGTGTATATTTGATTTTCAAAATATTTTTTTATTAAATACATATGAATGTATGTACATAGCTATACCAAAAATCCAATTTTTTAAATTTTTTCTGACTGTTTGTTACGGGTAATCTCCGGAATCGCTGGACCGATTTTGACGGGGCTTTTTAGTAGATAGCTGAAATTACTTGCGGTAACTTAGGATACTTTTGATTATCGATAATAATTAGGGTTTACGCGTAAAAAAAAAACACATGTAAAAAATTGAATAAAATCAGATTTAATTCACAGTTTTACTGGCAGATATTTGAGTTTGTGAGAAATATCATTGCTTAATGTGAGTAGATTTTTTTTTATTTAAAAATTATTAGGGTTCCGTATAAAATAATTAAAAGTTGAAAATTTATATGAAACGCGGTTGCAGACGCGGGCACACAGCTAGTAGAAAATAATAATAAATGTAACATGTAATTAAATCAATGAACATTAATATTCTTTAAAATAAACTTTGACACAAGGATAAAGTTACCTGTGCATGTAATCGTTACGTTATCTGTGCATGTAATGTCGACGTATTGTATTGTAGAACTGTACACGGTATTCAAATGGTCTACCGAAGAGAGTGTTAATAAATAGCGAACAGAGCGGCGGGTGTAGCATGATAGAATTTATTTCAAAATCTATAAATAAGCAAAATTAAACAGTTCGTCAAATGGTTATAACATAACATAACATAAACTCACGCCTGTTATCCCCGAAGGGTTAGGCAGAGGTGAAATAGCGAACTACACCACCCACATTTTGCCGAGCTTAGTTCCGTCCCGGATGTGATAGGGGGCGAGCCTGTCGCCGTATCGTGCACAAATTCCAAACTCCAGGATGATACTGAGTAGAAAAACCCAATACCGCTTGACCCCACCTGGGGATCGGACCCGAGACCTCAGAACGGCAGTCGCACCGTAATACAACTGCGCCAACGAGACAGTTGTTAAATGGTCCCATAATATTATAGAAGATTATCCTTAAACATTACCCAATACAAAAATCACATTATCAAGAAACGTTACATTTGCCACTAACAAAGATTTACATGACAATAGAATATGGGAAGATCACGAAAATATTACTGTATCACACTTCCGTATTAGGCATTATTCATTTCGCAACAGAAATAAAACCGACTATAAATCTAAGAGCATAAAGTCCTAAACAAATATAAAATCGGTAAGCCGGTGTGAACGTTGTAGGAAATATTGTGACAAGTTTTGATGAGGGCCAAAACGTGAAACTATATCGCGAAACCCTTCCTTTGAATACACAAACAACATTGTTAAGAGTTGCTTCGCCTTTGTTATAACACTTTCTTTAGAAGTCTTGATTCCTGGAAGTTACAAAAACATACAACTTTACAAATATCAACATTCAAATTTGTTTCTTTTTCATCAAATATTTTATCACTTTACTTCGGGAACCCGTTTTATTTTAATTTTATTTTTTAAAATAAATCTTTTACAAAAATCTTTCCGGTATTTTTTTATTAAATACTAGCTGTGTGCGCGCGGCTGCACACGCGTTTCATATATTCTTCACTGCGTTTTATTTTTTTTATACGGAACCTTAATTTTTTTTAGTACTAAGATAAGGTAAAAATATTTCTCATAAATTCAAGCACTTGCCCGTAAAACCATGCATTGAATCGGATTTTATTCAATTTTTTATTACTTTTAATTTTTTTATGCATATCTTTAATTATTTTCGAAAATTAAAAGTACCCTAAGATACCCGGAGTAACTTCAGCTTTCTAGCAAGAAAGTCTCGTCAAAATTCGTAAGCTATTCCGGAGATTACCCGAAACAAACAGAAAGACAGACAACAATTTTAAAAATTACATTTTTGGTATATGTATCATGTATACATTCATATCTTTTTAGTAACAAAAAAAAATGTTTTACATTACAAACAGACACTTCAAATATATTTGTTAGTATAGATATCTTTTTTTTGTTCTATTGTAATTTGGCAAAGTGACTTAAATATATCTGACAGTAAACATAGTAAAAAAATACTACCGAGAAATAGACAATCCGTCACTAGCCATTCAAACTGCAATACCTTTAAATAATCCTAGATATAAAATGTCTAAACGAATTATTTTAACGGGATTTTTAATTACATAAATACATCTAGTTAAAAAGCCGGAAGGCAACCCATTATTTTTATTACAACTATATGACATGGTTGTTATAACGAATACTTAACCAAAGAAATTGCCAAACTTAAGTGGCAGTGAACGGGGAACATTGCTCGTAGTACCGATGCCAGAGGGGCCATCGAGTTCTTAAATGATAACTACGTGTAGGAGAATGCAGCGTGGTAGACCCCCGACAAGGTAGAGTGACGACCTGGTGAAGATCGCGGTACTCCACCAGAGCGGGTACCGTAAGTCAGATTATCATGGAATTCATTTGGGGAAGCCTATATCAATTACTTTAATAAAATCGAACTCTATACTAAAGCTCACTTAAATCGTTTGACAATTATTAAGTAACCAAGGTACGTATTTATAATATTACTGGCAGACGTCCTGCAATTGTACGTAAAATAGTTCTGACATTTAACTCCTACCGTAACTCGGGTTTGAAATTTAACAATGTTACACACAAAACATTACTTTTTAAATATATAAACAATAAAATAGAGTAGTATGTTGTTAAAAGTTAATTACAAATTGAAAAAAGAAAGAATTGAAAGTCCCTGAACTAAGGGTTCAATAATACAACCGATTTTTTACATTTATTTTCCATTAACGACATCTATCCCGGGACTCCTTAAAGTTCCCAGTGGGATTTTATTCCATTAACGGTTCTCAGATTGTTTTTACGAATATAAAGTTATTGGCGACTGTAATATAAACTGCTTAATTATTTTCAAAAATCTATATATTGACCAAGCTAACTTAAATATATGTTTCTATTTGAAATTTAATATAATTTACAAATATAAAATTAATATAAAATACAAATTTTCAAATAACATGAAATGAAATAGAATGGAAACGAAATGAAGACATGAAGAGAATCCAAATGCATAACAAAAATGTAAAAAAATTATAGTTATAATGTAAATAATTAATAATGTAAAATAACAAAAATTATAATGTAAGTTATTGACATCTGTTGCCTAGCAACTATCGACAGTTTGCATAAATATAACTTCCATGTGTTATTATGTAAAATGCTAAAAATAAATGTGTGGATGGAATTAAAAAAAATAAGTTTCCAGATGGTCTTAGAAAATAAAGCTTTCATTATATGTCATGTTTCATCGCGATTGTTTCCTTTTTCATATGCACAGTATAAAATTTTAATGACGTAATAAAAGAAGCGATTACAATCGAATAACAAATCGATGGACAAATGACAACTCGAATTCCACTATTCTATACTATAATGAGTTTGAGCTTTCTTCGATGATAGAAAACATTGTAATAAATCCAATGGATAATTTTTAGAGACTTACTAATAACTGCCTGGTCAGCTAACGCCCTCAAGTATGAAAATTTATAAACAAATACCTACGTGTAACAGAATTCAAGCAACATCTGTTGAGGCTGAGTTGCACTATTAGGTAAATTGTTATTCGCTGTTTAAAAAAAAGCAAAAGATATACTTATATGTGTTAATAATTTGAACTATGTTTTGACGGTAATTTTATTTTTGCAATGATTTCAAATGAATGTATATTTTCTTTCGAATAAAAATATATTTTTGATAACTATCACGAAATCTCTACCAGTATCCCATATAGTAAAGTGAGACTATAAAGAAAATCAAAATTCATTTATTATAAAACCTTTCGTGTGACTATTTAATCCCTTAAGCACTAACTTGCGTTTACGCCAGCTTTCCATTGTTTTCCTATTGTCTCATTTTAATGGGTAATCGACATATTCAATAAAGCTCTGTTTGTATGTATGTATGTTTGTACGTATTGTAAAATATTTTATAAGTATCTCAAATGTTTTTTTTTAAACTTATTCGTATTTATAAACTACTGCAATGTAAATTATCAGAGTATTAGATTAAGTTGAATTATTTTTTTAATAGAATTTTAATCTCTGGTTTCAAATGACTTCAGAAGAGACTGGATTTCTAGTTTCACAGCGTCGCATGAAGATATTTTATGTTCCATTTACGTCGGTGGAAACAAATTTAAATGAAACGCCAAAGCTCCTTTTTTTTATAATCATTTGCATTTTTTTTTGTTTATTTTTTTTTATTAATGGAATTGGAGGCATACGATTAAACGGGTCACCTGATGGTAAGTGATCACCACCACTAATGGACACCCACCCACAACACCAGAAGAATTGCAAGTGCGTTACTGGCCTTTAAGGTATGAGTAGACTCTCTTCTTAAAGGCTCTCAAGTCGTATCGGTCCGGAAATACCGCCGATGTAATTTGATTCCACAAGATGTTTCTGCGAGGCAAAAAATTCCGCGCGAAACGCACCGGGTTTTGGATCGCCGTTCATTCAGATGGTAAGGGTAAAAATTAAGTTTATGGCGCGTTGTACGGTGGTGGAATCCAGCAGGATTTTGTAACAATTTAGAGTATATATACCAGGTCTTTATTGCTCTGTTGTTTTCACCCACATTTTTTTGCTAAATAAGTTGAGTTCATCAGTTTTTTCATGGAAGCTTTTATATGAGAATTCCATAAATATGGTATCGATTTTTCTGAAAAGTAGATGTCTAATGAATAACTAATATTATGACAATACAATCAGCACAATCAAGATGTTGTACATGTAAGGTATAACAGGTTTTTCTTGTGTTTTGTTAGATGTGTGTACTGTCTGTGTCTGTCGAAATAGTCTCCTTAGGCTCGCCAATAAAACAGAGTCCCAGATTTCCGTATTCTGTTACCGTCAACAGGCATTCACTATTTGTCCTACAATCTAGACGAACGGCTCTAAATGGCTACTTGATAATAAAGTAATATTTGTCAAAATGTTTTCTGGTAATATAGGCACACACTACATCCTTCCACCCGCTGCGATCCGTATACATGTTGTTGTACACGAGTAATTTTAACCTTTTTTTTTTTTTACGGGAGGAAATGCATTTATGCACTACCCTTTTCTATTGTATGAGTAATTTTAACCTGGCCTATTCTCCAGACGTTTTCGATCTGGTCAAGATACTCTTTTACCTTTACCGACTTGCCCAGTCACCATCGCTTTGTAAATTTGTTTCATAAATCTCCTTTCATCCATCCAGTATTCTGAATATGTATCTCTAATTAACATGAAAATAATAATAGTTGTAAAATTGCTTCATGCTAACCGCTCCACAGATACGTAAACATTTAAGCGGTGACAAGGAGCGTTGTCTGGAATCTAATAAAGGAATTTAAAAGACGTGCTGTCGTATCTCTCCAAGAAATTTTACATCTCCTCCGTTGTTTAGGAATGCGACGCGAACAATTGTTATTTTAATGTAACTTACCGTGAGAGGCCAAGACAATGGTTTCTTGTTTTTTCAGAATAATTAGTAAATAGTTTGTATACGGTTGTCACTATAGATAATAAATGTAGAAAAGAAATACTCCTGCTGGATATAATGAACAGTATTTATAGTTCTGTGTTCTGTTTCAAAAGATTATCCTTTCATCGAGCCTAGAAGAAGCATTCGATTTATGAATGCGATACTTTACGGAAATCCTACATTAATAATATGGTTGATTTTTTTACTTTGGTTACTCCGCTTAAAATGATTTTCGGCTGTCACGTTTCTTTATTCTCCAATCGAATTGAATTTACTAAGTATTCTTTGTTTTGTAAGATTACATTTATTGATAATTTAGTTACATATCTATTGTTTTTTAAATATGATAAAATTATTAAATTTGATATATTGATTTGTATATTACTTTGTTTATTACTATTTACTTAATAAATAAACAAATCAGTTTCCAAGAGTCGTGACAGCTGAAAATCATTTGAAGCGGTGTTACCAAAGTTAAAAATCAACCTTATTACCTAAGAAGTATATAGAATAGAATAATTGATAGAGAAAATAGTACTATACGATTAATTAAACTTATAGCCAAACCCATACTGGAGCCACCCATACAAATATTCTCCCCGTATTCGGCCGAACTTTTCAAACATCCGTTCGCACATTACTCCCAGTATGTTTCATATCTAGTCAAAAATGATACTTGCGGGTATCCGTTTTCTATATTATTATGCAATGTATGTGATGAGTAATAAATATATTTTTAATTATTTGAATAATTTATAATGTAGCCCTTATCCTTAAAGTTTGAAAGTTGCGCCACTGGTAGAAAAGTTGAAAGGTTCCCGTTTGTCGGGGTATGGACATGTTATGAGAAGAGAGGAAGAGCATGTGGGTAAAATAGTAATGAATATGAACGTGGAAGGATAGAAAAGTAGAGGAAGGTCAAAGAAAGTGTGGATGGAGTGTGTAACAAATGATATGAAAGAAACAGGAGTGAATGAAGAGATGACGGCTGATAGGGACGTATGGAAGAAGAAAACATACTGCGCCGACCCCAAGTGAGTTGGGAAAAGGCAGGAGAATAATGATGATCCCTTATCGTTAAAAGCAATTTGCTTTAAATTTCGAAAAATGACTTTTTGTTAATTTTGGCGGTGATGGGTGAGACCCGATTGAGCCCAATCGCTCCAATCAACTTAAATCCGGCCCTGAAAGGATCTAGTTGGCTATACCTACACAATAGGACACCTTGGAATTCCTTTGAAGTTGCAACATATTTTAGGATGTCAACTTTTATTTATTTAATTTCAATTGTATATAGGTAACATGGGTCCATAACTAAAATGGTAACCAAAGTTTTAAACGAAAATAACATTTGAAAAATTGATTTTGTTCTTTGCAACTTTATAAATTGTCTACATAAACTACAAACATTATGTTTTTATAGGAAATTGAAAGGTCTATAAAAAGCTCTCTTGTGATTTTTAGCTTAACTCATCGATTCGACAGATATTCAAAGTAAAAGCTCAAAGTATCATTATCCGCTGTTTTATGGGATTCTATAAAAATCTATCATATTTGTCTTTAAGGCGCAACTTTGGCAATATTTCGCGATTCTTTAACTCAGCTTGTTAAAGTAGGTTGAAAAACGCACTTTGATCAAAATTTAAGAAAAACAATATATATGTATAAAATAATATTTCCTGTAGAAATAATGAATGCCGTCCAGCTCGCCGCCAGACGGAAAGGTTCCCAGAAGACTGGCCATATTGTCACGTAGGATGGCAATATTGGCCCGCCCTCTGGTCGCGACTAGACGACTCGCGAGCTCCTTAAAAAGGCTATGAGCACTTGGATTATATATGAGCAACGGCCCCAGAGTCTCGACCCCAAACGGGACAAATATGGAACCCTCACCAAGGGTAGCATATTTTCGCCGCTTGAGATCCTCCGCTGATGTAGTAGAAGATGTGATGGTCCTAAAGTATCGACGCAAGTAGCATCCCATACCAAAGACAGCCCCATCTTCCAAGGCATAAGCGTAATCCCATCGGGTCTTTTGCCATCGTCACGCACCAAACCAATAGGTTATAAGCTAGTTGGTACATTAACACTGGCAAAATCCCGACGTAAAACGTTATTGAGGGTGGCGTGACGAATACGATCTGCGCTTTTACTACAAGCCAGACCGTGATGCCCGGGCGAGTCGACTATAACACCACAATGGCAGCGATGTGGAGACACCCATGATACCCCTCAGATTAACAGCATGAAAGTGGTGTTGTCTAATTTAGTGCCATTACTCGGGGACGGTTATACCTTTAGCCAGAGGCTTGACTCCCACTCCTGAGCGGCTAGTAGACGAGCAGGATCTGCAACACTAGTTGATGTATTATGAAGATTATTCCGTACTAGTTAACAGAGCGGCTCGTCCCAACAACTTTGAGAATATACAACCTCAGGATAATTTGATTTTGGGCAGGCTGCAATCCAAGCATTTTTGGCTTCCGTTAAATTAGATGTATATATATATATAAAATTAATCGATATATAAATTTTTGACCCTTTAAAAAAAAGTACCTAAGTTTACATGTGGGTGTGTGTTGTGTGTTATTTGTTTGTGACATTATTTTTATGATGATTGATGTTGAAGATTTACATATGATCACATCACTGAATTGTTTATTAGAAGTGAGCGTTTTCTCAATAAGCTGTAACCGTGTGTAAACGAGCGGTACTCGTTAAGTAAATGAAACCCGTAATTTGTTTCATGCTTAGTAATATTATTTGGGAGTATCGAGTACGTGAGCTTTTTACCTATCTAAGACAGTCCTGCACTTTGTCTTACAAATAGACTTACGTATTAGGCTTCTTCTGCAAAAAAAATCCAGACTGATATTTTAGAAGTATAAAAAAATTATGTACGTGATATCTAGAACCTTCTTAAAATAATATTAAAGAAAAACCTTTGGCATTTCCACGCCGGGACGTAAATGGTATTACGTAAAACTAACATAAAACCAATGTCGCTTAAAATACATGTCTCCTGGCAGACAAATGGATACCGTCTGCCTTAATGACTTGTGTGTTTGAATAGGCGTTTACGCGTTAGGATATAATGGCTTTATCATTCGCACTACTTATGTTATTTATTATTATAGGAAACTGGATTGTACCACTGCCTACACGAAACACACGAACTATTTGTAAGTAAATATAAAAAAGTATTTTTATTTTTGGTACTTCGAAAATCTAGTGTCTTTCACAGAAATTACAGCTTATGGGCGTGTTGCCGACCATTCAGGAGCGATGATGGCGCAGTTGGGAGCGCGTTCGCATTCCGCGTCAATGGACGCGGGTTCGAAACCACTTATCCAACACGTAAATCAGCTTGAGTTCTCGTTAAAGGAGAACCTCATGAGGAAACCATATTATGGTGGCAGGACATTTTGTAATAAAGTTCGCCTGGGTAACTACCACTCTAATGTTTGAAAACTTGTCACCAAATAATATTAGGTGTGTTCCGGCAGCATGTGTTGAGTACCTCTAGGTGTAGTGTGTTTGCAGGGGGCGACGCGGTGCTTGCGAAAGCCACCCCGTGTCGCCCCCATCCCAAATGCAGCGGACGGCCCCGGGGGGTTTTAGTGGGTATTTCCGGGCGCTTCACGCCCGGGCGAGTCCCACACTGGCACGGAGTTCGTAATGCATTTCCCCCGTCAAAAAAAAAAAAAAAAACATCATCGAGTGAGATTGAGGTCAAAGCACTGAACCTATACAGTGTGAAAAAAATGAACATTATTTTATCCATCTTTTGAAGTTACTGTAGGCATTCCACTTGGAAAACCGCAGCAGGGAGCTCATTCCATACTCGAATTCTTCGCAGGAGTAAGCTGTTCTGGAAAGACACTATCTGTAATCTTATAGACTCCTAGATACGAGGACGTACACTCTGCCGATGGTATGTCGAACGAAGTTAGAAAGTAGGGGTTGGTAGAAAGTTCATTAATTTCATTTATTTATTAGAAAAATAATCCTGTCACTGATTAAACACCAGCAGATTACTCGACGAGGCTTGTCCTCATAATCTTTGTTTTTACGTAAAAATAAAATTACAATACAAATGTAATTTCTTTTAAGAATTATCTATGAATAGAGAAGGAAAACAATAAACAGTAATTGAACCGCCAAGTAACAATCAAACAATGTAATTTATTTTTCTCTTTAAAAGTTTCTGTAAATCGTCTTACATAAAATACATTGTATACGTCGATTAAATAATCTCACTGTGTTCGTGAGGAATGCGATGATATTTTGATAGTTTATGTAATATTACGCAGTAAAAAAATATATGAAATGCGGGCGCAGCTGCGGACACACAACTAGTGTATAATAAATTTCTCAAAAACATAGTTTGGTTTGACTGTTTATTTCGGCTTCCGAGAAACTATTATGTTAACATGTATTCAAATTATTCTACGTGTTTTTCTAACGACGATGAGAAATTTCACGATGATCCGTTGAATAGTATTAAAGTGTAATAAACAAACACATTCGCATTTATGATATTCATTGAAACAATTTCCAAAAATAAAACTAAATTACCTGCTATTATTGCATCACTAAAAGTTGCCTAGTTCTTAATATATGGGATCAGAGTTGAGTTCCCTATCATATTTTCAAAATCTAATAAAGGTGTCCACAGTGAAGATGGGGGATAAATAAAAAATGGCGTCGACACACTTTTGGTATAAACCTGGTCCATAGATTATTGAACTTCGTGTAAATGACTAAACTGGCATAATCCTAAGAGTTAAATACCAAAAAGGTTTTGTAGAAAAAGTCTCCCTTAAAATGGTATTATATTTTCAACTCTCTAAACTTAACGGGATAATTAAAATAATTCAATAATTAATTAAAACTTTCTTAAAAGATTTGTGTGTCGCTTTCACTACTAATTATTCATTAATTTGAATTATATTGTTATAATCAATTTTGAAGATAAACTTTTGGTATCTGGATTTGACAGACACTTATTTATACACTATATATTATACCTATTTATGTCATAATTGAAAGTCGGTTCACTACTTTCATAAAATGACCCCTTAATACAATACCTAGCATTCCTAGATATTGTATAAAAATATAGAAATATTATTTTCTCATTTATTATGACTTACAGATTAATTATTTATATACTATACATTATTTCATAATATACTATAAATTTTGATCAACTTCAACCAATCCATAAATTTGTTGTTCTCGAATACGACTAAAACGCTTTACTTACAGACTCTTCATTCATACTACTTTGGTCGCCGCGTATCATTCAAATTACTATAACTTTTGGTTGAGCGGACCGATTTTAATGAAATAAAGTTTTGATGCTACCCCGGATTATACTTTATAATTATCTTATAAATATACTTAGTAATTATTAATTGATGCCTGCACAGACAAACAGACATTTCTAAAAATGATAGAAATGTCACAATGTTAATCACCTATTTTTAGTCTCTTGCAATAATTATTTTCACAAAAATCGGAAATGTACAAACACGTGAAATTTAATATATATATATTATATGGGCAGCAACGTTGTCCTTTGAGCTCTTTTAGAACTAAATTCATTTCTATTTGCAACGAGTTAGCTCCAAAAGAAATACGTATTTGGCTTCATAGTTCTTTGTGTAAAATTTTTTAGCATGAAGCAATTAGAAAGAACAGAATACAACTGATGCATAAAATAGGTCATGATGACGAATTTCAGTTTTGTGAGGGGGAGGGAGAGATTGTATTGTGTTTTTGCACCTTACGTTTGACGAACATAACGCAAGCGCGTTTGGGCCTATCATAAAATATTTTCGCTAAATGTAATAATGGCAACACTACAAGGCAGATCATTTTACCAATCTAGCTAGTCTTCAATTTAACTATTTCATTTTTTTTGATGGTGTAAGGCTATTCAAATGATGTAACCACCGTGCCAACATTTATACAAAATTACTATTTATTGAGTAACTTAAAGCGGCCAAGCGAAACAGCGTTTTGAGTATAATGATTTTTTTTTGTGGAATGAATTCACTATCATCATCATAACTTATTATTACATAACAAAATATATATTAAAACTCTTTTAATATTGTATTATATTTTACATAGGCCAAGTGCTTGGACTAACCAAGCTGTTATGCCCTGTAAAAGCCCTTTTTTTTTTGTTTTTGACGAGGGGTATGCATTTACGCACTACCCTTACCAATTGCATTAGTGAGATCAAAGTCCTCCAATGCAATTAGTAAGGGGGAGCGGAGGGACGTCTCTGCACCAGAGTGAGACTCACCCGGACGTGAAGCGCTCGGAAATACCCACTAAACCCCCCGGGGCCGTCCGCCGCATTTGGGATGGGGACGATACGGGATAGCTCTCGCAGGCACCGCGTCGTCCCCTGTGGCAGACCCAACAGGGCCACATCCATAACTTGGCCCGTTGGGGATGGGGGGGAGAATGCCGATGCCTGACCCACAGGCTCTCTCCCCACCCACCTCTTCGCCCACCTCTTCAAGAAGAGGCATGACCAATCGGTCAACAGTCCAGGGGCAAGGGATTATTTTGACATTCTGTCTCGTTGATTAGAAAAAGCCCTACCATCACGTTATGGTTTACTATTTTATTAACGAAAACTCAGGGTGGGTATCTACCGAACCTACGTCTAATGAGGCAGTATTAGGTCACTCAACAACTGAGGCATCGTCATGTTAATAGATTCAGTGTTAACCCACTGCCTTTTATAATAATAATGTAAGAGTTGTTAAGAAGATATTATTATTTCAGTTACTTATAAAAAGTTATGTCACATACACAAACGTCTATTATGTTTGCAATGTATTGATACTAGTTAATTACGTGTCAAACACTACAAACTTCTGGATGGCAAAACGATGTCTGCAAGTTACCCCTCCAGACCTCTCTATAAATTATAAATTACTTCGCAGAAAGAAAAGTTGACCCCGACTTTGGCGGGGATTGTTTTTTTGTTATCTATACTGAACGATAATTTTTTGTCAGAGTTGTGTCAAGATAAAAAATATATAATTTTGACTGTCAAAACCGTAAAGAGAGAAAATCTGTACATGTACGTATGATATTTGAAATTTTGTCTTCTGTGTTTAAAAAGTTTTATAAAACTCACCCCAAAGCGGATTAAAAGAGGGTATGCAAATCTGTATGGGAATTATTCAGTATTATAGTTAAAAATAATCAAAAAACTTTATATTTAATACTAAATAATGAATAGGATTAATAAATTGTAAACTTACTCCAAAGCGTGCGAGAAAGAGAATACAAATTTGTAACGCAATTAAGTCAGTTTTAAAGTTAAAGGAGTTATGCAACTTTGCATATAAGTTCTCAGTGAAGAAAATACATTTCAGTGAGTTTGAAAAAAAAATCTGAACATTACATATATTTAATAAGAAACAAAAATCACAGATGGCTTTAGTGTCAATAATATTTTTACAATTATTGTAATAATGTGAAAAGAGGAAGCATATTTGTATGAAAACAAGTAATAACTAGACATTTTTATAAAGATACAAGCGTAATATAGAACCTGTATATATATTTTAGTGAAATCCGTCAATTTACAAACACGATTTTACTTGAATGAAGTCGCGGTCACTATTCCTTTCCCTTCTACAATGAAATTGCTCGGGGCGGTTTACAAAGCTTTGTACAGTGTATGGGCTCCATTTTGACACGAACAAAAACTTGCAGACTCTTTAACTGTGCTATATCGTGAAGCTAGCATATCTCCCATTATTTTATATCTACGGTTTCTTTTAAGCGAGAAACTAATTGGAATTGGTTAACAAATTCTTTCTACAATATTTTCTCGGCCTTACAGAAATGTAAAACGCATACTGTTTAATAAACAGGCAGATAAAAAAATATTTAAACTATCGAAATGTGTTCTGTAGTTTATTCTGAATGCGGGGCGCATATTATTTTTCTTAAATATTTTCAATGTAGAGATTTCGTCTAGTTATCATTTTGTTATATATAAGTGATATAGATAGATGTCAATACATAAAACTCTGCGGTATCTCGTTTTATGTTTTCAACAAGCAAACAATGTTTCTAATAATGAAGTGTATAAAATTCTGCAAAAGTTAAGTTAGAAGAGCAAGAACTATATTGTATAATACTTAAGTAGAAAAAATTACTATAAATAATTAATTACAATAATAAATATATAGAATATATATAATCGAAGTGTGTTTGTTATTTTTATTTATTTATTTTTATTCGTCGAATAAAAATCATACAATACGGAAACATATTAAAAAAACCAGCTAACAATAGTTGATTGATGGGTCAATCATGTCTCGAAGGTGAAACATTAGCCACTGTGTACCGACGGTCCTAAAAGGCTACTCTTTGTCTTGATATTAAATTACAGATGAGAGTTAAATTATATTCGAAGCTTTTGTACTATCACATTGAAACATTATGTTGTGGATAAGTTAGTTAAGAAATGATCTTTTTTTACCTTATGCTAAGTCACGATATGGTACAGGATGATAAGCGATGCTGCCGCAGCACACCCTTAGGTGTTTAGTGATAGATTTCCTTTTTACTTTACAAGTAATTTTAAAGTTATTTCAAACTTGTTAATATTTATATTTTGTAAGTTTATTTTAATTTAAGGTTAAGCATGTAATTGGGTATTAACATTTTAAATTGTATTCCGTTGTCTTCCGTGACACAAAAAATGTTTTTTTTTTTTTTTCTTCATATCAAATTTCAAACTTAGGGAATAGAAGATTACGTGCGTATTTTTTGTTTATTATACTACCAACTTAGTTTTCAATTAATATAATTATATTTGTAATTCTAACTTTAAATTTGAACGTATGATTTTACATTTTAACTAATTTCTCTTTTGGCCGTGAAAAATAGTCGAGAAGACTCGGCTAACATTGTGTTACGGGAACTAAAAATCTATCGAGCGTTATTTGTGCCAAAAAATATAGACACAGGACCAAGCCGATTCCCTGAGGTAAATAAGGCGGAAATACGGTGTAAATATAGAAGCAGGAACGGAGCGGCCCGGGTTATGGACATTCATTCGTGTCTCACTATATATTCGTTTTTATTATCGACAACCCTCTATTGCTGTTCGAATATAGCTGATCTTTATTTGTTTTGTACTCTATATACATATAATTTCTAGACTACTTATTATTTACTATTTTTATATTATAAAATATGAATCATGTTAAAATGTGCCTAGCGCGTTAGCTACTTCAAACATATTGCACAACTCTGCATGTTAACCTTTATTTATCTATACGTTTTTACTGTTGCTTTTGCATACTACGATTAATATATTATGCATTGAAACGAGAATTCAATATGTGAGAGAGACTTTTGATTGACAAAGATGTCACTTTGTTTAATTCAAGTGTAAACTGTTTGGTAGATATTTACTTTATTGCTTCTGCAAGTGATTGATTTACAACTGTCTGATGGATCATTTGTATAAGTGTATAAAAATAAAATACTAAAAAGAATCCATGACATATGACAATAAATAAACAAACAATATAGACATTTTAATAATAGGCGATCATTAACTAATCGATCAAAACAACTAAACGTCTTAATAAATTTAACAATTTATTTGTAGATTTACTCGCAGCTAGTATTATTGAACTGGCATACTTTCGTTTGTTTAAAAGTGATATTTTTTTATAATCTTGAAGCTCTAATCCTTAAAACATGTACTTAGAATTAGGTTGAGATGTCCTCATATAGAACCATACATCACAACATTCTAATATGTTGCAAGAAGACACAATAGCCGAGCTGTGGGATTAGTATCTCCAGTTCCATTACGGGTGCATTCTAGCATTTAGCTCAGTACTGACTATTGTTAGTATACCGTCGAAGCGTGAATAACACCAAACACTAACTAACCCCTTTATCCGACGGAATGTATCCTAAAAGCAACATTTTGAATGATGGAATAATTTCTCTTATATAAAAGTCTGATATTACAGATAAAGTAAATATGTAATTTATCTTGTTTGTTTACTATGATCTGATTTAAGTGCATATGATACCGAAGATATACGAGGTCATAAACCAAAGACTGAACTCGTTTTTAATCCAGCTTATAGATAGATATTTAATAAAAGTAACGAACCAGATAAGCATTAAACATATCTAGTCACAGTTTTATGATTTTATCCCAAATATTGTTCTTTTTGGAAATATCGACTTAATTTAAGATAATCCATGTTGAAGCCATAAGGTATTCGAATAATCTACCAGTTCTAAATTTGTCAAGTTATCTACCACATTACAATGCCACCTAAGCTACGACGACATCTAAGAAGGTGAAATTTTAAGGCCAGTTATCTTTGTCCTCCTTAACGTATCCGCAAACGTGAAAATCCAAATTTCGTCTTTAAGGTACGGTTCCAAGGCGCATAATATAAGTGCAGAAAAGTTAAAAACGGCTATGCCTTAGGATGGTTCTTTTTAGAAAGGCACAAATGCTCAGATAGTCTATGAAGCAAAAGAAGGTTTAAATTGAACGCTTCAAAGCCACACAGATGAACTTGTATCTGTATCACAACCAAAATACCTTTTTAACTTTGCAATTTGCCAAATTGTTAAGTAATATATTTGGAGAACTTCCAGGAGTTTATATATAGTAACACGACGGGTTTACGTAGAAATTAGTGCTATCTTATAAAACGAAATGACATGGATTTTTAAAGTGAGTTTTTTTGACGTAAGTAAGTACCTATCAATTACATAATATCTTACATTTGAAATAATAGTTACAGTCTATGACTCTCAGTACCTAATCAAATGGAAGTTGAAAATTAAAATGGGAATACGTCATAAAAGAGTACAGTTTTCCAATAATGTTCGAATTATTTTAAAAAAGTAAAAGTTATTCTGATAATGGAATTCTATGGAACCAAAGTCGACACTTTGGTTCCTTCAAAAAATCAATCTTACAAAGTTCAAAGTGCAGTTTAAACCTACGTTCTAAAATGGACGATGTTTTGAAAATTAAAATAATAATCCTGATCTTAATAAATTTACTTGAAGCTGACCGTTTAAACAGTTGGGATGTTGTCTACTTTTATTAATTCGCCATAAATAAAATCGTATCGATTTAAACTCCGTATCATAGCAAACTGAACGGAGCCTTAGCTTCCGGAAAAATAAGGAGAAGTAATTATAGTTCGCAATCGATTTGTAATAATATCCGTAACATATGAGAAGTCGAACAAACACGTCCGTTTGTCACTTTCTAACTACATCTTTGAAATGTCTACTCCAGTATTCAGTACATTCTATATCAACGGTTGTAACTTTTATATTATAATAACATTAAAGTCGTTGTCTCGTGAACGTAATGAAATTTAAATCAGCTGTCGGCGAACACTTAAGGTATCGAGATTTATTATTGTTTCGCAAAGTGTCTCTTAAATATATAATGTTGCCAGATTTATCGATTATCAGTGAAACTCCAGACTATTTAGAACATTCCCTAACAGTCTTTGATAAATATATTATACTTCTATTTATTCTAAAGTGGTTAAGTTTTTGTAAATGATGTATTTATAAAATATATGTCTATATGAAACATATGTAAATAGACAAAGACAGTGACGGGTCAAGACTAAAATTTAATGTGGGCGGCGTACTTTTTGTTAGGCCCCTAATGCAATTTTTTTTTAAATATTAACTAGTTGTGTGCCGCTCCGCTCTCACTTCATATATCCTTCACTGCGTAATATAGTTTTAAATAATAATTGATAAATAATGTTTTGATGGAGCTGTCCATCGATTCTGTTCACAATTTTATGGTTAGTATTAATTTTTTTTACAAGAAACCAGAATTGTTTTCACAAAAAAAATTGATTCTAAGAGAAAACAAAAATATCTATGCTTATAAAAATAACACTGAAATAACAACTTTTTACTAAATATATGAAAAATAAATTTATATACGATTCGTGTAACAAAAATACAATTTTTTCAATTTTTGTCTTACTATCTGTTCGTTTTTCTGTCTGTTTGTTCCGGCTAATCTCCAGAACGATTGAGGCGATTTTTACGGAACTTTTTCTAATAAATAGCTGTAGTTACTCCAAGTAACTCAGGCTGCTTCTATTTTTCGAAAATAATTAGGGTTCCGCGTATAAAATTAAAACATATTAAAATTGTGAACAAAATCCAATTCAATGCTCAGTTTTACTGGCAGATATTTAAGTTAGTGATAAATATCTTTACTGTGGTAAGTACCAATACTTTTTTGTATAATAATAAGGGTTTCCGGATTGAAAACATTTAAACCAAATTAGTGCTACTCTTACTGAAAATGAATTAGTTGCATAAACGTGTAAAAAAAATTTTGCAGCTTGCGTTGCATTTTTTTTTTGTAATAAAATTTTAAAAAGTATGGAATTTTCTCAATGGATTCACTTCATTTTGACAGAAAGAAAAACAAATGAAAAATAGCTGCAAACAACATTTTACTAATTTGTTTTTTTTTTTTTAATGTAACCTTTTAATGTCATCAAAATCTGCCAGGTACAAATAGTACGGCCAAAGAGATTTTATTACAAGTTTATACACACTGTATGCGAAAATACTTTTGCCCCGGCCTATTATAATGAGTTGTTGTAATTATCAATATTATTTATAATACATTTATTTCATTCAATAGAACTCTTCAGTTCTATGTAAACTCAATAATATCGTATAATGAAGGGTTTTCCTTTTCCGAAAAAAAAAATGCTAATTTCTTTTCAAACGTTTCGCTACCGATTGCAACGTTGAAACAATTTTATAAAGTGCTTCTTATGTAACCCAAGTGATCTCGTAACGGAAGCATAAGAATACAAAATAGCCTGCAATGCAGATGATAACCCAAAGAAGCCGAGTTTAGTCATAGTTACTGGTGACATCTTTTTCAAGTTTCCATTTCATTTGTTACATATTATTCCATTCTGTAAGAAGCTTTAAGCCAAATAATGTTTATACGAGTTGATCCGCATTTAAGGCTGTTATTAGTTTGAGAGTGTGTTGCCAACTTGTAAAATCGAAATTACCGTATTTTCGAATAAAAATCATAGTGAAATCTGAAATAGTAACCTCTTCTGAATGAGTTTTTAAAGACATCAACATCAAACTATACATAAAATATAGGTTTTGGAAAATTTTATAAATATAAATATATGTGGGAAGTGTTTAGATTTTTTATTAAAAAAATAAAAATATAAAATAAAAGAAATATAGAGTTGAGCCTAATACTCTTATATTCATGACTGTAAGGTAAGACTATAAGATAATACGATATGAGTTGTCAAAAAGAGATGTGACGACTATTTCTTGGTTAGGAAGTAAGTCTATTAAATAAAAGATTTCGGTTTAAAAGTAATTATTTACGACTATTCATTTAGATTATTTAGTTAATCCATGGAATATTGAAAACATCAGAATATCTAATATTACTTCTGTTTATTTAATAAAACCATGAATTACACTACATATACATTTCATTGTAAAATCAGATAAATCAAATTACTTTTTAATAAATATCAGATAGCAATAGTATCAATGGTGTGAGGGTTTAAGTTTTTTTTTACTTTGATGATACAGAGTACGGGTCTAGAATGGTGATTACGTAAACAATATTGACTAACCAAAATCTCGCCTAATGTTAAGTGATGATGTAATCCAGGATGGTTTTAGCTCAAAAGTAATGCTGCCGGAACAGACGTATTACTGCTTTACGCCAGGTGTTCGAAACTTGAGGGTGGTAGCTACACAGGCAGGTATTATTAGTAATACCACCATTAAAAAAAGCCCTACAATCATGCAAACAACAATACATAAGTACATATTTCATATCTCTTTTTGCGGTATCTTCCAATTTTAATCGATAAAACTTGGCCAAAGAATATAACCTGCGACTTACAAAAACATGTAAATAGGATCATTGGTCTTTAAATAATAAGGTAAGGATAGGGAGATAGACACATTGGCTTTGCCTATTATAATAAAATGTAAGAATATATAATAGCCTTGTAAAGGTTTCCAAACAATTTTCCTCATCATCGTAAGTTGAAGCCCAATTAACAATCTTAAAATAACTTTCATTGTACGGAGAACAAAGTCGTCTCTCGAAGTCTTTTGTTGTGGAAAACCGATATCCAAACATAATTAAAACAGGAAATATTTTGCAATTCAATCGTTTCTTCTAAGCGAATTATGTGTTAACTTATCTTGTACGAGTATATGTATATAACATAATTTCTAGTTAAAGACTTCATCCAAGAATTCAAAAGAGTCATTCAAGAAGTTTAGATAACAAAAGTCATCAATAGAGATAAAAAAAACACTACTCGACTTAAAATCGATTCAATCACTTTTGATCATTTTGCTGAAGTAAACTAATCTATAAAAGATTAAGTAATTTTGTTACACCGTAACTATGCGAATGTGAGTTTGTTTGTTGAGGTTAAAAATTCTTTAGCGCCGTTGAGCGATTTTCGGTAGATCCATAACTAATAGATTCGCATCATCTATGAAGCCTTCAGAGACGTGCTATAGACTGTCAAATATCAGATGACGTTTAGTGTGTACGTTTTTGTGTTGCCACATCTAGAATGTTTTCCCATAAATGCCCGATTAAGATGTCCGAGTCGAAACGATTACTACTAAATTATTCCGTTGGTTGTCTAAATGAGTACCCAAACTCAGAACTGTAGTATATTCCAAAGTTTTCACATATATCGGAAGTCTCTGGGGCTGTCTATTTTTTTATTTGTTACGCTTTCACGCCTTAAATACGTCGTTTATTAAAGCGATAGTTATTAAATTTTACATACACCTTGTAACATAACCTTCCATCATTGAATTAATTACCAAAATATACATTAGTGGGAGCGAAGCCACGGTTAAATGCTAGCTGGGGCCATTAAAATAAACGTAAGCAAAATTTTGTCAGCAATAGTTCTTGTCCCTCTCTGCTAATTACACATTAATAATATACACTATAAATAAGGCTGAAAAGAGAGACAGAGGGAACTTATTTACATGACGTCCAGATTACGTGCAACATGCAGGCGGACTTCATGCCTGAGGCATTCTCTACATAATACATATGATATTATATGTACATATACATACACACATACATATACATATAAATAATATTATAAACTTAATAATACACATGATATAAAATAGTAATATACTAGTAATAATAAATGGCATAAATAATCAAATATGTAAATACAAAACTATTATAATATACTTATTATACAAACTTTGCATTACTTATATAATAGGATTTGTATTGCGGGAAAGAGATAGAGCATCTGCACTCAATCCCTACCGAAAACTTTAAACGCTTGTATCAGAGAACTTTATTCAGAGAATGAATGTATTTTTAACATTCATTCATGTAAGCGTTGGCATAATTTTATTACGTAATCACCGTTCAAACCCCACGTTCCCCATATCATCAAAACTAACCAAAGCGTAAACACCCAACCACACCTCCTGTTAATGCTTATCTTATATTTTAACGGCCCCTTTTGAGGATAATATATTCAATAAAGTCGAAAATATGGCCACTAGCTCCTTCTTTGGAATTCTGCAACGAAACAATTGAATATCTGAGAGAACTAATATTAAAGTTTAAACATCTCAATACACTATTCGCATCTTTGTCTAATTAGTACTGTTAGCAGGGAACCAACACGTTAAAAAAGTATTGTAATATTTACGAAACTTAATAGACAGTGTTATTTAACCGGATATTCTTGTGTATTTAGGTACATATACTGATATAATGCTTGTGTACCTGAAACCCTGAGTATAAGCTGCTGTGTATACGTGATCATATGAAAGTTCAAAGGATTTATTTAAACCATCTATCGAGTATATTAATCATCCACAGATATCGCTTTATATGTGTTGATATTGGACTTTTATCTAATGGTAAACGATTATAGACTGTTAATAATGTTTGTTATAGAAATGTACAGGTCGTTAATATATTGTAGAATTATAGATCTAAGGAAGGCAAAGAAAAAATATCATGGTAAAGCCATTTTTAGAGTCCGGGACATCGTCTTACTCCAGGTCTCTGTCAGCCGGCGGTCCGAGACGAGCTGAGTAGAGGTTCTTGCAACCGCAGCCAGCGCTATACAGTGAAATAAGGATCTTCATCTATGCTAATAAATAAAATTGGAGTGTTTGTTTGTAATCTCAAAATTATTTTTTTTACTAAACAGATATGAATGTATTTACGTTACCTATACCAAAAATACAGTTTTTAAAATTTTTGTCTGTCTGCCTGGCTGTTTGTTCCGGGTAATCTCCGGAACTACTGGACAGATTTTGACGAGACTTTTTTTGGTAAATATGTGAAGTTACATCGGGTAAGTTAGGGTACTTTTAATTTTCGAAAATAAATTAGGGATCCGTGTAAAAAATAAAACTCAGAAAAAATATCATAAAATCCGATTGAATGCACAGTATTACGGGCAATTGGTTGAATTTATGAGAAATATATTTACTTTATCTCAGTACTAAAAAAAATTAGGAAATAATTAGGGTTCCGTGTAAAAAATTAATACGCAGTGAAGAACATGCAAAACGCGGGTGCAGCTACGGGCACAAAACTAGTCTACAATAAATATCGATATTTATGCGACATGCTATATCGTAGCGCTATAACAATGCTATACGATATATCGAACAAATATATCGATATTTTCAATCCATCGTATTCTCCAGTACACTATCACCCACTCCCTCTACACGTATAACATTATTAGAAATGGCTTTTTTACAATCCACCAATTTAATGTGAATTTTTGACACCTGGGGCGGAATAAAAAAATATGTTGACGGTGTCATCAAAATAAAGAAGAATAGTGTATTTTTAATTTTGTTTTAATATATTGATATCAGATTATTCGATAATATCGGATTGATTCGATTTATCCATAGTATGTATAATATTTATATTAACTATCCATATATATCGAAAACTCCTGCAGCTAAACCACATACACTCTAGCATTACACGCATGACATTTGCGTACACTATTGCAGGTACACAAGTTCTGTAAAGGTTTCGCCAACAATTGGTGGATCGCAACGCCAGCACAATGTTTCTATAGAAGACATCAAATCGATGCAAGCCGAACGCAAATCGTTCGTGACCTCTTCCATAGTAAAAGCGCTGTAAAAGCTAGTGTCGCGATCCGCCCGATGTGTGGCGGAACCATAAGGAATCTTTTTAGAGTAATTTTTATTAAATGTAGAAGCTAAAGCCGAATTTCGTACCACTTTAGTGTCATTGTACTAGTTACCATTTTTGGCTGAGCGCCTTAAGTACTGCTCCAAAGTTCGGGAAAGCTGTTAAGGGCCTTCCTTCTAAAGTTCGATCGGTTAATTATAATGAACAAACCAAAAATCTCGCGCTAAACACCTGTACAAGTTTATTCTTCTGATTACTTGAAAGCTAGTTTCTCTTATCTTAGGGTTATTATTTTCAGTAAAATTATTACATCGTTTGGTTATAGTTTATTATGAAAAATAACGCGTAACATTTATTCTGGGATGCCGAAAAAGCTCCATGGAAAGTTCGAGCAGGATGCACCACCGTTTTGCTGAAGTTTGTAAACGCTGATGCAAAGTTGAAAATACACCTTACCAATATGACACTGGCACAAATTGTTTGTACACAAATTGCCATTATCTAAGAAGAAGAAGAACCAAACTGTATCACAAAAAATCCACCAAAAATACACAATATAGGAATCAAATACGCAAGACAATAACTGCTACATGACAGACTGAGGTCCTATCATAAACTCGATATCTTTTATTGTTATTAAATCAAATTAAAACTTTATACATTTAAGATCATAATTTAAGCATAGTGAATTGTGAATTGTGAAGTAAATAGTGATCATAATTTAAGCATACCTGTGTTTATTTTTAACAAAATCATCATGTTATAGTAGAGATGACATCAAAAGACGATTTGTTTAACGACATTGGAGAATTAACGACGTAATCAAATTACCACTGTTTGCCATTACGTCGGTTAATTAAATTGTTGGATTTGTACTGTACCAATTAAGAAGCATCCTTAACCGTTCTCAAGTGGTTCTGTTTCAATAAATCATTAATTAACCGATGTTGCTAAAAGATGTTTATATTATATTCTCCGTGTATTTGATACATATGTACAAGGTGTATTGTTTAAGTTATTAATTTAAAATGATAATTGTTTAAAACGCGTGTGAAAAATATCTGATAAAATTGTATATTAATATTAAAATACATCACCATTATAAAAAATCCGCCATTTTGTATTCTAATTTGAGGTTATATAGACTGTATCTATCAATTCTACTATCTCGTTTGTGGGCAAAAACTGAAGCTCGTTAATGATGTTCCTTTAATATGGACGAGGTATTTTTACAAAGTCATTACTTGATTATTTAGTAGGGTTGTAATTCATAGAATAACTTGCAGTTGTTCAAGTAGTTGTTTAATTGATTAAATTGTTTTTTTCAATCAACTTTTTTTTTTTTGTTGTTTAGTTTTGTTTATAGACTATACTATTATATTTAGAGGTAAAATTGTTTTTTGTTTATTATGATAACACTTGAAAACTAATAATCCGTTTTTAAAAATTCTTTCATCTGTAGAAAGGTATATTGTCACTGGGATCACTGGTTTCATATTTTTTAACCAGTCATTTCTATATACCCATCCGAAACCAGGACGGGTCTCTACTTATCTATAAAAAGTAAATTGCTTTAAAATTAATATTTATACAATTTAATATGTATTAGTATTTTATTAGGCTATAATAATGAATTGGTATCTAAAGTAGAGAATGGTAAGCAAATAATAATATTTCGAAACGCACCTCTGAATCCATAAAGATATAAAAAAGAAATAAAAATGTTTTTCGGGATTCATTTCGTATAACAGAACCGTAAAATTGCAGATAAAACCGGTTTGTGAAATCCATTTTTTTATATCCTTTAATTTCCGCCTTGGATTAACCACAATGTCCCAAGATATGATACATACATTTCCTTATTTACTTTCAAAATGTTAATAATTATTTAATTGCTTTTTTTTTTATTTGCTTAATAATTCGAATTTTCTGTACCATTTTCTGATTTGAAATTTCGTGTACTATTTAAAATGTAATTTATCTTCACGTTTAATCAAAACATGCAACATTTTGAACATTGACTTCCAAATAATATACCAACCTGTATTTTGGAAACCAAAATACGATTTCACGGATGAACACAAACACCGTAGTGTTTAGTTGCCCATAAAATAATTTTACAAATTTAGCTCATGACCTTAAAATACATATAATACTGAAGACTACATTTAATCTATTAAGTGATTGCAATTATAAATATAACGTGATTAATAAAAAACTTGAAAAATAAATTAATACGCTCAAAAATGGAAAGATAGTAATTCATACATTACGACGTATTGTACACAATAATTACCTATTATGTGTGAAAGTTAATGTCGACGATCAAATATCGGCGATGAGCGATTTTTTTTAAGCGAATCTAATGGAAAAGTGCTGTCCGTAAGAAAAGTAAGAAGTACTTAGAATCGGAACGATTCCATGTAAAGTTTAATGAATATGAAGGTAGAGAAAGAGTTTTATTATTATTAAACTTATGATGCATTTCGGATAGATAAATCTGTGGAGAGTTTTTCTCAGCTAAAGATTTCTCTTACCTCAGAGCTTTGGCCACAATTCCATCCGATGTTTAGAGACGACGTGGTCCAAAACAATAAATACACCAAACCTTTATAACATTGGCAATATTCTATTGGCGACAGATTGTGTAACTTAATGGCCATAGCTAACCTCGGCGGACATTTTGAATTCGAACTGAAACGTCATCGCTTCGAAATTGTTTTTTTTTTTTCAAAAATCTAATTATAATAATGGAGTAGATCTGAATCATTTGCAGTGATTTTTTATTTTTAACAAAACTAAATGTTTTATCTTTTCTGAACGCAACTCGACAGTTTTTTTGTCAATTTTTATTATTGACATGCTTTTTGAGTAGGTAGATTCAATTTCATTTCGGCGAAAATGACAAACTAAATTATTTATAATTTATAAAAAGTAATGAAAAACATGGAAAACTAAAAAATATATACTTGTGATTGTTTTTGAAATATTTCTATTTACTACATGCATTCTCCGGTTTATTTATGAAAAATAAACAAGATACAGATAACAAGAACAACCTTTTTTTTTTTTTTTTTTTGACGAGGGTAAATGCATTTACGCACTACCCTTATCTATTGTATTTGCGGGATCAAAGTCCCCCAAATACAATAGATAAGAGGGCACGGAGTGACGAGCTCCGTGCCAGTGTGGGACTCACCCGGGCGTGAAGCGCTCCGGAAATACCCACTAAAACCCCCCGGAGCCGTCCGCTGCATTTGGGATGGAGGCGACACGGGGTAGCTTTCGCAAGCACCGCGTCGCCCCCTGCAGCGAACCCACCAGGCCCGTCAGTGCAATGGCCCAATGGGGATGGAGGAGAAAAGTTCCCCTCCACCACTTAGCCCGCCTCTTGAGGAGAGGCATGACCAAAGGTCAGACATCCAGGGGGCGGGATAAATACCCACCCCCCATAGAAGGAGAAGAATAAAAGAGGAAGAGCAGTGGCGGGCAAAAGGGGAAAAAGGGAAAAAAAGACTCACCACTGCTTGAAAAAAAAAAAAAAAAAAAAAACCTGGCCACGCTATGTACGGAGAGAACTCCGCGCATAGCGCGCCCGTCTCCCTCTGGGCCTCTTACGCCTCCGAGGATCCGCCCCCGGATCCTCTTCACGGGCCCTCTCGGCCGCCTCCTTCTGCGACATTATCTGTTCGCAAAAGGAGACAACCACCTCCCAGACCTCCTCGCTGCCGACCATGGCCTTAACGACCGTCGGCAGCGAGAGGTCTGACCCAACCAGCCGCCACCACTGCCCGGCGCGGCTCCTCCCATACGGCGCACTCCGCAAAAGTGTGGTGCGCCGTATCTTCCGCCGCACCACAGTGGTGGCACACCGCCGACGGCTCCCTTCTAGCTATCTTGTGCAGATACCACCCGAAGCAACCATGCCCGGATAGTATCTGCACAAGCCTGAAGCTAAGGGAGCCGTGACGCCTCTCCATCCACTCCCGAAGGACCGGGCGGATGGCGTCTATGGTTGGTCGCCCATAGCGCGCATCCGCCAGGTCCTCCTCCCACCTGCCTAACTCTATCTCCCTCCTCTCCATCCTCTCCTTTCTAATCTCTGCCGGGTGCAAGCGGAGCCCACCACCATCCCTCCCCGCTGCCGAGTACCGGTACACGGCAGCGAGCACCTCCGCTTCTCGCTCCCACGGCAGGGAGCCGGCGAGCACACAGGCCGCCGCCGCGGACACCGTGCGGTAACCGCGCACCGCCCTCAACGCCACCGTGCGCTGCACTGATCGCAGCACACGGATATTACTGGCGTTGAGGGCGTCCGCCCACACAGGTGCCCCGTAGACGGCCATGCTTCGCACGACCCCTGCGTGGAGCCGGCGGCACCTCTGGCCAGGCCCCCCCACATTCGGGAGGAGCCGCCCCAGTGCCGCCGCGGCACCGGCGATGCGCGGTCCGAGTCCCTTAAAATGGGACTCGAACCGCCATCTCCCGTCCAGAGTGAGGCCCAGATACTTCATCTGGGCCTTCACCCGGATCCGGTGCCCCCCCCACCGAGATGCTCGCCCCAGGGGGCGGCCCATGCCGAGGCCCATGAAACAACAAGGCCTCGGTCTTTTCGGCCGCTACCCTGAGCCCGAGCATCTCGATGCGCTTGACCACCAGGGCTACTCCCATCGTGGCCAAGCGCTCCACCTCCCCCGATGTCGAGCGACACCGCCAACAACCTATCCCCCTGAGAGGTGGCCTCCATCGACCACCTCTTCAGCCTCACCAAGGCGTCTACCGTCGAGCGTCCCACCCGGAACCCGAACTGCGCGTCCGCCAAATCCGGCCCCACGTCCCTCATATGCTGGATGATGCGGGAAGATATTATCCTCTCGAACATCTTCCCGACATCATCCAGCATGAAACAAGAACAACCTACTGCTAAGATACAGGGAATCCTACTTTGGCAGGCAGATGTGTAAAATCATTAAGTTATGCTCCCAAAACTCCTGTGTTTATTTTGATAATGTATAAGATTGTGTAATTTTTTTGGTCTAATAAATTATTATTATTAATTTATATAATTAATGTAGAATAATTTTAATGACGATTTAAAATCCTTCTGAAATCGAAGACAATAAAGTCATGGCTTTGTTACTCAACACATTTCGGAACAATAGTGTTTTTGCATTTAAATTCAGTTTTTATGATACAGTTCTAACATTACTACAATATTGAACCACTTAAACACATAGAGTAAAAACGCTAAGAATGTTACTTCCTTACAAAATTTCGCTGAACATATGTATGTGTATGTGTAAGCGACACGGATTACGTAATCACCGATGCTTAGAGAGGTACGTGGCTTTTAAAGGATAACTTGAAATGGCTTGTGACTACTTCCGTTCTGAGTGTTTTATTTCTATGCTTAGACAGATCTAGCACATGATATTATTACTTATATATGGGTTAAAAATGGACAATGGCACTTCTGATTTGATACCTTTCATATGTCAACATAAAACATGAATAAGTCCGTAACTATATCAAGCGATGATCGATAACATGGAGAAACCTGTTTACATCGCATTAGCGCGGAACGCCGACGACGTGCTTACCGCCATGTTGAAAAATATTAAAAGTTGTCTCACTAAGAAACTAATTTAAAACTTGTTACACGGTCCAATTATATGAGAAGCGTTTTCTCTTGAGACTTCAAAATGAGACAGATATTACGATCCATTAGTCTGTGAAGTGTTAAAAATATTCTAGTCTACTTTAACTTTGAACATAACATACTTTTTAAATTATATCTCACGTCATATGAATATTTATGCACCTTCAAAATGAAACTGACTCAAGCCAAAATTCTAAATACTTAGTCTGAAATTACTCAAAATAGACAATTTCAACTTTGTTATATTAAGTTTTTTATACTGTACTAGATGCATGCCCGCAGATTTTAAATATATACTTAACCTAAAAAAAACAAATGAATGATGAAAAATGAGAGTATTTTATTTTTATTAGTGGAAAAAATGTACATGAGAGTAAATCGAAAAGAAAATGAGAAAGGATCGATGGAATCCAAAAAATAATACCAATAGGTGTGTTTTCCGCTGCATCACTTGAGAACCAGTACCTCTAGGCTTAATATCTTTACCATCCTGGACCACATCGTCACTTAACATCAGGTGAGATTGTAGTCAAAGCACTGAGCCTAGCAACTAGCACGAGGCATTAGGTGCGTCTAAACACGGAATTTACGCCACGCTGGTGATAGCGAGGATTGAATATCTTTCGTTAATCGACTTCTCAAGATAACAAGGTCATTCCACGAGACACCGGCTCGACCTTAAGAAGAAATGGTGGAGCATGGGCCTGGTCTCCAATAGTCGTATGAAGCCTGTGTCTGATCAGCGTAGCAAATCTCGAAGCAACGGCAATGATTTAGCAAAAATCTCGACAGATTGCTCACGTGGTTCCCAGCGCGGAAACGACAAAACCCAAAAAGAACCTCAAGTAAAAATTTACGGAATTTGTATTTAAAAAGTAACATCAATTTAGTGCCAAAACAGTACCAGAGCCTACAGATTTTCACTAGTGATATTATCCACCAAAAATCAAGTAAGTAATTTACAACGGAAACTTAGAATTTTAAAAACTTTATCTGCAAGCGCTCAATAGCATGTTCATATGTGACATATTGAGGATTCCATACTGTGCTGCAGTATTCAAGTATGCTGCGAACATGTGCAAAGTATAATATTTTTAGACATGCTACATCAGTGAATCCCTGAGTTACACGGAAAATGAATCCTAGAATTTATATATATTTCTATATATATAGGCTTAGTGCTTTGATCACATTCTCCGGTATTGGCGGTTACGTAATGCTGCCGGAACACCACTGTTTGGCAACATGTTTCCAAATTTGAAAGTGGTAATTACCTAAGTGTGTACTATTAGAAAATGCCCTACGCTATGCTATGGTTTCTTCACGATGTTTTTCTTTCATAGATGTCTCAGACTGATTATAGACTTATAGTGGCATTAACGCGGAATCCGACCCTATTGCTACCTGCGCCAAAATTAATAAGTTCAAACCATTTTTTATGAATCTATAAGAACAAATTGACAATAAAGGCAAAGGTACAGACTTTTAAAAAGTTTGTTTGCTTTTTTCTCAAAACTTGATTTGTTTAGTTAGTTCGTGCGCTAAATATGTAACTTTAATCAAGGCACATATTTAGATGATTCATTTTCAGTATTAAAAAAAATAGTGTTCGTCAAGAGATTGTTGAAGATTGACTACAATCATTATTGAAAATCCGAGGGAAAAATTTATAAGTACTACTAAATATATTGTGACTAACAGATGACAACATTTCTTGAACTGTTTATATATAGAGATATTGTGATGATTTATGACAAACGGAGCCGTGAGTGTCGCTAATTATGTTTAAAAGTGAAAGTAATATGTATTATTACGGTAAAAGGGTTATTTAATTTGAAGCGTTTATGTAATTTACAATGTTAGTATTGTTTAAATGTTATAAATTAATTTTAAACTAGTTATCACCGAACGATTGAGTTGGAATTTTGCTGCCAACACGTTTAAATGAAAATGGACGGTTATCTAACTGACATATTCTAAATCTAATATGGCGGACGTCCAAATATGGCGAATCAGTTATTTTTTATGCTCCCTCCATGATAAGGGTATCTAATAAAAGGGTTTGCTGTGAATAATACGATAATAAAATGCCGTTAATCTAAATTCAATATGGCAGATGAAATTAATAATGAAAATACAAAACAATTTAAAAAAAAGCTATTATTTAACTCAAAAATTTGAAACCTTTTTTTAAATAGTTTACTTAGTCAAGATTGAATTCATTATGAGGTGTTTTTAAGTTAAACAAAATTATGAACTTTTAGAAACGTTACAACAAAAAAAAAATGTTTAATAATCAGTTAAAAATATTTATTTTTAATTAAGGTTGAAAAATATCTCGTATATTGACATTAGCAAATTCATTCTCATTTTTTTATGTTTTCCTTTTTCAAAGTAACTCAGTAAAGCCAAGAGCTAATTTTACTGTTAAGTTCTTTGAGAGTTGTAAGAAATTTTAATACTGTTCTTGCATAGATTATAAAACTTTACGAGTGGAGTAATTTATTTGCAAAGTTTTAGATTGTTTCTTGTGAAAATCTTAGCAGTTCCCTAATTGGGTACAAAACACCTAGATTAATCAATTAAAAAGATTAAAAAATGAGTTATTATTAATTTAATACATAAAATAAATTTGAATAATATTTTTCATTCCAGTGGCTGTCTATTACTTGTTCATTTTTAAAAACTTCTGTATAGGCTCAGTGCCTAGGTAATAGGTACTTACCCTATTTCCTAGGGTAATAGGGTAAGTAGATTTTAACCTATTCCCATCAGCGCGGTAAACGATCACATTACCACCGAACCATTGTCGCTTTCAATTATTTTATCCATTTTGCACTTCAAATATTAAAACACGACTGGCGTCAGAATAAAATGAAAAGTAATAATACACGTAATTGAAAACATTTCAAGCTTTAAAACACGTCTCAAACATTGTGGAATATGGATGTATAGAATACTAGCCGCTCTCCGCGGTTTTTACCTCATAGTCCCGTAGGATTTTCAAACTATCTCCATACCAAATTTCATCCAAATCGTTCCAGTAGGTTTAAGTTTATTCGTTACATACAAAAATACAAATCATTCCTCTTTATAATATTAATATAGACAAACGACGCCATTTGTATTTTTAATAGAAGCATTATTGAACAATGTCGGATAGCTGCGCATCAGTTTCCAATAAAGAATTCATAAAACTGCCACGAATAACAAAAAGTATTCGATTTGTATTTCTCATGTCACAGAATGTGAAGTATTTTTATTAAATTATCATAATATTACGTTTGTCCTATTTTATGAATTGTAGCTAGTCATTGTTGATTCGTCTTGCATTTGTTTTCTTTCGTTCTTTCAACTATCTCTTTGAATTAAGCGAAGCTAGAGTGGTCATGACTGTCTTAAGTACATTAAGAGGATATGCGTGGAGCGTATATTCCATACAACCGTTGTCACCTGTTTCCTTCCCGGATAACAACATTATGTTAAATATTTTTGTACCAAATAATATATATTCACCATCGCCATGCCCGTATGTTATGATTTTTTCCATAAATTAGTTATTTCCGTCATTCTTAGACGTTTGTCAAGTAAATTTGATGAATAAAAAGTCTTGCTTATTCAATAACTGAAAGAAAATTCAGGTTTGGTTCGGTTTTGGAAGAGGAAACGTCCATTTTGCGTATGTTAAAATCAGTCCGAGCTGCAGTTTTTTTTTTATTATAACTCTTTCTTTAAATTTTTAAGCGAAATTACGGTAAAGAGGTTTAAAATCCGCTGCACCTTTTTGTGTATGAAATGCAGTAATGCTATGAAATGTAGTTAAGGATAATACCAAATAAACTAAATACAGACACACATATTTTGTAGATTTAAAGTTTGAGGATAATAATATAAACGTTTACATAGTTATTTCTGAATTAAAAACTGTTCGCTATTTTTTAGCCGTGTAATTTTAAATGTATGTCGGTATAATTGTAAGCTAGTTTTATCATAAATAACTAAGCTAAAATGGCATTATGGAAACATGAGGGTAGACTCCAAGTGTAGGTTGTTTTAAGTTACTTTATATGTAACAAGCAATATAAGTATGTTTATCAGCTACGCAATTCTAAACTGAATTTGTTATTAATGTAATGAGAAAAATAAATAATTTTCCGGGTAGTTTTTTGACGGCATGATTTTTTTTTTTTCAAGGGCGTAAATTGAATAAAAATTATGCTAATTTGATGTCGTTCATTGATTAGATTTTGATCCGATTCGACTCTCGCTATGCAATAATGATTTTTACCGACGTATTAACTAAATTAAAAAAAATCCATATATAAATCATCTGAATAAAATATTACATTAAGCGTATAAATTGACATTAAAAAACCTCTCTATATAACAATTATCGACGAGTAAGGGCCCTTCGAATCAAATCGAGGATATCTTAATTTATTTTCATTAATTATTACAACCGGGCTCGTTTAAAATTCTATCAGAAGTGGAATTGAGATTCAATTTGAATCGGGTGTAATCGTTTTTAATAAAAATGGGTATATATATATATATATATATATATATATATATATATATATATATATATATATATATATATATATATATACAGTTCGATTGTATATGTACTTTAAAATTGACTATTGATGAAATAAGGAAAGATTTATTGTTGGATAGTATATATATAGATTACAAATACCAAAAACACACATGTTAAATAGTTACGAATGAATCCAACAACAGCCCCCTATTCAGCTACATGTTGCAGCATCATCTTGCGGTAGATACTGCAACGCTGGTTTTCAATAGGGTGCTTTGACATGCACAGACGTTCAGTCGACAAATAGATAAGCAAGAACTAAAAAATATTAGTTAAAGTAATGACAAATGAAGAGAAAGTGGAAACCGATGTCTGACTTATAATACCCATATGGGTTGATGCAGACGTTACTAAATACAACGAGCCGCTTCAGCTGCCCAGAGATATATTTACCGCTGTGACTATAATCTCATCTGATGTAAAGTTTTGATGTGGTCCAGTATGGTCGACATTAAGCCTAGAGAAGTAAGTACTAGCTCTCAAGTGATCTGCCAGAGCACACTTGTTGGTGTTTGATCCAAACTTGAGAATGATAGCCTACCCAGGCAGGAATTATTGTATAGCCCTACCACAATGCTATGGTTTTCTCAGAATGGTTTGCTTCACTGAAAGCTTTTACTATAGAATCGAGTAGATTGGTTTGTATGTACATCTATTGACGCTGAATCTTATGACATTACCAACTGAGCTATCTTCGCTTGGTTATTTTTTTTTTACACGGAATAGGCTCAGTGCTTAGACCACAATCTCACCTGGTGTTAAGTGATGATGTGGTCCAGGATGGTAAGCACACTAAGCCTAAAGGTACTGGTTCTCAAGTGATGATGCCGGAACACACCTATTGGTATTTGGCGCCAGATTTTCAAACTTGAGGGTTTGAGGCTAACCAGGGGGCATTAGAAAATGCCCTACCACCATGCAATGTTATGGCCTCACTAAGCGTGTTCTACCGTCTATATCTTGGGTAGTGCTCTGAATAAATGTTTAACCTAATCTCCCCCATTATTGGAGCCACAATTTTACGGTTTCACCCGGCACGAATAAAAATCTTTGCATCATTCCACATTTACATAACTGTAAAACTGTGGAACAATCTTCCAGCAGTTGTGGTCCTACCTGGAATAACATCCAAGTGTTTCAGATGTAATTATTTTTTGTTTGCTTTTTACTATGTGATTTTACAACACATTTTTAATACTAGCGCACAAGGTAGGTCTTAATTTTATTTGTATTCAAAAACAGATTAGCAATCAAGATTATAATATTTTTTTTTTTTTGGATATTGTCTTATAACCTGCCGCATCCCGTCTGGCATCAACTGGTATAGATTTCAATATAATAGTCAACTGGCATAAGACTGGCAAAAAGGTGTCGTTATTTTAAATTCAACAATATTTAATACTACTTTTACGGGAATTTTAAATTAACATCTGACAGTTACCTGTTACTTTTCAATTTGCAAAGCGACTGCTGCCTGTTCGGAATCAATTCCCAAATTACAAACTGTCTATCACTGCCTGCCTGTCAAAATTAAATTATAAATTATACTACTTTAATTAATCACTTTAATCAGTTTAAGTATTCAATTAGTGTTAGAATTTATTTTAATACTATCTGGTATCGGTAAAAAATTATTTGATTTTTCATTGAAGTGTAATTCATTGTTTTAAATACAAGTAATTAATTATACTCTGCACCAGTACAGTGGTATTCTAATAAAAACTTCAACAATACATTAGAATGCTTTAATGATACATCTGAATCATGCTCAGAATATATTATATCAAATTCTAAATAATAATCCCAAATATGGATAGAATTTAAAAAAACAAATACCAGAAAAAAATAATGATACTACTTTATCAAAAACTGAAAAGCCTCTTGAAGGGTTTCTACTAGGATTAACCTAAAATGGATAAGAAGAAAACATATCCTAATGTTTTATTACCTTTAAAAAGATTGAACCTGATGTAACCAACAATAAAATACCATGTTTGTACCATGTTTGAATCGGTAATTGTATCATCAGAATGCAATACAGTATGCACAAATTATAATTTTGTCATAATCGATAAGCACTCATAAAAACGTTGTATTACGTAGTAAATTCCGAATCTAGTGATGAATTAAATTATATATTTCATTCCATTAATTATATGTTGAAATATAAGCTCATAGTTTAAAAAGAGAATACTAAAAAACCTAACCTAAATTCTGTTGTAAATGTCTGATGCTAAAACACTACCAAGCTTACCATCAGAAATTGTGTCATCAGATACAGACACAGATCAAAGCCTAAAAATATTTTTCATCAGAGATATATAAAAATAACGAAATATTAAACCAGAATATTAAAATATCTGATTCTAAATATGCCACACATTTAAAAATACCTACCATAAGGATTTATCCAAACCCAAATGAAGATTTCTGCATAACACAAAACCAAGTAGAAAAAATTGATGACTCACCAGGGAATTCTAAAATATCAAAGGAGGTTTTTTACAAAATGAACTGTAATTATGCCACACTTGTAATTGAACTAAGAAGCAGTACTATTAAAACTCTTTCACCATTTACAATAAAGAAACTTTGTGCAATGACTATGCAACAAACTCCAAATAAATATCACTATGTAACAAGTCCTACAGCAGTATACATTCATAATTCGCCTCAAGTCACCTATGCAGAAAAATGTCTATCCACAGAAACTCACTTCTCTCTAGTCCACTGCTAAACAGCAAACAAGACAACCTAATTACTTTTAAGGAAAAAATTTAATTGCGATGAGGTAGTCCAAACCGCAATCTTACTTTTAATTGATTCTCGCTCGGTCATTTTTTCAGCAATGGAATCATCAATCAGCGAAACTGCATTAATAACATTGGTACATACTTTGAATGATTAAATACACAATTTCATTGTTTTTTTTTTCTTTTTGCTTTTTCCAATAAAAACGTTAATTTAAATGAAATATTTCTGGACTTATATAAATGCACAATAACAATTTAATATTAACTTTCATAATAGCACATGTAGGTAATTGTAATAAATGTAAAACCCCAAATAAAAATAAGTGGAAAAAATTAAGTTAAAAACAATAATTCAAGTAGGTACACGGAAAGTAATATTGCAAAGAACCCTTACAAACGAACTGTCCGTTCTAATTTGTATGGAGTGTTTGTACACGGACTTTATTACAGAAACGAAATAAGTTTTTAATTGTTTCTCCGGACAGCTATTTATCTTCGTTCTTAAAAGTCATTGACTTCGTTCTTGAAAGTGAATTATTTTTCTGTATACATATCTCGTAATATAAACTAATAAAACTCGAAAATTCAATGTTAGCAAATATATTATTCACGATACATTATTATAATACGTTACTATAATGTATTATTCACGAAACCATAAAATTTAAAGACGACTCTATTTAGCTTTTAACTTTATATATAATCCAACGGTTTACGTAATTAACTATATGTAAACAAAAAAAGGCTGTCAAAAATCACGTATTTTCCTCTTTTTCTTGCCGATTCTTATCGATGACTGGACTGTTTTCTCGAACCGGTAGTAGTATTTTGACGTCCATAAGCGCCTTATCGGGGCCTAAGTTTAATAATAAAGTATTTTTGATTTGTTTTGGAGAAATTATATAAGAGTAAAGGCACACGCCGGAAGTGAATTTCACTTTTCTGCCGTGGCTGCAAATTCCGCGGAATTCGACACGAGCTAAACTTACGGTGGTTTAGAGAATCTACGAATCTTTACCCTTACATAACTCAACTTGTTCTACTCTCAATCCCCCTATTATATTCTATCTACTAGCTGTGTGCCCGCGGCTGCGACGCGTTTCTAATATTCTTTAGAGCATTTTAATTTTTCTATACGGAATCCTAATTATCTTCCAAAAATGCATCGAATCGGATTTTATTCACAATTTCATAAGTTTTAATTTTTTTTTTATCATTAAATTTTTAACACAACAGACCCATATTTTTTTTGGTTTTCCACTTCCCCTATAACCGCCCATAATTCATAATCAGTACCTTTCTTACAAAATATAAGTTATAAGGATCTGCATATTAAAACTTTGGCAGGAAGATTTGGCTCCGCTGCTTTGCGATTCGAAAAATTCGCCAATTGACGGATATTCTTACTGTTAGGTTAATCTACTTTGCTTACTTTCATAGCTTAATGTCTTACGGTTCTTTAAAGCTGTGCGAGCAATATACAATATGGGACCTCGCGAATCTCTATAGAACAAATTTCAAGAATATAATATCTTAGCCTTGCCCTCCCAATATATCTTTGAAAATTTAATGCATATTCGTATAAATTTAAACAAGGTCGATCTAGTGAATAATCGTCATAATTTTAATAATAGAAATAAAGATAAGTTGGGCGTCCCATGCTTTAGGCTAAGTAAGTCTAATAAAAGCTTTAAGTAAGTCTAATAAGTATCCGGTCTTACAAAAAGATCCCAGATAACATTACTAATTTACCTGACAATTAGTTCAAGTATTATGTCAAGCAAGTCTTAATTTCAAAAGGTTATTACAGGGTGGATGATTACGTGAACGCTACTGATGTCTGGAATTAACCCACATCTTTGTGCTTCCGCTAACATTGGTTATGACTATGATTTGTATAGTATTTATATTTATAAGAGTTTCTTGCCAGCTCTTCTCGACTGGGTTGTTTTCCGAACCGGTGGTAGTATTTTTGACGCTCATAAGCGCCTTTTTGGGGCCTAAATTGAATAAAGATTTTTTTAATTTTGATTTTAATTATCCTCTTACTCCCTGTCAGACGCCTGCTCCTTAGCTTCTCTTTCACTGGCGCCACCTTTGAACTTTATCTCATGTTTCCATTCCTAGATCAGATCAAAAATAGTATTTTAAAAAGTTCATTATGAAAGGTGTAAGCTATAGAAATAGTATTTTACCAAACAATTGGGAAACAGGGTAGGTGTGAGTTAACTTGTAAGTGACGCCATCTCTTGGTAATCTATGAACATTGCGAATCATAATAATGTTTTTTTTTATCCGTGAACACCCAACAATACGTTTTTAAACAAAACATTTACGAATAGGAAATAATTAAATCCGACGAAAGAGGATAATACCCCCACAGATATAAATATTAAATTTAATGTAGCCAACGTTAAATTTAACGTTGGCCTCCGAAAGGCTTAATTAATAAAATGGAGCAAGTTTTTAACTGTTTCTTCGGATGGTGGTCATTTATCTTCTCCGCACGATAGGCTCTGATGTTTTCAAGTGACACGCTTAATTTACGATCCGGCTATTTCGAATTGTTCAAGTCTCAGCATCTATATTAATCTTCTTTACCACTATTTAATAGTACTTAAGTTAGAATACCATATACACTAATATTTTCCTTTTCTCTTCTGGTTTGAGTTTAAGTGCAATCCGTGTTCTGCTAGATGTACTTAGAATTTATGTTGGTAACATATAACTGGCAGTGCAATATAATGTTCTTTTTAATTATTATAATTTTTAAAAGCTAAATAATTATTAGTACCATATGTCTAGTCTACTACATTCGATAATTATATTTAAAAACAGTAATGTAAGTACGTATGCCGTGTGGTGCCGGTTTAGAATAGTACCACACCATATCTTCCCGTGGGTGTCGTAAAGTGCGATTAAGGTCACTAGGGGATGGTCAGCAGCATCCTCTGAGTACCATAAACACCTACTACGATCGCCAACCCGCCCGCCAAGCGTGGCGATTATGGCAATCCCCTTCTTATTGGATGAGATCTGTGTCCAGCAGTGGACGTCTTATGGTTGAATAGATAGATAGAAGTCAGTTAAATGGTATTAAAATCATCTACTGAACATGCATATGAACGTTACCTTATTTAACACGATTTTTGGTATAAATACACATATAACCCTTCCTTGAATATTTTAATTATTACTTTGTTAGATAAATTGTGAAATGTACACGGATTAAACACAAAACCATAAACATAAATATGTTATATCATACCGCACAAAACGCATTTCGTTCGTGTATACTTAAATAACTGACATAGTGAGATAGTGATTTATGCTACTGAGACGAGGTCGCTTACAATGGGCCTAATTGCCAAAGCCAAAAACTCAAAGTTACCCAAAGGGCAATGGAGAGACCTATGCTTGGAGTTAACCTGCATGATCGAATCAGAAATGTGGAAAGTAACCGGCATTGCCTGAAGAAGCGCCATATTGAAGTGGTAATAAGCTGGGCACATTGCTCGTAGAACCGATACTTGATGTTGTCAACGGATTCTCATACTGGAATGCGTAGCATGGGTAAGGCCTCCACGAGGTGGACCAACGACCTGGTGAAAATCACGGGAGTCCGCTGGATGCGCGGGCGCAAGACCGGCCGTCGTGGAGATCTTTGGAGGTGACCTTTGTCCAGCAGAGGACGACTTTCAGTTAAATGGATGGATGGATACTTAAATAAAATTATAGGAGCATAAACACACCCTATTTAAATTCTTGCTAATGGCGAAAACCCGACAACTAAAGGTTATATTTAAAGTATTAACTCATTATTCGAACACTGTTATTTTACTGATCTGCTATTATTATATATCATAAACATTATACGGTCCTGTACAAACCTTTAATATTTCAAACAAACCATTAAGCCCGTGAACTACCGGAGTTAATCTGAAACTCATTACACTATTATACGGGACAATAATAATTTAGCTTATATTCCACAATTTAATGCACTAATAATTTTAGCATTTTAATGAACCGCTATATAAAATCTGATAACAAAAAGTTTATATTATTCAGTAACATTCATATACTTTTTAAATAAATAACACGAATAAAGTAGAAAATATACGTTTAAACATTCAAAAGTGAAAAATACTCGATGTTTTTTGTGCGACAGACGAGTCGACAGTAACGTTGACTCGGTGCGGAAATTGAAACACTTGATGGAATGAAACCGAATAAAAATAGTTAAGAGTTATTTGTGTTTGCGCAAAATCGTTAACAGAAACGATACTTTCTGATGAAATGAATTTCACGTTTATAATTGAATTCATATGGAATTTGATTGGTTTTTTGTTCAGTGAAAACTTAAGATATATGGATGCGAAAAAAATTAGTACGCTTTTAATATAAAGATTAACTAAATAAGTACTCTGACGGAATACAATGTTGTTAATCAAACAAAATAATAGCATGATAGTGTGCATTATTTTAATATCATTATGCATTCATCCAAAGAAAACATGTTATTTACCTTTACACCCAACAAGGTCCACAACAGTAAGGAGCCAAACGACAGCTGTATACCGAACGACTAACAGCCGTACACCTTTACCTGATACTGCCAAAAAACCGCCTCTCAATAAAACATCTTCTGAAAAGCAAATATCTCTAACAACAACGCTGAAGCCAGAAGAAGAAACTACGAGCCCATCATGTAACATATGGTGTTGGATCAGAAGAGTTGGACTTTTTATTGTTCAACAATTATTAAGTGATCAATGATCATTTGAAACTCTTTCATAATTCTCATGTCCTGTTCACAACTCTACCATGCGTCCATATTCGTCGACATCCTTTTCTTTTATTTATATTTTTTTTTATTAAAATAATACATATTCTTCGGACTCTGGGTCCACACCTTTTTTATGTTGAAGGTTTAATTCGACTTGCGTTAGAAAAACTTGCCTATAATATTTCATGCAGCTATACACCTTCTTTGATAATTAATATTTCATATTATCCCTCAAATACTCTGTAGCTGCTCTACAGCTACATATTAATAATTACGTAAATACCATCATCATTACATAATTCCCAAGATCGTCTACAAATAAAGAGGTACTTGCCACCTCGAAAAAGATCGGAAGCTCTCCACAGAACGGGACTGGCTGAGAGGCGCCAGCACCCCGTTTTTGCTACCTGCAGTCAATAACTAACACAACGGATTGTCGTACAGAACAACAATACCCCTAGCAGATGAAACTCGCAGCGGGTGGCGCTAAGACGACTGTGCCGACCCTTCATAACAGCTGTTGACCATAAACCACATTGACGCAATGCAAGAGAAGATCAAGCGATTGGATCTCTCACTCACACAGATCCACATTTTCGGGTATAAAAATAGGCACATTTATTAAGAAATACATACTTCACATTCAACCTTCTGATTGAACGTTTCATTTCTACGCAAACGTCGAACCCAAAGTGACATTAGCTCATAAAGTTTTCTTAAAACTCCATCCACACTTTGGCCTTTCTCTATATTTCAATCCTTTTACCCACATGCGCTTCCTCTATTCTTATAACATGTTAATACCACAACAAACGATTGCATGGTGATAGGGTAATTTCTAACGATTCCCGCCTGGGTAGCTACCATCCTCAAGTTTGAAAACCTGTCGCCAAATACCAATAGGTGTGTTCTGGCAGCATCCCTTGAGAACCTCTAGGCTTAGCGTGCTTACCATCCTGGACCATATCAACACTTAACATCAGATGAGATTGTGGTCCTATACCGTGTAAAAAAAACCTACTACTGATACCTCTTTAAAACTTCCTGGCTTTAACCATTCTTGTCACACATCTATCTCAATATTCACATCTCGGCTAAGTGCAATTGTTTCTCATCATCTTCTTACTAAACCAGCATTTTAATGCGTTCAATATGGTAGTCTTATGATGGCTATATTATATAGAAAAGAAAACTTATTGCTATCTATAACATATGTTATATTTATATAATGTTTATAACAAAGAGACGATTACAGTTCTTTGTGTATGTAATTGTCTTAATTTGAAACGCCGTTTGTTATCATGAAAATATTTCAATGATGTCTATGATATTTAATTTACATAACTCATCGAGATAGAACATCTATAATCACTTACAATACCAAATAACAATAAATAAATAACAAATCGTTTATACACTACAAAAATGATGACAGGAATAAAAAAGTTCGTATTAACTCCATTCTATAGGTACGTAAATCACTACATTACACTTCGTATAAAAAGGGCTTACAAATAAGGAAAAATACGATAAAACTCACGAATGACTACATAATATCCAATCGACCTCGTAACAGTTAAATCATCAAAACTTTTGTTTCGATACAATCTTTTGTTTTATAAGACTTGGTTGGTATATTTATTACTAGCTCTGGCTTGCGGTTCTGTCCGCGTTTGACATATTCTTCAATGTTTAATATAGTTTTTAAACAATCTTTAGAAAATAATAGTAATTTTGATGATGCTGAAATTATATTTTGTTCACAGTTTTAATATTTTTATACGGAACCAGAGTTATTTTCCTAAAAAAAATTTGGTACTGGGAGAAAGCAAGGATATTTCTCTAAAACATTTTTTAAAATACACCAGTGAATCGGATGTTATTAACAATTTCATGAGTTTTAATTTTTTTACGCGGAACCCTAATAAATTTCGTAAAATAAAATTAGCCTAAGGTACGCGGAGTACCTTCAGTTATCTACCATAAAAATCCCGTCAAAATTGGTCTAGCCGTTCCAGAGATTAGCCGGAACAAACTGACAGGTAGACAGACAAAAATTTTATCAACTGCATTTTTATTATAGCTACCGTTTATACATTCATATGTATTTAGTAAAAAAAAATGTTATTTTCACATTACAAACAGACACTTGAATTTTATTTATTAGTATAGATAAAATGAAAACTTAAGTGGAACGAAATTGTAATATTTACACAATGCTAGTTGAGTTGTGAAGTAAAACAGGCTTTATCACGGTAAATAATGAAATGGGGACAGCAATTTATAGAGAAAAATAGCAACAATTAAACAAAACATTTACCTAAGTATAGGATGTCATTGTTGGTTAATTTGATAGAGATGATTACAATTCCTTTTGCATCCGATTTAAAAGAGTTTGGCCCAATTGAAATTTATTAGGAGAACCATTTAGCCCTTTACTCTTTAGTCTATTCGAGATCAATTTAAACGATAAATAACACGAAAAGTTGCATGACCGTAATATAATAGAACATTGAATAAACAATTTTTAATTTGGTAACAATCTCTATTGCGCGTCTTGAATCTCAAACGGATTTAAATATGATATAATAATCAGGAAAGTTGAGGGATTTTTTTTCTGCTATGATTCATTCTGAATATGGAATTTGATATCATGTTTTTTTTCCTTCAATTTGATAATATGTTCTTTTTGGAGGATTTCGTATCTCGTTAAAATTTTCCATTTGCCTTCCATTCAACCTTTGTGATATTAACCACAACATGAACAGAAAATAAGAATACAGGAGAAATATATACACGAATAAGTTAACAAGCATATGATTTACGTAAATACGTAATATTCTCAAAACTCGGTATATAATTAAAATTCTAAGGAAACCTTTCGCGTAGGCAAATATTTCGGATGTAAATTAGAACACATATTCACTCCACGCGTTCGTCCCCCGTAGGGTTTTTCATCTCCCCATATTTGAGGGTTTTAATGCCGTCAACACGTGTGCACTGATAACCTTCGTTACCCGCCTTAAATATGATAATACAAGGTTCTATATTGTAGGATGCCCGTTTGCAAAATAAACATTTTTATGTTGAACTAGTGGGACTTACCCGTGACTTTATCTGCGTTGTTTATTATCTTAAAAATATATTAAATTGAATTTGTATATATCTTTATTTAGATAAGAATAAACCATTTAAGAAGTATAAGTTGGAAAAAAAATATTCAGAAGTTTTTTGCGCGATGCGCGTACAACGACGGGTGTGTACAATTTTATCTATCACTAGCTGTGTGCCCGTGGCTGCGCCCGCGATTCATGTATTCTTCACTGTATTTTTTTATTCCCTATAAAAACCCTATTTTTTAGTACTAAGATAAAACAAAAATATTTCTGACAAATTCAAGCACTTGCCCGTAAAACTGTGTAATGAAATACGGATTTTATTCAATGTTTTATGAGTTTTAATTTTTTTACGCGTATCCCTAATTATTTTCAAAACTAAAAGTACCCTTAGTTACCCGGAGTAACTTCAGCTATGTACCAAAAAATATCCTGCCAAAATCCGTCAAGCTGTTTCAGAGATTACCCGGAACAAACAGACAGACAGAAAAAAAATTTAAATTTTATTTTTGGTTTATCATCATCTCCCTACCCTTTTCCCATTTTTATTTGGGGTCGTCGCAACATGTCTTCCTCTTCCATTCCTCTCTATTTGTTGTCATCTCCGCATTCACTCCTTTCTTAAGCATATACGATACATCTTTCACACAGTCCATCCATCTTTTCTTTGGTCTTCCCCTTCCCATGTAACCGTCCACATTCATATCCAATACCTTTCTTACAAGGTCCTCTTTCTCCCTGCGCATCACATGTCCATATCAGGACAAACGACCGCCTCTTAAATTGTCTGTTATTGGCGCCACTTTCAAACTTCCTCTAATATACTCATTCCTAATCCTGTCCATTCTTGTTATCCCACACATCCATCTCAGCTACATGTAATCTTCTTTCGTTCGTCACCTTTATGGGGTAATGTATATTTAGTATTTATTTTTTAAAAATAAATTGATTTTGACATTACAAACAGACACTCCAATTTTATTTATTAGTATATACTATTTGCGTGCTCGCGGCTATGCCTGCGTTTTGTATATTCTTCACTGCTTAACATAGTTTTAAATAGTAATTGGAAAAAATCGCTTTCATGGTGTTGTCCATTGAATCGTATTTTGTTCACAATTTCATGAGTTCTAATTTTTTACACTCTAATTATTGTCTTTAAAAAATTTGGAAAAATACTTTCTCATAAATTCAAACACCTGTCAGTGAAATTGTGCGTTGAATCGAATTTTATTCGAAATTTCATGAGTTTCAATTTTAGTATCTTTAGCTATATACAAAGAAAAAGTCCCGTCTAAATCGGTCCAGCCGTTCCGCAGATTACCCTGAGCAAACAGACAAACATTTTAATAATTGTATTTATGGTATATGTATCTATATACATTCATATGTATTTAGTAATAAATTTTAAGATTACAAACAGACAATTCAATTTTATTTATTCGTATAGATAGTGACAGCAACAAAAAAAAAAAAAAACACGAGCCAAATGTAACGTGCTAAATCATTCTATAACTCACTTCGATACTCTTTCATTCAACCATCCATTCATTATATTTGAATTTTCATAAACAAAAAAAAAATAATATTCCTCGGTGTATAGTTTTTTATATCTCCTGTTTGATGGCTCTGGTAAAAATATATGAAGTGAATCGTGAAACTCCATAGACATTTGAAACTAGCGTATTGAAAACCTATGGACGTGATCGTGTGAACTAAACACCTGGATTGTTAAGCGTGTTATGTTTTACGTCATACAAAACCTTTGTAATATGTTATCAGAAATGTAACAATGCCAATTGTTTAGTACCAAACGAATAAGTATATAAAACATTGACGTGTATTTCTGAAATAACACATTTCAACGCGTAACAGAGAGGAAAATATCAAATTTCATTTTCAGTATTTCGGAACCATCCGTCTTTGTGACGATGTTTTGTAATCTCTGCAAGTGATTGAAGTGGTTACGAATAAAAATAAAAAAATGGAAAGTAAGTTATTACGTTTTTCTATATCATTTTTTTCACTTTTCGGCAAAATTCGGCTTTAAAAAAGCTTTATTTGAAAATTATTTTGACGAGTATTGCTGTGATAATTTATAAAAACATATATTATACTGTTGTTTTATACGTAACATTGAGTTGGTTGTTAATTGAAATAATTGGTCATATTCTAAAATGACATACTAACAGCAACTAATTTCACAAATACTTTCCAAAGGCATAAGTTAAACATGATTTGTTAATATTCTTTTATTATTAACATTAACATCACATAAATATCAACAGAAGTACCATGTAAAAATAATGAAACAATATCCGAAAAGTATGGCAACAGAAAACTAGTAAATAAAATGATGTATCTAAAAATTATTCGATGCGATCTCAATCGAAATTTTTCAATCTAAAACAATAATAACTAAAGTTTGGTTTCAATTTTGTTCGGTTTCTAAAATAAAAACAGTATGAACAAAGATATGTTTAATTTGTACTATAATTTTTGATTAACATCTTGTAAAATATAACTTATTCACGATCGGAGTTCATTTTTAAAGAAAGACGGTATTTCGGTTTGCCTGAGGCTTCTTAAAATCTCTTATCCAATCACTCTTATGATAAAAAGCCATCGTAAAATAAGCTTTCATTTATATTAAAAATATAGCATGTTTGATATAAATTATTTCAGAAGTGTCCATCCTTGTGCTACTATCAATGATAACAGTGAACGGTTTCAAAGCGAAATTCTTCTCCCAAAGCCTCGACACGGAACCGTCAATCTCAATATCGTACGCGCGTGACAAGAAAAGCGACAGAATAACCCACGACTGCCTTTTAGAGATGTATCCGCGGAACTTGTACAAATATCCTTTACATATTGATAGAAACGATGTCCCATGCATCATACATTGCGTGTTGAAAAAGTTCGGTATCATGACCAACGACGGCTATATAAACATAAAGAATTACTACCGTAGGGTTCAAGCGATCCATCGATACGATCCTAGAATTCTGATCTCCGATGTCGGCGAGACCTGCGCGCAGAATATCAACGGAATGAATTTGGACCACGACGTTTGCAAGAAGGCGAAAGTTTTTAACGACTGTACACAGCTGTATGCCATATCGTACAGAGAGCTTGAAGATTGGTAGTTTTCATGAGGATTATCATAACTTACAATAGGTTTTAATTTAGTAAATGCTGTCATAGCATCTCGTCTTCATCTGAATGTACACCTAGTGATAGTAAGCTTTTAATAAGCAAAGAAATTTAGTTTTTTTAATGAAGCTTAGTTCGAAATAACTCGTACAGAATACAGTATTAACAGATAATAATTTAGTAGAACCAAATTTACGATTAGCCTGACAAACTTAAGATTTTACAGTTTGGTTCATGACAAACCTAAAAGGAGAATTATTTCTGTTTTTTTTATTTTATATGAATGATAAAAATATAGAAATAACTGTTATATTTAATGCAGTTGTATTCAAAATAGTCGACTCGCTCGGGCATCACGGTGTGGGTTGTAGTAAAAGCGCAGGTCGTATTTCGCGTCACGCCAGTCTCAATGACGTTTTGCCAGTGTTAATGTACCAGCCAGCTTAGAACCTATTGGTTTAGTGCGTGACGACGGCAAAGACCCGATAGGATTACGCTTATGCCTTGGAAGATGTGGTGGTCTTTGGTATGGGATACTACTTTAGCATCGTCACATCTTCCAGGGCTGGCGCAGCAGCTACCTCAGCGGAGGATCTCAAGCGGAGTAAATATGCTACCCTTGGTGAGGGTTACATATTTGTCCCGTTTGGGGTCGTGACTCTGGGGCCGTGGGGTCTGAGCGCTCATAGCCTTTTTAAGAAGCTCGCGTGTCGTCTAGTCGACTCGTCTCGCGACCAGAGGGCGGGCCAATATTTGGCATAGCGAATTGGCATTGCCATCCAACGTGGCAATATGACTAGCCTTCTGGGAACCTTCCCGTCTGGTGCCAAGCTGGACGGCATTCATTATTTATAGAGATAATAGTAATAATTAGGTACTTTTATTTAGTTTTTTGTTATTTAATTATAAAGTATTATATAAATTAATTTATTTTTGATTTGAATAGAAGGATAAGTGAAATGTAAATTTAATTAAAGGTATTTTTTTTGTACGGTGTAATTAAAATGAATAACATTTTTCTTGGCTTTATTTCTAAATGAATTTTCAAAGAGAAAAGTTCCGTTTCATTTTCGCAACGAATCTTAATTAATTAAGTTCGTTGGAGCAAAATGCAATATCCAAGTTTTTTATAAAAAGCGATCACAGAATTTTGCATTGAATTTCAATCACTGGTGCATGACAAAGTCTTTGAACATTTTCATTAATAATTTATTAGTTTCCTCTAAGAGAAGGTAATGAAATTTTGAACACAATATATAGTTACTTAAAATGTTGCTTTAAGTCCTCAATAGATTTTGGGTTTTTATTTTTTTGGATAAAAAAATATAATATCGTAAGTGCATTCAAACTCATCTTAAAGTCAAACAATAATATAAAAATATTCAAGCAAATACTCCACATTCCAAATAGAATATGAACACGAAGATCCCAAATCTGAAACTCCGAAATTATACTGTTCATTTTATTTGATAGAGGACGGTGATCGAACCAACTCCAGTGACGTATGTAGCAAAAGTTTTTTTTTTCCCCTTCTGTGACTACTATGTAATACTTTTATATAAAGAAATTACATTTTTGGGTACAATCTTGCATAATAATCGATGATTCATCTGAAAGTTATTAGGTACATTCGAAACTGAAACCGATGCTGTCATTAATAAAATAGTTCCTGTATCTCTAAACATACATTATTATTTTGTTTCTTGGTCGCTTCACTCTTGACAGAATGTTCGTGACCAGCATGAAGTCAGGACCACCCTTAATCATTTCGACGCTCCGGTCTGTAGGTTTTTTGAGGCCCTCAGTGAAATTAATCTGAATTGAATGTGTGTTTAAAAAATATGCTTTAAATAATTTTAAAATTTATCTAAATACTAATAATAAATCTGAATGAAATACACTTCATTGTTTTTACAAACAGACTGAGCTCTATTTTGGCGTTTATTATCTCAGATCTGAAAATTAAAAAATATATCTCTTTCCATGACTCTTTCCATTTAAGAAAGACAGACACTTAGTCGTAGGCTGCTAGTAAATAAATTATTTATTTTTACAGATCGCAAATCCTCTACTAGAGTGAGGCCGCGGGCAATTAATTTTCTTTGGTACACCTAAACCCACCACTAAGTCAGGGTCTTTTAATATTTTCCTTGCGAATCATCGTCCACGATCGCGTTCATCTTGATTGAAGCTTAATGCGCATTATGCTGTCCAAAATAAACAGAATCTTATTTATTTATCGCAGTTAATGCTCCCTACGCATATTGTTATATATTCCACCTTGACTAGTAAAATTAAAGAAATATGGCACAGAAAGACATGATCGAGGAACTTGAAAATTCGAGTTTGTACTACATTATATAGACGCAATTCAAGTTAACAGTTTTCTTAAATACTGTTATAAAGGGGAAATATAATAAAATGCAAAGAATTATCGCATATAAGTTAGAAGAGTACACAATATAGAATGCGGAATTCTTAAATAATAGCGTAAAACATTTTCATGTAGACTATAATTACTGGTTATAATTAACATAATAAGAAACTCGTTTTCGCTACTTCATTACCACTTGGTTTAACCTATTTGACAACACTCTTCCAGGGTTGTTAATAACCACGATTTTATACCTGACCTGTACGACACACGCGAGGATCTCTGTCATGTACGCTCACGACAAACTAAGCGACATGATAGCCGGCCAGTGCCTCAACGAAATGTATCCGAAATCGAGGCGCATCGAGATCCAGGAGTCAGACGAACCTTGCATCATTTTCTGCGTCCTCAAGAAGTTCGGGATCATGAGCGCCAGTGGTGTCATTAATTTGGAAGTTTATAAGTAATTATTTTTATTAATTTTTACAAGCTTTTATTTTTAAGTTCAATAGCATCATGCCAATCGAAAAAAAACGTCCACTGCTGGATATATAATAAGCCACCTCTAAAGATCTCCACAACGAACCGATCTTGGACCAGATTCTCGCAACAGAAATCGCATTTTTCCAAAGACCGCTCACCAGTTAATTTTTAAACAACCCCATGATATGTGTACCAAATAAAAAATGTTTACTGAAAAAATGCAAAAATAAAATGATGTCACACTAGTATTAAGTAACAACTTTGATTTGGCGAACACAATTACGTATTAATTAAAAACAACATTTTTTTTAAAATAAGCTTTAATCAGCATTTAATTTAGCTTTACAAATTAGAAGCTTTATTTAACTGCGATGAGGTTGTCTACTTTAATAAAATTCCTTTAAAATAAGTCACGTGCCGCGTACGATGTCATCACACGTCTACTGCAGCGATAACCTTTATTTATAGTTAACTAAAATATAAACCAATACGTTGGTGTCTACTATATGCTACTATATATAAAAAAATGAAAATACCTTTTCCACTTTTTCGCAATTGTAATAAATCCACATACAGTCACTCCATTACGTTCGAAATACGTCGACACTACGCAAAGCACGTACCCAACGTAGGATCAGTTACGGGGCACGTACGCCTTTAAATAAAGAAGCGAACAGTGTACGCCCTCGACTAGGGTCATGACCACTCCCTAATCTATAGCAAGCTTAAGAAAACAATATTCATAGTCCTAGTATAACTCAAACTAGAGAAATAAATCTTCTTCTTAATTAATGGGAATCTACGACTTCTATACAGAATTCTGCCAGTTAACAATCGTGCTTAAGTTATATTTTCAATCTTGTGTCAACGCTTCTAAGCCCACTAATACGTTTACTCATTTTGCTAGAACTTTCCATGGAATTTCCTTGCCACCTCAGAATAAGCGTTTCGCTCCATTATTTCCAATACATCTGTGCATAATAATCAAATTATATCACCCAATACTTCGCGAAAATTACATAATATGGGGTCAAATATGTAAGTTAATAAATCAAAGTCAAAAACTGCTACATTACTGACCGACCCCACGAAGAACTCCAAATACATATAACCAATAAACACACTAAAAACTTTAAAGTAATGCTGGCTGAACAGATTTTCAAACTTCCCTGTAGTTTAAGTAACAAGCATTAGTAGAGAATGCCCTAATACTGTGCTATGGTTTCATCACGATATTTTTCCTTCACTGAAAGCTTGGGATTAGTAGAATTTGAGAAGTTAATTTGAACCTGCGTCTATCGACCCAGAATTCGACCGTACTTTCACTGAACCATCATCACTTACAACTTGCTTTACAATCTTTACAGGAAGCGAGTTAAAATAGCGAATCAAATGTCACAACACAACGCAATGAACGACATAGGTGGAACGTGTCTGGAAAGCGCCGAAGCGACCCAGCACAAACAAGACGTCTGCAAAAAAGCAAAGGCTTTCAACGACTGTACACACTTATACAGAATTTTATTATATTAAACATTTATTGATATCTAACTGTACATATTTATTTATATACCAGCTTCGTGCCCGCGGCTGCACCCGCATTTCATATATTCTCTACTGCGTTTAATTTTTATTACGCGAACTTTAATTTAAAAAAATTGTACTAAGATAAAGTAAAAATATTTCTCATAAATTCAAGCACTTACACGTAAAACTGTGTAAATCGGATTTTATTTAATTTTTTATTAATTTGAATTTTTTTTCGCGGAACCCTAATCGTTTTCCAAAACTAAAGGTACCCTAAATTACGTGGAGTAACATCAGTTGTCTACCAAAAAGAGTCCCGTCATTATCAGTACAGCCGTTCCGGAGATTAGCCGTAACAAACAGATGGAAAAATATTTTTTTAAAATTGTATTTTAGTATAGGTATAGTAAAACAACTTGATATTACAAACAGACACTTTATTTTATTTGTTAGTACAGACAACGAGCGTCTTAACTTTATATAACGTGGTATTTTTGGTTGTAATTTAATTTGAAGTAACCAAATCATATTATTTCTTTCTTCTAACAAGATTATATATACATTAGTATATCTTACTTTCTACTCTTACATATGAAGTAAGCACACATGTAATCCACACTACAAACAAAGCCTTAGAATTTACGAGAATATTTTTGTCAAACATAAAAATCTATGAATTCAAATTGTGTGAAACTTCTGGTATTAAAGATTTATAGACTGCTTGAGAATGGATAACATCGTTAAAGGTTGGACTAATTTGAAGTATTTGACCTATATTGAACTTTGTGCTCATCAGACAACAATTTTTATAGTGAGTTGGGTATACCGTTTAGCGACTCGCAGACTTAATTCAGGCCCTAGTGCGTTGGTGTCTGCGGCGGCGGCCTGTGTGCTCGCCGGCTCCCTGCCGTGGGAGCGAGAAGCGGAGGTGCTCGCTGCCGTGTACCGGTACTCGGCAGCGGGGAGGGATGGTGGTGGGCTCCGCTTGCCCCCGGCAGAGATTAGAAAGGAGAGGATGGAGAGGAGGGAGATAGAGTTGGGCAGGTGGGAGGAGGACCTGGCGGATGCGCGCTATGGGCGACCAACCATAGACGCCATCCGCCCGGTCCTCCGGGAGTGGATGGAGAGGCGTCACGGCTCCCTCAGCTTCAGACTTGTGCAGATACTATCCGGGCATGGTTGCTTCGGGTGGTATCTGCACAAGATAGCTAGAAGGGAGCCGTCGGCGGTGTGCCACCACTGTGGTGCGGCGGAAGATACGGCGCACCACACTTTTGCGGAGTGCGCCGTATGGGAGGAGCCGCGCCGGGCAGTGGTGGCGGCGGTTGGGTCAGACCTCTCGCTGCCAACGGTCGTTAAGGCCATGGTCGGCAGCGAGGAGGTCTGGGAGGTGGTTGCCTCCTTTTGCGAACAGATAATGTCGCAGAAGGAGGCGGCCGAGAGGGCCCGTGAAGAGGATCCGGGGGCGGATCCTCGGAGGCGGAAGAGGCCCAGAGGGAGACGGGCGCGCTATGCGCGGAGTTTTCTCCGTATATAGCGTGGCCGTTTTTTTTTTTTTTTTTTTTTTTTTTTTTCAAGCAGTGGTGGGTCTTTTTTCCCCTTTTGCCCGCCACTGCTCTTCCCCTTTTATTCTTCTCCGTGTATGGGGGGTGGGTATTTATCCCGCCCCCTGGATGTCTGACCTTTGGTCATGCCTCTCTTCAAGAGGCGGGCTAAGTGGTGGAGGGGAACTTTTCTCCTCCATCCCCATTGGGCCATTGCACTGACGGGCCTGGTGGGTTCGCTGCAGGGGGCGACGCGGTGCTTGCGAAAGTTACCCCGTGTCGCCTCCATCCCAAATGCAGCGGACGGCTCCGGGGGGTTTTAGTGGGTATTTCCGGAGCGCTTCACGCCCGGGTGAGTCCCACACTGGCACGGAGCTCGTCACTCCGTGCCCTCTTATCTATTGTATTTGGGGGACTCTGATCCCGCAAATACAATAGATAAGGGTAGTGCGTAAATGCATTTCCCCTCGTCAAAAAAAAAAAAAAAAAAAAAAAGGCCCTAGTGCGTTGGTCAACACTGGGGTGTGATTAATGATGACGCAAACTCATCGCATTTAAAATATAAGAATATCGAAGCAGCGCCATCTAGTTCTGGATTTATAAACTAACAACCATTATGTGAAATTTCATAATCAAACTATCAGAAACGTATATTTTCCCTCTAACATAATTTGGAAAGAAAAAAATAAAACTAATAATTATTTATAATTATTCTTTTTTAAAGTTGGAAAATCTAACTAGCCGGACTAACTAGGAAAGATAATAAAAGCATAATTCATTTATCAGATGCTTTCAAAATTTCATTTAAATGAAAGACCAATCTATTGCATAATCTATACTTATAATAAAAGTCTAAAGGGACGTAATCTGTACATACAAATGGGTAGTATCCCGGGACGGGACATAGATAGATTGCATCTTGAAGGAGAATATTGGCTGTCTCCATCCATCCATCCATTCAACCGAAAAACTTCCACTGCTAGGCATAGGTCTCCCCTAAAAAAGGGGGGAGTGCCATAATCGCCACGTTTGGCAGGCGGATTACCGATCGCAGTAGGTGTTTATAGTTCTCAAAGGATACTGCTGCCCATCGCCTGGTTTATCCCTTAGGCACCTTTATCTATTTATTTACACTTTATTAACACTTGTGTAAAAAGGCGGACTTAATGCCAGAGGCATTCTCTACCAGTCAACCTTGGGGTGGTGCAGAGATAAAATAAAGTAGGTGTGATAAGAGATAAAAATATGTGACGTTTATCATAATACATATGATACCATAATATATTTTTACGACATCAACGCCTGTCTATTAGAATATAATTGTCTGATTTGCACGCGAGCGGAGTCGCGGGCACAACTAGTACATTAACAAAGTTATTCTATAACATAACATCTCTATATAATTTATTTAAATCTGTGGTATTCTATCAATATTCTCCAGTATTGTAGTTTTTTTATTATAATGGTGGAAATTTAATGATGCTCAGCTGAACGTATCTATGCACGTTCCTCATTCCGGCTCGTACTTTAGTCCACCATCCTTATTCTATGTTTAACCATTTTTAAAGTTTTACTAATAATCGAAGATGACAGAAATATCGTGCTAAAAAATTAAGCTCTCTAGCAACAGTTTTTGATTTTTTATAACATATTAGCATACAAGAACGAATAACAGTTGAATCTGTGCATTGTTTTACTTTCATCCAACCAATAAGAAAATACATTCTCCATATGACGACTCGAATCGTTTCTTATTTTGTAGCTGATTTGTCAAGTACTAATAACGACTTCGGGGTAAAGTAATTTACAATAATATGGCATTCCTTTGTTCAAATGCATAACTATCCTTATTTTTATCCTATAAATTTCGTTAAAAACGTTACACGAATATCTCATTTCAATGAAAAATGAGAAAGGATAGAGATAATTTATCTTAATAATACAATAAATAAGTCGATGAAATAAGCGGCTAGCGGCTGCGATAATGAATATCGCGCTTGTAAACAAATGCCTAAACGTCCATCATAATAAAAATAAAGCTAAAATATATTCTTTCGCCCTTCGTCTACTTTCAGGTTAATAACCGACGAGATTCAACTAACATTTATGCCATAATAAAAGAAATATTATATCTATTTAACACTAAATATACAAAAGTATAGCTAGTAGTGGCGTGGCGTGCAACAAATCGTCGGTAAAGCCGAAGCATGAAAAGTCTACCTGGTCGCCATACTTCATCCGTTTGAAAATGAGTACAGTAATGAATGTTGGATACTTGTGCTGCAGATGCAGTTGCAGTTAGTCCTAACGATCTTCACCATACTTTACTTCACTGGTGTTACATAAACAGTACATGTCGAGTATGGCAAGTTGTTTTGAGATTAAAGATGAAAATTATTAAGCACGCTAAATACGAAATGGCAAATTCATTTATGATAAATGTTCCTATAATTCATTCTCAAGCGCTTTATGTTCTTATAGCCTTTCTAAAGTATGGATGCCATTTCTATTTAAATCACGTTGTAATTTAACCAAAAAAAGTATCTGAGCTAACGAATAAAAACCAACAGATTTAAAAACTTGAAGAGTTCTTTAGTTCAATATATTTAGGTATACGAACAATCGGACCCCCATAATTATCTTTTTTTCTTTTTCTATAATAAGAAGAACACAACATGTTTTTTTTTTTTTTCATTCTCCTCGTCAGCTATCATCTCAAGATTCGCATCTTTTATACACATGAACGCTTAACACAACCCATTCAAATTTTCTTCGGTCTCACTCTACTTCTATACCTATCGACTTAACACTGTTTTAGTTACGAGAGTTTATCTCTCCTCACAACAATGAAAACCGTACATAAATAATCTTTCGGTGTTTTTACGTCATTACTGATTTATTACACGGCTGTATGTAATCAACAAAAACAGTTGCAGTTTTTTTTTTATAACAATTGCAAACAGCACAATGTACTTCTGTTACGTGGAACGTCAACTCGCCACTGCAATGGGTATCAGCTGCAAATCCTACTCAGTTTCTTCATAAATGACTATTAAATGTAACATATTGTGTATTAAGTTTAAGTTTTACTTGTAATCTTTTAATTAATAAAGATTCATATCAACAAGTGTTTGCCTAGTGATCTAAATTTGACCGTAATTTGGAAAAATAAACTGTTTCCATTACCATTTCTTATTGATAATAATAAATCTGATAAGTTAAGTATAAAGTTGGATGGATATAGAGGTAGAAGGATACCGAAGAAGGTATGGATGGCCTGTCTGAAGAATGATATGTATATAATGTTGAGATGTCAAATGACAGAGAAGGAGTGGAAGAAGAAAACGTATTGTACCGACCCTACATAATGTAGGAAAAGATAACGATGTTGTTGAACACTAAATACTATCAAACAACAAAATGAATAGATCATAATAGAGAAGAAAACAAATCATTGAACTGTTATATTTTAATTTATATATAGATTAGTTCTTTTAACGTTCAACTGGCAAAATAAATTGTTAATCTGTTATTTTTGAACACCTAATCTCGAAATGGAAAGAAATATAAGACTTCTGATGTTCTGTGGAAAGAATTCAATTTGTTGTTACAAAGTATCATAAAATTCCATTTCTCTTTTGAGGTTATATTTTACTAGGTAGAAGCTCGTTTGAAAGTGTATACTTTCAGAATACACGTCTTTATTGTAGACAGCTCAACTTAATGAGGACATCCGTTGAAATGTTTTCCAACTTTTCGAAAGTCATAAGAAAGATTTAACTTTATTTGTGGATTTACCAACAAATAATTTAATCTTGACTTTCTCTTTTGATACAATTGTATTATTATTTACTCCAATGCCGTCACCATGCAATTTTTTTTACAATTATTGTTTACAGTATCTAGTTTGTGAGTAGGTAATTTATATTTTGTTTCGACTATTGTGTCTTAATTCCTAATAAATGATCCGAGGGATATGTACCGTACATGAGGATCGACACAAAACAAAACCTTCACCATATTCCTATCTATAAATTAATACATATGTGTCACCGTCTAACAAATACTATTATTTTTAGTGGAAAATCGTAATTTTAAGCTTATCGATAGCTGTAACCTTATTTGATGAAAGTTTTACACTACATTTAATGTACAGATTAGGCCTTATTACAATTTAATTACATGTGTAAAGATATCTATCATTATAGGGAGTCATAGGGCCGCATGTCACAATCATTAAAAATGTCGCACTATTACGAAGGCCTATCTAATGTATTTAAAAAATCAACTTTTAACATTGGAATTAATTTGTTACTAGCTAGCTATCTGCTCACGACTTTCCCCTGTTTTCACGGAATCCTAATTATTTTCTGAAATTATTTTCGTACTATTAGAAACATCTTTTTCACAAATTTAAACACCTGCACTTATACATCTGTGGAAATTGAATCGGATTTTCAATTTAAAGAGATTTTTTTTTTTTTTTTCGCCGGACCCTAACTATTTGATCAAAAAAGTGTGAAGACAACTGATCTATGAAATCACATTTATACATTACCCATAATAGATACAGAGCATTAGGAAATAATTGAAAAGAAAAATATATTTTTCATTAAAAAGACTTTTAAACGAAATCAAATTTACATTTACCGTGAAGGGTTTATTAATTTAATTTTTTTTATTTTCATTTTAATATTATAAACAAAATACAACACTTAAAAAGGGAAGCGATCATTATTTTGTTAGTGGCTTAATTGTGATAATTGTTTCTCTATAACAAATCTATTTCTGAAATTAATCTATTGTCTATTGAATTACGCTTTCAATAAAGCGAAAGAGTTTTAAATATTTTTAAATTATAAGTTATCTTAATATGTCGATTACTCATAAAAATGAGACAATAGGAAACCAATGGAAAGCTGGCGTAAACGCCAGGTTAGTGCTCAAAGGGTTAATTCTAGTATTGTTTTTATTGTTTACTAATTGAAATTCAAAAAGAAAAGAAAGTTATTCACTTTAAATTTTGTTAGTCTGCCACACAACAATGAAAACAACAATGAAAACAAAGGTCATACAAAGAAATCTCTAGAACTCAAGTCCACTATTCGAAAAGAGTAAATATAAAGTTCATAAATAAAAACATGATATTGTTAATTCATATAATATTTATGTACATCAATTACCACTTAGCAATTGAGAGATAACAAACATGGCGATCTTCTGTATCCAGCACCAGATCGAGCAACCTTTCTTCTGTGTGGTTCTTCTTCCTCCTCTTCTTCTTTAGCTGTTGTCGCTGGAGGCGTCGTTGCTCCTTCTTCTTGACAAAAACAATAAGAGATTACTATAGATGTTATTAAAATGATTACGATTAATCGTATTATTATTCTTCGCAGCATTTTTTTGTTTTATTTGTTTATATCTTCCTTTCTGTATGTATCTGTTTTTTTTTTTTGTTTATTGTGTGCTATGTCACAATGGTTGAAGGCAAATGACAGAGTTTTACTAGCTATTTGGTAGATAATAATCATTTAGATGACTATCTATATGATTTGTGTTTTGATAAAAATCTGTATGTAAATAATTATTTTACAGTAATGTCCGGTAATTTCGTTTCCCTATAATGTTTTTGTAATCAACGAGTGTAATGATTGCTAAAATTAAATTCACGTGTATTCATAATCGACTACTCCATATGGTTGTTACTGCGCGGGATTTATAACATAACATAAGCTCACGCCTGTTATCCCCGAAGGGTTAGGCAGAGGTGAAATAGCGAACTACACCACCCACATTTCGCCGAGCTTAGTTCCGTCCCAGATGTAACAGGGAGCGAGCCTGTCGCAATATCAGTGACAAACTCCAAAATCCGTGATGATACTGAACTAGAAAATATCAAGATTTATTTAGGGTTCGTAGATTAAGATTTAAATTTATGAACGAGTAGTGTATTAAGTACTAAAGGACATAAACGGGAATATTATAAATAAATATGTTTTTAAATTATTTACTATTACATGAAATCGGATTCAAGGCACCTGGTTTGTAAGCGACGATAATAAAAATAACAAAGAATTTCTTCAACAACACCGATTGTTCTGGTTAAATATAGAACTTCACAATTGTAATTGTGTAACTTTTCAGAGATCCGCAGTCTGTAAAGGTTTTACAATTTTATAAATGTATACTTTTAAATGAAATCTTTCAACTTTTATTTCTGTTATTTATCCATTCTATTTCTAGATGTATATTAGACGATGCATTATATCAATGTATTGTTAAATGTTTTATTTATTTTTCGTTATGTAAAAAACAAATTTCTATTTAAGGTTTAATCACAATGCAATAGGAACACGTAGAAAAGAAATAGAATAAAATTGTAAAATAGAAATAAGATGAAAACAATAAAGGCACTAAAAAAATAGGGGAAAGCCACAAAAAAGTAAACAAAACTCGGATTATATGTATGAGGACTAAATAAAAAAAATATAAGGTTTAAAGATTTCGTCAAACTGCGGGCAAGATTCAAGCGCAATGAAAACAGTCGCGTCGAGTGCGGTGGCTCTGTGTGATGTTCTATAGTAACTAGTAAATCAGAACATCTTGCATCGCGCTAGCGTCCAGCCGCTTTCCCGACCCGCCCGCTTTTTGGCAAAACCTTAATATTGAAGTTAGATAAGATAGCATCAAAATTTTAGTTCCTTTAAGATTTCTTTTAAAAACGTGTAGAAAAAAAAATCCTTTTTTTGTTCTTATGTGTAAAATGAAAAGTCAAAGACTCAATACTGAGCAAAAATTTACATCAAGTTTCTAAGATATTATTAACGAGACCATCTGTATTGAAGTTCTAATTCACGCTTGACAATTTCTCTCGAACATTTTATAAAAGCAACTGAATAGGTACCTCATAGAAAATGCATTGAAAACGCAACGCTGCGAGCAGACGTCTTTGTAAGTTAAAACGTTGTCGGCTTTGACCTTACCTTCTTTCATAACTTTAGTTCTAAGTCGGATCGATTTTTTTTTTGCATGTTACTGGCTCGTTGGCGTATTTTTATTACGGTAAGTCTGTCGTACTGAGGTTCGCGGGTTCGATCCCCGGGTATGGTCAAGTGATATTGGATTTTTCTACTCAGTATCATCCCGGAGACTGCAATTTGTACCCGATATGGCGACAGGCTCGCCCCGTGTCCCATCTGGGACGGAACTAAGCTCAGTGGCGCAGTGGGTAGTGTTGCCTGATTGCGCGTCAATGGACAAGGGTTCGAGCCCAACTATCCAACTTTAAAATCAGCCTAAGCTTTTGGTGAAAGAAAACATCGTGAGGAAACCATAGCATGGTGGTAAGATTTTTTTCTAATAATCCCCGCCTGGGTAGCTACCACCCTCAAGTTTGAAAACCTGTCACCAAATACCAATAGGCGTGTATCGGCAGCATCACTTGAGAACCAGTACCGCTAGGCTTAGTGTGTTTACCATCCTGGACCACATCGTCAGTTAACATCAGGTGAGATTGTGGTCTAAGTACTTAACTTAATACTATCTAAAAAAAACAAGTTCACCGTTGAGCCATTAACGCTTTTATGAAATTGTTATTACCAGTAGTATATATTTGAATTGCAGAATAATGTTATTAGTGAAATTATTAGTCGCCCTTCTGCCATGTGTTACCGCGACACGAACCTCCCGCAGTCCTTCGGGGACCCTCGTGGACTTTGCAGACCCCAAGGTAATTAATTTCACCATCAATCAACTGTGTCAAAGATTAATACGTCACATTATCGTCGTCCTCAGTCAATTGATTGTTGGTTCTAACATATATAAGATGTACTCTCTGTTCAATAATTGATCTATGAATTATAAAGATCACTAAATTGGTAAATTAGTTCTTTGTAAATCAATTAAAAGTAGATTGTAAGTCACATCCTAATAGGTTAATTTTTAATTATCAGTACAATGTAGAGTTCGTGCCTTCACTCGTATATTCTTACAATTTCTGTCCTCCACAAATTATTATTCTTTGAATGATATTATATTTCTTAAATATTCATGAAAATTGTGGTAAGATGGTGTGGTGCTGGTTGTTATTTTCATGTCAGCTTGATTTACTGTTATCCTAGGTAGTAACATAATCCATTCATAATGCAATGTAATACAATATACACTAGAAGCTAGCTAAAAAATACGTCTATGACCTAAAAAAACATATAAATCGGTTCACTGATCCTCGAATTATAAACTCTCTAACAAACAAATAGACAGAGAGACATTGCCTTCTAAAATTTCAAATAGCAGATTAAGATGCGCTTCGACGCCCAACTTCAAGGGAAGCTCTTGTAACCCCTGTCAGCGCGATTCAGTCACACTGCATGCACCAAAAATCACACGCATCATACTGCACACACATACTTGCACATAACACACAAGGTACATAGGTGCTGTAACGGACCTTTATTACTTTACAGGTTTAATAACCGTTCGGTTAGTTAGGGCAAATTCCGCGGAATTTTGATCACGGGTAGCAGCTCAAACCGAGGTTATTGCCATTTTGGTGCTCTTGTGATGACTACCATTCCTAGGCTGAGTTGCCTCAAAGTTCAGTGAAGCTATTAAAACCCTTTCAGTCAACAACGTTAGTCAGATAAAAAAAATAGCAGATTGTTAACTTCAAAATCTGTCTTTGAATGGTTAATTTTTCGAAACCCAATACCAGGTCCAAGGGCATCTAGATGCTTTAGTGCGAATGGCGCAGTCCTGCGTAATAAAAGTGCGAGCCACACCCAAAGACGTGAGAGCCTACTTCACCAACTCCTCGCCTGTCTCCAGGTCGGGACAATGCTTCGCGGCGTGCATGCTCGAACAGAGTGACGTGATCAACCATGGAAAGGTGAGGAATTTAGTTTACATCATCATTATCATCTTGTACTGCTGGATATAGGCCTCCCCAAAGAACTCCACGACGACTGATTTTACGGCTCGCATCCAGCATATTTTTCGGCCCTTATCAGGTCGTTGGTCTGCCTTATTGGAAGCCTACCCACGCTGCGGTACTTGGTCGCTATTCAAGAACCCGTTGGCACCATTGGACATCGGTTCTACATGCAATATAAACCTCACCCGGCCACAGTCTACACTCAATTATTACGTTACTCGTATTTACTGAATATTCGGTGCACGGAATAAATATTTGCGAACGAAGAAAGAATAACTATAATACTCAAAGCAGTTACGCCATCTTGAAAATTCTACGGTCTATAATATCAAAGACTATATATACTTATAATCGTATTAATTATACAGCGTAGCTTTGTACGCTTCGGCGTATTCCGCAACGTGACCCCAATCTTCCAATATGGGAATTGATTAGTGGACGTCAGGAACTTCATACACATAAAATAATCCCTTAATTACTAAAATCCTTTGAAAAACTATAATATTATGTACCCTATTCTGTTTCTTAGGTCAATCTTAAATCTAAATTCAGAATGGTTTTTTTTTTTTTGGGAAAATAAATGCAGATATAAATTCTTCTAATTAATCGAGTTTCTTGCCGGCTCTTCTCGACTGGATTGTTTTCCGAACTGGTGGTAGTGTTTTGACGTTCATACGAGCCTTCTTAGGGACTAAATTTAATAAAGATTTTTTTTGATTTGATTCGATTTTGTTTTCTTTTAATCTCTGTACCTAAAAAAAACGACATTGAAATTTCAGAAAGTATAATTAATACCTTTACATTTTTTACTGCAAACAGATTTTAATATAAAATTATGGTTTTACAGGTAAATCGTGAACTTCTAGTCCATCTTGCAAGCTTAGTGAACGGAAAGAGCTCTCGAGTGGTGCGCAAACTAAACAGCGTTTCCCGGCTTTGTATGGATAGTATTGAGGGCATGTCAGATAGATGCCAACTTGCGTCAACCTATAATGACTGCTTGAATGAAAACATGGTTGAATTTGCCTTCCCACTCGACATTGCTGAGGAAGCCGTTAGAAAGATGCCTTTCCATCTCATACAACCTAAGTAAGTAAGTCATCGTTCAACCAAATTTGATGATGGTATTGTAAATATTTTTATTTGGTTACACATAATTACTAACCAGGTTAGGATTATTAAATGTATTATTTGTTACTAAAGTATGATTAAGTTATTCATTTATGGAAAAGGCTTATATTTTACTATTAAAAGTGAATGTCACTTTACTATAATTTCTATATCTTTCTATTTCATATCTGCTATAATCTGTAAGCGACATTTTGTTAGCTCTTATCGACGACCACTTATTTTCTGAACCGGTAGTTCAGTTTTTTTTACACAGAGTAGGCTTGGACCTCAATCTCACCTGATGTTAAGTGCCGATGTGGTCCAGGATGGTAAACACACTGAGCCTAGAAGTACTGGTCCTCAATTAATACTGCTGGAACACACCTATTGGTATTTGATGACAGGCTTTCAAACTTGAGGATGGTAGCTGTCCCAGCGGGCATTATTAGAAAATGCCCTACCACCGTGCTATAATTTGCGCACAATGTTTTCCTTCACCGAAACCTTAGGCTGATTTTAGAGTTAGATAGGTGGGCTCGAACCCGCGTCCATTTTCGCAGAATCCTGGTATGCAACCGACTGCGTCATCATCGATTGTTTTTAATATTTATGAGGACCTTCTCATTGCCTTATTTTAATACAGTACATCTTATTAATATTCTGTACAAATATTTTTTTAAATCAAAACAAAGTTCTGATTCGAAGTCTCTGTTTTAAATACTTTACAAATTTTTGTAAGTTGAAATTCGCGTGTACCGGAATATACGAGTTTCTGAAATTACAAGTTCGAATTAAATTTATCCACGACTTGATCGGGCATGATTATTTATGCAGATTGGATTCCTCGAAGTATTTCTAGTACAAATCAGATTGATCGAGATTTCTCAATTAGCTTTTATTAATTTAACTCGAATATTTTTAAAGAAATCAAATCAAAAGATTCTTTATTTAATTTAGGCCCTAATAAGGCCCTTACGAAACGTTCTCTCAATGAGGTTAATAATATATGTAGCATTTTCATCACACAGAAACATGATCAATTATGTTTCCGACTAATATGTCACGATTAATTATGAAATTTATCTTCATGTGATTTATTGTAAAATTTATAATAGTAATAGTGTTACGCGATGATGGTTTATTGTCAATGTTGCCCAAGGTAAATTCGAATAGTAGCGTCGCTTGAGAGCCAGACCTTAACAACAAAACTTAGGCTACTCATCATCATATACTAGTCTGGAGAAATGCGTTACTTGTAACGTTAAAAAAAAATTAAAAGTGTAATTTGATTTATTTCATTAAATTTACAAATGTTTTATTGCAGCTTGCCGCAAGAGATACGTCAAACAAATTATTAAAATATACACATATATATAATTTTTTTTTTCCACTTTTGTACATTACAATTAAACGTAGTTAAAAATGTCGTCTTATGTTTTTTTTTATTTGATTTCATAAATAACGAAACCAGCGAAATTGAATATATCCTATTCCAATAAATGTTTAGATATCAATTTTAAAGATTTAAAGAACTTTGAATAAAACATTTTATATTATTTTATATTAATTCTTTGAAAATCAAGTACAAATGTTTTGATACATTACACCAATATAGTAGGTATGTATTTTATTTGAAAATAATTAAATTAATATCTTCAAAACATTTATTTACTGTTAAATAAACAAATCATTGTGACTCTACAAATATTTCCTATGTAATTATAGTCCTGGTTTTGACAAGGTGAAGTGAGGTGTTACTATGCTTACGATATAGGGGTGGAACTTGACCTGGAACTTTTGATTGACTCTTTTTCTTCCTTCAAATTAATCGAACATATTCGAGAGGTTTCAAGTTTTTGGTGTCTTATATTATGATAACCTTTTCCTATAACATGTAATTTATCATGAAGGGAAATGCCAAGTCTTACACACGAATCTTATATAAAATTACGTAGGTATGATAGATTGGATAATTACATCGTTATACTTTTTGTTCTCTACTTCATCCAATGTGATTTCCACCTACGATATTGGCTTAATACATAAATCTGAAGCATCGTTTAGTTACGTAATTAATTATACCGTGTTTTCAAATAATAAAAATCCAAATTTCTCTCATGAAAATCGAAAATGTACTTATTGTTATTGTACGATGTCAAAATTTCAGAATTTAAATACATATTGCAAACGAAAAATTATAAAAACAACATTATTTAACTCAAAAAAATTAAAACATCATTTATATTACGATTGACAGAGAACTAGACTGTTGTAACAAATCACTCCTTACCCATATAGAAAATATAGATAGAGAGAATCGAATGCTTGCTAAATCAATATAAATAAGAAATTAATTATTAATATTAACATAGAACTTTAACCCCTTGAGCACTTAACTGGCGTTTACGCTAGCTTTCCATTGTTTTCCTATTGTCTTATTTTTATGGGTACTCGACACATTAATAATATATTTTAAATATTATTACATTATAAAGAAGGCCCCACCATTCCCATATTTCCCGCCTCAGGGCATATTTTGATTGTGAGACTAGATAGTCATCAACCCTCAGCAATGCATGAGGAAGTAGGAAGAAGATGAAGGGATATAAAAAAACCAGGAACCAGAACCTAAATTCATTAAAGATATGAATTTATTGATTCGATCTGATTAATAGAAATAGAAGACATAGTACAGGATAACCTTAACCTTCAGTGAGTTGTCGAAAATTCCAAGGAGACAAAGTCAGCCAAGGAGTTGAATGTAACTTATTTCGATCCAGACCTCCCCGCAAGAAGAGCTAAGCTATAGAGACAGGACATTCGGGACAGGTGGAGAAGAGACTCAGCCCGAAACTATATCCCTTTGTCAAAGCCGCTAGCTTTGTGCTGGAATCACGTCAGTTTAATTATACCTTTAGTTCATTTATATGTTACTAGTTTACTTGTGTATCAAAACCAGCATGACGTTTCAGTGTTTCTGAAGATTCATATTAATACACTGAACCAACATACTACCACATTTTGAACTAATAATTATATTGCTATCGTATTAGATAAAAACCACAATTGTATGTATAGTAAGTTAATTGTTCCTATATAAATTAATAACGAAATCAGCCCGTGTATGAATTCTATAAATTGGCATTATGAGAGTTTTTTTTTTGCCGAGACAACCGGAATCCCTTCATCGTGCGAGCTGTCTCGTACTTGCCAGGACGTAAGCGGCGTCGTATACGTCGTCCGCGTAGGATCTTATCGTGTCGCGACGATACCATAACTCGTAGTAATAGGATCTTTCCTCCCTTACCTCGTACAAATGCGTGCCAGCACCCACGCTCGTGTAACCGCCGTTCCCGCCGCCGGGGATAGGCGGCTAATTTTGCTCCCGCACACACTCCGGATCCCTCTCAGGCGGTAACCCAAGACGTGTCTCGTTCCCCAACTTGGGAGGCTCTTGACGTCGCCGCCAGCGCGATACAGTGACACTGCCCATGCATTGAGCATTACACGCACTGCACTGTACTGTACATAACACGCAGGTACATAGGTCCTGTAAGGAACCTTTTTTTTAATTATTATTATTAATAATAAAAATTGTAGGGTCAGCTAGGACACAACTCGCGAGAAAGTTTTGAATACTCAGATGATGGCCAAGCCGAGGTTCGTACCACTTTGGTAGCCCTTGTGCTAGTCACCTTTTTGCGGCTGAGTGCCTTCAGCACTCGCCCCCAAACTTCGGTGAAGCTATTAAGGCCCTTCCGGTCAAAAGCATTAGCTAGGTCAAAAAAAAAATATGAGAGTTTTTAAAGGATTTTATTATTATCAACTTACAATCTATTACTCAGTCTCTAATTCAAAATAAAATCCATTAAAAGGCTATAACCGCTTTGGTACCTTTTATACATTAGCATTTTTTGTATAATCACTAAATTGTATTATATTTACACAGGAATAAAATCTTCCTTCTGCTAGCTTCAAGTCTGATCCTCTCTACTCAATTGTATGTATCTAGAGAAGATTGCCTTTTACATGTTAAATCAGCAATACTTCTCCCTAACACAGACCCAAAAAACTTTTAAAACGCACGTTTCATGATCTACTTCTTTCATACAACTACCTAGCTAATTTTTATGAGATCTCATTGACTTTGCGAAACTGAAAATCTATTTTATATTTCCGGGCATTTGGATCATCTAGTCATCGAGTTCCCTCCCTATTCTAATTTTCGTCAAGAGCGAAATACACGGAACGGAATACATCCGACCAGAGACCTGTTTTATTTTCCTCTAAACTCCGTACGAACCCCAAACTATATCTCCCCTGCTTTTATTTCGAATCCCTATTTTGTTTTTTCTTTTTTCCATTTTAATTTTAGAACTTTTTTTTAATTTCTCATATTTCTCATAGTTATCAATGTCATTTACTATTAAAATTAATAGAAAAAGATTTCATTCCTTTTTTTTATTATCACAATTAATATATTTCTAAAATTAATACATTATAAATACATTTAATTTTTATCTGTTTTATTGATTTCTTTTAATAACGCTTTAATAATAATTAACTCTTTATAAATAACCTCTTTATTGTAACCTTCTTAAATTTACCGCATTCTATGTAATGTTTATGTAACTTTTACATATTTCAAAATATTGAAAAACGGCTGAATTTCCTCTAATTTTCACTAGGTGGTAATAATTAATCCGTTTCATTTATTATGCTAAGAACAGATCTATCAAACTGTATATAAGATATTTGATAAATAATATCAAAAGCAAAATCATTTTATTAGTAATAATGGCTCAGAAAGTTGTTTGTGAGACAAATAAAACAGCAGCAATGTATTGGACGAACTAAATAAATATACGATAGAGTAAATAATACGTCCGTATTGTAAAATAAAGGTTTATTGGTTCCGTACTTTATTGATTAAAGTGATCCTATTGCAAGTAATAATACAACGCAGTCTATAAAAAAATCTGTCAAACTATACTGAATACAAAAACTATAATGAGCCTGAAATTTCGGTGAAGCATAACATGGTGGTGGGCATGTTCTATTAATGCCCCCCTGTGTAGCTACCATCCTTAAAATAGATGTGTTCTGGCAGCATCACTTGAGAGCAAGTACCTTCTGCACCACATCGTTATTTAACATAATATGAGGTATGATATAGTGCATAAAAGTAATTTACGATATAAATTTGTTTCCACGCAGTAGTCGAAATAAAAGAAACAACTTGCTTATATTTTATACTTACATTTATTCTCACATTCATAACATCATCAACCCAAGCCCGTACAAGTCCACTGCTGGACATAGACCTTTCCGGTAAAGGTATGCGACTATACTTGATATTCAATTGTCCACGTCTAGGCAATTGTAGTCGTGTTTCGTAAGTCGTTGCTCCATCTAACTTAAGATCGAGATTTTACAATGATAGTATTTCATTTCGAAGATGAGGAAGAGGAAGCAGGGAATATAAGGGGAAGGGCATAATCCAGCCTATAGTCTTGTATGGATCAGAATGTTGGGCCATAAAGGAGACTGCATGCAGCCGTGATGAGAATGTTGAGATGGATGTGTGGGATAACAAGAATGGACAGGATTACGAATGAATACATTAGAGGAAGTTGAAAGTGGCACCAGTGACGGAGAAGGTAAGAAGCAGGTGACTGTTTTGTTATGGGCATATAACGCCCAGGAAGGAAGAATATGTAAAAAGGTGGATGGAGGATGTTAGAAAGTATTGAATATGAATGTGAACGGGTTCTTACCACTTTGTTGAGCATTAAACTCTCGCCTCAAAATGCGGTGAAGTTGTTAAGATCCTTCCGGTCAACCGCTTTAACCATTCACGAAAGCCCTACTATCATTTTACCCCATACCACACCACTTTAACTACCTAATAAGAATATTATCTTTTTTATGACCTCTCAAAATATTTAGCAACAGAACCCATATAAAAACAAATAGACATTCTCATGTTTGAACAAACCTACATGATGTGGGCGTTTCATTTCTCTCATATTTATCAGGACACAAAAACTTGTTTATTTCAATGGAGTAATCAATTCGATTTGCAATAAATCATCCTATGATTTTTCTACTGTATTTTTGAACTATGAAACGTAATAAATAATATAGTTATTCAGCTTTCTGAATAAAACTCGTAAGCCAATTTATATTTTGTAGAAATGAAATAGTACTGTGTCTTCTAAGAGTCATATGTATAATCTAAAAAGTAGCTCATTACTTCTTATAGTTAACGCCCAACAATCCAGTGTCATGTGTCACTCTGTAGTAAAACGGTGTCCATCTGGCTAACTAGCTCAGCACTTCTTCCTAGACAGAGTTTCTTGTCGATTCTTTTCGATAACTGTGCTGTTCTGGTGTTGTATTTTGACGTTCATAACCGGCACAGGCACCTTATCAGGGCCTAAATTGAATAAAATACATGTGATTTGATTTTTCATATTACTTGTATTTTATGGAATAAAGAAATAAATATATTCTCTACTCGGGTTTCGTTTTTATTCACTAGACTATTCTATCTACAGACATTAATAAAACAGCTTAACAACGTTTTAAGTTATCTCTTGTGTCGGCAGTCCCCACGGCTTTCTAGTTTTATTTCATACTAACTACTTTGCCGTCCTAAGGGTCATCATAAACTTCACCACTTAAGGGTAATACAATCCTCGACTTCAGCAATTATCTTCACTAAATTTATCCACGTGAAAGAACTAAAACATTAGACACTGTTAAGTGACGAACGAATAAAATACAAAGCCAATAAAACTGATTTATTATATTGTTTTTAAATATATTTTACAACGTTTTACATAGTACGACTTCTGGACACAATCAATTCTTTATTAATACCCACAACTATTAAATTCCGAGTACAAATAATTTGTGAAAGTTTACAATAAATAATTATAATATCATAAATTTATTTCTCACTAAAAGCTCATTATTGAATTCTGTATTAATAAAGTGTTTATTATTATAATATATTTTTTTCTTTTTATGTTAATTAATTATAATGGAACATTATATAATATTATATATAATAGGAACGAACGGGAAATAATAATATTATTTCAATTTCTCAGCTGTTGTATAAATTACAATGGAAATTGTTAATTTTAATTTATTCCATAAATGTTTAATAAATATTTAAATAAGTAAACTGTAAGTAATAAAAGATGATAATAGTGTTTGAAAAAAAGACAAGGATAAACATTCAAATATCTGATGATAAAAGTGTCAATATTTCAAAGGGACTGAAAGAAATCACAAGGGTTGTTAATAAATGAGATTCGTAGAATAATACTTGACGAATGAATATAATACGAAAATTATTCTATCTTTTTTTTAATCTTATCGGTGTACATTTAAAAAGCTTTTCTTATAATATTTGTGAAGTATAAATCATATAATTTGAAACTTGAGTCTTTGTAATATTTTCCCAGACATTTTCATTTATTTTTAGCACAACTATTCTAACTTTAGACCGTATAGATATATAGGCAAATGGCGAATTTTTTAAGACGTACAATATTTAATTTATTTGAAACCAAAGCGCACCTAAACTAGGCAATTCAGCTTTATTTATCTTATTGAAAAAAAAATCTAATTATGTGTGAAAAATTATAATATCCTAGCTTTTTCCTCCTAAACCTTTTTCCATTATCCTGGTAAAAAATGTATTTTTTTATTTAGAAAACTATAGCAACATGACATTCACTTATACAATGATTAATAAATAACAATAATCTTCTCGACGATAAATTACATAAATTCATATTCATCCATATTTAAATTCGATAAGTAAAACAAAGGTACTAACAGACTGAAATAGACCCTCTAAATATTTTGCAACAATCACAAATGCACATACATATATGAAGTCATTTTACAAATATATTTTACATTACTTTACATTGATGCCTGTCGTTGTATTTCTCTTTGAAAGCCGTTATTATTTTCATATACCGCTCGGTGTTTATCTTTTCGGCCCGCGTGTGTCGACCTCCCGCGTGGGCTTTGGATACAGCTGCGTGGCACAAAAACACCCCGTCCAACACCACAAGCCGGTATTCTTGAAGACAGAGTTCTAACATCTGCATATTAATGTGATTTTACATTGAAGTAATTAAATTTAACAAAAAAAGTTATCGTAATTAAGAGGTAAAAAAATTCTCGTTTGACGTGGTATGGACATGTTATAAGAAGAGGAAGCGTGTGTGGGTAAAAAAATTAATGAAATGCCAAAGTTTGGATGGAGTATGTACGAAATGATATGAAAGAAAAAGGAGTAAATGAAGAGATGACGGCTGATAGGGACGTATGGAAGAAGAAAACACAAGCGAGTTGGGCACAGGGAATGAGAATTACGATGAATTAAGGGGTCAAAAATTAAAGCTAAAATCCATTTTACATCTATTTTGGATCTCTGAAATCTTTGGACCCCTTTGAGTCTCGAGTAAGAGTTTCGGATACCAACCGATAATATCACAAGTGGGAGGGAGTGGAGTGTGATATCAAGTGTATTTATTTTTTCGTCGATAACGCAACATGTAAACGGAAAAGTGGCACGTGACCTTGACTTACCGTTGCCAGGCAACGATATCCAAAAATTTTCAAAATTCAAGTAGATTAGTATATAATGATAATATCCTGATTTTATAAGATTCCTATACTGAAATCTCACCACCAGAGGTAGCTGTGCCTATGTATCTTAATAAATTTGACGACACATGTGGATCATATAACAACTCTATGAATATTTTACCGAATACGTGTTTGAAATAAGTGAAGATTAAGTGCCATTTGCTTAGACGTGTGAACTAGACTGAGAAGGGTCACCTTCCATGTCACTATGTCAATCGTCCATCTTTATCAACATACTAGTCTTTCCTATGTAAATAGGACTCTGAACAACCTTTATCTCAATTTCATATTGTTAATTTAAAAAAAAAAGTCTTTTGGTTTACGAGTAGAGTTCGAGAACTAAACAACCGATTTTCATGATGACATTTTCAAATTTATTTTTTTGTAACAATTTATTGAGTTAATAAAGTCATCAAACAAGCAGCACCAATGCGTCACTTTCTATATTTTAACTAAACCATAGAATTAGATAATAAATATAACGCTGTGAGTGTGATTAATGTTATAGAGAATAGAATTTTCATGTAAATAGAACCATCTGTATGTAATGTCAAAAAAATTTTTTTTTACTAAAATAGATATGAATGTGTATACGCTAAGATACCTATACCAAAAATATAATTTTAAATTTTTTTTGTCTGTCTGTTTGTTCCGGGTAATCTCCGGAAAGTCTGGGCGGATTTTGGCGGAACTTTTTTTGGTAGACAGCTGAAGTTACTCCGGGTAACATAGGATGCTTTTAGTTTTCGAAAATAATTAGGGTTCCGTATAAAAAAAATATTGTAAAGAACATATGACACGCGGGCACAGCCGCGGGCCCACAGTTAGTATATAATAAAACTATTTTCCTTCTTTTTCTCAACGCACATGATTTGTAAACTACAAATACGATTTCAATGTAGTTTTCACATAAAATAAATCAATAAAGCGTTTGCCTAATGATAATACGCCTATCTGTAGAGACTAATCAGCAACTTTTAAATTAAGCGGAATATAATTTTCTGTAAAGAAAACATTTTCCATAAAATTTGTCAATAAATAACTGAATTTGGAGATTTGGGCATACGCACTCGCGACTGTTGCTACAAACCCTCTCTCCTCTCCCTTCACGGAATCCCAAGTCTGTCATATAAGCGCCTTAAGACAAAGGGTTCATTTTATTCAATAGATATTTCCATTTAAAAAAGAAACAAATAAAATAAATAAAAGACATTTTATTAAACATAAATCAAAAGCCATAATAAACATCGCATCGTTTACGACCGCTGATTTTCATCAGCTCGATACTCCGGTCGTATCTTCGCTTTAAATCCGAAACGATAATTGAATACTTGTACATATTTGTATAGATCGCACGGCGACGTATCGCACGCTCGATCGGTTTACGATAAAGTTTGCGGTTTCGGGACGAATGACAAAGGAAAGCTCCGTCGACGATGGCGAATCGGTAGCCTTGGAGACAGAGTTCTAGCATCTAAGGAATACATAATCGATCAGTATGTCGTCCATTACAATTCGCATATTAATACATTTCACTATGAACTCAACAGTCTAATATTCGAAGAATTGACAAAACTGAAATCATTAATACAAGTGTATAACACCAAAGCATTGAAAGTATTATCAATAACCAATCTAGAACCAATCACGACTTCGTCTTGTTTGTAGACAAATTATACGAATATCAAATATAAGGTATGTGGTGCAAAGTTAATAGTGCTTCGCTATTAATCATAGAGGTTGAAGGTTCGATAAGCGCAGGGCTGCCTTGTGTGTATTGATCATGATTGTCATTTTATCTTTGGATTTGTTGGGTTAAGACGGAACAAGAGATTCTATCTCTATATTTGGAATTATTTAGCATTAAAAAGATAATAGGAGACTTAATACTTTAAAGTTTATCTACTTCGTTCTAATAAAATATAATAACTGACATTATAATAAATTATGTTGTTTTCAATTTAACAAATAATCGTGTGAGGTTGTACTTTAAAAAAATATTTAATAAGGCGCATTTATTATATCCCATCAATTTGTACATCAATTCCAAAACAAATCGACCACCGAAGATAAATTATTGTATAATAAATTACCTGAGTCATTTTGTCCTGTCGACCCTCCCAAGACAACAACTCACTGTACCAAGGTTCCTTATGCGTCCCGAAGTAAAGAGGCTCCCATCTGTGATACGGGTATTCACGTCTTGCTATTAACATTGGCTGTGACATAAAAATATTGTTTGTGACTTATAAAAAATATTATAACTGTAGTAAATGTGAAGGAAACGTGAATATAAATACCTTCCTTTTAACCAACCCAAAAGAGAAATGACATAGCATAATATAAATATAGAAATAAATCTATAAGGAAATCAATTTCATAGGACTATGTTTTTCTCAGCTGGCTTAAAATAGCGTTCAAATTAGTATGGGAGCTGCATCGCTTAGAACATAATTTAGATATCAATCGCATGCCTAGAAACTATGCTATTCTCTCAACCTATCAACAGACAGAGCATATGAAAGTGACAAGTTAATACGTGTGATGCCAGACCGAGTTCAAGATCAGGAAATTGCATGGTAAAAAAATCAACCTTATGTACCTCTATGTCGATTGACACCATTATTTAGTCGTCAAGATAACTAAACTGTATTATGTACGTAAATGGTGACTATATTAACTCAGAAATATTAAATTATTTACATTCGTATTCAAGATAACGTTAACCGACATAGACCATTTTTACAAAATATATACATATAAAATAAATTGTCTGCCGAGACAATTATATTAAAATAAATAATAAAATATTCTCAGGCAAGTAAAATATTTCAAATAAATTTAATACTAAGAGAATTTAAGACAAATTCTACGCATGAAGTGATACGATGAACGCAGCTAATTCAACGTTCCCAATCCACTTAGTTGATAAACCGTTCAATCTCCCGAGTGCCAGACAGACAAGGTGCTTTGACAGTAAAGGTCATGATAGAACAATGAACGTTACCTACCATTAGTTCCATCATAAAACACTTTAAAAGATCAAAAAATTTTATAACACTATCTTCATTCTCATATAAATTTTATCCCTCAAAGTGAACCCGATAAATTCAAAATGCATTGGAATACATTCGATAATAAAATAACCGTTAATATCGTCATATATCGTATCGTATATATATATATATCGTAATATTATAATATTTATTTCTAATTTCACGTGTATTGTCTTTGAAAATATTACACTATTGACGATACGTTATTACAACACAACTGTCAGTTGGTTCACACGGAAATCTTAGCCGTTATTTAGTATTTATTTAAAGATACTAGAATTGGTAAAATCCTATAACATTACTTGCAAATATGCACCAGCGGTTTCTAACTTTTTCCTTATAGCAATCTTCATATTTCAAATCTACTTTAGGTATCTAATTTAAACTACTAAAGGTATATAACAATTAAAGGAGTAAGTATAATCCTTTTTACATCCAAAGAGTATTTTGTCACATAATTAGAAACAAATTTTAACTAAGCATATATAAAACTTTATCAGAGCTTATGAATCTCCCTTATCACACTACCTTTTAGTTACGTCGCTCGCTCTAATTACCAACTAATTATTAGAGAACCCGGTCTAACTATGGCACTTAACTATGTTCTAGCATTGGTGTTGTGTTTTGATTTATATTAATTTCTCTTTGTATAACAATTATAAATTTAATTACTTATATTACCAATAATAAATAGTGTAATATTTTATGATCCTTATATACTAAAAGGTAACATTTCTTTTTCATTCTCTTTTCTTTTTGTAGATGTAGATGTAGATGTATTAATGTTAATAAGACATTTTGGAAACAGATTTTTTTTATAAATTTTCAAAAATGATCACGGTCTAATTTTGAGAGTTAGACGATCAATAGTTATCACACGTTATGCCAATTACAATTGGAAATTTAGCTAGATGCAATCAAAGATACGATTAAAATACTTAGAAGGAATGTTTAAATTGTAATGAATGTTCATCACAAAAACTGACATGTCGTTTAACATGACAATAAAAAGGTAAGAAAGAATCTCTCGTCGCATTAAAAGCAACCGCTGATAAAAGCGTTATGTATATGCTTTATGAATATTGTTATTTTTTAGTATTCGTATCTTTTTATTCCCCTTGGTGTAAAATCTTTATCCCAATTACAACATTCTCACTCCAATTCGAAAACTTAACCTCGAATAGGTCACGTACGTTCAAATTTTTGGAGCACCACTCGAACATGACTTTTATATAATTCTCCTTTCTCACCACGAAACAGCTAACACGTTCAATTATTCCAAGCCGCCTTTATCTTCTGGCGTTTTGGAAGTGCTTAAAAAAATAATAAACAGCAAAAAAAAATCATCCTAAATTTGCAAGTCCCTTTTACTTTGTTTAACTGTAGGCCTGGATAACCTTTTCTTGTCGCTCGAAGATAAGAGGCATCCATTGTTAATTAAAATTTAATTAAGAACCTATTCAATGAAGGATGCTATTAAATTTAAAGTTAAGTTTAAGTGAGCCATGTTTAATGGTTATCATCAGCACATTTATCATCATAATTAGGGTCGGGTTTTTGTAGCCGTGGGTACATTAAATATTTCAAGGTAATACTTTGTTAAGTACTAGCTGTGCCCGCGACTTCATTCGCGTTTCATATATAAAAAAAAATAAATTGGACCAAATTGTGAATCTAAGCCAAACCCCCAGGAATAGACATAAAAAATTTCATTAAAATCGGTATTGCCGTTTAGGAGGAGTTTAGTCACATACACATGCACAGAAGATTTATATATATAAAGATGTTATTTATTTACTCATTATTAACTGACAGATAATAAAACGAGGTTTCGTAAATAAATTTATTATTTAATGTTCATTGATTGTATACCAGAGTTTTATCAATGAAATAAAAGGCTAGCTGTATACAATACAAAAGCTACGTTATTTATAATAACATATAATTCTAAGAAAAAAGGATAGATTTAATACAATTTCTTAAAATGAAAATGAATGTTATTTGAGTACAGAGCAATGACTCTCCATTGAAGAATTGTAGCTCAAATAGAAATAAATTTTTAAATCTACTACACACAAAAACACTAGTCAAACTTCCATTTCAAGACAATCTCTCCATTCCCTACAAGTCTATTATATGACCACGATATCCCCTTATCCGGGTTTCATATTTTCCGCATAACATCTTGGATGCGTGTAATCTTTAGGATTCCAAGAAAAGAGGGGAAAATAACAAAGTCTCTCTGGAGATTGTTCCATATTATATTACTATTTGTTAAGGAAAATATTGTGGTCATAAGTCACGAAAGTAATATGATCGTGGGTTGTTTATTTAATTTTTATTTAGATAGTATTATGTTTCCATTTACATTGTTACGGGCTATATACTCGTTCATTTATTTACCTGTTCGTTAATCTTTTTTTTCTAATGTTAACATGTGACATATACTAATTATCATGTGAACATAATATTTGTAGTAGAACATTTTGCTACAATTTTTCAAGAAGTTTTTATGGCAACTCAAAATTCACGTTCCATATTATAATTTCTAATGCACTTCATTCGAGCACAGTAATCAAACCATATTACGTAGAATACTAACTATTAAAAACTTGTTAAAAAACTAAGGACAAATACTTAAAGCTAGTTAAAAATTAGCACAAAATATCTATTACATGATAAACTAAGCTCTAACCAAAAAGTTTTTTAGCCTTGTGTTAGTGTATAACCACAAGCGGCATTTCAAGAATTGACTAAATTTCAATTGAACTGTGATTGATATGTATGAACTAAAAATTGTTTGGTTAAGTTAGAATTACCGAAATATACTCTAACGAATTATACTAACAATTGAAATATAAGTGTAGGTATTTGATTATGACTCGCTGCAACGGATTTCCGAATGAAAATGAAAGTAATCTTACCTCTATCACATCTGGCGAAGGCCTTAACAACCAAGACTGCAAACCGGGGAACTTTTGACAGTGCGAGCACACCTTCTGATGGAAGTACATCGCTCGGTTTGATTCGACCAATTGTACAAGCCTGTTACGAAATACAAGCTTTGTAACATACCGTTGAATTCCGAATAAAAAACCTGTGTAAATATTTTACTTCCTTAAATTGTTTATTCTTTGCTTTTGCTCTTTTCATAATATTATATAAATGGTAATTTATATAAAGATGAGATTGCTAAAGACCGACACCGCTCGATAGATCACCATAAAAATAGGTATGTATATTGAGAAGGATTGTAACAGATCCATTCATCCATCCATCGTCACTGTCCAATCTTATTTGTGTAACATAGCGAAATATAGATAACTTTATAAGAAGGCGACCTCTGTTAAAGTTGATAACATTAAGAAGTAAAATGAAAAGGCCTATCTGATAATAATAGTATAAGTACAAATAAAAATAATTAGTTTTTATATTATACTAGGTGTCCTGTCGAATTTCGTACCGCCTTGGAATCAATAAATATTGTGTTACGAGTATTATCAGTTTTTCTTTCAGAGCCAGAGAAACGAAAAAGGTTTTTTTTTCGTAAAAATTAGTCAGTCCGTTCTCGAGATATCATCAAAAGTTACTCCTACAAACCGTATATAAAAAAATCTTCCTAATTTCTCCAGAATTAATATCATAGTTAATATAAAAAGTTTATTCCGTAAGCTAGCTGAAATAATTAATTCACGAAACGTAATAAACAGATCCATTGCTACCAATACCCCCCACAAATTCAACATTAACTCCGTCGACACCAAAGAAATTGTTATTAAGTAAGTAAAACATTTTAAAGCCATCCGATAACGAGATATAGAATAGAGAGGACATACATCTGCTGTTTTATTACATATCAAAAAAAATTTCCCGGAGTCGCTTTTAAGTTATTCCCCGAGTTGAATATTATGATCGGTTTTTTTTTGTGCCGGTTTTAGAGTTTTATATATCGTATATAAATAGGCAAATGCAAAATAGTTCACCACATCTTTTTTCTCTGTTTTTAACCGATTTTTTTACTGTTTTTTAGTTAGCTGTTAACGAGCTATTGAGTGCTATCATTTAAATTTTTAGAAACATTTTTCCTCAAATTTATAATTATAATTTTGGTGACATTTTGAGCACTAACTGTACTAAAAAACAAGTTATTAAACGTTTCAGATAAATAGTAGAGAAATGTATGAAAATGTTAAAAATAGTACTTGGTGAATGAATTGTAGCAATAATGTAAAAACTATCGTTTTAGCAGCTATTATTATTACTGCGGTTATTATGTCCATTTCAAGAAATAATGGATACTGAAATTTAACGAGCGCCTTTGACATGCAAATGACACAGAATCATTACATATAGTACATGTAGTAAGTTACCTATAGTAAATATAGATATAATTGCTAGAAAGAAGCCAACGCGTTGTGGAACTATGGAACGGTTGAAGATCGAGAATATACTCAATATGCAGGCAACGAATCTCAAACTTAATCAACTAATTAATTAAAAATAAATTTTCAATTGAAAAGTCAAATATTCTTACTCTTATTACTTCACATAGTCACTTACATCAAAATAAACCCCACCAAATAGTAAAAAAATAACAAAAATTAGTGGTACAAAATCATAGGACACAAATCACAGCACACTAGTATTTATTTCAATCAATATTTTACAAGTTAACATACAGGTAAAAACATATACGTAGAAAATAAATCTACCTATGTAATGAAAAACGTTACTAAAAGCCTTATTACTAATGAAGCCATAAAATATACACACGATCGATAAAGATTCCATTAACCAAAGCATAATTAATTACTGCTGTTCAATAGATCCATTATAGGTATTCGTGGTAATGACTGCCGGTATTCAATTCATCAAAGCAACGTGTACTCACACTAGGTGCGAAATATAATTCAATAGGTTAACGTTTGGTCTCGCTTATGACAAACGATCTTACAACTATTCACCGGATTCAAATAATTTATTTGGTATAGATATGGGCATATTACTAGTGCGTTTTGATGGTCACCGATTTACCTGACAATAAGCTATGTAAAGTGTGCTATGTCAAGTAAGTTTTAATCTAAAAAGGCTACAGGTTGAGAATCGTTACGATAATTTTTTCAAGATATATTTCCAAGGAAACATATTTACGACAATTTTACGGTGGTTTCTAGTATAGTATAGTTATACTTTCACCTCCGATAGGAAAATCAACGAGGACTAAGTCACAGGTATAAATTAGTTTACAATATAATAAAGACATTTATAACTTTATTTTATTTAACAATTTAAAATATAAATATGATAAAGTATAAGTAATATTTCTATTATAAATCAGCCTTTTGTGGTTATGATTCACGTATGTCGCCCACAACAGCAAAAGCTCTATTTATCAACTTACGTCTCTTTGTTGCGCGGAATCTCCTCCCCCCTTTCCACTTCGAATAGCGGCACTACAAACACGGTTTTTGCGAAAACACACCCCTCCCTTCGCTTCTTATATCCCATAAGTTTGTTTAACATCGCTAAAAATTTCGGAGCTAAACCATCACTGGGCACCATCTCTATATCCGATACTATGTAGTAATTGGTTTTCGAAGCATTCCTCGCGACGTTTCTACCCACATTTATAGGATATAACATGTTAAATTCCCGCCTGTATGTCGGTATATCGAATCTTCCAATCCGGAGCAATCTTTGAACTTCAAATTAGGCGCTACGTTTTTCTTAAAAGGCAAACTCATCATCATGTTCTCAATTTTTCTTTTTCTCGCCAACTGAATGTAATCCGCTCTCGTTTTATTAGTAAGGTTTCTGTAATTCTCCACCTTATTCTTTAAAATTTCTTCCACTGTTACGTTCATGGTTGTTGTCGGTATTTCAGTTGTCACTTTCTCCTCTTTCGTTCTTAATTTCGGTGGATACTTTTTCGGATAAAATAGATGTAACGACACTTTAGACATGCCAGGGAAACAATGGCATAAATGGTCCATCACCTGCACTGTTATATCTAAGTCATAATTAGGCACGAAAACCGAAAGACTTATCGGACCCTCCCAGTGTTTGGCTATTTCAACAATATGATAAATAAATTCTGGCGTAGCTTGCGTTGCATAAGTAACAGCTTCGTGCTTACTGTGATTCTCGTAATCTCTACTCTTAATTGCATCATATATGACCCTATAAGGACTTTTTTTTACCCGTTTCCGGAGATGGATGTGGGCGGAAAGTGTTCCAATTCAGGGTTTCGGGGAGGCCGTAGTTGAAATCACAGTAGCTTATGGTATCGTTTGGATGAATTCCCTTTAAAAATGTTCCTGGCCGGTAGTCAAAATCACCGATAATCGCTTGAGGACGCAATTGCTCCGAATTTCTGTGCACATATAACTGAAGTATTACAGTCATAGTTACAGTAAACGATACTATAAGAATAATTGTCGAATGCCTTTTGGACAGCCTATAGGAGTAAGCTCCACATATTCGCAAGCATGGACTCATTATTTACTTTCATTATTTTTCAATAGAAAACTATTAAAATACTCCTTTGTTTTTACAGAATAACAATATGATAATTTTGGATCAATCACTTTGGTTATTTGTCTATCAAACGCAATCGGCACGTATGATTTGTCCAACAAAAATAAACCACGTCATTCCTTTTCCATATTTACTCACCCGTTTATACGCGTGAATATTTGATTATTTTGAACTCAATGAAATGACTGTTATTTTGTGAAGCATTTAATTAATACTAAAATCTTTTTCAGTTTATGTAAAACACAAAAATAACATAAGTATTTTTTTCAAATATTTTTTTCCACAAAACACTGCACACTACTTAAAATTACTCCTATGCATTTATTGTATCACATACACCACAATTTATTATATATTTACGTAATAATCTAAATTATTTGCCGAATAATATGTTATTTTGACAGGAGATGCGCGCGCCGCCAAATGACGTAGTACGCATTTGCAAAATCAATATTACCGCCATGTTGAAAAGCTCTGTTCTTTGTTACAGCTATCTATGTATATACAATCTATGTTTTCTCCGTTTTCTTCGAAAAATGTCTTTTTCATTTTTCAAAATGTTGTGACTTAATGTAATTTATTTAGTTCTCGAAAGAAAATATCTTTCTATAAATATGTTTTGTGTTTGAAGCGATGATGGCGCAGTGGGTAGTGTGGCCGGATTCGCATCACTCGACGCGGGTTCGATCCCACCTATCCAACTCTAAAATTGGTCTGAGCTTTAGGTAAAGGAAAACATCGTTAGGAAACCATAGCATAGTGGTAGGGCATTTTGTAACAATGTCCGTCTGGGTAGCTACCACCCTCAAGTTTGAAAACCTGTCGCCAAACACCAATAGGTGTGTTCCGGCAGCATCACTTGAGAACTATTATCTAATCTTAGTGTGTTTACCATCTTGGGCCACATCGTCACTTAACATCAGGTGAGATTGTGGTCAAAGCAAATAAAGTAAATACTTTTACAATATTTTGTTCCATTTTAATTAATCTGTGAAACACTATTGAGACTAGAAGAATGAAAAAAATTACTATCTCTGGCTTGTCACGACTGATTTAAAAAGTATTATAGAAAGCCTTAGCTTAAATAAATACCTTAGATTAGACAAAATAGTTTTTTTAATCCGCTAACTGTGGAGGCTCTTGACGTCGCCACCAGCCCGATACAGTTACACTGACCATGCACTGAACATCACACGCACAACACTGCGCACAACATGCAGGTATATAGGTCCTGTAAGAAACCTTTTTTTATTATTAATAAATAAAAAATGTAGGGATTAGCTAGGATTAACAATTTTTACACAAAGATAACGGCCAAGCCGAGGTTCGTACCGCTTTGGTGCCCTTGTGCTAGTTACCTTTTGCGGCTGAGTGCCTTCAGCACTCCCCCACAAAGTTCGGTGAAGCTGTGAAGGCCCTTCCGGTCAACAGCATTAGCTAGGTTTAAAAAAATGTCTAATCCAAAATTCTTCTTCTTCTTTAATTTTTTATAGCATAGATCTCACCAGATCATCTTCTGTAGCGTACCTACCTACTTTGCTTCCTGTATTTATTCTTACTGATATATTATAGCTATCATTAATGAATATCTAAAGCATTTATTCAGAATAACACCGATGTAAATGGAATAATATAATTGAGCATCGCTCCCTTTGAGCGACAGACCACACGACACGAACTCAATTTAAACTTTGTTTCCTGCTGTGTCTTCATTGATATCATAATATAGATATGATTTACTTCTTGTTAATTAAAACAACGCAATTTACATCTATGACTATTGTGATGTTGTACAAATTAAATATAAATGTATTCACAAAACAAATCGTTGCAAAGACATCGGATTATTAATTAAAATATTAATGATTGTTTTTAAAAAAGTAGATCTTTTTTAATCTAGTCAGTTCCACATGTAATAATGAAGGCTGAACATAATGATCGACATACATACGTACGTTATGTTACGTACTAGAAAAATCATAATACGTTTACTGAAAAACATATTAATCGATATATTAATCCGTTTTAAATTTAAAACTTGAGGCAGAGATGGCGCTGTTGGTAGTGCGGTCTGATTTCGCGTCCATGGACGTGGGTTCGAGCCCGAGCTTTCGATGAAGGAAAAGATCGCGAGGAAACAATATCATGGTGTTAGAGCATTTTCTAATAATGCCCTCCTGGGTAGCTACCATCCTCAAGATTGAAAACCTTTCGGCAAATGTTTCAGAACCAGTACCTCTAGACTTATTGTGTTTACCACCACATCGTCACTTAACTTCAGGTGATATTATGGTCAAAGCACTGAGCCTATAAAGTGAAAAAAAAAAACATTTTTCTCTTAGGTTGTAAATTAGTTAAAGCAAACGCAATATTATATTTTTACTGCAATATCATTCAATTATACTTTCAATGAAAACGTATTTAGTAATCAAGTAATTTTAAACATCACACAAGTGTTTTATTTTTTTTATTCTCGATAAACCTTCTTTTTGCGATCCACACTTTTCCATCGAGTGTTATGTAGAAAATCAAAACAATTTCGATTCGGTCTTTGACACGAGAGTTAAAATTACGTTTTGAGTCTTGTTCGAGTTAGTCACGACTTTAATCAAAACGAATCGCGCTGGGCCCTAGTCTATACGATTCGGGGTCGTGATTAACCCTGGCCGACCTGCGATTCGCAGTAGACCAAAATAATGTAAGATCGACACTTACCTCTCGAGTCACGCCGGTGTCCTGCTTCACCTTCCGTAGCCCGTGTGTAGTAAACAGTGTATAGTGTGAATGTGTGAATTGAGTAATAGCTAGGAAGGCTTAACAATCAACAAACAATCAATTTAACATTTACCGCTAATCACAAATAACTTTCATCTATATCAACGTGTATTCTCGCGTCAAGTTATTTCCAAACACTCAACCCTGCGACAATTCTCGCGGGCACGAAAGAATTCAAGTGCCCCTTTTTTTTTATGATCAATACTTAACAACCCCCCGTCCCGGACAGAAGGATTATGTCCGCTAGTAAATTGGTAAACGAGCTAAGGTGGCAATTGCTCGCTTCACAACCGAATCTCCTACCATAACTTCGGCCACTCTGGGGACCCCATCCGACCCGTAAATTAATTTTACAATACGTCCTCGACGCCAATGTAACGGCAATGAATTTGGTTCCTTGACCAGTACAAGATCTCCCTCCTTGGCTGGATCCGTCTTGTCCGTCCACTTAACGCGCTGTTGTAAAGTGTGCAGATATTCAAGAGACCAACGATGCCAAAAATTCTGAGACATCTGCTGTAACAATTGGAAACGAGTCAATCGTGATAGCTTCACGTCCCTGAAGGGGTACTTGGGCAGGGCGTTAAGTGGTTGGCCAATTAAGAAGTGGCCGGGGGTCAAAACCTCTAAATCATTTGGATCGGACGAGAGTGGGCAGAGCGGACGTGAATTGAGAACGGCCTCAATTTTGCAAAATACGCTAGCAAGCTCTTCGTAAGTTAAAATAGTTTCACCAATAACCCGGCGGAGATGCGTTTTTGCAACCTTTACGACTGCTTCAAAAATTCCACTCCAATGAGGACAAACCGGTGGATCAAACATCCAGGTTATCCCCATTTTTGACATTGCGTGATCTATACTATTCCTATTATTTGACAAAAACTCAACAATTTCCTTAAGGTAACGATCTGCTCCCTTATAATTCGTACCGCAGTCAGATCGAATCAGCGAAGGTAGTCCACGGCGAGAAACAAATCTACCTAGCGCTGCAACAAACGCTTCAGTGCTGAGGGCACTTACAACTTCCAAATGAACCGCCTTGGTGGACATACAAACACACACAAATATCCCTTAAGTGATTTAGCATTACGTAAGTGTGATGATTTAATTGCGAATGGTCCAGCAAAATCTGTTCCCACTCCGGCAAAAGGCCGAGTTTCAGTGACTCGATCTGGAGGCAAATCACCCATAATAGGCTGAACTGGTTTGGCTTTTAATCTGTAACACTTCATACATCTAAATAATACACTTCGAATAACGCGCCTAGCGGATAAAATCCAAAACTCACGGTGCAGCGTAGCCAAAAGAGCGTTGAGACCGGCATGGGCGTTTTGAATGTGACGTTGAGTCACCAATAAATTTACGAAAACTCCCCCCTTAGGCAGCAATAAAGGGTGACGAGCTTCACAAGAAAGATTGGAATTTTTAAGACGTCCTCCGACCCTTAGCAGACCCGCTTCATCTATGAAGGGGTTTAATCGGGCAATGGAACCCTTTAAATCTAAACCTCGTTTCAAGGTATCAATTATGTCTGCAAAATGCTCTATTTGTACTACGCGAACCCAAAACGCTAAAGCCTGTTGTCGTTCAAAAGAGGACAAAGTCGTAGTCTGTATTTTAATCTGGGGATTCCTTCCATTGTGTATGAATCGTCGAATCCAAGCAGTAACTCCAATCAACTTATCAAAAGAGCTGTATTTATTCAAAAGAGTGTTCAAATTATAAGGTGGCAAATTCTCTACGACTCCAATACGTAATCCGGGTAGAACATCTGGAGAGGAGAATTTATTTTGAGGCCAAGAATAATCAGGTTGTAACAACCACTGTGGGCTCCACCACAGAGTGTTATTTATCAGAGCAGAAGCCATACAGCCACGTGAAGCGCAGTCTGCAGGATTTATCTCTCCTGGTACATGTCTCCAAATTAAAGAGGCTTCAGAATTCTGAATTTGTGAAACTCGATTTGCAACAAAAACTTCCAAATTATGAACGTATGCTCGAAGCCAACAAAGCACAATTTCGCTGTCAGACCATGCAAAGATATCAGATATTTCAATAACAGTACCCAAACTAGAGCGAATGTGATTAAGAAGGCGAACAAGATGAGCCGCTCCTGATAACTCTAACTTTGGAATGGTCAATCGGGATCGAATAGGTGCTACTTTACTCTTTGCCATCACCAATTGTACTGCAATTTGTCCGGAGACGCTGATAGTCCGAACAAAAACCGCTGCCGCATACCCTCGCTCGGATGCGTCACAAAATCCGTGGAGGCTTACTCGGCATCGTCCTACTGGAAGAAAACATCGGGGTATAGAAATGTTATTGACTTCGGGTAGTGAAGACACAATAGAAATCCACTCTCGCAACAAGTCTCCCTGCAGAGGCTCATCCCAGGTGACTTCCGATATCCAAAGTTTCTGAAGAAAACATTTAGCCAAAAAGATGACAGGCGCTATCCATCCGTTTGGATCGAAAGTGCGGGCAACAGTAGACAAAACTAAACGCTTAGTCCAGATTTTAGGGGAATCCAACTTCACACGATACGTAAAAATATCTTGAACAGGTTGGTACTGTATGCCAAGAACTGCCACCAAATTTGGAGTATCAGGATTTTCAAACAGATGAGGATCTTGTTGATGTGCCTCTGGGAGATCGCTTAATAACTCAGGACAATTCGATAACCATTTCCTCAGCTCGTATCCACCCGACTTCAAAATCGCGATCAACTCATCTCTCAGGATTCGTGCATTCTTTACATTGGATTCTCCGGTACAAATATCGTCAACAAAGACAGAATTTTCCAAAATAGCGGCTGCACGGGGATACTTCAGTCGATCACGTTTAGCTAACTCTAACAACGTTCGTATAGCAATGTATGGACTGGATCTTAAACCATATGTGGTTGTGTTCAGTTCGTAAACTTTGATTGGTTCACAAGGTTGTTCACGCCACAAAATCAATTGATACCGCCTATCGTCCCTATGAACAATGGTTTGCCTGAACATCATCCGGATGTCAGCCACGAAAACAATTTGATGGCGGCGAAAATGTGTGAGAATATCCGATATATCTCGATGAAGCTTAGGGCCAGAGTGCAAGCACTGATTCAATGAAACTCCAGTCGACGTGGGGGCAGAGCCGTCAAACACCACTCGAATCTTACTATCGGGGTTCTTCAAAACGGCGTGATGGGGCAAAAAGTAGTGCTCGTGGGAACGCCAATCAAAATCAGATATCGACATATGTCCCAACTCTTCGTATTCACGCATAAAAGTAATATATTTATTTCTGAAGTCCGTATCTCTTCTCATACGGCGCTCCATGGACAAAAGCCTCCTTTCAGCTATAGGTCGTGACTGACCAAGCAGAGACCGTGAAGGTAGAAAAGGTAATCTAGTAACAAATCGGCCATCAACCCGGCGACCAGTGTTATTCTGGTAAAATAATTCACATTCTTGGGCAAGTGGGTCGATTCTAACTGCTTGGGGAGGCTCCTCAACTTCCCAGAAACGCTGTATTGCGTCATTAAGTGAGATTCCTACTTCTAAGAATTGATTTTCGTTTGAGGAAATAACCTCAGGCAAACCGGGACCAAAGAAACTAAAGCAAAAAATCGTTGGTATGGCTACTAAGCCATTCGGTTGCAAAATTTGAAGATTACCGGATAAAATTAATCCCAACACGTCAGCACCTAAAAGTAAATCTATAGTCCCAGGAACAAACCATTTACGATCAGCAGGAGGCAAACCTGCAGTCATTCTTATTGTAGTTTCCGGTATCGTAATCTGGGGATGTCTGCCCAAAATGTCATCTAAGATTACTGTCCTAGTCACTATACGGGGTTCACCTTTCAAAGGTGAAAATAAAACATCAACCCTTCCCTTAAGATCCGTGGCTTGAATTCCACCGATACCATATATCCGCCCATGATGAGCTTTCCATGGGAGGCCCAACTTTCCCACCAAATAGGAAGAAACAAGACAGCCTTGTGAACCCGAATCCAAAAGGGCGCGAACTATCGCAAACTTACCCTTCGGGCCCCACACCTTAACTGAAACTGTTGGCAGGAGAACAGTTTCAGGTGGGGTGGCTGTGGTGGGAGAGAGGGCAGCAGCTACCTAATGATGCCAATCGTAGTAAGGCTGAGGATCAGCCTGTGGGGGAAAATTGCGGGTGTAACTCGCTTTATTATTTATACGGCGTCCAAGCCGAGGAGAGCGCCGCTCGAGGGGTGGCCAGTCCTTTAGGGATTGCGAACATTTCGGTGAATGTTCAACCGCAAGATATCCGCTTCTCTGCTGATTGGTAGGGGAAGAGTCACCCCCGCCCCTGGGAAGGACTTTCTTAGAATAATCCCTATGTGTTTGAGTAGGTTCATCTGAGAACCGACAACGATCCACAGGGGATGATAGCTGACCATCCGTGGGATGTTGGCCGGAGTAAACTCCCCCGCCCATGCGGGGAGTAGGTGAGTCATTCTCCAATCGTCGAGAGCCATGCATATTCATGCATAGGATTGGGTGGTGGCTACCTTGACAATGAGGGCAGGGACGAAATCCCCTACAGTCCCTCTGAAAGTGCTGCCCCAAGCAGGAATAGCACCACTTCCGTGCATTCGCGATCCCCCGCCTATCCTTAACACTTCGATCTAGGAACCTAGGGCAAATATGGACTCGGTGTCCAGTTTCGCGACAAAAACTGCAACGTGAATCTTCCTCACATATGGCATAGCGATTAGCCGGGCGACGGGGATCACCAGTAAATCGTTTATCCTTTCGGCGCTGTTCTGGTCGTTGCTCAGGAGTTTGAGATGAATAGGCAATACCGGAATTGTCAATCAACCGGCACTCGCCCTCTAAAAATTTTATTAGGTTTTCGAAAGATGGCAAGTATGTGGCACCATCACCACCGTATAACTGTTCGAATCTAACCTTGAGCTCGCAAGGTAACAAACCCAAAATAATATGAAGGAGCAAGAACGACCACTGGTCCACCGGCAAACCTAATCCTTTCAAAGCGTTGCACGCGGTGAGTACTGGATTCAAAATATCAACTCGTAAGCGGTCAACTCTAGTAACCCGAGGTAAGGTTAAAAGTCGCGTAACATGTGCATCCGCCAAGCATCGAACGTTTTGGTATCGCCTGGCGAGCAAATCCATAGCGGTATGGTAGCTGCCGTCAGTCATATCCAAATGCGCTACCAAATCCCAGGCCTCGCCACTGAGAGAGGCTCGAAGATACGCCAATTTTTGACTGTCCGACAAATCCTTCCGAGCATCTACTAAGCTCGAAAACATCGCGAGGAACCCTGGGTACTTCTCTACAGTACTATTAAATTTGGGGAGGTCTAAAGTTGGAAGTTGCCCAACAATTCCGGATGTGTGGGGGGTCGTGTTGCCCCCGATACATTTCCACCAGCTCCCATTCTCTCATTGAGAATAGTTCGTGCACCCTGTGTTATTGTATCGATCAACTCGTAAAACTGGGCCACGTCAGCCTCCACCGTGTCGGTCAATATTTGTTCCGGCGTCGAGTTTAAAAATGACTCATAGGCAGAGTCTACAGCCGCTTGTCGTTTTTCAATACCTTTAAATCTCTCTAAGAGAGCCTCCTGCCTATCAACCCTGCCCACTAAGGCGGCAGCGGAAGTCGCCCAAACTAGTTCTGTTCGAATCCGCTTAGTATGCATTGATGCCATAGTTAAACAAAGAATAAAGAAAAACAACAAAAAAAAAATGAAAAACAAGTAACAAGATTAATTAAATCAACTAAACTACAAAATCAATTAAATTAAACAAAATATCTAGGAAAGCCAACCCAACTGCAAGCTCTAGTGCAAAAATATATTATATTCGACGACTCAGTATGAACAAACAGCCATACGAAATAAATGTAGGTATACAAAAACGCACCCCGTCCCGGAAACAAACCGCGTGAGCTTATTCTAAAATATTGTATATTACGGACTGGTAGGAGTGAATTATTGATCAATGTTTACAAAGTAACAAACAATGAAACATAAACAAAATTATTAGAAACAATCACACTAACACAAAACCAAACAAAAAATGTTTACATTTATAATTATGAAGTGGACGACAAGCCTAAAGTGGTTATTGAGCAACAAAATTCCCAATTACAATTAAAATAAAACGCGAAATAACCACGCTCTGCTACCAAAATGTTCGAGTTAGTCACGACTTTAATCAAAACGAATCGCGCTGGGCCCTAGTCTATACGATTCGGGGTCGTGATTAACCCTGGCCGACCTGCGATTCGCAGTAGACCAAAATAATGTAAGATCGACACTTACCTCTCGAGTCACGCCGGTGTCCTGCTTCACCTTCCGTAGCCCGTGTGTAGTAAACAGTGTATAGTGTGAATGTGTGAATTGAGTAATAGCTAGGAAGGCTTAACAATCAACAAACAATCAATTTAACATTTACCGCTAATCACAAATAACTTTCATCTATATCAACGTGTATTCTCGCGTCAAGTTATTTCCAAACACTCAACCCTGCGACAATTCTCGCGGGCACGAAAGAATTCAAGTGCCCCTTTTTTTTTATGATCAATACTTAACAAGTCTACTTTCACACAGTTACTAATATTATCTGTTAAATCCAAATATTTATTTATTTAATTAATATAGATCATTAGCGTATACGACATTTAACTGTATTACAATTTTAAATAATAATATTATTCTAAATTTAATATAATGTCTTTACAATTATAAATGATTACGTCATGCACGGAACCTAAAAACAAAACCTAATTATATAACTATCGATTGAGAAAAAAAAATCAGTGAAATGAATTATAGAACTAAATTGAAAAAAAAACTAAATTAAATGAAATTTATATATTATTATATTTGTCTGTATAAATTACATTATCTCACGTAATCTCATAACAATCTATGCAACATTGTAGACAGTCAAAGGGAACATGACAGTTTTTATTGGATATTCCGGTAATAGGAGACATATTCGTCCTGTGGTGATATTGAATAGCATCGATAAGAAAGTCTCCTGGCGCAATTTTACCTTGTAACTCTACGCCTACGTATTCTTTCAATAATGCTAATACATTGTCAATAGCAATATCAATCAAGCTTTTGGTATAAGCAGAACCTATTGTAAGGTATTATTTGCAATTCAAAGAACAGCGTTTATTTTGTTTTGTTTATTTTTTATTTTGTTTTTTATAATCGTAGCATTATTTAACCTTATGAAACAAATATTCCAATGGGCATACCTTTAAGTTTTTAAACTGCATATTATAGTGTTTCTTTTATATTCCGACAAAGGCTTCTATATTCTTGTGGATCTCCTTATTTATATTAAAAGCTTTAGTCTTATGCTTAAAATAAGTAACACAATGAAAATTTACCTACGTCAGTGTTCTTTACGTTTATTTTAACAACATACTTGTCATAAACCCTGATAAACTTAGTAATACAAAGTTAGTAGTTAACTATACAAGAATATACCAACAACTAGTATATCTACCAATATAAACTACGAAAAATAAAGCACTTCTGTTACCAGGATACATTAAAAGAGAAGTGTTGAAATATAAATATAAAAGAAAATGTTAAAAAACCCTTTACCTTATCTATGTATAAGAAGGCAAAGAAAAATCAGTTCAGTACCTTTTCCTTGTCTTTGTGTCAACCATTTTTTTTTTCTCTCCTTTTTATTTAGTTCCTATTGACAAGCATTAACGTTATTAATTACAAAAAAATAGAAACAGTTTTTTTGGGGCAAACGCCAGCTAGCATAAATAAAATTATTTTTTACAAAACAAGAATATTTTTATTAAAGCGTACTAAACGCGTAATGGCAAGTTTAAGACAAAACACTTCGCTATATCGAATTTGCGGAAACAAGCCGTTTAAACTTTTCCGACACGCTACTAAGAAAACATACAGTTTTGGAAACCTTACCGATTCACTCGAACATTAGAAATCATGAAAAGTAGTTCTCTTCGTGGTAAATTCAAAAATGATTTAGTCAAACCATTGTACAGAAAAATTAGGAACAATAGAATTAAACCTAGTAATGATTTAATATCGGTTGATGTGAAAAGTACTGTAAATCTATTTGGTACTGAAATTAGTGTCAAAAAGAAAGTGATAAGTGATACATTTGAAGGAAACATTGTCGCTATTGATAAATGTATTTCTACTAAAGATAGGAATTATTTACCTAGATCTTGTGAAGGTATTAAGTTAAGCGCAGATCATGTAAAACAATTTCATTATAATACTAAAAGCCTATGTGGTGTTGCGAAAAATGATAAGAAATTTGCAATGTTAGGCAACGAACATTTAAAATCAAACGATGGAGCTGAAGTAAACTTTGAAAAAAGTAATAAACTGATACAAGCAGAATATGATTCGAATAAAGTGAGTTTAAAATGTGAATTTAAATTCAAATAATGTTCAACATCGTTCCATGTAGAATGTTCTTAATATTTCAGATTCCAGAGTATAATTGGCTCAGGGTATATCCGCTTTCAAAACTTCCAGAAGAATCGCTTTTTTCAGTACTCCTCAGGTGTTTAATCTGTCAATTAGGATTGACTTCAGTTTTGATACTTTGGACAATTATTTGGACATTTGTTATCCAGTCATTCGAAGGTACTTCCCAATTCATTTCTATAATTGCAAATTTACTTTCTTATTAATTCTTGTGAGCTGGTGAGTAGAAACATGGAGAACTAGGGTATTTATTTAGACTGTAAATTATTTCCAATCTCGAAATATTTATCAAATCTCTTTTAATTTAATTATGAATCCAAGTGATTTCTCCTTTTTATCACTAAAGCCTGTATTACAAATCCCTCATAAATCTTTATGAAATTTAAACGAATCTGTCCATTTCAGTACAATTTTTTCTTTGCAATGAATCATAATTACTCCTAAATATTTCAGGTCCTTACGAAACAAAAATATCGCTAGACTTTGAGAAAGAGCAAAACCAACTCGTCATTGACCTTGCTACTGAACTACGACAGGTGAGAATCAAAGTTACATATTTTCTAAACAAATTAAATCTCAGTATGAACTATCATGAAAGTCGCATGACAATCGATGTCTACTTCGAAACTTTATACTCGTGAAAAAACTTAAAATACTCGATGGAATCAGTTCAGTTTATTTATTTATTTACATTGAAAATTCACAGCTCGTATAAAATAGACATATAAACTAAACCGATACATAAAACAAAGAGCTAAAAATGAATTTATCACTATTTAAAAACGAATTACATCTTTACGTAAGTGCTAAATCTGAATACTAGATCTATCTAATTTCACACCTTAATTAACCATTGTTTGTAATTATGCAATACGAATGACTCTTTTTCATATCCATATACGAGTATGTAGCTCCGACAATTGTTTTTGACTTAAGTTTTACGTGCTTCACATACACAGAATTATGTCTCTCTCCCATGATATTAAGGAGTGACTACATCGGTTCATTTACTACGATCCTGAAATACATCTTGCACTATTATAGATGGGTTGGATCTCCATGACCTTACACTGAGAGATATGTAGAGTTTCTAAAGAGATAAAAGGGACTATCTACCCAGTTCTTCCCTAGTTGTGGTCGATGGACTTACGGTTGCGATAAGAAGCGCTTACAAGGTGCCGCATCCCCTCTATCACTAGTTTTTCTGATGCACTGTTAGCCTGCACAGGAGCCTGTTAAAGAAGTCTTTCCACCCCTCGAACCGCTAGACAACGCCCATTATGGGGAGCAAAAATTTGGCAAGTCGAACAAAAACCATGCATCGTCAATTCTCACTCTTCGCTGCTTGACGACGATAGGTATCCATGAGGATTTCCTCGCGTAATAGAATCAATATTTTCCAACTTACCCAGTCTCCTTGTAAATCTCTTTCTTCAATTATTTTCCATACATCCTTTTTATTTAGGTAATTAAATAAATAAATAATTATAACCTAAAAAAACCTTGAAAAGTAAACGTATGAATAATAAGTTTAAATAAGAACACGGTTGAAGATTTTATAAAATAAACCTACATTAATTGACTTAATTAACTGCCTCGGTAGCGCAGTTGTATTACATACGACTGCCGTTCTGAGGTCTCGGGTTCGATCCCCGGGTCGGGTCAAGTGATATTGGGTTTTTTCTACTCAGTATCATCCCGGAGTTTGGAATTTGTGCCCGATATGGCGACAGGCTCGCCCCCTGTCACATCTGGGACGGAACTAAGCTCGGCGAAATGTGGGTGGGTTGTAGTTCGCTACTTCACCTCTGCCTAACCCTTCGGGGATAACAGGCGTGAGCATATGTATGTATGTATGTAATTGACTTAATTTTAAAAATAGGATATGCTACTGTATAGATGTGAAAAATCAAAAATCATTGCCGTCACGTCACGGCATAGGAGTCCGTTTAATAAATGCCAAGGCGGTACAACAAATATTTCATATCAAAATATAATCGCGTCTGTAACCAATTCATAATCACAAGATTACCTATTACCATACTTTTTCCTTGCTGAATTAAGTAATCTAGACAAGTACCTATGCAATGAGAATTCATTTATTATACAGTCAAATAGTTAGCAAGGAATGTTGTTCATTCAACATTATTCCAGTTAATATACTGGGAATTTACATTATGTTATGCCAGCGTACATATTTTGCATGTTTCATTAGCTTTCTGCTATGCATCTACGAAGATACTCCGCTCAGTGGTTTAAAGTGTGTAATATAATATTTTCACAAACATTTATTATTCTGAACAATATGTACGTAAATAAATTACGTCAGAGTAAATATTTTAACTTTTGTAATATTGTTTTACTTATTATTTTTATTCTTTATTTATATTTTACAGATATACGGTAAATTTGTTTTATCGTTACACTATGTAGCACTGTCTTCATAAAATAGAGTTATAAAGTTGTGAGTATGTATTATATAAACACATTAGCTGTGCCCGCGGCTTTACCCGCTTGGAATTCAGTTCAGTAGTTTTTTGCGTGATTGGCAAACAAATTCATAAACAGACAGTCAGACATGAAAATTTTAAACTAGGTATCGAAATGTGTTCTGTATGTCTAGTCTGAAGTCTCGCATAGTATTTTTACTTAAATATCTTCAATATACAGATTTCGTCTCGTTAGCCTTTTATTATAAATATAGATGAGGTACTTATTGAATAACGTGAAAATAAAATGTTGCTTTAAATTTGTTATATTTATATTCGTTTCACTATTTATTGATAATATTATTCTGCATAGACTTCATTATTATGGGTTTTTTAATGAATCTAGATAAACGCTATTCATACATTATATAAATACATATATGTATGTGTAAAAAGACGCATTAACCGTCTGATCAGGAACATTTATATTCAATTTTTTTAAGTACGTGTATATTCAAATTTCAGTTATTTTTTATTTTGTAAGTACATTTATTCCCGTGTTATAAATACATTAACCCCTTGAGCACTAACCTGGCGTTTACGCCAGTTATCCATTGTTTTCATATTGTCTTCCTATTTTCTCATTTTTATGGGTAATCGACATATTAATGAATAAATAAATAGACAGGAACGCATTTTTTTAATAAGCTATAGGCTCAGTGCTTTGACAACAATCTCACATGGTGTTAAGTCACGATGTGGTCCAGGATGGGAAATGCACTAAGCCTAGATGCTAGTTCTCGAGTGATGCTCCCGGAACTTACCTATTGGTATTTAGCGCCATTTTTTCGAACTTGAGGATGGTAGCTACCCAGGCAAGCCTTTAGTTATAATAATAACATTTCTAGAGATACATAGAAGCTATGTTGACTTAATTGGTAGTGTAGACAGATTCCGCGTCAATGGATGTAGGTTCAAACCTACCTATTGTTTCGATGAAAGAAAAAGCCGTAATTAAAAATATCTACCTGGGGTTCTGTCAACCTCAAGTTTGAAAATTCATCGACAAGCACCAATAGATGCGTTCCGGCAGCATCACTTGAAAGCTCTCAATTTACTGTGTTTACCATCCTAGACTATATTGTCACCTAACAGGTGACAATGAACTCTATAAAAATATATAGGACGAAACATATTCTTACGTATCGCATAACAGAATCAAAGGTCTTAATTCCAGTACATTATTATTATCCATTAAAACACGAATACGCTTGCCCAATCCGGCGTGAAATGGAAAAAACCTGTTTACAATCCATATCATGCATACAAAATGAAGGGAATTTTTTTACCTCTCCCAACGTTCATATCGATAGGTAACTAACTCTTCAGAGAAGGGGGGGGGGGGAGGATCGGTAAAATATGTTACGCACCAATTTGCTTCGACACATCTCGGGAAAATGAAATTTGAATATACCCCTTTGGGATCGGGATGCTTATTCTAGATGCTGTCTTTTCTGAGGGATATGATCTAAAGATTTATACATTTTTTCATGAGATAGTGATATTTTAAATAATAATATTTTTACAAAAATACACAAATTATTGCTAGAACAGATTTTATTTACCTTTTATATTACTATAAGAATATTTTACGTGCTGCAAACACTTTTTTTAATTGTGCATTGTACAACAGTATCTCATATATAGGCTAATTTCTCATGGCTCCAAGTCATTTGATTAAATGGATGGTAATGGATATTAAATTATGTTAACGAGTACATTATAAGCACATAAACACATATCACAAAAAAAAAAAACACATATAATAATTTATTTTTCATAAAAAACGGACCGTAGATAAATCTAGTTAAAGAAAACAAAATTAAATCCCGAGCAAAAATAAGGAACTTAAAACATTTTAATTTTATCCTAGAGAGACCATGCACTATATATACTAAGACATGACGTCACACTTTACGTGTTTTATACAGTCCGATACTATCATTTATTTCACGGGAAAGAGATAAGGCACCATCTCAGGATTTTCGCCAAAAGCTTTAAACCACAGTACCCCAACCTTGTTTTACCCACTAAGAACATGTTTTTTTTCTAATGTTTTTTCCCTTTTTCAGGCTATATTTTAATCCGCCCACGTATCCTCTGCGCTATCTCAATGACTCCTAATTTTCTCTGGGTCTTCTATTTCCGCAACTGGGCCGTTATCGCCGACGTTTCATTTTTTTAGATAATTGATTCGTATTATTTACTTAGTCCACCGTTTTCAATAAATTAAGTACACTATTAAGTTGAAATAATACGGAAATGAGAAAATCAGTAATTGGAATATTTTTTATAAGTCGTTTCGCACACGAACGAACAATTTTCGATAAGAAAATTAAAAAAGTTGAGCGAGCTATTTCAAAATACTAAAAAAAAAACGAAGCAGTCGTTTCAACTTAGTGGAAGTTCAATAAAAACTTCGTGATGGTCGGATACCAGATGTCAGATCAAATAAAAATTGACCTTAGCTATATATTACGAGGATCAGCTAATTTACTTCTAATATTCTTCCAGAATTACATTCCTTTTTCAATAAAAACAAAATACGGACTGGTAATACATGTCAAAGCAAGTTAATATCATTGAAAAAGGTAAAAAATCTGTGTCGAAAATTATCTAATGCAAAGATTTATACGAAGAAAATTAACAAACAAAATATTATTGTAAAAAAATTACAAATGACTCTGAATTAACGCGGAAACATACAAAAGGTTTGTACACGTAAAGAAAGGTTTCTTTCGATTCTTGCTATATGTATGGTACGAGTATGTAAAGGGTATGTCAGATAAATAGATTAAAAAAAAAAACTTTAAATATTGTTATTATTTAAATAATTATTTATTGTATGTACACCAATTTTATACTCGTTATACATTTTTTACCTATTGCATGTAGAATAGGAAGGCCGGACTTATTGCAGCCAGAAATTTCTTTCAGTTAACTATTGCATGTATTCGTGTTAGGAAATTAGGAAAATAATACATTTTGTTTATTTTCCCATTATCTATTTTCCCATTATCTTACTGAATTTTATTACATGTTATGGTATTTAATATGTCGATTACCCGTAAAAATGAGACAATAGGAAAACAATGGAAAGTTGGCGTAAACGCCAGGTTAGTGCTCGAGGGGTTAATAATAAATATAAGAATAACAGGATTTAATAGAAGCGCTAAATAAACTCCCAAAAAAAATAATTTAGAGCTCAGAGGAGTAACTAATCTGTAGCTATATTATATAAAACAATCGTAAATATATTCCCTATTCAAAAATATTATTAAATGCAAATGACAATATTTTATTAAATACTTATCTAAATTAGTTATGAAAGTAATTAAAAAATTCAACATCGTTGGTACAAATGTAAATAAGTCAGATACCGACAGCTGCTGATATTAAAGGCATGGAATTTATCTCATCATACGAGATTTACCTGCGTAGTTATTACAAGCGGTTAGTTAAACCATCCAACTGAAGCTCCTATTACGTAAACCGCAAGAGATATTAAAATAATATTTAGCATTGAACTAAAGTTATATTAATTAAACTAACATTAATTAAAAACCTTGGTTCCATCCAGTTTTTTTAATCTTTATTACTCATACGGTTTTTCAATCGATTCACAATTTTTTAATACTTATGGCTCCCGTACATATTGGACTATGCTCGGCCATGCCCCACGAAAGGCCAACAGCAATTGCTGGTCCCTGTCGAAAAGATGTTCACACAATCGTCCATTTACGCTTGACAAAACGCTTAGATATCATGGAAATGTTTTTTTTTTTTCCATTATCACCACGAAACGTATGAGCGAAATGCGTAATTTGATTTTCGTGTGAGAGTGAAAGAGACAGAGAGAGTGCATATAGTTTGTAGGTAAATTAAAATGCAGACGTTTTTAGGAAAATGTGTTATGCGTATGACGCACCTAAATATAAAATGTTACAAATTGAATTTTGTTTTTATGGACATTACAATATTATACAAATAAAAGTTATGTCGTCGTCAGTGCGATATTTGTCCTGCCGACGATGTTTGCTATTTCACGTAATAACTCGCTCAACTTGATATAGTGACCTCATAACTGTCGCAACTCGAATACCTTTCAAACAGTTTATAAGCTCCATGGAACGCTTGTGGTTTAAAATAGCTACAGTTGATTAAACTATCCTGAATATATGGACGTAAAGTTTCATAGGCAGTAGTGTAGGCACGCCTGTAATTTCTATCTATAACTTTGAGACCTACTGCTAAATCTGTCACACTTTTTATCAATGAAATTATATATTTCATTGTTTACTTACTCTAAATCTAATCAAATATACAATCGCTCTAATTAACCTGTGCATACGTCTCGCTTACACATAAATCTACTGACAAACCATCTCTATCATGTATATGTAGGAAATTATCATTGGCGTAGTCAATTTGGACGTTAGAATAGTTGAGAGAGTCAGAGTATAGATGCACATTTGATCAGAAACACACAATCGCCCTTATGGAATTACGTCACCATGTCATCTTAAAGAAGGTGCAAATATAGATAAATAATAGAATTGATGCCCTTGTGCTAGTTAACTTTTTGCGGCTGAGTGCCCTCTGAACTCGTCTACAAAGTTTGGTGAATCAGTAAAAGTATTTCCGGTCAACAGTATTAGCTAGTTTAGGATAAAAAAAATAATAAAATTGGTGAGACCATGTAAATCGTGGCGCGCAAATTAAGAGGGTTTTTTCCTTTAAGTCCCATAAGAGCCCGTTCCTACGTTTGGTGAAGCTATAAAGGCCTCTGCGGTTATCAGAGTTAGTATGTTCGCAAAAAGAACACAAAAAGAGAGTCTGCTTCTAGTTATAGGAGCAACACCTATAGAAACTATTGTACGTCATGGTTTCAACTATCAACTTTATATGAAAACTCTGATGATCACTCTGATCTACGTCTTGATCTAACATAAGCAAAATCACTACAGTAACTTAATATGACAAATGTGCAACTATCAACCAATATCGAACTAAACCGCAATGGCAAACTGAAGTCAATTGTTTATTATCTTTAAGAAACTGTCCATAATTTACTAAAGATGCATACATTTTAAATCTTTTATGTTTGTAATTACGTATGGAGTGATTCCTAATCGTCAGAGGATTTTATACCTATATTTTAATTCCATTCAACTGAAAGACGTCCACTGCTGGACATATGTCTTCCCCAAAGATCTCCAAGACGACTGGTCTCTCGCCATCCGTATCCAGCGGATTCCCGCAACCTTCACCATGTCGTCGGTACACCTTGTGGAGGAACTACCCACGCTACGTCTTCCGGTGCGTGATAGGTATTCGAGAACTCGTTGACCTCATCCGGCATTGGTTCCTCGAGTAATGTGCCCAACCCAATGCCACTTAAGTTTAGCAATGTTTCGGGTAATGTCAGTTACTTTAGTTCTTCTGCAGATCTCCTCGTTCGTGATTTATTTTATTAAGTATCCAATTTAAATTAAAGAAATGTAATAAAGATTTACTCAGTTGATAACCCAATCTAAAAATAACGAAATAAATAAATAACCAGAGACTTTGTTACACAAATTATGATTCACTAATTATTAGAATTTATTTTTAAAAAAATGTCACCACTTATAAACACATTCAATTCTTCATAATTGTTCCATGTATTACCTATATGTTCCAAATTTATTTATCGAGATAAAATAGATTTAAATCACCTCTACGATATTTGGAATATTCTTACGGTGGCGCAGTTGTATTACGGTGCGACTGCCGTTCTGAGGTTTCGGGTTCGCTCCCCGGGTCGGGTCAAGTGGTATTGGGTTCTTCTACTCAGTATCTTCCCGGAGTTAGGAATTTGTGCCCGATATGGCGACAGGATCGCCCCCTGTCACATCTGGGACGGAACAAGCTCGGCGAAATATGGGTGGTGTAGTTCGCTATTTCACCTTTGCCTAACCCTTCGGGGATAACAGGCGTGAGCTTATGTTATGTTATGTTTAACCACAGTTATGGTCCTCTTTTTTACAGAAGAAAACTCTTCATATGACAAACCTGTCCGCGCCCTTTTGGGCGGACGGCTGCTCGAAACGATTTGCGCAACTTAGAAACTCTTCTGATTAACAAAACTCCTCGGTTCATTTTTATACATGCGACATCCCAGACTCCCCAAGTACGTGGTAACCCAAAATTTTATTTAACAAATTAATCTCCTACGCAAAATTCAATTACATATTAACTGGGTGTCTTTGTCAATTTCGAAATTTCCGGACGTCGACGTTAATTCATGAATTGAAACGTATTCAAATCCGATCCCAAAAGCTATGTTAATACGACATATGTAGGTACTAGAAGCCAAGTGTCTGGAAATTTATTACAATTTACATAAATTTACGGCAGGTGAGATGTCGTGTGTTCATTGCCATTTGCAATTTGATATTGCTAGTGTGGGTACACAAAATAGAACTACTACTCCCATAATGTTACTTAATATGACAAAAAGAGACCGCATGATATGTTTAAATGATATTACCTATGAGATAAAAAAAGACAAGATTGATTTATGTCCTTGTCGCCGTCGCCGATTTTTATTCCTTAGCAAACTTGTAGCATTTATTGTTTTCGTTTTTTTTCATTCAAAAGTTCGTTTTGTGACAGTGACTCCTTGATCTTTAATTTAATTCCTGTATATTTACCTGTAATTACTGTAAGTGCGATGGTGAGTTGCAGTGCTTTAGGTTGCAAAAGCCGTACTATTTCTATTTTATGTGCGGCCACGCTGTAGGTCGATCTGTATAATCTGAGGTATATAAGATGCTCATCATATTTGTAAATAATTTATTACAGCCATGAGTACAAGTTTTTTAGACAATACTTTGTATTATTTTTATCATTTTCAGTGCATCAAGAAAATGGCGGCTATTTGTTAAAAAATGTATCGTTGAAGTTTTTATTACATCTCGTACCATTGCTTTCAATACACTTCACATACAGTAACTAAATAATTATATGTAAAATTTTACCAAGATTACATAGAATAAAGGCAATTAGTGGAAATCAATCAATTACAAACAAGCATTACTACCTTATATGTCAAACCGAAAACTAAAACTTTCTAACCTCTTTCTATTTTCCTGTAATTCCATTGTTTTGTTTATAATAATATTAGATGAAAACCCGGCTTCGTGAGTCATAATACATAATCTTTTAAAAAATGTATGTAGATAGGATCTCTAACTTCACTGATACGTGTGAATCGGCCTTAAGGAACTCAATATGGCATCCGAGTGGCCAATATGGCGACCATTAGAATTTAACAAAATACTCGACAATTCGAATTTTGCTGTTATACTCGTATATTGTCGACTCGAAATCATTATTTTTTTATGTTTTATTATTCAGATAAGGTTTCAATCGAGTCTACCGTACTCCTTGACCGAATTATTAATATAGAGAAGAAGTTTAAAGTCCTTTTTTAACCATTCGTAAGTAAGGAAATTTAGTTTTAGTATATGTAACTAGGTGTGCCCAGTCGCTCTGCTAGCACATAATACTTTATTTTCTCTACAATTGTTTACGAAATAATATCTTTTAAATATTGAATAGTTTAATATACTGAAAAATAACATAATCTATATAGACTTTCTCTCCGGCTTTTCTCGATGTCTGACTTATTTTACGAACTGGTAGCAATGGCGTACACGCTATCTAAACCCCAAGGCTTAAATTGAATAAAAGTATCTTTCGTTTGATTTTAATCTGACTTTTTGTATGGGAACACGATAGTGGGGGTCAATTTAAATCTACTAAATTCACTTTGATCATTATTAAAAATTTGATGACAATTTTTTATTAATTTCATTCAAATCATCAAAAGTACACTAAAAAAAAAAAATCGGTTGCTAAGCAGAGGAAAAAATGCTTATATTAAAACTTGTATTATTTAAACACTAAATCATGTAAATAGGTTCAGCAACTTTTGAATTTATAAACCGACTAACTACAGAACAGACAGCCAGTGGGTCTTTAATAATATTATGTATATTTTACATACAAAATAAAATCTCCCTTCAAGTCCCTGTCAAGAGAAAACAGTAAATTTCTTATAAGTTCTATAAAATATCCCTGGTTAAAAAAATGTTTTACAACCGCCTTAAGTATACACAAATCCTAACAAATTTCGTTATTAATTCGTTGATATGTCAAGAAATCGATTATGCAAAACCAGAACACTGTAGATGGTATTACAGAAAAACATTCAAACATCAAAGTGAAACTAATTTTTATGAAAACGAATATTCCTGACATCGTTCGCATTGTCGACTCGTCGCCGGCGCGGAGCTCCCAGCCATATCATCCCTTTGAGAGTATAATTTCAAAAACATTCCTCGAATATCGTTGATATCGAGATGCTTTGTAGTAATTTTGAAAGAATGAAATCTTTTAAAAACAATTTACCTATGTATATATCGCACGTAAATAATAATCTTTTTATCTGTGTCTATATTTATTTATCCCGTTAACATCTCCTGAACCACGTAATGGATTCTGATGTGGTTTTCCCCTTCATTTAGACATTTCTTCAAGGAAGGTATTTACACATACATAACTTCACACCTTTACAGCTTTATATACGTTCTTCGGTCACGGTTACTTTTGACCTGGCCTTTTCTTAGAACGTTTTCGATTTCGTCCAAATGCGTTCTCCTTGGACGACCCATACCAGCTTGCCCAGTCACACTCGTCTTGTAAATCTGTTTCATCAATCTTCTTTCATCCATCCTCTCCACCTGTCCAAGGCAATTAAGCATCTCTTTCTCTATCTTTATTATGACAACCTATACTACATCACAATATTCTCTTATCACACTGTTCATTACTTTATCTGTCACTCTCACGTCAGCTATACTTCTCGTCTGTACCCTACACGCTACCATACATAAGGATACTAACAAACTCGAATACACGTGCCTTTACACGGAAACTTGCCTTTTCTATGTAAATTGTCGTATATCTTAACTAAGCTTTTGATTAAGGAGAAAAAAAAAATTTTTTTTTGTAACGAAGTCGGTAAAAAATCCAATTTTCATGGCTGTAGTGGGCTAAACATTACGAGATACACCAAAATAATGTCCTAAACAATTGTGGTTCTTCAAAAATCTTATACAAAATTGCTATTCCTAGGTTGGCTCACAGAACTATATTTTTGTTTTCTTTTCTTTTTTTTTCATCTTTTCTTATTTATGTAAATATAAAATAATGTAAAAATGTTTGCTCTCTATGAAAAATATTATCTAAACATTTCATCCAATTATGATTAAACTTTGTTGAAATGTTCTGCATACGTCCTCGAAAGTTCTTCATCTTTCCTTAGCTTTGCAACAATATGTACAGTTTGTAATATTATTATAAATGCGATTGTGCCATAACTACTGAGACGATAACCAAGAAATTTCGAATAAACGTTTCGACGGGTACATAAACAAACATAAGATATATATATATATCTATATATATATATTCCTAAATTTTTGTACAAACCCTCCATTAACGCAAACGAAACCACGATCATATTTCAAATTAAAATCCTTGTTTAATTGTGACGATACCACGTAACTCCAGAAACAAATTAAATTACCGGATATTTACCGCGAACAATTAAGAGTCGTTCTCTTAATTAATATTTATTAATTAACTTTTGCATTTCACGAAACTAAATATGTACCTACGTCATACTACCCACTCTTTTAATTATTCTTGCACACAGTATGTTACATTACACAACATTATACCTACATATTTTTTTTTTTTACCAGAAAACGATTATTAGCAATCACACACTTATATTTACTTTATAGTATTCCATAGTATAAACATTAGTGGTGTGGTAATTGTAATAATATAACAAATCATGAAATGGGTTAATTTTCGTGATCGTAGATTTCTATTATTTTATTTCAACAGAACGACGCGAGATAAGTAATGGCGACTTACGCGAAACGAAAAATAGCGATTAATTGTATGATACAAAAAGTAATACTGATTTAGGTTTTTTCATACTATAATGAAGAACATGAAAAGCGGGCGCAGCCGCGGGTACACAGCTAGTTCTATAATAAGCTTAGGGATTCGGTGAAGGAAAACACTGTGATTAAACTATAGTATGGTAGTTGTGCTTTATTAATCTGGCTAGCTTACCACTCACAAGTTTAATTAAACTAATTGAATTATTCATTGAAGTGAAAACTTTTATGGCCGCGTTGAGTGAATTTCGCTAGGGGAAAAACTTATAGATTCGCGTCATATGACGTCAGCATTCAGCGATATGCTATAATCTGTTAAATATAAGATGACGTTTAAGTGAATGCTGTTCTGTTGTCATACAATCAAAAAAAAAAAAAATCTTTATTCAATTTAGGCCCTGAAAAGGCACTTATGAACGTCAAAAGCTACCACCGGTTCGGAAACAACAAGTGTCGAGAAGAGCCGGCAAGAAACTCGATCTGGTTTTTTTTACTTGTTTTTTATGTTATTAAAATGAAACAATTCATAATAACAATAAACGGTTTTAGTGGAAGCACAAAGTCGTCAGGTAAATCGGTTTTGTACTTTGGTACCATATTGTAGAACCTGACACTATTGCCTAAAAAGCTTTTATTGGTCTTACTAAGCCTAGAGCAAGGAACGGATAGTTTGTGATTACTTCTGGTAATAAAATTGTGCCGGCCGATTGCTATATCAAACTTGTTTAAATTTTTGCGGACGTACATTAAATTATCAAAGATTTATGTATGTATGTATTGGGAGGGCAAAGATAATATAGTATATTCCTTAAACTTCAGTGATTCGCGAGGTCACATCAACTCTAAAATATTTTTCCATAAATGCCCGATTAAATATTCGAGTAGAAATATTATATTACGTTGGTTGTCTAAAGTCTGTGTATTATTAATTTATTTTTTATAAAACTTTTTTCAAAGTTTTCACTTCCATCGGCAGTCTGTATGACTGCCTAGTTTTTTTGATCGTATAAGAACTTCATAGCATATACGCATTTGGTGCAAAACCATACAAAACATAATCTAAAAGTGCCAATTAAGAAGTAATACTTGTTAATTATTTTTCGTACTTATTACTTATCAAGTTATACCTACATAAATAATTAAAAAAACTTTACGTATTAACCAGAAAACAATTATAAACAATAATACCCATTCATATTTTAACGGAATAAACAATTTCGAAAATATTTCAGTTTTATAACCCTCGTGGGCATATAATTGTTACGTCGTAATTTACAACAGCACGCCATTCGATTATGAGAGTTTGAATGGTATTTCCTCTGTTTGTATGTCTAATTAAATTCATTTCGTTTACAGTTATTTATTACAATGTTACAGAGAACAATTAACAACATAAAATCATATAATACGTAATACTTGTAATGTATTATTTCTATACAAAATTATTAATATTATCATTGATTCACCAATGCTTCTTAGTAAAATTAATTTTCGCGTACTTCATAAGAAAGAAATAATTAGTCGCAAAAAAATATATGTTCAATAGCACCTTTTAAAACATGTTACTCATTTATTCGACGTGCATTTTGCAAATTTATTACAATAACGTATTAAATTCTATTAATCCTTTTAATGTTTCTCTTAGAATGTTAAAAAAAAGTATTACAAAAATAATTTATAATTAATCTTATATTTTGAGTTGCAGTTTATTTCATATTAGTTACAGAGGTAGGTTATTTATACTTTATAATAAAATACACAATATGTATGGTATATATTTGTTATATATATATTGGAAACTATAGGTCATTTTGTTTGCATTGTTTACGTTGTTTTTATACGTTGATATAACTCTTTGTTTCTTTATAATAAATATATGTTAATTTTCTATCATAACATAGACATTAAAATAATAGTTCTAACAAAGAGTTACCTTCATTCAATCAGTCTACTTGTATTCATGACGTAATCTATATACCATCACCTCAAAACAACTGAACATCTGATAATGTTCTACTACTGCCATTCGACGCGAAATTTGTCGTAGATGGTTATAGGCTATTTATTTTTTGGATTCCATCGACCCTCTCTCATTTTTTTTTCATTTACTCTTATGTACATTACTTCCGCTAATAAAAACAAACGACTCTCATTTTTCTTAATTCCTTTGTTTTTTAGGTATAAATTATTTGAAAATTGTATTAAGCTGTGAAGAATATATGAAATGCAGGCAGAACCGCGGGCACACAGCTAGTATTTTATAAACAGCAAGCTATATTGTATGTAGCTATACTTTTGTTATGTTAATATTTTAGAGGCGGACTTAAATTTTCATAGAAAAAGAGCTTCTATAAAAATTTAAATTGGTTTCATTCCGTGACTGAAATGCTGACGTGTTTGAAATTTTAAGTTATTTTTAAAGAAGCGAGAAATGTTTTAATGAATGATTATTGTTGTATTAAAGGCCGCGCGTCCCGAGACGCACATCTTTTTTTTTTGTAGATGTTTTTGTCCGGAACCTTTTTTATTATTATATAGGGTTTATCGTTTTGATCAAAATATTACCTGAGGGGCAGTTTAGGTATTACGTTATAAGAATTAAAGACATTTTTGACTCTCCCTTCCTTCTTGTCAGAAATAGTATCTTAAAGTTTAACATAATTACAACAAACCTGTTTAAATTTAGTTGTTTAGCTGGAGTGAAGATGATTGACAAAGTCAGGAATAGTATGATAAGAGAACGCTATGGTGTGGTAGAGAATGTAGTGTCTAAGATAGAAAAAGGAATGCTTAGTTGGTTCGGGCATCTAGAAAGTATGGACAACAGAAGAAGGACGAAACGAATTTACAAGAGGAGGGTGATTGGGCACATCGGTAAGGGTTGACATAGGCGAACGTATCTCGACCAAATCGAGCACGTCTTAAATAAAGACCGGGTGAAATGCCTCCATAACCGTCGTGCATGTATGAAAGGGCTCATGAAAGTAGAGGAAGCGAAAGAGGTGTGTCAAAATCGTAGCAAGTGGAAGTACGTAGTCTCTGCCTACCCTCACGGAAAAAAGGATCAATACTATGAAAGTAGTAAAAAAACATTGCTGACGTAATAACCATTTAGACGCCCCGTCCCCCATATCATAAAAATAAGCATCCTTATTCCCACCGATGCTAACGTAACACTTAATAGGTAACTTACGCAAGTAAATTTACCAATTTGCAAATAAAATAAAATGTGGAAATTCGAATGAACATTTGTTACTATGTTTACGATACAACAGTAGTACAGAATTAAATAAGTTAGTTGTTAGTTAGCGCATGGACACAATTAACATTGGAATTCAATTAGCACGTGAACGTTTAGTAGGAATTTGCAGAGGCGCTTTTACTGTTTAATGAAAAATGTAACTTTCTGTGATGTTTTACTCAATTTTTTTTATATGTAAGACATCTTTATATGTATGAAATATTGACTATCTAGCTTTGTTTCTCGAATTAAACTCAGGAGGGTGCTATAATAAAATGAACGTCATTTTGCCGAAAATCATGACGAAAATTAGAGTCTCGACACCATGAAACAGAAACCACGATTTGTTCTAAGAAATGGATTGAAATAATTTTCAATGAAGAGAATTGCGTTCCCAAGTCTAAAAATTTAGAGAATTATTTGTAGATTAGGGAAGCAAAATACACATTCACATTCATAATGCTGTTAATACACGTACGGATCGGACCGCGGACATGGTACGTCGAGCGGCCGAGAACATCAGTCGCCTAAGTATAAGTCATAAGTCGTGGATTGGGAATAACATTTGTCAAAAAGATCGATTTTTTGAATCGATTCAAAAAACATCGAGGTCAAAGAGATGAATATTTTTTCTATTTGTTTTATTTGAGTTTTTATTCGTAAATAGTATTCTTCCAGAGGTCGAAATTAGACTATAGTCATCATTTGTTCCAAAAACTGTTTCCAATTTTTGTTATTAACCATACTAAAGGTCATCAATAGCAACTAAACAAAAAAAGAATCCCTAACCTATTAAGAAAAAATTACACTAAACTGTTTTATATTTGCCTGTTTACAGACGATCATCATATTATAGAAAACAAAAAGCAACACTCTAATAATCGATACTTTGTGCCTCGATGTTTTGTGAATCGATTCATCTAACTTAGATTCAAATCGAATCAAAAATCAATTTTTTTTTCAGAAAGAATCTATGGGACTGATAACATGGGCCGACCGCCATACTATGTTCACGGTCAGGTCCGTACGTGTGTTAACACCTTAACACTACGTCATAGACAAAAAGATTGATACAGTCTAGAAATAAATAGGTAGATAATTATTCCAAATTATTTGCAACAAAACTATTTAAAAAAAATGTTATGTTTATTATTTTGAAACGATGATGGCGCAGTTGGTACTGCTGTCAGATTTCGAGCCAACAGACCCAGGTTCGAGACCAAATATCCAACTCTAAAAAATGAGTCTGAGCTTTCGTTAAAGGAATACATTGTAAAGAAACCGTTATATAATGGTGGGGCATTTTCTAATATTGCCCGCCAGGGTAGCTACTACCCTCATGTTTGAAAACCTTTAGTTAAATACCAATGGGTGGGTTCCGGGAGTATCACTTGAGAAACAGCACCTCTAGGCTTAGTGTGTTTTACATCCTGGAGTACACTGTCACTTAAGATCAGGTGAGATTGTGAGTCAAAGCACTGAGCCTATAAAGTGTATAAAAAAGTCATATTTAAATACATTACGTGTAAATATATTGTTTAATATTAATCATTCTCAGAAATTTTGGTTAAATAGGAAAATAGGTTTGTGGTATTCTAGTAAATTCCGATAATTCCTAAACACATCCTCGAACTTGATATTATGTTACGTATTTAGCGCAAACATTATTGCAATAGAAATGCTTCTCAGTAGGTATTTTAATTTAATATTACGTTGTTTTTAGACTCCAAAAATATGTTTTTATTATTGATCGCCTTAGACGTGTGGACTTAACTTCCTAGTATTTTTAGATTTAAGAAAAGTTTATAATATAAATTAAATTACTTCCTTTCAACCCCTAAGACGTCCACTGCTGGACATAGGTCTACCCCAATAAGAGGGGGATTGTAGTAGTAGGTGTATGTGGTACTCAAAGGATGCTGCTGCCTACCCCCTAGTTTATATTTGCTTTAAGTAATTTTTACGACACCCACGGGAAGTTATGGGGTGGTACTATTATCAGCCGGCACCACACGGCTACTTAAATCAAATTTATTTACTATTATATAAAAAATATATCACATAAGATACATTATAATGTAATGTATGTAACATTAGATTTAGAATCAAACATATTAATCGAATTGAATTAAATATCAAAATAATCAAATAATAAAAATATCCTACCTTAAATTATTGAAAACTTAAATAATATTATAACAAAAAAGTATTTAAACCTAATTCGATTCCTTATTGAAACAAAATGCGCGAAGAAATAAACCGTACACTAATATACAAATTTCAATGGCTCTTTTCACTCTTTATTTTAGTACCTTTGTGATAACCATAGAGAAAAATAAATTTCATTTTTCTTTTGAAACGAAATCCAATTCTGTGACGAGATAAGAATGAAAACTAAATGGGATATTTCCGAACCGAATTTCATCAGCGTGCGAAATTAATATTCTTCATTATATTCGTGGATATTTGTAGGAAATCTAAAAAGTTAACGAAAGCTTTATAATATGCATGTTCAATGGTTTTTATACACGGAGTCTGGTTTTGCGTTAGTAGGTAAACAAGTAGAATGCTTTCATCTGGGTTTGCATGAATAACTTCCTCAATTTACAGACATACATATATAATTTTTTGACGTGAAAAAGTTGACGTTTTATTATAAAAATAACTTATTATATTTTTTTTTTGTAAGAAACGGTACACAAAAAATTAATCATATAAAAAATCTCTGATTATTCAAAACTATAATTTGAGATTTGCTAAAACTAGCAAAATCGAAATCTAAGTATAATTACAAGCTCATAAATAAAATTTATTTAAATCGGCATTGTCATGACGTGACAATGCTGCCAGTCTTCTGTGTACGATTCCTTGCGTCGGCGATTTCGAATGCTACGATTTTTTGCAAATATTTTTTAGGATTAGAATATTAGAAATATTTATTCAAATTTATATAATAATTTATAATTAAATAACAAAAAACTAAATTAAAGTACCTAATTAATACTATTACCTGTATAAATAATGAATGCCGTCCGGCTTGCCGCCAGACGGGAAGGTTCCCAGAAGGCCGGCCATATTGCCACGTTGGATAACGATGATAATTCGCGTGCCAAATATTGGCCCGCCCTCTGGTCGCGAGACGAGTCGACTAGACGACTCGCAAATTCCTTAAAAAGGTTTTGAGCACTAGAACCCCATGCCCCCAGAGTTTCGACCCCAAACGGAACAAATATGTAATAGACATTAATAATTCATTAATATTAGAAATATTATTTTATTATGAAATCATTATGTATTATTTATTTATGAATAAAATTTATTTCTTGTAAATTATATTACTTTTTTAATATACGCATGGACAGTATAAAATAAATATATTAATATGTAATTATAATTTTAATATATACTTCATAATGCATTTTTTGTTCTTTATTTTAGATTTTTTTTGTGAAATAACTTATTTATGAGGTACCATATTATATTCATTAGAGTAATATATTTTTTTGAAAAAAAAACACCAAAATATACAGTGTTTATACCCCGCACACGATTTATTATAACTTATATGTATTCAAGAAATATAATTGACAATAGTCATTTTTTTAAATTCGTCTTTGAACTGAAATTATCTTTAGCGGCGTTGAGCGATTTTCGTTTGGGGGGGAAAAACTTATAGATTCGCGTTAGCAATGCTATCTTAGGCTACGTCAGCCATCAACATGCTACAGTGTGTCAAGTATAAGATGATTTTTAAATGCTGACTCTCAGAAATAATTAATAAAATTTATACTTACGAAGCCTATCATATGTTTTGATTATAAATATTTCTTATGAATTCCTTGGGGCGCCAATACACGTAAACACTAGACATATGTTAAATGTTAGGTTATCTTAATAATTACAATTAACAAATTATACAAATATAATTACTCACTAAATAATTTAAACATTATAACAGTTTTTCTAAAGTGTCGAGTTTTCACTTCTGTCGGAAGTCTTCATGGCTACATAGACTTTTTTCGTTTATATATATATATATAATTTTCGGAATAATATTTTACGGAAGTATATACTTTGTTGAGGTGCCTAAAAATAAATTAATAAAGTGTTTTTACTCTCCTAATACAGAAAGAAAATATGAAAATATTTTGACGCTCAGCGACGACGTGCCGCTAATGGCTCTAACGAAGTTTTGTCGAAAAGCTTTGCGAGTAGCTTATATAGGAACTTTGACAAAGAAACATTCATTTTTGTATAGTTATCTTAGTTGTAATTAAAAAAATACAACTTCCGACCTTCATTATGAGAGTATATAATGTTCACGATTATTTAATCCACTAAAGTTTCGCATTTAATTAACTTAATTCTTTTCTCTAAAATACACTTGTTTTTTTATACTATTTAGTCTGAGCGCTTTGGCCATAATCTAACTAGGCGCTACTTGCCCAAGATAGTAAACATGCTAAGCATAGAGGTACTGGCTGTCAAGTGATGCTACCAAAACACCTTTTTGTTTGCAACAGATTTTTAAACTATAAGGTGAAAAGTAATCAAGCTGGAATTATAAACTGCAATGACAACACGCTATGGTTTCATTATGTAAATTACCTTCTTATAAGCTCAGGCTTCAGATTAGAATATGTTTATTCTCATAGAGGGATTTAGGAAATCATTATGAAAAGAAAGAAAGAGTGTGACTACAATTGTAACACTAGGGATGCTCCGTACCAAGAATTACAATTGTTGTCAATAACAAAGTCATTTGTTTTTTTAAATATTATTCATAATATCATCATTTACTTTCATTTTGCACTCTCCTTTGTCAGTTATCATTTCATCATTCACACCTTTTATACACATATGATTTTTCTCACAGTCCATCCATACGTTCTGTGGTCTCTCTCTACTTCTATATCCATCTACCTTCATTTTTCTTTAAATAGTTACGTGACTTTCATCTCTCTTCATGACATGTCCATGACTTTTACTTCTTAACTTCTCTCTCACTGTAGCTATATTCAAACTGATATATAATTTAATAAAACTTCTATTTACCATTAAAAATCACAAATTCATTCTAAAATGTAGGAAACATATTCTTTTGCTTTAAGGATATAATTAAAGGAAGTATCTACGTTTCCATTTTAACAGTCGTTGACCTAAAACTATGTGTTACACTTTCATGCACATGAGTCTTATAAAGAGTTTGTGACCTTCTCCAGAGGTAATCGACTGAGCTTTAAAAACAAATATTAATCTCCCGCACTTACGTTAATCAACTATAGATTTTTGATGTTTTTGGCGGGATCTCAGTCTGTCATGTAGCAGTTATTGTCTTTAATCCATTATCTTACATATTTGACCCCATATTGTGTCATTTTGGTGGCGTTTTGTATGATGTAGTTTGGTCATTGCGCACAGATATAATTTAATAATAATAATAATAATAATTTATTAGACCAAAAAATCACACAATCTCATACATTATCAAAATAAACACAGAAGTTTTGTGAGCATAACTTAATGATTTTACACATCTGCCTGCCAAACTAGGATTCCCTGTATCTTGGCAGTAGGTTTCGCTCTGTTGACAAGTGCTCATCTGCTGCTTCAATATTCAACATAAGGATATTAATTAATAAGATGTGTAAGTGAGTGTAGTGTAAAGTAAATAAATTATCATTAATTGGAACACAAAACGTTTATTCTGAGGTACCACGAAAACTCCATGGAAAATTCTAGCAAGAGACCCGTTTTGCTGGAGCTTGGAAACGTTGACACAAAATTTACTTAAATTATCTCATAATACTGGCAGAATTGTGTATGTAAATAGCAGATTGCCATTAACCAAGAAAAAAAGGTTTGACTTGACAGCTACATTTAATCAATTAGATTAATATTTATTTTATTTCGAACGCGCATTACTGATAAACAGATTTTAATACGATTTTCATATTAATAAGTGAAATTAATTGAAAATAGGAACAAAGTTAATTATCATTACGTCTTTAAATAAATAGTATTTGAGTGGTAATTATAAAATTATTATATTGATTTAAGTTTGAAAATGGAAAAAAAACGTAAATACTCATTGTTTAACTATATGATTGTCTTGTAACAAGTTGTAACATTATGTTATTACGTACTAAACAAATGATCGTATTAGAATTTATTGTAACATTTATGAACATATTTAAGTGGTGAATATATAATGTCAACAATTCTTTAAATACCGCGTGTATGGATTAAAACTTACTGAAATAATATTTCATATTAGAAACACATTATAAGATATAAATAAGAAATGCTTTAAATGTCTTGAATGTAATTTATTCTCGACTTCAATACGGAAATGGTACTTTTTGGGTTTCGTAGAAAACCTTATTAATGTAATAAAATTGAATTTCAATATTTTACGAGGAATAATAAATAGGTATATATTTCTATGATTTCTTTCATATCAATAACTGTTGTAAATTGAAATTGCTATGATATTTTTGAACGCGACTGTATGTTGTCCTGATGTGCACTCATGTAGAAAATGGTTTCCAGACGCCGAACAACACTATGAAACCGGCTAACGACGTAGAAAACTGGTCGTACTTAGTTGAATTAGATTTCCAAGCCGCCAAGTCTGTGGTCAGCTAATAATCAGCTTATAGCCAATTTCTTTCTTCAAGCAATATACAATACAGTACATTTGTCACGGTTATTAAAGTTTTAAAGTGTACTGTTATTTTATAATCATTTTCAAAAATAATATCAAACTTCGCTGGGTGTCCTTGCAGATTATAGATTAAATCACTATCCTTATAAATGGTACAAACGCAAATGTTGACTTATACGATCCTTAGAACTCTAAAATATATCGACCTATTAAAAAAAAACTAGGTGGACTCCCGACAAAAGTGAAAACTCGAAGCATTGGAAAAACTGTTTTTTAATGTCCAAATTTCACAATTTGTTAATTGAAATTATTAATATAACCTAACAGTTGACATATAATATTTGTCTAATTTTTACATCTATTAGCGCTTCGAGCAATTTCATATAATTTATTCATAATCAAAACATACGGTAGACTGCGTAAGTAGGTATACTTTTTATTCTTTATCTCTGAGCGCCAGCAGTTAAACGCCATCTTATACTTGACATAATGTAACATGTTAACGGATGATGTCATTTGGTAACGCGAATCTATAAGTTTTTCCACTACTGAGAATCGCACAACGCCGCTAAAAAAAATTTCACATCAAAAATTGCGGAGTGACAGGGCTTTCTTGTGCGACCACCATGCACACGGTGAAAACTCCGCTTTTGGGAAATATTGCGGCGAGTTGCGTTCCAGGATGTACTAGTGTAAATCCCCCAGTTAGCATGGTAGCAAGCCTTTTTTTTTTTTTTTTGACGGGGGGAAATTGCATTTACGCACTACCCTTACCTATTGTATTAGTGAGACCGAAGTCCCCCAATACAATAGGTAAGGGGGCACGGAGGGACGAACTCCGTGCCAGTGTGGGACTCACCCGGGCGTGAAGCGCCCGGAAATACCCACTAAAACCCCCCGGGGCCGTCCACTGCATTTGGGATGGGGGCGACACGGGGTGGCTTTCGCAAGCACCGCGTCGCCCCCTGCAGCGAACCCACCGGGCCTCGTCCGTGCAATGGCCCAGTGGGGATGGGGGAGAATATTTCTCCACCCCAACTCTTCGCCCGCCTCTCGAAAGAGGAATGACCAAGATTGGTCGTCCATCCAGGGGGCAGGATATACTTCCTGCCCCCCCCCATGAAATATGAAACATGAGACAGACAGTGACGGGCAAAGAGAAAGGTGAAGAAACCCGTCACTGTTGAAAAGGAAGAAGAATGGGTCTCTCTCCTTTACTCATCTTGCCAGACCGGCAACACAAGCAAGGAGAGGGATACCCAAAAAAAAAAAAAGAAGAGAAGAAGAAGACAGGTCCCTCTCCTCTGCTCATCTTGTCAAACCGACAAGACGAGCAAGGAGAGGGAATCCCAAGAAAAAAGGGAGAAGAACACACACACAAACACACACCAAACACCAAACCAAACAACCATCAACGCTGAAGCATGGTAGTAAGCCTAACTGGATCGCAGCCACCGTAAAAACACGTCATGGTGACATGTTACGGCGTGCTGCATTTCATGACCAGGGATCAAATGTATATTCCGACCTACCTAATGGCTTTAGCTGTGATAGTGTAGGCATTATCATCCGACTGTCGGTTCATCTATTGGTCAGCGTAATTATTGTACTATATTTTTATTTAACATTAAATGAAGTGTAATTGTATTGCCGAGCCCTTAAAATAAAAACAAATTAGTATAGAGGTAAACTTAACTGACAATGGCATGGCCATAAAGCTCGCAAAACCGAATGTCTACTACGCACCGGAAGACGCAACGTAACAAGCAGACAAGTTGGACCGACGACATGGTGAAAGGCGTGGCAGTCAGCTGGAGGAAGACCCGTTGTTGTAGAATTCCTTGGGGGAAACCTATGTCTAGCAGTGGACGTCTTTCGGTTGAATAGATGGATGGATTGTATAAAGGGACAGGGTTTAATTACATTTTAGGATTCTATACGGGTTCTTCGAGAAACATATTGAAAACATTCATGCATTAAACGTTTAAATCTATGTAATTTGGAAAAGCATAAATGAATTTTAATTATGATTACTATGATTTAAAGTATGTATCCAATTGTTACAGATTACCCCCATATCGCCAAAATGGAAGGCGGCCATAGTTCAGCGCATTGAAGATGAACGACAATTGACTATGGTCGCCATGGCGAGAGGCGCTAAACTACATCCAGGACAATTCTGGGACTTGTCCGGCACTTTCCTGTTCACTGTATACGTTATGACTGCTTTAGGTAATACAATACTTAGTGTGATCTATTTAATACTATATAGGCTTATCTACATTTGAGTATATTCCCAAATGATGTTTAGTGGGAATATGGCCCACAATGAAACAAGCTTCGCTAAGGATATTAGACAATGACCTGTTATCATGCTATAGCTTAATAATGATGTTTTTCACTACTAAAAATCTAGAGGTCATTATAGGATTCATCCCTTAAGTTCTCCTTTATTTCGTAACCAATATTTAAATCAGTAGAATATAGAATACAACTAATTGCAACACTGTCGTATACCGCAAGATAAGCGGTCAATTTTGAAAAGTATATTTTATTTAGGCGTAGCGGCCTATTAGAACTAACCTCGGTATGACTGCAATAATATTTGAAATTGATTAATCTGGATCTGCAATAGACTCGACATTAAATGGATCAGAAACAGGTTAGGAATGAATTAACTGTCACAAAAAAATATTGCTCCTTAGGTTTTGGTGCTCCAGTGCCACAGACTCCTTGGGGTAGAACTTCGGCTTTAATATATGCTCTACTCGCTGTACCTACACATATTTACTTAAGTAAGTCAATAGACTAATTATTACAATAATTACCTTCAACAAATACAGTATCTCAACGTTTCGTGTCACGCATAAACAGTTGATGTATATTTATCGGACTGATTAAATGCTGTAGATCGGTACGTTTCACAGAATTTTTAAGGCGAACGCTTAGGACCCTCAGCCAGAAAAGTGGGAAAGCTAGCGCAAGGGTACTAATGTGGCTCGGATTAGGCTGCTATTAGAGAAATAAATTCAGCAGACTTTGACGTACTTATTTAACTACGTAGTAGTAGATTTCTACGGTGATTAAAGAAAACTTTAATATACCTTACAGAAGAAATGTAAGAAGTAATGTGTTTTCAGCAATTATACAATAATAATACTTCTGATACATTATTCCAGTGTTAAACATGAGTACGTGCGTGATTATTCAAATAGAAATGATCATCGATAAATGTCGAAAGAAGTTATGTCATGGCAGAGTGCATAATAAGAAACCGAATAAAAAAGGTAAGTTAAAACTTGCTAACATTTCTAAACTAGCTAAAATAAGCTAGAGATCAAATCATTTAAGTCAGTAAGTATTGCAAAATTCAATTACAAGGAGATAATGATTTTGCGATGAACGACATACTTAATTGTGCTTTAAAAAATTGTTTAAGAAATAATTGTTTTACGCCAACAGAATACGCCTTCTTCATAAATTAAATTATGGTTATGTTCGCCTTAGTTCATTCATAGTGCTACAAAATTATGTAAGCAGTTTTACCAAAAATGTGGTAAGGCTTTAAAGTAATCGCTTTATATACTCGATAAAATAGAACGTATACATTCGTTGCTAAAGTTGATTATCAACTGTACAGCGCATATTATGACAGTTGTACGCAAGCAAGCCGACGGCGCTATCAGCTAAAAATTAGCAATCAGCGTAAATGGCGCAATTATCATGTGATCTCTGTTTTATCATTTGGTTAATTGATTTCATACAATTTTGTAACAATACTAGTTTGCTAAAAAATATAGCAAAGGCGGCAAAGTCCATTGAATATATTTTTGTATAATGGATTTTGATACTTACTATAGTGGTAACTATATTTACATATATGAAATTGAAATATTAATTATTTTAACCTACATATATATTCATAAATCAATTTCATTATGTTAATAAAATAATTTTACATAATACAAAAACATAAAATCAGTAACGTTTATTATTAGGATCTTCAAAATAGTAAACTTAGACTAAACACTGATGAAGAATTTAGAGTTGTTGATAGTAGTAAAAATGTCGTAACAATGTTTTTATTTATTTTTCATGTTTTTATTACTCTTTATATAACTAACTAGCTCTTCCTACGGCCCTGCCCGCGTATCATTCTTTTTATTCTTCACTGCGTAATATAGTTTTTAAACAATCATTAAAAAAGAATGGATTCCACATTATTTTTGGTATTAACAGAAACCATACATATTCTTCACAAAATCAAACACTCGCCACCAAATATGATCATTGAATCGGACTTTGTTCACAATTTTATTGAGTTTTAATTTTTCGCCAGTCAATTTGCCGAGTAAATAAAAGAAATAGCTAAAGATATAGCTTATCTGAAACTTACACACTTCGCAGAATGTCCAATTCTTGTCGAGTAGTTTGAATTTTAAATGAGTATAAAGCCAATCTTAATCAGACTGACTCCGTTTTTAATCTGGCTTGTCTTCTCTGATCTATGGATCAATTTACTTAATTTGGTATGGAGATACTGTAAGAACTGGAGTCCAAATTTCATGTAAATGTTAATTGCTAACCTTAATTCACTCCGACTACAAATTTAGCTGAATCGAGTATCAACATTGATTCTAGCTAGGTATTTAGATAGATACCTAAATATGGATAGTATCTCTAATAACTTTTTTTAAAATTATTTACATGGAAAGTTACCATACATGTTTTTAATCCATATCATCTAATCCATATCATCAAATTTGGAATTAATAAATTTGACTTTTTATTTATATTGCTAATCGTATAGATTTTTATTTCAAAAATCTAAACCTAAGAAATGTGATATTTAAGAGAGATTAGGTATAAATTACAAACTTAAACTAATATTACTAAACATCTACATACCAATAAGTAAAATTGAAGTGTCTGTTTGTAATATCAATTTTTTACTAAATACATATACGATATGATATATACGATGGCTAGACCAAAAATACAATTATTAAAATGATTGTCTGTCTTTCTGTCTGTTTGTTCAGGGTAATCTCCGAAACGGCTTGACGGATTTTGACGGGACCTTTTTTGGCAGATAGCTGAAGTTACTTTTAATATTCTAATATAATTTTAGCATAAAAAAAAAAATAAAAATAAAAACTCAAAAAAAAATAAATAAAATCCGATTCAATGTTTTACGTCCAAGTGCTTGCATTTATGAGAAATATTTTACTTTATCTTAGTACCAAAATTTTTTAAGTAAAATTTTTAGGGTTCTGTAAAAAAAACTTAAAACGCAGTGAAGAATATATGAAACGCGGGCGCAGCCTCTGGCACGCAGCCAGTTATATTAATAAAATCAACTAACGCTTATTTTTTTCAATAATCCAATTGATTTATATATAACAGCATATATGTAGTTACACATAAAAAACAAAGTAAAAAAAACACACAGGCTTTAGACGCCTAATTACGAGTATAACCATTAACGATATTAAAGATTGCTATTAGTCTGCCTGCGACAGCAAAAATCCAATAGGTAGCATCGTTAACAGCGAGGTTTAATGACCTTTTAAAACGATAATTACGATTATTAAAGGTCTTCCCAATGATTATGAGATAAAATTAAACGCGAAAAGTACCTGTTATGCATTATTTTATTCACACATATGTATTTATATTTGTATATGGTACTACTTATTCATTATTAGGTAAGTTGACTGGTATGATTTATTGTTTCATCAAAAAACAGACCGCTGAAACAAAACATATATTTTAATCTATGTTTATTAATAATACAAAGAATTTGGCTGCATGGTCTAGTACCTTTACCTTTTCCGTGGAAAGGAAGAAATGGATCTAAGGAGTTTTTGGCGGGATCTCAGTCTGTCATGTAGCGATTTTCTATAATTCATTAAATTTATGTATATCATGTATATCAATTATCATGTAATCTTGGTGTTGTTTTGTGCGATATAGTTTGGTTATTGAGTACAAGTTTATTATGGGAAAATAACGCGTAGAATTTATTCTGAGTTGCCGACAATACTCCACGGAAACATCTAGCAGGATGAGACACAGTTTTGCTGGGTAACGCTGATACAAGATTGAAAATATGTCATACCTACATGACACTGACACAAATTGTTTGTTAAAAATTGCAATTATAAAACAAGAAGAAATAGAAATAAAAAAGGGTTTTTTTTATATTTTCTGTGAGAGTGGACTATTCTGAGATATGATATTACGTGTTTCGTAAAAATTCAAAACACATAGATAGATATTCGTTTTATCTCCTCTCAAAATCTCCTACTAAAAACTATAAACTCTTGTTTTTCAGAATTTTATCAACCAAGTGGAGTATTTATTTATAATAAAACAATTGTTGATTCCCATAAGTTAAACGCCCTACTGTATACAAGTAGGTAGTGCATTTTAAGTTGAGGCATTCAATAAGACAATTACAATATCTTGATAAATTTATAATAATATTTCAAGACAAATAAATTTATAAATTGATAAGTAAGTTAATGTTTCATCGTGCTGTAATCGTGATATCGTGATATTTAACCAGTCTATATTTACTGTTTTGCAGGAAGTAATTATTGCAGTAACAATGCAGAAGTTATGAAGCCTTTAAATAAAATTAAATGCTATAAGAAAATAAAGGTAAACTTTCAACATTATTATAAATCAATAATATAATTTATTAAGAGAATATGCGAGCACTGGTTATTCCATACAAACGTAGTCCTCCATGGAAAATAACATTGTGGTAAATATTTTTGTAACAAATAATATATCCACCACCGCCATGCTAGTACGATTTCCATAAATTTGTTATCGTAGAAACTAGGAGCCTTTGAAAATGAAAAAAATGCTCGATTTTTACCGTAATTTTAAGACGTTCGTCAAACGGATTTGATGGATAAAATTTAAAAAAGCAAAACTTAGAGGCGTAGCCAAAGTTTTTCTTATTCTATAAATGAAAATTAAAAATCGGTTCAGTTTTGGAGATGGAAACGGTACTACGAAATATTATTTTCGTCTATTTTGCATAGGTAAAATCAGCCCGAGCTGCAGTTGTCCTTTTCGTGTAACTCTTTCTTACATGCGCAACGCGATAGCAATAGATTTCTGAGACATATACTTTTCAAATTTGTCACCGACCGCATATACTCTTCACTAAATAACAACATTAAAACTACGTAACGTCATGTTTTTTTGTACAGACTTTACTGAGTGTATTTTTCGTGTGCCGTTGTCTGCCACTCGCTATAATTTTCTACTACGTGTGTGGCGTTGTGGGCTTCGGCGTGTTACGGGAAAAGGAGCCATTGGAAACTGCGATGTTCCCACTAGAGTTTACCACAACCGGCGGTTTGGAACATGTCGGTGTTCACAATTACATTATAAATTACCTACATAAATAAACCTGCTAAATAAATTAGTAAATATTTAATTTAAATATAATGCATGTAATGCGCAGGGAGGAAAAGGATGTTGTATGAAAGGTATTGGATATGAATGTTGACAGGTATAGAAGAAGACCGAAGAAAAGATGGAAGTACTGTGTGAAAGATAATATACTACGAAAGAGAGTCAATGTGATGATCTCAAATAGAGACGAATGGAAGAGGAAGAAATGTTGCGCCGACCCCAAATAAAAATGCGACAAGGGCAGAGAATGATAATAGCCCGGGTAATATTACAAGAGAACACGCTTGTGGTAATTTTTTTGAATAATTGACTACTAGTAATTGCCCAGTGGTCGATATTCCATGACCATAAATCATTAAATTTCGTTTCGTTTATAAAAGCGAAATTATCTATCTTTCTAAATTTATAAGGAAAATGGGGTTCCTTTGACGCACTATCACCTCAAAACTACTTAACATATCGGAATGGGACCATTCGATGCGGAATCTTTCGTAGATGGTTTTAACTATGGTTATTTACGTTTTTGGATTCCATCGACCCTTTCTCATTCTATTTACTCTTATGTAAATTTTTTCCTTCGATTTTTTACGGTGCTGTACATTTTTCCCGCTAATAAAAACAAAAGACTAATTCTTCTACATTCATTTGTTTTTTTAGGTTAGGTATAAATGAAATGTTATATGCACTTTTTCCAGTCACACCTAAATAACATGTGAAACGTGGGCGGAGCCGGGGGTACACAGCTAGTAATTAATAAATGCTAAAAATTTTGTTTGTCTTGCGTTTTAGTTTACTTGAAGTTGTGTAGGTAATTGTTACTTAAGAACCGTTATGGTTTCAACACACTGAGCGTGTCGGATAGAACACGTCGCGCCAACGCGAGCCGAACACGGCGGCTCAGTCTGACGCGTTCTATAGTAACTAGTACATTGCAGCTGCTCACATCTCACCCGCTATGCGTTGAAACCAATACCTAGTAAATGTAAAATTAATGTCAAGTTTAACGATGCGTGAGACTTGGTATAGTTTATGTTTATATCGAACGCGAAACGCGGGCGGACGCGCGGGCACACAGCTGTTCTGTAAAAATATATATTCTGGCAGACGTCCTTAAGGCCCAGCGCTCTTTTATGAACCGGTACATCAATTTAAGTTTCATCCTGACTCCATACGATCAAGGAGAAATCCTTGGGCTATAACAAAAATAAAAACAAACAAGTCTTATTAAATAAATATATTTCAGGTAAAAGGTTATGTACGCATTCTATACAGTTTCTATGTAGAAGGCGCCATGACACTTCTGGCTTTAACCTTGGCGACTCTGCGACGCCATAGCAGCAATACTGTTGCCTTCCTGTCGGAGAAATATAGACTCTTCCATGTGGAAAATGACCAAGGTTGACTTTAGAAAATAAAACAATATTAAATATGTTCTTTAGTTGTTTCATTTAAGTCATAGAACATCTAAAGTTTTCTGTCTAAAAATCTAGGATCTTTAAAAGATACTTACCTTTTGTAGAACATTAATGATTATTAATATGTAAGTAAAATAATAAATAAAATGTTAATAAAGAACAGTTTAAAAAAAGTTATACTTCTTTAAATGTAGATTGCTCAATACTGAGTAATTCTCGAGTTCAAACGATATGACAGCAACAAGTTGCGCCGTTGTAATGTTTTTTTTTTTTCAAAAAATTCGATTTTTTTTTTTTCTAATCTACCTAATGCTGTTGACCGGAAAGGCTTTTACAGCTTCACCGTGACTTTGGGGGCTTCAGCTGAAAGAACCCGCCGCAATAAGGTAACTAGCACAAGGGCACCAAAATGGTGCAAACCTCGGCTTGGCCGTTACCTGAGAGCAAAAAATCAGTTTACGTGTATTTTAAATAGGAAATCTCACGCTCTGGGACTGTACTTAGAGCTGATATTAAGGGTGAAAAATTTTGCGTCGGAAAGTCGCTTAAAATAGGGGTACTTTAATATATGTAAAGATAGATGTCAAACTCTATAATTTTGAAAATCCGTTATGTAAGAGCACGTTTAGTTCTAACCAGAACCAAGTATACGAAATTGTATGCTTTTTACTTTAAAAATGTCGTATTTTCCATACCAACTTGCAACTCTTAATTCTAAGAGGGTCTTAGGAGTAACATTTTGGAAAACGGCGATATACGTGTTCACTTATTTGTTATCAGGTATACGAAATTTCGTGCTTGTAACTTTAAAAATGTCGAACTTTCCATATTAACTTGCAACACCTATATCACCTTCTTAACGGTAAAATCTTGGAAAACACTGTATACGTGTTCATTTATTTAAACCAGAAATGCGAATATTAAATTTCGTGCTTCTTATTTTGAAAATGACGGACTTTCATACAACAGTTTATCTCTTACTTTACCCCCTTAGGGATGAAATTTTCAAAAATTCTTTCTTAGTGCTTCCACTAAGAAAAATAAAAAGAAATAATACGATACTTCCTAAAATAAATTCATTGAAAATATTAAAATGAATAGGGCTCATGAAATAAAACAACATTTAAATAAATTCGTTATCTATTTATTCCCCTATAATTTCCTACAAACTAGTCAACGTATATACATACACAAACATTTTAATGATTATTTTGTTAAGCGGCATTATTATGTTATTCAAAAAATGTTATTTAATAGTTTTCGTGTATTTTCTACTTTATTTCGCTACTATCACAGAAAATTATAAACAAAAAAAGAACAAATTACATTCAAATAATAGAATACATACTATTAAAGTACATTTAATTATTGATGATGAAGATTAGTTTTGAAGAATTCTTCATAAGAATGCCACAATGTAAAACCGAATAATATAACCTAAAAACTGGAATAATAATTTTCTAAGAGGACTTATTGAGAAATGTCCAAAAGTAGACACTATATGCGTAAGAACAGTAAGGAAGTGAATAGTATTAAAACGCTCATAATAATTCCTCCAGTCTGCCTGGCTAGCTGACTAGCTCTAACTTAAATTAAAAACACATTACAAAGCATCATATCAATTGCATTGTAAACTGTCATATTTTTAAGTATAATTACATAATAAAGTAACAAATTATAAAATTGTTAGAAACAAGAAAATATTTTCGACCTACTGTCGCTTGTGTTCTGCTGGCGTCCTGCTGTCGCGATAAGGGTGCCTTTCGCAGCTGAATTTGAAGAGCCATGTGACTTCTTTGTAATTTTTTATTATAATGTACAGCTCTATCCAAATTTAAAATTTTATACTATTGTGATATTTAAATATTATTGTGTTTGTTGTAATTTTAGCTAATATATTTTATTTCTAACAATACTGTACCAGTTTGGAAAACACTTTATACTATGGATTACATGTTTATTTTAAACACGAGAACTCTTATCACAATATGCAAATTAATGTTTTGACACAGTTTTGTAATCTAAGTAATTTGAATTCAAATTAGAGACAGTCTCTTTTATACACCTATTCGCATAGTAATATAACATAAAAAGAACCAGCACGAGTGCGAACAACGAACTTTCTCAAGTTTTGTTAAATCACTACTAACTTGTTCCATCAATTTTACTCATTACTGTATTTAAGTAAATAATATCTCAACTCTTTTATTATCTGAAACCACAACCGCGTCAGGAACACAATAATAATAAACACAAAGAAAAGATAATATTCCTTACTGTTCTTATTTATATAGTGTAATTTTAATACAAATGAAATATTTGTTAAAATATTTTTATAAAGAATGATTAACCCTTGCCCCTTGATTCTTTCAGTACATCGTCGTCTGTTGTTCCTTCGATCGATTTCTTCTCTTTCAACGCCTCTTTAACGGCGTCTACTAAGTTATGCGGCTCAGATATTGATATCTTTTTACCTGCGAATTCATAACGTAAAAACTATAATATTGAATTTGAACATCAGATCGAAAGACGTGTTTTTGAATACTTTGATGAGACAGTACTTTCGACAAAAAAGAATAAATTAATCCAATCATAAAATGGAGGTAGGGGAAATTAGCTGCAAGCTAAAACGCGTGTGTTCAGACATTATTAAAGGTCGATCGATCACCATTAATGGTCGGTAAGGGATTGTCCATTAGTCACGTGAAGCTGAAAAGGGTTTGTAGTGAGATATCACATGTATATTTTTCGTTGAACGGGCGATTCTTAAACCGAAAAACACGACTCGTTGCCAGGCAACGATTTTCAAAACTAAAATAGATTATTCCTGAATTTAAAGATAATATTCTGATTTTTTAAATACTGTATAGGCTCAGTACTTTAACCACAATCTCAGCTGATGTCAAGTGACGATGTGGTCCATGATGGTAAACACACTAAGCCTATAGGTTCTTAAGTGATGCTGCCGGAACACACCTATTGAAATTTGGTGACAGGTTTTCTAACTTGAGGGTGGCATTCATTAGAAAATGCCCTACCACCATGCTATGGTTTCTTGGTGATGTTTTCCTTCACCGAGAGATCAGGCCGATTTTAGAGTCGGATAGGTGTGATCGAACCCACGTCGATTGACGCGGAATCCAGCCGTACATCCCACTGCGCCATCATCGCTTGAAAAATTGTTAAAATAGTTTGGACCAAAAAAATACATGTGACTTTGGGTAGTGGGGAGTAATCCAAAAACTTTACACTTATCAACAAGGGCGGAGGGCTTTTAAATATTACTAAAACATCACTTGAATAATGGACAACCCCTAATATTGATTTAATAACCTTCTTCCAATTTATCACTTGTCATCAGAACATATTGCAAACAATTTCTAATCTGTATAAACATGGCAATTTATTTAACCCACAAATAAATACTACAATACTGTCATACTAACCTGCATATTGGTCAACATATACTGTGTTTATAAATAATGTTTAGCTTATTACTTATTTAAAATACCACATTTAAAAAAAGTTATTTCGTAACTACAAAAAAGGAAAGAGTTTGCTATCAAAAAATGTCGTTGTAGTCGATGGTTTTGATTATTCATAATTATGTGAGAATATTTGTTTTCACTAAATCTAAAAAAATGCTTTATCTTATTCTATCTACCACGTTCTAGGGATGTGAGGAATGTGTGATATGGATGTACTTAAAGACTTAATGAAATATAATGTTATAATCTAAAGAACTATAATGCTATATGTTACAACAAAACATCAATACCTTGTGATAAGGAAATTATTCAAAGTTAACTTACACGAGAAAGTTTTTATATAGAATTACCTATAAAGAGAATTTGTGTTGTCATTATTATTACGTACTAGGTATATAGCGTAGAATTTTGATCTTATTTCTCCTACAGAAAATAGGTTTTAGGCACAATCCTACCTAATGTTAAGTGGGGATATGGCAACACGCTAAGCCTAAATTAAAAGATTTTCAAGTGATGCGTGCAGTTGCGTAACTATACCATCCGAGGCCCGTGGCAAATTCATTGGATGGGGCAAAAATCGTCAGGTTGTAATTTTATTTTAATAAATCACTAGTCTTTAAATATATAGTCGTGTCTAACTTTAATTGTGTTTAAATTTTTTACTGAATTTTGCTTAACATGTTAGGATACTTCTTAGCTCGCGAGTTCGCGGGCCGGGGCCCATCGGACCAAGTCCCGTTGCATTTTGCCAGTTCTTACACCACTGGATGTGTGCTTAGTGTCAATTTTTTTTTTTTTTATTATAATTTTTTTTACAAGTTGTTGCTATCCAGAACACCTTTACAAAATATTTTACCACCATGTTATGGTTATACAGCAATGTTTTCCTATATATCAATCTCGAAACTTGTCATAGGAATCAAACTACCAATTTACCATTTTTATATGTATTAAGAAAAACGACATACTAAAAAGAATGTTTAAAAATCTTAAAATGTCTTTAAAAGCTCCGTTATTCAGATATCATACTAATTTTGCATATTCATTGGAATGTTGTTTATGATTAACAACAGTTAACAAAACACTGAGCAGAGGTAACAAAATCATGAAAATCGATCAAGTAATACCCCGGTAGGGTATAGTATGATGGTGAAGGAAATATAAAAAAGGATACAAAAAATAAAACAGCATACTTTTAATTATACTTCATATATTACATACAAGTTATTTATTACAATCATTTATCTACCATCATACTATAACCTATAAATAACCCGTTCCATACATTCCTCCGATACGTAACAATATTATAAAGTCAAACGATCTAATTTCACGAAATGTTTTTTTTTTCATCTGTATCACATATATCATAGTTCATAACATTTATTTAAATATCACCTAATAATAAATACAAATTTAACGGCGTCTTTTAAAAGGGAATTATATACAAATTAAGGAATAAATAAATTGTTTATTTAGAATAAACTATTAAGTTATTGTGAACTGTGATTTCTTATGTTAATTTAAAAGCAAAGAAGAAGATATGTCAATAATAATTCTATCCCGTTCACGCATCATACAATTCCGGTTGTTTCTCTTTCTCTCTTTTCAATGTTCTCTCATATCCGAACGGTTTATCTACATCTCTTTCGTCCTCCTGATATTTCCTATGTAAATACCCCTTAACTTTATATCTGTCATACGGGTCATTTAATATGGTATATGTACAAATAAAAACGGACGTAACAAATCCTACACCGAATGCCAATTTGTTATTTCTAAACGATTCGCTTAAACTTTCTAGAAACGTCCAATTATATTTCCTTCGCGTATCCTCGTTATCGCGATTCGTGTGATGTATGTTTTCGTTTTTGCTATCGTTATCTTTGGATTTTTCTGTAAAATATAACTTTGACTAAATTTTAAAATGTAACGTAATAATTAACTATATCCGATTCATACAAAAAACATTAAAACTGTTTGACTTTATATCTTACTAGCTGTGTGCCCGCGGCTGCGCACTCTATTTATATATTCATGATTGCGTTAAAAAAAATTTAATACTAAGATAAAGTAAAGATATTTCTCATAAATTATAGCACTAGCTCGTAAAACTGTGCATCGAAACGCATTTTTTTTTACGCGGAACCCTATTTTTTTTTTTTCGAAAATGAAATGTACCCTAAGTTACCCGGAGTAACTTCAGCTATCTAACAATAAAAGTCGTATCAAAATTGGTCCAGCCGTTCCGGAGATTACCCGGAACAAACTGACAGGCGGTCAGACAGACAAAAATAGTGTTTTTGTTATAAATGTCGTATATTCATATCTATTTACTAAAAAAAAATATTTTAACATTACAAACGGATTTATTTATTAGTATAGATGAAAATGATATTTTAAATACAAGATAACTTTAAACGCCCCTAAATGATACTCAAACAGCGGTCTCTAAAATTATTAGGTAACATTCACACAAAACATTTCAGAAATAACATTTGTAATTAAACATACTATCAAGGGCTGATTTCTTTACTATTACAAACTATTTCTTACCATCTCTATCATAGGAAACACCATGTATTTGACCTGGCGTGTCTTCTTCCAGTTCTGCATACGCGTAGATTAACGCTTTCTGTTTCTCCGATAATGTCTTCGGCACCTGTAAAGGCATCAATCTCGTTATCCTTATATACCACGAAACGCAACGTCTGTCTGTTACTCAGCTTATCTCTCTCTATAATGCATACATACATATGCTCACGCCTGTTATCCCCGAAGGGTTAGGCAGAGGTGAAGTAGCGAACTACACCACCCACATTTCGCCGAGCTTAGTTCCGTCCCAGATGTGACAGGGGGCGAGCCTGTCGCCATATCGGGCACAAATTCCAAACTCCGAGATGATACTGAGTAGAAAAAACCCAATATCACTTGACCCGACCCGGGGATCGAACCCGAGACCTCAGAACGGCAGTCGTATGTAATACAACTGCGCTACCGAGGCAGTTATATTACTCACTGAAGCCTTTTATTGTTTTTAATAAATTAAACACCAATCAAGAATCATCTTATAAATGGACTAATCACGTGAAGAGATATAAATAGACATATCTGAACCGTTTATAGCTCAAGAAAAAGGTAGTGTTCACGACTCGTGCCGTGAATTAATAAGACTTGATATCGCGTCGATTTAATAAAAACAAAATTTCGTTTATATATTATTTTACAAGCTATGCTCGCGGCGTCGCTCGTGTTCAATAATTTATATTCTTAAAAATTATTCACTGCATTTTATCTATTAATTATTCGAGTTACATACACATTAATGGACAATTATAATCATCATCATCTTAGTCCTGCCCCCAATTTGTTATTTGGAGTTCGGCGCAGTATGTTTTCTTCTACCATACATCTCTATGAGTCATCATATAATCATTCATCTCTTTTGGCTTAATATCTTCCCCCACACACTCCATCCATCTTTTCTTTGAACGTACTCTCCCCCTCCCTCCCTTAACTTTTTTCGTCACATGCGTTTCATCTCTTGTCAAAACATATCCATACCAAGACAAAAGATTCCCTTTCATCTTTTCTATCACTAGAGCCACTTTCAAACTTCCTCTAACATACTCATTCCTGATCCTATCCATCCTGGTCACGCCACACATCCATCTCAATCAAATCAATTCTCAGTTGCTGCTAAATGGACAATTATAATATATTACAAAAAGTATTCACAAACAAAATATTTTAAAAACAAATGTAAACACACCTTTACTTTTAAAGAACACTATCAGATAATAACGTACTTAGACTATTGACAATGGAATCTTAACTTTATAGTCGTAATAAAAGGCTAAATGAAAGAAATATGTTCGACAATCACGTAAAAAAAAACTACTGAACAGAATTCGATGAAACTTGGTATGATAGTAGTTTATACTAAGTAGTATTCTTTTTTTGTAGTAACATTTAGGATACTAGATTCATATTAGAAAACCTTAATAGTTTAATGGTAACATCTTCTACATACTTATCTTATGAAGCTTTTTATTTAAGGTCCTAATTATGAAAGAATTAGTCTATATCCTATTTTTTTACACATTACATACATTTTGACATACAGATGTACACATGTAAACAGTCTTATATATATTTTTTCATAATGATAAATTCGTCTTTGACTCTTTATATATAAATTGTGAATTTTAATGTAAATAAATACATAAAGCTTACCCCAAAGTAAATGAAAATGGCCATAAACTATACGTGGAAGGAGTCGCGGGCACAGGTAGTATTAACTAAAGATTAAAACATATTATTTACCTGTATTTTAACGTGTACATAGTGATCCCCGTAGCCGTGTTGGCTGACTCTCTTCATACCCTTTCTCGAAAGACGGATGGTACTATGCGATGATGTACCAGGGATTATCTAAATAAACATTCATTATATTTAATAGAAGTATTTATATATATCCTCAGTTTTTTCGAAGTTCTTGTCCATTGTGGAATTATTGTCAATCGAACGATGTTTCAGAGGAAACGCGGTAAAGGACAAATTTCAAGAATCATGAAATAAGTTATAAAAAACACGAAAGGGACAACTGTAGTTCGGGCGGATTATACCTATACAAAATAGATGAAATCATCACCTGGTATTCCCCTGTTTCCTTCACCAAAACCGATTATATTTTCGAATTATGAAATAAGAAAACCTTTGGCTATGCTAATGACGATGGAAAAACCAGAAAATTTTGAAGGTTTTTAAATTCCATAATTAAAAAATTTATAAAAAAAAACATCATAACGTACGGGCATCGCGATGGTGAATATATATTACATGGCATAGAAATATTTACTATATTGTAATCGTCTAGGGAGGAAACAAGAGAATACGTTTCGAATAAACTTCCCCGCGTTTCCTCTTAAAGGTGAAAAAAAAAAAAACAAAAAGTCACCTATATCTATGTATATACTAATAATAAATCTGTAGTATTTCCTTACTTTACTTTTAACTAATTTCAAATCTGATATAACAACAGTCTAAACATACAATCAAAACGAGTACAAAGTCGGATGAATCCATTGTAAATAAAATCCGATGCAATACAGTTTTACTGTCAGTTATTTGAATTTAAATCTATGTTTTTTTGTTAGTAACAAAAATACTAATTAAGGTTCCATATAAAAAAAATTATATTCTCGTCCGAGATACCGCAGTGTCACAAGACAAAAGTATTCGAGCAGTGTGTGTTGCCAACGATGACTTATTGCACTGAGACGTGGTTACTTACAATGGGCCTAATAAAAAAGCTCAAAGTTGCTCAAAGGGCAATGGAGAGGACAATGCTTGGAGTTTCACTGCGTGATCGAGTCAGGAATGAGGAGATCCGCAGAAGAACCAAAGTAACCGACATTGCCCGAAGGATTGCTAAACTTAAGGGGCAGTGGAATGGGCACATCGCTCGCAGAACCGATGCCCGATGGGGTCAACGGGTTCTTGAATGGTTACCACACACCAGAAGGCGTAGCGTGGTTAGCCCGCCCCACACAAGGAGGACCGACGACCTGGTGGAGGTTTTGCGGGAGACCACTGGATGCGGGTTGGGCAAGACCGGTCGTCGGAGACCTTTGAGAGGGACCAATGTCCAGCAATGGAAGTCTTTCAGTTGAATGTATGGATAGACAAAAACAATTAAAACGCAGTAAAAAAAAATATGAAACGCGGGCACACGGCTAGTATTTATTATAATAATAACCTGTAGTGTATGATCCTCATACAGTCCCTGTATTCTGACTGTACCTCCTAATAAGGCTTGTGAGACAGAAATCTGAAAGTAAGAAATAATTATTTGATACCAAATGTTTGTACTTCATTTTTGTAGTAGAAAAACCTATAGATTCGCGTTGCCATCGCTTTTACGTCAGTCGTCAACATGATACAGTATGTCAAGTGTGAAATGGCGTTTAAGTGCTGACGCTCAGATATAATTTTTTTTGTACACGGTATAGGCTGTGCTTTGACCACAATCTCACCTCATATTATGTGTCGATGTGGTCCAGGATGGTAAGCACACTAAGCCTGGAGGTACCGGTTCTCAAGTGATGCTACCGGAATACACCTATTGCTATTTGGTGACAGGTTTTCAAACTTGAGGGTGGTAGCTAACCAGACGGACATGCCCCACCACCATGCTATGGTTTCCTCACGATGTTTTTCATCACCGAAAGCTCAGGCTGATTTTAGAATCGGATAGGTGGGGTTCGAACCTGCGTCGATTGACGCGAAATCCGGCCACACTACCCGCTGCGCCATTATCACTTCAAAATTTAATTTAAATCATTCCTTGGAGCGCCAATGGATATCAGAACCAGATAAATGTAATAATGTTAAGTTATGTTAATAACATTAATGACCAAATTATGAAATTTTATCATTAAAATTACTGTTCCGTTTTTCCAAAGTTTCGGGTTTCACTTCTGTCAGTAGTCTCCGTGGCTGTCTAGTTTTTTTTTTTTATGACCCACTCTTCTGAATGCTAGAAATATATTTCGTTTTCTCTATTTTTACTGGTCTTGTGTTCAGGAGGCCGTTCAGAAATATCGGAAGCAAATCTCTTATTCCCCCACCCCCCTTCCCCCCTCCGCCACTTATTAATTTGGCATAATTTTGAAAAAAATAAATAAACAAGGGATATTAATTAATACGTAAATATTTCTTAGGTAATCAGCATTCAGAGCCTTCCCCCCCCCCCTCCCTACACGTGACAAAGTGCACTTACATTGCATTCAGTGTGCACGTCAGGGCCGTCCCTTCGGAAATAACTCGAGCTCTCGACTTTAAACGTAATAAATATCTCATTATTTCCCACAGACATGCGCACCGTCTGCCCGTCCTCCACGCCTGCAGGTACTGGCACTGTCACCTTCTTGCGTTGTACCTAAAAACCATAAACTAACATATACCTTATTCCTTTAAACCAATAATTATAATCATCAATAATTCATTGACATTGTTTCATTACTGAATGTAACAAAATAAATATTAATACTCTGACCAGAGAATACATCACTTTAAACTGGTCTTTTTTCATACATTAAATATCTCTTCATGCTGGTAAATCTCACACAATTCAATAAATAAATTACAGCTGTTCACTATAGAAATAGATATAACACATAATAATAAACTATAATCAATAAAATGTAGTGAAAAATGTATTATTACTTACAGACTGACCCTTTCCTTCACACTCAACGCATGGGAACTTAATCAACATTCTAGTCCCATGGCAATGCCTACATGTGGAACGCATCACAAATGGACCTGAAAGAAAACATTTAAATTAATGTTTATATTATTTCTCTGTTTTTTTAATAACACGAAAGTGTCAAACAGGCATACAACCCGCCTAATGGTAAGCAGTCAACTAAGGATGCATACAACACCAGAGGCTTCACATATGTATTGCAGGCTCTTTAAAGCAATAGATCTTAAGTGATGGAGCCACACTCCACCTGGTGCTTTTTAACAGGTTTCCAAACATGAGGGCATTTTTAGAAAATTCCCTACCGCCAACTTCTGTTTGTCAACATTTCTTGTCTTTTTGTATTTAGTAGGTAGATAAAAGAAAGGAAATATTTTTTTCCTCATATTGCTCCATTCTTTTAGGTAATTAACTAAATAAATATAAACAAACAAGAACTGTCAAACAGCTGTCAAGATCACATAACTTATTGATACTAAAAGAAATCTATGTAGTATTGTTCTTACAAAAATATATATCATATCATAAAGTAAATTAACAAGTATGAGTAACTAATTTTCTTACTCACCTCTTGAAAAGGTTTCCATTCCAGTGCCATTGCAATATGTGCATTTAATAGCTTTAGTGCCAGGCTCACATCTTGAACCCTGACATTTGGGACATGTGTCCACTACATTAATATTAACATCCTTATTAACGCCACGCGCAGCTTCTGTGAATCTCAAGTTAACTATTAACTGCAAAGAAAGTTTTAACAATATTTTAAGTTACATTATGATAACAGTAAATATGTTTGATCCATTTTTAAAATTTAAATATAGATACAAGGTGCAAATGTACAAAGTAAATAGCTCAAGAGATTTCTCTCCTCTATGAGTTGATGAGCTTTATAGAGTTGTTATTAATAAAAAAGTATACACAAAATGTTCTACTTTCTTTTACTTCAAACTTGCAATAAAACAATTATGAAATTTGCATTCTATTATAATTTACTTGACAGCTACATGCCATTTTTAATATTAAATAATTAACTACAATTTCAAAATCCCTTGACTGCCTTATTAAAGTTTTTTCACACAAATTGTAATATGACAGTACATTAAAGAAATCAATGAGTTGATTAAAATAAATTTTATATGATACAACTATCTCCCTAGAAATCTAAACCCTATATAAAATTGACTAGAATTAAAATAATAATAATAAATAACTTTATTGACCATAAATATTTACAAAATTCACTAATGCTCTGTTACTTAAACTAGGCTATCCCTGTCTCTTAGGTTCCAAACTCTCCTTTACAGTGACTTAATATGGCAACAATTGAATTATTTCATTTATTATATTTTAAGCATAATTCCTTAAATTATACTATAATGATTATGACAAAAATTATGTGTGGTTGTGTGTGGGTATAAAAAATGTGTGGATAGGTGTGTGTGCGTTGTGAATGGATGTGTGTATGTAGAAGAGTGTGTTGTAATATTTATTTATTCTTCTATGTAATTAATTAATAAAAAAAACTACACTCACTTCTTGAGCACCTCCAAAACCAAACTGGCTTTCAGCAAAGTCACTGAATGTGTCACTCTTGAAACCTGCATCTCCAAATATCTTTCTAAACAACTCTTCAGGATCTATGGTGGATTTGTATTGCCACTGGTGAGTGAAACCATCTGTACCTCCTGGAGCACCTCCCATACCCATCTGTTCTGATGTAGTACCAAAGGTATCATATTGCTTTCGCTTATTCTCATCAGAAAGAATCTAAAACAAATGTACACTTTATCAATATAAGTAAACTAGCTACAACCATTTTCGTAAGAGAATTTACTTAATTAAATTCATATTGTATTCTCCTGTAATTATTATATTTCATCTCAATGACTGGGTTGTTTTCTGAACGGGTGTTAGTTATTTAACATTCATAACATCAGGGCCTAAATTGAATAAACATTTTTTTTAATTTGTGTTATAAAATTCTGTAAACTAGTACTTACTTCATAAGCCTCGGAAACTTCTTGAAACTTCTTTGGTGCCTCCGGATCCGATTTATTAGCATCAGGATGATATTTTTTGGCAAGTTGGTAATAAGCTTTCTTTATATCTTTAGCAGAAGCATTTTTAGATACTCCAAGTACTTTGTAATAATCAGCTCGAGCGTTTAAAATATTTGTAGTGTGAAGAAATCGATATTTCGCGAAGTTACCTGAAATTCAACGTTGAGGTTATATTCTGAAAAAGCTTCAACTGACGGTAGAAAAGTACAATGTGCATAGGAAAAACTAAAGTGAATATTCCTGATACAATATAATGAAATATACTTCTAAATAAATTGAAATCTGTGATGTAATAAAAGCATGTAAAACTTACGATTTTTAGGACTCAATGAAACAGCCGATATCGCCGGACCGCTTAAAAAATGGTCACAAGTATTGCATTTATGTACAAAACGGTAAGAGGCCTTAGATATATTATTGCTAAAAACTGATGTAAAGGTTTTTGGATTTAAAAATCCAAGAACACTCCGGGTCGGAGCCATTTTATATACAAATTACCAGACGAAAAAATGTGTCATTATCATCGCAGTTTACGGTACGTCTATGTAATCATAGACTTGTAATGTACAAGTATATGTAATGCATTTGCTTTTCTATAAAACGCAGGTCGCGCATTCGTTAAATATATTTAAGGTTGGTAAAAGGATCCTTGATTATTTATATATTATTTATGTTATGAGACGAAACTTCATAGCATTCCACAGATACTACGTGTTGGTGCCGTGTCCATCGTTTTGTCAAGAGGGGAACCCAGTGCATAGACCGGAACTTGAGACCTAGGAGTATGTTTACAATGCGCATCTATGCTCATATTCACTGCCCATGTTCCACTTCCTGCATAGCCAGATTTGGTAAGATCCTACTAAGTACTAATGCTGTTTTGGAAATTCTTTTTAATAAAGAACTTATTATTGCTCTTGGCAGACTGAGGTCTTTTAGTAGGTTATATAATATTTAGCTGGTACCTAATCCTCTCGTTCCCACATCTACCACATATAAATTAAACACAAAAAATTGAAGTCAATTCGTTTATTATTTCGTAGTATTTGTTTATTTCCATTCAGGGTCGTCTTTACCTAAAGTGCAAGATGTGCAGCGCACACGGTTTAGGAGGCCCCAAGCGACGCTCGTGACACCTACAAATATGCATCGCTTGGGTCGTCAACGCTCTCAAAGATCTTGCACTTGTGTTATAGGCAATACCGATCGCGGAATGATTTAAATTGCTTTCTAACATAAATTGCATCCGAATTTTCGATTGAAATAACTTTTTAAATTAAAAGCAAAACCGACTTCAAAAGATTAAAGTATAAAAATGTACTAAAAAGTCAATAAATAATTATTCTTTTGAAATCTGTTATGTTTTTAATTAATAAGTTTTTTTTTACACTTTATACTTTTAAGAATAGCCGTGAAGCGTACTTCATAGTTTTGGAAACGAATATATGAAACACGTGTGTCTATAATATTCGATGTTTTTTTTTCAACTGATCAGATACTGATTTGGTGTAAATAGAACCACCCAGGAAATGAACTCCGTCGATTAAAAGTTTTGCCAATCGGTCCACAAATGACAGAGAAATCGCGTAACATATCATAAGCTCACACCTGTTATCCCCGAAGAATTAGGCAGAGGTGAAATAGCAAACTACACCACCCACATTTCGCCGAGCTTAGTTCCGGCCCAGATGTGACAGGGGCGAGCCTGTCCCCATATCGGGCACAAATTCCAAACACCGGTAAGACACTGAGTAGAAAAATTGAAGTAGGTTAGGCCAAATAAACGAATTTTTAAAGCAAAAATATCCTCTGTCAAATCATACCGAAATATCGATATTTCTTCCTGATATATCGACGTTGTTATTGATATTTTTATACATATCGATATTTTTTTTCACTTCCGACATCCCTAGAATGGACCTCGATTATGGTACGGGACGGGCGAACGACCAAAGTGACACTCTTGCACATAACACGCAGGTACATAGGTCCTGTAAGGAACCATTTTTTTAATGTAAATAAAGATAAAAAATGTAGGGTTTAGCTAGGATAAAAATTCCGCGGGAGTTTTCATACTCAGGTAGCGGCCAAGCCGAGGTTCGTACCCCTGAGCTAGCTACCTTATGCGGCTGAGTGCCTTCAGCACTCGCCCACAAAGTTCGGTGAAGCTGTAAAGGCCCTTCCGCTCAACAGCATTAGCTAGGCCAAAAAAAAACGACCAAAGTAGGGATGGCAAATGTACACAATGTATCGATATATTCAAATAATATCGATAGTTCAAGTAATAAATATCGATATTTCGATATTTTTATCTCAAGACGCGATTATCTGAAAAATAGTCGAAATGTTCGAACGTGAAAAAATTAACATATTGACTAGACCGCAAAGAAAAAAGGTTGGTTAGAAAATCTTCAATATCTTCAAAAGTACCTAGCTTAATGAAATAAAGACTAAATTAAAGAATATTTTAACGTGTGTAAATAAAATAACTGGAAATTGATAAACTATTAGAGACATAATCCATACCCATTAGAAAGTAAAGACCCAATCCTTATGGTAATATGTTTTTAAAACAGTTTGTACCTAAACGAACGGGTAATGCAAGAAATTCAGAAGTCAATTATTATTTTAGGTAGTTTATATAGACTGTCATCATCGTTCTGCTCCCAGTTTGTTATTTGGGGTCGGTGTGTTTATTATTATAAATAAATTTATAGACTGGTAACATTATTTTCCTGAGCAACGGTAGGCAAGATGATTTATAAACAAAAATGAGCTTACAAAATGCCAATTATTTTAGTGAATTTTGAGATAATAACAAAATAATTGTAATTAAAAACAAATCAGTGTAACTTTTAATAAAGGGAAGAAGTTTACAAGGTTCTAAAATGGCATCGATAAATGTTCGAGACCAAAAACTTGAACAACAAGTAAGTTAAAAATTTAGTAACGTTAATTTAATATTTGATATCTTTATTCATATAGTTTAACATATTTTTATTGATGTTGTAGTTACTTATGAATACATTATTATTTTTTGTCATTATTATAAATGTAATTTTAGCGACAACTGATGGAGCAGAAAATGAAACAGAAAAGGCAGAATTCGGGTATGGTTATCGCGAATGATCTAAGGGTGGGTTCCGCAAAACGACCAATATCTGGTAGCCGATCACGGGAACTTCATGGTAAGTATATTAAAATTGTATATTTTATGAAACTTAAGTGTTTTAGCTTTGTCATGCATGTTTGTTAAATATAATTTTGTTATGCGCATTGTTTTTTGTTATTTTACAACAGGCTATGATGGTCCGATGCAATTTCTTATGTCGCCAGTAAATCCAGACCAAGTTATACCTCTTCAAACTAATAGAATATCTACATATGACGGTAAGTGTTTAGTTACGCTTATACTTTCCAGATTTAATAAAACACCATAATTTCTTTGGGGAAATTAATAAATTGCACATTATATTTACAAAATATTTTTTTAAATTATCTAGTTTCTTTAAAAAAAAATCTAGGTGTCTTTTCTTTTTTATTGTTTGAAATAATCCCGCAATCTGTTATTTATTTATAGTCAAACATTACAACAGTACAAAGCATTCATACAAAATACAGAAAATTTAATCAAGTTAAATATAATTGTGCATATTATCTTCAGATGTACCTCATTAATTTGAAATTTTATCAAATGTTGTACTAACAATTTAATAAAATTGATTTTGTTGCATCATTGATTCTATCCTAAGTTAAATCATAACATATTAATAAGATCCTTTGTAATGTAGAATTACACAATTCAAATAGTTAGAAGCTTAATTTAATGAAATGAAATTTTAGTTAGCTCTGTAATAAATGTAATGTAACTATGAAGATAGTATTAATACACAAAAAGAACATTTATAGCAACACAACCACATTTTACTATAACAAAGATGAATGCTTCTCCATGCGGTTTTACAATTAATAATTTAATTACTGAAATGGGTATTTTTTACTATTCACATTATATTATATTTTACTACCACAGTAAGCTTGTCAGAAATTAATCCATAATAGTGTCCTACTGTACTAATTAATATGTTTTTTATTTACACATTACTTTGTACACACGCCAAAGCGCACATTACATGAAAGTGGTGGTAAATTTGAACTATTGCTTTGTATTTCTGTTTTAAGTTAAATAATGAATATACTATGTTGATTACCCATAAAAATGAGACAATAGGAAAACAATGAAAAGCTGTCGTAAAAGCCAGGTTAGTGCTCAAGGGCAAAGCTTTTATTATTAAATGTATGTGAGAAGTAAGTAATTTTACTAGTTTTTGTAATATTTTTTATATTTGTACTGAAATCAATTAAATTATCACACATGTTATAATTATGTGTTTTGATTAGATCAAAGGATGATTGAATTTGTAAATTATTCATAAATGTTCATTGTTGTTTATATGAATCCAATTTTCTATTAAAGGTAGAGAACTTCATGAATATAAAGTATGTATTGTTCTATCGCTGTTTTATAAATTGATGAAAAAATAAAGTATAGAAAAATTAAATCATAAAATGGAGAAATGAATTTAATCTACCTTCATTAATAGTTTTACAAAAATTAAATATCACATTTCCATCATATTATAAGGATACAATTTATTGTTGAATTATAAATGTAATTGGTTTTTATATATTTATTCAGCGGCATGACAGGTATCTTATGTTTAATTTGCTTCCTTCAAGTCTTTAACATTTGTTCAACTTCATTACAAACTTTGTTATTTTACCTTTAAAATGTACGTCTATTAGAATATTCTATTAGTATTGACTATTACAATATATATGTAACAATAAATTATTTAGAGTATATTTGAATACTAATGCAATTATATTATATCTGGCTGTGTAACATAATGATTTTCTAACTGCACTAACAAGCCACCAATCACTAGTTTCTGTCTAGAAACTTCTAGTACTTTACATTTACGAGTATGGTAGGTTGATTTTTATAGCACAGTAAGTAGCACTATGACCTACAATGAACTTTAGATATAATCTTCGGTTGCCCAATGACTATATCGATCTCAGGGTTTTATCGGTATAATATCCATCCATTCAACCGTAAAGGAGTCCACTGCTGGTGTAGATCTCCCCCAAAATTATTCTGGGAATTGCCATAATCGCTACAATTGGCAGGCGGGTTGGCGATCACAATAGATGTTTGTGGTGCTATGAGGATGCTGCTGCCCATACCCGGTTTTTTTATACGGTAGAGGCTCAGTGCTTTGGACAACATCTCACCTGATGTTAAGTGACAATGTGGTCTAGGATGGGAAACGCACTAAGCCTAGATACTGGTTCTCAAGTGATGCTGCCGAAACACACCTATTGGTATTTGTAGACAGGTTTTCGAACTTGAGGGTGGTAGCTACCCAGGCAGGGATTATTTTAAAGTGCTTTACCACCATACCATGGTTATCCCTTAGTCGCCTTTTACTACACCCACGGGAAGATATGGTACTATTCTTAGCCGACACCACACGGAATATAAACACCTGTCTATAACAGAAAAGAATTTCAAAGTAATATACATGTGGTGGGTTTTTTTCAATGTCTAACTTTATATTGTTAACAGTCTATTAGAAATGTTTTTTTATTATGTATTCCAAACCATTCCAACACTAAAGTAAAAAAAATAGATTAAATAAATACTAAATACCAAGACTAAATAGATTGTTCTTGGCATGTTCTTATTTTATAATTCATATGATTTAATAGTTATAATTAAAATGATAGTGTAAATAAGCAGAAAAAGTTGCATGGAAAATGAAATGACTTTTCTTGAAATTTTCGTATAAAGTTGCAAATGAACTTATGATTTACATTTTATTTTGGGTAATTCTTTATCGTCCTATCTTTTATTGTGTTGGTTATCGTAAATACCATTATACGAAACGTTTTTTAACGAAGTATTAATTATTAGTTTGATTAATTGTGTAAAAGCTCTCTAATTAGTGTGAGTCTAGGTACCAACTTGGTCATGTTCAGCCAGTGGCAAAACTCTAGGGTTGCAGAGCTGGCAAAATGCCACGGGCCCCGGTCCGGGAACCCGCGAGCTCAGTCAGAAATATCCTAACTTTTTAAAGAAAATTTAGTATAAATTATAAATACAATTTAACCCCTTAACCACTAACCTGGCGTTTACGCCAGCTTTCCATTGTTTTCCTATTGTCTCATTTTTATGGGTAATCGACATATTAAATTAGACACGAATAAATATATAAACACTTTAGTGGTTTATTAAAATTGTAAATTTTTACTGCAGCACCATCCAACGAATTTACCACGGGCTTCAGATGGTATATTAACGCTACTGCGCGACGTTCCGCCCTGGCATAAAAATAGTTCATAAAGTTAAGAGTAAATTTACGCAAAGATGATTGACTTCAAGTGTAATTCCCGAAATAATTCAACAGTAGGTTGGCGACAGAAATAATATAATGTGTTCAGAAATAATATTGTGGTCAGGTTCCGCGTCGACGAACGTAGATTCGAACCCACCTACCCAACTCTGTAATAAGACTGAGCTCTCCTTGAAGCAAAACATCACGAGGAAACCATAGCATGGTGGTAGAGCATTTTCTAATAATTCCTGCCTGGTTAGCTATCACCCTCAAGTTTGAAAATCTGTCGCCAAACACCAATAGGTGTGTTTTGGCAGTATTACTTGAGATTACTGGTGTGTTCACTATCCTAGACCATATCGTCACTTTACATCCGGTGAGAAATGGTCAAAGCGATGAACCTATATAGTATAAAAAATATACATATGTATAATTGGAGAAAGACGTGCTGTTAGGCGTTCTCTACAAATAGGTTATTTATTTATTAGTATGAATTTTATTCGAATAAGATATGACATGCTAAATCACATACGAAAACCAATATATAACCATAAATTACTTTTATATTGTGTAACCTATGAGGCGGTTCACCAACAGTACCTAATTTAAAGTAGGTAAGTCTTTCAGCATGACTAACTTATTGATTACTTTGAATATTAAGCCGAGTAAACAAAGCAATGAGTAACTAGAGCGACTGTATTAATCGACGCGAACCGACTAGGTTTTTGTACAGCCTCCCCTAAAACCCCTCTGACCTGAATAGTGGGTTACGTTAAACTTGTTTCTGATTCACTGCTACGACTTTTACAAATAGTTTTAGGTTTTTTATTCACTATACATAGTTATTAAATATTCAATAATGATCATTATTTCTTTGTTTTAATTTATTTTTGTCCTCGTAGTTTGTTTTATGTATTAAATCTGTATGAAAACATATGTGGCGCTTTTGTATTACGTGCGACTGCTGTTCTGAGGTCTCGGGTTCGATCCCCGGGTTGGGTCAAGTGGTATTGGGTTTTTCTACTCAGTATCATCCCGGAGTTTGGAATTTGTGCCCGATATGGCAACAGGCTCGCCCCCTGTCACACCTGGGACGGAACTAAGCTCGGCGAAATGTGGGTGGTGTAGTTCGCTACTTCACCTCTGCCTAACCCTTCGGGGATAACAGGAGTGAGCTTATGTTATCTTATGAAATATGTGTTAAAAACTGACCAGGTATATATATGTATACCTTTTAAAATGACTGTTATGTAAATCTGTTTTCTTGACTTATAAACCAACTAACGAACAGATAGGCAGATAGTTGCTTTATTTGGAATTAACTTTACTAACCATACTGAGAAAAAAGATGAATTTTCTATTTCGATGTGATTAAGTGCAACAGATTTACGAACCTTCTTATTTAGAAATAGCTTATCTGGCCGCGGCTCCGCCCGCGTTTCATATATTCTTAACTGCGTAATATATTTTTTAAATAATTATTGTAAAATAATGTCTGTTGAATTGTTTTTTGTTTACAATTTCATGAGTTTTTTTTTACACGGAACCCTAATTAGTTTCGAAAAATAAAAGTAAGTTACGCGGGGTAACTTTAGCTATCGGACAAAAGAAGTCCTGAAAAGCAAGTCCAGCTTTTCCAGAGATCAGCCGGAAAAAACCAGAGACACAATGAAAACTTATGTTCAAGACACTTCGGTTGTATTTTCTTCCCTCTCAATCACGGCCAGGGGAATACGATATTCCTATATATATTTAGAAAGAAAGAAAGAAAGAAAATAAATTTATTTGTTACACACATAATATACAATTAATATACAAAGAATATCACAAAAAAAAAAAAATATTGAAAAAAAACAGAGAAAACAAAGATAAAATAAGTGTGTGTTACAAAAAGGTGTCGAGTCAGCATATATGCTGAAGGAGGTGAAGCCATCAGCGCTGATTTTCACTCGACGCCCAGAGTGTTGTGTGCGCAACGATTGCGAGTGCGTGTGTCCTTAGTCTTAACTTTATTTAGGAAACAATGACAATATTAGTTATCTATTGATTAAAAAAAAGGTAAAATAAAAATAAAATAGAATATGCATACATACACATAATATATACACATAAATATACATACATATACGTACATTATTATATAAGTAATAAACATCAGGTGAAAAATTACTGTTGAAACAGAAGAAAAGCTTTGAGTTTTGACCTAAACATATTTAAAGACGTAGCATTTCGGATTGGAGGAGGCAGATTATTCCAACATTTAGTCGCCTGATATCTGAAACTACCCCGAAAGGCGAAAGTTCTATGCTTAGGAATACTTAAGAGACACATAGTTGCACGAGTTCTGAACTCCCGCTGCTGACCAACCCACTCGAGCTTACTGTGCAAGTATTCAGGTTGTTGAAGTTTAATAATCCCAAATAATAATTTAGCAAAGTATAATTTATATCGTGCATCCATTTTTAAAATTCTTGCATCGTTCAAATATGGTGTAACGTGTGCACGCGTAGGAATACGAAAACAGTAACGAGCACATGCATTTTGGATTCGCTGAATGAGGTTTTTTGTCTTACTCAATATACAAGGACCGTATAGAGAAATACCATAATTCAGCTTTGAAAGTATCAAAGCTTCGCAAAGGTTTATACGAACTTCAGTTCTTAAATAATCACGTATCTTGTATAAAACTTTAAGCCTAAAAAAGCAGCTACGAGCAACTTCATGTACATGGGACTCGAAACGAAGACGCTCATCTAAAACAATTCCCAGACTTCTAGCCTCACTTACACGTTCCACCGTCTTTCTGTTTATTAGAATGATAGGGTTTTGAGATTGTATAAGCTCAACTTGGTTCCTGGTACCAAATATTCCGTACTTAGATTTTGCAGGATTCAGTACAAGAGAATTTTCGGTTGACCACTTAAATACTCTATCCATGTCCTCATTTAATTTATTAACGGAACCCCGGGACATCCGAATAACGTATCGGTAGATATATTTGTAAATCATCCGCATACAGGTGGTACTTACTATGCTTTATGCAATGAATAATATCTGCACTGTATATTACAAAGAGAAGAGGTCCCAAAATCGAACCTTGGGGCACCCCTCTTCTAACGGCACAGACTTCAGAGATCAGATTAGTACCGTCATTCCTGCACAATACGACTTGCTGGTGTCGGTTGACAAGATAACTATAAAACCAGTCTACAGTTTTTTTTTTATCAAATCCATAATAGGAAAGTTTGGAAAGTAAGAGTGGAATACTTATAGAATCAAAAGCTCTTGAAAAATCAAGAAGAACTAAAATAGAACCCATTCCTGCATCTTGATTAGCCAATAAATTATCAACAACATCAAGTAAAGCTGTAGTAGTACTATGTGCTTTTCTAAATCCTGACTGCAAGATAGGAAGGATACTATTCTGTTCAAGGTATGCGGACAGCTGTTTATGTACCACTTTTTCCAGAACTTTTGATAAGTAGGGTAAGATACTAATCGGCCTCAAGTCCCTAATGCTAGCTGGATTGTTGCATTTGGGGATAGGTCGTATAAGGGCGGTTTTCCATTGTGCAGGAAATGTGGACGTTAGTATTGACCTGTTAATAATATCTGTAATAGCTTTTAAAGTTTTGGGAAGTGTTAAGAGAACCATATCCATTGTGATTTTATCTATGCCTTGAGCATTCGATTTAATACTGAGAATAATTTTGGCTATGTCATTTTCCGAGACGGTATTAAGTTGGAAAACAGAAGACCCATGTCTGTGAAACTCATAGTAAGTTAGTTTACTTATACTTGTTGTAATGTTTCCAGGGATGTCTAGGAAATGATTATTAATATCATCAGCATTATCGAAGTATGAAGGGATATCTTTGCATTTATTATCAGGTAGTATAGACGATTTAAGATTACGCCATAACGACTTAGGCACATTGATATTTTTATTAATATGTTGCTCAAAGTAAGCTTTTTTTTCACTGTGGAGGGAACTAATAACTAAATGTTTTAGTGTCTTATATTCATTGACATGGACTTCAGATTTAGAGAGACGAGCTAAACGATGCGCTTCATCACGTAATCTCATCATATATCTTACATTACTTGTTAACCAGGGGATTTCAGGTTTCCTCATATAAACAGTTTTCAGTGGCGCAATACGGTCATACAGTTCCAATACTAATTTACTAAAAACTTCTACCATATCATGTACAGAATCTGTTTCATAAATTCTATTCCAGTCGGTGTTGAGTACATCTTGATCAAAAGTGATTGGGTCGATATCTTTAAGAGGTCTAAATGTGAGCAAGCGTGGCCGAGGTTTGTCTCTTTTGATTTTCAAGGTTGCATGAATAAAACCATGACCGCCTAGAACAGGTTTATAATCTACGGTTACCTTAAGAACTAAGGCATCCGTACAGATTAAATCAATTAAAGTTTCACTATGGTCTGTGAAATGAGTGGGTTCAGTTACACAGTTTATAAGATTCATGTAATTTAGAAACTGGTCTATTTTTCTAGTCCTAGCATCATTACTGTTTAGTAAGTTTATATTAAAATCCCCAAGCAAAACGATCTTATCGTACGTTGAAAAGGACATGACCGACTGCGTAAGGGCATCGATGAATACGTCTAAATCCAGCCAAGGTGGACGGTATGCAGTACCGACAGCTAAACGTGTTGAACACACCTTAACAGATATCCACATCTGTTCTACTAAGTTATGTGAAGGATGCGAGATAGTACGAGAAGTAATATCGCGATGTACATAGAATGCGACACCACCACCTCGCGAACGAATATTGCTTGGACGAGGAATGTGTCGTAACCGATACTCAGGGATTTTAGGTGCACGGTCACCCTCACCCTCTCTCAGCCAAGTTTCGTTAATAGCGATTATATCTGGCATATACTCCTCTACGGCGTACTGAAACTCATCATGCTTAGTAGCAAGAGACCCAGCGTTAAAAAAAACTTATTTTTAGATATTTCGACTTCACCATCAGATTTCAAAAACTTACATAAAAGTATAAATTACTATATATTATACCAAATACGATATATGAAGCAAAAGTAAAACCTGCACTGATAGTAATAAATAGAGAGATTTTTTTATTATTAATAACATGATAAGTACGCAGTATAGTAGTCCCATTAGTACGCAATATAATTTCAATAAAATTCAAGTTTATCAGTACATAATACAAAATGAATATTGTTTTGTGTTCTATGTATGATATATGTAAGTTGAGATACATGCCATATACTGTACGAGCTACACACCATTTTACGTATGTATTAACATAAATTTGAGTCGTAATTATATTTAAGCACAACAACAGTTTAGTTATACTCGTAGTTTCGTAGGTAATCGAAAACAATAAGTACATCATGAAATAATTACGAAATTCTATACCAACTAAAACAAACAAATTAAGAAACTGGTCATATGTTAAACCTAAAAAATATGTCTTTACAACACAGATAATCAGTTGAAGACTAACATTAATGAATTTTTGCCAATAAATGTAGATAATTATTAATAATAGACACATTTGAAAACAGACACGGTTATTTAATACTGGTTTCCTTACAAACAGAACCAAAAATTTCAGTTAGATTTGCCTGTGTTTTAATCCTATAAATGATTTTGTTGTCATCTTTTCGTACAAAGATGGCGCCATCGCGTGTCCATACGTACTTCCAGTTGAGTTTTTTACAATATTCACGGGCTTTTAGGAATAACATACGATTAACTGGAGTAAGACGTTCGTTAACGTATATTCTCGCAGATTCACCTGGAATCTTCATATCTGCTGAGGTGAGGCCGCGGCGAGTTCTTGCGTTTTTTAAAAACTCATCTCGCATACCTCGGCGTACAAATTTGACAGTGATAGGGCGGGACTTAGTTTTACTTTCCTGTTGATTTCGTCGACTAAGTCCAACTCGCCGAGCGGAAACAATATCACCTTCTTCAAGGTTTAACCCGATTCTCTGTGCTACCAATCCGACAATATGCATAGTACTTTCTTCAAAGTGCTCTGGGATGCCAATAATATCCAAATCGTTTGCGAGTAACTCTTGATCGCGGTTATTTATGTCTATCTTGAGTCTGTCTAGAGTATTATGAAGTGAGGCAAACTCATCACTCTTAGACTTTAATATTTTAATTTCATTTTCAATGACATCCATTTTAGTATCTATTGAATCCATTCTCTCGTTACACAGTTTGATGGAATTATTTAAAGTAAGAAGAAACTCAGACCGAAACTCGCGAAATTCCTCCTGGCTTTCCTTAAATTCCTGCCTAAGAAGTTTCATTTCGTTCATTATACCATCAAGCCTGTCACTAGAAATGAGGCATCTATCTGGAGATGATAGGTCCCTGACGTATTCCGATGATTTTATAGGACTGTTCGCCCCATCCTGGCTTGTACAGTTTTTTTTTGCAGTCTGGGCATAGCCAATTACCTGGTAATACTCCTTTAACAGATAAATTCACGCATGCTCGATGAAATAATACTGCGCATGAGTTGCATGTAGCGCTTCCTGACGACAATGCCAGGAACTTCTGACACGCGCCGCACTTGTTTGGCATTCGTAATTAGTAAAATGCAATATGACTTAGCCAATAGATGGCAGCAAACGGAATTAAAAAACACTAAGCACTCGATGCAATAAGACAGTAAAAAAGAAGGTATGTTCACTATTAGCATAGATATTATCAATAAAATAATATAAAATAAAATAAAATAATTGTTCAGATTACTAGGCTTGAGGAGGTTGCAAAACGTTGAAAACACTCACAAAGTTAAAAATAATCACCAGGTATCTAAGGATAACTTTTATACTTAGTTCAACTTGTTTAATGTATTTTTAATTTTATATAAACAGTAGCACGAACTAACGTCAATCGCAGTTGACACAAACACATTTTTCTTCATTTCTTCATTTCATATATTACTATTAAAAATAATATTGATATTCATAATTACTATATGTGTGTTTAATTATATTTGTATTAAGTGCATTGTGAGTCAGAATTTATCGATGAATAACAGTTTTGCAGACTCCAGGAAAAAAACCAATGACGTACTATTGTGGCGGGCATCACTGCTAAACGGTAAATTAGATATTTATTTACATATACCGTTTATACCGCATTACACGTAATATTCGAAGAAGCTTTTAATTAAACACTATTATCAATTTTCGATTTCTGTGGTGTCGCGTTGAAACAAATAATATCGCTTATAAGAACCGATAAATTCAGATTAAAATACGTTGTCATTTTTTTTTTTAATTTCTCTTTTGGAAATGATATTGTAACATAACATAATATGGAAGAGGAATTAATGAATTTCAAATGTTACTGTACACGTGATTCGCTGGATGATGGTAAGCAAAAATTATGAATAAAATGTAATTATAATATATATTTCAGGACTTCTTACAATGATATTCAGTGAAGGTTATTGTAATTTTTTTTGTAACTGCAGCATATATTAAAAGAAACATAATTTCACATAGATACGCTTCTTTAGTTACTCTCCTTGATACTCTCCATATTAACCTTACAAAATGGGCAGTTCGAGCAATTTACAATATTGGACTTCGCGAGTAAATACGAATAAATTTTAGGTACATACGCTATAAACCACTTTGTAATTACGAATAGTATAGTTTCATTAAAAAAATACATTTTCATATATAATAGAAAAAAAAACAGTATCGTATTTCTAGCCGGCTCTTCATAGCCGGGTTGTTTTACACTAACCGGTGGTGGAGTTTTTGACGTCCTGTGCCTTCTCAGGGTGTAAACTGAATAAAGTACTTATTTTGGATTATTGTGATAGAGAATTTTCCTTTTGTGAATGAAAATAAATTGTCCCGTTTTGTCTTTTTTTGCTTTTCTGATACACTAGCATTTTATTCATACTGTGAACATAAACGCCAAATCACAGATACAAAAAAAGAACAAAAACAACTTCCAGGATAATTTATTTTGATATTAGGGAAAACACTAGGAAAAAAAATTTACACCATCCATAAATGAATCAGCTAAAAAATAACTTTTAAGGAATATATTATGTGCGTTATGTAACAAGTGATTAATTAGATTATTTATAATACTCGAGGTAATGTGATCAATAATTAATTTTACTTTTTTTATTTATTCCATTGTCCTTTAGCATTGGTCACCCGTCGCCGTGGTGCGCTCATTCGTCCCCATAACTATAACCTCGCCATGTGAATGAACCTAATCATTATTAATTCTAAATGATTGGTTACAAATGCCAAGTGTCTGTTCACGTACGAGCAAAGCGACTACATAACAACAGATGTTTGCTAGGGACAAAAATAAATAAATGATAAGTAATTACTTACATTGTCCGGACACTATGAAACTGCCTTCATTTACACACTTGGTTCTTTAAAGACAAAGAAAAACTATAGTATATTTCATCAAATACAAATAGAAGTCTTTACAACATTAATCAATAATACAAATGATTCTTTTAACAAAATTTAATTAGCATTATATGTACTTCGGATTTTAAAAAAAATATCATGGGATGGGTATGAGCTTTCTCTGAGAATCACCATAAACATCTATTGCGATCGTCAAGCATTGCGATTTTGGCAATCCCCCCCTCCCCTCCTATTATGAACGACATAATCTTTGGGATAGACCATGTCCGGCAATGGACGTTTTTCCATTGAACGGATGGATAGTACTTAGGAAAGTTAAGATGCAATCGCTGTTAGGTACCGTTAAGTATGAAATAATATTTCAGATTTAGGGAATCAGATTGAAGTACTGACGGTCGACGATGGCGATGGTAGCGGTGAGGAAGAAGAGGAAAGTGTGCCAGTATGCAGTGTCGAACGAGATGCTAGCGCTGATGACGTATGCGCTGACGCAGCTGTTGCTCCCCTTGAATCTCGGAACGTTAAGAGAGAATCATCACCTACGCAAGTAAGTAATAATATTTTTATTTTATTACACGGTATAGGATCTGTGTTTTGACCACAATCTCACCTGATGTTAAGTGACGATGTGCTCCAGGATGGTAAACACTAAGCCTAGGTACTGGTTCTCAAGTGATGCTGCCGGAACACACCTATTGGTATTTGGCGACAGGTTTTCAAACTTGGTAGTAGTTACCCAGGCGGGCATCATTAGAAAATGCCCTATCACAATGCTATAGTTTCCTCACGATGTTTTCCTTCACCGAAAGCTCAGGCCGATTTCTGAGTTAGATAGCTGGGATAGAACCCGCGTCGATTGACGCGGAATCGGGCCGCACTACCTACTGCGCCATCGTCGCTTGGAAAACGTTATAACCGATAGCCACACTGTATTTCAAACGACATTGAAACAATAATTTGATGAAACAGAAATTATCCATACAAACATTACAGGCTGCGGAAGTCGAAGGCACAGTAGAGGGTTCTGTGGAAGCATTCGTAGTGACTCCAGCTAAAGAAGGCACTTTGTACAAGTGTCGTATAGCACGGGACAGAAAGGGGATGGACCGCGGTCTTTACCCTACTTACTTCTTACACCTTGAAAAGGATTACGGAAAGAAGGTCTTCTTATTGGCCGGTATGTAAATGTTTGCTATTACGTTGTTTGATCATTTCCACCCCCTTGCTAATTTATGGTTTCCAGACATGGTTACAGGCTGAACATAGAAAACAGACTAACTGTCATGCAGAAGGTTGATATTTAACAATAGATTTTTAATTGAGATAAGTGATAATAAAAAAGTGTCCTTTTATAGCCTTATTTCGTACGCATTTTGTTATTATTTATCGACTTCCAACTCATCTTGCATGTAAAATCTAAAATTCGATATTCAGCAGAATTAATTTATCGATTGCTGGATCATAATAGCGTCTTTATATTTTGGTACTGAACTTGAACTAAATTTGAAATTTTCTTGATTTTTTTAACCTCAATGAAATGACAATTTCAAACGTCTAGGTTTTAGATTTGTAATTTTTTACGCTTTCGTTCATTGCACATGTTTGTTTCACATCGAATGTACAAATAACATGAGTTTCTTTCATAATTAATCTATTATCATGTAGAGATTTCAAATTGCAGTTAGTTTTGTGTAAAAAAAAATAATGCAACTACTTTTCGTATTTTTTTTAGTTGTTGTCTTTTATCATTATTATAGGTCGTAAACGAAAAAAATCAGCCACGTCAAATTACTTGATATCAACTGATCCTACCGAGTTGACTCGGCAAGCTGATAGTTTTGCCGGTAAATTAAGGTCCAATCTACTCGGTACCGCCTTTACAGTGTACGATAATGGAAAAGCTTGGCGCAAACACGATCACTCTAAAACCAGACACGAATTGGCAGCCGTTGTCTATGTAAGTGTGAACGAATTTTGTCTTTTGTAATTGACGATCATTTTCGCGAAACGATACATGTGTTTTTTTTTTTTCAGAAGACAAGTTTATTTATTTATTTTTCTAGATCTAACAAGTTTTAATAAGTTAACAGTTGCTCGCCTGTGATCGAAATTCAACCATAACTCATTACAATATACGGTTTCTTTTATTATACAAAAGAGTAACAATAAATTTTAAAAATGTTCACAATTTTATTCGCATTTTCTTGTCAATTGCTTAAAGTTAAACCTTAAAAGTAAACATTTTGCTTAAGCGGTAAATAAATGTCAATGACACTTGATTACTAGTGCATTGGTAATCGTTTGTGTGTGTCAAAGACATGGTAGTGTGTCTAATGTTTTTTTTTATTAATTTATTTTGTATCCCTAATAAATAAAAAAAATTAGCATTCTGCACTCCTCTATATAAACTATAAGTGTGCGAAATTTCATACTCGTCCGTCCGCGCAATTTTCGTAAAAAGGGGTACGTAAGTTTTTGCTTCACATATTAATATAAAGATGATACTTTGTAGTAGATTTTGAACGGTTTACGCATTATTTACAGAAATATAATTGACGTTAATCAAATCATATATCGAAAGAGACAAAAAAACAACAAAAAAATGCTTTGTTAAGACGATGTTTGTTGTAACGCTTTGTGAAAACACGCTCCTTAATTACCCTTTTGTGTTTCTGGACCTTGTCGTTATGTTACCTGTAGATGATGCATTTGCAAGAACAAGTCTATACTCCCATCCATTTATGTAATTAACTAAATATAAACAAACAAGATCTGTCAGAAACACGTATAGTGCGACAATAACCTTTTTGCGCGCGGCCAAAATTGGAACTTACACCATCGTCTTTTTTGACATTTTATTTTTTTTAACAGCAATGTCAATGTCAATTATCTGCCAAAAGATCTTTGTCGTATTCCTTGATATTAAACTCACCCATTCATAATACATATTTAATCTGATGGGCAAATATTTGGCTAAATGGCTGCAAACTGTTTGGAGGTTTTAGGACAGCACTATCTATCAGTCTATGGTTCCATATCGATGTTATACATTTCTAGAAATTCAAATTCATGGTAAAATTTGAATCTACGTCTTCTTAGATGTAGTATTTAAGTGTTACCTGCAAATAATTAGATAATATTCCATATATAAATAGGGAAAACTAAAACAGTTCAAAAACATTTTTCTTCTCTGTTTGTCAGTTGATATTTATTTTTTTGAGGGATTTTAGTGTTTTCAATTTAAAAAATCAAACCAGTTTCATTTTTCTTTACAAATTTTCAATAATGATTAGGATCAAAAAACGCTAGTTATATTAAATGTAGTAAATATATGATACCAAGTACCAAGCAGATGACAATGTATATTTTTTTCCAATTATTGTTTTAAGTATTCAATGACATAATTAATTAAATTTGTTGCAACAGATAAACTAGTTTGTTGTGTGGTGCCGGCTAAGAATAGTACCACCCATATATTCTCGCGGGTGTCGTAAAAAGTGGCTAAGGGATATACCAGGGGATGTGCAGCAGCATCCTCTGAGTATCACAAACTGCGATCGCCAAACCGCCTGACAAACGTGGCGATTATGACAATCCCTCTCTTATTGGGAGAGACCTATGTTTAGCTGTGGACGTGTTATGGATGAATGGAGATAAACTAATGAAACAAGAATTATATACTTTGCCTTTTATAATATAGTAAATTTTGCCCGCAGCTTCATTCGCATTTATGTAGACTTTGTTAATTTATTTAGGAATAAAATGGTTTGGTTTTCTATTTCAGCTGAGTAGTTAAGGCGTGAAAACGTAACAAACAAACAAGCTCACTAATCAGTATAAAGACTTATTTATATTTTCAATGTTCTTGTTTTGTAGGATACAAATGTTCTCGGCTTCAAAGGTCCGAGGAAAATGACAGTAATCCTACCGGGTATGACACCGGACCACCAACGTGTCACAATAGCACCGCAGGATGAAAGCGAAACGTTACTGGAACGCTTGAAGAGCCAGAACATGCAGGAGATCGTCGTGCTACATAACAAGACCCCGGTCTGGAACGAGGAGACACAATCGTTTGTGTTGAATTTCCTAGGCCGAGTGACGCAGGCAAGTGTGAAGAATTTTCAAATCGTCCACGATTCACAACCGGACTATATAGTTATGCAGTTCGGTCGTATCTCGGAAGATGTATTCACTATGGACTTTAGATATCCGCTGTGTGCTCTACAGGCCTTCGGTATAGCCCTCAGTTCCTTCGATAGCAAACTGGCCTGCGAATAATCTAGATAGGTGTACATTGTGCTATTATTTAAATGAGTGTGTTATGGTACTATAAATAAGAAGGCTTAAATGAATGTCGTGATAGAGGATCGATTTGTGGGTAACATTTTTTAACTAGCAGCTATTCTGTGTATGTATGATTAATAATGCACTGAACATTTAAAAGAAAATTCAAGTAATGTGAGTAATTTTTTTCATATAAATCGTTCTGTGAAAATATTCTTGAATAACATGTTTAAGCAGAATTGCTGTAAAAGGTATGTATTGATTATTTATTTGGACCAGTCAAACATATCCACACAAACCTCAATGTGACCTATATGGATCACAAAAATGTCCTCTTATTTCTAGAGCCATGATTATTAAATATGAATACAATTAACTTAATATAACAAATAATGTAACTAAACGCACATATTTTTGTTTGGTGCTTTGTGACGTAGGTTGTGTTCACACTGTTTTAAAATAATTGATGTAAAAAAATAAATTTAATATGTACTAATTGTAAATTTAAGTTCACTTTCTCAAAATTGATGACGTCAGTTTATAAAGGCTTTTTTATAAACGAATGAATAAAGATACTACTTTAGAAACATGTGATCATACTCTTTTCTGATTAAAAATTTAAACCATAAAATTATAACCTCAAACTGGCTAGTTTTTGGTGGCATTTATTAATTCTACCAATAACTACTACCTATTTAGAGATTATAACTCTTTATAGCGGCATATTGCGTGATACAGTAAAGTTATTAGGCCGAAGTGAATTATTAGTAATAACACAGAATATGAATTTAGAGTTGCCAAAAAATTCTAAATTTGACATATTTGAACGATTAGAAACTATACAAACAACAACTTTAATACAAAGGTCTAATGGTATTACAATATTCGTATGGTTCTAAAGTATATAAAATACGATTTTTATGAGATATAAATTTTGCCTTTACTGTACTGATGCATTCAATTATTTATGTAAACACGTGACTCCGAGATAAAATTGCTTCTAGATTGGTTTTGGGTTGAAAATAATTTGTGTTAATTAAGTTTATTTATTATTTATTACGGAGTTTCTTTAATTAACTGAAACTCTTTAGGTAAACAATATTGCATTTAAACCCATCTGAAATTTAAATATGTAATTCCTAATGTATTTATTATTAACTTGCCATATTTGTACCAGTGTCACAAATAGTTTGTACAAATTATTTTTAAGTATCATATTAGTGTTAGTATGTGTCCTAGTCACCTTTTTATTTAAAATGCGTTACAGATAACAGATAAGTGTTTATTACACAGTATTATGTCAATTTTTTTTTAGTAATCCATTCAATCAAACATCACGGTGTTAATTATCTGGGTTGCCAGATTTAGACAAGTAAAAATGTCATGAAATAACTCCAAGATATTTTCATTATGGTTTAATTTCTAAATATTTTTTTTATATTACTTGCAATATTATATTAGAAAGATTTTAATAAACAAATGAACTTTAATAATAAACTGGGGAATTGTTGCAACAAAAGAAAATGTTCTTTAATGGGTTCACTAAAATATGAAATATAAGCTATGAATAAGTTATACTTAACCAACGAATGTAATATAACACTGCACTTTGAATTACTGTTAAGGCTTACCAACTAATTATTTATTGCAATATGGCAAAACTGTATTTTGAATATATATTAAAACATAATTATAATATATTGACTGCAAACAAACCTGTAGAACTATGCCTGAAGTTGTGGAATATGTACTGGAATTGCAATGAAGAATTGTTTCTAACATAGTTGATGATTTTGGTTTGATGATAGACTATGCATATAAAATTTGAAAAAATATGAGATGCTAATGGTAATATTTGAGTAATGTGAATCAAGTAATGATTTTCAATGTCATAGCAGAACAAATGTTCAAAATTTGCTTCAGTCTAATCATAATGGTATATGACAAATATGTGGCATTATATCTAGGTAATGTAATAACTTGTGCTATTTCATTTCTACTGCACTCTTTGCACATGTCTAACATATAGTATACAGAAATTTCTACAATTACTTAAGCTATGATAGACTTTATACCATTTCAATTCCCTTGTGATTTAATATGTTTTTATCTATTTATTGTAGCATCATGCTATACCCCTACTGATTTCTAATATTTCAAATAATCAAAATACCAGTTCAGTATTATTTTAGTTCTATTTAATATGATGAGTATCATTAATTTACTTTTCGAGTAAGACCAAATTAATAGTTTTAATAAATTTAACAGTAGTTAGTTGGAGTAAAAATCTCCAGTAAACACTATGGTTTATGATGATGTTTGACATAATAACCCTTGTAAAATATATTAATATATATATTTTTTTCTAAGCATTCCTCAATAATTTTGGCATAGACTTAACATTAGAGAAGAAATGATGAATTTTAATATTATAACAAAAAAAGTAAATAAATCATATTAAAATTAAATAATTGTGTGCCTATAATAGGTTTATGTGTCTTAGATAGATAAAATTGAAGAACTAAAATGGAATTTGAAATATGTGTTATTGATAAATATAAATTGTTTATAATGAGCTTCATGTAAATATTTATGTGTGCAGCATTGTAATGAAAATAACTGTTAATTTATATATTAAGATAAAGATATTTCTTTAACTACAATATAGGCTACTTTTCAGGGTAAGTGAAGCATCCGATTCGAGATTCACATAAACAAACGTTTTACTTAAACTACATTATTGTTTTCATTGTTTTAACAAATTCATATGTTAAAATGTATAAGATGTTTCATTTCCTACCATTTTTTAAACATTATTAAAGTTTACAAAGTGTGGATACTCAACAGTCAACTATATTTTAGTATTTCAGTAAAATAAAAATTACAACATTCATTCAATTTGGACTCATGTGCATTCTAACTATAGTTAAGTTACAGGAGGAAAAAATAATTCTTTGACATTTGACGTATGTTACAGGATCTGTTAAAAATAGACGTATACTTGTAGATTTTCTTTATTATGTTAAGAATGTGACACACTTTTGTAGTAAATTTTTTTTCATACGTTACAAAACTAAGCTATGATTAAGTTCAGACCTTTTTTCCATTAAAACAAACTAATGTTTTATATAATTGTCTAGATTAATCTGTAGGAAAGAAAAGAAGAGAACATTTGAAAGCCTTATTTTATGATTATGATTTTTGGCTGGGTTAGTCATTGAGTAAATACACTAACAACAAGAATGTTTAATGTATTAGACATTACAGATGAGTAACTTTATAATGCTCCATGACCAGGAGATTGTTCTTTTTTTTATCAACCATACTTATTTGATATCTTTTTTTGAACTCTCTACTCTGTTTATAAAAAAAAATAGGCAACCATGGTACTGCCAACAGAAGTGAAAACTTGAAGCATGGGAAGATTGTTTTTTTAATGTTTAAATTAGCTGGGTGTTCAACGTGCTTCAATTTATTATAAATAAAATTCATTTAGTTTATTTATATATTTAAAATAAATAACCTATGTGAAAATATTTTTGAAGTGTGGCAACACAAATAACCATCACTTAATCACCATCTTATATTTGACACACCATAGCATGTTGACAGGTGATATCATAGCATTTGGTGAAACTAATCTATGTTTTTCCTATACTGATAATCATACTGCTAAAGAAGTTTTCACGTCAAAGAATAATTTGTTTAAAAATATTCTTGTAAATACCTATCTCTTTATTATAGTATATATGTATTTTGGTATATTGTGCCTTTCGTAATGATAGGTTAAAATTAAATATTGTGCCTTTTATTTTCACATCTACTATGTATTTTGTAACTGACACTTAATAGATTTGAATATCTTTTATAGAATTGATTTCTACACTTTCTAAACTTATATTGAGGCAACTATACAATATTTAATTAATTAGGTATAGAATAGTTAATGCGAATGTTTAATAATAATTTGTGTATTATATTTGTTGCCTTTTGTGACAGGTACAAATTGAAGTCTTGTCACTTTGAGGTTACAAGTTTCAATAAAACTTGTTTAGGATATGTTCAGTACCAAATTGAACTAAAGATGTCATATGCAATTGCTTATGCATAGCAGATCATAAAGGAGAAGCAAAAAACCATTGAAAATTTTATCTGTTAGCTATTAAAGAATATCTAATAAAACTACTATAATATGGAAGCTCTCAATCTTTCATATCACTATATGGAAAAATGCCATTTGTACATTAATTTATCTATGAATGTGATTTTTTTTTAAATGTAGTACTGTGCAAGCATATATGTAATATAATATAAACAAACTTGTTGTAGCCTGCTAAAGGAATTATACAATTTTGATTCTACATTGATCATTAGGTTTATTTTATTAACATTTAGTTTTTAATTACATGAGTTAACTGTATGATTTGCCACATACATGACCTTAATATATACCAATTCTTTATAAATCTAATAATATTTATAATATAGTATGCTTTAAAAAATTGTATTGTAGTAAATTTGGATTACTTTTATCTTTAACTATAACATTTATAAATCATGAATAGAGGCTATTTGTCTACACACTTGGTGATTTATTGTATTCATTTTACATTCCAGATTTATTTGTGATATGAAAATCATGTTAGATAATAAAAAATAAATGTGTTATTATTTGAATCTTAGCCTTTCTATTTTGTTTCACCCTAAAAAAGAAGACTTGTAATTAATTTATGCTTCCATTATCTGTATTGAGATTATTTGGTTTAAGTATATATGCCAAAAACCAAAATACTTAGAATTTTATAACTGATAAATTAAAAACGGGATATAACATTTTGCTTTCTAATAACACTTATTTATTAAAAACGGTTTTAAACTATCACAAGAAAAAAATAAATTCAAAAGACGATTCCATTTCAAATACCAATAATAATGTATGTCACGAAATTGAGAAAGTACTCAATATTGATTTGCAAAACTGGCAGTGAAGAACTAAGTTTACTAAGCTTAGAATAATTCTAGTTACAGTATCTAGAAGTATACTTTATTAAACAAATTATCCGTCACTTAAGAATTCATAATATCTGAATAATGCACCATCATACTAGAATTCCTCTTTAAGTTCTAAGTAGGTACTGAAAGAATTGTCACCATTCATCAAAGTATATTAAATTTCTCACTTTCATATAAATATTGGGTATAAAAGGATAGGTATTCGCAATGAGAAATTGATTTTAGGGTTTAAAATTTATTCTTACAAGCTTACAAGTTATTCCGTCTTAGCTGTTGCAGCTTTAGCTTTCTTCGCCTTGATAGGCCTCTGAGACCGAAGAATAGCTGAGGCGCGACGCAGAGTAGCTTTAGTCAGGTCTGTACGGTAATGATTTGCCTTTAGCAATCTCTTGGCTTTGAAAAGAGACCTCCTCGCTCCAGCTTTGAATGGACGACGGATAATGTTCTTTACAGGTTTATTGGTTGCCTTGGCCTTCTTATAAACTATCGTGAAGCCCTTTCTGTCAGGATTCTCAACGACACCGACGGCTTTCTTATGGATCAAGCCATTGTATCTATACGAGTTGAGGTTAGTCACATTGTTGGGTTCTTTGCTGAACGGCTTTTTGATGTTCGCCTTCTTCACGAGGAAAGCGTTATTGTTGCGGATAATCATCCAATTAAGATGCGAAGACATTTTGTAGTTTTAATTCGAAAAACTACAATAACACAATACACAACGTGTTCGCAACGTGTCCGTAGACAAAAGGAAGAAAACGTCTATGATTCATCAGATGTCAAAATGAATGTTGCAAAGCTATGTCAATTGTTTGAGGTGCTTGGTGCTATTTTGGTTTGCCATGTAGTCGTCTTCATTTTTAATTCATTATGTTACAGTATTTGACTATACATTATCTAATTTTGATGGCATTTTACGTGATATAGTTAAGTTACGATGCACAAGTGTAGTGAAGTGAAAATAATGACAAAATGGAGTCAAAGGCACTTCAATGATAGATGATAATTATCTTTATTAAACATATCCATATTTTTTGTTAAGGAATATTTTAACATAAATACAACAGGTTTCTTGATAAAGTGTTCTATCAGTGACATCTTTTGATATTAAGTCTCTTGACAATCCTTATTTTAATGATGACATATTTCTTAAAGGGCAGTTTGATATAAAAACAAAAAGGTTGCAGCTGAGGTGCCTCACCACTCCCCTACGAAGAGAAATAATACATACTAAATGTAATAATAATTATGACGCAGCTATAAATCAAGTATATTTTTAAATTTGACCTTCCTACCACTTTTAGTAAAAGGGGTAAAAGAGGTGAAGTCCTGTTGTAGGCGGAACAGGATACGAGTCCGTATCGATATAAGCAAGCTTGACTCTACCTATGCTGACTGTATGTTCTTTTCCATTTAGGTCTACCGTTAGTGTTTTATCCCTACGTTTTAGGACACGATATGGACTCATGTATGGGTGCTTTAAGGGATATCTCACAGAATCATCGCGAAGAAAAATATGTACCGTAGTTTCCAGGTTCTTAAAAACAAACAATGAGCGTTGGCAATGGCAAGAGGCCGGGACAGGACGTAACGTCTGCATTCGACCGCTCAACTGTGCAACAAAATCGTTACCGTATTACTTAGGCGCCACAACGGAGCGTGAATTATGAAATTTCCCAATCACTCCCGTTAAGGTTGAAACAGAAGGCTGCCATTTATTGATAGTGTTCTTAACGTCTGACTTGCCTGCATTGTCTAGTAGCACACAAGAAGGAATAAATGGAACCAAAAAAAAAACTCAATTGTCTATCAATACAAAAAAAATATTTTTGTAAATTTTAGGAAGGAATTAAATTTGTAATGATGAGAAATTTTTGAAACATACAATTTATGGAACAAAATTTTAAATTATTTAATTTCTTGATTACATCTTTTTGTCTATGAATTTTACCGTTGTTTCTTTCATCCTTGCTTTGGCATTTTGCTTATGGACTTACGTCAAATTCCAAACTACATATTTTCTGAGACAATTTCGTGAAGGTCCCCTTTAATATATCTTTATTTCTATTTATATGTACAGTTTTTCAACTTAGTAAAAATACTTTAAAAAAGTGAAAATTTTAATGTGATTTTTTAATGTGCCAAATTGATGTGTCTTTTTTATCGGTATTATGAATCGGGTTGATGAAAATATAAACAAAGATATGATTGATTCTGAGTTGATTGACGTGGAATCTTTGGATTTTTCGACGACCAGACATGGTGAGTAACTTAATTCACAGCTTGCACCTGCTAGAAACTTATCAGAAAGTTTGTACGATTATTACGTCCATATAGGTATGATGTCAATGCATTAGGTCCGTTGTCAAGTATTCAGAATTTAGTTCAATTGATCAGAGAGTTTACCATATCCAATATACGAAATGTATAAAATATTATACTAATTATGCATGTGGGTGGAGAGAATGACTCATTTCTTATATTTATAAAATTGTTTATTCAACTTAATTTATCTGAGATATTTGTTTATTTTTATCACAGTACAAAAACATTTCACATGATTTGAGTATTTTTTGTGATATGTGTATGTAAAGAGGTTTAATTATTATAGAACACCAATATATTTTGTATGTAATACTCTACAAAAAGGTAATATGTGCTTTGAATTCATTATACATCATACATATTCTTGTCTCTTATTGCATCTAGTCATTTACCGTCATCATTCTGTTGATCAAGAATTATTATTCTTTTTATTAAATATATTTTATTAAATAGATTTACCATTATATTAACAGTTATTTTCAATTATATTGCAAATTCTATACATAGTTCATAGATGTAAGACATCTATTAAGATTTCTTATGCTGCCACCAAAAGAAAGAAAACACAAAAATCGCAGTAACCACTGTTATCGCATTGATAAGAAACATATCTTGCAAATTTACTTGACACAAATTAAATTTCAAATTTTATGTTAAACATAAATATATACCTTTTTTAATTTGATAATTATTATCATTTTATTGTAGCTTTTAAAGATATCTGATAATGTTTGTGATAGAGTTGTTTAAAGCAATTAACTTGACCATACTATATTCAGCTGGAATGTAAAAAGATTGTAGACAATTACTTTTACTAGTCTTGATATTAATTAAGTTTTAAATGTCATAAGCTAAGTTTTTAGTACCATTATTGAATTAATACTTGATAAGGTTTACCATTATAATGTAATTATCAGAGTAACATGATTATAACTGATAAGGCTTAAGATAAAGAAATTTCAATTAAGCATGAACAATGTTTGAAATTTTTTATATGCAAATCTCATGCTCATTTAATGCAAATGCTTGATGTAATTAAAGTGTTTAGCTTTAGAAAGAACATGATGGAATTTTAATAAACATAGTTATCAATACAAAAGAACCTCGATAACTTAATCAAATAATTATAATAGCATTTATTATAATATAATAGCATCTTTTATATAACAATGTATTAACATTGAAGACAATATTTTCCCTGTTTTATTCAGTATTGAAAATTTAATTGATTTTGAAAGCATAAATTCTTTAAAACAAAAAAAATAATCACTGACTTTCAATAAAATTAACAAGCGATATGTACATTCATTGTCAAATGCAGTGGTCATTTAATTAAACCTAGTTCTTTTAACCTCATCTAAACTTCTCTAATTCAAACCCTTGATAGGTAAAACACCTCAATAACTTAAATTATTTACCGTTTCCTCCCCTGGCTTTTAAGTTATCAAGATTTGACTGTATAAAATAATTTCCATTGATTGATAGTTTCTGTTATGTTCATAGTAGTAATCAAAGTAATGTCCTATACAGATTATAACTAGCATAGAAAGTAGACCATTAATTGTACCATTTTAGGCAATTTGATATTCATTAGGTTAGAATTTGATAAGAAGTCTCTATAATAATAACTAGTGCTTGTCTGTTATCAAAATTCGACCATAATTCATTATTCTTCAAAACCTTCTTAAAAGTCTCTTTTTTTTGTATAGTGACTATTGTGAACGATTCTACAATTCAGCCAGTGTCAACTATAATAATTGGTGGGGCATTAAATGTGACTAGAATTGTTTAAGAAATTGTGTACTAAAAGATCCTAGTTGATTAGTAACTAAATCTACAACAAAAAGCAATATGATTAGGATTAAGTCAATATTCTGTCTACAGGGTAAATAAATGTCAAGTCTGACATTAACATGTGATTGATAATCGTAAGGGATAATGATAGATGTGTGTCTGTGTCAAACTAATGGTAGTGTGTGACTTGTATTTTTTATTAACTTAATGTATTTTTTATGTATGATTTAAAAAAAAGTATTAGCATTCTGCAATCTTTCTCTACATAAACTACATGTATGCGAAATTTCATACTCCTCTGTCTAAACGATTTTCATAAAAAGGGGTACAATTTTTTTCCTTCACATATTAATATTATATAACATATATTGAGAGGTTAATAAAACCTAACTTGTTTTCAAGAAAATATTCTTTTTTTTTTTTTTTTTTACTTTTTACCACATGAATGTATATAATAAAATGTTTTACTCAGGTATTTTAAAAAATATTTACAATAATATTAGGTAATTAAGTGCTTTAGGTTAGTACAACATGCAATAATAACCCAAGTTAGGTTTGTTTCATTACTATGATACAAAATTAAAAGGTCTGCTGGATTAGAATAAAAAAAAATAGTATTATAATTTAAAAAATTTACACCTTAAACAATAAAGCTTATAATTTTAGCAGTTAGGAGTTAAGTTAAATTTAATTTGGATGTGTTGATAGAGAAATTTCTTCTTTATGCCTATCTTTTTTATTTCTAGTAGTGTAAAATAAACAAAATTTCTCTCTCTTCTCTATTGATCTTGGAAAGCAGGGACACATATGTATTCTGTGGATTATCACATAAAAATATCCTTTTGCAAATATGACTGATGTTCTACAAATGAGAGAGAGATATCTTACACAACTTATTCATCATAATATTTTTGATGCAGGTTGTATGAAACTCCTGAAGATTCTGGTCAAAAAGTGGATATCCTAGACTGGAACTTATCCTGTGACTGGCCTTTTAATGAGGACAATGACTACCTTAGTATGGAGAAGCAGTTATACTCGCTCCTTGATAATATACTCAAAAGTAAGTGAATATTTGTTTATACACTTTCTATCATATATTTTGTATAAAATCTATTTTTTAATATTATCTATTGTTTTAAATGTATGTAATGTAACCACACTAATGTAATTTACACTAAAAATACCTTACAATCTTTTTAATCATTTGTAATATAACCTCATGTTTAATCTTAAGGAAACAGTGTAAATATATTATACTTTTGAAAGATAGAATATATTTAGAATAAATATATTCTAATGTCAATTATTAAATTGCATTTTAATATGATTAAAATCTTTTCTTTCGACATAAGATTTGGTAATTTTTAGCTCATCATTACTCTGCGATAATAATATGGGATTTCATAATCTTTTCAAATTTGCATACTCAAACGTATTTTTTTTTTTTATCTGTAATAATAATTACGAACAAATCTAAAACAGATAGTAATGATTCAAAATGTGTATAAAATTTATAGACGTCATCAAATAAACGGTTTGTTGTTAACCTTTGTTATGTTTCAATGATTTACATGTATCATGAAGTCTTTGGACAATGGTTATGACTGCGCTCGACTAGCCAGCTACCGGATCTAATGGCTGACATTTGATACGGTTCATTTAAACCTAATACTGATCCTATTTCAGTATCAATTCACATATGTTTGTTACATTAGTAATCAGAAAGACAAAATGTGTGGGAAACGAAGTACTGTTTCGATAATATACACATCATAATTTCTGTACCCTTGTTCTATTTTATTCGGGTTAGCGCAACATGTATTCCTCCTCCGTTCCTCGGTATTTGAAATCATAACTGCATTAATTCCTTTCGTAAACGTATCATCTTTCACACAACCCACCGCACCTTCCCTCATAACCGTCCACATTCATATCCAATACCTATCTTACAACATCCCACTCTCTTATCCAAATCAAAATAGATAATTGTTCCTTAAGTTCTCTGGCACTGTTATAAACAATAATAAATATAAGACATGGACGAACAATTGTACAATTTGGTACAATGGTCTATTTCAATTTGCAAATTTTTATGACATTATATGCATCCGTATAGAAGCTAATGTATCAAAGTATCGCTGATAGATAAGTCACATTGGCGTTCAATGCCAACGTAGCAATCATCCAATTAGAATGTGACCATATGCGGCCATACGGGAGGATATTAAACATGGTTGGCCGCTTCCAGTTTCAGTATTTACCATTATTTATTTGAATAACATTCTAAGATCTGTTGCCGGTTATCCTACTTTAGTATTTTTTTGCTAAAAATGTAATAATAACGTACATTTGGATATTTAATTGCCATTGTCACTATATATTTTAAGGCTTTCTTATCATTCATTCAAATATATGTATAATAATTCTGTATAGTAACTTTATAAAAATAAACATTGGATTATTATAAATCCGATAGAATATCACTAGTAGGATTTTAATATAATATGAATATCACAATTCAAATACCACATTATAAAAAAATACTATTTTATATGAATATATAATTCGCATTACATGAGAGCGAATAAAAAGTTTCGCGTTACATTTAATTCGGAAGGAGGCTGTATCAATTGTTTCCATACATAATCAATATTACTATTATTACAAAAGTAAATAATTTGCAGTTTAAAGCATCGATGCAGTAAGAAAACAGTATTGACTATCTAAATTAATGTAAAAACAAATAGAGACTCGTTATAGAAGATACTATTTACTTTTCTATAAAACAAAATGAATTTGACACGCCCAGAAATAGAGATATAAAATATCTACTTAGATTATTTCCAAACCTTGATACAATGAATTTTACATTAGTAATGAAAATGTAGAAATGTCATTTTTTAAAAGTTCGTGTTATATTTGTTAAAAACATATTAACAACATTTTCAACAGAACAGATACAATCTAATATTTTCCAACATACCACGTGTTTCCTAGCAATAAATTATTATTTAACCTGTAACAGTTACTATATTAAATGTAATAAAAATGAATATAAGTCCTCTATGCGTTTCTATACTTTTGTAGAATTTTGGTGAATTCATCTGCGAATGTTCGAGAAAGTTCCTGGCCCAAAAAATATTATCGTAGCAATGCATCGCATGCCGGGCATAGCCAGTAAAGTATAAAATAAAGAAAGTGACAAACGGATTATCTATCAAGTTTTGATTCTCTACGTGGTGTTTCATTAATGGTTGAATGAAAATAATGACTGGTCCCTTGAATTACTGAGACTTCATAATGATATTTATAAAGTAATATAATATTTCTCTTAACGGTGACAGTCATAAGTGACATCCGCATGAAAAAAAAGAATTGATAAATTACTACTCGGGAAACGAATCACGAAACCAGTTGCATGAACGTTTTCCTATAAACGACACGTCCTCATTCGAGACACGTACTTCTAGTAATCTAGTTTCTAGATCTATTAACAATCGTTGTTAACCGTCATCGATCAAACCGCGATAAAACGCAATTTTAATAAACTTTAAGCTGTTTATAACAAGCCTTTTATTATTATGAGGAATATGTTAATGCCACCTTTTTTATTATTTACATGGGGAAATGCGTTTTTTAAGCACCGTCCTTCCTTAAATTAACACGATTATTAGAGAATAGGAATATGATAGTTAGTCTTTCATTAAAAAAAAGTCTCGACTCGACGTCCTTTTTTTAGAAATTTTAACAAAACAATTATGGCAACATTAGTACATTCATTTTTCTTTCATTAATTCATTCAACCATAAGAAGTCCGCTGGTGGACATAGGTCTCCCACAATAAGCTCCCAATTATAATATAATAATAGTCACGCTGGTCAGGCGGGTTGACGATAGCAGTAGGTGTTTGGGGAACTCGAAGAGGATGCTGCTGCCCATCCCTTTAGTGGTTTATATCCCTTAGTCACCTTTTACAACACCCACGGGAAGATATAGGGTGGTACTATTCTTAGCCGGCATCGCACAGTTTACATTACTATGTTTTTAAATAATTCTAATTATGTATAATTTAAGTCGCATATATTATAAAATCAGACGATGATTTCAAATAGAGGCGAATGGTGGAGGAATACATGTTACACCGACCTCAATTAAAAATAGGATAAAGGTAGGGAGATGTCGATTTTACAAAATCAAACAACAACAAAGCAACGTGATTATCGATCGAGCCTTTATATATTTGAGTTACATTACTCAATATTTCGCTGTGTCTCCTCCCTATTTTGAACAAAAGAAAAAGCATGCAAATCAAAATGATATATCAAACAATCATAAAGCAACTGGTGATAGTTGTTAAATGTTATGACATATGACAGTTGTACGTGCATGGATTAATTAAAAAAAATAACGGATCTTTAGTTAATTTACATAAATAACATCACGCATCATTACTAAGATGGCATAAGTTGAGACTACATCCTTATTGGTACGATTATGACACACATACGATCTCGTTTTTTTTTTTCTACTTTCATGAGCTTTTGTACATACTCTGTTTACGAGTACTTTTGATAAGGTCTTTCTTTAGAACGTCTTTGATTTTATTATTAGAAAAAAACAACGTTTTTAACCATGTCCCTAAAAAATTACTTAGGCTACGTTACGTAGGCTAAATTTTAAATTATGCATCAAAATAATGTGAGAAATGAGAATTGTTGTTCTTCAAATACTTTACAGAAAGTGTCTTAGAATATCTCTGTCACTTACGATTGACTCACAATAAAACAATATCCCTCCAGACACGATTCTAAAATCAACACGGAGAAAGTTGCGGGCAGAATTTAAGGAAGTATATTAGAGCTGTAATTAAATCCCATTCAAATCTTCAAAACCTACTGCTACAAAGATCCTATTAAAAGCATTATTTAGATAAAGTAAAAATCTATGGATTGACTGGTGAAATCTATTTTGTTTTAAGTTATCTATCGTCAAATTTCATAAATCTAACCTTCAGTATGATTAAATCCACAACAATTATTGTCTCGATGCTGTTAGTTGGATAGAAAGTGAAACAATTATTATACATGTATTGCATGCTAATAAACGAATAAGCGAAAATCTATTATGTTACAGGTGCGCTCACAAAACTGTATCAAATTTCATTAAGGCAAGCGTTCATGTTAGATTTAGATATGATTCCCGTGAGCAATCTTGTTGCATATACCATACTAGAGTTTGGCCTATAATAAATACATACTTGTAAATTGTTTGCATGTAATATTGACACTTTGCAAAATGTAAAATTAATACATAAAATCAGTTATTGTCGTATGTCTGTTTATTTATTATTCTTGTTTACATCATTGCCATGAAAAATTCCGGAAGTTATGTATTATATTATATATTGTTTAGAATCCAAAGTTTTCGGGGTTCTTTGAGACATATTATCCTCTATAAAGTTTCGAAAGTTAAGAAACATTCCAAACACATTAATAAAGTTTAGTTAGACACGCAAAGGTTAGTGAAAACTTTGTCAAATTTTACTCATTTTATGATGCATACTTTGAAACATATTTTAAATAACGAAAATTTAAATTTATTACTATTGTTTTACACACATTTCTTAATGCAAATGTGTTTTCAACAATAGAGATTGGCCGAGGCAATTTGTTCAATTAGAAACAATGCACTTATTAGGTACATGTGGTGAGTTGATTGTTTTGATTTCATGATTAATGTTTCCCGTTTGCCCTCAGATATCAGATAGTGAAACATTTATTTAATCGTAGTAGTCAGTACTTCTATGTTTATTTATTTTTCTTGATAAAGCTATAAAGGTATCAATACTGCGTGTAGATAAATATAAAATTTGTGTACAGATTTGTGTAAATGATGGGAGTCGTAAATGTACATTAATTAATTACTAACAACAAGCTTATTTTAGGAATTTGCAACATTTCATTAAGCAATTTTTTTTATAATATTACGAATTAGAGACCCTTTTTATATTAATATATTGGAAATAATTTCTGCAAGGCATCTCGATACAGTTGTTGTTTTGAATTTTTCCGTTATAGATTTATTGTTCATTATTGACCCCTTGAGTACTTACCTGGCGTTTACGCTAGCTTTCTATTGTTTTCCTATTGTCATATTTTTTATGGGTACTCGACACATTAACATTGATTTTCAATATTCTTTAATTAACTGCTGTTTAAAAAAATCTAATATAAAACATTACTTATAACCTGTATGACGACTTTTTATAACTAAGGTCAGTGAAAGTTTATTTTTTAATAGTCATTGAAGTGAAACTACTATAGAAATGCTTGATCCGTGAATGGGACTCATCATTTTCAATAACCTCTTTAAATCTTCGCATACAAAACTTATAATAGTAAATCATTATGATCCACAATATTTTAACACACATCTTTCACATTCTTTTGATTACTCGATTAAATTTTTTTTTATACTTTACATGAAAGGCGATATTCGTACAAGAAAAACTAGTGTTAACAGCATAACTTGGATTCATGGCCGTGATAAATTATTTAAAAAGCTATTCATCTTATCTCGTCGTAATCAATGGCGTTTTACACTAATTATTGTAATTACAAGTTAAAAAATATTTGATAAAAAATATCGAATATTTAAAAGTAACTTTAATCGATGTTTTTTTTTTTTTGCGTAGTACTACAGCTGTTTTTTTTTTTTTGCTTATAATAATGAACGTATTTATTATTGATGACGGCGACTTTGACCGCTTGATTTGATTTTTATATACACTTGAGAGTTTTATTGGGTCAAACTGATTTATTCCGATTAAGATTTATTTTGTTTACTAGTAAAATGTATAATAATGTTTATAAATCTATTTACTAGATTAAAAATAGATATATTCGTATTTATACTAATAAATAAAATTGACGCGTAGACTGTTTCAAAGCATATATGTATATTGGAAGACAACAGAACCATAGCGCCTTCAAAGAAAATTGTTTTTTGTTGTAGTTAATATATAAAATTGTCTGTTTGTAATGTCAAAATAATAATTTTTACTAAATACATATGAATGTATATACGATACCTGTACCAAAAATACAATTTTTACAATTTTTGTCTGTTTGTTCCGATTAATCTACGGAACAGCTGGGCTGATTTGGACGGTCCTTTTGTTTGATAGGCTCGAAAATAATTAGGGTTCCGCGTAAAAAAATTAAAACTCATAAAAATTGGAACAAAATCCGATTCAAAGCACAGATTTACTGGCACGTATTTGATTTATGTGAAATATCTTTGCTTAATTTTAGTAACAAAAAAGATATTGAAAAATAATAAAATAACTATATTACGCACTAAAAATATATGAAAGAGGCTATCTCTATCTGCCTGTTACTATACTCGAACAGAGCCACGGGCACGTGTATAGTTTTTATATAAATATGTCATTATTTATAGTTATTATAATTATGTAGGTAACATAATTTGTTGTATATTATATAGAGGTATAAGTCAGTATGTTATTCTAATATTAAAGTCAATCACATTAAAGCTATTAATACACGTGCGGACATGGTATGGCGGGCGGATAAGATCATCAGTCGCCTGAGTAGGGATGGGGAATATTTTTTTACAAAAAGATCTATTTTGGAATCGATTCACATAACATCGAATTCCTAGAGATTAATCTTTTTTGATTTGTTTTATTTGACTTTTTATTCGTAAATAATTCTTTCAGTGGTCGAAATTACACTATAATTATTATTTATTGCAAAAACTGTTTCAATTTTCTTTATTAACAGCACTAAAGGTCAACAATAGCAACTAAACAAAAAAAGAACAACTTCTAACTTACTGAAGAAAAAATTACACTGAACTGTTTCTCGTTCATCATATCATAGAAAAACAAAAAGGATACTCTGATAATAATTGATACTTTATTAGTTTTATATATCGGTCTTTTGGACCTCGATGTTTTGTGAATCGATTCATCAAGCTTAGATACGAGTTGATTCAGAAATCGATCTTTTTCGGTAAGGATCCGCATCACTACTTAGGCGAGTGATAAAATCGGCCCGCATTACTATGTCCGCGGTCCGGCCCGTGCGTGTGTTAACCGCTTAATACTGCAATAAATCAAAGTTACGATTGTAAAATTCATTTTAATGTCCTTTTAAAATATTCTCTATCCAAATACCTTTCATTGTTAGTTACAATTTTCACTACGGACACAGGAGCTTTTATTGAACCACCAACAGCAGTCGGAGCTCAATCTTGACTGGTGTTTTCCGAAAAATAATTTGCCACATTGACGGAAATCGAGATTTAGCTGCTACATTAATAAATGCTGCTGCTGCTGCTGTATTAGTAAAATAGATTTGTATTAAATAGTATTAAAAAAAACAATTTAAAAATCAAAATGCTTTCTGATAGGTTGTAAAATATTTATTATTGTATATATACAAATATCCGTTATAATCAACAAGTTATATTGCGTTATTTATAAACAGTAACGGAAATATCTGGCAATGCGCAATATTCGTCTAAAATGAAAATATGAACTTTAATGATGACAACACAATACTGAACTACATATTATTCGTACAGTATTTAAATGTAATAGATAAGCAGACGCGGAGATTGAAGTGTCAGTTTCTAATGTCAAAATATTTTTTTTAACTAAATAGATATGAATGTATATATGAATGCCTATACCAAAAATACAAATTTAAAATTTTCTGCCTCTCTGTTTGTTTGTTCCGGGTAATCTCCGAAACGGCTGGACGGATTTTGACATGACTTTTTTGGTATATAGCTGAAGTTGCTCCGGGTAATTTTAATTTTCGAAATAATTTGGGTACCGCGTAAAAAAAATTAAAACTCATAGAAAATTGAATAAAATCCGATTCAATGCACAGTTTTAGGGGCAAGTGTTTGAATGTATGAGAAATATTTTTACTTTATCTTAGTACTCAAAAAAATTATTAGGGTTCCGTATAAAAAAAAAAATGCAGAATATATGAAACGCGGGCCCTGCTGCAAGCAAGCACACGGCTATTTGTATGATATTGTTAAAAAATGTTTTTGAAATTCAATACATAACTTTATTACTCACATATTGCAAGCTCAATCAATTTTTTCATTTCCATTATTATTTAACAACGCCAATTAAAAACATTGTCTGTCGGCAGTACGTTGCGAAATAAATTATTCGGTATATTTTTTTCACCCTATTAACATTTCTAGTGACCCCGTTTTAAAATATACCATAAAGTCAAAGTGCGAAGGTGTTTTATCGCATGCGATTAAATTTCTAGGTAATGCTTCGAGATGCGTTTTTTTTTTTTACGGGTTCATTGAACCTTTAGCTCAGATATCTTCTGAAACGAGTATTAGCTATATTTGGATTACTTTATTATGCTCATAATTTGAAATGGTTAATTAACATGGTTAAAAGGTCATCAAAGATCTTATGAATAAGATGTGAGTATATATGTGTGACACTGATTATGGAAGGATCTATATATAAAGAGGCAAAGATCAATTAGTGTAAGATATGAAACTTCTCTGTTTATTAACCGATTGTTTTTTTAGTTTAGTAGCTATTGATGAATTTTAGTGTTATCAATAAAAAAAAATTGGGATCTGATGATGAGAAAAGAGGTGAACATGATAATTTTTAGGGCACCCACGGGAAGATATGGGGTGGTACTATTCTTAGCCACTTCTCAAGCGGCTACTACCGGAAGCCAACGTGGGTAGGTCCCTAAAAAGGTGGATCGACGACCTTGTAAAGGTCGCAGGTATCCGCTGGATGTGGGTTGCGTAAGAACGAAGCAGTGGACGCTTGGTGATGATCATGATATGCAATTATATTTATTAATTTTGTTATAGGTGAAGTCTTATCGTTGCCTGACAAACATAAATTCGACTCGCGGACTTACGTTAAGCCTAAGAAGCGAGTCCAAAGGCCGAGCATACAGAACATCGTTGAGGTGACGTCGAATCCACCTTCGATATCGCCTTTCCCGGGTATGGGCACGTCGGGAAATAAATATTTAACGTACAACAAATACAGTATGCCCTTAGGGCCGGTCAGCCCGATGCTAAGGTTGAAGACTTTCAACGTTGATACTAACACTGATAACAGCTGCACTATCAAAGAGTACGCTATGAAGAGGAGAAGTTTAGTACAAGATGAGGATCCGCAGGTAAGTGTATGTTTTTTTTTAAACGGAGTTCCTTTTCGCGCGTTTTGCTGATGGGAGCTACACAGGAAAATTATCAGACTATAGGCATTAATTTTTTTTCTCTAATTGCAGTATGTGAGTTATATATATTTTACTTCTAGTTTCATTTTTGTATGAATATATGTATGGATGAAGGAATACTATAGACATATTAATATTTCGATTACCCATAAAAATGAGACAATAGGAAGACAAAGGAAAGCTGGCTTAAACCCCAGGTTAGTGCTCAAGGGGTTAACTCTTTAGCAAAACTGTGATTATCTTTTTCCATTTTCTAATAAGCCCGCCTGGGTAGCTACCGCCCTCAAGTTGGAAAAAACCCCTCGCCAAATACCAATAGGTGTGTTCTGGCAGCATCAGTGGAGAACCAGTACCTCTAGGCTTAGTGTGTTTACCATCCTAGACCACATCGTCACTTAACATAAGGTTAGATTGTGCTCAAAGCACCTGTAGGTACAGTGTAAAAAAATCTTGCTAAAACTTTCCTTGGAACCTTTGTGGTACCGTAGAACACATATGTGTACACATATGTGTACTTCATTTAACCAAACCATATTACGCAAAACGCCACCAAATTAACATAATACAGAGACAATTATCGCAAATTAAAGACTTAAAGATACGGCTTGATAGACTAAAATCTCGCTAAAAACTATCTGCGTGTCTAAAACTATACTTTTTGTACATTAACCCCTTGAACACTAACCTGGCGTTTACGCCAGCTTTCCATTGTTTTCCTATTGTCTTCATATAATATTCATTTTTATGGGTAATCGACATATTAATTATTGACTAACATTATTAATCTAATAGGTTTCGATTAGTTTTTTTTTTGGCGAGCCCGTAAAGCATTTGGATTTTAATTTGCTTAGAAAACTTGATAGGACACTGGACGGTAGTCCCTGATTGATATGCGTTAAACGGATAAGTTAAAAGTGATTTTAAATTCATATTACTTTACCTGTAAATGTCTTCTAATGATAACTCTATCTATGTACCTGTTTTTATTAAGACTGAACTGGTTTAAAGATTATTTTATTACCAATACTTTGAGCTCACAGTAATTATATTTTACGCATTTTTATATTATTATGTATATATATCGTTTTTATAGAGTTATGAATTACCAGAAATATCTGTTTTGAGATACAGTGCGAGTTTGTTCAACTGTATAAATTATATTGATTATCAACGTTTATTTCTTTGCTCTATATGCTTCGTTGTTTGTCCTTTTTCGAGATAATTTTACATTAGCTATGGCCATTAAATTCAACGTCAAAATTTATTATCTTTGCATTGCCTCGCAATACAGGTAACGACATGCACACTATCTAGGTAGAAAAACATCTGTATACAGGTTTCACTACGTTAAAGACAGATGCTAAATAGAATTTCAAAGGAATTTGTTTTATATAATACATGCTGTGCCCCGCATCTTCGTTCATAAATAAAGATTCGTAATCTTCACAGTATGGCTTTTATTCCATACAAACGTAATCCCCTGTTTCTTTCGTGGATAATAGCATTATGGTAAATATTATTATACCAAGTAATGTACTAGCTGTGTGCCCGCGGCTCCACCCGATTTTTATATATTTTTCACTACGTAATTTAGTGTTTAAATAATCATTAGTAAATAACGTTTTGATGGTGCTTCCCATTGATTTTTTTTTGTTTACAATTTAATTTCTTTCTGAGTGAAAATCGGTCCAGCCTTTCCGGAGATTAACCGGTACACACATAGAGATAAAAAATTCTTTATAGGTATGGCAAGTGAAATAAGCGTGAATAATAACATATAAATTAAAGTTTCACATGTTAAGAATCTTAGGATAAAATATCATAGTATCTTTGATTTATTTCGATGACCTTTAATCTAACTGTTTCGTGCTACAGTGCAAAGAGGCTGTATAAAAAATTAATGTCATGTAGACCGGTTCCCGGGGGAAATATCCTGCATGCCACAGAGTACGAAATAAGATTATTTTTATACACACAGAGCCTAGAAAAACCATACCCAGTATAAGAAACATATATTTACTCTATACTCTAACAAACTCCATATTAAGTATACTTTAACGTGGTTGTTTTACTTTTTTTTAGCAATTTTAATCGTCATCATAGCACCTGTCATCATGATACAATATGCCTAAATAAATATTTTTTCATTATCATTCCAGATGTCTTTTGATTCCATTAAATTAAGCACCAGTGAAATACCCTAATATTTATAATAACACGAGCGAAACTGCATAAACAAATTAGTACTGTAACGTCATCAGCCGTCAGCCTGTATCACCCGAACGTTCAATGTTTGTGAAGGCGTTGTTTTCATATATCGTCGTAAATACTAATCTCGGATTACACGTTCGAGATGCTATAGCGAGCTCCAGTTGACCGTGGCACTGGACTTGCATAATGAGATCACGACTCGACCGGTTCTATAAGCTCGTAAACACTATTAAAATTTATCTAGACTCATCTCTCTGTGAAAATTGTTAGCTTACGCGACGCTAACATGTGACATCGGCCATCTAGTTAATCTATATTTATACTAAATGAATAAAATTGAAGTGTCTGTTTGTAGTATCGAAACTATTGATTTGTTACTAAATACATATGAATGTAAATACGACATCTATGCCAAAAATACAATTTTTTAAATTTTGTTTGTCTGTCTGTCTGTCTGTCTGTTTCTTCCTGGTAATCTCCAGAACGGCTTGCCCGATTTTCACGGGGTTTTTTTTGGTAGATAACTTAGTCTACTTTTATTTTTCCAATAATAATTAGGGTTCCGCGTAAAGAAAAACTCTATACTAATAAATAAAATTGAAGTGTCTGTTTGTAATGTCAAAAGTAATCTTTGTTTACTAATTAGATATGAATGTATATACGATACCTAAACCAAAAATGCAATTTTTAAAATATTTGTCTGTCTGTCTGTTATGGAACGGCGGGACCGATTTTGACGGGACGTTTTTTGGTAGATAGCTGAAGTTACTCCGGGTAACTTAGGTACTTTTCATTTTTGAAAATAATTAGGGTTCTGCGTAAAAAGAATAAAACATAAAAATTTGAATAAAATCCGATTCAATGCACAGTTTTACTGACTGATGTTTGATTTTGCGAGAAGAATCTTTGCTTTCTGTTGGATGGATACGTCAAGGCGCGTAGTATTTCGAGAGTATGTATCCAGATTCCAGACCTACGTAGATATAGTCATCCATCAATAAATAATATGGTTGATTTTTTTTTACTTTGCTAATTCCGCTTCAAATGTTTTTTCAGCTGTCACGTCTTTTGGAATCCGATTTTTTGAGACATGACAGCATTTATGATGGATTTCCGCAAAGTATCGCCTTCATCAATCGAATCATCTATAGGTGCTCCCGCACACTATCCGGGTCCCCCCCGCACACTCGCCGGGTCCCCCTCAGGCGGCGACCCAAGACGTGTCTCGTTCCCCAACTGGGGAGGCCCTTGAGGTCGCCGCCAGCGTGATACAGTGACACTGCCCATGCATCAAGCATTACACGCACAACACTGCATACACCCTCCTGCACATATGTCCTGTAAGGAACCTTTTTTATTAATAATAAATAAAAAATGTAGGGATTAGCAAGGATCAAATTCCGCGGGAATTTATAAACATAAGTAACAGCCAAGCCGAGGTTCAAACCCTTGTGCTAGTTACCTTTTGCGGTGAGTACCTTCAGCACTCGCCCCCAAAGTTACGGTGAAGCTGTAAAGGCCCTTCCAGTCAACAGCATTAGCTAGTTTAGAAAAAAAGTCATCAATAAGTGGTTGATAGATTTTATGTCAAATGTTTGTATTTGATTTAATGTCAAATGAAGTTCAGTCACTTTACTGAACCTGTATAAACAAATAGAATAAAATAAGTATTTCAAACAATGTAGTTGTCTGTTGTACCGTAGTTAATTCAGTAGTAACTCTATTGACTTCTTAAACTTGACGGCAACGAACAAAGTAACACAATATAAAGTGGTCTAAAATTGATTACAGAGTCGTATGCAATTGTTATATATATATTCAAACGTTCGTAGTGAATTGCAGACTGAGATAACAAATAATTTATGTACCGTACCGATTCATAGTATCGTTGTTAGGTAAAGTCTAGGAATAGCTTAATGATTTTATAAATAATACATACTAGATTTGGTCTGATCTATTTTAGACTTGTTCTATTGATTACCTTAATGCTCGAAGACTTATTTACACTAGCAATATCCCACTGTTGGCCAGACTAGTTGCGGTATTTGAAAAGTGCTGGGAAATTATTACACTTTATTCATATTTACTTAATCTATTCATAGTTGAAATACTGAATCATGATGTGTATAAATAATTCAGAATGTATCTTCAACTACATACATACAGGATGTATTGTTGTGATCTGAAGTGGGTCTGGTTTTATAAGAAAGCTCGTTTAGGTTTATGGTATCAAAAGAAAATCAAAAGATTCGACGACTTTTAATAATTTATATATATGTACAATATGACATATTTATTGTTTTCCTTGAATTAATATTTTAAATATCCATTAGAAATTATGTAACATAACATAACATAAGCTCACGCCTGTTATTCCCGAAGGGCAGAGGTGAAATAGCGAACTACACCACCCATATTTCGCCGAGCTTAGTTCCGTCCTAGATGTGACAGGGGGCGAGCCTCACGCCATATCGGGCACAAATTCCAATCCCAATACCACTTGACCCGACACGGAGATCGAACCCGATACCTCAGAACGGCAGTCGCACCGTAATACAACTGCGCCACCGAGAAATTATGTATGCCATTAATAATTACTTAAAATAATAATATACAAATGTATGATAAATTATTATTATTTTATTTCCTGTACATTGTGTTAAATGATTAATTTAAAAAAAAAATTACAGGACACTTGCACTTTCGTTCGTGACGTATCCCTTTTTAAAACCTTTTTGTTAGTGCCAGATACAGATCCACCTTGAGATGTTAAGAAAGTTCTCTGCAATAAGTACTCATATCATATTTAATAGGTGAAACTTATATATACAGTACAAGTAAATGGTCTCAATAACTTTATTGTCATCATCATCTTCTTTCGTAAATTGGTCGGCACAATGTTTTCTTCCTCCAGTCTCCTCTTTAAGTTTTCACATTAACATTTACACAAACCTTCATTCTTCTAGTTGAACATGACATAATTATTAATAGAAAATAACATGACTACCTATCTATCCCAGTTCAAACTAAAAACAAAAAAAAATATATCTGCAGAAGCGCGCGCGCGCAAATTTTACCAACAATTATTTTGATTAATCACTTGCCTGCATTACTCTCGTATTTATTTTAAAATCTCGAAATTAAGTTAATTATACGTTATCGGGAGAATTCTTTTTTACTTATATTGTAGGGTGTGCAGCGCATACGGGCGTAGGGTTTTAGGGGGCGCCGAGCAATGCGCCCTGCGCCCGTGTTATGGCCGACACCGAGCGCGGTAACGGTTAAAATTGATTCCTGACATCATAAATTTCAACCGAATTGTCATTTTGGAATACTAAGGGCTAGAGCCGCCCCTAAATTATCGGTTACTACCACCAATTGAAAAAATGAAACCAGAATGGTAAAATAAAAAGCGTATGCCTTTATTATATCATGGTCAATTTGTTACATGGCGTGTCAAATGATATTATGTAAATGTAGTGTATTGTATATTAAACGATTTGAACCAAGTGGTGCAATGGAGTAGACCCAGTTTCACCGGTTACAAGTTTAAGAAATGTTTATTACATAAGTCGCATAGATTATAATCGTACTTTGTGGTTTGTCAAGGGTCGCTAGATTACAACTAGATTTAACCTTTGTGTTTGTGTATTTAAGTACTCATAATCTTAATGAAATAACTAGTTTACTGTTTATGCTCGTCTCTTTTTCATATAAAAATGGTTTTCATGTTTCACGCGTGGTTGAGCTAAAAATGCTCTTTCCTCTAGAATAACAAAGGCTTCTGAAAGTATTTTATTTATTTATTTTACTTAGGTTCAGTGCTTTCACCTCAATCTCACCTGTTGTTAAGTGCCGATGTGCTCCAGGATGGTAAACACACTAAGCCTAGAAGTATGGGTTCTTAATTGATGGTGATGTTGCCGGAACACATTGATCGGTATTTGGTTTTTTCGAACCTGAGGGTGGTAGCTACTAAGGTGGGCATTATTAGAAAATGGCCTATCGCTATGCTATGGTTTCCTCATGATGTTTTCCTTAACTGAAAGCTCAGGCTGATTTTACAATTGGATAGGTGACCTCGAAGTCTCGTCCATTCACTCGAATCCGGCCGCACTACCAACTACGCCATCATCGCTTCACAATTAGAAACTGCAATGATATTAGTTCAGCACTTTTTAAGTGATGGGCGTTCTAACACGGATATTTTTTTTTATTTATAAAGATAAAGATAACAATCCTCGCCAATAATCAGCATAGTTATCGATGGCTTACTAAAATTACCTATTTAGCCCTTGTTAATATTATTCAATACCGCTTCAGCTAAGGAAATTAATACTTTATCTTCTTAAAATGCTATACCTTCAACTGACAATCGGCATGAGTATGTAAATACATAAAAATAACTTTACCCACAATTTTTAATTATTAATTTTATCAGTTTTTTTTATACATCGTCAAATAACTATTATTCCAATGAATAAACAAGGAAATATGTAAATTCTTAAATAAGTTGCGAAAACAACGGAGAGACGACTAGAGTATCATAAATATTTTGTAGTAACAGTTATTTCTTCAAATTTAAACAAAAACTGTATGTTTTTTTTCTAAAGCGATATTGAAGTTTAAATTGATCACGGCTCCGCTGTTTTACTGGAAATTCACCTTTATGCAATAACAAACGGAACGGTATACCACCATTGTTTCGAATGATACGAGCTTGACTAATTTGTTTTTATTTGTATTCATGCACTACATTGGCTTTCTAAATGGCGGCTATGATTTTGTGTGAAATTGTTTTAAGAGAGCAACGGTTTAATATCATAAAACAAAGAACATTCCTTCATAATTTCTGTGTTTTTTAACATTCATTAATTTTTGTAAATTTTATAAAAGTAAATGAATATAATCTTTTTTTTTTCTAACTAGCTAACGCTGTTGACCGGATGAGCCTTTACGGCTTCACCGCGACTTTGGGGGCGAGTGCTTAAGGCACTCAGCCGACAAAAAGGTAACTAGTACAAGGGTTACCAAAGTGGCACGGACCTCGGCTTGGTCGTCACCCGAGTGTAGAAAATTCCGGAATTTTGAAACTAGCTAAGCTAAGCTAAGCTAATTTTTTATTTAATAATAATAATTAAAAAAGGTTCCTTACAGGATCTAAGTACCTTTTTTTTTTTTTTTTTTGACGGGGGAAATGCATTTACGCACTCACCCTACCTGTTGTATTAGTGGGACCGAGTGCCCCTCCAATACATCCGGCAGGGGGGCACGGAGTGACGAGCTCCGCGCCAGTGTGGGACTCAAACCCGGGCGAGAAGCGCCCGGGAATACCCACTAAAACCCCCCGGGGCCGTCCGCCGCATTTGAGGTGGGGGCGATACGGGGTTGCTAGGCATGTCGCCGCGTCGCCCCCTGCGGAAGACCCACCAGGCCCGTCAGTGCAATGGCCCAGCGGGGATGGGGGGGAGAATGACTTCTACCCCCCCACCTCTTAGCCCGCCCCCCCAAGGGGGGAAGGATCTAAGTACCTGCGTGTTATGCGCAGGAGTGTGTGTGCAGTCTTGTGCGTGTAATGTTTAATGCATGTTCAGTGTCACTGCATCGCGCTGATAGCGGCGTCAAGAGCCTCCCCAGTTGGGGAACGGAGCACGTCTTGGGCCGCCACCGGAGGGAGATAACTATAATCCTTACCTTTGCATAAAAGGCACAACGTCTATCTCTCTGTCCGTTAATTGGCTTATAATTGGAGAATCACTAAACCGACGTGCATGTTTTTTTTTATTGTAGATATATTCTCTGGTTACATGTTTATCTATATTTTGATACGTTGTACCAATAATAAAAATGATGACGGTAAAAGTAAATGAACTTCAATATACGCAGGGTAAAATCTTAAATAACATCTCAACTGATGGTTCATTCTCTCAACAGATCTGCACCAATAACCGAAAATCACTTTCGCCTACGATATATTTTCTAAGTCTGCGTCGCCATAGATCAATTCGAAACTGTTATTACAGTATGCGTTTTAGTGACGTCATCGGCTGACGTATGTTGTCATAGGTGCGAAAATATCACACCAAGAACGTTATATAACCGTGCAAGCGAAATGCGAATATATAGTGTAAATATATATTTATCATTATACGTATAATATTTTGCGTTGTATTGCGCAGTAATTGATTATTGATATTGTTCAGTATAACCGCAATAAATAATAATTTTGTACAAATAACCGAGTATAGTTTAGAGTTTACAATGTTTCCTTGTATCCCTGAGGTTTATTTTTCATTGTTTTAAGTATGCCATTTTGCATGGGTAATAAAATATGTACTGTAACAATGTATCATTAGTAAACATCGTCTCTGTCTCTCAATCCCAATTGGTTATTTCGAAAAAATTACTATTTGGATTTGGATTTTTTTTTATTTTTATTATAAATATATTCTTTGGTCAGGCTACAGAATACATTAGGTAATATATTTCATAAAAAAATTAACATTTAAGTTAACAACAGATTATCACCACAACGTTAATTTTTATATTTTATATGAAAATAATTATTCATATAATTCAGCCAGTCGACTCTTATGGGCGGTTGAATTAATTGTTAAAGTTACAACCAGTTATAATCTCCAACCTCTCGCCAGTGGCTCTTCGAAGCTGTTCTGCATGGAGTGGCACACTCCGGTAACCACCTCGACTCGTGGGCAAAACCTTGTAGACAGGAACTCTTTTGCTTTGGCATGGCAGTTCTGCGACTGACCCCGTTTAGTGCACCAAAATCTATCTCATTAATCCACCTCCGGTGGTGTGATAGCATAGCGTTGTGGAAGGTCTCATGCGATGTTAGGGTCTAGTTATCGTCGCCTAGACACTGCATCCTAACTTCTCTCCTATCATAGCGGCTGTCCGTTCCATCGGATAATGGGAAAGAAGCAGGAGAGGGTGCATCTGTGTCTGCGTGTACACTTATGCACCAAAATATTTCCTTCGCAACAGACCGCTTTCTGGATACCGGACGTCAACCGGTCCAGAATAGATGAGTCGCTGTAGCTGAAAGCGGTAATAACAACACATGAAATAATGAATATTTTACAGAATAACTTATCTTTTTTCGTACAAATATTCGGGTCACAGCTAGTAAATGATAAAATTTGAAAAGAGGTCTTTAGACTACGGCTTAGTATCAGGATCCCTTTTTTTTTATAAATCCAAAAAAGAAAATATTCATACTGTTTTGTTTATAGACTTGAATGCTTAAAGAGAATTAAGCCGTTATAACAGGATCGTAGCAAGTGTTAAGATGTAGTTATTGTCGAATTTTCGAAATTAGGCGAACACTGTTATAATAAAAATGTTTGTTTGTTTGTTTACACTTTTTGTCTGTTATTATTACAGCTTGAAGACCTCGACGATACTCTTGTATCGAATACGTCAGGACGACCCTCCATCGAACCTGTACCTTCAAAGCCGATCAACATTGACTTATCACAACCGGCCCACAATATTCACAACACTTTTAATAAGTAAGTTCTTTTTAAATGTTAAACTTTTAACAATCAACATTCAGTGTTGACAACCTTAAATATACCAGATAATAATCGAAGCTCCTAAAAGCATACAGCGATATTAAAAGGAATATGATTTTATTTAGTTCATCAATGTATAAAATCCGAATATTTCGTTATTTTTGTTAACGATATACATACAGTGTATGCTATTCTTATCATTTTTGCACCCTCATTTATATGTTACAAAAAAACTCTATGAAAAGTTCTGAAAAAGACCGCCATATTGTTTGTGCACGGAATTGATTAGAAAGATCATGTGTCTTGTCATGTCACTTGTGTGTTCGTGATCGTAATTTTTTTTAATTGGCAGATTGTCCTTATTTTTTTAATTTCCGAAAACAGATCAATTATTCACATTGTTATTGGATTCAAAATCCATGTGATCTTTTGTTTATAGTAATATTTGAGAAATATCGAAATACCTCGGATGGTCAAATAAATTTAGCCCCTTGAGCACTTACCTGGCGTTTACGCCAGCTTTCCATTGTTTTCCTATTGTCTTATTTTTATGGATACTCGACACATTAATGGAATTAATTAATGGAAGACTTGCCTTTTGGATTCAAATTAAAATTTAATTCTTTTTCAGTCAGGTTGTAATTATCTATTTTTATAACCTGTCGATTAAATGTTTAAGAGTCGTACAAGCGTGATCGCTACAAAATTACCGTGAATGACTCGGCATTGAATAGAATGCAGGAGGTAATAGGAGGGAAAGTCACTGTACTGAAATGTGGTTAAGAGTAATTCGCAATTAACGAATTTTGTAAAATATTTTTGGGTTCTGTAGTTTTTTTTGTATATGGTGCCTATCATTTATTACGTAAGCAAAATTTCAGTCATTTTGGCTCCCCTCCCCCTCTTGTCAGGTATAGTAAAACAGAGCATTTACCTCCGTCACCTATATCATCAAAAATAAGCATGAAAAAGAAGCGATGATGGGGAAGTTGATAGTGCGGCCGGATTCCGCATCAATGGACGCGGGTTCGAGCCCACCGATCCAATTCTAAAATCAGCCCGAGCTTTCGGTGAAGAAAAACATCGTGAGAAAACCATGGCATGGTGGTGGAGCATTTTCTAATAATGCCCGCCTGGGTAGCTACCACTCTCAAGTTTGAAAACCTGCCGCGAAATACCAAATATAGGTGTGTTCCGGCATCATCACTTGAGAACCAGTACCTATAGGCTTAGTGTATTTACCATCCTAGACCACATCGTCATTTAAGATCAGGTGAGATTATGGTCAAAGCACTGAGCCTATACCGTGTAAAAAAGCAACCTCCCATTGCTTACGTACCTATTATTAAAACCCCCATGGCATGCATAATAACCAAAGATAAATGTTCAAAGTTGTGTAGTCAATTTTTTTTGTGTTTATTTAGGTTATAATGATGCAGTCTTAAAATATAAAAAAATTCGGTATTGATTTAAAACTTATTATTTCTACATACTCGAAGAAATACAGACTACGTTGTAAAAATGATATATAACATAGGTACGAATTTTGTAAACTTCTTTTATCGACATTGAGTGATTCTCGGTAGGGGAAAAGCTTATAGATTCGCGTTACCAATGTTGTGACGCCAACCGTCAACATGCTACAGTATGTCAAATATAAGATGGCATTTAAGTGCTCGCGCTCAGAGATAAACAATACCATTTATACTTACGCAGCCTGTCGTATATATTTATTATGAATAACCAATATGAAAATGTAGATAATTATTACTTTGAGAGCCAATAGATTTAAAAACCAGACAAATATTATATGTTAGGTTATGTTAATAAGTTCAATTAACAAATTATGAAATTTAAAAATAAAAAAAACACAGTATTGTCCAAAGCTTCCAGTTTTCACTTCTGCCGGAAGTGCCCATGACTGCTTATTTTTTTTAAATACCATAAGTACATTTCAAATTTTAAACATATAATTTATCTGCCAGTTATATATTTTATATTTTTAAATATACATATGTTATTTGGTTGATAAATTTTAAACATGTAGTGAATTTTTGAAAGCGGGTCCCCAGAAATTTGGACATTAATAGAAACCGTCCGTCTAATGTCTGTATCCCACAGTTTAACACAAAGGAAATATAAAGAGTGGTGGCAACTTTTACTTTCATTCAACAACATCATAATAAAAGTAAGCTAGGTAGAATCTTTTATTAAAAATTTCGTCTTCGTAGAATAACAATATTACACGACTTCATTAATTCGTCTTTAATTTCTTGAAAACAATTTTTGGTGCTATAATAGTGCAAATAATAAAATATTTGAAAGTACAGTTAATTATTAAATATAAATGATTTTTGGTGGTTACTTTACCGCGAAGTAATTAATTTTGAAATATATTAATTAATGTAGACTAGTAGATTAGTTTAACACATTAAACATGTGTTTGTTGTAGTCGGAAAATTGCCGTGATTTAAACGTTCATATAGTTTTAGAAAGTGTATATGTGTGTGTGTGTGTAAGTTATATCTAAATATAATTTTATATTGAAAGAAAATTACATTAAAGAAATCGAGTTAGATAACAAAAAAAAAGAAATCACAAATAGTTATTCTACAAGTCATTCTAATCGGTAAGCAATTTCTATACGTTTTAATAAATCACTTACAATCATTTTAATTTAAGAAAGAACATTTTGCACTTTTGACGATCGAGCAACGCTTACGTATTAAAAAGAAATGGAAGTTATAGTGGATTCGTTTTTTTCTATTCTATGTTATTAGCCCCCTTTTTTTTTTGTCGACGGGAAATGCATTTACGCATTACCCTTACCTATTGCATTAGTGAGACCGGAGTCCCCCAATGCAATAGGTAAGGGGATGTTATTAGCCCCTACCGGTGACTAATGTTTATAACAGAATCATCACACAGTGCATTGCCCAGTAAACGAAAATGAAAATTTGTTTTCAAAATGATTAAAATAAAGTACAACGTGGAAGAGAAAAAAAGATCTTTATTCAACTAATTTGGGCTGATTAGATATGCTATTTATACTCTATTGTAATAATTTTTTGAAAATTTGATGAAAAATAAATTGCTACGAATTAACTTTCATTGATTACTTTAATAAATTGAAGCTGTTAGAATCAAATTAAAGATACAGTTTTAACGGCAATATGTATTTATATTTTTATTAGTTATGATTAACAACTACTGCGTGATACACGTAAGCACAAACCAGGAATGGACAACAAGCATATATTTTTTAATTGTTACATTGCAAACCATAGAGTCCTGGCACAGATGTAATTGTATTGTCACTTTATAACAGAAGCGATGATGGCGCAGTCGGTAGCGTGAACGGATTTCGCGTTAGTGAACGCGGCTTCGAACCCACCTATTGGTGTTACCGAGGTGGGCATCATTAGAAAATGGCCTATCTCACCATGCTATGGTTTCCTCATAATGTTTTCCTTTACCGAAAACTCAAGCTGATTTTAGAGTTGGTTAAGTGGGCTCGAATCCGCGTTTATTTTCGCGGAATCCGCCATCACGCTTACTATTTCTGATAAGGGTGGGGGTCAAATAAGTTCGAATACAAATCAAAAATAAACTGCCTCGGTGGCGCAGTTGTATTACATACGACTATCGTTCTGAGGTCTCGGGTTCGATCCCCGAGTCGGGTCAAGTGGTATTGGGTTTTTCTACTCCGTATCATCCCGGTGTCTGGTATTTGTGCCCGATACGGCGACACGCTCGCCCCCTGTTGCATGTGGGGCGGAACTAAGCTCGGCGAAATGTAGGTGGTGTTGTTCACTATTTCACCTCTGCCTAACCCTTCGGCGATAACAGGCGTTAGCTTATGTATGTATGTATAAATATAGAACATAAATTAATACAATAAAGTTAATTTATTCATTACAGAGGTCTAACGAATATAATGAACGAGCGCGGAAGTTTGAACATGTATCAGAGCGGAGAGTCCCTGATGCGCATGTCACCGCCAAGTCTCGTCTCGTCCATGCTCATGGAAAGTTCGGGAACTTTCAACCCAGAGTCGATTGAGAGCCGGAAATCTGCAACGTCGCACCGAGATTCTGGTATGAATGTTTATTTAAAATGTAACCTCTCTCAATACTTCCACTACATTTACGATTTTATTACAAAAAAAAAACAAAAATAAACTAGCGATAAACACGCTTTTTAGTAAACAGTATTTAACCCCTTGAGCACTTACCTGGCGTTTACGTCAGCTTTCCATTGTTTTCCTGTTGTCTTCCTATTGTCATATTTTTATGGGTACTCGACACATTAAAATTTAAAATTGTATAAAATATAATCTCTAAACAACCCTAAAACACTCTTTTGTAATTGAACTTTTTTTTAAACATGTGTTCAACGGGAGTTTAACTTTTTTGTAATAATACCGTTAATGTTCAGCGTATTATAAACAAAATTGATAGAGTTAATAAAATACGGATTTCTTTCTTTCTTCTTCGGTAATACTTAGTTTTAATTTTCAACTGCGAATAAAAAGGAGCTATTATAAATTACAGGTATACCTAATTCAGGTCGTGACAGCATCGACCCTATGCTGACAAGCATGACACTCAGTATCCTTGACGAAAAGGACATGAGTACAAGTTTCCTGTCACAGACTACTTACCCAGACAACGATAGTCTGATTGATTCCCTACCGCCTAGTCTGGTTAGCTCTGTCAACTCTTCCTACATAGTATCAAATAGCTCAAAACCTAAAACCGACACAACTGAAACGAATATATTCAGCTCGGCAACGTTTACACATCTCGAACAAACCGAAAAGCTCCTATCGGCCAGGCCGAGGTATCAACCATACAACAATATCACGAAACGGGATTCGGCCATGCGGAATTCGGAAAGTTACACGAAACCACGCGAGGAACCGTCTCATATCGAAAACGTTAAAGTCCTTAATGAAAACAACGATAAGAAGGAAACGCCAAAAGTTAAACCGAATGCAGACATGACAGAAACGGTCACTCTACACTATTCGAACAATAGATTCCGAAGGGACAACGACCCGGAGAAGGAGAACTTCGAAACGGACGATGCGTTCTACAAAGATATGGGTATGCAGAAACCTGAAGAAGTAGCGAGGAACAGTTTGAACGTTACTTTGGGTAAGCAAGAGCTGAACGAAATAATTCAAGCGAGGCAGAAATTATCCCTAGCGAGGAAGGCGTTGCCGAGCGAGCCGGAGAAACCGTTGCCGAATCAAGTGGAAACGTCGCCGGTGAAGACGATACAGTTGCCGAATCAGACGATAACAGTGCCGAGGCAGAGTATGGAGAACGCTTCCGAACTTTTATCAAGACGGAGATTGACCAATGGCGGTTTAGATAGGGAAGAACAACCAGAGAGAATAGTGAGGGAGACACCGAAACGGAACGCGACGTTTAAGAAACCGTCGCCGAAAACGAACGCGATGGACGCGACGGTCGTCTATGTGAAATCGGACGAGAATCAGATCATCGATATAAATTCGGCTACTATGAACCTTATCGATTCGACTGAAAAGACGCCGCAACAAGAGGTATGAATTCTTATTTAGTTATTATATTTTAAGTATTATGAAAATAGGTTTATAACCTAATTTATAATTACCGAACCGACTTATATGATTTTTTTTCATCTTTATCTTCATCTTTATATTTCCTGATTTCGTTTTAGTATAAATTTTGTAACGTTGCTAGGTTTTATGTGAAAAATGTTATGATAGTGCATTAACCCGGTTAAAAATAACGCTCTTTATTTAATTCGAAGAAGAAGAGATAAATTATTATTTACAAATTCTGACAGGAACAGTTGTCATCATAATTACAGAAGCCCCTAAATAACCTACTGCAGGGCAAAGGGCTCTTTTCAAGAGAATGTGCGAGTTTGATAACCTTAGAATAGAATCGATAAAAATGCTTAATTCTGTGTTTTTCCAATGCATTTAAATTTTACAAGAACATTTACAATAGTGTTCTAGTTTATTCGGGATGTTTCCTTTGACCTGTGAACGAAATTATCCGTTTTTAAATGAAATTAGCATGTCTGAGCATTCAATCAGCAAGATTTATCGCGTACTGAGGACTCTCATTTTGAAGTTTTTGCTAGTTGTTCTTGTATTCATATATAGTTTGTGTGTTATTTCACTCTATATTTAGTTATTGTGTTTTATTATTATGCACAAATTTATAACAGATACATAACAAAACACAAATTGTTTAACAGAAATTTATAGGATGTCACAAACACTTTTTGGAAAGTTTCAGCAAAATAACCGTCATTTTTCAAAAGGGTTGTAAAATTGTGTGTACACCATATTTGATATTAGTCGGGAAGAATAAGATTACCATATTAAGTAGATGATGCTAATGCTGTTAATACACGTACGGACCGGACCGCGAACATCGTGTGTCGAGGTCACCTAAGTAGAGATGGGCAATAAGATTTTACAAACAGGTCGATTTTTTCTATTTGTTTTATATTACTGTTTATTCATAAATAGTATTCTTCCGATGGTCGTAATTAGACTATAATTATCATCTATTGTAAAAATTGTTACCAATTTTTTATTAACAACACTAAAGGCCATCAATAGCAACAAACAAAATAAAAGAAGAATGCCTAACCTACTAAGGAAAAATGACACTGAACTGTTTAATTTTAGCCTATTTACAGATGATCATCATATCATAGAAAAAAGGACACTCTAATAATCGATACTTTAATAGTTTGAAAGATCTATAATTTGGCCTTGATGTTTTGAGAATCGATTTATAAAATTTTGATTCGAATCGATCCAAAAATCGATATTGTTCGGAAAGGATTCCCATCCTTACTTAGGGGACTGTAACATCGGCCACCCGCCGTACTATGCCCGCTGTTCCGTGCGTGTGTTAACACCATTACTTGTATAGTTGTTACACTTAAGTAATGTTAGCAAAGTCAAAATGGAATTGAAATAGCCTCAAATGTAATGGTTATAGGAATGGGGTTTACAAGAACGTGCTATGGTGGGTTCCAATGACAGTACTGACACGGGCACTTTCAGCTCATCCAGTCCGCCCGAAAGCGTACCTGATAATATGCGGGTACCCGACCAACGTGAGTTAACTCATAATGAAAACATTATAACACTATGTCGTCTGCATGTTTAATATAATTTCATTACCATTTCATACAATAACCGTGTATCTAAGATATCGATCATAATTTAAAAAGGACAATTAGAATTTTAAAAGTTATTCGTGGGTAACTGATATACCGTCTCTTGACATGTCATTTAATCATCATTAATTCGTCAAAAAACATATAAACATATATGTCATATAAATATAACATAACACATATAAAAACACAACTCTTATATATAGCACTGTTTACTTATAGAACTTTCTAGACCGTAGCAGTCAATTGTTGTGTTCATGCAAACTGAGCTGACTGGGTCGACCCGCGAACCCTTTATATATTGAAACAAAGGGATTCCAAGGCTCAATGACAAATACCAATGAAAATTTGACAATAGGATAACAATTGGAACCTGGCGTAAACGCCAGGTCGGTGCTTAACCGGTTAACAGGGTATCATTATATTGATACCATTACTAACGTTGATAAAAAATGAATTATTTAAAAAATATTTACCGTTGTTTACTCATGAATATAAGTCTTTTTATACTTTGCCATGGGATAAAAAAAATGTTATATTAAATGTTTTAAAATAACACATTAGTACTGTTGTCACTCTTACTCATTACTGCGGAAAGAGACGAAATGATATTAATTGAAAACGATTTTTCTGAGACTAGGCGTTAATACAGAGATATTTAAAATATGTAAATAAGAAAACACATTTACATAAAAACGCCTCGTACCAACTTTGTATTTGAAAATACAAATAATTTCATTAATTTATATCTTAAATACACGAGTGATGATTATGTAAAAAAAAATCACTGCAAATTATCCTTTCTTTGTAATATTTTGCTAAATGTGCTTAATGCTTTAAGTGCAAAGGTTCGTTTAATTGTAGTGCCGTTGCAAATCTTATACTTCGACACAATATAGCCATTTTAGAAACTGTAAGGAAGTTGATTCATTATTGTTTATTGTCTCATTGAAAATAGACAAAACAAGTACTAAAAAATTTTTTAATACTGATTTCAAATTATACATTTTCCAAAAGTTTTTATATTCGTTTTGCGGAAATTGAGTAGAGATCATCCAACTACTTGATACCAAACAGACACTTTAAACGTCTGTATCTAGGATTTTATAAAGCGAATGAGATTTTTTTTAGTATTAATTAACATCAGTCAGAGTTAGAAAAGTAAATTTTGAATTTTGAAAAAATATATCAACTATATCGTGTCGTCGTAAGTGGCTCCATTTGTGGCATATCTCGATTCCAGGCAACCATGTAGCATCGACACCTTTACATCAGCACCTAAGGAAATACTCTGAGAATAAGCTTATGGGTATTCACACAGACTTATCACCGATTTATGGTGCACTAGACGATAAATCGTACACTGTCGCGAAAGTATCAAATACGAATACGCCAGTGGAAAAAACATACGACATGCACAATACGACTATTATAAATAGCGCTACGGTGGTAAAGAGAAACGTTGCGAAAAGGGACATTTTAACCGGAAAACTCGGTTCAGATAATAGAGTTCCTGTGACGTCACCGCAAAAGTCACCACCGACCAGACTATCGCCAACAAATACAGGTAACATTATCTAGATATAGATTTTTTTTATATTACAATTATGATTCTAATCAAGGTATATATATTAACAAAATCCGTGATACGAATAGACTATTGCATTTTATAAGTTTAGCTTATTTGGCTCAAAACACTAGCTTAATTTTATTTTTTATTATATTTATTTTACAAAATATAGTATTTTAGTTGTATAATTTGTTTAGTACAGCTTAAACTTTTCTAACAATTTTTTTTAAAATAAATATTAACATAACTGCTTTACATGCAATAATGATAAAAACAACCGATTAATTATTCTAAATTATAAATAAAAGTTTTGCATTTAGAAGTCGAGTTGCTAGATTTTTACTGATAGAAAAAATAATTAATGTCCGCTCGAACTTACGTGTCTATTTGTGTGCGTGCAAGTATTTTTTCAAGAGATTTTTTTAAATTATTATTATTAAATAAAATTGATAATAATTTAAAATGTCACTGTTTATAAATAATTAAGAAATCACGTAATCTTTGTATCTCAAATATAATCGCATTTATTTTGCATTAAATATTTCGTCATGTTCGTTTGACTTTTTGTATTTAAATTATAAACAAATTGCTTGCGAAGTGATCTAAGTAGATTTTAACGTGCAGATTTTTTTTTTAACGTGATTGAGATAGTAAAACGTTAATATTAGGCTCTTGTTAGGGTATTTTTGCCTTTCTGTAAAATTCCCGAAAACTTCTGGATATTTTGGAGCTTTATCTGTTTCCAATGTTACCAGAAAATTTTATTCGAAACGGTAATCCCGCGTGCAATTGTATATTTCCATACGAGTAAGTCGACTATCGGTATCAGACTTGACTTTACACATTCATTGCTAAAAATTACACGACTTGGTTATGTTCTTTTAAATTGGTGGTCTTAATTTAATAGCAGCGAGAACAAATACGTATAATATCCCATGGTTTTACGCCTGTCCACACCATTCATAGTATTTTTGTTGTTCCGACCGTCATTCTGTTAAATTCACCTTTCACAATTTGTTTCGTTTTGTTGTTATTTCCTGTGTTATTCATAGCTAAATCTTTGTGAATGTATGATAACTCGTTTCCTCGCAAAGTTACAGTTCATAAGAAAAGGCTTTTGTCAAGTTCTTCACAAATGTATCAAAGAAATCATCGATGTTTTCGTTTTATTATTACTATTAGGGCACTGGCAAACATCATGTGTCATTATTATAGCACGTTGGTTTTTTTTTTGGTTGATTATTTTATATCATGTTTAACATTTCTAGCGTCTTACGGGTTGATGGTACCACCGGCTGGACTACCTAGAAGGACTAACTTGCCGGCCTCTAAACTGAGACAATATAGTTCTCATAGGGAACTCAGTAGAATTCCCGGTGAGTTGAAACATTATATCAATAGAAAGTACATTCGCGTACAAAATACAATATTGAAAGAATTCTATAGTGTTAGTATTCATTCATCAAGCTTTTGTTGTTTTTTTTTTCTCTCTCCTTGATTTATATAAAAATAATACGCAACTAATTTTTTTTTTTAAATTATTAACGCTCTTTGTATTATTATGCACAGTAATAATGCTTGTTTATATTCTTATGCAATTGAATTTTTTTAAACTAATTAATTGAAAGTATATTCTCAGAAAATAATAAAAAGTCTTTACGTTTTTGTGTTTGTTATGGTCTTGTTTAGTGCAAGAATTACATTTTTACACGTTTTAGGCTCAGTGCTTTGTCCACAATCTCACCTGATGTTAAGTGACGATGTGTTCAAAGATTGTAAACGTACTAAGTCTAGAGGTACTGGTTCTCAAGTGATGCTGCAGGAACACACCTATTGGTATTTGGCGACAGGTTTTGAAATATGAAGATGGAAGCATTATTAGAAAATGCCCCACCACCATGCTATGGTTTCCTCACGATGCTTTCCTTCACGGAAAGCTCAGGCTGATTTTAGAGCTGGATAGGTGTGGTCGAACCCGCGTCCATTGACACGTAATCCGGCTGCATTATCCATCATCGCTCATCATAATTTTATCATACGAACATTAAAAAAAGTAAATGTATTTGTAGCGATGATGGCTCAATTGTAATGAGGGAAACCGCGTTTATGTAAGTATGTTCAAATCAACATATATCCAAAATATGCCTGCTTATCGTAAAGAAAAACATTGTGAGGAAACTAAAGGCATGGTGGTAAAGCTTGACTAACCACTAATTTCAAGTTTCAATATCTGGCACCAAGCATTTGAGAGTCCTTAGGCTTAGCGTGTTAGGGGTCGTTTAAGAACAACATAAGAATCAAAAGTCGCGGCTCTTACTGAATGGTGATTACGTAAGCTATCTTCCATCTATCCATTCAACCATAAGGCGTCCTCTGTTGAAATATCTAAAATGCTACCATCTTAAGCCACATCATCACGTGAGGTTGTGGTAACAACAAAAAAACATTGAATTCTCCGTATATGTTACAGTCGAAATAAAAATGTGGCATTATTTCTTTTTGTTTAATTCGTTATCAGGTGGCACCCCTAGCGTGGGTCCTAGGGGTGCGAGCGGTCGGACTATGCTCCGACGTGGAGTGTACGCGTCCAACCCGGCTCTCAGCCCCACCACCCCTGCGCCACCTACAGGGTTGACGCTACCGGTGCAAGCGTTGCGTACGGACTCGTACACTATTGCATCCGATCGACATGTATGTATAGTCGTTTACGCCATACTGTATATATATTCAACTAGATATAAATATTTTAAGACTATTAAAAATAACATTAAAATCTCATAAAAAAAACACTTATAAAATTCGTTCAGGTTCAACGAAGGGTGGTCGCGCACGAACTTGTCGCATTATAACATTCGTTTTGCGGGAAAGAAATTGAGCATTATCTATCGAATTCCAGCAAAATCATTAAAACCTTGTATCGCACACCATTTAATAGTAGAATTAAATAATTTTTTTCTATATACGTATTATGTTGAATTATATATTTCGCTTAGCTTATTTATTTATTTTATTATGAACTCCGAAAATATTAAAAAATAAAAGATGATTTACAAGTTATGGTTTTAGAAAAAAACATGATATAATTTTTATAATGTTCTAGATGTGTATCCCACTTATAGGATTATTTCTTAATGCTGTGTACGTAAAAAGAATAAATATATTTACAATAAAAGTTATTGTATTATATTTTTTTTTTATAAGACCTAATTATATTACGAGAAAAACAAGGATCTTAATACGTTCTGTGGATCATCTTTATAATACTTGGATCATAAAGTATGTATGTATGGCTCTGGACAATCAAATTTAATATATTTTCACTTTTAATTAAGTTTCATCACAGTTTAAGTGTCTCAACAAATCTTACTGAATCTTTCTAAAACACATGTGAAATATCTCTGCTGTTATCTATTGCTTTTAATAAATTAAACGTCAGTTAAGTACTCAATTTTGTCTATCCCTTATATGCTCTCATTCATTAGAAATAACGTAATAAGAAAATACTAATGTATTATAGGTACAGAAAGCGGAAGATCAGTGTCTGAATAAACCACCAGTGACTGCACCACCGGCACTAGTGCGTCAAGGCACTGAGACACTGCGCAGGGAGAGACCTCAGAGCCAGCTGGTCGCTCCTAAAGATGTAAGTAACTTATTTTGCAGCCCATTAATAATTTGTATTTTTTTCCCGCTAAATAATGTCATATCGATAATAATTTCCCTCTAAATAATGTCATATCGATAATAATTTCCCTCTAAATAATGTCATATCGATATCTTTTAATCATTGTTAATCTAAAATTTTATATGATTTTCAAGTAATTATTGGGTCTATTTGTATTTTTAATATGGAAAGGTGTTGGTTACATTTTGTGTTTGTCCTAATTTTTGTGTCTAATATTGTTTTTAAATAATTTATCGATTGTGTCTAACTTTATAATTAATTTTTGTTTTTTTTAACGAAATGTTGTGTTCTTACTAGATTAAATTAAATTATTTTGGGTTTTTTTACTGTAAACGATTGTATATGTAAATTTAATATTATAGAATTATAAGGGTATTTTGTGTTATGTATAGATTTTTGCATTTGACCACAGACTCACCTTATGTTCAATTATTTGCTAGAAATATGATGGTTCTTTGTTAGGAACGTAGGAAATTTCTAGGGAAGTTTTATAACATTCCAGAATTCGTGTTATTATTTTTGATACACCTCACACCATAATAGTAAATTATATCAGGTAGAATGCGGCTATATAGGGTCGCAAATACTTCCTGATAGACAAAACTCATGCTAGAAAACATCCATTTATATATAGCATTTGCCTGGATGGGATCTATTTATGCGTCACATACACTGTGTCGGTCTAAGTTTGATTCCAAATGCCCCCGCTGACAAGCAACTACCCTCAAGTTTGAAATTTGTTGCTGAGCACCCCATATGGGTGGGTTCTGGGAGCAGTCCTAGACCACAGTTTCTTAGCCTTATTTTGCTTACCATCCTCTTTGAGAACATGTTTTTTTCTAGAATTATCTTTATTTTTTGGCCTTTTTTGTAATATATATTTAATCCGCCCACGCCTCCTCTGTGCTATCTCAATATAATTTTCTCCGGGTCTTCTACTTCCACAAGGGACGTTATCGCCCACGGTGAGAACCTAAGTTCTTGACTTAATCTTAGGTCACTTTTATATATTACCATTACCAAATGTCAATAGGTTTGTTCCGGTAGCATCACTTGAGAATCAGTACCTCTAGACTTAGTGCGTTTACCATCTTGGACCACATCGTCACTTTACATCAGGTGAGATTGTGGTCAAAGAACTAAGCCGTGTAAAAAGAATCTAAGTAAAATTGTGCACATTTTTGTAAGTTTTGAGTGTTTCATTTCTGTCAGCAAAATTCATGGCTGCCTGGTTTTGTTTTTTAATAAATAAAAGTAGAATAGACAAAGGTGAAATTGTGGTCAAATCTATACAGAATGGAAACAGAAAATTTTTATACTGTACGAACATAACGTTGACTAACAATTTTAATACGCTGATGTGTGTTTGTCTGTGTGTGCGGTTGTGCGGTGTGGTTTAGGTGCGTGGAGTATCTGGGCCCAGTGGAGTATCGTTCTCCTACAGGAATCATCATATGGCAGTGAGTATATATTTTCATGTCCCATCAACCTTGATTTTGCGTTACATAATAATTATGAATCTATATCTCTACTAATAAATAAAATTGAATTGTCTGTTTGTAATGTCGAAATAACAACTTTTTACTAAATACATATGAATGTATAAACGGTACCTGTTTTCAACAACACAATAAAAAAAAATTGTCTGTTTGGTTGTTCCGGCTAATTTCCGGAATGGCTGGACCGATTTTGTCGCGACTTTTTTTTGGTAGATAGCTGAAGTTACTCTGCGTAACTTAGGAGGATACATTTGATTTTCGAAAATAATTAGGGTTCGGCGTAAAAAAATAAAACTCATAAAATTGAAATCCGATTCAATGCAAAGTTTTAGTTTGCAAATGTTTGAATTTATCACTAAACAATATGGGAAAATAATAAGGATTTCGTTTAAAAAAAATTTAAAACGCAGTAAAGATTATATGAAACGCGGGCGCAGCCAGGGACACGTAGCTATTTATTTAATATTTCTGTTACGGTTACGCATATAACGCAGAATTATATATCATAAAATTATCGTATAAGTTTTTCAGAACATCTGTTATATTTTTTTGCACGTTTATCATATAAATGCACGTAATTATTAAATATATTGCAATAATTTTTCTATTTTAATATGTGTATTGTGGGTATTTTTAAGTCTGTGTTCGTATTATCCATTATGGGGGCTCTATTAATTAGTGTTTTATCGTATTTAATATAATTTTGAGTTTTGTAATAATTTTTATATACGACAGTATTCGAGGTGTCTCTTTTTTTTCTTATATTTGGTGTTTTACATAATTCTGTTGTTGTCGCTGGGATGTTAAAGATTTCTTTAACCTCTCCACAGTTCCCAATTTATTTAAAAAAAAAATCTGGGAGTATTTTTTTTTATCGAATATATTTATTACGTTTATATTTAGTAACTAGCGACCCACCTTGACTTCTCACGGGTTTATAGAAATTACTAATTTAAAAAAAAAATATAGCCAATGTTGCTCATTGATAATGTGGCTTTCTACAGGTGATAGAATTTTTAAAACCGGTTTAGTAGTTTTTGATATTTTGTATAAAAATAATAAATAGTATAGATTGATTCAACCGTAAGACGTCCACTGCTGGACATAGGTCTAGGTTTGGCGATCGATATGGAGTGGTACTATACTTAGCCGGCACTACACGGCAGGAGCCTGCACCTTGACGAATAATACGAAATATTTTATAAGTGATTGAAATTATTATTTCCTCATAGAAAATCATTTGTGAGTGATTTATTTTGTGTAAATTACAGCCTCCAACGACGAGGCCTTATTCAATAGCGGGACCAACACAAATGAGAATCACTAGGCCCACCTCTGTTCCATCGCAACAGAAACCTGTTTTATCAGGTACGTTTTGTTTCCCTATGGCCTTTTTCCAGGGATGTACTTTAGAATTAAAATATTACATTACCTTCCCAACTATTACATATTACACGTGTTCAATCTATCGTAAAATTACAAAAACTATGAAGGATCGCATAACAATGTTATATGATAATTACATGTTGAATTTTTCTAGATTACCGATATTTGGTGTAATGGAGAATGGAGATTTTGTCGGAATTTCAATTTATCATACAGTAATCCTTATAATAATGTAATAATAATAATTAATTCCATATCGTGAGCTATTCGACTCTACGTACTTTATAATTTTGGCAGTATGTGTTTTATGTGACGCGTTATAGTTACAGTGCGCGTTATTATGCACAAGTGATGTGTATTGAAAATATAATGATTGTAAGATTTTTTATGTTTTTTTTTTTCACGGTATAGGCTCAATGCTTTGACCACAATCTCACCTGATGTTAAGTGACGATGCGATGGTAAACACACTAAGCCTAGAGGTACAGGTTCTCAAGTGATGCAGCCGGAACACACCTATTGCTAAGAAAACGGAACACACCTATTGCTATTTGGCGATAGGTTTTCAAAGTTGAGGGTGGTAGATACCAAGGCGGGCATTATTAGAAAATGACCTACCACCATGTGAATTTAGAATTAACACTCTTGAAAAGATCCGCCATTTTGTCGGAGTACTGAAGATTAAAAAATAATAAAAAGTTGGGCGCCTAAAATACTTGTAGTCATGACGGTAATAAATTATATTTTACAAAAAAAAAATGGCTTCTCATTTTACAAATTAAATTGTTTTATTATACAGCTCCGGTGGTAGAACAGCCTCGACCGACGTCGGGTGTGGAGAGACTAGAGTTTCAGCTTTACCTAGACCCACGCGGCTGCCAGCACCACGGCGGATGCTGAGGTATCTATATCTATTTTTTTTTTTTCAATCGTGTGTCATCTTTTTACTGTTTGTCCATTAATCATTCGATGTGTTTTTTTTTTTGCAAATTTATACCCCCCCCCCCTCTCCAGATGATACGTGATACAAATACCCCTCTGCTCAAGATCACGTGAGAACTTATAGATTCACGTTACAAATGCCATATGTCGTCAGCCGTCAACATGCTGCAGTGTGTCAAGTATAAGATGGCGCTCTAGAGATAAATATTAAAATGAAAAATTAAGTAGCCTATATTTTGATTATGAATAATCTATGGAAAATGTACATAATTATTGCTCGAAGCGCCAATAGATGTAAGAAACCAGACAAATGGTATATTCTAAATTTTAGGTTATGTTAACAATTATAACCCGTTAGGCACTAACCTGGCGTTTACGCCAGCTTTCCATTATTTTCCTATTTGTCTCATTTTTATGGGTAATCGACATATCAATCAACAGTATATGTCTAACGCACACTAAACACTGAGTATAGAGAGAGGGAAGCGTCTTTCCGAAATACGGCTAACGCTGTGGGTTAGAGTGAGAGAGGAGGAGCCTGTCTACCGTATGCGTGAGAGAGAGAGGGAAGCCAGTCAAACTGGCGCCGTAACGCGTTACGTAACGAAAGCGGTTCATCCTCCCATAAGAAGTTATTACTTCAAAAAGCATATTATATATAAGTTATGGGTATTTCCAGGACCCCATCTGTATATTCAACGGCGCCGGCCGCTGACCTAGATCAGTACTGACATTTAACCTGCTGTGCCAACATACTGGGCCGCGCGCGCAGCCCGGACTAATTTATTAACTAAATTGTATAGTTCTAATAAACAAACGAGACCCCCGACCCCCAAAAACGTCTCGTCGTGGACTATTTTTGATATATTATAGTGATCGTTTTTAGTGTAATTATTGTTTTTTTTTTTTAAACTAAACAACATTATTTGTAAGCTACAGGCAATTTAAGGGCAGTGACGTGAACAACCTATCGGTTATATATTATCGATAAATTATTTAAAAAAAAAAACACTTACCGAAATAAAAAATAATTTAATGCAACATAAACCTTGTAATATTACTTGCATAAAGAATCAGAGATAATTACATCATAAAATATTTGGTCTAAAACCACCGATATCGTTAAAAAAAGTACCTATCATAATAAAAAATCAACATGCGCACTGCTCGAAATAATATTGCCTGATAACAAAAATAACCATGGTATTATTACTATTATAAATGGTCGATTCTCAGCGCCAGTAAGTTTTGGATAATTGTTATTGTTAAAAAAAATGTAGATAGTGTAATAAAAAAAATGCGGTGAAATTGCGAGAGATTATGATAATAAATTGATAATCTGAGAGATAGATTCTAATTTGAGTACTGGCATCGAGTGAGATTGTAAATTAAATGACCAATTCGATGTAATTTTAATTTTAAACAAATATCCGCTTGTTTTCCTCCAATGAAACCATCTATATCTTAAGTAGAAACATAAGGCTATTGACTGTTTTTTTATTTAATTAAAAACAATATGATTTAGTAAAAATAATAATTCATAATGCATACTGAAAATAATAATTTAATTCCGCTATTAAGGTTCTGAGATATAATGGTTCAAAGTTTACGCTGTGAGATTGAGATGTGATGTTCTGTCCTTTTCACACAAAACAAGTGTTAGTATTACACTTGTAAGAAACACGTGGAGCATTACTTTTTCTCTCTCTCTCTCTAGCGTAACATTAAAATGCTTTTCATTTAGTTATTTTTTAATGGACTTTAATTTGTTTTTTTTTTATATACCAGCCCTTTTTTATTGTACATTTTTTGATGTTACAATAAAAAATAAACAGTCAATAGACCTATTTGTCTTATTTGGAAGTGATTTTTATCTGACTATTTATTGATTTCGTATTGTAGTTAATTACGACTACGTGTTTAAATGCGAAAATCTGTTTAATTTATAATAACTTTTTTTATTATTCTTGTGTTCTTGAATTAACTTATCGACAATAATCTGTTGCTCTAAATCGATACGATTTGCCTGTATCGTTTTAATGTGTATATAAAAATATGGTTCATTGTATTGTATGTTTCTTTTAGATTAATTTGATTCTTATTACAAAAAAATCACGAAAATTAAATTACGACATTCAAAATTTTTCGTGTGAAAATTTTGCTTATGTCTTTCGAATAGTTTGAAAGAAATTCACTTTTCAACCGATGAAAAGTTTTACCAATTTCGACCTAGTTGTGTGTTTTAAATGCTCTCTGTATCTATCCCTCATTATCGTTGAAGCTTAAAATTGTCTATAAAAAAAACAGTTTCACGATTTGGTACAAAGACATACAAATTAAGATATTATTATTCTTACATTATTTAATAAATAATAATAATGAAAAAATAGGTTATTTTATTGTTTAGAAAAATTTGGTTTAGTAATTTATTTCGGTAATTTTTGCATTTCATTTAGAGATTGTAATCGTTTAGAAACATCTAATTGAAATATACCGCTTTAGATCTAAAATTTTATATTATACTATTGTCCAATGTAAACATACTAATATAAATTGTAAAATAATTTCTTTGCTATATATTATAATAACTACACGCACATATACAATTTTTCTAATGAATCAAAATTATTGGTAACTTTTTTATTATAATATAAATATTTAATTATATCGGCTCTTTCTACATTTTTAAAGCACAATCAATTATATGAAATTTATATATTCGATTCTATTTTGTATATTATATAAATTTCAGCTTTAAGAAGAAACATCTAAATGCGTATTTGCTTTACACGCATTTTTCATAAAAATATTTCATATGCAATTATTATAAGATCACAACAACGCTGCCGTTCGAATAAACATCGATTATTGATGCTGCCAAGATATAAGTATTAGAATCGATTAAAAAATAATTATAATCAATATTTCATAATAGCAAATCAAATACACACCTATAGTTTTTGTAATAATTGTATATTATGTAAACTGGACATATTATTATATTATGTAAAAGGGACTGATTTTATAAATATTGTTTTAAATAAATTTAAGAGGTGTTTTAATCCGTCGACGGTTATAAGAATTTCATCCTTTTACCTCCTAACCTATAGTCCGATGCAAAGTTAATGGCGGTTCTGAAGTTAACCGCGAGCGGATACACGCGGGGTACAGTCAAGTTGAAAATAATTTGACACTTCGTTTTTTTTTATTAATTTAGAAACTATTAATGTATCTAGTTTCTGAGTATCGTCTCGCAAGATCTTCCGTACCGCCATAAAGTTTACATCAGACTGTACCTGCCATCGGTAGTGTTATTGCTGATAAAACAACGGGTTTCGATTTGCTTACATGAACAAACCTTGCTATATGAATAAGGTCTGCACGAAAACATAAATAATAGTGCAAACATCTCGGTGTACTGTATAAATTTCAAGTGTATTGACAGAAACAAACTTTTCAACAAAGGGCTTAATTGGATTTTTAAATAGAATTAACATATTTTTCTTGCCTTGAATCGAGCCAGAATAGCGATATCTGTGTTACTTGTTTTTGGTAACACCTTTCTACTTATCTGTGTCTACTTTCAACCTTTCAAATTCCCGATTATTATATTAAAAAAATATATCATGAATTTTAGGATTATTTTATTTTTCTTTCTCTACTTTTGCCTCTGTTAGTACACTGAAATTTAAAACACTTGAAACCAGGGTTTGCTTGCGTCAGCGCTAACAGAGACAGGTGTGTAACCTTTACTCGCCGTTTTAATAAATTCGTTGCTGTATCAATAAAGATGCAGTGTCCTCGGCGTGCGCGTGATAGCGTGCCGCGCAATCTGTTTGGATACATTGTGCCTTATTTAGGAGTAATGTAAGGAGTTTTGTTTTTCATTTTTTAATAAAACTTATGTATTTACAATATGCTGTATTATTTTTAATTTGCCATCTTGGGAAGTAATTTCATATCCTATTTCCAATTCTAGAGTGACCACAGGCCTCGTGTTTAGTTCAATATAAATACTTCGATATGTGATAATCCACATGGAAGACATTTTTTAAAGTTCACCGTCCCATGGTTATCTCACGATGTTTTCTTTCACTGAAAGCTTAGGCTTATAGAATTGGATTGGTGGGTTAGATCTTAAGTTTATCAAAGCAAAATTCGACTACACTATCAATTAATTATCATTACTGGTTTTACATATGTTTCTACGCAGTTTGGGTAAAGGAGTGGAGGGCTGTGGTTATGAGCTGAGAAGTGTTACAATAGTGGTATTTTACCATGTGTGTTACCAGTCGCGATTTTATCGGGCTTTATTGTCTTACCAACACGGAAACCTTTGTATCTATTTTGGCTGATCGCGGAGTTCGACTAAACGAAATGTGTCAATGTATACTCCATGCATTATGAAATATGAATTAATAATTATCCTCAAGATCCGGACTATAAATTCGAAACCTAGGATTGTGCTGAGCAAATGCTCAGCAAAGTTTTCGATAAGGCTACGCTTTATAGATTTTATCCTAAGAACAAGGACGACCGCCTACAGATAAGAATCCCTACTGCATCATGCCGGCTTTACCACGACTAAAGCCTCTACACAGATATAAACTTGCTGATTCCGGAACACAAGGCGCATTAACGTGTCACTATGTCGGGTTTTTCGGTATGGATGGTGGTCGTGATTTAGGCTGACTCCAAAGTCCTATTACCCCGTTAAACTATTTACTTTACATCAATATTCCGTACGTAGAACTCTTTTTATATAGAAAGTCCAGAAAACCTTCTCTATTCACCTAACTTCACTTCACTTTTTGACTGGAACCACATCAACTCCCACTGGAGCTCAATCATGACTCTAGTGTTCCGAAACATAATAAATTCACATTGCCTGAAATCAGGGCCGTCGTTACCTATAGTGCAGGATGTGCACTGCACACGGGCACAGGGTTGTAGGGGGCGCCGAGCAACACCTACAACGATGCATTAGTCGGGGGCGGCGGGCGCCAACACTCTCAAAATCCCTGTGCTCGTGTTTCTTCCCTAGAAAAATACTTTTTACACGTGTATCAGTTGCTTTCCGACATAATTAATTGCACCTGAATTACCGTTTTAAAATATAACTGTAAGTATTATATTTTGACCACGCGCCCACTAGAGGGCGCCAATATATTTGTTGGTGGTTGTAAAAGGGCCAGAGCCACCCTTGCCGGATATCGAGCTTGAGCTACAGATTTAAAATTATTAAATTAATTAGTAAAAATTCAAACTTATAAAAATACAATTAAAAAAATTTAATGGCAGTTATTTATTATTTTATTTGATACAATCAACAAGTTATATTGTACTATTGACAAATTATTTAAAACATTAATAAAAATGACTGGGCAACATCCAATATTCACCTAAAATGAGCATATGAATTTTAAACAAGCTAACACGTGTAAACAATACAATGCTATCGGTGCTATTACATTCGGTGCTCAATTAAAAACGAATACCGTAATATCTTGGATTTATATAGGCCATGTGGTGCCGGCTAAGAATAGTACCACCGCATATCTTCCCGTGGGTGCCATAAAAGGCGACTAAGGGATATGAACCAGGGTGCCCATACATCCTCTGGATACCAAAAAAACTTACCGCGATCACCAACCCGTCTGCCAAGCGTGGCGATTATGGCAATCCTCTCCATAATGGTGGGGACCTATGTCCAGTTGTGGACGTCTTATGGTTGAATGAATAAATATAGGCCATTATTATAGTAAAGTTTGTTTTGATCTAATTAAAGTAATCTGTTTAACGGAGCTAGAAGTTTTAATTTTCAAATAACACGATGTTTTATTATGTATTAAAAAGAAGAGTTTGATTTTCAATCATGATATGTAATAACTATAGTCACTTCTACTAATATCTTAATAGGTAGTTTTTTTTTACAAAAACCAAATTTTTTACACATTCTGGAACGATACATTCAGCCCCGCTTTGCGGCGAGTTGTTCCACCTTTGGCGTATATTATATGTATTTTTACGATAGTGAAATTCAGTGACAGACATCCAGCCTGAGCTATTTTTAGTTCCGATTGACTCGGATCAACCCATATAAACAAGTCTATGTCTTAGATACACAAACATTGGCGGTATCGTGTTTTCCGCGGCATTGGCTGCTGCCTAAACAGTGACCAAAGTGCCGCGTTTAGCATACACTACAGCACCAATCTGTTTTGAACCCGGGACACAGGGCGAATGCTCTAGTGCAGGGGTTGTCAATAAACTGTATTTCGAATACATTAATTGTCTAAGTACATTTCGAATCTTATTGTAATTTATATTGCAAATAAATTATTGTTATTATTGTATTATTTTTGGGTCATTATCTTGTTTACCTCCGGCATATGTTACCTACTCCAGACTTTTCCAAGTCCACATTCTTGGTGTTGGTTGATTTTAAAGAACAATTCATCAAAATTGAATATAATTAGCCAGGTACATTTACACCAATATTTTATTAGTAAGCTGGCACCGATTTCAAAATTAACTAAGCAGATTAATAAAGTAATTATTTATTGGCTTTTTAGTGTTTTATAGTTTATTATTTTGAAGGCGGTTTAGAATTTACTTTAAAAAAAGATTTTCTTTAAAAAATGTGCACAATCTCTGTACAAGCCACTATCAATAATTTACAATGAGTTACTTAAAACAGGCGTGTTACCAAGCAAGTGGAAAACATCGTCTGTAACTCTCATCCCTAAGTCCGGAAAGTTAGTTAATTCTATTCTATATTTCTATTTCTGATCTATTTATTTATAGTCCTTTTGCCTTATTTAAAACTATTCTTAAGAAGCATTACCAAACAAAATTATGATTAAAAGCTCAGTCGATTTGCGCATTGATTTTTGATACTTTTTCCCACTATTTAAAATTTATTGTAATTTTACATTTTAATTGTGTCTATCTTGTGTTTTATTGTTACTTTTATGATTGTTTTCACTCTTAGTTGTAATTATGTAGTTCTTTGTATCATCACTATATTATAAATAATAGAAGCTGTGTCTACGGCAAGAAGGGGGAATTTAAATGAAGTCTGTTATAATAAGTTATTAGCAAAATTTAAAATTGTTCGGTAGTTTTGTAGATCAATAAAAAAAAATAGGCCAAAATATTTTCTTGGTTGAGTACTGCAATGGTTTGACAGTTCCGTGTACACAACCATTTAACTGTTGTTGCCGAAGTAACTATAGAGTAAACGTACAGCCTATAATTATCAAACACTTGAAGTTTTTTGTAGAGAAAATGGATTTCTATTTTCCTAAGAGCAGTCCTGTGAACGATTTCACCAAATAGGACCGTCTATGCAATATTAGATATGCTCATGTTTCGCATTAAATTCCTTTTATGCAATATAATGTTAAGGTATGTAAGTAGCAGTGTGCCCGCAGCTTCACCCGCTTCACACGGAATTTTATTGTAACAAATTTTAAAATCCTGAATCCTAATTTTTTTTTTTTCTGGTACTAAGAGAGAGTAAAGATATTTGTCCAAACGTATGTTGTACGTATAATAGAATACTATACAATACAAAATAAACGACAGACGATGCGAAGTAAATGATCGCAATAGACCGAACCGCTTTAACCACAATTTCGCCTGATGATAAGTAACGATGTGGTACAGCAGTATGATAAACACATTAAGCCTAGAGGTAATTGTTTTCAAGTGATGCTTCCGGAACACACCTATTGGTATTTGACGACAGGTTTTCAAACTTAAGGGTGGTAGGCATTATTAGTATATGCTCTATCCCCATCCTATGGCTTTCTCGCGACGTTTTCCTTCGCCGGAAGCTCAGATTCATTTTCGAGTTGGATAGGTGAGTTCGAACCTGCGTCCATTGACGCGGAATCCGGTTGCACTATTTACTGCACCATCATGGCTTCATTCATCCGTTGTTATTCCTACGTCCCATCCATCCGTTCAACGTTGCTAGAACTGTGTCATCATCGCTTCATCGAACTTACAATTTCACTCGCACCCGCTTACATATACATATGTATGTATATACTTGACGCTTTCACCTACGACAGTCTTTTAATGTTTGCCAAGATGAAGAAACCGTTGAAACTGTCTGGGAACTGAGAAAACATCTATTGATAGTTCCCTAAGTAACATACATAGAAATAATCTTTTATACTATAACTAATGTATACTTACAATTTACTATAGGTTAAGTGTCTCTGGCAGGGGGAACTAACCATAGTAAGTGTTTGATAATGATCCACGTAATTTCTAATATTATTCCCAATAAAATATATAAAAACTGAGCTTTATTTTGAGGTGAATTTTTTACTCATTTAGTATTTGTTATCTGCCAAAGCCACCACTACTCAAGCTTCATAATCTGTGATCGTTCGCTTACCTGTGTTGTAGACGTACATAGATAAACTATCAGTCTTTCTTTACTAAATATAATAATGAGGAAAGATTTATATTTTTGTATGTAACGAATAAACTTAAATACTACTGGACCGATTTGAGTGAAATTTGGTGTGGAGATAGTTTGATATCCAGAGAGTAACATAGAATAGTTTTTATTCCAAAAATCTCACGAGAACGGCAACTACGCGGGCGAAACCGCGAAGAGCAGCTAGTACAAAATAACGAAGGTCATGGTGTACGTGGGCTCATGGGCTATAGCTTTCAATACCGACAAACTTGTCAATTATTTGGATCGAACGTTTGAAAATTGGACCGATGATATCCAGTCCAAAAGTCGGATCGTGACGTAATGAACCAGAATATTGATACGAAGCAATCGGATCGAGCGTCCTTAGTATGATCAACACTCCACTAACCTAAACTATTTTCAATAATAATTTAGCTACAAAGCTTTTTATATGGTTTTTTTACTTTTTTTCACTTAATTACATATCCAAATATGTAAACAAAAAGGTTTAACTGTCGTTCTGAGCACATAACTACTGGATTTATTTCGATCAAATTTTATATTCATTCATCACCTATTCAACCGAAAGACGTCCACAGCTGGAAATTGGTCTTCCTGACAGATTTCCACGACGACCGGTCTTTCCCCACCCGCAGCACATCAAGCAGATTCCCGCGACCTTCATTAAGCCGTTGGTCCACCTTGTAGGAGGCCTACCCACGTTCGTCCGGGTCGAGGGGAAGTAGTACAGTTCAACTCCAGTTCCCCGGCCAAAAAGGTGAGAGGAGGCACCAAAAAGTTTTAATGGGTATTCCCGGCATCTCCTCTTAAGATAGACGAGTCCCACATTGGTGTGTAAGACGTCCCTCACACAACCTCCTTTTTTATTTTTTTGTATAGTGGGTAATACCTTTACGGATTTCGAGGGTATGTGGGACTCACCCGGGTAGAGGAAAAGTTCTGGGAATGCTCACTTCACCTACCCTTGTCTCCCCTCCAGAGAGGAGGCCAGCCTTTGGAGCACCCACCCTCTCCCACCTCCTCAACCACTAGCCAAGTGGTCCAGCACCTCTCCTTCTTTGGTTGTTATCTGTCTACAAGAACTCTGGAGGAGAGGGACATGTAGGACCAGTGGGATTGGTAAGCCAGCCTTAGGGGGGTAGAAGAATACAGATGAATTGTGCCTTCCTACTCCCCATCCTTCTGCGGAGAAGAGGATCCACAAAAGTATTCTCTTCCCGCTCCCTCTCTGCTGCCTCCTTCTGTAGCATGACTTGCTCACAGATGGAGGGTACCATACTCCAGACCATGTTGCTACCGAGCATGGCTCTCAACACACTTGGCAACTAGAAGTCTGGACTCACCTTACTCCGAGAGAGTGTGCTGGGTGGTGTCTTCCGCAGCGTCGTAGTGATGACAGACCGCCGTTAGCTCTCTTCTGGTGATCTTATGCAGGTAACACTGGAAACATCCATGTCCGGATAGTACCTGCTTAAGTCAGAAGTCACGGATTCAAACTCCCTCGTGCGCCACTTCTTGAGGACCGGGCGGACTGCGTCTACGGTGTATTTTCCGTAGCACATGTCTGCCAGGTCCTCCATCTACTTCTGAAAAGCCGCATTTTTGGCCCTCTGCCTCTCATACACGTCTTCTCACTAAATTCACTGGGGAAGCCTTTACTCTCCGGTGAGGTTGGTAGGGGCAGTGCCTAAATTCATTACTCCTCGTAAAAAAAAAATAAAGATCTACGCACGCTGCGTCTTCCGGTACGCGGCAACTATTCGAGAACCCGTTGGTCCTATCGTGAATCGATTCTACGAGCAATGTGCCCAGCCCATTACCAATTCTTCGGGCAATGAATCGACATTTACTTTGGTTTTTCTGTGGAACTCATTTCTGATTCGATCACGGAGTGAATGTCCAAATTATAGCTATCTCCATTGCTTTAAGGGTAACTTTGAACTTTCTAATTAGGCCCATTGTTAGCGACCACGTGGTGGTCAAAGATTTTTTTCTACAGACTTTGCGGTATTTTAGACGAGAAGATTTCTCGAACGCGGCCCAACCACGTTATTCGTTCGACAATTATTCTCCTTTTCGAAGTTAAACCTACTTAATGGAACAGTTTGCCTCAGATATACATAACTGTAAACAACTTCGAGCGTAGAGTCACCGATTTTATAGGAGATCGGAAAACATGGACATTAGACATGATTTTCGTCCTGTACATGTTCATTTAAAGGCCAACTCCTTCGGTCATCGAGTATCGTACTAAGGTCTTCTTTGGTCTAAGCCATGACTACTATATCATCGGCAAAGCGGAAAAGTATTTTGTACTCGCCGTTTATGTCGATGCCAAGTCCTTTCCAATCCAGAACCTTCAAAACATCCTCGAGCCCAGCGGTGAACAGTTTCGGAGAGATAACATCTACCTGTCTAACGTCACGCCGCAAAGGTATATGTTTTGAGGTCTGGTCCTGTAATCGGACTGACATGATGGCGTTGTGTGTGTGATTTACTATTTATCTCTGATGTGAAGGATATTAAAATACCAGCGTAATTTAAATTTAACGTTAACTTTATAGATTTTTTTTTTTATTATTAGTTCATAGTATACTGTGTAGTTGCTCATGCACCTTTCTACCCGTGGCGGCGTTCATGAAGATGTGTCAGAAGACCTCGCTAGCCTGTAAAATGAGTTCGTTAGTTGTTGCAATATCTTATCGAGCTCTTCTTATGCATTAAGAATAGTAATAACAATAAAAAAGGGAACACTCCCATGAACGGATTTTATAGGTCAACCGGTATAAATAAATAATGAGTTGACGAATCAAAACAAAAATTCAATTTTTTTTATTGTAGTTTGCCTATATTTGCTCTCTATATTATCTTTTTTAATTTGAACCCAAGCATTATTGTAATAAGTTTTATCTAATCTTTAGAAAAAAATTAAGACTTTTCACTGGACTTACGCATAAAAAACTTATTTAATTATAAACTTTAATCCCTACTTTAATTTCAGATTATGTAAATGTTAAGCCACAACCGAAAATAATAATTTTGACATATACCTAAGCATCAAATAATCTATTAAAATATAATAGTAAAAAAAACTAAAAAATATGCTTTTATAGAAAATTCTATAAAAAAATAGAAAACAAATTATAATAAATTTGATTAGGAATAGAGTAAATAAGAGAAAAAATGAATTTTATTAAAAAAAAAAACCGTGGGGTGCATGGTGTCAATAGCTATAAATAGCAGATACAAGTAGAAGGATTATCATTTTGATAATATCTGAAATAGCACCCCATACTTTTTTAAATAAAATCCATTTTTTTTCTCTTATTTACACTATTCTTAATTCGAATTTATTAAAACTTGTTTTCCTTTGCGTTTAGTTGGATTTTCTATAAAAAGCGTGTTTTTTAGTGTTGTTTTTAAACTATTATTTATTTTTATTTGAATTTTCTATAAAAAGCGGGTTTTATAGTATTTTTTTAAATTACGTTGTGATCTAGTCATTGCATTTAAGAGTTTGATACTAGTTAAAGAGATGAACTCTTTACTTAACATTCATACAACAATTATCGATAGTGTTCTTAAATTAAAATTAAATTAGCAATAAGGTAAAACACCTCCGAAGTACGTTAAATTTTTATAAACAGTAGCGAGCATAGATAATATACATATAGATATTGTCGAACAGAGATTAATAATACTGTTGAACCTAATCGATCGCTACGGTTTACCTACTTAGAGAAATCGTTTTTGGTACAATTTCAAACTTACTCAGTACTTACACTCTTTTGTAATGTGCTCTGTCTTGTTTTTTTTTTTTTCTAGGACACAATTTTTACAATCTTAATATATCATTTTTTTATTTATTTTTAATCGATTTTTATCACTTTTAAACTGTTTATAATAGGCATCGAATTGTCATTCATTAACACAAGAAAATTTCGTTTTATAGACTAATTTTTGTCCGATACATTCATTGGGTTCAGTTTTGATTTATATTCATTGAAATATAAAATTGTAATATTATTAAGTGTTGCCATGCAAACTCAAAATTCGGTGGTTTGAATCGGACCAGACCTTCTTGTCGCCATTAGCGTACAACTGTCACCTTGACTTTAATCTATGTGTGTGTGAGTGAACGAAATCGCACGTTACGTTACGCGAGTGTGCTTCTCCGTGTGTTCTCCTACGAGTAAATTTTGCTTTTTACCTTTTTATTTTTATAATTAACTGATATAAACGAAGCGATTATTAATATAATAACTACAAGTGATAAGAATTGTGATATGTAAACGCAATGGCCCTTAATATACGCAATGTTTTCTACTATGTGAACCAGTGCAACTCGTCTGTTGAGTTGTTTGTCAATGACGTCTGCGTTTAGCGCAGCAAAAAGCGGAATTTTAGTTTGATTGTGACAAGTAGTGCTAACATAAATTATACAAATTGTGTTAATAGATGTGTGTTTATAAAATGGATGAGTGTGATATTAAATTGAAGCTTCTTTTACCGACGGGAACCAACAGAGGTGGCTCATGAAGAAAGGGTTAGTTTACCTGTTTATGTTTACTTCTTAAGTCATGTACATATATTATAGTATGTTCTATAATTATTTATATAATAATTATGGTTTCATTGCGAAAGTTCTGTAACGTTGTGTTGCTTAATTAAGGTGCCACCCATGGTACCTTAATATTTTAGTACCACCAATCTTCAAAACTTCTTTCATGCCGTTTTTAATATATTTATTAATTATTTTAATTAATTATTGTGAATACGGATGTGGTGATTGTTGTGTATAGAGGCAGGGATGTGTTATTTTTCTTTTGTTACTTTCTCTTACCAGAATAGTGAAGGGATAGAGGGAGACAGATATATATCCGATGGTCGTAGCCCGAAAAGGACGGCGCTCTATAACTCTACTTCGATATGTAGGCATCTGCATAAAGTTTTGCTATATTAGTTGAATACAGAAAACTTACGGTAACATAATGTGCCACTTGGAAATGGCATTTTATCTTCAAGTAGATAAAACACGTTACACAATGATTGTGGCAATCATCTTTAGTAACAATGATCCATAAGTTGTTACATTTTAATAATTATTTAGTTGATTTAATGTGTTCCTATGATATAACATACACTCTTATTATTTGAATACTAATTATATTAATTATTAATATTTTTGTTCCCATAAATGGGTATTATAATTTAATTCTTATTTATTTTCTTAAGAATAAATACTTTTAAAGTTAAATAAGATTATATTGGGTTATTTTTAAATTAAGTAAGTATGTTTCATCTCCTTACAAGTTTATAAAAGTTTGCCATTTCATTATTTTACACTACTTAACGAATTATGCCTGGTGTTTACACCAGCTTCCAATTGTTTTCTTATTGTTAAATTTTGATTAGGATTTGAACACTTAAATTGTTTCATACTTCTTTATAACTAAGAACTACAAGAAACTTTATAATCACAATACTTCTCTAAAATAGATAAATAAAATATACATAATAACTTATAATTCTTAAGTCAGTCAACTTCCTAACTTTAAGTTTTTAACAATTGTTGAATGTTTAAAGGATTTACTTACTTAGAAAAAAATTCTCTGAAAATTTGTGCACCTAATTATACTATGTTTTTCAGTTTAAAGTTTCTCCATTTAAAATATAATGAAAAGTTAGGATTTTTCAATATTTTTCTTTTGTACCTTTTTTACAAAATTAAATTTCCTTTTAAATTAAGTATTCTTACTAGTTTTCCTTTTGAAAATTTCCTTTTGAAAACTATGAAAATTTTATTGAATACTGCAAAAACGATTATTTTGTATAAAATTTGAGTTTGACTACTTAAATCTATCAAAACATATGTGTTTATGTCCATCAATTGTTAGTACTTTCAAAGAGTCTTATTTTCTACAAATTGCACTTCATATCAGTAGCATTAAAGGCCACTAAATTATTTGATAAAAATTGAATAAAATGAATAAAAGTAAGTACTTAAAATTAACAACTCAAATTTTCAGGGTATAGTTTACCAGCATATAGAACAATTGAGGAGTGTTTTCACAAAACGATACAAGTGTTTTTTTTTTCAGAAAATGAGTTTATTTATTTATTTTTCTAGAGATGAGAAGTTTTAATAAGGTATTAATACTTTAATACTTAATACTTTACTACTTAGTAGATTGTGAATGTTTACAGAAACTTAATTGACAACAAAATCAGCTATGGAAAGACCAACAAAAACAACAAAAAAAAAACTTGATTAAGAGGATGTTTGTTGTTTGCTTTGTGAAAACGGTCTTCAATTTTTGCTTGAAAAAGCTAATAAAGATGCTTTATTTAAAATGAATTTGCCTAGACTAAATCTAACATTATTACACAAACTTTGACTTCTTACTGTCTTTCCCAAGGCTTGGTAATAATATTACTTGTTTTTGATAAAAATTCATATCACAAATTTTTAAACCTCACATCTCTCAAGGTTGAAATTATGGAATGAATTCTAAGATCATAGAAGAGCCATGGTACAAAATATAATATCTCTGACTTCTAAAACAATAGTATACAATCTCTGACCATTTATTTAATCCCATTAAGTGACAATAAATTGCCAACTGCAATCATATTCTTCTCCAGTAGTGAGTGAGCAGTTATATATTTTAATTTTTTAACTTTTACACCATTCAATTTACTTTACTATGTTGTAATACTTTAATGAACTCAAATTTGATTTAGATTTTAGATGATAAACATGTTTCACTGCATAAAAACTGATTGATTCAACCAAATGACGTCCACTGCTGGACATAGGTCTCCCCCAAAAAAGGGGGAAATTGCCAGAATAACTATGCTGGACAGGCGGATTGGTGAACCTAGTAGGTGTTTGTGGTGCACAGAGGATGCTATTGCCCATCCCCTGGTTAATCCCTTATACTCCTTTTACGTTATCACCCTTACAATTTTGTTATAAAACCTTTTACATTTTAAACAATATACTATTTTTACAATACAATACAATATTATCTACCTAAGAACATAAAAACATTTTATAATATACTCTAATTCAAATAATAAATAACTTTACAAAGTATGGCAACAAGAAATATTTTTATTACTAATTAGATGTGTGCAGCTACCCTTTAATAGTAAGTAAGTTACCTGGGGTAACTTCAGCTAGCTACCAAAAAAAGTCTAAATAAAATCCATCTAGCCATTCCGGAGATAATCCGTAACAAACAAACAGACAGACAAAAATTTTTAAAATTGTATTTTTGGTATAGGTATCATATATACATTCATATCTAAATACTTAAAAAATATATATTTAAACAAACAGACACTTCAATTTTATTTATTACTATAGTTGAATAATATAATAAGTTATTCCTTGAAAAACAAAATCATTTCCATAATTCTTGAATTGTAAAAACAATGTAAATCTACATGTAAGACTGAAGCATAATATGAAAAGATATGTGAAAGGAACCCTTTATTTAATAAAATCAATTTCCTATTCAAAGGTTATGTCATTCTTAAAATATTTCATTTTATTGTGATTATGTATTGTTAAAATATTTTCTTATGAATAATTTTTACATGTTTTCTTAAGTAGATTTTAGCTCATTTAGAAATTCAAATGGGTATAATTTAAATAAGTAGCTCTAAATTAAAAAAATGTAGTATTAAAATTTATATTGTAAAACTAGTTTAGAACAATTTACTTAATTATGTGAATAAAAATTAATTATGAATATTATTGTTACTTAAATAGGAAATTAGAAAGTCAGTACATGAATGTTTTCTAATAGTTTAAAATTCATGAAATCAATGTTACCAAAACTGATTTCTGTCAAAACATTCATTAAATATATGATTAAGTACTTACTTATACAATAGAAAAACTATAATTTACAGAAATTTACACATTTAAAAGTAATTTATGGAATATATTTATTTTTAATTTAAATAAGCACATAGAACATTATTTTAATTATTAATCCTATTTCATTCTCTTGCCTTTTCCCAACTCACTTGGGGTCGGCGCAGTATGTTTTCTTCTTCCATATCTCCCTATCAGCTGTCATCTCTTCATTCACTCCTTTTTCTTTCATATAATTTCTTACACATTCCATCCACACTTTCTTTGGCCTTCCTCTACTTTTCCATCCTTCCACATTCATATTCATTACTATTTTACACACATGCGCTTCCTCTCTTCTCATAACATGTCCATACCACAACAAACAAGAACCTTTCAACTTTTCTACCATTAACACAACTTTCAAACTCCCTCTAATATATTCATTTCTTATTTTATCCATTCTTGTTTTCAGCTACATGCAGTCGCTTCTCATCCATCTTCTTACTAGCCCAGCATTCTGATCCATACAATATAACAGGTCTTATGATGGACTTATATATCCTCCCCTTCAATTTCATTTAATTTAATTTAATTAATCTTAACTTACTTAATCCTAATCAAATATAATATGTTATTATAAATAAATTACATATCATGCATGTAGCTTGTTACTACATGACTATTACCATAAATCACAATGATAATACTCAGAAATCATAAGGAATAACCATGTCATAGTTGTGATGATTCATTGTTAAGTCTTGATGCAATCAATAGTATGACTCAACATGGTCCTAGAATTGTGTGAACAATTATTTGTTAACATGAAAACTACCTAGCAGTTATTTATAAAGAAATTGATTAAATAGCTTGTCTATGAAAAACTATCCTACAAAACATTATGATTCTCTACTCAATTTTTTTAAATTCTACTAATCACAGAACATTAGTTGACTGTTGGTTAGTTTATTGAAAACAAGTGACTGAGTGAATAATGTAATTACCTACTTAAGTATAATAATATATTTTCTAAAAATATTTCATTCCACTTATAAGATATAAATATTTAAAGATTTTGGTTGAGGATCGACAGAGGATGCTCTATCCCGTTCTCACAGAACAAATCTTAGTACAGTACTTTCTCTCTCTCTTCCTTACATTTGATCAGGTTTTAATTTTGTTTTCAGTAGTAAGCGTGATTTATGGTCTGTTGAGACAATAAAAAATAATCAGTCATCATCTTTTTCTTAGTATTTTTAATTTACATGGTATTACAAGAGAATTTACAAAAAGTATTGTCATTGATATAAATCACTATATAACTAACTTTTTCTGTATGTTAACTAAAAAAATAACAAAACATTATCTGAAAACAACCAAATTGGTAGTCACAAAGCAAATTTTTAGACATCTCTAATAACTTTCAGCAATAGTAATTAATTGAATTAATTTTAAGTAAATATTGCTTATGTAATCTCAATTCAGACTCCTCCATGTTATTACAAATATCCAAATCATAGATCTCCCCACTCACACTCCCCACACTTTCAACAGCAACAGTGATTCTGGAACTATAACTCAACTCTTAACAGACAAAGAGATGTTGTCCTTTAAGAATATCTGATTTTTTATTATTATTTTCTCCAGCAAAATCTTTAAAATAAAATCCCAGTTCACTATTTAATTGTTGACACTATTCAGTGTTTAATAAATAAAGTTATACTAAACATTGCATTGATAAGTATTTTAATTTAATAATGTCCCTATTTAGGTTACTACACCAACCACCGACCACAATGTTTGTTATCACGGTTTTGAGGAAATGTTTGGATAATTAATTGTCCTCAATAATATTATCAATATCAAAAATATACATATTTTTGATCAATTCCTAACAATATCTGTGGTCTATTGTTTGCGTATGTCTGAGGTGGTTGATGCAATAACTGGTACTGTTTTATCATATCGAGGCAGCTTCTGGTGCTTTGTGCTGTGTGATTATTTCACCTCATCATTCCCAAGTTGTATATCTTAAGTCATATCTTAAGATGTTAATTCAGTGGGAGGCCTTTTAAAACAAATAAAAAGCTTTACAGATTTAATATCTCTAGAATCTACAAAAATAAGAATAAATATGTGATTAGGTCCATAGGAAGGTGTAGAAAACGATGCCCATTATTAGGTTGTTTATATTAATTATATATAATAATAATAATAAATCACATTGGAAATTAAATATGAGGAGTCTATCGATTTTATCTTATTTAAGTACTTAAAGGAAAACCATATTTATATTAAATATATTTGTCATAAATCGAAAAACGTCCACTGTTGGACATAGGTCTTCCCCAGAGGTCTCCACGATGACCGATCTTGCGCCACCCGCATCTAGCGGATTCCCGCGACCTTCACCAGGTCGACGGCCCACCTTGTGGATCTACCTACGCTACGTCTTCCGGTGCGTGATAGCCATTCGAGAACCCGTTGGCCCCATCGGGCATCGAACTAATTTATTTAGGTGACAAATATGTATAAAATAGCAATATGTGGAAATTAGTAGTTCCTATTCGGACAAGCAAAGATGATTTATACATTCATATATCTATTTACCATTTTTTTTATCCAATCATTGAAGAGGTTTAATATATCAGTTGATAAGCTCAGCTGATTGTTAATAATGTATTTTAATGATAAAATGCCTTATACAAGGTAGTGAATAAGTTTTTAGCAAATGTCAAAGATAAAGAAATTTTCATAGTCAATTGAAATGTCTAATCTCTAAATCTAAACTTATCTTTTGGCGGATATTATTTTTATTTCAGCAAATATACCAATATAATTAACGAAGTAGGTCACAATGAAAAGGATACAGGGTCAAATTTTGAAAATAAATTTATCAAATTCGCCTCTATTGGCAAAGGAGGTTAAAAACATAAAAAATAAGAGGCACAGCACAAACACTGTTTGATAATGGTGGAAAGGAAGAAAAAAACTGGCTTAATGTGTACTGTCGATATTCTCACGGCCCGACATATGCCGATTCTGGGCTTCAATCATGGAATATTAATCAAATAGATAATACATTTTGTAAACACACAACTTGGAAATTATATTAATTAAATCCCAATTGAAAAAATCTTATTAACATAAAATATTATCAGTTAGTATTTCATTTATTTTATTTATGATAGGAAAATTAATTCTTGTTATCCTCTTTAATATAGCGATTATACATAAAAATGAGACAATAGGAAATAATAGGAAAACAATTGAAAACTGGCGTAAACGCCAGTTTAGTGCTCAAGGGGTAATATATTATTATTCTCTTTTACTATATTTTACTTCTATGTATTATGATATTTCATATTTTTAGTAATTTTAGACGTATAATGGACCAGCTGAATCGCTGGTATATTTGTAAAGTGGCTATATATTATACGTAAACCTATAGCATTCACTTCGATTTCATCCTTTCACTCACATTCTTGAACTAACTCTATGCAAGAATGAATGTACACAGTGACGTCAGTGACATTCATGACATTGTTCACCGTTTTGCGTTTCTTATAAGATGATTCTTTTAATAAAAAATAACACTTTCGTCGGGATCTCTGTCTGTCTTGTTTGTTATTCATTAACTTGTATTTTTTGATCCTATGTTTTGTATTTCATTATTGTGCACAAGTGAATTGTATTGGAAACAAAGACTCGAAGTCCACTATTATTTCCTTGGTAGTTCTAATACAAAATAGCCGCCGTTACGCAGAAAAATATTATAATATTCTATCAGTATATTATGGAAATAAGAAGATGAAAATTATACTTAATTAATTTAATAATACATATTTACTTAACTTAAGTACATGTTTAAAAGTTAGGTATTTAGTTAGCGAGGGAGTTAATTTAACTGTCTTCTATCCATTTCTAGAAAAGACTGCAAGGAGCATAGGTACATATAGTAGATTATATTTATCATCTATACTAATTTATACTAATAAATAAAATTGAAGTGTCTGTTTGTAATTCCAAAAAAGTTATTTTTTTACTGAATAGATATGAATGTATATACGATATCTTACGATACCAGAAATACATTTTTTTTTTTAATTTTGTCTGCCTGTTTGTAATGGGATTATCTCCGGGACAGTTGGACTGATTTGGAGGGGACTTTTATTGGTAGATAGTTGAAGTTACTCTGGGTAACTTATGGTACTTTTAATTTCCGAAAGTAATTAGGGTTCTGCGTAAAAAAAAACTTATATTTTTTTTAACTTATAATTCATTTTATATTAGTACTGAAAATTTTTGAAAAAAATAATTAGCGATTCGTACAAAAATATTAAAACACAGTGAAGAATATATGAAACGCGGGCACAGCTGCGGGCAGACAGCTAGTTCAAAAATAAAGGCGATCGATCTTCGTGTTATGAGTGCGTTGAAGTCTATTTCGTAGAGCCTTTTAGCAAAAATCGTTTTTTTAAATCTCCGGTAAAAGACAAACGCTGAAAAGAGATATGTCGAATCGTGATTGGTGCCCAAAACGACGAGACGAGTTCTTTACCATTAAGCAAATACATTTGTACCTTTCACTAGAACATTAGTGTGTTTGGTATTAAACTCATGACCGCAACCTTCTGCGACGAGAAATGACATGATGATTCCTCAGTAGCGATATGACGACATATTGTTATTTATTATTTATATTTCAGTAAAAAGTAATGGGTTTTATTAAGGAAAAATTATGTAACTAACAGGGAAAATAAAATATACTTACTTAATTGTTTTAGGTCGTTGCTTTGTATGATGTTAGACCATATTTTTAAATTATAATCTATGACATTATTGTTATGGCAGCTGAAGGCTTTATTTAATTTTCCTAGCTTGCTTAAAAATAGCAGTGTACTTTTTATAATGCTGTAATAGGCACAAAGCTTAGACCATAATCTCATCTAGTGTTAAATAGTTATATACCTCAATATATTAAACACGCTAAGTCTGGTGGTAATGACTTTCTGGCGATGCTGCCGAGACACAAAGGTCCTTGATGAAAAATTTTCAAACTTCAGTGTGGTACAGCTCACCACGCGGGTGCATTAGAAAATAACCAACCACCATGCAATTATCTATTCCTATCAAGATCAATCAAATTTATACGACAAATTATATAATAGTAAACGAAGATTCGAACCTACGTCCATCGACGCGCAATCAAACTACATTACCATTAAGACTTCATCTACTTTTAAAGCGATGATGGTGCAGTGGATAGTGTGATAGGCTTCCGCGTTAATGGACCCGGGTTCGACCTCTCCTATCCTACTCTAAAATCACCCCGAGCTTTTGGTGAAGGAAAACATCGTGAAGAAATGGTGGTATGCCATTTTTTAATAATGCCCGCCTGAAAAAACCTGTGGCCAAATACCAATAGATGTGTTACGGTAGCATCACTTGAGAACCATTATCTCTAGGTTTAGTGTGTTTACCACATCGTCACTTAACATCAGATAAGATTGTGGTCAAGGCACTGAGCCCATACTGTGTAAAAAAACAGGCATACGATTCGCCTGATGGTAAGTAATCACCGTAGCTTATGAACGCCTGCACCAGTAGAGGTATTACATGTGCGTGGCCGTCTCTTTTCGACGCCCATTTTGAAGAATACCATACTGTATTCCACCGGAAAGCCATAGTAGGGAGCTCATTCCAGATTTGGATCGTTCTCGGGAGGAAACTCCTATGAAACCGTACTGTCCGTGCCTATTTAGGTCCCAAGATATGAGGATGCCCTGCCGATGGCGTGCCGTACGATGGTAAAAAGCAGAAGTCGGCATTGTAAAATCGTTATATTATTTTATTCCTCGGAAAATTTAGGAATTATGGCTCAGTGTTATTACCTACGGACACAAGGTCGAAATATTTCAATCCGAATCATAAGGAAAATTGCTGTATAAAGGGAAATATTGTGTTGTATATGTTCATTGGACATATTCCTAGTATTCGTTTAACTAGCTTAAGTGTAAAGATGTGTGTGGCCAAACCCTTAGTAGTGCTATCTAGTGCTATAACACACTTGTGAGCGCACCTTCTTTCAACGATTCGAGTGTAACTATTTACTAACTATACTCTTTTAAACATTTATGAGTGTAGCTAAATGCTCTAATCACACCAATATACAGGTTTTTTATTATATACTAACCGTGTGCCCGCGGCTGCGTCCGCGTTTTATATATTCTTCATTGCACTTTTTTTTTACGGAACCCTTATTTTTTTCGAAAAGTCCCGTCAAAATCGGTCTATCCGTTCCGGTGATTACCCGGAACAAACAGACAGAAATTATCAAAATTTAAAATATATGATCTTAGTTATCGTTAATTATAGATCTCGTATATACATTCATACCTTATTTTAAAAAAAATTGACATTACAAACAGACACTTTAATTTTATTCATTAGTATAGATAACAGAATATCTCCTATATTCTACGACTACTATAGTGTGTGTGTTAAATTTTTGGCATCCTTACTGTTAAAGTTATCAGATCCTAGATAATTTTAGCAATGCAACGAATAAAATGTATAAGAAATCGACTTTAGATATATTACTGAAGTAATAAAAGCTCAATCATGTACTACTAATAAGGCGAGGTGTTACTTGCATAATCATTCAAATTCGGTAATCATTATTAAGTACTTAATGTGTCGAGTACCCATAAAAATGAAACAATAGAAAGACAATAGGAAAACAATGGAAAGCTGGCGTAAACGCCAGGAAGATGCTCAAGGGGTTAAATAATCTTTATTACGATTACAAACAGTTATGGAAGTTTGTTAGAATACCCTTTTACGCGTTTTAAAAATTAAAATGATATATAATCGTCACATCAGGCATCTTTATTATTAATACCTACTATACACAAAAGAGTCAAAGCATATAAAATGTTCTTGATAGTCTGATATTTTTTTGCTATTTATAAATAAGGATTATTAAAGAATGAGAACCACCCTCCAAAATATTCCACCCTATGCTTGAGGCATACTCAACATTCCTGTAAATTCGCCACTGCCTTGAACTTTAATAATGTAATTAAAAATTACGTAATAAAAATCTACATCTCTTTAATATGCGGTTCTGAAACCAGTTGCAGACGTTTCGGACACGCCAATCGCTTTGACCCTCGTCAAGTGGGGAGTAGGGTCCACTGTGTCAAGGGCCCCAACTACTTCCTGAAGAGTGGGTAACAAACACATACAATACGTTTTTGTCCTTTTATTCTAAAACAAGTACCTTCTTTATCGGATAAATGATTTGTTTGTTGTGGATTCGATTGTTTTTTGTTTATATTATATTTAACGTGTTTTATTGATAAAACAAGCAACAGATGTTTTGATGATACCTGATATCATTTTAACCTTTCGTAATATTACTTTCATTTTTTTTAATGTCTTTCCTGTATTGAAATAAATTTTAAAGGGTAAAACAATTTTGATACATTTATATTGTTCGGCTGATTGTTTTAAACGCCTTAAAAAACTCGCTAACGACAGCATAATTAGTTCGAAAAAATTATTGGGTTTGTACTACATACATACATACATATCATCACGCCTTTCTCCCGTGGGGGTAGGCAGAGATTACGTCCTTCCACTTGCTACGATCTTGGCATACCTCTTTCGCTTCCTCTACTTTCATGAGCGCTTTCATACATGCTCGTCGGTTATGGGTACTTTTTACCTGGCCTTTATTTAAGACATGATTGATTTGGTCTAGATACATTCGCCTAGGTCGACCCTTACCGACTTGCCCATTCACCCTCGCCTTATAAATTAATTTCGTTAATCTTCTCTCATCCATCCTCTCTACATGCCCAAACCAACTAAGCATACCTTTCTCTATTTTGGTCACCACATCCTCTACCACACCACAGCGTTCCCTTATCATACTATTCCTGACTTTGTCAATCGGGTTTGTACTCTGTGGAAATAATACACACTATTGGGTATACAAAGGACAAAATAGTGTAAAGTTCATTTATTACCATTTGATTTAACGATAAACTACTTAAACATAGAAATTATTTGACTTTAGTTGGTTTGCCTTTTTATCCATACACTCGTATGTAGCATTACACTCACCCTAAATAACGACAACAATGAATCAATATCAAGCAATTAAATTAATAAGAACTGTAGCTATGTACGTTTGTTGCTTTAATGTCTAATACGTATTTACCTCGATTATATGTACCGAAGATTCTAAGAAATTCTTTTTAATTGTCTTGCTGGTTGTATTTATAATACTGGCGTAGAAAAAACCATCAAAGATTCAGACTAAGCAATAAGCGTTAGTATTTATTTGAATATTAATGTTTGCTGTTTGTTATTTTTTTTGAATTATCAGTAAGCAAATGTTTATTATAAAAACAAAATAATTTGGATTCATCTTCACTCTGTTTAACAAAAACTGTTAATAACGCCTTAAAATGCGCATTCTTTTAAATGTTGATATATAGAGTTATGCTGTATGTAAAAATATAGGAGCCTAAATTGTCACGGACAGTCCGGTTCCAATGGAGTTAACTTCTTCTAACTGATCCGTACTTGGAATGAGATTTTTTTCAGGGGAATAGAGTATTGGGCCAATACTGTGCCGCAGGCGTCCATAGGCTATCGTATGCCTGTTAGCCACTAGTGGGGGAAAAAATCACAATCTAAATAACTAAATACCAATTTTAAATATAATTTGGGAAGTAAGGGAGGAGGCGGGTGTGTTATATATAATTAATTTAGAATAAAATTGAAATTAGCTTTATGGCAACATCGATACTATAGAAGTCAATAATGGCGCGCAATTAAAGTAATCGCATTTGTGCGCACGCGCCGCTCGCTCTTGTAACAGTCTCGTTATCGATGTTTTACAATGGCCTCTACACTCTAATTCACTTAACACTACAAATGTTGTAAACGTTACGTACGTATTTTGTTTTCACTTAATTACTTCTTCCATCAGTTACAGTTTTTATTTTAAATAATGTTATTAAATTACGTTTGATTAAGTAAGTATTTATATGTTATTGTGGATTAAGTTATTTACCTAAGTTGTTAAACTATGATTAAAAAAAAAAGTTTAATTATTTTGTACTTAATTAACTAAGTAAGTACTCAGTTGGTTATCATAAGTTTTGCATTAAAGTTGTCAAAGGTATAGAATGGATAAAGAGTCCATTGGTGAAAAATTACATTTACATTAATGAGTGTGAAACAGCGAGCAAAAGCTAGTATTAATAAAAATTAATGATTCTGAATCTAGAGTAGGGCTTAAAAAAATTGTTTTGTTACAAATGCTTATGATTGTATCAAAAAGGTCGATATTTTCATGTTAGTTTCTTTTTCATTTAGCATGGTATTTCTTTTTATTTGAACTGTAATTACATTTGTTTATTTTAAGTAAGTAATTGTTTTTGAATAAACATTCTATATTCAGAAAGATATTCAATTACTTCAATAAAAAAAACCCTTTCCAGTCATTTTTCAATAATAATAATACCGAATGATAGAAATATAATTCTTCAGATTTAACGCTTATAATTGCATTATCAGGTTCAGAACAGATTACTTAAATCATTTAACTTAACAAAACACTCGCGTTTGATGCATCCGTGATGGTTGTTTTCCCATGAACTTTACATCGTTCCCGATGACTTGATCGAGACACGACTCGTAGTTTTACATTATGATGTCATCGACATCATTATTAACGTTTATTACGTGAACAGCTGATCATAATCATCTCCTAGAATGCGCCATTGAGCCAGTTATAATATGAATACTGCATAAAAGTATCTTGACTATCAGTTAATTGGCTTTTAACTCGAGTACTACTGACCTGATTTACATCATTCTTTTTTTAAATTATAGGTGTATTTTCTCGCCCAGCTTTGATGTTTATTATATTACGTTAAGTTTAAAATATATACATAAATAGAAGACAAGTTATAATAAGAATAATAATCGATTTACTCCATCAAAAACTTATCAACTACTTGCTGCGTAGTAAACCTTGAATAATAAGGAGATGTAATGTAGTGAACGATTGCGATACATTGAAATTGCTACATGCTAAATAATGTTTAATAATAATTCGTGAAATCCACACCTAAATTTTGTATGTACGCAATATCCATTAGGTAAAACCTCATAACAGTTCGGTTGTGGTATACGGACCACCCTGAATTGTTTGTTTTTTTTGTTACTATATCTCTAACAGACCGCGTTCAGAGAGCCGATACGCATCCCGTAAACTCCACCATATACTCCGATAAAGGGAGTATCGCTAGGGTTAGCAATTTTGAACCTTAGTTTACGAAGAAAAAATAAATAATTCACTAATATAATATCTGTATGTGTATATAAAATTTGCAGGAATCATAAGAGAACTTTAGACCAATCTGTACATAGTATAAAACAAAGTCGCTTTCTGGATCTGTTTATCCGCTAACTCTTTCTTTATTCGCTTTCAAGAGATGTTTATGTATATATATAATATAAATGAAGTTTTTTTTTTTTTTCGAAAATAAGAAATCAGTATTCTCTAACCAAGTCGTCGAAAAATCAATTTTCTTGTTTTACTTACTTAAATCTAATAAAAGATGCATCAAAATGATGTACTAGAAAATTGTGATTCTTCATATGTCTTAGAGAAAACTTCATAACTGGCATATCTCTCCTACGAAGCCTACGATACAATAACATAGCTACTAAAGTCACGCTGAAGCTCTAAAGGGCTTTCCGGGCAACGTTAGCTAGTTATAAAAAAATATCATAGCTGTTTTTATAGTGAACGCAGACTTAGTCACAGGCAGAAGCTAGCCTCATAAGAAACACTTAATTTTTATTTAAATTGACAACTAAGTAGCTATCATTTATATATTAAAGTTTACGAGGACGATTATCTTGGGTGGGTACAGTTGGCAACACAAGTTTCAGTCACGCATTCGGATCGAATAAGAGTTGAGTTGTTCATTGCAACTGACACTTCAAGTGATCCACTCGGCCGGAAGACCGGACAGCTTTTTTTATTAGTTTCAATCGAAGTTTTAAAAGCTTATCCCGTTTTGAAAGTTTTGAGGGTGATGCGCTTGGCGGTCTGCGTTTGATTGGAGTTTTCTGTAAATCTGTGCTAGACAGAGAGCTCGGTAACAATAACAGAAAATAAGAATAATTTCTAATTTAGTCTAGTCAACAAGTTCAAGTTCAGGATCTTTTTTCAAAATTCCTTAAATATATTATTATTTTAGAAGTTATTAAAGAAAAACTAAATACCTTTTTTAAAATCTTATTTTGTTAATAACTATCGCAATTTGTTATATGCTAATAAACCCTTACAAGCATTTTTCTACACGTCATTCCGAATCGAATTTTAACCTATATTTTTAGGAGCTTTATTTCTATTTAACACGTTTTTGAACTTGTTGACTAGACTAATTGTTTTTCTTTTTTTATAATAAAACTATCAAAACATATAATTTTCTAAAATGTAGGTGCTCATTCAAGATTTTAATCATTCAATTGTATCTTATCTTTTTTATTCAACGTTTTTTTTTATTATGAATTATTTTGTGAAGGGGAGTTGCTTTTCCCTATAAATAACTAATGTTGTAATAATTTTATTGTGTATATATAATATGCAATATGTGTCGCATAGTATACGGTTTAAGTATTTAAAAGTTTAAACTTCATTGCAATATTTTCAGTGTAGCAATAAATAATTCAAATTCAAATAATCATTCGCTTCAATAACCATATAGCAGATAACATAAACAATGAAATATAACTGTAATAAATAGTAATAAAAAAAACTATAATTAGCTTACAATAGCCAAGCGCTCTGATATACAACCTTGACCAGACATAGAAAAATGTAATATAGAAACAATCATAACAAGAATCGTGCTTCTACTAGCAAATAATAACCACCGTATCATGGAAACCGATCTGTCTGAAGAGAATTTCATATAGTTACCTGTGAAATATCTATGCGAGCATCTGCAAACATTTATAACGTGGTACAATGACGGGGCAGTCTCGACAATATTCGGAATACTACCTTAGATAAAACACGCAGGCTCCCCTGTAAGTTCTTTAAAACAACCTTTACTCACAAATTCTACCCTCTTTCTTCCAGTATTCTGTAAGGATTATTCTAGACATTTGTGTCCCTTGTCTGCAATAGTAAACACATCTCTTACTCCCCCTCATAATTAAGTAACTTTGAAATAAAATATATTATACCGTATTCGGCCACAGCCATTGATATATAAAAATTGATATATAGGTTTTATATATCAATGGCCACAGCAGCAGTTATCCTACTATCGAGGACTTCATTTGATTCACCTAGGAAAATAGGATATATTTTTGCGGTGAATGGGTGACCACATTCGATGCAAGTCAGCACACATAATTCTAAGTAACGGCCACAGGTGGTCGGGCTAATCCCGTTTAAAGTCGAATTCTGCTCTACGCCTCCTCTCAAGTCAATGATTAGCTGCCAAAGTCTTCCTTTGTAAAGTTTCAATGCCACACTGGTTTATGTGACGCTTAATTAAGCACGTCTTTGTATCGTAAGAGCTGGTCACCTTGTTTTCGACCTGCATGAAAAAATAAGCAAACCATAACCGCCCCCCCTCTCCCCAGCTCCCCGCAATTGCTGCTTACGTAGTTCTTATTCAATTAAGTATTATAGGAGCATATTATTATTGAGTAACTAAGTAGTAATGTTCATCAAATGACTACTTATTCAAACGTTCCATTTTATCATGTTTTTATGCGTATTTATTTTTAGTTAAGTAGTTAATATGTAGTGCCCTGTGGTGCCAGCTAAGAATAGTACCTCCGTGAGTGTCGTAAAAGGCGACCAAGAGACAGACCAGGGGATGGCTAGCATCCTCTGAGCACCACATACACTCACTCCGATCGCTAACCCGCCTGCCAAGGGTGGCAATCCCTCCCATTCTGAGGGAGACCTATATCCAGGAGTGGACGTCTTTCGGTTGAATGGATGGATGGAGTTAATAAATTTAAAAGTTCCTCGAATGTAAGTTTACAGGGCATGGCCGCGTTTTATTCTAATATATTCTATAATAGAAATAAAATAGCAATTTGTTTAAAACAAAATAATGTTTTCTTTGTGTGGTGTGATTTCTTTCTGTCTAAACCGTGTATCATTTAGCAAACCCAATAACCCATTTGTAAATATACATATGGAAATATCTTTTGTGTTATTTTTTTTTGGATTAAAAATGGGTTCTTCGACGTGTAGGATAAAAGGGTTAACGTACGGAACGCACACTGGAGCTTTTGACAGAATTATAGTAACAGTTCATTGAAGTCTGGCGTGAATGTTCCCGAAATCTGGAAATAATTGTAATAAACACCGAGATATCACTCGGATTTAAGTCTTTTGGCAAACCGCCCGCGACAACCCTGTTACCACCATCTAACCGGCTCGTGCATATCGTTAGTGTTTATACAATAAAAAACAATCTAGAAGTTGTTGTATGTTTTTTTTAATATAGGTTAAAGTGTTGATTTCTTTGTGTATTTATTTAGGTAGAGCGATTATTCAGTCCTCATTGTGACATTTAGGTAACCAGAACAAACTAGTTTTATATTTATGCCCTTATGCTTCTAAAGTATAGATTTTGATTGTAAATGATAATGATTGCATGTAAGTTTATAAACGTTTATGTTTTTGAATAATCATCTTAACTAGTTCAAAACTGATTTGTGAAAGTTTTTTTAAGTCGATTAGTGCTTTCTTGATTCAAACATAAATACTGTATGATTAATTCTCATAATTTATTTTAATATGTTCAATTAGTGTTCTAGCTGTTCCCGCGATTCCACCCGCGTATTATATTATCTTTTCCGCTATATTGTTCACTGCGTAATGTAGTTTTTAAATAGCCATTGGAAAATATTGCATTATTTTTTTGTAAATGCCCTTAATTATTTTTAGTACTAAATTCTGATTATTAAAGATTAAATACTTGATGCACTTATTTCACTTGATAGTGCTGGTACTTTACTCTAATAAATATTCTATACAATATACAGTAAATATTGAAATATCTGACATAAACAAATCTAACTTAAAAATAAGTCAGCGGCGAAAAGACAATTCACCATAAATTATTTATTTTGTTTATTTATATGGAAAATGTAAAAAATATAAGACTAAGAACATACAATAACTAGCCAATTACAGATTTTCACGAACAGATAATAAATTTTATAAAAAATACACATGTGAATAAAGTCACAACGTTATATTTGACTGAATTTACTCAAAATTTAAAAAAGAGAAAATGATAAGAAACAGTTACATATAGATATTCATATATCGATTACCCATAAAATGTGACAATAGGGAAACAATGGAAAGCTGGCGTTTACGTGAGGTTAGTGCTCAAGGGGTTAAAAGATGACATGATTAACAAAAAAGTCCAGGCTCAGCTGTCTTCTAGCAGATACTAAATTAGTTGAGAATACATCAAAGTCATGTAGATTACAGATTTGGTTAAAGTTTTTTGGATAGAAGGTCTGGGCAGTCAATACTATTAGAGAAAATTTTAGAAGTAAAGTACAGTCCACAATTTCTCGACGATAAACAAGCGGAAGAAGGTGGAAATTTGTAAATAAAACTAAGTAATTTCTGGAGTCAAATGGAACTCTAGTACAATAGCACGTGGATGTAATGAATTTTCTTTGTAAACTTTCAATACGATCTATGTATAATTTATTGTATTGGGGATTCCACTCCTGCGGGGTATCTTCAAGATGGCTTCTAAGAAACGTACAATAAAATATATTAAAAGTCTTTGACTCCTTAAAGGAACCACATAGATTCATTATAAGACCTAATGCTTTGGAAGCCTTTGCGACAATATGTTCAATGTGCCTATCAAAAATTAATTTCGAATCGTGAAATACTGCCAAGTCGCGGATCACATCACGCTTTTTAGCGTTTAGGTTTTAATAAAATGCGTACTGTTTTTATCAACATTTTTTTAATGTGTAAGTAAAAACTAGTAATCTATACTTAATAATAATCAAAAACCAATAATCCGATTTTGTTTATCTTGATTTTTTTTTAAATGTCTACTATATGTTATACAACAGAGTGGGTTTTTTTTTTACTTTTCACGTCTTTTCCAGTGTGTTTTATTTTATCGTATCTCAAGCATGTTCTGAACTTTTTTAGTGCTTTATAGAATAACTAGCTATGTGCCCTCGGTTGCGGCTACGTTTCATATATTGTTCACTCCAAATAATGTTCTAGATAATTTTTAGTACTACGATAAAGTTATAAAAATTCTTACAAATTATAGCACATGCCCGCCCGAATGGCATTGAATCGGATTCTATTAAAATTTTTATGAGTTTTTTTTTATGCGGCACTCTAATTATTTTCGAAAATTAAAAGTATTCTAAGTTATCTGCATTCACTTCAGCTATCTACCAAAAAAAGTCCCGTCAAAATCCGTCCTGCAGTTTCTCAGATTACCAGATACAAACAGACAGACAGAAAATTTAAAAAAATTGTAGTTATGGTATAAGTAGCTATTGTATATACATTCATATCTTTATAGTAAAAAAAAATCTTGACAATACAAACAGACACTTCATTTTATTTATTAGTATAGATATCATTTGTTAGTAACGGTTTATATTAGTAAGTAAGTTCTACAAACATGCTTGTGTGTTATCTCTCGTCGTTTATAAGGGGCCGTTTAAGTTTTAAACGTATTAAAAATAAATTTTGTCATTTTTGATCTCCTACCCTCCCCCTAGACAATAATTGTAACCAAAGATCTTATCCCCTTGATAACGTAAGCATTAGAATAATTACCCCCTAATGATTCTTGCGTAATTCTTGAACAACCTCTAATAACTATGCGAACTTTAAAAGTATTAACATAATCTAGTATTAAACAATTAAAACCATTCATAGCTGTAGTTTATTATTCCGAGCCATTTACAATCTAATTAATAACGGCGGACACTTACTTCCCTCACGGGCCGTCAGTAGAGGGAGGGTTTATATTTTGCTTATTTTTGATGATATGGGGTATGGTTTACATTTTGCTACATAATCAATATTTACTTTTAAATCTTCGTATTTACCAAAATTTTGCTTAAATAATTTTTGAATGGCGCCTCAACGGAAATAACCATAAAAAATTTCTTCACATGGACACTACACTAATTAGACGGATGTACGTATATTGTAACTCCTCATTCATTTGTGTCTTGTAAGTCGTCTAGTAGGGTATAAGTATAGCAGAAACCGATTAATCCCTGTAAACATCCGGCATATGCAGTCAACAACACGAGGGTCGAAAATATGGTACTAGTTCCGTTCCACCCTTACGTACGGTGACACTTATTACTTAGATACTCAATTAACCTTTAAAAACGAGTATCTAAAACTAATAATAAAAGAAGAGCTCACGGAACGTGGGGCGCCCAATTCATTAACCCTTCGGGCTGATGTGCCTACGTTTTTAACCTAACAGTTAACGACTCTTTTGTTACCAATCTTCATTTCCCTTCGAGACTTTGGTAAATTTATTTCGTTTCTCGGACATTTTATAATTTATCTTTCTCCAAAGTACGTACTCGGTTATATAATTTTTTTTATACCTAGACGTTTCCCGATATTTAATTTCAGAATACGTTTCGTTTGTTTTCATATACAAGATCAGCTGTTAGGTAAAGATTAGATGTGACACGTGGATAGAAGCTGAGCTACTGTTGTCAACGTTCGTCACTATATGTTCATGTATGTGCCGGCTAAGAATAGTACCACTCCATATTTTCCCGAAGGGTGTCGTAAGAGGCGACTAAGGAATTTTTTCGTACTGGCTAATGTTGGTGACCGGAAGGGCCTTTACAGCATCACCGTAGCTTTATGGATGAGTGCTGAGGGCACTCAGTCATAAAAAGGTAACTAGTAAAAGGGTTATCAAAGTGGTACGAACTTTGGCTTGGCTGTTACCGGAGTGTAAACACTTCTGGACAATTTTTAAAACAAAGACTAAGGGAGAAACCAAGGGATGGACTGCAGCAAGCTCTGACTACCACAAACACCTTCTGCGATCGCCAACCCGCCTGCCAAGCGTGGCGATTACAGCATTCACCCCCCTCATGAACGACACGTCAGGTGGCGCTTGATCAGTCGTCGTGGAGATCTTTGGGAGAGACATGTCTAGCAGTGGACGTCTTTCGGTTGAATGGATATGTTTGTACATTGTGGTGACTATATACGTTTGTCCTGTAGAGCTATCGGACGAGGTACGCATATTTTTTTTCGTATTATGTGATATGATAATAGGTTGTGCGGTGCATATTTTAGTCAGACTTTCATTGAGTAAATAGCAATCTGTACCACGGAATTAGGTAACGTTGTTCACCTAAAGCGTCCTTACATTTAACATCAAGTGAGATTTTGGTCAGAGCACTGAGCCTATTCCGTGTAAAATAAAAGAAAAGGAAATCTTCGGTTTTTTGATACTAACTGATAGCAAATATATTTCCCACATATTCAAACAATTGCTAGCAAAACTGTATTGACTCTGATATAGTCACGATTTTAATTTTTTTAATTTTGGTATATGTACCATATATATAAAGCCATATTTAGTAAAAAGTTGTTATTTTCATAATACAAACAGACACTTCTATTTTATTTATAAGTATAGATTTGTAATGATAATCTTGGCTATAAAGTTAGTAAGTTTCGACAGATGTATGGACTATGTTTAAATAAACGTAACTACATCACTTGGAATGCTGATCTTACCAGCTGTAGCTACAAGTCGTTAGTAGGCATTATATATATTGTGGGTAAACATACTCAGTAAAGTGTTATATAAAATAATTCATTTATATTAACAAGATGCCGACATTTAATCGGACTGAAGAATGTTTCATTATTTGTAAAAATATACAGGTATTATTTAATATAAAAACATAGCTTTTAAAGAAATGTTAATAATTTTATTTTGTGTTATTTGCATTGTTATTGTTTTTATATGCCGATAAGAATTTTATTAATTTACTTACATACTAAAATTTCACCGCAATTTCTATTTATGTTAAATAACAAGTAACGTGAAGGAGAAAGAAGGTCGACTGAAAACGATTTTTTAAAAATAAAATTTACCCTTTGGTGTATTATTATAAAATACATGTTTCCTTAAAGATAAACGGGTCGTTAATGGAAAATATCTAAACGATTATTACACAGTTGAGTGATAAGTTAACAATTTTATAATTTACGAGTTAGCGTTTTTATATTTTTAGCTCGATGCCCTGGCAGCTGGTAGATATGCTTGTACAGGACTCGGGTTATTATCGGGTCGTATAGGGGATTTGAGATAGAGATTAAAACATACTTAAATATTATTTTTTTACTTATATTTACTTAATGTTTTAATGATAAATCTTTCACGCGATTTCCTTTTTCATTAACGATTTACAGTTGTGTAAAACAAAAAAAAAAAATGTTTGATAGCTTATTAAAATACATATCAGATTAGGAAGTTAAATTCGTATTTTATGCCCTAGTTTCATCTGCAAATTTCTCTATGACAAAGATTGCGTCGACGAATTGAATGTACGAAATTTAAATAAAATAGTTTTACTCCCACACTTTGGTTAGTTCTACGAAATGAATAATAAAAACTATTTAATTTTTTGATCACCAGATCAAATTTTTGATCATTTTTTTGTAGACATTAATAATTAAATGGAAAGATGTTAACTTCCTTTGCTTCCCTGAGGGAATATGTTGTATACTAGCTGTCTACCCGCGAATACGCTCGCGTTTCATATATTCTTCACTGCGTTTTAATTTTTTTATACGGAATCTTAATTATTTTCCTTAAAAAAATTTAATACTAAGATATAGTAATTTTATTTCTCATAAATTATAGCACTTACCCGTAAACTGCATTGCATCGGATTTTATTCAAATTTTGATGAGTTCTATTTTTACACGCGGAACCCTAATTATTTTCGAAAATTAAAAGTCACCTACCCAAAAAAGTCCCGTCCCAAATCGGTCCAGTTGTTCCCAAGATTACTCATTACAAACAGGCACACAGACAAAAATTAAAAAAAATTTGGTAAACGTATCGTATATATGTACATTCATATCAATTTAGTAAAAAAAAAAATTGTGTTGACATTACAAACAGACACTTCAATTTTATTTATTATTACATATTCTTGATATCTATACTTATAATAAAAGTAAAGACATTAATAAGATCTGTACATTATATCAGAATCTATAACGTAACACATTTCTATGATTTTCGAAAATACGTAGGTGAAAAGGGGTCTGCATATATTTGTATGATAATAAATCATACTATATATGTTTATTTTAATAACAAAGTTTGAATATGTATCGTTATTTGATTGAAATCTTCCTTTTATAAAACATAATTCTACGCGGCCGGAATCGCGGGCACTGCTAGTTTTACTAATCATGTAAAAAAAAACAAATAAAGCCAGATAACAAAAAGTAAAAAAAACACCTTTGGAAGTAAAAAATGCAGATATATGTGTAAAACATTCTAATTATGTCAAGCAAGTAATCATGATTTATATGTAATCTCCCGTTAAATATCCGAGTCTAGTTCTAGGCAGTTAAAACAGAAATTACATTCTATTTTTCGTTCATTGATTCCTTGACACTACGATATTTATTTTTGAAGTTTTCTTATCTGGACTTTAAATTTTAAATCTAAATGTATGTGATCTAAATTTACACATTTAGGTGCGATTGAGTGAATTTATTTTTTACTCTTAAATATTATTTGTATGTTTTAAATTTTTTGTCTATACATAGTCGTACTGTTGACTTCCTAGTATAAGAATATTTTAATAATTATTATATTTGTAATCACCTTTGAAAGTTTTTCATGTTTCATGGAATTTTGTGGTAAGACTCTCAGATAAGAAATCAATTATCGAATACAACGTACGAGGCCGCTGTATTATTTTAAAAGTGGTAAAGAGAGAGTGTAATGAAATATAATAACATGCGCAATTAAGAGCCCGCATCCATTATTGTCGATACAACACAATTAAATTGTAAGGTCTATGTAACATGCGACGCGGTACTTTCCTGTCGTGTATTATTTACGCGAATGGGTTTTAACCGTAAGGTTGAGGCCATATGAGAGTAATTTATGTAAGTTATGAGTCGTGCAATTTACGCTGCATTCGGTTTCATATAAAAGTGTGTTTTGTTTCACACGACGACTCAAAATGAGTTATCTGTCAACTCAGGCACGTAGATGCAATTGAATTTCGGACGGCATATGCGACTTTCGGATGCGTAGGAGTGGGGAATGAGGGAAGCGGGCGGTTGTTTCGCGTTGAATGCGCAAGAGTCAACCGCTTTTTATTACAACCGTTTGGCGATCTAACCGAATATCAGTCGAACGTTAATTATGCGGCTCATAATGCACGACGCAAATTATGTTCAATTGGCTTCGCCCTAATGATTGGCCTTTATCTTACTTTTTTGTGCCTCGAACACATCGTTCTAGACTCTTCTAAACTATTGTCAAATATATTTTAATCTCTCTATGGTTTGCTGTTAAGTGTTATAAACACGCGCAGACTATTACAGTCTGTTTTAATTTTAAAATCAGTTTATATTATGGTATGTGAGTAGTAGGTGCAAATAAATTCGTTCTCTCAACGCATTTGATCTGAATTCATAAATGTGAATTTCTAATTTAGGCATTTTAATATTACACATGGGGTAGACTGGAAAACTAGATTTTCATTTTATATAACGTGGAATTCCAGTTGGATCAGGTCCAGTTCTGTTGAGCGTAAATTAATATCTAGTAGTAATGAATAAAACATATCATGTCAACTATAGATAAAAACATTATTTATTGCTAAAAAACTACAATTACAAACATTTTGACAATTCTAATACGTACTTTAAGGTAAATTCTGAACGAAACATACATTCCCTGAAGGGAATTCAAAGTATTTTCTATATTTATTTATGGCATTTCTGCTTTAACTGTTCGAAAAAGTTGTAATGTCAATAAAAATATATATTTATTCGCTTGATATCAAATAATTTATGAATTATATTTATAAACCATGAAAAGGAAATGCTAAATGTATTTGATCTGAAGTGATGCAATGTCCTGCAACCATGGCTATGGTTTTATCACGTTGATTTCCTTCACTGAAAACCCAGGCTCTTTGAAAATAGCATAACTAGATTCGAACCTACGTGCATCGGCGCGGTATCCGTCCGACCACACTACACCATTAACCTATCATCATTTCAACACACAGACAAAACAGTATGTAAAATATAACAAATGATATTGTGGTCATGTCTACACATCTATACTAATAAATAAAATTAAAGTGTCTGTTTGTAACGTCACAAATATTTTTTTTTATTAAATATATATGAATGTATATACGAAACCTATACCAAAATTTCAATTTTTAAAATTTTCGTCTGTTTTTCTGTTTGTAATGGGTAATCTCCGGAACAGCTTGACCGATTTTAACGGGAATTTTTTTGGTAGATAGCTAAAGTTACTCCGAGTAACTTAGTGTACTTTTAATTTTAGAAAATAATTAGATTTCCGCGTAATAAAACTTCATAAAAATTTGATTAAAATCCGATTCAATACAAAGTTTTACGGGCAAGCGCTATAATTTATTAGAAATATTTATACTTTATCTTAGTACTAATTTTTTTTTAACGAAAATATTTAGTGTTTCGTATAAAATAAACGCAGTGAAGAATATATAAGCCTCAGGCAGACAGCTAGTTTAATAATATTTCTCTATGTTCTGTTTACTGCGTATTAAAACGCTCTGAGAAAGTTAGCCGGGTATTTAGTTACTAATTTCATTAAGTTACAGCTAGAAATAACCGTTTTCCTGGAATCGAATTCAATTGAGTCGTTTCAAGTCTCAGTATACATTTTTGTGGCCTTTGATAGAAACTAGATGAAGAAAGTTGTTGTTATGAGGAAATTAGTTCAAAAATTAACACTGTCAGGTGCCTCAAGAATTATTTATTAAACATTGTATAAATTAAGAATTATACAAATAAAGAATTATATAAATTAAGAATAAATAATACTATAAAATCATCCATTAAATACATATGGGTCGAAGGACTGGGGTAGGGGAGGGTTTCAGAAAAAGCTATGAAATATTACAACATAAGAGAGGGATGTCACGTGTATTTATTTTTTCAGCGTCACGTGAGTTTCATTCGTTGCCAGGCAACGATTCTCAAAATATTCCATAATTAAATTAGGTTATACCTGTGTTTAAAGCAAATTCTTTATGATACTTTCAAAAAAGGCACGTTATTTTGAGCAGGGGTTAGTATGAAACCTCACCACGTATTACTAGGGGAAGGAAGAGGCTCAGAAAGAAATACGCAAAAACATCCCTTGCTTAATGGACAATCCCTGTTATATACGATCACTGCTTTATTTATTATAGTATTCAATAAATTGTTTCAACAACCAATCAATACATTCAATCTGTTTATTTTGAACATAACACACGTACGTATAGTGTGGGAATCGTTTATGTATTTGTTATTAATTAATATTCATAGAATTATTTATTTTTATATGTAAACATTGTTTGACACCAAGAAACGCGTGACCTTGAACACGCTTCCACATTATCGCGTTCGATATGAGTCGTCACTATTTATTTGTTTCTTAATATTCTTCATTATATCTTTCGTTGATTAAATTTATAATGTTTATAAGTGCTTTAACTACAATCTCATCTGATGGTAAATGACGTTATTATGAAGCGATGATGGCGCAGCAATAGTGCGGCCGGATTCCGCGACAATCGACACGGGTTCGATCCTCACCCATCCGACTCTAAAATCGACCTCAGCTTTCGGTGAAGGAAAACATCGCGAGGAAACCATAACATGGTGGTAGGGCATTTTCTAATGTTGCCCGTCTGGGTAGCTACCACCCTCAAGTTTGAAAACCTGTCGTCAAATACCAATAGGTGTGTTCCGGCAGCATCACTTGAGAACCAGTACCTCTAAGTTTAGTGTGTTTACCATCCTGGACCACATCGTCACTTAGCATCAGGTAAAATTGTGGTCAAAGCACTGAGCCCATTTTCGCGTAAAGAAAAGGATGGTAAATACATAGGTCGTGGCTCTCAAGTGATGTTGCTTTAACACATATTAGCGTTTGGCGTTTTTAACTTAAACTGTAACTTTCTCATAGCCCCAAGTATCCTCTTTAAAATTAACTGTGGTCAATTTCTGTATCTATAATAGTTTTAGATTTTGCATAACTTTCGAAAATAAAAATGTTGAATTTTATTTCCTTTGGCAGAACTTCGTTATGTGATAAAAGAAAACTTCTGACCAAAATTTGTCCAAATCGAAAGGGGTTGATTCTAATTATTGGTCGATTTGACGTGGAATGACGCAATATATATTATTGAGTAGTTAAATTAATTTTACATTTTTCGATCTTTAACTCTTTGATGGCCCAGACAAAAAAAAAACAACTTTTTAAGTAAATTTAGAAAACAAAAGCTTTATCGAAGTACAAAATGTCATCTAAATCGATAAAGGCGTTTATGCGAATATCCAATATTTACATTTGGGATTTGTATCACTCGTGAGACTGAACCATTGAAGTGTTTATTTTCTTTAACTGGTAGGCACAGTAAGCGGGTCAAGTGATAAGCGCATTTCATTTACTGTGTATTTCGCTCCGAATTATAATTTTATTGAGTACTAGCTATCTGCCCGCGGTATCGCCTGCGTAGAACTGTCCATTGAATCGTATTTTAGTTACAATCGCAAGAATTGTAATTTTTTTACACGGAACCCTAATTATTTTCAAAAACAATGGTACTAAAAGAAAAATTATTGTCACAAATTCAAACACCTGCAAATAAAACTGTGCATTGAATCGGATTTTATTCACAATTTATTTTAATGAAAAACAAAACCGAGTTCAAAAGAATATACTATAAAATTGCACTGAAAAGTAATAAAAATAACTACTTTATTAATCTACTTTTGCTAACTTCGATATATCCTTAGTTTGCTTGTTCCGGGTAGTCACTGGAACGGCTGGGCGGATTTTGACGGAACTTTTTTTGGTAGATAGCTGAAGTTATTCCGGGTATTTAGGGTACTTTTAATTTTTGAAAATATTTAGGTTTCCGCGAAAAAAGATGAAAACTCATGAATAAATAAATAAAATCCGATTCAATCCGCAGTTTTTCGGGCAAGTGTTTGAATTTATAAGAAATATTTTTACTATATCTTAGAAAGTACAAAAAAAATTAAGGTTCCGTATAAAAAAAATTAAAACGCAGTGAAGAACATAAGAAACGCAGACGTAGCCGCGGGCACACAGCTAGTTTAGAATGCTGCTGTAAACACTCTAATAATGAGACAGTTTTTTGGATCTACATAAAATATTGATTGTCGAGCTTTTTCTACAAAATCGTTTGTCGCAGTATTATCGTTACAATTTCCTGAAGGAAAGTGAAATATTTTCCGTCGACTACTAGTGGTTATTTTAAACGTCGTGTTGCTTGATGCAAAAAAAAAAACCACTTAGTAGGACTTTTCTGGATAATGAAGGTTTTTTTTTTAAATATTTATATTAATTTTTGTGAAGAGGATCAGAGCAGATTAGTAGTTAAAAATATCGATGTCTGTGTTTTTAAAACACTTTGTACGTCTATAATTTGACCGCAAATATCATCTCATTTGATTTAAATTGTAAGCCTATAAAAAGTGATACTAAACTAATATTGCTGGAACACGTATATTAGATCGTTCAGGTACGTAACCACCAATGGGAGCGACGGTTTATTCTTGTTTTTGATGACATAAGGGGCGAGAGATCTACCCTTACGTAAAGTCAATTTTGTACAAGTTATGCCAATGATTACTTTTAAGAGCTTTGCTTACTATTGCTGACAAGGGTGAGAGGACATTAAAAGATTTCTACAGTCCTTCTAACGTAATGGTTGAAAGGCCCCCCCTACAGAAACTTCATGATTTCATCTTACAGCCAGTAGCAAGAGCTAAACGGATATTAGAAAATGGCCTAAACCATTTTTTGTAGTTTTATGACTCAGGTTTATTGATAGCGATTCAAACCTACGTCTATTACATCGCTGACCTATCTATCACATTACTGTGTATTAAACTATCGTAGTTTCATTTTCTTCACTTTAAGTATAACCATATAGCTGTTAATATTCAATCAAATAGATTGGTATTTATTTTATGATAAGGTAAAAGAAGGTCAGATTCAACAACCACTATTATTTTGCTATCACCAAAATTCGGTAAATTTTTGTAAACAATAACGAATTCTGGCAACACCGGTATTGTGGTAGGGGGACGTTTGAAGTAGGTCGGCGTCTAGCTTGACGAGGCGCGTCGTGTGCGAACCGCGTTTATTCTGTTTTCTAGTTGTTGTATATTATCTCGTGGTTTATGTATAGGTGATATTGATGTTTATTATTACAGACTAGTGAAAGTAGATATCCAACTCACTGAAGACGTCTCAGAATTAACATTTCATTATTGCCGATAGATGCCAATTTCTACGAATAAATATATTCAGTTTGTAATTTTATTTCTATTACCTTTTCAATTATTATTTATTTATATATTAAGCACGTATATATTAAACAATAAATAGGTACTATTTGGTACTTAAGCTACAGATAATTACTGATACTTACCGATTAACAAACTGAAGTACAATCAAGAGTTCAAACGCATAATTATAATCAATGAATCTACAATCGAATGTTTATGAACTATGTAATGTGGCTGTTGGGACGTAATTTCAATTTAATAGCATCATATTCAAATAAACGCTGATTTTTGTTTAGTTTATTTGTTTCTATAAGAAAGGTAACTAGATCATACAATCAAGTTTAACAACAGAAACATCCCGTGTGTGGAATAACCAAACTACGTAAAACGCCAGCAAATTTATGTAATATAGGTTTTAATAAAATGCAAACTTGGATTATTACATGTCAAAAGAAAGCCGGCAAAAATTCAAAAATTAACGATAAATCTGTTGGATTTTTTTAAGGAAGAAAATTTTAAATATTATGATACATACGGGCTTTAAATAGTAAAAGGTTGATCTAGAATCTCGTAGGACACATAGAACAGACTAACTTGCTAAATCCTAGTGCGGCAAAATTCAATAAACAAATTTTAGAATCGTACGTTACTTGGAAACTCAAACTATCTCTACGTAAACCGAGGTCAGTAGGGAATCGGTGATTATGTATATTATTTATGTAAGTACTTGTGTGCGAATCTGTCCCACGTTTCACAAACTAATATTGTTAAAATTACATGTCGTAGAAATTATCCAATCGAAACATTTAGTTTAAATAGCAGTGCTTTCTGCCATTCTAACACCCGTTATTTATTATAAAGTTCTATCAGGATTTGTGTGATATTTTTAAAACCGTGAGATCTACTACACAACTAAATACATGTGCTCTCAGTGCACCCTTGTGATTTTTTCCGAATCCTCCTTTCGAGACTCACATGATAAATGCGAGATCCAAAATGATTCTTTCAAATACATTAATATTACAATTCCAGTTAAATCGTATAATTAAGTATTTAGGAGTATATGATTTATTTCGATGCCGTGTGGTGGCGGTCAAGAATAGTACTACCCTATGTCTTTCCGTGGGTCTCGTAATTGGTGACTAAGGAATAATCCAGGGTATGGGCAGCAGCATTATCCTCTGAGTCCCAAATCCACTTTACTGCGATCCCCAACCCGCGATTATGATAATTCCTCCGTTATTGGGGGAGACCTATGACCAGCAGTGGACGTTTTATGGTTGCGTGGTTGGGGGGGGGGGGGGGGGTGGAAGGGTGGAATTATTTCGAAAATGTAATAATTATCTATGGTTTGTGATTTAGTTTTAGTAAATACTTTTCTTCTTTTAGAAAAGCATACACATCCGTATACATCTTTTGTTTAGAGCAAATTGTTTAAATATAAAAAATAATCATACTCTATTAAGCTCGCCTGAAATTCTGAAATAAAAATCGATTTCAAATTACAACTATATTTACAACTTATCACTAGTTTCAAATAACGTAAAAAAAATATTATAAATATAATATTGGTATGTATTCATGCCGTGAATATCGTATCGCATTTATATAATACATGATTATAAAGCCTCGGATGATACCCTTTGGCCTTATTAAAGCGGTACCACACAGGAAACTCGACCGAAGTAATCCATTGTTGTCGATTAGATATAAATGTATGTTTACTTTTGTCCGATATGTTCCACTCGTCTTATTTCATTTATCTCGAGCCAAATTGTTTTACAGGTGAAGTGTTTCTCATTTCCGTTTCAATTTGCAACTTCACATCCGAGAGATATAAACAATACCAGGGTTATTTTAGTATTAATTAAACATTGTATATTGCATCTAGCTATGTGCCCGCGGTTCCGCTTGCGTTTAATACATATTCATCATAAATGATTCACTGCTGTATAGGTTATAATAATCAAATAATCTAGACGTGTGGTGCCGGCTAAGAATAGTACCACCCCATATCTTCCCGTGGGGGTATCTTAAAAGGCGACTAAGGGATAAACCAAGGGACGAGCACCATTATCCTTTGAGCATCACAAACACCTACTGTGACCGCCAATCCGCATACCAATCGTGGCGATTATGGCAATCCGCCCTTTTTGGGCAAGTTATATCCAGCAATGGACGTTTTATGGTTGAATATATGGATGCAAATAAATCTGGTGGTAGTATTATTTTCTATTATTTGCCAGATTTTATCTGTAAGATTAAAAACGGAATTATATAAATCGCTCCAGGGGTTTTCGAGTTTTAAACCAGCTAATGTGCAGACCAGACAGACGTTAGCTTTTATATAATGTAAGGATTAGGATTACATATAACATTTGTTGAACATATTGTAATCTACTTTCTATCTTATAATTTGACCCTAATTAAATACGTTTATCTGATAAGAGTTAGGTATAACTGAGGCGCTGTGCCTCTGAAAGTTGTTATCACATACAATCTTATGCCTCGACCTAATACAAGGTTGTGACGTCATTAAGTACTAAACTCGTGATCTAGCTTCTACATTGTATAGGGGTGGATAATTAAATGGTAGCGGCTTAGATTGATACAGTACTTGCAAGTAATTTCTTATCTATACTAATAAATAGAATTGAAGTGTCTGTTTGTTATGTCAAAATATATTTTTCTTACTAAATACATACGAATATTTTATACCTATACAATACCTATCCCAAAAAGACATTGTTTATACTGTTTGACTGTCTATCTGCTTGTTCCGGGTAAACTCCGGAACGGTTGGACAGATTTTGACAGGACTTTTTTGGTAGATAGCTGAAGTAACTCAAGGTACTTTTAATTTTCGAAAATAATTATGGGTCCGTGTAAAAAAAAAGAATCATAAAATCTTCAATAAAATCCGATTCAATGCTCAGTTTTATGGGCAAGTGCTATCATTTATGAGATATATTTGTACTTTATCTTAGTACTAAATTTTTGTAGGAAAATAATTAGGATTCCGTATAAAATAATTAAAACGCAGTGAAGAATTTATGAAACACGGGCGCAGCCGCGGGCACACAACTAGCACATTATTATATAAAGATATTATGATAATTTTTATTCCAGGCTTGCTACTTAAGATTAGACTTTTTTTACTAGAACTTCTTAGTTTAATTATAATCAGAAGAACGGCTTGTATCTGTTATTTATAGATATTAGCAGAAGATTTAATATAATGTATAGCAATTATTTTGCTATTCTCGGAGATTATTTCTCGAGTGTTCCAATTCCCTAGCCTTAATATTTAAGAGTTTAACTAATAAGGTATTTCTAAATTGGTAAATTTACACAAAAATCCTTAATGTATATTTAATTCAAAATAGAGAACATTGGAATAAGTCTGATGCTCTATGAAGTTAAAAAGGTGCATAAAGGTATGAAACCGTGTTTCATAGATAGGATTAAAATTCAGCGGGAATTTTTACACACAGGTAACGCCCAAGCCGAGGTTCGTGTCATTTTGGTAACCCTTGTGCTAGTTACCTTTTGCAGCTGAGTGATTACAGCACTCGACCACAAAGTTTCGTGAAGCGTGTCTTGGCCCTCCCGTTCAACAGCATTAGCTATGTTAGAAAAAAAAATGGAACCTTGTTTCTAGGTACAATTTAAAATTAACAAAATTGATATTAAATTTTAGCCGGTGTCATACTGCGATGGCGACTGAGGAACCTTGTCTTTTTACAATTACGGAAGCGAATACTGTCGGGCGTACTACGTCAAAGCTGTATTTCAGGTGAATTTTGACTTGTTTATATGTTGACTGACACTAATCACCGGAACAATCATTTCTGATTAATCTCTCAGTGATGTTCCCTGTACTGGTTCAAAATTGGTTTATTTTATCAACATACTGTTTAAAATCACGTATGTCTTGATGATAATTAATGTAAGGTCAGTTGGAGATTTATATTAATGTTTCACGGACTGTTATAAATGATATTGGTAATGAAAATGTTGGCGGTCCTTTGTAATGAGACTAGCAAAGATTTCGTTAAATATAGGATTAAACATTAGAAGCTGAGATTTCATTATAAAATGTTAAAATCAATTATTTTAGGTTGACAAATGTTGGTTCTAATTATGTTACTGGCAGCATTATTACTGGCTAAAGCATCGTTACTGGCTAAACTCCTAACTAAACGATCGCAACGCACCAGTACCTACTTTACCCAGCTGCGGGTTTACAATGTCTGATATACGTTTAAGACATTGTGACGTGATTAGGGAGCTGCGATCGCTCGAAGTTCGGAAAGCTAGTGGTCCGGACGGTATCCCGCTATTAGTACTTAATATATCTATATAATCTATATCGCCTGTCCTACGTCTCTGGTGTCGTGGCTGGAGTTTGGAGAGAGGTTAACGTGCAACCGATTCCCAAAAAGGGAGATCGATCAAACCCTAATAACTACCGTCCAATCCCCGTTACCTCTGTCTTGTCTAAAATCATGGAGCGAATCATTAACTCTCAGCTTGCCCATTACCTAGAGGATTAATGTTTGATTACTTATTGCCCATATGGCATATGGTTTTCGGCGTTATCAATCGATCAATCATCATCGCAGCTCATGTCAGTAAATGCTGGAGTTCCACAAGGCTCTGTGCTTTCCCCCACGCTGTTTTTCCTGCTTATCATTGACATGCTACCTTTTTTTTACATTTATAACCGAGTTCCTCTGACGTGATCAGAGATTATGAGTCAAGGTATTTTTGTTGGGCTTATTTATTATTTTTTATTTCTATGATTTACTTTTTTCACCAGTGTTGTCGCGTAATCAATAAATTCTTGTCTATATTCCGGATTTTCAATAATAGTTTTAATATTTTCTTGTGTTATGTCTGTATCTAGGTTTTGCTGCAGCGTATGTCTTTCTAGTGCGTGTATGGGGCAGTCCAGGAGAATGTGCATAATGGTTTCATCTTTGTCAGGTTGACAGGCGCATGACGAGTTATCCTTATATTTAAACTTATCTAAGTACGCTGAAAAACCGCCATGTCCCGTTAGAGCCTGCGTCAATATATTCTTAAATGTCAATTTTCTAACTATTCTATACGCGGATGTTGCGTTCGGGAAGAAGATTTTAGTGACTCCGGCGGCTGTCCCCTCTCGATACCTCCGGTCCCACTCGTCAAGAGACTGGAGTCTGATTTGCCTCTTGGCGAATGAGACCGGGACTGACATGCTACCTTTGGACCATGCTTAGTTTTATGCAGATGACAGTACCATTCATGGGTCTTACTTCAGTAAGTACTTCAGCCTTCTTGCATTCGGGAAGAAATAAAAATAGAGACGACTAGAACTTGTTATTTAAATTAACCAATCTTTGCAACGAATATCTTCATTGAGAGCAATTAACTTGGTTGAGTTCAATGCTAAGAAAACTAAGGTATGCGCGTCCACAAACAAAAAATCACCGTTTTCCCCATTTTTCAGAGTGTCCCACTGAGAATGCGTGATAGCCTTAATATCCTAGGCATGGATATTCGCAGTGATCTCAACTCAAGGGATTACATCGAAAGTATCATCTTCACGACATTTCAGAGACTCATAATCCTGAACAGAGTGCTACGGTTTTTCTCGCCCGGTCAGCGTTACCTTCTTTACAAGATACAAGTTCGACCGGGCATGGAATACTGTTCGCATCTCTGGGATGGTTCCACAAAATACTTCCTCGATACCCTGGATAGATGATAGAGACGGGCTATCCGCATTGTTAATGATACGGAGACTCCCTAAGTGTATCGGGCCGCTTGAGCTGCGCAGGGACATTGCCTCGCTGAGCGTGTTCTACCGTCTCTATCTGTGAGTGCTCTGAGGAGCTGTTTAATTTAATTCCGTCCTCTCCTTTCCACAACAGTACCAACCGCGCTGGGCTTCGCAACCACAGTTGTACGGTATCCCTCATCCCGGCACTAACCAAAAAGTTCGATTGGGTTTACCTCTGCCGTACCATAAAACTGTGGACATTCTCCCGGCCGCTGTGTTCCCTCCTTCCTACAACATTGGGTCCTTCAAATGCAATGTGAAGATACACTTCTGCAGGCCCGCATAGTAGCAGCGACCGGCGATCGATAGCTGATCTTTCGGTGGACGTCGCTGTTTTTGGATTGTTCTGTGTTTACCATCAGGCACAGAGCCGTTATATTGCCGTGGTACTATAAAAAAAATGATTAGATCAGTGGTCGTAGGGATTATGACCTCACTGGAAATGTACACATCGAATAGAGTGTGGTGTGGTAGAGGATGTAGAAATGCTTAATTCGTTTGGACACGCGGAGAGGATAGATGATAATTCATATATCAAGATTGACAAAACAAATTACAAGGCAAGGGTAACTGAGTAAACCGGTAAGGGTCGACCTAGGCGAACGTATCAAGACGATCGAGGATCAAGGACGTTCTGAAGAAAGGCTGAAAATTTTACCGGTAACCGAAGAGCATATGTAAATGCAATTATGAAAGTAGAATATGCGAAAGACGCATATCAGCATCGTAGCGGGTTAAAGGTTGTAGTATCTGCCTTCCCAGATGAGCGAGAGACGTGACGTTATGTTATGTATGTACATCGAATGGACAAATCTCTTAAAAATGACATTTTACGAATGCTTTAAATAAATTACTGACTTCCTGCTTTAAACGTCTAAACAATAAATTCAAAAATAGGTAGGTATGTATTCTAAGTAATTTTGAAAAAATACTTGAAACACGAAAATTCACCATCCGCACTCCAAATATGACACTCCGCCCTAAAAGTTTTCGCCTGCGATCGCGACATTATTCCATTTTGGAAGTCTCGACATGCGTGGACACAATTACCAAAGAGATCTGACAATCGTTTCCGATGATCATTATTTAGACATTTATTGATGTAATTAACTTTAAGACATCGTTCTTACGTAATTAATAGTTACATCTTATGTAAATATTTCATTATATGATAGTAAACATTGTATTGTTCAGTAAAAGTTTTGTAACTTTTCGATGCTCGTACATCTGATCTCTCATACCCTTTGTTAATATTTATTTATAACGCTCTTTTTCATTGTTTTTGAAAAATTAAGTAATTTCTACTTATTCTTACGTTTCCCATATTTTAACTAACAACATTTATACTATAACCTGGTTTAAACATTCATCTACGAATTTAAAAAAATCGTAATTTATTAGTTTGTAATAAATAAGCTAACTAAAGGACAGACAGACAGACAGAGATGTTTTCTTTTACGATATATAAATTACTAGACACAAGAAATTTCTCTAGCATCATTCGTAGATAAATTTACATTATTTATTACCATTTAAATATTATTTGCTTGTAGATAAAACTTGATCTGTGTTTGTCGTAAATCTCCAGTTCGATAAACTGCCCCATTGTATTATAATAACATTGAAATAATAATTAATAAAACATAGTAACCTTATCAAATAGATTAAAAACATTATAAGTAAGTTTTTTAGATTACCGCACTTAGTATATGTTTGTAAATGTAGCGAAGTGACGACGGGGATTTAAATATTATCAATAATCTACGCTGTAGATAATATGTTGATATTTAATATAAGTTTGATAAGAGCGTTTGACGTTACACTATCGTGCAATGTACTTCCAATAATCGATCAGTCTCGCCTCGTCTATTGACGGGTTTCAATATTGAATCTTAAAATTTAAGATTCGGATCAACCCTTAAATATATTGACTTTCCTTACTGACGTAAGTGAAAAACAAAGGATTGAAATACCGAAAAAACAGATTAAGATCATGTATTGAAACCGGCCGTAGGTCCGACTAAATTATTAAAATTATCACGTTAATGTATTAATATTATATAGATAGGAAATTTCTCATATTATAAATGTCACAGTAACACATATAAGCTTATAATTTTGCGAAGATATTTTTTTTAGTATTACATTTTTAGTATCATGAATGTACATTTCTAGATAATTCTCTATCAAAGAATTATATCAATTAAAGTTATATTACGTGGAATTACGTCTGCAATTGCAGTGGCCGCGACATTTAATTATACTATACTCCTATACTATTTCTATACTAATAAATAAAATTGAAGTGTCTCTTTGTAATATCAAAATAATATTTTTTTACTAAATACATATTACCACGCACGCACATATTAATACGCGATACCTATACCAAGAACACAATTTTTACAATTATTTCTGTCTGTCTGTTTGTTCCGGCTAATCTCCGTAACGGCTGGACCGATTTTAATGGAACTTTTTTCGGCAGATAGTTGAAGTTACTCCGTGTAACTTTTATTTATCAAAAACAAAAAAAGTTTAGCAAAATAATTAGGGTGTAAAAAAAATAAAATACTATATTACATAGTGAAGCATATATGAAACGCTGGCGCAGCTGCGGGTACACAGCTAGTTAACTTAAGAATACGTATTTCTATAAGAAGCCTTTGAAGTATGGGGCAAGAGAGTCTATGCTTTACCTATTTTTGATGACACGGAGGACGGGGACGGTCTGAATGCTGAATACGTAAGCAATATTTACAAATTTATTTTCGTTTTACAAATTTTTGTGGCTGCTTACATTTTGCTTACTATTGTTGGCAATTGATAAGGGTTTTATGTAATACTGAAACGACACCTAAGGTATTAAAAGTGCTTTTTTTACCAACACCCAAGGATTTGATAAGAGTTTGCATAGACCCTAAAAGGTCCATATGTAAATTTTTAATTAGAAATAAAGTCGGGCGAATAATCTATCTCTCAGTTGATCAAGTGCAAAAGGATTATTGAAATAATTAATTTTCATAAATACTGTCGTGTTGTGTATATTAGTGTTTTTTTTTTTTTTTTTTTGAATATAGCAAGCTTAGGGTATCACGGTAAACTCACGAACAATTAGTTATATCAGTAATAAAAATACTGGTCTGTTTTTCTTTTCTTTATAAGTAATTCAATAAAATACACATTAATTATAAAGTGTATGTACACCTATGTCGTTAAGTGCAAGTGGTAAAAATTTGAAATCTACTAATATAATAATTAATTATTTAATTTACCCAAGGTAAATTGTATTATGTTTCATTTTGTTGAGAATATTGTACGGCACCCCATTACCATGTTATTCTAATTAATAACATAACATCTAGGTCTGGCATAATAATATTGACATTTAAAAACAACATACTTAATTAAATAACGTTTTTATTATATCGTCTAAATTTAATGTAATAATTTATAAGAAATATGTATATGTGAATTTATATCAAATTAAAGCATGTCGACGAGTTTCATAAATCGATAACCTTGTTTAATATGAGATTTTAATGTTCTCACGTGACTAGTTTTTATAAATGTCTTAACATTATATTATCATTTCGCTAGTCTCCAGGTGTGCGTGTATAAATTAATTCAATATAGTTTAAGGGAAAGGGTCCTTTCATGTATTTAACGTATCAACGTTGGGAAGATTGATAGGGGCATAAGCATGCTTTGTTTATTTTTGATGACATGGGGTACGTGGGGTCTGAAAGGTGATTACGTAAGCAATATCTAGTTATTCGTTTTCGTCGTTATTTTTCAAAAGCATGGCCATGCTTATTCATGGCATGTGGGATTAAGAGTCTAAGGGAGGAGGTAAAAAAGTTCCAAAATTTTGCCTACGTAACACGTGTACGGCAAATATAGGATACTTTAATAACACTGTTTCAAATAGAGATCACAACAATATATTGAAATAGCTCTATTCTCTTATCTCTTAATTATATTCTCTAAACTATAAAAATATTTAAGAGACTTAATGTTGTGAATAATTATGGGGAACAGAAGCCGCGGATACAGATAGTATAAATATAATTTTCAAAGACTAATATCGCACAAAACATAAAGTTGTTAACATTTCGCACTCAATAAATCGTAGGTCCATTAAGGATAAATAATTATGATCGCTCGACGCCTTTGGTTTATTGCTGCACACTGAAATTAATAGTTTCAGGAAGTCGACGGTCACAGAGTGTGGATGTGGGGGGGGGGCTATGACACGCTTTCACGCCGACACTGTTGTCTTAAAATACTCACACTGTGGAATTTGTCATTACATCTGCGTTCAGAAACTCTCTTTATGAATGAGCATCGTCAAACTATAAGTTCGCTTTATTCCCCATAAACATAATGTCCGTTCGCGATTATGTCAATTAAATGCTTTTATGTGTGTTACAGCTGTCGCGCGGCTCCGCCCGCCTTTCATATGTTCTGTGCATATAACAATTCATTATACCTAACCTAAAAAACAAATGAATGAAGAAAAATGAGTCTTTTGTTTTTATAAGCGGAAATAAAGTGCATAAGAGTAAATAAAAAAAAAATTAGAAAGGGTCTATGGAATCCAAAAGCCTACAACCATCTAAGAAAAATTCCTCGTTGATTGGTAGTAGTCACATCCCGCCCGATACGTTTAGTAGTTTTGAGGTGATGGTGCCTAAAAAGAACCCCTTTTTCTTTTATATAAATAGATAGATAAATAATTCACGTGGTAATTATACGGGGGATTCATTGAGTTTGGATTCTAAATATTTAAATTTTAGTATATTTTTGTTTTTTTTTGCGAAATTTCGAATATTTCACACGGTCTTGTTATCACATCAAATGCGCGGTTTTTCATTGATTGGCGTGTAAAAAAATTAATGTTACAAATGAATGAGCGTGCGTATAAAATTTAGTTTTACATATTCATAACATTTTTTAATACTTAATTTTACAGTTTTAGAATGCTGATGAAATAAAATTTGTGTAATACCTACTCTTTATTATAGGTTTAACGTAAAAAAAACTTGCTTCGATTCAAGATTTGATTTAATTTGAATACTAATTTGAATTATTAACAAACGCTACTATCATCGCTGAGCTATTATTACGAAAGTGTTTATTATAATTTCCTAGTTTTCAATTACAGATTTAAGTGATATATTTAAGTATATAAATAGTCAAGATAATAAAAAAAAAAACAGGAATCAAGATAAACTTTTATTATTTAACCGTACTATTCAAAGATTTCTTGTTATTATATTTTATTACATTGTGCCTATACAAGTAAATGCTTTGACCACAATGTCATCTAATGTTAAGTGACGATGTGGTCCAGCATGGTAAACACTAAGTCTAGAGGTACTGGTTCTCAAGTGATGCTGCCCGGAATACATCTATTCGTATTTGACGACAGATTTTCAATATCGAGGGTGGTAATTACCCAGGCGGGCATTAGGAAATGCTATGGTTTCCTCACGATGTTTGCCTTCACCGAAAGCTCAGGCTAATTTTGGAGTTGGATAGGTGGGCTCCAATCCGCGTCTATTGACGCGGAATCTGGCCGCACTACTAGCTGCGCCATCATCGCTTCGCTTCGTTTTATTTTGGAATAATAATTTGCTTGTTAAAACATATAGTGTTAAGTATGGATTTGGATGGATATGAAGGTAGAGGGAGCCCGAAGGTTTGGATGGATTGTGTGATGAATAATATGTGGATAAAGATTTGAATTTTGAGATCCGATATGACAGAGTGTAGAAGAAGATAAGATATGGTGCCGACTCAGCGTTGGATAAGTTTAAAAAATTGAATCAGTACTGGGTTCTATGGGGCAAAAGCATCTACGAATTTAGATATGTACTACAAAAATAATAATATATTTTAAAGTGATGATGGCGCAGCGAGTAGTATAGCTGGTATCCGCGTCAATCGACGCGGGTTCGATCCCTACCTATCCGACTTCTAAAATCGGCCTGAGCTTTCGGTGAAGGAAAACATCGTGAGGAAACCATACTATGGTGGTAGGATTTTTTCTAATGATGCTCGCCTGGGGTAGCTACCACCCTCAAGTTTGAAAACCTGTCGCCAAATACCAATAGGTGTGTTCCGGCAGCATCACTTGAGAACTAGTACCTCTAGGCTTAGTGTGTTTACAATCCTGGACCACATCGTCACTTAGCATCAGGTGAGATTGTGGTCAAAGCACTGAGCCTATTCCGTGTAAAAAAACATTATTGAAATATGATAATCACGTTCATTATGTAAAATTCAAAGTTAAAATAAGGTTTGACTCCATTTAATTTCCTGTAATGCATTTCTAATTGACAAACATTTTTGTTTTTGTAAATTGTAATTGTAAAGCAACACACAGCATAGACAACTATCATCGTTGTCTCTCTTAGTATTTACAAGCAAATATTTTATTGTAGATTTTTTCACTGTGAGCATCTTTATGTATATGTCTGTATATGTTATGTGGAGAAAGTGAAAGGATTTCTACACTGATGTGTCTGTGATGAGTGTTGTATTACTATTATTATAGTATGTACCTACATATTAAATACGTTAAAATGCGTAAAAAATGAATCTCTCTTTAGACATAGACACGTTCCATATATAGTACGTTATTGCTTAGAACAGTGCTTCTTAATAATTAGATCATTTTTGTCGAAATTAATTGCAAAACCGTGTAACTACAAAATAATAAAAATCCTTAAAAAATATTACATATTGTTGACGTAGATAATATATTTTAAAAATGCTTATATAAGTTAATTGTTTTAACTTCTCAGTGTTTCCGATAGTACAAGTATAATTTTCACGCACCCCCAATGGCACCCGCGTACAAGGGTAAGCGTACCACAGGTTGGGAATCGAAGAAGAATTGATGTCAAATCAGTCAGCGAGATGATGGAGGAACTGAGCCTGACTGTTTCGCGACCACTATACACTTGGAGAAAAACCTGTCATAATGCCGCTTTAAAGCGAGTAATAGTGAACCAATAAAAAAAAACTATCAGCACGTTAACTTTCAATATTTTATTTGAACTATGATATAATGAACACATAAAATACGGAGTAAGAACTGAAATTGAAAACATGCAAGCGGAGTCACGGCCATGCGTAATCTTTATACAGTGGCGAGTCTGTTAGTTACAAAATCTAACTTGTGAACTACTTGATAGATAAAGGTCAATTTCACATATTAGTTATTTCGTCGATAAGTTAGTATTCTTAACCATTATAACTCAATAGATGGCGTTATAGACGTTAAAACAAACTCATCGAAAATTGGTAGTAGTAATTTCTTATCGGCTTATTTCATTTTATTATCCTTATAAATTAAGCCTATAGATAGCCTAATAGATAGAATACATCGATAATTAAAAAAAAAACACATTATACGGTTCAGTTATTCTCGGTTTATAAGCCTGCCAACAGAAAGACAAGCAAGCAATCAGAAGGTGAACTAAAACAAAGCTTCTTCCAGACGCATGTACGGAATTATTCGCTAAATATGATATGTGTATCAGCAATTTCAAACATTGACTAATCTTAAGTATTGTATACTCACTAGATGGCAGTATTATGCCCACGCTGACTCGCATCTCGTATAATACTACACGAGTATATTTATATTGTAAATCTATAATGGTATAAAGGAAGGCACTGGATCCCAGAACACAAAATATTTTTTTCCAGGTCTAATGCTCTGATTTTTAATGTATTTTTATGAATAAAGATTTTATTATTATTATTATGACAACATTTCTCGACAGTTTTTTCTCATGACCGTTTACCCTTTCACTACCAACGGATGCCATTACTAATATCTATACACATAAATAAAATTAAAGTGTCTGTTTGTAATATCAAAATTATTTTTTTTTTACTAAATAGATATGAATTTCAAAAATACAATTTTTAATATTGTTGTCTGTCTGTTTGTAATAGGTAATCTCCGGAACGGCTGGACCGTTTTTGACGGGACTTTTTTTTGGTAAACAGCTGAAGTTACTCCGCGTGCTCCGGTACTTTTAATTTTCGAAAATAATTAGGGTTCCGCCTAAAAAAAAAATTGAATTAAATCCGATTCGATGCACAGCTTTACGGTCAAGTGCTTAAATTTATGAGAAATATTTTTACTTTATTTTAGTACTAAAAAAAAAACTAGTGTTCTGTATTAAAATTCAATAAAATGCAGTGAAGAAAATATGAAACCCGGGTGCAGCCGCGGGGCACGCAGCTAGTATATTATATTATATATATAATATTTGTATATTATATGTATATTATTTTTATTTATTATATACAGGTATCGTTTATTTTGGGAGCATTAAACAAAATATTATCAGGACCTTTTTAACAAACCAAACTTCAAAAAGACTTGGTGGTATTGTCGGATTTTGCGTTGATGGACGTAGATTCCCCCACCTATCCAAACTGAGTTTTCGGTAAAGGAAAACAATATATCAATGTGGTAGGCTATTTTCTAATAATGCCCACCGGGATATACCTACCACTCGAGTTTAAAAATCAGTCGCCAAACGTCGTGTGTTCCGGAAGCGTCACTTTAGAATTACTATCTCTATTATATAGCCTTAGTTTATTCACCATTCTAGGCTAAATCGTCACAAAATATCTGATGAGTTTGTGATCAAAGCACACAATATAAAGAAAAACATTATAAAATACAAGTATACATGTAAAACAAGTTAATTATATCTGACAAAAAATAAATATTATATGGATAATAGAGCGGCTATTATAACGATTATTTCACGCGTTAAATGATTCGATGTTTGCAGTTTTCCGGCCGTTGACCACGTCGCAGCCGGATTCTCGCGGTATTTCTAACTAATTCCGTTTCAAATATGTACGAGATAATTAAACCCGGGACCTTGAGGCGACCGACTGCCGGTGAACGAATTACAGCGCCACGTCGGCCATTGTCTCACTGTTCTCGTATTGTCAACAAAAAGGCTCGGCTGACATCCATTATTTACTTTGTTCATTTTAGTGTGGAATGTCATTAAACGCTCTTCTTTTGGGCGATGCCATTTTTTTCTCTCCCCATGTCCGTTCTCAACTGAATTAGTAAATAAATAATCTAGTCGTTTTACATAACTCTTATATGTATCTATAGTAGTAAATAAAATTGAAGTGTCTGTTTGTAATATGAAAATAACAACTTTTTTTACTAAATATACATGAATAAATGAAACAATATATACATACGGTACCTATTCCAAAAACACAATTTTTTAATATTTGTCTGTCTGTTTGTTTATTCCGGCTAATCACCGGAACGGCTGGACCGATTTTGACGGGACTTTTTTTTAGCAGCTAGCTGAAGTTATTCCGCGTTACTTTTATTTGTCGAAAATAATTAGGGTTTCGCGTAAAAAAAATTAAAAATATAAAATTGTGAACGAAACACGATTAATGTGTCGAGTACCCATAAAAATGAGACAATAGGAAAACAATGGAAAGCTGGCGTAAACGCCAGGATAGTTCTCGAGGGGTTAAATGAACATGACTATCAAAACATTGCTTTCCAATAATTATTTAAAGTCTATATTACGCAGTGAAGAATATATAAAAAACGCGGGTGGTGCCCTGGGCACACAGCTAGTTCAATATAAGATAAATGGCTAATAATAATAATATATCAAAAATATATTCCAATTGTTAAATTAACTTTATATTGACTGGGTACAATTACTGCATTTTATGTGATGTTATAGATATGATGCACTCAAAAGTGAAGCGGCGATGTAAAAGATGTGCTTTTATAAGTTTATCGTTGGCCTCTAAAATACATTTCTTGAATAACTGTATTTATTTTTAAGTAACATCAACGGGTATCGTATAGAGACCAGATATACCACCAATCACTAAACATTTTCGAAAATATGAACTACCTCTTTAATACATTAGATTCAGGTTGCTTTGAATCATCGACTTGGTTGTATTTAGATGAACATGAAAATGAGATATTTTGCTGTTTAACGGCCAGTTAATCGAATCTTAACTTTTAGATTGAGATCAGATCAAAAATAAATCGGTTTCTCTTACTGATCACTGAGACTGGTATGAATGACACTTTAGAGGATTGAAATTTGGATACAGTAGGTTAAAAACAGACTGAGATCGCATATTGAAAATATATATTAATATACAGTATTTTAAAACTCTAGCTAAAATACGATACAGGAAATCGATAAAACAACAACAGAAAATCATCAAAATTGTTCAAGTCGTTTATAGGGTGATGTATTAAGAAGACCGATAATTGTGATATTTACGTATATTCCTAGAAACCAGTTGTGACTACGGTCCAGGTCTTGTATAATAATTCTATTCTACAAAAAACTTTTTTTAAATATTCAATGAGAATTATTGTGAGACAGACGTCCGTTGCCTTTTTTTTATATAACGTAAGGACAACGATGTAACTAAGGAATACTATAATGATGATTTTTGTGAAGTTTGTTGTTATATTATTTTCGTTATATATGCGATGATAATATTTAACAGAACAAAAAAAAAAACTTATTAAGATAGTTCAGTGATTCTCGGGTTATAACCCGAGTTAATAGTTAGATTATAATCTAACTAAAGGACAGGCTGACAAACCTTTCATATAAACTAGCTGGTGCCCGCGGCTCCGCCCGCGTTTCATATGTTTTTAGGTGTGATTGAAAAACAAATGAATGAAGAAAAATGAAAGTATTTTGTTTTTACTAGCGCAAAAAATACATAGCCGATACAAAATATAAAAAAGTTCCGCGTCGAATGGTAGTAGTCCCATCCCGATATGTTCAGTAGTTTTGAGGTGACGGTGCTTGAAAAGACCCCCATTTTTTTAATATATATAGATAAAAAAGGTAGATTAGCTTAATTTTGGATACAAAATTCTTACCTTAATAACAACATTTCTTTTCGATATACTTCAGTCGAAGTTACAATAAGAATGAGAGTAATAACAACATATTTAGAATATCATATGAACACGTAATACTACGTACATTGATATCGGACAAGGTAATATAAATATCTCGTTGTTCCCACTGGTCTAGTTTACTATTAGTAGGTACGTCTCTCGATGTATATTATCGTGTGGCAGAGTTTTATTTCGAGATCTCTTACTAAGCGTGAAACTGGATTAAAAAATAATACGTACTACTTCGAGCCGAGGGCGTGATACGTGTCTATCGATGCAAGATTTATAATTTTTATTCGCATCTCTCTTGTTTTATTCACAAGTGATATCGGTAATGTAAATACGAAAGTGTATACTGCGCCACACGTGTTTCGTTTTCGGTTAAACGGATACCGAGATTTTCGACTTACGCCGGTAATGTTGTATGGTGTCGGTCGTTTCAGAAACGAATCGAATTGAATAAAAATATTTTTTTGAATTTGAATTATAGTATGGTGGTACCTTTATGAAAAATAAAGTTGATGACAATCGCTAACATTAATGCCCTAATTTTGTCCATAACTTTTGTTCTTAGATATATAATCATATATAATGTGTTAATAGACATTTCATTTAATTTTATCTAGTTTTTCTTTAATAATCTGGGTTACTATTGATATGATTCAAAAATATATTTAGACTTATTACTACTTATAATATAGCCCGAATGGGTTTGCGACCTGCGACCACTATGCATGATAAAACCTGCCCTAGTTATTTTGTTGAGGTAAAATGGGAACGGTGTGGATATAAAATATAGTAGGTACAATAATTGCAAAATTTATACAAATAATTTTTCGGTTTCGGCTTTAATGCTTTGCTTTTGTGCAACCCTATTTATATTTTTCCAGTGACTTTTCAATGACCTATTTATTTGCATTATCATACACAGATTATAAATAATGTGATATAATGTCGTCACACATGTGGTGGATGTCGTGAATGTATAAATTATGTTTTATTTGTATTTCTTTACGTTTTTTGCTTGTTTGAATTGTTTCCAAAAAAGTTAAACACTATTACTTAAGAAGTGAAAAATAGGCGAATAGTTATAAACTTGATTATGACAATTTAAAAAAAAATGGTAATCACAAATGGTATCTAAATACGTATGGTATATCATCCATTTATTAGCATCAGTCTTAAATTTTTATAATTATGTTTATCAGTTACGTAACGTATTCAAAGAATTATATTAACTAAAGAATGAACAAATGCCGTATTGGATTACAATACATTATTGAAATGAGGTCATGCTTTTTATTGTAATGTATTGATGAATCACGATTTGAATTTCAAATAAAATCAGTATCAATGCCCTTTACCCACTTTACATGCTTTATATATCTTACATGTAGAAAGACAAAGAATGTATGTAGAAATTTATAGCGGAAACTATTTTATACTTGGTAATAATATTATTATTGTATTGAAAATTCGTTATCGAGCGGATGTTTATACATTTGTGACGCCAATCTTTATCCCTAGATACTTATATGATTTATATGGGAATATAATCAATGACGTAGTTACAAATGATTTTGAAATATTCTATGCACTGGGTATTAAATTTTATCAGAATGAATAATTATGTGTTATATTGAGTGTAAAATAACTAAGTATTGTATAAAATTATTGGTCGTATTGAAATTTGTAATTAGCTAACTTGTTAGGCACAGTGCCCAATGACGCTGATTCAGGTCTTATGAACTGATTTAGTTGTTATGATTATTCTTTTAATTTAAAATTTAAAGCTATACTTTATTTATAATTAGATAACTTTGTTTAGCATTTTGTTCCTTAATGAAATATTATTATGTTAAATAAAAGAAATGTATCGATATTGTATTTTATATGATGAATTTATAATTTCATAATGAAACGATTAACCGCATGTTGTTTACAGACGGAAATAATTGAATACCATTTCGCGAAATTATTATTCATGATATTCTATTAGTTTACAAAACAGATAGGATATTGACACATCCAATCAGGCAACCTTTGAGTTTGAATACAACCTCCTCCTTAGAAGTCGTGATATGATTAAATTAGGTTACATGTTTATACTCTGTGTGTGGTTAATATTTATCGATAATATTATATAGTATATGATACTAGTTTGTTCCCGCAGCTTCGTTCACATTATGGTTACAATAGCAACGTTAACTTGCCGTGGATATACCCGAGTAGAAATTGTGATGAAATGACAATGATGACAGATTAATTCTGGATAGGATTTACGTTAAATAAACGTCTACATAGCGAAAGGACTAACCGTGCAAGATTTCACTTCAATAGGGTCTATAGTCTCTGAGGTCTCATGATGAATCAGTTAATGATACTTACATAAGTATTATATGAGTCTATCAAAACTATAAATTTGGCTCTACGGTCTCGTTGGCCCAGAGGTCCGGTAGTTTAGACTGTTAAAAGTGATTTTTTATTATAATTATTTATCAAGTTGACCTCGCCGTGATTCGCATATATAACACCAAACTGCAATGGTCTATTTTTTGTATACGAATATCTATACTAATAAATACAATTGAAATATCTGTTTGTAATGTCGAAATATTAAATATATATATGAATACGCGATACCTATTCTAAAAATACAATTTTTGAAGTTTTTGTCTCTGTCTGTTTGTTCCGAGTAATCTGCGGAACGGCTAGACCGATTTTCACGGGACTGTTTTAGTAGATAGCTGAAGTTACTCAGCGTATCTTAGGTTACTTTGTTTTTCGAAAATAATTAGGGATTCGCGTAAACTTATGAAATTGTGAATAAAATCCGATCCAATCCACAGTTTCATTCAGAGGTATTTGAAATTGGAATAAATATCTTTGCTTAATATTAGTAGGAAAAATAAAATTTTGGAAAATAATTAGGGTTTTGTAAGAAAAATTAAAAACTATATTACGCAATGAAAAATACTTGAAACACGGGCGGAGCCGCGGGCACACATCTTGTTCGATAATAATTCTGCAGCAGAGTGAATAATTTTATCGGCATGATATAATAAAATGGCACATATGTAACGTTTCAGTGGCCTTCGCGCATATTAAAATATTTATAACGGTATCTTATCATATCGAGTTGTTATTTAAAATGATGATTCGTACCCGCCGTCACATCGCTCGAATATCGCCAGATCACACAAACACTGTGTTATTATTATTATTGTACGAACGATCTTGTTTATATTACTTATCGTGTTATTAAATCGTCAGAAGTTATTCGTTATCAAACGTTCGGCTTTTATAATTTTGTACGTGTGTCTCGATTATTCTCAGTTGTTTATGTTAATTAATATCGATTTCTCAGTTGCAAAACAAATAAAACTTAACTTCGCAACGTTTCAATGTTGTTTCACGTAAAAAATTACATTTTGTCGTAAATTTCTTTTGTAACAATTCAAAGTATAATATTACCATGGGAATTTCGCTTCTTAACTACATGATAATTAAATTTCAATTCCATTAAGTTTACTTTATTTCATATAAATTGTTCACAGGTTTTAAACAGTGTCAACACATAAAATAATATAGTAATAATTCGTAATGTAAAAAAGTCAATTTCCTTTTAAGGATTAAAGAGAAAAAGAAGCTTTTTAAATTTGTCAGGTATACTCTACGGCCATGTTTATAAATGAAACGTCACCTGGCATTGTACGTACCTCTTTAAATGGTGGTCACGTAACACACGAGAGGGATTTAAGTCCGATACACACTACAACCGTGAAATATCTTGAGGAGCGTATTATTTGTGAGCGATAAAAGGGCGTTTGTCGCGTTCACAAATTAGCGTGATCTCGCTTTAACATAATGATGGTTGCGCGACTTTATACTTGTAGCAGCGACTACTTATATTCGCAATGACCTTGCTGTACGTTCCATGTTAATGAACCGTGTGTGTTTGAACAAGCGTGTTGTTAACTTGCGACTTCCGAATTAGCACCTTATTATGTTGATGCTACGTATTTTGTTAATTTATTTTTAACTTCAATTTCGCATTGAGTTTTATATTATGAGAAGGTCGGCATGATGAGCCTTGAAGTGATCGTTGATTGAAGTGTAAAGTATCACTTTAATTGGTACCGCATTTTTTATTATCATTACGTCTGTAAGTATTACTTGTTTTGTTTTATTATATTCTTTATATAAGACTGGCAACTGGTTTCAATTTGCGATCTCACTCAGTTTTTCCAAAAATTTTAATCCTTTTTTTCTGTAATGTGACAGTGATCAGTTAGAAAAATCGACGTATTTTTGGTTTAATATCAAATTTAAGATTGGATATTTAAACCCTCCGTTAGCGTCGTTTTTTTTTTGTTTCACTTTTATGCCAATAAAGGCTATAACTAAAAGCATGAGTTTTTTTACAAACGACATAGTGTTATTGGTATTCTATAACGCATTCATTATCCGAGCCTGGCAAGTTACTGCCTTGATATCCGCAAGAATTGTTACAGTGAAATACTAGGGTGTAAACAATTAAGAAAACAAGGAATTCGTTTAACGAATTTATTTTAAAAAAATGTAAACAATTAAAAACAAAAAGAAACAACAAAATAATAAAATTATGCTATAGTCATCTCACTCGGCGAAGTTTGAATAGAATTTATGATTAATATCTCAGTTAGATCTATAAGAAACTAAAGAAAAAGAAAAAAAAAAATCATGTAAGGTGTTGGACGACCAACAACTAAATGAAAATATAGGTAAATAAAATGATGGTGGTCCTTAGCTACTGGGGTCGAAGAAAACAAATGAAGCTCCACAGGGCTCAATGCTGTGCCCTAGGGGTCCTCAGAGGGAGATCCTGAGCTGATAAAGGAAGGGACGTGCCATTAGACGCACGAGCTCCTCGGTGCTCGAGGCTGTCGTTAGGCTATGCTCACCAGTCAGCTCATCTCACTCAGGGGTACGTTGGCATAACACCGTTAAGCCAGTGGTTTAATAATTCGAATTATAAAAAAAACCCTGAACATCTGAAACGCGTCGACAAACATTCATTACCATTTTCCACGCGGTAGATTCGGTTTTATTAAAGGTGTATTAAAGGTGGACAAGGAAAAAATATAAATAACCTGGAAGGAAAGGAGACCACGAATACCTTGTAGGTTAATCTAAATAACGTAAGGTCGACTGAAGGTCAAGATGAAATTTAAATGTTATTACTACTGATTTTAACACTTTGTACGGAACATTCTAAGGTTATAATAGTTACTGAAGAATTGAAAATATAAAAGTGTTCGACGACAATAACAGTGCGAGTTAAACACGTGTTTTCCACGATAAAAATGTAAGCCACAATGTGGTGAATTCTTATCGGGATTTGTGAAAGATCTGCCAACGTAGCTAATTCCGGCGCTGCAATCAACCATGCAGCAGCAGACTTTTTGGTAGTGATCACCAGCATGGTATTAAAAATTAGTGAACTACGAGGCTTGCACCTTCCAGTCGGAAAACGAAAAGGAAATGACCGAGCCCGGGTTATATTTTAATCATAACTGTCAAAACGTTGACAATTAATACGAGCCCATTATGACTCGACTTTCATCGTAAGACAGCTTGAATGATTTGAAAATATGAAATAAAGATATAGATAATTTGGTTATTATGCTAACAATTAAATTTTAAAAATGGATATTATTTATAGATATTATGTCACTGATACAATTTAAAGATGTAGAATTAATTACACTATGCGTATAATGAGTGTGACAAAGGCGGGAATTTCAAATAAATGTCAAGTTGGAAGAGGTACGAATTGTTCAACGTGACAGAGTCCTGCAATTGGTAACTTGCCTAAAATGTTGCGGATAAAATTAAATTAAGTAAATCATTGTTATTAATTAAAACAAACGTATATTGGTATAAAAAAACTAAAAATCTTATTATTGTCTACTAGATTGAAGTTTACAAATTTATTCAACCTAAACTCGTCATGAGTCAGTTATAGTTTTTTAATGATTCCCTACTGGTAAGACGAATAAATGCTGTATTTATATTTTACAATTGCAAAGCATAGATCACTTTGAGACAAATAACTGTTGTTAATTTAAAACCGCTAACTTATTTTCAAACATTGGTGTAACCGTCAAGGCCCTTCTAGTCAACAGCATTAGACAGTTTAAAAAAAACTAACTTATTGTTATGTTAATTTTATTGAAATCATTATTAAATATACAAGACAAATCAGTTGTCATTCTATCACAAAATTTGTGACAAATTAAAAGCGATATGCGCAATACATTCCACAATTTTAGTTTTTCATGGAACAAGTACACACCGATAGATTGTTTCCAACGGTGGTTTATGCATGTAAATGGCACACATCTTCAATTACATGTCATTTAATACTTTTCACTGTGCTGTAGGGATGTTTTTTTTTTATTAATAAATGATAGTTAATTCGTTGCCTATGTGTGAACGTCTTATTCTACCAGCTCTTTTTTATAAATATTTTCGAGTCATTATGAACTTGTAAAAAAAGTACATACAAAAATGTAAAATTACAATTTTTTTATAATTATTCTTGCTCTTTAGCGCCAATACATACATCATTTAACAATTGGGCCTCCTTCAATTTTGTGCTCTAGGATCATTATTTATTTGCTTTTTGTATATTTTTTTTGTGTTTTGTTTTTTCTTATTTATTGTCTTTATTTTTATTTCGAAATATTTTCGAGTGGAATAAATTTAATTGGACTATATGATGTTTTGTGTCTTTTTCTATAGGCTTTTGGCGTTCTACTTGTTATTAATCCTATTTTAAAACTGCAGGGTCTAGTTTGCATTCGTTCAGGTTTATAATATGAAAATGAAAATTATAAACGAAAGTTCTACACTTGTAAGAAGTATGGTTTGCAAAACCACAAATGTTTAAAATTATACTTAATGTATTTTTTGTATTTATGAGTTACCGTTTAATTATCACGATCTGTTATTGCAATTAATTCTATTACTTTGAATTGTTTAAGTACTTGCAGACGTTACAAACACAAGTAACTTATAAGGACGACTCGCCTATTTCGTTACCTTTCAAAGCTCAATCTGGTATTCCGACCGTGGTGCCAATTGGGCTATTCAATGTCAAACTCTTTGCCTGTAGCAAAAGACCTCGGTCAATCGAAAATTGATTATCACTTTATCGAATTGATCGATATCCAAACGATAAACATAGTATGTTTGGTAATGTTTTATAATTTAACTCCTATACCAAACACAGTTGCAAAATCTTTCATGTATTTTGAAAGTCAATGACTTAAGATAACTCTTGGTTTTTATTAAAAATACGTAATTCCAACTAAAGTCGTAACATTGAAAGTGAAAAGGTGATTATGAACAGGGCTTCGACAAATAAAATAACTAATATATAACTGTTGAAGGTTAATATATTGTATTTGTTCGTTTGAAGAGAATATTGAATTATTAAACAAATCAGTCTTTAAATTATCCCGTTGTTACTACGAATCCTTGCGTTCTCTGAAAGTTTGAATAATTGTAAACTATAGCTGTATTATTTCACCATTGTCTACATTCCCCGTAAAACCGGTTACAATATATTTATTAGGTACGATCTCAGTCACCTTATTGTTAATAATGTTAACTTTTATTACAAATACACACTTAAATGTAATAAACATAAAGGGTCGACATAACAAAGAATCATAACTGGAATCCAATAATTTCACAAACAACTGTGTAGTTAATTACTCCATTGCTGATATATTTACGCAGTACGTTTCAAAGTTAAGTTACTAATATGACCTTCGTAGCCTTCGTACCTTCGTAATATTGTCTTCAGTTTTTGTTGTTGTTGTGAGCTTTGTTATTTTAGTCAAAACAAATGACACTAAAAAAAAACATATTAACAACAATCGTAAGAGGACATGCGGCGGAAAACTAGGTATTTCAGATATTAATTGCTATCGCGTTGCGCCCCCAAGAAAGATTTATAAAACACGAAAGCGACAGCTGCATTTCGGGCTAATTTTACCAATGCACAATAGACAAAAACATAACTTCGTAGTACCCTGTTTCCTCATCCAAAACTGAACCGATTTTTAATTTTCCTCCAGTTTTAGAAAAATAATAACTTTGGCTACGCATGTACGTTTTGGCTTTTTTATTTTATTCATCAAATGTTGGACGAACGTCTGAAAATGACGGTAAAAATCGAGCATTTTCTAAGTTTTACAGGCTGCTAGTTTCTACAATAACTAATTTATCGAAAAAAATCAAAATATACGGGTATGCCGATGGTGGATATATATTATTTGGTATAAAATATTTACCATAATGCTATTATCTAGGGAGAAAAAAAAGGAACTACGTTTGTATGGAATAAATACCCCTAGGATATCCTCTTAAGCGTCTGACAATCATCAAAAGGATCGCAGTTCTAATTGGCACCTGTCGTAATAGGTCCTTCTTAGGAATAAGTCACAATAAATATAAAGTTAGTGTGAATATCAACCTCATCTTTTAGATTCAAATAAATTAACATATAATATTGAATGCATTTACCACTGAATATTATGAAAAGTACAGGCAATAAAACGTTTGAAACTCACGGAGACTTACTTCCATGTTTGATCATACAACAAGTAAAAGTATATTAATAGACCTTTTTCACGGTTCAGTTTCGAAAGCATCAAAGGCTAAGTTTTTTATAATATAAAACAGTGATACTGTATTGCTTTGTTCTAGTATAAATTATGATTTCTGAATCTAACAATGATAGAACGCAAAAAGAAATGCATGCTCACCTACATTTCTATCACTCTACAAAACACTGCAATGATAAAGAAACAAAATGGGAATTTATACTACACTCAGAATCTTTATTCGTAAAAAAAAACCAGTTGTATTTTATTAGATTTTGAATATGACATGTTAAAAGTAACTGCTATTATTTTAAATTACATTTTTCCTTTTACTCTTCGCCTTGTATCTGTATTACACAGTTGCGCATGCGACGCTCGGTCTCCGGTTGTCGGAAGTAGCGGTGCACATCCTTCTGTTGATGCGAATTGCAAACGTGACTAGATTATTTACAGCAAATTTTATATCGTTTATTTTAAAACTTTTTAACTTTTCATTCGTAAGAATTCTATATATGTATTACTTACTATATGTAATATGTTGTTTTGTTTTTTTTTTTCTATTGGTTTTTTGTACCTTCTTAACACTGATTAATGCATCTACTACTTCTAATTCTTTATACAAATCATTTATTTTAAGTAAATATTCTATATTTTCTTTTTTGGTTTTTCCTTTACCATTTACTTCGATTCTCGTGAGGAACTTAACCTTACTCTTTAGTAGTGCATATCCGGTTTGGGGATTTGGTGATATGCTGTCTTGAAGGTCATGTGAAATGACCTTGTAAAGTGGATTATAACTAGAACATTTAATGCTATTATAAAATATACTGAGTATTAACAACAGACAAAAAGCGAACACGAACGAAGCTTAATAATATCATGTTGTATTGTAATGAATATAAGAATTTTTAATAAGTCTAGTAATAATTAGTTAGGTAGAAGTAATGTCGGAAATATTATACAGATTACCTTGGTGCTGTTGAATATTAGAGACCGTGCGACTAGAATCATATTGTTCTATAATTTATCTTCGTAACGAAGTCTTGTTAACGTATGGAAAGTATTAAATTTATTACTAACTTTAAATGGTAAAATTAAAATTTATGATACGGAACGTCTGTTTGTATTCAGTTTATAATACCAATTCTACTGGATGTACTTTACAATTGTTTTAACTTGTGTGTATTTTGTTATTTAAGTATTTTTGACGGTCACTAGCGTTTGACCAAACCTCACACGTAATATTAAATTACTAATATTGGTATCCGGAGTGGTTTCCGGTCTTTGTGCTTCCGCGAATTCTGATATAAAAATAGAAACCGCTGGTTGTGGGGTACGGTCTAATGTCTACTGATACAACCAGGTGTGGGGTCCGGCATGGTTTACTTACTAAGTGTTAGTCAGTAATCCATACCAGATCCCGTCAGTTTACCACCTAATGAAGTGGATTCAGCCAGTGGAGTGTTTAAGACATTGATGATTTCTACTTGAAAAAAAAAAAACAATTATTCTTATTTTCGTTGACACCAACATCATGGCGTGGCTATAATAATATTAACTAAGTACTTTATTATTTCATTGTATTGCATATAATACATATAGAAACATTTGTCAGTTGTCAATTTTATAACTATGTTATAAAATAATAGCAAAATTATATCTATAGGTAAATAAAAAAATCTGTTTAATGATGATTGCATAAATAGGTAGTTGTGATACGTTTTAATAGCGATGTCACGGATGAACGAGCAGACAGACATGTCTGATACATATCGTGCAAGGTTACCTACTACCCACATGTATCTGTTACATTGAACGTTTTATTGTGATGTTATATATGATATTTAATCATTCGCTAAAGTGTACTTTTGTTTTATGCATGTTGTTGTATTGAAAAAAAAAAAAACATTTTAATATGGATAATGTAAGTGCAGAGATAAATACGTAACAGTTGTTCCTTTAAAATGAGATGCGTCAAATTATACGATATGTTTCCTGGCCATGATGATTTCAAATGAAATACGAAATCAATTAACTATGCTATGCACGCTACTATGTGCTCCGATTCCCAACTGCGGAGACTCCTGCCACTAAGGCGATACATTGACATTTTCATGAACTAGCATATTAGCATGAACTACATACCCACATACTTGCACACTACACATAAGTACATGGGTTCTGTATGACCTTGAGAACCGTAGGTGTAAGGCGGGGCAAATTTTCCGCAATTTACGGGTTAGGTAGTAACCACCTTGAGCATTAACCTGGCGTTTACGCCAGCTTTCCATTGTTTTTCTATTGTCTCCTTTTTATGGGTGATCGGCATATTAATAGTCTATTTTTGCCTTGTAACAAAGAAAACCTAATGCCTAAGCCGAGGTCCGTACCATTTTGGTATATTGATATTGCATGGGCGCTAGCAACACATCTCTCGGCCTTAAGCACTCGCCTTAAAGTATATATCATCCTTGCAACAGTAAACGAGAGATTGAATTTTTTAAAGTAGATTATGAAGGGATAACCGATCAGAATTAGAATGCTCGGACATCGGCTCTATCGAGTTAAGTTCGAATCTTATTCTTTAATGATTTTTGATGAAAAAAAAAACATCTTTTCAAACTCTGTCGGCTCCCTTCTGGCTATCTAGTGCAGATACCACCCGAAAAACACCCGTGCCCGGATAGTATCTGCACAATACGGAAGCTAAGAGAGTCATGCCTCCGCTTCATCCAGTTTTGAAGGACCGGGCGGATGGTGTCTACGGTACTATATACGGTACCGTAACGCACATCCGCCAGGTCCTCCTCCCATCGCCGAATAGCAGCTTCTTACGCTTTTCCTCTCTCAATCAATGCGTCCGAACGCTCGAAGCGGAGCTTACCACCAGCACTCCTCGCACCTCCGCTTCACGCTCCCACGGCAGGGATCCTGCGAGCACAAAGGCCGCCGACGCAGACACTGTTCTGTACCCACGTATCCCCCTTAACAACACTGTGCGCTGCGTGGCACGCATCACAGGTACGTTATTGCCGACAAGGGCGTCTGTCCACACTAGTGCCCCGTAGACATCCGTGCTACCCAAGAACCCTGCGTGGAGCTGGCGACACTTCTGGCTAGGTCCTCGCAAGTTTACTTCGGTCTCACTAATACAATAGGTAAGGGTAGTGCGTAAATGCATTTCCCCCCGTCAAAAAAAAAAAAAAGGTTCTCGCAAGTTTGGGAGGAACTGCCCCAATGCCGCCGCGTCACCGGCGATGCGCGGTCTGAGCCCACTAAAATAGGGTTCAAACCGCCATCTCCCGTCCAGGATCAGACTCACATATTTCATCTGGGCTTTCACCCGGATCCGGTACACTCCCACTGAGATGCTGGTGCCATAGGGTGATCCGCGCCGAGACTCGTGAAACAATAGTGCCTCGGTCTTGTCCACTGCAACCCTGAGCCCCTGCATCTTGATGCGCCTGACCACTAGAGTTACTCCCTCCAGGGTCAGGCGTTCTATTCCCCGCACTCCCACCCTGAGGAACGACCATGGTGTCGTCCGCATAATAAACGACGTGCACTATACTAGGGGGTGCTCTGCGGACGTCCCAGTCGTAGCCCAGATTCCACATGAGCGGTGCTAGGACTGACCCCTGTGGAACCCCGTAGCCCGTCGTACGCCTGACGGTGGTGCCCTCTCCGTCGATGTAGGTTACCTCCCTGTTCTCGAGGTAACTTCTCAACAGATCCCGCATGTACTGAGGCACTCCGAAATACCGGAGCACCTCGATTGTCACGGCATGCAGAATGCGTTGGTGATCTCCAAGGACACCGCCAACAACCTATCCCCTGGGTGTACCGCCCTCCTAGCTTACTCCATACGAACTTCAAATTTCATAATGTGTCGTCATACACATATAGGTATTTTCCGGCGGCGTCACTTGACTCTAAGCGTGTTTAGCATCTTGGACACAACATCATCATTTTATCATTTGGTGAAATTGTGTGGTTAAACGCAAATTAATAGACGTATCAAAAAAAAAGGTTTTTTTTTGTATAGTTAATAATTATTATACTATAAGTATATATCTTAGTTCGATAAAATGCGATTATTATGTATTTATTTGTAATTGTGATACAATTTTAAATGCAAATAATCTAATAAATAAAACTGAAGTGTCTGTTTGTAATGTCAAAATATTTTTTTTACTGAATAGATATGAATGTATATACGACACCTATTCATGAATACAATTTTTTAAATTTTTGTCTACCTGTTTGTTCCGGGTAATCTCCGGAACGACTGATTTTGAGGAGCCTTTTTCGTACATAACTGAAGTTACTTTGCGTAACTTAGGCTACTCTATTTTTTTAAAAATAATTGGAACCCTAATTATAAAATGTATAAAAAAACATAAAACTCATAAAAGTGGAGTAAAATCCGATTAAATGCACAATTTTACTGGGAGGTATTTGAATTTATAAGGAGTAATGGCTTAAAGTTTTAAATTTAAGTTAGATTGCTTTGCTGCTTTGTTGATAGCAAAAAAAATGTGAAAATAATTACGGTCCCGTATAAAAAAATTAAAAAGTATAGTATGCAGGGAAAATATATAAAACGCGGGTACAGCCACGGGCACACAGCTAGTTTATAATAATAATAATTTGAAAAAACATTTTCTTGGTGTTCGAATATACTCCACTCCAATTGTAAATTAGTGAATAGATTCAAATTTAGATTCATATATGAAAATATTCGAGGAATTATCGAAAACCTAGGTTCTCAATGTGGGCGATAACACCCCTTTGTGGAAATAGAAAACCAATATAATATTAGGAGGAATTGAAATAGCGCAGAGAAGGCGTTGGTAATTTGGTAATTTTATGGGGTAAATGGGGTAAAAAAAAATAAAAGATGGGGGCTCTAAATAAACATATTCCCAAAGTGTGCGATAAGCAAAATAAGGTTGAGAAACTGGTCTAGCCAAAAATACCATTACGATTTTTTCATAAAGGTTAAGTTGTATTAATAACATTACAATACCTAACAAAAAAAAACAACCCATTTTGATTCTATATAAGACATTTAGTTGACGTAATATATTTTTTAATACACGTGTTAACTGTGTCATAGACCATCAGTTGTTAAGTATATGAATTAATTGAAGACAAGTCGACAGTAGGTTGGCTGAATGTAAATCGGCCTGTGACCTCACTCGCAGCGGTAAAAAAAACACGCTCTCGGGTTATCGTCTTTGGCTTTGGTCAAGCATTTTTTTATATATCATTGACGTCAACATTTCATACATGCATAATATTTGTTTCGGACGCCCATTTTGTGTATAGCTAATAGAAATAGTTTAATTTCGTTTTATAAATATAGTTCATTAAGTCATTATTTATAAGGATATCATTAATTAGATAAATAAATTTATAATGAACGAATAATTTTTAACCAATTTTTAAGTAATAACGTATATGTCAATAAATTTTTATTTGAGTATAAGGAAATAAATGATAACCTATTTGGTACCGACTCGCGACTCGCGACTCGCGTTGTGTTACCTAATAATATTGATTTATTAATTGTTATTGCTACTATTTACTTCTCTATGCATATATTAATCAGATAGTCTTGTAATCTGTCGAAATCACAAAAACTTTCCGTTTATAATTATTATCAACATGTCTTTCAGTCACGCTAATATATATGTATACCCGCAGAGGCTTAAACAATCAATTTGATTTCCATTTAGCAAAAGGTGAGAAATGAAAGGGAATTTCGCATCTTCCTGTAAATTAATGAGAACGCCGCTTACGACATTTGCAATCGCACCTCGTTTCCACAATACCGAGCGACGACGGTGCGCCCGTGTTCTGCCGCGGCGACTAATGACCATAATACGAAACAACTAAACCATCTCTGTCTCGCTCACGCACACTAAGGATACATACTCTCCGTCTCTATCGCACGATACCCGGAGTGGCAACGTAGCGTTACAACCCGGATAAATTACATCCTATTAACTGTGTTCCGGTGCTCGATTTAAGCTTTTGAGTCTCCCTCTGTAAGGATTGAAATGGCATAAGGCCGTTTATATACTCTTAATTGTTTATTTTAAATTTTCTCTCTTACAAGATAAAGTCGATATTGTATCGTTGCGGCCGTCGGTTATAGCGTTCCGGTTACGTTTATTTGTGATTATTAATTTGCCGTCAAATAAAGGGGGCCGCTCACTTGGGCGTGCGTGTCGGCACAAATATCTGCCATACTTCGGAATCAGTGATTATTTTTTTGTTGCCTTGACTTTGCAGACTGAGAGACATTTTAGTGCACTATTATTTTCGTTTCGCTTCATACGTGGAACGGCATCGCCAACTGACTACCAATTAGTTGTAGATGGCGCCTGCGAGATAACATTGTTTTTTTGAAGCTTTACAATGCATTCGAACAAATCAAATTAATCATGTTTATTATTTATACGTAATGTACATTATTATGTCGATTACCCATAAAATGAGACAATAGGAAAACAATGGAAGCTGGCGTAAACGCCAGGTTAGTGTTCAAGGGGTTAATAATATTCGTATCTTTTATTTCGTTTTATTAAATTGCGTATCAAGGAAGAAAGAGGTTGCTTAATTGAAATAACATTAGGATGTTATTTACATTTTTCAAAATTTTTTTATTATTATGCCGTTCGATTTTATTACACTTTATTTAAATTAAAGAAAACTATGTACTTATATTAAAGTAAAATTACAGTATTTCGTACTAATAAAATTAGAAGGATAATCGATTTTTTCTCGGACAAAGGGGCCTCTTTGTCCTAATATTTTTATTCTTATCTCTAGCGTTGCTGTTGTCAAGGCAGGCCGTTCACCTTTCAATGTTCATACGTTATACTGTATGCGGCAATGAACGGATACATACGGTCTTATTACAAAAACAAAAATAACTAGCGTTAAACACGTTTTTTACTAAACAGTATCTAAAATTTAAAATCGTATAAATGTAACAAACAACCCTAAAGCACTCATTTGTAATTCAACATTTTTAACCCCTTGAGCACTTACCTGGCGTTTACACCAGCTTTCTATTGTTTTTCTATTCTTTTCAACGGGAGTTAAACTTTTTTGTAATAACACCGATACTGTTTGTGACGTAGATTTTAACTTGTAACCAGTTTAGTAAATTTTTATCTTCATTTTAAGAAGTTTATTTATTTTTGTTCTATTTATCTACCTATATATGGTAAAAGTGCCATGTAATGTTAATTACACAGTAACTTACAAAATAGCTACGCGGCTAGCTCGCGCAAAACTTCCTGCTAAATTTAATGTGAATTTTGTTTAATATCAGCTAGTGTGTACGAGACCTTAAATATGTAGGACAAATGTTAATCTTAACATTTTTATGAAAAATAAATATTGAGTAATTTTAGTTGTTCTATTATTTTTTTAAAATAAATCTTGATATTTTTTACATTTCTATGTATTTCAAATGATTGATGTGATTTTCCGTGCTAGACGTCGAAATATATTACCTTATATATTTTTATTTTAAATGAAAGTCACTTATTAATTTGTTTTTTTCTTAATGTAAATACGACTATTATAACTTATTACTATTATAACTATTAAAACTGCTGAGTTTTAACATTTTCACTTTCGATCTGCTGAGTTAAGGGGAATTAGAATCTTTATACTTTGCCTACCTAATTACCTAAAAAAAAGGAATAAAATACTAGATTTTTTTGTTTCTTAACTTATTTAAGTATTATACAAGAAGAAAAACACCAAACCCATATAAATATAAAAGTACGACATAGATTTCATCTCTCTCTCTCTCTTTCTATCTCTCTCTGATCCAATTTGACCTCATTCTTATTCAAGTCACTCCGCCGCAAACGTATTCCGCTATATTTCGGATGCATTAGGAAGGTTTTTTTTTTACCGAATTTCATGGGTGTATGTTTTATATTTCGATGTTTTATATTTGTATATATGTTTATATATATATAATGCCTACGCATTACAGAGACTGACATTTGACAAGAGTTGAGTTTTAAATTTTTTGAGTTTTGGACTATTTTTTTTTTTTTCTTTGTATTGATAGTATTTGATAACAATGTTATGTGATGTTACGATTGATTTCGCTATGCCTAATCAAACAGGTGCTCTGATATCAACACCTGAAGATTCACGTCAATGATAAATCAAATCATTTTTTTTTTTTATTATTTGGGCCCTGAAAATGAGCTTATGTACGTCAATAAAGAAGTCTGGCAAGCAACTCGATCTGGTTTTTTTTAAATAAAACTGTACAGATTATCGTTTCAGGTGGTTTTAAAGGAAACACTGAGAGAAGTGTCATTTCCAGACATTACTATCGTTCATGTAAATGATCCATTCTGTAATAAATAAAATAACCTTTGTTCATTAAACCCTGTTTGACATCGTGCTTAAACTTACTGTCATTTAACATCAGGTGAGAATGTGGTACTGAAGTACTGAGCCTATATCGTGTAAAAAAATGCTGTACAACCCACTATTACCTAAAAAGCTTTTATTAAGCTTTTATTTACACTTACTAAGCCTAAGATATTAGAGTTTTAGTAAGTAGCCTAGTATAGTAAGCAATGCCTAGAAAATGCCATAATACTGTTTTCTTCATCCAAAAGCTCACGTTCGTTTTAAGATTAGCTTGGGGTTTTATTCACAAATAAAAAAAACAGTTTAATTTTGTCTTTTTATATTGGTCACATCTTGTCAAATTGAATATGTAGTACAGTATAACTCATGCATAGTATTTATTCGATTAACATGAAGAAGAAGCCAAAGTACAAGACAGCATTATTTATTGATTTGTCAAATTAATTCATCAATATAATTATTACGCATATTGTTTTCCCTATAAATATACATTTATAATACCATTTGAAAGTACCAACTTCATTTAATTTACTAAAATGCTAAGCAGAAACGAACTTTTTCTGTTATGTTTTTAGGTTTACATTTACTGTTGTTAATCGAACACTTTTCCTGTTTCTAAGGGTTACTTGAATACTCAATACATGATTGAGTAACTGTAGTTTGTGATGAATGACACTAGATGGCGACGAAGCAAAGTTAGATCCGGTTTACACAATTTTATGTTTGTATATTAATTAATTACATACAACTGTTAACCCAGATTAGGATATATATAGTTTTATATAACGAGGATTTTTTTAAATAGAAAAACTATAAACTACTTAACCGATTTATAAAATTCTTTCACTACTTATAGAAAGGTACACTATTAGTGAGTTACATTGGCTACCTGTATGTTACCTTTTAAGTTAGGAATTTGGATGAAATTTCCTACGGAAATAGTGTGAAATCCAGGGAGTGACATGGGAGTTTGTATTCCGAAAATCCCACGGGAATGGGTACTACGCGGGTAAAACCGCGGAGAGCAGTTGGTCTTTATATAAATAGGCAATAATAAAACATTGTCCTTAAATATTATCGATAAAAACAATTATCGAAAATATTTTCTCAAATTTCGAGTAACAAATATTAAGTAAATAATATATTTATTTGTTATTTATAACTAGGTACGCCCCGTGGGTCTGTTCCCAGTGTACAAGTTATTCATCTAACCGAATGAAGCGATGATGGCGCAGTGTATAGTGAGTGCGGCCGGAATCCTCGTCAATGGACGCAGGTTCAAATCTACCTATCCAACTCTAAAATCAGCCTGCGCTTTCGGTGAAGGAAAACATCGTAAGGAAACCATAGTATGGTGGTAGGGCATTTTCTAACAATGCCCAGCTGGGTAGCTACCACCCTCAAGTATGAAAACCTGTCGCCAAATACTAATAGGTGTGTTCCGGCAGCATCACTTGAGAACCAGTATCTTTAAGCTTAGTGTGTTTACCATTCGGGATTACATCGTCACTTAAAGACCATTTGAGATTGTGGTCAAAGCACTAAACCTATGCCGTGTAAAAAAACAAGAACTTTATAGAGAGATGATACGTTTGAAAGAAGCTACTACTACTATTTTATGACAGCAATTTTATCCAGTTTAAATAAACTCGGTTATTCAAAACACTCTTCTCAAAGGCCATGTTTATATCTAGTAAGCAGTCGAGTTAAACCCAACGATTAGATTTTCATAACCTTTGTCGGTTGTGGCGACACCACGCACTACGCCCACGTTCTCTCCCTTTATATCTTTCTCTCTCTCTCTAACCACCACCCATAGCCATCGAATTTACCCTTTAAAGGTGAACACCTGTGTCTTAGGAGTATTGATATCGCATCACTACGGTTTAATTTGAAACAATTAATTAATGTTCATCTAGAGTATTGAATAAATAGCACTTAATTTATTCATTATATTTACTGGTTGTTTTTTATACCCTTATTAACGTATTGAAAGTAATGATGCTTATTTTCATACTTGAAAGAGATTCGGACGATGTTTTGTCTTTAGGCAAAGGGTAAAGGTAATTTTGCAATTACTACCAAAATTAAAGCTCAATTGTAAATTTTATTGTCAACCAAAATTGTTATTTATAACGGGATAAAAGTATTACGTTTTTATACTGTTATTTTTGAAGTTTAGCTTTCTTATATGTAATTTTCGTTATAATAATAATAATAAAAAAAATGATAATATAAATAGGCAAAGGCATTTCTCTCCTCTGTTTTTATAGCTCATGGCGAGGTTTTTAGAATATAATAGAAACAGTTTTTTCTTCTCTTCAAAATTTAACATTGGCAATTTAACGTTAACTGTCAATAAATTCTGTTAACATAAAAAAATGCACATTTGCATGTGGTATTTTTTCTCAAATCGGAGTAACCGATGCCCGATGGGGCTAACGGATTCTCGAATAGCGTCCTCGCACTGGAAGACGCAGCCTTGGTAGGTCCCCAAAAAGTGAACCGAAGACCTGGTGAAGGTCGCGGGAATTCGGTGGGTACGGATGGCGCAAGACTGGTGTTGTGGAGATCTTTGGGTCAGACCTTTGTCCAGCAGTGGACGTCTTTCGGTTGAGTATGGTTGGATAGATGAATACTCTTTTAAAACAATGGCTTTAAAAAAGTAACCGTGTCGTGTGTGAACTTGATTAGTCTTACGACAAAATACTTTCAGTGCACGTTTCAAGAGTAATTATGTGTTGTCTGTGGTCCTGCCGTATGGTATCGTTATTAAAGACCCGGTATAATACATGTAATCGGTTAACAACATCTAATCATGCGGTAATAAACAGTTTAAGGTTATATTGATACGCCCAGATTCTGCGGCGGGCGCGTGAGAGGGCGCGCTCGTCTCTACCTGAGTTTATTTATCAATTCATTAAGCGATGTCGCCCACACTTTCAAAAAACCTCTTAAAAGGCTGTGAAGACATTCCGAATTACAACTTTATGATACAATATTTTTAAGGAATAAATAAATAATATGTTCAATTAAAGATATTCTATTTAATAATTTATGTACAAGTTTAATAATAAAACAAACACAAAAATAGTGGTTAGAATAACAAACTGATATTGCAAAACTAATTCTGCATTGATTTGCAAAATAACATATTAATCTAGATATCATTCTTATATTAACACTAGCTATGTTCCGTGGCTACGCCCGCGTTCTATGTGTTCTTTTTTTTATATGGAACCCTAATTATTTTGCTAAAACTTTTTTGGTACTAAGATAAAGTAAATGTATTTCTCATAAATCCAAGCACTTGTCCGTAAAATTGTGAATTGAATCGGATTATATTAATCTTTTATGAGTTTCTTTTTACGCAGACCCCTATTTATTTTCGAAAATTAAAAGTACCCTAAATTACCCAGAGTAACTTCATCTATCTACCAAAAAAAGTCCCATTAAAATCGATCAAGCCGTTCCGGAGATCACCCATTAAAAATAGACAGACGGACAAACAGACAAAATTTTTATAAAATTGTATTTTTGGTATAGGTGTCGTATATTCATACATTCATACCTATTTAGTAAAAAAAAAAAATAATAATTTTGACATTATAAACAGACACTCGCAACTTTATTTATTAGTATGGGTATTATGTTCGTTTGAGCGTTGTTTACTTACACCTCAAGAACCATTGAATATAATACTCGTATGTATATAAAAGTAAAAAGTAAAGTCCTTTTTAAAAGTAAGCTCTGGACAGCTTCTTATGTATACTTTGATAGATTAATTAATATATTATGTAGCAAGTTATTAGAATAATTGACATGACCAAATGAATCATTCCTTTCCATAACCAGAAGCTTTGGTTGTCTATAATAATTAATTTACTGCTAAAGTCAATAGGAATGCATTGTTCAGATTGTAACAGTGATACGAAATCAAAAAGGTCGAAGTTGCAAGGCCGTCCTCGTCGTTAGGACTTATCGCCGATTGGTACGAACTGAAGACGCGGAGAAAATGCGATAAAATCGTCAGCTTTTCCCTGTAATATTATTATAATAACCATTTTCATTTGAAGTATATACTTTCAACATTATGTGTTTGTTTTATGCAGGCGATTAATTAAATAGTAAATTATTTTAAACTAGCTTTGCCCGCGGCTTCACCCGGTTGAAATTCAGACTATTTGCATCCTATGTTCTCTCTCTGGATACAATATAATATGTTATTACCAAATTTCATTGAATCCGGTTTAATATTTTTTGCGTGATTGACTAAGAACTTAAAAAAAAACTTAAAAACTAAAAAAAAAAAAAATCTATCGAAAAATTAAGTATCTTCAATGTACAGATTATGAGTGCTAAAAGCTTAAGGTGTCTGATAGATATTAATTTAATTACTATTTAAAAAGGCATCACTTGAAAATGACTAAACAAATTTGGATATAATTTTCAGAATACAAGAGTGAACATTAGAATGTATCTAGGGCTAAGAAGCAATAAAAAATTATTTATTTTGATAAAAACGAAATCACAGATTGACGCACAGTATTTAATATAACTTATTTAGGTACAATAATCAACTCGAACGATTTATTGGTAAGCTGAGCAAAGTCGCCCTTTCTCCCTTTTGCAAGACGAACATCGATGCGTGAAATGATCAATTTAAACTGTAAATTTTTACGATTCTTTTGCATGATTATCAATCGTTTTGGATATATTTGCTTTTAATTTTATCATTTATGGTTAAATAATTCCCTACATATACAATCGATGTCATATAAACGTAACCTCAATTTACTTACTAGCCTATTTAATTAAGGTAGAGTTTGTAAAATCGAGTGTCTTTAAAAAAATAATAATTGTATTTTATTTTTCTACTTTCAGGTATGTACACAGATAACAATACTTCGTGAGTAACTAAATGATAAAAAATTATATTTACTTAAATTCAATGAGGAAATCAACACAAGAACCAAAGTAACCGTGATTACCGAAGAATAATCATATTATATATTATATTGGCAAATTATATTATGGGTGAGGTATATTGCTCTTAGATACTGGACCCCTATGGAAGCCATGATCAAGTATCGGAAGACGCAGCGTTGGCAGGTCCCCTACAAGGTGAACTGACGACCCAGTGAAGATCACGACAATGTGCTAACTCTGTGTGGCGCAAGACCGGTCGTTGTGGAGATCTTTCGGGAAAGGTTATGCCCAGTGGTGAACGTCTTTTCGCTGTCATGATGATTAACCATATTAAATTCCAATTGTAGTGAGCACAGATTTGTTCTTTCAAGTTAATTAATAAAACAAGTTTTATTAAGTAACCAGTACAAATTCACCTAAGGTTAAACTTTGTATGATCTTAAGAGTGCGAATGTTTATATGTGAGTACAATTGATACATATTTTATAAATCCATGTAATTTGATTGCTGTAATATTGTGATTCAGGTGACTCCTAGTTCATATAATAGCTTATATTGACGAATTTAAAATCTATGAAACGTAAACATTTGTATAGAACTGCAAATTTCTTTCTATGTGAAAACTATAATATGTCGTTCGTTGTTAATTTTGGGTTTGAATACCAATACTGAGGTATTTATAGTATGACATATATGTTAACCTCTTCACTAAGCGTCCATATAAACAGATGGTAAATGAAATTGTACTTGAGCACGGAACACTAGAACCAGTGTATCAAAAGGTCGTGGAGCCTACGGGGTGGGTATAGAGCGCTAGGAATGGGGCGACGCTACGGCAGCTCGCAATCCAAACGTTCCCTAGCCTCCCTCTCCAGACCCGGCGACTAATTTCCGACAGACTAGTCCGCTACTTCCTTACAATGTTTCAAATAAAGAGTTATGTTTACTTACTTCACCAGTTTAAGCCTTGTTGGTGATAACAAGCGTCAAGTTACTTAAGTTTTCCTGTTAGACGATAACGTCATTAAGACGTTTTTGAGTCTTCCGCTTTTAATACTGTTTTTCTATACCGTCTGCCGACAGAGATAATATGGATGTAAATTCGGTTTCTACTTTAATTTCGTAATAAAACTAATGTTGAAATACTTTTAACTATTAAATAAATAAATAAGTAGGGATGTCGTGCCCGTCTGGGTCGCTACCACCATGCGCATTGTGAAAAACCCGTCATAGTTCCGCGATCAACCAGTGTAGTAGATCCAGTAGTTACCGTGATGGTATGGTAATTCCAGCATTATTATGACGACTATCGATAGACTCGTCTATTAGTGGACTTTGTTTAAAATCGGATACTCGCAGTTACTTTGTCAGTAAGGTATTTATATATATATTTATAGGTATCACAATGTAAAAGCTTATTGTAAAGCAAATTTCGGATTATCCATTAATACCGTAACAGCACGAGGATCTTGATAGTACAATCCAGTACGCGATGCGCCCACTCGCAACTCCCACGCTTATTTGATAGTGTAAATCCTATAGTGCAACAAATGTCAGAGGTAAATATTGATAAGTGATTAGTAGGAAAACGTGGCTTTTAGAGAAAACGTGTATGGAAAGTAATTTTTGCATTTTTTTTACAGAGACTATTTATTAGTCATGAAAACAATGCATGGGGAATTAAAATCTTACCATTCTTATAACCGTTTTTCCTAAACGTTTCAACATACATTATTATTTTTATTGAATATAACCCATAATAATCCGACGACTCAGAGTGTTTTTAATAGAATTATGTGATCGTACACACAAACTGGAAAGTTTCCAAGAAAGACTTCATTCTTCCTTTGGACGGTTATTGTACGAACTTCGAGGTAGGAACATGAAAACACAAATTCTTTATCGGTTCTCAGTAACGATTTGATTAATCGCTTGCCGAAATAATTTCTGATTTGTAGGTGTACGTTTATTTACGTTATTTACTACACGTTTAATATATTTTATTTTGAAATGAATTGTTTGCAATCCAACTAATTCTAAGCTTTTGCTTAATATGTCGAGAACCCGTAAAACTAAGACAATAGAAAAACAATGGAAAGCTGGCGTAAACGCCAGGTAAGTGCTCAAGGGGTTAAAAGTAAAAAAAATAGTGTGGTATAAGGGAATGTTGAGGTGTGGTAGAGAATGTAATGACAAACACAGAGAAAGTGCTGCTTTTTTTTGGCTTGAGTGACAAAACAAATTAACAAGGAGAGGGTGACTGGGCAAACCGATAAGGGTCTATCTAGACGAACTTATCTCGACCAGATTGAAGACGTTCTCAAGAATAGCCAGGTCAAAAGTAGAAAAAGCGAAAGACGTGTGCCAAGATTATAGCATTATGTAGTCTCTGCATTCCCCAATATGGGAGATAGGCGAGGTGTCATGTACAGATGTATACATATGTGTATTGTCGCTTAAAAGTAGGTAATATGAGTTTAAAATAGGTTTTGCTATGTATGGTAAGACAGTTCGTCAGCGCACTTGTGTCGAACGTGGGTTTCCGCACGTACGTTTTATGTGTAATACTGTTAAATATAGTATTATCGAAAGAATTTAAAACCGAACATTAACTTATTATCAGTTTTCTAAAGCTATGTGTTTACCAGAACAATTAGCTTATTCAAGCACATGATGATGCTGTTAATAATGTTTATGGAACTTTTGAGTACCAATAGTATGAGCTCAAAAAGCGCAAATTACAAATTCATTCGTAACAAGTAATGCGAACAAAATCAAAGGGAGCCCAAGGCGACGTACCTTTGTCATGACAATCTCCAGAGGCGGTTAAGCCTAATATATTTGTTTCGTTCAGCAATATCTAAACTTACAAGCGACGTTTGGTAAGACATGACATTTTAAGGCGTGGATTCGTGATCACAAAATTTCAAGTTAATCAGTAAAAACAAAAAAGGTCTCGAAATGTGGAAAAAACATTACAGTGTGAAATGATAAGATCATATGCCTAATGAATTTCTGTTTTGTTATAATGGGAATATTTTTTTAGTTCGTCTGTTTAAAGGCAGATGAAGAAATACACACAATTGACTTTGTCAAGTTATGACGTCACGACAAATTCGTCATATCACAGCTTGTGTTATGGCACGAATAGAGCTTTTAAATGCATCGGAGCTTAGTGTCATTATCAATCTCGGATCTGTATTTGGTTTAAAATACCTTGTTATCTTGTCAAGTTTGATCTGTTATACTTTTTGAAGTGATATACAGATCAATAAATCTATCTATTAATCTTGAAGCGATGATGGCGCAGTGGATAGTGCGGCCGGATTCCGCGTCAATGGACACGGGTTCGAATCCATCTATCCAACTCCAAAATCAGCCTGAGTTTTCTGTGAAGGAAAACATCGTGAGGAGACCATAGCTTGGTGGTGTAGGGCATTTTCTATAATATCCGCCTGGTTTAAACTACCACCTTCAAGTTTTGAAAACTTGTCGCCAAATATCTATAGGTGTGTTCCGGCAGCATCATTTGAGAACCCAGTACCTCTGGCTTAGCGTGTTTACCATCATGGACCACATCGTCATTTAACATCAGACGAGATTGTGGTCAAAGCACTGAGCCTATATCGTATTAAAAAAATCAATTCTATTAATCATTATAAATAAGCAAACTTGTAACATATTCTAAAAAATTACAAAGGAATTTGTTTTGAAATATTTACTTTTTTCTTAGTCATGAAAATAGAAACCCCAAATATAATAACTACTGATAGGGGAAGCAAAGTAGTTACCATGCAGTTTAAATTCTACTCGAAGACTATTTCAACTTTGTTATAATATATTTTAATTTAGAATGATTGAACTAATTGAACCTCCTCTCATATTATTTCAATGTAATGTAACAATAAATATATTGGTGTAAATAAATGCACCTACATATTAATAAAAAACATTACAGGAAGGCGTGACAAACAAAATATGGAAATCTCTTCGCAAATTGTCTTAAGACGTATCGAATTCGATAAAAGGTATTTATAAGAAAGTTATAGGTTCTCTAACAAACATTAGTGCCATTGAACACGCAGACAAAGCAAGCCAGAAGCAGTAAAGAAGTCTAATAAAATAAATTACATATTACTACGGTTGTAAAATGTACTCGAGACGCGTTTATCGGGTACATACAAATGTGTCTATAAGCAAGCACAATGTAAGTCGACGGATGTGAAATTACTTTGCAGTGCTACCCTGCAACTGATACAAAATACTACTAATTTAAGAGATATAAATAAATTTATAATTATAGAACACCTTTCTATACATCGTGTTTTAGACCCCAATTAAACTCCGGCTCCACTCATTGTCTAGAACATAAACTGAAAAAATTGATTAGTATTATAATACTAACATATTTATAAACAACTTAGTAGAACAGACACATCAGTAAATTATAAGTTGGCAGGCTTTATGTTTAGAGTTGAAATACTTCGTATGCCAATTACTGAACATAATTCACTCATGACTGCTGCTTTCAATTTTAAATATATTTAATTATTAAATAGGTTTACGATGTTTACTTATATCTTCTCTCAGAAAAGTCTGACACGAAGATAACACTTGAAGTGAGTTATTTTTTACGTACTCCTCGTAATCTACCTCTACCCGGAACTTCATCAACTTTCCTATAAAATATCTGTTGCATTGGATTGTAAAAGCTATTTAACATAAATTATTAATTTCAAATACGTGTAGACCACAGAGAAGAACATATCTGATGAAGTCGAACGTTTCAAACGACAGAAAATAACTTGTATCATCGCGAAGACAAGTATGGTTCATTAGTGAATTTCGATATTCAAAAGCTCAATGTATTGTGTCACAAAGATGAAAAGGGCAAACTGATTATATTACTTTAAAAGCGGGCAGTTTAAATGCAAGAAATATTTAAACTCTGATCGTAATGCAATACTATATAACAATCACAAGCTATCAGCCGTTCAAGTATATCTTTTGTCTGTCATTAGTCTGTCAACAAGAAATATAATTAATTTTATGATAACCATGGAAAGTACTCTTATACTATTCATACCTCTGTATGAAACATGTGGTGGTATTCCTAAGTCATTAGTAATTTTCTAAGTTGACAATGAAATTAAGTATATTTTTCATTTGTATGTTTCATTTTAACATTCATTCGCGCTTAGTATGAAACAGTCTTACGGGCTAAGAAGGATTTTTTGGCGGTTTCTTAGTAATTGCTTTTCATCAATATGGTTTTGATTTGTATTCATAATCTTGCTCTATTTGACCCTTATTACATTAATCAATATTGGTGTCATTTTACGTGATATAATAATAATAATAAGTTTCGATATTAATTTTAAAATGTCACAGTAACTCGCTGAAAGGATACAAATTTGATAGACAAAAATATAAGAGAAAATTAAGCTAGAAGAATTATAACACAGTGATGGGAATAAATTATTTGAAAATCGTTAAAAAGGGAAATATTTAGAAAGACGGAGAGAGTGGCTATCCTAGGGACGATCGTAGGGTCATGATTCCCCCCACACCCATAATTGTACGCGTCAAATTAACAAATCTTTCAAAAGGAAACAGTTTACGAAAGCTTTAAATTTATCACTTACTTCCTGCTTAAAACGTCTAATTATTGAAATTAAAAATAGCTAAGTAACGCGAAACACGATAATTCAACCCGCGCCCAGTCTTTGGTTGCGATCGTTCCTGGATACCAGCACAAAGTTTACTATAGAACATGTCGCAGTGGCTCTGTGTTACATGTTCTGTACAACTAGTACATTACAAATGCTCATATGGTGCTGGCATTGCGCCGCCGTTACGTCGCGCCCACTGTGCGTTGAAATCATTAGATGCGCAGCGCAACACGGCGACTGTGACCGCGACCGGATGACATGAACCGTGTCTTGTGTTCGCGGATGGGTACCGTTACCTCCTCGTACACATTATGGACTTTATTATATTAAAAAAACTCGTTCTCTTGTTACGTATGCGATTGATATTATTATAGATTTCTTTCGACTTTCTCCACGGCTCAACGTAATAATACGTCTTCTGAATTTCTTAATGAACTGTAAATTTAGTTCATATAAAGAACGCAACAGGTTATAAATTTACCAAATAAAACTATTATTGTATATTTTTTTCGTTTAGTTAAACTAAAATGACGCTTGACATTCAATTCGCCTTTGTATAAATATGAATGTGTAATTACTTGTTTACTATTTATTATGCCAATATCTACGTCTGTTGTAAGAAGTCTTAGCAATAGTCCTGTATTTTTGGATTATGATAGTCGTGTAAGGATTGTTATCGTAACTTATACTTTTTAATACATATTAATAATAATTTTATTCAAACTTAATTTAAAGTAAATATTTAAATATAAATGTCCGTTGACATTTAAACTAGGATATCCTGTATTTTAACGTGAGATTTTTTTATGTAGTAAATAATTCAAGTTCATTGTATATTTTGCAAGCGAAACTGGATTTGTGTATTCTAGGCACATTGTGTATTCGACAGTTACTAATCAACGCAAAAGTTATTTGAAAATTAGTTGTATTCATTATTTAGGTACCTACTAGTTTTGTTAATGATTTATGTTTAGAGAAAACAAAGTAGATTATAGTATCGTTATAAAAATCAAGATATATCTAATTTCTAAAGTCGAAAAGGTAAGCTCAATTCTTTGATGATTTTTGTCAAAAATTAACAATTCTCAAGATATCGTTGCGCAAGCGTGTTCGAGACTCCGAGCAATGAACACAACGAACTACCATTAGTGGAAAGTTTTAATTGTTAAACCTGAACATTGAATGGTACGTGTTACATAAACATGCATAGTAGTACATTTTTATGTTTAGAATACACAATAAGCTACTTACTATATGTACCTACGTGAAAAAAACGGAACACAATTAAATTGATAAAGCATTCGAAATTTTAAGAAGTCGTCGGCGTAAATTTACAATTTGTTTCGACATCTGTTTATCATTAGCCGTCTAAAGTCTCAACTGCAAAGCGGTAGTGGGTAAGTCTATTGTTTCACGAGCAACGTCCGTGCCCAATCGTGTATTGATCAACTGAGTTTGTGATCGTTCGGCTCAATTAATTTCGTTTGTGACGGATCTCACGTGGCTGGGTTCGCTTAATGTGTTTGTTTTAGGTACTTACTAAAGCAACATGAACTGGGTCTAGCTCGTATTACTGATGACTTTGTATTATTTATTTACTTCACAAATTTACTATTTCTATTTGTTCTGTTGTCTCTATGTTTGATAGACATAGTCATAGCTCGTATAAAAATAATATTAGAGAGTTTGTGTTGTTTTTACAACAAATTAAAAAAAACATGTATCCTGTAAGGGATTTACGGTATTCTCGCGAACGCCTTAGTACCAGGCACACAGAGAGGTATAGGAGGTTTCGCAAACCGAGACGGAACGCGTCGTCTTCATCGCGCAGGTCGAAGACCGCGATTCGCAAACCACTGAGGCTGCCTTGCTTGAGGTAGGTCCCGTTACTCCTTTCCACCAATATTACCCTAGTATTCTGTATAAAAATTAAATAAATGGCATTACTTTCTTTAATGTTTTTAAAATACTTTTTCAACGTTTAAATTTTACTCTGTTGTTTTACTTAGTAAAGAGAAACAAACACTACAATGCCAATTCTATCGTATACAAAGAGCGTATCAATCTGGCTTTAAGTTGGTACAATGTTAATTAGTAATATGGCTTAGTTTGTTCTGAATACGACAATATGAAGATGTTCATTACACGGATCGCTCGATAATCCTTTAGGTACAATATAAGTTAGATTGTTGATCGCGTGGGAAACGGCCCACAGAAATGAGGCGTTCGCCGAACTGTGGGGCTTATCTTGAAATATCGCCGCTGACAGCTAGACTCGCGGCCGAACTGCCGCCGCCGCCGCCGCCTCTGGAAAATTGTTAACGTTTACGACCATTAATTTTGTTTAACCAGCGCTGTTTTTGGGACAAATTTTAATTACTTCGATAAATTCTTATAAAATATTTATTTACGACCCATTTTATTTGTGATATTAAACTGTTCACATATTTAATATTTTTGCTATATTTTTATTGATTCCGTCGATAAGTAATTAGTATGTGACCAATCTAAAGTACATTTTTATCCATCTATTATGATGTTTATTAATCTCTTTGATCATATCACTGTTATTATCTTTTTATGGATTTTACATACAATTTTTTTTCTCCATAACTTTCAGCAAAATAATAACAAATTTGAAAAATAATGTATCTTTTAAAGACGAGTAGGATTCTGTTTATTCTCGTAAAATGGTTGTTAAGTTATAACATAAACGTCCAATTCAAATAATTTATTGCAAACAAAGAAATACGTTTGTTTCTTAACTCCGTGCTAGGCAATTTTCCAGGCACATTTGCGCAATATTTTGGTGAGAACGCTGCCTGCCGCGCAGAGTAATAACTATAGTCGGTATGATAATTATTAAAATTCCATGTTTGGCGGTCACACTGTGCAATTTTGAGGTTATGTTGTTTTACGTCTCTTTCTGAGTTAATGGCGTCACGTGTTCTATTCAGGTTGGCGTATGAATTTGCCTAGATTTCTTTTTTATGTTTAATAATTTAGATATGAAAGGTTTACTAAGATACTAGCAAAAACCTTGTAAACAAGTTATTATTAAAATATGAATAGTTTGCATTATTATTGGCGTTTTATTTTTGAGTCAAAATTTGAGGAATACAACCAGCACATTAGGCTATTACATAATTTCACAGAAAAACGACCTTTGTGAACTTGGCAGACGACTTTCGACTTTTTTTTTTTTATTTCATTACCGTTGGATTCTATGTCGTTTGTACCCGTTTGTACCAATTTCATTTTCGTTTGTACCTCAAACCAAAAAAAAGTTATAGCGTTTTGAAAATTTGACCCGCAACCGACTTTGGAAAATCGAAAATTTTGCTACGGGATTTGATTCGGAGTCGTATGTACCCGCGTGTATCACCTTTGTTTTTCATGTTTTTAAAAACCTAAAAAAGATACGGCAATTTGAAATTTCAAAAAAATTTTGCTTTTTGTTTGGGGACACACGAAAATGATTTGATTCCCGCGGGTACAAACAATTCTGTGTCGATCCCCGTTCACAGATTTTCGAAGTTCCTAAAATTGCCGAAGTTGATTTTTTGGAATTTTTAAAATGCTCGTAATTTTTTTCCGTTTGAGATACAAATGAAACGCAAAGCGGTACAAACCTCACGGCACCGTCGCTAACTGAACCCCGTTGACAGAATTGAGATATCTCAATAATTGTGGACGCTAAGTGAACTTCGTTTTTCAAAATCGAACAAGGCTCTTAAAGTTTTTTGGTTTGAGGTACAAACGAAAATTAAAGTGGTACAAACGGATACAAACGACGTAGAACCCAACTGTAATGAAATACAAAAATAAGTCGAAAGTCGGCTGCCAAGTTCATAGAGGTAAAAAAACGACATACGAACTTTTAACATAAATAAAATTGACTCGCCTATAGCAGGACCTAGGCGGGAGAAATGAAGTGAACTAATCTTTTTAAAGATTCCTCTATTCTGTAAAGATACATTTGAAATAGTTATTAAGTTTAACTTTCATAAGAAACCTTCATTTGTTTTCGGCAATTTTTTTTCCCGTTATTGTGTATCGATTTTTCTTCTGAAGTATCAGTGACAAAGTCCACAATCCCGACATGAGCTGGGTGTAGCGTGCTTATTGATTGTTTACTTTTTTTCAAATTTCTCGTCCTACGCTTTTTGAATTAATTTGATAGATTGGTTACAGGTATTTAGGACATAAGAACTAAGGGCCTGTAGTTAACAAACGTTGAAAAGAATACAATTTTGATTGCGTTGTTGGTTATGTTTTAATCTGGACTATGGCCAAACCTTAGGCCAATTAATTTCTACCATTTCCATATTTGAAAATTTTATTACTTTGAAAAATATGAAATAACAATCTAACACGGACGAAAAGGTATAAGTCGGAGTAATGAATGTTCAAGTGAGTATAAAGTGTAAAAAAGTAAACTTTCAAATCTATGATTTCTTTGCGTAGGTAAAACGAAATCGTATTTTCGTATCGTGTTTAAATATCGTATGGGTTTACAATTAATTTACAGCATAATATAATCCCTAGAACGGATAATTAACGCAAATAATCCACATTATTTCCCGAAATTAAGTGCATACCACTAAACATTTGAATAGACTATAATAAGTCCTGATGTTATAAACCTGAAAGGCTGATTGCTTGAATGTTTAACCATCAATCACGCTCGAACGACTGGATAGAGATTGTAATAGAGTTTGTAGACATAGAAGTTGATTGTACTGGAAAATAAACATCATACAGGTTTTTTTTTTATTTGGATTACTGATTTAAACTTTTAAAACATTTACATAGTTTCGTCATAAGACTAATTTGTAAAAACGATTACTTTCCCACTTTAAAAAAGTATCCCATTGATTAATACCACTTATAGAAAAACAATTTTATTCAATTTTAAAGTTGTATCACTCTGTTGTGATTATTATTATGTTGACTGTGACACAATGATACATTGATAATGAACTTATCAAGAATGTGTTATCAAAAGCGGGATTATCTCGTAGTATATATATGATTACGTAACAGCGCAATAAAATAGTCTCGAATGCATTAAAGATTGAGTGGGTAAAGCTATTGGCGCACGTCCAAGCATTCTACCGCGGACATCACAAACGGTGTTGCCAGAAGTACCGTAAAATGTGTCAAGTCCACGAATTCTTTTATCTAATATGTCTATTTATTTAATTAGATAATATTGTTACATAACACATTAGACTTACTAGAGATCGTTGTAGAAATGATCCAGCATCTATATCTAATTATTTATGCTAATAAATAAAATTGAAGTATCTGTTTGTAGTGTCAATTTTTTTTACTAAATAGATATGAACGTATACACGACACCTATAACAAAAATACATTTTTTTAAATTTTTGTCTGCCTGTCTGTTTGTTCCGGGTAATCTCCAGAATCGCTGGACGGATTTTGAAGGGGCCTTGTTTAGTAGATAGCTGATATTACTCCGGGTAACTTAGAGTAATTTTAGTTTTCGAAAATAATTAGGGTTACGCGTAAAAAAATGAAAATTCATAAAAAAAAAAAAACAATAAAATCCGATTCAATGTGCAGTTTTACGGGCAAACGCTTGAATTTATGAGAAATATTTTTACTTTATCATAGTACTAAAAAAATAAGGGTTCCGTATAAAAAAAAATTAAACGCAGTGAAGAATATACAAAACGCGGGTGCAGCCGCGGGCATCCAGCTAGTGTAAAATAGGAATTGAAATGTTTACATATGGTATATGAGTATAAAGCATAAAATGTTAAATACTTAACTCGTCTCCAAACCTATATTACACATGACTAAGAGCCAATTTTTTGATCCGTAGTCAAAGTTACTATATCCATTTGTCAATTTTACTATTACCATTACACAAACCAATGGTTATAATCACAATGCGTTTTTTGATGACAAAATCTACTATGGTTAAATTTAGCAATAGTTATTTATGTTGCCAGTAAAATGAACTGTATAATAGAATACTTTTGATTCCGGTAATTTTTTTTGTATGATCATTCCGAGTAAACTGTGTCGTGGTCCATAATTCGAGTTGTCGAACAAACATTACAAAAAACAAAGCGTCGAGCTACTCTCGAACATCTGTGTCCATTATTATTTCTTGTGATAATCTTGTAATGATTTTTTTATTTCGTCTTGTCTAAAACATTCTTTGATTTTATAATTTAATTCTTGGATTTAATATATTTTACAAGCCAACTAAATATTATAAAAAATCTTATGAAAAACAAAATTCATAAACAAATATATTACGAAAAAGATAATAAATAGCAATTTATTAATACGTTGTAATTATTTAACAAATTATTTTATATAAATGAATGTTACATAATGAAACTTCAAATGTTACACAAAAGCAATCAAACAGCTGTTCGCACTGGAGTTAACCATCCGCCATCTTGCTAACCCGACAGAGTTGAATGGTTAAATTTTGTAACAAATAGTCACATTTTTGACAAATGGTTAGCTTAACTATGTTTCAAAAAACGCTTTAGGGCATTATTTTAACTATTTGTTACAAATCTGACCATTTCTCGAGTTGACCACGGATCAAAAAATTGGCCCTAAGGTAAGCATTATAAATCCTATTCTGTAGATACTTTTAACCGATTGCCAACTAATATTTATTTATTCTGCAGGTAGAGTTTATTGATTATTAATATTTTGTGTCACATGTATACAGATATGTTACAGTTATAATCACTGTTAAAAAAGTAGAGGAATAATAACATATTTTGCTTATTTACATAATTATTATTATGTAGATTATAGATCTTTGATATCTGTATTTTAAGTCATAAACATGTATCAGTTCAACAGCCTAATTTCTTCCAGACGCATGTTCAATTAAGATTCAGCAAGATTGTGGCAATATGTTAAACCTTCAAGTATTGAATAAAAATTATTTTCATAATACTAGCAACCCCGAAATGTACAATTGCCCCGTCGTACAAAATCTGAAAGCGTTACGAATTCACAATATGTTTAAAGTGCGTTATTATTGCCTTCGCTTGTCCAAATTGATTGATAGAATCCATTTTTAACTCTTAATAGAGAGAGTATATTGTTACTTGTAAGTTATAATTATCGTTAATGATTCTAATTTTGTTCTTACAAAGTCACTTGCGTTGAAATTTGACGGAATCTTAAATGCGATTACTCAACTGCACGAAGAAATCATAGATGGACAGTAAATAATAGTGAAAGTAAGAATTAGTTACGGTTGACAACTTCAAGAAACTAATACCTATCACAGCTACTACCAACATACAGGGAATCAATGTTTAGGAGTCAGAAGATCAAAATTCATGTGTTATGCTCTTAATACTTTACTGAATATTTTATTTTGTGGTAATAATTATAATTTTGTGGTCTAACTAATCGTCATCATATATGTATGATGTATGTATGTCAATAGTATGAAATTTCGTACACTTACAGTTTATATAGAGAAGGAGTGCAGAATGTTAATAATAAAAAAATATATGCATACATAATACATTAAACTAATAAAACAATACAGTTCACACACTACCATTAGTTTGACACAGGCACACATCTATCATTATCCCTTACGATTATCACTACCAATGCATTATAAAATCACATGTCAATATCAGACTTGAGATTTATTTACCGTGTAGATAGAATATTGACTTTTAAGGTTTTACTTTAAGGAATTGACAATGAAAAGCGAACAACATTGTTAGCGTTTTTATTAATAATGAGTTATGATCAATTTTCGATCACATGCGAGCACTAGTTATATTATTAGAGTGTAATATTTTACATTAGCTCAGTGATGCTTGAAATATATAGTTACAAAACACGGTCTCAATACATATTTACCTTGTAAATAATGATAATTAATAGGTAGGTAAATAGATGTCACTCTTTTATCTTATTTTAGGATTTAAAATATTATACAAATTTAGGACAAGGCTGTTGATTAACAACGTGTTTTATGAATTGTAATTTGATTTACTTTCAGTTGCCAAGTCTAGACGTTAAATGGTGACATTAATTTGTGTATTTGTCGCTTTTAAATATATTTTTACTATAAATAAGTTTTTGTAAGTTTATAATTTAGTTTCATCTACATGAAGACTGTGCCAATATAGATTTGTTATCTTATTAATGCCAATAAAGTCAACTAAGTTGAGAAAATATTAATTATTATATTCTCAGAATTAAAGCTAAATAATATGTACTGGTATTTACCAAAAACAAATATCGATGTGTAACTGAAGTTTTACATATTATGGATACAACATATAAGAATTGTGATATTTTAGAAGTAATACTCGATTAGTGTAAGAAAAGTCAGATTAAATTTCCAAGTGTAACAAACTTTACTCATGTCTATCAAAAATAAAAATATTTTAGCATTAATTTTATCGCCAAAAGACCTTGTTCTTTTTGATGTTCTGTTGAAAAATCCTCAGTGTATTTACTGAACCTCGAATAAACTGTTATTCGCAACGGCGCGGGTCGTCGTATAATATCGAAAATAATCCTCCAAAGATCAACAGGATTCGAAATGCGGTCGTAAAAGTTATATTTATTTGTTTTAAATCAATCCTTCATTTATTTTCTTCGTATTTATTAGTATTCCTTCAGACTGCAATGACGTCAATCGTATTTCCCAATATCGTAGAGTTTGTTTGTTTATATTTCTACTAGCTGTCATCATAATCATGTCGGTCCAATGTCCACTATAAGACATACGCCTCCACAAGGTATTCCACGACGATTGGTCTTGTGTCATCGGCATCTAGCGGATTTTCGCCTCTTTTGGTTCATAATCGTAATTCGAAAACCCATTGATTCCACCGGGTATCGGTACTACGAACAATGTCCGTCCACCGCAACTTTTGTTTAGAAATTCTGCGGGTAGTATCGGTTACTTTCGTTTTTCTGTGAATCTCCAATGCCCTTTAAGTAACCTTGATTGACCATTCTTATACGGTTCATTGCGACCGCGTCTTAATGCCATATTTAATCACTGACAACACACATTGATCGAAAGCTTTCGTCTAGTTACTAGTAGAGTTTTATTAGACTACTAGTCACCTACTACTACCTCGTGGCTTTCCTCGCATATAGCAACGTCTACTCTACAAATATATTTATTCATTGCATTATACATCTTACATACTCAATGTATTAGGTAAAGTAGTACTAGAGAACCTTCTGTTTTATTTCTTGTTTACTAATTGTTATCGATGTAACAAAATACATATAAAACTTTGCCCAAAGGATATGTACATGATTTAGAAAACGAATTGTGCAAATCGGTGTCGTGGTAGTCAAATTATTTAAACCGGTAAAAGAAAGTGTAAGCCATCGCCTTTTGTAATGTGTTGGTAATAAAGGTTGACCCATGGATTTAGATAATTGTCCAGTTTGGTACTGTATAGCCTTTTGAGAAGTAATATTTTTTCCGTTAACAAATTAAATTTAGTGTTATACGATTTGAGCTAAAGTTCTACTGTATTATTTTAGTCGATAAAAAATGAACGCAATCATCTATCCTGCTACAATGAAATATTTTATTGGTAAAATAAATTAACCCCACATCTTCCCGTGGGTGTTATAAAAGGCAACTAAGGTATAAACCAGGGGATAAGCAGAAGCGTCCTTTGAGGATCACAAACACCTACTACGATCGCTAAACCATCGGCCAAGCGTGTCGATTATGGCGATTATTATTAAAGGAACGACACAATTTGAAGCGATGATGGCACAGTGAATATCGCGGCCGGATTCCGCGTCAATGGCCGCGGGTTCGAATCCACCTATCCAACTCTAAAATTACCCTGAGCTTTCGGTGAAGGAAAACATCGTGAGGAAACCATAGCATGATGGTAGGGAATTTTCTATAATGTCCGCCTGGGTTTGAAAACCTGACGCCAAATACCAATAGGTGTGTTCTGGCAGTATCACTTGAGAACCAATACCTCTAGGCTTAGAGTGTTTACCATCCTAGACCATATCGTCATTTAACATCAGACGAGATTGTGGTCAAAGTACTGAGCCTATATCGTGTAAAAAAAATGTTGTGGAGATCTTTGTAAGGACCTATGTCCAGCAGTGGATGGCTTTAGGTTGAATGGATGGAAAATAAGCTCATCAGTTTGATATCTACATTAACCTGTGAATAAATTTTACTTTTTTTAATTGGTTTTAAATAATATCACATAAGATTCATTCACAGGCTAAAATAAACCGGTTAGGTGTCACCTAAATTTAAGTGATAATAAACTTTATATAAATGTTAAATACTTTGCCCGGGCATTGTAATTGAAGCCCTAGTTAATAATAATTAACTGATCACATATATTTACTTTATATAGAAACGAGTAATGCAGACATTTAATAAATTGTGAATTACGATTTACCTCTTAACAAGCAATATTTACTTTAGCTTTATTTGTGTTTAATTAAATACTTTTGCTGGCATATAAATATATGTGTCATATAATATTTTTTATTGACCACAAGTAGCGTCTCCTATTACAATTCTTGGAGGGCTAAAAGTATTGATTAACGTTTGATTAAAACCTATATTTAAATGTTAAAATATAGCCATTCTTTTTTTGTATTACAATGTTATTTCTTTCAAGAAGAATCTTTTTTCAATATTCATTATTTGTCACAAGTTTTTCATTTGGTATATCGTGTTAGTATAATAATTTTTCTCATATGTTAAAAGTATTATGTGCATCTTTGTTATATGCTACATATAATCTATATACGAATAGACAAAGTTAAAATGGTTAAAAGTTTTCAGTAAGGAGTCGTCCGTTAATCACGTGAGGTTCGAAAGGGGGAAATCACGAAATATAACAAGGGAGGAGTGTATATTTTTTTTCGTGGAACGAATGATATCCAAACCGAAAAGCGGCGCGTCTCCTTGACTCACCGTTACCAGGCAACGATTTCCAGAATTAGATTAGATTGTACATGTATTTATTTATTAACAAGTATGTAACAATAATCTCAATATTTTAAGGGTGAAAATTGGGTAGGGGGTTTTTGGGTAGGGGGAGTGCTCTAAAACATCACCACGTATCACGTTATTAATGGATGACCGTTTAATATAATTACGACCGCAGAATAAATACTAGTGAAAGTTATTTTTGCTAATAAATATGGAACTTTATTCTCAGGATATTTTATATATAAAAACGCATATAATATTAGTATAAAATCAACAAATACAAAGAAGTAATCTACTCACTCATGTTATTGTGAATTTAATTTAATTATGCTTTAGTTATGTTGCTATTAATACACTATAATATAGCGTATAGATTAAAAGTAAAAGTAATTTATTATCCTAAGGGTATTTTGTATTATTAACAACGAAATTGTTAGAATTATTAATTTATTTGTCACTCGTTACCTAAATGTCACGCCATTGAATTAAGAATTCTGTATACACTAGACGGCAGCACAATCGCTACGCAAAAATATGTTTACCTTCTTTATTAAAATATTGTGTTCTCTATTTTTTTTTTTAAATAGTTTCTAGATTCATTTCTCTTTATATCTCCTTAGGCATCTATTATTGTGTTTGTGAACTTAATAAACTAATAATAATATATATTTCCTTTGTTGTAATACTTCTACTAGTGTCATCCATGCCTTCAATGCGATATCCGACCGTAATTATCAAACAAATGTATGTAAATAACATAGCATTTATGTAAATAATTTACAATTTGTATAAATGACATCAGGTGTGTATGTATATGTTAATTTTAAATACGTATGTATTAAAAACAAGATATTATAGATATCTTTTTTTTAAATCAAAATAACTTGTAGAATTTTTATAATATTAATTTGAATTTTATATAAGTCTAGAAAGGATTTTAGAAGTCATTTAAGATATGCGTCACACTATGCCTTATCCTTAGGTATTAAAAGTGGCGACATCTTTTATCCGTTAGTTGGCATTTCTAAACTTCTGGACAGTTTTTTTTAAATTAGAATAACTCTCTAGTGTCAACCTTTTGATATAGAAAATTTAAAACCATTTTCCATCCATAAACACTTTATTGTTAGGCACCGTGAGGCATCACTTTTATTACAGAACTCTTGCTTCGTAGTTCAATCAGGGTTACCGACTGACCTAATATTACAAGCGTTCTAAAAGACCATTTCGTCTCGAAAAATATTTTCAGAAAATACAATTTAAAATCAACGTAGGTAGGATTGCGCAATATTTAATTATTTTATCTATCTTAATATAGAATGGAAAAAGCCTTATTATATTGAAACATGGAAGTTCACGTTTTGAGTTATTTTCCTGTAACTTTTTCTCAACTTCAATCGAGTCGGCAACTCATTACCATGACCCTCCAATAAATCAACTTTTCCTCAGTAAGCTACGTGTACTACACACACAAACGCGGATCAGATTTCTAATCAAAATGTAAATTAGTTCAACTTGTCACTATGTATATAGATACATTATATATGAGATGAAACGTGTTTATTTCGATTCAATGCAAAACATTTTTTTTCCCTTTGCGAATAACTTTAGATACAGTTATCATTATCATATTACGGTGGTGATTTGTCAAATTTATTACCATCGAACGAACATCGCGACGTACTTTGCAGCCAGTTTAATAGCATATTACTTTACATTTCATTTAATAAACTAGATGTACCAGTAGCTTTGTTCGTAAATAAAAGTAATTTAATGCATTTATATCTTATAAACATTTCTTGACTTGTATATTTCTAGATAGGCTTTAGTTAGGTAAATGTCAATACGCCTCTACCTACTAGAGGTAGACAAAAACTACAACCTTCCATTGGTACCATATTAAAACAAATTCCTTCATGGCTGTTCGACCAGACCGCGGTAATATGTTTTAGGATTCAGACGGCCACTCAATAAAAATAGTTAGTGACTTCTAGTTTTTATAAAGTATTGTGAGTATTGCGTACTCGTATGCGCTAAATCGTGATTAGTGTTAGCTTTATCAAATTATGCTTATTATAAACGAATATTACAATGAAACTTGTCAATTTTAACGGATATACGTACAAAATGAAATCGTTTATAACGTAATGTTATTTTTAAATTTATTACAATTTCATTATCCATTTGATCATATTAATCAAAGACTACTGTTATCCCCTGTAAGAGAGTGCTAATTTTTTTTATGTACTTTCAATTATAATGTTCAGTGCTAGCTGTCGTTCTTGGTTTTAGGTTCATTCCTGTAATAATCTAACAACTATGTACAATGAAATGAAATCAACATCAATAAACATATTTAATCCCATCCATTTATATAAAAATTAGTTTAATAGTTTCAAGGAATCCGTGATTGGGAGAAGAAAATGTAGAATGTCATTCCACATACAGCTTTATTACATACATATCTTTAATTTAATATACAAGAAACAAGTATACATACGAAAACGTTATTTTAATTGTTAATAACTTAATTGTTATTTATTTTTCTAAACAATGTAAAAGGATCTCACGATTTCGAATAATATACTTAGAAAAAAAAACCTACAGCAATCATGTATAAATTTAATAAAGGGAAAAAATAAAATAAAACGCGTACTTGAAAACTCGTTTTAGAAGGTTACGTCTGTTATACCCATTGCTTCTATACTTATATTTTTTTGATCATAATTTTTTTTTTCATAAGAAAACATCAATTTACACTAATTACAAAACCAATCACATTGATTCGTTTTAGCGCGTCGAATTTTAGAATTTACTAGTCTAAATGATATACAAATCGTTATGGTAATAATATATGTAAATTATTTGGTGCTCGACAGTCACTGCTATTTTAACTAGACTGTATTATAACTGGAGTACTGTACCCACTAATTTCGTTGTGCAACTGCATTTAATGGGATTACGCAGAATTATTTGTAACTAAATCCTACCGTTCGAAAATGGTCAATAGTACAATCAAGATAGTTGAAAGAGTCAATAGTATAGGATGCATAGTTGATGTGAACACGCGAGCGCGGGAAATGACGTCACGCGTTGTTTTCACAGAGTAGACCATATAAAAGAGCGTAGCGTGCGTATGATTTGCTCTCAGAGTTTTAGCCAGGAAAAATTTAGTGTTTTTTTTTTAGACAGGTATTTTACTCAGATTCGTACCACTTTGGTGCTCTTGCGCTGGCTGTATTTTTCGGCTGAGAGCTGAGGCTGAAACCTCTTACCCTAAAAGTTTCAAAGAAGCTGTCAAGGTTTCTTTTGATCAACAGTATTTAGTAAGTAGTAAAATAATTTAAAAAAGTAATTGCTATACGAGCAACAAGTCTAGAAACCGTTTCATGTCTTCGTTCTATTAATATCGACTACTTCATAATAGAACGTTGGTGATACTGATTTCACTTTAGTATATCTGACAATGGTTCTACTTCTGACTCGTCATAAGCTTGCAGAACAAAGTTCCAAAAGAAAACCAATTTTTGTAATGGTGTAGGTTTGTACGTATGCTGTAAAAGAAGGAACCTCTATACCGAAAATCGGACTTGTATTTTATTTCTGTATTCCCACATTCCGCTTTCTACGTCGCTCTGATAACGTTGCTGACGTGATACAAATACGTCACGTAAAGACTTATGACGGTTAGCAAAACTGACGCAATGTAAAACATGGCCGGATCGTAAAGTCACGTTAGTTATAATTATTTAGTGTTAACACATTAATAATCATGCGTAACATATGTTTACTATTATTGTATTAATGATTTGGTACGAATACAACAATGTTTTAAACATATGTTTAGAACTATTTCTAACCTAGGCGTTGCTTTTTTTGTTAACAAAGTGGATGGGAGGGGGTCTGAATAATATTTTTGTAAGCTATATTTACTTAGGAAAAATTGTTTTTTTTTTTTTTTCAAAATTATACGAATGAGGAGGAGCCCTAAAATATTCAAAAATTTTTATAGGTTGAATGGATTTACATTTAAAAAAACATAGTTAAGAGTACATGCGGCCGGCGAAAGATTTGAAAAGTAGGTATTTCAGAAAGCTATTGCTATCGCGTTGCGCCCCAAAGAAAGATTTATAAAACGCTAAAAGGGACAACTGCAGCTCGGGCAGATTTTACCGTATGCAAAATAAACGAATACATCACTTCGTAGTACTCTGTTTCCTTTAATTTTCTTTAGTTACAATAACAATGACTTTTGACTATGCCACTACGTTTTGCTATTTTTATTCATCAAATTTGTTTGTCGAACGTCTGAAAATAAAAGGATAAAAGTCGACCATTTTTTCGTTTTCATTGGCTCCTAGTTTCTACAAAAACTAATTTATGGAAAAAATCAGAACGTACGGGCATGGCGGTGGTGGATATATATTATTTGGTACAAAAATATTTACCATAATGCTATTATCCAGGGAGGAAACAGGGACTACGTTCGTATGAAATAAATGCCGCTAGTATATCCTCTTAATTAAGGAAATTAATATTCAGATAGTTAATTAATAAGACTTATGTGAGAAACGTATGGATATTAGAACACAAGCCAAAACTGTATAATATTTCATGTTAAATCAAAGTAATTAATATAAAATCACTTAACATTAATCAAATTATTATAACTGAGTGTTTATGAATATTCAATAATAATTAACTAGTTCTCTTCAAGACATGTACTTAACTCAAACGTGTTTCAATGGTGGTTAACTTTCGAGTATTAGTTGTCTTAACTGTTCACTAAGTAAGGTCATGGACAAGTGCAGGGTCGAATTCAAAAGGGAGTCCGTAGGCGTGGGTAGTTAGTTGGACGTAACACAGAAAATACATATTTACCATTCGTAAATAATATACTTTTATAGGTTACAGACTTCACTGAATGGAGTGAAGTGAGTTTCGAAATTCATTATCAAAGGTTTTCTTACGTGTAGTTCCAAATTTTATTAAGTCCTATTTATTGTTAATGTTCGTTTCTTAGTTCTCCTAACTTAAGATCCCGACAGTTATTTCAAGGAAAGTTTTAAGGACACAACGAAAGCAATTGCCGAGTGTTTAGTGAAAACGTGCGGTAAATTAATTAAAAATATATGCAATGAATAAAAATATAATTATTGAACATCTTTCTTTTATAACTGCCTCGGTGGCGCAGTTGTATTACATACGACTGCCGTCCTGAGGTCTCGGGTTCGATCCCCGGGTCGGGTCTAGTGATATTGGGTTTTTATACTCAGTATCATCCCGGAGTCATCTGTCACATCTGAGACGGGAACTTAGCTCGGCGAAATGTGGGTGGTGTAGTTCGCTATTTCACCAGTGCCTAACCCTGCGGAGATAACAGGCGTGAGCTTATGTTATGTTAATTCAAAAATATATTTACTTTCACGGATATCGTGAAATTTAATAGCTGGTTGGATTTATTAAACTTGAGAATTGTTTGAATACAATTTTCAGCGAAAGATTAATTATTTTAAATAGTTTATTTTTAATATTATTGCATAAATTGAAAGTATAAAGTTACTATGTTTACATTGATAAAGAGCTAAAACAGATTTTACGTTTTAATGTTTTTTTTAAATAATTTATAGTAATATAACGTTAATTATATGAATTAAAAACAGAATAAGGATTAAGAGAAGCGTTAAACTCGTTTATCCATAAAATGTTATAAAACCGTTTGCTTCATGTAACTTCTTTTAAATGTAATTACTCTCGTATTGATAGATCTTTTTTACGATTACAGAACATTAATGAATAAATTGCCATATTACTAATAATATATTGTAAAAATAAAACATTAAAATTAATCAAACATATAATTTTTTATACATTTTTCACATGATGTTATTAGGTAAAATAATATCATAGTAATATGATTAGAAACAGAAATATGTATATATATATTTTTTTACACGGAATAGGCTCAGTGCTTTGACCACAATCTCATCTGATGTTAAGTGACTATGTGGACCAGGATGGTAAACACACTATGCCTAGAGGTACTGGTTTTGAAGTGATGATGCCGCAACAAATCTATTGCTATTTGGCGATAGATTTTCAAACTTGGGGGTGGTAGCTACCCAGGAGGGCATCATTAGAAAATGCCCTACCATCATGCTATGGCTTTCTCACGATGTTTTCCTTCACCGAAAGCTCAGGCCGATTTTAGAGTCAGATAGGTGGGTGTCGAACCCACGTCGAGTGACGCGGAATCCAGTCGCAGTACCCGCTGCATCGCTTAAAAATATATAGTTTTCTATTTTTCAAATAGCGGTATTATTATTCTTAATTATTTTTAAGAATAACGATTTATTAATGATATATGTAAATTTATGTTGATATCGTAATAACTAGTAAAAGTATAACTATGATGATATTGATCGTAAACGCTGAATCTGTTATAAATTTCTATATAATCTATATATATATATACTAATTATGTAGATTGGCTAGATATTTATTTATGTGCGTTTTTTTTAATTCGATAGATTTGGGATGGGGATTATGAAGGATATTTACGTAAGCAATAAATAGGTATGATTTTTTTTTTTTAATTATGCCAATCTTGTTTTTAGTGAGGGTAAGAATTTTGCTTAGTAATGCTGATAAGGGTTAAGGGAGTCAAAATGGCCAAAATTGTGGTTACGTAATACTTGCCTTGATTTCAGAATCGAAAGCCGCGAAGGTCGTAGTACATTGCGACCGGTCTGGTGATCGTGAGGTCGCTATACCGGTAGCGAGGCACGCGCTTCAACGAACAGAACTGCGATACCGTGTTATTATTTAGCATAATTGTTTAATTAAAATTACACGAGTAGCGATCTGGTATACTTAATAAATTACTCGTAAGACACTGATCGATACGACGTATGTTCTATTGGGTATTTTTTCAATTTTCAATGATAGAGGAATTCTATAATAAACTTAGTGTTCGGCGAAGAAATATATCGTGATGACACCCTAGTATATTTATTGTTAGGTTGTTTTCAAATACAATACATATGTGTCACCTAACATTTATAAGTGTGTTTCGCCATTATAACTAGTTCATCTAGATTTAGCATATTGCTATCGGTAAAATCTATAAAGTACATGAAAAAACAGACTATTCATGTTAATCAATAAAGTTCGCGTAGTGGTGGAAAGTCGACCATAGTAATAATTGAACATTTGTAAAATTAATTGTTTCCACTTTTTATTGACTACACTAAGATCTTTGAATCAAAACATCGACACTAGCAAATGCTTCTGCGGTGCCAAGATAAGGAAAGAAGAAAACAATAAAATAAAACTTTCCATGTTTTTTGTTATTATTAAAAAATAATGTAGGGCTTAGCTAGGTTCAAAATTCCGTTCCAAATGCGGCGGACGGCCCCGGGGGGTTTTAGTGGGTATTTCCGGGCGCTTCACGCCCGGGCGAGTCCCACACTGGCATGGAGTTCGTCCCTCCGTGCCCCCTTACCTATTGCATTGGGGGACTCCGGTCTCACTAATGCAATAGGTAAGGGTAGTGCGTAAATGCATTTCCCCCCGTCAAAAAAAAAAATAAGGTTCAAAATTCCGCGGACTTTTTATACTCAGGTAACGGCCAAGCCGAGGGCCGTACCACTTTGGTAACCCTTGTGCTATTTATCTTTTTGCGGCTGAGTGCCTTCAGCACTCGCCCCCAAAGTCACGTTGAAGCTGTAAAAGCCCCTTCCAGTCAACAACGTTAGCTAGTTAAAAAAAAACTATACTATTTTATCTTTGACTATTTATATGTAGATAATTTTAGTACTTAACAATTGTATGATAAAAACTGTTTTAATAATGTTATTTAGTCGGTAATATTAAATTATGTTTATAGAACCGTCTTCGACGTTAGTTACACGCGCTGCTAGCTTCGCTCGTTTCTCGAGTACGATATGAAATTATCGAAGTTAGTCACACAGAATCGGGTGCGAGTGAACCGGCGTGGCTTCATCAACCTGTACGTTTATTATTAATGCACCGTTGCATTTATGATGAGATTATTTCAATATTGTATTTATCATGTTATAAAATGATTACAGAGTTTTTGTACTTGTAGGTACACTTAAATTAAATTTAAACTGCTCGTTGGTAATGAATTAAACAAATGAGGTTTTTTTACATTCTTCTCTCATATCTCTTAAATGATTTTTTTTCATTTTTATACACTGTATAGCCTCAGTGCTTTGAATACAATCTCGCCGGATATTAAGTGACTATGTGGACCAGGATGGTAAAACACACTAGGCCTAGAGGAACTGGTTCTCGAGCTACCGATGATGCTACCGGAACACAACTATCGGTATTTGGCGACAGGTTTTCTGACTTGAGGGTAGTAGCTACTTTTGGTTGGTGGTAGTATTCTTGACCCCGCCCATGTTATCAAAAATAACCAAAACATAAACAATATTTGAACGGCCTTTAACTTTCGAATATTTGATAAACTTTGCGACCGGCTCTGAATGACGCTGTGGGTTGTTGTCGTTTTATAATTGAAACTTTCAAGTTAGATATCGGTGTCGAAATGCTGAACGTTAAAAGACAGGTGGAAGTACGCAGTGAAAATAAAGAGACAAAAATACGCCTAATTTATTTACTGTAGAATTATTATTACTATTATTTTTGCTATTCTTGTCCATGAGTAAGCGTGTCTATGACGACGACTGTATTTTACAGATTAGGCTCATATTCTTTTTTCAGTCTGTGTTATTAATAATAAGCTAAAAAAGTTTCACTTCTGACATGTGTACTCTGTACATACGCTTTTTTTTAGATTAACTAGATATAGGAAACTTTTAATAACTGTTTTGTTTGCATTATCACTGGTAAACACGGAAGGGTTAACAACACGTGTTTACTTCCCATCTCGATTCTAATATAACAAGTTAGCTTATTATCAGTGTTAAATGTGATGATGTTTCTGTGTCGATATATGTATATAAAAAAAGAAACTCTTTTTTGAGGGAAAAGATGATCATTTACGCTGAGACTTTAATACTTTGAGGAAGTTAAGACTTTATTTATCGAGCTATAACATTTTCATAATATGAAAAATGCTATAATTTTAGCCAAAAACGTCAAAAGTTTGTTGTCAAGTCAACATAAAATTTTCACTCCAGGTGTGGGTATTACGTTATGTGTGAGTGAATGGGACGCCACATTATATTAAGATTTAATACGTTCTCTGTCTATAGCAAAAGTTCATGTTTTATAACTGTATTGTTCACATGCGTTTTATTAAAAAAAATCTATTTAAATAAGACTAAATATAAGTTAAGTATACAATAAAATAAATTCAAAATAATGTGGGTAAAGGATGGCTTTGTACATCACGTTCAGAAACAGTAGGTATGCGCGTTTTGTATAATAAGGCAATTTACATAGCAAGACATGTCCACCACTCGACTACTCAGTCCTCAGTGCACTTTGGTGTCTGCGACCGCAGCGGCGGGGCGGCATGCATCGTTCACTACCCTAATGAGGCCCTTCTTAACGTCACTAGGTACAAACATAATTTTATTTCTGCTTTCCTATTGTTGTCATCTATTTTCTGCTACATTACCATATTCAGTTGTATTTGTTTATATTGTTTTATACTGCCTCTGTATAACTAATTCGTCTTAATTTTATTTTGCTAACTTACAAAATACTGTTGACTGGTAGGTATGGCTTTGATAAGTTCGGCGAAGTTTTGGAGCGAGTGCTTAAGGAAGAGTGGTATATAGCGCAAAGGCACTAAAGTGGTATGGACCTCCGTGGTTAAGAGAAGCTACGGATCAAAAGGTTCCTTACATACATAAACCATGCATACCTGTTTGTCGTATACAGAAATGTGGTGTACAGTTTAATGCGTATTATGCCAGTGGATCAAAGTTTTGTATTGCGCTTATAGGAATATAGGAGCCTCCCCAGTTGACGATTAGAGCACGTCTTCGTGTTGGTTGCTACCATTGATTATATGTACAGGATACAATTAAAATCAATTATGACGGATTTCCAGCATCTATGATGATGCAATGGCTCCATTTCAATTATACATTTTATGTAATAAATTACGGCTAAGTATTGTTGTTATTTTTTACAAGTAACATGTTAATAAGATCTATTTAGTATGTGTGTATGTATTTGCAGTTAAATCGACGTTTCATATTTTAAATCTGTCGAGGAAGATGACCATTTTATTCATATCATTTATACACATTGCAAAGACTCTTAATTTTCTTACAATAATTTATAAATTATAAATTTAAATTATAATTTATAAATTAAAATCTTACTATAATTTATATTATTTTTATAACTTATAGTTGAATATTATTAAAATAGAACGTAAGTAATCATTGTGAAAATTCTCACAAAGAACCTAATTTCAAATAAGAATAATAAGAGATTAGCCAGACTAGACACCTAAAGCCTACCTTAGTATGGCTTACTGATTGTTATGTTGATGGATATTCAGTTGTTTTATTCGGTAATAAAGAATATACAAGTTTAATCGGTATGGATATGAATTCTAATTCTATACCGAATTTGTATTGAATCTCGTTGTCTAAATCTTCGGATTTTAGGAAATAATGTCTAAAATATACTTACTCGGAGGTTACATTCTTAACATGAGAATATTATCTTACCCAAACCTTTTTTTTTTTTTTTTTTTTCGAGGGGAATGCATTTACGCACTAGCCGTCCAGCCAGATCTGATAGGGACCCCTCCCTTCCAGATCTGGCTGAAACGAAACGAAGATGTGTGACAGTCTCTCGCACGAAAGCGCGAGAGGCTGTCACACAGGATTAGTGTGGGACTCGCAGCGATAAGCGCCGTTGGTCACTACCCACTAAACCCCCCGGCACCTCCCGCCACATAATTGGAGCAAACACGGGATCGCTATGCATGCACCGCGCCAAACCTACGTTATAAATTCAAATTACCTTATACAAAATCAATATACATATTTTTAGCTGTATCAAATTAACGACTAGTATCATTTTAAAATAAGAAATAAACATGGAATAGTCGTCCCTTGTTTTAGACTTAGTATTAATAAGAGAAGTTTTTTAGGTAATAGTATCAGGTTCTACAATAAGGTTCCAAAGCACATTACTACTGACTTACTAAGTTCGGGCACCGTGTCAAGCAAGTTGTAACTTCAAAGCGTTAAAAGGTAAACGTGACTTGGAACATGGCAAAATGACACCTCTGTAACTGATTGGTATAGTTTATATATACTATTCACGTAATAAAAAAATCGAGATTATTGCCAAATCTTTGATAGTTGGGTTTTCCGAATTCGTGGTAGCTGAACGTTCATAAGCGCCTACATCGAAAATAGTATGTTAATAATCCTTTATAAAAAAATCGGTAAAAAAAAACTTTATAAATTGCTTATTGAACATTTATATGGAAATTTTTTGGGCACTGAAGATTCGCTTGTCACGCTATAAGTCTACGACACCCTAATCCTCAAGGTCGATCGGGATCGACTGGCCGATGAACTCGATTCTTCCTTTGACGCCAAAAAAAAAAAATCACATTTTTATTCGAAAAAATCTTTCGAAACATCCTTTCTCTCTATAAATTGGTGGGTTAAAAGACGCCTTGTCCGTCCGTCCGCAATGATTAGTGTCTCGCGGCCTCAGCTAATTCATCAAAATAAAATTAGAAGCGACCGGAGCCGCCTATGGCCGTGAAAAAAAGGCCTCTTTTATGTAGGAAATTGGTAAATGGTCGAGTTTGTTAGGACGCGATAACAATATTCGTACATTTATCCTGAATTATAACGTTATTAACGTTAATATACATCGGAAATAGTCGACGTAATTTTACGCTCGCAGAATTATTTAAAAAAAATCTTTCTTTAACGTATATAAATCACCTCCCATAATGATGCTAAACATTCCTAATGTACTGTTGATTTTGATTGTTATCACAGTTCTTACAACGTTTTCAAACTAAATTAAAACATCGATCAATATAATCTGAATACGTCATAGCAGATTTGCGAAAAACTTGACTCAGCTATATTTTACTGGAGATCTCAATTTCGATTAAATGAGTTAAGAATACCAATCATAACTGACTATTATATAATTTAAAAAACTGTTTTGTGCTCACCTTTATTTGTGTGAATAATAAGAAAATCTGAAAAATGGCACAATAATTAAACTAATAATCATCGAACACGATTATGGGATTATTAAAGTATAAAATATATAAGTATAAAATAGCCAAAGACAAACATTTTACCTTTGTTCACCTCAAATTCTTCAACCGTTTTTATTTTTTTACCTATTGACGTACTTTAGTTATAAAAAATAGTAATAAATAAATAGTAATAAAAAACGTTTGTAAACTGTTTTATTTTTGTCAAATTTTCAATAATGATTTTAGTAAAATTTAAATTCCTGGGGGAGTGTTAGTGCTAATAAATTTATCAAAACGCGACCAACATCTTCATATCTGGGCTACTGTCTGGACATAGGCCTCTCTCTAAAATCTTCTTGCGCGATCTTGCGCGGTCAACGGTATCCTAAATAGTGATTATAAAATTCATACTACTTCCTATAAAGTTTATATGGTACAGCATGAAAGCCATTGTGCCCAATAGAGATGAACAACTAATTAAAGAAAAATTACTACCAATTTTCCATACCAAAATCATTCAGTTACAAATACTGTTTTAATTATTAACATTCGGGTTGTAGTCGGCTGGCCCTATCGTAGTGTCTCATGACGAAAGTCTTCAACCAGTGTGTGTTGCCTGTAATGACATACGGCACTGAGACGTGGTCGCTCACAATGGACCTAATAAAAAAGCTCAAGGGGCAATGGAAAGGGCTATGCTTGGAGTTTTACTGCGTGATCGAATCAGGAGTTAAGAGATCCGCAGAAGAACCAAAGTAACCGACATTGTCCGAAGAATTGTTAAACTTAAGTGGCAGTGGGCTGGGCAAATTGCTCGCAGAACCGATGCCCGATGGGGCCAACGGGTTCTCGAATGGATACCACACACCGGAAGACGTATCGTGGGTAGGCTCCTCACAAGGTGGACCGACGACCTGGTGAAGATCTCGGGAATCGGATGGATACGGGTGGCGCAAGACCGGTCGTCGTGGAGATCTTACGGGGAGACCTATGTTCAGCAGTGGGACGTCTTTCGGTTGAATGAATGAAAGGTTGTATGGGTTGCGTCATGCGTCATTGCATTAAAAAATTCACTTGTACAATAAATAACAAGCAGCATTTTTTAGCAAGTATATATGTAGAACTTTTTTTATGTCACTCGTTGAATTTATAAACGAATCGCGACTTGTTGACAATATTCCGGCGTTGACCTAAACCGCTCGTTTGCAATTCGTGACTGTTGTTAACTCGATGCACTTGGTTTAATAACCGTCGGGTTTGAGGTTCGTCGCTCTGAATAATTATTTTTTCTGTCTGCTGTATAAAATTGTATTATGCAATGATATTATCAATCTTTGACTCTCATTACCATTGTTCTTCAAACTTTTGTATTGTTGTTTAAACGTAATGCGGCTTTAATAATTGTTTATTTCTTATCTATTAGTTATTTATATTTATAATTCATAAAGTTATTATGCAGTTGAAGGCAAATTAAAATTACTGTTGATTTTCAGTCCCTAGTTGATTAAACATAGTGAGCTACATTGCGTCATACAATAGCTATGTTGAATTTTTATTTGGATTCCGAACGACAAAAAGTTTCCAATGGCAGTTCTTGACAGAGGAGGACTGTAAAATAATAAAAAAAAGTCACACCTAGATTTTATACGATATATTTAGTAGCCGTATGCGATGATAATTGTCTGTAAAGTCAATTTCTTATCAAATGACATAAGTATGTCTTTACAATTTCCTTGAAGTGTACCAAATACAATGAGAATAATCATTATTGTCTCAACAGAAGCAGACTTCGTAGGCAATACAAAAGTTAGGATTTGACTCCCACCATATTTGTGACAGTTGAAAAATATAGTTGAAATTACAAATTTACTAAATTTGACCGAGACAAGTTAACATTGAATTATATTGAAAATTAATCACCGGAACACTTCGAAAGACAACGAAGTCCTGAATGATGCTCAAATTTTTTGTGTTTCCCTCCTGTTCTGCCTTTTAAATAGTTTCCTTTGTTGCAAACCGGCATGCTCGTTTGAAAACTTTATCAGCAATACATTTCAAGCTCTGTCTGTTGTGTTTTAGGGTTGAAATTGTCGTTTTCGTTTGTATGCGTAATACTGTTATGTTTCTTTATTGTTTAGGTTCAGAATTGTTCCGTTTTTTTTTATTATCTCATTCAATAGCTGTTAAAGCAATCCCAAACTTACCTGTTTCACGTCGCAGGATGAAAGTTGACGGTGCTCCAACCAGCTGTATTTATTTCATATCATATCAGTGTGTAAATCATTTATTAATGTTAATAATTTATTGTGCCTGTGATGTTGCCGTCAATTTGTAGAAAGTTTTGTTATTGTAAAAGTGATGTTGAACTTTGTGAATAATTATTAATCGAGTAAGGATTTGATTGTTGCTGATATAATCTTTATTCTTTTATCTGTTTTTCATTTTATCCTTTACTAGTGACACGCTCCGGCTTCGTGCGGGTATAGAGAGAAATATCTAATAATAAAAAATATAGTCCATGCTACTCACTGGTAACGTGACTTTCTATATGTGAAAGAATTTTTATAAGCGGTTGAGTAGTTTTTGACTTTATTCACAACAAACAAAAATCAATTTTACCTCTTTATATAATAAGTATTTGATAATATCTTTCAATATTACTTATATATATTAAGACAGTATTTCGTAGTATCAATGCTCTTTTTTAATATTGATTGATTCAACCGGAAGACGTCCACCGTTGGACATAGGTCTCCCCCAAAAAGGGGGGAAATGCCATATTAATATGTATCTAAAATATCTACTTGAATAATAATCTTTACTTTTGGGCTGAGTTCAACAGTTGCTTACACTATTTTGAATAAAGTTTAAACAGGCTTTCGATACATATCTCTCAAAAAATTGATCTCAATTACTTGTACAACATGTAATATTTTAGAATTTTCTAAAAATAAACAAGAATATATAATAATTTCAGTTGTTGGTATAGTATAAAACCACACATGAGCCATAAAATTGAAATGAAATATGCCATTGTGATATAAAATAGTACGATTCATTTGAATAAATAATAACATTAATGCCGATAAATATAATTGGATAATGTTGTACCTATATTGCGAACTTAAAACATATAGAAATTATGATAAAATTGATTTTTTTTAAATTTATAATTAGACCAAAAAAAATAAGTCTAATATTGTTAAATTTGATAACAAGTCATAAAAAGATAGACTGGAATTGCATTACTATTATCTAGGAAACAAGCTTATGCATACCTAAGTATCGTCGTTGGTAACTTATGTTTTATCGGTCTAATCTAATTTATGTATTTAACTGATTTCTAATTTATTTATGATCATACTGACGGCAAAGGCGGCATTTATGTAATACGAATAGGTTTGAGTAGTTGACTAGTTGACACAGGATGTGGTCGACATCGATACTACCCAAATACTAGTTTTAATATAGAAAATTGTTAACTATAGAGAAAACAACTGTTGGTTAAACATGGTGAAAATCATTAATTATTCCTAACTACAGTTATTCGTTCAATATTAAATAATGTTAGGAGAGTGTTTACAGCAAATCCCCTAGCTTAGTAATAGTTAAACGCAATTATCTTTTTATAATATATTCCGTCGGTTTAGGTAATTTAACTAAATGTAAACAAACAAGAGCCGTCTAAATCACGTGGCTCATTCATACTATACTCACTCATTCACAATGCAGTTACGATGGAGCATATAAAAGACGACTCTTTATTATTTATTCCTGATAGATTGACGATTTATTTTATTTCTTGTTAGGTACTAATACTACTTATCTAAGATGCATTCTATCTAATCTAATTTTAAATGAATATGGACCGATTTAAAATTTAGACTCGTAAAACCTCCGAGTCAAACGGTCGCCAAAATTCCATCTATCCATGCAACCATAAGAGTTCCGTCCACTGCTGGGTATTGGTTTCCCCCAAATAGTGAGGAGGGATTGGCATAATCACCACGCTTGGCAGGCGGATAGCGATCGCAGTAGGTGTTTGTAGTACTCAGAGGAGGCTGCTGCCCATCCCCTGGTTTATATCCTTAGTTGCCTTTTACGACACTCGTGGGAAGATTGGTATACAAACATAACTGTCACATCAATTATGCAGCAATGACATTCGATTTGTGAATGAAATAATCGGTGCTATATAATTTATAAATTCAGTAAGTAGGTTAGGTCCTCGGGTTTTATATTATCAACATACTGTTACTCGGTAAATAAAAAATCTATCCACTTATCAGTTTATCTCTTTAAAGTCTAGACTAGCTTTACTAGTGCATGTGTTCGTGCAAACCATTGTATTTACCCGTATTTCTGATAAGATATGTATTATTAGCAGGTACAAATAACGGGCCGGAACTGAATATTATAATTCTTTGCATTTTTTAATATACAGGTTAAGAGGATATCCTAGCGGCATTTATTCCATACAAACGTATTCCTCTGTTTCCTCCCTGGATAAATAACATTACGTTTTGATTGTTCCTATAAATTAGTTATTGCAGAAACAAGAATCATTAGAAAATGATAAAAAAATGCTCGATTTTTTACCTTTTCAGACGTTCGTCAAACAAATTTGATGGATAAAATTTAAAAAAAAACGTACAGGCATAGCCAAAGTCTTTATTATTATAAAACTGAAAGAAAATTAATCGGTTAAAAAGAATCGGTTCAGTTTTGGAGAAGGAAACAGGGTATTACGAAGTGATCTAGCATAGGTAAAATCAGCCCGAGCTGCAGTTGTCCCTTTCGTGTTTTATGATTTTTTCTTTGGGGCGCAACACGATAGCCCTAGATTTCTGAAAAACCTACTTTTCCGACCGCATGCCCTCTTAAAGCAACATATTCTGCTATACTTAGTACTGTCTTTTAGTACTTTTTATTACTATCAAGAAAGACTCTCCGAGTATGGTATTGCGAATTGAGTATAAAATATTTTCGTGACAGCTAAATCATTTGATTAGCCTAAGCTAACGTTGATTCATTTGGTGTATTTTTATTCATTTAATTTTTTAAGTATTAATTATTTACCCAAAAATTAAAATATTTGAAACTTTTAACACTAGTTGTGACCTAAATTGAGGGGCGTTTACAGAAAGCGTTACGACAAACATTTTTTTCAAAAAAGTTTTCTTTTGTTGTATTTCTCTCCACTTTCCATAGCTGACTTTATTGACGTCAATTAAATTTCTGTAAACAACACATAGACCATTCCAAATATACTACAAAGTATTAATAAATTATTGAAACCTCCAGAAAAATAAATAAATAAACTCGTCTCCTGATAAAACACTTGTTATTTATCGTTATGTCAAAACACTTCTTAATTTGGGGTCTACCATCTCAACAAAATACCATACTTTTTATTGCACAATGTCTATGAAAATATTTTTCATTTTAATGCTTACGTTGTCGCATTTAGAGGAAAAAGTAGCGATGACAATGTAAATACTTTATTCTGATATCATTCATGTTGACATAATATTTTTTGCAACCTTCCTCATTTGCAAGTCGCTCGCGGGACCGCCATAAAGTGTTTGTAATATGGAACATGGTTTTAAATGGGGTTTAAAGAAGCAAATATCATTCATACACCGAGCGATCACCGTATGTATCCTTGATAATGCATTCATCGATTCTCACGATTATCACGTTGTAGTTGTGTTTTTCTTCGATCCCTTTCTTGAATTAAAATATCAATCGCGCGGGAAAACAGCAATCTGTCATCTGTGACACCTGTTGTTTTATGTCCGTTGAATAAATTGTTGTTGGCATCTCGAGGGTTTAAACGCTATTATTTATTTATCGGCGATTAGTTTTGCTGATGGTTGAATTTTGATAGATTTTTCTTACAAGTTATGACGAATTGGTCATTTTTGGTAGAGTAAAAATGCAATGAGTAGACGAATTGAAAATGCTCATTCGATAATTTATAAAATGTGTAGCGTACATCAGGGTTTTTAATATATTCTATTTTGAGAGTTTTAAAGGTTTAGGTTTTTTTAATCATTTTACTATATTAGTTTTCTTGTCGCCTTTATGGTACGTAACAGTAATTAGGTATGTCTAACATAGTATACAACGTGATAGGCGTAGTGTTATAAATAAATACACTTCTGCAATTGTATCGATTTATTCAATCGTTCCCATTCCCATATTGCACAATAGAATTGTACATTTTATTACACTTATACATATTAAACATACATACATACATGCACTCTCATACAGGCAATAAGAACACAAGCTAACACACGGTCATTTTTGTTTGTTTACTTCAATATTACAACTACATATTTCATAGAAATTAGTTAGCGATTGCAACACACTTTTGACTACAACAACTATTATCGTTTTGAAACTTATCGTGTAAATTGTGTACATTTTTATGTGAATAGAAAATTTAAAAAGAACCGAGTTATTTTTTTTTTTAAATCAAGTCCTCTTATAGACAATTAACTATTATATTCTATGTAATTTACATATACAATGTACGTTTCTATGCAGGATAACGGGCTCGTTGTCTATGTGGCTGTTTTCCTCTGTGAAGAGAGTGTCTCGATCTAAACCACATGAATTATGAAACGTTTGATAGTAGCTTTAGAGAATAAGGAAATAGGAATCGTCAGTGTCCATGATAGCTTATACATAAATTCAAATTACGCGACCTACTTATTTGAGTTTATGCGTGTATTTGTTGTAAGCGATAGATAACATAAACGGTTTATTGGCAAATACCATTTCACTCTTTTCTTGTTGGTTTTGATTAATAAATTAAATCGAATTTGACGACATACGACCTTATATTTTGGGTTTAATTTTATATTGGGGTATTTTTTTTTTTTGCAAAATGAAAGAACGTAACGGGATGGCGCGTTAAACTTTAGGTACAAAAGACAGATCAACTCGATGTCCTAATCCAGATGTTCTGATAATTCAAATATAAATACACAAAGCCGTCCAATTGATGGTAATTGATAAGAAAACGCTTTAACTTGAAACGTCTGTGTCATTAAATGTGAAATAATTAGACGTGGGTGAGCACCGAATGGAACATTAGTTTCGCTATGTTAAGACTAGAATTATTTATTGGATAGTAAAGATTATGTTACATATCAGATATTAATAAAAAGGAGAATTACCAAAGTGTTCAAATTCTATTACATATTTACTATTTAATACATATTTTTCAAGTAAAGATTATACTAATCATGCGGTACGAGTTTTAATTTTTGTCAGTCACTGTAGCCGATGACCCTCTTTAATTCAAACAGAATTCAAGAAATCGTAGGCGATGAATTAATATTAGGCTATCTCCTTAATCTTGCAAAATAAGTTGGTCATATAAACGATATATTTTTTATGCCGAAATATATAACCGTAGGCAAAGATTGTTTCAATATACCCACATGGATTACATGAAATCTGATTAAAGACACACTTATGTACAATTTGTGTTAGAGAAAGCTCGCCAGTAATTTGATGTATAGTACGTCTGAAAGTTTTCAGACCAAATCCCTCGTAGAATACACAAAACGGTCGTATTATAAATAAATATATAGGCGTATATATACGCTCAAGGTGAACGTTTAATACCTAGAGCATGAACGTCTACAACCTTTCCATAGATTATTATTATTGTTTTTCGGTTGTCCTTATTGTTATTACTTTTTTTTTACGTTTATTTCGTGACTCGCTTCAAATTGTTTACTTAGTTTTAACGTTTGCACCTTTTGATTAATATTGATGCTTTATCTATCTGCTATATTTGTCCGGTGAAAATTTTAGGAGAGACTGTTATCATTTTTTTTTTATTGTTAACATTACAACTATTAAACAAAACAATCGGTTGATAAACTAGAGGAGAAAATTATCTTATGGTGCTTATAGACTCACGGTATGACCACAATCTCACCTGATGTTTAGTGACGATCTGGTCCAGGATGGTAAACACTAAGCCTAGACACAGGTTCTCACGTGATGCTGCCGGAACGCATCTATTAGTACTTGGCCACAGATTTTTAAACTTGAGGGTGTAGCTACGTGGGTATTATTGGAACATACCACCATGCTATGGTTTCTTCGCGAGGTTTTCCTTCACCGAAAGTTCAGGCTGATTTTAGAGTTGTATAGGTAAGCTCGAACCCGCGTCCATTGACGTGGAATCCGGCAGCTCTACACACTGTGCCTTCATCGGTTTTGCACTCCTTATTTATGTGTATATAAACTGTACTTTAAATAATTAATATAACATGATGTCATATATGTTAGGAACTTTGGTAAGGAATTACCGTTTCGTACTAAAAAATTATACTTCGTAGAATAACACATATTTATCTAATTTACTTTTTTTCTAATCTTACACGAATTTAAAGATTAATACAAGAATTAATCATACTGAGCAGGTCTAGACTATATTGGAATGATAAAGTACGTTTTTTTTCCTTTTTGGTGTAATCAGTGAGGGTAGAATTATGCCATGTCAAAATATACATATCGGTTATTAATAGACTATCTTTGTATTTAAAACAAACCGAAGTAACTTAAATATTTTACATTTTCTAGATGTTTGTTAGTAGCGTTGATTTCATAAATGACCTAATTGATCAATATCCGTCCCACATTTGTGACAGGCCAGCGAAAATAGCTGGTTGATTTGAAGAGTTGTTAAATATATTAATAAAGATTTACTTATCTTAAACAAAAAGTGAACATATATAATGTACAAATGTTAAATAATATTTAATGTTCAATCTTCAATCAATGTATCAATGTTCAATCAATAGGCGAACAGAATGCTGTATCACTTTCCCGCAAAACTTAATTAATTCTGAACTTGTACGAAAAACGTAAAATATGACATTAAAATATATTAATACAGTTTTTTTTTTTTGCAGTATTTGACCTGTTTTAAAAAAATGTATCCGTTACCATCAATCTCAACAGCAGAGTCAACTATCTGAAATGAATTATACTCTGTGTGCGATACTTATTATTATGTTGTATACGCCATAACATCGGTTCAATAAATGCGTGTGTTAGGTATAACCCGTATAATCAGCTCCAAGCATTGAAAGGTATGGAGGGAGCGGTGACCTTTAGGGCATTGAATTTTCTTTACGAAAACCCCACTCTCCCTTTCCCCCCTTCGCAGCGTAGGTGTTGACGTTTTGTTTATAGTACTTTTATTTTTGGTTTCAGGCCGCACAAAATGATGCCGGAGGGCGGCCGGTAAGTCCCTTTCATATTAAGGGATATCAATATAATATAAATTAATCAGTGTTTCGCGAACTGGTTTACTTAAATAAAAACAAAATTATGTGTATTATTGATATTATGATATCAAAGATTCGTTTAAACATTTCCTTCGATATGTATGTAAATTGATTTTCTTGTTATATAATTCATTAATAAATACAGGTCTTCTGAGGCAGTCACTGAATTTAATCTTTGTTTCTCCGTATCTCTAGTCTGTTTTCCAAAGGAGTAGGTCGTGACCCCGATTTATAGAGGGCGTAATTTCCATATTACTTGATATTTACCGATTGTTAAAAAATCATGGAGCTCGTAACCGAAGGATATACTTACTATAAGGTGTTACATAAATATTCAAATTTTACGTTAGCAACATTTTAGTGGTTTTTGACTCCCTTTTGCCCAATTTTCAGTAATAGTAATCATAGCTCCCGCTCTCCAGGATAAAACACTTTTTTTTTTTACGAGGGTAAATGCATTTACGCACTACCCTTACCTATTGCATTAGTGAGACCGGAGTCCCCCAATGCAATAGGTAAGGGGGCACGGAGGGACGAGCTCCGTGCCAGTGTGGGACTCACCCGGGCGTGAAGCCAGGATAAAACACCTAACCATTGGCATAATTTTAAAGAAAAAAAAGTACATTGCTTAATCATATCCGTTCGATCCCACCTACCTAACTCTAAAATCGACCTGAGCTTTCGGTGAAGGAAAGCATCAAAAGGAAACCATAGCATGGTGGTAGGGCATGTCCGCCTGGGTAGCTACTACCGTTAAGTTTGAAACCTGTCGCCTAATATCACTAGGTGTGTTCCGGCAGCATCACTTGAGAACTAGTACCTAGGTTTAGGTTTACAAAAAAGTATAGATCACCCCATCTCATTCATTCATACGTAATACTTATAAGGTCCTGTCTATATTTTTATTCTTAAACTAGCTGTGTGCCCGCGTTTCATATACTTTTCACTGCGTTTTAACGGAACCCTAATTATTTTCCTAATGTTTTTTAGTACTAAGATAAAATAAAAATATTTCTCATAAATTCAATCACTTGCCAGTAAAACCGTGCTAATGCATTCAAAACCAATCGGATTTTATGCAAATTTTTATTAGTTTTAATTTTTATACGCGGAACCCTAATCTTTACCGAAAAATAAAAGTCACGCGGAGTAATTTAGGCTATTTACAAAAAACTAAAGCCCGTCTAAATCGGTCCAGCCGTTCTTGGCATTAGCCGGAACAACAGATAGACATACAGATAGACAAACAATTAAAAAATGGTATTTTTATGGGTATAGGTTAGTATATACATTCATATCTATTTAGTAAAAAAATATTTTGACATTACATACACACTTCAATTTTATTTATTAGTATAGATTATATAAAAGACAACGTCTATCTGTTTTGTGTGTCCGTTAGTTAGCTCATAACACGAGAACTACTGAATCGATTATCATAATTATTTTTTTATATAGTTGATATATTATCCGGTCAGGTTTTATAATATATCTGATTACGTTAAATTATATGTATGAGTATATAGGATAAATCATAAAAGTGATCATAATCATGTTTCTTCTTACACTCCGTATCCTTACATTATATAAAAGGTAACGTCTATATGTCTGTTAGTAAACGCGAGCGGAGTCACGGGTACACATCTAGTTTGTACTTTGAAGTTGATATGCACATGAGACAGTAATTAGTCTCGCCTATACACAGTCGTAGCTCGTAGGGGGGAATCACTGCACCAGTTGTGTGAGAAAGCAGCGTTTTCTAATTTCTAATATAATTACTATTTGCAACTTGAACGTCGTGTCCATTTGTTTTCACATTAATATCGTTGTTGGGTGTGCATTGTACAACCATTGGATTGTTCTTTATGAAATATCATATTACGTACAAGTGTATCATTTCAAGTCGTTTGAATAAAAGTAATAATACGCTGTTGTTTCACTTTTATTTTTGTTTGGATATGTTAGAGATATTTTTATGTAATTATATTGTGGTTTTCGTTGATTATTACGCTGGCAAATAAACTCTTTCGCAGTACCTGTAAAATTTACCTCAACAGCAAGACTTGATTTTTTGATTTTCATTGACACTATATAAAAGGTTTTCATGCGTTGATGGCTCAGTTGGTAATGAGGTCGGATTCCATGTCGGTGAACACAGGTTCAAACCCACCTATCATACTATAGTTCATTATAGCTTTTAGTGAAAGAAATAATAATTATTATTATTATTCGAAAAGGGGCTATGAAGGCTAAGACAGTCCTGTATCACTGCGACCTATTTAGGTCTATTGTGATCGACCCTATATTGCTAAAGCTCACTCACTATGTTGAAGTGATGATGGGGCAGCGGATAGTGTGGTGAGATTCCGCGTCAATCGACGCGGGTTTGATCCCCCCACCTATCCGACTCTAAAACCGGCCTGAGATAGCGGTGAAGGAAAACGTCGTGATGAAACCATATCATGGTGGTAAGGCATTTTAAAATAATGCCCGTCTTGGTAGCTACCGCCCTCAAGTATTGAAAACCTGTCGCCAAACACCAATAGGTTAGTGCCAGCAGCATCACTCGTGAACCAGTATACCTCTAGACTCAGTGTGTTGATCATCCTGGACCACATCGTCACTTAACATCAGGTGAGATTGTAGACAAAGCGTTAAGCGTATACGGTATAAAAAAGGTAGCGTCTGTCCGTCTGTATGCTCGTTAGTTAGCTTATAATTCGAAAACCATTGAACCTATTTTATACGATTATTTAATTTATTACGTAGTAATTGTTAAAATAAATAAAAACTATTACAAACAACTGAAGCCGCGGACACCGCTAGTATGCAATTTAAAAAAAAATAAACACAAAACTGATAAATAATATTTTAATTTTTATATTAATAACATGCATTTTAATAATTACAAATTCGATATAAGTTTTTGCTTTAGTACAAATGTACTCATTTTTACCTGGATATAAAAAAAACCCCAATTTTACTTAGAATCAATATCTAAAGTTACTTCCAAGTAAAACTATTTTAGTAATGGGTTTAGTGATTCAACTGATATATACCTTTATTGGAAAAAATATGGTTAAAATAAACAGGAGTATAAAAGAGATTATTAGAAATTTATCAAATATATATTGAAACAGGTAACCGCTGGCAACGACAGGATTATTAATAAATTGTTACGTTAAAACAAAACAACCAATTAATTAACAGGAAAGGTGTAAGCCGTAAAGTATCATAGATATTAACGTCGTAACCTAAATAAAAGAATAGAGCTGTAGTAAATAAATTAAACTCCATAATGGCTCGTGTTTACTTTCACAGTTCACGGCCGCGATTGAAAGCGGGCGCACTGTTGACATATGTTTGTCTCTGTCTATTGAACGGTGAAGCGTATAGCACTGCCTTGTTGGCCGTCCCTCTCTGGTTTTGATTAATAGCGTAAGAAGCTTTACATAACCACAACGGCTACTTACTACATGTTGTGCTTGTGCCAGTCGGTTTATCATGATTATGATGCTATAAAGTAATTATTTTATCTTGTTTGAACTATCTTTATAGAATTTTCATACATACTTTTACAGCTCTATGTTTGCAAATATGAAGCGCGACGATAGCGCATTGGATAGTACGGCCGGATTCCCGGTCAATGGAAGCGGGTACAAACAAACCTATCCAACTCTAAAATCAGCCTGAGCTTGCGGCGAAGGAAAACATCGTAAGGAAACCATAGCATGATGGTAGGGCATTTACTAACAATGCCCGCCAGAGGAAGTTTCGCTAGACCACCCTCAAGTTCGAAAAACCTATCGCCAAATACCAATAGGTGTGTTCCGGCAGCATCACATAAGAACCAGTATCTAGGCTTAGTGTGTTTACCATCCTGGACCACATCGTCACTTAATATCAGGTGAAATTGTGGTCAAAGCACAGAGCCTATACCGTGTAAAAAAAAAAAATACTCGCCAGAGAATTTCTTATGACAAAATATATTTTTGTCTAATATTCATGTCGGTGCTTGTAGAAAATTAAAATCATATTAATTTATAGCTAAATATTTCTGATGATTTCTCATTGGTAATGGACTTAGCACATAACATAAATAGGCGTGTAAATAGATTTAAACCTTACTTTTTTCCCGAAATTTAACTTCTCCGTAAAAATATCGTAATGGTGTTTTTATTAAAGATATTTTAGTGTTCATCTGGCTCTAGTTCATCCGAACATTCCACGTATAAGAATGATTAGAAAGGTTATTGGATAGTCTATGTCTAGGATAACGTATATTTGAAACACAGTCGTGTTTTAGATGTATTTAAAAAAATATGTACGTTACATTTATACTTTGTGATATTGAAAGTTACAAACCCACTTGACATTTCGCCTCTAAACAATATAGTGTGGTAGGTAACCCAAGTATTCTATGAATGCTCTTACATATTCATTGAGCGAGACCCTACTTTTAACTGCTCCTAGTATAGATAACAATACTAGGGCACGGCAGTGGAACAATGGGAGCCGTCCGTTTCCACGTAAAGGCCGCTTCCACGAGAAAAAGGTGCATCTAATCAATCACGGCAACTCGGCGCAGTGAGGCGACTGTTCGTTTTTACCGACACTCATTTGCATGTATGTACGTCTCGCTCGCTCGAACGGTGTCCGTGATACGTGCAACCGAGACGGCATCGATGTCGCAGTGACCTTTCCAAACGTGCGCGTGCGTCGACGGTACCGTTGCGTCCGTGAGAAGGAATTTTTGTACGATTTAGCCATTCATCCAAAGTAATCCGTTTTAATGTTTGATTAATTTTATTTAGGTAATTTTTTTCACGCTTCGTTTTAAACGCGTTTAAGGTTTTGCTTATTGTAATTATATATGTATCTATGTACGAGTATAATTCGTGCAATACTTCAGTGCAAATTCTAAAATATTTGAATTCAATTAAACTAATTTCGTTCTACAATGGGATTTCTACTTTGAAATTATTCATAAAAAATATAAGAAGTATTAATTGTTACAACAAATATCAAACAAATTATGTTTAAGCTCATTTTTATATCCTACATCATATGAACATAAATGCGAATGAAACTTCGACCTAATGAATATTCTCTCAGTCTAAATGATAAGATAAATCTTGAACTTCACTAAATAATGAGTTATTGTAATTTCTATTTTGCTAGATGACTTATTATTTATATCTCTATTTTACTCTATCTCTAGATAAAATGTGATTACAGATCGCGAAAAAATACAAATTGCACACATTAATTAATTAATTGGTGATGGAAGATATCTATTGTAACTGTTAAATATAAATTAAATACGATCGTTAGTTAATTGAAGACTTAAATAAGATATTACTTAACTACATTAAATATAATTAAATTTCAAAACAATATTGCAGTCAATAAAACTCTAATAATACTTTTTAGAAAACCTAACCGCGTACCGCTTCACTTTCCGCCATTTTATAATACTAACGAACGACTTGTGTCTTACTCGAGACAAATATCCCTTTAATTAATATATACCTCATTGAAATCTTTTTATCTACTCTTAGATATTTGTTATTTTAATGATTATTTTATTTGTGTGATTAAAAATTATTGAAACTTTATTTTCATGAAAATTCGGAAGATAACTTATCTCCTTTGTCAATGATATAAGTTAATATTAGATTTGCTTCATATACAAACTGTTCAGACTGATATACACAGCATTTTCTAATGTGACGGTATTCCTCGTCTACAGACGCGGGTTCAAGCCCACCTATCCAACTCTAAAATTAGCCTGAGCTTTCGGTGAAGGAAAACGTCGTGAGGAAACCATAGCGTGGTGGTGGTAAAAATAATGCTTGCCTGGGTAGGTACCACCTTCAAGTTCGAAAACCTGTCGCCAAATACCAATAGGTGTGTTCCGGCAGCGTCTCAGTAGAACTAGTATCTAGGCTTAGAACGTTTACCATCCCGGACCACATCCTCACTTAATATCAGGTGAGATTGTGCTCAAAGCACTGAACCTATATTGTGTAAAAAAAACCATAGCTTGTTGGTATGGCATTTTCTAATAATGCTCACCTGGGTAGCTACCAACCCCCAGGTTTGCCAACCTGTCGCCAAATACCTTGGTATTTGACTCACCTATTGAGGGTGTGTTATGGCAGTATCACTTGAGAACCGGTAGTTCTAGGCATAGTGTGTTTACCACCGGGAACCACAGGTTAGATTATGATCAAATCACTGAGCTTATTCCGTGTATGAAACAAAAACCTAAAGCATGAATCCCCCATTGATACATATAATGACCACTAGTATGTTTTCTCTTCACCATCAGCTCATAGTTCCAATTTAAATCAATAAATGTAATAAATTATCTGATTCGTAGACATAATATTAACACGATTTGTTTATAATATGTTAGCATGTGAGTTAACTTCTACAATTGAAAGGAGTCTCATATCATTTAAGTGATTACGTATTATGATAAGGTTGTCTGATGATATTGAGTGATTAAAAAAAAAAGTACCAGTTATGCGTCGTCATAGTGCGTCATCGGGTAGACGTTGTCGGCGGCTTTCAGTACACGCGCCTTGACCTACTCGTCGAAGGTCGAAATTTCGCGGGCGACTCAAAAACTACAGACATGATGACGTAGATGATGTAATACGAAATGAAGGCCGTTATTAGTATACCATTTATAATTTGCTGAGGTTCGGTTAACTTGAAAAATATTATTTAACAGTAAAATTAAATACGACGGCGGTCCTACAAGTACTTAGCCTCACCAACAGATGGCACCACTATCGCACGATTTTTTGTCGTTTAGTACATTCTCATAGACAGCTACTGTTAAAATTTCAGCCGAATTGAACGCGTAGTTTTCTTTTGATCGCGTGTGGAAGCGAGTGTGTCCGTGGATTCGAGAACAATGGAAAAAAAGCAAAGTCGGTCTGTGATTTGATTCTTGTTTTTGGAAGGAAAATCGCGCAGCAAAATCAAAGAGCGCTTAGACGCTGTGTACGGTGACTCTTCTCCTTCGGTGACGACCGTCGAGAATTGGTCTAACGATTTTTATTGTGGTCGCACGTCGCTTTTTGATAAGCCACGCCCAGGTGCTCCAAATACGGCTACCACACAAACACAAAAATCCACGATCTCGTATTGGCAAACCGCCGATTAAAGGTGCGCGAGATAGCTAAGACTGGAGGCATCTCAAAAGGTCGCGTGGGCCATATCCTGCATGAAGTATTGGACATGAGAAAGCTATCGGCGCGATGGGTGCCGCGTTTGCACCCTCCGGACAACAAGCGCAACCGTGAGACCACTTCAGAGCAGTATTTGACGATGTTTAAGCGCAATCCGAGGAGTTTCTGCGTCGTAACCAGAGACCAAGGAACAGGACAAACAATGGACTTCACCCGGAGAACGTGCTTTGAAGAAGGCGAAAAAAACTGTCCTAACGGCCAGAAAGGTGATGACCATCGTTTCCTGGAGAAGGGGTAAAATGGTCATAGAGCTCTACTATCCCGAATTATTCGATTCGACGCGATCCACATCTCCGCCGTCGTCACGGCCTAATTGGTAGATTTAGGCTACGAACTACCTTCTCATCCATAGTATTCTCCGGATTTAGCCTCGTGCAACTTCTTTTTGTTTCCAAATTTAAAAAACCACTCGCGGGACAGAAATTTGCGTCGAATAAGGAGGTTATTGCCGCCACGGAGGTCTACTTTGCAGACCTCCAGAAAACATATTTTTCAGGCGGGTTAAAGAAGTTGGAGCATCGCTAGGTTAAGTGTATCAAACTCAAAGGAGATTATGTTTAAATATAAATCGCCACTTTTCGAAAAAAAAAATGTTTTTTTTTTATAGGATAACTACTTATCGGACCACCCTAGTAGTTCAGTAAATGTTCGGTTCGCTGAAAGTTTTGCCGAATATTCGTATTCGTTAAAACCCATCTTCAGCCCATCTCTAATCTAAATGGAGTGAGATTGATTAAATAGAATAGAAATTCCATTTTTTTTTTTTTTTTTATCTTTTTTTCGTGGCATTTGTTTTTGCAACAATTTTTCTTAAAAAATACATTTTTGTAATTGAGCATTGGCGACTGAAGTCCCGTCCTTTTGTAACGCATTCCCAATTCATTTTTATAATATTTGCATTAGCGGTGTTAAAGATATGTTAATAAAAACATAATTTTCACGGTCCGTCCCGCGTCCTCTGTTGGGTAAAGCGTGATATGTAAATAAATGTTATAAGCGGGCGCAGACTAACACTGTTATCATAATTATTATTATTCATAGAGTATTTAGCATAATTAACTATCTTCTAATGTGCTTCTAATGTGGTTTCTATTTTGTATTAGGCTTATTATAAATTATCAAACTTACATTGTAGTTATGTACTGTACGATTTACCTTAATTATGATCAAGTCCGTTTTCAAAACCCAGTGTCGCGCCTTCTTCAAACCCGCCGAGACACACCCGAAACCCCTCATAGTACAAGCCGTCTCATCATACTCGTCCGACCCGAACGCCCACCCTCAAGATGCGACGTCCGCATAACATTTTGACCGACCGCGACGATAACATCACTCGCATGAATAAGATCTTCCCGCATCAACCGTGTTGACTTGCGTGCCAGCGTCCACGCCCGTGAAACCACCGTTCCCGCCGCCGGGGACAGGCGGCTGGCTAACTTTGCCCCCGCAAACACTCCGGGTCCCTCTCCGGTGGCGGATTAAGACGTGCTCCGTTCCCCAACTCAGGAGGCTCTCGACGCCGCTACCAGCGCGATAAAGTGACACTGACCATGCATATAACACGCAGGTACATATGTCCGGTAAATTATTATATAATATATTTTTTATGAATAAATAAAAAATGTAAAATGTTAGCTAGAATTAAAATTCCGCGGGAGTTTTTACACCCAGATAACGGCCAAGCCGAGGTTCATACCGTTTTAGTGAACTTGTGCTAATTACCTTCTGCGGCGAGTGTCTTCAGTACTCGCCCCCAAAGATACGGTGAAGCGGTAAAGACCCTTCCGGTCAACAGCATTAGCTAGGTAATTTTTTTTTATAAAAACTGAATCTCTTGCTTGTTTTCTATTATTTCCTTTATCATTAAAAAACTTCTATAGTCTACAGATTACTTCACTGAAATTTAAAGATGAAATAAATACCTCTTAAGATTATTAATTAGTAATTATTATTACATTAAAAATAACATTATTAATTGAATACAAACCCAAAGTACCAAAATAAATAAAAGAAAAATAAAATCATATTAGTGATGCTTGATCGTAATCGTTTTATTAATTTTAATATAACAGTTAAATATTCGTTCGTCTCACTCGTATCTAATTTTAAAACCACTTCAAATAAAGAAAATCGAAAATATTAGATCATCGGCAAATCGAACAGGTGTTTCGAAACTAGAAATGCCAACGTAACGCTGGACTTTTCAAACACGAATAATAAATTAGCCATGTGTTTATTATTATGTAAATTTGTGATCTGAGTGTGTTTGCGAGATGAGAAACATGTGTTGAATTATATTATAGTTAAAGCAAGTTGTTTATTTAAACGGACATAAGTTGTGGATGCATCGCGTAATTATATTGTTACTCAAAACAAAACTGTATGAATATTAGCTTTGTTGGGTTTTTAAAGTGTAACATGATAGAAATACATTTTATACATTTATGGAATTAATTAAGCAAATACAGATTTACGTAGCATATATGATATTTGTTTTAATTATAGATAACGTTACATTTCTTCATAGAAAATTAGCAACACATGCACTAACACACTAGATGTTGACACATTGATGATTCTCAGGATTACTCATACTCCTTGTCATGATTATATATATTCATGTATACGAATGATAGCTTATTGCTTCATACTGTAATTCAAACTAGCCAAACTTACGCAATGATAAATATAAAAAAATGAAAAGAAATGTTACTTGCATGTAGTGTCAATATACCAGTCTGGAAGCGGGTGCATTTGCTTCTCCAGTTGAGGTCGAAGCACGTCTTGCAACGCAGCCGGGGGCGCTACCACCGTGAGAACTTTCTACCATTCCTTCCCCGTTTTTGAAAAAGGCATCGAAACACAATACGTCGGATTGATTTTAACCGGATTACCATTTAAATAGCATCTCGGATGATTAGTAAAAAGTCAAACATTAAAATGGCTGCCAAGTATTAATAGATTTTTGGCAAATAAAAATGGACCTATATAATTGAAATATATAGGATAGGCTTAAATGGATAAAAGACACACCTCAAATAAATTAATCACAGATTTTGGCTGCCAAGAGGTGTACGTCAGTCGATTCTTATTGACAGCAAGCTCACATTGGTATTGTAATTACATAGACCATAATAGCCAGAAATTCCTGTGTCTGTTCACGCAATTTTTTCTATACAATTCTGCTCTAGGTATCTAGCTACCTCGAATTTGTTACTGAATCAAAAAGATCATTTAGGTTACATTCCTATATTTCGCAGCTCAAGAATCTATTATAGGTACGAAAATGACAATCCGGTTCTCATATTTTAAAGTTTATATTTATTAAATTAAATTAAGTGATTAGTTTAAAATTATTGTCAAGATTTTGGACATTTTCCAGAAACCTTACTGTAACTTCATACAAAGGTTCATACATCAGTAACAAAATTATTATTTTGTATTAGTAACCTTTGTAATTTAAATCAACATATTATTATTAAAAAGTCAAATTGTACTTGATTACGATTACTCTGTACTTACCATTGTGAAATGAGTTAAACTCCTTAAATGTTAATGTTATGATTAAAAAAGTGGACAAATTATTACAATATAATCCGTGTACCTTATTGCCGCAGCCATATTGAATAAATAATTGTTCGAATTGTAGGGGCACCTTGCAACAGTTGTAAACACGCTGTAAATTCACACGAGTTCCTTTGAACTTATTTATAAATACCTATTCACTAAACGGGACATAATTTGAATGCGTAGTTGTGGTATAGTGATAAAGTTATACACGATAAGAGGTTTTCCGCTTTTAAAACTTGCGTAACAAGCTATGTAGCCATCTTTGCTACTCTACTTAAATACTTACGTTATGAATCTATTGGATTTTTTTACAATACGTTTTAACTCTTTTAATATTTGAGGTCGTGTGGTCTAAGAATAGTATCACCCCATATCATTCCCGTGGGTGTCTTAAAAGGCGATTAAGGGATAAATCAGGCTATGGGTAGCAGCATCCTCTGAGTACCACAAACACCTACTGCGACCTGCCAAGTAGACCTACGTCCAGCAGTGGACATCTTTCGGTTGAATCAATCAGTACAATATGTACACAGTTTTTAGTAATATTTAGACTTATTTTTATATTAAATCTAGACTTGGATGAGCAGCGCTACGCTAGAGACATTGAATTTACATATGTATTATATAGGTAGTGTTTTCTTTAATTATATTATTAAATTATTATTATTTTCCCAATTGTATACTTTACAGTTTCACATTAAAAATAAAAATGATAACCTAATAGATCGTTATTGTGCTAATTTATCTAATGTATTGAAGAACGACTTGAAATAAAATTAATAAACAAATTATGGTCGTTCGGTACACGTGATCCATTTATGTGTTACTTTGAATATTTATTTACATTGGTATTTTATTTTTGTTTTCTCTATAAACATTTACGTTGTTATTTACCTATAGCTTTACACTTTAGACTTGGAACTATATTTTTATTTGCTTTTTGCTATGTAGCTTTGTGGTTTTTACAAGTTAGAAGTGTAATCAAAAATAATAAAAAAATTGTGTGCATTGCTTTCTAAGCGAACGATTTAAGTTTAACTAGCTTGTCATCTAAATTTGACTTCACTTGTAATTAGACTGTGCATCTCAATTATAACCAAGTAAACACCTAAGTACTAGGCGATTATAAATTTGAAATAGGTAGACTTTTCTGAGTTATATTTATTTTAGAGACTCTTGTTTAACAAGAACATGTTAAATCCATCGTAATCTAAACAATCTATTACTTAATATTACCCGTCAAACTTCTAACAAAATTTTAGCTTGTACGCTTGAAGGCAAAGGTAAAACTTCATGAAAGATTTCTAGATTCATTAGGTTGAGATTAAATTATTTCAGTATTATGTTTCGTTTAGTTTTGTTACGGTTACAGTCCATTAACAAGTGGCCAGTTCTTTGTTAGATAAAGACCTAAAATTTTATTACCCTTTGGTTTCATAGCGATGACTTCTTTCACAGAACATTCTAGACTCAATGTAGAATCACTACGATCGGCACTCTGTCTAGCTAAAACTGTGATATGATAATGACATTATAAGCAATATATGGTCATACAACAACAACCAAGTTAATCTAGTTGTAATCTATTATGTTTTTATTGTTTATTTTTGTTAGATGTTGTAGTTCGCCCACGTTTGCAGAAACTGATTTTATTTTAAGATGTTTAAATATTCATAAGTTGATAAAACATGTCTTTGAAATTTGTTCTGATACCTATATTTTTTCGTGTGTGTGATCAGTGTTCTTTCGACAGAGCCAGGGTCAACCTGACGCCTGCGCTTCACTTTGATTCCTTCATTATTACCTGTATTTTGTTACAATATACCATATTTAATACTTTATATATTTTAAGTTAAATTATACGATGATGAATATCTGAATTGTTTTAGAATAATGTCAATTTATTTGTATTTTGTTATCTAAAAAATGATCAGAATATAATAAAACTACTAACTTATTATTGTAGAGTGATTTATTTCTATATAATTCTGAAAACTTTATCTGCAATAATAGATCTCGGTTAGTTTAAATTAGTAAATATTAAAATGATTGATGATACGCTTACAAACTACAAAGGATTGAATAACTGATGAATGTGGTATAATCGCAAAACTTGTACTCTAAATGGAATCAGTGACATTATGTGAATTCTAAATGCAAACATTTTCATTGAGTGGTTATTTTTTTTTATCGAAACAATAACATGCCAGTTATTTTATTTAAAATATATTGAATTTATACGAACGAGAAATCTGTAGATACTATATTTATTTATATCGTTGTCTTTTTTCTTGTTTAGGTAGTGTATTTTTGTGAGTAACTTAAGAGTATTCGTTTTCTTTCTTTATCAATAAAATAGTCGATAAATTAATATATATGAGTAATGAGTAAACCTGTTTAAGGTTCTAGTCCAGAAGTGCCAGTGCTCATACGTTCCGATCTAGTTCTCAAGAGTAGCACTATATGTGTGCCTTGTGAGACTACTGTCATGTTCGAGGCAGAATACTTATAAAGACCGCTTATCGTTAAGTCTATTGCATGTCTATTTGCTGATACGAAGCAGTCCATAGAAAATTTTTGTATACTTGTTTTGATTTAAAATAACAGATATCAACTTAACAACAACTAAAAAATTGGTTCAATTATAAAAAAAAGCGATTAGTTGATCTAATATAATGTGATTATATAAAACAGTACTTCCTAAACCCGGACTCTGAAAATAAGACGATGCACTTCAATGCTTTTAGGTATTAAATTTTTTCGATTGCAATTTAATGTTATTTTACCCATATTTCAACTGTCCTTCTTTCATATAATTATGCTTCTTTTTATTAATAATATGACTAGTGACCTACCGCTGCTTCACACGGGTATACAGAAATATAAAAAAGTAAAAAAAAAACTTATATTACCCAGTGATAATGTAATTTTCTATAAAATGCAAGTTTTTAAAATGGTTTGTTGTTTTTTACTTTATCTATAACAAACAAAAAAAAAAAATCAATTTTACATTTTTATATAATAATACAGAGAAACAAGAAATGAGTTTTGAATTTTTTGTGAGATGGGACGTATAAACACTTATTTTTGTCAGTGAAATAAAATTGCCATTGCTCTGTCTGTGTACATGGTGATGTCATTCGAATCTGTTTATTGTCTGTTGTAAATATTTGCCGGTCAGGCGGCGGCATCGGTGGCGGCATGCCGCACGCGCATCAAACATGCATCATGCACCGAATTATCAATGCTCGTTTTATTCATTACGGTCTATAATTAATTATGATTCCGATCTGACTGGTATTTGGTAGGTAGACCTTTATTTTATTTCATTCATTTAAAGCAATATAATTAACAATAAAATTACATTAAAAAAAAGTGCATTTTAAGTGAGTTCTAAAAACTCAAAATCTTAATTCGTTTTTATTTTATCTCCAAAGGATATCTTTTTTCATATATCTGTGTTAAGTAAATGTTTTTGTATTGAATTTAATATTAAACTTAATCGTTTATGCTTGATAGTTTTACTTGTCCCCTGCCAGTTTTGTCGTCACGATGTTATATTAAATATTTGACATACAGGAGTGGATGATGCATAGTGTTTTCCTAAAACAAGGTCACTGCCGAGTCAACGACGCCTGCGAACGAAAGATTTTGGCGCGAGATTGAATAAGTGACTCACGTTAGAGAAATGAATATTCCATTTGAGGTTACCACGTTAACGTTAACAGAAATGAATTATGTTATGTTATTATTTAATTCCTTAAAACCATAATTATAATTCGGGATTGTATTTAGTTTGCATATCATTATTTGTACTGTAACTTGAACAGTGTAAGACATTACGGCCAGATAATGTAAACATTAAGACAATAGTCTCAATATTTCATATCGTACAAAATAATTACTTACAATATTTTTCATCGGTATATTTATTGAGATTATATCTTTGAAATGTTTTCTTTGTCTGCTTGAAAACGTTTGCGATTAATAAATACGGTGATTAAAATGAATATTCTATTACGATTTCGGTGTGTTGTCTAATTAAGTTTTATTCTATGAATGGACGTTCATTTTATAAAACATGTCCCTAAGTATTTATTTAGTACGATATATTAATCTGCTTGTTGGTGAAGATGGTAGTTTATTAATGGCACTAGCCTGAGTCACATTTGGCTATAGTTTCAAATTAATAATGAAGTCGAATACCGGTGTGGGAGGGGACGCTAGATAGTCAGTAGTATTGTCGGTGTTTTTTTATATAATATTATAAACTACTCATGTATCCATGATTAATTAAAATAAAACCCATTGCAAAATAACTTAAGTATGTATTATTATTATGAAATTCATCGTTTAAACAAATTTCTCATTTTTTTTTTAGTTACTTATTTTTATTTGACTAACGCTGCTGACCGGGAGGGCCTTAGTAACTTCACCGAACTTTGAGGCGAGCGCTTAAGGCGCTCAGCCTATGATTGGAAACCAGCATAAAGGCACCAAAATGGCACGAACCTCGGTTTGAGCTTCTTACCCGTAATAAAAATTCCACGAAAGTTGCCCTAGCAAACCGAGCGGTTAATAAACCTGTAAAGTAATAAAGGCCCCTTAAAGAACCTATGTAGTACCTTGCGTGTAATGTGCAGTATGATGCGTGTGATTACTAGTGCATGCAGTGTCAATGTAATTATTTAGTTACTAATATTAATAAGATAAGTAGTAGCAGGTTTGAGTTTTATTGAAAAGTATTATACACTCTAATGACGTCAATGATTGAATTTAGCCTGAGTACTTTGACAGTGATATATGTTAAATGCAAGCACATAAAGTCAATTTTATAAGTTACCTTCAGTGTATTTTTTATGAAGTGTTTGCAAAGAGTGCACCAGAAGCCAAATCGATTTATGATTTGGTGGACGTCGTCATTAGGGCGAGGAATTGATTACTTATTTTGTTTTATTTTTCTTTCCGTTTCTATTGTAGTTGTTGTATTATAATATAGGCTATATGTATGTATGTAATGGATGAGGGTGGCATGTTCAGTATGAACAAACTCTCTATAAAATAAAGATTAAAAAAAAAAAAGAGTGCACCAACATTTATCACCGAATCACTATTAGCATATTATTTTTCACATATGTCACAAATGATAACACTGCTATTTTTGTATGAGCTTTGATTATACTACGCACTATCAACGAACCCTTTCAACTTGTAACGAGTAGCAGAAATCTATGAATTAGGATGTAATTACGTTAAGCTGTAAGTTTTGAACCATGTCTATTTGCTATTTCCACCGTGTTCATTATTTCAAAATGTATACGACACGTGCCTTATAAATTGAATGTATGAATGAGTTTATCAATGTCAGTTTAAATATAATCTGTGGCAAGTAAGTACATCAGTTATTTTGATCAAGCAAGGATGCTCTCGAGATCCGGATATATGACAGTCTGAGAAAACATCCGTATTGCTATCAACATTCTGTTAAATTTAGAAATGACTTCTATATATAGACGACATTCATCGAAGCGCCGGGGGGTAATTTGAGTTGTGCGTATATTTGTAAAGGACCGGTAATGTATTTATTTAATTTTTTTATGTACACAGTGTTGATAAATAATACGAAAAAACTTATAATATTATAAACAAAAGTATATTTACTTAGGATTATTTTAAGTAATGGTAATGGTTTATTACGTACTTGGATAGGCTGGTGAATTTGCCAAACAATAATCGAAGGAGTTTGTGTACTTCAAAGTCTTCTGACGGTATGTTTTTATGAATTGAGGCGCTTACTGCAAACACCAGATGATTTAATGAAGTTAGTCAAAAAACATCAGATGTAAATAAATAAATGCAAATTTAAGTAAGTATGTTAATATTTTTTTAGTTTTTTTTTACATACGGGCTCTGCAAAATAACTGCACTTTATCTTATGTTAAGTAAAGTACATTTCAAGAACGATGACGATAAGTAAATCTCTTGGTTGTCGCCACCATCATACCGGCAACTACATAAATCTCGTAGAATCTTCTAGATACCCGTGGATATAAACACTTGCTTATGTCTATTACATTCGATATACCATATCACTATTTTCGAGCAACAGCAGTATGGCGTCCGCGCGTATCACATTCAATTGTCTTCTAAAAATTCGGCAACGTATGTTGCTGTGTCGTTTGGTATATCTAATTATATTATATTGTTCTGTCTATATTCGGTTTAAAATGACTATTATTTACACTAAATTGGTACAGCGAATATATAACTCTTTCATTTCCCACACTTGAGTTATTTTAAATTCTGTATTTTACGTTGAAGCATTTGTGGGCAACCTTTACGCTGCTTTGTCTTTTTAATTAGAGATTATCCGTACCTCCTTATTTCTAATTCGTATAATAATATGAAACCGTTTAAAATAATAATAACTGTATGACAAAGTATTGTAAATGATATTATAAAAAGTCTCGTCTAGTAATCGCGATTTCCAGGTTGAAAACTATGGTGTTATAGCTACCGTAATTCTGTAATCCTAAAATTACTGTGCTATATTTATTTCAATCTATAAATTACAAGATTTTATTTAGTATAATAACAAATATCTTTAAAAAAAAAAGGATTAAATACACAGTTATTATTACTTTGGCCACAATTTTGCGGTCACATTCTATCCCTCACTTTCGGATTTTTAATTAACAAACGGTTAAAGAGACTAACAATATTTTTGAATATATTTGTTTGAAAAATTCTATTCTACTAAATTCTATAATATTATTCAGTTTGCTTTATTTTAATGCTTTATCATGGCATATAATTTTAATTCGATTCCCATGTTTCACTAATGAATACACTATAAAGAAATGATTATATTTGATACTAGCTGTGTGCCCGTGGCTGCGCCCGCGTTTTATATATTCTTCACTGCATTTAATTTTTCTTATACGGAACCCTAATTTTTTTAGTACTAAGATAAAGTAAAAGTATTTCCCATAAATTATAGTACTTGCTTGTAAAGCTGTGCAGTGAATCGTATTTAATTGAAATTTTTATGCGTTTTATTTTTATAACCGGAACCCTAATTATTTTCGAAAATTAAAAGTACCCTAAGTTACCCGCAGTAACTTCAGCTCTCTACCAAAAAAAGTCTTGTTAAAATCGTCCAACGTCCAGCCGTTCCGGAGTTTACAAATTATAAAAAAATGTATTTTTCGTATAGGTATCGTACACTCATATCTATTTAGTAAAAAAAAATAATTTTGACATTACAAACATACACTTTTATTTATTAGTAAAGATGGAGCCCACTAAAAACTCGTACACAAATGCACAAAAGAAGGCTTGAACAAATGATGGTTGAACGGATCATATATATATATATATATATATATATATATATATATATATATTTACTTTACTTTCGTTGTCGCATTTCCAAATAGAATTAAATTTAATGTTATTTACGACTAATTAAATGTCAACTTGAATGAATTTCGCTCCATTTCATTGTTTATTATTAAAGCGCTAACAGTCTTTTATTATCGCGCTCCGCTATTCGATTGCGTTATCGGATACTACGCTCTCTTTAAATCTTCCCCGGTCAATACGTGGGTTAAATCAATCTCTTTTGTACGGTATTCCGTTATATTAAGATCGGTTTGTAGAATCCAAAGAATAGCAATGGAAATAATTATATGTATAATAATAATGGTATAGCTTATATTATATACTTTAAAAAAACATTTAACAAAAAACCAGATCATGTTTCTTCTTGGCGATTTTTTCTACTGGGTTGTTTTCCGAACCTGTAATAGTTTTTTGACGTTTATAAGCGGCATCTCAAAGCCCAAGTAGAGTAAAAATATATTTAAAAAAAAGGAAGTATAATGGGACAAAACAATTTGTATGACTGTTTAAAAACATTTCCAAAATATGTGCATTGATTAATATGTAATTTTCTGTTTGGAACATATTAATTTAATTAATAATTTTAGTAACACAGTGAAATAAAAAATATATTGCAGGTAAAATGTCAATGTTTGGCAAAAAAATATAAAACAAAGAAGGCAATAAAGATTTAGTTAATGGGTGTATTTTTATTGTTTTAAAACCTACGCTTAACACCTACGAGTATCTTTCTCGTTAAACCGAAACCCGTTGTAATGTTTTTGTTATACTTTAGTTGACCGTTAACGAACGTTGTACCAATTATTGTAAGATTATCCTATTGATTCATTTTTACTGTATCATAAAAAAATAGACCACAAAAAAAGTTTGACCACTGAAAACAAATTTAAAATCTGATTACAAAATAAAGAACGTATTACGGTTTTAATTTCTTCCTAGAGAGAGAGAGAGCATTATGTTAAAACATGACGTGACGTCATGTACATCATGTCATCATGCACATGACGACTAAACATGTTTATTACAAGTTGTATACTAACATTCGTTTTCTGAGAAAGAAATAGAGCATCCTCTCTCAATCCCCAAAGAAAACTTCCAACGCTTGAATTTCAGAATGTTATTAGCCGTATTAATTCTATTTGGGTATACGCTTTATTAATAAAGAATTTTTTATTCTGAATAAATGAAACAACAGCGATAAATACCATGTTTTAATCGAAATCACTTCAAGTATTTGATGGAAATGTTTGTCTTGAATGCCCTGTGTGGCTTCGAATCACCAAATCCCGCCGTCTCCCAGGTCATGGAGTAAGGCATTTCAATTATCCGTGGTTCGGTACGGCTCAGTTACGTCGGCCGGTTGCTCGCAGCCGCGGCTCGACGGTCGATCGATAGCTGGAAATTCCCCGTTTCGAATCTTTGCTCTTGTCACCCTACTGCAGCCGACGAACTTCTTGAATTGTCCCGCATTTACAATGCGCTCTGTTCGTTGCACTTAAAAAAAAAATCTCTTTATAAAGAACGGCGGAAATAAGAAGTTGAAAATATTTACAAATACCTTAGTTTATTTAAATTTTATTTATATATGTATATTTTAGTAACAGCCCTTTGAATAAAATTTGAGTTTATGTTAATATGGTAATCACACTAAGCCTAGACTTAGTAATGCTGCTGGTACACACATATATATCAACTGATTTTTAAACTTAACGGTGGTAGTTAGACAGATGAGCATGACAGAAAGCTCTACTAATACTAGCTATTCTTTTATCACGATGTTTTTCTTCACAGACAGCTCAAATTCATTATAAAATGGTATAAGTAGATTCGAACCGACGTCCATCGACGCTTCCATACACATTACCACTGAGCCATCATCGTTTCGTATTCCTGTTCGTATCAATTCTACAATTCGAACGCGGCATAACCTAAAAACTTTGAGTATCAACTAGTTAGTAATAAAACATCTTTTATCAGTTTAATTATAATAAAGTAGGTAAGGGTAAATAAGTTTAATTTCTCTAAATCTTCTGTAATTATCAGGAGTCAGGTATTCATTACGCGCGCGCGATGTACAAACAACACAAAACGAGGTTTTTCATCGCAGAAACAAGACAGTGATAAAGCAACAAGTCCTTTTTACCACATTCGCGACGACGTTTTGTAGACATTTCGCTACTAGTGTAAAGGAGGGTGGGGTATGGGAGCATTCAGAGATTGAAGGGGGGTGCTGTCTACCCCCACACGTGGGTGATGTTGAGGCGACATGTCGCGCACTCTATCCATAATTATTTCATACTTTGCGTACAACACGGCAGGGAAACAATCGGCTTCGTATTTTTCCGTCCGGCTGCATAGGCAAGGGGGTTTGGAAAAGTATACTCCACGATAAATGCAAACTCAGATCTCTTTGTTTTAGTACCACTGTGGCATGGCTGAGATTCCGTTTAGATATTTATATTTACGATTGACTGAGTTTCTAAAACGGACGACTGATTTGCAATAGTATTTGTGGAAGTGTATTTGAAAACTTTTCAATATCATTTTGCTGATGTAAATTATAATATGCAAAATATAATACGGTGTTTTTTTCTAATAACTAGTACATTTATTGAGATGCAATGCAATTATGTAAAGCTTAAAAAACATTATGATAATTATCTGCAATAATTTAATTTTGGAAAATTTGGAATTCTAATACCCATTAGTTTGTTATCTGCCTTGGTAGAGAAACATAGATTATTAGAATCTATAATGATACTGGTATCGTTTATGTTCAGTCATTAATCAACGTATGATACTCGAACTTCAAACATAATTTGAAATTATATTTAATCAAATTTAGATGTTTTTTCTTTACGGTATTTTTTTTGTTCTTACTAAATAAGAAGTGGACATTGATACAACCGGATGTAACTAAAATGTTTTAAAATCATTACGTTTAAATTGCTTCACTACATTGCTCATAGTAAATTACATACCTCTTTATTATATATTATTTAAAATTGTAACATAAAAATGATAAACGGCACTCGAATTGATTCGATATTAACAGGAGCGTATCGGAGTTGGCTAATACGTTAAAATTGCATTACAAATCGTTTTTGTACTCTCAGTCACAATAAAGCCTTGAATTTCGGATAGGTCCAAGTACACAACCAATGCGTTGGAGTGGAGAAGCGGTTTGCGTGGGCTTAAATTTAAACTGCTAAAAAGAAATGTTGCAATGTAAAGAAAGGTCTTTTGTACTATACATTAAAAATATTCGATATATTCTCCCTGCATTAGTTATGAATACCCCTTACTTACATCAGTTTTTACTTTCATATTATATAAATCCTATAATGAACTTTAAGAAATGAAAACAGTTGGTTTCGACTGAAATGACGGCGCTCAGCCGTAAGTGATAGCTATCGCCCACCTCAGATTCGACTGCTACAAGTTAATTCTATGGAATCTACGTTGCGCTAAAGCTATAGTGGTTAATAAAATCTACGGATCTCAAGGCTCCTTAGAGAACCCATGTACCTGTGTGTAGTGTTAACGAGTGTGGAAACTATTTAAAAATTTTACCACATTCAAATTTTACTTATGATTACGGTCAAAAGTTATATATGTACAATTAAAATTATAAGTAAGAGCAGGGCTGTTTTAGATTTTTGCAAATTTTCACTTAATATGTACACCCTTTTTCTTTAGTTTTACGTTAGGTAGAATTATGTAAAAAGTGATTGTTTTTTTTTTTATTTACTCAAATTTACTTTTTGTTTCAGGTAAGTTTGAAGACCTAAAGCAAGTTATCGAGGTCATCCTCAATAGAACCTTAGCCAGATTCACCTCGCTACTCTACATTATCAAGTTTGAATGATAGTATAATACATTAAATATAAGATAATCATTTGTTATCAATTTTTATTTTTTCGACTATGCTGGGATAACTATTATTGTAAAAGTATTGGTTAGTCTTATCGGCTCTTAAATTTTAACAATAGCACCGGTCGGGAAGGATCAATGGTTTCGTGTATTTTACTTATGTGCAGTAAAAGTCAAATATAACAGTCTGTCTGTAAAAAATGATATACCATGTTTGTACTGCTCTTTTTTTATTTTGGAAACTTACCGTAGAATAAAAAAAAACCTATTTCATTATCTTGGTCTGGTGTTGTAGTAGGCTTTAGTTTTAAAATAATAAACTTCCGTTTATTCCCTACAATTTTTGACTCAATTACGATTACAAAATTGTAATTAACATTACATTTTCATTTTTTGAACAAAGGTCATTTTTTCTAAAAATACCATTTGCAAAACTTAACCATCATATTACGTTTCTTAGCTACTTAAAAATAAATGTTCTATTTTGATTTACCTTGTACAACAATAAAAATGTTGAGGAACAAAATAATATACAATAAAATTCAAATTATTACTTCCATTGGAATGTAATACCGACAGATATTTTTTCTGTTTGTTGAAATATTTTGTTCAGCTAAATGTGATTTTCTAACTAAAGCAATAAAATAAATGCGAGAACAGTAGATATATTATAAATAGCGTAGAAGAGATTGTAAATAAAATGCAATTATTCTTAAAGATAGTATCTGATTTGTTGTTATATAACTTACAAAAAATGTTCTAATAGCTTTTGGTTAGGGTTTTATTGGATGATAGTGAGCAAACAATCTAGTATACTAGGGTCTCAGAAATGCTACAGGTTGTCGATTTGTTCTCTAACGTATTAGTGTAAAATTGACAGTTATTTCTATTGTCGTTCGGAAACAAACAACTATGTTCGTTGTTTGTGGTCAAGTTTATTGAAACTTTACACGTTTTGTTCTTTTTAAACTTTTAATTTTCCTAAATTATCGCATGCTCATATGCAATATAAATATTCGATCGGATTCGGAGATTCGTTTTCTTTCGATAATTGGACTAAAATATACGGAGTTGATCTACGTTATAATACAACATATAATGTATCATCAAAATTAAGAATTAGTATCATTGTAATTTATTTAATTAATTCAGTACCCTAGCATTACACAGAAGGATTCAGTGTTTAAAGATAGCTTGTAATTTCTTAAATTTGCATATAGTTTTGACGAGATTTTGATGGACTACAAAAAACAATAAAATTCCTTTATGCTTCGCTAATCATATTCGATACAATGAAAATAAAATTAACTATGTAAATGTCACACTTCGCTTCAAATAGTTTGTAATTTAAAAAAAGAACAGCAGTTTAGAAATGACAATTTATAAATTCTCTTTTGTCTCTCGTAATCATAAATTCACAATAACTGCTGAATATAGGGAATTTCAACGCATTACCGTTTCATGTTCTAGGAACATATTGTTTTGGTTTAATTTGTTCAATGAATACATTAATTGCCATATAATATTCTTTATTGGCTCTAAATACCGGTTGATTTTCAACGTTGTAAGCTATCTCTGTATATACCCCATATGTGCTTTCGCTAAGATTACCTAAAACGTGTAGGATCGTTCTTAATCACATTAAGTGAGCGGCATTGCGGGACGCATCGTTCTTTACATTGTCGATTCGTGAAGCTGGGTTCGGTCGTTTGCGTGCATATACGAATAGATTAACAATTAACTATGTATAAACGCAGTGCACTGCTATAATAGTTATTAAATGTTACGCCAGTTTCAAACATAAATTAGGTTTATGTTTTATCTTTACTTGTGTTCAGTGAAAGTATTGTGTTTAACTCGTTTGTTAAAACTGTCTAAAGTGTATCTATCGATTATTGCTGTTTTCATGCCGGTCTATAAAGCTATCAGGAAGAGTGTTATATTGCTTTGTTGGATATCCACAGGCTGTTCCTGAATCGCGATGTTAACTACTATTAGTACCTATATTCTTTTTAGACCTGTTATATTCTTAAAAAAAAAAGGGTATAGTACAATAGAATGTACTAAAAGGTATTTATATGACCACATTAAGGGAATTGATTGTACGCATGTAGTTTACAGTAATGACTCGAAAGATGATGAAATGTAAGAAAATAATACAATTACTTAAGAGTTACAATATACGTGCACGATTTAGTTCAAAATAATAAGTCTTCGAAAGGTTTAAAAGAATATGCTACGTCTTTTTGAGCGTTTCTGGACTAAAGGGCTAAAGTTACAACACACTCTGGTACAAGCATAGTTCCAATCGAATCTTCAATGATAACAACAACATATTTTTATGTAACTCTACCGTGACTAATTTCAACCGGTTAACATAATTTACTATTCGAGACACGTGCATCAAAAATATGCCAGCGTAGTTCTTAAGTCTCGTTACCTGATCTCCGCGGAAAGTGCCGCTGGATCCCGTAGTGTACCGTTATGTTCCCCTGTGGCCTCACTACACCCTGCCTCCCCCTCTCCTCGTCTCCCCGCATCCCTCGCGGGATCATCTGCCTATTTCCGCTGTGATTTTGGTAACGTAGCACGCGCGCTCCACATTTTCAAACATTTGGGTCGATGCGCGAATTAGGTATCTTTTTGTACAAGTCGCTCAGTGGTCAACAACTACTAGTTTGAACAGTATCGAGATGGCAAACTCTGGAGTATACATAAGAGAGTCAAAAAACTATTTATTTCAATCGTTTTACACTCGAAGAATTGTAGCAAAAACTTTTTTAGATACTATTCTGTTGAAAATAATTGATAGAATTCTTTACATTGTTTGATATTCATCTCGATATAACAAATTTCAATATATTTATAATCTTTTGTGCATTTTGTGGAAAATGTTTGATCTTTGATTTTATTACATATCTTGTAAACACATATTCGAAGAAAAAACTACAACGTTGGGAATTATTAGAACAAAAATATTTGCGTGTTTCAGAATATATAGAAAGAAATATTTCCAATTTATTAGCATACTATATTATTTATAAAATAGAAAGCTGAAATTTTCTAGATATTATTATCTATGCGACCCGAACACACTCCAAAATTTGACTTACACTCAAATAAGTTTAGATGCGAAAAAAGACAGTATTTGAGTTTCTACCGTCTTTCCGGTTCCGACAATAACTATACTTGAATAATTAATCGTTCTGGAATAGTCCTCGACTCCGAATCCATATTTGTGTGTGCCAATTAGTGTAAATGTACACACACATATGTGCTTCGCATTTTAGTTATATTGTATCACTAGCTGTGCGCCCGCGGCTGCCACCGCGTTCACTGCGTTTTAATTTTCTTATACGGATACCCTAATCATTTTTATTAAAAAAATGTAGTACTAAGATAAAGTAAATATATTTCTCATAAATTCAAGCACTTGGCCGTAAGTAAAACTGTGCATTGAATTGGATTTTTTTCAATTTTTATGAGTTTAATTTTTTTTAAACGGAACCTTAATTATTTTCGAAAATTAAAAGTACCTTTAATTACCCGAAGTAACTTAACCTATTTACCAGAAAAAGTCCCGTCAAATTTCGTCCAGCCGTTCTTGAGATTATCCGAAACAAACAGACAGACAGAGAAAAGTTTTAAAAATTGCATTTTTGGTATAGGTATCGTGTATACTTCATATCTATTTAGTAAAAAAAATATTTTTGACATTACAAACAGACAATTTTATTAATTAGCATAGATTAAGAAATGTAACGCAGCGACTGCCGTGAGTTTATTACACGTATTGATGTCGATTAACATCGGTTTGCGTTTTTGGTAATTTAAAAAACTCTGATGATAATGATTATGCGCATAGTGATCGAGTGTGTTCTTAGTTAAGCATTCAATTCTTTTTTGTTAGAATTCAGAAGTGGAATATATACACTTTGAAAGTATTGTAATAACTGTAAGTATTGTTAAAAAAAAGTAAGTCTATCCTTTTCGACTGATCTAAATTCTAAATCTAAATTCAAAGAAAATATTTTAAATTGAGTTCTTGATTTGAGAATGCACCTAGCATGTTGATTAAAATTTAGACGACTACTAAGAAACACATTTGCCATTAATGATTTACACTGCAAAAGATAAGGCACCTTTTACATTTCGCATATATATACAACTTTAAAGAAGCTCCATCTTTTTAAACTCAATGAATAGTCGAAACACATTTTTTTTTACTAGATACGTCATAGCTGTTTCACGAAATTTACCACAAAAACCACAAGCGACTACAACATCCATCAAACAGAGCTCGATTTTAAATACGACCAAAATATAGCACAAAATGTTGCTAAATGGAAATATGTGGACCGATGGCACCGACCTACCGAAAAATACTCTATGATACATTTTAATACGAACACTTTTGCGCGATTCGTTTTTCTTGAACCGATAAAATCCAGTAATTCGAAATATGACATCCGAGTTTAAGCGAGCGGTGCGTTAACAACTCAAAATAGATAACGTTACGGTACAAATTCGGAACAAAAAAAAAAAAAAAAAAACGTTCCTAAAATCAACATTGGTCGACTCAACTGAGAGTGCGCGTACGTTGTTCGCCTTTAGCTAAATTACGTCTTGCGTTTTAGTACCAAGAAACATTTTGCATTGAATCGACTCGCGGCGTGGGACAATAAAAATTACGACCGGTGTTTCGCGGGGGTACACTCTCAGATGAGTGATATTTCTTGCTAATACATTTCTTTGTTGTTAACTAAATACAATAAGCCGTGGTGAGGGTTATATTTTATACTTATTATTTCTAACGTTAGGTTAAAAGTGTTTTTTGCATCGTATCCGCAACACTACCTACCTATAAAATGTTAAATATTTTAGTGAATTTAACATATTTATTTATACTAATGAATAAAATTGAAGTGTTTGTTTGTAAAGTCAACAATTTTTTTTATTATTAAATATGTATTATTGTGTACAATACTTTTTTCAGATAGCTGAAGCCTAACTAAGGTTACTTTAATTTTTCGATAATAATTAGGGTTCCGTTTTAAAAAAATTAAAATTCAGTGAAGAATATAAGAAACGCGGGTGCAGCCGCGGGCACACCAGCTAGTCATCATTAAACTAATGTTATGTTTTATTATGATTAATTATAACAGTGTAATCTGTTATTTTACCTATGTGATCATCTATGTGACTAGACGAGTAATTATTTATACGGCATGCGAATATGCGGTGGTATCTAGGTAGGTAAAGTGATAATCGCCGTTACGTTCGGCGTGTGATGCTGCGTTTATCCGGAACATTTACAACATAATAGAGAGCATTAGTCCGATCCACTTTTGACATCATTATCTGTGTAGTCGTACTCGCGATAACCTGCGACGGCGTTGGAAGCACCCGCCCCGCCTCGATCAGCGACGGCCCGCGGCAGTCGCGCGCGTCCTCGCTTGCTGTATGGTCGTGTTTATTGCGCGCTCTATATGCCACCATAGTTAGACACAAAGGTTTCAAGGCGATTCACTTTTGGCGGGTTTTCGGACGTGAGCGGTGAGCGTGATGCGCCTCGCATGCGACGGTATGCTCCGTCAAATCCGCCGGCTGTCGAGTCGGGACACTGAAATCTGTGCCGTGGAACATTAGTGATCACTTGGATTGCAGTGTTGGATCGTAGGATAGAATCGGACTCGGAACACTACGGGTTTCTGTAAGAAATAATCGCCCGGTCGGATGTATTGTCTATGATGTTGACTCATGCATGACGCACTTGATCGCCGTTCGCGGATTTATGAACCGCGGTATATCTATTTTAAAGCAATTAATTATACATATCTGATTATCTTTAAGCCTATTGAGTAATTGACGAAATTTTTAATCTTATTAATAATAAAAATAGATCCTTAACCTTACACGTGGTAGAAAATTTAGTAAAACATCAAAATTCATGGTCACTCAGCAATAACGATAAATTAATTATCAGGGCATTATATGAACAGATGTTTAAATTAGTTCTAATTGGCCACTTGATAAATGATCTCTCAAACATCACATAAAGTGGTTGAGCTGATAGTGATTTGCACTAATCTGAGAAAGGATTACCTCTTAATAATTTTAATACACCATGTTCCTTTTACAATATCAGTATTATGTGTTATATATCTTAAACTAAAGGTTATTATTTTTCTTGTTCAAATAATAAAAAACAAGTACCTAAGAGTCCGCTTGTAGAATCTCTATTATAATTCTTTCAAAATGAAACCTGTATCTATTTATTAATTTTTAAAATGTAAACATACTTATTTAGTAAAAAAAAACAGATTTATTTCATTTTAGATGTAGGTAACTCGTCTTTAAAGAAATCCCTCTTAAACGGGTTAATATAATTCTATTGTTTTCACATGGTATAGTAAAAGTTTATATTTATTGCTTTTAGTAAAATAATTACATTATGCGATTTAAAGAAATAATAATACTTTAAAAAATTTGTATATTGCGTTGTTAATCACAGTTCAAGTTAGGTATATGGAAATATGAACAGAAATCAGTTTTCTGTGTTTGCCGCAGTGTGTCGCCACCGGCTACAATACAATACGCTTATATTTCCTCAAACGTTTACGATTCCAATTTACGTTAATTAATTGCGAAAACAAGCACGAGTTCGGCAAAAAATATATTAGGTTTTGAATCTTCCCACTGTCTTGTTGAAGGTCGTGCACGATTTCGATGCCATCTGAAGGCCATTGCAATATACCTACACTGTTCTAGAAATAGTTTTCAATTAGTCGTTTACGACTGAATTGCACGTAATAAATAAAATAATGAGTAAATCATCATTATTTATTCCGAGTAAATCATTAGAATACCCAGTTATGTATTTTTTAGATTTATATTACTTTATATATAATTTATAAAATATATTACACATGAATATATAACTTTGTGCATTTTCATTGTTACTACTTCCTATGAATATTTATTTTTAAAACTAAACGGTATTGCTAGGAGAATTTTAATTATCTAGCTCTCTGTAACAATATTTAAATCGTCACATAGCGAACAGTGTGAATAGTAAAAATAAAACGTCATCAGCCCGTATATTATTTAATTCATTATAATTTCACTTTAGGCACCACCAGAAATCTTATGCAAGATGAGTTTTGTAATTTTGCAAGTCTTGCATCCTTAGTGTTGGGTTGTCTTAAGATCCAAAATTTTCTACTTGAAGCATCTAAAATCTCAAGCAGTTATCCCGTACGCTTTAACGAATATCTACCCAACGGAATGGACAACCGACGACGCAGTTTATTTCCCATCCGTACGATTATTTGACCACATTACGAGCTTCTGAATCATGGTAGAGAGGTTCAGCATTCATTGTTAACTCTACGGCTATTAATCCACGATCTTTGCAACTTATTACTCCTACTTACGCAAGTTATTATGTAAATTATGTTTTATAAAATTACTAAATTAGAAATTACATTCCTATATTTTAAAATTCTATATTTTTTTCTATTCTATCTAGTTTATAAACGACGGAATTCCTTTGAATACTTTCACGATTATTTTATTCATTCTTTTGCAACGTTTTAGTTCACGTTTTTTAAAATTTGTTATTTTGTAACATAGAAGTTTTCGAAGTACATGTTGCTTACGTACAAATTATTATGTACTATTGCTGTATAGCAGATGTAATTGCTCATAATTCAGCATATTATCGGGGTATTAAAATGTAATAATCGTAAATGTTTGTACTAATTTGACGCAAAATCATTTAATGGGAAGCTAAAAGGCAATTAATTTAGTCAATATTGGGAGTACTGTCACATTCAATTGACATTGTATTTAATAGTGAATATTTAATTTGTAAATATTTCAGATTATAATGGGCTATATATATATATATATATATATATATATATATATATATATATATATATATATATATATATATATATATATATATATATATATATATATATATATATATATATATATATGTTTGTACATTCGTTGTTTTTATAACTTGAGAACTTTGCATATTTACATAATCCTTTTGTTTAAGTATAGATAAATTCTGTGGCCACTTTTTAGTAACATTTCGGTGCAATAGGTAAAATAATATATATGGAAAACGTTATGTCACAGGACACCGTCTATAATAATACATTTATTTTAATATAAGCTAAGATCGAACCTTGTTACAATTAGTAATGGCAATCTGGTGTTCAAAACTTGAGCATTAAATTATTATTACTGAATTCATCCATTCAACCGAAAGATGTTCACGTATAATAATAATAGGTCTTGATAAAATGGAATCTCGTTGTTCTAAACAAAAAACAAACAGATAATATCAAATATCAAAAATTGATAAACTGTAGTAGAAAAGGTACTGAACCGTTTTATATTTTTCTATTTATATCTAGATTAATATAGAGCCGAGAGAAGTTGAAAATATTCATAAATAGTAAAGTTATGTTTGTTTTGTTACGTTTTAGCGCGTATCATAACATTCACAGCGACGTAGTAGCAGTGGTCAGAGTTGGTACTCGACTTAAACTAGGTTAATGTGTACGAGAGATGTGGGTCGTCGGTAAGCGTTCGGTTCCTATAGTAAATTAAACTCGTTCTAATAAAGAACTAATCTTTGTTATAATAATAACCTTGAGGTGATTTCTGATATTTTAATTTATTTGGATTCTAGGTTAGATTAAGCCCTTGTATAAATACGGCATGAAGATAGCTGCTATATATGTTATATACTATGGGCACAGAGTGTGTAGGCAAATAAACGTAACAATTTAATTAAGTTGGTTGATTAGTAAACTTTCAGATAGCACGGGTGCTTCGTCTACCGCATTAGTGTGGTAAATATTAAATCTTTCAAGAACCAGATGTATAGAGACAATAATCTATTGAGAAATCTGTTGGATACTGATAAAACATTATGGATTTATTTTCGATACGAAAAACGACTCGAGAAATTTCTATTTGCCATTCGATTGTATGAAAGGGAAACTCTTAAATGTTTATTAATATTTGATAGAAATTGAGAGTATTAGCAAGTTGATAAACACGTTTCTGTGATGTGTTTAATAATAAATAATGAACATCATACTTTTGCCGTATTACAATATGCATGATGCATTATTATATTATGTCGTGCATATTTAATTCATTGTACATGAAAACATATGTAATTGTAAAATGATAGACAGACAGAAAAGCGGGTCTGGTAATTGATTATATTCTGTGCTGCGACCGCGACTCCGCTCTCATGGAATTTTATATTTGTGAAACTACGATTTGAGTAAAATTTATATAGATATTCGTTACTTCGATATGAATTTAATTAATTTTCAACCCCTTTTCTCCTCGCTTTCGAAAATCATGCGATTTTAAGCGATGAGAGCTTAAGTAGTTGCTGGTGTGGTCGGTCGTATTTCGCTTCAATGGCCGTGGGTCCTAATCCACCTATCTAACTCTAAAATCAGCCTGAGCTTTCGGTGAAGGAAAACATCGTGAGGAAACCATAGCAGGGTGGTAAAGCATTTAAAAAAACCTGTCGCCAAATACTAATAGTTGTGTTCCGGCACCATCACTTGAGAACCAGTACCTCTAGGTTTAGTGTGTTTACCATCCTTGTTATGTACTTATTTATATCTCTGTAAAAACTGTCAGTAAAATCTATAATCGGTTATGACGCAATCAATGTATCGTTTGTTGTCGCGTGAAACTGTTTAATTCAATACATTATTATGTTTGTGATATATGACCACCTGTTTGTATATGAATGTAATACCCAAGTTCATGAACACGTGGTGACCTCGAGGTAACATTAATTCCAATGTTGCCGGTATTATTATATGCTTGACTTCAGTTTGTTATTTTACTGAGACATTAATTAGTTTCACAATGACAATTATAAATAAGTAGACGTAAGAGTTGATTACAGAAACGGCCTATCTATTTCGGCAATGCTTAGCTACTTATATATTCTATTCTGTTTAGTCCTTATTAGTAGGAGAGTATTGAATAATTAACCCCAAGGCCAAGTCTCCTGCAGGGGCTCAGGACGTGTTCCGATCCCCAGCTGGGGAGGCTTCTGTACCCACTGCAAGCGCGATAAAGCGACACTTTCATCCACTAATGTAACGCGCATTATTCTACAACTACACACAGGTACCTTGGTTCTGTAAGGGGACTTAGAGATGTGAAGTTTAGCTTGAAGAATGAGAATTGTGTGAAGCTAGTTACGCGGCATTTATTTTATGGATAGCATCCCAAGCTAAGGTCCTTTGGCTTAGTGCCCTTGCACTAACTACCACATTCCCAGCTTAATGCCCTAAGTGGTTTCCTCAAAAGTTCGGTGAAGCTGTCAAGGCCTTTGTGAAGAAAAATATTTAGTCAATTCGAAAAAAAAAGATCAGAAAATTACTATAGAGTATTGTTTGTCGTTCAACTATATAATCACTTATTCTTTTTATTATTTAATGGCTTATATGAATAATATATATAGATCTGCCAATATCATGTAAATATAATGGTATATCATTATTATGGTTTTCATACAAAATTGTTTCGCAAAATGGCGATCACTTTACTACAACTGTCCGGAAAGTTTTTGTGACAGCTCACGATTTATATTCCGTATTATAATTTATTATTCCCAATATATTTCACTAGTACACAATAACCAAACTATACCACGTAAAATGCCTCCAAAAGTACATAATATAGGGACAAATAAAGAAAGTTTATTTATAAAAAATACCGGTTAAGCATTAAGATGCAAGTAAGATTACCAGAAACTCAAATCCTTTGTGCATTTTCACACAGTAAAAGTTCATAAAAATTTGTGCTTCGAACGACTTTATTTATATGTATTTTATATAATAACTATTCTTTTATTTTTGTCATTTATTTGACGCTACCAATTATACAAACTAATACATGATAACATGATTTATAATTTGCCTCATTATACGGCTATTTTAATGCAACAATACTAATTTGATTTAATGTATTCAACTGTCATTTTAGTATTCCAAAGAGTCAATAATGACCTACTGAGGGTCTCATATAACCTGTAACAATGTAAAGGTAGCCCGTACAAGTCAACGGGGTCATCTGTTGCGCTTTGTTAATGCAACTAAGTTACGATGCCAGTTATTATTCTTGCAATTATATGTATTATGTTCTCGAATCACCCGTATTTGTAATTACATATTATGACTAAAAGGCCAAGAGTAGTTCAAATTAAATAAAAAAAGTCCCATTTACCTCTTTCGGGGAGTTTATTTATGCTCCTTAGTTTTAAATTTGTATTCGTTATTAATTTTTAATTGCGTATAAATTTTCACCTTAAAACCCATGAGTATTTCTTATATTGATATTTATTAGTGCTTTATTATTAGCTTTTATAAGATTTCTTATTGGTTTAATGATGTCTTTTAGTGAGTCAAGTGTTTGGCAACTTCGTTAAATATGACACTATGGGTACTTACTTTCATATATATTGTTGTAGGTTAGTTGGATGAATTTAAAAAGAATCTTGTAAATAAATTCAGTGACAATTTATAATTTTCCAAGGATAATCATTAGTTAATTATTTAAATAAAATACTTATTAGTTAGGTCGTTATAAATATTATAATAAACAAGCGATTGTATAGTTACCCCAATTAAGAGAATACTAAATCAAACACAAGATATGAGGCAATAATCCCCGCGATCGGGGTATCTCATGTTTGGGATTACAAGGGACGAACTCAGAAGAGGTTCGTTCACCCCGGGCACATTTTAGCCGTCGGTAACGCGCACTACATATCAATCACGCGGGAAAACATCCGCGTAATGGCTCCTCATGACCCTTGTTTAAGAAAAAAAAAAACCACACCGAGTCCTATTTACCGTCGGTCGCCGCTAAATAAGGCAAAAAGTATCCGGAACGCATCCCCGCAATTAATCATCGAGCCGCCCCGGGAACTTCGCACGTAATCACTGTATCTACGTTTCGAGATTACGCGTCGGCCGCGCACACCAGCTCCCGATGTTATTTATTTATTCATAATCTCGTAAAGCCCATCGTTTTAGATCTAATGAGATTTATTTACGTCGAAACATGCGAATCCTCCATATATATTTACTGTTTATGTTTTGATTTTTTTAATTATTTCCCACACATTTGTTTTGACAATATCTTTGTTGCTAATCAATCTTCAATCCTTTGTGTAATAAATACGTTTAATAATTTTGCTAAACATTAACTGAAATATTTAACGTTTGCAAATAATTGTACTTTTATTACTCGTAGAAATTTGATATAGATTATCAAACAAGTAATAAAGTTCTAAGATTTTTCAGTTCATTTAGGTAATATTTAGGTTTAATTACATGTTAAAATGTATTTTTATAATGTGATTTTCTCAAATTTTCACAATTAAGTAAACCTTACAACTCGAGTAATGTTTACTTATTTACTTTTTTAATTAATTTACCATCTATATAGATTTTATTTCTTGCTTATTTTAACTATAATCCAATTTATAGAATGAGATACGAACGAGAAGATCGACTGCATAATTCGTATTTATATAAAAAAATAAATAAAGATGTAAAATATCTTAGGCTGGATAGAAGCTTAAAAATGAAAAATTCGATTTTGATATGATCCTTCCGATCATTATAGAGACGATTATTATATTTCTCAAGTTAATGCGCGTATTGTACAACTAATTCTCGTTTGAATTGTGACGTCAAAACTGTTATGTGTTTGTGTTTTCCTTTGACATTATTTAAACGTTTTCCTTGTTGGTTCCGCTTGAACGAATGCAAATGGAAAACGGGTTTGTTTTTATTATACTGTAAAAACCTATTTGGTGTTTAATAAGTAAATTTATTTTTTTGTTTGCAACGTGATGTATATAATTTTTATTGTATGAAATGTTATACAGGCGTACTGTCCTCGTAAAGAGGTCAATACAACATATAGGCATAATGAATCTTCAAGAGGTCGTAGATCTAATGCCAGTCAAATACGTAATTTTAATCAATAGGTACCTAAACAATTAATTATTATTTATGGTATTCAAGTTGCGCATGTAATGAACAATTATCATGGGAATTTTTTTGATTACCCCAACCATGAACGTATTTGGTGGTGGTTTGCCGTGGTTTGTACGTATAATGAAACTTAATGTATTGATTTTAGAGCTTGGAACCAAGCGTTCGACGAAGTTTGACGAAGAACGAAAATGTTCGTTCGTGGTGTTGATTGAACACCAAATTTATCAGTGTAAATAAATATTAGTTTTGTTGCGCATTATATATTTTGTGATATTATTTTACATTTGTGATTGTTTGTGAAAAGTGAAAAAAAAAATCGTTAAACTCTTATCGAAGTAGTACTAAATAACAGCGCACCAGATAGTTGGTATGCATATGTGTTATGAGAGGCCGGGAGTTGTCACTGCCCTGAACGGATCTGTTGGGTGAGTTTTTATATTACGCGTTTATTTTATATTTATCAGTGAACATTTTATTAGCACTCCGTTGCAATTTGAAACTTGATGAAACGATAAAGCGACATTGAAAAAAGACAAACACTTGTATTTAACGTGTGAGAGAATGAGACAGAATACACTATACATTGTTACTTAATTTTGCTTTTGTTTGCGGAAAGAAAAGTCTTCGTACAGTGAGTACAGTGTCTGCAGGTTCACTTTTTTAAAGATTTATTTCTACGCCGTGTGACAGAGATAGACGTTTTAAACATTTGTTTGCGAAAAGATGACTTGCATTTTAACTGATATTAAATAAAGTACAGTCTAAGAACAATGACCATCGCCGGTAGATGTCTATCGATATGTCTATGTTTACCCATGCTAAAGGCTCTAGGACCTAGAGTATAGGTAGTTCTGAATATACGTTTGTTAATCCTGGAAAGCGACACGGTTTTATCGTATCATTACGACGCGTATTTCGAATGTCAATGGTAGTCGCGATGTATTGGTAGATAATTAGCCTACCATCTCATTGACTGACGTATTTACACTGAATGATACCAGAACGCAACGCACGGAAGTGTCGCTATGGCGGATTACTCACCATATGTGTGGTGGTCGCAACCCAATCAAGCAAGAAAGCTCTACCACCCAGTTAATATATTATACTGAGTAGAAATTATATAAATACAATATGATTAGTTGCTAAACATTAAATATAATTTTGCAAAAGTCATGTCAATTTATCGTTCCTGCTGTCCCCAATATCATAAATATTATTAGTATAAATTTAATCTACTTCATTTTTGGAAAGTCGTTTCATTATTTATGAAAAACTTTGCTAGAATATCTTTCATAGATTACCTATTAGTATGGATTAATAAAATATACTGTTTGGGGTTAAAAAAAAAACTGTTGAACTGTTAAAATATACTAAACTTTATTTTAACTCTCACAAAGGCAAAATCTATTTCAGTAAAGCGTGTACAGAATAACGATATATATACACTTGAATATTTGCCAAAACCGGTCGCTTTTAAACTGGCGGTTAATTTTCATTTTTACTTTATTTTTATAACATACGAGTAGGTAAAAGATGCGTCAGTTGAATTTCTTTTAGATCCGATAAATTTATTGGACTAGCCAGGTTTTTTTCTTTTGGATACTAATATTAATATTTTGACATAAATAATTATAGTATTACAGTAGTTAACGCTTTTTGAAAATACGAATCTGCAAATTTCTCACAACTGCGCGAAGATTTCCAAGCTCAAAGAAAGGTTCAAATTAATAACAGCGATGGTCTAGTAACTTCTCCGTCGTTGTTGCTTTAAAATCACTGGAAATCTATGGCTTCGTCAATTCCCTTTCAGATGATCATACTAAGATACCTCGAATGTTCTTTTATGCCTAGTTTCTATGGTAATTAAATTGAATTTACATAAATTCTGATTCGTTTATATATTAGTAGGAAATATATATAGAGATCAAAGTACACAAAAACGAGTTCCACATCTGCTAAAGACAAAAGCTTTTTATAAATACTTGTCACTGCTAGTGCAAAATGACAGACTAAGTCATGTTCATATATAAATTTGCTTTATTTATTTATTTTTCGTATTTAGTTAATATAAAGTATGTGTATCTATGTTTAAGTTGGTATATATATATATATATATATATATATATGTTGCGCATTTCTGTATATTAATGTTAATTATATTTAGTTTTATTTATTTTTATATTTAGGTACTTTTCGCGTAATCGTTTATTTATTTATAAATTATTTATGTAATAAAAACTACCTAAATGTAAATTTATAATTCTTTTGACACTCTTGCGACACAAACAACAGCGTAATCAATTACTATAACTCGGAATTTGAATGATCTCCCGCGATACAGGAATTAATTCTAGTGCGGGGATCAATAGACACATATATATGTGTGTTAAATTTGTAAAAAATAATATATATAATATATAAAGATTTTTGTATTTTTTTTTTGTTGTATTTATTATTATGGCTATGTGTAACGGACGGACACACGAGTATGAGCGTCCGTTTATACTATTACGCTCTGCCACGCCCTATCAGCATAGAAACAGGATGGTATATGTTTGACAATTCTGTATGCCGAAAGGGACGCAGTAGAGCACGTGGACCGGGTCGTTGGCGGGAAAAATGCAACAACGCAGTATACTGTCTATTGTATACACTTTTTATTCACTGACTAAACTATTACAAAGAAATCACTTGTCTTGAACTAACTTTCACTTTGACGATCGCGACGAGACTGCCCTTTCTCGGCCCATATGGCCCATTCTTATTGTGCCGGCTAGTTCGGCACCCCGTACGCGAGAAGCTCTTTCATACCCCTACTGTAGCGCGCTGTATGGTCAAATATTATTATTATCCACGTTGTTATTTATTTATTTATCTCAATAATTGCTATCTTAATCATACAGCGCACTACGTAACATTGAATAATTATTACTCTATCTACTAACTACCTAACTAGGAAATTATCTTTATTTAACATCTTACACATAATTTACACATCGCATAGTTCTTATTTTATCTACAATTAATTCTTAATACTAAATTCTTGAAGCGTCGCTAACACTATGGTTCATAATTACCTTAGTATCCAATTGATGATGCTGTATTACTCGTTATTAAAAAGTAATTTAATACGAAATGAAAATCGGGAAGTTAGAATGCAATGGTCATGATGTTAATAAATTGTCTAATTACAATAACTCATAGTCGTAGTAACCTATCGGAAATGTCAAAACAACGTAGACGTCAAAACAAGGTAATTTTATTACCTTGATTGCCAACTGCTTGTAATAATTGTCTGCCTGCTATAAGGTATAACGAACACAGAAATGTAAAGACGATGATTGACATTTTATTTTATACGTATGTCTATATTTTGTGATTTCCCCTCACATTATTATGATATACATATAAACATATGGATTTGTATAATATTACCTTTTTATTGATTGTACACGTGTAAGGTATCTTGTCATGCTCTGAGTTACACGTGTCGCATATCATAGGAGCGTGCTGCTTAAGCATTGTTTACATTTTGACGAGCGGTTTAGTAAGAAACAATATGCGAGGCACGATTGAACTGGAAAATGTTTTTGATGTTGCATTATTTGATTCGTTTTTAACTGGCTTTACGTTTATAGGAAAGTTTTGTAAAATTACAAATTATCGTTGAAGATTTTTTCGACCGTGTTTATTTCAATGCTATCACGCGACCAAAGTCACGTGTATTGTAGAAAATCTTGATCGAAAAAGTTATTTTCAATCTGTTTTTTCACCTAATGAATTCTGTTTTTAATGCTTATTATATATCTATAAATATATCCTTTATAAATAAACAGAATCCTTTTAAGATAATTTTGTTGTTTGTCTATCCGTATGCTAAATAAATAATTTGAAAACTGCTATAAAAGTTTTTAGGTTACACAGAGACCAACAGTTTGTCTACATTTTGTTACCAAAAGCGGTCTTTTAGTATCAAAAATTAAATCTGACAATAATATTTCAAGTTTCGCTGTAAATTAAATGATCACAAATTTATATTTTAATAGTCATTTCATACAATTTTTCCAAAATTAAACATATTTGCGTATCACGATTTTCCAATCTTTTTTCATTTCCAATCAAATATGTTTTGGTGCGGAACACTCAAAAAGCTAGTTCTATTCGCTACTTAACTATTTGTTTTCATTGAAGCCAAAATTGTTCATCGATGAGCAAGTAACTAATTCCCACATTAGAGATATCTGTAACTTGAGTTCAAAGATTAACAGGTTTAAATTGTTTACTAGAATTTATGCGATTCATCAGAAGGAACAAAACAAAGCATTTCATTGTAAGTGGATATGATTTGTGAAAGGTATGAGAAAATGAATTTTCTTCGTAATTTTTTTTTTCTTGTGAATTTTCCCTAATAGTTAATAGTATTATTCTCCTATTCGGGACAAAGACGACAAACCACAAATATCATTAAAATCGGTCCTGCTCTTCTTGATTTGTAAATGATGAAACTAACCCGACTTTGCTTTTGCATATATATATATATATATATATGTGTGTGTGTGTGTGTGTGTGTGATTACTACCTGTGTGCCAGCGGTTCCGCTCGTTTCATATAATAATCTTCACTCCGTAACATATATATATATATATACGTACGTATACGTATACTTTATTTATTTTGCATACTCAACGGTTATATTGATTGTTCGGAGATACTGAGTAAAGTTAACTTAAGTGTACCGGTAGTGCAGTGTAGAAAATGTAATATGTTTTACAATTCATTAGTTAGAGCTACATACAGGCAGAACTCATACTTCATTAGAGTGACCGATAGCACAAATAAAGTGCTCAATGAAGTAGACTTCGATTTCTTCAATAGTAGTCCTAAAAAACTGAAAAATATTTTAAGTTCCTCTTTCTTTACTTAAACCCTTTGTGCTTTTGACTGCTGTTTCTTTCAAATTTTTTTTGTTATATATATATGTGGAAACTTGTAAATGGTCTTCTGTTTTTATTGTGTACAATTCTATGATTTATATTAGCTGTAAGTTTTCTTAAAAGTTTAAAATAAAATAAAATATATAGTTTTTAAATAATTTGTACCTAACTTAAAAAATAACAAATTAATTAAGAAAAATGAGAGTCTTTTGTTTTTATTAGCGGAAAAATGTATATAAGAATAAATCGAAGAAAAAAACCTGAATAAGAGGAAATATTAAAAAAATTAAAAAGTCGATGGAAATCAAAAAGTAAGCCTATCACCATCTACGAAAATTTCCGCGTCGAATGGCATTCGTCCTATTCCATTACGTTCAGTAGTTTTGAGGTGATGGTGCGTCAAAAGAACCCAATATTCCTTATATAGATGTTCATTCAAGTAAATTTTAATTGATCCCTTGAATTAAGAAGCAGTAAAATTATTATCAATGTATGTAATCCATCCTTAAATAATACAGTAGGTATTGCTTCATCTATTTGTTAGTAAGTTATTAGTAGTGCAACGCCTATTTGCCGTAAGGTAGTATAGAATTTAATCCAATATGTTGGATTCGTAGTGACTCAAATTAACCTTCTTCGATACACACGAGCGCAAGATAATTCAATAAACACGGCACACTTGTAGATTATATGTTGTCATGTTTACTATCTGTCGTAGTATATTTGAAAATAAATATTAAGTTGAAAATCTCTAAATCGAGGTTTATACTGTAAATAATTCTTCTGGAGTATCTGGAGTATCTACCGAGGAGAGAGGGATGTAGAGTCCATTATGTTGATTAAGATAGATGCTCTGAATTCTTTTCAACATGCGGGAAGAACTGTTTTTTAAGGTAATTTCCAAAAAAATAAAAGGATACAACAAATTATAAGAATTTTAATCTGAAACTTCTTTGAAGTCTTTATAAATTTTACTAATTTCGATGATGTTTTTCTAATTTCTAATGAAAGATCTGTTCTAATTTAAAATTATACTTTCAAAGACCAACGGGTAACGTTTCGTTTAATAAATTTTTAAAGACCACTACAATATTCATGGAACAAAAGGGACTCTGAATCAGTGGGAATAACTTTTTTAACTATGGACCCGTGAGCGGCTCGGCCTTGTTCCGACCATTTTGTAGCAAGTAGGGCTTTACTTAGGTAATGTAAATCTTGGCTGAACATCTTTCTCGTTTATCTTGTTGCTTGAATAATTTGACAGTGGATTCAGGAAGTTCTTGGGCTGTGTTATGGTAAAAAATATCTTACTAGATGCTCTCCGCGGTTTTATCCGCGTAAATCCCTTTCCTTTGGGACTTTCGGAATAAAAACTTCCTATGTCACTCCCTGGATTTTAAACTATCTCCATACCAAATTACACCGAAATCGGTCCAGTAGTTTTAAATTTTATTCGTTACTCTTTATAATATTAGTCTAGATTTTTATACAGGTGGCTTGTGTTTTTTTGTAGTAAAAACTTCTTTAACCGCGCTGAGCAAGCTGGCTGAGGATGGTGTTTAATTGCTGCCGCTCATAGATTAATAATAACAATTATACTTACGCAAACTATCGTATGTTTTGATTATGAGTAAACTACATGAAAATGTACATAATTATTGCTCGAAGTGTCAATAGATGTAAAAACCAGACAACGTTAGATTATACCTAATAATAATTTCAATTAATAAATTGTGTTATTTAACATAACATAAGCTCACGCCTGTTATCCCCGAAGGTTTAGGCAGTGATGAAATAGCGAACTAATTATTTTCCTAAAAAAATTTAATACTAAGATAAAGTAAAAATATTTCTCATAAATTATAACACTTGCCCGTAAAACTGTGCATTGAATCTGATTTTATTCAAATTTTTATGAGTTAATGATTTTTATTTTCGAATATTAAAAGTATCCTAAGTTACCCGGAGTAACTCCAGCTATCTACCAAAAAAGTCCCGTCCAAATCAGTCCAGCCGTTCCGGAGATTACCCATTACAGACACACAGACAAAAAATTTAAAAATTGCATTTTTGGCATAGGTATCGTATATACATTCATATCTATTTAGTAAAAAAAAATTCACATCACAAACAGACACTTCAATTTTATTTATTAGTATAGATTTGCAATTAATGCTATAGTTTATTGTATAATAGTTTTAATAACTAATTTCATTGACATTGTAGTACTTAAGTGGTTGATTACATAAATGTTAAGTTAGTTTTTAAAAATTCTACCCGGTTTCATTAGCGCTTTATATTATGACATAGGACCGAGTCAAGCGTTAATTATTTGTCGGGAGAGTATTTAACACTGCCGTTGACAAATGTAACCAAGCTCGTTTACTTTGCGTTTGCACAGTGTTAACGTAAATCGGTTAACGTTGCGCTCGCCTTTGAAACGTTTCTTTATACGGTATATTATAAATGTTTGTCGTTTCCGAGTAAATAATATGAATATAAGTTATAATAATCCAGTTATACATACATATTAGCGTGGGATTTGATCTAGAATCATCGTAAAATGTCAAGAAGGAAGACATTTATATACGTATAAGGTCAGGTCGAAAATTGGAGTTGAATTATCTGTTTCGAAACATTAATATAATTTGGAAATATTTTAATTATTTTAATATAGGTTGGTAACTTTTCGCAAGAATATTATAAGATTTAATTTATTGTTCTCATTTTTTTTACAACATTATGATGTAACAATAATAATACATTTTCATTAATATTCAGTTATAATTTATTACATGAAATTATAATTATGGTGATAATAGAATGATAGGAGTTTTAGAACAGTTGTGAGCGATGACGACGATGGGTAATTTTCGGTTGCCATGGATTTATGTAAACAGTTTTCTAGTTTAACAGTTCAGTAGAATGGCCCACCGTTTCACTAAAGCGTTCTCCCTTGTTTGCATTTTAACACAACGTGGAAGTTCTCGCGTCACCTGTTTATCATACTGGATGTAAGGCGTGTGTAATAACTATCCGCAATTCTTTCGAGTTCGTCCATTATTCACGTGATGTTTTAACAACTTGTTACTGTACTTCGATACCCCCTACGCATATAGTCCTAACTCGGTTATTAACGAAATTAAAATTTTTGCTTCTTATAACCTATAATTCTATTTATAACTGACATTTTCCTGAAAACTGATTTTCAATAAATCCAAAGAGTTTCAATCGCTAATGGTTGCAACATATAGATGTTCCCGCGCAAACGTCTATACAAAAACCAGTCTCCTGGAAAACTACGGATTTAGAAATACGACCTTATGTGCAAAAGTATCATAAAAGTTTTCAGAATTTATATACATGTATAACTTAATTTAAATCTAGAATATTTTCAAATTCGGTACAACGGTTAGGCAGTGAGAAGCGCCGCTTTTGGGTGAATAATTACACGTGATATCTCACTGCCCCCCTCCCCTCAGAACCTGCCGTGATTAACGGACGATCCCTTACAAAACCAACAACAACTCCGACACGATAAAGGTAATTTTAACTCCAACCATAATAGTAACCGTACAATCTCTGCGCATTAGCCCTTAACTGGATCACTCTTAACATAAAACATCTCAATAAAGACTTATATGGACAGCACGGGTACACCTACACAAAACGATACCGGCTTGACCGTCGATGCATTTTATATTCAATACGAAATCACCATAAAAAACGAGATAATTTGAAATCAATAAAAATGTTTATTATCCCGCTAAGAATAATGTTCAGTTAACGAATGAGTTAAAGAACGCACGTCGATGTTTATGTTGACGCGTGTGATTTGTTAGCATCTTTGTTTTCTCTTTATCGGTTCTGCTCGGTGATTAGTTTTAGTGGTCGGCCGGTATTTGCTCACATTCACTAGTTATTTAATGTTATTACTTTTGTAATTACTGTGTCTGTTAACTAATTGCTCTTAAATTTAGAGTAATTGGCGTTTGTAATATCATTGGTATTTAACGTTTATAAAAAAGTATTAAGTAATCAATTTAAATATATATTCTCTTTGAATAGTTTTTAGGCAGCGTGTGAAAGTCGCGGGAATCCGCTGAATGAGGGTGACGCATGACCGGTCGTCGTGGAGATATTTGGGGAAAACCTATATGTCCAGTAGAGACTTCTTTCGGTTAAGTGGCTTTTAGTTACGAATAGTATGGAATAGTTTTACGAGAACTAAATATTTTATTACAAGTCTTTATTTACATGTTTTGTGTTACTATTGGAAAAGAAATTTCGAAAACTCGTGATATTTTTAGATTTATTTTTAAAGTTGAACTTGGGAAAAGCAAACGATTAGCAAAATATTCGTTAATGGTTCAAAGTTCCGTTTAGGCTGGCGTGGAAGTAAATATAACATTTGATACTATGATATTCAGTATTGGATGTTGTATTTTATTTTGCTTTATCAGATACTAAATAAGTCTTCTTTAGATGCCTTTTAAGTAAATTATATTATTATTATACTTAAATAATTATATTAAATTAAGTCTCATTTCAAAGGTGAGAAGTAAAAGTTCATTGTCAATTTTTATCTATTCTTCTTTATACTTGGGATTCTATCATATGCAGGTATATCATATATATATGGTCTAGGTCTATAGGTCTATCATATATCGATTAGGTTCTGAACAACATCAAAAATATATTATTTCTCGTATTTATTTATTATGAAATATGTTAACTATTTAATTTTGAAATGTAATTTTTTTTGCATTTTCAATGCAGTGATTGCATTCATGATTTCATGTTAATTAATGATGCGGCGTTGATAGTGAAACGCTTTTTCAATTTACAAATATTTCTATAAAATAAGCATATTTAATTTAAATATGAAGTAACATTACAGATATTAAGCCCTTGAGCACTAACCTGGCGTTTACGCCAGCTTTTCGTAGTTTTCCTATCGTCTCATTTTTATGGGTAATCGACATATTAATAATTATTATATTTCCTCTAGCCAATATGGTAAAATCGATTATTTTTGGCTATATTCGGTTGTAGTTGTGTTTTCACAAAGTTAACATGATTACATTTATTGTATTAATATAATAAATGATAGATAACGTTTAAAATTAATCTTAACTTATTTTTTACGGTTTTTTTCATCTTTAACCTGCTTAGTTTTTTATTTTCCATGTTTCTTGTATTTTACAAATCGTATCCACACACATATCTTTGAAGCAATTCCTCATGTATAACTCTAACCGAAATCAAACCATAAGCAATTTAAGAGGGTGCTAGATCTTGCGGATTCACTTACAGCCGATCTAATGACAGAGATAGATACAGTTCGGGATTATTAGGATTTGCGTGAAAGTTTGTCTTTCTGCTGAGATTTTCCTTTCTGGGCTTATAATACATATAAATAAAATACACATATAATTGTTGTCCTAAATTAAGATTCCAATGTTTAATAATTAAGTGTACATTTATTTACATGAAAATAAATCCGTTTTCAAGTATTTCGACTAGTTACGTTTTTTTAACCAAGCAGTAAACAGGTTTTCTACTATACAAAATAGCTTATTTTTTGTGTATTATAAATGTATTAATATACATATTAATTATATTCTTGAGGAGTAGAATTTAATATTTGTTTAACTAATACCTAAGATTTGTTATAGTTTTTTATTTACTCGAGTTCTTATAGTGGAATTATAATGAATAATATACGTATATATTATGGAAATTATGCAGGATTTTAATGTATATTTAAATAATAGTATATGTAGACAGTTGGTTAATTTTTAAAAACGTTTAATTTTAAAATCCTTCGGTACAAATTTAAAATTATTTAAAGATACACAATATTGTTTAAATTTATTGACGTAACAATAGATTCTTAAATTTTAAATATCATAGTATATTCTTAAATTTAGTATCATTTACTAAATCATACAATCTATAAATATCTGTATGAAAAACTGTGTTTGAAATATTATAATAATAGATTATTAGTAATCGATTTTAATTTTACAATCACTGATTTGATAAAGTGAAACCTATAAAAATGTAAATATTCTAACTAAAAGTTCGAGCTCTCACATAATATTGCGCTGATATAAACGAGTTCCACTTTACAGACAGTTTTCTTTTGACTCTGCGAAATTCGTTGAAACAAATATAACAAGATTATATGAATATTTTTAGAAGCCAAGAAACGTTCGGGAAGTTTTATCTAATACACTGCGTACGTTTGCGAAAACAAGTACCTATATAAATCATTCCAGATTTTTTTCCCATAATAACGGGTTTTGTATTTCTTTAGAAATAGCAATCGGAGTGAGTTATTGATTAGATTTTTTACACTTGATCTCTTTTCTATTTCTTTCTTTATGTTTTTAAAGTCTACAATCTATATACTTTTTTATTACCTGTAAAATCTGATATATTATTTTATAAAGTAGAACTATCGTGAAATCGTATTCGTATCGTATCGTATCGTAGTATTTACACATAATTATTCGATTGCAAATGGGAGTCTTTAATATAGGTAAAGGCGCCTTAGTATAAGTTATCTTTCACAGATAAAACTTCAAATGGTTTTCCAAAATTTTATGTTTTGTAAAGTCATATATGTATTTTGAAAATTATGCTTATAAAGTAGTTCATATTTTTTAGAAATGATACCAATATAATTTGTATTTGTTACAAATCGCACTTCGCTAGTACGTTATCAGAATAACAATGGCTGCCGCTTATCGACAAATGATAAAAACGTCCTCTGAAATATAAGTATCGTTAAAGTGGTATTCCATTGCTATAATACATTCTGGAAACTTACGAAGCGATATTATTTGTTTAAATTTATGTAACTTCTTAAGAAGCGATTGAAGTTGTCCTAGATTATAAGCACGCGTTGCCATATTAAATCAAGATAAAACTTATGTATCTTTTAAAATATTTTGTTGACTTGATTTTAGTTATAATCGAACATGATACTGGAGTAATTAGATGCAGTATCGTATTTGGAAACTTCCCGCATTCGTTTGGTCTATTTATCAGCGTAGACAATTCTGTGATAAATATTACTTTTATCCAAAAGAAAGCGGAAAGCAAAATTCGATTCAGTAACAAAATTGTATAAAATTATAATTCTATTACATATCTGGTTTTATGGAATATATGACACGTATATATTACTCCTATTTCGCTGAAGTTAATTATGTTTATGAGATTACTAAGTAACTAATTAGTTTTCCCCGGTTTTAATTATTAATTTGAACTAAATAATACAAACGTAAAATCGTAAACAAAGAAAATAACATATTTAAACAATGTATCATAAATTATTATTATTATTAAGAGTTTGAAATATATTAAGTAGTTCCTTTAGTAGTTCTGGTCCGCAATCTACACCATATATGTAACCAATTTTTACGTACAAGAAAAGTTTGACAGTTGTTTTAATTTAGGTAACCTGAGAACTTTTGTTAGTCTGTTTGAGTTGTACGTGTGTAATGATGCGTAAAGCAGATTTTATTAAAAGTTTTATTACGGTCTTGGTACATTTCATAAAGTTAGATTAATAAAGTAGTTGATTTATGAAAAGTTAAATTGAGTTTTACGTACGACGTACGATAACGTCTTAATACACTCGTGCTCGAATTTTAACATTTACTTGATAGATGGCGTTTTACTAGCTTCAACCTCAATTGCGCTAGTAATGTGATGTAATTATTTCTTTAATTACTTATACATATACCAAAATTGAAGAGATGATGGCGCAGATATGGCACCTATCCGACTCTATAATCAACCTCGAGTTTTCGGTGAAGGAAAACATCGTGAGGAAACCATAGCACGATTGTATGCCCGCCTGGGTAGCTACCATCCTCAAGTTTGAAAACCTGTCGCCAAATACCTATAGGTGTGTGTTCCGGCAGCATCACTTGAGAATCAGCACCTCTAGGCTTAGTCTGTTTAACATCCTGGACCACATCGTCACGTAACATTAGGTGAGATTGTGGTCAAAACAATGAACTCAGAAATACAGAATATAAGGATTGTGTGATACATCATTGAATTAATTGTCCCATTTACCTCGACCCTGTTTATATATTGCGATTAGACTCTCGCGTTTATACTGTGACTGTGGCTTCGCTGTGAGGAACGTACGCAATTTATACGAAAACAATGAACTCAGAAATACAGAATATAAGGATTGTGTGATACATCATTGAATTAATTGTCCCATTTACCTCGACCCTGTTTATATATTGCGATTAGACTCTCGCGTTTATACTGTATACTGTGACTGTGGCTTCGCTGTGAGGAACGTACGCAATTTATACGTCACGGAATTACTGCATAGTAATTAATTATAGCGAAGCTTTTTTTTATCACTGCCCAGTGAATATAAAAGTACATAACGAGACTTATTACTATGAACAATCGTGTAATACTTATTGCATGTAATTATTAATTAGTCCAGGAACCTAACTTAAAACATATCCATAAATTTATAAACATCAGTATCAGTCATCCTTTTTTTTATAAATGTTCGTTTAGTGATCGTATTTAGAGATACCGTTATTGAAATTTTAAGGAAATTTGTTTCAAATTTATATTTTCGCTAGCTGGTGCCCGCAGCTCCGCCCGCGTTTCATATGTTCTTTAGGTGTGAATGAATGAAAAATGAGAGTCATTTGTTTTTATTAGCGGGATTTACGGAGTAAATTGAAAAAAAAAATATGAGAAAGTGTCGATGGAATCCAAAAAATTAATTGCAATACGTTCAATAGTTTTGAGGTGATGGTGCCTATTTTCCTTTTCTATATAGATTAAGTCTACGGTCCGTCAAATACTTAATAACAAAAGAAAATCAGGTGATAAAAGTCTTGAAATTTATATATCCTATGAATACAGATAAAACTAGTATAGCCCGCTTTTCCAAACGCGTATAAACATTCCTATTTTTCAAAATAATTCATATTGCTTTTGGTAAAGTATTTCGAAAAGGTTCATCCTCTACTAAAATATAGATCGATTGTATTTTCATATACTTAAATGAGGATAAAATAATTTAAAAATTATAATATTTCAGTTTTTATAATGGTTATGTAATTCATAAATAAATTCCTAATTATGTCATCATATATAATTGAACTGGTTTTTATAAGTCAAGGAAAATTGAAATAAAGTAACGTAAACAATATGCTCCATGTGGTGCCGGCTTAAGAATAGTACTACCCCATATGTACCCACGGGTGGCATAAAAAGCGACTGGGGGATACCTCCGGGGATAGGCAGCAGCATCCTTTGAGGACTAGAAAACACCTACTGCGATCGCCAACGCGCCTGCCATGCTTGGCGATTATGACAATTGCTCCTTTATTTTTGGGGGAGACCAAGTCCAGCAGTGGACGCCTTCACGGTTGGTTGGATGGATGGCAACAATATGATTATTAATTAGTTATTGTATTAACTCGATTAGGTTAAAACCCACTTAATGTGATGTTAAATAAAGTACAGAGTCCAAGAACGATAACGTCATCCGATAGATGTGAATCTTGCGACAATCGGCATCATAATGCTGAACTACACGTGTGCTAAGGCCTAAAACCATTATGGTTTCGCCAAACAACGGGCGGATCGGGACGTCTGCGCGATGTTTCTATAGAAGACAACGCCTCGACGCGAACCGAGTGCGAGCCGTGCATGACCTCTTCTATAGTAAAACCACTCTGGCTTCCTGCTCCACCCGCTGTGTGGCGAAACCATTAGATAACTGTGGGTATACACTAACTGAACTCGGAACGTGACGTACCTTTTAATGCAGGTACACACAGTTCGTGAAAGGGACCTTTGTGAAAAGGACCTTGAAATCTGTAGTTCTTTTTAACTTAGGTATAACTAGGGTAAATTCCGCGGAACCCAAGCCGAGTTTCATACTACTTTGGTGCTCTTGCACCAGTTATCACTCCATGCGCTCGCCCCCAAAAGTTCGATGAAGTTGTCAAGTCACCGTTTGCTGTTAACAAAACTTATATAATTCGAAAAAAAATTACATTATGTCACACTACTATTTTGCATTAGGTACGTTATTATATCGTTTGACGTTTGATATAAAATTCTTGATTTTTTTTTTGTTTTTGAGGGTTGAAACTCTGTTGCGCTTATCATTGTTCATATTATATTAGGTTTTAAAAAGAGGGTGCATTGTTAAATGGTGTTTTGTTTTGTTTGATTCAGGTACGACAAGTGGGACCGGGACAGGGGCGGGGGCGGAGGCGGCGGCGGCGGAGTTGGGGGCGGTGCGGTGCTGTTGTCGGTAGCGGCGGCGGCAGCGGCAGCGGGTGGCCGGGCCGCGACCGCGAGCGCGATAGAGAGCGCGAGCGGCAGGCCCGCGCCAACCAGATGTCCCAAGCGCACGCCGCCGAGCCGGACGCCTCATCACTATTCTCAGCCCCGATTAGGGTAAGTCCCTTTTACCCTACACATTAACACGGATAGTTTTTAAACGAACACTTAACCCCTTGAGCACTATCCTGGGATTTACGACAGTTTTCCAATGTTTTCCTATTGTATCATTTTTATGGGTAATTGACATATTAAACTGATATTGAATATTATTCAGTCCAAAAACGAACGACACAAGTTATTTCTTCTTTATTTCGAAAAACTTCTGGATTGTCGCTGGTCAGATGGTAGCTTTGTGGCATTAAATTCGCCATTATACAAATTATTGATACAATAAATAAATAATTCATTCATTCATTCAAACACAATGAAGACTGCCGACTGATGAGAATCTATCTATCGCCTACAACTACCACGGCTAAATTCACCTCCATTATAACAGAGTTTTGTTTCATACGGGAACGGCAAATTTTTTGCAATTCATCTGATTTTAAATAAGGTTAGGTCAGGTAAAGTAAATAAGTAATAAATAATAGTCCAAGAAAGAAAATGACACCTGATAGATATTTCGACTGTCAGCATCATCATTCTAATCTACATCGGCTAAAGCCTCTAGGTAGCTCTCGAAGGATATACAGTTGTTGATTCCGGAACGCAAAGCGTTTTTATGTCCCAATCGGGCACAAAAGCTCGTATTTAACTACCTACACCGCAGGTTGTCACTGCTCCTTTTTCGCTAGTTCTTGATGAATTATGTAACAACTGCATATTCATATCTATTAAAATAGATCTAGTTATAATAGCAGCTGATTCACGATATACGATATGTAAGAATAAGGTTCAACATTAAATACATTTGTGAGGCGTTACTTAGTTTATTTCTTGGATTTGTCACTGCAATTACTAGCTAGTTGGAAAATATACGATTACAGTATAATTCTTGTTTAGTTACTTTTACGTTACTGTACATTTAATGGTGATGTATTAGATTTTTACATTCTTGGCGATTTACACATTCTTAAACTATGAATAGCACTCTTAAAAGTTTACAGTAAACATACAAAAATTTATTATTTTCAATTATTTACTAGTAAGAATACTGCATTCCACAGATAGAGATTATATTATATTTATATATCTGATATATCCTTGAATATTATGAGATTACATAAACAAAATCATCTCTAACATAAAATCAAATAACACTTAAAAATATCTACTTTGCAACGTTACCTACTCGTACTAAAACGGTTTATTATCTTTCTTGAAAATCAACTTTGAGTCAGACCTTGATACATATCTTATGTTGTATGTAGACGTAGCCGATTCGCAATATACCATACGGTACATGTATATATTACTAAAGGTACATAAGTCTATTTATTATAGCTGTTGTAATATTATTTAAACTTGATGTTTAAATTTGCTATTTAGGATTATAAAATATCAAAAACGCCCAGAATAATGAAGAATATGCTTACCCGTAATCTTCATTTATGAAAACCTCAAAAGCAAAAGAGGAATATAAACATTATAAAATAAATGACAAAAGTTTAGTCTGTTCGTAATATAATTATTTACAACTTTTCCTGTTATTCTTCCTGCACTTATCAAGTGCAAATTGATGAACCTTAAAGAAATAAAGAAAAATAAATCCATGTTATTAATTGTTACAATTCACTAAGAATTCATTTGTTTGACGATATCTTGTCTACTGAATATCATAATTAATTTCAACTAAAATTTATTAACTTTAATTGTAGCTATTGCTACTATTTGAGATATGAAATAATAACCAAAGTAAGAATAACAAAAAGTGATATATGGTCAATAAGATAGCCGAAATCAAATGCTGGGAATAGTCTGTCCTAAGGAACACCAAAACGATCGGTCTTGCTGCACTCGCAATCAGCGGATTCCCGCGATCTTCATCAGGTCGTTGGTCCATTTTGTTAGAGGTCTTCCGGTACGTGGTCACCATTCGAGAACCCGTTGTCTTCATCAGGCATATCAGTTCTATGACTAACGTGCCCACTGCCATTTAAATTTAACAATTCTTCGGGCAATGTCGATTGAATTCTTCTGTAGATCTTCTCGACTCTGATTTGATCACGCAGTGTAACTCTAAGCTATCTGTATTATCAATAGTAAATTCTAAAATTAATTTCATATAATATATCCAGTCTAAAATGTATAGAAGTACGTGTATTAGACAATCGTCTCGATATAAATTCAAATAAGCTGGTACAAGTACTGTTCAGTGGAAACCGGCGCCGCTTTCGGTTTGATTATTAAAAAAGTTGTTCGCATAAGGGGGGATCCCGTTGTGTGCGCGTCGTTACCGTGGGTATTTGCGATTAAGCAAGGTTATGTTTACCCTTTATTTACGTTTAAGAAGTTCGACCAATGTTTACCCGTACGATGTTTGCGTTCATACATACGCGTTCAGCGTCACGAGGGTAACGTAATACGAAACAAATAATCACTCATCTCTGCTTCTTCTACAAATAATACCAAATAACGAGTTTATCGAATGAGCGAGTTATTTGCGAGTTTTAAACCTGTGGTTGCTTTTTTTTATGAGAAATGCTAAAACTAATCCTATAGCTATTAATAAATAGAATAAAGAAATAAGAAAATCGGTTGATAATACTGAAGAGAAAATGCCCTTAATTATTTCATCTTTACCTTTTCATATGTATAGAGTAAGAATTTTAAATATTTTACTGTAATAATATTATACTTATTAAAAAAAAAAATTGTTATTAGTATAAATGGTACTGATTTCAATCAGTTCGAACAATAAAATACAAAATATGAGTGAATTATCGGGTTAGCATAATAATATAAAAATTATATTACTGTTAAAGTTATTAGCAGAATATGAAAAAGTATAACTATTCCCATAAATAAACTAACTTAGTTTATCCGTGTAAAGTGATGCTAGATAAACCGATTATTGCGTATAATGATGATCAGTTAAACACGGTCAATATTGCTAATAATGAATCACGTGATTCAGATTTGTTCCCGTTTTAATTAATGTACACGTGAGTCTATATCAATTGTCAGCGTTGATGTATATTTTGTTATGTAATTCTCGGGATATTGAAATCGAGATAAGGTCATAGTCTATTCAGTCAAGTGAACGTATATTTAAGAGGATATGCGAGCGACATTTATTACATACAAAAGTAGTCCCCTGTTTCCTCCCTGGATTACGGTTAAACAAATTATACTAAATATTATATATCCACCACCGCCATGCTCGTACGTTTTGATTTTTTTTCATAAATTCAAACTAGGAGCCTTTGAAAATGAAAAAAATGTTCGAATTTTACTGGCATTTTCAGATGTTCGTCGAAACAAATTTGATGAATAAAATTAAAAAATAAAATTGCAAATCCGTTCAGTTTTGAAGAGGAAACAGGGTACTAGGAAGTAGTTCTGTTTACGTCTATTTTGCACACGCTAAAATCAGCCCGAGCTGCAGCTGTCCCTTTCGTGTTTTATAACTCTTTCTTTGGGGCGCAACGCGATAGCAACAGATTTCTGAAATACTTTTGAAATTTGTCGATGACCGCATATCCTCTTAATACACCATGTAAATGTTGATATCGTCGCTGTGTCTATGTACTCCTTGTCTCTATTTTGATACATCATTGCAGCACACATCGTGTTGTGGAAGCGCCGTCACTGTGACTCGGTCCGTGCGACGATTATGCGATGATCATTACTACTTGGATGTGTGAGCACTATTATTTATCGTTTGTATTATTTTGCTTTCAAACAAATCCGTTTTTCAATATTTTCTTCTAAGGATTCATTAACTTATATTCTCTCATTTTATCCTTATGTCGTTATGTGGCTCTTAATATAATTGAAAAATTTTTTTTTGAAAAGTTTTAGTTATTATGTCATTTTGTTTACTATTCGACGTCATTACGGTATTACTGTATAGTTTTCTAAATGTCTCTTGCAAAGCTACTTTTCTGTGTAACAATAGGTCCTACTAAGTATGTTTGAAATTAAAATAAAAGTTTCTTGACGCCTTTTAACTTTATTAAAAAAAACGTATAAACTTTATCACGTGGTCAAAGACTTTGTAAATAACTCGTTATTATTGTTGTGTGTTCACGTGACTTGTTACTTACTGTTTCTCATGTTTTTGTATTGGTTACGAAAAAAAATATCACGTTTTAACACGGGTTTATTGGTATATTTATAAACATAGGTCAAGTATATATGTACGTAGAAGTATTCAATTCACTTCATATTTTGTAGGAATCTATTCATTTTTCTGTGCTGTATTTTTTTTGATTAATATATACATAATTTAAAAATTATCGAGTTTATTTCTAATAATAAATATTATTATCTTTAAGGCTCATACGCCGGTTCTAATTAGTTTTATTTTACTTATATTATGTTGAACAATAAATTACTGAATAGAATATCCGTGATTGAGTTACAATTTTTTTATTAGCATCTCCGAATAATTCCTGTTATGGTAAGCGATAATCTAATAATTAAATGCCTCAATCACTATACGAAATATAAGTGAACACGCCCCGTGTATATTCAAAATATTAATTATAAAACATTAAACAAGATAAGTGATAATAAAAGACGAGATATGATTTCACATCGGATCATAGTAGAGTATTTCACTCGATGTTAGATCATAAAGACACATTCGTTCTTATAATGCTCGTCACGCATGCGACCCTTTCTACTTACAATACGGCTGACGTATGTTGGCTCCTAGTCACTAATAGTTTTTATGAACTTTCGCGCATTTATTCCCAGAAATGTTAACTAATATACTAGATGAATTAACATTTCAAAATATCTATACTTATACGAGTATTTATAAAGACGTAACTGCGTTTTTTTTTTTGTTAGGGCAAATCTTGAAATCTATATGGTTATACTGCGAAGGATTATTGTTTTAGCATTATAAATTGTATACATACATACATATGCTCACGCCTGTATCCCCGAAGGGTTAGGCAGAGGTGAAGTAGCGAACTACAACCACCCACATTTCGCCGAGCTTAGTTCCGTCCCAGATGTGACAGGGGGCGAGCCTGTCGCCATATCGGGCACAAATTCCAAACTCCGGGATGATACTGAGTAGAAAAAACCCAATAACACTTGACCCGACCCGGGGATCGAACCCGAGACCTCAGAACGGCAGTCGTACGTAATACAACTGCGCTACCGAGGCAGTTATAAATTGTATACAATAAAAAAATATACAGTTCTCGTAGAGGGGTTCAATCTTAAAATAATTACGGAATTAATACCGTTTTTTTTACATAATTATAACCAGGGAAACGCAGTGTTAGGCAGCTAGTACAATGTACATTTTAATAATAGGAGGTTACGTGTAATATACCTTCGCGCATGTACCTGTACGAATATCATTCTGGCCAGGTTTCGCCGATCGTACTGTACGCACGTAACTTCGGCGCACAAGTTATGTTTAATAAAGGTGGTATATAGAGTAGTTGCCTACAAGTTGCGTGATCGACGACAGTAAAAGTGAAATTTAGAAATTTATTAGCTCGCGGCTATTAGATGTTCAGGTCGCCTCCTAGCGTTTGTCATGTATCTATTTTTGATCATTAAAAAAATAAGCACGGTTACATAATATGTCTTATTAATGTAAGTACAACGGTCGTAGAAACATTTCGAAATTGTTATATTTATTAGTACATTACTGGTCGAGATCATGGATTGTCTGGAAGGTTAATTGTGACTTTTTACTGTGAGGTATATTCAGTATAGAAAAGAGCATTTCTTTAATGATTTAATGTCTGTTGATTTTCTATTATTTCTTGCATCGTTAATCGTTTTAAAAAGCTTTCGTTGCGGATCTCCAAACATTTTAAATATTCGCACTTGCACAAACGACGTGTTTGACGCGAAGCTCTTTGATGATCGAGCTATTTTAAAATGATTGGTTTAAAAATGTGTTTTTCTTACATACCATATTATAAAAGGTAAAGTTTGTCTGTCGGTCTGTACGTTAGTTAGTTTAAATGATTTTTTTAAATAGTTACCTAGTTCGATTCTTGTGCACATTCTTTTGCAATACCAAAACGATTAAATAATAATTACATAATACAGACATTTTCGCATGCGAGCGAAATCGTGGGTACGGCTAATAAGTACATTTATTTACCTAATGGAGTGTATGGTTTTCTAGAATTTGTATAAAACTTCATGGTTATTGTTGTTATCGTATACTTTTTCATATGTTTGATTTTGTAATTCAGTGCGAATCGTTAAGTCGTGAGGTAAATAATTAACGACATATTGTTGTCAACTGCTCGACTTATAATAGTCATGCTGATACGAATTATATAGAATATAGGTATTGTTATGCCATTTTAAATGTATTGAGTTTAAATATTAGTTTGAAGTATTCAGTCACTACGCGATCAATCAAAAATTTCAATTTTGTGTTTATACATGCATGACATCATTGTTGACGAAAAGTTGAATGGTTCCCGTTTGTCGTGGCATGGACATGTTATGAGAAGAGAGGAAGCGCATGTGAGTAAAATAGTAATGAGTATGAATGTGAAAGTATGGAAAAGTAGAGGAAGGCCAAAGAAGGTGTGGATGGAGAGTGTAAGAAATGATGTGAAAGAAAAAGGAGCAAATGAAGAGATGACGACTGATAGGGACGTATGGAAGAAGAATACATACTGTGCGCCGACCCCAAGCGAGTTGGGAAAAGGCAAGAGAATGAAAAATATGCATCTCGACATTGTATCAATTTATAGAGAAATTGACGACGAAGCATAGAACGCGTTTAAGGATGCTTTACGCCTATGCATCACGCCTCTCTGCCATTAGGGTTAGCAGAGACTAGATCCTTCCACCTGCTACGATCCTGATATTTTAAAAGAAAGAAATTAAAAATAAAACTATATAGTTAATAATTTCCCATTAAATATTTAGTTTTTATAAATACAAGTTCAATAAAAAATATTAAATCGAAATAAATATTAAAGGTGCTTCTGATAAATATATACTTAAAAATTAACAAGTATGCGCGGCGTCAGTTGTTATGTTATGTATTAATAAAAAATAAGAAGGTATCGTTCGAAACGAGTCCTTTTTGAATAAATGATGTATAAAATGAAAATAGTGACAAAAAACCTCTCGTAACACAAACAAACGAGCTGTAATGAGTTGAAAGCGCTCGCCTGCTACTCTATATCAGAGCGGGCGCAGCCGCGCGACCCACTTCGCGCTACACGCCGTCACACGTGCATAAACAGTGGCAAGTTTAATGAGATACACCCCGTCCCCCGCGCACGAACACTCCGCTACCTGCGGATACCATACCCGCGCGGAGGAGGCGCGGGGACAGTCGGAACATCGCTAGATAAACCGCTCGGCGGTCATGTATGCTCAGGGTTGACAATTAAGATTAATTTCTTAGAACGAGCTAAGTGTGTAAAATTATTGATAGAATGAATATACTTAAAGCGCAAGGTTCACAGTAGTATGCTTCGACATTCAAACGAATCATTGCCGTATTTATGGCACAGTAGATAGATATATGTGTGTAGGTGATTGACTATTCTTATTCGACAAAATTGTGATTTCTTTGTCTTATTTTTAAAAACAACGGTCCAGCCAATGGGTTTCACGTTTTAAATTGCAACTGGTTTTTTTTTCATAAAGAATATCTGTAATATTATTGTCTATAAATGATGTGTAGTAACCCTAAGTGCGTCTAATGTGTGCACAGTACCAGATTGGTGTATGTTGTATTTACAAAAGATAATAGATATACAGAGCAGTACGTCGAAATGTACACCGCCGCGTCGGCTTTGTGTTAATGTTATTGACGCTTATGTTGATTGCACTTCAATTGTTTATTTCTTTAATTAAATGTGCTTGAATGGAATTACACTTATATTTTTACATATTATTATTTAAATATCTATGAATACTAGAAAAAAAATGTCCAAAAGTAGAGTGCAATAGATTTTCCAACAATTTTAAACCAATGTTTAAAAAGTTGTTTCATATTAGAAGTAGGACACGAAAATATAAATGTTTTTTTTTAAACAAAAACATATCAACATTAACTACTTATCATTCCCTTTATGTCTATAGTATTCATAAATTAGAAGAGAAATCGAATAGAGTGGCAAGTTTTTAAATATTCATATGAATAAGAGAAAATTTCCCAAAAAGCGCTTAAACATCTCAAATAAATAAACGTCAAAGTATTATTATTATTTAGGTTAAGTAAACGGCATTCAGAGTTTTTTTCCCAAAACTGTTTAAAAAAAATATAAAAAAAATAGTTGTGGTAAAATCCAAGTGACATAACAATTTGTTAATTAATATATCAATCACCTTTGTAGCAATGAAAATTGTATTACGAATTTTTCATTTACTATGAAATTTTTCATATTTGTTATGTGGTACTATCAAATGACGTCCATCTGACGTTTTTTTTTACACAGTATAGGCTCAGTGCTTTGACCACAATCTCAGCTGTCGTTAAGTGACGATGTGGTCCAAGATGGTAAACACACTAAGCCTAGAGGTACTGGTTCTCAAGTGATGCTGCCAGAACACACCTATTGGTATTTAGCGACAGGTTTTTGAATTTGATTTGGTAGCTACTCAGGCGGGCACTATTAGAAAATGCTAATTATCCATTGATGTGGAATCCGGCCACACAACACTACACACTGAGCCATCATCGCTTCCAAATTATTATACTTTTACTTTACATTACCTCCATCCATTTTCATTACACATTTATACAGTACTGCCATTTTATGATAAGAATCTGTTTTTATTGGCTCATAAAACTGCGTATGCGTTTGTATGTCACCCTGTCAAGGCTTGTCTACATACGTTCATATAGAGAAGCTCTCAAGCTTTGCACGTGCCCATATAACAAACAACTTATAGTTATTGCCTACTGTATAGTGTAATGATTTAATAGTTATTAAACTTGCCTAGTCTGTTTCAAAATTTGATAAATACGTTATAAAAATATTATTAAACGTGTCTATTTATAATGCGATCATGACGGAGTTGGTAGAGCGAGGCCGCATTCCCTGTTAATGGACAACAGAAAAACATCGTGAGGAAACCATAGCATGGCGGTAGGGCATTTTCTAATAATGGCCGTCTGGGTGAGTAGCTACAGCTACCACTTTCAAGTTTGAAAACCTGTCGTCAAATACCAATAGGTGTGTTCCGACAGCATCACTTACCATTAGGTGAGATTGTGGTCAAAGCACGGAAAGTAATAAATAAAATAAGTCTATTAGTTTCATATTAACGTGACTTTCTTATAATTTTTTGTCACGATTTGTCTACCTCGGTAAATAAGTATATTTTTACGGTAAAAAGTAAATCTTTGTCTTTCATAACATACGAATATGATAAATAATAATAATAAATATATTATTATACAGACTGGAAATAATTTAGATTTATCTTTATTTTTAAACTTTAGACTTATTGTAATAAACTGTTTCTGAGTTATGCTTATCCTTTTTTTTATTCGTTGTAATTAGAATACATTTGTATACTGTATTGTTGTTGATTTCTTAAGATTACACAGATAGATTTTTATTAGTTAACTAGCTGTATGCCTGCGGTTGCGCCCGCGTTTTATATATTCTTCACTGCGTTTTAATTTTATTATACGGAACTCTAATTTATTCTTAAAAATACTTAAAAACTACGATAAAGTAAAAATATTTCTCATCAATTATAGCACTTGCCCGTAAAACTGCATTGAATCGGATTTTATTCAATTTTTTGTGAGTTTATGATTTTTATTTTCGAAAATTAAAAGTACCCGGAGTAACCCCAGCTATCTACCAAAAAAGTCCCGTCCAAATCGGTCCAGCCATTCCGGAGATTACCCATTACAAACAGACAGACAGGCAAAAATGTTAAAATATTGTATTTTTGTTATAGGTGTCGTAAAATACATTCATATCTAATTACTAAAAAAAACATTTTGACATTACAAACAGACACTTCAATTTTATTTATTAGTATAGATAGATACGTTAATTATAGATATATTTTTAGGTTGAGCTATTTATTTATCGTTTACATTTTTGTTATAACGTAAACAAATTGAGTGAACCAATTCGTATCACTGTGTAGTTATAGTGCACTATAATAATATCGTCTGTCTCGCTCATGCGCGCACGGTTTAAGTAAACATACAGTTTATACGGTGGAATAATATCTATTTCCGTGGATGAAGAGTAGTTTTACTCGTAGTCCGTCCTCTCTTTGTTGCGTGAAAAGTTTGCACCGTTTTGTTTATTATTATTTACATGATTTTTGTGTTTTAGACATTCCGGCTTTGACATCTGTATATTTTTGTTAATACTGTGTGCCCGCAGCTGCGCCCGCCTTTCATATATTCTTCACTGCGTTTTAATTTTTTTATACGGAATCCTAACTTTTATTTAGTACTAAGTTAAAGTAAAAATATTTCTCATAAATTCAAGCACTTGCCCGTAAAACTGTGCATTGAATAGGATTTTATTTAATTTTTTAGGGCTTTTAATATTTTTACGCGGAATCCTAATTATTTTCGAAAATTAAAATTACCCTAAGTTTCTCGGAATAACTTCAGCTATCTATCAAAAAAAGTCCCGTCAAAATTCGTCCAGCCGTTTTGAAAATTATTCGCAACAAACAGGCAGAAAAATTTTAAAAATTGTAATTTTGGTATAGGTATCGTATATACATTCATATTTATTTAGTAGAAAAATTTTAATTTGACATTACAAACGCTTAAATTTTATTTATTAGTATAGATTTGGTTTGTTCGTGTTCTAGCCGACGTTGATATGATTGTGAATTTTTGAGTAATGTAACGACATATTTTAATCTGTTTAGAATGTCGAATTACTGAATAAATAACCCCAATGTTTTGGATAGGGAACAGTAAATCTCTCTTTTATACCACAAACGGCCCCTCTGATGGTAAGCGATCACCGTAGTCTATGGACACCAGTGGGCACCACGAGTTGCCGATTTTTTGTCGTCATATCACCAGTCAAACACCACGGGCAAAGTCCTTCAGGCAACTAAATATGAATTTCGAAATGTAGCGAAATGAATCATTGTGAGCAAGATAACATGCCATTCTGTTTCGATACGAATAGCGTACCGTACTACTTAAACAATGCTATAATAGCATTGGTTTTTAGGTTAATCATATTAATTACTCGTTAATTTAAATTAAGCGTCCTTCCACTTGGACTAAGTACAATAGTAGCACAATACAAATACAATGTCCCATCGCCGACGTAAAAGCGACGCGGCGTCTAGACGTCCTCATTACAGATCTACCGAGCTCTCCACCACCTAGTCTCTCCTTTTCCCGCCCGCTAGAAACTCTCTCCTCTCTCTCACCAGTCTCCTGAACACTCTGCACTCGAAAATGTTTAATGAAATTATACCTTTTTAATATATAATGTGTCTGATTCTCTGAGGTGCGATTTCACATCGGTTTTCAATGTTTGGCTGCTTGCATAGCACCACAGGTTTGGTTGAAAAATTCTTGTGTCAGTAACGGTATGGTTAGTTAGGATAGTGAGTAGGCGGTGAAATCGAAGCGGCAGGGATAATTATGATCTCTGTAGCTTCGAGCATCAGTATATCAGTAATATTTGCTGAATGTTTAAATATTCTTATAGCCATTGGTACTACTTAGGAAATACATAACTGTAGATTTATAGAGAGACAGAGTCCTTAGCGATTAAGACAGTATCTCCTACTTAATCAATGCCCAGCAATTAACTATTCATAGGCGAATATTAATACATTAATAAGATACTTTAAAGAAAAAGGTAAATAACAGTAAAATAATCTTTAAAAGGTATGCATGATTACCTGTGGAATCTGTTTTAAAATGAATCTATTAAAAACAGTCATGAAAATAGCATAATAATAGCTCATTGTTACTTCTTAACTTGCGGATAGATATGGAGAAGATAGGAAAATAGGGCATGCTAGGATAGCGCTTTAAGCGCTTGATTATTTTGTTTAATCTTTACTATTATTAAGTTTTCAATTTTTTTTTTATAACGAACCTCCAACAAGTCTATAGTATCCCGATTAGTTGCTGTTAAATTGGGCAGGGAAAGGATCCATTAGGTTTTATACAGATATTAATAGTTATTTACTATAGAGTAGTGTCCATTTAATATAAGGTGCATGCTCTGCATTGCCTTTAATACTACCTCATATCGTAGAAGATTGTGTGAATGATTATTTTTGTCTATAAATTACAGTTACATTCTTGCTTTACGAGGAGAGACTATGTAAACATCGATCTTGTTATTAAAAAAGTTACCAATCAGTGGTATTAAAGCGTTACTTTTTCGACAGCGACCCGCGAAATTCGACCGTTTACGCAGTCATTGACACGGAGGCTGATGTGGGTCGATGACTTCGCTACGGATCTAATAGTCTCTATATAGTCCGGATAAATCTTTTTTAATAATCCATAGTAGTAGATGACGTCTTGCTGTTGTAAGAGACTGGTTTTTGCGTTATTCCGTTTTAATTATCATGCCCACATTAACAATTACACTTTATATTAATCATTTAAGATGTTTAATTCATATATATTACATTTTTTTATCTGTACGTGTCCTAGTTGAAATCGAAATGATGTATTCAATTACATATTAAAACTACAACCGCAGCGAAAATCTTAACTATACATTTCATGATTACGGTTGAATAAAATATGTATATTGACATATTAAATCCATTCTTTTTTCTGAAAAAGATTCATCAAGTTTCATGATTTTCGACGTTTTTTTTTGTCGTCATAAATGAGTATGTTACGGTAGTTATAACTTGCCAAATTTTAGGCTTAGCCTGTTAAGGTCTTCGGCTGAATTGTCATTTAACAAAAACCAAGATTCTTGTCTAATTTAAACCTATAGACAAAGAAAAATGAACCACCTTTTTATAACAATTATCTTGCGTGAACGATTAGTTGGTTTAAATATGTTACAATATAGTTTGTTATATCGCACTCTTGTGCGAAGTAATACGATGGTCTTTAATGATCGAGTTTGTATTATTTTCCTCCCGTCTATAGTAGATACGCGACCCTCATCTGTTCGTCCTACCCGTGCCCGGTTTGCACCCTTCGCGTGAACTCCAGGCCGTTGACTCGCCCGAAAAGTTGACGCTGCCGCTGCCAGGTGGGAGAACAGCATTGAAACGATTGCGTTCCTAATCTCTTTCATCTTATAGTCGTGTTCTTTTATATTAAATTTAACGTTGCTAATAGACTTTGTTTATTACCCAAGGTGTTTCGAAATGAATTTAAAATAATATCGATATATTATCTGTTTGTTTTTTCTTGTGTTTGATTTATTTTGCTTTCTCACATAAAGTTCTGTATATGTAAACATAATGTTTTTAGTTTCTTTTTTCACTTTTATAGCCTTAGTTACTTGTATTAATCTGAATATGTTCATATTTTGCATAATTGGTTTTAATATTGAGAATTTCAGATACTTACGTATCATTTATAATTTCCAAAAATAATTACAATCGGACCTATTAACTATTTTTCCTGTTAAAGGTATTTTATTATTGTGTTTTATGACGAATAAATATTAAAATAAAGTTAAATACAAACGCACACTATACAACTAGAGGTAACAAGCTCCATCGCATAATCCTGTCATTTTTCCTGTATTGTGGAAATGCCGAATCGGAGATATGTGTAATGCGTTTTGTTTTTCCTCGAGGAGGTTATTACCTTTCGTTCTGCACACAACTTAGTTTGAGGAAAATAAGGTTTATAATTATCATTGTTAAATGCTTGAAATGCCAGACCAAAGGGTCAGATGAATGGGTGTGATATAGGAAATATAGCTGAACATAACCGGGAGACAACTTGGTAAACGACCAGTAGAGCTCTTCAGGCCTATCTTTAATGCCTACCTTTAATACTAAAACCGATAGAAGTTAACAATGAAGTTCATCTAAATCCGACGACCAAATTGGAATAGCATGATGAAATAAGGCAATTACGAATTTTAGGTTTTTTTTGTGACATTTAACACATAACTGTCCTAGACAGGAAAGGTGGAAGGTAAAATGGTAAATGTTTTCCTTTTTGGTGAAATATGGGATGAGGGGGCTTGAATGGTGATTAATTAAGCATACTTAATTATTATGTTCATGCTTACGTTGTTATGGGTAAGAGATTTGCTAATAATTGTAGATAGCTGGGTCATCATCAATTTAACTTACTTAATTCCATCCATTCAAAGACGTCAACTGCTGGACATAGGTCTCCCCAAAGATCTCCATGACGACCGGTCTTGTGCCACCCGCATTCAGCGGATTCCCTCGACCTTCACATTAAAACATGCTTAATTAAACGTATAAAAATCGACAAGAAAACGTGATTTGCATTAACGCACCTCTTTATCATCAATGGATTGTGTTCGATGTAAAGGGTACATTTATCAGTGTTAGCCGGTTACCCGGCGCGTCCTTTCGTCCGGGTGAAGCCGCGCGTTTGTCTTCGCCCTACATCGGGCCCACATCGACTGGGGGCGTTGACTCCCTAGTCTCACGTACGCAATTTATGATCGTCACATATATACGAACAACATGTGCGGTCAAATCTTATATTACTCATATAAGAAATAGCATGTCATATCTCTTCGTATAGTTTCTCAGATAATAGGAAACTTGCCTTCAACTATACTGTTACCGCTTGGAAAGATCGCATTTCAAGCTCACCTAAGTTTTGTGTATTATTAATGTCTAGTGACGTAATTAATTTATCGTGTTGTTTGCAGTCTACCGTGACTAAGCAATATTACGGTTGATTATAGGTAAATAAAAAAAACATTAATTATGACTTGAACAAACATATAAATAGTGGAAAGTTAATTGATATAATGGTTAAATACACGTATTTACTGTTATATGTAGAAAATGAGAGAATAAGCATTTAATACATTTCTGCGTAATTTTCACATTTTAAAAGTAAATACTATATTGTCATTCATTCATATGAGTTGTTTTTTATTGTTATTATTAAAATCAAAAGACGACAGTCGAATGATGTTACAAATAAGGTGCAATAACAATTAACGACTTTAAATGAAATCCATGCGTTGCTTCTTTTTTCTTTGTTCCTGCGAGTAACATGGAGTCAATAAAGATTCTATAGAATTATCTAAATGTCTCAGATGTCACGTCATATTGTATTCACGTTATAATATATTTGTCTTAATTTCTGATGACTACAGTTTGTTTTTTTTTCATATAGAACATGTTTTTGGGATTTATTATGGAAAGCTTGAAATCATGATGGTGGTGCAGTGGATAATGCGGCCGGATTCCGCGTCAATGGACGCGTGTTCGAATCCACCTATCCAATTCTAAAATCAGCCCGAGCCTTCGGTGAAGGACAACATCGTAATCGTGATCGCCTGGGTGGCTTCCACCCTCAAGTTTGAAAACTTGTCGCCAAATACCAATATGGTGTGTTCTGGCAGCATCACTTTAGAACCAGTACCTCTAGGCTTAGTCTGTTTAACATCCTGGACCACATCATCGTTTGACATCAGGTGAGATTGTGGTCAAAGCACTGAGCTGCCTATATCGTGTAAAAAAACAATTCATAATCACATGTCAAGTTATTACGAGTAATGACTGTAACGTCTGTATGGAGATTCATATCTAAATTTTGCGAGCGCTTGTTAATTCCGCTTTGATGATGTCTTGCGTATCGGCAACAAACGTAACTGGTCTCATTGAATGCCATTACTTATCATATATCTTAACACTCTCTTTAGTAATTGTTTACTTTAAATTATGTTTAATGTTTAGTAGTTTTAAATTTGTAACGTAATAGTTGTATAGTTAGGTTTTTTATAAAGTATATAGGTATATTGAAAGATAAGAATTATTGTAAATATTAAGTTCGAAAGTTTATTCGATACGAATTGTGCTCGCGACATTGCTCACGTATAATATTTCTATTGGACTTACTTTTAAAAAAACACTGTACTATTATACATTTTTTAATATTCATTGATTTATTACAAAAAAAAAATACAAGAGAATGTGCTGATAATACATTAGGTAGTAATTAAAAAAGGAATTATATTAAGCCTCGTGTTTTAAGCCAATCAACAGACAGACAGATAGATAGGTAAAGATAAACGTGGTTTTTTATACAAAATGAACATAAAATTACTTATTGACAAATCAACGTTGTTTGAATTAATTTTATTGCAGATCAAGAGCTTTTGAAATTCATATGATTACAGTTATATTTTAATTTCATTTCTTTATTATTTCTGTATTTTTAATTTTGAGTAATTCGATTATACACCGGCCTTTCTGATTTCCGGGTATTTGAGGAGTATCAATGTTCGTAGCTAGCATTATAAAAGGAATAAACATATTTCATTTTCACAATGACTGCTTTAGCCAATAAACTGTACGGATGTCTGCTGACCCATATAGTAGTTCATCCGTAAAATATCAAACGGCACGATGTGAACAATGTTGTTTTCTTTTAATGTTACGAATATACGCAATTTATCTATCCTACATAATGTTTATTAAACTATGATGACGGTAAAACACATTAAAATAATAGTTTTATGAAATTAAACATTGTAAAGTTTATTTCTTAAAATGAAAAAAATGTTTTAATTAAAAAAATATCACAACTTCGTTACAACCCAATGATTTGTCGATTTTTAATGAACAAAAAGTGTTTCCGTTTTCAATGCTAAGACAATAATGTAACGGTTCTAAGTTTTTGTTGTTTGATCGTATACCTTGAATTATATCAAGTAGGTATTTAAAATTCGACATTAAGATAATATACGATTGGGATACGTTTTATTCTGTATAATGAAGTAACAGAATACACATTTAGTATGCAACAAAGCCGATCTAATTGAAATTCGAAATCTGTCGCTCACGTATTCTTAAACAATAAGGTAATTAACAACTTTAATACAGTATCCGTGACAATGGTTATCTTGTGAGACGTTCGAATATAATGTAAAAATTAAGTTTTAGTGTAATGTAAAACAAATATATTATAAAATATGTAATTAAATTGAGAACATTGAGAAGAATTGTATGGTTAAGTATGCCACAAGGAGCTTTGGATGACGGGAAAGATTGATGAAATTAGAGTTTGCTTGTAGAGTATTTTTTCAGGTTTACTTTAATGTAGTTAAATGTAGTAGTTAACCACTCTAAATTTGAAATATTTCGTCATCTGTACATTTCAATCTTTGTCAGATTTATAGAGCTAGATTCGTTTCTTGTTTTAAAACATTATTCCATGACCAGGTAAATGAAAAAGTTATAAAATTATCTGTCAATGAAATTGTCACAAAAACAATGTATCCTTACATAACGTCATGGTTCTTGCAATAGCGGATCCACTAACTAATCTTGTGCTTGATTTAGAGAATACATAAACAGTTTTTTCTAGTTCCTTATTTATAATCTATACACAACCTTGAACAAGACGACATATGAATATGCATATTATACTATATTGAATGATAAATATTTTTCATTGTTTAAAATTTTTGGCAATGATCATGTATTATGAATTTGATAATACAAGACACACTAAGCCTAGTACTTAAGTGCTGCTGTAATACACTTGTCGCTGCTTAACGACTGGTTTTCAAACTTGAGGATGATAGTCACCCAGGCGGGCGTTATTATAAAACGCCCTACCATCATGCTGTGGTTTCCACACGATGGTTTCTTTCATTGAAAGCTTGGGATCATTATAAAATTAGATAAGTGAATCCGATGCGCCAACCGACCACACTAGCGCAAATGAGCCATCATCGCTTCATTCAAATCTGAGTTAAATGATTTAATACAGATAGAGAGAGCTTCTGTTTAATATGTTTTGCTGAAAACTAAATTAATTAATGTAATCTTTTAATTTAATTACAACTAAATTTTGAACTTTGTGTGCTTAAAGTTGTTATTATAGCACGCGTGTTGTTTAGTAGAGCGAATAAGATCAGTGTCGTCTGTGTTGTGTTTTTATTGTGTTGATGACACAAAATGAATCACTCTACGATGTACTCGGCGACATTGAGCCGGTTTATTTAGGACGGTTCCGACCAGTGCGTGCGTGCGTGACACATGGTGGTCGACAGCGGCGTAGTGATGTGCCGGTGTCTTCTTCTTCTTTTTTTTAATTCAATAATCATTCAAGTATTACTCAAGTAAAAAAATTGCCCCCTTCCGCCTTGTCATCAATAAGAAGCAAATCTCTTGCTTATGATTATGTAAGCGTTGACAAAATTTAGAACAAAAAAAAAAACCAAGATTATAATTAAATAAACGTAATCGTCAACCGTCCGTCTCTAAAACATCAAAAATAAGCAAAATAATTACCCGCTCTCTATTGATGCTTACGAAATATTTGATCGGCCCTTTACTTATTGTTGATGAAATGGGGGGAGGGGGCTGTTCTGAATAGTGATTACGTAAGCAATGTATACTTATTTACTTTTAATTTAAGGGGGGGGGGAGTCTATAATTGTTCCTAATTAATATCCCAAACGACCTCTTTGTATTTAATGTGTAAATTGATGATAGATCAAAAATTTTGACAGAAATCAGTTATCGTATGTTAAAATATTTTTATTTATTTTCCGAAAAAAAAGGTAACCCCGTCTTGTTAATAATAAATGCGTTTTACGTATAATAAATATGAAGTTCATTTCTTTCGTTTTCGTTTCTTTAATTCGCAGAAGTACAATAATTACATTAACCATTCGACCAGGCGTCTGTTGGTGTTATCTTAAAGACCTTGGATATTATTGCGCGCAATTTCTATATAAAAATGTGTCCTTAACATTGTAACCGTAGGAGATAATATAGATAATGTATGTACTGTCTTATCTTATTGAATGTTTTTAAATTAAATTATACAATTTGTAATGTCTGGTTGTAACTATACAACATATGTTACATATGTACATATATACATAACATATGTTAACTGAATTCCTGATAAAAACAACTTCAAATGTGTTTAAAATTAAAAAAAATGAAATAAGTTCACGCGTATTATATTTTTACAATTGTCCCATAACAACCGGTTATGAGTGCAATACGTACCTGTTTTCTACCAAACACTTAATTATACAGTTAGATGACTGCGTGTCCTTCGACATATTCCAACGCAAACAAAATTAATTCGTATTAACACGTTGTATAAAAACTGGTTCATTGTTTAGTAATAAGCCGACAGAATAAACCACGATGTAATATGATTATTTCAACTTATTATTTATTGAAGGTTATTTAAACCTTCAGAAAATAAACTATCAAAGAAATACATTGAATCAATTTGCATAATATTTAAAGTATTTTTTGTGGTTTGAAGATTTTTTTAATTGATCCACAATTTCATATTACAAAAACCCCGCAACAGTTACAAAAATACCTACTATTGTAATAGGTTATTTTCAAATTGTAATTGGAAATTATATAAAAGTTTATCTTTTCAGGTGACAGGCAACAGGGACCGCGTTAGCCAGCAAATCCAGACAAAACTCGGTGATTACCACTTAGCACAATGTTTTATCGACGATCAGTCGATAGGAATCTGTGCCGAGCCTCCGAGCCCTGCACCATGTGAGTATTTTTACTAGTGTAATTCATGTGCGTAAAAATAGATGGCGCTGTACTAAATTTACGGAAGACTCCATACAAACTTTTAATGGGTAACGTGTATGTAAAAAGAATCACTAGCTATGTTAACAGTTTTAACTATAACCTATAGTAAATCGTATGAAAAAGTACTTAAAGTGCATACGATTATAACCCAAATGTATTTGCACGGAATATAATTTTTTGTTATAATTTTAGACTATGATATCATAGGTAATAGATATGACCTAGGCTTATCCTATAGGAGGAAACTATAAACGTTTATTATTATGAATGTGTAATATTATTTTTCGTCTTGTAGAAATAAAACTTTAGTAAACGGTAGTTAATGAGTACTAAATACAAGTAACAGAAAAGTCGTATGCCCCAATCTCAGCTGAAAATACTTAATAGGGAAAAAAAACTTAATTAGAAATTAAGTCCATACCGTTTAAAAGTTGAAGGATTTTTTATCTTCTATTGTCTGATGTAAATAGATTATACAATCTGTTCTAAATCTAGTTATAACACTCGAGTCATTTGGGTTAATGTCAACGGATATAATAAATCAGTAATCAATTAAATGGGTACATAATTTATTTATGAGTGAATATTTCGAAGTGATAAACCATTTAAATAGCGAGAGAAAAATATAATCTATATCTGTGGAATGGATTGTATCAGTCAGACGATAAATGCTGGATCGTGTTTTAAATGCGTTGGCAGAGCAGCAACCTTTGCAATAAATGCAGCCGTTGAATATTTATTTCTATTGAAGATTTCCTCCGGTTAATGTTTTAAATTAACTATAGTTTTTTCTTTGTGTTATAATAATTAAATTTAGTGAATGATGGATCTATGTTTCTTGTAGACAAAGTTGCTTGTTAAGTGCTCGATCGTCTTGTACTTATTTTTAGTCAGTTTTAAATTAAAATCTTGATATTTAATATGTCCGATCAGCGATGGAGAAAAATAGCAAATTAAAAAAATCCATTTGACGTCAACTATTTGCTAGAAGATGAAAGATTAAAATGAAATAGAAACAGCGACTGCTTTAGATTAATATTTCAAAACTGTAAACATGTACACAATTACACAACGATCAAGACAGAATGAAGTTAAAAACAATTTAAAACGGATTGACAGTTCTGACGCATGACAATAGACAATATCGAATTCGTTTATCGTAGATATTATCTGTGAACAAGATTTTTTATTCGTACGCGGCAAAATGATTGCACTTCGTCTGATGTTAACTACACTCCTCCAAGAACGAAGATAGTTGAGAATCTATAGACAGTCGCCATCGTCAGACCGGCCTACATCTACTACGGGTAAAACTTCTATTTAGGACTCTGGATATACACTTGCAGACCCAAAAACGGGACACTAGTCAACGTGGAGACACTATGACGGGTATGCGTACGCTGGATGCGATACAGTTGGACATGAAAGCCCATCCACCCCGCAACGACTTGGAATGTTTAAATTTTTTAGGGTGTATAATTTTTTCTGAAGTATATATTATGATAACAATAATAGGTTGCAACCATTTTAAAACAGGTTGACCGCATGTCTGTTTGCGACTCCATACCATATAAAACTACTGCTACACTACCACTTAGACCAAAATCATATTGTTTTTCTTATACGGTATAAGCCCAGGTGGTTTGACCACAATCTCACCTGATGTTAAGTGACTATGTGATCCAGGATAGTAAACACACTAAGCCTAGATACTGGTTCTCAAGAGATGCTGCCGGAACGCACCTATTGATGTTACGCGACAGGTTTTCAAACTTGAGAGTGCCCTACCATCATTAGAGAATGCCCTACCATCATGCGACCACTATTGAAGATAAGCAACTTAGAGCACTTTTAATAAAATCTAAAGTTGGTATTCATTTCCTGTGTGAAATTATCAACAACAAAAGTTGTGTTGTGAGGTTAATGGTGAAATGTTGTATATTTCGTTTATGACCTTAGTTCAAATTGGTAATATGCGGCGTGAAGCACGCGCTCGAGATGTGATTGCTCATGATGGGGAATAGAGCTAGTAGTACTATAGACTTGTAATGCGACTTGGCTTATTCTTTTGGTTGGTTATCTAATTTTTTAGTTCTAGTTGGTTGGTAATTTATGCTCTAAACGTTAATAAGATCCAATTGTTTTTGATATTTATAGAATTAACTGAGTGAAGCTAGATACGAAAATGGTATATGTTTTGTAGGTACGCCATTAAAGAACTCTTAAATCTCAACAATAATACAAATACAGTGAATTCTATACGCATACGTACTTTGAAGGAATGCACAATAAGAGGATATGCGAATATTAAATTCTTTTGGAATAATTGTATACGTAATTTTTTATTAAATTTTATATGATGTCACCCGATATTTCTTTGTAAAATACATCACCATATGAATATTCAAGAACATGCTTATAGGAAAAGAATTTATACATGTATATTTCGTGCTCATAATGTAATGTACAATTATAGTGTGACATTGTTAATAAGTGAAGTAACTTGTCGTGGTCGTTGTGAATTGGAATTATTTTCATTCACTAATTAGAACGTTATATTAAAGTTTATGTTTATGTTAGGACTGTTCAATTCATGTCTTTATAGAGAAACTCACTTAAATCCCTCGTAAATGCTTTGATCTCCTTCCTTGTGGATATTTCTCATCCAAAGTACTTCAAAGTAACGCGACTTACCCGTGCGGAAACTCTGTTCAATCTTGTAGTCCCAAATACGTGTATATTACTTGTAAATATCAAAATTGAATCGAGTGATTTTTTGTACTTTTGTTACACGTTTTTTATAGTATTTTTTAAGGTGATTACAATCACAAAATAACCTTCCCCACACATGGGTCCCCTAACACGGCGGACTGATGACATGGTGAAGGTTATGGGAATACATTGGACGCAGGTGGGGCGAAACCGGTCGTTGTGGAGATCTTTTGAGGAGACCTAAGTCCAGCAGTGAACGTTTTTTTCGGTTTAATGGATGAAACTACAAAACATAATAGTGGCAACCATAAAGACATCCATAATCCGTCGCCAGTAATGCTGTTATACGCCCGATTTCCTAATGCATCGCAATCTGTTTTTTCGAAATTTCAATCCTTTTCTCTACATTTTCAAATTAATGTCAACGATCAATCAAGAAAACTTTTGGTTTAATCTCAATTCTAAATTTTAAGATTCGATGTTCTGCCCCGCTGTACCTTTATGTATTTCGAAACGATAAGCGGTTGTTACCCTATAACCATACAATAGGATTTACACCTTATTTTCATATTATTTGGAAACAATATTTTTCACTATTCAGATACACTTGTCTGTCAACAATTAAAGCACGAAAGTGATTATCGTCTTGTTAGTATAGGGTTGATATCAGTAGATTTTTAGCATGAGTTCTTTGTTCAAGTATCGAATTATCATCGGCTACGGCTTAAGATGTAGGCCGATGTTATATTATTTTTACGTGGTTCTCAAAACTCTTTACTAAACATTATAATATTTTAAAGAGATTGTTACGTGTAAAACTGTAAATAATAACAAACTGATATAATTAAACCTTGAGAAGCAAATGACTTGTGCACAAATGTAAACTTGATTAATTTCCGACAAGTACTTAAACTATTCACAAATAGAAACAAGTACACTTTAAATGTTATTAGCAGCAGACCAGAGATAATAAACCAAGAGTTAGCAATGCGTTAAAAATATCCTTTTTATCTTTATTATTGAGGAAAATAATGTTTACAAACATAATGATTCGGTTTTAAATGCATACAATATATATGTATGTTACAATAGTACTTCTTAAACGTACTGAAGTGAAAAAAATAACTCCTAAAGCAACCGACACCTGTTCTTGTATTTCGAATTTTACCAACAAAGGGAGATTCGGCTTACTGAACTACTACGAGTTGTTATTCACCATTATGCGGGTATTATTATTATACAGAATTCTTTTCGTATAATTAAATAACAGTTTGCATTCATGTTATATTGCAGTTTTTATTTTTCGCAGTTATTGGAAAGCAAACGGACCACCATCTGGCAAGCGAACGCATGTGTATTATATTATTATCTATATATGAAACCTTTGTGGATATTTTAAAATTGTGTTTTTTTTTATTCATTCCATCATAAGACGTCCACGTGAAATTAAATCAATCTGACCACTACTAATTCGCATAAAAAGTAAGAGGTGATAGTATGAGTCAAATCAATCTTTAAATATAACAGAGGTAAACGTTGTCAAAACATGGCCACCCAGGCGCATATCGCAAACCGTGTGGGATACCGCGTATACGAATGGATCCGAATTAGCTATTATGCAAATCGAGGGAACGACGGCGCTACCAAAAAAATATCGGATATCCACTCCGCTGGGGCTTTACCTGACAAATTGAAGATACCGTAAAATATCAGGACAGCTCGAGTCATCCGCGTATCGGATAACTTGTGCTTTTGTTATGTCAATAATTCTTAGTCGAAATTAATATTCACATATACGATATGTACTACCTTCTAGTCAATTTGTATTAGTATGGAATTCTTAAATGTATTTCTTCTTTACAACATATTAAAGACTATCTGTCTATCTGTCCGTTAGTTCACTTATAACTCTAAAACCAATGAACCTAATCTGAATTTATATGATTATTTTTTTTAAATCGTAGATATATTATCTGGTCTGGTTTTAGTATATATTTTGTTACATTAAACAATATCTTTGAGTATATATGAAAAGTAATAGAAAAAATAGCATTATTTGTTGTATCTTTCTTTCTTATTATATCTAATATTACATATAAAATGCATCGTCTATTCATAACTTCTTTTATACTTTTTTATTCGCAGTATTCAAAGAGGTTCATTCGAATGTACCGGATTTGTTAGATCGGTTATTTCCATTCCCACGCGAGAGAGACGTATTCATTGTGACGTCACGACGGCTTCATGACGTTACCAACGTAACCCGAGTAAAGACTCGTTCGCTTACCCCTCCGAGTAGGTACACTGGCCGACCTTTACTTCGTATCAATACGCCAGCTATAATTAACTTTATATTTCTGTACTTTTGATATTGACATTGTAGTAACCTAGATATCTCAATCTGATGAAGGTTAGAAGTTTTCTTCTACTAATCCGTTGTAAACTCCCACGGCAGATTTTTCCAATAGCGTGCATAAGATCAAATTAGAATTGGATAATATAATATTATTTTATTACATTATTTCTTTTAGAGGATTGTGATGCTATTTTTAATTTAATTTCAATTTGATGGATTAAATAAAATAGCGTTTGTAAGTAAGTATTGTACAAGTAAGTTTTAAATTCTATAAGTGGTTTATATAAAGTAATAAATAAAATATATCTATGGGTAACATATACCATACCAAACTTATTTAAGCGGTAAATACATCGCAAAGCACTGCTGCCATTAAGCCCGTTAATATCGCTCGAAGAATGAAAACCCATAAAAACATTAGCCCCATAAAAACTCTCACAGTATAACGATGATATTCCGTCGTCGGATATAATTGTAAGACACGGCATAAAATGGGACCGCGCTTGTACCGAATTTTATGACTCTGCGAGGATTCTTGATTATACCGGTCTGGGTACAACTTACTGTAGTTTTGATATCACGTCAATTATACATGCAAAGCACGTCAATATCTCGCATATTGGGTAACGTTTCTCATCATATCACGTCTCTGTTATTGAATCTAATAGTGTTTTAATGCAAGCCGTCTAGACTAGGTAATAGCGGTGTGCGGGTCGAGGCGAGGGGGTGTAGTGTCAAACTGCCCGCGGCGCCGCTATGCGGCATTTAACGACACTCCAGACATATATATTATGTATATTTAGTAAATGTGGTCATATTAGTCAAGGTACCTTAGTGATGTATGGTGTGATGTGGCTCGGTATGTAATGGTGTCGGGGATATGTTTAAAAGCTATGTGAAAATAGGTATTTAAGATTATCTGGTAGTAGACGATTAGACTTATTTTTTTGTATTTATATATTTATGCGCGTGCGTACTTAGATAACTCATTAAATCGAACTGTGCACGTTACTTTCATGATTGCGTCCCAGCGTCCGGTGTTGCCACTTATTACTACTCAGATAACGACCAATCCGAGGTACCACTTTGGTAACCCTTTTACTAGTTATCTTTTTGCGGTTGAGTATCTTCAGCACTCGCCCCTAAAGTCAAGATTAAGCTGGAAAGGCCCTTCCGGTCAACAGCGTTAGCTAGTTATAATTAAAACACTTATTACTTTTTATTGCATAAATTAATAGGTAGAAGAAGAGAGGAGAAAGAAAACTTTAGTAGAAGAAAAGAAAGAAGTACTTTAAAAAGTATAGTATTATTAACATTTACAGACTGACTTTGAAACGACTGTAAAAATATTATTTGAAAAGTAAGTCTATATGCATCTCTAGAAAAGTAAAAATTTGCCATTTTCCAAAGTGGTATGTAGGAGAATCGGTACCTTGTAGTAATAAACGATATCTTGTTAGCAAAATTTCTCCTTGAAGAATAGTTATGCGAATAGTCAAATTTTTTTATAAAAACACACAACTCGACTCAAAGTTAATACGACTTGCTATAATTCTCAATTATGAATAAAATAAAAATAAATACCTGTTCTGAAACAAGACAAATATTTAAAAGAGTGAGACAACAGGTGTTTCGTGTGTATCGTGGTGAGTATAATTAATTAAGAAACCGTAGAGTCGAACTAAATACACAGATAATTACGGAAAAAGTGTTTACGATAAACGACTATCATACTTCTTTTTGTAACGCATTCCTTAACCGTGATCAGAATATAAATGAAAAATTCCAAGTTTAAGTTTTAATATAAATCACCATCATCATATCAGAGCTAAAAGACGTCCACTGCTGCACTTAGGCCTCCCCCAAAGAGCTACAATGTAGCGGGTTTCTGCCACCTTCACCAGATAATTGGTCTATCTTATTGTGGGTCTGTCCACGCTGTGTTTTTCCGCAAGTGGTCCCCGTTCCAGAACACGTTGGTCTTATCGGGCATCGGTTCCACAAGCAATGTAAATTTCACAGCATGATCGAATCAAGAATGAGGATATCCGTAGAAGAACCTAACTAACCGAAGAGTTGCCAAATTAAGGTTATAATACTTTATGATAACTGAACTTTGGTACAATTATAATTGAAATTAAAACATAAGATTTTGTTACAAACATCGTATAAAGATGCCAGTAATCGTAAGCACGATCGTGCATTTCAAGATAAAGCGAGCCCGCACTCCATCTCATCTTCATAAAAGCGGCACACGGCCGGTACATTTGCAAGTGAAAAGGAATATAAGGAGTTGAAACTGGAAGTCGTCCATTCTAGAGCGCGCTCGTCTGTCGCTCTTTTTCAATTCTACACTTGTGCATTATACAGCGCTTGCCGTGACTAATCATCGTAGAGAGTATTATTCATTTAAATTTAAAAAAAACTCATTAGTTACGTTTATTGTAGTTACCACTCATTGACCATATTACATTTTGTAATAATCCCTAATTATAATAATAGCTCTAATGTCTTATACCAAGGTCTTTTAACGATTAATGCGGCATGTCTATTAGCGATCGGTTATAAGTAATTAATTACTGTTTTAATTAGTTAATTTGGGACTAAAAGGTACAGTTGACAGTTCAACATAACCCATAATTTACATTATAAGTATTTATGGATTAACACAGTTGACATTGTTTTTAAAATTTCTTACATTATTATCTCTGTTGATTGGTTGGATCTATAAATGTTCTGCTCTTATAAAATAATTATACCAGTGAGCTACCGACAAGCTGTTGGTAAGATTATAAAGAAATTGATCCTGGGTTTGTTTTTGAAGCAGAGGAATTTTAAACTTGGCACACTTGTATATTTCATGTAGAAATAAAATCTGAAATAACCAAGGAATAAATAACATTGAGAGGTATATTCTAAAGACGCACTTGTTTGAAATGAATTATAGTACAGTCGGCCCGCATTTCACTTGTATTAGTGACCTAAAGTACACAATAAACACCAACGTAGGTAGGTATTTATTACATAGTGGAACACGTCACGCACAAACAATGGAGTCCGGTGGCGTGCGTTTAACTTCTCAAACAAACATAATAACGCGATAAGACTTCATCGTGGAAGTGGCGACCGCGGTGAGCCAACACCTTAGTTATTTTTGTGAAAATAAATAAAAATGATATTGATTTTTTTGGAATTCACACATTACACCTATAGACTATATAACTATATCATAATGCTTTACCTTCCGGTGTATACACATCAATATTAGAAGATAATTTATTCTAAGTATACATTAATTTCACTACAAAATATGGTGCTATATAAAGGGCGTATAATATAAATATCCGTTTTAATTTTATAAAATAGGTATATACGTGACCGTAGACAGGTTCGAGACCGACACGACCTCACCTTAGTTACAACCCAGACCAATATATCAATCGAACGCTACGGTATTTTAATTACGCAACACGACTGGAATGGGTGTAATAATAATTTCACTTCGACTCTTTGTTAAATCAACACCCATTGTTGACATTTTCATTGCACGCGATATCATTATTATACGCTAATAAGATATGTATGCAGGTTAATTCTATTACATGCTGAATCTATCTTTATTTCAGTCTTCAAAACGCACAAAAAAGAGTCTGAATATATACAGTAAATAGTAATAACAAATAAAAAAAACACCTCTCAGTATCGTTATTAATGTAATGTTTTCTTAATATCTTTATTATGTAACTTTAAGAAAAACACTAACGTACAGTTGATTTAAATAAATACAATAATAATTCAGAAGGCAGACGTACTGAGAGCTAAACATGACAATAAATTTAAACCCTTCATCAAACTCTGTGTTAATTGTACTAATTGTATACAACAAGTAAGAAATAAATAAAGTTATATCTGTCTTCAACTAGTTTAAATTACGCTAATTCGCTTTGCATTTAACGTACATATAGATTAATAAATCAATTTAATCGCAACACTTTTATAATGCCGTATCATTAATCTCAGTTTCGTTATCAAGCAAACATCGTTTTTATTGTGACAGGAAGAACGTCTCTTGTGATTTTCAAGTAATCTATCAAATGCCTTTAAAAGTTTAACTGTCACCTTATATATATTTATTTACATGTTAAATTGTTGATTTTAACATAAGTCAAATATTTTTCCTTAAAACATATATTGAATTGAGTGTTTATACATCAATAGAAAAACGTCAAAAACGTTTTGCATAATAATTTAATCAAACATCTATCGCCAAAGAAACAATGAAATTCAGAGCTTTTTCTTGTTTCAAAGTTATGATCGTTTTAATAATTAAAAGTTATTATTTTGTAATAGAATTATGTTATCAATAGACACATAAAATATCTTTAATCGTGGATTTAATGAATCTTCCTTAGATAGCTAAAAGTAGCGCCCACGTTGTATGGGACAAGTTCTTCACTGATAAAGCTGTTGTGGGTAAAGTCGCCCCTATATAAACGCAGTTTTCACTGCAGAACCAAAATTGTGCCGTATTTAGTTTTAATCGTGCTGCAGGTGTCAAATTCAATTTGTGCTTCATGCTTGTTTACGATATCAGCTGCTTGGGAGTGGTACTAATTTATTCTGTCATTATCTCACGGCTAAAAATCGTAGTATTCCAAATCCACAGTTTTATTGTGTTAGTCAAGATTTGTAAGCGTTAACTTCGCGTGAACTAGGTCGTTTTCATAAAAGTTTTTATATTCAACTTCCAGTCTACTGAATAGAGATTACTATCTCTCCGTTTTTATTTAACTCCATTGCGTGATGAAACACTGTTCCATTATAATAATTGACGAGGATCAATAAAGAATAAATGTTAGATGTCATCGTAACAGCTGTCATTCATGGCTCATAATTATGGTACGAAGTTGTTCCGATAATTCAGGTTGAGTGCTGTTCTAACTAGACGCTGTAGACCGATGTTTGTGTTAAGTGGATCATTTTAGAGTTGTATACATTTACTTGAAACAAGGTGTGTATAGATATATAGAAAATAACGTCAGCAGATTACATTCTTAACAAAGGATTGTAAGGAAATCTTACGAATATTTATTTTCGTTTTATTCTTGTGTTTCAATGGAATTTCATTTCAATTGATAATATTTATCTCAGCTTTCTTGTAAACCGTCGCCTCAAATACGGCAAAATAATAATATAATAACGAATTTCTTTATACCTCATTTAAAGGGTATTTTTTAAAGTCGAAAATGACTTGAAATTTCCAAATTCTGCGAAATATTTCGCCGGTAACAGCTCAAGCTAAAGTTCATACCACGAAGCGTTTGTGCTGGTTACCTATTATTTGGATACATGAAGCTGTAAAGAGCATTTAGCTCAACTAGTTTAAACAGTTCGAAAAACGAAAACACTCAGCTCAGTGATGTTTAGATTTATGAATGAATAAATAAAGCCACAATTATATCGTACATATAAACAATAAAGGTTAAAAAGAAAAGATGGTTTCTTTTAAACTCGTTTATGTTGAGAAGCAAATAGTTAACTTTCACACGAGTCTTGACAAGCCGATGAAAACTCGTTCTTCTGTTCTCAGTTTTAGTATAAATACGGCCATATTGTTTGTGTGATATATTCGAGTGAATCTGACGGATTCATCGTAAAGATACATGTTTTATTCAAACGAAAGTAATAAAAATCATTCCCGATTGTTTTTTGAATGTAATACAACATTGAGCGCGTACTTTCGCAACGTGAAGTAATGAAAAATATGTTTTGGGTAAATACATACATACAAACTATACCGACAGGATTAGCATTTTCAGATATTGTGTGTTATTCTATATTACCTACCTACCTATTACTTGATTAAAATCACGATATGTTGACTTAGATGAGAATTTTTTCAGAATATGTCGTTTAAACTACCGACTTTGATGGAGTATTTCCATGAATTAATAATTTAGGAAATAATATATTACTTACACCGCGGCATGTCAAGTGTTGGTTTGTGACTTTATAACTCGAGAACCACAGATCCTATTTATTCCATTCTTCTTTTAATTCATACTTTCATCGTTTTTATGTTGTTAAATAAGATTATGTTATGAAAAATTAAGAAACTTAACTTCAGGAATAATTATATTATTAAACAAATTTTTTTGTATGCGAGCTGAGTCGCGGTTTATACTAGTCATACATAGGTACTTCTCTAATTAACCCCTTGAGCACTAACCTGGTGTTTACGCCAGCTTTCCATTGTCTTCCTATTGTCTCTTTTTTATGGGTAATCGACACATTAATACTAGATTTGTACCAAATGTTTCTTGTGTAAAATTATCCTGGTGAGAGGAGTCTTTTGTAGAACTGCTTAGAATCATTTATTTCCAACTATATTAATATGTCGAGTACCCGTAAAAATAAGACAATAGAAAAACAATGGAAAGCTGGCGTAAAGGCCAGGTAAGTGCTCAAGGGGTTAAAATGGGGTAAAACACGATCAAACCACTAACATGTGTACCTACCGATGTCTTTAATGGCTTCAGAATTAGTAGTTCACAGCATGTCCGTCGCATTCCGATGTTGATTTGATCTGTGTTCGTGATAAATGACAGTGCTTCGTCGTAGGTACTAAGTTTACCGTACTATCGGTTTTTAATAGAAGGTAAGTTTAACTATTCGTAGGTTACTATAAAAGTGATGTCATTTGTCATTGTTTAATTTGATAGTGATTTATGTAATATTTTATTATATAACACAATAAAAATTTATTCTTAAGAAAAATAGTAAATCGAGTATATTTTAATCATTTGTCTTTGATTAAATGGTTTGTTTTTATAATTCCAGTTGAAATTTCGAGTCAAACCAACAATTTGTTTCACATATATACAAATACTGTTTGAAATATTGTATTTATATTGTTGTTGCTATTATTATATTCAATAATTACTAGTATTTTATAGTATTAGAAGCAGTGTGCCCGTGGCTGCACCCGCGCTTCATATATTCTTCACTACATTTTATTTTTCTTTATGCGGAACCCTAATTATTTTGTTAAATGAAAACTGCCCTAACTTACGCGGAGTAACTTCAGCTATCTATAAAGTTCTGTCAAAATCGGTCTAGCCGTTCCAGAGATTACCCTGTGTAAACAGGCAGACCGATAAAAAATTTAAAAATTGTGTTTTTGGTACAGGTGTCGCGTATTTACATTCATAACTATTTATTAAAAAAAATATTTTAACATTACAAAGAGACACTTCAATTTTATTTGTTAGTATAGATTGAAAACTATAAAGAGTGTTTTACCAGAAATTAGACTTGGTATTTGTATCCAAAAGAGATGAGAAGAACATACAAGAGGAAAGTACAATACTTACTAAAGGTAAATTTAATGATTTTTAATAAAAAAAGTGTTCATCTAGTAGGTGAAATTTGACCATAATTATTGAAAATTTTGAAAAAGAATACTGTTTCTTTTTTTTATACTAAAGTTCATCAATAGCCATTAAACAAAAACAAAAAGAGAATCGATTGGATAAACAGACGACAAAAATTAAGTGAACTGTTTTATAAATGTAATATAAATTATTTTTTTGTAAAATTGACATCGAATTATCATAGTAGTGGTCAGTTTAACACGTTGACTGACAACCGCAGTGTGTTCGCACGCAACCGGCTTTGGTGCGAAGTACGGTCGCAAATTGACTCGTCAGTGGTCGTCAGCTCGTCACAGCGTTATTATCTCTCTCACTCTCTCTCGATAATAGCGTCACAGACTCGGACCTTATGAAAATTGTCTTCCTCGGACGATGGAAAAGGGTAATTGATCACTCTAATATAATTTTCCAACGTGATATTTGATGTATATATATACACAATATACAAATAATACGCTAAATAATAATGAAAAACCTGACTAATAATAGCTATCAACCACATAAAGATCGATTTAGTGCAAATATAAATAAAAACAAACAGTCATTGCTTTTGTTAATCTATTCATAATAAATTACTGTAGCGAAGAATTGTTTTTTTGTTTGGGCGAAACTTTTCATTCACTGTACCGATTAATTTGTTTTGTTTTATTATGTTTCTTATAGTATTAGTGGGGATCACATGGGGTATTAGTGAGGTTTCAGCGTATGACTAAAAAAAAGTTTGGAACAATATATTTTTCAAATTATTTTTTACTTTCTTTTTAAATGGATGTAACCCGGGGAACGCCGGGTAGGTCAGATAGGGTTTACTATACAGAAGAGAATATTTTGTGCTACGTTTATAATTATGTATATAATTTGTTAATTGAAAGCAGCGGTCTTATTCAAGATTACTATTTATTGCCTTTGTATCACTATATGTCCTCTCTATATGATAACCATGTGTATTATTAACTCTTTTTTTTTCATTGAAATAAAATATAATTCGAAGGTTAATTACAATAACGTTTTTTTTATTCTTTTTGGCTTTGGCTTTTGGAATCGATTTAAAAAAAATGTAATCGGCAATATTACGATACACTATATCTATACAAAACAAACCAAATAGAGCATCCGTAGAACAGTATAAAAACATAAATAAACAAAAAATCACGATTCAGATTTTTTTTTTCTCTACTCTGTAAGATACGACGCATTGTTGTTATATAAAAATCAATATAAACAAACATCAGCAGAATCCAGTTTGTCTACATTGTATTTTTTACATTTTATATTATACGTGTGTGTGTGAACTTGTTCGAGTTCAAAGAAAAACAGATGCTCTGTTTCTGTCATTAATTTACGCCAATTTACGTTTTAATACATTATTAGCAGTCGCGTCGGTTGTAAACGAAACAAAAGACATCTTCAACTTTGCGAGTTCATTTGAAAAGTGCCGGCGCGTTTCTGTCAACAGACTCGGCTGCAGCGAAATAATATGGCTGGGAAATAAAAAGTGAGCCAGTTATGAGGCGTTTCAGTGGCGGGTTGTTTTATTTAGTCGTGTATCCTGCTCAAGCTCGCCGCGAACCCGCGAGAATTAAGAGTTCGGATGCACGCTGTGTGCCGAGCGTAAGCGAATACCTTGATTTAAATGTCCAATTTATATTTATTTTTGCCAAATCGCAATTTGACTAAATAATAACTAATATGGCAGATTAAAACAATTTTTTAGTAATACAATTCTACGATAGACAAATAATTATTGTCATTGATTTAATATCTGGTGCGCAAACTTCATTTATTCAGATCGTAATATATTTATTTTTGCAGGTTTTTCCTGTCTAATAAACTTAACTGTCTTTGTTATTCTCTTCGTAATGAGTACTGCTTTAAGAACACGTTCGAAGCTATTTACTTCCGTTTGAATCTCGCACGTTTGATCTTTATTTTTTACCTTATGTTTTACTTAACTTTCCAAAAAAAAAACTTTCCAAAAAAAATTGTTATTCGACGTACATATATTCTTTTTTGTTTTTAGGTAATAATATAGCTTATGTTAAACTCCTATTTTATATTGAAAGGTCAGAAAGCCTTCTCTATAAAGTTAACTACACTTCACTTCACTATTTAACTAGAACCACACCAACTCCCACTGGAGCTCAATCATGACTGCCTCCAGTGTCTCGCACAATTTTCTCACACTGCCGAAAATAGCGTTTGAGCTACTTACAAATTGAAACTAATAAATCTAAACTTATTTTAATTATTTATAGTTTATGACAGGCCCATTATTTATTATTTTTTTTGATACAATCAACAAGTTATATTGTACTGTTGACAAATTATTTATAATCTGTACCTAAAATATCTGGACAACGGCCAATATTCACCTAAAATGAGCATATGAATTTTAAAGAAGTTAACACTTATTAGTACGCCAGTATTAAATATAATCATTTTACTAACATATTATTTACTTACAGACTAGTTGTGTTCAATTTCTCCGCTCGTATTTAACTTATTAATTATCCACTGCATTCTATAAACTATTTACTCAATTGTTTAGGTAAAACAGAGTGCTAGTTCTCATTATTTAAATTTAAAAATGTACAGTATTGCAATAATTTATTATCGTCTTTAAATGAAAAAAAAACATCTAAATTGGTTCAGTCGCCAATAATAATTTAATGTTAGTAATTATCTTTAATAAAGCTACTTTATTCAAGTTAAAATGTATTTCCTTCAAACTGTCATAAATATTATCAATATCAATGATGATTACGAAATATATCTATATTATAAAATAGTCAAGGATAAAACAGCTCAAGACATTTTTCTCGTGTGTTCTTCAACCTATTTTCATTCATTTTAATGGCTTATAACTAAAAAACTGTACACTTCACTATATTTACTGTAATTAGACAACCGTGGACAGCTTTTGTAAATGATGGCATCATGTGAAGCAACTTCATGTACTTTATCAACGCAATAGTGATTCATGAGTGAAGCAATATCCCTGGCCGGTGGTACCGATGGCCTTCGACGGTTCAGCTTTTCACTTAAAAAAACAAAAGGGGTATTATGTATAGAGACACAATTTCGGTGTTTGGTTCAGGCGCGTCAAGGTCGTGTTTACCAATAGCGGTCACTCAGTTGTCTATTTGAGGTCATTCTATGGTATGTTCGTGTTTATTACAAAGATAAAAAAAAATACCTTTCTAATCTTCTAAGTGTTATGTAGTGTATATAACCTTTACTGGAACAATTAAATTTCGGTAGACCTAAACCAAAGGTACAAATAAAATTACAACATTTTTTGTTATTTGAAAGGCAATAGTTTTGTTTTGTATAATTTATCTGACTACCCAAATTAGGTTTAGTGTGTTACTTTGGAAGAATTTTTTACTTTTTTTCTATGTAGTATATGCATTATTGACCTCATTTTCATTTGTCGTTAATTGCCCATGTGACTCAAGTGATGTAGCCGGAATTCACCTATAGATACTTAGCGACATATTTTCAATCTTGGGGTGGTTAGCTATCTTGATAGTGAAGTCACCATGGTGAAGCGATCATGGCGCAGCGGCTAGTGAAGCCGGACCCCGCGTCAATCGACGCAGGTTCGATCCTCACCTATCCGACTCTAAAATTGGCCTGAGCTTTCGGTGAATAAAAACATCGCGAGGACACCATATCATGGTAGTAGGGCTTTTTCTACTGACTCCTGCCTGGGTGTAGCTACCAGGTTTGAAAACAAGTTTTCAAGTTTGAAATCTGTCGCCAAATACCAATAGATGTGTTCTGACAGCATCATTTGATAACCAGTATCTCTAGGTTTAGTATGTTTACCATCCGGGACCACATCGTCACTTATCATCAGGTGAGATTATGGTCAAAGCACTGAGCCTATTCCGTGAAAAAAAAGTGGTTATTGCAAAAAGTCTTACTAACATGCATTGATTTCATCACGGTGTTTTCCTTCACTGAAAGCTCAAGCTCATTTTTTCTGACACGGTTTCCGAACATTTTAGCTATTAGCAATGAACAATCACCGCTTCACTCTATCAAAGTAAAGAATTTATATTAATAACTCAGTAGCATGTTTTAATTTGCTATCTCAATAACTTTGAAAGAACAGCACCGATTTAAACGAAATTTCATATAGAGAGAAATTATCCTAGAGAATATTGGATACCCTTTATATCGTTAAATAGCTCCACCGAGATAAATTAACCTTTCATTTATGGTCAGAAAACCGCGTTGTTAAAAGCTTTAGTATCACACCATTGTGATTAAACCTAAACAAGCATATTTTTTGTATGAAACCAATCATTCGTTAACGTTTTTAAATAAATCGCTGTCGCTTATGCCTAAAGTTGCTGCCATTTCAGCTTCTATATTATGCACTTCAGTCGTGCATTACTTTGTGCATTATACAACGCCTTTTTTCAATATTTTTTTGGGAACTATTAACATTAATTTCGACGAAGTGTATGTATCGTTCGTGAATTTTCTATGTAATGAGCAAGTACATCATATACAATGTTGTGTACCTATATTTAAAGTTATTTCAATTATCATAATGTTTATTCTGTTGTTTTATGTAATCAATGATAGGGTCAAAATATTCTTTGTCAATATTTATTATGAAAGGTTAATGACATGAACAATGGATATAATAAACTTGTAAGTTGTATGAATGAAGTATGTCACTAATATCATGCAATTGCAATATACACAGGATGGAAGGGTAATTGAGTTCACTTTATAGGCTCAGTGCTTTGATCGCAATCTAAACTTATGTTAAGTGACGATGTGGTCCAGGATAGTAAAGACACTAAGCCTAGAAGTACTGGTTCTTAAGTGATGCTGCGGGAACGCACCTATTGGTATTTGACAACAGGTTTTTAAACTTCAGGGTGGTAGCTGCTCTACCACCATACTATGGTTTTCTCATGAGGTGTTTCTTCTCCGAAAGGTCAGACCGCACTACCAACTGCGCCATCATCGCTTCATAACTTAGATCGCGACCACTGTACACTTATGTAAAACCTATCACAGTGATTCGTTGAACCGACGTGGGCTCTGAGATCAGAACTATTTAGAGAATACAGCCGTAGTAGATGTAGCCGTGTATGATGTTGCTGTCTTTCAATTGAATCTCAGCTGTGTGTGACGTCATCGTTCTTGGAATACGCTCTATTTAACATCAGATAAAGTACAAGCGAATGTTGAGATGGATGTGTGGCGTGTCCAGAATGGATAGGATCAGAAATGAGTAAATTACAGGAAGTTTGAAAGAGGCACCAGTGATAGAAAAGCTGAAAGGGAATCCTTTGTCTTGGTATGACCATGTTTTGAAAAGAGACGAAACATATGTGAGGAAAGTATTGATGACTATAAAAATTAAGGGATGGAGGAGAGGACGTAAAAAGAAAAGATGAATGGAGTGTGTGAGAGAAGACATGAAGGTGAAGGAGTGAATGGAGACACGGTGGCTGACATGTATGGAAGAAGAAGACATACTGCGCCGACGTCAAATAACAAATTGGGACCAGGGCGATGATAATGATGATGCGTGTAACAACAATATTTACATTGCTGTTGAGTTTACTAGAATTATTTAAAAAATAACAGAATCTATAACAAGTTTTTATAATTTAATGATCTCACTGAAACCCTCACATTAGATATGAATTTCAATTGAGACGTTCATGTGTCTTACTCATTTCTAATATATTGCGTTCATGTATATAATAATAGTTTAGCATAACCGTAACCTTGGCCCAATAATGTCTCGGTATTATATCAGCTGCGGCCAACGTAAACATTATCATATAACTTACTATATCGAACTTCTATGTAGAACTTAATACATTTATAAAGGTAAATGATTGAAATGTTTTGTAAATATACCAAATACTTTACTTTGATAATTTTTTCTTCACAATTTATTTATTGTTCTGGAGAAAGTTGGCCTTATTGTGATCACTTAAAGAGGAGTCTACTTAGGGAATTAGACACTCAAAACTAATTAGAAAAGTGTAATGCTAAGGAATATAAAAGAGAACAAAGTTGTAGATTAGTGTACAAATCGATGTGGAGAAGAAAAACACAAAAGCTAATCCCACAACCATATGGAACAAGTAGCTAGAAAGAGAATAAGAGAGAATATATTTCCTGGGAAGGTGTATGTTGAGCGAATGGAAGCAACTAGTTCATCTATATACCTATCCGTGATGATAACTTTGTTGATCGATCTTCTCAACTTCTCTCTTCTCGAAATTCTCATCGATTTAAATCAGTATCAGATATATGTAGAACTATCATATATCATTTAAACGAGATTTTAATGTAACTTATTATCGAAGTTGAGAACATAAACGTTGATTGAAATAGGAATAGAAGATGAAGATGGTGAAGTTTGAAGGAAGAAGAATGAAAATTGAAGTTATACAAGTAATATTCAAATTTATTCACTCATTAATAATTCTCATTTGACTTGATGAGTCATTATGTTATCGGTGTTTGTACGATTAAGTAATTTTTTAATTTCTAAAGTATTTCATTTCAAAAGATTATTACAGAGTGGATCATTACGTGAACAATATAAACCCTCTCTGTGTTTCCGTTAACAATGGTTGTAATTATGATTTGTATAGTTTTTATTGAAATATGCTTTAAATTTTAATTTATAAAAAAGGAACTAGATCTAGTTACTTGCCTGTGCTCTTCTCGGCTGGGTTATTTTCCGAACCGTTGATAGTGTTTTGATTTTCTTCTTAGGGACTAAATTGAATAAATATTTTTTTTATTTTGATTTAAAATAAAATCGTAATTTTCCTCAATATACATGGAACGAATTTGAATGTAGTTTTTCTTTTGACGTAGGACTATTGATGACGGAGGATCTAGACGAATTATTACGCTTTCATTGTAATCCGAATACGATTCGTAAGGCAAACGATAGTAAATGAAGAATGTACTTTTTTCAAATGAAACAATTTGTAATTATGTTTTTTTTAGTTGTATTATACTCTGGTATTCGATTTAGTATTAATTGCAAGTTAAACTAGCATCTTATGAATAAGCAAGATTTTTTTATTTTCTAACAAAAAAATGAAATAAATAGTTTGTTAAAAGGAGGTTATAAATGTTAAACTATAAAGGAGACCTATATCCAGCAGTGGACTACTTTCGTTTACATGGATGGATGGATGGACGACTATTCGTTAAAACTGCGTTACGTTTTCCGATTTAATGCCTTGTAAAGTGCGTATCCATGTAAGTTGCATTAGTAAAAGAGATAATCCTCTGATCCGAGCACACCTTTTGTACTCATTCTGTGCGTTGTGTAATCCCTATTACATATGTAAATTATACGGTGTCCGTCGCGTAATCTCGTGAACTGTAAAGATGTTTGATTAAATCGATTAAATGCATAAGTTGGTTATTTCGAATGAAGCGTATTTACATTCTGACAAAAAATTATTAGTTTTATAACCGTCTTAATTTGGTCTCTTACAATCTGATCTACAAATAACACTACAACATAAGTTAAGGTACGTATTGTCTGTTAATAATTATTGTAATAATAATTTATTTTTAGACAATTATGCCGTTAACCTTACGCTTCAATAGCTGTTTACTACGTTCTTACTAACAATGAATTGTATTTTTACAAAGTAACCTGTAATAGATAATTTCTATCTCGATTGAAAAATTCTCATGCCTGGGAAAATTTCCCATATTAGAAAAAGTCTATAAAATATGTACTTGAGCATGCTGTTATTGTAATTATTTCGCTATGTTTAATAAATTAACCCTCGAGTCTAGAAAGCGCGAATTTGCTTCTCGAATAAGAAGACGTTTTTGTCTGCTGACAATAATTTTTCTTTGTGTGTGTCATAATTTTTTCGCTATAATGGATTTTAAAACTGTCAATCATCAGATCAAGTGATCGCGTACACGTAAACGTCATGAATGTCAAGGTAGCAAGGAATATGTTTACACCATAATATAAAGAAAATTGAAGTGCCTGCTTGTTAAGTTATATATATATATATATAATATTTGTCTGTTTCGGGTTATTTCTGGAACGGCTGGCCCGATTTTGATGGGACTTTTTATTTTTATTTTTTAATAGATAACTTATGTTACTTCGCGTAACTTAAGGTACTTTTGTTTTACGAAAATAATTGGGGTTCCGTATAAAAAATTAAAAACTATATTACGCAGAGAAATATATATGAAACGCGGGCGCAGCCGGCAGACTCACAGCGAGTATAACATAAAACCTTTCGTAATATTCGTTTTTAGGCGACGGTGGTAATAATGACGTGTAATTATTAAATAATACAAGCTAAGATAACGTGAGGTGATTATTTTTCGTTTCATCTATTATTGCGAATACATTGTGTCACCGAAACTCTCGTGTTCGTTTAAAGGTCAATCAGGTTTTAATTGGACATATTCAATTATATTATTTATGTTGTATTAGTTTTCGCTGTTGAGTTAATAATATATGACTTAATACGTTGAGTTTTAGCTCAGTTATGTAGCAAGTTCTTGTTTTTTATTCATTAACATATATATTTAACCTTAAGTAGTTTTCCGTGATATAGTTTGTCCACACGTGAAATAATTTGAAAATAGTAACGTGGATCGCTTACTCCGAGTTTCAACAAAAATTATCTTTGAAAGTATTAGCAACATGGCCGCCGTTTTGCTGGAGCGTTGAAGCATTTAGTAAAATATCTTTATCCACATGATACTGTCAGAATATGGTGTGTAACTCAGATTGACATTAATACAAAAAAGATAGCTTATACGTGTTTTCGTCGTCGATGATTTTTTGTTTGAACCATGTTGAACCTCATTGTATTGCTATTACGAAGTCTAAGGTCTAATGATTGTCTATTCTATGACAACACAAGATGCATACGCTTCCGTATATCTATTTATGTTGGTCACTGTTAGAAAAGCTATAAATATTTCTGGGGCGTATTTAAAAAATCACGAAAATAATAATCTAGTTTTTAATTTTACTTTGTCGGCTAACAATATCAACGTAAAGAGCAAATACTGATTCAATGATAATAATATATATATGTTTAATATTAATGTCGCGGTAATCGAGAATATTCCGTTTATTCTAACACATAAGCAATAAGCTGACCCACTTATCAACGCCTCGTACAGGCATATCGGTGAGCCCCCAGGACGTGTATGAGTTATTGCCCCCCAGTGTGGTGTACGTACAGAAATTGATTTCGACGCGGACTGAAAGAAAAATGAATATAACACGATAGACGTATAATGTCAAATGTAGAGTTATGGAATCATTACTAACTGCGTCAAATGCATACGATTTGTAGCGTATGTATGTTGTATAGATAACAAATATAGTCAGTTCTCGATTTACGTCGTTTCAAGATGCGTCGATTATTTCCATTAACGTCTTATGGGATTCCCCTTGTCGCGCGTCATAAACGTGCGGGGGTGTTCCAGTCCTACGGATGACATAGAGCGAGACATATCACACACGCTAATTCGCTGGTTTTCGATTATTATGTGTTTGAGTTTATTGACTATAGCGCCTAAACGAGACAGTAACTTCTGTTTGTTATATTCTACTCAAGGTTTGCATTTTATCCTTTTCTATTATAAAAGGCAACGTCTGTCTGATTTACATGTTTTTATGTGACATAATTATTGCTTGGATATGCTTCAATATATATTTTCTTACATTAAGTAATATTTAAAACAAGTCATGAGAATAATCTACTTAAAGGATTGAATGTTAAGGCACAGTAAAGCATATTTTATTTGAAAAAATTACATTTGGTAGAAAGTACTCACACTAAGCTAAAAGTTCCTTTTACAAAATAATTATGACTTAAACCGAACATTGATAATGCTGTACCATCTCGCTATTACCGTTAGTATGAAGATCTTTTATGTGACGTATTCAGCGTTGTGTATGCGTATTATAAATTATATGAAGTCACCTCGGCACGCTTTTTAAGGTATATATACACAACCAGATTAAACGACACGAGAAACATATGACCGGCCATATATCGTAGGGTTCGGCCTCTCCATAAAGTAGCGTGAATGAAGGCAGGTTCACGCGATTCCCCACGCCTCTATTCAATTTATTGCTATTTGACACTAGACGCGTGTTCACTTTGAGTGTTGCCATAATTTTTCGTACAAGTTCGGACAGCCTTTTGTTTTTAGTGTGCGTATATTTTTGTATAAATTATTTCGATCGGTAGTTTGGTTTAAGAAGTTTTTTTTATATTTTATGTTTTGTTAGTTTGTAAAAGTTTATAAACATCAGATAGTTTATAACTTCATAAACACTTAACCGATTTTTTTTTAATTGCAGGCATATTCTTTAGTCATATTTCAAGTTCAGGTTAAACCATATTATTAATACATGGATCAATTTATGAGCATAATGGTGAATTTGTAGGTTTTCGTGCATCCCTGGCATTGTTTACCCAACAGAGCCTGACTCTGTGCACACTTGTGAAATGCCGTTATAAAACATTATACTAACAAATAGTATCAAGTGTACATAGATTTTTGAGTTACAACAACATTAAAGTTTCATGATAATCGGATGAGTTGTTCAGAAACACAAAGAGGACAAACAAGATAAAATTCAACTTTAGAAATTGTACGTTATAATTTTTAAGAGTACATTAAATTTGAATTAATGTTTTTATAGCGTTCAACTAAGTAAATTAAATATAATTAAAAGGAGGTATATATATGTAATTATCTTCGACTCTTCAATGTGTACGTATATAAATGTTTAGCGACAATTAGGCGTCTGATTTATTAGAAAATTCAAAACAGCAAGATAAACTAATGTGATAGCAACGACTTGCTTGGGTTATATTGTTCTCGTTTGTATTCAAATTGTATATATATACATATAATTATATAGTGCACATGTAACAGCGGTCCGGATAACATATTAAACAGTCTTTCCTCGGATCGCTCAGACATTTGTGGCGCGCGTGTTTGTTTATCAACGTATTATCGTTTCGTGGGGTTTTTTTTTCTTGACGTCGGCAAGGTTAAATTGACACATATGCCACAGTCTTGATTTAGTGGTATGTAAAGAAAAAATCACGCTTACACTTTGTTAGGAAGTTTTGGGTCTCGTTTCTTGTAGTGGAGGTATGCACGGTGTGTTCAATTTTTTAAAATATGTTTGTTGTTACTAAATATGTGAAAATGTAAACATACAATACATTCTATTACTTGAAAGATTGTTCGTAGGAGATGTGTGAGTGTCTGTATGAAATATTTTTCTTTTTTAATGTACTGATTATATTATATCTTTCGTCCCAATTCTCCTTGATAACTGTAAACAAAACTGATTACGTCGACTATTGTGAATATAATATTGCCATTTCGCGTGTAAGAAGTAGATATACATATTAGTTGCAAATTGCAACTGACTATTATTAGATATTGGTAGATTTTGGCACTTGTAACCTAACGAGTAGTGTAACTTTAGCCACTTCCTGCAACTAGTAAGTAGTTACTATCTATTGAAGGATATTTTGAATTTCTATATGCAACTCGTTTGGGAAGCTACGCAGAATATTCTCGTCCGAGATATCGCAGTGTCTCAATAAAAAAGTCTTCTACCAGTATGTGTTGCTACTGATAACTTATGACACTGAGGCGTAGTCACTTACAATAGGGCTAATGAGGAAGCTCAAGGTAACCCAAAGGCAATGGAGAGGGCATTGCTCGGAGTTTCGCTGTGTGATCGAATCAGAAAATGAGGAGATCCGAGGAAGAACCAAAGTAACCGACATTGCCCGAAGAATTGCCAAACAGAAGTGGCAATGGGCTGGGTACATTACTCGTAGAACCGATGCCCGATGGGGCCAACGGGTTCTCGAATGGCTGCTGCGTACTAGAAGACGTAGCGTGGGTTGGCCCCGCACAATGTGGAGCGACGACCTGTTGAAGGTCGCGGGAGTCCGCTGGATGCGGGTGGCGCAAGACCGGTCGTTGTGGAGATCTTTGAGGGTGCCCTATGTCCAGCAGTGGATGTCTTTCGGTTGAATGGATGAATGGGTGGATGCATATATATACGAGCATATGCAACTCAGAATCACTAAAGAAAGTAATTAAAAGGATTTTCGTTAGATCTTTTACCCTAAGTGCTAAGCGAAGTATAAAATTATAATAATCTATGATATAACTAACTCGTCTTATTGCATTTATATGCAAATCACGAAACATCTTTATCCTTAGGTCATCTTATTGTATTCTGTGACCTTGCGTCTCCTGCAACTTTAAGGATGTGTCTTCGCTTAATAAATCACTTGAACTTCGATTTCCTGTACATACTGCCAATGTTTCCTGCAAGTGAAAATTACTCGGTATATCCACGTTAAACTCGTCGTTATTTCCTTGTTCATAAATTGTGCAGTGGTATATTGCATCGGAAAAAAATACGCGTGGTTGTTAATGTTATTATTACCCAAAAGTAATTTATTTTCACATATAATTTGTGAGATGTTAGGACTTTCGTGCCCTACTTGGTTGCGACCCTCATACACATGGTGAAAACTTCGACATAGAGACACGTTTCGGCACTTGGCGCTTCGTAATCAGGAAGTGTATATCCAAACGTACCTAAAAGCTTTAAACCGGCATAAAGCCTTCGTAGATATAGGCCGGTATCGTGATGGCAACTATCAATGGATTCTCATCTCATTCATTTTTCCGTGCTCAAATATATAGAAAACAGAAAATAATGTTAAATATATTAAACCTAATTACTATATTGACCATAACAGACCATCTAAATCGCCCTTAGAAGCGGAGATACGGAGGAAATTATAATCTTAAAGAGGATCTCGCCTCAGCTATAATGAGAATACAGTGAAGAACAAATACGGAAAACAATGTGATTAAAACTTGATTCTGTAATTAAAATAATACTTTATTGCAGTTTTTAATTATTGTATTTTACTTACGATGTTCGTCCGGAAATGTTTAGTACATCGTGTGAGGTCAAACATACGTGTTTTTATTGCAAAAAAAAATGTATTACATGTCATTGAACCGAACATAAATGTTTATTAATATAATATTATGTTGGAGGTTCGTATATTTTGAACCAATAACACTTTAAAACTTGATTCAGTTTCATTTTGCAGAAAGTTTTTTTGGTATACAAAAAAATAATGAGGTTGCAAATCTGCCATCTCATAAGAATAATCGTTATTACGTTTATCTAATCGGGTTTAAGTTAAGCAAGAAATTCTACTAAAACTCGTAGCTAACGATTAATTGATAGATTTCTGAAGGTGGATTCGTACAGTTCATTCCTTTCTTAGTATAAAGTTCACTCCAAACGAACAAATACAGAAAACTTTCATAAATTATCATTCTAATAGACTAAGCGCGAGTTATATACACACATCCGCTATATTATATATTTTTTGTTATCTCTTTAACAAAGTAATTCAAAATAATTATAATCACTCACGCTTCACCGGTTTTTATTCCTGAACATCATCTTGCCCTTGTACTATATAAAATAGGTTTAGCTTCCGTGTGTGTGCGGTGAATTCGACCGCTGTGTGAGTCCAACGCATTACTCCGTGCGCCTCAAAAATAGTCAAACACCAAATAGGCGTGTTCCGGCAGCATGTCTTGAGAGCCAGTACCTTTTACTTTACTGTGTTTACCATTCGAGAGCAAATCATCACTTAACATCATGTAAGACTGAGGTCACTGAGCCTATACATTATTAAATAAACAGCAAAATAATTCCGAATATATTCCCGTTTAACGGTTTAAACTGACAATTAATTATTATTAACAACGATGTATCCTCATAATTCGTTAGCCACGTAAAAATATATATTCGAAATGTTTCGTTGGTTAAAGCAATTAAAAAAAGTATTCAGGCTATATTTTGATTTACCTTCATTTAAATTAATCATATTTATTAACAGTTATTATGGTATGAATCGTAACGGAGATGGTAGGTACAATAATTTATAAGGGTAGTGCGTAGCTAAGGGTAGTGCGTAAATGCATTTACCCCCGTCAAAAAAAAAAAACAAAAAAAAGGTACAATAATTTATTTCAGTATTATAATACAAATGATAAACACAAGTCCTTTCCAAGTTTCAATATATATAAAAGATTTATATTTATACTAGAAGGTGCCCGTGACTTCGTTTACGTATCTTATCTAGATTAAATATGGGATGTACTTCTTGAGTTATTTTATTTCTAAAAATTATACTGTTAATTTTTATAACTTATCGATCGCTTATTAACACTTATTTCACAGAATATTTTCTTAATATTTTTTTACGGTTACGGTTTATTAATTGGTCCTTGACATGGCTTTCCGTGTACAAAGTTTGATCAACATCAGTCAAATCGTTTTCGAGTTACATTGTGATATATCCGCAGACAGATAGAGATGTGTCATAAAATTTATTTAAAAAAAAAGTACAGTACAAGCTAACAGATTTCTTATTAATATATGTAGATTTGTCAAGAAATCTGTTACCTGTCTAAAGAACTCAGTACTAGACCGAGGAATCCAAGCAAATGCTTAATATTATTTCAAGCTCTGGATGAACTTAAACGAGTTAAGTGCTGTCTGGCAACTTTAAGGCTTACAAAGTTTTAAGTAGAAAAATCTTCCATTCAATGAAATGATTTATATCTTTTTACGCGAGAATTCAACGATTGTTTTTTTTGTGTTTCGTAACTGTTACAGTTGTAAGTTTGTTTTCTATCAAAATTTATAGTGTAATTGAATTTCAATTAATGATTAAGTGAAAATGATTATTATAGAAAATGTTTTGTAAACAAAAAAACAAATTTGGAGTGATATTCTCGTACCCACTGAATTGGGTCTGCCAATCATCAGTGAAGGGAAAAATTAGACTAAGTAACATATGCATATTAGTTACTGTTAAAACACAAAAGCCGTTAGTTTGTGCAATATTTAGCTAATCGGTTGATTTAACTGATCTATTTATGGGAATCAACGGGAAGATTGCATAGTGAACCATATTATATATTAGATTAGTTTGACTTGCGTCATGTAGTAAGCGAGATAGAGTGGTGAACGTTCTCTTTTCTCATGCATTCATGGGTCTGCGTGTTTTGCTAAATTGTACACACAGTTCAACAATTAAGGAATTTACACTAGTTAATTCGTACCTGTAATACCTGTATGTACCTGTTAATAGGCTCGCCCTGTCACATCTGGGACGGAACTAAGCTCGGCGAAATGTGGGTGGTGTAGTTCGCTACTTCACCTCTGCCTAACCCTTCGGGGATAACAGGCGTGAGCATATGTATGTATGTATGTAATTCGTACCTTCGCTAGATAATACATAAATTAATTCAATATCTGCATTTCACTCAAGTCCTTTGATTATACTAACAAAGTTTCCGATAAAAGTAATAAAAATATTTGCATTTTGATCTTATGATCTAAAGATGAATTAGAAGGACATACATAGATAAGTAAATAAAACACTACGGCAACTATATGAAAATATGGCAGGAAAATAAAAATAGTGACACGAGTCGTTTCCCGGGGAAAAGTTACCGCTATTATTACATGAAAGTATTCATTTAGGGTACAAGCCAGAACGATCGGCCTAGGTTATTATGTCTCGAGTTATCTACTTTTTACGACAGAACCGACCTCTGAGAGAAGACTTTTCATGCCATAATCCGAAAGGGCATGAAATATGTTAGGACCGGGATCAACGTGGAAACCAAGTTATTTATTTATTACAGGGAAAGTCATCAACCTACTGTGTAAGGGTATTGCGAATTATATATACATTTACAAGAAACTCATTATTTTCTGATATATATAATATAATTTTAATTACTCGCGTTTATTACCTCGTGGGTGATGTTAAGGTTGACCAATCAAGTTGTCTCGAGTTTTAATGAGTTTTTGTCGGTTCGTTTGGCGCGTCATTTTGTCTAGGGTTACGTATGCCAACCAGTTGACCGAAGTTCTAAATTTGTTCACTATTTTTTAAATTTAGCGCTGACTGCTGGAAATAAATACATAATAAAAATTCATTTCAAAAACGCGTTCTAGCATATGTAGCGTTCTAACTTCTACTTCAAGCTTAGCGACTCACTATAACTGCTCTGAGGTTGATTGTACATGGTTATATGCTGCACTAATCACTTGATTATGAACTTGAATGCATGTCTATTTATTACTTTATAATATAAAAATGATAAGCATTAGTCTGATTATACTATTGATAATTTTCATCAAACCCGTAATGGTTGAACAAACCGATTACATGATAAGGTTCAATTAAGGAAGGGGATTATGAAAACTCATATTACAACCTAAATGGTTTGATGAATTACTCTGTTAATTCGATAGTATGTTACAGATCATATAATGAACGCTTTGTGGCTGATTGTTTGCGTAAATATGATCCGAGGGTAGCGAAAGGGGAGGGAGGTGAGGATGGTTGATTGCATTCGTATAATTCTGTACTCACTACTCAGTGTTTACCTTATTCGGCCAGAATGTATAAAATAAAAGCCTATTGAAAACTCACTTCGTGTATGCGCTCTGTCCGAGTTTTTTTTTTATGTACTATTTACTACTGTTTAATTTAAATAATTTCCTTATATCATTTCGTTAAGGAGACTTTGTGGTGTGGTAGAGGAAGATTGAGAAAGGGATTCTTAATTGGTTTGTGCGCGGGCAAATAATGAAAGAATTATGAAGAAACCAAATTTACAAGGCTGGAGAAGCCTGTAGAGGTCGTCAAGAAATGCCAGGTCAAAAATACACGAAACCGAAGATCGTGTATGAAAATAGGAGAAGCGAAAGACGAAAATCATAGCAGGTGGTAGGATGTAGTGTGATACTGTGTATGTATGTATCTGGCAGTCTCTGTGACCGTTCTCGGGTAAGAAAAGATCAGTAAGAGAATATTATCAATTATAAAGGACATGTATAATTAATAAGTTTTTAATATTTATTCAAATCAAAAAGTACATAAATTTATACAATACTTTATATTAAAAAAAAATAAGTTAATTTAAATCTGTCAGAAAGCTCATACGCTAGTACGGTATTGCTTTTGTCATCAAAATAGACAAATACAGTTTGCGAATATATTTTGTTAGATTTGGATATCGTTTTACAAATGATTACGCTGCTTCAGTATATGATCCGTTGTAATAAATTTCATTATTTGTGATGAGTGGTTTATGTAAAAAAGATAGAATAACTAAGATACATAACAAAATGAGAGAGAAATGCCTGCGCTGGCTTGGGCATGTGATGAGAAAGATGATTACCATATGAGTGCTAAAGTAGTGAACGTGAAAGAAAAGGGAGAGGACCTCAGGACAACCACTGACATAGTAACACGTAGTCAAAAACTTCATAAGATGTACAAAGACGAATGTTGAGACAACTCACAACCATAACTTGTAGCGCAGAAATACTAGGAGCGCTGACCCCGAATAAACTTGAATAAGAGCAAGAGAGAAGTAAGATAAAAACTATTTCCCGAAAATAAAGAAGATGCAAACTTGCTTGCGTGATTTCGGGAACTCTCGTCAATACTATATTCCTCAGGCTAGATCCTGTTGTTTTGTCGGTAACTCGTCTGCATACACTCGCTTGTTTGTGCTATTCAAACCGGTGGAATCGTAAACTCGAAACGTCACATAAACTCTGCCAACTGCGAACTCGGAAAAGATCAACTTAGATCACTTAAGTTCAAGAGCTAGTATAATTATTTTAGTTAGCAGTTGCTTGGAGAATTATGTTAAAGGGATTTTGTAAACTTAAGTTAACAATATTGTGGTTTCTTTTACTAATGTATACTTTGTATATATCTTACATTGGAGAATTTCTCCATGTGCAATGCCTTAGAATTATGAAATTTCACTTTTTGTCGATAGGTATGTCAGAAAAAAGCTTATTGGTAATTTTTCAATAGTATATCAAGTAATATGCTCAAGTTTCCACAAAAGCATTGCTGTTAAGTAACTAATTTTCGTTAATAAAATTAGAAAGTAAAGAAAACCATATTTAGATTTTTTTCAATTTAAATTGTTTGCTTCCATAAATATTGGGGTGTTTTTGTTGTGTTCTTGTGTTATTTTATCCAATTAGTCATAATTATGGTAATGAAACTCCAACTTAAGAAAAGTTATAATAATACGCATAGTTAAGAGGACATGCAGGCAAAAAAGTAGGTATTTCAGAAATCTATTGCTATTGCGTTGCGCCCCAAAGAAAGAGTTCCTAGGCTTCTAGTTTCTACAATAACTAATTTATGGAAAAAATTATAACGCGGTGGTGGATATATATTATTTCGTAAACATATTTACCATAATGCTATTATCCGGGGAGGAAACAGAGAACTGCGTACGTATGGAATAAATGCTGCTAGGATAACCTCTTAATGTTACAAAATACGTGCGATTTTTACCCATTGTGTATATTGGATCACAAGTTACAACCATAGTTCTGTATAATTTATTATTCGACTATTTCTCATGGAATGGTCTCATGGTCGCCATCACGTTGGTAACTACACGACATACAAATGCATGTTTTATTCATTTAATACAATAGAATGAATTAAAGATGTAAACGTTTAGATTAATAACCGAGATTAGGACACAGTTACAACCTTATATTATATTTACTCACGGTCGCAAGTAGTAAAAAATGTTAACCCGAATTATGACTCATTACAATTTCTTTTGTAAACGGTATGGGATTCCGATGACGTTAGTCAATGTGAGATTTGAACTCCGAATTCCGAACGAACAATACAATGAACGAAGGAAAGGTTCTTATTAATTTTTAGAAAGTATCGTGTCGAAAACTCGTTGTCAAAAGCAAAGGTCAAATGTTGGCAGAATCAATTGGGGTTTTATGTTCGCGGACGCGGAAGTTCGCGTGCCGAAATTGGCTCTACCTACAGTTCTGGTCTTGTTTTTTTTTTTGTTATCCTATGTATATAAAGTGCATAAATTAGATTTATTTGAATTTTAAGTAAATGAATATTATTAAAACAAACGATATAAAAATATCATATAATCTCGCGTAAATTCCTAATGTATTCAATTTACCATTTATTTTTGGATGTGATTTTATCATCCACAATGGAAATTTTATACGACTATTTCTTATGTTTCTTATGTTCTTATATTACCCGATTACAATGCTTTAAGTGAAGGCGATTAAACATAATCTGTCAAAGCTGTAAGGCGGACATTACATAATTTTAATGTGTCGAGTACCCATAAAAATGAAACAATAGGCAAACTATGGAAAGCTGGCGTAAACGCCAGGAAGGTTCTCAAGGGGTTAAACGCCGAACACTTATTCTGTAAATCATGAAGATACATTTCCAAATGTATTCCGCACAATCCAACTGAAATTTTATCATAGAATCTGATTATTCTAGAGTTTTCATATAGTCATACAGATTTTATAAGTCTATCCGTTACTTATCTTATTACTCTGCCGATGTATATGAAAATGTTATAAAAGATGAAAGTAATGAAATTAGACGATAAAAATGGCGACTCTTAAATTATTTATAAGATATTAATTATAATGCGGCGAATAATATTGTGAACAATAAGTGGTTGTTATATGGGAACGGAGCTACGTTCCATAACTAGTATTGAAGAAATAATTATTTCAGTCATTATGTATTAATATTATAATTTCTCGGTCTTCGATGATCATAAACTTAAAACATATTTGTTGAAATTAACGAATGTGTTTGTTATTAATATCAAACAAATGAACGTCGAAACTGAATGTTACCATAGATTTTGTAATAATTACAAAACGGCATGTAAAATTATTACCTTATTTCAAGAAAACACAACAATTTTCTTGCTACGCATTGTTATAATAATATGAGCTCATGTAATTGTCATAGAGCATAAATCTCGCTGACTTCCTTAAAGCGAAGGGAAAGGCCTCCGTATATGTCATCGTGTATTGCATTGACCCGCTTCCACTATCCGTAAGGTTTTGTTCGACCTCACGCCTAATAAAGAAGGAGCGTGCCCGGCATTTTACTCATCACTTTGTTTTTATATTTGAATTGCCTCTTGAACTTTGAGAATAATCGAGTACGGTTTAGTTAATGATAGTGATATCCTAAATCCTTCGCTTGTTAATATCCAGTTATCGAGTGATGTAGGTGACAATAATCATTCGGTCAATATGAAGATTTACTAATTATTTATTTAGTAGAATTTGAAACAAAAACCTGCTAATGAGTACTGTAAATATGAGAAAATAATGTTTTGTTTAGATATCAAAGTCTTATGTAAATTTATGAAATAATATCGTTAAATGAAATAAACTCTTTAAGTGTTTCATAAAAACATTCGCAAAATAATCATGTGTAATTAGTGATGAAACACGCGGGCGGTCGAGCATGTGGTGCGCGGACGCACGTGTCAACGGCCGCAGGTGCTCGCGTCATTGGCCAGCGGACGCCATTGTTCTTCAACCAAACCCCCCGCCTCCCTGCTCCGCTCCTGTCTGCCGCCATGGCCCCGCTTCCCGGAGTCCTTCAACGAAGTAGATAAAAACCACCCCGTGTGTGGCGGCAATCGGGGTTTACCTACCCACTCGTCAGGTTACATTTCACATCATTGTTGCAAACGTTGAACTATTTATGTTTTATGTGTATACTCTATATTTATTATCTATATGTATTATTTTATGTACTTGCTAGTTGCCCTACGCGGCGTTGCTCGGGATACATTTAGGTAAAGAAAAAATAATGTAATAGGGCTGAACCTAAATTATGATCCACGTGGTTAGTGTATATTTTTTTAATCGATTGGATTGATAGATTTGCCCGAAAGAAAATAGTCTTATATTTACATATAATGCTACGTCTTAGGTTATATATTCGGACCAAATGTTTTCGATTTTCATTACATGTGTTATTCGAACCCATAGAGAACTTAACCATGCTCGAAGCAAACCAAATTATATCTACTAATAAAAGATTTAACGGCAATTAATGTTATCAAACTTCTTTTGGTTTCGTAGTTTTTGGTTAAGATTGATAAATCTGGTGAGTCTTACATAAGAGTGATTTGTGTATACATACTTTCAACAATTTTATTGACTTCATAGAAAAATAATAATTTTATCAGTACCAGGAAAAAATAGGAAGTTTTCTCTCACTTTTTACAGATCAAAAATACCATTTTAGTGATAAAAGAAATGATGTAAAATAAAAATAAAAACATCATGACGTGTACTTACTATACTTTGTTCTTATTATAGTATTTAGTACGAAATTGTATTTAATTGTAGTCAGTTGTGTATATGTAGTGAAATTAATTTAATATAATTTTGTATTTTAAAACATTGTTTACTTTATTTCATTTATAGTGAGTAAGTAGCATTGGCTTCGATATGAATTAATCTGACTTGTTATTTTATAACTTTCTTATAGGGATCGTCCATTAATCATGTGAGGCTCAAAAGGGGGACGCGTAAATAATGACAAGGATCAGAGTTTTTCGTTGGAATAAGATATCAAGTGTATTTTTTTTCGTCGATAGCGCCTTTTTTAAACCAATATTTTTTTTAGAATTAGAACCTATACTTAAAGGTAATATAATGAACAATTTAAAGATACTATGTACTCGTGATTTTTGGTTAAAAGGTTGCTTGGAAACATCACGTGATTAATGAACGACCACATGGCGCGACGCGGTTTGTGGTTTCCAACTGACGCAATAGCGAGGTTTTTTTTAAAATAAGTCCAATTTCCTTTTAAAGCGATCGTATCGACTATTAAATAATAGAGCAGTTTATGTTATAAAAGTTTTATGAATGTGTGTAATATTCTGGCGGTGATACTGTAAAGTACGAGACGGTAATGTAAAAATATTCTCATCTTACCGAATAATTAATCTCTAGGAAGGAATAGAGACTTCGAATTAATAAAATATGTAAGCAAGAAATGTTTTTGTAAAACTTATTTACTTTTTGTGTATTGGTTTTCATAAAGGTTTTTTATTTTTTTTAAGCTACGTTAAGCTAAGATTTCATGGTGGTAGGGCATTTTCTAATGATGCCCGCCTGGGTAGCTACCACCCTCAAGTTTGACAAACTGTCGCCAAATTCCAATAGGTGTGTTCCGGCAGAATCAGTTAGTACCTCTAGGCTTAGTGTGTTTACCATCCTGAATCACATCATCACTTAACATCATGTGAGACTGGTCAAAGCACTGAATTAGCAAAAGTGAGTTTTTGTTTTTATTAGCGGAAAAATGTACATAAATGTAAATCGAAAAAAAAAATGAGACAGGGTCGATGTAATCCCAAAAATTCCGCTTCGAATGGTAGTAGTCCCATCCCGATATGTACAGTGTAGTGTTTTGAGGTGATGGTGCGTCAATAGAACCCCATTTTCCTTATATATATATGTATATGACTTCAGGTCCCAATAAAAAGTAAAAACTAATTTAATTGGGCCTAACTAATATCGTGCCCAGCTACTTGGGATTTTATTTGAGCAAACTTTTATTCAAATAATGTCCTAATTAAATTTGTATTGCAAAACTTTATTCATTCGCTGATATTAACTCTGTTTGAATTGAGCACATGATTTGTTGATATATTCATGTTTATTTTAAACATAGACATTTTAATAATAAACTCGGGAGAGATAAGAACGATTCGCTTGAATCCGGTCACTGTTGGAAGGCGTGTCGTGTTATCTTATCTAGCCCAATAAAAACACGAATACACAAACAATGACAGTTCTGCGTTTCGTTTATACTCGTCATTTGTAATTTGTACTTGTGAGTATTTGTCAAAGTTCTTATTATCTTATTATCAAATTATTATTGTCAAAGTGTTTTTTCATATTTAATTAGTAAGTACGTAATTAATTAACGTAAAAAATTTATAAGTATAATATCTGCTATAATAGTATTGTATTTTGTAAAATAAATTAGACTTTATAAAATGTACGTTTATATTTCCGTTATAAAATTTATATTTCACAGTTTATTCTAGAACTAGCTGCGCACGCGACTTCGCACGCGTGGAATCCAGGCAATTCAAAATCGATCGAGCTTTTTGAGTTTGAAAGAGTTTCGGGATAAAAAGTAGCCTATGTGTTTATCCGTGGAGGTCATACCAAATTTTATTAAAAAATATTTAGCCGATTGAACGTGAAGAAGTAACAAATATATTAACTCACAAACTTTCGCCTTTATAATGTTAGTAGGATATTCGCTTCCGGTGTGTTTGGATGGCCCAAATTATTTTTACATAATTATAGTTTGTCAAAAAACAAAAAGTAGCTCGCCTTTTGGCTCTTCCTAAAGCTAAACATCCAGTATGATTATGTCTTCGTATGACGTTATAAATTCTTAATACCTTTTCGATTTATTGAAATAAATAAATTTGTATATTTAAGTAGCTCGAAGTGTCACACTGGTTAAAACAATATGACCAAATTGCTTTGACAAGCGGAAACGGCTCATAATACGATTAGCTACCGAGTAAGAAAGACGTCGATTTTGTCGCAAGGATGTGTCAGCGAACTGTCTTTTTAGCTTTAATCCAATGAGCCGATCGAATTGCATCAACATGACAGACGTGTAGGGTCGCCATAACTTGGGGATTTTAGAGACTCGATATACATATATGTTCCTTAACAAATAATACATGATTCTATTATTATTTTTGTAATCTTAATTAAGGAATGTCGAGTTTTCTCTTGCTATTTATAATTTATTAAGGCTCTAGAATACAAATACTCTAAACCTGATTTTGTTTTTATAATCTGCGATCGATAGTCGCGATTATAGATACCGTATTGGCTTGTTCAGCTACTAGTGCAGCTGCCATCTAACACGGATGTGTAGGATGTGACAAGTCACCTGGAAAGAAGTTTTAGGTCTACGATGATGATAATCTTCAGAGTTTTAACAAAAAAAAAAATTACATTGCTGATATGAATTAACCGAAAAAAATTGAAAGATATAACTATATTCAAATAAATTTTGTACAGAAGATATTAATATAAATCTCTTGATAATAAACATATACGTATGTGTGTATTGGTCTATGTACACTTGTCTGTATACGTCACAGTTTAAGACGTAGGTGATCTAATCTTATTTTATACACCTGTTATTAATTCATAATGTATATTTAGTATACGACAGGGATTTAAACGCTTACGTTTATTATCAAGTGGATCATGCACGCTATATTATATCCTTGTAAATGGGGTATCTACTCATCCGATGCCCGATGGTTGCAAATGTGAATAAATGCTTGCTCACTAATAAACGCTGAGCCATCTTCGACCATATACCCTAAAACTTTACAAGCTATACATATAAAAAAGAACGTGATCAATGATTCACGTAAAAAAAAATTATTATCGTAAAATAAGGATCACATTGTCAACCTACAGTAATGTCGGCTTTACCGTGGTGTAACTCGACGTATGATCGTAAAATGTGAATCACTTAGGATCGGATCTCGTTAGCGCTGCGCATTAGCGGTCGCGAGGCGGCTGCCGTCGGCTGATGGGAAATAGTAAATTGACCAATCAAACTTCGCTACTTACTACTACGTGCGTGCTTGTAATGAAGCCTAAGATTGAATAAGAAATTGGTTTGAATATCATAAAATTATCGTGTCGGCGCTCGTATGATAGATCTTTACTCGTTGCAAACTGAAGTTGGTTATGTTATTTACACCTAAGAATATTTTTGAAGTCATTCTTCTTTTGGCGCGTTAGTGAAAAATTATGACAGTTAATTTATACGATGCGCGTGCAACTGTTACGAAAAAACGACACCCTGAAGTTACCTAGTCAACATACGATGCGCGCACACACCGTCACGAAAAAACAACAACCTGAAGTTAGGTGACAATGTTTAAGTTTTTGCTATTATTACTTCAAAGAAGTGTACAACTTCACGTGCGTACATATGTACACGTATACTTTTTTAATTTATTAAGTATTTAATCTCATTGTAGTTTTGTTTTTTAAAGGTAACTTATAAATTAAACTAATTAAATTATTTACAAAATATGTTGTATTTAACATTAATGAATTCTTTACTTCGCAACTAGATAATTTACAATCCTCAGTTTATTTGTTACACAATTTTTTTGTTAATCCGCTCCGGCTTTTCATGACTAAATAAAAAAATACATAGAGTATGTTACGCGGTGATAGTGTAGCTTTTTTCAGATAAAAGAATTTTTAAAATTGGTAAAAGTATAATCAATCAAAAGAATAAATTTTACCTCTTTGTTAACACGCTTTGATAAGCTTGGGTTGTATAATAGTACAGAAGTTTAGATGCTCTTGTAGGCCCTGTAGTTGAAATTCTAAACCATAAGCACAAGTTTTGTTATTCCTTTGAAATTAAATTGTCTACACTCTACATTATAGTTCCAACCAACGAGCAATGAATTAATAACTGCATTTCATGGAACAATTTCAAAAATCGTCTAAACTAATTAATAATCACGATAAATATTCAGAAATTAATCTGATTAAAACTCTAAATCCTTTGGAGAAATAAAATAATAAATAAACAAGCAAGAATTGATGATTCTTATCAATATTTATTTTCACGTTTTTTGTCCAAATTCTATGGTCTAATATCTCGACAGAACTGGATGTAATGGGTCCATAAGTAAGTAATTTTTAAAAAAAAATAATTTTTTTTTATTAGTAACCTGGGAAAGCGCAACGTATAGTAATCATTAACTGAATACTAATAATGTTTATTTATAATGAAGGTATTTTGTCAGTTCATGAGAAAAAAAACACGCCCAAACACTGGAAATGTTTGTTTAACATTTTATTTTTCTCATTATTTGAGTCTGTAATATTATATATTAGTCATTTGATATTATATTTTTTTGTAAAATTACAAACCAAAGTTACTAAAGAAAATAACATTAAGAAACTTAACTATAAAACAATGTGCATAATTCAGGAAAGGTGTTCCCGTATACCGAAGTATATGGATCAGTCCGCAATCTATATAGCGGTAGTAACTCGGACTCCTTTGTCCTGATCGCAATCTCCATAAACCAGCTAAACACCTAGCCGAGATTCCCCACGCAGCCCGCCCGGAGGGTACAGAGGGGAGGCGGGGATGATCGACGGTAGTGGCACTGGGTGAAAACTTGCCAAGTTAATTTTTTTTTTCAGGGAGGCATCTTTTTTTTAATAACTTATGGTAGAAATCGTTTATTTGTTTTGTTTGACTGTTAAACCTCATTTTTTACACCGGCTTGCTAATTATTTTTGCTCTAGGGATAAAATAAATAATATCATAAAAACCTATGCTTAATATGCTTTATCTATAAAACTATATTGTTATATACAGAGATAAAATAAATATTTTGTTTGTTATGGTTAAACACAAAAAATATTTAAAAGATTTGATATTTTAATTTTAGAATGCTACAATATCAGTGAGTAATATAATATGTTATAGGTATATAAACCAATATTATGGGTTATCTTTTTAATTAGAGATTTCTTTATATCCCTGTGAAACCGGATCGAGTCGCTAGTATACAATAATATCGTATATATGTATAAGTAAAACATAATAGAACATTACTACAATTTTGTTTTAGTTCATGTTTTATTTCCGTGAAACCTCAATTTAAAATGTGTCGCCTAATTGTTATTGCTGGTAATTTTACACTTTAGAGTTGGCAACTCTTTAGGGAGAGAGGGGCGTTTTAACCCCAAGCTCTCCTTTAGTTATGCGGGAATTTAAGTGTCTTATGATTCGGAGACTTCGCGAGACGAGGTGAAAGGCTTTTATTAATCCATAAAAACCTCGTTGAAGATTTTCAACAGTTGCCTAATTTCTCTCTTGTGTCACAGAACATTCGAGGTCATCGATTGACCCGAATAAACTTGTCTAGTCGTATTGTTTCTTCAGACACCTATTTATTTAAAAATGGATACTGTTATTTATTTTACAATATGATTTGTATGCGTAAATGTTGAATTTGTTTCGGTAAAATTTTGAACATTTATTCGATTAGCGTCATTCTGGTTTTGGTTTTTTCATTTGATATTAGTTTAAATACATTTCTATTGTTAAGCAATAAGAGGAATAGGTTTATATCCGCCTTCTGTACTAAATGGAAAATTTATAATATTAAAAAGTCTAAGTCAGAAAATGCAACATTGAATGAAATTATATAAGTGATTTATCAAAAGCAGATGTTTAGCAGATATCCTCAGTTATTTGATATACTAATCAAATAAATAATAATAATTGAATGTATAAATACTTAGTAAAACTTTGAATATTTATGTATAATTATAATATAGATATTAGCTTGAAATACATAAATCTTCTTTAACAAGGAAATATACCAAATAGATAATTTTCATGACGGGATTAATAAAGCCAACTTTCCTCATCTAGAGAGACATAAAATTTACAGAATTAGACATGGGTAGTTCCGTATCGTAATAAGTCCAGGAACTATGTCCTTCACGGGAACTATATCATTCCAATCCGAAATGTCGATTGAAACAAGTTCACATATTTAGAATACATTTGTTAGTAGAATACTTTCATAACATAATATAGCTTTTTTATATTCTATATTGTAAGCGTAAGTGATAAATCTACAATAAAACTTAATTTTGAAATAACACGAAATCTAATATAATATAAGCGGCACAATTAGTGTCCAATAAATGCCTTTCGCAAGACGCCCCTTGAAGTGCTCTAGAAATGAGATATTCCTGCTGTCACTTCGTGTTGCGAAACGACTTATTAATATTTCAACTAAGAAACACAGTTTAAAAAATAATATTAAAATTTGTAAAACGTACGTTTTGCAAAAGTGACTGTATTTTCGTAGGTCGTTCTTTGTTATTGAATTTACATTAACGCGACGATTTCAACTGCAAATAATAATTACATTATGTCTTAAATATTTAATGATTGAAGTAAATTATTGAAACAATTGTTAACTCTTTTTTATAAAGGAAGTCCAGAAATCCATCTCTATTCAACTAACTAGACGTCACTTTTTAACTAGAACCACATCAACTCCCACTGGAGCTCAATCATCACTGCCTCCAGTATACGGAAACATATTTTTTTTACATTGCCGGAAATCGAACTTGAGCTACTTACAGATTTAAATTTATAAAATGAATTAGTTAAACATCCAAAGTTATTAAAAAAATACAATTTCAAATTAATCATATTTCATGAGAGGTTGTAAATTATTTTTTTATTTTATTTGATACAATCAATAAGTTATATTGTACTGTTGACAAGTTTTTTGTAATTAGTAATAAAAATATCTGGGCCAAGTCCGATATTCACCTAAAATGAGCATATGAATTTTAAAGAAGCTAAAACAAGATAGCGCTGATTGTAATTGTTTACCGACTTAATTCGGCCATTATTCTCATATGTATAGTATCTATTTGTGTATAATACTTACAATAATAAAATGTGTACTAAAACGTGGTCAAAGAATATATATATATCTATGACTTAAAAGTTATAAACGCACTAACAGACATAGAGTGATTACTCTTTATTTATGTAGGGATAATTATATATTTTTATTAAAGGTTGGAGGATTGAGTATTATATTTTATGGGGTGATTAAATTAGTTGTTTGTGATTTTCAATTATTTTCAACTGTAAATTTAATTCGGCTTAACATAAAAGTAAATGAAACTCTGAGAGGATAGTTACTAACATCATAAATATTTTGACTGTAACCATGATTACCCAATGAATCAATTGCTGTCATTTTTATTAATCATGATTTGATATGAATCTTAATGATTGATCGAACGCTATCAGTACCTCGTCATTCACTATTAAATACTTCGATGATCTTACGCGCATAATTATATTTTTAAAATATGTTATAAATCTAATAAATCATTCAGCACATGAGTTTCAACAAGACCAAAAATAAAAAAAATCCTCGAATATATAAAATAGATAATGGACACTAAGGATAATCTTTTAATAAACAAACTAATTAAATTAATCGTCCAGGTACAATTCGCGCTTTGACGGCTTACCGATCTGACTAGTTGATTGCGTAGATAACGAAATGAACGTACATCAAAGCCATATAATATAAACTTTTGCTAGGCCGTTCGTCATCGACTAGAATGAGGTTGTACACTGCTGGCCAGTTAAATTCATGTAAACTATTTTGTTAATAATAAGTATGAAGCGAAGTCATTTAAACTGTGCCGCAAATATTTTCAACGTGTGTAGGTATATAGTCCGTAAATCTAAAAAGCCAACAAATTAGCTAGTTAATCGATTAGTCGACGAACGACGACACTAAACCGTCTAATGCCGTTATTATATGACCTATCTTTTATGGATGTAAAAGATGAAGTACCCGAAATAATTCTCTATTGACAACCTTGTTTTAGCTCCTACATGTTTCTACTAAAGAACGCGTCACACTAACGTTTTTAAATGACATGTCCTATACTAAATAGTACATTACAACTGCTTTTCATCGCGCTGATGTCGCACTGCCTCCTATAATTCAATATTATGTGAACTAACAAACCACAGTCTTATTAATGTAATCTCGATACACATGAATACTATACTGAAATAAAATTAATAATATCACTTTAGTTTGTTTTAATAAACATTAATAATAGTGTAATTATTTGTTTGTCTGCAGGTCCACCTTCGCGGCGAGAAAGCGAGTTCAAGAAACCCGCGCACACGATGGCGGCGCCACAGAACGGTCGTCTCCACCACAGACCGTATCCTTACAACAAGGTCAGTTGTTTTACATTTTCTATTTACCTCTTCTGTGAGTTCGTTCTGAAGAAAAGTACTAGAAGCAGTCGAATATCACAAATCAATTCACATTCGTATCTATGTCGCGTTCCTAATTGCTTCTCGTACTTTTAAAGGGAGGTAATAAATGCATACTCTGTTAATAAACGGACACGCCAATTAACTTTTATATTTATTCTCATGCAAACGGCGAATATAAAAACTTGTAACTACGATTTTTCTCTCTAGCTACAAGGAATACTAATACTTTTAATAACTTCGTAGAATAGAGGATATCAAATTCTACATCTAGAAATTACGATAAAAAGAACATTATAAAGAATTTCAAATTCTAGAAATTTTATTACACCATTACAAACGTGCGAGTATTGACTCTGAAACTATTATATCTATAATAATAATAAAAAAAACTTGAAAGGTATATCTCCTCTGAAGAAGGTCTCGATAAATAATAAGGCACGCGTGCCTCGACTGTAGACGTGCCGCTTCGTATAACCGTTGCAAAGTGTTGGATAAATTTAATTATAAACCGTCCGGCTTTTCGACGCGACGGTAAGCTTTGACAATTATACACGTAGGTTGTGAAATCTAGTGCCAATCAATTAATCGAATTGGACGAAATCGACACGTCGCGCATGGCTGCTATAGTATTGCGATAACAATCGTCATGTTCATATTACTTCATTGTTTTTTTCACAAGTAACAAATTGAAATATAGTTTAGAAAATTCATGTTCTAATAATATTGCTTACTTTCTATTATATAACTCATGTTAAGATAAGGAAATTTGGTATTATTTTTTAACGAAACTAGCTTAAAAAGTATAAAACTTAAAAAAATAAATGTTGACAGATTCAATATCTGATCTAAATTTATACCAAAACATGTTGTAAAAAGTAAAATACAACTCTTAACTTATTAGTAGTAGTGATGCGTTGTTACACGATTTGACAATAGGACAATTCAACTCGACTGGATTACAACCACCGTACAGTTGTTACAACCCCGTTATAGGGATACGTTAATGTGCACCATGTTCTGGAGTCAGCGAGCGTATATTCAGACCCACCTAGAGGCTATAGCCGTAGTATTGTACTGTCCTGTTCTCAATTGTCATTGTTCTTGAAATGTAATGTACATTTAATATCAGATAGAATGATTATAAAAGTGAGTATCAGAAGAGATACATCTCGCTTTTTTATTTTTCGAATTGACTTAACGCTATCGGAAGAGCCTTGACAGTCTCACCGAACTTTTGGGGCGAACTTTAGAACCCTCAGCTGGCGAGTGGTTTCTAGCTCAAGGGTACTAAAGTGGTACGGACCTAGACTTTGGGCTTGACGTAAATTCCGCTGAATTTGTTCTAGCTATATCTAAATTAAAGGAAACATGCATGTAATGTGCAGTATAATGCATATTATCCTGGTGCAGAAGAAGATATGGGGATCAGAAAGACATTTTGATGTGCCGGTGTAAAAAGAATACTTAACGAAAAGACGGCTTATTTTAACTCTGGTCACATCCCTAGTGTTTATTGTCACGGTGAACGCTTTAGCCGTATTATCGACGTCGATATGTGGTTCTTTCATGAAAACTTTTTAAAATTCTCTGAAGCCATGATTCCTGTCGCTGGGCGTTCGTATAGGGGGGCAAACTTCCCCCACCAGTTCGCGGATCCGTTCAAGCATAACTAAAATATTCTTCGCTTAGCAGGTTTACTAGTTCGGTTAGTTGGTTTACAAAGAAATATTTTATTGAGTACTTTTGTACGTGGTTAGTATAAACTTGTAATGTATTGTCCGTTGACTGTCATATCGGTAAATATAGTTTACATTTGACTGTTACTTTTTTATTGTAACTAGTTTTAGCTCGTTGGGTGTAATTTTATCACAGTTATTATTTAAAATTTAAAGAAAAAAAAAAACTCTTTTTAAAAAGGTTTATATATAACATAAAAGCATTAAAGGCTACTAAAGTAAAAAAATCGATTGACAAATTGTAGAAAAATGTAATCAAGTGTTTTATCTTCGCGAATTTAACTAAATTATAAATTGAACTAAGTAATTATTCGCATTATGATATATAAAAAAAACTTCTTGGTGCTACCAGTTTGAGAGCCCTTTAAAAATACGCATGAAGAAAGCGAAAATCGACCATTTGATAGTGAGGACAGATTCCGCGTCGATAGACGTAGGTTCGAAGCCACTTATCCAATACTATAATGAGACTGAGCTTTCGGTGGAGAAAAAACATCGTAAGAAAACCACAATATAGTGGGTAGGGTATTTTATAATAATCTTCTCCTGGCTAGCTACCTCCCTCAAGTTAGAAAACCTGTCGCTAAAAACCAATAGTTATGTTCAGGCAGCATCACTTGAAAGCCAGGTTTAGTTTGTTTACAATAATCGTCACTTAACATCAGATGAGATTGTGGCCAAAATGTTATAGCGCCTATACAATATAAAAACGCATATAAACTCATTTTTAATAATAGAAGAGTATCTGTAAAAACAATCAGTTTTATAACTTCAAGTGCTATGTAAATTAGTGTTTAAAAATAATATAATAACAATGGTTATTTTTTTATTTTTAACAGAACGACATCACAGGTACAGCGGGAGCTCCCGCACATCGCCCGCCTCCCCTAAGGATACCAAACGGTATCCAATCACAAGTGAGTCTTGAATATGATGCAATACTTATATTCTCTACTTATCAAAAACATTTTCGCACACACTATAATAGTTTTTGAAGTATTGAAAATATAAGATTGAAAAACTTTAAAGAAAATCCAAATTTTGAAATTTGCATAACTTTTGAACAAGATAATTAAATTGTTTTCCTTTGGCTGAACTTCGTTATATGATAAAGGAAAACTTCTAACCAAAATTTATCCAAAACAAAAGGGATCGATTTGAGGTGGAATGACGCCATCTGTGCTTTTTAGTTTTCTTTACTTTTTTAATTATTTGAAAGTATCATTTTTAAATATAATAATACAACACTTATATATTTACGATTCGATTGATAAAGGCATCATAAAAATATATGATTGATTTTTTACTTTGCTAACTCAGCTTCAAAAGCAAAAGCTTCCGCTTTGAAGCAGAGTTACCAAAGTAAACAATCAACCTATATAGACAAAATTATACTAAGCTATTATGTTTACCAATTTATTTGTCTTCCAATGACAAGAAACAGGAGATCTCCCTGAAAACGGCATATTTTTATATATCTCTGAATAATTTTATCCATGCGCTAAGATAAAACTCAAACAGGTTTCATGCTACTTGTCAAAAATCTATCCATTCTCTGTCACTCTCTGTCTAGTTAGTTTTTAGCAGAGCTAAAACGGGACCAAAGACCGAAAAAAGGTCCTTCGAGATACATACAATTTAAAAATGCGTTTTATTAGCGTTAAGCCATACATCATTTTGTTATACCGCAGTCATAGCAATAAACTGCCCCTAAATTTAATCGTGCCTTTACACTAAACTGCTTTTGTGTACTTGTTAAAACAGTACATTTTTCTTTTTGGAAAACGTTGTAAATATTTTTTTTATGTATCGTCACTAAATTTTCTTTTCATGGTTAACATCTTGTGATCAGTTATTAAATTGATAACTTACTAAAATTAAAGCTGACAGACATCCCTTATATCACTCTTAATGTCCTTTGTAATAATGATTATTATTCATTAATATATTTTGTGTTATTAAAAAAAAAACCAACTGTTTATTTACTATTCGGTGTAATTGATTCGCTTGAAATTATTCGAAATTCTAAATTAAACTTTTGTTATTTGTGGCGATTTCACCACATTCTCATCTGAAGTGAAGTGACGAAGCGTTCCAAAATGGTGGTTAACTGGTTAAACTTAGAGATGCGGGCTATGAAGTATTGCTTCTGGTACATATTTATGTGTGCTAGTCAGTATGGGTTTATAAAAAGTACTACTACAATACTATAGCCTCCTCACGATATTTTCCTTTCACCGAAAGCTTAAGCTCATTACGGAATAGGATAAGTCGATTCGAAGTTACTTCTATGTATGCTAGCCGTGTGGTGCCGGCTAAGACAGTGCCGGATTAAGCATGCGCGGGGCCTGTAGCAAATTCTTTCAAAAAGCCCTTGATCTGCTATGGGTTCTTAAGTATAAAGTGGTAAAAATACAATTCAATACACATAACATTTATTTACTCAGGCAGAGATGAATGGGTTTAAACATGCGGGGCCCCCTTTCGCGCGGGGCCTGTAGCAATTGCTACTCTTGCTACGTAGTTAATTCGGCACTGGGCTAAGAATAGTACCACTCCATATCTTCTTGTGGGTGTCGTAAAATGCGACTAAGGGGATGAGCAGTAGTATCCCCTGAGCACAACAGACAGCTACTGTGACCGCCAACCCGCCTGCCAAACGTGCCGATTATGACAATTCCCCTCTTTTTGGGAGAGACCTATGTCCAGCACTGGACGTTTTTCAATTGAATCAATCAATCAAAAATGCGATATCCGGTCACTCAAGCCCATTATCCAAACAATCATCATCGCACTTTGAATGAACCACACAGTTTATGGGCCATTGAAATATCAAGTAAGCAAAATTTTGTTTATTTTGAACACCCCTCCCTTCTTGTCAGCAATAGTAAGCAAAGCTTCCCATGTTGACGTAATCATTGGTATAATTTTGAACATAAAACAAACGATGATTAATTATTGCTTACGTAATCACCAATTGACGACCCGTCCTCTATGTCAACAAAAACATAAACCCACCTCTTAAACACTTGTTTAAGCACTAAGAGTATTTAATTAGTTTACGTTTTTTTTTTACTTTATGATAGTCTATATTAAATAGGGTTATTATATGGTACTTAAACTTATATGGCTATATGTTTGTTAATAAGTTTCCGTTTTGTAGCTTGGGTACACCTAACTTATATACTTACTAATTGTTTAGAGCTTCACTAGAGCTGTACCAAAGTTTCACGACGTTACTGCTTTTTTTTAAATAGCGATACAGAATTATATATTTTTTTCTATTAAAGGGTTTATGCATAGGCTATTCTTATTTCTCATTGCTTATTCATATTGCATAAATAATTATATTGAAAAGAAAATACGTGCTTCAATAAGAAACCCGTTAAAAATTTCACGGCGTATTTTTCGTACGTACGAACTGTCGTAAAGTCGGTTTATGGGAAATTACGTTTTTTTATGACAAAATCTAATGGTATGTTTTACGCAAAATATATTTAATATGTTTTTAAGGTTATCGTAAACGTATATTTTTCAGCTTACGTGTAGGGCTCATTCTAGACCTAAATCGATTGAGAATAAAGTACATAATGAATCCGAATATTTATGACGTTTTTTTTTGTTTCAGACCACAATCGATAGCAGTCAACCGCCCATAGAAAGTATTTTAAAGGTACGCTATAAAACTAATTGACTTTATATTTTAATGTTTTTGTTACATACTCACTTTTTGTGTTTCACAGGAAATGAAGTCACTACCTACCCCATTGTCTGTGATCGCCGCTACACCTAGGAAAGAATCTGAGAACAAATTTATTTTCAATCCTCTCACAAATAAAGTAAGTTTGTTTTTTGCACGTTTCTTTATACTATATATAACTGAGTTCCAATTTTTTGAAGCGATAAATGAGTAGTAAATATTTGTTAACAGTTAATAAACTACCTTATGCTGATAATAAAAATATGTTATTTGCTGGGACATGTTTACTTAATGAATAAACGAGTCCAATTATGAAAAATTCCTAAAAGTCCCAACAGACACGCGGACCGGATCGCTTACATGGTATGACGGACGACCGAAGTTATCAATCAATCGGCTTTTGGGTACATATGTCATGCGTGTTATAAATGGCAACGTCCATCTGTCCATACGTCCGTTACTTGCATAAATGGGAGTTACAAGTTTTTCGCACTTTGATAATGACGTCCATACCTGATTATGTCCACAAGGCGTCTGATAACTTCCGTCAGTTCTGCCGTCCACCGTACCACGTACACGGTCCTGGCCTCGCGTCTGTTAGGACTTTAATCTATGTCGCGTACAGCATTTCTCTTTTTAATATCTATGTAATTATCTATTTAATATTTTGCCTAACAACTATGGAGTAATTACAGATATTTGCTAAATTAATAATAATAATAAAACGACTTATCAGATCAGATTCAAGCAATAATAATTCATTAAAAAAATATACACATGATTATTGTAATTATTTCTGAAATACCAATACAGACTTATTTGAAGTAAGTAAATTGACACTACCAAAATATCATCGTGCCCAAGGTCGACGCGATAAATTAATAAAAACATATTATATCGGGACACCTGCGCGATTTATACGGACTCGAGACAATAGAGTTACTCGACGATTCTTAGAATAATTAAACTTGTAATAAAATTGTAACTTGAGTTATCGCCTCTCAAGTACTTTACCTTTCCTAATATGTGACGTCTTCGTGGTATTGTTTTTATAACTTTGACTCCTCGGTTGACTCTCGCAATCGTTTTCCTTGAGGTAGAAATGTATTTGTATACATCAGTTGACATTTTTATGTATTTTTTTATGGATAAGGTTTTTATGTTATTACGTTTGTTGTAACTTGCCGTCTGATGGCGCTGTAGAATATCCAACTCTATTCCTTTCAATCGATCGCCATGATAATGGATATAGATTTTTGAGTTTGGAGACTATTTTATTTATACGGATTGGATAACATCTGCCGGGTTCATCAGCTAAACAGTTATATAATCTTGCTATGCATTATTTATTTTCCTTTTATCATTATTTAATGGCATATAACTAGATATACAACTCTGACAGTATCATGTGAATAACATATTTTTGGAAAGATTTTATTAGTATCCAATACTTCATCGAAACGACGGCTATCCCATTCAAGGATCAGTTTTGTGGCACCTTAGAATAAAAGTTATGCTTTATATATATATATATAATATATATATATATATATATATATATATATAAATCTTCTGTGCGTATGTGACTAAAGTCCTCCTAAACGGTTGAACCGATTGTAATGAAATTTTTTGTGTCTATTCCTGAGATTCGAGAATGGTTAAGATTCACTATTTGGTCCAATTCAATTTTTATGCATGAAACTCGAACAGCTAGTTTCCAATAAAATATACAACTTGTGCACAAAATCTTCTTTAATATATTCTTTACATATTTACTTTACGTTGTATGTTCGTCCATTCATCCATAAGATGTCTACTGCTGGACATACGTCTCCCTCAATAGGGGGGGGGGGGGGGCACAATTGCCGCCATAATCGCCACGCTTGGTAGACGGATTGGCGATCGCAGTAAGGTCTTTTTGATACTCCGAGGATGCTACTGCCCCATCCTCTGGTTTATACCCCCCCTTAATAGCCTTTTACGAGACCCACGGGAAGATATGTGGAGTGCTACTATTCTTAGCCAGCAGCAGCAACAAATTGTGTGTAATAAATACATATACAAGTTAAGAAGATAAAGTGTTAAAATAAGACATTATTTTCTTTGTAGACTTCGTTCATTATAGTCTTCGTAACTGTATATTATCTATGATAACAAAATCTTTACTAAAACCTATAGCGAATTATAAGTTGTTCAGTTCAGTTTGTTTAATCGGTTCGATGATTTCCTAATTATAAACCAACCTACGTTGCCTTTGATAATAATTTGTGACGTGTAGTGAGTAAACATCGTTTTTGCTAATGAAAACCGGATCAAACTGGTTGATTAGATAGGGAGCCACGTTTAACTGATATTAATAATGACAATGGAATGTTATTTGACATTGTTAATCTACGTTGTAAACTATATAAATGCATTCTATATTTTTATGTTAGCTCTGTTTAATGATACGAAAAACGTAAAAAAAAAAAACCAAATACTGTGTTGCCACTCCCTAATTAAATTTCATGGTACAATTAATTATTGGTTTTTTAAATAAATTGTTTAATGTTAATTATAATTCTTTATTATTATTTATTTTTTAATTTAATAATTTCTTTAAATTTCTTGAACGATTTTTGATCCTATGATATTTGATATAACGAATCGATTATTGTTGTTTCCAATTCAAAGTTTAGATGTTAAATGTGTGAAGTATTGTTTGCTGCCAATAATGAACTTATATCTTGTCTATTGCTAACGATACATAGTGAGTTTCTACTATATACGAATAAATCTTATCACATAAAGGGTGACATTCATTTCTAAATCCAGTGTTGACGGCATATAATACACTATTTTTCTTAGTATTTGAGTTACATACACCCATTTGCTAGTCTCATGTGAATATAAGAATTATCTAATTTTTTATCAACACTTTAGCAAAATAGTGATTCTCTTGATAGTAGTTGCCAGGAACTTTGTAGCACCTCAAAATAGATGTTCCGCGTTACTATTTCTATTACACTTCACTTAACACATAACATAGGTCTAAGTTACATAAGAACTAATGCATGATAAATGTAGATCTCGCGAAAAAAACCCAATACATTGTTTTGTACGAGAAATTGGGTATGTAGAGTTAGTTAGTGAGTCAAAGCACCGTGTAAATACAATCATTGTGATTACACTTGTTAGTGTCGCGGAGCAATGGACGCCCGTTATGTAAGGCATTTGTCATTATTGTGGACAGGCATGGCTGTTGATGGATATTCGTCATTATGTAGTCATCGAGTTTGGATTGTAATTTAGTCACCATAAAAGTCCAGGAATCAATTTGCAGTGCTAACATTTATAAGTATATAGATCTGGAGAAACGTTGCTGAAGTTTAATTATATGTCAAAATTATGAATTTCGATATTATAATATAATTATGTGAAATTTCATAACGTTTCTATTATAATAAATATTATGCAAAACAGCTGACGAATAGAAAGCTAGTAACACTAGGTATAACAATCAAATTGATGTTTATTTTTATTAAATATTAATTTTTTATTTGAATAAAAAAAGTAATTTTAGTTTGAAGAATAAAGAACTGTTTTTTTTTTTAAATAATAATATTTCATTACAGGTACAAGAAAATCCTCAAATAACAAACACAGATCTCAAAACGCCAATTACTAAACCCGGTAAGTTTTTGTTTTTAACAATAAATACTATATTTAACAATATATACTATATTTAAGTATCATATTTATAAGGCCTTGACGAACTACGAAAGATGCTTTAGGCAGCGTCGCGGAAACATTTTTTCTTGATGGCTTACCAAGCCGATACGGGAGTGGCATCGACGACCACATAGAGCATATCCAAACAGCCCGCCTCTAACTCTAGGATCTGCAGTGCGTTCATGTCGTAACACGCGCTTCACAGAGAGCATCTTAAACCAGGCGGAGTTATGTAATTTGCAGCCGTCAGCAAGGGCTTTTTTGAACACATCACGATTTTCTGCCAGCTACGATGATAAAACATAAAATATTTCTAGTTTGTCAAACATGTATACTAAGTAGCATACTCTTGTACGGAGCCGAAACCTGAACTTCTTATAAGTAGGTATAATAATAATATATGTATGTATTTGCTAGTACATTTTTTAAATCGAATCACATCGTATGTTGTTTTCGTAAAGTGTCCACTTACCGTAATTAATGTTCGCCCTCACGCTGAACCGAAGCGCCAACTGTCGTTTTGATAATAAAATTAATATGCCACGACCATGATTTATACAATCTTGTTTTGATTTAATTATTTAAACGATAATTATTACATTAAATTATTGTAACGATATTCATATTAGTATCGATTTATAAGTAAAAAAAATTATTAGATATTCATTCCAATGTTTTTATTTTTATTAAATAAGGCGTCATTTTAATAAAGATTATTGACTTTTTAAGTAAAGCAGTGGGCGGAGGGACGTTGCATATTACAATAATACGTATTAAGGATAATGAGCTTGTTGTTACGTTTTGCACTGGTTTTTTTCTATGATCTAGAGTCTAGACGATGATTGAAATATGTTTTCTTAGATATCACTATAAACTTTCAAGTCGTCGGTTTTAAAGAAATATGTACATGTTTACAAAAGGTTTGGCCGATATGCCAATCACTATTTTATTCTTGGGGTAAACATTATCAGAATTGTATTGTTTTTGTACGATAACCGGGGTTATCATTTATCAACGAACTTAACATTATAATGTTATGATAAGGGCCACGCTTTGCAACGAAAAACATTCAGATAATACCGCATTACAAAAATATTGTATGGAAAATAATGCACAAAGATATCCAATCTATTTGAGTCAAAGTGAAGTTAAAAAAATAAATTTAATATAGTTTACTTCTACGGAGTGGAGATGATTTTCATGTGTTTGTTTTTACTTCGAAGAAGTGTTCCTAGTGAAATCATCGACTCCCTAATATTACATCGTAGGTCGCCTTTTGCTCTTCTTTATATTTTTTAATTATTTCGCTGTTCTGTCTCACTTCTCTTCACTTCGGTAGTTATGTTACTGTCATGAATATAGCTAGATATTATAAACGTTTTTAATCTTGTCGTATATCTGTTATCTGTCCGTTAGCTAGCTTCTAACTCGAGAAAATTGAATGTCCATGTTTAACGTATGAATCGTAAATGTTGGGTAACTAAAGATACGGAAAAAAAAACAACAGTGGATGTGGAAAAGATACGAATGTTAAGGTGGATGTGTGATTTCATTAGATAGGATAAGATTAAAAATGAGTGTATCAGAAGAAGCTTGGAAGAATGATGACAGATTTAAGTAGTAGAGCATTTAAGTAGTGATAGCGTGATAAGGAAACGTCATGAGGAGACATGAATGTCACGAAACTAAACTAATGTTTTGTACCTCTGTGAACTTGGCAGCCGACTTTCGACTTTTTTTTTTTTATTTCATTACCGTTGGATTCTACGTCGTTTGTACCCGTTTGTACCACTTTCATTTTCGTTTGTACCTCAAACCAAAAAAAGTTATAGCGTTTTGAAAATTTGACCCGCAGCCGACATTGGAAAGTCGAAAATTTTGCAAAGGGATCTGATTCGGGGTCGTTTGTACCCGTTTGAACCACCTTCGTTTTTCATTTTTCTCAAAACCCAAAAAAGATACGACCATTTGAAAATTTCGAAAAACTAACTTTCCAATTTTGAAAATTTCGAAAATCTGTGAACGGTAATCGACGCAGAATCGTTTGTACCCGCGCAAATCACTTTCATTTTCGTTTGTACCTCAAACCAAAAAAATTTAAGAGCCTTTTTCGATTTTGAAAAAACGAAGTTCATTTAGCGTCCACAATTATTGAGATATCTCAATTCTGTAAACGGGGTCCAGTAAGCGACGGTGTCGTGAGGTTTGTACCGCTTTGCGTTTCGTTTGTACCTCAAAGGGAAAAAAATTACGAGCATTTTAAAAATTTCAAAATATCAACTTCGACAATTTTAAGAACTTCGAAAATCTGTGAACGGGGATCGACGCAGAATCGTTTGTACCCGCGGGAATCACTTTCATTTTCGTTTGTACCTCAAACCAAAAAAATTTAAGAGCCTTTTTAGATTTCGAAAAACGAAGTTCACTTAGAGTCCACAATTATTGAGATATCTCAATTCTGTAAACGGGGTCCAGTAAGCGACGGTGTCGTGAGGTTTGTACCGCTTTGCGTTTCGTTTGTACCTCAAACGGAAAAAAATTACGAGCATTTTAAAAATTTCAAAATACCAACTTCGACAATTTTAGGAACTTCGAAAATCTGTGAACGGGGATCGACGCAGAATCGTTTGTACCCGCGGGAATCACTTTCATTTTCGTTTGTACCTCAAACCAAAAAAATTTAAGAGCCTTTTTCGATTTTGAAAAAACGAAGTTCATTTAGCGTCCACAATTATTGAGATATCTCAATTCTGTAAACGGGGTCCAGTAAGCGACGGTGTCGTGAGGTTTGTACCGCTTTGCGTTTCGTTTGTACCTCAAAGGGAAAAAAATTACGAGCATTTTAAAAATTTCAAAATATCAACTTCGACAATTTTAAGAACTTCGAAAATCTGTGAACGGGGATCGACGCAGAATCGTTTGTACCCGCGGGAATCACTTTCATTTTCGTTTGTACCTCAAACCAAAAAAATTTAAGAGCCTTTTTAGATTTCGAAAAACGAAGTTCACTTAGAGTCCACAATTATTGAGATATCTCAATTCTGTAAACGGGGTCCAGTAAGCGACGGTGTCGTGAAGTTTGTACCGCTTTGCGTTTCGTTTGTACCTCAAACGGAAAAAATTACGAGCATTTTAAAAATTTCAAAATACCAACTTCGACAATTTTAGGAACTTCGAAAATCTGTGAACGGGGATCGACGCAGAATCGTTTGTACCCGCGGGAATCACTTTCATTTTCGTTTGTACCTCAAACCAAAAAAATGTAAGAGCCTTTTTAGATTTCGAAAAACGAAGTTCACTTAGAGTCCACAATTATTGAGATATCTCAATTCTGTAAACGGGGTCCAGTAAGCGACGGTGTCGTGAGGTTTGTACCGCTTTGCGTTTCGTTTGTACCTCAAACGGAAAAAAATTACGAGCATTTTAAAAATTTCAAAATACCAACTTCGACAATTTTAGGAACTTCGAAAATCTGTGAACGGGGATCGACGCAGAATCGTTTGTACCCGCGGGAATCACTTTCATTTTCGTTTGTACCTCAAACCAAAAAAATTTAAGAGCCTTTTTAGATTTCGAAAAACGAAGTTCACTTAGCGTCCACAATTATTGAGATATCTCAATTCTGTAAACGGGGTCCAGTAAGCGACGGTGTCGTGAGGTTTGTACCGCTTTGCGTTTCGTTTGTACCTCAAATGGAAAAAAATTACGAGCATTTTAAAAATTTCAAAATACCAACTTCGACAATTTTAGGAACTTCGAAAATCTGTGAACGGGGATCGACGCAGAATCGTTTGTACCCGCGGGAATCACTTTCATTTTCGTTTATACCTCAAACCAAAAAAATTTAAGAGCCTTTTTAGATTTCGAAAACGAAGAAGTTCACTTAGCGTCCACAATTATTGAGATATCTCAATTCTATCAACAGGGTTCGATTAGTGACAGCGCCGAGTGGTTTGTACCGCTTTGCGTTTCGTTTGTACGTCAAACGGAAAAAAAATTACGAGCATTTTAAAAATTTCAAAATATCAATTTCAACAATTTTAGGAACTTCGAAAATCTGTGAACGGGGATCGACGCAGAATCGTTTGTACCCGAGGAAATCACTTTCATTTTTGATTGTACCTTAAACCAAAAAAAAATTATAGCGTTTTGAAAAATTGACCCGCAGCCGACTTTGGAAAATCGAAAATTTTGCAAAGGAATCTGATTTAGGGTCGTTTGTACCTGTTTGTACCACCTTCGTTTTTCATTTTTTTCAAAACCCAAAAAAGATACGGCCATTTGAAAATTTCGAAAAACTAACTATTCCAATTTTGAAAATTTCGAAAATCTGTGAACGGGGATCGACGCAGAATCGTTTGTACCCGCGGGAATCACTATCAATTTCGTGTGTACCCCAAACACAAAAAAAAAATCAAATTTCAAATTGCCGTATAATTTTTGGGTTTTGAAAAACATGAAAAACAAAGGTGGTACAAACAGGTACAAACGACCCCAAATCAGATCCCTTTGCAAAATTTTCGATTTTCCAAAGTCGGCTGCGGGTCAAATTTTCAAAACGCTATAACTTTTTTTGGTTTAAAGTACAAACGAAAATGAAAGTGATTCCTGCGGGTACAAACGATTCTCCGTCGATCCCCGTTCACAGATTTTCGAAGTTTCTAAAATTGTCGAAGTTGATATTTTGAAATTTTTAAAATGCTCGTAATTTTTTTCCCTTTGAGGTACAAACGAAACGCAAAGCGGTACAAACCTCACGACACCGTCGCTTACTGGACCCCGTTTACAGAATTGAGATATCTCAATAATTGTGGACGCTAAGTGAACTTCGTTTTTCGAAATCTAAAAAGGCTCCTAATTTTTTTTGGTTTAGGGTACAAACAAAAATGAAAGTGATTTCCTCGGGTACAAACGATTCTGCGTCGATCCCCGTTCACAGATTTTCGAAGTTCCGAAAATTGTTGAAATTGATATTTTGAAATTTTTAAAATGCTCGTAATTTTTTTCCGTTTGAGGTACGAACGAAACACAAAGCGGTACAAACCTTTCGGCGCTGTCACTAATCGAACCCTGTTGATATAATTGAGATATCTCAATAATTGTGGACGCTAAGTGAACTTCGTTTTTCGAAATCTAAAAAGGCTCTTAAATTTTTTTGGTTTGAGGTACAAACGAAAATGAACGTGATTCCCGCGGGTACAAACGATTCTGCGTCGATCCCCGTTCACAGATTTTCGAAGTTCCTAAAATTGTTGAAATTGATATTTTGAAATTTTTAAAATGCTCGTAATTTTTTTCCGTTTGAGGTACAAACGAAACGCAAAGCGGTACAAACCTCACGACACCGTCGCTTACTGGACCCCGTTTACAGAATTGAGATATCTCAATAATTGTGGACTCTAAGTGAACTTCATTTTTCGAAATCTAAAAACGCTCTTAAATTTTTTTGGTTTGAGGTACAAACGAAAATGAAAGTGATTCCCGCGGGTACAAACGATTCTGCGTCGATCCCCGTTCACAGATTTTCGAAGCTCCTAAAATTGTCGAAGTTGGTATTTTGAAATTTTTAAAATGCTCGTAATTTTTTTCCGTTTGAGGTACAAACGAAACGCAAAGCGGTACAAACCTCACGACACCGTCGCTTACTGGACCCCGTTTACAGAATTGAGATATCTCAATAATTGTGGACTCTAAGTGAACTTCGTTTTTCGAAATCTAAAAAGGCTCTTAAATTTTTTTGGTTTGAGGTACAAACGAAAATGAAAGTGATTCCCGCGGGTACAAACGATTCTGCGTCGAATGCCGTTCACAGATTTTCGAAATTTTCAAAATTGGAAAAGTTAGTTTTTCGAAATTTTCAAATGGCCGTATCTTTTTTGGGTTTCGAAAAAAATGAAAAACGAAGGTGGTACAAACGGGTACAAACGACCCCGAATCAGATCCCTTTGCAAAATTTTCGATTTTCCAAAGTCGGCTGCGGGTCAAATTTTCAAAAGGCTATAACTTTTTTTGGTTTGAGGTACAAACGAAAATGAAAGTGGTACAAACGGGTACAAACGACGTAGAATCCAACGGTAATGATATAAAAAAAAAGTCGAAAGTCGGCTGCCAAGTTCACAGAGGTATGTTTTTGTTTTCTAACTAGCTAACTGTGTTGACCGGAAGGGTCTTTACAACTTCACCTTGACTTTGGGGTTAAAAGAATGTTAGGTACGGATATAGAGGTAGAGGGAGATCAAGAAGTCATGGAAGCATTGTGTGAAAAACGATAACTATATAGAAGGTATGAATGAATGCTTTGATAATGATGTGAAGTGAAAGAAAAAAAATTGTTGGGCCAATCCTACTTTATATAGGACTAGCTGCTCTCCGCGGTTTTACCCGCGTAGTCCCCCTTCCCGTGGAATTTTCAGAATAAAAACTATTCTATGTCACTCCCTGGATTTCAAACTATCTTCATTGCAAATATCATCTAAATCGGTCCAGTAGTTTTTTAAGTTTATTCATTACATACAAAAATACAAATCTTTCCTGTTTATAATATTAGTATAGATAAGAGTTAGGAGATAAAAATGACATTAGGTTAATTAGGGTATTATAAATAAAGTTATTTGTGAATTAAATCGGAAAAAAAAAAAAGATTAGATATTTTTGAAAAAGATATTTTAGTGGCTATTTATGATAAATAATATTGGTTATCATAACCTATGTTATAAATGTCCAGTCGTAATTTATTTTCCACCTAAGCGCATATCCGTAGTTAGTTATTGACAATCTGTCGAACAATTACCCAATGGAGCGCTTATTTGGATAGTTCGTAAGACGGGACCGTGTGAGAACGGACTCTGTTTGGACAATACATATCTGTAAACTTTGCAACTATTAACGATCAATTATTTATTGTGTGATGTATATTAATTGGTTACTTGGACCATAGACGTTATAATAATTATAAACGATTTATGTATTTAGAGATAATAGTTGTAACACTGAATCATACTAATAGATAAATATCGAGTTAGTTACAAACAGCACATATATATTATTACGTTTAAATTATATACAGACGTATTATTTTCCGATATGGCAATAATCCGTATTGATGACTATTTATTTAACAGCTCTCAAATATACATATAATTATCACGAGATGGCGATTTTGAAGCGATGATGGCTTAACGGTAGTGCGAACAGCTATTGCTTCAATGGATATAGGTTTAAATCCATCCACCCTTTAATATAATGAGTCAGAGCTTTCGGTGGAGGAAAATATCAATGAAACCATAGATAGCATGGTGTTAGGCTATACACACTAATACCCATCTGGTTAGCAGCTATCGCAAAGTTTGATAATCTGTCGCAAAACATCTAGCATGATGCTCTATGAACATCACTTGAAAGTTTAGTATCTCTAAGCTTAGGTCGAAGCGCTAAGTCTATACCGTGTAAGAACAATTCTTCACTGGATTTTGTCCTAATATTCATTGGTTTAGGTAGAATATTATGGCAAGAATGCTAAATTTGATTTTCGGTTTTAAAATCTAATTTTAATTACAATAATGGATTTAACGATATTTGAGTACAATCATAATAAAAAAATATTAAAATATTTGTATGATATTAATAAATGCATAATGAAATCATATCAATAAAGTTAATAAGCTATTGAAGCTATTTGAAACCTTGAACAAAATTCAAGATCCAAGACATATTTCAGGGTACATAATTAAGCTACTCGAAACTATTTTAACAAGAGTATAGTGCCTCTACATTCTTTATTTGTAGGGTTGTCAAAATCCATTTTTACAATATAGTAAAGCATATGTACACACAAAAGAAATGATATAAGTAAAATCATCCAGATAACAATTCATTCAAAAATGATATTTTTTAAATCGAATTAATTATTTACTTAAATTGAGAATGTAGCAAACGTATTTAAAAATTTATCATTTGAAGTTACAAAGCAAAACATGTTTTTAAACAATAATTATACAATTATTTATAATTCTAGAATCATAGAATTAAAATATTCAGACCGGCAGTAGCTTCACGCGGAGGGAAGCTATTTAAGTTATCGTACGTCTTACGTTACGTACCGGTGATTACGCAATTCCGTGCCGCGTACTAGCTCACATATATATTATTTGGTTTCAATGTTAAACGAGTTTTTGTATGAAAAAATTGCTTATAGTCGTTATTACTCCATGTCAATAATATAGACATGGTGGCGTTTAAAAATATTGCCAACCCTAGTCCGCGGTTCCACGGTAACGGCGTGTCGGGATCGACGGTAAAATGTCGAGACTAAAACGCTTCGCGATAAAAAATCTATTTTATAATATCGGCCGCGCTAATTGGCTCCTAAGTCGATTGAGAACAGCTCGAAAGCGACTAACTCGATTCCAACTTTAAAAAAACTTTCGACAACTTACTGTTTTTTGTTGTTTGCGGTAATATGATTTTAAACCGACTTTGAAAATTGATCTCGATTTTTCTGACAGGTTATTAATTTTAATACGCAAGGAATAATAGTTTAAAATTGTAGGTCTCCTTTTCGGGTATTCTTTACTATTTATGTTTAAATATTAATTTATGGTGTAAATACACTTATTTTCCCCCCAATAAATAGGCGCGTACTCCGATGCCAGTTGCAAGCTAAATAAATTATATAGAACTGCCCTTTGTCAATCGATAAATAATCGTTAGTAAATATCCTTATAGTACACAGAAAATTACATTTACAATATGTTTAGCGATCAACTATAGTAAAGTTTGGGATGTTGACAGATGTTAATATAAAAAAAATTAAAACATTAGAGAAATAATGAGTCTTTACATTACATTTAATATCTACACAAATAATTAAAAAGAAAACATGAAATCTGGATTTTGATAAATAAACTAAACATAACACTTAAATGTTAACTATCTTAATAACAAGGTTTGAAGGTTTAGTGCCTTAATTAAATATTTCGAACTATTTATTTTAGGAATATATCTTATTCTTTATACATTGATATTTTTTTCTAGTCATTTTATTTGCTTCTATATTCCATGCTCTTTAAAACGTTTTTCTCAAAATATTCCACTAACGATTTTTTGTATTATTATAATACAATTATTTCTAAATTTGTTTACCTACTAACTGATCAGAAGTACGTTTATTATAATTACTAGAGATGTTCTAACTATTCGTTTCTTATTAAATATTCGGCATATTCGGCAGTTTTACCGAATATTCCACTTAATCACTTATTCGGCGAAGTAGTGATGAAAGCTTTCACAGTACTAAGTTGTATATATAGGATTGAGCATAATTAAACAATCCAATGTGTTTGAAGTTTAAAGTTATTTTATGAGTTATTTAATTAAGTGTTTAACTTTACTAACCAACCGACAGACAACCACTATTGAACGTAGGTCTGCCTTAATAAGGGGGGTATTGGCATAATCGCCACGCTTGGTAAGTGGATTGGCGATCGCAGTAGGTGTTTCTGGTACTCACAGGATGCTGCTGCCCATCCCCTGGTTTATCGGTTTATCCCTTAGTCGTCTCTTATGACAACCACGAGAAGATATAGGATGGTACTATTCTTAACTGACACCACACGGTATGTAGCTTTAATTCCAATAATATTATACAAAAGAAGAAACTTATAAAGATATTATAGACTTCGCAAACAAAAATTAATCGAAACAAAAACACACACGTAACTAAAGGTTTACTTCTGTACCTACTATATATAATGCAATGATAATTTGAGGTGTTTCGGAACAGCAGGTGGGTGAGGTTCAAGGTCAATCCGCGCATTCCTAAAGGAGTAGGAACTTGTAAAGTTTCAATACGGGAATCACGTATTCCGAAAATTCGGCCGAATAGTTATTATGTTCGGCACATCTCTAATAATTACTACAAAGTCATATATGTATGTATGTATGTTCAGATAGTAGCGACACCTGTCGTCGAAACGAATAAATTATAAAACGACAAAATAAAACAACATGTGAACAACAGAGTGCGCACGTTGCCGCTATGGCCTCGAAAATACGAACACACGCAAACGTTGTGACAGCAGCCGGCGGGTGCGTCTCCCCGCACCGCTTCGGGCAAAATATTTGCACTCGCTAACTGAATAGTGAATATTAAATAATGAACGCGCCGGATGTAAGCGTACTATACGATTTAATGGATTTATTTTTTTCGATTGTAAAGTCTGCAACGTTATGAGTTTTGTATAAAGCGTTTTGGGTTCGTTTTAATATGGATTTAAATTTTTCAGTCTCTTACTATTATATGCGTTAAGAACAATTAATAACATAGCAACCAAGAACTCTTTGAATTTGATGAAATAAAGGATCATTTATTTAATTATACTTATACAAACGTTATTCTGTTAGTGGAAAAAAAACGTCGAAAAATTGACAAAATCATAAAACTATGATACAGGGTTGTCACACATACTTTATATACAGTATCGTAATATTTTGCGTATACTAAAAAAATACTCTCATCCCTAATTCAATTATTAGGATTTTTTACTTTATCCCTTTACCATTTTCTTAATTTAATTTTCGTAATATTAGAAATATAAATGTTTGTATTTGTATTTCTTATGAACTGTTCACCGATTAAAATGAAGTTTGGTGTAGAGGTTCTAAATTGCTTCGTCGCTTTACGATTAGCGAAGCGAGCAAGTAATAGTTAGTTGATAATTAATAAATTATAAATAATGGACGTAAAATCAACATTTTTGTCAGTCAAAGTTTAATAGCACCGGTGTGAGGGGTTCGGGAGGCGAGGGGAGGGGGCGCATCACGACATGTCTATCGTATTCGGTGACAGGACCATTCGAGCGGATTTTGCGAATTATTTTTTCCACCCGTTCAGAACGATCTCTTCTACTTTTTGTGTCTGCGATATCCGAGGTCGGCGGGAATAAATAATTCGGTACAAATAAAAAACCGTACTTTGATGCGTGAAATTTTGACACAACATTTTGGTAAAAACTTGTTAAATAACTGATGGAAATGTTTCTTTCTCGACAGGCGATGGATTCTTGTATGTAAATAGTAGAAGTCGTCGTCACTTAACAATAAACCAACGGGTGAAATAGATTTCAATAATACAAACAATTCGGTTTTATATTGTGTTAGTAAATTCTCTGTCTGTTCATTTGTTGACTTATAACTCAATAAAGACGTAACCGATTTAAGTGATTCTTCTGTTCATTCATTGATTAATTTATTGGTCATGTTTCAATAAATATTATATCAAAAATAGGAATGGAGGTAATAATGAAATATGTTCACAAAAATTATTATTAATACGTTGTCTTGAAAATGTTATATAAATTGTTGAGTATTTAAAACATATACTATAGTGAATTTAAATTAATTATTTCATACAAGTATGAGACTACTACGCACATCTACTTTATTATGAAGTTACTTAATTATCAAATTTAAAAGGCAAAACCTTTCATATGACATTAAAGCCACACTTAAACTCTGGTTGTAAAATATTTATCGGAGTACACTTAATTGGTAATTCGAGTGTAAATTTCTTAATTACTAATAAGCACCAGATTTTACTCATAACATTAATGTTATAACTTATATTGGAATTGTATATACACTCTTTATAGTGAAGTGATTATACTCTCAAATACAATAAGATTTATTATCATTTTCGTCTTCAATAGAGTTTAAAATAACGCAATAAACATTCTACTAATTCACGTTTATATGATCATATCTCTACTTGTCCGGTAATAATTATCGCGTGATAGTAATGATGATGAAGTATCACATAACTACTATACTCCATTTGTACTTGCGAGTTATTATGTCCATGGTACGTACATTGGGATCGTAATGTAATGTTCGCTATTAATCGCAATTCCCGACTACTACGGAAGTCAAGTTTATTGATTACCGACACGTCTTTGAACGGTTGTTCGTTAATTCAGTACCCGTCTATACCAAATACTAATATTATTCTACAATATTTTTACTGTATGGGGGTAGTTCACACAGGCTTGAACCCACCTAAACAAGTTCTAGAATTCTCTATAAGAGAACACCGGGAGGAAATTTGGACATCAGTCCTAAGCACCTGTGCCCTCCGACAGCATCACTTGACAACTAAAATTTGTAAATTTAGTGTGTAGCTCCTAAGGCCCCCCCCCCTCCTTTCCAATGATTGCGTAAGCATTGACATAATTTTAGAAAAGACAATAAAAATTAATAAGTAAATATTGCTTACATACGTAATCGCCATTCAAACCGCCGTGCTCCATGCAATCAAAAACAAGCAAACCATTCAACCCCCACCCCCATGGATTTTTATTTATTTTATAGTTTTATGGAAGACTTACAGTCAAATGTTGAATGTAGATAGAAGAAAATATGAAAGTATTACAATTGCTTCTTATAAGCCTCCGCTAACATAATATTTGATATCTAAATATACTTAGTATTAGTGTTGACAGATTTAGTATCCGAGTCTATTTTATCATTTTGTTGCTGCACTTAAATATCGTGTTAGCGGATACTAGAGATAAAACATTTAGTTAAGACTGATATTCTTACGTGATATTAATTATTGTCATACAATTGTATTTATGTTTGGATTGAACGTGCGTTTTCTAAATTGTAAAGTGATGTGATATAGAACCAGGCAACGTTTTTGAAAAAAATCCAGAATTTAATTATTATTAATACTACCTGTTTTTAAAGATAATGTTTTCGAAATTTTTCATAATACTTTGTAGCAAACAAAAACGATGTTTAGGTTAACGGAGCAGGACGACTACGTCTAAAGCTTCACCAGGTCATCACCAGGAAGACCTTAAAAAGTTAAGAAAACCATCACGTGATTAATGGACGACTCCTAGACAATAGGAATGAAGTTATTAGTCATGTATTCGCATAGGTGGATACATAGATACGTCAGAATTGGAGTAGCCTGCATAATAGTTAATTATCCAGGAATTCTGGTTTAGTGTTTGGCTTGTATGATTCATAGGCTGCCCAGAATCGAGAGGTTTGGCCCGGTGAGTCAACGCTGTTAATTATAAACATTGGAATATTTCATACAGTATTAATAGTGATTGTAATTTTTATATTAAGTTTACATTTTTCAAAGTAGATTGAGTTTTAATTTAAGGGATGTTGTTAAAAAATACAAACTCTCTTAATTCCAAACGTACATTTAACATTCTGACAAAGAAATTTAAATGTTTCTAAATGCATTAATAAGTATTTATTAAATTTTTTATAATAATTATCTGCATATTAAAAAAATCAATCTAAAGTTTAAATAAAAACATTTTGTCATGTTTTATTTGGTTACATAAATGGATGCTTCATATTTTGGTAAAAATAAAGACTTACTTTTTTTAAATCAAATATTTCTATTGTAATGCACGATTTAAAAATTGTAACATTGTCACTTGTCAAAACAATTCTCAAGTATTAGAGATCCATTGATTACTAAGGAATTGTTTTTCAACTTTTACGGCATCCCCCAATCGTAAAAGTATTATTGTACGCATTCTCTCACCACCCTCCTCTCGCCACTAAAACTCCTTGCTCCCAGCTTACTCCCACCATCCAGAATCGTTGCACCCTCCGAGAATAACGTGCTAGGTTCAATTCTCCTGCAAATAAATCAGCATTTAGCTCATTGAAAAGGTGTGTAACATTTATTACTACGGGATGTGTTTTGAATCTTCAATAAATAACTACGCCATTATGTGATTAAACTTGCTCCTAGTTTAATAAGAAAATTGTGGTCATTATATACTTGGGTCGATTGATTTAGTACCGTTTACGTTTAAACTTTTATGATTCATAGTGAGTTTGAAAGATGAAATATGTATTTTGCAGTGGGTAAATAATTGTAATATCTCCTATATGGTGTTAGTGATATAATAATTACGGCACCATTTACCATTATTAAAACACGGAGTATTTTAAAGTGTAAATATATTTTTAAAGCTATCAATATTTTTATTGTTAGACGTGCTAAGATTTAGAGGTTTTTGTTATCAAATAATTTCTGTTCTATCACTATATCGTGTGGTATAGATACAGTATTTTAGTTGACAGAAAAAGTTTGACACAATAAGTTTTAATTTAGGAAAATCCATATTAAAGATGCCTTGGTGTTAAATGGCGGGTATATTTAAAGATGACATACTTAGATTGATTGAATATAAAATGAAATCGACCAAATTACAATTTACCGTTGGCATAAAATTTAGACATTTCCTGAAAACAAGTCGTGAGAAACCATAGAATTAATGAGTATCCGCGACTAGTGAATAATATCAAATAAAAATTACTAGAAGTATGTATATTTAAAAAAATGCGTGTAATCTTCCAAAGTGAGACTTTTTGTACTTTAGTCGAAATTCGATCATAACAAATAAAAATAAACTCCTTTGTTATTAAAAATATTCGTCAATAGCTATTAAAATGATGAAGAATGGAAGAGACAAATATCTTGAACTGTTTTCTCCTTTACCAAATAATTATATATTGCTTTCGGTTACTTCTTTAACATAACACTATATCTGTTACAATCACTTCTTCACAATATGCCCAAAGAAATTTTACTTCACACTTCAAAAATATTATAACAATATTATCCATAAGTTATAGCAATCACCTGAGTCGATTATTAAAGACATTATATGTGGGTATAAGTCATGCAGTGAAGAGAACTTGTTACTACGTGGTCGATCCTTACCGTAGCCTTCGCGTCTCCGCTGCGGAGTTTTAGGATGTAAAGTTACCGGCAACTCACTGAGCTCAGGTGCCGTGCGCTCTCCAAATACCGTGATTAACTTGGGAATTTTCAATTGTTTTCATCTATGTTTTATGACTCGACTCGAGGCTTCATGTTATTTTTTATCTGCCATTGTAAAGTTATTGATAAGTTTTGTTTTGTCATCTAAGTTGGTGCGTGTTCTTCTTTTAATCTTCTTCTGTTTTTTTTTTAATATGCGCTAGGCAAAACTGTGCACTTTATCTGGTGTCATCCAAGAACTGAGGATGATAGATGAGAATTTATTGACAGTCGTATACGTCTAATATCGTTAAAGCCACTAGTTGGATAAACATTTTCACGTGTTTTTCATGCGTGTATAGTGGTCATAATCCAGAAGGGCTTAATTACCCTACTACCCCTTTAACTGTTCGAAATCAATATTCTCTTTTGTTGATTCTATGAGTTTTTGTCCTGGTAATAATATAACCGATCGAATAAAAAATCTAACCTGACCGGCGATCAATTGCAAATTGTACTAATGTTTTTGGGCCTAGAACGCGCACTTGTTTTTATTTTCTCGACGTCTCGACCTGGTTGCACAGGCCGTGGTCACGAGACGACTGAGGGTGTTGCGGTGTCTTCGGCAGCGGGGTAAGTAACGTCGAGAAAATAAAAACAAGTGCGTGTTCTAGACTCGAAAACATTAATAAAGTATGAGTACAAAGCGCGAAAGTTTAACAAGTGAAATTGCAAATTTCCATCCATTCATTTAACTGAAAAAAGTCCAAATAAATATCCCCCAAATATCTCCACAACTATTGCATTTACGTTGGTAATACCAAAATTTGTTACCAAGGTATCATTGGCTTTTTACAACATCATTCTATATATGTATTAAATAGTCGCTTCGTGTTTTATGCATGTAAGTTACTGCTTAATTTTTGCACGAAGTAAATTTATTTAGTATTTTTTTATAAATATAAATTAAATGAACTTAATTAACATTACAGGTAAGATTTAAAGAGACATTAATGTACTTTTTCGTTTTCAAATCTAATTATCATATTTGATATCTTAATTCAATGAATTAAGTTAATGTTATAAGCCGTTAAGCTTAAAAGCGTGTTTTTGTGCTAATAAAGCTCGCACGCTGCCTCAAAGAGCATAATAGCATGTAAAAATCGTCGGTTTAACTTGCCAAATTGAGTGATTCATTGTTATAAAGCGGTGCTGTCCGGCGGCAGGCAGTGGCTGCCTGAAACAATTTAACCTCTGCACGTGATAGAGTGGTGACAATTCCGATAAAGTGATTATCGATGATCATACTATTTCTTTCGTGTAGAATATGTTGTTATTGTGTTATGTTCTTTTTTAGAAGAATAATAATTTGATATGTCGATTATCCACAAAAATGAGACAATAGGAAGATAATAGTAAAACAATGGAAAGCTGGCGGAAACGTCAGGTTAGTGCTCAAGGGGTTAAAAGAGTAATGTCTTTTATAAATTAGGTCAGATTGTTAATAGTAACATTATAAGAAAATTTTATGCCACTAAAGTAATTTAAAGTTTTGATGGATAAACGATAAAACGCCGCAAAAATAGAATAATTTCTATTAATTACTATAGATAATACATAATTTAAAAACAAACATAAACCAAGACGTAGTATTCTACGAAGTACAATATTTAAGAATTGAATAAGTAGTACTAGAATAATCAAACATTAATAAAATTCAGAAATTACTATGTCAGGGAAATATTTTTTTGCGCCGGTATACTAGTTCAGTGCACTGCCTTGGTGGCGCAGTTGTATTACGGTACGACTGTCGTTCTGAGGTCTCGGGTTCGATCCCCGGGTCGGGTCAAGTGATATTGGGTTTTTTATACTCAGTATCATCCCGGATTCTGTAATTTGTGCCCGATATGGCGACAGGCTCGCCCCCTGGCACATCTGGAACGGAACTAATCTTTGCGAAATGCGGGTTGGTGTAGTTCGCTATACTTACTCTGCCTAACCCTTCGGGAATAACAGGCGTGAGCTTATGTTATGTTATATGCAGAAAAACTTACCAAACTTTCATCATAATCGGATGAATACTGTAGGAGCACATATATTGGACAAACATACAATGATTTTTATTTATATCGATGTATGTCTATATAACTGAGCTGTCAAATAATGTGTGTTGCTTTCAGTTATAAAATTTTATCGATAAATGGTAGGAATAATTGAAGGCACTAGTTGGTACACAGTTGGCGAGATTTCATTTGCGTCTGTTTACCAATATCTGCGGTTTTCTAGTCCATGTGTCTACTCCTCCAGTTTCGATCAGATTTATTGCATCTGATGTGCACCCACCCACTACTCCAATATTCCCCTTATTCGTGTTCTATTTGCAAATCCGATCGGTTGATTTGTTTGAAATTGTATTTAATTAATTGATACCACTTATTGTTAAATCAATCTACCGATTTGTATTAATTTAATTTTAAAAATTAAGCACTCACCTTAATTGCAAACACGTTTTAAACTGCTGACTTAGATTTCATCTTGAAATATAAGTTTGCTTTGATAGTAAGCGATGATAATTTGCTATATAGTATATGCTTTATAGTATATATTAATGTTCTTATGATATTAACTGTTGTATAAACATGATTAGTCTTTAATTCACAATATGAACGGAAAGATATGACATTTCTTTCGTTTCGCTTCCACAACCGATGCGGAAGTCAAAAAGGCGCTCGCCTTCGAATCTGAATGAATTCGTTAATTACTCTCTGTGTAAAAGATATTTAAATGTACGCTTTTGTTCATAAAATCAGAATTTTGTCGTATTTGATCGTAACTTTTAATTACTGTAAAATAATTTAGATAATGTTTTTAACTTTTGGATTAGTATTAGTAATAAATTTAAATTTTTTGTTGTGTAGCCTTATTTTTACTACATGAATTTACAAAATTAATAATAATTTCAATATTTATCTATGCCATTGAGAAGAAAGACTAGTGTACATTGATTAGTATAACAAAGCTTAATTGATTTCTAACGAAAATAGATTTCGGATTCATTTTTCATCTGAGATGTTAGAATTTTTTAAGATTAAGATTAATATTTGTTAAGATTTAATTTTTAGTTAAAGAGTAATTCTAAAGATTTAAAAACTTAATTTGTAAATCGTAACTGGCTCTTAAACCTACAGTAAACACCGTTAGTTGTGAAGAAATATTATAATAAAATGTAGATAATAAGGAGAAATAGTACTTTTCCGTCTACAATAGTCCGTATATTGAGTTTTAAAATAACATTTTTAAACAAAGCTTTCTTTTTGAAGCAACCACCAGCAGCTACCCGTTTTCCAATAAATAATATATTGAGATAGTTCGCAAGTCGGAAACGCGTCTTGCAGAATTGAGAAGTTATAGGGATGCTGTGATCTCGCTTCAATACTCACACCCACTTTTAGATTATAAAGTTTCTCGCTGAGATACATATTAACATAATAGTACATATGTATATATATTTATAGTTTTTTGTCCTTATATACCTATACCAATTATTGTATTTCTAAGTGTTGCAGCTCTGGAAACAATTTTGTTTTATTGTAAATATTTTTTATAAGATTATTTTTATACTATTTGTGTCAAATATAATGAGTGAATTTAACATTCGTACCCTTTATATTAAAATTGTCTGTCCGATTAAATTCCCGGTTATTGTTTGTTGTAATAAATATATTACACCATTACGTAAATTATACCAAATATTAAGTTAAATTAATAAAAACCTTTTAAACATAATAATATTATAATCACTTAATTCGTCTATCCATGAAAGTGATTCGATGCGTAAACGAACGCGTTTGCGTGCAAATCGAAATCCAATTACCATTAAAAAGCGTGTACATTTTTCCACAATTGGAATGTTTCATTTTCAATTGTGAAGCGAAATAAATCTCGTCCCGATATGCGAATTTAATCGCGATACGCCATCTATCGACCCCGTAGGACCAACATGGGCTCCACCGAGGGTATGAGTGAGACGCCACCCTCCACTCACGCCCAGGCGCCCACAGATCTCTACTGTGTATAGCTTCAATGTTAAACAGTGGGTCAACTTTTTATACTACAATAAAATATTTTAGTGCAATGTACTTCAAATTGATAAATATTGAAAAAGAAAACAAATTTATTTCTAATTTCAATAATAATAGCTTTTTACTAGAAACATTTAAAAAAGTGACAGTTGGACGCGGTTTCGACCCCACCCATCCAACTCTAAGAATGAGCCTCGGCTTTCCGTGAAGGAAACTATCGTCAGGAAACCATAGCATCGTGGTAGGACATTTTATAATAATGCCCGCCTTGGTAACTACCACCTTCTAGTATGAAAACCTGTCGCCAAATAACAATATGTGTGTTTTGGCAGCATCACTTGAGAACCAATATCTCTAGGTTTACCATCAGGTTTACCATCTTGGACTACATCGTAACTTAACATCAGGCGTGTTTGTAGTCAAAACACTGAACCTATGAAGTGTAAAAATGTCTAAATTTTCTTATTTGAAAATGAATTGTTTATAGACATACCTTTTTCTCATATATAGAACTAATGTTTGTAATAAATTTTTGTCGTCACTTTAACATCAGGTGAGATTGTAGTCAAAACCATTGAACCTATAAAGTGTAAAAAATCTAAAGTTTCTTATTTGAAAATAAATATTTTATAGACGTACCTTTTTCTCATGTATAGAAACAAAAGGTTTGGTAACATATATATTTTTTTGATTATCTTAACAATTTGAATGGACATATATTTTATAAGAATTTGATATCCAATTCCTATAAACTATGTTTACAAGATATACCACGTTTTTATAGTCAAAAATATTTCATAGCATGTATATGAATTTGTCTCACTGCAGCATAATTTATGTATGACACTACCGTTGTATTACGCTGTACTTCGGTAGCGTCAGTACGTCTATTTCAAGAGCAGATACTAGTTTACTATTAATGTTCGAAAGATTTTACATTATTGTTCTACAGTCAATGGAGATGGTTTAGAACTAACGATTTCCCTTCTATATCTTTTGAACTGTGTTAGAAATATAGGATATTAATATTTACAATATTTTGCGCCACGTTGACGGAACGCCATGTTAGAAACGTTTAATTTGAATTGTTGAGAAATTATTAGCAACAACAACGAATACATTATTCATTGATATCAAAGAAAGGAAAAGCATATTATGCCTCTCTTTCACACACCCGGTATATAATAAATAAATCTATACTTATAATACAAGATTTACGAGATGAAATCTGTACGTCGAAGATATTTAAGCAAAAAAATACTATGCCGGGCTTCAAAATCGACTACAGAACACACATTTCTATAGTTTTAAAAAAATTGTCTGTCTGTCTGCTTATTAATTTGTGTACCGATCACGCAAAAACTACTGAACCGAATTCGATTAAAGTTGGTAATAACATATATTGCATCCATGGAGAGAACATAGGGTGCAAATTGTCTGAATTCCAAGCGGGCAAATCCTAGGACACAGCTAGATTATAATATAAGAATTGAACATAGGAAATATACACTTTTTTCAATATTACTGTTTTTAATCAGTTTTATTATGCGATATTCCGTGTTTTATAATTAGATGAACAGGTAATATAACGAATTCCGTGTACCGTTGTGAAAATAATGATAGCTTTACTACGAGTTTTCGATATTTTATAGTGAACATTTCGAATGGAATACTTTATTTTTTGTATTTGAATAAAAGTGTCAATTTGTATGTTTGCCCTTTATGCGTTCCTAAACCATTCTTCCGATTGTGATTATACCTAATTTTGGGTGAAATTCTATGTATGTACGCCCGCGAAGCTTCCTGGCCCAATATGTTCTTTAGGCATTAACAACGTAAGCTGGACACAGCTACTAGGTAAATCATAAATTAATTACAAAACTTAATTAAATTAAATATTATTACGGTCACGGTCAAACATCAAACAAGTCTTACGGTCTTAAAACAAGCTTCTCTAAATCTTCTACTCAACAGTTTTTATATCCCTAAAAAATGTAGATTGACGATAAATACTATCTTGTAAGTGAGCGAAAGAAGTATTTCATTACTAAAATAGATAGCGCGAAAATGACAGCTAGTCTGTGATTTTGCTATTATTAAGAAAATATTTATCTCTTGTAATTTATTTTTTTGACACTAGTATCCAATTAATTATTTATATTGATCTGGTATAATGTTATTTTATTATTCGACCATTATTCGAAGAGTAAAAAACGAATTCTAAGATTTTTTAAATTAATAACACTAGAGTTAATTATAGCTACAAAAAATAAAAGTAAGTCGGTTGACAAACATAGGAGAAAATGTAGTGAACTGTTTTATCTTTGCCTATTTAGGTGTAGACATGCGGCCCCCACCCACCTTCGCACGTGTAAATCTCTAATTAAAAATGTTATTTACTGATAATGTAGTTTTCTACACGTGTAAGAATTTTCAAAATAGTTTTAGTAGTTTTAGAGTTTATCCATAATAAACAAAAATAATAATTTTACCTCTAATAGTATAGGTCTCATTTAATATGTAGGTCCGCCTCTGAAATGCCTACAAAACCCATACAAATATTTCAGGAAGATGCAAGTAGAAGTCATTTTTTTTAGACCATACTCCTTTATTTTTCCGCGTATGATTTGACCATGGCTGGAATCTCGCGTAGGAACCGCGCGAGGTTGCGAAAACAAACTCGGAACCAATAGTACGGGATGCAATGGAGGTCGAACCACGTATATTAAAATGCAGCGCGCGTGTTGAAACCCCTGAGACGTATTATACTTCCTCCTGTATAGTTTCGGCGATCATTCGGTTAACCGATATCTATACATGCATACGTTTGAGTTTATATGGTGGTGTTTTCTACATATACTTTGAACGTTACGTTGACACAGTGGGTGGTGTTAAGTGACAACCATGACATTACTTTTCAAGTATTACCGACTGATCAACATTTTTAAAAAGAACACTAATAAACACTGCTGTGAACATTTGTAGAGGGTCATATTTATAATCTATTGTCAGATTATGTTTGCGTTTACGGTGATCACATATAAATATACACAGTGATGTCAAATAAACTAATGCAATTTCTTAAAAAATTCAAAGGTAGAAAGTAATTTATATTGTGCATCTTTCTTTCTTCAATCTCACTAAGCTTCAATACGAAAAGACGATTTATGTCTATAAGGATGCCAAATGCTCTCCCTTATGAGTGAATGCAAATCTAAAAAACCTTAACCAACAGGTTCGTTTAACAGACAATTTAAACTCTATTGCCTCCATAGAATGTTTGCTTTCTTATGCGCTTGTCTACCGCAATATAGATTTATAAAGACCTATCTAGTTTTACTTCGGTGATGGAAATTGAACTCTATCGTTTTATCATGTGGTCATATTTCGCATTAAACTAACGGTCTCACGGTATTTCGGAATATTCTCCTGACTCGATACCGGATGATATAATGGTAGCCGAAGGCGAAGCGTCTCGCTTTCCACGTCCCGGTTTTGAGCTTATATATTTTTTATTATTCACTCATTGAAGCTTCTTGTCGCTTCGCTTTTTTACTGTGCGTTCTGCTAGCAGTTAAAGAGTCTCTCGTTATAAAACTCAACTTTGTTATTAATATAACGTCTTTTATTTTAATGAATTATTTTTTTACATTGAAGAATAATACAAGTGCAATTCGTAGTGAAAATACAATCTTAAGATAAGGTATAATAACCGCTTAGAAACAGTATTTTAAAATTAACATAGACCACTCAAAATAATCATACATTATCTTTTATTATCAAACTATTATTATTGGCGTGTAGCATTTGCGCAAATGTTACAAAAACGATCGCGCAAATGCGAAAGTATAAATAATGTTTCAAATATTTTATTGATAGATTATACTATATTTAAGTGATAGTATAATAATATATATGCATTCACGTGATCAACAATTAATGTTTGATCATAGTTGTCGTCGCGAAAATTTCTAAATACGTCAAGTATAATTTGGGACAAAAGTGTTAAAGCCAGTGTTTCTAGGTGTTCTACGGTTGATATAAATACTTTGTCTCAAAAATTTATTGTCGTATTAAATACACGTTAAAATTGATGATAGTTTTAAGAAAATACTATATTATAATGAGTTGTAGCTTCAAGTGAATTCGTATTGTCTAAACTCGGTAACGTTAATTCTAAATCGATGCCACAGTAACACTACCTAACCCTTTTCACGGTTAGCCCTCCTTTATATGTAGTCTATGAATGAAGCTGTTATAAATTATACTCCTGTATTATCAGGGTTACCTAGTCACGAAGTTTACACTGACCTTGCTTTCATTAACGCCCTCATCTAAACTGTTTTCGAGGGGCGCAAGGTGGAAATTTGCGTGAATAAATAATAAAAAAAACTTTGCCCGTATTCATAAAGGGACATGTTATAATTTCGTCCTTTAAATAACCCTTAGAAATAATTAACAATGTTAGTTTTTAACATTCATTACTTTTGAATTTAATAATTTGAATGTATGGTTTTCGTAGATACTTTGAGGTGGTTGGAAATGTGGATTGTGTTTTTAATTATTTAAATAAAATTATTGAGGCGTTCCTACTTTACCAGAGAATATAGCGATGATTATAAAGAACACGGTAAGTTCGTTCAATGATCAGTTATAAGTAAAAAATAAATAAAAATTAGCACTTACAGACAGACTTTACCTTTCGTGTAAAGTGAGAGCAAAAAGGTTTCTCGAATTAATACATCAAAGGAGATCGCTTGCCAAATCGATTAGCTCTATATTATTAAATTCTAAAGTCAAAACACCTTTATTAATTCATAATTACACGTAATATTGAAGAATAAAAACTTTTGTAATTAAAAATAAAACGGACTTCAAAAGAATAAACTAGGTATAAAAATACACTAAAAAGCCAATAAGAAATTACTTTATTAATCTACCTATGTTTACTTCAATATATCTTTTGTTTTAATATCATTAATAATTTTGATATTGGTGCCTGATCAGACCCTGATTTAATGGAAATGGGACCACATCGGGAGTGTACTGCTTCGATTGAAAAAAAAATATATTTTGCAAATCGGTCCCACAATTGACGGAGAAACTGCGTAACAAATAAATTAAAAAAAAAATACAGTTCAATTGATAACCCCCTTCTTTTGAAGTCAGTTAAAAAGTAATATAAAATGTATCGTTTATTTTAATTTGTAATCAACCCTTTGAGTTCCTGATAAAGACGCGCGTCTTAATTTTCACACAAAAGACATAATTTGACCTCTGTGAACTTGGCAGCCGACTTTCGACTTTTTTTTTTATTTCATTACCGTTGGATTCTACGTCGTTTGTACCCGTTTGTACCACTTTCATTTTCGTTTGTACCTCAAACCAAAAAAAGTTATAGCCTTTTGAAAATTTGACCCGCAGCCGACTTTGGAAAATCGAAACTTTTGCAAAGGGATCTGATTCGGGGTCGTTTGTACCCGTTTGTACCACCTTCGTTTTTCATTTTTTTCAAAACCCAAAAAAGATACGTCCATTTGAAAATTTCGAAAAACTAACTTTTCCAATTTTAAAAATTTCGAAAATCTGTGAACGGCATTCGACGCAGAATCGTTTGTACCCGCGGGAATCACTTTCAATTTCGTTTGTACCTCAAACCAAAAAAATTTAAGAGCTTTTTTAGATTTTGAAAAACGAAGTTCACAATTATTGAGATATCTCAATTCTGTAAACGGGGTCCAGTAAGCGACGGTGTCGTGAGGTTTGTACCGCTTTGCGTTTCGTTTGTACCTTAAACGGAAAAAAATTACGAGCATTTTAAAAATTTCAAAATATCAACTTCGACAATTTTAGGAACTTCGAAAATCTGTGAACGGGGATCGACGCAGAATCGTTTGTACCCGCGGGAATCACTTTCATTTTCGTTTGTACCTCAAACCAAAAAAATTTAAGAGCCTTTTTAGATTTCGAAAAACGAAGTTCACTTAGAGTTCACAATTATTGAGATATCTCAATTCTGTAAACGGGGTCCAGTAAGCGACGGTGTCGTGAGGTTTGTACCGCTTTGCGTTTCGTTTGTACCTCAAACGGAAAAAAATTACGAGCATTTTAAAAATTTCAAAATACCAACTTCGACAATTTTAAGAACTTCGAAAATCTGTGAACGGGGATCGACGCAGAATCGTTTGTACCCGCGGGAATCACTTTCATTTTCGTTTGTACCTCAAACCAAAAAAATTTAAGAGCCTTTTTAGATTTCGAAAAACGAAGTTCACTTAGAGTCCACAATTATTGAGATATCTCAATTCTGTAAACGGGGTCCAGTAAGCGACGGTGTCGTGAGGTTTGTACCGCTTTGCGTTTCGTTTGTACCTCAAACGGAAAAAAAAAAAATTACGAGCATTTTAAAAATTTCAAAATATCAATTTCAACACTTTTAGGAACTTCGAAAATCTGTGAACGGGGATCGACGCAGAATCGTTTGTACCCGCGGGAATCACTTTCATTTTCGTTTGTACCTCAAACCAAAAAAATTTAAGAGCCTTTTTAGATTTCGAAAAACGAAGTTCACTTAGAGTCCACAATTATTGAGATATCTCAATTCTGTAAACGGGGTCCAGTAAGCGACGGTGTCGTGAGGTTTGTACCGCTTTGCGTTTCGTTTGTACCTCAAGCGGAAAAAAATTACGAGCATTTTAAAAATTTCAAAATATCAATTTCAACACTTTTAGGAACTTCGAAAATCTGTGAACGGGGATCGACGCAGAATCGTTTGTACCCGAGGAAATCACTTTCATTTTCGTTTGTACCTCAAACCAAAAAAAAGTTATAGCGTTTTAAAATTTGACCCGCAGCCGACATTGGAAAATCGAAAATTTTGCAAAGGGATCTGATTCGGGGTCGTTTGTACCCGTTTGTACCACCTTCGTTTTTCATTTTTTTCAAAACCCAAAAAAGATACGGCCATTTGAAAATTTCGAAAAACTAACTTTTCCAATTTTGAAAATTTCGAAAATCTGTGAACGGGGATCGACGCAGAATCGTTTGTACCCGCGGGAATCACTATCAATTTCGTGTGTACCCCAAACACAAAAAAAAAATCAAAGTTCAAATTGCCGTATAATTTTTGGGTTTTGAAAAACATGAAAAACAAAGGTGGTACAAACGGGTACAAACGACCCCAAATCAGATCCCGTTGCAAAATTTTCGATTTTCCAAAGTCGGCTGCGGGTCAAATTTTCAAAACGCTATAACTTTTTTTGGTTTAAAGTACAAACGAAAATGAAAGTGATTCCCGCGGGTACAAACGATTCTGCGTCGAACCCCGTTCACAGATTTTCGAAGTTCCTAAAATTGTTGAAGTTGATATTTTGAAATTTTTAAAATGCTCGTAATTTTTTTCCGTTTGAAGTACAAACGAAACACATAGCGGTACAAACCTTTCGGCGCTGTCACTAATCGAACCCTGTTGATAGAATTGAGATATCTCAATAATTGTGGACGCTAAGTGAACTTCGTTTTTCGAAATCTAAAAAGGCTCTTAAATTTTTTTGATTTGAGGTACAAACGAAAATGAAAGTGATTCCCGCGGGTACAAACGATTCTGCGTCGATCCCCGTTCACAGATTTTCGAAGTTCCTAAAATTGTCGAAGTTGGTATTTTGAAATTTTTAAAATGCTCGTAATTTTTTTCCGTTTGAGGTACAAACGAAACGCAAAGCGGTACAAACCTCACGACACCGTCGCTTACTGGACCCCGTTTATAGAATTGAGATATCTCAATAATTGTGGACTCTAAGTGAACTTCGTTTTTCGAAATCTAAAAAGGCTCTTAAATTTTTTTGGTTTGAGGTACAAACGAAAATGAAAGTGATTCCCGCGGGTACAAACGATTCTGCGTCGATCCCCGTTCACAGATTTTCGAAGTTCCTAAAATTGTCGAAGTTGATATTTTGAAATTTTTAAAATGCTCGTAATTTTTTTCCGTTTGAGGTACAAACGAAACGCAAAGCGGTACAAACCTCACGACACCGTCGCTTACTGGACCCCGTTTACAGAATTGAGATATCTCAATAATTGTGGACTCTAAGTGAACTTCGTTTTTCGAAATCTAAAAAGGCTCTTAATTTTTTTTGGTTTTAGGTACAAACGAAAATGAAAGTGATTCCCGCGGGTACAAACGATTCTGCGTCGAATGCCGTTCACAGATTTTCGAAATTTTCAAAATTGGAAAAGTTAGTTTTTCGAAATTTTCAAATGGCCGTATCTTTTTTTGGGTTTTGAAAAAAAAAATGAAAAACGAAGGTGGTACAAACGGGTACAAACGACCCCGAATCAGATCCCTTTGCAAAATTTTCGATTTTCCAATGTCGGCTGCGGGTCAAATTTTCAAAACGCTATAACTTTTTTTGGTTTGAGGTACAAACGAAAATGAAAGTGATTTCCTCGGGTACAAACGATTCTGCGTCGATCCCCGTTCACAGATTTTCGAAGTTCCTAAAAGTGTTGAAATTGATATTTTGAAATTTTTAAAATGCTCGTAATTTTTTTCCGTTTGAGGTACAAACGAAACGCAAAGCGGTACAAACCTCACGACACCGTCGCTTACTGGACCCCGTTTACAGAATTGAGATATCTCAATAATTGTGGACTCTAAGTGAACTTCGTTTTTCGAAATCTAAAAAGGCTCTTAAATTTTTTTTTGGTTTGAGGTACAAACGAAAATGAAAGTGATTCCCGCGGGTACAAACGATTCTGCGTCGATCCCCGTTCACAGATTTTCGAAGTTCTTAAAATTGTCGAAGTTGGTATTTTGAAATTTTTAAAATGCTCGTAATTTTTTTTTCCGTTTGAGGTACAAACGAAACGCAAAGCGGTACAAACCTCACGACACCGTCGCTTACTGGACCCCGTTTACAGAATTGAGATATCTCAATAATTGTGGACTCTAAGTGAACTTCGTTTTTCGAAATCTAAAAAGGCTCTTAAATTTTTTTGGTTTGAGGTACAAACGAAAATGAAAGTGATTCCCGCGGGTACAAGCGATTCTGCGTCGATCCCCGTTCACAGATTTTCGAAGTTCCTAAAATTGTCGAAGTTGATATTTTGAAATTTTTAAAATGCTCGTAATTTTTTTCCGTTTGAGGTACAAACGAAACGCAAAGCGGTACAAACCTCACGACACCGTCGCTTACTGGACCCCGTTTACAGAATTGAGATATCTCAATAATTGTGAACTTCGTTTTTCAAAATCTAAAAAAGCTCTTAAATTTTTTTGGTTTGAGGTACAAACGAAATTGAAAGTGATTCCCGCGGGTACAAACGATTCTGCGTCGAATGCCGTTCACAGATTTTCGAAATTTTCAAAATTGGAAAAGTTAGTTTTTCGAAATTTTCAAATGGCCGTATCTTTTTTGGGTTTTGAAAAAAATGAAAAACGAAGGTGGTACAAACGGGTACAAACGACCCCGAATCAGATCCCTTTGCAAAATTTTCGATTTTCCAAAGTCGGCTGCGGGTCAAATTTTCAAAAGGCTATAACTTTTTTTTGGTTTGAGGTACAAACGAAAATGAAAGTGGTACAAACGGGTACAAACGACGTAGAATCCAACGGTAATGAAAAAAAAAAAAAAAGTCGAAAGTCGGCTGCCAAGTTCACAGAGGTCATAATTTGACGGGAAAAGAGAAAGTCAAATGAGTTTATAAGGAATTTTAAACACATTTATTTTTTCAGTTTTTATATTTTTATCTTTTGTGTAGTTAATCAAATCACCGTGTAAAGCCTCTATATTATTACAACAAAATTATTATCAGATTGATTTAAAGATAGTTTCTAGCTCGAAGTAGATTTCGTTGTGACATGTAGGTTTAATATTATATTGTCGAACTAACAACCCCGGGGCAGAGCGTCAACGCGGTGAAGTTAGATACACAAGTAAATTAGTACGGGAATATACGGAGAGAACGACGCGATTAATTTTCCAGAGTGACGATTAAATTTGGGGTGGTTATTCTGTTGCTGTGTTCGCTCCGGACTCACGAACCACACCCCTCCTTGTATTTTGAATAAACGTTGATTATAATATGGACCACATTTGATTTTTTTGTTTTTTTTTTAAATATATGTAATACTCATTACTTCGTTTAGTTTTTCATTCATTCATTCCACCATAAGACCACCATTCAACCATAAGACGTCCACTACTGGACGTAGGTGTCCTCCATTAAGGGGAGAATTGCCTTAATCGCCACGCATGGCAGTCGGTTTGGCGATCGCAGTAAGGTGTTTTTGGTACCCAGAGGATTCTGCTGCCTATTCCTTAGTCGCCTTTATGACACCCACGGGAAGATATGGGGTGGTACTAGCCGGCATCATACGGCGATTCACACTTCACATTTGATTAATGTGAAATAACTTTAAAAAAATATCATCATAATTATTATATACTTATCAAACTTACTTATTATATCAAACTTACTAATTTGTATAAAACTGTATATCTTTCCGGTTATGCATCGCTTTCATATAAAAAACTTTTGTACAAAATTAAATTTTCTTAAAAAAATTTCTTCAATTTTGTCAGTTTCCCCGTAAAATGCGAAAGTCTCGTTTTTTGTTCTATTTCTTGGACATTTAATTTCGGTGACGTTTGTATACCAAAATATACGAGTTGACGTCAATCAACTTTAAGCACTGTCCAGTACTTCTCCTAATAAATATAAATAATAAAAGTTATAATTAGAGAAAAAATCATATTTCTTATGTGCTCTTTATATGAACAAGTCTTAAAATTGAAAAAAATAGAACTAAAATTAGAGGATCATATTTTCAGGGATTTTGATTCCAGTATACAGAACACTGTTTCGCTGGATGAACAAAAATGAAAAATAGCCGTTAAAAACGAATCACCCTAATATATAAACTTTAAAATTATCTATATTTAAGATTAAATTAACATCCTCATTTTATTTAATAGGTTAATTAATTTGATTGTATTAAATTAGAGTGAGGTAAATGAATAAGCACCAGATTTTGTTATAGTTAAAATAAACTCTAATATAATGTGAATAATTTGTTGTTATTATTATGTCGACGACAATAATGATGTCATACGGTCGAGTGGTGCGTGCCAACGTTGTCAATTAAATGTACGAAGCATTGTAAGTCTTGCCAGTACAAACACGACATCCGCGTATATCTAAATAATTGCAAAGCGCTCATTCCCTACTTCATATTCATATTCGTATTCGTGAAATGAACTTGCAATAAAATAAAACTGATAGATTACTTTGGGTAAAGATATGAATGATAAGTTATAACATAATACAGACAAATGTGAAGGAAACGTTTCATAACGTAAGTGAAATGTAAGAAAAATTCGATGTTTATACATTACGTATGTATAAAAAAATTGTCCGTAATGATCCATCCATCCCATAAAACGAAAGACGTCCACTGCTGGATATAGTTCTCTCCCATACATCTCCACGACGATCGGTCCCGCGCCAGCGACATCCAGGGGTTCTTTTTTTGGGTTGAGCACGTGGAGAGGCTAGATAAAAGGAAATTGACGAAATAGATGTACAAAGCGAGAGTGAATTGGCAGCAGTGGCGAATCGCTCCTATAACCCGATTCCTTATAGCCTTACTAAAAACAAAACACTCATTGCGCACACATCAAATCATGCATCAAACATACTATAACAACCACACAGTCGTAAACGTAAAACACTCACACTAAGAACTTGCTCATACAAACTGGTAGTAAAATGTCAAAATTGAGTTCACACATCCATGCATATTTCACTTTAATTATCACCCAGTGTTAGTAAACCTAGTGTACCTATTATGTAAACGTAGCGCAAATTTAGGCAAAAAATAAGCCGCTACGTTTCGAGCTATTAATTTAATTTTGAACATTATTCTGATACAGTTACGGTTTATCAATAAATATTTGAAGAAAGCGCCATCTACTGATATATTGAAAAATATCTTCTAAGCAATTTCACCGAAATAAGGTAATATACCAATAAATTGTCATAGATATCACTTTTTTAAATTAACAATACATATTTTCGCTACACGGAAATTATGGATTTACTTCCTATTTTAGAATGGTTGATTATAATCATGTGTCAATTTCGTAACCGAAAACGAAATACATTTAGATAAATTTCATTGTTTGAAAACTCGGTTACTATTCATTTTTATAACCCGATATTTGATATATTCGCATTTCAAAATTAAAGTTTTCATAAATATATACTATAAACTAGCTGTGTTCCCGCGGCTGCGCCCGCGTTTTATATGTTCTTTACTGCGTTTTAATTTTTTTATACGGAACCCTAATTATTTTCCCAAAAATTTTTTGGTACTAAGATCAAGTAAATATATTTCTTATAAATTCAAGCACTTGCCCGCAAAATTGTGATATTTTTTTTATGAGTTTTACTGCACTAATTTTCAAGAGGAAGAAGTATGACGACCAGGTAGATTTTTTTTATGTTCCGGCTTTACCGGCGAAATTTTAACACGCCACGCCACTGAAGGGCAAGTCAGTAAAAGTCGACTTAGGCGAATCTCGACCAGATCGAAGACGTCTTGAAGAAAGATCATGACAAAAGTACCACTTACCGAAAAGCGTGTATGAAAACGCTCATAGAAGTAGAAGCAATAGACATGTCTCAGGATCCGTAACAGGCGTGAGGATGTAGTCTCTGCCTACCCTTATTGGAGAGGCGCGTGACGTTATGTATGTATGTAAAAACAATTAAACCTTTATGGCAATTTAATGTAGAAAAATATTTATTTATAAACGTATGTATATTTTAAAAATATACATTTACGTAAAAATATAAATGTAACTTATATTTTACTTTAAAGTTGAGAGTTTTATTCTTTTTAGTAATTAATTATATTCAATATTGTGTAGTAATATTAATTAATTATATAGATGTATTAGGAAAATTTAAATTTTAGTAACGATGAATCTTGAAGCTACTCGTGAGACCTTTTTCCATTTTCACTGAACCAGTTTTAGAAATTTATTTGCAATAAAACATGTTTGAAGTTATATTTTCTTATTTTGTAGCCTTTATATTAAATGAATGCTATTTAGATTCATAGGTAAAAAAACTGTTGTTTGAAAAAAACAAAAACTTATCATTATTAAAAAAATTGAGGAAACAGTGTTTACAGCAATTATTACATTGATAGCACTAAAACTCTTCTATGGTGAAAGTAAAAAAAAAGTGGAAATCCACAAACAAGAAAAAGGTACTGAACTGTTTTACCTTTAATAATTTTATGTCTATTTATCAGCTAACTTCTTTTATTTCATATAATGTATTTTGTTGCGATTTTTAATTTTAGTTACTTATTTTTTTCATGGAAGGTTTATGTTATAAATCATTTTTCGTAAATAAGCTTTTGTAAAGTATAAAAAGTCCAACCAAACCAAATAACCAAATAACCTAATTTATGTAACAAACTAAAGAATTCTTTCTAGTTCTTCAAAAATCCTAATAAAACATTCACGATGGCGGATCTCGCGTCTTTTACGATTGACTCATAATAAGACAGTTTCACTCTGGACCCAATTCTAAAGTGAATGCGGACGTGGTCGCGAACAGAAGCTAGTTATAATAAAGAAATATCATTAGTTGATATATAATTTTGGCGACTGTTGATAGATTCTTATTTATCAGTTATCGTCAACGTTCTTGGACTGTAGTTTATTTAAAATCAGATAAGTGTCAGGTGTGATAAGTCATTTTGCCGAGCTAACCTAAAAAAAAACATTTAGATACACAATAAGAGTAATTTTAAATGTAATCTCATCAGCTACAGTTTATTGATCATTGTAAAACTGTATTGTGTTACAGTGTCGGTTTTGTTAACATACGAACAATTTTATATGAAATTTGTAGTGTATCACACTGTACGATGCTTATTTAGCATATCCCTGAATTTATTATGTTTCTGTTTTTTCGTGTCCAATGAATATTTTGAAATGTATTTCTCGATTGTAAAATTGTAGGGTATTAACGCAATGCGATGTTACAAACAGTGCGGTAATAGAAACACGTCCACCGCGACCGACCCTTGTTTCTAAGGATTCCCTCGGATCTTTTGTGTTTGGTCCTCGGCGCTTTATTGTCTCGTTGATGGTAATAAAAACTTCTTAAATTGTGTAACGGTTAACTTTTAAATTACAATATAGAAGTGTTTCAAAATTCCTACTACAATAATAATCACGTAACGCAGGGTGACATTTTACAGGTTTTTATTTCTTGATGCGAGCTTCTATTTGAATTCATCGTAGGCGGTACCTATGGGATTTCTTCTCGACTCGAGATTTTCTTGCGTCAACTTATGATATTGACATTTGACTTGCTAATGCATCGCAAATTGTTTTATATCTATAAATACGATTTTAATTATTCTATACATAATCCCTGTTGTAATATTAATAATGTAATAATTATAGTATTTAAGAAAATAAAAAAATAATTCTTAAAATATTCTAAAGATCATGTGTAGATTTTTAAAGAAGAATCTCTGCAAATACTGATACGATTATAAAACAAACTGAAAGAAAACTAGGTCAGAGGCTGACGAATATATGTTACTTGCTTTAGTCTTATTTAGTTTTATATTGTAATTAACGCGGTCAAGCTGGCGGGTGGTTGTTTGTTAAAATGATTAATGTTTGAAAATTAATTCCAGTATTAATTGTTGTTTACATTTAGTCTTTATGTCGCACAACTTTGTTTATAGCTTAGTATTCTTTATTAAAATTATAGAGTTCGATTAATTGTCGTAAAAAAAATCATTTGGAAAATACATTATTCCAAAGAAATAAATTGAATCCCTTCATAGTTATCATGTAACTTAATTTATATTCAAATTTCTAATACAAAATAACAGTAAAAAATTTAGCAATATTGTAAGAAACATAATAAAGAATCTAATAAAAATCGGTCTGTGGATTTTTAATAACATTTTAATAACAAAAGAAAAATAGTTATGTTAAGATAAAGATAAGGTTTTTTTTAATTGCAATATCTCAGCAAATATGAAAAAAAATTATAGCATTTTATTACGGATAATAAATGATCTGTTGAATGCTTAGGATGTTCGTCGGACACAGAAATAGATCCGGGGTACCGTCTGGGCGTCGTATTTGTACCACAAGTTAACGGTAGATGTGCACGTTATGATGCATTTAACACCTATTCTGTGGATGAAATATTTATTAATAACGTGCGCGTCGCATCAGGCCATATTAACGCTCCAATATTGAGCATTTACCGGGCAATGTTTCCACTCAACAATCAATAACCATTATTATTGTTCTGTGCTCAGCGGAATCATCCGTTCCGGATTTTAGATTATAGCACTGTAATTGAAATTAATAAATAATTACGGATAATAATAACATGTTATTGTTAGATAAATTTCTTATTGACGTTCTAAATATATGTATGATTTTTTTCTCAAATAGTGAAGATGCTATTTTAGAAAAAATATTTTTTAATGACTTCATTTACTACATGAATGGAAAACAATATGAAACTGTACGTTTTTAGTAAAGTTTCACTACATTTTAGAAGTAGAATAAAAAGTTGAACTACCCTCATAACTGCTGTTTGCTTAATAGAATAATAATAAAACGGATATGTGATTTTTTATATTCTGGATATTAAAGGAACGTGTTTCCCATATTGTTTTTAACATTTTAAATTTTCTACTAAGTTAACAAAGTGATTAATTAAATGTGACGAATTCTGTTGAAGTTTTAACGATTACTATTTGTTTAACACATGCCCTTAAATGTAAACATTTAAAAAGCATGCGTATGTCCTTACTATGTTAACGCGTATGCACACACATTGGACGGAATGATGTGCGTCCGAAAGGCACGCGGTCAGTACACTCGCGTGCGTCGGCGCGTCGATACGTACGTGACGCGATATTAGATTATCCGCGACTGTACCCACGTGCGATTTCACGACACGAATTATATCATACTCGTGTCCTTGATCCGTTCATTCTGCGTTAGTGTGTAGATAGCTTTATTTCATATAGTAAATTTCATTTAATTTTTCGAAATATAAACTTACTAGTTTCACACAAATCGATGAAAAGCAAACATGTTGATGTGCGAATAATCAAACTTCGGGGGCCAACCCCCGCGTTTGATGGAAGTAATAATAGCGAAGGGGCAACGGGTGGAGCGTGCACCCGCTCACGTATTGCGTCGTGCATGCACTTAGTCGATTTCAATTGGGTCATTCCCATACTGATGATGGCTTATACTCAACGGTGTATTCCAGCTTAGAACATTAACTATATAACTAGAAAATAGCTTACACATACATAGCGTTATACCCTTGAATTATCGTGTACTTGTAGTTGCTATGATTTTCTTATAGAACTATTATACGAGACACAAAAGATTTTTGAAGACAAAAATTGTGAAATCCTTTATTTACATATTGCTATATTTATTTTCAAGATTAACTTAACTGTTTAAGCTCGTAATTATTTTAATCTATACAGAAGTAATATTAAATATTTTGTTTTATTAAATTATGTTTATCATGAAAAATCTATAACTATGCGTCAAAGATGTAGAAAGTAGGTTTAATAAAAACTTTACACATATAGAGTATTTTAAAAGCAAACAAACTTATGTGTCTTGTGGAGCGATCGCTTCACTATTTCTAAGATATGAATAGAGGGGAAGTAGGGTGGCCCTTTTGTCACCACCTGTCCGTTGTAATAGCTTACGGAAGACGCAACGCAGTCGCAACCGGCGACTGGCGCGAACGCATCTGTCTCCCGTTCGCGCCATAACTAAACAACATGGAGGCACGAAACTCCTAATAGATCTAAATAAATTATTTACCTTTTCACTTAATTTATGAAGTGTTGAAGTTTGTTATTAACGTTTGGTTATAACAAAAAAATAAATAAATTGTGTAACGTGAATCTACGTCAGTCAGTGTAATATGGTGACGAAAAGGACTTCGGACAAACTTTTGGACGAATATTATACCAAAACTCTAACCGGCAATGACGTAATTAGATGGACTCTAAAACGTTTGTTTTCGGTTGTGTATTGAGTCATTCGTTTTGGAACTTTGCTAAGTTTATGTCGTCTCAAGTGGTCGGTCATACGGTGTTACCAGAGTGATTCAGTGGTGCTTCTATAGGAATATGAGAACATGTTGGGCTTGTTAACGACGGATTTCGGTTATCAGAACCGTTTGACATTGCTGCAACAGCTTATTGAGTGTGGCGATGTTCTGCTCGGCAAGGAGCTCGTTTGCGGTATGTTATTTTAATTCTTTAAGAATAAAAAATACGGTAGATTTTAAACTGAAATTTGTTATTATTGAGCCATATTACTACGTTAATAATTTACCAATTTACAGCAGTAAAAATAATTGGTGCTGTTTTTCAAATGTAATTATGATATTAACGAAGTATGTATTTTATAAGCAAACAAAAAATGCAATGATAATAAAATATAATTATGTTTTTAAATGATTCTAGCTAACGATATCATGATGATTTTATTCAAAAAATTATATAGTTAAGATAAAATATAAATTACATAATTATTTTTAAATATTTATGTATGTGTTTAATGATATTTGATTCAATAATGATCTACCAAATGTTGATACAGATGATGATCATAATGACATTAGAATATATTATTGAAATATAATTACAAACGTTCTAAGAAATTAATGTGTATGTAAATTAAAAATGTACAAACTCTGTATGGTGTCCGTTGTGCAAATACGTAGAATTGAAAACTTTATTTATTTCATTGGAAATCAAATAACATTAATGATGCGAAGTGCGGAGTGTGTTTGGTGCGCGCACGCGCCGATCGTATCTTGTTTTATTTATCGTCGCATTGTTCAGAAATATGGCGGACTTTTGCATTTCAATTAAAAACGGTTTAGCCCGTAGATTTTTATGAACGATTACTTTTAGAAGTAAGTTATGGTATGAGGTTTCAGTAATTTAGCGGCTAGTGTTTCTGTTTTAAATGATACGATATAGTTTCAAATCTTTACCTGTAGATAATACTAGTATTACTAAATTTTTTAATTCTTGGTGAAGCTAAATGGTTTTTTTATAAAATTTACGTTGTATGATCGCGGGAATCTGCCGGATGCGCTGGTGGACAGTGATCAGTTGGAACACTCGATTTATTTTTGGTCTTATCCCAATCTAAAAGTTAATATACAGTATTGAAGCCGGCCGTAGGAGTACATCGTACATAATCTTAGTTTGTTAAGCAACTCAGCATCGAAATTGCTTAAGAGGTTGGGTAATAATTATTGTGTGCAAGCGAATATTTTAGTTCACGTTATAATTCGACCATTTACAACATGAGACAGAAATATTGTATAGTATTAGTGAGCACATTCTGGACCTCTTGAACCTCCCCTAATATTGTATCACCGAACAAAAGAAATAAAAGAAAATAAGTTGCCCTAATAAATCTATCAACTAGCAACCTTTTTTTAAGTAACAAGTAAAACTTTGTTTTGTTTACACGAAAGTTAACTGATTTCATTGCGTGAAAATTTGTGTTATGTCGTATTATTGACATGTTTTTGTATTCCTCATCTTGTCATAATTTATGTTATGTGTACAATAGCAGTAATAAATAAAACAAACACTATTTTTGTTTGTAAAGAAAAGATCCATTGTTGTGTGACCGAAAACAATTGAAAAAAATATGCATTCACATAAAATGTAAAATGAACCTTATATTATTGGAACGTTGGACAGTCGAATCTATAACCATAGACAATGGTAATATTTTTAGTCGGAATATGAAAAAGTAGGTAATAAGTTTTAATTAAGACCAATAAAGTGCCGTTTTACAATGTTAATATGTCGAGATCGAAATATCGTTGTAATGATTTTTTAATGCTAGGCTTCGATAATTGTTCACAGATATAACTACAAGAAACGTCTATAATATAAATAAATGACGGCTCTATTTTACACGTATTGTTCAACGCATTGTGAAATACAATTCAGAACTAGGCAAAAAGTAATTATCTCCTTTTGAAATAGTATATAAATATATAATTGTAATAATTTTTTTGTATACCAATAAATGACAATTATGAGAACATTTATTGATGTGAGTTTTATTATTATCGTATATGGATCATGTAAAACATAATACATATGTGTCATATTTATGTGTATATTGGAAAGTTGAATCATATTAGTAATGACATTGTATGAACAAGTGACACATATAACTGTATCCTCGCGACGCTTGACTTCTGTGTCTCGCACTGAATGCAAACACAGTTCACGTTATAACGTTCAGTTTGTATAATCGTTTTATTACTTTTTGCCAACGGAACTTCTACACTTATATAAACTATCATGCTTCATTTATGTCCCTATTTGAAGTCCCGGTAGGCTTTGTTCTACGCTTTCCGGTAGATGGTCTATCGAGTCGATCTTTTGTAGTTTATGATAAACAACATGGCATATTATGAGTAATTTTGGTCTGTAAGTAGATACATAATTTATTATTAACGATTGCAGTATCATGTATCGGTAATGGAGATATGATTTTTAGTGTATTGCTTGTCATAGAATTATTTTTATTTTCATTTTCCCATGGACAATTCATAGAAAGACACTCGTCTTAATTTCACCGTATGATTGCTTATATGATCAGCAAACAAATATCAATAGTTCTTAGGTTTGGCTTTTTCTCATTTGGACAGACTCATTCACATCCTATTAGTGTTACCTTGCAGCTCGAGTTGTTGCAGCTCACGGCGAAACCATATATTTACATGATGAAGGATTCGAAAGTGTCGTTTTGCGACCCAAACAATAATATTCTACCGTTATAATAGTTGATTATCGTCTCCGTAAAATTTAGAATTAGTGATTTAGCAGAAGTCTTAAATACTACTAATAGTGGGTTTGAGTTAGGCCACTGATTCTATAGTAAGAAAACAAAATATGAAAAGGGGATGATTCCCATGTGGGCGACCTTTTACCGTGATCCTCTAAATCGAGAAAAGTTTCTGAATGTTCTATTTTATCTCATTACATACAAAACCTAGGGTCTCCTAGTAACACTCGGTACAGGCTCACCTCTGTTAGCGGATCGAAATAAAATCTTGCTTCTAATTATCAGCCATTAAATAATACATATTTTAACATACTATTTTGTTTCAACTTGTTAGCGTATCAAGATAAACGTTAAGAGTAAATTATTAAAAAAGAATACATTGATTCAGATTGTTCAGAGGTTGTGTGACGTGGGTGGGCTACGTAGTCGGTTGATATGAGTACATGTTACTAGGATTCGGCTAATAGGGTTATAACTTCCGTAAGAGTGTGAATGCGCGTGACTTAATAATAAACAGCGGTCTCTTCGAAGGTGCTGAGAACATTTTATTTATTTTGTACCGACACCTGAGTGCCCGCGTGGGAACACTATTTCATTTTAGAAATATACATCAAAAACTAAATTAAATTTGTCATGGCCTAAAGTACTAATTATTTTTATACTTTTGCATATTATAAATTTCCATTTGTTGTTTCATAATGTAATAACCAGTCGTGTTTTTTTTACTTCATATCTTTAACCGTCGATTTATTTGATTATTTAAAATTAATATTCTTGTCGTTTGTAAATAAATAATGTAAATTACTCTTTGTGTGTTGTGAACCAAAATTTATTAAAATTGATTGCTAAGCCTGGTTGTAGTAATTGGGTCTGATAGTAGTAAAAGTCTCATAACCCCTATCCCTTTGGCAAGTAGTCATATTAGTATACCCAATGTGTTCATGACAATGGTCATAAGAAATTTTGGATGCAAAAAAAAGCTGCATATTATTAAGCGCAACATTGAAGAAAGTTTATTAAATTTAATGATCATAATTCATAATCACATGTAATAATATAATTAGCGTGGCGGATAGTAGCTAACTTGCGGGTGGTCCCGCACACACGGTAATATTACAAACTATTTCAGATTCGCTCCAGTATCTCTTTTACCTGTAACAATCAATATATACTGTCTTAGGTATTTTCTATTTTATTTATAGGAAAGAAAAATGATTTAAACTTTACAATTAAGTAGTAACAAGAAATTACTCACTTGTTATAAGTAATGTTTGCAAAAACAAAGCCAAACAATTTAAGCTGAAATAAGTTTAAAAGTTATTAGAGGTAATTTTCATTCGAAGCTCGCAGGCTGTTTGGTGAGAGCGGGCGGACCGGCGCGGCGGGCGGGCGGCCGGTCCTACCATCTGACGGTGAATAAGTCCACAGAATATAACGGCCCGTTTTATGTAAATGCTAAATTACCTAAGAAGAACGTCTGTGATATAAAATATGTTTTTACTATCGGTTCTCAATTTCAAAATTTATTTCTTAGTAACAAAATCTATTTATAGAAAATAATTCTAAGATGATAAATACTGAGTCTGTATAACTAATTTTATTTCCAAATTAATTGGTTTGAAGTGAATATTCGTCTAGAAATAATAGTATATCTGTCTAGAGTTCGAATGAGGCCATGAACAGTCTACGAGTCTAGAGCGAGTCACCGCAACCCTGCATGCAGTCCGTCGACCCTAGATTTGAACGTAGACAGGCTAATGTTTGCACGATGAATCCTTATGATTTATTGTTCGTCATGTTTTCAATAAAAAATAACCTACATTTTTATGGAATGATCGACTTTCTCAGTGACCTTAATGTGCAGCAAACGTCAAAGAGTACCTAACGCCCTATGCGTTTGAGACTAATTTGGTTTTTTAAATACATAGTTTAATTCAAATTATTTTTTTATATTAAGACCGATTTCTTTTTTTTATAGATTTATTAATGAAACTTTATATTTTTTTGAAAGAGAAGTTCTGAGATAATATTGAAGAACAAAACCAACGTTATATAGTGTAATTATTATACATAAAGATGGATTTTATAAATTATCAGCGTAGGTATATACTATATGTCCTAGTGTGCCCACTTATATGTAAAGTATACGAGTACATTTACGCAGGTCTCGCCAATTTATCTTTTAGATAACCTTCGCCGAACGAAAGGTTTGATCTCTAGTTTTTGTATGGTATTAATAATGTCAATCTTCGACGCTTTTTGGAATGATTGATGTTTTTCAATTTAACAAAAAAAAATCTGTTAGTTTGAAACTTGTCGACGAAAATCGTGTTCTCAATGCTTATAAGAAAACACACCTTGATGTTTATTTGATTTCATCATCTGTTTAACGATTATTCTTTCATGTTTTAAGCATTATATACCAGACTAGATATAACGAATGTTAATTAAAATAACATAGGTACATGAAGCGATGATGGCTCAGTGGTTGTGTAGACGCATACCGAGTCGGTGGACGTAGGTTCGTATCTACCTTTTCCATAATAAGTTTGAGCGTTTCGGTGAAAAAAAAAATATCGTGACGAAACCATAGCTTTTTCTAAAGCCGAATGTTTACTACCAACCTTATGCTCTAAAATTCCAGCGCCAAGCATCTATATATGTGCTCTGGAAGCATTGCTTGATAGTTCTTCTACGCTTAGCGTGTTTACCATATAGGACCACATTGTCACTTAACATTACTTTAGCTTGTAGTGAAAAATCGAACAACTTCGAAAAACTTTCGATTTTTAGGTGTTTAAAGTTGTCAATAAATTCAAGTATAGTTTGTGGTGTAGTGGTCTAGGTACGTAATTAAGTTCTTTGGAGAATGACATTTCGTAAGAATGTTAAAACATTATATAAATATGAAAAGTTTTTGTAATGTCTTATGGGAAGTCACTGTTGTTTCGAATAACATCAAAATTAATGTTTGTAGATATCTCTTAATGTAGAATTAAATAAGGTCGACTATTTCTCGTAGCGACAAGAAGTGTTTGTCGGGGGGAGAGGGCTAGTGTCTGTTCGTAGTACTCCGGGTCGATGTTATTTGCTCGGAACGTTTTGTTGTCAATAATTTCACAAGTTACTAACTCCAGTGGTTTTACTCGCCTGCCTGCCTGTCTTTGAAGGTTTATAATGGGTTAAGACATTTTGGGTGATTACCAAGAAATTTACAAATCAATACGATAAATTATATGGTATGTTACTTTAGGCTTTCAGGGAAAGTAAGAAAATTATGTGTTTGTTCGGAGTCTAATTAGTTTTACACGCATCGATAATGATCATGGTCTTTATTTAATCATATATGTGTGTTTGTATATAATTATAGTATATAAAAACAAGTTCTGTCTGTCTGTCAGTTCGATAGTTAGCTTGCAACTCGAGAACTACTAAACCGATTTATATGTTTATTTTTTGTAATTGTAGACATAATATCTGGTCAGTTTTAAATTTTACAAAAACTACCATTATCATGTTTCTTCCTTACATCAGATAAAAGGTAACGTCGGTTCGTTTATTTGTTAATAACTCTAATATCACTGAACCGATTTGTATACTTCCCTTTAATTTAAACTTATATGAAGATAAAAATGAAGATAAAAAATGACTAATAGCATCAATTGAATAATTAAAAAATGTATACTGTAGTAAATAATTTTTGAAGAGTTGAAATATAGAATATTACCAGAATGCAACATGATTTTCATTGTGAAAATGGACGTTGCATCGCTCTCATATTGAATCGGATGGCATTCGCTTCTGAAGCGCACGGTTCCATAATGGGACGCACAGTGAGAAAACTAATGTTTACACACACACACAATAATTATGAGTACAGCAAAGTTCAAAGCACTTTTATAGGTCGGCCCAAAGGCGAGGAGTATCGGCCGTGCAACAACCAGCCAGCCAGCCCAACGCCCTACTACGAGATATGTGTTTACACTTCCATACGCCTAAGTAAACACGCGGCCCGGTCGCAGGCTCTGCTATGATGCCCGATGTACATACACACTCCACTCATACTGACTGTGTTGTTGTAGGATCTACATTTAGGGGAAATTATGAAACGTCTGTTTTGATGTTAATTCGTTTAACAAAATGTTAATAATTAGTGTTAAAACAAAAATCGGTGTGTTACAAGGTATCCTGAATTATTGAAGCTCGTTGTTAGCATTTCTTTAGCTGACTTTGACAAAAAATAACATTTGAAAACTCAACTTTTTTTTTCTACGGTCTCAGTGCTTTGACCACAATTATATATTAAATGGCAATGTTGTCCAAGATGGTAGACATACTAAGCTAAGTTGTGCTACTGAGACACACCTATTGGTGCTTGCTCATAACTTGAGATCAACATTGTTTCCTCACGAAGTTTTCCTTCAATGAAAGCTCTGGCTTATTATATAGTTGGATAGGTGGGTTCGAACTTACGTGCTTCTGCGCGGAATCTGACAACACTATCGACTAAGCCATCATTATTTCAAATTATCTTATAACACTGCAAATAGTTGAGAAATTACATAGTTATAAGTTCTCGGCATTTATAATTGGCAGTACATTGGTCGTCTTATCGGATAAAAACTCTTGCTTTTGCTAATAAATATAATCCATCATCAAACAATTAAATAATTACAAGCCACTATTTATATATACAAGCATTTTTTATTATTGTATAAGAAAAATAAAAGTAATGGAAGGTCGATTTGGTATTTTTAAGGTAATTTATAAAAATAATATTTTTATTATTTACTAATTTCTCCCTTGAAATGTTACGGGAGAAACAGCAACCCGATTTTAATCAGTCCCTTCACGGGGCAGGTTTATTTATAAACAAATTTCGAGACGTTTCCACGGGAAAATTATTTTTATTTGTACTTTTCCTTATTTAAGTTATGGTAACACTTCGTGTTATTGTACAAAATTGGTTCATCGATAATATTTATTTATTGTATTATTATTTCTAATGATAAGAAAGATCAATGAAATATTATGGCAAGGTAAACGTAATATGGTCTGCGACATGTGTACTTGTTTCAAGATTTTCGTAAAAAAAACGTGTTTTGCAACAATGTCTGTGACATATAGGACAGTATTTATTATTCATGGGGTTATTTGTGAGCGCTGTCTCGACTAATGAATACCGAGCGAGCATTCTGAAACACAATTCGTGCCGTATAATCCTGGTATTTAACTTCGCCTACCTATTTACCCGATCTATAATATAAATAATAATTATTGTTCGCATAAATGTATTAGAAATTATCTATATTAGTTAATAATTAAATTGTACGTAAGAGATTATAATATAGTCGTATGCTTAAATATTTTTTAATGCTCTCATTTTTAGTGTAGCTTGTACCTACTGTTGTAACTATACGATGACACAATTAAGTATCTATTTTGTTGCTACTACAATACGAAAATTCGTTCAATGTGGGAATCGAATTTGCATATACCAATTCAATGCCAATAATAAAATCACTTCTATAGCTGTATGACGTTTTTAATATATAAAAGCATAATCTTTATTATACATTATATATTATTAAATGATTATTTATTTATTGGTCAGAAAGTTATTTTTTGTTAAACACATAAAATCTATATTGCTTTTTAGATATATATTTTACATTCAGAGATTTTACTATCCAAAAATCCTATTCAATAGTTATTCATATTTTATTTTATTAATATTTCGGCTCTAAAACGAGCGCTTACTTTTGCATTTTCTCGACGTTTAAATAAAATAAAATATGATTACAAAACGCGAAAGTTTAAAAAGTGTCGATAATTATTCTTTGATGTCCCTATTGACAATGATTAAGATGATATCCTAGTGGGTTTTATACCATACAAACGTAGTCCCCTGTTTTCTCCCTGGATAATAGCATTATGGGAAATATTTGTAATTTATATATCCACCAAATAATATATATCCACCACCGCCATGCCCGTACGTTTTGATTTTTTCCATAAATTAGTTATTGTAAAAACTAGAAGTCTTTGATAATGAAAAAAAATGCTCAATTTGTACCGTCATTTTCAGACGTTCGTCAAACAAATTTGATGGATAGAATTTAAAAAAAAAAGGAACGTACAGGCATAGCCAGAGTATTTATTATTCTAAAATTGAAAGAAAATTACAAATCGGTTCAGTTTTGGAGGAGAAAAGAGGGGGTACTTCGAAGTGATGTTTTCGTCTATTTTGCATAGTTAAATCGGCCCGCGCTGCAGTTGTCCCTTTCGCAATCTTTGGGGCGCAACGCGATAGTAAGTTTTCTGAAATAACTACTTTTCTGACCGCATGTCCTCTTAAAAAATATAATGAAATTAAATCTTTTTTTTTTATAATTTTATGATTTAAATGACATATAAATGATAAAAGTATTTATAAACTTATTTATTTATGGTATCTATACTTATAGTATTTATAACTATACTTATTTTTTTTTTTCCTTTTGGAAAAGTTCCTATTATAAACAGTATACAATAAATCGTTTATCGAAAGAGAGGAAAATTTGATATGACTGTTCTGTTATATTAATATTTTTTTGTTTGTTACAGGTCTTGACAACCGGATATCAAATTCGAGGAGTTCTGTCTCACCGTTAGTATTATAATAGAATCTCTATTATATCTAGTACTTTTAGGATTGTAGTTAATATTGTATAATCGACATACTGATAATATTATGTAGATTTGTAGGTTCGGTCGAATTTCTAGGTTTCGGATATATATATCTATTTTTAATATCCTTGCTATTTGCTAATTAATGCAGCCAATTTATCTATAGGTACTAATAAAAAAAATTGATGCGTAAACTATTTCGAAGCATATATATACATATATGCGTATGTATGTATATATATCTGCGTAACTTAGGCTACTTTCTAATTTTCGAAAATAAATAGGGATCCGCGCAAAAAAAATTTAAATCATAAAAATTGGAATAAAGTCCGATTTAATGCATAGTTTTACTGCAGGTATTTTAATTCGTGAGAAATACCTTTGCTTAATGTTATTAGCAAAAAAATAATGTTAAATAATCAGGGTCCGTATAAAAAAAAATGTAAAACTGTATTTCGCAGTGAAAAATATATGAAACGCGGGGCACACAGCTTGTCCATTAATATGTAATATGATTATTAGAAGTAAAGTTTAAAACTAAATTGATGGTAAGTGTTAAATAAAAAAAAATGTTTTTTTGGTGTAGGTTTCGTATATACATTCATATGTATTTAGTAAAAAAATGTTATTTTGACCGTTACTAACGGACACTTCAATTTTATTAATTACTAATCTTCAAGTTCGTTATCTACTAGGTTGCTCTGAGACAACTAGGCTGCAGTTGAATTTGTAAAATTACCCGCTTGATACGTGAAAGAGCCCATATTAGGCTACATTTAACATAGCAAATATTATATTTAACTCGACATAGGTAATATACGAATTTAATTGTTTTGTTTAAAGTGACGTGGTGAACAAAGACCTTGGGTTATCAGAGAGTGATGATGAGGTCGCCGCCAATAGCCACAGACTGTTGGGACCGTAAGTATTATTATGTATTACTATCAATTGAACTAGTATCTATTAATATAGCTTTATTCTATATGAATTGAATTTACCATAGGTTTTAAAAAATATAATTCTAATAAACACGTCAGAAGTTTTCACCAGAATTATCCAGAAACCTTAATGATTCTCAAATGTTATATTCAAGAATGATAAGACAAGGTGGTCCAATTTCTGCCATAATAATACTGAATGAGAATATGAAGAAAATATAACTTCCTAATTTTTTTTCTTCATCAAACAATATTGTGTTCATTAAACTGGATGAATAGTTATTAAACAAATCGAACAGATGAAGAACACAACACATGAAAAAATGTTTTCAACTGTATAGATTCTAAATTAAAAGAAAGATATCATACCATACATGTTTATTAATTTCGTTAAAATTGGCACTAAAGTTTCATGCTTAAAGTTCAAAATTATTATGGTTCTTTTAGATTTCCAGATGGTTAACATTAATCAATTTTAATTATAGGTATTCTAAAGAAGATAGGAAACGAAATATTATTGATGAAATAATAATTACTAATTCAAAAGTATATAATTTTTGTGGTTTATTTCATTTGAGTTTCCATATATTCCAGGCCTCTTTCGCCCATCGGTTCGAATAGTCCCAGTTCGGGCAGTTCATCGCCCTCTGACTCGGAGACTGAATCCTCGTCTGCCGAATCAAGTGTGGCGCCACCAACAGCGCAAGCACCTTTGCCTACTGTACCAGCCACCACGACAACTACACCGGTTGCTCCCGCGCAGCGTTCCTCCTGGAGCCTTGTGAACTTTGCTCCACCCCCCGCACAACCACCGGATCAGTCATACGATTCGGGAAAGGAGCTAAGGCACGCTCTGGCTGATGTTAAAGACAAACCGGTAAGAAACTGGATATAATTAATTGTTTATTTTATTTCGAGAACTGCAAAATGACTTCTTGTGATCTTAAATAAAAAAGCTTAAATGGCAATGGAGAGGGATATGCTGCTAAATAAAGTACAGTCCAAAAACAATGACGCACGCCGATGGACGCGAGATTATATCGACAGTCGGTTTTTGGTAAAACCGGATATACACTTAATAATAGGTACCGGAAAACGACACCCTTTAACCTATCACTATGGCACGTTTTTCATATCGATACTCAAGCGGGCATAAAAAACCAATCCGCAATCTCAATATTTCGATTTTCTAGAGAAATGTAATTTTAAGATACACATCACAGTAATAGACATATAAATTCGATGCAAGTTTTAATGTACAGACATACAAATTATGTATGAGTATTGGTGATGTAACTGTACGAATAAATTGAAAAAGCTGTCATCTATTTTAGCAATTTAAACTTATGAGGTCTTCTTTCGAAATTCGAATTATAGTTTAATTTGTTCTAATTACGAAGTCTTAAATAAATCGAGTTACCTCGTATTAATGGGTTCAGCGGAAGTGAATGGCGATTTTTCATCTTACCGCGAATTACCTGTTATTGAGATTCGAGCTATCGATATTCTACTGTATTTAAGTCATATCTTAAAAGTGTTAAATATACTCCTATCTTAAATATTAAAATTATTTTTGTAATCGACAAACGGAGCTTCTTGAAACAACACCTTACTTGATATTGACTTTGCAATTGACGCACACAGCAAAAATTGTAATCCTCTACTGTTATTACTTGCGTAATTCGATATAATATAATCACAAGCAAAACTTAGCTGACAATACTAAATCAATTAATCGTGCAATTAAAACCTTTCTCAGGTGTTGAGTTTCAAAAGATAAACATTTCTCTGTAACAGGTCATCTTACTAAGCAATCGTTACTTTGAGTGTACCTTGTCGTTGTAACGTTTCATTAGTCGTTTTCAACAGTGCGAGCGTATCTATCTATCGTAATTTAGTATTCTTAGCTTAATATTTATTTTTTGTGAATTATTGGAGACACTATAACAATATATATAAATTTAATTATACGACAAGGAATTTGTTTGAGAGTAATAATTTTGTTAACGTTGTTTCTTATTTGTGTTATATTTAACAACAATAAATTGCATATTTAATCAAGATTTTATTATTTTATGCGACTGTCAAAAGTTTAAAAGTGATTAAAATGGAGCCAATTTTAGAATTATTAACGAAACTCCTAAGTCACATGATTGACGAACAGAATGATAATATGACACAAAAATGGATCAAGTTAGCCGCATTGAAGTGTAGCCTGAGGGCTACTCTTATCCATTTCGAGGATAGTTTAAAGTGCTATATACCAAGTGAATATAGAGAGCAGGTCATGGCGGATTTAATTAATATAAAGGATTTATTGTGGCAAGCCGTCGGTGCCGTTCATGGGAATTTAACTAATAGATCTACTGAGGTTAGATATTACATACAATAGTTCTCTGTACATCTTAAAGCGTGTATATTATTAACGTATGAGCGATGGTTTATTTAACATGTGCTGCGATGTAACTTTTTAGCTAATGTCAAACAAGGAAATCCGTTTTCTTGTATCCGCCGATGGGATAATAGTTGAACAAACTTGACGTAAACTTTAACGGTTTTTACACAATAGACCAAACTAAAAACTGTGATTAAAGGATATTTTTTTTTTAAACAAGTTTTACTTATCGTTTTTCTAGAGCCCAATATCAGAGATGTCAGACTCAGATGCGTCGTCACCATCGCCAGAAGTTGTTAGACGGAGACGATCTATAGCTAATCGTATTTCCACTGCATCGAGCGATGAAGATACGTCGAGACATGCCGCGGTAAGTACATCGAAACGTACGATCTTTTCTTTTTACTCGCTGTTCTAATCGTGTGATACTGATATTTTACGTGCCCTCTTCAGGATTTAGCGGGAAAATCACCAATAAAGGTACCAGTACCGGCTAAAACGTGAGCAGAGTGATCTAATTTGTGTTTTGTGGTTTTATAGACATCGCCTCATGTGGGTCCGTCCAATTCGTCGGGACCATTGAAGCGCGGCCGCCCTCCTAAGATGCGTAGTTCAGACGAGCGACCACCTAAGAAGAAACGCGGTAGACCGCCCAAGACTCGTCCACCGTCACCTCCTGCCGCCTCGGTCCCAGTAGTGATATCACCGCGCGCACCATCACCACCGCCCGACAGCGACGTGGAACCCGACCCACCCCCACCACAGCATCATCACACGCTACAAGACACAAAGACGCACATCTTCCGAAAGGTATCAATGGTGCTCATATTTATTCTCTTACATGAGTTTTCATTGTACAAATATACTTTTCGTGTAATTTGATAGGTAGAATCGATATTAGATGTATTGTATAACTAAAAATTAACTTTTATTAACTACAGGTATTCACTCCTAAAAAGGGAGACGAGTGCGGAGGGAAAGGTGGAAAAGGCGGAAAGGGTAAGGGTGGAAAAGGCAAAGGACAAGTTACCATCATAGAAGTCACTGCACCCGAAGCTGGTGCCGACGATGACGAACGACGAAACCGTGAGAGATCCAAAGAAAGACGTAATGAGGAGGCACTTGCGAGAGTGTCACCGCCCAGAGAACCAGAGTCTGTAACCCGACGGAGAGAGGCTGATAGAATCGCACAAGAAAGAATACAAGAGCGTATCGCTATCGAGCGGGCGGGCCATCGCCGTTCAGCGGACAGACTAGATCGACCATTAACCGAACGGACGTCCAATGATCGGATACCGGAAAGAACGTACGATCGAGTACCTATGGAACGGCCTACCGATCGAATACCCACTGAGAGGACTAACGATCGGATACCAATCGAAAGGACGCTCAACGAAAGGGTACCTATTGAACGGACGACGAGTGATCGATTATCAGAACGGATGACGCTCGAGAGGACGACTTCTGATAGAATGTCAAACGATAGGATACCTGTGGATAGAACGCCGACCGATCGACATTCGGAAAGAATGACAATTGAAAGAGTTCCCTCGGAACGTTCTGATGATCGATTACAGGAGAGAACGCCAGTCGATCGAGCCTCGTCCGATCGACTATCGAACGATAGGCTATCTAACGATCGATTATCGGACAGGATAGCAAGGGAATGCACGCCGACGAATCGTACGCCGGCTGAAAGATCATCGATCAGTGATCGATTATCGAACGATAGACTGTCCGATGGTCTCTCTTCAGACCGGACGATGTCCGATCGATTATCGTCTGACAAATCCTTTGAACGGTTACCGAGTGAGAAAGTGTCGCTCGAACGTGTCAAAACGCAGAAAATATCGCACGATCGGTTTTCGGATAAGATGACGCCTGTGAGTCGAATACCTGAGAATAGGATCGATCGGTTAACGGATACTAAAATGTCGATCGATCGGTTATCGGAGAACAAAATTAGTATTGATCGAATACCGAGCAGTAAAATCGGTATGGAGCGATTGGCCGAGAACAAGATATCGATAGATCGGTTGACTGGTAGCAAGCCGTCGCTCGAGAGAGTGGAAAGGTACATACGGGCGGAGGCGGACGTTGGTTCCGGTCTCAAGACTGGTCGAGGTTCTGAGAGGCTTGAAGAAGCATCGTCCAACGGTAAAAACTGTTTTGTATACATTGTATTTAATAAATGTTTGATTTTAAATTTTAACTAATATGATGTGTGCGTTGTTATAGCGACAGAGCGACGTCGATGGCGCTTACCGGTGCGTGTTCCCTTGTCCCGTCTGCGGGCGGACTTAGTGCGTGCGCTGCGTCGACCGCCGCCGACGGCTCCAGTCGTCAAACTACCTGACCCGGTAAAAAATTACTTAAACTTCGTTTAATTATATATACAGTTACTTTAATGAAATCAGATACATTTGATTAATAGATATATTTGTCCACGATATAGTTCAGAAGTGGGATGTTTTCATAGTGTTCGCGTCGAATCATTATTTTTGGCAACTGAAAGAAATAAATACATGCTTTCAAGATTCGCTATGGATAACGTGTCAATAGTTACAAAAATAAAATAAGAATAATAAATTTGATAAACAGAGTTACGCAAAAATAGATCTGGAAATATATCTCGAGTCGGGATAAACAATAGGTATAGATAGCTCTGGATGTGTACACTTAGAACGTGTTCTAGTTAGTAATATGTGTGTATGTTTGTGTGTGCGTGCGTGTGTACACACAAACAGGGTGGCGAGAGCGGTCGAAGTCAGGACCGGTCGAGCGGCGCCTCGGAACCCACTCCCATATACTTCTCCTACTTCGAGCGTCTGCCCGCTGACGCGCTCTCAGACGAGGAGAGAGACCACAAGTACGTATAAATGATATGATAATAACTTTAAAAAATTGTCCATTCATGCATTCAACCGATAGATAGAAAGTAGTTTCTATTAAACAAGTTGTTGTCTGATAACCTCGATAACAATTAAAATATCATTTCACAAAGTGCCATTACATTTTCTTTCAGTCCTCGAGTCAAATTGCTATACTTCCCATTTACTTTAAATTAAGTTTCTACAAATAGAAATAAACACTTCGCATAATATGATTTTATTATTTCATGAATATTTTGAAAAGTAAGTAGTAAAAATGTTCAAACGGGACAATATTATTTTCGACTTGACTGTTGTAACTGCGCGTACACGTGCGCTCGTGGCTAACTTCCGAGCCGCCATAAAGTTTGCGTCGAACCATACCATAGTTCTTTTGTTCTTAAATAATGGCAATTTGTCTACAAACAATTTATGCCAGTAGGTAAGATGTATTTTCAATCTTGTATCAGTGTTACCAAGCTCCAGCAAAACAGTGGCCCATCCAGCTCGAACATTCCATTGAGCTTTGCCGGCACTTCAGAATAAATGGTTACGCGATACTTTCCATAAGAAGCATACTTGTACACAATAACCAAATTATATCACACAAAACGCCATCAAGATTACATGATAAATAGTCAAATATACAAGTTTAATTAATTAAAAAGAAAACCACTGCTACATAACGCGGAGATCCCTCCAAAAAAGCCCCTGTACATAGTTATGCGATCGTATTCGATGTAACGAGTTTTTATTTTACCACGGTCTTTCGATATGAAAATTTTAGGTACTACCTGGAGGAAGCGACTCGGCTCCGCGCTGCGGCTGAGCGGGAACAGGAGGAGCCGCTGTCGCGCGTGATGCTGTACCTTGAGTCGGTGCTGTGCTTCGTGCTGACGGGTCGCGTGTTGGAACTCGAGTTAGACACTAAGGGCGCGTTCACAGTGTACCGCGAGACGATCGAGTACATAAAGTCGATACACTCGATGCCGCAGCGGTTCCGCGCCTCGCCACACGACACCTTCAACAAACTCGATATACTCAGGTCTGTAATACTGATTTGTTTTTTACTTCTTATATGTAATTTTTTACAGCCATGAATATGATTTCTTTCAGCTTACAATTTTTCTAACTGGTTGGCGCACCTAATGGAAAACTTTACTATGGATTCGTTGTCGTGAGATTTTATGATTCACGCTGCGTATTTTTATTTATTTATTTGTACCGTGTATGCTACAGCACATAATGCGTGCTGCGAATAAAGCATTAATACTAAAGTCATGCAAACCTCATAAAAAGTTTAGTGGTGCTAAATATTTCACGCATGTGAGACGGACTAATTAGAATTACATGGTAGAGAGGTAAACTCCGAGCTGATGCTGGGACTTGTGACTCGATATATCAACACTCAACCTAACTACTTGTGTTTCTTTACCGTACCAGCATAATTTGATAGGAGTATGCTAGTCCGGCTTCAGATACTCGACCTAGTTTAGAACAGGTCTAAACGGGGCAAAGTCTTGTAGAACATTGTGAAGATATTTTGCTGGTATATCTCTCGTTTTCACTTCTGCCGCATATAACATACATACATCGCCTCACGCAATCTTCTCTCATCCATCTTCTACGAGTAAACCAATTAAGCATCCCTTTCTCCATCTTTGTCACTACATCCTCTAACACACCACAAACGTTCTCTTATCACACTACTCGTTACTTTATCTATCATTCTCACCTCAGCTACACTTACGATTTCTCATTACTGCATTAATTTGGTTCTTCTGCCAGACCCAGCACTCACTAGAATACATAAATGTCTTTTAGACACATTCTCGCTGCACATAAAGTTGATATATATGCATATAAATTAATCTCATAGCCATTTTTTTAATAACGCAATTTATATCACGTAAAATAAGACCAATATGTTAATTTAGATTCAAGTGCTGACAACTTGACGATTTAAAAATAAAGACTAACCAAATCGCCGCCAAAACTTAATATTATAGCACGTAAATAACATAGACAAAGTGTATGCGGTTTCAATGTTGTTTTACATATTATTTGAACTATTTACCCGTGAATTACGTAGTTGATCGTCAGTAGGAGGTTTTTAAAAGGAAAGGTAATTTTTGTCCTTACAAAATTGCTGTATAACTAATTACTTACAATATTAAAGATGTCAACCTCCGAGCGATCGAGTGAGACTGTGCTTATGTAATTGCTTGATCGTCTCACGATATATGTCAATGCACGTGGTCAGCAATTTACGATGATTCGCATGGGAATTTGCACTGTAATCTGAGTTTTCATTATATGGGACTAGGTATTACAGTAAGTAACACGTGCATTGTTTGTCATAGAATGCTGAGATAAACATATATATATATAACTAATAAGGTACATTTCGTTTCAGTCTGAGAGTACAAGCTCTCCTCTACCTTAGAATGTTCAAGATGTACAACCGCGAAGTCAAAGAGTACAACAAGATCGTTCTCGAATACCAGGCAAAGGTTAGTAAGGTAAAATAACTTTTATTTATATATTTTTATATAGTTATAAGGGTTAAAAAAACTTATTGTTTGAGAATGATAACTCTTTCAAATCTTTCAATTTTTCCCCGGCATCGATGTAGTTTAAATGTGCATGTGCTTTAATTAACAATGTGACTTTATTCACATTAGGGTTTTATTACTAATCCTGTTCAGTATATAATTATCTACAAAGTGTTTTTCAATACAATTTTTAGCGCTTTTTGGCCAATTTACTTGGCATTTTACATAGCTTCTCATACGCTAAATATTAAGAGTATGGTGACGAGGGTCGTCATTGATGATGATGATGGGTCATTCGGTGATGAATGAGTTATGATTATTCCGAAAGGGATAGTCCCTCCATACGGCATTCCGAAGATTACCCGGAACAAACACACAGACAAAAATTTTCATGTATTTCGTAAAAAAATTGTTATTTTGGCATTACAAACAGACACTTCAATTTCATTTATAAGTGTAGAGTACTGACAAGGAATGTCAAAAAATGTCCACAATACTGTTTATATAATACTCGGACGGGTCCAGAGCGTCATTACTCGGTCCCGGAGGACGGCGAATGAGTTGTGTGTGTGTGTGTGTGCAGCCGGCGCTAGCGGAGTCGGTGTCGCCGTTGTCGCCGTCGCCGTCGCCGGCGGGGTCCGTGGGCTCGGTGGGGTCGGGTTCCGCCTCCTCGGGGTACTGTTCGCTGGCGCACTCTGTGCCGGCGCACGCGCACCAGGCACTGCTACTCCTCACGAAGTACTACGCGTTCCTGTACGTCGCGCACGACCTCTGGGAACAAGCAGACGGACTCTGTCGACTCAGAGCTAACCAAGGTAAGCCTTACCTTACTGCCTGTAGCTATTTACTACTAATCATTTTATTACAGGATCAATGTTACAATGTTACCACCTTTTTTTTTTTTTTGACGGGGGGAAATGCATTTACGCACTACCCTTACCCATTGCATTAGTGAGACCAAAGTCCCCCAATGCAATGGGTAAGGGGGTGCGGAGGGACGTCTCCGCACCAGTGTGGGACTCACCCGGGCGTGAAGCGCCCGGAAATACCCACTAAAACCCCCCGGGGCCGTCCGCCGCATTTGGGATGGGGGCGACACGGGGTGGCTTTCGCAGTCACCGCGTCGCCCCCTGCGGCGAACCCACCGGGCCTCGTCCGTGCAATGGCCCAATGGGGATGGGGGAGAATACTTCTCCACCCCACCTCTTCGCCCGCCCCCCCCGAAGGGAAACAATGTTACCACCTTTTTTTTTTTTTTTTTTTGACGGGGGGAAATGCATTTACGCAATACCCTTATCTATTGTATTTGGAGGATCAAGGTCCTCCAAATACACTAGATAAGGGGGCACGGAGTGATAAGGGGGCACGGAGTGAAACAATGTTACCACCTAGCATTAAGCTCAGAGGTACTCTTTCAACTGATGCTCCTAGAACCCATTATTGACTAAGATTGACTCGGAGTTTTACTGCGTGATCGATTCAGGAATGAGGAGATCCGCAAATGAACCAAAGTAGCCGACATCGCTCGAAGAAGTACCAAACTTAAGTGGTTATGGACTGGGCATATTGTTCGTAGAACTGATGCCCGATGGGGACAACGGGTTCTCGATTTGATGCCGCCTACCGGAAGACGCAATGTGGGCCAACGACCTGCTGAAGATTGCGGGAATCCGCTGGATGCGGGTGTTGCAAGACCGGTCGTGGAAATCTTTGGGAGAGGCCTATGTCCAGCAGTGGACATCTTTCGATTGAATGGATAAGATTGACTAGGAAAAAATCCAAATGATATTAAATCCGCCATTACGCACTCGTGTGTAAAGAAACGTATAAAATAACATAAATGTTTTATGATAGATTTACAACTTTAAGATAATAGCTATTGTTATGTATATGCATATACTATGTATGTACGCACCGCTCGAGACCGAGCGACACCTATTCAATAAACAGTGTATGCTTAACCACGTAACGTTTCACTTGCCCCGCACCCCGACTTAACATTTATCCCATCCTCGTCGCCAATGTTAAGTCGGGGTGCGGGACAAGTGAAACGTTACGTGGTTAAGCATACACTGTTTATTGAATAGATGTCGCTCGGTCTCGAGCGGTGCGTACATACATAGTATATACATATACATATACATATACATAACAGCTATCTAGCGGCTAACGTCACGCTATGGTTCCGTTGTGATGTTTTCTTCGGCAAAAGCTCTAGCTTATTGTAGTATAGGATACAAACTCACGGGGATCAACCATACGATCATCATTCTGGACAATTTTTATAATATTTTGTGAGCAGTGTATTTATTTGACAGTTGACAAATGACAGTTCTATGTCATCTTTGAAAGAGGATGAAACATAATAAGAACTTTAAAAATTAACGGAAGTGTAACTATAAAACTAGTAGATTATGTGGTTCAAAGTTAAGTGTATTTTACAGTAATATATAATCGACTTTAACTTAAACGAAGACCATATGATTTTACGTGAGCAAGAAATCGTAATTTGTAAATACTTATAAATAATAAAGTAAATAAATAAATATAAACAAAAATATTTATATCGTGGTCTAATTTATTTTAGACGTAATTCACTACTGATAAACTGTTATTGAGATTTTATTCATTCATTCATTTTAAATATCAAATTTGTTGTTAATTGTTTTACATTATAATAACATGAAATATAGTGGTGTCTAGGTTATTTTATAATGCCTACCTAACCAGCTCTCACATCTACTAAGATTAATGAGCTACTGTTTTTTTGTTTATTTAACTTCAAATGACATTACGGACAAAAACAAAACCTGTACTGCAAAAAACGAACATTTTAATTACAGATCTGTTTATATCAGTTGATCGGAAATGTGGTCCGCTATCGCTCTCGTCGACGTTCAGGCATCTCGTGCAGTACGTGCGCTACGCGATCTCACTGCTCAAGAACGCGCAGCGCGAGTGACACCGCGCCACCGACCCCCGGACCCCCGGGGCCCCCAGTACCCCCGCGAACCCCGCGCCCCTCGGCCGCCACACAACAACACTATACGGATACAGAAACGGTCGCGTCTGTCCCTTTCACTAGTATATAAGATTGGTCAGTTAATAACTTATGATATATGTATATATATATACCCTTAAGACCCGTATCTCCGACGTTAAAATAAACGGTTGTTCATTTATTTACGACGCAAGAGAATAATTGGAACACTTAATGTGACAAGAATCGTCTTCCATTTTTATTATATTACACTTTTGAAATCGTCAAAATATGTAGAAGTGATTTTTTTTATCACAAAGGAGTGCGTCTCAATCTTATTTAATCTCCTTAATTTTAATTCAATACAATGTGCATTTAATTTTATTTAGCTGTAAAATGTAATTTTACACATTTATGAGTTATAAAAGTAATTGTACGGAGTAAAATGTAAAGAAGTTAATTCGTATGTTATTCTGACCAATCTATAAACATGTCATTCAGAATAATTAAAAACAAATATATCCTACATTACATTTTATTAAACATTATTTCACAGTAACCGTACATCACGTAACGTTAAGACAAGCTAACTAATAGTACAAGTATATTAGTGATGTGTTGATATCGATAATTTATTATCGACTGTTTATGGATAAAAAATCGATGAGACTTTTACTAAACGCTATACAAAAAATCACACTTTATAATGTTACCTGACGATTATTAATTGCAAAACTTTAATAATAATCGATATAAAAAAAGCTTTACAATATGAAATCGATGACCGAAATTGTAAAGACAAAAATGTAAATACGGCTGCGTTGCCTAGCAACCGGTACTCAAGGAGTCCGAAGATAACAAACATCGACTCTATGTAAAAACAATATAAGTGATAGTCTAATCATAACTTAAGTGGTTTTTCTTTACTTTCGTTTCCGTGTTACGTTTTGTCTTAGTCGATTTTTTAGAGTAATCGGGTAAATCTTATACGAAAAGTAATGGAATATATATATATAAATTATATCGATCGTCAAACGTTGGGCCAAATCGAGTATATTATTATTAATATCTCAATATGTATGGGATCACTTGTAGTTATTTGGCTATAATTTTTAATAATATTAATAATATCAATAATATCAATTAATAATTTCACCTGATATATTTTAAACGAATCCGAGAGTTTTATGGATATTTTAATTTCGATATAATTTTAATTAAATTTGGAGAGATTTTTATCGTGGTTGGTTTTTTTTTACGCAATTTATTACAAAAAATTAAACTGATTCTCAATTTTTCATTTATCATCACAATATTAAATTTAATTTAAACCGCTTAATCTCCTCTCCATTTTGAAAAACAACATTATATAATGTGGCCTTTTATTGAATGCGATAATACTTATAATACAGAACAATAATTGAGCAATAAAATAAATCCATTTTAATTATTTCCTCGTAATACATAATCTTAAAAGAAAACTTTCTTATACACATATCAAAGAATAATAATTGTTTTTTTTTACTCTATAATTGTATGTTGTAATTTTATACATTATTATAATACTTATTTTGATATGACAATAATACTCGGTTAGAGATGCTAGATTTCGTTTTGTTGTAATATTAAAATAAAATAAAAACCGATAATAATAAATAACAGAAGAACAAAATGATTACACAAACATTTATTTTATAAATATGTAATGGAGAACAGAATAATTGAATTCATACTTTAAAAAAAACCTGAACAGAATTGATTGTATAGATTTATATATTAATATGTATATATAAAAATTTCTCTCGGTTGTTTATCTTTACGTTGTGATTGTAAATAATTATATATTATACATTTTGTAATGCATATTATATACATGTTAGTGCCAGATAGGTTTTTTTATGAACGGTTTATTAATAATTGAATGAATTAGGGAGTCACACTCGATTATCGATAACGTTGTCGGTACATCACTACAATGACGTCACATACATACATTACACACTCAATAAAAAATGCAATGTTATTTAATAAGGAATGACATGAGATGCCTTGTACATAGTAAATTAATTATAAGTAAACGTGTAGTTTCACTCTTTATATATTGTAAACTATATTTATAACGGACAAGGAAGTAACATAATAATAATAATTATTATTAAGATTTAACGAATGAATGAAATGATCGAATGAACGGTTCGATGAATTGTTATCGTAGGCCTGGCGATGAGTGAGTGAGTGAGTGAATGAATGAATGAATCACGGGAAACTTTTATTAAGACAATATCGATTTTGTTTTATTAAAATAAGGTAAAATTGTGTGTGCGCGCGTTTGTTTGTAAGCGAGCTTGCAGCGTTCGTTTAGTTAATATTGAACTAGTTTAGGTGTTTATCCGTTCCCACGTAACCGATGTCGCTAGTTACCCGCTCCGTGGGAACGCCATGCCAGAGAGAATATTTTCACTACTTAATTACTTAATATCTATAATATTACTTGTAGCGTGTGAATGTATATATCGAGTTCCTTAATAAGTTTTGAATCTGCCTGCTTTGTGTTTTGGTTGAAGGTATTAGTTATCGATACTAGGGTATCTCAAAATTAAGTACTTTTATGTTTCTTAAAAGTGAATATTGAAATAAATTATCGATAGGGTTAAAAGATCGATTATACAATAATCGATTATTCATTCACGCGTTATAATTATTATAAGATACGTTCGGGAAAACCTTCGTCGATATTTTGACATCGAATCGTTTAGTTTAGTAAAATGATTGTGAATTATTATCATTTTAAGTTTTTATTATTATTTTCGATAATAATAATAGGTACTTATCATCCGCACAAATATTTATTTTTTATTATTATTATTTCATATTAGTTGGTTATTTATTTCGGCCTTGTATGATTAATTTTATTTGAAACACAAAAAAAGCGAAGTTTACTTAAAGAAATATCGAGGCACTATGTCATGTCATATATCGAGATCTGCTGAAGTAAAAGTGTTTTTTTTTATATAATTAAATACAGAACAACTCTTTCATATCTGATTACATTTCTTGAGTCTTGGCTAATTATGCTTTTTGTTAAATAATCGTGTATAATTTGTATTTTTTTTAAATAGTTTTCAATAGAAAGTAGACAAATTTTGTTTTTTATTAGGAATAAAAAACGAAGTAATAAAATTCAGTCGAATTATTTTCGTTTATATATAAAATTAAAACTCCTCGGAAACTCGCATTTTTGTGTATGTTTTTTTTTTGTTAATGTTATTATATATGAAAATTAATGACTTTGTTTTGTTTCTTATGTAACTTAATTTTTTTTAGCATCCAAGTTTCATCGTCGTGTTATGTAGTACATTTTTTTTTTTAATTAACACCTCGGTAAGTTAGTTCTTTGCGTTTGTTAAACCTGATAAGCACTTGCCAATATCCTGTTCGAAGTTACGCTCAGTTTCTTACATATGTATGGGGATTTATTTTTTAAACAACTTAATTCTCAGTGAATGAGCCCTAAAATTGAAGCCAAATTTTATATATTTTTTTCTTGTAATTAAATTTAACGAACGAAAAATATAAAGGGGGAATTAAAGTGGGAGATAGAGATGGGCGGGACCGTTAGATATGATTGTTGTAGAAAATTGTAAATGTACTGTTTTCATTATTTTTTTATATATATATATTAGCATATTCTTGTGTTGATAGAATGTATAATTGTTTTTTTTTTCCTTCTTTTTTATTATTATTATTATTATTCGCGTTAAGAATTATGTATAAATTTGTTTTCCTCTAATTTTATTATTTTGTGTAATAACTATACCGTATGTTATTGAATGATAGAATACATTAATTTGTATGTATTGATTTTTGTTTTTGTTTTCCCTTTTATTTTATTATTTTCTGTTGCGGTTTCATTTATTTAATTATTTGTCCGGATGAATGAAGTGAGGAAGTTAGAATTTAGATTTAGTGAAAAAAAAAGACATTATTAAATTAGCGTTTGTCAATTTACGCGGTTTTAACACCATAAGTAACGCGATATGCGTCTTGAAACAGTCTACCTCTAGATATTATCGACTGAATATTAAATATAATATTAGTTAATATTAAAACGGACCGGTAATATAATATTTAATTGGGGGATGAGGGGAGAAGCTGTGGGGTTGTTCGAATCTTTTTCCTGACGATTTAGAGAACGAAATACAATGAATATTAAAGCATATTTGCTGATTAATAATTATCATTTAAGGTATCGAAATAAATTTGCATATCGAGAGCGTTCAGCGTAACTGGTGAGAATGTGGACAGTGTGAGTTATGTTCGTTGGCGATGTCTGGGTCTGTTTGTAACGGGAAATAATTAAGTGCCGAGTGACGTGGACCCCCCGCGGACCCCCCGGTGACCCCCCAGTCAACGAGTACCTGCAATTAGATGCACTTATTTAGTAGTTAAGTCGTATAGTGTTCGCCGTTCACTTAAAATTGATGCAATAAACTTTTAATAAATAATGAACACCATAACAGTAAGTTGTGTCAATAATGATAATAATGCCTTCACGCAAGTGTCTTTCGTCTGCCAATTAGAGTAAATAATGAATTTTATCTAATCGGAAATATTATTATGGATTCCAATACTCTATAAACATTAAATAATAAGACAGTATAAAAGTACTCGTATATAATAAAATTTAAAAGAAAGCAGGAATGTGCTATTTTTTAACTTGAAATTCAATTTCCGTAAGCGAAAAAAATAATGTCATCGATCCTAGACTTAAACATAAGTAATGAAACGGCTGGTAATAAAATTCTGACCGAAACATTTTTTTATTAATTCTGCAATAGCTTTTCGTTAATGTAATGGATTTTTAAACATTTCAGTGCTTTGATCACAATCTCACTTGATATTATGTGACGATAGTGACCTGGGTAGTAAATACACTAAGCCTTGCGGTACTGGTTCTCAAGTGACGCTGCCGGAACACACCTATTGGTATTTGGTGGCACGTTTTCAAACATGAAGGTGGTAACTACCCTGGCAGACTTCATTAGAAAGCGATTTTTTTTATCCCTAATTACTCTTTGTTGACCCAGCGGATCTCAGCAACTTGGCCACCAAATTTTTGATGAAATAAATGAAAAGAGTATCCAAGTTAGAAGAGTAAAATTAAAATACACGATTTAAAAATGTATAGGGTTATTTATTATGTCTGTTCTGTATAATACAATCTGATTGAGACACATTTTTATACGATCTATACCTATGAACTTGTAAAATTAAACAGAACAAATGATGTAACGAGTATTGAATTCATAATAATGATAATATAAAAAACATCAATATCCATGCACCAAATTATCAATTAATATGAAGATATATTGTACGTGTATTAGTGTCGTCTAGAATAAATATATAAATTTGTGGATCGCTGCAAGCATCGCTGTGTGGTCGATGGTATTGTTCACAGGACAAACGATATCATAGAATAAATATCAACAATATATAAAATATTGAATTTAAAATACGCACAGAATTCCAAAGAAACCAAATCAGAATAAAAAATATCTATTTTTAAATTTCAAATACCTCATGTCGATTTATTTTTCAGTAAGACTTCTGTTCCTTCGTGATAAAAATTTCGATGTCGATTATTCTGATAAATATTTTCTTTCTAATGCAATCTAAATTGTCTTATACGTATTTGTCTGCTTAAAGAACACAGTTAGTGAATGAATACAGAGACGTTCGAGAACATCGTAATGCAACCATAGCCTTGTGGTAGGGCACTCTTTAGTATTCACTTGACTAGCGTAATGTATCGGCACCTGTACCTTTTTTTTTTTTTTTTGACGGGGGCAAATGCATTTACGCACTACCCTTATCTATTGTATTTGTGGGATCAGAGTCCCCCAAATACAATAGATAAGGGGGCACGGAGTGACGAGCTCCGTGCCAGTGTGGGACTCGCCCGGGCGTGAGACGCCCGGAAATACCCACTAAAACCCCCCGGGGCCGTCTGCTGCATTTGGGATGGGGGCGATACGGGGTTATCGGCACCTGTACCTGACAAAAGTAACGTGGTGGGTGCCTGCATTTTTATTAATTATCAGGTTTAATCAGAATCATACGTTAAAAAAACATTTACATTAAACTATTTTTTTAAGCCATAGGTTTGTAGCAATAAGGTTGTTACGCTTTTGCTTAAGAAGTATCTGGTCATTGATAAATTTAAATAACCGTCAATATTAATGTCGATTTTAGCAATATTACTTTAGAATCATCTTCATTGATTGTCTCTCGGCCCGTGAATTAAATCACTAATCAGTAGTGGAACATGAGGTATCATTATCCCACAGATAATTCCACCGTTACTTCATAAAATCACAATTTAAACCAAGGCTGCTCAACCCCATGCCCGCGGGTCATAATGTGTGCCACATTTACGATTTTTTTTTATTGGTCCGCTCGAGCAAAGTATATTTCCACCAAGTTGAGAGCCTTGTGTGGTCATTAACAGAAGATGTTTAAGAAAAACTCTACTTAAATCTTAGTTGTGTAAAAAATAAATACCGCACATCAGTAACCGAAAAACATTTGTGACCTATTGTTACTATCAACACCTAATTTAACACCTGGTATAAACAATATATTACAACAAAAAGCTATGTCTGAAATCACTTGATTATAGGTAGTGATTACATACATACCACAGTTTTCACTTCGATTTTTTATTTATGATACATAAAGATAAAATTTTGATTCTTATTCAATCGATCTTTTTCGGATAAAATCGACATCCCTAAGATGTGATTGATCAGTGACGTCATGAAATAAAGCAACATGGCGGCTAGAGTGGGAAATTATTATTTAAAGTACTTTTTAGGACACTTAACGTTATCTAAAAAAATCTAAAACATTATAATCGAAGTATGAAAATATTAAACAATGTCCTATTATAGTCAACAACGGTAACAGTTAGTGGCTCGTCAAAAATTTCTAAATCGTCCGTTTGCCCCGACTGTTAAAAAAGTAGAGCAGCCTTGATTTAAACAAAATTACCTAACTAAACAATTGAAAAAGCAATTTCACAGTTAACTTATTGCTATTTTTAATGAATTTTTATCGGTTGTTCTCCTGTACATTCCATGGATTTACACACAAGATTGTCCTGTGAACAGACTATATAAGTAATCCAGTGTATTCGAATGACTTTGGAAGAGATTGCCAAGCGCTTTGTATACGATATAGCTATTAAACATTTGGCGATAATTACCATAAAGAGCGCAAAAGCCATGAAAATAATTTCAGAGTGTGAAGTTCAGATATCGGTCGATGTTGCCAGCTTTCAGCGGATTTAATTGCTTAATAAGGAGAATGTTGTGCTTTATTTAAGTATTTGTCGTCGAGATTTATAAAATATATTCAGTAGCGATTATAGTAGCAATAATATAGGTAGATTCCTAATGCCTTTTCAAAATGACCTCACGAAACGTATGCACTATATTTTAGTGTTATAGTAGTATTATATATTATTTTGCAATGGTTTGCAAATTAATTCGTATTAGATATATAAGCGGCGAGTAAACACAATTTTTTCTACAAACAATGATGTATCTACGATAGGTACATGTGTTTTTACATTTTTATATGCAGTATCTTATACAAAGAAAAATAAGTCTTCAAAGTCATACATTATTAATGTAATGAAATAATGAAGATACTGTTGTACGTTTCAAAGAAATATATCAATGAATTGAGTGTCCTGTGAAGATGATGATTTAGAATGATTCGTTGTTAACATTAATTAATACAATTCAATCAGACAATACCAAAAAATAATGTATTGAGAGATATACCGAAACCGGTACCACAGTTATTTTAAATGTTTACATGAAAATAAATAAGTCTAACCATCATCTACATATTTCATACGCTAAATCGTTATAAATCAAAAGATGTCTCGGTTTCTGATTAAGCGAAAACCAAAACGTAATTTTTTTAACGTAATTGATGATTACCTACCTCTTAAATAAAAACATATATTAAAATTCACGAAATACTAATTTTAGTATACATATAATGTAAAGCTATGTAGACAAATTAGAACGTCCCCAGCATATTGTAAAATATCAATTTAATTATAAATTTGATGTCGCTTGGATACAAAGTAGTTCTTGTTATATCCGCATAGTATATTTCAATATTTTTGCAATGTCGCGCTCGAATTTGCGTTTTTATATATATATTTTTGTATCTAGCAACACGTTTATATATGCCATCCTATATATACGGGTACCGGTCTACTGGACCTATAATATGTTGAAGTAAAATACGCAATAATATACTGTGATACCTATTGTTGCTATACTAAAACTAATAATTTACTGAGATATATGTCTAAACGTGTTGTTTATCACGCTCCGTCGGATAACGAAATGAGTTTGCACGTTTTATATTCGTACGTAACTCGGCATCACTTGTTTTGAATCTGTGTACGGTAAGACGCGTATTTTCAATTGTCAAATGGAGTGGGGAATTGATGTCATTTATTTTAGATTTAAAAAAAGTTCAAAAAGGAAATTTAAATTGTGCCTTAGTGACAACTCGTTTAGCCTCTATTTGCTTTGGAATCTCAATCGCGTTTAAGGTATAATATTGTGTAATTGTTTTAGCATAATATGATGAAGTGTTGACTTCACAGTTATTCATATACCTACTTCCTCTCTTGCACTGTACAGTTTTAGCACTAAACGTACTGTGTCTAGTTACATTATTCGAGAACCCCTTCTGAGTTATACAGTTGAGTTTAAATTAACGCAATAATGCTTAGGAATATCATTTTAATTGGATGTTGTGATTGATTATTATATTTAACTTAGCGCGGTAACTATATTAAACATATAATATATGTGGTAGCAATAAATTTAAGTGTGGCAATAAAGTTTAGTATATTTGCTTTATGTGTTGAATAATATTGTATATTATTATATAAAGAATCCTGTCCTAGTATACCTATCGCTGTACACTGCTTCAATAATGTACGTTACAATAAGTTCAAATTCTTAACGTTACAAAAATATTATGTATATTTTGATTAAGTATAATTATGATATTTTAATTGAATGTAATATTAGTTACGTAGAGAGAATTGTATTGATTATAGGATGTATGAATGTTCACTTATCGTGTACGTATCGCGCACGCAATTTTATATGTTACGTTATGGGGCATTACGTTTTACGTATTTAAAGGCGTTATCGTGCATTATTTGAGTGTTTTGTAGTGGTAATATTTATTTAATCTGTCAGCTTTACACGACAACTTTAGTTATTGTTATAGCCTGTTCATACGTATTAAGTGATTAAGTGAATTTTAACCTAAAATTTACTTTATTTTAAGTAAGCAAACGCTTAATTACAGTATTTCACTAAATTGTAACTAAACTGTTTAGTAGTTAAAACTAAACGAAAAAATAGTTTACTTGCGACTTAAGACTAAACTTTTAAATTGTGTTTACACGCATCGTGTAAAATTTAGTTAATGGCTTCGTCACTTAATACATATGAACAGGGTTTTACGTATCAAACTAACTAGGCGAATAAATTATGGACCAAATATTCAGATATCTGAGCGCTATATTATTATAATTAACTTTGTTAGTTACAATTTTATCGATAGCCGCGTGTTATCAATGTTGTCCATTTTATTTTAGCAATCTGTGTACTATTGTTAACAAAAGTTATTTTTTTGGGTGGTTTTGCGTATAGTTTTATTTTATACCGCTCCTTATTCACCTGGTTAGTCTTCGTATAATCCTCATTGATGTTTTTACAAGTCGCAATCAAATTATTAGCGTAAGATATAAGTGCCAAGAGTTGCGAATACTGTTTTAAGTGCAATTCCTTCTCAATTACTTAACCTACGTATTAAATGTAACATGTAGCCAATCTGTAACCATCTCTCACTAGTACTTAACTTTTCGGATTAAACTTACGGGATACTTTTAATTTTAGGTATTTTTATAATAATTCGTTATCGAAGTACCTAAATTACTTACCCCGTGAATAGAATAGTGGTTAATTGAAAGACAATATAGAAACTTGACATAATAACAGAAACTGTTGACTGACCAGAATATAATTATATAATAATCGAAATGCTTTTGTATAAAATTTATTGCTTTTTGATGTTAGAAATTATGGTTTTGTAGTTTGACCTCTAAAATGTGTAGGTTGTTGTTGTTTAGAGGACCAGAACTACACCGGGTGTAAACGTAATTTTGGATAAAATCGTTATTGTCTTTCGAACGAGGTTATCATATCATGAAGTGTTATATGCGCCATAAAATCTATATGTGGCGTTCTGTTAATAGTAGTTAATACCTTTATGAAATGATGTCCTTGATTTATATTAAAAGTATCCCGTCAAATGTGAGAAAACTGATTAGATTTACCTAGTTTACTATATCAATGCTGGTATACCCGAATAATTTTTTGATTTAGATAATTACCTATATCTTTTACGATATATTAATTATATTGATTTAAATTAAGATGTGTTGTGCATTGAATTCTAGAGATTTAAAAATTGTAGTTCTGATCATTTTTGTGACAGTTAATTTACCAAGTAAAAGTTATATTTTCGTTCGGGTGCGAAATATATTTTGTTACTTATTGTATTTAAATAGTACTACTGTTTTATTCCAGTAATTAATTGCATTGTACTTTGTTATTTTTAAACAAAATAAATGTAATTATATACGCATTGTAACGGATGAAGAACGTCGGGCCTTCGCTGTAACATACGTAGAGCATATGCCGATGTTTCGATTTTTACGTGTAGAGACGGCTGTATTAAAATATAAGGGACAAACAAATTATAGTATAAAATTGTTTACATGACGCCCCCTAACGGGTGTTAGACGAAAATATTATTTTTCTTAGATCACATTATATTGTAATAAAAATGGTAAAGTATAGAAAAGTACGCGACGTGGTGGTGTACGCTGGACGACGCGCGCGGGGCGGTTACAAAAAAACAATATTTTTTTACGAGCGCCGCGGACGAGCCAACCCCCGTGGTACCGCACTGTCGCGTATTTGTTATGTTTAAGAGGAAATATCTATTGTCTATTCCAAGGGTTGAATAATTACCAACACTTTTTTATATTACAATAATTATAGAAATTATTATTGAATTCTGTTTTTTCTTTATTCACCCCACCTTATATATAGCGATTATATCAGATAAATTTTTATATTACCTACTCGATAATATTTTATCATTTTACCCAGAGCTTCACTTGTGTTTAAGCGATACCTTTTTTGTAACTGACCAAAAGCTTGAAAGCTTCAACGGACTTTGAGACCATAAAAATGGTAGCCAGCGCAAAGGCACCAACATGGTACAAACCTCAGCTTGACTACAAATTCCGCGGAATTTAAGAATGCACAGAATCTATGCCCTCGCGAGAACACCATGGATATCCCAGTCTCTAATATTTTTATTACAGTATAATTTTAAATGGATCCTAGAATATTAACTGTAAATAGCTAAAATTATGGAAATCATCGTCTGGCAACGGTGTGTCAAAGACTTGCGCCGCTTTTCCGTTTAGATATTGTACGTCCAATATTTCATGATTTTTCGAACATCCATCCATACTGTTTTGCACCAACTTTTATGTATTTTTTTTTTCATTTCGCATTAAAGATGTCGTTTCCCAAAATTAACTAACTATCTCTAACTCAATTCTCAATGCTAAGTGATTTTAATGAATATTTCGTTGCATTGGGTAGTAACTTTTATTATTCATCTCTGGTATGAAATACAGTAATACCCCGCTTTACGCGAGGGATACGTTCCGAAAAAAATCGCGTTAACAGAAATACGCGTATATCAAGGTTTATGATTAAACATAGTCAAAATTTAATACAAAAAAATACAAATCATTTTAATCAATCACTTTAATTCTAAGAACACTTTATGCAATACATACTCTTATTTTTACGGAAAAATACATCTATTGTCTTTACATTATGTTTATACGCACTCTTTCGCGTAACGCAAGGCATTTGAGCGCGAAATTTACAATTCGCGTTATAGTGCAACCGCGCGTAACGGGGTCGCGCTAAGCGGGGTATTACTGTAAGTTATAGATGGACATATATAAAATATGTACAGATAACTCTTGCCGTACAAAACATCGTCACACGCGAAAAGTCATATTTTTTGTTCTGTCAAAATTATTTGGAATTTTTGAATAGTAGGCTCGTCAATTATATTAATATTCACAAAATTCTAGCTGAAAACCAGTTTGGATTTCCACCCGATAAAAGCACTGAGGATGCTATTTTACTATTAACTGAAACGGTGTCTAAAATCTTGTGATCGCGCCACGCTGCTCTCTGCTTAAACCTACAGCTCGGATGTACTGTAGAATCTTTAATATGCCCAAGCATAAATATTAATTGATTTCACACTTTGATAATGTCTTAAGCAGGACGTCTGTGTAACTGACTGTGTCTACAAGGCAACTAGTTACTTTGGTCTTCGCTCCGCCGTACAATTTACATGGTCCAGCCTGCGAGTCTGTTGTGGCTGTTAACTATATATCACTGTGTTGAATGAACGCAGTGTTGTCAACGGCTAAATTCTAAATTATCGTATTTCTGCGTATGAATATAATGTTCTTTGCTAGTTTTTTTGTAAATTATTTGCTTGAAGCTGAAACTTATAGTACATTTACATAATTACTATTGTATTTGTGGCAGAATTATTGAATGGGTTAACGATGATGAATGGCACGCAATTTAATTTGTTTATCTATAGTGATGACAGTCGTTATTTGTCAAAAATAACACATCATATAAATGTGATTTTTTTTAAATATATACTTAATATGGCTTTGATATGGATATAATAAATGTAGTCGATACAAAAAAGAACACAATTGCATTTCTTGTAATACTTTACGAGATATTATAGTACAATGAATTATTAATATTATAGCTAAAAGTTTGGTATAGTTTTCAGTTTGCAAACAGAAATGATATGAATCTAGACTAGACGAGTTAAGTGGCACAGGATGTTACATTTTTTTTTGTATATAATTAATATTGCCGGTGCGTTACTAAAACTTAAAGCAATCGAACAATAAAAACTTCAAAGACTTTCAATAACACAATATTCTTTATTAACTTTAAACTTGATTTCTTACATGCTTCTTTTTCTTCTTCTTTTTATTGCTGTGCGCGCTTCTATTAAATCCTCGATTTCTTTACTGTCGTCTCCTAAACGTTTCTCTCCACTGGAATTTTACATTACAATATGTTTAGTTCTTCCAAATGATCGTTTGTACACAATTATCGCTATTTAAAGACTTATTCTATATTGATCTCCCCCCCATTAATACTTTATTCTGTATAGTATCATATTAATTAAAGTTACTACCGCTAATTGATCTAAATATACATAAAAAAGTTACATTTTATCTTGAAAATTTGGGAGCGAACTACTTCGCACGTAAAAACATTTTTTTTTTTGCTCGTTTATCAATGTTATCGTATCGTAACAAAACAGACGGTTAAAATAACACCATATAGACTTAACGTAAACAAGTCGTATAAAAAAAGACAATTAAAGACATTTAGTTTCTCAAGCCCTTTGGAACAATTTTAATTAACAGAGCGTCAATAAGAAAGAACAAGTGAAGTTTGTACTGTGCTCGTGTAGGAGATTTTTTTTAATTAAAACGCTGTATTTTCATTACGTATTTTTAAGATACGAAACATAAGGATAAGATAGGAAAAATAAGGGTAAAGTGTAGAGAAGACACAGTTCTTATGGTTAATAAAGATATGGTCGAAGATCAATAACATGTTACGGCTGCATAGTCTAACTTTGTGACGGAGTTGCCTGGAAGATAACGATAAATACTTGGCTACAAAATTTCCTATCTGAAAATAGTAAAGATATGAATCTTAAATGTGCCTTCAATGCTGAAAACAAAGCAAGATTAATTGGTAAAAGGCCCTCACCTTTTAACAGAGACTAGAACCTTCTGTTTAGAAGTGGCTAAAGCCTGCCCCCAGTCCATATCGCTCCCCTTGATCCGATACTGTGCCAGATCCTCACCCATCAGTTTGGACAATTCCTTTCGCTGTTTACGTTCTAACTCCTAGAAAGACATACGCGATCCGAAATCACAAAACTTTTTTTTTTACGTTCTTAATAATATTAAACCACCAGAAATTGAGGTCTGGGATTCCATTAGATATTTTCAATGATGTAAAATTGCTTGTTCTTTACATACTATACATGTTTTAGCTGTTTAGCTTTTGTTTCTATGTTATACCGACAATTACGCAAGAATAACATTTTCATTATAAAGATACGTGTTTTCTTAAATCCTTTAAACAAAAAAAAGAAAAAAAACTATCATTTTATTTTAAATTTTGTGTTCATAGAAGGAGAATTTCAACATAACATTTATAAAAATCATAACTTTAAAACTACTAGGCCTAGGACAATACATTTTAGTGTTTCTATTCGATCATATCACAAGTAAATCTAGTAACACTTTTATAGGTAATTCGGTTTAGGTCCTACGCTTTAGGTTAAGTCTATAAAAGCTTTATAGGTATTCGGTTTTACAATAAGATCCCAAATAACATTACCAATTTACCTGACAATAAGTTCAAGTATTATGTCAAGCAAGTTTTAATCTCAAAAGGTTATTACAGGGTGGAGCATTACGTGAACGATAGTGATGTCTGGAATTTACACCCCGCTGTGCTTCCGTTAAGAATGGTTGTAACCAGAGATAAATAATGATGAGTAACTATGATTTGAGTAGTTTTTATTTCAAAATAATATGTATATTTATATTTTGAATTTGTATTAAAAAGAACCAGATCGAGTTTTTTTGCAGGCTCTTTCCTGACTTATTTTCCGAACCGATGATAGTGTTATGAGGTTAATAAGCGCCTTATTAGGGCCTAAATTGAATAAAGAATTTTTTGATTTTGATTTTAGGGAGCTAAGAGATTTTTACTTACTATTTATTATTGGTGATAAAAAATTTCAAATACTCTGGGTACGTAATACATGGACGGAGCCTAGGTCACAAACAATGGGAGAGCGTGGTTAGCCCGATGGACTTATCCGCGTGTCTTATAGACGGTACGACTGAAAGGTCGGAGGTTCGAACCCAGAGCGGGTAAGACATTTTGCGACGCGGTGCTTGCGAAAGCCACCCCGTGTCGCCCCCATCCCAAATGCAGCGGGCGGCCCCGGGGGGTTTTAGTGGGTATTTCCGGGCGCTTCACGCCCGGGCGAGTCCCACACTGGCACGGAGTTCGTCCCTCCGTGCCCCCTTACCTATTGTATTGGGGGACTTCGGTCTCACTAATACTAATAGGTAAGGGTAGTGCGTAAATGCATTTCCCCCCGTCAAAAAAAAAAATGTCACAAACAATGTATAATGGTTGAGCATTTTGACCACAATCGCACCTGATGTTAAGTGACGGTGTGGCTCAGGATGGTAAGCGTGCTAAGCACAGGAGTATTGGCTCTCAGGTGATGCCGTCAGAACACAGCCGGAGGTATACAGTTTTTACAATTGACTAAACACCATACTACGGTTTCCTCGCGACGTTTTCCTTCATCGAAAGCTTTGGCTCATTTTAGAGTTGGTTAGAAGGGTTCGAACTTCCGTCCATTGACGTAAAATTCGACCTCATTGCCAACTAAGTTACCAATTTCAAGTTGAGTTTTCATTATTATGTTTTTTTTTTACATTACACTATAAAATAGATATGAACCTACGCCTATCAACTTTGTATATTATTATCACTGAGATATTTGACATTAGAATAATTGACATTGTCTCGACAGTAAACATACAAACAACATTAAACAATGCGTAAACACAATTTTGATGTTATCGCGTAAACATAAATAACTATTAAAAAAGTTTTCATACAACATTCTAGCAAAATGGCGGTTATTTTGTTCGTACTATCAAAGTAGTTTTTGTGACACTTTGAACGAACATTCTTCTTTATTATTTCCCAAATACATTTATCTTGTGCGCTGCTCGCAATAACCACACTATATCATATAAAAATAATGACTGAATAAAAATTAACAATTACTGTCTGTACTGACTGGTAAAAAAAACTCCAAATAAGGTTTATTATACACTAACTGTGTGCCCGCGACTTCACCCGTGTTAGATGTATTACTCGCTGCGTGATATACTTTTTAATTTTTTCAACGAAATCCTGATTACTTTCCTAAATTTTTTTTTGCCACTAACAAAAAGCCAAGATATTTTTCACAATTTCAAATACCTGCCAGTAAAACTGCATTGAAATGGATTTTATTTAAAATTTTGTTGATTTTTATTATTGTTTACGCCAGAGATTAGCCGAAATAAACAGAGAGACAGACAAAATTAAAAAAAAAAAAAAAATATTTTTGGTATAGGTATCGTATGTAAGGTCATATGTATTTAGTCAAAAGTTGTTATTTGAAATTACAAACAGACACTTCAGTTTTATTTATTACTAGCTGTGTGCCCGCGGCAGCGCCCGCGTTTCATACTTTTCACTGCGTTTTATTTTTTTTATACGGAACCCTAATATTTTCTAGTACTAAGATAAGGTAAAAATATTTCTCATAAATTCAAGCACTTGCCCGTAAAACTGTGCATAGGATCGGATTTTACTCATTTTTTTAGGAGTTTGAATTTTAACGCGGAACCCTAATTATATTCGAAAATTAAAAGTATCCTAAGTTACCCGTAATAACTTCACCTATCTACTAAAAAAAATCCGGAGATTACCCGGAACAAACAGACAGAGAGACAGACAAAAATTTCAAAAATTAGATTTTTAGTACAGTTATCGTATCTATTTAGTATAACAATTTAATTGTGACATTACGAACAAACAGACACTTCAATTTTATTTATCACTATAGATACAGACAGAAAAAACAACACACATTAAAAAAAGGATTCTCATCATTTATTTCTAAACCAAAAGGTAACAGTTAAGGTAATTATTGAGACTGTTAATATTACCTTAGCGGCTTTTGATAACTCATCGTGCAGACTCTGCTGCATTGGTACATCTACGGTGACGTCATCTGTTGTTTTATCCTCTATGCCTATCTCTTTCGCGACAGAATCTTCTAGAATGATGTCGAAGGCGGCGCTAATCTTCTTGCAGGCCTCATAGAACTTGGCGAGTATCTGTGACCCGGGCAGACCTAATTCCGATGATATACCATCGACGTCTTTCATTTGGAAACCCATCGCTAGGAATATCACCTGAAATTTTTTTTTTACTTATCTATATATACTTATAAATACAATCGATGTTTCCGTTTGTAATATCAAAAATAACATTTTTTTAAATGCTAAATACATGTGAATACGATCTATATACCAAATAATGTTTGCCGGTCTGTCTGTATGTTAGTTCCGAATAATCTCCGGAACATGTGGACTGATTTTGACGAGGCTTTTTTTTAGCAGATAGCTGAAGTTACTCAGTAAAAATTAGTATTTTTAAAATGTAATTAGTGATCCGAGTAAAAAAATTTAAAACTCAAGAAATTGTAAAAAAAAAAAAACTACAATTCAATGCACAATTTTATTGAAACATGGTGTTTGATTTTGTGAGAAACATCTTTGTTTTCTGTTAGTACCAAAAATTATTTCAAGAAAATTATTAGGGTTCCGTGTAAAGTTTCGGTCGGAAGCGCAGGCACATAGCTAATTATTAATAAATTCTTTAAAACAATACACCATGTAAATAATATGATTAGTTAATGCTGGCGCAGCGGGTAGTGCGGCCGGATTACGCGTCAATCGACGCGGGTTCGATCCTATCTATCCGACTCTAAAATCGGTCTAAGCTTTCGGTGAAGGGAAACATCGTGAGGAGACCATAGCATGGTGGTAGCGCCTGGGCCTGGGTAGCTATCACCCTTAAGTTCGATAACCTGTCGCCAAATACCAATAGGTGTGTTCCGGCAGCATCACTTGAGAACCAGTACCTAGGATTGTGTGTTTACCATCCAGAACCACATCGTCACTTACTATCAGGTGAGATTGTGGCCTATACCGAGTAAAACAAAGAATGATTTCATATTATGTCAAATTATTTTACTGTTATTAGTAGATATTACAATGGATGTTCTATCTCTTTCCCGCAAAACGAAAATTATTATAGATTTTGTACGAATGTGCCAATAAAAACGCTTGTAAATATGTTCTTTGTAATTCCAATTTGGATAATATAGCTCTCTATCTTTTTTCTTTAATGAGACAATCAAAATCACTATTCATTTTTTTTATACCCATCTAATCGAAAACTCTAGAAATATTCTAAATAGCGACACAAGTCAATAATATTAAAAGGACGCATATTAAAATTCAGTATCGCATATTGACTTACATAATATTTTTTTGTCTGTGAAATATGATATATATTTTTTTGTCATTAATAATTAATGTTTCCCGTAATGTTATGCAATTAATTGTTTAATGAATAATTATTATAAACTGATAAAATTAATAAACTGTTTACATTTATTGTTAAGTTTAAATTCAATTTGTGTTTTTTATAGATATGTATGATAATTTTGTGTGGTAATTAAGATAATACAGAACTTACCTGTTGGACCGGGTCTAACTTGACCTTGAATTTCGTGTGGAAAAAAAGATACGCGAGCGGCGATAAGAGGTCTGTTATCAGTCGATAGTCGGCTTGCTGTTTGCAGTACGACTCTATACGAGCCAAGTCGTGCCCCGTTAGGTACTGCTCGATCAACTGCTTCGTTAGTGCTGTCCGGAAGTCGATAAGAATGTATCGATAAAAACTTCTAACTAAAGAAATTCTAACTATTCTGACTATAAACATTTGATCAGATTTTGCTTCTCTCTCGACAGGCTGTATTAGAGTGATACACGATAGAGAAATTTAAAAGAGACGGCCATATGAGAGAATGAGACCTCACTACGTCGATGTTGATCGATAACTTGCATCGTTAGTTTTGTATAAACGTCGATAGAGAAATATCGATGAGAAATTTCATCGACCGACAACAATGACGTTTTGTCCTTTTATGTAATTAATGCATTCCAAAAGATTTCATCGAGAAAGGGAGAAGTAATATACGGGAAATACCTTGATAGTGAAAGGGATAGATGATATCTATAATAATAATTCGGTCAAGGGTACGATGGACCCGATTGAAACCTTACCTAAATAATAAAACATCAAAAAAAAAAATGATTTCGAGTCGACAATATATGTTCGCAAAATTCGGATTGTCGAGTATTTTGTTACATTCGAATGGTGCAAATGGCAGTCGCCATATTGGTTTGAGTTCGTTAAGGCCGATTCACACGTATCAGTGCCGATTCACACGTATCAGTGAAGTTACAGTTCCTATTTATTTTTATATTATTATTATTATGATTCACGTTTCACCCGAGCGTAGCCGGGTTTTCATCTAGTACTAAAATAATAAAGTAATATGAAATAGAGAAATACAGCAAGTTTTTTTGTTGAACCGATTTTAATATTTGACTTCAAAAAAATCTCAAAAAGTTTCAAGTTTAATGACTCACGGTGTGGTAGTAAGTCAATGTCTTATAAAGTCTGCCTAGGCAGAGCTACCAACCCTCAAATTTGAAATCATGTCGCCAAACACAAATATGCATGTTTCGGCACTATGACAATTGATAGCTTCTTCTTGTGGTCAAAGCGTTCAGCTTATAAACTCTATAATAAACACACGTATCAGACGTCGGCACGGAAGGAAACTAGCGTAAGCACAAAATGGCCGCCGGATAGTGAGGAAGACTCGCTCGTCACCAACTCATTCAGGCATGTACAGGTTTAAACTCAACGACAGCCCTACTTGTGCTTGTAACCTAGATGTCGCCGAGGCAAGTGTAATGTTACACTGTCCAAGATTCGGCTTGGCTCGGTTCGACACGAGCCGGAGTCCGGGGTCGGGAAACTCACAATGGAGAGCCTCCCCTCCCTGCTGGAAGGTCAGGACACTCGAAAGTGCTCGATTTCGTCCGTGGGGTTATAACAGTTGCCAGGCATAGAAACAGCAATACAAATTAATTTAATTTGAAATAAAAAAGGAATAAAATTATTAGGAGGAATTGATTAAAAATAAAATAAATTAAAAATATACAATTAAAATAAAGAGGGGCAACTGTCTCGGGTTATGCCTGAGGTCCATAGGAGACTAAAAAAAAACTATACAAAAAAAAGTTAAATGTCTCACCAGGTTTATCGACCTTCACGCTATCATTAACGAGGGTCGATAGAGCTAGCGATGCAGGCAATCCCCTTAAAGCCCGTCCGAGGAGTCTCGAGAGCCTCCGCCTGAAGTCCGCGCTATACTCGGCTACCCACCCGGCGTCGCGCACCGCACGCAACATTATACACGAATGTTCGCCCGTCAGTTCGTTCGTCTTCTGACTACAAACGACAACGGTTTTACGAGTTTTAATAATAATCGAATGGAATTATATGAATATTAAAATGTCACTTTAGCATCTGGCAACACAAAATGAAAAAATGTCTTACACAAATACGTGTGTGTGTGTGGTGTGTAAAATAAATAATTTGTGATTATTATTGGCCGTTTCTATCAAACGGGTTATATACGAATAAAAAAAAACACGAAAAAATATGTCGTAATAGTAATTATAAAATGTAACATTTTACCACCATTAGACGGTCAAATGTTATGCTGTTAACACACGTACGGACCGGACCGCGGACATGTTACGACGGGCGGCCGATGTCATCAGTCGTCTAAGTAGGGATGAGGTACAAGAATTTATAAAATAAATCGACTTTTTTCGATTCGATTCACAAAACATCGAGGCCTATAGCAACTAAACAAAAAAAGAAAAACGTCTAACCTAATACGGAAAACTGTTTTTTGTTTACCCATTTTCATAATATCATAGAAAACAACAAGGATACTCTAATAATCGATGATTTATTAGTTTGAAAAATCGATCTTTTGAACCTTTAAGGTTTGGGAATCGATTCGAGTCTAAGATTGATGAAAGTATGTAATATGAAAATATGATAAAAGTGGATCTTTGTCGGTATGGAGTCCCATCCCTACTTAGGCAATTGATAACCTCGGCTGTCCGTCGTACTATGTCCGCGGTCCGGACAGTACGTGTGTTAACAGTATTAGGTTATGTTAATAAATTCAATTAACAAATTATGAAATTTTTTAATTTCAAAAACAGGTTTTATCACAGTTTTGAGTTTTCACTTCTGTTGGCAGTCCAACCCCCACCCCGCCCTCCAAACCCCGATGTATGCCTAGTTACTTTTCTATTTCAAAGTAATTTCTTGAACATTAATTATAATTACTGATTCCTTACTAACTGTCAAACGTTTCAACTGATTATAACAATATTACGCAAATTAATACCACATTATTTCAAGGCAATAAATATTGTGTACTACAGTCGATAGCTCTAATTAGCTCCGATTAGTTACACCACACCCTTTCATAACTCCAGACGTAAATGGCAAGTGTTAATTAATGTCGAAGCTATATTAATTAATTTAAATATATATATATATATATATATATATATATATATACCTCAAATAAACAGGCACGTATTTTTGAGATTTCCAAAACTTGAGCAGGTCCTCGGTGAGTCCGAAACTGGTTCCCAGGTAGTCCAGATGTTCAGCTCTAACTTCGGACAAGCGTCGGAGCAGGGTCGGCGGTTTTGTCCTGGACATTTAGGAAATTATACTGCACTAGCTGTCCCCGCCGAAATTTAAATTAATTATATTCTCATGGTCCGTCATAGAATAAAATTATTAAAAAAATAAGTATAGCGCCATCTATGAATAATCTACATAAATACATATATGTAATTTGCTTACGTAATACTTATTCATAACACTTTGCCCCCCCTTAACATAAAACATAAACAAACCCATAAACCATCCATATTAAGAATAAAATAATATTATGTCCCGCGCCATATTTATTCCTATTGATATTATAATCGTAATTTAGTTCACTACTTCCATAAAATGAGTCATTCATAAAATGCCTAGATGATTGTGTGAAAATTAAATATCAAACAATTCTTTTCCCATTTACTATTTCTTAGATATAATTATTTAATACTATACATATATTTCTTATTAAGTAATTTATTACAATCAATCTATCAATTTTTTGTTCTCGAATAAGACTAAAACGCATTTACTTCCAAACTCTTCTTTCATATTAAAGTCGCCGCGTGTCATTCAAATGACTACAACTTTTGATATAGTAGCCCGATTTTAGTGAAATAAAGCTCTTATTGAATTTTTAAAATATAGTTAGTCGTTTCAAATTATTACCGGCACAGACAAACAGACAGACAGACATTTCTAACGAAAATGTACAGACACGTGAAATTTACAATCTTATTATTAGTATAGATAATCAGGTGAACCTTAATGTTCCCAAAAAAACTACTTAAATTTACGAGTTTTTTTTCTAAACTTGAACCATTTTTAAGTGAAAACATATTTAGCGGAGTTGACCGATTTTCGATAGGGGAACGTCTTATAGATTCGCGATGCCAATGCTATGACGTCAGCCGGCAACTTACTACAGTGTTTCAAATATAAGATGGCGTTTAAGTGATGGCACGTAAATTAAATCGTTTTAAAACAGTGAGCTTATTTAAATATATAAAAAACAGTTTTTCCAATATTTCGAGTGTTCACTTCAGTCAGTAATCCCCCAAGGGTACCCCCCCCACCCCCCCCCCCCCCCCCCCCCCCCCCCCCCCCCCCCCCCCCCCCCCCCCAATAATATGATAGCAACTTCGACAATATTATCATCTGAATGACGGGACGATGTGAAAACAAAAGGGTGAAGACAAACTGCATCGACACCAAATAACTTAAAATGGTAATTTTTATAAGCTGACTCTCTTAAAAAAAAATGCAAACAAATACGATTTCATACAGAAATTACATTTTTATATTATATCAATAATGTCTATAAAGTTTTAGATAACTATAAAAATCTCAGTCTGAAAATAAAGAACCATTTACCAGAGAGAATCATAACACTAATCCACACACAAAAAAAAAAATCGGTTGGTTTATATTGTTTGTATAAACTTATCTATGGCAGACAAGTTTTGAGACTCAACAGTGTAAGTCAAGCCTTCTGTTGAGCCCCGAGCGTGTAAATTTGAGTCCGGCTCAAGACATACATTTTGTAATATACTGTTATATATCACAGTTAGTTTATTTAGGAATTTGATATTAACTTACCTGGGTGCTATATTTTCTGTGTGTAAAGTGTCCGTCTGTCCGTTTGTTTGTTTGTCGTCATCATCTGATTGGTCTTCATCGAGACAGGGTATGTCACCGCTGTAGTAAGCTGCTAGTTGTTGCAGAGCGCGTTTACCATATCCCATCTGACGTAAGAGTCATTCAGCATTATTTGAAGCGGATGATGGCGCAGCGGGTAGTGCGGCCGGATTCCGCGTCAAGCGACGCGGGTTCGATCCAGTCTATCCGACTTTAAAATCGGCCTGAGCTTACGGTGAAGAAAAACGTCGTGAGGAAACCGTAGCATGGTGGTAGGGCATGCCCGCCTGGGTAGCTATCACCCTCAAGTTTGAAAACCTGTCGCCAAATACCAATAGTTGTGTTCCGGCAGCGTCACTTAACATCAGGTAAGATTGTGGTGAAAGTACCGAGCCTATTCCGTGTAAAAAATAGACATTATATATATATAGATAGACATTTTATCTATCTATCACAATTCTACGAATCACCATATAATGCTATTAATACACGTACGGACCGGACCGCGGACATGGTATGACGGGCGGCCGAGGTCATCAGTCGTCTTAACTAGGGATGGAATAAGATTTTTCAAAAAGATCGATTTTTTGAATCGATACACAAAACGTCAAGGCCCAAGAGATCAATCTTTATATCGACTTGTTATATTTGTATTTTTATTCGTAAATAGTTTTCTTCCAGTGGTCGAAGTTAAACTGTTTCCATTTTTTTTTTAAATTAACATGCTGTTACAGGACATCAATAGCAAAAAAGTAAAAAAGAAGAATGCCTAACCTACTAAGGGGAAAAGACACTAAACTGATTTATTCTTGCCTATTTACAGATTGATAATCATATCATATAAAACAAAAAGGACACTTTAATAATCGATACTTTATTTAGTTTGAAAGATCCATCTTTAAGACCGCGATATTTTGTAAATCTATTCACCGACCTTAGTTCCGAATCGATTTTTTTCGGAAAGGATTCCCATCCCTACTTACGGGGAGGTTATCGATCTCGGCCGCCCGGCGCTATGTCGGCGGTCCGGTCCGTACGTGTGTTAACACCATAAATATTCGTAGTTTAAATTAGTAGTTATTATTAACTAGCTGTGTGCCCGCGGCTGCGCCCGCGTTTCTTATATTCTTCACTGCGTTTGAATTTTTTATACGGGAACTCTATTATTATTATTTTCCAAAAAAAAAAAATTTAGCACAAGATAAAGTATATTTCTCATAATTTGCCGTAAAACTGTGATCGAATCGGATTTTATTCAAATTTTCAAACATGACCCAAAATTTTGCTCCTCTAAGTATGAGCGAAAAAAAACTTATTGTTTAGAATTTATTATATCTATACTAATAAATAAAATTGAAGTGTCTGTTTGTAATGTCAAAATATTATTTTTTTACTATATAGATATGAATGTATACACGAAACCTATACCAAGAAGCAATTTTTGAAATGTTTGTCTGTCTGCCTGTCTGTTTGTTCCGGATAATCTCTGGAACGGCTGGAGGGATTTTGACGGGACTTCCTTTGGTAGATAGCTGAAGTTACTCCGGGTAACTTAGGGTACTTTTTCGTTTTCGAAAATAATTAGGATAAAAAAATTTAAACACATAAAAAAAATAATGAAATTCTATTTGATGAGCACAGTTTTATGGGCAGTTAACTACTTAACAAAATTAAGGTTCGTACAAAAAAAAATGCAGCGAAGAATATATGAAACGCGAATGCAACCGCGGGCACACAGCTAGTTAGCAATATAATAGAGGTGTCAACCATAAACATTCTGGTACAGTATGTTACCACTCACCCTTTGATAGGACGGATGTGTCGCTATTCTGACGATCCTAGCTCCGGAGAGCTTAGGGAAGTCTTTGTCACCAAATTGCTCGCAAATGTTCCAAGGGATGAGATCCCCAGCTGCCTTGCGTCCGCGGCCTAGACTGTCCCTTACAGACCTGAAAATATTTAACATATTTCATCAGTAAATTGGATATATTACCTTTAACAATTGGATATATTTTATTTACAATTGGATGTATTATGTTTACAATTGGATATATTTTGTTTACAATTGGATGTATTATGTTTACAATTGGATATATTACGTTTACAATTGGAAGTATTACGTTAACAATTGGATGTATTATTACGTCTGCAATTGGATATATTACATCTGAAATTGGAGATATTACCTCCTCTCTTATGTTATTTAGTATTTGTTCAGTCATTATATTTTTTTACCTTTTCATTTAGTTTAAATCGATCGAGTTTTTTTTGCCAAAACATGAATTGTGTATATATCTGATATGATCATTAGAATAATATTCCTCTACTGAACGTAGTGGTATCTATAGAAATCGAAACTTAAATATATCGAATCTACAATTATACACTTTTTTTAGAATTTTTTTCTCATTATATTACATTTCTCAATGGATTGTGTTTATGAATTTAAAATAAACTATACGTATCTAATATGTTTTTCATACGTAAATAGAGCCAATTTAATGTTAGTAAATCATATTTGAAGCGGAATTAGCAGTCACAGACATATTATTTGTTGGATTTCCGCAAAGTATCGCCTTCTTTTTTTTTACACGATATAGGTACTCAGTTCTTTGACCACAATGTCACCTTATGTTAAGTTACGATGTAGTCCTGGATGGTGAACACACTAAGCCTAGAGGTACCGGTTCTCAAGTGATGCTGCTGGAACACACCAATTGGTATTTGGCGGCAGGTTTTCTAACTTGAGGGTGGTAGCTACCCAGGCGGACCTGCACTGGAAAGCTCAGGCCGATTTTAGAGTTGAATAGGTGGGATCGAATCCGCGTCGATTGACTTCATTTGTAGTTTTAACTAACTTGTCCGAGATGTTTCCTTCTAAGCACATCTGTATGACGCACAATATTTCTGGCATTACCGTAGAGTTGTGTGGGGTTGGGGCCAAAAGTACAAACAGACAGTGCGCTGGAGCATCTGCCAGTAACTGGATGTCGTTCGGACTGTTCTGTGAATATGTGATTTACACTTTACAAATATATCATAACCACTATTATTTAAAATTATTTATTTGTGGGTACTTTGCAATATACTGGTACTTTTTTTTTTTGTTTGTTTTGTTAAAATTATTGTCAATATTTGCTACGGTCACAACAAATGTGGCCTAAAAAGGTAAATGCACTAACATTTGTTTTTATGTTATTAAATTAATGTAATGTAGTGTCTTGATCAATGGCTATCCTTTTTGAATAAATATAAACATTAGGAATACTCTTGATATACGAAAAACAATCTATACAGTACGGTAATAGTAAAATAATAAAGATTTTTATAGTCGACGCATTATGAACTGAGGCTTCGGGTCATAAGTCATATGTATCTGTCTGTCTCGCTCGCACTTACAGGTTTTATGGAGAGGTGTAGTGATGTGCGTAAGAATTGTAGAAGTGCATATCGATAACGGGATAGGTACGATCGATCGATCTATTATGTTAAGTATTAATAGGAATAATTTTTCGCTATCTGAAAAAATAACAGTTTTTAATTTGTAAGATAAAATGTCTGTTTCGACGTAATCATAGAGAAACTGTATTCGTATCGTAAGTAATGTAATGAATGTCATAACAAAAAATCTTATGTTTATAGAAAAACAACAATCCTTACTCGTAACGAGTAGCTAAGAAACGATAGCGGGTTGCATTGCGAGCACATTCCTACTCTCAGTCACATTTAATGCCCGACGACTCAGTTTTGAAATGCGTCGACTTTAGTACTAAATTAATGGATACAAGTAACAAGGTAATTTAACTAAGAAATGTACATAAAACTTATAGGATCTTCGGTCTTTTTCCAATATTAATATTTAACAATAAAAATTACAGTGACAGCAATACCTAAAAATATACAAATTACAATTTCAAAGACAAAATAATACAGATTTTTAATAGTAAATAAAGATGACACCTTAAGGGATGTACAAAAGAAGACGAGAATCAATTAATGGATTAAAAAAAAGGTCTCTTTTCACACTGACATTTGACAATGGAAATCACAGTGACAGAAGTAGCTGAAATCAATTTTCCCTTACCTTATAATGGCTCGCGACGTAAATGGCGACCAGACGGTGTAAAAACGCCTCGGCGGCTTTGTGATAGCAGAAGAGTGCGTCTCTGTTCACTCGATAGAGTTCACAGGACGCTGGGGGCGGGGCCCCCAACCCCACTGTAGGGGGCGGGGCCTCCAGACACAGGAGGGAGTTTAGCCACGCCTCCACCGGATCCCCTGTACGGTATCGTATAGGTTCCTCCAATTTTATCTATGTAATAACCACATTATTATAAATAAAATGTGTATGTAATGTCAAAATTAATCTTGTATTATTAAATAGTTATGAATGTATATACGATAACTATTCCAAAAATACAATTTGTGAAATTTTTGTCTGTCTATCTGTCTGTTTGTTCCGGGTAATATCCGGAACGGCTTTACGGATTTTGAAGGGACTTTTTTTGGTAGATAGCTGAAGTTAGTCCGGGTAACTTAGGGTACGTTTAATATTAAAACATAATTAGGGCTCCGCATAAAAAATTAAAACTCATAAAATATTGAATAAAATCCGATTCAATGCACGCACAGTTTCACAGGCAAGTGCTTGAATTTTATGAGACACATTTTTACTTTATCTTAGTCCTTAAAAAAATTAGAGTTCCGTATAAAAAAAAATGGAGTGAAGAATATATGAAACGCGGACGCAGCTGCGGTCACACAGCTAGTAGGAAATATAATGAAACAAATATTATTCCTATTTTACAAAAAAAATATCCTAGCCTTTTATTATCAGATATTTATTATCACAGTTTAAAGGTTTTTTTTTTCGAAAATAAAAAGTACACAAAGTTACCCGGAGTAACTTCAGATCTACCAAAAAAACGTCCCCTCAAAATCCGTAAAGCCGTTCCGGAGATTAAACGAAACAAACAGCAAAGAGACAAAAATTTTAATAAGTGCGTTGTTAACCCCTCGAGCACTAACCTGGCGTTTACGCCAGCTTTTCATTGTTTTCCTATTATTTCATTTTTATGGGTATTCGATACATTAATATAGGTGTCGTGTATCCTATGTATTTAGTAAAAAAAAATATTTGACTTTACAAACACACTTAAACTTTTATTCATCACTATAGATATAGTATTTTCATTGTAGTTAATTACAGAAAGTTAATATTTGAATATTAGATATGCTTTAATTTATTTTTATTTTTTAAATGTTTACCTACAGAAATGTACCACACACTCACCGGTGACGGTGCATTGTGGTGCGTCTGCAACTGAGCGAACAGTTTAAGCGATAGCGCTCTTCCTGTGCCCTCGTACCCGGACACAGTGGACGACAGCAGTGCCAGTGGCGCTTTCTGCGCAGCCGCAGACACGTGCACGAGTGGTATAGCAGCCGCTTCGTCCACCAGCACCAGATCAGCCGCTGACAGCAGCGAGTGATCATCCGGCGTTATATACTTTTAACATATTTTTTTATGAAATAGTGGGGGGGGGGGGGGGGTAACGAGCCTGCGGATCACCTAATGGTAAGCGATCGCACGTGCGTTGCCGGCCTTTAAGGGTACGAGTAGACTCTCTTCTTGAAGGTTCCCAAGTCGTACCGGGTCCGGAATTACCGGCGACGCAAATTGGTTGTGCGAGGAAAATATATTGTTTTTTTTTTTTGACATTTATTTTATCTTCTATGTTACCTAGTACCTTACTGTACCTAGACCCAGATACCGCACTCACATTACAGCACAAAAGGAAAAAAATTGCCTTTTAAAAAACCTCCTACTGACGCTCAACTACATAATTTCTACATCTAGGTGCATATTATGGTTGTTCATTTTTTTTTCTAATTATTTCTTACCCACAAAGAATTTTCAATAATGAACCTACTGTTTTTTTTTTTGTTTTGTTAAATTTGAATTTATCGTTAATACTTGTTACGATCATAAAATATGCATGCGGAGGTGGCCTTAAAAGGTAAATCCACTGGTAATTGTTTGTATGTATCAAGTTAATGTAATGTAGTGTATTGGCCATTGGCCAATAAATAAACATCACACTTACATTTTATAAAAAGCAATATTTTCCTGACCCTCAATTGGGTTATAACTCGAGGAACGCTGCAGTGGTTTACATGATTCATGCTTGCTTTTGTTTTTTTTTTTTTTTAATGTTTAAATTTCATAATTTGCTAGTTAAAATTATTAACATAACGTAGCATTTATCTAGTTTTTACAATAATTTTATATGTGTTCATATAGTTTATTCACAATCAAAACTTACGATAGACGAGCACTTAAACGCTCAAGTATAACTTGACATATTGTAGCATGTTGACAGCAGACGTCGAAGGTAACGCGAATTTATAAGTTTCCCTAGCGAATATAAATTAAATCGCTCAACAAATTTTCACTTCAAAAATCAATAGTCATCATTTACCTGAACGGTCTGTCTAGAATTCCTGGCGATGTTCACTCTAACGATGGCCTTCTTGAAGTCCGGGTTCGTCGACCTAACTATGCTGTAATCAATATGCTCCTGGTAGAGGCAAGCGTCGAGACCTTTCAGGAGGAACTCGAACAGCGTGATCAGGTTCTCAGGGTGCGGTGACGTCACGTATATGTTCACGTAGCCGAGCGCCACGGCCGCCGAGACGGCGAGACCGAGGCAGGCGGACTTGCCGCGACCGCGAGCCGCCGTCAAACAGTGCGGCGGTCTGCGGCCACATACCGGTTTTTATGTAAAACGTCCGGAGATAAACGAACCAGACGGCCTAGTTTGTTAATTGAAACTAGGATACGCCGATAGGAAATGGGTCATTGAAGTATTACGGATCGGTCAAATGTTACGTAAGCAACATTTAGGTAATTTGTGATAACCCCCCCCCCCAGCCTTCCCCCTTGTAAGCGACCACTCCCCTATGATTATTATTGTTGGCATTGAACAAAAAACCGAAGATTAACATAGTAAAATACTCTTGGTTGAGATGGGTGTGTGACCTTACAAGAATAGATAAAATAAAGAATGAATGTATTAGAGAGAGTTTGAAAGTTGCGTCAGTGGTAGAAAAGTTAAAAAATTCGCCGTTTGTCGTGGTGTGGACATGTTATGAGAAGAGAGGAAACGCATGTTGGTAAAATAGTAATAAATATGAATGTGGAAGGATGGAAATGTAGGGGAGGGCCAAAAAAAGTGTGGATGGAGTGTGTAAGAAATTATATGAAAGAAAACGAAGGTAACCAAAGAGACGACGGCTGATAACGATGTATGGAAGATGAAAATATACTGCGTAGACCCTCAGTGAGTTGGGAAAAGGGGATAAGATTACGATGATGAAGATGTTTACGTGATTACCACGTCCCCATAACATCAGAAATAAAGCACAGCTGATAATTGGATGCTGACGTTAATATATAGACGGCCCTTTTACGGAAAGGTCAAACAATAAAATGGTATTCAGACAACCTAGGATACTATGATAGGTCGACTCAAAACAGGACAAGAGTCATTAAGTTGTTCCTTAAGAGTTATAGGAGAAAGTGGAGCGCATAGTCTATACTTTGTGAATGTTGATACGTCAGCAAAGTTTACATGTTTAGTTTTAATTTAATTCATTCTCATTAAAACATAGTATCGCATTCCTTTCGCAAAGGAATTGACCGAAGAAATTGCTAATGGTTATTTGCGCTTGCGCATTATTTTAAAATTTAAGCAAAAGAGAACCGAAGTGTCAGAAGTAACTTAATTACTCGATAACTAGATTTATATACAATAGCTTTTGAATTAGTTTTTTTTTAATTTTCCATGTATTTATGTTGTTTCATACCTGGTTTGCTTATCAGCTAGTGTATTGATAAGCGCAATAAGGGCAGTGGCTTGATCGTACGTACGTACGACAGAGAGCCACTAATGGACCAGCAGGTGGTGAATCAGACAGGGATGTTATTATCTCCGTCAATTTGGGATTTACACGCTGAATAAAAAAACAAAGCAAATTCCTGGTTATAATGTATTCCGAAATCCATCATCTAATGAATAAATGTTAAGCTCACGTTTTGTTTTAATTGTTCATGATATTTCTTAAGAAACGTACAAACTTTATCTCATAAAGAATTAAAAAAAAATACTTATATGATACTAAGTGTGCCCACGACTTCGTTCGCAAAAATTAATTAAATAAGCATTATCCGTTGGACCAAAATTATGAATCTAAACCATTCTCGAATCCTCAAGAATAGGCACAAAAAATTACATTAAAATCGCTTCAGCCGTTTAAGAGTTTAGACACATACACACGCACAAATATATATATATAAAAGTTTAAACTCAAAAACAAATTTGTTTTAAATACTCATATGATACATATTAATGGAAACATGTCTTGATGTTAAGGTTTCTATTAGATTTAACACTTGAAACTAATCAACTCATTTATTTAAAGATTGTTAACCGTCTGTCTATTCTCAATGCACAGTGACAATATATCGAAGATCTATTATTATTATAGTCAATCTAATCTATTGTATAATATGATAAATGTATATGAGATAATAAATATATAACTTATTTTTCTCATTTAATGTGTAATTTAAAAACAAAAACCAGTCTGTGTCAAGTGGGTAGAATATTATTTTGATAGTATGCAACACTGTAGCAAGGTAGCTTTTCTGGGAGTTTTGAAACACTTGCGAATTTCTATTCCATGTTATTATTCCCGGTTCACTTCACTTGTGCAAAATAACCGAAACAAAAATATATGCCATCAAAATTACATATTACACAGGGTCAAATAACACACTAAATGACAGACTCAAATAACGTCAAAACTCAATTAAAGTAACATTTAACTTGACAATTACGGTTCTATTTATAAATCTACCATAATTTTTTCTAGTGATAAATTCAGTAATTCAGAGTAAATTAGATACAAGTGAAATATAAACTGTAACTAAATTAAACAAATACACAAAACGAACCTCGGGTGTGAGGTCGACTGGTTCCACTTGTGCCGTTTTGGATGATATAGGCAGTACCGTTAGTGAATCATCCAGTACGAGACATCGAGGGTTATCAGTTAAAGAGAGAAGGAATCTTTCGTTAAACCGATTTACTACTCTATCATAGGCTTCCGTTTTAAACCTGTTAGACAAAAGCCAGTTATAACTGATTTTTTTTTGTTTATAATAATATGTCTATAATTTGAATATTTATATTCATATTGCATTCATAGACATAATATAGAGAATCTAAGGTCTTGCATTTGCAAACATATTTCAATAATAAATAGATAATTGTCAAAGTCATAACAGATGCCGAGACTGGACCACTTATATGGTACGGCGAACGACCAAAATGACCGAAGTTGAAAATTGAAATTGAAAAATACATAGACTGATAGATGTTGCCTTTAAATATATGTATGTTATTTTATGACAACGTTAACGTTGCCACTACAGCAGGGAAAATTTTTCACGCATTTTTTAATTTTTCGATTGCACAGTAGTATTACGGTACGACTGTCGTTCTGAGGTTTCGGGTTCGATCCCCGGGTTATGTTATGTATGACGTCTGTACTTAAGTATGTGACTGTTAACATAAATCCCGTACTATATTGTAGTCTTTGACTTCGGTCATTCTCTGTATCATGTATGTGGAACGGTCCATACGTCTGTTAAGACTTATACAGCTTTACGACTGTAAGACATATATGTAAAACAACAACTTATGCAGATCCAAAGATTTTTTATATTATATAATTACTACTTAAATACTTGTTTAAGTTTTCTGTCAAAATTTATTACACAAAAGATGCAAAACGAGGAATGTATGAAGTTAAAGTTTATGGATTTTCACAAATTTTATAACACAGGTCTTCACATGATCATTATGATTTATTGTTTCAGTTGAGTTGCACCATATAATTAATTTATAGTTGCACTAATTGGGATCATGGGCTGATTGACGGGTTGTTCTAGGTATGGTAGTAATAAATTCTTTCTAAATAAATTCATCTTACTCTTGAACTGAATCATGTATTTCAATCTGAATTTATGACAATTGAGTATTGAAAATATGTAGACTCCTATGAGTATGATCAGGGCCTATTGAAATATTAATCATCCCCCCCCCCTCCTCCTCAACCAACAACAGTCCCAAATTTAGCATTTAGGAGAAAGAGAAACATTGCTTTTTAAATCAATTTTTAAGAAGCATATCTAATTGGACAGATAAATTGAAAAAAAAAAATAATTACCTTGAATGGACATCCATAGTAATAGAGTGTAGTTGTCTTAAAGAATCCATGGTTTTAATAAAAATATAATGAGACCACCACCTTCCACTGTTTCTATAGTCCGAGCCATTAAGTTAGGAGTCAGAGCTTCAAAATCCTAGAATTAAATTATGGATAAAAATAAAATCAATTTATTAGCAATAGTTGCAGTACCATAGCTTGCTCTTCTATTAAAATTTCTAGAAGGGCCCTTAAACCCTTAAAGTACAAATCAAGACAATTTTCTATAAAAGAGACAAAAAAAAACCCTCATAGATTAAAGTAAATAAGTAAGTAATAATTTCCAATTTATGCAACTAGGAATCAAACTGAAAAATTCAAATGTATACATTCACAGCCCCTTTTTTTGGAAGCAAAATAAGAAATCTTTTATAGTAAGTGAGAGATTTGACAACAATTAATATTGAAATATTAATAGCTTTGACAGAATGTGTAAAAGTTCAATAATCACAAAGTTTTTACCTGTAACACGCAAACTCCATATGTTTGACCGAGCATGGCATGACTCTCTGAATAATACCTGCCATGTATTGTTGTAGCCACTCTGAATGAGTCAAACAAGGACTCTTCAGATACCTCAAGTTTTCCTGCTGCTATTTTTTTTGCTCGTTTACGACCGTGGCTGAAATTGATTACGTTTCATTTTACAGTAACTGGCCATAGTTGATATTATTCTGCTCTTCTATCTAATGCTTATGATAATTTCGATATGGAAACTAAATGACAACCTTGGCATAGCCATAAACTATCATCTCAATAAAGTAAATATACTATGCGAATATTTATGTTGTACCTTATCCTAAACAAGCTTTGGATCAAAATTTGGTGAAGGTCCCATCTACTCAACTGAGGCAAACCTAAGTAGAAGACAAAGTTCATAGATAACATTTAAGAAATTTATCAATGTCAATCTCCCTGTCACCAGGTGACCCAATTTGATTTGTATTATTGAAATGATAAATACAGTGAAGATTTACAGGAACCCAAAAAAACATTCACTGCTTGTGCAGCTTTGCATCAGCATAACTTAGATTAAATTTTATTTTCATAACAATGAAGTTTAGACTAACAAATTATGGATTAAATATCTAATTTCTTATCAATGTTATTAAAAAGTGCTAATGGTGATTATTGTTGTACCTGGTGTTGTACCTTACATTTTATATGCAATAGAAATAAACATTAATCAAAAGGAATACTCACTTGCTAATAGCTTCATCTTTATTCTTATAGCACCATAAAACTGTTGGTCGAGCTTTTACTGTACATTTCACTAACATGTCATATAGAATTGGTACCTAAAAATATAATGTTGATTAGTATAGGCTTGTGGCATCTCAGCTGCAATCTTTTTCTTTTTATATCAAACTGGGGATTAAGAAATATGTTCTTATGAGAATAAGTAATTGTCTGAGGACTAAATATAAATGTATGTCACTGGTAGTATATTTTAACAATAACCAAATAAGTAAATAAATACATTTATTATTGTATATTGTTGAAGTGCCTTTGACTCAATAGGCTATTTTAAAATATATACATTAAAACTAATAATTAATATATACATTTAAATTTTTCATTATACAAAACTAACTACAAGATTTAGTAAATGAAAATAAGTTTTACTAAAAATAAAGATAAAATAAACCATATACTTTATACATAACATATCACTTAAGTTATTAATATATTGATTACTCATAAAAATAAGACAATAGGAAAATAATGGACTGCTGGCGTAATTGCCAGGCTAGTGGTCCAGGGGTAATGAGTGAAGAGAGTAGAGATTCGAATGTGGAAGCTAGAAAGTAGCACCAGTGACAGAGAAGTTAAGGAGTAATAGATTAATGAAGTATGGACATGTCATGAGGAAGGAAAGTCACATAACTAGAAGAGTGTTAAGTATAAGAGGGTTGACTGATATAGATGTAAAAGACCGAAGAAGGTATGGAAGGATTGCATGAAGTGTAAAAAAGGTGTGAATGTTGAGATTATAAATGACAGAGGAGAGTGAAAGAAGAAAACATGTTGTGCCCACTCTACCTAATATAGCATAAAATATAGATGATAAAATAAATACCTGGTCACGATTTTGTCACCAACAAGCAAGAACATTGTACGATGCCCCAATTTTACTCCATTCTCTATCATTACCCTAATACGATTATCAATTTTCTTTTTAACCATCTTATTTTTTATAAACACTCAGTGAAAGGAACAGAAATGGTTTGCGTATAAAAGTAAATATAGGTTAAAATTTATTAAAACACACAGTTTATAACCTACAAAATAACATGGAAAACACAAGACGCATTGACATGTTTATGTTCAATTTACTACGGTTGCCGTTCTGAGATCATTTTCTTACCAAAAACTCGATTTTATTGAATTAATATCTACCATTGTATCGATTCAGTGAATCAATCTTTTATCCGAGAAAATTGAAGTTCATTTTACTGCCTCGATTAAATTCAGAAATTTGTATAAATTTGAAAAGTACTAAAACAAATACAAAATTACGAAAATTGGCGTTCTAAGATCGAACAAATCGTTCATTGAGAGCTAAAAATAGATGTTATATAGTTAATATATAGTACTAAATTGATTAATTTACTGGATCGATCTCAGAACCTAGAAAACTAAGGCTTATTTTTTTCTTGTTCTATGAGAACCATAAAATTATTTACAATTAACAATGTACCCAAACACAAGCAGTATAAGAGATTTTCACTACATGAAAATTCATTTCAAAAAAAAACTTATGAGATGGCTTTGTGGTTAGTTTCTTTCGCTTCTTTCTGAGATTCAAAATGTCTTTTTGGTTACTATTAAGGTGGCAGATAAATATATTGTTTAATGGTTAGTAAGCACTTAGAGTGTTAGTTGGACGCCTACTACATTAAAAGTATTTCGAGTGTACCACCAACCATAAAATCACTTCATACCCTTACCTTTCATATACTTGTAAATGAACTCTAATTATTTTTAAATGATAAAATGTTGACTATTATAGTGTCCGTTTTGTTTTGTCAGATATGGATTTTACTATAAATATGCAAAGATAATAAGTTATATGATTATAAGTTTAGTGCCTTTTCTCCTCATACTGTTTGTCTTTATCAAATTTTAAAAATCGATATCTAGCACTGAATTGATCTTAGAACCCAGAAAATACTAGTTACGCATAAAAAACAAGTCGAAAAAAGATTGTTTTTCGAGAGACCGGTCATTTAGATGTCAATCATTTTGGGAATCGATACATAAAGCTTCCATCTGAATCGTTTAAAAATTGAACTTTTTGGAAAAATCGCCATCCCTACAGTCTTCTTGCCAGTTATCAAGTAGTGATGCTCGATATGCATCAATGCATCAAATAAATTAATTATTGATCGATTAATTTCAATGTCGAGTGTCGAGTACCCATAAAAATAAGACAATAGGAAAACAATGGAAAGCTGGCTTAAACGCCAGGTAAGTGCTCGAAGGGTTAACAATGTATCAATGTAACAATTCGATTAATCTTAAAATAAAAGATGATTTAAACAATGCTTTAATGCAAAATAAAAGCAGAAAATTGTATCGGTAAACATTATTCTCCCCATGTACAAAATCACATTGCACTTTTCCTTATGATAGTTTACAAGAGACCATCAAATTATTTTTTCTTCTTCTACTACTTTCATTCTGCATAAAGATAATTAATAACTGTTATTAAAATTAATATGTCGATTACGCATAATAATGAGACAATAGGAAAACAATGGAAAGCTGGCATAAACGCCAGGTTTGTGCTCAAGGGGACTTAGAAATTGAATAATTATATTTGTAAAAATTTTGTACTTTACAATTTCTCTTCTTTTCTGTTCTGCACAATTGGTACTTTAGTTACTCTAATATATTACCTACGTATATTTTTTTTGTTTAAAATATAACTTTTTGTTAGTTGTAATAAATTATAAGTACAACTTCACCAAACTTTGTGGGGAGTGCTTGAAACACTAAAGTGGTACGAACCTCGGCTTAGCCGTTACCTATATGTAAAAATTCCGCGAAATTTTAATCCTAACTAATCTCTACATTTTTTATTTAGAAATAGTAATAAGGCTTCCTACAGGACTCATGTACCTACGTGTTGTGTGCAGGACTGTGTGTGCAGTGTTGTGCGTGTGATGCTCAGTGCATGGTTAGTGTCATTGTATCGCGCTTGTGGCGACGCCAAGAAGTGTCCCCAGTCGTGGAACGAGGCTCGTCTTGGGTCACCTCTGGAAGGTGGACCCGGAGTGTGTGCGGGAGCAAAGTTAGTTAGTTGAGTTATAAGCTGGTGCACCCACTAATAGCTCTGCGATCTTAACCACCTCCACGAAATAACAAAAATAAAAACTACAAGACTAATATCAATGTTGCTTACATGCGGTTTGCATCATGGAACGTCTGAACCATGACGACAGACTTAACACCAAAGGAAGCTTTGAATGCACTTAAGAACTACGTAAAATCTGTATTATTGATATCGAGCTCAAAAAGCGGAAGAATACTAAAAAAAACTGTAATTTTAGCGCAAGGATTTTCAAAAGCACCAGAAATTTTGCTTAATTGCGCACCCTTGGAGGTAGTCAGCGAGTTTTACTACCTATGTTTTACGTGTGAAGCAATCTTTCGCTTGACGCAGAGATATATTCCCGCATTGTCAAAGCATCCTCCACGTTCGGGAGACTTCAAAACGTCTAGGACAATTTTTAATAAAAATATTTGAAAGAGACAGAGCCGTTTCTTTGAAAAATTCATAACTTCTTTCGAAATGGGCAAAAATGCTGGTAAACTCAAATCCGAAGCCAAATTGAAAAGGGCCGGATTAAAAGTGATTGATTTGGTATGGAATGCCCCATATATACTTTATTTACCCCGAGTATATAATTTAATGCCTCAAAAATGAAGCACTTATAAGGTAATTAATGCACAATAAAGAATAAAATTTTATTAAACTGAGTTTCGTTTTGGATAATGCTAAACATTATACATTTGTGTTTTTTGGAAATAATTTATCTTAAACGCTAGACGCCACTATCAAGTTTTCAGCCCTACTTCTAAAAAGCGTAGATCCCAGCCTGTTGCAAGCGCATGCTTCCTGAAGAACGAATGTATCACAAAGAAGATTAAATAACAATAATTCTACAATCATAATGAATAGCATGTTTATAAGTTTTGTTTCTTTCTTTATTACTACGAACCTACTTTAATATTCAAATTTGTGACGCTACTATATGTAATATGTCAACATATTACTCTCATCGGGATTTTATGTTATATGAATTACCGTAGAAATAAGTAGCGACTAAGTAGTTTTTATTATTTATCTCTGCTAAGTAGATTTGTAAAATATTTTACTTCGGTAGTTTTTGGTAGATTTACTGAAAAAAAATCTTTTATTATTGATCGATGGAATCAAAGACTACAGCAGAGATGAATAATAAATACTACAATATAATACAGGAAAACTATGAAAGCGATGATGGCGCAGTGGATAGTGCTGCCGGATTTCGAATAACTTTAGCATGGTGGTAGGGTATTTTCTAATAAAGTCCGCCTGGGTAGCTACCACCCTCAAATTCGAAAACCTCTTTCCAAATACCAACAGGTGTGTTCCGACAGCATTACTTGAGAACCAGTATCTAGGCTTAGTGTGTTAACCATCCTGGATCGTATCGTGCCATAACATCAGATGAAATTATAGTGAAAACAATGAGCCTATACTGTGTAAAAAATACTAGAAAAATCACAGTTATTTTACCGTTAACTTGTCGTTCTGTTACCATGTTTGATATGTATTATATGCCATGATTTTATTGAATATACAATATGAATGAGGTTCGAAATACCTGTCAGATTCAAAATAGACTGACGGGAAACATGAGTTATCACATAAAGAGAAATTCCGTAGCTACTGACGACATTGGTAAAGTGATGAGCAGGATTTACATCAGTTGTAATATATATATTTTGTTAAAAACCTATAGCTGTAAAACAATAAAACAACATAGTTTATATTTATTTTATTTCTGATCACATATCAATCAAAATCCTCTTTGTATACATATTTTTTTTGAGTACTTAGCATTGAGACTTAGAAGCTGCGCTGAAACTTCTCCTTCTTTTTTTTTTTTTGCGGAAAAATTAATATAATGTTTATTTTGCTTATTGTATTGTGATTGAATCAAGGCTTTTTTATTTACTTTATATTAAACCGAAATGACTTTTTCAATATTTATTCCAATAAAATTCAGTAACATTTAATACAGAGACAATACTATTTTCCTTACGAGTTATGCCGGCAATTCGTTGAGGAATGGAATTAACGGAACTTTATTTGATTTTTCTCTTTCAGAGTATGTACGTATAGCTAGAAAAATATTTGTAGCACTACTTTACGATTTAAATGTACTATAAAAAGCAAAAATCCAAAACGATTGACAAAATATTTTGACTAAGTGACAGTTAGTAATGCCAAAATACCAAAATGAGACTTCAGAAAGACTGAACTTATAGTTTTAAGAGTTTAGTGTATTATGTCCATGAAGGGGGGTGTTGGTGCGATTTGGTCAATTATGTTGTCGTTCTCATTTTTAATTGATTATTTTGGAGTATTTGACTATGTACATGTGGCATTTTGAGTGGTATAATATAGTTATGATACACAAATGTAGTGAAGTAAAAGTGACACGTAGCGTGAATTCTGAAATTTCTCAATCATTCACGTTGTGGTCGTAGCAGAAAGCAGCCATTTTGTTACCGCCATTCATGTATTGACAATATTCCTAACGTCTAACTTGGCTGGATGGTCTACTTGTACCTTTGCCTTTTCCTTAAAAAGGAACAGATGGAACAAAAAACTGTATGGTTGAAATGTCAAACCAGAAGAAATTTATTGGCATCAGATAATTTCCGAAAATAAATACCTGTTATCAATATCTAGTATTTATAAATGATATAATATCCGGTAAAGAATAGGCAATTTAAAATTAATTTGTACTTATTTCATTGTTTATCGTCTGGAGACTTTCAGTAGAGGCTTTTTAAGAATAAACTTCAGATTCATCTTGCCGCTATCATTGAATTCATGATGGCTAAATTACAAATAAATACGAAATCTAAGAATTATTTGAAGGACAGAGATGTATTTTTGAAGGATTTGAAGCAGTTTAACGAGAGTAAAAAGTAAGTGTAGATAATATGTATCATCCGTTAGTTTTTAAGGTCAAAACAAACTAACTGTAATAACAGTCAATATCTTAAGTATACATACTTCTAAATCTAGTTTTATGTTATCACATTATTGGAAAATGCTAAAGGCAATAAACTATTTGAAATGGAACAAAATGAATACTATATTGTGAAAGTAGGATTTGGTATTTTCTTGCCTTTAAACAATAAAATAAACATACATTAATACTTTTTTCACATCTTTGAATGAAGATGCCTTCAAACTGGAAACCCTTTATATATATATTTTTGTTTTTAGTATATCAACAAAGACTCCTGTTGTGAATGGGATAGAGATAGATTTGTATCATTTTTATATGTTGGCACAACAACGAGGAGGGGTTGGAAAGGTAATTAATTGCTTTTTTTTACAATATTTTTGGTCTTAAATTTATACTTAGTTTAGTCATCAGAAACTAAGCATGCCTGTTTGCTAAATATTTTGTTTCAGAATATTCAAATATGAAAATCTTTAATAAAAGTCATAAAATAATATATTTTAGTTTAGCTAAAATATCAATACTCTTTTCTACTACAATTATTAAAGCTTTTATTATATTTTTAGGTAAATCAAAATGACACTTGGGATACATTTTTGAGACCTCTAAGGCTACCTCATCCATGTATCAATGGGTCAACATTACTTAGAAGAATATACTCAACTTATTTAGAAAAGTATGTTATTACACTCTCTTCAGTTATATCTTTGATCTTAAAATTTATTATGTTTATCTTTCCTGTTTTTTGTTGCATTATGTCCTATTTAATAATTTTATGGATAAAGTTTTATATCTATTGTTTTATTAAATCCTTAAATCATGAACATAGATATATGATTTGAATAATCTACCAATGTGGCACTCTGACTTCTATCTTTTCTTACCTTTAACAATCTATTTACCTTCATTTAATTTAAATAATTAGATTTCATTTGCAAAAAAATAATATCAGAAGTGTTAAACATGTTTGCTATAATTTTAAGAAATTGAATATAGGTATTTGCCATTTGTATTTATAACTATATTCAGATATGAAAGAGCAAAAGGTCCACCTGGTAGGGACGATGATAATGACATGGATGAAGATCCAAGGAGAGGTCGAGGCAGTGGCATGCCCAGAATCACTTTCAGCGGTGGTACTTATGTCTCAGGTATATTTTTCTGGGTTCTTAAACTGTGGCATGCCTTTCTTGGAACACACCATTACTACCTATTTTAATTTCATAGATATAATTGATTCTAAATTATCATTGAATTATGACAATTTTATTCAACCTATTACAAGGCATGCCACAGCAGGCATATAATGGATTGATTATGGTGATTTTTTTCATTTATTTTGCTGTTTTTTGTTTTATCTGTTAACTATATGCATATATTTATATTTTGGGATGTTGTTTGAACTGTTATTTCATAATTTCTATGTGGGGTTAATGTAGTTTTGCAGATTATGTTATTTTAATAAGATACTCTGTATTGTGATCAAATTTGTGTGATGTGTTGTCATTATTTAAAGAAGATGTTATGTTTATTATTTATCACTGAAATGAGCTACACATGTAGCAATTTGTAATTTGGTCATAACATTTGTTAGACATCAAATATCACCTATATGTTCCAAAGTTTGAGTGATCTAATTTGGACCCTAATCTTGGGTTGTATTTTATATATAATATTTTAACCAGAAAAGAAAATAAAATATTTTGTGTTATTCACTGATATTCAGTAAACATGTTTTCTGTTTGTAGTCTACATTTCTTTATACCAAGACTTTGGAGTAAGTGATTATATTTGTCAACTATTGGTATATTGCATCGATAACCTTATTTTTGATTCAGCCTTTTTTTATGATTGACACATGAAATGTTAAGTAAAGACTTGCATGTTTAAAAAAAGTAGCATTTGAATTCTAGTCATTCTATATAATTAGTGCCAGGAATGTGTATCAAATATCTACAAATAGGCTGTGGTTGTTTTAAAGACATACCTTTATATTTCATAATTTTCTGTCTAGCTTCCGGAGAAGCTCTTCGGTCTGGAACTAAGATTGCAGCTCCATATGAGAGGCTCGCTCTCTCGCTCCTGTCTCCTATGCCCAATGAGCAAGACTTTGCAGTTAATGTTTGTACAGTATTAGCAGCCGACCATTCCAACAGATTACCATTGGGGGCAACACCTCATATACTTGACTTCTTGCTCGCCCACGCTGGAGTTTATAACCATTGTAAGTATGTTGATTTATTATGGAGCATATTAATAATTTTATTTCAATCAAATATGTGTGATTTTCTACTTTTAAAACTCGATTGTTATGACTGGTTACGCGTATTTAGGTGTTGGTACTAGCCACTGCAAATAGATGGCATGCAATCCAATTCTTCCCTATTTGATGTGCGCATCGTTATTTGCCTCTTGTTCGTATTTGTAGGTGATTCTCGATCATTAATTCATGCGCATGTATATACCACTTAATGTTAAGTGTATTTAGGCCACCTAATTTTTTCTACAGTGGCATTCGCACCTAAATTTCCTATTTTACAATTTCCTATGTAGACATCCTTTGTAATATCAATACAGGCCTCTTTTTCGCAAAACCAATATTTTAATTTAAGTTTTTTTACATGGTATAGGCTCAGGGCTTTGACCACAATTTCATCTGATGTTAAGTGATGATGTGGTCCAGGATGGTAAACACACTAAGCCTAGGCTTAGTGTTAGTAAGTAAGTGTAAGTTAGTCTTAGCTCTAGAGCTACTGGTTCTCTAGAGATGGTAGAACACACCTATTGGTATTTGGCGACAGGTTATCACACTTGAGGGTGGTAACAACCCAGGCGGGCATTATCTATAATGCCCTATCACCATACTATGGTTTCCTTCACCGAAAGCTCAGGCTAATTTTAGAGTTAGATATGTCCATTGGAACCCGCGTCCATTGACGCGAAATCTGACCGCACTATCAACTAAGCCATTGCTTTCATATTATGTTTGAAAATTTAAAAATAATTTGTGAACTATGTGAATTGGAATTATTTTCAAATAGCTCAGTATCTGCTAGAAGGAAACTAAGGTTAGTGTTTTTTAATTAATCGGGTCATTTTTTCTATATAGTTTTCTCTATTTATTATCATTTTCTCTTTTAAGTTTTCGTTTACAAATGTATTTTCTATAGTTATTATCTAATCGTGAAAATCTGTAATAGGCAAATTGCTTTATTGCTGTAGATAAATTAATTATAAGTTAATTAATTATTTTTACTAACTGTTTAACCACTTGAGCAACTTTCAGGCGTTTTCGCCAGCTTTCCATTGTTTTCCTATTGTCTTTCTATTGTTTCATTTTTATGGGTACTCGACACATTAATGCAGTTTCGTGATTTTTTTCCCACCCCTCCTCTCAAGCTTCACGTGAATAATTGACCATCCCGTATGTATAGAGTATCAACAATTTTTTTTGCAAAATTTGGAAAACGTCTTCCATTGTCTTTGGACTTGATTTTTTTTTTGTTTTAGCAAGTCTCCGCGACACGATTGGCCGGTCGTACTACGAAGCCCGAGGGCGTTACCCGGACGAGTTCTGGCAGATGAGAGCCGGCGGCGGGGGGCGCCAAGGAACTGGCGGACGAGACGAAGTTTATGCAGCCCGGTGTGGAACAACCCGAGCTGATGGTGCAAGCCCTGGCCGCTCAGAACTCGTTGAACGACCGGCTAATGAATGCCGATGAAGAGGAAGACGTCACGGAGAAGATTATTGACGAGGTATTTGTAAGTTATTTATGTATATGTATATATATATATATATATATATATATATAATATTTCATGTCTGTGTTTATTAAGGTTTCTCGTTGTGCGTACATATTGTAAAAACTACTGAGGCTGGGTTGGTTACAAAATTGAATGAAAAAAAACCAGGAAAGTTTGTAGTTAAAGTCTTAATTATAAAAGAAGTAACCTAAAACATTATCATCCTGCTCCCAATTTTTTATGGTTGGTGCAGTATGTCTTCTTCCATACATTTCTATCAGACTCTTCTCTCTCTCTATCTTCATTCACACCTTTTGCCTTTATATCTTCCCTTACCCACTCCATTCATCTTTTCTTTGGATGTACTCTCCCGCTCCATCCATTTAATATTTATAGTCATCACTTTCTTCACATGCGTTTTATCTCTTCTCGAAACATGTCTATGCCAAGACAAACGATTCCTTTTCATCTTTTTTGAGAGGCATTTCAAACTTTTTTTTTACACGGAATAGGATCAGTGCTTTGACCACAATCTGACCTGATGTTAAGTGACGATGTGGTCCAGGATGGTAAACACACTAAATCTAGAGCTACTGGTTCTCAAGTGATGCTGTTGGAACACACCTATTGGTATTTGGCGACAGGTTATCACACTTGAGGGTGGTAGCTACCCAGACCCAGGCGCTACCACCATGCTATGGTTTCCTTACGATGTTTTTTCTTCACCGAAAGCTCAGGCCGGAGTCAGATAGATGGGATCGAACCCGCGTCGATTGACGCAGAATCCGGTCGCATTACCCGCTGCGCCATCATCGCTTCCAGTAATATACTCATTCCTAATCCTGTGCATTCTGGTCACGCCACACATCCATCACTTTTTCCGTAGAGTAACAATTTTTTTTTTTTAAATTCGACGCACATTTTAAAGGGAATATTTCCATTTGTAAGTTCTTGGCATAGAAACTTCATATGTAAGTTGTTAGTTGTAAATAAAGGAACTACACTTTTGCTTTTTTTATAATAATGAAATTAAGCGATGAACGTTACATGTAATATTTCACACTCAGGAAATGTTAGAAGATTGGGTGACGGAGCCAACGGATGAGAGCCAACTGTTTGCACCAGAACTCCCGGGAGGTGCTTCGTGTGTGTACACTCAGCGGGTCCTGCAGATAGCCTCCATTGTAAGATCACTCTCCTTTCACGAGGAGAATGTACAATACTTGGCCAAGAACACCACGCTTATCAGGTATGTTTAACCGGTCAACCACCAACCTTGCGTTTACGCCTGCTTTCAATTGTTTACCTGTTTTCAAATCTAACTGTGAATTTCAGGAGTCAATAATTATTGTTTGTCTAATGGAAATGGGGGCTAAGGGGGGGGGGGGGGGGGGGGGGGGGGGGGTATGCTTGGAGTTTCCATGCGTGATCAGAATCAGAAATGAGGAGATCTGTAGAAGGACCGATGTAACCAACATCGCTCGGAGAATTGCCAACCTTAAGTTAATCGATGCCCGATGGGGTTAATGGGTTCTTGAATGGCCATCATCCACCGGAAGACCTAGCATGGGCAGGTCTCCCCACAAGGTGGACCGACGAGCTGGTAAAAGGCCGGCCGTCGAAGAGTTTTTTTTTGTACACGGTATAGGCTCTGTTGGCGACGCCTCAAGAACTTAGAATTAAGAATTAATTGTAAATAAAATAAGATACTATGCGATGTGAAAAGTATGTTTAAGATAATAAAGACATTGATTTTCTAGTTAGGTAGCGAGGTAGAGTAATTATTCATTGTATCCAAACGTAGTGCGCTGAATTATTGAGATAATAAATAATTATTCATGTAAATAAATAAATACGTACATAATAATAATAAGACCATTCAGCGCGCTACAGTAGGGGTAGGCGCGTCGAACGTCAATGAGAGCGCTTCTCACGTACGGGGTGCCGAACTAGCCGGCAGAATAAATATAGGCCGTATGGGCTCAGAAAGGGTAGTCTCGTCGCGATCGTCAAAGTGAAAGTAAAGTTCAAGTCAAGTGATTTCACTGTAATAGTTTAGTGAATGAATAAACAGCGTGTACAATATATTACGTTGTTGCATTTTTCCCCACCAACGACCCTGTCCACGTGCTCTACTGCGTCCCCTGTCAAACCTTATACCATCTTGTTTCGGTGCCGATAGAGCGTGGCAGAACAGTCTACGTAGTACACGGACGTTCGTACGGGTATCCGCTCATACTCGTGTGTCCGTCCGTTACAGGCTCGGTGCTTTGACCACAATCTCACCTGATGTTAAGTGACGATGCGATCCAGGATGGTTAACACACTAAGCCTAGAGGTAACGGTTCTCAAGTGATGCTGCCGGAACACACCTATTGGTATTTGGCGACAGGTCATCGAACTTGCGGGTGGTAGCTACCTAGGCCCAGGCGCTACCACCAAGCTATGGTTTCCTCACGATGTTTTCCTTCACCGAAAGCTTAGGCTGATTTTTAGAGTTGGATAGGTGGGTTTGAACCCGCGTCCATTGACGCGGAATCCGGCCGAACTATCTACTGCACTATCATCGCTTCATCTTTAAGGGAGATCTATGCCCAGCAGTGGACGTCTTTCGATTGAATAAATGGTAACACAATGTAAGGTTTCGAAGATCTCCAAAGGATGCCCCATCGAATTCTTAAACAAGATTATAGGTTATCCACTAAGGCACAGTTTCTCAAATATTCTAGAGACCCCATCTTAATTTTTTTCCTTTTTAAAACTATATTTTTAGTCTGACCCCCTAATTTTCTCTGGGTCTCGACCATCCACACGTTGAAAACCTAGGCTCTAAGGGTATGTATTAATGAGAATGATAGTAATTTCCAGAAATGACACTGTGTTTCCGCCAAAACCGGTACTTCTCGATGACTTTGTTGTTTTCCGAACCGGTGGTAGTGTTTTGAAATTAATAAGCGCATTATTCTCAATGCCTAAATTGTTTTTTTTTTTATATAATTTTATTCATTTATCCTTTTCTTGTAGATTCTTAGTGCTCTGTGCAAACTGCTGGGTCGGTACATTAAGACAATCTGGTTTGGACACCCTTGGGAATATATCAACTGAACTAATAATAAAGGTGGGTAATTTAATTATTAATAATTCTATAATTCAATTTCTGAAAATAATCTCTTTTTTAATTTGTAATATTGAATAATTATAGGTATACTATGGGGTTGTTTGGAAAGTAATTTCTCTTGTCTTTTTTTTTATAAAAATAAATGTTTAACATTTTATTGAATGAAATATTTTTTTCTATTTTTTTGTTTTTTTTTTGTTGTTCTCAATTACGAATCGAACGGTGACTTTTGTATTTATTTAAAAAAATCATGATTTGAGTTGACACTCGAAAGTTTTACATTCATGTTAATAGTGTTATAATATTTTTGTGTCGATATATTGCGCTTTAGTTTTTTTTTTTTATTAAACATTTTATATAATTTAATGTTACATAAATATGCAAGGATGAAATAATTCAAGTTTTATTGTTTTTCCTAAATTTATAATATTTTATTTAAAGGGTCATAAAATTTTCATTAATTACGGTTTAATAAAAATCGCTGGGCCGTACATTAATTTAAAAAAATGTCGAACAATTTTTATCGGATTGAATCAACTCATAATACAATTTTGCCATTGTTTATTATAGGATCCCGCGACCTGTTTGATATCGAGACACGTGCTGTCCACAATACAGTCTGCGCTGGTCTCGCAGGACCGAGCGCGGGTACTCGCGGCCCTCGAGCTGCTGAACAAGCTCGCACAGAACGAAGCCAACGAGGACGCACTGTTGAAAGCTCTCGAAGCAAAGGTATAAAAAAAAACTAGGCAGTCATGGGCACTGCCGGTAGAAACTTTTTTTTTAATTTTTAAATTATAGTATGGTATTTTAATTTTGTATTTAAATATTTGTTTCTTTACAGTGTTTTTTTTTCCTCTTTAAATAAATAAATATAAATATACCGTTTCACGTTCACACAATTTCAATGTACACTTGTTGGCGGACCTTATTAAATAAAAAAAAGTACTTATGTACGCTCGTAAGAAGTTATACTTCATTGGCGTAATGATAGAAAAAAAAAAACTAAAAACGTTGACATCTAACTTCAGGGTGTTGGTTATTCGTTATTGGTAACGCAAATCTATAAATATTTTTCCCATACCGAGAATCACTCGACGCCGCTAAAGAAGTTTACACTTCTATAAACATTATATTATTGTAAATTAACTTATTATTCAAATCAAAATCAAATCAAATCAAAAAATCTTTATTCAATTTAGGCTCTAAGAAGGCGCTTATGAACGTCTAAAACACTACCACCGGTTCGGAAAACAACCCAGCCGAGAAGAGCGTACGCGAGAAACTCGATCTGGTTCTTTTTTTTAATAAATATAATATATATAATTTTTTTAATATAAAAAACTATACTAATCGTAGTCTTAACCAATGTTAGCGGAAGCACGGAGATGTGGGTTAATTCCAGACATCACTATCGTTCACATAATGATCCACCCTGTAATAACCTTTTGAGATTAAAACATGCTCGACATAATACTTGAACTTATTGTCGGACAAATCGGTAATGTTACTTGGGATCTTATTGTAAAACCGTATACTATTACCTATAAAGCTTTTATTAGACTTACTTAGCCTAAAGCGTGGGACAGACAACTTGTCTTTACTTCTAATATTACAGTTATGACGATCATTCACTAGATCGAGCTTGTATTATATTATAATAAACATTATTATATCATCAGCAAAGCGGGGTTGTTGACAGTTAGGTAGATCCAATTTCGAGAAAGAGATTAATCGTCGAATCCAACTCGGCTTGGCCGTATTCGGGAAGTTACACAGAATCTTCTCGTCCGAGATACCGCAGTGTCTCAAGATGAAAGTCTCGAGCAGTGTGTGTTGCCAGTGATGATACACGGCATTGAGACGTGCTTGCTCAGAATGAGCTAAATAAGGAAGCTCAAAGTTGCTCAAAGGGCAATGGAGAGGGCTATGCTTGGCTATCTAACCGGCACTGCCCGAAGAATTGCTAAACTTAAGTGTCAGTGGGTTGGGCACATTGCTCGCAGAACCGATGCCCTATGGGGCCAACGGGTTCTCGAATGGCTACCACGCACCGAAAGACGTAGCGTGAGTAGGTCCCCTACAAGGTGGACTGACGATCTGGTGAAGGTCGCGAGAATCCACTGGATGCGGGTGGCGCAAGGCCGGTCGTCGTGGAGATCTTTGGGGGGTCTATGTCCAGCACTGGACGTCTTTTGGTTGACTGGATCGGTTTAGTGAGGGTTGTACTTAATTAGACACGACACCTTTTTTTTCTTTATTGGTATTAGGACAGCTCATTGTCCTTGCACCATTTGTCAATGATACTAAATACTTTCTGGATAAGGTACGATATTGTACTTTGAGAGAAACCGTCGATTCTTAATTCCTCCATTTTGTGCTCAATTTGGTCAAGAAAATTATTCGCTATGTTATATTATACAAAATAGAAAATGGCGGTTCTAATTAAAATGTTTGTTTATAGGTGTACAGTGACGTATGTGCATTGTTGACTTTACGCGATATAATGGTGTTGGTTTGTACGCTGGAGTGCGTGTACGCGCTCACGTCGCTGGGAGACCGGGCCAGCGAGTCGGTGGCCAGGGTTCACGGTCTGGTCAACACTCTGGTCTCCCTTGTCACCGTCGAGGTGAGTCTTGATCTCATTTAACGTCTCTAAAATTCTTATGAAATACAATTTTATTAATTAATTAATTATACTTGTCATTTAATATTGAAACGTTGGTGGCGCAGCGGGTAGTGCGGCCGGAAATCGCATTAATCGACGCGGGTTCGATCCCCACCTATTTGACTTTAAAATCGGCCTGAGCTTTCGGTGAAGAAAACATCGCGAGGAAACGATAGCATGGTGGAAGGACATCATCATCTCCCTACCCTTTTCCCATTTTTATTTGGGGTCGGCGCAACATGTCTTCCTCTTCCATTCCTCTCTATTTGTTGTCATCTCCGCATTCACTCCTTTTCTAAACATATCATCTTTCACACAGTCAATCCATCTTTTCTTTGGTCTTCCCCTTCCCATGTAACCGTCCACATTCATATCCAATACCTTTCTTACAACATTATCTTTCTCCCTGCGCATCACATGTCCATACCAGGATAAACGACCGCCTCTTAACTTGTCTGTTATTGGCGCCACTTTCAAACTTCCTCTAGGACATTTTCTAATAATGCTTCCATGTTCAAGTTTGAAAACCTGTCGCCAAATACCAATAGGTCTGTTCCGGCAGCATCAATTGAGAACCAGTTCCTCTAGGCATTGTGTTTTTACCATCCTGGACCACATCGCCACTTAACATCAGCTGAGATCGTGGTCAGAGCGCTGAGCCTAAACCGTGTAAAAAAAAATTGAATAAATTACAGTTTCTCAATCTTATTTTAGTCATCGTCCACTTTGAGAATATGTTTTTTTTTTAGAGTACCCCATGTTAATTTTGTTTTAGACTATATTTTTAATCTGCCCACACGCCTTCTGTTCTATCCCAAAACTCTTTAATCTTCTCAGGGGGTCTTTTACCACCCCCTCCCCCTCGCCCCCCAAGACTCATTAGGACATAAATTAAGACTTCTTTCTAGCTAGGTTTCCATATATTAAAATAATTATTTATTTGAAGGCACAAAGCTATGGTCCCCGAGCCTGTATACTCATGAGGGTGGTGGAAACTGTCAGTGGGCCGAGCGCATTGGCAGCGGTCGCTGAGAGAGAGGCGCAGGAGCGGCAAACCTCCCACCCCCCTCCCGCTCAGGTAGTTACAATATATTTGTTTCTCTCTCTCTTTCTCTATTCCTACCAGACGTTTAATAAGGTAATTTTGGCTGACGTTTAATTTATTGAAATCAATGATCTAAGTCAATAATATAACTAAGTGTAATTATCTGTGTAGAATAAAATATTTAATTCGGTTAATAAAATTCTAGTATACAAGCGTTGAAACTTTTGGGTGGGGATCGTTATGGGATGCTCTATCTCTTTCCCATAAAACTAATATAGTACATATATAACTTGTACGAAACACGTGACGTGTGACGTCACATGTTAATATAGTACGCTCTCTCTCTCTCTCTCTCTCAAGTACTATATTTTTGATCAGTTTGTAAATTTGTTATCAGATGTTGGCCGTATTCATAGTCTATTTTGTTTTAATTTGAAAATAAAAATAATTAACCAATAAACTATTATACGGTAACTATTCTACAAAAAAAACGAACGTTTCAAACAAAAAGATTGTTTACAACAGTGATCTATGATTAAAATTGATTTATACTGACAATTTCCAATGGTTATTTTTTGTGAATTGGTTCGAAAAATGATAAATTATCAAGATATGATACAGATTATATTTTTGGATTTTAATAAACATTTGTTGGTTAATTTGACAACCTTTCTAGAGTCAAACGCCAGTTAAGTCGACAGCGGAACCGATTCAATCTACAACAGTAGCCGTTAGCCCGAGCATTTCAGTCACTAATCCAGCTCCAGTCACTAATTTACAGCAGTCTCACAATCAACAAAAGGACTGTCCAGGTAAATTGTATTGAATCATTTTAATTCATAAACATTTCGTTTTTTTTTTTTTAGCTAAAAATTTTAAAAGTATGTATATACTTGCATTATATAAAAAAGATATAGCTAAAACCTTAATAGAACATAATTTAGACATCTAGAATAACCTTCAGTAATGATAATTTAAAATCCTGTTTTATCTATAAAAGCTGAATTGAGAAATCAATCTTTTAAACGTTCTTATCAAAGTGTCATCATTAATCCATATAAATATAGTAAAGCTATAAATTAATGTGTGTGTCAGTACTTAAATATCTATAAAGCATTTGCAACACTGACAATTACATTATAAATATTTGTATTGACGGAATTTAATTTCAGGAATACGAGCACTTTGCTCAAGGTTTCATCGGAGTTCCACAAATATTTCAATGCCATAATTTAATGTATGTCAGTGTGCTTATATATATCTATCTATAAAGCATATCAATTTAATGTTCAATAAAAATTGACAATACTTTCATTTTGGAATTCAATTTTAGGAAAATGAGCATTTTGCTCAAGCTTGGCTTCGCTCGTCCTACGAGCCATTACCTCCAAATGACAACAGCGCTTGTGACGCGTCGGATGTCTACCGACAATATTTGGCTTGTTGTAGCAAACTCGGTAGAAAGGGAGTTATAGCGCCTGCTCATTTCCCCAGACTTGTGAGGTAAATGCTCATCATGAAAACTATATTTGAGTGATATGCTCAGGTTTTTAAAATGCTTTATTATAATGCAAACAAAGGAGATGGATTCTTTAAGATTACTTTTAATAGAATACCGTCTTAATGGTAGAAATAGAATATATATATATTTTTTAATGCAATGTATGTAATAGAATAGTCGTCGATGATATTTTATTCTTATCCGAATAAGTATTTATTTACAATGTCAATGGTTACCTCGATATAAAACAAATGCTATAATGTAAATATAGATACAATCACATGCTATTTATAATTTTTTGAGTTAAATGTTTACAATTTTTTATTTTGTAAATATCACTCTTAATGACTTCCAACTTATATATTTTTATATCATTCAGAAATTTATTCCATACATAAGTAAAGCAAGTTTATATATATATATATATATATATATATATATATATATATATATATATATATATATATATATATATATAACCCACATGTCTGTGCTTCCGCTAACATTATTAAGACTATGATTTGTATAGTTTTTTATATGACAAAAAAAAAATGATATATATTATATTTAAAAAAAAAAAAAAGAACCAGATCGAGTTTCTTGCCTGCGCTCTTCTCGACTGGATTGTTTTCCGAACCGGTGGTAGTGTTTTAGACGTTCATAAGCGCCTTCTTAGGGCCTAAATTGAATAAATAAATTTTGATTTTGATTTTTGATAGGCAAATGGTAACATTGTTCTGTATGGTTTTCTTCTTAGCTTATCAATAATTTTATTTATTGGAAACAGTTTGATTTTATTTAAATTCTCAACGATCGTCCATGAGATTGAGTGAATATTAGTTATATAAACAATAAATACATTACAAATACCATTTCTAAAATGGAACACGAGGGTAATAATAAGTTTATTATGAAATATTGTAGGACCGTATTCGGTGGTACAGTTGGTCCTAACACTGTATCGACAGCGAACAACGAGACCCAACAGGTCTATGTCGGTATTCGATCGAGAAATGCCCAAAATAGAAATATACCAACTGGAGGTAATTATCAACTGATATTATTTAACTTTTAATATGTTCGATTACCCATAAAAATGAGACGATAGGAAAACAATGGAAAGCTGGCGTAAATGCCAGGTTATTGCTCAAGGTGTTAAAGTAAACACTTCTTTAAACGCTTTGAGGGATTCTCTGAGGAGAATAAATTTCAGATTCACGTTACCAATGCTGTGACGTCAGCCGTCAACATGGTACACTGTACTAGTTGAAAGATGGCGTTAATAATCTGGTGCTCAGAGATAAATAATAAAAATGTATACTGACGCAACCTATCGTATGTTTTGATTATGAACAAACTATATGAAATCGTACATAACTATTGCTCTAAGCGCCCATGTTAGGTTTATGTTAATAATTTCAATTAACAAATTATGAAATTCAAACATTAAAAAACAGTTTTTCCATAGTTTCCAATTTCATAATAATTTCATTTCGAACGCTAATAAAGCATTTACTAGCGCACAAAGTAAGCCCAACACTATAACTAGCGCAAGTATGTTTTTCACATTAACAACACTAACATAATCCCCTCGCCCTTCTTAAGCGTAGTTATTTTTTTTTAAACAAATTTTGGTAAGGTTCCTTTCAAGTGTTACTTAAGGAAAATTGTGGACATTTTTAACTTCTCCTATTCTTTTGAACCTCCTACCCTCCATAAATACGTGAGCATAGAAAAAAAGAGAAAGAAGAAAGAAAGACATTTATTACCATATTTTAGAATAGATTACAAAATTTACAAAAAAAAAACTAATAATTAAGCATATAAACGAAATAAAAAACACATGGTAATAAGGACTGGCGTCAGCATTTGCAGCATTATAACTGTTGCCATAAAAACGGCGCTGTTTTTCAGCCAGCCCTTTTTCTGGTCGTAACAAAATATCTATATGTATATATGTGTATTGTATAGGCCTTAGCGTGTTGACCACAATCTGATCTGATGTTATGTAACGATGTGGTCCAAGATGGTAAAAACACTGAGCATAGTTGTTTGGCGACAGGTTTTCAAACTTGAGGGTGGTCGCTGCCCGGTCAGGAATTATTACCCTCCCACCATTCTATTTTTTTTCTCATGCTTTTTCAAAGCTCAAGACTGTTTCTATTACGTTTTCTATTTAATGGTGTTTAAAGTTTAACGATACGTACGAATGAAACGATATATTTAATGTTAAGTGACCATGAAATATAAGATAACAACACGCAAAATATAAAACTATATATTTGATGATGTTTTTTTAGAAATTCACAATCGGAAATACACAGACATTTCCTAAAAAACAATGTAGCAAATTAATCGTTATCCATTAGTTCAAATATATCAATGGGAATTTTTTTGTAAAGATCATTTTTGCAAGTCATTTGTGTGAAGAATTACCTGTACTTGATATATACTGTATATATCATATGTATCTGTATATATGCCTACAGTTATTTAAAAAAAAGTGTAATTTTCCTCCAAGCGCCTCGATGGAGGTTATTATTTTATTTTTTAATCTACAGATGTAGTTTCAAATAATCTATGTACGATACTTTATATTGTTATGTTAGATACAAGAAAATTTGTTTTTTTTTAAATCTTTTCTTGTAAAGGACCTGCATCGCCGATTTTAAAAGCACAGCTAAACGAATAAACCAACCACTGTTGAAGTGAAACCAGTAGTTTCCCAGCCACAGGTAATACTGAAGTCTATTTTGACAACCTAAATTTATATATAAGTATCATCATACATTTTTTTTCGCTCATTATTTGACTATCGTCGACTGTGGGACTATTAGCATCATACATTTTTTCACTCATTATTTGACTATCATCGACTGTGGGACTATCATCATACATTTTTTCGCTCATTATTTAACTATCGTCAACTGTGGAAATATCATCACACAATTTTTCGCTCATAATTTAACCATCGTCAACTGTGGGACTATCATCACACATTTTTTCGCTCATTATTTGACTATCGTCAACTGTGGAAATATCATCGCACATTTTTTCGCTCATTATTTAACTATCGTCAACTGTGGAAATATCATCGCACATTTTTTCGCTCATTATTTCACTATTGTCAACTATAGAAATTCATCATACATTTTTTTTTGCTCGTAATTCAATTATCTTCGACTGTGGAAATATCATCATACATACACATAGCATACGAGGATTCTACTTTGAAAATAAAATTCTACATCTTTATCCCCCCACTAAACTAACTAATTTGGATTGCGAAAATACCCGAGTAATTTTTTTTTTCTCTCGTAATTCCGCTTCGCCGCGGAAGTTAAAGCGGTTTATATCACATATTATGCACCTTTATTTTTAAAAGTTTATAGTGACTGTTGTTTTATTCGTTGTCCGGTAGCCGCAACAGCAGCCGGTGACGTCACACACCCGCACCTCTCCCAAGCGTTGGAATCGAGTCCTTCGAACACAACGCTAATAAAGCATTTACTAGCGCACAAAGTAAGCCCCGCACTACAACCAGCGCAAGTAAGTTTTTCACACTAACAACACTAACATAATGCCCCCGCCCTTCTTAAGCGTAGTTTTTTTTTTTTTTTTAATAAAAACAAATGTTGGTAATATTCCTTTCAAGTGTTACGTAAGGAAAATATTAGACTTTTTCAACTTCTCTTCTTGCGAATCTCTTACCCTCCCATAAATACGTGAGCATTGGCATAAAAAAAAAACAATGAAAAACTTTATGTAATAACTATGTCTCCCATGTCATATAAAAGTGTGCGTCCCGGGACGCCCGACAGAAAAGATAACTTAAACTAATCTAAGTTGAAATATTTAATATTGAAATAGTTTAACTTGAGAAAAGCTTAGGTTATTACTTATATTTTATGGAATATGATAATGTAAGGAAAGTTTATTTATTAATAAAACCTTTCATTGATTATAAAATATATTTTATTCTTATTTAGAATTCTCGAATATGTACATTACAATTTTGTGTACGTATATTATGTACAGTATGATTATTTAATCAACAGTATATGTCTATCGCACACTAAACACTGAGTAGAGAGAAAGAGAAGCGTCTGTCCGAAATACGGCTAACGCTTTGGGTTAGAGTGAGAGAGGAGGAGACTGCCTACCGTATGCGTGAGAGAGAGGGAAGCCAGACAGACTGGCGCCGTAACGCGTTACGTAACGAAAGCGGTTCACCCTCCCATAACAAGTTATCACTTCAAAAAAAACATAGACACTATCGCTCCCCGATTGATGTTTACGTAATACTCCTACGGGCCCTATCTGTTGCCTTCGAAATACGTAGTCGACTAGTCGACTATAGTTAGGCCCGTACTATAAGAATTATCGATAAATGCAATCGTCTTTTTTTTTTCGATAATATTCAGGTCACTACACTACTATTTACGGATATTGTGTAGACGTGGAAGCCTGTATGCGATCATATTCCGCTCCCTTCTTTCTAACCTCTCTTATTACTTTCTCTCCTGTATAATCGTCCTTCTCTTATTTATTTGCCCTATTTCTTTGTCTTCTACTTTCTAATCTCACATCTTTCTCCCTTTCATTTTCCCCTATTACCCACTTCATTCGCCTTCTCCTAATTTAAACCGTATGAATCTCACGCTTTCTTTTTTTTTTCTGCTCCTTCACTCTCTAAGTCCTATAACACTCCTGTTCTCCCATCGCTGTCACGCCCCTTTCTAATGAATTACAAAGGAGTGACAGAGATGCAAATATATGTTGCAATAAAAGTGAAAAATCACATAATAGTGTCCCGACAGTGTTAAGGGTAGTCTCAATTATAGATATAATAATAGTTATGAATTTTTATCAATATTAAAAATAAATATATCCTTGTGAAACTTCACACACTTGAAAATTAAGCGATTTTAAAAGCGTTTATTTATGTCAAAAAGCTATCGAACTCATAAACGTATGGTGATTCGAGATGAAAACATTGTTTCGATTTTTCCATAAAACGTCCATATTTTAATTAAGTATGGAGAGTTTAAAAAAAAATAATTAACTATTAATATTTTCTATTGATCATTTCTTTGTTTACAAAAAACAATAGAACAGGTGTCGTGTGTATCCGAACATTTACCCGAGGTATACAATTTATAGACTATATATTTTTCACAACTAAACAAGTGCATGAAAGTTATAGTTTTTTTTTTGAAAGAAATGAAAATAATAATAATACCGAAATTGAATGAAGCATGCGTTAAAATATCTAAAAGATTTTTTTTTAAAACTAATAGTAAAGAAAATTTTAATAGAAAATGATCGTAGTGCAAATTATTTTAATAATTATTTATTTATAAAAAAACGTAGATAGGCATGTTGTCTTAATAAATTTAGAAAGACTAACAAATAATGAGAAATAATATTGTTATAGCATGATTATTAAGCTTCTTTGTGAGCATGATGATTAAAATAAAAAAAAATAGATTTAATTTCCCAAAAGTTATAATTATTTTTTTATTTGTCTTAGTTTCAATATTACATAATTAATATATACAAAATACTTTTGAGTAAACAATTAACAAGATCATTGGAATAGATACTATTCAATAATTGGTTTATCGAAATTTACTTGTATTTTTTTTTATTACAACCTCACCTGATGTTAAGTGACTATGTTAGCAACCGATGCTGTCAGAACACATCTATACGTGTTTGATTTTCAAAACGAAACATACTATGCATTCATCACGAAGTTTTCCGTTACCGAAATGTAAATGTAATGTATATTTAATGTAGAACAGAATTTGAACCCACATTCACTGATTTGGTATTCCACTATACAACCACTGAACAATTAGAACTATATTATTTTTCAATAATATTATTTTATTTTTATGATTTCATTTGGCTAAAAGATGACTAACGAACCAAATATTATAATCTGAAGAAATGTCATTTCATGTAAATATTTAGACTACTTTATAGTCTTTGAAACTTTAAAAAAGAGATTAATTTAATTTATCCTAACTATATTTTATCGTCAATTAAATTAATAATTGTGATATTATCCGAAAGATTTTTTACCAAAGCCGATACGATATTAAGTATGAATTACCCCATAAGTTATTTAATCATTAAGGTGGCACAAAGGCAACAGAGTCAACATCGAGGACCGTCCACTTCGAACACAGTTGTCGTACAATCAAATCAGGTTAATTAGCCCTAATTGAGTTAAAAAAAACCAGTCAAATCTAAGTCAAACTCAAGTGGATCATGAATGCCGTAACTATTTCAATTCTCTTCTGTCAATAAATTAAAATTCCTCCTTCGGTTCGGAAAATAGCCCATTGGGGAAGAACTAGCATGAGACTCGTTCTGGGGTTTTTTTTTAATGTAAAATTATGTAAATAAGTAATCATCTATACTATTAAATAAAATTGGAGTGTCTGTTTGTAATGTCATTTTTTTAAAATAGATATGAATGTATATACGATACATATACCAAAAATACAATTTTTAATATATTTGTCTGTCTGTCATTTTGTTCCGGGTAATCTCCGGAATGGCCGGATGGTTTTGACGGAATTTTTTTTGGTAGATAGTTGAAGTTACTCTGAGTAACTTGGGGTACTTTTAATTTTCGATAATATTTAGGGGAACGCATAAAAATATAAAAACTCATAAAAATAAAAAAAAATCCGATTCAATGCACGGTTTTACTGGCAAGTGATTGAATCTATGAGAAATATTTTACTTTATCTTAGTACTAAAAAAAATTAGGGCTCCGTAAATAAAAAAAACGAAGTGAAAAATATATGAAACGCGGACGCACAGCACACAGCTAGTTAATATAATAGTACATGTTAAAAGATTACTTCGTTTTTATAACTATAGATACATCTAAATCTGACTTAATATTATGCAAAAACAAAAGTATTTATTAAGGAGTTAAATTTTTGAACATATTTGTGTTATGTATTCTTTTAATTCATTTCGGGATCTTTAAAGTGAGTTTGATTCATATTTGACCGATTTTTATGATTTGTAATATTAAATTATAGTACTGAGTATATTCGTATCAAGTTTGACGTTACTATGTGTTAAGGTTTTTAAGATAAAGCCTAAAGAAAAGTTGAAAAAAAAACATGTCTCTTTTATGAGGAGTCCCCTTGAAAATTAATAATTTATTTTTAATAATAGTTATTATTTGTTATAAGTATGATATAAAAGATTGAAACTAGGAGACCTTAGGTATTTCTAAGTAACAAAAATTCTTATGTTGATATGAAATCTTACATAGTTGCTTCATTTTTTCTATTTTGTCTTTTAAATTATTTCGAGGGATCTTTTTTTTCTTAATATATTTCTATAAATTTATATATCTCATTTAAAAAAAATAGAAAGTTATTTCGTTAGATGTATTTTTATTTCATATTTCAAGGTAATCATTTCGAAATTGCGATGTTTACGATTTTAATAGACTGGCGTTCGCAATACGACTATATTTATTTTATTGACAATCTGAGTATTAAAAAGACTGTTTTTAATTTTTTTTCATTGATAACACTAAGGGTCGGCGATAAAAAAATAAGTACAAATTAATCGTTTGACAAATAGATTAGAAAAAAGATACTGAACGCTTTTATCCTTACCTATGTATTTGTAGATACTCGATTATACATATTCCTTGTGTTTAGCTTCTCATTTGATCGTACATAATTTCCAGTCGATGTTAAGTGTCCACGGAACACGACACGGTGACACGTTATTCGTAGAAAGAGACAGAATTTTTGACTGATTTTTCTAGACAGAGATAGATGATTTTTTATAATCTCCCAGCAGGTGATGGAGGTGGATCCTGAGGCCCTTATTAAATGTAGTACAATAACTCCTGGTGGAGTGGCCAGTAGTACCCCGACATGCCAACAGGAAAAAGTAATTAGTTTGAATTATGTTTTTTACTTAGGGTCCGTTCAAGTGTCACGTCAAGCATCAACGGACGGTTATCGAAGCTTTTTTTTTAATGACTTGTTTGTTTATTTATTTAGCACCCCAACAGAGTACATACACATATTTACATGATAAAAAAAAAAACCAAAGAATTCATAAAATGTAAAATATAAACATGAGAGTATATCAGATTTCGTTAATTTTTATAAATAGAAGATTTAAAATAGGTCAAAGAACAACAAAATAAATGAAGACTGATTGTGAGTTTTGTTAAAAGTATTACAAATACGCGAATGTTTATTAATTTGCTTTTAATTATTTGAGTCAAATTATGGATTTTGTTAATCCTTCGTCTCCTTGCCAGCAATAAATCTCTTAACCCATAATTAAGTATGCATTGTCTTCAAAAATAATCATAATATAGACCCGTCTTCATTGATGTTTACATGATGCTTGTAGGGCCTAATAGTTATACTATATTCTCGTGATTATTGGTTTATGATTCGCATAAGCGAAAATGCAAGTACGCAAGACAACTGCAAGTTGTAATAGTGTACATTTTACCCCTAGACTTAGGTGTTTAATAGACCATATCGTCACTTAACATAAGGTGAAATTGTGGTAATAACTATATAGAAAAAAGACTGGTAGTGGTAAGCTTAGTTTGTAAGTCTCTTTATGAATTCAATATTAAATTGACCGTCTTAGAGCAAATACATATTCTCTAGTTTTTAGAAGGTATGGTAAAAATTCGACTAGCCACTAATAACAAGAAATGTTTTTTTACACGGTATAAAAAAAAATCTTTTATTTCAGAAAAAAGTCCATTTGGTAAATATACATACAATAGTATAGGGTCAGAGCTTTGACCACAATTTCACTTGATGTTAAGTGACGATGTGGTCCAGTATGGTAAACACTAAGCCTAGTCGTAAGAAGTACTGGTTCTCAAGTGATGCTGCCGGAACATACCTATTGGTATTTGGCGACAGGTTTTCAAACTTGAGGGTGGTAGATACCAAACTATGGTTTCCTTAACCGTAAGCTTAGGCTTATTTAAGAGTTAGATAGGTGGGAGTGAACCCGCGTCCATTGACGCGAAATCCGACCGTACTAACTAAGCCATTGTCGCTTCGATCGACTCTATAATATATAGGATAGCATTTCCTTTATGCTAATTATGTTTTATACTGAGACAAAATGTAATCAACTGTTTATTTCTTTAAATTTATACGTTTAGCATTTGATCGTAATCCCGTGTTAAGTGACGATGGGAATGATTATGGTAGAATGCTAAGCCTAGACGTACTTGGCACTCATTTTACCGTCAAACCGTCTAAAGATTTTGAAGTTTTCCTTTTTGAAGTAAAGATTGTGATTAATAATATTTTAGATAATTTTCTAAGATGTTTATTATTTCTTTACAGACCAACGTCAATACAACTGAAGAACTATTAGGTATGCTAGTTTTTTTATTTTTAAATAATATAATATATTTGCGGAGTTGTAACCGTTTTCATGGAAAATTTGCATTCGTAGACATGTTAGCATAAATAATTTATATAAATTTGTCATTAGTGTAAATTTTCTGTAACTCAAAATAAATTTCTATCTATCACCAAAAATATTTCCTTTTATAGCATTCTTCTGAGCTTATTGGAATTAATTTACAAGAAAAAAAAACTGGACATGTAATCTTTTAAATATGATAATATACTTAAATATGTATCTCCATATTGGTATTTAATAAATTATATTTTTTATTGCTGTAAATAAATTTCAAAAGTATAAAAACAACTTATAATTACATTTCTACAAATTTGTTATATGTTTAGTTTAAGAATTATTTTTGCAATATTTTTTTCCAGTTCCAAAAGAAGAACCAGTACAAATACAGATAGACGAACAAGCTCAATTGACTATAGTGAGTATGGATGTCACATAATTTTATATACATTTATTTTATTCGTATATTCTTGATGATTTGTATGTTATTTTCGGTTACTTTATGACTTTTTTTAAAATTTACTTTTCTATTAAAAATATGCAATTGTTTTAAATGGTGACCATTTTATTGTTAACTTCACTCATTAAACTTGCATGTTATCATTGTATTTTTGAAAAACAACGCAGGTACCGCGGCGGATTCCATGAAAGTTCAGTGGCAATGTCGAATACTAGGTCTATGGGAGTAGGTTCGATTCTACGTGTCCTATTCTATATAAGCCTTAGCTTTTAGCTAAGGAAAACATGACAACACTTGAAAATAAAGGCATTTTCTAATACCCTCCTTGATATCCACCACATTCAAGTTTGAAAATTGGCGTAATTGGATTGTTGAGGTCAGACCCGAACGAAACAGATAGGACAGCCCCGGCAATCCTTAGGGGTCCACCCCACTTCGGGGGATGCCAGTATCCACCAAACTGGTCTAAATTGGTGGTAATTCAAATGTATAAATACAAAATATTTTGTATTCTTGAAGATCTAATTATATACCAGACCTACCTAGAGACTTTAGCCGTAATAGATATAGACCGGTATGGTAATGGCGACTGTAGATAGATTCTTATCTGTCGACGGTCCCCTTGTGCCTGGATGGTTTTTTTTATTTATTTAACATCAGGTGTTAGTGTAGTCATTTTGCCGGATAAAAAATATTAAGTACAGTATAAAAAAAATGTTTTTATAGAAAACGGCACAAAACAAAATGCTCGCCGATCTACTTGAGAAGAAATCGAATCCCCCGGTTCAAGTGGTACAAATGGGGTCACAGTTAAACGCCCCGACGATACAAATCACAGAGACCGGTCAAATAGTTCAGGTGAAAACGGAACAATCGCCGGTCATACAGATCACCGATCCGGGTATCGTGACCCAGGGCGGTCAGTACTTTCAAATAAAGAACGAGCAGGGTCAAATCATTCAGATAAAGAACGAACAGGGTCAACTCATTCAGATAAAGAACGATCAGGGTCAGATCATTCAACTGAAGAGCGATCAACTGCAGGCCGCGATGGTTCAGTATAAGAACGATCAGGGACAAATCGTTCAGGCGAAGAACGAAGGTCAGCTCGTTCCAGGGGTGATGATTAAGACCGAGAAGGACCAGATGGTCGATACGGTGATAACGGATCATTCATACACTGAACCGCCGAATAAAAAGATAAAGCTCGAGGACAAAAGAGAGGTTTGTATTTAGTGTTTAAAGTAATTTGAATAAAAAAAATGAGAACTCTACTAGTGTCCCAACAATCCAATTATAATGTATATCGAAATTTAAAAAAAAATTGTCTGTCTGTTTATTAATTTGTTCGCCGATCATGCAAAAACTATTGAACCGAATTCGATGCAAGTTGATAATCTCATGTATTGTATCCAGTGGGAAAACATAGGTTGCAAATTGTCTGTATTCCAAGCGGGTAAAACCGCTGGTACAGCTAGTTTATAATATTAAAGATCTTCAATATTAGCAAAAAACAACAAAAAATTAGTTAATAATTAGAGGAGAAAAGGGTATTAAACTTTTTTATCTGTCCCTATTTGAATGAATAATTTGAAGCATTATGATGATGACTTTCTTTACCTGTTTAGAGATGATACACAATTTTTAAATTTTTTGTCTGTCTGTCCTTTCGTTCTGGCTAATTTTTGAAACGATTTTCACGGGACTTTTTTTCGGCAGAGATAGCGCGTAACTTAGGCTACTATTGTTTTCCGAAAATAATTTAGGATTCTGTGTAAAAAAAACTTACAACAAAATGATCAGTTTTACTAGCAAGTTCTTTGAATTTATGACAAATATCTTTGCTTTCTTTTAGTACTAGAAAAGTTTTAGGAAAATAATTAGGTTCCGTATAAAAAATTATTAAAACTCACGAAATTGTGAACAAAACACGATTCAATGCACGGCACCATCGTAACATTGTTTTCCAATTATTATTTAAAAACTATATTACAGAATGGAGAATATATGAAACGCGGGCAGATCCGCGGTCACACAGCTAGTCTATACTAATAAATAAAATTGAAGTATCTGTATGTAATGTCAAAATTATTTTTTTTACTAAATAGATATCAAGGTATATACGAAATTTGTACTAAAAATACAATTTTTCTCTGTCTGTCTGCTTGTTCCGGGTATTCTCCGGAACGGCTTTACGGATTTTGACGGGACTTTTTTTGTTAGTAGTTGAAGTTACTCCGGGTAACTTAGGGTAATATTAATTTTTGAAAATAGGGTTAAGCGTAAAAAAAAAAATAATACTCATAAAAAATTGAATAAAATCCGATTCAATGCACAGTTTTACGGAGAAGTGCTTGAATTTTTTACAAATATTTTTACTTTATCATGGTAATAAACAAAAATTAGGGTTCCGTATAAAAAAGAAATGCAGCGAATAATATATGAAACGCGGGTGCAGCCGCGGGGACACAGCTAGTTTAGAATAAAATGAGATTTTTGCCATTCGCCAGAGCTCATCACCACAGGAGATTGTGTCGAAAACTGCAGCCAACTTGTACGCTGCTCTCGCGGCATCCGCTTTGGAAGACGAGGAAGATCTGGTAGGTCATGATTAGCAACCCGTCCTGTCAAAATATTGACTTTTTACCTTCTAAACATTATTTATTATTGCTTGAATTTGCTATTATTATGAAAAAAAAAAATACGTATTTATGATGTATATGATGTGTCCGTTACATATTATTGTGTTTTGTTACATTATACCAACACTTTATTTATTATAGGCGATATTTAAGCAGAAATAATTATGCATGGTGCTAATTTATAAACCATTATAACTGTGTAATAAATTTTTGGATTCGGAATAAATTGCGATATTACGAGTTATTGACATTTAGTATTCAATACCGCGAATGTGAGAATTTTGTGGAGAAAATACTATTTGGTTATACACAAAAAATGATGCAGGATATCGTTCATATTGGCTCAGATTCGAATCTTTGTATTCTGTTTTATATTGATCCTGAGTTTTCGGTGATGGAAGCCATAGCACGGTGCTAGCTGGCCTGGCTAGCCTGGCTAACTTCAAGTTTGAAAAATCATGCATAGGTGTTGAGAGCCAGGAACTCTTGGTTTATCGTCTTACTGTCTATACTTACAAAAGATAGAATTATGGTAGAAGCACTCCTGGACATCGATTATAGCAGGCGTCATTAATTACATTTATTGGGAGTCCGTATCAAATCTAAAATATAATGTTGTGGTCAAATTGAAAGATAAAGGAAGTGGCAAAGTATGTGAAAAGTTTTTTAGTTTAAAAAATAACTCTTTGAATGATTTCTTTATCAAGTAAATATAATTATGTCCTTATTAAACATTAATTTTAAGATTGCTGCCTCAGAAATATACGTTGGAAATTAAAATTTAATTGATATTGCATTTATGATAAGTTTTCGACTTTTTTAATATTTAAATGTTCCATTATTCTTATCTACACAAAACGGTTAGGATGTGATACACCATTTTATGAATCCTGCTATACGGTATATTTATATTTCGTTGAGATGAAATAATTTGAAGGTTTAATTTTTATATTTAATTAAAAATAATTCAGATTTAAGGCTACTGATTGCTGGTATTAAGGCTTCTTTTACACATTCTTTTAAATGCTTCTTAATTTCAACTACAAATAAATTGCTTTGAAGAGTTAATTATTGAAAACTTTTATAACTCCTTAAGAAAATCAAGGTTTTATTTGATTGGACCAATAGTTTATATGTAAGACATTCGCTCGTCCCTAGCTTTAATATTGTAGGCGTATAGGGGAAATTCTTCTTTATAATAATCTACAAAGAAGTATGTCCGATAAATAAATTTGGATAGTACATACTTTGTGGTAAATTATCGACATTAATTCTTTTCATGTCTGTACTAATGTAGCGGCTTCAGGGTCTGCTCGTAGCTGGAGTACTTCGTGCTAAAGTTTACAAACAAACTGTACGGACTTTTAATTATTAAATTGTGTGTTTATACTTCTAGATGCAGTAGAGTGAAAGAATATGTTAGTCGATATATCCAGCTTTATCGTCGTATCTTTGAATTAACAATCTATGTATATTTTTATTGAAAAAAATTACTTAACTAGTTAGTTAATATATGGTTTCGAGAATAACCGATGATTTAATTTGATCCATTCAATTTAACATTCATACAGTTGAGCTAATGTTCTTGTATTTTTATTAAACTATTCGTTTTACTGTATCATAAATATTTTATACTCATGTGTCGTTTTATTAAGATCATAAAAATAAAAAATTAACCCAGGAAAAAATTGCTTACTTTTTATATGCAACATTAAAAATTGAATAAAATTAATATCGGTTGAAGCTCTTGACGGAGGGTAGTGTGTGTCGAAATATTGAACTCCCAATAAAGTACAAAAGCATATCTTTTTTCTCCCATTTACTTGATATATTTAATATATAAGGTTGCCTGGAAGATATTGCTATTAGCAATAAGGCCGCCCTTTGTACTAATTTCACATTTCAAATGTATTATATTATGTGTGTATAATGGTGTACAAAAAGATTAAATAAATAAAATAAATGTTTTATAATTAGTGGAATTACAAGAAACGTAATCATCTGTCCCTCATAATTTGTCAAATCACTGTGAGTCGATAAAAATTTTGTTTCATCGACTTTTGTCGATAAATTACATCACCAAGCAAAGAGTGTAAAATTTAGTATGGTAGTAATGGTATAAAAAAAAAGTAGTTTACAATAACATTTTTGTTTGTATCTGTATGCTTTTTTTTAAATAATGAATATCGATATTCGTTATCGTTACAATAGATTGTTTATAATTATCAGTTACCGCCAAAGCAGGAATCCGTTGACATGATGCCGCAGCCAGTGTTGATGGGCGCTCCCGGTGACAACACGTCGGTTTTAATACAAGAGCCAATATTACAGGTATTTTGTTTTTTATATTAGCGAAATTCTTTATGCATTTATGTCGATTTAACATCTCAGAAATTCCACAATAACCGTCTTTTTAGTTAATGACAATCTGAATTACATACTCAATTCTAGAGTTCTAGGCCCGTTTTTGCCTTGTCATATAGTAGGTCTAGTTTTCAAATTAATTATCTTTCATTTTATTGCCGTGTAGTGGCGGCCAAGAATAGTACCACTTAATGTCTTCCTGCGGGATTCATAAAAGGCGACTAAGGGGTAAAAACCAGAGAATGGGCAGCAGCATCCTCTGAGTATCACAAACATCTACTGCGAACGCCAACTTGCCTGCCAAGCAATCCCTCCCTTATTGGGGGAGACCTATGTCCAACAATGGACTTCTTATGGTTGAATGGATGGATGGATGGAACTGTAATGACCTACTTATATAATGTATTCTATTCCATTAACAATATAAGTTCATTGGTCAATTTGAGGTCCAACAACCATCGATGCAAGTGCAACAACCAACTCTGCAAATTCAGCAACCAACTCTACAAGTTCAACAACCGACCTTGCAAGTTCAGGCTTCTGCAATTCAGGTATATTTGTATACTGCCTTTTTGCGTTTACATGCATCAAATGAATATTGAATGTATTTCTATTTTAGAGGTGTGTTTATTGATTTGAAATAGGTTCAACAACCAACTCTGCAAGTTCAACAACCGATGCTTCAAGTACAACCGATGGACGTGCAGAATATTATCGCGTCGCAAGCTGGACAATTATTACTTCAAGGTAATTAAGTGACATTTATCGTGAGGAATCATTATAAAGTAATTAGGATAAAGTTTTATAAAACACACACTTAAATTAGCTATGACCTAAATAGGATAATATGTATTATATTTTGATTAGTTATATTTTTACAAAGATAAAAACGTTTTTGTTTTTTTTACGATAAAGTACTGTAACGTAGGTAACTAAAATGCCGTGTTGTTCGATGAAAAATTATTACACACAAATACTATAATATATGCGAATAACTAAAGACACTCTTCAGTTAGTAATACTATTTACCAAACATGTAAATTGTTGATGTAAATGTAAACATGTTACATTTTCACTTGTAGATCGTTTGTAGATCTACTTGTTCGTCGCCCCAATGTTGGAACTCGAACTGAACTGTGTCGGTTGACCTGCCATTTGCTTATAGATCAAAAAGGACTTAGAAAGACCGGAGAAAAGTGTCATCTACTTAAATTATGTGACTAATTTGACGGCACTAAGATTTTCAAGTTTAATCCTCTATTTCTGCTCGTAGAGTTTCAGTTTGTGACAACAACATATAGCCTATGTGTTTGAGTGTCGATCCTTCCGGGTATTCACGAACGAGTTTCTTTTAGTTTTGTTTTTTTTTTATGAAGACTTTGCAATACTATTTTTGCGAATGAATCGTATGTATATATATAAATATAACAAATAAAAAAGGGAAATATTACACAGAAAAGGCAATAACTTCCCAAGCGGCTCAATTCATGCAACAACCGATGCAGATTATAGCTACACCGGGCGCTCCTCAAGGTAAATATTTGTTTTTTAATTTATCTATTGTTTTGTCTGCAACATAACATTTTTATAGTTATTTATAAAAAAATCCTTTACATGATCAGCTGAGTTTTATATTAACTCTTTTATGTTTTAAGGTAAAAAACATTCATTAAATCTGTTTCAACGAAAATTCTGTTTTTTATTATTGTCGCCAATAGATGGCGCTGCCTAAATATTTTAGTCAATAACGATGTCTCTGCATTTACCTTGAATATTTTCATCGTATTACCATTTTAAGACACGTCATATACAGGATAAAAGAACAATACAGTTATTTCGAAATAAAAAGTACAAGGGTCCAAGAAATATCGTAAACTTAATTCTTAACATCTCAATATTAAAAACGTTTAAAAAAGTAAATATTGAGTGTAAATAAAATGTTAAATTAGTGGATAATTAATGTGTTCCGTATCTTGGACAAAATCTCAGACTCAGTCGAGTAGTTATTATCTTTAATTTATTAATTTACCTGATTTGACCGTAAACTCCGTAGGGGTGTTACGTGATACAAATCGTTTATTGTGCACAAGTGAAGTGTATTAGAAATAATAATGCGGAACATGTATTGCGAGATGCCACAAAAACTCCTTGGAAAGTTCTAGCAAGATGACGGTAAACGTTGAAATGGGTTTGGAAAAATATTCTATATAAACATTATACTGTCAAAATTGTTAATGTCATTAACAAAAAAGTAGAATTAATTCCGTGTTACGAAGTGTTTTGTAATTTATTTAGAAATAATATAATGAGACGAAAAAAGACGAAGTCAAGGAGTTAGTTTTAAATTAATTATTAACAGGTATAAACTACATAGCGCAGAACATACCCGGTAACATGATGCAGAAGACAATTATATAATCGTACAAGGACCCACAGGCGGTGGACCTTTGACCCTCACAGTAAGTAAATTGTTTGTGCTTTTAAATTTTTTTGCTTTACAGTTCTCAGAAGGTTATTAGTGTGCAATTTAATAAGAAGAATAAGGGAATCTGGTTTTAAAATGCTACTAGGAATACATGTTTTCGGATAAATAGTTGTTAAAAATAATGACCCTTCATCATTATTATTACTTATTGATATTATAATGTATTGTAATACATATTATAAGGTGAACAATCCAGCCGGGTTGGATGAGGCGACCCTAAACAGTCTCATTGCTCAGGCCACAGAGGCGTTAACGCAACAACAAATTATACAGGTTATAAATTTAACCATAGACAACTAACAATCACCGCTTACTACTTCTCTCATTCATTCATTCGTTCATACTCTAACCTATGTACATGTCAGATTTCATATGTAAGGCTAATTTTTTAGGGTATTTGACACATGTCATTACACGAGATTATAATTAAATTAGTTATGAAGGTAATCTAAAGCTTTAGTCAGGAAAATGGTTCTAGCAGCGACGCCATTCTAAAAATTTAGAATAGTTAACGGATACCAAATTAATTAGTGTTTGTGGCGTCACAAAATAACAATACGGTGCCTGGCGTGAATAGATTTGAAACGAAACTGTTTTTGTTACCACTTCACGGTTTTATATAAAAAAAAGTTTTTATTTATTACGAATGTACAACATTTTTGACTTAACAAATTAGTCAAATACCCTATTGTGAATATCATGCTTTTACTAATTTTCTTTTTATTATTCTTTAATGAATTTGTTAATATTTAAAATACATTTACCATAATTCAATAAATATTGTTGTGAGTTATTATTGTTTTGAATCTTAACGTATTTTTCTACAAGAAACATGTTTTATATCAAAAACCATTTATAGATGTGACCTTTTAATTTTTAGTAACAATCTTCTTGTAAATGCTAAAGTTGAACTATTTTTTTTGTGATATTCCGGTGTGTGTGTTTTTTTCTCTATTGTGATTTTATGTCTTCTTTGGATTTCATCCGTGACAAAAAAAAAATACTGAAGGTAACTTTAGTAACATGTATGGAAAAATTGCAAGTCATGTTGTGTCATGTGGATCAATGAAATTATGAATACATAAAATAATGCTGGTAAATTGAAATGCAAATGTTCTCGACTCGGATGAATGGCAATTTGGAGCTATTTAATTTTGTTGTACATTGCATGAACCAGAACACCGGCGTGATACAATCCACGCAGCGGGTGATTGTGAGTCAACCCACGCTTGTTAGCACATCACAGCCGATAACGATGGTCAAAGCCATCGCTCAGGTTCTCATGCTCAAATTTATAAGCCTGTTGTTTTTTTTTTTTTTTCGTTACTTTAAACGCTGAATACAGGTGTCATTTTACTATATACGGTCTAGATTATCGAAATGTTTTTATTCGAGCATGGCTAGAAATAATCGTTTTCCCTTACTTCCCTCTAAGTTAGATTGGAAATTTGGGAATGTTCATTTATAGATACGTTAATTGGGTATGTAGTTATTCTGTGAGGGTTTTCATTTAAATTGTATTATTTATTCGATATATGTATTGCTAATTTATCTAATACACAAAACTGTTTTATTTCTATGTCTGTATAAAGTATTTACTTTGGGTTTAAATTATATTTTGTATGTGTATGAAACAGTTGTAAATGCCGTGTTAAATAATTAATAATAAAAAAAATGTCTTTGATGAATATAAAGGTTATATGAACGGGATTTAGAAATGTTATTGTGCTAATTTTTTTTTATTAAGTAGCTAGTAGTGGTAAATTTTATTTTAAAATTGATTTCGGTTCAAATGTTGTTTTCCTATGCAAGTTTCCGTAGTTAGAAAAAAAATTGTCGATTATTATCGTTAAATGCGCTTCTGATATACGTATTTTAAATTCGGTTATGGGCATTTTATAATTTGGTATTTGATGCTTGTACATGATTTGTTATTATTTAGTTTTGTATTTTGCACGTTATCATATGAAATACTAGTGTTTGTTTATATATATATATATATATATATATATATAGGTTTATATATAGGGTTTAATCCTGCAGAGTACACCACAAATGACAGCGAGTCAACAGCCCATAATAACAACACAACCCCAGCCGCATAAAGCGCAAATCCTGAATCAAAACCAACAGCAGCAGATCGTAGTAACTCAGAAACAACCGCCGGCTTTGATAAGCACTTCGTCCAGTAATCAGATAATACAGGGTAACCAGCAACTGTTGCAAGGGAACCAGCAGATAATAGCTGTGTCGAACAACCAGCCTATTATAATGAGCGCACCGATGAAAACGAATGTTCATAGAGTTGTGCAACCGTCCAGGAGTCAGGTCGTCGGTTCACAGCAGCAGGCTACGGTGAACCAAGTCTCGACCGTACAGACTGAGGTGAAAACAAGCGTTATACAGACCAATGTGGTGAGTATATCTATATGTAAATAAATATAATAGGGCGTTTCTTCGTCGTTTTTTTCATCGTTCTTGTTCAAAAGTTTAATAATTTTTATAATTAATATTTAATAATAAGTTTGTTAATTTCGATGCTAAAATAGGCCTTTGTATATATCATCCATTAATGTGTCGAGTACCTTTAAAAATAATACAATAGGAAAACAATGGAAAGCTGGCGTAAACGCCAGGTAAATGCTCAGGGGGTTAATATAAAGGTTGTCCGCATTACACTTTTCGATTTCCCACAAGAATAAAACAGGAAAAAAATAATATTTTTACTTCCGATTTTTAAAACTAATGAACGACAAATTGCACTGCATTCATTGTCCATCGAATATTTTTGTTGAGAATTGAACACTCTATAAAAAATATCAGATTTTTTCGATTAATCAACTCAATCACAAGTTATTCGAAGTCAAAATTGAATTCATTCTCAGTTTAACTGTTTTTCGGAATGATTTGGCGAAAATATTATGTTTTTAGAAAAAATCCGCCAATTATTTTATAAAACATTATTTAGTAATTTAACGAAACTTTTGAGCGTGGTTCCAAGAAAAAAACATTTTTTTATTTGTAACGCCCTAATATAATATAATTATGGCTACTTTACAGCGAAAGAGACGCAAGTCAGAAAAATATTTTTTGAGAAATTGGCAGTTAATGTTTGCAAAATTAAGTCTGCTAAATATTAATATAATCATGTTTATGGTCTATCAATAGCTAATTATCATATATACTTTATGCGCACTTTATTTAAAATAAGTCTCAGTCATTTTTGAGCAAACATTTTTTTTTTTTTAATAATTTTTTGTTTATGAAATCCTTAATAGTAACTTCTCGTGTACAAATAATCATCAAAATCGATTATTTCGTCATCAATTTAGAAAACCCAGCAGCCGGTGATGAGGCAAGTCATCACCCGTCAACCGGTGTTGGTCAGCAACTCTAAGATTGGTGATAAAGAACTTCTTGTCAATCAACAGACTCCAGGCGTTATTGAGGTACATAAATGCCATCAATTTTCATGTCATAACTAGTTGAGTGTATTAGTTATGTTCTATAAGTGTCTTATTATTAATCGTTTAGAAATGTCCATTTTTAACCGACTTAAGGATTTAATGTTAAAAAAACTTAAAAAAAAAAACCAATTCCAAAAGAATAAACTATAAAAATGCACTAAAAAGTCAACAAATAATTACTTTTTATTAATTTGCTTCGTTAATTTTGGTCTCGGTACCAGCTATAGTTGACCAATGTACTCATTTATAAATAGAAATAAAACTATATACATCAATACATCAATCATTGTTGCTATACTTTAGAAGAAAAAAAATTTTTGTTTCCACGTTGCCATAAATGAGTTAAAGTGTAGATAGCCTCTTTTCATTCTAAACGACTCGTATATAATATTTTGTATAAAGAAACCGTCTACGTCAAAGCCGGTGAAGCCGTCGGGTACTCCGCCTCCGCTGGTGGGGCCGAGCACCCAGGACGACACGCCCTGGATGTGCCACTGGAGGGGATGCGGCAAGTCAGTACTAATGCATATATCATTACTCTCATCAAACACTTACTTACATATAAGCCCTTTTTTTTTTACTAAAAGAATGCATTTACGCACTACCCCTACCAAATTCATTAGGAGGATCAAAGTCCCCCCAATGAAGATGGTAGAGGGGTGTGGAGGGACGTCTCCACAGCAGTGTGGGACTCACACGGCGAGAAGCGCCGGAAATACCCACTAAACCCCCCGGAGTCGCCCGCCGTATTCAGGGCACGATACGGGATCGTGGTTACGAGCACCGCCTCGTCCCCTACGGCAGGCCCAACAGGGCCTCGTCCACTCTTTAGCCCAGTTGGGGTTGGGGGGGGGGATGTCACTGTCTCACCCACAGACTCTCCCTTCCCACCTGTTCGCCCACTTCTCAAAGAGAAATATTCGTCCGGGGAAGGGGTGGTTATAGACTGACACACAGTCTCTCCACCCCTCCCCCCGTACATATAAACCCTAACACTTTCTTGTTGCGACAAAACTGATAGATATGAAATTTGTTATGATTATTTTGTACAGATAATATTTAAAAGAGATAGTTTTTAATATAACGTAAAAAATAAAATCTGCATATTTTAGAAGAAAAAGACGAGTGGCTTATTTAAGCGATTAACATTTTAAAGAATGAAGTTAAAACAAATCATTAATTGATTTAAAAATGGTACATGTGATGTGATTTGTGTAAAGTTTCTTAAATTTTTGTATATATTATTTAAAGAAAATATATTTATTTAATTATGTGTTATATTATATTTCATTAAGAAGAAGAACTAAAGTAACTGAGATTGCGCGAAAAATTGCTAAAGTTAAGTTGGCAGTGGGCTGGGCACATTGTTCGCAGAATCGATGCCCGATGGGGTCAACGGGTTCTCGAATGGCTACTACGCACCGAAAAACGTAGCATGGGTAGCCCCCCACAACTGACCACCACCTGGTGAAGGTCGCGGGAATCCGTTGGATGCGGGCTGGCGCAAGACCGGTCCTCGTGGAGATCTTAGGGGGAGACCTATGTCCAGCAGAGGACGTCTTTCGGTTGAGTGGATGGATGGATATGTTATTATGTAAAGAGTTTAGCTTTTATGATTAAGAAGGTCATGCTGGTCGTTATGATATTTTATTACATGTTATTACATGTCATGTACATTAAAATTATAATTGTATTTTAAATTTGGACTTGTAAAAAAATAAACTTAAAATGTCGTTTCTTTATTAAAAAGCAACAGATCATTTATTTTAATTGTTCTTTATCTTTTTTTTAAAGAATTAAAGTCATTGAATTTAGCAAGTGCATTTGCTAAGAAAGTCGTTTTTACGTTTACTGATGCTTGATTAAATATACACGCGTCGCCACGCCACGGGCAAATGAAAACTCTTAAAAGCCTTCTCTATAAACAAACGTACTGACGACACCATATAATTCAATTGTTTGTTAGTACAATTATGATTAATTGATTTGATTTGCCAAATAATACTATAATTCGTTTTTGATTTCGTACGGTTTATATATCTCTTGACGGCGCCGTTTCATCTTGCGTTTGATGCGTGCGAAACACGCACAATACCTAGAACCCTTCACGCAGGTGGCGATCAGGAGCAGGGGGAACTCAAGTGAGGTTTCTGGATTGTAACATAACATTGTAACACACTGAGTAGAAACAGGCTCCCGTTTATATATCCTGCTTAAGTGTATTGTAGTAGGGTTTAATCGCGTAGAACGTTCGCGAACGCGCCCGAAGTGTTGTCGCACGCGGCGCGCGCGCACTGCCCGCCGGGCGCCGCCGGCGAGACCGCCTGCCTCTGGGCCGACTGCGACCGAGTGCCGAGGAAGACATTCGCCTTGCTCAACCATCTCACCGACAAACACTGCACACCGCAGGTACTCACAATCGACCACCTAAACACGCTCCCCTCTCCCGTCTATCTGCAAAATTTGTTTTTTATTTTACTCGGTATAGGTTCAGTGCTCTGACCGCAATCTCACTTGATGTTAAGTGTCGATGTGGTTCAGGTTGGTAAACACGGCAGTGCGGCTGGGTTTCGCGTCAATCGACGCGGGTTCGATCCTCACCTATCTGACTCTAAAATCGGCCTGAGCTTTCGGTTAAGGAAAACATCGCGAGGAAACGATGGTGGTAAAGCATTTCCGCCTGGGTAGCTACCGCCCTCAAGTTTGAAAACCTGTCGCCAAATACCAATAGGTGTGTTCCGGTCGCATCACTTGAGAACCAGTAACTCTAGGCTTAGTGTGTTTACCATCCTGGACCACATCGTCGCTTAACATTAGGTGAGATTGTGGTCAAAGCATTGAGTCTATTCCGTGTAAAAAAGGTTTTCAAACTTGAGGGTGGTTGCTACCCAGGCGGTCATCATTAGAAAATTCCCTCCCACCATGCGAAACGTCCAGACCTTATCAAATAAAACCCTATAGTTGTATAGTTAAAATTTTACTCACAGGCATTAAAAGCCCTGTTCAATTCCCGGCGGCATACCGCGGTCGAAGTGGAATCTAACAAACCCACGTCTGTGAGCTATCCTCCGAACGCGGCTTTGGCTGCGCTTAACAAGCACGCCGCCGACATGTTCAATCCGAGGGAGCTCATGGTAAGAATTACAGCACTAACATTATAATATAATCCCAACGGTGGGCGTAAAATTACGCACGCATATACCGATATCGATAGTTTTATTTTCACCTCACTATAACTTTCGTACATCGATAATATTGTTTAAGCACTTTAGTGTATTGGTGACGATCTAAATTGATGTTAAGTATGGTCGAATACGATAAAATCCTAAGCTATTTTTCATGGTCAGTGCAAGGATGTTAGTTATTTGTACCTTCACTTTTCTGCTGAATCTCTAAGTGTAATGTAATTAATTTATTTACTTGCAATAATTATTTAACTGTATATACAAGTATGTAATAATATTCTGCTAGATGTGTTCTGGGTCTGGCAGAAAAAAAACATGAAAGTAAGATTAATGCGGTAGAGATGAGAAGTCGTAAGAAGTATATCTGGCGTGAGAATGATGGATAAAAAAAGGAATAGTGTGTTTAGGGAACGTTGTGGTGTGGTAGAGGATGTAGTGGCAAAGGTAGAAAAATGGACGCCTAATTGGTATGGACATGTAGAGACGTAACAAATTTACACGGAGAGGGTGAGTGGACAAATTGATAAGGGGTAATAAGGGGTCAGTATCTCGACCAGATCGAGAACGTTCTGTGGAAAGGCCGGGTCAAAAGTACCCGTAGGCGAAGAGCATGTGGTTGCAAGATTGTGGTTATGAAAGTAGAAGAAGCGAAAGACTTTTATCAGGATCGTAGCAAGTGGAAGGATGTATGTCTCTGCCTACTCTTATGGGAGAGAGGCGTGACGTTATGTATGTACCTATATATGCACCTATGTATGTTATAATATTAATAATTTATTTATTATAAAGCCTACATCTTTATTTCATTAATTTGAGCTTTGAATTGGAGCGGTTATATGTTTATTTAATTGAATTCATTTTATTCTCATATCTGTATGTAATGTGGTAAATTGTGAATTGTTGATAAATAAAAAAAAAACAGAAAACTATAGCACTAATTAAATGTAAAAAAAAAAGTGTGAGTGTACTTATGTACGCGCGTAAGAAGTTATACTTCTTTTACGCAAAATAATAAAAAAACTACAACGCTGACAGCTAACTTCAGTGTGTCGTTTTTTCGTGACGGTCGCTCGCGTATCGTAAAAATTTACTATAATTTTTCCCTAACGCGCTAAAAGAAGTATAACCTCAAAACACGTTAATATTGAATTGATAATTTACCACGTGATATGTATATGTGTGAGTACGTACGCACACGTAGTGACGTCACGATATAACGTACCCGTGTTTGTGCACGCAGCACAGGGCCGATAACACACGCTCCACGGAACACACGGTGAGATATACTTTATGCACGTGTCATCGCTTGCTTATTGCGTGTCCATGTTTGTTGATACGTTTTTACATGTTTAATTTGCACGATAAAAAATAGTCCGTTAACAATTATTTACGCGTGTCAGAAGTGAAAATCTTTCGGACAAATTAGTAGTAAGGACCGGAGATACAATAATGTGCATGTTTTTCCCTCAAAAACGAATGTAGTAGAAACAGAATAAAATAATTATTATTATTTTTGTGTATTTCGCTTTAACTATGTACTTCTATCCGCCCGTTAATATTTAAAATTCTGGCGCTAATTTTATCGTTTATCACATGACCTTGAAATTTTAATCTATATGCGCGCAAATATTTTTCACTTCAATAATTAAATTCTAACAAAATAAAAAAAAATCAATGTAGGCCCTAAGAAGGCGCTTATGAACGGCAAAACACTACCACCGGTTCGGAATACAATCCAGTCGAGAAGGGCCGAAACCCATACTTGATTAATTGACTGTTTGTGTTGTTTGTATTTTTTTTTTTGTTTAAAGCTGGCTTAATCGGCGATGTTCAGGAGAAGTACATTAAATAATAATTTGAAAAATTAATTATTCCTGATATTGTTTTTAATTTACAAATTTGACCCCCAATAAGATCAATTTTATAGATTGTCTAGTGCAAAGTAATAATGATTTTGATAAAAAAACCGACCAAAATCGGTCTAGTGGATTTAAAGATTTGTCCGAACAAAAGAAAACAATTACTTTGTATATTACCTTTCTCAACACGAACCTGGCGTTTACGCCATCTTCAATAGTTTTCCTACTGTCAAATTTTAACCTTCGTATTATAGCAGTTAATATAGATTTGTTTCTGACAATTGTTGGTTGCGACCCAGTAGGGCTTTCGTGCCCTACCATTCCTGTTATAGGACAGTTTTTCAAACTAAAGCCTGTAACTAGCCAGACCCTACAATCATATCATGATTTCAACACGTTAGTGTTTGCCTGCATCAAAAGCTCAGGTTCCTTATAGAAGAGATGAACTCGAACTCATGTCTATAGATGCTGTATCTGACAACACTAGCACAGAGCCATCATAGCTTAATTCAAATTTGAGAGTTTTTTTTTCAAACAAATTATGCATAACCTGAAATATCTTTTTTATAATAAACCTTTGTAAAAGGAGTAGATTCTCCATTTATTATTCGTGCATACATTTTTCGTCGGAGTAAACGCGGACAGTAAATATTAAAACAAACTCTTGAAGGTGAATCTTTTAAATCTTAAATTGACTTTACATATTATGTATAAATAGTACTTGTAATTTGGAACACAAATTTGCATTAAAAAAACCAATGATTTCTTTGTAAAGATGGTGGTTGGACTTGGTCATTTTAGTGTGCTGTTATGACTACTAATAAAATTTTACACAAGAGCAAGATGAGATAGATATAGTATGATATCTCTATAGTAGCTCCTTAGATATTATAATTTATTAACAAAATACATAACCAGTTATTTAGTAAATTGATCTGTGTATAAATAGGCAAGATAAAATCAATGCGTTTTCTTTTGTTTGTGTATAGCTTTTATCTATAATAATGAAAAAAATTGAAGTGCCTGTTTGTAATGTCAAAATTTTTTTTTAGTAAATAGATATGAATGATATGAATGAATATATGATATCTATACCAAAAATACATTTTTTAAAATTCTTATCTGTCTGTTTGTAATGGGTAATCTTCGGAACGGCTGGAGCGATTTTGATGAGAGTGTTTTTGGTAGATAGCTGAAGTTGGTCCGGGTAACTTAGGGTACTTTTAATTTTCGAAAATAATCAGGGTTTTGCGTAAAAAAATTAAAACTCATACAAATATGAATAAAATCCGTTTCAATGCACAGTTTTACGCGAAAGTGCTTCAATTTATGAGGAATATTTTACTTTATTTTTGTACTAAAAAAAATTAGGGTTCTGTATAAAAAAATGCAGTGAAGAATGTATGAATCGCGGGCGGAACCGTGGGCACACAGTTAGTTAATAAATAAAAGTATACAAACAGGATTTCCAAAAATTTTCAATTTTTGAAATTACAATTATTTCGAAATACATGAAAAATGTCTTGTTTCGTTAGTTGTGCCTATGAGTAGTCATTTAAAATTAGAAAAAAAAATAGTGTATAGACGAATTGTTCAGTAGATACAGTAATACCCCGCTTTACGCTAGGGATACGTTCTGAAAAAAAATCGCGTTAACTGAAATTCGCGTATATCGAGGTTTATGATTAAACATAGTCAAAATTTAATACAAAAGAATACAAATCATTTTATTCAATCACTTTAATTCTAAAAACACTTTATGCAATACATACTCTTATTTTTTTACGGAAAAATACATCATTGTCTTTACATTGTGTTTATATGCACTCTTTCGCGTTATGCGTGGCATTTGAGCGCGAAATTTCAAATTCGCGTTATAGTGAAACCGCGCGTAACGGGGTCGCGCTAAGCGGGGTATTACTGTATATATCTACATCTACTTTAATAGAATATACATAATTTTAATTTTTTTTTTATTTTTGCTTTGAAATTAAATTGCTAATATATACAGCATGTCATTCAAGTTGACGAAATGAAAGATAAAACAAATTAAAATATTTTTTGTTTGTAACATTTCGTGTATTGATTTTGGATGTTTTCCGTATGATAATGTGTTTTAAAGCATAAAATAATCAGTAATTTATAAATATTAAATAAGTGTGTGTGTGTGTGTGTGTGTGTGTGTTTTTATAATATGTATTTTTTGTAATCACTCATACCTAAATTTATATACCTATTTTTTAGTTTTAGGAATGCTACATTATTTACTTCTTTAGCATTTTGATTTTTATATGGTATTAAATTTATAAAAATATAAATCAAAATTGTTTATTAAAATAATAATTTAATTTTTTTTAATCACATTAATTCCGTCCAATCTCACATATGTCTAAAAGTCATATTAAATACAGCTCCCTAACAATTTTTTCTCTGAACATAAAATTCATAGAATTTATGATTTGAAAATCTTTTTCACGGAATTATCCAATCACGAAAATAACAGAATTACAAGTAACAAAAAATCACGATTCTTGTACTTATTTATTATTATTATTATGTTTTTTAGAAATGAATTAAATACAATAAAATACATAAGGGGTTGTTCATTAATCACTTGATGTTTTAGCAACTTGGTGATACGTAGTGAGGCTTTACATAAGCAACCTTTCCCCCTAACAAAGATAACCTGTATTTTTTTTGATACAATAAATCATAAAAAAAAACAGTATTTTACTTTTAAACCTAATGTAATTATGGACAATTTTGGAAGTTGTTACCTGGCAATAGCTGGGCAAGATCAGACACCGCTTCTAGGCATAGACATTGCTCGTTCAATTAACATAAAAAACATGTAATATTTTACTGCACCCTTCCTCCTGATGTTTGGTGATATTTTCCAAACTCCCTCCCCCCTTTTCGAGCCACATTAATGCACGATCCGTAAAAAGCAATTTTAAAGGAATTTGTTAATAATATGGTTGATTTTTTACTTTGCTAACTCCGCTTCAAATGATTTTCAGCTATCAAACTTTTAAAAACTAATTTGTTTATACCAATATACAATAATTTATTATAATTAAGTAAATAGTAATATATAAAGAAATATACAATTCAATTGATCTTATAGGACTTACAAAATTTAATATATAACTATTTAATTTCATATAAATTTAAAATAAATAATACTTAATAAATTAAATTAACTAAATAATCAAAAAATAAATATTACAAAACAAATCAGAATCAGAAAAAAGATCCGCAAAGTATCGCCTTCATCAATCGAATTTTTTAATGTTTTTATTTGTAAACAGGATGAAAACGAAGGTCCAGTTACTAAGAGCATAAGACTGACAGCCGCTCTTATTCTCAGAAATATTGTTATATACTCGAATACTGGAAGACGGTGAGTTGTTTTTTTTTTTCGTCTTTAAAAAAATACCCCCTTAAATGTAATTTTAAATAAATGTAATCAAGTTGATAAGAAAAATTAATAATACTTAACTTTTCCAATTAGCTCGTCGACTCGAGTAAGTCATGGTTTTTGAAACGTAAGATCTGCTGGTCCATTTTGACTCTATTTCTATCTAAGCTGGGTCTAGATGTTAATTGGGGTCTAGTATGGTAACACGCACTAAACCTTGAGTTACTGGCTCTCAGGCGATGGTCCCGGAACACACACCTGTTGGTGTTTGCCGGCAGGTTTTTAAACTTTAAGTTGGTAGCTATCCATTCTGGCATTATTAGTAAATACCCTAACATCGTGATATAGTGTCCTGGCGATGTTGTCCTTCATCGAAAGCTCAGGCTCATTTGTAGAGTTGGATAAGTGGATTCCAACCTGCGTCCATCAATGTGGCATTCAACTGCATTATCACGAAGCCATCATCACTTCAAACGACTTAAAAGTTTCAGTTCAGATAACACGATTGTGTGAAATGAAAACGCGCGTCTTAATGATGAAGTCAAGGGGTTGTTAACTAATAAACATTCTATCATTTGTGCATTTTAGGGGCTGTTTAAGTATTACGTAAAAAGAATTTCGGACATTTGTGTCACCCCTTCCCTTGTCCGTAATAGTAAAGAAACCTCTTATACATCATGACTAAGTAAACACTCTATTTCAACTTGCGGAAAATCAAAGTCCGTAGTGCTTACTTAATTCATTCACTAAGAGATTTCTTAGAGACAAGTATACAAGATCATACAAACAACTAATTTTATAAAATTACATATATGTATTGGTAGCGTCTCCCCGAGGGGTCGCGGGGCGCGTTCGCTACCGGAATGCAATACTGCATTATTGTGTACTTGCATAAGCATCGGAATAGTTTTATAAAAAAAAAATTTGAACCACCAAATATCATAAATAAGCAAACCGTGAACTCAAATGCTTACCTGGTTATTGAACGACACCTTACTGAAGTATTTAAATTTAATTATTTTCAGTCAACTTCGTTCGTACGAAGCTCATCTAGCCGCCATCGCGTTAAGTAGTGTAGAGGCGTCGCGTACGATTGCGCAAGTCCTTTACGATATGAATAATATTTGAGAATCGCCCAAAGGGCAACATAGGCCCGGGCATTCATATCGATTAGAATAAATAGAAATGTTTTTCCAATTTCCAAAATGTACTTGGAATTGGTTCTCACATACTATATTTTCTTTAACATTAAGAGAATACGCGATCGGTAACAGATTCCAAGAATAGGTATCTCAGAAATCTGATACTAGCGCGTTATAAAACGTGAAGGACATATGCAAAATAGACTAAACCATCACTTGGTATTCCCCTGTTTTCCCTCCCCAAAACTTGGCCGATTTTTTTTCAATTATAAAATAAGAAAGACTTTACCTATGCCTCTTGCTTTTGTGTTTTCATTCGTCAAAATTTTTTTGACGGACGTCTGTATTCTACTGTAAAAATCGAGATTTTTTTTTCATTTTCGTAAGATCCTAGTTTCTATAATAGTTTATGGAAAAAATCTGGCTTGACAGTGGTGGATTTTTATGGGAATTAAAAAAAAAAAAAAGTATAATAGCATTACTCAGGGAGTAAATAGGGGGATGCGTTTATATGAAAGAAACACCGCACGCATATCCTCTTAATGTAACTTATCACTATTGTTCTTTACATAAGTTTTTGGGGCCGGTGACTGTTTTTCATTGTGACGATTCCGAATTTGAAAACATCGATATCATATTGATGTCACTTTCTGGTAAAGTTTGTCACACGTCATCTTGACTTTATGTAACAGGAGTCGATTTAAATCGATACGTAAATTCAATGTCGTTATCGATAAAGTTTTGCATACAACTCTTTTCAACGAGTCCAAATCGATTTAAATCGGTGACTTCTTAGATGTTGTATATCTAAATAATATTATAAAGTAATATCGATTTATTAAATCATACACTTTTAAGGTGTTCATACATTACATACATACATACATTAAATGTGATAGTTAGATGTAGTTCGAAATAATATGAATAACATATTTAGGATTATTTTATTAAAATCTCACTTGCTTGATTTCACCTGAGAGTTACTTAACTTTATTGCCAATAGATAATTTCATTTAAGTCTAATAAAAATATCGATATGTATGTACGATATTTTATAATTTTTCTACATCGATAAAAAAATGTAGATATTAAATAATAGATTTTTTTCTTAAGTAAAATAAATTACTAAAGTAATTTAACTATTAAAAAATTAGATCTGTTAGGTTTTAATTAAGGATAACCTAATTATTATAGTGTTAAGGAAAAATGGCGTTAACTCTCGATTTTTTTTAGAGCGGTATTTAATAAATGGCTAATGTTTGTATGAAGAAATATTGTATGAGAGTGTTGTCTGTGGTTTATGTTGTAAAATAACTGTAATAAAGATTTTCAATTGAAACATTGTTTTATTGAAAAAAATCGATTGTGATTTACACACCCTCTTATTATAATCTCCCTTTTTTTATTTTAAAACTTGCTTTAGTGACAATGTAATTTCTTTGGTTTTTTGAAATAGAGTGTGTTATAAATTTCTAGTCTCTGTTATCTGTGCAGTATAAAAAAATCCTAGAATTGGATCAGAGTGATCTTAGGCTATATACCACTTTCTGGTAGCTCTGCGTTTAAAGCAAAAACAATAATGTGTGGGAGGGGAAATCTCTAAATTTTCTCTCATGCAATAACGTGAATACCTAAAGATACTCAGCGCTCTGACCACGATTCCATCTAATGTTAAGTGACGATGTAGCCCAAGATAGTAAAGATCCCAATTCAAGAGGAAATGACTTTCAAGTGACTACCGGAACGTACATGTGCCAGGTGACAGATTTAAACACTTCAAAGTAGAAATTGTACCACATGTTTTTTATCACCAAAAGCTTAATTTAATTATAGAATAAGTACATTCGAACCTGCGTTCATCGTTGCGGCATGGGACGCATACTACTAAGCTATTATGGGTTATTCGCAGTGCGTACGTAGATTTCAAAAGTGTAATAATAATATTATATATCTGAGAGATATTTACCGATAAGTTGCTCTTAAGCAATACAGAATAGAATTAAATCTGGTCAACTCCACCCGCAAAAACAGAATCGAGATTTTTACGTCAAAAGTAGTATCATATGACAAAAGCAATGACATATATTTTATAAAGTAGCGTGACAGAATTTAATACAAAAAAAAAGATTAAAACGAAATAAATTACCAATTATAGACATTTCGTAGTAGCATGTTACGTTATCACTTTATAAACCAATGTTTTAAATGAAGTGATACGTCAATGACTATTATAAAAAAGAAAATCAAAACCAAATTAAATAACTGTAGTAACTTATAATTTTCTATAGTATTTAGAACATACATATATACATACATAAGCTCACGCCTGTTATCTCTGAAGGGTTAGGAAGAGGTGAAATAGCGAATTACACCACCCACATTTCGACGAGCTTATTTCCGTCCCAGATGTGACAGAGGGCGAGCCTGCCGCCTTGATACTGAGTAGAAAAACACAATATCACTTGACCCGACCCGAGAATTGAACCCGAAACCTCAAAACGAAAAGTCGTACCGTAATACAACTGCGCTACGAGCCAATCTTAGAACATAGAATTAGGAATTTATCAATATAACTAGCATGCCAGCCGCGACTGCCATACCACTCATACATGGAATTTACATATACTCGTATGTCTTTCCGGACGCCTTCAGTCGGTTCACTCGTTTCAACAATTTACTATCTGACAAAATAATTAGTAACGCCACCTAGTGTGGCTTCCTAAAACCCCCACCCCTTTCCCTGTCGTGCACTTCTTCTTTGTCAACCGCACCCGCGCATACAACGCATAGATACTACATTTCGCAACCCCGCTATACGAGTACATACTTGTGCTCCTAACCGCGCCCCGCGACGCCTAAATCGGTGGTTAAATTCACTTTTTCCGCAAATAAAATAAACTATACCGCATATTGTGGTGACGTCGTGTGTTGGCTGAAGTGTGTGAGGTGTCGGAAGCCCTTGTGTGTTATCTGAGGCTGCTTTCGGGCGGCTGCGAGCGGATCTACACGTCGAAGGCGCTTGCTGCTGCTGAGGAACAGGTCAGTACACGACTTCCTTGTTCCCGCATCTACCACGCTTCCCTTGCCATTTTGGCCTACCGCGCCAGCTCGAAGCGTCTCCAATAATCATTATTTACATTTTTTTTTATAAAATAAAACATTCTGCGGACTCTGGGTCCACACCTTTTTTATGTTGGAGGTTTAATTCGACTGGCGTCAGAAAAAATTGCCTAAAATATTTCATGCAGCTATGCAGTTACCTTCTTTCATAATTAATTGAGCTTAAATCTATTTATATTTTACATCTAAACTAAGACTATATGTTATTTTTTAACATATAAATCATTTACTTAAAATCAATGGCCAGTTGTGCAGTATAAAGTGGTAAAAACCACTATAGGAGTAAACACCTAAAATCTAATGGTATATACTTTCATGTGTAAGTATTGAATTATTTTTATTTTATGTAACAAAAATAATAGTCGCATGACGCTTTTGTTTAGACTATGCGCTGTAGTATTGAGCCTACTCTCGATTGTATGATTTATCGAATGATAAGTTTTTTTTTCGAAAAAATAAATTTATTATTTCATTAAAGAGTTACTTCGTAGGTGTTGATGTTTTTATGTCCTTACATGACCAGCAGTTCGATCAACATGCTTTGGGTAACCATTTATGTTATCTTATGAATATAGAAATATATTTAAATGTCAGACTGTAGTACATTGTTAAAAATCGAAAGTATCAAGTACATACTTCACTATCAAATATATACTTTTACAATAAAATTATTATGTTTCAAGGACGTTAAAAACATTAAATCATTATTAAAATTACTTAAAATAAATGTAATAAAATAAAAGTATGAAATAAATTTTTTGTTGAAGTTAATTTTCTAATATCGAAACTGTCGATGCGGTAATGCGTGCCTGAACACAACGCACATCACTTTACGAATTTCCTCTGCTACCCGCGCCCTTCGTCACACCGCCGAAAACAGGTTCCCATACTTTGTAGTGATTTTGCGATCTCTAGTGACCGCAACGACTTTGTTACTTAATTATTTAGAAAGATGTTCCAATATTTAAGTGCTATTTTCTCAAAATGATCGTGTAAGTTAACACTGTATTGCTTATCAATGTCGAACTATACTTAGGAATACTTAGGAAACTTATCCAATGGTAGCTACTGTCACAATGGAAATCATCTCTGCGTAGCAGTGTTTTATTTACCATAATCATAGACCGGGAAAGCCAGTGTTTTAGGTATAGGGAGCAGGGCTATAAGGCCGTTAATTGTAGGACTGAGGCGGGAGGTGACACTTATCACCACATTGGTAGTATGCTGTGCAACCGCCATTCAGGCCTATTAGGACTAGAATGGCTGGGTGCATAGTTTCGGCGGGGTCTGGAATTCTTCGTATTGCCAAACCAAGAGGGGAAGAGGCAGAGGCCTAGACCTTCCATTGCACTGGGAAAGCCTTCCGTCAGCCGTCTAGGAGGTGGTCTGGTCTAGCCGGAGTGACCTTCTCTACGGGTAGGGCCCTGAATGGGGCGGGACATAGATAGATTGCATCTAGAGGGAGAATATAATTATCTGGATTCCAAGCGAGCGAAGTCGCGGGCACAGCTAGTATTTGCATATGATTTTCAATGAAGCTAGTTTATATATAGCAACGTTCTTGACACGGCATTTCATACAACTTTTATGGTTTTATAATATCATTATCAGCACCAGTGGCGTAACTATAGCGTGGCAGACCTGGCAAAATGCCACGGGCCCCGGTCCGATGGGGGCCGGCTTGCGAAGGCGTGAGCTCAGAAGAATCCTAACAATTTAAACAACATTCAATAAAAATTATAATACATTTAAAGTTAGGCACGACTAAATATTTAAACGTTTTTGTGATCAATTTAGTGACTCATTAAAATTAACCTACAAGCTGAGGATTTTTACTGGGACCCCATTCAGTAAATTTACCACGGGCCTCAGATTAGTACTGAACATTACTAATTTTATAATCTACGAAACTGTATAGCCGCTTAGAGTAAATGAGTCAACGAAACGTATGCCCTCGAAATACGACAGAGAAAAGCTCTTAGCAGTTTGATAGATGTGCCAACCTAAGACTGGTGATCTGTCTTCATTGTCTGCTGTGAAGTTTGCCCGGACGATTATTATCGTCAGAAAATAGATTATCTTTAGTACTAAGCTCGAATGTCATTTCATCGAATTTAATGATGTTTACTTTTTATTTATTATATAAAAAAAGCGCCAACGGTACAAATATTATACATTGTCCGCTTAATTATATAAGTCTAATTAAGAAATGCTACCATTACAGGCGCGCACAACTTTGGCAGACGTCTTATAAATCATTTATAATTACAATAATAACTTTATGAATCTCTATGGAAATAATTTTTACAAGTTATTTTTAAAAGTTTTAAAACTCAAATGTATCTACTATAGTATTAAATTTATTGTAAATGTTTTGCATATTCTCATGGGAGCTAAGTCCAAGATTAGTTTTAAACTTGAAAATAAGACATAGAATCATATATCAAAGGGAACGAAATAGATTACTATAAAGTAATTAATATTACGTAATATTAAGTAAGTAATTGGTTGGGCCATGCTTCTTAATAATTATTTTCAAAGGGGAAAGGAAAACGCAACAGTAAGTTTAAAAAAGTACCATTTTAATTAGTCGATTAAAGTTACTATCAATTTTGATTGTTAATAATTTGCTTAGAATTCTAAATAGGGAGGTACCTATTACAACATTTTTTTTTATTATAACTTTGCAAAGTAATATTTTGACGGTTGGATATACACATTGAATAGTATTTAGTTCACAATTTCATGAGGTTTAATTTTTTTTCTACACGGTACCCTGATAACATTCCTGAAACTATTTTTGGTACTAACAGGAAGCAAAGATATTTCACACAAACTCAAACACCTGCCAGTAAAACAGTACACTGAATTGGATTTTATTCATAATTTTATTTGTTTTAATTTTTATACGCCGTACACTAATTATTTTCGAAAATTAAGTTACGCGGAGTAACTTCAACTATTTATCAAAAACAAAGTTCCGTCAAAATGGGTCCAGCCGTTACGGAAAATCGCCGGAACAAACAGACAGACAGACAAAAAATTATATTGTATTTATAGGTTTAGGTATCGTATATAAGTATTTAGTAAAAAAATGTGGTTTTGACATTACAAACAGATAATTACATTTTATTTATTAGTATAGAATTTGATAAGTACATTATATTTAAAAAAACATTAACGATCATAGCCACGGGAATATTCACACATTACACATTACAGTACATTAGGAAACCTTATTAGGCATCCTAAATTTAATATTTGCGTTCCGTGAATGATTTATGAATTTTCATTGTGCCCCTAATTAATCTCGACTTCACCTGCCGGATGGAGGTAGGCAAGGTAGGCCATGACTGATTGTGCGGAGAAAATTACTCTATTCAATGGTTCAAAGTGTACAAAAAATAAGTCGGATACGAATGGGTTAGGGTTATGATTTTTTTAAAAACATGTTCATTATACGAATTAAAACGGCCAAGGGGAAAAATAAACTGCACGATTTATTAGTTGTATTGTCGTTCTGTGGTAAATTTACAGTTATTTTGATACATTTCAAAGTGATAATTGCATGATGGTAAACCCTGGCTACATATTACGGACATAAGTTGGTGGTATTACTTGAACGCTATTACGTGTAGGCTTAGCGTGTTTTCCATCTTATCGACACTTTTCATTAGGTGCGATCATAATACAAAAAACATTCCTCGAAATTTATAAACTCATCGAAAAAGTAAGTAACAACTAATTTCTGTAAAGTTAATCAAGTAAATGTTTAAAAGTTATTTAATAAGATTTAAACGCGACGTATTTTAAATTCCTCTTTTATTTTTAAATTCACCAGGACATCGGTCCACCTTGTAGGGAGCCTACCCACGCTGCGTCTTCCGGTGCGAGGTAGCCATTCGAGAACCTGTTGGCCCCGACTCTCCCATCATTATTCATTAACTTATCTGTCACTAGTGCTACATTCAAGCTTCCTCTGATGCAGATTTTTAATCAAATCTAATCTAGTTATGCCACACACCCATCTTGAATGTTTCGCATCTCCACGGTGTTGATCGAGTTGGTTCTGGGTCAGATGACCCAGAGAGAATGCAAGATTGCATTCCTCTCTTTTTTGTAACGCCATCACCTTCTTATAATCTGCACTAATAAATAAAATTGAAGTGTCTGTTTGTAATATCAAAATAACAACTTTTACTAAATAAATGTGAAACTATATACGGTACCTATATTAAAAACACAATATTGTTGTCTGTCTGTTGGTTTCGGCTAATCTCCGAAACCACTGGATCGATTTTTCGATTTAGACTTTTCAAGAAGATAGCTGAATTTATTCAGCGTAACTTAGACTACTTTTAATTTTCGAAAATTATTATGGTTCCGTGTAAAAAAATTAAATAAAAAAAATTATTGTGAAATAAATACCTTTCACGGGACAGCACCATCAAAACATTATTTTACAATTGATAAACTACTGTAAACACTACTGTAAAATAAATCTTACAATTTAACATTTTAAACTCACATTTCTAGTTAATGGAATTATTTTTGCTCCCAATCTGCTACAAGAAATAAGCTTACAATAAGAAAATTTTCTTAAAAACACAACACAGAACTAACATCTGTTCGCCTCTCAATCGTCTCAAAGAATAATAATATCAGGAAATTAATAAGAATCATGTTGACATTGTCATCTTCCATTGTTCATCTCACTCTTTATACTTTAAACTATTACAATGGTACGAGCCTTAATTTAAGTTTTTATTTAATTTCTAGCACTATCACAAATTAATATAATATGTAAAGATAAATTATACAGTTATAAGTTTATAATGTATAAAAACACATCAAAATGTGTTAATAAATAAAGCCGCTACTAGCCGCTCAGGAGTGGGAGCCCTGAATATTGGCACTAAATTAGACAACACCACTTACAGGCTGTCCGTCTACTTACGTTTAGGGGTATCATGGATGTCTCCACATCGCTGCCACTGTGGTATTATAGTCGACTTGCACGGGCATCACGGTCTGGCTTGTAGTAAAAGCGCAGGTCGTATTTCGCGTAACGCCAACCACAATGACGTTTTACGTCGGGTTTTTGCCAGTGTTAATATACCAGCCAGCCAGCCAGCTTAGAACCTATTGGTTTGGTGCGCGACAATGGCACAAGACTCGATGGGATTACGCCTATACCTTGGAAGATGGGACGGTCTTTGGTATGGGATGCTACTTGCGTCGATACTTTAGCACCGTCACATCTTCCAGTTACTTCTTTGAAGGCCGGTGCAGCAGCTAAATTAGCGGAGGATCTCAAGCGGCGCAAATTTGCTGCCCTTGGTGAGGATTACATATTTGTCCCATTTGGGGTCGAGACTCTGGGGCCGTGGGATCAGAGTGTTGATAGCCTTTTTAAGGATCTTGCGAGTCGTCTAGTTGACACGTCTCGCGACTAGAGGGTGTGCCAATATTTGGCACAGAGAACAGGCATTGCCTTCCAACGTGGCAATGTGGCCAGCCTTCTGGCAACCTTTCCGTCTAACGGCGAGCTGGACATCATTCATTATTTTATACTATTTTAGTTAATAGTAATAATTAGGTACTTTTATTTAGTTGTTTTTTTTATATAATTCATGTAAATTTGATTTTAATAAATAAAATTATACGTCGAATAAATAAATCCAAAAAATATTATAAACGTTGTCTTAGTTTCTTCTTTCGAAATTTTAGTACCTACCGTTTAAAAATGGGCAGGATTCTTGAATATTAATTAATGCTTTAATTACGGTTCTGGTTAATATTTACTTACTAACAGAGGGGGTTCATAAATTAACGGGCTCTCTGTCCGTCAATGTAATCTCGAGTTTTATATCCAACTGAATAACCATTTTAATAAAAAAAATATGATACGAAGAGAGAAAGATTATTAATATAAATTTATTTGTTACCACCTGACGCTCGTGAGTTTGTCCACGCGGAAAATGATTTTGGATGTTTCACGAAAACTGAAGAAGCTTATTTGGATTAAAATTGGATTACTGCCTTAATAAAAAGAAATAATGTTTAGATTATCTAGATTATATGTAGAATGTTTGTAGAGTTTAATTTAGTTATTAATCTTAAAATGATTTCGTGGAGTCTGATTTAGTAATCCGATGAAATAAAATAGCAGTACTATTTATATTCATAGGACTCGTAGCAATCGATAATATATTATGAAAAACTATCAGAGTTTAATTTTAAAAAGATTAATTGGACAAACAGAACAGGAAGTTATTTTATAACACAACAATAGAAGACAATCATTCCCTAGTACCGTGTGGTGGCCGCCAAGAATAGTATCACCCCATATCTTCCCGTCGGTGTCGTAAAAGGAGACTAAGGGGAAAAACCAGAGAATGGGCAGCAGTATCCTCTGATTACCACAAACACCTTCTGGGATCGCCAATCCACCTGCCAAGCGTGGCGATTATGGCAATACCCCCCTTATTGGGGGAGACCTATATCCAACAGTGGACGCCTTATGTTTAAATTGATGGATGAAATTCCCTAGTACGTCCGTCAACGCTTTGCTCCCCAGTCGAAGCCACGAGTCTACTTGCGTCACCTTCTTGTCGCCAGCTACCTTCTTGATACAATATATGTTTAATACTATATAGAGCTAGCTAAGGATAAAGCTGATCCTTTGGGTTAGCTTTGACTAAAATCTAACTTGATGATAAGTGATGATGTGGTCCAGGACTACACACACAAACAGATACACTAAGTATAGAGGTACTAAACCTCAAACGATGATGCTGGAATACACCTATTGATTCTTGGCTACAGGTTTCTAAACTTGAGGGTGGCAGCTATCAAGGAGGCCATTAAAAGAAAATGCCCTACCACCATGCTAAGGTCTCCTCATGTTTCCCTTCACCAAAAACTCAGGCTCTTTATAAAGTTAGATGGACTCGAAGGTACGTCCATCGACGCGGAATCCGATCGCACTAGCAAAATATCAATACCTATATCCTTGGGAAAATATTTAAATCAATTTTTGAATTCAAATTTATCAAAGTAAAGTCATTATGTTGTATACAGTAAAAAAAGATGTAGATAATAAATACGAAACGATAAGTTCTGTCTAGTTTTTCATACATAGGAACTACGTTACCGAACGATAGCAACGTTTCCATCTCACGTAGTCGGGTAATTTGCTGATTAGACCCCAAGACAACTCGGATTCACGATGTTTGGGAGGTGGCAGTGTACGGAAAAAAGTATCGTATTCTTAGTATGAAGGTGATTGTTCTTACCTTAACTTGATTACAAAAAATTTAAAATAAGTGTTTGCATTTAACATTGTATATTTTAGCCACCCTCGTATATGTTTATAATTCATTGCCTCACTACCACACCCGGTAGAGTGTAAGCGCACGACTGTCCCGACATTATCAGGTCATCTCAGCCTCCCACAAGGGTAGGCGAGGAAACTATTTCAGTGCATTGCACTATTTAGTGGTGTCAACACGGACCGTAGCTGCAGTCTGGTCATTGGGTCGCCTTTTCTATGCGGTTGCCTTGTTTGGGCATTTCAACGTTTAAAGCGATCTAGTGCGTTTACTTCAAAGGATTAATCGTTGATTTGGAACAGTGATTTCATTTCTGTGAGACACGCCTCTTTGGCCGTTAGGATGCCTTTGCAGGCGAAAGGTGATCACGTATAATGTCTACTGTCGCTGCTATTGCTTCGCTAGAAGTATGCGCCGGCTGGAAAGTCTGCGGCGTCAGCGATGCCGGCGCTGTTGGTTCCGGCGGTTGCGACTGTTTCTTCTTTTTCCTGTTCTTGGGGCTGACAGTTCTGTGCGCTGGTGCGTCATTGGCCGGGGCCATGAGGCGTCGGCGTCTTCAACTATCGCGTTTCTTAGAGGAAAGCTTTCAGTTGCTCTTGTGGAGCGCATCGCAGAAAGGGCGACTGAACCGGCTCTGCGGTTCCTGGCCTCCCTTTTCAAAACTGTGTACTTGTCCCGACAAGCTCAGTGTCTTTTCTTCTTCTTAGTTAATGGCAATCTGTGTGTACACACAATTTGTGCCAATGTCATGTGGGTAAGATTTTCATTCTTGTATCAGCGTTACCAAGCTCCAACAGAACGGTGGCCTATCCTGCTCGAACTTTCCATGGAGCTTTGTCGGCACCTCAGAATGTATGCTACGCGTTGTCTTCTATAATAAACTTAACTTGAACACAATAACTAAACTATTTCACACAAAACACCACCAAAATTACATGATATAGAGTCAAGAACACAAGTTTAATGAATTAAAGAAAACAATTGCTACATGTCAGACTGAGATCCCGCCAAAAAACCAAGCTCAGTGTCGGACTTATGTATATAGAATCACCCCACTACACAGAGCGACAAGGCATTGGTAAATGGGTATGCGTGAGTTAACCTAGAATCGTATAACTACTTCGTAATACACGAACACTTCTTGTTTATACTTATTCCAATGTATTCACCTATTTGAAAAACGATATTGTAGTTATTTATTAAATATAGACATATTACCACATCTTAAGGAAACATTTCGTAGCTCCACGATTTCACACCGTCCGTTGGTACATTGAAATACAGGACTGCTTTTAGATGATTACGTCGCAAACTCTTTCTCGCCTCCGTCTTAATACGCGATAACTTTACTTTTTTAAGATGTCTTGAAAAAAACGTAATGATGTTTTGAAATTCGTAACGAAGACTTAATAATATTTTTCACGTTTCTACTGTTATTTTGGTAGTAAAAAAAATTTCAAGCGTAGAATATATTTCTTTACCGTCGTCGGCTGTAAAAATTGAACATTGAAAAACAAACTTTTTCTAAATTAATAGCAAAACCGACTTCAAAAGAATAAACTATAAAAATGCACTAAAAGTCACTAAATAATTTATTTGTTAATCTGCTTCGTTAATTTTGAAATCGGTGTCAGCTTAAACGTAATTATATTCGATTTTGGTGAATTGTTCTTTAAAATAACCCTAGTCCTTTATTTAGCTTATATGTAATTGTGACAAAGTTTAGGCAGTTATTTCCGTTTGATAATGTGTCGAGTACCCATAAAAATGAAACAATAGAAAGTCAATAGGAAAATAATGAAAAGCTGGCGTAAACGCCGGGAACCTCAAGGGGTTAATGAGTACATTGGTTAACTCTAGTTGGCACCCACTCCAAAATTAACGAAGCAGATTAATAAATACATTATTTATTGATTTTTTAGTGCATTTTATAGTTTATTCTTTTGAAGTCGGTTTTGTTTTTTATTGAAAAAGATATTTAAGATTTTAAGTATGCACCTGAAAGTATAGCTGCGAAGTCTACTTCATAATTTAGGAAACGAATATATGAAACACGTGTAAGTAAGTGTCTATAATAATCGAATGTTTTTCTCAATTTCCCTGAGTTCCAATAATCAAATCCTGATCTGGTGGAAATGGGACCATCTTGGAAGTGTACTCTTTTGATAAAAAATAATTGGCAAATCGGTCCACAAATGACGAGGAAATCGAGTAACAAACATACAAAAAAACATACAGCCGAATTGATAACCTCCTCCTTCTTTAAGTCGGTTAATAAGTGTTGTAAATATTTAAAATGTACTGACTAACGACAAAGTAAAGGTAATGTCTGTTAATCCGTTTTTCTTTTTATTATTAAGTAACAACTACTCTTTATCACGAAATCTATATAAAAACGCGCTGCAACAATGCAACATGCACAATACTGCACACACACACACACACACGTTTTACTTACGAAATTTAACGAATAATGATTAAAAAAAAGAATCCAATACGTTGTGATAAAAAAGGTAACGCGTCAAGACCCGTTTTCAAATAATTTTACGTGAATACGGAACGCGAAAATTTAGAATATTCACGAGTTATGTAACATTATTTGATCAGGTTTTTATTATCTTCCCCGATTCCTTCGAACATAATTCGAGACTTTGTTACTCCTATTTTGATTTTAATAATATAATAATAAAGTCAATTACAATTGTAGTAATTATAACATATACAATATGAATATCGTTTTAAAATTTCGTGTATCAGGTTTTGATACAATTTTTATCACATATTATCAGAATAATCTATACATATATATGTATGTATAAAACAAAGACAGGTTAATACACTATTTATAACTTCTTTATTTATTCAAATCAAAAAGTAAATTAATTTATACAATACTTTCTACAATTTTTTTTATAAATAATAAATGCCGTCCAGCTCGCGCCCAGACGGGAAGGTTCCCAGAAGGCTGGCCATATTTCCATGTTGGATGGCAATGCTAATTCGCTGTGCCAAATATTGGCCGGCCGCTTGTCGCGAGACATGTCGAATAGACGACTCGCGAGTTCCTTAATGTGTCGAGTACCCATAAAAATAAGACAATAGGAAAACAATGGAAAGCTGGCGTAAACGCCAGGTTAATGCTCAAGGGGTTAAAAAGGCTATGAGTACTAATTTATAACTCAATAATTTAATAGCCACAAAATTCACTAAACAAGATCTAATGCTAGTTTTTTTTATATTATTGTCCTTAGACCATTCTTTATTATCTTTCTGTGTCGAAAGGTCATGCTCATTGCAGTTGTCGAAGTTACGTTTAACGGCAACGTAACATCGTTTTGAAAACTTTTCGATAATTATATTCAAAAGTGATACAATAACCAAAGACTATTTACAATGAATAAAGCGTTCAAATTATGGCGGTCGCATCCATCTTATAGATTACAGCAAGCGGTTTACATTTGACAAGGGTGCGTGTACCACGGTCGGGTTGTTTGATCCGGATTTATTGATGGCCCGCGTCAAAATAGGTAAAGCTTCTAACGCTTGCAACACACCATTGTGCTTGTTTTTCACTGTAATCAATGATATTATATAGAAAAAAAGATATCTCTGACTGTGTGAAGATATATTTGACGATTTCTTTATTTTGTCAGAGAAAATCGGCATAACTTGAAGCTAATCTCATTTTTATTTTTAATACTGTATAGGCTCTCCTGATGTCACCTGATGTTAAGTAACGATGTGGTCCAGAATGGTAAACACACTAAGCCTAGAGGTAATGTAATGACGCTCAGGCGATGCTGCCGGAATAATATACGAGAATGTATTGGTGTTAATTGACAGGTTTTCATATATAAGGAAGGTAGGCGGGCATTATTAGAAAGTGCTCTACCACCATGCATGTTATGGTTCTCTAACCTAAAAGATTAGACTCATTGTTGGATAGGTTGGATGGATAGGTGGGTTTGTACCTGCATCAATTGACGCGGAATTCGATCGCAATAGTAACTGCGCCATCATCGCTATTCCATTTTTTTTAGTTATCAAGAGGAAATGTACAATTTATCTGAGATGTGTATGTTTTTGAAAGAACTTTTTGCATTTGCGGTTTGCGAGGTGGTAAAGTTTTCGTATCCATCTGTGACCCGACTACCACGCAGATAGTGAAAAACCTGCTACCTTGACACGTTCCGGTATCAGCAAATATAAATCCATGTCTACATAGAGGCTTTGTTGTAGATGTATTTCGGTATGATAATGGTGACCGTCTATAGATTCTCATCTATCAATGATCGCCATCGTTCTTAGATAGTAATTCATTTAACATCGGGTAAATCGCAGGTAATAATTTTTTCGACTAGAATTTTCCACCGACTTGGAAAATAATCCAGTCATCGAGAAGAGCTGTTTAAAAAAAATGTTTTTTTTTTATATAACTAACAAACAAGTCATAGTTATAAATTGTTTTTAGTGGATGAACAGATAAGGGTGTAATTTTTAGACATTTAGAAACCACTATTCAGTGGATGGTAGGTAGGAATTTTTATTACTGTTATCATAAAAGTATAATTTTCGATCAGAATCAAATTTTAAAAAACGACTACCCACCGGAACACGTCGTGGAAATATATTAACTGCGCCGTACGCCGGTGCCGTCCGATCTACCCTATATTAAACGCTGGGACGTCTAAAATTGGAATTGATGGGTACCTACTTCCAGCCATCAGTTAACAGTATCGAATCAGGTACGCACTCGACCCACTTTTGTGTGGGTCAAATTATTTTAAAATATTACTCTATAAATCTTATCCCGTTATGTGGAAATGTCAACTTTTTACACATGTTTACACATACATCTTAAGCCATATTCAGTGGTGATAATAAACTGCCAACCAATTCTGACGTTATTTATATATTAGGTATATAAAAGGCAACGTCAGTCCGTTCGTTAGTTGGCTTATTATAAGAAATAAACCGATTAATATGTTTATTTTTTAAAAACACACATATATTATCATCTGGTCAGGTTTTATTATATACCTTCTTACGTTAAATAGTACGTATGAGTAAATATAAAAAAGTTATCTAAACAATAGAAACATATTTCATAAAATTCAGCGTTATCGTGTTCCTTCTTTAGATCCTTATCCTCACATTATGTAAATGGCAATTTATGTCTCTTCGTTAATTGATTTATAACTCAATAATCGCTCGAGAAGCTATGATTTTTTCAATAATGTATACACTTGCACCCCTTAACTTTAGCTATTTTCCAGAAAATTAGCCATTGAAGCCATGATGGCGCAGTGGATAGTGCGGTCGGATTTCGCGTCAATGGATAAGGGTTCAAATCCACCTATCCAACTCCAAAATCAACTCTAAAAACATCGTGAGGAAGACCTAACATGCATGCATGCATAGGCATTTTCTAATAATGCTCACCTGGGTGGCTACCACCCTCAAACTGGAAACCTGTCACTAAATACCAATAGGTGTGTTCCGCCAGCACCACTTGAGAACTAGTACCTGTAGGCTTAGTATGTTTACCATCCTAGACCACATCGTCACTTAACATCAGGTGAGATTGTGAGCCTGAACCGTGTAAAAAAATATTTCTTTAAAATCGGTCCAGCCGTTCTGAAACAAACAGAGAGACAGACGGACAGATAAAACTTTTCAAAACTGTGTTTTTGGTATAGGTGTATACATTTATACGTATTTAGTAAAAAGTTGTTATTACACAAATTATGTGGGGCGTGCCCGAGAGGCGTAAAAAAGCAAAATCAAATTAACATAGATTTAATTTCAGAGCTACATTTAAACTAAACCTAATACAAATTACTATCGACCGATATTAGATCGAATAGTCCTTAAATCTAAGAGAGGTAACTACTGATAGAGGTATGACCGAATAGTGACTTCAGCGAAGGAGTTGACAGGTGAGGCGAGGCTCAGTAAGGCGAGGCTCAGTGAGGCGAGGCTCAGTGAGACTCGGCTGGTGGATCGGTCCCCACGACGACGCTGAGTTGAAGTTCCGTATAATAGCAGGTGGCATGTAGCTTCGGTTAACCGATGTTGCAATTGTTACAAGGAAACTGCAATGAAGTAGTTACCGTGAAATTCAACGATGTGTCTTAGGTCCATGATATTAGGAACCTGCAACGTAGACCTTTCCATGGAAAACGGCTACGTAACACATCAGAAACATTAATTTTATTTATTTCATGATATATAAAAGATGAATATATAAATGCGGGGGTCAGACCCACAAGTACGGGCGTGTAAATGCCGTTAAGCCAGTGAAAAGTCGTGAAACAAAAAGAGCATTGAACACGTCAGTGTATTCAATTTACGTACGAGCGTATACGTTTAAATGTATGTTGACAAATATTGGATCTGAATCGTTCCATTACCGAGCGGTGTTTGGTTTCATGCATTAAAGGTTTCTGCTATAAAACACTTCATATTTTATAGATATATGGTTATTAAATCTAGCAAAAAAAAAAATTAAATTTTAATGAGAAATATGTTTAGGTATAAAAAATAGTGTTATTGGCGTTACTCTATTTATCTTTAACTAAACTTTCTAGTTGCAGACGATATATCTAGCTATAGAAGCCATGATGGCGCAGTTGGTAGTGCCTTTCAAAGTCTAAGATCTGTACTTTCGGTGAAGGAAAACATCGTGAGGATGGTGGTAGGACTATGAATTTCTAATAATGCCCGCCTGGGTTGTGTTCCGGCAGCATCACTTGAGAAGCAGTACCTCTAGGCTTAGTGTGTTTACCATTCTGGACCACATCGTAACTTAACATTACGCGAGATTGTGGTCAAAGGAAAGATCCCATATAGTGTAATAAAAAGCGCTCTCAATAATACTCGCAGCTGATTCCTATTGAGCATCAGGGCTTCCTCAGCTTTGCGCTGAGTATATCCCCTGATGAGCTCTTTGGAATGAATTTGTCCTGGCAAATTATTCCAGAACTCTATAGCCTTATAGGTGTATTGGTCCCTTATGGTCAGTCGAACTAGGCTTTTTGAAATACCACAAAATGGTTCAGGCCCAAATTGTGTTGGCCCCTGCAAGCGCAGACGCGAATTTATAAGTTTTTATCGAAATCGCTCAACGCGGCATAAGAAGTTTTTATTTAAAAAAGAAAGAGAGGAAGACTGAGTAAGAAGTGACGGTATGTATTCTAGGAAAGATACGGATCTCACTGGGTGACGCTAGCCAGGGGGAGTGAGGTGAGTCTATGATTTTAGGTGAAGTCTATGCCGCCGTCGCGACATCTACAATAACATAATATTTATTCCATTGTAATAGAAATAAAGACATTTTATTTTATTAAGTGAACTTGGGTTTAGTTTACTTGTGTGATGTCTCTGTATATTATCATCTCCAAAGATAAAAAATAAACAAACTTTGAAACTTTTAAAATTTCCTATTCAAATTATTTAATTTTGAACTAAACAATTAGTACATGTTCGAGTTTTTTTTTAATTTAAATCAATTCGTAATTCACACTCGTATATTGGATAAAATTAATTTCACATAAATCCCATTCACGTGTATTCCCTGTTAGGGTAGAGTAGCCACACGTTGTAAAACCACGGGGATTTATTGAATCCAATCTAATTCAATAGCGGTGTATATATATGGCTATGTAAATATATGAATATTAATTTTATGAAAGGAAGCACTTCTGAAATATAAAATTTCAAATTATAATTTTGTCTGCAGTTTAAGGTCGACAAGCTGATCAATATCTGTAGTTTATACCATATTGAACATAGCCTATAGTCACACTATTAAATAAAATTGAAGTGTCTGTTTGTAAATGTTAAAATAACAACTTTGTACTAAAAACGCATGCATACGTGGTACCTATACCAAAAACATAATTTTTCAAATTTTGATCTGTCTGTTTGTTCCGGCTAATCTCCGGAACGGCTAGACCGATTTTGATGGGACTTTTTTTGGCAGATAGCTGAAGCTGATAGCTGTGGTTACTCCACGTAACTTTTATTTTTTCGAAAATAATTAAAGTACTGCGTAAAAAAAAAACTCATGAAATTGTAAATAAAATACAATGGTCCATTCCATTATAACATTATTAAACACTAGATTACATAGTGAAGAATATATAAAACGCGAGCGGAGCCGCAGGCACACGCCAGGCAAAAAATAAAATTACACCCACGCAGTTACCGAAACACATGCATTTGCAATTTAATGCACCATATCACAGAGACGTCTGAACGATCAATAAACGTCATGCAAGAGCATGAATATGGATGGAGGGAACATAATACGATATGCGCCGTTGATTGATAGAACTGTATGAAATTGAAACGCGTGTACGTGTATCGAGTAAATCAATTTTGGATCCGCCTAATGGGCAGTTGATATTAACGACGTTCCCGTAACGGAGTTAAAATGTTGAAAAAGTTCGTTTATATCATACGACACGAGTTACGTCAGCATAATCAAGGCTTCCGTAATGGTTAACTGGAAACACTATCAGTAGTGTCTCACTTAACCATAATTAGATATCTTAAGTACCTCCGTATTTAGATTAACATAATAAAGACAACCATATCCGTTGTAATGAAATGCATGTATATTGTTATTGTTTCGCCGTACTTGTAAAACCGTATTATAAACAAGTTTACCTTTGTAGAATAATTATATTAATAAAGTAGTCTTCACTTGCTCTTCAAGCTGCAACCACATATTGTATTTTTTAAAAAACCTCGATACCTCGCCCCAATCCCTAACTGGCGCAGTCGGTAGTCCGTGATTAAATTCATTGAATTAAACGTCGGTATAGCCTGAATTCATTTTGGGTTCCGTAAAGTATCACGGCTACAACCTACAGCGGGCATCAACAACGAGGTCTACGAGCATAGCAGCATAATACGAAGGAAGCAAGAAGCACTCACCTGTCAAAAAACGACAAATGCTCATGAGGTAAATATTTCATCTGTTACTTCTGAGATTCCTTTTTCCTTAGCCTGTTCATTGTCCAGAGGCGGATTTTGAATATTAGTGTTATCGTTTCTTAATCGTTTATAAAGCTACAGATATGGCAAATAACGATAAAAATAGTAAACCCGACACTAAGAGCGTAGAAGTTGATTATTCTACGTTAGCTAAATTATTTCCAACTTATGATGGAAATCCTCGCACCCTCGAATTTTATATAGAAGGTGTCGAAAACGTACTAGAACTAGTCACGTCAAAAGATGATCTTTGCATAACTACTCTAATACGTAACAAATTAACTGGTAAAGCAATCGAAGCATTATCAGCTAATGCAGGTGCCAAAACCTGGGAACAAATAAAATCAATTCTTCGGACAAGATTTGGAGAATATAGAACAATTCTGTACATCATGATTGCCGTGGAGTTTACTGGAATAATCATATACAAATTGTGGTATACAAGAAAGAAGTCACAAACAGCAACTCCACAACGACAAGCGGAGGAAGACCACCAGCAGCCGTTGCAGTCGCCGTTACGCCTTTCTCTTAGGGGGGAGGAGTTACGTCAGCATAATCAAGGCTTCCGTAATGGTTAACTGGAAACACTATCAGTAGTGTCTCACTTAACCATAATTAGATATCTTAAGTACCTCCGTATTTAGATTAACATAATAAAGACAACCATATCCGTTGTAATGAAATGCATGTATATTGTTATTGTTTCGCCGTACTTGTAAAACCGTATTATAAACAAGTTTACCTTTGTAGAATAATTATATTAATAAAGTAGTCTTCACTTGCTCTTCAAGCTGCAACCACATATTGTATTTTTTAAAAACCTCGATACCTCGCCCCAATCCCTAACTCACGATTAGAACTATTTTTATATTGTTACACGTTCAATTCGCTTTACCGCTAGAGCGTAGCGTAGAGTATTTGTCCAAATTTTTGACAGATCAGTTTTCCAAGCAAAACCAAAAACTATCCTTACGAATACACAGCAAATAGAACTTAGATAAACATTTATTTTCGTTTACTTGTGTGCATATACCGAGACAGTGTTATGAATATTCATCAAAAAGACAGTGATCAAAGAACAAATGTAATGTTGTTACGTGTTGGTTCTGAAGTTTTCATAATATACGTAAGTACAAATTTTATTATAAATGTTTTAGGCATATCGTAATGGTTAATTTAGGAAATATACTTCGTACATAAGTAATAATAAAATTCTTTGGCAACACAATTTACTTTGAAAACTTTTGACACCGAATTTCTAGTGACGTCAAGTAAAGAAGTTGAGGGGTAAAATACGAAAGTGCTTGTTTTACATTGTATCGGTCCAAAGAGTATGAGTTGACAGCATACTCAGCACACACTAACCGTTACAACTCAGTTTTAAAACCTATCTTTGATTGACCTTAAAATTTGTCCTTTTTAAGGTTACGGAGAATAGGCTGCAGAGACCTTTTAACATTAGGTGGATGAGGTTAAGTAATATACATATTAGAATGGACACCGATCTCCCTGACTGTCACCGCACTTTGGTTCCTACTGTTTTTATAAGTTTTAATCTTTCTGAATATGATTATGTATTTATTTGTAACAATTAGAGCCTTATGCATTTGTTAAATTCTCAACAAAAAAAGATTACTTTAAATCAACAAACGATAAATAAATTTTCAATACATAATTTTAGACGTGTTTAGTAAGTAGAGACTATGTATGGTTATCAAGACAATAAGTAATTGTGTAATATTGTACGTTTTGTGGTATTCCAAAAAGCCTAGTTCTATTGACCTTAAGGGACTAACACATCTGTAAAGCTATCAGTAGCGAAGCGTGAATAAATTTGTCAGTAAAACCGGAGCTAAAAAATCTACCAGGTCGTCATATTTCTTCCTCTTGAAAATTAGAACAATAATGAATGAATGATGCGTGTTTTACTGAGCGAAGCTATCCAGTTGCAGTTAGTGTGAACGACCTTCACCATAATTGACCTCACTGGAGTTATATAAACAGTCGAGTACTATAAATGCTTTGAGAATAAGTAGTCCCCTGTTTCCTCCCTGGATAATGTTAATAACATGTTCATAACATTATAGTAAATATTTTTATACGAATATATTGATAAATATTCACAACCGCCAGGCCCGTACGTTTCTGATTTTTTCCATAAATTAGTTGTTATTGAAATTAAGAGCCTTTGAAAATGAAAAAAGTCTATTTTTACCGTTCGTCAAATGAACTGATAAATATAAAAAAAAGAAGACATAAAGGCATAGCCGAAGTCTTTCTTATTCTAAAACTGAAAATTAAATATCGGTTCAGTTTTGGAGGAGGAATCAGCCCGAGCTGCAATTGTCTCTTTCAGTTTCATAAATCATTTTTAGGGCGCGATGCGATTGCAATATATTTCTGAAATTTTTCAAATTTGTGGCCGATCGCATATTGTCTTAAAGATGAAAATTTTTCCTTGTTTAGTACGATAAATACACCATGTCAATTTCATTTCACTTGTTTTTTGCGGCGAGTGCCTTCAGCACTCGCCCCCAAAGTTACGGTGAAGCTGTAAAGGCCTTTCCGGTTAACAGCATTAGCTAGTTTAGAAAAAAAATCATTTTACTTGTGATAAATGTTCCTATAATTACAACCATCTAATTATAATTTATAGGTATAAAAGTACTTTCGTGATCGTGGATTTAAACTATTTAATTTTAACAGGACGACACGAGACGGCGATTTACACGAAATAAAAAATAACGATTAATTACATCATAGGTACATAAAATAATACTCAATGATTTATTTTTCCTTCATACTTTAATACAAATTGAGAAGTGTCTATAAGATTTTTTTAGAATTTATAATATATTCATATCAAAATGTTAATTTTGAAGTGTGCATATAAATCAAAATGATTAGCAACCGAGTTATTAACCAATGAATGTATACATATAAATGTATTTTGGTTTTCAGATATATCAATAGATGACGCTAGCGTCAAATATTTTAACTGTGATCCATTATATAGGTATCTATTTTATGATACGAATAAAATTATTAGTGTAATGCACGTATTAATAATTGTTATAAAACCTCATTAAGTAATTAGGATTACACCTTAGTTACACAAATGTTATTTTATATATAATACAGATATAAAAATATACATTACTAAGATTTTATTCCCAACGCCTGTTAATTTTTTTTCGATAGATGTCACTTGCAAAAATACCATAAATCTATAGCGATAAAGTTTAAAATTAAATAGAGTAAGCCGCAGCGTACCGGCATACTTTCAGCACAAAAAAGGGTTATTTTATAGAATATATACACTAACGCTTTCATTGTGTGGGTGATAATTAAAGTGAAATGTGCATGTATCCATATATGAATTGGATTCCGTCGTTTCTTGCCGGGTTGTATGAGCAGGTTGCTAGTGTGCGTGTTTTATGACTAAGATGTGTGGTTGTTCTAACACCATGAAATAATAGTATATTTGCTGTTTGTGAAGTGAGTGTTATGCGAATTTTTTAGTAAAGAATTTGGTTATTAGAGCGCTTCGCCACTCAAAGCTATAGAGAAGCTGTAAGAAATTGGCAGGAAAAAATCATTCTAAAATGCTTATCGAAGGATTTAACTAGCGCTAAGCTGGAGAAGGCCTGATGCTCAGTAGAACTCCACTATGAGCTAACACATGCACAACGTTGGTGTCTACAACACAAGAGAAAACAAATTCTGTGAAATTACAGACGAAACCCAAAAGAACATCTTGTGTGAATGTTATCCACTAACACCTACACGCAAGCGAGTTCTCGTAAGCATGCGTTGCTCCCTGAGGAGGTACAGATTCTCTCTGCTAAAAGGATCTTCTTAGGTCGTAGTGATACAGATATCTTTTAGCCTGCATAACTCCTCTCAGAATAGTAATAATATTGTACGAAGTTTTTGAAAGTGATTATCTGAGACTGTTCTAAAATTTGAGTTAAAAAAAGTATTTGTTGCGAATATTTTCTAACTAAATAGTTTCTGCACGGAAAAAGGTAAAAAAAAAATAACAAATAATGTATACGTATAGAATTTAAATAACACACACACACACACGCACACTCCATCGGCTTTAAATTAAAGCTTTGTTTCGTATTCATAAAACATTGTTGTCGGTTTATAGATTTATGAAAACGGTGCGAAAATGTTTTGTTAAAACATACGCAATAACACGAATATCTCGAGGATTGTAGTAATCATTTCACGCATATAAACTCGAGAAATAAAGGTTCGTTCATAACGAATTTGAAAATCGAATTAAACAAACAGTCTCCAGGGAAATGATAACGTTACAGTTGAAAGCTTTGAATTTTTGAGGCACTGGCAAAATGCCAAGAACTCATTCGGTTTTAGTTAGTGCTGTAATTAGAGTTATTACAACAGGCATTCCTTCCTTTAAGCAACTCTTTGATAACGATATTTAAATATTCTCTTTATATATGTCATCATCTTCTTTTCCTTGCACTACTTTAAATAGGGTTGTCTCAACATGTTTTTTGCTTCTACTCTGTATCAGCTATCATCTCAATCTTTACACGATTACACCTTTTAGGCTTATATCAATTCTATATCTACCTTTTATACTTCTATGCCTACTTTCAACGGTCTTCCTCTACGTCAATATCCTTCCACATTGATACTTAAACTCCTCTAGCTACTCGGCTTTCATATATCCTCATGTTTGTAACTTAACCTTCTCTGTCACGGGAGTTACTTTAAAGCTTCCTTTATAAACGTATTATTTTAAAGCCAAAGCCAAAATTTTGATTGATTACTTTTATGAAAAATCTTTACTAGTAAATAAAATTGAATCAGATTTTTACTTCTTTTTTTAACCTAGCTAATCCTGTTGACCGGAAGGGCCTTTACCGCTTCATCGTAACTTTGTGGATGAGTGCTGAAGTCACTCACCGCAAAAGGTAACTAGCACAAGGGCACCAAAGTGGTACGAACCTTGGCTTGGTAACCAAGTAACGACTTGAGAGTAAAAACTCCCGCGGAATTTTAATCCTAGCTAATCCCTACATTATTTTATTTAATGTAAAAAAAGGTTCCTTACAAGACCTACGTGCCTGCGTGTTATGTGCAGGAGTGTGTACGCAGTGATGTGCGGTGTAATTCTTGATGCATGATCAGTGTCACTGTATCGCGCTGCTAGCGGCGTCAGGAGCCTCCCCAGTCGGGGAACGGAGCACGTCTTGGGCCGCCACGCAAGTAAACGCGGTCGATGCGGGAAGATCCTATAGAAAAACATAGACTGTTTCGCAACATATATGTATAATTAATGGAAGACAATCATAGCGCGATGTAGGATCGTACAATGAAAATTACTTTTGGTTGTTATCTATACTAATCGATAAAATTCAAGTGTCTGTCTGTAATATCAAATTTATTTTTTTTACTAAATAGATATGTATACACAACACCTATACTAAAAATACAATTTTTGTCTGTCTGTTTGTTCCGGTTAATCTCCGGAATGGGTGGGCAGATTTTGACGGGATTTTTTTTTGGTAGATAGCTGAAGTTACTCTGAGTAACTTAGGGTACTTTTTTATTTTCGAAAGTAATTAGGATTCCGCGTAAAAATTAAAACTAGTAAAAAATTTAATTAAAACTAATTTAATGTACAGTTTCACGAGCAAGTGCTTGAATTTATGAGATTAATTTTTATTTTATCGTATTACTAAAAAGTATTAGGGTTCCGTCTAAAAAAAATTGAAACGCAGTGAAGAATATACGAAACGCGGGCGCAGCCGCGGGCACACAGCTCGTAATTTAATAAAATCAATTAAATCAATACACAGGTCTTCGAGTTTTAGTACATACAATTATTAAGTAATATATGACACAAAATTATTGAGATTATAATGAATGTTGACAAATAAAATGACCACCACATTATTTTGCGATACTTTGACTAAACCACTGGACTTTTAGCACATTTAATGTATTGAGTATACATGTATAGAATAAAAGTTATTATACGCGAGTGGAGTCGCGGGCACAGCTAGTTTCTTATAAAACACAACCATTTTAGATTGTCTCATTTCTTCGACAACCGATGAAATCATTTACTTTGTATTACAACATTGCAATTGATCCACAATGTTTGTTACCTTTTTTGCAATAACTTTTATATTGGTCCAATCTAATATATATCCGGTTAATTGGATTTACGCCTCTTTGGAAAAATATTATAATTCATTTATGAGTGTCTAGTCTACGTAAGTATAATATAATCTGTGAAAAAAACCAGATCGAGTTTCTTGCTGGTTCTTTTCGATGGCTGGGCTGTTTTCCGAACTGGTGGTAGTATTTTGGCCTTATCAGGGCCTAAATTGAATAATGTATTTTGAAAATTGAATGGTATAAATAATATAATATATAATATAAATAAAGTAATAAACTAAACCGATGCATAAAATAAAGAGTCAAAAATGAATTTATCACTATTTAAAAACGAATTATAAGAATGTTTACATGTGTGTATGTGTGTGTGCAAGAGTATGTAATGTGTGTATGTATGTTTGTCAATATGTTTATGTAAGGTTATACGGCTGTGAATAAATTTTGTGTTATTTGTTACTAAAGAGATTTTCATTTGGTTTCTAAAACTGTTTTTAGATATATTTTTGTTATGAAGTTTGAAGTTAAATAGATCTATATCACTGAATTGTTCATTATAAGTACGCGTAATTCTGCTCGTCAAGTTATTGAACCCATAGTTTGTTCGATGCTTGGGAATATGAAATAATTGTATGTCGAGTACGTGTGCTTGGCGCATGTAGTCGCAACATTTTGTTTATGATTGTAGAACAATCGAGTCCGCCTGAGCATACATCATATAATAGTAACATGTCTTGAAGGATTCGCCCATCATGCAGTGATAGCAGATTATGTTTTTGACAACTATGTAGCTCGTAATCCTCGAATGGTAATTTACAACGGATACTTAAGAATTTTGAAAACTTTATCTGCAAGCGCCAAATACATGTTCATATGTGACATGTTGAGGATTTCATACTGTGCTGCAGTATTCTAGTATTCTAGTAGTAGTATATAAATTGTATACAGCGCTTTGACCATCATTACATCATTCAAAAGATGCTGGTTATAAAGTAATGCTGCCGGAATACGTCTGTAGGAGCTTGGTGACAGATACCAAACATGAAGTTAGTAAACACCATGCTATAGTTTTCTCATGATGTTTTCCTTTAGCGACGTCTCAGCCTCATTATAAAATAGAACAGGTGGTTTCGAACCTACGTCCATCGACATCTTATCCGACTACAATACCACTGAACCATCATTGCATAAAGGTTTTCTATAGAAAGGTGTATTTGCAAAACATACGATATGCGTATAATGCTAAAAGTGATTAGGACTGCATGAAATTGAAGATCGGAGTCAGTAATGCAGCTTAGGAGAATTCGAAATCTAAGTCAGCAAACTGCATGACGGAACGATAACGGATTGTAAACGTAGCTTAAATCAATAATAATAATCTCTTTAGAAGTGTTATATTATAGCTACGTCTTTAACACATCTGTCTCAGGCCTTAATCCTGGCTTTATATTATACCGTGTGACATGTCTTCTTCAACAGAAAAATGGTCTCGTTTACACAAAGGATTTTAGACCTTTCCCATTTCAGTTAAAGTTTTTATTTGTGCCCTATGAAATTATATTAGTTTTGTAAGTTTTGTACCGTCACGGCGAATCAATTCATCAACGGATAATGATTGATCACACTCAGTAGACTGATTGATGGGTTCGCATTTAGCTCAGGATATTCGAGTCGTCCCCTACTCAATTTCAAGGTTAAGATCCTTCGATCCGTATCCATCTGGCAACGTGGTGTCCTAACATTTTATAGTAATATCGGCGTATAGGCTTTCTCATGGTCGACAATTAAATTTCAGATGGATTCTACAAAAATATTATTTGCCTTTGTTTTAATAAATTTACAATGCTACCTCAAAGCTTGGAAATTATTGTTAAAAATTAATTTTAATAGTTTCAACTAGTTTTATTAAGGTTTTACTAGTGACCAACACCGGCACTAAGTCTGTTAAGACAGTTGATGAATACACAACAGAAGATAAACATTACAATAAAAACATACAACCAAAAGAGCTTTTAGTAAACTAATACTTATTAATCGATTCTAAAGTAAAAGAATTAATAATCAAGCATAGTAAAAAAACGTTAAAACAAAAACTGAAATATTTATTTCAAAAAATAATGTTCTTTGTAATTTTTCGACAATGGCAGAAATTGTGAAAAAAGAAGTTATATGATCAGAATGTACAATACATTGCTGCTAGTTTGTTAAAATATCTTTGTTTAAAAGACTTCCAATTAACATTAAATAGGAGAACACTTGACATGTCATAAAAATTTAATGTGTAGATGTTAAATAATAAAAACTAATAGTACATTATAAAACTAGAATCAACATTTTTTCTTTTTGATACAACTCTCCAAGTTTCCAGAATCGCTAAATTTCATCGGTGGCAATTCTGGAGTCGGTTTTTTGTCAAGTCCTGTGATCAATCTTTTTAGTTTTGCTATAGCTTTAGCCGGATGCAAACCCTTGGGACAGTCTAGAGAGCAGTTCATGATTGTGTGACAGCGGAATGCTTTGAAATCGTCACGTAAGTCGTATAGTCTTTGCTCTGTATCACCGTCCCGTGAATCGATCACCCATCTGTAAGCATGCAGCAAGGTAGCAGGGCCTAGGAATCTCCTTCCGTTCCACCAATAACTTGGACAGGCTGTTGCACAGCACGAGCAGAGTACGCACTCGTACAAACCCACCATTTTATCACTATCTTTTATACTTTGCGCGTACTGGTTCTCACCTAAAGGTATCTCGTTCTTCCTCACTAAATACGGCCGTATGCTGTGTAACCTTCGAAGAAATGCGTCATATCGACGACCAAATCCCTAATCACGTACATGTGCGGCAAAGGGTATATCGTTATTGTCTTATACGGTGGGATTTCGGTGATGCAGGAGAGTCGGTTACTTCCTTGGACGTTGACAGCGCAAGAGCCGCAAATACCTTCGCGGCAAGATCTCCGAAAAACGAGTGTTGGGTCCATGTCTTTGATTTTAATCAGAGCATCGAGAACCATTTTACCGCATGTGCTCACGTCGAGTTCGTATGTTTGTACTTTTGGTTTTTCGTTAGTCAATATACCGCCGTAGCGATATATTTTGAATACCCTTCGAGGGTCGATCTCTTTTCTTGGTGCTGGTGTCTTAGTTTCTTTGGGCGCCTTATCTGAACTGGTTTCTTTGGCTACTTTATCTGAACTAAATCTTTGGAAGTAACCCGCATTAGATTTCCTGCCACATCGTTGTAATGTCAAACGATACATGATTATTCATAAGATCAATAAGAACTGATCGAAAGTTAACATGAAAAATTATATTCATATAATAATTAGATAAAGGAGAATCGTGAGAAAAAATCTAGATGACAATTAAGTGACACTGATGTTTGTTGTGAAAATTTTCATCTAATTTTTGTCGCTAATATTAAATTCTAATTAGATCTTTTTTGTATGATATATTACAATTTAAATACATACTCTTTTCAAGTTTTTAGCCTTTTTGAGTTTTTTAAAATTTGTTAATTTTCCTATTATCATGCAATAACATTGAATTGAGTCAGAAAATTTTAATTCTTCAATTCACGGGAAATAATGAGAGTTAGTAATTTAAAAACAATAAATACCATATCATTGTATCATGCTTCAATGTTGACAATCAATGCTTTTCACACTTTTTTAAAAATAAAAGTTTTAAGTATAATAACATAACTCTAGATATCGATGGATAATCTTTAGTAGATGTTTGGTATTTTAAATCCTGAAATACCTTAAAATATAGTAAAATGTATTATGTTACAGTTTGCCTAAATAGTTTAAGCCCGAACAGAAAGGTACACCAAACCTCTACATGTTAATTAATTCCTTTGTTAATAACAGAGTCAAATATTTGACGTAGAATGTTTAATCGTTCGTGTGATTGCTTTGCAAACTACACTTTACAACAATTAAAGTGAAATTGCTTCCTCGCCGGTTCTTTATGAGTTTATTCATTATTCATTAGCTCATTTATCATTCACTCTTGACCGTACCTTCGCATATAACTCTTTTCGTCTGAATTCATTTTGTAGGATATTAGTAAAGGCGTGTTAAAAACGTCATACTTGAAAAGTGTAAATAAAAATGTTTTTTTTAGATAACTCATCATCATTATCATGCCTTTTCTCGACTCACTTGCGGTATGTTGCGGCGCAATATGTTTTTTTTTTCTATACGTCCCTATCAACCGTCATCTCTTCTTTTACTCCTTTTTCTTTTATATCCTTTTTTACACACTGCATCCACACTTTCTTTGGCCTTCCTCTACGTTTCCATCCTTCACATTCATATTCATTACTGTTTTACCCACATGCTCTTTCTCTCTTCTTATAACATATCCATACCATGACAAAAGGGAACCTTTCAACTTTTCTGCCACTGAGCCAACTTTCAGACTCCCTCTAATAAATTAATTTCTTATTTTATCCATTCTTGTGACACTAGATATCCACCTCAATATTCGCAACTCAGCTACATGCAACCGCTTTTCATCCGTTTTCTTACTAGCCCTGCATTCTGATCCACACAAAATGACGGGTCTTATGAGGAACTTATATATCCTGCCCTTTAGTTTAAGGGGCAACCTGGAGTCACAAATCACACCAGAGACCTGTCTCCTTTTCATCCAATCCGAGTTGATTCATTGCCTTATTTCGCGGTCGATTTCTCCGTCACACTGCAAGAGTGACTCGAGGTAGCAGAATTCAGAAGAGCTGGTACTGGTGTTCTTCCGAATGATATTGACTTCAGAGTTGAGATACCGCCAAAGTCGCAGAACAAGTATTCTGTTTTTGTTTTGTTAACTTTTAGGCTTAAATTCTCTGTTCTTTCTCGCCACTCATCTAGTCTATTTTGTACCTCTTGGCCACTCTCACAGACCAGCACGATGTTATTGACGAACATCATGCACCAGGATGTTTTTGCCTGTATATCCGACGCAATAGTGTCCAGTACTGACAGGAAGCGGTACGGGCTAAGAGCCATCCCTGGTGCATACCGACGGCCATATCGAAGCTGGCTGTGTCACCATTAGCAGACCGGACCCGAGTACTACATTTGCAGTATATAGTTTGAATCCACTGCAGGTACTTCCCTGGCACTCCTTTCTTCTTAAGGTCCCATCACAAGACTTTACTAGGAATCCGGTTATATCGTGAAATTTAAATAAACCAACTATAGAATCTACACGGACTAAATAGTAAGTCATAGTAAGTGATAGCAGACCCCACGAAGCGCCCAAGTCCTACGACTCCTAAAGATCAATAACAAAGTAACTTGCATACACAAGCCCGCATGCGTGGAGATGAATAAATGCGACGAATGAATCATGACTTTTTTTTACTTAGCTAACACTGTTGACCTAAAGGGCCTTTAAAGCTACACCAAACTTTGTGAGCGAATCTGCAGGCACTTAGTCGCAAAAAGGTAACTACCACAAGACGACCAAAGTGGTAAGAACCTTGGCGTGGTCGTTACCTGTGTATCAGAGCTGTCAGGTATACGACTTGAATAGTATTTGTATTCTTAATCGTATTTTTCTAAATTTCTACTGTGTACTGTGTACTCTGTCGAATTACAGAAATCGTACGAAAAATATAAGGCTTTTTAAAAAGGTGACTTTATTTTGATCAACAGTATATAAATTTATGCTTATCTGTGTAAACGGTGCACTACCAACGAGAGATAAATAATAAATTAAAACCTTTTAACCACAGATCATTTTATAATGTTCATTGTTGCTTTACTTATGTAAAAAATAGAATCAGATTATAGCATGCAGTAATGCATAAAAACTTTATTTTTGAATTCGTTTAAATCATAAATTACGGGACTTTCCCACTTTATAAGATAGGTAGGTAAGTGGTTACTTGGTATATTTCGGAATGTAATTAATAAGCCCAAATTACTTGTTATTAAAGAGTTCTCAAATTAGTTTTATAAATAACTTTAACTATGTAATGTATTATGTAAGTATTATTATTCGTTGTCGGTTTTTATTACTGTGTCTTTGATAGTTAAAGGAATACGTGCGACTAATTTCATAAAATGTCTATTGAACAACATGGACTTATCACTTTTAAAGAAGAATTTGAAGAGAAGAAATGAGCTTCCTACATCAGAAAAAAAATGCAATTGCATTGAGCGCAAAAATATAGGTGCGAATGGGAGAAGGTAGATTTATTTAAACGATGGCTGCAGCTCAGAACGTACTAATTTAAAGCAATGTGTACTATTTGTGAAGTAGAGTTATTAGCAGAAATCGGTGTTATAAGGACCTATGCCAGTCGTCAGAAACATATAAAAGCTTTAGAGTTGGCAAAAAGTACAACGAAATCGCAGAGCATATTATCAAGTTTAACGTCTAGAAATGTTCCTAAATTTGTAATGGCAGAAATTAAAATAGCTGGAATTCTAGCAGAACATAATTTGCCTTATATCAGACTATCTAATAGATTTAATTAATGGGATTTATTTACTAATAAAGGTTCCTATGTATGCAAATTCCTCGGAATTCTTTCTAATCAAACCTATTAATTCAGTAAATACAAAAAAATCCCTTACATAATATACGTATACGTTACATATGTCATGTGCATGTGTAATTTGCTAGTGCATGAAGTTTAGGATTTAAAACTCAATGTTAATTCAATAACGGAGAACATTATTAACCCAAAATTAATAATAATAATTTCGCGTTGAGATGGCTAGAATTGATCGTGTCTGGTTCATCATTAAATTAAATTAATGATCCGTCTTAATATTACGTAATATTACACTAACATTAAACAGTGGTTGTTTGGAAACTACATAAGCCACACAATTAAGAATAGATACAGTTAGGGTTGGTAAATGTATTGTATAATAAATATTTTTAAATCGTGCAAATTATTTCAGAAACAATTATCAATTCTGTAATAATAATAATAATCTTAAAGGAAATATTGTAAAAATGTTTGTATTGTTAGTCTGTACTATTACGGTCGGTACAGTATTGGTTGGTGTGTTGTGATGGTTAATTATTCCTTTGAAACGAGATAATTTCCTAACTGTGGAACATTTACATACCTGTATTGTAATTTTGTATTAATTAAAAATAAAACAACTTGGAGGAGCAAGTAAATTAAATTCAAACGTAATTTTAGCAATATTTAATCAGAGCACAATCACCGCCAAACACTATTTACCGCCATCTTACTTTTACTTTGTGAGAAAGACATAGCCAGAGCTCTGTCTGTCTCGCTTACTTTAGTGCTGATTTTTCTGCAGACTTATATGGTTCCTCACTTATCCTATGTTATAAAAACTAAAGTATGTCTATCTGTCCGTTAGTATGCTTCGAATCAAGTCCGTTTACTTTGTTGAGCGCAGTATGTTAGGTAAAATATTTACCTATTTTTCACTATTATTTATCACTAATTAACATACACTTTATGCACACAAAAACGGTCAACTTGTTTTTGAGTTAAATCCGAACAAATTTTCTTTCTAACAAACATTGTTTTTTTTTTTTATTTTGTTTCAAAATTATGCGCCTGTTTTTGTTATTATGGGTGGGTGTTGAAAGCTTTACTTAATATTCAAAAATTCAAAACAGGGGCAGTCAAAAATATCTAAAAACTTGCTTACGGCCCATTATGGCATATCTCGTTGTTGGTTAGCAAGCATGGTGAGATTGTCTGGGAGGTAATCGGTACCAGGCTGTCTCCGCTATGCGAAAGGGCACGCTTGCCACAGTCCAATAAATACCGTTCGCACAGTCGTGAGTGCTTTTAGTGGGTATTTGCGGTGTTTTCAACCACCGTATTAATTCACATATCCCATTGTGCCCTCACACGATGTTGAATGCGTAAATACAATTCTCCAACATTAAAAAAAAGGATTAGCCAGCTATTGTCAAGATGCTGAAAGGCTACACAGGCCAGCATTATCGATCCTGGATAGTCGCTGTTATGTAGGATACTACATTTTACATTTAACAAATAATAATAATAAAAATGAAAGTACAGATTAACATTTTTATAAGCAAACAGTGGAAGAACTGCAAGATGAAACTGTACGTTGTGAAATTCGCGTTTAAGTCGAGCGAAATTTCGCATCAGTAATAAATTATAAACAAAAGCCGAAATTACACCATACTTCACTTTTTTCTCGAAATTCACTCTTAATCACTTAGCATATCAGGCCCCTTGTCGTTATCAAACCGACTCTCATCAATCATTGCTTTTATAAAACACGATTCATCCCCCGCCCTTTCGCGATAAAATATTAACATCGAAAACAAAAAGAAAATCAACCGAAGGATTTTGAGGTAAAGTTTATTTTACTTTATACGTCGTATTTTAATGGTGTGTTTACTATTATAAAAAACCTTAGTAATATTAATTTTGGTATCGAATTTTTTAAAGACTCACGATAAACAATTGGTGCTCTCTTTACGCGGTTTGGTTTTGTTATGAATAGTTTTTGGTTTTTAATGGTTAAATATGAAATTTTTGTTTACTTAGAAAAACGTTATCACACTTGAATATTAAATTTAAGACTGGCAAGGCTCAGTTTGAGGATTTTTATTTTTACTATCAGCGTAAAGTAGCAAAGAAAATGATTCATAATAAGTTATCAGTATTAGTCGAGTTTGAAACTACATGGTTTAAATTATTTAAATTTCAAAGTAATAAAAATCATCAACGTAAAATATTTTGTATTATAATGTATAAATAAGGATATAATGTAATGTACAGCTAAAATTATTATTTATAAAATATATTTCTAACTGCTGCAAACAAAATTTAAATAGTGTTATTAGACAATTATTCAAAGAAAACATTATACGTAGAGTAAGTAGATAACAAAAATCGTAAATTAATATCAAACACTTATATTACTAAATAAATAATAAAATAGATTACTACATCAAAAATGTAAATACATTATTCGATGGTAAGGCCGTGAGAAAATAAAAGTTGCATCGAAATTTTGCTGAATTAATTTAAAAAGTTTTATTTTAACTTAGCGTTGCGATATCAGGATCCGGTATGAAGCTTTCAGGACTGCCGTTAAGATAAAAGTTTAGTCGATTTATGAGAGTACAGGCGGGTCAAGAATCATCGCGACGAAAGGTTCGGCCGTAGAGAGTCGCTATAGAAACAGCTGTTGCCTTTTAAACTGCTGTCTTTGAGACAGGCGGTTTGCTGTTTTTATTGCAATTTTCTGTACAAGTTATTATTTATTATTGTTCACAGGTCTACACATATTGTTATGCGGGTATATTGTCCTTTTAAAAATGAGTTAATTTTAATTTTACTAAAGATAAATGTTTCCCGATAAAATAAGTACTCTAATAATGTAGTTCAAATCTAGTGGAGGGTGCTCATGATATAGAAAAGAGTGCGGTTTAATAAAGCGTTTTTTTTTAAATACTGTACAGACTCAGCGCTTTGTCACATCCATTTAAAAATCCATAAATAGATGTTGTATTCAAAAACTTTTGCTTTGAAAACTGGCATGTAAACATCATAAAATCACAGCAAAATGGAGTGAGAAATAATAAAAAGGCTTCCATTTGAATAAATCGACTGTAATCGAAAATGAAACAGCCTACGACAAAACTAAGTTCATCCGGCCACATTACAACAGTCATTCTTCGTTTTTCTATGACGTTTGAAATATCTCCTTTCTTTTGACTTGTACACCTATGATCCTACATATTGCGTTCGCCAGCGGTACCGTTTGATCGTGCGATACAGTCCTCAGTTCGGCTTCCGTGTATGATAAAATCAAAATTCAATTTTGTTTCGAGCTCCGAAACACTGATGGGTTTTTCTACAGGAAATTCCAGCCATTCGCTTAATGTTTTTTCATCGTCTTGGTTTTCACAAAGTTCTTTCACTTCACATTAAACAATATCACGGTAAACACTGTTATAAACATTGGTAGCTTTTTCTTTAGATTTCTTTGTTGTATTTATTTTACCATGCCTAAAAAATAAATTACAAAATTTAAATATGTGTTCTTTTTATAGGGTACCATGATTTAGGAGGGAAAATTAGATATTTTCTCTAGGCATTTAATTTACTAATAACTAAATCGTATGTCGTATTAGTAATAATTACTTTATCTTCTATCGGAAGATGGCTCTCTCTAGCAATGGCAGATACTTGTACAATATTATAATGACAGTAAGTAAATATTTATTGGGTAATATAATATTGTTCTTAAATTTACTTAATATGCCTTTAAATGCTAAATCAGTTAACATTATTTGTTATTCAATTCTGTAAATAAATAATTATAGATTATAAACAATTGGATGATCCATGGTTGGATTTCGACCAGCAAGCATATATTACTTAGAATAGTTTAGTAGTTTTCACTTATCTAATATTTTGTACCTTAATTAACTACATCAACATAATATACAAAATTAATTTCTAGTTTTTTTTTATATATTAGATGCATAGGAACCCTTTTGCAGTTTCTTATCAATTTCAATCTATTCAGTGAGTTCGTGACTCCATCCGCATGGAATTTTATACTTGTAAATTGGTGATATAAGTAAAATTGAGATATGAATTCGCATCTTCGATGTTACACTACATTTAATTTACTTTCATTAAATTTGCATCCTTGTTTATCATTTTTACTCCAGAGTACAAACCACTAATATATCCAATTTCCTTTTTGTTTGATGTCTCCACAGATATATAGAAAAAAAGTTTGAAAAAAAGAATAGATCTGTTTGGTCATTCATTTATTCTATATTATATATATTGATTGGTTATAAGTGGAATTGTATGCAATGTCTGATAATTTGTAACACAATAAATCCAAGTGTTTGAAATAAAGTTTAAAAAAATGAATTACCGTCTACTCATAGTTTAATATCAAAACTGACAACTATATATGTATCAAAATGGTATAAATACGATATATCACGCGGACGAAGTCTTGGGCACAATTAGTCTTCGGTAAAAATATTTTTAATAAAGCCGTGGTTTTAATAAAAAAAAAAAATCATATTCTCTAGTTTCGAACTCCGCACAGCTTGGTCAACTTAAAAATGTAATATAGCTTGAATTCTCCGTCTACTTAGAAATTACTACAATGCTTTACCATAAATAAATGTATATTTCAGACTAACCTTTATTAAAGTTTACATTTTATACTCCATTCGGAGAAAGGTTTATTGTGAATAGCAATAGTTTTACGGTAAATCATCTGACGCCGTTTTATCTAATAAAAGGAAAAGTTCCCCAGACGATGAAAATATAGGTTGCCCTTATTAATTTACGAGGCAATAATACGGTTCATTATGAGACGGAATACATACATACATTCCACCAAGTCTGGGCGGTTGTTCGGGATCAGGATATATTATTATTATGTTTTAGCTTTTAGTATGTTACACACGAATGATGCGTAATGGGGTCATGGGGAAGTAGCATTGGCGTTCTTGGCCTTAGGATATTAAGGTGGTGACATATTTCATGCGTTCGAGGCGATTTATAATAAAAGTTTACAGGTTTATAAATACGAAAAACATTATTTTTTTGTATAAATAAACTGTTAATTGAAATAATAATTAAGTAAGCATTAAATTTAAAAAAATTATCTCATGTCTCATGACGATATTCGTGAAATGTATGTATTACATGTCATATGGATTAAAATACGTCAAGCCTATGCGGTGACACGATTTCCTGTGCGCGCTTACGTTTTGTTATCAAATGGGCATTTTATACTATTGACCCTCTTAACTATCTACTATTTATCATCTCGACTATCTATCCATCTTCGATATATACTTCGTGCCAGTGATTCTACTCTTGTATATAACAATGTTTATTTATTTAAATTTTATTATTAAATTTTTTCTCGAGTTCAATCACTATTCTCTTTATAACTTGTTCCATCTGCTAAAAAATATAAAAACTAGACCAGAGATTACATCTATTATTTAAAAGAATAATCACTTATATCAGGTCAGTGGTTCTTGAATTATAAATGCACTAACAGATAGACAGAGCGACGTTGCCTATGTAATAATTATGAAAAATATCAACAAATCCATTTAAATTCCGTTTTTCGCGCAAGCAAAATCGTCGAGGGAAATGTATAATCATTGGTCAATACATTATCGACTCCATTTAGTCTTAGCTTCCGAGCGATTGTAAACAAATCTCTAGCGTAACCATCAATTTCTTTCACTTATATCATAATACACTACAACGGGTTAATTAGTACTGCTAAAGATAACGTAAAATTCTCTTTAATGAAAAAAGGAAAGTTTAATTTACTTATTCGATCAAATAAAACAACTGTAATGATTGTTTTATTTTGAATTTATTTTACTTATTAAAGAAATAGCCGCGTGCACGCGGCTGCACCAGAGTTTCATATGTTTTTCACTGCGTTTTAATTTTTTATACGGAACCCTAAAAACTTTCCTAAAAATATTTCGGTACTAAGATAAAGTAAAGCTATTTCTCACAAATTAAAAAAACTTGCCAGTGAAATTGTGTGTTGAATGGAATTTTATTCAAAATTTCAGTAGTTTTAATTTTTTACGCGGAACCCTAATTATTTTCGAAAGACACAAATACCGTAAGTTACGTGGAGTAACTTTAGCTATCTAACGAAAATGTCCCGTCATATCAGCTCAACCATTCCAGAGATTACGCAGAACAAACAGACAAAAAATGTAAAAATTGTAATTTTGATATTACAAACAGACACTTCAATTTTTTTATTAGTATTAGTCAAGAGCCCACGACAGCCAGGACCTTCGTTATTTTATAAAGACTGAAAGTTATTTGCACTTTTTTCTCACTTCTAAAGAACATATGAAACGCGGGCGGAGTCGCGGGCACCAGTTAGTACTTAAATAAACATAAATCGCTTTGAAGTTATTACTCTGACAGAGGCCTTATTACTTGTGTGTCCTTCGATGGTAAAATGAATTTTGCACATTCGGTAGTACTACACGACGTGTTTAGTGGACGGGTAATATTTTATTCAGAATTAAGGTTTTTCTGCGATCAGCTAGTTTTGCAGAAGCATTCTTATATCTATGGGCGTGATTATGTCGGTTTAAATCATTGGTTTTAAGCTGATTTTGTAGTTTTTTTAAATATATTTCGGGCTTTGATATATGTTCCATTGATTAAGCTTTTTGTTTGGGGTTGCACTATTTAAATTCTTATATATCCATGTTCCACGGTGTACTAATGGAACCGACGTCTGATACTACTATATAGTATGCTGTTGACCTTTATTATTATAAGTAGTAAGCAGAGATGTAATTTTATTTATATATTGTATGTATTTATTTTAATAATGTCATGACGTCAGCCGTCAATATGCTACAGTATGTGTCAAGTATAAGATGGCGTTTAAGTGCTAACTCTCAGAGATAAATAATAAAAAATATACATAGGTATGTTTTGTTTACAAAGAAACGATATGAAAATGTATATAGATCAATAGATATAAAAACCAGACAAATGTTTATGTTAAATCTTAGGTAATGTTAATAATTTCAAATAAATTATGAAACATAAGTTACTCATAATACATTTTAAACATTAAAAAATCGTTTTTTCAAACTTTCAAGTTTTCGCTGTCTATGTTCACTATCAAGTGCATAGTTTTTTTTTCTGTTTACAAAAAAAAAATAGTTAAAATGTTTATGAAATTTAGATTGATAACCGTATCAAAATCCGCTGCGGGATTTAGGGGATGTTAGTAGGTAAACAGACATACAGACGCGGAAAGCAAATTTGTTTTATACTACGTATAAATAATACGTTAGTTACGTCATTGAATTTTATATTGAAAAAAATAAATGAGATAAATAATAATATAAGAAAAAAAACTTAAATACTAAAACGCTGTATCGGTAGTGTGGTGTAAACGAGATTCTCCCAACAATTTTCAATAAAGCCCGGTATTGGTGAAACGAAGGTGGAAGAGAGACCCTTTCATATGTTAATAGTATGGACACAGCCGGGCTTGCCTCGATTGTGGTCGGAGATTACGGTCCACTGTGTCGTATGTAGTACCTGCCTGGTTTGGACAACATTCGACAAAGGTATTTTGTTCTTTTATATATCATAGATACATTTTCATGATGTTAACTTACAACACTATATTAAGTTATTCAACTTTTAAAGTAACATTTTAAATTTCTATTCTTGACTTTTAATTAATATAACAATAGTATTTTTTTAAATAAATTATATCATAAAAAATATACAAAAACTGTATAATATACTAAAAAATATACTAAAAATGATAGATAAAGTAAGGAATAGTGTGTTTAGGGAACGTTGTGGTGTGGTAGAGGATGTAGTGACAAAGATAGAGAAAGGGATGTTTAACCCTTTGATCACTAGCCTGCCATTTACGCTAGCTTTCCATTGTTTTCCTATTGTCTTTCCATTGTCTCATTTTTATGGGTAATCTACATATTAATTGGTTTGGACATGTAGAGAGAATGGATGAGAGACGATTGACGAAATAAATTTACAAGGCGAGTGTGACTGGGCAAGGTGATAAGGGTCGACCAAAGCGAACGTATTTCGAGCAGATCGAGGACGTTGTGGAGAAAGGCCGCGGTCAAAAGTACCCGTTACGGAAGAGCATGTGTGAAGGTGCTTATGAAAGTAGTAGAAGCGAAAAACATGTGTCAGAATCGTAGCAAGTGGAATGATGTAGTCTGTGGCTATATACTAAAACCTAGCCAAATCTATGATTTACAACAGGAAACATGATATTCCATTCATTGGTTTTAGAATGATAAGCTAACTAATGCAGAGAAGACGCACACAGATATATTACCTTTTATATTATGTAAGGATTAATCTTGAGCGTTATTCCGTAAAATGTAAACAATGTAACAAATTAAAAAAAAAGAATTTCAATTATTTTCGAGTTTGAAACACAAAGCCACGGTGAAAACAAACAAAAAATTATAAATATACTTTATTAGCAATCATCTATTGAAGAAGGCGTTACTTTGCGGGAATCCATTGTAAATAATATGGTTGATGTAATTATGTTGATTCCGTTTCAAATGATTGTTAGCTGCTTTTGGAGCGGATCTATTAACACTGATACGAGTAAATAAATATAGTTATTAAATAATTAAAGAAATATTGATGAATTAATGATGAGACAGCTGCAAAACAATTCAAGCGGAATTAGCCAACATCAACTATATTATTAGCAATCAATCGTGTCAGGAGTCACTCAAAGTGTACTCATTTGTTATTTTTATATTCGAGCTTGGTAATGCAGTCTGCATCTAATCTATACTTATAAAAAAAGGGTAATGAGATGAAATCTGTAAATAGAAGATATTTATTATAAGAAAAAATATTATACGGGGCTTTAGAATCGATTGCAGAACACATTTCTTGCCTGTGAGTAGACGTTCCACAAGGTGGACCGACGACCTGGTTAAGATCGCGTGAATTTGCTGGATTCGACCGATCGTCATGGCGATCTTTGAGTGGACGTCTTTCAGTTAAATGGATGGATCGATGGAAAAGCCGCTCACGTATCCTTTTAACTATACCGCATCCCTTAGCCGTTACTATTTAATTCAGACAGTTCTTGTCGTCTGAAGAGCTTAAATATAAAGATAGATTAAACAACACACAAAGTACATAAATGTTGAAAAGACGAAGCGAATGACGTAATCCTCGCCCTCACAAAACGCGCGGGTGTTCAAAGATGTGTACAGAACGGAATGCTCTTAGAATCTCCAGCTTAATAGAACATCGATACGGTACATTCATCGCTCGGCATCGAACTCGACCGTTAAAATTTTCTCCCTCTGTAAACTTCTCCGCATCGTTTCACTGGGCATAGGTTTTTTCCTATTCCGATGAAGTTATGATTTATCCCTTTTGTGTTCGAATGGTTTCCTTTATTGATGTAAATGTGTCAATCTTGCCTTTATTATTGTGGTCGCTTTTTACGACTTGTTTATTGCAGGAAAGTCAAACTTTGTTTAGACGTTAAATACGTTTGATTGTACAAAAATCAATTGATAAATTATATTATTAACATGTCCAAAATGAAATGTAAATTCGCTATGCATCGCTATAGTATATTTATTAGTTCTTTTGTTTGTACATAGTACCTAAGTCAACATGTAAATCTTGTTAGTGTTTATATAAATAAATGCATCTTTCTGTTTGTCCAGTCGTTGCCTACGAGAAATGTTTGTCTTCAAAACTTGAGAATCACTAAACAGAAAAACATTTTTTTTTAAATCACAGGTATATCTTATTGGTTAAATTTAAGTCTATATTTTGTTGTATATTATATAGAAAAAGTTATTGTGGATACGTCGACATAAAAATCACCTGTATTGCATTCTATACAATGGGTACCTTAATTAAGGCATTGAATATTCTAGAGAATTGTTGCGGTACATAATTATTCAATATATATGAAGTGCAGGCAACTTTCGTGATTATGCATCGATTTTTAAACGAACGCCGGGCATTCTATTTGTTTCCTTTTTTATACTGTAATTTCTTTGCTAATGTTTTCTCTTATTGATTGTATGTAGAAAACTTTTCAGAGCTATTTTAAAATAATTTTACGCGACACGCTGATATCTACACTAATATTATAAAGTGGAAAGATTTGTATTGTTGTATGTAACGCATAAAGTTAAAAAGTACTTGACCGATTTGGATGACATTTGGTATGGGGATAGTTTGAAATCCAGGGAGTGACATAGGATAATTTGTATTTCTTAAAATCACACGAGAACGGGTAAAATTATGGAGAGCAGTTAGTGTTAGATATTTTCGAAGCGTACTTCATACAAACCCGAGTAGAGGTTATGTCTACGGTAGTTATGTAATGCGCTGGGTTTGATAGGAAGAAAGGAAGGAAGACTTTTGCTATTACCTGGACGGGTTCCACACTTATTCTCACAGACAAAACTAGAGATAAACTTCGTTCTGTCGAAATGAACCAGCAATTAAAAATACCGCTCTAAATAATCTAATAAAATTAGGAAATGACGTTAACAAAGCTATTAGGTTTTATATAAGTAAGTCACGGGTCAACCCAGTCAGTCCAGCTTGAATAAGCATATCAGAGCAAAGAACAAGATCTAAGTGTGATTAGTAACTAGTATGATCTGACTAAAGTTTAGTGATGTATACACGTGCGTATTTTATCCGTAGACGTATAACAATCTTTTATCGTTTAAAATCGTTACGAGTAATGATGGCTTAGTTGTAAGTGTGGTTGAGTTCAACGTTGGAGGACGTAAGTTCGAATTTTCCAATTCCCTGTTTAGCTTCAGCTTTTGGTTTTGGTAAAAATTGTGAGAAAACTATAGAATGTTGGTAGGAAATTTTTCTAATAATGCCCGTTTGAGTAGTTACCACACTCAGGTTTGAGAACTTGTCGCCAACCACCAATAGGCGTGTTCCGGCAGCATCCCTTGAGACCCAGTACCTAGCCTAGTAAGTCTAGGCTTAGCGTGTTTATCATACTGTGACACGTCGTCTCAACTCAACACCAGGTGAGATTGTAGTCAAAGCGCTATACTTATACATTATATAAAACCACGGGCGTAGCAATAATGTATAAGAAATAATTTCACGTGGCTACGTATATAGATTTTGAATTTCTCATTGTTTTAATTAAATACGATCTCCAAAGATGTTTTTATTATAATAATGTAATAAAATTACGTTGCATAATACTTTCATTAAGTTTTAGCCGGAGTAGAAAAAAAGTTCACGGGAAAAATAAAGTTTAGTGAGGGGATATCTCTATCGAATTATATTAATTGTGGTACATGTGAAGCATATTGTATTGTTTTTTAAAAGTAATATTTGCAATGATACAAGTATTAATTTCTAGGCTAAAGGAGTATATTTTTGTGGATAGAATCTGTATATTAGTTTTTATACTTCTGTTTTCACTTTTAAAGTGAGCAGTGTATAAATATTGTTTTTCTATTATTTCTTTAATTTCTTATATTGTAGTTAATTTACGATATTACGCAGTTCATATTTATCATAATTAAAAATTTACATCGGTCTTTAATAGAAAATAAGGCAAAGATGTCTATCTAAAGCTATGGCTTCCAACTAGCGGTCCGGAGGAGCGATAATATGGTCCGCTAACGATTTCAAATTTCATGGATGGCACATCGCCGAGCATCCAATACTATAACACAATAATGCTAGGTTCAGTAGCTTTGAGGAAATGATTCCCAAGAGTATCGAACTTGAGAAGAGATGCCATAAAGAACGCCATTATTGAGATTTTAGATTTTTTTTAAATTTTGAATCTGTTTGTTTTTTGTTCATCGTATCCTTGCTATCAACGAAGAAATCAAAGTGGTCCCTCGTCAAGAAAAATCCGAAAACAATTGATTTTAAAGGAAGAAACACGTCAGTCCACGGAGCATTGGTCCAATGACGATAAACTTATAGTTCAATATTTTACCAACAAACAGAACATTTTCTAACTTATTCATATTTCCTTTAAGTGTTATTCTTTAATGTTACTATATTATTAATCATATTTGAGTTAGTACAAACATGCGCTAGTTTGAACTAACAATTCACTCATCACAACTTATACCTTATACTTATATACCTAATATTGTGCAGCTGAACCCTAAAAAATATTATGAATACGAATGTGTAATAGTCTTTTTTAATATGTTTTATCGAAAAGACATAATTGTAAATTTATACATCACATCACTATTTCCCATTTTATAAAATTTGCTACGAGATCAAATAAGGCAGAAGAAGTAAGGAAGCTCAAAAGTGGATAACTTCATCAGGACGAGATTACGCGCCTTATTGCCTCATAAGCTGGCTTATAAAGGTCGGTTTACAAAAGTCTAGGTGTGTTTATTTTTAATGTATATTAAATTTTTTATATCTTTTCGTTAGAAATGAAATACGAAAGAAATAGCCATTTAGGTTTTTGTTTAAAACAACGTGAAAGTTGTGACTGTTTATATGTAATATTAAATGATACAGTATATTAAAATATGAATTCTAGTAGCAATTTACTCGTAAAAAATTTACTCTTAAAAATGTGTTTATGTAATACTTGAAAAACTTTATAATTGAAAAACTTAAAGTACCTATGTGAATTACTTAACGGCTCTTTCCTTTTAGTGATGTTTAAACACTATGGTAAGAGGGTATAATTTTTAAGCGTTTAGTACTTTAGTTCTAGTTTTTAACTAAGAAAAGGTAAAGGTACTTAGACCATACAGCCCAAGTCAGACATTTTATAATTGAATACTCTAGTAAAACTGTGGTCTTGATGCTAGAACTTTTCGGGGTTTTTTTCTGACATTTCGAGATTCATGATCCGTGTTATTAATTTAATAAATTTTACTTCTGTACCATCAATATTATATTTACGAATACTCTAATAAATACAAACGAGAAATCCAATGCCCCAGTAAAAACTTATTCTTTCAATGTTTGTCATTACTTTTACTAATTAATTTCAATTTCAAAAAAGAAGGGTTTACTTATCTACGTTAACTTGCGTATTTTTTCTGAAAACTTCAAGATGGAAGACTCGTTGAACCTTGGAACAAACGTATAGTTGCTTGACAACAAATTGTCAAACTTAAGGTTGGTAATTTAGCCAGAAGATTTTTTTTTTTTTTTTTAGTAGTAGTTCGGTAAAGTGATGGCTTTGTGCCAGATGGTAAGTTCAATGCAATCCAAAAATAGTGGCGACTGTCGAGAGATCGGTTATCTATCGTAAATCGTGTATGTGATGTCGTCCTGTACAGATATCACGCCACGTTAGAAGGACGTGATGTTATAGGCAGGAGGGAGTACATCAGCCGAAAGACTGTTTCACAGTTTTACAGTACGGCAATAGTATGAAGTTAGTAGGTTCCATTCGGAGTTTAACTTTATAGAAAACTCAAGCTTATTGTAGAATAGGATGGGTGGTTTTGAACCAACGTCAAACAAACCGGTCTCCATCAATTATCGTGTTAACACCGAGAGAACAACACTTTACGTACTTATGTAAGTATATATATTTACAGAGACCTGCATCTAGGATGAAGCACTGTACCTGATTGTAAGGCTAGTTCAATTCAAAAGCATCGATAATCATCGAGCAATCAAAAGATCATTGTAGATCTTTACTATCATGCCGATCTGTATGGACCTCTTCATGGTATGCTTGAAGGAACCTATATTGTAGGAATGAGCGAAACATACTATCTGACTGGAGACTGTTCTTTATTTTGAGATATTACGAACTTGTTGGTCAATGTCATCGTAAAGCTATGGAGTTCAGCGCAGTCTTTTAAGGAAGAAAGAACTGAGAAATAGGTTCGAACACATGATACAGATGGTAACACACGGAACTGACAGCTAAAATATTTATCGCGTAGTGGTTTAACCGATTTCTTTGAAAATAATTTTTATATTTTTAATTTTTTTTATTTTTAAATCTTTTTTGGAGATTGCTTATTTAACTTTGTTTTTTTTTTTTTAATAATTTTTTATGCCATGATGTAGCCGTTTGGTGCCAGCTTAAGAGTAGTACCACCCCATATCTATCCGTGGGTGTCGTAGAAGGCGACTAAAAGATACACCAAGGGATGGGTAGTATCCTCTGAAGACCACAAACACCTACTGCGATCGCCAACCCGCCTGTCAAGCTTGGCGATTATGGCAATTCGCACCTTATCTTTAGGTGAGAACTAGTTCAGCAGTGAACGCCTTTATGGTTGGATAGATAAATAGACAGATAGATAGATGTTGTAAAACGTCTAACGAAATCTACTCCAAAACCGATTTTAGATTGAGATTCATATATTTTGTTCAATTAATTGCTTGACGCATGACCGCAACCATACCTGATGGAAAGTGAGGCCGACGCTGGTTCATCTTTATTTGAAGACCGCTCGTATTATATCGGAATAATAGACGATTATATAGCATATTACTTTCTTTGGTGGTTGTCATTGCAAATGAATATGCAAAACGCTTTGTGGGAAACAATGGAATATCAACATGGCTTTTTTTTCTAACTAGCTAACGCTGTTGACCGAAGGGGTCTTTATTTACCGCGACTTTGAAGCGAGTGCTGAAGGCACTCAGCCGCATAAAGGTAACTAGCAAAAGAGTTACCAAAGTGGTATGGACCTCGGCTTGGCTGTTACCCGAGTGTAAAAAAATCCGCGGAATTTTGAACCTAACTATGCCCTTCATTTTTATTTCACAATAATATAAAAAGGTTCCTTATAGGAGTTATGAACCTGCGTGTTATGTGCAGGAGTATCAACATGGCATATATGGAAATCTATATGGCGCCAGGTAGCCTTCATCTATAAAAAAAACAAATCATCTAACAAAACTATAATCCAGCCTGGCTCGATTTCTTTTTATTTCAAATCTTTTATGTTTACTCTTACAAAAATATCTGGCTTTACTCCAACCAAGAGCCCATTACTAAACAAACTTCCGTTTGCGGTCAAACTTGTTTTTTGTTAAAGTGAAATAGGTTGTCGAGTATTACCCCAAGACCGCATATCACTATTGGTTTAAGATAAGCCATCGAAAGTTTTCAAGATTGATATTTTGCCAATACTTGTAGCGAGTTCATAAAAGTATCTATTCTTTGGCAAAGAACAAAAATATTGTAATGAATGTATTGAACATTGAAAGCGTATGAACTGGTGTTTTTAAGATATTTCGTTTTAAATACTGGTAGTGAAATAATGCATTATATTTTTTTAGGTCTCTTATCGACAATCGAATAAGATTGTTGTGACATAAAACATTTTATTAATTATTCAAATCACATAAATTTTATTTATTCAAATCCAGTACGTTGTTTATGCTTGTATGTATATGACAGTAGTCTCTTCAAAAGAATCAAATTATACCAATGTAATTGAACCATTATATTTAGAAAATTTTTGAAGCAGATACTGTTTTCAATGCAAACTTATCTAGACGTCGAAAAGATATTGTATGTAAAACCAGCCAGTTTAATACAGCTTTCTCCCAGAGATTTTTCTGTTTTCTCTATTTATACAATAAAATAAATCGTGATGTGTTTATATATGATAAAACAATCTACCAATGTACAAAAATTATAACAAAATGGCTTATGAGTAAATCGTTCAACGAAACCGAAGAATTCTTAAAGATTATTGAATAAGTATATAGGAAACCTAGTCATAAGTAAAACCAGTTACTAAAATAGCTAAAATATATGTTATATTGTCTTAATTAAGTTACATTAATCCTAAACACATATACATACACGCTCGTATACTCTGACACACATCACATACATATTGTATTAGTTGGGTTCACCCTAAATTTATTTACACTTACACTCACTTACACATCTTATTAATTAATATCCTTATGTCGAATATTGAAGCAGCAGATGAGCACTTGTCAACAGAGCGTAACCTACTGCCAAGATACAGGGAATCCTAGTTTGGCAGGCAGATGTGTAAAATCATTAAGTTATGCTCCCAAAACTTCTTCTGTGTTTATTTTGATCATGTATAAGATTGTGTGATTTTTTGGTCTAATAAATTATTATTATTATTATTAAAACTTTCTTATTGATAACACCTGAGATCATCAATATTGACTAAAGTAAATTAAAGACAGTAAATCCGTTTATAAATAAACGAGAAAGATATATCATTGATTACCTATTCATATATGAAAGAGATAACCTCTCATATCACCTGCCAAAGTAAAAAAGTATGTGAATAAAGTTAACAAATGCGTTTGTCGGATACTAAGAATTGAACTGGAGAACAACAAAGGGTACAGAGAGAGGACTGTTTACGGCCCGGTAAAATGTATGAAAGTCGCTTTCTACGCTTCATTTGGCCGACGATGCGAATGGCTGTAATTTCTTACGTTCCGTACAATCTGCGGAGTTGTTTGCTGTGAGTATATTGTGTTGTGTGCAAGTCGCGAGTCGACATAGCCACTAATCTTGTACTGCGGTATGTTAGAAATGGGGAAATTGCTACAACCATTTGTTAGAAGTGACGGTACTTTATTATTTACTTTCTTTCGTTTCAACTAATCATCGTCAGTTTTATTATTGTATTATCTTATATTACAATAAAATTCCAATTACTGAATGTTATCATGGATTTTTGTTAATTTTTTTTAGACATATACAACGGGCAGAAATCTCTATATTCTTAAGAGGACATGCGGTTGGCTACAGATTTGAAACGTAGGTATTTCAGAAATGCTTTGCTATCGCGTTGCGCTCCAAAGACAGAATGATAAAACACAAAAAGGACAGCTGCAGCTCGGGCTGATTTTACCATATGCAAAATAGTCGAAAACATGACATCGTAGTACCCTGTTTGCTCCTCCAAATCTTTGACCAATTTTTAATTTTCTTTCAGTTTTAGAATAATAAATACTTTATTAGTTATTATAATACCATATTATAACTCAATAAACCACATTAATATTTATTTCGAATATACAATCCAATATTATTCTACATTCCTTTCAGTGAAGGAGCTGTTGTGACTAAATTATAATTTATATCTCTCCATTAATACAGATGTGAACATACTCATACAATTATATGTTGTGTTTCAATACATCTAATTGGTATGCAATTGACATAAATGACACACAGTTGTATGCGATTTGTGCAAATGTTCTCTTGTCGAACCAATGTTGAATGTCGAATCAAACAAAACCTGTCTATGGACACGTGGAGAATGTACGTGACGTCTGTTTTGATACTGAATAGAGTATTGCAATTCTAGGCATATTCTGAAGTATATCTGTTAATACGCTGTTACTTGTTCAATTTGTGTCAGTGCTACGTGGTCAAGATTTATTTTCAATCTTTCATTAGCGTTACCAAACTCTAGCAAAACGGTGACTCATCCTGTTCGAACTTTCCATGGACCTTTGTCGGCACCTCAGAATAAATGTTACGCGTTATATTTATAATATACTCATACATAATAACCAAACTATATCACATAAAACGCCACCTAGATTGCATGGTATAGAGTCAAATACACAAGACATGACATGACATGACAGATTGAGATTCGCCAAAAAAAACTCCTGTTACTTGTTTCATGTGCAAAAAGTAATAAAGTTGTAAATAAAGAGGTTTCTATGGATGCGTCAAGATATATTACACTTTTTTTTAACTAACCACATTTACAACGAGAATTTTGTTTAACCTGGAAATAATGCTGGGTAAAAGTCGTCATCGTTGATATTCCCAACTTATTTAGAGTCGGTGCAGTATGTCTTCTTTTTTAATCAACTTCAAAAAGGAGGACATTATCAATTAATCTGTTTTTTGTTGTATGTTTGTTACCTGATTTCTCCGTCAATTGTGAACCAATTTTAAAAAAATATTTTTTTTTAATCGGCGAAGTGCCGAGGATACCAAACGGCATCTGATCAGTGGAACTCAAAGAAATCGATAAATACCCTCAAACTCTATAGAATATTTATTTATTATTCAAGTGTCTGTGTATTGCAATCATAATTTTATTTTGCTGATCTGATGACGGAAGGTGCAACATTGAATTGGAGTTGAATATTTTTTTGTTATTGTACTTTATTTATATCCTAACTAACAGTAAATAAACAAAGAGGAAAATGAACAAATTAATACGGAAATAAAATTATTTTTAGGGAAAAAAAATATAAAACTGGCTTCAAAACTATACTTAAAAGAATGAAAGTACACACTTAAACTAACAAGTAAAACACAAAACTTTTTTATTAAAAACAAAACCGACTTCAAAAGAATATACTATAAAAATGCACTAAAAATTAAACAAATAATTACTTAATTAATCTACTACTTATTGTTTTAATACTATTAATAATATTGGTCTCGGTACCAGCTAGAGTTTACCAATGTACTCATTTATAAATGAAAATAACTGCCTAAACTTCATCACAATTATATATACGCTTAAATAATTATCGACTTACATTTACACCACTTTGTTATCAGTAAGCTCGCACCGGTTTCAAAATTATTAATGGTATTAAAACAAAGGATATATCAAAGTAATTGTTTATTTACTTTTTAGTGCATTTTTATAGTATATTCTTTTGAAGTCGGATTTTGTTTTTAATAAAAAAAAGTTTTGTCATACGACCCTATCAGCCGTCATCTCTTCATCTACTCCTTTTACTTTAATATTATTCCTTACACATTCCATTCGCGCTTTCTCTGGCCTTCCTCTACTTTTCCATCCTATCCACATTAAAATACATTATTATTTTATCGACATACGTTTCCTCTCATATCATAACATGTCTTTAACACGACAAACAATTCGCTTTCAAGTTTTCTACCATTAGCGCCACATTCCAACTCTATCTTATATATTCATTCCTGGTTAAAAGTGTCCCAAATAATAACAATCATCTGCATATTTCCAGTTGGACAGACACTTTTTGCAGAAGGAAGTACCTAGGCGAATTAAATATTACAAAGGCTCACGATTTATTAATAATTCATACATTAAAAATCCTTTTTTTTTTTTCGTTATTTTTCTAAAAAATTGTTTGTGTTATACCTGTTAAATATGAATAAATACGTCTTTATTTATATTGGGCAAATAATATAAATTTTACCAAATACAGGCAATACCAAACCAAGGCTACTTGGCCGCATAGCATTTAAAGTATGAACGATTTTCATAATTACCAAATTATTATTCCTAACACTGACGTATTAAAATTTCGCAAACCCTCAAGAACCAAGCTCATTTCCATTCTCATTCAATTTTCAAGTAAATAATCTTGGAATAGCTAAAGTATATACCCTATAACCATAAAATCCACCGGGGCATCCAATCCTACGCATTTCACGCTCGGGGAAGCGTCCGTAACTTTAACAAGATAAGCCGGGCTTGCTGGTCCGGAAGCCGGAGGAGTATCGAGCCGTCGACAATATTGCTCCTCAGAGAATACTTAGACGATAACGATTTAAATTTACTATACCTTTTAACGATAATAATGATGCCTATAAAATTATAATAACGTTTCAAGCTCACTTGTTTAGGAGAAAAATATTATTTTTTTAAAACAGAATCTATTTCTTTGCAGTATTACTTCGCAGTAATATTAAACAAAAAATGAAATACTGGTCTAATGTATATAAACAAAGTCGGGTTAGTTAGGTACATGAACGTTTAGGCCCATTTTTATGATCTTTGACTTGCTGGCTTTGTCTCCACCCCGAATAGCATAATAACACAGACACACACAAAAAAAAAAAGTGGAACTGTCCTAACTTTTTGCACATCATTTCCTATGGTTCTCGACCTGCTGATTCTGAATCCGGGGTCAAAAAGAACTTTCATAGAGTCATTTTTTTTTAAATCCCGAAAAAAGGTGAAAAAACAAAAAATAAACTGTGAAGTTCTGAGAAACTTTCATAAAACTAAGCCAAGCTGCAGCTTCAAGTTCATTCATTTTTGTGATAAATTTTTTATCATTAAATAACGTACGAATTTCAGGACCATTTTTCTTCAATTTAGCATCGCTAACTTTAGGAAACTTTCCTTGGAAATTTTGTCTCTGATTTGGCTGTGAAATAGCACGCGTGTTATCACGTGTCCGATTGGTTGTTATAGGCACGTCATAGTGATTGTTATTGATTGGCTAAAAAAAATGAAACAAAATAAAGCATAGACAATAATTTACCGCGAAACGTTTAAAAAACTTTAGACGTGACTTCATTTACGATGAATTCATTATATATAGATAATTATTGACGGATATATATAAAACGTTTATATTTACTGGTAGATATTTATTGATTACTTGTCAAAGCTTTACGCTCATAGTATTAAAGTTCATAGTAAGTAAATTGGAGCTAAAAATTTTATAGTAACTCTTACGAACACATACAACAAAGTATGCAATACCCAACTCCATGTATTCCATTCCTTAATATGTCTACACATGCTGGGCTTTGGAGTGACAGATTTAGGGTAATCAACATTTCGGCTCGAACCAGGAGTTTGCAATGTCTTTGTAGTGCAATAAAGCTGTGGATTAGTGTTCCCTCCCTCCTACAACATAGAGTCCTTCAAGAGTAAACACATAAGTATTTATGAAGAACCGCATAACTGGGACGATATACTATGGACTCTTTATCTCGCTGTATTTGATTTGCGCTGGGTTTACCATTAGTTGGAGTTACAGTCGATTTGCTATTAATAATAAAAAGTAGTCCCTGCAAAAAGTGGATTTTTATGTGAACATTGAATTTTACGTAATATATATAACTATCGTTTCCAGTCTGTGCGGTAAAAGTTTCTCGCGTAAGAAATCCTATTTGATATCTAGAGTCGCACCTGCCTCGTCACAGGATTGTTTATTTAAGATTAAAAGGAAGCCCGAATGATCACGGCAAAGTTTCAATCCTATGATCCATCTACTGAGCTGCGTACCTTCATCGTTTTGTACAGTGGTTCTCAAAACTATATGATTTTAACCTCACCTTTAAATAATAGATTCCATTCTAAAATTTTAATGAAATTACTAAAAGGAATGCAATAAAAAAATGTGCTAAAAGTTGACCAGAGCATAATATGAGAGAATAATAAACCAAAAGTACTTTTTTCAATTTAGGCCTTGATAAGGCTAATAAGGCTGAGGACTGATATGGTTATGACTTTTAATTAAAGATATTTGTATAAAGTTTAATGCCAAGTTTAACAAGAAGCACCACTACGCCATTTTTCATGGTAAGGCATTAAATTGAAAGACTTATGCTGAGATAAACCGTTTTAAAGAAGTGTAAGAATTAATGAAAGTTTTTTTATATTTTTACTGTTATTTTAAAGGTAAGATAATTTGAAGCCTAGGTTTAGATTTATGATTAATGTAGGCTACATTTGAAACTTTATTTAACTTAAATATATAAAAATCTTAAGAAATAATCTGGGAAATAAAGGTGTAGTTGTAAAAATCAAAGAAAATGTTTTGTAATAATATGAATTTTGTGTTTTAAAATAGGAACTTTGTAAAAAGTAATATTAAAAACTTAGTAATATCTCGGTAGTATTAACAACTTTTTGATTGAAGATTATTTCCTAAATAATTTAATATAGTTGGTTAACTAGGGGGCGCGAAGTCAGGTAAGAAACTTGTAATGTTTTCCAGAGAACATCAGGTCGTTTAGCTGGCGACTGATAAACATAAGCGGCGCTCCTCTTCGTATGTTTCTGATTATCAAAGCTATACTTCGTGGATTCCCATATCATCAGGCAGGCGGATTGGCATAACCCAGAGTCTGGAGGTTATCGCTTTTACTGTGAGGAAGACAATCTCTATAGAAATTACCTCAGAAGGACTAGATTGCCCTTGACTTAGATCTAGAGCTTGAAAATAAGGCTTTTTCTTTAAATTGAGGACAAAGAAGTTTCTTAAAGAAACAACCGAGGTATAAAACCTGGATATTTTTTTTTGAGAAAGAAAACAATTTTAGGAAATATCACAGGATGGGGTTTCGAGATTGGTTGGATCTGAAGTAGAAGTAGAAAAGGAGGCTAAGGCTGCGTGAGATGATTGGCACTCCAAGGGCAATGCTCGTCGGTGACCCTCAATAATGGACGTTAAGGAAACTAAATTGGGATTTTAGTAGATAGAATCCCACATAATATTTATCACCTTCATTCAACCATAAGACGTCCACTGTTGGACATAGGTCCTCCTCAATGAGGGGGCATTGCCACAATCGCCACGCTTGGCAGGTGGGTTGGCGATCGCAGTAGGTATTTGTGGTACATACAGGATGCTGTTGCCCATACCCTGATTTATCCCTTATACGCCTTTTACGATGCCCACGGGAAGACATGGGGTGGTACTATTCTTAGCCGGCACCACACGGCATTATCACTTATCACCTTTGAACACTTAAATATAATCTGTTATGCCACGTGACTGGTAGGACACATATGAATTCTCCAATAAAAAATAAACAATTATAACTGATTGAGAGACAGGATGACATACTTTGAGGAACGGTGATCTGTAACTTTGTTCATTAACAATGGATACTGTTAATGAAATAATAATACGATTAATCGAAAACTTTATAGAGTTTTGTTTGTTACGTATGTGTTTCAAATGTAACGAGAATAGATTCGGAATATTAAATATTAGCTACTTCCCGCGTCTTCATCAGTGTTAATTTTAAGAAGACATCCTAGCGATATGTATTCCATACAAACGTAGTTCCTTGTTTCCTCCCTAGATAATATCATTGTGGTAAAAAAATTATACCAAATAATATATATCTACGACTGCAATGCCCGTACGTTTTGATTTTTTCCATAAATTACTTACTGTCGAAACTTTGAAAATGAAAAAATGCTCGATTTGTATTGTCATTTTCAGACATTCGTCAAGCAATAAAATTAAAAAAAGCGAAACGTATGGTCATAACCAAAGTCTTTATTATTCTAAAACTGAAAGAAAATTACAAATCGGTTCAGTTTTGAAGGAGGAAACAGGGTATTACGAAGTGATGTTTTCGTCTATTTTGCATACAGTAAAATAAACCCGAGCTGCATTTGTCTGTATTCTTTCTTCGGGGCGTAACGCGATAGCAATAGGTTACCTGAAATACCTACTTTTCCGATCGCTTGTCCTCTTACTAATGTATTAATTTAATGAATGAAATGATACTCATTTTCAGACTAAGTGTATGCCTGCGATTGCGCTCGCGTTTTATATATTCTTCAGTGCATTTAATTTTTTTTTATACGGAACCCAATTTTTTTGTACTAAGATAAATTAAAAATATTTCTCAAAAATTTAAGAACTTGCTCATAAACCGTATTGAATCAGATTTTATTCAAATTTTTATGAGTTTTATTATTTTTACGCGAAACCCTAAATATTTTCGAAAATTCAAGTTACCTGGAGTAACTTCAGCTATCTACTAAAAAAAGTCCCGTTAAAATCGGTTCAACCTTTCCGGAAATTAACCAATACAAACAGGGACCAAAAAATCTTAAAAATTGTATTGTTGGTGTAGGTATCGTATTTACATTCATATTTAATTAGTAAAAAAAAAATATTTTTGACATTACAAAACAGACGCTACAATTTTATTTCTTAGTATAGACAAGAACTAATATGTCTAAGAAGCATCTATCATTATATCGCCTTATCAGGGCTCAAATTGAATAAAGAATTTTTGAATTTGAGTTTAATTTTTAAAGGTAGCCATCAGTTTTCTTTGTCTAATTATGGTTGACCTATAAAATAAATAATAAATTGTGAATCATATAATTTCAGTATTTTAACCTAAATTTGCGTACACGCGAATGATTTACCTTACAATAATTGGATTCTAGGTCATTCATAATCTAAATAGGATATCTTGAACGAGTACTCAAGTAAACTACGCTATGCAGGAGTCACTCTGCATATTATTATACCGAAGACAAACATTACGAAGACGCAAACGTTTAGATGCTAAAATATTGATCGAAGTCTGTGGAACATTGCTATGTAAATTTAGACGTTGAGTGCATTCATGATTCAGTCTCGAGTTCTCTATTCTAAGATCTGGTTTAGGTGTACCAACTACTTTCAGTTGATAAATAACTGAAGACGTAAATTTAAATTGAAACGATTATACCAATTTCTTTGGTACTCTGTTATGTGATTAAATAATTTTCGTATTAAATTACATACTAGATGAGGCCGTGACTCTGTCCTCGTTGAATTTCGTATAAGAAAATCAGTGGTTAAGAAAAGCAAATCGTAAGAGGTCTGTATGAATGATTTAGTTGTTTAATTTATAAATAGATTTTATATAAACTTGCTTATATTATGTACAAAAATAGGTATTTGGTATATATATATGTCATATAAATGCTTATGCGTGTAAAACTATCCTAAATGTTGTTACTTACGGGTAAAAGTTACGATTATAAGAAATTTCATAAAAAAATTATCAAATAGTTGTGAGAAATAAGTAAATTAACATATACACAATTTTTTTTTAATTCATGAATACATTCTGTGGTCTTTTTATTATTAACTAACTGCTCCCGTAGCTCCGCTTGCGTGTAATATTCTATTATAAACAATATTTCTTGCAATATACATTTAAAATAGTTTAGTGATTCTCGAGTTATTATAAGCCGATTAACGACCAGATAGATGTTGCCTATTATATGTAATGTAAGAATGTGTTTCAGGCGGATATTTAAACGCTTCCTTTACTTATGGATGTAACAATTGTCAATCTATTTCACATATAAGAAGATTTTTTTGTTGTGTTCATTTAAATAGGCAAAATAACATCAAACAGACTACTCACAATGGTTCTTTATCTATACTAATAAATAAAATCGAAGTGTCTGTTTGTAATATTATTTTTTTTTACTAAATAGATATGAATGTATATACGATACCTATACCAAAAATATCGTTCTAAGCAGTGCGTCATATCAAAGGAACGACTTGTGCTGTTCAAAGCGCAAGTTCGACCTCATATGGAGTAAGTACTACGCACACATTTGGTCTTGTGCTTCTGCTTACCAGCTCTCTCCTCTTTATTCCGTGCAAAGGCAAGCTATTCGGATTGTTGATTATTCAGAACTAACATGCGGCCTAGATTCCTTAGAATCTCGTAGAGACGTTGGCTCTCTTTGTGTATTCTACCGTATATACAACGCGGAATGCTCTGAGAAAACCTTGAATATGGTGCCCTCGTCGCCTCTCTCTCACCTTATGCCGTTAGCTGGCGTCTCATCCCTACATCCTTAAACCTAGCCAAACCGTGACAACACAAAGGTACTCTAGAACTTTTTTGTCGCGTACGCTAGCGTTGTGGAATGGTTTACCCAGCTCGGTTTTAACTGAGGGCTATGACATGGGTCTTTTCAAGAAAGGATTTCAAGAAGGGAAGAAAAAAAGCGCTCTTCATGGTCGGCAACGCAACAGTAATGCAATGGTGTTGCAGTTGTCCATACGTGACGGTAACTATTTACCATCAGATGGGCCGTTTGCCTGTTTGCTGCCCTTTTACATAGAAAAATATTAAAATTTCTGTGTGACTGTCTGTTTGTAATGGGTAATCTACGGAACGGTTGGAGCGATTTTGACGGAATTTGGTAGATAGCTGAAGTTACTCCGTGTAACTTAAGGTACTTTTAATTTTCAAAAATAATTAGGGTTCCGCTAAAAAAGTAAAACTCATGAAAAAATTAATAAAATTCGACTCTATTCACAGTTTTACAGCTTAAATTTATGCGAATTATTTTTATTTTATCCTTGTACTAAAAAAAATGAGGGTGCCGTATAAACAAATAATCAGTAAAGAATATACATAACGTGGGCGCAGCCGCGACCACACATCTAGTAATATATATAAAGTAATATGTGTAGAAATTACAGGCATAAAAGAAATAGCTAAAAAAGAAATCATTATGTTGCGATAAATATGAAATTCTCTATTAAATTTGCTGGAAGTGGGAAGTAAATTTTAGAAGTGTTCATATTTTTAACTCAACATTTTAATAACTGTCAACTGATTTTATTACTAATTAATAATTATATTATGCACGTAATAATAAATCTAAACAATATTATCTTATACTAACAAACATATCTCCCAACATTATGAACTATATAAACACCACGATATAAACTAAGAACTAAAAAACAAAAGAAATGCTTTTAAAAAATACAAATTGCGGATAATTATCTCGGTTATAAGATTACGCTATCGCTCATTATTTCAGTGGTGCGCGGTGAGACCTCGTTAGCGAAATGAGATCAGACGGTTCGATATATAAGTAGGTTGTATCTGCGTTCCTTGAAAATTGTCTGACGAATTATTTACGAAGAAAATAATTTAACAAAAAATGAATTAAAAGCGAATGTATCTTTAGATTATTGTAGTAATGTTTGTTACACCCGTGGCATCGAAATACAGTCACGACGCGAATATTATTTATTCATCGCAAACACGAATATAATATACACCATAGGATTAAAACACTCAGAACGGTAGAGTGATTGCGTAGTTCCGTGACGCTTACACACACACACATATACATAAAATTAACCTTTTCTGTATGAAACAATCGTTCTTAGCGTTATTACTCTATAAAATATATTATACAAATACGGATACACAACACTGGTCTTTAAGTATACGGCACTCTAGTTAGTATTTACTCATTGCATTTGAAGATTGCTTGCTCTTCGCTTCGATGTTCAATAAAAACTTAACTGACTGGGTTGGTTCGATCTTCTTGTATGAAACACAAGAATTCCAGAACGACCTAGAATGTTTAAAGCCAACGAGTGTATCAGTTCGGTTGATTACAAGGACCTTGTTTTATCTCTTTTGTCCTGTAAAGGCTGCCATAGTTTTTATCGAATGAAATATATGTATTAATTATATGAAAACAGTATATTCATATATTTATTTGGGCATTTAGATCATGCTCTGTATATATATATATTTATTATCTACAATAGTTCAGACGTATACATTTATATGTATTTTAAAATACCAGTAGCTAAGGGTGGCGTGATTGAATATCGCCATTATTGATTTATGTTTGAATCCAACCTGTTCTACCTGAGATTTTAGTGAAGAAATACATCCTGATTAAGCCATAGCTGATGGTAGGCCATTTTCTTAATTCGTACTTAAAGGTCTTAAGTGTGTTCCAGCAGTAGAACCAATATCTCTGGGTAAATCTCTTTCTGTAAATTATAAATTATACGCAAAAAGGCTATAAACAAACTAACACAATATAATAGACTGAACAAAAAATTAGATTAAAATGTAAAATTATAAATAAATAAAGATCCGACAGACAAAATGTAGTAGAAAAAGAGATAAGAAATAAAATAAGAATTGTAAATTAGAAATAAGATTTAAATAAATATAATGATTCGACTTAACCACAATGCAATAGAAACACACAGAGAAAAAAAATTGAATAAGATTGCAAAATAGAAATAAGATGAAAACAATAAAGGCACAAAAAAATAGGGGTAAGCCGCAAAAAATATCTGTCTGAGATGTTAGGAAACTAAATAAAAAAAAATTTCTAGGTTTAGCGGGTCACCATGCCACTAAACATCACACGTGAATGAGCCCAAATAAATACAGAATTACAAAAATCAACACGACTCTTTGTTTAAGATGTTGATAAAATCTTTATTCAATAATAGTATATAAAATTAGTTTCAATGTGTCACTAGTCTTGTCTTATTCGAAGACAAATCGAATAGATAAATTAAAGGTTTTCGCGCTAATATATATATATATATATATATATATATATATATATATATATGTATATATGTATATATAAAAAATTCTAAGACATCACAAATATATTATTTATTACTGTTTCGTCTGTTACTAAAACTACAAAGAATATTGTTGGTAGATGTTAACATGTAGAAAGTATATATAGTATATATATACATAGAGGAAAGAAGAAATTCGTTCCCTATTTTCCACAGTACATATTATGGAGTTTTCAAATGTAATGCAGAAACTTTAAAAGAAACTGCGGTTGTTTTGAAATTTCCGACATGTTTGTGAAGAAAGCACACGGATGTTTTTTTTTATTTTGTATAAGAGTTTGTTGTTTAGTTTGGAATATTTTTAAGAAAATAAATTTTACGAGGAGTGATGTGGAACAGAGTAGCACATAAAAGAACAGAATGGAAAAGGTTGAAGGAGGACTTTGCCGATTGGCAAACAGATCTACAGAAAATAAAAAAAAAACAACAATTACTAGGATAGAATTAATTTTATATTTGTTTTAGAACATTCTTTGTGTACCATTAATAGGTTAAGTTGATCTGAATAAAGGCTACCATTACTATTAGATTATAATAGTTTCGTTTGGCTAGCAGTAAGGTATTTCTATATTAGGGTATGCCGTCAGGGACTTTGGCGTATGTAGGCGTTGAGGACAAAAGTGTCACTTTTAGGAAAAGCTTTATAGACCAGTCATGTGTAGTCACGTATCACTATATATCTGACGCCGCCGGCTTATAACCGACGGTTTGGTTTTCTTCTGGTTACCTGAGGAAATTGGTAATCTGGAGCTGGTGGGAGTGCATGGTAGAAGAAGAAAACCTTTTAGAAAATTACTGAGGAAGAAAACCTCTTTAAAATTACTTATCGGCGGAGAAAAACACTTTAAAAAAAAACAACGAATAATGGTTGTCGGGTCAGGAAAGTTATGCGGAGGAACCAGTATAGTGCGAGGTTTTTGTTAGGTTAAAGTCATTTTGCTGCATTGTGTATTGACAGCTTGATTAGCTAACTTGACTGTTTTGCAAGTTAATTAATAATCACCTAAAAACGTAGTTATGTAATTGTTCTAGCGTAAATTTTTCGGCCCCATTATAACTTTACAAGTATTCCAAACTTTGCTAAGAGTATCGTTATAAATACATACTGTCCTATATTTTTAATCTAAAATAGAAACCATTTATAATTTATTAAAACATTTGCAAACGTTTATATAAAAACATGCAAACAAATGTCAAAACCTTCGATTCAAATAATAAACCAACAACTTTTATAAGACGATGTGTTCGTACACGTATAATATCGTCTATATTTTTGAGAAGCTCTCTGGTATGTACAGAATAAATATTCAATGGTACTCCTTACTAGGAATTCGCGGGTGTATAACATCCGAATCGTCTCCAGGGAAGGGGGGATGCCTACATTGAATTATTCATTCGGAACGTTTCACAGCTTGATGATATTAAAAGTACCTACGTTGTATTATTCGGAATTGAGCTTAGAGTAGAAATAATAGATTTAATAAGCTCTGACTAACTCGTGTTTTCCTTATTTTATTAACGTTTACGCTTTCATGATTCTGTCTGTAAGTCAGACTTAATTATATCTTGGAGTTGCTTTGGAATATAATCACGCTAAATGTTCTACTTTTGTTGGCGGTAGAAATATAGTAATAAAAGTCTAAGTTTGTAAAGGTTATACAGAACTTTAATCTTAAGTGTATTGCCCAATTTATTGCCATTTGTATATACTGTACTAATAGCAATGATGGCTGGTTTTGACGCAAAATATTTCGAGTTCAGTTATTAGTTAACACATGACAGTTGTAACCCTGGATCGATCCATACCTTCTAACAAATACCGCTATGGCGGTAATAAGCTCTGACTAACTCGTGTTTTCCTTATTTTATTAACATTTACGCTTTCATGATTCTGTCTGTAAGTCAGACTTAATTATATCTTGGAGTTGCTTTGGAATATAATCACGCTAAATGTTCTACTTTTGTTGGCGGTAGAAATATAGTAATAAAAGTCTAAGTTTGTAAAGGTTATACAGAACTTTAATCTTAAGTGTATTGCCCAATTTATTGCCATTTGTATATACTGTACTAATAGCAATGATGGCTGGTTTTGACGCAAAATATTTCGAGTTCAGTTATTAGTTAACACATGACAGTTGTAACCCTGGATCGATCCATACCTTCTAACAAATACCGCTATGGCGGAATAGTTCTTACTAGAATAATTAGTGTAAAGTCTAGTTTTTTTTTAATCTACAAAAGAAACATGTAGGAGATTTTTGCAAGCAAGTTGTCAATGTGTTCATATATATTCCAATCTACATAGTTCTCCCCCAATAATGCTTAACAGGCAGGTTAGCGATCGCAGTTTGGTGTTTTTAGTACTCAGAGCGTGCTGTTGCCCCTCCCCTGGTTTATAATCCTTAGTCGCCTTTTACGACACCCACGGCAAGGTATATGATGGTATTAGTCTTAGCCGGCACCATAACATTGATTATGAAATCTGATAATCTAACACGAAATACTTTGAATTCATTCAACTCTAGTTTCGAAAATTTGTTTGAGGATCTTTTCAATGAAATTTTTCCCGAAATCACTGAATAACGAATGTCATAAATAAATGATAACTTTAAGTTTCACCAGATAAAACAACAGAAAATAAATAAAGTCTAAAATATACATACGTGCTAAAAAAAAAGAACAAAGACACCCCGAATCCACTTAGAAGATTTGTCCAAATAACAGACCTCTTTGTATTCCAGTAAATTTGTCGTAACTCTGAGGTGTATCACGCGGTAGGCGCAATAAAATAAATAAAACATAGTATTTTGTGACCGCGTCGAGTTTACCTGTTAAAGCTAAAAGCTAGCTTTAACTTTCATCGTGTGATGTATTTCTGCATTTCCATTTAAATATTTGTCCTTTTTTGTTTCGAATGAAAATATTACATCTCCGGTAAAGTTGATTTTACGTTCTGACTCGTTATTTATAGTTCAGTGCCTCAAAATGGATTGTTGTTTTTATTTGTATACTAGCTGTGTGCCCACGGCTGCGCCCAGGTTTCATATTTTCTTCATTGCGTTTCAATTTTTTTATAGACGGAACCGTCATTATTTTCGTAAAAAAAATTAGTACTAAAATAAAGTAAAAATATTTCTCATTAATTTAAACACTTGCCCGTAAAACTATGCGTTGAACGCGGGACCCTAATTATTTTCTAAATTACGTGAAAAAACTTCAGCTATCTATCAAAAAATCTCAAAATCGGTCGAGCATTTCCGGAAATTACCTGGAACAGACCTACATGAAACTGAGCTTTCGGTGAAGGAAACATTTCGGACATTTTCTAATGCTCGCTTGACTTTTTTACGAAATGGGCAGAATGACTCAACTTTTGTGATGAGATCCAAGAAGGATGATGACCGCCGATAGAAAAGAATTCAACTGCTAGACTGGCAGATCCGGGAATGCGACACACCGATATGTTTTTCACTATAGCGGGTTTGTTATTATGCGCATGGTGGTCGCGGAAAAAAGGTGTACCACAATAAAGTTGGAAAATCTGTTGCTAAACACCAAACATAGGTGTGTTCTGAAATTGTCACTTGAGAGTCAATATCTCTAGGTTTAGTATACTTAGCCTCTTGGACCACATTGTCATTTATCATCTGGGCCTTTTTCCATTGTTATGTTAGCATCAATGAAGAGGGGGTATATTCTTTGCCTGTTTGGTGACATGATGATTGCATAAGCAATCTTTAGTTACTAATTCTCGTATTTTTTGAAGTAAAAACTACTTTAGCGACGTTGAACAATTCGGTAGGGGAAAAACTTATAGATTCGCGTTACTAATGGAATGTGACATTAGCTGTCAACGACATGGAAGGTTTTATTATTTATTGTTTTTTTTTTTCTTCTCTTATCTTCCTCCTTGGGACCGCAGAAAGATTTGCCAGTGTCGTTGATGTGTTCCAAAAATCTTTTGGTAATGCCGCTGATTTAACCATTGTATTAAAAACGTGTGAAGTTAAATTAATTAAATATATAAATTTTAGGATTTAGAAAATGGATCTTCTACAATATTTATATATACACAACATATCATACTAAATAAGTCAATTCTAAATAATTATTCGTGGTATCATGTAAACAGCAAAAAAAAGTCTTTTTCAAAGTTTTTACTTCTGTCGGCAGTCTCCATGGCTGCTTAGTTTTTTAAAATATTTCAATGCTTACTATTAATAATAAGAGGGGCTTTGGTTTTAAAACTATCTAAAATTTGCTTACGCTTTGAACACGCCAACAGCTGGCGCGAGTATGGTCAAAAATGGCAAGAGAAGCGTGGTTGATCCGGGACCAAGGAAGTCGTGTACTGGCTGTTTCCTCACGAGCTGAAAACACTATCGCAGTGTAGATCCGCTCGCAGCCTCCGAAAGCAGCCTCGAATAGCACACAAGGGGTTCCAACACCGTGTAAACTTCATTTAACACTCGACGTCACTTTTTTAACAAAAGTGCACGACAGGGAAAGGGGTGGGGGTTGTAGGAAGTCGCACAAAAGGGCGTTATCATAATACTAATATGGCTCCTCTGGTGAAATTATGAACAAATTGCAGAGCGCTCTTTTGATTGACTAGATTGTTTTTCGCACCGGCACTGTGGTAATATTGTGACATTCATAGTGCCTTATCAGGGATTGCATAATTTAGTTTTAATAACATACAAATATTCTTATGTAACCTTACGGGATTTGTTATCGAAGTGTACCCAGATGGCCAAACGATCGATTTCCGCGGAAATTTGTAAGTTTCCGAGGAGCAGCTAAGCTAAGTAACTAATAAATAAGTTCCGATGTCAAAACTTTGCGGTCCGATCGATGGTTTTAATTCAAGGGCTCAGTTTGTTCAATTTGCAGTCTGTTCAAGTTTAAGAATGCAGAGGTTTTAGAATCGCTGTCATACTTGATACAATGTCATAGAGACTGATGTTATTTTAAATACAGAGAGAGAGAGAGTAAAAATAACGAGAGAAATGAAATATTGAAGCAATCACTCCGAGTCGTAATTTACAAAACAACAACACAAAAAAATAATAGCGATATAGCATAACATAACAAAAATATAATAAAGTATCACAGTGCCACTGCAAAAAAGTTCACAACTCAACATAAACTGTTACATAAACATAAAGCACCACAAAAAGGGGAGACCCCGAATATAAGAAACACTGTATAATAAATTCTATCTTATTATCTCGCAGGTTATATCCTATAGATGCATGCTTTTGTCTTTTTTCAATGTCGCTTTTTCTTTTCATCATGTTTCATATCAGAGCGGGGTTAAAGAAGATTAATTCACTTCAAAAAAGGTGTGTACAATCACTCTATCACCAGTTTGTATATTTCTCCTAATTGAAGTGATAGCTTCTTATGGGAGGGGGTAAATCGCTTCGTTACTTAACGCGTTACGGCACTAGTCTATCTGGCTTTCCCTTCTGTCATGCATACGGCAGCGGTAGGCATCAACTTAGATTAGTTTAAGTTATCACTTCTGTCGGGAGTCTCGAGACGCGCACGTTTCTTTAAGTACTTTGTAACACATATCTATTCTCAAGGAAGCTATTTTGGTTACACATAAAATAAAAATGCTAAGTATTAGATGCTCTTTAAAATTTTTTAAATACCCTTACCAAAATTTAGTTAACCTTTCAGTAAATAAATTCACTACGAGATTGGCTCTTTCAATTTAGATGTAAATTATTTATTATCATTAGCAATGCTAATATGAATTCCATTTAAAAATTAACAGATGAACAGTCTGGTTACCTTCTGCTTGTATAATAAACAATGCAGTGTTATAGACCGTTATAATGGATAATACCATGAAAATAACATATCTAAAAACATTTTCAGAAATCAAATTAATATGTCGATTACCCATAAAAATGAGACAATAGGAAAACAATGTAAAGCTGGCATAAACGCCAGGTTAGTGCTCAAGGGGTTAAATAAACCTTTAAAGAAAAATAAAATAAAATTAGCCCACATATACACGTACACACGTGTAAACGCAGTACTTAATTCAAAAAAAGTAGAAATTTCATTGGTTCCATTAATATTATCCGGTTTAGTTTAATATAAATAAGAAAATTCATTCGAATCGTATGAATATGACCTGGATTTATTAATCGTTCTTTTTTTTTTATAATTTATTACGGCCCTGAATATAAGTTCTTGAGGCCCTTTTACTAATATTCAATACCAACAAAGTGGCGGCATTTGTCAAAAGAGCGTTCCAAGGGAGTTTTTGTGAGATTTTAGGATTCATGGCTCCTTGTGATTGTTTTCAATACATGTCACTTGTGCATAACACCCAAACTATATCACATAAAATGCCACCAAAATTACATAATATAGAGTCATATACTGCAATGAGTCATTAAGACTGGGAATATTCCCGAGTAAATGGAAAATAGATCGCATCTTTCCGATACTTGAGAAAGGTGACTCAACACAAGTATCTAATTATATCCCAGTGTTCATCCTTTCAGCCTTCGGTAAGGTATTTGAGTCAATAGTAGTAAAAAAAATGTATTGGCATGTCAAACAGATACTCCATCCCTCACAACACGGTTTTTTACCCAAAAAGTCAACGACATCTAATTTGCTATGTTTTACTACCGATGTTGCAATGTCCTTGGACAGAGGTCAGGAAGTATATGCAATATACACATACTTTGATGTCATTAACCATAATTTACTGTTGCATAAAATGTTGAATATGGGTACTCATGGTTCTCTACTACGTTGGTGTGAGTCATATTTACGTAACCGTTCTCAACTGGTAATGGTTCAAGGATATTCTTCCCTGGTAACTACCATACCATCTGGCGTGCCTCAGGGTTCACATTTAGGGCCTCTACTTTTTTTCATTTTTGTTAATGATCTAACTCACGTCATCAACTGTAAATTCTATATGTATACCGATGACTTGAAATTTTACCAAGTTGTAGACTCTATAGACCATGTCAAAACCTTTCAAACTCAAATTAATAACGTTTTTATTTGGTGTAGTCAAAATAACATGCTGCTAAACTCTGATAAATGCTAGTTTATTAAATTTTCCAAAAAAAAAGAAATCCTATACAAGCTGTTTACTATATCAATAATGTCTCATTAGTTGAGGTCTCCAGCATTCGTGATTTAGGGGTAATTATGGACAGTCAGTTAAGTTTTCGGTATCATATTGATAAAATTATACGTAAAGCTGCCCCGATTGTCAGGTTTTATCTCTAGACAGCTCAAATCGTTTGGCGACCCAAAGGTTACTATTTCAGTGTACAATGCGATCATACGTAGTATCTTAGAATATGGAACCCAAGTGTGGAACCCATGTTACGAAGTACACTCAAATAGAATTGAGCGAGTACAAAAGCGTTTTGTATATATCATCTGGCTTATTCAGATAATAAATGTGGAAGTTTAAACTCATATGAAGCTAGACTGACTCATTACAAAAAGAAAGAATTATATAAAAGACGGAAGGCTGCGGATATTATCCTTTTGTATAAACTAATTAATAGGATTGTTGATTACGAGGACTTGCTTGGGAAACTAAATTTTGAAGTACCCCGGTCTAGTAGTCGCGTAATTAATCGAAAAACTATTTCATACCTCAATGCAAAACCAATGTTGGACAACATTCTCCATTGAACAGAATGTTTTCGAGTAATAATGGTCCTATGGACACAATTCTGATATTTTTTTCCTGTTCTTTACCATTAGCGAAGATAAAACTAAGATCGTATATATATGAACATAGATTGTAATGTACGGTAATGTTATTTCATCCTATGCAAGCTGTGTTCACTTTTTGAAGGCAGATGCCATACGTAATATTCGTAAAATTACTCTATATATTGTACTTTATTCGGCATGCTGTCTGGTTTGTGAACCTAAAAAAAAAAGAAAAAAGTTAATAAAAATAAGCACTAAGTACTAGTTAACATGACAGACCGAAATCACGCCGAGAGCCTCATTTACTATTTGTGTATGTTTGAAACATATGTATCTAGTAATATGATGAATATTATGTACCTTAATACCTGATAACATCACTTATAAGTGCAGATATAGAAATACTTCTAAGGAATAGAAAAAAAATGGGAAGCCATTTTACATGGTAATAATATTATAATTACACGTTGAATAAAATAATGTTATAATCTGTATATGTGTATTGAGTAATTTTGGTTCAATATTGAAAATAGAGTAAAACATTAATTAAATTGTTTTAGTTTTTTTTTTTTTTAATTGTAGTTTCCGTTATTTTTTTTTCAAAGTAAGTAATATAATAGTGATTACTTTACTAATTCGTGTTTCAAATTGTTTGAAACGGAATTAACAAAGATACATTATCAATTAAATGTTTTTTAAATTTATTTATTAATATTAAGTAGTTAATATCTTATAATACAATTATCCATATTGAAATAGAAAGAAAGGAAAGTTGCTTCACGTTTATCTATGCTTATAAATTTCATTAGTTTCTTCGTTCACATTCATTAAACTTTTCACGTATCGGCGTCGGTTCTGATTGCTTGTAACTTTTCCTAAGATCAGTAATTTATCTAACTCGATTCATATAATTCGAAATAGGTCATGCCCCAATACTAATTTCATATACTTATGTATATAGCTATTGCTTATGCAATGAATATTTTTTTAACTATAATTTATTATGTGCTGCAATCAAAAACAAAACCAGTTTAACATTATATGTTAGACGTGAATCAAAATTAAACCAGATAATTTTCAGAATTGTCACATTATAAATATTTAATATAAGCAGTGAGCGCGCGGCTGCGCTCGTGTTTCTTAATACGGAACGCTAATTATTTTTAATTTTTTTTTTTCGCTTGTAACATTAAGTAAAGCATCGGATTTATTCCAATTTTTATGAGAATTAATTTTTTACGCGGCATCTTAATTATTTTTGATAAAACAAAGTAGCCTAAGTAACGTGGAGTAACTTTAACCATTTAAAAAAACAGTCCCGTCAAAATCGGTCCAGCTGTTCCGGAGATTACCCGGAACAAACAGACAGATTGACAAAAATTTAAAAAGATACATTATTGGTATAACTGTCTTATATTAATACAATCTTCATATGTATTTAGTTAAAAATTGTTATTTTGACATTACAAATAGACACTTTTATTTATTAGAATAGATGAATATAATTTAATAGATTAATTGAATGAATGGATTGAACGAAGTTAAGGGTTTTTACGCTTTTCTATACTTGTGGTTAGTTTGATACGCCAGTTATGTTTTATCTTTGTGAATACTATGTGAAATGTAAAGAGTTATTTTCGGACGTAAAATGCTATTTTACATATTTACATTTTATTTATGGTCAGTATACTCGTATATATCCAGACCCATCCGGATGGTTTAGCCGTGGTAATATCTAATTTTCAAAAATAACCTATTTTCCTAACTGATAATTTAGCTATTTGCAGGTAAAAGAATGCCCATGCCCCCTTCCGGCTTCGATTATAGTACATTTGTTCGAGGATAGGAGCTACATGAGGGAGAAAAGTGAGTTGTCGCTGAGAGGGCAGGCTGCCTTTTATTAATATCTGAGATAAGAGCCTGGCCTTGCCATCCAGCCGGCCCGGTTACCAGGGCATTGTGGAGCGTTATTATTATCCCGTATCGCCCCGTGGCACCGTGGGGCTTAGTGGGTGTTTCCATGCACTTCACACCGGGGAAATCCCGCATACCTTGTATTTGTTGTACTTCCGGATTAGAGCTAATAGGGGGGGGGGGGATACGTAAAAACAAAATTAAATCGGTTATGTAGGTTTTGAGTTTATCCATAATAAATAAAACTTATGCTCCTTCGTTAAATATATTTTAACAAGGAATAATCCAATAACTTTGAAACGATAGTTAAGTCTGTTACTTAAACATCTAACAGCCGATAATTGCAATATTCTTTGCACTTTAAAACTCGTTTACCGGTTCATCGGCTCGTAATCAATTATTGCAATGAAGCTTCTGACTTATTGAAACTTTTAATATTCTTTGCACTTCCCTGCAGAGTTATTTGAATTTATTGAAGAATTAATTGGATTATTTATTCTCCTAGTTAGCGGATTCCGTAAAGTGTTCAGATAACTTGATATTAGTTCTAGTTTTTTTTATATATTATTATTTTTTCCAATCATTGCACATGAATGTTCATGATTTTTTTTAGGTGATAAATAAATAATATGATTGTGATGAATGCGACAGAGTTGAAGATGCATAACGTATTGATGGAATTAAAAAAATATATGAAGAGAGAAATTGGGCGCAATCCATTATTAGAACCTTATAATGATCTTCTTTTAGTATTCAAGCTGCCTATGAGTTATTTTCAGTAAAAACTAGTAGGCCTAAACCAAAAAACTTTCGTGGTGTAAATGAAAGTTATATAGATGATAACGATATTATATGATAACACGACTGACTGTATGATAAAAGATATTTGTAAATTGTTTCAATTGTTTTGAGTTATAAATAAATAAACGGAAAGACAGAGATACACAGAAAGATATGGCGGTTAAATAATTAATGATACAAATGTTTCATGATGAACAGAGGACAGTTTATGTAAATTCTCGAGTTCGTGTTCAAATTAACATAGATTTTTAGTGAAATTCATTAGAATTCTATAACAGTGAGTTATATAAGGTATATGTAGGTAGTTCATAGATAAAAATAATTAAGTTTTATATCCAGACCAACCGTACTTAAAGAGTCTCGGCCGTATAATCGCCACCTGTCACCATTTCATAGTAGAAATAGAGCGCGTCTGCCAAATTGTAAGCTATCAGTTTTTACGTAAGTCGATATTGAGGATTCAGACATTTTGTTCGTTCGCTTGGAAATTTTGATGATGGCATCTCAGACAGTGTTAACTTTTGCACAGTTCAGGTGTGATTTGATAGATTTTACTGAGCTACGAAATTGGATATCAGATGTCAAAATATTGTTACGACCTTGAAGGTCGGAGGCTCCACGGTCAGAAACCTAGGTGTTGTAAACACATTTTCATAATATAAAACTGTTTTCGAACAGTGCAGCAGTGGGAGCAATAAAATTATAATAACCACAAATAAACAAAGTAATAAAGCACTATAGTGTTTGGGTGATGGTTAATTAAACGAAAACAACAAACTAACGGCCGGTTCCATTAACTTTTAGATTGAAATCAAAACAAAAATAAATAGGTTTTTGGGCACTTTAGAGATAAAAAGAGTTGAAATTTGAGATTTCAGTACGTAAAAAATCTAATTGAGATCGCAAATGGAAATCGGTCATAAGTGGATATTATAATTAAGTATAATACTTACACTGAAAAAAAAAAATTACAATCGGCTAATAATAGTCTGAGATACAAGCGTATAACATTTTTGCTGGGATTTACAAAAAAAATCGAATTTAGTCTATGGAGCCACAGATACACGGTACATTAGGTAAAAAATGACTCTTTAAAAAAAAGATCTCTTATCTATGTCGGACCCTTCAAATTTGGAATGGAGTTCCTGTCGGCCTTAATTCCTACTATGGTATTGGATCCGTTGGAAGGCATGAAGAGGCATATTAGCAGGTTGACATGACAACTGCCGGTAGAATACTATTAACGACGGTCATCGTTATTTATCGACTACACCGCACTTACTACCAAGTGCTTTACAGTAACTTAAAGAAATGAAGAAATACGAGTCTAGTACATGATTTAAATTGTGATTCTGTGCAGAATGCAATTCTTGGATTTAAAATATGCTGGAAACTGGTATTTGTAACTTCTTTAACCTATAACACATTTTTATTCCATTTTCATATCCGCATATGTATCTGTTTCCGTTATTTTATTTAAAACATCCAGTTCTGTTTCTACTTCCGTTGCATCAATACTATCGACCATCTTCTTTGCCTATTGACTATCTCTGACATATGTACATATGTCTAGACAGATTGCATCTCGGCCAAATTACATACAGTTCGAGACAAATATCGGAGGAGGAACAGGAAACAGAAAGCAATATACGAGAGTACTGTGAAATGTGAAAATTGTTATTTGTAACTGTGCGTTTATTATAGTTTGAGCTGTAATAGTACGTTTATGAATTTGAAGAGTTTGTAAAGCTTTATTCGAGAGTAACAATAAATTTCCTGACGGCAGTATAATGTATTTTTCATTAGATGAGTGGATAACATTATCTATATTACTTAACGGCGGTTTAATATCAAATCTTAAAAGTTAAGATTGAGATCAAACCAATAATATATTGTTTTATTACCGATCACATTACACACTGATCACAAAAACATTCAAGTTTCGGAAAGACAGATTGAGATCGCATATTGAAACCAGCCGTAAATCAGGCTCTAAATACTTGATCAGGACCGTCAGATTTCTGTTAGAAAATATTAAAAAAACTTAGCAGTATATTTGGTTAAATAAAATACAATGGACTCCAATTACTGTTATTTGTCACCTAAAAAAGAAAGAATATCAAAAATGTCCATCTCGCCACGAAGCAAACAGAAACCTGACGCAATAAATATTGCCATTAGGGTTGAAAATCTTCTACTGTAGCCGAGTATATTGAGTTTCAATACCACAGTGCATGTAAAACAGAAGACATACGTGATCTGAACTAACTTACATGTGTTACATAAATGTTAATTTATCGAATACTATGTTATAAACTCTCATTAAGTTTTTTCAAATCACCGTTCACTCCTCAGACATAAATAGAGCCCTTGTTAGTGTTTTGTTTGGTTAATAATTCACATACATCCTCACATTTTATTGATCTGTTTTTCTTTTAGGTAATTTTTTTTTCTCTTTTCTTTTTAGGAATTAATCTATATGAAGCTTTTTTAAAGCAAGCAGCACATAAATAGTATAATATATTCCACTTTTTTAACCACCTGACCAGATTTTGTTGAACAAAAAAGTTGTGAAAAGTTTGTACACTCTTATAAATATTATAAACTTGATTTTATTGAGTGACAAAACCATCACTGGAAAAAAAAGGATGAGAAAATAAAAAATAATAATTTACAGGCGATTTGAGGTCGGGAAGTGGAGGGGTGTGTTTGGGACAAAAAAAGGTAAGTTTTCACCAAAATTAAAGAAAAAAATAATAATTTTAAAAGATAAAATATAAAAAACCAAAAACATGGTTACTTGAATTTTGTCATTTAATTTTGAGGTTATGTGGAAAAACGTGTAAATACAAAAGCTGTACTTAGTACTTTTTATTACCTACAACTTTGCCTTTTAATTTTTTCCATAGGAGTTGTAGTTTTGCCGGAAATCGAGATAAACTGTTTCTTACCCTTAAAACCTCACCCCTCCACTTCCCGACCGCTGATCGCCCGTAAATTATTTTTATATTATATTCCCATCCTTTTGCAATGCGTTTCATTTTACTATTTTTTTTTTTTTTGCGTTTCCAAAATTATCGAGCCTGATCCAAAAAGCGTTTATTCTTATTATGAATTGTATAATTTATATTATACTTAAAAAAAAAAAAAAACTCAATACAAATAACCAGAACGAGTTTCTTGCCGGCTCTTCTCGATTGAGTTGTTTTCCGAACCTATGCAAATTTATCACGTTCATATGCGGCTTGTCAGGGCCCAAACTGAGTAAAGAATTTTGGATTTTGATTTTGAACGTTCTTGAAAGTTCTTGCGCTATATCGTTCACAGGAAACGGCGACATCGAGATCCATTAGTGCTGGCGCGCGCCCGTAGACGGTTAAGAATCTATTACATAGATATACTAATATATTTTATCTAAATAATTTATTCGCTCCAATTCAATTGATAGTTATATGTTTACTGAACGTTTATAACGTGGTGCAACTTCAGAATATTAATAAAGCGAAAGAAATGTATGCTTTAGTAGCTTATTTATTTTAATATATCTATGTGATCTTCTGATTCTCGTCTTGAAATATAACAACGGTTAAAATCATGGCATGTAGTGTTAGACTTATAAGCCAACGAACGGACAGACGAGAATACGTTGTCTTTTAACTATAAAAAATAAACAAAATTAATGGTTCTGTTTGTAAAATATCAAAATGACAAGTTTTTACTAAATACATATGAATGTACTGTGGTTATACGGTATAAATAGCAAAAACACATTTTTTTTAATGTTTGTCTGTTTCTCTGTCTTCTTATTCTGGCTAGTTTCCGAAACGGCTGGACCGTTTTTGACACGACTTTTTCGGGCAGATAGTTGAAGTTACACTGCGTAACCTAGGATACATTTATTTTTCGAAAATATAGATTTAAAAAAATTAATCTTATGAGATTGTAACTAAAATCCGATTCATTGCACAATTTTACTGACGTTTATGTTTGAATTTGTGAGAAATATCTCTACTTTCTCTTAGTATCAAAATATATTTATCAAAATAATTAAAATTCCGTTTACAAAAATTAAATACGATAAAATTGTGAAAAAAAATACGATTTCATGGACAGTTTTACTGGCAAGTGATTGAACTTTTTGCTTTCTCTTAGTATTAAAAAGAAAACTATATTAGGCTGTGAAGAATAATGCGGAATAGAAAATACGAGACGCGGGAACAACGCTAGTAATAACTAAATCTGTCCCGATGGTTGAAAAAAAACTCACAATAGAAACACCTTTTTAAAACAAATTAATAATACTAAAGTTCTTCGTTATCAATAGCTACTAGACAAAAAAGAAATTATTAAAGAAATTCAGTTGATAAAAGTAGAAAATTATCTTGAAATGTTAGTAAAGACGACAGCTTTGTCTATTTAAATATATGCTTTAATATTGTATATGGTAGGTACCATATAATAATACTCGTAGTGGTCTATGCTCGCTATCTTTATACTATATTCAACTACGTTCACTTCAATAATATAACAATGAAGACAATGATATTTTACACCTAATGCCGTGTAATTTATAACACCGAAAATGTTTCCAACGTAAGATACCGAGCAAGCAGTTTAATCTAACGTGTGAAAATTCCCACATTAAGAAGGTGGGTTAAAATGAAAACCATTTTTTTGCTCGTGTAGCAATGGCGCTAAATAGCGCAACGTGTAGTGAATCTATTCGGTCGAATGCCGTTGAAATATTATACTGGGACAGAGAAATCTAATAATTCACTGAACAGTGCGCTATTTTATTAATAAAAAGAAAATTAACTTTTTTAATATTGAATACTAGCTGTCTTCCAAAAAAAAGTACCGTCAAAATCGGTCCAGCCTTTCCGGAAATTCTATCCATCCATTCAAACATAAGACGTCCACTGTTGGATATAAATCTCCCTCATTTGAGAGGGGATTAGCACAATCGCCTCGTTTAGCAGGCGCGTAGGCGGTCACAGTCAGGTGTTTGTGATACGCAGAGGATGCCCATCCCTTAGTCGCCTTTTATGACACCCACGGGAAGATATGGGATAGTACTATTCTTAGCCAGCACCACACGCCTTTTACGGAGATTTCTCGAAATAAACAGACAGACAGACAAACATTGTAAAAATTATATTTTTCGCATAGGTATCGTATATACTTTCATATCTATCTAGTAAAAAAACATTTTGACATTACAAGCAGACACTTCGATTTTGTTTATTACTATAGATTGTATTTTTATTAATAGCTATTTAATTTGCGGGATAACCATCGTACAAGTAACAATCCTATTAGATAGGCATGTTATATATGCATCGTGTTCCTGATTTAGCAAGTGTATATTATTAAACCTATCTAGAGGCTATAGTTGTGGTAGATCTAGTGAAGTTGAAGTGTAGCCATTATGTCGTGCACAAAAAAAGAAAAACAGAAAAAAAGTAAGCATTCATGGGACTGCCGACAGAAGTTAAAACTCGAAAATTTGGTTAAACTCTCTTTAAATGTTTCAATTATAGTATTAGTAATTCAAATTATTTAATTTGTTAATTTAAATTATTAACATAACTTAATATTTGACATATAACATGTCTTTTATTTTTACATCTACTCGCGCTTCGAGCAATAATTATTCACATTTTCATATAGTTTATTCATAATCAAAACATACGATACGCTGCGTAAGTATATGCGTAAGTTATCAAAACGGTACGAACCTCGACTTGGCCGTTACCTGAGTGTGAAAACTTCCGCGGATTTTTTAATAAAGAAATAGGTTCCTTACAGGACCTATGTACCTGCATGTTGCGTGCAGGAGTGTGCGTGCGATGTTGTGCGTGTAATGCTCAGTGCATGGTCAGTTTCACTGTATCGCGCTGGCGGCAACGTCAAGAGCCTCCCCAGTTGGGGAACGAGACACGTCTTGAGCCGCCGCCTGAGAGGGACCCGGAGAGTGTGCTGGTGCAAAGTTAGCCGCCTGTTCCCGGCCCCGGGAATGGCGGTTTCGCGGGCGTGGGCGCTGGCAAGCATTTTTGTTCGGTTGATAAGGAAAGATCCTATTTTCGGACGTGATTTTATCTTCGGGGTCGGTGAGGACATTTTGCGGTCTCCGAAACGATTTCAGAACTAACGGGTCGGCGGAGTACGTGACGGCTCTCACTATGAGCGGATTCGCGTATGTCTCTGCACGATCGAAAAAGGCGCGACACTGGGATTTGATTACGCAATAAATGGATGGCAGGGTTCAGATCTCTGTGTAAATTCACATTCCTCTGATACCATCGGGCACCTACGGCTCTCCTTGCCAAGCGGTTCTGAACCACTTGGAAGGAGGCCAGATCTTTGTATACGAAGACAGTGGCGCAGTAAGTCAGAATGGACCTAACTACCATTTAATACAGAGTAATCTTATGGCGGAGGGCCATTTTACTGCGGGAGTTATAAAGGGGGAAAAGACATCCCAGAACCATGGTAGTCCGGTTCTTGACTTTCAATATATATATATATATATATATATATATATATATCAACTCCTAAGTATTTAACTGGACGAGAAGGTTCATCGTTCTTTACGCAGCACATAATCGCAGTGCTCTTCCTCGGGTATATCGCTATATGCCAGTTTTTGTACCAAAGGCTTAAGACGTCAACAGTCTTTTGGATGCGGGTTCTGAGAACGTCTCTACGTCTGTAAGAGAAATAGATGAACGTGTCATCAGAATAAAGGCCTAAATGAACCTTACTAGCCGCCACTCCTACGAGCGGGTCGGCTTTAACCCGTCATAGTGACTGACTTTGGTGCTATTATGTCCAGTTACGTAGATGCATAAGGTTTGGTGCGGCTGTTGAATACTAACGACTGATAGTAAAATATACTGTTACCGATTGAAATAATCTCAAATATTAAATTGACACTGGCTAATGTTTCTACGGCGATATATGAAAAAAAAACTAATTAGAATAAATAAGCTAATATTTCACAAAAATATTGTGTGCAATTCACACATGGTAGACGTGAAGCTTTACAAACAAAACAAAAACACCACAGTTGTTGATCACAACAAGGCATCAGCTTTTTTCCAAAGGTTTGTACTACGCATGCGCGTACAAAAACGAACTGTCGCTTTTTCGTTTCATCGATCTAGTGAATGATCGTCATAATTTTAATATTAGAAATAAAAACAAGTTGGCTGTCCCACGCTTTAGGCTGAGTATGTCTAATAAAAGCTTTATAGGTAATAGTATTCGGTTTTATAATAAGATCCCAAGTAACATTACCGATTTACCTGACAATAAGTTCAAGTATTATGTCAACCAAGTCTTAATCTCAAAAGGTTATTACAGGGTGGATCATTAGTGAACGATAGTGATGTCTGGAATTAAGCCACATCTCTGTGCTTCCGATAACAATGGTTAAAACTACGATTTGTATAGGTTTTCATAAAAAAAAAATTATATATGTAATATTTATAAAAAAATAGAACCAGATCGAGTTTCTTGCCGGCTCTTCTCGACTGGATTGTTTTCCGAACCGGTAGTAGTGTTTTAAACGTTCATAAGCGCCTTCTTAGGGCCTAAATTGAATAAAGATTTTTTGATTTTTATTTTTGGATTTTGATTGACTTTCAAATCACCACGATGCTTAAGAAGTTTTCTGTTCAATAATACATTTACAAATGTAAATGATTATTAGTTAAACAATAAATTACATTTTTTTTTGTTTGAATATGATTGTAATGCTATAGAGAATCTACAAATACAAGCAATAGAATAGACTCAAGTTTCGTAACCAATATCTCACGTAATCCATTAATTAGACAAGCAGATATTTATATATTCAAGAGCACACGAATAAACAGACACACACTTTTATAAATTTACACGCAAGCATAAACGTTCACGTAAAAAGTGCGTTTAAATAACTTTTTTTTTTTTTATTTTGTAATATTAATGATTTAGAGTAAGGAAATATGTGTATTGCGATGACACTGACACCTGAGATACAGATTAAAAAGCCTAGTTCAGGTATTATTATTATTCGAAAAGGGGCTATGCAGGCTTAAACATTCGTCTATCAATGCGAGCTCATCAGATCTATTGCGGTCGCCCCTATATTTCTAAAGCTCACTGCCTAGACCTACAACCTGAATATACTGTAGGATCTTTTTGACAGAGAGTGTTTGTACCTCTTCCGGAAGCAACGCGTGTTTACCTGGAATTCGGTTACGTATGGGTATTAGTGGGTCACAATCACACAAGATATGCTTTGGTGTTTCGTCTGCGATTTCACAGAACCTGCACTCTTTTGTGTTTTGGACACCGATGTTTTGCATGTGCTTGCCCAAATAACATTGCCCAGTTAGTGCTCTCATTAATTCTCGTAGCTGATTCCTACCGAGAATCAGGGCTTCTTCAGCTTTGCGCTAAGTAAATGCCCTGATGAACTCATTGTCGTGGCAATTTATTCTGGTTCAGAGTGATAGGGTTAATTTTTTTTTTAAACAAACAAATTTTTGGAAAAATATTGGTTTATATATAGTTTTTATTAAAAAAAAAATCAAAGACTAGTAAACAGGTAGACGCCCTGTGTGATTTAAAATGACTACCAACACTTGAGTGAAGTTCGTGCTGACTTGGTAACTTATTCCATAAGGCTAACAACGTACGTGATTTAAAAAATCCTATGCTATATCTTACACAGTTATTGCGAATATTCCCATCTTTATCGTAGATACTAGACATATGTCTAGATAATACTTTATAATTCACTTTTTCTATTACTAGGACGAAGCTTCGTGTAAATTTTTTACTGTCAATTGTAAAATCAACTTTAAAACTGTACGAATAGAGTATGATCTGATATAAAATCAAGGTTACTGTAACACTGCAGTAACTATAGCTTATCTATATTTACGGCTCGCTTTGAACACTTCAGCGAGCTGATACCTTTCATGATATCTTGTAATTTTTCTTGTTTGTTTTTATGCTTGACTGTTAAATCATGTTTTATTGTCGCCGTGGTGGAATAGCTTTTTTTTATCTTTACGTCGTATCTTTGTTTTTAAAGACAGTCGGTTGTAATAAAACTTGTCTTAGCTGACACTATTTCAGATAATATTTATATTTTTATCTATACTAATATAAAGCTTTTAATACACGTACGGCCCGGCCCCGGACATGGTATGGCGGGCGGCCGAGGTCATCAGTCACCCAATTAGGGATGGGGAATTAGATTTTTGAAAGAGATCCATTTTTAAAATGCTCATGCCGGTAAAAGTGTTTAAAAATGTTTTTATGATTGTATTATTCTTTGGTGTAAGTGTATCATTTCTGAAGGAGCATTGAACTTTGAAGGCGAATAAACCCATTTGGATTAATAACTATTAAGTCTATACTGTTTTAAATTTTTTCCCGTACATTTTTCACAGAATAGTAAGTTACAAATTTAAAAGGTTTACCGCATTATTAAACTGTCGCTAACTTTATATTAAATCCAAGGTTCCGCTCCAAGTCGAGTAATTTATAACTTTTTCTCATATATTCAGACGATAGAAAAACAACGAATTAGACTTTTATTTATTTTAACCAACTTTTCCAATAGACAATTATACAAATAGTCTTAGATATAAAAACATTTTTTTGGCTATTTATTATTAGCAAAATTTTAAACAAAAAAAAAAAGAAGATTAAGAGAATCTCCTCTTTTATATTCTAGCGACATTTATTTCATACAAACGTAGTCCCTTGATGCCTTCCTGGATAATAGCAGTATTGTAAATATTTTTATACCAAATAATATAATTATATCCACCACCGCCATGCCCGTACTGTCTTGATTTTTTTTTCCTAAATTAGTTATTGAAGAAACATGAAAATGAAAAAAATGCTCGTTTCCCGTCATTTTCAGACGTTCGTCAAACAAATTTGATGAATAAAATTAAAAAAGCCGGTATAGCTAAAGTCTTTATTGTTCTAAAACTGAAAGAAAATTAAAAATTAGTTTCATTTTGGAGGAGGAAACGGGGTACTACGAAGTGATGTTTTCGTCCATTTTGTTTAGATAAAATCAGCCCATTTCGCAGTCATCCCTTTTGTGTTTCGTAATACTTTCTTTGGGCGCAACGCGATTGCAATAGATTTTCCGCGACCGCATGTCCTCTTAATAATTGAAAATTGCTTGCGTAATCAGCTTTTAAATCCACTGTACTCCATGCATAAAAACAAAAGCACTAACCCCACCCCTAAATAAAATTTTCGATGAAGCAAATCACAATTAAATGTATTCATATCGTGGTTGTTATCTAGGTATTTTATAAAACCTATCTCGCTAACTACCATCTTCTAGTTGAAAACCTATTATCAAGCATTTATAATTGTTTTTTTACTACTGTAAAATTAGTACTTTAAAAATATTTTAAAGAAAAGTAGAAAATGTACGTTTTATTACCTATTAACCATATGGACTATACTATTGACCATCTCCGACAAATACATATATCCATATTATGTGAATAGTGCGGCCGGATTCCGCGACAATGGACGTGGGTTCGAGCCTACCTATCCAACTCTAAATCAACCTCAGCTTTCGGTGAAGGAAAACATCGTGAGGAAACCATAGCATTATGGTAGGGAATTTTCTAATAATACTTTTCTGGGTAGCTACCGCCCTGAAGTTTAAAAACCTGTTGCCAAATACCATTAGGTGTGTTCTGCTAGCCTCACTTGAGAATCAATACCTCTAGACTTAGTGCGTTTACCATCCTGGACTACATCGTCACTTAACATAAGGTGAGATTGTGGTCTACATCGTGTAAAAAAGAGAAATGTGCATGAAAAAACCACGTAACTGAATTCAATTTTAAACGGCACAAACATAAAATATCAGAGCGTCGAGATTTCGCTACGAGGCGAGTCTCCGTAAGACTTTGCTGCTCTTTGCCTGTTCACTCGAACCAAATACAATTTCCTCGCCGTGTTTACGATGTTATTCGTATCGTATTGCGTTTCAGTTATGATATTCAAATCCTTTTACATGCTACGGTGACGTGGAAAACTGAATTGTATACGGTAATCCTGTTTCCCTATATGCGAAAAATATCATAATTATTTAAAGCTAGCTGCGTGGCCGCGGCGCCGCTGCGTTTTATGTATTATTTGCTGGGTGATATAGTTTTTACATAAACACTAGCTGTGTGCGCGTGGCTGCGCCCGGGTTTCATATATACTTCACTGCACTTTTTTTATACGGAATCCTAATTTTTCTTCAGTACTAAGATTCAGTAGTTCTCATAAATTCAAGCACTTGCCCGTAAAAATGTGAATCGAATCGAATTTTATTCAATTTTTTATGAGGAACCCTAATTATTTTCGAAAATTAAAAGTATTCTAAGTTACCCGGAGTAACTTTAGTTCTCTACCAAAAAAAGTCCCGTCAAATTCCGTCCTGCCGTTCCGGAAATTACCCGAAATAAACATACAGACAAAAAAAAAGTTAAATTGCGTTTTTGATGTAGGTGTCCTGTATTATACATTCAGATATATTTAGTAAAAATATAATTTTGACATTACAAACAGACACTTCATTTTTATTTATTAGTATAGATTGAAAAATAATCTTTTGATGGTGATTGGATATTATTTTATTCACAATTTCATGACATTTATTTTTTTTTAATGTGAAACCCTAATTATTTTATTTGAATAAAGTAGCCTAATTTACGCAGCAATCTTCCAAAAATCTCGTCGAAATCGGTCAAGCCATTCTGGAGATTAGACGGAACAAACAAACAGTCTAAAACTTTACAAATTGTTTTTTTGGTATAGGTATCATATATATGTATTTTGTATTAAGTTGATATTACAAACAGAACTTTAATTATTTTATTAGCATAGATAATTTCAACCGAATACAATTACAATAAAAAAGTTTTAAGATTTAAAAATAACTGACTGAACTTCTTAACGATAAGTCGATACTGACTAATGCTTCCACGCAGATGAAAAAAATTATCAATCAAGCTAATATTATAGTTATACTGTCTGTTTAAAACCATATTATTTTCGTATTTAGACAGTTGTCAGGCAGAGTATACCTCTCTTTTTTCTCATATCTGGTAAAAATTTACTGATATTTAAAAAAAGTATTATCATTACATAATATAATCTACATCTTAATTAATATGTGAAGCGATAACATTGGATCCCTTTTAAGAACACTACGCGGACTTTAGATTTTGAATTTTGGCACAGCTGAAGTTTATATGGAAAATTAATATTTTTATATAATATGCATTAGCAATACATTAAATTAATAATTAAAAAAAAACATTAGACCTACTATCATGCGTTTGATATATACACATATCTATCATTACCACGATTACTAATGCTTTATCAATCATGTAACATTGTCAGACTTGAATATATTCTTTAAAAGACACTATGAAGTCAATGCACCTTCAAACGAACAGACTCGTAAATTTCTATAAATGAATAAAATAACCTCAAAATTTTATCTAAATGATACTCGTTTTCGTTACATTTTAATGACACTTTTTAAAAGTAATAACGACTCTGTACCTCATTAAATTTAGGTTTATAATAATTTACTGCCTCGGTGGCGCAGTTGTATTACGGTAGGACTGCCGTTCTGAGGTCTCGGGTTCGATCCCCAGGTCGGGTCAAGTGATATTGGGTTTCCTACTCAGTATCATACCGGAGTCTGGAATTTGTATCCCTGTCACATCTGGGACAGGAACTAAGCTAGGCGAAATGTGGGTGGTGTAGTTCGCTATTTCGCCTCTGCCTAAACCTTCGGGGATAACAGTCGTGAGCTTATGTTATGTAACATTTGATTATAAAATAACAAAATTTTGTAGTTGGATGTTTGTGTATCTCCAGTGAGATTTGGATTTGCTTATCGGATTGTTACTTAGGAAATATTTCCTATACTAATAATGAAGTGTCTGTTTGTAATATAAAAATTACAAAGTTTACTAAATGTATATGAATGTCTAAACCGATTCTATACCAAAAATCAATTTGTTCTGTCTGTTTGTTCCAGGTAGCAGCTAAAACTGCCGTTTGTATAATTTCCGCTATCATTAAGTCAAATAGTCGAAATAAAATTAAAAAGGTTATAAATGTATTGTAAGATAAAATTGAAACGTAGAATAGACATAAGAAATAGTGGCTTTAATAGAGAGAATTGCTGGATATCATAACTATAATTAAACGTATAAAGGCAAAGCGGTATATAGGGAACCAATCAACCCTCGTATGTGACAAAACGACACCAACACGCCCTTAAGCATCGCCCTTTATCTAGTATTGAAATGAACAAGCTCATATTAGAACTACGTAATTACTTACTACAAAACAGTTTGTCATTAGCAGAACTGCAAATATAATGTTTGTTAATTAAAATTGCTTTTAAAGTTTGCCTTAGGTTATGCGGTCGGATTCAGCGATGATGGGCACAGCTTCGAACCCACCAATATAGTTAGCCTGAGCTTTTGGGGAAGGAAAACGTCGTGAGGAAACTACAGCATGTTGGTGGGGCATTTTCTGATAACACCCGCCTGGGTAGCTACCATACTTGAGTTTACCTTAAACCTGTCACTGAATACGAATAGGTATATTCCGGCAGCATCATTTGAGAGTTAGTACCTCTAAGTTCAGTGAGTTTATCTTTCCCAAGCGCATTGTCACTTAAGGGAACGTACCCACACTACGTGAACCGTTTAAGGAGGAGGGGGGGGGGGCGATGGAAGTCTTCAAAATACTACGCTCAGTCACAGGAGCGGAGGGGTCGCTTAGACTTTTGTTACGAGTCGATTTCGCCGAGAGAAATTTCGCACTTTTTTAAACCCATCGTAGAATAATACGCGCTGTGTTTAGTCATTTTAAAACTCACAATTGGCCACATGAGGTTTTATGTGTTATGGGAGAAAGCATGAAGTTGTTTAGATGTCGAGGGCCTCTTCAGGAAATTACCAAGTCTGAAGAAACTCCTGATACTGCCCCCGTGATCAATGATGTAAACGAGTGTGTTAATGCAGGAACGTATTCATTGAAGACGTGTGAGACAGGTATTAACGTAATTTATCAGAAAATCATTGTTGTTTTCGTAAATTAAGTTTCGGTAGTATTGCTACCGTACATATTTATTATGTTTTTCTTCATAATATTTAACTTCTAGTAATTATTTGTCACTTTCTACCTGATTTACGGTTGAATGCCTTCAGCACTAACCCCTGAAGTTCGGTGAAGCTGTTAAGGCCCTTCCAGTCAACAGTAGCTTAAAAAAAACCTGCTGCCTGCGAAATGATTAAAAATTATACTTGTCAATACTACGTAAAAACTTTAAAGGGGGGGGGGGGGAGTCTTGGCATATACTACGAGTGGTCACCTATGGGTGGGAGGTGATGACAAATCTTAAAAAAATAGGTCACGTAGTATGGGTACGTTCCCTTACATCAGCTGAGATTTTTCGTCAAAGCGTTGAGCTCATTGAGAATATCGGTGACTGATGCTTTACAGTATAAAAATAACAGCCACTATTTACGGCAATAAATATTTGCGCAAAATGTCTAATAATAATGACACTTGACGTAGTCAATTTAAACATTTCCAGTATTAATTATATAAGTTAAAATTAAACCGTTTAACGTAATTCACGATAGAAATAAGAAAAGAAATAATGTGAGTGTAATCTTTACACGATGTTAATCAAACCTCCTTTGAATTAAAAACAAATCAACTAATTCATAAAACTTCCGTAACGTAACATAATTCAGCTACCATTGCAAAATTTTAAGCGGTTTTATTAACAAAAAAATACCATAAATAAAAATATAAGCAAAAATTGTTACCATGAACTTCATTATCCTCGTTGAAATAAACATCTAACCATCATTATAATCGAACGGAAACAACATAAATAATTTTCCCCTCTATGTATAATATAGAAAAATAATCTATAATAATAAAGAAAAAAAATGTGTTACATGAGCGAATATTTAAGGAGATAAAATCGTACAATTCCGGTAAATATTCGTTTTCAGAGAAATTATTTTCCGCTCATAGCGTAACTAGAATTTTATGTTTCGACCGATACTAACTTCATTTTCGGATCATTCAGACGCAAAAAGGTCAGAAGACGTCGTATACGAAATTTGTATTTTACGTACACATAAACGCGTGGGCTTTGAACGTTAGAAGAAATCAAAATGCTCACGCTTTACGTCATAATAATTCAGAAAATAAATATAACATGTGTAATAATGAATTTGTCCAAGCGGAATGTTACATTTTTGATGATATTTTTATTTATGAAATCACTAAACTAATTAACTAAATGATTATTTTCTCTTCAAGCCTAGCCCTGAAAATCAGTAAGAAGTTTATTCAATGTGGAATTGTATTTAATTTATTTTCAAACAATACCATCCCTAATCCATCTATCCATTAATTTAACCGAAAAACGTCCACTGCTGGACAATTATCTCCCCCCAAGGGTCTCCACGACGACCGGTCTTGCGCCACCTGTATCCAGCGAACTCCCGCGACCTTCACCAGGTCGTCGATCCACTTTGTGGGGTTCTACTCACGCTGCGTCCGGTACGCGGCAGCCATTCGAAAACTCGTTGGCCCTATCAGGCATCGGTTCTACGAGCAATGTCCCCAGCCCATTGCCACTTCAGTATGGCAATTCTTCGGTCAATATAAGTTAGTTAGTTAGTTCTTATGCAGAACTCCTCAATTCTGGTTCGATTTCGAAGGGAGACTTCGAGAATAGCCCTCTTCATTATCCTTTGGGTAGCTTTGAGCTTTCTAATTAGTTCCATTGTAAGCGCCATAAGTCATCACTGGCACAACTGGCAACACACACTGGTCATCTATTACTAATATTGGAAACAAAATACGTATTTGTATAAGACAAGACATATTTTCTATTATCATCTACCTTTAGCATAATAAATTGAATAGTGACAATTTGGTCCTATACGATATTTTGCGTGAAGGATTTTGAATGTTACTGAGTCAAGATCACCATACGCATTGTGAAAAATTCCCCATACTGACATGTATATAAGTTGTGATTTAAACGTTAACAAGTTTATTGTGGAGAATAAAGCACTTTTTTCTTGTACGATCCTCTTGCTCAGACGTTGTTTACAAAACAATTTCCTGCGAGCCTTTGTTGTCGGGTTGATTGGAATGTTCTCGAATGGATGTAGTTGGAAGTGATATTTATTCTCTCAAGACTGTGGCGTCTTCACTTGAACAAGAAAAAGGGTAATTTAAGAACGTAAACTACTATTTTAAGTATAATTTGCTACTAATTACAGTACTGTATGGGCTCATATTTCTTCTTCTCTTCTCTTCTTCACAGTGCAATCCACCGTCATCCATTTGATTTTAATGCGCACATGAACCTAAAATATCAATAGTTCTTTGGCAAGGTCCAGTCTATATCCATAATATCCAGTCCAAATATACTTTTCTGAGTGCTTTATTCCTTTAGAAAAAAACTACAAATATGGCCTTTCAAAAAATTAAAGCAAGATACATTCAAGTAGATTTTACTATTCTGTCCTTTTCTCTAATTAACTTATCTTTAGAGTTTATTATTATAGAAAGAGAGAAACCTGTACCCGAAAAAAAGGTTACAACAAAAACCGAAGTAACTTCTCAACGTCTTGAGGGCGACATTTATTTTCATTCGAGCACAGGTAGGTAGGTGTACGGTACGCCCGAAACCCATTACGGGAAAGCCGAAAATTCCCAATACGCTGCCCGACCCGAATGTCCGGAGCTCGAAATAATTCTGGAGACAAACATCGACCCTATGTAGTAAGTATAAAAAACGTTGTCGATAAGTGGGCCCTGTTTCCAGAAAAAATACCTACATAAAAATTGATTTCCGATGACGTATTACACTGAGGATTGAAGATACCAGTCAACTTTTTTTATTGAGTACTGTTATGGCTCAAGATTATTTAAATTAAATAAAAAAAACAAGGTTGACAACTACAGGTTTTGGAATGTAGCAAGAAGGGTTTGAACATAAATTTTAAAATGAGATTAATTGTTAGCAAGATGTATTTAATATTAGTCCTTATACTGTTAGAAGAGATCTTAACTGAATTATCAAATTCTTTGTATTATGGACTTTTTATAGTATCGTCTTTCTCCCATAGGCATAGGTCAAATACTTCCACTTGTTATTTCACTTTCAAGCTAATTAGTTGTAGATAAATTTTGATCTGGCTTTTCTTTGGAACGTCTTCGGTTTGGTCGATATACGCTCGTCTAGAGTCGACCATCGCCTTATAGAATTGTTTTTGTCAATCGTCTTACATTAAATTCACATCCAACCGTTTTATGGGGATTTATTACTACTATAGGTAGCAGGGATACCAAAAAGATACAGGTTGTGCTATCAGCTTTAGTGGTTTGAGTGGGTGATTACAATAAATCTGAATGTCTCAGTGATATAGGACTGTTCATTCTGCATAGCTTCCTTTAATAATAATAATAATTACGAGTTAAGTACTCTTTATAAGTGTAATTATCGATATAGATTTTTTACTCGTAACTCAACACTAAGATAGAAATGTCAGCAGTTGTGTGTTTTTTAATATTCCAACCGGGCCTACGTTACTTTAAGAATACGACATATTACTTGTACATTTTATATTTTCTATGATAATTTGTTCATTTTGGTTGGTGACGCACGTGCTTAGGGCTGCGATATGTATACTAAGACATGTAGAATTTGATTTTTAGAGTATGGTAATTTAGAGAAGCATTGAAGTAAATTGAAATAGTAGCCCAAATTTTTGTATTGTTTTTCCATATTTTGTTCGTTTGAAAACACTATGAAGTGTTTTTTTAATATTTACCAACAAGTCAAACGAAAGATGACTCTACTGCTAGACCTAACCCAAGAGGAAGAGCAGGAAGGGTTTTGAGGGGATTGCCACCATGCTTTGCAGAGGAGTATTTGTGGTTCTCAGAGAATACTGTACCTCATGATCTGTTAATCCCTTAGTCGTATATTTATTCTTATGGATGTCTTTTTACTACACGTACGGGAATGTATGAAGTGCAACCATTATCGTGTAGAGACCGCATGGCTGATCTCATTCTTAGTTAATGCTAATCTATGCTACAAAGAGGCAAAAATACCGAAATAGTAGGGATGTGCATCTAGAAAAAATATCGATACTTTTTTCGATATATCGTATGTTCAACTCAAGTCCACACCCCGACTTAAATATTATATAATTATCTATTATTATAAGTGGTATTTGTACATCAAAACAAACCAGAAATAGTGTATTTTATTGGTTGGTTCGATATATCTATAAGATTATAGATCGATATGTTATTGAATATCGATATATATCATACATTCCTACTAAATGGTTTCCTATTTCTATAACAATTGCAGAAGGTAAATAACATAAATACTGTAGTATTTACAAGATTGCTAAGTGTAGGTGTATTCCACGCAGGGTCTACACTGCAGTTTGCTCTTAACATAAAACTTCGACACACAGTTGAATCTTACGGAAAACAATACATTGCAGTTTCCTTGTAACAATTGTAACATCGGATAAATAATATTAAAATCGGTCCTGCTGTTACATGGAACTCTGGCTAATCGTCGTCATGGGAATCACCCCATCTGCCGAATCTCACTGAGGCTCGCCTCGGCTGTTGAGTCAGTATACCATCGGTCACACTTCGAGCGGAAGGCACCTCTCTCAGTTTTAAGGACTATTCGATCTGTAGGGAATTTGTATGCATTAAAGACCTGTTTTATCAGCGGTTTATGTATAAGCTAGACTTACTGCGAATGTTACTATGCACTGAATGTAATGGCAAATAAATAACAACATTCAGCCAAATAAAATATACTAATTTATTTCTTGTGTCGCACTCACTGCCAAGAGTATATAATAGGCACATCAGAGGCGTATCTAAAGATCTAAAACCATCCAGTAGTAATGTCTTTTAAGTTTTGTTTGCGTGATCGAATCAGGAATTAGAAGATCCGCAAAAGAACCAAAGTAACCGACATTACCCGAAGAATTATTAAACTTAAGTGGTAGTGGGCTGGGAACATTGCTCGTAGAACCGATGCCCTATTGGGCTCAGGAGTTCTCGAATGACTACCACGCACCGAAAGTCGTAATGTAGATAGGCCTCCCACAAAGTGGATCGACGACCTGGTGGGAATTCGCTGGATGCGGGTGGCGCAGGACTGGTCGTCGTGGAGATCTTTGGAGGAGATCTATGTCCAGCAGTGTACGTCTTTCGGTTGAATGGATGGAAAGAAAGCAGTAATTTTGCTAGTATATAAAAATCCTGCCTCCGGTAATGCCACTTAACACTCACAGTAATTTCATTCTATTTCAAGTTAAATGCGTAAAAACTTTTGAACATTTATAACTCCAAGTGCCGACAGCTAAATGCGCCGCATGAATGTCTATTTGCTGCTGAAAATAAAATGTAACAATAAATTTCTAGGGAAGGTACCTCTATCTAGGTACTCGCTAGTGAAAAATGTTTGCGTGCCTCTATATGTTAAATCATTGGAGCGTCGTTTAAACGAGCCTAGTCAGCAAGATACGGTTTGATTCAGATATACTGCTGTTAAATGTACCAACATTAAAGTAAGTTTTTGAGACATTTTTTTTCTTCTGAATAATTATTTGTTTTTCGTCAATAAATACTGTGATTTCTTCTCATGTTACCTTTATTAAAACTCATGAAACAGTGATAATCGAACCCACATTATAATGTATTATATTCGATGTAATTATGTTCGACGTTTACAGTTTTAGTATAGACAAAAATAAAAATAAATAAATATGTAATATATATAATAAATATAAATATAATTCATCTTATTTATAGTAAATTGAGAGAGAACAATATCCACGCGACGTAGTCTTAGGTCAAGCTATTGAATAATTAATTCTGTTGGCAACTCCATGAAATGAAACCACGTAGGGTTGACAAAAAAATACTTTTCAGAAAAGTAAATATTTTATTTGAATTTTTTCTTGTATAACAATGTCACAGGTGTTCGGATAATAAAGTTTGAGTTTCAAAACCTGTTAACAATGAAATGTATAATATAAATTGATAAATCGTGAGTGGAATTCTAAAAAAAAACCATAAAACAAAACTAAACCTCGATTAATGACACATATATTCACTATTTTTATAGGATATCAATTGTCTAAAAATCTAACCGGATAAAGGCAGCCAATAATTGTAACGAACATTCTACTTGAAAGTACTTACTGAGGGTAGAAACTGGAAAATGTTCCACTAATCTAACGATAATCTATGGCATCATTAACCTCTCTTATATCCATAATTATGACCTGAGTCTACATCAGTGGACTTAGTGTCCAAAGACAATACTACTGAGCTATTTATTACCTCATCACGTATGACATTTCAATGCTCTATTTTTGGTTTTTTTTTATGTCGGTAATGTCATAGTTTAGTATAAAGAGTTTTCCTTAAATATTTGCCAACATAGCTATAAAACACTTTAGTAACATAAGCTAAGTAAACTAAAAATATTGGATGTATTTTTGTCCTAAATAAAAATATTATTATTATTAATAATAAATTGTTTTGCTAACTCCCCAAGTCATAAGACTGTTACAGGCTCGCCAAAATTTACCATGTACACGAACATTCCTGAAAAAATTGAATTTATTCTTCAATAAAGTAAATTCAGTTCGATATTAGACCTATATTATAAATGTATTAATTCAAATGTATATATATATATATATATATTCCTAGTAGTTTTGTCATAAATTTAGAAGATATACTGATTATTCTAGATTGTTTTTATATGCTAAGTTTGTAGCCTCTGGCAGTGTAGACGTTTTGTAGGCAAGTACGGTCTGTGTGTTTTTGTTATATGGTCCTTGATATAGGATTTACATTTTACTATGCCTAAGGAGACATTGTAGCAGTTTGAATCCAGGGGTTTTATGTATTAATAACATACAGAATTAAGTTTATACACTTTTTTTAACTATATTATATTCTCACATATATTCTATTTTATTATTATTCTAGATAAGCATTGAAATACCTTTGGATAAGACGTACTTACAGACCGAAATATCCTTATATCAAAAATCTGTCACCATACGAAAACCCATGAATTCAAGATATAAGTCAAATGCTTATGAATTACCCATAGAGTAATAGAGTTAAGACCGATAGTTTCCTTTAAAAATCGATTAAGTCTGAAGCTGAAAAAAATGACTACATGGTATTACGTAATCACCGGCACTTGACATAAAATCAGTATTAACGTTAGTTTGAAATAGCTTCGCTCAGCTTGTGACTAATTCCGTTCTGGGCGTTTTAATTCTATTACTACGTCTAAAGTGTAAAAAGAACATATGTACAGAGTACACGTGCCAGAAATGAAACTCCGTTGACAATCTGTACTTTAAATCTGTAAGACAATTTATTAGTAAGGGATGTATAGCAACGACCGTGAATGAGACATCAAAAACAGGAAAAAAACGTATAATTCTACAGCCAAAAAGTGTAACGGACCTATTGTCTTTGTCTTTTTCCTTAACGATATGTCTCTGTCCATCCTTTAATTTGAAAAATAGTAATGCTAATTAATATACGGTCGTACATCGCGTGACGCAACCTTGAAATTCTACTCTCGTTTCGCGCAAAGAAGTTTCACTTCAAAAATGACACAATAAATTCCGCAATTTCACGACACTACGACGCCAATGGTAAACGTAAAAACGTAAAATTTTAATAAAAATTTCGTTTTCTCACTTCTCCGATATTTATTAAAAGTGAAATATTCCTATAGAATTTTACCATTCGGAAATGGCGGGAGGAGGCTGGCACTCTAATTAAGATAACGCCGGACGGTAACAGGCATTTGACGCGAAAGGTTATCACTATGCTGATAATAAAACACAAAAAAAACCAATCTAAACGGCGAACTTTCCAATTTTGCCGCTTTATTGTGTACAAAATTAAATTATTTTATAAATGTTTTTGTAGTGTATATGTTATGTAAAATGCAAGGGTGTTAACACACGTAAGGACCGGCCCACGGACATGGTGTGGCGAACGGCCGAGGTCATCATTCACTAAAGTAAGGATGCAGAATAAGATTATACAAAGACAGCTTTGTTGAATCGATTCAAAAAACTGAGATCCGTGAGATCAATATTTTTTCGACTTGTTTTATTTGACTTTTTATTCCTAAGTAGTATTGTCCCAGAGATCGAAATTAAACTAAAATCATCGTTTATTGCATATACTATTTATAATTCTTTTTCTTAACATCATTAAAGGCTATCAATAGCAAGTGAACAAAAAAAAAGAACGCCTGACCTACTAAGAAAAAATGATACTGAACTCAATTTATTAATGCTTTCAGGTCAAGAATGCACACTTACTTGTTTTTATTTTCTCGACGTTTTAACCTGGTTACACAGACCGTGGTCACGAGATGACTGAGGTGTTGAGGTGTCTTCATCAGCGGGGTAATTCTTGGAAATTACCCTCGTCTGTTTATGGTCATTAATTATATTTTGGCACACTACATTCGCTGTATCCACTTTAAACTCTGTCGATCGCCTGTGAGGTAATAGTTTTTCAATCACTAGATTCTATGCCGAAGATAGTTTAAATCCGTCTTCTCGATTGAAATTTATGATTTTTAATTTCAATCGCTTCTCTTACTATTCTAGGATAATAGAAGCAATCTGTAGAAAGGATTTTTTGCTGATGTAATTTGATCCAGTGGTTTGCGAATTTTTTCAATGTTTGCAATGGCTGACTTCTGTGTTTCTTGGTTTATGACTGCAGGTATGTGTTCTTTGCCCCTTGCTGCGATTGCACGCTTTGTTTGGTCTATGCATGACGAACCACAGCTGCAGTCAATTTTATAAACACCGGGAGTCTGATATGGTATAGTGTTTTTTGGCGAACTCAGACTATTCTGAACGTTCCTGAACGGAACATATACAGACTTGATGGAGTATTTCTTCAGTACTGCTCCAATTTTATCCGTCGCTCCTTTGATATATGTTAGAAAAGCTGGCTGCCTTCAATTCAAAACACTTTTTCCTAGGCAGACGTTTAGGTTGCCGTCGACTCACATTGTACCCGTTCTTTTTCAATACTTTCCGAACATGGTCTAACTCTTCCTCTATATGATCAGAATCACAAAGATCGTGAGCTCTGCCGATCAAGAATGTTATGAACGCCGAAAGTTGGGAATGGTGGTGTTAGGAGGCATCTATCAGTGTGTGTAGGTTTTCTGTATACTGAATGTACTATGGAGCCGTCTGGCTTCACCATTACTGTGATATTAAGGAAAAATAGTGAACTGTTTTTCTCCATCTCTACAGTAAATTTAGTTTTATTGTGAAGAGAATTTAAATAGTCTAGCAGTCTTTCGACGTCGTGTTTATTGCCTTTTAGTATGCAAAATATGTTATTTACATACCTTTTCCATAGGGGTACTATAAGAGGTCCAGAGGTCAAAGCCTTCTCCTCAAAATGCTCCATCCAGATATTTGCCATAACCAAAGCAACTGGGATCCTATGGCTACTTCATCAATCTGGACATAATACTGTCCTTGGTTTAAAAGGTAGTTTCCGTCCAGACAGTTTTTTAGTACCGTGATGTACTGAGAGGGCAGCTCATATAGCTGACCTGTGTTTATTTTTGCCTATTTACAAATGATCGTGATATCGTAGAAATCATAAAGGACACTCTAATAATCAATACTTTATTAGTTTGAAAAAACGATCTTTTGGACCTTGATGTAAATCGTTTCAACAAGCTTAGATTCGAATCGATTCAAAAATCGATCTTTTTCGGAAAGGATTCCCATGCTTACTAAGACGACTGATTACCTCGGCCGCCCATTGTACTATGTCCGCGGTCCGGTCCGTACGTGTGTTAACCGCTTTAAAAATGCAAAGAAGATTTGTGTTAAATTTTGTAATAAACGCCCGCAACTTCGTCTATGTGTTTTATCTTGTTTGAATTTGGAATGTCTTAATTTTGTTTTGCTTTTATAGCCTACCATTTCTCGAACGACACATGGTTCTCGTATACTGAATTTTATTCAAACCAATATAAGTCTTTTTGAGTTATTAAAAAAATAATCTATTGTTTTCTAAAATAATATTCATAGATTATAATTTTTATAGCAAATCAATCGTTTATTAACATATACTTTTTGATTTTATTTTTAAATCGATCTAATCGCTTTTTAATTCAAGCTGATAATATTTTATTTTTATAAGTTTCTTTGTCGTAGGCTTTACAAAGGTACAGAGGTACAGAGTACAGGGTACAGAGTTTCATCAAAATCGGTGAAGTCGTTTTCGAGTTAAATTTGGACATACACAGATAGACAGAGAACATTTTTTTTCAATGACACACAATAAATAAAAAGATTGAATGTGCAGTTTTATTATGTAAATAATGTAAAGGTTATTTTCGCGTGACGCGAAAGTTTTGTCTCGGAGTAGAGGTACCTTTTTGTTGTGAACCTTTTATACGGCCTTAGGCGTATGTTCGCGAGTCAGCAAGACTTATCATTGGGCCCTTTGTAAAGTTATGGGCTGACGACAGTATGTAACGGAATGAGTGATACGGGTTACTGTTATTTCATGGGCCCCTGTAAAGATTTAGAAATATCACGTTAAATAGCACTTTATACGGGTGGCCATAATATATTAAATATAACTTGATATTTTCATAAAACCTTAGAATTATTATATCAATTTTCTGTGAACAATTTATATGGCATATATTTATATTCATAAACCGCTAAGCCTATAAACTTATCATTTTGGCTATAGGTACCACTTATGATGTAGGCATCCACTACGAAAGGATATTTAGAAATTTAACCCCTAAGGGGGTAAAAGAAGGGATAAACCCTAGTATGAAAGTCTGTCATTTACAAACTAAGAAAAACTGCGCCTGCGTATTATTTTTTTTAGACGGAACCCTAATTATTTTCCTTATTTTTTTTCGGTACTAAGATAAATTAAAAATAGTTCTCATAAATTCAAACACTTGCCAGTAAAACTGTGCATTGAATCTGATTTTATTCAATCTTTTTTAGTTTTAATTTTTTGTACGCGGATCCCTTATCATTTTCGAAAATCAAAAGTACCCTAAGATACGCGGAGTAACTTCATCAAAAGTCCCGTCAAAATCAGTGCAGCCGTACCGGAAATTAGCCGGAAGAAATAGACACACCGACAAAAAAATTAAAAATTGTATTTTTGGTATAGGTACCGGATATACATTTATATGTATTTAAACTGCCTCAGTGGCGCAGTTGTATTACGCTGCGACTAAATTTCTGAGGTCTCGGGTTCGATCCCCGGGTCGGGTCAAGAGGTATTGGGTTTTTCTACTTAGTATCATCCCGGAGTTTGGAATTTGTGCCCGATATGGCGACAGGCTCGCCCCCTGTCACATTTGGGGCGGAACTAAGCTTGGCGAAATGCGGGTGGTTTAGTTCGCTATTTCACCTCTGCCTAACCCTTCGGGGATAACAGGCGTGAGCTTAAGTTATATATATATATACACACACACACATATATATATATACATCCATATATATGTATGTGTGTGTGTATTTAATAAAATCTTGTTAGTTTGATATTATAAATACAATACAATTTTCTATATTAGTATAAAATACATATATACAATAGATTCATGGAATTATCAGTTATATTTACCGTAAATCGTAAAATGTTTATCTTGTTTAGAAACTAAACTCGATTCCCTATGGTTTCAACAGTATTCCAATCCCAGTGGTATGCGTAGGGTTAAAAGTACCGATTTACAGCAAGAACTAAGTTCGTTATCAACCTCCCGCATGCAATAGCAACATATTATACGAAAACCTTTCGCAAAAACATCACCGTGTAAAAATCGTCCACCCCTCTATTATATCTGGGATTAGAGGTCTACCCTCTGGAATCTCTTTTGAATGGTACACAAGATAAGCGGTAATTTATTAGCCCGTAAGCCAGTCGGGAGTGTTCTGTCGCCGAAAGGTTTTAAAAGAAGTCAATCTGTTCCCGGTTCGATATTATTTTAATTCAAGTTTTGTCTAGGTAAATTTATTATCAAGATTTTGTGTATCCGAGAAGTCGCCACTGGTTTTAAACGGTTTTTAACCTGTTTTTTTGTTTTTTTTTTGTGGATTAAAGTTACTTTACAAAAGTTATGTTTAGCATAGATAAAATGAGGGCAGGTCACAGCCACCACTTAAGATATGCAAATACCCCTTAATAAGATATACAAGAGCATGATCCAGTCTGTCGTCTTGTGTGGATTACAATGTTGTCCCATAAAAGTGATGGATGAAAGGAAAATGCATGCAGCCGAGATGAGAATGGTGAGATAGACGTGTGGGGGTAAAGAAAGGACAGGATTAGAAATAAATACATTAGAGGAAGTTTGGAAGTGGTACCAGTGAGAAGGTAAGAATCAGATGATTGTCTTGGTATGGACATGTAATGGGCAGGGAGGAAGAGGATGTTGTAAGGAAGGTATTGGATATAAACGTAAACGGAATTGAAGGTTAATAAAAAAGATAGATGGACTGAGTGAAAGATGATATTAATGTAGTTATGATCTTAAATAGAGATGAAAGGAAAAGGAAGACATGTTGCGCCGACCCCAAATAAAAATGGGGTAAGGGCAGGGAGATGATGATGAGAAGTTCTGTTTAGTATAAAATTGTCGGGAATTCCATAAAAAGATTTTACTCGAAAAAAAGTTACTCTTAAAATACTTGCCATTATTTGTCAGCTTCGTTTGATGCCAAAATCTAACTTAATGGAGCTATTAGACATACAAAATCTATACTATGTCAGCTTATGTCGAAAGTAGCGGAACACACCTATTGGCATTTGGCGACAGGTTTTAAAACTTGCAGGTGGTAGCTATCCAGGTAGGCATTATTAGTAAATGCCCGACCACCATGCTATGGTTTCCTCAGAATGTTTTGCTTCAAGAAAGCTCAGCTGATTTTAAAGTAAGATAGGTGGGCTCGAATCTGCGTTCATTGACACGAAATCCGACCGCATTACCAACTACGCCATCATCGTTTCATTGTCATGTAATAGCACATGTAATGTAATGTAGTGTGGAATGCAACGAGAAGGGAGCATTTTGTTTCGCATTTATAGACCAACTAACAGACATTATACATTTTAAACTAAACGCATATTACGATAACTTTACAAAACTCTGTGAGCAACTATGTAAATGCATGATATTAAATTGAGAACTCAGACCTGCGAGCTTAGCTGGATTGTACAGGTCATATATAGAGTTGACTTATAGTTTCATATTTACCGTGTTATAATAATAAGATGACGTGACTTTGTGCGGTAATTTTAGAATCATGCTCCGTTTAAACGGACAAGTATTTTAGCTTTATTTAGTGGGTTATTATTTTAAATTGATTTGACAGTTGTCCCTTTCGTGTTTTGTAACTCATTCTTTGGGCGCCGATAGCAATAGATTTCTGAAATACTGATCTGAAAAATTCTGTTGTCGACCGCATGCCCTCTTAAGTAATAAGCGGAATTGTTTTTTAATTATTCCGTGGTAAAATCAATCGTTGTTCTACGAGTATAATAAACGTCAAGAAAATATCTTGTACTATATCATAGTCAAAGGGAAAGTTACTTGTTAAAGCTAAAGTTAGTTTCCGCTTTGACGCTGAATATTGGAAGTACGTGGGGTGATTACGAGTAACGATAATGGAACGTTTTGGGAACGATTACATTTTTTTCGATTTTGTGTTTTGTTGTAGGATATGCAAGTTGTTTTTTATTTTACATGGTATATGCTGCTCAGAGCTTTGACCACAATCTCACCTAATGTAAAGTGACGATGTGATCTAGGATGGTAAACGCACTAAGCCTAGATACTGGTTCTCAAGTGATGTTGCGGGAAGACACCTATTGGTATTTGGCAACAGGTTATCGAACTTAAGGGTAGTAGCTACCTAGACGGGTATTGTTGGAAAATGCCCTACCACCATGCTATGGTTACTTACGATGATTTCATTCACCGAAAGTTCAGGCTGATTTTAGAGTTGGATATGTGGGTTTGAACCCACGTCCATTGACGCGTAATGCAGCTGCACTATCCACTGCGCCATCATCGCTTTAAAATTCGATTTGTGTATTGTTTTAGATATATTTAGATACTGTCCCCACTTGTTCAATAATTAGTGTTTGCTACTGCACATAATACATTTTGATTAAAATAAGTTTGTTGTAAAAAGAAATACATTCTTTTTAACTTCATAATTTTTTCCATGAATTTACGTCTCATAGTTTACTCAAACCGAATGACGAAAAAAAAAAATTATCAATATATATAATTATTACATTTTGAGATACCTACCTAAGAAAAAATAATGATTAGATGCAGATTCTAAAGGAATCGTTTACATATAAATATACTGGAGAAACAGAACTATCCATGTTTTAATCAGATGAAATAAATTAAGCAATTATTTACTTGTACAATGTATATTGTAATTGAGAAAGTTTACGTAATGTTTCTCATACTAAGTTTAAATGTGAACTCAAATATACAAAGTAGTGTAAATTTTGATACGATATTTTTTACGGTAAAACCTCCAAATAAACATATTGTTTAAAAAATAACTGACTATTATATTTTTTTTAGGTTTTATTACAGTTTGAACAATATAAAAGTAAACCATTAAACGTTAAACACGCATACGTAAAGTAATGGCCCCAATGAACGGTTTATAAGGAATAAATTAAATCTTATAAATTTTAGGAATACCGTCACGCCTACATCAGTGACACTGCTCTTTTGTCCATTATTCAGAATGACTGGCGAGACATTCCCTCAGCCGCCTACATTTCGCTCCTACAGAATGATAATCACTTTATTGCTTAATTTACTTGTACTATATAATAATTTCATTTATTACATATAACATTGATTTTGTAAAAGATTATAAAATTATATATAATTATACTTATGAACATATAAACTGTAAGCCTTTCATTAATGTGTTATAAGTTCACTAACTTAGTCGTTAACTATAGGCTTGGCGTAAATGTAGCTCGCCGGAGCTATTAAGAACTATAAAAGGTATCATGTTCACTTCTTTAATATGCTACAGCTCAATTTGTTGACGTATTACAACAAAGTGATAACATAAGAAAACTTAAACGAATACCAAAATAAAACCTATATGGAATAATAATGTTAAGATTTATATGTTTTTAAAAACATAGGTAATGTTTTAACAACAAAGAATAATTTTATTACCACAATTTTATCTAAAAAGAGGCAACACAGTTAAAAACGATAAAAGCCTACAGTAGATCTAGTAGTGGCGCTCAAGTAAAATTGATGGAATACTATAAATGCTTGAAGACTGATTTGATTTTTAGGGAGGTAACTAACGAGGTTGGTGTTAGAAAACGTCCTACAGCAAAACTACGATTGTAACGTAACGACTTTAGTAGACATACAGCATTTAGACTGAAGTAAGGCTTGCAATAGAATTGAATTGGAAACGACAATTTGTCTCCTTTTAGTTTTAACAATAAAATCGTTTCTTGTATTTTGTGGTTTTGTTTAGTCGTATAGTGGTCTTATCAATTCTTGACCTTATACGGAAATTAGAAATTACCCCAAAAATAAACGCTAATTTACACGAATTTAATTCAATATATTATTAAAATAACGTCAATAAAATTAAAAGGTATTTTGCTAAAGAAAAATAACACTCAATACATATATAATTAATAAACAGCACTCGCAAATCTAAAATTCCAAATTCAGTATTACAGTTCGTTTGTTTCGCGTAATATATCAATTATTCGTAACAAAACATCCCAATAAAATTCAGACGAGCCGAGGTTTCTTGCCATTCCGATATTTATTGGGAACCGGCGAAATGGTCTCCCGAGGTTACAGGGGAATGAAGTAAACGATACATTTACGTAAGTTATTGGTGTACATCTGCAATACATTATTTTTGTATCGATATGATTTGGTGCGTCTACTTTTACCTTTTACAAATTAGGGTTTGTTTACTTATATGATATCGGGATGTAATAGTTTTTAAACGCTTAATATAGAAACAAATGAATCTATGATATCCTTGTATAGTCGTCTCGTTTACAATCCTGGTGTTCGGCTTTTGGTCGAAAGTAGTAATCGTTATTGAAAAATGTAAAGAAAATACTTTCTTTTTACACTAAAACTAGTTTAGGGTTTTTAAAGAAAACAAAAGGAAATTGATTGATAAACAGACGAGAATATGGTAATTTTGTTAACTAAAGGCTCACCGCCGTATTTATAGACAAGTAAAAACCTTTACTTACTTAAGAGAACTTTTCAGTAATACATAGCTTAGCATAGAAGTAACTACTTTACCTTTTACCATAAATACGGGTTAGTTTATCTATTATTCTAAATTGAGATTTATAAAACTGCTCACATAAGTAAAACGCATTAAGAAAATAGTAAAGACAAAACAAACGTCAAATTGGTATTTACTATTATTTATGTAGGAGTTTTAGTGACACCTTGGTTTGTTATGTGATGATTTTTATTATTATTATAAGCTTGCTATATTTGACTCTATACTATATGATGTTGAAGACATTTCACGTCATATAGTTTGTTTACTGTGTTCAAGATATTAGAAATAAGAATATGGAATGTAAATTTTGAGGAGACTCAAAAATTATCTGGAATTTTCTAGCAAGATAAGTCATCGACTCGCTAGAGTATTCAATTATAGAAATTCGATTGGAAAAACTTATGTGATACTAGAATAATTGTGTACTGAATTTAAAACGTTCTCAAAAACTATTGATTTATGATGATTTAAAAATCTTTAAAACAAATTTTTGGCGTCAACATATTTTGTCATTTAGTAGTCCTTGTTTGTATTTCATTAATTTCAGTTTTTAATTCTATATTATGTTATGTTGGTGTTGATGTAGCTGCGTTATTGCGCATAAGTCAAGTGAGTTGAAAACATTGATACGGAGCGTAAATTCTCAGATGCCTTAAACACTGCCTGAAAGTTTAACAAAGGGTCGACATTTGTTTGTTGTGTTCCTGATGTTAGATTGGCTGTATGGTAAAGTACCTTTGCATTGTTCTTATTAAGGAATAAATAGAACAGAAGGAGTTTTTGGGGGTGCTTGGCGCGATTTTGGTCTTTCATGTTGTCGTCCTTGTTTATAATTCATTATATTGCAGTATTTGACCATATATTATGTAATTTTGGTGGCATTTTACGTGATATAGTGTAGTTATGCTACGCAAGTGTATTGAAGTGAAAATAATGACACTGAGCGCGAATTCTAAAATGTCCCAATCACTCCCGTTGTGGTCGTAACAGAAGGCCACCATTTTGTTACCGCGATTCATTTATTGAAAGTGTTCCTATAGTCTGACTTGGCTGCATGGTCTACTAGTATCTTTTCCTTAAAAAGGAATAAATTGAACCAAAATAAAAAATAGTTTTTTGCCCGGATCTCAGTCTGCAATGTAGCAGTTGTTTTCTTTAATTCATTAAACTTGTGTATTAGACTCTATATCATGTAATCTTGATGGCGTTTTGTGTGATATAGTTATTGTGTTCAAGTTATATTTATTATAGGAGATAACGCGTAGCATGTATTCTGAGGTGCCGACAAAGCTCCATGAAAAGTTTGAGTAGGATGGGCCACCGTTTTGCTGGAGCTTGGTAACTCTGATACAAGATTGAAAATACAACTTACCCACATGACATTAGCACAAATTGTGTGTACACACATTGCCATTGTCTAAAAAGAAACAGAACAGGATAAAAATCTACACATAACTTTCGACATGTATAATATTCTTAAGAGTTTTTGGCGGGATCTCAGTGTGCCATGTATTTGTTTTGTCTTTAATCCATTGGCTTGCATATTTGGGTTCTATATTGTGTAATTTTGGTGTCGTTTTGCTTGATATAGTGTTAGATATTGTGCACAGGTGAAGTGTATTGGAAATAATGACGAGAAACTTTTATTCTGATGTACCACGAAAACTCTATATTTTAGCAGAATGAGTTACCCTCTCGAGCTTAGAAACGATTACACAAGATTGAAAACATAACTTATTACATTAGGACGCCAGAGTTGCGTATTTGAATCGCAGATTACTATTAACCGTCCAAAAGAAGAATATTCTTAAATTGTTTAATAAAACATTATCATAAACTTAATACTGATACGTAAAATAAATGAAGAATTGTCTGTGTCGGCAAAAATGATAAGCTGTGTACAAGTTTTTGTTAGCTGAAGTGTTCGAACGATCCCGTTTTGACGGGAGTAGATACAAAATAAACTGTCAAATTTTATGACGAACCCAAAGTGACGCAGAGTTTTTAGTTGCTCATTCAAAAAGCCTTTGAGCATCAACATAATTTTGTTGGATAACTATACTTTATTTTATATACGTAAAATATTTTACGAGCGAATCTGTGAGAGATGTTTGTGTTATAACAACAAAATATTGAGGTCTAATGGTAAATTTGTCTACCCAAAGCTACCCAATGGGCTGTTTTCATGTCCACTCTTAGTAAATTTATTATTGAGTAAATATAGTGGGTTCACGATTACTATAACGTTATTGCTTTTTTTATTATTATTCAAATTCAGCAATATTACTACACTTCATCCAATGTTAAATACTTTCCAAGAACGATAGATGAGAATTTATTGACAGTCGCCATCATTTTGAAGCGATGATGGCGCAGCGGGTAGTGTGGCCGGATTCCGCGACAATCGAAGCGCGTTCGATCCACATCTATTCGACTCAAAAATCGGCCTGAACTTTCGGTGAAGGAAAATATAGTGAGGAAACCATAGCATGGTGGTAGGGTATTTTCTACTGATGCCCGCCTGGGTAGCTACTACCCTCAAGTTTGAAAATCTGTCACCAAATACTAATAGGTGTGTTTTGGCAGCATACGGCAGATTGTGGTCAAAGCACTGAACCTATTCAGTGTAAAAAAACATATATTTTCATCATCATCGTCATCACCAGCTAATAATCGTCCACCGTTGGGCATAAGCCTCTCTTCTTGTACACTACTCGTTTCGGAAGGCTAGTCTCATACGTGTTCGATATCGTCCACGCAACTGACGTGTGGCTGCCCGATTCCCTGTTTATACCCACGCGGCTACAATTCCGTCAGCTTACATCTACCATAGCTAAAGCTTCTAGGTGAGTCGGAGTATACACTTGCAGATCTTGCAACGCAAATCATCTTAAGGTCATAGTTATTCAACATGTGAATCGTGGTCGCGATTGAATCGAGCACGAAAGTCGTACAATCCTACAAGGTAAATAATTTTTTTTGATATTTGACTATCGACGGAGACAAAAACAGGGAAATAGCGTGTCCCGCTCTAACGTGTATTTACACATTATATTTGATTCACCTCTCTGAAGTTAGGAGCGTTAAAGTCTTAACTATTGGTCTCGAAGTTATGTCAGAGACTAGCTGCGTGCCCGCGGCTGCGCCTGCGTTTCATATATTCTTCACTGAATTTTATTCGTTTAATCTGGAACCATAATTTATGTTTAGTACTAAGATCAAGGTAAAACATTTCTCATAAATTCAAGCAGTTGCCCGTAAAACTGTGAATTGAATCGGATTTTACTCAATTTTTTATGAGTTTTAATTTTTTTATGCGGAACCTTAATTATTTTCGAAAATCAAAAGTACCCTAAGTAACTTTAGCTATCTACAAAAAAATGTCCCGTCATAATCCGTACCGCCGTTCTGGAGATTACCCGGAACAAACAGTCAGACAGACAAAAATTAAAAGAAATACATTTTTGGAATAGGTATCGTGTATAAATTCATATCTACTTGGTAAAAAAAAAATTGACATTACAAACAGACACTTCAATTTTATTTATTAGTATAGATAAATGTCAATTGAAAAACCGACAGCCACTTATGTGACAAATAAACAACCCAATAACTTTTTGGCAGTTATTCGACTCTTAATCTGAGGATTGAAAAATCAGCCCTAGATAAAATACCGAATTCTATGAGAATTTAATCCTTTTGTATTATATATAATAATCTTCTCAGTAACATACAAACCAATGAATTCTGTCAAATATTTTTCCTCATGTTCCTCAATTCATGTCACGTAAAAGGTTCAATGGGTATTGTCACTTACTCAATGACAGGGGATAATGTAATATCAGGGGAATGACGACGAAGTTGTCGGAAAATATTTAGCTTTTGTTTGATGTAGGTTGGGCAACACGCCCGAATCATTCGTAAAGGGTATAATGAAAGACAAATCACATTCATATAGCATAATATTTTATTACTAGGTGTGCCTCTATGCTGTGTACTAGACTGCCTCGGTGGCGCAGTTGTATTGTGGAACAACTGTCATTCTGAGGTCTCGAGTTTGAGGCCGAGTCAAGTGATATTATGTTTTTTTACTCAGTATTATCCTGGAGTCTGGAATTTGTGCCCTATGGCGATAGGCTCGCTCCATGTCACATCTGGGACTCCTGGGGAAATACTCGGAGTGAAATTGTTGTTGTTGTTGTTGTTGGGTGTGTGGCCTAAATTTTTGGATTGTTTTTTTTAATGATGATGTTAAATTCCTAATACAGTTACATTCCCTTTTTTATCCTCTCTGGGGTCTTGAGCTAAAGAGGGACCTGGGAAGATAGGAAAACCAATATTATTAAGTACTGGGTTGTGTGACCCCGGCCCCGCTTGCGTATACTAAGGGACTGACAGACAGATAGACGGTACCTTGTATATACTGTAAGGATAAAATGTAAGAAGGTACGGTAGTTGTCATTTTTGTCAAATAATCTATTATTCTAAATACTTTTCCTATATTCTGAAACAAATCATTTAATGTAATAAAATATATACTAAAACGTTACCAGATAAAAAATCTGTGTAAATTATTCAGTGGTTCTCGTGTTATAAGCCAACTAACAGGCATACAGATAGAAAGAGATAGATCGTAAACAATACTCGTATTAGTAAATCTCATATCTTATTTAGGATTCCTAGCTTTAAATGCGCATTTCACGAATACTGCTATTACACGAGTTATACGAAACATTTACGCGTACTAATTTAATGCTGTTATTCATGGGTTATTAGATGATGACGGAGTGCAGTTATTTAGACATGCCCCAATGAATTTGACTTTTTTAATATATAATTCTAAGCCTGATAAATACTAATTTGCATTTTATATACAAATTCAAAAATTCTATATAAAATTTGGCCCTGATAAGGCGTTCATGAACGTCAAAATACTACCACCAGTTCGGAAAACAATCCAATCACTGAGAAGAACCAACAAGTAATTCGAACTGGTTTTTTGTTAATATGTGTTAACATTTTTACAAGCTTTATTAGTAGATGCACAGAGAAGGGTGTCATTTCTAGACATGACAATCGTTCACATAATTATCCATCCTATAATAATATTTGAAAATTAAAACTTACTTTACATGGTACCTGAACTTATTGTCCGGTAGATCGATAATATGCCTTGGAACTTTATTGTAAAATCTAACACCTAGAAAACTATTTTGACTTTTTTCTTAGTTTTTTTTATTACTTTTTTGTGTTTTTACTTAGCTAATGATGTCGACCGGAAGAGTTTTTACAGCTTTATCGAACTTTGGTGTCAGAGATGATAAAGAAGAAATCAATTTACAAATGGCGGTTAAATTACACGAATGTGTGAAAGAGATAGCAGGGCAATAGATGCAATTCACAAATAGTTTCCTTATTAAAGCTATACTATATGGTTTAAATTACAAACATGAAATCAGCCACCGAGAAATGAGAATCCCGCGATATTGTTCTGGTCTCCTTAGACACAATTTCACGCTTCGTTTCCACGACCCTACATAGTCGTAGAAAGGCGAAAAAAAGACTTGACTGGACGTAATAAGAGAATAACTGTAAAAGTGTTGCCTTACTTATTTATATGTTTTATGATTCGTGAAGCAACAATTGAAATAAAATACGATAGCATTGAAGTTACAAATTATTATGAAACAGATCAATATTTGATTTCGATATCGGGTGATGATATTACATAAAATGGTATTAGTGTTTGCGAAAATCGCATGGGTGCAGATGCTGAAAAAAAGTTGACATTTGCTTGGCATCGATTTTACAATACATCTCTACATTATTAGAAAACGTTAAACCATACTTGTTACTTGTACATGTCTGTTACGTAATTCTATCAGCTTTTTCTAAGGGCTGGAATATGCCTAAAACATTCCACTAAAATGATGGCATTTTAGATAGCTACAAACTATAAAAACGCTACCAACCGCTTTCGTTACATTGCTCGTCGTGTTCTTTCTTTCACTCTTACACGCAAATCAAATTACACATATCACTCTTGCATTTTGTGGTGACAATGGAATAAAATAGAACAAAATAATATTCTATTGGTAAATTTAAAAAAAAATATTAAACGTGTAAAGTTTGGAAGACAGTGTACGGAATGAAGACATTAAAGAATTGATGTAGTGACGTATATGTACAAAAATGGATGCTACGGGACAAGTTACCTTACTTTTACGCTAGCACAATAAACGTAGATCGCAGGCAACGCGTCTACACTTACAAAGCATCTTAAGTTGGAAGCGGTTTTATAATACAGGTTGTCTGAGCACATTAGAATTTAGCATGTGTTGCTTATGAAACAAAAGAAGCCGCTAGCGTATCCAATAGCGCAGTAAAGCGAGATGAACCTTCCCGGAATAAATTCATCGTGTTTCAAAAAGGGAGAGACGAGAGGAGGGTGTTACGATGGTAAAACGACGAAATTCGTTATTAAAAAAGTTTTTATTGGATAGAGAAGTGGCTTTGGACGAATGGACGCTTATTTTGTATTAAAAAAAACCTGCATAATATTGTATTTAATATACGTATATTTTAAAATGGCTCCTACACTTTTCATTAATTGCTTTTTCCTTTGTCGCATTCTAATAAAACCATTGTATAAATCTTATGTGTGTTGGTTTGTAAAAAAATCCGAAATTTGTTTCCCTTCTTTGTATGCTTTAACAAGGTTTAGAGAGGCAGTTTAGATTTAGATTAACTTTTTTAGGAATCTTTTAGCAATCTCACTTGATGGCAAGTGATGATGTGGTAATAGTAAACACAATGAGCCTAGAGGCATTGCTCCTTTAGTGACGTTGCCAGATTACTCCTTTAGTGACGCTGCCAGAATACACCCATTGGTATTTGGTGATAGGTTTTTAAGCTTGCGTGTTGTAATAACTCAGAAAAGTTTTGTTAAAAATACACTATCGCCATGCTTAATTTCTTCACGATGTTTTTATCACGTAAACCTTATGCTCATATATATAATAGGAGGGTTCGAATATACGTCCATTGGCGTGGAATTCGTCCACACTGTCAACTGATAACATTTCATTGCAAAAATCTGTTTTATAGTTATTTTGTCCTTGACTTGTTGACTTTTTCTCCATACCAATTAGCAGAATAACAATTGAAACAACAAGGAGAAACAATGAAAAATTTCAAGGAAAAAAGTTTATGAAAAGTCCTTTATTCATAAGACGGTTTTTTATTGATGATACCTCAAAAATGGATTTACTGATTTGCTTTTTATTCGTCTCTCGACTCGAAATATTTCCTCGGATGTGGGAAAAAGAACTAAATTTATTTAAACTAATATTAGCATAAATGATGTTATCCGCCATTCTCTTATCTGTGTCGGAGCTGTCAGTGTTTTAGAGCCGGTAGGATTAATTCGTGAAGACGGTAAGCGACTAAACGGCATATAATTGGTGCCCTGGAGGATTAGAAAAACTTTGCTTTGGGATGCCACTTGCGTAGATACCCGGGCTCTTTCTCATTTCCCGGTTACTATTAAGAAGCAAGGAGCGTGGAAGCCTCCACGCCATTCAACTACATAAATTCAAATAATTTATTCGTGTTTGAGCCTTTTAGAGTTGAAACTATGTACTGAATGCACACCTTGTATAAAGACCTTGCAGGGCGTTTGCTCGAGTTCATCTAGAGAATTAGTATTGATACACAATATCGCAATGTTGCTCTAGCTTCTTGGCCACTCTGCCTAGTGGCATCGATTTGTGTTGTATAGACTAATTTTATTTCTTCATAATATTGAGTGAACATTTATTATATGATAATATAATATAATATAATTATTGTACCTAACGCAAAGGTAACCAGGTGAAATTTTTATAATGCCTATTGCTTTACTTCAGGTATACTTTTGAACTGATTCCGCTAATAACAGAATAATATATTCAAATATTACAATATAAGTAATGAATTATCTCATATGCACAATGGCACATGTTAGTCCCGCATACATGTAAATTGTGATAATATCGTAAGCCGACACGTCGAGTAATCCTTGTCCATTGTTTCAGGATTATATCCGGGCTGACCCGGCAGGGCTCTACGATAGCTTACAAATCTAATTCAGGCTATCGCGCGAGGTCATAGCTGCACGCGACTGATGAAGTGATGTCATGATTTACCAACGTTTATCGCTATTTAGTTATTAATATTCAGTCAACGTGCTGTTTAATTGAGACCAAATGCTTTAGAATTACGGACAAGGGATTTTTTGGACATAATTTCTACTCAGTATCATCCCGGAGTTTGGAATTTGTGCCCGATATGGCGACAGGCTCGCCCCCTGTCACATCTGGGACGGAACTAATCTCGGCGAAATGTAAGTGGTGTAGTTCGCTATTTCACCTCTGCCTAACCCTTCGGGGATAACAGGCGTGAGCTTGTGTTTATGTTTAAGAATCTTATTTAAACATTTTCTGGCTTGTCATTATTAAAAAAGTTTCTAAATAATCTAGACCCTATTAACTGTTATACTCCCGTCTAAGTGTAATCAAATAAGTAAGACAGGTTTTGTTATTTTTTGCTATGTTTCTTGTAATCTTGCGAAGGAAATACTTTAATTTTTATTTGTGGTTATTTTACATGAGACAATTTATAAAATAGATGCTAACCATGTTGGTCATAGCGAGGTTCAGCTTAGTTGAGGCCGCGATTTTTCTACTAGGGTATAAACTAGGCACGGTTAGCCCTACCAGAAAAAGCTGTTTTAGCAGTCAATGTTCTCTCATGTTGTTAGTAGTCACTACACTATTAAAAAATCGTCTATTTTACGACCATACACGAGCGGGTAATCATAACGGACGTGCCATTTTCAGTGACTATTTGAAAGAGCCATAATAACAAACTCAGTTGTCAACGAAATAATTGAACATATTTCAAACATGTCTAATAAGATTCCGCCTATAGCTCATGTTATTCTCATTGTCGAGAATAAAATAAATTCCGATATATTGAATATCGATAAAAATAATGATACATCACTATCGCTAGTATGTCACATAGCACTGCAGTCGGCTGAAATGCGCTTCGCTGAAGTCTCGTCTACCGGGATCTGTTGTAGTTTTTATTTTGTTATAATTGAATTTTAACACAACGAGATGATACAATGAAAATGGCTTTGACTTAAGCTCTGTACACAGTTTCTTTGTTTAAATGTCTCAGATAATTCTTTGTTTTTCTTACTTTTTTCCCCAAGACAAAATTTTAACAAATAGTTTGCTAAACGTTCTATCATAAGAGATTTCAAGACATTTCAATCCTCTGTTTATTAACCAATTGTCTTCTTTATTTAGTCGCTATTAATGAGCTTTAGTGTTATCGAGAAAAAAAAATTGAATTCTGTTTTTTTTTCCTTCAAAATTCCTCATCATGTTTATAGTTGATTCTCGGCTACAGGGTTAGTATAATTGACCATTAATACAATAAAAGTAATAACTAATAAGAAAGGCATATTAACTAATCTTACAAATACAGCATGTAACGTAACAAAGACTGGAATTGCTAGAATAAAATTTGATTAAAAAATTGCGTTCTGTGTACACTTTTACATTTATTGGTACAACATACTCATAGAATTTTTATATTTAATCAATCAAAGCTGACGTCACAAGCTTCATAATCGCCCTGGCGAATCGGATAAAATTATTACGTCTTGTTTTAAAGAGGCTGTCGACACATGAACTGTATGTAACGATTAAACTTCCGTTTAAAAATTTGTCGGATCAACCAATTTCTCTGTTCCTCAATCTCTGCTCCTGATTTACCTGCCAAATTACAGTAAAGTATTTATATAATTTAGGAACATAAATCCCCCAATAATTTTGGTAAAATTGTCAATTTTTTTTATAAAATTTTATTAAAATATAATTGTTATTTGTTTTTTGTAAACTAATTTACTTTCTTTAAGGTCCAAATCAAAATTATATTTATTATTGAAAAAAAAAAAATTTCCGTATGAATAGTGTAAATATGTTTCACGTGGCTGTATAGCCATAAATGCGCTTGCCTTCCGGCACAGATGATAAATAAAACAATTGGCGGCAAGCTGTAAATTCGTCTTAAATTTGTTATTTACCCACTTAATAAATATACATTTTAATAATATGGCTGATGAAGACGCTCGCCCGCTCGTCTCGGGAGAGTCTACATCGATCTGAGGATGCCTCTTGGAGAGACAAAACACGTGTAATCAATTACGATTATCACACGACAACAATGGTAGCTCATTTATTTAATCTAATTGAATTTATTAAGTATTATTTGTTTTGTAAAGTTTTGTTTATTAATTATTTAATTACACATTTATTTTATATTTAAATAAAAAAAATGTTATATTTTAAAATTTCTGAGTTCTTTATTTTATTTAATAAGATAAATTGAATTGTATATTTCTTTATATATTACTATTTACTTAATTATAAGAAATTATTATACATTAGTATAAACAAATTAGTTTTCAAGAGACGTGATAGCTGAAAAATCATTTAAAGAGGAAGATAAGTAAAAATCGTCCATATTATTTGTGATAGATTTCCGCAAAGTTCATCAATCGAATATAAATTTTAATATTAAATAAATTAAATGTATAATGTAAAAATTAAGTTTTATTTCCCTGCATTCTTTTGAGAAAAGCACTATATATGCCACAGCGGAAACGGCAATTGCTTCTCTCGTATTAGTGTCAGACTCCTGCAAATGCCTATTTCACGGCCTTTGCAATAATCTACTATTGTTAATAGTGAATTTATTAATTCAAACGTAGTGGAAAGTTTGACACGGATGTTGCGTACTCCGATGTTATGTTAATTTGTACTGCTTTATCACTGCAATCAGAGACGTAATTTAAAACTTTGCTTTTAGCGATAATAAAACATATATTTAGTTTCTTGTATCGTGCAATGTGTTAGCTACAATCCAGATAGGAGTATTTAAATTTTGTGAAAAAGGATTTACTAAAAAACCCCACGATAACGCTCAAATTGTTACACTTTAATGATGATAATATTTTTAGTAATTTGGATTCCGAAAATATTTAAATTTGTCCCATTTTTGCAAGGCAAATGTTGACCTCTAACTTCTATAATCGTTAGGAACCCATTAGGTACATGTTTTACCAAAGGAAAGTTTAGTAGAAAAATTGTTTCTTGCTCTACGATTACGCCCTTACAAATGGCTATATAAATCTTCTAGAAGAAAATAGGGCTTAAATGTTTATGTTAAAGAATCGACTAATGTATATCAGATGTGTAAAATAAAGTAGGTAATAATTTTCTTGAATTTATTTTAAGGCTCTTGTTCGTTATTGAAAATTAGGAATAGTTTACATTTTGGACATGTTTGGTGTAAAAATATTTGAATTGTTAACAGTTGAAACCAAAATGTTAATTAAACTTTACTTGTGTTGATTGTTACGGGTCTAAATAAACTTTAGTTCAAGTAATACCTGGCAAAATGAATGAGGTAACCACGAAAGCCCACACGGAATTTTATAACATAACATAACATAACCTAAGCGCACCCCTGTTATCCTTGAAGGGTTAGGCAATGATGAAATAGCGAACTACACCACTCACATTTCGCCGAGCTTAGTTCCATCCTAGATGTGACAGGGGGCGAGCCTATCGCCATATCGGGTAAAAATTCTAGACTCCGGGATGATACTGGGTAGAAAAACCCAATATCACTTGACCAGACCCGGGGATCGAATCAGAAACCTCAAAACGACAGTCGTACCGTAATACAATTTCACCACCGAGGCAGGAAGTTAATTTTATGCACTTTCAAATTACTCAACACTCTTCTAGTTACTTGACTTTCATCTCTTCTCAAGACATGTCCATACCACGGTCACCTATTTATCTTTAACTTCTCTGCCACTCGTGCTATTGTCAAGCTTCCTCTAGTATCGGTTGGGTAATAAAATGGATAAAGTTTCTTCGCATTTCAAATGAAAGGTTATTTTTTTTACATTTATAGGGCTATATGGCGGACGCATTAACACCCTCCAGCCAAACTCTTATAATTTTTGTTGGGTGGCTAAAGATGTCTGTGGTCTAACGTTATCGTGATGAAAAACCACACTCTTTCTATTGATCAATTCCGGTCGCTTCCTCTCAAATATTTACTTTACTTTACTTCATTAGTTGTTGGCAGTAGAGATCCAAATCTATGGTTCTACCCGGCGGTAAAAGAACATGATGAATATACCCTTCCAATTCCATCATAAACCCAGCATCACTTTATTGGGAGTTAACGCAGGTTTTGCCACAAGCTGTGATAAATTAATTTCTAACCTTATCTATTTTAATTTTATGACACATCCATCTTCACATTAGAATCTCTACTTATATAGATATATATATATATATATATATATATACATTCTTTATGATATAATTATTAAAAAAAAAACATTAGTTACATTTACTATAATTTATTATACAATTCAAACTTTAATCTAAGATATTCAACTTCGTTTATATTTAGCACACTTTCATACGTTGGTTTGCAAATCTCCGAGCGATTTGTTACGACTGAGATGGATTTTGGTTAAGGATTCCCAGAAATACCGCTTGGCGGTATCTCGTTAAATAAATGACATCTGGTCCTTCACGAGTTCGTTTTAGATAATCAAAATACTTATTTATGTATGAAAGGAGTTTCTTTGAAGTGAAAACTTCTTTACCCGTGTCGTACGATATTTAGTAGGGTAATAAATTATGGGTTCGCGTCATCGACGTGCTAATGTGACGTATTGCGTTAAACTGGTTATGCAGAGAAATGAATAATAAAAACTAGCATTTATTTTTGAATATTTCCAATATTGGTATTGTAATATTTGCATTTAATTTTTTGTTATGTTATTTATGGCGCATTTCAATATGCGATCTCAATCTGTTTTACCGAAATTTCAATCCTTTTTTCACAAAATTGTCCGATCAGTGTCAATGATCATTCAGAAAAACCGGTATATTTTTGGTTTGATCTCAATCTTAACTTTTAAGATTCTATATTGAAACCCGCCGTTAGTGAGTAACATTACGTTTTTAATCTTACAAAAATACAGCAAAACTTTCAAACTCAATCAAACCCAACGGTTAGTTTGTATGGACATATAAATAACATATTTTTGATATATGATATAAAAAGTTCAATATTGTTTTAACATAAAATTTATTTATTTCCAACGTTTCGGGTTCAGGATTTATTACTTTCGTAGCGAAACATAATAAAACTTTTCCTGTTTTATTATTATAAAAACGCTAGTAGAAATTTATTCGCCTGCAGAATTATTTTACGTGTTAAAGCTGGTTACATGTATTTTGTATTTTATTATAATACTTTTTACATATATAGTTTTAAAATTAGTTCATTTATAATCCGAGTCTGGAAATGATACCCCTCTGTGCTTCCGCTAAAAGTGTCAATAACTATGAATTGTATAATTTATATATAAAAAAAAACGTATTTATATATTATAACGTGCCTTCTCATGAACCAAATTGAATAAAGAATTTTTAATTTTAATTTTCTAAAAATAAAACTCTTTTTTTTTCCTTTAATCTCGTACTAATTTTGCAACTATATTGCAAAATATTATACGTGATTTTGATTTATTTATTAAATTGGATTATAGTTTTGTGTTTAAAATCACACACAGAATAAAACGGAGAGTTTAAAAAAAATATGTTCAACCAGTCTAGACAAATGCAATGAATGTCAACTAATTTTAAAGTCTGAGAAAAGTACTAAAGATTAAGGATTACTTGCTATCTGGTAGTAGAAGCTTATTGTATGTAAGTTTATTGAATATTTCAGTAAATTATAGAAGAAATGGGAATTAATGGCATTGGCGTTATAAAACCTTATCCTTTCTTACTGGAAGATTCGACAAAGATAAAGATTCAATGGTTTAGTCAAACAATAGTGTGATAATAAATGTAAAGCTAAAAACCAACACAGAAGAAGAATAAAGTACAGCGAAGTATAGAGTTATTAAATTAGTTCTTTCCACACCAGACAAGTTTGGTCAAATAAACGATCGGGATGATTTTAATATCAGAAATAAGGATATATGACCGTACCACGCAGTATTAGTGTTCAGTTTTATAATAAGATCCCAAAGCAAATTACCGATTTACCTAACAATAAGTTCAAGCACTATGTCAAGCAAGTCTTAATTTCAAAAGGTTATTACAGGGTGAAACATTACGTGAACGATAGTGATATCTGAAAATGACACCCCTCTATGTGCTTCCGCTAACAACGGTTGTGACTATAATTTGTATAGATTTTATAAATTAAAAAAAAAAAAAGAAATCAGATCGAGTTTCTTACCGGCTCTTCTCGACTGGGTTATTTTCCGAACCGGTGGTAGTGTTTTGACGTTCATAATCGCTTTCTCGGAGCTTACATTGTATAAATATTTTTTTAAATTTAGATTATAACCAGTCCACATGCCATCGATCGAAGGAGTGAACAGAACCATGTAGGCAGCGTAGACTAATAAAATTATTACACAATCCTGGTAATTTTTTAGTTAGAGTTCATATTAATATGGATTTCCACTGACGATTGTGTTTCCATAACATTTTTTTTTTTATTTTATTTTTCTGACAAATTGTTGTGAAGCACGTTAAAATGATATAAATTTTAGTTGTCGTACATTTTCCTGGACAATGGACAGCGGTTCCACACTTAATCAGGAAACAAAGTTTGCAACAGGTTTTTCTATAAATGTTTCATTATAAGTGATGTTGGCTCAATAGTAGGATGATCGGATTTCGCATCGATGGACATAGGTTCGAATCCACATATCTACTATCCATCCATTAAAGAGAAAGACTTCCTTGACATAGATTTCTCTCAAAAATCTCCACGACGACCGGTCCTGCGCCACCTGCATCCAGCGGATTCCCGCGACCTTCACCAGGTCCTATTTAGTAATAAACCTGAGCTTTCTATTTAGAAAAATATCGCGAGAAATCCATAATGTAGTGGTAAGCCGTTTTTTAATGCCTTTTTGACTAGTTACTACTTTCAAAATTGGATAATCTATTTAGCCAAGCACCTTAAAGTATGTTCCGTCAGCATCACTTGAGACCTAGTATCTAGACCTAGTTTAGTGTTTTACTATCTTGGGCCATATCTTCATTTAATACGATTGTGGTCAAAGCGCCGAGTTGTACAGTATAAATAAAACCTTCGAGAACAAGAAATAATATTCGTTATATAATTTGATACATGTTAGATTAATAATATTTTATCGTATTTTTCAGACATTAAAAAAACAAGTAATAAAGTTTTGTTTTAAATTAATTACATCTACATTTAAAAACTTTAAACTCTTAAATATTTACAAACATGAAGTTAAAATGCATTTCTCTAAAATCCAATTATATTTGTTATATAATCAAAGTGTAAAATTTTTTATTGTTTTACAAGAAAATAAATATCCATTACGAGTTTTCTCGTTGCGATAACCAGAATTGACTTAAGTCATTTCCCTTGGATTCCAATCATAAAATCATTTCGCTTCAAATCAGGACGGCTATGATTACGAAAATTTACGAGTACATGCACCTGTTATTATAAAATCAGGAACACGGTAATATACTAAAACGCCAGCGAAAACTGTCAAATTAACAGAGAGCTTGAGTGATATTAACAACTAGGTGTTCCCGCGGCACCGTTCGCGTATCATATTTTCTGTTCTGAAAAATTATTCATATAATATAATAATGTAATATAGTTTTTTATTAATCATTAGAAACAATATGAACCCAATTTTTTGTGCAAGTCCTTAATTATTTTTAGTATTAAAGTAAAGCAAAAATATTTCCTACAAATTCAAATACTTGCAAGTAAAAATCTCCGTAGAATGGGACTTTTTCGCTATTTCATGGATTTTAATCTTTTATACGAAACTATAATTATTTCTTAATTTTAAATTTTTGCCTCTAAGAAAGCTAAAATATTTTTAATAAATCCAAGCACTTACCAGTAAAACTGTCCATTAAACCATGTTTATATTCACAGTCTTTTGTATTTTTTTCCCCCGCGGAACTCTAATTATTTTCGAAACTCCTAACTAACGTGGAGTAACTTGAGCTATCGATCAAAAAAAGTCCCATGAAAATTGGTCGAGCCGTTCTGGAGATAACCCGGAACAAACAGACAGACAGACAATCAAAAATTTAAAAATGTATTTTTCATATAGGTATCGTATATACATTAATATCTATTTAGTAAAAAAAAAATATTTTCACATTACAAACAAACACTTTAATTTTATTTATTAGTACAGACACATGATAAGTTTTCCTGTTAAATACACAGACATAAATATTAAGGCTCGATGAATGAAATATATTTTACCTAAAGGCTACAAGGTAATAAGTTTTTCCTGTCCTCGGATTGTATAGTAATAATTTCCGTTACTATAACTACGGAAAAGTCGAATGTGCTGGAAACACGATTTTCCTTTCAGATGGGCGTATTTCACTATCACGACATTGTTCCGTATGCGGCCTTCAATAATTCATGTTCAGTCGATCCCCTTAACATAAGAAAGTCGATAGAGATTACCCACTCCTTTTTGCTCTTTTAAAAATAAATCAATTAAATTTTTTTGCATGGCTGTCTGACAGGCTCGATTGCTTCATTAATGTCTCCGTCGAGTTCAGAAATGATGAGTATAATATTATCTGATGTTTAGAGGCGTTGTGATGGAAGATGGCAACCCTGATGGTAGGTTTTATTATTATCGTAAATAGGGCTATGAAGGCTAAAACAGACCTGTATCACTGTGAGCTAAAAGGATCTATTGTGATCGCCTTACACTATTAAAGCTCACTGCCAATACCTTATAGTCTGCATATACTGTAGATATACCTTTTTGGTATAGATTGTTTGTACCACTTCTAGGAGCAATACATTCTTAACTTTAACTAGGCTGCGTATTAGTGGATCTCATTCACAGAAGACATGCTTTGGAGTTTTATCTACAATTTAACAGAAACTACACTTTTATTCTGAACAGTAATGTTGTGCATGTGGGATTTATTGTCTCCCTAACTACTAGACAGCAATGTTACATAAGCCTCAGGCGCGCGAGTTCATACGGTCCTCGCCCAGCTGAGCAAGTCGTTCAAGGAAGACTGAGAATATGACCCGTACAGATCAGACGCATCTCCATAACTTCTCAGAGTCCGATTGACAGAAGGATTAACTCCCTGGAAACTCAGAAGATTACTCCACGAGGGACGCAACTTGTGTGCCTCACCCAGCAGACTTGTTCGTATGCGCGAACAAAGAAGAGGCCATCGTTGAAGGGTGGTGGTGAAGGAAGGCCCTGATGCGGTTTCCCCGTATCCCCAATTAGTTGCAAGCTTAGTATTGGGGTAGCCTATAGTCTGGCTTTTTGTCTGGCTATTTGTTAATAATGAATGTAATAATTAATACTTATTGTTAATTGTAATATACATTTTTTTGCAATAGACGCTAGATTGCGATGCTCTGGTGCTAAGCTCTCCGATCTTTGGTTCCAAAATATTGAAAATCTGTCACCAAGGACAAAAAAATTTGTTCCGGCAACGTCACTATATAATCAATCCTTTCGGGCATAACGTAAGGCTTTAAAAATATTGTCATTGTCATTTCATATAAGGCGAGATTCTCGGCGAATCTCTAAAGAACAAGTTTCAAGAATATGATATCTTAACTTTGCCCTCCCAATACATCTTCGATAACTTAATGCATATTCGTAAAAATTTAGACAAGCTAGATCTAGTGAATGATCGTCATAATTTTAATACTAGAAGTAAAGACAAGTTGGCCGTCCCACGCTTTAGGTTAAGTAAGTGTAATAAAAGCTTTATAGGTAATAGTATTCGGTTTTACAATAAGATCCCAAGTAAAATTACCGATTTACCTGACAATAAGTTCAAGTATTATGTCAAGCAAGTTTTATTTAATCTCAAAAGGTTATTACAGGGTGGATCATTACGTGAACGATAGTGATGTCTGGAAATAACCCACATCTCTGTGCTTCCACTAAAAACTACGATTTGTATAGTTTTTTATATGACATAAAAAAATTATATATATTATATTTATGAAAAAAAAAGAAGGAACCAGATCGAGTTTCTTGCCGGCTCTTCTCGACTGGGTTGTTTTCCGAACCGGTGGTAGTGTTTTAGACGTTCATAAGCGCCTTCTTAGGGCCTAAATTGAATAAATGAATTTTGATTTTGATTTTGATTTTGATTCTAATCAAATACTGTTGTAGTCCGTGTTCAGTAGTGTAATATCAACAGAAAACGCAATGTTTGTTTCGAGGGCATAATGAACCACAAGTTACATTAAGAAATGCGTAATACATCGAGTAGTCGCAGCTACTGGGTATTTATAATAAATTACCAATTAATTAATCATGGATAACCATCGATGCGCTGGAGTGGACCTGTGATTGGTTGTCGAATGCAGCCATATTGAAAGGGGTAGATCGCAAGTTCATTGTTCGCTTAATGGGTCTTATCTCTGAAGGAGTGTTTGAACGACTGGCCTACTATCCTTAGTAATAAGGATAGTAGGTCAGCCACTTGCACGATTTAGTGAACCCGCTACACTGTTAAATAAAAGTGAACCTTCTTTACACTTCGCATTTGACTCGCATGAGACAAATTCAATACTGTCCGAGTAACAAAGATTCTTGATTTATTACCAGAACGCAGGAGGACTGCGCGGCTTAAATGGTATTAAACAATAGACGGATATTTAAATGGGAAATCAATTTCGCTTTAATCACGTATCGAGTGTGATTTATCGCTTTCATTGTAGATAGAAATTGTTCGGACTTCGTCAACTCTTTAGGAACTGTGTTGGATAACATAACAAATTATAAATTTAAATTCAAATACTAAACGTTTTATAACAGCAATTTCAAATAAGTGTTGATATTTACAAAACACGCGGGGATTATGGGGAGGATTTTCGTTATCATAGATTAATGAAACAGATGTGATAAATTATTTCTAGCATATCACACACGAAGTAGTGGTTGTATTTTTTTTGCGTGTGAATGTGTGTTCCTAACTGTGGCTGTAATAACTGTGGCCGCGGATTTGCTCGCGTACAAAGTTTACATTCTTCAAAATGTCACCTGTATCTTCATCATTTATTCAGGTAATAACATATAAGTTGTAAAATATAATTAATAAATCAGTTCATTGGTTCTCGTGATATAAGAATGGGCATATAGACTGGCAAAGAGACTGTTAAGTAATGTAAGAATAAGAATATAATGAACGGGCAGAACACAAATATACAAATAATACATTAAAAAAAGTGTCATATAAATCGGATTAATGGTTTTCGATTTATTTATGTATTTATTTTTGATATATTGTAAAGATAAAAGTATTATTTTCTCCTTTAATTGCAACATGATTCTTATAAAATGGAAAACGGTAAATTACCTTTTTTTTGAAGAGGGGAAAAAAAATATTTTTTTTTCCTACCCTGGGTTCGAACATCCGACCTTTTAGTCGTACCATCTATGAGACACGCGGATTAGTCCAGCGGGATAACCACGCTCTCAAACGGTAAATTACCTACAATTATGTTTTATTAATAATGTTCTCAGCAGTCTTTGATTGTAGTGCGTTCATGAATTTGGTTCAAATCTAACGTTTCTTAATTCTTATATATTTATTTTATTTTAATTCAAAAATTATTTTAGTGTAAATTTCCTATTTTATGTTAATGTTACCTTCTACACATTGGTATAATTTACGTACGCTTCAGTTACAATATAAAAAATGGAATATCTTTTTTGGTTCACCTCGTTGGATTTAGACAGGGTATGTTTGTTCGAATATTAACATTCGTGTTATGTTTCACACACTTTGTAGTTTGAACGCACTATAGGGGTGAAAAATCGAATTGTTATAAAACAAAAAGAAAATAAAAAAACCTCGTCGACTAAGACCTCTATTCGTAGACAAATATATCAAAAACACAAAGATTCTCTCTTTTCTTTTGATATATGTACGTGTAGGTAACACGAGACAGCCCAAGGCGTGAAATTCTCGGTAATATGTATGTCGCTTATCGGAGAAAACCCTTGCATACGTGAAGACGTGATTCCAGATCAAACGGCAGTGAAAACAAATAATATATGTCTTGTGTGACAGTCTTGTTTACGATTGTATTTAAAGAAAAAGTTATTTGAGATGCATCAATTGGTTTATTTGAGGAAAGTCACTTAATAGTTTATCTATGAGGGGCATTGTGGTGTAATAAAAACGAAGCGAGTTCTAAATTTGTCTCCTTTGGTTACTTTCATAGCTAATTTTTTTTTCTCATTTACTTATAACTTAACTTTTTAGCTTTAAGTTACATTTTAAATTTATATACTATACACATTTTTATATTATGTCGTTTTGTTAAATTTCAATCAATCTATCATTTTTTAATTTCAAATAAGACACATTTACTTCCGTTGGTATTTAAAAAAGTTCTTTCATCCTTAAGTCACCGCATGTCATTCAACTATGACTTTTGATAGAGTGGTACGATTTCAATGAAATAAAGTTTGCATGCTACCACGGAATATGATTTATAATTACCTTTTTGAATTTTTAAAATATGATTAGTATTTTCTAATTGATACCTATACCGACTGACAGAAAGACATACAAACAGACATTTCTAAAAATGATACAGATGTGTTTAATTACCTATTTTTAGTCCCTTGCAATAATTCTTTTCACAAAAATCGAAAATGTGAACTTTACGTGAAATTTATAATTTTATTATTAGTATAAATAGTGTGAATCATTATGTGAACTATGGTGATGTTTGGAAGTGACAGTCTTTTCTGTGCATCTACTAATACTTTGTTCCAAAAAACATAAAAAAAATACACTTATCGGCTCTTCTCGATAACTGGATTATTTTTTAAAACAGAATATAATACCTTTTTATTCGCACATAACACGACACGAATTTAAAAACACAGAAAACATTACATAAAACAAAACTGTTGCGTTTATGCAAACAAGGTCCAACCTGCACGGAAAATTCAAAAATGTCAGAGCAGCGCTGGGTATTCTGGAAGAACCTTGTTGGGGCGCTGCGGAAACACCATTTAATTAAATATTTTAAAACTGAGATACCAAAGATATGGGGTTATATGAATAAGTTGTACAGATATTATTTTATTAGTTTATTTTAGTATTATTAATTTGAATTTTCGAACAATGATTTTGCGTATATAAACTCGATTACAAAATATTATTCACTCAAGGAAGCGTCAAAACACTTTTAGGTAATATAAAAAAAAAACTGAATAAGAACATTTTACTAATTAAATCGTAATTTCTTATTGTACATACGATATACGACTGTACGACGATATACGACGATACCTACACCAGAAATAGAATTTTTCATATTTTCGTCTCTGTATGTTCCGGGTAATCTCCGGAACGGCTAGACCGATTTTGATGGTGATAGCTGAAGTCACTCCGGGTAGCTTAGGGTACTTTTAATTTTCGAAAATAATTAGGGTTCCGCGTAAAAAAACAAAACTCATAAAACTTTGAATAAAATCCGATTGTATGCACAGTTTTCCGGGTAAATGCTTGAATTTATGAGAAATATTTTTATTTTATCTAAGAAGCAAAAAAAAAAAAAAAAAAAAAAACGAAAATAATTAGAATTCCGTACAAAAATTTTAAAACGCAGTGACGAATATATGAAACGCGGGTGCATCAGCGAGCAGACGGCTAATTAACATATAACATTAGTCATCTATTGACGCTCCGAGTAAATTTTCATATAGTTTATTCATAATCAAAAGGTACGATAGACTGCGTAAAGTGTAAATTTTATTGTTTATGTCTTAGCGTCAGAACGTTATCTTATACTTGACATACTGTAGCATGTTGACGGCTGACGTCATAGCATTGGTAACGTGAATCTATAAGTTTTTGTCCTACCCAGAATCGCTCAACGCCCCTAAAGAAGATTTCACGTTAAAAAGAGTAATCTATACTTTTGTGTAAAGCATTGAAAGCAAGAGTATTAACGAATGTATTTACATTGAACGAGCTTACTTCTATTGGTCTGAAAACTTGTAAATTATTTGCAGACGAAAACACGTCCATAATACAAAAGATTTACGAGATCAAAACGAGAAAACTAGATAATAAACAAGTAAGCAAATTTATGCTACATAGAGGGCTAATATAAAAATAACTCTTATAGCATATTTTTATTACGGAGTAAAGAAACTAGTCAAGTAAAAATTCATAAATACTTTTATTTATACGTAAATATATAACAATTTTGCACGTCTGAAAAACGCGTCGTTTTTATCGGGTGTGTTTCGCGAAACAATTAATTACATTATTATGCATTAGCTAATAGTGGATACCGTACACCTCGCCGCCAGACGGGAACTTTCCCAGAAGTCTGGCCGCATTGCCACGTTGTATGTATTTATTGCCTTTATTAAAATTCATATGTTAACAAATTAAATGCATATGCTTAGTTATTTCATCGTTGATTAATAAGTTAGTCAATAGTACAGAAGCCTGTTTCTTATGGCTGAAAATTATATGATTTATACTTATAATAAAAGGCTAACGAGACGAAATCTGTACATTGATGATATTTAACAGAAAATGCGGGGCTTCATAGTCGACGACAGAAGACATTTGGGTAGTTTTAAAAATTGTCTGTCTGTTTATTAATGTGTTCGCCTATCACGCAAAAACAACTGAACCGATTTCAATGAAAGTTGGTAATGACATATATTGCATCTAGGGAGAGAACATAAGCTGCGAATTGCCTGAATTCCAGGCGGGTAGAGCCGCGGGCACAGCTAGTATAAAATATTCTGTAAGCTATATTTTTTTTACACGGAACAGGCTCAGTGCTTTGACCACAATCTCACCTGATGTTAAGTGAAGATGTGGTCCAGGATGCTAAACGCACTAAGCCTAGAGGTACAGGTTCTCAAGTGATGATGCCGGAATACTCCTATTGGTATTTGGCGTTAGGTTTTCGAACTTGAGTGTGGTAGCTACCTAGGAGGGGATTATTAGAAAATGGCCTACCACCATTTCCTCACAATATTTTCCTACGGATAAAACTAAGGTCATAATATAGTGTTGGATAAATGGGTTCGAATCTAATTTCATCGACATGAAACCCGACTGCACCACCAACTGAGCCATCATCGCATCAAATAGTGATTAAAAAAAATTGATAATTTTCAACCTAATTAATACAGTTAAACCTAAAAATAGTCAATAGCGTTATTTAAATAGTAGTGTTTGTTTAGTGTGTATTATATTTTTATTGTGATAAATATAATCTATCATGACACAAAAACATTTCCAGTTACTCACGGTCGTAACAATAAGTAGACGTAATTTAATAAAATCCCTTTCAGTCTAATAGATCTGTATGGCGATTCGCTGAAACGACAATACAAACTAACTCCATATAAATATAATAGAAAGATAGACCTGAAGATGTAACCATGACCATAAACACAAAAGGATAACAATGCTATAAATAAATAAACATTGTACTTCGTGTGTAATAATAATATGAGAGGCAACTATGAAAAATGATTTCTATGAAAACATCCATTCGTTTGGGTACACAACATAACAGATGTGTAATAATATAAGGAACAAATATGTTTGTCCGTACATGTTTACTTGTAATGCACATACATATTGCTAAATAATTGTATATCCTGATTTTTTTTTGTATACTGCATAAGTGACGATATGATCCAAAAATGGTAAATATGCTTTAAGCCTGTACGTATTGGCTCTGAATTGCTGCTTCCAGAACGTACCTATGATGGCATACATACATACTTGAAGGTGGTTTAGGATAAGAACTGACGGAGCAATTTTGTACTGTGCCCGCCGCAGTGGTGGAACTGAAGTTTTATTTCTATACTCACGAGACCGGTTATTTGCACGGTTACGCAGCCGTCACGGTTGAGATCATCGACTGCAAACATGGCGGGCGATGATCGCAAGACGGGTGGTTAAACGATCAGTTTAGGCCCAGACCGCCAACCAAACGCAGAGCGGGCGGGCGCAAAGCACCTAAGCTGTGGGTGACCGCGGCACGTGCGATTTTACTCGTTGTACGCTGGTGCAGAGAGATCCGCAAACAACCGCACATACCACGGACGTAAAACGCGTCGTGAAATGTGCTTTAATTTTTTACATATACAATATCTGCATTCTACAGAAACTGTGGGCCCGCAATCGCGGCTGACGCGGGTAAAAAAACGGCTCGGGAGTCCTTAGCCTTATAGTCAGATTAGCGTTAGTTTTCCTTAATTGAAAGTTAAGGCTCATTTATAGACACTATATCTGACAAATGAATGGACCAAACATCGCTTCTTCATCTTCAAATATATTGAAATTTATTGCCATTAAAATTTTGTTAAGGTTGTAATTAAAACGTTGTTTTCTACGTAATAAATTTTAACAATATGGTCGCCATACTTCCGGTGATGTTTTACTATATTGTATAAAGGTGTACTTCCGGTGAGGCCTCACTTACCTGTCAGATCGCATGGGGAGTACTATATAAGACTCGGTAGAATGGACACGCGGTCACTTGAGTTCTATCTGTTAAAGTGAACGTTCCTGGTATGCCAATATAATAAAATGTATATTTATATAACGCGAATATTTTTATAGCTCATTTAAAATGTTATTCATCATCATATTCATAATGTACAAAATAACGTAATAATTAATCGGTTTTGATTTAATACATTATTTAAATTAATGTCATGACATTTTGACAATAATGAAACTCTCAGTTTTGAAAATTGTTAACATTAAAATAGACAGGCAAAGTCATAAGAAAACATAAGTTCTATATATACAGGCTACAAACTAGAAACTGTAATTCGTGGTAAAAGTTCCACGAAGTAACGTCGTTTCTTTGTATACGAAATCATAGTTGAATTATAAGGAAGGTTATTCGTTGTTACTGGGATGATATGAAAAGTTTAATCCTATATATGAACAGATCTTAATTCTTTGCCCGTATTAACTGTAAATATTGTGACAACTTTTTTTTATGATGTTTAGCTTTGTAGCCTGAAAATCAACATCATTTCATCTGAAGAACGTTCACTGCTGGACATAAGTCACAAAGATGTCTTGCGCTACACGGACTCAGCGGATTCCCGCGATCTTCACCAGGTCATTGGTCCACCTTGGGGGGGGCCTACCCACCCTGTGTTTTTCGTTATTTAGTAGCCATTCGAGAACTCGTTAGCCCCATCGGATATTGTTTCTACGAGTAATGTGGCCAGCTCACTGCCACTTTAGTTTGCCTACTCTTCTAGCAATGTCGATTACTTTGGTTTTTTTAGGATCTTCTCATTCCTGATACGTCTCGAATTTGATGGCTTCGACTGTGGCACTTATGTACAGTAGCTGTTTTATAGTTGGTATTAGCGGCTCGGTACAAATTGGCTTTGTTGGTATCAGTCAGAATGGCCCTTGACACAATCAATAATTTCTCTCTAGATTTTGGAATCTAGAATCCTTGACATGCTGGTCGATTAAGTTGAACTGTACTATTTTACAAAGGTTTTTGTAGTCTTTCCCCAGCAGCGGGTAAAGACGTGCTCCGGTCTGCAATTGAGTAAGCACTCGTAACTGCCACCAGTGAATTACAGTGACACAAGTGACACAAGAACAAGTGTAACAAACTGTACATCACATACATGTATACCTCAGCCCAGTACATAGGTTATATACCTTTTCCCTTTTTATACTGGATTAATGGATACGTTTAGTTTGGATGGATTGCATAGTACTTAAGTTCCGATAATAATTCAATTCGTAGCTTGTAACATAACGGTGCATTTGTGCTATTAACGTAATCTGACTCGGTGCCTAAAGTTCGGGTGGAGTTATTAAGGTGCTTCAGGTCAACAGCGTTATTCAGTTTGAAACAAAAATGATTGTTACGTTTGTAATCGCCCATTATGGTAAACATTGCAATACTATTAAATAGGATCCAATAGCATTAAATTGTATAATTGTATGAGATGTACTCTTATAATTTACTGACTTCGTTCGAACATCAACGAAACAATTAAGATGCTTTTTTTCTTTACCATATGTCAACAAAATGTTCGATTACTGTTTATTACTGTCGTCTTAAAACATAATGCATTGTAAATACTAATAACAAAACTGCTTACTCTACAAGGAGGAAGAATTCGTCAGAAAATAAACAACTTGTTAGAAAAAAGAAATATTTAAGTTGATGTAAATAAAAGGCTAGTATCATTAATATCACTGTACTAGTGAGGTATTTAGTCTTCTCTGAAGTCCAACAATATAAAACTATCCATCCAGCTATTTAACCGTTAAGGTGTCTACTGCTGGACATAGGTCTCCCCGAAAGAAAAGGGGGGAGGAGTTGCCATAATCGCTATGCTTGCCAGGCGGGTCGGTGATCGCAGTAAGTGTCTATGGTACTCGGAGGATGCTGCTGCCCATCCTCAGGTTCATATCCCTTAGTCGCCTTTTACGTTACCCACCGGTAGATATGGGTTGGTACTATTCTGAAGCCGACACCACACTGCAATATCATCTATCTAATATCCATATATAAACTTTTTAACGACATATTTTATAAGCATTTTCAGTTAAAACGCAAGAAGAATTCGGGGGCGAAAGTGAGTCATAAAATACTCAAGAAATTTTTATCATTTTCCTTTGCGGGAATTTACCGAATAATTTTATTCCTGTGATGTCATTATTCTGAGTATTTCTCTAAGAGCGTGACAAAAGCGTGCTTTTTGTTATAGTCAAGTGAAGATAGATTTTTCTTCAACTTTTTTATACTACATATATCATCGATTTGATCAATTACTTTACATATTAAGAGAAAATTTGATCTAAGGTAGTAAACACACTTAACCTAATGTTATTAACACTTATGTGATGCTGCCGGGTTTTTGGATATTTTGGCGACAGATTTTTAAAATTGAGGGTATGGTATGCTAGACTAGTTTAATTGCATTGCGAAGCGATGATGACGCAGTGGATAGTGCGACAAGATTCCGCGTCATTGGACGCGGGTTCGTAAACCACCTATCCAACTCACTCACTAAAATCAGCCTGAGCTTTCGGTGAAGGAAAACATCGTGAGGAAACCATAGCATAATAGTAAGGGCATATTCTAATAATGCACGCCTGAGTAGCTATCAACCTCAAGTTTGAAAACCTGTCGCCAAATGCTAAATAGTTGTGCTCGGACAGCATCACTTAAGAACCAGTACCTCTAAGCTTAGTGTGTTCACAGGTGAGTTTGTGATCAGAAAAATGATTTTTCCCTTGACCGGAACTCGGCACCATTGTAGAATAGGATAGACAGATTCAAACCTACGCTTCATCATCATCATCGCTTGAATATCTTTCTTGATATACCAGTTATATATACTCGTACGTGTGAAGGAAATCTTAACAGAGATTTTGTTATTAATAATATTTTTTCCTCTCATTATCCTTGCAATCCTCATTTTGTTTAAACTCCCAAATCTTTTCAATTCGATGGTTGTTCTATTGACTTACATAAATCTGTCTCCGACAGTTTCAACTCTTATTTATATACAAATTCACATAGTATGTCTTTTCGTATTTAGATGTTCTACATTAGATTTATTTTACCCTCAAAAATTATTAAATTTTTTTTTAAGTAAGCAGATATGGAGCGTATTAGCACCTGATAAATTAGAATAATGTTGTGCAGAAATTATAATATTACCTCGGAACTATCCGCCCACTACCCGACGTAACAAATAGTACACTAAAAACGTCACTTCAGGCACTAAATGTACCGTTGTTTACGACTGTAGCTTATTTCCCGGCATTTAGTAGAAATTATTACGCCTGAAGAAATAAAGCGAAGCAGTTGGATGAAACGCCATAAGGCATTTGGTTTAATTGTTTTGTATCTATTTGAAAGGAAACTAACTGGAAACAAAGTTCTAATTTCCAGAACAGGTGATTATTATGCTATCTCTGTTTTGGAGGTTTTATTTGGAATTTTATATTTTCGCAGCGGATCGAGTAGCGGAATTAACTAGTATACTTTCGCTAATATAAAAGGCACAACTAGATTAATATGTCGATTACCCATAAAACGAGACAATAGGAAGACAATAGAAAAACAAAGGAAAACTGGCGTAAACGCCAGGTTAGTGCTTAAGGGGTTAAACGAGCATGGGAGCTGCAGTTAATTTTACTAGAAGGCCGTAGGGTAAACAAATTTTGGATATTTTTCTCGCTTTCTTGAAAGCAAGTTTGGAGGTAATATTAAAAAGAAACATATTGTAAGAGTAACTTTTACTTACACACGATTACAACACTTTACACTTTAAAAAAATCGAAACTAAAGTAATTTTCGTAGTGTTGAGTAAACTTCCATTACAGTCTCGCCATCGGTAGGGAGTTTATCCTCAAATCTTGGAGCCAAAATGATCCCGGACAGTACGGTTACAAAGGGTTTTCCTCCCGCATCCCGGCGGCCGTTTTTTCCGGGGATAATATAGTGAGATTCTTTAAAAGGGGCGTAGGAGATTTTTTTTTAAGGAGTTGGCAACGCGAACGTGTTACCTCTGGTATTACAGGCGTCCATGAGCTACGGTGACCGACGCGAACGTCTTTCCTCTGATATTGCAGGCGTCCATGAGCTACGGTAACCGCCCACCACCAGGCGGATCTTGTTTCTGTTTGCTACTTTAGTGGTATAAAAAGAAGTTCTCCGGAATGCCCCAAGAAGTATCAAATTGACAAAAGTGTGGATGTTTCTAGAATCAATCTAAACTATTATTACGTGGGAACGACTTCTTAAGGGGTATCATCATTGTTGTTATCACATCTCCTCGCACATGATGTAGCGTTTTAACATTTACTGGTAACTGACCTCATCTGGCATCATTACTGATAAATGTTAGATTCGTAAATATCAAGTAACTTGTATTGAATTTATGAGATCTGGATATGTTATTTATGTCATGTTATACATCAGGATCTATAGCAACAATGTATATTGCCTAATGTTACAAAAATATATCCCTAAACTGGAGAATATATATAGGCTTTGAAAAAATAATCAAGTAAATCGGCCTTATTGTTGTTGACTTAACAGGTAACCATAGATTTGTTGCTTTTTGTAATTTGCATGAAATAAAAAATAGAATAACCAGACTAAAAAAATAATTAATAAAATTGACGTATAATAAAATAACCAAAATTTTACAAAAAAATAAAAAGTTGTTGATAGGAGACTATGCCATCAATGCCTCTTCTAGTAAAAGCTAAAATAACTAATGCATCCAAGTTTCTGATTCACAAGTATCGAAATTCTTACGGTCTTTATGTATCTTATGTAATTTTTTTTTTTGCTCTAAATAATAATCCTAAGTTTAAACATTTGTTTCTCAGTAAGTGAATCATGTAACTCTTTATGAGAAATAAAGTTATTCTTAAACTTTAAACCGAAGAAAACATAGTTATCCCAACGACATAATTACAATAATTTTTAAATCTCTAATACGCTTCAGTCGTTTTACAGGTTACCTTAAATATGTAACAAAAATTTATAACACGTAATATTTAGTTATGATATATATTTTATTTTATTTTCTTTGTAAACAAACAAATATTATACAAACAAATATCAATAAATTAGAAATAAAAAGTAAAAATATTTAATATATATTCGTACAAAAATATGAAATGGCTTCGTTATTTCAACGTTACTGAGTAATAAAACGCGAATATAAATTATAGAAAGTGTTCAGACAGTTTACGCTCTACCACCTTATAAAGATTTATAAATCGTTCTCATTCCTGCATTGTGTAGTGTGATGACATTAATAAAATGTGTATGTTCCGTTGTACCGTACCTACCGCTGTTTCGCATTAGTCACCACTTTAATATTTTATCCGGTGAAATGGAACACAACGCCTACTATAAATATGGCGGCGTATGTTTTAAAACTGTTTCATTCTTCTTCGATATTAGAAATGTTTTCGTTTGTTTTCCCATTTAAATCGCTATTTGCTTGAATAAAAAATCGAGTTTTGTTTAGTTATTTTGTAAATACCCTTTTATTTAGGTCGATGATTTATTTTTGTTACTTTTTTATTTACAAATCCTTTATTATGTTTTTATAGCAATAGTTATTGCTTATAGCTTACCATTAAACAATATATTATTGGATAGTACAAAACAAGATAAATAGTATCTATCTTAGTGACGTGCTGAATTTTTAATTTACTTATTTTCGCATTGTAGACCAGTGGACTGGCATTCTAGGCATATCAAGAATGAGCACGCATTTATTTAAATTACTGACTAGTTTAGTTTTAGTCACCAGTACTAATTCATAGCATCATAGGAGATTTGTAATCGTCCCGATAGTCATGACACGTAATGTGAGATGATCTTAGATTTGGCTCTTGCTGTCGCAGGGCATTTATTGATTTGTTGTAATAAGATCTGGTACAATAATTAAAAATGCTGCTATTGTACTTGGTAAGTCAAGATAGAATCCTTATTGCCTGAAGCGATATTTTGCCAAACAAGGAAGTTTAGAAGTACAAACGAATTATAAATTTCACTTGATCTTAATCCGGAAGTCACTCTTTAATTACGACTGCAAGGAGAAAATCCTATCACACAGACAGAAAAAAAATAATATGACTTTCTTTCTTCATATATAAAATTACGGCCATTATTTTCGCAAATTCGAGATGTTTTTGTGATAAATGCAATACTTAACTGCTTTATAAAGAGATAAATGTATTCACAAACATTTATAGCCTAACTTAAGCCATTAGTTTTGAAGCGTAGGTCGATCGAATACTCATTGTTACAAACTCGTTTCAATGTTAATATGTTTGTTTGTGGTAAACAAGGATAGAAATAGATTTATACATTTTTATTTTAAGTAACTCCTTGTATAACAATATATTTACTGATAGCATTAATATTTTATGGAACAAATATAGATATTTATTTACTGTGTAATTTTAAAGGGTAAATATTATAGTTTTTTTTTATAATAGCATGGAGGTGATTCAACATAGTCTCTAGGTACGTGAATGTGATATTTTAACAATATGTGAGCTTACAGAACGGCTTAATATTATATTCTTAACCTCTTTTTAACATTAATTTGAGTTTTATTTTACCTACTATTTAAAATTATATTTACATTCATTTAATATCTATGCAATCTTGTAAATAGATTCTATTAAGGCTACTTAGGCAACAGGGTTTAGAATGTTTGAAAAAAAATAACAAAAACCTAGATATGGAATTTAACTGGATATGATTTAAAAAAAAGTTATCTTGACTCTATCTTTAGAAATAAGCTAGCTGATGATATTTGAAACGTAATTAAATATCGCAACGATTCTACCAACTCTTTAATACTAAAATTGCAGATATGTATTAAGATTATTATTACAATACTTTTAAAAACATATAGGTAGTAACAACGATATAGTTTATTTTCTTGATTAGCTAAAAGAGACTGTATTTAAAAAACACATCATTATGATAACGACATATAACTATAGAATAAAATTTAATTACAAACCACAAAAAATGTATCGAACTGTATTACATACATAAACATAAGTTCACGCCTGTTATCCCCGAAGGGTTAGGCAGAGGTGAAATAGCGAACTACACCACCCACATTCCGCGAGCTTAGTTCCGACCCAGATGTGACAGGGGGCGAGCCTGTCACCATATCGGGCATGAATGATACTGAATAGAAAAACCCAACATCACTTGACCCGACTCGGGGTTCGAAACCGTGACCTCAGAACGACAGTCGTAACTTAATACAACTGCGCCACCGAAGCAGTCAGAACTGTATTACAACGATATTAATTTGGAGCATAACATATTAATTCAATTAATGCCGAATTCAATGGAATTTCATTACGCGAAATTACATTCTCTAATTACCTAATATAGAATTCCCAAGATATTGTTATACATGGGTATTTTAATGAAGTGTTTTTTTAATGTAAAATTATAATTAATAGAGTTATTTCACCAATATGCATATATACTTGCTTAGTTCTAAGTAATTAATCGTAGTTCTATATCTAAAATATTGTAAGTTTAACTAAAAAATAAACAACAAGTTGTTTTTTAAATTAATAAATATTAATAACAAGCGTTCTATAAAGACACATTAAAGTTGTCGTAAATAGTTTATTTGATATTAATTAATATACATTTTCCCACATTAACTGTTATCTTTTTTCGAAAATAAAATTTTATTTTTATTACTATACGTAATTATTTATTTAGTTTACAGTGTCAACCCTTAAAGTAAAATATGCATAGAAAATATTAACAAATCGAAACGATAAGATCTTTCGAGTTGAGATCGCACTGGAAATATAAATACAAAAATATTAATGTGTCGAGTACCCATAAAAATAAGACAATAGAAAGACGATAGGAAAACAGTGGAAAGCTGGTGTTAACGCCAGGTAAGTGCTCAAGGGGTTAACAATATTGCAATTGAAATGAGTAAAAAACACAATCGGTTACACTTGTTTTGCTCTGAATCTTTATACTATTTATTTATCATTATAATTTTCTATCACAGATAAGCAGTAAAGATACGCTGTATTTACGTTAGCAAATTAATCTAATTTTTTTTTACAAGGAATTAAAAAAAAATGGTGACTAACAAATATAAAAAAATCCTCATAACGATTTTCTCACTGGTTCTCGAGATATTTTTCTCTTTTACCCCTTTTTCTTATATTTTTTCAAAACTGTCTCTGTCGCTTCTTTACGTGGCTGCGTAGGATACTACTTGACCTTTCAAGTAGTCTACTTTTAAAAAAAAATGATATAGGCTAAGTACTTTTACCACAGTCTCACCTGATGGTAAGTGAAAAAGTGGTCCAGGATGGTAAACACGCTAAGCCTAGAGGTATTGGTTCTCAAGTGATGCTGCCGGAAATCACCTATTGGTATTTGGCGTCAGGTTTTCGAACTTGAGGGTGGCAGCTAAACAGACGGGCATTGTTAGAAAATGACCTACTACCATACTATGGTTTTCTCACGATGTTTTCCTTCACCGAAAGCGAGGCTAATTTTAATGTTGGATAGATGGATTTGAACCCGCGTCAATTTACACGGAATCAGGCCGCACTATCCACTGCGCTATCATCGCTTCGCACCTGAGCTGGTTCACAGACCTAACTGCATCATATTATTACCGCATCAAAGGATACATGTGTGTATGGTTTAGATAACCGCATTCTAAGCATATATTTCACCGCACTCAATATAAGTAAGGGATAGAAACACCGCTTTGTAGTCCACTATAACGCGTGGTTGCTGAGGAAGGCTTCTATGGATTCGAGGAAGTAACGTGCCCTGCACAGTTACGATGTGAAGCCAGTTCAAGTCACTTCTTCTTAATTAACCTAAATCGTTTGCCACTTTAACGATGCTCGACTATTCCATTAAGACATTGCGTTAACAACGGTCCTAATTGCTTGATTTTTATATTATAAAATTCAACGTAAATTGTCTGACTTTCCGTTGTTTGGCACAAAGATTTATCATGTGCATAGATTACAGATGAAGTGGGATAGGTACGTAAATTACAATCGTTTAGTACAAGGTTCTTCAAAGTGACGGTTCGCTGAATCGACAACTGAGATTCTTATTTGATTAGGCGAGTGTTTATTAGGCATTCGAGAGTATTGTAAAACAGAAATGGTTTCAAGACTAAGCTAGATCTTTATGATGCAACGGGTTATACATGTGCAAGTCCCGTAATTTCATAATACAAACCAAAATGCGTCGATATTTTAATGAAGCCGCATAACAAATGTCACAGATTCGTTAATGTCATCAGACGTGCAAATGTAAATGCGTCTGGTAAACAAGAAGTCACCTTTATTAGGTTGCTGTGAGAAGTCTCTAAAATTGTACTTATAAATTTGCTATCGCTATGACGTCAAATGTTTGTGACGTCATTTGTGGCGGTCGAAATCAAGAGGCTCGTACAAAGGCGACACTTGAAATTATCGGTGTAAACGATATGAAACCCCCATAAAAATCGGTATGGTGAATGTTTATGTAAGAAATTTCATTGTGTAATGAATTTTGTTTGTGTTTATCTATTATTTGTTTAACTTGACTGTGTTTTTGGCACACAGGCTGAAATGTTATTTTGTATTTGTAAACATGTTTTGCGGTTTGTGGCTTTGTGAGTGACAGATTACATGATTCAGAATAAAGGTTTTACATATTACTGATTAAATTTCTCTCTTCGTGTTTTGAGTAAGGAAATAATAAATTCGTAATCTTAAAAAGGAAACCATAAAAACTATTTTATAACTAAAAGAACTATTTGAACAATAATAAAAAAAGTGTGTACAGTTCACATGTAACATTAAAATTTCTTTGACAATCTTTAAGTCTGTAAAGTAAGTAAGAGATAAAATGATACGCACTTTCTATACACTTGTTAAAATATAATATAATGACGCTAATATACAGTGTAATTAGTGATATGAAAAAAAAGTTGATCGTCGTGGGATAATTAATGAGAAGTATTGAAGTAAAATAAATAAACAAAGAAATACGAAATATGTATACAAGCGGTGAACGCATCAAGTTTACTTAAATATTAAGTATAGTTTAATAGAAAGGCACACGTAGTAGACACACTAATAGAACAACGATATGTACACACACACACACACGCAAGAGTATCAAAAGCGTAGAGAGAACGTCATGACGGTGTAAGAAAGCGTCAGGCCGTTTACTGTCACGATATAGGAGTCAATTTTAAGACCAAAGCGCGCTAAGGATCAATAAAATAAACAATTAACAAAAAAAAATCCGCCAATAATCCACCTGCTCATTTCGTAATTAAAAAAAACTGAGATGAAATAAAACCTCTTCAAATCAATATAATTACTATATCCATTTCTCGAAACAAAGTTAGAAACAATCCCTTGTCTCAAAAATGTAAACTAAACTTCCGCGCCTCAACAAGTAAGTTTCTACAATTCCCAGTTTAATACATCGATCCAACTAACGCTGAAGCAACTATCAACAGGGCTTGCGGCATAATCTATAATTCTTGAACTTGTTACATGTAAAGTTTGGTATACATATGTATATAGCAACAAATGTAAGAGTCGCTACAATCGTATTGTGCTCTAATCTTCTGGAGCTTAGTGTAGTATCTGAAGACGATTTATTTTACGTTGGCTCGAAGAAACAACCGCATTGCGTCGATGAATGATGGATAAGTATCTTCGAAACGTCGACAGGCCTGTAAAATTGAAATACCAAAACAAAAGATAAGAAAACCGATGTAATGCCATTTTACGTAAATTGGCTGTATTAAGTTATATGTATGATTTTGAATAATAAACACGTCAAGTTTGATTGAGTCGAATAAGGTTTACGAACTTAATTTGATGATTTTTCTAATCGTATGTTGCCATCGCCATGAAAGAAGCTTAAATAGGTACAATCTATTTTAGATAATTGTTAGCTACTTTGGAAGTGCGAGAAAAAGCGATGATGGCGCAGTTGGCAGTGCGGTTATTTTTCAACGACGCAGTTTCAAATCCAACTCCATGGTTGAACCCATAGCACGATGGTAGGGCATTTTGTAATTATGCTCGCCTGGTATATACCACCCTCGAGTTTGGAAAACTGTCAGCAAACACTAAAAGGTGTGTTCTGGCAGCATCACTTGAAAGTCAGTACACGTCAACGTCAACACCTACCCAAAACTCTAGAATTTAGTGTGTTTACAATACCGGACCACATTGTCCCTGGACATCAGTTTTACTATTGGTCAAATCACTGAATCTATACAGTATATTTTATACTGATATAGTACAATATATTACAATACATTCCAAGGTACCTCTAGGGTTAGGGAGACAGTTCTGCAAGTGACACATTCTAACACGTTTTGGAGAAATATTTAGAAGACTCTATTTAGAACCTTCTTTGTTAATTTTGCAACGGACAATTTTAGGTATCCAGTGTAATCTTTTTCACTGAACAGGGGACTGAATAAACCAGGCCAGCTCTGACCATACCTATGCAACCTCGTGGCGCACTGCTAGGTTTTAATGAGTAAGATTTTTATGTAATTATTTTGTTTCCTCGGGCAGGAGAGTAGCCATGATGGGATTTGCAACAAAAATGTGACTTGGATTATTATAATAGCTGACATTTAGTAAGATATATCTATTATGCTTTTATTGGACTATCTTTATTTTTTTTTCAATATATTTTAATTAGAAACGAAACATATTTTTGATTATTTGTTTTCTTTACTAGCTACCGTCACCAATAAATTTGTTAATCGAATTATGATAAAATTTAGGGCCTGTTATAACTATGTTGACCGTCTCTAAATTTTTTGTAGGATAAACTAGGTCTGAACTGGTAGGGCGATTGAGCTTAATTTTTCTTATCTCTGGAGAGACTCAAAAAGCAAACTTTGACCTGATGGCGAATCTTACCGGATGTTAAGGGACGATGTAGTTCAGGAGGTAAACAAACTAAGCCTAGAGTTACAGGTTCTCAAGTGATGCTGCCGGAATACACCTGTTGGTATTTGGCTACAGGTTTTCAAACTTGAAGGTAGTAGCTAACTATGCGGGTATTTTAAAAAAATCTCCTAGCACCAAGCTATAGTTTCCTCACGATGTTTTCCTTTACCGAAAGCTCAGGTTGACTTTGGAGTTCGATAGGTGGGTTCGAACTCGCGTTCATTAAGGCGGAATCCGACCACACAAAGAACTAGGACATCATCGCTTTAAAATCATGAGATGGTATGAGACTCGTTAGGGCATGTCGTATTTAGGAATTAAAGAGTGTATTTTCAGAGTTACCTTGTTGTTTTAGACGTGGTAGATGTTGGATGGTACGTTGATGGTGACCGTTGATATATTCTCATCCATTGGGTGACGTCTCATTATTAGACTGTTCTTTATTTAACATTAGATGAAGTTCAGATACTTTGCCGAGCTTGACAATATTGCATAATATGTGATGGGCAATCTTCTCGTGCGCTCCTTGTCAGCTAAAGCAGTCTAGCAACAGCGTAGCGTATGTCTTCTAACCATAATTATTCAAAAAAAAAATACAATGGGTCTTAAAAATAATTACAGCTGAGAAACTACATACTACACTATTACTAGACTTACGAGCTAATAGGGGACACGGGGAAACCGCATCAGAGCTATTCCCTTCGACGGTGGCCTCTCCTTTGTCCACGCCTACGGACAAGTCTACTGGGTGAGGCACACAAGGTGCGTCCCTCGTGGAGTAATCTTCTGAGTTTACTGGGAGCTAATCCTTCTATCGACGGACTCTGAGGGGTCAGGGAGATGCGCCCGATCTGTACGGGTCATAGTCACGGTCCTCCTTCAACTACCTACTCAGCTAGGCGAGGACCGGCGTATGAGTGCATAATATGTGTTGTAAAAAATGTTTCCGCAAGGTTGGAAATTAGTGCAGTGGAGCGTATGATAAGAAAACTTTTATAGATATTTATAGTACCGCAACGAAAGTAATACGAATATTTTAAACGAGATCTACAAAGTGATCGTTCCCCATGAACACTTTGTCCTACTTTTGTACAAAAGTTTACGTTAACATTGTTTTCTTTCTCCTTGACATCATTCCATGTTTGTAAAGTGAATTTATCAATGTCACATTTTAACTAACTTGAAGGTTTTTGTTTTGTGTTATATGTAAGAAATTATTATAGGGGCGAAATTGATGGTAGCTTTTTTAGTTTTCTTTTACAGATTATAGGCTTTCAGTGCTTTGACCACAATCTCACCTGATGTTAAGTGACGATGTGGTCCAGGATGGTAAACTCACTAAGCTTAGAGATATTGGTTCGCAAGTGATGCTGCAGGAACATACCTATTGATATTTGGCGACAGGTTTTCAAACTTGAGGGTAGTAGTTACCCAGTCAGCCATTATAAGAAAACGCCCTACCACCATGCTATGATTTCCTCAAGATGTTTTCCTTCACCGATAGTTCAGGCAGATTTCAGAGTTGGATAGGTAGGCTCGAACCCGCGTCCATTGATGTGGAGTCCGGCCGCATTATCCACTGCGCCGTCATCGCTTCCTTCGGGCCTTTGATACCTAGATAAAGGCAGTGCTATTAAGGCGAGAACATAGAACATACTGGTTGCAAATTACTGTGTGATTTTTTTTTAATAATTTGGTATACTCGTGTTTTTTATTATAGTAAACGAATGCTTAATGCAATTCGATGGGCTATTTAGAACTATACAAAGTATTTAATTTTCATTTATTTCACAAAATTTATTTGTTTGCAGAATTTCTTGTTATGCCGTATAAAAAATCTGTATTCACTCGTAAACATATTTGATTTAAAAAAAAAAACTCCGTTTTACTTTAGAATCAACGACGGAACACATTTCTATGACATTGGGAAGTGGATACAAATTTATTTGAAAACGTACAATATTTCAAAAATTATTGAAACAGTTTTATTACAAAAAAGGAATTTTATTGCGGGCGGTGCTATGAGAATAGATAGTTTAAATATCAACTAGTTCCTAACAGCAGATTTTTGAAAATAAGATTAAAACAAAATTGTACATAAACATTTACAAACTATTAAATGACATGGTAAAATGGCTGGTAAAAACATAACATGGTTGTTATCTACTTCAATATAAGTATGCTTAAAGTAGTAATAAAATGGCGTGTCATTAAGAATTGTAATAAATTTTCTAAATGAGTTTTTAAAGATGCCTGTTAGATGCTACTGATTGAAAATACCATTAAACTTTAAGAGGTTGCTGTCCAAATGGATTGATAATCGATCGTTGTCGTTCATCTATACCAACCACTTTAGTTTAAATATTTACCATAAACGAATGAAAAATAAAATGGCGACTGGTCTCTGGTAAGATTTGTGACTCTAGAATGCTTTTTAAATTAAAATATACGATGTTGTATGGGTCAGAATGCTGGGCTAGTATGAGGATGGATGAGAAACGGTTGCATGTAGTTGAGATGCAAATGTTGAGACGGATGTGTGGTATGGACAAGAATGGATAAAGTCAGGAATTAATATATTAGAGCGAGTTTGAAAATGGCGCCAGTGGTAGAAAAGTTGAAAAGGAATTTTTCTCGTGGTATGGACATGTTATGAGAAGATAGGAAGCCCTTGTGTACACAATAATAATAAATCTACATGTGGAAGCATCGAAAAGTTGAGGAAGGCCTATGAAAGTGGATAGAGTGTGTGAGAAAAATTAAAAAAAAAAAATGTAATTGAAAAGATGACGACTGATAAAGACGTACAGAAAAAGAAAAAATACAGTACCGATCTCAAGTGACTTGGGAACAGGGCATAAAAAATGATGTTGAACGACTGAAAGATACATACGTACCACTCAGACCTAATAAGATATTTTCTTTTATTGCAGTGTTAACATAAATACAGAAAATTAATAATAATCTCTATTTTTGTTTGTTTACTGAGGTTTTTTTGCAGACATTCATTTGAAGTTCCGACAGGTCTTCAGGATATTACGATTGTAACTGTAACTCATAGAGGTTTTGTGGACTGCGATGTTCTGTTAGTTGATGTAACATGTATGGGACTGTTTTTGGTAACTTTTAATTCTGTAACTTTATACAAATATTGGAAAACATCTTTAATCCAAACTGGAAAACCTCGCTAAATTGATCTACCGATCACGCGATTGATACGAAAGTTCACCACACAGCAACAAATCAAATTTAAGAATTCATATCAACGTAGTGAAGGTCAATTATAAATATCTTTTTCGGTAGTTATGTCCAAAATGCATGCATTATATTTTGCGTATCTTTTTTTTTATTAATTACTTTATGTTATTTATTTCAAAGATGAAGATTGTTTTTTTTGGGTTAATTTAAAATATTAATTTGTGAGTTTAGCACATATTGAAACAGTCTAGATCAGAGTACTGACCGGTAACAATATTCTGCTGTGCATTTGAATTGTAAATTTGTTTAAACTCGCAGACCGAGGTGCGGTCAATATGTCAATAGTGATACAAGGACGTGCTGTTGTCAGTACGTAATTTTATTATCTCACAAGCCGATGCCCGTGACTTTGTTGACGTGAAAATGATTTGATCGTCCACGGAAATAATATTATTAACTTGATCAAAAGTTACTTCTCATACGTTTGTTTAAATGAATCTTCTTTACGCGCTATGGGAGTTAAATTTCAAGGTCGCGTTACATGACAGTAATACAATTAGCGTCACGAGTCACGATTAAGTACAATAAAGGGTGGATAGAAGTACGCATTAAGAGAGAAAGAGACAAAAATACTTACCACGCTATACTATTTGATTGTAGAATTTTTATTTTCTCCTATATTTGTTCGTGAGGAAGCGTGGGTGTGACTGTATTTTATAAAGTGAGCAAACATTCATATTTTTTATCCCCTTCTGTGTCTCTGATATCTATCCCTTGCTAATAATTTGTCTTATAGAATTAAGCTAAACATTGGTAACGAAATTTAACTAATAACACGTGTTCTTTGTTAATTTTTAATTTTTAAATATTTTGCAAGATTAATCCTATAATAATTAGATAACTACATTCAAATAGATTAATTATTTTCTAAGGGCATATTCCAACAAGGAAAATTAACGATCGCCTAATGTTTATAAATAAAATAAATGTTTTTTGTGTGTCTGTTCTGTATGCATTCTTAAACATCTCATCCACTCGTTCTTAAAGTAAAAAAAAAATATTTCTAAAGCATTTCAACACACGCCGGAGAAGTACAATTAGTTTAAAATATAAATTTATCTTACGAACTAAACTTCTTCGTTGAAACTTATTCTTTAAGCATAACCATAAATCGGCTACATAAAAGTTTAACCAAAAAGATAAATTTGAAATGTGAAGATCAAACGGATTCGTTTTAAATTTTGATCTTTAATGCTGCCTAGTATCAGTAGATAAAATGTAGACATAGCTTTTTAAACATTTTATCACTGTAAAAGTATCTTATACGGATACTGTATGGTCTGAATAAACATAGCATGTATTGTGTAAACAAGAGAAGCTAAAGCATGCAAATCCTTCGCCGTGCGGGAGCTTAGCGTTGTTTGTACCGGGTTAGAAATTTCAAATTACATCTTGTCCTTTTAAAGTACTGGTAAATTTATAAATATAGAATTTTATTACTAAAGTCTAATAATACATAGATATGTGACTATAGATATATAGTTAGATAACCCATGAAATTTCAAATAAACAACAAAAGAAGTAAAACAGTCTACACGGAAACGAAACTCCATACCTCCGTATAAACTAATGACCAGAAAGAGAGTGACTGCGTACACAGGTTCATACGAGTTGACGGCTGACGTAGAATCAAACTCAATTCTCGCTGCATCATTATTTTATAGGAATTTTGTTAAATTAAACTAAATTTTGATAAATTGAGGGTATTTTGAAAAATACCCTCGGTATTTCTATAATATAATAATGAGTGATATTGGGAAGTTATAGGGAAAAATAATCGCTAAGCATGTATACATTTTTTAATAAATATTTTGTATTTATTTAGATATTTTTATCAGTACCTAAAACTTGTCGCTTACAATGGAAATCCATTTTGTAATTTGTTTTACTAGTAGTGGGTAGTTTGATTTTTTTTTACTTTTGACTCTGTGTAGTGCCGATCAAGAATAGTACCACCTCACATCTTTCCGTGGGTGTCGAAAAAGGCGACTAAGGGATGAACCAAGGTACGGGAAGCTGTATCCTCTGAGTACCATAAACACCTGACTGCGATCACCAACCCGCCTGCTAAGCGTAGCGATTATGGCAATCACTTCCACGATACGTTAAGAAATCGGCCTCTAGTCCCCGGCGGCCTCGCTATTCCTAGTCATGGTAGCGACCAAGGTAACGGCGGAGCAAGGGGTGTTAAGAATCACCGCTAGAGATCCGACTACCAACGACGGATCAACCTGGCAACGTATAACACGCGAACACTGCGGACTGACGAGAAGATTGCAAAAACTAGGAAAGTGAAGTGGTGAGGAGCTGCGAGTAGGACAATTTTCAGTTGGACGGCAGAACCACCTGGATGACCGACTGGCCATCTTTATGGAGAAGGAGGAACTTTTTTAATGAACTCCTTCTTTAGAAAGAGTTCCTGCTTTGTGTGTTCCCACAGGATGTGGGCCTACATGAGTAGCAACGGTGTGACTAAGAATGAGATAGACTTCATCATGTCGACAAAAAAGCAAATATTCAATGATGTCTCTGTGATCAGTTCGGTAAAACCGGTAGCGATCACCGTGTGGTCAGAGGTACATTGAATCTGAATATCAAGCTTGAGAAATCCCATCTAATGAAGCCTACGCTCCGTCCGTTGCCCGTCCAAATACAAATCTCCTCCAAGTATAAGCTCTTGAGGGAAGTCGAGAAGTTCTACGGACAGCTTTAGACATCAACACAAAAACCCATCTGAAATCTAGCCCGAGACCTGAAAGTTAGAGTAAGCCGACACTTCCCCGAAGATATTCCCGACGTCAGTCTCTACGAAATTTGAATGTCTCTCAAACAGCTCAAGCTCAATAAGGCGGCGGGTGATGACAGAATAACAGCTGAGCTGCTGAAGGCGGGTGGAAAACCGAATCTTGAGGTTCTTCAGAAATTCTTTCATTCCGTTATACTTTAAGGAAAAACGTCACAGGCGTGCCACAGAAGTGTGGTAGTCCTCTTTTTCAAGAAAGGTGATAACAACCTTTTGAAAAATTATAGACCCATCTCACTTGTGAGTCATGTCTATGAGCTGTTTTCGAGAATCCTCACGAACCGACTAGTGCACAGGCTCGAGGACTTTCAGCCTCCCGAACAAACCAGCTTCCGAAAAGGCATTAACACCGTTGACCACGGCCGTTGCTATGGCAGGTTATACAGAAGACCGAGAAGTATAACCTACCCTTTTGTTTAGCGTTTGCGCTTAAAACTTGTTTACGTTTGAAAAAGGCTTTGATTCGATTGTTTTTTATTTGAAAAAAAAAATGATATACATATATATTATATTTATAAAAAAAAAAGAATCAGATCGAGTTTCTTCCCGGCTCTTCTCGACTGGGCTGTTTTTTGAACCGGTGGTAGTGTTTTAGACGTTCATAAGCGCCTTCTTAGGGCCTAAATTAAATAAAGATTTTTTTGATTTTGATTTTGCTTATGGTAACAGACGTGATTGAGCTACAATCCAAGATGATTGTCCGAGATTAATATTATGTCTAAGTGCGGTTAACGAGGTATTTAGATGGTGAATGCATAAGTATGATCTGGTAACTTCTCTTAAGGACATTTCAAGACTACATTTAAAATACATATAATATTTTTGAGGTCAAGGAGATACGATAATTTTGTTTAAAGCACATGTATTTAAGAATGACAAATACGAATGGTACGATAGATAAATATTATCGGTAATAAAACAAAGCCCTCGGGTTATGCGGGAAGTAATAAAATCGATTACTTTTATGTGGTTTATCGTGTACACTGTCGTTCCATAATGGTTACGCGAACTCATATGAAGATATGGTTTCCTGGTTTATTGGCTAAAATATAATATTTTCCTTGACTTATATTCTACATAACGTAGTAGCGTCGGTAAAGAAAATAAAATTTCAAAATCTCTTCCATAAATACTACTAACAGACGAATTACTTAGCACTCCATAGATGCATCATGCGGGGTGTACCTGGTCTATCGCGTGGCAGAGAGGTAAACTCTGAGAAGATCCTGAGATTTGTGACGCGGGTGTAGGTTTAAGGGGATCCAGCTTACGTCAAGACGATTGGTGTTTCTCTCCTCTCTCCCATCATAATTTGGCAGGAGCATGGTAGTGCAACTTTTTAATACCTGTTTTAATATAGAATTCACAGCAGATCTAGACCTTGGCCTGTCTTTCAGAATCTTGTAGAGAAATTTTGTTGATATCTCGCTTCCCTTCTAACGCATATAATCAACTAGGTAGCACAATTTTAGTTGACTAATTTGTAATAAATTTGTTTTAAAATCTCTATAAAATATTGCAAATGATTATTATTTTTTTTTTCCTTAATAACTCTTAAAGAATGAGACCAACTTAAATTTAATAAATCTGAAACTATTCAAATTATATCCGTACATTAGGGTGCTTTTTTTATCGCTCCCAGCCTAAAAGTTTGTTAGAAATACAAAGAGAAACATTCCGTGTTAATTTAAGCCCACAATATTAATCCTAAATACTTGCTCACGGCGTGTGAAAATTTTTCATTTAAAATACACGTAAAAAAATTTTTTTATAGCTCAGCGGCTATTCATGGCATCATCTAACTCAAGGTCAGGTTTTTTTCGTAATTGAATGTTCCACAAAAGTAATATTAAGAGCTCAAATTTCCAGATAATTTTTATCTTTGTATTGCCAACAAAGTTTCAGGCCGGAAGCAAAAAAAATAGTCCTCAAAAAAAGCACCCTAATGTACAATATGTTATGTACAATATAGGATGTCGTTTATACTCGTAGCTCTAAATAATTCCGCTGATTTACATGATTAAATCTTTCGTTTATTTTATTTGACAACATCTAATGCGGACGTTGCGAACCAATGATACTGTTGTTGATAATGTTACTTTTTTTGAATAATGTGTTGGTTCAAATATCGTGCACTAGCATTGTTCATACTAAAATGAATTGCCTAAAAATGAAATATTGTTTATTTAAATTAATGGTTTAGAAATCAAACAAAAATAATAACTCTGAGCGTAGAACAACAATTCAACGCTTGGAGTGTGCAAGTAACGTTATGTTATAACCCACTACCTAAAACCTCAACTCTGTAGGGTTGACACATAAAGATTTATAAAATTTATAAACGGTAAATTTAGTTAACATTAAATGTTTGTGTATAAATTCTGCTGTTGAATTTATTTTTATGTGTTAAATACTATTAATATTATATTAGCATGTAAAAGCATTATGATTTTATCTCCCTACCTTTTTCCCATTTTTTTCATTTCATTTTCTTACTCTTCCGTTCCTCTTTATTTGCATTCATCTCCGCATTTACTCCTTTCCTAAGCATATCATCTTTCACACAGTCCATCCATCTTTTCTTTTCTCCTCCCCTTCCCATATAACCCTCCACATTCATATCCAATACCTTTCTTACAACACCTTCTTTCTCTCTGCGCATCACATGATGTTATTAAAAAAAATTAAGTCGTCGATGAAAACATAGAGTTAGGCACTATAGGTTTACTGTATTCACCCACCATATAGTCGCTTAACCTCATATGGGATTGTGGTCAAAACACATGCTACAGCTTCTCGAATTTACGTCTCACCACAGTTAGAAAATTGCGTACATATTTATTGCCATGTAGTTATTGAAAATAATTTCGTGGATTACTTTTTCATTCGACAGCCCTACGTGGGTTGCTTAGTTGCTGGCGCTTTGCCAAGCCGATGCGAGCGTGTACTGTACTCTCCGGATACTCTGTTAATACTTTACATATGTGTAGTAGGTATGTATGTTCATATATATGTATATATTTGGTAATATTATTATGTTTGCCCGTTATGTAATAATATGGAAAAGTTTCTGTTGATTTTTATCTGTTTTATGAAATTCGTTCGTTTAAATAAACGTGATCATAGAAAAATAACGTGATAAAAATGCAAAACAATATAATATTAATTAATTGATTTATTCAGCCAAAATACGTGCACTTTTGGGCATAGGTCTCCCAAAAAGGAGGGAATTGCTACAATCGTCACGCTTGTTAGGTGGGCTGGCGATCGCAGTAGATCTTTGTGGTTCTCAGAGTATGCTACTGGTGAAGTTCACGGGAATCCGCTAGATGTGGATGGCGCAAGATGTTGTGGAGATCTTTGAGGGGACCTATGTCCAGCAGTGGACGTCTTTCGGTTGAATGGATCGACTATTCTTAGCCGACACCACACGGTAAAATAAATACTATTAATTAAATTATTTTTTTATTAGGATATATTATACTAGTGTTCAACTACAGCTGTAATTGTTAAAATTGTTTCTTCTTATGTAAATAATTAGGTATTTTTTATGAGTGACTTTGTTACTAAAAGCAATTTCCTTTAAGTAACTTTTAAACGGATACGTCCTATATAGAAAATAGGGAGCGGCTATGACGTTTATTGGAAGCAAAATGATAAAAAATATTCAAACAAAATTAACACACATTTTAAATTAAACTACTTATTAAGTGAAGATTAAAATACTAAGCCTAAAAAGCTCTCAAATGCAGCTGCAGAATCACACACATATTACACAAGAATGTTGGGGGAACATATTGTCGTTGAAAAGAGGTCACGAATTAGCTAAATCTATCTTGAAACATATCGTAACATAATATAAGTAGTAACTATTTAAATATAATATTTTGAAAAAGTCCACATTGAAACCCAATCTAAAAACAACAAATAATGTATAGGTAGGTAGGTATCATTATTTCAAATCCATTTTCTCTTGACCTTGCGTAAAATTATTTGCGATCATAAAGAAACTTGAAATTAGGTGAGTCGCGGTCAAACCTTAATACAGTGTTAAAAATAAACTTGGTAATTTGACACAGCGTACCGTTTTTCACATCGTTTTTGAGATCGTATTCAAATGTATAGTTTGAAATAATGTATTGAAATTTAAATATTTACATTATAAATTGGATTGTCCAAAGAATTGCCAAAGTTAAGCAGGGCACATTGCTCGTAGAACCTATGCCCGATGAAGCCAACGGATTCTCTAATGCCTGCCGCCTACAGGAATACGCAGCGTGGGTAAGCTCCTCACAAGGCGGGCCGATGACCCAACGAAGGCCGCGAGAGTCCGCTGGATGTGGATAGCGCAAGACCGGCCGTTGTGGAGATATTTGGGGGAGACATATGTCCAGCCAGTGGACGTTTTTTTTCTATTGAATAGATAGATTACTTTTTACACACCTATTGGTATTTGGCGATAGGTTTTCAAACTTGATCGTGGTAGCTACCCAGGCGGACATCATTTTAAAATAATCTACTACCAAGCTATGGTTTCCTCACAGCGTTTTCCTTCACCGAAAGCTCAAGCTGATTTTAGAGATGCAAAGGAGGGCTAGAATACGCGTCCTTCATCGTTTAAAATTTTCTATTTTAATCCTTGCATGCATACAGACAGACGAAAAACTTTTTAATGTCAAAGTTGAAATTAATATCGGCTACAGGAGACTAATGTGAAAAAAATATGAAATGTACAGATAACTTCAGTTTTGTTAATAGTATAAATTCCTATACACCTGCGCGAAGTCAGAGCAGTTTGCTAGTTATTACTATAGATAAGGCAAAATAAAGTAAACTTAAATTACGTAACTACATAGTTTTAATGCACATCACAAATGTCGTAAATGTTCTCTGTGATTCGCCTCTAAGTTGGACGCGACACTTTAGTAAATCGTTTTAATCCCTCTGTTGTCAGAGAACGAATACTTGACATTTCGAACACAGAAGATATGTGATTCAGCGTGATTGTGTGGCTAAAGGCGTGTTTTGTTCTGCACTCTCGTTTGATTCTCGAAGGAAAGTTTAAACTGTTACTTTTCTTTTTATCCTTTATTGAAGTGAAAACTACTTAGCGGCTTTGAGCGATTGAGTTGAGTGGAAAACTTATATATTCACGTTACCAATGTCAGCCGTCAACATGCTACAGTATGTCAAGTATAAGATGGCGTTTAAGTGCTGTCGCTCAAAGGTAAACAATAAAAAATATACTTACGTAGCTTATCGTATATTTTGATTATGTAAAAACTATTTGAAAGTGTACATTATTATAGCTCGGAGCGCCAATAAGCGTTAAAATCAGACAAGTGTAAATGTTTGATATAATAAATAATTTATGAAAAAAAAAAATTAAACATTAAGAACACAGTTTGTCCATAGTTTTAAGTTTTCGCTTCTGTCCGCAGTCTTTATAAACTGCCTAGATATTTAAAAATATATATACACTCTCTTATTTATATTTACTAACTTTCGCTTGGTTGTCGAAATTCGGAGAAGAAAAAAACCAACTGCTTCTAGAAAACTGGCTAACTAGATATAAAACTGAATACGGAACTAAAATTTTACTACTAAAGATTTAGCATGTGATATTTATTCAGAGAGTTTTTATAATATTTATGTTAGTTAAGACGTGATTCTTTTGATGTATATGATGTAATATCGGTGCCATTTTACTTGATTTTGTTTTGATTATTACGCAAAGTTAAATGCATTTAGAAATACGTGTATTCTGTTGTGTCACAAAAATTCCCTGGAAAGTTCTATTAAGATGGCGACAGATTTACAAGAGCGTTAATACGTATATAAGATTAAAAATATATTTCACATACGTGGCACCATCGTAAGTATAGTTAATTTGGACTTATAAGAAGATTGCGTAGTTACAAGCGTATTGAGAAAAAGAATTATCATATTTACAACTCCGGGTCACTTTGAGCTGAATTTATTTGCTAGTTGTTGTAAACTATGGTGGGTTTATCCATCCAGCGACAAAGCCGCTGTATTTCCCGTATACAGGCAGACATATACAACTTTGTGCACCACAACTTGGTAACTCAAACACGCGAGCAGCGACGTAATTACTGTTTATGTGCTCCGTGTATGTTCATATATGTTTATTGCACGTTAGTGTGAACTGTGAGGCTCCGGCATTTGAAAATTAATTTACTTTATGTTTGCGTCCCGTTGTTGTTGCTGTAAAATATGAACTGGTAATAAATATTTTATGTTACATAATTTGAACTGTAATTTATTACACAACTATAGCTATACGGAGCTCTAATTATTTTTCTAGAAAACTTTTTGAAACTAAGATAAAGTAAAAATATTTCTTACAAATTATAGCACTTGATCGTAAATTTGTGTAGTAAATCGTATGCTATTTAAATTTTTATTACTTTTATTATTTTTTTAGGCATACCCTAATTATTATCGAAAATTAAAGGTACCCTAAGTTACCCGGAGTAACTTTAGCGATCTACCAAAGAAAGTCCCGTCAAAATCGGTAAAGCCATCCTAGAGATTAGCAATTTACAAACACACAGACAGATACACAAAAATTGTATTTTTGGTATTATTTTGACATTACAACCAGACACTTCAATCTAATTTTAATAAAACTATAGACTGTCGATTTTATAAGGTCCATTTAGTGTAGCGTGTTTCCTTAATTTCCGTTGTAATTAAAACTAAAGTACTAGTTTTTTGTGTGTCTGTCTTTTTGTATGTATGTGTGTCTTTGGTTTATAATATGAGAACCCTTCAATTGAATCAAATCGATGAAATTTCAAGATCGCGTCTTTTGAAGAAGATTTGAGAGATACGCGATCTCTCAGGGTCACGATTTTTAGTATGAAATAAGTAAGCTATACTTTTTGATGGTAGTATTATTATTTTATCGTATATATAACTTTCATCGTGGTATTAATTTTATTTAATAATAATAGTTAATCGTTTTTTAAATAGCTCATTAAAAAGTAATTTCACGTCTATCATATGTACTCTGTATGCACAATCTTTTTCGAGTTAACTTCTTTTGGCGCGTTAGGAGAAAATGATGAGAGTAAATTTTTACGAAGCGCGCGCAACCGCCAAGAAAAAACGTCACCTTGAAGTTAGCTGTCAACGTTTCAGTTTTTTTCTATTATTACGCCAAAGAAATGTAACTTTTTACGTGCGTACATAAATACACACACACGTTCTTTTAAATAATGCATATATTCTGTCGTCAGGTTTTCAGTCATCATCGAATGATAAAATGAGGATGTTCGGTATAGGTAGTTATGGATTTTTAGTTTTAATTTTTTTTCGTCATGATCAAGTAATTGAGGGTACATCGGTACCTTGTGACGTACCGCTCTTGCAGTAGAGTTGAGTCCGTGCGTGAGTCGACGTGTGTATAAATAACGGCGGTGCATTCATTAATTGTTTGTTTAATTGTAAGAACCTAAGACACTAGTGAATTATAATAGTGTAGTGCCTAATTAGTTATGTTACTGACCATTTGCATATAAACGGAGTGTTCGAGGGTGATCGTGCCGACACAACCTCTTTGGATGTCAGGCGGTACCACAGTTACACATTATTCACCCTATACAAAAACTAAATACCCTACTTTTCCACCTGTCTCCAGGGCATCAGTGTATCATTAATAACGTAACAAAAAAATCTATAGAACTTCCTTTTTGTTGAATAATTACCAATTAAGATGTTTTATATTATTATAGTGATCGAGTATTGGCCATTTTATTTAATATCTGTTTTATTTAAGTGTTAAATAATAAATATTTAATGAATATATCAGTTAATAGGTTTTCAAAGTAAACCCTCGATATCATTATACTTTTATTTAGAGTTGAGTTAATTTCGTTGACGTCTTCTGAAAATATTATTAATTCTTTTGTTTTCACGAGATGTTAAGTGACGATGTGGTCCAGGATAGTAAACATACTAAGCCTAGAGGTACTGGTTCTCAAATCATGCTGCTGGAACACACTTATTGGTATTTAGCGACAGGTTTTCAAAATTGAGGATGGTAGCTGTCTAAGAGGGCGTTACTAGAAAATGCCAAGCGACCAAGCTATGGTTTCTTTATAATGTTTTCCTTCACTGAAAGCTCAGGCTGATTTTTGAGTTGGATAGATGGGCTCGAACCTGCGTCCATTGACGGGGAATCCGACAATACTACCAACTGCCCCACCATCGCTTCAAAACCGTATTATACCTACGAAAAGTAAAAGAAAAACATTGTGAATTTTCTTCACAGTGTCCCCCCTATCTTATCATAAGACGTTAATTAGGGTTGTCATAAAAACATGCCGTAAAATAAGAAGTGATAAAACTGGCTGATTCAACCTTGTCCCTTTCCGGGAAATCTAACAACGTGCACAGGCCTTACGATCTCTTCCGGTTCCATGAATAGTCTACTATATATGTAAGTAAGTAGTATATACATAATTACGATACTTTCGTAGAAGATACATAATTCAGCTTCGTAATTATTTCACTTATTTTTTTGTAGATGTAACAAAGCTTTTTGAAATTGGTAGCTGATCCGGCATACTTCGTACCGTCTTAGAGTCAATAAATCCGTTCCATATAAATTGTATGAAAAAACAACATTTTTTTTTTGGTGAAATTTTCCTATGTTATTATAGTTACTCTGGAATTCGAGGCGGATACCAATCCAATAAATTGAACACCATTAAAACCGGCTCAACCCATTTAGAATATTATACAAGACGTAATTGTAACATTGATCTAATATGGATGATGCATTTTGCATGAATGTTGGTTCTTAATTGTTTAAGTCGAAGTCAGTTCCTTTCATCAGACAACTATCGAATTTAATTTTGATAGTTTTGTTTTTTTTTTAATACGGAAAAGGCTCAGGATTTTTGACCACAATCTCACCTGATGCTAAGTGACGATGTGGTACAGAATGCTAAACCTAGAGTTAGCCTAGAGATACAGGATCTCAAGTGATGCTGCCGGAACATACCTATTGGTATGTTATTATGTTTGGTTATTATTGGCACCCAGGCGGGCATCATTAGAAAATCCCCTACCACCATGCTATGGTTTCTTCACGATGTTTTCCTTCGCCGAAAGCTCAGGCCGATTTTTAAGTCACATTAATTAATTGGTTACACCAATTTATGGGTTATTAAAGCATAAAGAGAAACCCCAGGTTATTCAGTAATATAACCCCTGAATATAATTATCTCTGATAACAATATGAGATGTCAAGTGTCAGGGTGTCGATTTCGATTGTACTCAGGCAGCGGTCCGGCTTTGATGAGCGCCTGATTGTTTGAAGTTAATTAGGCCCATTAACCTAACTGTTGGATGGATCAAGATTCTGGCTGTGAATGGTTTTCAGGTTATATCGTTTGCGAAGATGGTTTTTATTTCATATCGATCACCGGTTGTTTTTATCGCATGATATTTAGAAAAATGTTTGGTGTTAGGTCTATGTTTTAATGTGTGCTCATATTTTAACTTGAAAGTATAACGTTGACGCAGTTGTATTACGTTATAACTGTCGTTCTGAGGTTTCGGGTTCGATCCCCGGGTCGGATCAAGTGATATTGGGGTTTTTTCTAATCACTATCATCCCGGAGTTTGGAATTTGTGCCCGATATGGCGACATGCTCGCCCCCTGTCACATCTAGGACAGAACTAAGCTCGACGAAATGTGCTAACTTGTATGAAAGAAGCAAAGTGTGACATCATACTTTATGTGGCGAGATGATAGGGTAGTCCCGAGGATGTGACTAGGGTTTGGAGAGAAAAAATAGGAAGGGTGGAGAGGAAAGAAAAACAGCAATAAAAATAGAACTAACAATATAGACTAACGCATATAGTTAAGGAAAACAAAATAGTAATATAAAAAAAGTTATAAAGCTCACATAGATGTAAGTCGTTTTTGTTTTTTGTAGCTTTATATTTTAAAAGAACTTATTGTGCAAAATTTTGTTGAAAACATATCTAATAAAGAGCGCGGACCAAGAGTTTGCAGTGCGTAAATAAATAAAATAAAACTTACTTTATGTGTTACTTGAAATACTTACTTATAACTTTCTTATTTTTTTAGATAGAAATCTTAGAATCTTAGATATTTTCTACAATAGAAATCATAGATTATAGAAAACAGAGATAGACGTGGTCAAATCTCTAGAGTATATACGAGTATAATGTAAATAAAATATACGCATGTCGTTCTCGCTCGATCTTAGATTTGATTTCTTTTGATAAGCAGAATGTATTATTACTTATATGGTTCATACCGTGGCAGCATACCTTAGAAGTTTTTTATTCATAGCTAAACCCTTAATGTAGAGTTTCTGAAGAAAAACTTAAAGAAAAAAGATTTCTTGACCATTTCCAGATATAATTCAAAACTGTTTCGTCATAATTCTTAGAAACTTCTGCAATTTTTTTTTATCTCAAATATACCTAATTTAAACACACTTCATTTGTTTACAACAAATCATAACCGATAATTTAAAACGTGAAACGAAATTCATCTGATTTATTCGATAATATAAATTAACGTATTAAAATGAATTTAGCATTAACAAAAGCAAATAACACTAGTAGTAGCTAACATCGTGGATTAGTGTGAATTACATTGAAAACGTATGCCGATAAATTCAACCAATCTCATTACCTTCGTTAATACTGCGGTCAGGGCTGAAATTAGACGAGTTTCTAATTAATAAATAATCGCATGCATATTATTACGTTCACACGTTTGCATTTCACTGCAGATTTAATAATTCCATTCAATCAAAAGACGTCCACTGTTGAACATAGCTCTCCCCCAAATATCCTGTCTATACAAAATCCAATTATAGAATTTCGACATTCTTAAGTTATGTATAAAATCAAGGCCGCATTAACGAAACCATCCGACGGTTTTGGTTTTAATCCTTGAAACGAGCTTAGCGGAATTGATATTACATCAAAATCCTTCTCACTACCTACGTAGAAAGATTGTAAAATAATAAGAGAAGCAATGAAGGATGTATTCAGAATGTTTTAAAATGAAAATTATAATATTTATCAAAGAGGAAAACATAGAATTTTAATTTACAATAAATTTTGTTATAAAATACATTGTATCATGACTTTTTTTTCGTCGGGTTGGTAGAGACTACGTCCTTCCACTTGCTACGAGATTGACACACCTCTTTCGCTTCTTCTACTTTCATGGGCGCTTTCATACATGCTCGTCGGTTATGAGTAGTTTTCACCTGGCCTTTATATAAGACGTGTTCGATTTGATAAAAATACTTTCATCTAGGACGACCCTTACCGACGTGGTTAGTCACCCTCGCCTTATAAATTCGTTTCGTTAATCTACTGTCATCCATCCTTCATCCACATACCCGAACCAACTAAGCATACCTATCTCTATCACCCTTACTACATCCTCTACCACACCATAGACAATTTATCTTCAAGATGAATACAAATAAATATAAGTCCTGTATCCACACCTATGCACACTAAACTATTTTTATTGTTCAATAGTTCCAGTACGTAGTAAAAATGCAGTTTCAGATCAACAGTTGTAAGTATTTACTATAAAGATATAAAAAAAATCAATTTCAAAAAATTCTTTATTCAATTTAGGCCCTAAAAAAGCGCTTATGAACGTCAAATCACTACCACCGGTTCGGAAAATATCACAGTCGGGCAAGAAACTCCACCTGGAAGCTTTTTTTATAAATAGAATATATATCATTTGTTATATTAAAACTATATAAATTAGACTTATAAGCAATGTTAGCGGAAGCACAGATATTGTACAAATAGAAATTGCCACGCGTCAGACGTATGAAACGATGATGACGAAGGTAAATTGCACAGAGATGGTGATCGTCGTGAGGACATCGGGGTGCAGGTGCACCCCGCTTCCTTGAATCGCGTTAACAACAATTTTAATAAAACTTTGTTGAGTTATTTTTCACATGCGACCGCAAAAGGTTCTTTCTTTTTTAATACTTTACTTTGACCACAATCTCACCTGATGTTAAGTGACGATGTGGGCCAGGATGGTAAGCCTAAATACAAATAATCATAAAACATTTTTTTATTTCTCAAAATATTCCAATATATACAGAGAAAAACAGACAACCCTTTTTTTAAATTAAGTTAATAATTATTCATAAGAGGTGTTACACACTTTGGGAGGTTATTTATATGCACAATTTTAATCTCCCATAATACGTATCTGGTCCAGTAAATCTACCAGTGAACGTTATTCAAAGCCTCCTCCTGGGAATAATCTCACGATTCACGCCGGCACTGTACCTACGACGTTACCTTGCAAATAGATAGATATATTTATGTGATCATTAGGAACACGAAATATTACCTCCAATGAATGTTATATGCTCAAGCTAGTGAGAATATATCTAGCGTATCAAATTTTAATTCTATTTTTATGAATATTTACGCGTTCTCTATCTTATAAATCATGACTCTAATAAAAATATCAATCCATCCATCCATTCAACCGAAAGACGTCCACTGTTGGACATAGGTCTCCTTCAAAGATCTCCACGACGACCGGTTTTCCGCCAACCGCATCCAGCGGATTCCCGGGACCTTCACCAGGTCGCCGGTCCACCTCGTGGGGGGCGTACCCACGCTACGTCTTCCAGTGCGTGGTACCCATTCGAGAACCCGTTGGCCCCATCGGACATCGGTTCTGCGATCAATGTGCCTAGCCCACTGCTACTTCAGTTTAGCAATTCTTCGGGTAATGTCGGTTACTTTGGTTCTTCTGCGGATTTCTTCATTCCTGATTCGATCACGCAATGAAATTCCAAGCATAGTCCTCTCTAGTGTCCTTTGAGCAATTTTGAGCTTTTTTATTAGGCCCATTGTGAGCGACTACGTCTCAGTGCCGTATGTCATCACTGGCAACTCTGGCAAGGTCGGAGACTTTAGTCTTAAGACACTGCTGTATTTTAGAGGAGAAGATTCTGGGTAGCTTCCCAAACGCGGCCAAGCCCAGTTAGATTCGTCGATTACCCTCTTGCTGGAAGTTGGATCTATCTAACTAGACGGTTTGTCCTAGATATACATAATTATCAACAGCTTCGAGCGTATAGTCACCAATTTTCATAGGAGTTGGCACAACATGGACGTTAGACATGATTTTCGTCTTTTTAAGGCCAACTCGTTCGGAGGCTCTACTGAGGTCACCGAGCATCGTACTTAGGTCTTTTGCGGTCTCAGCCATGACTACTATATCATCAGCAAAGCGGGGGTGTATTATGTACTCGCCGTTTATGTTAATGCCAAGTCCTTTCCAATCCAGAACCTTGAAGACATCCTCGAGCGCAGCGGTGAACGGTTTTGCAGAAATAACATCTCCCTGTCTAATGCCACGCCGTAAAGGTTTTGAGGTCTGGTTTTGTAACCGGACTGATATGGTGACGTTTTCGTACAAAATTTTCAACTACTATAAACTATACTGTTAGATAACTGGTGAAATTTCAATAAAAAAAATGAAAGAAGTGAAATCAACATGGATCAATTAGTAAATCATAAACAGTAATAATAACATGTAATACCAGATCCCACGAAACGCCTTACATCCATAGGCACTTACGACCAGCAACAGAGTGACTTGGGTGAACTGGTCCACGGTTCGACGGCCAACTAAAAATGAATTCCTTTTGCAGTGCTCATTCATATTAATTTCGTTGGAGAGGGTAATTATCACTTAAAATATATGTTATAATGGTTATGTTGTTGAAGAATTACCATATTTGAAGACCTTTGACAGTTTTGGAATTGAAACTTCAATATGCGTGCGATGAACGTAAAATTTGATGACAAGTTGAGCGTCAGAAGAAAAGTTCGATTTTGAATATAAATCAAATTCATAAAATTCTTTATTCCATTTTGTCAATGAGAAGGCGTTTAATACCGTAAAGGCTTGCCTTAAAAGTTTAGTCAAGCTGTCATGAGCCTTAAGGTCAACAGAATTTAGGTAATTCGATCAAAAAAACTAACAGCCTTATAATTAATGACAAAGTTCTTGTTCCTTAAAACAAATCTATGATATGGCTAAGTGTACGTTATTACATATTGCAAAACTAAGACAATTTACTAATTAAAGTTATATCTTGCAATCCCAAGGAAATATTATTTTAGGCGTTATGCTAAAAAATTACATACATTAATAAATTACATCGTGCTTTGGAGTTTGAAGACATTTTGCCTTAGTGGTAACGTGCCCAGGTAATATAACTCTAGGAAGATTAAAATTTTACAATGTGAGATTTTGATAGAAATGAACGTCGAAATCATAATACTAGTAACTTTATAGCTCCTCTATCTACGGTAGGAATGTTCTAAGCTTATCGATATGGGGTCTGAAAATGTCGATGTTTTTTAATGTTTAATAATACTATTATATAAATTAGTATATATATAAATAAATGAAAATATGCGAAGCACATTTGTTTCTAATAAAAAAAAGACTTTAATGTATGCAATATACATCATATATATTTATATATGCATTTTGAACTTTGCGCATTAGTTTCTAATTTGTATGTTAGATGTCGTTAATTTATTACACGATTGTAAAATAATTTCGGAATGTTACTTTGTATTTGACTAAATGTTTATAATTTGGAAATATACCGCCAAACACTTCACAGATATATATTTCGGCAGAGGTCCATGAGTATACATTGCCTCATTAGACTTCAGACACTTAAATTTAAAATTAAGCGAAATCGTATTTATCATTATTTCATCCGAAAGACGTCCACTGCTGAACAAAGATCTCCCCCAAAGATCTCCACAACGACTGGTCTTGCGGTATTCACATCCTACGGATTTCCGCAACCCTCACCCGGTCGTCGGTTCACCTTGTGGGTAGGCCCGTCCACCCAACGCTACATCTTCAGGTAAGTACCAGCGATTGGAGAACCCGTTGGCCGCATCGAGTATCTGTTTTACAAACAATGCCCCCCAGCCACTGCCATTTCAATCTTGAAATATTTCGGAAACGTCGGTTACTATGGTTCTATCGCGAATCACCTCATTCCTCATTAATTCTCCATTAGCCTTTGAGAAACTTTAAGCGACTTTATTTATGAGCGAGTACGTCTCAGTGCCGTATATCATTTCTGGCAACACACTAGTTGAAGGTTATACAAATAGTCTATTGGCACTATGTTTTTTCTATTATATACAATGTATGTACATCATCAATAGGTATGAAAATATATAGGTAATTATTATAGAAATGAGCAGGATCACTCATGTGAAAGCGTAATTTGATTAATATACACGTGCGGCGTATGAAGGCGTCGAAAAGTGTTCGATCATACTAATTTAGCTTTATAAATTATATTTTGTTTTTTGTACAGTTATTTTTTGATAATTTTCAGGTCATTAAATATAGAAATCGTAATGTAAATTCTTCTTGGAGTAATTTAATTGAAGTATATTTTTATAATGAAATCTAAGATTATAGTTTGTTTTTGTTGTGGTTATGTTACAAATATTTCCTGTCCGGTAAATAATTGTGAACAATCTATTTAATATGTCGATTACCCTTAAAAATGAAACAATAGGAAAACAATGGAAAGGTGGCGTAAACGCCAGGTTAGTGCTCGAGGGGTTAGTAAGTTACTATCTTGATATGTAATAAAATAAATAAAATCATCACGGAAGTTCACCTATTTTATTCCCTTTTTCCGGTGTTATTTTTTATTCTACAATGCTTATCAGCATATTTGAAAAAACATTCTACGTACTAATTACGTTGTTTGCTTTATATGTAAACTTAGAACGAAGTGAACGGAAATTGCATGCCAGCAGCAGCTCAAGCCTAAGTTTGTGGTTGGTTTTGTGCTAGTTACCATTTTCCAGCTGAGTGCTTTAAGCATTCCCAACAAATTTCGGTTGAATCTGAGAGTTAAGCTGGAATGCTATTTTACAAAGCTTTGGAGCGAAGTAAGAGAGGCATAAATAAGAAAACTGGTGAGCGTAAAAAGTAGTGTAATAAAAAAAAAAACTGAAATAGATTCTCATTTAAAAACACACCAATTGAAGCGGAAATAAACTAGGCATATGATTTGAGACAAGCAAAGTAAATGAAGTACAACTGTCACTGACATGTATAGACGATAATAGAAATAGAGGTCGACAGACAACAAGCCACAACCTGAAGCTCAAGGCTGGATACTACTGGAGAAGGATAATGTGAGATAAACCCAATGGAAAATGTTGGCGGTCAATGCCAGAAGTCACTTAGAAATACGTGATATTCTTTAGAAAAGCCTCATGCAACGTTAATTTCTATAATCAAAATAAATGCCTTATTATAAGCCTATCCTATAACTAGTAATTGGTGAAAGTTACAAAATCAAACAAAATTGGTAAAAAGGCATGTGATTTTATATAGTCGATGTAACGCGTACCAATTTATAAAAAAAACTTCACTAAAATTGTACTGAAACGTTCACCCACGTAACCCCATTTTTTTAACCAGTAAATAGTAAGGCAAGCAGCAATCTACTTAGTGTCAGAAATACATGGCGTATAAGTGCTACAGTAATTTAAAATTTTTTAAAATCATTTCGACAAAACTTCACTTGTGAACCATACCATACCATCTTGGATTATATCGTCATTTGATATCACATGATATTGCAGTCAAAGCACAGAACCTAGACACTATAAAAAGAAGAACTACGAATATATCAGATGCCACCGTATTAATATTAAAACATGAAAAAATAGAATAATATTTCAAAGCGAAACCGCTTTGTAACATAACGTACAAATAAATGATCTACACGACTGTACTGTTTACATTAGGTATTAACAAATATTCCTAATTCTGTTATTACAACTGTACGTTTATTGGTAGCATATTGCGGAATATTATTTTTATTGTAGTATAAAATAGTTTATGTTTTCTGTTTTGTTCTGGTGAATTGTTTTTTTATAGTAAGCACAACGCAATCCTGAAACAGTAGCGACTGGCGAGAGATCTGTTGTCCATCAACAGTCGTCCCTGTCATGCCGGCCTGAAAGGCCTGTGAGGGTGATGGATAATTTATGTAATTACCTAACGGTGAACATTAATGAAAAAAAAAAGAGAATGATGATCAAAAACGTTATCATAATTGTACAAATGATTTGGTTGTTCGTAAGCTCTCGCTTAAGTCATATCAAGTACTTATTAGTCAACAGCACTTAGGTAGTTTCAGTATGTTTTGGTTACTGTTAAAGAGGTGCCCTACTCAGTCCTGGTCACAAAGAATATGATAGTATATCTCGCCATAGTCATGCATATCGTGCTTAGGAACTACCAACAGAACAGAAACAGTTACCAACAGAAACAGAGCTACCAAGTGTTTCAAATATAACATCAGATGAAGTGTATTCATTTTGCTGAGCACATAAAAAATAATTTTATCCGTCTCTATTAAACATCAATTATTGAAGAAAGCACGATTTGTAATGTTAATAAAAAAACTGGACACCCGCGGGGATTGCTGACAGAAGTGAAAACTTGAATCTTTGGAAAAACAGTTTGTTAATATTTGAATTTAATAGCTTTTTAATTGAAATTTATAAGATAACATGTAACATTTTTTTTTATTTTTACATCTATTGACGCTCCGAGCAAAATTATGTACATTTTCATATGGTTTATACGTATTATTTATCTTTGAGCGACAGCACTTAACCGCCATTTTATACTTGACATACTGTAGCACATTGACGGCTGATGTCATAGCGTCCCAAATAGCGTTGGTAACGCGAATCTATAAGTTTCTCCCCTACCGAGAATCTCTCAACGCTGCTAAAAATGTTTTCATTTCAATAGAACACAAATTTACTTCACAGTAAACTTAGTCAAAAGATAAAAGATCTTTAACGAACATAATAACTAAATAAATAAACAAAACTAGCGTTGAAACTCATTAATTATGGCAAAGATTCAAAACGTTTATTTGAAGAACTCTTTTTTATGTAACTGCAATGAACGATTCAATCAAACGGCATAATTTTCCCAATGTAGTAATATCAATCGCTAGTCTGTAGTCAGCCTAAGCTTGCGCACATCGAAGTCCCACCGTCCCAACGCTGCGACGTAGCGGCAGTGCCGCGTAGATTCCGCTACAAATGCTACGTCTTGTCCGCTACGGTAGCGCGATCGTAAAACATATTATTACAATGACTGTCAAATAATTTTCAAGTTGGTGTGTGTTATTATTTAATTTTATTTTTTTAGTGCTGTGTATTAAGGTGACTTTTTCTATGTGACTTCGAAGGAGTTTTAACGGCGAAAAAGGTTTGTGGAAATATTAATTATTATGTTATACTTTTGTATTGTTTTTTTAAATTAAAATTATTTTTAAATTATCACAGTTGTTATTTTATTTTGAATATAAACGCAATTGTATAAAGTTTTTTAAGTTTTTTTTTTAATAAATAAAATTATAATTTTTGCTTTGTAGATGCTAGTAATAAATTTTAATATTTTATTACATTAAATGTTAAATGATTTTTTTTTGTTAACTTTCCTCCATTGTATGTTTAATATTAACATAAATACATCATTACTTCCTAGAAATTACCGTCAGCTAATAAACAAAATGTAAGATAGAAATTATGTTTACTCGTCTTGAGGTTTCCGTTATCGGAGATTCATTTTAAAACGTAATTAACCTAACCTAATTTGGTTTTTGTCTCAAATTGCGATAACAACTCTCCTTCTGGGTAAATTAATATTATTTATTTTGATACAGGGTAGAAGAAATAATTTCATATTTTGGGTGCCTTTTAACCGTTACATTTTTTTTATAGAAAACAAACTTGAGAGTTTTTTATAGCTTCTCCTAAATTATGTCGTGAAAAATCAAGATTTAGGTATTTTTTATACATTTTGCTTTTGGGTTTATATTGTATTTACTTTGTTATTTAAAGAAAAATATATTAAAACATGAAGTAGATAACCATTAAAATTTTCGAAGTGAAAATACAGTAACACCAAGAGCAATATGATTTAAACATGTTACATTTCATTTTCCGAACTCCACGGCCTATTTGGTCAAACGTTGGTAAACTTAAAAACATATTTTAAAACTCATTCAATTTTAGTAACGGATCACAAAGTACGTTAACCTGTAAACTCGTTAATAGATAATAACATTTAAAACTATAAAATCGAAATAGCCAAGATTAGAAATTGGGTTTTTATATAAACGCGTCGAAGTTAAAAAATAATTTAATACGTTTACGTAATATTTTACGAGTTTCGCTGTGAAATCCATACTAAACTGTTAACGGTTTTAACTCATATTACCTTGTGATTAATAAAAGCTTAAGTGGTTTTTTATTTGCATCTGGATAATTTCGTGGTTTCTACTACTCTTGCTAGGTATTGCTAGGTGTTTATTTTTGTACCTTTATTATAGAAAATTAAATATTTATATCTTTGGGCTTGACTGATTATTATGTAATTGTGCCCCGATAAAATATTAAAACTAAACTGATAATTTTTATATTTTTCTTTATCCCTCCTATAAATTACACTGGTGTCAAAACTATTGCCTATTAATCATATTGTGTGTTATAAAAGATAAAGAATCATAAACAAAACTAAGTGTTTTCATTGAAACGAATGATAATTATTTGTAATGGTTAATTGTATAAATGTATAAAATGTATAAAAAATTATAAAATGTAATGGTTATTTGTAATTATTTGATGGTTTTGAATTTTTTAAATACAGTTAATGACGTAATATTTTATTTTAAAACATTGATAAAAAGAATGGAATACAGATTTTAAACTAAGTATATAAGATGCTAGTAAGAAATATCTTTAATTGTAAACTGGTGTTGTTGTAACCTTTTTGGTTTTAACAAAAAATATCTTATCTCACACGACACTATTTTGTCAAATTTACGTTATTATATGATCTTGCATTCGACGCCTAAAAAATTTTTTTTAAGAGTTGTTAGAATTTCACTTATCAGAGTCCATATAATAAGATAAATAAACTTCTACAACATGCAACCGATCACGACGAAACTTGGAACATATGTATTTGTCTCAAGGAGAAAAGTTTTTATTATTGTACTAGTTGTGTACCTGTGGCTGCGCCCGCTTTTCATGTATTCTTCACTGCGTTTTGTTTTTTTTTTATACGGAACCCTAGTTATCTTCCTTAAAAAAATAGGACTAAGATAAAGTAAAAATATTTCTCATAAATTCAAGCACTTGCCCGTAAAACTATGCATTGAATCGGATTTCATTCAAAGTTTTATTAGTTTTTTTTACGCGGAACCCTAATTATTTTCGATAATTAAAAGTACTCTGAGTTACCAGGAGTAACTTCAGCTATTCACAAAAAAAGTCCCATAATCGGACCAGCCGTTCCGGAGATTAACCATTACAAACAAGCAAAATAAAGAAAAAATAGTAATTATATAGATTCATACCTATTTAGTACAAAAAAATAGTTTTGATATTACAAATAGATAATTCAATTTTATTTGTTAGTTTATATTTATTCCAACTCGCCACAAGATGGCGCTGAAATAAATCAAATTATTCTGAAAACAGACATATTTTGTTGTGAAAACATGAGATACATTTGTAGTTATAAATAGCTCAAATAATAAGCAAGTGTAGTATACTTCTTGAATGTAGTTAAAACTAAAAAAAAACAACTTTGATCCTTTCTATAATATATGGGTTTGAGAGGCTTTGTGTAAACCATCGCGTGTCAACTAGAATAAAATATAACACAAACAGATGTATACTTATTAGCATTATTTTATATGGATCGTGTGACTAAAGTTTCAAAATAAATAACTAAGTATGTACATTACAAAGACCATAAAGCAATCTCTTAGAACTTAATTTTAACTATTAATAATTAAATCACGACTATTCTTCTCGAAGATCTCACAAAGAATGACCCCACTCTTTTTTTTCAAACCTAGCTGGTGTTGTTGATCAGAAGGGCCTTTACAGCTTCACCGAACTTTGTGTGCGAGTGCTTAGGCACTCGCCGTAAAAGTTAATTAGCGCAAAGGCACCAAAGTGGTACGAACCTCGGCTTGGCCTTTACTTGTTTGTAAAAATTCCAGCGGAATTTTGATCCTAGCTAATCCCTACATTTTTTATTTATAAAAAAAAAGTTTCATTCAGGACCCATGTACTTGCGTGTTATGTACAGGAGTGTGTATTTAATGTTGTGCGTGTATGCTTGATGCATGGTGAATGTCACTGTATCGTGGTGGTAGCGGCGTTAAGAGCCTCCCCAGTTGGGGAATAGAGCACGTCTTTCTTATTAGATAATAAAATCGGGTTATTTATACCATTTATAACTCAGGAACGGCTGGGCCGATTTTTATGACCGTTGATACATTGGCTTTGTCTCTACCACGAATAGCAGAATAACTAACAAAACAACGGAACGGAAACGCACCAGTAATACTGCTGGCGTTGCAGTTGTCCATAGGCGACGGTAACCATTTACCATCAGATGGGCCGTCAGCCTGTTCGCCTTATATAAAAAAAAAAACCGAATAAATTGGGCAAAATAAAATTATGAAGAAAATTTATATTCTCACATTGTACACATTGTAGTGTATAGAACGCATTTATCGATATCGAGGCGGTACGAAGTTCGCCGGGACAGTTAGTATTTTAATAAATATAGGCGGATATCAACAAGTGTCAGAATCATAAAGTTTATTAGCAAACACAGATTTCATATAAAACATAAATCTGTTCAAAATATTTTTTATAAATTTGTACAATATACTTTATAGTCATACTGTTATTCTATTTTTCAAAAGGGAATTGACAAAAAATTTTACTTTAATTTTCATTCGCCTTCGTTCAAAATACATATCTCGCCTCATTGAATTGAGAAGTCTGTATAAACTAGATGGCAGTACAATTGCTACACCGAAATATATAATACATATTTAGAAGATACATAAATAATTTTAATTAACAAACGGAAATGTTATAATTAATTTAAACTTTTTTAGACACTACTTAGTTCCCCGTAGCGTGACATATTTGCGTGATAACAACTGTTATAATTATAACGTATGTGGTTATTATAATTAACTATTTATAACATGTTATAAGCGTCACATGACACAACGGTGCTCATCGCAAATGGTTTTATTCTTTATATTATATACGTTTTTAAGAGGACACGTGGTAGACGACGAATTTGGAAATTTGTTATTTCAGAAATATATTGCTATCGCGTTGTGCCCCGAAGAAATAATTATAAAACACGAAAGGGACAACTGCAGCTCGGGCTGATTTTACCGTATGCAAAATAGACGAAAAACATCACTTCGTAGTACCCTGTTGCAGTCTCCAAAACTGAACGGATTATTAATAAAAGTCTTTGGCTATGCCTGTCTGTTTTCCTTTTTTTATTTTATTCATCAAATTTGAACCATAATCGCTCTTCGACTACTTATCGTGTGATCACAATCACATATTTTTTTAACACTTACACATCCTTCTTCTAGGGAAAGTAGAAGAGACTTATGTTTTTTTACCCGATATATGTAGGCTCCGTGCATTGGACCACAATCTCACCTGATGTTAAGTGACGATGTGGTCCAGGATGGTAATCACACTAAACCTAGGTACTGGTTCTCAAATGATGCTGCCGGAATACACCTATTGGTATTTAGCGACAGGTTTCAAACTTGAGGGAGGTAGCTACCCAGGCGGGCATCAATAAAAAATACCCTACCACCATGTATGGTTTTCTTCATCGAAAGTTCAGGCCGATTTTAGAGTTGGATAGGTGGATCGAACCCGTGTTGATTGATGCGGAATCCGGCCGCACTACCCACTGCGCCATCATCGCTTACTAGCTAAAACCTAACGCCTATATCAATCACCACCAAAGTGGGGCGACTAACAATCGCGTAAGGATACACCGCGTTACTAAAACTTCATTTAATGGTGGAAAGGCAATTTCTTGTAGCTACCAAACCTCAAGTTTATAAATCCGTCACCAAGCACTTATCTAAGGTGTGTTCCAACAGAATCATCTTAGAACCATCACTTCTATGTTTAGCGTATTTACTGAATACCTTGGGCAATATTGTCACTTAATAACCGGTGAGGTTGTAGTCAAATATACGTACCGTATTTTTATTTTCAAACTAATAAATTAAATGTATTAAAGTTACATTACAAAAAGATTAATTAACTTATCTATCTACTGTGAAAATTAAAATCAAAGACTAAATTAAATTACGGACGAAAGTACAAAACCAACAAACAAACTATAAATTACCTCAAAGCCTTTCGTTTCAGTTAAAACCGAACTTTGTAACAAGTTTCTGTGTAATAGTAATTGGCTTAGTTAGATTTAATCTAAACAGAGCGTTTATATATATTATTCGATTGTATTGTAAAAGTTTTAACCATTGTATTATCAATGAGGTTACACAATTTATATCATTTTAGTAAATTACTTTATTGTTATGCTATTATGTAATAACATAAAGACTCATTAGGATTGACAGTAGAATTTTTTAAATACTTGATATTTGTATACAGAATTAAAGGTTTTTTGAAGTGAAGACTTTTCAGCCGCGTTGTGCGTTTAACGTTATGGGAAAACTTTAGATTCACGTTACCAATGCTATGTCGTCAGCCGTCAAAATACTACAGTATGTAGAGTAAAAGATGGCGTTTAAGTACGTCAAATTTATACTTACGCAGCTTGTCGTATGTTTTGATTATGAATTAACTATTTATATGAAAATTACGTCGTGTTCGGAGCGCTAATAGATATAAAAACCAGACGGATGTTAAATGTTATGTTAATAATTATACTTATTATGAAATTAAAATAAAACATGAAAACATTAACAATTATAACATAAAAAATTAAAACATTAACATATTATAATACTTTTTTTGAAGTTATGACTTTTTACTTCTTCATGTTTAGTCCAAGAATACTTGTATACGATTTCAGGGCAGCGTATTTTATGCCTAATTCTTACTGATTTAAATTACCTTGGAATTATCTCCTTCCCGGTAGGCGCTTACCTCCTTTTGATGTCGTTTTTCTACGATCTGAGGAATGTAAGATCTCTCTGATGAATTGCACGTTATGCCACTTGATTAGCTTATGATGGAATTAAAAAAAAAAACACGCTTTAATAGGTAATCAAATTAAAAGGTCAGACAAAAATAAAATGATGAATATAGATCCGTCTTCAAGATCCTGGCCAGGATAATGGAACAAATTTATTAAATTATTGTATTATCACTGGTTCTTGATAAGTTTGCAAAGTTTCCTTTGCATCTGACGTTTTGAATTCGATAAAAATGAAGTTTGAAGATTCCGTTACATAGATGGAAATGTATGTATGTACAGTTCAAGCATTAGCTTTTATATTAATAAAGCGTGTGTAAATAGTTTAGAATAATAAAACCAGATATCGAGTATACGAGTTAAATATCTGCAAATTATTATAGTATTAATAAGGAATTGCGTGCACTTTCAAATATATATCTATTTTTTCTATTTATTTTGTAATAGTTATAAAAATGTAATTTATTGCACAAACAAAAAATGTACAACGTTTGGTAAGAATAAATAGTGTTTAATTTGAATTTTGCTGTTTATTCGTGAATTAATATCGAGTCTGCAGTACCATGCGCTTACTCATGCGGTCGATGGAGCAAATGTTGGAGACAAAATGTGCCCTGGACGCCATAAATGGGTTTGTTGGTGGTGGATTGGGATATGTCCGTCTCCGCAAATTTGTGGACTTATGGCGGATGCCTTATCTGAGGTTAACTGATTACTTCATACTTTGGGAAGCGAGTAAGAGTGTCGTATAACCCTCTAGGTCTGAATTTTTTTTTATTAATACCAATTGACCCATAAACACGTTATAAAAATTTTGAATCTTTTATTGGGCATCCAACAAAATTCAGTTAAAAATTAATTACATTTTCAAATAAACCTCTAACTTATTATTATATTTCTTTATCGTTGTTCTCAATTTTCAATATAACACATGGTGTTAGGAATTAAGCTTAAACAAAAGAATCATTTAAGCCCTTGAGAACTAACCTGGCGTTTACGCCAGCTTTCCGTTGTTTTCCTATTGTCTCATTTTGATGAGTAATTGAAATATTAAAAACATAGTATGCAAATATAACGAGCTCATAACTAAGATACAACAAACGATTATCCCGAACAACATCAGTGAATCATCATGAGTAACGATTCTTCGTAGCAGAAAAATAGCTGACAAAGGTCAAACAGTGTTTCGTTTTGTTCACTACGCTATTGTTCTGTATGCAGTGTGGATTTAAAACTTTAACGTTTCGAACGTCGACTTTACAGTTGGAATATGCATTTCATTAACAATTTATTCCCTTTAAAAATGCGTTCGCATTCTAAACGATTATTTTTAAACTTGATTTTAAATGTAAATAAAGGGTTATTTATAAAATAACATAAAATAAGCTCACGCCTGTTATCCCTGAAGGGTTAGGCAGAGGTTAAGTAGCGATCTACACCACCCACATTTCGCCAAGCTTAGTTCCGTTCCAGATGTGACAGGGGACGAGCCTGTCGCCATATCGATAGTAGAAAAAACCAATATCATTTGACCCGACCCGAGGATCAAACCCGAGACGTCAGAACGACTGTCGTACCGTAATACAAATGTACCACCTAGGCAGTCGAGGCAGGGTTATTTATATACTCAGAATAAGTGACAATAGATACCCATAAATCTGATAGATGAAAGGATGCGGGGTAACAAAAATGGACAGCACTAGGAATTAATGAATTACAGGAAGTTTGAAAGTGACAGCAGTGACAGAGAAGGTAAGAAGCGGGCGATTGTCTTGGTATGGGCATGTAATGCGCAGGAAGGAAGAGGACGATGTTATAAAGGTATTAGATAAGAATGTGGAGGGGTATAGGGGAAAAGGAAGACCAAAGAAAAGATGGATGGACTGTGTGAATGATGATATGCTACGAAAGAGAGTGACTGAAGGTATGATTTTAAATAGATATGAAAGAAAGAGGCAGACATGTTGCGCCGACTCCAAATAAATATGGAAAAATGGCAGGAAGATGATGTTGTATATAATAAACACTATAATTTGTAACATTTTAAAATATTATAGGGCTATGAAAATGCAAAATAAGAATACGTTTCTATATAATAAGGGCTCGGAAAAATTACTGAAATTTATCTGATGTTAAGAAGAACTCCATAACGGTGACTACCACCGGTAAGTCAGACGATCTATCATGTATCAGATAACAAATTTCTCCCAAACTGCATGTCCATTTATTGGCAGATGTAACCTTCGTTTCTTAATAAAAAATTCAAATCTCAAATCAAATAATGTAACTACACCAAAAATAAATTTTTAACATTTCCGTCTCTCTGTTTGTAACGGGTAATCTACGGATCGACGTGACCGATTTTGATGGGACTTTTTTTATTAGATAGCTAAAGTTACTTCGCATAACTTAGGGTACTTTTGTTTTTCAAAAATAAGTAGGGATCCGCGTAAAAAAATTACAACTTATGAAATTGTGAATAAAATGCGATTGCAGGTACAGTGTTCCTGGAAGGTATTTGAATTTGTGAGAAATATCTTTGCTTAATGTTAGTACCAATATTTTTTTTTAAATAAAAAAAAATTAAAATTCCGTATAAAAAAATTAAAAAGTATATTACGTAGTGAAAATTATCAGTGAAAATATGAAACGCGTGTGCAGCCGCGGGCACAGAGTTAGTATAACACTAAATCATCATTATTTCCAAAGTAATTTTGATTAAGTATTATAGTATATATTTTTATCCGGATCTACTTTGCTCCAAGGATAAAATATTAGAGTGAAATCACAACACTCCCAATGTAAGCAATTTCCGGCGGTTTAGAGAAGGCCTAGACATTATTTGTCTGCGTTTATAACGTTCCCAATGACATCCAATTTCTCCATTTTTGCCTCTAATATATTTTGTTATTTACCCATTCTGAATAGGTTTCCCTTCACATACATAGATTGGGCTCTTGCGGTCCAGTTGTTGTCACTTAGCAAATATTTGCGTGCGTAATATTTATGTAGAAAATTATTTCTTGTTAATAATATTTCTAATATTATAGATACATTATTTTAAGATTACTATTGAATTAGAAACAAATACATTCATTGCCTTCAATTTTATCAAATGTGTTTTAAATTAAATTTCGACCATTAAATGAATTTGTTTTTATTATTGTTATGAAAGCGTTTATAATAACGAGTAGTTTAAAACTCTATGTAAATTTGTTGTTACTTATTTTTGTTTAATTATGGTAAATTAACGTGGTTCATGTACTGATATTCTTTCATTCACGTTTAATATTAATATTGAATGAATTTAAACCAAACAAAATCAAATGTAACTAAAGAATAAATGTACCTGAAAATATAAACAGTAAAAGTAAGTTTAGCAATTAAAAAAAATGATAATACTAATAACTACTTTTACTAGCTACGAAGCATAGAAAAAAATATTTTGAACTGTTCTATATTTAAATATTTATATAAAAATTTGATGTAAGTAATTTAGAAAACGGGTAATTATGGTAACTATTAATTATTGTTATAAGTTTTACGATTGTTAAATATTTTGAACAATTCAGATGAGAATAAATAGGTCTCGTTCCGGATATAAACGGGAACAGTTAATCTGGATATATCCGCGCATATGATAACCTTTACCTTAAACTATACTCCGGTGGTTAGCTGGTCTATTCATATTGATACTTATTCCGTTAATACCTACCTATGTTCATTTTGCACAATAAAAAATTATTCTTAGTCTCTTGTACAACCTGCATTTATCGTATACACTATAATTTTCTACTTGTGTCTAAATAGTTTTGGCAAAAACGTTTCTGTTTCACAAAAATGTTGGCCTGGTTAAATAAAACAAAACACGAGCTGTACACGACGCCAAATTGCCTAATGTGTGAGACGGCAGGTTTTTTTGCCAACTTAATGTAGCTATTGTAAAAGATTTTAGTGATAAAATACAATTTCTTTTAAAACAATTTGGTGACTCCGTCGGCGTCGGCGTCGGATTCCTAATTCCCGTATTAAAACTCTTAAATATTCTTTAGTTTAATTAAAATATTGCAAGGAAAACAATGGTGGACAATTTGTGTCGACTTATCATCATAACTATTCTTAAATAATGCTTAATGTAACCAAATCTATACTAAACCCTAGCCGGATAATATATCTACGTTGTTTTAAAATGACGTATATTTGTTTAGTAATTCTCAAGTTTAGGTGAGGCAAATAACGGACAGACAAATGCCTTTTATATAATATAAAATGTCACAATAACATTTTTTCTTCACTAAATACATATGAAAAATACGTTATTAGAATTTCTATCTGTTTGTTCCGGGTAATCTCCAAAACGGTTGCACCGATTTTAACCGGACTTTTTTAGCTGAAATTACTCCTCGTAACTTATGGTAAAAAAAATAAAATAGGAAATAGGTAGGAAAATTTGTTTCTCTAAAATAATTAGGGTTCCGTATAAAAACTTAAAACGCCCTGAAGAACGCGGGCGCAGCCCCGATCACACACACATATTATTTAACGTAACAATAAGTTAAAAGTTTGATATCCCCGCCTAGCACATCTCACTGTTTCCAGGGCACTCTTTCTGGATTAGGTAGATCCGAACCTAATGAAGTTTGTATACGGTATTCTGTGCCCTACTAGGTATGAGGCTTTTTGATTCTGTGATCACCTCTGGAAGTGTCAATGAGATCTTCAGTTCAGACTTTTGTTTATCTTTTTTCTTTATCATTTCGATACTCTTTAAATGCACAATGAATGTAGAATCTAGATAATAACTAAATATGTAGGGCTCAAAGGTCTACGCAAGTTGTTTCCATCATATGAATATTCTAGAATTTTGACGTCCTAATTAACAATAAAAGAGCTTAATGTGCATTAAATATCAAGTACTGTGGATAACTTAGTCAAAATAGATATGTACCGTAGCCCTTCTAAGTTGCTGATTAAGTGTTTACTATTTGTCGTCTGCACGTGTGCATGTTTACTAGTTTATTTAATTCGACACAATGTTTCTGCAACAATATAGTTTATGCAAAAATAGGATAGTAAACGTATTTCAAATAAGAAATATTTGAAAGCGAGTCAATTCGAAAATTACAACTTTCCATTTATCTTTTCCTTCTTGTAAATGAAAATCAATGTATGTTTGTCCTTTATGCACTCCTACAACAATCTATCCGATTATGATGAATCTCTGGTAACTTGTTCTGCAAAGGTTTCTTTCTTCTTCCTTCCTTGACATTGCAACGCTTCTCAGGTACATTTAGATTGAAATAAAATTAAAACATCGGGACGTATTGAATTTATGGTTTGGGAGTAAAATAATGACTTGCAAATGTCGCCCATGAAATTCATTACCCACTCCGAATCGCGTAATTGAAGCTGTTGAAAAGTTTTTAGAAAACAAAAAATAAATGTTAACCAAAGAAAATTCAAGAGAAATAATTTAAACAGCCGCAGTCCCGAGCATTTTTCTTGCAGCTGTGAACTTTAATATAGAAAATGGCTCTCCAGCGACTTTACGGTATGCATCCAATTAAAGAAGCAAAACAACTGCATAATTTTATGACGGAGAAAACCTTAGATCAAACAACTTTTAAAAAAATGAATTTATCAACCCCCACTAGGAATAAACAAGAATATATCCTAGTAAAGAGAGTAAACATTTATGAAATATTGTAAGTTAGAATTATATCATTTTGGAGACGATATTGATAAAAATGAAACTAATTAACAATAAATGTTTGACTTTCTCTTTTTAGTGATAAAATATGCCACTGGCTAAATTTTGATTAATAGTTTCTATTCTTTATATTTATTGACGATGGCCATAGCCATGAACACAAGTTCTTTGGACCTTACATTATGTTATCTTTATATTATTTATAATCTTCAGTGTACCAACAAAACGGCGCCATTTTGTTAGTCTTTCCAGAGAGTTTTTGTGACATTTCATAGTTTACACTCCTTGTCTAACCAAACTATAGCACATAAAATGCCACCAAAATTATACGTTATATAGTTAAATAATTAACTTCAAAAAAAGACTTCTACATAACAAACCAAAATTAAATTTTCAAGATTCTAGTCCAAATATTGTAAGGAATGCGACAGTAGTAATTATTTTTGTGAAGGCTCCGTTGATTATTGTCTTCTCAACTTATTCGATAAACTGCCTAATGTAAAAAATTTGAATAAAATTTATCAGAGAATGTATCTATAATTTGTTAACATACATAAACTATTTTATAGTAAAACTTTTTATAATTTATTGTACATGAATAATAAATTTTTGTTTTGTCATTGTCAAAATATATAATTATATAACACAAGCATTGTGCTCCATAAAATAAAACGATAAATCATTAATTTTTATGTATTTAATAATGAATAATTTAAAACACAACAATCAACATAATTAAAGGGGAAGATTTACAAGAGCATAATACGATTTTCTCATCTTGTATGGATCAGAATGTTGCCCCATAAATGTGACGGACGAAAGAAGATTGCATGCAAGATGTCTTCTAGAGGTGTCTACCGATTTTTAATTACACTTAGACATCAGTTTTTTTATTATTTGTAAGATGTTGCAAGTTTTATTAATTATATAATACAGACAGATGATATACGTGTTTAGCCGTTGGAGTAATGTTCGCGACTGAAGATCGCGTCATGATAGGCATAGCAAGCCCTATAGGTCATCCTAGTTGTAAGCGTTTGGATATAAAAAACAAAGGTTGACTTGGTTACATATTGTATCGACCACAGAAAAAAAAATAATCGACATATTAAAATATACTGTACACTTAAATAGACAAGTGAACTACAGTGATACAAAAGAATACATTTCTTGCATTTTTGTACCGATTCATGCTGGGTAAAATATTTCCGAGACGTATTATTTGATTTGTGCTTTCCGGTCTATCGGAACTGAGTCCTTTTGTTTATTTCTTACATATTCATTTGAGTTACGTTTGGATTTTTTTTTGGGTGATTTCAGTCTATTATGTAGTAGTTATTAATTTTTATTATCATGTAATTTTCGTGGCATTTTGTATAGAATAGTTTGGATATTGTGCACAAATGTATTTGATATAATAACACGAAACGTGAATTGTGAGGTTGCTTAAAATAGTCAAAAAATTGCAATTTTGCTAGAGTCTAGTCAATTCTATGAAAACTAAAAAAACAATAATTTAACTTGACGCTTCTTTGACTGTGTCAGAACTGTGTATACATACATACATATGCTCACGCCTGTTTTCCCCGAAGGGTTAGGCAGAGGTGAAGTAGCGAACTACACCACCCACATTTCGCCGAGATTAGTTCCGTCCCAGATGTGACAGGGGGCGAAGCCTGTCGCCATATCGGGCACAAATTCCAAACTCCGGGATGATACTGAGTAGAAAAAAACCCAATAACTGTGTATAATGTGTAATATTACATGTTTTTAAGTAAAGGTTTACACGCAGATGGTAACAAAACTGAATCTAGAAAAGGGGGTTCACTTGGAAATGTAGCTGCTAACATAAACTCGTAGATACTCGGTGATAAATTTTCAACTGAGATCGGTAGTTGGCTAAGAGAAGATAAAAATGCCTCACTTTTAATAACATATCTAGCTGTGTACCCACGGCTGCACCCGCGTTTCATATATGTTTCAATACGTAATATAGTTTTTTGGTTTTTTTTACGTGGGACCCTAAAAATCTTTGTAAAACAAAAACGTAACCTAAGTTACTCGGAGTAACTTCATCTATCTAACAAAAAAAGTCCCGTCAAAGTCGATCCAGCTGTTTAGAAGATTACCCAGAACAAACAGACAGACAGACAAAAAATTAATAAAATGTATTTATGGTGTAGGTATATCATATCTATTTTGTAAAAAAAAAAATTTGACATTACAAACAGACACATTTTATTTATAAGTATACATTTTACTTCGATATTTACCTTCATATATACCTTATATACCTACGCAATGATGGAAGCGTTGTTGATCAAATATCTATAAATTAAAATGCTAATCTGACTGTATGTCATAAGACACTTAACAAAAGGAATAAAGACAAGAACTTATCTGCTATCTACAACGGAGAAGAAGTTTGATTAGACCATTTTTCTACACCGAACGATGTCTGGTTTTTGTCAGAGATACGGCAAGAAACAGCCAAGAAACAAAAAGGACAATCAGTGTAATTAATGAGTGGTGAACATACGAAATAAAGCGAATAGGCCCGAGGATGGATGACGTCACGGGCCGTTTCTCAGACGCCCTGTTAATTAACTGTATTAAATTGGAGAGTTTCCGTCAGAAAATTTACTTCGCCTTCATCTTTTTTATTAGTCTGTGGTTTCTAATTAAGATCCGTGCATCCATAATCGGATTATTTTTAAGTTTGATTTATGAAGTGAAATTGATCACATTATATTATACACTAGCTGTGTGCCCGCGGTTGCATCCGCATTTTATATGTTCTTCACTGCGTTTTATGTTTTTTTATACGGAACCCTAAGTATTTTCCAAAAAAAAAATGTAGAACTAAGATAAAGTAACTAGCACTTGCACGTAAAACTGCGCATTATATGGGATTTGATTCAATTTTTATGAATTTTTTATTTTAGTAACACGTAGTAACTTCAGCTATCTATCAAAAATAGTTCCGTTAAAATCCGTCCAGCCGTTCAGAAGATTACCAAGACAAACAGGCAGACAAAAATTTGCAAAATTGTATTTTTGGTACAGGTATCGTATATCCATTCATATCTATTTAGTAAAAAAAATTACATTATAAACAGACACTTTAATTTTATTTATTAGTATAGAAGTATAGATATTTCTTATCTTATTATTACTTGGTCAGCATTTGTAGCATTTTTACATGGTATAAACTTTGACCATAATCTCACCTGATGTTAAGTAACGATGTGGTCCAGGATGGTAAACACACTAAGCCTAGATTTACTGGTTCTTAAGCGATGCTGCCGTAACACATCTGTTGGTATTTACCGAGAAGTTTATATATATGCACATATAAGAGTGTTAGGTTTTACAACAAGCTACCAAAACACATTTTCGATTTACTGGGAAATAAGTTCAAGCACCATGTCAAACAAGTTTTAACTTCCAACTGTTTTTATAGGATGGATCATTATGTGGACGATTGTGATGTTTGAAAATGGTAACCTTCTCTGTGCATCTACTAAAAACTTTGTAGCTACCAGTTGTATGACATAGTTCTGCAAATAAAAACAAATGAAGTTTTTTATCGAATCTTCTCAATGAATACGTTATTTTGTATTTTTAATTTCATAAGCGCCTTATTTGAACCTAAATTGAATTAAGTAGTTTTTAATTTCAGATATGATAATGCTAAAGTATTTACTGTTTTTTGTTATAATGCTCAAGTACTTACTGTTTTTTTGTTATAATGCTAAAGTATTTACTGTTTATACAACTACTTATTATATATGTTGGCACTGACTCTTGTTTCTTTCTTATAATTCCTTACATACTCCATCAATACTTTCTTGAGCCATCCTCTACTTTTCCATCCTTCTACTACTCACATGCGCTTCTTCTCTTCTCGTACCACGATAAAGAATTTCATTTTAACTTATCTACCACTGGCCCAACTTTCAAACTCCCTCTAATATTACTCCTGACATTATCCATTCTTGTAACAGCACACATCCATCTCAACATCCGCATCTCAGGTACTTGCAATTGTTTCTCATCCATCTTCTTATTAGCCCATCATTCTGATCCATGCGATATGACAGGTTTTATAATTAACTTATACGTTTTGTCCTTTAACTTAAGAAGGGGCATTCTGGAGTCACACAAATCACACCAGATATCTGTTTCCATTCATTCAACCTTAGTTGATCCTTTGTCTTATTTCTAGGTCGCTTCTCTATCACACTGCAAGGGTGCAGAATAGACTGGTACTGGTGCTCCTTAACTAAACTACCTCGGTGGCGCTGTTGTATTACGGTATGACTGTCGTTCTGAGGTCTCGGGTTCGATCCCCGGGTCGGGTCAAGTGATATTGGGTTTTTCTAGTTAGTATCATCCCGGAGTCTAGAATTTGTGCCCGATACGGAGACAGGCTCGCCCCCTGTCCCATCTGGGACGAAACTAAGCTGGGCGAAATGTGAGGGTAGTGGTATAGTTCGCTACTTCACCTCTGCCTAACTCTTCGGGGATAACAGGCGTGAGCTTATGTTATGTTATGTCCTTTTGATAACTATAAAATGAATAGGAATATAAACCGTGATTAATTCCAAAATCGTGAGTAAATAGTAAGCAATCACCATAAGGTTTATAACCATTCGTCCGCCGCTATAGGTAATAAAAGTTATCTGGAACGATTTTATTTGATTGGTTCCTCATTGCGACTAATTTATTTTATTGCCTGCTAATGTTATATTAACCGTGACTTCGTGACAATCGGTACTGCTGGTTATATTGTTAAATGCTTATAATTGATTGGGCTTAGAATTTGACTTTATAAAATCGAAATTGGTTTCTGTTTTTTTTTTTTTGTTGTTTGACCGAGATTTGTAGTTATTTTGTATTTTGTTCACTTGTATAATAATAAATCTGTAAATAACAATGTTCATATTTTCAACGTTTGGCACCTTGGAAGTTCATGTTGCTGTTTTCATTGATTTGTATTTACATAACATTTTTTATTACTTCAGCATAATGATATATGCTTAGAATATAAGCAAAAGGAGCTCGTAAATATAATTATCTTCAAATTATATTATTATTTTAAACATTCAGTAATCTTTAATCTTTAATTTTTATTGTAGATATTTCATGCTTTATTGTAGGTAAATTATCTGATAAATTGAATCTGTAATCCCTCGACTTCATTCTTTATTTTTACCCCGATTTCAAAAAGGAGGAGATTATTTTTTTGCATGTTTTTGTTTAATTGTTGTATGTTTGTTACGCGATTTCTACGTTAATTGTGGACCGATTTGTAATTTTTTTCGAAGGAGTAAACTTCCGAATTGTTCCTATTGTTACCAAGTTTAGATTTGATCAGTGGATCTCAAAGAAATCAAGAGAAGCCCTCGAATTATATAGGATTCTTATGTATATTTGTTTCATCACGGCTATTATAGTGTTTGCGTTTTATTCTGCTGATCTGATGACGGAAGGTGCAACATTTTAACGAGTAGGAGTGGAATATTTTTTTGTTATAGTACTTTATTTACATGCACTAACAGTGAATAAAAAAGAGGAAAGGAACAAATGAATATGGAAATAAATTATTTTTAAAGAAAAATCAAAAACAGGCATGAACATTATACCTAAACGACCATAGTTAGTAAAATAAAAAGTAGAAAAGAAAACTTTTTTAATTAAAAATAAAAACTATTTCAAAAGAAAAATACTATAAAAGTGCACTAAGAAGTAAATATGATTGGAGTCGGTGCTAGCTAGAGTTAACCAATTTACTCATTAATACATGAAAATAATTACTTAAACTTTATTACAATTACATACAATCTTAAATTATAATTAGCGACGTACATTTACACCACTTTGTTATCGGTAAGTTGGCACCGATTTCAAAATTATTAATGGTATTAAAACAATGGTTATATCGAAGTCAGCAGAAGTAGATTAATAAGGTAATTATTTGTATACTTTTTAGTAGATATTTATAGTATATTTTTTTGAAGACGGTTTTATTTTTAATTAGAAAAGTTTTGTCGTCTTTCGCGATAACAAATAATATATCATAGTGTATAGTATATCACACGCAGTCTAGAATTTAATCATGTGAGATAAAAGAATAGAAAATATTGAATTGTTAAGATGTGGACATGTTCTTAAGCCATAGTCTGTGTACAATGATACTAATTTAACATGATTATATCTGTTTCTATTTTCATAATATGTATGGTTAGATATGGTTTTACCGGTTAATATAAACACCGTTAAGCTAAATACATATCAACTAAGTTAAAGTAGAAAGATTATGAATATCGTATTAATATTGTTTCATTTCAATTATATTACCTGCGCCATTTATTTCTCTAAAAACAAATTGAATTAAAATGTAAAAAAATCAGGTTATTCCGTTCCACACTTACTTCAAGCAAATTGAATTTGAACTCGCATATGTGTTCTACACATTCGTATGTAATTTCCATGCATATTCAGTACAAAAACTTTAAATTGCTATGGAAAATTTAGTCTCTGGTGATCACAGTGCTCTTTACTGCCAAACCCAATTTCTATTTTAACAAATTTAATTCGAATATAAATTATGAGTAGGAATCAAAATAATATTATTATTCGCATACATCAAATACAATTTAACATGTAATATTTTTTAAAAAAATCAACTGGGAGAAAATTTCGTCAAGCGAATGCTCCCAGAACGCGGTGTTACATCTAATCCTGATTTAACAAAATTTGACGTCGATTTCTTACATGTTACACAATATATTAGATACTTTGAACTTTACACGCTCGGTTTACAGATGAAAATTGTTCGGCGTATGTCTACGTTACGTTACTGTAAACAGATTGTGTTCGCGTATCGCGGGGTGGGTTATTTGGGTATCAAGCAAATTGCTGTTGACAATGTAATTTGCTTTACATTCGCTTGATCTAAACTGAGGTAGCGTGTTACATTGCGAGATATTAACTACGGATAAAAGAGGTTCGCGGGATTTATAAGAGGGAGTAATGAACGAACTGGGAACAGTGATTCGGTTTTAAGGATAAATAAACGAATTTTATTGAATAACCCATGTGTAACGGATTTAATAAAGTGCTGTCGAATCTTTAATCAATTATTGTAATATCATTTCCACATAAAGAAAATTTTATATCGAAATTAAGTTACACTTTTGCCAAAGAAGTGCAATCGTTCAAGGAATGCAAATAAGTATGTGCCTCTATATGTACCAAAAACGTTTAAGTGCTTCTAGATGATACTTCTTATCCGGAAGCAGCGATATATCGTGCTCCTCCGTAACGATATCCTCCTTATGCAGGGATAAACGCCCGCGCATATTATATCGTATCTTTTTTTTACACGAGCAAACGCTTTTATGCATTCCTCTCATACGCGGAGGGAGGGTATGTAAGACTCACCTGGCATAAAGCACCGGAAATACTCAATAAACCTCTTTAAACCTCCGCCGCATTCACGGGATCAGTTCGGCAAGCACCGAGTCGCCTCAGCTGCAGGTACAACCTGATGATGTGTCAGACCATGGCCGGATGGTGAAGGAGGAGAGGCTCATGAAAGCCTCTCGTCCTTCCGTCCAGCAGCGACAAAATTCTGCTCCCCCTCCTCATATGGTGAAGAAGAAGCAAGAAGGAAAGGGAGAAGAAAGAGTGTATTGTTAGCTGGCCCCAGCAACAGAAAAGAAAAATATAGTATATAGTACCTCTCATACCTTCAGCACTCGCCCCAAAGTCACGGTGAAGTTGTAAAGGCCCTTCCGGTCAAAAGCGTTAGCTAGGTTTGAAAAAAAAAAGCCTGGGCGTAACCACCTTAGCGTAAGGTGCCACCTTCTTGAGGAGGGTCGGCAGTACACCTTCCCCATGTGATGTCGATCCTCCTTTCATATGATATCGTATCTATGTAAAGACTTAGTTATGTGCGTAAGGAAAATGTTCCTATAATTAAATATTTGATGAACGTATATAATACAGAAGTAATATAGTATGAAACCCTAAAAAAAAACAGATTTTGGTGTTACACGTAAATTCACATCACATTATAAAGAACATTTCGAAAATTAGTATTGTGTGACATAACATAATGTTTCTATTTAAAGAGAGCAAAAAAGGTTAAGACCAGTTTCCATAACAAAGGCATAACGTACTAGCATGTTACATACCATAGCATGTATCGGTGAAATAGGTCGTTAAAAGACATATAATCTATAACAATAGATCTCCGAGTATCGGTGAAATAGGTCGCTAAAAAGCCACCGAATATCGCAAAAATCAATACTCTATTTTTCGACCCACTTTAAATGTCTGTGTCGTCTGTTGACATTTCACCTTGTGGCTGCCAAATTATTGGGTTATTTTCCTAAATATTCTGTGTTTCAATGCCACATCATTGCATAAAAAAGGGCACTACCTTAAAAGGTAAAAGTAATAAATAGCTTCAGAGAAAATTTGATTCCATTTACTCCGAAATAATTGTCGGCATGAGTCTCGAATGATTTTTGCTTTTAGTCTTGAAATGTAAGTCAAAGCTTTTCTCTTGCGTTTTGTATTTTTATTTATGAATATAAGATTCTTCTAGCAGTTTAGAATATTTATTATCTAGTTCATAGCTGAATGTACCTTTAAAGCACGCTGTTGCTCTTTATGTGATTATTACTAATTGACTTTCATAATAAGTAGTTTGATTTAGCCCGGCGGTGATCTTCGCTACACTTATTAAGCCACGTTCTCCCTTTAGAACTTGTCTACTTCGACAACGGGCATTTTTTATTATATTATGTTGATTATCTTAGTTAGTTTTGATAACAGCTATTATGGATAAGAAAAACATAGATTCTGCAGCTTAACAATTTTAAACCCAGTCTTTACAACTCTGCGATCATCAATTAATAAGTTGAAACTAAACAAGTCGGGTTACTTTGATTGCTCTGCTCTGCGGAAACCTAAAGGTTATCTATTAAAGGATAGATTAAAGTTTGAATATTCATGGAAACTACCGCAGATTGTCGCCCTTAAGTGTGAATCGTTAATTTTAAACACAATTTAGTTTGTTAATAACCAACAGATCTTGAGATTGCGAACTTTGCATATTATAGTCGCCTAATTTAGTTTAACCAATAAATTGATTACCCCTTTGGAAGATACTTGATTCAGGATGTAGCAATCAATTTGTCTACTTGTTTCTAAATTAATGTCTTTTGGTGTTTCATTTTCATAATCATAATTCAGATGTAGTTATTATAGACAACTTAATCATTCAAAGGTGGAATAAATTTGTCTCAAGTTCATACAATTATATCGTCTTTTTGTAGTGTTAATTAAATTTCTAAGTGTGTAAGAAGTCAACAATCTGTAGTTTAAATAAAAGATTAATATTTGTCGGTTAACGAATATTGATAATGGTATCTATCAGAAGTGGGATATTTAACTCCTTGAGCATTAACCGGGCGTTTAGACTAGCTTTCCATTGATTTCCTATTGTTTCATTGTTATGGGTAATGGACATATTAAAAAGCTCCCTAACCTGGTAATAATTGGTTAATAATTTTGGTTGGTTTATTGATTGATTACAATTTTTTTTTATTATACAGATAATGTACTCAAATAAACGGAAACTGTTCAATAGTAACCAGTAACAAATACTAAATTTTAAATGAAATCCTAGACTAAAAGCTGCTAGATAGTGAAGTACAAAAATTCTATATTAATTTGTTCTCAGACTTACTTTTCCAAGTTTTCTTTTAAGAAAAGTTTAGGCAACGAGCGTCAACATCTAAACTTCTTTGTGAGATTTTGAATTACAAGCAAAACCGAAACACAGAAAGCATTGTGTGATAAAAGTGAAAGTTGTAAACAACATTATTACACAAAAATCAAGTTGGGTACAACTCGAACACACAATAGAAAGATTCAACAAACTTCGATGAAACTTCTATTCACATCAATATTTCGAAGAAAATGTTACATTTACATACGTATTATATATATAAATAATACATGTATTATGTAAATGAGTTGAAGAACAATGTCAAACAAATTAAGTTAACAATCAAACGGGTAAAGTAAGGCGAGTAGGGCGAAAAGCGCGTTAAAATCCTTCACTCGTAAATCAATAGATATTTTTACAATTTCCCGGAATATTCATTTTTATTTCAGACACAAGGATGATTTGTGAGCCATTACGATGAATGGATATCGCTTTTGAACTTGTTAAGTATATTTACTACCGTAATTATGAAAACGAAACTAGACGAATGAGTTTGTAATGTTTATATGTTCTAATTTTAACTTTATTACGTGACTGAATGAGATACTCCAGTTTCACTGACCATTTAAACTAATAACATTCAAGAATGACGTTTAAAATAAAAATGATATGAAGGAATCATGGTAGCTTGAAAAATGTTACATAGAAGCTGTGAAAGAAATGACATAAAATTCTTGAATTCTGTCGTTAATCAAATTGGCAATAGGGCAATTGAGTAAGACTGGATCGCGATCACCATATACTTGAGAAAAACGTCGTATTCCGGAATCTGAACATGTATATCGAATGAGGTTTTAGCCTTGGTAGGCTGGTATGGTGAGGCGGCTTTCGATAGATTGACATTTTTCTGGACTGTACTTTCGTTAACATCAGGTGAAATGCAGTTATTTAACCGTACCCATTTTAGAAAAAAAAAAACCCTTAGGGTTATGGTAGTCATTAGTACAAATATATAATAGGCATATTCTTGTTCTTCTGTATTTGTTTATTTAGACATATAACCGCCACACAGTCTAGAGTCGATCTCCGGTAGCAGCACAAGACGTGCTCCGATTTCCAACTGTGGTATAGCTCATGTATTCTTTGCCAGTTCGATATAGCGACACTTTATATTTCATGCAATATACTGCATAACACTTGTTTTCATACTACACGCAAGGTACATTGATTCTTTTATACACATCTTTTGCTTGCTTAAAAGATATGCTTGGCCATATTATAGTCGGGATTGCGTATCGGTAACAACTCAAAGTGAGGTTCATACTATTGTGTTATTCTTGTACTAGTTGTCATTGCCCGGCTGAGTGGTCTAAGTGCTTGCCATAAAAGCTGGTGAAGCTGTAAACTGTAAAACCTTCTGATCAATAGCGTTAGGCAGATTATTTTTTTTTTATAAAAGGCAACATTTCTCTTATCGTTGGTTGAACTGGTTGTAACTGGAGACCCGTGCACCAATTTATATATGTAATTCTATGAAATAGGAATGAACGCAATCGACAAAAATGGACTACCAACACGTTCAATCTCAATATTTGAAACATAGACAAATATAAAACAGTTCAGTTCCTTTTCGACTCTGATGGTTAATTGATTTCTTTTTTTTGTTTGTGAACCCCTTGAGCATTAACTTGGGGTTTACACCAGCTTTCCATTGTTTTTATATTGTCTTCCTATTGTCTCATTTTTATTGGTAATCGACATATTAAGTAGTTGTTGATGAAATTTGTTTTCTATAATGATTCTGGTCTAAATTCAAGACCACCGGGCGAAAACTAGCTTTCTCTAAAAGGATAAATATTTATGAGATATGATGCTGTGAATAATTATGAAGAATAGAGCTCGTTATTTGCAGAACCGCGGTTATAAATATTTAAGCACAGTCTTAAAAATCAGAATATATTACAATAACACGGTTTTGACGGTCAAATGAAGCCTGTAAATATGAATAGAATCTTTTTGTATAAATTTTCATGGCAGAACTAGTCGATTAGTGTCAAAAGAAATAAGTTATTTCTTATTGAGCCTATGAAAACCACTATATCCTTTGTCCCTGACAATACATTCCAAGAGTGTGACTCAATAAAGAAGTTCTTTCAAGTGCCGTTTATTACTGTTACAAAGAAATTTAGATACAACGAATTTCAGTCGTATCGTCAACTATTTTGGGTTCAAATTTTTATGGAACGAGGTTGATGTTTGGCTTACAAAGATAGAACACATTATCCGTTATTAAACCATGAAGCAAAGAGGATATATTGGGTTAAGTTATTTCATTGAAAAAGAATATTATTTACACAGGGCATCGTGAATAAAATAAGATTGAAGTTTTTTTTTATTCCCCTGACGTAATCAGGAACTTTGGTATTAACAAATCGGGATAAATAATTCGTTAATTCCCCCCTTTCTTCCTTCTATTTTTCTTTTCTTAGGCTCTTTCTTTTGCCTCTTTGTTACTCTTTTCTTTACATCTTTTATTAGTCTTACTTAAAATTTAAATTAAATTACACTGTATATAAGATTGAAGTTTGTATGATTGTCAAATGATTTTGCAATGTTGAGGTTAATGACGACGTCCTCGCCATGTTTGTATCACGTACTTTGACCGATTCGGACGAAAGGTATATTAATGATCATTGATTGAAATGGGAGCTCTCTATTTTTATGATCATTTATTAATGTTAGTAGCTACGTAGGTATCTCTCCTCCCATAGTAAAGCTAATTTCTTCTTTTAATTGATTTTATGTTGATGTTATTGTTTGGTATTTTCTTAGAGTTTTCACCCTGAAATTCATGGAAGGTTTACCTTTATTATATTCTAATTAAGAATTAGCATGAGTAGAAAAAATCAATATTTTATAACCAAGTCACCAAAATTTCACAGAGTATATAAAGTTAAATCTTAAGATATACATCAAACTTCGGATTCTTCATAAATTTTTACACAAGACTTAGCGATGACATATCTCTATTTCTTACAATTGACACACAATAACGTAGTTTCTCTTTGGACTCAATATTAAAGTTAACGCGAACGAAGTCATGGGTAAAAGATAGTAGATAATAATTAGTAGTAGTTTAACAAAAAGTTTAGAACTACAACAAATAATACATAGAATTAATACTCCACGAATAATAATTACTCCATGTATAATATATAAATAACATAAGTGGCTATTGTGAGATTAATGATTTGTGCATCTACACAAACACACTCTTTAAAATATCATCTAAAGGTAAAGCCAAACGGACGTAATTTGTGTCGCGCATTTTGCGCCGTGTAACCTTAGTACGTTCGACTGAAGTTTGGTTAGATTGTCAAACGGGCGTAATAAAAAAAACGTGTTGACTCTTGTGCATTCAACGCGAAACTATACAGAGTTGTAGTCATCGCTATACCGTATATAAAATATACTCTGTGCGTGAAACTGCCCGCTTCCCTCACTCCCCACTTCCTCGTTACCCGAACGTCGCAAATACCAATCGAAAATTCGAAATACAGTTGCATCTACGTGCGTAAGTTGACAGGTGTGTCGTGTGAAACAAAACACACTTTATATCACAAAACTACGCTCGCTTAGTCTAACCCTAACGGCTATAATTAAAGACAATTATTTCATAAATTAGCAATACCATTGTTCAATAGATTGATACAGATGTAAATTATTAAGCATTGTAAATTATTGGAATGCAATTGTTATAGTTTTTTACAACATCTACTAATGCAGGGTTCAATTAATTGTACATCAGTGGGTCCTCGACTGAGGTAAAACTAATATATAAGTAGATTTTTTTTACTTAAGAAGAGAAACGGCTGAAAAATAGTTATTTCAGAAATATAGTTACGCCCCAAAGAAAGAATTTAAAACATGAAAGAGACAACTGCAGCTCGGGCTGATATTATCGTATGCAAAATAGACGAAAACATTATTTCCTAGTACCCTGTTTCCTCCTCCAAAACTGAATCATTTTTTAATTTTCTTTCACTTTTAGAATAATAAAACTTTGGCTATGGCTGTATATTTTGTCTTTTTAAATTATAGCCATCAAATTTGTTCGACGAACCTCTGTAAATGACGTTAAATATAAAGCATTTTTTTCGTTCTCAAAGGCTCCTAGTTTCTACAATACCTAACTTATGGAAAAAAACCAAAACATACGGATTTGGCGGTGGTGGATATATAGTTTTTGTTATAAAAATATTTAACATAATAATTTGAAAATTCACGAAGGAAACAGGGGACTACATTTGTATGGAATAAAAGCCGCTAGGGTATCCTTTTAATCCACATCTGTTCTAACATTTTTAATTTTATGCCCAGTTTATTTCCATTGGTAATGTTGACAATGATACATATCCAATTAAGCCTTAATCGTTTATCGTCTTTTTTACATATTTCAAAGGGAAACTTTTTATGACAGTTTTTATAACTGATAAATCGATTAAACCGATTTATTTCATTCTTTTTTGACTCATAGATGTGTTCGCTGGGCTCTGAATGCAATTTGTCGCGAGGAGAATTAAACTAAATTTAGACTAATAAATAAATAAAAACGAAATAATCTAATATAAATAAAACAGCAGGTTTTTTTCCATATATATTATAAATAAGAAGTATAACAAATAAAATAAACTTACCATATCAATCTCAGTGAGGCAAGAGCCTCCCTGGAATCACTGCACTTTTTTGACTTTCAATTGCTTTTAATGACTTTGATGGTAATTTTGGAGTAGTATAGTCCAAATAACATCATATTACAGTTTGTAAAAGCCAATTACTCATATATATAAAAAAAACTGGCAGCAGTGTAACTCAAACTCGGGCCTAAAAGCCTCTGTATTTTATTTATTAGCTCTTCTCTATCTTTTGTATTCATACCACTGAGTTGTAACAGTCAGTTTTGTTCAGTATCACCAGATAACGAAGATCCGTCTATATCCATTGTAACTTTCAATGTAAATAAATTATAAACTATAAAACACTTAAACATTTCACCACTAAATAAAATAGCGACATCCCGTTTCCTTTATATTACGTCCTCTTACTCTCGACCCCTTTTTCTTCATGACATCCAAACTCTATTCCTTCTCGACGTTCGTAATTTCAAATTTTAAATGTTCCTTCTCTGATAGCCTCCCCATTGAATCCATTAAAAACTCATGCTACATTATCAGAGCCCATGCGCCCAGATATAATATAAATTTGACAGTTGACATAAATAATTAACTAATAGAAAACCTTCGGGTTTTCTTAATTAATTTTATTTATAAACCAGCTATGTGCCCGCGGCTGCGCCGTCGTTTCCTATGTTCTTCACTGCGTTTTAATTTTTCTATACGGAACTCTAAATATTTTCTTAAAAATTCTTCAGTATTAAGATAAAGTATTAAGGTAAATATATTTCTCATAAATTCAACCACTTGTCCGTAAAACGGTGCATTGAATCGGATTTTATTCAATGTCTTATGAGTTTTAATTTTTTTACGTGGAACCCTAATTATTTTCGAAAGTTAAAAGTATCCTAGGAGTTTTTGGCGGGATCTCAGTCTGACATGTAGCAATTGTTTTCTTTAATTCATTAAACTTGTGTACTTGACTCTATATCATGTAATCTTGGTGGCGTTTTGTGTGAAATAGTGTAGTTATTGTGTTCAAGTTAAGTTTATTATAGAAGACAACGCGTAGCATACATTCTGAGGTGCCGACAAAGCTCCATGGAAAGTTTGAGCAGGATAGGCCACCGTTCTGTTGGAGCTTGGTAACGCTGATACAAGATTGAAAATCTTACCTACATGACATTGGCACAAATTGTGTGTACACACAGATTGCCATTAACTAAGAAGAAGAAGAAGTATCCTAAGTTACCCGGAGTAACTTCGGCTATGAAAAAAAAATTGACATTACAAACAAAATACTCCATTTTTATCTATTAGTATAGATAAAATGAAGATATATAAATAATAATAATATAATAAATATTACAGAAACAAATAGTATTAAAACCAGTCATTACAAATTTCCTAAAAAAGCCCGCTAAATCGAAATTAACGAGTTCTCAAGCGATGCTGCCGCGGAATAGGTATGTATGTTTGTTGACAGATTTGCAAACTTCAGGTTGGTAACTAGATTAACAGGTATTAGAAAATGCCATAACACCATAATATGGTTTCCTTGCGAGATTTTCCTTTACCGAAAGGTCAGGATCATTATAGGCTTGGATTGGCGAGTTTGACCTGCGTTCATCGAACCAGAATCCGACCAAACTACCAAATGAACCGTCCTCGCTTCAAGGATTATATAAAATTTATTCATTTACTGCCAATGTTTTCATTTGAATATTTTCCTGTTGGCTCATTATAGAATAGGATATATGGATTTGAACCTACGTCTATCGACGCCTTAACTACCACAGAATCAATATCGCTATCGAAATATATTTTATTCATGGATAATAAATGTAAGGAGGGAATGTCTCTCTTTAGAACAAGTTTCCATCGGAATGCGTTAAATTAGGGCGGCATACTGTACCAAAAGGGGGAATTAGACAGTAGTTTTTAGGTTATATTTCCTAACAAATATTTTGTACTACGTAGATGGACGAAATATTGAATACTACAGTTTCATTAACTAATTTAGTCTCCGAAAATTTTACATTTTTCAACTTTATAACAATTACATACTGTACATTTAACCTACGCTAGCTCTATTTTGGAGGGTTTTTGATCTGTTACTTATTATCTGGACACTTTTTCAACTTTCTCTCCATAAGAGATGCTGCTCTTTGCCTTTAATCTCCATGAAGTCGGCACAAAACATGCGACAAGAAAATTATCTTTGCATTTTACTAAATTTAATATTTTAATCCTAACATAATTTAATAAATGCAGATTTTTATTTTACTTTTTTTCTAGCGAACGAGCGAAGGCGCAAACATTGGTTAGTGCAAAGAAAAAAGGGGATATTAGTTAATAGACTAGTCACAAAAAATTAACACAATCCCTATCTATGCACTCCTTTGATTTGGTTACGGTTACAAAATTTTAGAATAATGGAAACAGTTAACACGAGCGGAGCCGCCGGTAAATCATGTATTTTCATATAAATTCCAGTTCATAGAAGCGACATGACGGCCCGGCGTGGCATGGCCGTCCGTAATGGATTTCCTATACACTTAACTGCGCAATATTGATAAAATTAAGCGAACGATGTGATATTAAGTGAAAGTATTGCATTTCTACATGTCGGTTATATATACATATTTAAAATTTTGTCGTATATCCGTAGTATTTTATTTTGTTTAATAATGCGATTAAGTAAAGAGGTTGTCGTTTGACCGGAAGTATTGACCGCTAAATTCATATCGCAAGAGTCAATTACATACTTGTAAAAATTTTGACTCAGGATAAACTACAGGAAAAAATAGTACTAGATATTCTAGAAAATTTCTAAATTATATCATAATAAATTCTATTTAATTAGAGAAAATTATCTACGGTTGTGTATTATTTTTCCTATAAAGATTTACAATATCTTATTTATTATAAATGCATATAAATTGATATTATAGAAAAGTGTTTATAGTTATATTAAACAAATTTCAAAAAAATCTTAATTTTAAAGTTTTTGCTGTAAATTTTTAATTTAAACTGGCAACATCTATATCTATAATACAAATGTAGCCAATCCAAATCTGTACGTTTAATATTATTTGAAAATTATAATCGGGGTGGACCTTGTTATCGATATAGAAGCCAAAAATATTAGATTATGAATTTTTGTCTTTCCCTATGTACGCGTATCACTCTGAAAGCACTTAACCAATTTTGATGAAACTTGACACAGAGGTAACTAATATTATAAAGTAACATCTCGAATACTTTTTGTCCCATAAAACGCAAGGGGTTCTCCAGAATAACGGACAAAAGCCAAAATTTTATTAACGGGTAATCTCAAGAACGGCTAGACATATTATGAAGGGACTTTTTTGGTAGATAGCTGAAGTTACTCCAAGTAACTTTAAATAAATAAAATTTATAACTTAAAATTATTAGGGATTCGCGTAAAAAAAAAAAATTAAAACTCATAAAAATTCAAATAAATAAAATCCAATTCAATGCACGGTTTTACGGGCAGGTATTTGAAATAGTAGTAAAAAAAGTAGTAGTAAAAAAATATTTTAGAAAAAAATTAGGATTCCGAATAAAAAAACTGAAAATTGTATTATGCAGTGAAAATGTATATAAATTGTGGGTGCAGCCACGGGCACACAGCTAGTAATATAATAAATTTGATTTTAACAGAATCGTAGGATCATTCGTTTAGGAGTAAAACAGACCGAATCATATATCAAATTACTGAAATAACAACGAATGTTTATTGTGAGTTAATTCAAACGCAAACATTAGGGTAACGTGTTCCTTACAGTTGAACTAACTTGAGTAAACTTATTGTTTTTTATTGAATTTAATTATATTATATAACAATATCCAGTGCATATTCATAAAGGAATCTTTGTTATAACACGATTTTACTTTCAATTTTTTTATATACAAATTACAAAACCATGGCTCTGGATCTCCTTATAAATATATATATATTTTCTTACTCATTCTTGCATTATCCCTTAATTACTCAATAGTTTAAAAATACAACAGTAAGTAATCGTTTTAATGCTAATAGTAGCTAACTAACCAACAGACAGACTATGCTATGTTGTTTATAATGTGTACTGAATTGTCTACCTTTTTAGACTTAGAGGTAACCACTCTTTACAGTAAAAAAAAGTTAGGTATTATATAACATTGTAGTGCGTAAATGCATTTCCCCCCGTCAAAAAAAAAAAAAAAAAAAAAGGTATTATATAACATCAAAATAATTCAAACAGAATACCAGAATTTTTACATAAAACACAAACTATTCTGTGATATAAGATTTCTACATTTCATAAAACGAATTCTTTAAGATTTATATATTTATAATACGTTGATAAAAATAAAATTGTGTGGTATTTTTTCTTGCAGATAAAACATCAACTCAAATTACAAATGTGTGGCAACAGAAAGGCATCAAACAAAATCTATCAGACGTCATTTCAAACGTTCCTAAATCAAAATTAAAAAATGACATGCCCCTTCCGGCGTGCGTCATCGCAACACCAATTTGCAAATGGCGGCGGTGCGACGAACAAAAAGCCAGAGTTTCGCTCCAGAACGTCGTCCATCCACCTACCCGGCGCGGAGGAAGAAGACGCCGAACGAAATACATTGACGCTTAAGCACTTAAGCGAAGCCCTACAACTGCTCACAGCGCCGTCGGTGAGTAACATGCTATTTTTAGGCTTCACATTGACAGGGCTTACCTGCCATATTACAATAACATGTGCCAGTTTCTTGCCTTCTTTACAGTTAAATAAAATAGTATTATGGTATTCATTACATTTAATCTATTTCTAAAAATATACATCAGGATCTTTTTATGACTAAATGACCAGATAGGAATTTATACTATCTATACTAATAAATAAAATTAAAGTGTCTGTTTGTAATGTCAAAATTACGTTACATACGCTAGCGTTGTGGAATGGGTTACCCAGCTCGGTTTTCCCTGAGGGCTATGGCATGAGGCTCTTCAAGAAGGGATTGAAAAGCGCTCTTCAAGGTCGGCAACGCAACAGTAATGCCTCTGGTGTTGCAGTTGTCCATAGGTGACGGTAGCCATTTAAAAAAAAACATTTTTTTATTATTAAATAGACATGAATGTATATACAATATATATACCAACAATTCAATCTTTGAAATTTTTGTCTGTCTTTTTGTAATGGGAAATCTCCAGAAGGGCTGGATCGATTTTGACCGTAGTTTTTTTGATAGATAGCTGAAGTTACTTCCAGGTAACTTAGGGTACTTTCAATTTTTTTGAAAATAATTTGAGCTCGCCGTAAAAAATTAAAACTCATAAAAAATTGAATAAAATCCGAATCAATGCACAGTTTTATGGGTAAGTGCTATAATTAATGAGAAATATTTTTATTTTATCTTAGTACTGAACTTTTTTTAGGAAAATAATTATTAGGTTTCCGTGTGCAAATATTAAAACACTGCGATGAATATATGAAACGCGGGCGTAGTCGCTGGTACACAGCTTGTTATATTTATAATAGTATCGATCACAACTTAATATTTGAGGCAAAATGTACCTATATCAAAATTGTTGACATTGTAAAGTTCATACATTACTATAATACTAAAAAATAAAAATGGGAGAAAATGTGATGAAATATTAATCTTTACCTATGTATTAAATTATGAACTTCTTGAATTCGACTTAGCGACTTGGCGACTTTTAGGATACGAAGGATGGGGAATATAATATGTAAAAAAATTAGTCAGACAATAGTTTTCCATCAACGTACGTTAAGCTGACTTATACTATTTAAGTGCCTTCCATAATATATTTATTTCTATTATTTTGTAATTTACTTTTAATGAGCAGTTTGTAGCATGCCTTACAACGTCACAGAAACAAATTTTTGTGGCAAAAACTTTTGCGGCTGTACGTAGAATACTAAAGATTAACTCCTTGAGCACTTACCTGGCGTTTACGCCAGCTTTCCATTGTTTTCCTATTGTCTTTCTATTGTCTTATTTTTACGGGTATTCGACACATTAATCACAATCGGATGAATGCTTTAGGAAACGAACACAAACAAAACATTTTTTGGTATATATTATGTCTACCAATTGCTTTATTTCATTCGTTCATTCTTTCTTCTTCTTAATATTTGGATTTCATTTACCTATCATTATCATCAAAATTTGTTTCATTTACAATATAATCATCATATATCATTTTAACACAAAATGTATTTACATAGGTAAAGAAGTTATGGAGTGATAAGTCTATTTGAAGATAATACTGAATTCCTTAATATAAGATCGCATATATTAGAGTTATTTCTACTTGCTCCAAGTTTTTTTTTTGTTAAAACCCTTAGCATTACGTTAAGGGATTATTTTATTGCGGCAAATAAATGTTTACGTTTGCAAATTTATAGAAGTAAGTTTTCGATAATTAATTACAATGGTAACGGGTTGACAATTATATTGACTGAGGCAGCACTAAAAATATAGTTGTATATCATTCCGTTAAATATATGACAGCGACCCTTATTTTATTGTCAAGAAATACTTGGGAAATTAGGTAGCAACGCGCTTGGCAACTGCATTATTAATACAAAAAAACTTGTCATACGTTTTATAAGAAATAGTCTAAAGTGTTTTTCGAATGTTACGTTTATTTTTATCCTCGTAAATATTCTAAAAATACAATAATCGTTGACTGATAGTTTATATCTGCACTTGTATTTTATATGCGCTATTAAATTCAATCCACGGCTCCTATCTGTTTTAACGATGCCATCGAAATCCGAATATAGACGGGTTAGTCGCCAATATAGTTTGAATAATAAGTAGTTATATATTATATATATATTTATTATTGTAGACTAGTCATATTCAGCTGTGTAGTATACTCAAAACTATCAATTTCAATATAAACTCATTGTAGGTAATAACTAGTGCTATTTTTGTACTTACTACGCTGTTACAACTTGTTTTTAGTTTGACTAAATGCTGGCAACCGGAAGGTCCTTGACAGTTTCACCGAACTTTTGAGGCGAGCGCTCAGAGCGCTTAGCTGGAAGAGTGAGAGGTTGCTACCGCAAAGACATTAAAATGGTACGGTCTTTTACTTGAGCAGCGGAATTTGGGAACGTAAATTCCATTGAATCAACCCTAATACCTAATACCCCATACCTAAGTTAAAGGAAACTACGGATCTCAAGGTTCTTTACAGAACCCATGTAGCTGCAGGTAGTGTAGAGTGTAGTGTAATTGCGGTACGTGTTATACAGTATACGAAAATGTCGCTGTATCGCGCTAGCGGAGAATACAGATGCCTCCCCGGATGGAGATCAAGCCTGACCCACTGCCGTAGGAAGCCCCGGGATCTCCTTTACAAATATTTGACAAGATATGTGTTGTGAACGATGTAGGTAATCAACCAAAAATGGCAGAAGACGAATAGAGAAACAGAGAAATTAACAAAACAGCTTCTTCGTGGTATACCCTGTAAACGTCAGCTGTTTGGCTAGAAGCTATTAAACTGATAGGCCACATTCCTCCCACTAACTACAGACTGATCTAACTCTAAAAAGCTGAATTTTGGGTAATTCCTATAGACGTTTTGCCATTTACGATACATCCCATATATTGACATATGTCTAAATAAAAACGGCGTGATGGCAATATATTGTTCACTACAAAAAGTCCCCCCGTTGAGGAGATAGTAACTCTGACTAGACGGGCTGCATATTTTCCCATTTTGTGCTTCCCAAAAATTATGGTAGACGGAGAAGGTTGGGTAAATTGTGACAAAAGATTAATTATGAGTGACTAAAATTAGTCATTAAATTTAAATAAATTATAGTTTGAAGTTTGAGTACTGAAACGAAACCTAAATAGCAATACTATTGACGGTCATTTTCACACACCGCTAAATTAAGTAAAGCTCTCAAGGTTTATTTTTATATAACACACATCATTAAATAAATATCTGCAAATTATGTATACATTCATATGTCAGTTTCAAGTGTGTAGCCATTACTCACGTAACTTTAATATTTAATAACTACTGAAGAGAGAACACGAACATTTTCGTTAATGTTACATTAGTGTTCGTCAAAGAAAATGTCATTTTGTATGAATTATGCGATAAAATATTACCTTGACTATTAAATAGAGTAAATTTCATTCGAAGAGAGTATTAGGTGAACTGCCATAATAAAGTAATGCAACACATAAAAAAACATTTATTCAAAATATACTTTATTTTTACGATAAAAAATCTTACAATCTGCGTCATCTAAAGAACCGTCATTGTCACTAGTCAAGTTCAAGCATGTTACCTTAATTTTTTATGTACTTTTGTCTCCAAAGTACAATATCATGTCTCTACATGAATAACTTCCATTTTGAACTACATTTTTTCTATTTCAATTCAATGAATCTTTCTCTACATTTTGTTTCTCGAAGTCATCCAATTTTACAGTCTTTCATTTGGTGTGTATTTTTCCCAGGATTCTAACTTTATTGGGAAGTAGCTGTAGCAAACGACCGCAACCTTCATGATTCGGATAATGGTTTTATCGGAAATATCTGCCACATACAAAATAAATAAAATAAACATTAGCAGGTAACAATTATTACATAGTGTAATGATTGCACAGATAGCAAGAAGTAGCGTATTGATTTGAAATATAGTAAGTACTCGTATTGACCGGTGTAATCATCTCTAAAGTTTATTTTCTCCTCCCGCGCCTACTGCTTCGTTTTACTATTTTCTGGATAGATAGTAATTATCGTACTTATTTCCCTAATACAAAATATATACTAAGAAAATAAAACATATTTGTAAAACTATACGCAGTTTAAATATAAAGGTATAGCAACTCAATTTTACTAGTCTTTCATGTCAACACAAAAAACCTTATTCGATTTAATAAAAGATTTGTTTGCTTTTTCTCTTGCACAATAATCACGAACCTTCAATACAATTTCTTTTGCATTACTTTTAAATGTCTGTGGCATGATTAAAGCAATAAAACTCTCATTTCATTTCTACTCTAACGTCAAAGCGCTTGAATTTGACGCAATCGATTTATTTCCCAATGACGGTCTGTAGTGCCAACATAAAAGAAAGGGAGTCAAGGGACAAGTTATAGTGAACGGATTATAAGCTATATTGTAAAGTGTCAAAACTGATAAAAATATTTGTCTTACTTTTCGATTACAGGGAATTATTTCTTTTCAAGTTAAAATTAGACGACACTATGAACCAGTATTCAGGGATCTAATTAAAGAAAAAGTTTCATAAAACACGACGGTAAATAGTTACTTTACGATTCAAGAAATTCGATATAAACAACGTCTCGAGTTTGAAAGAAAATTAACGTTCCTCCCTCGCCCCCCCCCTCTCCATCCATTATTAAACTGTCTCTTGGATTAAAAGGAATTTGAAACGTTAAAATTATCGTGTTTCGTTAGAGATGAACTTATCTTGACTCGTCGAGTTTATTAATTGAAAGGGTTGAGAATACTGGGATGAAAAGTTTTGAAGATTTTTAAGTTAACAAGTATGACTACTAAATAATATATTTGTATTTACATATTTTAAAAGTTCTCACAATCTTTCTCTTAAGATGAGCATCTATAGAAGGATTTCCTTGTTCCTTGTAAAATTGGATCCTCAAATGTGTGGCAAATATGATGTTATTAACTAAAGTACTCTGAGTTTTAATTCAGTAATATAATAAGAAGAACGTTATGGTAAAGAAAAGATGATGTATTTATGTTCCACACAACGTATTGTATCAGTGAAATTAAACTAGACACAGAAAGAACAAAAAGTAAAATTATGAATTTTAATAAAGTATTGATTTTTACAATTTACATACAAACTACCGACTAAAAGTGGATAAAAATTCTGGTAATATTCTACGGTTTCTAGAATAAGATGTTAAAATAAACATTTTTATGTGCCTCATATTTGATCAGTTTTGAGTTGGCATAATTTCAAAAACCCAGAAGTGGGACAAAGTCTAATACCAGTTTTTAGAATTAGTCGCATCACAGTTAAAAATACTTAAATGGTAAACTATATAAGTAATAAATGTATGGTTAAAGCTTGTATTATCTTTCAACTGAATTCAGTTACGCTCAACTCCAATCTGTGCTCGTTGCGAAGGCTGCAGGGAATTCCGTATGGTTTCAACTCAATTACGCGACATGAAGTGAAACTTTTAACGAGTATTGAATAGTCACTCGGTTTAACTTCACGCCTTTTCAGCCGTGGCTAGATTCGATAGATATACTCGTATAGCGTTGTCGTGCTACGTCCATTATGACATATTTACAAGAGCCCTTATCTTTTTAAGTGTAGAGTTTTTTACACATACAACTTCTATCTATGATATTTAATTTAAAAGTTATTTGTTCTTGATTACACGTATGGTGAAAATCAGTAATAGTGTTATGTATGTTTGGATATGGGTGACGCAAGACAATTTTTTTTTCTAACTTAGCTAATGCTGTTCCCCGAACTTTGTGAGTGAGTGCTGAATGCACTCAGCCGCATAAGGTAATTAGTACAAGGGTTCGAACCCCAGCTTGGTCGCTACCTAAGTAAGAAAACTTCCGCTGAATTTTAATCCTAGCTAATCCCTACATTTTTTATTTAAGATGAAAAAAAATATTCCTTACAGGTGAGGCAAGATCAGTCGTTATGGAGCTCTTTTGGGGAGGACCATGTCCAGCAATGAAGTGTAGTGGGAGCAGTGAATTAATAGTAATAGTGTAATCAAATAACTCCAAAATGAGTGATTTTTATAAGGCAGGCAAAATAAAAAAAAAATAGGCTTTCACGGTACACCCGAAAATTTAAAAAAAGCAAAAGTCATTATAATATGTATAAAACGGCGCGTCATTATAACCTTCTTTTGAATTACGTCGGAACGAGACTTAACAAGCTGGCAGTCTGGCGAAGCGTCGTGTCGATGGTCGGTGCAGCCGTGACACACTTCACTTCTTCATAAACGTCAACGGCGAGCGCGGGTCGTATCCGATGAATCACCTACGTTCCTCGTAATCTTATTCCGGTTTTTTTTCACGAATTACACTGCTTTCTTTAATTATTATTACTACATTATCTTTGGTTAGTTGGTAGAAAATGCGTTGTGGCATTAAGTAAGCCAGTGTACACATTTATTGGTACAATAAAAAATTCGTTTATTCATTCATTTGCCGTTTAACAACATATCAAAAACGTTTGTTAAGTTTTTGTAGTATATTTATTTATTTGGCTTAATGTCATAAATCATCTAAAACGATATATCAAAATATCGCCATTTCTGAAAGTATACATCAGGTTCATTCTCCAGAGAGAGACGTTCGTGGGTAATATTTTTTTGTTTTCGACATTCCACGTATCCAGAGCGCTGCGGGTGTCCAATTAATGTCACATGCTTATGAAACTTTACTGTTGCTATCAGAAGTTCTTTAGCAGTTTTAGGCTTCCCGGCACCTCCCATCATATTAGTGTGTTATTATATTAAATACACCTGTTTACCACGAACCATTATGGATGATTTATTTGTTTTAAAGAATTAAATACTGTAAATTAGTATAAAAAATAATTATAATTACGGATTAATAGTATTTAAAATTTTATAGGTAGAACACAGTTAATATAAAATAGATAATAGTTGTTATCATTTTTTTAACGCAAATCTATATCTATGCTATCTATATACTAATAAATAAAATTCAAGTGTCTGTTTGTAATATCAAAATTCTTTTTTTGAAATAGATATGAATTATACGACAGCTATACCAACAATATAATTTTTAAAATATTTTATCTGTCTGTCTGTGTCTCTCGGGTAATCTGCTGAACAGCTGGACGGATTTTGACGAGATTTTTTTTAATAGATAGCTGAAGTTATTTCGGGTAACTTAGGGTGCTTTTAATTTTCGAAAATAATTAAGGCTCCACGTAAAAAAATTAAAACTCCTAAAAAAAATCCTATTCAATGCACAGTTTTTACGGGCAAGTGCTTGAATTTATGAGAAATATTTTTACTTTATCTTAGTACTAAAAAAAATGAGGGTTACGTATAAAAAAATTAAAACGCAATGGAGAATATATGAAACGCGGACACAGCCGCGGGCACACAGCTAGTCTTAAATTAAAGCTAAAAAAGTAATTAAATATATACATACATAACGTCACGTCTTCCTCTCATTAGGGAAGGACTTCATTCTTCCACCTGCTACGATCCTGACACACGTCATTCACTTCTTTTACTTTCGTACGTGCTCTTCGGTTACGACTTTTTTTGACCTTTTTACGTGGTTAAAAAAATCTGCTCGTTAAACGTACGGGCATACGCATATGTACGCATGGTGCGCACGATAAGCTAACCATCTCTCAAATACGAAGGATCTTACGTAAGGTTGGTTTCAGCTCAACTCTTCCACCACTGACTAAGAAATACCACGAAAACCTAACCGGCGTACCGACGACCGACAGGAGGCGCATATACATGGATTCTTCTGTCACCAAGGGTATTTTTTTTTGTTTACATAGGGAAATGCATATAGGCATAACACAAGAGGAGTTTTCACCTGGCCTTTCTCCAAAACGTCCACGATTTGGTCAAGTTTCCACAGTCACCCTCCCCTTGTTAATTTGTTTCGTCAATTTAAATATTATAAGAAAATGTTAGAGAATTTCTAATGTCCACCTGGCTAGCTATTACTCTCAAGTTGTCACCCAACACCTATAGGTGAGTTCCGGTAGCATCATTTGAGAACCGGTGCCACATCTTTATTTGAGATTGTGATAAGAGAGCACTGAGGTGTAGTAGAGGATGTAGTGACCAAGATAAAGAAAGGGACTTTTTTTATACAATATAGGCTCAGTGCTTTGACCACAATCTCACCTGATATTAAGTGACGATGTAGTCCAGGAGGGTAAACACGCTAAGCCTAAGTACTGGTTATCAAGTGATGTTGCCGGAAAACACCTATTGGTATTTGGCGACAGATTTTCAAACTTGAGAGTGGTAACTACCCAGGCGAGCATCATTATAAAATACTATGGTTTCTTCACGATGTTTCTCTTTACCGAAAGCTCAGGCCGAGTTTTTAGAGTTGGATAGGTAGGGGATCAAACCGGCGTTCCTTGACGCGGAATCAGGCCGCACTACTCACTGCGCCATCATCGCTTCAGGTATGCTTAGTTACTGTGGACATGTGGAAAGGATGGATGACAGAAGATTGACGAAACTTATTTATAAGGCAAGTGTGACTGGGCACGACGGTAAGGATAGACCTCGATCTAGGTGAACGTTTTTTGACCAAATCGAGCACATTTTAAATAAAGGCGAAAAGTACCCATAACCCTCGAGCATGTATGAAAGCCCTCATAAAAGTCGAAGAAGCGAAAGAGGTGTGTCAAGATCGTAGCAAGTGGAAGGACGTAATCTCTGTCTACTCTCGCGGGAGAACAGCGTAATATTTAAAAGTATTGCTTTGCAAATCGACGACAAAATATCTATGGTTGTATATTTTCTAGCGTGCTCCTGGTTTACTTCTGCGTCAGAAGCTTTTCACTCAATGACTTTAAAATAACACAAGGAAAGACAATAAAATAATCAAATAATAAATAAAATAATCAAAATATATAAGGAAAATTCACCAAATGCATTTTAAAAGTAAATACAAAATTGCTCAAACCATTTCAACGCATTTAAACATTTCAAAACTGTTCAAAACCGCCGACCGTCAAGTTTGGCCTCTATAGTCAGCATTCCTCATCGTATAGAACCGCGCGATTGAATCGTCACACTCGCACGGTGCATGAATGAATGGATTTTATAAATACCGCGCACATTTCATGCCTTTTGAGTGAAACGAATACATTTTTACTATAAAAAGGAGAGGTTTTGTCGGGCGATATATCTCAGACCATTATTCGATTCGCGATATCTCAATGATTTCTCTAAATTCTGAATGAAATACTTTTAACTAGCTGTATGGCCCCGTCTGCACCCGTTTTTTATATATTTTTCACTGCGTAATATTGTCTTTATTATTTTTTATACGGGGCTTTAATTTTTTTTGACATTTATCGAAATGAAAATACCTGCCAGTAAAACTGTGCATTGAGTAGTATTTTATTCCAATTTTTATGAGTTTTAATTTTTACGTGGAACCCTAATTATTTTCGAAAAAATAAAGTAACCTAAGTTACGCGGAGTATCTTCAACTATCTAAACAAAAAGTCCCGTTCAAATCGGTCCAGCTATTCCGGAGATTACCCGGAACAAACAGAGAGACAGATAAAATTTTAAAAAATTGAGTTTTCGGTATACGTGCCGTGTGTCTAAAGAATGTTTCTTTTTACTAAATGTATTCATTAGTATAGAGTATAGATATCATTAATTCATTCGAATATCAAACAATGGTCCATTGTAACAATGACGTTAAATGAAAAAAAAAAAATGACGAACACGTGTTAGACAAAGGAAACCAAACTGACTAATAATAAATATGTACACGCTTTTTATCCTTGTACCAGCAATTGTATAACTGTTCATTGAAAAGTGTCAAGCACTAAAATGTATATAATAAATGCATATTAGATCATATTCTAAGAAGAATCGTAGGTAATAATGGGTTGCGCATAGATAACACTATTTACTAAAGCGTATACCAAAACGTTTGGAATTTCGATACATGAGGATCGCTTTTTTCTTTTCTGCGATGTCAGAATTAACATACTTAAAATGAAATATTGCCGATTTTAAATATAACAAAACGAAAATAAATTTAAAATTATTTTTGTGTTTTTTTTTAGTTTCAAAGTTATGCCAATAGGTATACCTACATAATTTGATAAAACCTCAGAACGCTGTGAAACTAGAACTACATTTTGTAGAGTAATAAAATCGTGTTGTTTGTACTGCCAGTGGTGGATGTAGGTTTGCCCTAAGCTCTGTTTCACTCTTTTTATTATGAAGTAGTTATCACAATTAAACAGACAATTATCAAATAATGAAATTCAATTATATAAGATTAATTTTATTAGTTTAATTTTTTTTATTTAATTTTAAATATAAATTTAAACTTAATTTTTCATAGAGTGCCATCGTAAGATTGTTCTAGGTATTTTTTTCAATGACTTTAGAGTTATGATCAGTATTTAGTACATTTTTTTGACATGGCCATTAATTTTTTGCTTTTCAAATTTGGGCTTCCGAAAATTTTGCAGCCCCTAAAATGATGACACCCTAGGCCAGGGCCTCACGAGCCTAGGCAGAAATCCAGCACTGGATCCTGCAAAGAAGCCGTTAGCAATTATAAATAATATTAATTTAAATTGATAATTTACCTTTTAGAAACAATTCTTGATAGAAGCAACAGTTATGTTAATTAATTTCGTTGGATAGTGCTTCGACGTAATAATTTTATTCATTTGAATTTTGAAAGGGTTCGTTTGAATGTAAGCTATTTGTACACAAGTCATTTGGGTTGTGGTTGTGTCTTTTATTTATTATTATTAATAATTTTGGATTATGGATATCTAACAGTTATTTAACAATATTTAACAATTTAACAATCACATAATTTTGTTATTAATTATAAACAAGTAGTGTTGGTGTCACTACTACTATAAATAATGAGAAAATTAAGTCCACTGTGGAATAAAAAAAAATACATTCAAGAACTTTTTTTTAAAGGGATCAAGATCATATCATTTGTAACACAATTCATTGTAATGTTGCATGCCTGCACTATATATAAGTTTTTCCTATAATTATAAAAGGCAAATGATACATTGTTTGTAGTACCGATGCCCGATGAACCAATGGATTCTCGAATGGCTGACGTATACCGGAAGATGCAGTTTAGGCAGGGCCCCAACAAGGTGGACCGATGACGTGATGACGGCCGCGGGAATCCGCCGGATGCGGGTGGCGCTAACCAGTCGTTTTGGAGATCTTTAGAGAAGACATTTTGTCCAGCAGTGGACGTCTTTCGGTTGAATGGTAATGAGGCAAATGGAACTTGCAATATTTTACTTGGATCACTGTTACAATATTTTGAAAGAAGATCAGTGCTGTTAATACCATTATTTAATATTGTTAATAATGATCCATAGTTACATATTTTACGCAGATGTAATAAAAGTAATATTTAATAAATATATTTTGTGTACTCTTAATTACTGGCAAAGATACACAATAGATCTACCTACTATAGTATTTTTTTATTACTTACAGTAAATTAAAATTCGTCTCGATCTATATTTAAACTGATTTGATAATTAATTTAACCTCGTCCTCTGATCACCATTAAAAGAACATACTTATAATAAATTAATCCCTGTATAAACTGTAGGCAACCTGTAGCCAAATACCAATAGGTAGACCACTTAAGAATCTCTACGCTCAGTGTACTTACCATTCAGGGACACATCGTCATTTAACCTCAGGCGATATTGTGGTCAAAGCACTGAGTCTATACCGTGTAAAAAAAAATATTTGTTTTAATGAGAAAAATCTGCATAAAATTAGTTTCAAAGTACAAAAGTTATGAAATTTATCTTTGATCCCCAAAAACAATGTCAATGTTTGTAACTACACAGAATCATTTTAGGATGAATAAATTTGTTTCGTTATTTTCTACAGGATCTATGAAGTCAGATGACAATAATATTAACACTGCAAATATTAGATTAATTGTAAATGAAATAAGCAACCTGTATAATACAAATAAACTATTCAAAATCAAGTGCATAGATTTAGTTAGATACAACACGTAAATTGCATCGATCATAACAGACAAAGTTACAGCGTAATTTGTCACTCGTTTGACAAGTGGATGATCTATTTGCGAACTATTGTTGTATTTCTTGTTCTGAGTTAATAAAAATTATATTGTTCGTTTTCACTTATAAATATTATTTTCATAGAGAACCATGAAATTTTTTTCGTCTTTATGTAAATATATACATTTATTACATTTATGTTGATTTAAATATATATTTGAAACCAAATAGTGAATTCAATGTTATTATTTACATATAATACATTATTTTTTTAAATTATTATTTACATATAACTGCCTCGGTGGTGCAGTGGTATTACGGTGCGACTGCCGTTCTGAGGTCTCGGGTTCGATCCCCGGGTTGGGTGAAGTGGTATTGGGTTTTTCTACTCAGTATCATCTCGGAGTTTGGAATTTGTTCTCGATATGGCAACAGGCTCGCTCTCTGTCACATCTGGGACGGAACTAAGCTCGGCGAAATGTGAGTGCTGTAGTTCGCTATTTCACCTCTGCATAACTCTTCGGGGATAACAGGCGTGAGCTTATAAAAAATTTATATAAAAAATAATAACAATTTATAATGTACTAAAAAACTATAAATAATGAATGGCGTCCTGCTCGCCGCCAGATGTAAAGGTTCCCAGAAGATTGGTCACGTTGAATGGTAATGTTTATTCGTTGTGCAAGATATACGTATAGGTCAGCCCTCTTGTCGTATAACGTGTCGATCTCACACATACTCCGGGTCCCCATCCGGTGGCGACCCAAGACGTGGCTCGTTCCCTAACTGGGGAGGCTCTTGACGTCATTACCAGAGCGATACCGTGACACAGACCATGCACTGCTGCTGCTGCCTTCAGCACTCGCTCACAAAGTGAAAGTGAAGTTCGGTGAAGCTCTAAAGGCCAGGTCAACAACATTTGCTAGGTTAAATAAAAAAAAGAGCAAGACGTATCGGCTATATAGCACTCGCGAGCTCCTTGAACAACATTAGAACCTCACGGTCCCAGATTCTCGACTCCAAACAGCACAAATATTAAATTAATGAACATAATATAACATAGTTAGTTAACGATTTTGTATTTTTTTATCTAATTTAATATGTCGATTACCCATAAAAATGTGACAATAGGAAAACAATGGAAAGCTGGCGTAAACGCCAGTTTAGTGCGCAAGTGTATTTTATTATTCATTGATAATTAAAATCTTTGCTTATAATAAAACTATAAAGAAATCAAATCTGTACATTTGATAGGTTATATTATAAAGAAACCACTCTGAGAATTCTAGCATCAATAACAGAACATATTTCGTTTATTTTTAAAAAGTAGACGGAAATAGGGATGCACTTTCGTATAAAAATAGATCATATGTACGTTTAGTTAAAAAATATTATGTGTACGAATATTATCTACATTTCATTAAAATAATAGTTTTACAAACAAGGAATTTTACGCGGGCACAACTAATTATTTTATAAAAGAACAAAATATGACAAATGGAGTAATTCAAATAATTTACTTCGAATTAATATAACACAAAGTAGAAGAATACGATGGAGATCATTTGTAATAAAATAATCCTTTAAACATTTTACCAGTAGGCAAGTAACTATAGTGTTGGTTATTGTTATATTTCATTACAACTAAACATTATTCTAGTTTGTTAATGAAATTGTAAGATATATTATATGTTTTGTGATCTCCAATAGTTACATTAACCCCTTGAGCACTTACCTGGCGTTTACGCCAGCTTTCCATTGTTTTACTATTGTCTTATTTTTATGGATACTCGACACATAGAACCTTTACCTTGCAATCACACAACATGAGATGTGATTCTGGACACTTGATAGATAATGTTTTAAAAATACAGTCATCTGTCGGTTTCAATGTGAGATTTCTATCTGTTTTTTTCCGAATACTCAATTATTTTTTACCGACTTTAAAAAGTAGGTTATCAATTCGTCTGTATATTTTTTTATTGTATGTTTGTTACGATCGGGATCTGATCTGATATTATAGACACTTACACGTGTTTCATATATTAATCTCCAAAGCTATGAAGTAGGTTTCACTCCCTACCTAAAAGTACATACTTAAAGTAAAGAGTAGGAAAAATTTATTTTCTTAATTATAAACAAAACCGACTTCAAAAGAATACACTATAAAATTCACTAAAAAGTCAATAATTAATTACTTTATTAATCTGCTTCATTAATTTTGGAGTCAGTACCAGCTAGCTATCACAATTACATATGAGCTTAATAAAGGACTAGGGTGATTTTAAAGATCAATTAATCAAAATTGAATATAATTAGCGCCGTACATTTACACCACTTTGTTATCCGTAAGCTGGCACCGATTTTAAAAAAGTTTTTTCTTTCTCTAAAGTGTTTAAAATCTTTCAGAAAACCCTTAATATTATTGGTTTGATCTCAATCGCCGTAAACCTCCTGATCTATACAAACATAGATAGAGTCATAGTCTATGAACATTATAAGTGTGAATGAACATAAAAAATACATAAGAAGAAAAATACATTCATTCTTTCATGACTAAACAATAATAATAGAATATGTAACAACTTTCCTCTATTATCAGTTGATGAGGAGTTATAAATGAATTTCCTTTCCCGTTCCCATCCATCAATCGGAGGCTATTCATTTCTTATATTAATGTGATTCAGTAAGTTACTGTTCATCAAACAGCCGTAATTAATCAATCTTCGAGTCACTGTACGAAAGATTTTTTTTTTGTTTTTGTTAATGTTACTCAATATATGTATATAGTGTAGCAGTGAAATAGTGAAACCTCAATATTTAACAGATGGCATCAAAATTTAAAAATATTTTATTCAATTTAGGGCCTGATAAGGCGCTTCAGTCATTCACTCAGCTAACGGGCAAGCCGAAGTCTATACCACTTTGGTAACTCTTGTGCTAGTTACATTTTTGCAGCTCAGTGCCTTAAGCACTCGCCTCCAAAGTCACGGTGAAGCTGTAAAGGCTTTTCCGGTCAACAGCGCTAGCAAGTTAGGAAAAAAAAAAACCTGCCATTGTGAAGAACCGCCAAGAAACTCGTTCAGCTTTGCCAAATTTAGAATATGCTTGCACATTGTATCATTCTGGATTTTAAGTTTCCTCAATGGAATTGATCTTATTGGTAGAAATAGTAAATAATTAAACATACATACAACAAAATCAGTAGAGACATCATTATTAATGTTTTAAAATTGAACAAAATTACCCAACACCTACAGCGCGATGCAATCTTTATGGCGGCTCGGAAGATAGCCGCAAGTGCGGGCACGCGCAGGTATCTGATAGGCGAATACATTTAGACACTGTTTTAATTGTTTTTTTTCCTTTGGAAGGTATTCATTAAATAAGTAAATCATACGGTATAAAGTTTTTTTGTTATATTTTATTTAACCGGGCGAACACTAGTCGTAAAAAAACATTAGTTATATTTATTCGGATAAAATTTCAAATAACCTATTTAAAAAAGAACGTTTAATTCATTTAACGCGGTCGGTTTTTAGCACCGCTCCGTGTTTTGATGGTTTCAGACGAAATTCTTCATTTTCCCGCGAGGAATTCCCTAAATGAAATAGTTACGGTTTCCGACGACCGTTTGCAATAAACGAACGTTTTTAGTTTTGCCACAGGAAAATACCTATTCGGGAATTATATCAAAAGGATTTCGGAAGTTTTACCTTTATCAAAGTTTTTATGACAAGGGTTGTTAACATTATTATACATCTACTACGAAAGTATAGGATCGCATGTAACGCATTTTAAATGAGTCATATATTTCCTTGCAACTCCAATTTCAAAATAAAAAAAAATAATTTTTAATTTTAATGCAGCACACATTTATTGTGAGCTGTAACTTAAAATTAAGGGAATATTTCGTTCTTAAGAATAGAGTTATAATTGTAAGAATGTAATTCAGCATGCCTGTGCATTATAAACATCATTATCCTTATATCTCTCTTAACCCTTCGATTCGATTTGAACCCTCCGATCTAGATCTGCATCGTTTGTTCAAAATCTCGTATATATATTAAATTTTCTGTATTTATTGTGTTTTTTTTCTTTCATTTTTTATTATCCCAACGTTTCTAAACATAACTATAATCATTGGTAGTTTTTATTTAAATTCCATGTAAAGTTTCTTTCCGTTTAATTCTCTATTATTATTATAAGTTGTTCTAAGTAATTAATTAATGTTATAAAATATGTGTTTTCTAAAAAGTAATTAAACATATAATATTTATCGATTTAATGAAGTTCTCTAGGTATAAGCCAACGAACACACAGATAAACAAAGATACATTACTTGTGTATTAGTAAAGTGAAATAGTTTAGAACTTAATTTAAATTAATACAGATCGCGAAATACCTACCTTGAACTTATCATATACCCCGTACGTGAACCTCACAATGCGAGCACTGTAGACGGCAGCTATATGGGAATTAATGATTCTGAACTCAGACAAAACGTAGTGTCAGGTTTAAGATAAATGGTTATCTTATTTATTATGCTATTCTGGTATCGGACTGATGAAATATACACATGGATATAAAATTATCTTGCGGTTAAATCGATTTATCGAAACACATAATGAAATTATTATAATTGCCATAAATAAACTCATTGAAAAATAAAATGTAATAATTTATTTTTGCAATGTCAATAAATTAACAGTGACTAGTTATTAAAAAAAGGCTATTGTAATAATGTCAACTAATACGTTTTTAAGCTTAGCCTTATTGATGTTTGTATCGAAACTTGTCAGGAAAAAAAACGTTGCACATTCTTTACCAATAAAAATGTGATTGTGCTGTGTTACAAAAATACGTTACAATTTTGTTTTTATCAGAAAATACAAAAACTCCATTAATTTAATTTCCTCTTTTTACTAGGAAAATTGGTCGTAGTTTTATGGAGCACTAAAAGAAGGCAACAATAGTTTTCAACCGTTCGGTTTCCATTAAAAAAAAAACGGATTTTTTCTTTGCATAAATAATGGTATATGAACCGAACCATACTCAGATATATCAGATATATATAATGTATGACCTACTTTAAACGGTGTTATTTGTCATTCAGTAACTCGATTACTTATTCTGCTTGCATTATTATTATGCGGCACAGCTCTCTAATTAAACAGTGGGAAATTTTCCGTATTACGTGAACTATTCAAAGCGCGCCCACACTAAAGAGAGTAGAGTAGTAAGTAGTTAACTTGGACTACGTTATAAGAATAAGCGATTTGGAATTCAAAACAAGTAAGGATAAAAAATTATTTTAATTTGAGTTGATGTTTTTTTCCAAATAGTTAAACTAAAAAATATGTGAAACTGTTATATCGATTTGAGTGAAATGCATACGGGGGTATATTTTGTCATAAAAATGGATATAGTTTACATTGATTAATTTACCATTAGTTTCGTTGAAATTCGGCTAAGCGGACAGTCGGTACCTAGCAAGTCACGACTTGTATGGATCCTCTATGGATGTTGAGTGAATTTGAGTTTGAAGATAGTAAACACAATTCATTGAATATTGCTTGTTACATTTCCCTTTTATTAATTATTAGCTGTGGCTCCGCCCGCACTTCATATATTCTTCTCTGCGTTGACATAGTTTTTAATTCTTTGTATTCTATCTATTTAACCATAAGACGTCCACTGCTGGACACAGGTCTCCTCCAAAAAGGCGGGTTGGCGATCGTATTAACTGTTTACTTTTATGACACCCACGGGACGATATCGGGTGGTATTATTCTAAGCCGGCAACACACCGCATTTTTTTAGTCATTCATGAAGTTTTTAATTAATCATTGGATAATAATGTTTTCATGGTACTGCCCATTTTATCGTATTTTGTTGTTTTTGGTATAGGTATCGTATATACATACATACGTATTTAGTATAAAGTTGTTACTCTGATATTACAAACAGACACTACAATTTTATTTATTTCTATAGATTGATATTGTAGAAACTTGAATGGTTTGTGTGGTATAGTTATGTTGATTTTGATATGTATTTGTGTGTTACTTGAATAAGTAAAAAATGTACAACTTACATCTACATGTTTTTAACATAATTAACTGTTATCAAAATTATCCATAGTTATGTTATTAACCAATATATGTGTTATTAAAATTTTCCCATTATTTATTTATTATCTCTCGTTTCTTATGGCATGCAGCAAGCAATTTGTTTTTTGCTGCTCTTGTAAACTTTGTAAATTACTAGGTACCTACTCAAACTTAAATAGGTAATTAAAATCTGATGTTTGGTACTTCGTTCACTTTAATTATTGTTGGCATATACTTGATTACATTTTAAATTAATCGTTTTAAATTATACAGTACAGTACAATGACACAGTAGTCTTAAGCGATGATGGCGCCGTGGAATTTGCGGCCGGATTCCGTGTCAATGGACGCGGATTCGAGCCTACCTATCCAACTCTAAAATCAGCCTGAGATTTCTGTAAAGGAAAACATCGTGAGAATGGCATGGTGGTAGGACATTTAATAATATTGCCCGCCTGGGTAGCCCTCAAGTTTGAAAGCCTATCGCCTAATACCAATAGGTGTGTTTCGGCGGCGTCGCTTGAGAACCAGTACCTCCAGGATTAGTGAGTTTCTTGGACTACATCATCACTTTACACCAGTTGAGATTGTGATCAAAGCACTCAGTTTATAACGTGTAAAAAAAGTTACATTACAGTTAATCCAACGTCCGCGATTTCTTCTACTTGAAATTACTTTGTGTTCATTTGTTGACTCTTATGGAAAAGCTAAAATATATATTACACAGATTTTATAGGGGATGTTCATCGTAAGATGCATACCACCTCAAGTAGAGGGTTATGTCAGATTTATGACTAAAGCCCTCTATTTGCTTACCTATCTAGCCGCGGGAGTAGCTGTAAACTGCTTTAGCATTACCTACCTCTACTCCCAAATATATTATATAGTCGCCCTAACTGGCATTTCCCGGGATAACATTTATATTATAAAACGATAACGGTTCGGGATCAGACCAAACCTGGCCAAGTGTCCTGCTCACCGTCACTTGAGTTGTATAATATGTACTACAATGTCCGTATTTTGTTTTGTATCGATAATTTTAAATGTTATGTTGGTGTAATCCCTTGTACAAACTGGGAAAAAGCGATGATTCAACTCGGTAGACAAAGTACAGTTATTATGTAAGTACTGTTGCATATTTTTAACGATCATAAGCTGCTTCTCTCTACTCGATTTACAACATCTGTACAACAAAGGCATTTTAACTATAAATCTGCTCTAAATTGGATTATTGATTTTTTAAAGTTCATTTTTACTTTAACGAAGAGCTTTTGGTATATAAAAAAAATTAACAATATTCCAAGACTTCTTGTTAAAAGCGAAAAAATAATTCTTGATCCTTTATGTATTCAAATTGGCTTAAGGAATTATTCAAATGAGATCAAAATTGAGGAGTTCACTTTGTCAAGGCGAGTGAGAGATTATTTATATTATCCTAAAATAACTTTGGTTGAAATAGACGGCTTTGGTTAATGTACAATAAAAAAGCCAATGCTTATTACTATTATGGATAAATTTGTTTCTACAGTAAATCTCCAATAATGATTTCTTATTATATTTCTGCTCTTATTTCTTGATTTTATATTATTTTAGGTAATTTGATTATTATAGATGAAAATGCGCAAAATAAATCTTTATTAATTTTAACCAATTTACACTGCGTGTGTCAAGAAGTCGAGATGTCATAAATTCTAATTATTTTGAATGAAATCTTACTTAAAAAGTGAACAATTTTGATGGTTTTGGAAATAAAAATATAATTAATATTATAAACCCACAATTTTTTCTAATATATTTGTGTATAAATTCATATATTTGTGATACTTAAATATCATTCGAATAATAGAATTTGTATCGAAATATATATAATGTGATTTAAAAATATATTGAATTAGTATTTTAAAGTATTTTTTACAAAGAATCATTTACGGCCTGGTTTTTTTTCTAACTAGCTAACACTGTTGACCGGGAGGGCCTTTACAGCTTCGCCGTGACTTTAGGGGCGAGTAATGAAGGCACTCAGCCGCAAAAAGATAACTAGCACAAGGGTTACCAAAGTGGTACGGACCTCAGCTTGGCCGTTACCTGATTGTATCTCTGCGCGATAGAATTAGGAGCGATATAATCTGCCGGAGAATCAAGGTCACCGATATAGTTCAGAAGACTAGCAGGTTAAAGTGGCAATGGGCCGGTTATTGTATACCGAAGAACCGATAATCATGGTGCAGACGAGTTCTCGAGTGTATACCATATTTGGGAAAACGTGGTGTGGGATACTAGATGGAGCGACGACATTGGAAAATTGTCTGGGACTGGTTGGATACGTACGGCCGGGGCAGGGGAGTCCAGCAGTGGACTAACGCGGGCTGAAGAGGAAGAAAAAAAGAAGAAGAGCAAGTTTTAAAATGAACATTTTCTCCACATAATCATAAAAATTTTTTTATCTGCAAAGAAATTTTCATTTCAAAATACGGATAGCGGTAAATGTTACCAATAGGACCACCAAACTAATAGGTTAGCCAAAGAGCAAGTAAAACAAACTCAACGCTTTACCCCATTAGACATCCGACACGGTACGAATCGTACTTGTGCCATACATCCACAATTTTTCTTTTACCGCCCACAATCTAAAAGGTATACCACTTAAAGTATACTATTACAGAATAGTGCTCCGCGTCAACAATAACGTTTTTTGTTGATCTGTTCAAATTACTTTATGGATTTTTTTTCTGGAACATATAACTAATTATAACTTTATGTGGTATTTACCTGAAGTAATTGAATTTATTACAATTAATTCAGTCAAAGGGTACGATAGACTCGATTGAAACCTTACCTGAATAATAAAACATAATAAATAATGATTTGGAGTCGATAACATATATCCGCATAATTCGGATTGCGAGTATTTTGTTAAATTATAATAGTGCAAATAGCAGTCGCAATATTGGTCACTTGGATGCCATCTGGAGTTCGTTAAGGCCGATTCACACGTATCAGTGAAGTTACAGTTCCTATCTACTCACATTTTGTAGAAAATTGTGTGTATGAGTGTGGCTGTCCCCCCTTGGACCGAAGATAAAGGTACTGGACTGGTCTTTGGGCCCACCGCTGGGACAACGAGGAGTGTACTAGACTAATTTCATGTCGCTCCCCAGTAAGGCGGCGGATGGTACCGTAGGTTTTAGGGGGTATTCTTGGCGCTTCACGCCGGGCAATTTCCACATACCGCCCTGGCATCTGTAATCGAGGAGATTTTACTCCCCTTGCATGCATAGTGCATTTCCCACATAAAAAAGAGTGGGTCACAAATTGCTTCCATATGGTTTCCCGTTTCACTTCTAACTATCGAACTTTAACTATTATCGCTTCAAAAAATTACATTTAAAACGTGAATTTGACACATCCAATGAAGCTACTTTAAAAATGTTTCAAAATAACAAAAACTTACTTCGCTTTTAACTTGTACCAAATGACCATCATCTCAATCTTTGTTTATAGCGTTCGATTTTAATTAAGGAGATACAGCCCTTTTCGACGTTTTTTACGAATGTTCTAATTCTTAGCGACCGAGCAATAAAATAAAATTAATTTTCTTCGACAATTTAGACGTTGATTGGTTTCAATAAAATATTATTATTACGGTAGTACCATTCTATTGGAGGCGATAGTTTAATTCGTTTGAACAATAAACAATACATTTTGTTGAGGTACTGTATAATTTGGAATAGCTCTGTAAAATGATGCTTTTAAATGTCTAAATTTTGTAAAACAAAACACTTCCAGCTAACAATACTAGAGCGTAAATATTTGCTATTGAATTAAAAACACTTCTGAAAAAATTCTTTTTCATAGGGGTATTAATTAGCTTTCGGTATTATCGTGGCTGGCGTTGACGAAATATAGACAATTTCTAAATAAATTCCATCCATCCATCCATCCATTCAACCGAAAGACGTCCACTGCTGAATCTTCTTCAAAGATCTTCACAACGACCACTCTTCCGCCACCCGTATCCGGGAGATTCCTACGACCTTCACCAGATTTTTGGTCTACCTTGTGGAGGGCCTACCCACGCTACGTCTTCAGGTTTCTTTATGATCTTTTCCTTAACCTATTAGCTCAGGCTCATTATAGGATAATGTCGTAATTGATCGTGGTCGTGGTAATTATAGAGGTGTAATAAATTATCAGTTACATCGTTTTTCTTTGTACTTTGCCAGCCGGTCGCCATATGTTTTGTTCAACTCTTTGTTTTACAAATGCCATAAAAGTCATACGAATTATTTTATGATGAATGTTGCTTTTTTTAATTAGCATACTTCCGTTACACACGCGCGCTTATTTTTTTTTTGATATTATATTCTGCGTACTGTTACATCCCTTCATAATTATCTCAGCTCGATTCTAACACCAACGAATTACAATTCTTGTGTAAACTTTCATAATTATTCCCAACTACAACTAACTTATGTTGTCCGGATTAGATTTATGATGGTATTTTTTTTTTTGGCTACTGAAATAATTTATATAGTTCTCTCACCAAAATTTAAAGGAGTCTATTATTTTATTTTTTTGCAAGTGGTCGTATGATTGATTTTACCTGGGTAAAAAATCTGCTCTGCAATATTAATAATAGTCCTCGTCGTATTTACGTAAATTTATACTGAATAGTAAACTATCTACCATGATTTGCGAACTAAACAATGCCAGCAAAAAAAATAGGTTTACAGTTAAATACATTCAAAAGATAAGTCTCTACAAATAGTACACAAAAGGCTATAATAGTAAATGGAACAGCGAAAGAGTATGTAGACAGTTATGTGTAACTTGGGAAACAAATCTCATTCAAGAAATCGCGTCATGAAGATGAAATAGGTCATCGTATCAATATAAAAGCGGTTAACGATTATTCAAATGTTGAAAAATGTATTGTTTATACATACCAGCACGTTAACAACAAGAATGTTACTTGTTTATCTAATCGATGACCACAGACAAGACTGATCAACGAATGTCTTAATGGAACATTCGAACACTTATATACAATAGAATGTCAAACTTCACGAATCATTTCATAAAATGGCGGTTAAACATTTATAAAATCTTTTTAAATAATATAGAATAATTGTAATGTTAGTAATGCAGACATTTGGTTTTTGTTTTTATAACAATGATTGACGTATAATTTAGTTTAAAACATTGATATAAAAGAAATGTTATGCTTATATTATTAACATGCTAGTAAGAAATGTATCTGATTAAAATATCGTTTCGTTTTACAATTTTTTTTTAAATAAATAAAATAGTGATATTATGATATGTTACGCAAAACTATTATGCAAAATATTCGTCGTTACGTAATCTTTAGCGTTAGAGACCAAAATCACGATTTTTTTTATTTTGAGTGTTGACAATGTCTTGTTTTAATAGTATCCATTTATTATTTTATTTATGTATTATGATTCTATTTAAAAGCGTGAATAATAAGTTAGGCGTAGCCCTAACGGCACTGGATTGGCTTCGTGTCCTTGGCCCATTGTAACGATTACATCACTGTATGACATGCACGCATTATTTAATGTTATTACGTGTTAATAGGTTAGTTTTTTTTATAGCTATCAACTTGATATTACGTGATAACGTAACTTAGGATAACGTATCTTATTCTATGAATTTCTCGGGAATCGCTGTATCAATATGGATGCATAGAAATAAAGCTATAATTTCCAAATTCATCTGCATACTTTTTGAATGATTAATTGATTCAACTGAAAGAGTCCACTACTGGGCATAGATCTCTCCCAAAAAAGGAGGAATTACCATAATTGCCACGCTTGACTGCCTCGGTGACGCAGTTGTATTACGGTACGACTGTCGTTCTGAGATCTCGGGTTCGATCCGCGGGTCGGGTCAGTGATATTGGCTTTTTTTCTACTCAGTATCATCCCGGAATTTAGAATTTGTAATCGATATGGCGACAGGCTCGCCCCCGTCACATCTGGGATGGAACTAAGCTCGGCGAAATATCGGGTGGGTGTAGTTCGCTATTTCACCTCTGCCTAAACCTTCGGGGATAATAGACGTGAGCTTTTGTTATGTTAAGTTGGCTGGCGAGTTGGTGATCGCAGTCAGATGATTGTGCTCAGAGGATGCTGCTGCCCATCCCTTGGTTTATCCCTTAGTCGCCTTTTACGAAACCCACAGGTAGATATGGGGGGGGGGGTACTATTTTTAGCCGGCACCACACTGATTGCTTACTCTAAAAAAATTGGAGTCGTATTTTTATATTTTACATATTTGGTTTGATTTAATGACATAAAACAGATGAATCAAAATTGTTTAATTTTTAAATGACATTTAACCTTGTCATTTTTTATTACCTACACGGTAACACCAGATACGAAGTAGATATGCAATAAATATACGTTCTTAAACCACGTCGCTAACCTCAGTCGCCTAGGTACTAGTTATTTGTAATCGTGGATACCATTTGTTCTCTTCAACAGTCATTAAAAAAACTAACGTATGCATATTCTAGAATCGCCATTATTGTAATGGTTACAATTATTCTGAAACACGATTAGCACACGATTCTTATTGTAAATAAATGTGTTATTTTTGTGGTTGTTCTATTATATTTTTATGAATCAATTAGGTAAATTAGGTTTTCAGGTCAGTGAATATATTTCGAGAAATAGGCGCTAATCACGAATAATTACGTACGTTTTCGAACTAATTTCCTTTTTTGAAGTCATTAACCTGTGAATGTATTCGTATTTCTGCTAATTTGTTTACATACATCCACCTTAATCGTCTTTAATAAATTTAAAAAGCTCATAAACAACAAATTGACTACATACTGACCAAGATTCAATTAAAAATTTCAGTAAAATTAGTAACAATTGAAGCTGATGGTAAAATCTGGTATTGGTATTATAATTTTATTATAAATGAAGCAATGTTTTAAAAGTAGGTTAGGTAAGTATTTACTAAAACATGTAAACCAAATAGTTTCGATCCGAATAGAAATTATAATTTTAACACTGAAGTTTTATTTATATTATCTATTTTTGATTAAGGTCGTCGAGATTACAGATTTATGGCAAGATGATTTTTATCTATGACGGCCATTAGTGTTTTTTTTTTAATAACCGGTGAATAATTTCGGCGTTAACTTATTAAATATTACTAGAATTATGTTTTGATTTATTGTGGATGTATTAAAATTAATAGTAAAATTTTATAGTTGGAAATTACTATTATTAGAAAGGAGTTGTGCAGATTAAAACAGTCCTGTATCACTGTGACCTAGTTAAATCAATTGTGATCTCCTCTAATTTGTTAAACCTGACTACTTAACCAATCTGGATATACTAGAATCTTTTAGGCGGATAATGTCTATACCTACTCCGGGAGCAACGCGTGCTTACCCAAAATTTAGTTACGTATGGTTCCACTAAGTTCGAAGACTACGTTTATCAACCTAACATAACAGATCTGGTATATGGTCGATATTTATTTGCAGTGAATTGTTAAATTTTTTATACATTTAAATCTATATTAAATGGATTACTATCGTTTAAAACTTTTAGTCGCTGAAATAATGGATCACATTCATACAAGATGTGCTTTGGTGTTTCGTCTGCGATTTCACAGAACCTGCACTCTCTTGTATTCTGGACACCGATGTTGTGCATATGCTTGCTCAAAGAACAGTGCCCAGTTAGTGCTCTCACTAATTCTAGAAGCTGATTCCTACTGAGCATCAGGCCTTCTTCAGCTTTGCGCTAAGTGAATGCCCTGATGAGTTCTATGGAATTAACTTGTCGTGGCATTTTATTCCTGAATTCTATCAAACTTTTTTTACACGGTATAGGCTCAGTGCTTTGACCACAATCTCACCTGATGTTAAGTGACGATGTGGTCCAGGATGGTAAACACACTAAGCCTAGAGGCACTGGTGCTCACGTGATGCTGCCAGAACACACCTATTAGTATTTGGCGACAGGTTTTCAAACTTAAAGGTGGTAGATACCCTGGGCGGGCATTATTAGACAATGCCCTACCACCATGCTGAGGTTTTCTCACGATGTTCTCCTTCACAGAAAGCTTAGTCTGATGGTAGAGTTGGAGTTGGATAGGTGGACTCGATCCCGCGTCCATTGACGCAAAATCCGACCGCAGTATCCACTGTGCTGTCATCACTTTAAATAGGATATTTGGAATACCACAAAACGGTTTAGGCCCAGTTTTTATTTCCATATGCTCTGCTTTTGAAAGATCATCCGCAGCTTCATTGTCAGAGCTCCTGCATCTTGTCGGCAATATTTCACGCCTTAATCGGTGACGTCATGAGTAATTTTGTAATCTTATTGATAACAACAGTATGAATACAAAACGCATATTTTATTTATGACAATGCAGTATATTTAACTATAAAGCAGATTATATATTTTTAAGTAGAATTTTTTTTAATATTTTTTATAGATCGATTTTTAACTTTTTTGTTTTTGGCAACATATTTATAACAATAACAAACATAAAAAATTAAAATGCCAACAAAATCTCAATTCTAATACGTATTTATTAAAATAACATAATTTTACATAATCCAGGGAAGTTTCCTCTGTCATACAGAATTTCATATTACAATTACAAAAATGTTGTAATTTTAAGCGTCTTATTTTAAAATATTGTCATATTTTAACACAAACTTTACATGTTTCGTACATTTCTATACTAATATTCGTTTTACGGTAAAGGAATAGAGTATTCTCTATCGATATCCAACTATAAGTTTCAAAAATTAAAAAAAAAATGAAGTTGCTTTATTGAAAAATTAATATTTCTAATCTAATCTAAGTACCTATAAAATCAATTAAAAAGTATAATCCGATATCAAAATTTTCATATGAATTTCTACAAAAAAGTTTATTGACCTGAATATGAACTGAAAAATAAGGTATTTTTTGTTTGTTAGTCTTAGAATATTAATTAACCACGTGTTTTCATTTGTTTCAGAACGAGTGTCTTCACGCAGCGGTGACGTCATTAACCAAAAATCAAGAAGAACACTACGACAAATACAATTGCCTGTTAGTAATCGAAATGTTCCAACGTATGTTTATCTCGGGGCATCTCTGCTAATTAACTTCTCTCACGGACGGATTATATTAATCAAGGCGACCCCCTTAAATTGGCCGTTTAACATGCCTAAGCGACGTTATACTGTAATCGAATTAAATACTGCGGTTAAGGCGTTAATAATTTGTATTCTGTTCACCTATTCACTCATTATTACGTTATTTAGTTGAGTTAATAGATTATAAAGAATCAGATCGTTCGAATTGTCAAGCGACTGTAAACCAAAGGAAATACGTATAATATTATATACTCATAACAAAAAAAAATGTAATTATCAATTATAAAGTATTGCAAGGAAACGCTCTGGTGGATTTTCGACTTATTTTTTTTACACAGTATAGGCTCATTGCTTTGACCATAATCTCACCTGATGTTAAGTGACGGTGTGGGCAAGGATGGTAAATACACTGAGCCTAGAGGTACTCGTTCTCAAGTGATGCTGCTGGAACACACCTATTTGGTGACAGGTTTTCTTACGGGTGGGGTAGCTATTAATTTAAAGTAATAAATTTACAATACGTGTTCCTCGAGTTTTTTTTTATCTATACAATTAACGAGGCTTCTGCGCATTCTAAATGACTATGCCAGCCTCATAGGAGAAATCGATGGTATATGACATATCTAGATATTAATTTTTTTTTTTATGTGGTCCACCTCTTGGGGTGAAACTAGCAAAACACTTTTACTACATCTAAAAAGAGCTCAAAGAGCCATTTTGAAGGTGATATCTTTCCGACCATATAGATATCCTATCGATATCTAAATATGGAATGTCTGGTTCTTACTGTTTGCCAGCTTTTTATCTACCAAGTAATTTTCCGCAGGCATGCAAGTCTGACTGGCTAATATTTTTCTAAAACAAAAAATTGACGACATAAATCCAATACCTGGCTTGCTATTTTGAAGACTATCTTGGAGCATTATTGTATAATACGTCTAATAAGTTACTGGGGATTAAACAACTCCAAAGCTATAAATTTGTATCACAAATTACATTTAAATGGTTGAAATTAGTATTGAGCTATGAAACTAGTGAAAGTGTATTTAATGCCCAGTTTATAATATAACCAGCCTTTAGACAACTACGTACACCCGTCACACAAAACACTTGTTACTAACACATCACACACACACTCGCATACACACTCACTCTCTCTCTCTCTCTCTCACGCACTCATAAAATTTGCAAATATAACTTTATGTTCAATGGTTTTGAAGTGTAGGGTACACTGTCATAAAGTTTTATAATTTTAAAATTTATAAATAACTCAAACTCGATTTTCAGCAATGTAAAAAAATTATGTTTCGGAACACTCTAGTGTTCAGTCAGTCAGTAAGTCAGTCATGATTGACCTTCAATGGGAGTTGGTGTAGGTCTAGTAAAAGGTAAAGTGTATTTGAATAGATAAAGTTTTCTGGACGTTCAATATAAAAAGGAGTTTACACTAGCTACTACTTTCAAATTTAATAATCTATAGCAGAACATCTATTGGTATATATTCTGGCAGCGTTATTTTAAAGCTAATGCCTTCTATCACCAAGTGCTTAGTGCAAGCAAGTGCTTAGTGCAAGCAAGTGCAAGTGATATATTAGGTGACAATTGGGTCATAGCGCGTCTGCCTTAAAAGGCGCTCATATCACGTTCCTTAATCGATTGGGTATTGCTGGTTAAACTACTTGCTAATTCAAAGCATGCGATATCTGTTCGGCTTACTACTTAAATTATTACACGATAGCGTATTTGAAAATAATGAGACATTTTATTACGCAGGTACCAAAATTTGATAGATTAATGATGGATTCTGCTTTGACTTATATTACTTATCACATGATAAACTTTATACGCGTACAGGATACTCGTAGAATATGCAGCTGGATACAATCTGTAGCCTGTTGATTGAATCGTTAATAATTAATGGCCTTGCCTGTAAGAGGTGATTGTCTATCTTGTGTTAGAATCAAATCCTCTCTTGAATAGTTAAAGATAATTGCAAACTATTAATAAGTTCCAATCATAGTTAGACGTGAATTCGTTACTTAGTTTAGTATTATCAACAATAAGCGGATGCCCGCGGCTTCGTCTACGTGTTTTATCTTTATTAAATATGGGATGTCCTGAATTTCTTTTGTTTTTCGTAGCCCATTTGTTATCGAACGACATACGCTTCTCGTACTTCTTAACTTTTTTTCACGAATTAAAAAAATATTATAGATATGGAGTTGTATAATTAAACATTAAAATTTAGGAGCGATGGTGAGTCACTAGTGCTATAATCGGACGTAGCGTCGATTGACGCACCGCACCATGAGCTCTAATCCTCCAAATTGAGCTTATGTTTTAGTTAAGGAAAATGTCGTGATAACTCATAGCATAGTGATATCAATTACTTTCTTTTATTCTTATAGCCTAATAACATGCTTAAATTTAAAAAAAAAACCTATCATCAAGTATCTATTAGTTTGTTCCAATATTAGCTTTAAAGAACTAGTTTTATCAGGTTTAACTTATTTCCCATTTTTATTAACAACATACTCACTTTTCACCAGAAGAGATTGTGGTCAAAATACTAATTCTATTCCGTATATTAAAAAGAGCAATAAATCTTCGTTGAAACTTTCTAGCTCGATAACTCCAACTATATAGTCATGAAAGTTAGATCAGCTTCCAATCTAGATCGCGAAGGAAGATATTTAAATATACTATAATGTATTCCTTAATATAGTTAAACAAGAATAGAAATAACAAACGAATTACTTGTTCACAGACATAGATTACCGGACGAAATAAAAACCTGTAGGAATTATGCGTATTTACAAGAAATTTATGATGCCGTGCGAGCGACTGACAGTAAGTATTCTAACCATCCGTCTTACGTAGAGAATAAAGGTGAATTGTTTGGGATTATCTTAAACAAACGGGGAGCAGCGGTTGTGCGAAAAATTTATCTTACCGAGTAAATGGGAAGGTGAGATTAGGAGTTCTGGACTCTTGTGTTTGTTTAGCGCTTAATTCTTACATCAGTCTGTTCCTTAAGGTACAGATTTTTGTTTATTCCACTCTAGACAAGTACTGAATATTTGATCGGTAAAGCTACGAGCGTATCGTCGTATCGATTTCTTTTATAAATTTATAGGTCAGCGTGATCTATTTGGAGATAGAAGATGCTGCCTGAAATTTTTTTAAATGATTCTTGGGATAAAAGAAAGAATATTAATTAAAGTTGAAATAACTATTTAGAATCATTTACTAACATAAAAGAGAGTTACATATTTGTGAGTGACATGTAACTAAAAACTGTGTCTATGAAATTAACGATAAAGATGATAACGAAGAAAGCAAATGTTTATTCGTGTTCATACCTACTTTAAGTATGTACGTAAAAATGTGTTTTATTAAAATAACTGTATGATGCGATTTTTTTTATTTATGTTAAAATAAATGCAATGAGAATTATGAATTTAATAAATAATGAAAAATGTATTATGTAATGTATCCGATTTGTGCTAACCTTAAAATTAATCACGTCGATCTGTACGACGCATACTCATGATAAATAAAAAATCTATTATTCCAAAATGGAGCGTTTTTTCTTGAAATCTGATAATATCAAAACGTCCATTTTGTAATAAACCTATTTGTATTTTCTGCTGTTATGCATATTTAGAGGATAGTGGTTTTTTTATCGTTCTTCTTTCTCCTCAAGATCATTGAATGTACGTCACGATTTATTGAGCAATGCTTTAGGTTTTGCAACTGTATCAACCAATTCTAAATTTCTTGAAATTACTTTAAACTTTAAAATAACTAAAATATAATGAAATTATCTGTATTGCGAAGTTCTTATGATTATCATCTTCGCCCTGCTTCCAATTTGTTATTTGGGGTCGGCGCAGTCTTCTTCTTCCATACAAATATATCTGCCACTATATCTTCATTCATCCCTTTTGCCTTCATATCTTCCATCCATCTTTTCTTTGTGCGTCCCCCACCCATTCTTCAATTTGCATAGTTATCACATGCGTTTCGTCTCTTCTCAAAAACATACCCACACCAAGACAAACGATTCCCTTTCACCTTTTCTGTCACTGGTGCCTTTTTCAAACCTCCTTTAACATACTCATTCCTGGTCCTGTTCAATATGGTCACGACACACATCCATCTCAACATTCGCATCTCTACGGCATGCAATCACATTTCATCCATCTTCTTACTAACTAGCCCAATATTCCGATCCAGTGTGACAGGTATTTGAAGCTTTTACGATAAGTAATAATATTTTTAAAGGTATCAGATTTTCAGCTGTATGGTTGTTATTGCAAATTCACCGTACGATATTTTATTTTCCCTGGCACCTACAAAAAGGTTTCTTGATCGAGTGACAAAGGAAAAAGTTAATTTATATTATGAACAGTCCGGTTCTTTTGAATCTTTTCGAGAGACTAAGATCCCTTTCTTGAACTTTTAACGTTTCTGTTTTTTTTTTTTGCTCTCAAAACTTCATTTAATAATTAAGCGTTTGAAGAATTTAAACCTTTCCGTAATGCACAATGAATAATTCATTGTAATTTGAGGATTAAAGGGTTTGTAATTTCGGAGTTGGGGAGTACGTTGCTAGTATTTCGTTAAGATCATTAATTAATTAACTTTTTTTAATACATTTTCGAGCTTATATATAATTATTTAGCGCGGGCCCTTAAAGCTTTACACTAAAATTACTCATTTATCTTGACGTTTCGGTAGGCTCGCACCAACCGTGAAGGGCTGACTGTTACTTAATTTTATATAATTAACTAGCGGCTCACCTTTGCTTCCCACGGGTTTACAGAAATCTCTATTAAAACAAAATATGACTATATCACTCACTGATAATATAGCTTTCTTCATGTGAAAGAGTTTTTGTAAATCGATTGAAAGTTTTTTTTTTCCTTTATCCATAATAAATAAAAAATCAATTTACTTAATTATGTAGTAAACCAAACCATTTCGAATGTTAAATTATATACAGATATATCCACGTAATTAATGTAATAATTTATTTATTTATTATTTATTTATTTATTTGGGAAACACACAGTTAATAATATACACATATGAAATTACATAAAAATAATACATAAACCAATCAAGTTTCCACTAAAATTATGATTAAAGAAAGTAAATATAACAACACTAATACCTCCATCATTACGAGCTATAATATTATGGCAAACACTATAAATTTAAAACTATTTTCAGCAATTTTTTAAAGGAAATATATTTAAAAAATTAGCGTATCTCTCTCACATATTTGTTTGCGTATAATTTGTGCCGTATCGCACATATAAGAAATGAGTTTAATCATAGATTTAGATTAAATTCACTTAGATTCATTTCGATTAAAATTAATCACCTATGATCGTATGGTATAATTAACATCATGATGTAATTAAGTATTAATTAGAAATATTGCTCTTGTTATTAAAAAAAAGTGAATTGTTTAAATAAAGAAAATACCATACAAAGTAACAACAAAAACATTTAATTCGTAACATAAACCTATTTTCAACAAACCATTAATATAAACATTTCGTAAAGCCTCATTGAATAAGTTTCCTAATTATAATTTAATGGTGTTATCTTTTGTTATAATTAATTAAATTATATCCCTCTTTCAATGAATTGACGCTGTTAAATGAAAATTATTTTGTTCCAGGTGTTAGTACGAAGGATTTTATGGCGAAATTAGGGGAGTATTTAATATTAACAGCGTTTGCAGATAATTGCCGTTTGGAGAGAGCTTTCAAATGTTTGGGCACGAATTTGACTGAATTCTTGACTACATTGGATAGTGTCCACGACGTGTTACACGATCAGGTATATATTACTTTATTGCTATATACATAATATCAATTTAAAAACAATATCTAAGGGACTTATCTGAAAATCATCAATAAGCTATATTTTACATTTAAGAATTTTAATCCGGTAATAAATTGACATAAAATCTGTAGTAACAAAAATATTAATTTATTTAAAATAACAAATTTCAATAACGTTCAAAATATAATTAACATGTTCGAAATATAGTTTATTGACAACCTGTGTTCGTCCTGCGTCGCGAGAATCCGAGAATAAAGATCTGAAATGATAGTGTAGAATATAGAATGTAAGTATATAGAAAAAAAAACTAATATTACACAACGATACAGTTTATAATACATAATAAAATATATAGTAATAAAGTATTTTATCATTCTCATGCCTTATTCCCAACTCACTTGGGGTCGGTGCGGTATGTTTTTTTTTCCATCCGTCCCTATCAGTCGTCATCTCTTCATTTACTCCTGTTCCTTTCTTATCATTTCTTACACACTCCATCCATACTTTCTTTGGCATTCCTCTACTTTGCCATCCTTCACATTCATATTTATTACTATCTTACACACATGCGCTTCCTCTCTTCTCATAACATTTCCTTACCACGACAAACGGGAACCTTTCAACTTTTCTACCACTGGCGTAACCTTTCCTTTAATATATTAAAAAAAAACAACTTAGTAACTGATGCTTTATACTATATCACCAAAGAAAAAAAGTATAGCAATTTTCGATTGGTTAATTAACAAATTTTTTCCATCTATAGAAAAGGTTCGAAAGATTAAGTGCTAAACTTGTTGTACACATAAAAAAAAAAATAAAAAAAAATAATCATCAGTACATAAGTATTGTTAATATTTTAGAAGGTCATTTTTCTTGATTTAGTTAGCAGTATCATCTTTTTTTACCTGATTAACGCTGTTGATCTGAAGGGCCTTAACAGCTTCACCGAACTTTGAGGCGACCGCTTAAGGCACTCAGCCAAAAAATGGTAGCCAACGCAAGGCCACCAAAACGGTACGAAGCTCGGCTTGTGCTGCTACCCGTAATAAAAATTATGCGGAATTCGCCCTAACTAACTTCATATTATTTATAGATTTACAACAATAGTTCTTACTTTAAAAAAAACAATTATTATAATAAATGTGACGTCACGAAATAACATCGTATTTTATTTGAATAATATTTTATTATCGGGATCAGGATGACGTGTTAAAAGACGAAAGTATGGATTATGAAGCGAATTTCGTTTGCACAACCTCAAAGGAAGGTAAAATACAACTGCATCTGACGACGGAGAGCGAGCCCGTCGCATATTTACTCGTCGGTAGCCTTAAAGCGATAGCCAGGCGATTGTATGACACACAGACAGACATAAGACTGATGAGCTACACTAATGATCCGAGGAGATTTAGGTAAGTAAATTGCTTTATTTATGTCTTTTTGAACACTACATTACAAAACACTCAATTTATTCTCTCCGTTCATGATATCACGGATAATTTGGAGTATCACCGTTTATATTAGAGGCCGTCCATAATTCACATGAGGCTTGCAAGAGCTGTAGTGAGATATCATGTTTGTTTTAATGCGCGATGTCAAATTGAATAGAGGAGCGTGACTTTTATTCCTCGTTATCTGTCAACGGTTTCAAAAAAATTATATTTGTATTTAAAGGTAAAATTTCGAAAACTTTAAAGGTATTTGTATTGTGTTGAAGCTGTGATGGCTCAGTGTGTAGTGCGGCTGGATTACGCGTCAAATGACACGGGTTCGGTCACCATCTATCCGACTCTAAAATCGGCCTGAGCTTTCGGTGAAGGAAAACATCGTAATGAAACCATAACACGCTAGTAGGGCATTTTCAAATGATGCCCGCCTGGGTAGCTACCTCTCTCAAGTTTGAAAACCTGTCGCCAAATACCAATAGGTATGTTCCGGCAGCATCACTTAAGAACCAGTACCTCTAGGCTTAATGTGTTTACCATCCTGAACCGCATCGTCACTTAAAATCAGGTGAGATTGTGGTCAAAGGACTGACCTATACGGTGTAAAAAAATTATTAAAAGAATACACGTGATTTTGGATGGAGAGAGGAAGCTTAGTATCACCCGGAAGAATGGGGGATGGTTTTAAAAATTTGATAAAATATCACATGATTAATGGACGACACCTTACGGATCGATTTAAACTCTTAAATAAGCGGGAGCTCAGTACCGCGGTCATTCTAGTTCTGTGCTCTGATGAAGTAGTCGTTACTATCATCGAGAATAAAGAATGAGGTATGTGTCTGTTTAGAAAAAGTGTCTATTGACAATCTTTAAATTGGGATGGCGCTATTATACCAAGAGGGTAAATTTCACATCAGTTTTTTTAGGTTATCTACTATAGTCACACTATAATTTGCCTACGCTAGCGCTATTTTAGAGGCTTTTTGAACTGTTATTTACTTCTTATAGTTGAACATTTTTTCAACTTTTCCTCTAAATGAGACCTCTTCCTTCACAGTGATCTTTTTTATTTTTTTTACGCGGTCTAGGCTCAGTGCTTTGACCACAATCTCAACTGATGTAAAGTGACAATGTGGTTCAGGATACTAAACACGCTATTGCCTAGATGTACTAGTTCTCAAATGATGCTGCCAAATCACACCTGTTTTCTAACTTGAGGGCGGTAGCTACCCATGCGATCGTTATAAGAAAATGCCATATGGTTTCATGCCAAGCTATGGTTTCACGATGTTTTTTTCTATCACCGAAAGCTCAGGCCGATTTTAGAGTTGGATAGATGGGTTTGGATCCGCGTCCATTGAAGCGAAATCCGATCGCACTACCGACAAATCCTGTTCTGATAATAATGACCCGTTATATTTCAAAGTTTTATTCCAAGTAGTAAACTAGATGACTACTTTTTTGACTACGTATACAAACGGAAGCGGAATTAAGAAAGTAACACCTACCATGTTATTTTCGTGTATAATTTCTCCAAGTCATGTGTTAACAGCATATGTTAATTTACACTTTATACGCCAGTTAATATCTATATCAATACTTTCACAAAAAACGGTACAAAGTCTACTCTAGTTTTTCGATTGTTAAAACGTTTTCTTTCTATACTAGTGATAATTTTATCAACTACATAATTATCTATGATTTTCCTAAGCCTAAAGCAAGTACCTAATTAAGATTTTAGGCAATGATGGCTACAAATGATGATCCATGTCAGATCAGATCGTAGTCAAAACAAAATAATAATAAAAAGTAATGTAGAGATTTACGACAAAAGAAATTCTATATTTTGATTTTATACATTTTTTTCTTTATTAATGTTGCCTAAAACATAGATTAAAGATGGAGATACAAAATTATAAGACTTTTTTGTGTTACGTAAAAAAATAATATATTTCTGGAAAACATTGAGAAATCAACTCATATTATTCAATCCACGTTCCCTTGAAAACTTTTCAAACAGTGTCAAATGGATTTAACGAAAGATAACAGAATCCGACAAAGTTACCGAATGAAAATGTTTTAAACTGAACAAAACAAAACTGAACAAAAAAATCTCGCTCTGGAATAAGAGATAGGATGTTGATGTATATGTGAACTGTAGATTCTAAAACAAACAATAGATTCGATTCCGTAAATATGTTCATTGTGCTCTCACTGTATTCGTAATTTTTTTTTGCATACATATCTGCCGGCATTTTTTTATTTCAGTACGAATAAAAATATTAGATTTTCCACTCGTATTTTGTTTTTACTCGAAGCGGTCATGTTTTACTTACAAGGCTGTATTGTTGTGAACGATAGCAATTGAAAGTTTAGTAAATAATAGAATTAGTAACAATGCGAATTACTATGATTGGATTCCGCGTCGATGTTCATTAGTTCGAATCGTATCAATTCCATTCTGTATTAAGCCTGAGGTTTCAGTGAAGGGAAATATGTAATAAAGTTGTAGCATGGTGGTACATTATTTTCTAATAAATCTGCCATCAACCATGTAATAATAAGGAATCCAAGTATCAAGTTCCAGGAGTATCAATTCAGAGCGAGTACTTTTAAGCTTAGCGTGCTTACTATCCTGGATCACATGATCACTTAATATCAGGTGAGCTTAAAAAAAGTTGGTCGTCACGGAACTCCCGGTAGACGTGAAACATTAAAGTTGATGATAGTATTTATATCAATAATGAAATACGGAGTGAAGTAAACAAAGAGTAATATTGCCCTTGATTTGAAATATTTAAACTACTTAACAATGTTCTTTCAAAGACATGTATTAAAAAAGAAATACAAAGTGTGTACATAAGAACGTTATGAAGCGGTATTGAATGAAGTTGATGATAAAATATAATTATGAATAGTACCTTTATTATGTACACTAAATGGAATTGTTATTTTAGGTACGAAATAAACGCAATATCATTACATCAGAGATCAAATGATGACAACTGCGAAACGTCGAACGAAGCCGCGGCCGTCGCCACGTCAACTAAAGTGACAGATCTGAAGATTGGAGTGGCTAGTTTCTGCAAGGCTTTTCCGTGGCACTTTATCACAGACAAGCGCCTGGAACTTGTCCAATTGGGTACGTACTCTGTGTATATTTATTGTTTATCTTCTTCGTATTGTAACGAATGTAATAAACTGGAATTTGTCTGAATGATGTTAAATGTTCAGCGAATCTCGATAATTGAATCTGAACATTTCAAACCTAAAAGAGGTGCAATGTAATGTTATCCATCTATAATCCCTCGCAGATAGAATGAGATTCCTGAGCAAATCCGTACTAAGTTGAAATGTCTTCCAAACTAATAATTATTGTTAGACCCTTTAGACTAGACAAAATAGCCGGAACTCTGTAACTTGAAAAATATGTAGCAATTTAGGCGAACGGTTTGTTCTAAATTCTTAGTAATTATAGGCTAAACGTAACCAAGTATTATTGAATTAACAGAAGATAAACATTCTGGTCGGTCGGTCGTTCTTTTTGGGAGGACCCATGTCCCTTAGTGGACATCTTTCGGTTGACATGATGATGAAAATAAATGCATTCTGTATATCTAATGCCACACACCGTACTTATACATGTAAGTACGTACATTAAAATAAGCCAATGTAAAAATGAAAACCATTCAGAAGAAGTTTGCTGAATGCAATTCGGTATTACTTAATTATTGCGGTGTTCTCTGATTTAGGAATATATTAGACATAATAAAGTCATGATAATCAATACGGTCAATTTGAAAAGCTGACTTTGATAGAATATTTCATAATTACTTTATTCTGATAAAGTGACATGCATTGCTGACATTGTTTTTAAAGTAATAAGACTCAATACAATGAAATCCAAAAAACAAACAAACTTAAATATATAAACCGTCATGGAAACTAGTAGAATTCTAAAACTCTCTTTTAACTTTCAACAGGCTTGGAAACGTAAATAAGTACCAAGCTAATATAAAATGTATAAGACATTACATAAATATCTAATAACCATTTACTTCAAAAACATTAAGAACTTTTGTTTACAATTTATCAATTAGCCATTACTCAGTTCGTCAGTGTTTATTAAAAGTACATTATGGATGTAAATTATAATAGATTAAAGGTAAAAAGTTTTTGTAATAGTTTAATTATGAAACCTTACACTCGTTATTGGGATTAAATACATCCCGTTTATAAATTCAGCTTCAGAATTAGCTTACAAATTGGGATATTATAGAAAAGTTAAAAAAATGCACATTTTATTAAATATTAAATGGTATAATTGTCAAGAAATTCATCATAATTGTATTAATATTTTTTTGAAACAAAATAATTCACTTCTTCATCCACTGTTGATAGTCAGCTAAAACTTGATATCATTTACGACACTTCAACTAGCCCATTGAATTTTCTATTTCGTTTACGATAAATGTTATTTATTTACAGCCTAAGAAAAAAAAAATAGGCTCAAGTAACTTTGGTATATCTTGTTATGACACTGTAATATGTTTGTACAACATTGTAAAATTACGATGACCTAACCGTAGGATGATTAACACTCGTATATTTTCTAAAGCACTTTTATTTAACTTTTTTCCAAATACTTACCATTATTAGTCTATTTATTTTTTACTTACAATGGGGCTAATTAGAAAGATTAAAGTTACCCAAAAGGGTAATGGAGAGGCTATGCTATGGTCGTAGTCTCCCTGCATGGCTGAATCAGAAATGAGGAGATCCGCAGAAGAACCAAACTGACCAACATTGCCCGAAGAATTTCCAAACTTAAGTGGCAATGGGCTCGGCACATTAGACCAACGGATTCTCGAATGGCTGCCGCATCCTGGAAGATGCAGGGTCGATAGGTGACAAGATGGACTGACGACCTAGTGAAGTCCGCGGAATGTGGGTGATACAAGATCGGGGAGATATTTGGAGGAGAATATGTCCAGCAGTGGAAATCATTCGATTGAATGGATGGATGAATGGATTTATATTTTACAGTACCTATCAATACTTTTATTCAAGTAGATAATTTTGTATTTCTATAACTATTAGGTTAACTTTGTAATGTTTATATATGCAGCGATCTTTTGATTTTAAGACGTAAAATCTTAGCATTTAAGAGAACATGTGGTCGGCAACAGACTTTAAATCAAGTATTTCAGAATCTATTGCTATCGCGTTGCGCCCCAAAGAAATGAGTTATAAATCACGAAAGCGACAAATGCAGCTCAGGCTGATTTTACCTTTTTTTACACGATATAGGCTTAGTGCTTTGACCACAATCTCACTTGTTGTTAAGTGAGAATGTAGTCCAGGATAGTAAACACTCTAAACCTAGGTACTGATTCTCAAGTGATGCTGCCGGAACACATATATTTGTATTTAGCGACAGGCTTTCAATCTTAAGGGTGGTAGCTACACAGGCGGGTTTCATTAGAAAATGCCCTACCACCATGCTATGGTTACCTAACGCTCACGGTTTCCTTCACCGAAGTTCAGGCCGATTTTAGAGGTGGATAGTTGGGATCGAACCCACGTCGATTGACGCGGAATACGGCCACCCTACCTATCATCGCTTCAATACAAGATGCAAACTACCTTTTGCAATTTAGCAATTTACCTATGCAAAATAGACGAAAACAGCATTTCGTAGTACCCTGTTTCCTCCTCCAAGACTGAACAGATTTTTTATTTTCCTTTTGTTATAGAATAAGAATGACTTTTGTTATGCCTGTACGTTTTGCTTTTTTTTAAATTTTATTAATCAAATTTGTTTGACAAATGTCTGAAAATGTCGGTAAAAATCGACCATTTTTTTTATTTCAAAGGCAATAACTGCAATAACTAATTTATGGAAAAAAATCAAAACGTATCGGCATGGTAGCGGTGGATATATATTATTTGGTATAAAAATATTTACCATAATGCTCTTATTCATAGACAAAACAGCGGACTATGTTTGTATGGAATAGTATATCCTCTTAAGTGGTAGGTATATTTATTTACAACACGAACTATATCTATTCGCTTTTAATGGAATTTTTGATCCTTCTAAAACTGTTTACATTTCTGAGTGATCAATTTCTTTTTGCTATTACAATATCCATAAGAGGTTTTAAGGTTATTTTTAAAATTTTTCTTTATCATTTAAATGTATACCACTCTAATATCACTTAATACTTTTAACTTTTTCCTAATAACCGTTCGTTTGAACCTCCTAACTTATTAATGATATTAAATTTGTTAAATTCCCAGCTAACGAACTTGATTATCGACCGTGGTTTTTTTACGACGGTAGTCCCATTTAAGGTCTAAGACCTTCAATACGATAGTATACCCGTTAAATTTTATGGCAATCCGCAGCTATTAAAGGAAATTCGTTTTTTTACCATCATAATACTACAAAAAATGCTGATATTTATTCTTAATTATATTATTTTTATTTCTACTCCTATAAAATCGATGGTAAATAAAATCACGGCAGCTTATAAGAAACATTTTTCAACATCTGTATTTCATATGATAAAAGTTAAAGTTGTTCATACTAACTATAATAACAAATCATTTTTCCGAATTATTTACAATATATATTCAGGTTTTAAGACTCATTAAACTATACAAATTTAATATGTCGATTACCCATAAAAATGAGACAATAGGAAGATAATGGAAAGCTGGCGTAAACGCCAGGTTAGTGCTCAAGGGGTTAAGGAAGGAACGTATTTATATTTGGAATTTGGAAGGATTGTGCGTATTGTAAATAAGAAACATAAAATATTTTAATACTGCCTGAGTGGCGCAGTTGTATTATGATACGACTGTCGTTCGGATGTCTCGGGTTCGATTTCCGAGTTGGGTCAAGTGATATTGGGGTTTTCTACTCAGTATCATCCCGGAGTCTGGAATTTGTACCCGATATGGTGACAGGCTCGCCCCTGGCACATCTGGGACGAAACCAAGCTCGGCGAAAACTGAGTGGTGTAGTTCGCTATTTTACCTCTGCCTAATCCTTCGGGGATAACAGGCGTGAGCTTATGTTAAAACATTTCAAAACCCTTTTCTCCACTATTTATTAAGTCATTTTCTTTTCGATTTTGATACAGTAACTATTGATAAGATTTATATTTATAAAAATATCAGGTTTTCAGTTGTTCTTTTTTTGATATTATAAAAATAATTATGTTCAAATTTCGTTCACCAGAAGAATGTTAGTACAGTACAGATACATATTAAAAACGGACGTAATGTACGTTTTAAAATATACATATTTTTAACCTTGTCTCACCTACAAGAGTATCACAATAGACTCTGTAACAAAAACCGTTCTGGCGAAATATTGTATTGAAGTTTGATCGTAAACAACTCCTACTGTTTTTGAAGCTTCGTTAATATTTCAGTCTGCCCTGAATAATAGTATTGTTGTTATTAATGAAGCCAACGATGATGAGGCAAAAATGTTTTTTTTTTATTTACGACCCAGAATCTGATCAAACTTTATTTTGAATGCAGACAGACGTTTAATCATATCAATAACAAAACATAGTTTTTTTTACTATATTTAAGTTTATTCGGAAATCCATATTTAACATTAAAATTTGATGAAAAAAAACTACTTGTTAACAATTTTTTTTTATTGATAACATTAATGCTCGTTAATGCTTACTAAACAAAAACAATATGAAAACATCATTTGATGAACAGAGAAGGAAATTATCTTAAAATATCACTCAGGTGTACCTTCCCACTTTGGTAAGCTTTGTGCTAATTACCTTTTTGCGGCAGAGTGCTATCAGCACTCGCCTCCAAAGTCGCGGTGAAGCTGTAAAGACCCGTCCGGTTAACAGCGTTAGCTAGTTAGAAAATAAAATCTTAAAATATTTTTGTTTTTGTCTAATTATTTATAGAGATTCGTTTAGAATTAATATTACAACATATAAATATAATTTTCAAATAAACATATAAGATATTGGTCTAATAATTTTACTAATCATTAAAACTCCAATTTCAACTCTATAATGGGCTTTAGTTTTCAGTAAAGTAAAACATTGCAATGAAAGCTGATAAATTATTGACAAATATATGTTCGTCTAGTAAATTTGTTACTAGAAAAAATTCGGTTAATTTTGGAAGTCTTAATTTTTTACTTAACGTGTTATCAAATTTGACTTGTTTGCAAGATGAGATATAAAGATATGAGATAGCTTAAATGCAAATTCAACAATAAACAAGTAGTCTAAGATTTTTATTTGTATCAGTTATTATCCAAGGTTGAAATTATAACTAACTGTATTGTAAAATATTGTACTTTATTGCACATATTTGTCATTTTTCACACAGGAGCTGGCTTTATGCGTCTCTTTGGCACGCATCTAGCTTCGCACGGATCGTCTCTTGGAACGTACTTCAGACTACTCCGTCCTAGAGGAGTCACCCTCGATTTTCGCGAGATTCTCAAACGTGTCAACACACCTTTCATGTTCTGCCTGAAGATTCCTGGATCCACGTCACTTGCCGAGGTGAGTTTTACGTCCGTATGATTTCGTTGAAACATTGTAATAATACTTTCATATTTTTCAATCAAGCTACGGTATTTTGTTTGACTGTAATTTTACCCGTGATCGAGTATTGATGTGATTAACCCCTTGAGCACTAACCTGGCGTTTACGACAGCTTTCACTCATTTTTATGATTAATTGACATATTCAAAATGGTAAAACGTTAAGTTTTTAGAAAAGTTTAATGTACGAAATGATAGAGGATGTTCCAATACCGCTGCAACGTAATACAATTTTGTCAGTGATCATTTCTTTCACGATGAAGATCAATGAGAATATCTAAGCTCCTTTGTACGACTCGGCATCGAAACGTAACGCCTTTGAGTTATCCATATACACAAAACCCATTTTGAGGAAATAGATTAGATGACTGAAGTAATCCTGCATGACAAACATCAGTTTGTGTGATAAGGGTTCACTTTTCCATTTGCCAAATTCCGAACGAAAGAAAATATTACAGAACCCTATCGTAACCATGTTCTGTAAAAGTAGGAAATATATATAGGCAGTATCTATACAGTAGTGTATTTGGATGATAGTCGAATACGAATGGCAGTCAGCCAAACCGTTGGTTTTATTGGGATGTCTTCTTTCATGCAGATTACAGAATGCTATATGAATTGACGACCTTAACGAATTAAAGTAAAACGAAGCCATTTATAGAATTACAATGTTGCGTTAAATTAGATATGTCATGTAGTATGGGTCAATGTGTTGAACAACTAAAGAGATGGATGAAAGAAGAATGCACGTAGCGGAGATCCCGTATGTTAAGGTGGATTTGTGGCATAACTAGAATGGCTTATCTATTAGAATTCAAAGAAAGCTCTAAAATAGTACCAGTGACAACGATATTCAAATCAAATAAAAATCAATAATTTCTTTATTGAATTTAGCCCCTAAGAAGGCACTTATAAACGTCAAAATACTACCACCGGTTCGGAAAATAACACAGTCGAGAAGAACCGGCAAGAAACTTGATCTGGTTTCTTTTTTATAAATTCAAAATATAAATATACATATTATTTTTAAATACAACTATACAAATCATAGTTGCAACTAATTATTAGCGGAAACACAGAGAGGGCTGTAAATTCCAGATTCCAGACATTACTATCACGCAATGATCCACCCTGTAATAACCTTTTAAAATTAAGAAATGATTGACATAGTGTCTGAACTTATTGTTTGGTAAATCGGTAATTTTCTTTGGGATCTTATTATCAAACCGAATACTATTACCTATAAAACTTTTATTATATTTACTTAGCATAAAGCATGGCACGGCCAACTTATCTTTATTTCTAATATTAAAATTGTGACGTTAATTACTGGATCAAATTTGTCCAAATTTTTACGAACATACATTAAATTATAGAAGATGTATATCGAAAGATAAAGTTAAGATACTATATTCTTGTAACTTTTTCTTTAGAGATTCGCGAGGTCCCATATTGTATATTGCTCGAACAGCTTTTTTTTTGTAACGTAAAAATTGTGTCTTCCTCTGCTGCTGTACTCCACATCAAAAGTAAAGGAGTAATTAATATGTTGACGTGATATGGACATGTCACGAGGAAAAATGAAAGTCACGTAACTAGACAAATGTTAAGTATTAAGATGGATGGATATGCAGACAGAGGGAGATAGAAAAGGTATGGATAGATTGCGTGAACAATATGCGTATAAAAGATGTGAATGTTGAGATGACAAAGGACAGTGGAAGATGAAAAGAGGTTGTGCCGACCCTTCTTAATGTAGGTTAAAGTATAAATTATGAGAATGTTGCATCGGATAATGATGAATTAGTAGATATTAAAGAATAAACTTGTGATTTAATAATATTTCTAATGGATATGATATTCTTCGAAACATCGTCATTATCTCCCTACCCTTTTCCCATTTTCATTTGGGGTCGGCGCAACATGTCTTCCTCTTCCACTGTTCCCTATTTGCGTCATCTCCGCATTCACTCCCTTCCTAAGCATATCATCTTTCACTAAATTCATTCATCTTTTCTTTGATCTTTCAACACATATTGCTAATTATGGGTTTAGTCGAGAATAAAATTGTTTCTGCTTCAAAACTAGTATTTGTGTGCAATGCGGGAGATTATTTTGAATCGATGCTATTTTTATTGTGGTTTTATTATTAACGTAGTAAATACTTAAGTTTAGTATTTACACATGAAATAATTGAATTATAAGAGCAATTAAAAATTAATATATTGTTTACTAATCGAATACTGTAAAGTGTAATTTATTTATTAAAGTCCAAAAGTCTAAACATTATTTTATCTATTTTGATGTATGGAGGAATCCTGTCTAAGATAACAGCTAAGGGAAATTTGCTCTGGCGAGTAAGATAACATAATTCCAGTGACCCTCTTAACTTCACGTCCTTGTCGAAATATTTTAATATTTGTTAGGAACACTGTCACCGAACCGCGGCTTATGTACCGTTTGCAAAGAGAAAGCCCTTTAAACAGATTTCAAAACATTACTAAGAAACAAAATTGTCAACACAACTTCTCTATTGTCTCTGAGAGTTGACGAAACGGCTTAACTTTGTCCATTGCCTTTGTTCCGATAGATAAGTTGTAATTTGACTCGTTCTTATTCAATACCAATATATTTTGTGCTCCGTCTTCAAAATATAAAATTGTATAAACCATTTCAAAAACGAAGTTCGTTATACATATTCGAATTTTAAATCTGAATATTGATTTCAAATTTAATTAAATATAAATTACTTATTTAAAATGTTGTATATAGTTTTAATTATAATAATTAAGAACCGCAGAAATAACATGATGTTTTTTTGTTATTCACGCTATAGTTAGTTTTGGATAAGTAAAAAATTTGATTTTTGTAATCTTTTCGACTGTTACTAGCAAATCTTCTCGTGCATTCCCTGTTCAACTCAAGCAGTTTAGCAGCGGCGCATCGTGTGTTTCCCTAACCATTTTTTTTTTAAATCTTTATTTGAAAAAAAAATATTACATAATGTAAGTTACAGTACATAAATCACATTCTATAATACAATTAAAAAATAACAGGTAAAACAAAAGCAAAAAAAAAAACAGAAAAACTACACAATCTACGCTTACATACTAAACTACGAACTAATAGGGGACACGGGGAAACCGCATCAGGGCTATTCCCTTCGACGGTGGCCTCTCCTTTGTCCGCGCCTACGGACAAGTCTACTGGGTGAGGCACACAAGGTGCGTCCCTCGTGGAGTAATCTTCTGAGTTCTGGGAGCTAATCCTGCTATCGATCGGACTCTGAGGGGTCAGGGAGATGCACCCGATCTATACGGGTCATAGACACGGTCCTCCTTCAACTACCTACTCAGCTAGGCGTGGACCGGCGTATGAGATCGCGCGCCTGAGGCTTATGTATTAATGACAAGCGATCACCTCTTCCTCTCCGTCTGTCGGGAGGTCTAGCGTGCAACGGCGCGATGTTCTGGAGGTGAACGTGCGCCGACGTGTCCGCTCTGCGGAACATGTTGGTTGCAAGGCTGCTTATGAACGCATCCAGGCTCTCCACACGTAGGTCACGCGCAATTACGTGGTTGCTAACATATCGTGGTGCCCCCGCGATCATGCGAAGCGTGATGCTCTGTTGGGCTCTAAGCCGTTTCTTGTTCGAATCCGATAAGCGACTGAACCATGCAGGGGCGGCATAGGTAAATCGTGACCTCAAATAGGTTTTATATAAACCAAGCCTCGTTCTCAAGGGTAGCCTTGAGGTGAGCTTTCGACTGTTTTGTATTACCGTCAGTAGTAACATAACACTCAAAGATATACGCAGATAGCAAAAGTATTTACGGACCTATATCAGCAATTTACAACGTCGTTGTTGTATTTCGCCCTTTGTTGACTCTCTTTGTGGACTTCAAAACACTTCCATTTGAAGAGACAGCCGGGCACTTTAGTGTGTTTGCTCAACAATATTACACCGCTATGAACGGAAACTTAAGGAATTATTTACTTTAAGCCCCAAATTTGTTTAGATGTTCTGGAATGAGAACTTTGTAAATACACTTTCGCGGTACGGGGCTCGACGTGTGTTTGTGATGATCCCTTGGCTGTATCAATAGAATTAGTCTTTATATTGGATATGGCGATTGAAAAGTATATATCTTTACTCGACTCAACTTTATTTTTTGTTACAATCACATCTTGTATTTATTAATAGTATTTACGGTTACATACAAGATTTACAAGAGTATTCCTTCTCAAGTTTAGGTGTCAAGAGACTGTGACAATTTTTCAAGTTTTTGGAGCGATGGTGTTTCAGTGATTGCGTGATCAGATACTGCATCAATGGACGCAGATTATTTTATTCACTTCTTCAATTCTATAATGAGTTTCGTGAAGAAGCAATAATATAACGTTAGGGTATTTTCTAATGTATGTCTATTAGTCCTTTAGTTTGATAACCTGTTATCAATTACTATAGATATTCTAGCTGCATCATTTGAGTACCAGTAAGTTTAGCCTTACCTTTATGCTTAGTCTGATTACTATTTTGGACCACATTGTAATTTATCATTAGGTGATACTGTAGTCAAAGCGCTAAGTTTCCACAATATAAGAACATTTAAATTTGTTACTGAATGATATTAGCCTTAATATTTTTTTATCATTCTCATTGTGGCTTAGTGATGACGTTTTCTTTCTGAGAAAGTTCAAGTTGATATTCAAAATGATAATAATAGTAACAAATTAATTATTATCTATCATTTGGTCTGCTGTTAGTTTTTCTCACTTGTTTTTTGTCTATCAGTTATAAAGCACCGACTTAAGTTTTTATTAACTCTAAAGTAAGTTTCAAACAACGTGATGTACAAAAACAGTAATATTAACCTGAAGTTTATTACTTATATAATAAGTAATTTACCTTTTTATCACTAGATAACTAATATTGTCATTATGTTCAACGTCTTTTCTACCTATGAAGCGTCCATTTATGACACGTTCCTCAAATAAAGTTACGACGAAGGACATGCACACTCGCAATCGCTGCACACACAACACTCTGGTCGTCGAGTGAAAATCAGCGCTGATGGACTCACCTCCTGCAGCACATATGCTGACTCGACAACTTTTTATAACACAAACACACACACTTATTTTATTTTTCTTTTCTCTGTGTTCTTTAAACATTCTTTTTTTGTGATACCTTTCGTTCTGTTATTAAATGTATATTATGTTTGTAACAAATATTTTTTTGTTTTCTTTCAAAACATGGAAACTGCTTATTTCAGTATTATTGTTACCATAAAAATCAACAAAGGAAACGAATATTTTCAAAAATCTCTTTAAATTTAAGCGATAAAAAGAATTCACAAGGCATTGTCATTCAAAAGGCAGCACAAACGCCAAAATATTCTTAGATAAGGGTGATGATATAACAAACTATACATAATTCTATATAAAAGAGTACCACCGACATGAATAAAATATAATGATAGAGGTATTAGTGAGTGAATGGCAGTTCTTATAGTGCTTCGATAACATTTTTTATTGACCCGACTTGAAACTATGTCATGCTTGTTAGAATGGGAGCATTGCCGCTTCGAACCGCTATTAACTGTAGGTAATGACATAAGCACTGAAATAACCTATTTAATTATCACCAGTTAATTTATAATTTTATGTTGTTTTACTTAGTTTAGGTTTAAATTAAAAACTTTCCTTCAATTTCTCCTTTTGCCAAAAAGCCTAGTGTGTTTTTTTTATTATTGAATAGCTGTACGCCTGCGGCTGCGCCCTCATTTTATATGCGCTTCACTGCGTTTTAATTTTTTATACGGAACCCTAAGTATTTTCATTCAATTTTTTGTAATAAGATGAAGAAAATATATTTCTCATAAATTCAAGGACTTACCCGTAAAACTGTGCATTGAATCGGATTTTATTCAATTTTTAATGAGTTTCATTTTTTTACGCTGAGCCCTAATTATTTTCTAATATTAAAAGTACCCTAAGTTACCCGGAGTAACTTTAGCTATCTATCAAAAAATTCCCGTCAAAATCTATCCAGCCGTTCTGGAGATTACCCGGAACAAGCAGACAGAGAGACAAATTTTACGGAGTAACTTCAGCTATCTATCAAAAAAGTCCCGTCAAAATCTGTCCAGCCGTTCCGGAGATTACTCGGAACAAGCAGCCAGACAGACAAATTTTAAAAATTGCATTTTTGTTATAGGTATCTTTGTATACATTTACTATCGCCATATCTATTTAATAAAACAAATTTAATTTTCACATTACAAACAGACACTTCAATTTTATTTATTACCCTAGATTATAATTATACATTTGATTTTGAATAATATTTTTCGATAAAATCAAAAGAAGAGACAATCGACGAGGCGCGAAATAAAGCCCGTATCAAAATGAGCTCGTTAAGTTAGATTTGTTAGGGAATGTAAATACTCAATTCGGCTGTTTGTCGGTCCCTTAACTATGTTTGGCCAAGGAATTGAGCCGGTCGCTAGAAAGGTTCGTCGGGGATTATGCCCCGCTGAATGCGGTACGGGGGGATTCGTCGCTATGTATGTAACAATTCGTTTTATGTCTAAAGCTATTTTGCGGACGGCTCTGTCGGGAAAGTTACGGTGTCCGCAAAATGGACATCACTAAAATTTTATAGCCAAATGTTATTCGAGATTGAGACAAATAACGGTTTTATATGTTGGTAAATAAACCGCATTTCTTAAGATATCTATCTATTGTTAGGGTATTTTTGTTTTTTTGTATTTATATTAAAAATGTTTTGTATTATAAATATAATAGTTTATATGAACCGTTCAAAATAAACAGAATTTTTTAATTGTTTTACACTGGTTTTACTTATTACTGGTTAGTCGTATTTTTTTAACAACAAAGATGTTGTAAAATACTTTAATTGTTTTGATCGGAACTAAATGATTTTTATTTATAGGAAAAACGTGTTTTTTTTTTAAATTCATGCAAACTTGTTTTTATCCTTTTAGATTTGAATTTTTTTATGAAACGTTTTCATGAAATATAAAATGTTATTAAAATTAAGGAGTAATTTTCAATATCTTACCAACTGATTTTTCCTAGTATTTTATGCTATAATTAATAGTCTTCGGTATTGTTTTAGTTATATTTGCCGTTTTTGTATAAAATCGGTGTTTCGTACCGATTTAAAACATTTTTTTTTTGTTGTGTAGAATAAAGTATATTTATTTATGCTGCGTTTTGTGCTGCTTTCTGAAACATTTTTTTGCGTGTAAATTTTTTTATAAAGCGTAAAATTGTAAAACACGTAAAATAGTAATAACGTAATTTTTATCATGATTCTCAAAAATATTTCTAGGGCGGTTTTATCTAACTTTGTGACTTAATTCCTCAGGATGAAACTTCTCATGCATAACATATTGTTTACTTTATCCACGTTGGTAACATTTGACCTGTATCACCGTAGACCCTACTATGAAGACCATAGATTTTTTTTTGGCAAATTACCGGTGTTTCAATTTATTTAAAATACTGTTTTTTTTTCGCGATACTATACCTTTTAATTGGATTAAGAATTGACTGTATTTTACCGGTTTTGAGTTTTGCTGTGCCTTTATAACGCATTTCGAAAAAGTATATTTATCTTATACGTAATGTAACAGAATAGCCTATATTTTTATGTTATTGAATCTCAAAATTCTGGGCTTGTGTAAGTTATTGAGGGATGCCATTTGAAATTATTTTCAGAGATTTTATATTATTCATAATTTGAAGAAAAAGAGTTTTTTTTGTACAAAAATCTATAATATATGTTAGTTGACATTTGAAATCACTTATTTGTTATTAGTATTAGAAATGGATCAATAGCTACTTTATTATTTTCAACTTATGAGAGTTAAATCAGAGATTACATTTTTATAATCATATTATTATGTAAGATAAACAAACAGAGATAATATCCTAGTGAAAGCTATTCGTTATATTACCACATAATATCATTTTATAAATTTATAACAAAAAAAAATATAGCGCATCCATGTATGAAACTGAAAACTGTTTTGAATAAGTAAGTATAAAAATAATAATAACTTTTTTTGTTTAATTAATTGCGAAAGTTATTGAGAAGATGAAAAATACATAACACTGAAATTTTCCCACGACCCGGATTCCAATAATGTAGATTTTGTCAATCATGACGAGTGAAATGATTTGTCAATGTTGAAAAGAGTCCTTTTCAAAAAACACCCATGACAAAATTTCATGACGATCAAAATAAAAAATAAACTTACATTCGCATTTATAATATTATTCAAGATCTAGAAGCTAGTATTTTCCCTCTAATTTCTGTAGTAGTGGTTGCCAAGGTGTTGTTGTATCGTAAATAACCGGGGAGTGACCCGGAAACTTGACTCTCGTGTCACCTCAATTCTAAAAACTTTCTCGAGAATATTACACGGCTCTGTTTGTCTTGGAAGCGGAAAGGTAGCTTTATTTGCTTTAGTAGAATTAATATGACAACTTCAAGTTATGAGATGGAATACGCCAGTGAAGCGTAAGTAAGTGGGAAACGTCTTTGAATTATGTTTTAATGTACATTTAGGCCAGTGTGTGTGTTGCCAGCGATGACTTATGGCACTGAGACGTGGTCGCTAACAATGGGCCTAATTAGAAAGCTCAAAGTTACCTAAAGGGCAATGGAGAGCGTTTACTCGGAGTTTCCTTGCGTGATTGAATCAGAAATGAGGAGATCAAGGCAAGAACAAAATTAACCGACATTGGCCAAAGTATTGCCCATCTGAAGTAAAAATGGGCTGTGCACGTTGCTCATAAAATTGATGTGCGATGGGGCCAACGGGTGCTCGAATGGCTGCCGCGTATTGGAAGGCGCAGTGTGGGTAAGCCCCTCACAAGGTGAACCGACGATCTGGTGAAGGTCGCAAGAGTTCACTGGATGCGGGTGGCACAAGACCTCGTCGTCGTGGAGATCTTTGGGGGAGACCTAAGTCCAGTTGTGGACGCCTTTCGGTTGAATGGATGAAATGTAGAATGGTGGTGATTTTCTCAAGAGAATATCTTAGTATGGTTGAAATGAAGATCATAAATTAATATTAAGTTAGTCAATATTAATAGAATGAGGATGTCAGGCGGTTTCTAAGCGTGTTGCCCGTACCGCAACTAGTAGGGGAGTGGAGTCTTTTTTCTTCAAACGGACTTAATTCTACTGAACGTTAGCGGCCTTGACTGTTTCGCGGAACTTTTAGAATGAGGACTTAAGGCACTCAGCCGAAAAAAAAACTAGAATAGTGGTACGAGCCTTGGCTTGGGTTGTAAACTTGAGTAAACACATTCCGTGGAATTTGTTTTAGCTAGTCTCTACGACATGTAAAAAAAATGAAAAAAAAAAAAAGTCTCTTACGCGGGTTCGAGACCTCCTATTCTCGAGTTGAATACAACTCTAAAATCAGTCTGAGCTTTCGGTGAAGGAATACATCGTGAGGAAACTGTAGAGACCTCATCAACATCTAACGGCACACTAGCGCGAGCCGCGGGCGCACGGGTTACATATATTTAATACCTCGTATGAGAGAAGTCCGTGTGTCCCGTCTCGCTCGCACTCTGCATGTTTCTGATTGACCACCGTAATCTTTGTAAGCCCTACGACTAACGAGGGATCTTTTAGAATTTAAGTTTCACTATATGTCCTCAGAACAAGCATCAAATAATCAGAATCAGAATCATAATCATAATCAATTAATTAATCATATAAGAATCAGTTAATAAATAACTTTCAACGTGTACCACGACTTTTCCTCCAGTCATCCTTCAACTGGCTAGAAGCAACTAAAAAACTATAGCATGGTGGTAATAATGCTCGCCTGGGTAGCTACCACCCTTACGTTTGAAAACCCATCGCTAAATACCAATAGGTATGTTCCGGCAGCATCACTTGAGAACCAGTACCTGTAGGCTTAGTGTATTTACTATTCTGGACCACATCGTCACTTAACATCAGATGTGATAACAATTAATAAAATATCTAACAAGTTTTAGTATTAATAGTGACTCCAATCGAACAAAAAATGTCGATCATCTCGTTCCCTAGTATGTCTTGAAATGCAGAGAATTGAGAACTAAAAATTACTTCATACGAGTGTAGCCGCAAACGCAACTAGTATGCTAAAAAGGAAACACTACATATAAGTGAACTTCTAACATATTTATACAAAAGTTTACGGAACTTTAAGTTCTTTCAAAGCGTACTAAAGTAAGTATAGGTAGGTACTATAGTATACTTATTCCGACTAAGTACTTACTTACTACTTAAGTTGTTCTTCGGTCGAAAACACTGTTTGCGCTGGTGTAAAGTTTTCTATCGGATCATTTTCAATTTAGTTTTCATTCTTACTGAATTCTCAATTTTCAATTGACTGTTTTTAAGAATTAGAATTGAAGTGTATATTTGTAGTGTCAAGAAGTTTTCTAACTAGATATGAATGTATAAAGATATCTATATCAAAACTACAATTGTTTCAATTGTTGTCTCCCTGTCTGTCTGTTTGTTCCCGGTAATCTCCGGAACGGCTGGACTGATTTAGACGCGATTTTTTTTTTGTAAATAGCTGAAGTTACTCCTCGTAATTTAGTTTAGGTTTTTATTTTTCGAGAGTAATTAGGTTTCCGGTAAAAAATTAAAACTAATGGAATTGTGAATTTGTGTCATATATCTTTGGTTAGTGTTGCAAGAAAATTTTTGGAAAATAATTAGTATTCCGTTTCGTCTTTGAATATTGGTATGAACATGATTTGAGAAGAGACGAAACGCATGTGACGAAGAAAGTGATGACTATGAAAGTTGAAGGATGGAGAGGGAGAGGACGTCCAAAGAAAAGATGGATGGAGTGTGTGACAGAAGATATGAAGGCAAAAGGTATGCGTGAAGATATGGTGGCTGATAGAGATGTATGGAAGAAGATTTACTGCGCCGACCTCGAATAACAAATTGGGAGCAGGAAGATGATGATGATGAATTAGGGTTCTGTAAAAAAAAAAACTGTATTACGCAGTGAAAAATACATGAAACGCGGGCATAGCCACGGGAACAAAGCCAATCGCTAATAATTAAGGTGTGTTCTTTTGTTTCTTATTTGATTATAAACGCAATAAAATAATTAATTACCTGTAGTTGTTTTTTCTTTCTCACTAGGGTTTTGGAGATAAAAGGGCAAATGGTGTTTTGCTCCGAGTCAGATTCTCTTCTCTTCGTCGGTTCACCGTTTCTGGATGGCCTGGAAGGGTTGACCGGGAGAGGACTCTTTATATCCGATATTCCATTACATGATGCGACAAGAGACGTCATTTTAGTCGGTGAACAAGCTAGAGCCCAGGTAAGGCAAAACATAAGCAATATTTTGCCTAAGTAATATATATTTTTAGTTAATATATTGCATATAACCGTGTGGTGCCGGCTATGAATAGTACCACCCCATATCCTTCCGTGGGTTTCGTAAAGGCGACTAAGGGATAAACTAGTGGATGGGCAGGAGCATACTCTGAGCACCCACAAACAACTACTGCGCTTGCCGACCCGCCTGGCGAGCGTGGCCAATATAGCAATTCCCACCTTTTCGGAGGAGACCTATGTCCAGCAGTGGAAGTCTTTCGGTTGAGTCAATCAATAAATATTGGATATTATGCGAGTTGTTAGGATTTCCGTGCTCGATTGAGTTGCGACCACCGTGCGTAGTGAAAAACACCAACAATGATACGTTTCGCCATGTCACGTTCCGGGATCAACCATTATGGATCTAGCAGTTGGCGTAACAGGATGGGCAATTAAGCCGTTGAAATACCCGTAATTTTGAAACATTCAGACGCGACGCATTGTGGAATCAGCAATTATATATACAGCAATATTTAGAACCTTTTGCAGTGGTAGATCTTAGCCGGCATGGTGGTAGATATTTAACAGGGGATGAAGTGGGCTTTTTTTTTTTTCCGAGAGCTCGAATACATTAAGCAAGTTATTACTATCAACATGTGGATTTTATTTGGTACTTTGAAAATATTCGTTTAAAGTTCCGTTTATAGGAAACGATTTTTTGTAATAAATAGGTATAGGGTTAAATCATGAGTAAAATCACTCGAACTATTTGTAAAAAATAAACGAACCACAAAGGTATACGATCATGTATTACTGATGTTTTAAGAGTGGCCTTGTTGACTTGACGTTAAATCGAATTTGAATTCAATATTTTTGCTATAAATATAAATCTGTTTGAAAATAGTAGGTTTTATAGGGAATTTAATAATCAAGAATCAACTGAATCATATTGAGTTTGGAAGCAACACTGTTGTTTAATCATTTTTTTAAGCAGATAATTTATTTATTGTCGATTTCTAAAGTTTGAAAGCTACACACAAAGTGACGTATTTTCACTCTTGACATAAAGATAGTGATCATGAAATTTAATCAGGGGCTGTTGATGATTGCCTTACGATATTTCGTCAAACGTTTCGGCCATCTGTTAAACCAATGAATTCATACAATGAACCGCCCAGAACAGACTTAATCTGGTCGGTTCATGGCATGATTGCTCTTCCGAGTATTCTTTTTTCTTCGATCTTCCCTTGTAAAACCAACCTACTGAATCGTGGCTATGCTGCAAGATATGCTCAAAGAACTTGAAAATACGAGACTATACTATTTTAGACGGACATTCCTTAATACCAACTTCTTGAAGTATTGAGGCATTAGTACGGAATTCTGTCCACGATACTCCAAACATAATGAAAATATATACGCATAATTAAATATGGCCAAATGCGTAAAATTACAAATGAGTTAAATATAGTATAAATAGTTTTATAGACGACATTTCTTAATAATGCACTCTTTCAAGAGATGTAATAATATACCTAATCGAACTTTGCATTAAACATACAACAGGATGGCCTACGCAGGCGGATGGACAAACTAAAGAACTCAATAGAAGTCGCAAGTAAAGCAGTGGACAAAGAGAGAGAGAAGAATGTTAGTCTGCTACATTTAATATTCCCGCCGCATATTGCTAAAAGATTATGGTTAGGTAAGTATGGAATTAAATACAATATAAAATATTACACAACATTAATTAATAAATCCAAGTAATTCTGTCATTCCAAATAGATTTATGATTGAAAGAGAATACAGTTATGAAGCCATACCAAAATGGCTTAATCGTCATACACTCTGCTTACGTTGTAAACCTGTCTTTAGTTGTCTATGTATGTATGACTCAGCAATTTTATTTCAAATCCGGTTACCTTTATTGGTTGCACGTACGTTTTACCATTTTCGACTTCATCGTCATCATCTCCTTATTCTAATCTCATTGTCATTTGGGGTCGGTACAATATGTCTTTCACTTCCATTCCTCTCTATTTGCAGTCATCTCTGTTGCGGTTACAAAATACCACGAAAATGTGTAGGTAGATTGACAGAGAACTGTAAGGTGCGGGTTATTTTTCCACGCGTGTGCACCTCCAGAAAACCACTGCATCGTGTGAGCTACTCCGCACATATTTTGGCCACTGTCATACATCGCTTATAATCACTCCCTTTATAAACTTAACATCTTCCATACAATCTATCCATTTGCCAAATAATAAAATTCTATAAAATATATGTGTTTGTATATTTTTTCTTGTTCTACACGAACTTGAACACAATAATATATTTATAACCGCATGAGTTTTAAAACAATTAACAGCCTTGCAATAAACGTATAAATTTGTATTCATAAATTAATCTTTGATAACAACGTGGCGTGTCAAGCTTCAGTAAGTGGTGTGTAAGTACTGGAAAGTTCCAGAGAGACTAAGTACAGAGACCGGTTAAGTGTGGCCACCAATTAATTACAAACTTTAATCGGTATAGAAGCCGAAGTGTGCTCGAATATGGTTTAAGGCGACAGGTGTGGCCTATGTTTTATAATGCTATAAAGTTTATTACGAAGGTGCGCGTGGCTTGTATAATAATCAAGTTGGTTAATCTACTGCTAGTTGGATGTAGGTGTTCCGTCTATTGTTACTATCCGTGTATTGCTTTATTATTGTCAATATACGAGTATAATTATTTTTATGTTAAAAAGGGTCTATTTTTATTCTTTTGGCGCCTGGGGATATGTACAAACAAAGCGGGAGGATATACAAAATGCAATCTGTTACTTTAAAAAACGATATACAACAAAAATCTTTTGAATTGTCAAATCTCATCGATTTGAATTCGAAGAATTTAATCAGCAGATATTATTATAAGTCTATTTGGAGGATTCATAGATTGCAATTGGATTATTTATTGGAGTAGTTCGTTCGAATACGAAATAAAGTGATTAATTTTAAAAGTTTTGCCTTGAATTACATTTTTTTTTGTTTCACAGGAGAAAAGATAGAAGCGAAGAGTCACGATAATGTTACAATGCTGTTTAGTGATATTGTCGGCTTTACGTCCATATGTGCAACAGCTACACCTATGATGGTGATTGCAATGCTTGAGGATTTGTACAGCGTATTCGATATATTCTGTGAAGAGCTAGATGTTTATAAGGTATCTCATTCTTGCTTTTATTTAAAACTTAGTTAACTAGGATCAATCTTAAGGATTTAATCCGTTGATGGAATATCCGTTTATGGAGTGTTTAATTAGAAACAAACTTTGTATTGTTATTGTAATAGAAATTTACTAAAAAGATTCTTTTATTAATATTATCATTACATTATTATTATCATTAATTATTAATATTATCATTAATTATCATTACAACAAAAAATGTTTATAATTTAGTGCCTATTCGTTTATTTCCTTCGATAATTAATTTATAACTCGTAAAGCAATTACTGCAATCATGTACGCTATTCTTTTTGAAGGTTTAATAGACTAGACGAATAGAATAGACGTTTGATCAGAAACTTTTTTAACATCACAATTAAATAGACATATAGTTTAAGTCATCAAACAGAAGAATTTATTTATTTCACAGTTACCATAAGCTGTATACAGCTTTAGTTTTCGGGATACCTAAAAGAAAAAAAAACTTTTTTATTAGAATTTTTTAACAAACTTATGAGGTAGTAAAAACCATCATAACACATTCCCTATATTTCATAGCGAATAAATATTATTATCTAAGTACATATATTCGACAATTATTCTTGTACGTTCAGCTTTATGTCGCTTTTAAGACTCCAATAACTAAAGTTGTAAAGATGTTAAGTATGTCGATATTACTCTTACGAATATCTTTAGAGGAGGTTGCCAAGCACATACTTGGTAAAATGACAATTTTAGGTATTAGAAAATACTTAGATGACTTCTTTAACCACGCTAATCTTAGTTCTATGAAATATATAGTCAAATTTTTTATCTCTCGGTCCATTAAGGTCATAAGTTCAGTCATGTACCTTGTCAAACATTGAACTTTATACTCTTGTTTAAAATTAGCATGTGCAAAAAGCAAAGTTGAATGTGTTTGAAGTTTCCATCACCGTCTTACCGCTTCGTCTATATTATTCTCTACTTATAATTCTCTATACGTACTAATCGTATATTCGGTAATGTCGAGTACTCTTTGCTTCAACGGAGCGAGTACTTGTTTAATCTTTGACATAATTACTCTCTTTGATATACAAATTAACATTAATTGCCACGTTAATTTGAAAACACCCATTTAGGTAACTCGAGTTGAACTTTACGACGTTAAATCTTAATGAGGCATTCGAAAACAAAGTGCGTGTTGGTGTGGGATCAATGGCGGGTTTTAATGTGTATGGGAATAATTAAAAATAACATTTAATGTAATAGTTACATTTATTAACATTTGCTAATATCCTTTTAAAAGACTCTGAAACGCGAAAGCATTTCTTCATATGTTTGAAGTGAATAGGGTGCTAAGATAATATCTTTTTTAACCCTTTGACGACAATCTAACCTGATGTTAATTGACGATGTGGTTCAGGATGGTAAACACACTAACCCTAGTGGTACTGGTTCTCAAGTGATGCTGCCGGAACACACCTATTGGTATTTGGCGACAGATTTCGAAATCTGAGTATGGTAGCTACCCAGGCAGGCATCTTTAGAAAATGCCCTACCACCATGCAATTTGCGCCTTTCTGTTCATTCATCTGTTTATGGAGTTTCTTTGTTAAAACTTTAAATAAAACATGTAAACTTCATTTGGGATTTTAACGCTAATAAATTTAATTAAATAAGTGTTTAACAATGCGTCATTTATAATTTGAAGGTAAAGAGAAAATCATTCCAATGTTCATCTGTTTGAAATTTGATTTTATGCTTTATTATATAAGACACTGTTAACAGATTGATGCATCAATCGATTTATTTTAGGTGGAAACAATAGGAGATGCATATTGTGTAGCCAGTGGTTTGCATCGGAAAATAGAAAACTCACGCACCTCAAATTGCTTGGATGGCGTTGCGAATGGTCGAAACATGTGCGCAACATCTAACGCATGAAGGAAATCCTATCAAGGTAATTTATTACAAAACATTCATGTTTCTCTATAACATTGCAAATTCAAACTAGCATTAGGTGGTTCAGCTTTTACTATATACGAAAACTGAAAACACATTACAAGCAATAACTTCTTCAAACACTTACTTAAATCAATTGAATGAATTCATACAATTTCATAACTAAATTGCCCTTTAAGTGAATACTACTTAATACTTAAGTGAATAGTGATACAAATCTGTATTATGAATATAATACAGATTTGATGATGACGATGAAGTTATATAAGAAGACGGGCACTAATGCCATTGAAGAGATTATTAAGTTGTGTGGAAGCGCATTAGTGTTCGATGCGGCTCCTCAGTTTCGTCAAAGGGTACGCTAACATTTGACTTTTCAGACCGTAGAAGTGAGCTTTCATTGAGAGGCATCCACATCTGCTGGAGAGTAGTTGCAATGGGAAAGCAGTCCCAACTTATGTCCAAATAGGTTATGGAGAAAAACCATTTATATGTTCACCGGCCGACGGGAGTGGGTATCCTATGAAAAATTTCCCTACGTAAAAAAGAAGAAAAAATAGACAAAGAGCAGACTTAAAATTTTTTTAAACTTTCAATTACTGCGAATTATAAAGCATTTCTCTTTTCTCAGATGCGTATAGGTTTGCACACTGGTACAGTGCTAGCGGGTGTCGTCGGCAAAACAATGCTCAAGTATTGCTTATTCGGTCACAACGTAACCCTCGCTAACAAGTTCGAGTCTGGCTCTGAACCTTTGAAGATAAACGTCAGCCCGACCACTTATGAGTAAGTGACTCGTATAACCGATTACACTGTGATCGTTACACGTTTCAATGGAGATAAAATTCACTTCTTTTTTATTTATGTACATACTAGCTGTGTGCCCGCGTTTCATATATTATTTCCTTGCCTAATATTGTTTTTAAATAATCATGGGAAAATAATGTTTTGATTGTGCTGACCTTTGAATCGTATTTTGTTTACAAAGTTAATTTTTAATTTATTTTACACGGATCCCTAATTACTTTTTGGTACTAAGAGAAAGCAAAGATATTTCTCGTAAATTCAAGTCCTTTCTAGAAAAAATTGAATCGCTTTTATTTATAATACAATTTCATGAGTTTTCATTTTTTTACACGGAACCCTGGTTATTTTCGAAAGTATCGTAAGTAACGCGGAGTAGTTACAGCTATCTGCCAAAAAAATCCCTTCCAAATTATTTCACGGTACATCCATTCCCAGAATTAGCAGGACCAGACAGACACCGTCAAAAAAAAAAAAAAAAAGGACCAAACAGACAGATAGATACACAATAATTTTTAAAAATGTGTTTTTTTATATTTAGGTATCGTATATACATTCATATTTATTTAATAAATAGTTGTCGTTTTAATATTACAAACAGACACTATCGTTAAAATCCTATTGTTTTCAATATATGAAACTTTTAAAAGATGGTTAAAAATCATTGCGGGGTGGTAGGTCAATTTATGCTGTATTCTGACTACAAAACCCTTTGAAACCCCATAAAGATGACACATTAAGGTGCCTTGCGTTAAATACTCAACTGCCAGCAGTCGACATCTCTCTTAGACTGTACAGATGAAATAAATCGAATAAGAACTAAATTCCAAAGCGAGATTAACAAAGTAATATTCAATCAACCCTGGTTTTCTAAACTATTTCCGAACAGTTTTTTTCTCTTTATTATTTTTAGCCGCTGTTGTCTTCTAAGGCATTCCAGTAACAAATTTAAATATAATCTCAAATAGTCTAAGGAAAAAAAAAAACAACTATAATACTAATTTACATAAATTACTATAAATTAAATTTAGACTCCGATGTTGGATTAGCCAGAAATGCTGTGATACACTCTTACATCCCACATATTAATATTAAGCTTAGTTATTAACCATATAATCCAATTATTATAGCTACTGGATCATTCCATCAGGAAACTAAGAAAGTCATCCAATCTTATTTCACTTGTAATCAAAATCAAAATTTATTTATTCAATTTAGGCCCTAAGAAGGCGCTTATGAACGTCTAAAACACTACCACCGGTTCGGAAAACAACGCAGTCGAGAAGAGCCGGCAAGAAACTCGATCTGGTTCTTTTTTTTTTCATAAATATAATATAGATCATTTTTTTTTGTCATATAAAAAACTATACAAATCGTAGTTTTAATAATGTTAGTGGAAGCACAGAGATGTGGGTTAATTCCAGACATCACTATCGTTCACGTAATGATCCACCCTGTAATAACCTTTTGAGATTAAAACTTGCTTGACATAATACTTGAACTTATTGTCAGGTAAATCGGTAATGTTACTTGGGATCTTATTGTAAAACCGAATACTATTACCTATAAAGCTTTTATTACACTTACTTAACCTAAAGCGTGGGACGGCCAACTTGTCTTTACTTCTAATATTAAAATTATGACGATCATTCACTAGATCTAGCTTGTCTAAATTTTTACGAATATGCATTAAGTTATCGAAGATGTATTGGGAGGGCAAAGTTAAGATATCATATTCTTGAAACTTGTTCTTTAGAGATTCGCGAGGTTTATCTATAGGAAGAATCTATAGAGGAATCTATAGTTTTCATGATATATCTAAACTGTTTTGATGGAATGTGTCCGGACCTTTCCATACATGACATTGAGATCATAACACGAAATTGTATTAACATTTATGTTATTCAAACATTTTTATGCATTAGGGAATAATGTTTTTTTCCAAGTGATGTCTTAATAAATCCCAATGTTAGTATATCACATTGGCCCGCACAAAAGGTTTTGTCGAATTTTGTTCGTGAAAGACAACTTTTTGTCACAGGTGGCTAATAAAATTCCCCGGATTCGAAATGGAAGCTCGCGATCGCTCGTGTCTACCGAATTCATTCCCTAAGGATATACCGGGGACATGTTATTTTCTTCACAAGTACACCCACCCGGGTACGGACGCCGAGGTATCCCAGGTAATATTTCATTAGATATTATTGCGTAATAAATGTGTTCATTTCGGACATATATTTCGTTACTTCTGTGATGGTTACAATAGTTTCAAATAGAGATGTGGTGATTCGATTTGATTATTCAGAATATGGGATATCGAGTACAGAATCTATCGAATTATATGGTAAGTTATCATGGTATTTGATAGAAATTCGATCAACGTTCGACGTTTAAATCAATGAATTGGTATTTAATATCTTCTCGAATTATTATTTGAAATGGTACAAGGAAAAGGTTTATGGAATATTAGAGAATTACGAAATAAGGGCTATAATGGGATTAAAAGTAAAAGTAGGGTATCTAAATATCTATTATCAATAATAAAGATCTTCTATCTAAAAATCTTAAATTCTATCTTTAAATTAAAATGAACAATTAGGTAATAGCCTGTTTTGTCAACATACCCGTTATCTATTTTAGCCAAACAATCAGAAATGAGTTTTTACAGATTAAAAACAAACACTCTAAATGTACTCCAGTATCATTGTTCCTGTAGGATACTATGGAACAAGGTCAAAGCTTTCAAGTCCTGCATACTGAACAAGTAATTGGGACAGTATGTTCATTAAGCAGGGTCGACGCGAAGCATGGTCGGAATATTCATCACTGCTTAAAATTAACGGCAAACATGCCCGGAGCAGTGCTATTTGATTTAAGTTAATTCCACAAATATTTTATCGTAGAATTATGGAAATAACTTTTTTTCTCACATTTGCTTATATACAAACTTATCTAATAATTAATGCTGAAGTAATTATGATGTTAAAAGTACTTATTACGGACATATTTATCTACATAACAGTTTCTCAATCTTTTTGGCTCACCGCTTTTTTGAGAATATGTTTGTTTTTTGTAGTCCCTCATCTTAATTTTTTTTGCCTTGTTAGAGTATATTTTTAATCTGACCACGCCCTCTCTGCGCTATCTCAATACCCCCTAATTTTCTCTGGCTCTTCTGCTGCCCTAATGGGGCGTTATCGCCCAAGTTTAGAACCCAGGGTTTATATTTTATTGAATCATAAGGACACAGTTATTTTAAATCAATGTAATGGCATTTATAAAAAAACGCTTTTGTATTGATATGATTTTTGCTAACGTTAGACAACTCTGACTTTTTATCAAAAATATAATATGATTAAAACATACAGGACGCCTCAATAACAAGAAACCTTCGGAGAACATTTCAAATGCATTGGAAATTTTACACGTAAACAACATTCTTGTATTTCTCAAAGTTTACCTACACGAGATAACAAGTTACACCTAACGTAATTTTCAGGTAAAACATATACAAGACGCATTAAAAAATTACGGGATCGGTCAAGCAAACTCTGCGGATATCGACAGCGAAGAACCGACTTAGACAAGCGGCAGTAAGTCAGAATAGAATTTTATTCATTAGACACTTGCTAATATTTATTTAAACATTGTTGAAACTGTAAATACCTGTCGTAATCGCTTTGTGAAATGAAGATTTGAAAACTTTTTTCATAAAAATGTTAAATACAAAAAGTAATCCAGACTTTGTGATACTCTCATCAGAATTATGAATTTCTTTGTCGATGTCATTTCAAGTAGTAGCTAAGTTATTGTGGCTGTTATTAATGTTAATATCAGCGATTGTTTACTTCTTAGATATAACAATAATTTAGATGATCTTAAAATTGACATTTATGCTAATTAAGTAGACTTAGGTGATACGGTTAAATTCTTGTCTGTAAACGAAATACGATATACCAAAGAGTAATTCATCGTCTTATAAATGTAATTTCATGTGTTTATATTATAAATCTCATAGTCATAATCTAAATTTATAGTGATCTATGTAAAGCTTTACGACCTCGTTTATAAGGAAATGTACATAAATTTGAACCTGGGATAATTACGACTTATTTAGAAATAACACAATTTGCTATTAAATGTTTAAGTGAACGTATTGTGCTTTTAAGGTATATTATTGTGGTAGTATTTGGCGATTAAATAAGCCGTAGGATAAAAGTACGATTACTTCTTTATTATCCTTGAAAGGTATAGTTTCTTTTTATTTTGTTTCCTTTCTTGTCCACTTTTTTAGTGCTTCGAATGCTCCCACATAAAATTAATATCTACAAAGAATTTTGTTACACTTTCTTAACCTATATCTAAATTAACTCTGTTTATTGTCTCTAATTTTGTTTTAAAGAGAAATAGAATTAATTTGAGCTTTTTCTGATTATGTCCATCTAATTATTTTAGTTGTGCACGTCATTATTTCCCAATATTTTGAGATACATATATCTTAACCCCTTGAGCACTAACTTGGCGTTTACGCCAGCCTTCCATTGTTTTCCTATTGTGTTATTTTTATAAGTAATCGACATATTAATAAGACAGTTTTACCATAATAAATTAAATTACTTTCAAGGAACATTTGAGGCATTTTAAACAGCATATACATTTTTAATCAATTAGTTTCACAGTTTTTGTTGATGTTAATAATCTCGTTCTACCGTTTCAAGTATTATGCAAACTTATGTATTTTTTTAATTACGGTTAAATTATTAAAATATTACACAATTTACATTCCATTTTAATAGATAATAAGCATTGTAAATTTTAGAGTCTCTGAACAATATTCATGAAAGCGAACGTTCTAAAGTAGTTAAAATGTTTACTACATCTTTAGTACTGTATAAATAATTACCTTCTAAGTAAGATTTTCTTAACATGACAAAATATGTTTGTTTCTCTACATTTTTTTTCTACATATTATTTTTACACTTTTCTGCTGTGCCTTTTCTCTGTCACTTTAACTAAATGTATATATTATCCAAATTGATTATACTGTTCCTTTTTAGTGTAAATTGAGTAAATAAAAAAAAAAGTTTAAAATATCATAGACACTCTTTTAAAAATGTTACTATTTGATATCTTAGACCTTTTCAATTCCAGTTGATTCGTCGATATCATAGTTATTGAAGATATGTTAATACTACTCACTAAGGCAGATAGATATCATTTATGTATTTTCACTTTAAAAAAAAATAAATATTAATAATTCATAATGTTCATATTCATTATATTGATAACTCTTAACAAGCGGTGATGGCGCAGCGGGTAGTGCGGCCGGATTCCGCATCAATCGACACGGGTTCGATCCCCACCTATCCGACTCTAAAATCGGCCTCAGCTTTCGGTGAACGAAAACATCGTGAGGAAACCATAATAGCATGGTGGTAGGGCATTTTCTAATGATGCCCGCCTGGGTAGCTACCACCCTCAAGTTTAAAAACCTGTCGCCAAATACCAATAGGTGTATTCCGGCAGCAATACTTGAGAACCAATACTTCTAGGCTTAGTGTGTTTACCATCCTGGACCACATCGTCACTTAACATCAGATGAGATTATGGTCAAAGCACTGAGCCTATCCCGTGTAAAAAAAAACAAGCAAGAATATTTTCATTTTAACGTATGTTATAAATTGTAGTGTCGACGACTACGTATTGATTTGTGTGTGATCAAATGAAATTAGTCGATTTAAAATAGTTCTAATTTTGAAATCTATTATAAATAAAACACATATTTATATAATACTATTTTTACTTCTAAATCTATATGTAGTGAAATTTTTGTTGTTAATTATGTTAATATAGTTTGAAAGAGCCTGGTATGAATTTACGTTTTAACACAATTTAAATTATAATAAAATTTAGTCAACAGTACATTCCAAATATTCACTAACATGTTGCAGTGTTGTGATATAGTTTATTAGGTTTAATGAATAGTAAATCTTATGCTAATTATATTAAGAACGATTATTGCTTTACAATATTTCAGCACATATCGCTTAGTTTAATAATAGCGAAGCATTTTCATCTAGTCACTAATGTTAAAACAACTGCTACGGTATAAACTATAGAAATTTAATCCATTTTAGCTCGGGTTAAGAATAAGCTTGATTTAAGTGAAATAATCAGAAATTATAGTAAAAATAGAAACTATTTAAATATGAAAATTTAATTAACTTATTTAAAAAAAATGTAGTAAAATATGTCATAATTTGTGAACGTAAATTATTAATTAATTAATATAACACTATTTTATATACTGTCGCAAAAATAGTTCGGATAAAAAAATAATGGTGTATCATAATATATATTTCTATGGTAAATAAATGCCTACTCTAATATTATTAGTAAATTAAGAATACTGATGATTTGACGGATGGTAAAATAACTAAACCATATTTCTTATCGAATGTAGTTTAAATAAAATGCATTATTAAAATCGAAGGTTAAGTATATATATACATTTTAAGAATTTCTCTATTTAAAATAGCTTGCATATCTTGTAAAAACCATAATAATATAATACTCATATTTCCATATCTCATCTAGTCATTTCGTTAAAGCTAGAGATTTTTAAAATAATCAAACATGTATAATTAATATGTACAGACAATAATATATTGTTTTATCTATAATAATATTATAGTTTCACGGCAGTAAATTATTCGGCTTACATATTGTATGTATATATAACATCTTCTTATTTAATGGCAATCTGTGTGTACACACAATTTGTGCCAACGTCATGTGGACAAGATTTTCATCCTTGTATCAATGTTACCAAGCTGCAACAAAACGGTGGCCCATCCTGCTCGAACTTTTCATGGAGCTTTGTCGACACCTCAGAATGTATGCTACGCGTTGTTTTCTATAATAGACCTTGAATATAATAGAACTTAGATATATAATAGAACTTGAACACAATAACTAAACTATTTCACACAAAACGCCACCAAGATTACATGATATAGAGTCAAATACACAAGTATAATGAATTAAAGAAAACAATTGCTACATGTCAGACTGAGATCCCGCCAAAAACTCCTATATAAAACATCATTTAGAATAATGAACGATTAGTTCTAAAAAAAAACGTGGAAAGATAGTTACTGATTGCGATCATTATCTTATTTACTTATTTAGTGTTAGATCCCAGTTTGTCATCTACTATGATCTTATTTATATTATCATTTGTTATTTTGACATGGTGACACTTTGTGTGATATGGTTTTGCTAATATGCACAAATGAAATAATGTATGTGGATACATAAAAATATAAAATGTATTGGATAAATAATAACAAGGAATACAGTTGTAAGTAGAGTGTTCACCGTTTTGTTGGAGTTTGAATTTAAAACACATAACACATTTGACTTGGCTGCATGGTTTATATACCTTTGCTTTTCCTTAGAATTTCGAGAATAAATATTTTTCGTAAAGTTTTATTACATTTTCTGAATAAATAGAAAACTAGCCAGTTTAAAAAAAAATAGTAGGTGTAGATATATACATATTATCAGTTTTATAGAAATAGGTTTGTTAAAATATGATTCGACTGTTCCAAAAAGTAAAATTTTCGAGTTATATTTTCTTTACAATGAACAATACATTTTGTTTTAAGTTAATTTATTTATAAAAATTAATCTTTAATACAGTCTATTTTAAAATACTTGATGATTTGTCATAATGTTTATATGCGTAATAATAAATGTCGTGTGTTTATAATTATTTCGTTTATAAAAATTAAAACCAAAACTGCAATATTCAACTAAATCTATTCATACATTTTAATATGATTTTGTAGTATAAAATTATGTATTTAGAATCAGAAATAGAAAATGTTGTATTCTCTTTAAACATTATAATCGCCTAAGACCACGGCCTTCTAGAAAATATATGAATAGTCACGAATCTCTAAGTGTCATAGTTGTAAGGAAAGTACATATTATAAAATGTAATTCACAGTAATTGTAAGCTATTTAATGTATTTCACGCTGTTTCCAAGTTGTATTAATTGTTTTTATTATATATACTAAACTAGTTTCTTGTGCGTAAGAAACTTTAACTGTGAATGCACTGTTAGTGAAAAAAAAACTATAAAAATAAATTGTTCCTTTCGTAAATAGCGTTTTATTTTTTATACCTATTTTCACGCCTATTTGTTTTTGTTTATTTACACACTAGCTGTGTGCCCGCGGCTGCGTCCACATTTCATATATTTTTCACTGCGTAATATAGTTTTTTATAGTTTTCATACGGGACCCTAATTATTTACCAATTTTTTTTTGCTACTAACATTAAGGAAACATATTTCTTAGAAATTCAAATACCTACCTGTAAAACTGTACATTGAGTCGGATTTTATTAAATTTTTTAAGAGTTTTAATTTTTTTACGCGGATTATTTTCAAAAATTAAAAGTACCCTAAGTTACCTGGAGTAACTTCAACTACCTACCATAAAAAGTCCCGTCAAGATTACTCGGAACAAAAAGACAGACAGACGGATAGACAGACATTAAAAAAAAAATCTACTTTTGTTATAGGTATCGCATACACCGATGGTACAAATATTCATATGTGTTTAGTTGAAAATTGTTATTTTGACATTACAATTAGACACCTCAGTTAAGGTTTTTTTTTATTTCTTATAAAGGATGACTTTGGAATCAAGGGCAAAAATTAAATGGGTGTTCATAATTAACATCCTGAATAAGTACAAAGTAAAAACATAATATTGTAAATAAATCAATTAAATTAAAAATGTATAATTGAACTATCATAACCGTGCGACGCATATTCGCCGAACGATGACCCCACTTGCGCTTGCGCAAATCAGCTGAGAATTTTACATACGTGTTTACCCGAGTTATCTAAAGCTCTAAAATGTCCCATTTAATTATTTCCATTTAATTCTATCCTATTTAATATCTGACTTACGGGTTTTACACTAAATATTGTCACAGAAGTAACACTTCTGACTGCTGTAAAAAGTAGGTGTTGAAACTTTATTAACTATAAGTAAAGTAAATCAAGTTAATCAGTTCAGTAGTTCTCAAGGTAAAAAATAAAATAAACCAACTGATCGATGAAAAAAAAGATGTTACCATAATATATACTTTGATTTTCAATATTAAATGTGTGCAAATGGATGATTTATTAATAAAAATAAAGCAAGGAAAAATACTTTATAAATTAATACAGACAAATTCTATAAACATTGGGCACACGCTTAAACCTGAGTAAATAGCGACTAATGAACGATGAAGCATACTTGAGCATACTAGAAGGTCGCCATGGTATCCGATAAAGTTTTACAGGTACCAGCTATTTCTTATATGGAAAAAATTTGACCTCAACTGTCGACATGATAGATGTCTCTTTTTTGTTGGAAATATTATCCGTACTTATTTAATTCATATTAAACAATTTAGCTAGAATATAGATAGATTCTTTTATACCTATGTACTTGAAAAAGTAAAATATAATTCGAGGCACTTCAAAAGTCAATGCAATATATGATTTATGCAAAAAGCTATAGATTATTTTTAAAACCACAATTTAAGCGACCATCCAAGAATTAAAAATCTATCGCCAATGTTCCTTCGAGCTTGATGTGCTTAGCTACTTTTTTTTTTTTATCTAGGCTAAGTATAACGATTGTATTGTGCCTAATGTTAAGTAAGGTACAGGTTAAAAACAATGAAAACTATCTTTGAAAGATTCCACTGGTAGTCGTGGCCGTCATACACTTTGCGAAGATTCTATTTGAAAAGAGTGAATACGCTGGACGAGTCTATTCCATTACGGAAGAGTTTACGAACTTCTTTGTTCGTGCCGAGAAAGAATCTTCAGCGTATCTATCTGTGACTCTGTAAAACAAACCGCGTAAATTTTTTGAACACTGTATAGGCTCGGTGCTTAAGCTACAATTTCACCTGATGTTAAGTGAGCATATAGTCCAGGGTTGTAAACACAGTAAGCCTGGAGGTACTGGTTTTCAAATTATGATGCCAGAACATACCTATTGGTATTTTGGGGATTATTAGAAGTTGTCCTAGCACCATGATACATTTTCCTTACGGTTTTTTCTTCACCGAAATCGAAGGGTAATTTTAGAGTTGGATAGCTGGTCTCGAATCTGCGTCCATTAACGTTCAATCCGGCTACATTACTAACTGCGCCATCATTGCTTCGAATCGTTCTTTGTGGAAGCTTGTACAGCTCTTCAGAACATTTACCTTAATACAGACAATTTAAAAACGGTCTAGGCAGCATCGTCACTTCACAACGAATAGGATAATATAAAAATCAATTTTCAAAGGTCAACAAATAGAATCGTTTGGTGCTGTCAATAAAGAGGGGCGAAGTTCCCTAACTACGAATAAGGAACTCCGGTTCAAGATTACTTAAGACTCGCTGATCTAACAGTTCTTAGCCGCAAACGGTCGATGTTTTCCTTTACGTCTTTGTTTACTCAGCCAACATACTATTCAGAGCTGACATTGTAGAAAATTATACGGATAAGGGATTCACATTTGTTTGTATAATAAAATTGATATATCAATACTAATAAATAAAATTGAAGTGTCTGTTTGTAATGTAAACATATTTTTTTTGATAAGTAGATATGAATGTGTATACGATACCTATACCAAAAATAATTCTTTTTTTAATTTTTATCTGTCTGTTTTTTCCGAGTAATCTCCGGAACGGCTGGACGGATTTTCACGAGACTTTGTTTTGGTAGATAGCTGAATTTAATCGGTATAACTTAGAGTACTTTTAATTTTCGAAAATAATTAGGGTTTCGCATAAATAAATTAAAACGCAGTGAAGAACATATGAAACGCGGCAGCAGCCGCGGACACGCAGCTAGTATTGTAATAAGCTTGATACAATAAAGACACTTAGTATTCTATCTTACAATTTATTTATTCAATACAGTTAACATAGAAAGCTGCGTAAGGAATTCTTATTGGATCGTTCGGAGGAAGTATTTTCTCGTTTGCATTTAGTAATGTTGATCTCATAACTTCTTGTTCGTTGTATTTTGAATTATTAGAGCACTGTATCAAACTGCTGTTATGAAATATGTAGAAACAATTGTCATATCATGTAGCGTAACAGAACATGTATGATACTATTAAATAATATCAGTACAAACTCTTAGAAATATAGCCTATGATGTATTTCTGTACTCATAAATTCATCGTTATGTAGATGCTCCAGATATATTAGAGGGTTTAATTTGATGGTTGTTGTTGGTTGGTTGATATTTAAGAGTTTAGGTTTTTTTTTTGTTTTAGAAGTTATAGTTTAATCTAGAGAAAGATTTGCCCCGAGCTACATTATCTCGAGAGTATTTTATTGGATGGTCTGTAACGGTGTGGGGCAGGTTTAGCTTGGAACTACTTACGGAACTAAAATGAAAATGAAGTTCTAACAACGGTCGGATACGTAATTGGACGTCTTGTAGGAATATAATATAAGATAATGGCCATTAGCATACTGCAGTGATAATTTTCACATATCTTAAGCAGGTTGAAATTATAGCAATGGATTCAAAATCTAAATCAAAAATTCTTTACTCAATTAGGGCCCTGAGAAAGCGGTTAAAAAATTACCACTGGTTCGGAAAACAATCCAGTCGAGAAGAACCGGTAAGAAACTCGATTGCATATTGTTTTTACATATTTTTTTTAAAGTAATATAAATAAGGTTGTTTGCCACATGTTGCCACGTAAACATGTTTGGAATTTACTGAGGACAGAGATAAAGAAAATTCTTTATAAATTCTGATCCTATTAGTTTACAAGAACCATGCACATTGTTTTGTCCGAAAATTGGAAGCGATGATAGCGCAGCGGGTAGTGCGGCCGGATTACACATTCAATCGACACGGGTTCGATCCCGCCACCTATCCGACTCTCAGAAAATCGGCATGAGCTTCCGGTGAAGAAAACATCGTGAGGAAACCATAGCATGGTGGTAGGACATTCTGTAATGATGCCCGCATCGGAAGCTCACCCTCAAGTTTGAAAACCTGTCGCCAAATACCAATAGGTGTGTTCTGACAGCATGACTTGAGAACCACTACCTCTAGGCTTAGTGTGCTTACCATCCTGGACCACATCACCACTTAACATCAGGTGAGATTGTGGTCAAGCATTGAGCCTATTTCGTGTAAAAAAAAAACAATTATTGGCATTACAAGAATTGTAGTATCCGGCAAATAAACCTATAACGCATACGGAATAAACGAATAAACCTTTCCTCTGAAATTGGAAAAACCAATATCACTTCGATTACGGTCATAAAAAAAAATTCAATACAGGGATTGGGAATGATGAATTTTAAATTGTTTTAATTTTAAAATTTCCAGAAATAACTCTATAGACAGTGGCTATAAAATGTTTAATAACTAAATGGAATAATTTGCATGAAAGTTTAAACATAGACTTACCTCAATACATTTAGAACGTGTAACTTTAGCGAATGATATTGTAAAAAAACTGTATTTGGAAAATTTAAATTAAGTTAATACATACCTACATATATATTCCATTGTATGTTATACATATTTTACCAATCAGTAACTTACTTAATCCTTACATTAGAGACTACCTGTGAGCCTGCGGCTGCGCCCGCGTTTCATATATTCTTTGTAACGGCGTTTCAATTTTTTTACACGGTACCTAAGTATTTGTCTATTTTTTTTTAGTACTAAGATGAAGTAAAAATATTTCTCATAAATTCAAACACTTGCCCGTAAAACTGTGCATTGAATCGGACTTTATTCAACTTTTTATTAGTTTTAATTTTTTTACAAGAACCCTTGTTGAATTATTTTCTTAAATTAAAAGTAAGTTACGCGGAGTAATTTTAGCCATGTATTAAAAAAAATCCCGTCAAAATTGGTTCAGCCGTTAGACAGATAGACAAAAAAAAATAAATATTTTTGGTACAGGTGCCTTATTATATACATATTTCATTTCATATAAAAATATTATTTTGACATTACAAACAGAGTAATAAAAAATAAATTCTTCAACATGGACCTACAGCATTTTCTTAAGAGGACTTGAATAAGCGTATGTGTTGCCCTATATTCATCATCTCAGCCAAAAGAAGTTCACTGCTGGAATCAGACATCCCCAAGGAACTCGGGTCCTCAAGGAGGTTTTGCGCCAACTGCAAAATAACGGATTACAATTATCTTCTATACTGTTTGTAATGTCAAAATAACAACTTTTTACTAAGTAAATGTGAATGTATATACTATCCATCTATCCATCCAACCGTAAAGGCGTCCACTGCTGGACTTGGTCTCCCCCAGAGATAAGGGGGGAATTGCCATAATCGCCACGCTTGGCAGGCGGGTTGGCAATCGCAGTAGGTGTTTGTGGTCCTCAGAGGATGATGCTGTCCATCCCCTGGTGTATCCCTTAGTCGCCTTTTACGACACCCACGGGAACGATATAGGATGGTACTATTCTTAAGCCGGCACCACACGGAATGTACTATACTTATACAAAAAACACATTAAAAATTAAATTGCATGTTTGTCTGTCTGTCTGTTTCGGCTAATCTCCAAAACGGCGATACCAATTTTGAGAGCACTTTTCTTGCAGATAACGGAACTTACTCCGCTTAACTTGGGCTAATTTTATTTTTCTAATACATTTAGGGTTTCGTTTAAAAAAATTAAAACTCATTAAATTGTGAACAAAATACTTTTCTATGGATAGCATCATCAAAACGTTTATTTTCCAATTATATTATGCATTAAAGAATATATGACGCAGGCGGAACAACTGGCAAGTTAGAATTTGTGATACCTACTATACTTTGAACATAATTTCACCTGACCTGAATAACGTGGTAAGTCCAATATGTTAAACACGCTAAGCATAAAAGCTATCTACCTGATGCTGCTAGGATAATGTTATATGTGTTTCGCTGCAGTATACCCTAGCAGAATACTATAATGTTTCTTCTCTCGATCTTTTCCTTCACCGTAAGATCAAATTCATTATAGCATAGATAAATGGATTCGAACGTACCCCTATTGATCAGGTATCCGCCCATACTACTGCTAAACCATTATCGCTTACTACATTTGAACGCAAATGGAATTTATTAGACATTTTTTTTATATTGGGCAGCACAGTGACTGTACTTCACCTGATGTTAAAGTACAGTACAATCCAAAACAGCGGCGACTGCCACTGAACAGAATTCACTGCCATGCAGTCACCGCTGTCATGCTGGCCTTCTTAAATACCTGTTTACGCCTCTTCTGAAGGACCCAATATCATACGAAGAAGGGAACACGCTGACAGGAAGACGGTTCCATAACCTAACAGTGCGACAAAAGGAAAAGTCAGCAAACTTTTTGGTTTTTGAAGTTATGGGTGTCACCGTGAAACATTCCTTACCTTAATTCCATTAGGTAAACTTTTAAGACTGAAATTTTAAATTACTTGAGTTTTAACATAAAAATCCATGAGCAACCCACCGCTACGCTTAGATCCAACTACACTCCGATATAAAAATCACCATAATTTAGTCGATAAAAAAGGACCGTTTTAAACACATTACAATAAAAGTTGAGGCAAAATAAACGCAGCCGGCTTTTTTTGTTATTAAGATTATTAAGAAAATTCCTTTCCCTCGCAAAGTAAGTAGCGAACACGGGGAAAATGAAACTGTGAAATTATGTAGATATTACGCATTTTTATTTAAGCGACCAAAAATAACTTTGGATGTTTGCTCTTTGTGATTTCGAGTGTTTTAATTCATTTAGCAAATATTTTTGTGAATTCAAGTAAAACGACATCTATTTTGATTAATATTATATTTATTATATCATCATCATCATCATCTCCCTACCCTTTTCCCATTTTTATTTGGGGTCGGCGCAACATGTCTTCCTCTTCCATTCCTCTCTATTTGTTGTCATCTCCGCATTCACTCCTTTCCTAAGCATATCATTTTTCACACAGTCCATCCATCTTTTCTTTGGTCTTCCCCTTCCCATGTAACCGTCCACATTCATATCCAATAGCTTTCTTACAACATCCTCTTTCTCCCTGCGCATCACATGTCCATACCAGGACATATATTATATATTATTACATATTTATTATTCTTGTAACAAAACGTATTTTAAAAAAGAAGAGTTACGTGATTTTATAATATTTAAAATTTTATAATAAAAATTATATTCAATTAAAAATGTTTTTAATGTTGTGGATAGAAACGGAATGTATTTTTGAAAATATTATATGGAGTCTGAAAAGCAATCTAGTGTCAACACTTAAAAATTAAAAATAAATCAAATTTGGATGTCAATCGCATAATAACGAACATTTTATTAAATAGTGTTGTGTTGTCCACTCTATTTTAATAAGCAAAAAAAGATTAAAACGAAAGAAATTTCTAAACAAAGTCATAACGTTACATCCCTTGACATTTTATTTCATTCTATCTGTCAATGTTTTAAATTAAATGATAATATGTCAAACATTGTCACAAAAGAATCAAAAACAAAGTTAAATATCTTTGATAACTTATCATTTTCTATATTATTTAAAAAGATGTGCTAAAAGTTTAAATGTTGATAACGTAAATTTACACTGTAATGTTTATCAATGTCCATTAGTGTCCGACAGAAGATTCGGTTTCGGTCCCGGTCATTCGGACATTGTCCATTTTTACTTGCTGAGCCCGACTGCTTTGAAATACTACGGATTTTTGTTATATTGAGACAACTAAGTTTCATCACAAATAGACGCACAAACCATTGTGTAGGAATGCATGGAGATCATTCAACCTCTAGTTTTATGAGTGAAAGAATCTACTAAATGTTGCAGTAATAATCAACACTAGCAAGCCAAGCCACGAGTACAACTAGATATTTATAAAGAATCCTACTAAATACACGAGAATTCTTGGTTTAAATAACAATGCTTCTGTGTAATTAATAGAGACCTTTATAACTAAGATGCGAAGGCGTTTTTTAATTAGGAATGATGGCGCAGTTGGTAGTGCGGTCGGATTACGCGTCAATGGATACGGGTTCGAGCCCACTTATCCAACTCTAAAAATGAGCTTGAGCTTTTTGTGAAGGAAAATATCGCATGGTGGTAGGCTATTTTCTAATAATGCCCGCCTGGGTTCTAAGCTTCCACCCTCAACTTTAAATATTAATAGCTGTGCTTCGACAGCATCCCTTAAGAATCACTCTAGGCTTAGTGTGTTTACCACCCTGGACCACAACATCACTTAATATCAGGTAAGATTGTAGTCCAAGCATTGAGCTTAAACAGAATAAACAACAATGGACAAAAGAGCTGAAATTTCGGACTCTACGACCGACAGAATTTATACAGACTCCTTCCTACACACACATATGAATATTAAGACAAAGAGAGATTTCCCAAAGGACGTGAACTTTTGTCCTTAGCACTAAAGGTCATCGGCTAATGGTACAAAACACTTATAAATATGATAATAGAGACATTGCGTTCTGGGTTTATGAATAATGTAGGTATATACTGAATTCTGATGACTTACGTAGGTGATAACACATTTACGTGATCTTTTTGTTACTGCCTAGATTATTTATCAAGCGTTTGCGAACATGCTTAAGAGGCAAACTTCTTTCATATTAGCGAAGCGGTTTAGGGGCCAAGAAGGCTCACATGTCTTTCAAAGAACATAAAAATGGTTAATTCATTCAGTTCGGTAAACTTATCCACCTATTTATCTTGATTGACTGTAGGATGTCCTGATTTGATTTTCTTTTTGATAGCCTATCAATTACCAAACGACATACAGCCAAATACATCAAATTTTATTTAAATTGTTACATTATTTTTTTATTAGGTCTAAAATATAATGGTAATTTTGTATAACCTATCAATAACTAACTAATATATACTAAAGGTGACAATAAAAGTCACGGTTAAGGTGTATATGCCCTTCTTTTCAACAGCGTTAGCTAATTAGAAAAAAAAACCATAATTTTATAAAAACAATCGGTCAAAAGTTACAGCCGAAAATAATTTTACGAAGTTTTTTTTTATGAATTTATTTATTACACCAAATAAAAATAATTTAAAGACTAAAAGAATAGTTCAATAACTAGATGCTAAGTTTAAAAAGAGAATTAGCTCGTAAATGCATAAAGTAGGCAATATTTTAACTGAACCAATAGAAACAAACACGAAAACCTAATGTTGAAGCGATAATGGCGCAGCGAGTAGTGCAGCTGGATTCCGTGTCAATCGACGCGGGATCGTTCCCACCTATCGAACTCTAAAATCTGCCTAAACTTTCGGTGAAGGAAACCATAGCATGGTGGTAGAACATTCTCTAATGATGCCCGCCTGGATAGCTACCACCCTCAAGTTTGGTAACCTGTCGCCAAATACCAACAGGCGTGTACCGGCGGCATCACTTAACAACCAGTACCTGTAGGCTTAATGTGTTTATCATTCTGGACCACATCGTCACTTTAACATCAGGTGAGATTGTGGTACACTATGTAGAAGAAAATAAACCTAAAGCAACCTAAAAAGTGACTTTATATAAAACAATTTTCCTAATGTTACTTCGCCTTTTCTTACTAAATTATAGAGATAAAACACACACGTTTTCAAAATAATAACACACTCCGAATTCGAGTTCTTGGCGTGACGCCTCTCACACTCTTAATAACCGCGACGCCAATCGCACTCGAAATTGAAAACCTAATGGCTCTCGAATAAAAAAAAACCTCTCACGATTGTATTTTCTTTGTAAATATTCTTTGTCGAATCCTATACGAGTGAATTACTGATGAACGCCGTAAGTCACAAAGGCGTTTAGCCGTGTGTGAAACAATCTTGCTTACGAAGGATATATCATGTTATACTAGCTGTGCTCGCGGCTTTACCCGCTTGGAATTTAGCCAATTTGCAAATTTGGATATGTTCTCGGCCTGGATTAAAATATATCTAATCACCAGTTTCATCGAATTCGGCTCATTCGTTTTTGCGTCATTGGCGAATAAATGAATAAATAGACAGAAAGAAAAAAAAAATAAAACTATATAAATATGTGTTCAGTAGTCGATTCTGAAGCCCCGTATAGTATTGTTTCTTAAATATCTTCAATGTACAGATTTCGTCTCGTTAACCTTGTGTTATAAGTATAGATTACCAGTTTTTACCTGTGACTGCCTTTCACGATATGCTATAATTTGGTAATTATAATATGACAGAAATATTTATAGTTGAAGTAATAGCTATAGGTGGAAACTTTGAACATCGTTTCCTTAATTTAAAGGTCATATTTGTATCATCGTTGGAGAATTTTAATAGTTTGCAAAATACCCTAAAAAGGAAAAGAATGAAACTGGATGTCAGTCAAACGGAAGTAATTGTATTTGAACGAGAATAAAGTGTAAAAGAATGCGGAGTTTTGATTAAAGCAGAAAGAGTTAGTGAACAAATGAATGAGTGAGATGTGAGACATGGAAAGTCAGAGATGTGATATTAAGTGAACGTTCGTTACGGCATTGAGTGAACGGGGTTCTTGCATTACTTCATGAGCCGTCAAAAAGTGTCTATAAATGCACAATTGTCTAAATCAAGGTGTGTTGATCATTATATTAACATTCGGTAGAGAGTGCCGAGTTTAGTAGAAGAAGCATGAATATAATATTAATACTGTAAAGATGAAACATCTGATAAATATATCCGAAGTGATGGTTATGGACAAAGTAATAAACAGTGTGATAAGGGAACTTTCTGGTATGATAGAGAATACAGCGACAAAGATAAAGAAAGGGGTGCTTAGTTGGTTTGGTCACGTAGAGAGAATGGATAAAAAAGATATAAAAAAAAATTGTAAGACAAGGGCGGCTGGGAAAATCTACGAGGGTCGTCCATTTTTTTATGAGGACGAAATGCATTTGGCCAACCGAGTGCGCGTGCGAGTGTGAGGTATGTGGGATACATAAATCACGGTAATTTAAATCACCTTAAATACCAACTAAACTCAGCATGAATTTACCATCAAACTGCTTTAACGAGATGACGTGCTATAGAACGCTACACTCCATTTTGTTCCTGGAGGAGGCCAAAAGATGCCCTTTCATGCGAACAGATCTAGTCTCGGTCATACCTCAGTCGGTCTCACCAATGGTAGATCATGGCCCGGCTCCTTCCACTCGGTAAGAGTTGACGGTCGATTGACTTAGGCAAACGTATTTCAACCAGATCTAAGATGTCCCTAACATATTCGCAGTTTCAAAATTAAACTAAATACACATTTCATTTCGAAAAAACAACGAAATGTGTTCTATAATTGATTTCGAAGTTCCCCGCGGTTTCTATTTTCTCAAACTTGTTTAATGTACAAATTTTATGTCTCTACTTTTTCATTATATAAGTGTAGACGTAGATATTCGCCCGCAGAACAATATAGGTATATGAAAAAAAAGATAAAACAAAGCGTTATTTAAATTTCATCAAAGCGTTCGTTGTCGGTTTCAATAGCAGATAAATGAAATCCTCCCAAAGCCACGGTTGGGATATTTGGTCTTCTACATAAAAAGGGAATATTGAATGCAACATCAAAGCGTATCGTTTTGTTTTAAAGAACTCCCTAAAATAGATAATTATAATAATTTCAAATGTATTTAGCTGATGGTAAATTAATATTCTGTGAATTGATAACTTTTGATCGATGAAATCTGTAAACAATTATGATTTAGAATTAACTAGATATTATTATTATTATAGCTATGAGCCCACGGCTCCGCCCGCGTTTCATATATGAACGACATTTTTTTTTTGTACTATGATAAAGTTAAAATATTTCTCATAAATTCAAGTGCTTGCCCGTAAAACTGTTCATTGAATCGGATGTTATTCAAATTTTTAGTACTTTTATTTTTTTTAATGCTGAGCCCTAATTATTTTCTAAAATTAAAAGTACTCTAAGTTACCCGGAGTAACTTCAGCTATTTATCAAAAAAAGTCCCGTCGGAATCCGTCCAGCCATTCCGGAGATTACGCGGAAAAAACAGACAGACAAAAATTCTAAAAATTATATTTTTTGTTACAGGTATCGTATATATCTACTTAGTACCTATTCATATTTATTAAGCATAAAAATAATAATTTTGACATTACACACAGACACTTCCATTTTATTTATTAGTATAGATTTATCCATTTGTTTCGCAAACTAGATAACAGTTTGGTTTGCCTCACCTTTTGCTAAGAACAGCGAAATGAGAAGGCAACCGAATAGTAAGGCGTGCAGTTTTTACAATATAAGGATGTGCTAAAATTAACATGAGAAAACGAAGGTTCCCTTTGAATAGGAAATGTTGAAATTAAAAGCCAGACCAGGCTACCCGTAGCTATACTTTATAAATACACGGTGACAGGACACTGCATGGTGGTAGGGACTTTGCATAGTGGTAAGGCATTTCCTAATAATGCCCGTCTGCCTTCAAGTTTGATATCCTGTCGCCTAGTACCAATAGGTGTTTTCCTGCAGCGTAATTTGAGAGCATCTAGGCTTTATTTCCATTAGAAGCATTGTAAAATTTTTTTTTAACACATTACACGATATTTAGTATTTAAAACACTTATTACAATAATAACTTGTTTAATTTTAAAAAGATAACTATATAGTTATTATTGGCTAGCCGCCTAACCGCGTGTGCGCTCATGTTTCAAATGTTCTTCAAAGCGTAATATAGTTTTTAATTTTTTTTCACGAAACCCTAATTACTTTCCTAAATTTTTTTGTATTAAGATAAAGCAAATATTCTCACAAGTTCAAGCACTTATTATTTGGCGTTAAAGCATTATTTATAATTAATATTTCCAAAAAAATTAACCCTGATATTTACACACCAATGGTATTTGTTTTGACCGGATTCGTCTTAACATTTATTATCCGGGTAACTCTGTACAAATATGAATAAAATTTAGAGAATTCAATCTGAAAATCGAAACATCCCTGCTATTGTGCGAAATTATCTTATAAGGAGTTTGTGTGAATGAATGAGATATTTAATCAGTTTCGTAAAGATGATATAATAGCTTAGTGATTATAATATAGCATTCCTGAATGAACTAAAAAAATATAAAAAATTCTTTATTCAATTTAGGTCCTGATATAGTGCTTACGAACGTCAAAATATTACCACCAGTTCGAAAAATATCTCAGTCGAGAAAAACCGGCAATAAACTCGATCTGTATTTTTATGTATTTTTTATGTTTTTACCATTCCTTAAGTAGCTTCGAGCTACGTCACCATGAATGTATCCTGAATATCGTTGTTTATTAGGCAAATATTTTACATCATTCTTCCTCAATGAATCATATAAATAAATGGACACTAATAAGTTGCCAGCCTACGCGATCACCATTTTGAGAAAATATTTGTTAAACATTTGGAACATCTCCTTAAAAAGAAATATGACACTATGTCACAAAATATAAATTAGTAAATTGAGAGTTCTATATAGACTATATAATCTTTCGATCGACAACAGTATTTAGTCATCATTTTAAGGGTTTTGAAAAAAAATACACACTTTGAATTCATACTTTCAAAATAAATTACTGAAAATGCCATTATACACAATATTATTTTAATGAATACACAAAATAAATCTGTACAAATGTAAATACTGATATCATCGGTAATCAAATAACATTTGACTGGATATAGTATCGGTAACAGATAAAACCGGTTTATGTTACTAGTAGGCCGGTTTCATGGTCTATTCCCGGTTATTTGGAGTCGCATCATGTTTCAAACCGGACGATAATCCATTTATAATACACGGTAATGTACATTCGCTGTCAATATTAAAGTAACAACCGATTATGACAGCCTTTATGAGGGAATTTAAAATATAATATTTTAGATATCTATACTAATAAATAAAATTGAAATGTCTGTTTGTAATGTCAAAATAACAATTTTTATTAAATAGATACGAATGTATATACGATAACTATACATAAAACACAATTGTTTTAAATTTTCACTGTATGTTCTTTCTGTTTGTTAAAAAAGGATATGCTAGCGGCATTTATTCTATACAAACGTAGTCCCCTGTTTTCTCCTTGGATAATGGCATAATGGTAAATATTTTTATACCAAATAATATATATCCACCACCGCCATAAAACCGCCATAAAAATTAGGAGCTTGGGAAAATGAAAAAGATGCTCGATTTTCACCGTCACTTTTAGACGTTCGTCAAACAAGTTTGATGATTAAAATTAAAAAAGTAAAACGTAGAGGCATAGCCAAAATTCTTCTTATTCGATAACAAAAAAAAGACATAATAATAATCGGCTTAGTTTTGAAGGAGGAAACAGAGTACTGCGCAGTGATGGGTTCGTCTATTTAGCATACGGAAAAACAGCCCTAGCTGCAGTTGTCCCTTTCGTGTTTTATAATTCTTACTTTGGACTGCAAAGCGATAGCAATAGATTTCTGAAATATCTAATTTCAAATCTGCTGCCGATTGCATATCCTCCTCGAAGGTAGAAAACATTAGAAATTAAATCGCTCAAAATATTGACGATCAAACACTTCTCAAAAATTAATTATAAACGAAAAATTTACGAGTGTAACATAAAATTAAATGTACAGACAAAACTTTAATTTTATTATTAGTGTAGATGAGTCAGCAATCAAATTTACCAATTCAATATTCTATCTATCCATTCAAGCATTCAACCGAAAGACGTGCACTGCTGGACATAGGTTGCCCCCGAAAAAGGGGGGAGGGGACTGTCATAATCGCCACGCTTGGCATGCAGGTTATTGATCGCAGTCAGGTGTTTATAGTGCTCAGAGGATGCTGTCCCCATCCTCTGGTTTATCCCTTAGTCGCCTTTTACGACACTCACGTGTAGGTATGGGATGGTACTATTCTTAACCGACACCACATGAACGTAAAAACTGAACATTTTCATTTGGTTTTATGATAGAAATTTAAAATACTTTAGCGTAAAAATAACAAAGGTCAATTTAATAGAGTGTCTGAATAACATTCAAAAGGTATTCAGTCGAGCGTTTAATAAATAAATAAATAATATTAAAGTGGTATAATAAATTGGGGTATAATAATAAAAACAGTTGAAGGGAACGAATGAATTATATTCGGGGTACGTTATCAGGAGTTGGCTGACACTAATGGCCAATACCGTGAGATTTATTGTTCGTACTCACTAAACACTATATTGTGTGATTGATTGTATCTGTTCATGAAACATTCGATTTTTCGAGTAGTTTTTATGTTACTTTAGCCTTATTACTATTGATAGCAAGTCATAAAACTACAAGGCACAGTAGTAATTTTTTTTTTACACTAGGCTCAATGCTTTGACCCTAACCAATCAATCAATCAAAGCGATGATGACGCAATGGCTAGTGCAGCCGGATTTCCATGTTAATCGACGCGGGTTCGATCCCCACCTATCCGACTCTAAAATCAACCTGAGCTTTCGGTTAAAGAAAACATCGTGAGAAAATCATAGCATGGTGGTAGGGCATTTTCTTATGATTTCCGCCTAGGTAGCTACCACCCTCAAGATTGAAAACCTGTCGCCAAATAACAATAGGTGTGTTTCGGCAGCATGACTTTAGAACCAGCAACTCTAGGCAACTCTTAGTGTTTTTTATATTCCTGGACCACACCGTCACTAAACATCAGGCGAGATTGTGTTCAAGGCACCGAACCTAAACTGTGTAAAAAAAATCTCATATGATGTTAAGTGACGATGTGGTCGAAGATGGTAAACACACTAAGCCTAGAGGCTCTCAAGTGATGCTGCCAGAATTCACCAATTGGTGACAGGTTTTCAAACTAGAAAATGCTCTACCACCATGCTATGGTTTCCTCACTATGTTTTCCTTCACCGAAAGCTCTAGCTTATTTTAGAGTTGGATAGGAGCTATCGAACTCGCGTTCAATAACGCGGAAACCTGGCTGCACTATCCATTGCGCCATCTTCGCAAAAATACTTTACGATTACATTTTTTACAGCTGAATGACTTCTAACAATCTCTCTTTAATTATCTCCTAATTATTTATTATTAATTAATTATTAAAGTATTTGAAAACTGCTTTATAATTTGAGTCTTCTTCCATTGAAATGCTAACTGATAATGTAAACGATTTTCCTATTCAAACTATAACAAATTTCAGTCTAATTGAATCATTTTTTTTTTATTCATAACTACTTTTACACGATCTCAATAAACAAAACGAAAAAAGAATTCCACAAATCTATCATAATATGGATTGTGAGTTATGGTTTCATTTCTTTCTTTTAAAATTGCAAGTAAAATTTAGTCAAAGCAGTAAACCCTATTTTACCTTACAACTAACTTTTATTTTTCAGATAACATAAAGTGATATCTATAATTATATATAACCTCATAAATCACTAAATAATTAGTTTTAAGAATATGGTATCTTAATTTTGCTACCCTTGGCGAGGGTTAAATATTTGTCCCATTTGGGGTCGAAACTCTGGGGCCGTAGAATTCGAGTGCTCATAGCCTTTTTAAGAAGTTCGCGAGTCGTATAGTCAGTCGACACGTCTCGCGAACAGAGGACTGGCCAATATTTGGCACAGCGAATTAGCATTGCCATCCAACGTGTTAAAATGGCCAGCCTTCTTCAACCTTCCCATATGGCGGTGAGCTGGACGGCATTCATTATTTATCGTTTTTTTTTTAATTATAAATTATTATATAAATTTATAATAAAATTAAATTGTTCTTGATAACAATGTACGTTCGCAAAAATTTTAATAAGTTTAATAATGTAAACGGCCGATATAATTTCAATACCAGAAAAAATCACAAATTAGCCGTCCCATGTTTTAACGTTAGTAATTGTAACAAAAGCTTTTTAGATAATAGCGTTAGGTTTTACAATATGGTTTCCTAAGCACATTACCGATTTATCTGATAATAAGTTCAAGCACTATGTGAAGCAGGTTTTAATGTCTAAAATTATTATAGGGTGGATAATTACGAGAAGATAGTGATGTCTGGAAATGACACCCCTCTCAGTGTTTTCGCTAATACCGTTTAGCATATATTTACACATATTTATACATATATTTTCTAAAAATGCGTTCTTTTATTAAATACCGTCACCAGGTCACTTTGTTTGGAGTAAATGATGTTTTTGCGTATCTTGCGAGAGCTATTTAGAGCTAAGTTATCCCTCACAAAATATGCCTAAATATCTTGATACGCTGCAGCACCATATAGTGACGAGTCACAACAAAAAAGACAAATAAAAAAGAAATATACATGGGTCCAATCGCCCGATTAAAGTCAAAATCGACCACTTCCGAATTGAATGAAATTTAGTCAGAACTATAATAGATTTTATAAGCAATATTTTTGTAAATCAATTGCAATATTTTGAAATATTCCTAATTGAACAAATCAATAACGAAATTTTATTATGTCTTATTTTTTTTTTCGGGGCTATATGTTATATATAACATCTTTAAAAACCTTGAAATTGAAATGAAGTGTGTTTTTCCTTCGATCTCATACCTATATTTAAACGTTCATTTTTATTTATACAGGTAATTATTTTTAAACGCTATTTCAATTTAATTATCATACATTTCTAAACTTATAATCAGCGGAATACCTGGAAGTTCAACGTAGGCATCAAGAATAAGTTTCAGGACAGTTGTTACAGCTTGAACGAGGCTTGTTATTGGAACTAGTTATTTTCCAATACCCCGCTTAGCTTTGTTAATTATTTTAAAACTTGCAACATTTATTTCCTGCATTTACGTTTATATTAATATTTCATTACTTATATAGTAATCATTAATTATGATGATAATGAAGAAATAAGAAAAAATAATTATTTGATTTTCAGTATTACTTCCGTTACACCGATACTTGATTTCTTTAGACAAATCCATCCAAAGGTTACCTGGATGAAATTGCTGGCAGCAATTAGGCCGCCCTTTATACTTTACTTACAATATAGTAAATTGTATGTAAAGCTGTTGTATTTTGGTACGACTGTCGTTCTGAGGTCTTGGGTTCGATCCCCTGGGTCGGGTCAAGTGATATTGGGTTTTTCAACTCAGTATCATCACAGAGTCTGGAATTTGTATTCGATATGGCGACAGCCTCACCCTCTGTCACATCTGGTACGGAACTAAGCTCGGCGAAATGTGGGTGGGGTGTAGTTCGCTCTTTTACCTCTGCCTAGCCCTTCGGGAATAACAGGCGTGAGCTTATGTCATGTTATGTAAAGTAATTAAAAACAAAAAATAAGCTAAAAACTAGACCACACTATGTTACATAAGACCTATATTAATCTAATAATGACAAAAAAAAAATAATAATCATAAATTGATTTGGCTTATTTCGATATTGGGCGAGCCAACAATATATTGCCTAAGCCAACGTCATAATTTATTTAATACTTTATAATTAAAAACACAAAAACCTAAACAAAAGTACCTAATTATTTCTATTACCATCTCTATAAATAATGAATGCCGTCCAGCCCGCCGCCAGACTGGAAGGTTCCTAGAAAGCACGTGGTTTTCATTCCAAAGTTATATGGTTTATACATGTTCCTGCCACATTACAAATTCTACAATTAGGTGATTCTTTTTTATTTATAATTTTTTTATTATTATTTGTTAACGAAATTTGTCCAGAATAATCACGTACCTAGGGACAGAACCCAGATATGGTTGAATAGTCTTGTACCAGATGCTTTTTGTTAAGACGTTAAGATGTTGCTGATGTTCTTGTAATTGTAAGCTTAGCGATTAGTTTTTTGCTGTAAAACTATAACCTGCAACCATGTTTAATTTACATTTAACATTTATAAGTAGATGTGCACGCAGCTATGAATTCGTGAACTACATAATTTATTCCCATTCTTAAGTAACATAGACACAAAACTGAAAAGAGAAAAAATTAAAACATATGCCCCAAGTCTCATGAAGTAAAAGATTCAAATGACACAAACCAACGTTGATGTAGATTCTATTATTTATATAGCAATTAGCAAGCGACATCTCCCCAAGAGAAATGTGGTGCCGTGGTTATTAATTTTTTTAATTGAAAACGTGATTTTACTTACTTTAGGATTGTGGGTAGGTCGTTTGAACTAATTTTAGATACTTCATTGTATACAAGTGAGATAAATTATCTTAATCTTGGTCGATAAGAATTTGGAATATATTTTTAATTCCCTTTGTAAATGGTTTGTACCAACGCTCCATCCAAATTATTACAGAGTTTTGATCTGAATTTTTTATTTTATTTAAGTGTATTTTTTGTAAATTTGTTTTTAGTAAATTATTCGTCTATCCGATTTCACTGAACTCTACCTCATGTTACTCTCATCCATTTATAGTCCAAACTAATACTTTTTAAATAACAATGGTCCTAGTACTGAACCTTGATTGATAGCAGAACGTACATAATACTGTTTAGGTGGGTCTATTCAGTACTGGGATCATTGTTATTTTTAATCACGATCAATGACTTACAGAATATGGTGACACACTCCATATATCTTTTATATGCACATGCTTTGAAAATTGCCAAAGTAAAAAAAAGATCCTTTCTTATCTCCCCTACAGTTGTTCGGAATACATCTTACAGTATAATTATATATTTTTCGTAGGTTTGATTAATAGTTAATTTAATTCCATTTAGCAAATGTTTAATGCTAAAGAAGATATTACAGATAAATACAATGCAATATTTGTTGTTATTTGTCAACGCTGAATCGGTAGTTGATTTCGACATAAAGTTTAGTCAAGAAGTTTATTCTTTGACCTAATGTAATGTAATTATTATTCATGTAATTAGTTACGTAAAATTAATAATTGAGTTATATAAAATATGTAATTTCGTCACTTCTTCCAGCGGAGGATCTTAAGCGGCGCAAATATGCTGCCCTTGGTGGACGGATATGTATTTGTCCCGTTTGGGGTCGAGACTACGGCACTGTGGGGTCCGAGTGCTCATAGATTTTTCAAGGAGCTCACAAGACGTCTAGTAAACACCTCTCGCTATCAGAGAGCTGGTCAATATTTGGGACAGCGTATAAGCATTGCCATCCAACGCGGCATTGTGGCCAGCCTTCTGGGAACCTTCCCGCTTGGCGGTGAGCTGGACGCCATTCATTATTTATAGTTTTTTTTTGGTAATAATAATACTTTTTTACTTTGATTTAGTTTTGTTTAGTTATTTTCTAATTAATAAAGCATATTTGTCTACAAATGTAATTCAAAGTTTTTAATTGATTCTAACATTCAATTTTCATCATTTTCATTTAACAAATAAATAATACGTTTTATAGATTGTTTATTGCAATATAAGCAGTTTTGATTTTCAGTCTTAAGTTTTAATTTAATTTTTTCACTACCAGTTTACATTATAAAAAAAGTGTGTAATTCCTTTGCTTTGCGGTAACTGATATTTAAACATGTCAAAGACATAATTAATTCTTTGTTTTTCTTTCGGGCCGTGCACTCAGTCTGTGTGAAGTGAAAGTTCGTTGACATTTTTAATCTTTCTATAATTAAGCTGTGAATGTTAATATTTTAAATAATATATTGTAATAATGGTAAATTAAATATATATACAATCGAGGAACAATAGTGATTATCGGGACATCGACAATAATCAAGAAACATTTGCGTAATTCCTTAATTAATTACACATTGATTGGAGCCATTGAAGACCGCAAATCAATCTAATAATCAAAATAGTTGATTAAGGTACAATTCGAGTCATTGACGTAGGGTTTGTATTATATAGGGTATTGTAGTATATTATATAATGTATAATTTGAACCCTAGTTCACATCATAAAGTCCTATTTCTAACATAAGGCTGAAGAAAAAGTCTTATCTCTAACATAAGGCTGAAGAAAAAAATCGTATCTCTAACATACGACATTATTCGCGTTATTCGCGTCACTATAATTACTAGTTAATATAACTATTTTTGTAATGTTACATCTCATTTTTTAACCTTTTTTTTTCTTATTGGTATTCTGTTGATAAATATACTTCATACAGTATATATTATAACACAAAAGGTCCTAAAGTAGGACAATAATTTCTACAAAAAACTACAGATTTAGACATACGACCTAACGCGTTGAAAATATCGATATATAGCTAATTATGTACAAAGTACTGTTTTGTATTCAAATCCTATTGTTCATAGCAGAACAATTCTAGAAATCAAAAAAACAGCAGATCATTTGAAAGTAAGGTAAGACAGAGGTGATAAATTAAATATTATTACAATGGAAATGTAATTACGGTATTCAGCGAATTAGACATGAAAGTATTGTAAACAGAAGTAAATTAATACTGAAAATCAAATGAAGCTCATTCATAACCCTTTTGTTTTCGAAGAGGGTCTGTCTCACTAAAAGCAAAGAGGGGCCTTCCGTGACGTAATGAGAGCATCTGAAAGGGGCACACTGCTAAAAGGGAAGAAATAATAATTATATTACGGGCTACGGGAGAGCGTAATGGATAGCACCATAGAAATCGTCGGACGTTCAATCTGACTTGATAAAAAAATGTTTCTAATTTTTTTGTGTTTATAATCTTATTTTCTTTTTATTTACTTCACTTAATATATACGCTTTAAATATTAATTGGAGTATGCATCAGTAAAATCAATAGGGAATATATGTATGAAAATGTATGACACATACTATAACACATAAATATTTTAAGACGAAGTACATAATTATAATCTTTGTTTTTCTTATATATTTCCCAATAATGCGCTTGTTTTAATAATCACAAATTTTAGTCTTCATTTAAAACTCTCCGAATTATAAAATAAATATTGTTTATTTTAGCATCCCCGTTCCGATAATCAATTTTAGAAGAACAACAAAATATCAGTAATAAAATTTAATTTTAGCAGAAATTATTTTTACTACCCCTTCATTAATACACTAACAGTTATTTTTTTATTTGAGATAAATAAATTACTTCAAATTTTAAAAGTTTAATAAGATTTAAGTCCACATTATAAGCTAACGCCCGTGAGAAAATCAACGTAATTTAGACTAAATTATTTAAAAAAACGCTAATGTTTTTAAAAATATCAATTACATCAAACTTAAAGCTTTTTTTTGAAAAACATGAATATATACGGTGTACCGTATATACGGTACATAAGTATAAACGAAAACACATTGTTTAAAGTTTTTTGTCTGCCTGTCTACTTGTTCCTACTAATCGCCGTAACGGCTGGACCGGTTTAAACAAGATTTTTCTGGCAGATAGCTGAAGTTACAAGGCTTAAAAAAAAAACGATATTGCATTAAAAAAAAATTAAAACTCGTTGATTTGTCAAGAAAATCCCATTCAATGGCTTTATGGTTTTACAGGAAAGTATTTAAATTTGTGGAATAATATTTATAATACTAAAATAATTCAGAAAATGTGTGCATGGTGGGAGGGCATTTTCTAATGATACCAGCCTGGGTAGCTACCACCCTCAAGTTTGAAAACCTGTCGCCAAGTACCAATAGGTGTGTTTATTTATTTATTTATTTGTTGGAAGCCCAACAGTTATATCTTACATTAGTTAGTTAACAACAACAAAGTGTTCCGGCAACGTCACTTGGGAACCGGTACCTCTAGGCTTAGTGTGTTTACCATCTGGGACCACATCGTCACTTAACATCAGGTGAGATAGTAGTCAAAACACTGAGCCTATTCCGTGTAAAAAAAATGCTAAAAATAGGAACTTTCTTTTGAAATGATTATTTAAAAACTAGAATATTATTACTTAGTGGATATTTTTTGTAAGTTTGTGTTATATATACATAAAAATATGATAAACGTACAGCAATAATGAAACACGTTTTTTCAACAAGTCTTTTCATTAAAACTTTTTTGTTTGGCTAATTGAAATTGTTCATTTTCTTACTAAGAAAACATTAACTGCGACAGGATTTAGTTCGCTTTAAATTTAATGTTCCCTTCGAACTTCGTTTAATTAAGTATCGATGTTTTAAATTAGTTTATTGAAACTTCTCGTATTGGATATACCTAGTTAATATTGTAGAAAAGAAAAATGTTGTGTTAAATGCATATCTGTGTTTCAGCGGATATGTGCTTGGATAGTTTATTTAATAGCCACATTGACCATAATAATGTCATTTAATATCAAAATCAGTCATGTAACTGTAGATTTAAAAAAAGTAGTAGCTGTTCCCGCTGATCCGTTTGTGTATTTCTATACTTTCACATTTAAACATTCAATTATGTAGTTGTAATATTACCAAATAATGTGTATTTAAGTTCAAAAATCTTTTTATGATTCCGGAAATATAAGCCAATTAAGGGAGATACGGACAGAAGGAAAAAGTTCATTGTGATTTTTATGTTTTTTTTCTAATGTTCATTTTACTTTTGTTTTACATACGTACTATTTAACATAATAAAATATAGACAATAACCTGTTCAAATAATATATCAACAATTCAAAAAAAAAAAAAACATTTAAATCGGTTCTATGGTTATCGATTTAATAAACCTACTTAACGAACAGATAGATAGACGTTGCCTTTCATTTAATGTTAGGAAAGTAATGGCGGCTAAAGAGGCTGCGGAAAGGGCCCGCGAACAAGACCCTGATGCTCACTCTGCAAGAAGAAGGAGATTGGGTGAAGGAAGGAGGCGTCACTGCCAGAGGCGAGCTATTCTTAATTAGCGTGAGCGGACATGTCTGCATAAAGAGTACCTATTTAACGAATAACTTCCTATGGGTAGGACCCAGTCTGGGTCAGCTGTCGGGGGAAGCGGTCTATACCATCACTGGTCCTGCATTCTCCGTTTGTAGACGGCGGATGGTACCGTGGAATTTTAGTGCATATTCGTGACGCTTTACATCGGGCGAATCCTACAAATATCGTGAGGAAACCATAGCATGGTAGTAGGGCATTTTCTAATAATGCCCACCTTGGTACCTACCACCCTAAGTTTGAAAACCTGTCGCCAAATACCAACAGGTGTGTTCCGGTAGCATCACTTGAAAACCGCCACCTCTAGGCTTAGTGTGTTAACCATCATGGAACACATCGTCACTTAGCATCAGGTGAAATTGTGGTTAAAGCACTGAACGTATAAACCGTGTAAAAAAGCATACCCCTCTGGCAGAGGAGATACGAGAAATGGATTTCCACAGGTAGAAAAAAAAGGTATGTCCGCGAACCTACAATAGGTAACCTAACCTAACCTAATAACGTAGCGAGACCATTTTGATGCATATTTGAGTGAACAGCTAAATCTAGCACAAGAACATTTACGTACGGGAAATACGTTTTATAGCTTAAGAATTTCAATTACAATTAGTTTTATGATTACTCTATATTTATGTGGTTACTGTATAGGCTCAACGCTTTGACCAAAATCTCACCTGATGTAAAGTGACGATGTGGTCCAAGATGGTAAACGTTTGGTACGCTTAGAGGTTTCAAGTGATCCGGAGCACGGAATTGGTGTCTGATGGTAGGTTTGAAACTTGAGGACGGTAACTATTTAAGCGGACAACTAATGTAATCTTCCTCACAATGCTTTCCTTCACCGAAAGCTTAAGAGGATGTGCTAGCGGCATTTATTCCATACAAACGTAGCCCTCTGTTTCCTCCCAGGATAATAGCATTATGGTACATATTTTTATACCAAATAATATATATCTACCACCGCCAACCATGCCCGTACGGTTTGATTTTTTTCCATAATTTAGAAATTATAAAAACTAGGAGCCTTTGATAATAAAAAAATGCTCGATTTTAGCGTTATTTTCAGACGTTTTTCAAACAAATTTGATGAAAAAAAATTAAAAAAGCATAGTCCAAGTCTTTCTCATTCTATAACTGAAAAAAAAATCAGTTCAGTTTTGAAAGAGGAAACAGGGTACTACGAAGTAATGTTTTCGTCTATTTTGCATAGGTAAAATCAGCCCGAGCCGCAGTTGTACTTGTCGTGTTCTATAACTCTTTCTTTGGAGTGCTACGCGATAGCAATAGATTTCTCAAATACCTACTTTTCAAACCTGTCACCGACCGCATGTTCTCATGAACCTCATTATAGAATTAGATACGTGAGTTCGAATTTACGACCGTCGACGCAGAATCCAACCGCACTACAAGCTAAGCCATCAGCTCTTATAGTTGCTAAGTATTGTAAATGTAATGTAATTACAATAAAGTATTGTAATGTTTTAAAGGTGGTATATTAAATTAAACTCTGTATATATTCATTTGTCTTTCTTTAATTCTTAACATTTTCCATGTTGAGATATCATAGATATCATATCGTTAATAATAAAATTAATCTCTTTAAAGTCAAATCATAATTCGAATATCAGATGATTCGTGTTTTAGAAACGAATAGATCAAAGCGCCTGTCGCTTAAATTATTTATTAGAACTCCTTTCAACACAGCATAATTTTAAAATATCAATTTAACAAAATAAATAATATTCAATTGGACAAGTACTAAATTATTATTTAAAGTCTTGCTTATTATGTCAATAAACCTTCACACAGATATCGAAGCGAAATACGTTTTATATTACGGGATCGGTTCGGTTCAAAAACTTCACGAGGAAAGTTTAATTGGCTTAAAGGCCCTGTACCCGCTTAATCATGCTCCGCTTTTAATTAAATCCAACAACGGTATATTGACTTGTTTTCGAAAGTTATAACAGAATAATTTAATTTAAATTTTAATATCAGTAACGTGTCGAAATCGGGTCACGTAATTGGAAATTCGTACGTACGTACGCACGTACATCGAAAATTAGTCAAGTTGAACTAAAGTACCCGAACAGCCTTGACAGCTTCTCCGAACTTTTGAGGCAAACCTTTAGGACGCTCAATTGGTAGATAACGCAAGGAAATTAAATAGGTACAGACTTCAACTTGAGCTGCTACCCCCAGCGTAAATTCTAGCTAAATCCAAGTAAAGAAAACAACAGGTCTTAGGTCTCAGTGTGCAGGAGTGCGGGATGCAGTGTAATACGTCTTATGCAAGTTCATGAAAGTGTCACTGTCACCTGTTGGCCGCGGTTACAGAAGCCATCCCAGTTGGAGATCGGAACACATCCAAGGGCAGACGGAGACCCGAGATTCTGAAGCGATGATAATTCAGTGATAGTTTTCACTTATTCTATTCTACAATGAACTTCAGATTTTAATGAAGGTAAACACATGGTAGAATCATAGAATGGTGATAGGTCAATTTCTTATGTCCGCCTGGTTAGATGATAGTCATCAAAACTGTTGCCATAGCAATTAGTATGTTGCGCTAACATCACTCGAAAGTCAGTACATATATAGTCTAGCATAGCATCTTAGACCACAGCATTACCTAACATAATCTATGAGCGTGGACAAATAGATATATCAAAATATTTTACATTACAACATTAAATATAACTTGGTACATTATGCACTATCATACAATTATAGAATAATGGAGTTTAGGGTTTAGAGTTAGTGTTTCAAAATAAAGTCGATTCATATTCTAAAGAACTGTATGCGAATGATAGAAATTCATTTACAAATATGCAATTAGTATTAATTATTACTAGATGAATTTTTAATGCTTGAAGTAACTGGTATTAATATCCTAATAGTGGTTAAAAATAACAAACGTGATTTCACTGATAGGGCAATTATAAAATATGAATATAGAAGGTATATCAATAACGGCCATTATTTGAATGATTTTGTTTATGAGTAAATTTACTTTATTGAGATAAGAGCTCGATGCGTTAACATTCATTCATTGAATTTAAAAATTGAAGTTTCAAGCAGTCGGTATCTTTTTATTTGTAAAGCAAAAATTAGTAACAAAACCTCTAAACCCTGTTTGTATTTTCAGAAATATTGCCAAGATCTCAAAGATAAATTAAATATAAATCTAACTAGCATTAATAACATTACAATTATTACAGAGACCGTATTTTCTCGATCATTCTGCGGACGGCAATTAATGTAATGAAAAAATTATACGATATACGTATTCAATTAACGTTAATTCTGGGTCTTACTGTGACAAACATTACCGCCAATGATATAAATATGACGGGGACGTGTCCAATTTCGGTAATTAAATAAATTACAGAAACATGAATGGCTTGTTACTGGAACAAAATAGAATTATATTTCTACCTCAAAGCCCGTAATTACTATTTAGGCACTTTCGTAATTAATAATAATATCCCATAGGAACAGCCTACGCGAAGTAATTGATATGGTTGGTGATAATAATTAATTCTTCAACTATAAATAGATTTTCTGTTTTACCTTGCTACCTTCATATGCAACAGAAAAATTGGTTAGGTAAAGGTTTATTTTGACCTAACTAACACTGTTAACCAAAAGGGTCTTGACAGCTTTACCAGAAATTGCTTAAGGCACTCAGACGAAGATAGTTACTATCATGAGGCCACCAAAGTAGTACGAACCTCGGCTTTGTCGTTAACTGAGGGAAAAATGTACGAAATTTGCTCTAAATCCTACGATTTGTAAATAAAAAAAGTAACAAAAGATGACCATTACTGAGCCTGTGTGTGATATGCAGGAGTGTGTGTGCAGTGTGATGCGTGTTATGGTAGAATTTATGCAGTACTATAGCCTGCTGGCAACAACTACAAGATCCTCCTAAATTGAGGATCGAATGTTTGCAAGTTTACCATACAGTCAATACGTATATTAGTGCACAACAAATAACACTTTGTTAGGAAGATGACGACAAATATAACAATCAGTGTTTTTTTTTATAAAGGTAAAATTTTTTAACGTTCTCTAGGGGTTTTGGAATCGTTGGCATATAGTTTGTTGTTTACTATCTCTTTTGTATTTTTTCTCATCATAAGATTTTCAGATCTCCATATTTCGGCATTTGTCATCGCTCGTGAACTGAACTTTACTTAACATCAAAAGGAATGCGGTGGTCATTTTGCCCAGCTCCAATTTAAAAAAAGTTTTAATTTGTTAAGAATGTAAATTTTCCTTTTCCAATTTATAGCGCTCCAAACGGTACAGGTGATAGGAACAAAACGGAATACGGCGGGGAAAAAATGGACAGCCTGCACGGAATGAAATCTGCATTTAAGTACTATCAGCTAATAAATGTTTTAGAGTAAGTATAGTTACTCAAACTTTATTATATAGTTTTGAAAAGTGAAATACTAAACGTATTCAGATCACTGACCACTTCAAGATTACAGTATTACCAAATTATACATAGCAAATTGCAACGTCTCTCTGTCTGTATACTCATTAGTTGACATGATGTATCAAAATCTCCCCAGAAAGGTATAGTAAGATAGCTGGCATTTTTTAGAGGTAGAACTACTGAATACTAATAAAAGATTACGAAATATCCACATGACACTGCTAGTTTTATGTATGAAATTTGCAGATTCTCATTTACCAAAATGAAGAAGCAGGTTTATATAATGAAAAATAAAAAGTGAACGAAACCGCTAATGGTAAATATTTTAAACAGAAATATTTCTGATATACCCAAATGCTGAATAATTTTATAAGGAAGCTTTTAATTGTTATGTAAAAATTGTACTCATTATAAAATCTGTATATTTATTTATTTATTTCTATGGCACACCAACAGACAAATAAAAATACAGAAGAAAACAACAAATAAAAACATAACAATGTTCTACCCTAATTAAACGCGTGCACATCATACAATATTTTCGGGCATAATTTTTTATTCATTGGATTAATTAAACATAATTAGAATTTATTTTCTTAATAATGTTAAAAAATAACAAATTTAACTCATTTTATGAAAGGCTTATAAATAACAGGTTTAAAATAGACCAAAGAACTAGAGAAAATGTCCGGACTTTGAGAGTAAATGCTATTAAATGGGAGAATGTTATATGTATCTAGTTTCTGTAAAATAAAATAATCTAAATAAAGTATTTTACATGCACAAATACATTTTCATACGAATATAATTCGTGATTTATTATTTCTTTTATTTGAATAAAATAATTTTATTGGATCTATGTGTTTAGTAGCTGAATGGCCCACGCTGTCGCATCTGACACGAGCCAACGTTAGCAGTAATGGAAACAGGCTTCGGTGATTTCATACTCTGCAGTCTGCACGTATCACGTATTAGAATGTTCCAGAAAAAAATGTTTAGTTTTTCATATTTAATAATTATAATATTATACCTTACAGCTAGATTTTAAAATAAATGTTTTAATGTACTAGTAATAAAATGTGATTTATGTTAAGAAATTTATACTATCCTTTAATTGTCAAATTAAATTAGCACCCGATCGTCATCTAGTTCATTTCATCGCTATAAATTGATTAGTATTTATTATTAGTATATATAATACTAGGACCCGCAATCCCCCATTAAAACCCTATGAGTCATTGTCTCTACCGCCATATGAGGGCAACATGGTACTGTGTAAGCATTTTCCCGCGAATACCTCCGATCGGACGGCCCAGCCAAAAAGGGCGGGCCCCTAACCGCAAAAAGACTAGTCCTGGTCAACCAAGAATAAGTCCTGCGACGGCTTCCCTAGTGTAATGGAAAGTCAGGACCCCCCCCCCCCCCTTTTGGTTCAACAAAGTGATAAAGTCCCAATACTGCAAGGGCGACACCCGGACTCCGCCACCGTCGGCGTTTAACCTACGCGAGGCCTCGAGGCATCTATGTCCTTCGCCATTATACACTATGCCTAGAGGTACTGATTCTCAACTGATGCTGCAAGAACACACCTACTGATATTTGTCGAGATGTTGTCAATCTTGATCTGGTAGCTAACCAGGCGAGCAATATTAGAAAATGCTCTACCAACTAGCAAGTAAAAGCATATTGTGTATGAAACCATTTTCAAATTTACATGCTTCCTAATACGATTTAGTAAAGTAACTTACAGATTAATTAAAAACATAAATACATACTTTCCATACGCATATATTAGTAGTTATTTATTTTACGAGTTGTTAATTAGATTTGATACACGCAATTGCATACAAGGTATTTAATCCGAATCGAATTTTGTACTCTTATGATGCGCTTGTTTCCCTTTCATTGAATGTTTACTGTAGGTCTTCTGCTAAGGTGTTTAACACCACATTAAGCAATATTAAAGTTACTGACATACTTATTACAATACCGGTTAGTTCATTCCACCTTTTACTGAAACTTCTCTCGGCCTTCTAGTCTATTATTTAACAGACCTCTTTTAAAAATTAAGTGTAAATTGGACTAACTACGTTTTTATTACTGGTAGATTATAGTTTTGTAACGTTATCAGGGTTTTCAGGGCCAAAATTGAATAAAGTATTTTTTATTTTGTTCTGGAGTGAGTCAACCCGTTAAATGCGTTTGAACTCAATAGCGTATAGCTCTTTCTGTATTCGAAGTTTGTTCTGTAAGTTTCATTGGCTGTATTTCCAAAAGATTTTGTGATCAGTAAAATGTATGGCTGTTTATGTAAAAGTAGAATTTCAAATCGCATTATAAACTCATTTTATATGATTGGTCTATATATTTTTGATATTCTGTATACTTATGATTATTGTCAAATTCTTAAAATAACCTAACAATGGAAATAATATAATGCGTCCAAATTCACATACAAAATCTAATTTATATATAAAAATAGAAGGTAGTTATATTCAGAGCACATAAAGATTTTGATGTGCGCAGGTGGTCGACCGCTACTGCTACAAAGTTATAATTCATTTTCGAGGCCGTTTCAAATTTAATTCGAAACTCTTCGCATACACGGCCTGATTCAAAAACAACATCGGTGTGAGCAAATCTCGTTTAAAATTTAAAAGTTCTGTGTACATGAGTATGTGTGGTACAGGGGCATTCTTTTTGAGCAACTATATTATGCTTGGGTTTTATAAATTACATTTGCTCCATAGTACATACTAACCTGTAACAGTGTTGTAATGGCACATCATGCACCAGCAACAGAATTAATATACGTCACAATACTCCTTGGCGCCATTTTGTACTCCTAACGTTTAGTTCATTAAATTGTATATTGTGCACAAGTGAAGTGTATCAAAAATAATAACACGTAATATGTATTTTTAGATCTTACAACCACTTCTTTGGCACTCTCTTTAACGAATGGTAAATTAATACGAAATAAAGAACATGTATTCAGGACCGTAATATTTTTTTTTAACTGTACATCAAGTTGCAAATTAACCGCGAGGGAAGATATATTTTTCTTCTGAAAGGGTTTTTTTTTTTCAATACAGATAGGTCTAACTAGGATAGATTCCGTGGAATCTACATGACGGTAATGTCTGCAGGTCAACACGGTAATCAAATAAAAACAAAGAAACACTGTAGTACAATAACTGTAGTTTTGTGTTTGGTAAATATATCCTGATGTATCAACTTGTTGAACACGGAATATGTTTGTTAGGCATTGTAAATTATAAATATAGATTTCAAGAACTAACATTTTTGTACATCAAAATTGTTAACCGTATGTCAGAAAAACCAGCAAAACAGAAAACTTCATTCACCTCAATTACAATTTCAAAACTGAAGCCTTTTAATGTCACAATTAGTATTCACATATATGATGCTTTCAAATCTTTACTCTACTACTCCAAAATGATTTCGTTTTTTTTTCAGTTTACCAAACCAATTTGTTGAGTAACGTTCTAAAAATCGGCAGTAGCCTATGTAAATAAAAAAAACGGATACAACTTCTTTGAGTAAGTATTCAGGAGACTAATTTGCAAAACCTTAACAACCCAAGCAAAAGTAAAATAAATTGGGAATCAAATTAACTATTCTGAGAATCGAAACTTCGGCCCAACTCGAAACGAAATTCAACGAATTGCAAAGATAAACGCGAAGGTAATCAAATTTGATTGAACACTAGTTTGTGACCATAGGTACTGGCGAAAAGACAAATAAATAAATATACTAACCGTTTTCAATTATTATCAGCAAGAAGACGTCCACTACTGGGCATTAGGAGGTCCAGAGTTTCTTAGGCGTGGCTTAGGTTCTACGAACTATGTGCCTACCCACTTTATTTTGGCAATTCTTCAATCAAAATCGGTTAATTCGTTCTTCTATGGATCTTCCAATTCCGTAATCAATACTTTATTAATATGTTATAATTTCGTTACTTACATACATACATAAACTCACGCCTATTATCCTCGAAAGGTTAGGCAGAGGTAAAGTAGCGAACTACACCACCCACATTTCGCCGAGCTTAGTTCCGTCCCAGATGTGACAGAGGGCGAGCCTGTTGCCGCATCGGGCACAAATTCCAGACTCCGGGATAATACTGAGTAGAAAAACCCAATATCACTAGACCCGACCTAGAGATAGAACCCGAGACCTCAGAACGAAGTCGTACCGTAATACAACTGCGCCACCGAGGTAGTCAATTTCGTTACTTACATTGAATTATGGAGGATAAAACCATTAGACAGCGGTAGGCATTATTTGCATATAATAATACTTCATTAAATATTTGGGTAACAGTAAAGTACCTATGGTAACTTTAAACGTTATAATCCAACGTTAAAATATCCAGTAAGAAGCTTAGTGATTATTGTTAAGATTTAATGTATTGATGTCGCTATACTATTTTAAGCGAATTTGTTCAATTTTTAACCGACTTCAAAAAGGAGGAGGTTATAAATTCGTCTGTATTATTTTTTTTGTGTGTTTGTTACTCGATTTCTTCGTTGCTTATAAACCGATTTGCAAAATTTCCGAAGTGGCCCCATTTCTACCAGATCAGAATCTGATCAGTGGAACTCAGGGAAATTGAGAAAACCCCTCGAATATTTACACGTGTTTCATATATTCGTTTCCAATATCAAATAAAGCATCATTTATTGACTTTTTAGTGCATTCTTATAGTTTATTCATTTGAAGTCGGTTTGGCTTGTCATTAAAAATGTTTTCTAGGTAAAAAATTTGTCGTCATGGTTTGCCATACAAACCTACTCAGTTCAAAGCTTGTCTTATCTTTAGGTTTAATTCATTTGTTATCTATTTAACAATTTGATATGTCCTACATCGATACTAAATTCAACCAAATACAAAATTTAAAAAAAATTGTAAATAAGAGTCTAGTTATTTAAATCAAATTAATCAATTTAGGCATAAAATTTACCAGCGAAATTCCAGTACTTAGAAAGCCATACCTTGAATTATATAAAGGTGATAGTCTATTATGTTGAACGACTGCATACGATTACTATGCAGGCTTATGGTTTTGAGAATAATTACTCTTGATATTAAGTGACGATATGTTCTAAGAGGGTAATAGGTTAAACCTACAAAAAATGTCTCTAAGTGATGCTACCAGACTTATATGATAGATGCTTGAGGAAATCTTTTTAAAATTGTAAGATTTTAGCTAACAAGCCGGGCATTGGGAAATGGCCTACATAGTTATAACTTCAAGCCTATACACAAACACAATTTACAACAAATTCGCAAATGCTTGTTTACATACCTGTATCACTCAGGTAACGGCCAAGTCGAGGTACGTACCATTTGGGTAATCCTTGTGCTAGTTACCTTTTTGTAGCTGAGTGCCATAAGCACTCGCCCCCAAAGTCACGGTGAAGCTGTAAAGGACCTTCCGGTCAACAGCATTAGCTAGGTTAGAAAAAAAATGTTTTTACATACATAATATCACACCTCTATCTCATTAGGGGTAGGCAGAGACTACGTCCTTCCACTTTCTATAACCTTGACACACCTCTTTCGCTTCCTCTACTTCTAAGAAGACTTTAAATATATGCTCATCGGTTATGGGTTCTTGGTCTCTGTTTAGAACGTATTAGGACCTTTTTTTACACGGAATAGGCTCAGTGCTTTGACCATAATCTCACCTGATGTTAAGTGACGATTAAGTCCAGCATGGTAAACACACTAAGCCTGAAACTGGTTCTCAAGTGATGCTGCCTGAGCACACCTATTAGTATTTGGCGACAGGTTTTTCAAACTTGAGGGTGGTAGCTACCCAGGCGGGCCATCATTTGAAAATGCCCTACCACCATGCTATGATTTCCTAACAATTTTTTTTCCTTCACCGAAAGCTCAGGCCGATTTTAGAGTCGGATAGGTGGGGACCGAACCCGCGTCGATTGACGCGTAATCCAGCCACACTATCCGCTGCGCCATCATCACTTCGACCTTACCAATGAGTCGAGCCAATTTAGCCTTATAAAGCTGTTTCGTTAGTCTTCTGGCCGTGCCCGAACTAATTAAGCATTCCTTTATCTATCCTTGTCACCACATCTCTACCACACCATAACGTTCCCGTTTATACCAAACGAACTCAGTATATCGTCGTGTGTTGTGAGTTAAAGACAAAGTATTTCTACTCAAAACTGACAACTATCCAAATTTACAGGTTTTAGTTTAAGTACGAATATAAATTGTATTATATTAAATTTAATGTTAAATTTCAAATAAACAACGGATTACCGTTACTATATCACTACTTTTTTTTTGTAATATTGCCTTTATATTTTTAATATTGAGGGTTGAAACTGCTAAATTACCCTGTTATGATTGTAGCGTTGATGACTTGTTCGCGTGACAAACGTCATAAAAAAACAAAGAGCGTTATCAGTAAATAGGAAATTCGAAAAGTATCGTTTATATGAACTGTGAATCTCTCCATTATAATTGTACTCTATGCTCTTTTTGGAATAAATTTTTTTGTTATGGAAATGGAATATTCATTCAACTTTATTGTTGTGTATTTTTTTAAGTAAAACTTCTTTAGCATCATTGTGATTTGAAACTGGACGAAATAAAAATCGAAAAAAGGAGAAAAATAATTTATAAATTTAAAAAACAAACGTTCTATATTTATATATTTTTTAAATTAAAGATACGTACTATTTTTTGTATTTTAGACTAGTTGTCTTTGTTTGTAGTATCTCATTTTTTTAATTAACATTAATTGACTAAGCGAACGTATGTATATTATTATTATTTGAAGTATGGTGTTAATTTATCTTTGGTTAAGTTCCTTTTCAACAATATTTATTCTTTAATAGTTTTATTATAAGAAAAGTAAAATTTGTTAAATTAATTTACAAAGAAATCTATCTACTTTGAACAATAAAATGAACGGCAAATATACATAAAAGTACAAATTTGAAACTGATACAAATATATAACTGAAAATCTTACAAGTTGAGTTTGGAACTCTATCATACCTAGCTAACCATAAAGCCAGGATCAATAAACGTAACTATGACACAATTCTCGTTGCTACAGTTATCCGCATTTACTGTAGACCTGGATAAGTTAATTAAAATTTTGTTTTAATGTGTTTCTTATTCTTACTGTGATAATTTACTATCCAAAAAGAATAAAAATAAGATTTTTTTTTCAATTACTAATTATTTATATTAACAATTAAAATTTTGCAGTCTGTTTTATTTCCTCTAGTGAAAAGTTGACATTCAATATAATATAATATATTTTAGTGGGTGTCTGAAAGTTTTTAAATTATCTCTCATAAATCTAACAAAGATTCTATACGATATAAATATCATCACGCCTTTCTCCCGTGAGAGTAGGCAGAGACTACGTCCTTTAACTTGCTACGATCTTGACACACCTCTTTCGCTTCTTCTACTTTCATGAGCGCTTTCATACGTGCTCGCTGGTTATGGGTACTTATCACCTGGCCTTTTAATATATTTTTAATTATTTTTTTACTAAATAGATATGAATGTATATACGATACCTAAAACAAACATATTTTTTTTTTATTTTTGTCTGTCTGTCTGTCTGTTTATTCCGGGTAATCTCCGGAAAGGCTGGGCGGATTTTGACGGGACTTTTTTGGTAGATAGCTGACGTTACTCAGGGGCACTTAGGATACTTTTAATTTTCGAAAGTAATTAGGGTTTTGCGTAAATGAAAATAAAACTCCTTAAAACTGATTAAACTTCGATTCAATACACAGTTTTAAGAGCAAGTGGTTGAATTTATGAGAAATATTTTTACTTTATCTTAATACTACAAAAAACACAAGGGTGCTGTATAAAAAAAATGAAAAGCATTGAAGAATAAAAAAACGCGGGCGCAACCGCGTACACAGAGCTAGTTCATTAACAAATAAAATAATAAACGCATTCGTTAAAATGTTAAAATCATAGATAGCCCCAGGAGCTTTCGTTCCATCTAACTAATGTATTAACTAAATATTTCGGACGGTTTGATAATTGATTCAACAAACTAGGGATACGTTCAGAGAACCGATCGACATGTAAATTTTGAATGAATTAACAAATATCACACATGAGACTTGCTAAATTATGAGCGATGTAGCAACGATCGTATAATTAATGGTTATTAATCACACGGTACGCGTTACGGAATGAATTAAAATTTGTCATTCTGCGAATGTACATAATTCACGTGCCATGCTGCATGGAGTTGAGTGATTCGCGTAATTGCATTGTGATATTTACTAAAGCTACTCCATCTGTATATAATACATTTGAATGTATACAAACATTCAGACGATCATAATTTATTAAATTATTGACAGAATTTCAACGTACTTTTACAATAAACAAGTAAATTAATCGCAGTGCTTTTTCTAATGCCAGACTAAATAACTACCATCCACAAATTTGGAAATCTGTTGCCAAGCACCACTTCTTAGACTTATCGTAATAATATCTTAGGTAAAATCGACACTTAATCCCGTGTCGCCTCCCAGAAAGGCCGCGTATGGTACCATGGCTTTTAGTGGGTATTCCGGGCGCTTCACAACGGGTGAGTCCCACAAACTCTCTTGGCATCACTAATTCGGGAGATTTGACTCTCGGATTAGAGATAGCAGAGGGGATTCGTAAATAAATTTCCCACGTTAAAAAATAGGTAAAATATACACAACATTGTAATGAGCGTTGTAACTGCTCAGAAACGTTCGTTTATGGGGCAGGCGCTTCGAGCATAATCGCCTTTTTCGACGCGTCACTGTTCTGTCGATTCCGATACTGACTCTCTGTACGTGGTAATCATTAATTGTTTGTCACTGCATTTTGTTAATTGCCATATTTGGAAACGTACTGAAATATAAGTTTACTACTATAACAACATTAAATACTATCTTAATTATATACTAAAACGTATGCAATAGAAAAATATTTATTTCGTTAGGTTAAGATATATTCTCAAATAAGAATTTTATAAAAAGCCAGTTTAAATTTCATTCAGATAAGACAAGGAATTTTCGTTGACAATGAAAACCTTAATCTAATGATCTTAGAAGCTTGAAATATGTTTCATTCATATTCTCTTTTATCTTGAATAAGATTGAAAGCTTTTTACTGATATAATGGTACAGTTTGTACCGACATTTTGAATAAAATGTAATTTTAAAATTTGCAAATTTTCACATACATTTAAATAATATAATTAACGTAAAATAAACTTTCCAGTATTTAAGCTTAGTTTTATAATTAATAAATATTTTACGAATGCAAAAGTTACCGTACGCCAAAACACAAAAAATTCTAAATTTAAAAGTTTACAAATTTAGCAACATTTATTACAGTTATTACGAATTCGATATTCATACAATTAGTTGGTATGAGTAACAGATTTCATTAATTTAATTCCTTAGGTAAACAGATGGGACTACGCTAAAGGGATTCGTTAAGCTAAATTAATTACCAAATCGTAAATCCTAGGATCAGGTATGGTGACCCTTTACAATACCACACCAATAAAGGCTGATAATGTTGATAGTAATTAATTTGTATTATTCAGTAATATTGATCGTTCAGAAATAGTGAGTAAAGTTAACTTGAGTTTGCAGGCAGTGCAGTGTAAAAAAGATAATATGTTTCATAGTACATTAGTTAGAGCTACATACAGACAACTTTTTACTTCACTAAAGTGACCAACGACACAAATAAAATACTCAATTAACTAGATTTTGATTACTTCAATTGTAGTGTAAAAAAATAGAAAATTATTTTCAGTTCCTCTTTCTTTGGCTTAAATTGCTCGTCTACTGTTTTTTCTTTCTATTACTTTTATTATTTATATTAGCTATAAGTTTATCTAAAAGCTTATTAAAATATATATATTAATACATAAAACCATATCACGATTCATCGTCGTTTAACGTACAAAACACGAAGGTTGAAATTAATTCCTGGTCTGATGAGAGTGTACGCAAATTACCTTATACGAATGAAAAGCGAATTTACATTCCCTGTGATTTAGAATTTGCTTTGTTGCATTAATCGTGTTACTATTTGCAAATATCAGAGAAACCACTGTGAATTTGTTGTTTATAATACGTGTTATAACCAGTATGTTGTTTAATCAATGAGTCATATTAAAAAAGTAAAATATAAGATTAGGATTATTAGGAATCACCTAGTTTACATTCATATATTGAACCTATCAATAGTTGTCTAAGAAAAATTCAAATTTCCACATTTAATATAAATTCCGTTTGTACTTTTATACCCCACACAATTGTAATTAATAATTTCATTCAGTTTTAAAGTTAATTTAATTATTCTCAATTTAAAAAAACGCATATTTATTTTAGGGTCTTATTTTGATAAAATCAAATTTCCAAATCTTTTTCAAAGTTATCAATAGTGCCAAGAATTCTTTCAATAACTAATTAATATAATAATTTATTGTTATTTTTAAGGCAAATAAGAAATTATATAAAATACACAAAATTATACAAAATATTTGTTAAATCATTAAAATAATAATATTTTAACATCAGAACAGTCACATACTAACGCTTCGTAAATATCGCGAGTCTTGACAGACGTTTAAAATGTAATATCAATTTATTACGAAGGAATGTACTTCTGAATGCTAAATGTTTCTCTCTGTAACTATATTGAAATTCTTCAAACAATATTGCGAGTTTATTGCGATAAAATAACATGGATAATATTATAATGTTATTATAATAGTAAACAATAGATTTAAATTAATATAGTTAACTCTATGCTGACTAGTATATCAGAAAACCATGTTATGCGAAACATTAGACGATCCAGTAACTGGTGTCATGGCGGCGAGCCTTTTCTTTTCTAGATATAAAATGTTTTGTTCCAATTTATTTCTTCAATCTTCTGTCATTCATTCACTACACGTTCCCGAACCAGATCTAACTAAGTGTTCCTTTCTCTATCTCTGTCACATCCTCCACCACACCGTTCTCTTATTGTACTATTCCTTACTTTATCAATATCACCGAAGAATAAGTTTAAGGAATATAATATATTAACATTGCCCTCCCAATACATTTTAGACAATTTAATATACGTCCACAAAAATTTAATCAGGTTTGATACAGCAAATGACCGGGATAATTTTAATACTAGAAGTAATCACAAACTAGCCGTCCCTTGCTTTAGGCTTAATAAGATCAATAAAAGCTTTTTAGGCAATAGTGTCAGGTTCTATAACATGGTACCAAAGCACATTACCGATTTACCTGAATAAGTTTAAGCACGGAGTCAAACGGGTTTTAATATCCAAAGGTGGATCATTACGTGAACGATAGTGATGTCTGGAAGACACCCCTCTTTGTGCTTCCGCTAAAACCGTTTATTGTTATTATAAATTGTATAATTTTAATAACTTAAAAAAAACCAGGTCGAGTTTCTTGCGGGTCTTCTCGACTGGGTTGTTTTCCGAACTGGTGGTAGTTTTCCGTGGTAGTAGAACCTTTAAGCACCTTTTCAGGGCCCAAATTTAATAAAGATTTTTTTATTTTGATTTTGAATACTCCAGCTATACCTCACCTCTCACACTTTCATGTCCATAGATAGCGTTAATCTTACTTTCATGTTTATTCTGCTAAACCTACTACTTTTTCCCCTTGTTATGTAACTAGTTATTTCTGTTGACCAGAAGAGCCTTTACAGCTTCACCGTGGCTTTGTGAGCGAGTGCTGAGGGCACTCAGCCGCAAAAAAGTAACGATCAAAAGGGTTACCAAAGTGATACGACCTCGGCTTGGCCGTTACCTGAGTGTAAAAAATTCCGCGGAGTTTTGAATCTAGCTAAACCCTACATTTTTTATTTAATAATAATATGTGTTTATGTGCTTGAGTGTGTGTGCAGTATTGTACGTGTAATGCTTAATACATATTCAGTGTCACTGTATCACGTTGGTAGCGGCGTCAAGCGCCTCCCCTTTCAGTATTAGTGTATTATCTATGGCCTCCCCAGTTAGGGAACGAAGCACATCTTGGGCCGCCACCGGAGGGAAACCCGGACTTAGCCGCGCATCCCTGACGGAGGAAACGGCGGGTAACGCGGGCGTGGGCGCTGACACGCAAGTATACGTGATTGATGCGGGAAGATCTTATTCATGCTAGTGATGTTATCGTCGGGGTCGGTCTAGAATCTAGATGTTCAAACCTACTACTGCCATACCAAAGTGTAGGCATACCTTGTACTAAAAAAAATACTAAAGCTAATAAAATTAGGATACATAATCATTAAAAAAATTTAGTGGGTGTGACAAAAGATGCTTTATCCCTTTCCCGCAAAGCAAATTATGGTAATTTGTACGTGTGATGTCATATTGCAGTGTAGTACTTTCACTTTTGTGTTTTTTATTTACTTTTATGTTTTTGTTTATTTATGTTTTTTTTTATATATAAGACAACAAAAATAATTAGTCGACATTCCTATGAACATCCTACGACGTTGTACAGGAAGTTGGAAATATATTTCAATCTAACAAGATTTCCCTTTAATTAAGTCACTTTTATTTTAGCTTTTTTCTAATTAGTGCAATGATAATATGTCAAGTAATAATCGTCATTTCTGTACATTTATCAAATATTGCAAATATTATCATTGTTTCAAATTTGAGCTGGTAAAGGAATAAATCATGCTCGCAATTCAATTAATTAATTTAATGTGTCACAGACTAATTGCATTACCAACAGTTATATTAATGACGTACGTTTCAATTATAATTACGCAGCGCGCGTTGACATATATGCCGAAGGGATTACTCCAACTCACCAATTTTGTAAAGACCTTCATAAGCGAAGTTCATACATATATACACATATTCTAAGTTATTTTAAATACGACAGAATATGGGATCTCTATGTATTTTATATAGAATTTACCATGGGGAGTGTACCGAGGAATTGTTCGGATTAATACCTTCTGCTGGATTCCACCACCGTTCAACGCGCCATAAACTTAAATTCCACCTTCATCACCTGGATGAATGACAATCCACGACAGTGCGTTTCGTGCGGAATTTTTTGCCTCGCACAACCATCTTGTGGAACCAACTTGCGTCGGCGGTGTTTCCGACTCGATACGATTTGGGAACCTTTAAGAAGAGAGCCTACACATATCTTAAAGGCCGGTAACGCACCTGCAATTCCTCTAGTATTGTGGGTGTCCATGGGCGGCGGTGATCACTTACCGTCAGGTGACCCGCCTGCACGTTTGCTATTCCATAGAAAATTAAAATATGTTATAACCGAGGAAAACCATTTCACAAAAATAGCTGGAATGTATTTGGAAGAGTTAGGGTGTCGAAGAAGTATAGCTGACATGAGAATGGCGGGATTAAGTAAGGAATAATGTGGTGTAGTAGAATATGTAGTGACAAAGATAGAGAAAGGGATGCTAGATTGGTTTGGTCACGTAGATAGGATGTATGAAAGTAGATTGACGAAACAAACTTAGAAGGCGAGTGTGACTGGACAAGCTGCTAAGGGTCTTCCTAGGCGAACGTATCTCGACCAGGTTGAGGACGTTATGAAGAAAGACAAGATCAAAAAGGTAGCCTGTAACCTCGCAGCATATGAAAGTTCTTATTAAAGTAGTGTGAAAAACGTGTGTCAGGATCGTAGCAAGTGGAAGGATGTAGTTGTAGTCTGCCTACCCTTATGGGAAGAGTGATCTATGTGAGTGACGTAATATGTATTTGAAACACATATTTGTATTTAAGTTTTTTTTTTAAATCATTTACTAACACTTTTAACCTAAAGGTTATCGTGAGGAGCACTTGAGACGCTCAGCCTGAAATTGGTAACTAGCATTAGGGCATCAACGTAGTATGAATCTAAACTTGGACTCTTACCAACAATCAAATTGAAGGGTCAGTGTGTCCGCTGGGGAATCGTTGATGTGATGTTGTGTGAACGAATCTGAGTCAGATTCAGACCACTAATTGAGAAGAAATAGGGAAGGATCGGATAAATTGGCATGCTCTTGTTTCGAAAGCCAAAATCCTCGTTTAATCACTGAGCTTTAATGGTTAACTTGACTATACTATATTGACCATCTCTGACGTATGCTAGATTCTAACCAGAATATACCTGGACAATTGGAAAATAAATTCATGTAATTCGGTTCACCGGTTCTCGGTAAAATTTATACATAAATTAATTTTAATTCTTTGGACAATTTTACTATTGTTTATAGATTTATGCTTGCACGTGTGTGTTTGTGTAATCAGTTAATTCGATTGAGCTTGAAGTTATGGCGGTCCCATATGTTCTTATAACAGGAGATATATCTTTTTACGGCCTATAAACATGCCGTGTACACGACAAGTCTTATTACTATATTACAGTTATGACGTCATTATAGTTAAGGGCTTAAGCGACCCGTAATCTTGTATCTACGCGACTGCAGAGTTGATTATCGAGAAACGTGTCGATATTTACTTGGATTCAGTTTAAAAGAAATTTTTCATAGCACTAATAAAATGTTTGAATTTATTTACATTGGAGACAAAATGTGCCCGTGACTCCGCCTGCGTTTTATATACTCTTAACTGCGTATTATAGTTTTTAAATAATCAATGGAAAATAATGTTTTGATGTTGTGCTGTCCATTGAATTGTATTTTGTTCGCAGTTTCAGGAGTTTCATTTTTTTTACACGGAACGCAAATTTTTTTGTTACTAAGAAAAAGTAAATATATTTCTCATAAATCTGCACAGTAAAACTGTACATTATATCATATTTTATTCACAGTTTCATGAGTTTTAATTTTTTTACGTTGGACCCTAATTATTTCGATAAATAAAAGCCGTGTTTTTCATGTTGTTTCCGTTTCTACATTCAAGTGTATTGAATAAAAAAGTAGTTATTTTGATTTTACTAACAAACGCTTCGATTTAATTTATTATTACTTATAGATTTGGCTTAAAATAGAATTTACACTACTGACCTTTCAATTGATTGACTTTACATGAAGTTAATTAAATAATGTAAAAATTCAAATACAGAAAAGGTCATAGATTAAAAAAAGATTATAATATGTTTTTTACTTAAACAATTTTTCCACAAGAAAAAAAAAAAAAACAACACACAGCAGAAATAGGTAGATCTTACAATAATTTATAAAGTGTGGAAGACAAGCCAAGATTGGATAAAAAATCTATAAAGAGTGTAATAAAAAAAAAATCCAATTTGTTTAAGAAGCATTCGCTTGTTTGTTTCGCGCGTTCGTCTGACGCTCATTACGTCTGGGTAGACGAGGACAAAGGGTTTTCACGAAACGACTGCGGATGCAAAGCGAACGGAAAAAAAAAGTCATTTTCCTTGTAATTTAGTAGACACCGCTTGTAAAGCGCTTCTGACCGTAACAAGTTTTCTCGGTAAATTCAACGCAGAGAGAATAAATAGAATCACGTTAGTATTGTCATGCATTTTGAAACTTTGCAAGATAACATTTTTTGTATTTAAGGAAAGTGTCGCATTTTTTTAAAAATAGGTTAATGTATCTTTAAATGTGCGCTTAAATACTCGTCTCTGCCTTATCTGTAACATTATCAACAATCAAAACAGATGTCCCTTGTGTCCGACTTTAGGACTGATTCACAAATTACTAACTATACCATCGATCATTATTTTACCATCTACTGTTTATCCTGTATGAAGCATTACTTCGTAAAGATAAAAGGGCCTGTTTAGATATCGAATCTTAACTTTTTGAGATCAAACCGAAAATAAATTAGTTTTTCTGGCTGATCGTTGACACTTAAATGAGACTTTAAAGAAAAAAAGATTGAATTGTCGAATTTCGGCGGGTAAAAATTGACTTAACCAACCGTAAAAGAATCTTTATAATAAGCTCACAACATAAGTCAGCGATGAATAAATATTAAATATATTTAGTAATAACTATATTTTGAAACTGTTTATATGATTAAAACCTCTCGTCTGAACTTGTCAACGACTTCCTCAATATTACCGGTTTACATATTAGGTCAACAATCCCAAATACTATAGTTAAATTTGGAAAGTATCTGTGTTTGTGTGAATGTAGTTTACAGATCAATACATGTATTAATTGTAAACAAGGGATAGACTGAATAACGTTTGACCCTTCATATATGAATATAAATGCAAATATTATGAAATGAAGTTGCAATGTGTTACTATGTAAGGTATTTTTTACCATATGCTTGGTGGTCGCGACCCAGTTGAATATGACTGGTGTCTAACACTCCACATTTTTTTTAATACTGTATGGGCTCAGCGCTTTAACACATCACAATCCACTAGCATAACATAAAGCGTGAGGCCTGTTATCCGCGAAGGATTAGGCAGAGATGAAATAGCGAACTACACCACCCACGTTTCGCCGAGCTTAGTTCCGTCCCAGATGTGACGGGGGGCGAGCCTTTCGCCATATCGGGCACAAATTCCAAACTCAATACCACTTGACCCGACCCAGGGATCGAACCCGAGACCTCAGAACGGCAGTCGCACCGTAATACAACTGCGCCACCGAGGCAGTGCCTCAATCAACCACAATCTCACCTGATGGTAATTTATTTATTTGAAAAATCTACAGCCATAAAGCAAAATATGACTAAGACCATACATTAATTAGCGAAATACAGATTTTCACAATATTACAATAATTATATTTAATCTGTCGAGTACCCATAAAAATGAAACAATAGAAAGACAATAGGAAAACAATGGAAAGCTGGCGTAAACGCCGGGAAGGTGCTCAAGAGGTTAAAGCAGAAAAACATAGTTTCAATGACTCAAATTGTGTATATTTATTTTGATTCTGATTACATACATCTAAGTAAACCCGAAATACTCCCAACCCGCGGTTCAAATGATCATATGGTCCAGGATGAATAGGTATCGGCTCTCAAGTGATGTTGCAGAAACATACCTATTGGTGCTTAGTGACAGGTTTTCAAACTTGAGGGGTGGTAGCTAGGCAGATGGGCATTGTTAGAAATTGACCTACCATTAAACTACGACTTTCTCACAATATTTTCTTCGCCGAAAATATTTATTATAGATTATCTGGATCCGAACCTATGTACATCGACACGGAGTCTGACCAAACTACTATATGAACCATCATCCTTTCAAAATTCGTATTTATTAATACACTAGCTGTGAGCCCGCGGCTGCGCTCACGTTTTATTTTTTTATACGTTACCCTAATTATTTTCCTTATTATTTTTCGATACTAAGATAAAGTAAAACTATTTCTCACAAATACAAAAACTTGTCAGTGAAACTGTGCTTTGAATTGAATTTTATGCGAAATTTCATGAGTTTTAATTTTTTTTTTACGTGGAACCATTATTGTTTTTGAAAATTTAAAGTACCTACCCTAAATTACGCGGAGTAAAAAATTGCATTTTTTGGTATTGGTATCGCATATATATTCATATCCATTTACTAAAAAAAAATCATTTTGACATTACAAACAGACACTTCAATTTTATTTATTTGTATAGATTAGAATTGAATAATAATATTACAAGAGTGTTGGGAGTATTTATCCGCTCAGTTAAATCATGCGTACAACATACTTTCATATAATACGAAAGAAATACTCGAGCAATTACAGATCCTTAAATATAACAATGATCAGAGTACCCTTATTATCCCCGGGATCCGTTGTCCGAATTCACACTCCATCGGTTCTTTATAGCACCTTTAATCCTCCGTTAACGAAATAGTAAAGTTAAATTAACCGTAAAAAGGAACGGGATCCACCCAATGCAGTATACGTCACTATCGAAATTGAAATTTCAAATGAAATCGAATGATAATTTAAAAACGAGCGTTTGTGCAAAATGTATAATAAACGAATAATTACTAAGGGATAATTACTAATTACATAGACTGAGAAAGAGAGAAATAAAAATATGTATGCTTATTTTCTAAGATATAATTCCTTCCACGATTCTTCATCAACGAATAAAGCACAAAGAGAAGATAATAATTGTATAGTTAAAAAGTTTGACTCTATCTCTCTCACGCATTATTGGTGTTATTTAATTTTCAAAATCGTGACGCTCTTATTATTATTATCGTGAGACGCACCCTTGAAATTTTACTTTTTTTTTTTACACGTTATAAACTTAGTGCTTTTACCACAACCTCACCTGTTGTTAAGTGACGATTTGATCCAGGATGGTAGACACACTAATCTAAGAGGCACAGGTTCTCAAGTTATGCTGCCGGAACATACCTATTGGTATTTGGCTACAGGTTTTAAAAGTTGAGAGTGGTAGCTACCTAGGTGGGAATTATTAGAAAACTCCCTACCACTAATTCTATGGTTTCTTCACGATGTTTTCCGCAACGAATGTTCAGGCTGATTTTAGAGTTGGATAGGTGGGTTGAACCCGTGTCTATTAACGCGGAATCCGGCCGCACTATCCACTGCGCAAACTTCTACGCTTGAAATTTTACTTAAATAAAGAAGTTTTTCGGGATTTCAGTCTTTCAAATAATTTTTTTTTTAATTTTTTGATTACATGATTAATTACATTTTAGTAATACATTTTGGTTACTGTGTATTGGAAATTATAATGCGGGACATACATTCTGGTCTGCACAGAGAATATAATTTATCCCAATAAAACTTTCATAGAAAGTTCCAGTAAGCAAAGAAAGTATTGATGTAGCGTTTATATAAAATTGGAAAAATATTTAATCCAAATGACACTACCAGAATTGTGTATGGAACTCATGCCATTAACAAAGACGAACAAAGACGAAAAAAAGTTGAAGTCAATTAGAAGATAGTTAAGGTAATAGTTAAAATATAGTAAACAACGTGAAATAAAACAAAATAATTATTACTCTTACAGGATAAAAAATGGTACAATTTACATATGCCAGTTTCGAGAAAACTGAAATAATTTAGTTAAGAGCTATGTGTTACATTTTTAACAATAGCTTTCAAATTAGGCGTACATGAATTTTGAAAGCCAAAATACGATTTGATAGAAACATTCTTGAAATATATACATTTTATATACAATGGCTCTTGAATGCTCCAATTAGCGCTTTACACAACGAATTTAATTAGGAATTTTACACGTTTTTACACAGTTTCGATTTTAAGCTAAGTTTAAAATTAATTCTCATACAAATTTAGATTTATTTTTAAGAGTAGAGTTTAGGTGTTCCGTAAATCATTTTTAAACCTCTTATCCCTTGAACTCCTTTGGTTTTTTGTTTACAAATGTAACATGCAGATATGGTTTAATTATAGTTTTGTTATATGTATGCAAATGTATTTCATCAAATCCAGTCGCTACGGGTCAGGAACTGGCGGTATATCCGGACCTTTTGAGTTATCTTTCGAAAACCATGGTTAACGTTTATCTTTTGGTTCGTTAATATTTATCTAGAATAGACAAATTCTAGTGTGTACCTTTTATTATCTATATTAGTCTATGCTATTATTATTTAGAAAGGGGTTATGTAAGTTTTAATAATTCTGTAACATTGAGACCTAGTAAGATTGATTATGATCGCCACGACATTGCTAAAGCTTTCTGCAGAAATCTCATGAATATTCTCTAGAATATTTTTTGGTAGAGTGCGTCGATACCTTCCCAGGAAACAGCAAGTGCTTACCCAGAATTCAATTGCATATGGATATTAGTAGATGAAACTATCACAAACTTTTATGTTTCGTCTGGAATTTCACAAAACCTGCACTCTTTTGAGTGCTCATTAATACTCGTAGCTGATTCCTACTGAGCCTCAAGGTCTCTTCAGCTTAAGACTGATTGGATGCTCTGAATTGACTCTTCGAAATGATTTTTCAGAATACTAGTCTATAATTAATATTATAAACATGAAAGTAACTTTGTCTATTACGCTTTCATGCCGCAAATTTGTTGACGGTGGCGTAGGATCGTGCAGGACAACCTATGGCTGACGTAGAGAGGGCTTTTGAGAGATGGATATTGGCAAGTCTATTAAGTAGTAGACTAACGCCTTTGCAATCAGTAAACAGACTGGTTGAGACACATTAGTGTTTAATGTGCCTCCCATTGGTTGGTCAGAAGAATCTCTCAACCTCTCAGACTACAAAAAGTGCTACCACACCTGCTGAGAACTATAGGAAATGCGAAAGCATTCCTATACCAAATAGATGAATCAAGGAATACCGTAAAGTTTTAGCCATGAATAATCTGACATAACTCACCCTTTGCAAACGAGGATGGGTTTACTAAGTAAAAATATTCCTATAGAAAAAAAATATTACATAGAGAAAAGTATATGAATCTTAGTATAAAATCATCCGGACATAGAGAGAACGATGTCATTTGTTCCACGGCCGCATGTCCGCAAAATGTTTATACGGTAAACAAAATAAATCACATCCACTAGACATGTTTATGAATATACCTGTTTACAGAGAATCTTGTTTTACGTAAGATTGATATATCTATGTAGCATTGACTTTTTGTTAATAAAATATATTCTATTAAACAGAAGTGGTTATGTTTCAATCGAAGTCACTCTATATCTTAACTCTATAATAATACTAATAGTAATAAAAACTATTTATTGCCAAAACATAATACGTAAGCTTAAAAATAATCATGGAGTGATATAATAATTTTGGCAATGGGACAAGATCAGCTGTTGCTAGACGGCATTACCACATTGCGCTGATTTTCAGCCTTTTTTTTAACAATAGAAATGCTTTTATGTATCCCCCTCTCAACAACAGAGAGGGGGTATGTGGTACTCGCCCGGCCAAGATGGGCGGCCGGGAATATCCACTAAAACTCCTTGGTGCCTTCTCACACCTTTTTGGCCGGGGAGCGGGAATTGCAAACTGTACTGCTACCGCTCGCTGATTTTCAGCCTGCCCCAGCCTCGATACATTATTAAATAATTACAATTTCGTGCAGCCGCTCGGCCCGTAAACTATTTTAATTGCTATAACAATCGAATACATACATATATGTAATGGAGAAATAATATAAGTTGTAAGTACATGTAAATGTAAATAATTAAAAAATATATATATATATATATATATATATATATATATATATATATATATATAACTAGATGTGTGACCGCACCTGCTTCCGCGTTTCATATATTCTGCCCTACGTTTCAATTTTATTTTATACAACACCCTAATTATCATGCATAATGAATTTTAGTACTAAAATAAAGTAAAAATATTTCTCGTAAACTCAAAGACTTGCCCGTAAAACTGGGTATTCAATCGGATTTTATTTCATTTTGTAATGTGTTTTAAATTTTTTACGCGTAACCCTAATTATTTTCGAATTGAATAGGTTTAGCGAATAAGTTACGCGGAGTGACTTCAGCTATCTGCCAAAAGTCCCGTCAATATCGGTCTAGCCGATCCGGAGATCAGCCGGAACAAACAAATATACAAGGAGACAGACCGACAGACAGATGAAAATTTTACAAATTGTATTTTTGGCATAATAATAATAATAAATAATAGCTAAATATTATTGTCTCTCATGATTATTATTACATTATCAATCACATGTCATTATCAGACATTCGTTTATAGCGTGTACAAAATGCTTAACTTGAGGATTTACTTAAATGCCAACAAAATTGTTACCACTTTCAGTATTAGAAGTTTTTTAAATACAAGAATTCTTAATGAATTACGGACAAATTTCAATCATGGGCAGGCACTAGTATAGATTATCAGCATAAAAAACCCATCAAAATCGGTCCAGCCATTTCGGAGATTAACCAGACGAAAAATTAAAAAAAAATGTGTTTTGGTAAAGGTACCGTATTCACGTGTATTTAGTAAGAAGTTGTTATTTTGATTTTTTCTTTATTTAGTCCCCTCACATCGCAGACATAATCCGAGTTTTGTTTACTTTTTTTTGTGGATTTATTGTTTTCATCTTATTTCTATTTTACAATCTTATTCTATTTCTTATTTATGTGTTCCTATTGCATTGTGGTTATGACGAATCTTTATATTTACTTAAATCCAATATTTTGATATTATAAACATATACACTTCACTGAAATTGTAACATTCAGTATTAAAAAACTAATACGGATTCTTACTAAGTATATTATTAAAATTAGAATTAGTGAGGGTCAAATAATTAACGTTTAAACCAAATTCGTCCGAGTAATCGTCGTGTTTCTAACTAAGAGAAGCTTTGTTTTTCCTTTGATAAGCTATCGTAAATTTGCATAATGGCCATCGAGAGCGACCTCTAGCGGTCATCGGGGATTTACACGGATTAACGGAATGGTACTTTGTTATTCGCTTACATTTCTAATTTGAAATAATTTCTAAAAATTATACTCTGTTTATTTATATTATCAGTTTGATATACTCTACCTTCAAGTTTGAAAACCTGTCGGTAAATACTAATAAATGTGTGTGTAGTTGCTTAGTGTATTTACCATCCTGGTGGTTTTTAGCCCCTATCCTTCAGACAAGACCCGAGATCTTATTTACATTTACTTAAATCTTGATATTTTTACAAATTTTATTATTGTACTTTTTTGATTACAGATTCATTGATTGATTCAACCGGTAGAGTACACTGCTGGACATAGGTCTCCCCCGAACAGGGGGGAGTTATCGCCACGCTTGGCAGGCGGGTTGGCGATCGCAATAGGTGTTTGTGGCTCTCAGAGGATGCTGCTGCTCATTCCATGGTTTATTTCAGTCGCCTTTTACGGCATCCGTGGAAAGATATGGGGTGGTACTATTCTTATTCGGTACCACAGAGTAAAAAATATTTAAAAATGAATAAAAGGAGGTCTTTAGACTTTTCTGTCGATTCCTGAAATTGAAACGACGATGGTTCAGTTGATGGTATGGTGGATTTCTCGTCGATGGACGTATGTTCATCATACCATCCATCCATTCAACCGAAAGACGTCCATTGCTGGACATAGGTCTTCCCCAGATATCTTCACGATGACCGGTCTTGCGCCCCCCGCATCCAGCGGATTCCTGCGACCTTCACCAGGTCGTCGATCTATCTTGTGGGGGGCGTACTCACGCTACGTCTAACGGTACGTGCTAGCCATTCGAGAACCCGTTGGCTCCATCGGGCATTGGTTCTCCGAACAATGCGCCCAGCCTACTGCCATTTACTGCCAGTTTAGCAATTCTTCGGTTAATGTCGGTTACTTTGGTTCTGCTGTGGATCTCCTCATTATACTCATTAATCTAATACAATAATAATTCTTAGCTTTTGCTAAAGAAACCCCCACTAGTAAACCATAGCACCATAAAGCATTGTCTAATAATGCAGGCAGGCATAATAACATACTTTGGAAACCACATGTCACTAATAGGTAAACTACACACATAGGAATAGATACATAAAATAACTTAAATTTTTTTACAAAACAGTAATTTTGTATTAATTGCGAACAGATATGCCTAGTCTCATCACAATTGTTACAATGAAACCACAAGGTGGGGTTGTATCACCATATAAGCTGCGTTATTTTCCTTGTTATTTTTTCTAAACACAATTATGCTAATGTCACGTAAATAGAACTTTATAACAACACTTCAGAAAAAGGCAGCTATTAACTATATATGTAAATTTTATTGCAGAATTTATGCTCTGTGTAATTGTTTCCAGTACTTGTGCGCAAATACAAAATTATACAATTTAAAATACAAAGAAAATGACATAATATAAGAATCAAATAAAGAGGTTGATGAGGAAATAATGAAACTATTATAAAAATTAAAGCCAGATTAAGAATAATCACGGCCAAAAAGTCTGCGTTTGCAAATCGACGCAAAGTAAGCAAACGTCGATAAATATGGACATGATTCTACGCGGATACACGAAGCTAGAAAACGGTGAAAAACACCCTGTATAAAAGAAATGTGTCTTATAAAATTTCTATTTCTTATGCGACATAATAATACTAAAAATGTGTTGAATTACATTTCACGAAATCGAAAACATACAAATAACTTACGTTAGTTAGAATTCTATAATTTTCCACATGCTATATATATAAAACGAACATGAGAAAAGTTTTATGTACAACAGTATAATTCATGGAAAACGCTAAACGAAAACCATTCCTAGTTATACGAGGGTTCCCCATAAAAAACACGAGCCATGTAATCAGCAATCTACGGTAAGTGATCTCATACCGAAGGCGAAATTGCCTGAATTTATCATCATGACGAGGGAGTTTTCATAACAGAATTTTTGGAAACTTTCTCTGTCAGGTGTTTGGGTGACAATATATAGGCTCCTATTTCTAAAACTGTTCGACTTACGTTTATGTTATCTGGTGACATGGCAATGTATACAAACTTGTTGTCAATTACAGCCGTGATTCAATAGTGTGAAGATTATTAATATATAAATAAGTATGGGGTCATCTTACGACTGGCTTCAATTTGCGATCTCTTTTTAACTACTGAAATCCAAAATCTTAATCCTTTTTTTCTCTAAACTGTCAGACCAGTGTCAGTTCAGTCAGAAAAACCGAAGTATATTTTGTTTGGTCTTTTTTTAACTTTTACGATTGGATATTCAAACCCGCGATTTTAAAAGTAATTTATTTGGCTATAAAAATTAAGTGTTCGATCCTTAATAGTCTTCACAGAACTCAGGCACAGAGCTTCTTTCGAAAAGAAGAACAAAAAAAAAATACTTATTGCGGTAGTCTACTATGTATTATGAAATTAATAGTTCTGTAAATTTCGTGGTAAGCATTAATTAATGACCCATATTAAATCATAGACGAGAAAGTTGGGAGAGGATATAAAATTGGCAATATAAAGTCATACAGAAAATAATGACTTCATAAATACTACAATAAATGAATATTATATAAATCATAGATCAGACTAATATTTTAACTTGAAAGAACTCAAATGTCCGTTTTATGATTTAATGATTTCTACTATCACGACGCAATTTGAAAGAATACAAATCGATGCGATCGTTTGAAGCGAAGATAGCACTGCGGGTAGTGCGGCCAGATTTTACGTTAATCGACGCTGGTTCGATCCCCATCTATCCGACTTTAAAATCGAATTGAGCTTTCGGTGAAGGAAAACATGGTGAGGAAACCATAACATGGTGGTAGCGTATTTTCTAACGATGCCCGCCTACCACCCTCAAGTTTGAGAACCTTTCGCCAAATACCAATAGGTGTGTTCCGGCATCATCACTTGAGAACCAATACCTCTAAGTTTAGTGTGTTTACCAACCTGGGCCACATCGTCATTTAACATCAGGTGAGATTGTGTTCAAAGCACTGAACCTATTACGTATAAAAAAAAACATAATGAACTTTATAATTTATATTAAGCATATTACGTTAATATCCATCAGTTTTATCCATTTGCGGCCTATAGTACTAATTAAAATTAATAGTAATATACTTTTAGGATTAAAATTAATGTTCTCAAAACGCTATGAAATTGGTTTAATAATCGAAATTAAAAAAAAAAAAATAATTTTATTTCTACTACCGTCCAAACTTGGCATAGTATAATCTAGATATAAAGTTGTAGGTATTATGTATTTTACCGTGTAAACATTTAATTTAAAATTAAATTATAATAAATTTCGTCTATATTTTATTTGAATAAAATTAAAGATTTAATATTATTTGGAGCAGCGTAGCCCTCTCCTAGACCTTTCCATATATCCCTTTTCATTGCCTCTTGCATCCATAGGGGTCCATATCTCTGATAAAAGACATTTCTCCAGCTTTTAACCAGTCTTCCTGTTAATATTAACCATTGTTTATTTCCTGGAACTGGAAGTTCTATAATTCTATTAATACTTTTAGGATTTAATTGATATAAAAAATACTCTATAGCAAAAAGAATCCTACCTACGAGATGAATCTTATAGAAGGTCATACAAATATTACGTAAGCTTATTTTACATATACGAGTATACTTTGCTAATTGTTGATGTTATAGAGAACAAGAGGCGGGTTGTCTGAATGGTAATTATGTAAGCAATCTATGTTTTTTGTTTTAAATGCTTACGTAATCACGGAGAAAGGAATAAGAGCTGAGTAATTACTGACAAGTGGAGTTTACTATTGGTGTCAAAATGACAAAAACTTTCTCAACATTATATCGAATGTCTGAATAATAGAACCATTACAAAGTGTAATATGAGAAAAGTTGAATCTATGATATTTCGGAATAAATTTATTACTTTTTTAATATTCATTTTTTTAATACAGATTTCATTAAAATGTACAATAACCTTCAATAAAATATTGAAATAAAGATTAATATCATTTTATGATTTAAGTAAATTGAAATGTTAACTACAAAATAAATAAAAAATGTTCTACTTGCTATATAGATCAAATAATATACATTTTATTATAAAGAAAAAATGTATGAATAAAATATGAAAGTTTTGATGTAATAAACCTAATTTCTCATACAATCCTTCACGGCGACAAGGTCGTTTTCCTTAACCTTAGACGTATCTACTTACTTGTACCGGTTCGCTTTTTAATAAACACATTCACTGGATTTGAGCGGAAAAATAATTCTATGAAAAGTTTGTATACAATTAATATAACCAATCTATCAAAGTGTCTATATCCTTACATATAAATCATGCTACGTTTACTATTCTTTTTCGAATTGGCTTCCCCAAACAGCTCTTTGTCTCCTGATTTCTGGAGATCTAGCGGCCCTCTCCCTTTTCTTGTTTGTGTCCTCATTCTGCAATAGAACTTTTTCGCAGAAAGAGGTCATAGCGATCCAAGCATGTTGCTCCGTAATCATGGCATCTACGATTGCCGATAGCGACAATTCTTCGCTATTGCTTTTCTCAGCTCCCTTCTTTCCTCAACCTATGTCTTGCTTGTTTCGAGTGTGTGTTAGGCTAATTCCTCCTCACTGTCACAGTGGGTAACAACATACCGATTCTTCCTTTTTTAAAAACCTGGTACAGATATCTGCCGAAGCATCCGTGACCTGTAAGTAGCTGTACTAGTCTGAAGGTAAGAGTTCCGTGCCTTCTATCTAACCAATCGAATAACAAAGGACGAATTGCCATGATTGTTCTGAACTCCGCTGTTGGTCTGGCGAGTCTACCCAGCCACTCTTGTCTGACGTCTTCCTGCATGGCCAACTTCTGTGTCTCTATCTCCCTGAGCGCGACGCGTTCGCCCATAATCTGTCTTCTCGATCACCATTTGTATAATCTTGCCTGTGCGAATGCTGCAAGATCCCATGGCATATTGCTCGCCAGCATTCATGTCGCTTCATGGGCCAACGTATAATAGCCCTTAATCACTCTAATTGCCATGGTCCGTTACAATCCGCATATTGTAGCAGTGTTAACATCCTTGGCTAACAGAGTTTCGTGATACATATGCGCACTGTACAGTTCCATAGAATACACCTTCCATATAATAATTCTCTTTGAGTAATACTCTTAAGCGCACCACTCCGATGTACAACGTTCTGCATCCTGCGCCGGCTCCTCCCAGGTTCGGTAGAAATCCCGTGAGCGCTGTGGCATACCCCATCACTTTGGGTTCCAGCTGGTGAAAGTGCTGTCAGAAAATCCATCGACTATACAAGACTCTATCCAAGCCTAGTCTAAGTATTTCATCGTTGACGTGACGTTATTTCCTTATCCTGCCACAGTGATATAAGTATCGAGTGGAGGAGCTCTGCGTGCGCCATGAAAACAGATAGACTCCGTTTTGTGTAGGGCCACCCCGTATCTCCTAATATTTCCGACCACCTGTACCACACTATCTGTGGCTAGACAAAGAGTCTCATGGATGTTTCTGCCTCGCGTTGTCACCAGTATATCGTCGGCATAACATATCATGTTGGCGCCTGGTATGAGAGCGCCCGCAGCACCCCGTCATAACCCATGTTCCACAGGAGTGCTCTAGAACCGACCCTTGTGTGCACGAAATCCTTCCAGTGTGTGATCGCTTATCCCATCCAACGCACGCAACCTGTCTGCCTGTCAGGTGTGCTTCTACCACTGAGTTCAAGTAGCGAGGGAAGTCGTGAGAGCGTATGCCTTCTTTTATGCATTCCCAGGGGAGGGAGTTAAAAGCATTGATAATATCTAAGGACTCCGCAACCATTTCCTTCTCCCCCCGCCTCCGGGCGACCATCTATTCTGAAAGATTCTTGACGCGACGGATTGCGTTAATCGTAGATCGGCCCTCCCTGTAGTCGTATTGGGCATTGGATAAGTCCAGCACGACTCTAATGGTCTGCTAAGCGTCTGCTCACAGTCCTCTCGACTAATTTGGCAATCTCGCTTAGTAGGATAATTCGGCGGGATGCCGAGGGCGAGACCATATGGCATTCCAGTTTTGCCAGCAGACTGCCAACTTTCCATTCCAAATGAAAACATCCGGAATACATACAGCCACTGTATTAGACTACGGACCATTAACTCCAACGCCTCTATAGCCAAAACTGCGGCTCGGCCTGGGATGCCGTCAGGTTCTAGCGTGGTGTACTTTTTCCTCAGTCTACTAACTTCCCCATCGAGCTCCTTCCTGAAAACTGGTGAAATCTGCCTATTCCCTGAGGGACTACAAACACCTACTGCGATCGCGAACCCGCCTAGCAAGCGTGGCGATTATGGCAATTCCCCTCTTAACTTTAGGGGAGACCGATTCCAGCAGTGGACGCCTTTACGGTTGAATCGATGAATGGATAGATGGATACCAAAAACACAATTTTTAAAATTTGTGTATCCGTCTATTTGTTCCAGATAATCTGGATTAAGCTGAACCGATTTTGAAGGAACTTTGTTTGTTAGGCACCTACTTTTGTTTTTCGAAAATAATTAGATTAAGAGTTCCGTGTAAAATATTAAACTATGGGAAAACTCTAATAAAATCTGATTAAACGCCCAGTTTCATTGGTAAGTGTTTGAATTTGTGAGAAATAGTTTTGCTTTATCTTAGTACCGAAAAAAAATAAGGAAAATAATTAAAATTCCATTAAAAAAAAATTAAACGCATTGAAGAACATATGACACACGAACGCGTACGAACTACCGAAGACACGTGGTATCTGAAGATTCTAGAAGTAACCACAACACCACACACCCACCACATTTCTGAGGGAATTCATCAATCTAATGTCTCTGAAATTGTATTAGGATATAAAAAATAAAGTATAAATAATAAAATCAAGGTACGTATAAATATTCCATGATAATTTACAAGCGAATAAATATATTAAAAAAAATGTTTGTTCCAACAAAACCTTTGAATAACTTACAATCTTGCGTGGTAATAAAAATATTTTGGCAAGCTCACTTTATGAATATCGTCTACGCTGCCTTACATAACCGATGAGTTCTTATTATTTTCTCATATGTGGAAATTTCAATTGTACGGGAATGTCGAAAATCAAGTTCGCTTGAATATTATTCCACGAAAACTAACTTCAGTCACTTAGTAAATAATTGTAATAGTTGGTATGTGAATGTCAGAAGAAATATCATAATAAGATATTAACTTGCAAAATTGTTGTTTCTTAATGTATTTCTATAACTCAGTCTTATGCGATATTTTTAAGCTTGTGGAATTTTAAAAAATCTTATATACTTAAAAAAGGTATTAGATCGACAAAATCTCCCATTTAGGTAAATGAGCATTTTATACACCTATGCTAAATAGTATCAACAGAACTCTTCCAACCATTATCACAATTTTAGATCTATATGTAATGTAATGATATATTTACGTCGCATACAAACGAAGGGCCTAAAGGCAATCTTGTATACAATGGATTAACGCACTAAGCAGGAAAGTTGATCGCGGTGAGACGCGATAACTCTGTAACCTCCTCCGGCAAAGGCGCAAAAGGTGCTCAGTATTGCCGATTAAGGAAAATGGGGATTTTTTAACACAGGTGGCAGCTCAAGGCAAGATTCGTACCATTTTGTTTACCTTGCGCTGGCTACCATTTTAAGCTGAGTGCCTTAAGAGGTTATGCGAGCGGTGTTTATTCCACACAAACGTATTCTCCTTTTTCTACTCTGGATAACAGTATTAAGATAAATACAATATAATTTTTTTTTTTATACCAAATAATATATATCCACCACAAACATGCCATGCCATGTACGTTTTGATTTTTTTGAAGCAATAATAGCTTAGTTGGGAGTTCAGTCGGATTTCGCGTCAATGGACACGGGTTATACATAAAAGGTTATACCGAAGACCGAGGAGAATAACCTACCCCTTTGTTTAGCATCTGTGGACTTCGAAAAAGCCTTCGATTCGATTCAGACCTGGGCTTTACTGCAGTCTCTCCAGTGGTGCCAAGTAGACTATCGGTATATCAAATCATTGAGGGATTTGAATGAAAACGTCACCATGTTAGTCCGATTACAGGACCAGACCTCGAAACCTATACCTTTGCGGCATTGCCTTAGACAGGGAGACGTTGTCTCTCCGAAACTGTTCACCGCTGCGCTCGAGGATGTCTTCCAGGTTCTGGATTGGAAAGGACTTGGCATCAACATAAACGGCGAGTACATAACACATCTCCGCTTTGCCGATAATATAGTATTTATGGCTGAGACCGCTGAAGACCTAAGTACGATTCTCGATTACTTCAGTAGTGACTCCGAAAGAGTTGGTCTTAAAATGAACATGGACAAGACAAAAGTCATGTCTAATGTCCATGTTGTGCCAACTCCTATAAAAATCGGTGACTCTATGCTCAAAGTTGTTGACAGTTATATAGACCTGGGACAAACTGTCCAGTTAGGTAGGTCCAACTTCGAAAAAGATGTTAATCGTCAAATCGGTTGGGCCGCGTTTGTGAAGCTACGCAGAGTATTCTCGTCCGAAACACCGCAGTGTCTCAAGGCAAAAGTCTTCGACTAGTGTGTGTTGCCAGTCATAACTTATGGCACTGAGATGTAGTCACTTACAATGGGCCTTATTAGGAAGCTCAAAATTACCCAAAAAGGCAATGAAGAGGGCTATACTCGAAGTTTGTTTGCGTGATCGAATCAGAAATGAGGAGATCTGCAGTTGAACCAAAGTAGCCGACATTTCTCGGAGAATTGCCTAACTGAAGTGGCAATAGGCTGGCCACATTGCTCGTAGAACCGATGCCGGATGGAGCCAACGGGTTCTCGAATGTCTGCCACATACTGGAAGATGCCACGTGGATAGGCCCACAAGATGGATCGACGACCTAGTTAAGGTCGCGAGAGTCCGTTTGATGCGGACGGTGCAAAACCGGTCATCGTAGAGATCTTTGGGGGAGACCTATGTCCAGCTGTGAACGTTTTCCAGTTGATGGATGGATGTATGGATGGACACGGGTTTAAACTCAATTATCTAACTCTAAAATCAGCCAACGTCATGAGGAAGCCATACCTTGGTGGTACGGTATTTTAACCTTTATAATGCCTTTCTGGGTAGCTACCACCTTAAAGCTAGAAAACCTGTCGCCAAATACCTATAGGTGTGTTACAATATAATAGAAATAGATTTCTGAAATACCTACTTTGCAAATTTGTGGCAGACCACATATTCTCTTAAGTGCTCACCTTAAATACCGCTGAATCTGTTAAGGCCGTTCGGATCAACAGTGTTTTAGTAAGGCTATAAGGAATCGGGTTGTAGGAGTGCTTCGTCACAGGTGTACTCAGATTGATGCGAATATATTATTATGAGCCTGCGCTTTCGCCGAAGAAAAATTTATTATGAAACAATAGCACAATGTTAGGGCATTGTTTTAATATACACCGGTCTAGTTACCACCGTCAAGTTTGAAAATCGATCCCCAAGCAAATACAGGTATTTTCTGGCAACATCACTTAACTGTAAACTTAACGTATTTTCTATACACTAGTTCATCAGTATTTCAACATAAGGTTGTGATCAAAATTCAGAGTCTATTCAGTCTAAAATAAAATTAGTAGATTTCATAAATTTCAATACTCAACATGTGAAAAAAGACAATGTAGCGGTTAACCGCGCATCAAATATTCGCTAAGTGCGTACATTGAACCCGACGCAAATCGTATTTTTGTGTTGTCAATAAAAATCCTACGTGACCCGAAGTAGAAGACAGTACTTTTAGCCTTTTATTTACTTAATCTAACATATCATACGGGCCTTGATTTCTTTCGGATAGGTGCTAGAATTTTTGGAATATAGGTTACATTAAACATAGATTGAGCATACGTGTTATTATAGTTTTAATTAAATTGTAATATTAATAATATTGTTTTGTTCTGTTTAGGGATCAGAAAATACTAAATCAGAAATAATATTTTGACCTCAATGAAGTTATTCTATCAAATTGTATACATTTTGCTCACTGTCTAAGGCGGCTTTCTTTATCATAATAATTTCAAGACAAAATTTCTTAACAGCAATTTTCTTATCTCAATTTAAAAACTTTCTCCTTGAGAAGTAACATCAGATTAATTATATCAGATATAATAATAACTCATTCTATTTAAGTACTTACTTAAATTCCCGTTTAAAATCATGAAGAATAATTATAATTAAAACTATAAACTATTTTTCTTTTAGAATAATCGTTTCATGAATAAAAAAATAAAATTATATTTAAATGTAATTTAATAACCTTATTGTCGTAATATCGTTATTTCTTACTTTTTCCGTAATGTTAAAATGTGTTTTGTCAAAGACGTTGTAATTTTCTTCCTTTCTTATGTTAACATAAACGAACAATTAAGTTAGGATTAGTTTGACGAAAAAGCGACAATCCTTTTAATAATTTCTGTAAATTCATCCTCCTTACGTAAATAATTAGACGCATTATGTAATCAATAACTATACACAAATACATAAACCCGATATTCTAAATCAAATCACTTTTTATTCTATCGGCGTTTTATAATAGCTAAGTAATTTATTCTCAAATAACTAATGACCTCAACCCATCTATTTATCAAACTTGAAGGGCCTCCGTCAGTATTCTATTGTCAAAAAAACCCATCTTTCTCCAATACAGCCACAAGATTTTCAATTTACGTTCAGTCATTATTGTCGTATTTTAAATGAAAAAAGAAAGAAAAAAATCGCTTCGTCTATCTTCGCCGACGAATGTCCTTCCATTATACGAAGGGGGATAAACATCTGAGCTTGACTTTTTAATAAGAATGGCATTATTCGAAATGAGGTAAGTCAGAACTGGGCTTGACTTCTTTAAATGAATGGGCATTACTTATACGGAATTACATCAAACTATATAAATCTAAGTTAATTTAGGTATTGTATTTAATTTTATCAAGTAACAAATGTGGTGGAAAATAATTTAAAGTACCTATCAGTATAGCCTTAGTTATTTCTGTCACATATAGCAGTGCTTGCACTGTTATATTCCAGTGTAAATGGACCGTCTTTGGATGGACATTTGTTTTTTCAACAATGACCCTGTCTCTCTTCTCTATAGATGTACGAGTATATGAAACTACTTATCGCTGAATAGCAGTCTGAGTGGATTGCAGGCGCAATTAATATCGAGCCGAGCAAAGACTCACGTCTATACGAATCATTTTATGGTAGCCTCCTTGTGTCAAGGTCAGAACGAAGTCAACCATCCATCCATTCCATAAAAATATGTTCACTGCTGGATATAGGTCTCCCCCAAAGATCTCCTCAACGACCGGTCTTGGGCCCCCCGTTCTGGTCAAGTCATCGTTATCGATCCACTATATTTTCAACCGCAAAGATCACCACAATGTTAGTCGATCTTTTACAATTCACCGTCTTATTTTCCATTTTGATGGTGGTCGTGGATTATACCATTTAATATCAACGTCTACCGTTATAGCCATAAATTAGATGTCAAATATTGGTAAATCTACATTCGTTTGTCCTTAGGAAAAACTAAACTTGTGCAAACAGTGATTCTTTAGGGTACATCTCGTTTCGAGATCAGACTAATTTAGAGGCTTTAGCCGTGTTAGATGTTGGCCGGTATGATGATATCGATAGTCAATAAATATACTGTCTTTTATCGCTAGTTCTTTGTTTTTGTTTGTTTGTCTATTATTGCAGACACATTGAACCACCAGATATATTGAAGTGATTTTACCAAGCCCAAATAGAAATATTAGGAATCCCTTCTGACCAAAACCTGTACTTATTAACAGTCAGTATCATGACGAATTAAATTCACAAACATTTTTTTCTAAACAAGTAGAAATAGCTAAAGCTGGAATACTAAGAATTAGAACTAAAAGTTGGTGCAACGTAATAACCGCAATTATTGGCATACAGTTACATAGAACGCCCTTGCGTACACATACTTTTTATTTAAATTGACTCTTTTAAAATTGTTTAAGTCACGAGACAAAATATTCTTGGAATAAAACTTACATATTTTTATATGAACTAATTATTGGCACTTCTTTATAATTAAACTGACCTGTAGATCATAAAAGCAAATAACATTTGAAGATTCATATATACCGTGCATCTTGTGACGGTTACTGTTTTTACTACTGTTAATAGCTTTGTTTTTCTCTACAATTTCTATTCCTCACTATTAATATATATTTTTACTATCATCATAGTTCATGAGGACTATTGGTAAAACAAGGAATTATCTTAGTGGCTTACTTCATTTTTACTCTCTTAAAACGTTATTTTTTATCGTTAATGTAATAAAATATACACTGACTGGTCAAATACGTCGTGTGTTCAAAAAATAAGGTGACTTTGTATTTTTAAGAAAAAATATTTATTTATTTATTTATCAATATTTATGTTGTCCTCATTCAAAGTAATCCTACTTAGATACACTTATGCCAACGGTTTTTCCAATCCTCAAAGCAATTCTCATAAGCAGTTTTCGGTATAGCCTTGAGCTCTTTCAGCGATGCAGTCTTTATCTCCTTCAATCGTTGCAAATCTCCGTCCTTTCATAGGTCTCTTTTGTTTTGGGAACAAGAAAAAGTCACATGGGGCCAAATCCTGTGAATATGGTGGCTGAGGCATGATTGTGGTGTTGTTTTTGGCCAAAAAATATCTAACGAGCAAAGATGAATGATGGCATTCTCGTGATGCAAAAGCCATGAATTCTTTTTCCACAATTCTGGACGTTTTCTTCGTATTGCTTCTCGCAAACGGCGCATAACTTCAAGATAATACTGTTTATTAACCGTACGACCATATGGTAAGAATTCCTGATGTACCACGCCATGGTAATCGAAGAAAACAGCAAAATTTTGACATTTTATCGAACTTGGCGTGCTTTTTTCGGTCTTGGCTCATCTGGGCTTTTTCATTGGGACGATTGGACTTTGGTTTCGATATTATAACCATATACCCATGATTTGTCACCAGTTATGACTCTTTTGAGTAAATCTAGGTCGTCGTTGACGTCATTCAACAGTTCTTGAAACATGCTCATGCGACGGTTCTTTTGGTCAAAATTTAGCAATTTCGGAACAAACTTCGCTGATACACGTCTCATGCCCAAAACGTTAGAAAAAAGCGATATACCAACATCCTCAGCAACTTTTCTGATAGTGATTCGACGATTTTCCAAAACAATTTTCTTCACTGCTTGAACGTTTTCATCAGTTGTTGATGAGCTTGAGCGTCCAGAGCGAGGCTCGTCATTGGCATCTCTCCGGCCATCTTGGAAGAGTTTGTACCACTTGTAAAAGTTTTTTTTACTCAGAACAGTTTCGCCGTATGCCACTGTCAACATTTTAAGTGTTTCGGCTTTGCATTTTATTTTATTTTTTACACAAAATTTGATGCAAATCCTTTGATCCATATTTTTCGATAGCAAGAAATCGCCGAGCACGCAAAACACTTATAACCTTTACGCCTATCACAACCAAACAAAAAACGCTATACACTTGAAACTTGGTACAGATGTTCGGGAAGAGTGTGATAATCGAAAGTACGTTGCCCGCGAAATTTGAAAAGTCACCTTACTTTTTGAACACACTCGTATATTTATAATTTAAATAAAGAATAACAACCCCACTAAAGTACAGACAGATGTGAAGGCCTTGCCTTACCATAAACACCAGTTTTCTGAAAAAACTACTTAGTGTAGTTTTTTCGTTTATTTGTTTGTATTTTAAAATTACGTAAAGAATTGAAATATTATCGTATTAGAGAAGGACAAACAACATAAATACTAAAAGTGGCTATAGCTTAAGATGTAACAGCGAAGTTCACAGTTGCAGTCGAAACGCTGTTCGCATATCGTTTAAACTAATGCCTACCTATCTATCTTTCTAGAAAAATGATTGAAGCGTGCTTTCGCCCACGCATGTGCCTGCGAAAACACAATTCGCTTCGTCGGGATTTGTCACCTAATTTCCTAAATTAATTTATAATGTACCTTTATTAAAAAACCAAATACATAATTAATAATGTTCTTCTTCTTAGATAAGGGCAATCTGTGTACACACAACTTGTGCCAGTGTCATGTGGATTAGATGTATTTTCAATCTTATATCAGTGTAACCAAGCTCCAGCAAAATGGTGGCTCATCCTGGACGAAGTTTCCATGGAGCTTTTTCGGTACCGCAGAATAAATGTTACGCATTATCTTCTATAATAAACTTAACTCAAACACAATAACTAAACTATACCACACAATAGGCCATCAAGATTACATGATATAGAGTCAAATACATAAGTTAAATGAATTAAAGAAAATAACTGCTAGATGGACATACTGAGAACCCGCCAAAACCCCCTAATTAATAATTTTATTGATTTACATATAGACCAATGCCATCTGTTATTATGAAATGAAGTTAAATTAAGAATATTAAATTTAAATTTTCTGGCCATAGTTATGAAAAAATAAGTGTCAAAATAATCTTAGAGAATAATGCTTTATTTATACGCAAAGTTTCATCCTGATCGTTACAGCGGATCCCGACAAAACAACTTTACATTTATGTACAAGAATTACTCACTTTTTATTATAAGATTTATGTCATCTATACTAATAAATAAAATTGAAGTGTCTGTTTGTAATGTCATTTTTTTAAATTAAATACATATTTACGATATACCATATACCAAAACTACAATTTTGAAAGTTATTGCTTATCTGTTCCGGATAATTTCCGGAACGACGGGACGGATTTTGACGGGACTTTTTTTAGTAGATAGCTAAAGTTACTCCGGGTAACATAGGGTACTATTAAATATCTAAAATAATTAGGATTCCGCGTTAAAAAATTAAAACATAAATAATTTAACAAAATCCGATTCAATGCACAGTTTTACGGGTAAGTGCTTGAAGTTATTACAAATAATTTTAATTTTATCTTATTACAAAAAAAATAGGGTTCCGTATAAAATATGTTCTTCCGCAGTGAAGAACATCTGAAACGCGGGCGCAGCCGCGGGCACACAGCTAGTCAAAAATAAGTAAACCATAGACCCCTGGTCACCATCAATGTTTACGTAATCTTGGACGGTCTGTATAGTAAATTAGAAATTAGGAAACCAGAAAATAAAAATATACAACTCACAACTGCCACACTGCGCGACACTATAGAAAAACATTCAAATGATATTATTACGTACAATTTCACATATTTCTTTCGCACGTAATATTTCGCCGAAAGCCTTGTGAACATTTTACGGTGAATTGGTTCTAGATTTCATTTTTCCTTTAAGGATTTTTTTTCCGTTCCTTATATACTTTCAATCGTACAAACAATCTCGTGTGTTTGTTTCATGTTTTAAGATCCAATCTTCTAAAAGAAATTCGTTAAAAAATATCATAAATAACTCAATAAAAACAATTATTATTTAAAAGTCGACTTTTCCGTTCGAAGATCACACAAAGAGTGCCTGAATAGTTCTTAGACGAGGTTAGTTATACATTTCAAACTCATTATTATTTTAGTCATAAATTCTTTCTACACTTTACAATTACAGAAACAATCTAAAATAACAGTTCATCACAACAAATAGACGTTAATTTTTTTTTAAACCTCTTCACTACTTACCCATTCGTTAATATAAGTTAGTATTTAGATGTAAATAAGAGAAATCCAGGAGATAAAATTATGCTACAGTAATCGAAAATTTAATTATACGGTCCGAGTTTCTTAGAGACGTCTCAACGTTGCATTTCAGTGTAAATCTTAATATTTACTCGAGATTAATTCAACACAGCATTAGTTTTAGTCTGGAAATGATTGATAAACATGAAGCAAACTTAATCATTTGTCGCCTGCAACGCAACGTCTATACCAAGACCGAGGCGCTAGACCGGTCGTCGTGGAGATCTTTGGGGTAGACCTATGTCCAGCAGTGGGCGTATTTCAGTTGAATGGATGGGTGGATGAAACGTCTATGCTACCAAAAATCTAGTCAGTGGTATACGTTTAAAAATTAATATTTTAGTTGTATAACTAAATGTGCAGACGAAACTTTATGTTTGAATGCAACTGTTTTTGAGATGGGTTTATCGTGTAATTACTAAAACTCAGAAATACAGGTAAAGTTGCTCGAATTTACGATTTGTATAAAGTTGGGTCTTCAAACAATAAATATCATGCATTTCTGTTATAAACACATTTGAAACCTGAAACTATTCAAAGGTGTGCATTCGTATGCGATCTCAGTTACAAAGCAAACTATATAGCAGAGTACATTTAGAAATTAACCATACGTGTAATGTTGTTTTGCGTTTCCAAAGTAAAGCTTTGTTATAAAGACAAGTTAGGAATAGATACAGGAAAAAGGTGTTATGAATATAAAAGAGAATTATAAACTTGTTTCCGCGTATGTCAAATAATAGAATGAAATGAAACCTTCAATATGTTTCGTAAAGAGAAGAAGATATTCTAGAGAAGTCATTAATTCATTTTTTGAGTAAGACCAAAGAAAAATGGGATAAGTGCAAGGAGATGATGATGATGATGTAAATGTCAATAATATAATAGCATACAGACTAATAGTTAATTTTAATTTAAATTTTCTTACATCAATATGAAGTCACAATGTCTTATGATAAACGTAGGCCCATCGAAAACATCAGAAATTACGGCTTATACAATCGCTGATTCCAAAACGAAGCGACGTCATTATGACGGGTTTTATATACTTATTGCAATGAATTGACTATCTTATATACAATAAAAAGAACATATTTAATAAAAGTACGGTATTACCTTTAGCAAAAAAATAAAACCCAGAACGTCCAATAATGTTGTGATAAACTTAGCTATGTGTATAAAAAAGTGACAAAACCAAAATTAGCATAAATTTAAATGTCGATAACAATTAAGAATTTATTAGGTATCTACATACTTATATACTAATAAATAAAATTGAAATGTCTGTTTGTAATCCCAAAATTATTTTTTTTACAAAATAGATATGAACGTATATACGACACCTATACCAAAAATACAATTTTTAAAGTGTTTTTCTGTCTGTCTGTTTATTCCGGGTAATCTCTGGAGAGACTGGACGGATTTTGACAGGACTATATTTGGCAGATGGTATAAAATCCGATTCCATGCACAATTTTACGAGCAAGTGCTTGAATTTATGAGAAATATTTTGACTTTATCTTAGTCTTAAAAAAATATTTGGGTTCCGTACAAAAAAATACATAATTTCAGTTTTATAGTCACTTCCAGTATAAAATTAAGAGTTTCTTTAATCAAGCTCGGTTCAAATGAGGACACGAGATTATTTCACGTCCCTACAAGTTCCTACTCGTTGCATCCTTAGGTAGATTTTGTAAATCTTTTTTATTTGCCTGTAAATGTATCATATTTACAATATTTTATGGATAACTAGTATTATTAAACATATTTGAAATAAGAAATAAAATGTTTCTATAACCTTGAAAAATTATGGGTCTAATACTGATACGAGTGGCAGTAATGATGTTAAATTTTAATATCATGTAACGACTTTTAAAGAAGTAGCAGTGAAGATAAAGCTCTTTTAGGTACCTTCTTGAAGATTCCCATGACATAGTCCTCAGGGAGAGCTGAGCCGGGTAACCCATTCCACGATTCTAGCGTAGACGACAAAAAAGTTCTAGAATGCCTTTGTGTTGTCGCGTTTTGGCTAGGTTTAAGGGTTTGGTCTTAAGCTATCGTATCGTATCATCCCCAAATCTATCCCGTATCGTACCCATACCTATCCCGTATCGTCCCCATCCCAAATGCGGCGGACGGCCCCGGGGGGTTTAGTGGGTATTTCCGGACGCTTCACGTGCGGGTGAGTGCCACATTGGTGCGGAGACGTCCCTCTGCACCCCCTTACTCATTGGGGGACTTCGGTTTCACTAATGCAATGGGTAAGGGTAGTGCGTAAATGCATTCCCCTCGACAAAAAAAAAAATTTAAGGGTGTGGGGATGAGCATCCAGCCAACGATGTAAAGTGCGAGTTTATAACGGCTACGAGACCACTATATTAAAAGTTTCTCAGAGCATGCTCCATTGTACATACGGTAGAATACACAAGAATCTGGCCCAGGATGATAAATAAATACACTAAACCTGGAGGTTCTAGTTCTCAAGTGATGCTGCCGGAACACACCTATTGGTATTTGGCGACAGGTATTTAAACTTGAGGGTGGTAGCTACGCAGGCGGGGATTATTGGATAATGCCCTATCACCATGCTTACTTTTCACTAAACCATTTAATATTTAAAAATGTAATTATCATCAAGTCAATAATTTGAAAGAAAAAAATATTATAGGAGAGTTAAGCCACGAGAATATCTAGTATTATATTTAAATTAAAAAATTGTTAATTATATTTAGGCACTGGTAAGGCGTTTATGAACGCCGGTTCAGAAAATAGCCCAGTCATCGAGAAGAATTAGCGAGATACTTGATCTGATTTTGTGGTAATATGTTTTTTTTTTTGTAGAACTATACAACATATTGTTACAAGATTTATTAGTAATTACACAGAGAAGGGTGTCATTTCCAGACATCACCATAGCTCACATAATGATCCACCCTGCATAACCTTTGCAAATTAAAATTTTCTTTACATGGTGCCTAAGTTATTGCCGGTAAATCGGTAATGTACTTTGAAACTTTGTTGTAGAATTTAATACTATTACCTAAAAAACTCTTATTGGTTTTACTATGTATGTCTGAAATATGGAACTGTTTATTTTTTATGTTTATTCCTTTTATTAAAATTATGCTGGTCATTATCGAGGTCAAACTTGTCTAAATGTTTGCGGACATACAATAAGTTATCCTACATAATCCTCCATTTAAAATGTTTACAGCTTAATTTACTAATACAAACATATGAGAATCGGATCGTGCAAACAATCAAGAAGTGTATACATCAACCCACGTGCCAAGTTAAATTCCAAGAATAACCTAACGAGGCAAGCTGTGCAACCGTTACGTTCCCATTATACGGGGAAATCCCATTTCCCATTGTGGACTCCGGATCTAGGTGTCGGCTGAATTAAACCCGACACAATGGGTAGTCTATTCGTTCCACTGCGGTATCTATTGTTAGTTCGGAGGGTTGTAATTGAACTATTTAGGTTAATTATACATTGCTTATAAATGTTTGTTTAACATAAAGCGTTAAAATTTAATTTAATTGTTAAATTCTAAAATAATATAGAAACTAATTAAGAATTATGAGAGACTGAAAAAAATGATTTATAAATTACAATGCTTGATTTTAAATTATCGCTTCGTTATTTAGCGACTAAAATTCTAACGTGGAACATAAAACCAACGAGTATGGTATTTAAAAAAAATAAACAGTTAAGACGGCTAGCGGTCGCCTCTGAATTTGAAAAAAAGGTATTTCAGAATTTTATTGCTGTCGCTCTGTGCCTCGCCGGCGGAGCTACCAGTGCGAGGGTGTTTACTCGCAGCTCGCGTGGGCCTCTCGCGGGCTTTCTTACATATCAGTTTGTTAATTGTTTTTATCCTACGGTTTATATTCAATGTACTTTTTTTTAAATAATAAGTGTTCATTATTTTTTGTTCTAATTATTTTATCATTATCATCAACTAAATCAGAAATCACCAGGGTAAGGTATTTTTAAAAGACTAGATTGAAAATGCTTAACACAATATGCTGGTATTAAAAATACGTTTTCTACAAACTAATAACTAAATTTAACTGTTAAATCTTTACAAAGTATTAAAAGAAAATCTTATGTGTGTGTATTTATAAACCCAATTTAAAAAGTTAGATGTTCCAATTTTAAATTTTTTGTACATTCTTCGATGCTACTCTTAAAATTTAATTGATATGAAATAAATCTTGAGAAATAACAATATAAGAGAATCTATCTTATGTGATGTTTGCATACACGAGTTAAATAAACGGAAGATATCCTGGCGAGATCTTAGTTTGTCATGTCCCTATATTTCGTAAATATCGTGGAGTTTTATGTGAAATGGTTTGGTTTTTAGACACAAATGAAACAAGTACCGACCACAAAAATATTATCTGCATAAATATAACACAATAGCCGCCATTGTTCTAGAACGTTTTATGTAAACTAAATAAATACGATAAAATTCTATTGACATAACTCTAATAATTATAACATATAACAGGTAAATATGAAAAGTACTAACGAGCGTGTAAATAACTTTCCAATGTATTGGATTTACAATGTATGTGGAGTCAACCATAAAGGTATGACCACTGCAGAAATAAGAAGGACAATTTTTTTCCAACCTATCTAATGCTGTTGACCGGAAGCTCCTTTACAGCTTCACCGTACTTTTTGGGCGAGTGCTGAGGGCACTTAGCCAAAAAAGGTAACTAGACCAAGGGTTTGAACCTCGGATTACAATTATTTTGCAGTACTAACGATTCCCTACCGACTCGCAAGTTAGGTACAAAACAGAAGCGTGAGTTAATTTACAAGTAGCCCCATCTATTGGTGATCTATATTATGGTGGACAATGATTTTTAATTAAGATTTAATGCGATAATAAATAATTGACTAAATATTATACTTTTCATTATATTATTACCCAAGAATTACTGTATAAATATTGAGAAGTGATTTTGTTCGTTTATTACGAACTACTTAATATTTGACCTCGATATACCAACCAAGGCAGAATATACGTGTTAAACGACTGTGTAGATAGGCCAGATATTAGTCTAACGCAATTAATCTGAGCAAGGTTTCACCCAGTTAAGTCTACGAACATGCGCCTCTTTAATTTGAACTTTAATGAATACCACATAGGGTTGGAATTTGTAAATTTTTACATGCCTTACAGTTACTTAATATTCGAAGTCATTTATAATTTTATGTTCACTTTTATTACTGTTTTCCCTTGTTTCGTCTGTATGATTACAGTGATTTGTGGATTAATAAATTATTATTTGCCTTAATGGCGCAAATGTTATATGATCATATTCCGCGTTGAGAGATGTAGGTTCGAATCCACCTACCCTAAACCATAACGAGATCATTTGAGAGCCAGTATTTTTAATCTTGGGGTTACCGTATTGGGGCTATTTAACGCTTGGGACTCTACACATAGTACTAAGCGGAGTCGCTTTTACTTTATAAACGCTTAAACGTCTGTTTATCCGCTAATTTCTCATTAACTACTTATCGGATTTGGATGCGGTTTTAACAGAAGATTTATTATTTAAATACCACAACTGCAACGCTGAATATATTTATTTAGAGTCTGTAATTTACATCAAAGAAATACCTACACTATTATTAGAGATTCAAAAACGGCTGCTTGAAATTTAAGATAGCTTCAATAATTAATGCTTCAAAGGGAAAACGCCACAGAGCATAGAGGTTCGCTACGTTTCACGACTTGCATTTAAAATGATCCGTTTGATAAGCTATGGTTGTAAGTTTTCCAGCTAAATCGAATCCTTTATTTTAAATAACGTGCACTAACCAAGACTGTGTACATTGTGCGCATTTAAGAAGAAGTTTTGTTATCGTACTAATAAGTGGCAAGATATTTTACTGTATAAAAATTCAGATTTTTATTATAATTTAAATTTAAAAATGATTAAATTTATGATTTCATTTTAAAAAAAAGTTAGCCGTCACGGGACGTCTAGCAAATGTGAACCATTAAAGTTCATACTATAATTTTGTAATTAGGTAATTAAAACCAATAAACAAATATGGAGTAAAATAATAACATTATTGATTCAAATATTTTAACCACTTCATGTTGTTATTTCAATCTATCCATTCAACCGAAACTCGTCCACTGCTAGACATATGTCTCCCCAACAAGGGGGATTGCCATAATCGGCACACTTGGCAGGCGGGTTGGCGATCGCAGTAGGTGTTTGTGGTACTCAGAGGATGCTGCAGCCCATCCCCTGGTTTATCCCTCAGTCGCCTTTTACGCCGCCTACGGGAAGACACGGAGTGGTACTATTCTTAGCCGGCGCTACAGATGTTTAATATATAAAAAACACAGACAAGGGATTCGATAGTGGTTAGAGGAAGCATGACGGTACATACCGAGGTCGCCAAGCCTCGTAAAATAACTTGACGTCGAACCTCTCGCGAGATATGGCGTTGTCAGGGTGTCAAAAGAATGCATGTGTATGCGCCTCCTGTACCTCTGACTTCTTTATGCCGGTTAGATAATTCCGTGGACATTTTAGTCAATCGGTGGAAGCTTCAAGCTGAAGCCATCCTGGTACACGAGTCATCGATCGCTACAGAGAGATCGGTCAGTCTATCGTGCGGAACAACGTATGCATATACCGAAATTTATGCATACGTCGGTACGTTCAAAGGAAGGTTTTTACCATGCTAAAAAAAGGGAATGATGTACAAGAGAGCGTCATGCCGTGTACTGTTACAGACTTTAGCGCCAACAGATATTTCATATTTAAAAATATTCATGTGAGTTGATTCAATTGTTTTATAGTTAGAAGTCCATTATCAAACAGAAAGACAGTCATTGCCTTTTATAATGTAGAATACTTACAAAGTTAAAAGGTTGAATGATTTCAAAGGTAACATAGTAATTTTTTTGGATCTTCAAGTTTCTTAATAGACTTGTACAACGATCGACTTTATAACAGTTTAATAACTTTATAATTAGTAATGTACTTGAATACAAAACAAAACTTATAAATCGAATAGTCCGCTTGGAATAATGAGAGATGATTAAAAATAATCAATTAACCCCTTGAACCAGCATTTACGCCACCTTTTCATTGTTTTCCTATTGTCTAATTTTTATGGGTAACCGACATATTAATCAGATGTGAAATATATTTAATTGGACAATTCAATTATGTTACATATAGCGTGAACTAAAGAACCTTTAAAAGAATATACGGTTGGCGTACAATTTGAAATACTTACTGTATTCAATTTCGAAATGTAGAAATCAATTTCTATAGCTTTGCGCTCCAAAGAATGAGTTATAAAACACGAAAGGGACAACTTCAGCTCGGGCTGATTTACCCATGCAAAGTAGGCGAAAAACATTATTTCGTAGTACCCTGTTTCCTCCTTCAAAACTGAACCGATTTTTAATTTTCTTTCAGTTATAAAATAACAAAGAATTTGGCTATGCCTCTACGTTTGAAAATGGCGGTCAAAATAGAGTACTTTTCATTTTCAAAGGTTCCTAGTTTCTATAATAACCAATTTATGGAACATACTAAGAATGACGGTCGTGGATATGTATTATTTGGTACAAAATTTATAACCATATTGCTATTATCCAGGGAGGAAACAGAGGAACAACGTTTGTTTGGAATAAACGCCGTTCGCATATCCTCTTAATAATTATTATTACCTAATTAATTTGCTAAATTATAATTATATGGATATACTGTATGGGTTAGCTTTATATCACAACTGGTATTAATTGTCTCAAATTAACTACCTATTTCTATAAAATCGGTGACTGTCTACGCTCAAAGTTGTTGACAATGATGTATACCTGGAACAAACCGTCCAGTTAGGTAGATCCAACTTCGAGAAAGAGGTTAATCGTTGAATTCAATCGGCTGGGCCGCTTTCGGGAAGCTACGCAGAATTTTCTCGTCTGAAATACCGCAGAGTCTCAAGACGAAAGTCTTCGACCAGCGTGTGTTTCCAGTGATGACATACGGCACTGAGACGTGGTCGCTCACAATGGGTCTTATAAAAAAGCTCAAAGTAACTCAAAGGGCAATGGAGAGAGCTTTTTTGGATTTTCACTGCGTGATCGAATTAGGAATGAGGAGATCCACAGAAGAACCAAAGTAACATTGCCAGAATAATTGCTAAACTTAAATGGCAGAACCGATCCACGATGGGGCCAACGGGTTCTCGATCGATTGGCTACCACGCACCGGAAGATGTACGATGGGTAGGACCCCCACAAGGTGGACCGACGCATTGGTGAAGGTCACAGGTATCTACTGGTTGCGGGTGGCACAATGCCGGTCATCGTGGAGATTTTTGGGGGAGACCTATGTCCAGCAGTGGACGTCTTTCAGTCTAATGGATGGGTTAATTTGGGATTGCGAAGCGAAGTATAAACAATTGAAATGAAAATTTCAAAAGGAAAAAAAACAGCAAAAAAAAAAAAAATTAATCGTCGTTATCTGGCTAATTCTAAATAGTTAACTTTAACTGTTAAAAATTAATCATAGTATACTATAATAAGCATAAATGTGTACACAGTTCTCTTGTTACTCGTACATTTGTAAACATAATTATATCCTTGCAAACAGACTCAAGGGTTAAATCGTTTAATGCCTCGTACAAACCGAGCCGCCTTCCTGAAGAGCCCTTTGTGATACCGCTTTGGGTATGTTCTCCGAGATATTATTTATTTTATCTTCATACTAGAATAAATATCATTGTTCCCGGTTTAAATTTTGATTAATGTTACACATATCTATGGAGTATCTATTTGGTTGCGAGAGCCTTTAATTTCAATAAGCCCGTATATAATAGATTTTTTGTTTTACAAATATGAATATTTCTTTGTTATCCTTATCCTTACATTTTGTAATAAGTAATGTCTCTCTGTTTTTCTGTGTATTTGTTCAAATTATTCTTTTTTTATATTTATATGTATATTATACGATAAAATTTTATTATTATAAATTATAGTATATAAACTATTTAGCGACTGCGATTTTTACGGCGTTATCGAGAGTTGCCGTTAAACAGAGATAAGAAATATCAATATTATTTTACTCTTAAATTGGTCGCATAAGAAAATTATACAGCCGAATTGAGAATCTCCTTCTTTTAAAGTCGTTAACAAATAAAAATAACCTTCACTGCTGCATTTCTTAGTAATTTCGATAATTGAAAAGTACAGTTTATTGATTAATAATGACTTCTTATTGTCGTTATTTAGAGTGGATGTGAAGCTACACTGAGTGTATCATTGTATGGATAACACGACAAACCATTCAAACGAAATTTTAGGGGTTTTTCTTTGAATTTATATTATTTATAAAAGTTTTACAGTGACTATTCTTATGCATGCAATAGCTTACTTAACCACTAGCATATATATTTCGTAAAATAAATGTGAAAAGCAGAAAATACTACGGGCCATAATTAGAATACATTATATGAACTCGGTATATCTGTACATCATCGATTTCATTATCAGTGTTGTAAGTTGTATTAAGTAATTTTAAAATCAAATTCATTGCCTTAGCTAGAGTTGTAACTTCAAACATTATTGTACCAAATTCAAAAAGAAAAACATGGCTATAATAGTGCGCACGACGAAAGGTAATTTGTTTTAATTACATCAGATTAAGAGAAATGGGTGATATTTTCTGGGTAGTCACGTTAACGTTGTCATACTGTCATTTTTGTACTACATCTTAATAATCGTCATCTACCTACGCTTATACCACTTTCATTTCGGGTCGGCGCAACATGTCTTTCTCTTCCATTCCACTCTATTTATAGTCATCTCTGCATTCACTCCCTTCTAAGCATATCATCATTCACACAGTCCATCCATCTTTTCCTTGGTCTTCCTCTTCCCCTATACCCATCCACGTTCATATCTAGTACCTTTCTTACAGCATCCTCTTCTTTCCTGCGCATCATATGTCCAACAAATTTACTATATTTTATATATATTAATAAATAAAATTGGAGTGTCTGTTTGTAATGTCAATTTTTTTTTTAACTGAATAGATATGAATGTGTAACCTATACCAAAAATAAATTTTTTTACAAATTTTGTCCGTCTGTCTGTTTGTTCCGGGTAATAACCGGAACGGCTGGACGGATTAGGACGGGACCTTTTTTGGTAAATAGTTACTTCGGGTAACTTAGGGAACTTTTAATTTTCGAAAATAATTATGGTTCCGTATATAAAAATTAAAACGCAGTAAAGAATACATGAAACACGGCTGCAGCTGCTGACACTCAGCTAGTATTTTGATAAAAAAATGAATATTTTAAACTGTTTTACATGAACTGTTCGAATCATTTGACGTCAAGCACCCCACATATTTTTACAATCAATTTCAATCGCTTTTGAAATTTCTATTATATATATAGAGAAATATATTTTCTTTACTGTTTAGTTCGGTTAGCTATTAAAACGTGTTTTTCTAGAATTTCGAAATATACTATTTGTATATAAACACTAAATTCAACGATAGTGACTGAACAAAAAAAAAAAACACAAAGAAAGTATCTTTACCTATTTATAATTAATATATTATAATAACGAACTTGATATTAAGCAATTTGGTACTATCGTTAATGGGGGTCAGATGGATCTATCTTATTTGTCATGACATGGCGTACGGGAGAAGGTCTGAAAGGTAAGCAATATTTATTTATAAATTTCAATTTTTATTTCAAACTTATGACAATTATGGGTGTGATGTAAAATCCTTGCTTACAATTGCTGACCATGGAGGGGGGGGGGGTTTGTCCAATATGCTCAAAATTTTGTCTATAGTCCGTTCCCGGACCCTTGCTCCAACCATAACCAACTCCAAATAGAGTATATGCCAATTTAAGGTAATAAGTGTGCAGGATTTCTATGTCCTCTCAAAATATGGTAGACTGAGAGTACTTTTTTATGTATATGTATATACTAGCTGTACCCGTGGTTTCGATCGCGTGGAATTCAGACAATTTGAAGCCTATATTCTCCGTCTAGATGCAATCTATCTCATTATCGAAATATATTTAGTGGTTTAGGTGTGAAAAGGTAACAGATAGAGATAGCTGATGCACGCGAATTCGTCTGTGTAGAATGAATACTTACAGTACCCTATTTTTACTCCAAGCTTTCATTAATCTCAGTACAAATTAAATAAAATAATCAACTGTTCGTCTTGCTCGTTTTCAAGTAAACTTTGCAGCTCAGACCTAAAGGTGACACGACAGTTGATCGATTCCTACCACATGATGGTCGTTCGTTATTTATACTTCTAGGGGTAAAATTTCATTGTTTTAACTTAAATAGAACGATTTTTTTTGCCCTTTAATCTTACAACCTCTAATTTCGTTCGTCTTAGTTTGATAATTAAGGACTTTTGATCCCTTACCTCTACACTACTTAGGGATGAAAATTTAAAAAAAATATTTTTTAAGTGAAGACTTACATCATAAGCATCTATTGCCAACATTTCAAGATTGTAGGCTCTGCGTTGATGAATCATTCAGGTCAAGCAGTTTTTTTTGTATATAGGTTATATTAAAAAAATATATATTTATAATTATATTTATTTATAGTATAACAGCCAGATTGTTAATCGGGCCACAGTTTTCTCGAATATAGTAGTGATTAATCGGCTTTGTTTCGGCTCATAACTGAATTATTGCAAGCCTGCGAAGTCGCATGTGGCCGTAAATGAGTTATCGGGGCTTTAGAGACCTTGCGGTTTGCGGGTTGATGTATCCATTAGATTGATTAAATGTTATTGTTATTATATAAGTAACACTTTGTAAATTATTTTTTTATTATTCTCCGAACTCAGTAATACGACGGGAATCACCGCATAGTCTTCTCGACTGAAATATCGCAGCGTCTCTGAATGAAAGTCTTCGACCAGTGTCTGTTGCAAGTGATGATATACGGCACTGATACGTGGTCGCTTACACTAGGTCTAATCAGAAAGCTGAAAGTTACTCCAAAGCGCATTACATTTTTCAACCCCATCTCCGGAGTTTAACTGAAAGAAAGAAAGAAGAAATTTATTGTCGGATAATAAATAAGTAAATTACAATAAGAAATATTAGAAATATTTTTAGGTTTATCCAACAACACCCAATAGCTACTTTTTGCAGCATCACCTTGCGGTAGATACTGCAGCGCTGGTTTTCAATAGGTTATAAATAATCGAATCAGGCATGAGGAGATCCGCAGAACAATCAAAGTACGTAAACACATTTCTCGCAGAACCGATGCCCAATAATAATTGAAAAATGATTAATTTTTGTAAGTATAATATATTTTATTATTTTTTAGTCTCATAACATCGTCACAAGTAATTATATTTAAAAGGCATAATTTATTTTTTATATGATAGCCGTTTGTTAAATTTGGAATATTCGCTTATCCAAAAGATTCTAGCCGAGATAATGGGACGCACTTATTAAATTAATTTTTTTGTCACCGGTACTTTATAAGTGTGCAAAGTTTACATTTAATTTTATGTTTTTAAGTCAATCAATTTTTTTTTAAAAAAAAAGAAGAAACTAACAGCTATTTAAAATAGAAAATTAAATCTAAAATGAAATGAAAGCAAAAATTATCTGATACTCAAATAATAGTTGTAAAGGAAGCCGTATTAATTAGACCACAACCACTGAGCTCAGTTCCGTAAACAGAAAAGTAATAAAATCATAATTAATTACCGCCCGCAGCGATGAATATTCATGTTATTACCTCTTTAAATTCCCCACCCATCCACGATATAAGATGCAGGGAGTGAACTGCAGGAAGCTTGGAATGTTATTAAATATCGCCCAGGCATAACCTCCCGCGTGAGAATTTTTCAATAATCTTCGCTAACCTTCGAGACGTCCTTGTACGGATGAATTTAATTAATATTACCACACCCTTGTATGCTACTTAGTTTTCTCAATAGCTCATCAATAGTTAATATGTAAAAATATATTGACAAATAGAGAAAAAAAATGTATTTAATTGTGTTTCATCTTTGTTTTTATATATAGATTGTTGACAGCTTCGAAAATACGTGATAGCTGAAAATCATTTGAAGTGGAATTAGTTAAATAATATCAACTGTAGTATTATCCCCTTACATAGTTCTCGTCGTTCCCTAAAAACTTATTAAAATAATGATGGATGAAATGTTATTTGTTTGTCAGATAGTATCTTAAAGTTTAAAGTAACTCATTAATCTTAAAGGGAAATTAAACGCTTCGTCTGAATTTATTTTTGATTAACTAACTAATTTGAAACATCAGAAGAGGCTTCTATCTATAAAACATCCCATTAATATGATTATAATCGAGATATCGAGTTTATTAAAATTTATAGAAGCCGCTCGTCAAATGGAGGTAAATTGTCAAGTCGTTCTTTACTTAATTTAATTATACTCACAACACCTTTGAACCTATAAATTATTCACACCGAAATGATAATTAAAGACTCTCTTAGCTTAGCAACGCTAGCAAATTAAACAGGTTTGACTAAAAACCTATATTTCAATAATCATTTGTATAATAAATTTAATAATGCTTTGTGTTTTTTTTTTCGAGCTGACTAACGCTGCAGGTCCTCGGCAGCTTAGTGCACTTAGCAGGAAAATGGTATTTAGCATATGAAGTGAATCACTCTAGGACTGCTACCGGCACGCAAATTTCGTGGTATTCATCCTATTTAAGCCTATTGACTGAGCTAAATAAAAAAGTATCTTAGGAACCTTTGATTGTTGTATGTAGTGTGTCAATATGTAATTTGAAATGTATTGCTTGTGTTGTTAGTGCATAAAGTGCAGTGTAAGTGTAAGTAAGTGTTTGAAATTCTCGAAGGCCCATTTCTATTATAAACGGTTACTGGATTCAGCCAAACTTAACACCAGTAATTGACGATAGTTTGTAGAACTATCAGTGTTTCTCGGGTGCCTTTTGCTTACCATCTTTTCTTACTATAAACATTCATCAGAGCATTCACTCAGCGCAAAGCTGAAGAAGCCCTGATGCTCAGTAGGAATCAGCTACGAGTATTAGTGAGAGCACTAACTGGGCACTGTTGTTTGGGCAAGCATATGCACAACATCGGTGTCCAGAACACAAGAGAGTGCAGGTTCTGTGAAATAGCAGACGAAACACCAAAGCACATCTTGTGTGAATGTGATCCATTAATACCCATTCGTAATCGAATTCTGGGTAAGCATGTGTTGCTTCCGGAGGACGCTCTCTGACAAAAAGATACTACAGTATATTCAGGTTGTAGGTCTAGGCAGTGAGCTTTAGCAATATAGGGGCGATCACAATAGATCTGACTAGGTCGCAGTGATACAGGACTGTTTAAGCCTGCATAGCCCCTTTTCGAATAATAATAATAATAATACTATAAACATGAGATTTAGGTGAAGGAAAAACATTCTTGTAAAGACATAAAAATATAAAATCCTTCACTCACACAAAACTAATCTTAACGAGACTTTTTCTCATTCTCATGTCCTATTGTTACATCCATATTATATTTCGTCATCTTCAAACAAATTGTTAGGGATAATTGTTCACATAATTAAAGACTTACTAGTGACCGGTTGTGATAACGTCGAAAGTGAATGTTATGTAAAGAAATTTCGGGATTAGAGCGTGGATGCTGACAATACTTTGAAAATACTTTATACTTCTTACAGTTCCATCTTTTACCGAAATTAGATACTATTAGGGTTATTTATTCAGTAGAACTGTACGTCATCGATCTTATTAAGAATAACTGTAGCAGTCATGTTGGTTTAAAAGTGTGTTTCGATAACATGACTTGAGGGCCATTATTTTCGGACACTTGGTAACACAGTGTAAGCTCTATATAACGACACTGAAGGGACTCTGCATTTAATGTTATAAAGAGTGGCGTTATAAAATGGAGAGAAGAAATATCAGAATTATAAAAAAATTAAAGTTTTTTTCAGCCTAGTGTTAGTAGTTATGTACGTAAAAAGCTATCTTATTTGAACGCTCTTCCGTATAGTTTGTTATTTTTGTCTGACGTCTTCTGCTGCACCAGTAATTTTGTTATATTTTTTTTTTTTGTTAAATTATTATCAAATGCTTCTTATTCTTATGTTCTCTCTTCAACTCATGAAGGTTGGCTACCACATCTGCACACTTATACTTTTCCTTAGCACCGTCTATTCTCTGATGTCAAATAATCACAATTTTTTCTATAACTTTCCTACTGTTTTCTTTATCCCGGCGAATTTTCCTTACATTATTAATTGCAAGACCTCATCGTACCTGCACGAAGCGATGATGGCGCAGTAGATAGTGAGGCCGGATTCCGCGTCAATGGACGCTGGTTCAAATCCTCCTACCCAACTCTAAAATCAGCCTGAGCTTTCGGTCAAGGAAAACATCGTGAGGAAACCATAGTATGGTGGTAGGGCATTTCTTAATAATGCCCGCTTGGGTAGCTACCGCCCTCAAGTTTGAAAACCTGTCGCCAAATACCAATAGGTGTGTTCTGGCAGGATCACTTGAGAACCGGTACCTCTAGGCTTAGTGTGTTTATCATCCTGGACCACATCGTCACTTAACATCAGGTGAGATTAAGGTCAAAGCATTGATCCTATATAGAGTAAAAAAATTTAAAAAAAATTGTCGCAGTAGTATTATTTTTAAGTAACAATCAAATAATATCATGTTTGAGATAGACTATATAACAAATATCGCCTTGTAACACAAAGAGTTATTTTGTTATAAATGTTGTTTGTGGAAAAAAAACCTGCTGCATTCCTGAATATGTACCTCATATATACAAAATTACATCATTTGACAGTTTGGAAAAGCTTGAGACTCTGTCAAACTTTAAATCCAACAATAATAAACAATTTTAAAAAATAGTCAGTATTTTTTGAAAATACTAAATTTACATAATTCATTATAGTTTACAATTTTTACACAAGGTAGTTCCGTTTTATAGAAGCACCGCATATATATGTATTTTACTCGTAAATAAAAAAGGTTAGCCAGTAAAAGGTCTATTAAAACGTTGTTGTTCGAAGCATAACTGTCATTTTTACGATACACAGCGTCTCCTACTTAAGTTTTTCAATACATTTCACACAAAGTAACAATTTTATGATGCTATAAAACATTGAAGTTACCATACGTCATTCTATGAAGTCGTACGATTTTTCTTTTGTTACCAAGGTTTCTTATACGCTTACTTGTATTAGAAACGAGCAGTGGTTAATTCAATTATTTTAATCTAACATTATAATTCCTTAATTCCTAAAAAAATAGTAAAAATATTTATATCTTATACATAACAAAAGTTACTCTTACTCCCTATTTCTCCATTAGTGGACGTGTATTTTAAGGACTGATTGACTTAGTGTTGACCGGAATGGCCTTTTTTGTAAAAGGAGATTTTACTCCCGGTATTCCGGACATGATAGAGTGGTATGTGGGACTTGCTCGGCGTGAAGCGCCAGGAATACCCACTAAAATCCCACGGTACCATCCGCCGCCTTTATGGAGGGCGATCTGGGTTTAGCTTTGATCGGAATGGCCTGATAGTTTCATCAATTTTTTTGCGCTTAAGGCACTCCTCTTTAAAAATGGTAGCTATCACAAGAACACTAAAATGGTACAAACCTTGACTAGAGCTGTTATCAGAGACGTAGTTTCTTCGGAATTTACTTGACACTGAATCACCGGTAAGGGAATAAGGCGGTCTCTACGGTCCCTCCCAGTATGCATGTACCTGCATGTACAATGGAACGCGTGTTTTGCACCTGCATGGAAATGTCACTATATTAAAGTATTTAAGAAGTTATTATTATAATAGTACTTGTAGAGATAAAGTGAATAGTTAAAAAAAAAATTGACAATGTTTTCTTTAAATATAGCCAAGGGGAGTTAGTGTCACATGGATATATGTAGTTCACGACTTAGAACTTATAGTAGAGTCAGTCGAGACACTTTCCAACAGTTGCATACTGTGTATTTTTAATACTGTCTCAAGTGCTAACACAAGTAGCTTTTACGACGTAAACAAAAATAAAGTAACTCGACGTGTGTTGTTCGCGTTATCGGAACTATGTATGATATACGTGGACAAACACATAAGACCACAATTCATGGTTAACATTGTCAGAGGATTACAGTTACAAAGAAATGAACAATAAATTAGTTTCGCCTCAATTACTTATGACAGTGCTTTGATCACAACCTGACCTGCTGTTAAGTGGTAATATGTTCCAAGATGGTAAAAACACGCTAAGCCTCTCCAATGACACTGCCAAAATATACCTATAGATGCTTTGGGACAGGTTTTAAAATTAAAAGTGGAAGTTATCTAGACAGACATTAGAAAATACGCTAACATCACGCTATGGCTTCATCACGATGATTTCCTTCACCGAAAGTTCGGACTCATTAAAGAATATGATTGGTGCTTTCATAGATATAATATGTCGAAAGACCCGGAATACGATCACAATATCATTCAGCCATCATCAATACATTTACAAATTCCTGGGATCCCTCCGCCATTTATCATAAATTTTGGTATTAATGATTCGAAATTTTTCTAATGTTAACTCATTTCAAAGAAGGTAAAATACGCATATCTCTGTCTATATTAAAGAAACAACATGCCAATTTTCATCTTTCTAAATTTCAAATTTCATAGCGTTTTTTAATTAATATGCTTTCCAATGAGCTCAAGACCAGAGTGTTAATCATTGCACAGCGCATAAGTATTACCATAGAACATGGCAAAGTGGCCAACCTTGTGGCATCAAACCCCTCTGGAGGCGAGCGAGCTTCAGCTCACTGCATCCACTATTTATAATTAAATTTTAGAAATTAAAATAGCATTTAAAATTGTAACAAAAGATTTAAGAAAACTTTAAATTACGTAATTGCTAATTAAATAGTACCTACATAATTAATACTTACATTTTTTCAGTTGCTTTAAATACATTTTTTAAACATATTACAAATTTGAAGGGTTTTTTATAAACCCAATGCTATTTGAAATAACTATATTGATCTCTCCATTTGTAAATACGTCCGTCTACCCTTTTGGCGCTGACAAGACAAATAAGAATGAGATCAGGGACATTATGAGCGCCCGGAACTGCGATGTTAGTATGCATAGCGCGGAATACATGACAAGGCCTTGACCGAGAAATGAGAATACGCGTGGAGGCTTCTTAGATAAATATAGACATGGTAATTGCTGATAATATTTAGGCAGTAGTACAAATGTATACCATGTTTAAACATGTTCATTCATACGCTTCAATTATACGCACACACCTTAACTTTAATTTTCTTCTTTCTTGACAAATTTCCAAATAAAGACAAGTTTTTATTTAGCGTAAGCTAGAGAAAATTTCGTGAAATTGTAACACAGCTAGCAGTGAGCAGCTCAAGCCAAGGTTCATAGCATTTAGGTAACCTTACGCTAGCTAGTATTATTGGCTGAGTGCCTTAATCGCTGAGCTAAGCTCAGTGAAGCTGTCAAAGCCTAGAAGGTTAGAAGCGTTCATAATAATAAAGCCTTTTTATTTCCGAAAGAGCTACAAAATCCAAACAAAGTTTTATATATGATTTTTTACTATATAATGTCTCGCAGTTCGGTGTACTTCTTGGCATAGGCATCCTCCAACTCTCTCCATTGGGCTCTGTCATCTGCGACTCTGGCCCTATTTTGACCCAAGGGTAAGCGCATGTTGTCTCTACATCTTACTCTCGGACGTCCTTGCTTTCTTGTAGCCTCTCTTGAGTACCATAGAGTTACTTGCTTGCCCCATTTGCCCAATTTGCAGTGCAACATATGTATGTACAGTCCATGTCCATTTTAAATGTTCGATACGAGCTACTATATCTGTTACTTTAGTATTACTCCTTATCTCCAAACTACTGATTTTATCACTAAGTTTGACTCCCAAAATGCTTCTCTCCATGGCTCTTTGTGTATTAGCTAAATCAAAAGAATTTACTCATTTAAAAAAAAAGTATTTATATAAACAACTATTCTTTCGTATACAATATTCGTATCAACGAGGTGATCTTTAGTAAAATTAAAAAGTTACCTTTCTCTTCCACTGAACCCCTAAATACCGAAAACAACGATATCAATTATTTTCATGCAAATTAATGAAATTATTATTGTACTTAATTATAAATTAGTTATAAGATGTCCGTCAAAGCTGTGAGCGCCTGTAATGGGTATGCTATCATAATTAGATTCATATGATTAAGTGGCTAATGTATAATATGTGTGCTGTTGGTCCTGCCATTTTTATAATAAATAAATAAATATTTTGAATTATTTGTAGTTCGAACAGAATGTTAATTCCCTAGTAGGTATTGATAGTACATATTTTTTTTAAACTTTATAACTCGAATTTCAAAATCCAGACTTCGTTGGTGGAAGTTAGTTTGAAAATCTAAGACGTCTTATTAAAAATTCTCTGAATTATGTATTGCTATGAGAGTAATTATAATAATAATAATAATACAACTGGAATAATATACTTAGAAATTATACCTTTCTAAGTTGAAATATTAGTAATTAATGTGTCGATTACCCATAAAAATGAAACAGTAGAAAGACAATAGGAAAACAATGGAATGCTGGCGTAAACGCCACGATAGTGCTCAAGGGGTTAAATGCTTTATATTCAATAATATTAAATAGAAAATAATATGTTATTATTTATAGTAAAAAAAAAAATTAAATCGAAGAAATAGTTACATGATTTTTTTCGTATTATCCTAAAGATTCAAAATATCGTTTCTACCATGTGAACTGCAAAAGATTAGTCTTTTAGTTGGCATTTAACTCGATTACCATGAAACCGATTGACGTATTTTTTAAAGTCATAATCTTATTTTTGTTCAGGTAGGTAGTTAATATTTTATAAAATATAAATATAGTTTATGATAAAAGTTTTTAAAAAGCGAATAAATTTATCACAAAACCCATCACCGTCACGCTATTTGTACTTATTACCATAACCAAACTGTTGAATATTTTAAAGTTATAAATCTATCAAATAATTATAAAGAACTGAAACGGAGTAATATGCAAGTAAATTCAATTACCTATCTATAGCAATTAATTCAACCGAAAGACGTTCACTGCTGGACATAGGTCCCCCTAAAGATCTGCTTGATGACCGGTTTTACACTACCCGTGTCCATCGGAATCCCACAACCTTCACCTCAAGTCGTCGGCCTCTCTTATGGAGGGCCTACCCAGGCTACATCTTCCGGTATGAAGCACCCATGCAACCATGTGCCCCGCCCATTGCCACTTAAGTTTGGCAATTTTTCAGGCAATATCGACAATGCACATCCCTTTCCATTGTCCTTTGAGTAACTTTGAGCTTTCTAGTTAGTCTGGTAGAGATCATGGTCTATCGAGTTCTAAATAAATAGGCAACTTATATTTTCAAGTTGAAATTAATTATATTACAGACTAGCCGTGATCTCGCGGCTGCGCCCGCGTTTGATATAATCTTCACTGCGTTTTAATTTTTTTACACCGAACCCTAATTTTTTTTTTTGTTAAGATAAAGTAAAAATATTTCTCCTACATTCAAGCACTTACCAGTAAAACTGTGGATTGAATAGTATATTATTCAATTTTTTTTACACGGAACCCTAATTATTTTCGAAAATTAAAAGTGCCATAAGTTACCCGGAGAGCTTCAGCTATTTACCAAGAAAAAAGTCCCGTCCAAATCCATCCAGCCGTTCCGGAGATTACCCGAAACAAACAGACAGACAGGTAGACAAAAATTTTATAAATTTAATTTTTGGTATCGGTATCGTATATAAATCTATATCTTTTCTATCCATAATCGGTATCTATTTATTAAAAAAAAATGACATTACAAACAGACACTTCAATTATATTTATTAGTATAGATAGGTAAAAAGATGACATCAATGTTCAATTAAGTCAACAAGCCATTAAGTTGGTTACCAGAGCATAGCTACGTATTTTCTTCCTAAAAAAAAATACGCACAAGCACTTCCATAAAAACATTTGCCTCTTTAAAACATTTAAATTATCGCGTACGCTACCCAAACCAGTGTTTCAGAGTGAATTTAAAAAAAAAAAAACTGTCGCTAAACTTTTTAACCCAGCAGCAGCGGTTCGGACGAGCCTCACCGAATTACCTACCCCTTAATAAAGGGGAAAAAGTACCTTTTTTTAAAATGTTTTACTTAATTATGAATGCCGCACAGATGCTGTACGCGTAAAATAAATAAGGTAAACGGAACGTTAAAAAACATCATGTTTTATTATGTTAAATGAGAAGTCAGCTGTTGAATTTTTATTATTGTTTATAATTTGACTTATTTAAAATATTTTTAAAAGTTTTTACATTTTCTTGTTTGTATAATCTATTAGCCAATTATTGCAATACTTACGATGAATATTGGATCGATTAAAATAGATTGCTAGTTTTAAAATAAAAATACAAATAAATATTATCTTTTGATTCCTTCGACACACTTGAGATAAATCCAAGGTAAATGTTTTTCATGTTAAAACGTTCACAAATTTTATATTTACATTGTATAATTTTGTTTGTGAAATTACTAGAAGCTACAGTGTCCATAACTATTATTAATGCTAGCGGCATTTATTCCATACAAACGTAGTCCTCTTTTTCCTTCCTGGATAATAGCATTACGGTAAAAAAAAATGTACCAATTAATATATATCCAAATCAGTTATTGTAGATGCTAGGAGCTTTTGAAAATAAAAAACAATGGTCGATTGTTGCCGTCATTTTCAGACGTGCGTCAAACAAATTTGATGAACAAAATTAAAAAAAAAGTAAAACGTTGAGATAATCAAAGGATTTTTTATTCTATAACTGATAGAAAATTAAAAATCGGTTAATTTTTGAGAAGGAACATGGGACTTCGAAGTGACGTTTTCATCTATTTTGCATAGGTAAAATCAGCCCGAGCTGCAGTTGTCCCTTTCGTGTTTTATATCTCTTTCTTTGGAGCGCAACGCGATAGCAATAGATTTCTGAAATACCTAATTTTTAAAACTGTTGCCGACCGCATGTCCTGTTAAGCCTAATTAGTAATTACTCTCATGATTAATTTTTACTTATAATATTAGCCTCAGCTCTGTGAATTTAAGCTTTATATGAATTTAATGTTCAAAATGATCATTGTAAAACGAATGTTAAAATAATATTATCTCTTAAGTTTATGAGTTCATTACTCAGTGGCAACAGACATAACTGTATATAAAACATATTTGTATTTTGTTTTAGGTAAATATAAGTTCTATAATAATAAATACATACCAAAGAGTTGAATATAATGGTTGATAATGAAGAGCAATTCTATGGGAAATATAATTGTCTGTAGTCCATAAGTCAATTTTTTATTAACTAATAGAATTTTGTTTTTCATCGTAATATTTGTTATATTTACTTTTATATTATGGGAGTGTTACCAGAAATGGATAGAAAAGAACGATTCGAATCGAATTGAAGCGATGATGGCGCTTTGGGTACTGCGGCTGGATTCCACGTCAATAGCCGCGGGTTCGAGCCCACCAATACAACTCTAAAATTAACCTGAGCTTTCGGTGAAGGAAAACATTTATGAGGAAACCATAGTATGGCGGTAGGGCATTTTCTAATAATACCCGCCTGGGTAGCTACCCCCCTCAAGTTTGAATACCTGTCGTTAATTACTAATAGGTGTGTTCTGGCAGCATCACTTGAAAACTAGAGACTTAGTGTGTTAACCTTCATTGACCACATCGTCACTTAACATCAGGTGATATTGTAGCCAAAGCACTGAGCCTATACCGTGTAAAAAAAAATCCACTATTTTCGTGAAGACAAGATATTGAAATTGTTCACGAGACAACATCATTGAAGAAGATGATCTTGTTTTTTTCTCATCTTTTCTTTTCATTTCATTTTTTTTTATGAGTTTCAAGTGAATGAAAAATATCAACAATTTATTGCTCATGGTATGGTACAGTCAAGAGAAAGAAAGCACTGCTAAAAAAAGAGTTGCCACTGTATTGATTATATTAGCGTCCTTATTACATAAGATTATAGACGAGCAGTTAAGGAATTTGAATAAATCTGTAAATTTTACATACGATGTTAATATCAGATCACGACATCGGTGCCGTTGTTTGTTTGGATTATATTGTAACAAAAGTGCCAACAGCCATCACACGAAACGCCATACCCAGTGATTTGGCTGACAGTTGTAGGAGCGGCGAACCCGCTAATTACACAAATGGATTACAAAGGGGCACGGTCATGTCTGTTTGTGGAACTCTATATTAATTTTTACTATTACTTGGTATTGTTGTTGTTACAACGGACAGTTTAAACCAGTTTTAATTATAACATATATACATACATAATATCACGCCTTTTTCCCGTGGCGGTAGACAGAGATTACGTCCTTCCACTTTACATTCTCTACTCTACTTTCATGAGAGCTTTCATACATGCTCGCCGGCTATGGGTACTTTTCACCTGACCTTTTAACATATATAATCCGATGTATATCAAATGTATGTATGATGTCTTTTTGTAATATTAAAATAACATTAGTATTATTATCGTTCGAAAACTGGCTATGCAGGCTATAACAGTCCTGTATTACTGCGACCTTGTCAGATCTATTGTGATCGCCCCTAGATTGCTAAAGTTTACTGCCTAGACCTACAACCCGAATATACTGTAGGATCTTTTTGGCAGAGATTGTCTGTACCTCCTACGGGAGCAACGCGTGCTTACCCAGAATTTGGTTAAGTATGGGTATTAATGGATCACATTTACACAAGATGTGCTTTGGTGTTTCGTCTGCGATTTCACAGAACCTGCACTCTCTTGTGTTCTGGACACCAATGTTGTGCATATGCTTGCTCAAACAACAGTACCCAGTTAATACTCGCAGCTGATTCCTACTGAACATCAGGGCTTCTTCAGCTTTGCGCTGAACGAATGCCATGACGAGCTCTTTGGAATGAATTTGTTCTGGCAATTTATTCCAGAATTCTATAGCCTTATAGGTGCATTGGGCCCTTATGGTCAAAATAACACACTTTTTTGCAAATAAATATCTTAAAAAATAGACAATTTACGAAAGCTTGAAATTAATTTACTTACTTCCAGCTTAAAACGTATAAATATTAAAGTAAAAAATCGGTTGAATACCTAAATTAACTATACTAATAAATAAAATTGAAGTGTTTGTTTGTAATGTGCAAATCATAATTTTTGACTATTTAATGCTTTAATGATATATATATATATATATATATATATATATATATATATATATATATATATATATATATATATATATATATATATATATACGAAATCTATACCAAAAAACAATTAATAAAATGATGTCTATCTCTCTGTCTGCTTCTTCCGGGTAACCTCTGAAACGGCTGAACCGATTTTGACGGTACTTTTTTTGTTAGATAGCTGTAGTTACTTCGCGTAACTTTTGACATTCGAAAATAATTATGGTTCCGCATAAAAAAATTAAAACTCATAAAAAATTAATAAAATTCGATTCAATGTTTAGTTTTACGGTCAAGTGTTTGAATTTATGAGAAATGTTGAGAATTAGGCTCTGGTATAAATAAAATTAAACAGTCAAGAACATACGAAACGCGGGCGCAGCCGCGGGCTCGCAGCTAGTTACCTAAATAACTTTGATAAATGCGTGAAACTCCATAATCCCCCAAAATATGATCTCCCCCTCCTCCTCCAAAGTCTTCGGCTACGGCTACGGACGCGTACCTGAGAATATATGGGAAAAATTATGTGGATAATAGTAACTGAAGTCGGCAAACTCCCTACGTTATCTTGATCCCCAAGATATTTAAAATACATAATTATGTAAATGATTTCTTTTACAAAGGTAAAATCATCACTATTAATTACAGGGTATAAATGAACGTTAAAATATAAGATATCAAGCACCGCAGATTTTCCTTTTCAACTTAAATAATGGGAATCTGTATGTTAAACAAACAATTTGTACCACTGTTAACTATGTGCGTAAGACGTATTTTGAAACTTGTATCAATGATACCAAGCTCCAGCATCTTACTCGAACTTTCTATGGAATTCTCCGGATCTCCCTCCGGCAGTCGTACAAGACATGCTCCCATCCCTGGGGAAGCTTTTGTAACCGCCGTGAGCGCGATATATTCATACCGCACGCACTGGCATTGTACTGCACACACATACATAGGTTCTGAAAAGGACCTTTTTCTTTACAGCTTTACAAGCCGTCAGGTTACAAATTCCGCGAAACTTGTATCACGGCTAGTAGCTCAAGCCGAGGTTTGTACCATTTTTAGTGCCCTTGCGCTTGCTACCATTTTTAGGCTAAGTGGCTTAAGTGCTTGCCTCAAAGTCTGGTGAAGCTGTTAAGGCTCATCTGGTCAACGTCGTTTAGTCAGTTCAAAAAAAAATCTATGGAGTTTTATCGGCACCACAGAATATAAGTAACTTGTTTTTATTTATAGTAAACTTACCTTGTAAACAATAAACCAAACTATCACACACAACACCACCAAGATTTCGTGATATAGTGTAAAATACACAAGGTAATGAATTAAAGAAAATAACTGCTGCAGACAGACTGAGACCCCGCTAAAAAAACAACGCAGGTTTTAATTAAATGTTATATTATATATTTTAGCAACACTGAAAAGATCGTAATACAGATTAAAGTACAATTACGTTTTAATGTTAAGTATTTAACGCATACTGCCCTCTATGGTTGAATAGTTACAACTAATTAGTTAACAAAGTTTACGCAAGGTGTCACTACCATACCTAATCAAAATAATCATATTAATGTTTATGCGTTTACCGTGTCTTTTTGGGAGTTAAATTATAATTTTTAGTATTAAAATTTATTTTTATATAACGAGAAATTACTATGTTGTGCAAATATAATTTATTTTTTCTACGGCTCACACTATTGGTTAATTAGTACGGTGCGTCAGTTTGCGCCAGGCAGCTGGCGCGACCAGTTGTTGGACGGTTGATGTGCTTCGCTTTTACAAAAAAATACGTGTTGAATTTATAAGGTTTCCTTAGAATTACTGTCTCAAAGATTTAGATAAGAAAATATTCAGTGTTTAAAATACTTGAAAGGTAAGATCATTTACTATCTATTTATATTTTCTAAATAAAAAAACAAAATTATTTTATACAAATTGTTTCCAATGATTTTGGAATTTGAATTAGGTGCTTATAGAATTTTTGTTTATAATTATTAGTGGTGGTGTCTTCCTAATATTTATGCGTTTAAATATGTTTAATTCTATTAAGATACTTCTTTAATACATTATTTCTTAAATTTATTGCAAATCTTGTACGTAGGTAACGTAATTTTTTATTATTATTTTAAGAGCAAATAATCTAATTAATAATGTAAATATGTGTCGAATTATACTATTGGTTAAATATTTCGTTTTGATTAATTCGATATTCATTTATAGTTACACTTATTTTTATCACATACAACAAACGCCATCTATTATACAATAGAAGAAATATTTCATTTAGTCTAGCGCATCGAAAATTGTGCAATCTATCCTTATTTTCTGAGAAATAATTGTATCTTACACTGGTAATTACTAATATCTGTCTTTTAATTACAGCATCGCAGTAGTATTTAACAATATTAATGTTTTGTATTCACGGGAGTATTCATTCGAGTTTAATTCGATATCATATTTATTTATGAAATCTTTTATGCAAATTTAATGATCAGGTACTATGGTAAAGTGGTGACCCACTTTACATTTATGGGTTAGTTTATAAAGCAATCTAAAATGCATTTATTTAGTACTTTTTAGAAAATAACTTCACTTGTGTATAATAAGAAAATCAATTCAAATAATGTGCTAGAAAAATTAGGAAAAAAAAAAAAATTATATTTAAGTCAAGACAATCTTATAAATTAAAAATAAGTTACCTTTTGCTCCCTGCATAGATTTTATGACTCTAATACTTAGGGAAGAAGAAAAACTAATTTTAACTAAAAAATAGTAATTTTTAAAATAATTAAAAAATAAAATTTATTTAAAAAATTAAATCTAAATAATGAATAAGTATTTATTAATTAATGTGTCGAGTACCCAAAAAATGAAACAATAGGAAAACAATGGAGAGCTGGCATAAACGGCGGGAAGGTGCTCAAGGGGTTAATTAACTAAATATATTTAAAATAGTCATTATTAATGTAGCAATAATTGTTATCTATGATAAAATAAATATTTATTAATTGAAGAAGACTTAAATGACTAATGGAATTAGAACCAGTTTGAAAATAATTAGAAAATTTATTACAAAGGTTTTTTTAAATTTACTTCTTTGACTGTTAATACATATTAATATTCGCCTAGTGGACCAAATTTGACTACAATGATTATTGCAATTTAAGGAAAAAGTACTGATCCCAATTTTTCATTGATAGTCCTGATGCTCATCAATAGCTGTTAAAAAAAACTAGGCAGCCATAGCGACTGCCAACAGTGACAATTTGAAATATTGAAAAACTGTTTTTTAATTGTTAATTGTTTTGTTTTGTTAATTTAAATTATGAACATAACCTAACATTTAACATATAACATTGATCAAGTTCTGGTGTAGTCCGGGCCATTTAAAAATTGCAATCGGGCCACATTATGGCCCTTAGGCATAGAGTTGAGAAACCGTGATATAGATTAAGTTATAGTGTCAATTAAAATCAAAATCAAAAAATTATTTATTAATCTTAGCCTCTAAGGAGACGTTAAAACACCACCAGCGGTTTAAAAAATAACCTAGTCGAGAAACGACGGCAAAGAACTCGATCTAGTTCCTTTTTTTATAAGTTGGAATATATATTTATATATATACATACATTTAACTGCCTCGGAGCCGCAGTTGTATTACAGTACGACTGTCGTTTTGAGGTCTCGGGTACGATCCCCGAGTCGGATAATGTGATATTGGGTTTTTTCTACTCAGTATCATCCCGGAGTCTGGAATTTGTGCCCGATATGGCGACATGCTCGCCCCCTGTCACATCTGGGACGGAACTAAGCTCGGCGAAATATGGGGGTGGTGTAGTTCGCTATTTCACCTCTGCCTAACACTTCGGGGATAACAGGCGTGAGCTTATGTTACGCTATATGTTATGTTACATATTATTTTTAAATAAAAACAATACAAATCATAGTAACAACCATTGTTAGCGGAAGGACAGAGAGGAGTGTAAATTTCAAATATCACTATCGTTCACGAAATGTTCCTAACTTTTTTTTTTTTTTTAACGTGGGTAAATCCTCGTGGACGAACCCCTCTCCCGGGCACAGGGAAAGAACATCCTGTGCCCGGGAGAGAGGAACAGTGCAGGACTCTTACCGGCTAAAACCCCACGGCCGCATCGGCGCGCATTTGGGCAGGGTCTCGGGATAACGATTAGCATGCGCCGCTACCCTGTCCACGCACCTGGGTCACCCGTGCACGGCGTGCGGGCAGCCCTCGTCTCGGGGAGAGAGATTGTTGTTTTCTCCCCATGCTTCTTTGTGTATGAAGCGGCGGCTGTTAGCCCAGCTTCTCCTTCACGGGTTTGTTCTTCCTCGGTAACGGACACCCCTGTATCCGTTACCTAAACTATCGTCACGGAGGCATTTGGTGGAAGTCTGCTCTCCGTCTTCCCCGACCCGTGCTCCTGTGACTAACTGCCAGAGCTCTCCTCTCTCTTTGCCTTTCGGCCTCCTCTTTCTGCGTGAGGACGCTCTCGCAGAAAGAGACGACTGCGTTCCAACACCTCTCTGCACCGACCATTGAGCGAACGACAGCCGGTAGGGAGAGATCACTACCAACCTCGGCAACGAGTTGTCCTCGCTCTGCATCCCAAGCCGAGCATTCCTCCAAAGTGTGCTTAGAGGAATCTAACACACCCTCGTCACAGTGGTGACACTCGAAATGTTCCTACCTATAGTAACCTTTTGAAATTAAGACTTGCTTGACATAGTGCTTGAACTTATTGTCAGGTAAATCGTTAATGTTCTTTGGAATCGGAAAAAGTCGTATATGATTTTTATACGCATAACTTTGAAGTAAAATATTTCATAGACCTCTTTTTGAAATTGATTCTAACTAGATTACTTTTTTCATTACAATAAAAAGTGAGAAAAAAAAACAGAAAATAATAACATATTTCTTTTCTCATTTCAGCCGTTGAAAATCTTCAATATGGTATGATATTTATGTATAATTTTTTTTTGGCCCTTATTATTTACATTTTTCATTACCTACATATCTCTGTTACAGTACGGCTTCGTAAATTATGCCCTCGAGTTACTCGTTATAAAAACATTCAACGAAGAAACATGGGAAACGATCAAGTAAGTCGTAATTGCTTGCAAACTTTTTTTAGGTCACATAATATACTTTTAAAAGCAGAAATATTGGAAACAAAAGAAAGAAGGTAAACGAATGTCACAAAAACAATTATTTGTTCGGAAACGATTTTAACCGTAGATTCTCAAAGAGGTCTATCGACCCCGGGGGGTAAATTTCGAATTCCAAGAGGCATACTTCAGTGAAAACATGGTGCATTTTTTGCATATTGGTAGATCATTTTCTAATGACGCCCGCCTTAGTGTCAGCTACCACCCTCAAATTTGAAAACCTGTCGCCTTATACCAATATGTGTATTCCAGCAGCATCACTTGAGAACCAGTACCTCTAAGCTTAGAGTATGTTTATCATCCGGGTAAAAGCACTGAACCTGTACACTGTAAAAAAAATCTAGGGGTCCGCTAGCTGCACAGGAAGTGACAATACTGAAATCCATTTAAGCAAGTTGCGACGAAAGTTGCACATTTCCTTAAATAGAATAATAAAATGTGATAAGGCGTTTGTATATAATACTTTCTTATAATAAACAAATCAGAACCTACATATTTATAAAAGGTTAATGTTAATGGAATTTCTTAATGACATGGAGCTAGATTCAAAGAATTTAATTATTACATGCATAGAGCAATAACGCCAAGAATGATAGTTCCATACAAAAACTCGCTTATCATTGAAGCCAATAAATATATATGTGTGTGTGTATACAGAATTAACGATACACCTTGCATCGCTTTTTAAGGCTAACTGGAAATGGCTTCACTCCGCATGTGACTACTGCCGTTCTGAGTGTTTTATTTCTATGATTAAATGCATCAATCTTGGGAAAATTCGTTATCGAATATGGGATTTATTAAATTATTTTTATACGTACTTTTGTTTCAGTTTAATTTGAACGAGTGTTGAATTATTATAAATTTCATTCGGTAAGCTATTCGCTTTGTGGTCGGAACAATTGTAACTTTTTTTATTTAGTAAAACCTATCAAAAGTCAAATCATGAACAATTTCATCAATCAAAAACACATTTGAATTTGATGAAAATATAAAATTTTAATTTTCACTTTATAAGGGGTCTACCAAATATATTCAAAAATCAGTAAAGGGTTCTACGAGACAAAAAATTTTTGGGGACCATTGAGTTAAACGGATGTCCTCTACGCATTACATTCTTTCTTTCTTCATATAAGTTTTTTTTTAGTTTTATATGACGACTGATATAATGAAATATATACTGGCTCATAATAGTGACGATTCAATAGGAACGGATTAGCCGTTGTCTTGTTTAAACGGTGTAAATTTAAATACAACACTGAACAAAGTTTCTCATCATCTTCCTACCCGACATGCCATTTTCATTTAGGGTCGGCGTGACTTGTCTTCCACTTCCATTACACTCTGTTTGTAGTCATCTCCACATTCCTCCCTTCCTAAACGTATCATCTTTCACACAATCCATCCATCTTTTCTTTGGTCTTTCCTTTCCCATATAACCAACATTAATATCCAATAGTTTCTCGCAACATCCTCTTCTTCCATGCGCATCAAATGCCTATACCAGGACAGACGACTGCCCCTTAACAAAGTTTTATAAAAAAAAAAATATCATGGTGGTATTCTATTGTGCTTTCCTATTTAAATGTGCACAAATTTAATTTTAAACCTATTAACATCTTCTTCGATTAATCGGATATGAAATGATAGTCAAACAATTCTCCAATTTTAGGAAAAATAATTACATAAACATTTTTCAGGAAGAAAGCCGACGTATCCATGGAAGGCAGTTTCTTGGTACGTCAAATATACGAGGACGAGATCACTTACAACTTAATAACAGCAGCTGTTGAAGTTCTAAGTAAGTTCGTGTAATAATATTTTAAAATCATAATAAAAAGAAAAACAAAATTTTAAAAATCTGTATTTAATTTAGGCCCTAAGTAGGCGCTTATTATAAATTGACACACTTTTACAGTTATAAAACACTACTACCGGTTCGGAAAACAACCCAGTCGAGAAAAGCCAGCAAGAAAGTCGATCTGGTTCCTTTTTATTTATAAATAGATTATATATCAGTTTTTATATAAAGACAATACAAACTATAGTCATAACCAATATTAGCGAAAACACAGGAGGTGTGTATATTCCAGACATCACTGTCGTTCACGTAATGATCCAACCCTGTAATAACCTTTTGAAATTAAGACTTGCTTGATATAGACTTATTGTCAGGTAAATCGGTAATGTTATTTGGGATTTTATTGTATAACCGAATACTATTACCTATGGGCATCAATGCGTATAGGTTTATAAAGCTTTTATCAGACTTACTTTTAACCACTTTTTCACGTTCTTTATTGAGATGCGCGTCTTAATTTTCATTAATAATTACTTTTTTTTTGAAAAGTCAAAAAGTAAACAACCGTATCTTGCAAGTCCGTATATGTATACCAGTCACTGTACTTAATTATACTTAATGTTAATTGATGATTTATATCTTTTAAGTATAGTTAAGACAGAGTATTGCTGACGAATTTACCTTTTTTTTTTCTTTTTTTTTTGACGGGGGGAAATGCATTTACGCACTACCCTTACCCATTGCATTAGTGAGACCGAAGTCCCCCAATGCAATGGGTAAGGGGGCACGGAGTGACGAGCTCCGTGCCAGTGTGGGACTCACCCGGGCGTGAAGCGCCCGGAAATACCCACTAAAACCCCCCGGGGCCGTCCGCTGCATTTGGGATGGGGGCGACACGGGGTGGCTTTCGCAAGCACCGCGTCTCGCTGACGAATTTACCTAAGATTATTTATTTTATTGGCTTTACGGGCTTTTTCAATATGTGCTCTCAATTTGTTTTGCCTACTAAAATCCGAAATTCCATTCTCTTTTTTTTCTAAGAGTCAGTGATTAGTGAGAAAACAGACATATTTATAGCTTGATCTCCATCTTAACTTTGAAGATTCGATATTGAAACCAGGCGTACCTTCACTATTTATTTTTACAAATTCCATAAGAAGGCGCGACACTGGGTTTTCTAAACGAACTTGATGGTGGGCAGGTTCAGATCCTTGTGTATATCCACATTTATCTGATACTATCGGGCGCCTACGACTTTCCTTACAAAACGATTCTGAATCTTTTGTAAGGTGTGTACATCTGAGAACTCTTAATATGAGCGAAAGCGGGCACAGTACCTTATGATGGGTCTAATCACCATTTTGAACAGAGTGACTTTATGGCGGAGAGCCATTTTGCTATCAGAGTTATAGAGGGGGTAGAGACGGCCTAGCGCCATGGCGAACTGGCGCTTGACTTTCTCGAGGTGAGTGTTGAAAGTCATTTTGGCGTCTAGGTGCACATCTAAGTATTTGACTTCGGTGGCCCAAGGGATATCTACTACTAAGTGTAATCGAATTAGTCAAGTAACGGATAGGCACTAGACGTTTCCTTTCATAATATTTAAGAATATGTTCATGTATACATCACTAAAACCAAATCTCTTGAATAGATTACACGTATTTCCCCGTAAATATTAACTCTCAATTATATAAGAAATACAATTCTTTCCCATTTCCCTTTCCATGGTTTTGCAGAAAAACTTCGAAATACCAGTACAATTTTTTTTGAGAACTTTTATTTCATTTAGCGATTACTATTCTACTTTACTTATAGAAATACCTGCCGATGCAATTTTGGAATTATTTGGAAAGACATTTTTTGAATTCTGCCAGGACTCTGGTTATGACAAGATTTTGCAAGTTCTTGGCGCGACGCCTCGGGACTTTTTGCAAGTATGTAAATACATAGCTTTTAGAACCGTTTATGTATAGTTAAACATAAAATCATAGTACGCTAGTTTGTTATTGAGAGCTATGCTCGGAGTTACATTGCGTGACAAATGTATCTACATTATGAGAGAGAGAGACAGATAAAAATAATAAACACGCTATACCTTTTGACTGTAGCATTATTAAGATAATTTTCTCCTCTTAGTGCTATATTCATTCTAGAGGAAGAGTGCGCATAACAATATTTTAAAAAGTAGGCATATTTTATCTCTTTTTCAGTCTTCGATATTTAACCATTAAGTACTAATCATTTGTCTTAAAGATTTATTAAAATAAAGATTGCCAAAGTAGTTTCACTTCTTCACGTTTACTATAACAGTCTTTTATATATTATAAATTATTTGTTTACATTTCCATTTAAAGCTCCTTATTTTTGAAATGAAAACTTGTTTAGAGGCGTTGAGTAACTCTCGTTACGGAATAAACTTATAGATTCGCGTTACTAATACAATGTGACATGAGCTGTCAACCTGCTATCAACGTCATGGAATGTTTTAATATTTATTTTTGATGGAAAGTAATGTTAGTATGATGGCAGATTCCTAAGCTTTTGTGTTGCCACATGTAATTATTTTCGCCGTAAATGCCCGTAATTTTTATAATTATTTGTGCTATCATTTAAACAACAACAAAAAAAAACAGTATTTTTCAAAATTTCACTTCTGTCGGAAGTTCCCATTGCTTTGGCATTGCATCATGCTATTTATTTAGCTAAGTACAATTTACAAATAATCATGTTCATAATTCAGAATCTGGATGGCTTACATGATCACTTGGGGACTTTGTACCCTGGAATGCGATCACCTTCGTTCAGGTGCACCGAGAGACCTGAGGATGGAGCTCTGGTACTCCACTATTATTCTGATAGACCTGGGCTGGAACACATAGTTATTGGTATTGTAAAAGTAAGTATAGAAAATAGGTTTTTGTATGTAAATATATCCATAGCTATTAAGATGATTTAGCCGTTGTAAATGGATACTGAAATGACGATATCGGCTGCCGATAGATTTAAAAATCTAAATCAAAAATTCTTTATTCAATTTGGGCCCTGTGAAGACTGAAAATATGGTCTTATTAAAAAACCTACCACCGATTAAAAAAACAGTCGAATCGAGAATAGCTGGCAAGACTCTCTATCTGATTTTTCAAAATATAATTTTAGTATCCTTATGAGCGTATTCAAAACCATACATTTACAAATATCTCTTTTAATATATTGTCAGATAATATAGTGTATTGTTAATAAGATGTTGAAGTGATATTGAAATATATTTTTATGTCTATCTCGGTTAGAATAGTTTTAAGATGAATAGTGCTGAGAAAACGTTTTTTTTTTTTCAATTTATAAGTTTACACCGAAATTTATAAAGATACTATTTTAAGAAAATGATTTGTTAAATATTGTAGACGGTGGCCAGTAAGCTCCACAACACTGAGGTTAAAGTGGAAATCCTGAAAACGAAAGAAGAATGCGACCACGTTCAATACCTCATTACTGAAACATCGACGTGCGGAAGAGTGTCTGCTCCTGAGATCGCCGAGATAGAAACTCTATCCCTGGGTAAGTAAAGAATGAAATTAATATGTTATCTCTTTTTAATCTATTATAAATTTATTTTATGCTACTCTAATTTTAATAAAAAAATGGTTATATTTTACAGTCCATTTATTTATTATGTTTTATTTAACCAAAAGATGGTGCCACTTGTAAGTTAACTCACGGTCGTGTCATTTTATAAGACATTCCTCGTTAAGTTTGGTTTAATGAGCGTGTTTCTAGTTGAGTGCCTGAAGTGCTTGCCCCAAAGTCCGATAAAGCTATTGGTAGAAAATACCAACTGCGGGCTGGCCGGCCTCCAAATCTCCTATTTCTTGCCGAGGGTCTGGTGATACACTGGGTCGCTCAGGGCGAAAATATAAGGAATATGTCCACTTACCGAGCAATCTCTCGTGCACATCCAATTCCGAGGATCCTGCAGCTTACGTAGTTGCGTGAAAGCGGTGTAAGGCGTGATGCGGCGAAATGATAAATTATTATAAAGAATTGCGGTTTGCGTTGCGGAGCGGTTGCGCGTATACTTTTAAACCAACTGTCAAGTTAACTCGCGGCGCAGGTTGCCAGGCACGAGAAAATCACTCGGCAAGAATGACAGTGATTCCTGACATTCTCACCCCAGCAACCGAATGATTCACCATAACCCCCGACCTTAGGAGAGAAGCGTCTCCTAAGCTCAAAATATTGGAGAGGAGGTGAAAGAAAATTAGACGGATGAGCGGAAATGCGGAAGCGGAATTACAAATTTAACTGAAGGATAAACTAATATTAAAGTAGAAAAAGGATAATAATATACAAAGGAAAGGAACTATTAGAAGGATTATTGGGTAGGTAAAGGACAGACCTTTACAACCGGGCGCGTATAAGTACCGCTTTGAGTGCGGACAGTAACCACACGGACTATTCCGTCAGCACCAGGGTGGCAGGTTTCAATAATACCAAGTGGCCACCTTAATGGAGGAGCGTTATCAGATTTAAGTAGAACAACAGAACCTACAGTAGGATTTGCGGTACGTGCATTCCATTTTTGTCTAGTTTGGAGCGTTGACAAATATTAATTCCTCCAGCGTTTCCAATAGGATTCCACGAGCTTATCCAATAAGTATTTGCGCTTCAACAAAGATTGCGGTTGCGAAGCAGTGTCAACTAAATTAAAAGAATTGAGCGGTTCATAGTTAAGAAAATGTGCGGGAGTTAGAGCTGTAGGTTCGGCCGGATCCGAACTCAAAACAGAAAGTGGTCGTGAGTTTAGTATACATTCGATTTGTGTAAGAAGTGTTGTAAACTCTTCATAGGTAAGTAGCCTGTCGCCTATAACGCGTTTTAAATGCGACTTAATGCTTTTTATATTAGATTCCCAAGCACCACCAAAATGAGGAGCGTTGGGAGTGATCGTTTTCCAGGTAATACCGTGCTCTACAGCTTCATTCAAAAATGCCTCCGAATAAGTTTTAGATTTAATAAAATTATGTAAATCATTATAATGCGCGCTTTTGCACCTACGAAGTTAGTGCCATTGTCCGAAAATAACTCTAAGCAATTTCCTCTACGTGATATAAATCGCTTGAAAGCTTGGATAAATGACTCAGTACTTAATAATAACAATGCACATAATTCGAGGCGTGCTAGAGTTTGCATTTTATTAGCAGTTGGCGACATCTTGCTTTTAGCGCATGCTAGATTGACCGTGTTGGGAGAACCCTTAATGCACAAATAAACGTTGGCGCCGTATCCACTTTCACTTGCGTCTGAAAAACCTACTACTATCAACTCAGAACTGTAAGATGCCACTCCTAAGAAACGAGGAATTTTTACACTAGATAAAAGTGGTAGCTTATTTCGAAGGATGCACCATGCGTCGCAAATATCTTGCGGTGGGCATTCATCCCAATCTACATGTTGTAACCAAAGCGATTTCATAATTAACTTAGCCTTTAATATTACGGGTGCACAGAACCCATTGATATCCCACAAGAGAGCGATAGTTGAAGAAGATAATGCGTTTAGTAATTATTTGCGAAGTTTCCTTTACCGAGATTACGAATTTGTCTTTTTCAGGAATCCATTTTAAGCCTAATCATTTTAAATTGTCATTTTGATGAAAATGAACATGTGAAAGGTTATGATTTTCAGGAATTGATTCTAATAATGCGGGGCAATTACTTATAAATTTTACTAGATCAAAACCACCTTTTTTAAACATGTTTATTAATTGGTTAGATAGGTTTATACCTTCTTGCGGTGTACATACGGATATTGCCAAATCGTCCATGAATAAATTACTTTGAGCTACATCTGCTGCGTATGGATATTCCTGTCTCTCTTGTTCAGCTAGTTCGCGGATTGTCCGCATTGCTAAATATGGGCTGCAAGACAGACCGAAACAAACGCGATTGAACTCATATAAATTAGCGCTATCCTCATCTTCAAAGCGATATAGAATTCGTAAAAATTTACGATAATTATTATGTACCAATATTTGTAAATACATCTGCTTAATATCGGTACTTATAGCAATAGGAAATAAACGAAATTGAATTAAGATCGCAAGTAAATCATTTTGTAAGTTTGGCCCGGTATGCAGACAGTTGTTTAACGACAACCCGGAATTTGTTTTTGCACTTGCATCTAGAACTATTCGTAATTTCGTACTAATTTTATCATTGCGTGAAACTGCGTGGTGAGGAATAATATATTGCCTCTCACTGGAATTATAATTATCTATGCGGGTAATATAATTTTTATTTAAGTATTCTCTAATAATTTCGTCATACTGTAATTTTAAATTATTATTGAGTTTAAACTTGCGTTCTAAATGCGTATATCTCTTAGATGCGATTTTAAATGAATCCCCTAACTGCGAAGGGTCTTGGTTAAAGGGTAAAATAGTAGTGAAGCGGCCTGATTTATCGCGAGAAATATTATTTGAATACAACAACTCACATTGTTTATCCGCGGGTGAAAAATGTTTTTTGTCCGGTACATCTTCGTTCAAAAAACGATTCATTAAACCTTCCATTGAAGTATCCTCACTACAAATATATGAGTATGTGTCACTGAGACAAGCGGTAGCGTTAGCGGACGCGGATTGTAAAACACGTGCGGAGCCTACAATAATATAACCAAATTCGGATTCAAGAGCGTCGGGATTCCCATTCGAACCTATGATTTTATTTCCCTTCAATATGTGGGCAAAAACTTCTGAACCAATTAGCATGTCTATTGGACCCTTCGTATGAAACGATTGGTCTGCGAGCGGTAAATTAAATAAATAATCGAGCGATGTACAATCTACATTAACTTGCGGTAAATCACCCGAAATCTTATTAATAACTAAACATTGTATGTTCAAGCGGAAATCATTATGTCGCGAAAATACTGTTACATTGGCTATACCCTGTATCGGTTGCGGATTGTCACCAATACCATTTACTTGAATGGAATTGGCGGAGTTAAATATATTTAATCCAAGTTTCTTACAACATTGTTTGGTAACAAAATGTCTCTGTGAACCCATATCGATAGGTACTCTGACTGGGTGTAATATAGAATTTTTATCCTTTACTAAAATGACTGCGGAACCTAACAAAATAATTTTATTTTTATGATGCGTGGATTCAGAATTCGTTTGACTACAAAGAGATACAGTTTTGTCTTGGGTACCTTTAGATGTATCGTTATTATTTGATTATCAGAGGTCAATGACCTTGAATTCCCCCCGACCATGCCATCTAAACTGTTCTCATGAAAGTGTAACAAGGAATGGTGCCTCTTGTTTCCTTTACAAAATTTACATGATGATACAGACTTACAAAATCCACTAGTATGCAACAAACTCAAACAATTTATACAACCGTTCACATTCTTTATATATTTGTATCTATCTAGCGGTGAAAGAGTTTTAAATTTCGCGCAATTATATATTTGTTCATGTTCATTCGATTTACAAAATGAACAGTGTTTATTAAGACGTGCGGTGACGTCATTTTGCAATTAATGCGCGTGGAGCTCGCTGTGTCGAGCGACCGCTCCTCGCGTCTCCAGCGGCGCAGTGCTTATACTTACTACCGGCGCTTGCGTTGATTTTAATATCTGGCGTAATTCTTTTTAATATTTTATATTGTTCCCGGAGAAATATTACAAATTCTTCGTAATTGGGATATGATTGTTTTCTATTAATATTTTCGAATTGTTGCACGGTGTCCGTATCTAGTTTGCGTAAACCTAAATGAACAAACATGTAATCTAATAAATTATCGATCTTTAATTGTTTCAAAGCGGCTACAGACGTAGAATATTCGTCAATGAATGCGTCTAATTGACTCGGCGTAGCCTTGTGAAGCGATTTTAGATTTAATATTTTTTCTATATAGGTAGTAGTTATCTCACGGTCGTCCGTGTATTTATCAACCAGTGCGTTATAAATTATATTATAATTTTCTGCGGTCGGACTTAAACTTAGCCATATTGACTCAGCCTTCCCTTTAAGTTTACTAATTAAGTACCTTACACGTAGTGAGTCATTTAGACTCGGATTATTGTGAACCATTGAGTTATAACATTCAATGAACATAGGAAATTTTTCATAGTCACCATAGAATTCCGGTATTGATAATTTCTCTAATTGAAAATTTAAATATTGTTCATTGTGTTCAGCGGTATTAACATTTTGCGATATATTGAAGCGTGTTAAGGCATTTTTTACTCCACAATAATAATCTTCGAATGCCCATATTGCCTCATAATTTGGTAGGTACTTAGGATCTAATTTCAAATTAAGTCGGTTAATATTATCGACTATATTTTGAAATTCTTCGCGCATCGAATCTATGTTTGTCGCTTGACTAATAAAGAGAGGAATTTGGCGATCCTCCTGACTCGTAGGTATAGATTCGTAAATAGATTTAATGCGTAAATAATAAGATTGTTTTTTACTTTCGAGTAGAGATATTTCTCCGATACCTACTGAACCTTCAGCTACTTCTCCCCTTTTTGGACCTATGCTCCATTTTTAAAGTTAATAATATTAAACAATGTAATTAAAAACAAATACAATTGAATAGTATTCGTCTCAACGGTAATATAAAATATCAAAAATGCGAGGGTAAATAATAAATTTATGAAATTGCGTATGCGGTTTTAAAGTCTTAGGATGTAAAAATAGGGAATTTAGGGCACAATCCAGGAACGAAGGACCATTGTAAGGACCATGGTAGAAAATACCAACTGCGGGCTGACCGGCCTCCAAATCTCCTATTTCTTGCCGAGGGTCTGGTGATACACTGGGTCGCTCAGGGCGAAAATATAAGGAATATGTCCACTTACCGAGCAATCTCTCGTGCACATCCAATTCCGAGGATCCTGCAGCTTACGTAGTTGCGTGAAAGCGGTGTAAGGCGTGATGCGGCGAAATGATAAATTATTATAAAGAATTGCGGTTTGCGTTGCGGAGCGGTTGCGCGTATACTTTTAAACCAACTGTCAAGTTAAACTCGCGGCGCGTGTTGCCAGGCACGAGAAAATCACTCGGCAAGAATGACAGTGATTCCTGACATTCTCACCCCAGCAACCGAATGATTCACCAGCTATTAAGACTTCTTTGTTCAAAAATATTGACTCCGTTCAAATAGAATTTAAAAAATTAACCACTTTTGTCTTTCTGGGGTCTTGTTGTGTTTTTGTCGTGGTCTTATCTTCATCATCGTCTTGTCAATTATATATCCGAGTTATAAATTGGCTCCAAAAGTGTTGCGCGTGTGACCTTTTTATATTATATTTATTTATTGTAGATACTAATAACAATATTAATAATAAATAAATAAATAAAAAGCCTTTATTTCCTATACATGGAGGAATCTGGTACAATGTTTACTACAATTTACAAAAATACATTATTGTAATTATATTAGTCGTCTCAGCGGCGTAGGCCTCCCCTAAGGTCTTCCAAGCATCTCGATCCCTGGCTAGCGTCATCCAATTAGGTCCACATCTCTCCGAGAAAATATCTCGCCACCTCTTTCTCTGTCTTCCTCTCTTCCTTTTTTTATCAATCGGAGTCCACTCCGTGACCATTTTGGTCCGCCTAGTTTTGTCTATTCGACATATGTGTCCATTTCAAATAGAAATGAACTAATAACAATAATAATGCGATAAATTTACAGAACCAAAAGTGAGTCCGGCGACATTCTGTCGGGTTTTTCCATTCCATCTCATGTTTGATCGAGAGCTGAATATCGTGCAAGCAGGCCGCACTGTGTCTCGCCTTATGCCAAGAGTCACTAGACCGGGCTGCAAGATCACCGAAGTTTTAGATACCGTGAGTGTAAAGTTAATTATTATTTAAATTAAAAAGATACGCTTTATGTATTATTTTAAACATTTTCAGTTAATTGACTTGAAAAAAACGCAATAGGTATTTGTTAACTTGCTTTGTTAATGTTTATATTATATCAAAAAAATGGAGGCCATGATGAAATTTCAGCATTTCTTTGAATTTTGCATCGACCGTTTAAAGACTTTAAAGGTTCAAATCTTGCAATTAGCCTGAATTTTTCACAAAAGACTTGTTAGGATATATTCTACGGCTCATTTTACTATAGCTACTCATATAATCCTCAAGTTAGAACTACATTCCTATATTTTAATCCGACAACTATACTTAATACCTTTTTAGTTTTGCATACCATCTTTACAATAAAATAGTGACACTCTTTTTGTAAAGGTACGACCGCATTTGGAGATGACTTTTGCTAATGTATTAGCACACATCAACACTGTTTATGTGCTTAAAACGAAGCCAGAAGAGATGACGGTTACTGATCCGCATGAGGAAATAGCATCCCTACGCCTAAAGGTATTACAAAATTAAGATTGATTTATTAGGTAAATCGTGTAATATGGAATGTATGGAATATATCGTGTGTATGGAAGGTACATAGTTCTGGAAGAAATTGCTAGGACAAAATCATTCCAAAGAGCTTATCAGGGCATTACTCAGCGCAAAGCTGAAAGAAACATTGATGCTCAGTAGTAATCAACTAAAAGTATTAGTGAGAGCACTGACTGGACACTGTTGTTTGAGCGAACATATGCACAAGATTGGTGTCCTGAATACAAGAGAGTGTAGATTCTGTGAAATTACAGACGAAACCCCAAAGCACATCTTGTGTGAATGTGATCCACTAATACCCATACGCAACCGAATTCTGGGTAAGCATGTGTTGCCCCCGGAGGAGGTACAGACGCTCTCTGCCAAATAGATCCCACAGTATATCCAGACTAGGTCTAGGCAGTGAGCTTTAATAATATGCGGCGATCACAACAGTTCTTCTTAAGTCGCAGTGATACAGATCTGTTCTAGCCTGCATAGCTCCTCCCAGAATAATAAAAATGATAGGTACATAGTCTTTAGTAGCATACATAAGTAGTAAAGAAGAATCCACCCACTATAATGCTAAGTACCCATCAGTACGGATTATTATTCACACTCCATAAAAGGAAACACAAGGATATGACTAAATTCTTGATCTCTACAAACTAAAAATTATTTCAATACGAATTATAGGGGCAAATGCTGTATATACCAGAAACAGACGTCATCGTGTTCCAGTGCTATCCGAGTGTCACAAATTTAGATGATTTAACCCGGTAAGTTTATTTTTGATTAAGCATAATTTATGGCAAATATTATAGTTCAGTATACTACATGTATCAAGGTAAAGCTTATGATCTACTTAACACTGTAAATAATTCTAATGAACATTATATTCCTATTGGATATAAAAGCAATTTTTTTTTCAAATAGTTCAGTGTAATTATCACCAGGAAAAGTAGTGAATATTGAAAGACGAAATAAATCAGCAATTTGCTAGTCTTTTTAATATATACAGTATGCAGGTTTATACTATTATCTGTTATTACACTGCTTCAATAATACCTTTGCTGACTGTAATCCTACTATAAAACTGACCTACAATTTTTGGAAAGCCTTCTGATAGCATGTTTCAGGGATAATTTTTTCAAGCTATTATTATATAAAATCTGCTTGCAGTCGAGGTCTCTGTATTTCTGATATTCCTCTCCACGACGCCACTCGAGACTTGGTGCTTATGTCCGAGCAATTCGAAGCTGACTACAAGCTGACGCAGAATCTAGAGGTTCTCACTGATAAGCTTCAGCAAACTTTTCGGGAACTTGATTCAGAGAAACAAAAAACTGATAGGCAAGTACATACACAGTTTAATGTTCTAGTTAGATGTTTTTGTTCTTATCGATTATAAAGACATCACTAATTTAACAATTTTTTCGACCACCTAACGATGTAGCCAAAGTTGGTAAAATGCAATACATAGAGGAACTCGTTTTCAAATAGTTTTAACAAAATATACCTATTGACGCAAGATGACAAACATTCAACTTGAAGTTAAAGTAAAATATTCCCTATCATTACGCTATGGTTTCTTCAGGATCATCTAATAACTAGCTCGCCATCGGCGCCGGCAGAGAGTTCATCTTCATAACTTAAAGCCTAATTAGTCATAGAAAGTGGGGTTTTACAGGAGTTTCCTCCTTTAATCGATCTCTGCTGCAGTTTCCTTGGGGAGTACAGTATAGGGTTCTTTAAATGAGAGTGAAAGAATTTTTAAAGTGTCGACAACACAGGTATCACAGCTGTCTATAAGCTACGGTAACCGTTTAACATCAGGTGAACCAAATGGCTTCACGCCGGGCGAATCCCACATACCCCCTGCCAACTTAACCGGGGAGAATTACTCCCCGCTTAAGTTGATAGGGGATGCGTAAATGCGTATTTCCTCACGGAAAAAAACGAGGTGGACCAAATGACTTTGTGGTATAGGAATCACTATTCTCGATTATTTTATATTTCAGAAAAGCGGATTTGTTCTTTATGTATTTACAACAAGGATTTTAACTTGAGATTTTACCAACTTTATAAGACATATAAAATAATGAAATCTTCTCAATCTTCCAGACTTCTGTACTCAGTTTTGCCAATAAGCGTGGCAACTGAATTACGTCACCATCGACCAGTTCCTGCTCGTCGCTACGACACCGTGACTTTACTCTTCAGCGGTATTGTTGGCTTTGCCAATTACTGCGCCAGGAATTCGGACCATAAAGGAGCCATGAAAATAGTCAGGATGCTTAATGATCTATATACTGCCTTTGATGTCCTTACTGATCCAAAAAGGAATGCTAATGTCTACAAGGTTCGTAAACAAAAAATAGAGTGTTTAACTAGTGTTTAAATAAATAATATAGGTAAAAAAAAACTTACACTAAAAAAGTGATATTATTTGACTAATCAAATTGTAACTCTTTAAGATAAATTTACAACAGATAATAAACATAATCAGTAAACAACGATATATTTATTACAATTTCGTTACTTAATGTTACTTTTTTTTCTTACATATTCCTTAACTTTAAATTTAAATGACACTACAATTTTAGGTTGAAAACCGTTGGTGATAAATATATGGCTGTATCGGGGCTTCCAGAATACGAAGTCGCTCACGCTAAACACATCTCTCTTCTTGCTCTTGAGATGATGGATCTTTCTCAAACCATTACTGTTGATGGTGAACCGGTGGTAAGGACTTACGATTGCACTCAACAAACTATAAATCTTTGAATATTTTAATACATTTGCAGTAGACGCTGGTCTTGACAAAATTGGTGTTATGTTTTCTTACATTGCAAGATGTATAAATTATGTTTTTTCTAAGTTACCAAATGCACATCAAAATTAAAATAAACATATCAAAGTTTACAGGCATTACAGTTTCGTTTTGCAATCAATTAGTTTAGTCCTTGGTTTTGTTGGATGTAAATGTTGGTTTGTAGATAAACCCGTTAGCAGTGTGAATCTAGTTCAATGGGCTACTTTACATTTATGAAATACCTGTCATAGTGATACTTTAAGGCGCGTCGCCTTCAGAGATCAGGAAGTGTATATTAAAAGCTATCTAGAGGCTTTAGGCGTGGTAGATGTACCCCGGCTTAATGATACCAACTGTATATAGCAGGGGTGGCGAACCTTTATTTATCAACGTGCCATTTTTTCTAAACAAATGTTTAATGAGGCTATAGACGCCCCGTCTAATAATTTTTACTTAATGATCATTGGGAATCAACTGCAATTCTTCATCTACTATTTAAAAAAAGTAATACATTTTGCAATGTTTAACAATAAATATTACAGTTATACGCGTAATTCAAATTAAAATAATATTAGTGTGTTTTTTTTTGTTGCAGTTTAGATGAAAAATAACTGATATCAGGATTGTAAGATGTTACTTTTAGTAGAATGCATGCTGAACTGGTGATATTTGTCAAAAATTCCTTAATTTAAAAATTAATAACAGAAATAAGATCATCAGTAACTTTTTTTTTTTCGCCTGGTGTAACTATATTTAAATCGGAGCGTGTCCTAACTAGTGTGTCACGTGTCCTCAATGGCATACGTGCTGTTGGTTCGCCATCCCTGGTCTATAGAATCCCATCTATCAGCTATCGTCATCGTCTGTATTTATTAAATGCAGTTGTTTTGGAGAGACCGAATGAAAACAAAAATTATAATTTCTTGTTTTTAACACAGGGCATAACAATTGGAATCCACTCTGGCGAAGTAGTAACCGGTGTCATCGGTCATCGCATGCCACGTTACTGCCTTTTCGGTAATACCGTTAACTTGACCAGCCGCTGCGAGACCACTGGAGTTCCTGGTACTATTAACGTCAGCGAGGATACATACAAGTAAAATTTTAAAGTTGTTATTCCCAATCTAAAAAAACTTTTTAATAAAAGAAAACCTTTAAAATAATATGTAATTTAAGCGATTATCGCATAGTTGGCAGTACGGTTGGATGCCAAGTCAATGGATTCTGGTTCGAGTCCATCTTTACAATTCAAAAATTAGCCTGAGCTTTCGGCGAAGGAGAATATTATGAGGAAACCATAGCATGGTTGCAGTGTAAAGTAGTAATACGTTATATCTACTTTAACGTTGTTTAAAAAGCTTCTGTTTTTAATTTGTAGTACAAAAACTTGTAATTTTTTTTATATTATTCAACATTTTTCAAGTAGATCTCCAATTAACTTTTATTTAAGATTTGCGAAACTAAACCCTTGTTATCTAAATATTAATCGTCAAACAAATCCAAATATCGTTTTAAACTATCCGGTACAGGTAACTTTTGAATTCCAAATGGTAGTTCAAAATTCTGCCACAGAATATGCCTTATTAGACATCTACAAAGATGCTTCAACTCCACAGGCTTCAACCCACATCTAGAACTCGGTATTAGATGGTCTTCTAGAACCTCACCATACTTCTCTAGCGCTACCTTTCTTTGGTAGTTATAATCGTCTGGTAACTCCAAATGATCTGCAAAATCTTTATCAACTGTAAAATTTACTTCCGGAACTGCCCTCAAAACTAATTTTAAGCAAGTTACCAATTCATAAGGATACTTTCTGTTATATATTCTTTAAGTCTATCTAGAATAGATTCGACAGGATTCGTTGATGCGTTTTCAGGCGTAATCCTAGCACCGAATCTTAATAATATCATTAAAATTTCCGAAGCACCCATCTGTATGACAACCCTAACTGGTGACGCTTGACCGCAGCTTTCTAAGCGGACATCTATAAAACGAAATGATTTGCCTCCATCTCTATATTCCAAGCAAGCGTTTGTAGCATGATCCAGAAAGAAAACTAATGCATGTACGTTTTCCTCTTTGTCCGTGAAGTCCGATTTCCAACCGGCTAGAAAGTATGGAGCTGATGTACCAAATATAGCACCTGAAAATTTTACAATTAGCTTAAATATTTTTCTTTTACCACAAAAATTGTTATAATTCCTGCTACGTAATAAAAGATATGATATGTGTTCCAATAACATACATGTAACAATATCACTACGAATTATGTGGCTTATGTCACCAATTTACTGGACAATAAGTTCAGATACCTTGTCCAGCAAGTTTTAATTTAAAAAGGATTTTAGTTATATGGTGGATAATGACCCACGAAATAACGGTAACGATTATGTGATATTTGTAAATAACACTACTTCATGTGCCTCCGCTAAATATAATTGTAACTATGATTTTATAGATTTTGTAAAAGATATATTTGTAAATATTAAAAGAAGTTATGAACCAGTTTCAGTTTCTTGTTAGCACTTCTCGATGACCGAATCGGTGGTAGTGTTTTGGCTTTCATAAGCACCTTCTCATTAGCTAAATTACTAAAATTATTTTTGATTTGTTCGATGTTGATTTTTTTTACACGGTATAGGCTCAGTGCTTTGACTGCAATCTCACGTGATGTTAAGTGACGATGTGGTCCAGTTTAACACACTAAACATAGGTACTGATTCATAAGTGATGCTGCCGGAACACACCTATTGGTATTTGGCGACAGGTATTCAAACTTTAGGGTGGTAACTACCCAGGCGGGCATCATTAGAAAATACCCTACCACCATGCTATGGTTTCCTCACGATGTTTTCCTTTACCGAAAGTTTAGGCCGATTTTTAGAGTTGGATAGGTGGGGATCGAACCCGCATCGATTGACGTAGAATTCGGCCGCACTACCCACTGCACCATCATCGCTTCAAAATATAAGGCGTTTAAGTTTACCTAAAAATATTCGTTCAAAAGTTCTTTCACATGCGTACAACTCATCCAATAAAGCAGCCACTGCTCCATTATCCTGGAGACTCCAATCAAAGGCCAACTTCATCGCTACATAAAGAAGATTATGATATTTCCCCATAAGACAAACACCACCGTTGTTGATTTTACACTGGTTGTGGTATCGCAGAGCAGATAGTACGAAATTCTTGCACGTTGCATTATCGGATTGGTTTTGTCCTGGAAGCAAATTAAATGTTCTTAAGAGTATGATCTGATGGATTCAAATTAACACATTCTTTTTAGTAGTTAAATGACGATGTGGTCTATGATATTAAACTCACTAAGCATAGAGGTATTAGCTCTAAAATGTATACTACGGAAACACACCAATTGATGCTAATCGGCAAGTTACCAATTTGAAGGTAGGTAGATAACCAGACGAGCATTATTAGAAAATACCCTGCACCATACTATGATTTCTATGCGATGTTTTCCTTTACCTAAAGTTTGATATTATATGTGTTCGAATCTACGTTTACCGATGCGGAATCCGACCACACTACCAATTGAACTACCGGAACTACCAATCAGCCTGAGCGCTAAAACATATTCAAGAATATTCTTAAAAATTGCCATAAGCTATGTCGTTTTAAATTCTTCGTTCAAAAGACTTTCTTATAAAATGTGTTACTCAAAACTTTTGAAAGTTTATGAATTAGGTTACAAGATCCAGTACACAGTACGCAACAAGAACAACAAGTCCTATATATAATTTATAAATAAATACATAATACCTTTAGCACAACCGGCGATAGCAGTATGGAAATATTCTACGAGTTCCCGACGTTTATACCTCTCATTCAAACAATCACGATCTAAATTAATAAAAACTTCTTCGAAATAATAATCCATGAATGAATCCATTTTGGTATTTATTTACAATTTTATCATCAAATATAAATTAGCAACGTCAATTTTTACTTATGACACTCGTGTCTAATTAGACCTTATTTTTTTACAAATAAACCCACAAATAGTACAGATTGTAATTTCACTAGACATTTACTGTTACTTCCATCCAAAGTGGTGGTTAAAACGTTAATAGCAAACAAATCAGGAAGAACACCCCATTTTATGTGGAATACTTGCAAGTGCAAGTTAATCTTTTACCTTTACTAATTCTACGAAGCCGTACAGTTAAACATCGTCTGCGTGTTTTGTAATATTAACTCCCTTCAAACGTTGTAAAAGACAGTCGATGTATCAACTTAAAATCTACTTTATATTGCATACGATAAAATATAATTAAATGAAGACTATCTACAGAATAGAGTGCCAAAGGATTTTATATAAGGTTTTAACTAAAAAATGGTCAAAATTCATCGAAAACAATGAGAAAATAACTTCACAGTATATCATGATTTTATTTCGTTTGTTTTCTTTACCGCAAATTGTCGGTAAATATCGTGTCAGGTTGTCACTTCAAATTAGTATTAGGTTCATGTCATCTACCCCGTGTCGCCCCCATCCCAAATGCAGCGGACGGCCCCGGGGGGTTTTAGTGGGTATTTCCGGGCGCTTCACGCCCGGGCGAGTCCCACACTGGCACGGAGTTCGTCCCTCCGTGCCCCCTTACCTACTATATTGGGGGACTTCGGTCTCACTAATACAATAGGTAAGGGTAGTGCGTAAATGCATTTCCCCCCGTCAAAAAAAAAAGGTTAATTTCATCTAAACACAGTTATATCATCATCTTGCCTATGTTGTATATTAAGTTGGGTGCACATATTTCTTTCTTCCACTCTCTTCTGTCAGTCGTCATTCCTTTTATAAACATATCATTCTACACACAGTCTTCTTCACTTCTTGGTCTCACGTATCTCCATATTTAACATTGTTCTAGTTTACAGACTCTCATATCTCTTTATAACAAGCCCATAACAGGTTAACCTATAATTTCTACTTTTACTCATTTGTAATTTTATTAATTCTAGTTAATAGCATGTTTGCACTCATCTTTCATACGTGTTTTTATTTTCCCAGCATTCACATCCATACAATTACAAAGGATTGTAAATAATGTATAATATTAACATTCTATACATTTAAGAATATTATATATGATTGCAGTTATCTAATGCGTGAAGATAATCATGACGACCAGTTCGAGCTGACCTACCGTGGTCACGTCACAATGAAAGGAAAGGCTGATCCCATGCAGACCTGGTTCCTCACAAGGAAGAAGATCTAAATGAACATTAACAAAGGCGTTCTTAAAACGATGGCCATGGAGACCCATACGATATTATTATACCATTTAAATAAAAAATAAACACTGTATTTCGGTAGATTAGTCGGTATATACAACTTCAAGTAGTAACAATAGATATGTTATCAGCTAACTTAATATGAAAGTCAAACCGATTGATAATTATGTGAATGTTTAACACAATTTTGTCCTAAATATTATCTATGTTTTAAAAAATTGATTAGTATTGAATTATACAATAAAATGCCGTAAAATGTATCAGCAATCTGTAATGAAATTATCCAGAGGTAAACACAAAGATAATTATGGATATAATATTTTATGTCACTAAATCACTAAGAACTACTTATTACAATTTTTCCGAAATATTTCTAAAGTAGAAAGATAGAATGTAGAACGTTTTGATGTTAAAATTATTAACTTGTATTTTTTTTCTATATTAATGCTATGTGACTGAAATCATTAAATCTTTTCTTTTATGTATTTATAACCAACACATTTTTAGCGATATCTTAGTCTAATATATAGTAATTCTTATTCTATTCTTATTTGCATTTTTTAGATTCTATGCTGTTTAATTTTAATGGCGTTTTGAGTGATATAGTTGTGCCATTGTGCTTAGAAATTACCTTGAAAGTTCTATAATATTGATATAGAATACGACGTCACAATTGGCACTATGAATTAATTCCTTCGTCTGTCATTATTAGGCGAATATAACATATTCCTGAAATTATATGATTAAGGGGGTGCTTGGCGTGATTTTGGTTTGTCATGTAGTCGTCTTTATTTTTAATTAATTATCTTGCAGTATTTGACTATATATTATGTAATTTTGGTGGCACTTTACATGATTTATAATGCACAAGTGTAGTCGAGTAAAAATAATGACCGTGTGAACTCTGAAATGTCCCAATCATTCCCGTTGTGAATGTAACAGAAGGCTGCCATTTTGTTACCACCATTTATTCATAGTGTTCCTAACGTCTGACTTGGCTACATGGTCTGCCTTTGCTTTTTCCATAAAAGGAATAAATTGAACCAAAAAATAAAAAGGTGTGATTGATGTGGAATGTTACAATTTCGAAATACGTTATGTGATCATTTAAATATTGTTATAAAATCTCATACTTTATGCGCTTATTTAAATTAATTCTTGTTATCATAGAAATCTATTATTTAAGGTAATCGTTTTATTTGTTAATTCTGTAAGAGTTTATCTGATTCTAGTCATACTATGTATCATTTGAAAGCTTTAAATTTCATGACTTTATATAGTAGAATTTATTATAATATATAAATTTGAAAAATTACGGTGTCTAAATAAAGGATCTAAATAATCATCAGTTTTTTATAGTTTTCCTAAGAGTCAATCATTGTGCTATGTTGCATAACTCATTACGGGGTTGCTAACCACAATTAGCATGACGAATATCTAGCCACAAAGATAAGTTTCGGCACGTTGTGTTCCCGAATCAGCTATTGTAGACCTAGTAGTTAGGGGTCGTCTATTAATCACATGATTTTTTTTCACAAATTTCTAACTTCTATGGTGATACATAGTGAAAGATACTAAGGCTACGTAGGTATAACCTAATTGAATCCTAAAAAGTTTAGGAAATCGTTGCCCGGCAACAGAGAGTTGAGGTTCACATCGCGTTTAACATTAAAACAATACACGTCATATCTCCTTGCACTCCATTTGCGATGTTTTGTGATTTTTTCCGAAATTCCTCCCCCCCTTTCGATCCTCACTTGAACACTAACCTGGCGTTTACGCCAGCTTTCTATTGTTTTCCTATTGTCTCATTTTTAAGGGTAATCGACATATTTAAGAACAATATCTTGGCGGGGTCGTACGGTAACTGAATTGAACTCGGTTGGATTGCAACCAACGTATACTTGTAAAAAACCCGGGTCATAGTGACACATTAAGGCGCGCCGCGTTCAGAAATCAGCAAGGGTATATCCAAAGCTACTTGAAGCTCAAACCATGGTAGATGTAAATATGGTATAATGCTTCTTGAACTTCATGATGATGATTCTTGAATTGCACTTTATTTAAAATTAGACCCCAAGATACATAATATAATCAATGAAGCAACACACAATTCTATATGATTTGAAAGTAGCTGAAAGAAGGTAGGTATGCAAATTTGTACGAACAATCTAATGTATGGTTAGTGATATAAGTATGTATCCGTGTCGAACAATAATTATGAAAATTTTCCAAATGGTTTTTCGTAACAAAACATAAGAAGCTGTATATGTATAAATTATAGTATTTATCTCTGATCGCTAGCACTAAAACACCACCTAATACTTGATATACTGTAGCATGTTGAGGACTGACATCATCGCATTGGTTACGAAAATATGTAAGTTTTCCCCTACCGAGAATCGCTCAAACCCGTTAATGAAGTTTTTACTCCAAAAAAATATGTAAATATAGAGGTTGTATTTTGTTATATGTTATAAGATCATAGGTTTGCTGATCCTCAAGAAATCCTTCCATCTTATCTCATCGTATCGTATATTAGCGAATATCTAAAAATAATCATCGATGTGGATGTCGTCCGCCGACCTCCGCCGTCCGGTCGCTTGTATCGGACAAACACAACTTGACGACCGAAACGGTAAACTGGTTCCATTTAATAGTAATTCATATATATGAATTTTATTATTGTTTTGACGTGGTCGTTTTTACAAAAAACGATGATTTACTTGTAGAACTGTAGAAAGGAGTGTTAAAAGAACATAAAAAAATATAGTATAATTTTGCTTTACTTAAAAATCAGAATACAAGAGAGTGCAGATTCTGCGAGACTGCAGACGTAACACCAAAGCGCATCTTGTGTGAAAGTGGCCCATTCATACCTGTATGTAACCGAATTCCGGGTAAGCACGCGTTGCTCCCGGCGGAGGTACAGACGCTCTTTGCCAAAAAGATCCTACAGTATATCCAGGTCATAGGTCTAGGCAGAGCTTTAGCAATATAGAAACGATCACAATAGATGTATTTAGGTCGCAGTGAAACAGAACAGACTTAGCCTGCATAGCCCCTTTTACGAATAATAATAATAATAATACTTAAAAATATGTTTTTCTTACATTGTAAAGGCAAAGCAAAGCGCTTTAACCACAATTTAACCAGATTGCAAGTGACGATGTGATTAAGGATGTTTAAGCTGACACTGAAAAATGTCCTACCATCATCATAAAATGAACACAAACAATATTTCACCAAAACGTATCAAGCCGTTTAGCAAAGAAAAAATATGAATAAATAACGTACACTGCAATCCTTTATAACTGAACACGACAGACGTTATCCTGCTAATATATGTAAGTATTTACATATTTGATCATCTGTTTACATTCTAGTGTACTTCGGAACTGTCGGAAACTTCTATTGACGTAGGCCTATGCCGCGTCAAAGGACGCGGGTTCGAGCCCACTTATCCAACTCTAAAATTATCCTGAACTTTCGGTGAAGGAAAATATCCTAAGAAAACTATAGCATGGTGGTAGGGCATTTTCTAATAATGCCCGTCTGGGTAGCTACCACCCTCAATTTTGAAAACAGGTCACCAAATACCAATAGGTGTGTTTCGGTAGCACCATTTAAGAACCAGTTATTCTAGGCTTTAGTGTGTTTACCTATCCTAGACCACATCGTCACTTAACTATACCGAGTAAAACAAAGAGAGGGAATTAGGCAGGAATCGCGTCCCCGTCAACCGAAAGTTTCTGAGGCACGCTACAACATTAATTTTCATGCTGATCAGTTGAATTGTATAGAAGTTTATACACTATAATCCCATCTGGAAGCGAGATACAACTAAAGGGATAGCATAAAATCCTAAAGGATGTTGGAGTTTAGCAATCTCCTTTACATAAATAAACATCATTGTAAGCAATCATTGTAAGGAAACAGTTATTTTCTAGTAAGACATCTTCTCGACATTTCATTTAATATCTAATAAAAAGAAAAATAATTAGTGATATTGTTTCATGTTAAAGTTAGCTAGGAGTACGATTAATAATTAAGTTTGCCGAACAAAAGGCAAGTAAAATCTATTTAAAGTGTTCAGCTAACCTGATCCTTGATGACACTAATCGCAAGTTATTATTAACTAGCTGCTTATTTATTTACAATTTTTCCTCGATAATCATGATAGGGAGTTTTTGTGTCTTTTGTGGAAAAACTTTTCTCTCTGTTTCGGCTTCGTTACAGTCAGGTGTAAAGTCCCCTCTATAAATTTTGATAAAGGCTCTCTACTGTCTGTGGATAATGTCTCATTTATTTTTTCATTTTAAAATAAATAAAAATAAATACTAGACTTAACAAAAAACACTTATAAAACTAAAGATAACAAGATTCGTGTAACTACAGTTCTGTGTACTTAAAGGTTCATAATCAAGTTGCAAAAGATCTTCAAATAATTCGTATTCATCACGATGAATGTTGACGCCGTACCGAACTAGTATTGCTATTTGTACATTTGTCTAACTGTACACCTTTGTTTAAGTTGTCTTAGAAACTAGTATTCTATTTGTCCGATTAGCCTACATAGGTTTTCTATCAAACTCCTGTTTTGGTATTTCACATAAGTTGAAACTTGATCATTTTAATTGATCGCTACCATTAATTATGTCTTTTGCTTGCAGAAACGTTACATATGTATGTATTGTTGTCTGTGGATATTTTCTTTAAGTTATTTATGACCAACGATTTACTTTCGTTTAATGAAAACTTATATGTTAGATTTCTTTTTTTTTATGTTTGTCGGATGTTTCAAATTAAACTAGATTCTTTTTTTTAAATTTTCAGAAATAAGAACTGTTCCTATTTGTTTTTATTTACAGCATAAAGTGTATGGACGCGTCTATTGGCTATGTGACTAACTACTAAACAAAAAAAAAGTAAGAAAAGAGAATGACAACGGAGAAAAATGTTCTTAACGTTTTTAATTTTTCTATCTATAGGTATAAACGCAACAGTAGCGAAGCGCTCCTATAACCAGATTTCTTATAGCCTTACTAAAAAAAAACAAAACACTCCCTGCGCAGGTATCAAATCATACATCAAATATACTATAACAACACAGTCGTAAAAGCGAAGCACGCACACTAAGAACTTGCTCATACAAGCCGGTAGTAAAATGTCGGAATTGAATTCACACATGCATCCACATTTTACTATCACCCACACAATGAAAGCATTAATGTATCTAATTTGTAAACTTATCGCGCATTTAGACTGAAAATAAGTCCCTTCGTTCCGGGTTATTTATTTAATTTTGATCATTATTCTGATGCAGTTACAGTTGATCAATAAATATTTGACAAAAACGACATCTACTGATTTACCAGAAAAATGTGTTCTAAGCAACTTCATCTAAAAAGAATAATGTGCTAAGAAATTCCCATAGATGTCACTTTTTAAAATTGATTATTTTGCTACACAGAAATTATGGATTTACTTCCTATTTTAGAACGGTCGATTATAATCATGTGTCAATTTCGTAGCCGAAGAAATTAGGACTTTGAAATATCAAGGAAAAATAAATCAATCAGTATTATTTTATGTATCATGCAGGTAACTAATCATTATTTTTAATTTCGCGTAAGTCGCCATCTCGCGTCATACTGTTAAAATTAAATAGTTAAAATCCACGGTCACGAAAGTTAACCAATTTTAAAATTTATTACGTTGTTATTGGTTGTCATAATTAAAGGAATATTTATCATAAGCGAAATGAATTTGACATTTCGTATTTAGCGTGCTAAATAATTTTCATCTTTAATCTCAAAACAACTTACCATACTCGAAATGTACTGTTTATGTAACTCCAGTGAAGTCAGGTATAGTGAAGGTGGTTAACACTGACTGCAACTGAATATCTTCGCTCAGCAGCACAAGCATCCATCATTAATTACTGTATTAATTTTCACAAGAAAGAAGTATGTCGACCAGGTAGATTGTTTTTTTTTTTTTGCTTTGGCTCTACCGACAATTTGTTTCACGCCACATTACTGAAACGCAAACAAAGTGTAGTTTTGATTTGTGAATACTGACAAACTCTCTGACCTTATATCTATGCATAATAAAAAACATATTTTGACTTCATAAGAAACAGTATATTTTCAGCCTTCAAATAGTCTACGTAATAATAATTCTTAGACCAAATAGATTTAAAAAGTTCCTTTTTACATTAATAAATTTAAGTATTCAAACAATGTAATTAAATATAAGCATTAACCTCCATTTTATGCACTGTTTTGGTCTAACAACATAACTGAACGCCTTTACCGCTAAACAGAATTCTATAAAAGTAAAACACAAACACATCTGCTATGTCAATACATACCACCGCACCTGCGGGTTTATAAAAAAAACGCGTATTTTACCATACAAGTCCGACAAGTCGCTTTAAAGGACCTCTTTTTGTTCCATCGAAGCGATCATGGACTACGAGTTGGCCTAAATGAAGTAAGTATTTATCGACGACCTTCAGTGTACTGTAGTTAATATGGTATGAATCTAATTTACAAAAATTCTCTCTTATGGTTACATCATAATAGTTCTATTGTCAAAATTACAAATTTGTGTATAAAAATAGGGTTTACCGGTTTAGGACCTGCGTTAATGAATCATCCAGGTCAAGCAATGTAGGCATATTATATAGATAACTATAATTATGTACCTACGTGCTGTCGTCGATTGTTTTATTGAAGTTGGTTTCGCAAGCCCCTGTGTTATCGATGCTGCTTTCGGTCGGCTGCGAGTGGATCTAGACTGTATTAGAAAACAAGTGACACCTGAGTCACGGGCTAAAAAAACTAGTTCATGTGCAAGGGGTTAACCTTATGTTGCAGTAAACAATTTTTGGTAAATAAATTATTATTATGAAAGGCTGCTGCTGAAGAACAGGTAAGTCCACGACTTCATAGTTACAGCGTTTTGGCCTCCATGGCGCCTGCATTTGGCGTCATCGCGACCAGCTACTATATCCCACTGACAGCGGGTGTAAGAATTTCTCTGGGTAGGCATCACATCTTGGATCGCTACCGAAAGGTGATCTGATGATATGAAATTTAATAGGAGCCAGATCGAGTTTTTTGCCGCCTCTTCTCAACTGGGTTATTTTTCGAACTGGTGGTAATATTTTGACGTTGATAAGCGCCTTCTTAAAGCCTAAACTGAATGAATAATTTTAATATTTTGATTTTATATCGATATACGCGCCTATTCTACGAATATCGAATGCTACGCGGAATCGATATTTAAAGAGATGACATCATCTCATTCGAATACGGACTTATCTCATGTTTCAAATATTTAATAAGTACGTATTTTGTTACAACGATCTGTTATAAAGTTAAAAGTAAAACAATTACAGTTGACTTGAATTTAATTACTTATGCGAAATATTTTATTGTGACTATCAAAATGTACCACTGTTAATCTATTTTATGTTTTATAGCAGCGATGTATGCATAAACATATGTGTAAGATTTATACGTGTGTTTAAAGTAAAAGGATTAAGATAAGTATTAGATATAATATGTACAACATTGTATTTAATTCCATAATCATAATACTGAATCTTTAAAAAAACATAGCGAATAGAGAACTGTTTGCTTTTTATAAATATAAAAGTGATATAAATATAGTTATCAAGATTGTTGTTTGATAAGTTTGTATTGTTAGCTCGTGTAAATTAATGTTTGCGATAAATTAATACGTAATTAAGTAGTTTTTAATTACTTAAAGTACTAAGTAGCCGACGATTTCGTGCATACCTGATCACTCCTTTTAACGATATCAACGCGATCGCGAGGGGAAAATTATGAGAGCAATTTTCGAATTTATTATGGAACAGGTGAAAACAACATAAAGTTTATTGTTTAAAGTTAATCTAGAAAATATATTGTAATTAATTTATTTATTTAAAAAAATATAATAATCATAACTATATGATAAAAATTTTATAAATTGAAAAATAATATTTTTGTATTTATAGAAAGGATTATAATTTTATAACCATTTCGTATAATATGTCTTTAATATAATGTTACCGCTTAAAATGAATATTAAAATGAAGTATTGCAAAAAAAAACATTCATGCGCATGTGAAGGCGACCAAGGTGGCAATGCGTCCTATGTTCAATAAAACGCATTAAGCACCAATTAATGATATTGAAACCTGCCCTTTTTTACAGGGCAATAAAGTTCAAAATATTTCCGTAATGACAAAGTCAAGTTGACAAGTCGAACGGAGAAGGCTCGATATGCCACTCGTTTGAGAAACTACCTAACTGAATGCCTCAGTTTGCGTCAAGCGTTTGTCGCCATAGGTCGCGTGCGCAGCTCGACGTTGTTCGTTAATTCGAATTTTGAACTCAACCGTTTCAGGCGAACAGCCAATCGCGCTCGATCAAACGTTTTGATTTCTTTTCGCGTCATCTTTTTTGCATGTCACATAGGTAGCCGTCGAGTTGTCGGTGTGTTCCGTTATCGTGGTATGTGTTTGTGACACTGAATTATTAACAGGCTGTGTATCTATATAATATATTTGTGATATTTTAAAAAACGAAGAACGGATGTATTCTCACGTTTATTGGTAAGTATAATTTATACACGTTGTCTTTTTTACTTAATAGTAATAATTCCCATGATTGTTATAAGTTATCGAGATTTTTATTTTAGCAACTGTAAATGAGTAACCTTTGTGTTTTAGTTTTATGAAAGTTCATGGGCACGTACTATATTACACTTTAATCATTAAGGGTAGAACAGAAATTTGTGTTTTAAAAATTATGTTACTAGGTATTATGTTTTTAGGAACGAAGATACAGCTATGACGTGAATCTTTAGTTCCAGTTTTTTTTTATTTTAAAATATGTAGAGCTACTTTTACAAAAATATACTTTTATTTATTGATAGAAACGAGAAAGCATTCGATTAATGATCTAAATTGAATCACGATCAATATTAAACTAACCGTTTAAAAAAAAATAACACTACAGGCTCGTTAATATGTGCGAAATAAAAAAAAAGGAAAAGAAAATCAGTTGACAAACAAAGTAGAAAAACTTCTTGAACTATTTTCATCTTTACCTATGTATAAATAAATATTGAATTTAAATCAAGTAAAAATATGATGCGTATATAAGAAAAAATAAATATTCAAAGTATATAATGAACAACAAAAAAATACACACAATTTAAAACCCATTTGCGCACGTATAAACAAGTGTGTTCGATAAAAAACTTGAATACATATATATGAACAAAGTTTAAGATCTTCAAACGAGCAAAGGAGAAACATACTAACCACAACACCGGCCGACTTATCTCATAATTATGACAATTATCATCCACCAAGTAACAGTTGTAAATCGTTTTATCTTTGAGGTCATCTTGTTTGACGCCACGCAAGTATTCAACCGATTATTATGGTTCTAGATGCACTTAAATCTATGTTAAATAGTATTTCCAGTATCAATCCAGATATCATTTTTTTTAAATATACAATACAATAGAGTCAGCCCTTTGACCACAATATTATATCACGTTGCAGTTCAAGATGATAAACACATTAAGCCTATTGACCGGCTCTCAAGTGATACTATAGGTAATGGTGGTCGGCAGCCAGGAAGTATTATTAGAAAATGTCCTGCCACCACAGATTCTCGGTAGCAGAATGCCCTCACATCGCATTGAAGGATTTTGAACCTTGTTTAGTTGCGTAGTGAAATCTTTCATGGGATAGGTACCTACCCTAGCTGAGCAGCGAAGGTTGGACTATGTCAGATTTTACAGATTAAAACCCCACGGTGTTCCTTCACTCGCCTATTTGGCCAGGGAGAAGGAATTGATTTCGCATAAACTCAACTCCAGACTTAAGAATATTTTAAAATTTCAAGTCTACAACCACACACATCCATCTATCGGTTTCGACAACTACTCTTAAATTTAATAAAATGCTGGCTTTGACATAATCCGTATCAAATATAAGATATGGATGCAGAGAAACCTTGGATTATACAAAGCAAATTATCTATACTAATATTATATAGCTGTGAGGTCCCGGCCAAGAATGGTATCTCTCCATATCTTCCCGTAGGTGTCGTGAACGGCGACTAAGGGATAAAAACCAGACAATGGGCAGCAGCATCCTCTGAGTATCACTAACACCTACTGCGATCCCCAACCCGCCTACCAAGCGTGGCGATTATGGCAATGCCCACTTCATTGGGGGAGATCTATATCCAACAGTGGATGTCTTAAGGTTGAATGAATAGATAATATTATAAAGGACAGATTTGTGTATTTTTGGTAAATTTGGTATAAAGATACTTTGAAATCCAGGGAATGGTATAGGATTTTTATTCCGAAAATCCCACGGGAATGGGAACCACGCGGGTAAAACCGCGGAGAGCAGCTAGTCTTATATAAGTATCAACTTCAAAATTTAGTTTATCTTTTAATTTAAGTTTGACAGAAAATAGAAGGAAGGTTAATGCACATTTTCAAGCGTTTTTTATGAAGCAAACTGACGAAGGTACTTTTTAAAACAATGCCTAGGTTCATCAACTGTGGTATGAAAAAAGACCGTATATACAAAGCACATTTTTTTTTAACAATAAATTATGCAACTCTGTTACCTTTGTACCTGCGATGAATCAGCCTATCATTCAGTATAGATATAATAAGAACAAAAGGACATTAGAACAGTAAATACAGTTTTTTTTTTTGTACAGCATATTTATCTAGTTATACCTGAACTAAAAGGATAAGAAAACTAGTTATGCCCTGCGTTCTTGTTTAACTAAAGAAATTTATTTTAGTCACAAATATTCAAAGTAATAATATTTCAAAGTATCATTTTTTTTTACATAACAACGTTTTTTTGATAATTAGTCAATTCTAGCCTTATTAATTACCAACCAAAACTTGGCCCATGAGTGTATATTTCAATTTAAAAAAAAAAGAACTATGTAAATCGATTTCTGTGGTCGATTCGAGTTCTTAACAAACAAATATAGACAGAAGTTCCATTTTCTTATTCGCAAGGACAATCATGAAAGTTAGCGTATATGTTACAGGAAGATAATAAAAGTAGAGGTTTGATCAAATCTCTCTGATATATGAATAATTCACGGCAGATGTTCAAATATTAATCTTAACAAGCTGTGGCCTATTTTCTAAAAAAAACTAAGTGGTTTGATTCATCCATCCATCCATTTAACCAAAAGACGTGCAGTGTTGGACATAGGCCTCCCCCAAAGATCTCCACGATGACCGGTCTTGCACCACCCGCATTCAGTGATTTGATCAAATCCATTCAATTATTAGGTTAGGTTTCAAAAATCAAAAATCAAAATTTATTTATTCAATTTAGGCCCTAAGAAGGCGCTTATGAACGTCTGAAACACTACCACCGGTTCGGAAAACAATCCAGTCGAGAAGAGCCGGCAAGAAACTCGATCTTTAACTTTAACTTTCTTTCTTTAATCTTTAACTTCTTTAACTTATCTTTAACTTCTAAAATCATCTTATCTGGATGGAAAAAGCTAACAATTGATGTTTTTTTAAACCATTCAAATAAAGAAACACAAACGAATAAAATATATGTAAGTATGTATGTAAATATAATGTTGAAAAGAAAAGTGGGTACGTTGAAAAACTAGATTCGGTGAAACTGGCCATTTAAATCTTTTAATGTTCTCGCTATGTGAGTTTCAAATGTGAGTTTACTTTCGCGTAAACGTTTTGGAATTCAAACGAATGAGTCGTTTTCTTGCTAGTTTATTTACAGTGTAAAAGCTCAGTGCTTTAACCTTAATGTGACGATGTGGTGCATGATGATAAACACACTAAGCATAGAGGTACTGGTTCTCAAATTATGATGCCGGAACACACATATTGTTGTTTGGCGATAGATTTTCAAACCCAAGCTTAGTAAATAACCCAGGCAGACATTAGAAAATGCTCTACCACCTTGCTATGGTTTCTCATGATGTTTTCCTTCGTCTAGTGTTCAGGCTCATTATTGAGAAAGATAGGCAGGTTCGAACTTGCGTTCATTGACGCGGAATCTGGCCCCAATACCAACTGAGCCATCATCGCTAGTTTAATTGAACTTTAATAAAAATTTGATACATATTCTATTTAGATTGATAAATTATTATTTATTTTAGATATATAAATAGACAAAAATAAAACAATTCAGGTACATTATTCTTCCCTATTTGTCAATCGATTTTCTTTTTTAAATATACTATTTAGTAGTTATTTGACGAGCTTTATTATTATAAAAAAAATTGGAAGAAGTTTTCTTTCTGATTACATTTCGTCTATCGCTTGTATAAAAAGTTATTTATTATAAAAAAGAAGTAAAAAAAATGACAACCCAAATATTAGATACTGCATTCTTGTTTATTTTATATCTTTACGCAACAATAATCCAACAAACAAAAAAAGTCCACTATTTATTTGTTAACCCTTTGTCATTTCATAGACTATAGTTTATAACACGTGTTACTAAATAAATTATGTAATAAAAAGAAACAATATTAAGTTAAGTTTTAATTTTTGTTAAAATATATTTTTTATAATAATATATACTATTGACACTGGCAAAACTGTGTACGTAATTTGCAAAAACAGAACAATTGTTTTATTAGTTCCCCTTTAAAACACGAACATTCATTCAATTCATAAAAAGTTTTGATGGTAAATTTGAAATTAAATCATTTACTTTCCAAACACGGCTTTCGCTAGACATACGTAGTTCGATTTATTCAAATTAATCCGGATTTCAGATGCCGTCTCTATGAGTTCGTTGACCATCAAACTTGGTTTTTACGCTGATACCTCCACTTACCAAAAATATTATCAATGTTTTATTTAAACATAAACCTGCTATTAATTTTACAATAGGTATCATCAAAATAAATTCCTATGTAAATGTGAATAGTGATTTATCAAAGAAATATGTTAGGCAAAGAAATATCTTTTAAGTATTTTATCACATCTGGTGTTCTACGAAAACGCGCAAATAACACCTTAGTATGTACTAAGCATTATTTATAGCTATGCTAGGCAACTAGCAGCAAAGTGTAACCTTTACTTCGTCCAAAGGTCATTCATATTAGTGTGCGTTAATGAGAATATAAATACATTTACATACAAGAATATGATAATTTTCTATAAAGGTTGTTTGTTACTTTAAAAACAAAATATTTATGTCACATTCGAAAGTGGTCAAATTTCCTAGCAAGTTGCTAACTATTGATATTAAAATGTAACTATGTATTCCTTTATTCCATACCAGTCAGTGTTCAATGTAGTTAATAGGAGATATTGAGCGTTATGCCGTTGGTTGGCTGCCCATATCCACACCATTAAACCCAGCCAAAACGCAAAAACATAAAGGTATTCTAGGGTCTTCTTGTCGATATGCTATCTTGTGGATTGGGTTACTCAGCTTGGATTTTATTCAGGGCTATGATATGGGGCTCTTCAAGGAGAAATAGAAAAAACGCAAGGTCGGCAACGCAACAGTAATGCCTCTGGTTTTGCAGTTATCCATAGGCGACGGTTACCATTTACCATGAGATGAGCTGTTTACCTGTTTGCTGTCATTTTACATTAAAAAAGCCTCTATGTTATATTTTTTGAACTGTATAATCTGAGTGCGTTTGTCACAATCTCACTTAATGCTGAGTGATTATGTGACCTAAATAGTGACGGCACTAAACCTAAAGGTATTGGCTCTTATATAATACTAGCGGAAAATTAATACAGTTGCTTTTCTAAACTTGTTGGTAGCTATATAGGTGATTACTAAAAATGCTCTACCATTCCATCACAGTTTTTCTTTTGGAGAAAACTCTGGTCCCTTATTAACAATATATCCAACCACAATACCGCTAGTTAATTGGGGTATATCCGTTTGTTTCGTAATTCGTGTTTCTTATTTTAAAACTTTTGTCTGCGTCCTACTCCTTCCATCCATTCAACTGAAAGACATCCACTGCTGGACATAGGTCTCCCCCAAAGATCTACATAATGACCGATCTTACGCCGCCCGCATCCATAGCCACGACCTTTACTTTGCCATCGGTCCATGTTATGGGGAATCTACCCATGCTGCATCTTCCAGTGCATGGTAGCCATTCGCGAACCCGTTGTGTCCATCTAGCGTCGGTTTCTCTCATGTTAACGTCATTTTTTATCACTTAATTCAGGTATTAAAAATATCATAAGAACATTTCTATACTCCTGACAACGTGCGTTGAAATTTCATGCTGATCGCCTTAAAAGTTGAGATGTGAAAGCCTAACAAACAAATAAACAAGCATACCAAAAAACAAAACAAGCTTATGTTCATATTAATGCTATTTATTATATTATGTGACGGGAATATACTATATGAATCTTATTCATTATGCAAAAAAAAACAATTAGCCTAAAATAATCAGCGACTACGTTTTAAAGTGCTAAGGTTAAAATCTTCACGCAATATATAAATACGTCTATTAATTTTAAACTGTTAAAGTTATGTTTCAATTTGCACAGATACATAATTAAAAAAAGACGATTTAAAGTAACGTATGATGTCGTAATTTACAGACAAGTTCAAATTAAGTTTTATCCAAGAAAAATGCAAAGAGAGTTTGTTAGTTCAATTCATGTGGGAGTTCTAGAATAACTACTTTAAGGGGTATATTATCCATTCATTCAAGTATAAGACGTCCAGTGTTGGACTTAGGTTTCCTCCAATTAGGGGGATTGCATTAATCGCCACGTTTGGCAGCAAGGTTAGCGATCGCAGTAGGTGCTTGTGATACTCAGAGGATGCTGCTACCTATTGTTATATCTTTAATCGCCTTTTACGATACCTAAGAGAAGATATGGGGTGATACTATTCTTGGCCGGCATCACACGGCAAATATATAAATAGACTAAAACAATTTAGTACTTTCTTCTTCTATGTTTTGGTAGATATTGACGAACTTTTTTTTTCATACTGGCATATAAAAATGCATTTCAGTTCTTATATTAAATAGAATATAGTCCAAAAACAATAACAAGCAACTACAGATGACAAGCTATCGACTTTTGGCCTTAAGCTGGCCCACAAACTGTATGTAAATATGCGACCAATCGCTCTAGTCACAGTCGCTCATCGCGGCGCGTTAATGCTCTCTCTTTCACTCTCACTCGCAAATCACATTACATATCTCGCTCATGAGTTTCGTGGTGATAATGGAATAAAGTAAAATAAAGTAATATTTTCTTGATACAAATATGCTAAGGAAAATACAGTGCTTACGCATGAAAAAAAAAACGTTTTTTCTTTCCTTTACAGTAGAAGAATTCGTTCATCATCAATAAATATACAAAGACAGTCTATGAATTGTCTATATTTATGGATCATAATGGATAATTCTAGAACACGATACGCCAAAACGTAACAGGTTTTTGTCCACGTGCATGGTGGTCGCAATCCAGGTAGGCACGAGAACCCGAACGCTTCGTGGGAAGCAAAGTTAGCTACATTTTCCATTTTCTAAGTTTCGCTAGTAGTGGTCGAATCATGACTACTAGGTGAATTTTTCAACAGAATTGACTTTCCAAATGATTTACTTTCAAGGTAACAAATTTCTTATATATACAAATGGCGAAAAAACCGCCCTGACTAAGGCATCCATTACCGCATTTCGCGCATCTCTCGATCTGTACAAATTTATTCATCCTTGGCGTCGTTTCGGTCGGAATCGTGAAGTTACTGCCTTTAAACCAGTTCGCTGTTCGCATTCGATGCAGACCTCGGTTTAACAATATCAAGGACAAAGGTTTATGCAGTGAAGTCATTTGAAAGTGTTATATATATATATATATATATATATAATTTAAAATAAATTAAAATAAAAACTTCACATACGATATTTTATACGTTTGTGCTCAATGATAGACATCATAAAAGATTTTATATAAAAAAAGCATTTGATCAATTTTTATCTATTTTACTCATCTATCTATAGGATGTTAAAAAAATGTTTATTAATACTATCTCCATTAAGTAAACAGGAGAAAGAAAAAGTACATACTTATTCAAATTGGTACTTACGAACGGATTTACGTAATTTTTTCGCTTGAAATAATTATATCAATAATGCTTTAACATCCATGAACAATCGCAATTATACGTGCCCTAGATATTCTTATAGACTTACATTAGTCTGAAAATGACATTCAAATAGGTTCATTACAGAAGAATACAATTCACGAGAAATTATGTGGCCATCGCATATTAACAGACCATAAATTATCAATAGGCAAACAAAGATACAGACACATATAACACAGATAGGCGCTTAACGACATCGTATCCAACCAGATGGATACTAAACATAAATTTTCTGATTGTAAGTCTATTGAGAATATTTAAAACACGCTTTATCCTGGTAGATTATATAATAGACAAAATTTGCAACCTAGGTGGTGGTAGCAACTTTTGTAAGTTGTAATTCTCAGTATTTTGAACAAGAATTCCACAGTTTCGTAACTGAATGTTATGAATGATCCTGCTTTTAAAAGACTTGCCGGTGTTACGTAACTTTTCAATGGATTTGTTATATTGCGTGTTCAATTTTTTAAAGTTAATTTTATTAATTAATTAAATTGCCTGTTTCGTCTGAAATGAAACTGAAGTGAAATTTAATCAACTTATGATCGATAATATATTTTTTGACATTAACATGCTGAGGTAATATATAAAATACTTCACAAGTAATAGGTATTAGACGAATATCGTTCAGCACAAATAAATACACCATAGGTCGAAAATTTAGGTTATCAACTTTCCCGTGTAATATTTTGTTTTAATTGATAATTTTTTCTTGGAAATGTATATGAATAAAATCCCTGACACAATTTTTGACCGCGATAAACTCTGCACTACACAACCAATTTAAATGAGATTTTGCACATCGTCTGTAACATAGTCTAACTTAAAAGATAGGATAGTTACTATCCCGATCAATGACCTCAACAATCTACACAGTTCTTTTTGTAATTGATGATATATTTTCTAGTTAGATTTTAATTTATATTTTGTATAATGTACATTTGTGTGAATACAATTTCATATACTATAGGCCTTGACTAAAATCTCACATGTTGTTAAGTGATGATTCTGTGACGATCCGATCAACGCTGTAAAAATACACCTTATTGACATAATAAAGAAAAACAAAATCACATTTTCTGACCTCCAGTCCCACATATCATCAAAAATAAACAAAGCTTAGACATCTCCGGCCCCTTCAATGCATACTTACTCAAACCTTGAATTGTTTCATATGATGCTGGTATTAGGTCTAAAACATGTCCACTGCTGGACATAGTTCTTCCCCAAAAATCTCCACAACCACTGGTCTAGCGTCACCCCCATCCAGCATATTCTCGCGACCTTTCTCTAGGTCTTCAGTCCAACTTGTTGGATGCTTACCTTGCTGCGTCTTCCTCTACGCGGTATCCAGTCGAGAACACGCTGGCCCCATTGGCTTAGTTTCATATTAGTTATAAGAAATAAAATTTCGTCACTAGTCGGTAAAAGAGCTTATTCACAATTTCACCCGACTCGGTTCATTACATGCTCGATTGTTGAAATTTTTCGGTTCAAACCGCACCTTTTTAAGCCCATTGTTATTTTCTGTTTCCCAAATGGGCTTTGTGATGTTGTGAAATTAGGATCTGCTTGAATGACGACGAGGTGCGGCCGGATTATCTTCACGATTAATAACTCGAATGATATTTCTATAAAATCGTATTGTTACGTCAGAATTACAAATTTGTTACACAACAAACTAAATAATAATTAAATTAAGCCCTGATATATAGTACCATTGGTCTAAATTTTAATCGAAATACATATTTATATATCTATTTAAAATTTTAATACACAATTTATAGCTAACTAGACATCAATTATTATATTATCAACACAAAATTGAGGTTACAAATATCTTTTTTAATTTACAAAGAAGATAAAGTGAAATTATATATCAGTGTTAAAATTCGTGGTAAAAGTAAATAAATACGTATTAATAAATTTAAAAAAAAAGTGGAGTAGCATGTCTAATATCCAAATGAAACAAAGATAATACTAGAATAATGAATTCGGTGAAGGAATAGATACTGCCCTAAAATTTGGAGTCAGATGTGTTTCTGTGCCAGGTTTAGCGTGATTCTGTCTTTGGATACATCGTCACTTATCATCAAGTGAGATTTTAGTCAAAAGCTAAAACTATATGTATATAAAATAATAATATTAATAAAATGCTGGCGGAATCAATGAATATTGTGTTATTAGTTGCGAGGAGACTACAAGACGAAATGAGTACATTATACGACTTTGTAAATAGTAGCTGTGTTCCCGCTTCTCCGCCCGCGTTTCTTATATTCTTCATGCGTAATATAGTTTTTAAATTATAATAATTGGAGAATATCATTTTGATGGTGCTGTCCTTTAAATGGGATTGTATTCACAATTTCATAAGTTTTATTTTTTTACGCGGAAACTTATTTATTAACGAAAAATTAATATAGCCTAAGTTATTTCCAGTAACTTCAGCTATTTACTAAACAAAATCCTGTCAAAATCAGTCCAGTTATTCCGGAGATTAGCCGGAACAAACAGACAGACAATATTTTAAAAATTCTGTTTTCGGTATAGATGCCGTAAATACATACATTCGTAGATATTTAGTAAAATATTGTTATTTTGAGATTACAGATTGTTTATTATTAGTATAAATATATGGATACGAGTATGAAAAGCCATTATCCAATAATCATCTTGACTGGTCGAACCCAATTTTTATGAGTAAGGACGAAAGAAAGTCCTGGACGGTGTCACTGACCTGGAAACCAGTTCGCTCATGGTCAACTACAGCGGCAAACAATACAATTACATTATATTATTAACCTGCAGCTTATCATATTTATTATTATACACTTTTTATTTTAAATTATTGTTTTCATTTATACCATAAATATTATAGATAATTAAGCTTAAAAAAAATACTTCAAATCATAACTTAACATGCGACGTTCAAAATTAAATATTGCATAAAAGATCTTTTTAATATTATTTTCGTCTCTATGTTGAATTAAAGTTTATTTTCGTATTTTATCAGCAAACTCTTTTAAAGGACACCCATGTGACAGGGATGCGTAAGAAATGGTACAGTCCGCCATCTTTGGATGCTTCGCCATATTGAATTTACAATGGAGTCATTTGGCTGCTCGTGCATTGGGCTTTTCGCCGACACCTCAGTCATAGCATGTAATAGCTGTTATCTTTAATTCAATAATTTGTGTTATAGGGCCCTATACTGCATAATGTTGGTGGCGTTTTACGTAGTATAGTTTTGTTTAGTTATTGTGCACAAGTGAAGAGAATTGAAAATAATTGCACGAAGTGTTTATTCTGAGGTGACATAAGAATGCATGGAATATTCTAGAGGGATGGTCATCACCTCGCTAGGGTTTTGGTACAAGTTTGAACTTCAGAATAGGTAATATGGAAAAAATTGTCTCTTAGGCTGACTCATCGGACGAATATATATACTACTCTACATGCACGGACGGAGCATTATCATTCAACAAACTAAACGTGTATGGAAATTTCAATCGCAACTCTTTTAAAATTCAGTTGCAAAATTTGACTCATTTAAAAAGCAACTTAAATTAAAGCTTGTAAGATAATTTATTCAAAAAAATTGAATAGATTCAGAAAGAGAAATCAATTCTCCACTAGTATAATATAAGTTTATTATTAATGTATGTTCTTAATATAATTATTATTCCTAAAGTTATATTATTTTTTGATTAATGAAGGCGTTACTTTACGTACATTCATCTATCTTGCTTTTCATAATTATTTATTTTACTCTGCTTTTGTAGATTAATACTATTTTTTAAATTTATTACGTATTTAAATTTTCGCGTTCCATAATTAGATACAATTATTAAATAACAAGTCTTAACACGTCACTCTTTAATACCGACGTTTCGACTGGATTGCCGCAACCGTGGTCACGGGTTGACTAGCTAGGTTTTATAATATATTTGTTTTATTTATGCAAATATTTATTATGTTATTATATATTATTAATTTAAGTATGTATATATCTATATATGTAAATTTTGTAATTTTTATATATACAAAACATTTTTGCAATCGGTCCACAAATGAAAGAGAAATCGCGTAACAAACATACAAAAAAAAGATTTAAAAAAAAAAACATGCAGACGAATTGATAACCTCCTCCTTTTTGAAGTCGGTTAAGAATTAAAGACTTCCATATAAATTCAACTATGTACTTACAAGTTAATTACGAGAATTTATATAGAAAACTTATAATAAACGTAGTTTCTCCACTCTAATGCGGTCCCTTCGAGCATAACAAGATTCAGATCTGTGCCACAAACACAAATAGAAAGACGCCTATTTCGAGTTATTTTCGACGGAGTTCCGTGTTAGTTGTTACCGCAGGTTTTAATCATGTTTAAAAAATTCTAACCTTTACAACACAATTGGAAAATATAGAAAAATGTATAGTATAGGTAATGTATATATTTGTATTTAAAATAATAATTAAATTTTTTTTCGAAACCATTATTAAATTCGAACATTAAAATATCATTAAAATTAAAATAATCGAGAATAATCTATGCCTAATTATTGTATTTAAATGTTTATTCAAGTTCAAAGTTTTATTATTGATAATATATATTTTTATTATTACAAATAAGTGTATCAACGTAAATCTGGATTTATTTGCTTATTTTTTATTATTACCTATTTCATAAATAAAAAACCAACATAGTCGTCTACATGACGTTGGCTTATAAATCGAGAACCTATGAACTATTTTAAATGAATTTCACTTGTAAATCATAGATATATTTATGACTAGCTTTAAAATATATGTAGGATATATAATATAAAAATATAAAATAAAAGTAGTACATATAAAAAAATATGATGATTATAGTGAATCATATAATCAACAAAAATAAACACCGACACTAATTATTTGTTATTCTAAATACATAGAATTAAAACACTCAGAACGGCAGCAGTCGCAAACGGAGTGAAGCCGTTTCTAGTTTTTAGTTTTCGGTTTTAATAGGTTGTACGTACGCCTTTCATTACACTCCGGTGATTACGTAATTCCGTGTCGCTCACACCCAAACATATAAATTTTTGTGACTCCAATGATAAGCGAGTATTTGTATGAAACTATTGCTCTTCGCGTTATTACTCTATGCCCAAATCTTTGTTTCTTTAAACATTATAACATGAGTATATTATAGTTTAAGTACAAAGAGTAATCTATACTAATAAATAAAATTTAAGTGTTTGTTTGTAATATCAAAATTTTTTTAAAAGTATTTATAGGTATGTATGTGATATGTATACTCGATACGTATACCAAAATGTAATTTTTCAAATTTTTGTTTGTCCGTCTCTCTGTTTGTTCCGGGTAATCTCCAGAACGGCTCAACGGATTTTGACGGGACTTTTTTTGGTAGACAGCTGAAATTACTCCGGGTAAATGAGGGTACTTTTAATTTTCGAAAATAATCAGGGTTCCGCGTAAAAAAATCAAAACTCATAATTTTTTTTTAAAAATGCTTGAATTTATGAGAAATATTTTTACTATTTACTACTTAATTACTACTTATTAATACTTAATGCTCAACAATTATTAGGGTTTCGTATTAAAGAAATAAAATGCAGTGAAGAATATATGAAATGCGTACGCAGCCTCGGGCACACAGCTAGTTAAATAGATATATTTGTTGCATACGAGAAGAGAACTGAGTCAGGACCACAATACAAATGTTGATACGTTAAGGCACGCCGGGATCAACAAAGAGTCGTTACCGGTAGTCGGTGGTACCAGATGCAGTCCGGCATGATGATGGCGACTGTCAATTCACATCTATCGATGATCGCCATCGTTCTTGGACTGTATTTTATTTAAAATCAGATGACGTGCAGTTATTTGGCCAAGTTTCAAATAAATAAAAACATATCATTACAGTATCATTATGACCCGAATAACATTAACATCTCGTGAGGCCTTTAGGTATTATTATAACTGGTGAGTAGACGAACAATCGAAATGTTTGGCGTTTCTAAGTTCAATGACGCTCTGTCGAACGTGACTATCGGTTTGTCTCTATGAATGATCGTTTGATCAACAATTATTGGAGATAAACTTAATTTTTTTTGGAATATTCTATCTAAAAGACAGGGTTGCTTGTCGCTTCAGAATAGTTTCATAATATAAGTCTGCAATCGACCAATTGTTGTATAATTACACGGTATAGGCTCAGTGCTTTGACCACAATCTCACCTGATGTTTAGTGACGATGTCGTCCAGAATGGTAAGCACACTAAGACTAGAGATTCTCAAGTGATGCTGCCGGAACACACCTATTGGTATTTGGCGACAGGTTTTCGAACTTGACGGTGGTAGCTACCCAGGCGGGCAATGTTAGAAATGCCCTACCACCATGCTATGGTTCTATAGTTTCCTCATGATGTTTTCCTTCACCGAAAGCTTAGGCTGATTTTATAGTTGGATAAGGTGGATTTGAACCAGCGTCCATTGATGCGAAATCCGGCCGCACTATCCACTGCGCCATCATCGCTGTTGTCAATAATTAAGATCAAGTATGCTATTTACATTAAGTATGAAGTCAATGGGTTCTCAAATGGCCACCACGCACTGAAAGACGCAGGGTGGGTACGCTACAAGTTGGGCCGACAACCTGATAAAGATTGCGGAAATCAGCAAGCAGCAGGTGGCGCAAGACCGGTCGTTGTGGAGATCTTTGGGGGAGACCAATGTCCAGCAGTGGACGTCTTCTGGTTGAATTGATGGATGTTAATTACTATTTTATACTATAAAAAACTCATTTTTCTAACTGTTTGACTACCTCTCGTATAACTTCAGAACCGATATATATTTATATATATATATATAAGTGATTTTTTTTTCAAATATATATTCTACGGTGATGTCATAATACAGCTCTTTTACATCAATTGGCAGAAGAAAGATAGAAATGAGATTAATAAAAATTTTACATGTGTAGCTGGAGATAAGATGACGGACAAAGTGAGAAAATAATGCGATAAAGGAACGTTGCGATTTAGTAGACGATGTAATGACAAAGAGAAATAAATTCATAGTAGGTTTGGGATCTTGTGGAGAATGTATGAAAGAAGATTGACGATAAAAATCTATAAATCACCTTAAGCGAACGTATCCCGATTAGATCGTTCTAAAGAAAGCCCAAATCAAAAGTGATCGTAACCAATGAGAATGTACGGTCATAAAAGTAGAAGCAATAGATGCGTTGCAAGTGGATGTATGTAGTCTCTGCATATACCTATGGAACACAGGGTGTTTATAATCATAAGGAAATACATGTTATAAGTTATGTGTATGACATTGAACTCTAAAAAAACCATCACTACGTTATCTTGCACTAAATGATTGTATTGAGTAATTCTAAAGAATCGAAATTGTTATATGAGAGTGGATCCGCCGGTATAACTAATCCGTTATATAGAGTTATCGCATCCAGTTCCACGGAATATTTAGACTTGAACGTTCAATTTGCTTGTCCTTGCATTAAATTCTACCTTCATAGCCATCAAATCTTTAAAAAATATTCATACAAATGACAAAATGAATATCAGGTGTTTTTACTACTTTGTGGTTTTTCCTTAATAAATATTTAAACTTTGTGGTAAAACCTATTATTGTTTATTTATATAGTCACATTTTTCATTATGTATTAACATATGCTTAACATTTACAGAGGAATAGTTCAAACATTTACATTCATGTGGATAATCTTATTTACATACTCACATGTGAGTAAAATATAATAACTATTAAAGCTTTGTAAATTTAAATATATGATGTGGCGAGTTGGAATACAGACTAATATTGATTGATCGTAAAAAATTATTGTAGAAATAATAAGACAATCTGTTACTATTTCGCCTCATCCAATAGAAATCACTACGTCATCCTACGATATATTAGCCGAGAGTTCTATAGCTCTTTTCCCACATACGGTTATACTATTTATTAGAACATTCAAAAAAGAAGAATGCGGATCTCTAATCAAACATGGTCACGACAAACTTGCAAACGGTTTCTATTCTTAAATTATGACAAACCAAATAATTTATAATAATGCCATTAACTTACATAATCAATCATCTTTATATCGGTTCATTAATATTAAATGAAGTGAGTAAAACTTTTTAGCAATATTAAGTAAGCTCTTAGTTTCAATATATTTTTGTTTGCCTACTTCATTAACATCTTAATAGCTTTAATAGATTTTCTGCGGAGTGCGAGTGATCAGTCACTACCACAGTGATACGAATACCAAAAATTGGTGCTAGCTAAACCTACCAGTTTTAAATCTAAAGTGAATAAAATATCTACTTTATATGTGGTGTATGGTTTATGGAGAATAGTACCATATCTTCCCGTGGTTTTCGTAAAAGGCGATTAAAGAATAAACCAGGGAATGGGTAGCAGCATCCTCTGAGTACCACAAACACCTGCCGGCGATCGCCAAGCTCTCCTTTATGACCAACATAATTATTCGCTGGATACGAGTGGCGCAAGACCGGTCGTTGTGGAGTTCTTTTGGGGAAACCTATGTCCAGCAGTGAACGTCTTTTGGTTGAATAGATGGATGGATGTGGTGTATGGATGTAGCGCTTGTATTGTCAGTGCATGAAGTAATACTGTACCGCGCTGGCAGGGGTTGCAAGACTTTGGTCTTCCTAATGAACTTGGTAGGGGTAGTACACAGTAGTATACATTCCTCTCGTCAAAAAAAAGGGCTTGCAAGACTGTCCCCAGTTTTGGATTAGAACACATCTTGCGACGGTACAGTATATATGTATGTTCTGAAGTAAAATTTGTCACTCGTCATCATCGAGTAGTACGGTTGACCAAAATTATATTAACGGTGTTTTCAGCATGTATTATTATTTACCTTAAAAATAAAAATATTATAAAGAATATCTCCTAACGGTACAATTAACAGACTTACGATAAAAATGTCTAGTCATCGATCTTTTCAATTAATGCGTGAACAGAATAGCAAGACGAATTGTTATTAATCGCCGATTGTCTAACGCATGGCAACATTGTAAATTATGGAAATTTTATACGACTTTTAATCTTCTACCTTCTAGTTATGTGGTTGAGAATTGTCTGCAATTACGAATCATCGAGGTAAAATTCCTCGATTAAAAAATGAACGAACACCGTTGTGAACCGTCTTAACTTATTAGTTTCAAATTTTTTTTGCTTAACAGTCAGAGTATAATGCAAATGTCTCCATAAATTATTTCGTAATTACAATCACATGGTTTTAGGTTATTTTCTTTTTGTCTCGTTTGTTAACAGCCAAATTAAAGTCAAGGACTCTGTATTTACTATTCTGGATACGTCTGTCTGTTCCGAAAGCAATTTCAAAGAACCTAATACATTTTCATCAAAATGCTTTACTGTTTTTAAGTGCATGGTGCACTTACATCTGATGAGGTTTTGACCATGACTTGATAAATGAAAAAAAAAACATTATAATATGAAATAATTTTGTCTTTTTCATAAATCAACTAACACTTTCTCCTGTTTAACTCAAGTTTATTAATAAACTAGTAGCGTGGCCGCGGCTGCGCCCGCGTTTCATGTATTATTCACTGCGTTTTTTTTATACGGAACCCTAATTATATTTTTAGTACTAAGATAATAATAAAAATGTTTCTAATAAATTCAAGCACTTGCTCGTAAAACTGTGCATTGAATCGGATATAATTAAAAAAAATTTACGCGTACCCCTAATTATTTTCTAAAATTAAAAGTACCCTAAGTTACCTGGAGCAACTTCAGCTATCTACCAAAAAAAGTCCCGTCAAAATCGGTCCAGTTCCGGAGATCACCCATTAAAAACAGAGAGACAAAAAAATTTTAAAAATCATATTTTTGGCATAATTGTCAGATATTCATTCATATCTATATATAGCAAAATAAAATAATTTCAATATTACATACAGACACTTCAATTTTATTTATTAATATAGATAACTATATGTATAACATATTATATATCGTGTCTGTAATTTCTCGTCAGTGGTTACGCTTCGTCGAACTAAAACATAAACTATTAAAATTTACATTTTACTTTATTCCCCAGTGGATGTGTGCATGTTTTTACGTGCCTCGATTGTAAACTAGCTTTGCTTTGTCACCATAATTTCCTTATTACTATTAACGGAAACAATATAGTTTTTGTGTCCGGTAATTATAGACAATATTATGTGCATGTTACTATGTGGCTTCGTTTCACCTAGACGTCCGCAGTCGATCGTTGAACTAAACTGTATAGTGAGACAAAAAAACTTAATGTGTTTCAACTTTGGATTTCATTGTTTTTTTTTTTTAAAGCAGCATTATTATAACGTCTTTTAATGTACCAATGTTTTTTAGTTTCACACATATACATATGGATAGTTAAAATCTACACGGACGATCTTCTAAGTTTATAGACGACGTGTTCTGTAGGATACGCATCCGTTAACCCCAATAATGATTTGATTTCTAGAGTAGAAGCATTATTCTACTTTACACAAGTAAAGCCTTTCACAGTAATTGCAACTTCTGAAATAAATCATAGTCATCTGTCTTATCGTCCATCTAGGATAGTTTAAGCAGCGTCATTGCAATTTCTCTAAGTATCCGTATTAACATCCGCAAAACGGCCTCTTCACTGACTTAACGACATCTGGAATACATTATGAAAAAGACACACTTACTTTCGGATAATATCCTTATAATTAATCTGAGCATCGGCGAGATTCAAACGAAAGGCAAATTTACTAACAGAGCCGGATCGATATTATTAACACCAATTTTCTGATAGGATATTAAAATTATTTAGAAAAAAGTAAGCAAAACTCGGATTATGTCTGAGATGTAAGGGTACTAAAAAAAAAATTATTCAGAACTCTATTATTGAAGTACCAGCCAAGCTCTCAGCTGCAAGAAAGTATTGTCCTCCCTACCGTATCTCTTAGGAATGATGGTCTAGATAGATAGATTTAACCTAAATAAGTCCACTGTTGGACATAAAGCTCCTTCAAAAAGGAGGGAATTATCATAATCGCTACTCTGGGCAGTCAGGTTAGCGAGCGCAGTCAGATGTTATGTCAGTCAAAAGATATGGGGTGGTACTATTCTTAGTCGGCGCCATACTGCAATGATGGTCTACTATCAGACTGATAATAGGTGTTTGGCATTAATTATTTATAACCAGATATTACAGTATTTTTTTAAGAACCGGTAAATTACATTCGATACTTCAGCTTAAGGCATAATGAGAAAAATAACCAAAGATAAAACGATCCGTTACAAAGTATATAATCATTAGGAAATTATCATTTAAAAGAAATTTACCAAATTTAATTCATTATTAAATAAAAACAAATCGAATCATTACTACAAGCAATTTCGAAATATAATAACATTAAACAGATTTGGCAAATTTGAATTAACTGACTCATCGCTTGTCGAGTCGTTTGCATTACTTAAATAATATGACCATTTTTCTACTTAAATGCCAACGGAACGTTCCAATCGTTACGTAATATATTTACAATGGCTATTACTTAATTAAGTATGCTTTTTTATATTAGAAAGAATAGTATAGTGCAAAAACAATGTGATCGATTAATGAAACATTTTACCGGCAGTCGTAGCCACTTCATGAAAAGATAAAATCACTATTCACAACCCTATTGTAGACAAGAGAGAACACATTGGCATAGAATTCACTCTACGTCCATACGATCCGACAAACGTAAGATTTGCGGATTTCTTTGTTAGTATCGAGACAGATAGGTTCTCGAATGGCTACTACGCACCGGAAGAGGTAGCCTGGGTAAGACCCCACAAGGTAGAACGACGGCCCTGGTGAAGGTCGCGGGAATCCGCTGGATGGCTGGATGGAGACCGATGTCCAGCAATGGACGTCTTACAATTAAATTGATGGATGAATCGATATGGACGCTAACTTGTACACAAGTATTTATAACCACTTTTTAGTTAATTGATTGATTCAATCGAAAGAATCTACTGCTGGACATAGGTGAAACCCAAAAATGGAGGAATTGCCATAATCGCCACGCTTGACAGACGGGTTAGCGATCGCAGACAGATGTTTGTGGTGCTCAGAGGATGCTGCTGCCCACTCCTTAATATATATAACCTTTAGTCGCCTTTTACGACACCTACGGGAATCTAAGGGGTGGTACTACTCTTAGCCGGCAACACAGAGCTTTAACATTACTACTTAAAGTTATACATATAATCAGATCTGTATTCTGTAGCTCTATAAACTAGTTATGCAGTTAATGTTGCGTTTTAACAAATACAAGCGAGAACGGAATGTTTTGACCTGGTAATTTATCGAACCCCTAAGTTGTATGATGCACTATCAATTCACTTCCATTGTATTGTTTCCTTAAAATACAAAATCGGAATATCTAAAGCTTTGCAAACATCTATGCTTCAGTAAACTCACGTCATTTATCAGTCAGTCAGAGGTCAGTTGAAGAAGAACAAACTAGAGGTATGGGTTTTATGGAGTTCATCATTGCTTAAGCATTCTGACATGCACTTTTGACTCGAACTTTAGATTAATAAACTCATTAAAACCTTCTTTATAAGAATGAAATATTTTTATGAATGAGAAAAGTATTAGTAAATATTTAACACAAATAGCTATCACGACAGTCTGTAAGTCTAGACAATATTTTTAATCAAAGCTAAGTCATCGAAATTTCTCTTATTTTATTATGAATTCAATTTATTACAGTTACGGAGCATAAAGTAGTTTCGTCGTTGAATCCAATAATATATTAAAAAATAAATTATATGGTATTCTAAAACGTATTTCTTTCTGTCCGTTAGTTCATTAGTTGGTTAATAACTCGATAGCCCCTGATTCGATTTACGCGATTATAATTACTCTTTGCATATTTTACATATTATGCTAATACCGCACTATCTCGAGACAAAAGTCTTCGACCAGTGTGTATTATCAATAATTATGGCAATTACTTATGGCACTGAGACGTGGTTGCATACAGTAGGTCTAACTAGAAGGCTCAAAGTTACCCAAAGGGCAATGGAGAGGGTCTATGCTCGGAGTTTCACTGCGTGATTGAATCAGAAATTAGGAGATTCGCAGAAGAACCAAAGTAACCGATATTGCTCGAAGAATGCCCAAACATGAGCGTCAATGGGTTGGGCACATTACTCATAGAACCAATGTTTGAAGGGGCCAATGGGTTCTGAAATGGTTGTCACGTACTGGAATACGCAGCGAGGGTGGCGCAAAGCCGGTCATTGCGGAGATCTTTGCTAGAGACCTATATGCAACAGTGAGTGTTTTTGGCTGAATGGATGGATGGATGGTAATAGATTATGAAATAAGAGCACTTGACAAGATTTTCGTTTAGTTGATGTACAAATCCTTGTTTTTAATTAATTAATTTTCAGTATATGACTCCATATTGTGTAAATTAAGATGCGTTTTAGTTTGGCTATTGTTCAAAAGTAAAGTGTATTGACAATGTATTGTAATCATATGGAGCATGAATTGTAAAGTAGGGTAGTAATAAATTACAAAAAAAAAAGATATGATGATACATGCCTAAAAACCATTTAAAATACTTTCTTTTGGATTCTTCCTTGTGCTTTGAAAACAGTAATTTAGACATATCATCAATTGAATTCCCTTCTCATTTGTTTTAACTAGTTTTTAATGTTAGATCTATGTACGCTGGCGCTATATGCAATAGTAATAGCGAGCTTGCTGATTTGTGCACCGTTTGTAGCGGTACTGCGACACTTAATATGTTTACTAGACTCTTAATGATTATGTTAAGCTTTAATGTAATGTTTTGTAACTTATGTATGAATATGATTGCTACCGTATAGACATATTTTCTTCTAATTGGGTATAAAAAACATGAATTATAACAGATATCAAAAAAGAAGAAGTTATCAATTCGTGTGTGTTATTTTTTATATGTTTGTTACGCGATTTCTTCGTCAGTTGTGGACCGATTTGTAACTGTTTTTTTCCTCAAAGGAGTCAGGACACTCCCGAGATGGTCCACCAAGTCTGAATTTGATCAGTGAATCTCAGGGACCAAGAGAAACCCTCGAATTCTATAGAATATATAGACATTTATTTGTATTCATATTTGCTTCCACGGTTAATCAAGTGTTTGCGTATTGCAGTCACCATCTCATTTTGAAGATCTGATGACGGATGTTGTAACGTTTTAAGAAGGAGTCGAATATATTATTTACACTGATAGTCTAAAATAAACAAATTCACTATAGCTTCCAAGTCATATCCATTTGTTGTCATTCCGTTCTCAACGCTACGTCCCTCTTACATATATTAAAACTGTAATTGAATTCAAATTGATCTTTAACTGTTGGGTACGGAATAAGTTTAACCCAATGTTTTAGATATACAACTTGGTACGTGTGAACGACCTACCACGGCTAAGTGACCGTTCATCGAACGACCACGATCTAGTGGACGCAATGTCGAATATGGTTTGCAACTTTCTTATTTATTGGCTGTCATATATTGATTGATATCTGTGGTAGTCGTACTCGGGTAACGGAAGTTACTTTGTTATATGTATTCTTTCTCTCACCTGTTATCCAATCAAGTGTTGGACGCCCGATCGGCTTTGATCGACCAATTTTTTATAAAGTGCCTTTGTAAATGTATTTTGATTATAGACGATCTAGTTTGATTTGAACTTTACGAATTGACTTTTTGAGTGAAATTAAAATTAAAATATTTTTTATTAAAATTCGATTTTAAACATTTATGATTCAAACGTAATGGAAATTTACTAGTTGTGCACAAGAGTTCATTTACACCTTCCGTTACTTATAATAAAAAAATTACACGTTATAGGCTCAGTGCTTTGACGACAATCTCATCTGATGTTAAGTGACGATCCCTGATGGCAAACACACTAAACCTAGAGGTACTGGTTTACGATTTACAAAATAATCATATAAATCGGTAAGTGATTCTCAAGTCATAAACCAATTAACGGGCAGATAGACGTTGCGTTTTACATAATATATATTTGTATAAGGATTAAAATGCGATTCTAAAATTGTATTATATAGGCAAAATCAATAATAAAATCATAACCTATTGATTTGTATTAGTTCATATTATTAACACTTAACTTAGTTACAATGAAAACCTTGATTTTTATAAACAATAAATTTTGAATTTAAACCAAAGCGTTAAATAAAACTTGAGACAACGTTAAATAAATATGACCTTTAAAATATTATCGTACTGTGTCACGATATATTTTTCGAGTTTGTAGTTTACCTTTCATCTTTACGTTTGACCCTGGGCATTTACCGGTTACTTTTTATTACCCACATCGGTTTTTGTTTTTATTTAAGCTAACTGACCTGACAGACATTCTCTAGATCGATTTTTTTTAATGAAACTTATTTCCTTCTTTTGTTCGAACTGACTTCGAAGTTTCTTACAGCATTACCAGGCTTTATTGGCAGCACTTTTTTCGATTTGTACTTAAATAATTTTCACAGTAATGACGCACGTAATAAAAAAAGGAATACTATACGAAATTATAATTTTAATTGGCGTTAGTTATGGTCGCGAATTTATTTATTTATATACATATAAAGGTACACAGGTAATATATATATTACCTGTGAGCCCGCGACTGCGCTTGCGTTTCATATATTTTTCACTGCGTAATTTTTTTTCATATAAAAAACCCTAATTTTTTGCTACTAACATTAAGCAAATATATTTCTAACAAATTTAAATACCTGCCAGTAAAACTGTGCATTGAATTGGATTTTATTCACAATTTCATTACTTTTAATTTTTTTACGCGAAACACTAATTGTTTACGAAAAACAAAAGTAATCTAAGTTAGGCGGAGTAACTTCAGCTATCTACCAAAAAAATCCCGTCAAAATCGGTTCCAGAGATTACCTGGAACAAACAGAAAGACAAAAATTGTATTTTTGACACAGGTATCGTACATACGTTCATATCTATTTACTAAAAAACATATTTTGACATTATAAACTATTTTTTTTTATTAGTATCGAATAAATAATATTTTTTCAGATTTTTTTAAAATTATTATAATAATGACATTTATAAAAATATTGAAATCAGTCCGGCCGCTCTTAAGGTATGAATTTACCTGCAAACGGTATATTTTTAGTTCCATATTATTATATACTAGCTGTGTGCCCGCGGCTGCGCCCGAGTTTCATATATTCTTCACTGCATTTTAATTTTTTTATACGGAAATCTAATTTTTTTTAATACTAAAATAAAGTAAAAAACATTTATCATAAATTCAAGCACTTGCCTGTAAAACTTTGCATTGAATCGGGTCTCTTAAAAATTTTATGAGGATATTTTTTTGTAAGCGGAACTCTAATTATTTTCGAAAATTAAAAGTACTCTAAGTCACCCGGAGTAACTTCAGCTATCTACCAAAAAAAGTCACGTCAAAATCTATCAAGCCGTTCCGGAGATTACCCGGGACAAACGAACAGACAGACAAAAATTTTACAAATTGTATTTTCGGTATGGGTATCGTATATACATTCATATCTATTTAGTATAAAAAAAAACTTTTTAGACATTACAAACAGACACTTCGGTTTTATTTATTAGAACACTCGGAGATATCCGTGACCAGCAACGGTACAAAATGTATTCCGATCATCAATCGAGAAAGCCCATACTTCCATTAATCCACGCACACTTCATGCACATTACAGGTAATACACATAGGTTCTCTAAGAAACTTTTTTTTTTGTGTAAAACATATAGAATAAATAAGTAAAAAGATCAACCAAACCATTGAATAGTTTTAGAAATATAATCCAGCAAATAATTTCAGATCTAGCTATCGTATATTTTCTATTTTGCATATCTATTTAAATTAATTCATAATTCAAAAAAGTTTTGCCCAATTTGCTCAATTTGCTCAATTTGCTCAATTACGAAAACAATCCAGTCATCGAGAAGAACTGCCAAGAAACACAATCGGGTGTTTCTTTTAATAAACAACTAACAGTTACAACTGTTAGTACTAGATGTACCTTAGAAGACTGTCACTTCTAGACATCGCCATCGTTTACATCCACCCTATATAAATAATATTTGGAAATTAAAACTTGCTTTACATGTTTACCCTACAGACACCCTACAACACTATTAAACAAACAGCTTAAAGTAATGTTATTTCGAAAATTATTTGTGTCTCAGTGTATAAGACGATATCAAGAAATTGAAAATTCTTTAATATCAAAAACCACTAGTCAAACGAATTGATCGCTTCCCTTTTCCCATCATTGAAACTACACGCGCTCGTGTGACTTATCGATATCTAGGACCACACCTATACAATTTATAGATAGAGAATCTACTAAAAACAATAAAGAAAAGACAAGTTACATTACCCATATTTTATGTGAGCCAATGAATACACAGATATATTCATTCATACACACACGAACACACACATACGCACACTTATACTCATACACATGCACAAGCAACATCATCACGAAAAGTGCGCTGAACTAAGCATTTCTGTACTTTATAAGAATTACATTTTATAGTAAGGAATTATGTATATTAGACACTGACACCTAAAACACAGGCTTAAAAGCCCAGTTCAGGCGACAGGACTTTAACCTTATGTTTTTGTAATATGGCAAGGCAATTTGACAGTAGGAAAACAATTGAAAGCTGGCGTAAACGCCAGGTTAGTTCTTTAACGGTTTATACTAATTTCTCTTTATATATAAAATTGTAAACACTATTTGTGTCCGCTAAATTAGCTCTTCGAATTATCTTAAAAGCAATATACTTGAACAATCAAATTTTCGACCTTGTTCGAAACGTGATCTCACAGTGACGGGCGTACTGGCCACTCGGCTACTCACATTGTAATCATATCAGATAACTATAGAGTTGCTCTTATCGTAACAAAGTTTGTCATTGTACCCCAAAGCTTTCTTGAGAATTAGTTGCAGTTTGTTTAGCAACAGTTAAATATGTACTAATTAAAAAAGAATTTGACTTATTAAAATGATTTCAAGCAACGGTAAAAGGTATGCGTAACTAAAATACATTACAAATATAAGCTATGATGGCGCAGTTAGTCAATAGACGCAGATTCGAAGGCACCTATCCAACTTAATAATAATCCAACCCTGAGATAACACTACAAGACTTAATAATAATGTCGGGTTTCAACTTGTTTTTTTTTTATTTTTTTTTTGACGGGGGGAAATGCATTTACGCACTACCCTTATCTATTGTATTTGGAGGATCAAGGTCCTCCAAATACACTAGATAAGGGGGCACGGAGTGACGAGCTCCGTGGCAGTGTGGGACTCACCCGGGCGAAAATCGCCCGGAAATACCCACTAAAACCCCCCGGGGCCGTCCGCTGCATTTGGGATGGGGGCGACACGGGGTGGCTTTCGCAAGCACCGCGTCGCCCCCTGCAGCGAACCCACCCGGCCCGTCAGTGCAATGGCCCGGTGGGGATGGAGGAGAAAAAGTTCCCCTCCACCTCTTAGCCCGCCTCAGGAGAGGCATGACCCAACGGTCAGACATCCAGGGGGCGGGATAAGTTTCCGCCCCCCATAAAGAGAAAAAGGGGAAGAGTTATAGAGAGCAGTGACGGGCAAAGGGACAAAGGGGGAAGAAACCCGCCACTGCTTTAAGAAAAGTAGGTCCCTCTCCTTCACTTATCTTGTCTAAGTCGACAAGACATAGGAAGGAGAGGGATACTTGAAGAGAGATTGAAAGAAGGGACAGAAGACAAGAACAGACACACAGAAGAAAGAAATACGGCACGTGCCACCCGAAACAAAACAAAAACCCCCCCGCTACGGCACACGCCACCAACATCCCCCCACTTCTACGGCAAACGCCACCAACACCCATCCCCCCACGGGCACGTCTACATGCGGAAGAAGCTCCGCACGTAGCGTGCCCACCGCCCCCTGGGCCTCTTGCGCCTCCGAGGATCCGCCCCAGGATCCTCTTCACGGGCTTCAACTTGAATACCTGCCGCCAAACACAAATAAGTGTATTCGGGCACCATTAATTGAGAGCCAGTACATCCAGCTTAACAATTAACATTACATACACATTATAACATAACATCAGATGAAATTGTACAAAAAGATGAGATACAGTACTCTCTAAAAATACGCTGTGTTTTAAATTATATTTGATTGTCAAATCATACAATTCGATAACACATGTATATTGAAAGTAAAAAAAAAAAAACACAAAAATAAGAAATATTTGTCCAGTACAGTCATCGCTATTGGAGTATTGAATTCTATATATAATACTATAATATATTATACAAAAAAGGACAAATTAATTCAAAAAATTCACCTGGCAATGTTGTAAGCAAAAAAGCAACACTTCTATCTTAATTGTACCTACTTGGGAAGTTTTTTTTTTAAGTAATGCTGTTGACCGGAAGGGCTTTTACAGATTCACCGTAATTTTGGGGGCGAGTGATGAAGGCACTCGCCGCAAAAGGTAACTAAATACAAGGGCACCAAAGCGGTACGAACCTCGGCTTGGCCGTTACCTGTATAGTAACTTAACAAGTTTGTATTAATGTTTCTTTTATATCTTCCTTTGCGTGTAAATTAAAAATCTTAAAATGTTTCTTCTTTATTATTTTTTGTAAAATAATGATATTCATCACGGCTTGATGATTTTTTCCAAAGGTACCTAATATAATAAAAACTATAATAATACCTAAGAAACTATAAATGTAGCTGTGTAGTGCTTTTAACTTGGTAATTAATTCACTCTTCGCTTGGACAAATTTGTTTGTAACTATTCTGGTTCAGTGGTCTTCAAAGTTGATAGCCCCGCGACCCCTTTAACTAAACCTTATAATTACGTGGATAATTTCTTGACTGTTATAAATTTTAATTAAGGGACATGATTATTTGAACGAAGGACTGTTCAGATACAGAAATAAACGTTAAATTCCCATTGAAAATTTAAATATATTTTTTTTATTATTTGATATGATTTACTAATTCATTTCAATACTGATGGATTGAATGCATCATATTGTTTAAGACCCGCCCATTGTTCGCTCGAGTTCACTTTCAAAATCATTAATGATATTAAAACAAAGAATATATATTGAAGGAAACAGAAGCAGATTAATAAAGTAATTATTTATTTACTTTTTAGTGCATTTTTATAGTTTATTTTGAAGTCGGTTTAGTTTTTAATTTAAAAAGTTTATTTCTCAGTATAATTAATTACGATGCACTTCAAATTGCTTCTTTTCCTTTATTTATATTCTTTAATTATATTTCCTAATACTTTATTATATGTATGTGATAGTGTAAGTTTAAGCAATTTTCTATGTAATGCTTATAATATTTTTTTTTTTAAATATTTATTTATAAAATTGTATTCTTATTATCGTATCACGTATTTCATTTATTTAGAAATAAATCTAAATTCATTTACCTGACCTGATTTTTTTTAAATACCCTATAATCACGAGGACAATTATTATTGCATGATACAATATTTTGAATAACAACGTGTTATTTTGATATACGATTATAAAATAATAATTTGTCACGTAAACTAATGTAATTTCCTCAGAAACGGTAATATCAGTCGTTTGCATAACTAGAAAAATTCCTAATGTATTTATTTATTTTATAGTAGTGTTTTTAATGAAGCAAGCGTTTACTTAATGTAAAAATGCTAGGTAGAAAGGTTGAATTTATTCAATCCGTTTTTTTCTCGAAACTTCGTCCGCTTTGACTTCAGAACAGAGACTAGAAAGGAGTTTTAGCAGGATCCACCATCCATTCAACCGAAAGATGTCCACTCCTGTACATTGGTCTCCCCAAAGATCTCCACGACGACCGGTCTTGCGCCAGCCGTATCAGGCGGATTCCCGCGACCTTCACCAGGTCGTCGGTGCATCTTGTTGGGCTACCCACGCTACAAATACATTTGGCAAAAAATAATTATTCGTTCTCTAAACATAGCTAAATTGTGAAGGACAGAAATTGTTAAGGCCTTCATACATACGTGTAGTCGACGATGCTCTGATCAGATATTTGTAGCATACGTGTTTGCTACTGTATTTGTTAATACATTAGATTACGCAAAATGAATGAAATATACATAATCTATATCTATTACTAATAAACAATATTAGAGTGTCTGTTTGTAATGACAAAATTATTTTTTTTACTAAATACTAAATAGAATGTATATACGATACCAATACCAAAAATACAATTTTTAAAATGTTTGTCTGTCTATCTGTCTGTTTGTTATTGTATGTTGTTATCTTCGGAACGGCTGGACGGATTTTGACGGGACTTTTTTTTGTAAATAGCTGAAGTTACTCCATGTAAAACTCTTTAGTATTAAGATAAAGTAAATATATTTCTCATAAATTCAAGGACTGACCCATAAAACTGTGCATTGAATCGGATTTTAGTCCAATTTTTATGAGTTTTAACTTTTTTACGCGGAGCCCTAATTATTTTCAAGAAATACATGTAACCTAAGTTACGCAGAGTGACTTCAACTATGTATCAAAAAAAGTCGCGTCATCACCGATCCCGCCGTTCCGTAGAACCATTACGTTCAGACACACAGACAGACAAAAATTTAAAAATACATATATTTGAGATCGGTATCGTATAAACATTCATATCTATATAGTGAAAAAAAAAAAAATAACAATATATACAGAAACTTCAATTTTATTTATTAGTATAGATATATAGTGTTTAATAGAGACTTCAAGTGTGGGTGATATATTTCCATCTCCTAACGCCGTACAATCACAAACCACTGGTGAGTCCCAATTTCTTTCATTGTCACCTAGCAGCGTCTTCGTGTCCTAACAACACACATTTATACTAATATTTGAACCTAAAAAAGCAGCGCGAACAAAATGTTTCTACAATAATTTAACACGCTTGCGCCATTACAAAGAAAAAGTGTGTTCGTACTTATGTACCCACGTAAGAAGTTATACTTCTTTGACGTAGTAATAGGAAAAACTACAACGTTGATAGCTAACTTCAGGGTGTTGGTTTTTCGTGACGGTGTGCGCGCGCATTGTATGTTGACTAGCTAACTTCAGGGTGTGGTTTTTACGTGACGGTTGCGCGCGCATCGTAAAAAAATTACTCTCATCATTTTTCCCTAACGTGCCAAAAGAAGTATAAATTCAAAAAGAAGAAATAATATATAAATTACTTTTCTTAATATGCTTTTAAATATGAATATAATAATTGTGAACGTAAACAAACCTTCAATATGATCGCAATATCTCACTCGATTGAACGTAATCTGTAATGAAAACAATTCTAGTTTCACTGCGTGGACTGACAGTTGATATTATGATTTATTGACGTCAACCACGACTTGGTTGCTAGGCAACCGGAACCGTTTGAATACTTATTGCATCTTATATTATAATTTGAAGAGATTGTTAGTTGATATTTATTTGTTTGGTTTTTAGGTATGACGATTGTTTATGAAGGTTTGTTGAAAAATGTAAAACGTAAAATTGAATGGTAAAAAAGTTGAAAATCTTTTTCCATTGTAATTAGTAATTACCCATCTGTACTAATAATTAAAATTGAAGCGTAGATTTTTTTAACCTAGCTAATGCTGTTGACCGGAAGGGTTCACAGTGACTATGGGGCTGAAGGTACTCGCCACAATAAGGTAAGTAGCAGAATGGCACCAAAGTAGTACTAACCTCGGCTTGGTAACCGTTACCTGAGTGTAAAAATTCCCTCGGGATTTTAATCCTAGATAATCCCAATTTTTTTTATTTAATATTAAAAACCCTGTGTCCGTGCGTGTTATGTGTGAGTGCAGTGTTGTGCGTGTAATGTTTAATGAATGTTTAGTTTCACTGTATCGCGCTGGTAGCGGCTTCAAGAGCCTCCCCAATTATGGAACGCAGCACTACTTGGACCGTCATCGGAGGGGGACCCGGAGTGTGTGCGGGTTGAAGCGTAGACTATTTCAAAATATATATGTATAATGGAAGACAACACAACTATAACGCTATGAATCGTTCAAAGAAAATTAATTTTTATTGTCGTTAATATATAAATTGAAGTGTTTTTTTTACTAAATACATATGAATATATATACGATATTTATACCAAAAAATACATTTTTTTTTAATTTTTTGTCCGTTTGTTCCGGGTAATCTCCGGAACGGCTTGACGGATTTTGACGGGACTTATTTTGGTAGATAGCTGAGGTTACTCCGGGTGACTTAGGGGTACTTTTCATTTTCGAAAATTATTAGGATTCTGCGTAAAAAAATTAAAACTCATAAACATTGGAATAAAATCCGAGTCAATGCAGATTTTCACTAGCAGGTATTTGAATTTGTGAGAAATATCTTAGCTTAATGTGAGTAGCAAAAAAATATTTCAAATAATTACAGTCAGGTATAAAGAAATAAAAACTATATTATGCAGTGAAAAGTATATGAAACGCAGGTGCAACCGCAGGCACACAGCTAGTATTTTAATATAAATCAAACAAACAACTGACCACTGTCAAATAAATCCGCCATATTAGATTTAGAATGTCGCCATTTCTCTAAATTATCTAAACTGATTGTGTAGGTGTGCAAAGTAGTAGCTCAAATGATTATGGATAACTGTTTTAAAATAACAAGGCAATTTAATGGACTTAATTTAAACGAGCTTATAATCTCGATATGGTGCTAATAATGTATCGTACGATTGTCCATATAACTAGTTGGTTTTCGAATTTAGAACATTCGATCATAGGAGAATTAATTATTTCAGATACGCTAGTTATATAAAAAGTTGAGAATGTAAAAAAAATGATAGGTGCTGATAAGTTTTAACAGGTACATATTATGCACGTAAGCTGTTAACTAAAGCCTTCTCAACACGCACGTTTCGAAAAGAAAGAAAAAAATCATCAATTTTAAACATCCATTCTTCATAAATATTTATAAACAGAGAAAGTGCTCTTCGTTTCGCCGTTGCTTGGCTGAACAAATTGCCTGATTTTGTAACAAGTCGTAACTCTAATTGAGATGTCTGGATGGTTAATAGACTAGGAAATCGATTGCAACACTACAATTCGTCATCAGTTGTTTACCTCTTCTTCTTCTTAGAAAATGGCAATTTGTATTCTAACAATTTGTGCCAGTGTCATGTGGGTAAGATGTATTTTCAATCTTGTATTACCCAAGCTCCAGCAAAACGGTGGCCCATCCTGCTCGAAGCGCGAGCGTTGTCAGAACCTCAGAATAAATGAGTTATTATCTAAACTAATAAAAAAAATTGGAGTGTCTGTTTGTAATGTAATTTTTTTTTAATAAACAGATATGAATGTATATACGACACCAATACCCAAAATACAATTTTTAAAATTGTTGTCTATCTGTCTGTCTATCTGTTTGGTTCGAGTAATCTTCGGAACGGTTGGACGGATTTTGACGGGACTTTTTTTGGTAGATAGCTGAAGTTACTTTGGGTAACTTAGGGTACTTTTAATTTTTTAAATAATTAGGGATCCGCGTCAACTCATAAAAAATTTAATAAAATCCGATTCAATGTACAGTTTTACGAAGCAAGTGCTATAACTTGTGAGAATTTTTTTACTTTATCTTAGTACTATTTTTTTAGGAAAATAATTAGGGTTCCGTATAAAAAAAAAATCAAAATGAAGTGAAGAATATATGAAATGCGGGCGCAGCCGAGGGCATACAGCTAGTCCAATATACATATATTAAAACTTGGCGACATAACACATCTGTGAGTTAATAAAATAATCCTGTAAATCGGTTCAGTGGTGGTGTGATTCAATAATGGCGCAGCGGGTAATGCGGCCGCATAGCTACTACCCTCAAGTTTTAAAACCTGTCGCCGAATACCAATAGGTGTGTTCCGACAGCATCACTTAAGAACCAGTACCTCTAGGCTTAGTGCGTTAACCATCCTGGACCACATTGTCACTTAACTTCAGGTGAGAGTGCGTGAGATTATTCCGCGTAAAAAAAAACTTTGAGGTAACTTTATTATTTGGCGCATTGCAAGCGACCACGTCTCAGTGCCACAAGTCATCACTGGCAACACAGACTGGTCGAAGACTTTTGTCTTGAGAGACTACGATATTTCAGACGAGAAGATTCTGCGTAGCATCCCAAACGCGGCCCAGCCGAGTTGTTTTCTTATTGAACTTAAATTAGACCCTTTAATATTACTTAATACAATAAATAGTTGTAATGTATGTATATAAATCTGTAGAAACGCTAGCAAAGTAACTAATAAGTAAATTAACCTATATTTATAAAATTGCTTCAAAGTCACGCTGTCTCGTAGATTTCGCATTACTTCTTACGTAAAAATTTAACTCCGTCATAGAATTCAAAAACTGGTACGTTATAATGAAGTTAAAAATTTAATTTTACTAACAAAAAAAAGTGAAAGCTATAATAAATTACTACCCGTTTTGATAATAAATTATTATATTATTGCAATTGGCATCTGGTTTAATGTGGATTTGTTAGTAACGAACGATTAAATTATGTAGATAAATTATTTATTAATATTTAAGACAACATGATTATTATGTTTAGGTATTTATTTATTTTAGTTTGGGTTATGTTATTTTTATGTTAATAAACAGTATATTTTATCACTCCAATATTAGTGGGAAAAAATAAATATTTTATATAAGAGAGATTCCAAAAGCTGTAAATTTAAAATTACAATTTTTGTTGGTAGGTATTAGTATTCTGTTTTAATTAAATAAATTAAGTTTCGAATGAAATATGATTATGAACGCTTTTAGCTTACGTAAAAATATTACTAAAAATAATATAATTACAAAAGCAACAGCAAATATAAATAAACTAGAGGAAAACCCGGCTTAGCTCGGATGGAATGTGCCACATAATACACAATCTTTTACAAAATGTAGGTAGATAGTAAATGTAACTTCACTGATATGTATGAATCGGCACTGATACGTGTGAATCGGCCTTAACGAACTCAAGATGGCATCCGAGTGGCTAATATGGCTACTGCCATTTGCACCATTAGAATTTAACAAAATACTCGACAATCTGAATTTTGCGGATATATGTTGTCGACTCGAAATCATTATTTTTTTATGTTTCAATTGAGTCTACCGTACCCCTTGACCGATTTATTAACATAGAAGAGAAGATAAACAAACACGAAAAATATAAATACAATTTATGGTGTAGCTTAATTTCCAAAATGTCTATGTGTATATTTAAAATTACCATATTATATGTATATACTAATAAACTAAATTAAAGTTTCTGTTTGTAATGTCAAAATAACGATTTTTTACTTTGCTAAACACATAAGAATGTATGTACGATACCTTTATCAAGAATACAATTTTTTGAAGTGTTGTGTTTGTTCTGGCTGGTCTCCGGAAAGGCGGGACCGATTCCATGGAGACTTTTCTCGCAGATAGGTAGATTTACTCCGCGTAACTTAGTCTATTTTTTTTTTTCGAAAATTATTACAGCTCCGCGTAAAAAAAATAAAACCTATTAAAATTGTGAATAAAATCCGTTTAAATGGAAAGTTTTACTGGCAGGTATTTGAATTTATGAGAAATAAGCCAGTTTTTTTTACCAAAAAATCATTTTTGAATTTAATTAGGGTTTATTTATAAATAAATTATAACCCAAGAAATTGTAAACAAAATAAGATTCAATTAAGTTGGGTTAAGAACGCGGTTAAATGTGGGCGGAGCCGCGGGCTCATAGCTAGTATTATATATTATTCTAATACACTTGATATTTAAGTAATGAAGTAACTAGAACAAACCTTCGATCAAAAAAACTATTAAATATTATTTTTTTAATCATTCAAATGCAAATAACTTTAATAAAACCTTAAAAGCAGAGGTAATAAAGTTGGCAATAACGCCAGGTGTATAAAGTTTGCATGACGAAAGATAGTTGACAGTATATATGCCGATAATAATATTAAATTACTGTCAATCAACAGTTGTTTGGTTGCGTAAGGAACCATTGCTGTTGACAATAATACTTTCACTTTGTTTGGCCCAACACTTGTTGTAGGTCTAATGCGCTAATGAAAGTGTCGAAAACGCATTGAAAGCGACTAACGGGATATTTTAGTGTGGCTCGTACTATTTCAAGGTCATACGGAAATTTGAATCATTTGAATGACTTCTGCTTATTGTAAAGCCTTAGAATAATTGCTATGCTCGATAAAAGAAATGCACATTTTTTAAGACGTGCTAATTTAGCCAACCCTTTCATCACTGCAATAAAAAGCTATACTGGAATAGAAACCGCTTTCTAAGTTTCCGTTGATAAGCTATTAACAGCTTTTCAAAACATTTTAAAATGATGGTATAATTTCTCTTTCGAGCTTGAAAAAACTTTGCTGAGGACTATTTGATATCACTAATCAGAATACTGAAAATGCCGAAATATCATTACTAATTTTTATCATTGTTAAATGGGAGTTTTGGAATAACAATTACGAAATAAATTACAATACCATTGGTAATATTATCTTTGTTGACATAATATGAAGGAATTATAAGAGCTAAATTGTATAGTCTTACAAATCAGTTTCTAAAGTAACATGACTGGTGATCAGCCTGTGGAATGAAAAGAAGAAACGAGATTAATTCGCGAGTGTCAATAGAAACTAGAACACCAAATACGGTAACTTAACCATTATATTTTTCCGTCCGATGAAACAGGCTTCATATTAATGGACATTTAGTTCGCATTTGTTAATTCTAAAAGTTCCGTGTGATAGTATACATGCTTTGCTATAAAGGATATCAATTAAAATCATTCATTCAAGCTAATCTTCTTCATTCTGCTAATCATTTGTCCAAGAAAAGAACTACCAGATTATAAAGAAGAAGTTTGTGTAAGCAAAATTTTCTAAAACTAATCAAATTAAGATAATATATGTCTTACCGTTCTTTAGTACGTGTTCAGTTACAGATTATAAGCCTTTCTTCTATTCTATCTAGATCGATTTCATGTAACTGTGATTTTACTTTTTATATGAAACAGTTTTTTGCTCTATTCAAATCGTTAAATTTCTTCGAAGGTTATAACATCTTTCAGTTTTTTATGATCTCGGGCCTATCTTTTTACTTTGTCCTAATAATCTAAATGTGTTTGAAACATTGATTTTTATTGTCCCAATTATATCATCTGCTGTAATTTGAACCTTAAAGGCAGACATTTCTCACATCAAAAACATAAGTGGTTGTTGCGTGAATTGAGGATACTACATTTTTTACAGGCCATTACGAAAATAACTAATCATACAATAATTTTCTTTTTTATTCCAAGAATCTGGCTTGTTATACATATTTTTTTTTAAAGTGATTTAAAGTTACATTAAAAGGATAAGTTTCTTGGTGTGGCTTCTGTTTTCATTTTAGCCATCGCAATTGTCAAACAAGGTACTTCGTTTGTTAGAATTCACAAATTTTCTATATAATATTTTTAACAATAATGAGTTTTTTTCTTCTGTGTTACAGATTCTTTCACATAATACGAAAAACTAAGTGACAATATTAGTCGAAATAAAACTAATTTTATTAATAATAATAGATCTGTCCGCTTGTCCTTGACTGTGTGACTTTGCCGACCTAACGAAATGTCGATATCATCGTTAAAGGTCATAACTATTATGTTATGTATAAAGTGAAGAATTGCAAAAGTTACTTCATAATTTGCAGATTCTAAATCATTATTTCGTAATGAATAAAAATGATAATGTATTATATTGCAAACTATAAATTTTTTAAAGCGACGTTAATGCTTTTTGGCGTTTTATAAAATATTACAAAAGCTTCATATTTGTAGTATATTAATAATGAAAGCGAATAACAATAACATGCCGAAGGTAAAGGGGTGAGCCGGTAAGTGTCGTCCTAGACGAAAATATCTGGACCAGATCATGGACGTTCTGAAGAAAGGCCAGGGTTAAAGTATCCGTAACCAAAGAGCGTATGAAATGTGTTTATGAAAATAGAAGAAACGAAACACGTGTGTGTGTCAGGATCTTAGCAGGTTTCTGCCAACTGTTATAGGAGAGAGGCATGGTGTTATGTATGTGTGTAATAATTATTTATAAGTATTTGAAAATACAGTATAAGAACGTTCTAAAAGAGTATCCAGCATTTTTATATCCAATGCTATGTTGAAGAATTTAAGGTTATTTAAATTATCGCCTATATGATTTCATTTCTTTTTAGTCTCGTATGTTAACTTTTGTACTTCCGTCCATTCATTCAATCGAAAGATGTCCACTGATGGACATAGGTCTCCACCAAAAATCTCCATGACGACTGGTCTTACCTCAACCGTATTCAACGGAACCCCTTGATCTTCATTAGGTCATCGGCCCACCTTCCCTACTAGTTACCCACGCTGCCATCCAATCTACTAATAATTTTACTTCTACCACTAGTACTTCCATGTGTCTAATTTAGAACAATGTAAAATAGGTAAATATTGCATTATAAAATATTTAGTAAATATAACTAAATTGTTATGTATAACAATTTTCAAAGAGCCGCACTTGTATTCCTATGTATTAGTAAAGAATGATAATTGATTGAATTGCAAACACCATTTCAACACGTCTATTCGTGACAGCAGATCATTATTTTACGCAAACTATAACTTCATGTGTGGTATGCAAATTGACATGTTCAATATACAGGTGGCGTGCTTGTCTACCCTTATCTTAGATTAGAAATTTGATTGCTAGCTGCTATGTAAAGTACATTGTTAATGATTTTATTTTGAATCATTTTTGGAAACTTTCAAGTAATTTAGGAATCTCATCTGAATTATTTATGTTTATTATAAATATCAAATGTAGTAAATGTTTTGAAAAATGGGCGAACCTTATAAATATTTATGAAACAAGTTCAAGAGAAACTTACAAGAAATAACCTTTATAGAAACCTATTAAATATTAATTTATAAATGTCAATAAGAATACGAGTATAAACAAGTTCATAAAATATTCCAATCTACCGTAATCATAGTACCAGAAGATTTTAATATCATTAGGAGTCAGCGCACACTATCTACCTATTTCATTTACAAAAACTAGCAGTTTAAGTAATTTTTAATTGAATTTCATTATTTATTTAAACAATCTCCGAAGTTACCTATATTGATTTTCCTCTCGTAAATATTTCAATTGCATAAATTAAAGTTTTGATTCTGTATGTAGAAATAATCACAAGATAATCTCTCTTAATCCCTCCAATAATAAAAATTTCTTTGATATTTAAAGGTTAGGTTTTATAACAATGCTCAAAAAGCCTCTTCCAGATTTGTCGAATTGTTTTTTAAGGACCAAATAACGTAAGCTTTATTGTCAAAAATGGATCATTATAAGAGCCATTGTGATGTCTGGAAAGACATGTGCCAAAGCCATTGTGATCTCTTCAACCGAATTCAAATAATTTTTAATGAAAAAACAAATAATTTCAAGTTAACAAAGAAAGCTAAACAAGATTTTGATATACTCAATGTAATTATTTGTTTTTTAGCTAACAACTACCACTGGTTAGCTTGTTTCGTGGTTTATATGAAATCTCACAGAGCGCCTAAATAACATAGCATGTTTTAATTAAATTTCGCTAGTAATAAACAAGTACGAGTATATAAATGTTTGAAAAAAAACCAGAACATTAATAACAACAATTAAAACATAAATAATAATAAATGTGTCGCATAGACTTTAATGAAAGTTGTGCATTACAATTTTAATGTTCGCTTTAATTGAAATACTTTTTTAAGAAGGTATGATAAACGTTTTTGTACATTATACAGCTAAGTAACTGAACCCATCAATGCCTTGTTTTACATAATATATTGAAAATATGTAATGAATCTAAACAAGATAATTTAGTCATTTCACCTACTAAATAACTGCGAGAAATGGAGAATGGAAGAACTGGCATTGCTCGAAAGCGATGTTTGAAGCATTAGCAGGCTGGTCGTGCGTCTGCTTTCATCGACGGTGACCGACTTGCCTTTACTATACAAATATGTACGTGGTACTACACGTGGTTCAAGTTATAAGATCTTTCAGAATAATCTTTCAAGGAATAATATATCAACTATCGTAATCTGCATGTACCTTCTGAATACCCCGTAATTTGTACCTTTTGTTTGATAACGTTAGTGGTTTAATAATTAATGTTCCCACCTGATTGGTTACGCTCATGCTAAAAGGACTCACATCAACGTGCCACTTTCTAGAATTAATGTTTTTAGTTTGTTATCTAGAGAGGCTTTTTCAAATTCAAATCATTGTTTTTTTGGGTGTAATGGAAAATTAATACGTAAGTGTAATCAGATCATCGAGTCACTAAAATTACAAAGTGTCAATTTTTTTATCTACCTTTTATCGTGTTCTTTATTACAAACGCTAATTGATGTACTATTTGTAATATTTGAAGCGATGCTGGCGCAGTGGTTGGTGTGGCTGAATTACGCATCAATAGACGCAGGTTCGAACCCTAGGTGGGTAACTCTAACTCTAAAATCATCCTGATCTTTCGGTGAAGGAAAACATCGTGAGGAAACCATAGCATGGTGGTAGGGCATTTTCTAATAATGTCCACCTGGATAGCTACCACCCTCAAGTTTGAGAACCTGTCGCCAAATACCAATAGGTATGTTCCGGCAGCATCACTTGAGAACCAGTACCTCTAGGCTTAGTGTTTTTAACATCCTGGATCACAGCGTCACTTAACATGAGGTGAGATTATTGTCAAAGCACTGAGCCTATACCGTGTGAAAAAATAATATTGTCGGTACATCATTTAAAGAAATTCGATCATCTGGTGAGATTAATTATGTTGTTAGTTTCTTTTAAGCTACATTTTTGGTTTTTTTTGAAATTTTGCCCTTTGAAAATAATTGATCTGTCATAAACGTTAATCAGTCAACAGGATTGAATCCAATAATTACATATTATTTACAGTATCTTACAAATACATTATTACCAAACAATATATAACAAGAGAATCGTCGCTTATAACTCGAATTTCGTACCACAAAAGAACATCTAAGTAGGTATGCCCTTGCAACTTGCAAGATAACACGTCTCAAAGCTTTCGGGAATGCATGAGTCATTCCCTGCCGCTAAATTGCATTAGCCGGCTTTCTTTATGGATTCCTTTACATATAACGTAGAACATAGGAATTTACGATAAATGTAGACCTTAATTCAAATAGATACGAAGCGACATAACAATAGTAATAGTAATACAAAAAAAGTGCGTTTTCTATAAATTTGATTGCATATTTATAAAGTTTTTTTTTGTTATTCTTTCTGATTGTTATTGATTTTTACCATATTAGGTCATTATAGTTGGTTGCCATATTATTTTACTTTGGATTTTCAGGTGACAAATTTGCCAACATTTGAAATCTTAGAAAATTTGTTAGCAAATTATTATAACCTAATAGAAATAGAAATTTATAATCTTTACCTAACTTTAGGGTATCAGAAGAACGTATTCCTATTGTTACATAAAATTTGGCATTTACAACATAGGTAAATGAAAGTGATATAAAATTCGTACATTAAATTTGCTATGTAACAAGGCCATCACCATTTGACTTTATCAACCTCATATCTAAAATTAATATAAATTTGCAATTTAATTTGTATATTATTGGCAAATCTGCTAATATTTCCTGTGATCTCAATTTGGTGCTACATATAAAGTCTAAGTTTGAAAACAAAAATCTTCACTAGGGGATGACATTATGTAAATGAAGATTATTTTTAGACAGCAAGTTGAGAAAGTAAGATGTCCAATAAAGATGGCGGATAAAAGTTATTCTTCTGTTATCCAACTGTACATTGTTTTGCGAGATAAAGCGCGCACGAAAAAGTTTTTGTAATGCATTAGTCACTGACTGGTTTTGCTCGATCGGTGCATTAGTCGGCATTCTTAGAATCATGACTTGTTCTGCGTATATGTCATTATTTTTTAACAATCATAACCATTTACCTCACAAACATATCGAAAGAGTTGTGGTACTTTTATCTTTTTCTTTTCCTATCCAGTTCAAATTTATTTATATAACGTGGTGTAGTTTAGAGTAGTTTAATTTAAATCAGCGGGAATACTTTTTACGTCTAGTCTTAGGTGACGCTGTATGGTGTTATTTGCAGGCTGGCTAGAGAATCAATTCAAGATGTGACATCATAACAAGTGCCCTAAGATAAACAAAAACAAACAGAGAGATCAGTTTTAGACGTTTACAATGTGACTGTAATAATAATATCTGGCTAAAATATAATCCACAATTTTTTATAACATCTAATTTAGTAATTAACAAAATTAGTAGTGTGCATTTTACATTTAAACGAAATAATTGATAAGTTATAAGTGAACTTGATACCTACCTTATAAGATTCTAAGAACGGATGTATGATATACAATAGCTCATCGAGTAATAAACAAGTGTGCACGTATATGAACATTAGAAGGAAGGCACGCGTCCGTCGCACGTGACTACTTGCACGTGTTTTTGTTTCTTATTTAATGTAAATGTTGCCAGCATTATTATGCTTTGATGGTTTTAACGAGGGACAGGTTATTAGTAATAGTTTATTAATTACATTCAAATCGCGGACAGACATAAGACTCGATTGTAAATGTGAAACTTTAGCAGCTCCGGATTACAATTATGTGTGCAAAAAAAATTTTGATGATTACGACCTTTAGGAACCTTAATAAAACAATATGGTATTCAAATAATTATAATAAATTAAAATTTACATTGTATAAATAGAAAATCGTGGAAGTAAAATATTTGAGATGTGTACGTAAAAAATAATTTTTATACCGCTATAAAACAAAATTCGCTAACAGAATTTACATTAAGTTTTAATAAATAGTAGTGAAAACAAATAAAAAAACAAACATTAATAAATTGTAAGTTGTTTGGTTTCGTCGGACCTATAGCTATATTAAATAGCCAAAGAGAGAAACAGTTCAAGAAATTATTGTTTTTCTCGTTTATTAGCTTCTTTACTATATCAGCTTTTTTGTGTTATCAACAATAAAATGTTGGAAATAATTTTTTCAAATTTTAAGTTCGAATTTCAACCAATGGACGAAGACTAAATTAAATACGAATTAAACGCCTTCTAATTGTCGGTATCTCCGTGAGTTATAAACCGAAAGTTATGGCTACGTTTACCAATGGCAATGTTTTAAAGTTACTTTGGGTTCCGTCAGTACTAATCGTCTCAATGCAATGCAATGTTGCTAGTTTATAGTTTAAAATTTAATAAAAAGATGGAATAAATCTAAAATTAATTAATATCCGTGTTATTTAGACTATTATATCTAACTATTTAAGGTACAATATTAAATACTTTTTGATTCATTAACTTGTAATGTTTAATACTAGCTGTGCCCGCGACTTCGCTCGCGTGGAATTCAGACGTCCCGTCCCGTCCCGTCCCGACCCGACCCGTCCGACATATCTTATATATTAATTGTTACATTATATATGCCAAACTTAAATTCAAAATGATAAAAATGTTTAATCATCTATTTTTAGTCCTTTGCAATAATTGTTTTCACAAAAATCAGAAATATACAAACACGTGAAATTTGCAATGTTATTATTAGTGTAGAGCATATCATTTTTATAGCGTTTTACCTAACCTAACCTAAAAACCTAAAAAAACAAATGAATGTAGAAAAATGAGAGTATTTTTTTATTAGCGGCAAAAATGTGCATTAGAGTAAAATGAAAAAAAAGAGAAAGGGTCGATAGAATCCAAAAAAATAAATAAGCCTAAAACCGTCTTACGCGTCGAATGGTAGTAGTCTCATCCCGATATGTTCTACTTTTGAGGTTATAGTACGTCAAAGTAACCCCATTTTCCTTATATATAAAATATAAATTATTTTGCCTGATTGACTGATTCATTAAAACAGAGCCTACAAGCTTGAAATTTTGGCATTAGATGCCTCCTTATTATGTAAACAACAACTTAATAAGTAAAAAAAAATACTAATTGATGTATGTTTTATAGGTTCAGTGCTTTGACCATAATGTCATTTTATGTTATGTGTCTATGTGGACTAGGGATATTCATCTACAAAAAATATCGATATTTATTTCGATATGATCTATTCGCTGAAGCGATACTTTGCGATATATTGAACAAACATATCGATATTTTCAATATGTCGTATGCTTAACTCAAGTTCACTAGCAAGCACCCTTCGTCTTAAAAACATTATAATGATCTATTATTGAAATATAATATCACTAACTGATGCCCGCGGCTGCGTCCGCGTTTCTTATGTTTTGTGTAACATTTCATATATACATTACCAGAAAGCAAATGAATGAAGAAAATGAGACTTTTTTGTTTTTATTAGCTGAAAAAAATGTACAAGAGTAAATCGAAAAAAAAATTTGAAAGGGTCGATGAGTTAAAAAAGCCTAAAGTCTATAACTATCTACGAAAAAATCCGCGTCGAATGGTAGTAGTCCTATTCCCATATGATCAGTAGTTTTGAGGTGATGGTGCCTCAAACGACCCCCATTTTCCTTGTCTTATATATATATATATATATAGAATAGAATAGAAGTGTAATTATATGTCCAGCACAGCGACTATATAAATAAATAAATTTATAACGGGCAGTGCCGTAAATAAAGCGGTGCCGCCGGTGCCGAGGCACAGGGCGTAGACTCTGGGAGGAGCGAGAATGACCAGACCAGGCAGGATTATTGTTTTTTCGGTTTACTCCTGATAAGTTCCCGTTGCACCCGTAGTGCTCGATTTCAACACATACGTAGCTACATGCCAGTATCATCAAAAACGTTTATTAAATTAGTCAAAACAAAGCGCTCATTTTTTTGGCAGCGCACGAGCGTATTTGTGTTTAGTGTATTAGATTAGATTATATTAAATCAAAAATATTAGATAATCGGTCCACCAACACCAAGTTCCTTTTACTTTATTTTACCACCCTTAATGAAATAAAATAGGCCTATACATAGCATTGCTTAAGGCCACCTATAATATCTAAAAAAAACAAGGGCACAGTTATAGAAGCTCGCACAGGTCGCAGAGAAGGTTATTTACGGCAATGATAACAGGTTACTTATAATTTCCGTATATTTGACTTGGTTATGCCACTGACGAAGTGCTTTATGTTTTGATTAAACAAAAAATATTTATTAAATGTATTTTATATTTCCAGAAATATTATATAATTGTTTCGAGTCTTACAATCACTTAAAAATAGAATTGATTATTTCCGATTTTTATATAATAACATGAATGTTGATTTAGCTCATAATTTATTTTTATTCATTTTATGGTTTTTTATATATTATATGGATGCAATCTCTTATGTTAATAGCGGTTCAAGTGGCTAATATTATAATTAGAACACAAACGATTGGATTTTATAATCTAAGAGACATTCGAAATTCGAATATCACTAACTAGTGCGAAATATTGTACTATAATACTACAATTTACATATTTTCCATATTACTGGCACACGTATATTGAACTTCTGAGGTTTTATGAACATATTAGAAATATGTAAATAAAATAAACATACTAAAATTTTGAATTCATAAAAATTACTTCCGGTTATGCATATGAAAAAAAATCGTTTTCATATTTAATAAATCGATTACCCATAAAATAAGACAATAGGAAAACAATGGAAAGCTGGCGTAAACGCCAAGTTAGTGCTCAAGGGGTTAATATGTCGATTACCCATAAAATGGAACAATAGGAAAACAATCAAAAGCTGGCGTAAACGCCAGGACTAACCTCAGGTTAACAAGTTAACTAACAAGGGGTTCCAGGTTAGATTTCTCACAATTATTTACTGTGTTTTATTTTTTAAACATTTAATGGTTTAACAGAAGTACTGAAAGATGATGTGCCAATGGTCATATATTATTAATTATTATCATTTTTAACTTGTTGTATATATCTAGTGTAAGAAAATACAAAAACAGGCATATAGATAAATGTTGCCTTTTAAAGCGATGATGGCTTAGTTGCTAGTGTAATCGGATTTCGCGTCAATGGACGCGGGTTCAAACCAATCTATCCAACTTTAAAAATCAGCCTGAGCTTTCGGTAAAGGAACAAACACATCACGATGAAACCATAGCTTAGTAGTATGCCATTTTTTAATAATGCTTGACTGCGTAGCAACCTTCCTCAAGTTGGAATATCTGTCGCCAAATACCAATAGGTGTTTCGGCAGCATCACTTGAGAACCGGTACATCTAGGCTTAATGTGTTTACAATCCTGGATCACATGGCCACTTAACACCAAGTGATATTGTTTTCCAAGCACTCAGCCTATACCAAGTAAAAAAAACAATACCTAATATTATAAGGATATACAATTTTATCACCTCATTTAAAACCACAAAGCTTTAGATTGTCTTAGAAATATATTAATGTTTCAATCATTTGTTTTCAGATAACTAAACAAGGCGTATTAGAAAATAACAGAGTACTTTACTGACCTAGTCACTAACGGTCAACAGAACCATTATGCCATATACAACCAACACTATCTGAAGACGGACCTGACTCGCATTACAAGTGAACCGTTAATTATGCCAATTTATTAGCAAAAAGAACTATGAAAGAAGTAGCAACCCGTCCCAATATGGAATACATTCCACCTTTACCCCCTAAAACTAAGCAGAGGGGTTCCACAACTTTCACACAAATTAGAGCTGACGACTCTGATATAAATATTAATGAGTTCACAGATCGTAACATGGAATCTTTAAGTTCGATGCACTCACTCGTCCTTAATTCTAAGACGCCATCCACAACGGTATATGTAGCACCGACCCAGTCAGAACGAACCGCGAGTAAGCCAAGCACGGACGTACTCAACGGTCCGCACGTGGTCACCATTAGAATAAATACAGATGCAGATAAACAGAAAGCACCAAAAATATCTAGCGTACACCTCAAAAGTGACGTCAACTTCGAAAGCCTTAAAATAAACGAGTTTTGTAAGAAAAACAGTAGTCTCGTGACTCTCAACGTTGACGACTCCGGACCGAAGACTCTTGAAAGCGAAGAACATAAATCAGAAAAAGCACCGTATATTTACTGTAACTCGTTCACCTCTATGACCAATATGGTTATGTCAAGCGGTCAGTGTTCCCCTAGCGATACATTAGATTCAGGAACGTGCAGTGATCTTGATGGTACACCGCCACCGCTGCCAAAAAAAAAGACATCTAAGTCTAATTCCACGAAGAAAGCTGTCTCGGTCACAATGATACGAAACGAGAGCAGCCAAGGTGAACTAGATTTCGAAGACAACGACTCAAACATATCGTGTGATTCTCTAAATAGCAGTGAATTAAACGGAAGCATGCATACTGACGAAAGCCATAATGAATATAGTAAAAAAGATAATAAAACATCAGAGCCTCCGGCTGCGCCGGCGATGCCAGTGTTCATTAAATCGAAAAATGAAGACAGCTTTCTACCACAAGGTCTGTTGCAAGACATTAGGGACCGTTCTGCGAAACTGAGCGCATTTGAAACTGAAAGCGAAAAAAAGCGAACATGAAGACGCGAACCTGAATATAAATGAAAATGCTAATGTAACGAACGAAAGCGCACAGCTCACTTCGTTCCGTCTAGTTTCACAGCTTAATAGTCAGACGAAGAACGTTACCGAGTCATTACCGAATTTGTGTACCAAAACGTCTCTGATTAGCGAAAGTACGTACGAGGACAGAAAACAACAGGACAAAATGAAACAAGAACAAATGTGTTACAGCAGTCATTATTTCGACACGGACAAGTTTTACGATTTCCATTTGAACGAGAAAGAGTTTGATGAGGACAAAATAGTTAAAAGTGTAAATTTAGGTAAAAGTGATAGTGCTGTTAATGAAGTGGAATATTTTGCCGGTGTTAAGGATTACAAAAACGATGAGTTACCGTCAACGATACGCAGTTCGAAAGGTACAATTCGTGGTGTCAAGAATCGAGTCCGCGCTGGCATAGCAACGTTCTTACAAATGCAAAGCACAACAAAGGTAATTATACTATTTTTTTAGGCATTGTGTTGGTTTTATGTCATTATGCACGTACTGATTTTAAAGAGCAACATTTTTCGAAAGTACCATTTACGCTGTTACTTCCAGTGTTCATTTCACACTACTAATAGCGTTATTGGAATTTAAACCTTCATGGCACGTTGCGGAGAACAATGGTCACGGTTTGGGAACAAACAGATAAACAATTGACACAGATCGTTTAATTACAACACAGAATTACGAACGGATGTATTATATTTTATAAGGTATTTTAGGAAACAATTACGATAACTTTTGTTCTATTCACACTAACATTGCATAATACGAATGTTTATCGTAACCCAATTTTTTTTGCACGGAATAGGTTCAGTCCTTTGTTCACAATCTCACCTGATGTTAAGTGACGATGTGCTCCAGGATGGTAAACACACTAAGCCTAGAGGTACTGATTCTCAAGTGATGCTGCTGGAACATACCTATTGGTAATTTGCTACAGGTTTTCATACTTGATAGTGGTAGCTACCCAGGCAAGCATCATTAGAAAATGCCCTACCACCATGTTATAGTTTCCTCATGATGTTTTCTTTCACCAAAAGCTCAGGCTAATTTTAGAGTCAGATAATTGGGGATCGAATCCGCGTCGATTGACGCGGAATCCGCCCACACTATCCGCTGCGCCATCATCGCTTCAAAATTCACCTGACATAAAAGTATTCGTTAGTAAATATGAAATCGATAAATAGATGTCATACTTAAATTATAACGATGATGGCTTAGTTAGTAGTGCGGCAGAATTTCGAATCAATGGACGCGAGTTCAAACCCTTTCGGTGAATGAAAACATCGCGAGGAAACCATAGCATACCACCAGTAGGGTATTTTCAATTAATGCCCGCCTGGGTAGCTACTACACTCAAGTTACAAAACCTGTCGCCAAATACCAATAGGTGTGTTCTGACAGCAACGCTTGAGAACCAGTGCATCTAGACTTAGTGTGTTTACCATTCTGGACCATATCGTCACTTAACATCAGGTTAGATAGTGACCAAAGCACTGTCCCTATACCGTGTAAAAAATCAATGACATACTCATTTACTTAATTCCTTTTTCTGTCAATATTTTTGTAGTTATAATAAATGGTAGCCGATGTTGTAAATTCAAAAATTTGTAAATTAACGCATTTATGATATTTTACGAGCCGTTCAAACTATTGAAAATAACCAACAGTAGACCTCAATAAAATATGTGTAAACTCTTCTAAGTATTTTTATACTATCATTTTCCGCAGATAGATTTGAAATGCTGTAATAAAAATAAATCGATAATTTCTCATTGCAAATGTCTCACGTAGTACAAGTGTGTCGGAAGTGGCTTCCTCCAGTTTTCTATACATTTCAATGGAATTAGACGCAAGAAAACTAACATGGGGAGAAAGTGGCTGGTGGAAAACTGTCTCTCTATAGTAAGATGTGTTTATAATTGCTGGTTGGTTTTCTTTTACTATTTCCCGCTTTATGCATTTGCAAGCATCTAATGACTTTTATAGTACTTCTTTGGATATATTATATAATATCTTACCTAAATCAATTATATCATGGAGCTACATAAAAAAAAGCCTTTTAAAAATTTCATTCTTCCTATTTTAAGACAAATATTATTAAGCGACAGCTACTATTTACAAGTATATAACAACAAATTTTTTACGTTTATATTTCAATCTAAAATGTATTTTTATTAAGGTTAGCAATACCTTTTTCCTCATCTCTAAAAACTTGCAAATCTTTGTCTTTCAAAAGTATCATAATTTCTAATAAGATACCCATAAATAGTTTCATTCGGGGTAACAATTCTTTGAGTACATACAAATCATCATTAAAGTAATTAATAAATCAATAAACGTAAACATTTAACCGGAGGATAACAAATACAAAAAAGATGTAAAAGATGTAAAAAAAAAACCAGTAGTTGAGTTAATAGAGGATAACTTGTGATTGTCCGACCATGAAACCGGACGAGATTAATAAGACGAGATTCGTTCTTTGTGATTTATTACCGTATTAATTTGTGTTACTATGATACATCTAACGCAGTAATGTTGTAACACATTGTGATTGTCACAATGTAATTTTAACAAAACCTCCGGCGTCTTTTAGTGATATTTTTACCTAATTTTATTTATAATCTATAATTGTATATCCTGTATATTTTGATTTAAACTCAGTCAATTATTTTAACCTTATTGTTTTAAATCTCATACAAACAGTTATCGTAATCGATTACCCAATATTCTGTTGTATACACACAGTGTTTTAACGTCTCTTATAATTTTGATTCAACTAATTAGTATCACAAGATCTTTAGGATTATTTAAAAAAACTCGTCTAAAACATAAACCAATTTTTTTAATGATTTTAAAATTGACAGAACTAACATGAAAGTTTTCATAGTTATTTTCAATTGCTCTGTAGATTTAAAAAAGACCATACTTTTAGTAGTTTTTGCCGTGAGAAGTGTCTATAAGATAGAGGTGTGTAAAATGTATATCAAAATATTTTACTAATACATTTACACCTTAAACTAGATAAATAATAATCTGATAGTGGTCTACAGTCTACATATGTCATAAATGAATTTAACAACAATACTTCCCTAAAGCCAATTCTTCCGCATGTGGCCCGCTCGACCTTGCAAATCTAGCATCTCATGTACGTTCACTTAACCAGCCGGTTCGCTCGCATATTTTAATAATCATCTATATATGTATACAGATCTTTATTGTGTTTATATATGCCATCAAGAATAATTAGAACTATTTTAGATTAATGGGAATAACTGTCTAGGTGATAACTTTTGAGCATTTCTCGAGCATTGTCCCAGGTTTGATTCGCAATCGAGCGGTAGCAGTATAGTTTGTAATTCCCGCTCCCCGGCCAAAAAGGTGTGAGAAGGCACCAAGGAGTTTTAGTGGGTATTCCCTCTCCGTTGTTGAAAGAGGGATGCCTAAAAGCATTTCTCCTTGTAAAAAAACGGCTTGATTCGCAAAGGTTGAACCACGTGATGTTTTGCGAGTACCACCGGGATACTTCAACTTTCAATATTCTAGAGTCATTGAATAAAGAAGTAGTAGTTAGATCCCTTCATAATTTCTCAAAACATATTGTCTAAAGTGTCTTTAAAACTTAATAGTTTGTTCGCCTTCTTTATTTATGTGTATTTTTAGTCTGTTTTGCTATCGTTCTGTTCTTATGTCGTCAAATACATTATTATTATTACTCAACGATACTATTCTATTTTGGTTTATTTGAATTTCATGCATTTATGTTTTAGTTCCAGGCTTACATTTAATTTATTTTATCCAACTATGTGTGATTTTTTGATATAAAGGGAAGTGATGCATTTCAAAAAGCGGGGTTTTCTCTCATCATACTATTTATGCAACCAAACGTGTAAATCCTTAACACCAAGTATAATTTTATTTTAATAACTAACCGCGTGCCCGCGGCTGCGCCCGCGTTTCATATATTCTTCACTGCGTTTTAATTTTTTTTATACGGAACCCTAATTATTTTCGTACAAAAATTTTTCAGTACTAAGATAAAGTAAAAATATTTCTCATAAATTCAAACACTATGCATTGAATCGTGTTTTTTTTATGTGGTACCCTAACTATTTTCGTAAATTAAAAGTACACTAAGTTACATGGAATAACTTCAGTTATCTAACAAAAAAAGTTGCCAAATCCGTCGAGCTCAAAATCAAAATCAAAATCAAAATCAAAATTTATTTATTCAATTTAGGCCCTAAGAAGGCGCTTATGAACGTCTAAAACACTACCACCGGTTCGGAAAACAACCCAGTCGAGAAGAGCCGGCAAGAAACTCGATCTGGTTCTTTTTTTTTTTCATAAATATAATATATATAATTTTTTTATGTCATAAAAAACTATACAAATCGTAGTTTTTAGTGGAAGCACAGAGATGTGGGTTATTTCCAGACATCACTATCGTTCACGTAATGATCCACCCTGTAATAACCTTTTGAGATTAAAACTTGCTTGACATAATACTTGAACTTATTGTCAGGTAAATCGGTAATTTTACTTGGGATCTTATTGTAAAACCGAATAATATTACCTATAAAGCTTTTATTACACTTACTTAACCTAAAGCGTGGGACGGCCAACTTGTCTTTACTTCTAGTATTAAAATTATGACGATCATTCACTAGATCTAGCTTGTCTAAATTTTTACGAATATGCATTAAGTTATCGAAGATGTATTGGGAGGGCAAAGTTAAGATATCATATTCTTGAAACTTGTTCTTTAGAGATTCGCGAGGTCCCATATTATATATTGCTCGAAGCTATTCCGGAGATTACCCGGAACAAACAGACAGACAAAAATTTTAAAAAATGTTTTTTTTTATTTATCGTATATATACATTCATATGACAGTACAAACGGATACTTCAATTTTAGTTATTAGTATAGATTAGTATGTAAGATGCATATTAAACAAAAGCGGTGAATTTAAATAGTTTAGGTTTTCATAAATACGATCATTTCTAATATAATAATCTAAACAATTTTTTAATCTAAGTATCTAATAAAAATTAGTTATAAAAATGTAGTAGACTTTTTTGATTATGCTAATATATGGGACTGTTCATGTATTATAAGCAGAATATTAGATATTTTTAACCAAATCCATTGCTTATTAGAAACAATAAGCCGAAAAACCCTGCCCCTGATAAAGTAAACAACAGTCATAACAAAATCTTAATAAACTTAATTTGTTCGTAGATGTAAAAAAATCTAAATATTGCTGACGTAATCACGATGTAAATAAGCAAATACGCCTCTATGTTAATAATTAGCAAACTATTAACTCAACTAAATATGAAATAGATCGATCAGAACCATTTATTGTTACATTCGTGGTGGGTCTTTGTTCACTCGCGGAACCGCCGAGGCCTTGACTTTTCCGTGCATATCGTAAGAACTTTCATTCCGTCAGCCGGTACCAGTAAAAAGACATTTCATTTACATATTTATAATACATTGCTCCACGTTTTATATGGTCGCCCACTAACGCGGCAAACTTTTATTGCATCTAATTTTGATTTCACTTCCATTATGTTATTACTTATCATTATTATTATTATTATCATAATCATTTACTATAAAACATTACAAAACTGCTGTACGTCTAATACTGTCATTTTATTGGGTAACAGTTTGATTTGCAAGTTTCTGTATAACGGCCGGTGTCGATATGCGATCTGAATCTATTTTTTCCTGAATTTTCAATATTTTTTTTCTCTTGAAGTGTCAGATGAGTCAAAAACCCGATATTTTTGGTTTCATCTAGGATACTAAATTAGACTTAATTAATTTAATGTATCGAAGCAGAATATAAGACATTCTTAACTAAATCAATTCCTTGTTAGAAAAAATATGTCAATGATTAGATATGTTTTTTTTATTTAATTACGTAATAAAAAAATCACTGATTACGTAAGCTTATGCTAATTATAATTTTTAAACAATATTAATATGTAATTATACTTTACGTAATCGCCATTCAAATATATACCTCTGCTCCCATGTCGTCAAAAATAAACAAAGTATAGCTCCCAACCTAATTAATGCTTGTGTAATACTGACCAGTCACTAAAGTATAAACCAGTTCTTGCGATACAAGGATGTGTTTAAGCTTCACATGAAGCAGTGTGGTATTGAAACTTTACGATGACAAACTTTGGCAGCTAATCGTTCACATTAGAGGTATGTCAACAATAAAGTGCATAAGTTTAAGAGGAGACATAGAGCAGAACACGACACAAAACAGGAAGAGCTCAAGGGCCTCCCGACCATGTATGGCCATCCATTATAATTATGTCGGAAAGGTGCTGACTTGCAGCTTATGTGGTCACCCATTCACCGCAAAAATAGACTATATCAGTCACCTGAGGGCTCACCAACGAAGTCGTCGATAGTCGAACCCCAGTTTCTGTGGCCGAATACGGTCCAGATACATTATTAACATAAAAATAAATTCCCGAGCATCACTAATAACCTACCGTAAAATATTAAAACCGTGAAGACATGTGAGAAATATACATTAAGAGAGATAAACTATAAAGTATTTCAACCTCACAGCTTTGTGCACGACCGCAAAGAAAACCGAACTATAAGACTACCGTTACGACCAATCATCAGAATCATTACATTTAGATAGTATTACCTAAAAAAAAAACTTAGTGGTTTCTTCTCGCTTATTATTTTTATATGCTTAGCAAATTTAAAGGCACGTTATAAAACACATAAATTTACCGTTAACTATGAAATAAAGAGGAAGAGAGACATGAAAGTAAAATTAACGCCGTGGAGATGAGTAGTCCGAGAAATATAGCCGGAGTGTAGATGATCGAAAAAGATAGTGGAACAGTTAGTAAAAAAAAATACATAATTAAAAATATTCCAAACAGTTTCATCGTTTGTAGTTTAATTTCATATGCAAATTTCTAGATCTATTTCTCAATAGACTGTAATGTAAACATTATTAGTTCCGCTGTTAACAGCGGAGACAGGAACCGATGTAATTGCTTGAGCGTGTAATCAATTCCCATGCGTTTTATATTGATACCAAATTCAAGTGGAATAAACATCGGTAGCCAGCATTGTTCGTAATTACAACATAAATCTACTACTATATACAAAATATTATGTGTGTTGTCTATAATAGAAAGTTATGACTACCCTGCCTTTGGCAGGACTATCTGGTAAGGAATTAGATGATTTTAGTAACAATAGACGTCTGCCATTGTGCGCGCATCAGAGAAAAACTATTTGATATATTTTGATAATTTTATTCTTGTTTCATTTTTCAGGCAGACGATATCTACATTTAATATTTCATTAAAATAATAAATAATTCTAACGAAGTCACAGGTATCTATTATATTTTCGCATATTCGTCTTCAAACTATGTATTAATTGATCTATATTAAATTTTACATGGATATAAACGATGGTGGCTTAGGTGGTATTGGGGTCGGATTTCGCGTCAATCGACGCGCGTTTAAATCCACCTATCTCTAAAATTAGTCTGAGTTTTCCGTGAAGAAAATCATATCGAGGAAACCACAGCTTGGTGGTAGGACATTTTAAAACAAGCCCGCCTGGGTAGCTACTAGCTACCACTCTCACGTATGAAATCTTGTCGCGAAATACCAATAGTGTGTTTAGTGTGTTTCCATCCTGAACCACATCGTCATTTAACTTCAGGTGAGATTGTGGTCAAAGCACTGAGCCTGTACCATGTTAAAAAAATATTAGAATACCTAGTAAGCCTAAAGTAAGGCCTAGTGCCGTATGTAGTAGAAATATGTTTTACTTGCGTTAATAAATTCCAAGTATCAACGCTTGAATTTAAAAACAACCACATGCATACAATAATACCAACTGGTGGATTAGCGATTCTAATGTTCAATTGAATTAAAGTTATCTTCGCATATTTTTATTTTATGGTAAATTTAAGTAATAAAGGGTACCCTTTCTAAATGATTTGCATTTCTCTCGGCAAACGCATTAGAGTTTACAAGTAAATCCTACCTATTACATATTTTATTATGGTCCATTCAATTTCGTTATTTACAACGAGAAATCACTAAAATAACGATAATATAAATGCATTTTGCTAGAAGTTCTCGACTCACTACATCGACTTTCTCGCTGCGGCTTTTCAAGACACCTCTCATCTGTTATTTGCATTCCATTCTGGTTTCTTTACTGTATTTAACCTAATTCCCGCAACGTTCATTTGATTATATCTGAAATTCGATAGTATAGTTTATATTACAGTTTTTCAACCTTATTTTGCTCCCCCCCCCCCTGAGAATATGTTTATTTGTAGAGTCACCATCTTAATATTTTTGCCTTTTTAGAGCATATTTTTAATCTGTTCACTTATTATCTAATAGTCCCATAACTTTTCCCAAGTACAAGACGATATATCTTTGATTTAAAATAATAATCAAGTAAATCAGTTATGTGGTTTCAGAGTTATAATCCAAGAAACGGACAGACAGGGACATTTACTTTTAAAATGTAAAGAAAGGTTAATGTGTCGAATACCCATAAAAATGAAACAACAAAAAGACAATAGGAAAACAATGGAAAGCTGGCGTAAACGCCAGAAAGGTGCACAAGGGGTTAATATTGAGCTAAATTATTATAATTGTTCATAAATTGATAATCGACTAAACCCCTAGACTTCCTTATTTTTCCATCTTATTATATTTTGTGAGAAATTTAAGAGGCACGTCTTAATAGGTAACTCAAAGGGTTAATCGGAGTGTAGTAGTGACCTAAGAGACTTAGGTTAGAAAAGCAAATAACTTCGCATATTTCTAATCTAAATAATAAAAATTTAATTGGTTAAATCTAAATATTTAACTTTGTACCTACTACGTACTTTCAACATACCCTCCTACGAAGTCACTCCACTAATATCTATATAAATACTCTATGTTTTAGGAAGTCTGTATTGCATTCCGAATCCGGCATTGATCCAGATACCTCGATGCGTGCCACCTATATAGATAAGTCACGAAGCGATAAAAAGTTATGGATGCGGCACTTGTCTTATAAATAACAATGAAACGAATAAAACTTAGTCATATTTGAATAAACAAAGTATTAATAAAAAAAATTGCAATAAGTTTGTTCAACGTGAGAGAATTTTCATTGTTTTATAATTAATTAATATACGTTCAACCTTCAAATTATCTCGAAAATAATGAAAAAAGTTAAATCGCATTAACCTATAACATTTATTGGACTATGGACCCAAAAATCTGCAATTTCTGTTTGTTTTATTCAAGAAACCCACGCTGAGAAATTACAAAACTGTTGTATACATAATTTTACATAATAAGTAACAAAATAATTGTTAAACAAAGTCTCATATGATTTTGATATCACATTTTTAAGTGAAACTTAGAACAAGGACATTTTATATGTGTAGCCATATTTATTTAAACGAGGGAGAAGAAAGCTATAATATGAAAGAAAGAGAAAGAAAGTTACTATACTAACATACAGTTTTGGTTATGGTTATTAAATATTTTATCCAGATTTTTTATTGGTGTATTTATTTTGAGATGCTCTCTTTCCCTCTCTCTTTTACACTAAATCTTTCTTATTACATTTTAAAAAGTTTCCCTTCTATCACGCGTACAGTGCTGACGGCGCATTTTTTAATTATAATATAGAAATATATTGCATTATTAGAACGCATAAAACTTAAAATATTTCTTGAAACTAATTTATTATGTTTATTTACAATAGTCGATTCGCAATATTCAGAAAACGACGGCAAAGATTAACTAAAACTTTACATTTAACTACCTGTTGAGACAAAATAACGAATTTACAGTGTTCATACAATAAGCGTAGTAAATTAATTCTAGAAAACAGAAAAATAGGTTGTTTAGAACTATAGTTATTTCACAATTAGCTGTCTGAATACATTAATTGTAAACTGAAAATTTATTGTGTAAACTGTTTTACCTGTATAAAATTTATTCTGTTGCAATTTTAGTTGAAAATGTTTAGAAAACGAAAACGATAAACTGCTATACCTTCTCCAAAATAAGTTTGCTTACTTTCATACCACATCATGTTTTTGATACCATCTCAGTTGTAAGCGCGTCGTGGGTCGCTCCAAGGCAGACTTCGTGCTTTACATAACTTAGTTTACAAACCTGCCGCATTTATTCGGTAACACTGATTTATTAGTTTCATAGGTAAGTGTATTATTAAAGTGAATTTTAAAAGAATTTGATAGATAATGAATCTGCGGTATTGCGCTTGAATGTTACATCGAAATATGTAACATTGTATTTTATGTATTTACTACAGTTCAAGGATATCTGGCAGTGTGTATGAACCATGCTGAGTCTCTGGTAAAGAACCACGTGATTTCTAATATAAATCCAAATCAAAATACATATATAAAAACTCAGCTTTATATTTTAGTGCAATTTTTTACACCTTTAGTATCTGTTATCCATCAAGGCCACCACTATGAAGCTTCTGAGATCGTTCTTACCTGTCTTGGAGACATACATTAAGAAGCTTTCAGCCTTTATAAAATAACGAAGGTCTGGCTGTCGTGGGTTCTTGGCATAATGACGTATAATAACCAATAAACAAAAGCAAGGCTTTTCATAATAATATTTGCGTAGACGGCCTTGATACATGAGAAAGACTGGATCAATCTATAACATTAATTAAGGTTAATATATAATTAAAAGCACTAATTTGTTTCGCTTCAACGTTCATGGGTACCGCTTCTCGAGAGATTATGAAACAAACGTTAGACGCGTAGGTCGATTATAAATGATATTGAATGATTGAAACGAAATTAGGTTTTTATTATAGCTAATAAATCGTTTTTTTTTTAATTTAACGTATTCTATCATGGATTTTTTTTTAATTTGATTTTACCTGTTTTGTTATGGTTATCATGATCCAAAGTTTTTGAAAATTGGAACGCTCAAGTACATATTAACATAAGCAAAATTTTTGGCATTTTTGAGTCTCTTTTGTCAGTAAAAGTAAATAAAAATCTGCCCCTCAAACCCCCTGGAAACGAAAGCATCGGCATATTTTTTTTACAAATTCTGCTTAGGTAATCTATACTAATACTATACTAATGAATAAAATTCAACAGTATGTTTGAAACGTGAAAACATTTTTTTTACCAAATAAATATGAATGTTTATACGACACCTATACAAAAATTACAATTTTTAAATTTTTGTCTGTCTGTCTGTTTGTTTCGGATAATCTCCGGAATGACTATACCGAATTTTATTGGACTTTTTTTGGCTGATAGCTAAAGTCACTTGGTGTATCTTCAATTTATCGACAATAACTAGAGTTCCGCATAAAAAATTAAAACTCATGAAATTGTGAATAAAATACGATTCCAATCCACAGTTTTACTGACAGATTTTTGAATTTGTGAGAAATGTTTTTGCTTTATGTTAGTTAAGCAAAAAAGACTTTGTAAAATAATTAAGCTTCCGTAGAAATAAAATTAAAACTATATTACGCTGTGAAAAATAATAAATGCGGGTGCAGCTGCGGGGCACACACTAGTTAAAAATAGAGAGAAGTAAATATTGCTCACTTTATCACCATTCAGAGCCAATGATATTAAAAATAAGCAAAACCTAGCTCCCTCAGCCCCCTATAACAGCCATAACTCGATCTAAATGTCGAAATTAATCGCAATGTTATATTACAAAAGACAATTATTGAGCGTTTTTTTTGTTATATTGAAACGCTCTAATTTAATTTAACCGCAAGCAAATAAAAATAATATAGAAAATAAAATAACGTCAACTTGTCATGATTGTGATAGCATTTTTTTTTATCGGATCGAACCCGCGTGGATCCGTTATGTGTACACTATTCAGAATAATAAATAATGTCTTTTACCGTTGACTCGACTTTATTTATGTTGTGTACGTCTGTCTGTACGTAATAGATTGGTATTACTTGATTGTGATAAATTATCTACATCTTTTTTTTTGTTATTAATTTTAACACTTTTTATCTAAAACTAAAACTAAAAATATAGACATTTTTCAAAACAACCTTGGAATGTATAAATCTAACTACTTACGAAAGTGATACTAATGTTTTATCATTTAAAACCTAAAATTAATGTAAATTTATTCTACTTTTAATTTAGTCTTTTTTTGTTTTCTTTTGTGCAATTTAAAATTTAAACTCTTTCTAGTATTCAACAGATTTATTTGTTCTTTTGTATCTTTTTGATTTTGTACAAGCTTGTTCCCAATATATAATTCAACGTAATCACTTATAATTAAGGTTGCATTTATCACGTGTCCTCCAATTGTTCACAGTATCTAAATCAAAATGTAAATCTTGTTAGTGTTCAAATAAATAAATAAGAGGTATTATTCGTACCCTTAAAACTTTTTGTTTAGCGGTATTGAAAATTGATTCGATGTTTATGAAAGATTAAGGAATAGGGTTTAGTAGAGCTTTGAAAATAGTGCCTCGATCGAAATAGGAATGATGAGATGAGAACCTTCTCATCCGAATTACCGCAGTTTCTCAAGTCGAAAGTCTTCAAACTGTTGGTGCCAATGATGCCATGCGACACTGAGACGTGGTCGCTCACAATAGGCCTAATAAGAATGCTCAAAGTTACTCAAATGGCAATCAATGGAGATGGGTATGCTTGAATTTTCACTCCGGAATGAAAAAATCCACACGAGAACCAAAGTTACCGACATTGCCCGAAGAGTTGTTAAACTAAATAGGCAGTAGCCTGGGCACATTGCTCGCAGAACCGATGCCCTGATTTAGCCAACGGCTTCACGACAAGCTGGACCGACGACCTGTGGAAGATCGCAGGAATCTGTTGAATGGTGGAAGGCGCAAGACCATTCGTTGTGGAGATCTTTGGAGGTAACCTATATCCAGCAGTAGACATCTTTCAGGTGTCATGATAATGATGATGAATAGATTCTCAAAACATTAACTCAAAAACTTTCCACTATTTATCCAATGTAGTATAATATTTCGAAGCCCCGATGACTCAATGGTAATAAGGTCATAATTCGCGTCGTAATACCACTTACTCTATTCTATAGTGAACCCTGAGATTTCTTCAATCGCTTAATATTATCGTAATCTGATAATCCTAATTATATTATGTAATGAAATAAGTATTTTTTTTTTTTTGAGTTGCATTCAATAATATTTCACGATCCACTAATTTAGTTAAGTGATCGATTACTGTTTAATAAAAAAAAAGGAAAAAATGTAATGTCCGCGTTCCTTTTCTACAACCTTGAGAACCAGTTTTAAAACTAGAATTGCTTCTTAGTTAATGTGGTTTCATTATTACACTAACAACATTTCAAAATATATGATGTGAATGTTAAAATAAAATTGCTGGATATAAAGTTAACAAAAAAAAAAAAATTTAATATAGCACACGAAGTTGTACGGAAATGACATTACTATGAATAAAAAAAAGAACTCATCTTTTTAATAAACTATAATATTTTACCGTTTTGATCTGTCGGTTTATCATTGACGTTCAATAAATTTGAATTCACACTTCATTCTATGGGATTTTTAAATTAAAGTTATATGAATGTAATTAACCATGACATTTTAAAGAAATCATTTATAACGATGAATTTGATCTGATAGGTCCAAGATTTATTTCGATTCAAAATAAAATTTATGAATTATTATATGAAACTATTATTTATATCATGTTTTATAAATTTACATTTTATTAAAAACATTTCAAAATAGAAACAAGAATTAGCCGTAGGTATTTCCATAAACATCCATCTAAAATATAAACAAAATAATTGATTATTTTGTTACAATAATCATCATCATCTCCCTACCCTTTTCCCATTTTTATTTGGGGTCGGCGCAACATGTCTTCCTCTTCCATTCCTCTCTATTTGTTGTCATCTCCACATTCACTCCTTTTCTAAACATATCATCTTTCACACAGTCCATCCATCTTTTCTTTGGTCTTCCCCTTCCCATGTAACCGTCCACATTCATATCCAATACCTTTCTTACAACATTCTCTTTCTCCCTGCGCATCACATGTCCATACCAGGATAAACGACCGCCTCTTAACTTGTCTGTTATTGGCGCCACTTTCAAACTTCCTCTAATATATTCATTCCTAACACTGTCCATTCTTGTTACCCCACGCATCCATCTCAACATTCGCATCTCAGCTACATGTAATCTTCTTTCGTCCGTCACCTTTATGGGGTAACATTCTGATCCATACAAGACGACAGGTCGTATTATGTTCTTGTAAATATTCCCCTTTAATTTAATTGGGATTTGCAGATCACACGTAGTAGCCGAAACCTGCCGCCATTTCATCCATGCTGCGTTAATTCTATGCTTTACCGTCCGGTCTATTTCGCCATTGCTTTGCAGGAGTGAGCCGAGTGATTTTTGTTACAATCATATATGTTGATATTTCTTGCAAACACATATCTCTTCCATTGCATACAAAAATACATAACAAAACAACTATTAGGTTATTAAAAGTTTTTAAAACCACATCCACTTTGATTAATTTTGATTTTCTTTCCTTATTTCTTCTATCATACATACCACGTTTATTGTGGTTATGATAATAGCTCTTGTATACCCTGTCAGCGTAATATAGTGACACTGCATGCACTAGCATCACACGCATCATATTGCACACACATACTTGCACATTACACGCAAGGTACATTAGTTCTGTAAGAGACCTTTTTACTGTACAGGTTTACTAACCGTTAGCTAAATCATATTTAGCGGAATTTTTATCATAGGCTCAAGCTCAGGTTCGTATCATTTTGGTGCCTTTGTTCTGGCTACCATTCCTAGACTGAGCGCCTTTAGCACCTCGCGTCAAAGTTCAGTGAAGCTGTTAAGGCCCTTCCGGTCAACAAATAGATAGAAGGTTAGTGAGATAAAAATTACATTAAATTCTAAACCGTCCGTTCGAAATCTATCTTCACGCCGCATTTCCACTGCATTCATCTTAATTTCTTAGTGACACACCCAGACTACAGCGCTATATACCAAGGCTATTTATTATTTAATCTTAAATGCCAAGCGAATGACTTAGCCAGCTGTCTGTCTGGTGTTAAATTACAAATAATCTCGTAGCGAGGACAAGAAACGCAATACGTGTTAATTTCCAAACAATTTGTGTAACTTGTACACATATGTAATCTAATATTACTTAATGTTTACTTTGTAATTAATATTTTATGTTTGATGTGTAGAATTTTATTTCTTCACTAGCTGTGTGCCCGCGGCTGCCCCCGCGTTTCATATATTCTTCAATGCGTTTTTTTTTTTTTTTATACGGAACCCTAATTATTTTCCTAAAAAATGTTTCGTACTAGTAAGATAAATAAGTAAGATAAAGTAAAAATATTTCTCATAAATTCAAGCAAACTGTGCATTGAATCGGATTATATTCAAATTCATTTTTACGCGGGACCCTAATTATTTTCGAAAAATAAAAGTAGCCTATGTTACGCGGAGTATCTTCAGCTATCTACCAAAAAATGTCGCACCTAAATCCGTCCAGCCGTTTCGGAGATTAACCGGAACAAACAGACAGACAGACAAAATAAAAAAATATTTTTGGTATAGGTATCGTATATACATTCATATCTCTTTAGTAAAAAAATGTTTTGGCATTACAAACAGACATTTCTATTTAATCTATTTGTAGATTATTATTTTTTTTGTATAAATCGGCCAATCTTGCATAAGATAACCACACCTACCGTGCAGTAAAAACTTGATTACGTTATTAACTACCAGCTGTGTGCCCGCGGCTGCACCCGCATTTCATATATTCTTCACTGCATTTTTTTACACGGAACCCTATTTTTTTTTACTACTAAGATAAAGTAAAAGTATTTCTCATAAATTCAAGCACTTGCTTGTAAAATCGGATTTTATTCAATTATTTATGAGTTTTAATTTTTTTACGCGGATCATTAATTATTTTCGAAAATTAAAAGTACCACAAGTTACCCGGAGTTACTTCAGCTATCTACCATAAAAATTCCCGCCAAAATCCGTCTGGCCGTACCAGAGATTAGACAGATAAAAATGTTAAAAAATGCATTTTATAATTGCATAAATTCATATCCATTTAGTGAAAAAAAAATTATTTTTTTTTGACATTACAAAAAAAACAGATTTTGTTCATTTGTTTAGTCTTTCTATTATTGTGATTATTCAGAATGACTCTACAATGTACATTCTTCACAAAGGTTCTAGAAAAGGCCAGGTAAAAAAATCCTCATAAACGAAGAGTGTGTATTAAAACGCTCATAAAAGTAGAAGAAGCGGAAGACGTGTGTCAGGATCGTAATAATCGAACGATGTAGTCTTTGCCTACCCTTAGTACCCAATATTCTAGTTACTTAAAAATATTAATATTAAAAATATGCACATATAATCGTTTCCATCCATTCACCCGAAAGATGTCCACTGCTGGACATAGGTTTCTCCCCCAAAGATTTCTACAAGACCGGTCTTGCAAGGGACCGGTTCTTTTATTGTGTCATTCATAAGTGGGCCATTACCATAATCATCACGCTTGGCAGGCGGGTCGGCGATCGCAGTAGGTGTTTGTGGCACACATAGGGAACTGCTGACCATCCCCTGCGTTAACTCTGAGTCGCTTTTTACGACACCCAAGAGAAGATATGAGGTGTTATTATTTTTAATCGGTACCACTCTGTACAATCGTATAATCGTTTACCTGATACTGCAATTAACACAAAAAACTGCATTCACTATTCTCACGTTAAAAACATACAATTATTTATTAATTTTACTATTTAAGATAATTGGTATGCTTAAAAATAGGTCGTAGTAAAAATAAATAAGAATATTTAAACAATAATAAATACATAAACGTTCTTTACAAGATAATGGTGATTAATATTTACTTTAAGACAATAGTCCGAACGCCCTTCCCACGCTTTCGACCTGATGGTTTAGCAAGAACACAGCGCATACGTGATGGGTATATTTAATATTGTTTGTACTGTGTACAAGGTGATGCGTTATTCAAATATCTTCTATATATATTACTATCTGTGTGCCCGTGGCTCCGCCCGCGTTTCATACATTATTCACAAATATAGTTTTTAAATTATCATTGGAATATGACGTTTTGATGGTGCTATGCATTAAATAGTTTTTTTTCCACAACTTCTTGTGTTTTAATTGTTTTACGCGGAACCTTAATCCAGTTGTAGTTAGAATTAAATTAAACTCTTCTTTCACACTAAAGTCGCCGCGTCTCGTTCAAATTACTATAACTTTTGATAGAGTGGACCGATTTTAATGAAATAAAGTTTTGATGATACCCCGGAATATGCTTTATTATATTTATATAATATAATATTTATATTTTATATAATTTTCTAAAAATGATAGAAATGTGTTAAATTATCTATTCTTAGTCCCTTGCGATAATTCTATTTACAAAAATTGGAAATGTACAGACACGTGAAATTTACAATTTTATTCTTGGTAAAGAAGATTAAATTATGAATCCTCACAGTAAAGTTGAAGGAATTTTTTTTTGGCCAGATTTCAATTTGTCATGAAGCATTTCTTGACTTTAATTCATTTAAATTACGTATTAGACGTGATTTTATGTAATTTTTGTGTAGTTCTGCGTGATATAGTTTGATTATCGCACACAAGTAGAGTGAATTGGAAATGAATACGCAGAACGTGTACGCTACAAAAAAATCCTGAAAATTTCTAGCAAAATGGACAATCCCATATCTTCCCGTGGGTGTCGTAAAAAGTGACTAAGGGCCTAAATTATCCTAAATTGGCTTAACCTAAATCAGGGCAGCAGCATACTCTGAGTATCACAAATACCTACTGCGAACGACAACCCGCCTGTCGAGCGTGGCGATTATGGCAATTTCCCCCCTTTTTAGGAGATACCTATGTCCAGTAATGGACTCTTTCGGTTGAACCAATCAATTATAATTGTTTTGTTAGAGCATAGAAGCGATGATATAAATATTCTATTCATATGATATTATCAGAATTATAATAAGTACATGTGATATACACGTTTCGCATTAAATGGAAAAAAAAAATGTTGGTTGCTGGTAAATTATAGCATGATAGTCGTCGCTATTTTGAGAGATACAAGATTCGAAAAATGTTTATATTTAACTGGTAGAATTGCGTATTTAACTAATAGATTGTCTCATTTGTTATTATATAATTGACTAAATGCTGTTTATCAGAAGGGCCGTCACAGCTTCACCGAACTTTTGAGGGCGAGTGCTTGGGGCGCTCAACCAGGATAGTAGTGACCAGCATTAGGGTAACAAAATGGTAGACCAAAGACTTCGGCTTGTGTTGCTACTCTATACGTATACCCACAAATTGCCATTTCATAAGGAAAATAAAAACTTTAAAATCGCAAAGAAACTGCGACATTTATATGCGCGTTTCCAAAATATTAAAAAATATCTGATAATCTACTTTCAGCCTCTGTCCATTAGTGAATTATTTATAGGCTGATTTGTTTATGTCACTCAATTCGATTTATTTTAGCAGTAACAGTATATGGATGTCTTAACAACTCTCCATTGCAAATGTACGTTCTTCCAATCACAATTCGACGTGACCTTGTCAAGGCTTCATGTTAAGCTAATTATTTAGACTCTACACTTCATTTATATTTAGATTTATAATTAGCAACTTTACTATTATACTAGCGACCCACCTCAGCTTCGCACGCGTATAAAGAAATCTCTAATTTAAACAAATATGTAGCCCATATTAATCACTGATAATGTAGCTTTCTGTAGGAAAAATAATTATTAAAATCCGTTTAGTAGTTTTTAAGTTTAAAGTTACGTTTTTGCATAATTGTATAGATTAGTATATAAGACTTCCAGAAGAAATATAAATAAAATAAATAAATCATATTTTACAATAAATGCCTTAACACTTAGACAATATGTGTTGATGTAAAATTTATATAGAAAGCGTTGCAATTACGTAAACGACGTTTGAATTCTCATTATCTATCATACAAAGCCGTTTCATAGTATTAAGTTGCATCACAATATTTGGTAATTAGTGATAGTATACCATATCTAATATTCCTCTGCATAGTTTTGTTTTTATTATTTATTAAAGAAACAAAGAAGATTTTTTTTAAATAAGCAACAATAGGGGTTGGGGGTATTTGCCTTTTTATGCTTATTTTTCTAGAAGTGCATTTTATCAAAAAAATGTAATTTTATAAGTCGAAATAACTCCACCTGATTAGGGGTCACCGGAATAGAGTTGGCAGGGGGGATGCATAAGCGACGCGGTGCTTGCGAAAGCCACCCCGTGTCGCCCCCATCCCAAATGCGGCGGAAGGCTCCGGGGGGTTTTAGTGGGTATTTCCGGGCGCTTCACACACGGGTGAGTTCCACACTGGCACGGAGCTCGTCCCTCCGTGCCCCCTTACCTATTGCATTGGGGGACTCCGGTCTCACTAATGCAATAGGTAAGGGTAGTGCGTAAATGCATTTCCCTCCGTCAAAAAAAGGGGGGGGATGAATTTCTCCACGTAAAAAGGGTGCACCCATAAATTACGTAACAGAGATTTAATTATTTTGGACCTCGCCCCAAACGTCCTTGTCACATTTGTAAGATTCTCCGTCCCTAGCGTGACGTTAAATATTTTGCAATTTTCTATTTAGAAATGATTTTAATCATACAGATATAGATTGTGATATATTTTAAGGGTTTACATTCGTAGTTAAAATTTCGCCTTCAAATACCTAGATATAGATTATGAAATGTGACGTCTTGAAACTATTACTGCTTAACGTGTGACGTAATTTATGGGTGACCCCTAATAGAAAATACATTTCAACTTACATCGATTAGGTATCAAAATACGATACTAATAGTTTAAACCTGTTCAATAACAATGCGCATTAAGTACGAACGCTAGAAAAAATATTTCCTCATTTCAAAGTTCTCCACCAATGCGTTTACAAGTACACCATATAAATTCCACTTTGTCTTGGTCATTAATTTCCATTACCTATAATTCAACGATCATTAATCGTTACCGTACGTATAGCTTCCTTATTCATTGGCAGTTATTTGGTTAAATTAATACATATGTATATATATTTATCGCACGCTAATAAGTAATAATTACGCTAATTTATATACAAAATCCTTAAATATACCGGTCAAGGTTATTGTTATTAATAAAATGGTTGATTTTTAAGGTTATAAAAATATGATCAGGGGACAAGCAATATATTATCTACTACTAGTGGGCGCCCGCAATTTTGTCTACATGTCTTATCGTGATTTAGGATGTCCTGATTTTCTTTTGTTTTTCATGGACTATTTGGTACCGAACGACGCCTGTTCCCTTACACTAAATTTCATATAATTTTTTTTTAATTTTTTTTTATAACCTCTATAAATGATATTGATAATTTTTAAAGTCTATCAATCGCTAATTAACATATACTTTATGGACAAAAAAAATAATTCAAATCGGTAAATACGTTTTTCGAGTTAAAAACGAACAGAATTTTTACTTACTAAATGATTTTTTGTACGAATTCTAAAAATACTCTTAAAAAGCTTAAAATTTTTAATGGTAAACACACTAAGCCTAGGTACTGGTTCTGAAGTGATGCTGCCGGAACTCGCCCATCGTTATTTGGCGAAACGTTTTCCAAAGTGAAGTTGGATCCGCACGAAGTTCACACTACGCTAAACAGGCAGTTATTACGCGCTCTGTTCAAATTTGTACAAGTCACAATAAATTATTTTACGCCATATAGTTTTTTTTCTATTTTTACGTCCACTAATAAGTAGCGACACACCGCAACCGCCGCTACATGCTGGACCTTCGAGCCGAAAGCAAATAAGAAAATAAGCGACCAGTTGGTATACTGCTCCATCGAGTTGAAGGAAATTCAAAAATCAAGCGAACTGTGGAGACCGTTACGTTACTTACGCTAATAACGAACTATTCAACACAAGATTTTTCGGAAAGAAGAACCTTCAAGAAGAAGCAAGAATACGCTGAGGTGGACGACAACACGAGCATAAACGCACACTCGGTACGATCAACCATCCCATCTTATTCCCAAACTTCTTCATTTCTCTTCAGTAATACCGTGCTTTCCTACTGATTTCAGTGCTTACGTCTATATAGCCATCGAGCTGGCAGTGTGCCGTAGCTAGCATATGCCAGTATCTGTGATACTATTTCAAACGTGAGTACCTACGCTTTTCAATACAATCACCAAAATGTCGTTAAGCGCTAATAGTGACGATAGATCTGAACAAATTATCCGTGAACTCATTCGTAAACGCGGTATAATTAAAGGCAGACTCACAAAGTTTACTAATTATTTAAATACTTTCGACAAAGACGAGATTTTACCACCACAAAAATCAATTGATTTAAAATTACGCATACAAAGTGCTAACGGTTTATTTGCCGAATTTAACGATCTTCAAAGTAAACTGGAAGAAACAGTTCCTGATTCCGATTTAGAGGATCAACTAGACCAGCGAGAATTATTTGAAGATTGTTTTTACACCACTATATCCCAGGCCGAACTAATGCTAACCAGTGGAAAGGTCGCTGATAGCTCCAATCAATCGTCAAATGGTACATTACAATCTGTTCAGTTGCCTATTATTGTATTGCCCACCTTTGATGGTTCATTTGAGCATTGGTTAGAGTTTAGAGACATGTTTCTATCATTAGTACACAATTCTAAAGAAATCAGCAATGTTCAAAAGTTTCATTATTTAAAATCTTCATTAACAGGAAGCGCACAATCTATCATAAAATCATTAGAATTTACTTCTGATAATTATATGGTTGCATGGGAACTGTTACAGAACAGATTTAATAATAATAGACTGTTAGTGTACAACCACGTTAAAACTATATTCACTTTAGAACCGCTAAGTAAAGAGTCATGTATTAACCTACGACAATTAATAGAAACTGTAATAAAAAACTTACGTTCGTTAAAAATCCTTGGCGAACCCACTGAGCACTGGGATACACTTGTTATATACATAATTGTATCAAAATTAGACAGAAACACGGAACGCGAATGGGAAAATTACAAGTGTTTATTCCTATCAAAAACAGATACTAAAACATCGCTAAAACTTAAAAATCTAATTAACTTTTTGGAGGATAGGGCCGACGCTTTGGAAACATTACATTTATCACACACTAAGTACGCTCCGGATTATAAAAACAACAATTCCAAAACATATTCACGTACTTCACACTGCAATGTTTCCATCTCTAAACCGCACGATCGTCGTTTCACTCTAATGAAAAAATGTTTAATGTGCAACGCGAATCATTATCTTTACTCGTGTCAAAAGTTCCTAGAGATTGACTTAGATTCAAAGCTAAAACTTATTCATGAATATAAGTTATGTGAGAACTGTTTACGCGCAGGCCACACAGTCGACACTTGTAGATTTGGTCCATGTAGAAAGTGCAATAAAAAACATAATTCGATTATACACCAAGATGTTGACCTAATTAACTCATCGATAACACTGCACGCGTTATGCGAAAATAAGAAACCGGTTTTGTTAATGAGCAATAGTAATGACACACTCCCAGACACCTCTTGCGTTCTACCTTCCGCAAACACCGTTCCTATTAATAACATTTCTACGAGTCCTGTCAATAAGATTCACAATGAGATGCGACAATCTTACGCGCTGCCAGCTCATGCGCGCACTCCGTGCTATTACCCACCGCGCTAGTTGAGATAGTTGATGAACAAGGGAGGTATCACACGGCGCGCGCGCTTTTTGACAGTGGAAGTGAAAGATCCTTCATTACAAAAACATTTTGCGATCTATTAGGCGTTCAATTAATACAGTCCACTCACGAAATACGCGGAATAAGCGATACTAAGACACAATGTACGCAAACCTGTGTCATAGACATAAAATCACGCGTAAACGATTATACTTTCAAAGTACCTTGTTTTGTGTTACCGTACATTACGCATCTACCTTCTGTATGTGGAGTAAACGCGCAACAGGTCTGCATACCAGACGACATACAGTTGGCAGATCCAAATTATTTAGATTCCAAAAATATTGATATTTTATTAGGTGCAGATCAAATTTGGAATTTATTTAATAATAACAAAATTAAATTAAATATTGGAACATTTCTACAAAGTACTAAATTAGGATGGATTATTTCAGGTCCAATTGATTTTAATTCATCTAATCTTGAAATTATTAATTGTAATTTTACGCAGTTTTTTGACACTCTGCCTATGAAGTACAGGGAACTGGAAGAGGTTTCTACGAATTGTGATAAGCGCATAGAGGAGGAACGTGCATGCGAGAAACATTTCGTTCACAATACTATGCGCAATGGTGACGAAACGTTCTATATACGTACTCCCCATAAACTCCCGCCTGACGTGATAGTCGAAACAAGTCTTGTAGCTGAATGTCCCTTCTCAACGTTAGAGAAGCAGCTACAACGTTCCCTTACTGATAAAGTGTTATATTATTTAATAATTATATTAGTATTATTAATTATAGTATTATTTCTTAAAGCTACAAATATATTAAAATTAAATATCCTTTCACTACGCAAGCCCAAATATAAGTCTCAACTAGACGAGTACGCACACAGCTCACGTGGTCTAAAGGAGTTTCCCATGATTGAGAATACTAGCTCTAAAACTTTAGGTCATCGTTGGATTTCGGATTATTTTACTTATAAACCAATAATTAATCCGATTTTTATCAAATATTTCACTAATATTAAACCCGTTAAGTTATTTAGTCCAGTAATTTTGTGTATCGTAATATTTTAAAACCTAATAAGCACACGTTGAGAGGATGCGTTGCCTAATGATGACGTCACGCGCTTATGGTCATAATTTGTTGCTTCTCTCGCTATCTTTAATACGATACCTCGACCTATTATAATCAATAATTCACCTATATTAAGATGGATATTATATTTACTGATCTATCACATTAGGGTATGGTACTTCTATATTTACGCACAATCAATTATGAAACCTGTAACAGTGCCAGCCACTATGTGTAAGCGCAACTTACCTGTTTGTAATTTTACTTGTTTTATTTTTATTATTTATACGTACAATACATTTAGAGCTTGTCTGTGATCTTTCCACTTATGTGTTTTATTCGCATTAAAAGATGTATATCTCTTTGCAGCAAGTCTAAAGATATTTAATTCGCTAATATAGTGAATTTTGTGAGTTTGAAGGAGTTTGTCTAGCTCTTATTTAACTACACATATATGAATACGCGTCAGGTAAAGAAATGTAATTTCATTTTATTCTATCTTCGCTTGACATTTTGGTGTTTTGGAAGGCGAAGGTAAAATCATGTAAGTACTAATCACAATGAGTCGTTGGTAACGCACATTTTACATTTACGGATCTCAGCACAGTATTGGCAGAGGAAAGCTATTCTAAATTCTAACCCTATCACTCCTGTGGTCTTTGATCCTAATTACTTACCCTTTTCAACCCTGAACACTTTTTGGTTGGTCGGCCGCTTACTGCGCCCGCTTTTACCAATCTGATGAAAACACCAGTTCATCGTCTCTCACGATATCAACTCATTGAAAAGATCCGGCAGCATTTTGGTCGCGCTGGGCAAAGGAGTTTGTCTCTGAGTTGCAGGTTCGAGGTAGATGGCGAAACCACACCGCCGAGCTTCAACCCGACACATTAGTTGTCATAAAAGACAGCAACCTACCACCACTGAAATGGCAATTAGGACGCATACTAAAAACCTTTCCTGGAAAGGGTGACATCTCCAGGGTGGCAGATACAAGGACATCTTTTGGAATATACGAAGATCTTACACAAAAATTGTCCACTTGTCGAAGAAGATCCAAAAGGTGATACAACAAACCCCGAAGTTTCCAAAATCATCGAAAGCTAGAGCTTTCAAGGCCGGGGGCATGTTTCGGAACGAAACGTTTTCCAAAGTGAAGTTGGATCCGCACGAAGTTCACACTACGCTAAACAGGCAGTTATTACGCGCTCTGTTCAAATTTGTACAAGTCACAATAAATTATTTTACGCCATAGTTTTTTTCTATTTTTACGTCCACTAATAAGTAGCGACACACCGCAACCGCCGCTACAGCCTTTCAAACTTGAGGGTGGTAGCTACTCAGACGAGCATTATTAAAATTCCGCTACCACCATGCCATGGTTTCCTCGTGATGATTCCGTTCACCGTAAGTTCAGGCTGATTTTACAGTTGGATAGGTTTAACGCGGAATCCGAACGTACCACCGACTGCGCGATCATCGCTTCAATAATGGCCAACAACTATTATGTTAAAAAGGAACTAACACCTATTGAGTAATGTATAAGTGTGCCACCATTAGTTATAAAATTATCAAATACCTGCGAACCATCTTATGTAATGATAATAATTCGTATCTTACAAACAGCATTTGCGAATGGGAACTGGGAAATCAAAGTTATAGAAATATTAGCATCGAACGTGTGATATCACGTAACACTCTCACCACTTAGCAGTCTTTATCCTATATTATGAAATGATAGAATGTACAGGTAATGAACATAACTTTAGAGGAATAAAACTATATAAAAGAGTTCTTACTATTTATTGGATACTAGCCGTGTACCCGTGGATTTGCCCGCGTTTCACGTATATTTTTCACCGCGTAATAATGCATTTTAAAATAATCATTGGAACATTATTTTGATAGTGCTGCCCAATCAATCGTATCAAAGTCCACGGTTACGCGAGGTATCTTCAGGTATCTGGAGCCGGAACAAACAGACAAACAAAAAATTTAAAAATTGTGGTTTTAGTATACCTAGGTATCGTATATACGTTCATATGTCTTTAGTAATAAGTTGTTAATTTGATAATACAAACAAACACTTCCAATTTTATTTATTACTTATGATTTATTATAGCTAATTTGATAGTTAGCGATCATGATTCAGTCATACATTTATTCCATGCAAACGTATTCCCCTGTTTACTCCCTGAATAATGACCTTATAAAAATCCTTTTATACCATTTATAATATATATCCACTACGGCCATACCCCTGTGTTTTGGTTTTTTTTTTATAAATTATTATAGAAATTAGTAGGCTTCAAAAATGAGATAAAATGCATAATTATGCCGCCGTTTTCAGACATTCGAAAAATCTTCAGCACATATTAGTTTTTTTTTTTTTCAACCATCCAATGAAATACCTAAAAGTCACTAAACAAATTACTCACTTAAATTCGTAAAATTTTGATGAAATTAAACTATCTGCCATCGGAAATCCACTTAATCGACCATTTACAATCGCTCGGAACGCGTAACATCATTGCAATAATCCTCCATTTGCCACTTTTCATTCCAAATGATGTAATTTTAATAGTACACGCTATAATTTTATGGTATCGAATATCGAAGCCGTTTCTCATAGTTACGATATAAAGTAATTTAAGATAAAGTAGTTGTTGTTTATTAATTATTTTTTAAAAGCAGAATACTTTTTAAAGATCCTAACTCTTTATCACCATTTTAAAATGTTCACGTGAAATAAACGTATATAAAAACATATGAATTTACTACGATTAAAAGAATTTAATTAATGAAAACAATAACATTAAAAAATTGAAAGTGTCAAATATTATACAGGTACACAGCATCGACATCTATTTAATTAATTTCTAAATAAAGTTTCACCGTTCCACTTTGAGGAGAGTTTTTTTTTTTTAACAAAAAATTGTATTCTTTAAAATGACTTCCCATATCGACTTAACAGGCTTCTAACGGAGAAGACGAACAGAGGTCAGAGGTTGTCTTCATATAATGAAAGAATGAAGAACATAAATGGTCGTGCAATCTATATGTAAATAGACAAAGGTACAACCTTTTTCACCTTTGTTTGTCTACCGTTTTTTTTTTTGTTTGTTTAGTAAATATGAAGTAGCTTCAGTCCATCTATCCATCCACCCATTCAACCGAAAAGACTTCCACTGCTGGACATAGGCCTCTCCTAATGATCTCCTCAATGTCCGGTCTTGCGCCACCCGCATCCATCGGTTTCCCGCGACCTTCACCAGGTCATCTTCATTACATTTTCCGGACCGTGGTAGCCATTCGACAACTCCTTGGCCCTATCGGGCATCGGTTCTGCAAGTAATGCGCCCAACCCATTGCCATTTAAATTTAGCAATTATTCGGAAAATGTCGGTTAGTTTAGTTCTTCTGCGGATCTCCTCATTGCTGATTCGATGACGCAGGAACTTCAATATTAACAATAAAATGATCTTGGAAACATGTTGTTTTTCTCAATACATACTTCATTAGTGATTGAGTTCAAATTTTGACCACTGGTCAATTACTAGTTACCAGCAATATGTTAAAACATATTATAAATAGCTGCGGGCACAGAGCTAGTATATAAATAAAAATACCACACTAAAATAAAAAATATAAAATAACATTGTTACTCAGTAGTGTGAATCGGTCTTACGGCCATAGTAAAATAATGATTTCCATTATATAAGTTAAGTGTAACAAATTATATTTCGGTATGCAATTATCTAAAATTATGAAATCTTATGCAACGATCATGCGAACTCGTCTTTATTTGTAAACCATTTTGACGTCACTAATTTATTACTAAACAGTAAATAACATTTACCGATAAATTCATTTTGCGCGGTTACCGTCGCGAAAATAAAGGTTTAAATTATTCCCACGTTTAAATTACAAAAAACATTACGTATCTCTTTATACAACTGCAAAATCAAATAAGTTTTGTTTTAAACGAGTTGTAACAGAAAAAATAAAATAAAAAAAAGATTCTCCTACGCGATTCGTTGTAAAATTAAGCGATTTTTTGTCACAAAGGGCTAGGATATAACTTATCGAATTTAGTTACTTTCGCCTTATAGATTATTTTCCTTTACTATTTATGAACCCCCATCTAGCCTTTATTTTAAACTACTGATATTTTTATTACAATATCAATTTACAAACACCTTGTATTCATAAAAGTAATGAACATGATATTATATTTACTTAGGTTAAACCTATTTATTATAAACACAAAGCATATAATAAGACATTAAGCAATTATAAAAATAAAACATGTTTATATAGCCTACGTATAAAGTAGTAAAATAACACTTTTCCCCCCTTTTTTTTTTTTAAGGGACTTTTGTCTTAAAAGACATGGCAGTCCCTTCTTCTTCCCAGTCGTAACTAATCTAAATCTATTCATAAATACTTTAAAATACAACTGGAATAAAATAACACTTAAATTATTTCTTTAAAATACAAAAAAAAAACAGGGAAATAACGTTACACAAATTACAGGCAGGTTCGTATAAACTAGTACAGAAAATAAAGCAATACCTAGCATTAACCTATTCCCAATTTGAAATTAAATTTGGAATTTCAAAAAATTAAGTTTTTTTTTTTTTTGCTTCGCCTTGTTATGAAAACTGCAAATATGAATGTATTACAGGATAAATATGAGTTGCGTAAAACTATTTTATAAATTAAACTTAAATACGTAATGTACCATCTGAGGTGGGCGAGTGATATAACACGACAAACCTGTCGAATGTTTATCTGGGCTTAAATTCTTATAGGTACTTATATCTACCTACTTAATACTTTCTCGTCTTTCGTCATGCATCATACTGTCATATTTATATCATACTTATAACAATCCAAGTATATATATATATATAACTCTGTCAACCGCGTTCGGAAAGGTACGAAGAATATTCTCGTCTGAATTACTGTAGTGTCTCAAGACGAAAGTCATCAATCAGTATGTGTTGCTAGTGATGACATAGGGCACTGAGACTTGGTCGCTTCTAATGGGCCTTAATAAGAATGCTCAAAGGGCAATGGAGAGGGCTATGCTTTGAGTTTCACTGCGTGATCGAATCAAAAATGAAGAGATCAGCAGATGGACCAAAGCAACTGACATTGCCCGAAGAATTATTAAATTGAAGTGGCAATGGGATGGGCACAGTGCTCGTAGCGGAAGACGCAGCGTGGGTAGACCTCCATAAGATGGTCCGATGACCTAGTGGTCGCGGGAATCAGCTGGATGTGGGTGGTCGTTGTGGAGAACTTCGGGAGAGACCTATGTCCAGCAGTGGACGCCTTTCGGCTGAATGGATGGATGGATACAATGCGATTCAGCCCTTTACTAAATTAGTAGATAATCATGTAAATTATCTGACACTTTGCTTTATTGAGCACACTTACTTAACAACCGGCAAAGAACTTACATAAAACATACGAAATACTAGTAAACAGTCAGTGGGTATTTACTCACGTAAAAGGCAAATATTTTGTGGTTGACAGTTTGACTACAGAATTGCATTAACAGACTATTACTGACCCGGTTGTTAAGAAGGAAACTCATTCACATATTTAACAAAGAATATGTATGGCTCTTTAGCAACGCTTTTGCGAGGCTAAATTATCTTTTTCTTTTTAACTCAATAGTTCTTACGTAAAAATTCCTGTGAGTAAATTACATTACCTTAACATAATTCGAAATATTCAAAAACAAATTATCTATAAAAAAGTTGAGAGTAATATTTAACAAAAATTTTATTAATATTTTATCAATTTCTTCATTCATAATGCGATATGCCAATATTGCAAACTTCATAAGCCACTTATACAATATGATTTATCAATATCTAAATTTGTTTACCTTTCACATCATACGATTTTATCTATTTACCTTTGGCAAGAATTTACAGTAATAAATGATAAATATAACTATGTCCTTTAACCAGTTTTAATTTCGAAGCAATGATGGGGCAGTGTGTAGTGGGTTCGATCCTACCCTTCCAACTCTAAAATCGGCCTCTCGGAGCTTTCGGTGAAGGATAACATCGTGAGGAAACCATAGCATGGTGATGTGGCATTTTCTAATGATGCCCGCTTGGGTAGCTACCACACTCAAGTTTGAAAACCTGTCGCCAAATACCAATAAGCGTGTTCCAGCAGCAACACTTTTGAACCAGTACCTAGGTTTAGTGTGTTTATCATCCTGGACCACATCGTCATTTAATATCAGGTGAGATTGTGGTCAACGAACTGAGCCTATATTGTATAAAATAAAAAAAATATTATCACAGATATTATTAAAATATATATTATAATAACAACAATTAATATTACGTAACGATATGACAGGCAGAGATTTCATATTCACACAATGTTTGATTTGTCACGACAACTATGTTTTTTTTGAAATACGTTACAAATACGTTGTAGACATTATTACAATTTTTATATTTTTGATGAGATAATTCATATTTCTTATCAACAAATTACCTAAATTACATAAATTTAGAGCCTGATAGAATACAATTTGGTTGAACAATTAATAGCGGTTTTATATTTTCATGGCTTATAGTGCCATCTGTTAGAAAGTCTAAAACAACATCAGAGGGTCTATCTAAGTTTATAGATAAAATTATTACAGCGCCATCTATCGAAAGGAATTAAAATTAGAACTCAACTTGTTGCCTACTGCTTACATTATATTTATGTAATAGTTTTCCTATTTGCCTATAGGTGACACTATTGACAAATTGATACTTATTAATTAACGATTGTTTAAACAAACACTAATCATTTTTCCTTTTTTTTTCTTTACAGAGTTATAAAGAAAAGGACGCTGGCAAAGTGGTCGTTTACACCACTACAATGGGCATCGTTAGGGGAACTTACCAGAGATGTGTACTTGTCAAGAAGATCCTGAGGAATCTCCTTGTGAAGTACGAAGAGAGAGACGTGTTTATGAGTACGGAATACCAGGACGAGATACGGGATCGAATGAGAAGCGAACATTTACTCGTTCCTCAGTTATTTGTCGACGGGCAACATATCGGGGTGAGAGTTATTTTTAATTTTATCTTTTATCACATTAACAGGACATGCGGTCGGAAAAGTAGGTATTTCAGAAATATATTGCTATCGCGGTGCGCACAGAAGAAAGAATTATAAAACATGAAAAGGACAAATGCAGCTCGGGCTAATTTTATCTATACAAAATAAACAAAATATCACTTCATAGTACCCTGTTTCCTCCTCCAAAACTGAACCGATTTATTATTTTCTTTCAGTATTAGAATGGTTGAATAAATAAATTGGTTTTTTAAATTTTAACCATCAAATTTGTTTGACGAACGTCTGAAAATGACAATATAAATCAAGCATTTTTTTTCATTTTCAAAGGCTTCTAGTTTTTACAATAACTTATTTATGGAAAAAAATCAAAACGTACGGGCATGGCGGTGGTATTTTATGGTATAAAAATATTTACCATATTGCTATTAACCAAAGAGGAAACAGAAGACTACGTTTGTATGGAATAAATGCCGCTAGCATATCCTCTTAATATAGATTTTTAATATTATCTTTTACCCTTAATTATCTTTACATATTTTTTATAGTTTGAAATAGCAAACAATTTGCAGTCCATAACATATTTGTAACCTATTTCTAATAAATAAGTCCTAAATAAGAACAGCCTAATAAGTTATATTTGGAGTCTGAGGCCTTAGTTACATATTGGCAAAAAAGCGCGAATAAGTACAATTTGCGAATTTGATTGATTCAACCCCAATAGTCCACTGCTGAACATAGGTCTCCCCCAAACAGAAGGGAATTGTCTTGATCGTAAAGTAAAATAAGTTGAGTTTCATATAGCCATAGCCGACCTTGAACTATATTATACGAAATAATGTTTATTACTTTGTAATGAGTGCCCGTGGCTTTGTTTAAGTGTCTTATCTTCATTAAATATGATTTTCTTTTGTTTTCCGTAGACTGTAGTTTAATAATTTTAGAAATCTTTATAGCGTATCAATTGCTTCTTGGTATACCATGTAAAAAATTTGATTAAAATCTGTCAAACAGGATGTTTCTATAGTTAACTCGCGCTGGCGTTCCGTCCTGTCAGATGTATGTCGAAACCATTAGCCATCTAAAATTTAAAAATAGAATTGTATAAATCGGTTAAGTGTTTCTCGACTTATAACAAACTACAACTCATAAACAGTTACTATTTAACGTAACAGATACCCTAAAAGCTAACATTCAGGCTATATTCTCTATGGCTAACCAGACAATATATCTTCGATTTATAAAAATATTTATGTAACTTACCTTAATTGTTCTGGAGTTGAAAATCATAACTATAACTGAAAGACAAGAAAGATATCGCCTTTTATATAATGCAAGGATAAGGATTATTACTTAAATTAATGTTTATTATTTATGCCAAAAGGTTTCATTTACCTTGAATAAGCTTTACAGTGCGCCGATAGGCGTATTTAGAGGATTTCCTTAGACCTTCGCTTTGCGTGCGATAATACGCAACTTAGTTATTATTATCTGATATTAAGGTGCGAGGCTCGAATAAAGCTGTAACTGTAATATCATCAAAAATCTCATGAGATATTATGTACGTATAATTGTAAGAAAATATAACAAAAGAAATAAACCCATTTGTTTATTCTGAAGTTTATCCGTTTTTTATACCGAGGACGAATGTTTCCAAAAATAAGCTACAGAACTGAGAATAACCTCCGAGTCAACGGACGGAATCAGTTTGGAGTAATTTAAAAACAGTCTTGCCAACTGTTCGTGTAAAACTGTTAAGTCGTTTTAAACAGACGTTTTACGTCAAGATTTGTGTATTTTTACGCATTTTTCATACGCTGATTCGCTGCCCCGGTTATTGGCTTATTTTTGGGGCCTCTTAAGTATTGTGTAAGTATCCAAATATGTGCATAAAGCGATTCTAAGTGGTGACTACTTGAGCACTATTTTCTTCTTTTTTTAATATGCCAATGATTACGTATTTGTGGGGGTTGGAGGGGGGAAGTAAAAAGTCAAGATTTCGCTTAAGTTTGTTGTAATTCGCACTGCAACTTCTATAATAAGTTAACTCGTAAAAAAAAAGCATAATTTATACGGATCAATCAGCAAGTCATAAAAATAATATGTGATCCCAGAACACGTCCTTACACAATTATGACCAGCAATAGAGTAACTTGCGTACACACGTTCGCACGCATTGACTCCTGTCGCATACTGAATCACGACCTGCTTTGCGATTTCATTAGCGAGGCTAGCTCTCAATTAATTATAGACATTCGAGCATGAAAAATAATATATGTAGATTGGCAGGATAACGTTTGTCGAGTTCATTAATATATTCATAAAATACTAAACAAAATTTCATTTCACAATGAAAGGCTATGAACACTACAAACAGTTAAAATAAATAAACTACTCACGGACGCAACTAGTCTGAAGCACATATTGAAATGCAAAGTTAAACTCACTACGTACCGTAGAAAAGTTCATAAAACAATCATTCGAGCTACCCTAGTTAATAAACTTTAACTTTTTGTTCGATGCGTTTTTTTTTTTTTTTTTCTCATTCTATTTCTCACTGTTTTCATAGAATAACGTTTGTATGTAATACCTAACTAAAAGTGACAATTTTTCAATTAAACTAAATCACTATTGTTCACTTTAAATAAAACAGTCATTAGCTTTTAATTTAGTAATTTTACAATAATTGAGTTGATTTCTGTGTATGTGAATTCAAATTTAAAAAGAGTTAAAAAATACTCTATCGTTATTATCATTTTCATTACCTACATAAATTAAATTGACATGCACAATAGAGATGTAAACCTAGATATTTGAGGCAGTTCTAAATACAATATGTAAATATTTAAATAACAATGTACGTTGTGTTACAAACAAACATACTAAGGGATTCGTTAATATACCTTTACAGTACAACTTATTAAAGACTATTTGGTTTATTTCTCAGATTACTCCGATCATCAGAAACATGATACCTACCGACAATTAAATTTAAAAAAAATATTTTAAACAAAACACGCATGCTCGTATAATAATTATGCTTTATTTCATGTGTACAAATATTAATAGTACTTTTTTCTATACTGTATTGTGTGCCCGCGAATCCGCTCGCGTACACTAACGGACAGACAGACGGATAGACGTTGCCTCTTAAAGCATAATGCGAGGAAGGAAAACGATAATTATCATTATTATGATTTATTTTCCTCTCTATACTCATATGCATTCTTCGACTAAAATATATGTACGATTTAAAATAATAATCATCTAAATCGGTTCACTAGATCTCGAGTTATAAACCAACTTACGGACAGACAGACGGATAAACGTTACCTTTTATAAAACGTAAGGATATGTTTCACGTCTGCCCACAATAACACCTGGTTTTAAGTGACGATATGACCTAAAGCGGTAAGAAGGTAGATCCGGGCAGATAGGCTTTCAATTGATCAAGTGACTTTGATATTTTACTCCCATTGCGCGGAATAACAGAAAATACAAGAATAAAACACTCGTAATGATGGGTACATATGCAACCATAGAAATAAAGCCATTAGAACGGCTGTAGTAACACGCGGATTGAAGCCATTTCAAGTTGGTCTTAAAAGACCACGTACGCATTCCGTTACGTGTCGATGGTTACGCAGTTATGTGTCCCTTATTACACACTCACACTCACATATATGAGTTTTGTATGGAACTATCACTCTTACCGTTAATACTCTATATATGTGTAACGTCCCTAAATAAGACAGTAAAACGAAACACTTTAGAACGTCAATTAATGAAATAAGTAAAAAGAATTTGCATAGATAACGTAACAATAGCCCAGTAACCGGACAGGAAAATTGTATGAGGCATTCTTAACATAGGTCTTACAACAGGCACAAAGCTCCCGCCAAATCGATACCAAATGTCCCTCACAACCTGTTGAATAGCCACGCGCTAACACACACATTCGCTGCAAAACTTACACGGCTTTACATGCCACCCACACATACAAACAGTCTTAATATTCCGTACCATGTATAAAGAGGGATATAAGTAATGAAACTTAATTTATCAATTAAATTTATTTAGAACTAGCTGTGCCCAAGGCTTTACCTGCTTGGAAATCAGACAATTTACAATTTGGCTAGGTTCTCGGTCTGGATGCAATATACTCATTACCAACTTTCATCGAAATCGGTTCAGTAGTTTTTACGTGATTGGTGAACAAATTTTTAAAACTTTTTTAAAACTATCCCAGATAACAGTTAAATTATCGAATTGTGTTCTGTAGCCTATTCTGAAGCCCCGCATAGTATTTTTAAACCGCAGTATCATATGTAATTTTATTTTTGATATTAAACACAAAAAATGTTTTTTTTTTTTTAACCAACATGATTTATTACCTAATTTTTTTAAATTACAAATATATATCATACTAAACCCTAAAATATATAGGATTATAATTCAATAAAAGACAAAATATTACAACTTTAAGATAAACAGTTATTGAAGTTATATATAAAATTACAAACTAAAATCTATGACAGACGATGGACAAGGTCTTTTGAAACACTAAAATTTAATCTATACTAATAAATAAAATTAGAGTGTCTGTTTGTAATGTCAAAATTATTTTTTTTACTAAATAGATATGAATGATAAACAATACCTATGCCAAAAAAACAATTTTTTGTCTGTCTGGCTGTTTGTTCCGGGTAATCTCCGGAATAGCTGAACCGATTTAGACGGGACTTTCTTTGGTAGATAGCTGAAGTTACTCCGGGTAACTTAGGGTACTTTTAATTGTCCGCGTAAAAAAATTAAAACTCATACAAAATTAAATAATACCCGATTTAATGCACGGTTTTACGAGCAAGTGCTTGAATTTATGAGAAATATTTTTCTTTATCTTAGTACTAAAAAAAAAAATTAGTGTTCGTTATAAAAAAAATAAAACGAAGTGAAGAATATATGAAACGAGGGCGCAGCCGCGGGCACACAGCTATTATCAAATAAACTTAAAATTGGTTATATAACTCCTATTCAAATCGTAGTTTGATATAAAACAACCAGCTTCACTTTTAATCAAAGAACAACGACTGTGAAGTTATAATTAAATTACGATACGCCTGACTAGTTATTCTTTTGTTCTATATTTAGTAAAGAACTTCGTTTATTTTCCTTGACTGTCATTAGACACTTAGAGCATATAGGCAGACAGTGTTGTCCCTTTTTCAGGTTGATCACCTAGGTCTAAGGATTTTTGTTTTCGTTTCATTAGCCATAGTCTTGTTTACCAGTTTCCACTCCTTGGTTCATGACTCTACCTTACGGACACTGGCAGAATTGTGGCCAATATCTACAAAGGCCAAAAACTAAGAAGTAAAGAGAAGTGAAGTGAAGATAGATGTTGTCTATAATAACATGTATTGTTTTTTTATGCGGCGTTAATGTTGACGCTACAGCACTATGATTTTTTTTTTTTTTCGCTTTTTGCTTTACTATGAAGCATTCCGATCCTCGCGTCTATTAAGGCTTTAAGAGAGTTACACTATTGTCGTCACGGCATACAAGTCGGTAAAGCCAAACCAAGACACACCAATAGATATTTCACATCAAAAATGTTTAAGTGCTCAGACGGCTGAACAATTAACTTAGACTATAATAGCATGGTATTTATAACATGTATAAAAAAACAATAAAAAAAATATTAATAAATATTCACTAAAATTTAAAATCTATTTATAGGGTCTTTGATCAGAATCATACCTTCAAATAACAGTTCACCCCATATTTCATCTCTTAGGGTGAAATTTACATCATAAAAGGAACTAATGTAATAATTTGTAGGCTCAGCGGTTTAGACTCTGAGTTGGTGAATATTTCAATCAAACCAAGTAATTTTATATAGATTAATTAGTGTCATTGAATTTTTAAATCGGCTCCTTTTAGGGCTGCCATAAAGTGCTTGAGGATTAGAAAATTGAAGTTTTAAATTTATACCACTTACCAACCACAATATTCAAGGTATGCACACACAGAGAGAGATATCACTTCGAAGGTCGCAAAACACTCGTGCATTAAAAATAATTTATTGCGTGAAGTTTACTGCGACTTTTTCTCTCGCGTGTGAAATGCCATGTTAAATATAAAAATGTGTTATTTTATTCCTACGAAGAACTGTACCGATTTACTAATTATGTACAGTATAGTCCGAAATACGTTGAATGCAGATTTTTTTATTTAGTCCCCTCACATCTCAGACATAATCCGAGTTTTTTTTAATTTTTTTGTGCCTTTATTGTTTTCATCTTATTTCTATTTTACAATCTTATTCTATTTCTTATCTTATGTTTCTATTGGACTGTGGTTATGTCGAATCTTTATATTTACTTAAATCCTATTTCTAATTTACAATCTTTATTTTATTTCTTATCTCTTGTTCTATTACATTTTGTGTTGTCGGTTCTTTCGTTATTCATAATTCTTATCATAGTTTACTTTTTTTACTTTTACATTTTAATGTAATTTTTTGATCAGTCTATTCTGTTAGTTTGTTTATCGCCTTTTTGCGTAAAATTTATAATTTTAAGGTTACTATTTCATTTAATTCTGACCTTTAATATAGCATTAGCAGATTGCAGTTGATAATACGGTCGAATATCAGGTCAATGGACGCTGATTCGAGCCCACCTATCCAACGCTAAAGAAAAGACTGAGTTTAAGAAAAACACTGTGAGAACGATTGTATGGTGGCAGGGCATTTTGTAATAATGCCAATAGGTGTGTTCCAGTTGTATCACTTGATATCCAGTACCTCTAGGCTTAGTGAATACATCCTGGACCACATCGTCACTTAACATCAGGTGAGATTGTGGTTAAAGCACTGAGACTATACAGGTTAAAAAAGCTACCTAGAGGCTTTAGTCGTGGGTGATGTAAAGCGACATTAAAATGGCGACTGTCAATAGATTCTTATTCATTGATTGTGGTCTTGCACTGTACTTGGTTTATTGTCAGATGAAGTGCAGTCTTTATAATCTGTCGCCATTTACTGTATTAACTGACGTTATTTATTTCTGTTTATTTATTTCTTTTATTTATTTATTAATAATTAGTTTGTTTATTTTTATTGTTTTTTATTACTTTCTATACATTTTCAAAACAAGACTAGCGCAGTCTGTAATTATATTAAATGATCGATCATGAACATAAGTATTTAAATCATCTAAGGTAATAAAGAATATGCGAGCAATGAGTGGTGAAATTAAGGTTAAGCGTATCTGGCTAAGTCTAGAGTTATTGCGTTAAATGTCTATGTTTTTGTAAAGATATTAGAATGAAAGCGGATTTATTTTATAGATTTTTTTAATGGTGAAATAAAGAACTGTTTTATTCATTTAATTTTTTTATTTAACTAACGCTATTGTGCTGACTTTGACACCTATTGAGGTTTGCGAAGAACGCTTAAAGGCACTAAGTCGGATAATGGTAATTAGCACAATGACGTTAAAATCAACCAAAAGCAACGATAAATAAAAAACTACCTTGCAGAATATTTATGTAGGTACTTTTTATAGTATATGAATACAAGTTCTTTAGACTCAACTTTGTATTATTTTCTAATCTTCAGTGCTCCGAAAAAAATAGCGGCCCTTTGCTAAAGCGTTTCAAGGTAGTTATTGTGTGATCTCAGAATTTTACTCGGAGAAAGGTCACTATCTGAGGTTGCATAAATTTATTAATTATGCTAAGATGCATAATTACAAAATTCCCTACTACCATACTACGGTTTTTTTCACCGTGTTTTTCTTAACCTCAGGCTAATTTTTAGAGTGGAATAGGTGGGCTCGAATCAGCGTCTATTGACGCGAAATTCGACCGTACTATCAACTGCGTCATCGTTACTTCAAAGGTCTGGATATAAACTTGCTAATTCCTGAACGCGACGCGCTTTAACGAGACACTATGATGGGTTTTGACAAGCATACTATAATGTCAAAAAAATAAAAATAATGTGTGCAATTCACACGTGGTAGACGTGAAACCTTCAAAAATCGTATAATACATAAACGTATACAAAACAGCACGGTTGTTTTTATGCCTTTTACCCAAGCTTTTGTACTACGCATGGGCACACAAACACGTACTGTCGCTTTTTCGTTTCATCGACTTTCAAACCACAACGATACTAAAGAAGTTTTCACTTCAATTATATAAAATCAATCCATCTATCAATTCAAACGAAAGACATCCAGTGCTGGACATAGGTCTCCCCCAAAGATCACTACGATTACCGGTCTTGCGGCATCCGCATCCAGTGGAATTCTCCTACCTTCACCAGGCCGTTGGTGCACCTAGTGGGAGCCCTATCCATGCAGCAAAAAAAAATCAATGGTACCAATCTATTTGAACCGATGCTATTCAATAAACGATTTGTATTGTGAAAAAATTGAATGCTCGCTGAGATGTTGACAAGCGTAAAAAAAAAACACTTTATTATAAGAAAAAGTCAAATAAACGATCAAACAGATCGTCAAACGCAAAAGAGAAAACAGTGTGGATTAAATTACAATAAAATATGTCCAGACGAGTTGCGCCCTTTTGAATCCTATATTTACTTTTGAACATAGATCTATTTAGTTTGGATAATAGCTTATATGAGTAAACAAGAGTTCAATGACCGCTATATTGAAGGACATAGTCGATCGAGTGAAAAAAATATTCACTTGTCGACTAATTTACAGAGAGGATAAGAAAATGATAAATAGACAGAAAACAAAACATAGTTGTTATGACAACCTCTTTGTTATGTAACAATTTTGTTATATGTTACATGTTAACAAAAAAAATGTGACACAAAATATGTTTGTTTTGTTACCAAACGCATCAGATGAAAGCGGCTGAACGGATTTGAATAATTGTAGTGGGGTTAAATATTCGTAATAGTCCGAATAAGAATGTCAGAGAAAAAAAATTTGAAAAAGTGTCGTTTTATGGGGTTGTGTATGACCTAGAACTAGGGGCAATATTAAATTATTTTACAAATAGAAGAATAACTTTTAATATGCGGATCTAGTCTTTACAAAACAAAGTCGCTTTCCGCATCTGTCTATCTGTTCATTCGCTAAATCCTCCTAAATTACGAAACAAATTTTCACTCTCAGTTTTTTATATACTTTCACAGGCTTATATATCCTAATTAGAACATATGATCCTTAATTGAGCACTGGTATAAGCAGGAAAAAAAAAAAAAAAAAAAACAAAAAAAAAAAAAACAATATTTTGTAAGCAAGTCGCTAAAAAAACATTTTAAAGACTAAAAGACAGGCTAAAAGACACAAATAATAATATCTTAGAGAATTGTTATTCTTCAAAAACCCTAGATAAAATAAAAAAAATAAAAAAAATTAGGGCCTTTATTTAATTAGAGCCCTAAGAAGGCGCTTATGAACTTCAAAAAGCTACCACCGGTTTAGAACACGACCCAGTCAAGAAGAGTCGGCAAGAAACTCGATCTGCTTTTTTTATCATTTTTAAATTATAATTAATTCTATCGACTCAGTTCTAAAAGCAACACAGACGAACTCGCGCGCAAAATTTAGTAATATATACACTTTATATTACGTTTACGCCAGCTTTCCATTGTTTTCCTATTGTCTCATTTTTATGGGTAGTCGACATATTAATATCTCTAAACTGTAAAATTAATTATCTAGGCATAAATATCAAAATATTAACAAGAGATAACTTTAGAGCTCTAAGCGATGATGGCGCAGTGGATAGTGCGTTCGGATTCCGCGTCAATGGACGCGGGTACAACCCGCCTATCCAACTCTAAAATCAGCCTGAGCTTTCGATAATGGAAAACATAGTGAGGAAACCATGCATGGTGGTAGGGCATGTCCGCCTGGGTAGCTACTACCATCACGTTTAAAAAACTGTCGCCAAATACCAATAAGTGTGTTCCGGCAGCATCACTTGAGAACCAGTACCTCTAGGCTTAGTGTGTTTACCATACTGGACCTCATCGTCATTTAACATCAGGTGAGATTGTGGTCAAAGCACTGAGCCTATACCGCGTAAAAAAATATAGTTCAAACATTCTAATAAAGAATATCAAGTGTCAAGAGTTTAAATCCTAAAGATAAAGTATCGAAGAATGAATAATGAGGAGATATTACTTTGGGAAGTTACCGTGGAGATAGCTATTTTTTAACTTGCATACCAATATGATTTATTACTTTCATATTACGTTGTAAGTTTAGGACCAAGTTGACAGAGCTTAAATATATTGAACGAGAGATAAAACCTACTTTGCCTACGTATTTCATTAATTTAATTTATGTATAAATAATGTTTTCTGCAGAGTATAATAAAAAAACTGTTTACAATGCAAACTGTTAAGGGCCCTGGCTTATCGATATAAAAAGATTAACTATTAATTCCTTAATTTATTTGTTAATAATCTTATATTACATTATATAACATTACATATAAGTCCTGCACCTACACCTATATATCTACACACTAGCTAATCTTTCCTGTCCTGTCCAAGATGGCCGGCAGGCCCAAGCCCGGGTCCAACGTCAGGTCGCTATGGAGCGATTAAAGACGAAGAAAGAACTGGATTTAATATTACAATGTACGGCTTATATATACTTTATATTGGTGAGTCAAATAATACGGGCGTCGGGGGTTTGAAAATAGTCAGCAATATACCATTGTGTCACGAATATAAAGTTAGTGTGACATAGTCTAAAAATATAGCGTAGTGTAACAGAACGTAATAAAAACAGAGCATTTAGAGTAGTTGCTATATTTCCTCGTAAGTAAGATCTTGCAGTCCGTTTAATATGTCGATTACCCATAAAAATGAGACAATGGGAAAACAATGGGAAGCTGGCATAAACGCCAGATTAGCGCGCAAGGGGTTAAGTTGGTTTTATTTCATTTCACTTTAATTAGCCCATACATATTTGTTTCACATGAATTTTGTTATATAACATAGGGTCATGTTTGTGCTTTGAGCCAAAATTTACATTGCATTTAATTTCAAAGTTTATATAAAACAAATGAAAACTAACGAGAGGATTAAATAAAACCAATACTTTATATGAAAGAGTACAATGATAAATTTAAATTGAATTGGGAAGGAGGGGGGGGGGAAAAAGGGGGGGGGGGCAGTCGTTGAAAAACACCACGTAGATATAACTGTATATTGTTTATTGTTCTTTTAAATATCAATTAACCGAGCGAGAATATAGAGATACTTATTAATTATAAGTTCATTTACCTTTCTATTAATTAAGTAAAGCAAAGTTCAACATTTAAGACCTCTCATGTTTATCGACTCCAGTTTATTGCACAGTTTTCTCTGCGATCTCCATTATAGTATAAGTTTTAAACAGAGAATATAGAAGAAAAATAATAAATATAAATAATAGTTTATCGTAAAAGTTCGATGAAACATAATATAATATACAATACCTCCATACGTTTCTTTAATCGGCTAAAAGGCCAATCCGTTTCAATGACGTCGAGATATAGATTTATATAATTTCTATGTGTATGTGTATCTACATAAGATTTAAAATAATCCCCTGATTTTTAACGTTCCCTAACAAACAGCACGAAAGATAAAATCCCCCGTTATATTTCCATACAACTTGGATGAGAACTTGGATGTAGTATTAGGAATAGATGTGCCATTGTTAGATACGAAGTGAAATTCACAATAAAAAATAAACAAATCAAAGTTTCATTACTGGAAATAAAAACACGGACCAATTGGAATTACTCATAAAAACCAGTGATACCAAACCGTACGGATTATCGTAAACACCCGTAAGAGATAATGCACAGCCACAACTACCTGGCTGGGCGGTCAGGCATGAGATCAAGGGATTACCCTAAATTTTTTATTTAATATAAAAGAAGGTTCCTTACAGGACCTATGTAGCTGCGTGTTATGTGCAGGAGTGTGAGTGCAGTGTTGTGCGTGTAATGATTAATTCATGTTCAGTGTCAGTGTTTCGCGTTGGTGGCAGCGTCAAGACCCTCCCCAGTTAGAAAACTTCTCATTCCCAGCCCTCAATTTACAAGCCCAGGCTGAAAACCAGCGCTTTTGCAACCTTAGATGCGGGAGTAATTAGCTGAGTATGGGGTCTTTTTTCCAGCGTAGTACAGCATTTGCAGTTAAAATTATGGTTATAATGTATATATATACTAATAAAATATGTGCTGTGTATATGGTGGAAATAAACTATTTCTTTCTTTCTATTTCAATCCTCGTTGGAGTCCGCTTTTATAGGGATTTCGTGAGATTTCGTTTAATTTTATTAGGAGGGTAGTTGTCACCTAACACTATTCTAATTTATCTAAATCCACCTACCTTATTCTATTATTAATCTGAAATGTACGTGAAGGAAGACATTGTGATGAAATGAAGCATTTTAGTATGGCATTTTTTATGCCCGTCTGGCCCCCCTTATTCTTGAAACTCTATGGTCAAGCACCAATTATATAGGTGTGTTCTTGCAGGATTCATTGAGAGCCCATAGTCTAGGTTTAGCGATTTTACGGTCTTTTAACTTCAGGTAAGACTGTTACCAAAATTTTAACCCTATACAATATAAAATACGTTTAATACGTATTTATTTATACTCTTATTCATAAAGTCGTTTTGATGGAATTTATTCAAATTCACGACTCGACCCGTAGATCTTCTGCGGAATTATCATTATGGGAAAGTAAAATTATAAATCTGTTTTGGCTTCAGAAAGCGTCATTCAATTTTTTTCAATATTTACATTAAACAAATAAAAGAAATGCATGATATATGAATGGGCCTTTCTCTTCTCTACCTGTCAAACGATTTCCTTTGTATTTTTTATTTGTCTAATCCTTACTAACGACCTTTATTGCTATCAATAATACAATTTGTTAACAGCTTTTTTTCTCAAAATTTAATTATGGTCGAATTTTGATCATTAGGCCAACAGTATTTATGATAAATAATCCCCGTGATATTTTGGATAAATCAGACTACAATGTTTATATTGTCACTAAAGAGCAATTAAATTTGCTCGTGTCTAACTTGATTCGACTTTGCATATTTCATTGACTGACAGGGATTAAAAATTATACACAAGTATATTAATTCATGTATTAATATTCCCTACTAAACGGACAGTGCGATTCCAGAGGAATCCGGATCTGAAATCGGATCTTTGATGGAGTTTTCCAGGGGGAATACATTATGGGGATCTTCAAAATTGGTTGCGTGGAAAAAGTACCACTGGCGTTTATGACCGCATCGGTAACTGCTTACTATCAGGCAGATAGTACGCCGAAATAAAAATGTATTGTACGAAATTTATATATTAATATACCGCGTCCATTTTTATTATATTCATGAACTAAGTAGGATTATGTTGATAATACAGAAGCTTTACGTATTGGAAACTTTTAGAAAGATACCAAACACATTATATATCGATCTATAGACTCATTTATTACTTCTTATTATACATAAAAACATAGAAAAACTGAAATTAATTTCATTTATCATTTTTCTTTTTTTTTGGGCATACGCTCAGTGCTTTGATCTGAAATAAAGTGACTGGTTCTCAAGAGATACTGCCGGTAAATACTTATTGGTATTTGGCGACAGGTTTTTAAACATGAAGTCGGTAGCTACCCAGGCGGGCGTTGTTAGTAAATACTCTGCCACACATTGATTGATAGTTGATTACTATTCAGGATGCACTTCTAAAACCTCGTATGCTTATCACACAAGTAGTATGAACAGCTTATCTTCGATTATCAACAAGAAAAGCGCTGCCGCATTTCGATAACGTGATAAAGTAACATTAGTGTTGAAAAATAAACAGCACAATATCTATTATTAGAATATATTTATTATAAATGTATTTTCAATGTCAGTTTATCCATTCATCCATCCATCTTTTCCTTGATCTTCCTCTTCCGCTATACCCGTCCATATTTATATCCAATACCTTTCTTACAACGTCCTCTTCCTCCCTGCGCATTACATACCCATACCAAGACAGATGCCTGCTCCTAACCGTCTCTGTCACTTGTGTCACTTTCAAACTTCCTGTAATGTATTAATTCCTAATCCTGTCCATTCTTGTTACCCCACACATCCATCTCAACATTCTCATCTCGGTTACATGGAGTGCATGCAGCTCCATCTCATCCATCACCTTTATGAAAATAAGCAAAAAATATAATGTATATAAATTATTTGAGAATCCATTTTCACAGTCCGTGTGTTCTATTCATTCAAGACTCATGTCTTTGAAAATTATGCGCTATCGTGTACCTAATATGACATTTAATTTTAATTGAACAATTCTATCAATAATTTTCGAGAAGTACGGATGTTTTTATCTTAACGAATAACGATCAAGATTATTTCCTATTTAATCCACAGCACGATCGCTCGCTAGTGACGGTTTCAAGAATACAAATTAGTGCTAACTCCAGTTGTAGAATTCGGTTTGATTCAATACATTATCGTGTCAAGAGTAAGGCGGCAACACTCGCTAGTGCAACAAACATAGATCTGATTCTTTTTATACGCTTATGTCAAGTTTGACGTAAAATAATTCTCAGATAGATTGACAGGCTAGACGCATAAGTTTAATTAAGATAATACAGCGTAATTATTCTATGGCCCGAGCAGAAGTTCATGTTATTTTAATGCTTTATTTCATTCTCAAATAAGTCCTTTCAATGTAACAGCGTAGCCAGTTCGAAAAACAATACATTGCTTCTTTGAGACTTGTTTTTTCCACAAGTTGCCATTCTCAGATGAATCCTTTCAGTAAAATGACATAGCCAGATATAAAAAAGATAAATTTCTTCTCTGAGATTTGTTGAACTTGAAAAATATAACGTTGTAGTTCACACCACTTTAGCCTAACCTAACAGAATTCTAAAACCTTAAACACAACATAGATTGACTAATATATATTCACATACATGAAAGTATGATTTCGAAACAAGAATAAACAATGAAACAAAAAATAAAATTGAGTCAATAAAATAAGTAAAATTTTCTTTGTTATTTTGTTATATAAGAAATAAAAATAAAATTGCCATTTCATTTCAAATTAATCCACATTAACACTCAAGGATAGCTGAAAAAAAATACGGGAAAAGGAAAATATTCCAAGGAAATGACGTGAAGGTGACTTTCGTTTGGTAACTTTTAATTAATTTTATTTCACGTTTCCCGTTTCAGGATGCAGATACGGTTGAGAAATTAAACGAAAGCGGAGAACTACGGAAGATGTTGAAACCTTATAAGGTAAATACCAAGAATTATTTGCTACATTAATACTTATTTAGGTATGACTCGGGTACGACCCCACCTATCAAACTCTAAAATCAACCTTAGCTTTCGGGGCAGACCATATAGGACTGATACACCTATAAGGCTATAGAATTCTGGAATAAATTGCCAGGACAAAGTCATTCCTAAGAGCTCATCAGGGCATTCACTCAGCGCAAAGCTGATCAAGCCTTTGATGCTCAGTAGGAAGCTACGAGTATTAGTGAGAACACTAATTTTGCACTGTTGTTGGGCAAGCATATGTACAACATCAAAGTCCAGAACACAAGAGAGTGCAGGTACTATGAAATCGCAGACGAAATACCAAAGTACATCTTTGTGTGAATGTTATCCATTAATACCCATATTTAACCGAATTCTGGGTGACCACGCGTTGCTTCCGGAGGTGGTACAGACACTCTCTGCCAAAAAGATCCTGCAGTATATTCAGGTTGTAGGTCTAGGCAGTGAGCTTTAGCAATATAGGGGTGACAACAATAGATCTGACTTGATCGCAGTAATACAGGACTGTTTAAGCCTGCATAGCCCCTTTTCAAATAATAATAATAGCTTTCGATGAAGGAAAACATTATGAGGAAACCATAGCATGGTGGCACTTTCTAATAAAGTCCGCCTGTATAGCTACCACCTCCAAGTTGAAAACCTGTCGCCAAATACCAATAGGTGTATTGGTATTTGATTGGTATTGGATTCCGGCAGCATCACTCGAGAACCAGTATGTCTAGGGTTAATGTGATTACCATCCTGGATCACATCGTCACATAACATCAGGTGAGGTTATGGTCAAAGCACTGAGGATGGTCCGTTTAAAAAAAAACTTCTTTAGAACGTATGTAAATAAAATGTTAGTTATATAATGTTACGCCAATATGACGTAATAGTGTGACACAAAGACATAGGGATAGCAAAAGGGATGCTTAATTAGTTTGGCTACGTAGAAGAATGAAAGAAGATCGACGAAACAAATTTACAAAGCGAGGGTGACTGGGGGAAGTCGATATTAGGTCGATCTAAGCGAACGTATCTCGTCCAGATCTAAGACGCTCTAAAATAAGGCTAGGTTATTTTTATATATTATTATTTTTATTATTATTTATTTACGCACTGCAGTCCGCACTCTTTATTAGATATATTTTTCAACAAACATTTTTTACAATAAATTCTTTTAAAATATATAGATATAAAAAACAAAAACGACTTACATCTATGTGAGCTTTATAACTATTTTTATATTACTAAATTATTGTTATTATTTTTCCCTCTACTAATATAATAAGGCTGGGTTAAAAGTTTCCGCTACCAAATAGTGTGTATGACAGTGCTCATGAAAGAAAAAGCGAAAGACTTGTGCCTGGATTGTTACAGGTGGAAGGATGTCGTATCTATTTACCCTTATGGGAGAGAGACGTGACGTTATGTTTATGTGTGTAAAGACATGCGTGATTCTAAAGAAATTAATGTTCGTTTATTCTGATAGTTGCGCAGTAATTCTTAAAAAAAATTTACCGCAAAGTTTTTATTGCAATGCATTTTTAAAATTATCTCATTAACACTTCTAAAAACAGTCTAAAAATGAAATAGCTTTAATAAATTATTATTAACACGTCATCGCGTCATTCGCTTCTCTATAGACGTCCACACACGTCAGAACTGTCACTAGCAGAAACGGCAGGAAATTGTATACCACATATAACAGCTGTTCGGACAGTCTTCTGACGGACAACATATAATGGTGTTACGTAAAGTGATAGGGTATTTCTCAGAATTTATAGACAATTAAATAAATATGGTAGTATTTTGCCACATTGAAATATTTGTTTTCTTTTGTGTATAATCCTCATATTTGATAATCTATCATTAAGTTTTGTGCTTCTAGCATTTTTACCTTTATCTTGGACTACATTCTTACTTAGAATCTGGTAAGATTTTGGTCAAAGCTTCACAATCTTTATGTATGTAAATCTTCTGTGCGTGTGTATGTGACTAAACTCCTCCGAAACGGTTGAACCGATTTTAATGAAATTTTTTTGTCTATTCCTGAGGATTCGAGAATTATTTATATTCACAATCTGGTCCAATAAATAAATGTGTTCGGCGACAGATTTTAAAGTAGGTATTTCAGAAATCTATTGCTATCGCGTTGCGCTCCATAGAAAAAGTTATAAAACATCAGAGGGACAACAATTGTAGCTTGTGCTGATTTTACCCATACAAAATGGACGAAAACATCATTTCGTATTACACTGTTTCCTCCTCCAAAACTGAAACAATTTTCATTTTTTTATACAATATTCAGTTATACAATTAGAACGAGTTTGGCTATGGCTCTACGTTTTTTTTTTTTTTAATTTTAGCTATGTAATTTGTTTGGCGAACGTCTGAAAATGACGATAAAAAGTAAAAATGAACATTTTTTTTAATTTTCAAAGGCTCCTAGTTTTTACAATAACTAATATATGGAAAATATCAAAACGTACGGGCTTGGCGGTGAGGGATGTTTATTATTTGGTATAAAAATCTTTACTATAATGTTAGGAAACAGAGAACTACTTTTGTATGGAATAAATGCCGCTCGCATATCCACTTAATTCCTTTCACCGAACGCTCAAATAATATTTGATAGTTTCAACTTACTTTCAACAAGAACCTGAAAGATTTACCACTAAGCTATGTTCATAACTTCTATTTATTGTACTGTTTTCTACATCTATAAAAATATATAATTAGAAATAGACATCGTAAAATCAACCGTATTAAAAAGAACTAAAGCATATAATTAAAAAAAAATATTTTTAAGGCTTTCCTAATTCTCTTGACTGATTCAAATTCTCTGTTTATATTGATAGTAAAATCTATTTAAGTGGCTTTTAAAATAACATATTAAAAGTTCAATATGAAAGTGGATGTCTAGACGAGTCATTCTACATAAATTTTGTTTTTTATTGATACTATTCAAATACATATAATACGATGCTTTAAAATCAATTCTAGGATGGATTAACTGGATACTTACATTTAAAAATATATTCATGCATGATTTTTTTAAATATGTAAAGACGTAGTGTTAAATTCATCATATCTTTCTCCTATAAGGATAGGTAGGTACAACATTCTTCCATTCAATATGATTCTGATGCACACAGCATTCGCTTCTTCTATTTTCATGAACGCAGAAATACACCTTTGCAATTTCTTATAAAGTTCCGTCATTTTGTTCGAAGTTCGGACTAAAGACCTTGTATTCATGAACGTAATATATTATAGAAAAAAATTGACATATATTCGTAAAACTAACGTTGGTAATAAGAGGATGCTAATTTGTTGTATTTAAGTCTATTTGATATAAATGTTGATGGCATTTTACGTTATATAGTTAAATCTCCCAACCACTTCCTTGAAAGGAAAGTTTTGATTAAGGGTCGGCATTTGTTAGAGCTCTCTACGAAAATTATCCCAAACTTGGCAGACTTGGCTACATGGTCTAGTATCTTTGCCTTTTCTTTATAAATAAATGTAACCAAAAATAAATGTCAATAATAAAAAACAGCCTGCGTGATCATAAGTTCTTACAGCGACATCTCTAAGAATATCAGTTAATTAAAGGTTGATCTTATCTTCATAATTTTGATCATTTCAGAGTCCGGACGCTTGTACGACATGCCAAATGTGCGGTGGATTCCGCTTACTACCGTGTCGAATCTGCAAGGGATCGAAGAAGAGCCTCCATCGGAATCATTTCACGGCTGAATTCGTCGCCCTAAAATGTATGAACTGCGATGAAGTAGGTCTCGTAAGATGCGAAGCGTGTTCTTAAGAACTTTTACGAAATATATATGAACCAGAAATAGTGCGAAATTGGTTTATATAAATAGGCGTGTATTCAGTGTTTATATGAATAAGAAAATATTGCTTTTTACGTGTTGATATTAATTTTGAATCACAAGAGTGCAGATATAAATTTGTAACGCCTGCTTTATTGAAGACATTTAAAGAATATGTTTGTTGTAATGAAATTGTATTTTATATTTTTTTAATAAATACGTTAATTTGAATATTGTAACTATTTAAAGAAAAATTACATACTCTTGTGTGTTAAATGTGTTATTCGTATTTTACAAATATAATAAATTTGAAACGGTTACTACCTTAGCACCCTGGTCGGTGTTTCGAATTTATGTAGAAAAAATAATCTAAAGAAAGAAAGAAAGTAAAGAAAATAGATTTCTTTCGACATTACAAATATCTAGAGAGATTTAAAAATAGACATGATTAATATTTACGCCTCAGTGGAATTACGTTTTAATGTATATCTAAAAATACACTTTATCTTTATTTTTAAAACGAATAATGGCTCATTTTCAGAACATTTAAAAAAGATCCTTATAGACAAAAAAACCTGATATGTCTATATAAAAAACAATAATTGTACAGTGTAAATTTAAAGAATGCTAGTGTGTACTCAAATAAAGTGATCTTTAAAATAGACATAATTTTTAAGCGTTTATAATAATTTTGTGCTCAAAGAATCGATGGGCATTTTCATTAGATTGTATATAGCAAATATATTATAATTAATATAAGTTCTTTGTGTATAATGAAGATCCCTTCAAATTAAAGTAATCTTATATAAAATGAATTATAAACAAAGTAATATTCCAAATTATTATTTATTTGGACTAATTAGTATATTTTCATAACTGATATTTGGTATAATATTTTTTTTTTTCGACTAAAACTTAATTATCAGCTTAAGATAAGAAAACTTATTAACCAATTGCGGATTTTATCTTAAATTAGGGAACACTAGATACATACAAAGGTTGATAAATATTAACAAACATCAGAAGTATTGATTTCGATCAAGATTTGAACCCTGAACCTTTATGTGTGCTAACATACTATTAAGCATTTTTATTGCGCTACATAATAAGGAGTTCACCACATGACTAATAATTTTCTTAAACAAAAATATAAGTGTAATTTTTAATTGGACACTGTATTTTATTTAGATATTTTACAAATTCTTACCAAGCCGTCGCACGACCACAGCGAAGTACGAAAATTGAGGAAAATCTGTAAATTGACTCGAAAGGAAACCGAAAAAAATCAAGTTAACGTTAATTAAGAAAAATAAAATACAACCTTTAATATATTTCATTTAACTTTATATTTTTGTCTTTCATGTTTTCATTATTATTATAACATCATTGTTTTTTTTAAACACCTATTTTCGTTCGAAATTAAATTAAATCTATATTAATCTTAATAGATTTAAATTATAGTGTTTGAAAGTTAAAATGATAAAGTAATGATCTTATGATAAAGTATAATGAATTATGATCAAAAAGTTGAATGCTATTATATATAATTTAGTAGTATCTTTCCGTCAATAACAATTTATTTAAACTTCACAAATACTTTGATATCTCTTTTTAAATTGCTTTGGATAGAAAAAAAAACTCGCTTTGTATCTGTGAAATGATTCGTTGAATAATCATTCTTCATTATGTTAACTGTGTGTTGTGATTTCTTTACTTCTTTTAATTGCTAAAGGGTTTGCGAGTTTCTTTAAATATAACTTCATATTTGATACATTTTGAACGAGCATGATAAACTGTTCATTATTAAAACATACTAAAATAAATAGTTAAATAAATAATATAATAATAATAATACTAGTTAAATCTATCCCTATGTAATTGTTACTGTGTGAATTTTTAATATTAATACAATTATATTTAAATATTATGCCATAAATTAGATGCAATATAGTATTCTTATTTCAATGTTTTTTCTTTTAGAATAATTTTATATTTTTGTATGTTAGATTACGATTACGTACTTCTAATAATGAAGTGGGCTACTAAATACATTTATTTTTTAATGTAGTGTGTTATAAAAGCCCGTGTTAAATATTGAAAGCTTACTATAATATTAATAAAAGATCACATTTATATGACGGATGTTTTTATTTTTAATCGCACAGATATTCTTGTCGCTAAATTATAGCTAAAGTGGAATTTATATAACACCTATATATGCTATGCTATAGGAGCGAAACAGGTTACTAATAATAGAGGAAAATTGTGGTCTGAGACACCAGAGACACTACTTGCGCGTTGCTCCCTTTGAACATCGGGGATGTTGTATTCTCCTGGATCACAATTCCTCATTACGGATCTAAATATCCGAACTCCTCTGTAACTGTACGTAAGTATATAATATCCCTGTCCTATTTCAGCTACAGTGACTCTCTAGAGGCTCGGGTATTTTGCCTGCATGTGACTTATGTACCCAATGTTTGCTCTGAATGTGCGAGCGCAGTGAGGACACGTTAGGGTACCATTTACAAAATTGAATGTTATATTTGAAGGCATCTTATTTTTCAAATATCCGTGAGTTCCAAGATATTAGAGGATCTGCCGATGGCGAATCATACATTACTTTTCAGTGAATTAACTTTTTTTACGGAAGAATATCTTGGACTAGCTTAGTCCACGCCTGGCAGTTAATACGTCACTTATTTGGCCGGGGAGTAAGAATTATCGTCTATCCGTTTTTTTTTTGGCTTTATCCGTGTCTAACGGTTACGACCACCACATACATAGTAAAAACCCTCCATAGTAACACGTTTCGGCATGTCGTGATCCGGGATCAGCGATTGTATACTGCTTGTTTAGATATACATTTTTATGGAATTTCATATTGTCTGTATGTGTTCCTTATGTAATCTGTTTATGTATATATTCTGTTTCAAATATTCCTTGCAATAAAGAGTTCGTTCTGTAAATAATCTTTAAATGGTTTAAAAATGATAATAGTGAAACCCTATAAAAAGTATTAAAATAACCGAAGCATACAATAATTGTTTTTAATAAAAGAATTAATAAAAGAATTATTCCCAACAATACTATAAGCCAAACCTACTTGATGCCAAACGAACGTAATTTTATGAGTAGTGATTCGCGTAATTTTATGAGTTATGAGTCGAGTAATTTTATGAGTTGTGAGAAGTGTAATTTTGTGAGTTGTGAGTCGCGTAATTTTTTGAGTTGTATTCGGTTGTCATATAAGTGTATCTTGTTTCACACGACGACGCAATATGAGTTAGCTGTCAACTCCTGCACGTAGATGTAACTGATTTTCGGTCGGCATGTGCGACGCTCGGGTACGGGGAAGTAGGGAGTGAAGGAAGCGGGCAATTTTGCGTAGAATACGCAAAAATCAACACGTTTTTTATTATAATTTCAATCGAACTTAAATTACGCTCATCTGCCTTCACCCTTAGACACTTTAGACGTTGTAGTGATAGATACTGATCTATCGACAGCCGCTATTGTATTTGGATACTACTCTATTTAATATGAAATGGAATGAAGCCATTTACCCAGATCGAATAAAAACAACTTCATTGAGAGCTGACTTGTCCTCGAAAAACAAGGCAAAAATTTTAATTGTGAAAAATAAAGTACAACACAGTTTTAATCTAACACATGTAAATCCTGTGGACGAAGCCACGGTCGTCAGATAGTATTGGGTACATTAAATATCGTTCTTATAGATAGATACTTAATAAATACTAGTTTGAACTATAAAACTGTTCAACTAAGCACTTCTATAAACTAACGTGTGTCCGTGAAACTGACGTTAAATAGTTTTACGCTTTTCCGATAACCTGACATTTGCAATATCGTTAGAACTTCCTTCTCTATCGGAACGAATATTTTTATTATTTTACGAGCTGCGACGGCGGCTGCACCCGCATGGAACTCAGACAATTTGCAGCCGCCTATCTTCACCTTCTGGATGCAATATATGTATTTATGTCATTTCTAAATTTCATCGAATTCGGGTCAGTATTTTTTGCGTGATTGCCGAGCAAATTAATGAACAGACAGATAAAAAAATTAAACCTATCGAAATGTATACGCATAGTATTATTTGCTTGAATATCTTCAATGTACAGATTTTGTCTCGTTAGTCTTTTATTATAAGTATAGATTTAGAATTATTACAATATTATATTTTTATAAAGATTATACACACATTTATACGGTACGGTTAGATTTAAATATTTTTTTTTTATTATTTAATAACTTCGAACATAAACTGCAATTTGTAATGTCACAAGTATAATAAAAAAATAAGATAGAAAATTAAAAATGATCAATTTTTTTAAACTATAAATGTTATTATTTAATAGATATAGGTATCTACAGGAATTTCAAAAGGAAGGTAAGTCTGTGGAATTGAAATAGAGTGTAAAATTCTACTGTAACCATTGATTATAACGAAGCGAAGTTTAAAGAGACTATTAATTTCGGTAATTCTACCTTTAAAGAGATAAAAGAGATAAAAAAAAAGGTTTGAAGTCAGAAATACGGTTCATACTTTCTTAAAAATCAACCCTTAATAGGGTGAAAGGGGGAGATAAAGACGTAACGTCATAAAGTAAACTTTTACAATAATAAAAACAACGCTCAGCGTTTTGACCACAATCTCACCTGATGTTAAGTGACGCTGTCGCTCAAGTTTTTTTTTAAATAAAAAATCGACTAGATTCACCCCTGACATCATGATCAGAGACTTTTTTTTAACACGATTTATCTCTTGCGGTTGATTTTTAATCCATTTTTTTATTTAAAAGTGCCTAAAATTTTCATTATAAAAAAAATTGTTAAAATCAAAATTTTAAAAATTGTTTGGGGTATCATTTTTCCATCATAAGTAGTAATAAAATATATATATAGATTAAATTTTTATGATCAAGTGGTAAATGGGGGGTCCACTTGACGTGATTTTACTCATGTGTGTTTTATGTTCCAGGAAGATCCATCAGCGACTAAACTTGTAGGTAACGGGATACGCGCTGGGGATCTCGCCGGAGACAGAAAGAACAACAATCGGCCTGAAACTGCAAGGACTTTTGTGGGAATAGAAGGAATAACGCTTAATAAATAACATAATATATATAAGCGTATATAAGAGGAACACAACGTCTACGTAGTTTATAATAGTCAATATTCAAAATATTTTGTTACCGTCGCTCAAGTTTGTAAACACGTTAATCCTATTAGTGGTACTGGTTCTCAAGCGATGCTCCAGGAACGCACCTAGATTCAACATCTCATAAGCGTATAAGCGTAGGTTAGCATCCTGACTGCCTTTTTCGCCACATGTGCCGAATTTGTAGGTTGAAAGTAGTCACAAAACAATGTTTTGATCATCAAACATAAAAGCATGCCTTTGATTGAAATATTGATGTCTGGCATATTTACATCATAATATGTATTGTTTTAGTTACACAAAGTCACAATTAGACAATTAGAGAGATTAGTTACGTTACAAATAGAGCTACTTGAGGCATGGGTAGCTATTGCCATATAAGCCGTGTCAATGTTATGGTATCCCCGAACTGCCTAAGTAATAATTCTTAAAATGTTATTCTTTTTTTTCTAACTAGCTAACGCTGTTAACTGGTAGGGCCTTTACATCCATCCAACCGTAAAGGCGTCCAATGCTTGGCTTGGTCTCCCCCAAAGTTAAGGGGGAAATTGCTTGGTTGGCGGGTTGGCGATCGCAGTAGGTATTTATGGTCCTCAGAGGATACTGCTGCCCATCCCCTGGTGTATCCCTTACGACACCCACGGGTATATATGGGGTGATACTATACTTAAGCCGGCATCACACGGAACGGCCTTTACACATTCACAGTTACTTTGAGTGCGAGTGCTCAAGGCAAATTATTTTATACAGTCTATACCCTCAACTTAAGCTTGGCCCCTTGACAAAATTTTATACAGGAACTGTCTAGAGTAAACTATGTCACTAGCTGAAAGACAAAGTTACTAGCAAGTCAGTCGAACATTATAAAATAGCCTACCATCACGCTAACGTTACTGTCAAATGAATGAATATTTATTGAAGCAAACAATCTAGAGTAACGGTTTTAATTGTTTTACATAATATTTCAATCAACGAAACGGCCTGCCTACAAGTAAAAGTTGGTTACGTTTTGTCATTTGTTCACACCTACTCGTTTCCGAAATAAACTTTGAGAATATCGAGGTTACTCCCACGTGAAAGGGCCAACGGGCAACCAATTTTGGCGGTTATGGGCTATGCTCGTGGCTTCACTTTCGATACGATTTTCTATTCCACACACTTATATTCTTTTTTTTTTGTTTTTGTTTATCTATACAATTAAATAGGTTTCAGAGCATCCTTTATGATTATGTCAGCCTCATAGGAGAACTCGATGATATATGTATGACATATCTGGTTATTAATTTAAAATATATGCACTAAATAAATAAATGTATAAATATTCTGGTATCCTGTGACATTGGTTTTTCTAAAATTATATTTATCTCCCCCATTCTCCTCCAGGAATCCGGCAGCATTTAATCACGCATTTCTGCAGTTTGGACACATTCCACATGATGTAAATTGTTCTTACTTTGACACAAATCACACAAAGGTGATGTTTTTTTCTTGATAATAAAGAAATACTTGTTTAGAGGTATGTGTCCCGATCGGATACGTTTTTTCTTATAAATCAAAGAATACACAGGTGGTATTTTTTTAATTATTATTGTTAGTCTTTTATTTTATGTGTTACAAATACAGCATAAACTCCATTGCACACCGCGATAGTTTATTAAGTGGATAAAACAATTATATTTTTTTTTCATTTTCTTTCAAATTTTTACCTAAATGGATAATTGTTCTAGAGATTTAGTACAACAGAAAAGTGTTATATTGTGCGAGCAAAACCGAGGAGCACAGCTATTTAGATATTAAATATTTGAAACATATTTTATAAGACTAAAATTTTATTTTCATTGATTCAACCGAAAGGCGTCCATTGCTGAACATAGATCTCCCCAAAATGGGGGAAATTGGCATAATCGCCACGCAGGCGAGTTGGTAATTGCAGTAGATGTTTGTGGTTCTCAGGGGATGCTGCTGCCCATCCTTTGGTATATCCCTTAGTCATATTGTACGACACCCACGGGAAGATATGGGGTGGTATTATTCTTAGCCAGCACCTTCAAATTCAAAGTTTTTCCTATTTTAACCTAACAATTTTTCACAAAGTTGTTTTCGTTGGATTTTTGAGAAAAAAATAATAATAAAAGCGAACTCCCTTTTAATATATTCTTAATATTAAAAAAATATTTGCGGTTCTAATTTTGAAAACTTAAACTCATTTTTTATTATAAAGTATAATGTGCAATTGACCTTGAACGCGCAGATATCGATTTTTACGTTTGCCCCGCGGGGAACTGTCGTATCGATCATGTGATTGGTATATCTCTCTCTGACGAACTTTGCCCTACTATGTCAGTTTATGTTCCAGATGTGTACCGGTATTGTGCAGATAAAGAACAACTAAATTCCAATTTCAAAAACAAATTACAACTTGAATCCGAGTTGACTTAGCTTTGCTTACAATAAATAATAATAGCTTTGCTGAACCCTACTGTAGAGACCTCATCAACATCTAACGGCACACTAGCGCGAGCCGCGGGCGCACGGGTTACATATATTTAATACCTCGTATGAGAGAAGTCCGTGTGTCCCGTCTCGCTCGCACTCTGCATGTTTCTGATTGACCACCGTAATCTTTGTAAGCCCTACGACTAACGAGGGATCTTTTAGAATTTAAGTTTCACTATATGTCCTCAGAATTAATCAGAATCAGAATCATAATCAATTAATTAATCATATAAGAATCAGTTAATAAATAACTTTCAACGTGTACCACGACTTTCCCTCCAGTCATCCTTCAACTGGCGAGAAGCAACTAAATTGGTGACTCCGAAAAACAAGAAGATGGCACTGAACGAGGGAACTACTGAAGAAGCACGTGCACTGGATCTGAACGCTATCTCCGTTCAATCCAGATTGCTACCTTTCTGGCACGATTTACCAAGAGCGTGGTTTATCCAATTTGAAGCAGTCGTGGACCCACTGAAGACCTCAGACGATCAGAAATGGCGATTCGTCCTACAACAACTACAAGCTCAAGACCTGCAGCATCTCACCGTTCATTGAAGGCTGCGCTCATGGCGCGCGGCACTACCACAAATTGGGTTGAAGATTTACTCACTGTTTTACTTGGGCTAAGGAACGCACTAAGAAGTGATAATAATCTCAGCCCTTCCTTAATGTACGTACGGAACAACACTACGTATGCCATCAGATTTTTTCGTACCGACTCAGGCGAAAATCGACGATGCAGACTACGTGCGTCAGCTCTCGGAGACCTTAGTGTCACTCACACCAACGCAACGACCATCAGCCAGTCATCACACATTCATCCACAAAGATTTGGCAACATGTACCCATGTCTTTGTTCGGAATGACGCCGTAAAGAAGCCTCTCACACCACCTTACGATGGACCTTTTGAAGTACTTGAACGACATACAAAGTATTTCAAAATTCAACTACCATTACGCACAGCTGTTATCTCGCTAGACAGATTAAAACCGGCTTACACACTCAGTGAAGACTACATGGGAACGAGCGCAACGGAAAGCACGATGGCCTCCACAAACTCTCGTCAAAATCAAGTGGACTCGAAAACAAACCAGCCTTACGTCACTCGAAGCGGTCGCGTCGTAAAGAAGATCGTACGCTTCGCTTGAGGGGGAGTGATGTAGAGACCTCATCAACATCTAACGGCACACTAGCGCGAGCCGCGGGCGCACGGGTTACATATATTTAATACCTCGTAAGAGAGAAGTCCGTGTGTCCCGTCTCGCTCGCACTCTGCATGTTTCTGATTGACCACCGTAATCTTTGTAAGCCCTACGACTAACGAGGGATCTTTTAGAATTTAAGTTTCACTATATGTCCTAAGAATTAATCAGAATCATAATCATAATCATAATCAATTAATTAATCATATAAGAATCAGTTAATAAATAACTTTCAACGTGTACCACGACTTCCCTCCAGTCATCCTTCAACTGGCGAGAAGCAACTAAACTACGATTTTACGATTTAGGTTTTCGTTCTAAATTCTAACATTCATATAATTTGCTGAATTTTTAAACTATATAACCTACTAGTGTTTGTATATACGCGTTAAATGAACTAGAATTAATTCCAAAAGTATAAATAAAAAATTACAGCTTACAAAATATTATAAAACATTAAAACAAAGCTGACAAAACATAAAGTAGTCTGCAACATTTATGTTAGGTTTCTCTCTGTCCCGTCGTCTTACTCGATTTTAGTAACTACCTTCCACCATCTTACTAAATCGGCTATAACTTTGATCTATGGCAAATTTAAATCATAATTCTTTTCAATATTCCCAACTGGATTACAAAGAGAAATTAACTCTTATAAACTTGTGTTAACGCATGAAAAAACCATACATACAAATTAAAAAACAAACAAATCCTTATTTATAGACATTTATGAAAAAAAAATGTCGCACTATAACAATAAAATACATCTGCATTAACCCCTTTAGTACTAACCTGGCGTTTACGCCAGCTTCCATTGTTTTCCTATTGTCTCATTTTTATGGGTAATCGACAAATTTAATAAAGGGTTAATTTTTTTTACAAAAAGTGTTAGCTGTCACGGAGCGGCCGGCAGATATGAAATAATAAACATCATTTGTCGTCATTGTTTACCGTCACGGTATACTAGTTGGTTTAACTGCAAAGACGTGCCAATAGCTATTTAAAATCAATATCAATATAATCTTTTTATAAAGTTCATCAACAAGCATACAATATGATGTCATTGTAAACGCTTTATATGCCGGTTCAAGCCACTACTTTCATGTACAAAGATTAAACTAATTAAGCCGCAAACAACTCGGGCACAATGTAATAAAGCCTGTTGCTCTTGCAAAGGAAACCAATGTCACACATACGTACGTAGCCTTTTGAATATGCCGGGTAGCGTATTGTGTATAACACGCGCACATTTGAACAAAGTTACTGGAATAATTACTATTAAGTATAAATTAAAGGTGCCCATTTTTTATTTATTTCATGACTAGCTGAGGACGTGATTCACTGGCATATAACAGTTTCCATGAAGTGATGTATGCAGTACTATTATATTTTCTATTATATATATTACCATATTATATAACAGACACTAATGGCCGGTTTCATGATATAATCTCAATCTGTTCTAAAGTGTAATATTAGTTAGTGCCTGTAATCTAAATCTTAATTTTTAAAATTCGATATGTAAACTTTCCGTAAACCTGCAATTAACAAAGCCTTTTTGTTAGAATCTAGCCACGTATATCGTCCTAGCCGATTTCTACTGCAGCAATCAGAACAAAATCCTAGTCTGAAATATATGCCCAGTATACACTCTCATCCATAATCACCTTATTTCAATGGTAGAGCAAACCGCTACGGTCAGATAATAGAAAAGTGCAGCGTTTGGTGACTTTTTATCACATTCAGTCCCTTCACAATTTCCTGCCTACCTCGCCACCAAATTGCAGCCATAAAAGGCTTGCGCCAATACGGGGAGTAACTACACAGACTTAAGCATCCACATACTTGGGACCTCTCTATCAGGCTTAACCAACAGACTAACGTGGTTACCAGACTATGGCTTCCAAATTCCACACAAAACAAACAATAAACATATTAATAACGTATTTATTAAATTAAAACGATTATTCATGGATAAAATACATCCATTCTTCGCAATGAAGCCCTTGAACCCATTGCCAGACTAATACAGTGACATTTCATTTACTAGCAACACGCTCCACATTACATACTTGCACGCATAGTTTCTGTAAGTAATCTTTTTGTTTGTAAACTATGAACGGATATATTATTTAAAACTAATATATTGCTTAAATAGGATACACTCACGGAATTTGAATGCCGGTAACATCTCAAACCAAAGTTCGCAACAATTTGATGCCCCTGTACTAGTTACCATTTTTCGGCGCAGTATCCTAAACATTTGTCACAAATTCCGACGAAGCCGTAAAGATCCTTGAGGTCAACAACGTTAGTCAGTTCGGAAAAAAACATAAACAGTTTTTTAACAACCCAAAAGTCTATTAAACCCTAAGGTTAAACAATGAACACACTCCTCAAATATTTTATTTTCCGAAGCAAAGTTTATCGTTTAATAGGCATACATTAAAAAATCTGAATTTAAAATACTTTCAGTAACATCGTTCCACCGATTAGCGAAATACGCACACAAGAATATTCATGGTCTGGATCACGCACACAGGAGAGGGCATGGCTACAAGGGAAGCTGCAGCTAGGTCGCTAATGACGTCATGGCGCGCAAGGTCAATACCACACACCCGGGCTCTTCTAACGCACTGAAAATCGTCTACCCGTCCTGCTCGTACAGGCGGGCTCGCCGCACCGTCTGGGCTCAGTGCAAGCGTGTTGTTACATTTATCCGTGTGCGTAGTTAACCAACTTTATGAGGGAAGTTTAGAAAAAAAAAGATAGGATTATCGGATTCATTGTAAATTTGATTTAGTGTAATATTTCTGTTGTTGCAGGAGTACATACTTACTAATTTTTTGAACTGACTCGAGAAGCTTTATGAAGATCATAAAGCTTATATGTGAAGCTGTAAATGGTGCCAGCACCAAGACATCGCAGTTGTATTAACCACAACTTTACTATTGTCATGCGAACAGATCCACAAAATAGCCTTAACTAAACCTATCCGTGCGGTAAAGAGATAAAAAATTTCTAACCTCTAAAACTAGTCTATCATTTTATTCGCACATTTATATGTACGTACGTTTCGACCTGCATAGGTTTTGTCTTATCTAATAATTGCAAATCGATAAACGATGGAAGAGACAAAAGATATTTTTCAATAATGATCATGTTGCCAAATAATTCACTTTTTTTTAATCAGAAAAGTATCTATGTGATATAATGACTTTATAGTAGTGTATACTCGATTGCATTTCTGCAATAAATCTGAGCTTTCGGTACACAAAAATCTCCTGATATAAGTGTAGCATAGTGGCCTTGCTAGTTATATTCCTTATGTTGAAAACTTATTGTCTATAACTGCGCTATACGTGTATTCCGGCAATTATATCATTTTGTAGACAGTTCCTCTAGTATTAACATTTTTTCCATCTTAAGTTAATTTGATAATTTACATCAGGCGAGATTATGGTCATTCTATACGGTCTAAAAAAGTCTAAATGTATACAGTATCAAAAACACTCCGAACGTATTTAAAGCCAAATATAAATAACCCAACGTGCACTGGCTTTCAGAGCACTGCGCGAGGGTAGCAGACCACGTGACATGCCACGAGGCCGCGTCATCAGGTTTTATTGACGTCATCTATACTACCAATAATATACAAACGAATGCTATTAATATAACAAACCGTATTTATGTGTGGCTACAGGTAATAGTATACACTTTTTTGTGTTAAATTTATTCCTTTCTAAAAAAAGGTAAAGGCGCTAGACCATACAGCCAAGTTTGACGTTAAGAGCACTTTTTATAAAACCCTCTAACAAAATGGCGGCTTTTTATTTCAACTTTTCGACGACTGGTAGAGTTGTGCATAGCAACTAAACTATATCAGGTATAAAGTCATTAAAATTACATTATATAGTGTCAAATACTGCAAGTTAATAAACTAAAAGCAAGGACTTAGATTACATGGTAAACCAATTACCACGTTTCAATACTATTTATTTCCTGAATGCCATTTACACACACTGTCTATTGAGTTTAAAATCTAAATGTGGGGACTAGCATATTAAATCCGAAAAAAAATCGCTTTACCACGTGACAGAACGAGGGAAGTAACGTTTCGACTCGTTTCCTTCATGTAGAGAAAGACATGTGGCCGCCTCCTATATGATAAAAGAAAAAATTAAATTATTTATAAAATGCAACATGTGTACTCCACCTGCTTGTGCGGCGGCGGAGCGGCCTGCAGAGGCGGCAGGGGGCGACGAGCCGCGCACACCCGACGGCCGCGCGCCTGCGACGCGTACGGCAGTACGATCCGAGATCCCTCTGCGCACTACCCGTTTGTTTGTTATCTCGATCAATAATTATCGTAAAGTTTAAAATAAATCGAGTCAGTTATTCGATAAACTTAACTTTCATTTTTATTCGCCTTATGACGCCACATTCGACCACGCTACACTGGTGACCCCGAACATACCGAACAATCTTCCCGGAGTTCTGCAAAATCAATGATGTCGGACAATGAAAGTATTGAAGCGTCGGTTCACATGGCGTCGGACGTTTTTCGAGTGGGAGTGAAGTTGCCACCATTTTGGGCGGACGAGCCCGCCGTTTGGTTCACGCAGGTAGAGGGACATTTTTTACTCTCGCGCATCACAGATGACAAGACTAAATTTTATTACATAGTTTCACAACTGGAACACCGCTACGCAGCAGAGGTGAAAGATATTATTATTTCACCACCAACTGGAAAAAGTTATGACACATTAAAGACCGAGCTTATTAAGCGGCTTTCCCAATCCAGAGAGAAGGAGGTGAAGCAATTATTGACTCATGAGGAACTCGGAGATCGTCGCCCGTCACAATTTTTACGGCATTTGCGCCATTTAGCGGGATCAGAAGTGCCGGAAGAATTTTTAAAATCCATATGGACCAGCAGATTACCCACACATGTTCAGACTGCAATAGCTTCGCAACCGAAGTCTGACCTAAATAGCCTCGCCGACTTAGCAGACACGGTAATGGATATAGTTCAGGCGACTCCACAAGTGGCATCTACATCGTTTGTCCCAGGCTCGCCCCTTGAACTTATGTCACAACAGATTGCTGAGTTAACAAAGAAGGGTAGAAGCGCTTACTACGGAAAGACACAGATCACGCTCGCACAATCGTGGAAACCAACGCGATCGTAGCCGCACTAACACACGTTCCAATTCTAACTACAAGCGATTCCCAACATGCTGGTATCATAACAAGTACGGAGAAAAAGCAAATAAGTGTCAGAAACCCTGTGACTACCGAGCGGAAAACTTGCAGGGCGGTCGCTAATGGCGACGGACGGCTGCCCTAGTACAGGTCGCCTATTTGTAACAGACAGAGGGACAAAGACGCAATTTTTGGTCGACACTGGTAGCGATCTCTGTGTCTTCCCTAAAAATCTACTCAAACAGAGACGACCTAAAACTACATATACATTATATGCAGCGAACGGAACAAACATAGCTACCTATGGTTACGCGCATATAGTACTCAACTTGGGTCTTCGGAGAGACTTCCCGTGGCGATTCACAGTTGCTGACGTCACCAAGCCAATTATAGGCGTTGACTTTCTATCTTTTTATAACCTGATAGTCGACGTCCGAAACCAACAGCTCATTGACGCCACTACTAAGCTAGCATCGCCTGGGGCAACCGCTTCATCAACTGTCACGATATCTTCTGTGAAGACACTGGCAGGTGATTCAAAATTTTTGGATATTCTGAAAGAGTTCCCAGACATAACGCGTCCATCTGGTATCAACCACGCTACCAGCCACAACACTGTCCATCACATCAAGACAACACCCGGACCGCCAGTATTCAGTACTCCACGTCGCCTCGCACCTGACAAGCTCAAGATAGCCAAACAGGAGTTTGAGGCTATGTTGATGAATGGCACAGTGAGACGCTCAGATAGTCCCTGGTCGTCTCCCTTACACCTGGCACCGAAAAAAAGACAACGGATGGAGACCATGTGGCGACTACCGTCTACTAAATGCAAGGACCATTCCGGATCGTTATCCGATCCGCCACATACACGACTTTGCTCACAACCTGTCAGGCTGTCGTGTATTCTCCACAATAGACCTGGTAAAGGCATATAATCAAATAAAAGTGGCAGAAGAAGACATTTGCAAGACAGCAATCACAACACCCTTCGGGTTATTTGAATACCCTTACATGAACTTTGGCTTGAGAAATGCGGGTCAAACTTTTCAACGATTTGTAGATGAGATGACCCGTGGCCTAGATGAATTCTGCTACCCATATTTAGATGATTTTCTAATTTTTTCAAAATCTGAGGAATCCCATGAAGGCCATCTTCGCCAGATATTTACTAGGCTGCAAGAGTTCAACATGGTAATAAACCCATCTAAATGTGTATTCGGTATGCCAGAAGTAACATTTCTTGGATATTCTGTCTCAGCAGAAGGTGTGAAGCCATTAACAGCCAAGGTAGAAGCTATAAAGAACTTCCCAACTCCAAAAAACGTCAAAGAGTTAAGACGTTTCCTTGGTATGATAAATTTTTACCGGAGATTCATACCAAACGCGGCGACATGTCAAGCTCCTCTCAACACTTTACTTACCGGATCAATAAAAGGATCACATCCAATTGATATATCAGGTGAAGCCATGAAGGCATTTGAGAACTGCAAGCAGAGCCTTTGCCAGGCAGCACTTCTTGCATTCCCTGATATCGAGGCAAGACTAAGTGTTGTGACAGATGCTTCAGAAGTATCCATCGGAGCCGCTCTGCAGCAGTACAAAGATGGCAGTTGGCAACCACTCGCTTTCTTTTCACGCAAGTTAAGTCCTGCTCAACAGCGATACTCACCATACGATAGAGAACTGTTGGCAATTTACGAATCTCTGAAATATTTTAGATATATGGTGGAAGCAAGACACTTCACTATATTCACCGACCACAAGCCGCTATGTTTTGCATACCATATTCGCAAAGATAAGTGTTCGCCACGACAATTCAGACATCTCGATTTCATAGCCCAATTTACCACTGATATACAACATATATCTGGAAAAGACAACATCGTAGCTGACACTCTAAGTCGCATCGAACAAGTATCACAACCCGTAGATCTTAAAATCTTGGCAAATCTACAAGAAACAGATCCAGAATTACAAGAACTGCTCAATGGTGAAACATCACTGAAACTTACAAAAATTTCAATTCCTGGTAATAATATTAAACTATACGCTGACGAGACGACGAATATAACTCGACCTTACGTACCAAAAGTAATGCGACGTCGAGTATATGAGAGTCTGCACTCACTCAGTCACCCAGGTGCCAATGCAACTGCCAAACTTGTGTCTGAACGTTATGTATGGCCATGTGTACGTAAAGATTGCCGCGAATGGACAAGAACTTGTTATGCTTGCCAACGAGCAAAGATAACGAGGCATGTATCTTCTCCTTTAAGCTCATTTAAGATACCACGCGCCAGATTCACCTGCCTACATATCGACTTAATTGGACCAATGCCGATATGCAATGGGTATAGATACTGCCTAACCGCTGTCGATAAGTTCACACGATGGCCCGAAGTTATACCCATTATGAACATATCAGCAGAGACGGTAGCGAAGGCTTTACTATCAGGATGGATCGCGCGATTTGGATGTCCATCTGAAATAATCACAGACAGAGGGACACAATTTGAGTCGTCACTCTTCAAATATTTATCAGAAATAACAGGATTTCAGCACAAGAGAACAACCGCATACCACCCAGCATGTAATGGACTAGTAGAAAGGTTTTACAGACAGTTGAAAGCTGCAATAACATGCCACGGTAACGATAACTGGACTGAAACGCTACCATTAGTACTACTGGGCATTAGATCCGTATACAAAGAAGATCTACAAGCATCTTCAGCTGAGCTTGTATATGGCGAAACATTGAGACTTCCAGGTGAGATCTTCAGCCCTAGAACAAACACAACAACTGATGTAACCGACTTTACTGCACGGCTCCGAGCGTTTACAACCACAATTCAGCCGCAACCAGCATCGAGGCATTGCAAAAAGTCAATTTTTGTGTACAAAGATCTCACAACCGCCACTCACGTCTTTCTAAGAGACGATGCTCACCGTAGACCGCTACAACCCGCATATACTGGACCGCACCGAGTTCTGGAAAGAAACGAAAAAGTATTTAAAATCATAGTAAACGGAAAAAAAAAACACTTACCGTTACTATCGATAGACTGAAACCCGCATACATGCTTGAAGATACTTTAACAGCAAATTACAGACAGTCACCGGATGCACCTAAAAATAAAAAAAAAAATATAACAGGACCTGAAACAACACAACCTGACCAGAACAGACCAATTGAAAGGGAACGCAGAACACGATCTGGAAGAAAAGTCATATTCCCAGATTATTATCACCCGTAACCCGGTCTCTGGAGGGGAGTGTGTGGCCGCCTCCTATATGATAAAAGAAAAAATTAAATTATTTATAAAATGCAACATGTGTACTCCACCTGCTTGTGCGGCGGCGGAGCGGCCTGCAGAGGCGGCAGGGGGCGACGAGCCGCGCACACCCGACGGCCGCGCGCCTGCGACGCGTACGGCAGTACGATCCGAGATCCCTCTGCGCACTACCCGTTTGTTTGTTATCTCGATCAATAATTATCGTAAAGTTTAAAATAAATCGAGTCAGTTATTCGATAAACTTAACTTTCATTTTTATTCGCCTTATGACGCCACATTCGACCACGCTACAGACATTTTATTTTGAATAATTCTATAACAAAATCTTTGATTTTTTCAACATAATCTATATTATTCATATGTTAATTAGAACAGTAAATAAAACGTTGATGTAAAGCGATGAAGCAATATTATTCTCATGTCTTTGACAAAATAAACGAAATATGACAAATTTAATGAAAATCGGCTGAATGATTTAAAAGTTTTCAAGGAACAAGCAAACAAACATTCATAGTACTACTTATAAAGATTACCGGACGATTCTAGCATAGTTTCAGTAGTTTCTTCGCAATCACAGGTAACCGCGATTTACTGCTTCTTCCGGCAATATATTCAAATGCATTCTATGTTCCGATATCCTTGCATTATTACTTCTTACGTGTAGTCTAGATACTTTATCCTTTATATTTTCTTCTGTGTCGTACATTTCATGGCACTCATAAATTCCACGATAAAGTATCAAATTCGAAGAATCAAAATACATAAGAATGTATGTACATTACGATACTTAGGTATAATATGTATCTGTATGTACATATATCCGTCTATAATAAGAGCATACTCAACAATATTTTAGGAAATGTTTGAACTATTACAAGTTTACAAAAATTATAAATAATTAATCTTATAGTTTGTGTTGTAGTTTTGTTGACATATAAATTGAGTCGGGTTATTTATACTTTATAATAAAAATACACAAAATGTATGGTATATATTTGTTATAAATTTAGGGAACAATAGGCCTTTTTATTTGCATTGTTTTCGTTGTTTTTATATGTTGATGTGACTGTTTGTTTCATTATAATAAATAAATAAGTTTAATATAGGCATATAGCGCTTATAAAAAAAGTTTTCAATTTTAACAATGTCTTTAATGATTTATTTCAACCTCAAACGACCAAATACACATTCCTTTATCATTCGTCTGACTTGCATCTTGTATGATAAAGCATATTCGAATCATTTTCCCATTGTTGAACCATATTCCCAAACGATTCTCTAAGAAAATATAAGTAACTGAGATAAATGAAATAGTAGATTAAAAAAAAGTACAAATGTTTATCATTTACTAATGCACCTTTTTAATTTTCCTTTAAAACTGCTATTATCAATCTCATATCAAGCCAAACATAATGCTGGATCAATACAGAAAATTGCAAATAAACCGTTAAGTTATAATTAAACTCAAGGTAACTCTCACTAGAAAGGCTATTATCATCGGCACTTCAGAGTAAAGTTTTTCGAGAATAAAGACATTATCTGTTCGCAGATTACTTGGGCATTATTTCGTTATATAGACGTTAATGGTTCTTTAAGCTACTTTTAATTTTTAACAATACATTATGTTATAATAACAATATTACTCACTATAATACTCTTCACAAATTTATTTGGATTAATTCGCTAACGAGTGTTGGACACTTTTGGGACAAAGCGTCAATTTAGACAAGCTTTATCGCTTTACCAGTAAATATCAATCGTCAATATTAACACAAGTGGTCCCGAAATAAATACTTGATAAAGTAAACAAAAGGACAAGGACGACGATGCCTTAAGGACAGAGGTAGCCTTCATATTATTGATAAAATTCATTTAGTCTTGTTATAACAGTATCAATATTATCTGTGTCCTAACGTCGTATGTACCTGACCTTAGAGACATTTGTTTGTTCTGTATAAAGCAATTATCTAACCGATTTATGTATTTATAGTTGGTTCGTTTACTTGTTACATTACTTATGTTGGATGATATATAAAAGAATTTGTAACGTAATTATCACTTTTGATAAGGTAAATATTTGCCACTGTTTGTAGCTTAATACTTAGTCCTATAGGTGGTCTGTTCAATCACTAATTACTATTGCGGTTACTTATATTTTACTTATGTTTTTGATCCATTATAAACTTATCTATTTTTATACTAATAAATAAAATTGAAGTGTATATTTGTAATTTAAAAAAATATATTTTTTGTTACTAAATAGATATGAATGTAAATCTATAAGATTAACCTATACCAAAAGTACATTTTTTTTTTAAATTCTGTCTGTCTTTTTGATTGTTTCGGGTAATCTCCGGAACGGCTGAACCGATTCTGTATGGACTTTTTTTTGCAGATAACTGAAGTTACTTAGCGTAACTTTGGCAACTTTCAATTTTCGAAAATAATTAGGGTTCCGCGTTAAAAAAATTAAAGGCTGAATTACGCTGTGAACAATATATGAAAGGCGGGCGCAGCCACTGGTTCCAAGCTAGCAATATATAATAACGTAGTATATTACGTTTCTAAGTATTTTTAATTCATTAAAGCACATAATTTCTCAGTGGAAACAATTATTACTTTGTGATCTTACGTTTATTATTCGAGCTATATAATGACTGTTAGTATGTCTTTGAATGCAAACTACTGTGTACCTTCATTAGCTTGCCATGCAATTATGTTAAATTAATTTGTAAATGCAGTTACTGACTGGTAAATATTTATATTTATACGGGCTATATAAAACTTCGAATATCCCGACATCATCTTCCACATGCACTGAAACGTGTAGAGCTGATAAAATATCAGATGGAAATCTAATAAGCAAATAAATCTAATAGAAATTCGGCTAATATAAGTAAAAGTCTATGCTCAAAATTTCTTTAAAAAATATCTTACGAAACGAAGTAAATTTGTAGCTAGAATTTAGAAGTCTCGAAGTAATGTTTTCTACATAGTTCAAAGGATTATCCCGCTTAACTAAAAAACTGATAAATAAGTTTTTATCTGGCGTCTACTTTACATAAACGCTGTATGGAATAATTCTTCTATAGGATGTAGTAATTAATATAAATAGTATAGTGCTAAATTTGAAAAAGTCATTTTCATCTATGGTCTTTATGTGGTCTTACATCAGCTTAGATATGAGTAAGATAAACATTAGGATATTATAAACTATAAAAACAAATCATAAGAAACCATGCACAAATAATTTATACTCATAATAAAAGGCTAGTGAGACGAAATCTGTTGAATGATCTTCAATACCATTGAATATATTTAAGAAAAAATACTATGCGGGGTTTCAGAATCGACTATATAACACATTTCCATAAGTTTAAATTCTTTTGTCTGTCTGTCTGTTTATTAATTTGTTCGCCAATTACGCAAAACTACTGAAGCGATTTCGCTGAAAGTTAGTAATGACATGATTCGCATCCAGGCTGAGAACATAGGCAAATTACAAATTGTCTGAATTCCAAGCGGGTAAAGCTATTAGTAAGATAACTATATAGGACATAAAGTGAAGTTTGTTGTTATGAAAAATGGGAATAGTAAATCTAGTACAGATTACAGTGGAATGAATTTAATAAACGCCATATAAAATGTAATTCGATTGGATAACGAAGTAGACCAATTATGTCTAAATACTAAAGGAACAGATTCTAGCAAACACTCGATTGGATTAGTAGAGAGTTGTAGTTTAGAATCCAGGTACTGCAGTAACTTTATCAAAGATTAATTTTGCAATAACATTCAAATAACACTAAAATTCCAGTCTTTCAATCCAGCCTAAATGGATTTTATCTTTTAGTATTAAGAAGACACGTGTCCGGCAACAGTTTTGAAAAGTAAGTATTTCAGAAATATTTTGCCATCGCGTTGTGTCTCATAGAAAGAGTTATAAAACACGAAAGGGACAACTGCAACTCGGGCTGATTTTACCTATGCAAAACTAAAACAATTTTTAATTTTCTATCAGATATAGAATGAGAAGACTTTGTCTATGCCTCTACGTTTTGCTTGTTTATCCACAATAACTAATTTATGGAAAAAAATTAAAACGTACGGGCATGGCGGTGGTGTATATAAATTATTTGGTATAAAAATATTTACCATAATGCTATTATTCAGGGATGAAAAAAAGGGGACTAAGTAGGTATGGAATAAATGCCGCTATAATACCCTCTTAATTAATGATACAGAAATTTATCGAATTATGGCATTCAGTTAAGGTAGATCTGCCAGCTCTGCTATTAATATTCATGAGCCGTTAACCGAAGTCTTTAAGATCAGCTACTAGGTAGGTTTCTGAAGAAGTAATTAAGGTTCGATCGATTAGTAGCTTGGAATAAGTTAATTAGATTTTTATTATATTTTTCAGATTTACTAACATTTTACTTGCTGTTTCAAGTGTAGATATAACCGTAAATAGTTGTCCACTAAATCTAAAGAGAGAATTGGCTTTTAAATGCAGTCGGTGAAATCTTAGTTTAAAGAGCTGCGATATATTATCATCTATTCTGGCAAACGATGCAATATACTCTATAAAATACATTTGCAAAATGCATTTTTATTCTTCATTGAAAACTCAAAGAAGTATCTGAACTCAAAGAACATGTTACCACTAAGCTTATATCATATTATCCTTCACGTATCTCGTCTGGTGATACATATTTCACCTTCTTACTACATCATCCACGTACTGTTTATTTGATGATCTTATAATTCATAGACCGAACTAAATCTAGTCAGATTAAATCAATATTGTATATTACTCTTGAAGGTGTTCAGATTTTCGATGATTCAATATTATATATTTTTTTTACACGTTATAGGCTTAGTAGGTTGACCGCAATCTCATCTGATGTAATTAACGATGAGGTCCAGGACGGTAAACCCAGTGAACATATAGTTACTTATTTTCAAGTGATGCTGCCGGAACACACCTATTGGTATTTGGCGACAGGTTTTCAAACTTGAGGGTTGTAGCTATTCAGGTATGCAGGCGGGCATAATTAGAAAATGCCCTACCAACAAGCTATGGTCTCCTGAAAATGTTTTCCTTCACCGTAAACTCAGGCCGATTTTAGAGTTCGATAGGTAGGATCGAACCCGCATCGATTAAATCGGAATCCGGCCGCACTACCCACTGCGCCATTATCGCTTCGAAATACTATTTGTAGTCTCCTTTATCGACTGTTCTTTTTTGTAGAGTCAAATATTTTTATCTCTACGGGACAATGTTTATGTTAATATATGGCCAACTTGCAATCATCTAGGTTCTTTATGCGATTAGTACGTAAATGCATTTCCCCCCGACAAAAAAAAAAGGTTCTTTATGCGATATAAGTTTTTTTTTTTTAAATACAATATAGAAATTATTATCGTTGCACTACCGATAACTCTTGAAAAGCGACGCAGACTTTCCTATCGCTAAGAAAGTTTCGCAATAATAAATGTTTCAGTAGGAACTGATTCTTTTTATTTGCGTGACTGCATGACATGAATTTCAAAACGTGAAGAGACCAAGTTTCAAGAATCCTCTTAGTAAGAACTACTTCATCACCTTGTGATCACCAATCCAATCATTTTTACCTCAGATTTTCCTGCATCTTTGCATTACCTATGTAAAAGGAAAACATCTGTCTGTCTGTTCATAATCCATATACTCAAACCCCAATAAACTAATTTACATTATTCTCTTTTTAAAGTTTAGACATCTGGACAGATTTTGGTATATACTCAATTACATTAGGTAGTATACAAGAAAATGTTATAAGGATTATTTTAAATGAGGTCGATAAAGAATTGCTTATCTTAATTATTGATAGACAATTGTCTATTGTTGCTTTCCTTGCAATATTTTAATTAAATCAACACATATTTAATACAGAAAACAATTATCAAAATTCAAAGGCACAGAAAAAATCCTAATATTTATTTATCTTCAAAATATCATTTTTATTTCTCAGACACACTCCATCATCCCTGATCACCGATAGATAGATAGATACGCACAGCTGTCGGCCAAACAATAAACGTCCATCGAACTCGAGTGACATTATCGGCAATGAAATTTGTTGGAAGGCCCAATACCCTTCGCAGTAATGAATATTCATAAACTGGTTAACCGTACAATTTGCGATTGGTTACAAATACTTGGAAACAATTTAAAAGGTCGACATTTAACGAGTACTAAAGTTGTAATTAGAGTCTTAACAATCTAGATTTAGCGTGTTAGTTATTAATGAATTGTGGAAACGAGAAAAGTGATGTAAAATTTAACTTAGGGCAGTTTACCCTTTGGAAGTTATCTTTGGATTTTTTTGGAAATAAGTATGTATTTTATCCTGGTATGGGTATGTGCTGCGCAAGGAAGAAGTGGATGTTGTAAGAAAAGTATTGAATACGAATGTGGACTGTTATCTGGGAGGCGAAAGACCAAAGAAAGGATGGATTGATTGTATGAAAGATAGATAAGGAGTGAATGCGGAGATGACTGCAAATAGAGAGGAATGGAAAAGGACGACACATTGCATCGACCACAAATGAAAATGTGATAAGTATAGGGAAATGATGATGATGATTTTGGTAACAATTCTTTACCAACTAATATAAATACTAATATAAACTCTGACTAATATAAATAATATAACTAATATAAAACTAATATAAACTCCCGATTTTATCATATCGTTTCTTCTTGCCATTTGATGTCACCGAAACGAGTGTCTGATAATTAATATAATATCAGTTTGCAGTGGTCATAGATCTATTCCCAAAGGAAGGTATAAACATGTCTCAAATGCACTAGTAAATAAATTGAAGGCCATAAAGACAACAAAATACCTTTGCAAAAAGATCTGACTAGGTAATCGAAATTGTTGGTAAAATTTATATAAAACTGATATTCAGAGTTACGATCAGAAGCATTGAGGGTACTGAGAGTAAGAGAAAGATTGAAGTATTAGAGACACTTTGACTGAACTTCAAAAAATTCATTGAAGCATGATTGGACATGGACCAGCAACCTTCAACCGTCATCACTACTACATGTTTTTTATAAAATTTAAGTTTATAATTAATTCAAAAGAGTTTTGGACAAGTTTAAAGATTATTATTTTTATGTATTGCAATCTAAAAGTGATGATCAAAAAATGTAAAAGCTTTTAAGATAACGTACCTTCTAAAGGTTCACGTAATGACTATCTGCCTTCTCAACAAAGTTATTATGCAAATAAATTCGAAAAAAAAAACCTTAATATTATACTGATCAAGATGAAATCAGTGAGCTTTATCTTTAAAAGATTTTTTTTTCTATTTTTCTTGATAACTGCAGACCATTGAAGTATCATAGTTTAGAGGATAGGAATTAATTTGTAATTCAGTTTAATAGCAAATATGTATATTACGTTGTAAAAATTACAAACCATTTTGATTATGTCTGTCACTCGTGCGAAAAAATACACTAACATTCTGATTTGTTATTTACACACGTATCAAAGTCAAAAGACCGTTATTTCCAAGTTTTGATTCTTTTCGATCGATTCCAATTTATTTTTTACAGCTTACATCGGCACTTAATCAGGGAACGTCCTACGCATTGATATTCCAGAAGATATCAATAGATCTCTATAAATGAAATCATTAACCTCACTAATAGTTCGTTTCAAGTTAGATACGTTACTTACTAAATGAAAACGAACTCTGCTTTCTTTCTAAAGAAGGTCAGAAATTGAACTGTATAGGTGAAGAGTATTATTAGAATTTTAACTGGCTCCGGACAATTCAAGTGTTCTCAAATGTGTTTTTAAAATTTGAATCCTTTCCGTACTATTAATCTGATATTACAACACAAATGTACTAGCGATATTTGTATGTAATTTATGCGGGTATTACGTCGATCAAAATGGTTTTTTAACACCTGATGTAAATCTTATTTGGAGAATAATAAATGAAGTGATGATGGTTCAGCAAAAGCGTGGTCGGATTCAGCGTCGATGGACGTAAATTCGATTCCAGCTATCCTATTCTAATAAAGAATCTGAGCTTTCGGTGAAGGAAATCATAGCGATGAAACTATATGTATGGCATTTTCTAATTATACAATCGTGCTAGCTACAATACACAAGTATCCATGTATTCCGGCAGCATCACTCTGGGCTAACCATCCTACGAAGCACATCATCACTTATCACCAGGTGTGATTGTAATAAAACGCTTAAAACTATTATAGTATTATATAAAAAAACACTTTAATGCTTTTCCTAAATAACAATTTACCGTCATCGTTAGTCTCTCTCAGAACGCTTTGCTGTGTTTGATATTCAATCGCTTCCACCTTTCTAACGTAATACACAGCTGACGTTAATTATAGTTTAAGATCGTGCACTAAGATTACTACGTTAATTTAGTTATTAAACAAAGTGTAATTTTTATATATAATTAAGAACGGTAGGATATAATATGTATTTTGCCGAGTTGCTTATCAAAATGTTGATTTAATTGATTAGTATTTTTAATTGATTTTAACAGAAAAAGTTTAATGCACTCCTTTTTAGAATAAATTATATATTCCACTTTACAGCGATATGTGTATATAGGAATGTAGGATATGTAAGGAAAATGGTGTTACTTTGACCCACCATCACCTCATAACGACTGAAAGTATTGGGATAGGACTAACATTCGACGCCGAACTTTTCGTAACCGGTTACAGGCTATTTATTTTTTGGGTTCCATCGGCCCTTTCTCATTTTTTTTGTACATTTTTTCCGCTAATAAAAACAAAACATTCATTTTTCTTAATTCATTATTTTTTTAGGTTAGTTTAACGTATGAAAAACCGGCGGAGCTGCGAGCAACAACTAGTATATGTATATTGGAAAGTTTCGGTCACTCTTACGCACTTGGCAGCAATCTCGTGGCAGCATAGTATAAACAGGTATTAATGCTTCGTCACATCTATGTAATCATAACGCAATTAATTATCTATATAATATCTATATTAAATAGAATTGAAGCGCACTTTTTTTTAAAAAACTAGCTAATGTTGTTGACCGGAAAGGCCTTTACAGCTTCCCCGTAACTTTGGAGTAACTAGCACAAGGGTTCGAACCTCAGCTTGGCCGCTACCTATGTCACAAAATTCCCGCGGAATTTGAACCTGGCTACATTTTTATTTCTTAATAATAAAAAAAAAAAAAGTATCCTTACAGGATCTACTCGTATGTACCTGTGTGTTATATGCAGGAAAGCGTGTATGTAGTATTGTGCGTGTAATGCTTGATGCATGGGCAGTGTCACTGTATCGCGCTGGTAGCGGCGTCAATTGCCAGTTGAGGAACGGAGCACGTCTTAGGCCGTCACTAATTAGGGACCCGGAGTGTGTGCTGGAGCAAAGTTTGCCGCCTATCCCCGGCGGCGGTTTCGCGGGCGTGGGCGCTGATACGCAAAAGAACGAGGTTGATAAGGAAAGATCCTATTACTGCGAGTGATTTTATCGTCGCCGCCTCTTGTGGACGGCGTGTGACTTGAAGCGGACACTGTTTCGACACATATATGTATAATGGAAGATAACAGAATCATAGCGCGATGTAGAATCGTACAAAGATAATTAATTTTTGTTTTTGTTGATATATAAAATTGAAGTATCTGTTTGTAATATCAAATTAAGAATTTTTTCTAATTACGTATAAATGTATATACGATACTCTACACGAAAAATACAATTTTAAAAAATTTTGCCTGTCAGTCTGTTTGTTCCGGGTCATAACTGGAACGTCGGGACCGATTCTGATGGGACTTTGTTTGTTAGATAGCTGAAGTTACTCCGCGTAACTAAGAGTACTTTTAATTATGGAAAATAATTAGGGTTCCGCGTAAAAAAATTACAACTCACAAAAATTTTTGAATAAACTGCATTTCAATGCACTGTTTTACGGGCAAGTGCATGAATTTATGAGACATATTTTTACTTTATCTGAGTACCAAAAATATTAGAGTTTCGTATAAAAAACAATTAAACACAGCTAGTTATTTTTAAATAAAATTAAAACTGTTTTTTTTTTCTATGACAGCTGGATTATTTCTGCCTAACGTAACAATGCACGCAAATATGCGCTGCTAGCTTGCAGCCGGACCTCATTACAGGTACGTTCCGCATATTTCATTTATATAAATAATTATTTATTATTAACACAATGTGTCGCAACCTAAACTTTAATACACTTGCGACCTTTTCAAACAGTTTGAAGCTTGAATAATTATTTTTGCAAAACTTCTCGTCTGGCGGCAGGAGTGAATAGAAAGTTTCATATAATGCACCATCCTTTCTGTTGTATTCAGCGTATGCTCACGTACAAGGGCAGTTTACCTTTTGTTAATGTTTCTTTTCATAGTAGTTTAAAGGTCAAAGTCGTTACCTACTTGATACCTAATTTTATTTCATATCGCACCGGTTTCAGTTATTGTTTCCATAACTGAGTAAGTAAGTTATTTTTTATTAGTAACTAGATGTGTGCCTACGGTTTTGCACGATTTACACTGAACCCTATTTATATTTTTTTTGTCACTAAGTGAAAGCAAAGATATTTCTGACATATTCAAACAGCTACCAGTAAAACTGAGCATCGAATCGTTTTTATTTCATAACTTCATGAATTGAAATTTTTTTACGCAAAATCCTAATTATTTTTCTAAAATTATTTTCGGTACTATTATAACGTTAAGCAAAGAAATTTCTCACATTTTCAAATACCTGCTAGTAAAACTGTACAGTGAATAGTATTTTATTCAAAATTTCATTCATTCTATTTTTACGGGGAACCCTAATTATTTTCGAAATATAAATTGATCCTAAGTTACGCAGAGTAACTTCAGCTATCTGCCAGGAAAAGTCCTGTCAAAATCGACCCAGTAGTTTCAGAGATTAACCTGAACAAACAGACAGACAAACGGATCGATAAACAAAAAGACAGATAACAAATTTAAAAACGGTTTTTTTTCGGTATACGTATCGTTATATACATTCATATAAATTTAGTTAAAAGTTGTTACAAACAGAGAATTCAATTTTATTTGTTTGTATAGATGTATATAAAATATTCTACGTTTTGTTACCTTTTCTTAGCGGGTTAAAAGTATGACATCAAGGTTAATTATAGCCATCCACTCAACCTTACAACTATGAATAGCCGTTAATAAAGCTACCGATATCTAGATGTCTACAGCTGATAACAACATAATTGACTCTCATTTATAAAAGTAAGATTGATACTTTCACAAAATATATTAGTAGGTTTAATCAGCACATTCATCCATAATATATGGATGAATCCAAATGGCAAAGAACCAATAAATCTGGTCCTACTTTTAAGACGTTATTATGAGAAAATTCTTCTAATGTCTCATCAATTTCTTCTCTACATTTCTCTTCGCCGTCTTTTAAAATTAGTTTAAAAGTCAGTAAAATCCGTTTAAACTGTTATCAGTACATCAGATGAATATTTACAACAATTTATAGGAGCAAATTAAATGAAACGATTTTACCGCCACGATTTTATTACAGAGAAGTTCAATAAGTTTTTCTCAGTTTTTTTTTAATAATTAAAATTGTTCAACCATATTTAACCTTATTAGTAAACCTTTTTTAAATTACGAATGTCATTTGTCACTGTAAGATTATCACGAAAAATAATATATTATGTTCTTTCATTGGGTAGGCCGACGACTAGTGAAGGTCGCGGAATTCCGCTGGATGCGAGTGTCACAAGTCCGTTCACCGTAGAGATCTTTGGGGAGACCTATAGCCAGCAATGTACGTCTTTTATTGACGAACATCATATCCTTTTAATTATAAAACTTTAAGATAATAAAATAACCGTTTGTGCAAAAAAGTATCAATATGTATACAATAGTCCAAAATTAGTATTTCTTGTTTAAAGTCTGATTATAACTCATCATAAACGAGAAATTACCTTCGAAACACCTAAACGACCTTAGCCGAGGTAAATGTAGATCCGATGTTGAAATTTATAATTTACTCCAAGGTTTTTAGATAAGTCTGTTTGGTTTCACGTCTTAAATAATGTTATAATACAATACAAATTATCTCCTTAAATATGTTACTTAGGAGGCAACATCTCTCTGTCTGTCCGTTAGTTGTTTTGTAACACGAGAATTAGATTTTTTTTTACTTAGATATTAAATCATGCTCTTCATCATCATTTCATCATCTTTTAACGTATACTTTCTTACATTACACAATATATAAGAAACATTAAGAGCATAGTGTAAGGAGATTATTACAATATTTTCATTAAAGCAACGAATATTTAAAAGATAAATAACTTTAAGTTTTTAGGTTAGGTTATTAATTTTTTGTACTTTAGTTGGGTCATTGTTTTGTTTATTTTATTCGTCAAAAGTAGGTTACTATCGAATCTTTATATTTTGGCAAAAGACTGGAAAACAAAAAACGTAGTTTATTAAAATTTACTTAAATAAACTCATATTAATACTTTATACCTTATATGTTTAAATAATTTAATAAGCTCTTTGGAGTGAAACACTGCAAATAGTTCATTAAAGTATTAATACGTATGTGTCTTATTTGTAAAATAATTAGCCTAAATAATTATAAATTCTACCCAAAGACACTATTCCAAGCGGACGAAGTCGCGGGCACAGCCAGTAGTAAATAACTATAAAGTAAATGACACAATTCAGGGCGGAACATATTTATGATTTTTTATATTTTGTGTGTCTGTTTATGCATCACGAAAAAACTACTGGAGGTATTTTGATAAAATTCGGTATGGATGTACTCTATAGGTCGAAGTAAAATATGAAGTTTTTTTTTCAAAAACATCGCCTATTATGTGTGAAAAGGGGTTCAAAAATTTGTATGAAAATAAGTCATGTTTGTGTGTTGATATTGGTTTGGTATATTCAGCAAACCTTTATATTTTGGTGAAGTACACAAAAAAGGAAATTAAAAACAAAGAATATCCACACACGAACAAAGTCACGGGGGCAACTAGTCTATATGTAAATGGGCAAAGACTAAAACAATTTTCTCCTCTGTTTATAAACTATTAGTAATCATGAGTGTTATTAAAAATGTAGATTTTTTCATTAAATTTGTTTCAAAATTATTTCAAGCTCCATTCAAATTACTCTCAGGTATATTTAAATACGTAAATAAAAAACAATAGAATATTAATTAAAAAAAAACTGTAAAGCTGATATCAAGAATAAAAAAGAATTGTAGAAACAATAAAGTATAGAAACCCACCCTTCAATTGTTTCATTATGGAGTGTGTTGGCGTTTCGATTGCTATGATTGCTAGGTATTGTTTGGCGATATAGAAAAGTTTAGACCGGGCAGTATTTATTTGTATTTAACGGCTTACAAATTCGTGATGAAAAGAATCTGTTTAGTAATTACTTTTATGAAATTAAACAAAACAATATAACGATCGACAGCGTATATAACGCTGGATTTGAAATGATTTGTGACATTTTTGACTAAAAATTTGTTGCGTTAACCAGACAAAACTGTTTGGTAATTTACAATACAATGGACACATATTTAAATAATTACAGTTGAAAACCACACGGTATGTCGTATTTTTGAATCAATACTGTAAGTACAGGAGTAACTACAATTTCTAATTCTGTCATACTTCCTGCATAGAATTAAAAAAAGTTTTTAATTATTGAATACTAATAAAGAAATATAGATTACACATTAATAAAAAAGAAATAAAAAGTGTATACACAAGCGGTGAATATTCAAAGTGATAGTTACATATAAGAAAGAAAGATAGTTACATTGAAGCCAAAAATATATGTTTGTGTACGTAAACGACACGGATTACGTAATCACCGGGACGTGACGAAAGGCGTACCTAACCTTTATGGTCAACTTGAAATTGCTTCACTCCGCGTGCACTACTATCATTCTGAATTATACATATAGTATACGCATCAATGGAGTCGAGAACGATAGTGAAGAGGGTATGTCAGTATAAAAGAGTGTCAATAGTTGTTTCACATTAAAAATCTAATAATAAATGACCCGTCTAAACCTTTTAAATGTTTACAAAAAACAATTATTTTCGCGTATATACCATACCATAGGCACCGCTGATTTCCTCTGTGTATAACTGGTACTGGTAATACATGTCAAATGTATTTACCGTGTTCTATCCCGCGGCGTTTCCCGGCCGGTCGCCCATTCGATTAATGTTACCTACTTTATCGTTCATATAATATTATTTTACAATATCTAGAAAGACCTAAGTCAATACAAAAGTAAATTAAACTGTTATAAAATAAATAACGGAGCGCTCTCACTAAGAAAGTTTAGTAATTTTTTTATTCAGTCAGTGTTTATTTTCAGCCTTTTATTGAAAATGAAATGATATTACTTGAAACATATTTGTATTCTATTATTAAAATTAAAATTATGTATTTTGCGAGAATAACTATGTATCGTGGGAAAATAATTTACGTAGAAAATAAGTATCAATTAAGGCACTTAATGTAGCCAAGCAGTAGAAGCGATGATGGCGTAGTGAATAGTGCGGCCGGATTCCGCGTCAATGGACGCGGGTTCGAGCTGACCTATCTAACTCTAAAATTAGCCTAAGCTTTCAGTGAACGAAAACATCATCATGAAACCATAGCGCATGGTATTAGGGCAATTTATATGCCTGAGTTATAAAAACATATTATTTAACACAGGTAGCGGCCAATACTGAGGTTCGTACCACGTTGGAGCCTTTGGGGTCGGTTACTTTAGTTCTTCTGTCGATCTGCTCATTCTTGATTCTATCACGCAGTGAAAATCCAAGCATAGGTTTTTCCATTGTTCTTTGAGCTTCGTTTTCTTCGTTTACTATTATTGTCTTATTTACATGTTTTGCCTTGCATATATACATACCTACTTTTCCTTGTATTTTAATTTTCATAGAAACGGTTGTTACCGGTATTTCGAAATTCGTAAAGACGATCTTCTATTAGTTACCGATCACTTTACAGGATTACAACGGTATTTAATTTACATCCAAACGCTAACATTCATACAGAAATCGCTAGTATAATATTGAATTCAATAAAATTCTACTGTTGTATTTTAATTACGTTAATTAGACTTACACAAAGAAACATAAATTATTGTTATGAGAAAGAATTTATATCATTTTTTTTTGTAATTGTAAGAATATGTGGGAAAATCATATTAGTATTTCTCTCCAGAAATTAATCTTTCACTACAGAAACAGTGAAATTGCTTTTAGCAACTATAGATAGATAATTTTTGCTGACAAAGTTTAATAATCACGTCGTTCGCTTCTATTCAATCGAGCTCGTTGGCTATATTTTTAGTTCCATGCCGTTTTCTTCAGAATTCAGAGCACACCGGATAAGTGTTAATTATTGGAGACAAAGAAACTGACAAATATATTGGTACTTCTTTGTTCCTTCATGTACATATTTGAGGATGAGAAAGGGAAGGCAAAAGCACCCTATTTAATTATAAACAAAATACCATATTATGAGGTAAATCATAAATAAATTACACAGTATCATATCCATGTACATACGTTGCCACTCTTAAATAATATGTAATTTCATTAAGTGAAAACATTACGTCTTCATATAAAATAAACCAATATTTGCGTATTCCCTAATGTTATATCTCATGCGATATGTATTTTATAAGCTCATTAGGGTTCGCAGAATATATAATAATTTGCTTATTCGAAGGAACAATGTTCTACCGCGAAATGGTTTTCTACGAAATTATTAGTGAGCCAGTCACTAAGAAGGGTCCGACAGAAATAAGATTTTGTCGTCTAAATCCACATTAACATACATAATGGGGGGGGGGGGGGGTGGAGGAGAGGACATCGAAAAGGTATTTAATTCTCCTTACGTGATTTATTTTATATTCTCAACCAACATATGAAAGGAATAGTTTATTTTTCTTTTTAGGTGTCGTTCAAGAAAGAAGGTCTACGCGAGATTATGGTCAAAGCACTAAGCCTATTCCATGTAAAAAAAAAATCAATTTTAAAACATTAAAATATTAATAACATCAATTCCATTTCTCACACAAAAATCAAGCAAAAATTTAAAAATAAGTGAGCTTATAAAAGTTTTGTCAGTAAATTAATATGAAACTTAATTAAATGGAATCCTTCCTGGGATTTTTCTCACGAATAATCCGTTGTAAAAGATGAGGATATTTGTTAGGATTGTTAGAAATTTACAACGCTCAACCAGCTCCGGCCTACATTAGATAATAAACCATACGGAATTATCTTCAGAATATTTTATTTGTTCAATAAATGACTTAAGTAAGACGCTTGTTGTTTTCTTTTTCATTTATGAATCTACTAGCGGGTTTTAGCGACTTTATCAACGTATCTTAGATCTTAGAAATGTAAAATTTCATTATTCAATTTGGTCCCTGAAATGGCGCTTATGTATGTCAATAAGTTACCACCGGTTCGGAAAATACACCAGTCGACAAGTATAACAACACTGTAATTCCGACTAATGTAAATAAATAAAGATATGTCAATTAATTACAATTAATAATATATACGTGACATTTTTGTGACGTGAAATGATTTGTGACATTTTTGACTAAAAATTTGTTGCGTTAACCAGACAAAACTGTTTGGTAATTTACAATACAATGGACACATATTTAAATAATATTACAGTTGAAAACCACACGGTATGTCGTATTTTTGAATCAATACTGTAAGTACAGGAGTAACTACAATTTCTAATTCTGTCATACTTCCTGCATAGAATTAAAAAAAGTTTTTAATTATTGAATACTAATAAAGAAATATAGATTACACATTAATAAAAAAGAAATAAAAAGTGTATACACAAGCGGTGAATATTCAAAGTGATAGTTACATATAAGAAAGAAAGATAGTTACATTGAAGCCAAAAATATATGTTTGTGTACGTAAACGACACGGATTACGTAATCACCGGGACGTGACGAAAGGCGTACCTAACCTTTATGGTCAACTTGAAATTGCTTCACTCCGCGTGCACTACTATCATTCTGAATTATACATATAGTATACGCATCAATGGAGTCGAGAACGATAGTGAAGAGGGTATGTCAGTATAAAAGAGTGTCAATAGTTGTTTCACATTAAAAATCTAATAATAAATGACCCGTCTAAACCTTTTAAATGTTTACAAAAAACAATTATTTTCGCGTATATACCATACCATAGGCACCGCTGATTTCCTCTGTGTATAACTGGTACTGGTAATACATGTCAAATGTATTTACCGTGTTCTATCCCGCGGCGTTTCCCGGCCGGTCGCCCATTCGATTAATGTTACCTACTTTATCGTTCATATAATATTATTTTACAATATCTAGAAAGACCTAAGTCAATACAAAAGTAAATTAAACTGTTATAAAATAAATAACGGAGCGCTCTCACTAAGAAAGTTTAGTAATTTTTTTATTCAGTCAGTGTTTATTTTCAGCCTTTTATTGAAAATGAAATGATATTACTTGAAACATATTTGTATTCTATTATTAAAATTAAAAATTATGTATTTTGCGAGAATAACTATGTATCGTGGGAAAATAATTTACGTAGAAAATAAGTATCAATTAAGGCACTTAATGTAGCCAAGCAGTAGAAGCGATGATGGCGTAGTGAATAGTGCGGCCGGATTCCGCGTCAATGGACGCGGGTTCGAGCTGACCTATCTAACTCTAAAATTAGCCTAAGCTTTCAGTGAACGAAAACATCATCATGAAACCATAGCGCATGGTATTAGGGCAATTTATATGCCTGAGTTATAAAAACATATTATTTAACACAGGTAGCGGCCAATACTGAGGTTCGTACCACGTTGGAGCCTTTGGGGTCGGTTACTTTAGTTCTTCTGTCGATCTGCTCATTCTTGATTCTATCACGCAGTGAAAATCCAAGCATAGGTTTTTCCATTGTTCTTTGAGCTTCGTTTTCTTCGTTTACTATTATTGTCTTATTTACATGTTTTGCCTTGCATATATACATACCTACTTTTCCTTGTATTTTAATTTTCATAGAAAACGGTTGTTACCGGTATTTCGAAATTCGTAAAGACGATCTTCTATTAGTTACCGATCACTTTACAGGATTACAACGGTATTTAATTTACATCCAAACGCTAACATTCATACAGAAATCGCTAGTATAATATTGAATTCAATAAAATTCTACTGTTGTATTTTAATTACGTTAATTAGACTTACACAAAGAAACATAAATTATTGTTATGAGAAAGAATTTATATCATTTTATTTTGTAATTGTAAGAATATGTGGGAAAATCATATTAGTATTTCTCTCCAGAAATTAATCTTTCACTACAGAAACAGTGAAATTGCTTTTAGCAACTATAGATAGATAATTTTTGCTGACAAAGTTTAATAATCACGTCGTTCGCTTCTATTCAATCGAGCTCGTTGGCTATATTTTTAGTTCCATGCCGTTTTCTTCAGAATTCAGAGCACACCGGATAAGTGTTAATTATTGGAGACAAAGAAACTGACAAATATATTGGTACTTCTTTGTTCCTTCATGTACATATTTGAGGATGAGAAAGGGAAGGCAAAAGCACCCTATTTAATTATAAACAAAATACCATATTATGAGGTAAATCATAAATAAATTACACAGTATCATATCCATGTACATACGTTGCCACTCTTAAATAATATGTAATTTCATTAAGTGAAAACATTACGTCTTCATATAAAATAAACCAATATTTGCGTATTCCCTAATGTTATATCTCATGCGATATGTATTTTATAAGCTCATTAGGGTTCGCAGAATATATAATAATTTGCTTATTCGAAGGAACAATGTTCTACCGCGAAATGGTTTTCTACGAAATTATTAGTGAGCCAGTCACTAAGAAGGGTCCGACAGAAATAAGATTTTGTCGTCTAAATCCACATTAACATACATAATGGGGGGGGGGGGGGGGGGTGGAGGAGAGGACATCGAAAAGGTATTTAATTCTCCTTACGTGATTTATTTTATATTCTCAACCAACATATGAAAGGAATAGTTTATTTTTCTTTTTAGGTGTCGTTCAAGAAAGAAGGTCTACGCGAGATTATGGTCAAAGCACTAAGCCTATTCCATGTAAAAAAAAAAATCAATTTTAAAACATAAAAATATTAATAACATCAATTCCATTTCTCACACAAAAATCAAGCAAAAATTTAAAAATAAGTGAGCTTATAAAAGTTTTGTCAGTAAATTAATATGAAACTTAATTAAATGGAATCCTTCCTGGGATTTTTCTCACGAATAATCCGTTGTAAAAGATGAGGATATTTGTTAGGATTGTTAGAAATTTACAACGCTCAACCAGCTCCGGCCTACATTAGATAATAAACCATACGGAATTATCTTCAGAATATTTTATTTGTTCAATAAATGACTTAAGTAAGACGCTTGTTGTTTTCTTTTTCATTTATGAATCTACTAGCGGGTTTTAGCGACTTTATCAACGTATCTTAGATCTTAGAAATGTAAAATTTCATTATTCAATTTGGTCCCTGAAATGGCGCTTATGTATGTCAATAAGTTACCACCGGTTCGGAAAATACACCAGTCGACAAGTATAACAACACTGTAATTCCGACTAATGTAAATAAATAAAGATATGTCAATTAATTACAATTAATAATATATACGTATATAATTACATATTAATCGGAGTCTTAGTTATGAACGTTTCAATATGTAAATTAATATTTGTTTCAATGTATTCTGATCCATTTTAATCTTCTTCCAACGAACGATATTTTATGAATATATAAAAACGTCGATAAGTACATGAGTGTAGTCCAGACGTCCGCCATTGAAGCGTCTCGCTTCACTAAGTACCTACCTTATTCGCTTTACTCAAGTGTATTTGAAAATTTAAAAAGTTGCTAGATATTAACTTATAAGTTGTCTCGATTTTGCGAAAGTTGGAGGGAAAGTCTTACCTATACTAAAGGAGCATAATGTAAAATGAAATATAAAAAAAATAGGAATTAATATATGCTAGGCAGACATGTAACAATAAAGTTGATAGTAGGATACATATAATGAAAAGAAATATGGAGTTTATTAATATTAAAAATGAAATATATAGCGTGTAACTGCTGTCCAAGCGATGGTATGTAGTGCCGGCTAAGAATAGTATCACCCCATCTCTTCCCGTGGGTGTCGCAAAAGGCGACTAATGGATAAACCAGGGGTTGGGCAGTAGCATTCTATGAGTACCACAAATACCTGACTGCGATCGCCAACCCGCCTGCCAAGCGTGACGATTATGGCAATCCCTCCCCTCAGTGCCGGATTAAGCAAGCGCGGGGACCGTAGCAAATTCTTTCAAAAAGTCCTTGATCTGCTATGGGTTCTTAAGTATAAAGTGGTAAAAATACAATTCAATACACAATACATTTATTTACTTAGGCAGAGATGAGTGGGTTTAAACATGCGGGGCCCCCTTTCGCGCGGGGCCCGTAGCAATTGCTACTTTTGCTACGTAGTTAATCCGGCACTGCCTCCCCTTATGACCGACATAACAAGGCGCAAGACCGGTCATTGTGGAGATCTTTGGGGGTGACCTACGTCCAGCAGTGGACGTCTTTCGGTTGACTCGATGGATGGATTGATCGATGTTGATCGAGTCAAGTATAATGTAGTCGAATAGAAAAGCACACGCTGTATACACATGTGTAGGTTGTTTCAAATATAGGTTGTTTAAAAAAAAAAAATTTGTTTCCCAGTTATTGAAAAATTCTCGTTACTTATGCTAAAATAAAAATTCTGTCGAAGTTCTATTAAGTCTTCGATGTTAACTTTGAAAGGTCTGTCATATTATTTAAAATATTTACTTTGATTTTTTTAGATTAATTTCTTCTGCATGCTGTTTTCAATGTTTATTGTCATATAAACACTAATTATAGTTCCATATTCAGCATTATAATTGTCTACAAAAATATTTCCAGAGTCAAGTCTGTAATTCAGATTATATAGAGAAAAGAAAGAATTAGATCTACAGACTTGACGCTTGAAAGCTTGTTCTCTTAAGTGTTTGATTTCGTGAGAATCGTCTTGATTTTTTTTTTTTTTTTAATTTTATGCAAAATTCGCTTTACCTACGCTATAATAAAAATCCTATTAGAGTTTGACCTCTTATAATTTTGAAAGATTATTGTTATTATAATTTAGAACTCTATTTAGTATTTAGAAATATTATGCATAGATTTATAAAATTCATTTCGCCTGCATACTGTGTAGGATGTTTATTTTCACAAAAACAATTATTGGGCCTACTTCAGCATTAAATTGTCTACAAAAAAGTTTACAAAGTCAAGTCTGCATATAGATCTATCTATTTGTAAACAGTTTAATGCTGAATATGGACCAATAATTATTCTTTATTTGAAAAAAAAAAAACGTTCCAAATAGTATGCAGGTGAAATTAATCTTAAAAAATCTATGGAACATTTTTCATTACGACGATGGACCTTTCAAAAGTGATATTAAGAGTTCAAAACTTTAACATAATTTTTATTTTAGCCTAAGTAACGAGAATTGTACATGGATTTGAAAAATAAATACTTATTTATTTTTGATACATCTTAGTATAGTATGCGTGTCCATCCATCCATCCATCCATCCATTCAACCGAAAGACGTCCACTGCTGGACATAGGTCTCCCCAAAAGATCTCCACGACGACCAGGCTTGCGCCACTCGCATCCAGCGGATTCTCGCGACCGTCACCAGGTCATCCACTTTGTGGTAGGCCTGGCCTACCCACGCTACGTCTTCCGGTGCGTGGTACCCATTCGAGAACCCATTGACTCCATGCGTGGATACAAACAAAAATAAGTCGAATGATACTTTAGTGTTAAAACACTAATACTTCAAATCTTTCACATCAAACAACTCAGTTAAATTATATTAAAAATTTACATTATAATCCTCCTTGTTAAGTTAAGGGATAGATGATCGCTTGTCCCTTAATAATAAGGGATTAAACGAGCTTAAATATGATACCGTTTACATGTTGACATTTAAACGAGATAAGTTTTGAGCAAGTATCGAGTAACTAAGTACGTTTTATTAAAAATTTACTTTATTTAATCTAGTTGAGAAGAAGAGATTTGTATATTTTTAGGTTTTTTTTAATTCTGTCTCTTAATTCTACTCTATTTCTGTCTTCTAATTCGTTGCTATTTTATACTGAGAGCCATTGAAAACTATTTACGTTTTTTTTTTTTCTTTCTAGGCAAATTCTTTGGGCCGATTAGTGATGGTTAGATTAGATAATAATTTTATATCTAGAGAGTTTTGATTTAAAAGATAAGCATCCTAACGTAGCTTATATAAAATAAAAAAAAAAAGAAACATAACTAAATTACTATAGTCTGTAAAATATAGCTTGATTAAAATGAAAAGTCTCAAACGAATGTGACTAGTGCTGAGAAATTATTTGATGAAATAAATAGTAAGCGCATATGTTAATAAGCAGTCAGTATTTTAAAGTATATAAGTATTAGACTGGATCAAAATAAGAATAAAATACACTACGATTTATTGCATAAAGCTTTTCTATAAATCCTTTATCTCTCTTATCGTTATATTTCATACTAAAATAAAGTAAAAATATTTCACATAAATTCAAACACTTGCCTGTAAAACTGTTACATTTTTTTACATGACACCCTAATTATTTTACTATTATAATCTAAATTATGCAGAGTAACTTCAGCTATCTACTAAATAAAAGTCCCGTCAAAATCGATCTATCCGTTCCAGAGATTAATCGAAACAAACAGACAGTGAGGCAAAAATTTTAAGAATTCTATTATGAGTATACTTCAATTTTATTTATTAGTATAGATGTGCATAGATCATTTCGCTTTGAAATGAATGGTCTGTTTTCTCAGATCAACTGCCGACGGTGCTACGAAAGTACACATAAAACCAAAAAATTTCTTACAAACCACGATTACGTAAAATTAATTACAAAGATTCAAGTTTATCTTCCTTCCTTTACAATCAATTTAGATTTATGATTGATATTAGATGCGTGTCTCAATAACAGTAAATAACAGTCTCAAACAGTCAATATTTTAACATAAAAAAAAGTGTGAAAAGCAACAATTTGCCGATAACCTTTGTTACTTCTCCTATATCTCATCCATACACGTGTGCCTTTATTTCGTTGGAATTTCATTACCACTGTCCGTACGGTCCAGACGTATAAAAACAAGTGAAACGTATCCTGTTACTACCTTCGCAATGTGCTCGTTACTTCTTGTCTCTGGTTGCAAACAGGTGTCACAATGTAGTAATGTAACAGTAATGTAATACAAAATTCGGACTGTTTTTTTACACTAATCTTTTTTGTTAGTTTGCCTAACTAGAAGGCCAAAAAAAGTATGAATAGATTATGTGTTAAAACAGGGTGAGTTTTGTCATTATAGATGAGACCGGAAGAGAGAAACATTTACCGACAATAAATAATAAAGAATAAAGGTAAGATGATGATGTAAAAAAAAACTGGTTAGCATAACTGCGACTACCATAAACCATAATTTAACCACACGTATAACGTAAAACTCTTGTGTATTAGTTTGTCTATTTGTAATCAGCGGCGGGTCGAGTCCTTGTAGCGCCCGTGTACAACCTATATCCTGGTGCCCTATAGTAAGCAAGCGGTCAAAATGGAGTATTTACAGTTCTATTTTCAAACGACAATTCGGATGCAATTTATGATATCGGGAAGTAATTTAACCATTACCGCGCTCGACGTCGGCCATAACACGGGTGCAGGTTCTTTGAGAGCCTTGGCGCCTCGAACGACGCATCTTTGAAGGTGTCGCAAGCGTCACGCGGCACCCCCTAAAACCCCGCATCCATGTGTGCGCTGCACATCCTGCACTATAGGTAAAGACGGCTCATTTGTTTGTAATCATAGATTTATTAAAGATTATTTTAGATACTATTGGTACCATAGCATATAAAAAGGTGGACCGACGATCTGATGAAGGTCGAGGGATTTCGTTGGATGCGAGTGTTGGAAGATTTGGTGCTTTGGAGGATTTCGGGGTAGACTTATATCCAATAGTGGACATCTTTGATTAAATTAATGATTATTATTTTAATATAGAATAGCAACTTATAGTTGATACATAAATATACAATTATTGGATAAAGAACTTTTTAATTGTTTATTTATTTAAAAAAAAAATTGTTTCTATTCTGTTTTTTAATAAAGATTTGTACTGATAAAATGCTAACTGGTGTCAAAAAATACTAAAAATATTAGTAACACATTCGAATATCAGACATTACGTTATTTGTGAATATTGAAACTATTAAAATATGTAATAATGATGTAATTTCGACTTAATATTCAAATGTTTTTATCCATCCAATCTCCACATTTTTTTTTTTCATTTTACATTATATCACATAATTAAAATTAGCTAAAATAAGTTAGCATACTGGAGTTTTTATAATGATTAGAGAACAAGTGATCATTGTTCCAGAATAGATTTCACCCAAGGTGCCTTGTTAGTGTAAATGAGGAAAGTTGCGATAATCTCGTTTTCGTCGGGCGTCAGATTGTGACATTAAAATTTTAAATTCTATAATAACGGATTAGATGTTGCCAGTCTAAAATGTAGGTGTACTATAACTACATATATTTACATTATCTAAACGGTTTTATATGAAATATGGTTATATTTTTAAAGTATATCCAGACTTACCTTTGGATTGTACCATTTTATTCTAGATCATCTTTTAAACACAATAAGAACACTAAAAAGTTATATTTTTAATTCTAGAACATAAACTCAATATGCATAACCGATTTACCGGTCAATACCTCAGGCATCACGTGAGGCATGTTTTAATTAAAAAAAAATAGATTTCTAACTGGATCATTACGTAAACAAAAGTGACGTATGGAAGAGACCTGCTTACGTACATCCACTAAAACATGACATCTATAGCTTTTACAAAAAAAAGAAGATTTTCCATATTAAAAAAAAAAACAGATCGAATGTGAATTTCTTACCCCCGTTTTTTTCCCCACCCGATTTTGGTAGTATTTTGACATTCATAAACACCTTCAAACATGCTGAATTAAATTTTTCTAAGAATTAAATTGTGTAAACGAAATGGCCGAAGTACTCGCCAAAGAGGCAGAGCTGCGGACAAATTACAACCGACTCCGACCTGTGTCCAATTTCAATCCCAAAGAGTGAACTTTGGCATCTAATAGCCCGGTATAGGAGGAGCGTTACAGCTCGCAAAATCTGGCTTAAAACACAAAAACTCTTCTTTTCCAGTGCGGTGCTGACTCAAAGAATTGGAAGGAAGCTAACTTTCTAGCCTTCCCTAGTTCAAATTCCTACGAGGCATAGAATTGAATTGAAAATTGAATTAAATTTGAACCGTTTCAATAAAAAAAAGAAAGCCTGATCTGTGATGGCAAAAAGGAGCAAGCAGCTCTTCACCTGATCCTGGCCTGCCACATGCATGAGAATAAAAGCTGTAATTGGAACAGGAGATTGAAGGGATACTTAAATTACGTAAAATAACTTATCAGCGAGAAGCTAAGTAGAAACCATGTCAAAGAATCTTGTAAAGGAACGGGAAATAAACAGAATGAAAAAGAAATGAATGCCATAAAAAAATATTTCAGAGTATTGAAGCGATGATGGCTTAGTTGATAGTGCGATCGGATTTCGCGTCAATGGACGCGGGTTCAAATTCACCTATCCAACTTTGAAATTACCCTGAACTTTCGATAAAGGAAGACATCGTGAGGAAACCATAGCATGGCGGTAGAGCATTTTCTAATAATGCTCTCCTGGATAGCTACCACCATCAAGTTTGAAAACCTGTCGCCAAATACCAATAGGTGTGTTCCAGCAGCATCACTTTAGAACCACTAATATCCAGGCTTAATGTGTTAACCATCCTGGGCCACATCGTCACTTTAAAACAGGTGAGGTAGTTGGCAAAGCACTGGGGGTTGTACGGTGTAAAAAAAACTGACCTATGTTGGGAGGAATGGGTGTAAAAGTATGTAAAAGCTAAAAATACTATATTTCGTGTAATTTCTATAAAAGTACAATGTACTAAAAAAACTTAGACGTTAACATTAGAATGGTAGAGTGGCTTTTAAATTTTAGTGCTGGATAGTACTTCAACATTTTGAATTTAAAAGTGAGCGCTAGAGAATCTCTCACTACTACACAGTTATTATGATATGTACCTACGTATACACAAATAAACATATATATTCGTTTGTTTAGACTTAACCATTAAGCAACGCTGCGGCGTTTGTTGAAATTATTGTTCCCGTGATAATACTTTCAACACTCTTACTTCCTTAAATTCGTTTTTATAAATCAAATATAAGTGCATATTTTGCAGCTTCGATATTAAAGTGAACATCCTTCTAAATGATTTTATTACAAAGCCTCACTGCAAATTCCAATTCATTTATATGAAATCATATATACAAGTTAACAGTATTTAATACAATATTTTAAATAAATGTCGACGATATTGAATGGCAATAGGCTGTGCACATTGCTTGTACAACTGATGCCCGATGGTGCCAACGGGTTCTCGAATGGTTGCCGCGTACCGGAAGTCGGAGCGTGGATAGGCCGTGGAAGTCCGCTGGATGCGGGTGGTACAAAACCGGTCGTCTTGGAGATCTTTGTGGTGCCGTATGTCCAACAGTGGTCGTCTTTCGGTTGAATCGATGGAAGGATATATGAATTTAATATAGAGCATGTAAAAATGTGTGCTCTATTAACAAGCGGTAGGAGTAAAACCTTAAAAAGAGTAGAAATATACCTTTTCTCTCGATAGGACAAGAGAGGGGATGCTACGAAGCATCGCACACAAAGGAAATCACAAATATAATGCATACTGTATATTGTATTCCGTCACATTCTCTCACACGTTCAATCCTATTGATGTGTATCTATAATGTTTTCTTTTTCGTTTCTTCGAGTTTCAAATTACAACGTGAATAAAAAAGTTTGCGCTTCAAAAATTATTTTGATCTCAAATTATTTCCTACATTCATACATCAAGTCTTTATCCCGTCTTGACACACCGTTTCGCTTCCTCTACTTTCATGAGCGCTTTCATACATGCTCGCCAGTTATGCGTACTTTTCACCTGGCCTTTATTTAAGACTTGCTCGATTTGGTCAAAATACGTTCGAAGCGTCGCTGTGTAGTAACTGAGGTGAGACCGAACCTCTTGTTGCCGAGTGTGGTGAAAGCCATGCTCGACAGCAAGAGGGCCTGGAATGTTGGGGCCTCCTTCTGCGAGCGATGAATGGTGCAGAAGGAGGCCGCGGAGAGTGAACGGGAGACGGATCCCTTAAGGAATCTGATTCACCGAATAAGAATGGGCTCCTGAAGGAGGTAGGAGGGTGGGGTTTGTACGCACCCTCCCGCCGCCCTAAATCAGCCGCCTGGTTCCCATAGCCACTTCTCTCTCCTCGGTCTTTAATAGTCTATAAGGATCAGAGGAAGAGGGATAGTGGATCACTGTTGGCGGATGAAATACAGGGAGTGACCCAGCCTAGTATGACGGGGATTTACCTGTTATGCTTTTGGTCGGGCCTGGCGTAGGGGCGACACGGAGCAATGTTGCTCAACCCCGTATCACTCCTTCCATATAGCGGATGGTGCCTTGGGTTTTAGTGGGTATTCTTGGTACTTCTCGTCTAGTGAGTCCCACATACCCCTCTGGCATCTCTAATCCTGGAGGCTGCGCTGCTGGATTAGAGATGACAGGGGGCATGCGTAAATGCATTTTCCACGTAAAAAAAGGCTGACCTTATACCGACGTGCCCAGTCACCCTCGTCTTATAAATTTGTTTCGAAAATTTTCTGTCGTCCACATCCTCAAATCCTCTCCACATGCCCAAACCAACGAATCATACCTTTTTTCCCACTACATCCTCGACCACATTAATATTTCCTAAGTACTTGTAATGTGGCTTTTTGAAGGAATTAATAGTTTCTGAGATAAATTAATCCTGGTAAAATAAACTGGCCACTTGGACTGACGGTTTTCGCTTCACGTTCAATTTTAGAAACAATCTTAGACTATGTTGAGTGACGTTAATGCTTCGAGTAATGAATGGATTTACTTGTCGACGAAAATGTCACGGGTTTAGGTTTAGGAATCTTCATTTTTTTCGGATAACGAATAAACATAATTTCATTCAAACATTTTTATATATTCTGTAATTCATCAATAAAATTGACTTATCCCACGAAGTATCTATAATTGAGACAAATATATAATTATGTATTTTACATTAATATTAAAATTTGGAGTGCTATATCTAAAACTATCAATCTTTATTACTGATTACATAAGGTCAAGAGGCTTAGATTATACTTTTAATTTTTTTTTACACGGTATAGGCTCAAGGCTTTGATCACAATCTCACCTGACGTTAAGGGACGATGTGGCCCAGGATGGTAAACACACTAAGCCCAGATGTAGTGGTTCTCAAGCGATGCTACCGGAACACACTTATTGGTATTTGACGACAGGTTTTCTAACTTGAGGGTGGTACCTACCCAGGCGGGTACTTTTTTTAAATGCCTTACCACTTATGCTATGGTTTCCTCACGATGTTTTCCTTCACCGAAAGCTCAGGCTGATTTTAGAGTTGGAAAGATGGATTTGAACCCGTGTTCATTGACGCGAAATCCGACCGCACTACCAACTAAGCCATCATCACCTATCATTTTACTACATGTAACATAATAAACGGACATGAAAGTGGTTTGTTAAGAATCGACTACTCAATCAATTTCAGATATAATTTAGGCATTTATTTTTTACCTATAAATATTTAAAAATAAATAGATTCATCCCTCAATGAACCTTTTCTCGAGGCATCTCGTGACGTCACAGGATTTTTGACTGTACATATTTTGTGCGTAGATTTGTAATGTGGCCATACTTCTCGTCCAGAATAGCTATAACTAATTTCATAAATAAAAAATATCAAAACACCACATGTAAGTAAATGTCGTTTCCTCCGTATATATGATTTTATCTAAATATTCTTATTTATGTATAATATTATAATATCATTTAATTGGGGTGTTTGAGGATGTGCGTTACATCTGTATAACAATGAAAAAAAAAATAAATCCAAAAATGATCATTATAATGTGAGATAGAATACAAGTGCGAGTAGCGAGTGCCAGCGACTTCGTCTACCGCGTTTTATCTTGAATGACTATGTGGTATCCTTTTAATATTATTGTTTGCATTTTATCAATATAACTTTATGGTTATAGTGTAATAGATGTGTCAATTTAAAAACGACATCATTTTTAAGGAATGGTAGTTCAGCGCAAGTGTTATTAGAATCTAGATTCAAATCCCACATCGAGCTTGATCAATCCAAGAAGGAAAAAATAATTGTGGAAAACCCTTAGTATATCTATAAAGCATATCCGCCTGGTAAATAGCAAAGCCGAAAATTAAATATTTCTCATCAAACTCTAAAAGATCCGACAGCACAGATAGACAATTTTTATATAAATATTAAATTCTTTACATATCTTTCACAAAACTTGTATAAATAATGACATTTACAAATAAAGAGCCTACACATTTGTTAGTAAATTATATAGAAAAGAAACGCTTACACGTGAAATAAACATCAAACATCATCAAAATAGACACCGTCAATTTTTTTGAAATTTGACAAAAAAATTGACTTTAGTCAAAATACATTTATCTACTAAATAGATATGAATGTATATACTATACTTATACCAAAAATACAATTTTTAAAGTGTTTGTCTGTATGTCTATCTGTCTGTTTGTTCTGGGTAATCTCCGGAGCGGCTGGACCAATTTTTAAGGGACTATTTTAGTATTTAATAATTAGGATTCGAAAATTAAAACTCATCAAATTGTGTATAAAATCCGATTCAATGTTCACAGTTTTACGGACAAGGGCTTGAATTTATGAGTGATCTTTTTACTTAATCTTAGTACCAAAAAAATGTAACAATAATAATTAAGATTTGGTATAAAAAAAAAATATGAAATGCGGGCGCAGCCGTCGTCACACATCTAGGTTTATAATAAGAGTTGAAAACTAATTAAAACAATTTATAACAAATATTGCGACTATATATTATAAGCAATTATATTATATACAATCGAAAGGCAAGTCAGTATCGTTTGACGCGAACTGTATCAGTCAATAGACTCTAACTAGTGACTAGCCAGACCTACTTTGTACCATCGTATTGTGTGCACGCCTTAACGTCACTACTTTGAACAAGGCCGAAGCTCTAGAGGAAGCGACGACCGCGGCTGTATGCTCGAACAAACCGCCCTAATTAACAGCCCACACCCTCGTTCCAACCCATTCTTTATACATCGTCCTAGTCTATAGTACGTGTTTAATATATTCTCACACATCATAAAAAGCAATATCTGTCTGTAAATTCTTTAGTTGATGTATAAGTCGAAAATTACAAAACCGATTTACAAGATAAATGTTTATTGAAGTGATAATTTTTTTAAACGCGTTGAGCGATTCTCGGTAGAGGAAAAACTAATAGATTCACATAACCAATGCTATGACACCAGCCGTCAGCATGCTACAGTATGTCAAGTATTTATTTTCATATTTATATTTATTACTAGCTGTGCTCCCGCGGATGCACCCACGTTTCATATATTCTTCACTGCGTTTTAATTTTTTTATACGGAATCCTAATTTTTGTTGCTGTAATAAGACAAACTAAAAATATTTCTTATAAATTCAAGCACTTGTCCGTAAAACTGTGCTTTGAATCGGATTGTATTCAACTTTTTATGTGTTTTAATTTTTTTACGCGAAACCCTAATTATTTTCGAAAATTAAAAGTACGCTAAGTTACCCGGAGTAACTTCACCTATGTACTAAAAAACGTCCCGTCAAAATCAGTCCCACCGTTCCAGAGATTACTCGGAACAAACAGACAGACAGGCAGACAGACAAAAATTTCAAAAATTGTATTTTTGTTATAGGTGTTGTACATACATTTCATATCTATATAGTAAAAAAAAATTGACATTACCAACCGACACTTCAATTTTATATATTAGTATAGATAATATGAAGTTTAAGTAGAGTCACATTTGTGTTACATGGTCTGAAATATTTTCCCATAAATACTTATTTTGAATTTAACTGAAATGTGTTTTGGTTTCAATTTATTTTATTTTAAATATATTATTAATTTATTATAAATTCATACTAAATTAATTTTACTTTTAATAAATTGAAGCGTGTTAAAATATGAATAGGTTCACGATCTTAAGTTACCGAGATAATTTAAACATTAAAAAAATAAGTTTTTCCAACGTTATGAGTTGTCACTTGTGTTGGCAGTCACTATGGTTTTAATCATAGATGTACTCATATCCTTAAAATAATGTTGTTAGGTATAAAATCTGACTTACTACTAGGTTTATGTAGGATGTACGTGGCCGAAACGTGCGAAGACACACGTTTGAAGTTTAACTAGACAAACTCATTCCGGAATTCGGAAACACTAAGTTTGCTTGTATTCCGTAACCACTTTGACGCAAATATCTCGATCGAGGTCGTTATTAGTTTGTTCCCGTTTGCGTCTACTATCCGAACTATCAACATATTTACCTATAACTCTTTCATCAATATAATAAACTTTTATTTGTGTAGATAAATTAGATGTTCGAGCGATAACTAACCTTTCAATTTCTAATCTTCACAGTTTTTGGGAGAAATCAGTGTAGTGTGCAGCAGTTGGTGAGGTGGTAGGTCAATAGAGGTTAACTGAATCGCTATCGCGTACACTTGTCATAAGTCCAACATAGTGACACGTTTTGACAACGTGACGACACTGTGCTTGATAGTAAACATAATGTAATCCAAAAAGAGTAACCTCCCGTCGAGAGACCGTCTACCCATCGTTGGTAGTCACCATCATGCTGGCCTGCATTTCGTCCCGATGCGTTGAAAAGACGTGATGTTATAGGAAGGAGGAAACATAACAGCCGGAAGACTGTTCCACAGCTTTACAGTACAGCAAAGGTTCATGGATGGAAGTTGCTGTGAAACTGTGGCTCCGAAGATTTTGTTTTTTTGATAATGAGTTTTATTCCTTATCATATTTACTACGATAAATATACGAGTAACATTTAGAAACAAAAAACGCTTTTATTTTTATGATTACTGTAAATATAGGAAGTTACCCAGGTTGTCTATATATTCGTTAAACCCATCACACATCTTTACATATATAAATCTTCTGTGTGTGTATGTGACTAAACTTGTCCTAAATGGCTGAATCGATTTTAATGATTTTTTTTTGTTTCTGTTACTGAGGATTCGAGAATGGTTTAGATTTACAATTTGGTCCAACGCGAACGAAGTCGCGGGTACAACTATTAGTAATGTAAAAATAAACTAAAAACCTAGATAACGATACTGCTATAACCTCTTTAGAAACCTTGGTTTAATTAAGGTAATTTAAATAGATACTACATTAAGATAAAAAGCCGCGCAGGGCACTATCCATCGGGAAGTCTTATAAAACTAATTAAGAAAAGAGATTCTCCTAACTATATCATATTTGTAAAGATATACACCATTTACGGATGAACAATGCCAAGAACAAAACCGATACATAGTTTCTGATGAATATTCTAAATTTAAATGGCTAAAATGTACGTATTTGTCACGGCATATTAGTGGAATCTTGCTCAGTTGAAGCCAAAATGTTGTATGACTTAGTAGTGTTAGTTCCTCAGCAATTTTACCACGATCTTATAAAGAATAGAAAACAATGGGGCTGGTAATTGCTTGGAATATTGGTTCGTAAAAAATGATACATCTATGATTTAAAAATAGAAACATGTAAATGAATAGTTTTAACGATCATTGAGTTTAAACGTAACTAAGGGATTTAGAAGAAGAAAGACTTTGACATTCATTAATATGATATAAATGATTAGCAATTTTGTCAATAATGTAAAATAATAGTAATTAAATATTTTGATTTAATAAGTTTTTGTCCGGTAACCACACCGTGATCTTCTAATTATGGTGTTAAAGAGATGATGTATTATGTATGATGTATTCAGATCCCTTTTTAACCACATTACGATCCTTCCACGAATACTAAATTATAATTATTTCAATGTGAACTGATACAATATATTTAAACAGGATCCCAATTATAATGGGCAGCGGTAGTCTCTATGAAAGAATGTGTGACCGTCCGTCGTTTGTTTCTCTAAGCTTTGAACTTACATACTTATTTTTAATTCGTATTCATTAGCAGTTATTTTTATTACTTTATGATAAGTGCGAAGTTGCCAAAATTACTTATTAAAATTACTTATATTATTACTTATTACTATATCCTAAATTATACCTACATACCGTCGGTGGTAAGTTTTCGACAGCAGTCGTCGCCTTTAGGTCGCCCTACTATAAAGCTTCTTCATGTCTCTTTTAAAGGACTAAAATATAATTTGTTGTCGCCACACTTCCGGCGACAACTCACGTCTTTGTCGCCTTAGTTCCAGCGGCGGCTTATGAAGTCGTCGTTTGACTTCCAGCGGCGGCTCACAGCGACGTCACTTGACTTCCGGCGGCTACTCGCGTCATCGTTGCCTTCCTTCCGGCGGCGGCTCTCGAAGTCATCGCTTGACTTTCGGCGGAACCGGACCGGATTGACCGTAATTTCACACGAACCTCGTGTATTATACATAAGACGCGGTAGACAAGACATCGGAAACTTATATTTCAGTGTTTGAAAATAATACTCTCGGGCTTCCATTGGTGTATAGTGCGACAACAAACTAATTAAAAATAACATTACAATAATTGGTACATGTGTAATTTTAAAATATACCAGTTGAGTAAATAAAACCTATTATTCACTCTACTTAATTGACTTGATCTATCTTCGCCACATTCCTACCCAAAACGTGTAGAACATCATTTCTCATTCGGCTTGTAAACCCATTTCAAAATAATTTATCCTATCAATCAGCCGTGTTAATTTGCAACTACTCTTGGTTACCATTTTTGATTGTGTACCGAAAAATATACATATGTTATGAAAATTGTATAAACAAATTAAATTCATGAGATTTTTTTTTATTCTGTTACTAGCTATCCTGGCTATCTTCGTACTGCCTTAGAATATATAAATTTGTTATTAGTAGATATATTATAAATTTGGTCTTTCTTTCAATGCAGAGTCCAAGACGAAAAAAAACTTCACAATAAGAAAACAATTCGTATAAAAAATGATTTTTTTTTTTATTGTGGCTATTCGGGTCAAAACCAACAAATCAAACATCATAAAAACTAGTTTAGCCTTTCTTGAGTTGTAGATGGTGTAACAAACTCAACTTTGTTATGTGGATAGACACAGTGCTTTCAATACAACCACACCTAATATTAAGTGGCGATGGATAGTAAGAACACAAAGCCTAGAGTTACTGCCGGTCAGGTGTTGCAGCCGTAAGTCGTCCCTCCGTGCCCCCTTACCTATTGCATTGGGGGACTCTGGTCTCACTAATGCAATAGGTAAGGGTAGTGCGTAACTTCATTAGCAGTGTCGAGCGATTCTCGGTAGCGGAAAAACTTATAGATTCATGTTACCAATGCTATGACGTCAGCCATCGTCAACATGCTACAGTATTTCAAGTATAAGGCGGCGTTTAAAGTGCTGGCGCTCAAAGATAAGTAACAAATTTTATACTTACGCACTTACGTATGTTTTAATTATGAATAAACATAATTCAGATGATGTAAAAATCAGATAAATGTTGTGTGTTAAATGTATCATACAAAATGTTTTTCCAGAGTTTCGAGTTTTTGCTTCTGCCGGACGTCTCCATGGCTGTCTAGTTTATTTTTTAAATTTAATAACTCTAATGGACAAACTAATAAGGTACTTAACTTTAAGGTACATACAAATAAGGGAATCGTGAAATAAAATTCGAATCATTTTTAAAAATGACAACATTGTATTTTATATACCAATAAAGTTACATCATTTTAACATTAAACAGTTTACAGTAGATAAGACATATCAGCGTCTCATTTCATATATATACCCTAATCTCATATAAAAATATTAGCCTCTCGTTCAACCAACTCTTGTACTGTTAGTAGTAGGTATTTACCCTTTATCGAATATTATAACTTCTGAAGTATTATGTATATATTATAATTAAATATTAAGTAACTCAAAACCTCTACGTAAAGTATTAAAAATATATAAATCATTTACAATTTGATTATGCATATATATATTATAGTTTCGCTTTTTCGAATTGAACGATTTAACGTATTTTCCTTTCCTGTCATTTTTATATCTACGGAAATATTATATAAATATTTTTGAATATATCAATACCTACTGGACACATACAAAATATAATCAACTTACAATAATACATTCCGAGTTTGTATCTAATTATTTCTAGAAGTTATGAGGAATAGGTATTTTGTTTAAAAACATAAACATAACATAAGCTCACGCCTGTTATCTCCGAAGGGATAGACAGATGTGAAATAACGAACTACACCACCCACATTTCGCCGAGCTTAGTTCCGTCCCAGATGCAACAGGGGGCGAGAGCCTGTCACTATACCGGGCTCAAATTCCAAACTCCGCGATTATACTGGGTAGAAAAACCCAATATCACTTGTCCCGACCCGGGGATCGGACCCCTAGACCTCAGAACGACAGTCGTACCGTAATACAACTGCGCCATCGAGGCATTGTATTTTGTTTAATACAAAGCAATTTACTTTTGCACTCGAATATAGCCTTTTACTTCTCTCAATACAGCTTTATATCAATCATATAAACCCTTTAAATAATTTAAAAGTAAACATTTATGATATTATTTCGATCTAAGATATGTGAAGGTAGAAAATATGATCAGGAAGGTAGGTAATTAACATTATTATTATTATGCATTATAAGTTTTTCTAAATCTTATTTTAAAGTCTTACACATATTATTAATAATTATTCAATACATAAAATTTAGTTGAAATAAAAAAAAATGTTTTTCTTAAATACTCGATATACATGTTGGTAAATTTAAAAGAAGATTTTACCTATATTGAATATATAATATTATGATTTTTCAATTTTGAAATTTTTATTAATAATTTTATAAACAAAAATCAATAGTCGCGTACAAGTCAAAAGAGTTGAGCCAAATGAGACTTCATTGTCGATAATATATTTTATATTTTGCATTCAAAAGTCTTATATTATTAACGCATACATTTTATTGTAGAAAAACAGTCATTTCAGCTCCCTTGAATTTTACATCGATTTATAGATTAATAAAAAATAACAAATTTTATTAGAACATTTGTCAAACTTTCTTCATTCTTTTCGAAACTACATTCATTTTTAGTACATTTAAATGTAACCACAAACCGTATTATACAGTTTTATATGTTAAAAACATTTACAATTCACTGAGTAAAATTCAAATCGAGCCAAATTCTGGCAAATTCATTTACGTGATGCATTTCCCCGAACAAGTAACTCATCGATACCGTAAGTGTTTCCTAAGCAAAGACAAATTCTCTATAATGGAATGATGTTTAAACGACGAACTAAACGAGGTAGTTTATAACCGTCGGACGGGAAACCGTTAGAAGTGATATCATGTGTGCTCGTAAATCATCCTTATTGCGGAACTTAAGTGAAATCACACAAGCGATGTAAATGTAAAAGTTTTTGACAGAATGAAATATATGTTCAAGCCAAATATGTTTACCTTATCTACTTCCTAAAAAACGTTTTTTTCCTATACGCATTTTCGATGGCGTTTCTAAACGAAGCAATACTTACATGTTAACTTAATAAACAGTATTAAGAAAGTACATGGTTTTATTATTAATTTAAATTTAAAAAAAATCGCGTTATCGCTTAAAGCTTTTTATTATCATTATCAAAGATATTTTGCTAAATAAGCACGAAAAGATAATCTTGAAATCTGTCATTACTTTCTGTGATAAACTTTAAGAGATATCACAAAATAAATTCCCTTTTATTAAGAGTTATAGCGTATTTGTAATCATTCAGATATGATTTTCAAATATTATCAATGTATTAAATAAAAATATTTTTTCATTGATAAGCTATGCTTGTTAGATTCATATCTACATATACAACTAATAAATAATCTCCAATTGAGTATACCTTTGTTAAATACATTTTATCAATGTACTTTTAAAGTTTAGTACGATTTAAAGCTTCATTTTTAGATTATAATGTTTCCTGATTTTTAAAGTTGTAAGATCAACCAATTTGTACAGTGTATTATCTCACATCTTTATTTGCCATATCATGAAAATTATTTTTCAATCTTATTACAGCAAATCTCATCTGATCTCACCTGTGTCTATTCAGGAGTTAATTTTCAAATTGACTGATCTTACTAAGACGTAGTAAATAAGATAACAAAATTATAGGATAATGTTTTAAGCAATCCATCTACTTTATTGTCTGATACTAAAAGAATGTTCATAACATTCTGTATTTGTGTAATAAATCCATTTTTTTTTAATTATTATTGTGGAAAAATATATAATCTTCCGCGAAAATGTTATACTTTTAAATATTTTTCTATATATGACAACATTACATTATTATACATTGTACATGGATTTCAAATATCTCTTGTATATGGTATGAACAAGTCTTGAATTCGAAATGTGCGCTTAGATATTCAAATATGTATGACAAAATACATACATTTATGATTTAAAATTTAAAGGGACATTTTGATGAAAACAGATGTCGTTTTTAACGGATATTATCGTACTTTTAGTTATTGTTTTTAATTTAGAAATTTTATAAGCAATTATTGTAGTATTTTTTATATTGATAAAACTATACTATGTAAATTGTCCAAAATTAGCCAATAGTTTAAGAATCTAAAGACATGAATGATTAAATAAAAAAAGCGATAAAATCTTTTACATGTATCTTTTTTTTCAATAATAATATCCAACCTAACTCATTTCAAAATTCAAACTCTACTACGTCTATATCGAAACACAACTAATTTCAAACAATCATATAACTATTGTTTACATTCATATTATATTTTCTACATCAACAGATATATTTATATCTAAATCTACACACTTACATATTGACTCTACAGTAAATGGACATACAACCGTACTTTCTAATCACATTTACTTATATTTAAGCATTTTTGGCATTCGGAGATATTTCTGCCGCCCGCGTTTTTCAATTACCCAAATCCATATAATTTTCTCGACGATGGCCATTCATAATTTCAGCCGTTGAAACTTAATCTCTTCATCTGTGAAGGGATAAAACCTTTTGAAGCTGTTAAAATGCGGATTTCGGGCTTACATTTAAAATACTTTCCAAGGTGTTACAAGTCAATGACTTCTTGATAAGTCTCCAACTGAGACGAAGGTCTTTCTTTGTAGGAAATAGACAATAGTGCTTGATACTTCTCACCTAGTTCTTTATAATCTCAAAAGGCTATACTGAGTTTATTGTAAAGCAAATCTGTATACTTCTGTATAAATTCATTGTTACAATAGTTATTATGACTCTATTTCTTTAAATGTTTATTATAATACTATAAAATTATAAAAACGGATAAATAAAAATTTTTAATATAGTTTCAGTAACATTTTGTGCAAAAGGTCATAATTTGGGTTCGATTATAGTTTTGGAAATATAATGTTATCTATAATTAAAATAAATACAATTCCCTATAGAAAAGACGCTGGCAAATTCTTCTGCCATGTCAGTCGAAGGCGCAAAAAATTTAACATTCTATTTGATCTAAATCAAATTCAAGTTTTTAGGATATCAGCAGTAATTTTTATATTGAATTAATTATCTTGCGTTATTTGACCTTGTATTATGAAATTTGGTCGCATTCTACATCAAGTCAATTAAACAATAATATAGGTACAAGTATATTCTGCAGTTAACACAATAACTCTTTGGAAAGTTCTAGCAATTCGAACCACCACTTTGTTACACTATTGAAAGAATTTTATATTAATGTGACACCGGCAGAATCGTCTATGTAATTCACAGTATACTATTAACTTATTAGTTAATATAATAAAATAAGAAATAAATCAAACTACCTACAAGAAATTAAAGATACAGAGCAGATATCTGTTTCAAGTCGAATGATCTATTTTCCTTATAACGTCATTGTCAAATGAATCTGCTATGTACACTTTTAGAAAATTTTAACATTTCCACTATGATTATGGATCGTTTACTAACCCAATTTTCGTATAAAATGACCAATGTGTCGCTCTAAGTATTATAGGGTGAACTCTCGTTGCTATAAAAAATTTGGTACACGCAACAAAAACTGTTAAAATTCTTTTCTGAGAATGTATTAGTTCAATTACCTTCCGATCAAACAGCTCAAGCCGGCGTTCTGCTGATCGTTTGTCGGCACGTTGATGTTAGTCGGGAGGCTCTTGTTGAGCGGATACCATTGCGCGACCGGTTTACGAGGATTGTCCAACATCTCAAGCCAATGCTCACGTCCGATACCAATAAGCGAGGATCCAATCGCAGTGCATCCAATAAGTTCGTTAGGGCTGAGTCTGTATAGAAAATATTAAAAAATATCTATATTTATATTTAAAACAAAGTCGGGTTAGTTACGCCATTTACAACTACAGAACGGCTGTAATGATTTCTATGAACTTAGTTGGCTTTGTCTCCGCACCGAATAGCTAAATAACTATTAAAACAACTTAATGATTTAAAACATTTTAAAAAATATTTAAGATTTCTTCATACGGGTAGTTTGTACGAAACAGAGTTTTTTAATGATATCACGAGAGAGGATTATTGTGTTGTAAAGACAGTGTGACTTAAATATTCCGACATGATAGTTTTGAAGTTGTTTAATTTTGAGTGTCGATTTTTATTTGTGAAATATGTTAGTACTACTGATTACAAGTTACTCTAAAGTAAATTATTTCAAGCTGGCAATATCTCAAGTAATAAATTAATTAGCTATTAATAATTACACTCATAAAAGTATAATGAAACTATTTCCGATTTGATTAAAATTAAATTTTATAAACTAACTTTACTTTCTCTAACCTACCTATCATAATCAATGACTTTGATAAGCAGAGTGACGTCAAAAACATTCTCCGATGGTAAATCGAAAACCAAAGCTTCATTATAAACGGGGCAGAGCGTGTTCTTCTTAACCGTTGTCTTCTTTTTCTTGATCCTCTTTCCTTGGCAGATCAGGCAGATCTTCACGTAGGGATCTAAGTACAAAAGAAGAGTACAAATTTGGATAACAGTGCATTAGCGTGAGTTATTTGTGAGTATGATAGTTTTAACCGATGAATAATATCAATATTTTATTGCCGTAAATTAAGTATTTTTGTATGATGAAGTAACGACGGGTAGAGAAGCTAGTATAGTATAAAATTCATTAGAAAGAATTACACATTCATACAGTTGCTTTCATAAAAAAGTGACTACAATATACATTTGAGAGTTAGCTAGACGACATTTCCACATCACCTAACACCAAAACGGAACACTGACACCGGTAAACGTCAGTCAGTGAGATCAAACGGCTGTTTAATACCATACGATTTGTATTGAGAGTTTCATATCCGTCGTAGCTCATTCTTTGGTTCTCGTTTGATGTTGGCCCCTATACTTGAGATACGTCACTGTCTCTGAATATTTTATTTTCTGTATTGTCATATACTTTTCGTTACCTTCATAAAAACTCAAATGGATCTTCTTTTTTGACAGGTCATATTTTACCCGTATATTGAAGATCTTTCGATACACGAATGTAAAAATACAGTAGGGATATCTAAGTTAAGAAAAGATAATACCCATATTGTTTAAAATCTATGCAAATAAATCACATCTTTTTCAAAGCGATATAAGTGGTATTTCATATGATAGAAATCCACAATTACTTTATTGTCCTATGTTCCTATATCAATTATTGCATATATGTATTGTTTTAAAGTTGGATTTATGGTTTTATATGCTGCATATTATTTACTAGCACGATATGAACAGCTTAGGAAGTTTTGTTGACAATCTATCTAACTTTGGTTTTTATTTAGCTGTTTAGTTAAACGAAAGTTTGAACAATTATCGACGGGAATTCTCTTGTTCGTAGTCACCATTATTACTTAATAAATCTTTTTAAACTATATAGTCTCAGCGCTTTGATCACTATCTCACCTGGTCTGATAATAAACACACTAAGCCCAGAAATACTAACTCTCAAAGGATTATGCCGGAACACACCTGTTGATGCTTGAACTAAAGTAGTAGGTGGATTTCGAGAATGATCATCTAGAAACGCTAAAGTCATATTAATGAATCACTATTTAAAAAAAAACTAGAAAAAACACTAACAAAATGAACGATATTATGGAACATTTAAAAATCCAGTTCCTAACTTTAAACGAAAACAAAATAAATAAAGAAGCGTTAATTAAATTGAAATAAAAATACTAGACGGAGCTTATTTTGAAATAAGTACGTTTATCGTTCAAAGTTTGTTAATCGAATTGTCTCACCGCAGAATAAGGTACGTGACCGAATGCCGGTTTTACCGCTTTATTTTATCGAGTTTTGACAACGTAAGATAAATTACACGTTTTCTGAAAAATACGAGCGTACACTGTCGGGGAGAAATGTGTAACAATTTTTCCATACTCTTTTCTATTATCCTTACATCTAACAGTTTGTTATCCTTAAACAATGAGTGTAAAAAGGCTACACGTACAAAACTTGTTTATGGATATTGTGCTAACATCACTACAAATAACGTTATTACTATAAACCATTTAACTTTGACAGTTGGCTAAAGTTCTATAGAAAGCAGTCTAGTTAATCTCTACATCTATTTATTTATTTATTAACATTAAAATTCACAGATCGTATAAAAAATACATATAAATTAAACTGATACATAAAATAAAGAGCCAAAAATGAATTTATCACTATTTAAAAACTAATTATAAGACAATGTTTACATGGTGTGTGTGTATGTATGAGTGCGTGTGTATGTAATGTGTATAAATGTGGATAAATTTTGTGTTATTTGTTTACTAACGAGATTTTCATTTGATTTGATCGTAAATTCGAAAGTTTGATTTCAATATAGAACTGTTTTTCTATGAAATGCACATAATTAGATATATCTATGTATGATGCAGCTACAGTCAACTATGTAAAATCACAATCAAAAAATATATAAGGTCTACTCCAAAAAAGAAACTCCATTTTATTAGTAATTTTAAGTTGAAGATACTTTAGTTTGATATTGTTTTTACTAAGTACTATTTGTTGCTTAAAAAGTGGAACCAGGTAAATACTCAAGTAAACGTTTTATACAATGCAATATATACCTGAAGATCCGTTGATGTCCATGGCTTTCAAGTTCCTTCCCTTTATAACAGTGACAGTCAGCCGCCCAGCAGTAGGTAGGTAGCACAGAGATAGCATCAGCTCACCAAGATCTTTCTTCTCCTTTATACAAAGAAAAAACCATTTTTGGGTGTTCATTAAATAAAACCGCAATTGCAGTAATTATTAATAAAATGAGAGCTTTGTGGTCACTTAGTTTCGTGTCATTACAAACTGCAAACTTGTCGTATTTTTATAGAAACTTATGTATAAACACGAATAACCAAATAAAGAAAAAAAGTTTCCACTTTGTTGTCCCAACTGAATTGAACTTCGGATTTTGTATTAGCTCCATTAGGGTTTAAAAAATTAAATAACTACACAATGGCGGATAAAAATATCATCCACTCTTCTTCAATTTTCTACAAATTAGATAATACAAATCAAATATATTTAGAGAAATAAATGTAAAACAACATCTTAAATAGACATAAAAATTTAAAGAATTTTAGCTATATTAGACACCGTAAAAATCCCATCGCTTGAAGATTATCATCGTAAGAAAATCCCAAAAGGGACGCCCACTGCCTCTACGCTCTCTTAAATTACATATTATGATATTTAATATTCAAAACACCTTACACCTCAAGGACTGCGTCAGGACGTGTGACAAAGGTATCTAATACCCTTGAAAACTGGGCGAAAGGAGGTCGAATAAAGACGCAAAAGAGCAAGCTCGTGTACCGTAATGATTAATGATGTAAGCTTATTCTATACTTTAGTATATTCAATATTAAATGAACATACTTTTGAATGAATTTCGGAAATAGATAATCTTTCCACTCAATACATCAAAATATTTTGAGGGTATCAAAACAGGTTTGTACTTCATCTATTTTAAATAGGTTTGTTAGAAACAAACAGGAAATTGAATTATATTTTGCTACTTTAGTTCGGGTTTAGAATTACTTGAGATTTTCTTATCAGCAGTATCAATATTGTTTCCAGTTATATCGCTATGCTGCTATGGTGGTACTTCAGCTTCTTCTACTAATTTTGTTTGTATTATAAAAACACTTAAATGTTGTTTCCTTTAGAATATAAGACGTACAACTAAGACAGTCTCATTTAGACCTTTGTAATATACAGCCGACTATTTTAAATATACATTATGTGAAACCTGTTTTGCGTTATTATTTTGTATCATATGATTTAGAAACACTCGGTCGTTTTTCCTCGACTAATCATTACCAAACTAAAGATAACTTCACCGTATACTACATAATTGGAATGTTTGTGTACTATTGTACCATACACATATTTAAGACAAAAACGCAACAATTCAGCGCATTTTAGCAATCAAAGTTTTATATGTTTTCCACTATTCATACATTATACCATCGAATCATCTACATAAGTCTACAAATCGATTCTCATGAAATTCACCTGCGGTGCGGCAAGTACGTTCATGGTGTACTCGATCTCCTGATGAAGATCGGCAGACTCCAACAATCCTTTTAGGACAACGTGGCCGATCAGATCGTGCCGGCTGAACCGGTCAAAATCGTACACCGAGAACTGGATGTAGCGTTGACGTAACTCCTCATATGGCACGCTGGGAGGCACAAGTTATTTATTAATAGAATGCTTTATAACTTTATGCATTTTATTTTAATCATAGAGAGAGAGTACACTATTTATAAAACATGACCTCACACTTTAGATATGGTTGTATAAGCTCTAACATTTGGTTTGAAGGAAAAGGATATATCTTACTCGCTCAGTCTCAACTAAAGACTATAGACGTTTATATTTCACAACTTTCTTACCTGAATAGTTTTTATTTTTCACCACACGTATTACTTAATACCAGTAAAACACTCTATTAGCTCGAACCTTAACTAATTTACTACTCTGTTGGTTTTAACCGTTAAAAAATTTATGTACTTGTTTGATTATGCCACATATGTTCATATTCCTTTTTTAAGAACTTACGAGTACACAACCAATTACGATAATTTGAATATAAATGATCGAAAATACATATGTAATGGCTTTCGACTGAGTATCTTAAGGGGTCGTTCAAAAATTACGTAATTAAATTTGACATATTTTAACCCCTACATCACCTTGTCAGCAACAGTAGGCGAAGAGGAAATTAATAAGTAAATATTGCTTCCCAATGTCATCAAGGCAAAGTATAGACCGCTAGTCCCCATCGTTACTTAAAGACTTGAACAGCACCTAAGAACTTGCCACAAAGCCCAGTAAATAGTTTTAAAAGAATTAGAGAATACAAAACAGAGGACATTGACGTTATTCAATAACTTTAATATGTCGATTACCCATAAAAAAGAGACAAAAGGAAAACAATGGAAAGCTGGCGTAAACGCCAGGTTAGTGCTCAAGGGGCTAATATTATATAAATGTTTAAGTTTGCGATACGTATTGACTAGACGACTCGCGAGCTTCTTGTAAAAGCTGTGAGCACTCGGACCCCACGGTCTTAGAGCCTCAACCCCGAACGGCACAAATATGTAACCCTCACCAAGGGCAGCATATTTAGCTGCGCCGGCCCTCAAAGAGGTAACTGAAAGATGTAACAATGCCAAAGTATCGAGGCGAGTAGCATCTCATACCAAAGACTGTCCCATCTTCCAAAGCATTTGCCTCATTCCATTGGGTCTTTTGCCTGCGTCACGCACTAAACCAATAGGTTTTAAGCTGGCTGGTACATTAACACTGGCAAAAGTTCTACGTAAAATGTCACTAAGGCTGGTGTGACGTGAAATACGCGCGCTCTTACTAGTAAAAGCCAGACTGTTAGTAAATTGAGTATTATTAATCTTCAGCTTTTGCCTAACATTATACATCCAACCTCACAGATGCAAGTTTGGTGCTTTAAATGCTAAAGACTTTGCGTACAAAAAAACTCTAATAATTATTATTAAGACTCTCACTTTGCTCTTACCCTCGGAGCGTTTAAAACAAGTGTAATGAAAACTTTTTTCAACTTTCCCTTCGGTTCTTTGAACCCTCGAAAACTCTCAATAAACTGTGAGATTTTGTTTTTCTTATAGATTAACTTTACCTTTGGAATTCTTCACTAAAACACTGTCAATATTTACGTTTCTAAAACAAAATGATGTTAACGTAACTTTACATTTATGTTTTTGTAATAAAAGATTTCAAACATTTATTAGTATTCTAAACCGAACATTAACAAATGTCTAATTCTATTAAGAGGGCATTTAAATATAGATATTTTCAAGCAATAGTATATCTATACAAATTGACATAAACGGTAAGTTTAAGCGATGATGGTGCAGTGGGTAGTGCAGCTGGATTCTGCGTCAATGGACTCGTGTTTAAATACTCTTATCCAACTCTAAAATCTAACTGAGCTTTCGGTGAAAGAAAACATCGTGAGGAAACAAACCATAGCTTGATAATAGAGCATATTAAAATAATGCATGCCTAAGTAGCTACCTACTTAGAAAATCTGTCGCCAAATACCAATAGATGTGTTCCGGCAGGGTTACTTAGGAACCAGAACCTCTAGTATCTCTTAACATCAGGTGAGATTGTGGTCAAAGTGTTGAGCCTATACCATGTAAAAAAAGAATAAGAAAAAAAAGAATTTAAAATTAATGATTAACCCTTTGAGCACTTACCTGGCGTTTACGCCAGCTTACCTATTGTCTTATTTTTATGGGTACTCGAGACATTAAAACTATACGTAGATATTGTACACTATAATAATAGAGTTTGAATAAATAAAGCATTTTAAATAACAATGACCAACAATGCATTGTGACTCTACACTATATAAAAGCCCGCATAATCCCTAAGAGGCTTTTTCCAACAGCGAGATGTTTAAAGACAAGTAAGTAATAATTATCATACCACACGGGAACGTACGCGAAAGTAAATAAATGTAATTAATAATGCTGTTAAAAGTAAAATTAAAGAACGAAGATTTTTTTTTTAGTTGTGAAAAAAACTCAGTTGTATTAAAAAATAATGTAAAACTAATCAACCAAAAAATCACTTATAAAGAGAAAAGAATTAAATTAACATTTCAGTAAACAGTTTCAATGTTCGCATCAGAGTAAATATTTTAACTTAGAAATGTGATCCAAGCAACAATCATATACGCAACAGTAACAACTATAGTCAAGTTTGTTATTTACGGGCAAATTCTGTAAAAAAAGCCTGTTCTTATCGAAATAATACAATAACAGAAAATAGTATTTTTAGCTTCAATACCTTCGGATGGGTAAATCGATATAAAGACAAATTAGCACTTTATTAAAACAAATAGAACAAAACAGACTTTTTGTAGCGAATCACAAACTACCGTAGGGAGGTGGTAATAAAAAATATTGTTCACATTTCAAATTACTATGCAATTGTTTCTAGTTTCCAAATCAATCTTACAATTACTTTTATATTCAAATTGCTCCAATAAAAAAAAAATACAGTCCATGCTACTTGCTGATAAAATGATTTATATGTAGGTGAAAGAATTATTTATATTAGTTAAGTAGCTATCCATATAAAATATGCATACACAAAAAACAAATCCTTTCTCTTTATAAAATTAGTTTAGATAATGAAGAATAATTTAAGCAATGTATGACTTAATTTATTTGTTCTAGAAGTTCAAAAAGAATCTTTTAAGATCAGACCTGAACAGGAAAGTTTCATTGAAGATCGGGTTGAGATTCTTGCGGTGGACTTTGGTCTGGAACTTTTTCTTGCGGTCAGGTAGAAGGAACACTTTGATATAAGGGTCACTGCTCCCGCTAACGTCTTTGATAGGAAGATCGCGAGCTTCGAATATCTAGAACAAAGTATTACGTTTAAACAAATAATTATGACAAACTATGATTATATTACATCGACTATTGATTATAAATTTTATACATTTTTGATGCAACTTTCAAAAGCGATAATGGCGCAGTTTGCAGTGCTGTCGGAGACGCGGTTTCGCGATTTTTTAACTTTAAAATCAGCCTGAGCTTACGGTGAAGGAAAACATTGTAGAAAACCAAGGTGCGGTGGTAGGGTATTTTCTAATATTGCCTGTCTGGGTAGCTACCACCATGTAATTTGAAAACCTATCGCCAAATATCAATAGGAGTGTTCCGGTAGCATGCCTACAGTACCTCTAGGCGTAGTGTGTTTATCATCCTAGACCACATCGTCACTTAACATCAAGTGAGATTGTGGTCAAAGCACTGAGCCTGTACAGTATTTAATAAAAAGGAACTCGTAACAAGCTGAATCAATTGGATTTAAATACTGTAATTGATTACCCTTAAACAAGAGAAGCCATCGTCAGATAACTGCAGGGGGTAAGCGACTGTTATTATTTCAATATTATCACTCTTGTAAAAATATAGTATGTTTACATTTAAAGTAAGCAATAACAGAAAATAAAATTAGATTCAATTTTAATGGTAATAATAATATTTAAAAGTAAGGTAATATAATATAATAAAATAAGTATTCCTGCAAATCAACAGAATCCCATTCCCAATTAATTAAAATTCACTCACTCGTACACTCTACCGAATTTTAATTAATAATATATTTTTTTAATTAAAATTTTCCACACTTATGATGGATGAAATTACAAAACGGAAACGTCATCTGATTATGAAATATGATCTGCTCCGTACATCCGTTTCTGGTGTCATGTTTGTCACCGCGGAGGGGATTCAGCCACTTTAAATTAATTGAATCTTCCAGAGCGTTTTTTTTTACTGAACAATTTTTTTTCAGTACGTTTTATTCAGTAGAAACCGTCAGATATATTCAGCTTCTCAGCAATAGTCAGCAAAGTTCTAACCCTTTCCTTCTATTAAAAAGCAAGCTATCGCATTATTTTGAAAAAATAAATTGGAAAGTAAACAGTTCACTATATATATTCAATTAAAATTGAAATTGAATTAAAGCAGACGCTTGTAATATAAAAATAACAACTCGTTACAAATCTTTATCTGTCTGTCTATTTGTTTCCGCTGGACCGATTTCGAGGAGGAGACTTTTTCTAGCAAATAGCTCTGGTTACTTCGCGTAACTTAGGCTACTTTTATTTGTTGAAAATGATTAGGGTTTCGCGTAAAAAAAACTTAATAAAATTGTGAATAAATTTCGATTCATTGCACAGTTTTAGATGATGACAATATACCGTAGATGATAAACTATCGATAGTCACTATCGTAATACCGACATACATCTTTTATGGCTATAAAGCCTTTACGTATATCAGGATACAAATTAGCAGATCTCGGAACGCGATCCGCCTTAACAGATATAAACAGACCTATATTGAGTTTTTCGGTGTACGGTGGTTAGGATCCAGATGGGTTTAATTCCTCCACTATTCTGGTAACTGCTTAATCTACAATGGCTGGTTCCATAACGTCACACGCAACAGCGTGTCAATATGGCGGGTTATTACCAACTATGTCAGCCCTACAACACCATAAATATATTTCCCACGTTAATGTGATCAAAATTTCGTACTATATTAATTTACATAGATACATAACGTCATCGCTCTCTGCCATTAGGGTAGACAGAGACTACATCCTTCCCCCTGCTAAGTTTCTGACATACGTTTTAGCTTCTTCTACTTTCATACATGTTCTTCGGTTACGGATACTTTTGACCTGACTTTTTTCCAGAACCTCCTCGATCTGGTCGAGATACATTCGCCTAGGACGTACCCCCGCCTTGTAAATTGATTTCGTCAATTTTCTTTCATCCATATCATGTATTTACTTTTTATAAAGAGAAGCGATTAGGTCATCATTACCTACTCTATTTCTTCTATTAATTCTTCTTTCAACTCTGAAAACACAATTAACTACCCACGTCGTTTAGATAAAAGTAAGATATAAAACATTTATTGACCCCGTTTCCGGCTGTGTTATACCCATCGAAATTGGAGTTACTGCCTACTTTTTAATATATCGGTCGCTGACCCGACTTTTCCAGGAAAATTTCAATAAAAATGAAAAAGAATTGAAATCGATATGAAATATTCAAGAAAAAAAAAAGCAAAATTAAGCTATGATTATAATAAAAAATTATAGAATTTTTTATGACAAACTGCCGTTGCTACCACGGTGTTTATTGTTTTTCATTTTTTATGAATTTAAAACTATTTTCATAAATTTTGGAAACTTTTTATGCTCAAGTTTTTTGAATACTGGTTTTAACAAGTTGCCCAAAGTGGGCAATGAACTAAAATACGATTAAACCAATAACGCAATGTATTAATGATATTTATTATAATAATATTATCAAACTATCTCAATTCACCTGATTTGTAAATATACGAGTATTTTTTAAGATAGGTATTTATTCTCTTGTAATAATCTTGTAAAATAAATCCTGTCTATGAATCTATTGTATTATTTTTTTATAGCTATATATTGAATTCTACAACCAATTTTACATTTTTAGATTTTAAAATTTCAATTCAACCAATTCTTTTAAGTTTATATCTCGCGTCAACCATAAAAGTACCTAATTAAGTGTATTTGCGTCAGATTTAAACCAAGTTTTTTTATCTCCTTTGAAAACTTTAATATTCAATTTAATAGTATATAATAGAGTTTGTTTTACCATCGTGTACGTATAAGTTATCCGCATGTTACCGCATGCCAAAATCCAGTCTAGACGCACAGACAAACGCACTGTCCGACTGGCTTATCGACAACCTTACACAGATTACCAACGGATTATTCCAAAGGTGTGCATGAGACTGTGCCGTAGCCTCAAGGCTTCAACAACAATTGCATTATGTAATCTATGGCAAATGTAAATGTATTTACCGCCTCTATCTTATTTACTTTATGTAAATGTAATATGTAAAAAAATGTTTGGTAATCGATTATTGTGTGTCAATGATACGCACAATAAACGGTCGTCATTACAAATTGTCCATTTTATTGAATATAAAACTACTGCAATAACAATCTTATATTTACTATGCAGATATACAAATGTTATAGACTTCATAGTCGTCATTATAATTTTTAAGCTATTTGCAAAGAAAACAAAAAAAAAGGATTAGTCTAAAATTTTTAAGTTGTTAAAAATATTTTATGGACAACCATGATTAATGGACAACCATTCTGCAGGCTCAGTGCTTTGATCACACTCTCACCTGATCTTATGTGACGATGTGTTACCATGCCATGGTTACATATTAATTCCATCGTGTATCCTATTAATTTTAGTTTCCGAAACATTTCCCGTCCGATTTGTATGATAATTCAAATCCAATCTACTATTAGAGTTCAGTGAACTCTGTTACTAAGATATTTCGACTCAAATCACGCAGCATCTGGATTGCGAACATATAACGAAGGTAGGGGCTTTACGAGTTTAGCTAGGAAACGTGTTCGCTCTACGTAAGTAATGATTTCATTACTTCAACAACCTAAATACAATTTCATTACTGGTCATAAACTTTACGAGGATGTGTTACTTAAATTGATATTTTTTTGTACATGGTATAGGTTCAGTGCTTTGAGCACAATCTCAACCTGATCTTAAGTGACGATGTGGTCCAAGATGGTTAACACACTAAGCCTAGAGGCCTAGAGCCTAGAGATAATGCTCGTACATCTGTTAATACTTGAATACTATCATCAAGTTCAGTGGTTCTCAACTTTTTCTTGACCATAGACCACTTTGATTTCTTTATTGATAGCTGGGACCACCATAAATAAGGTAAAAACTATACAACCATGACATGACAGAAGAGAAAACTCGAAATTTTTGATAAACTATTTATTTTTTCGTTTGTTTAAATTTCATAATTTGTTACTTATTAACATCTAACATATGATAGGCATTCGAACGCGTATCTTCCTAACCACCAACACCACAATTTCTAAAGAGATACTTTTCTGCTTTACTGGATCTCAAGTAATGCTGACGAAATAACATAACATTTCCTTCAACAAAAGCTTAATCTTATTTAAGACAAGAGAGGTAAATACCCAGAACCCAGGAGGTGTTTCAATTCCCAACTAAGGAGGCTTTTGTACTCGTCACCAGCGTGATACAATGACAAAAGTTCCGGAGAGCTGTCAAAGCCATTTTGGTTAACAGTACATATTTAGTCAATTCCAAATAAAGAGTAGGATTCTCACTTATGTCTTTCTTCGCAGTAACCGACCACACTACTTTTCCATCGTCCATAATTCCTTTTCGTTCAAAGTTAATATTTAATAGAGCAATCCATCATTATTATAAGTGTAATATCATTTGATCAAAAACCAGGATTACAAAGGTTATCGACATACCAATATTTAACGCTAAGAGTTAAATTATTTGGTTTACTTCGAACTAAAATGCGAAATATTTAGACGAAATACAAGAGAATTCGACTTAATTCAAATCTTTGAATGATAAACGATTTAATAAATTTCAAACGAGACTGTCATCATTATTGACCGTAAAAGTGTGTACAATAAATTAAATGGAGGTGTAATTAATTATTCTATAAGTATTTAAGTTGTTGAAGGATTGTGATTTAAATCATTGTGAACTATACGTAACTTACTAATTCAAATTCTCTTCAATTTGTCTTCTCTTGAGCCAAAAAGTATGCTTTCTGTGAACATTTCTGCAATTACGTTTTCTAACGGCGGGTTCAATATAATTGAACTTAATAATAATTGATATATAACCAAAAATATATCAGTTTTTCTTACTGATCACATAAAAATGATCTGGCATTTTAGATAAAAAAGTAATGATTTTTTTTATTTCCGTAGGTAAAACAAACTGAGATCACGTATTGATGAAACCCAAACAAGACGTGTTCTTGAAATTAATTTGTAATAATGACTATCAATCACTATCTTATACTGTTGCGTTTACCATTTAGGTAGTCATGTAAGCACGAATTTCAATTTTTACTAAGTTTAAAAATATAATAGTTTAAATCAATTTGAAGTGAAGACCATTTTTTATCTAATAACTCAAGAAAAGTGATGAAGATAAGTTCGCTTTATCTGTCACAAATCGCAGTTTATAGGTGACATACGTCTACTGATAAATAAACCTCGGGTATGAATCAATAAAATATCTAGAGTACATATAAAACATTTACAGACAAATCTTTGTTCTTAAATTCTTTAAAGCTTTATTTACAAACTATTTACTATTCAAATACGCAATAAAACAGAATAAAATCTTTTCTCATTAGTTTTTAATGTTACACACATTTGTAATATTGTGAAATATAATTTATTTGAAATATTTGACTTCAATTCAGATCTGTTTGATATATTTTTGATTGGCTTTATATTTTAAAGATAATCATTTGGATATTTTCTATCATATTTACTTTGATATTACTTTATTATATATTTCTTTTGAACTGAATAAAACAAAATCTGAAGCTAATGCAGCTGTAGTTAGTGAGTATTATTTGGTTAGGACTAACTGAATTAATCAGTCCTATGTCATTTATACCAAGGTTTGCGTCTGCATAGTAAATTTGAAAAAGGTGTACGGATTTTATATGCATGAAAGAGATGTATCAACTTAGTTAGACGTAGAAATATGAGATTTTTTTTATGAATACATTCATTGAACTCGAGATTATGACCGGCTTACCTTGCAGCCTAGGACTCATTCAATCTTTTACAGGCTCCAAAGCGAGTCACTATGTAAGTATACGATAGTCGCGGTCTAGTTGAGGGTAGTATATACAGATTGAAGGGTTTACATCATAATTATAATACCTTTTACATTTCCAGTATTACAAGCTATTTATATTTATCCGAACCCTCCGTTAGCACATCAATTCGTGCTTCTAACATCGACTGAGAATTGAAGAAACCCTTGTGCTCACTTCCAGCGTGATACAGTAGAACTTTATCAAACAGAAATATACCTTCCGTAAGGAACCTTTGTATATATTTATAAAAAATAGGTTTCAATAGGGCTAATTTCTATGAATTTTCGTGATGGTAACGTAACAACTCGACTTAAACAAGAGATTTACACAAATTTGTAAAACTAGACACCAGAGTATACGAATAGTTATATTTTTTGTAGATTTTTTGGAGTTACTGGCGTGGTTTTTGTCTCTCATGTTGTAGTTCTTGTTTTCAAATCATTAACTTACAGTATATAAAAATCCTTATTGTGTTATTTTGGTGACTTTATACGTGATTTATAATTTGGTTATTATGCAGAAATGAAGTGAATTGAAAAAAAAATAACACTAAGTCTGAATTATGAAATCTCCAATCAATTCTTCCTTGGAACGTTTAACTAATGGCCGTCGCTTTGTTGGACTTTGAAGATTAGTAATATAATACGAAGTTAGGCCTAAAGAACTTATATTCAAGGCAGTATAAATAATTTCGGGATGAGAGTCCAAGCGTTCACAATAAAGCCCGGTGAAGCTGTTATTATCCTTTAGGTGAATAGTGACATAATATTATGTGACGGAAATCACCTACCTTCACGACGAGCGCTTCCACCTCCTGATCATATCGAAGGGCGAAGTGTAATTTTCCACAAAACTCAAGCTCAGCGCTATCGGTGGACGATTGACGTACTAATTCATTCTTGTAAAGTTCAGGCTGAAATTTTAAAATTATATTAGTCCTCTTATAATAATATGCTTTTTGGCAAAGGTTATATTTCAATAGGATTATTAAATAACACTTAGAAATATTAATTAATTATTTAATGACCAATAAGAGCGCAGTGTGCCAGCCGGGGCTAAACGGACTAACCTGGATACATTAGAATACATAGCGCTAATGCTTCAGTTTTATAGAGTTTTATTTATTACCGTATAAGTTAAGCGGATGGCCATAATCTCACCTGGTGTTAAGTGACGATTTCAACTTAAATAACACTGGCTCCGCGATTTCGTTCGTTATTATTTTAAAATTAAGTGTTGTTTTAACCGACTTCAAAAAGGATGAGGTTATCAATTCTTCTTTTTTTTTTTTTTTGTATGTTTTTTACGCGATTTCTCCAACAATCCTGGACCGATTTACAATAATTTTTTTATCTAAAGAGTACACTCCCGTGGCGATCCCATTTCCAAATCAGGGTCTGATCAATGGAACTGAGGGAAATCGAAAAAAACCCTCGAATATTATAGAAACATCACGAGTTTCAGACATTCGTTTCCAAAGCTATGATGTAGGCTTTACAGCTATACCCAAAAGTGGATAATTAAATTTAAAAGTAGAAAAATAAACTTTAGTAATTAAAAACAAAACCGACTTCAAAAGTATAAACAAACATAGATATATACATACATACACACATGTAAACATACTCTTATAATTAGTTTTTAAATAGTGATAAATTCATTTTTGGCTCTTTGTTTTGTGTATCGGTTTAGTTTATATGTCGTATTTTATACGAGCTGTGAATTTTTAACGTAAATAAATAAAAATGCACTAAAAAGCACTTTGTTTTAAAATCATCAATAATTTTGTAATCGGTGCCAGCTTACGGATAACAAAGTGGTGTGTTTTTTTTAAGGTGTTTTTAAATGTATCCATAACAAACAAAAAAAAAAATTCTAACTCTTTATAGAATTCTAGATATTTAATATTAATCCAAACAATTCAATACATTCAAAAGAAATTTAAAACTATCACTCTTAAATAACACAACTGGCTTTTTTTTTACCAAATAAATCTCTTATTAAGTAGAAAATTGCGTAGAGAATACAGTCTGAAACAACTTTTTACAATTTCAATTTAAACTTTCGTAGGTATAGATTTACTGTAACGTACTCGGGTATCATGAAAGTTATAGTTTTATTTGCAAATCCAGACTAGTTTTATGATTGTAAAGTAAGTACACAGTCGGAAACTATAACATTTATGACTAGTAAATCCATTTTAAACATCATTAAAAGTTGTACAAAGGGCAATTAATATACAATTTATTATTTATTTATTTATATGGTACATACCAACAGGGTACAAACAAACAAAAACGCAGAAGGAAATAACAAATAAAACATAACAATGTTGTGCCCCTAATTGAAGGCGAACAGAGCTTACAACATTTTCGAGCATAATTTTTTTTTGTGAGTTTATTATTATTATTATATGTTATACTATACGTGAAAGTAAAAAAATCATATTTACTTCATTTTAAGAAATATTTATAAATTACTAGAGAAAATGTCTGGATTTTGATAGTAAATGCCTGCACAGTGCACATGTACAAAATGGGAGACTGTTTCCCTAATGATTTTAGAGTTGGATAGATCAGCTTGAACTGACGTCTATTGACGTGGAATCCAGTCGTACTAAAATTAAGGGTCTAAGATTTTTCTGTGATATTTTAATGCTATTATTTTTTTTAATAATTGTCCATCTATCAGTCAGATAATTTGATAACTTATATTAAAACACTACTTCAAACAAGGATCCTCTGGCTTAGAAGGAGTGAGAATTTAGCATTTTCAAGCGTTCCTCGTAGCTGCAATCAAGTGGGCCAACATGATGTTTAGCACGTATTTGTTTGAAGAATCGTTTTTTACTTTTTCTAGATTAGCCACATACACTTCGTAAATGGGACTCCATATGATAGAATTGAATTCCAACTGACTTCTTACCAGGGCGTTTAAAATGATCATTTTAGAAGTGAAACTTTTAAAATAAGTCGAATTTCTGGAAATAAATCCCAGCATTTTGAAGTCCTGAGTGTATATGGTGTGAGTGACTGAGACAATCAGTCAAAAGGGAAATTATGTTAATAAATTAATAAGTTTCTACAACCTTATATTGATTATAGAATGTATGCCGCCCACCTGACGTCAGGTGGTCACTGCAATAATTAGGATCGAGTGAAATATGACATGAGTGTTCTCTTTTTGAATTGACCATGAGGTGGTCTGAAAGACTTTAACCTACCCACCTAAAAAAAACATGCGCCCACCATACTTTAAATAATTTTCATTGCACACTTTCTTTGAAAAAGGTTGGCCACCGCTGCTATACAGTGCAGTAAAATTATTCAAGTCCTCCATTACCCCCAAAAAATCGGGTTTTAAATTTATAAATACAGATCGTTTAAAAAGTCAATCGTAACAAACAATAAAAACGCTGGCCTTGCCTTTAAAATTTTAGTACGCACATAAAATAAATACTCGGTTGACTGAGTCCGTAACCGCTTTTTTTACACTTTGTTGTTTTTTTTGTAACCGAATGATAATTAACAGGGAGTGTAGTAACAACGCCCTAAATACTTCGCCCGTTGCGCCGTGGCATTGATTTTGTATCACTACGTTTATTAAAGGTAATTAAGGCGAATTCCCCGTTGAGTAAATTTTCAACAACGATTAACGTTATTAACATTCGCCAGCAGTATCGCTTACGAAGAGATTGTCATAAATGTGCATAGTGTTTTTATTATTTTTTATAAAGTTCTTCAAATGACAACGTATAGATATTTTAGTAATGTAACTTTTGGATTATTTCGGCGAAAATTTAGTTAGTTTTTTTTTATTAGTTAATATTCACGACTTCTACTACAATGTTTATTCGATTGTGATATTTTCTTTAGATAATAACCGACTATATATGGAGTGAAACTAATATAGTTCTATCCTAAATCTATCCAGCAACATTTGCTCCACTGCTCTACGAGAAAAAGTACTTATCGCTGATCACGTATTACTTATAAAAATCGAAGCTTGTTTCAATTTTAATAACTTTATATTAAACTAGCTATGTGCCCGCGGCTGCGCCCGCACTTCGTGTTTTAACTTTTATTAAGTTTTTAACGTTTTAACTTTTTTATACGGGAGCCTAATTTTTTGTTTGTAATAATATAAAGTAAAAATATTTCTCATAAATACAAACACTTGTCCGTAAAACTGTGCAATCAAATTTACCTTAAGTTACCCGGAGTAACTTCAACTATCTAACATAAAAATCCCCGTCAAAACCCGTCCAGCCGTTCCGCAGATTACCCGAAACAAACAGACAGAAAGACAAAAATTTAAAAAGATACATTTTTGGTATAGGTGTCCGTATATACATTCATATCTACTCAGTAATAAAAAATATTTTGACATTACAAACAGCCACTCCAATTTTATTTATTAGTATAGATAAAGATGTTGTGATAGTTATTAGATAAGTGTCTGAAGTGCTAAAGTAAAAAACTTTAATCGAAATTTATCCAATAGTTTTTGCGTGATACGCGCACAACGACTGAACTGTTATAATTATTTTATATTAATAATATAAATGTATGTATGCATGTACAGAAATGTTTGTACATAGTGTTATCTGATGTGATTATATATATGCCATGTTTTTAACGATGTTTTGCCGGTTCTTCTCTATATTTTATTCTATATCGATATTTTGGCGTTCATAAGCGCCTTAATTGAATAAAATATTTTTAAATTTGTAAAAACGAAACTTTAGTGTATTTTAGAAATCGGTTATTTGTTTAAGATTACGTTTAGTTCGTGAGTGTCCAAACAAAAATATAACTACATATATGTATATCTTAGAAGTAAAATATATATAACAATAAAAAAATAGTTTATGATAATATTTAAGCGAGTACAATCGGACCGCCTAACAACCTATGGCCCCAGGACAATGACACGCGTTTTTCATTGTAATAAACAAAAGGTAAAAGGTAAACGTTAATAATACCAACAGAAAACAAAGCCCGTATCCAACAAAATAAGCGACTTTAATTATTATTTTACGTGGTTTCATAAGTTCAAAGAAATTATAACTTGAAGCAACATTATATAATTAATGTTGTTAGATTGGTTAGGTTACGTTATTTACAGAACACTTTATTGTATTTTAATAGAAGACTCGTACGTTTTGGTTTTAGTATTGTGAAGGAACATTTCCTTACTTATTTACTCATGTGTTACCATGAAATTACTTGTTATACTATGAAGAGAAATATCTGTCTATAGCCGCCTATTAATTTATAACTGAATCAATTTACATGGTCCTTTTTAAATTATATAAGTATTATTTGTCTACGTATTAATTTATATTTTGTCACATTAGACGATATAATTATAATATGAAAAAAAAAAAATGAGAAGAATAGGGAATGAAGCCAATTTTGCAAGATTTAATTCTGTCGTTTAGAAGTATTTATCTTTAATTAATTAACTTGCGTATAATGTGAATGTGAATTTTGAGACGTCACAAAAATTCCGCCATAATGCCACCATTTTATTGGAACATTGAAGATTCGAAAGATAATACGAATTCGGACGTAAAGAACTTATATTCATAGCCATAATCAATTATAAACAATAATAAAGTATCGAATGTTTTTGAGTAAGTTAATTAGTTTTAAGAATAGCAGATATGCGGATGAAGCCGTGCGACATAAAGAAATCTCACAGTAGTCAAAAATACTTAGACATGAATAATCTCTATTGTTGCTATGCGCTTTTAGAGTCACTAAAATATCTAACGGGTATTAACACCTTGACCACTTACCTGGAGTTTATGACAGCTTTCCATTGTTTTCCTATTGTCTTTGTATTGACTTATTTTTATGGGTACACTCGACACATTAATATTCAATCTATTAAATGATAAAATTTGACCATCGAAATTACATTACGAAACGATATAGACTCAATCATTCTCTTTCTTTACAAATACTGAAGAGATCAAAAGTTAATTAACTACTGTTTAGAAATTAATTACCTACTATAGTTTTGAAAAAAAAAAAGTATTTTATTACTATCAAAAAATATATAGGATCAAACTGTTTTTTAATTAGAAATTTTAGTTTTCCAACTAATATAAACGTTTATTTCCAAGGTTAAATGAATTGAAAATAGTTGAATATTTTTTAAAATAATAACAAATTTGTAAATAAAATAGTTAAGTATCTTTTTCTCCTATGTTTGTTAAACGATTTTTAGTAGCTAAGTGTGTAGTAGCTAATATGTTAGTATAGCTTTAATAAAAAAAAAAAAATCTCAATTTTTAATAATTGCTAAGATGGTAAAAATTTGAAGCGATGAGAGATGATCAACGGACGCGGGTTCAAATTCTCCTATCCAACGCTAGAAATCCCTATCTTTCGGTGAAGGAAAACATCGTGAGAAAACCATTGCTTGGTAGTATGTTTCTAATAATGCCCACCTGGGTAGCTACCGCCTTCAAGTCAGAAAACCTGTCGCCAAATACCAATAGGTGTGTTTCCGGCAGCATCGCTTGAGAACCAAAACTTCTAGGCTTAGTGTGTTTACAATCCTGGACTACATCAACTTGTGGTCAAAGCACTGAGCCTATAGCGTGTAAAAGAAGTGTAATTTAGACCATTTGTATACAGTGTTATAACTTCGATTTATTTAAAAGAATTTTTTTTTATATACAGATATTAAAAACAGTATTACTAATATTTTATTTCCATATAATCATCATTCGGCAGTAAACGAACAGTCGTTTCAATCATAAAAAATAAAAGATTATTTTCTAGAAAAATAGAAGTCTGACCCGAAAAACAAATCTCTCAGAAAACCGTCTGTCTGGCTGTTATAAATCGAGTATGGTCTGATTGAACACGAACATAAAGTCATAAAACACAATATAAAATCAATTTTTCATGTTTTTTATGTGTCCTTTTCACGTTTAAGGAAAATATTTAAAATTGTAGATTCGATTAGATTGCGTAAGATATTTTTTTATGTTTTTATCTAATTATAAAGTACAACAATATTTATTTAAACTAAACATAATTCATTTATCCATAGGTAATGTTTTTATGTACTTTATAGGCTCAGCTATTTGACCACAATCTCATCTGATGTTAAGTGACGTTGTGGCCCAGGATGTTAAACACACTAAACCTAGAGGTACTAGATCTCAAGTGATGATGCAACAACTAGTATTTGGTGACAGGATTTCAAACTTGAGGATGGTAGTTAGCCAGGCGGGCATTATTGGAATATAGTCTATCACCATGCTAAAGTTAACTCACGATGTTTCCCTTCCCCGAAAGATCAGCTTTTATATTCGACTAATTACTGTCTATGATCGTTATTAACCTAAAGGAGTGTTTTTAGCGTAATCTCAGTCTCTTGTGTAGCAGTTATTGTTTTTAATCCTTTACTTTGTATATTTAACCATATATTCTGTAATTTTGGTGGTATTTAGATAATATAACATAATATAAGCTCACGCCTGTTATCCCCGAAGGGTTAGGCAGAGGTGAAATAGCAAACTACACCACCCACATTTCACCGAGCTTAGTTTCCGTCCCAAATGTGACAGAGGGCGAGCCTGTCGCCATTTCGGACACAAATTCCGGAATCCGGGATGGTTCTGAGTAGAAAAACCCAATACCACTCGACCCGACCCGGGGATCGAACCCGAGACCTCAGTAGGACAGTCGTACCGTAACACAACTGCGCCACCGAGGCAGTCAGGTAGCTGATATAGATTGGGTATTGTGCCACAGTTGCGGTATGTAATAAGGTGTATTGGTAATAATTTCGCGAAACGTTTATACTGAGGTGCCACAAATCTCCATAATTTTAGCCAACCGTTTTGCTCGATCCTAGAAACGTTGACACAAGATTGAAAATATTGCTGCAAAGGCCTTCCTTATGAATTCCTAGGCGACACACGCGGGGGTGTCTGTCGGTTCGTAAGGAGGTCCCGTGACTGAGTTTGATAGCGCTGCTTTCAAATAAGGGGCAAGGAGTATAAACTTTCTCCCCCGATACAAGTGTCCTCGGACCCGAACGCGTGAACAGAGTAGCGGAATATATTACCGCGATCCTAAGACCCTGTCTCAAATACGCGTTGTGCGGTCGTGGGGTTTTAGTGGGTATTCCCGGTGTTCCTACATCGAGCGAATCCCACATACCTCTCACAGTTTCCGGATAAGGATCCGTATATGGATTTCCTCGCGGGGAAAAAAAACTCAAAACTTAACTTATCACATGACGCTGGCAGAATTGTGTATGTAACTCGCAAATTGCGATTAACAAAAAAAAAACGCGAACAAGGGGAAGAGGAATCCACAAATGTCTTAACTATTTTTTATGATACTCTGAAACCGAACCCCGTACGACGTGCAAATGTTATTTTTATCTAAAAACATTTATTTCTAGTTCAAGAGTTTGTGATATTTACCCAATTTTTACCGGTTTATTGTTTTATTCGGATCGTTACATCCACGTGTTCGTCTCAAATTGAGAGGAAAACCGATAACTTATGTCGGCGGCATAAAACATAAGCATTATTATATTTCTTTTTTTTTATTTTTAGACATATACTAGCTATTAGACATATCTACATATTAGAAATATTTAATACTTTATTCATAATATACTAGATATTTCTATCCGACCCAGCGATGCCTGGTTTCCATTTATGTGTAAAAATAAAATGAATTAATGGTCTTATGTTTATTGGATGATAATGGCTTTCAAGTGATGCTTCCGGAACACACCTATTGGTATTTGGCGACAGGTTTTCAAACTTGAGTGTGGTAGCTACCCAAGCGGGCATTATTAAAATACCACCAAGTTATGGTTTCCGCACAATGTTTTCCTTCACCGAATCCTCTAAGGTTTAACGTATTTACAATATTATGGGACACAACGTCTTTTAACATCAGTTGATATTATGGTCAAAGTACTGTGTGCCTATACATTATAAGCAAAATATTTAACACTTCAATGCTTCAAATCCCAACCGATATCAAAGGTACAATAAAGCTCTTGTCTACAGTGTCGAGTTAATATTTGGACATTGGTCCGAAACCATTTTCATTTCAAAAGTAAATACGTATAACCCGGTCAAGTCATCCTAATCTCTTTCGTATAGCTAAAATCAATAAATTGATATTACAGGCAGCCACACCGAGTTAATTTAGATCCAAAGTATTTTAAGAAATATACTTAATTATAACGAATTTCGTGGAAAGACTAGAGTAGCATCAAAAAGAATTTATTAAAAATATGTACCTATTACACTATCAGTTAAATAGAAAACATTTTTTTTTATTTCATAAACGCCTGGTTACTCGTTCACGAGGCGCGAAATTGTCAGGATACCTCATTATGAAAATCTCGCAAATAATTCTGCTGAATTTTCTTTTCCAATTTTATAGTAATTTTGCCAAGTAAAAAAAAACCTAGAAAGCGATTTCACCTTTCAAGTAAAGGTGTCAGATAGTAGAAATTTAACTGTTTCTTGAAAAATTCAAGATCATTATTTTTTTTAATGAAATTTCAATAATTCAGATTTTTTTTAAAGTTTGCAAGCGACAATTAAGGCAAAGGCATGTTGGTATTCAAAAGAATGTGAGAATTTAACAATAAACCCAAGTTTCGATTGCGGAAATTTGTGTAAAATAGTAATAACGTATTAGAACGCACCAATTTTTAGTATTCACTTAACTAACTACTGCCATCCAGATAAATAACTTTTTTTTTGTTTACACGATATAGGCTCAGTGTTGTGTAAATCTCGCCTGATGTTAAGGGACGATGTGGTCCAGGATAGTAAACACACTAAACCTAGGTACTGGTTCCCAAGTGATGCTGCCGTAACACACCTATGGGTATTTGGCGACAAGTTTTCAAACTTGAAGGTAGTAGCTACCCAGACGGGCATCATTATTAGAAAATGCCCTATCAGCATGCTATGGTTTCCTCACGATGTTTTCCTTCACCGAAAGCTCAGGCCGATTTTAGAGTTAGCTAGACAGGTGGGATCGAACCCGTATCGATTGACGAGGAATCCGGCCGCACTACGTACTGCGCCATCATCTCTTCAAAATCGCATCGCTTTGGTGTATCCCAAAAGATTTTAGAATTACTATACAAATTTACCATCAGTTTTATCTCGCATTATCCCTTCATACCTAAAAGTTTAAATAGTTACGATTTGTTTTTGTTTTGTTGCATGAGGTCTCTGTTAGACTAATATGTTTAAATATTACTTATTACAGTTAGTACATTGCATAAAATTAGTACCCCAATAATCATAAATATCTTCAGTTCAAGATTTTCCTTTCTGAACAAAAGGTACAGATGCCTAGACCATGCTCTCAAATCAGACATTCCATTCTTATATATCGAACATCAAAAGTAACCACCATTTTGCTAGAACTCTTCGGGGAGTTTTTTGTGACATCTCAGAATTCACCTCTTGGTGATATGTCAATTACCCATAAAAATGAGACAATAAGAAGACAATAGGAAAACAATGGAAAGCTGGCGTAAAAGCCAGGTTAGTGCTTAAGGGGTTAATACGCTTCGCTTGTGTACATAAACCAAACTGCATTACACAAAATGCTATCTATATTACAAATACTACAAGTGAATAAATCTACACACACACATATAAAACAAAGTTGGGTCAGTTACATCATTTATATCTCAAGAAATGCTGGGCATATATTTATAATCTTTAAGTTGTTAAAAATAACGATAATTAAAAGGTTTTTAACTAAAACTTTTAACTTTAAAATAGTGTATATGAATCGGCTTTTTTGTTTATATTTCGAAAACGGATTGACTCAAATTTCGCTGGTTTTTTAATTAATAGTCTCGGACTCGAAAAGTTTCTTCACGCATTGAGAGAAAAACTGAATTTAATATAATCATTGACTCTGAGGTGGTAAGGCGTTCACCGGCACAGCTAGTAACAAGTAAAAATCAAAATACCGGCAAAAACCTTGGTCATAGATATAAATAGACCAACGCCATTAATCTTATAAATATTCATTAGCTGTCAATGAGAAACATCATCATAATATTCAGTTTCTCGACAGCGTATGAATAATCGGAGAAATGTATTCAATGCCACGGCCTTGTGTCACCGGCGCCTATTTCGGAAATCGAACGGAAATGGTGTGCAACTGATGTGACACTTGAATCGCGTCGACACCCACAACGGAGTTATTGTGTTGTCAGACAACCAAATGCAAAGACCTCACAAAATCTATTATAATAACAAGTCTGAGCTTACAAACAATTGTATTACAATTTAGAATCTACAGAATCCTTATGCATCATAGTATTAAACTAACGAATAATCTTTTGTAACTATGCTCTTATTTGTGAGAAGTGAGATGGAATTTTTATAATGGACATTTATTTGCAAATTCTCGTATGAAAATACACGTTTTTACTGTAGTGATGGTTAAAGTTGAATGCATTCTAAAAGCTTATATTTCAACCCATATTTATTTCACATATGTAAGAAGCTAAAGCTGGAAATTAGTTTAAAATTAATGTTATCATATGATAAAAATAATATTTTATAATAATAATACACAAATTAAAAGTCACGAATATATTTCTTTAAATACTCTATTTCATAGCAACTTTAGACTTCATTATTATCGATAATTATGTGAAGTCGCGAGCATAAAGAAACAGATAATCCATATATTTAATGAAAATATAATGATTTCTTCATCTGGAATTAAACTTTTAAATTGTACAACTATCTAGGAAAAGTTTCAACGACCTATAAAAATTTATTTACAAGATGATAAAAAATACAATCCGAAAATCCTCTTTGCGTTATTCGAATAATTAAATACACTTTTATTCTTAAATAATAAGTTAGCAACCCTAATATCGTTCAAATATTAGTATATACCTAATTTGAAAAGTTAGATTATATTCTTTATATCTTCAGGTAATATAATATGTAAAGCTAAATCAACTAAGCCTACATTTCCTTATACAAGAAATTATATTTTACCAGTCAGAAGCACTCAACCTTATCCGAGAATCAAATTACATACAATATTAACATGTTTCTAAATATTTTTCGTTTTACGTCATAAATCGCTATGATTGTAATAAAAACTCTCTTTTCTTGTTTATGAATATGAATCAGTTTTTTTTTTTTTTTCAACCTGACTAACGTTGTTCAACGGAAAAGCCTTGAAAGCTCCATCGAATTTCAGAGCGAGCGCTTAAGGCGCTCAGCCTAAATTGGTAACCAGCACAAGGACCCCAAAGTGCTACGAACCTAAGCTTGAGTAAATATACCGGAGTATTTGCCCTAGAGCCTACAATTTGTAAAAAAAAGTTCCTTACAGCATCCATCCTGCGTGTAATTTGTTGAAGTGTTTGTGCAGTGTGATGCGTATACTGCGGAGTGCATCCATGTTACTGTATTGCGTTGGCGAAGTTGTGTATCGAAGTACGTGGCCGCTGCCGGAGGAAGACCCGGAATATGTGCGGGAGCAAAGTTAACCGCCCGTCCTCGGCGGCAGGCGCGGTAGTTAAGCTAACTTAGGGTAACTAACTTTGCTCCAGCACAAACCCCGAGTCTCGATTCAGCGGCGTAAGGAGTTTCAACACTATTTTTTCTTCTTTGCTCGCGATGACAGTAAAATTTTAATGTCGCATCACGTGATGATCATCACAATATAAGTATCATGATTTTGGATATTAAAGGACGAATAGAAGTACGTAGTGAAACAGAGAGATAAATATAATAAGCACGCAATACTTTCTAACCGTAGAATTATTACTTTTGCCTGTTTATGCTATATTCCAACTTGGCTGGGCCACATTGGGAAAACTACGCAGAATCTTCTCTTCCGAAATACCGCAGTGTCTCTAGACAAAAGTTCTTCTTCAGGCACTGGCATGTGGTGCTTAAAATAGGCCTAATAAGAAAGCTTACAAGTTACCTAAAAAGCAATTGAATGGCAAAAAATATGCACTGAGTTTTATTACGTGATCGAATAACATATTAGAAGATCCGCAGAAGCACCAAAGTAACAGACATTCCCCGAAGAATTGCCAAACTTAAGTGACAATGGGCTGGGTTCATTGCTCGAAAACTGATGCTCAATAGAGCCAACGGGTTCTTAAATAGCTGCCATATACAGGAAGACGCAGCGGGGGTAGACTCACAAATAAGATCGACGACCTGCTGTAGGTCATGGGAAACCGCAAAATGGAGGTGGCGCCAGACCGACCGTTGTGGAGATCTTTGGGGGGAGTTTTATCTCCAGTAGTGGATGTGTTTCGGTTGAATGGATGTGTGCTATATTCGTTTTTAGGAAGCGTATGCTAGACTGTATTCTAGAAAGTGGGATTAGATTTTTTTTTTCTTTCTCGGTTTCAAATATCTACTCCTTACTAATAATTTGTTTTACACATTTAACCCCTTGAGCACTAACCTAGCGTTTACGCCAGCTTTCCATTGTTTTCCTATTGTCTCATTTTTATGGGTAATCAAAATATTGATTTTAAATTTCCAAAGAAGTTACACTTCTGACTCGAGTAGTCTCTACATGCCTCTTTTTTTTAACTATGAACAAAAAAAAGAAACTAATAATTTTACTTTTAAAAATCATCAAAGTAAAAACATACCTCCAACTATAGGACCGTATAATTAAGATTCAAATTTGAAATTTTGAAAGAGTTAATAACAGAGCTCACTAATTAGAAGTTCCAGCTGCTAAATATTTACATAATGAATCGAGTTTTACTGTAGTAAAAAAATGACAAAATACGAGCACGGACTTATTAATCAACAACGAAAAATAGCTAAAAAGAAACTAAATCCGTCTACAAAGGCAAAGGAATAATTAAAAATAAGCCAGATTGAAACAGAAAGAAAAACAGCTTTTAGAGAAAACCTAGGAGATTATATGGAAACTGCATTTTATGATATATTGTTTTTTTTTAAATATCGTATAGGTTTGTGCTTTGACCACAATCTCACCTGATGTTAAGTGACGATGTGGTCTAGGATGGTAAACACACTAAGCCTAGATGATACTGGATTTCAGGCAATGCTGCCGGAACATACATATTGGTCCTTGGTGACAGGTTTTCTACCTTGTTATGTAATTTTCAACTTTCTTTTTATACCACTACATTGGCAAACAGGCATACAATCCACCTAATGGTAGGCGGGCACTAGCCTATGTACGCCTGCAACACCATAGGTAACATGGACGTTTCCAAATCTTTAAAAAACTTTTGAAGAACTCCCCACCGTATTCCGCATGAAAAACAGTCGCTGGGGGCTTATTCCACATCCGGATAGTTCGCGGGAGGAAGCTCCTCTGGAACCGCACTGTCCGGGTCCATTTTGGCTCCAAGATGTGAGGATGAACTCCCTGTCGATGGTGAGCCGTACGATGGTAGAAATTAGATGTCGGCATTTTACCGAACAATTCGTCAGAACACAGCCCATTATACAATCGGCAGAATACATATAAAGAGGTAACTTCCCTCCTTAAACTTAAAGAAACGTGCGCCTACAAAGATCTAAAGTATATATATAATTGTGCTTTCTCGTAAGGCCAAAGTTGTAATGATATAATTATTTCATATGAACGAAGTTACGAGCACTAACTATATTAAAGAACATTTATTTTCAACTACATTTTAAACTTTCATTTTTTTTATTTATCTTATGGTTATGGCTGTATAAAAGTACTTTTCAAAGAAATATATACCTAAATAGGCAACATTTTGGTACTTTTTTCTTATGTTTGTCAAACGATTTTCAAATATAGCGAGTGTGTTTTTTTTGTTATTAATAATAAAAAAAATGTAATTTTGAACGAGTTTTTCTTTTAAGAACATATTATAAATGTATAATATCAGACATACAATGAGCAAATATAAAATAAAAATTCACCAAATACATACATTTTTAATAAGAACTATCAACCGTTAGAGTGGCAGTCGTGTAAATAGCCGTGCTCCAGTAGCGGAATGAGAACTCTTACGACCGTATACGCGGATACGTGACTGTCCAATTTATATTGAAACGTATCCTAAGCTCGTAATGAACATAACTATGGATAGGTATACGGGTAAATATTTTAATGAACATGTTTGTGGAATCAATCCAGGCTCAAATAACCATCATATAGAGTGGTCTGCGGATAAGTAGCCTTTGCAAAGAACCAGGGGTGTATCAAAAACCAAGAGCCATCGGGTAAAAGTTGTATATCGCTCACCGTATATACTGTGTGCGGATGCTTATTTGCAGGTCCCGCTGGCTCGTATCTTCTTGGTGGCCACCAGTAATTACACCATACACTTAAAGTTCTCTATTTTTAGGCTATTATTATTAAGAAATATGCTGTATGACGTCTGCGCGTAAGGAACGCAGACGCACGGTAAGCGAGCGGTTGGCGACTAACAACTCACCCGAAAGTCCGACGTCACAAAACTACCCCAGATTCATTGCATAGGTTAAATAAAAGTGAACAAGAATAAAAATGCGGATTACCCGCCCAACCAACCGTAATGCTGGATTTTTGGACCGAAACATCCAAGTCTGATTCTCGTGTTATGTCGCCCGGATCATCAAAGAAAGTAATTTTGAAATCAAAAAGCATGAGTAATAATTGTATTTTTCATTACGCAAAATTCTTTATAAGATTTTTCACAGTACTATAGACAAAACAATAAGAATTATGTCAGATACTTTAATAGTTTTGCGTTCATTGTTTCATATTTTTACCCAGAAATAATTTTAATTAAGTTAAAATAGGTTCTTATAAAAATAACATAAAATTAGCTTATATAGTTATCATTATTTGAATGTTTTTAATCTAGAATCAGACGGTTTTAATGAAATTTTATTTACTTTATATATATATCTATTTTATTAAATATTTTAAATATAATTTTAATGAACAATTTGCCTGTGAAATAAATATGTAATAAGTAAAATGTTTGAATGTTTATATTTATGTAATTTATAAAATCGTTGTCATATTTATATTTGAATGTTTGAAATTATATGATGATATAAATGCCCATAGAGTAATAATGCTAAGAGTGATAGTTTCATACATTGAAGCCAAAGATATCTATTTGTTACGACACGTGTTCGACACGGAATTACGTAATCACCGACACGTAACGCAGAATGTATGTACGTAGTCTTTTAAGACAAACTTAAAATGGATTCAATCCACGTGTGACTACTGCCGTTCTGAGTGTTTTATTTCTATGAATGTGTGCCTATGTAAAGCTAACCCTTTGAAACCAAAACCATGTTCAACCGAAAAGAAGCGACTAATTAAATTTCGTTTGATATCAAATAGCCATGTTTTTCCAAATATAATTACGACTATTAACATAGACTATAGAGTAACGTTAACTGTGGATTGGTTACAAGTACATATTGGTACGAACTGGAAAATTTCATGTGCAGTCAGAAAATAACTGAAAAGGCGTGTTTGGTTGTTCATAGAGGAATGGTTTAACACATAAATGTATATCTTAAACCTACACTAAAAATACAGTTTTTAAAATTTTTGTTTGCTTGTCTGCTTGTTCCCAGTAATCTCCGAAAAGGCTGGAATGATTTTGACAAGACTTTTTTTCGTAGATAGCTGAAGTGAATCCGCGTAACTTATGATACTTTTGATTTGTGAAAATAATTAGAGTTCCGTGTAAAAAAATTAAAACTTATAAAAAATTGAATAAAATCCTATTCAATACACAGTTTGAATTTATGAGAATTAATTTTATATTATCTTATTACTAAAAACATTTTAGGAAAATAATTAGGGTTCGGTATTTTTTTTTAAATTCCGTGAAGAATATATGAAACGCGGGCGCAACCGCGGGCTCTAAGCTAGTTAAATATATAATCAGAAACGAGACGAATCCAATCATATTCAAAAACTTTCAGTGCGTAGTCAAACTAAAGCATGGACTTTGTTTATATTAAGTTACCTTGATTAATCCAATTGAAGAGTCAGCTCGCTCGAGACTGCAGATGCTAAACTGTATCGAAGGCAAGTCGAGACGATGGGAGAGTTGACGCTGGAATGTCTGATGACGCGTCGGTACAATCGGCAGAGTTGTTTGACGTAGAACCTGTGCAATCAAAAATATTGAATCTATTTAAAAAAAAAGAAAAAGGAAACACTTTAACCTATTGAAATCCGAAATTACAAGTTTATTTTCTCTACAGTATCAGGTCAGTCAGAAAAATCTAATTATTTGTGGTTCGATCTCAATCTAAGAATTGAGATTCAATATTGAAATCTGGCGTACGTCTTACGGCGGTTTTTAATTTTTTTTTTATAGTAACTCGATAACGTGACGGCTTTGTGCCTGATATTAAGTACATTGCAATCCAAAAAAAGAAGTGACCATTGAGAAATCGGCTATCTATCGTCGGTCGTCCCTGTCCTGCACAGATATCTCTTCACGCTACGTTTGAAGGACGCGATGTTATAGGAAGGAGGAAACACATCGGCCGGAAGACTGTTGCACAGCTCTACAGTACGCCAAAGATATGATGATACGAAATGTTTGGTTGGATAAAAACTTCAAGATCACGTCAAAGACATGCAAAGGCACATGCGATTCTCGGATCATTCCCGAATAAACCGCCGCCCGCATCGATTGACGTTTGAAACAAGAACCGCACATATATCAGTCGGAATATATTACATCTATAACTGGTGCTATTGGCGGGATCTAAGTTTGTTATCTAGCAGTTATTCTCTTTACTTAATTATCTTGCATATTTGACTTTATATTGTGTTATTTTGTTTCAATTTTTTTGCTTTAATGTAACACTCTAGTAAGGACACTGGGAAATACGTTTGTATGGAATAACCGCCGGGAATAAAAAAAACATCGTAAGTTGAGATTGTCGTTAAGTCTTGAGTCTATACAATATAAAAAAGCCCTTACTAAATCCATAAATCTATTTCTAATTAGCCACATCTCTCAGGTAATTCAAATAAATTGAAATTATGCATTAGTGTAATAATACATGGATGAGAAATTATCGAGTGTATTAAACGATTTCATTCCCAGAATATAAATAAGACAAATTAGACTTTCCAATGTTCCTTTGAGATTACGCATACGCACGAATAAATCACATTAGGCCCTTTGTGGACGAATAAAGACTTTAAAATATTACTAGATAAAGATTAAGGCTGTGGCAAATATTCATTACATTTTTTACAAAATTCACGTGCTATTTTGTAGTAGCCATTTCATCAAGATATGTTGTCAATTAATTGCAAGCGAAAAATTTGTTACCAAATTTTACGTAGAAATAATCTCTAAACTTGAAGAAAATACGCAAACAATAAAGTTAGTCAGTTACCTTTACATTCTTTTACGAGATAAGTACCGTAATTAATGACCGTTAATTTAATTGTTTTAAAAGCTATTATTTAAGGTGTACGAAATTCAAAGGGTAATGAAACGTGGATATTTTCAGTTAAACTCGGTAATTGATAAAAAACAATACAATAAATGCCAAAAACAATAGAATGTCAAAAGGGTTTTGCTGTAAAAAGTTCACCAAAAACAATAAAAATAAGATTATATAGAATATATAAAAATAATATGGAAAGTCGTGGTTCTGTTCGGTGTACAATCACAAATATGCGCTAGTTTTTTCAAGAAAACTATTTTCAAAATAATTATTACGTCATGTAGGAAAACATAACCCTGACTAAAACTTAATCTAAACATAAAAATAGGATCATATAAATTTGCCAATCAACACGTAAGAAAGAACAAGATAATATTCTATTCTATTCTATGATATTAAGAAGATATCCTAGCGGCATTTATTCCATAAAAACGTAGTCCCCTGTTTCCTCCCTAGATATTATGGTAAATATTTTTTTTAACAAATGATACATATCCACCACCGCCATGCCCGTACGTTTTGATTTTTTCCATAAAATATTTATTGTACAAACTAGAAGCCTTTGAAATTTAAAAAAATGCTCGATTTGTATCATCGTTTTCAGACGTCCGTCAAACAAATTTGATGGATAAAATTTAAAAAAAGTAAAACATACAAGCATACTCAAAGCCTTTATTATTCTAAAACTGTAAGAAAATTAAAAATCGGTTTAGTTTTGAAAGAGAAAACAGGGTACTACGAAGTGATGATTTCGTCTATTTTGCATAGGTAAAATCAGCCCGAGCTTTTCGTGTTTTATTATTCTTTCTTTGAGGCGCAACGCGAAAGCAATAGATTTCTGAAATGCAACCTTCTTTTCCAACCGCATATACTCATAATGAAAATTAAATTTAGAACAGTTTTTTCAAAGCAAGTATTATTTCTTAATCTCTATTTTAACCAATCAGATGTAACGTATTCTCTTTTCAACCAATCAGATGTGATACCATTTGCAAGCGTGTTTCACCTACCAGAAAAAGTATAAAATAACAAAAAAACACGATCTTATCTTAAGCACTGAACTGTCCAAACTTGAACTGAATGTTTTAATCAAATACCTTGAAAGCTAGACTGCGATGGCTGTCATTTACATTCCTAATCTCATAATTTAATAACAAATTCCTTAAACGTTGTTAGGCGTTGTTACAAATTTCTGTAACTGTTTCGATAATCGAATAATTTAGATAACCTCGAAATGTCTGCTATAAATTACTAGTGTTTTGGTATTTAGAATTACAGTATGAAGATTAATTCAAATGATTTACACAAAAGTACTCAAGTAGATTCTTATATATTTAATTATTTCCTATTGTTCTTAATAGTAAATGTGTTTGAGTATACACAATTCCGTTAATGTTTCGTGGATAGAATTTCTTCTTTATTCAAAATGGCGAATATTTTGCGAGAAGCATGCAAGAAGTTTTTGTGACATCTTGGAACATGTTTTTTACTATGTAATCTTATACAATACACTTCACTCGTGTATTATAACGAAACTATATCATATATAATGCCTTCAAAAATAGAACTATTAAACGTCAAACATCGTAATTTATTACATAACATAATTTTCTTTATTTCTTTTTCCCCTATATCAACTTGGCCATACACGTTATAATGTATAAAAAATATACTTCGTAAATCTATAATTTATTAAATAACAATTATGCATTCACCATACTCTTAACTGTTATCATTGGTTTACACTTGCTTGAGTGTTATCATATTTACTTTATACTATCACTTTTTATTTTGGTCAATATATATTTTCAATAACTCATCACAGGGTAGATCAGGAAGGCCAATGTTTTAGGTGTGGGGGCAGGGCCATAAGGGCTTTGATTCTAGGGCTGAGGTGGGAGGTGACACTCACATGGGAAGTATGCTGTGCAGGCCGCCATTCAGGCTTATTAAGGCGATGGTTAAACGCAGACGGAGAGACCGCCTTCGTGGCGCAATTGTTTCACACGCAACCATCAATCTACGAAGCCCCATCAGAATGACGACCCCGCGACCCACACTACGGGACAACTATATTAACCACCCAATGACCGGTACATAGTCATGTAGCGCGGCGCTTCCACTGAAGAGGGCAATCGCCCTGAACAGTTTCCACGCCTCCCTCAACAGAGGAGGGTGCGAAGACCATGGAGTGCAGACGGAAACTTAGTCCAGACACTGCACCGGTCTGAACTCTGCCGCATTGCCAACTAAGAGGGGAAAGGGGCGAGCGCCCTGATATTCCATTGCATTGGGATGACTGTCTGGAAGGTGGGCTGGTCAGGCCGGTTTGACCTCTGCGGGGACGGGATGGGGCGATACATGAATAGATATAAGAATATATTGCTATAGATAAATTTCATCTAGCAGGAGAATATCTATTAGAATTCAATTTTCTGAATTCACGCGAGCGAAGTCGCGGCCACAGCTCGTTATAAAATAAATCATTTGAAAATAATACATTTATTTACAATATGATCTTAACTACAAAAAACTACATGTGAAAACCTTAAACAAAAAAAACTAAATAATTAATGAAGAAATAATGAGAATATTCGCAACAAAACTAATTTAAAAAAACTATATTAGTTCACGCAATTATTGTATGGTGTGTATATATGTGTCTATAAATATGAACATGTGTGTGTGTCGAGAGAGAGAAAGAGAGAACGTGTGTTTTTTGATGTATTATACACTATTAAAGGGTGATTGAATCTTTCTCTTAAACGCTAAACTACTATCAAAAAAATGTCTGCACTACTTACTGCTTTAAAATTATGTAACTGTGAACATCTAGTCATTAATGAATAACGGCCATAATTAGTTCTTGTTAGTCGCTCGTGGAAAAGTCAAGGATTACGAGAATGCATTGGTGTAGCCAGCAAACTTACCCACTCTAACAAATATAAAATTATACATTTCAATATAAAGATGGATCTCTTGTCATTCAATTTCTCGTAAAACATTATTTGGGATCAATGCCCCGAAATACAATGATGTCGACCGATGACATTGGTAATTTATCTACAGAGTAAACCCTTTATTAAAGCCACGGGAGCGTATACTTCAATACATATTTCAACAACATCGAAATGCGTCGATTTTTTTTTATATAAAAAAAAATTAAATTACGCATAGCTTCATATATTGTGACAAATTGGCTATAACATTATTTTTTATTGATATTTTTATATGAATTTATCTAAGAGCATTTAATAACCAACTCGTAGATTATCACCAAAACATACTAAATAATATATTAGGTAACTATATGGTTTAATCGTCATCCCAAAATGCGGATTGATTTAGGCGTTATTTTATGAAAATTCATAAGAAATAATTATTTGCCAGCGTCGCTTCCAACTAGTTATTGCCTGTTTATGCGGATATTACATAATTCTTAACCAAGTAAAAATCTATATGCAATAGTCGTTCCCATAACCGAGATAAATATAGTCCTTTATACTGCATAAACAAAATGGCTTCTATTGAAAATACGCGCGAGTAAATCTAACCACATTACCATTCAGGTATTTATATAGAAGCAATCACTAACGCATTCCCATTAATCTTAGACAAAAGTTCTGAATTGTAAATTACACTAATACAAATTACATCGCTACCCTTAGTTAAAATGTAGGTCGTCCTAAAATATAGGGAAGTTTTCGGTAATATGTTTACCTATTTGCTAAGGTCACTTAACTCAATTACAAGGACCAATGGTTTTTATACCTAAACTTACACCTGGAACCTCTAATATATAAAAATAAAATAGAACTAAATTGTACATTTTTCTTGTTATAGAGGTGCATAGTTTCCGGGAAAAAAGGTTTTTTTAAGTAAAACTTTTTTTTCAGCTTCAACAATAAAATTACGACTTTCATTTTAAAGGACCTAGTGAGAGAGAAAGAGACAAAAACAAGAAACACACTATACTTTTTGACTTAAGAATAATTATTTTTAACCTCTTTCTTGATCTTTGATACCCATCCTTTGCTAATAATTTATCTCACAGAGTTACATTAAATTTTCACTTCTGACATGTGTACGCTATGTACACATGCTTTGTTTTCTTATTATATAACTAGTTTTGTGCCCGCGGCTGCGCCCGCGTTTCTTATGTCCTTCACTGTTTTAATTTTTTTTTACGGAACCCTAATTAATTTCACTTAACCTTTTTCGGTAAGATAAAATTATTTCTTACAAATTCAAACACTTGCCAGTGTTTTACGTGAGTTTTAGATTTTTTAGGCGGAGCCCTAATTATTTTCGAAAATGAAAAGTAACGCGTAGTAACTTTCGCTGTCTAACAAAAAAGCCCCGTCAAAATCGATCCAGACGTTCCGGAGATTACTCCGACCAAACAGGCAGACTGACGGAAGAACAGACAGACAAAATGTTTAATAATTGTATTTTTGGTATAGGTATCGTATATACATTCATATAAATTTAGTAAAAAAAAATGATTTTACAAACAAACACTTACTTCATTTATTAGTATCGATTATTTTTAGTATAGATTTAAAGTCTCAGCGCTTTGACCATGCTTTGTCCAGATTTAATATGTGATCCAGATCCTTATTTACGTGATGAATGATATTTTTTGTCTCTAAAGCGTCAGTTCACTGTCAGTGATAAGTCAGAAAAACCGATTCATTTAACGATTAATCTCAATCTAAAAGTTAAGAATTGATATTGAAACCGGACGTTAAGTGACAATATAGCAGAAAATGTATGTCAAATAATTTTAATGGCACACACATACAGATGCTTGACTATATATTGTCAAACTTGACAGTAGCAGGTGCTACCATAATCTTATATGGTTTCACCGCAATTTTGTCCTTCACCAAAAGCCCAGACTTATTACACAATGGAATAAGTGAATTCAAACCATCGACGCAATGTCTGGCCAAATATATTAACTTACATATAAATGAATGAGAAGATGGATGAGAAACGATTCCATGTAACTGAGATATGAATGTTGAGATGGATGTGTGTTGTCACAAGAATGTATTAAATCAGGAATTGATAGATTAAATGGGGTTTGAAAGTGGCGCCAGTGGTAGAAAAGTTGAAAGGGAAAAGTTTGTCGTGGTATGGACATGTTATGAGAAGAGAGGAAGCGCATGTGGGTAAAATAGTAATTAATATGAATGTGAAAGTATGGAAAAGTAGGGGAATGCCAAAGAAAGTATAATGCGGGCGGATTCCACCTATCCAACTCTAAAATCAGACTGAGCTTTCGGTGAAGGAAAACATCGTAAGAAAAACATAGCATGGTGGTAGGGCACTTTAAAATAATGCCCGCCTGGTTAGCTACCACCCTCAAGCTCTAAAACCTGTTGCCAAATACCAATTGGTGTGATCCGGTGGCAACACTTGAGAAGCAGTATGTAGGCTTAGTGCGTTTACCATCCTGTACCACATCGTCACATAACATCAGGTGAGATTGTGGTCAAAGCACTGACCCTATACCGCGCAAATATATGGATAGAGTGGGTGTGATAGAGACCTATTAAAGAAGAAAACATACTGCACTGACCCCAAGTGATTTAGTAACAGAGCGTGATAATGTCGATGGGAAATAATTCTTTCGTAAAGGGGCTAAGTCGTAACTATAATATTCCATCATTCAGTCAACATGATACGAACGTGTTATTTCCTTTGGATGGTCAAAAGCATTTTCTTGTGAACGAAATTTGGATCACCACCTAGTAAAAAATAAATTACTCAAAAAAATAAGAGCTTGCTAATAAAAGTTAAATTGTTTTCAACTGTAAAAGTTAATTGAAGTGCGCGTACACTCAGATGTAACAGCGTATTGTGTTCACAAGACCATTGATATCGCAAGTAATTTGAAGCAACAAATTTAGTACAAAGATGTCAAGAGACTCTATATTTTACTAATGGGTCCCCGCGTCTTCGTTTACGTGTTTAATCTTGATTGAATGTGGGATGTCATAATTTTCTTTAGATTTTTATACACTGGAACGATACATGCTTCAATTCATCAATTTCTAAAAATTACATTGATTACTTAATAGCAATCACTAGTTAACATATACTTTACGCACACAACATTTTATAAATATCGTTCTACCCGTTTTAGAGTTATTGTATTTTTCTTAATAACTTAAAACATTAAATTTTTATTCTTAGTTTTAACCGTATCAATTACTCCTTGGCATATAATTCGCTTGTACAAAGTTTCATCATAATCGGTCAAGCCATTTTCGAGCTAAATCTGGACATGGATATTGTCACAAAATTTTTGAAAAAAAATGTACAGACTAAACCTCACTTTTTTATTATTAGTATCAACAAACATACTAAGAATTTTTTAATATAATTTTTCTTTTAATAAATTTTTCCCAGACGAACTTCTTAATAAATTATTCGTAATGATGATGTCATCGATATAAAAAAACCACTTATATTAAGTTAAATAACAATTAAAATTTGGAGTATATAATATTTTTTTATTGGATGCAATTTCTTAATTGAATACGAACTTTTATAATTATTATTTTTTAAGTGAGCCTAGTAAACACTTGAAATGTTACAACCAATTCAAAAAAAAAAAATAGTAATTTCTTATTAAACTGATATACATATATAACTAGTGTGTGCCCGCGGCTGCGCCCGCGTTCCATATGTACATAAACTTGTTATATACATATATGTTCTTCACAGAGTTTTAATTTTTTTTATCCAGAACCCTAATTTTAAAAATTTTTAGTGCTAATATAAACTAAATATATTTCTCATAAATTCAAGCACTTGCCCGTTAAAGTGTGCATTATTGAGCGAAGAGTTTTGTTAGGGAATAGAGTGAATGGGGCCCTGTGTAACTTCATGTGCAGCCTGAAAGTGACTGAAAAGGCGCGTTTGGCTGTGCATCGAGGAGTCCTGGTCCCTACACTTAGGTATGGTAGTGAATGCTGGGTTTGGCAGAAGAAGCATGAAAGTAAGATTAACGCAGTGAAAATGAGAAGTCTGAGAAGTATAGCTGGAGTGAAGACGATTGACAAAGTCAGGAATAGTATGATAAGGGAACGCTGTGGTGCGGTAGAGGATGTGGTGACCAAAATAGAGAAAGGTATGCTTAGTTGGTTTGGGCATGTAGAGAGGATGGATGAGAGAAGATTAACGAAATTAATTTATAAGGCGAGGGTGAATGGGCAAGTCGGTAAGGGTCGACCTAGGCGAACATATCTAGACCAAATCAATCATGTGTTAAATAAAGGCCAGGTAAAAAGTACTCATAACCGACGAGCATGTATGAAAGCGCTCATGAAAGTAGAGGAAGCAAAAGAGGTATGCCAAGATCGTAGCAAGTGGAACGACGTAATCTCTGCCTATCCCCACGGGTGAAAGGCGTGATGATATGTATGTATGAATCGGATTTTATTTATTTTTTTATGAGTTTTAATTATTTTTTACGTGGAATCTTAATTATTTTCGAAAACTAAAAGTACCCTAAGTTACCCGGAGTAACTTCAGATATCTACTAAAAAAAGTCCAGTTAAAATCCGTCCAACCGTTCCGGAGATTACCCGGAACAAACAGGCAGGCAGACAAAAATGATAAAAATTGTATTTTTGGTATAGGTATCGTGTATACATTCATATCTATTCAGTACAAAAATTTCATGTTGACGTTACAAACAGACACTTCGATTTTATTTATTAGTATAGATTACGTCTCTCTTTTGTGAGTTTAGGTAGAGACAACGTCCTTCCACTTGCTACGATCCTGACACACCTTTGCCTATTTTTCTACTTTCATCACTAAAGTCACTTTTCATCAACAAGTACAATCTCTGATTTATGTCAGCGTTGTCCCGGGTGCATAACGAGCGAATTCTCTGGCTTCATAGCCTCATTCGTAAGCCTTTTTCAAACCTACGAATGCCGAATAGACCTTTTGACTGTAAGCCAAAAAAATTCGTCTATGATTCGTTAGGATAAGGTTTGATAAACGCACTATCCATTCCCAGTATCTGCAGCATATTTTTTTAACCGCCCTATTCTTGTTTATATAACTTGGATGAACTATTTTATAGTTCCATAAACGTATCCTATATTAATTTCTTGACAAGATATACTTGTCAAATTTCATTTTAGTAGGTTCATCATCGTCTGTGAATTATTAAAAACCCCTTGAGTTACTTATTAAGATGCGTCTTCATAAAAAATAATAATAATGAAACAGGAAATAAAGAATTCAAGGGGCGGAACAAAAAAACATTGTTTCATATTATTAGGGTCACGACGCATCCCTTTCATCTCTACAACGCGTTACTTACAAGCATCAGGATATGTTGATAATCAAGTTATCTTAATTCGAACGATAACATTATTCCAAACTTACTTGATCCTGACAGTGACCCCGATGTAATTGGGACAACGCACCATGGCCCTATGGTAATGACCTTCATTAGTATGCGGAAGGTCGTTTGAGGAAATTGGATTAGCAAATGCCTTTTAATAAAATATCTACATATAATGAAAGTGTAAATTACACGTGTATGTAATTTTAAATAAAAAAATATAATGCAAGGAACTAAAAATTTATAACTAAATAAGTTTATATCATTTTTAAAAAGCCTAATTGTCGTTCTGTCTTTCTATTTGTCCAATCATCACTAAACTGCAAGAGTAGTAAGTTTATTCCAAAAACTCAAAAAGCATTTTCTGAAGTAATATTTTATTTATTTCTATAATTATCCTAACTTCGGAATAATTAATCGATATCTATAGCAATAAATAAAATTGAAGTGTCTGTTTCTAAGGTCAAATATTTTTTTACTGTATGTAATGAATGTGCGTACGATACCAAAAATACAATTTTTAAAATTTTTGTCTGTTTGTAATGGGTAATCTCCGGAACGGCTGGACAGATTTTGACGGCACATTTTTGGCATATAGCTGAAGTTACTCCACTTAACTTAGACTACTTTTAATTATAGAAAATAATCAGGGTTCCACGTAAAAAAAATTAAACTTATAAAAATTGGAATAAAATCCGATTCAATGCAGAGTTTTACAGGCAAGTGTTACAATTTATGAGAAATATTTATACTTTATCGTACTATTTTCTTTTTTTACAATTAAAAAAAATTAAATCGCAGTGAAGAATAAATGAAACGCGGACGCGGCAGCGGGCACATAGCTAGTATTATAAATAAGAAAATAACTCTATATGTATGTTTATATTATAATAGATAGACCGGACTTTAAAAAAGTCCAAGAAGTGCCTACTTTTTTGTAAAAGTAGAGGTTTAAGAGATTTTTCAGTATAAGGGTTTTAAATAAGAGACGAGAGTTTACCTGGAGAATAAATCATTTATCATGTTCTTATAGAGAATTATCAAATTCTATAATTTGAATAAAAAGCATCATTTGATGGGCATAGCTGTCGACCGATCTATTTGGTAACCGTCGATCGATCAACATCAGGTGAGGATTGTGGCCGTCATCAGAGCATATCGATATTACAAGTCGGTATTACCTGGCTATCACCATTGCAGATGAATGACCCCAGCGCGTAGTTGGGACCAAGTGTGTTTAAACATAGTAGTAATTATTGTTAATTAGTCCTGTTGTGTAACATATTTTACGATAAAGGGAATGTTAATATAAATATCAGATATCGCTATTAAATATTATTGAAATAAGCAATAAATGAACAGTTTACATACGCAAGTTAAATAAAAAATACAAAAATTAAAATGAATTATATACCTCAGACGTCTTAATTACAGTTTTCAAAGTGCAGTTGAGAATGCAAAAGAAGTCATCGCTTGCTATGAATACGAAAAGGACAGAGTATTAAAAAATATATGATTTTTAAAAGTTCTAGTAACAGTTAATTAAAACTGGTGTTCGTGGTGGTTTCATTACTAAAACTTTGACGGAAAAACAATACGGCTCTTCAATAGTCACTAAAGAAAACAAAATAAAATCATTTGAAAAACAGAGAAGCAAAAGGAACTAAACCACTTTACCTTTGCCTATTTATAAATAGATATCAAATACAAAATAAATCCAATAGTTATATAAAAACTTATAAAAGATACAAAACTTATTATAGTTATCAGGACAACGTCAAATGGGTTCAAACAAAGTTTGAAAGTTAAATTTTCAAAAGTAGACGTATTCCCCCCCCCTCCCTTTTAAAACTTTTGTTATCTTGTGAGGGTCGTGTTATAATGTTAGGAGTTGAAACCTTGCAGGATTCTTCTTATTTATTCATAAGGGGTTTTGGGTGTTTCTTTTAAAATTTTAACATGATCATTATTTTAATGTGACACGCGGAGTGATTTGCGTGCACGTCCGCACGCGTCGAGCACCAACGTAGAATGAATTGCGTTTGCTGTTGCAGCGATCTTTGATACCGATTTCGTTATTCAGTGGTTGTCATTTAAGAATATAAGAATTTCTCAACACCGAACCAATATCTAAATAATCTACCATTCATATAACCTCTCTATCTCTAAACATCTCTACAATTCAATAGCATATTCAGTACAGATGTGCAATAATATCGGCAGACTGCAATAATCTCCGTTTGTAATTATGCCCGGTCGAGTTCTCATTTCAACAAGCTGTCTCAAAGAAAGTCTCACTGATTAAAATATTCCCAAGACACAACAAACAACGGCAGAAATTAGTTAAGACGCCATTCGTCATTTTAACTACATCGGCTGCATTTCTAATAAACGTTATTCTTTGTTTAATTTTTAGAAACTAACTTTTTATTTATTACAAAATGTTATTAGTTAATTTACATTTTAGAACTCAATGTGCAATTATGTAAATAAGAAGAAGAGAAATAAGCTGGCATTAGAATGATAGATAAAGTAATGAAATGTGTGATAAGGTAACCTGTGGTGTGTGTCAGAGGATGTTGTGACAAGATAGAGAAAAGGATGCTTAAATGTTTGAACATGTAGACAGGATGGATGAAAGAACATTGAGGAAACAAATTTACAAGGCGAATGTGACTGAGCAAATTGGTAAGGGTCGACCTAGGCGAAAGTATCTCGACCAGATCGAGGACGTTTTTGGAGAAAAGCCAGGTTAAAAGTACCTGTATCCAAGGAGCGTGTATGAAGATGCTTATGGAAGTAGAAGAAGCCAAAGATGTGTATCAGGATCGTAACAAGTGGAAGGATGTAGTCTCTACCTACTTTTATGGGACAGAGGTGTGATGTTATGTATGTATGATAATATACTATAAAACCCTTTGTAAAGAGTTAGTTATAGATAATTGAAAGCCTTTGTGAGTTGTTATTTGTCCCGTATATCAGCGAAAACAACGTGAAAAAATATACTGTGTCAAAAGACAAATAATTCACAAATCTCAGAAACTTATAAACAATATTTTAAAACGAAAATTCGTTGAAATCGGTTACGATTTTTTTATTTGCACTATACGAACGAACGATACGGTAAACAAAAGAAGTCGAATGGTTTATCAAAGTCGAGTATATTTACTACCAGATAGGTATACATTAAAAGCTTTCTAACGTTCTCTCTTTCTCCACTTGTATTGAATTGCAGACTTTTATTCGTGCGCAACTTTTTTTATTTCTTAATTTCTGATAAACTATGGGTATGCGCTAATGTAATAATAAGGCATATAGTAGCAAAACGTATAAAGCCGGGTATAACTGGTATTGTTAAATCGGAGTAAAACAAAACCTAAGTTTTGATATATCATAAAGTAACACAAACTAAACTATAGCAAAATATCTATCTGTAACTAATTATCGATTAATGATGAAATGGTGGTAGGTCTCTGGTGTGATTTGTGACTCTAAAGTAATATAAGGGATCTGTCGTATAGTATGGATCAAAATGCTGGGCTAGTAAGAAGATGGATGAGAAACAATTGCATGTAGCTGAGATGCGAATGTTGAGGTGGATATATATTCTGACAACAATGGATAAAGTCAGGAATGAGTATATTAGAGGAAGGAAATAGTATTGAATATTAATATCGCAGGATGAAAAGTACAGGAAGGTCAAAGAAAGTATGGAAAGAATAGTATGATAGAAAAAAGAGTAAATAAAGAGATGACAGCTGCTAGAGAAAACATACTGCGCCGACCCCAAGTATGTTGGAAGCGACATGAGAATAATAATATCGTACATACTTGAATAAAAATGAGTAAAATTGACAGAGAAAACTAAATAAAAATTAATGGCCTTCCAAGAGCAAAAGTTGTTTTATAAGTAACGGTTCCCTTGTGATTTAAGTATAAAAATCAACTCTCACTGATCAAGTTCCACTTAACTTAAATAAAGAACTCTTTTGTAAATATTTTTTACAAAATCATCATCCATATAAATAGATGAAGGGGCTTAATTTAATTTTGTTTGATTGATTGATTCTTAAATATGTAAATAAATACACATATAGATTATGACGGATTAGTTTCAAATTACGAGATTTAATTTTGATAACATAAATTCTTTTATTGTTGTAACTAAATATTGGTATTTTTTAAACGCCTAAATTAGTTTTTATAGAAGTAATCCCGTAAACCAAACATAAAAGTATTGGAATCCTCTTTAGAATACATATTCCTTTTGTTGTCTTTGAATATTCTATATAAATTCGTTTTATTTTTTTGGCTTTAAAATTGATATAAAGATTGGAGATAAGTTGAATGACATCAATAACTTATTTTATTAACTGTGTCTACGTCACTTGAATAATTTTTCATAAAGATTTTTTTATCCTTTATAAATGCTCAGCGTTAAGACTACAATGTCATTAATGTTAAGTAATAATGTGGTTCAGAATGATAAAGATACTAAACCTAAATGTATTTATTCACCAGTTTTGATGAAGTATGGTAGGATACATGGAAACAATCAGATACACGAATTTCCAATTCATTTAATTTTAAATTTCGCGTGAGAGGTTTAAAAAAAGTCGGAGTGGAGGTAGGGATTGAAATAACCACCTAATCAAAAGAGTTTTATGGTGCTGTAGGTCTTAAGTAATCCTGCCGGAACATACTTGGGAATAATGCAGTACCTACTTCTAATGTTGTTCTATTACTTAAATAATAGATTTATGATTTATTTTGTTTGAGGTCAGGAACACAAAATACAATTTTGATGTTAACAATGTATTGTTTCACTAAGATTACAATGAAAACTGCGTGTAGTAGTCACAGCTACAGATTATTTATAATAATTCCTTAATAACTATAATAATCAATTATGGCCGAATATCGATGCGCAGGAGTGAATTTATTCTTGCATGCAACCATTTTGAATGAGGCATATCGTAGATTCATTGTCCTCTTAATGAGTTTTATCTCTAAAGGAGCGTTTAAATTACCAGTCTTATTAAAAAGGAGAATGTAAATTAATGATCCACTACAATGGTAACCAGATAGGCATTAGAAAATGATGATCCTACCATCATAGAATTGTTTTCATTACTCCGTTTTCCTTCACCGAAAGTACAGATTCATTACAGTATAATATAAATGGATTCCAACCTACGTCTATCAGCGTTGATCCGACCTCAATAACGCTGTATTTATTATGAACTAGCTGTGTGACCGTGGCTACGCCCGCGATTCATATGTTCTTGACTGCGTTTTAATATTTTTATGCGAAACCCTAATTTATTTACCCTTATTTTTTTCGGTACTAAGATAAACCAAAACTATTGCTGAAAAATTTAAATACTTGCCAGCAAAACTGTGCGATGTATCGGATTTTATTCAAATTTTTGTGAGTTTTAGTTTTTTTTTTACGCGGAACCCTAATTATCTTCGAAAATCTAAAGTACCGTAAATAACACGAAGTAACTTTAGCTATCTACCAAAAAAATCCCGTCAAAATCTGTACAGCCATTCCCTAGATTACTCGAAACAAACAGACAAACAGACAAAAATATTAAAAATTGTTTTTTTTTTATTTTAGATTACTATTTATGAGTATAGATATAAAATATCAGTAGTCAATTTTAATATTTACCTTCTTCGCTGGGTCCTTGTGCTCCTGGACGTATTCCTGTTTCAGAGGTTCAGTTTGAAGGTCAGGTAGCGAGTGGCTAATTCTGATGGCGGCTTGACGAGAAAGGGAGTCACAGTTGCTTTCTTGGGAGTCACGCCTGGCTCTGTGGTAACGTATAGTTTTGTTAAAATATGATATTTATATAATATTTAGAAAAACAAAAAATAAAGTAATTTTTTTTTATTCAATTAAAAAATTTGACGCATGCAATTTTTAATATTGTTTTATGATCCTATTTAAACTTACAATTTCTTCACTCTTCAATTTTTTTTTTTAATTTGCTTCAAACTATTATTTATTTGGGCTATTTTATATTCTGTTCTCGTAATTATAAAAGTTAGGCGCGAAGTGTTTTTAGAGATATATTTCTTTTGTTATGGCCGGAAAAAGGACTGGCTGCAAAACAGTGCCATTTTTTTGTTTATAAAATTGTAGTTGTCCTTGTAAATGTTGTAATCTATCGTAAATAAAATTTACCGTATTATGGTAATAAATCTATTTCTTTTTTTTCTTTTACTTAAAAACACATAAAAGAAGTGTGTATCTATAAGTTTCTAGAGGTTTTAGCCGTGGTAGACGTAGGCTGGCATGATTATGGCGACAGCAGATAAAATTATCGACGGATTCATCTTCCTTGACCGTATTTTATTTAACATCGAATTGAGGCCAGTCATTTTGTTGCTACCAAATAAACAAAAAATATAATATTAATAAACTTTCCACTTGTGCACGACAACCAAATGAAATCACGTAAAATTCTGTCAATCCAAAAATCAAATAAAATACTAGCAAAAAGCATAAATAAAGCAATTTTGAGGGGAAAAAACTATTTAAAAAATATTAAATGTCAGGCAGATTCTAACAAAACCTCCCCTAATTCACAGTTCAATCGTTAAACTAATTTTAACATTTGTAATTCCTGCATAACCTCCGTATCCACCACCGAGGAATCTAATTCCTCTTATTGTATATACAGCATTTGTATAAGGGAAAAATAATTTAATACATTAAAAAAAAAACAAAAAAAAAACTAAAAAAACTAATTAAAAACACAAAGTGTGAATTATACCACTCTATATTAATATATTTACACTTTTATATTAAATTCAAACGTGTAAAAGATGGTTTAATTTAATTATAATTACAATTACATGAAGTACATTGACCTTTACGTGATTAATTCTGTAACAAGCTCATTTTACTTCGTTTAATTATTATTTTATTGCTATTCCTACACGTCTGTATACCAATGTCATTAAAATAATTATGTTAACTAATAATCGCCCAGAGATCGAAATTTCTCTATAAGCATTATCAATAATATTCAAATATTACAAGAAATCAAACATTAATTATTTCCAATAACACTAAGACTCATCAATATCTCATCAAAACCAACAAAATTAAATCCGATGTTAAAACTAAGCTAAATTAAATAGCTCATAGCATGAAGATTTCCATCCATCCATTCATCCAATCATTCAACCGAGGACGTCCACTGCTGAACATAGGTTTTCCACAAAGATCCCCATGACCGGTCTTGCGCCACCTCCATCTAGTGGAATTCCGGGATTTTCACCAGATCGTCGGTCCGCCTTGTAGGGAACCTACCCACGCTGCATCATCTGCTACGCGGGAGCCATTCGAGAGCCTGTTGATCCCATCGGACATCAGTTATACTAGTAATGCGCCCAGCCCAGTGCACTAAAGTTTGGCAATTCTTCTAGCAATACCGGTTACTATGGTTCTACTGCGAATCTCCTTATTCCTGATTCGGTCACGCAGGGAATATATTCATGACTTTTAAAAATTAAAACAATCGATTTGTAACTCACCTGCCTATTATCCATCTCCATGTCGCCATGCATTGATACCCAACTGCTGCTAACAATACAGCAGCCATTGCGGCGAGCAGGAAAGCTGCAGCGTAATCCACGGAACTTCCACCCACATTTGATTGCCCTTTCAGGCTTTCCGGAGACCACACACCTAAAACAAATGAAACTACAACATACGAAATATAATAATCATTATTTCTCCAATAACTATTTCAATATGTCGCTTTTTGTGTAAAATATTTATATATATAAATTTTCTGTGCGTGTGTATGTGACTAAACTCCTCCTAAACGGCTGAACCGATTAATGAAATTGTTTGTGTCTATTCCTGAAGATTCGAGAATGATTTAGATTCACAATTTGGTCCAATTTAATCTTTTTATATATGAAACGCGAACGAAGTCGCGGGTACAGCTAGTAAAATATATAATAAGTGAAAGCTTAACTTTCAACGCCGATGAATATTAGAATTTTGTTATTGTTTTTTTATTCGATAACTTTATATCGATCTTTTGTAAATCGGTTGCGTGGCGCGATCTACCGGGACATACGATCCTTTATGATCCAAAATATCGATACGAAGCAACCGGATCAAGCATCCCTACGATGGTGGATACAACAACTTCAATAGACTTAGGTTTGAATCTACCTGTTGTATTATATAATTAGCCCTGATTTTTCCGAAACATCATGAGGAAACCATAGGCATCGTGATAAGGCATTTTCTAATACCAGTCAGGTTAGTTATGAGTTAGGACCACTCAGTGTAAAAAAGATGATAACAAATAAAATTAACTCACATCGAGTGACAAAAATGTTGTGACGCATTTGATTAACATTTGAAAATAATATACGTATATTACATTACTAGCTGTGCTCGCGGCTTCCCCCATTTGTAATTCAGACAATTTGCATCACTATGTTCTCCCACTGAATGCAGTATATGTCATTAGCAAATTTCATCGAGTTCGCTTTAGTAGTTTTTGCGGTATTGACAAAGAAATATTTTTTTAAGCTATCAGATGTGATCTGAAGTCGATTCTGAAGCCCCGTAAACTATTTTTTCTGAAATATATTTAGTGTACAGATTTCCGCTCGGTAGCTTTTTATTATAAGTATAGATTAAATTGTTCGTATGAGTCCAGTGCATTTATTTTTGTCGAATGCACACAAAACAAAGCTCCTAACTAATTCTATATGGCTAGTTACTCTATACGTCACAACTTATAAACGAATGTACACGCGTAACGCAACGTTAGACGTTTCTTAATATTTTGCTGATAAAGTAAAGTATCAAATCCAAAAAAAAAATTACATTGAGTTATGTTTGGCTACTGGTATTATGATTTTCTTTTTTCATAGATTTCTTTATTACAGAGACTTTGATTTGTCTTTAGATACTATAAAACGCACTTAGCAGCCCGATACGCTAGGGTCAAACACGCATCTCACGAAACTCTTTGTCGTGCAACGGGTAACCAATAAGGAGTTGATGTTGGATGTCTCGAATGGTTGGCGATGGCTGATACTTGTGACGGCCCTTAGCGCCAGCAACATACGCACACACACGCATGGTGGCGTTAAGGGTGGTGCGCGGATAAAGCACCATGTCAGCGTCGGCGACCTTTGTGCTCCCGAGACCCCTGCTATGGGAGCGTGAAACGGAGGTGCTCGCCGCCATGTAACGGGTGCACGGCGAGGAGGAATAGTGGAAGGATCCGCTTCACGCACGAAGAAGTGGTAAAAGATAGGAGAAGGACGAGGGAAGTCACGCTCCGGCGTTAGGAGGGAGTGGCCCGGCCCGGTATGACGGGGTTATACCTGTCATGCCTTTTGGTCGGGCCTGCCGTAAGGGCGACGCGAAGCAATGTTGCTCAATCCGGTGTCACCCGTTCTATGCGGCGGATGGTACCGTTGTTTTTAGTAGGTATTCTTGGCGCTTCTCGTCGGTCGAGTCCCACATACCTCGGGCATCTCTAATCCCGGGGGCTTAACTCCTGGATTAGGGATGGCAGGGGCATGCGCAAATGCTTTTCCCACGTAAAAAAGCTCTCCTTTTAGTATAATTTCTGCTCATCAAAAGGATATGGGACTGGACGAAGACAGGCTCGGTGTACACTCACCCTGGGTGCTGAAACTTGTGGTGAAAAGTTCATAATCGTAGAAATAATTTTTTACAAGTCGAAAAAAACCGAGGGCCTGGGCTGCGTGGAAGACAACCTCAATGAAAAATTACCAAGTATCAGTCGTCTTGAGAAACAAACCTTATTAAAAAATCAGACGAATAAAGCCTCTTTAAAAAGTAGAGAGAAATAAAATCTCTTTGAAATCAGAAAGAAATAAAATCTACTTACTACTACTATACACTACACTACTATACACTGTGTGGGGATTCGGCAAGTGTGTGCCTGAATCCGGGGAAATTAAGGCTATGAACATCTATATCCCGCTAGGGTGAGTAACCTTTATCTATTTATTATGTACTATCCTACGTAAATGCTGAGTTGCTTTGCGTAGGAAGTATTACAGTGTAGTTGGGGAGGTATTGAGCTTGTTGAGGGTATCTAGCCAGTTGTAATGCTTACCTACGTCTTGGGCTTCTAGGATTACCTACCTGCTACCAACAACTGAACACCGAAGGCGGAAGAAGGACTCTGGCTGCCACCTTAAGACCTCTAGACGGAACACCGAGGGCGGAAGGAAACCTTTTACAGGCCAGTGTTCTCCACATACTACACCGACAGAACTGTAGTGGGCGGAAGAAGACTATTACTACCAGAACCCAGCTAGCCGGGATCTAGCCGTTACACAGGCTCATTGCCTGCGGCGACGGGTGCTGAGGATTTTTACATTATAATTTTAGTGTTTACAGTCCCACAAAATCATGTCTTCCAAACCCATCCGACCCATGATAGGTTTCCCCAATTAAAAAAAGTTATCTTGAGTATTTTTCTTTAACAATAGTTGTATATTCTAAACAGATTATAGTACAAATTTTTAACACCAATTAATAAATTCAATAATGTTTTTTCTTTGCTTATAATTAACTTATATTAATGAAACTTTAAGCCATTTTAGCACAACTAATACTCGAGACATGCTATATCCCTTTTTCAAAACTATAACAAAATTACTTTACTCGGATTTTAAAACGATTTTATTTATACACAATTTATTAAAATAATCGCCTATCGGTGATAATGATATTTATCAACGTAAAATGTCATAAGTAAGCTACAGAATACAGCAAAAATATAATTACGTTATTAAAAGAGTTTGTAACTTTCGTGCATATATTTCGTATCTACAGATCTTTCGAAATGAATTTAAATGTACGATTGGCGAGGGACGCCCCATTACACGTCCAGTGACCGTGAAATCCGACCATCGTTAATCATTCTGTCGCCGTCATCATTGGGGAGAATAGTTACTAACCTACTTGAACGAGAAACAAAACACTCTGATTTACATATTATGTGATCCGAGTATTTTACGCATGACAACTATGTACGATTTTTATTTATACTAACTATGTGCCCGCGGCTGTACCCGCGTTTCATATATTCTTCACTGCGTAATATAGTTTTTAATTGTTTTTACACGGAATCCTAATTATTTTCCAAATTTTTTTTTGCCACTAACACATTAATCAAAGATATTTCTTACAAATTCAAATACCTGCCAGGTGACACTGTGCATTGAATCTGATTTTATTCACAATTTCATTAGTTTAATTTTTTTACGCGGAACCCTAATTTCCTTCGAAAAAAACAAAAGTACCCTAAGTTATGCGGAGTAACTTCAGTTATCTACCAAAATCTGTCAGACAACAATCAGACAGCCAGACAATTTCTTTATAAATTTGTATTTTAGGTATACGTATCGAATTTATATACATTCATATGTATTTAGAAAAAAAAAATTAATTTGATATCACACAAAACACACACTTCAATTTTATCTATTAGTATAGATGTAAAGGATTGTGTAATTTTAGTACAATAAATCATTATTGTTGTTAACATTTGTCTATCTGCTAGTGGGGTTATAATTCGAGGCCAATCGATTTATATATTTCCTTTTTTAAATATCAGATTATCTGGTCATGTTTTAGTATTTAGTACATTCAATAACATATGTAATAAGACCTAATGATTAAAACGAATTAAATAGATAAACAAAACATAATACGTCTTCATTGAAAAGATATGATGAAGCTTATTCTTTCAACGTACATAGTTTGAGAATACCGTTCTATATTATACGAAGTAATATATGTAATCGATTGATTGTTCAGAGAACCCTAAAATCAAGAATAACTGTTATACCATATTAAGGTAAGATATACTTTGGATCTAAATAAGTTTAACAATATACCAACGTTTATATCATGTATAATGTACGTATAAACTAATTTGTTACCAAGCAATTACGCTATGAAGGTTTTTCGCAATCCGTTCTGATTTGAATGCTACGAGATATTTAACAATAATATTATGTTTTAACGTAACATTACTTCGTATAATATAGTACAGTATCCTCAAACTATGTACGTTGTGAGAATAAACTTCTTCATATCTCTTCAATGAAGACGTATTGACGTTTTGTTTGTCGATTTAATTCGTTTTAATCCATAGGTCTTATTCCATATGTTATTGAATATACTAAATACTAAAACTTGACCAGATAATTTAATATTTAAAAAAGAAATTGTATAAATCGATTGACCTCGAATTATAACCTCACTAGCAAATAGACAAATGTTAACAACAATAATAATTAATTAGACCAATATTACACAATCTTATACATCTATAATAATAAATAAAATAGGAGTGTGTTTGTAATATTAAAATAACATTTTTTTCTAAATACATATGAATATATATTCATATCAAAAGTACATTTTTTTTTTGTATGTTTGTTGCGGGTAATCTTCGGAAAGACTGGACCAATTTTGGTAGATAGCTGAAGTTACTCTGCGTAACTTACTTTTATTTTTCAAAAAATATTCCGCTTAATAAAATGAAAACTCATGAAATTGTGAATAAATCCGATTCAATGCAAGAAAATAATTATGATTCTGTATTAAAAAAAAAAACAATATTACGCAATGAAAAATATAAGAATGCGGGAGCAGCCGCGATAACACTATTAATTATAAAATAAACACAAAAGTATTAAGAACATAACATACTAATTTTAAACATCTGCCTCCGAAACTAGGATTCCGCGTATCTTGGCAGTTGACTTGGCTCTGTTGAAATATGCCCATCTGTCGTTTCAATGTTTTAACATACAGTTAAATAATAATACGTGTAAATAAATTGAAGGGTGTCCCCAACTATATAAGTTAACATTATGATATGCAAACATTCAACCTTCATCACAGAGTGTCGTAGAGAAAGCTGTGTATTAAAAAAAATTACCGAACTATTGGACATTTAAGAAACCTAAATACAGTAAACAAACCTAGTGAATCACTGTAAAAAAGAAAACTCTTATTTGGATAAGCAGCCACAATCATAGCTTGTATAAAATATAGTAATTTAACTAAAAAGTTGTTTGTGTTTAACAAAGAAGCCGTATACAAACTAAAATTACATCGTCCATGTAAACAAAAATGTTCATAAAACTCTGGCCAAACTATGTTAAATTTTTATCGGACCAAATGGCAACTATTCCGCATCAAACTAAAGAAGAATCACGTAAATTGAATCATGAATCTCAACGTAATCGGTGTGCATATATAAAAACAAAAAACAATCGAATTGAGAACCTCCTTCTTTTTGAAGTCGGTTAAAAACAAAATGCTTTTTCTTAATACTGCTATTTGAATTATTAACATATTCAGAATCTTTTTGCATTTATAACGAACAGAATATTAAAGTGAGATCTAAAATAAATTAAAATTTGTTCTTATGTTAATTAATATGAACAAGTTTCTTAAATACGTTAAATTTAAATTATAAACAGAACGATATAAATGTTACAAGATTCCACAGAATTGTTCATCTACTAAGCGTTCTCAGTAATTAATTTCTGAAGATAAATCATCCGAAAATAAAATTAATACGTTACATTAATATTAATAATTTACGTACGTGCGTATACGTAATTTTAGAGGTTTATGTGTCATGACTTGTGGTTTATAGATTGACTTGGTAATTGCACTAAACAATTTTATTTCATATAATATGTATTACTTGTGAGATACATCGAGTCTTCATGCGATGGCTAAGTCAATCTATTTTATTTAAAATGTAAAAGATTTTAATATTGATTTGTTCACGATAAGATGTTGTTAGGTTAGCTAATTACGTAATAACTTAAGACAGAAGGGCCCTTAAGTAGAGACTTAATATAGTAACCGACTAGGTATTACATGGATCTCACAACTTTTTACGGTAAAAAAACTGAATTACGAGACTTGATTTTTTTTAGCAGTTTTGTTTATTATGGTATACCTGTTACCCTATTCTTTTGACGTCAATTTTGAGACATACATGGTTTGAATTTTTTTGTATAAATAGTTTTCAAGATACAATCAAACACTAGTAGGCTACAAATACTACTAGCTACAAGTACTAGAAGTCCGCCCGCGGCTGCTCCCGCGTTTTAAATGTTCTTCACTGCGTTTTAATTTTATATGTATAAATATATATACTAGCTGCGCCCGCGACTTCGCTCACGTAGAATTCAGTTAATTATATTCTCCCGTCCCGTCCCGTCAATTAGACAGACAATTTTTTTTTTACTATCAAAACGTTTCCTGTCCTACATTGAAGTCCTCAAATAGCTTCAAGGTACAGATTTAGTCCCGTTAGCCTTTTATTAGAAGTATAGATCTTCTATGTCTTTGTAATGTTTCAGAACAGTCCAAGTTATTAATAAATAAGTATGGCGCCATCTATAAATAATCGTCAGAAATACACATATAATTTGCTTACGTAATCACCTTAACACTTCGACCTCCATGTCATTAAAAATAAACAAAACATGAACCTTTCAATTATTATTAGAATGAAATAATACTATGTTCCACGTCAAATTTATCTATTGATATTATAATTTAAATTCAGTTCACTACCCCCACAAAATGGCTCCTTAATACAACGCTGCAAAACGCCTAGATGTGATGTGAAAATTGAATATCAAATTATTGTTTCCTTATTTACTATCTTAGATGTTTAGTATTTATATACTATACGTATATTTTATATTATATCATTTTGATCAATTTTAAGCAATCCATCAATTACCTATGTTTAGTCCCTTGCAATAATTCTTTTTATAAAAATCGAAAATATACAGACACGTGAAATTTACAATTTTATTATTAGTATAAATATAAAAATAAGAGTCTTTTGTTTTTTATTAGAGGAAAAAATGTACAAAAGAGTAAATAGAAAAAAAAATGAGGTAGGGTCGATGGAATACAAAAATAAAAGCCTGTAACTATCTACGAAAAATTCCGGGTTGAATGGTAGTAGTCCCATCCTGATATGTTCAGTAGTTTTGAGGTGATGGTGCGTCAAAGGAACCATATTTTACTTATATAGATTTTACTATCACTAAATTTTTTATAAAAATTACTATAAAATACTGAGTTATGTATAGTCAATATTCTGGACAGTTTTTAATTTCAAGGCTGTTCTCACAATGCGTTTAGCAGGATGATTAAAAGGACATCGAAACGGCTTCCTAAAAAAATACCCCGAGTAATATAAAAACCAAGGCAAGAAACCCTGTTTATATCAGGCCGCAACCTATTGACACAGTTACCTTATTAAATCGTTTCCTTAATATTTACCTTTTTATTTTTAGTGTATTTTTATTATTAGACTAGCTGTGGCACTCTCGCATATTATTTATTAATTTATTATACAGAAACAAACAGTCATATCAGCCTATAAAAACAAACAAACAAAAGATTAAAAACAAAGAAAGAACAAGATAAAATACACATTTCACACAGTATTTTATATTTTTTATTATAAAAGCAAGACGTTATATATATACATATTTCATTTTATGGATTTGACTCCAATAGAAGAATAGCAATGGATTTTTTTAATACATTGTGTGGATACTAGCGGCACAAGACCGGTGATTGTTTTTAGATCTTTAGACCTGTGTCCAGCAGTGGACGTCTTTCGATCGAATGGATGGATGGATAAATTTTGTATGGAACAGGGTTCTTCGATATCTCGAGAACGGCTTGACTGATTTCGATAGACTTTTTTTTTTGTTCATCTAATACTCGAGAAGGTTCCTCGTGCATTGGAAGATAAACTAAATTCAATTCAGCTAATTACACGGTTCTTCTTGATTATGAGGTGGTACGAAGTTTGTATGCATATAAACTAAAACTTACAAGAGATTATCACATCGAGAAAATCACATTAAATTCGTAGCTCCACAAAATCCTTACAAACACAATTAAACACAGAGTTGTTATAAAAATTCGTATAAAACAAATAACACAATGGAAACCGTGAACAGCGAATAACGAAATCGAATGATATTATTTTTCTGTTTTTTAAAAAATGATAATATTCCTGTTTGCTTGACACTGTAACGTAACATCCGGTCGGACAAGATAACAGCACCCACGAGATATTTTATATTAAAATATAAACAGTCCTTAAATAATACATTATTTACTCTGCTGATTTGTAAGTAAATTAATTATACGTAACGCACCATGTTACTCAGTTCTTTTAAAGTAATTTCAACCATTTCAAATTATTCGCTGCATTAGACTCGTTTCCTCATTAAACATACTAAGTTTAGATAAAGTTTTCCAAAATATTCTTGGTTTTATGTTTTGTGGACTCAAATTATTAATATTATACGAAAAAAAATTCTTTTCAAAAATTTTCAAGGAGTTCGCGATCCTTCTAGTTGGCCCGTTTCGCGGGCTACATCTTGCCGTCTGGCCAATATCTTGTATAACGTAAAGCTATTGCCATGCATTATGGCAGTGGATCCAGCCTTTTGGGAACCTTCCTGTTTGGCGGCTTCCTGGACGGCATACATTCTTTTTTTTTTAAATCTAATAAAATTATGTATAAATATTAAAGTAAAAAAAAAATGATGTATTTGGTTTTAATCAAGGTATAGAATACTTTGAATATTAATTTAATTTTTTTCATAAATTAAGTAGATAATTATTATTATTAAAATATATACTAAACAGAAAATATACATATCCATGTTTTAATAAAATAATTATAGTGATCGATTTTCAAGTTATAATAGGCATTAACGAACGAGGCCTATTGCGGAGACCACACCAGTACAGCTTGCGTGACCGACTGGATCCCAACCATCCTACATTTGTGAAAACCGCATCATATCGGACACGTTTCGGTATGTTGCGTACTGAGTAGACGCTGATTGGCAGCTCTATTGGCAGTCGTCATCAAAATCAAAATCAAATAATTCTTTAATCAATTTACCACGAGTTCGAAAGACAAACCAGTCTAGAACAGCCAAGAAACTCAATTTGGTTTCTCTTTTTTATAAATTTGAGTAAACATTTGGTTTTTTTAATTACATAATCTTCGTTAGCGGAAGCACAGAGAAAGGTGTCATTTTCAGACATCGCTATCGTCCACCTTTTGAAATTAAGACTTGCTTGACATAGTGCTTGAACTTATTTCCAGGTAAATCGGTAATGTTCTTTAAGACTGTAAAACCAGATACTAACTTAAAAAGCTTTTATTAGACTTAGCCTAAAGCCATCTTTTTTGAACTGTACTTGATTTAACATCAGACGTTAATAAAAAAACGGGCAAAAAGAGATGACCTACGAGTTGTATCTGTATGTATATAATAAATAGCACATAGTATATAATAAAGCATATAATACTTTCACTGCCATACTAATGGCAAAAGACTTCTTCCCAGAACGCACTTAATTACTACGTCTGTCGACGACCAGGCAATCATATATTCCTAGTACCAAGTAATAACATATTATCTCAATACATGGTGGTTCTACGAAAACACACCTAAAGTGTTCCACTTTTCTCGATGATTTTACCTTAGTGTCGCAGATTAAATTTCTGATTAGTAAATGGGAGCGAATTCGAAAAAAAAAAATAGCTAGTTCATGATGAAGTGTGAAACAGGTGATTTGGAATCCTGTAATTTAATTTGTTTTAATTATGCCAAATGTTATAAGGTTTTCGTTTTATCGGTTTTTATAAAAGTTATATTTTGGACAAACAAATTTATTTCTCAATTACAATGAGATTTAACAAACACTATTAGAATTTAAAGATCGAGGCAAGTGTCACCGCCGGATGATGGAGTAGAACCGAGCTACTAAATGCAAGGCAAACATTATGGACGATCAAAAAGTGCTGACTGGACGATATAGCTTGGGGAAAGTAATAGATACTATATACGGAGTGTATATATAACAGATTGCTACGACTCAAATAGGTAAATTATTCGACCAAATAATAAAACAAATTTGTAAGTCTGCCTGCCTTTGTTAGTCCTAGAACTAATAGATATTGTAGACAATTCGAAGGTTAGTTGACCTCCACTAGTTGTCATAAAAGTACAACATAGACACCAAAACATGTACCAGTTCTCGAATGTATTCGTTAATTGATTTTTAACTCTAGAAACACTGAACAGATTTACACGTCTTCTATTTATTTATATACGTATTTTCTTGTTAGTTGGTTTGGGCATGTAGAGAGGTTGGATGAGAGAAGATTAACGAAACGAATTTATAAGGCGAGGGTGAATGGGCAAGTCGGTAAAGGTCAACCTAGGCAAACGTATCTATCTTAAACGTATCGTATCGTACCATTTCTTCCCCTGGGCGGACTTCTTCTATTTTGGGGAGAGGGGTGGCTAAATACCCCTCTCCCCAGATGGTAATAATTCTCTTTGAGAATTGGGCTAAGAGGAGGGGGGGGACTTACCCCTCATTCCCAACGGGCTAATGTAGAGGACGAGGCCTGTTGGGCCTGCCGCAGAAGGCGACCCGGTGCATTCTACCGCGATCCCGTATCGCCCCCCTAAATGCGGCTGCCGGCTCCGGGAGGTTTAGTGGGTATTTCCGGCGCTTCTCGCCGTGTGAGTCCCACACTGGTGTGGAGACGTCCCTCCACACCCCCTTACCATTTGCAATCGGGGTACTTGATCCTCCTAATAATTGATGGTTAGGGTAGTGCGTAAATGCATTCCCCTCGTCAAAAAAAAAGGCCAGGTAAAAAGTACTCATAACCGAAGAGCATATATGAAAGCGCTCATGAAAGTAGAGGAAGCGAAAGAGATGTGTCAAGAGCGTAGCAAGTGGAAGGACGTAATCTCTGCCTACCCCCACGGGAGAAAGGCGTGATGATATGTATATGTATGTACGTATTTTCTGGACAGAAAATATTAAAAGAGATAAAGTTTATTCATAGTTATATAGTTCAGTGACCTTTAAAATTCCTATGCCGTTCTTGAACCCCTTTTTTCACTATATAGGGAAACTGTGGCATAATCTAGTCAACAAGAAGAGATCTACAAACGATCTACATGTGTTAAGTGTAATTAATGATAAATGATGTTATATTAATTAAAGAATAATTTCGCAAAGTAACTTATGCCGATAGTAATATAATAAATTCGACAAAAATGCCAACAATAATTTATTCGTACTTGAATAAAACAATAGAATATTTAAAAGATAGAAAGCATTAAATATTTATAAAGATTATAAATTATTACGTAAATGTAGCTGCTGGTAGCACTTAGTATTTTAATATTTAGAAATAATTTTTCTATGCATACCTGGTAATCTTTTGCATTGTAAACATAAGAAAAATAAATCTTTTTTTTTATTAGAAATAACGTAAAAGTAAATTTTATAAACTTATTAAAGCTGTGGCTTAGAGACACTTTCTTAATATAACATGAAAGCGATTCATACACTTCATTGGTTTTATATTAATTAGATTATAGATTTTTTTTTTCTAGTTAATGTAGTTTTAAATTTTATAAATAACAAAAATAAAATATATAGATGTATTTTTAATAATACGTAACGACTAGTAAAATACCGAGTGGATGAATTAGACAGATCTCAATGATCACTTAGGCCCTTAAAACTCAAGGGAAAAATCTATAAGACCTGTCGTTACGTGTGTATCTGAGTATTGAACATTTAAAGAGATAAATGAAAGAAGATTGTACGTGTCAGAAATGCCATTGTTAAAATAGATTGTGGTATAACTATAGTGGACTGGATTAGGTATGTAAGTATGTACGAGAAAACTTCTAAGTAGCACCAATGATAGAGAAGTTAAATAATAACTCAATAGTCTAAAACAATGTTTAAGCCTTCTTATACATTTCGGAATGTAATAGGAGCGATGTTTGCTGTTAATACGATTTATATGGTCGACTAATAGACCAAGTTAGTGGAGTATCTCGAATCAATTAAGGAGATTTACTCCAAATATCTCTTAATTAATTGATATACCGGAACAAACAAAACGATTGAGATAATATTGAAAATGGTTAATTTCATATTATGAGTAAGTTATGTAACATTATTCTTTATTATACAAATAAGTAACTTAACGCTTAATTAAATTACAACAAAACTATAAGAGATTACATGTTGACACCTGTATTTCAGAGTTGCCAGTGTCTAGCTAATAAAGCACTATTTAGTCCAGTAATTTGATTCGAAAGAATAAAGAAGTTACCTGAAAAGTTTTGTGGGACTTTTAAAAATGGGTAATTTTATTAACTCTGATGTGCTCTTTCCGAATGTCATCATAGCTACCCCGCATTTGTGCCTCTGGCATCGCCATTTTGGAAAAAAAATTAGTTATGAGAAACAAAAAAAATACATGACATTCCACATTCAATGAAGTAGACCGAGACAGACAAATTCGCGGGCACCCGATGCTTTCCTATATGAATTTATTGGCAATTAATTGTTTAAATACCACAAAGCTTTCAGGTTGTTGTTAAGGTTGCCAAGGTTGCTGCAGCGTATCACATATATTCATAGAAAATGTAACATACCTATTTAGTTGATTATTAATAACAGAATACAACTAAAGTATCCATAATATACAGACTTAAGTTGATACGTAAGATTATATAGTACCTATAACCATAAATAAAATATATACTATCACATTATCTTTATAAATACATAAATCTTCTGTGAGTGTGTATGTGACTAAACTTCAACTAAACGGCTAAACCGATTTTAATGAAATTTTTTGTGTCGATTTCTGAGGATTCGAGAATTGTTTAGATTCACAATTTGGTTCAATTTAATTTTTATTTATGAAACGCGAACGGACTCGATTCACACGGCTGATTTTTTGTAAAACCCTAATATTTTTTTTAACTAAAATTTAAATCCATAACCACAGAAATGTAACCATCTACGATATAAGCCTCAGCGAATGGTAATGTTGCCACCCCAATAGTTAAATAGTTTTGAGGTGATGGTGCTTCAAAGCAACCCCATTTTCCTTAAATAGAAAGATAGAAGATAGATATAGATAAAACAATAATACTCTTAAGTTATTTATTTCTATAAAAAATCAAAATTAATAAAACTTTTATCAGCTTTTTAAGTAAATGAAGAATAGAAAACATTGCAGCTTTTTCGTAAGCAGAAAACATTTTTATAAAACTCGTTACAGAGAAATATGTAAATTGGACATTGATAATTCCGAGAAACTTAAACGAAACTCCTTACTGATTAAATGAAATGATAAGAAATAGACCAATGATACGTGTATAATATTTAATACCTCGGCTTAATTTAATATGAGATATTAAATACAAACAGTAAACAAGTTAAACAACGGTCTAAATTTTCTAACAAGGTTTATGATACATCAAATAATTAATTACATACGTTCTGTTAATATTCGCATATCAAAATTAATAGATATCACATAAATAATAAATACTATTTTTGTTAATAAATCAGTAGTGCCAAAAAATTAACACAATTTACAGCACGTTTGTTTATCTGTGGTTAAATTTTGGCGCCATTGTGATTAGTCATGTAAACCTTATTTTTAATTCATTAACATTAACTGTATTTAACTCTACATTGTGTATTGTGTTTGTCATTTCACGTGATCTAATTTGGTTATTGTGCATAAATAAAGTGTTTATAAAATTAACACACGGAGTGGATGGATTCTAAGATCTCCCAGCATCTCCATTAAAAGATACTATAGGCCGTCATTTCGTTGCACCGTTGTTTGAAAAGTGTTCTTTATATCACATTTGGCTGCATGGTCTAGTGCCTTTGCCTTTTCCATAAACAGAAAAAACTTGAAGTTCGTCGTGTATTTGGCGGGATTTTTTCAATATGTAGTAACTTTAATTTGGCTTTTTTTAATTTATATTATGTGATTTTAGTGGTGTATTTTCGAGATATAGTTTAGTCATTGTGCTCGGATGATGTGAATTATAAATATTAACTTGACACGTGAATTGTGAGGTCGTTATATGTTTATAACGTATACTATCTACATCACACTGCCAGAATTGTGTGTATACAGAAGTTGCCATTAATTGAGAAGTAAAGAAAACATTTAACTTGAAAAGGGACTGAAAACAAGTAAGGTTTTTTTTGGCCGCACCTAAAACTGACATGTAGTAATTTATTATCTTTAATTCTATAACTTGTCTTATTTGATTTTATATTATGTAATTTGGTTGACGAATTACATTATATAGTTTAGATATTGTGCACAACTGAATTGTATTACAAATAATAATACTTAATATTTATTCTATGGTGCCCCGAATAGTCCGTGAAAATAAAGCCATCGTTTTGGCAGATTTCTGATTTAAGACTAAGCTTCAGAAGTGGTATTATGGACAGATAAATCATCGGAATGTCCTGTTCGACGAATATTTCAACTGCTACAGGCTTTTTGGCGGCACTTCAGTCTGTTATGTAGTAGCTACTATCTTTCATTCAATAACTTGTGTTACTGGACCCGATATTGTGTGATTTTGGTGAAATTTTACTTAATATAGTTTGGGTATGTGGTGTACAAGTGAAGTGAATTGAATGGCACGAAGTATTTATTATGAGGTGCCACTAGGATCTATGGAACATTCTAAAGAAATTGCCATCTTCTTGCAAGGGTGTTGATACAAGTTTAAACTACAGAATAGGCGGTATGGACAAACGTCTCTTAGACTGTCCCATGGGACGAATATTTCTGCCACTCGTTTGCTCCAAAAGCGTAAAAAATATTTAGTCATAACAAATGTACCTTTAACAATTAAAGCGTTTTGTCAAATAACTTTAGTAATCAATCATATGATTTACTTCATTTCTAAATATTCCAAGTTACAGACTTTCTTTACCGTTCTCAAGTTGAACATTTTTATGTAACCAAAGAGGTTTTTTAAAGTTCCTCTGTGACCTCTGTCTTTTGCACAGTTAGTTTCCAACTTATTGAGCAATCATTTTTTCTTGTTGTTTATTTATTTATTTTTTAAATCCAGAACAGTACTCGAGCTATGATCATTAAAATAAGTTTGACAAATTCTATACAAACTTTGATAAACGAGATTAGTAAAAATACAGACACTTATAGTGTTCTAAACCGTTTAAACAACTAAAAACTTTTCATATTTATAATTTAAAGTTAAAGATTATATGAATAACAATTGAAATCTTTCGAAGACAATAACTTTGTAAATATACATTGTACATGTACATTGTACAAATTTTGAAACACAAAACACAAATTTATAATCGAATAAAAACGTCAAAAAAATTTAAACGCTTTATGAGATATTTCAAAGTCTAAATTCGAAGATTATACATATGTTAGTTTTCTAAATTTACACTAAAGAGAAAAGATTTCTATTTTTGTATGTAAGGAATAAACTTAAAAACTACTGGACCGATTTGGATTAAATTTGCTACAGAGATAGTTTGAAATCTAGGGAGTGACATAGGATAGTTATGATTCCCAAAATTCAACGGGAACGGGAACTACGCAGGTAAAACCACGGAGAGCAACCAGTCAGATATAAAAAGTAAGTAAAAAGTTAGCGGGATGATAACCTAATAGATCGCGACCTTTATTTTTGACATGATACGGTGCGTCAAGTTCCGTGACCAGCAAGAGTATTACCAGACTTTCCTATGAGTGAAAGTCCTCTACAGAACAGCCCCAAGTAGATGGCCCGGCCAAGAAGGCCAAGCCCCTAACCGCGTAGGATACTAGTCCCGGCTAGCGCAAACTGCCTCTCCGACGGCCTCCCCAATGCAATAAAAGGCCACTTCCCCCCTTTATTTGGCAGTGTGATAAATTCCCGATGCCGCACGGGCGGCAACCAGATTATGGCACCGTCGACACTTAGATGCTTAGAACCGGCAAAACGATGGCGATTGATAGCTGTTCTCTAACAGCGTCACCATCATTCATGGACTGCACTTTATGTAATACTAGCTGTGTGCCTGCGGCTCCACCCGTTTAACACGGAACTCTAATTATATATTTTTTGGACTAACAGAAAGCAAAGATATTTCCTACAAATTAAAACACCTGCTATTAAAACTGTGCATTCAATAGGATTTTATTCACAATTTCATGAGTTTTAATTTCTTACCCTAAATATTTTTGAAAGTAACTTTAGCTATCTGCCAGAAAAGTCCCGTCAAAATCAGTCCAACCATTCCGGAGATTAACCGGAACAAACAGACGTGACATAAAAAAAATTAAAACTGCATTATTTGTATAATTCCCGTAAATACATTCATATACACATATTCGTAAACAACATTTTTTTTAGTTTAGTTAATAAACGTAAACATTTCTTAAAAAATTCGAAATTTCTGAGAATACTAAAACTCAGTACAGTAACACTTAAACATTATAACCACTACAATTAGAGACTAAATTGAAGATCACAATTTTTCTAATACAATAAATAAGAAATAGTTATTTTACAAGTGTTTATTTTGTGACAACTCTTAAAGTGCTTTAATTAGGCATTTGAAATTTAGAGTTAGAAATGGAGTCTTTTGAGGGCTATAATATAACTTTATGGTTCATATAAATTAATTAATAAATGTAAAACAACTTGCCGTTAAAGGAATAATTAAGATATAAAAATAACAAACGATCAGAGCTATTTTGAAATAACTGCTATTATTTAAAATAATTATTATGTTGGTACCTACTGTACTGAGTATGCTAGAGGGAGTTTGAAAGTGGGTCCAGTGATAGAAAAGATGAAAGGGAATCGTTTGTCTTACAATGGACATGTATTGAGAAGAGACGAAACGCATGTGACGAAGAATGTGATGATTATGAAAGTTGAGGAATGGATTGGAAGAAAACGCCCAATAAAAAGATGGGTGGAGTGTGTGAGGAAAGGTGTGAAGGCAAAAGGGGTGAATGAAGACATGGTGGCTGATAGAGATGTATGGAAGAAGATATACTGCGCCGACCTTAAATAACAACTTGGTAGCAGGACAATGATGATGATGATGATATAGTTGGTACTTACTGTCAAAATATTCTAATCAGGTGCACTAACAGAATAATATTATTTTTTAAATTAATTAAAATAATACAAAAGTGGTTAAAGAATAAACACACACGATCAGACTTAAATAAACATTTGTATGTAAGTAAAGTTTTGTGAAATAATAATTGTAAAGGGTTAATGAATAGTTAGGAGCTGCACAACAAGTGTGCGCTAATTTGCATTTTCAATCCTCAAAGGTGAATGAACTCTGGGATACCTCTTAAGTTTTATTTTATACTTTTTGTACTCGGCATTCGTTGCAATGCAACAGAAAGAAAAAAGAAAGAAATCTTCTCGAGCAAATGCTTTATAACTACTTATCGAAATTTAATCATAATCGAGTGAATAGTTTTTGCGCAGATGAAAAACATACATTGATTCAGTTCTAACAGAATCATACAGTTTTTTTTATAACTTAATGCTAATGTCATTATAATTATTTGTTTTTTACCATTCATTTATCGCTGTTGACCGGAAGGTTCTTGGTAGCATGCATTACTACTCAAATTTGGGCTTGAATTTTTATGGCACCCAGCCGCTAGAGTGATAACTGGTACAAGGTGAACTAATTGCCCGAATAGACCTCGGTTTAGGCTATAGAATTGTGTTTAGCCTTAAAATTTACCTCGCGCTAAACCAACAATGGTTAAGGGAATGAACATATCTCAAGTCCCCTGTACCAGCTTTTATTGCAAGGATGTAATGTCTGTTGTGGTAATGTAAAAAAATTGTTACTGTATCGCGCTGACAACACGTACAGAAGCCTACCCAGTTGGAGACCGCAGCACGTCCAAGGGAGAAAGCCCTTGGATGTTTATTGATGTGTTGTTTCAAAATTTAGTATATACGCTATGTCAATATTCAAGTGATTGTACTCACAGTCCTATGAGAGTTACCATCTCTTACATTGTCAATTAACAGTAAGTGTGAATTTAGCTTTCAGGTAACTTTATAGTCATGGTTACTCTATGAAATCACAAATTTTAATTAATTTTACTAAATTCAAATGTTGTCATGTTTTATTTTCAAAATACAAAAGCAGTACTCACAGTACGCAAACGATTTGTATTGCGTAGAAATTTACAACAACTAGAAAAGTTGTAGTAATGGACTATACTAAACGTATAAGTAGATTCGTTATTGCTTAATAAAAGGTAAAACTGTGATTAAACTCTAAACTTAACAGTAAATGGCCTTTAGAATGTACCAAATCATAATCGAGTTCTAGCGATAAATCCATTAACAGACGATATCGATTAAAAAAAAAACAGGGCTACAATCATCAATAGCTGAATATCTCACAAACGGTTTGATCTAGCAACTAAGCCCCTTTTTAGTACAGTATATATATGTAAGTGAATAGTGGTTAACTTTTAACTCTGAACGCCAAATCGTTGTTCGGCTTTATAGTTTTAACTTTTACTATAATCTTATCTGACATCGTTTTATATTTAATTGGCTTAAGAATTGTAAGTAGTCAGAAGGGTAATCAGAAAACATCACATTGCGTTTTATAGACTGGGAAATCTTGAATTAATTGCCAATCCCAAACGAGCAGCAGGGGCTGAGTTGTGTCAGATTCTTACTAACAAAAAAGGCACTCTATCGCCAATTTAGTCAACAAATAGGGACTGCTTTCGCATTGCAGCTACTCCCAGGCTGTTGTGAGCCCTGCTAATGAGTGCCTTCTTTTGGGTTGGGTGTTGAGGATCGAGTTCATCGCCCACAAGCCTGTCCCCTACTCTTTTCCTTCACCGAAATTCAAATTCGTTTGTAATAATAAACAACCATCTCTTTAATTAATATATATATATATATATATATATATATATATATATATATATATATATATATATATAAAATATGTAAAATATTTTGAATAAATCACATTTTATTTAATTAAATATACAACATTTAAATCCGGGATACAAATATGACACAAAATCTCTCTAGGGTTTTCTCTCTTTGGAGTATATGCACAATAACTTTGCCAACCACCTGTTACAAAGGCCATTGCCCTCGAACTAAACGGGTGTGAAATATGTACTTAATTTAGCCCAAGCCAAAGTTGTAGGGTTTCCAGAACAAAATTATGCGATAAACGAATACGTAAATTAAGCCTTAAATCTTAAAAATGGTTGAGAGTACAATCGAAAAGTTAAGAGTGAAATTACAACGAAACCACAGTATTGAAATATTTTCATTTCGGTTTAATTCATTGCAAAATGAAACAGGAAAGTCAACCAAGTATTTTTTGGAATTTTTACCGCATTGTTATAATCCGTTCAAACTTGTTGCATGAAACCTTTATAATTTAATACTTATTTGTATGTACTTGTATTCGCCTTGTGGTCGAAGTTCAAACCATAACCATTATTGAAAAATTACGAAACTAAGGTAAGGTAACCATTATTAACCATTAACCATTAAGAAAATACATTACCTTAAAAAAAGTAAAGTATAGATCTAAAGTGATGACTTACGACACTAAGACATGGTAAAATTTCAAAGTTCAAAGTTACTCGAAGAGCAATGGAGAGGGCTATTCTCGGAGTTTCACTGTGTGATCGAATTAGAAATGAAGAGATCCGCAGAAGAAACAAAGTAATCGACATTGCCCGAAGAATTACCGAACTGAAGTGGCAATGGGTAGGGCACGTTGCTGGTAAAACTGAAGTCTGATGGAGCCAACGGGTTCTTGAATAGCAGCCGCGTACCGGAAGACGCAGCGTGTGTAGCCAAATCTGCTAGATGTGGGTGGCGCAAGACCGGTCGTTGTGGAGATCTTTGGAGTAGACCTATGTCCAGCAGCGGACGTCTTTCGGTTGATGGATAAATGTATATAATAAATAGCCCTTTGAAGTAAAATTAAACACCGTCATAAAAGTCACTGACCCGAGTTTTACGTACGTATATTTAAACTATAAATTCGTAGACCGTCCATTAACCCCACAAAGTTTTACCACAAAAATTTCCCTAAAGACTTGCTATTAGACGATTTTCATTTATTTAGTTTTGAAAAGAAGTTTTAAATTGTTAGGTATTAAAATTGAGAATATATTAATATAATAAAATAGTAATTTATCTTATATTTTGAATTATTTATTTAAATTCTGGATAAACACGCCTAATATAAGTAGATGCACTCAGAATGCTAAGATTGATAAAAACATCGATTTTTGAGATACCTATAGAATTAAAAAGGCTAACATCTGTGGAAATATTACAATGAAAGTTCATGAACCATCTATCTATCTACATAATTAACATGCTTTTGTTCATGGCTCCGCTCACGTTCGTCCAGTTCTTGTAACCTATGTTCTTTATTGTATCCCTGACAACATGTATGGAAAATTTATAGCTCACATTAAAATAATTATAATAATAGAAAGTAGATTTTTTTTTTAATTACTGTGAATCAGCTGTAGGAGATGTATAGATATGCCATTGGGATGTTTTCCTTAGAATTTTTGTGCAACCAATATTAAGACTATCTTCTAAAATTTAGCCTACGTAAGTCATGAAAAAATCTTTATGGCGACTTGTTGTCACACATAAAAAATGACAGTGTTACAAAGTTAAAATATATTTTCTATATAAATGGGAGTCCTTTGAGGCACCATCATTTCAAAACTACTGAACGTATCGGGATGGGACTATTACCGTCCGACGCGGGATTTTTTGAAGATGGTTATAGGCTGTTTATTCTTTTTTGGATTCCATCGACCCTTGTTCATTTTTTTTCGATTTACTCTTATGTACATTTTTTTTTCCGCTAAGATAAAATACTCTCATTTTTCTTCATTCATTTGGTTTTTTATGTACACAGTGAAAAATATATGAAACGCGGGCGGAGCCGTTGATAAGTATAGAAGTTTGGTATAAGGGATTGAACTGAAGAAAGCTATCCACATTATTTATATTAGTATTGATGTCGGTCATCTATCAGTATTTCACCACATTAATGATTAAATATTCTTTTGAAAGGCTACGGAATTGTTAAGGGCCAAGGATGGGTCGTAATAACCTTGCAAAGTTACAAATTTCCCTATTTACTCAAGGAAATGCGTTAAATCAATTTACGTTACTCAAGAGAGTTGTTGTCGGTGTTTAAAATATTTTATTTACACAAAGATTTCCTCGCTCTGAAAATGAGCCCGTCAGAGCGAAGGAGAAGATTAAATTATTTACGAATTATTACGGTATTTTTCAACTTTATAATGTAAGTAGCTGTTCCCGCGGCTCCGCTCGCATAAAATATACATTTCTCAAATATGCAATGGTTTAGTTACCAAATAATGTAAAATATTACAAAATAATTTAATCCATCTAAATTTAAAATCAGATTTATATAAATCGGATTGCCTACTAACGAACAGACAGGTGTTGACTTTAAATAGTATAAGGATATAAATAAGGAACACGATATAATAGTGGTTTCTTACGATTTTTTCCCATTATTTAGATTACTGTACTGTATATCGGTTTAGTAGTTCTGGTATTATTACAAGCCGGCAGACAAACACATAGCTTAAATAAGTTAGCTGGAATAAGCTCAAAGTTAGTCGTTTAAGTAGGTGCCTAATTATTTACCTCAGAAATTTAGACTCGCAATTTAACAATGACAATGAGAAATAATTATTTTTAATTCTATTCATAACACAATCAAAACCATAGACTAACGATATGTTACTAGGACTGCGAATCAGAAATCCGTCTAACCAGCCTATGTTTGTAGAATACGTAATGAATTTTGAACTAAAACTCCTTGAAATTCACAATGAACGAGATGACGTCATACAATGGCCGTTCCCGCAAAAGATGGCGCGATTAATTTATGTTCACAGAGTTGGCCGGAGATTGGACTGGATCGAAAATGATAGCAAAATTTGAAGACAAGCTTTTGCCGCCTTGTAGGGCTTAAAAAGTTAAATGGTGAACAACAAACCCTATAAATTGAAAACTGTTTGTGTGTTGATTAGAAAGGAAATTCAGAAAGTGAAGGATCTCTTGTAATATCTCATTTTAACGTTTCGTCGCATTTGTTATTTATCAGTATAGTGACTTACCTGAACAAAGTATATTTCTATGATTACTACCATTTTTAAAATGTATTATATAGGCCACTAGCTGTACTCGCGGCTTTTCTCGCGTTTTTTACGCAGAAACTCCAAAAATAAAAGTAGCCTCAGATACGCCGTATAACTTCAGATCGGTCCAGCCGTTCTGGAGATTAGTCATACGAAACAAACAGACAGTCATAGCAAAATTTAAAAAATGGTGTTTTTGGTATAAATAATATGCATTTAGCATAAAGCTGTTATGTTGATATTACAAACAGATACATTTTTTTGTAGGTAAATTCTCCTAGGATACCCATCCCCGTTGGGCAACGATGGGTGGGTTATGTCGAACTTCTACCGACTAAAACCCCACAATACTCTATACCTTAAGTCCGGGATGGCGTGACACGATAAGGTCCGAGCCCCTTGATGGGGCCTCGACTCGGTCAGAGCTTCGTGAGTGAACAAATACGAGAACGCGTGTAGAGTATGCCACGTTCCGTCCCGGGAAACAGGCACATTTATTTTTTCTAATAAAACAAATATTTTAAGTAAAATCAATCTTAAAATATCCGTCAATACAAAAAATAATTCTCTATTTTCACCTGAAATTATTATCGTTCACACACAATAGGAAATAAAATGAAAAATGTCGGTACCTAACTCCTTTTTATCAATATCAAATATGTCTCGTATAGTTGGGTATTACCCCGAGGCATTCAGATAGGCGACTAGGTATTCCCAACACAAAAATGAAACTAGCAAAAAAAAATCTTTTGTTGTTCGTTTAAGAGATTAAAGATTTACCTTTTTTTGATATTTACTCGACTAATAGAATCTGCATTCGCGTTGTTTCTTTTTAATAATAGCCTGAAGATAATATGATTGGATGAAGTAAGACAGAGCTCTCTGCAATTATTATTAACAGAGTGTCTTTAAGATCATAGAATTGTTCTATGTTAAAACGCTTTATTTCACAATAAATAAACATAAAAATTCTATAATAAACGGTCTCTTTATTACATTATCTTACTGTATTTACATAGAAATTTTACTTAGGGCCGAGTATACAAAGTTTAATCGAGACCGGGATATAGACTACTTAGAGATACACAGAGAGATAGAGAGACAGACAACAAATCAAATAATCATAGAAATGTGTCATTGATTTTAAGGTCAAGTGGTTTTTATCAAAATTATATAGTTCTGTTTTAGCATTTGAAATGGAAATTTAAGTCTTTAATATACACTTTCTTCATGCAGGATGACCTAAGAGATGCGGAGATGTGAACAGGCGGGTTGAAGCGTATTACTGATCCATGAATGAATAATAATAAATAATAATGTGATTTGTAGAAACAAAAGCAATCCACATTGACAGAAGAATTACCAAACTAGAGTGGCCGCTGGGGCCAACGGGTCTAGAATGGCGGCCGCATACCGAAAGATGCAGCGTGGATAAGGCCCCTTAAGATGGACCTATGACCTTGTGAAGAACCGGAGAGTACGCTAGATGGGGTTAGTCCAAGACCGGTCGTGGTGACGATCTTTGGGGGCGAACTATGTCCAACAGTGAACGTCTATCGATTGACATGAGTTATCGATTTGCCAACCAATTAGTTCCTCAGAATCCTTCAATACCATACTCATTCATATCACAGAAGGAGACCCTCAATAAGGATCAGCTACACCTCCCAGGTAGTAAAGGTAATACAAAATTAGTTTCGACCCCATGGTCAATATTAAACAATCTGAAAACATTATCATCTTGCAAAATTAAAATCGTATCTAGTTATTAGTCTGGCCAATGTATCGTTAATCAAAATTTGCTCCAAAAGTTACTCCAGAGAAAGGACAATGTGACGAAACCACGAACTTTCACAGATCATTAGCCGTTAACATGCTTCAGTTGGCAAAGCTGAGTTCGTTCGCAGGGTCACCGACCTTATAATACATCGTATAGAGTTTAATATTTTATAGACTACACACTACAATCTTTTAATAACATCGCTTTAAACGTCATACCATATTTCTTAATACATAAAAACATGTGAGCAAAGACTATAGAATATACTAGACCGATAATACCCATACAAAGAATCGTAACGCGATAAATAATTACCCATTAGGATGAGATGTGTCGCTGAGTATTACTAAACACTAAAATAATACTATCATGTTATCTGTCACAGAGCGCGTAAATAATGGTAAATTTTCAATGTTTTCCAGTAAAAATAAACATTTGTAAAGCAATGTATTCTACAATATGAAACATTTAAAAGTACATACTTTTTGGTAAATTTTGACGACAACGTAATTTAAATATGTTGGTCTCAATTACTTCTATTAAGTTTGCAGTCAATGAATAAGTGCCATCTAGAAATAAAACGGGATTTTTAACTTTTTGAATGTGACGATTTTTTTTCCGGCTTTAGCTATCTATATATAGTTTATCTATGGTATGAGCTTATACAAGGATAAGGATCGATAAGTAAAAACACATTAAGTTAATTATACTTTACCAATGTCTTTTGTTGATAATACACAGTTAAATTTCTTTACATTTATTATAAAACTAGCTGTCTGCCCGTAGCTGTGCCCGCGTTTCATATATTCTTTACTGCGTTTTAATTTTTTATACGAAACCCTAATTATTTTCCAAAAAAAATTTTAGTACTAAGATAAAGTAAAAATGTTTCTCATAATCGGATTAAATTCAAATTTTTATTTCTTTTACACGTAACCCTAATTTTTTTTGAAAATTCAAAGTACCCTAAATTACCCGTAATAACTTCAGTTATCTATCAAAAAAATTCCCGTCAAAATCGGCCGAGCCGTTCCGGAGATTACCCCAAACAGACAGACAAAAAATGTAAATATTGTATTATTATGGGTATCGTGTATAAATTTATATCTATTCAGTAAAAAGACACTTAAATTTTATTTATTAGCATAGATACGTCTGTCTGATGATCGGATTTGAATTGTTCTTGAGAACCATTAAAAAGATCTATATGGTTATTTTTAAACCATAGAATACATTCTTTATAATATATTCTCTAAATAGGTTGTTTTATTTTTTTATACATTCGGTAAAATAGTACTGTTAGTTATTACAGATATAACGAAAATATTTAATTATGTTAACACGAACGAAACTTCGACCTAGAAGTATGTTATAGATACCTAAGAACTACGAATAAACATGAATTTTAATCGATACATAATAATGTTTTAATGTTTTAAAGCCATCCAGCCCACGGAGACTCAGAAGAAATAACACGCAGTAAGAAATAACTTTGCGGTATACTCGTATATTATGCCGTTATTGTAAATATATTGTGCATTGTATATTTTCTATCTAAAGTGCAAAGGGCCGGTCTTGTTCCTGTCAACAATTACTTGCAGTCAACTTTCGGATGAGATGGTTCAAAGTATATAGCGAAAACTAATATACGCGGAAATCTGTACAGACCTTATAAAGTTTTTCAAATCAAATCAAATCAAAAAATTCTTTATTCAATTTGGGCCCTGAGAAGGCGCTTATAAACGTCAAAAAACTACCACCGGTTCGGAAAACAACTCAGTCAAGAAGAGCCGGCAAGAAACTCGATATGGTTTTTTTACATGTATTTTTGAAGTTATTAAAATTTTAAAATACAATTTATAACAAGATATGATTTTAGCGGAAGCACAAATAGAGGTGTCACTTCCAGACATCACTATCGTTCACGTAATGATCCACCCTGTTTAAAACAATATCTAAATTTATGTGCTTTTCTGATTGTCAAACGATTTTGTTGTTTTTTTTATTTATGTAGGGGGAGTTTTAATATTGGTTTCAATGACAAAAAAAAGTTAGTTTAATCAAAATCATCAAATTTTGTCATCTAAGAGAATACTACTCTGAATATAATTTAATTGTTGAAATTACAACTTCATTAAACCAAATGATACGTATGTACTGAAAATGTACATTTTCACGGACACCTAACAAAAGTATACAAAATGTTTAAAACGGTTTACTTTCATACCCTCGAGTGATTCCAGTTGAAAAATAATGGTCGCTCGTAAAAACCAGAGGTTGTTTTTGATTTACTGTTATTACGTTCGACAGAGTCGCATCTACATATCTTGTCATGGTACATGCCTTGTATTACCATGTATTATATTTTATGCAGTTAATTCAAAACTAAGAGGGTATGACTATAATCAAAACACAATGTCATTACGTCACCCTGCCAATTCATCCTTGATAATTAAATGTACGCTCGAAGCGATGATATTGCAATTGGTACTGCGTTCGAATTCCGTGTCATTGTACGCGGGCTTGAGCACGCCAATGCAACCCTAAAATCTGCCTGAGCTTTCGGTGAAGGAATACACGAGGAAACCATAGCATGGTAGTAAGGCATTTTCTAATTATGGTAGCTACCACCCTCAATTTTGAAAACCTGTCACCAAATACCAACACGTAAGTTCCGGCAATATCACTTGAGAACCAGTAGGCCTAGTGTGTTACCATGCTGAACCACAACGTCACAGTGTAAAAATGCTGCTAAAAATTTTAACAGACTTGATCTTATAAAATACAGCCATAATTTTACTAGTTACAAGAATTTGTAATCCGTTATTTAAGACTCAGTAAGACTAATCTTTTTTTTTGGGTAATATTGTTAGGTTAAGTTAGGTCTCAATAAGGTGCGACGCGGTGCTTGCGAAAGCCACCCCGTGTCGCCCCCATCCCAAATGCAGCGGACGGCCCCGGGGGGTTTTAGTGGGTATTTCCGGGCGACTCTCGCCCGGGTGAGTCCCACACTGCACGGAGCTCGTAACTCCGTGCCCCTTATCTAGTGTACTGGGGGACTCTGATCCCCTAAGTACAATAGATAAGGGTAGTGCGTAAATGCATTTCCCCCCGTCAAAAAAAAAAAAAAAAAAAAAGGTCTCAATAAGGTCTCAAAACACATGACTGATTTGCCGGATTGTTCAGCTAGCTTACCTTCAAGTTTGAATATCTATCGCCAAATAATTTTAGGGATGTTCAAACAGCGTTCACGTTCACTGCTGGACGTATCTTTCTCCCCAAGGTCTTCACAAGGACCGGTCTAGCACCACCCACATCCATTGGATTCCCTCAACCATCACAAAGTCGTAGATCCAGTTTGTTGGCTGCCTAACCACGCTGCGTCTTCTGACCCCTTACAGAACCCAATGGCCTTATCGGGCATTAGTTCTACGAACAATGTGCCCAGCCCATTGCCACTTTAGATTGGCAATTCTTCGAGTATTGTCAGCTACTTTGGTAGCTCATATTGGGTGCTAGCAAATCAAGCGGTTAATAAACAATATACTATCGCCGTACTATGACTTCATCATAATGTTTATCTTCACCGAAAGATTACGAATAAGATATGTGAATATAAACTTACATCCAGTGACATAGTATCCAAGCAAACAACCACAGAGCAATTGAGACCTTAAAAAAATTTGCATCAACCCATTTATTTTACAATAGTTGTTGACCTGATAGATGCTATTTAATCCTTTATAAAAGGTGATGCGGTAATATCACGTAAGCTTAAAATTAAATAACTAACTTCAAAGCCACCAATTGGGTGCAAATTTAGTATTTATAACTTTTTAATACTTTGATCAACAACCGTGGATATTAATTACTAGCTGTGTACCCGCGGCTCCGCCTGCGTAAAACACTCCGTTGAATCGTATTTCAAGAATTTCAATTTTATTACATGGAACCATAATTATTTTCGAAAAATAAAACCAGGTTAAAATACGTGGAGTATTTTCAGCTATCTGTCAAAAAAAGTCCCGTGAAAATCGATACAGCCATTCCCAAAATTTACCGGAACAAAGAGACAGAAAGGTATACGGTATCTCTACCAAAAACACAAGTTTAATATTTTTGTCTGTCTTAGTGTATGTTTGTTGTTTCGGTAAATTTTGAAAATGGCTTCACCGATTTTCATGGGACTGTACGGAAGTGTACTCCTTCAATAAAACATAAAAATATACAGACGAATTGATAACCTCCTCCTTTTTGAAGTCGGTTTAAATATACTCGATCGGTCAAACAATTCAGATGTTACACAATTACTAATATTTATATGGTAAACCTTATTAAAAAAAAAGATTATATATATTCGTATATAAACAAAACAAACAATAGTTGAAAACGATGTACGAGTACATCTGTATATATGTATATAATCTGGCCTAGACTCGGCGGACCGTGAGCCGGGCCTGTAATTTCGCAATCATAAACCACTCTCATTTTTAAACGGCGCGCCTCTATGAAAAAAAAAATGGCTGTTAAATTAAAACACAAATGCTACAAATGTAACAATGTAACCTTTATTTTTTAGAGTCGTTTAGCTCTCTCGCGATGTTTCCTCGAATAAAAACGTCTCACTGTAAAGTGGAATACGTTTTTATTTAAAACTAGCTGTGTCCCCGCGGATCCATCCGCGTATCATTTTTTATTTATTCCACACAACTATTCACTGAGTAATTTAATTTTTAAGATAATTATTGGAAAAAATGGACCCTATATTTTTGTAAAGGTTATTAGTTAGTTTGTCTGACAATTAAAAATCGACCAAAGGGATTAAACTGTTGTAATAATTTAATATACCAAATTCGCAAAGATATTCAAAATGATTTATAGAATTCGAGCAAAAAAAATAATACAAAAAATTATGTTCGTCATTAACTAAAAAACGGGTTGACCGATTAACATATGTTATGCATCACGCCTCTCTCTCATGAGGATAGTTAGAGACTACATCCTGCTACGATCCTGACACAAGTCTTTCACTTCTTCCACTTTCATAAGCACCTTCATACATGCTCTTCGGTTGTAGAACATTTGACCTGGCCTTTGTACAGAACGTCCTCGATTTACAACCGTTACCAACACGCTCAGTCACCCTCCCTTTGTAGATTTGTTACGTCAATATTCTTTCACCCATGGTCTCTATACGTTCAAACCAAGTAAGTATCCCTTTTTCAATCTTTATCACTACATTCTTTACCATGTCACAACGTTCCTCTATCACACAATTCCTTACTTTATCTATCATTCCCATGCTAAAGCTATACTGGTTAATCTAGCTGTCATGCTTCCTCCGACAATCATTTGCCAGTTTTCACACAACATAAGAGTCTCCAAAGCCCTCATTAAAATTTAACAAGCATAAACATATTTTTAATGTCAAACGGTGTCAAGTAATATTGTTACGGACTATTAGTACGTAATGGATAGGCAAGCGAATCGATCGAGACACGACTCGTTTGGAGACTTATCGAAGAACTCTATAAACTTTTACGTAAGTATAAACTGAAAATATATTAATAATCCGATATTTCCACATTTATTTGGCGTTAGTTAATAAATATTAAATCACTTAAATCTAGAGATATCATTTAATCATATTCAATGATGCGGTACGATGAACTAAGCTATATAAAAATTCTCTGTAAAAAAACCGACAATTTATAACAATTTTTTAGGATTTGTTCTAGGATTTTTTTTAGTTTCTGTAACAAACAAAAGGGATAAATGTGTATTCATTAATGTCGTCCGTGAAATTAATCTATACTAATAAATAAAATTGGAGTGTCTGTTTGTTATTTCAAAATTAAACTTTTTTACTAAATAGATATGAAAAAGGATTTGTTATGTATAAATTTAAAACTACTTAACTCATTTAAAATCTATAGTAAGCTTCTTCATCGGTGCGTAACTAATTTGGGCTGAAGCCGGGCCGCGTCACTAGTCTAAATATAAATGATAAATACATTTATTGACCGATCTTGTATTTTTTATTTATAGCTCTTGAAGAATATAAAATTTTTTTGCAAACAATTTTTCTTTTTCAAATTTTAAATAATGGTTGTTAATTCGACCATAATCGATGAATTCTATTATCACGTAATAATAAAATTATTACTAAGTGATCAATGCTTATCAGTGGAAACGGCTGTGTCGATTTCGATGAAATTTTGATTTTACTGTTATAAGTTTATAAGTGAATGTTTTTTTTTGCGGTACTAAAATCGACATTTTTAATATAATAATTATGTCAATAACAGATGATATTGCTCTACATTTGTTGTTTTTTTTAAAATTGATTTTTGTAATGAATGTATTTACAGCTATAGAGCTACTAACTGCACCCGGCAGCTCCGCCCGCGTAAAAAAGTATCTTGTTCATAATTTCATAAGTTTCATTTTTTTACACACATGCTCAAAGCGCATCCTACACATCAAATGGACGCGGGTTCGAATCAATCTATATAACTACAAAATCAGCCTGAGTTTTCGGTGAAGAAAAACATCACCAGGAAAGCATAGCATGGTGGTATGGCATTCTAATAATGTCCGCCTGGGTAGTTACCAACCTTAAGTTTGAAAATCTGTCACCAAATACCAATAGGTGTTTTCCGGCAGCATAACTTGATAACCAATACCCCTAGGGTTAATGTGTTTACCATCCTGTATCACATCGTCACTTAAAACCAGGTGAGATTGTGGTCAAAGCATTATATCGTGTAAAATTCTTAAGCCATAGGTTAAAATCATAGAAAAAACTGAAACGAATCTATATATAGACGCCAAATTCAAATTATATTTTATTTTGTGTTGGTATTATTTTTCTATTTACTAATTGAATATAAGAACGCAATTATGCTTAAAGAAAACTCAATTTATTTATTTATCCAATCAATCGACCATCACATATCTAACATGCATTGCATGGAATATGTCTAACACTAAATTGGAAACGAAATTAAGTGCTTACAACTTAACAATCCACAACCAATGTAGCATAAATATCTGACAATTCAGCAAAAGGTTCTTAATACCTAGGTAATAGAGTTAATGCCTACAGAATCCGCCTAATTTATTTTAGCTTACTCGTGCACTTTAATAAAACGTGTTTACGTTTTATGTTATATCAATGAATGATTACCTAGTAATACAGTGTCGAATTAATACGGAGATAGACGGTTCTTAGCAATTTATTAATAGTGCTTAATAGGTAATTTGTTTTTAAAAAGATACGGCTATATAGAGCTATATTATCTTGTTATTTATAATAAAATGAACTTGGTTTTTATTCATTTACAAGCTGATCCCGTGATTCCGCCTGCGTATCATTTATTCTTTTTTTTTCCTTTTTTTATTAGTCCCCTACGCACCTTAAGCATAACCCGAGACTTTGTTGTCTCTCATAATTTTACTTGTCTTATAATATATATTTTAAATAAACCCCTACATGTATTGATTAATTTATTTTAATTTTCTTTTTTACCTTTTATTTTATTTTTTTCCGCCTAATAATTTTATTCTTTTTTTATTATCTCGATATTTATTAATTTGGACTATTTATTGCTGTATGTATTATTATATTACTAAGAATATTTATTACCATAAATTACTTTAGACTATTATTTCTATGTCCGGCAACTGTCACAACATCACGGACGATTTACCTCGTTTATTCTATTAAATAATTATTGTAAATGACGGATGAAATTTTTCGGTATCGGCATAAAATTATTTTAGTACTAACAGAAAGCAATAAATAAAATTTTTTCTCAGAAATTCAAACACTCGCTAGTTAAACTGTGCATTCAAACGGGTTTTATTTAAAATTTCATGAGTTTTTCTTTTACGCGTAATCCTAATTATTTTCTAAGAATAAAAGTACCTAGTAGTTAAGTAACTTCAGGTATCTGTTAGAAAAAACCCAGGCGATGCGAAAAAAGTGGCAAAAATCGATCCAGCCGTTCCGGCGGATAGCTATAAAAAACTGAAAAAAAAATTAATTGTATTTTTGGTATAGGTAGCTTATATACATTCATATTTATACAGTTAAAAAATTCTTATTTAGTTTACAGTAGTATATAGTTAAAATTAGTTACTTTAAAACGGACACTTCAATTTTATTTATTTGTAAAGAACATAGATATGTTATTTTCTGCATCGTTTTATCTAGATAAAATCGTGCTCAAATTGTCTGTTTCAATTAACTGTTACGAAATATTACATAATATTGTGGTGTAATAACGTTTTCATGATTGCGACACAGTGCAATAATTTACACGTCGACTAAGAAGTACTAGAAGCGACGTGGCGCAGACTTGCATTTATTATTTCTATTAGGGATCAAGTTTACCTAGGAATCAATGGGAGAGAAGTGTACGATTTGGTTATTATTGATTGTTTTGAAATTTGATTCATTGACTATTTTACAACTTGTTGATAATTTACATATAAGCTCACGCCTGCTATCCCCGAAAGGTTAGGCAGAGGTGAAGTAGTGAACTACACCACCCACAATTCGCCGAGCTTAGTTCCGTCCCAGATGTGACAGGGGGCGAGCCTGTCGCCTCCTGATAATTTATTAATTAGATATAAACAGGTGGATTTGAAATCAATGGCAATAATTAAATGGGAGCTTATAATTATGACTCTAAATAAGTACGAAGCAAAAATTGATCACGCCCGGAGCGGGGACGAGGACAAGGCGTGGAACGGGGGTGCGGAGTGCGCTTCACATCACAACAAAACATCAGCTGAATCACTTGTGTTACTCTAATTAAAACCCATTGCTATAAACTGTTTTTTCTCATTCTTAACAAAAATAATTAAATTGAAAATTTATTAAATTAAAAATATATGATTGAAGTATCAAAACCGTGCGACAAGTATTCGGCGGACAATGAGCCCACTCGAGCTCGCGCACATCAGCTGATAATTTTGCTTTTTTTTTTAATACGATATAGGCTCATTGCTTTTACCACAATCTTACCTGAAGTTAAGTGACGATGTGGTTCGGGATGGTAAACACACTTAGCCTTGATACCGGTTTACAAGTGATGCTGCCGGAACACACCTATTGGTATTTGGTGACAGGATTTCGAACTTGAGGGTGATAGCTACCTAGATTGAAAATGTTTGAAATTGCATTGTTTGAAAATGCCCTACCACCATGATATGGTTTCCTTGCTATGTTTTCCTTTACCGAAAGCTCAGGCTGATTTTGGAGATGGATAGGTGGGTTTGACGAGGACTCCGGCCGCACTATCCACTACGCCATCATCGCTTCATGACTACCTACATGGTTACGGGGTCATCGACCGTTGCAAAATGGCTACGCGATTTGATACTTTAATTAAATTTATAATGCATGTTTTACAGTTTTATTTAAATAAAAATCCGCTAAACATATTTATAAATATAAATATAAATATTTCTGAATATAATTACAACCTCCCATTTAATTATTGCCCTTAATTTCGATTTCACCCTGTATATATTTGAATAATTCGTCCTCGTCTGGTGGCGGTTTTTGTGGACTGACTACCGCGTTCCACCGCTGTCGCAACACTAGCCTGTTCACGTATCCTCTCCTCGATCCCCTGATCTCTCTCGTATCGAGTTGTGAACAATTTTTTTAAATTATACCAATACTAACGTAAGCATTGGCTCCCTTAAGAGTTTCGCTTACTATTACTGAAAAGGGGGGAAGAGCGACGATACTATCAGTAGAATAACAATTGAGAGCTTTAAGCTTATATTCTGTTCTATTTAACATAATATTGCTTTCCTAATTGATACACTCAAACAGTAAGGCTTTGACACATGTGTAAAATTCGTATTACGACTCTTGTTTGATATGGCTGTTCAAAATCATTTATACAACAATCACTCAACATATTTTACTAACTTCCAATGATCGAACCTTGGATCTTGGATGCGGGATAAAAATTATATTCTGAACTCATCAATAAACCGATCAATTTAAGTTCCATGGATAATTTGCAAATTTCTATTCATTCGTTGTTTGGTCAAACGCTTGCATAACTTCGCAATACAAAATATCTATCTTATATGCCGAATGATAAAATTTATGTGCCGAATGATGAAATTTTGGTACAAACCTTATCGTAATTTTCATCACAATTTTTATGACACCGTCAACAATCAAACTTACCTAAAATATTGATCTCGAATGCCGTATGAAATTTATATTATTAAAATAGGATCAAACAAAAATCCTCCTACAACGGCGCAAAACGTAATCTGATCCTTAATTGATAAAACATCACTAATACTTCATGCATTAGCAACACACGTCATATCACATCCATGCACACGCAAGGTGCATTAATTATGTAACTGTTTCTCTTATTTTGAAGAAAAAAAAGCTACCCCATTTGTCTAAGAAAATTTCCGCAAAGGTTGCATAACGGTCACAAGCCAAGCCGAAAGCTGTACCATTATGGTGCCCTTGTATTAATTAACATCTCCCGGCTGAATCCCTAAAACCTACTGACGAAGCCCGGTGATGCAGTAAAGATCCTTCAGGTCACCGACGTTAGTCAGACCTTAATAAAAATAACACATCAAACAAAAGAAAGAGCTAATTAAGCTATGTAATTGACAAAACTTTTAATAAAGATAAATTCCGTGTTTAATGAAAGTGTCTATTTACTAATTAAAATAAAAGAGACAACGGAAAAACAAATGAAAGCATTAAGTACGCCCACAATCGGCTCTGTTCTGAACGATAGGGCTTATTGCCTGGTAAATCAGAGAAGGTTTATAGTAAGACATTACATTGATAGACCTTTTAGTTATATTAAGGGTCAATCCTTATCATTATAGTTTAAACTTATAACATTGCGCCAATGGTAACTTGTTTCTAAAAATTGTAGGTACAGCCAAATATAGTGAAGAACATGTCTTCGGTTTTGAAACCTAAATCTGAAAGGCTAGTGTATTATCAACGCTATACTAAATAGACAATTTAGCAAACTATCCCGTGTCAATGTTGCCACACCGTGCTTCTCGTGGCTGTTTACCCGCGCACCTGCGCGAGTAATAGGAAAAGGTTTGCGTATTGCGTGTGCGACGGTGGAGAATCCACATCTCCGCGTTTTTTTTGCCTCAACCGTCAGTCTGCCTAAAGAGCTCGCGTTAACTAGACGTATGATTATTACCGAAACGCCCGTGCGCGTTTAAATACGTTTTGTGTTAGGTATAATATCTACATAAGACCATTGTGAATATTTTCATAGAATAAACTTTAGCCTTGAATAATAGTATCTTCCTTTAATGTGTGGGCCCATCCCTCATAACTGGAAAATAGTAACGATCATGCTACTGCAGACAAGCTTGTACAAATGACGAATATACAATATACATAAACTAAACTTTGCGTAGTTGCAACTAAAACAGAAACATAATTACATATTTTTCAAGTATGAAAAAAAAATCAAACTGTGACCTTTAAACGTTTTCTAGACGTAATTATAACAGATTGCATTTATACACGTTTTGTAAAACCACGCAACACGTAAAACCGAATCTACGAAACGACCTTGCCTAATGTAATTACTTTACTAAAACCCGGAAAGGTCAAACTCTTAACGAATACAAAAAAAAAACAAACGTTGAAATTTTACAAACCATCATACTTTTAGATAATCCTTCCTTTTACCTGCGCCATTGTTTTCTATATTCGTCTCAGTATTTTTTTACTTTTTCTTAGAAAGCAAATTGAAGCAGCATACCGTTCTTATCAAACCAATATCTAGTGTGTACACTTTTGCAGATTTTGACATTTTGACTGTTATAAATAAAACTTCAATAACCAAATTTTCGTTTTTTTTTAAATGTAGTATTATTTTTTCCAAATAATGTTTTGCCTTTAATCCTTTGAGTTACGCCGGCCTCATTGTACATTCTAAATTTAACTAAAGTTAAAAGTAACCTGATCCCACATTATAAAGTGGGATGTACACAACCCTACTGTATGATTCTAAGTATTATAAATTTATGTATTGGTTATAAATTGATTGATTGTAAATCTCAAAAAAGTGCACATAACAGATATTACATTGACAAGAATGTAATTTTTAACTCGCATTATAATTCCAAAAGGTTAGATCTCGACATTCCCGAACAACTTTCATTAATATGTTGATTATTAGCATACAACAAGACGAAATGTTGTGTTTTGTAGACAAAGCTATTGAAATGTTTGAATCGGTCTATCGTGCTTAATACAAGCCTTCCTTGGTAATGGTTTAAAACTGAAGCTAAAAAAATAGTATATACGAAGTAAACTTTTTAGTAGAACAGTAAATTATGCCTTTTTATTATGCTATAATTGCATATATACGTTTCAAAGTTTCATAAAGAAATAGTGCCAACTATTAGCATCCACTATTCTCATACCAAACTGCCAACCAAATATAAAATACAAATACGTATCTAATACATCTATACTAGTAAATAAAATTGAAGTGCCTGTTTGTAATGTGTAATTTATTGGTTTTTATTAAATTTACATTTACAATACCTATACCAAAAACACATTTTTCTGTCTGTTTATTCGTGTAATCTCCGGAACGGCGGGACGGATTTTGAAGGGACGTTTCTTGATAGATAGCTAAAGTTACTCCGGCTTAATTAGGGTACTTTTAATTTTCGAAAATAATGAAGATTCCGCGGAAAAAAAATTAAAATTCCTAAAAAAAATTTATTTAATGCACAGTTTTACGGGCAAGTGCTTGAATTTATGAGAAATATTTTTACATTGTCTCAGTACCAAATTTTTTTTTGAAAATAGTGCTCCCTATAAAAAAATTTAAACGCAGTGGAGATTATTTGAAACGCGGACGCAGCTGCGGGCAAACAGCTAGTAATGAAAATACAATTGTACGTTTAAAAGAATAGATTCAAATTTATTTCACTCGTTAAAACATTTTACTGTATTTCTGAGGAATACCATCCGACTCCGAAAACAAATACGAAAACTTCCATATAATTCTAAGATTAAAGGATAAATTAGGAAAGTTAAGATCCTTTGACCTTTGGAGAAAGCACTTGTTTGATTACGTGAAATGAAAGAATACTTGAGCGATGCATATTGTAGGAATTATCGTTTTAAGATTACTGCTTTAGAGGTTTAACCTCTGACCTAATTACCAAGGTGATGTTTGCAATATTGAATAATGCATCGAATGAGAAATAACAAAGAAGAATCTTTTGTAAATCTTTATAAGTGTACTTTTAGTGGAATTTCGCATTCATTGTAAGATAGCCTTTTTTGCAGTTTATAATCACGTTATATCTAAACCATTCGATACTCCAAACTACTTTGTTCAATGTTTGCTTTTGTTTAACTACAATTTGCTTTAAGAGTGTCTTTGACAACCAATTCCTTTTCTAGTCTAAATATGTTACTCTTTCGACCGTATTATCAATTAATATCCTATGGAGTTATAATCGATCGCGTACGTATTGTAAAAATAAACTTTCAATCAATTCTTCTACAATAATGGCATAGGTTATAAAAGGAATTTGCTGGTCACAAATTTAGTAGTGCTACCTCCGCTTTACCTCATCCTGTATTATGTAATCTGAGTAATAAATAATCTACATTTTTATAAATTATTTGGGTGAAAAAAACAAAATAGAAAAATGTTCAACCATTAATACCGACCAACCTATACATTGTATATTTCTGAGTGATGGCTGACCTTTCATGTTACATTTTTCTTCGATATTTACGGGTCAGAATATATAATGAAAAATGGATATCAAGAGACTGGATATCATACAAATACGTATTTAATGTGGCCCCACAAGCGCTTGCAGATGGTTCGGTCTAAATTTTTATTATTATTAAAATTCAAGCTTGGGCGGTAAATAAGAATATATACTTGGATCGAAACCACTATGTTAACTAATATCCAAAAATCTATGTATAAAACAAATTTCGCTTCGTAGGAATAATCTTGAATTGAATAAGTTATTACATAATAAGTTAATAATTGAATACTTTGTTTGAATAAGTTTAGTGTTGACTTACGAAATCTTAATTTTATAGCTTACAGCTTAATAGATATGTATTGATTTAAAGTATTTCTTCTTTTGCGGTACATACTTAATAAAGATTACTTAATAAAGGAAGGCCCCGTTTATACTGGGTCTATAATGGCAATCCATAATCAAACACGAAACATAACAATAGATTGACGAAAAACCATTGATTCGATAGATAAACATTGGTCTGTTTATTTCGCGTAAACAAATTAAAACAATTCCACAACAAGTACATAAAATTTAATATACGTAAACTTTTCGAAATCGTTGAATTAATACGAACAACAGAACCGAACTAAACCTTGGATTACGTAATCAAATTGTGGAAACCGAATAATAAGACAAAATTAAACAGTAAATACAGTTAACATTCCGCGAAACCTTTGTTTAAATTGTAGTGTTCACGTAAACATTTAACCATATAGGTTGTCTTGTTTATTCACTGGAAAATCCTCTGTGATTGAGATAATCCAAAATCTGCGGCGTTTGAGTTTAAAAACGAATAAAGATCTGTTTTATTTTAACACAATAAAACCTTTAACTTAAACCAAATGGTTTACGCTAAATAGCTTCAGAGATGTAACAAAGAACAATGACAAAAACAAATTTTAATTTAACAGTAGTCATTTTTGTTAGCAGAAAACAATGCATAGAAATATTTTCTTGAAAAAAATTTACAGCTTCATCCCTTTAATTCCAGCATATAGGGCTTTTGGCTTTTGATTAACGCAGTCGTCGGTTCTTCCACTCGAACGCTTGCAGACAATAACTCACTAGCTTGTGTGTTCAAATGAGATTCGTTGAATTATGGTTTTGGGATAGGGTTTTGTCTCTGTCGAATATACATGACCACATATCCGATTCGAGTCTTTACTTTTAATTGGATAGTTGAAAATTTATTCAATGATGCAGAGATAGATAATAATACGTTAGATACTTTTTAAACAAATATGCATATTCCGTGTTATATTATCTTCGATCTCCTCTAATTATTAGATATTACTAGCTGCGTCCCCGCTATAATACAAGCGCGTACGGATGAATAGTGGTCGAGTTAAATTGTCGGTATTGTGTCCAAAATGCTGCAATTTCGCATATTGCTACACCTAGGCTGCAATAAAAAGCACGAATCCAACCAAAAATTAGAACGGTAGCTATTTTCACAATTAAACATGGGCATAGTTGAAGATTGTGCTGTGTGGTGCCGATTAAGAGTAGTACCAATCCATATTTTCCCGTTGTTGTCATAAAAAGCAACTAAAGGACCTCCGACGATCCTCTTATGACTGACAGCGTGGTTTGGCCCCCACAAAGTAGCCGACTTGGTGAACGTCGCGGGATTCCGCTGGATGCCGGGTGGCACAAGAGACAGCAATGGTCGTCTTTCAGTTGAATGGATGGATAGTTGAAGATTTGTATTAATGCAAAAATTATGACATAACAGTAACTAATAATGAAAGAAGTTGAAATATCTTTTCTCAGTCGCTCGTAATAAAACTTATGCGACGTTCGCCCGCTTATTAATCTCTCCGGAGGTACTTACTTGCGCGATTCATTTGATACGAAACCCTCGTGAAATGGAACGTACGTCTTCACATTCTTTCCTTTGAAATTGTATCTTATATTTCCTAAGGTAAATAATACATCTTTCGTTTTGTTAAACGACAGAAATCACTGTGCTGAAATACATATCAATATCTTTCCTGTTTACACTTATTATACTATAAAAAGTTGGTGTGACGTAATAAAAAAATTAAAACTTGTTAAAATAGTATGTCGTGTCTCACATCTCGGGAAGTTATCTAGTATGTGTTTCGACCCGCAACTGGAGAGGATTCTGTACCTGTCGCCAGCAACACAGGGACACTTTCATGCACTTGGATAAACACGCATTCAATTCAATTCAAAAAAATTTTATGAACGTCAAAAAACTACCGCCGGGTCAGAAAATACTGCAGTCGAGAAAAAACCGGCAAGAAATTCGATGTGGTTTTTTTTAAGTGTAATATAAATTATAAAATTCATTATAATAAACGGTTTTAGTGGAAGTACAGAGAGAGAGGTGTCATTTCCAGACATCGCTATATCGTTCACGTAATAATCAACCCTATAATACGCTTTGGATATTAAAACCTGTTTGACATAGTGCTTAAACTATTAGTTCTAATCTATCACCTTTTTTCTTTAATAGGCAAAACCTTATTTTACACCATATAGGCTTGACCTATGGTTTTGACCTCAATCACATTCGGTGTTAAGTGATACTGTGTTCAAAGATGGTAAATAATTGGCATTTAGCGACAGGTTTTCAAACTTGCAAGTGGTAACTAAATAGTCGGGCATTATTAGAAAACACACTATCATCATGCAAACCACCTTCTTCTCTACGATTGTAATCATTATGCTTGTTCGCAGCGTATTAAATGTCAATAAATTTATAAAACTGAAAATATAAACTAATTGAATTTTACATTTTCCTATCAACATACTATGAATAATTTACCGGATTTGCGTCGTGCATCGTGAATTCATGCGAAATGACGATATTATATTAAGTTTTTAAAATGATACCCGCCACACTACAAATCCATATTGACTGACGCACAAAACACACAGACGGAAAGAGACTCAAGTTCATTTGTTTATCTCATGCTATTACTTCCACACATAACATTTCTATACCATACTGAAAGTGCTATTATAATCATTCACTTGAAAAATAAATTAATGACACAGTGGGTTACGTAGGTTAATTATAGACATGCAACAGCTACTGACGCCGTGATTATGATGATGAAATTATTTTTTACAAGATATCAACTGCACCTTCAAGAACCTCAAAATTTATCATAAATCTTAATTTAAGAATATTCGAATTCGAAGTTGTAATCGATGTCAAACTCAATGAAATCTAAGCTAAAAAAACTAGGCAGCCATGGGATCTGCGAACAGAAGTGAACACTTAAAACATTGGATAAACTGTTATTTAAATGAAATAATTTGTTAATTGAAATTATTAAAATAACCTCACTTTTAACATATAAAATTAGTTTTACAACTATTAGCGCTCCCAGCAATAATTATGTACATTTTTAACTAGTTTATTCATAATCAAAGCATACGACAAGTTGCGTAAATATAAATCTAATTATTTACCACTGAGTGCCAGCGCTTAAACGCCATCTTATACTTTATTACTGTAGCATCTTGACAGCTGACGTCATAACATTGATAAGGCGAATCTAAAAGATTTTCTCCTACCAAGAATCAATCAACCCCGCCAAAGAAGTTTCCACTTCAAAAACGAAACAAAAAGTAACTCAATCGGAGAAATAGAGCTAGTTATGTAGAAGTTCGTAAAAAAAAGAAGATATACAGACGATAGATTTACCGATAGAAAAACATTTTAAGAAAACCGGATAAGAATCCCTTGCAACACATTCGAAGTCGAACCACGTAGAGCGATATCGAGAAAGGGCTCCACCGAGGTAGGTTAGGTATTTGTCAACGGTGTGCGCTACGAAAGTTTCATATCAAGGATGTCCTAAAAATGGCCTTAAATATATTATATTTCGATAAAACTCGTGGCAAGATTTTATGAGGGATTCAGTCCGCTTTTGTCGGCAATCAAACGCCTATTTACGACCTCATGGGATGAAAGTTCTTCCACTATTCGAAGATTATTCTGTAATATTCAATATTTTTTGAATTCCTCTATATCAGTCGTAAAATTGCGTATGACGTGTATACGCTGTTTTTAAATATTATTACAAATCGCTTGGACTACATTATCGTCTGAAGTTAAGCGGGCATTAGAAAAACTCCTACCAGCTTGCTGTTTCCCTACACCGAAAGGTTCATTATAGAATTGAATAGATGAATTTGAACCTACGTCCATTGATGTGAAATCCAGTAATATTATCATTGATCCATCGTCGTTTCAAATCTTATCTTACTGGTTTTAACTATCTTAAAAAAATTTTGTAACACTCACTCGATAAAGGGCGACTGACACACGATCGTGAATCCAAAAATATTACACACAACACAAAAACCTTAATCAAACAGTAGTTTGATATATTGCACAGATGCCGACTGTAAATATTTTTTTTATTTCAACCAGCTGTATGCCCGCGTTTCATGTGTTCTTCACTGCGTTGTAATTATATTTACACGAAACACTAATTATTTTCAAAACACATAAGTACCCTAAATTACGCGGTTTAACTTAAGCTATGTACCAAATAAAGTCCCGTCTAAATCGGTCCAGCCGTTTTGGTGATTACCCGTAACAAACAGACAGACAGACAGACAATACATTTTTAAATTGTATTTTTTTGGTATAAGTATCGTATATACATTATATCTATTTAGTAAAAAAAATCTATTTTGACATTACAAACAGACACTTCAATTTTATTTATTAGTATAGATAATAGATTCAAATGTAGCTCTATACGCTCTATAGATTACGACTGAAATAACTGAATCGTAAAAAAAGACTATCGCAATCGATTGGTTAATTTACGGCAGCGGAAATAATTTTCTGCCTGTCTCCATCGCACCAATAATAGGTGTAGCTGCGCGCGTTATGTGGTCTAATATCTGAATACTAGATGTATTAATTTTATTTGTTCGACGGTAAGGTAGTAACATTAAACGCAATGTTTTGTTCGACCGTATAATTAACTACGAGTTACAGTCAGAAATGCGTAATGTTTTGGGTATTTTTCTTTTTAACCTAGCTAATACTGTTGACCGGAAGGGCCTTTACAGCTTCACCGAACTTTGTGGGCGAACCTCGGCTTGGCCGATACCTGAGTGTGAAAACTCCCGGGGAATTTTAATCCTGGCTAATCCCTACATTATTATATTTAACATAAAAAAGATTCCTTACAGGACCTAGGTACCTGCGTGTTGCGTGCAGGAGTGTGTGTGCGGTGTTGTGCGTGTAATGCTTAATGCATGGTCAGTGTCATTGTATCGCGCTGACGGCGACGTCAAGAGCCTCCCCTGTTGGAGAACGAGACACGTCTTGGGTCGCCGCCTGAGGGGGACCCGGGGAGTGTGCGATAGCCTGAGGGGGACCCAGAGAGTGTGCGGGAGTAATGTTTTGGGTATTTTTTTTTGTTTTTAAACTAGCTAATGCTGTTGACCGGAAGGGCTTTAACAACTATACCGAATCTTTGTGGGCGAGTGCTGAAGGCATATTTTGGGTAGTTTAGCTATTGAGTATTTATAATTATTAGTAGTTAATAATATTTATCAATCATGGACGAACATCCATGAGCCGGAGTTGACCTCTGATTGGTTGGCGTATGCAACCATATTGAAAGAGGCGGATCGCAAATTCATTGTTCGTTTAATGAGTCTTATCTCTGAAGGAGCGTTTGAACTATCCTTATTATTAAGGATAGTAGACCGACCAGTTGCGCGATTTAGTGTATCCGCTACAGTAGGTACTGTGAAATTTCATGAAAATTCATATCCTACCAATTTAGTTAGTTTTAAAACTTTGATAACTTATATCAGCGAATAATTCCGAAACGCTGATTGTAGTAATTACCAACAACGATATTTTACAAATATCATACTTATAAATAATTGTATTTTTTAAGAAGATAAATATTTTTATGATACTTGATAAATGTATAACAATGAAGCAATAATTTATTCATATTACAAATCTTAAATTAACTTAGATAAACAAAACGAATAGTTTAGTCGGCAATTGTATCAATCGATGCCGAATAATTCCTACATAAACTGTATGTAGTATTTGTTATCTTCTAAGTTAAAAATTATTTTTTTTTACATTTATTTCTATACTAGCTGTGTGCCCACGAATGCGCTCGCGTTTCATATGATCTTCACTGTGTTTTAATTTTTTTACGCGGATCCCTAATTATTTTTGAGAATCGAGTTTACCCTAAGTTACGATGAGTATCTTTAGCGATCTACGAAAAAAAATCCGATCAAAAATCGGTCCAGCCGTTCCGGAACAAACAGACAAAGAAAAATTTTAAGAATTGTATTTTTAGTATAGGTATCGTGTATATATATTTATAATAGTAAAATAATGTTCACATTACAAACAGACACTTAATTATTATTTATTATAGTATAGTATAGATGTGATTGAACCAATATTAATTCTCAGCTAGATAGGTAGCTGATAAATGAAAGACTGAATGAGTGTACGGATGAATGAATTAATCTCTTTTGACATTTTGATCGTATACCAGCGAGTTAATGCCACAAGGAATATTACGAAGTTTTTATTAACGTATCAACATCTTAAAACCATTTTTCACACTTATTAGAGACAGTGCATATTTTTCTTAATAATAATGGATGGTAAAATTATTTTCATAAATATTTATCACCTCTATGCTATACCCATACACCAATAGATTCTATCTAAAAACATAATCCGGTAGCAATAGACGAATATTGTCACAACAACCCACATTTACCGGTTGATCGTGACCCAAAACCGGGTCGCGCGAGCCCGGGCGTGATCTTGACCCTATATATCGCTTGTAAAGGACCTTCGTATTATATGATCTATTACCTAATCCATTTTAAACAACATACGAATAGTTGACAAGATTACGAATATTCCTTTTGTGTTACTGGGGTAATTTGCATTTGTAACTCGCAAATCAAGAAAAAATATATCCGTCTTTATTAGTTTGCATATAACAGAAACTTTTACAAAAGAAAATCAGATTGGGACAGAGAATGATGTCGCTTTATATTTCTCGCAAGTCAAAAGCAAGTTTGCCTGTTAAGAATTAGAAGGAGTTAAGAGGTTTTTTACGTCACTTGAACATGAAAGCAGTAGCAACATATCAATGCATTTCATGTATGGATGTCACGTAAATAACTTTTGTCTATTACCTATATTCAATTACACTTTTCTTATCGACTTAATTTTACATGAATCTATTGAATATTACTTTCTAGAAATAAATATTGTATAGGTACGACAAGCTGACATCTATAAATAAAAGGAGATATAAAATATTTCAAACTTATAAATTATTTCAGACAAGTTACGTGGTTGGATTATATGTCAATGTTTTATCAATTTCATTTTTTTTTAGATCCAATGATGAAATAGTGAATTCGTTTCTAACGCAGAAAAACTAAGAGTATTCTTAATTATGAGAATAATTTATATAAACAGGTTTATATTATCATTTATTATTATAAATACTGTGTAAAACAAAATTTTACAATTAATTTTATTCAAGCTACAGTAGACATTAAACCAACAGTTTAGCAATAACAAAAAACTTGCAGAAAACATAATTTTATGTTTTCGTTTGACGTTATCTCGTACGTATATCTAAGTACGGCTTTTCACATAACAAAATATATCCTCGTTGTGTACCCACCTAAAGATAACACAATCTCTTTCGGAGCTTAAAAATAATAAATCTATCTTGAATGTCTTAGAATTTGCATAAGAAAAGGCGACAGATGAGCTGGGGAGCAGCACAAACGAAAAAAGATTCAAAAAGTTCTCGCTCGCGATTTCAATATGAATATTTCGAAGATTAGCTCCTCATTCATGTTCATTTCATAAGAAGGAACGCTGTGTTCAAAAAAGCCATATCTAATATCTCATGTCATCTACACAATAATACTTGTTAAGTTTTCATGAACTCATTTCATTAATTTATGTAAATTGTTTTCCAGATTTTTTTAAATAAGAGCTCTGCAAACTGCACTTCATCTGTGTTAAATTACATACAAGAAAAATGACAATCGCCGATAAATGAGCAGAGCCTCCGAACAAGTTAGTCTTAAAATGAACATGGATAAGAAGAAAATCATGTCTAATGTCCATGTTGTGCCAACTCCTATAAAAATCGGTGACTCTACGCTCGAAGTTGTTGACAATTATATATGACCTGAGGCAAACTGTCCTGTTAGGTAGGTCCAACTTAGAAAAAGAGATTAATCGTCGAATCCAACTCGGCTGGGCCGCGTTTGGGAAGCTACCCAGAATATTCTCGTGCGAGATACCGCAGTGTCTCAAGACAAAAGTCTTCGACTAGTGTGTGTTGTCAGTGATAACTTACGACACTGAGGCGTGGTCGCTAACAATGGGCCTAATTAGAAAGCTCAACGTTACCCAAAGGACAATGGAGTGGCCTATGCTCGGAGTTTCCCTGCGAGATCAAATCAGAAATGAGGAGATCCGCAGATGAAGTCAAGTAACCGACATTACCCGAAGAATTACCAAACTGAAGTGGCAATAGGCTGGGCACATTGCTCGAAGAACCGATGCCCGATGGGGCCAAGGAGTTCTCAAATAGCTGCCGCATACTGGAAAACTCAGCGTGGGTAGGCCCCCTCAAGGTGCACCGACGACCTGATGAAAGTCACGGGAGTACGCGGAGACCGGCCGTCGTAGAGATCTTTGGGGGAGACCTATGTCCAGCAGTGGGTGTCTTTCGGTTGAATGGATGGATGGATAAATGAACATCAAAGCAAATATATATCAAAGTTAGCAAAAGTAGATTAATAAAGTAATAATTTATTTACTTTTTAGTTTAAATATGTAATTTTATTATAGGTATAGTTTTGAAACCAGTTTTTATTTGTCTCTTAAAAATAATTTTATTTCCGTATTAATTTCTTCTTTCTCCTCTTTTTTATGTACTGTTAGTTCATATAAAAAAGAACAACAAAAAATATTGTTCTCCCACTCTCTGACTGCAGTACGCAGATACTTGAATAGCTGTGGAAACAAACACATGAAACACATGTGTCTATTGCATTCAAGCGATGTTCTCGATTTCCTTGAGATCCATTGATCAATGGGACTACCTCGGGAGTATACTCCTTCGAATAAAAATTTTACAAATCAGCCCATAATTGACGAGATAAATCGGGAAACAAAAAAAATACATATAGACAAATTGAGAAACTCCTGCTTTTTGAAGTCGGTTAATAACAACTTGCTACTAAATACATATGAATGTATATAAGAAACCTATACCAAAAACACAATTTTGAAATTTTTGACTATCTGTTTGTTTTGGCTAATCTCCGGAACGGCTGGACCGATTATCATAGGACTTTTTTGCCAAATAGTTGAAGTTATTCCGCGTAACTTAGGCAGTTACTTTTATATACCGCCTTTGCAATAACTAATACAAATCAATACATACCTACGGTACTCGTAAGCATTTTCCATTTAAAGACAGTAATAAATTTAATTGAAGTGGGGAACATGTATCAAACAGATGAGGCAGAATAAATCACAGCGTTATCCAGAACGGTCGTGTTTCTATTGAATCCCGTGCACACGCCACATCTCATAATAGTAAATAAATAAAATTACAATAATTGATTGCACTGTGGCAGTGACAAAATATCGAAGTACCGATAAATAATGTAACTGCATCCCTCACCAATAAAATTAAAACCAAAATTCATGAATCAATCCGTCTTATTGTAAGCAGGTAAAATATACATCAATCTTAATCACTACGAACAAGCATTACCGAGTTTCGTCGTGAGCCTTTTGATATCATTTTCACGTGCCACTAATACGAACAATCTTTAATTTATGTTTAAGAGAAATTCCACCTTGTAAATACTTCCACTTTGGTATAAAATTCAAAGTGTGTCTATCAATCTCCTGCAAACTTTGCTAATGGAGTTACTCTAGAAAATGACAAATAAGGGCGGAGGTTGCTGAAGAGGATTGTATTAAAAGGTTTTTTTTACAGACGGACTTTCCAAAGCCTTTGTAAGACGATGCTAAGACTTTCTACGACCTAGTAATCTCAAGTCATTATCAACTCTCTTAATTTGATGTTATATTTACACTCGAGGTATTAAATGCTGCAAAATAAAATTCAAAGAATATATGTCATAAGATTAATAAAAATAATTACAGTCATGAAATATGCTTAATATAGCATACAGATAGCATATACAAGCTAAACTCTTTATTAAGTTACTGAATGAAGTTAAAGTCTTTGAGATTAGTTATAACAAAATTAAAAAATTTCTCTAAATAATTAATGTTTTCATTCATTTTATTTATTCTTAATGAGTAATTCATCTTATTTGTCAATCAATAACCTTAAACTCAATTAATAATTCTTCTTACTTTGTTATTCTTCGCAATCGATTTCTTTAACAACAAAGCCCTATTGATTGACGATACAGAAAATATAGATGGAAAGAAGTTCCAAGTTCATTTATATTATCCATTTTGTTACTTAACAAAACACTCTATTTCATTTTAAAAGTTTTATTTGAAATCGTTGTCTTTTACTTGGAAAATAAATTTATAAGTTATGTGAAGTTATAAGAGACATACACAACAGCTGTTGTCTCATAATGTGTTGTAATATGTCTGTTTTTTTTTTCGCGTTTCATACTTTATTATAAAGAAAAAAAAAACACAGAATCACTGGGTCACTTTGTTGAATGCTGATTGTCGGTGTTTCAAGACCCTTTTTTTCAGAAAACAGCTTAAATTATATAGTTGAGAATAACACCATCTTTTTTTTTAATATTTTAAGTAGTTAAAAGGTTAATAATATGTATAGTCTAGTAGTACTGGCTAAATGTTAAACTGTTTTGAAGTTAAAACAAAACAACGAAAAAATGAAACGAAGTGAACTCTTCAAGGTCACAGTTTATCAACCTTATTTTGCACACCGTCCACTTTTAGAATATGTTTTTTTCTAAAGCCCCCCATCTTAATTTTTTTCCTTTATTTAGACTATATTTTAATGTGCCCACGCTCTCTCTCTGTGCGTTATCTCAATGTCCCTTAATTTTCTCTGGGTCTCTGGGGCCCGTAAGGGGGCGTTATCGCACACAATGAGGATCTAGGCTTTAAGATTTTCTAATGAATTTTGCTTGAATAAAAAATATTCTTAACACATTTCCAGATCTCAGGTATCAATAATTTTGGTCAAACTATATTTGAGATATTTACGTATAAAACCGGCAAAATGTTTCAAAGTTTACACGTATTTACTACAAACTACATCAAATTTTATGTAAAATACATTTATTGTAATTTGTCGCTTCTTAATAAGCGTGTAGGATTTAATGATTTTTTTATGATTTTATTAATGGAATTTTCAAGACTCAATGTCTCAAATACGTCACTACAATTATCATCGTAGTTTTACAGGTTAACACGATAAATAGATACGGTCCTTTATACTAAATGTCCTACTACTCACTCTCCGATTAACAAAACCTATAGGGTGTTTTATCGGATACCTACGGTCTTGAAATCTTGCAAAAAGAAAGGAAAAGACTTTTAACATAAGTTTAGGAATAAATTGACAATAATGAATTTCAAACCCCTTGTGGGATTAATACACGACAAAGTTACGTTTGCTATTAATTTCATACTTTGTATTATGCGAGCGTGCGCAATATTTAAGTTAGTCTCTTGAACATATTTAAGTAAATTTGGTTGAGACGCAGTCCCTTCAGATATTCTGTAAAACGTTATACATAACTGCCAGTCATGTCTTTATGATATCACAGTATGTTGCTTGAATTATTATTTTTTTTTTGTTTCTTCGCTGTGTTTTAATTTTTTTCATACGGAACCCTAATCGTTTTCCTTATTTTTTAGGTACTAAGATAAAGTAAAACTATTTCTCACAAATCCAAATACTTGTAAGTTAAGCTGTCCGTTGAATCGGATTTTATTCGAAATTTCAGGAGTATCAATTATTTTACGCGGAACCTTAATTATTGTCGAAAACATAAGTACCCGAAATCACGCAAAGTAACTTCAGTAATCTACCAAAAAAAGTCCCATCAAAATTGGTCTAGCCGAACCGGAGATTACTCGGAACAAATAAACAAACAGACAGACAGACACAAAAATTTTAAAAAATTGCATTTTTGTTATACCTTAGTATCGTGTACCTTGTATCGTGCATACATTTATATGTATTTAGTAATAAAAAGTATTTTGACATTACAAAACAGAAACTTCAATATTATTTATTAGTATAGATAAAATCTATACATTTATATAATAATTGTTTTACTTATTCCGATCACCGACATACTATTTTTATACATCATTGCATAATAATCTACTAAGATATATCACATGTTGTAATTTGTAAAGTATATCTAACAGTAAAGTAAGATGGCGAGATAGTAAAAGTCAATTCACTTTTAATCTAGATAAAACGCAATAGTTTTCGTGTACCCACAAAAATGAGAACTAAACCGGGCACCAGCTACTGCAGAAATATTTTAAGAACCTTGTAATTTTATCCATGCAACAAAAGCTCTTTATAAAAATACACAAAATCTATATACTATTCATAAAATAAAGTCATGTTAGTTAAACCTTTCATAACTCAAAAACGGCCGGACCGATTTTTATGAAACGGGAAAATTCACCGAAAGACAAAAATATGGAAAAGATTCATTTGTTCGTATAGTTTGTATGGCGTTCCATTTACGGATATCGTTTTTGATGATGATATCTCGAAACGAATCGACTGATTTCGATGATTATTCTTTGTTCGTCGTCTCTCGGACTCTAAAAGTTTCCTCGCGAATAAAAAAAAAGTTAAAATGTTTTCAGCTAATATTAAACACAATCTTAAGGAACCTTCTGTCTTAAGTTATTACGTAATTAGCTAACCCTACAATATCTTATATTGACCATATCAATATTAAAAATATTTTGTGTTTCAAATAAAATATATTTGACTTGGCATAAATGTTTTTTCTTTATTTATACACTAAACACTAATTGTATTCTAAACTTCTATGTCTGCTAGAAGTGCCTTAGAGTTTTGTTGATCGGTCAGTCAGTCACTAAGACAGTGAGTGACAAAATTAAGAAATTTTGACTAGTTATAATAATTAAACTACTATTTCAAATTAAATGAAATGTAAAATATACAGTGCCTGCTTGCTTACTGAAAATTCAGGCTTCTAGTTTTATCCACAACGAAATTATAATGGGTCGAAAATGACCTGAACTGCTTCGAGAAAAGGATGGTAATTTCGTACCGCTTTTTTTTTTATTTTGCTCGACCTGGCGGCGGCCCTACCGTGCCCACAGATATTTTCTACCTTAGTCGTAATTAGTTTCTAAAGTCAGTCCGGTCAAAGTTAGTTGCAGACATAATACAGGAGCTTTATATCTAATAACTGACAAACACATTCAACATTTAATATACATACACACAAACAGGTTGGATCACTACGTGAACGATAGTGATGTCTGGAATTAACCCACATCTCTGAACTTCCGCTAACATTAGCTAAGACTATGATTTGTATAGTTTTTATGAAAATAAATTATATATATTATATTTGTAACAAAAAAATAACCAGATCGAGTTTCTTGCCGGCTCTTCTCGACTAGGTTGTTTTCCGAACCGGTGGTAGTGTTTTAGACGTTCATAAGCGCCTTCTTAGGGCCTAAATTGAATAAAAGATTTTTTTGATTTTGATTTTGAAATACACTCACAACTACATACGCGTAATGTATATTGTTTGTAAAATGTAATATGTATTATTTCTTAATTGGCACTTTAAAATTATATTTTATATCTTTAAAACTATTGTGAATGTGCTGTGAAGTTTTTATACATAAATAAACAAATAATAAATAAACTGTGTTACTTATTTATTTATTTATTTACATTAAAATTCACAGCTCGTATAAAAAATAAATTTAAACTAAATTGATAAATAAAATAAGAGCCAAAAATAAATTTATAACTGCTTAAAAACTAATTATCAGACAATGTTTAAATGCATGTGTGTGTGTATGTGTGTGTACGTGTGTATGTAATGTGTATTTAAATTATAGAGTCACCAATGACTCTAATCATCCCATTCAAACTTTTCTATACTTCGACTAATCATAATAACGGCTTATTTCATATATTGTTAAATTACAGGTATTCAATAGTGTACAAAAGATTTTTGATCACATAACACTAAGCCTCAAGCATTTTACGAAAAGTAAAAAAAAAATAAGCACCATGTATGTATTTATAAGAAAAAATTTTCACCTTTCTATCTATTAAAAAATAAATAATAAACGGAATTTTACGGCCTTTACGAATTCTAATAAAGAAATGTTACATTTATTTCTACATTCTCATATTTTATAATAACACAGAAAAATGGTTGATACATTTAACCTCACGCTAAAAGGTTAACTAGGTCGCAAAAGTAACAGCTTAATTATTTTAAATTTATTTACTAAGGTTTTTATGTAAAGACTTAGATAAAAGGGTTCATGAGAAGGTGAATTCAATTATAAGATTGTTAAAAAACATTACAATTTCGTGTAACTCTGAGCAGGGTGGGGTTATTCCCCAAAAAAATTTAACCCTCACAACAGTTTTTTGTAGCGATATACTTCTTTCACAAGACATCGGGTAAAATGAACCCAAAATTTATCGGTGCATAATAATTCTACTCAGAAGTTGAGAATTATTAGTAAGACCAAGATTTCCACCTACTGTATTTAATAATTTAATACACGACAATCAACATATTTGCTTTTTCATTGTCTCTTGAGTAGACATTTCATTTATTTCAATAGTTTCCATATCAGTTATCTAACATGATCTGAAATTTGACACCTTAGCAAATTCTTCTTTTTTCAAATTATGATATCGCTCAACTATCACTATAGATGGCGCAGTCGTAGCGTATTGATTAGCCATTACGAAGCGCGTCCAAAATGGCTAATTGCGACTCACTTGTAGATATTTGTATGAGGAAACCTTGAAAATGCTCGTCTTCATTACACAGAGCTTAATTATGCGCGAAATAGCTTCAGGATCGTGAGCGGGGTTATTACTCGATGCACACGTAGTTGATGAAGTATTTTTTTTTCACACGATTTTCGGCACCAAATATGTTGATTGTTGATGACAATGTATATTTTTAGAATGACATAAACCAAAAAATATTATTCATATACAATACATTATAAAGAGTTTTACTGTGAAATAGTTTATGTATATTAAACCTATATACAACATAACAATTCAACTTTAGACAATCAATAAAAACAAACATCATAATTTAAGAACCCGTTGGCCCCATCAGGTATCGGTTCTGCAAACAACATGCCCGTCCCACTGCCACTTTCGTTTGGCAATTATCCGGACAATGGCGGTTACTTTGATTCTTCTGCGGATAAGGATAAGGAGATCCTTATTTCTTACCTAAAACTTCCTCATAAATCAACATAGTCTTTCATCAAAGCAAATTATTTTAATAACTTTTTTAATAAAGACTCCAGATGATTTTAATTAGTAATGATGTTTACTCAATCTTTGATATTTTTGAAATAATTCATATTTTCGCGATCGCGAATATTTATGTTATATTTCTCCTTTGTTTGGTTGTTGTTCCTAAATTATACAACCGATCGTGATGAAACTTTAAATGTGTCTTTCCGTAGCATAGCAACGCATACCGAAAACAACTAGTTTTTTTTTAATATTTATGTAAAAGGTTATTCTATATTTCAGTGGATATAAAAACCATTCAATTAAAATGATGTTAAGATTCAATAGAGATCTAATTACTAGAACGATCTTCCATATTCTTCTTTCCTGGTTTTACGGCTCCCATTATACTAACAAATGCATTTTTCTTCTCGAAAACAGTATTAGACATTATCAACGCCCTGGGTATATATAAATGCAGCCGAAAACGGGAATGAAGGTTATCCGAACCTTCGACGAACATTTAACCCTACCGTATGCGAGATAAAAACAGATGGTAACCGTCCATAACATGCTTTTAGGATATTACGACGATCACAAAGAGGCAAAAAAGGTCCCAACGACGTATGAATGTAGTTTAGCAAGTTGTAATTTATTATGCTTTCGTATAAGGTAAAAAGGGGTTTGACGACGGCCATAATCTGTTAATACTAGTTTAGACTTGTGGCATGGTTTATAAATATCATGATTAAATAATATATAATCTTTTTATATATTACTACTAGTTGTGTGCCCGCGGCTGCGCCCCCCTTTTATATGTTCTTCACTGCGTTTTAATTTTTTATATATAGAATCCTATTTATTTTCCTTAAATTTTTCAGTACTAAGATAAAGTAAATATATTTCTCATAAATTCAAGCACTTCCCTGTAAAACTGTGCATTGAATCGGATTTTATTCAATTTTAAAGTGTTAATTTTTTTCGCGATACCCTACTTATATTCGAAAATTAAAAGTACCCTAAGTTACCCGGAGTAACTTCAGCTATCTACCAAAAAAGTCCCGTCGAAATCAGTTCAGCCTTTCCGGAGATTACCCGGAACAAAGAGATAAAAAAATTAAAAAAAAAAAAAAGTGTTTTTGATAAATTAGGATAATTTAATTTTCGAAGCTAATTAGGGTTCCGCGTAAAAAAATGAAAAGTCATAAAAATTGAATAAAATTCGATTCAATGCACAGTGTTACGGGCAAGTGCTTGAATTTATGAGAAATATTTTTACTTTATCTTAATACTAAAAAAATGTTTACAGTTCCGTATAAAAAATTAAAACGATGTGAAGAATATATGAAACGCGGGCGCTGCCGCGGGCACACAGCTACTAGATTATAAAAAAAAAAACTTAAAAGAAGCGCACTGAAGAGGTCGCATGACGACACTTTTGAACCACACAATACATCTAAATGGTAGGCGTTTATGGTACGCAGACCGCAAAGAATATTTATACCCCTTTCAATCATCTATTTTATTTTTGATAGTTCGAGTATAACTCAATTAGTGATGTGCTAAGATCTAATCCGTTGTTGATTCGATTTTCTATACCAATTGATTTTATTTATGAGCAAGTTTAATCAATTCAACACATTGATAGGTATTTTATTTTTGCTCAACATTTTGCGGTAAATGTATTTATTATTTGGCAACATCAATCAAGCAGGTCATAGAGAACATTAATAAGTACATAATAAATAAATTAGTATTTAGATACATTTCATTAAGTAAAAATATGAGCATGATCTATGGGCTCGATAAATATCTGATGATAAACATCTGAGATAAGAAGCATGTCGCTTCACTATTGAAAAAAAAAACAGCGTTCATGAACTATTGCCTCTTTTCTCCACGGTTACCTGTTAATAATTATAGAACTTTATAAGCGTGTTTATGACAAAAATAAATGGTGGAAGGGGTATCATTATAAACGTATTTAGTCAATTAAAACGACTTAACTGGTCCGACCAGTGTGAGTGTTGATATGATAACTGATAGAGAAGAATGGCCGATGAAAACATATTGCATCGACTCTACTTGGGTAAATGATAACGATATAAATCGGTGTGGTAATTAAATATTATATGCGAACCGAGTGCATGGCTAGTTAAGTAGCATAACATAACACAAGCTCACGCCTGTTATCCCCGAAGGGTTAGGCAGAGGTGAAATAGCGAACTATACCACCCACATTTCGCCGAGCTTAGTTTCGTCCCAGATGTGACAGGGGGCGAGCCTGTCGCCATATCGGGCACAAATTCCAAACTCCGGAATGATATTGAGTAGAAAAACCCAATACCACTTGACCCGACCCGGGGATCGAACCCGAGACTTCAGAACGGTAGTCGCACCGTAATATAACTGCGCTACCGAGGCAGTCAGTCTAGTTAAGTAGAGTTGTCGAAATAAGAAATATTTATTTGTAATCCATTGAACAGGAGGATGTATGTACAAGCGCGCAGGCGTCACGGATTCAGGTAACTACGTCATGTCAGTTTGATCTTGACCCGGAATTGGGTCACGATCGAGTCCCGCGCAGCCTGTGACCTTGTATCCATTCCCCGGATTCTTTTAAATAACGCCTAACATTATATTCATGAAACAGTCTTCAAGACAAAGGGAATAATGTACTCAGAAATGTTTTATTACGTACAATAGACGTAATACTCCGTTTTACAGTATGCGATTTTAACAAATTAGTTTATTTTTATTTATTATTAATATATAATCTCTCACTGGAACTAGAACATACCTGTTGGATTTTGGAGGCAGGTTTTCAAATTTGAGGATGGAAGCTACTTAGCTAGCCAAGTGGTCATTATTAGAAAATATTGTGCTATAGTTTCCTCACGATGCTGTCCTTTATCGAAAACTCAGATTCATTATAGAGTTGGATATGTAGGTTTGAACCTACATCCATGAACGAGGAATCGGACTACACTACTAACTATTCATTCAATAAGTAATTGCTGGCAATAGTAATATTTGCGACTTTAAAACATTTATTAAAGAACTGTACTGTTCAAGATCAAATTGTTAAGTTAAATAATCCGTAGCAAATATTTCTACGAACACGCGTGACACTAATTGGGTTAAAACTGTTTAATATAGAAAGGAATTTGAAATGGTTACGAACGAAAGAATTTACCTAACTTTGTAAAAATATTACAGATGAGGAAAACAAAAAACAAAATAAATTAAAAGGTATTCAGCAATTTTAACAGAAAATGTAATCCAGATCCTATAAAATACAACGTGGTAAGTTTACATGCATACTCTACGACGTCGTATATAGAATTTACTAAGCTTTATCAATTGATATGTATGTAAACTCGTCGTTAAGACGCGCGACGTACATTAAACTTTGAATTGAAAACGTCTTTAGCGGCGTTGAATTATTCTCGGAAGGAAAAAGCTTGTATATTTTCCTTACCAATGTTAATGTAACGTCAGCCTTCAACATGCTACCAAGTATAAGATGATGCCAAGTATAAGATGGCGTTTAAGTGCTGGTGCTCAGAGATAAATAATAAAATTTCATATACACATATGTGTCGATTACCCATAAAAATGAGACAATAGGAAAACAATGGAAAGCTGGCGTAAATGTCAGGATAGTGCTCAAGGGGTTAAGCAGACTATGATTAAGAATTAACTATATGAAAATGTTCATAATTGTTACCCGGAAAAAAAAATACCAAAGAAATAACATTATCAATAAAACAGTATAAACATTTATTTATGCAATATCAATTTTAGCGTATTGTTTAGTAGAATAGACTAAGTTTATTTCGTGTTACTAGAATTATTAAAATCGAGATGGCCTATATTATTTCTTATAGAAAATAGAAGCATATTTAGTTTACGAACTAGTCTGTAGGCAATTTCACAAAAAATTAAATTAAATATTAAATATAAATTAAGTCTATAATTAATTCTAAACTGTTCAAATACATTGTGTCACGCCTCATTCATCACAGTGAGCGATAGCCTAGTCTAGTCATGAAACCCTTATTAATAGACACTCAAATGACTAGACGATTGTGACGTCACAAGTAGGTCATTGTACCGGAGATACTTTTGAGATATCCATTTAAAGTAACAAATCCGATTGATATGTTTTTCTATATTGTATTAGCTTAGCGCTTTGACCACAATCTCATGTTAAATGTCGTCATGGATCAGGATAGAAAATACACTAAACCTAATGCTACTAGTTCTCAAGTAATTCTTCCAAAAACACACCACCTATTGGTACTTTGCGATATATTTTCAAAACTTGAGGGTGGTAGCGACCTAGACAGGCTTTATTAGAAAATGCCCTACCACTATGGTATGATTTCCTTACGATGTTTTGTTTCACTCAAACTTCAGGCTCATTATAGTATTGGATTGACAGGTTTAAACCTACGTCTATACATGAGAAATCAGACCACACTACCAACTGAACCATCTTCGCTTTATTTCAAAGGCTTATTCAATCGCGTCTATTTGATTTTTATGATTTCATCGTTTCGCGATAGTTCACATCTATATTACATTTTAAAACTGACTAAAGCTGACTCTGAGGTCATTTAGAGCTTCATTAGGCTTTGTGGCATGTACTTGAAGCACTCAGATGAAAAGTGGTATTAATGACACCGCGACGTTACGAATCGTGGCTTTGGCCATTACTACCATACGAATTTCTAGGAATCGACCTTAGCTAAACGTATTCCGTAAACTATCAAATTAACACGTATTAGTCGTCTTATGTGCGTAGGTCCCTATATACAGATAAATATTCAATTGAAGACGATATTTGAGTTGTGTTCATCGATTTTAATCAGACTTCAAAATAATAAATTTATACACTTCACTTTCTACTCTCACTCTATTTTTTAGCAGAATCATCGTACTAATACTTTTCTATGAATTTATTATTAATAAATGTATTGTATATATATAGGATGTATGAATATATTATATTTGTACACAGGTATATAATATTAATACTTAGTTTTGGACCTACCTTTGTCACTTTCTTCACCACCCTAAGGTTGGCTGGAGAAAATGCCTAAGGCATTATGTCCGCCTTTGTACATAAAAAGTGTTAACCCCTCGAGCACTAACCTGGCGTTTACCCCAGCTTTCCTATTATCTCATTTTTATGGGTGAACGACATATTAAATAAATAAACAAACTGTAAATTTACTTTATCTAAAGGAACCTGAGACCTTGAGGACTTTTGTCAGACACTATTACATTTAGCCAACTCAATACTAAAATATATAAATATAAGAATGGACCAGCTTTTAGTAAACTAATTGAATAAAAAACCACTCAAACTCTGTCCGAAAAATAAGGAAAATTAAAACGGAACATAATTAAATAAAATTGTATGTGGATAATAGACAAATAAAATGTAATATGTCGATTATCCACAAAAATGAGACAATAGGAAAACAATGGAATACTGGCGTAAACGCCAGATTAGTGCTCAAGGGTTAAAAATAAATAGCACTATTTATTATTTCATAAGATAAATATTTAATTTGTACAACAATTAATGTTCAAATTAAGTTGTATAATACAACAGAACTGACAGGCTTTTCTATCTGTTCAATGGCCTGGAAAGCCTACGATAAGTGTATTGTTCTAGGCTGCCTTCAAAATAATCTGTCAGTTAATATAATGTAGGCACGGTCATATTTCATATATAATAAACACGTATAATCTCATTAAAGTATATTTAATACTCTACGACTTAATAGAGGATTTTGAATTATGGGACACTCGCGTTGAAATGGATTATAATTACTATAATGATAGGCTCAAATTTAGCATTGCAGCTAAATCGTATTTGACTACTTACACTAAGAGTTGTCGACGGATACCTTTTTCTTACGATCTGTTTCAATATCGCATCTTAACTTTTAGATTAAGATCGAAAAAAAAATTAATTAGTTTTTCTAACTGATCATTCTCGCTTCTATGACGCTTAAGATAATTAAGGATTTGAATTTCCGTAGGTAAAAACATATTGAGATCGCATAATGAAACCGCCCGTCAGTAGTCGCCATAGTTTTTTGTTGTAATAATACTGTCACTGTTCAGTCGTTAATCGATCATCACTTAAAATCCTCAACATGATTTTTTCTCTTACTTTTACTTACCATAGAGTTAGCTAGAGCAATTCCGTTGATTTTTTAGCACAGGTAACAGCTCAAGCCGAGATTCATACCATTATGGTGATCTTACGCAAGCTATCATTTTCGGTGAGCTTGTCCCAAAGTTCGTTGAAACTGTCAATGCGCTTAAGATCAATAGAAAAGAATAAACAAATTTTAAACCTACGTCAATAGAAACTACATTCATTCACATTACAACAGAACTAAACAACTATATCTGTTCTAATAAATAAAATTGTAGTGTCTGTTTGTAATTTCAAAATAACATTTCTTTACTAAATGTGTATAAATGTATACACGATACCTATATCAAAAATACATTTTTTTTTATCTGTCTGTTTATTCCGGGTAAGCTTCGGTACTTTTGATTTTGGAAAATAATTAGGGTTCCGCGTAAAAATAATTAAGTTATGAAATTTGTGAATAAAATCCGATTATATGGTCAGCTTTACGGACAAGTGCTGGAATTTATGAGAAATGTTTTTACTTTACTTAAACATAACATAAGTTCACGGCTGTTATCCCCGAAGGGTTAGGCAGAGGTGAAATAGCGAACTACACCACCCACATTTCGCCGAGCTTAGTTCCGTCCCAGATGTGAGACAGGGGGCAAGCCTGTCGCCATATCGGGCACAAATTCCAAACTCCGGGATGATACAGAGTAGGAAAACCCAATACCACTTGACCCGACCCGGGGATCGAACCCGAGACTTCAGAACGGCAGTCACACCGTAATACAACTGCGCCACCGAGGCAGTTGTACTTTATCTTAATACCAATAAAACTTAAGGAAAATAATTAGGGTTTCGAAAAATAAATAAAACGCGGTGAATAATGTATGAAACTCGGGCGCAGTCGCGGGCAAACAAAAAAGAATGCATCTAATATCGGTGTATGTATGTTTCCTTGTTCTGCCCATCTCTGTCAGTCGTCATCTAAAAACTCACATTTTATATAAATCATTCAGACATTCCTTCCTATTGTTAATTGACATTAAAGACTAGCTGTGAGTCCACGGCTGCGCCTGCCTTTCATATATTCTTCACTGCAATTTATATATTTTCTATACGAAACCCTATGTTTTATTTAATACTAAGATAAAGTAAAAAATATATCTCATAAATTCAAACACTTGCACGTAAAACTGTGCATCGAATCATATTTTATTTAATGTCGATGAGTTTTAATTTTAATATACAGAAACCTAATTGTTTTAGAAAATTAAAGTTACCCAGAGTGACTTCAGCTGTCTACCAAAAAAGTTTTTTTTTTTGACGGGGGGAAATGCATTTACGCACTACCCTTATCTATTGTATTTGTGGGATCAGAGTCCCCCAATACAATAGATAAGGGGGCACGGAGTGACGAGCTCCGCGCCAGTGTGGGACTCACCCGGGCGTGAAGCGCCCGGAAATACCCACTAAAACCCCCCGGGGCCGTCCGCTGCATTTGGGATGGGGGCGACACGGGGTGGCTTTCGCAAGCACCGCGTCGCCCCCTGCAGCGAACCCACCAGGCCGCGTCAGTGCAATGGCCCGGTTACCAAAAAAGACCTGTCAGAATCCATGCAGCCGTTCCGGAGATTACCCGGAACAAACAGACAGACAGACAAAAATTTTAAAAATTGGATTTTTGGTATAGGTATCGTGTATACAATCATATCTTTAGTAAAAAAAAAAAAAAAATAGTACAATACGTTCTCACGTATCCACGATTTACTTGTTGCTAACGATAAATAAACAAGCTCGACAATACATTTATAGAACGAACTATGCAAATGATTGCGTAGTTTTTACGTAGTATTGCGATCTACTTTGCATATTATGTATACTACATTATGATCTTTTTTATATCCAATTCTGTTCAGTTCACTGGTTTAATTTCCGCGACTCGCTGTTCGTATGCACAAATATTACGTAATAGAATTTTGTTACAAGTTGTGAATAAAATTTACTGTGTTCGTTTGAACAAAAATTCTGTCACTTATTCGAAGTATTTGGCTATAGCAACATCACTACTCCCACTAACATGACTCTGAGTAAGTGAGATAGAAATAATAAAATATCTTCATAACAACTTCTAATTTTATTTACGATATATATATGTTTTATAATATTGGCATACAAAAAACGGAAGCACTTTTAAGTTTATTCTTCTTAAGTCTCGGACGATCTTTGTTTATTATTTTCAAAATTATCTGTAAGTATAAATGTGTTGTTTAAATTTTAAAAGTTTTTACTACCATTGTTCGAACTGACTATCATTGCTGACCTGAAAGACCTTAACAGTTTCAGGAAATTTTGTCTAAAATACCTAGAATATTCCACAGGAAATTGGTAGCTAGCTTAAGGACACTACGATGGAATAAACCTCGGAGTTTATCCTAATTAACCTTTTCCGCAAACATAAAAGTCCTTTGCAAAAGCAATGCACAATGTATGTATTGCATGTTCTTTTACTGCAATGATTTTTTTTTTCTTTTACACGGTATATGCTCATGCTTTGACTTTGTGGTCCAGGATGGTAAACGCACTAAGCCTAAGGGTACTGGTAAATATCGTTGTATTACGCTAGTAGTGTAAGAGTTGCAACACTAGGGAATCAGAGCAATTCTTTAACTGCTGTTGAGTTACAAGAATCAGTTGCACCAAAAAATTTTGATATTCGCTTTTATTAGGATTCATGTAAAAATTCCTGCACACTGTGGGTGCTATCCGGCACCGATGCCTACATGGGTAAGCTCTAGTAGTGACACTGCGCGCACTAACATTACATGTATCATATTGCAAACACACAGAAGCGATGATGGCGCAGTTGGTAGTGCGGTCGGATTCCGCGTCATTCGCCGCAGGTTCAATCCCACCTATCCAGCTCTAAAATCGGCCTGACTTTTCGGTGAAGGAAAACATCGCATGGTACCATAGCATGGTAGATGGGCATTTACTAATAATTCACGTCTGGGTAGCTACCAACCCTTGAACTTTGAAAACCTGTAGCCAAATAACAACAGGTGTATTCCAGCAGCATCACTTGAGAACCAGTACCTAGGTTTAATGTATTTACTATCCTGGACCACATCGTCACTTGACATCAGGTGATATTGTGGTCAAAGCACTGAGCCTATATCATGTAAAAACGCACATTTGCACATTATATTCTGTAAGGGACCTTTTTTGAGTTTACTTACTGTAGTGTTACCTGGGGCTTCAACGAAATTTTTATCACAGTTAAAGGTCACAGCCGAGCTTTGTACCATTTCAGTGTCCTTGCGCCATTTTAGACAGGGCTTTAAACGCTCACCTTAATGTCCGTTTAAGCAGGCAAAGCCTTTTGGCTCAACAGCTTAAAAAGAATGATTGTGTAAATGCATATTTAAGAGACAAATTTAAAAAGTAAGTTTAATCACTCATTATCCAAGTTATAACATAACAATCTATATTGGCCTGGTAACCTGAAGGGGGACGAATCGACCAGAATCTATTTATAGTGTATGTACTACGGTGGGGTAGTCGGACGCGACTTATGTCCTACTTGTATTTTCTATAATGCGAGCACGTCGACGCGGACGGGCGATCCCAGACACGGCAGCCACGCCCACGCTTTCATGGAATTACTACGCTGTGGTTATTATATTGAATAATAACAACATTTCAGATATAACCCGCGTCTGTGGCTCAGAGTTCAAGGCCACTAACTAAATATGATATCTTATTTCGCGTTTATTAATTTCACTTAGTAAATCCATAAAACATGGAACAATACATTTTTCTCTCCTAGCAAACTTTTTTTTAGCGTATATTTAAAAAAATACTTCAACCTGTGAATGCCTGGTGCATGTGTACGGGGCATTCATAGACGGATATACTGCAAACCCTTATGTTAAAAAATTTGACACACTGGCTAGTGTATGTGCATCCCGTTTAGAAAGGTAAAAACAGATACATATTTGTCGGCGATTAAAATAAAACATATTCATAAAAAACAACTCCTGTTTGTCAGACATTCTTTTACTAGCTAGTTAAGAGGATATGCTAGCGGCATTTTACAAACGTAGTCCCCTGTTTCCTCCCTGGATAATATAATAGCATTATGGTAAATATAGTTTATACCAAATAATATACAGCCATGCCCGTACGTTTTTAATTTTTCCATAAATTAGTTATTGTAGAAACTAGGAGCCTTTTGAAAATGAAAAAAATGCTCGATTTTTACAGTTAATTTTAGACGGTCGTCAAACAAAGGTATAGAAAATGTATTTCTATAACTGAAAGAATAATTAAAAATCGGTTCAGTTTTGGAGGAGGAAACAGGCTACTACCAAATGATGTTTTCGTCTATTTTGTATAGGTAAAATCAGCCCGAGCTGCAGTTGTCCCTTTCGTGTTTTATAACTCGTGTCTTTGTAGTGCAACGCGATAGCAATAGATTTCTGAAATACCTACTTTACAAATCCGTTGCCGACCGCATGTCCTCTTAAGTATTCGAGTGACGTTCCTCTTCACACAATCGAAAATGTCGAGTAAACAAGACCACAGCAAGTTGTGAGATTGCTTAGGTCTTTTAATTAGAAATAAGGCAACCTGAGAGTGGTAAGCGTAGTTTGTAAGACCTTTTGTGAAATTTAAATCAATACTTAACTAGTTGTCTCAAAGCAAAGGTGTGGCGTTTTTAGAAAGTTTCTCAAGTACTTCCAAATTTTAACATCCCATTGTTTAATTTTAGAGTTATCAATAAAAAAAATTAAAGACAATTTCTGATTTTCTGAAATTTCCTATAATGATTATGGTAGCATTGCGATCTGTAAGGCTTTAGCAAAACGTGATTTATTAACCAGCAATCAATTTCAAGCGGAAATAGTAGAGTAATTTCAAACAAACTAATTGAACTCGATTCGTAACACAATCGACTATATGGGTGAGAGAAAATATTGTAATAAAACCTGGAAGTCCTTGGGAAATTGTATTCTGTTAGTTCTACAATGAACATAGCAGTATATATTATTGAGTGTTCGAAATCGCTGTCATATTGTAAGTTAGTGTCTTTATTAAAAAAAAAATCACCCAACAACGATACATGTATTATGATAAATTATTTATACTCACACCTTATTATATTACTTTATTAAAACTGTACTATTAGAAGTGCTGCCTATAACGAACAAAAAGCAAGTGTCCACGAGTAGCTTCTAACGAGTCTTATATAGTACTTCCATGTAGTTGCCGCGGATGATGTTATTTGACGTTCAACCACCGGCGCCACCGGAAGTATACTGACAATATCGTAAAGCGCTGCCGGAAGTAGGGGGACAAGATTGTCAACATATTTCATTCTTTTACCATAAATACTTGTATATCTTTATGAATTCACATGATTGTCAACACGATATATAAACACAATAAAATTATAGGAATAACAAATTGTTTGTATTCATAGTTGGTTGTCTGTGTTATTGTATGAAACTTCATCAGACCCAGGCACGGCTGGCGGCACACCTACACATTACCTAAATACCTTAAATGAAGCCCATACACTACCATATGTGTGAATTGATATCGTGCAAATGTAAATATTTTGTGGGAGCCCGTCCTTGTGTTTCATAATTGTGTACATAGAGCATTTAATGACGTCACATTATAACCAAACAATTCATCTTAAATTCTACATATGAATAATATTTTTATTGCATTTTAAAATGTGTAGCTTACGTTCGTATTAAAGCAATTTTCAGCAATTATTTATCAACGACACAACTTATTGACTTTGGTCCAGACTGAAGTCATAGCAAAGTGTATTTTTTCTCATAGCAAAATGTTTAGTATTTTAATTTTAATAAACACTAGAATTAAATTACAAATGAAAAACAAAATGGAATCCACGTTTTGATTGCAGATAATCGTCATAATAAGACTGAAGAAAAACATCTCATATAAATAATAAATTAATAATGGAATGATCAGCTCTGGTTTTAGTATATCAAACAGAGAATGAAATGATCGTGACAAAATAATTAAGATGGAAAACCTCTCCGATGTATTAAGTGTTTTATGATTCCCCAAACGTATTGCCTTTCTCAATAATAAAGAGCGTGATAATAAATACTAAGATGTTTATACAAAAAAACTGAGTAATAGTGTAAGATTGGCTGCACTAAACAAAGTATAAAATGTCAAAACAGATTCGCAATGTCAATTGATCGTCAAAGAGTCCTAGTTAAAGTTGCTAGCAATTTAAAATTCATCCTCAATCGTAACTCGACGGAGAAATCAGCGTACGAACTTGTATTAACATTTTCCATTGAAAGCAATTGCAATTCTTTATATCGCTTTATTCACACACATTATTCATATATAATTCATCGCTCCTCTAATTTTTATACTGAAGATTCTGACTATGTGTAACATATTTTCACAACCTATTCTCCAGGAAAAGATTATTGTAATTACTCTAATAGTAAAATAATATGGTTAATATGGTTACTCATATGGTTTTTTTAACTATAGCCCTTATGACTTTTTTATATACATATATTACGTATACAGCAAAACAATAATAAAAAATAAATATTTCACTAGTCAGAACTGGTCTAAAATCAAGATAAAAAATCGAAAATCGATAAGAGCCGCTAAATAAAACGAAATTAAACAATTTATAGTTATAATCTGTTTTAGTGGAAGCCCAGGGAGGGGTTTCAATTCCCGGAAATCTGTATCGTTCAAATAGTGATTTTCTTTTCAAAACTAAAACGTGATTGATATAGTGGGCAGGTAAATAGGTAATCCAAATGTAGAACGGTGAAAGAGCTCATTGTAGAACCTAACAATATCAACTAAAAAGCCTTTATTAGTCTTACTGAGCCTTAAGGGTGAGACGGCTAATTTGTGTTTATTTCTGGTATTAAAATTATGCCAGTTCTTTGCTATAGATCAAGAGAATTGACAGGAATAAACACATCCCTGATTTAAAAGACGAACCAAGTTAATCAGATTAGTGTTCTTCAAATTATAAAGCCATTAATAAACAGACTGGAGATGTTGCTGTTTATACATAGATAACTATTACTAGGTAATTCACACATGCTAGAATATTTCAAATCTTATTTAAAATATATTTTTTTTATTTTTTATGGATAAAATATAGTAGCATTTAATCCGTATCTTTACATTATATGCATATGAAGACAGTTCTATTTGTCTATATCTGTGTCCGTTCGTTGTCTTATATCTCGAGAACAATTGAACCGATTTGTGAGGAAACGTTCTCAATGTGAAGCGTCTTTGAAATGTTATCGATTATGATTAATCGAATGCATAAAATAAACAAAAATATAAAGTACAACATTAACAATTGTAAGCTAAAATGTACAAGATTCTAAGTATTGAATCAACGATGTCGCTATACAAGAAAAGCATAATTTAAATAAACTATATTATTACTACAAAGTCCAAAGATCAAATGCATTCACGTTAACTTGTCTTGAGTTAAGGCCTTGATGCACGGATATACCGAGCCAAGTTTACCCGGGCCCAAGGTGAGCGCCGGCCGAGACAACCGGCATTCGTTCAAAGGACGACGTAAAGCTTTTTATACATTTTTAACATGACCATCGACTAGAATTACGTTATTCGAGTACATTTTTCATATCTGGTAATGTTTTTAACTCGACGGATTTGTTCCTTCTATTTCGCAACGTATTTACGAATTACTTACAAATAGGGGTGCGCTCTAGAAAAATTATCGATATTTTTGATATAATCTATCGTAACGTTGTATCGAATACTATGCTATATATCGAACAATGTCGCTAAGAATAGTATCATATCTTCCTGTGGGTGTCAAAAAAGGCGACTAAGGTATGAACTAGGGCAATATAGGGATAAATCAGCAACATATACTGAGTAAAATAAACCTTACTGCGATCGCCAATCTGCCTGCAAAGCGTGGCGATTATGCCCCCCTCATTGGGGAAGGACTATGTACAGCAGTGGAGGTTTTGTGGTTGAATGGATGAATGGAAATCGAACATAAATATCGATATTATCTTTATATCGTATGTTCGACTGAACTTGACTTAATTTTTTTACAATTATCTATTATTGAAATATAACATTATTAGAAGTATTATTCATTACATTAAACAATTATATTATACATTAAATCATAATAAAATAGAAATAGTGTACTTTTACGTTTTTTCGATTTATTTATATCGGATGAAACATATCGATATTAGATGGTTCGATAATATCATGTTGAGTTGATAAATCGAGAGTGTATATCGATATATATCGGACACTCCTTACTTGTAAAGATTAATCTCGCGCGGCAATTATTTTAATGGGATCTTGATCTTTTTTTTATTCCAGTTTAAACTAGTTTATCTTGAAATCAACACTATTTGAACGTAGGTATTACTAGAATTAACTGTGAATCGTATTTCCTATGGACTTCAAGTAGCTAGGTATTTAAATTTAAAATAAACGTGGTATTTTTTATTTTTACAATTTTTTAGTTGTATTAACGTTTGTTAGTATTAAATTCTTTTTTTTAATACTGTATAGAATCAGCGCATTGAGCACAATCTTGACTGATGTTAAGTGACGATGTGATCCAGCATGGTAAAACACACTAAACCTGAAGGTACTGGTTCTCAAGTGATGTTGCCGGATAACACCTATTTAATTGATGATTGGCTACAAGTTTTGAAATTTAAGAGTGGTATCTACCCGGGCGATCATAATTACAAAATTCTCTACCACCATTCTGTAGCTTCTTTGCGATGTTTTCCTTCACCAAAAGTTCAGGCTCATTATACAGTTGGATGTGTGAGTTTGCACCTAGATCCATCGACGCAGAATCCGACCGAAATACCAATTCCGCCGTCATCGTTTCAACGTTAACAATGTATATTTCAACTCAACGGAATTCTTTTCGTATACAATTTTCTTTTCTTTCTCACCCTATTTACGAGTTATAAACTGAATCTCGAACGGATCTCAATTATTTTAGTGAAATCTTGATTTTTATTCGACTTTAAACTTGTTTATCTCGAAGCGAACACCAGTTGGACCTAAGTAGGTATTACTAGAATTAACTGTGAATCGTATTTCTTGTTGATAACGAAGTAGATATTTTTATCGAAGATAAAAAAATGGTATATTCACTTTTACGAATTTCTATTTTCCCTTTATGTTATTATGTACTGTATTGTAACGTTTAAGCGAAATAATTACTTATTGTCAAAATGTCTTTTTTCAATGTAAATATAACTTACAGGACTTCGACGTGTATAATATTCCTTTATTTATTGGATCCCTCAATATCTCGTCCCTACACTCATGCATTAATTTCTACAGCACTTCGTTCGGATTATCAACTGTAATCGTATTAATGATTGGGTATTTAAAAAAGTAGAAATTTACTTTGCAAAATCCTATTAAAATAACAATAAAAAGAATTGCTTCTAAAAAAATTCAATCGTTAAAGTTAAAAAAAAAAAATGCACAGTACTTGCCATTTATTGCTTCATCTATTCTATTCAATTACCTACCCGTGCTATGCGTTTCAAATAAGAATGTGCGCGTCAATGACGTTGATCTGTCAAAGTTCGATAAAAAAGTATGAAGAGCAACAAAAATATTTACATAGTTTTTGCTTTTTTTTAGTGAATTGTTTGCCTAATTATTAAGACTAGTCATATACGATGTTCGTTCATATACGTACGAATCGTACACACCTACATATTTTTTAGTTAGCTATGACGTCACAATATGGCGCAGGTCCATGCACGCATTATTTATTTATTATTATTTCAAACGCATTGCAGTATACTATTTAATATTTAATGTCTTAGGCAAAGTTCAACTGCAATAGTAGAACAAGCAGGTTGATATCTTATCGATTGAACTAATTTCCTTACCTATTTATTGATTGAGTTAATTTCTGTTTAAGCAAACTTTTATTTAATAATAAAAAGCGATTAGTTTAGCTACGAGAGAAAATAAAAGGAAACAAAATGTAAAACGAAGGTCGTATAATGTTTAACAGTGTTATAAGATGCACGCATACAAAAATATACTAGAGCTGTGTTCATCTAAACAAAACGATGATGACGCAGTTAGTATTGCAGTCAGATTCGGAGTCAATGGACGCGTGTTCAAGCCCGCCTTTCTAATTCTAAAATCAGCCTAAACTTTCGATGAAGGAAAGTATTCTGAGGAAACCTGAATCCTGAACATGAATAATAAATATTGTACCCGCCTGATGTCATCTGGCAAGTTTCAAATAGCAAAAAATCATAACTGTTACTGTGACAGAACTTTAAAAAAGAGCTGTCTTATTTATTAAATAGTCTGCCAGATGACATCAGGCATGAAAGTAATAAAAAAGTAATGAAATTTTTCATTAATTAGAATTAGTAAATATATGGATTGTGATGTTTGTTATTTATGTACGGAGACTAGATCCCACAGGCAAACCGATAATACGGTTTTGTGGGACTACGAATTACACATTAAAGATGTACTGTATAAATAAATAGATAATAAATAAACCACAGCATGGTCGAATGGCATTTTCTTATAATCCCTGCCTGTGTAGCTACCATTTAGCTTCTCAAGTGAGAAAACTTGTCGCCAAACAACCGATAGGTGTGTTCCAACTAGAGAACCATTACTCTAGACTTAGTGTGTTTACTATCCTGGAAGACATCGTCACTTTACATAAGGTGAGATTGTAGTCAAAGAACTAACTCCTTTATGACTTAAAATGTGTTTATGTTCAGTGGTTTTCCAGTTAAAACCCACTAAAGAAGTAACAGAGAGACAGAAGTTTAAGAAATTGTTCATATATTAATAGTGTTATTTTAGTTATTTAAACATTTCTATAATGTATTTTGTAAATCAAATATAAGTAATAAAATATTTATATAAAAATACACATCGTAAGTATATTATTATGGAAAGCAAGAAACAATTTTAGTATGCTTTATCTCAAAAATATACAAACTCCCTCTCTTCTCTCTACCTTCTTTTGGAAAAAACTATTAATTGTTTATGTACGTCACTTTTAATTTATTTCTAATCTAACATGAATATGTCCAACAGGTTTTAACAAAAACTCTCTGTCCTTTATAAACATTTCAACTCATTACAAACTAAAATCGTTTGAAATATGAAATAAAAACTCGAAATGAATTTTTAATATAGTTTAATATTTATAAATAATAGAACTAATTAAGGTCACAGGTCACACAAAAAAAAAATTCTATTTCGATAACATAAGAAATCATAATTAAATATTAACAAAAATAAATTCTCGTTAACTCACGCTAAAAGATCAGAAAACGAACGTATCAATATAACGTAATTATAGAGTTGTTATTAACATCAAGTGTCCATTAAACATGTGAAATAATGAAGGTGGATTATAGTTTAACCCTATTCCAACTTTACACCCCTTTACTGTTATAAACAAGTATCTACAACTATTGTTAAGCCAAATCTAATTGGATCTTTCATAACTGCGTATAGTAAAGGCAAAACGGTGATCAAAACTGTTTTCGAACGAAATTAATCAATAAGAGTGAAGTTAGCTCCGCAGGAAGTTCACACCACCGTAAAAAATTCTAAGCTTCAATCAATTGTTTTACATTACAATTGTCTATCTTTTATACGCCTAATAAAAAAATCAATCGCTAACACAGCTACACAAACGAAAACTGTTTGTCTTTAAAAAAACCTTTGAAAAGTGTTATTACCACTGATACTATTATTCGTCGAGTAACCCATAGTCATTTTTTTTGCACGATATAGGCTTAGTGCTTCGACCAAAATCGCACCTGATGTTATATGACGATGTGGTCCAGGATGGTAAACACACTTGTTGGTATTTGGCGACAGGTTTTCAAGCTTGAGGGTGGTAGCTTACCCAGGCGGACATTATTAGAAAATGCCCTATCACCATGCTATGGTTTCCTCACGATGTTTTCCTTCACCGAAATCTCAGGCTGATTTTTTAAATTCTAGGCTAAAATTTTTATTGTTTTATAGCTTATAATTAGCTACCAAACAAAAAGAATTAGGTTGATGAACAGAAGAAAGAATGTATTTTACTGCTTCATATGTACTTATTTATAAACATATTTAATAATACAGAAATAGGTATCCTATTAGAATTGCGACATGGACCTGCATCACAGCGAAATAACTAAATCGATAATCACTTCATATTTCCTCTCCATTGTTGAAGAAGTAATTGGTAGTTTAACCACGTACTAGTTAGTTGCGAAAATTTCCTTTACAATTTTATGATCGATTCAAAGCATGCGTCCTCTAATAACGCAACACTAAACACGCATTATATGAGATGAAAAACAATATAGCTGTGTAGTTCGCGCGCTTACTTCACACCGCTCGATTGTTTTTTAATTTCACTTCACTATTTAGACGCGCGCAGGCTTTTCTTTATTCATTCAATCGCCACTTTCTAATCACAGTTGCAGTTCTCAATCGATATTTTTATTTAAATAAGGCCTTAACAATTAGTCTTTAACGTTACATAAACTTTATCACAATTACATATAAACTAAATAAAGGACTAGAGTAATTTGAAAAAACAATTAATCAAAGTTTATACAATTAGCGTTATAATTAAAATTAATAGGAGTGATGGAAACTGCATCACAATTAAAGAATTTTTTTATGATAAATTTCTGTACAAGCATTATAAAAGCTCTAAATAATTAATATTAATTTAAAAAATTATATGTGATATATATTGTCTACTATATTGTCAGCACGTTTTATTCCACTACTTGACTCAAGTATCTCCTAAGTTATCTTCGTCAAAATCAAGTGAGGCTTGAAAGGAAAGGCAGGGGTTTAGGAAAAAATCTCGAAGCATCACAAGGTAGGTGCAATCCGATATCACGAATATTTAGTTTTCTCCTTGAAAGCGAGATGCGTAATAAAAAGCGGGAAGTGACTTCAACTCGCTGTTGCCAGGCAACGATTTACAAGATTTCCAGAATTAAATAACATTACGGTTTGCTTATTATGTCAATCTAAAAATTAAGATTCGTTATTGAAACCAGCCGTTAGTGGTCATCAGAAAATCACATTGTCAGGGTAACTATGTGTCACCCACCACCAGCGCATCTCATTAGATGACAGGGTATCCAGCTCAGCATATGCTGAAGTACCAAGAGATACTGAGCGCTGATTTTCAGCTGAAGCCCAGAGCGAGTCACGGAACGTCAGTATGTAAAAAAAGGTCTAGAGGTATTAGAAATATCGTGATGGTAGATAAGACAATTTGTAATATCCGCTTGGTTAGCGTCCATTCTGAATTTGAAAAATTATCACCAGGTGCATATCCCGCGTTTCGTGTATTCTTCACTGCATTTTATTTTTTTTATGCAGAATCCTAATTTTTTTTATTACTAATATAAAGAAAAAATGTTTGTCATAAACTCAAGGACTTACCCGTAAAGCTGTGCATTGAATCGAATTTTATTCAAATTTTTATGAGATTTAATTTTTTTACGCGAAACCCTAATTATTATCGAAATTTAAATGTATTCTGCTATCTACCAAAAAAAGTTCCTTCAATATCCGTCCAGCCGTTCCAGAGCTTTCCCGGAACAAAGAGACAGACAGACAAAAATTTTAAAAATTGTTTTTTGGTATAGGTATATTTAGATAGGTATATTTAGTAAAAAAAAATATTTTGAAATTACAAACACACATTTTATTTATTGGTATAGATTATTCCATTTACCGAATGACCCTCTCTTTTTTCTTAACTTAGTAATAATACTCCCTTCTACTTATGCTAATTAATTGCTTGCGTAATAAAATCATTCAATTAAATTACCGTTAAGGATAAAAAGTTGTCTATTAAAGATTATGTTAAAATTATTTACGTTCAGAAAGTTTCTTTAGGGTTTTAATTAAATGAATACATTTTAACCTTGATTAATTCAGACTTTGTTTGTTCAACTTAGAAAACAATAAACGACCCTTATTCATATTTATATTTTAATGTCTTCAATATTAAACGGGTTCTCGAATAGGTGCCACATACCGGAAGACGTAGCCTGGGTAGGCCCTCCACAAGGTGGACCGACGACAAGGTGAAGGTTGCGAGAATCCGCTGGATGCGGATGGCGCAAGACCGGTCATCGTTGAGATCTTTGTCCAGCAGTGGACGTCTTTAGGTTGAATAGATAGATCTTCAATATGTTCCAGTAGATAATAATTGTATAATATGTATTAATTTATCATTTATTTCAAAATGAGTCATACAATTATTTCCGCTTAAACTCTGTTAATTAATTAGTCCTAAACTCATTTACAAACTTGTAATTGTATTAATTTATTTCAAGGACATACAAGTTTTTAAAATTCGAATCATCCGATAATTTTACATATAGAGCATTATTTTATTTTGTATGGTGTATAATTAATTAAACCAACACCGATATTCAAAGATTAATATGAGACAATCTAAAAGTTAAATGTTAAAATAATAAATGATAATATTTAGTATGAACTAATGTCTTATATTTTCAAATAATTATTAACTATCACGTTGTTTTTTAATGCGTTAAATTATACAACGACTTATATTTAAATAATCAGCTCATATAAATATTATATACAGCCAATTAAAAAGAAAATTCTATAAAATATATCTTCAAGTTGCATTATTTCGAACCACACAATAAAAACTAACACACCAAACACATTGCGAAATATTACTTTTTAACTATTCGAATTTATATATTTTTAAATCATATTTTCACTTTCCAAATTCCGGTAAAAGTCATTTTTAAATATTAATAATAGAAATATTCATTTAATTCCTGTATATTTAGCGTTGAGTGGTTTTTATCTTTCTAGATACCTAAAACGTATCTCGCTCACAAAAATAATCTACGAAGTACTTTTTACGACCAATAACACTTTTACAGCAAACGAGAACAACCTATGTAAGTTCATAATAAGTATATTTGACCTCAACAATAGTCTTACGAATTTTCTAGGTAAAAGATAAAATATTCTGGATTCTTTTGTAAAAAAAATACACAATTCTTTCAATATTCAATTCAATATTAATTTATTTTTTATAATAAATTAATTAAAATATTTTATTTAAATACTCATGATAATAAATACTCAAGTTATGTAACGCAAATAAAAAAAAAACAAATCACTAACCTTCACTAAGACGCGTTTTCCTGGAATCCTCGACGATCAACAGGTGGGGTCGCGAGAGTTGCTCGAGCTGAAGCTCGGCTGAAGGCGCGGTTGTAGCGACTCGAGTTACGCCCATCGCGGCCGGTGGTCGGGGCGCGAATGTCTCACTCTCGGGAACCCGGGACTAACTGCGCGACTAGTAGCCAGGTGAGAACCAACGCTATAAGAACTAAATAACACAGACGCAATAACTACTACTACGTTGCAACTTAACTATAACTAATGTTTTATTGTTAAGCGCGGCCATTTCCACACGCTCGTGTATTTCAAGGTCATTTTATAATACTCTAATAAGCGTATGTATCCATCCAGTCTATCGAAAGATGTACACTGCTGGGTATAGGTCTCCTCCAAAGATATCCACAACGACCGATCTTGTTCCACCCGCTTCCAGCGGATTTTTGCCATTCCCACTGCCACTTATATTTAGTAATTCTTCGGGCAACTTCGGTTCCTCATCAAATCTCCTCATTCCTAATTCGATCAAACAGCGAAACTCTAAGCATAGAATTAAAAATTATCGACTTGAGAATCAACATTGTAATTTAAATTGCAGCGTTATTAGTCTAGTAATGAATAGTTGACGGTTTCAAATGGAAGCTTAATTCGTAGCCAGTGCAAACAACTCGTCAAGTCTACGGCGCTACGATGCTACGCCGTAGTTTGCCTTGATACGAACTTGTTTGTTCGGTGCAAGGAATCAAATTGTTAATATTTAATTAGGTAACTATATTTGTATGTATATTTTTAATATTTATTAAGAAAACCAACAACGTGCATGTTTTATTTGCTTATTTATCTACAAGAATTTCACAGCACATTCTTAATAATAATTTTAAAAAAACCTATGTAATATAATTTTAAGTGCAATATTAAGAAGTATTAAATATTACATTTTTAAAATGATATAAATTGCGTGTGTATGATTGTGTATAGGTAATATAAGAACGAGTGTGTCAGTTTTTAGATTTAAATCTGAGTAATGTCACTTAGAAAAATCGGTTGAAAATATCATATATATATATATATATTTAATAACTAGCTGTGTACTCGCAGCTGCACCCGCGTTTCCTATATACTTCGCTGCATTTTTTTTTATACGGAACCCTCATTTTTGTTTAGTACTAAGATATAGCAAAAATATTTCGAAAATTAAAAGTACCCTAAGTTACTCGAATTGAGTTAAGTTGAGTGAGGATGTGGTCCTGGATAGTAAACACACTAAGCCTAAAGTTACTGGTTCTTAAGTGATACTGTCGGAACACACTTATTGGTACTTAGCGACAGGTTTTCAAACTTGAGGATGGTAACTACCCAAGCGGACATTATTATTAAATGCCCTAACACCATGCTATGGTTTACTCACGATGTTTTCCTTCACCGAAAGCTCAGGCTGATTTTAGAGTTGGGCAGATGGGCTCGAGCCCGCGTCCATTGACGCGGAATTCGGCCGCACTATACACTGCACCATCATCGCTTCATATATATTCGATGGTCTATTTATTATGTCTAATATTATTCAAGAAGGCAAAACACGACGAACTTTTAAGAATTTGAAATTGAAGCTGACCATCCTCGAGGGGTAAACATAGTTTTTAGGATATTTTATAAAATGAATGCAACAATATATTAAGCTAGCTCGCTTATAGCACTGACGTATACTTTAAGCTTTAAAAAGTTTACTGAGAACTTCAATGCTTTTGAATTTTAAACCACAGGCTACTTGGTCCGATATTGACAAATTTAAAAATATTTATTAATATCCTCAATATATTGGATATGCTACAAGTTACAAAGACGGACCTTAACAGCATAAGCTCTTTTATATTTTAGTGCAAAATATTGAAAACGGGACCTATAGTACACCAAGCTTTGTAAGTAAATACATACACATTACAGCATAATTATTAACGAGTAAGGTAAATGTGAGAGTAAATGTTGTAGATTAACTATTAGTATCTACATAATACCTGCTTAACCCCTTGAGCACTAACCTGGCGTTTACGCCAGCCTTTCCATTGTTTTCCTATTGTCTCATTATTATAAGTAATCTACATATTAAGCTACGTATAATATTTTTTTCCGAGTTCATTGATATCCAATGGATGATATAGGGAAATTGTCTTTTAAATTTTCTTATGCATAACATAAAATAATCCATGTCAATTCTAAAAAAATCCGTTTAATATCGTTTCTAATAATAATAATTATAAAATAATCCAAAAAGAATAAAAGAAAATTGTTATTACACCGCAACCAATTTCAAGGTTCAAATATCAGAAGATGATAGAAATTTCTTTTTTATTGAAAACAATGGAAGGTAAGAAAATAATTCTTAAAAAGGTCAGAAACACATTCGTGACTAGAGCCCAAATGTTTTTTTTTTTGCGTTAAACTAAAGCAGGGTAGGTCCAAAATATTGTGATCTTTACTTTTGAAATTCTCGGAAGGAGTAACGGATCGAAGGAAACTGGTAAGTATGGTTTTAAGTTATCGGAAGTCGTTAACTTTTGACACTTGTAGCTACAAAGCAAAATTTTTTTAGGAGACAAACTTATATTTGTAATTTTAAATCATAACATCATAGGTTGTATCATAACAGTAATCGAAAATTCTATTCCTCCACCTGTTTCCTTTCAAATGTTAACAACTCTATTTAATCCTTTACATTCCTTAGTTTGTCGCGCGCTTATTTTCCCCTATACTAAATAAATAAAATTGAAGGGTCTATCTGTAATATGAAAACAATGTTGTTTTACTAAATAGATGTGAATGTATATGCTATAGCTATAGTACAATTTTTTTAAATTTTGTCTGTCTGTTTGTTCCATGTAATCTCCGAAACCGATTTTGATGGCACTTTTATAGGTAGATACTTACTTTATTAGTAACTTAGAAGGTAGTTACTTACTTTATTAGTAACTTTGGATAATTTAATATTTAGTAAAAAATTTAGGAATCCGCGAAAAAAAAATTTATTAATTTTAAAAAGTAAATTGTGAACAAAGCCAATGCACAGTTCTACTGGCAGGTATTTAAATTTGTAAAAAATATCTTTGCTTAATATTAACAGCAAAAAATGTTAGGAAAATAATTATGATTCCATATAAAAAAATTAAAAATTATATTACGTAGTGAAAATGATATAAAAAGCGGACACACATCTAGTTCAAAACATAAGGGGTCTTAAAAGTTTTTAAGCCCAACTGATTAAGTTTTGGTATTATAGGCTAGATTATAAAGACAAAAAAGTCAAGAATTATTTTCTTCGACAATTTTTTTTTATATTTTACTATTTCTTGACGCCTGTTCTCCTTTAATCTTCTTCGAATACCTCTTAACACATCCATAACGAAAGTTTCCATAGCAAAACTGAATACGCAATATGAACGCCTGCACCGTTGATACATGAAAGAATCGACATGAACTCCGCTCAAAACTTCATCATAAACGCAAAATTCAATTGTGAACTAATATAAATAGTATAGTACTATTGAGGAAAGATTTAAGTGTGTGTGTGTATGTGTGTGAGTTATAGAAAAAAAAAAAAATAAAATAAAAACAAACTGAAGTAAGTAAAGCCTTACTTATTCCTAAAACCGACTGGGCTTTACCAGTATTATATTTAGAATGACTATTTACTTTATGTAATTTACTCAAAGTGTACGTCATCGAGTGGCACGTGAAACAGGAGTATTTGAAATGTATTATAGATAAAGATGTAGTGGCGACAGGTCTCGGGCACAACTTGTGATATTGGGATGATTGAGGTTCAGAATATGTACTTAAGTCAAATCAGAGTACAGCTAGTGAGTACATGGTTTAGAATCGATTGCATGCAGCAGAGATGCGAATGTTATGATGGAAGTGTGGCGTGACAAGAATAAACAAGGTCAGGGATGAGCATGTGATAAAAAAGGTTATGACTATGAAGGTTTACGGAAAGCGGGAGAGAAGACGCAAAAAAAAAAAAAACAATAGATGGAATGAAATAAAAAAGAGTGAAATAAGACATAGTGGCTGATAGAGAAAAGAAGGACATACTGCGCCGATCACAAATATCTAAATTCAAATTTAAAAATACTTTATTCAATTAAGATCCTGATAAGGCGCTTATGAACGTCAAAATAGTACCACTAATTCGGAAAACAGCATAGTTGTCGAAAAGAATCGGCAAGAAATGCGATCTGGTTTTTTTCACATGTATTTTAAACCACTCATAGTTAAAAGCTTTATTGGTATATGCACACAGAAGAGTGTCATTTCTAGACATCGACATCGTTCACTTAATGATCCACGCTATAATTAACATTCGCGAAGATTTTTCGATGAACCAGCGAATGACAGTGTGGAGCTTGTATTCGACGCTCTGTAACCAAAAATATTTATTCATTTACAGTAATTACATTTTAATTGAATATCAACAACCTATGGTCTAAACGATATAAAAATCTATATTTTTATCGAACTTCTATTGTGAATGTAAACAATTCGAGAATAAAATCGTCACGAATCTCGTAAGTACTTTTTCAATTAACAGAACGGCGATTGGAACGCGATCGTAAATTGCGGTCCTACGGTGTTACCTTTTTAATTAGTTCTGTTTGCCTGAATAATTATAAGGTCAAGTGTTGTGTACACTTAGAAATAGAAAACAGTCCTTCATTATTTTCCATTTCTGATGAATTATAAATCAGAATGCATTTTTGTTATCATTCATATCACAATCTTATTTGATGTTGAGTGTAGATGTAAAGGACCACGGCATAAAACTTTGTTAAAAACTGAAAGAAAAAAAATCTCTATTAATAAAACACAGGACATGGTTCCAAAACAATTGAGACCGGCTCCGGAGAAAAAAAACTGCGTACAAAAGTTCCCGACGAAGAACAACTCGTTAATAAATTAAAACAGGTTGAAGAAGCCTGAGGAGCTGGGCACAGGGGCAACGCTGGTCAACAATTACAGACAAATGCGAAAGTGACTTCACTTGGCAAAGACCGCCGAGAAGACACATTGGGTTTTTTGAAGTTGGAGTCCCAAATAGCATGTGACGGGTATTCGTCAACAAAAAAAAAACAAGCTATCAAAAGATTGTAACAGGCTAGACTTTGATAAATTAGATAATATAGACACGGGTATTTCCTTTTACTTTTTCATTGATATTCGTTGACATCGAATGTATCCATTCTCGGCATTGTTATTTTTCCCCATCGAAGCCGATTAACATACAGATGCGCATTTAGATACTTTTTTTTTTCGAACCTAGCTAAGGATGTTGACCTGAGGGACCATTACAGCTTCACCGTGACTTTGGGGGCGAGTGCTGAAGACACTCAACCGCAAAAGGTGACTAGCACAAGGGTTACCAAAATGGTACGAACCTCGGCTTGGACTTCACCTGAGTCTGCAAACTCTCTCGCGAATTTTATCCTAGCTATTCCTACTTTTTTTTATTTAAGGTTCCTTACAGGACCTATGTACCTTCGTGTTGTGTGCAGGAGAGTGTATGCAGTGTTGTGGGTGTAATGCTGAATGCATGGGCAGTGTCACTGTATCGCGTTGGCGGCGACGTCAAGAGCCTCCCCAGTTGAGGAACGAGACACGTCTTGGGTCGCCACCTGAGGGTGACCCGGAGAGTGTGCGGGAGCAAAATTAGTCGCCTGTCCCCGACGGCGGGAACGGCAGTTACGCGAGCGTGAGCGCTGGCATGCATACTGAATTGGTTGAAAGGGAAAGATCCTATTTTCGTACGTGATATCATCATCGAAATCGGTAAGAACGTTACGCGGTCTCCGAAACTGTTTCGAAGCTAGCGGGTCGGAGGAGTACGCGACAGCTTTCACTATGAGCGGATTCGGGTGTCTCTGCGCGGTCGAAAAAGGCGCGACACTGGGACTTGGGATGGTAGGTTGAGGTCTCTGTGTACGTCCACATTCCTCTCGTACCACCGGGCACCTACGGCTCTCCTGGTGAAGCGGTTCTACACCACTTGGAAGGAGACCAGATCTGTGTAAGCGAAGGCAGGGGCGCAATAAGTGAGAATGGGCCTAACTACCGTTTTATACAGAGTAGGTTTATGGCGTATGGCAATCTTACTCCGAGCGTTATAAAGAGGGAAAAGACGTCCCATAACCATGTTGGCGCGGTTTCTGACTTTCGAAACTTGAGGTTTGAAAGTCATGTGGGGTGTCTAGTGTGACACCGAGGTATTTGACCTCGGTTGTCCATGGGATCTCTACTCCTAGGTAAGTAAGTGGACGAGGATGGTCAGTTTTCTCTACGGAGAACATAATCGCGGTGCTCTTTCCCGGATCAATCGCTATGCGCCACTTTTTGTACCAAAGGCTTAAGATTTTAACATCCTTTTGGACGCGGGCTCTGAGATTGCCTCTACGTCTGTATGAAAAATAAATGACCGTGTCATCGGCAGAGACCTAAATGAACCTTACTAGCCGCCACTCCTTTGAACGGGTCGTCTTTCGGGTTCGGATTTAGGTCTGATAAGTCCGCTTTGTAAAGGTTGAAGAGGACAGGCGCCAGAATGGAGCTCTGGAGAACTCCTGCGCGGATCGGACGGGCTGAAGAGATAGCAGACTCTAAAGCGGAAACCACGATTCGAAAGTTAATCGCGTAGGATGCATATTAACGTGTCAGGCACACCTAACCTAACTAGTTTAAATACAAGGCCGGCATGCCAGACCTTGTCGAATGCCTTAGCGACGTCGAAAAAGACAGCGTTCGTATGCCAGGGTGAGTCAGGGCTGCGATGAAAATATGACAAGATGAGCTCCGTGAGGCGTTGCACTTGATGTGCGCAAGAGTGTCTGGCTCTGAAACCAAACTGTTCGAGGGGCAAGAGATTTTTGTCCTCTCTATCACTACTAGGAATCGGTTCAGAAGGATCCACTCATAAAGTTTACCTATTGAGCTTAACAAGCTGATTGGGCGGTAACTATCGGGTGACTTGTCGTCTTTGGCAGGCTTGTGTAAACCTATCACTATCGCTTCTTTCCAGGCGGATGGAAAGTGGTGGTTTTTGATGGCCGCATTGAAGATGCAGACCAGTAACGCGATGAGACGAGGAGGAAGAAGACCGGGAGATTTTCTGGACTTAAGGCCCTTAATAGTTGTAACGACCTCATCACAGATGACAGGTGTGAGGGGAACAACCGGGCAAAGAGCATCTAGCTCCTGTACCGAGAACCCTACATCGAAGACGTGGAGGACGTCAACGTTGTCAGTGACGGGGGAACATTGCTGCTCGGCTTTTTCGCCATCGTCAAATATGGTTGGAAGACCCTGTGTGTTTCTGCCCAGGGGAGGCATACTAACGACGGATCGGTCCGTCTTCATCGCTCGTGCAAGCTTTCCAGTACGCGAGGTGGGAAGTTACCAGCTCCTCGAGGAGACTGTTCCACCTGTTGTCACGGAGATGATCTATGCGGTCTTTCGCCACTCTACGCAAGGAACGCAAGCGTGCACGATTTTCCTCAGTCGGATACGCGTCGTGGGCACGGGTCGCGACGTTCTTCTGGGTGAGCAGGGCTCCACGGCATCAGGGAGTATAAAGCGGCGATCGCTCGCCGCTTACACCTCTTTCGAAGTCTCCCTGATTCCGGTGTTGAGATGCTCGACCAGAGAAGCGATCGCGAGATCCGTGTCCGCAGGCGTATCCAGTACGTCAGGGATCATGTCGAGTGGGTGGGAGAAAAGCCTTTAGTGTCATATATAAAAATGTACGTTGTGCATCGCTTAAATTGCATTCGTTGACAAATATAACTATGCTAGGCAACGCACCGTTGCCTTATGGTGGTTTTTTCTTAGTTATATTATATTAAACAGTTGTTAATAAATATTTGAACAATGAACCTACGATTACAATGCCTTTATTCTGTGAGATATTGATGTACACTAAATGTAAAGAGCGTTTTAATATCGCCATAATGTTACCCACAACATTTAACTAATGGAATCAGTTGTTACTGGCATTGGTTATTCAAATATGTGGCTTCAGAAGGAGGTATCGTATACAGGCATCGTATACAAAAACGTTATTATAAACGAATATGTCTACTTACAATTTATGCTGTCGAAACACACTTATATCTGTAAGTAAGCTAAGTAACAACTTAGTGACAGATTTTCAACTTGAAATTGGTAGCTATCCAGACGGACACTAGAAAATCTCATAATATAAAATTATTTCCAACGATAATAAGAATACAAAGGTATCTAAACATGAACGAATAAACTGACTTAATAAGTAGATTATATCAAATAAAACACAACCATACCTCAAAAAAGTTACTAAGTAACAAAAAAACTTCATAAAACAAAAAAAAATCGCCTCGTATTTCCGACTTAAACTGGAATTTTCTGTTTATGTCAAATTCTCGTGAACGCCTCAGGCATTCATATTTCTGCGGCCTCGTGTTAAAATAATATTCTTCAAAATTGTCCGACATTTATGTTATATAATCATAAATAAACATTGCGATCTATTTTAAAATCTATTAAATGTTCAATGGTTTAGATGTGAAATTGTAAAAAAAATGTTCGTAATCTATGGCTTAATTCATTACTTTCTTTATATTTATAATGTAATATAAAAAGAAATATATACCTGGTCAATGAAGACAAATAGTATTTGAAAAGACAGAAATTTATATCTGTTTTATGGTCAGCAGATAGGAAACATAATATGAAAAATAAACTAATCCCAAACAAAGATAGCACGGATATCATTCTGTTTCTATTTTCAGAAAGGTAGCGTTCAATATACTTATCTTTAGTACACTTTCAAAGGTGTAAAAAAATAACAAAATTTAAAATTATTGAAATCCAGTCCAATCAAACCTTAATCCGAGTTTATAGACCTGCGTGTATTTGCTTTTTTTCTAAATCATGACAGTTACTTTTTGTTTCGACATTTAATATTAAAAGTCTTACCACTGAACGTCTGTCTTAGTGTATATATAAATTTAATAAATAAAATATAAATTCAAAATATGCAATAGAAAAGTACTATATTTAAGTTTATACAATGTGATTATATTACATTCGACATGATCGAGTGTTTAAATAAATACATATATGCGACTTAAATTACAATTAAATTAATATATATTGAATATATTTTTGTGTTACATGAAAAATGATTCTTAAAGTGTCATAATGATGACGCACGCACAACGGACCGCCAATGTGTCTAAGTGCGGAAACAGGAGCGTATCACACCAAATACAATCCACTATTTCGCTCATATATTAGTAAATCTTATGCCCGTGACTCTGCCCGTGTAGATTTTATTAATGTTATGCATGAAAGCCAATGATAAAAAAAATGTTAATCGCTTTAATTTTATTTTATTTTCCTGTTATGTATAGACTTCGTTATTACGTTTTATATATACAAATACGTATAAGTGTAACAAACGATTTAATTATCTAAAAACATCATAAACGTTAATACTGAGTATAATCTACAATAACATAAAATTTCATCAAATTTGATTCAATCGTTTTTTCGTAATTGTTAAAAAAAAAACAATCAAACAAAAAAACAAATTCTAAAGCTAATGACAGTTTTTTTTTATTTATCTCTCTGATGTGTAAATTTCGTCTCTTTACTGTTTTATTACAGACTAGCTGTGTGCTCGCGGCTGCACCCGCGTTTCATATGTTCTTCACTGCATTTTAATTTTCTTTATACGGAATCCTAATTTTTTTCCTAAAATTTTTTAGTAAAGTAGTATTAATTTAGATAAAGTAAATATATTTCTCATACATTCAAGCACTTGTCCGTACAACTGTGCATTGAAACGGATTTTATAAAAAATTTTATGCGTTTTTTTTTTACGGGGAACCCTAATACGATATACGATACCTGATTACCACCTATACAATACCTAAACCAAAAATACAGTTTTTGTCTGTCTGTCTGTTTGTACCGGGTAGTCTCCGGAACGGCTGGACTGATTTTGAATAGATTTTTTTAAGAAGATAGCTGAAGTAACTCCGTGTAACTTAGGCTACTTTTATTTATCTAAAACAATTACGGTTCCTCATTAAAAATAAAACACAAGGGATTGTGGAAAATAACGATACAACGCTCAGTTATACTGGCAAGTGCTTAAATTTATGACAACTTTTTTTTTGTTTTATATTAGGACCAAAATATTTTTTGTAAAATAATTAAGGTTCCGTGTAAAAAAAATTAAAGTCATAAAACTGTGAACAAAATACAATTCATTCGATAACAGCATGTAAACATTATTTTCAATGATTATTTAAAACTATATTATGCAGTGAAGAATGCGCGCAACGCAGGCGGCGCCGCGGACTGACTAATAACTAGTCACTAATATAAATCATAAAATCAATGACCTTCGACTGATAACCTTAAAAGGACTCTTAGTAGGGTTTTAAAGTCAACCTAATCAAAATATTTTATCATTTAATTTTTAATTTAGATAGGATTAATTTCTGAGGATTATATTTTGTTGGTTTTAATTAATTTTTAAGATTTCATATTTAATTCTGGGGAGTGATATTAGATGATCTTATAAAAATTTTGATTGAATAGTAAAATACTACAGGATTATCATTGAAACTTTTTGAACGAGATTTAAATATACGAGTGTGGTAAATAAACAATTTTGGTTTTATAATTAACTATTTATATGATTTTAAATGTTGTGTGCCCGCGGCTCCTCTCGCATTTTATCTTATTTTTGTGCACAAATTCATGACTGCACTGGGCCAATGGGCACTTATAGTTTTACTGCCAGGTGTTTGAATTTATGAGGATTAATTTTGCTTGTATTTAGCACTAAAAAATTGAGTTAAATAATTAGGGGTCCGTATAAATTAAAATAATTAATTAATAGTAGAAATATTCGTCGATGGGACAGGCCTTAGGCGTTTGTTCATACATTTTGAAGTTAATATTTTTATTAACACCCTAGCGAGATGATGGCAATCCCTTTAGAATGTTCTATAGGTTTTTCGTTATAAACGTTTCGTGCCATTATTTTCAATTCACTTCACTTGTACACAATAATCAAACTATATTACGTAAAACGCTACTAATATCATACAACAACACAACACAACCGGTATCCAGTAACACAAGTTATTAAATGAAAGATAACAGTTACTACATGACAGACTGAGGTGCAGCCAAAAACCCTCTTCATTTAATTTTCCCGCAGGTTTTCTTGCGATATGATACGACAAAGCTACACAACAAGACAAGATGGTAAAGGTTTACGAAAATAATTTTTTAAACTGTGAATTATTATTAGCTTTAAATGTTGTTTATCTTTGAGGTTAGGTTTGTTCAGAAACAACATAATTAAGTACCTACTGTATTTGTAAATTGTATTTAATAAAACGTTTCTCTTACACAGCAACGCATTCGAGTTTTATTTCACGGTTGTAAACTCAATATGTATACTAATAATAAAACTGAAGTTTTGTCTATACATTCAATTTTTTTTTTTTAATTTTATAACAAATATCTATTTCAGTCGTTACTAATCTTGAATCTAACATGTAAAAAGTTCTACGTGTTTCTTTCACATGGGTATATCCGGATTTAACTCTAAAATGGCTCCACCGATTTTAAAACTACTTAATACATTGTAATTATATGTCAAGGTGCAATTGATTAACTTTAAAGACATTAAAAATTGTTTTAAAATTCATCTCTAAAACACTTTGACTCGGAAACGGGTAGACCGATATGGACAACATTTTTTGTGCATAAAGTATATGTTAATCAGCGATTGATAGACTTTAAAATATTAGTATTATTTTTAAACACTATAAAAAATAATATTAATTAAAAAACCATAAACATTTAAATGAAATTTGATGTAAGGGAACTATGAGTTGTTCGGTACAGATAGGTTATAAAGAACAAAACAAAATCAGGACATCCCACATTTAATTATGATAAAACTCGAAGACACAATCACGGCCACCCGCTTAGTATATACATACATATATATAAAATAAAGTGATGATAATAATAATGTTCATACATGAATTTTATGGATGCAGTGTCTCGCAAAGTGAATTTTCACGGTTTTTAAGCGTGACAACGAAGTGTGGACGGATAATGGTCGTAAAAGCGAGCCTCACGCTTCACTGGGCAAGGGATCCAGCGCCCACGCACTTTCACTTTGCATGGAATAGCCTTTAAATTTAATTGCAGTATCATATTCAACTTTATTATAACGGTGGATTTCAATATCGTATCTTAAAAGTTAAGATAGAGATTAAACCAAAAAACATGTCGGTATTTCTGACTGGTCACTGTCACCGATATATTAAAGAATAAAAGGATTGAAACTTCAAATGTCAGTAGGTAAAAAAAAAAAAAGAGTAAGATTGCAATAGAGGTTCTTGGCGTCATATTTTCAAACTTGAGCAGAAAATAAACCGATTATTTCAACATGAAAACAGTTGTAACAGAATTTTAGTATAAAACTTACGAAAGACCAAAGTGTAACGTCATACTTAGAATCTCTACGTAAGATAAATTTAATATACTAATGAGTTTCTTATCTTCGATAATTAATCAGCTTTAACTATAGTATATTTTGATGAGACGTTAAAAAATATTCAGTAAAACCCCTATTGTAAACTTAAGTAAACTCATCAAAATATCTAGTAAAATAATTCGTCTCGTCATTTCACCTATTATTTTTTGTATGTTTAAAACTATTTATAGTTTAAATCAATTTAGCCTGAGACTTGAAATATCGTATCTCGAGATTAGTTAAACAAACTCTTACTTCATACTTAGTAAGCCGGAGTTTATTCTCCCGACACGACGGCTACGCTTAGCCCCTATGACCACGAATAAGTTTTCAAAGTTTTTATTGACTGGCACTCCCCTAACAACACATTGCGGGTGACGAACTATAAATTAATCACGTTTATTATTTTTGAAAATTAATAGATAAATACATGTGAAATTTGTACGGTCATTAGTTAACCGTAATAATTATTATGAAGGTAATCCTGATGCTGATTATGATTCTAAACTCTCCTTGAACAAAAATTAGACAGCCGAGAGAAAAGATAACTTGAAACTTTGGAAAAACTGTATTTTTAATGTTTAAATTATATAATGGATAATTAAAATTTTATAAATTGTTTATTGAAATTATTAACATAACCTAACATTTAATATATGGCATTCGTCTGGTTTTTATATCTATCGACGCTCCAAGCAATAATTACGTACATTTTCATATAATCGAGTCATACGATAGACTGCTCAAGTATACATTTTATTTTTTATCTCTGAGCGCCAGCACTTAAACGCCATTTTATACTTGACATTCTGTAACATGTTGACGGCTGACGACATTGGTAACATTCCTACGGTAGCGAACCTACACAATTTACCCTACCACGAATCGCTTAATGCCGCTAAAAAAGTTCTTCTTTAAAAAAAAACTAAAAAAATGTATAGGGTTAATACATCTATCAAATAGGTGTCAGCCCATAAACACTAATAATTGAAGTGAGCAACATATATTGGATTTGTCAGTTAATGGCATCGATCATAACGAGTAAAATAGAAACTGGGGGATGTTAAAAATGACATCCATTATATTACTAAATTTTATGTTTACGTTTTATGGATATTAACCTGTTGCTTTAGAAGTGGGGGAAGCTTATATTTTCCAATATCCTGTTTATATATGAATAAGAAAGTTTATTGCGGCCGTGACACAAGTTTATGGGCGCCTTTATCACATACGCGTAGAGTCGGATTACTTATGTATACAATTAAGACACCAAACTGTACTCTCATTGTAAGGGGTATTACGTAAGATATTTTTTATTACTTTTTATCATAATCACCCTTCAGACCTACTCGGTGTACCCTATGCATTCAAAACTCATACGTAATAACGGGCGGAATCCGATTCTGTCAATAATAATAATAATATTCTAAAACTTTTTTTTCTTTACAGACACATCCTAACAACGCTCATTCAATGAGACCCAGTTTGTGTCTCACTAACTCGGAACTCGGAATTCCTTGCAGTTAAGAAGAATCAATAAAAAAACGTCATAAAGAAACTAGAAAAACACATATGTATAAAGACATTTTTATTTTGAGTTTATGAACCGATTTTTTTTTTTTTTATTAGGTTTCATTTTTTGTCTTAGTACCCTAGCTCTTTGGAATGATTTGTCCCGACTAATTGTTTCCTAGTATTTATAGCTTTACAAATATATCCATTGGTCCCTTGTGGTCAATACATGGACATGTGGTCATTACATGGTCATTATAATGTGCAAGCTGACCAAGGCGCATATCACTTCAGTTTACCTTTGCATCTATTTACTTTACATTTATGTTATATTTAAAGAGACTTTAAGACTTCGCACATCTGGAAGTTCATTCCATCCATCTGGAAGTATTGTACATCTCATGAAGGAAAGAGAATCCCCGAATTGTGAGACATGTGGACAAGTTGCTATTATCCGTCAATTAATGATGGAGTGTGCCAAGAATAGAACTGAGAGATAATTATCGTTGGACAATCTAAATTTAAGAAACTAAGGAATTTTCATAGCATATATATATATATATATATTATTTCTCAAATGAGGCCAAGATATTATTTGATTTAGAAATATTAACCCACCAGCAGAACCTTTATCTGAACTTATGTAAGCAGGAGAATGAAGCTAATATGATCCTTTAAATAAAAGCTCCCAAACAAAAATGTTATATGTATAAATATTGGAAGCTGTGTGGTGCCGGCTAAGAATAGTACCACCCCAATTTCTTCCCGTGGGTATCGTAAAAGGCCACTAAGGGATACACCAGGGGATGGGCAGCAGCATCCTCTGTGTACCACAAACATCTGCAGCGATTATGGCAATATCCCTTTTTTAGAGGATACCTATTTCCAACAGTGGACGTCTTTCGGTTGAATCAATAAAAAAAATATTAGATGCGATATTTAATTATTCATTCGTTGAAAAATTATAACAAAGACTCAAGATTTATATTCAAAGTAAGACGAAGAATTTTAATGATTAATTGATAAATAAGAACATATCTATCTTTCTATATATAGGGAAAATGAGGGTCTTTGACACATCGTCACCTCAAAATTACTGAACTTAACCGGATGGGACTACTAACATTCGACGTGAAATTTTTCCATCGATACTTACTAACATATTTTTGTTAAATTAACTCTTATGTACATTTTTTTCCGGTAATAAAAACAAAAGACTCCCGTTTTTCTTCATCCATTTTTTATGTAGGTTAGGTATAAATGAAATCATCTATTCACTTTTTCACTCGCTCAATTCAATGCGGGCGGAACAGCAGGAACCAGCTAGTTACTTAATACAAGTAAATAGAATTAACCAATTAAATGTAAATAGCGATGCAAAAAAAAATCAATCAGAAATTACTCGGTTATAAGGGATTTCAGCACTACCCACGCACAACGACTAAGAGCTTCGCATAATAAATATGTTATTGTTATGAGAGCTAACTCGATGTCGTTATTGAAATAATAATTGTGTTACTCCAACGCAATCGATCGGGGTTTATTAACATTCGAAGGTCAAATAAGGTCTTTATACTAACTGATATAATTACTATAGTTAAATTAAAATCATTGCATAATGTGTCGATACAATTTACACGATATAGGGTTAGTAGTTTGACCACAATCTCATCTGATATTAAATAATAATGTGGTCCAGGATGGTAAACACACTAAGCCTAGAAGTACTTGGTTCTCAAGTGATGCTGCCGGAACACACCTATTGGTATTTGGCGACAGGTTTTAAAACTTGAAGGTGGTAGCTACCCAGACGGGCATTATTAGATAATGCACTACCACCGCCATGCTATGGTTTCCTCTCGATGTTTTCCAACACCGAGAGATACGAATCTGCGTCCAATGACGCTGAATCCGGCCGCACTATCCACTGAGCCATCATCGCTTAATTTAAGCTGAGAAACTTATTTAAGTTAAGAAACTTTTTTTTTGTCCGCGATTAAAATAAAATTTAGTAATAGAATAAAATGAAATTATGGTAAGTACAGAGAGAGACAAAAAATAATAAAGATGCTATACTTTTCTATTAATTATAATTTTCTCACATGAGTGGTATGAGCAAGCATGCGCGTGACTGATCTAGAAAATAATTTGTCTTACAGATTTAACCTTGCCCAAGATGTTTCGCTTCCAACACGTGTCTTCGTACATAAGACTTTTTTTAATATTTTATTCGATCACAAAAATATAACCACAGTTCATCTGATGGTTACTTTACTCCAGTCCAAAATCAATAACGATCACCTATAGACATAAATCTCACAACAGTCGCCATCGTCGTGCCACCGATCAAAACGATTTGCTTTTAGTCTGATGTCAATTTAAAACTTAAAATTTGATATTGAAACCGGCCGTGAGTGTGTTCCAACAGCAGCACTTGAGAGCCAGTACTTCCAGACTTAACGTATTTACTATCTTGGACCACATCGTCACCTAACGTTGTGGTTAATTCACTGCGCCTTTATAATATACCAAAATCAATATCTCTTGTAAAAACATCCACCTTTTGTAGTTAAGTTAAAATAAAAATAATAGATATGTCGAAAGAACGTGCAATTTAGAAACCCAAATGGGAATTTATTATCCCAGGAGCTTATTTTATTAATATTAAAATCACAAAGACTTATCTAGAAATAATGAAAAAAAAATAATCGAATGTAATAACAATGAGTTTACAAACTTCCAATGAAAATTATTAAAACTAAAAATTGTTTTATTAGGTACTTTACAACTACATAATTAACCTGACAGCTAGCCACCGTTTATTTCAATACTGGTGACCCGCCCTGGTTTCGCAAGGGTGTATAGAAATTTCTAATACAAAATATATGACGGCGCGTCATTATCAACTTCTTTTAAAATACGTCGGAACGAAACTTAACTAGGCAGTCTGGCGAAGCGTCGTGTCGATGGTCGGTGCAACCGTGACAGACTTCGCTCCATCATGAACGTCTACGTCGAGCGCAGATCGTATCCAATGAATCGCCTACGTTCCTCGTAATCTTATTCCATTTTGTGTTTACATAAATCAAAACTGATACATTAAACTATTCTGTAATTACAAGGCGATTGATTTTATTGATATTCTGCCTAGGATGTTATTCATCTAGTTACTTCGCTGCAATTTGTAAATAACTCACATATATGTTTTGGCTGATACAGATAAGAGACGAAGAAGGCCATAAAATAGCCTGTGTTACGCTATGATAGTGAAGCTTTCAACAGAGGAATGAATTTTTTTTCATCGCATATCATATTCGGGGTGGTGTATAGTAACTGAGGGGAACGGGGGGTTCATACATTTGTCCCTTTTGGTGGCGATTGGTAAAGCTGGGCTGGACTATTTTAGGATGGACGTGGTACGGATCTATCGACTCGATCCGGCTTCAGTAAATTCTAGATAGAGGAGAACTGTGTTTCCGGTATGGCCAACCAGGGCACAAGATGGCGGACTGCGAGTCTGACAGACCGAACTGAGCGCTCTGTGCGGACGCCGTAAGGGATATAACGTATCATATGGTGGGAGGGGGTTCTTGTCGGCCTCCGACCTTGGTAGAGGTCAAGCGCGGACCGAAAGGGTGGTAGAACTTGGGAGATGCAATAGTATCTCCCGAGTAACATCACTCTGCCGAGCTAATGGGGGTAAGGGGCGCAGTGGATATTGGTGTTGGTTTGTGGCTTTCACGTGAGTCCCAAATTCCTCTCCGTTCCCCGCAATAAGAGATTGTACTTAAATTCATTTCCTCAGGTTAAAAAAGTCGAATGAACTTAACAAATCTATTAAGTACCTACCTAGTTTTTGAGTTTATCCATAACAAACTAAAAATTTATTTTATTTAGTGTATACTAATAAATAAAATTGAAATGTCTGTTGGTAATGTCAAAATAATTATTTTTATGAATAGATTTAAATGTACGAGTATATACGATACTTTACCAAAGATACAAATTTTACAACTTTTGTCTATCTGTTTATTCCGAGTAATTTCCGGAACGGCTTGACGGATTTTGACGGAACTTTTTTGGTAGATAACTAAAGTTACCTTTAATTTTCGAAAAAAAAATTAGGGTGCAGCGTAAAAAAAATTAAAGCTAATAAAAAATTCAATAAAATCCGATTCTATGCACAGTTTTACGGATAATTGCTTGATTTTATGAGAAATACTTTTACTTTATCTTAGTACTAAAAACATATTAGGGTTCCGTATAAAAAATAAATAAATGCAGTGAATAATATAGGAAACGCGGGCGCAGCGGCGGACACACAACTAGTACTATAAATAAATTTGTAAATGAAGTGATTTTAATTAAATCCAATTCTTAAAATATCAAATTAAAAGAGAAATGAAATAATACGTTCGATAAAAATGGACAGGTACGCTGGAATTCTATTAGCTCATTTCAAACGATTCGAAAGCTTAAGTAATTATGTATGTAGGAATGACCGCATAATTAAATTTAATTAAACCAAGCACGATGACACTTTTATGTGTGTTTAAACGTTAATTAAGGGGTTTTCGTAGTCGATTATTTGTTAAACGGATTTAAAATCAATTTGACAATGTGTTTATTTAGTAGGTGAGATTTATAATTTAATTGTATACAAAATAACTAAATAATTTACGCTTTTTATTTCCTTTATATTTAAACTCATATTTTTGTATAGTATAAATATGTATAAATTGAAGGAGGGATTAATTTAACATGGAACAAGTTCTGGGGATTAAAATAAATATTAAAAACAAAATTGCATATAAAATTTTTAAAAAAAGTAAGTAATAGATTCTTGCTTGCTAGCATGTTTAAGTTATGGGTGCCAAACTTAGATATTCAATAAATATACACGTGATAAAATCACAAAAACACAGCGTGCCATGGGAAGAAGCGTCCTTAACATTAGGCTGAAATATAAACAAAAAAATAAAAATATCCGCAAAAAAAACTAATGTTATAGATATTTTACAACATGTATTAACACTGAAGTGGAGGTGGGCTGGTCACGTGGCTGAAATGACAGACGAGAGATGGACACAAAGGACCACGTACTGGACAAGCCCAAGCGGAAAGAGGGAAAGAGGACGGCCTAAAGAGCGTTGGGGTGATGAAATAAAAAGAATAGCTGGGAAAGGCTGGCATAATTAAGCACAAAATAAAGAAAAATGGAAAGAATTGGGGGAGGCCTATACCCGTAAGGGGCCTTAACTTTACGATTAAGATTTTTTTTTATATTGATGACATAGATTTAAGTATGTAGTTAATTAAGTTAAGGAAAAAAAAAAAAAGGGCTTTTTTTTTTTTTTTATTTATTTATGTACGTATGTATTTTGGAAAAAAATGTTAAAAAGCTGAAATGGAAGAAATAAATAAATGTATAATCAAAATTTTAAGAAAAAAAAACTAATTGTACTAATTAAGACTAGTTAGTTAGAAGTTAGTTAGTTAGATTTTAATTTTTAAATTAAGACTAAGTAAGCCAGTTTAGAGTTATATATAATAGGTAATATATATTCATTTCCTTGATAAAAACCCATATATTTTTATATAAGGATAATGGGGTTATTTTGACGCACCATTATCTCAAAACTACTGAACATATCGGGACGGGACTACTACCATTCAACGCGAAATTTTTTATAGATCTTTATAGGCATTTTTGGATTTTATCGACACATTTTTTTATTTACTCTTATGTAAATTGTTTCCGCTAATAAAAACAAAAGAACAAACATTTCTCTTCATTCATTTGGTTTATTTATTCATTTTAGGTTAGGTATAAATGAAATCTTATATGAATTTTTTCACTCACACCTAGAGAACATATAAAACGCGGGCGGAGCCGCGGACACCTGCTAGTGTACATCTATGCCAAAATTCATGTATATCAGTCCAATTGCGTGAGAGCTATTTATTAACAAAGAAACAGATATCCACATGTGTAATTATTACTAGCTTTCATACCCGAACTCGCTCGGACCAGGTACATAAAAAAATGAAAAACATTAATATTAAAAATAATACTTTTCAAAATTACCATTTTGGTTTTCTTTTAAGTTACCCCCCCTATAAGAACCACGAACTTTAAATTTTAAAAGTATACAATTTTATTTAAAAAAAACTCATGCACATTGCAAAATAATGGAGGAAAAATAGTTCTGTTACAATTAAAAAGCTAGGAAAGAAAAATAGCATCTCGCTTCATTGGTTACTAACATCGAAGTACATCATCTATCAAGAACAAAAAAAGATGTTGATTGCTTATTCAAAATAAAAACATTTTTATTATCAATTAATTTGTAATGAAAGAAATACATTGGAATAGCAATCTAAACAATAGATTACGAACGATACGGTACATTGAGTAGAATCAATTATGTTTCCAAAAATAGATCTCTCCAATTACAAATTTTATTAGCCAAATGTAAATAATATTTCTTAATTTAAAATTTCATTATTGTTATAATAGTATTCGCCCATTGGTCGAAATTCCGTCACAATTAAAAAACATTAATAACACTAAAGCTCGTTTTTAGCCCACCAACTTCGCTTTGGACACATTCCATCAAATAAGTTTGTATATTTAATGCGCAAAGTACCATCACCAAATTCCACGACATGAGGCATCATTGACGATGTGCAATATATTTTGGTAGAATGTGTTCAGATTGAAAATTATAGAAATTTATTTAAATTGAGTTCGTAATTCGATACTGGCAAGCACTAAGTCCGAGAGAGCCAAACTATTATTTAAAACAGCTAAATTAGCTTTAGAAAAAAGTAAGTGTACATTTTATAGTATGCCTTGCTCGGAATATTTTTGTTGTACTTACATCATCATCGTCGCAAAGCGACAAAGTCCATACACAAGATAAAAAAAAGCTCGTTTTCATTAATAGCTACTGAGTTTTTGGCAGCATATTGGTTTGACATGTAGATAATACATTACTTTACAATGTTTGACTCTATGTGATGTCTATTTTGTGGCATTTTGTTTGATATAATTTGGTTACTGTGTATTAAAAACTATGACACGGAGCTTTGATTCTGAGAAATAACAATTAATCCATTAAATTAAATTCCTAAAGGTCGCCATTTTGTTAAAATACTAAAGATATGAAAATTAATACTTTGTTGGGTCCAAATAACTTGTATTCAAAGCCGTAATAAATTAATAAAAATAGTTACTAAACAAAAAAAGAACGGTTGATTACAGAGGTGAAAAGTTACTGAACTCCTTTATCTTTGCCTGTTTACAAATGAATATTTATATTAATATCATTATTAAGATAACTAATAAAAGAAGAAATATGATGAATTACTAATTAAGAGCAAACCCTTCATTACATTTTAATTGGGTAGCTTATATTTTAATTATAACAAGATACTTTTGATTAATGAGGTTTATATTATTAAAACACAAGTTGTTACTGTGGCTCTGTTCGCATAGGTATATAAAATCTAGTTCGCATTTGTGAATTTGCTTCTAATTTTCTTTAGATTTATATAATACTAGCTGTGCCCGCAACTTCGTCTGCGTGGAATAGTGACTTTGGGCAGCATTTTTCGGATTTTGGTTTATTCTGGATTATAATCACCGTCGTTACATCGTATAGCCATCGGGGAACAAAGCATACAGGCTGCTAGAATTATTAACACGTGATAAAGCCACATAAAGTTGACCGTGTGAAAAACAGCTAATACTTAGATCCACATCCACAACTTTTAGCGTCTGACCATAGGCTTTATTAATTGTCATCGCTCACATCGGTCATAAGCTCACTGGAAACTGAACTCGTTTAAAACTAAACGGAAAATTGTTTGGAATGAGAGGAACCCGAGGCATAAAAAACACTACCACCTGTTAAAATCTCTGCTTCTATCATTTTTCGTAGAACCAGAAATTTAAAAAAGAAAAAATTACTTTTAATCTAGTATTGTTGCAAAGTTTTGGCGGTCTTAAATTTCTTAGCAGCATTATGGGTACGCCGACTTTAAATTTATTTTATAAGCTGGTAGTCCAGGAGCACTAAGGGATTCTAAAAATTCTACTGGGTAATTGGTAAATTCTTCATCTTTCATAACTCTGTTAATGGAGATATACTCTACATTATCCTCCGAAACAAAGCTCAAAGCTTCAGCATTTATTGCTGCTGCTTGGTCGTTTCGTGGACTTAAAATAGCTCTTTCGCAAAGCCATGAATTTTCGCAAGTTGGTATTTGCGTTGCGTTTCCATACACGGATGATATGAGGTCTCGCATTCATGAAACTTCGCAGCATAGGTTTGCGTTTAGAACAAATTTTGCTTGTTGTTCCTGCGGATACACACCGTTACCGATCTGAAGTTACTATAGAGAAAATATAGTAGCAATAGATACAACAATTTCATCTAATTTCTATCTGGTATGAATAAAACTGTAAGGCTGATATTTTTTATTATAATTTGTTATGCTAGTGCTTGGATTAACTTGGTAGAGTCTGAAATTGTACTCATCCTAACCATGGAAATATATCAAAGGATATTGCAGGGCATCATATGTTCGGTGTGTGTTTCATAAATACGTTGTAAGCGATCATTATGAGTGCGCTGCACGATGTCACGTCTATTACATTCCTGATTGACTAATATTACTGCAACTTCGTCTACAACGGGGACATTGTACTTTTCACGATGTTCTTCCGCAGGACGTCTATCAGCCTTATTTATAACTTTATCATTGTTATTTTGGCCTTGTAGGATGGAATCTATTGCGGCTTTGAAACTTCTGACATACGGATTTACTTGATGTAACATATTCTCAAGTTGAAATATATAAAGTTGATATTCAGCTGAGGAAAGTTATGATGTCGTATATGGGCCTGTTCATTGTAATTTGATACAAAATAAATTCGAAGAAATTTTGGCTCATTTTGGAGAAGCAAAGATCCAATCAAGTGATAAATTGGCCCTACATCTTAAAAGTTGGATGAGATATGTTTGACCCCAAAAGATGTCATTTGGAATACACTATTATATAAACGGATATAGTCTAAAAATGTTTACACTGAGGATGCTCACTATTTAGTAAAACTTTTATAAATGGGCTCATGATGTTATGATGTCATGATGTTAGTTTAAATGAGCACTTTGCCACCTGAATAGCATATTCCATTTGGTTCTTTTCACCATTTTTGAGCATTACAAAACTTACAACATACTACCATACCTACTATAGATGCGAATTCAGAGTAATCAATTCTGGGGGCGAATACAAATAACCTGTTTTCTTCTTGGTAATCCATGGAAGGATATCAATTTCCTCTCCAGTTTCTGGGTCTTCTATCAAACTTGATAACATTTTATTGAGTATATGCCGAAGTCGATCGGCATTTAGTCGTGACTGACGTTGTTCTGCAGTTTCTTTCTTCTTAACGATCAGCTGTTAATCGAGATTCACGATCTAAGCTACTTTCCAGCTTTCTAGACTCCAAAGTTCGTGCTTTTTGAGAGCTCAGGCGGGTTTCCCTATGAGTAAAGGTCTCAGACTCACGCGATATTGCATGAGCCTTGCGATCGGTGGACAAACGTGCTTCACGCTGGTCTCTGTTCATCCTAACTCAAGTGGCCATAATTCGAGAACGATGTGAAATCAATCAAGATTTTCGCTGAGCTGAAGTTTCTGTAATATGAAACCTGGCCTGACGTTACTGAAATGCAGTGAACTAATGAAAACTAATTGTGATTGATATAAGGATGAGTCCTTATAGCATTTTTGCTGCACCAGGAGAGGTTGGATCTTTTTCGAGGCATTCTTATAAGAAGTAGTAATTATAGTAAGGTGGGTACTAACTCAGCGTTATTTAGTAAAACACATACTCATCATAAACAAAAAAATTAAATATTTACAGATTATTACACAGTTTAACTTTATTACAGTTTAATATCTATTAAGACGTAATAACCTAACCTATTAATTATCGAAAATAAAAGAAATGTCTAATAGATACATTTATGTATTAATTAATCGCAAATTACTAAATTGTTTTTTAAACATAAAAATTAAGAACTTGTATAAACTTGTATTTACAGTTTAACTAATAAGACATGTTTACCTAATTTGAAAACTAATTAACCTATACTATATACATACAATATGTATTTACAAACCCTAAAATATAAATAAATAAAATAAGCAAACAGTCAGTGTTATCGAGTGCAACTGTTACGCCATGCGCCTCCGAAAGCGGCTCGGCTCTCGACGTGCTTTATCTATACATATGTATATAAACAACCTGTAATGCCAGCCTAACCTGAACTCTATTTCATATGAATGATGATATATGTCTGAGGTCAACTTAAATTGGAATAATAACATTTCCGAAACTGATCATTTTTAACTTCTATTTATTATCATATTATTATTAATATAATATATAATCATACTTTTATATAGACCATTATGGAGTTTAGTAAAGTGTCATACAATACATCTGAACAGAGAAAGAATTTAGATAGAATAAATGTTCAACGTGATTCTTTAAATTGGCATAACTTTTTTATTTATGTACCGATTGACATGAAACAAACACTAAATGTTAAGTGAAGCTTACTACAATATATTAGTGAAAACTGCATCTAAATTGGATAAGCCGTTTTCTGAGATTAGCGTGCACAAACGCACAGACAAACAGACAAACAGACAAAAATTTTAAAAATCATAGTTTTGGGTCCTGTTTGCGTTTATAAAGGTCCTAATAATATTTTTTCTCATATATCTTCCATGTACAGACAGCGATCCGTTACATTTTTATTATATGTATAGATCAAGATGACGTTTTACTTGTTAAGTAGAAAAAAAAAAAAAACTGCCGTGAAGCACTGTCTGCTTGATAGAAGAAAAACTAACAACTATTAATAATAGAGATTTTAACGCCTAAGTGTTTTTTCCGACAAACAATTATGGTGCTGTTGGTTACCCAGGTTCAAATCCATCTATTCAACACTATAATGAGGTTGATAATGCGGCTTTCGGTGCAGAAAAACATCATGAGGAAACCGTAGCATGGTGGTAAAGGATTGTCTGGGTGCACCTGTGTAGCATTAACATCCACAAGTTTGAAAAACTATCACCAATTGGTGTGTTCCGGCAGCATCACTTGAATTAGTACCAAGTTTAATGTATTTACCACCCTGGGCCGCATCGTCACTTAACATGAGGTGAGATTGTGGTTAAAAAGTGCTGAGTCTATACAACATATATAAAAAAAAACAAGCTCTGTTATCTCTAGTGTAAAAATGGATAAATGTGCCCAAAATTAAATATACGGATAAATTATATGGTACGTAAAATCACTCCAAATAATCCTTTGTTCCGCGTTCACCTCGCTTGCTGCCCACACAGTTTGCAAAATCAACAAATAATATCAGTAGGTAACTATTTTTTTCTTCAGGAATTTTTTTCATAGAATTATTAAAAAGAAAGTTATCAAAATATATATTTACGAATAAATATTTTCTTATATAACTTTAACGTAGGTGTTTATTATTACGTCAAGAAGTTGTTCAAATTAATACCAGTGTAACTAGTTACAAATGCTGTGAGCCCGCGGCTGCGCCCGCGTTTTATCTATTCTCCACTGCGTAACATAGTTTTCACTTTTTTTACACGGAACCCTAATTATTTCCTAATCTTTTTTTGTACTAAGAGATAGCAAATATATTCCTTACAAATTCAAGCACTTGTCAGTAAAATTGACCATTGACTAGTTGTTTGTTTTACAATTTCTTGGGTTTTAATTTTTTTATACGGAACACTAATTATTTTCCAAAAAAAATGTGGGTACTAACATTAAGCAAAAATATTTCTCACAACTTAAAATACTTGCGAATAAAACTGTGCATTGAAACGGATTTTATTCAAAACTAGCTGTGTACCCGCGGCTTCACCTGCGTTTCATATATTCTTCACTGCGTTATATTATTTTTTTATACGGAACTCTAATTTTTTTTTAGTGATAAAGTGAAAATATTTCTCATAAATTCAAGCACTTGCCCGTAAAATTGTGTATTGAATCGATTTTTATTTAATTTTTTATTAGTTTTACGCGGAACTCTAACTATTTTCGAATACTAAAAGTACCCTAAATTATCCGGAGTAACTTCAACTATCTACCAAAACAAGTCCCGTCCAAATTGGTCCAACTGGACCGGAGATTACCCATTACAAACAGATAGACACACAAAATTTTTATAAATGGTATTTTCGGTACAGATATCGTATATACATTCATATCTAGTCAAGTTTATGGAAGCGTTTTATAGTTAAAAAAAACTTTATTGATTAAAATACATAAAAAGTTAAAGTATTAAACTAATTAATTATATTGGAGCGTGTGATCAAAGTGAGATGTTTCTGCATGACTGCCGCTTATTCTATTCAACTTAACAAGTAAAACCTTATTTGTTGGTTCCCATGAGTTATACGACGCTACGGAGAAACGCTGTGCTTACACAGCGTTTTCGTGTGAACCCGTAATAATTATTCGTCCTGGCGACCGCATAACTATCTATTTAGTAAATAAATTCACATTACTAGTAGACACTTCAATTTTATTTATTAATATAGATTTCATGAGTTTTATTTTTTTTACGTATAACCCTAATTATTAAAAAAATAAAAGTAGCCTAAATTACGCGGAGTAACTTTAGATATCTGTCAAAAAAGTCCTGCCAAAATCGGTCCAACCGTTCCGGTGATTACCCGAACAATTAAAGAGACAGACAGACAAAATTTTATTTTTGGTTTAGGTATGGTACACATGGATATGTATTTAATACAAAAAAATGTTAATTTGATAGTTTTTTTTTTTATTTAGTCCCCTTACATCTCAGACATAATCCGAGTTTTGTTTATTTTTGTTGTGGCTTTCCTCTATTTTTTTTGTGCCTTTGTGTTTTCATATTATTTCTATTTTACAACCTTATTCTATATCTTATCTATGTGTTTCTATTGCATTGTGGTTATGTCGAATCTTTATATTGACTTAAATCCTATTTCTAATTTACAATCCTTATTTTGTTTCTTATCTCTTGTTCTATTACATTTTGATTTGTCGAATCTTTATTTATTCTGATATTACATTTGGATTTGATTTTGATACAAACAGACAATTTTATTTATTAGTATGGACTCAGGGAAAAAACATATTCTCAAAGTTGGGCGGTAACCAAAATAAGGTTGAGAAACTGTGGTTTATTCTGAAGAATTGTTAGAAATAATGACAACGTCTACTTTCTACCATCCTACGGCTCTCCGTCGATAAGGAATTCATTCCCACAGTTTGGAGCCTTAATAATCACGGACAGTGCGATTCCGACGGCTTTATTCTCCCGCGATCGGTTTGTGATCTAAAATGGACTTTCTACTGTTTTTAAACGATATATGCTCAGTGCTTTGACCACAATCTTACCTGATGTTAAGTGACGATGTGGTCCAGAATGGTAAACACACTAAGCATGGAGATACTAGTTCTCAAGTGATGCTGCCGGAACACACCTATTGGTATTTGGCGACAAATTTTCAAACTTGAGGGTGGTAACTACCCAGGCAGATATTGCTAGAAAATACCCTACTACCATGCTATGGCTTCCTCACGATGTTTTCCTTCACCGAAAGCTTACCCTGATTTTAGAGTTGACTAGATGGGCTCGAATTATGTCCATTGACGTGGAATCCGACCATACTATCCACTGCGCCATTATCAAAAAGGGTGGGTGAAAGAATTTTGAACTCAACGACTGGACGTCACATGGTTCCGCACAGTAAGCATATTTGCCTAATCATCTTTGTGGTATAAAAGAATTTAACAATATATTAAAATTGAAACTAGATTTTCTATCTAAAAATAAAATTACTTTTAACTATCCCTATAGCATATATTATATCCCAGTGACGTCACAGTTCGTATAGTATGACAAAGGTATGAAACCAGATCATTTTGTAAGGGCTTCAAAGGTATCAATTACCCTCGAAAAAGTACTTTCGTCGACCCTCGTCAATAAAACAATGTCGTTTTAAGTGTATGAAAATGGATTCGTTAGAATATTTCTATGGAATGTGTGTTTTATTATCTATATTTATTTAATAATTAAAATTGAAGTGTCTGTTTGTAATGTCAAAATTAATTTATTTTACGAAATAGGTATGAATGTGTATTCGAAACCTGTACCAAAAATAGAATTTTTTAAATTTTTGTCTGTCTATCTGTTTGTAATGGGTAATCTCCGGACCGATTTTGACTGGACTTTTTTTTATAGAAAGCTGAGATTACTCCGGGTAACATAGGGTACTTTTAATCTTCGAAAATAACTAGGAAATTGTGAATAAACTCCTTTTCAATGAATAGTTTTACGGGCAAGTGCTCTAATTTATGAGAAATATTTTTACTTTATCCTAGTACTACATTTTTTTAGGAAGACAATTAGGGTTCTGTATACAGAAATTAAAACGCAGTGAAGAATATATGAAATGCGGGCGCAGCCGCGGGCACACATTAAGTAAACAATAAACAGGTTTATTTAACTTTTATATTATTTACAGATAATAATAATGATTAGCTCTGGCATTGGTTATTTTCTTTCAATTAAACCAAAGGTTCCCAACCAATGGTCCTCAGAAGCCAAAATATGATCCTCAGAAGTCATACGATTTGAAATTTCACGGAATGTGGATCACCGCGTTCATTTCAGTTACAGGTACAGAGTGGTGTCGGTGTAGTACTTTTGAGCAAAAATGTTACCCCCACGATTAGTGAACTTTCAAAAAGATTCTTGTAAAAATTTCATTAAATAATTTTATCTATTAAAATAATAATGTTAATAAAACTTATTTTGTGACACACTTTTATTTTTGATATTGACTCTGTTTTTCTTGTTCGTCCAGGGCCTCCTTATAAACAAAGAAATTAAAAAAGACCCTCATCAAGGTTGGGAACCACTGATTTTAAACCATGCACCGAATAGCTAATTTACACGCACACATATATACTAGTATGTTACCGCAAAATTTCTAAAACCGTTAACTTGACCATAAGGTAGCGAGCTAGTTCGCAAATTAACTGATTTGTTTCTTTTAACTTACGCAGCAGAAAAATCGCATAGCGAAATGCTACTATTCTGAGATTAGTTTTGACCAGCAGAATGTCGTGAGCATCATATGTTAAGCAGTATGTGGTTCCTTGTTTTAATAAGTTTGTCGATATTCAGTTTATTAATCTATCGAATCACTAGTTCATTTACAGATTTACAGATAGATTCAAATTAATTTTCGCACTTTTACTGCAACATCTGTATTATTTAAATTGCATGTATACAAAAAGATACAAAGAGAGACTATACATGTATTTTTGGTCTGTATACTGTCACTCTCATCCACTTAATAGACTTATAATCAGTGTCGTAACTAGGGCGGTGTCAGAAGTGCCTATGCACACGACGTAGACCCTGGAGAAACCCAGAAATGGCCCAAGGTATTTAGTAACATACATAAAAATATATAATTTATCGCCCTACTATCAGCAGTATATATACACTGCTTATCCTTAATCAAATCTCTATCAAGTAACAAAAATTAAGTTTTTGAATGATAGATTTTTATATATAAAAATTGTGTATTTCATTATCAGACCCGGGTAAAATAAGAACATTATTCAAAGTCGAAGATAATATAAAAGCTAGTTATTACACTTATGATAGTGATCTTAGCTGACTATAGCTTAATTTTTTTACACGGTATAGGCTCATTGCTTTGACCTGCAATCTCACCTGATGTTACGTGACCATGTGGTCCAGGATGGTAAACACACTAAGCCTAGGCTTAGTATCTAGATAGTAGTTTTCAAGTGATGCTGCCGGAACACACCTATTTGGCAAATTCTTTGGATGGAACCCTAGTAAAAGTTGTCACGTTGTAATTTTATTTTAATAAATCCCTAAAGTAATTACTAAAGAATTTAAATATTTAGTCGTGTCTAACTTAAATTTATGTATTTATAATTTATAGTAAATTTTATTAAAAATGTTAAGATACTTCTGAGATCGCAGCTTCACTTACCGTGACCCCATCGGACCGGGGCCCGGTAGCATTTTGCCAGCTCTGATACCCTATAGTTACTCCACTGTTAGTTATATTATCTATTTACGTACAAACACAAATTCATATTATGTTAAAAAATATGTATTCACTCAAATTATATAATTTACAACGCATATAGATATATTATTATTTCATTTTCTACTCAAGAAAGGTAAGCACTCCCCATATTAGAACGTAACAAAAAAAAGGAATACTTTATTCCCTTTTACAATGGAATTCTTGTGAATATAGAACCCTTTTATTAAGTAACAGTTGGTGTCACACATTGTGAGAATTTACAAGAGAGTGGGTGTCATGCTTTACGAATCTCACCTGGTTTCACTAAGTTGTAATGGAAATTATTGTGCCCGTAAAAGTGTTTTCTATAGAACCGCACGAGAAATGAAAAGTACCTACAATAAATGAACTTTCCCTTTAGGAAACCCCTTTTGTAGTGCTATCTAACAATTTATATTTAGATTTCCATAAATCTGTATTTAATTTTTAGTGACTTTTAAGTAAATAGTATTCTAGAAGTCTATAGTGAAGTGGAAGTAAATATTTTCTAATGGCGACGTGGAATCCTAGATGGATTCTCTCTAAAATTATGTAAGTTTATGGTGATAAATATTCAACGTAATAGACTTTTAGAAGACGCTTTATCGGCGGGCGAGCTATGATTTCGTGGTTGGTCACAATGAGCCTAATAACAAAGCTCAAAGAGCAATGGAGAGGGCTATGCTTGAAGCTGCACTGTGTAATCAAATCAGGAATGAGGAGATCCGTAGAAGAACCAAAGTAACCGACATTGCCCTAAGAATTGCTAAACTTAAGTGGCTGTGAATTGGGACATTGCTCGAAGAACCGATGCCCGATGGGGCCAACGGATTCACGAATGGCTACTATGCACTGGAAGATGTAGCATGGGTATGCCCCCCACAAGGTGGACCGACAACCTGGTGAAGGTCGCGGGAATCCGCTGGATGCGGGCGGCGCAAGACCGGTCGTCATGGAGATCTTTGGGGGAGAACTATGTCCTGCAATAGACGTCTTTCAGTTAAATGGATGGATGGATGGTTTCATCACGATGGGTTCCCCCTCCAAAAGCTAAGGCTCATTGTATCAAACGGAATAAATCGTTTAAAGTGAAAACTTCTTTAGCCACGTTGCACGATTTTCGGTAGGGGAAATCTTCTGAGTTCGCCCACAAACATGCTAATATGACTGACAACCAGTATGACCTGATTAAACTATACGGAAACACTGAAGTCTCGTTGAATAAAAATATTGAAATATACCTACCGACTTATACGACACTTAAATTAATAAAAATACCGAATAAAAAGTCTAAACATACACATTTTTCCTTCTTTTAACACAATTTCACTTGGTGTTAGGTGATACACGTTCAGGATGGTAAACACACTAAGCCTAGAGGTACTAGTTCTCAAGTAATGCTGGCGTAACACACCTAATGGTGCTCAGCGACAGGTTCTCAAACTTTAATGTATTAGATACCCGGGGAGGCATTATTATAAAATGTTCTACAACCATAACAAACATGTCATAATTCCCTTCATCAATAGCTCGTCCAACGGAATTCGACAAGAATGCTACTAACCAGTGCTAACCATTACTAACCAGATCAGTGCTTCCATCAATTCATAAAGCTATCAATTCGAATCAACAGCAGTGAGAAATCTAGAAGATATCATTTTATTTTATTTTTTCATTTTGATTTTGAACAAAATTCCAATTTTATCGAAGATGGGAATGAGAAATAGGTATAAGAAAATCAATTAAAACGCAGATTGTCGATCTAGAGGCCACTATTGTCTGGAAATACTTTATTTCAATGAATATCACAGCCGAGCTCGCTGGACCGTCGCTTACTCATAACAGGTTCATTTTTGTAGCTTCACTGCACAACAAAGGAAATGGAATAGGCTTGATACCTATCTAATTATATTAAACAGAGCCTGAAATTCAAGCACAATCGAAATGTACTTAAAAAATCAAATTATGTGAAGTTATATCTCTAAGGAAAATGAATACTAATATTACATTGAACAACACGAATCGTTTTGGTTTAAAAAAAAAAAATGTCATCAAGCTTCGTTAAGAACTCGATAAATCTATAAAACGTTTCTGATTGATTGAAACATAACAATTTACCTACGAAACTGTTATGAACAAATTCATTAAATATAAATTTTATTAATAATTAAATTTCTACAAAGATTATAAGGGATTAACGTATTAACAACTGCACTGATATCAATTGCATATCAGTCGCCAACGTTTATAATATTAGTGATTACATTAAAATTCAAAAATACTTTATTCAATTTAGGCCCTGATGTGGCGTTTATGAATGTCAAAATACTACCACCGGTTCGAAAAACAATCCAATCATCGAGTAGAACCAAGAAACCCGATCTGGTATTTTTCTGCATTAGGAACTTTATAACTAATAGTTACAAAGCTTATTAGCATATGCACAGAGAGAGCTGGCAATTCCAGACATTACTATCATTCACATAATGATCCACCCTATAATAATTTTTACAAATTAAAACTTGCTTGACATGGTCCTTGAACTTGTTGTCCGGTAATTCGGTTGTGCTTTGAGATTTTATTGTAAAACCCAACACTGTTATTTAAAAAAAACTCTTATTCGTTTTACTAAGTCTGAAACATGGAACTGTTAATTTATGTTTATTCCTTGTATTAAAATTATGCTGATCGTTTACAAGTTCAAGTATATCAAAATTTTTGCGAAAAATTAAATATTTAAAAATTAAAAATTTGAACTTAGAGAAACCTAATATTAAATAAATAATTGTGGATGTACTAAAGTATTTGGATGTAAATATGTATTGAGTGAGAACCCGCGTGTTTTTTTGTTAATAATTAAATTGCTTTTGACCAGAAAAGCCTTGACAGCTTCGCCGAACTATGGAAGCGAGCACTTAGGGAGCTCAGCCGAGAGGATGGTAGCTATGAATGTAGTTACGGTTGTCTGAACACAGTAAATGTTTTACTAGGTATAAAAGGAAAACTCTCTTTCTATTATACTATAACCGGTGAACGACAATATAACAAAGCGTATCATATACTTCACTATATCTAGCTATTGCAAAATCAGTGGCAAGAAGTTTTTTTTATATTCTTGAAAGTGAATTCCTTCGAATAAATATTTGAATACCACTAACATTTTCAAGAAACTGTGCGGAAGAAAAAAGGCAGATACCGTATTATGTGTAGGCGATAAAGGATACTTCATTATATATTTACTGGCAAGAAAATTATCAAAATCTTTCGGGGAAAACGGCTTTGTGATAATAAACCCTTTAACTTTAATCCTTTAATATCTTAAATTATAAAGATGTACACATATTTCTAAAGATCTTTAAATAATTTTGGCTTCCTCGGTTGTTACAATAAAACCAGGAAACGTTAAAAATATCTAGCAGTAGAATTAGTGGTGGTGATTGTATGCTTTTATTTTCGCTTTGCTTCGGAACCAGTTAAAGCTAAGTTGATACCAACTTGGTACTATCAAGTTGTACGGAACTGCACAACCGAGCGGTTCTTTTTCTTAGAATACCTACGTTATTAATGTAAATCGCGCACTTTTGTACTTTATTATAAAACTTTAATTTTTCAAAACAGTTCGTTTCTAATCATGAATGGAACACAACAGCCCGCTAGCGACTATTATAACTAATTCTTTTTGTAATATATCATTTTACAAACAAATTTTTCTTTCCACAGTAGGGATGTGACTGAAAGCTGGATTTAAATCCCACAATGAATCTGAGCTATCAATGTAGATAAGCGTCCTAATAAAGGCTTACTTTGGTTATAAAGTACTAATTAATGGCCGCCTTCAAAATTTAGTCTGCTCAGCATCTTTGACAATATCAGAGTTGAATGAAAACTAGATGGTTTTCTACTCACACTAGTCCCTATAAAGTATAAGCATTTAAAATGACCAGTGATCGTCAAACTGCAGCCCTTGAACAGTATTTGTGTGGTCCGCGACGTAGCAAACAATTTTGGCAGATCATGACTCAAAACGGAATTTACATATATTTGTTGAACTATGGTTTAAAAAATTACTTCATAGGTTGTTATTTCCATACAAAATCTAAGGGGAATTTGTATTTGACAGCTCATAAAAATAAGTCAACGAATGGATGGTATGTACTACCTAATCCCTAAAAGTGTGGCCCGCAATGGTACCTCACATTCACTTATGTGGCCCTTGGCCAGAAAAGTGTGACCACCACTTGGTCATGTGCTTAAAACGAATGAAAAGCATCCAAAGCTGTAAAGTGTCATACTACAAAACTATAGATTTTTCAGTGTTAATAAATTGTTAATACTTCGTAAGATAAGGCCTACACGTATTCGCGTACCTATTTCCGCTTAGAAAGGGTCTTTTATTGCTTGTTTTCATGACAAAATGCCACATTCTTCCGTACGCCCAATTTAAATAAAGTCATTTTACATTTTAAGACCAAGCATTTTACACACTGACATACAAATAATGTTAATTTTAAGATCATTTTTATTTATCACTTATTAGTTCACAAGCAGCTTGTTGTTGACATTTTTTTTTGTTATTAATATTAAAGTTGTTATTAGTATTATTATTAAAGATAATATTGTCAATTTTATAGCTCTTCAATCATATGTTAACGTATGCACACTTCATACACACAAAGTTTAAAAAAAATCGGTCAATTTTTGATTCAAATTCGAATATGCATTTAAGAAAGTGTGACAGAATGACCAGTTTTTATTGATGGAGAACGAGTGCAACAAGTGGAAGAGTTTGTATACTTGGCGTCAGGAGTGGGCGTGGTAGGCGACCGCCTAAGGCCTCGCGCCAGTGCCCAAGTATCTATATATTACTAGCTGATTGCCCGTGGCTTCACCCGCGTTGTATATATTGCATTTGCAATGCGTGTTATCGCTGAGAGAGGGGAGGGGCTCGCGAAATGTACTTCGCCCAAATCGAATTATAGGCTTGTCCCGCCACTGCTTGGGGATAATGGTTACCAGAGATGGAAAGTGTAACCGTGCTATTGAGCGAAGAGTCGTGTTACGAAATCGAAAAAAACAGGGCCCTGCGTAACTTTATGTGCTGCCAGAACGTGTCTAAAAAGGTACGTGTGGCTGGGCATCGGGGTATCCCTACAATTTTGTATGGTAGTGCTTGGTCTAACAGAAGAAAAACATAAAAGCAAGATTAATGCAGTAGAGATGAGAAGTGTAAGAAGTATAGCTGGCATGAGAATTATGATAAAATAAAGAATAGTGTGATAAGGGAACATTGTGGTGTGGTTGAGGATGTAGTGACAAAAATAGATAAAAGGATGCTTAATTTATTTGGGGATGTAGAGAGAATGGATTAAAGATTGACGAAACAAATTTACACGGCGAGTAGGACTGCAAGCCGGTAAAGGTCGTCCTAGGCGAACGTATCTCGACTTGATCGAGGACGTTCTGGAGTAAGGCCGCGGTCAAAAAGGTAACCGAAGAGCATGTATGAAGGTGTTTATGAAAGTAGAAGCGAAAGACGTGTGTCAGGATCGTAGCGAGTGAAAGGATATAGTGTCTGTCTACCCTTATACGAGAGAGGCGCGAGGTTATGTATGTATACATTTTTATTCATTAATTTTTACAATCTCAAAAAATAATTATACAAAACTTTATAGCCTATCAATTGATTCTTCACATATACTTCCTGTGTACTTATCAATATCAGTCAAGCTGTTTTCGAGTCAAACCCTGACATACACACAGTCACATAGACAATTTTTTTAATGTCAGTGATTAGTAACCGCTTGAACAGAAATCTGTCACAAAATATATTAAAAAAAAAAAAAAAAACAAATCAAAGAAGAAACTACAGATATGTTATTAGTATAGATAACATACGGTATTGCACAAAGGGCAATGGAGAAGGCTATGCTCTGAGTTTTTCTGCGTGATCGAATCAGAAATAAGGAGATCCGCAGAAGAACCAAAGTAACCGACATTGCCCGGAGAATTGCCAAACTAAAGTGGTCACATTGTTCGTAGAATCAATGCCCGATGGGGCCAACGGGTTCTCGAATAGCTGCCACGTACTGGAAGACGTAGCGTGGGTAGGCCCCCCACAAGGTGGACCGCGATCTGGTGAAAGACGCGGGAGTCCGCTGGATGCGGGTGGCGCAAGACCGGTCGTCGTGGAGATCTTTCGGGGAGACCTATGCCCAGCAGTGGACGTCTTACGGATGATTTTTTTTTTACCTTGCTAATGCTGTTACTGGAAGGGCCTTAACAGCTTCACCAAACTTTGGGGGCGAGTGCTGAATGCACAATGTAACAAGGGTTACCAAAATGGTACGAACCTCGGCTTGGCCGTCACCTGAGTTTGCAAACTCTCTCGCGAGTTGTGTCCTAGCTACCTACATTTTTTATTCTTATTAAATAAAAGAAAAAAAAGGTTCCTTACAGAACCTATGTACATGAATGTATGGATTGCGTGGTCGTTACTATTTATGTTACACCAATTCTAGTTACCCGCCAACAGACATATAGGATAACGAATACCAAATAATTTCATACGCAATAACGTGTTGAAATATAACCAACTAGATCTTATTTATATATTTTTCAAAACATTAAGCCCTTGAGCACTCACCTGGCGTTTACGCCAGCATTCCATTGTTTTCTTATTGTCTTCCTATTGTTTTATTTTTATGGGTACTCGACACATTAATGAAGAAAGGTAAATAAAAATAAAACAACAACATTTATTATATCATTAATTTATTAATAGCAATGTAATCTTAACTTCAGTGTCATAATCTACTCCATTATGGAACAATCCATACAAGAATATTTTGAAACTTATCACTAATTACTTACATTTAATACCGATCGATTTTCCAAATTCATAAAATAAAATTAAAGAAAAATCATTTCACGCAACTCTCTACGTATTATTGTTGTTTGGGTTTTCATTAAACCAAAAAATTATGGAGACAAATAAAAAATAGAATAAAATTTAACCAAACTAAAAGGGCCTTTATCAGTATGAATATTAATAACGGGTTCATATACTTTGGAATGTTATATAAATTCTTTAAAAATATGTATTTATAGTCTTGTCAAGCTTTTATTATGATTTTCCATAAAAAAAAATCCAATCTCAATTATTATTAAAATAAGGTCATCGTTTCACCCATTAATAGAAAAAACTGAATTTATAGTTGCATTTTAACTTTTAAAATAAATTTATGGGAAATTAGAGATAAACAAACAAACATTTGTATAATATTATATGAATATAATGTGTTGAGTTGGAAAGAATTAATTGTGCCGTCAGTTGTTAAAATCGGGTGTAATAATTAAATAATTTTACATATTACTAGAAAAATGTAAAGAATTTTCAAAAGAAAGATATTTGAATGAAATCAGTATAAATATTCCAAAATTCAATTACAAAATAATTCACCTTTAGAATGAACGACACAAGTATTGATAGGAAATCAACAGAATAAACTAAATAAAGACGTCAAAGTACTACGTATTATAAAATTGTTATTTTTCCAAATTGTAACATAAAAAAAAATCACCAAACACCGACTATAAAATGTCTCATTTTTATAAACATTCCGTTTCTATAGAAACTTCAACGTTTCTGTTATAAAAATAAACAGATATATTATCATCATCTAGAACCGTCTATACAAACTTCGGTTCTGAATAAAGCACAAACTCTACTGTAAAGTCAAAATTTGCACTGAATTATAATCTAAAAATATGTTGATCACGACCAAATACGGTTTCCTAATTAGGAGTGGGGTGATATATATATAATAGACATATCGCTAAATCAATAGATCGTTTTCTATTGAAACTATATTCCAAGCGCTAATCATTGCATATATTGCGGCCTAAACCACCCTATACAATCTGACATCCCTGTCGCACCCGTACCGAATAAAACCAGAGTGAGCGAGACACACGACCGGGAGCTGCACGTAAACATTTATTCGTAAACTAACTAACGTTATGATTTTTTTTTTAAGTCACACAAAACATAAAACAATAAACAGCGAACGATAACTTTGGTAATATTAATATAACGTAAAATACGTACAATGTTTATGACTGAATGTCGGTGTCAATATATAGTTTCAAAAAACCGATACAAAAAACCTATATATTGTACATATAGTTTTGATTCAATATGCTTGGAAAAACTATCATAGTGGTAGGTTTTAGACGTTCATGAGCGCCTTCTCAGGGACTAAATTGAATTTAAAAAAATGTTTTTTTTTTTAACATCAAACGCTGTCACATACATATCCATGATTTTGATATTATTAATTTAAAATGTAGTGAACTTTCAAACGAAATTCCGATTTAAAAATCAAATTACACAGATAAATTACTAGAGTAGAGGTGTTAGTAAAATTTTTTTTTTTAATTTCAAAATGTAACGGTGCGTTTGATTTTAGACGAAACATTCATATCGATAACGTATTAAGTTCATATGTCTATATATATGTAGTTTTTCAGGAGGGCGAAATTTGTACGACCGTTTGCGCGGGAACATCTATTCGTTGCGACAATTAGCGACCGAAAATCTTTACGATTTATTGAAATTCTTTTTTTTTTCAGAAATATACTATTTAATTATATTACGGGACGACACTCTCAATGACGTTAAAAACTGACGACTTATATACGAGTCGTATAGAACCATAGGCGGCTATGTACAATCGCCAACAAAAGAAACATTAATATCAGTTTATTTTTTTAAACCTTGTGCTACTAAGTTCATGTTGTCATATAAATAAACTACCCCTATAGATATTTTAATCTTTTATACATCAATCGTCACTGCTATACTTTTTATCCACTTATCCAAAAGCGAGTTGAAGTGTAATTAGCCACTTTTGATTCTATACGACTCGTATTATGCTTAGAAGGTAATTTGATACAAACTGTATTAGCCCACTCCTAGCCGTAATAATAATGAATGAATAAAATCCGTCGTTCGTACAACGCCGGGTAGACGGCTCTGTGGGGACCCGTCGCCGGCCGTCGGGCCGCGAGGCCGGCCGGAGGTTAATGTCTCGCGTCACGCCTGTGCTCTCGGTCGCGGTCTCGGTCGCCGGGCGGCGGGTCTCGGTCTCGCCGGTCTCGGTACCGCTCGTCGTAGTACGGCGCGGCTGCGGCGCGACTCTTTTTGTGCCGGCCGCGTCGCCGGCGCCGGTCTCCGGTGCCGCTTCGACGGGCGATTTACGAGGCCTGGTTAAAGTAATAATTCCACCACGTTAAAGTGATTAATCGAGTGTACGAGAAATGAAGTTAGGGAAACAACATAGCATAAGATCAGTAGGATATAATCAAAAGAAAAAAAGGAAAGCTAGATTCTAATATTAATTAATTCGTCTTTCCCCATTCAATCCGTTCTTCTCTGGAACGCGCTTCCTCTTGATATTAGAATGTCTGACAGTTTTTATATGTTTAAAATAAAAGTTCGAGAATTATTTATAAATAAAATTGCTGAACTATAACAGTAGCATATTAGTAATGCAAAGTTCGTATAATATAATATTATATTAGTTTTGTATTTACATATTTGATTATTTATTCCATGTATTATTACTAGTATATTAGTATATTACTATTTTATTTCATGTGTATATATGTTTATGTATGAATATATATATATATAAATGTCACATACTTTCTATCTCTACTTTTTCCAATCATCTCTATTCTCTATTTATCTCTTATCACACCTACGTTATTTTATCTCTGCACCACCCCTGAGGTTACTGGTACAGAATTCCTCTGGCATTAAGTCCGCCTTTTTACACTTATTGTAAAAAAAATTATTTATATTAAAAACAATAATCATTGCACGCGTATATATTCTTATTAATAAAAATTAAACCGAGATTTTGGTGTGAAACACAAGACCACATCATATCAATGCTTTAAATAAACTCAAAATCAGTAGTAACTTACAATTTTTTTGTATGTTATCTAAAATTTTATTCTAAATGTAAGTACCATTTTCTTAACATGCTGATCGCGTAGATCGAAACTTTGTCATAATAATCATCGCACATTGCGAATGCATTAGAACCTGTGACGTCATCCGAACACAGAAGTACAGCTAACAAAAAAATCTACGAGTATTTTATTCACATTTATTCATTATTATTGGTAAATAAGATAAGGGCTAAGTTTACATTAATTTTATCAATGTTTTCCTTTCCAAATATATACTACATACTATCCCGTGTGTTGCCGGCTTAAGAATAGTACCACCCCATATCGTTGCCGTAGATGGCGTAAAAGCCGACTAAAGGATGGGCAGCAGCATTCTCTGAGCACCACAAACATCTACTGCAATCGCTAACCCGCCTGCCAAGCGTGGCGATTATGGCAAATTCCCTCCTTACCTTTGGGGGAGACCTATATCCAGTAGTGGACGTATTTACGGTTGAATTGATGGATGGACTACATACTAATGGTACTGAGTGTTCAATACCACGAGATTACATCACCGAAATGGCGACAAGACGCTTTTGCAATTAGCGTGACTTATTTTACTAAATGTATGGCTTGTAATGTCATGTCTTACGAGTGAATTTCTTTATATATAATATTTTAATTTATCTAGATAATTAATATTCACCCGATGGTCGATTACGACCATATATCTTAGTGAAAATATAAAGAAAGAACACAGCACTTTCCTAATAATTATTTTTACTTTGTAACACTAAAACTCGTCTCCTTTACCAGTTCTTGACGCGATATTGGACTGTCATGTTGTGGTCCTTATTTGTTAATTTATTTAACGTTTAACCTGTTAACCGGGGAGTTCTCGTTCAAATTATGCAACATGTATCGGGCGCGTATTGTTTCTATGCGTATAGAATCAGAACAATTCATCAATCAATTCATGTCGAGACACGCATGGATGATGTAATATCATTGTTGATCGGAAATATACGTCCCTTCCGTTCCAGGGCGCACATTAATTTTTGAGAACGTATTCATATGTCCTACCCGTAATCGATATTGTTTACGCCTGACGCATTTATACGTCTTGCCCGGTTAACAGGTTAATATATAACCTCCATATTGTCTAATTTTGGTGGTGTTTCACGTCATCTGAATTCTCCCGACAACTCCCTTGGAATTATTAACCAAATGGCCATCACTTTGTTGGACATTGAAGATAATCAAATTAAAGATTAATAAAACAATAGTAACATTGCAAAATAACTACAGGCTCAAAAAGTCTAGAACCCAGGGCAGTTAAACAAGTTAATGAGAAGAATATCCTTTACTAAAAATAAAAAAAATTATTCACCTCTCTTCTCGGCTATGACCTCTGTTATAATGATCAGCTCGTTCACGTTCCCTAGAACGTGATCTGTCCCTTTCCCTCTCACGGTAATCCCTGTAATACCTGCAACAAAACATATTCATCATCATCAGACCGCCATTAAAAATCTCACCTTTTTTTAATATAAGGAAACAATCTTGGAATTGATCGATATATCCACATGGAAAATGAATTACGCCTCGTGTAATAGTAGTGTACCTATAACGAAACTACGCTGTACGGGTTTCGATGCAGTTTACATTTCAATCGAAATTTACGATGAAAAATTTGAATTTTATAATTAAATAAACGTAAATAATTTCAAGCGTAAACGTAAATTTATTAATAGATTTTTTTTTGTTTTGTTATAACTGGGGAAAAAAACGCAAACAAATAAAAACAAAAGTAACATAAAAACGAGTATTGTTCAAAAGTAAAGAAACAAAAATAGCGCGTTACACTCGTCCGTCGGATTTTTGTTTTTGTTTTTATTGTTTTTTTGTTGTTGTATATTGTAACCCTCGATAGGTATAATTTTAAGGTTAGAATTCTGTCACACCGACGTTTCAGACACTTACGCATCACGGTCGCGTTCACGATCGCGTTCTCTCGATTTCTCTCTATACCTGCAATCAATTCCCTCTTTTAAATTTTACCCCAAAATCAACCCGTGATAATCTTTATACTATTTATACCTTATCTATAATATTAAATGAAGTTGAAGTGTCTGTTTGTAATGTCAAAACTATTTTTAAAATTTTTGTTTGTCTTTGTGTTTGTAAAGGGTAATATCAGGAACCGCTGGACCGATTTGGACGGGACTTTTTTTGGTAGATAGCTGAAGTTACTCCGAGTAACTTAGGGTACTTTTGATTTTCGAAAATAATAGGGGTTCCGCGTAAAAAAAATTAAAACGCAGTGAAGGATATATATAAGACAGGTATTGTATATATAAAAGTCCTTTTTAGTATTGGCCATTGGTGGTAAATGCGTGCGTGTGTGTGTGTGTATGTCTGTACGTGCGTGTGTGAATGCGCGAGCTTGTGGTATGTGTGTGTGATGCGAGTTCGTGCGTGTGTTGCGAGTGCGTGCATGTTGCGTGTGCACGTGAGTGTGTAGTGTGCGAGTGGATATTGTATATATACCTGTCTCGCTCTTCCCTGTCGCGACTGCGGTCACGGTACCGGCTGGCGGAGCGGTCGCGGCGCCGCGGCGCGCGGTGGTGCGCGCGCGCGTCCCTGTCGCGCGACCTCGATCGGCGCGACCGTTCCCCGCTACTGTACGACTTGGTCTCGACGCCGTGCAGCGTGTCTTGCAGCGACGATATCAATATCTCTTGCAACGGTCGTCGTGCGCTACCTTTACATTTCAAATAAACCCGTTAACTTCGCAAGGCAACGTGTTTTTTTTCAAGTGAAAACCACTTCAAGGGCATTGAGTGAGCGATTTTCGGTGGGAAAAAACTTAATAAATTCGCATTACCAACAATATGAAGTCAACCGTCAACATGCGACAGTATGTCAAGTATAAGATGGGGCACTCAAAGAAAAATATTAGAATTTAGACTTAAGCAACAACCTATCGTATGTTTTGATTATGAATAAACTATTTGAAAATGTACAAAAATATTGCTCGGATCGCAAATATGTGTAAAAATCAAACAATTGTTGTATGCTTAGTGATACGACGTGCGGGTTAATGGACTGTAGTTTTAGCTTCCTTTCTCCCAGCGTCGAGGTGGCGATGAGGGCGAGGGTCCGGGCAAACCCAAGACGAAAGAGACTTCTTCATCAGCCTGTGCTATATTTTGCAGATGCGCGTGCGACGCGTAAGGCGTTTTTGCTTGACTGACTCTTGCGGTTCGAAGTAAGGGGTAGGAGGGGTAGGGTTGCCGTGTCAAGCCAGTCAAATTTCGACCAAACTCGAGTCACAGTAACATTCTATTTTCCCCAGCGAACTCGATATTAAATTAAACTGGCGTAACCAGTTAGGTTATGTTAATAATTTTAATTAACAAAATATGATATTTGAATATTCAGAAAAGTGTTTACAAAAGTTTCCAGTATTCACTTCTGTTTTAAATAGGTTTAGCATCAGTGGCGTAGCTTGCCTTAGACGAGCCCTTTATCAAAATATGTTGAGGACCTTTTACAACAGGCCCCATATTGTTGATATGGTTGACAACAGGAGGAGAGAGAGGCTCACAAAAACACATTTACCTAACTATAATTACATATCGTATTCCTTTTTGCAGGACAAGACTTTATTCTATTTATGGTATAGATTTATTCCCTTGTTACTTATTAGTTTATCACTTTTTCTAGAACCCTCTGACCAGACGGGCGGTAACCATAACAGACGAGCATTTATGAAAACGGTCACGACAGTAGAAGAAGCGAATGAGGTGTGTACACCCATACATTTGCGCCAATTTACTCTGCCAGATTTACCTTTTTTTTTTAAACTCAATTACGTTCACTTTGTCATTAAGAGATAAAATTAGTAATTATCACTTAGATATTATAGATTTCTACGCTATCAAATAAAATGAAGCAATAGCAGACCGTGTGGTGCCGGCTAAGAATAGTACCACCCCATATCGTTCCCGTGGATGTCGTAAAAGGCGACTAAGGGATATGAACCAGGAGGCGGGCAGCAGCATCCTCTGGGTACCGTAAACTCCTTACTGCCAACCCGCCTACCAAGCGTGGCGATTATGGCAAGCCCCCCTTTATGACGGAGACCTACGTCCAGTAGTGGACGTCTTATGGTTGAATGAATGAATGAAAAATAGCAGACACTATCGCGCAAACAAATGAGAGCAGGAGTACCTAAATGTCGGAGACGGGAAAAAAAAGTCGGAAATTAGAGTCGCGACGAATAAGTCCGGATAATCGATGTTCGGATAACCGGGTTTCTACTGTAGTCTCTGTCTACCCCCACGGGGAGAAAGGCATGTTGCTATGTATGCATGTGTGTTGCGACTACAGCAATAAATATAATGACCTGACAATAGACTATAGAACTAATCTCTTCATCAGAGTTCTGTTACTACTCATCAAATGTTCGAGAAATAAATCTTTTATTTATGGCAAGCGTTAAATGTAAAAATATTAGTTAACGTTTTTATATTATTGTATAAGTCGTGTTATATAGTATTATTAGAATTATGAACGATTGTGATGTCAAGAAATAACATCCTTGTTTGTGTATGTACTAACATACACTTTGTAATCTATGAGTTGTATAGTTCCAAAAAGAAAAATATAAAACTAAACTGAGTTTCTTGTAGGTAGAACTTTGGTGGAGAGCAGTGGCCGTCCACGTCCGTACGTGTTTCGGTTGATAGGAGTAGATAGTGTGTGTGTGTATGTGTGTGTGTGTATATATGTATGTATATATATATGTATGTGTGTGTATATATTTGTATGTGTGTGAGTGTGTTTACCTTGCTCTGTTTGATGAGCGATATGGCTGTGACGAGGGTCTCGATGGCGGAGGCGTACTCGCCGGCGGCGGCGTCGCTGACGGCGCGCGCAATGGCGCTGGAGGAGACGGTGCGGTTGCGGCTCATCACCTCCTCGAACTCGGCCTCGCTGATAGCGGGGTGGGCCGCGAGCGCTGCGTGCGGCGCGTGGGCCCCGTGCGCCAGGTGCGGCCCGTGCGCGCCGCCCAGCGGGGGCCCGTGGTGCCCCGCGCGTCCCGCCTCCACGCCACCCGGGTAACTCTACACATACGTATAGTCATCTCACATCAATTACCACGATACTCTATCATCATTGACTGTATCGCCGCTGCAAAACTCGTTACTTTTACAAAAAATAGGAAGATTTGCTTTTCTATAATATCTATATACATTTAATTTCTCAACATAATATTGCAAAAATGACAGTGTTGAATCAAATGTGCGATAAGTGTGATAAGTAAGGAATCGTTCAAGTATTACGTAAGTAGAATATCAGACACTTTTTAGCAAATAATAGAATACAATCTCTCTAGCTAACCTTATAGAAGATTGGCGTAATGATAAGTATATATGTACCTGTGGTTGCCTTCCATAAGGTGGTCTAGCTCCTGGCAAAGGTCCCTGAGACGGAGGCGGAGCACCATGTCCCGGATGCCCATATGGTCCACCTGGTCCTGTGTGCAACATTCCTTACTATATTATAACTTATGTAATTTTTCAAGTTTTCGCGTTCCATATTTAAATTCAGTTAATTTAAACGGGTTTGCTCAACTCCAATACCAACCATTGGATCGAATTCCACCGGGCGAAAGTTTTATTCACTGATCGCCAATACTATCGCAGAATGGCTCGCGAAGCGATTGGAATTAAAAAACATCCAAATTTCAATCGCGAGGATGGATATAGGCTTTCCTCAGCGTGGAATCCGGTGCTAGAAAATCTTACGGTTCGTGATTTATCGTCACAGGCATCGTCGATGGACACTGTTAGTGTTGTGAATATAATAAATATAAAGACCAAACGGGGGTAGTTAATCAAAATACTCCTCAACGAGTTAGGCGACGCCGCGCACCGCCAGTCAGCCCGTGACCACGGTTGGTGAAACCCAGCCGAAACGTCGGGATAGAAAAAAGCAAAGGTAACGCGTGAAAACCCGTTTAAATTAACTGAATTTATATATTATAACTGATGTTTTATCGACTTAATACAAAAACTCGTAAATCTTTATGTATTAAAGACACTTTTGTGAAATGAAATGGATCTGTGCGCAATCACTCTCGTAAATTTTTTTTAGTAATTAAATGTTATAGATTTAAACTAAAGACTGCCCAAGAAGTTTCACTTCTGACACGTGTACTCTGTACAGACGATCTATTTGCAGTATCAAAAGAAATGGAACCAGCATCTCCTCTCTATCCCCACCAAAAATTTTAACGTTTATATCTGAGAATTTTACTAGCGGAATGAAATAATTTGTCAGTATAATTAATTTGTTGTTCTCAATCAATTCACCAGTCGAATACTCTATTATCACGATATCTTGATTTAGACTAATAAATAAATTTGCTGTTTGTAATGTGATAAATATTTTTTTTTCTACTAAATAAATATGAATATTTATAAGAAAAACGCAATTTTTAAAATTTTTGTCTGTCGGTTTATAATGGGTAATCTCCGGAATGGCTGGACCAATTTTGACGGGACTTTCTTTGGTAGATAGCTGAAGTTACTCTGCGTAACATAGGGTGCTTTTAATTTTCGAAAATAATTAGGATTCTGCGTAAAAAAAACGGTATAAAACCCGATTTAATGCATATTTTAATGGGCAAATGCTTGAATTTATGAGAAATATATAAATTTTTACTTTATCTTAAAGAAAATAAAACGCAGTGAAGAATATACGAAATGCGGGCGCTGCCGCGAGCATACAGCTAATTTAAATTTAAAGTTATAAAAGTTTTTGACAACACAGACGACGTCACGTGTATCGGTTAGTGTAATATTAAAAACATACCAGGTGGTCCAGGCTGAGGCGGTGGCTGCAGAGAAGGCGCCTGTGGTCCAGGCGGCTGTTGGCTGAAGAAAGCCGGGTTCACGTGAGGAGCCGGAGCTCCACCACCAACTCCTGTACACCAAAAGTAACAAAGTGAAATGCAAGCCTACAATTTTTTTATTATTTGATATAGGCTCAGTGCTTTGACCACAATCTCACCTGATGTTAAGTGATGATGTGGTCCAGAATGATGAACACTAGGCTAGGCTTGGTACTGGTTCTCAATTGACGCTGCCGAAACACACCTATTGGTATTTGGCTTACAGGTTTTCAAACTTGACGGTAGTGGACGACGCGGCTTCGATCCCCACCTATCTAACTCTAAAAAATCGGCCTGAGCTTTCGATAAAGGAAAACAACGTGAGGAAACCATAGCGGTAGGGCATGTCCTCTAGGGTAGCTACCACCCTCAAGTTTGAAAACCTGTCGCCAAATACCAATAGGTGTGTTTCAGTAGCATCACTTGAGAACCACTACCTCTAGGCTTAGTGTGTTTACCGTTCTGGACCACATGGACACTTAAAATCAAGTGAGATTGTGGTCAAAACACTGAGCCTATATCGTGTAAAAAAACAGCAATAACATGTATAGCGTTTGTAAACATGTTTTTCTTTATCTCCGCCAAATTGCTCGTACCCAAATGTATGTTTAACAAATTTTTGTTTAAAAATTACTTTTTCGCCATGCAGTAACAGCATAGGCGCATAACATTTTATGTTTTTTTTTTGTTTACAGAAATCTCATTATTCTTAAAATGTGATCTTTGCTGTTTTTTGGTGTCTAATTAGAGAATGCTTAGTTGGAAGAGTTTATTATTTATGATAAAAGCCTGCATAGTTAATGTTAAATTAATTGTGTATAACCTGTCCAAAAAATACAAGATCAATTTGGTAAACAAACAGCACTTTTAACAATAACACAATTTTTTGCACACAAACACACTGAGTAATCATGTTTATGTCTTAATCCACTAAAGAAACACCTTAAATATATATTAACACTGAAATTGTTTTAAATTAATCATTTAAACTTGAGATTTAACAATATTTCTAAAAATTGGGGCCAAAGACTAAACAGCGCCATGGCGCTTTGACATTTCGTAAATCTATCTTAGGGATGCGACCTCAGATAAATGAATCATTTTAAAAGATGAAATAAATGAACTTTTCATATCAAGTTCAAATTCAAAACACTACCTAATTAATATTTACATCTTTTAATATCTGCAAAAACCCTACGTTCATATTTATACCACTTGCTTACATTGCATATCGATGACAAATTTCAAAATAGGAACTAGTTCATCATTTCACATTCGTGAGCTATCAAGGTACTCAATTGGTTATTCTATGATTTCCCAACACTATACATTGTCTTTGGTTACTCGTCGGCCATTATTGTTTACCAATTTGATCTTGTATTTTTGGACAGACTATATGTGATATCTCCTTCACACAGTTATTTGAGTTTTATAAAAAAAAAAACTATTCTGAGATATCCTATATTATATAATAATAATAAAACTAAAGTTTTATCTGTACATACATTTTTTTTATGAAACTTTGTTCACAGGATTTATATGTCAAGAAACAATTTATGTTGGGCTATAAAAGATTTTTAAAATTATTTATAGTATTCGTTAAAAAAGAATCCGGTTTTAATAATTTTCATTTCATTACGTTTTATTAGTTTTTTTTAATTAAAATTTTTAAATACGATGTTTGATTGTTACCTGGATGTTGAGGCATTGGTGCTGGACCTCTGATTGGACCTTGCTGATGCGGCGCAAGCTGATGATGCGGTGGAATACCTTGACCCGCAGGCTGTCATCAAAAAGTAAACTCTACTAATAAATAAAATTGAAGCGTCTGTTTGTAATGTCAAAATGATTTTTTTTTTTATTGAATAGATTTGAATGTATATACGACACCTATACCAACAATACAATTTTTTTAAATTTTGTCTGTCTGTTCCAGGTAATCTCCGGAACGGCTGGACAGATTTTGACGGGACTTTTTTTTTAGATAGCTGAAGTTACTCCGGGTAACTTAGGGTACTTTTAATTTTTGAAAATAATTAGGGATCCGCGTAAAAAAATCAAAACTCATAAAAAATTGAATAAAATCAGATTCGACGTACAGTTTTACGGGCAAGTGCTTGAACCTATGTGAAATATTTTTACTTTATCTTAGTACTAAAAAAATGATTAGGGTTCCGTATAAAAAAAACGCAATGGAGAATATATGAAACGCGGGCGCAGAAGCGAGCACACAGTTAGTATAAACAAAAAATTGATCGATGTGATGAATGCATACGGCATGTGGGGCGGGCGGCATCTGGTGCTGCATCTGATGATGATGCGGGGGTCCGTACTGAGGGGCGGGCTGTGGTGGCAATGCATGCGGGGGTCGCGCCCCCCACTCAGCAACAGGACGGGGACCGGGACCCCCCGGACCGCCGGGCACACCAGCACGCTGCATCGCAGGCGGACCTTGGAACTGGATAATCCAAAAACAAAATCAAACACAATATTACCAGTTCAAACCACGAGTTACGGAATATATTCTCTACGTATGTATGTTACAGCTGTCTTTGTATGTGTTTGAGTGCGTCCCTGGATCGTTTAGACCAGTGGTTGTCAAACTGCGGCCCTTGGTCAGTATTTTTGGGCCGCGACGTAGAAGATTATTTTGGAAGACAATTATTCAAAACCGAGTCTGCAAAGACGCTGTCAAAAATAACTTCATAGCAGAAATTTATTGAAATGTATATTTGTTCTAGTTGTATTTTAAAGTATTTGTGAACAGATTTAGATTAGTTACGATGTTACTGGCATGTCTTTTAAGACAAAAGTCCCTTAAAAAAATAAAGAGTAAAAAAAACTTCATAGCATTGATATAATAGGTTATTACTGCCATACGAAGACTATAGAGAAGTCCCGTTTGACAGCTCATAAAAATAAATCAATTAATAGATGGTATCAACTACCCAATCAATAAAAGTGTGGCCCGGAGTGGTACCTCACATCGACCTAAGTAGCCCTTGACCAAAACAGTATGACGACCACCGGTTTAGATTCATAATTGAACCCAGTAGGAACCCATTTTTATTTACGACAATATCTGCCGTACCCGCTAATATAATAAGTTAATATATTATAGATTGATAACAACTTCGCTTTGGGCCATTATTTTATTATTTAGCCAAATGAGTAATTATTAACTACAAAGAAGAGAAAATAAAACATCGTAAGATAATGACTAAAATATTATCTTATTTCTCATTCATTCATTCCAATATCTCTAAATTATGTACTATTCATGTACCCACATAAAAATTTATTCACCATTAGGAATAAATCCCGTATTTTTTATTTCATTAATTCATAGTAACCTACCTATGCCTCACCCTTTCAAACTTGAGGGTGGTAGCTACCCAGGCAGGCTACATTAGAAAATGCCCTACCACCGTGCAAAAGTATTCCTTTAAATCTATACCAATAAATAAAATTGAAGTGTCTGTTTTATCATCATCTCCCTACCCTTTTACCATTTTTATTTGGGGTCGGCGCAACATGTCTTCCTCTTCCATTCCTCTCTATTTGTTGTCATCTCCGCATTCACTCCTTTCCTAAGCATATCATCTTTTCTTTGGTCTTCCCCTTCCCATGTAACCGTCCACATTCATATCCAATACCTTTTTTACAACATCCTCTTTCTCCCTGCGCATCACATATCCATACCAGGACAAACGACCGCCTCTTAACTTGTCTGTTATTGGCGCCACTTTCAAACTTTCCCTAATATACTCATTCCTAATCCTGTCCATTCTGTTTGTTACCCCACACATCCACCTCAACATTCGTGTCTCTGCTGCATGTAATCTTCTTTGGTCCGTCATCTTTATGGGGTAACATAAAGGTGACGGACAGACGGTCAAAATTTTTTTTTTCTTTTTACTAAAAAGTTATACAGTAATACTCCGCTTTACGCGAGGGATACGTTCCGAAAAAAATCGCGTTAACTGAAATTCGCGTATATCGAGGTTTATGATTAAACATAGTCAAAATTTAATACAAAAAAATACAAATCATTTTAATCAATCACTTTAATTCTAAGAACACTTTATGCAATACATACTCTTATTTTTTTTTTACATTATGTTCATACGCACTCTTTCGCGTAATGCGAGGCATTTGAGCGCAAAATTTCAAATTCGCGTTATAGTGAAACCGCGCGTAACGGGGTCGCGCTAAGCTGGGTATTACTGTACTAAATGTATATACAAAACCTATACCACACATACAATTTTTAAAATTTTTGTTTGTCTGTCTTTGAGTTTGTAATAGGTAATCTCCGGAACGACTTTGATGGGACTTTTTTTTGTACAAAAATTACTCAGGGTAACTTAGGATACTTTTAATTTTCGAAAATAATTACGGATCCGAGTAAAAAAAATAAAACTCAGTGGAGAATGTATGAAATGCGGGCGCAGCCGCGGGTACACATATGTATTTACATACATTTACTTATACATATATATAAAACTTCATTTCAATTCCCCGCTTATAAACTCTTTTTATTTAGAATATGTAATTTCTTTTTAAACTCTATTTTATCGTTAACCACTAAGAAACAATGTATATGAAAAAAATGATTTATGAGATGTCATTACATTGAACACCTAATAAGAAATAAATGAGTATAAAAATATAGTATAAAGTAATAAAGTGAAGCAATAGCTTTAAATGTTGTTGTGTAACACTTACTACCTCAACCACATAACTCATTACATATACATAAATGTATTCCTTTAAATCATGTTCCATCAACTAACCTGCATTGGTGGGCGATGTGGAGGCGGTCCTTGGTGTGGTGGTGGCTGATGTGCCATGTGATGCGGTGGCGGTTGATGCTGCGGCAAGTGATGCTGCGGATGATGTGGCGGCGGACCGCGGAGCTGATGTTGTCCGGGACCAACCATCATCATGCGCGGTCCGTTTGGCCCAGGCCCGTTCGGACCACCACCGAAGAACTCTTAAATTTCATTACATCAATTGTCACCATTAGGCTAATAGATTCAAGAACGGTCTGTTTGGCCCAGACCCGTTCGGACCACCACCGAAGAACTCTTAAATTTCATTACATCAATTGTCATCATGGGGCTTTATAGATTCAAGAACGGTCCATTTGACTCAGACCCGTTCGGACCACCACCGAAGAACTCCTAAATTTCATTACATCAATTGTCACCATGAGGTTATATAGCTTCAAGAACGGTCCATTTGACCCAGACCAGTTCGGACCACCACCGAAGAACTCTTAAATTGCATTACATCGATTGTCACCATTAGTCTAATAGATTCAAGAACGGTCTGTTTGGCCCAGACCCGTTCGGACCACCACCGAAGAATTCTTAAATTTCATTACATCAAGTGTCACCATTAGACTATATAGATTCAAGGAATACATAATTTCCTGTACTGATCCAAGTACATTGCCAATGCGATGGAACCTTGTCACATTAAGATCCACGTGACGTCATCTAACGTGGAAATTTTAATGGACACTTACCACACTTTTAAAGTGCAACATAAATAAATGAAATTCTTATACTAATTTTTTGATCTACATAAGAAAAATCATATTCAAGTTAACTGGATTCGGATTTTTTTTAAGGGTTGGTTGTTAATGAATCAATTAATTTGCTAACGGTACCGGTTGTTTGAATCGTCCGTGACCGGCCAGTTTCATCAAAATGGCGGCCTCACGCACTAGTTATTTACAGAGATTATGCGCTACATATAATTCATATAGTATTGTTTACTATAAAAGAAAACTCTCATTAATTTACCCTTACAAAGGACTGGTAAATTGTACAAAAGAAAAATACATAAACACCTATAAAATATATTAATAATACAGGCATCTTTTTTGCAGTTAAGTAAATGAGAAAGTATTAGTCCAACTTTCAAAATAATGATTGCTAATATATGTGTACAACTAGCTGTGTGCCCGCGTTTCCTATGTTCTTCACTGCGTTTTAATTTTTTTATACGGAACCGTAATATTTTCGAAAAACTAAAGTACTCAAAGTACTTCAGCTATCTATCAAAAAGAGTCCCGTCAAAATCGGTCCAGCCGTTCTGGAGATTACCCGGAAGAAACAGACAGACAAAAAAAATATTTTTGGTATCGTATATAGGTATTCATATGTATTTATTATGTTAGCCTCTGAAAAAATACTCCCTAAACGTTTGATATCATACCTCCAGGATGGGGACCGGGAAGGCCGCCTGGATGTGGTCCTCTCATGCCAGGGTTATTTGGTCCCGGTGGGGTAGACCTAGTCTTCGATTGACTTTCAAATTGGTTTAAAGCCTGCGAAATACGTACCCTTAATGTACTTAATAAGATCATACTCTTTGCCCCCTATTCAGAAAAACTATTTTTGTTATATCATTGGCGCAAAAACTTTGACAACTAATAAATTGCGATCTCAATTATTAGTTATATCTTCATTTTAAATTCAACCATAAAGTCCTAGGCCAACAGTTAGAATGCATTAATGTAGAACGGAAATTGTATTTATAGGAGTCCAATAAAGTTATTGTTTAAAAAAACTTATATGTAAAATAATTACAACTCAAACAAAAAGATAAATTTATATTATTTTTAACTATTTTAAAAGTTACATTCATTTTAAAACAAGCAACTATCCTACCTATGTTTTATCATTATTTACCTGTTTGGTGGGTAACGTGACAACAGGGTGTTGCCCATGTATCTCTTTCTTAGGGAGTCGATCCAAAATCATTCTTATCGACTGATCAGACCCGAGAGAGATACAACGCAGAAACCCTTTGATTGTCCGTTAGCCCTATTCTCGAAGAACTTCACATCTTGAAAGTCTGTCACTCCGACGTCGGCGATCGCATTCGCGATATCTTGATCTGTTGCCCACTGGAAAAGGTGTGACATAAAGCTCAGCTACGCTAAATTACGCAAAAAAAAACAGCATTATAACATATTGATGGCCCAGCCATTTGTATTAAACTCGCTTACTTTGAAAAACAAAAATGCATAACACCTAACTTTGTGTGATACGATCAAAGCATATTGCATACACTTACCGTTACTATTTCCCCCTACGTCCGAATTGTATATTTAAAACATTGTAACTATTTACGAATCCCTATCGATAATCTTTTAACCTTGTGTTATCTATAATCTTGTAATCTCTATCGATAATCATGTGGAGGTTTAGAACTAAAAAGAATCTCTTAATCTCTTCCAACTCTCCCTTAGCACGATTTAACTGTAGTAAAGATTTTCTATTGTTCTTTTAATTGCAAAATACGCGAAAGGAACCTTTGGGTGAAAGGAAAGATTTTTACTTGTTTACTATATTTTTATTTTCATTTTATCACAGTTCGTCATTGGTAATATCAATTATCAAGGTTATAAATAAATATAATTCACGATAGCTGTTAACTCCACTAATTATAAACGAGTATAGCTTCCATTAACAATGAAGGATATACTTATTACAGTATCTTAAGATTTACATCATTGGCATTGTGATAAGTCTTATTTTAGGGACACAAATCTCAATAGTTTACTTTATATTATTTAGTCTAAGTTTGAACTTGTACAATAGTTTCAATTTCTCAATACAAAAAAAATTGTATAACAAAGTGCTTTATCATAAGAAAATAGGGAAATTGATAATTCGGGAACGTTCTATTACAATAAATGGAATATATATCACAGACACAATGTATTATAGTTTCATTATTACGCGATATTTAATTATTAATTCCTTTATTCATTTTTAAAACCCAAAAAAAAACTTAATAACCGCAACTTACGACATATCATATTGTTATAGAAGGAAATGTTAATACAATTATCAAAATCTACAAAACTATTCATCCACAAAGATATACAAAAACTCCACCGTCATTGTTCTAGATAAAAACATAAGATCCGATAAAAATGCATATAAAAAATAGAGTTAACAAATCACGAGAAAGAATATAATATAAATATATTACAACTAGTGATGTCCTCCTACCCAGAGTTGCCCGGGTTACATTTATGTAAAAAATTAACTGAAAGAATTTTAAATAATAATTTGGAATTATATTTAATTTCTAATGAAACCCACACCACAATCAACGTAGTTAGCATTTATTAAAAATAATAACTTTATAAAACTTGTATTATAAAAAACATAACAAAAAAATCTAATCAATTCTGGTTCAGCGGATTTAAGATCTTGCCGGAACAAAAAAAAGTCTTATAAAAAACATATATTCAATATAGATAGTGTAAAACAAGCTCAAACATCTTACCTCATTGCACCTGATAAAGAAAAATAATGTATATTTATAAATGAGAATTTTGACACATGCTCCTTACTACAGAAATTCAAATTTTCCTCTTTATAACCATTATGCCACAGATATTAATCCATACAAAGGCCAAATAAACCAAGTAAAAGAATGAGCTTACCCTTGTAAACTACACAAATTCGTTAATGCCTACCTACACTAAGCTAATCACTAAAACCTACAATACTGTAGTAATTAAATGTATCAATATATATATATAATAAAATAATAATATTAATTATAAATTATTATCAAGTAAAAACACTTAAATGGACATCACATTTCAAATATGTGCCACCACAACAAGACAATTGTGTTTAATTGTGGATTAAACAGTTGTTCACACATGTGTAGTGAAAATATGAAACATACAAGTAAAAGACATCATACATACATCCATTCTCATACATCAGAAATATTCAAAATGCACATAAAGAACTTTATGCAAAACTTATTTTTCATGGTATTAAACAATCAAGTTAATAGCTTCAGTAGCTAAGTTAATAAGTTAATAACCTGACTAGTAATAGAGCCATTTATATCTCTGTGTCATAAGTGTGTTAGGTTCCAAATACACTGTTATTTAAAGAGATATTTACATTGTATATTATAAATACTGCACATACAAAATAATACATATTCTTTACTGTACAATATGAATAACTATATTTAGTACTTTATTGTTTCATTTAAAAACTATTAAAAAAATTGAATGGCTAAAATAAATACTTAGGTATGTTACAAATTTAATTAAACAAAAGTATTTCAATAACACATGATATTCAATCCAAAACATAATCAGTTATTATAATCATACTCCCAAAAGCCCTCTTACATCATACAGCATTATTCAGGATGAATCAAAAAATATTTTACACTTTGAGAAACATAGAATAATAAACCAAAGTTATATAAATGACATAAATATGCAAATATCTCTTATTAACGACAGTTATGTAATAAATCTTGAAATGAACATCAATAAAATGATGACAGTTGATTCTTCTCAGTATATTATTTTACATTTATAGTAGATATTTTTCGAAACCTATTCACACGTGCTATTTTCAAATCAGAATGAACTGATTAGTATTAGTCTATATATTAATTTTAGTGAGATAACAGTAACTATCATCATATATGCAAATTATAAGCATACACAAGTAGAGAAATGACAGACAACTAGCATATTCTTACACAAAAAGACTTCTATGAAATCTTGATAATAAATAATAACCATGTTAATAAATGTTAAAATTAATATTGACAATTCCTACACATTACAATCCCGCCAAATTCAACAGTTTATTATAATATATTTTTTAAATAAAATATATTGCATTATATACTTGATAAAATATAAAATATTTCGTAAATATAGTAATTTCCGTTCATAACTAATTATTTAATAATCATATTACTATGTTTTATTAATGTATATAAATACTGCAGTACCAGAAAGTGGTTTAGGAGTAATTTTTCTTTCTACAAAAAACTAGTCAAATGCAAAAATACTGTTTTTCAATACTATGTCCTGTTTGTACATAGTACTTCCATAAAATATAATTCATTAATAACATATATCCAGATTTCATAAAATTCTAACAATAAAAGTTACTTTTGCAAAATGATAACCTTTTTCAAATCCAGATATATGTAGTAAAATATTTAAGAAACAAAAAAAAGGATTTCTACTTTGATTTAAAAACAATTTTGTTAATATTTTTTTATAAAATCTTATTTTGCTTTTATATCCTCAAAGCAAAATTAGTTTCATTAAAAATAATCCATTTATTTTATTGATAATATCACATCTAAAATGTCAAATAAAATTACGATTTGATCAGTTTAACCGTTAATATATTGAGGAATTATTGTATTTACTTCTAATGTGTATATATATTATTTTATAAATAACTTTAGCGAAACAAATAAAAAGGGTCTTATTTCATCATCATATAGATAGCAAATAAAATGTTATAATTCTCATTTAATTTTACAAAATAATGTCAAGTGTTTAGGAAAAGCAGAAAACGAAATGATTAAAATAAGACCTTGAAGGAGATTATATACAATGTGCTTTAAATGGTATTTTTTACCCTTTTGACAACTACTGTTAAGGATGAAAAACAAGTTCACAAATTATGACTATAAGGTAACAAGAATTTACATAATAATCATAATTATAATATATATTTCACTAAATAACTAATTTTAATTGTAGTATATATTTACAAAAAAAATTAGTTGAAATGTAAATTATTTGTCCAAATAAAAACATTCCAATATGCAAACAAGTGTTTTTCTTTATATGATAATTACCTATTATCGCTAATGTAACTGTATTCATTACTGTCGCAATTTAACTAAACCTTTTGAAATTCAGAGTAAACTATCATTGATAAACTTTGAAAATAAATTGAAAAATTTGTAATCGATATAATATAAACAATAAAGTATTATACATGTAATTTATATAAAATGTTTGTTTTTATTCAAAAGTATATTCAATAGTGTTGATTAGAACTTTTGTGACAATGTCACACAGTAAAGAGCTTAATATTTGTTAACAAAAAGTACAGGGTAATATACAAAAAAAAAATTTAATATAAATATAATATATTATAATAGTATACAGTCAGTATAAATATTTTTTATCAGTTTTATTTTTGGTCAAATGTAAACTACTCATACTCCTATTCATTAAAAACTAGCTTTCGCATACATGGTTTGCCTACTAGTAACTATATGCCTAACACCCATTTCAAATATTACAGCTTTAGTCTTTACAAAAGCTAAAATAAATAATAGATTCCTTTAGAAAGGTAGTTTTTCTAAAGGATAATAATACCATTATGCACTATTGTATACTGCATTTTAGATCAATATGCAACCAACATAAGTTATTTATGTCTGATTATAATTGCCCATAAAATAATAAACTTCATACAAAAAAAACACAATTTAAATAATATTCCCAGGCACATTTTACTATGCATAAATTAACATTACATGGTTGCATACTTATTAAATCTTTAAACTGGTATAATTAATCCAATTAAATATGTTAAATAATTTCAAAAATGAACATGTGACATTATACCAGTTAACATTCTTTATAATGTAAACAAGTATATCAGTAACCAAATGAAAACACATTAACATTTGATTACTAACATTATTCAGATTATCATCTGATCAAGGTAATTTTATCAGTGGAAAAATATTTGTACAAAAAATCTATATATGTAAACTTTACATAAAAATAGTATTTTCTTAAATTCAAATTTATTTTAAAAAATAAAATTTGTGTGAATTTTCAAATCCATGCCACCTATAAAAGAGTTTATCTGAGGAAACTTATAATCTATCTGAATAGTGATATTTTTATGAACATTAATTTTGCCCAACACTGCTGATCTTATCACATAAGCATAATCAACAAAAATTACCTTGTTAGTCTCAGATGATAACCCAAAACGCTGTCCGTTTACGTACAATATACGCAAACACGGACGAGAGGAAACAGTTTGAACCTATATTTACATAATCGTAGGCAAAAATCATGTACAAACCCAAGTAAGGTTGCCGACGTAAAGCTGGAAGCGGCGGCCATGATGTCCGTGGTTTGGTCCGTGAAATGAAACATTGCCGTTGGTCTCCTCCGGCGGATGAGAATGCTGTGGCACCACTGTGTTCGGTGGTCCATCTCCATCCTCGGGCTTCGTTGATGGTGCAGAGATCACGTCGTCATACAAATCAACATTTTCACCGCCAAACTCTTCCTGAAAGACGCCGCATAACAACGCTATTTACACTGTTAACTCTACTGAAATCATGAAAATAATATCTGAGTAACGCAAATAAAGGTGGTAATTCTTCCCTTATATTTTACTTACCTGGCGATTAAAATCTGATTCAATATCGTCAGCGTACAAATCTATATCCACGCCTCCGTCCGCCATTTTCCGAAATGTGAAATAGCAACAAAAGTGGAGTCGCGTTCATTCTACCGGAAGTCGACTTGCCAGCTAAATATATTTCTTTTTGACTTTATGGCCGAGCATTATCATGGAAATAGCATTATTGTAATTAGAAAATTTTCTGTTTTTGCCTAAATTATTGCCGAAATGCATCTGCCACTGACAGGTAAAAATAGTGTAAATTTATGAAATTGTTGGATACCTACGTAAAGACACAACCTACACTCTCGAAATTCTTTTTTATAAGAATAAACAGAAAGTAAATATTTCCACTTGCTACAATTCAGAAAACACTTACTTAATTTTTCTACATTAATTATCCTTTGGATAGATGTTTGTTGGTTACGTGATCTTTTGGCGTGACTTTTCTAAAGAAAATGTGTTGATGATCTGATCGTGACAAGTACGCGTAGGCTGATCCCTACAAAATTACCCAATCACCCTTAGCTAACATAGTTTTAAATGTTCCCTAATCATTTTCTTCCTAACCCCTTATTACATCAAAATCGACTGAACTTTATGTATTTCTTTCTGTATTTATATCACTATATCTTCGACTAGATCAGAAAGCGCCCTTATCTATTAATTAAAAGTGTTTTATTTATTATGAAAAATACTCTTAATGTGGTTTACCCCATGACATTGGCGGAAATGTGCCTACATGTAATTACCACATATAAAAAGAAGAATACCATAGTAAATAGCGTTTTTTAACAATTTATTACAGCTATGCATACATGTTTCTTTGACCCAACTATGTATTCCATTACAAATCTTCAGTACTCTAACAAAGTTGTAGTCTTTGTTAAGATGTTCCAAGAGATTATAATGATATCTTAGAATGTATGCACCGTGGTATGTAAATTTACATCAAGTTAGTACATTAATTAATAACAAGGATTACCTAAGTACCTACTACATGACACAAAAATCGCAGCAAGAACTAAGTAAGTAGTAAAATAATACATTGTCCCCCACTGTTTGCATAAACTAAATAACAGCAATATATTAGATACACGGAACATGCTGCTACATGTACTTGTTTCGACATTTTAAAACATTTATAACACTGCCATCTATGATTACATGTTACATTATTTTCATCAAAAGTTTTTGTTGTCGTTTAACTAGCGTCCTCTACAAAGCTTCATATAACTATAAATGACGTAGCAGACATGCGCGGTATGGAGCGGGGGGGGAGTGTTACCATCCCTCGCCATTTTCCGTCAAGCTCGATTCAATCAAGTTACTTTCTGTCAGTCGATGTGTTTGTGTATAGTTTTGTGAAAAATTATTCGTGCCGATGAATCTCAATGGGAAATCGTGCTAATCAAGGGTCCAAACAATGGCTTTTTTATTGTGTTTGTGTTTTTAACGTATTACTTGATCAGTGATGATGGCCAAGTGATTGGTAAAGTGTTGTGTTTTGTGTCGTATGCTGGGCTCTCACGATCATAGTGAGATCCTTTCTCTGGACAAATCGTCTATAAGACGACGTCGGATTACAGAAAAGAAAGGTGACACACCATGTCGGCGAAAAATATTCCAGGAGATAAGGTAAGTCGAAACGTTCGTAGTAATTTTTGTAAAGGTCATTCTCTTTTTTGTTATTTCTACATTCCTTTCTCTCGATGAATCGTAGCGGCCAACTTGCATTACTTGAATAGTTTACATTTGATTGTAAAAACAGGTGTTCTTTTTGTATACAATTATTTAAATATTATTATCAATGATTAGATGCCTATCAATACCTACTACAAGATCTTATAAACTTATTTATTCTAAAATAAAGACCTTATTGGTCATTTTGTGTTTCAACATTTTTGGTAATAAATATACTTTTTATTTTATGCTAATTTTAAAACTTAAAGTTTAGAATGTATCCTAGAAGTTTTTTATTTACATATATAACACACTTGTAGAAATTTATGACTGTTTATAAAAGAAAAATGTAAATGTAAAATTACTTACTCCCAGCATAAAAATGAATAATTCATGTTGAATGAAATAAATGATATTAAAAAAAAAATAATGTTAGTGAAACAATATTTGTGTCTTGAACATTTTAACATTCCATTATTTTTTGTAATTTACATTTTATTTTGTATCTCAAGGTCAAGTTGAAGAAATACCTCAATTGTATCAATTAAGTACTTAAATTGAAACATCTATTTATATATTTTTTATTATATTTATTAAATGTACACACTACATTACATTCCACTTAAATAAGAACTTAGATTATTTATGTTCATATTTTCAAAATATTTCAATCACTTGAGTACTTATGTTACTAATTTAATATAAAATATAATTATGGAATAAGTTAACTTATAACAACAATAAAAAATTTCTAACATGTGTAATTAATTAATTCTAATATGACTTTTAGTCTTTCATCATTTCAATAATAACATTGTTAAGTTTAATAGGTACTACATATTTTACATAGTGTATGTCACTTGAAATACCTTGTTATGGAAGAAAAATTTTTCTATTCTATAAAATACTAGGATCTACCGACATATTAAAAAAAGAAAAATATCTTCATGAAAGGATAATACCTGAAGCATCCATATTTCAAAAATTTTCTCTGTCTATATATTTCTTGTTGGGTATTGAGGTTTTATCCCTGATATTTATATTAACCTGTATATGCTCCACTAAGGAAAGCCCTGGCTTTACTTACTACTATAGCCAGTCTCATATTGGCTGATTTCAAATATGGGTTTTCTCATATCTCAAGCTTATATTTTTTTAATGAGTATTATTATGGTATTTTAGCAAATTAAAAAAAACATACTAAGTACTTATTAGATGGGTTTTGACAAGTAGTAAGAAGCAAAAAATTTAGTATAACAAGTACTTAAGTTACACTTCAGATTTGATCTTCATAATTTTTCTTGCTTTTAATTTTCCAATATTGTTGATTCTTGTTTTTGTGTTTAAAATATGCTACCTAATATTTATCAATTGTATATTATACTTATTTTAAAAAGTTACATTAGTTAGTCAAGATAAGATCAAGTACTTGAAATAAAAAATACATGAAGACACAGATATCCCATAAAAAAAATGTATGTATGTGTAGTCTGGATTTCGCATCAATGGACACGGGTTCAAACCCACCTATCCAACTCTAAAATCAGCCTGAGCTTTTGTTGAAGGACAACAACACAAAGAAACCAAAGCTTGGTGGTAGGACATTTTAAATAATGCCCCCCGAGGTAGCTACCACCCTCAAGTGAGAAAAACCTGTTGCCAAATACTAATAAGTGTGTTCCGGCACCATCACTTGAGAACCAAGTACATGTAGGCTTCGTTTCTTTACTATCCTGGACCACATCGTCACTTAACATCAGGTGAGGTTGTGGTCACTGTGGCACTGAGCCTATGCCGTGTAAAAAAAAAACTAGATTTGCACAGACACCAAAGAAGAAAGAGTGATAAATCTGTGGACTTTTACTAAGCAAGCCATTTTAATAGGATGTAATATATCATTCTATCAATCAAACTAGAGGAAGATATCTATTTGTGGGACGAAAATAAAAATTGAATACGTTGTGTATAATATATCGAAACGTTTGTTTAAAATTAGCCAAACCGACCTTCATACATGAAATTTAAATGCTCTAAAAGAAGCGCGGACCGAACCGCGTACATGGTACGGGTGGACGACTAAAGTTATCAGTCGTATTGTGAGCATAGTCAGGTACAGATGTCATTATCGAAACGCGAAAAACGTCGCTATAAAAATACTTACAAATTATAAAAGTCTAAACACCTATCGTCCGTGACTTGCATAAAAAGCATTGTGCAATTTTGACATCCTTACCTGACCGTGCCTACAAATTGACTGATACTTTCGGTGATCGGTTGAATCGGTAGTCTACTGGACCATGTATGCTGTCCATATCCGTACATCTGTTACGTTTTAAAAGTATATTCTACTAAAGAGTATTTTTTACTGCCTTCGTGAAAGAATCCACACGTCTTAAAATTGGGTCAACAACGCCACAAAGGTCACACTCAATCCGGCCAACTTTTTAAAAGACCCGAAACGCGGCGGCACGTCTTTTATAAAAGTCCGCATTATATGGGAAGGGAATGGAATGATGTGAAACCGTAACTAAAGATTATGCAATAAGAATTGCCAAATATAGTACCGTTTTAGGCGGTTTATATCTATATATACAATGGGGGTCAATTCGAAGTTTGCCTTTTCGACGTCCGGATTACTGAGTGAGTACGAAATCTGGGACTACTGAATATCCGGGTTTGGATTACGTCTCTTAGTTCGTAAAATTTATTGTTAAGTGCCGGATTTGCGAAATTTATATTTTCACTTTTATCTTGGTAACGTCATTCTCCTGTGTCTTTAGGCAAAAAAAAAAACGTATCCGTAGTGTTACTGTCTCATGGTCCATCTAGTATAGGATCATCAAAATTTATATATAAAGGTCATTCCACCAAAACCGATCAATAGTTGTTTCGGGTAATCTTACAACGTTTGACCCGTTTTTTGACGGGACTTTTTCTGTCAGATAGCTGAAGTTATATGCCGCGTAACTTACGTACTTCTATTTTTGGAAAATGTTACAAAAACCCCACTTAAGTAATGGTTAGTTTTACTGACAAGTTTTTATATAAATAACTTTGCTTCCGTTTAATAACAAAAAAAAATTAGGATCTGTACAAAAAATTGTATTATAGTTTCTAATAATTATTTAAAATACTAAATTAAGTAGAGATAACTGTGAGGAATATAAAATATGATACGCGAGCGGTAGCGCGGGGATAGCTAGTTATTTTTGTGTATATAGAGATATAAACATTATAATTATATAATACAGATTAAAAGTTAATCTTAAACAGGTGAAGGCCGCTTTTATAGAATACAAAGTCAAAACATTAATTCTTGAAGACAATGCAGAAAGGTCGGACAATTTATTTATTCTGTAGACAAGTAATTCGGAGTTGTATGAAAAGGCGATGCCTTTGATGTTTCTAATAATGTGCCACTCGTTACATCCCCCTTACTCGTTCCCCTTTGGTGAACCATCCTATCATTCTTTTCCTTTGTTTTTGTTCATTTCAAATGTTTATGTCTATATATTATTTAGCTCAGTGTATTTATTTACAACCAGTGATGATGACTCGTTGTTTTCAGTTATCGAATATGTATCGGTATGTATTACTTACTAGCTGTGGTCGCGGCTTTACCTGCTTGGAATTCAGACCAATTTCGATTTGCCTGTATTTTCGAGCTGGATGCAATATATGCCATTACCAACTTTAATCGAATTCGGTTCAGTAGTTTTAGCGTTATTGGCGAAAAAATAGACATAAAAAGAAAGACAGACTGACAAACAGATTTCATCTCGTTAGCCTTTTATTATAAGTAGCTACTTCTAGATTTGGTTTTTTTTTAATAATTATAATTGAAAGTGAAAGTTGGTGTTAGTTTTAATTTTTTTTAATTTGAGCACATCCCTAGGTAATGTTATAATTGTGAATCATTGGAAGGATTTAATTGAAATGTTGTAAGAACTAATAGAAGTGACAGAGAAGTTATGAAGTAATAGATTAGCGTGGTATGAAGAGAGATGAAAGTCACGTAACTAGAAGAGCGTTAAGTATGAAGGTGGATGGAGACCAAAGAAAGTATGAGTTGGATTGTGTGAAGAATGTATGTGTATAAAAGGTGTGAATGTTGCGACGACAAATGACATGAGAGTGGAAAAAAGAAAAGATGTAACGACCCCACTTAATGTAGGATAAGGTAAACATGATGATGATGTTGTAAGATATAAATGTTTCAAGAAAATTAACTTTTCTTTGGACGTTAATAGAACCACCAAATTACATCAAACTTTCAATAAAGCCAAGCAAGTAACGGCGGACACCAGCTAGAATGTATGTGAAATCACGATTGTAGTGTACATTAAGTTCAATTTCAAAATTCTACAGTGTATATTAAAAGTATGAGCGACACATTATCATCAGTCTTTAAGCGTGCGCCATTGTAATTTTTATGTTTTCATTATTAGCATTTCTCGTAAAGTACAGTTTGATTTATTGAATAAAAACGCAAGTAACTTAATACAATCAAGTTCCTATTTTCCACTCGATAAATTACTTTGAAAGCTAAATTTGCATAAAGATTTTTATTTTTGTAACATTAGCTTGATTAAGTAGCTAATACTTTTTCAATTCTAATCAGGTTAAAGCATTGCATAAGGTTGTGCCGTTCAAATTCGACCTAGTCTCTCTGTGTTTAGAAATTTAGTATCCAATTAAAAACCTGCTTAATACAGCTATCTAATTATTAACGCTGGTTTTAGCTCGTCGTCCACTGAGCGATGTAATTTTATATTTATTGACTGCCTTTTTGTTATGAACGTACCCTATTTAATAGTATATGCTAAATGAAATTACATTGAGAATGAATGGAATGTGATATTAATTTTATAAAGTTTTTTTTTATTGTTAGCTTATGAGTTTAGTGGAACATATTATATTTAGCGTGATGTTGACACAAGCGTCAACGTAACCAATAACAAAACAATTAAGAATAGTATATATAAGTCCATCATAAGACCTGTCAAATATGACGGGTACATACAATAGTATGGATCAGAATGCTAGGTTAGTGAGAAGATGGATCAGAAGCGATTGCATGTAGCTGAGATGCGAATATTGATATGGATGTATGGTGTCACAAGAATGGATAAAGTAAGGAATGAGTATTTTAGAGGGAGTTTGAAAGTTGTGCCAATGGATGAAAAGTTGAAAGGCTCTCGTTTGTTGTGGTATGGACATGTTATGAGAAGAGAGGAAGCGCATGTGGGTAAAATAGTAATGAGTATGTATGTAGACGCATGGAAAAGTAGAAGAAGACCAATGAGAGTGTGGATGGAGTGTGTAAGAAATGATATGAAAGAAAAGGTGTAAATGAAGAGATGACGGTTGATAGGCACGTATGGAAGAAGTAGTGAGTTGGGAATAAGGCATGAGAATGATGACGTTGACGCAAGCGAATATATAGTTATTGATCCATGAAAGTGTATGAAATTGATGACTATAAACACAGTAATAATTATGTCCATTACAACCAAGAAGGTTAAATTATGTAAGAGTGGTTTTATTATTTCACGTTTATTTAATTAAATTTTTGAAAAATACTTCTCTTCTATGTTTATGAAAACTAACTGTGCCCGGCACGCATTACAATGTCATGGATAGAATTTTTTTTGAGTTAGGAAATATTCATGGGCATATGTAGTAAAATTCATCAAAGTAATCGCATAATCGGAGCTATACTTTAAGAAGGTATAGAAGATAACTATTTTTACGATGATTTTTATTTGTACATAGATTGTGAACGATCTCCGATAGGTCTACAATACATTTTTATATACATCGTTAGTCGTGTTGGTCAATAACACGTATTAAATTATAAATACGACATTATAAATCCACTTGCTCTCATGTCGAGATTTGTAAAGATTTAAGCTATACGTCGTATCAATGCAAAGTGGACCGTAATGAATATGCAAATAACTATTTAAATTTCATCCTGTCGTGTTGAATAATATTTTGTATTTACGTAATGTTTTTATAAGGGGTTTGAAATTATCTATTCAGGACCGTTAAACCGTTTTCTGTTATACACAGCTATGTTGTGGTAGGTAGATCAAACGTATGGCTTCAATTTATGCATTTATCATCGTACGATAATAATTATTTCAACGTGTTCTTCTTGGTTAATTTAAATCTAAACGCAGTTCTGCCAACGTCGTGTGAGAAGTTATGTATTTAATTTTGGAGCAACGTTCCTAACCTCCATCAAATCAGTAGCTCATCTTTGTAGAACTTTCCATGGGGTTTTCGTGGCATCTCAGAATGAACGTTTCGCGACATTATTTCCAATACGCTTCAGCTGTGCACAATAACCAAATTATATCATAAATCGCATTCAAAATGGCATAATGTAGATGTGAAATACGCAAGGTAATGGATTAAAGACATTAACTGTTATGTATCAAACTGAGATTCCTTCAACAAGAAAGCGTGGAAAATTTTTAAAAGAATCCTAAAATCCGAATCCATCTCCACCTAACGGGTCCAATAATTGCATTTCTAAACAATCCAGGGATATTTTTGCCATAGATTTATTTCTTTATTTCAACCCGTTTGGGCAACACACGCCATATTGTAGAGTTTTCGCCGACTTTAATTACGTACATTTATCGTGATTAATAATTATTGAAAATATTACATATTTACCAAAACAAAGTAGTCTACAGCATTCAGAAATAATATACCTTTCTAACAAGATAACAACAACAAGAAACTTACACGCTTTACCTCTTTATAATATTAGTACAGATAATATAGATTATTTTTACGAATGAGAAAAATTAAATTTGTTTTTATTGGTTACACAAGTATTTATACACATTCGTTTATAAGCCTGGAATGGTATTTATAAATCAGAAAGGCACTTTTTCATTAAACACAACAATGAACGCCGTGGAATGAATGGGGATGCACAATGGAATTCACCCTGATCGTCGCAATGTATTGTCTAGTGTATAATTTACCTTTTTTGTTTATCGTCCTGGATATAGAGTAATTGAACATTGTTCTTGTTCGAGCAATAAGTACGAACCCATTATGCACTCACTGATCAGTATGAGAGTTTATTGAAGAATTATTTCTTAATCTTAGCTCTGGTACTTATCATGTGAAGATTTAATTTTTAAAGGATTTGTAAAGAAAACGCCATGGCTTTTATTATTGGTTAACATGTATTACTTATTTCCAAACTAGTTGTTGCTGATTAGATTCAATCGTAAAATCGGAACGCGAAAATGTTCTAAAATACTAGCATAGCCATGAACAATAATAATTTTAATTTGAAAGCGCCTTAACAAGTGCGTCAGATTAACTGAAATTTGACAATGAATTTTGTTAATGATATCTTTTTATTCCGGTTTGAAGGACCATATACAATTTTTCGTTATACCAGATCAACGGACATCTTATAATGGAATTTAAGAATAACAAAGTGTACGTGCATCTTTATTTAAATTCAATGTAAATTCAAAAACTAAACATAAACGATACAATCAGTATTTAAGGAAGTAAGAGTATTATATGAGAATGATAATATGGTAGACGTACAATGCAATTCTTATGGTGGTCGTAATAATTTTTTTTATTAATAAATGTCATACAGATCTAATTAGTCAAGTAAGTAGGTAATTTGTTGTATTATTAAATAATTAATTATTTTATACCATTTATTAATTTATGATAATTATTATACGCTTAATTATATATGTAAATTCAGATATATTTAAGTACATATGAACGCAGCATATAGGTACATCATTTATACATATTTGTCAAATTCGCTCGACCTCGCGCAATTTGCTCGCAGTTGACTAATTCTTAATTAATAATAACGTTTCATTTATAAAGTACTGTGATCGCGTTAACTTGGCAAGGGTAAGTCCAGGGGCAACTGGACGTATCATATTTCATATATCACTTACCAATGGTACAATTATCAGCCTTGCCCTGCGGTTCCACTCGTATATATACGAGTAAATAGACAAATATAAAAACATTTCAAGATTTTTTTTAACCAATTGTTTTTGTTTAGTATTTACCGATGAGCTTTAGGGTTTGGGCTCTTCAAGTATTACGTAAGCAAAATTTTGGATATTTTTGGTCCTTCTATCAGCAACAATAAACAATGCTCTTACTCTCATTAATGATGACGTAAGCATTTGTTTATATAAAAAAATTACAATTAACGAATCAATATTGCTAACGTAATCACTATATACTCTCCTTATGTCATTTGATGAAGCAAAACATAGATGCTTAAGTAAAACTAGAACGTGGGTACTTAAAAAAAAATTATTTTTATTTTGGATGTCCTTTTTTTAATACGAATTTTAAATATTGATTTTAGTCGAATTTCAGCCTATCGCGTGAACACTTGTGTGTTCGAAATAAGTTTGAAAGATTTTCGGGGTTTTTTTTTTTGTCATCTTAATTCGCTATTAACCGTTATTACTTTTTTTATTTATTGCTTATATAAACAGAAAATAAACATTATCTATGATTAATAAAATATATATTTTAATGAGTAAATGGTTCTCAAGATATAAACCAACTATTTAACGTACATATAGATAGATAGACAGCCTTTTATGTAAGAGTTATAAATATTTTTAATGTATACGGATTTTGCTGTTGATGATTCTAAATAGTATAAACCAGTGGTTCCCAAACTGTGTGAAATGTATGGTCCGCGAATGATTTAAAAATATCGCGGAAGGTGCATAGCCACGCGGTTGGTAGAAGTACAAAAGGGCTGGTAGGACAGCTTTGAGCTTTTAACATCGGTTCCAGAATTACTTACCGAACTCGTGAAAAGTATGAAAGCTCAAAAGTCATCGAATGTTTTCTATTAAAAAAAAAAAGTTAAAAGTAAAATTAAAATTAAAAAAAAAAGTAAAATTGGGTTAAAAAAAAATATATATTGAAGTATGATTCGCCATAGTCATATCTCTCGTCATGAAAAGGTTGGAAACCACTGTTATTAACCAAATGTATTGTCAGTTTAAAAAATCTAATTATATTGTTTGTTTAAACTTAATACTCGTATGTAACATATAAAAGTTAGGGAAGATTGGTTGCTTCAGACCTTTGTTTATTTTATCTACTAAGACGATGTTATTGTGTTTTTATTACATCTGATAATAATCAGCGCAAACAGAATATAGTATTTGGCCAATAATATAATTTACCTTGTATTGAAAATGCCAATACCAGTAAGGTACCTTGACCCAGTAATTCATATGTCTATATCAATATAACCCACGGATGACCCAAATGCATTGAACTAACGTTTCTTATAACTGAAATTATGAAGTTTAGTTGAAGAAATAGAACAGTTTGCATTAGTTAAGTAAGCAAGCAGTTGGTATTATTTAACAAAATTTCAGGAACGCTTGTAAAATAATTGTATGAACGTAGAAATAAAACACTCAGAACGGCAGTAGTAACATGTGAGTTGAATCCATTTCAAGTTGGACTTTAAAAACCACGTATGTCTTTCCCTACGTGCAGCTGATTTCATGCACACACACACACATTTCTTTTTACTTCAATATTAAGCGAGTTTTTTTTATGGAACTATGAATCTTAGTATTATTACTCTATGTGTATGACATGTACATAACCACAATTCAATACACGTATGAACAATGGTGCAAATAAACAAGTACTTGGATGATAATGATTTCAAATATTTCCTAAATTTATAGTATCTGATAATCTAAACTTATCTTAATAAAAGGCTAACGAGACAAATTCTGTACAGTTAAGAAAAAATACTATGCGTGGCTTCAGTGTCGACTACAGAACACATTTCGATAGTTTTAATTTTTTTTCTCTATCTGTTTGTCGCAAAAAAAAACCGAATTCAATGAAATTTGATAATTACATACATATATAGCACACCCAGGGCGGGATAACATAGGCTGCAAATAGTCTGGATTCCAAGCCGCGGGTACAGCTAGTACACAAATATATAAGTCGGTGTGTCTGTTGATTTAGGGTAACTTTGGACCCGTACAAACACATATTACGTAAGCAAAATTTTGGACGTATTTGAACCCCTTTGTCCCCCTTGTCAGTAAGCAAGTCTCTTACCAAATGCATAAGTACACAAATGATAGGCATTTGGTGTAACTTTGAAATTATTTTTTATTAAATTTAAAGTACACTTGTTTACGTAATCATCGTGTTGTTTAAAACCGTAGTAGTTTTTTATCTCTACAGACTAAGGTTATTTACCAATGCTTTACAGATTTTTACTTTATATTGTAGTTTTCAAAATTATTACTATTATAGTTGTTTTTGCCAGTTTATTATATCATCAAAATGTTTTAAATAACGTTACAGTATTTTAAGCAGAATATTCCGAGAGTGTTCCAGTAAATTGAAACATCCATATAATTTCATATAATCAATCTCAACTAAGGGATTCAAAAAGATAATTTTCAGTTCCTTAATTGTTATAATTAATGTTCGTCTTATAAATTAAGAGATAAAGAATTTGGGAAAATCTTAATTTGGCACGCATCGCCTTCGGATGTACTTACTTATAAAATTTTGAAAGGTTTTGTATAAATTTTATTATTTACTTAGTTTATTAAGTACTTATTTGTTAAAATAATATTTTATAAACCTTTATTAGAGCCGTAGACTCCCTAAAGCAATTTTGTTTTCAAATTGACTAACGCTCTTGATCTAAAGAGTGGGGTGCACTTGGTATTTGCGGTGTGCGTTTAGAATATTCAGCGGGAGAATAGTGTCTAGTATTACAATGGTACGAATCTCGGATTAAACTGTTACGGACATGTAAACCCTTTTAAAGGTATTTCCCTTACACTTACAGATGTCACTAACAGTCACTTAATGTCACATGTCACAGATCCTATATACCTTGCGTGTAGTGGGCAAATATTTAATGTGGAGTATAGTGCTGTTGCATGAAGGGTTGGTGTATCGCGCTGTTTGCGGGTTTCGCCAAACGACGGGTGGGTCGCCAGCGAGATGTTTTTATAGAAGACATCGCGTCGACACGAACCGAGCGCGAGCTACGCGCGACCTCTATGGGATACGTCTTGGGTCGCCGCTGCCATAGATACAGTAGAATCCATAAGTCTGCCAAAGTTTCGTGGGATAGTGTTAAAGGCCCAACAGCTTTAGTTCATTTTGAATACTGCCATTAGTAACAAAAAAAAAAAATACTTTGCAATTATCGTATTCAAAATTCACTTCAGTATAGCAACTCGTTGGTAGAACTGAGTAGTTAAGACAGATGTTAATAAATGTGATTTATACAGATTTTAGAGTTAGATAAATGGAATTATTATGTGTTAAAAAATGTAGTATAACATTGTTAAACAATCAGTGGTTGGAATCTAGTCTCTTGTGTTAAAACAATGGCTAGTAAACTGTACTCACGTTCTTGTTTCGTCATGGTCAATTATTGCTAAACCGCCTTGCTCTATATAACATTAAGCAATAATTATTATAATGTGACGATATTTCTCAATTTCAGCAATTACGTATTAAAGAATACAGGAAGCGAAAACGATTAAAAAGACCCGAAACCATAGGTAATTAGTTAATAGCAATATTTATTATAAGCGTTGTGAGAGTACATTCGCGTCCAATCAAAATCATCATATTCCTGGCTTAAATTATTCGTAGTATTTTTATTATAATTATATGGATGTAAGTAAATATATGCAATATAAAGTTAACGAGCAATAAAAGTGTTAAAAGAAGGCGCCAATGAAAAAGGAAAGTATTGTAATAATTTACTACAGTAGTACGAATATAGCAAAATTGCTAAATATATAAATTTTTGTTTTGGTTTTTTATTCGAGCTCGGCAAAATTGTTGCACTTCGTTTGATATTATATATAGTACAGCCCAAGAAAGATGTCCGACATACGTTAGATGAGGGATAATCTAATGACTGTCGGCGTTATCATGCCGGGCTATATCTACCACGGCTAAAGACCAAAAGAGTTCAGGGTATCGCTAGGCTTACACCTAAGCAGGAGAGTGTCGGCCTAAAAGTGAGTACATCTAAGACGGAATATATGTTTTGCGATTTCGGGAGCATCTCTAGCTCAACTGTTATAACACTAAATAACACTCCAATACCAATCTGCCCCGAGTTCAAGTACCTCGACTCACTCCTGCAAAGCTATGGCGAAATAGACCGGGCGGCAAAGCATAGAATTAACGCAGCATGTATGAAATGGCGGCAGGTTACGGCTACTACTACGTCTTGTATGGATTAGAAAGTTACCCCATTAAGGTGAGGAACGAAAGAAGATTGCATGCAGCTGAGATGCGATGTGGATGAGTGTATTAGAGGATACACAGAGAAGTTAAGAGGCGGTCTTCTGTCCTGGTATGGGAATGTGATGCGCAGGGAGAAAGAGGATGTTATAAGAAAGGTATTGGATATGAATGTGGACGGTTATATGGAATGGGGAAAACCAAAGTAAAGATGGTTGAACTGTGTGAAAGATGATATGCTTAGGAAAATGGTGAATGCGGAGATGACTACAAATAGAGAGGAATGGAAGAGGAAGACATGTTGCGTCTACCCGAAATGAAAATGGGCAAAGGGTAAGGAGATGATGATCATGTTCTTTGGGATCTTATTATAAAACCGATTACTATTACCTATAAAACTTTTATTAGACTTACATAGCCTAAAGCCGTCCCAGCCAACTTATCTTTATTTGTTACACTATACACTTGTTAATTGTAGTGTCACTATGACGCGTTTTTCATAAGTTCTACAGTTGGCCTCAATCGTCCTACCACCACGCTAACTGTTGGGGTATACACTGGCTGACCATTGAAAGCGGTGCAGGTCACCGGAACGTATTATTATGATCATCATATGTACATGGTGATTGCGGTTCAATTTGGTACTGTTATGGACTAATTATGTTCATAAAAAATGTATTTTTTATTTTTTACTCTGTAAACATAATTTAGAATATATAAAAGCTTTGTGATACAATAACGAGTTAATCTAAGACAGTCTATGTAAGTCAATTGACGGGTCTGTACATCTGTTCGGATTCTAATAAAAGTGTGTGTGTGCTCGTATAATACTTTTTGATTTTTTTTTTTTAAAGACCTCACGGTTTACCATCCTAGCAGTACGAAAGCCATATCTGCCTTCTATATGCGTAGACTAATCGTTTTAACACAGCCACGTCATCTATACAAACATTGCGCTAGCGTCTCGCTCCACCTGCTATGTATTGGAGCCGTAAAATACTACTCCCGCGATTTTTATTATCGTAATCATAAATCGGTTTCATCTCGTGTAAATTGAGGTATGGGTTGCAAATTTACTGCGTAATTAGCGTTTCTCGAATTGCAATAACACACACACATACACATATATATAAAGAGATCTACAGGCGAATTGATATTAATAATTTTTTTTAAATCTAAAATGAAGACATCTAACGAAGCAAGTTTTCAAGTGAAAGTTTTAATTTATTTTTATAAAACATACTTTATAAATATTTAAATATATCTGTATGTGTATTATATATTTTATTAAAACTACATAATAAAATAAAGCTATTTATTGAATAACATCAAGTGTATTATTATTATATTATTATTTGTAAGTATTTAATTTAGAACATTCAGTTAATTACTTTGTTTTGTAAATCTAAATGCAACTAAATACGTAATCAATAAAAATTTATTCATAAGTAAAACGTATATACAGATGTTGAGTAATTTTTAATGATGGTGTTTTACCGTTCGGCCATGGCCAACTTCCAGCAAGTTAATGTTCCGGCACCATTAGGATTAGATTCGCTAGTTTTCTTTGCAATATTTTCACCTAACGGATTGTAATTGTGAAATTGTCGTCGTGTAACTTCCTGCGACCTGCATTCCTTTTTAAACTATGTTTAAATAATAACGATATATTTAAACTTATCTATAGCAAATACCTTTGTCTTTTTTATATAGATAATTTGGAATGGACTGAAATATTAACTCCTTGAGCACTTACCTGGCGTTTACGCCAGCTTTCCATTGTTTTCCTATTGTATTATTTTATGGGTACTCGACACATTAAGGTAGATTGTCCATTAGTTTACGTTGACTTTTTCATATAGCTTACACAAGTATGTTTATATAGGTTTATCCTAGTATTAAAAATTCAAGAAAAACTCTATTTTATGATCATCTCTAAAGCTTATCAATGACTACTAAAAAAAAAGAAAATAGATTGATTAAGAACTGTTTACCTACATTTAAAATATAAATTTTATATACCTTTTTAAATATTTAATACCTTGTTATTTCCTGTAGCTAAAAACTCCTGTAAAGAAATGAGCATTAAAATTCAGAAAAAAATAAGTAGGTTATGTTATTATGCATTACACTTAATACATTGAAACTAAACGTATATTAAAATTCATCAAGCATAAAACGAGTCTCAACCGAATAATAATTATAGAGAAAAAGAAAGCTTTTAGATTTTATGTAAACATAGATAATTAATAATCATAGACTTACGAGTCACGCGTGACCTTAATTACACTTGTGATAGAGAAAGCGATTACTTAATAAATGATATGACTCTTTGTTTAAATAGACTTACAATGTTGGTAGCTTTTCGGGGGAGAATAACGGTTTTAATTTTGCCGCATTTTGTGCCTTTTATTGGAATTTTACCACAAAACTTTTGCTGAAATCGTGTCTAATGTTTTTTGGTATCAACGAATTTCTTGTACTTTCTATTTAAGGAGTTTTTAATTATACTGGGATCGATATTCGCCTTCTTTGAGGCATTTATTCGTTAAATTATTTTGTGATGAAAATATTCAATTGTTTATGGTCCTTACTGTCAGTATTTTCAGGTTGGCTACCTTGAAGTATGTAAATAATCAATGAATAAGTTAATATTAAAAGACTTAAAAAAGTTCTTTTACGCGCTAGTAATACACTCAATCCTATTATAGCTAAACTCAAAGCACAATTGTTCGCATAACAAAAACCGTTATAATTATTTTATTGCTTTTCTAGCGTATACTTTTTATGCTTTAGTATTTAGGACCATACCGCGGCATTATCTAGTGATGCTCGGTTCTCGAATTGTAATGTGATTTAAATGCAATTCAACTGTTTATATTAACCAATGTATATAAAAGAATATGACTGAACTAAATTACAACGCGATATAACAAACTGCGCGGTTTAGTAACGACTCTGTAGCTTGCTTGAGACAACTATAACGGTATCTGCGTGGCTATTGCTCCGATCACAGCTCGATAATGCGCGAAACGGTTACTGTTTATCCTTCTGCCTAAACAAGTACGTGAGTTCGTTCAACTCGCTTTATAAGGTTCCTGATGGGTTAACTTTATTAGAACGGATCTTTGATTTCATTACATGTTCAAGTCAGTGCCGTATCTACCTTTTTATGCACCCTTTTTTAAATCTGTCCCATTAAAACATGTTTCAATTTTACTCGGCTCCGAAAAATATTTATAAAACTAAATCTGTCTTCCAAAATTAAATATTTTTTTAGGTAATATACTTGATTGAGTTTTGAATAGGCAAGGATAGGCAGTGATACTACTGCTAGTAGGGACTTCTACACCATTATTATGCTATAAATAATAAGTATTGCGTGTATGCTACTATTTACGCATGACCCAAAACATCGTCCTAGTCTGGCCATTTCTCCTGCCCTCCAGGGTCTACGCCCTGTGCAACGGCAGTCCTTCTGACTTCCGGCCAATAGTCTGACCGGGCGGCTGGGCGAAAGCCCACTTTTTAGGGGGGGGGGGAGAGGTGATTACTGCGGTCGCAGTGATCACTCCTCTTCCCTCCGGAAGGTAATGCCTCTTTCAGAGGCTGGCGAAGAGGTGGGGTAGAGAAGTTCTCCCCCAACCCCGCTGGGCCATTGCACAGACGGGCCTGGTGGGTTTGCCGCAGGGGGGCGACGCGGCGACATGCCTTGCAACCCCGTATCGCCCCCTATCTCAAATGCGGCGGACGGCCCCGGGGTGTTTTAGTGGGTATTCCTGGGCACTTCTCGCCCGGGTTTGAGTCCCACACTGGCACGGAACTCGTCACTCCGTGACCCTTACCTATTGTATTGGAGGGACTCAGGTCTCACTAATACAATAGGTAAGGTGAGTGCGTGAATGCATTTCCCCCGTCAAAAAAAAAGAAAAAAAAGGGTCTACGCCCTGTGCCTAGGCACCGCTGGCACCGTCCTAGTTACCGTGTCAGGTGACTGATTGCAATGCAGTGATTTAGATGTATTGCTTAATAATAAAAGTGTGATAGTTTGCTGTTATGTTCCTTAAATTTCGTGAGATTGATTCGCCAATACACATTAGCTTTTATATTCGTATGAAAACCAGATATGCTGAATCAAGCGGTTGAAGTGATGATGATGGAAGTAGGTTCGAATCCATATATAACCTATTTCATAATGAGCCTGAGCTTTTAGTGAATGAAGCGAACGTAATGAAACCGTCTATTTACTTGTGTTTAAAAAAAACTATGTAATATTTTGTTGTTATTATACAGATAGTTTTAATGATGACTATACAGTATACTTTACAAAGGTCATTTAATTTACACGTATTAGCTTCCATTGACCTTGATTGTATCTAATTGATGGCTGGCCTTGCAAAGGATGTTAAACAAAGAAAAAATGTAGTCTTCAATTGAATTATGACAATACACGATAACTTATCATCATCCTAAAACGAATTGAATTTTTTGGGTTAAAAATAAAATTATACACTACAATTTGACAGACATTAGACAATATAATATCCTTGTGTTTATCCCACATAACATATAGTAAAATTTTCAGATTATTTTCATTATCAGGTGTCGACTATAAACTTCGTCTTCTATGTCACTGAGTCACGTTACTCTGTATTTTAAATAAGGAATATTGTTAACTTACATGAGGTCACGCCTATCTCCCATTAGGGTAGGCAGAGTCTACATCCCCCCACCTGCTACAATCTTGAAACATGGCTTTCGCTTCTTATACTATCATACATGCTTTTCGGTTATGGGTACTTTTGACTTGGCGTTTATCCAGCACGTCCTCGATATGTTCGAGATACGTTTGCCTAGGACGACCTTTACCGGCTTACCCAGTCATCTGTACCTTTTAGTATATTTGTTTCATTAATCTTCTTTCATCCGAAGCGAAGCGATAATGGAGCAGTGTGTAGTGCGCCTGGATTCCGTGTCAACGGACGCGGGTTTAAACCCACCTATCCAACTCTAAAATCAGTCTGAACTTTCGGTGAAGGAAAACATCGTAAGGAAACCATAGCATGGTGGTAGGGTGTTTTCTAATAATGCCCGCCTGGGTAGCTACCACCCTCAAGTTCGAAAACCTGTCGACAAATACCAATAGTTGTGTTCCGGCAGCATCACTTGAGAACCAGTATCTAGGCTAAGTGTGTTTGTCATCCTGGACCACATCGTCACTTAACATCAGGTGAGATTGTGGTCAAAGCATTGAGTCTATACCGTGTAAAAAAAAAATCCTCTCCACATGTCCAAACCAATTAAGCATTCCTTCCTCTATCTTTGTCACTATTTCCACTACCACAGCACACCACAACGTTATCACACTGTTCTTTACTTTTTCTATCGTTCTCAAGCCAGATGTACTATTTAGACTTCTCATCTCTAATGTAAGTTATAATAATTGTTATACGTTATTAAATATTTACTTAACAATTGTTAGTACAAGTCTCTTGACTGTGTTACTATGTGACGAAAGACACTAGTGTATCTTTATTAAAAATTGTTTTGTTACAATCGTTAATGTTCATGTTGAGGTAGCCATTAGTTACAATTGTGTAAAGGTACTGTGAGTAGACACGTAAGTGACAGTCCGTGGGCGCCGGGACAAAGAAACATCAAAGCTGATTCACAATCTAGCAGCCATTGATGGGCCGTTCACTTCACACGATTAATTTTGTAACCATCGCCTACATTCATTCGTTCCATTATTAATAATAACATAAGTTCTCTGTGCCACTACTTGCATTGTAAAGAGATCTTTGATACAACAGTGTTGCTAATTTAATATCCACGGCAATTTTTTTTTTGTTTCTATACACAGTTATTTAAATGAATAATGTAATTACTTGTTGACATAATCTTATAATTGCTAGCCATAATGATTGGTGATAAATAATTATTTTATGAGTATTGTAAACGATGGCATGTCTAAAATTGTTAGTGTATTTACAATGAAATGCAATTAATTTGTTTTAATAAACAAAATTACAGAAAAAAAGAAACCCTTTTGTGGATTACCTCGGATCGAGATCAATAGTTTTCAATTGCGTAGATTATTTCAAGTTATAAAATTTATCATTTCAATCATTCATAACACAAAATAGTTCATACTAGTCATCAAAGTTTAGAGACCAAAGTAAAAAAAAAAAACATTCTACAGTGTACAGTTTTCAAAAATAGAGACATGGTGTTAAAGTTGGAAATATGATCTTGATCTGATATCAGATAAAACAAAAAATAGAAATAGACTTCAGATGGCTATAGGATGGACGTAAATAAACGTCTCTATTTTACAAATCCCGTATCATTATGCGGCATCTATCATTTATGGATTCAATCTGAGCTCTGAAATTAAACAATTCTATGACTAATGAGTTCGAATTAACATGTATTCTATATTTATGATAACAAAACAATCTTTGAAATAAAAAAAACTTTTTTTTTATTCAATTTAAGCCTGGAGAAGCCAGGGCACTTATGAACGTGAAACAACACTACCAGCGTTTTGGAAACGATTTAGAGTTTAAAGGTTTCTGGGTACAAACGAGTTGTTTGCAAACTACTTACTTAAAATAGTTGTCATTGATTATAAATGTAACTGTAGAATCGCTAATCGCCACTTGATCGATAGTGTCCATTTCAACACAACGCAATTAAAAGAGTTATTTACGCTCTGGTAAATCAAGTCCGAATTGCCAGATATCTGGAAATAAATATAACTCTTTCAAGGAATGCCGTGCTCGGTTCAGATTAGAAATATCAACGTATAAATAGATTTTAAGAAACAACATTTTATTTAATTTCATGGACCGGTTCTACAGTTAATAGTTCCGACTCACGTTTATACTGCACTATAGTCTTAAACCTACCACAAATAAGTTTTTCTATAGAAATTATTACAGAGATTAAAAGCACTTTGATTTTTTGTCATTTTTTTGTTAAATAGGTCCGTCCATGTACTTATGTTGTAAATATTTTTAAAACTGTTTATTAATGAATACGACTTACTATAATATATTCAGCTTTAAATATACTAAGTAGATTTCAATCATAGCTTTAAAAGTTATCTCTTATGCTTAATTTTGACGTATATTTTAAATTATTTTTAATTATTAAACATTACACCCAAAACATGTGTATTTACACGATGAAATTTATTTTAAAGGCAAAATCAAATTATTGTGTGCGTAATATGAAATATAATTATTATTAAATTCGAATTCTTTATAATCGTTTTATTGTCGAACAAAATGCCGTCCTTATATTTTCAATTAATGTTCGCTCAAACATCCTTATTATCGTAGCAAACACGGAAGCTTTTTAGAGCAAACGAAAAATATTAAACAAATTTTCTTTCGGTTTCTCAAACGCGGTCCTACTTAATTTCATCCGGTGTAGCTAGACGGACGAATTGCTTCGGCCAAAAGTGTTTGCTTACCCGGAGCAGTCTACCGCCCTCTTTTAGGGGCAATTTTCTCTGGCAACCTTAACCGTTGAGCGTTTAAGAGAGGATATATATAAATTGTTTTATGCTATCACATCTCCCTACCCTTTTCCCATTTTCATTTGGGGTCGGCGCAACATGTATTCCTCTTCCATTCCTCTCTATTTGTTGTCATTTCCGCATTCACTCCTTTCCTAAGCATATCATCTTTCACATATTCCATCCATCTTTTCTTTGGTCTTCTCCTTCCCAAATAACCACATTCGTATCCAATACCTTTCTTACAACATCCTCTTTCTCCCTGCGCATCACATGTCCATACCAGGACTTACATAAATTTATGTACTCTGTAGCAATACTCATAATTAATCTTCTTGCCTTTATAAGGAGTGACTCAAGTATAATTTCTAAGTAGGAGTTACCTTAGCAAATGGGCTTCGAAGAATTGCTTAACAAAACTTTCAACGTATTTACACGGAGCGACCTTTAACTATCAAAGATCTTCATCATCACATCATTATACCGGCAAGTATGTTATATGAATAGAACTAAAACTAAATAGGTTTAACCCAATATGAGATACGTGTAAGCGACTTTTTTAGATCCGGTTTTTACCATGTATATTTTATGAAAGATCCAATTTAGCACGCGTTCTTTATTATCCAGCGCCATATTTCATTCGTTTATGATTATCTATATATGTGTATAAATCAATTGTGTTCCTATCTATATTCATAGTGACTTTATTAGAATTTATGGAAAAATGAGTCTTTGTTCATCATAAATTCTATGAATCACAAACATTTAATAAAATTGCACAGTTTAATTTTAAATGTACCTTATCTTTATTCATACGATCGCGATAATGGTAAGTCTAATTAAATTTTATTTCGTTTTTTTATAGATTTTAATAATAATGATTATGGAATTTAAGGAAATCACTGCAAAGTTTATTTGTAAAATATATTGTGTACTTGAGTTTTTTTTTTTGTTACTCTGTGAACACAAATTAAAATTCTTAAAAAATCATATGAAATTTTTCGTACACACATCTGTACATACAATACATATATATTATATAAGAAATGGAATCATCATCTACCTTTATTAGCTGTTGTCATCTGAAAACGAAATACTCGTATCAGTACGTCATCTACAGGCATTTGTCAAAAACATTAAATTTGACAACTTCACACATTTTTTTTTTTGAAAAATTTAAAAATTTAGATACGCTACCACATCCTTTAAAAACCCGTGTAAAAACAGTAAGTAATTTAGACATAATTGAAATTCAGAGACGTGATCTTATTTGGCAAATATCATAATTGATATTAAGTACATAATAAAAAAAATTGGAAGTCCGTAGGATGATTGTTTTAATTTTACCGTGAAAGTTAAAAACATCATATATAAAATGTTTCCACACAATAAGACGGATCTCTCTGCACATTTATTGATCGTAAACTAAATGGAAATAACAAAAGCTGCATCATCAGCATAGAAATTCGATGTTAATGCGATTGCAACCGGAGGGATATGATTCAAACGGGATTAGGGCAAAGCACGTTTGACAGGTCGTTAATAAGACTCGCTGCCCCCTGTTAGTTTTGCACCAACCCCACATTGTGTAATCTTACGAGCGTGTTAATAATTTCACGTCATCCTCGTTAAGAAATTTTCAAAATGGGGTGGGTGACTTTCGTGAATTTGTTTAATTATTTTTAGGAAGTTCACGAAGTGAAAATATCGTCCCATTAAATAGAAGAACGACATAATTCTTTATCTGTATTTTTTCATAACTTGCGGGGTGGTAGGGTTTGATAAGTCTTTAGCCCTGCTAGATATAGGCAAGCTTGATGATAGCAACTGTTGATAGATTCTAATTATCGGCTGTCGTCGTCGTTTTGGACTGAACTTTATTTGACATCAGATCAAGTTTAGTCATTTCGCAGAGTTCGAAAATATGGTAGAATAAATTGTCCAAAGAAACAATTTTCCTAATAACCTCCTAATAGGTTATCCTCCTATTATTATCTATAATGAAATAAATAAAGCCTACCTACCCTATAAAGAGTGTGGGGCACCAATTTCATCTTGGGAAATTATTTTAAATATATTATGCAGGCATTCAAAATACCCGATGTTAAATGATCTATAAACGCTATAGCTATTTTGAACTTAGCTTAAAAAAAGACAATTGTACTAAATGAAGTATATATAAGTATATTAGGGTTACCTTTCTGAAAAATGCGAAACGTCTGTAGTGTCAATGCGTATTGCAAACTATATTCTTGTAACCTCATCAAGCAGCCCTGGCACTGCTGCTTAGAGGCGGAAGTAGATGTACCTATAAAACTGAGCATGCAAAAATAGTGAGGGTTCCACTTACTCCATTTTTAAAATTTTAATATTATTGTCCGTGCTGTGTGTCCGTGGCTGAGCCCGCGTTTCATATATTCTTCACTACGTTTTAATGATTTTATACGGACCTCTACTTTTTTTTGTACTAAGATATTACTAAATATTTCTCATAAATTCAAGTACTGGTCCGTAAAACTGCATTGAATAGGATTTGGTTAAAATTTTTAGGACTTTTAGTTCTTTTTACGCAGAACCTTAATTATTTTCGAATTTTAAAAGTACATTAAGTTACCCGGAGTAACTTCAACTATTTACCAAAAAATTGCCGTCAAAATCCGTCTAACGGTTCCGGAGGCTACCCGGAACAAACAGACAGACAAAAATTTGCAAACAGCCACTTCTATTTTATTCATTAGTATACATTATACTTGTCTTTGAAATTTAGTCATTGGAATAAATGTTTCTTTAATCAATGTACATTAATTGTAGAAAACATTTTATAAACAAATTATTGTACACATTTCGTTTTTTATATGCACGATGATCATATAATGTTGTTAATATAACGTAGTTGTATTTGGAGGGGCGTACAAAGTTATATGAATGTCAAAAACGTGAGAATCGGGCCTCGGAGCTGTTTAAACTGGGCCATTACTTCGCAAATGGTTTGTGCAAGAGGTCGCAAAATTCACGCACCGTTCTTTTGAATACCGCAGTTCTGAAATATAGAGCGTAATGTTGAGTAAATCTCGGTGTCATGTAAAATACAAGAGGTTGTTAAGTTTATTTCTTTATTAAATAATTTCATATTTCTCTTTGGACTTTTGTTTCACGACTTCTCTTAAATATATATTTAAAGTGAATATCATCAAATGAATAAATAAATGCGATACAAACTACTTATACACAATAATTAATTATTTACTTACTTTCTGCTAAATATTCATACGTCGTGTTAATTTATTATGATCTTAAATATATGTTAGCGATAGCAAGGTGAGGATTACAGAAGGGAAAACATTTGTGACTCGAAAAACTTCCATTCACATACGTAAAAAAGGCTAAACTTATATTGTTGTGTGACTTACTACGATATGGCATCTTATATGGCTGTGTGTGCTATCTTATACGTATACAGTTAATACTTAAAATAACAATACCGAGTTATCTGGCATTGAGGCCTAAGACATAATAATACTCCTCGCATTATCACTACTATTATGTTATCTAACCCTGAAATTAAATCAAGGCCAAGGCGTTTTGTAAATTAGCACAAACGAAGCAAACTTTTAAAACAGTATTACTTATAATAAGAACTTTAAATAACTTAAATCATTTTCCTTCTTAAACCTTATCTTTACATAATATATAACGCGACGTCTATTTGTATGTACACGAGGTATACAGTTAAAAATAAACATACATTAAACTTATTGTGATTAATGAAAGAAATATAAACGCACTAATAACATGCAATAATGATATTTCATTTATAACCATTGCCATTGTTGTAATAATTGTTTTAAAAGAATAATAATGTAATTATTTATACTTTTCACTTTTACCAGCTTTATTCATTATCACTGCTATTTATATGTAAATAATACAGGTATGTAAGTAAATACTTAGTATAATAAATGATATCTTTGCTATAGACAATGCCATTTCTACTTTCCATTTCTATACACGTTAACTAACTCAGACGACGATTAGTTTGCAGTAAAATTCACCATCAAAGTAATTATAGCTTGGCCCGTGGTCGTCATGCGAACTTGTTTGTACCTCAGTCCGTCCTAGTGACTCATCGAAACGTGGAGGGCTGTGCCCAAATCAAATAAATGACTACGACTAAATAGTTTTTCTTTTTTGAATCTACGATTTATTAAATTGATATTATTTTTATAGCTTATTACATGTATCTATTATAGTAATTCTAACAATGTAGGTTATTATTTAAACTTGTTACTTGAATGGGTCTAAAGTCTTAAAAATTAAATACATGTACTATGTATAATTGTAAAATCGTATTGGATTTAAATTATAAGTGTAACCAGGCGGTAAGGTCGAGAAAATAACAAAGTGCGCGTTTTAGACCAGAAATATTAATAAAATATTTACTACTTCCTGTTTCTAGTTCTTAGTTAATTTTTGGAAATCTTTCATTCGAAATGTGTCAAAAATATGTGATAAATATGATTATTTTGATTAATCTTTAACGGGATATAACATCTTAATATCGGTACATACCGATTCAATATTATACGATATGAAAATTCAGTATTGTATTAACAAAGAGATCTTATTTTACTAACATAAATGCCAGTATTTTTCTAAACAAAACCACTCTTTAAGATTAAGTTGTTGAATTATCGAATATTAACGTACTCTAAAGAGATACACCAATAATCCTTAGTAATGCTTTCAGAAAATGCCATTCTTTATTTCAGTATGCACCGTTATTGTATATTACATGAGGGTGCATTCTCAAGTGTAAGGCAATAATCCTTTTTAACACGGCCATCGCGTGTGTCACCGTTTGTTGGGGTGTCGTGTAATTTTATTTCTCCCCTTAAGTCGCTCGAGACTTAGGTCTCGTGTGGTGATGTAATCTAACCTGTCTGGAGTGAAACTGTTGCTTATTGATGTGTCAAGATATAATTTTAGCACTAGTCGTTTAAGACTTATAAATTGCATAAAATGTTGATGAAGGAATAACTTTTTAATTTGTGCAAGTATTATTTCAGTTTACAAAATTTTCGTCATACATATATGTATTATAAAATTCAAGTTAACACGTTTTCATAAAGCCTGTATTTATCACTTCATCCGGCTGGAGAGCCATATATCTACCATAATGGGCACATAATTCGCCTCCGACTCTGTTCGCTGACGCACTCCGAATGCGGGCAGATCGTGAGCGTCGATAAAATGCGGGTAGTTGAAAGTTTTATAAGGTGGCCGGTAGCGCGGTCTGCTTCCGTGTTATCGTCGACGGGGGGCTTTAAATCAGCATTCTTTTATTCTTAACGCACCTGACGTTTTGTGTGAGTCTACCATTATGTAGAGATCTTAGACAAGTATATAAATATGAATAGTCGTGTATTCTTCCAATAAACGTAATGAGTGAATCGCATGTCTGAAATCATTTGATAAGTCCACCAAAACATTTGGTGGTGAGTACTGCAAGGAACTAACTAGGTATAAAGTAATTTCACTTTCTCATAATGATTTGCCTGGCGTGCTATCCAGTAAGAACATTTAATCTAGTTATTTGTTGGTAATACAACCAGTAGATACTTTAGACACGAGAGTCTTTTAATAATGCTTTGTTGTTACAAATCTTATGTTCCGCAATGAAATTCCATTTTAAAAGTTCAAGGATCACGTCGGTCGTGATCCGTTTCTCGACAAATTTACTTTACCGACATTCTAATTGCTATTATGTGATACCCTGTTATTATCATAAATACTATTTCTAGTCAAGGACCGAGATAAATTTCTTTCATTTTATTTTTGTTCACCCGACAAACACTGTCATAATTATTACTGATGACGAATATTTAATCTCCGCTATAAAGATTGAATCGAGAATGGCTTTGTGGTAGCTTACTGATATCTTAGTTTTTTAAAAGCAAATCATTGTCATGAAACCATAGTGTAGCAAAACAAATTGAAAAACGATCTTCAGTTTTGATGACCTGTATATAGACCCCAAAGCACATATCGCCTTAAAGCAACTGGACTTGAAAGCCAGTTTCCTTTCTAGGTTTACAGTTAAACCATCTTCAGGAACATTGTCACTTGCCGCAGGTCGAAATAATGAGTAAATATTTGCCAATAATTTAATTACAATACGTTTACGTGCGAGACTTTTTTTTAAATACATATAATCATTTTTTTTTTTCCGATGGGACACATGTGTGCCAGTGAGAGTTTTTGGCGGAATCTCAGTCTGTCATGTAGCAGTTATTTTCTTTAATTCATTAAATTTTGTGTATTTGACTCTGTATAATGTAATCTTGTGACGTTTTGTGTGATATAGTTTGGTTATTGTGTTCAAGTTAAGTTTGTTATAAAAGATAAGTCGTAACATATATTCTGAGGTGCCGACAAAGTTACATGGTAAGTTCGAGCAGAATGGGCCACCGTTTTGCCGGACCTTGGTAACGCTGATAGAAGATTGAAAAGACATCTTACCCACATGACACTGGCACAAATTGTGTGTACACAAATTGCCATTAACTATAAAAATAAAAAGTTTGCCAGTATTCAGATATAGAACCTGGAGTCTTTTCTATTAACATCATTAGAAAAGGTAAAATAAAACAATAGAATACTACCACAGCAAACAATGGCTAGTGGACAACAAGTCTAGTGTCTATTTAAAACATAATTGGACACACAAAAGCTGTTGACATCGACCCGGAGAGAAATGCACATTTCGTGAAAGCTCTTGTCGTTTGAAATCTAAATAACATATATATTAGTTTCAATGGACGCTTTCTATCTGTTTATTATTAGTGTGTTTATTTTCTTTTTAAATTTAATTTATTCTTGAGTTAATTTATTAGTCTAGAGGCTATTACTAGTCTCGTATTTTATTGTAATGAACTGTAATGTAGTTGTTGCCTTTCAGTTGACCTTTTGTTATAATATTGCGTTTACAAAAATCGTTAATATTAAAGTAGGGTCTATTAACAAATCATTGACCGATTAAAGGTTTTATTTTTTTGTAATTTAATAACTATTAATATGTGTTAACAAGTATTTATGATAAACTCCGTTATAACTTTTAGGCTTTGTGGTTCACTGACCATTAAATTCTTTAATCAATGAAAACATTCTTTGTTTTAAGTATTTTTTTTTACTTTTAATGTAATCATTTGATGAGACAATTAAGATTTTTTACGATTGTGTTATTGATAATGCGGTCATGAATGAATACGTCACTATATCGTTTTAGTAGAGGCCTGGGTATTATAATTTATAAGTACTTATATTTAATAAGTCGATTACCCAAAAAAATGAGACAATAGAAAAACAATGGATAGTTGGCGTAAACGCCAGGTTAGTGCTCAAGGGGTTAAGTATAAATAAATAGTCGGAATAAATTTGAATGTACATATGTATGGTGTTAGAAATGAAAGTAAACAAGCTGAAACTAACAGATTCGAAAATAGGGAAATAAAGCGCTCGGCTATTTTTGCCTATCCCTGTCGGTTATGAGTTATAGTTGAAAATGTTTTGGCTATTTTAAATATGTAATGAAAGAGAACTATTTGGCATAATTGATACTTTGCCTGTACATTGTTCCTAAATGCAGATTTTTTATGTTACCTTTGAAAAAGTACTTGGGTATTTATCGCTTGTATCAAAAAGTATTGTTTCTTTTACGACGAATAATTATTATTTTCTGAATAATTAAAAATATATTTAAGTATTTAATACTTGAAATCACTACATTATATAAAAGTCAACGCCTCTCTATATGTCTACGCGATAATTAGCTTATAACTCTAGAACCACTGAACCTATTTACTTGATTCTTTTTTTAAATCGTAGGTTAGCTTATCTGGTCATGTTTTAGTATATTCTTAATATATTAAATAATATGTACGAGTAAATAAAATAGTACATAGAAAAGTAATCTGAATTTTAAAAAAATATTTATAATATGATCATTTTTGTGTTCTTTCTTTACATCATTATCATTACATTATATAAAAGTTATTAAAAAAAACACTGGCCATAATTTTTATAATTCAATATAATCTCACCCGCATTACTACAATTTTTATTTATACCGTAAACAATAGTTTTTTCGGAAAATTATTAACCGATTTTTTTTAATTTTACCATTAGAACGAATTAAATTTAAACATTCATTTTGCAATGGTTCTTAAATGTCTACAGAATGATTTGTTATAGTCCCTTTATTTACTCGTGGCATTTATATTGAAATAAATTTATTGTTACGTTTTGTTCACGGTTGCGTTATCAGTTTTTTTTATTATTTTTTTTTACGCGGTACAGGCCAGTGCTTTGGCCACAAAATCACCTGATGTTAAGTGACGATGTGGTCCAGGATGGTAAACACACTAAGACTAGAGGTACTGGTTGTCATTTGATGCTGGCGGAACGCACGTATTGGTATTTGGCGACAGGTTTTCAAACTTAAGGGTGTTAGCTACCCAGGCGGACATCAATCGAAAACGCCCTACCACTATGCAAATTCAAGTGTCGACTACTCTCCTGCCATTGCGATTAGCAAATTTGGAAATAAGGAAATAAGGATATTGAAATAAGGAATAAAATATCTAGACTTCCTGAGTGAGTTCAGCGTATGTAGTACAATCTGCATGAGTATATATAATACAATATATTCTATCTTTCTTTCTTTCGAGCACAACAATATAACCGTATATACTAAAATTACCAAACAATATTATAGAAAACAACGTCTGTCCGTTAGTCATTTCATATTTTTAACTCGAGAACAGAGTTAATCGGATTTTAAATTACTTTTTTCTTTTTTTTTTTTTGCAATTATAGACGCGTCTTTGTCCTGGTTTTAGCATATATATTGTTTTTATTAGACAATATTTATTTTATTTAATATGACAAACAAAACAGGACACAGTCAAATATAAATACAATGAAAAAAATCTTAGAGCTAGGCTGAATATATAGGATAGATTTTATAGGAAAAATAATAAATTAAGTCAAAAAAACAATTAACACCGGTAGTCTCTTGTAATATAATTTGTTTTATTTTATTTATAAAAAGGTAGTTTTATAATGAGCTCAATAACTAAATAAATATCGGTATATATTTTTTTTATTATACAACACTAAATTAAGAACATTAAGCACGACTAGCAAAGCAGTATTAATTCTTTGATGATGTATATTATTTATTCCTTTACAGGATCCAATTTAGTTTCATAGTTCAAATAAAAAAAGGCACGAGGTGTTTTTAGTTTTATTGAAATAAAAAAAATTTAGTAAGTTTTATTAACCCTACGTGACGAACCGTGAGCAAACCATTAGGATATAAGCCAAAAATTTAGATTTAAAAAAAAATATACAACAAAAACAAAATCAAATATGTACGTATTTAACCAATAAGTCCTTTACAAATTCAGAGGTCGAACAAAATATTTTTATTTTTTATTTTTATGAAGAAATATCCAATGTATTGTAAATCCCTTGACAGCTTAATCAATTCAGAGGGATTACTGACCAGTTGAAGGCAATAAGACATTTATTGCAACTACGAGTAGACTGAAGGTTCTCTGTCATGCGAAGCTCATATTTCATGTTAGAGGTCAAATTTGACATTCGCCTAATACGCTTACCTCTTGTTGGTATATTTTTTAATATTGGAAAATATTTTAAAAAACGCGAAATGCAGTAAATTCCTGAACCCAAAGAAAATTAACTAAAGTTTCTAACTATAAAATCAGCCTAATAATATGATGAAGGAAAACATCGTGAGGAAACCATAGCATGGTGGTGGAGCATTTTCTAATTATGCCCGCCTGAGTAGCTAGCACCCTCAAGTTTGAAAACTTGTCGCCAAATACCAATAGGTGTGTTTCAGCACAAACACTTAAGAACCAGTACCTCAAAGCTTTACGTGTTTACTATCCTGGACCACATGGTCACTAATATCAGGTAAGATTGTGTTTAAAGCACTTAGCCTGTACCGTGTAAAAAAGACTAGTCGTTTTGTCACCCCACTTACAAATCACCAAAAGTCACACTCGTTTATGGCCGTATTGTTTGTAAAGGACACTTTAAAAACCTCGACATTCAATTAGCTTCGCGTGTTAACGTAAATATTATCCAGTTAAAAAAAATTAAAAGCATGTAAAACGCTCGTTAAGATGCGTACAACACGGACGTATAGATCCGGGAATAACTTTGAAATTATTGTTTTAACAGACCACCGCTTTTTACGTTGGTATCTTGTTTTTTAATAATCTGATAATGTTGAGAAACCGTGGAATGGTATTGTTTTTTTTAATTATTACAAATTCGGTACTTTGGAATCCAATGTATTATCTATAGTAACAAATAAAATTGAAGTGTACACTGTACAGACACTTTTGGAATGTATTTTTTTTTAGTCAATAGTGTATATTGAAATTAATGTGTAATGTATATGAACCTATACCAAAAATACAATTTTTAAAATTTTTGTATGTCGTTCTGCTGGTACTGGAATAATCTCCGGATAAGCTGGGCCGATTTTGATGGGATTTTTTCTTAGATATAAACAGATTTGATTAAATTTTTCGAAAACAATTAGGGAACAATGTAATATAAAAATGAAAACTCTTGAATACTGATAGGTATTTGAATTTGTGAGTAATATCTTTGCTTAATGTTAGTAATGATTAATTTTGGTACATAGTAAAAAAAATTTTTGGAAAATATTTAGGGTTTCCTTATAAAAAAAAAAATTCAGTGAAGAATTTAAAAAAACTCGAGTGCGGCAGCGGGTGTCCTACCTAGTTACAATGTATACCAGACACAAGTTTCGATTTTTGAACTCAAGATGTTAGTTAGCCTTTATACTTAATAAAGGTATAAAGTACCTAATACATGAAAAGGATATAACTAAATATCTAAATTTAAAATTAATATTGGTCTAGTAAAAGAGCAGTAGCGAGTTACGAATATGGAATGTAACAACATAGCATCAAAGAAGCATTGATGCATGTATCGGTATTGGACAAATTTGTAAATTTTTTATAACTTATTTAAAATAGGTATTAGTTTAATAAGCTATCGTACTGCACAGGTGCCACCCACGTTCGGGTCTTCTCATTTAAAGCTATCAACACATGTTTCCCTGTATAAAAAAGCCTATAAATAGACGTCCCTGGATGTTTTATCGGCCATAAAGCCACATGCGGACTCTCTCTCGTCGATACATAGGGGAATAAACATACCCTTCCGTTCTTTGAAGTGATAAATAGTGAAAATAAAATTGCGTTATGTTTTAAGTATAGAAAATAGTTTTTTAGTGTATTGAAATCACAAAAAAGTTAATTAGAATGTACTAGATGTAAAGTGATGTTCAGTAACAACTTTAAAGGGGGATAAGCTTAACCCTAGCCTAGTCCTATTAATGGAACATCCATACAAACAGTAAGATAATAAAGCGACCATTGCTACTTCTTAGATAAAGGGGTTGCAGATGTTTTTTAGTTGTCTATATTTCCTAACCAACTATGTTGTATTTCTTTTTTTATTTATTTCTATAATTTATTTAAAAAAATATTTGAATTACCATGTAGTTTCTACGTGTTTAACAGATTAATTATAGTACCACGTTTTTAGTCATTTTCCTTTGTGATATTAATGTTTTTATTTGTCCCACTTGAAGAGTTAGGGGAAAATTTTTAGTTATAATTTATGATCTGACATTAATATACTCTGTAGGTCATCCGAGATAGTGAATAGATAGTTAATACAGTGATGATAATAATAATAAGTAAATGTTTTCTCAACGATAACCGTATGCTTCATTGTTTAGATTGAGTTTCTCATAATGAGGCTATAATGGTGTATCACGGACCGCATTTTTTATTGGTATGAAAACATAGTCTACACTCGAATAAAGGTACTAAAGGGGTTGATGAATATAAAAAAATATTAACAACGTATAAGTAAAGCCTCCTTCCTTCAATTTTTCCAATAAGTAAGTGCTAAAAACTTTCCATTTTAGGTTATTTAATAAACGCGAAAGATATACAGAGTACAATACAAAATTATCAAGGAACAAAAACCTCAAAATAGGGAGTCTATATGTTATAGTTTTTTTAAATCGATTTTTTTTATATAAAATAATTTCCTCTTTTAGCCTATCTATACCTATAATAAAAGGCTAGAGGGACGAAATCTGTATATTGAAATTTCAGAAAAAATACCATGAGGGGTTTCAGAATCGGCAACAGAACACATTACGATGGCTTTTAAATTTTTTTTGCCTGTATGTCTGTCTGTTTATTAATTTGTTCACCAATCACACAAAAACTACTAGACCGAATTGGATGAAATTTGTTATGATTGTAGTATATACTCTATAGTAACATTTAGAATACATTTTTATTACATACTATATACTTGCATTTATATAATGCGTAAATAGCGTTTTATAAAAATATGTGTTTGCTAAAAGTAATACATTAATAGTGAAATGACTAGAAATAAAACTAAATTAAATCAACATGATGGCGCTATACCCTTTTAAAAAATAATTTAGACTGTTTTGAAACTCTCCAAGGACGTAAATAATCTACACTAAATAATACTATAATAATAAAAGGTGAAAAAATCTTGTTTGACTGTCTTATCTGTATATTAATTTGTTCAAAAACTACTGAATATCGATTTCGATGAAATTTGTTGTGGTAGTAGTTTACACTCTACAGTAATATCCATGTATCTTCGTTTGCTTTTTTGTTTTGAATGTTTTATAACATCATCATCATATGTATTACGGCTTACATACTATAATCTTAAAAAGTCGTAATAACTTTTTAATGTGGGTGGGTAATATCGTTTCTTTCACTGACTGACCTTTAAAGTATCCGCTTTCTTATAGCTAAACAATTTACTTCGAGTTAACTAACCTTGCTGTCGTTTAACTGTAAGCACAGGTAATAATTGTAAGTGAAAGCATACAATTTCAAGTGGACTGGAACACAGTGAAATTGTTTTACGACGGAAATTGTTGTTTAGTAAGTTTCTAATAGGTATGATCATTCGATTCTATGTACCCCTGTGTAGTAAGTCCTGATATTGATATAGACATAATGTATTGGATAACTTTTTTTTTCATGTATTAAGTTCGGTGGTTTGACCACAATCTCAGCTGATGTTAAGTGACGATGCGGTCCAGGGTGGTGAACACACTAAGCCTAAAGGCACTGGTTCTCAAGTGTTACTGCCAGTAGGTGTGTACCGACCTATTGGCGAGATTTTTCAATTTTAAGGGTGGTAGCTGTTCAGGCGGGCATTATTAGAAAATGCTCTACCACCATGCTATGATTTCCTTACGATGATGTTTTCCTTCGCCGAAAGGTCAGGCTGATTTTAGAGTTGAATAGGTGGACTGGAATCCGCATGCATTAACGCGGAATCCGGCCACACTACCAACTGCGGCATCATCGCTGCTTCACTAAGTCAACTTAACTTCTTTGTATAATAGTATATATATATATATAAATATTAGTTATTATAAATTATCAGTATGTTACAACATCCAACGAGACAAAGTTTTGACTGGCGATTTTGGAAGATCCTTTTAGGCGTGTCGAAAAGATTTATCGCCATGTGGGAGCTATCAGGAAGATTTGTACACCCGCTGAGTACAGCACATTTTAGAGATCAACTGGTTCACTTAAAGCTATAATTTTTTTTTTTTAATCAAAAACTAGCATAAAAGCCATTTATTAAAATTGACTAAAATGTTACCTGGTATTAAGTGACGTTGTGGTCGAAGAGAGAAGACCTACCTGTAGGTGCTTAGCAACAGATTTTTAAATTTAAGGGTGGTACGTAGCCAGGTGCTAGCACCATGCTATGGTTTCTTCACCTTTTTTTCTTCACCGAATAGGGTAGGTGGATTCGAAACTGTCCAGCCACCAGTAATACAATTAAACTACCACTGAGCGATCATCACTTCAATATGCTTTTCTTTTTTTTTACACGGAATAGGCTCAGTGCTTTGACCACAATCTCACGTATGTTAAGTGACGATATGGTCCAAGATGGTAAACACACTAAGCCTAGAGGTACTGGTTCTCAAGTGATGCTGTCAGACCATACCTATGGGTATTTGGCGACAGATTTACAAACTTGAGGATAGTAGCTACCCAGACGCTACCGCCATGCTATGGTTTCCTTCACCGAAAGCTCATGCCGATTTTAGAGTCGGATAGGTGTGGATCGAACCCACGCCGATTGACGCGGAACCCGGCCACACTACCCGCTGCGCCATCATCGCTTGTATCGCTCGCTTTTTCACTTGTTTAGAACTACATAAACTAATTTAATTATTTTTAAACTGTACGGCTTCATCAATATTGAAGTAATACAACTATGTAGTGAGTTACATACAAATACAGAACTATAGGTTACTTGTAGCTACGAAAAGTTAATATATTATTGACTTACTAACTCGTCCGCCGAATGATCTACTCGTGTTTTTATCAAAAAGAGGGTATTTCCACTGTATGGAAACATATACATGTATCGTTTATTATTTATCATAATTTGGATTGGTTTTGTTTGGTATTGCAAATATAAATTTTTACACTGAGTCTGCACTACTTAATATGGTTAATATACTTAATATGAAATGGTGATAGGTCTCGATTCTAATATCGTCTGTACAATGCACAAGCTCGTGTCTCTATCTTGTGACCGTATTCAAAAAACTGTTTTGGGCATCGCGCGTTTATTTCTGGAATAGTGGGAAAGTGTGATTGGTAATAAACATGGTTTGTTTCCAGGAGACGGTTTTATGGTAATATTGTTTTTGTTGTTTCTAGTACTAAGTTTAGTAATTTTTAGTTACAAATATATTAGGAATTTCAGATGTACTGGCTATAACTTTTTATTTAGAATAACTAAGGAAGACTATAGTTGTGGACATTATTTATTTAAGATGACAAATTTTGTTCAATATGTAAATTTATGTATAAAATGTGTCATAATATAAATTATAAATAAACGATTTTTGGTTGTAGGCGGCTAGAAAAATATTAATGTTTTGTCCTTATAAAATAACATGTTGATTGTCCGTGACTTTTGCTGTAATATCAAGATTTCCTTGATGTATTTCTGTGATTTCGAATACGTTGGATATTTTTTTTAAATCTCGCCCACAGCTTTGATTATGGCACGTGATCCATTCTGATTTAGCGTTACGATTATCATAATCTTGTTTTTCAAAATGGAAAGGAACCCCCGTTTCATCTGCGTGATTTGAATTACGATGTCGGCGGTCCATTGGGAGGCATTTCATAGATAGGGGCTTCTGATCCGAGAGAGAATGCTTCTTTTTTATTAACTAGATAACATACAATATTTTTTTCCCTATTGCTATAGTTATTGTTATCTACTGAATATATACTTATCATAAATAACTATTATTAATTCAAATCTCTCTCTTTCAATAAAGTTTTAACTCATAATAGTATCATTTCCATTGATAAGAGATCCCTAAAATGTATAATAATAGGGCCATTAGTTGGACCAATCAGATCAAATCTTTGGATTGGACTATTGTATGAATGCAACGAACTGAAGACCGACAAAGTAGAGCGACGGTGAGATAGAATCAAAGATCCCTTGATCATGCTTGACAACCGCAATCACTCTTCAAGTGTGATTTGACTCAAATAAGTTATAATATATTTGGTTGTTTTATTAACTTATATGATAGTGGAGATGGTAGTGCGGTCGGATTGAGTGTCAATGGACGCGGGTCGAGCCCTCCTATCCAACTCTAAATTCAGCCTAAACTTTCGGTGAAGGAAAACATCGTGAGGTAATCATAGCATGTAGGTGTATAGGCAATAGGTAAGTAATAATGCCCGCCTGGGTCGCTACCACCCTCAAGTTTGAAAACCCATCGCTTAATACTAATAGGTGTGTTACTTGAAAACCAGTACTTCTAGGTTTAATGTGCTTACTATCCTGGACCACATCGTCACTGAACATCAGGTGATATTGTGGTCATACACACTGAACCTATGCCGTGTGAAAACAAAAATGTTTTGAATTCAACTGATTTAAAGTAGGCTTCCAATAACGTAAAACGTTGTTTTCTTTTTTAATGCTATCTGTTTTTTTGTGTTATTAAATCAAAATAACTTCTGCGTGCAATGTGAGATAACTTATTATCCACACCGGAACCAGACAGCATGATGATATAGTGCAGACACTGCAACAGACTTTATCAATTTGAATTCGATTAAAATTATATTTGCTAACAGCGCCAAACAGCTAACGAATGATTTTATTCACGACCATCGATACTCTTAGTTTTTACTCCTGAAAATATTACAAGACATTTAAAAAAAACAGTAAATAATTTCGCTAACATATTAAAAATGACTTAATATTAAGTAAGTCACTAAAGATGTACCTACTGCTCGTTTAACATTACAGGTACTAATAATGTTACTCACAGTATTAGCAGGTGTTATTAGTGATATGAGTAGTAGAAGCTGCAAAAAATGTACTGATTTTATTGTAATTTCACGAAAACTTTGCCGTTTTAAAAACGTAATTTCTTAAGTTACCTATTACAACAAATGCCTTAAATATCTTTCATCAACAAAAGCCTGTATCAGTGAAGTGTATCTCTAGCGGTGAAACTCTTAATTCTTTTAATATCTTTGACCGTTAAGGAGTAATCTATCTTACATTTGAAATCTTTCGTGCCAGTTATTGTACACTGAATTCGTACTACCTATATTTTTGTTTATAGTGCTGTGTCTGGTTACAATTATATTTCCTCCAATTTCTATTCTGATTTATATTAACATTATAAATCGTTTTGGGTGCTAACTAGAGTCGAGATTTATACGGTAACTTTTTATTATTATTCTTGTGAATAATTAATATTAATAATAATAATTAATTTTGTATTAATTTATGTTTAATTAAGTATTCATTTATAGAACAAAGTCGCTATTTGTCTATCGACTACTTCTACATCACGCAAGGAATTTTTATACGTTTTTCACTTTTAGATATATATATGCGGCGAAAGGTTATGTCATATTTAAGCTTATATGTAAGTAGAAATTATTAAAATTTTATAAACCAAGTCGCCAAAAAATTCCACGACTTACGTACGTAGTCTAAACCTTAAGAGATACATTAAAACGATGTACCGGAGAATTGTAGTTCGTCTACTATTGACTAAGAATAACATCGTTTCTCTCTGGATTCAATTCTAAAGTCAACACCGACGAAATTAAGTTCAGTTATGTTTATAAATTGACTCGTCTCATATGAAATCATCAATATGTTTATCCTTGACAGTATAATATGTAAGATTAAACGCAATTCATTTGATTATTCGCGATTGCTACAGCGAAACATGGACTTTGTTTCGTGTATCTTATGTGTGCGCAAGTTTTACGTAATCCATGCGAAGCGAAAGGTGAACCTTGTTAATATTTAAACTTATATATCATCATCGTTATTATTACATATACATATATTTAAGGGTATAAATTATATTTGGTAAATGATAAAATCCTATACTTAAGTACCGTTTAGTATACAATAGGTAAGGGTACATTTCGAGGTTTCACTTCTGTCGAGTCCCCATGGCTGTCTAGTTTTTTTTTTAATTCATAACGAATACCCTATTATAATAAGTTTTAATTTTTGTATTTAGTATTGAATACAATGCTGTTATCATTCGAATAAGCAGTATCCTCTGTAATTTGAACAGCGAACTAGAGACGTTAGGCAATAGTTTGAATGATTACATAAATGGAAAACGGTTCGGTCATGCGACAACTGATTCTATTACGAAACACATCTCCCACCGTGGTCCTTTGTTCGAGGGGAAATGTCTCGTTCATCGATAATATTCGTGACTTGAATCCCATTTGTAATTCTATCTTATTATATTTCGTCGGCTCTTAGTTCGATGACCCTGTAAAGAACAAATCCCTATTAATTAAGGATTATCTATTTCTTGTTGGTATTACAAGAAATCGAATTAATAATCCAGATGCAGAACAATCACTCTAAATCTAATTTGCGACTATAACTTGAGGCGATTGTACCTTAGCGAACTTCAAATTGTTGATATAAATACATTTAGGGTATTGTCTTGTTCCCTTATAGGCAGTTACGATTTTCAATATGAAGATCCATCGCAACTATCCATTCTGACATTTATACTAAAGAATTATTTAATAAATAAAGAGTGCAAAGTTTGAACGAAGTATTACCTTACCACAAAGCATTTACTCGGTTCTCGGAAATAACAACTATCTTTTTCATTTTAATTACGTACATAAGGAGTATTACGTATGGAAAATTTTGGATATTTTTCACTCATCCCCCATTGGCATAATTAAAAAAAAATCGAAAATTAATATATAAACATTGTTTACGTGATCGCAATGTCCGCCCGTCTCCCGTGTCATCAATAATAAGCAAACCACAGAGCCCCGCATCCCATTGATTCTTGCGTTTACTTGAACAACCCCTAATTACATAGATCAGCATTTCACTTACCAACAATTATAATGTATGCTTATTTATTACTGTTATAACATTTAAAAATAAACGTCTTTTTTTAAGCTTTTCGTAAGCGTGGTTTGCGATTAACATTACATTCAAATCATGTGATTTTTTAAGTGATAACTCCAGTAGCGACGTTGAACGATTCATGGGTTATTTTTTTAGATTCGCGTTACCAATACTATGTCGTCAGCCGTCAACATGCGGCAGTATGTCACTTATAAGATTTTAAGTACTGGCGCTCAGAGTTAAATAATAACATTTTACACTTATTACTTATTTTAAACAAAATGACAATACAATGTTATACATACATAATTATTGCCGGAGTCCCAATAGATGTAAAAACCAGACAAATGTTAAATGTTAGGTTATGTTAAGTATTTAAATGAGCAGGGGGCGACGCGGTGCTTGCGAAAGCCACCCCGTGTCGCCCCCATCCCAAATGCAGCGGACGGCCCCGGGGGGTTTTAGTGGGTATTTCCGGGCGACTCTCGCCCGGGGGAGTCCCACACTGGCACGGAACTCGTCACTCCGTGCCCCCTTATCTAGGGTATTTGGAGGACTTTGATCCTCCAAATACAATAGATAAGGGTAGTGCGTAAATGCATTTCCCCCCAAAAAAAAAAAAAAAAAAAAAAAAAAAAAAAAAAAAAAAAAAAAAAAAAAAAAAAAAAAAAAAAAAAAAAAAAAAAAAAAAAAAAAGTATTTAAATGAGTGAGTAAAATTATGAAATTTAATCATTAAAAAAAACCAGTTTTTTCCAATGATTCGAGTTTACACTTCTGTCGACAGTCTCTATGACTGTCTTGTTATTTTTTTTTCCAATGCTTAATATATAGAAGATACTTGATAAAAAATCATTAGATATTCACCGGTTTAATTCGTAATAAAAAAATATAAAGTAAGGTACGATGACCAACGAAACTTGACGGACACCGGTCTGACGACTCTCTCGGACTGGTTGTGTTAATACGGCGAAAACAAACTTGTGCATAAAGAACTGACTGCGGACTAACCGTGTTAGTATATACTCACATACATAACCTCACGCCTCTCTCCCATAAGGGTAGACAGACTACATCCTTTCACCTACTACGATCTGGACACACATCTTGACACAACTTAAGATAGTAATAGGTGTGCACAGAAGACAATCATATATACATATATATAACAAAAAGAAGACTATAAGGATTTAATCGTAGCAGATTTAAATAAGCGTTATAAAGTAGAATTCGTTCGGAAGTTAAACATTGATTATAGTCATTTTTAAAAAATATGAAGAAAAATATTAGTAACTCTTTCCAATTTTTTTATTGATAATAATAAAAAAGAAAATAATAAAGAAAATCGCTTGATAAACAGAAGAGAAAAATGTCCTAGTTTTTTTTACAATTCCTATTTATATTTTTAAATTATTATATTATAGAGTAAAAAATTTGAATTATTTTCATTAATTAGTTTTAATATCATAAATGCAAGGACAGAAAGAAATTATTAAACACTTTTTTTTAATAATACCGTTCTTATTTAATGAGTATAAAAATAGAAAAAAAAATTAGGGTTAATAACGGATATAGTCAGCGATTTGTACGTTATAGAAAATAATATGTTATTAAAGCAGTACAAACTTGTGGTAGAAATTGATAATTCGTATTTGTTTTAGAGGTAAACAAAACCATTTGTAATTTTGTATAACCTAAACTAAAATGTGTCCCTATTAATATGAACTACAAATATATTTAATGTGTGGACTGTGTTTTTGAAAGGTTTATTAAATAATATGTAAATTAAGAATTGATTTGATACTGTTATATTATTGTAAGTATAGATACGATTGGAGTTGACGCCCTTGTGGATTATCAGGGAGATGCGATGCGGCGTCTGGTTAATTGAACGAGACGTCGCGGATGCGGCTTGTTAGTGCACGCTCCTAATTAACACTTGTTAAATATTTATTTATAGGTGCAATGGTGTTCTTGGACTCATTTATTTTTCATACAAACACTAGCGCCGGTCGCGTATACTAACAGACAGATTGATAGATGTTGCCTTTTAATTAAATGTAAGGAAAGAACACGATAATGCAAATTTTTGTGAAGTTTGTTTATCTCTTCCTATGTATTTATACGTATAGTCTAACCTTACAAAATATATACCAATACTTGGTCAAATTTAAAACAATAATCATGTAAATCCGCTCAGTGGTTTTTAATTAAACGCCAACTAACTGACAGACAGATAGACGTTGTCTTTTATATACTGGATGGATTTATTTGCACGATAGGGATACATATTTTGAATCCGGTATTTTTTAATTTTTGAAGAATAATAAAAGAAAAATATTAGCAAGTCAAAAACAGCCAAAGAACTTGATGAAGCTTGTATAACTTATATAAAAGTATTGATATTAAATTAATAAGCAAAATTTTGACATATGCTTGAGGATTTCTGGATGGAGTAATTTTATAACGTTAATAATTAAAGTTGTTTTTATTTATTTACAGGTAAATATCTTGTGTAGAGGTGGAGTTTTTAATGAAAAATTCGTAAGTATTAATTATAGTATAATGTCAATATTTTACTTTTCAACCCTATATAACAAAATATTTAAAAAAAATAACCCTAGTAGTTTGTACTGTGTCAAATTATTGAGACTTTCAAATAATATTACAACAATCCTACTTATGTATAAAGATTCGGTTTTTACTAATTCTAATGATCTACTCGAAGCGATGGTGCCGCAGTTGGTAGTGCTTTCGGATACCGCATCGATGGACGAAAGTTCGAACCCACCTAAATATATAATAAGCCTGAGCTTTCGGTGAAGGAAAACATCGTGAGCAATTCATGGAATGGTGGTAGAGCATTTTCTAATAATGCCCGCCTGGGTAGCTACCACACTCAACCAACAGCTGTCTTCCGGCAACATCACTTGAGAGCCAGTACCTCTAGGATATGTGTTTAACATCCTGGAATACATCGTCACTTAACATCAGGTGAGATTGTGATCAAAGCGCTGAACCAATAAAGTAAAAAAAAATATTTACCAAACCAAATATCTACACTAATAAATAAAATTGAAGTGTCTGTTCGTAATGACAATTTTTTTTTTACTAAATAGATATGAATGTATATTCGATACCTAAACCAAAAATATTTTAAAATTTTTGTCTGTCTGTTTGCTCCGGGTTATCAGCGAAACGGCTGGACAGATTTTGACGGGACTTTTTTTAGTAGATAGGTGAAGTTACTCCAGGTAACTTACGGTACTTTAAATTTTCGAAAATAATTAGGATTCCGCGTGAAAACGTTAAAACTCATAAAAAATTTAATAAAATCTGATTCAATGCACAGTTTTTATGGGAAATTTCTTGAATAAATGAGAAATTTATTTACTTTATCTTACTACTAAAAAATTATTAGAAAAAAATTAGTGTTCTGCATTAAAAAAATTAAAACGCAGTATAAATCAATTCGGTTTCATCTCATGTACCGATTTATCAAACATTTACTTAACCCCTTGAGCACTAACCTGGCGTTTACGTCTGCTTTCCATTGTTTTCCTATTGTCTCATTTTTATGGATAATCGACATATTAAAGTGTGATCTCACCTTCATATGACGAGCCAATTATTATTAGATATTATGAGGATAATTAGTAATACGACGGATTGATAATTAAAATAAATATTTTGTATTATACTTGAAGGATTTTGTCGTGTTTGTTACAAGTGAATATGGGAACAAGGAACGCGATGGGTTCTCATTTGTTTTAAATCACTATTATTTTCGATTTGTTCTATATTCGTAATTTTGAAGAAAATTAGTGAATTTATTAGTAAACTAGTTGTGAGCCCGCGGCTGCGCCTGCCTTTCATAAATGTACTTCACAACGCTTTAATATTGTGACTTTAGTATTTAATAAGTGACGATGTGGTTCAGGATGGTGGTATTTGGCGACAGGTTTTCAAAGTTGAGGGTGGTAGCTACCCAGGCGGGTATTAAGAAATGTCCTACCACCATGCTATGGTTTCCTCACGATGTTAATTATCTAACTAAAAAAAAGACCCGGCAAAATCGGTCCAGCTGTTCCGGAGATTACCCATTACAAACAGACAGACAAAAATTTTAACAATTGTATTTTTGGTATAGGTTTCGTATATACATTCATATCTATTTAGTAAAAAAAAAAAATGACATTACAAACAGATACTTCAAATTTTTTTAACTGGTATAGATTATGAACGGAAACCCTTCAAACTATATAAAAAGATGATTGATAGAGCTTAACGTTCACATCGTATAAGCTGGACTTAATCCTGCTTTCCTTTTTTATTCCTTTAAAGGGCTCCGATGTAATTAGCTATTTATGGAATTACCAGATGTTCTCCTTATTTTATAGGAAAACTGTCAGCCATTGGGTAAATCATGATACGTTTCAACCGCTATATCCAAGTTATTATGTTAAATTCTGAGTAATTATACGACACTCTAGCATTGTTATAATGTGATCAAAAGGTTATTGCGTTGTCATTTTGATTATGTAAGTAAATAAATTTAAATTGTTAAGGATACAAATTACAGGATGTATGTATTACACCTATATCTATTTTATATCTATGTATACCTATTTTAGTTATTCGTATATATGTAATTTGAAAACAAGGAAAGTAACATATGACATTAAAAAAAATTACAATGCGAGTAATAGTTGAAATAGTACAATCTACACTACATTATTGAAGGTTATCTATCTTTTTAAATGGAATATATGTTGGAACTAGCTGTCCGCACGCGATTGCGCCCGCGTTTATATATTCTTTACTGCGTTTTTTTTATACGGAACCGTATTTTCCTAAAAAATATTAGTACTAAGATAAAGTAAAAACATTTCTCATAAATTATAGCACTTGCCCGTATAACTGTGCATCGAATCGGATTTTATTTATTTTATGAGTTTCATTTTTTTATGCGGAACCTCAATTATTTTCGAAAATTCAAAGTACCCTAAGTTACCCGGAGTAACTTTAGCTATCTACCAAAACAAAAACCCGTCGAAATTGGTCCAGTCGTTCCGGAGATTACCCATTACAAACAGATAGACACACAAAAATTTTATAAATGGTGTTTTCGGTACAGGTATCGTATATACATTCATATCTATTTAGTAAAAAATAATAATGTTGACATTACAAACAGACATTTTAATTTTATTTATTAGTATATTATTTATATAAAATTCGCAAATGATGCTGTCATCATTAAGATGACTAGAATTTTGTATGTATGTATTGTTGTTTGTTATATATAATGTAACAGTGTATACTATATAAACAGAAACGTATATAAATATATGAATGAAAATGTAAATCTCCCATTTAATCAGAAATATTCTGTAGCGCGCGCGGCCTTTCTATAAAATCGTCCGAAGTCATAACAAATATTTTTCATTCCTAAAAAATCTGTATTTAAAGTTTGTATATTTACGTTTGTGAAAGAGTAATTAAGTGTTACAGATTTTTTTTCTTAACGACTTATTTAAATATTGGTTTTATAAATAAAATAAATTGTGAGAATTTTAAATGACGTAGTTAATAATTGAGCTGAATAGAATATATGATGCGCGAGCGGAGCCGCGGGAATAGCTGGTTAGTTATAAAAATGCTGCGCAGGTCAATATGGTGGCGGCAACTAACTGGCCATGGATTGTCGATCATTCGGTGGTCATCTTCATTTTTGGATTGTAGTGTGCTTACAGTGCAGCGTTGAACACGGTGGACATCCGACATCCTAGTGATGGTCGCGGGAATCCGCTGGTTGCCGCTGGTTGACTTATCATGACAAGGAAAAAATATGATTTAACGGTTCAACATTTCGTAACAAAATAGCCAGTTTGGCAAAAATGACGGTGTTAGATCACTGTTTCTAACTTCATCAATTACAAAAAGAGATATCGTTATTTATGAAGTAAAAAAAACACGCATCATTAATACTTGGCCATAATTAATACTATGTTAATGTAATATTATATTTTTCCAGAAACTATAAAGATTTAGTTTAAAAAAATTAACAATACTACTAATTCTAATTCAGTTTTTTTTTTTTATCTTTAAAAACTATAGCGATGTGTCGTAATTACTTACGTCATATGCACGACCCGAGAAATTATATAATTAAGTAAACGCAAATGTCAACTACTCATACTATCATAAGTCATTGAGAAATGTGTGTTAAAATGAATAAATAATGTAGAGTAGTTAATTAATTTTATTACATTTTTAACATAGCGTTTTAGTTAAAACGGCGTACGTGTAATAATATCCTGAATGGTTGCATGTTATTATTGAACTGAATCACGGAAACCTGTGTTAGTAATAGAATAGTTCGTAAATTAACAGCGACTAAGAATTCTGTTCACTTTAAATAATCTCAATAACTAGTCTATTGAATATGAATCAAATAATATAATTTCCATGATTCGGTGGTTTTTGTTTTAATAAATATAAATATAGACGTTATTATACTCAGGTAACGGCAAAGCCGTGTTTTGCACCACTTCGGTAACCTCCTCGTGCTAGTTAAATTTTGCGGCTGAGTGCCTTCAGCACTCACTCCCGAAGTCACGGTGAAGCTGTAAGGGCCCTACCTGTCAACAGCATTAGATAGTCAAAAAAAAATACTTAGACGTTTCTTTTATAATTCGTAAAGACAATAACATTATTTATTTTGAAAATAATATATTTAACATTAAGTGATAAATTAAATTACTTTACCTAATACTTTCAAATGTCATCGTCAAAACAACTGTGTTAACCCGTAAATGAAGTGAGAAAAATCGATGTAACGACGTTCGTATGTAATTAATTACGCTAACGAAGGAAGATAGTGTGCGACAGTGAATAATGATAAAGCGTCGAGTGACTTGTGTTGTTTGCTGTCACTCTAATAATTTTTGTTTGATGATTTTACTAACCACGTTGATTATATTAAGAGGATATGCAAGCGGCATTTATTCCATACAAACATAGTCCCCCCCTTTCCTTCCTAGATCATAGCATTATGGTAAATATTTTAATAATATATATCCATTACCGCCATGCCCATATGTTTTGTTTTCTCATTGAATTAGTTATTGTAGAAACTAGGAGCCTTTGAATATGAAAATAATGCTCGATTTTTACCGTCATTTTCAAACGTTTGTCAGAAAATTTGATGAATAAAATAAAAAAATAAAATTAGAGGCATAATCAAAGTCTTTCTTATTCTATAACTGAAAGAAAATTAAAAATCGGTTCGGTTTTGACGAGGAAACAAGGTCCTACGAAGTGATGTTTTCGTCTATTTTGCATAGTTAAATCAGCCCGAGCTGCAGTTGTTTCTTTCGTGTTTTATAACTCTTTCTTTGGGGCCCAACTTGATAGCAATAGATTTCTAAAATAACTAGTTATCAAATCTGTTGCCGACCGCATGTCCTCTTAATGTAAAGGTAAAATGAAATTTATTTTTCTAGATATCGACACTAATAACTCTGTGTAGAAGACTGAGCTGCGTTCAAGGACCTACCCAGAATGTCCTCGTCCGAAATGCCGTAGTCTCTCAAGACGAAAGCCTTCGACTAACAACATACGGTACTGTGACGTGATCGCTCATAATAACCCTAATAAGAAAACTCAAAGCCACGGAAAGAACAATGTATAGTATCCTCGGAGTTACATTGCGTGATCGTATCAGACATGAGAGACGTATAAGCCAAAGTAACCGACATTCGCTGAAGAGATGTCAAACTAAACGGTATTGCTCATAGATTTGATGTTCGACGGGGTCAACGGGTTTCTCGAACGGGGACCACGAACCAAAAGACGTCGTGTAGTCCCAATAAGGTAGAAGCATGCCCCCTGGTGTAGGTTGCGGAAATCCTCTGGATACGTGTGACGCAAGACCAGTTGTGTAGATGTTTGGGGGAGACTTATGTCTAGTAGTATACACCTTTCTAAATGATAAACCTAATGATAATGATGTTCTTTATTGTCAAACAATTGATTCTTTCTTTCTTTAATTGTTTTTAGAAGTGTAGTGATCGCTGTCAGTATAGTTTACTTTACCACCCATTCCAAAAGATTCTTATGTCCATGAAGTATGTCTAAAATTCTGTTTTTGTAATAAAGGTTAAAATTGATAACTTAAAAGTCGTACAGACTCCGACCGGGCTTTATTAATGTGTCAATAATGACTTTGAAATTTAAAGTAAATAAATATTCTTGGTTTTTCATTGAGCAACATTCTTCTTTAACATTTGATCCAATAAAATACACACAGTTACGCATAACAGATATAGTTTTTTAAACGAGTGTTTACCAATTTAACTGTAGCCAGAAGACAATTTAATTATCTAAGTCCAATTTACATTTAACCGCACATACGTACGCCCACACTCACACACACCCTCGAAAATCTCACACACATAGCGACACAACCACATACATACGTACATACGTTCTTAGCATTACTTAAAAGAAACTGTTATTTTACAATTTTTTTAATTTTTGTTTACAAATTTTTAATTTTGTGGAACGCAGCCTATTTTGTTACTAATAGTTAATAATAACAGTTATACTAATGTAGCCAATATCGTGTACTTCTGTTTTTTGTAAAAAATGTATGGTTTCAATAAATAAATAAAATAAATAAAAATTCTTGTGTTTGAGCTAATATCCAGAATACTGCTAAACATAATAATTTTGTAGGTCCTAATCTCCGTCACCTCCTAATCACCTATCTAATCTGCCAAACCGAAGTTCACAAAATGTTATTTAAATATACTTTCAAAAGTTTTCAATAATATAACAATTTCATTTGTTTTAAAGATGTTTTTTATTTTAAACGTATGTTAAATTGATACTAGATTATATTTTTTAATGGCACATTTGCCGTTATCAGGCGTTGGCAGACACGATAAATCGTTTGGAGCTTGATGGGATACCGCCCACGTGGATGTCATCGTACATTTTCGACTTATACATAATATTGGTATTGTCTGTTGTATTTTTATGTAGTCAATAATTTATTGCGTTAATGTGTTAAGTATCCACTATGTACTATACTTATTTAGAAGCAATATCAAAAAGAATCGCAGTCTACAATAGGTTGGTAATCCCAATTAAGATTAAGTTGGATTATCTCGTTAATGCTTGTTGCCAAACGAATTGGTTCAGTGTACGGAATCCACGTCGATGGACGTAAGTTTGAATAGAACTATCTTATTATATAATTGGTCGGAGCTTTCTGTTAGGAAATCATCTCGAGTAAAACATGGCATTTTGTTAAGACATGACAATGTACAGTTAGAGAGGATGGACGAAAGAAGATTGACGAAACAAATTTACAAGGCGAGTGTGACTGGAGAAGCTGGTGAGAGTCGTCCTAGACGAACGTATCTCGACCAGATCGAGGATGTTCAGAAGAAAGGCAAGGTCAAAAGGTAGCCTGTAATCGCGCAGCATATGAAAGCGCTTATGAGAGTAGACTAAGCGAAAGACGTGTATCAAGATCTTATGGGAGAGAGAGCCGTGCCGTGACGTTATGTATGTATGTTTGTGAAGGGGTTTTTTAGTCCTGAAGCAACATTTTCTTGGAAATATTATGTAAAAATAAAATTCTGAAAGTTTGAGCCCTTAATATTAACTTTAAGTGCTCTCACAAAGCGTGATAAGATTTCCCATTTAAAATACACGTGAACTTTGATTTTTTCGTCATTTAACGCGTAACGTTAGGTAATGCTATAATCAAATAGTCGTCTATTTAAAAAAATACCCTTCAAACTAGAATATAGCACTAATGCTTTGCACTAGACATGTTGCAGCAGTGACACTTGCGTAGATTCTACCGCACATAATTTCTGATAGTTCCGTAGTCATATTTTATAAAATAACTTTTAATATGTATAATTATGAATCGTTACGTTTATGGATATGAAATAAGTCTGTGTCACGAACTATAGTGATAAAGTTATTCTGTGTGAGAGATTATTGAAGAGAGTATACGTTTAGATCTAATCGCCTCTTAATAATGATCATTACGGACGGATAACTACGCCATCTGTATTAGTCAATTCCTAATTGTATAAATCATATCTCGATTAAAACAATTACAAGCACACTATAGTGTAAATAAAATTTGCACTTTTAAAAGCATCTTAGTATTCCCATAATATAAAAACTGAGGCATCTTTATGTACTAAATTTTCTTGAACATGTAATTGAATTAGTCCCAGTACTTATAAGTGTCATAACAGTCTAGCCACGTACTACGATATGCGATCGAGGTGGAATCGTTTATTGATTTCCTTTGTACACACTCCTATATAATGTACGCAGAGACACAACGTGTGTGAGAATCAAACACAGGTTTATCGTTAACTTGTTTTTATAACTAAGAACAATGTATCTGAATGCGTATTTGAAATTATTTTAAAGTTATGTAGTGACTCTTATGTGACTGCAAGTAGAGGAATGGAAGAGGAAGGCATGTTGCGCTGACCCCAAATGAAAATGGTGTAATGGTAGGGAGTTGATGATGTAGTGACTCTTATGTTAACAATATTTAATGTTATTTGTTATAAATATAAAACTATCTGCTCTACCCGGCATTCCCCGGGTTACTTTAACAAATAAAACATTTAGTTTGCAATGAATAAATGATTAGGTCATGATTAATTAGGGTCACACATAGTGTACAAAATTTCATTAAGTTCGAATGTGTAGTTGCGAACTTTATCGAGGGACACGGTGACAGGTAATTTTTATTGTATATATTATAACATGTTGCGTCGACCCCAAATAAAAATGAGAAAAGGTAGTGAGATGATGATGATGATTATAAATGATAAGTTATTCTGTTTATTGACAATTATTTTAAAAGTTAAGCGCTTGTATAATTTGCAAATGTTAAACAAGACTAAAAATACAAAATACAAATACAAAAATCTTTATTATTTTTACAAATATAACACACAAATATATGTCTATTGATCCCTGCACTAGGAATTAATTCCTGTATCTCGGGAGATCATTCAAATTCCAAGTTATAGTAATAGATTACGCTGTGAATTCTGTCGCAAGTGTGTCAAAGAATTATAAATTTACATTTAGGTATTATAGTTTTTATAGATTAACTATGTAATGTTGTCCATTTAAATATCGAACAAGTTTAATATAATTCCTTTCATGTTATTTTGTATAAATAATAAATCCTATCAGTTCTATATAACCTTATCATCGAGGAATGGAAGATAAACCAACGGAAACTCGATCGGGCTCCCCGTGTATTGTAGTACTTAACTCAAACCTGTACTTAATAACCGCCTCGAGGTCGTCACTCAAAAAATAAATAGAAATCGAATTACAGGAAAAACATTTGATGTACATTTTTTTATTGCTATATTGAACGAAATTACTGCAAGGCAAATATTTAGATATAGAAAAACTTGCAAAGAAATGATATCTTATTATGGTTATTAATATTATATATATATAATATCTTACAATTGTGATATAACCAATGAAGACGTATAAATTGACAGTACTGAATGGTAGAAAATGAAGTCCTTGACGGTGACCTAGCTTGAATGCAAATCTATTTTAAAACTTATAAAAGATATTGACAATCCAAGAAGTCATTTAAAGTTTAAAGTCATTATAACAACTGCCATTGTACCAAATTGTTTTACGGTTAAATCAACCGCATAAATGAATAGCAGCGATGAAATTTAACGCTCCATAGAGCATCAATCGGTAACACATAGTTAACTGTACTGTACACAGATTTTGCACTGTTTACATTCTTGTATACATACACCAGTTAGTGTAAAGAGCGTATATGATTCTAAATAATATTATGAAGTCTCTGAACTACATTAATAACTGTTTAACACGTACTTTTTATACAATTTAATATAATCTGTATTTATTTTTCATATTATCTGTACTTGTACATTATGTGTCTATACTCTATGGTTTTATATATACGTTCTGTCACGCTAAAAGTTTATTAAAAAAAAATTTAACCCCTATAAAGTTATTAAAATAAATTAAATATTAGAAAACACCAGCGCAATAGGGGTTGTTCCCAACAATTACTATGATCATATACATTAGTACATTGATGTATCAACGGAAGATTTCCATTTTTGAAGTGAAAGCTTCTTTAGCGGCGTTAACCGATTCTCGGTGGGGGAAAACTTATAGATTTGCGTTACCAATTCTATGACGTCAGCTGTCAACATGCTACAGCATATCAAGTATAAGATGGCGCTCAGAGATAAATAATAAAATGTATATTTACGCAGCCTATAGTCATCATCTCCCTACCCTTTTCCCATTTTTATTTGGGGTCGGCGCAACATGTCTTCCTCTTCCATTCCTCTCTATTTGTTGTCATCTCCGCATTCACTCCTTTTCTAAACATATCATCTTTCACACAGTCCATCCATCTTTTCTTTGGTCTTCCCCTTCCCATGTAACCGTCCACATTCATATCCAATACCTTTCTTACAACATTCTCTTTCTCCCTGCGCATCACATGTCCATACCAGGATAAACGCAGCCTATAGTATGTTTTGATTATTAACCGACTTCAAAAAGGAGGAGCTTATCAATTCGCCTGTTTTTTTTTTGTTACGCGATATCTCCGTCATTTGTTAACCGATTTGCAATTTTTTTTAATAGATGGATTTAATTTTTTAATTGAAGGAGAACACTTCCGAGGTGATCCCTTTTCCACCAAATCAGGATATGACCTGTGGAACTCAGAGAAATTGGGAAAAACCCTCGGAAATTATAGACACTAACATGTGTTTCATATATTTGTTTCAAAAACTATAAAGTAGGCTTTACAGCTATACCAAAAAGTACATACTTAAATAAAAAGTGAAAAAAAAAAAAAGTATTTTCGTTGAAAACTAAACCGATTTCAAACGAATAAACTATAAAAATACACTAAAAAGTCATAAATAAGAACTTCATTAACCTACCTGGTTCATTAATTTCGGAGTCGCGGTGCCAGCTAGAGTTAACCAATGTAGTCATTTACAAATGGAAATAATACTAGGGTGATTTTAAAGAACAATTAATCAAAATCGAATAAATAGCGAGGTAAATTTACACTACTTTGTTATCCATAAGCTGGCACCGATTTCAAAATTTACGAACCAGGATAATAAAGTAATTATTTATTGACTTTTTAGTGCATTTTTATAGTTTATTCTTTTGTAGTCGGTTTTGTTTATAATTAAAAAAGTTTTTTTATTGAACTATATGCAAATGTACATAATTATTGCTTATTTTATTAATTTACATTACATAATTATTGTTAGGTTATGTTAATAATGAAATTAAATGAAATTTAAACATTAAAAAAGCAGTTCTTCCCAAATTTCGAGTTTTTACTCCTGTCGGCTGTCTAGTTTTTTCTTGAAATAATTTGGAACTTTTAATTCGGACGGTGGATAGTTTAACTATGAAATTACTTAAATAACTATTACATATTAATTGGTTAGCTACATGTCTCTATGGGTTCGTACCATAGTGGTGAATTAAAGAGATGTTCAAACCGGTTGACGCTGAATTAACCGAAAGCCCATAATAATTGAATTATAAACACTTTCTTTTATCTCTGTGATTTTTGGCCTTTGGCCAAATGTTGATCATGCCACCCCAGTGAAGAATGTATTTATTTTAACACAATTTCAACGATTTCTTGTTACTACCATAACCATTTTGTAAAGCATCCGTGCTTCCTCAGATGTCGGAAAAGCAAGGATGTTGTTACATATTCCTACACAATGCAATGAATTTTACTCTATACTGATATTCTATTATGTTGATTTCGTTTGCATTCGACCATTACATGATAAAAATCTTCTACAATTTTGGAAACATGACAATTTTGACTTTAAGTTTAATTAAATGTAAGAAACTATTGAGTGGTACATGTCCTGATCGAAGTCTAAAGGCAGTAACCAACTCAGGTCGAATAATCTGGAATCCTTCAAACCATGCAAAACGCAATAAAGTTGTATAGTTTAAAATCTTGTGTTTTGCTTTTTCATGTTAATAGTCTGGTTAAACGTGCGCAAATATGAATGGAATATATTGTATGAAAACGATTGTCGTCTCAATGCAATATGACAAGTTTCACACGGCGTCTATTGTACTTAAAAGCATTCAGCTATCTAAACAACAACCTTCGATGTATTGAAAGGAATCTTAAACCGACATCGCACCTAAGGGGGATTTGTAACAATACAATATCGTGGTTCAAACGTAGTGAAACAAAGACAAGCGCAGCCGACGCTCTCGAAAACCGCTCGCGGCCAAATCAACCGAGTAAATGCATCGTCGATGAAGTGTTACGCTCTGTTGAGCTTGAAGCGGAAACACCCAGTAATGTTGTTTTGCTGTTGCAACGTTCTGATTGCCGAACGGTTTTCAATTGAAATTGAAAATATTTCATTTAGTAATCCTTCTGTCACTGTCCTCTTCTGACACACTTGTTTCGTGCACGCATATTTTTATTATATGTTATAATAGCTATTACGTTTTTTGTAAGAGTATTGTTTTGAAGTTTATATTCGTATTTTTTCTCGTTGTCTCAATACTGAGGATCGTGATGATTACAAATTTGCCTCCAATTCGCACGATTGTATACAGTCTGGTGGTCAATATTGTAGAAATTGTCGCTGATTGCGTTTTCGACGGCACTGAACTATCTCGTTGGAGTTCTTCCTCGGCCACATTTCTCTTCAATTATAGACAGATTATTTATTTATTTCATTCTTAATTAAATATTTGTATCAGATAGCAGCTGATGTAGGTTTGTACTTCTTTGGTGCTCTTGCGCTTGCTATCTTTTTCGTTTGTATGCCTTAAGCGTTCGCACCAGTCTGTTAAAGCTGCCAAAGGGTGTCAAACCAGAGGGGGGTTAACAGTATTTAGTTGTAAATAAAAATATTTGAGAAATGAACCAAACAACATTTGTAAGCCGTACAAACAAATTATCAACATCTAATAAATATCTACTCTATTAAAAAAAAAACAATGTTTATTTTTACATAAAAATGTGGAGAATATTTCTGTGAGTTACTAATTGAATGAGTCACTAAATATTAAATGTGTAAATTTGTAGCAATTAATTACATTTATTACGGTTATTAATATAGGTATAAATAAATTAAAGTAACCAAATAAGAATCATGTTATGAATTATATTTAAAACAAAAGATTTTCTTTTACATTATGGTTTTAAAAATAGCTAAACAATACGAGTTATATAAGCTGTGCATTGTTTCTGAGAGAAAACCGAAATGCAGCTGCGGATCCTTTAACAAAAGATGGTTACGGATGGCGGAGAAAATTACTATTCAATGTAAAAAAACAACCTGTGGTATGCACTATGCAATGCAATTGAACTGTGAAATTACGTAACATAGTAAAAACACATGTATTTGCTTAGGAGAAATATAATATTAAGAGACTTTTATGTAACATCAAATTTGATTCTGGATTTAAGTTTCCATTTGCAATTTTTTTATTCCGTTGTGGTTACCAAATTAGGAAGTAAATGTGTTTAAAATCGATAAGTCTACTAAAACTATTTGTTATTTTAGTTATTCATTGAATTGGTAATTAATATTTTTTTTCTTTATTAATTTGGTGTAACTTTTTGAATGCGATTTTGATTCTTGATCTAGTTAGCCAACAGCTTCGTTTCAGCTTATTATATAGGGATTCCGCTTCCATCCGTACTTGGCATCTTACAATATTATTTTACTTTAGGGTTACTATAATCGGCGGCGGCTCTAAACCTCATAGCCCCCGTGTCCAACCAATATCCTGGGTTTCTCGGCGGGCGGTCAAAAGGGAATACTTAGTTATATTCTCAAACGGTAATTCGAATGCAATAAATAATATCGAGAAGCAATTGGTACACGAGTAATAAGTATTTTTAGGAAGGTCATATAACACGGGCCCAGGAACTTTGAGTGCGTTGGCGTCCCGAGCGACGCATCTTTGTAGGTGTCGCTCGGGTCGCTCGGTGACCCCTGAAATGCTGCGCCCGTGTGCGCTGCACACCCTGCATAATAGATAAAGACGGCTCGTGACTATAATGACAGTAGGATCCATGGTTTATCGTTTTTTGTGTGTAATACAAGGGTTCATGGCTTCTAGATTTTTTTTTAACAAATATTAAAGAAACTACGAGTAATTCGTATAAATTTATTAACGTCGAAATTAGTAAATAATATACCTATAGACAAATCATACGAAACATCGATTTAGCTTACGTTTTAAAATCCGTAGAAATGCTACGTTTCGTCTTATAACTTAATTATACTAACTGTTCGCTCGCGGCTGCGCCCACTTTTCATGTATTCTTCACTACGCTTTAATTCTCTTATACGGAACCCTAATTATGAAAATGAAAATTATGAAAATCCTAAAAAAATGTTGTATTAAAGATAAAGCAAAAATATTTCTCATGAATTATAACACTTGCCCTTAAAACTGCATTAAATCGGATTTTATTCCATTTTTTCATGAGTTTTATTTTTCTTACGCGGAAGCCTAATTATTCCCAAAAATTAAAAGTACTCTAAGTTACCCGAAGTAACTTCAGCTATCTACCAAAAAAAGTCCCATCCAAATCGGTCCAACCGTTCCGGAGATTACCTATTACAAACAGACAGAAGGAGAAAAAAAAATAAAATTGAATTTTTGCCATAGGTATATTATATACATTCATATCTACCTATTAAAACGAATTAATTTTATTTCAGTTCAGTTCAATTTTATTTATTAGTACAGATAAAAGGCAACGTCAATGTCTCTCCTTTAGTTAGATGTACTATACTGACTAACCAACTCGGGAATGATTAAACCGATTTATATAATTTTATTTTAATATTGGATGTAATAAATATTACCTGGCTAAATTATGAAGACAAAAATTAAGTAAGTGATTTCAACATTGCACCTGGCCATTATCTGGCAATATTTTTACTAACCCATTATTGAATGCTTAAAAAAATGTAAATGGCGGGATCCGCAAACATTGACCGACCTATTAATATCTTATATTTAAGTTTTACGATATTTCATAGATAATGAAAGACGTAGACGCCTGGCAATAATAAAGTTCATTTTCTAAGAGTTTAAAAAGAAGATAGCTATGTGACTCTTGATAACCCCTTTTATGGATTCACTTCCATCTTTTCATAAAGTCTCATGAATAGAGTCAAGGATTACGTCACAAAGCCACGCCGTAAAGCTCGTAATAATTTCATAATCAATCTTTCTACGTTCGTATTGAATCCGACAGTGATTGATCATTGTTGCCATGTCTAAGAAGTAGCTAATTGTTTGATTGATTAGGCCCATCTTAATTTTTTTTTTACTTACATGGTTTCGATCTATCCACGTAACGTCTCTCGAGTTGAGATAGCATGAAAATAGCTTTTTATTATAAATAATAATGTGGCCATTATTGAAGCGATGATGGCGAAGTGGATAGTGCGGCCGGATACCGCGTCAATGGACGCGGGTTCGAGCCCACGTATCCAACTCTAAAATCAGCCCGAGGTTTCGGTGAAGTAAAACATCGTGAGGAAACCATAGCATGGCGGTAGGGCATTTTCTAATAATGCCCGCCTGGTTAGCGACCACCCTCAAGTTTGAAAACCTGTCACCAAATACCAATAGGTGTGCACCGGCAGCATCACGTGAGAGCCAGTACCTCTAGGCTTAGTGTGTTTACCATCTTGGACCACATCGTCACTTAACATCAGGTGAGATTTTAGTCGAAGAACAGAGCCTATACCGTGTAAAAAAAATCTGCACTGGTTACAAACCGTATCACAGATACCATAGAACTATATAAAGACACACTTAATTACCATTGATCGTTTGCGGCTGAGTGTCTTCAGCACTCGCTCACAAAGTTCGGTGAAGCTGTAAAAGCCCTTCCTGTCAACAGCATTAGCTAGGTTAGAAAAAAAACCATTGAGCATAAAATTATAATTTGAAAATTAAATAAGAGAATTAAACATGTGTGTATGTGTGCTGTGTGAGTAACAAGTGCCGTATTAGGGCATTCGGGTGAACGTGGATGGTTGTCTAAAGAATGTGTTTAATTAAATTCTAAACTGAGTCTTCAATAGACCTTCTGTAGTTTCATAGCTCATACTTTGTAACCATTTAAATATAATTTGACTCGATATGAGGTTATATTGGGGATAAGTTTTTGATTGACGTAAAAAGGTTTACGGAATTATGCGGTAAACATTTTTTATTAATCAGCTGCTCTTCGCTGTTTTACCCGCGTAGCTCCCGTTCCCGTGGGATTTTCGGAGTTAAAACTATGTTACTCCCTGGATCTCCAAACCAAATTTCATCGAAATCGGTCCAGTAGTTTTTAAGTTTATTCGTTACATACAAATCTTTTCTCTTTATAATATGTATATTTATAGAGATAAGTACTACTACGCGAAGTAACACAATACTGAAAGATGACGACCGCAAACAACACTTCTTTAGTTATAACAACTTGAGAAACATTAAACGGATTTACATGGTTAAAAAAGTCATAGATGTTTTTTTCTGACCAATTCATTGAAATAAAAGTTAAAAAAAAATTACCACCAGTAAATAAAAATGTATATTGAAGTATTTTTAAATATTATACACGAGTGAAACCGCGGGTACAGCTAGTATCACTATATAAAATATTTGTAAAATGATATCTTTCGAAACTTGAGTTTGGTGTTTCGTTAACCTTTTTTTTACTAGAGTATTCAGACTGTACATATTTTGTGTGCAAACAACACGCCCGTAATGTGTGATCCGACATTTGCATATAAAACTTAAATGCTTTTGGCATACGACTTATCTCTGGAGTCAGGACAAAAAATTCATATTTATGAATACAAAAAGATATTCCGGTTATAATAAATTCCGAAAATACTTCGGCATCGGTTCGATTTTATTTTATTCAGTAGGATGTTTTATCAATATTACATAATTGAGATATTTAAATTACCCTTCGATGCCTAAATTCAACCACAGAATAGAGATATCTTGTTGCATTGATACATAAATCCAATTAGAATTAATTTGACTACCATTTGTATTTTCTTAACAGAAAACTATAAGGAATTATTTCAATCCTGAATAATATATATATATATATATAATACGATGTATTGTGTATTGGGTCAATTGTGACAAATTTTCTGAAATATGTAATAATTTTCATGTTGTGTATATTTATTTGTTGACGGAGAAACCAATGCGTGGGCAAAAATACGTTTATATCATATGAGGTCGCACGAGCGCTGCGTCAAACACATCAACGAATTTGTCACCATTTTTTTTCTGAAATATGTCATCGTGCGTTGAATTTTTGCGGGACCGCGATTCAACAGCAGGAAAATGTAGCAATTTGTCTGGCAAAAACGCTATTAATCATTGACGTACGGACAATCCCTTATATATTCGTCATAACAAAGACAAAATTTTGTGTTTTCATTATTTTTTCTTCCTGTACGAGGTAATTTCAATTTTGTTCAAATTGTGTATTTGGGATATTACCAAAAAATTTTCAGATTCTTTTTTGTGTATTGGCTTATTTCCAGTTCCTCTTTTCTTATTTACATACGTAATTTTTTATTGATATGTCGATTACCCATAAAAATGAGACAATAGGAAAACAATGGAAACATGGCGTAAACATCAGGTTAGTGCTCAAGGGGTTAATGTACCAAAAATTGCATTACTATTCGAATTTTAAAGTCGATATCAATTTTATCTCTAAGAAAATTGTAGGGTGTCTAGAACTAGTACAATTTGAGATCATGAGAATATCAAACTAAATAGATCTACATATATCAATTTACGGCCGGTAACAATATGCGTTGTCAATCTGTTTTTTTTTCGAAATTTTAATTCTTTTACACTTTAAGTTTCAGATCAGTGTTAGTGATCTGTCAGAAAAAGCGATATATTTTTAGTTTGATCTGAATCTTAATTTGTAAGATTCGGTATTGAACACCGCCATTACTGTGTACCCAACAAGTTACATTATTACTTTTGCATGCCAAAACATGTTTTATCTCTTATAATAATAGTGTTAGTAGTTAGTTAGAATAGTGGATTCGGTTGTATAAGTCCCGGTCCTCTCAATTAAGGGGTTTTGCGGCGGGAACAAAGCAGACGGTTGCCATGACAACTGACGACACCTGGATTCGCTAGATTGATAGTCGGGCCGTTCGCATATGTTTGATATGAATAATTTACATATATACGTTCCGAGGCACGTTTTAATAAAACATGCTCTGTAAAGGACAAACTATAAAGCTTTCCCGTTAATGTAAGACTTTCCATATTGAATTTGATTATAACTGTATGTAGGCACGTTAGCGATGTTTTAAAATACTTCTGATCTTCAAATTTATACGTAAAATCGTCTTAGATAGAACCACGGCCACACCTGTCGAAACAAGGAATGGGAAAAGAGTCCCAACTAAGTATTCAGGGGAAGCAACTACGGATGATTGAAACAAGCCTTGTTTAATTAATCTGTGAAATTGCTATGGCCTTCCTATGATGTTTAATTTCAAAACTGCGCTCTTTTTCTAGTAGGTCAATAAACTAATAATATTATTTATTAACAAATGTTATATGCTATTTCGTTGACACACTATAGTAAATACAACTCATAATACGTCATATAAATAAGAGTGAATATTCTTTAAAGTAAGTAACTTTTCTATGTATAACTGACACTTGTCGTGGGATAAATTTCTCAAATTATTCCCTATTATACGATAAAAGAAATTTTGTCAGAAAAAATCCGATTGAATACGACTTTGTAATAAGGTAAAAAAAATATTGCGTTATTTCTTTTTATAACTATGGAGTCTGTCACAAACTTCATGTAACACAACACAAATGACAAAGAAACAAATATCATAGGTTTTATTAGGACAATAATCTATAATTATTGTTATTTTTAGAGATAATGCCAATGGCTTAACAAAAAGTATATAAAAAAAATCCAAATCGGTCTATAAATGAGTAAATGACAGGTTTGAAGTCACACACGTAAAAAATATACATCCCAGTTTAGAATCTCCACCTTTTTTTTCCTACCCCTTGATCCTTATGCCCATCCTTAGGACTCCATCCAGCGGTGCTTGCGAAAGCCACCCCGTGTCACCCCCATCCCAAATGCAGCGGACGGCCCCGGGGGGTTTTAGTGGGTATTTCCGGGCGACTCTCGCCCGGGTGAGTCCCACACTGCACGGAGCTCGTCACTCCGTGCCCCTTATCTGTTGTACTGGGGGACTGAGATCCCCTAAGTACAATAGATAAGGGTAGTGCGTAAATGCATTTCCCCCCGTCAAAAAAAAAAAAAAAAAAAGGACTCCATCCAGCGGTAGCGCAGAACGTGTTCCGATCCCCAACTGGGAAAAAAAACTACCCGCCGCCAGCGTAATACAATGACATTTTGCACTTCACACTCGTGCATACTATATGTGTTCTGTAAGGGACAACAGTAATTTCCTTTGAATTAGATATAGCTGGGGTAAATTCCGCAGAATTTACGTTTAGGGTCTGCTAGCCTTGGTCCGTACCAATTTGGTGCCCTTACGCTAGATAGCACTCTCCTGGCTGAGCGCCCTAAGCGCTCGCCTCAAAAGTTCGGTGAAGCTGTCAAGGCCCTTCTCGTCAATAGCATTTAGCTAATATGAGAAAAAGGCTGGTCTTTTTTCAAAGACTCTAAAATTACATTAGGTTACATTAAGGCAAATTACGAAACTTACTAGTGCTGTCCCGAGGAGGTAATATCGACTAGGTATCGAAACTTAGTCATTCATGCGAGATACAAGCGTAACGAATGAATAATTAATACGTTGTTCGGTGTTACAAAATTCATTCACGTCGTCCTATCCTAAGGGATGATTGGATTTCGCTCGGAGGACACCAGATTTGAATATTTAACAAATTAAATACGTTCCACGTATCAAATCATTACGTGATTATAAAACATTTGTTACTCGTATTTTTTAGATCTGTTGAATGTTATTTGGATTTTGATATTAGGATAATACATATATATTATTTTCTATTTTACTCTTAACCAGTTTTCGGTATTTACTATTACGATCAAGGCTATTGAGATCTATTTGATGTTTTTATAATTGGTGAAAAATGTGCGAAAATAAGGGCAATGCAATTGCCAGCTTACTGATGAGTATTCCATAACGTTTACAAAGAATAGGTTTGATAAACAAGTTTTATTCATGAGAAAATTGATAATACTAATGATTTGAGTATACAGACAACATGAATAATACAATTCAAAACATGATTAAGTAATTTATTTCATTTAAAATTTATTAGCAATATTTGAGAATTATTCATGGAGACATTTATCTTATAAGACGATGTAAACGAAAACAAACGTTACATGTCTCTTTATGTGACGTGATGAAGATACTTGCTATTGAAATGAAAATTAATAGACTCGTATTATGTTCGTAGTGAATAGTTTTGTCAAAGTGATAATATTTTGGTGGCTACATTGGAAATGTCAGGTCTATTTCAGTAGTGGATGTTATTTACTTAAGGGTTCATGCACTCCTTAAAAGTGTTTACTTTAGCGTGGAAGTTTCATAAGGTCCGTTCGAACTAGTACCGAAGTAAATGGTTTACTTGATGGACTTCAAACTACTTAATTCAGAGTGAAGCGCATTTCTGATGCGAGGGTAAACACGACCTAATCCGAAACTTGCAAGCAGATCAGGATAATATCGAACTAGGGAACCGCCTCATGAATACTAAACAGGAGCCCTGATGTACTCTAGAAATTCTTACACGGCATTCATTACATTACTGCGTATCCAAATTGTTACCAAATCCAATTTTGTTCGGTTTTGTTTGGAAAAACTGTCTGTTGATATTACTATTTTAGTTCTCTTATAGTTTATATTTTGATTAGGACACGTGCGACTGCCCCACGCAAAGACAGCAAATATTTTCTAATTGCCAGAGTGTTCCTTACGTTGCAAATAGCAGAATTAAAACATATAAGGCACAATTAATACAACATGCAAGAGCCATGTTAGAAAGTTAACAAAAACCTTTGATCTAAAACTGATTTAATAATATGACAACAAGGGAAATAGCAATTTCTGTAAATAATTACATTACATCGAAAAGAAATTGTTCATTTGTCGTCTTTATATTGTAATTAAAAGTAATGATTTCATTTTTACGGGTCCTTAAACTTCAATGCCATTGTTTTTAAAGGTAAACTATTTTGAAATTATGTGACTAAAACTTATTCATGTATCGTTCGTGAATATTAGCTAAGACATGATATGTAAGGATATTTATGGTTAGTAATAATGCGATGTAAAATATCATGGACAGAGAATACAGAAATGCCTAACTTACTGTTGCAATTAAAGCATTTACAAACAACGTCAAGTTGCAAATTATCGGAATACCGAGTTGCAGCTTGTTTATCTCTCCGGGAACGTATCCTACAGCTAATATAGACTTTAGTCTCGCTACTGAAATAGATTTCAGTTACCTGGTGTTTGTTTGTATGTTTGTCGCGAGCTTGGAATGTTTTATTTGTAACATTGCTTTGGAAATTAAACGTAAATATTGATTGGTTGGTAGTATGGTTGAGTAACTTGTAAGTAATCTGCTATATACGATTAATTATTGAGCCAAACTATAACATATTTAGGAAATATACAGTGGATTAGACGCAGATTTAGATCGAAAGACGAAAATAATTATAAGAGATGGTTACAATTATGGCAGATTAAATATAAATCCAACGTTTACTGATTTGAGTTTCGTTATATTAGAAAAAAAATACATGTACATTCATTAACATTAATTTCGCAATATTATGTAGCTTGTGATATGTTAAAATATAGTAAAGAAGCTTTGAAGCTTCAAAAATGATTTCATAGTCAGCTGAGGGAGTTATTAAAACATTTATATATAAAAAGTTACAATTGTAACTATGCTGTAACTATTGGTTTTCATTTCATTTTGGTAAGAAGCATTTGCTCAATTGTGGTACATTTACAAGCTGCTATTATAAATGTATATGTATTCAATTAAGGTAATAATTCGGGTAAAAAAGACATCTATCGGTTTTGATGTCCTAATATTTTGTTTACTTTTTTTGCTTATTACATAAAACTGATACAAAGTGATATATTTCCTTATCATTCTAACACCATTTCTGTCCGATTTAATTTGACTTGAAGTCGGTAAAACCTTTATCAGAAGTCATTTCCAATTCGCGTAACTTTTGTTATCCGCAAAAGTGACAGACTTACCGTGTGACTTACTCGGATTTTATCTTCATTTAATTTTTAATTAAGTAGGTTAGTTACGAAATGTTTGCGTTAAGCCAACAATATGATTATAGTTATTATATATATACTACTTACATCTTTAAATGGTTTCATTAAAATAATATTCAAAATCAATATTACCATGGGGAATGCTTAGTCCTTATGCTTTTTTAAAATACTATAACTTTTTAATTTTCTAAGTAATCTCTTTTTTAGCTTAGCTTAGCTAACTGAAGCGCTCAGTTATTTGGTTTCACTCGATGTTTAACACTAGTCCCGATTATGCATCGAGTTGCCAACGATCTATAAATGTCTATAAAATATGAATACATTTTGATTATTTTGTCTTCTTGGTAAAGAATTACACAACCGACTCCATAACTAACATTGTCTTATTTTTAATAGTAACCTTGCTTTTAATTTTTTTACCCAGTTAGCTGACTTACTTATCCTCTCACTTATTTATTGATACACATCGGACTTTCATAGGCCGATTACCCATAAATTGCGAGCTCCCGCGTTTTTTTCTACCACTGCCAACGCTGTAAGTATCATAAAAAAAATAATATGGTATTAATACAACTCAAATGACGGCCCACTAAAAGTATATTATAATTTTATTGTATATATAAAATACAAAAAATATGTGTTATATATTTAGTTGAAGTAATATGTAATTTTATATAAGCCACTTATTCCGCAGAACATGAATTAAAAGTGTTATTATAATTTTTTATAAAACAAAACCGGGATTAATATTGATAAGACAAAACATTATAGTAGTTTTTGAAATTAATTCCAATTGTATGATTGTGTTATTTGATATAGATGGCAACACTGAGTGATAATTACATTACATTTTTTATCTGGATCTTGTATATTTGTTTTTTTTTTATTCATAAGCTTGCGGTATTAGTTCCTATATTATTTATTATTGTCAGCATGTTTTGTGAGGAAGTTTAACATCGTACCTAAATTCTGAAACGTCACAAAAAGTATCTCGAAAGTTCTGACAAAGGGTCACTGTTAGAGCGTTGTTGGATATTAAAGTATTTAGTAGACGTAATAAATAATTTAAAAAAGAAGAATTATCTCATTAATATTCAATAATATATCATATTCTTTTTATTGATTTCGTTGCCTATAAACATGTATGCTTATAATACAAAAACAACATTATTAAATTTAAAATGGCAAAGGTAAACGAGCTCATACAGCCCGGCCTGGAATATAATGAAGTATCGTGTGGTTTGGTATCGATTGTCCGTAGGTCGTGGCGCAAGGTCGAACAATGACGCTATTTACATGCTAGACTAGACCTGTTCGAGGGTTTAATATAATAAAAAGTAGCATTTAATGACACCAGTTAAGTGAAAACTGTTTTTTATTATAGAAAAGATTTGTGTTATATTGAATGTAAATATAATAAAAATAAAGTTGATATGTCGCATTTTACTTAGAATCAAAAATCGAAGTCTATAAATGTTTAACATATACTCTGAATATTATTATATTGATTAACAATAATTAATAGTTAAAAATGCTGAAATTATTATTTTCTCTCTCTATTTAATTTGCTGCATCCTATTTTTAACCGTAACCTTTTTTAATGTATCGCTGTTTATGTAACGATCTACGCAATTTATAAGTGTGATGAAACTCGATCTGTGACAAGATCCTGGTCACACTAATGGGATAAATTTATTAAATTATTGTAGTTTAAATTTCCTCGGACGTTTTGAAATCAATGAAAATTAAGTTCGAAGATTCTGTTACATAGATAGGATACCTACGTACAGGTAGAGCTAATATAAAGCGTGTAAAAATAAGACAAGAACTATATTCAGTTTAAACCACTATGAAAACAATTGTAAGCTTGAATTGTACTTCTGATGTAATTCCAGTTGCTGTAAAGAATTAGTTTAGTAGAATATCACGTGGATTTGAAAAGATAATCATTTTGTAACAAAGGAAAAGAATATTACGTTTAAATGTTGCGTGTTTTTTAAATAACTAAAAATCTCATGCGATTTTATATGTCTAATACATAAAAGGTCTTTTTTCTTCTTCTTTTTTTTTTACACGGAATAAGCTTAGTGCTTTGACCACAATCTCACCTGATGTTAAGTGATCATGTGTTCCAGAATGGTAAATACACTAAGATTAGAGGTACTGGTTCTCAAGTGATGCTGCCGGAACACACCTACGGGTATTTGGCGACAGGTTTTCAAACTTGATGGTGGTAGCTACCCCGGGCATCATTAAAAAATGCCCTGTTACCATGCTATGGTTTACTCATAATGTTTTCCTTCACCGAAAGGTCAGGCCGATTTTAGTTGGGTAGATGAGGATCGAACCAGGTCGATAGACGCGGAATCCGGCCACACTAGCCGCTGCGTCATTATAATAATAATAATAATAATAAGCCTTTTATTGTTTCTCATTTGCATGCATTTACAAATTAGTTGTAACAAAGATTATTAATTTATAGTAGGTTTATTTACAAAGAATATTAATAATATTTTAATGGTATAATATGTTTATGTATTAGTATTTCATTTTTTTTAGTAGTTAAGTAATATTATTTATTTATTTTATTTCAATATATTTTTAACTTAATGTTGGTATTTATTAATTTGTAAAGTAAAATAAAATGGAGGAGGCGCTGCGTCATTATCCCTTTAAAATATATATAAAAATATATTTCTCATTGTTATTTTTCGTTGGCTCCACGCCTTTACAAATTTAAACTACTTATATAGATTTACTATTTACCCACAATTTTGTTACTGACCACTGGTGTTATGTTATGATACACCGAAAGTTGATGCTCATTGCAGGATACGATAAGAATCTACATTGATCGATGCGTTGTCCAACTATACTTCCACTGAGCCGTTGACGGTTCAAATTGAAAATGCAACGGTTAGAATTTAAATATAAAGTGTGTGTGTGCATTTACCTACCTCGACCTTTCTAGATATTCACACATTCAAGCGGTTACATTTAATGCTGATTTTAAACGTAACAATGTACTGCGAGTTCAGCTAAAGGATATGTTTATTTTTATTTGCAAACATTTGTAATTTGCATCGTGATCAGAAATACAAGAGCGTTGTGTACTTTTAAAATGGTTGTCGGTTTTAATGAAATAAGCAACGTTCTTTATGTATAACGTACCAGTGTATTTGATTCTTTCAAAAATTACACCATGTTTTATGGTTCCTTTATTGGTAAGGTCATCTACGTACTCGGAAGATGTATTAGAATTGATTATAATAATTGTGTTTATTCATAAACCATTTTTATCGGTTTAAGGTCCAGAATACTAAACCGTCCAAAATATGTAAAAAAACTAAACGTATCAACTCTAAAAAAGAACTAAAAACTGGAAAATGGTCCATATTAAAATCGGTAGTCGATTGAAAACATAACACAATAAGTGCTTATAGGTATATGTAAGTAACGTAACTGTAATATATAGTAATAAATAACATTGAAGTGTCTGTTTGTAATATCAAAATAACATCTTTTTACTAAATATATGTGAATTTACGATACCTATATAAAAAAACATTTTTTTATAAAATTTTATCTGTTTGTTCCGGCTAATCTCCGGAACGGCGGGACTGATCTTTATGGGACTTTACTCAACGTAACTTCGGTGGTTTTCATTTTTCAAAAATAATTAGGGTGATAAAATAAAAAGATGAAAACTCATGAAATTGTAAATAAAATCCGATTCAATGGACTGTTAAGCGTTTGAATTTGTGAGAAATATCTTTGCTTTCTGTTAATACCAAAAATAATTTAAAAGTAATATAATCAGCACAAGACAATGAAAAAAAATGATTTATTGGACAACACCATCAAAACAGTATTGTCAAATGATTATTTAAAAATAATATTACGCAGTGAAGAATATATGACACGCGGGCGGAGCCGCGTGCACACAGCTAGTTAATATGTCGATTACCCATAAAAATGAGACAATAGAAAGACAATAGGAAAACAATGGAAAGCTGGCGTAAACGCCAAGTTAGTGCTCAAGGGGTTAATAATAATTTGCTAATTTGTAAAAGTTTAGCTACTGAATAAAAAAAATAAATAAACACTTATACAACAATAGTTATTTATTATTATTTTATTTTATTTCACAAATTTGGTTTACAATAATTGTTACATCGAATAGTTCTATATATGCGTACATAATTTTACATTTTTATGATACGGTGTATACAATCTTAATAGCAAACACAGCTTTCTTATTCTATTGGCGTGAACAAATCTTTAAACAATTTACTTTTAAACAATTTTCAGAAATATTAATAAACGTAATACATAATTTTTGTTATTTGTAAAGAATTATAAGTATTACAAATAATAATTTTACATAGCTTGCCAATGGGGAAAATGGAATGTAATTAGGTGGAAAAATATATGTTATCGATTTGTATGTGTGCAAATTCTTCGTAATTTGAGTCCGATTATTTTAGTAATTAATTCTCGGAACAGTGACAAAAACAAAACATTGGTTCATGCATCAATCAATATAAAGGGATATTTTACATTAAATATTATGTTGTAAGCGATTTGTTTTTAATATTTTACAGGTCATTAAAATGTAATTTGATATAATTCAATTATGAGTTTTATAACTCACATAATTGTTTTTAGTAAATTATTACTCTCTGGACTAACTTGATACGCTATGTATGTCGAATATGCTACCAATCACGCCCATCGAGAAAGAAATATCACTGGAGGAGGGTTATGTATCAGTATGTATTTATTTTATGTGAAATACGCGAAGTCTAACTCAACCTGAGAAGCGGAGTGGGAACTTGGCTCACCAACCGTTGCCAGGTAAGGATTTCCAAAATTTTCCAGAATTATACCTTTATTTAAATATAATATATTGAACAGTTTACTCTTTATAGTAAAAAAATACACGGTTTTACAAAGTTGCTATAAAAACATCACGTGGACGACCCCATAAACCCACGTAGTAGTTTTAATCATCAGAGTATCTATGTCGGCCCAACCTGTTTCTGTTCTAAGTACCCACCCAGTCGAGAGACGGATGAAAATTTATCCTCAATAAAAAAAAACGGAATAAAATGACTTATCCTTTTGCAGATTATTAGGTTTAACTAGTGTCATTTGTTGATCTATGTAGTCGAAGAAACTAAATTAAGAACTTTTATGTAAATTAAATTATAGTACGTAATGAAAGTACTCCTAGGTTATACGTCTCGCGGTTTTGTTTATATAACCAGGTGAGTGTTTAATTTAACTTACGAAATGGAAGCTATGCCTGCCATTTAATTTCCCGACCATTCTCGCTTTATTATTCACAGTGTTGTGACTTAAGATTTTAAGTTTATTATTAATTACATCGCTTTCGCGTTTTATGAATTGCCTGAAGTTGGAGTAGTGTTTTGGTATTTATAAAATTATTATATTATAATTTAGATGCTATGCTAAAATCTAATGTCAAACCAATCACGACCCACAAGATTATTCGAACCATTATAGACTGAATATTGAGATCAGTATTATAAAATGTATTTTATTGATTAAAAGTTTCGTATAAGAATCCGTGGAATTTATTCAGCCATACTTTACTATCAATTTCAATTAGTGGGCAATAACCGAGTAATTGTAAGTGTAGAAAATGTTGTAAATTTTTGTTTACTCGCACCAATATTGGCTATATGGTTTATTTATCCGGAGTAAGTATGTATTCCTGGAAGTTGTTTTAAAACAATAAATAATTCTGTGTTTTGAGTTATTACTGTAGATATGATCGAGGTAATAATCGTATTTATTTCACAATAGTTGAATAGCAATGTCTATTTATTGGGTAAGTGTTTCATTGATGAAATAATAGATTAAATCAATCTTGATCACAGCATAGACTGTGTGGTGAAAGTTGTAATAATACTAGCAAAAAAATATATCAAGGTAACGAAATACAATATATAAATCCTATATAGTAGATCAAGAGAAATAGTTCTAAGGCCATGTTGATTTTACCCTGGTCCATATTACTAATGATGTATTGCCGCATAAAAACGATTTAAAAAAGTAAAAAAAATACATAACTTTACAAAAAGGCAAAGTTCAAAACATTTTTATCATCTGTTTATCAACTGATTGTCTTTATTTATTTTATTTGATCAACCAACTACTTACTTAAGCTTGTTTCCATCTGTACTAATAAATAAAATTAAAGTGTCTGTTTGTAATAACAAAATATTTTTTTTACTAAATACATATGAATACATATACCAAAAACTTTTGAAAATTTTGTCTGTCTCTCTGTTTGTTCCGGCTAATGTCCGGAACGGCTGTACCCATTTTGACGGGGCATTTTTTGGTAGATAACTGAAGTTACTTACCGTAACTTAAGCTACTTTTATTTTTCAAAAATTATTAGGGTTCCGCGTAAAGAAATTAAAACTTGGGAAGTTGTGAACAAAATACGATTCAATGGACAGCACCATCGAAGCAATATTTTCAAAATATTGTTTAAAAACTATATTACACAGTGAAGAATATATAAAAAGCGGGCGGAGCCGCGTGCACACAGTTAGTAATTAATTTAAAAAAAGTTATTTGCTACCCTTAAATCACTCAAACGTAATAATATGGTGTAAGATTTAGAATACGGACACACGAGGTCTCAATTTAGGAATTAGGTCAGAATGTCATCATATATATCCCCACGTTTGGAGTCGCTTCGTTTGTCGATCTGGCAACCGGTCACACGATTCCATCCAATCTCGTAACTCTGGTGAAAAGGTATTCATTAGAAAATCAGTAGAATATTTTACAAACAGCTTTAACCAGTTGAGCTATTAAAACTTATTAAAAACGTGCCGTTATGTGAATAAGCTCAATATAAAACTGTGTTTGATACCATTTGAATTGTGTGAAATCTGTGGAAAAAGTATACTATAAAAAAGAGGATATGACTTTGTTAAGTACAGATGTTTATGGAGACCCAAATTCTTAAAAAATAGATGAAACAGGCATTTATTCTAGATTCACCATAATGCAATTGTATTTGAAATTGTTTGTAGTTTCATTCAAAAAGTCTGTATAACTCTTTTGATCATCAGACCTCTTGCGATGATTGCATTTGTTGACCGCGATTTAAATCTTCAAAAAGGGGACTTACGTAGAAGAGAGTAAAATCGGCAAATTGTAAGACTGTTATAATATATTTTATCTTTAAAATGTTCCCTGTATAATTTGCATATAAATTTACATAAACGATTACAAGTTCTCGAGTTGTAATTTAACAACTAGTTACCCAAAACGTCCTAAGCTAAGATTCGGTATCTCGACTAAAGTGCTTTGACCTCCCTTTCTGCAAACCCAAGTTCCTTCTGTATTGCGAATCTTCCATTAATATTGAACCCTTTGGCCTCTTGTAAATTATAATGAGTAATCCTATAACCTGACTAACAATAGTATGTTCCTTAGGCCAATTAAATAAATAGAATTATTAAATACCATTAAAGCCTTTTTATATCATAGAAGTAAACGCATTTTTCCTCCAAACGAGCACAACTAGATTCCATCTATATTTTCGGAAAGCTATTAAATGTTCCCTACTTAAAATAACAAATTTACCTAAAACGCGAAAGAGTAGGAGGACCCATGTCGCACTGATTGTCTCAAAGGCAATCTTTAAATTAGGTTAATACGACATTATTATACGTTATCTTTTCCTCGTAGTTTCAAATTTAAGACCTATTTTACACTTTCATGATGATGATTTATTTGTTTTAACTTAGTTGTAAGAATTGTATTTTGTTGTTTTATGACTCATTTGTACTACCTAATTTGATAATTGGCATTTTACATATTTTATATTAAATAACTTGATGTCTAAATTGATCAGATCTGTTTTATGTAAGTTTTCGTAATTTACAAAAACTTAATTTATATTAATTCTGTCAATTGCGTGTATATATAGATTTGAAAGATATTTGTTTTAAATTATTAGCACATTAAAAAACCCAAAATAATCTTTTAAGTTTACATTACTTTGATAATTAAGCATTTATTTCGTTTCTTATTACAATTCAGATTTAACTATTCTTGGATATTCAACTGTGTTGTAGGTTAAAAATAAAATTAATATTTAAATTATCTAACCATTATTAAACACAGCGTTCACATTGTCTCGGCCAAGGCCACTTTGCTCTGATAAACCACAACGATTTAGATTAATCGATGAACTTGTCCTAATTATTTCTTAATTTATTTGGTTGTTTGTGTTAGACTTGCATAACACAAAAACAATTTCTGTCTTATAAAAATATTATTATTGCATACTGTATGTCTTGTTATTTCTAACCTGATTCAACAGAAAAAAAAATCAAAATATTGTTATCAGTACAGATCATTGAGAGGATATGGTAGCGTAAAAGTAAGTAGTGTGTTAGTAAAAGTAGACTCCTGATTCCTCCCTGCATAAGAGCATTATGGTAAATATTTTTATACCAATTTATATACATCTACCACCCTTTGCTCATCCGTTTTGATTTTTTCCATAAATTAGTTATTGTAGAAAATAGGCCTTTGAGAATGAAAAAAACATGGTCGATTTTTACCGTCATTTTCAGATTTGAAATTCAGAAATTTGATAAATAAACTTAAAAAAAAAACAAAACGTTAAGGGTATAGCCAAAGTCTTTCTTATTCTATAACTGAAAGAAAATTAAAAATCGGTTTAGTTTTGGAGGAGGACACAAGGTACTACAAAGTGATGTTTTCGTCTATTTTGCATAGGTAAAACCAGCCCGAGCTGCAGTTGTCCCTTTCGTGTTTTATAACTTTTTCTTTGGAGCGCAACGTTATAGCTATAGATTTCTGAAATACATACTTTTCAGATCTGTTGCCGACCGTATGTCCTCTGTGTATTGCACTTAATACATGATGTTTTTCAGTAGTAGTGAAATTTAAAAAATCGAGCGATTACATTGTGTTTTTTTCAAATCGCTTCCAAATCTGCGAAGAAACTGCTAAATAATAAAAAAGATTTGAAACAATCGTTGTACTGAATAATTGTTAGTACGCGGATATTACAGACATGGCGGTACTAGATTGGCGCCCGGAGCGAATCGTTGGAAAACAACGCGACTTCGGAATTGGATCACTCTATAGTTTTGATTGGTTTTCGCGTAATGTCCGTATCGTCTATTGGTTTTTTGCAATCACTGTTGTTTGTTCGAATTACTTTCTCTTGACATTTTTTTTCAGTATATCACTGCTTACATCATTTTCCAAACTACTGAATTACTATTTAATTCTCTACAATTGGGTCTAAGTTTTTTTATAATGAAACGTAAGGTAGGTTTATAGTCCATGTATGTATATAAATAACGTTCGATCATTTTTAACCGCATACAGAAAAGATAAGGTTCTCAATTAATCGTTGTACGTTTTTTTTATGTTTGTTAGGCGATTTCTACGTCAATTGTGGACCGTTTTGTATTTTTTTTTATTCAAAGGAATGGACTTCCGAGGTGGTCCCATTGTCACCAAGTTTGGAATTATTTTTTTACTGGGTATAGGCTCAGTGCTTTGACCACAATTTCACCTGATATTAAGTTACGATGTGGTCCAGGATGGTAAACACACTAAGCATAGAGATACTGGTTCTCAAGTGATGCTGCCGGAACACATCTATTGGTATTTGGTGACAGGTGACAGGTCGAACTTCAGGGTGGTAGAGACCCAGGCGGGCATTGTTAGAAAATTCCCTACCACCGTGCTATGGTTTCCTTACGATGGTTTCCTTCACTGAAAGATAAGGCTGTTTTTAGTGTTGGACAGGTTGGTTTGAACCCTCGTCCATTGACACGGAATCTAGCCGCACTATCCACTGCGCCATCATCACAATGATCTGATCAGTGGATCTCAGGGAAATCAAGAGAAATCCTCGAATATGATAGACATTTACGCGTATTTCATATATTTGTTTCCGAAGCTATTTAAGTACTTGCGTATTGCAGTCACCATTTTATTTTACTGATCTGATAATAGAAGGTACAACATTTTAAAAAATACAAGTTGAAAAGTATTTTTTAAATGTGTGATCAATTTGTTTTTAGTTTCATTTTATCCACTTCTCTTGACTCTATTAACTTTTTTGATATAATTTTTTGGCAGTCAAAAGTAAAGCGTTTCTCACAAAACGACTGTTTCATCTAGGTTAGTCGGTCAATGATACACGAGAGTTTCTGATGTTTATCGACTAACCCAAACTATTTTATATTTATTGCTTCACGTTCATTTATTTGGTCTTATTTTCTATTTTAAATCATATCTATTGTATTTTATTTATGTCATCTTTTGCGAATGAGTAATTTAAAATCTAAATGTAATAATTCCTTAATTTCTTGATCTATTTTGCTAATAATGGTTGCGATTAGGTTTAAATACAACAACTATTTTGATGTATCTGAAAATACTATTAAAATATTCAGAGATTTGTAGTTTTAATGATGAAGATTTGATGTGTAAAACAGTACTTACGATAATCTGGAAGCAAAGTTAATAATTTACATCATGATAACATTGATTTTAGATGTAATAAATTTACAAAAGACAAAATATAAAAGGGTACATTAAATTCGATACGTTTTCAATTACGCAAAATTGATTCTAAAAGCAAATTAATAGGATTTATTTCAGTCACTGTTAATAAAGCTTCTAAAGTATTTATTTCACTTCGAAACAACATTTAGAATAATCCAATTTCGTTTCTGGGCCTATTATTTATTTAGTTGTGTCCCTTTATATAAAATTTATCTGGAACAAAGAAAATACACCTTTCCGTAACTTATCTTCGTTATCTCGAGAACAATACAGAGGACCGTATTTCCCATTAGTATTAAGCGATTCATTTGAATTAGTATCAGTTAAATTCACCTATACTGTTGGGCTTTACTTCCTTAAATTATGTTATATTATTGTTTAGTTATTTAAGCTATTTATGATTTCGCTTATGATCGATATGATTATTTTTTTTAACTTATTTTTATGTGTATTGTTGCAGGTAAGGAAAGAGAAAACGTTGCCACAAATGGATATCTCATTGAAGTGTACTGACAGGTACTGAAATAATAATGTAAATGAAATATAATGCTTTCTATTTAATCATGATCTGAGTAATATAATTACTAGAATTGATTCTACGTATATATATTTCATTAGAATTCTTTGCTCTACAACTGAAGATTTCTTGCAATTGGTTTTATTCATTTAATAATGTACGTCTTTAAATTACTGAAAAAAAAAGAATACGTTATAATTACGTAATAAAAAGTTATTTGTATTTATTAAAAAATATTTTCTGTCATATTGATTATGACCGTCAAAGTACATGTTTTCATATGGAAATAAAATAGGTTATTCTTTTAACGTGAATTTAATCACTGTGTATCTTCAGTTGTGCTAACTAATGTAAAGAAGTTAATTGAGAATTGCAAATATATCATAAAATCTTCTATGACGAACTTCATGGGGAATTGGTACAAGCTCTAATATTGTGTCGAGAAATCGTAGGTTTAAGTAACACACATACCTAACAATATTTTGTATTTCTTTTATATTCGTTAATTATCTATGTATCTAAACAGTTTAAATTAAATTACGAGCGTTATTTGGAATCAAATAAACGTTTGAAGACAAAGTCACTTGACGTTAAAGCGGCTGAAAATGGTGATAAGCTAAATATAGAAAGGGTTCACTTTGAAGTGTCACTGCCGGGACTGTTTGATTACAGAATTGCGACTTGAAGGTGGTAGCTAACCGAGTTAAAAATAGACAATACCCTAATAACGTGCCGTGTGGCTTAATAATGTTTCCCTTTACCGAAAATTCAAGACAAATATAGGATTCAGATACTCGTGGGTAGTACTTTCATGCATAACCATCATTGACGTTCTTTTTGTTTACATTGTTCATCTTCTTCTTAGGTCAAACTCATTCTAGGATAAATTGTGCACACACAATTTGTGCAAGTGTCATGTGGATAAGATGTATTTTTAATCTTGTATCAGCGTTAGTTATCAAGCTACAGAAAAACGGCGGCCCATCTTACTCGAACTTTTTATGAAGTTTAGTCGGTACCTCATAATAAATGTTACCGTGTTATTTTATATAATAAACTTAACTTGTACACAATAACCAAACTATATCTCAATAAACTCTACCAGTATTACATAATATAGAGTGAAATACACAAGTTTAATTAATAAAAGAAAATAACTGCTACATGACAGAATGAGATCCTGCCAAAACTCCATTGTTCGTCTTATCAAAATTAATGGTTTATCATTTGTAGTGGTGGTTTCACAGATAAATATAATAATTAGTGTGTGAGAGAGAGAGAGAGAGATAGAGTAACATAAAGTCGTTAAATTCAAGGCGGTTGGTAATAATTTGACAATAAAACAATAAACGAAACGGTTGTTACGTACACATGTCATTTGAAATGAATATTGTAAATTATCTTGTATTTCAGGTTTCATTGTTCATAACATCGCTGTGTGTCGGCTTTGCGCCATCCGTGTCGTGGTAAAGATACAATGAATTGTTAATTTGGATCGGCTCTGCTTTAATAATGATTCGGGTAAATAAATCTAATTGATGTGTGAGTCTGTGTACGATACAGTGATGTGTAACCTTAACGCTTCGTATTACCTTAATTTCGTAAATAGTCGTATCGTATTTCGTAAATACCCTATGATATAAAAGTAAACTAGCAAGAGAAAAATGTTTTCTCCTTTCATTTTGAATTTTCGCTAAAAACTCTGATACTAAGTAGATTTTTTTATGTTAAAACACTATCGTAAGTAACTGAAATTGACCGTCCATCACTCATTTAAACTTGTGAACGAATGAGAAAACTTTTCAAATGACATTTATACAATAAACAACTTTGCTGCAGTTTGAAATTAAACGAAAATTGGAATCGAAATGTTATTTATTTGAACTCAACTGAGTTACTTTTAGTTTGAAACTTTGAAATTAATTTTTGTAACAATGTTTATATTCAAGGCTCGATTGAAGGCACACGGATCGATACAGCCAATGTCACCCACCTACCACCTCGACTTGTCACGCTCATCTACGTGACGTGGTAGCTAAATTTTGACTTAGGATTACGTTTAAACAGAATTGAAAAATAACAAAATTCTTTGTTTCGCTCGACTTAGTGGATTACATATTCCGTATTCGTCTATATTATAAATATACCACCAGGTAGAAGACAATTCAAGATTTTTTTTTTTTTTTTTCTGTTAATTTGCTATTTATGCACTTCAGTGTTATCAATAAAAAAAAATTGATAAAAAGGAAGAATTTCCACTATGAGTTATAGTCGCTTTCGGATCATCGAGCGAACACTAATGATTATATGTATGCATTGAAGTAAGTACTTACGATTCCTCAATGTGTATATGGTTTAAATTGTTTCTTGGTGAGAATATTGTTTAGTATTATTGGTTTAATTTAAGACTAGCTGGTCTCCACGATTTTACCCGCGTAGTTCCTGTTCTCGTGGGATTTTCGGAATAAAAACCTATTCTGTGTCACTCCCTGGATTTCAAACTGTCTGCATACCAAATTTCATCCAAATCGGTCCAGTAGTTATTAAGTTTATTCGTTACGTACAAAAATACAAATCTTTCTTCTTTATGATATTACTTAGTTAAGATTAAGAAGATTGTTTACTACATGTTAAGAGGGTTTTTGGTAATAAACTGTCCTTAAATCAGTAAACCAGAGAGTACATTCATCAATATAAAAACATTAAAAATAACAGTTACGTACCAACATCATTCTACCGATTAAACATAGTTTTTTTTAAGAATCCTGTTTTTTTTTGCACGATATAGGCTCAGCGATTTGACCACAATCTCACCTGATGTTAAGTGACAATGTGGTCCAGGATGGTAAACACACTAAACCTAGATAGATAATGGTTCTCAAGTGATGATGCCCGAGCACACCTGCTCTTAACAGCAAGAATTTTAACGAACACATTACACCATTTAATAGTTTTTTTTAGACTCCATTACAACACATTCCGTTCATTTACTATACATTTATTAATAGCGCGGGAAATACACACATTTTATCTGTTATGTAAATGGGGCGATTAAAAATCAATTCAGCTGTCACGACTTTCGTTCTCATTAAATTACCAGTAAATCCAGATAATTACACGATTTTGTTTTTCATTTTTAATTTCAACTTTAACGTTAACGTTATAAGGTTGAAATTATACTCGTATGAAAACGTTTTGTTATGAATATCGTGCCTTATATTGTTAATTTGATAATTGAATTTTACAATGGACGTTCACTCGTCCGATGATATGGCTTGCAATTTCATCGTTTTATTTTAAACGTATCAAAGTATGTCACGACAATATCTGTATAAATTAAAAAAAAAATTATCTCCGTTATAACACGTTCTACAGGTTTTGTTATATTTCTCTGATTGAATGTAACACTTTAAACAGTTTTATTACTTACTAGTAGACGCTCCTGACTTTGTCTACTTTGTTCTGATTTTTTGACGGACTTTGTTGCATTTTTAATAGCTTGTCATTTACCAAACGAGACATACTTCTAGTAAATCAAATTTTATTCAAATCGATCAAGCCCTTTTTAACTGTTAAAGCACGAACTGGCGTTTACGCCAGCGTCTATTGTATTCCTATTGTCAAATTTTTATTGGTATTTGAGCTATTAAATCTAAAAATCATATTAGTAATATTTGTATAGTTTTATGAAAATTGGTCTACCTGTTTTCTAGTTCAAGCCGAACATCATTTTTTCTTTATTTTTACACGGTTTCTAGAAATAAATGTATAAATCTTTATACTCTATCAATTGCTCCTTAACGTATAGTACTTCTCTTCTAAAAAGTTTTCTCAACGTCGGTCAAGCCGTTGTCGATTTAAATCTGGAGAAACATCGGAGACTAGTAATTGCTAAATTATTTTATTTTACTAATATATACTAATATTGACATTTGTTACAAAATTAAAAAAAAAATTCAGTGTACAGATATATATAGCCTACAGATTTATTATTATTATAGATAACTGAACACAATTTTGCACTTAATATCGCAATTGATCGAATGTGTTCGTGATTGTTGAATTTCCTTTCTCTTATTGTACTGTGCGTGTGTGGTGAAAGTCCACAATTGATATTCATGAGAGTGACCTCAATGACAATTTGGTTTTTGTCAAAAGACTTTACTGAAAATAGCATTTTTTGTTTCTTTATTACACTCATCAAATGCAATTTACCTATACTAATAAATAAAATTGAAGTGTTTGTTTGTAATGTCAACATTTTTTTTGTTACTAAATAGATATGAATGTATATACGATACCTGAAACCTATACCAAAAAATACAATTTTTAAAATTTTTGTCTGATTGTTTGTTCCGGATAATCTCCAGAACGGCTGGACGCATTTTGACGGGACTTTTCTTGGTAGACAGTTGAAGTTACTCCGGGTGCTTTAGAATTTCGAAAATATTTAGGGTTCCACATAAAAAAAATACTCATGAAAGTTAGATAAAATTAGATTCAGTGGTCTTACGGGCGTGCTTGAATTTATGAAAAATATTTTTACTTTACTTTAGTACTAAATTTTTTTAGGAAAATAATTTGAATATTATCTTTCCGTATAAAAAAAAACCACTATGAAAGGCGGCCGCAGCTGCTGACACACAGCTAGTATTCAATCATTTAACTTTACATAAGTTTAACTCTTATGTATTTTCACAGTATTGTTTTATCGCAAATGTTATTTCAATTTGATCGAAAAATAAATTTAATTTAACTTTGTTTTTATTTGACTTTTATACCTTGGAGAAATTTAATATATCTACTTCAAAATATCGGACTCGAATTGTATAAAATACTTTATATTTAAAAAGGTAAATACATATAAGTCTACGTGTAGACCGAATGCATCGTAACTGCTTATTGAATAACTTAATAGAAAATTACTTAGCCACATTCAAGAAGGTCATTCGATGTTTGCTAGAGATGAATGACCTGAATATTTATATTACGCACTGAAGGTTGTATTTACGCATTAAAAGATTTGGTTAATATTAATTATTTTTAATACACATAACTAATTCGCTTTTAGATTTAGTATATATATAAATATATATAATAACTATTTTATATTGTGAAGGTTTAGCTCTTTGGCTAGAACTAGAACACTAGAGCCGGTGTATAAATTTGTACGAAAGACAATAAAATGAGTTTATGAGAAATGTGAAATGAGAAACGGAAATAGCATGATGGTAGAACATTTTCTAACAGTAACTGCTTGGGTAGCTACCACCCTCAAGTTCGAAAACCTGTCGCCAAATACCAATGGGTGTGTTCCGGGTATCATCACTTGAGAACCATGATCTAGGCTTAGTATGTTTACCATCCTGGACCACATCATCACTTAAAATCAGGTGAGATTGTAGTCTAATCACTGAACCCATACCGTGTAAAAAAAATGTATATTACAAAATTTTCTCGGTATATTATTAAAAACTACATTTACATGATAAGTTGGTGGTAAAAGTGGTCGATCATTCTCGGGTTTTCCTTAGTCGGATCCCAATAATTCGGGTCCACTGCGAATGGTCGGTCGTCCCTCGTGCGGTCAGTACAAACTTAGTTAAGAATTTAGATTGCTTTTTGGTTTCCTCGACCATTAAAGAGGAATTTGTCCTTAGATATTTGTTCAATTCGATCTCCACTTAATCTTTTTCATCGACACATATCCCAGAAACAATATTAAAGAGTACAAAACTAGAAATCGATTTCGGCGTAAAATCGTATTTCACACAGTCTAGTTTTTTTATTATTACAGTAATGGAGTACAAATTTCGACAGGAAAATATTATTATTATCTCATGTAATTAATTTATTCATTTTAAGATAACATTAAAAATGCTTTATAAAATTCACAATACTTAGATTTTAGGTAGTCAATGTTGTCTTTCGGATGTTGTTTTAAAATATCCTAATAATTTCAATAAGCTTTAGTTTAATAGTAGAAAACCACAAAAAGCTATAAAGCGATGCTAGACTAGTAAAAAATTTCCTTGCATACGTACATTACCGATACCTTTTTGGGTAATAGAAAAAAAATCCCTTTCACTTTGTTTTGATTGGCTTAAACTAGCAAATGTTAGTGGCAATTAAAAATATACCATTTTAGGCTTCTGTATAATTATCCATCCATTCAACCGTAAATGCGTCCACTACTGGACAAAGGTAGGCCACGCTTGGCAAGCGGGTTGGCGTTCGGAGTAGGTGTTTGTGATGCCCATCCCTTGCTTTATTTACGACGCCTATGGAAAAATATGGGATGGTAATATTCTTAAGCCGGCACCACACGGTCATCTATAATTACTCCTGCTAATTGTCTTGTCGTTTTTGTAAATTAAATTTGATTCTAGTAAAATTTACCAAGGTCCTGTTTACATTTAAAATTTTTAAACGTATATGGGTATAATAATAATTTTTGATATTTGTTTTATTTAATAGTATATAAATACGTTAAAAACTACGTTTTAAAATACAAGTATCGGTTTAAGTTTTTAGGTTAGCTTTTTAGTATATTTCAGTTAAGAAAGTATATTGATAAATAAAGCAGTACGTTTCCGAGAGAGGATAGAAGTCTATTTACCGCAAATAAAGATGTATGTAGCCTTTCATTTTATTGGTCACTTTGGCGTCAGGTCATTTGGTGGTTTATAGTTTGTTAACAGGCTACTTATGAATATAAAAAAAATCGATTCCATCGTTTCCTATATTGAACGTAACACATAAACTCTCGTTAGTTTATAATTTAGAATTTTAGACCTTGATGATATCGATTGTCAGATTCAATGCCGTCCTAATTTTTGGTAGTATCGCTAGTATGGTTTAAAAAAAATATATATTTAATAAAATTACGCGTATAGAATATGGTCGGTATTGAGGCGAAAATAAAAATACATAAGATTTTTTTTGTTTTCGTATACATTGCTTATTTTATATTTTTGATCTAAATGTTTAGAAAGGTTGTTTTTGATATGACATTAATTACAATAAACATTGAAAAAAGTGTGAGTAATTAATGCTAACCTGTAGAAATCTTTTAGGGCCGGTAGGCCTTTTTTATAATTATAATGAGGAAAATATATTTAGGAATCTCCCAGATTTTACTTCCCGATTAGAGATGCCAGGGGAATATGTGGGACTCGCCTGGCTTGAAGCGCCAGGAATACTCACTAAAACCCACGGTACCACCCACCGCCTTATTGGGCGCGATACAAGATTAGTCTGGCACACTTCGCGTCGGCCCAGCAGCAGGCCCAAAGACCGGGCCATTACTTTTGTCTTCCGTCCAAGGGGGGACAGCCTGGTTCCTTCCCCTACTCCTACTAAGGATAATGAGATTATTTTTTTTTGTTAAACTAGTTGAAACGATATACATAGGTAATGTTATAAATTGAAAATAATCTCTGGTTTGTTAAAACTTTTATATTAGTTGTTGCGAAAGTGCAGTCAATCCTTCACATTACCACTGTATTCGGTAAACTCATGGATAAAATTTACGTAAAAGATAAAGTAACTGTAAAGTGTATAAAAGTTTGTTTAGTACATGTTTTATCTTGCGAAATGTAATACAGTAATTGTATTATATGTGTAGCGTTGTTAAAGGTAATATAGGTTCACAATACACCATTCGTGCCGGCTATCAGGCCTCCGCACACAGTCGCTCTGAGCGATTTATCGTTGCCCAATGAAGCGTAATTAAATTCAGCAACCCAGCACAAACGCCAGACGTTGTGAAGAAATGTCCTGTTAAAAACATTTACAAAACAACATGTGACCTACCAAACTAAATGTCTACTTAAAATACCATAGGAGTTTATACTGGTATTTAAAACTGACTACCTTAAAATTAAATGCTATTTGTTGGTAATCGCACCATTGTACGTCGACTACAATGATTTGGATAGTTAACATTTTTTCAGATATTTATAATAGTAGGAATAGGGATTTAAGGAAAGAGAAATTTGAAAAAATCGGAAAGTTGTTAGTTACACCAAGACTTTTATATGAACTTGCGATTCCAATAATGGATTTGAGTATTTCTTTGTCGTTTTGTTGGTGATGGTCAATTAACTAATAAAAATCTAGTGAATTACAAAAAGCTTTATTAATTTTTTATTCAACTGGTTTTACATATAGATTACCTAGTTGTTAAAAACTTTGTTTATATAACAATATACGGCTAGTTATTATACAATATTATTTGTCTTATGTTCCTATAATTGAATGTTTGATAGGTAATAAATACTAAAAACAAGAGTTGTCACAATATATACATTGTCTTTTATGTAAAGAATCTGTTATTATCACGAATTCTGTTTGATATATTTTGTATCTGTTACTATGATTTTGAATGGAAACGAATTCATTGCATTTATGTTAGTTATAACTTTCAGACATTTAATACGGCTTTGGAGAATCACACATTTGTAAATTATTATTGTGTACTTGTTACTTGTTGGTGGGCTCCTGTTTCCGCATTTAGACACATTGGCGGTCCGTTGTGCGTGCAGGATCAGCCAGCTATTCGAGCCAGCCCAGCTCCTTCCAGAAGCGCAGAAGCCTCCTGGGGCGATCACAGGATTCCTGGAGCGACCTCATTCGCTTGAGGGTTTTTGCCCGTTGGTTAAATACTCCCGTGCATTCCAGGATCACGTGGGTAGTAGTCTCTTCTTCTTCCATACATCCCCAACACATGGGGCTATCTGTCAGACCTATTGTAAAGAAATGTTTATTAAGTGAGCAATGTCCCGTCACCACACCCACCACTAGACGAAGATCAGTGCGAGATAAGCTGAGCAGTCTCCGGGCCAAGCTCCGCGATATTTCCGGAACAGCTTGTTTAGACTGTCTACAGCCAGGAGTGTTAGCCCATCTCTCACTGTGAGTGCTGTGGGTGTATTGACGCAACCATGATCTAAAAATGCTGTAAGCAAGAGGAAGATATGGCACAGGGCCTGCTACTGTTGTCGTCGAACCTCTTGCCAGTTCATCTGCTGCGTCGTTACCCATTATTGTGTAACATATTCTTTCTCTATTAATAGATTTCTAGGGTTGAGAGATACAAAATGTAAGCCACTCTAAAATATGCAATATGTAATAACAGCTACGTTTTTTTTGCTACAAGATTGTGAAGATTCTAATAAATTTAATACAGAAAAAAAAAAATATTAACTGAATTCGAACAGAGAACGCGTAGTGATATTTATGGAGATATATGTAACACCTGCGTATTGTTCAGTGGGCATTAGTGAGAACGAGATAAGCCGTTGACGGTCAGCCGTCCGCCTGCCTGCCTGTAATCTATGTTCCTTTACACGTGTACACGTGTTAGTAAGGTTAACAGTGTGGGTGTGTGAGTACCACAGCGCCTTATGAACCTCTATAAATTCTAACCGAATGGTCCCTCTGGCACGGCGGTTCTTTTATCTCTTCACTAAAAGGAAGGTCTTTTTCAGTTTCTTTATATATGTTCACTGTTGTATATTAGAGGTTAACGTAGATATTGTAATTGTAACTATTCAATTGTTACTAAATGTAAGTTTATATTACAATTATTGGAGTTAAAAAATCATTAGAGTTTCGCTCGAAATTAACTTGAAACATTGGATAGTTTTTAGTGTTTCTTATAGTTAGAAGCGAGTAGGTTACTACAATAGAAAGTAGGGGAAACGAAAATAATACAAGGAAATTATTCAGTTTTGATACTTCTTTTTTGTTCATTTATAATTAAACTTTTAAAAGTATTAAGTATTTTTAGATGAGGAATATTTGCGAAATATCTTGGTGTCATAAGATTTTCTTTTAAATATTATTAACATATGTGTATTTATAACTGCATAAAAACTTACCTATATCTAACTCATGAATGACTTTTACAAGCGATTAATTCAATTTTGATTCATTTTTTGTTTATAATTATAGTTAAGGAATAATTAAGATTTTTTCATATTTAAAATTAACATTTTTATTTAGAATATTTTATGAAATATCTTGGAGTTATAAATGTTTGTTTTATAATATTAACATAAATATTTATAATTACATAAAATCTTATATCCAGTGTTAGAATTACATTCTGATGTGCATTATATTTTGACAACTTTAATCTATTGTTTTATATTATGTTTAAAACATGACGGATGTGAAGACTTATGTTATTATTTACGATGTCAGCGACATAAAACCCCATAAAAATGTTAATCAAACAGGAACAGCTTTGTAGAACATTCGTTTTAGAACAGATGATAACATAAATGTCCCTAATTCATTACTCATTCTTTTATCAAAACAAAAACATTGTTTATTAAGAGGATGGATATTAAATTTCCTGTCGTTCTAGTTTAAAAAAAATAACCCGTTGTTAAGTTCGTCGTCCAACCACTGCCGCTTGCCCATTGAGTAAGCTCAGTCGGACCGCACACTGAGCCCTGATAATGCTGTCAACGCGAGGTGACACTGACACTTTCGGGCACAAGCCATAAGCTGATTACGTGCACCCCCGTTTATTGTTTTTTTTCTTTTATGTTATTTGTGTCGTGTCCAACTCGACTTGTGCACCGAAGTTATGGCGCCCGTTAAAAGGGTATACTATTCAGTAAGATTTCTTATTTCATTTATTCTTTTATAGGGAAAAGGCAAAGGTACTCCACCATGCAGCGTAGTTTGACGTTTGGTACACTTTTCAAACAACGCTGTAACAAAATGGCGGTATTTTATTAAAGATTTCCTTTCGAAGAAGTGATTGAGAGATCTCTCAATTTATTTTAAATATCCTTCAATTAAATACTGTAAATTAATGAATTAAATGTACTGATTACTACATGACAAACCAAAGGCGCGACTAGCACTCGTTTTCTATTCCTTTTTTGTTTTTCTCCAAAAATATGAATTGTAAAAGTGCACTCCGTAAATGTTACATGAAGATTGTTAATGTGAATATAGCGATTATATTTTGTATGGTTATAGGATTTTTTGTAACTACTAAGGTCATTTTATATGTTCTTAAGATCACATAAAACATTTTTTTTGTGAGCTAAGACTTTCAGGTGAATAATCGATCGTGTTAATTATATTTTGTTTATTTTTGATTACTTAACTTTTACGGTTCTCATAACCAAGTTTAATTATGTAAGTAACATTCGAACAACTTTCGCTTGCATTTTGAACCACATACCCAAAAGTGTTTGTCGGTACGTCCAACATTTCCCTCCAGCTGCGGCTGCATAGTTGAATAGAACACCCACTCTGTGCTGTCAGTGCGCCCAACACGATTCAATAACTTTATGTTTGTAAAACATTACCAAGTTCCGTCACTCCGGTGCAGTTGCTATCATTTCGTTTTGTCTACGTTATGGGAGAACTTATACTATAAAATGGTCAATAATTCAACTTGTAAACTTTGCGTTGACAGGAAAACTATAACTTTACTGTCAACTTTTTATTTTTACATTGATTCCGCTCGCAAATGGCCTGTATATGTTCTTACTATGTATGCCTTTTAAATGTTGGATTGAAGGCAAGATAATTTGATAGTGGTCCTTGGAATATAAATTTGTTACATATTATTATCTAATGTAATTTATAATGAACTATGTCATAGTGAAAAGTTACGTACCCAGCCCACATACGTTTATAATTTTAAGCAAGTTTGAATTTTGTATAGGTAATTTATATGGTGAATAATTATCATAATAATATCGCATAATTATGTGAACGATGGTGATCTCTGGAAGTGACAGCTTACTCTGTGCATCTACTGATAAACTTTGTACTATTAGTTGTAAAGTTCCAAAAAAACATGCGGAAAAAAAAAAGCAGATCGAGTTTCTTGCCGGTTCTTCTCGATGACTGGATTATTTTTCCGAACAGGTGGTAGTATTTTGACGTTCATAAGCAGCTTATCGGCCTAAATTGAATGATTATTTTTGAGTTTGATTGAAAAAAAATGAATTAATGTTTTAATTAATTGCTCCAGGAATTATAACCCAATTAAGAAAAGAAGATATAGAGAGACATTGACATTCATGATAAATAAAAATAGAAATTATTCAGCTTAATAATGACAACAGTTTGTTTATATTTTATTTTGTTAATATGTCGATTACCCATAAAAATGAGACAATAGGAAAATGATGGAAAGCTGGCGTAAACGCCAGGTTAGTGCTCAAGGAGTTAATATCATATTATAATACTTTTATTTTTGTTTTGCCATTTTTCAAAATTAGGTGAAACTCGTTTTCATAATTCAGTTTTGTTTCATTGAATAAAGAAATGCGTAGTGTTAAAAATATATAATCTCATTATCCTTGGAAGATTAAGTCGGAATCATAGTGATCCGTTTGTACCATTTATAAGAATATGTTGTCTTTATGATGTTATAATACATAACATGGACACAAAAGTTCGTTTAATTCATACAGTACGACAAAAAAAATTTTATTTAATGTTAAAGTCGAGGCTTACCATTTGGAAGTAGAGTTTCCATTGCCAATTTCTATCTCATATACCAACTTTACTAAGGTGTGAAATAACTACTAATAAGCAAATAAGTGCATAGGATTATAAATAAGATACTTAACTTTCAAATTTTTTAAAAAGTTAAAGGATTGTTAAATAATAATATACCAAAAGAATTCTTCAAAGCAGATACCTCTATCGTATTATGATTCATTCTAAGCGCACGCACAGGTCAGACGAGGTCGACGAAAGAATCCATCCAGTTCCTCCTGACTATTATAAAAGTACCCGCATAGTGTTATTGGAATTCTTTGCGAGACAGCTAAAGAATAGACGGGCGACCGTAAAATAAATTACATTATATCAGTTTATAATACGGGTTGATGTAATTGTTGATGTAGATGACGGAAATCAAAATGACGGTGTTATTACGGAAAGAAAAAGTGTAACACTTTACGTCAAAAACGTGTCCCCGGACCACCTAATTGATACATTTGTACAATCTACGTTCGAAGTTTTACAATTTTCATCTGCGACAGAACCTCGTCTATAAATATCTGATGCTATTATTGTAACCAATAATTACTTGTATTTAAATAAATTTAACCAAACAGAATAACAGCACTGCGTAAATGGGTTACCAATGTCCTCAATACATTATAAATGTTAATGTAAATAAGAGATAATTCTACTAGACGTCCATTACAGGATCACAAAGTATAGTTCTGAGGTTCTAACACAATGGTACAACTAAAAGCATAGGTACCTGTATAAAATTTATACAAGTTCAAACACGTTCAACACTGTATCCTGGAAACAATGATAAATGTTCAGAAGTCTCCTCGTGTGAACCCTACCCTATCCACCTTGTTAAGGGCATAATTTACTCATTTGTTACGATGGTTTAATTTCCGCTTTTAATTTACTTTATTTACTTGTCTAAATTTAAAGTTATTTGCGTTTCTAAATTATTTCACATTTCCTTGTTAACTTTTTCGTATTGTAAAATGCAACGCCTCTTCTATCTGTCAGTCAGTGGACTTTTAAATTGGTGACCGTTGGCCCGAATTACCTAACTGATTGAATTATAGATATATTTTCTGATCAGGTCTTATTAGTACATGTTTTGATTTATTAGATAGTATATAGAAATAGTAATGATAATAATAGTAAATTAGGATGTCAGAAAAGTGACCTATCATAGCTTCTCTTTTACACTAAACGTTTAAATATTTTAGATAAATAATGCAATGAATAAAATTATTAAGAGTATATAATAATTCTTTAGTTAAATATAATCTTTCTATAATTTTATGTTAGAACTTTATTTCCATATTCAATATTACAATAATTGGCACATGAATGAATTTGATGAACTCGAATGTAATATATAAATACTCGTACATATTTGGTTAAATATCATGTAAACATTTTCTATAGAGTTCCGTTTAGCGCTTTACTGTTATCTAGTTTGTATAATACGGTTACACTGCTAGTAGTTTCAATTACCATCAACATAATAGTAAATAGTGTGGGCACGTGAAACCGGTTCGTAAAGTTATTATCATTATAATTCAGTAGTTAATATCGGGCATGTCCGGCTCTTCTAGCGGGTCAACGCGCTGGACGCGCTAGCTTGTGACTCACAAGCGGGCGTGTACTCGTCTCGAATGCGAGGAATCACACGTGCGCGCTAATATTTATCTATACTAATAAATAAAATTGAACTGTCTGTTTGTAATGTCAAAATTATTTTTTTTTTCACGAAGTATATATGAATTTATATACCATATCTATACCAAAAACACAATATTTAAAATTATTGTCTGTCTGTCGTCTGTTCCGACTAATCTTCGGAACGGCTGTACCGATTTTGACAGGAATTTTTCTGGTAGATAGCTAAAGGTAATCCACGTAACTTAGGCTACTTTTATTTTCGACAATAATTAGGGTTTCACGTAAAAAGTTAAAACTCTTGATATTGTAAACAAAATACGATTCAATTTGCAGCACCACCATTTTCACAAAACATTATTTTTTAATTCAATAGTAAACTAACCCTATATATTACTTATTTTCATACACTTTTGTACACCCTTTTGCATACACTTTAGGGTGAGTTTAAAAAAAAATTAATCCTGTATGTTACAATACATATATCAATGCATCAATATATTATCAATACATATATTCCACTAACGCATTTAATCAAAATCCAACCAATAGTTTCTGTGTGATGCTTTAGAAATGTGTTCCGACATTGATTTTAAAGTGCCGCCCGAATGGTTTTTCTCAAGTATATTCAATGTACACTTTTTATGTTAATAATTTATTCATTCGTTCAACCATAAGACGTCCACTACTGGACATAGGTCTCTACCATTAAGGAGGGGGTTGTCATAATTGCTACACTTGGCAGGCGGGTTGGCGATCTCAGTAAGGTGTTTTTGGTACCCAGAGGAGGCTGCTGTCCATCCCCTGGTTCATATCCCTTTATGGCCTTTTACAAGACCCACGGAAAGATATGGGGTGCTACTATTCTTAGCCGACACCACACTTAATTAAGAGTAATAATTACATCAAAAAATGGTTTTTGCGTTTCCAATTGGTCCAAGTTCTTGACCTTTTTGAAAGTAAACATTCTAATCGATGCAGTAAATAAAAGGCAAGTCTGACGATGGCATGTGCTTGAAAACGCATTGGCAATCAATCCTAAGAGACATTGACGTTGACAATGAATGTAGGGATGTAAGCAACGAATTATTTGATGCGAAATTTATATAACTTTGTAGAGGTATGCTCGCGGATCGGCTCGCGTATACTAACGGACAGACATACAAGTAAACGCTGCCTTTTATATAATCGTAAGGATAAGGAAATAAGGAGGAACACAATAATGGTCACTTTTGTGAAGGTTTTTTCTATTATTATGATTGCTTTACCCATACATATTGTTTAATCATATAAAAGAAACGTGTAAATCGGTTCACTGGTTCTGAAGTAATAAGCCAACTAACTGACGTACAGATAGGTGGTTTTATGCAGTTGTCCTCGACATGCACATTTACTATGACAAATTTCAAACACGGTGTGGGCAGTGTTCTTAAAAGAAAGTCCAAATATTTAGTTTCACGATAGTTAATAAAAACTGTTTAAATATATTTTCTGCTGATTGCTTGATTCTAAAACTGAATAGCCCTGAGGCAAGAATTTAATTAAATATTCTTCAAGAGGTTGAATAGACGGTTGATAAAACTAGAACACACGTTTGACTGTATGTATGTACGTAGTTTCTTAATTGTATATTGTGTTCGGCGAGATTTATAAATGTAAGCTGTACTACAGGCGTAAAGTTATTAAAGTCAAATAAAATTATTTAGCTCAAGTCTATAGAAGATTAAAATTCTGATATAATTTAGTTATATATGCTTTATACCTTTAACTAATTTTATAACTTTTAAAATGATGAGAACATAATTTAAGAAATACGATTAGTGTTCCGTCCGGTAGTCGCAGTTAAGAGAATACGCGGGCGGAAAAGTAGGTATTTCAGAAATCTATTGCTTTCGCGTTGCGCCCCGAAGAAAAAATAGGGACATTGCAGCTCGGGCTGATTTACTTTGCAAAATAGACGAAAACATCACTTCGTAGTACCCTGTTTTCCTCCTCTAAAACTGAACCGATTTTTAATTTTCTTTCAGTTTTAGAACAATAAAAACTTCCTAAGCCTGTACGTTTTTTTTTTAAGTTTGATTCATCAAATTTGTTTGACTGACTGAACGTCTGAAAATGACGGTAAAAATCGAGCATTTTTCATGTTCAAAGGCTTCTATTTATGGAAAATAATAACTAATTTATGGAAAAATCAAAACGCACGGGCATGACGGTGGTGGCTATATATTACTTGGTTTTATATGTTTGTACTTGGTATAAAACGTATATAAATATATACTATATAAACTCATATACACAACATATAGACTTGGTATAAAATCACTTAGACAAAAAAAGTTGATCGTCACGGTACACCCGGCAGATGTAAGAACTTGAAACTTTCTTCGAACTCGAACAGCTGTTTTGTAATGTTAAAATTAGTTATTTGAAATTATTACAATAACCTAACACATATACATATAACGTCTGTCTGGTTTTTATATATTGGAGCTCCAAGCAATAATTATATGCATTTTATTATTTATCTCTAAAAGCCAGCATTTAAACGCCATCTTATATTTGATATACTATAGCATGTTGACAGCTGACGTCATAACATTGGTAAGGCGAATCTATAAGTTTTCCCCTACAGAGACTCGCTCAACCCCGATAAAGAAGTTTGTACTTCAAAAATATAATTAATTTAAGTGGAGTAGGGGTGCTTTTACTGTATTTAAAGCGAGCTTCGCAAAATTTACAGTCGAGTCTCTAAGGGAGTCAATAGTGAAAACAACCCTTTGTTTTGTTATAATGTCCGAGACCTGTGGGGTAATCAAAGGTAACGAAACACAAAGTACACGTAATGCATGCCAGGCACGATACCCGCGGGTAAATAAACGGTAGTCACGAACTGTAGTAAACACAAATGTTTGATAACGCGACCGTACTGATAACGTTTTTTATACCAGTTTCGAGTCTCAACCTACCGATTTACCCACGATTAGTCTCTTTGTTTTCGCATAGGGGACGGCCGACGGAGGTCTTCTTTTTTTTCGACTAACTAAGGGCCTTAACAGCTTCACCGAACTTTAAAGCGAGCGAGCACAAGACCACTAAAATGGTACCAACCTCGGCTTGTGCTGCTACCAGTGATAAAAATTCCGCGGAATTTGCCCCGCGCTAACCGATCGGTTAGTAAACTTATTAAGTAAAAAAAACCCCTTACAGAACCTATGTACCTTGCGTGTAGTGCAAGTATGTGTATGCAGTATGATGTGTGTGTATGATGTGTGTGGAGTTGCTAGTGCACGCAGTGTGACTATATCGCGCTGACAGCGGCTACAAGAGCTTCCCCAGAAGCCCCCATCAGAGGAGTGTGCGGGGGGCGGAGGTCTTCTATATAATAACTGTTAATACAGTTTGAATCTAGAGAAACGCGAAAAAAGACGTATTTGTTATAAATTCTACTTTTGTGCAAACAGTAAATTTGATAATTTTAAGAGTTATATTTATAAGAACAATAACTCGAGGTTGAAAATTTATTTATTTATTTTGTATAAAATTGATAAAGCTACATAGTAGTATGGTATATATGTAACTGATAAACAGAAATATATATTTCGTTTTGATTAAATTAATTATTATGACTCGAATATCAGAATGCTCATTTTATTTTTGATTGCTTGTTATTACTTAATAAGTTTTTTGAAATGTATTTTTTGTATATTCTCTTTATTTTTAAATGAAGTTTGATTTTTATTGAATTCTTTTGGAAGATCCGTCTAAGAGACGGGCGTTGTGTGTTACTTAATTTGGACCTCTGTGAACTTATGAACTTCGATTTTTTTTTAATTACTATTGGATTGTACGTCGTTTGTACCGCTTTCATTTTCGTTTGTACCTCAAACCAAAAAAGTTCAAGCGTTTTCAAAATTTGACCGCCTGCCGACTTTGGAAAATCGAAAATTTTGCAACGGGATCTAATTCGGGGTCGTTTGTACCCGTTTGTACCACCATCGTTTTTCATTTTTTTCGAAACTCAAAAAAGATACAGCAATTTGACCACAATCTCACCTGATGTTAAGTGACGAGTGGTCCAAGATGATAACACACACTAAGCCTAGAGATACTGGTTCTCAGGTGATGCTACCGGAACACACCAATTGGTATTTGACGACAGATTTTCAAACTTGAGGGTAGTAGCTAAGGTTGGCATCATTAGAAAATGTTTTACCGCCATGCTATGGTTTCCCCACGATCTTTTCCTTCGATTTTAGAGTCGGATATGTGAGGATCGAACCCGCGTCGATCGACGCGGAATCCGGTACTGATCACTACTGACTGTTGAGTGATGCATGCATTTGTAGGGGCGTGGCAGCAGGCTTTCCAACATGACGATGGTAACTAGTCAGGCGGGCATTACAAATGCTTCATGCTACATCACAATCCTATGGTTTCATCACTTCTTTCCTTCATCGAAAGCTCAGGGTCATTATGGAATGAGATATATCGGCTAGGTGGAAGCAAACCTACGTCCATCTACATTGAATCCAACCATACTACCACTAAACCAAAGACATTACAAATAATGATGACTTTATTAACAAACATAATTTAATTTATTTACATAAGAATTTTAGTACTATATTTGTATTAACAGTAACTGCAGCGTGAGCGTGTTTTGATCGAGTGATTTTAATGTGCAAACATTATTTTTAGTATTCAGCCTAGCTATTGATATTGTTACATCATTATATCGTATTTTCATTAACTGTATATAGTATATTTGGAGAAAGAGGATGTTGTAAGAAAGGTATTGGATATGAATGTGGACGGTTACATGGGAAGGGGAAGACCAAAGAAAAGATGGATGGACTGTGTGAAAGATGATATGCTTAGGAAAGGAGTGAATGCGGAGATGACAACAAATAGAAAGGAATGGAAGAAGAAGACATGTTGCGCCGACCCCAAATAAAAATGGGAAAAGGGTAGGGAGATGATGAGTATTGTTTGCGAAATTAAATAAATTCATTTTAAGGAATCCATTGGTATTAGGTGCATATTTATCTCTTAACTAAACTCAAATATGATAATGAAATGAATAATTTCATTCAATAAAAATGTTCCGTAGTAATATCATAAGTAAAAACAGTTGCTTTTTCGAGCCGTTCGCAATATATAACCTGATTAAAATAAAAGCCCATTGTTTGTATGTAAGGTCTGTGCCACTTGAAATATGCGTACGGTGTACGGCATTACGTCCGTTCAACCGCAATTCTACACAATTTGTTAACACATGTTCGAATTCGGTACAACGTTCCTAAACGCTTTTTTTTTGGCACCGTGAACGAAAAAAAAACAAATAAAAATGTGAGCAATTTTCCAGTTTCAATGGATTGTTCCGGGCCCGTTTGTGACCTAGTTGCGTTGTTCCATTTGTTCGACATTTATTGGAATACCTACATTATTAACTGTAGTGTTATATCGAAAGTGACGTTTTGTGAATTTTATATGTGTTACACACAGTTTTAGCAAATTTGTAAGCGTGGTTAAGTTTCAGTTTTAAACGAGTTATAAATAAAACATCGTATTTGACCTTAATTTAACTCTTAGCATTTTACGTCATCAACAATAAGTAATGATGTCTTTAGAAAATGTTATAAAACATACTGTATATAGAGAGAAAGAGCGTGTACACAAACTTTACGTGAAATTTCTTTGGCAATCTTTAGTTTAAATCTATAAGGCAATTTATAATTAGTAAGGGATAATAGATATCTGACACCAAGAAAGAGATAAAAATGATCAAAATCAAAACTACGCACGATTCTTTGTGCGTACGAAACGTACAAACAGGTATATTACAAAGAGAAAAAATAATAAAATTACAGTAAAAAATATGGCGTAACTATTACTTTTGAATATATCTCTCACACAATGAACTTCTTTTCCTACTTTAAAATTCAAAATCGTGATGCAAATTCTGACGCTCATCGCATGACACGATCTTGAAATTATTTTACTCTCAAGCAAAACAATTTCACTTCAAAAATATAAAGTAATACAAAATATCCTGCAAAGTAAAAAAAAACAACTCAATAGAATTTTGTAATTTTTACCATTAATATATCTACTTACTAAGTTATTACGATTTTCGTTAATTCTTATAAATAAATATACGTTAACATGTGTTCAATCTTTAACATTTATATTGTTCAAAATACATCATTCATCATAGACCATACTCATTCGTTACAGTCTAGAAGTTATGAGTTTCTGTTGAGCCTCCTCCATTGGTAAAGTTATTACTAAAACTCTCACATTTCGCAAGGGTTGCAATGTGGTTCAACCCACGTCACCTGTTCTCACTTATTTTTCTCCCAAAAATAATTGACAAGTAGACGAGGGTACAATGCTATGTATTATTATTATACGTACAAGTACTTAAAGCCGCACTAATATCGTTTGATATATCGACAGGCTAAGCATGGCTTTTGTAGGGGCCTTGAACGGCAGCTTTGTCGAGAGTGGAATAAAACGTTTGGGCTTATTGTCTAAAGCTAGGCGGAAAGGTCAGTGTTTTGTCCATTAACTGATAAAATATTTACGATATCATTAATGCTTTGAATAATAAACGCGATTGATGACTGTTAATAATATCAGCTTAGTTTCTATTTAGTAATAAACATACATTATATTTGTTATAAATACCATAGACAGTGAAGGTATGGGATATGAGCACTCCAATTTCCAATATTCAAAGTTAATAAATACACAGATTAGACTCTGGTTGAAAATTGAACTGAGAATCCAACGAAATATACGCTGCCGTAATAAATAAATAAATTGGTATAAATATGTGGGTGCAAAGTAGTATAGTTACTTTAGATTTTTTTATATATCATATATTTTCAACTAATCAGATATCATGTATTTGAAAAAAATAATGTTTTCGTGTTCTTCTTCTATACGTGCTAGTTAGTACATAGGTCATCTGATTGAATTAAAACTTTATAGTCGTATTTACGTAAAAGTTTCTTATTTTTGTATATTTTCAAATGATCTTTGTTATAATATCATTGCGTGACCCTGTTGGGGTAAGAAATAATGAAACAATTAAATGCAATCAACTTTCAAACCAGAAAGAAACCAAAAATTGTTCGTACATCATTGAACCAATTTTTATATGAACAGAGTACAAGGCACGAGTCAGTAATCTATAAATAATCCAAAATATTACATTTTAGGGCTGTGTGATGGCAGCAAAGAAACTCTAAATTCGTGTAAAAATAATAAACCTACAAAAGTTATTTCCAAAATTTTAATATAAACGAGCAAAGTTTGAACGGAGCTATCTAATATATAAATCTTACGTTGAATCAACTCGGATACTTGACAGAATATCTGTGGTCTACACTGTCGGAAACTCTAATACCGGGGGAAGAGTTAAAAGTTTTTATAATGGATGGAAAAGTTTTCAAGTGCTAAAGAGAATTGCACTCGGAAATGTGGTGGGGATTTAAAAAATGTTGTGCTGAATATTTTACATTTTTTAATTTCCATTGTCACATCTGACTGTCAGATGCTTTGAGACACGAGCAGCAATGAAATCAATTGGTATTTTATATTACAGCAGATTTTTTTTTTTGTAATAATGCCATGATTTCTTCTGTTAAATCTTGTAGTGAATGAAAGGAAAATAAACGATAAATAAATCTGGGGCAAGTTTAAAAGGATTATTCATAATAATTTGCTATGAATATTTAAATCAATATTGATTAACAAACATTATTTAAATTTTAACAGATTTGGCAACTGTTTAGGGTAAAAAACTTTGGCAACAGATGTGCAATTGTTGAACTAGTTCAGCGGTTTAACTGTAATAGTTTTTCATAGCACTAGCAATACTCCTTTACATTAATAAACATTTGTTACAACTTTTCAAGCTTTGATATCAATCCATCGTGATTGTATCGAACGCGCTGTTTTAAAAGCATTGAGCATCTGGAGATGCTAAGAACTGTCGCTTGTAATTAATGATAATTTTTTCTTTGTCCCGTTTAATAATCATAGTTTTTGTTACAGACACCATTGTTAAAGGATCAATTATATTTCCTCTTTCCTTGGATGATATCAAATAATTCAAGTGATGGTTGGACAACGTATGAGGAACTGACTAGATAACAGTATCATATAGTTTCTTAGGCTTTTCAGACGATGGTGGTGAAGATGGTAGTTCGGCTGGTTTTCGTCAATGGCACGTCCGATCCCAACTATCTAACACTAAAAATCAGCCTGAGCTTTCGGTGAAGGAAAACATCGAGAGGAAACCAATAGCATGGTGCATTTTCTAATCAAATTTGAAAACCTGTCGCCAAATACCAATAGATGTATTCTGGCAGTGTCATTTAAAAACTGGTACATCTAGGCTTAATGTGTTTATCCTGGAGCACATCGTCACTTAAAATCAGGTGAGATTGTGGTCAAAGCACTGAGCCAAAAAAAGCCCTGTTATTTACTGGATCTATGATAAAGTTTTATATCAATCTACATGGATTGTTTCAAAATTGTTCCTCGTAGCTAATCCCCTAAGCGTTTGTAAGCCCATGTCCATTACGTAAATACCCTTTCAAGTACTAAAAACTGACGAAGCAAAATAGTAAGAAGATAAAAGCTTAATTGCGCTCGGATATCTGCCTCGACGAATCAGAAGGGATTCTGCTGACGTATGGGGAGAAATGCCGAAATTACCGACGCGACATTAGTATAGACTGGGAGCCGTGAATATCGAAAATAACTTACTTCATTTATATTCACTTTATTTTATAACAACTCTTCTCCATCTATAAATAATCTTAGTCTTTACGCTCTCCATATTATCTTTGAAATCAATGGTTTCGATTTTTAATATGTCGATTATCCATAAAAATGAGACAATAGGAAAACAATGGAAAGCTGGCGTAAACGCGTAAACGCTTACTTGATGTCGTCTAATAATTAAACTACACTTCAATGTATACTGAAGGGCTATGCCAGGGGTGCTTGACGCGATTTTGGTTTGTCATGTGGGCGTCCTTATTATTAATTCATTATCTTGCAGAATATTTGACTATATATTATGTAATTTGGTTGGTATTTTACGTGAGATAGTGTTGTTATGATGCACAAGTGTAGTAAAGTGAAAATAATGACACGGAGGGTGAATTCTTAAATGTCCCAATCATTTCCATTGTGGTTGTGACAGAAGGTCGCCATATTGTTACCGCCATTTATTGATAGTGTTCCTTACGTCTAAATTGGCTGCATGGTCTACTAGTTAGTACCTTTGCCTTTTCCTTAAAGGAATAAATGGAACAAAAAAAATGGCTATGCCATCCTCAAAAGGAAGTCAATGGTATAAGTCTGAATCGTTTATTATTGCCAAAGAGATATATTTATATAACGTACTGGCAGCATCTTCGCTAAAAAATCCGATAGTTTTTTGACATAATTTTTAGTTTTTAATACGTTCCACAGAAAATATGTGGTTACTAGTTTTCCAAACGTCGCAAAAAAAGTGATGCTTTTTCTTTATCACTGAAAATTATACACAATGTGTAACAAGTTAAAAACGTTCATTTTTTAATGGTATTCGTTTAGTCTATTATCTTTGGCAGATCTCAGTTTGTTTGTATTTCATTTATGTATTGTTATACTTTGTTATTTATTACATCAATTTTGGCTCTCGGTTGAATTTGATGAGGTAGGAAATGAGACGACATAGATTTTTACTTGTTCGTAAATACGATGTCGTCTACTTCATAGGTACCACTTACTTTCTTCGTTTATCTTTACTATTGAAATGTTTTAGTAGAATTCATGATTAAAACTTACGATGGTAACTCATAAAGACCGATGATGGCGCAATGGGTAGTGCGGCCGGATTGCGCGTCAATCGACGCGGGTTCGATCCCACCTATCCAACTCTAAAATCGGTCTGAACTTTCGGTGAAGGAAAACATCGTGAGGAAACCATAGCATGCTGATAAGGCATTTTCTAATTATGCCCGCCTGAATAGCTACCACCCTCAAGTTTGAAAAAAATGTCGCCAAATACCAATAGGTGTGTTCCAACAGCATTACTTGAAAACCAATACCTAGGTTTAATGTGTTTACCATCCTGGACCACATCGTCATTTAACTTCACGTGACATGTGGTCAAAGCACTGAGCTTATATCGTGTAAAAAAGGGCGCTTTCATAATCTCGTTATCACCAAAACTAATTAATTTAAAAAACTTAAAAAAAACGACATTAAAATCTCAAATTTAATTTTGAAATTAAAGTATGTAAGGAGAATACGAAATACATTATTGAAGAATGAAAAAGATAACGAAAAAAGGGGGAAATAACAGCCTGAAACTATGAAAGGGACGAGATAAAAATAAGCTTCATAACAAACGCAACATTTTGAGATATGAAATAAAAATACATAGATTGAATTTCTAATAAAGTTTAACGTAATAAACCGATAAAAATGTTACATTGCCTGCTCATGTAGAAAGGACAAACGGCTTACAATATAATTTGGTGGGTTATTTCTGTTAATAAAAATAAAATATGTATTTTTTTTTCAAATGGAAGGAATAATCTGTCTGGGTTTCTAGTTACTCCATGACTTTCACGTTTTCAGACATATTTTAAACATTGGAAAGTAAATCCTGTGTATTTTACTATCGCGCATACTATCGCTACACTTTAGTGATAATTTTTGGTAAAGGTCGTGTACATATTGGCCTTAATCCATAGTTTACGATATATGTATGTAACACGTTGAAAATATATTTTTTCTTTTATCACTTTTATTTTACTTCGCCACAGGAATTTTAATGGATAGAGTATACAACTCGGTTGAGTTTACGTCAAAATTCTATTTTATATATGAAGTTTTTATCTGAGACAACAGAAATTATAATAAACATAAAAGTCTACGAGTATATTGAAACATTTCTAAATTTAATATCTATTGTACATTAAAGAATGAATTGATTTTAGTAACTGTCATTTATTACAATTTTGTTTACATATTAACCACAATTTTACCTGATCTTAAGTTACGAAGGTCAACTTGAAATAGTTTCACTCCCTTACTGCCATTACTGCCATTCTTAGTGTCTTAATTCTATGTTTTTTTAATAAATACGCGTTTCAATATGGAAAATTGTTGTTTTTTAATTTTTTTTTATTAAACACATTTTGGGGCAAGATATACATATTGAGTGTGCTCGAGAAAGTAAAAATTTCAATATATATATATATTCGAAGAAAACCAGTATAATATTGAAATTATGTTATATAAGGTCGTACAAACTACGTTCACCAGTTGCAGGTGGTCTTATTTCTAATTAAAAGGGATAAGCATTCTCACAATTTGCGGGTGGACTTGCTTACTCAGCATTTTCGATTGTGCCAACCGTAATCCTTCTATGGTCACGTATGAATACTATATAGTATATATAGTGTAAAACAAAAATTATATAATTATGAGTTAATACTATAATTGTAGACGTGAATGGATGAATATACAGTGGACGCGCGTAATCCGACGAACTCTTAGCAAGGCGATATCGATTTATCGAATTTATTGGAATATAGAGTTACTACCATAGACCTCCTTTGATTCGTAATTTTTTGAAAACAGTACCGGAACCTATAATCCGTCAAGTTACATATCAAAAGCGTATAATTTGTAAAGATTAAAAAATTGCTGACATAATGCTCTTAGTTATTTTTGAGATATAAAGCTTCTTATTGTTTACGTTAAATGTCTATTTAATTGGCAAACACCTCATTACTACGAATTAGACTTTAAAATAATGAGTTTCAAGTAAAATTTGTTTAAGTTATGTACAGAGGTTGATCTTTTTCATTACTTTAGTTTTGTGAATAAAGCGATAAATGAAGAAATTGTATACTTTTTTTTCTGGATAAATGATTTTTATACTTTTATTTAGTTTCACTCTCCGTAATCTATACTAATAAATAAAATGGACGTGTCTGTTTGTAATGTCTAAAATATATTTTTTTAGTAAATAGATATGAATATGAATGTATATACGATACCTATGCCAAAAATACAATTTTTAAAATTTTTGTCTGTTTGTCCGTCCGTCCGTCTGTCTGTTTGTTCCGGGTAATCTCGGGAACGGCTCAACCGTTTTTGACGGGACTTTTTTTGTTAGATAGCTAAAGTTACTCTACGTACGTAAGTACGTTAGGTTACTTTTGTTTTAAAATAATAATTACAGTTTCGCGTAAAAAAAAAATTAAAAGTCTTGAAATTTTGAATGAATTCCGATTCAACGGACGGTTTCACTGGCAGGGGTTTTGCATTTGTGAAAAATAGTTTTACTTTATCTTAGTACTAAAAAAAATTAGGAAAAATAATTGGGGTTCCGTATAAAAAAAATTAAAACGCAGTGAAGAACATATGTAACGCGAGCGCAGCCGCGGGTGCACAGCTAGTAATATATATGTTCTTTCTACATAATGTGTTGTATAACTTTTATAAATCATATTTTCTATATTATACAGTATATATAACTATAATATAAATAGAGAATTATAAAGGGAGAGGAAATGTTAGTTGTAAATAATTATAGATAGTAGATTTAAAAATGTCACTGAAATAAAGTATGCATTACTTAATTATTATTAATAGGTAAGGTTTATCTATCATATAATTAAATAAAACTTACGTTGTAATGTAAATCAATAAATTGTAGGGGTAATATTTCGTTTTTATTTATTATTATCGACAAGCGAGCACCTGTTTGTGTTCCCATCATCAGAACGTTTACTTGGATTAATGTCCAAAGTGCCCCTCCGGCCTGGATTATGGGAGAAATTCATTCATTTCTACCACTTTTCATCGCACGCTCTCGTGAATAATTCAATTATAGGTAGGAAAAAGCACCATATTTTGAATATAACATGAAGTGGATGCGAACAGATATGGTTTTTTGTATGGCTCGTTAAGAAAAACGAGCGGCGTCTTAACCGGATAAACATTGTGTAATGTGGGAAATATACATAATTTCCTATACTAGTATTTTTATGGTTCTATATTATACAGATAAGGGTGGTTTGTTTTAAGTTGTAACGATATGAATGTCACGTTGTTATCATCTATACTAATAAATTAAATTGAAGTGTCTGTTTGTAATGTGAAAAAAGTTTTTTTTTTTTGCTAAATAGATATGTATATACTACGTTGTCCGTCTGTCTGTTTGTTCCGGAACGACTGCATCGAATTTTTGGTAGGTAGCTGAAGTTAATCCACGAAACTTGAGCACTGTCGTTTTTAGAAAATAATTCGCGTAAAAAAATTAAAAGTCATGAAGTTGTGAATAATGTCAAATTCAATGCACAGTTTTACTGGCAGATATTTGAATTTCTGAGAAATATCTTTGCTTAATGATAGGAGCAAAAATAATTATGGAAAATAATTAGGGAAAAAAAAAAATTACAGACTTACTAGCTGTACCCGCGATTTCATTCGCGTTTCATATATATAAAATTAAATTGGACCAGATTGAAATCTAAACCATTTTCGAATCCTCAGGAACAGACACAAAAACATTCATTAACATCAGTTCAGCCTTTTAGGAGTTTTAAAACGTTCAAGTTTTAAAACAAATATACAACAATCCGATTTCATTCTTAATATGTGGATTACCCATAAAAATAAGACAATAGGAAAACAATGGAAAGCTGGCGTAAACGCTAGATTAGAGCTCAAGGGGTTAAGAAGACATGCGATAAGTAACAGATTTGAAAAGTTTATTGCTATCGCGATGTGCCCCAAAAAAAAAGTGGTATGAAACACGAAAGGAACAAATTCAGCTCGGGCTGATTTTACCTATGCAAATTAGACGAAAACATTACTTCTTAGTACCCTGTTTCCTCCTCCAAAACTGCACAGATTTTTAATTTTCTTTAAGATATAGAATAAGGAAGACTTTTGCTATGCCTCTACGTTTTGCTTCTTTTTTTTATCCATCAAATTTGTTTGGTGAAAATGACAGTAAAAATCGATTTTCGTTTTCATTTTCAAAGGCTCCTAGTTTCTACAATAACTAATTTAAGGACAAAATGGCGGTGGTAAAAAGATAGATATACATTATTTGGTATGAAAATATTTATCATAATACTATTATCCAGGGAGGAAACAGGGGACTACGTTTTTTTTGGAATAAATGTCGCTAGCATGTCCTCTTAATCGGATATTCAAGTTTGTTGTAAGTGGATTAATGACATTTAAATTTTCATTATTTATTACGACATTAGTTACGAAATTGTTATGCAACGAGTGCACGTCCTTAAAACACTGAGCTAAGCTCGTTCGCCCAGATACTACTTCATTATAATTTAAGAACGGAAATTAAATAAACATAATCCGAATTGATGAGAATTGATTCGACGAGCCTGAAAATGTTTCGTGTGCAGGTCGGTAGATTTCCCCTAGGGGTGACAAAAGCCCGGCTTGTTACCCGCCACGCAATTAGCTCGACGCGGTGTACGAGCTCTCTCGTCTCTTATACATCTCGGGACAAAGAAGATATCCAGGTCAGCCCTGATTAGGAACGACGTATGCCTCACCCGCAAGCTCGTCGCAGATATTTACCAATACTGTTTTAAATTAATGTGTCTGATTACTTAGCCCATATAGAAAAGGAAGATGGCGTACTTCATGAGGTTCAGGTGTATTTTAATTTTAAACTTTATATTACATTTAAATTGCTTTAGTAGTTTTTCAATAAGTACGCGTTCGAACATAGAAAGTAGGTTTTAAAAAAATATATGTAGGTTAATTTAGGGTAAAAGGGGCGGGTCCCTGACCTTCCATTGCACTGGGGAACCCGTCGGAGGTCTGGTCTTGGTAGACCTGTGCTGGTCCCTAAACGTGTAGGGACCTGGTCTTCGGGCTGGGTCATCCATTTGGGGGTATGTCACGGTGCTTTCTTAAGATCCCGTGTTGCCCTCCTCGTGTGGCGGTAGAGATAGGGTTTTAGTGGGTACTTCTAGGGTCCTCTTCCCTAGTGTTAGTCTCACACACCCTCCCTGCCTCCGCATAGGAGGACGGTGCCTAAACGCATTTCCCTATGTAAAAAAAAAAGAAAAAGGTTAATTTTAGGTGTTCTCGAAAGGAGGCTTTTTATAAAAATATATCTTTTTCGAGGAAAGTCACTTTAATATTTAAATTATTTGATAAAAGGCCCCTTACAAACTAGGCTTACCATTCGCAAGTGGTCCCATTATCGATTAAATGACGTGAGTGTCACAACTATTCGACTAATTCGTATAAAACCATATTATCACTTTTAGTAATCTGTAATATTCTACAATTACGAACTAATGGGAAGGTTACTTACCTCAATAAACTTAATGTCTATATTTTCTTTTATACTGTATTGATATTACATTTATTGATGTTCTGAAAAAAATGTCACCGGATTTTGAGTAACGAAATGGTCTAGGACGATAAAGATTAAACATACTAAGCCTAGAGGTACTGACTTCCAAGTGATGATAGCGTAACACATAAAGCAAAACTCATTATATTGAATTGTATATATGGGTTCGAACCTATATCCATAGAAGCGGAATCCGAATGCATTATCATTTGACCCATCATCTCTTCAACTAGGATAATTTATTATAAGCAAGAGTACGTGAATAATATAATAATATATTAATTAAAAATATTTCATTAGGTTGAAAAAAAACCGAAATATAACGCTTAGTGTTTAGTGGTAATTGAGATTAGATAGATGTTCTATCCCCTTTGGGCAAAACGAATGTGAGCATAGAACTTGTACGAAACACGTGAAATGTGACGTCATATCTTAGTATAGTACGTAGTCTCTTTACGATGAAATTCAAATACGCTTATAAGTTCCTTATTTTTGATCTGTTTTCTTTTTTTTGTTGCCAATGAGAGATAATAAAGTTAACGTGTAAAACCCAATAGATTAATTAATAAGTGTAAGTATGGTAATGATACAACGGTCCGTCTCTTCTAACATATCAAACTAATTTTGAATACTTGTAATAAATTCTGTAAAACATAAACACTCTATACCTTGTAGCACTAAGTATTTTTTGTCCCCCACTTCGTATTGATCTTTAATAAACCTCAAATATTGTGAACGCCTGCTTCTTTTGTCATATATTTTATGTATCGTGGCTTTGACTTTAAGCAACAGAGGTCACGCCTTTTGCCTTTTTGAAATATTGTGTATAATATTATTTAGACAGTTCATATTATTATTAGTTTTCGTGAAAAGGATTACATAGTTAAAGTAAGTAAATACATTTTTGTCTAGACGTAGTAATGTTACTTTTTACAGTATGCTAAGTAAGATTTTTTTTTGTTATTGTAAATTGTTCTCGGTAATAAAAATTAACCTTTGTTCATATAGATTTCCTGTTTGACGTTATAATGTTAAATAGATCTTCATTCAATCGACTATTCTAATAAATCAGTCTACTTAATTACTAAGATAATATATGTATATTCACTTCACTAGTTAATAGAGCTTATAGTGTTATCAATATAAAAAATAGGATCAGTCTTTTTTCTGAAATTTCAATATGCTTATGTTGAAAAGTCTAGTCCTAGTACCAAATATATAGCAAAAAGGATTTTTTATATTATACAAAAATATTTTAAATGAAATATGTTCTTTGAAGTTGTAGGATATATCATGCGTAGAATATTTTATATTGTTAACTATACAATATCGATTACGTCATAGTTCATGTTCCCTCCGTAAGAGATTGGTTTGCCTTTTTACCTTTTCATTTCCGCTCAAGATTTATAACTTTCGGTCGAGGCTTCACTATCTTATTTATTTTTATGTGAAATGGCAGGTTTCCTCTATGAACGGGTAAAGTATGATGTATAACAATATATCCTTGGAGTTTTTATTGTTACTTATGGTAACAATTACTACATACAAGTTCCCAATACAACTTCTATCAGTTAATGCATTTTCGGAAAAATTTAGGTAAGCTTGGTCTAATAAATGATCGTCATAATTGTAATATTACAAATAAAGATAAGTTGGCCGTCCCACGCTTTAGGCTAAGTAAGGCTCTATAGTCACAGTATTGTCTCAAAGAACATTACCGATTTACCTGACAATAAGTTCAACCATGTCTTAATTTCAAAAGGTTATTACAGGGTGGATCATTACGTGTATGATAGGTGACGTCTGCAATTTACATCTCTCTCTGTGCGCACCCGCTAGCAATGCTTGTAACTACGATTTATATAGTTTTTTTTTTTTTAATAATATACATATTTATAAAAAAAAAAAGAACCAAATCAAGGCTCTTTTTAACTTGACGTTCATAAGCGCCTTCTTAGGGTCTAAATTAAATTAAGAATTTTTAAATTTTGATTTCAAGTATAAGCGAAGTATTGATAAGTATGTCGATGCTTTGCATAATACTTGTATAGTTCACGTTCCTATCAACAAGTTTTGGTTTCCTGTTTGTGTTTCATCCTTGGTCAGATTTGTTACACAATAGTTATTTCTTACGGTGTATTATGTAATAACACTTCTATTATTAAGATGAGTTAACACTTTGATAAATAAGTGTGTATTTACTAATTACTCGTGAATATTTTTCATATTTATCATTTACTTTTGAGTCAACTTTCCATCAGTCAATAGTACAATCAGATATGTAAATGAAGTAAACTTTATTTTTAAATAAAAATCAACTTATGTTTGTCGTATCCACTCCTAAATTATTTATCCGATTATGATGAAACTCCACTGAGTAACAATACATATATGCGCGCTAAGTCATAAATGTATATCTTACTTTCTTTTTTTTGAATGAAATAGTTAAATCCATCTATCTAATCATTTATTCTGATATCAAGGTTCGGCCGCGGTACTAACTTCAAGGTTTTAATTCACTTTCAGAATCCAGTTCCATAAATTTTATTTAACGTTCAGCTAAATCCATCAAATAAAGTACACTGGTAGTTGCATAGACCACTAAACATACCTTTCACGACATAAATGTGATTACATAGTAAGCGATACTCAGATAAATTCGTTCAAATATATTTATAGTTAGAAGTGATATGACTATAGTTGTAAATAAACATCGACGTGAAACTGTTAATAAAGTTATATTTATTTTTTATCCTTTCAGGTAAATAAATCTTGAAAACATTCTCAACTGTTACAGGTAATATATCAAAATCATAAATTCAAAATTTAATTAAATTAACGAAATGACGTATTCAAACAATTACGTTTCAAACATACTCACGACATAATAGGAATGACAGTAATGGTTCTTCAATCCATTGACTGATTTATTCAACCGAAAGACGTCCGCTGCTGGACATAGGACTCCTCCAAAAAGGGAATTCCCACAATCACCACGCTGGGAAGGCGGGTTGGCGATCGCAGTAGCTGTTTGTTGTTTTTAGAGGATGCGGCTGCCCATCTCCTGATTTGTCCATTTTACGATACCCACGGGAAGATATGGGGAGAGTAATATTCTTAGCCAACACCATGCGGCTTTAATCCATGATTGTCAATATTTCACCATTTACGTAATATATTTTTTAATCGGTGACTGCCTCGGTGGCGCAGTTGTATTACAGTACGACTGTCGTTCTGGGGTCTCGGTTTTGATCCCCGGGTCGGGTAAAGTGATATTGGGTTTTTCAACTCAGTATATCATCCCGGAAATTGGAATTTGTGCCCGATATGGCGACAGGTTCGCCCCCAGTCACTTCTATGACGGAACTAAACTCGGCGAAATGTGGGTGGTGTAGTTCGCTATTTCACCTCTGCCTAACCCTAAGGGGATAACGGGTGTGAGCTTATATGTTATGTTATTTTTTAACCGATGCAATTAGCAATTAAAATAAGTAAAGTGGTACCTTTGTTTATGTCATTTTGTAGAAGTAGTGTTGGAAATTGTGCTCTTGAATTTTTATAATTCCGTCTCTAAGTAAGATTTTTCAAAAAAAAAATCCTTTTAAGCTTGTTGAATATTTTAAAGCAAAAGAGCCTTTGAACACATTATATAGACATTTTTTGGATATGTTTTGCTAGATTAAATAGTATCTACGAGTATATAAGGAAAGTAATTTAAATAATAAGAAATATCATAAAATGATCACTATCGTGTTTCTTCTTTACGTTGAATCCTTAACATAAGATATATAAACATTACGTAACAAAGCTCTGGCCATAATATTATAATTCACACGAGCATAACCGCTAGCAAAACTAGTCAGTGTATAAAATAGGTTATAAATGTTATGATGATAATGTCTCAAAGACGTGCGTCGTTTTATACGAAATTAAATGCAAAAAGAGTCTCGAGATGTTAAAATAAAACATACATGTTTATTTCTTCAGAGCGACGACGTTTACGTAAATGTTTTTTTTTGTAAAATGGCATGTTGCAAATCAAATTTATTCCCCCACGCTTTCCCTCAGCGTCTTCTAAATTATCACACGCATAATCACTTGAAATGGAAAGAAATTGAAATTCTCTATAAATCTGATGTTTGATTTCTACTAAGACAGTTTACTGTGTTTCTTATAGAACTTAGGGGTAGTTCAAGTGTTACGTGAGTCACGTTACGAGTTACGTTACGTCAAAGAATAGATCTCCGCTATTGAAGCTTGACGCAATGCTTGAACGACTCCTTAGTTTTTTTCTTATCTGAGTAATGTTGTTGACCGGAAGGGCCTTAACAGCTTCACCGAACTTTGGAGCGAGCGTATAAGGCACTCAGCCGAAAGAGGTAATTACTGCAAAGGTACCAAAGCGGTACGGATCTCGGCTTGGCCATTACCAGAGTAAAAAAGCCTGCGGAATTTGCCCTAGCTAATCCCTATGATTTGTAAGAAAAGAAACAAAAAGGTTCCTTACAGAACCCATGTATCTGCGTGTAATGTGCATGTGTGTGTTGCGTGTAATGCTAGAATTTATGCAGTGTCACTGTACCGTGCTGCCCACGGCCGCAAGAGCCTCCCCAGTTGGGGATCGAAGCAAGTCTTGGGCCGCTGCCGGAGGAGGATCCTGGATGTGTGCGGAAGCAAAGTTAACCTCTCGTCCCCGGCGGCGGGAACGTTGGTTACTGCGGGCGTGGGCGACAACTCCTTAATTATTTGAATAACTTGTCTAAAGTAAACGCAAACCCAAGAAAACTTGATAGTTTTGGTGTTTTGAAACAATAAAATTACATACTAGCAATATCATTAATGACAGACAAAAGTCAGACAGACAAAAATCATATTACCTCGAAACGAATGTTTGTTCATGACAATATTGATATTGAATTCATTTGAACTTGTACCTTTGAATACTATTATGCAATTATCAAATAAGTAGATATGATATAATTTTAAAATACTCTGCGCTGAAGCGATTCTTTATTATTACTCGTCTCCTATTTTTTTTAAAGTGGCTCATATATTAACTATAGATGACGTAATTAAAAGCAGTGTATTGTTTTGGAATAATTTCCATAAAACTAATCATGATATTACTAAGTAATAATAGATATTATTATCCTTCTGTCCAAATGTCTACAATAATTATATATTGTCCTTCTGTTAAAATGTCTTCAATATAGACCGTAGGAAAATCTAAATATTGTTTCTTCCGAGTATGTTTGGATTTCTTGAGTTATTTAGAAAAGGATCTTAATTATTATAAATTAATACCAATAATGTCTTAGATTTTTTTTACATGTTATAGGACCTGTGCTATGACCACAATTTCACCTGATGTTAAGTGGGCAATGTGGTCCAGAATGGTAAATACACTAAGCCTACCACCATGCTATGGTTTCCTTACGATGTTTTCCTTTACCGAAAGCTTAGGCCGAATTTAGAGTTGGATAGGTGGGATCGAACCCGGCGTCGATTGACGTGGAATCCGGCTGTGCTATCCACTGTGCCGTCATATTTAGTTCTAATAGCAAATGTTGTTTTCCTTCTATTGTCAGTTTACATTTTTTTTATTTTCTTGTTTTGAAGATCTCTCGTAATAGTATACACACCCTGATGTACGTACAACCTAGAATTATCTGTAAAACTTTCTAAGTTGGCTGATTGTTTGTCTTTTTTATGTTATCCATAAAATATGTTCGGAACGGAGGACGCCCTTTGATGTTTTGATGGGGCTTATCAGTCGTTATGTTTACTTGAAAGTTCGGCAGACCAGTAAAAGGAATCGGTGTACATTCGAGTTGTAAAATGTAAATGTATTTTTGTATTTATTTAATGTTTTAATGCATTGAATTGGGATTGAGTGTTAGGCAAGAACACTTAGTTGAACGTAAACAGTACTACTACTACTAAAAGGGATTTTATACAATACTAGCAGTGTGCCCGCGGCTTCAATTTCAATTTATAATATACATTTCATTTTTTTAAACGGAACCCTAAGTACTTAATTATTTTCGAAAAAAAAAAATTTGCCACTAACATTAGGCAAAGATGTAATTTTGCATTATTATCCGTAACACAATATTAGTGGCCAGAGGTAACTGAGGGAAGATATAACGACTGCGTTTGCGATAAGATTTTATTCCGCCCGGTTATGTCGTCAAAGGTAGCTTTTTGTGTTCCATCCGATCTTGTAAAGTGAGGGACTGATCGTTTTTGTAGGAGAAATACCTATTGTGTTTTTTGGCGATTTGATCTTATTGAAGATATTTGGTCGAATCAATCATAACGTGCTTTGTGAGTAGATTTGATGTGTCAGCAATATTACCACTTTATATATTCTTATGGTTTTGAAGATTTAGTTTTTCAAAATAGACAAATACATTATTCGTATACATACTGCCAGGTTTAAAAGAAATAATATTGTGTACCACTGAAAACGCTCTTGCGCGATATGGATTCATTGGGACAGATTCTATTAAAAACACCACTTAATTGGTGATTGACCCGGGCATGTCAATTCGAGTCACTCTCAATTTGTGAGGTAACGAGTTTCGCCACTTTGGGCAGATTGAAATTAATTGGTCGACACCTTGTGGTATTTAAAAACAATTATCGTATATTATAACAAAACCCTTTAAGCTGAACATGTTATCGTTTATTTACAACTTTTTATAGAACAGAAAAAAATATATTTGGGGTTAATTAAAACGAAACCGTAATCCACTGCATGATTCATATACCTATCTAAATTCTATAAATTAATTGTAGGGCACAATTAAAATACCGATCCATATTTTAAATTCAAGTACGTGAGATCTACATGTAAATTTAGGTTTAGTAATAGCTTTTTAGGTAATAGTGTCAGGTTCTACAATATGGTTCCCAAAATACATTACCGGTTAATCTTACGATCTGTTAAAGCATTATTTATATTTAGCTTTATAGCCGGGTTTAAAGTCCAAAGGTTATTATAATAGAGTGTATTATTATTACTATTATATTTTACACGGAATAGGATCAGTGTTATAACCAGAAGTTCACCTGATGTTAAGTGACGATGTGGTCCAGGATGCTAAACACAGCCTAGAGGTACTGTTTCTCAAGAGATGCTGCCGGAACACATCTATTGGTATTTGGTGACAGTTTTTTCGAACTTGAGGGTACCTTACCTTAAAAATGCCTTACCAACATGCTATGGCTTCCTCACGATGTTTTCCTTCACCGAAAGCTCAGGATGATTTTAGAGTTGGATAGGTGGGTTCAAACTCGCATCCATTGAGGCGGAATCCGGCTGCATTACCCACTGTGCCATCATCGCTTTAAAACGTGAATGATAGATATGTTTGAAACTGACACTCCTCTCTGTGCTTCCGCTAAATCTGTCTGTAACTATGAATTGCATAATTTGTACATAAAAAAAAATATTTAAAAAAACAGATCGAGTTTCTTGCCGTATCATCTCGACTGGGCTTTCGTAGTTTTTTCACATTCCATAAGCCCCTTTACAGGGTCTAAATCACATAAAACAAATTCTCTTTTATTTTATTTATTGATTTTCCTAAGTTTCTTTTATGACCATTAATGAGCTTTAGTGTGTTATGAATAGATGTTTTTTTTTATTTTCAAAAATGATTATATTCGAAGTTCGATCATCGTGCAAATACTAGTTAAAAAATTAAATGCATTTCGGTTTAATGATTAACTTTAAATAAACGTGACAGTTAAATACTTGCATACAAAATAAACAGAGAGCGTTTTAAACTAATCTCCATATCATCCGGTTCTTTAACGACATTAGATGTGATCTCTCGTTGAATATCATTACGGGTTTGCACACGAGATGCATTCAGATTTTATATGCAGCATCCAACTGTTACCATATAACAAGCGTAATGGCGGACGCGCGCCGAATGTTGAGATCGGTTGGATCCGGTATGAAAATTATTATGTACCTTGTAGGATATTCGTACGGCTTAGAAACTTTGCTCGTCTCACGTATTTGCATTCAGATGACGACGACGACACGCGATTTGCAAGGAAGTTGGAACACCTGTGATTCATTATATAATTAAATATATATTATATCATGATTCATTTAATTTATTTGGGTATATTACTCATGGAAAATACACGTTTCATTATAATAATAATAAAAACTCAACCATGGTGCGCGGCCGCAATCATTTATGGTTTCGACACATAGCGGACTGATCGGGACGATATTATTATAGAAGTCGCGTTCGGTTCCCGTCGACACGTTCATAGAAAAATAGCGCTGGCAATCATTTGGCTTCCTTAATCAAAGACGAGAATTCTTTAAGAACACTTTTTAACGTTAGTTTACTAATGGTCAGTTTACAGTATTAGTCGCCAGATGGTCGTAGTTCGTACCGTCTCAGAATCAATAACTATTGTGTTATTAGCAGAGTTAAATTTTGTGTTTAAAGACGAATAAAAAAAAGACATCGAAATCAGTCAACAGTTATCGAGATTCATGACAAAAGCTGCGCCATACAAACTATGAAAACTTAGTTTTCTTCACCAATTTTTGGTCGTGAATTTTTCCTTTGTTTTATCTGTTATTCTGCTATTCGGGCGGAGACCAATCCAATAAATCAGAAATCATAAAAATCGATTCAGCCGCTCTTGAATTATAAATGTAAATAACCCGACTTTGTTTTAGATATAATATATACATACATATATAGCAGACATGTAGAAGTATGAAAATGTGATACGCAGGGAGGAAGAGGATGTTGTAGGAAAGGTATTGAATATGAATGTGGACGGTTATTGTGGAAGACCAAAGAAAAGATGAATGGATTGTGTGAAAGATAATATGCTTGGAAAGGGAGTGAATGCGGAGATGGAGATGGAGATGGAATGGAAATATAGAGGAATGGAAGAGGAGACATGTTGCGTCGAATGAAAATTGGATGATGATGGCATGTAGAGAAAAGTTATTTTAGACAAAATGAAATACGAGACTTATTAACAAGTTAATTGATTTCACTATATGAGATTTCATTTTAGCTATTTTTACAGTCGAACCATATTAACAAAGAGCTTAATCACGTTGATTAATCCATTGAGAATGGCTGACCTATTTTGCCACGGGGGAATGCTTATATTAATGTAGATGGTAGCTATTAGGCTAATGTACGCTTCTGCGGATTTATTTTGTGCTTCTGTAAAATAAATCAAATTGTTAATTAGCAACCATAACTATCCATTAGCGGCAAATGTCGATGTAAAATATTACATGAAGATTGTACAAAAGAATGTTTCCAAATGGTTTTCTTAATTTTGAAAATTTACTCATACTAATAATAATAATAATAATAATAATGTTGCATTTATATTTAAAGCAAATATAGTACCTTTTTGTAACGCCTTTATAATAGTATTAATTTTGTGAATTTGTTTTCTACTTGTCAACTTGTCTTGTTTTCGACGTAAAAGTAAAGCGTGGGCTTTGAAAAATCTCTTCGCTCCAAAGGTAATTTAATTGGAAAACAAGTTATCTCCGCTAGGAAACTGTACAGCATATAACCCCGAGGATATACGGTGGAATGAAAACGGTTATAAGGCATTTGCTAAACAATTTTGAATGCAGAGTGAACGCCAAGTATTTTTAGTTATTTAAATTTTTCATCACGTCTAATCAACGTCAAATCGGAGTAACTTTATTATCATACATATTTGATACATTATCTTTACTTTATAAGCAGTAAACCATAAAAAAATCGATGTAAAATTAATTACTTATTTAATGATTGAAAAAAAAATTCTTGTTTTTAACACAGCAAGTCCAAAAGAAACTTCATTGTCTACTTCAGTTTCGGATTTTCGTAGAAACTTGTTTCATAATCTATACTAATAATGAAACTGTAAATTTCACGTGTCTGTATATTTTCGATTTTCGTGAAAACAATTATTGCAAGGGACTAAAAATAGGTAATTAAAAACACATTGCTATCATTTTTAGAATTGTTTGTTTGTTCGGATATCAATTAGAAAGTACTAAGTACATTTTAAAAATTCAAAAAGATAATTATAAAGCATATTTCGGAGTAACATCAAAACTTTAAATTCATTATAATCGGTCCACTCAATCAAAAGTTAGTAACCTTATTAGAGAACAAAACATTGATGGATTTATTGAAATTGAACAAAATGACATAATATAAAATATATGTATAGTATGTCTGTTGGGGCGGGACAGGACAGGACAGGACGGGACGCCTGAATTCCACACGAACGAAGTCGCGGGCACAGCTAGTCTTTAACAAACCCTCTGCGCCATATATGTGGTTGTTGTATCAAGTTGTATATTCTATCATGGAAATGATATTATTAGTTACAAACTCGAATGAATTTTCGCTTTTGTAGCTTATAAATATTACTTTATGTTAAACAGGTGTTAAAATTTATGACCGTTTCAAATGAGAGCGGCCTACCTTGACTTCAAAATATGAAACACGTTTTCCTAATATATCCTGTTAATAGCATCCTTTCATGCAGGCATCCAACAGGGAGGTACTTTTACGGGCCCCGCAACTCTGCAGTGTAAATATCATAAAATTAACGTGTCATCTGTAAATATATTCTTTATTTTTAATTATTATTGACATTATTATATTAAGTGATCACTTTGGTATATTATAATTTTTTTGTTGTCTAGAAGAGATGTAATAATCTTAAAAGTTTTCATTACGTTCTATATTTAATTTCTGCAGTCTTAATTTCAGGGCGAAAATCCTCATCATTAACTTGCATTACATTCATTAAGTAGAGTCGGTAAAACATGTTTTCTTCTTCCTTTTCAGTTGTCATCTCAACGTTTACTCATTATTCTTCACGCAATGTTTCTATACATTGTTCGGTCTCTCTCTATCTCTATATCCATACACGTACATACTAGACACTTTTCTAGTTACGTGACTTTCATCTCTCCTTATGATAGGATAACTTATTACTTCTTAACTAGCCTAACACAGGTGCAATTTTCAAGCTATTGATTGATTGATTAATTAATTGATTCACTCGGAAGACGTCCTTTGTTGGACATAGGTCTCCCCCAAAATGGGAGAAGTGTTATAATCACCACGCGTGGCTGGCGGGTTGCTGATCGCAGTAGTTGTTTGTGGTTCTCAGAGGATGCTGCTGCCCATCCCTTGATTTGTCTTTTAGTCGTTTTTACGACACCCACGGGAACATATGGAGTGATACTATTCTTAGCCGGCACCACACGGTATAAAGTCAAACTATACTATGTTATTATTTATTGCTATGTTATTCTGAATACCTATTTGACCAGTGGTTAGGTAATTTGTCTTAAAAACAAAATATGTTTGTGATAAACACTTTATGAAATTCTATCATAAACAAAATCCATCTAACAGCAATCGTTTACGAAAATAATTGGCTATATTTAAGGGTAAAATTGAATTTAGTTATAAGTAATTCGTCATTTTCGAAACTTCTACAATCGTAACCGGGCTCATCCCTTTAATAGGCCCCCTTCTGGCACTAATTATAATTCCGTGACCCTCTTCTGGGGAAGTCTTATGACGCATGTTAATTAAACGCCACATCAATATCGGTATAATGTGTAGTTATGGTTATGGTTCGATTATGTTTTCGTTTCGATTTACAAGTGTGGTTTTCGTCCATCAGGATTTAAAAATATATTTATCATACATCATAACGACACGGTAAACTTTTTTTGTTGAGTTTAATGAAAGGCAAAGAAACTAAATCGTGCATCCATGTCTGTCCGTTAGGAACACTTTTCATATAAACGCAGTAACAAAATGGCGGTCTTTTGTTATAGCTGTTTCAAGGGAGTGGTTGTGAAATCTCAGAATTCACGCTCCGTATAATTATTTTCAATTATCTTCATTTGTTAACTGAACTAAAACATGCAAAATGCCACCAAAGTAAAAAGAAATGTATTGATTAATTTTAGTTGTAGTTAATTGATTAAAAATAAGGATGACTTCATGATAACCAAAATCGCACCATGCATCCTTACCAGAGAGATCATATCTGAAAAAAATAAGTTTTTTTTTCGTCGTTGAATCATGAATAAAAGTTCTTTTACAAATCATTGTATTAGATATCTGTGGTAATAGAATGGATGTGACGTATCACATTGTCATATTACAATAATTCATTAATTAATAATAAGTAATTATGCAATAATGTTACTATAAATATATATTATGCTGTTTTGATATGGTTGTAATTTATCAATATTTCATTTGTTAATAATTTAGTTATGGACCCTTATTATCTGTAAATGGTATTAAATCTGTATCTATGTGAAATCAATGTACCAAACTCTCAAAAAAAATCTTTTTGCGACAGCGCAACGCTTGCTAGTCATAGCTAAAGAATAAACAAAAAGGTGAAAGTTCGAGTTTGATTTGACTTATGCTTTTAATATTCGTAGTTGAAAATGTATGTTATAATTCTTCCAAAAAAAGAAATAGTAATCTAACATGTAATCTTTATCCATGAAGAGGATTTAAGCATCGTTTCGCCATTAGCATTCTGTTATCTATTTAGTTAATAGTCTTTTAAAAATGACGTCATTCAGTTTCAGTATTACAGCCATCAAATTGTCTCTTGTGTTGTTAAGTTATGCTATGACCGTCAATGAATTCACCTTTTTGTTAGTGTTAAGAACTTCCTGTTACAATTCTTCCGCGGCCTTGTTTTTTTTTGTTGTAATCAAGCGACATGCTCGACCTCTCAGAGACTATCCCTTTCTGTTGTTGTTATTGTAGTATCAAATCCAACCGGAGTTGATGGTACAATCACGTTCTTGTAGTATGGTTTCGACAGACAGTGGGCAACTCAGGACGTCAGCGCGATGTTTCTGTAGAAGACATGGCGTGGACGAGAACAAAGTGTGAGCCGTGCGCGACCTCTGCTATAGAAACATCACGCTGACGTCCAGACTCGGCCGCCGTGTTTTGCAACCATAATTTTCTCTTTTCATTGTATATACAGTTTCTATTTATTTTGTTTAATTTTTTGTTTTGTTTTTTATATAGTTTATTATATCCTCTTTTGAGTTACGTCGGAATGAGACTTAACAAGCTGGCAGTCTAGCGGAGCGTTATGTCGATGGTCTGTGCAGCCGTGACAAACATCATATCTTCATGAACGTCAATGGCGAGAGTGGATCGTATCCTACCGAATCATCTACGTTCCCCTTAATCTTATTCCATTTTGTGTTTACAATAATCAAAACTGATACATTGAACGATTCAGTAATTACTAGGTAATTTTATTGTATTCTATCTAGAATGCTATTCAGCCAATTACTTCTGTGCCGTTTCTAGAGATACTCAACTAAGACACTATGGCTGCTCCTGATAAGAGGCGAGGAAACTTCTTTATATATGTTAATTTTCTTCATTTTTGTAATTAGATAGCACGTCTGTTTAGTCAAGTTACTTTTTTGTATACGAAAATACATTGGCCTAAGCCCTAAAAGATACAGTTTGTAGGATAGCGGCTCTACTGTCATCACTTATAACAGAAATAAATCATTATTATTTGAATATCTATCTCACTTTCCTAATCCTCTTAATCTAATTCTAATGTTTATTAATCTGTTATTGTAAAATAGCTCGCATTGATGTCATTTCTTATTACGTTAATTTACGACGTGTGTTTTTTTTTATTTGTATATTTATTAATGTTATATTTTTTAAAAACTAGTTTTATACACAATGTAATATAAACATATACTATTGTGACACCACAAAAGTCGTTTAATCTATCCCCGGCCGGTCTCCCAGTACATAAAAAAGACAAATGTAGGCGACAGCCGTTGCGAAGCTATCTCGCCGTCATTTCTTCTAATTCTCGTCGCCAGTCCGCGCTGTAGGGTTAATTAAAGAATTAATCGTCATCAGACGGCCCTTAGGGACTTCTTACCCGTGGCTTAAATTTGTCCTGCGAGTTATAAATTGTGTTTGGTGTGTTAGACTTTTAGAGGCTTCTTGTGTTCTTTATGCCTTCACGTAGATTTTTAAGTGGAGTATAAACAATTTTTTTAAACTAGTAAAACAACATTAATTTAGTACTAAAAAAAACTAGTGATTGTGGTCTTTTATGATGCAGGCTTTTTTTATAAAACTAGCTGTGTGCCCGCGGCTCCACCAATGTTTCATTTATATGGAAATCATTGGAAAGTAATGTTTTGAAGGTGCTGTCCATTGAATTGTATTTTGTTTACATTTTATGAGCTTTAATTTTTTTACGCGGAGCCCTGCTTATTTTCGAAAAATAAAGTTACGTGGATTAACTTCAGCAATCTATCGAAAACAGTCCCGTCAAAATCGGTTCAACCGTTCCGGAAAATAACTGGAACAAACAGACAGACAATTTTATACATAGTGTTTTTTTTTATAGCTATCGTATATACATTCATATTTCATACGTATTTAGTAAAAGGTTATTATTTTGATATTACAAACTGACACTTCAATTTCATTTATTAAGTATAGAAATTCATCATCTCTCAATAACAGATTAAATCTGGTTATAAGTGTCTATTGATATTAAATTCAATAGCATCAAAATATGGGAATAAAAACGTGTTGTGTTGCGTATACATTTTGTTTTAACACATCAGTTACTATAACTAGACGCGTAATGTATAATTCAACGTTACAATGAAATAAATTAGTGTAATTACACAAAATTAATAAACAACTGAATGTAAATGAAATAACATAAATATTAACAATGTAGAGGAGGCAAGCACGCCCAGGTAGACACAGACGTACACTCAATCGGAATAATTTTGAATTATGTATGAGGTACACAATATAGAAAGCGACCACAGCGTCCCCGGGATTTAACCGCAAAATTGAATTTAGAACGGGCGGTAAAAAATATTGCTCTCAGAACATACAGATTATATAATACTTGGTAAATGTCTGATGGTTTTATTTGATTTGAGCGTTTATTACGTTATTACTATTTACGTTATTATTACGTTTACTTTTACATGCTTTGACTGTGAAGTGAGATATTGAATTTTTATTTTTTTTAATAATTAGTTATGCAGCATAACATTCTCACAGCAATATATTTATATTTAATTTTTGCGGTAGATTTTTTTAAAATTAATTACAAAAATTAAAGTTTTTACTAAAGTTTATTAGACAAATTCATGTTACAATTATATGCTCTAGTGTGCATATATTTGAACGGATAATAAGAAAATAACAAATACGAGACGAAACAAATCGTGCGTAAAAGCGGTCTGTTAATAAAATCCCGAGAATTATGAGCTTATAAAAATGAAGGGGGATGTTCCATTTCGACTGGCTCACTGATAAGAACTCGTTATTATATTTCATTTAGTTGTTACAGATAATAATTTAAGGTTATAATAAATCTTTATCTGCTTATGCCACTAAGCCATCGTCGCTTCAAAAATTACAAATAAACGATAAAGCATAATACTACATTCAGCATATTAATGTCTAATAACATTAGATATTCCTGGTAAGCGTGCCAGACGCCATTTTAAAATGAGTATTCGAAATTCAATTTTCGCGTTCGATATTTTCAACGAGGTATATTCGGTGGAAGCCATCGTGTATTTACTGCTTTGGAACGAAGGCTCTCAATATAAGACGAAATGTTAGTAGAAAAGCTGATTTACCATAATAGGTACTCAACTGAGAAATATTGTAAGAACATTCTTCATAAAATTAAAATTTTCATATAGTATTCCCATAATCTTAATAATTTGTGATTTGTAAATTTAGTAACAATCCAAAACTAACAACTATTGTAATAATTATATGGTAATAATAATTTTTTTAAATGTTGTTTGTTCGGCGGTCTGTAATTTTCGAATCGGCTTAAAGGATTTTGACAAGACTTTTTCTGGTAGATAGTTAAAAGTTATAAGATAAAACGTTATAAGGATATACATATTTATTTTTGAAATATATTTAGTGTTCCACCTAAATAAATTAAAGCTTATGAAATTATGAACAAAATCCGATTCTTTGGTTAGTTTTACTGGCAACTGTTTGAGCTTGTGAGAAAGATCTTTGCTTTCTGTTAGTAGCTAGCTACTAAAACCAAAAAATTAGGGTCTGTACAAAAAGTAGGGTACCCAGTCTTTTCCAATAGTTATATAAAAACTACTATTACGAAGTGAAGAATTGTGTGGAATAGAAAATATAATATACGGGCGGAGCCGCGGGAACTGCCACTATCTAATTAAACTCAAACCACACTCCGACCAGTCATCAGGGGTCGACCACCGTTACTTCACCGCAGTGCCGACATACCGCACCAAACACCAAATAACATACGGAATTTAGTGCTCGATTGAACACTTATTAGAGACGTGCGGTTCCATTGAGACAGTTACAGCATGTAGTTTAAGCTATAATGACAATAAAAAACATATATTTCTAATAAATCAATATATCATCACTATAGTGTTTAATGATCGTGGTAAACTAAAATACATTAATGACAGATACTTCTATGCTAATTGTCTAATCTCCACATATTAAAGTGCACCGTATATCGGCCCGATTGATGGGTGGGAGGATGCCTGATTGGGAAGCAATATTTACTTATTAATCATAGGTTTGCCCAAAATTATGCAAATGCTTACGAAGTCATGGGGACTAGGGCATTGTTGCTATAACTGACAAGGAGAGGGATAAAAAAGCAAAATAGTTGGTTATGTAAATTTTGAATAGACCCTAAGCAGCCATGGGGGTGTGGTGTATACTTTGCTTATTTTCGATGATATGCTTGGGATATACTTGATATGCTTGGAAAGGGATTGTTAAGAGCTCTGTTTACTATTGCTGACTAAGGGTAGAGGGAAGTTATAAATATTGCTTACATAATTCATGAACAGCCTCCATGATTTTTTTACATAGTAATTGTGATATTTACTATAAAAAAGAAAGTTAATATGCTACTTGAAAGTAAAGATAAAATCCAGACGTAAAAATTAATTGCCAATCCAATGCTATTAGCATTATCAGTCTTAGATTTAACGTTAACCATATTTAAGTACAGTTTGATATCCTGGAAAATGATACGGCAATCATATTGTTCCCGATCCTCTCGAATACGATGATACTCTATTATTTGTTCCATATAAAATTTTATGTTACGGCATTCCTAACGAGGTCCAAGGATATTAAAGTCGATTCTCATTATCGAAGGACCAGATATTATGGTTCTCACGAAATCGTCTTGTATAATGTTATTTTGTACTTAAATTATTAAAATTGCCTATTTTACATTTTGTCTATAAACCTGTAATGTTCAGTTGTTAAAACTATTGACCAGATCAATTAAAGGATCCTTTAGTAGGACAGACAGACAAAAATTTTAATAATTCTATTTTTGGTAAAGATGTCATATTTTGTTTTGACATTACAAACACACAATTCCGTTTTATTTATTAGTATAGATTTATTTAAACTTACTACATTGTATTAAGTTTACTAAATAGAGCTCAAATTGAATTAATTTCAGTATAAACAAAAATGTCCTTTCTAACTATTTTCGCTTTATTTATTACTCAGCACGTCTCGTCGACTTCTCTTGATTAAAGAAATTAATTGTTTATAGTCTCAAAGTTTACGTGACGAGATTATTTTTGAAAGAAAAGCAGTTCCCGGTAAAAAGTTGCACGTCAACGCTTTATTTACTCCTGGAAAGTTTCAATGACATTTCGGGGACGTGACACGTCTCTGTAACGATGTCGTGCTTCATAAAGTTACTCTTCGCACGACGAAGTTATAATTTCGATAGTAAAATTAACTGCGCCAGAGAAATTTACTGGTACGATTTAACATGAAGATACAGAGGTCTTTCATTTTGTATGTAACATAGTTTTATCATAACCAAGACTGATAGGTGAAGAAATGTTTTTCTTGAACTATTTTTACCAAATCATTTGAACAATTGTCTATTATTATAAATTCATAAATCCAAATTCAGCGAAGATATGTTGGATAGAAAAACTCTAATTAAAAGATTATGTGTTCTAAAGACAATGTTGAAAAATTTTGTCGTTTTTTACTTTTTGGGAATAGCGTCTAGGAATAATATGAATCGAAGAGCCGACGTTGATTGTATTTTAAAATTGAGAACAATATATTAGTAGGAACAGAAATACATATCACAAGATAAAGCGTAAATATTGACAGCGAGTAATTATTGAATCTTTATTCATTTCGCAAGATAGGGACTTAATAGAGTTTGTCACAAATATAATCTAACGTATTAATTATTTTCTGTTTCAGGTAATTTTGCACAACAACATCAGTAAACATTGGCTACAACAATGATATTAAAATACCCTACGTCTTCGGAGCTTATCGCTAATTGACGTCGCACACATGTAGTAATTGATCCGATAGTCGGTTCTATTTATTGAATTTGCACGATATTGCTATATTTAGCTAATTGACTACAACTCGACCAACTGTTCTCTTACAGGTATGGTATATTTTATTAACTATTTATAGTATTTAATTGACAACAATAATTTTAATATAAGAATAACTTATTTCTAAATGAAAAAAAAAAACAAACATTGGTCATCGTAAAAGTATTAGAAAATTTTCCTACATTTTATTAAGTAGGTGATCATAATCAAAAGAAATTTTTAAATTCATATTTACTTTAGTAAACATGCCAATGTAGTAAATATTGATAAATATCATTCAATAAACGAACAGACGCTTAGCGATATGATTCAGTTTATGGTAGACTCAGGACATACATACCATTTCGAATATCCAAGGAGTAAAACTTTAGCAAATGTCAGTTAAACAAAAGATAATAAGCGACGGCAGTGAATAATATGGTGAGATAACTGTTGTGTTGTTTCTAAACACGACATCTTTCTTGTGAGAAATGTTTGTCTCGCCTAATAGTGTGTCTAAGGTTCGTATTACACGAATAAAAGAATTCTTATTTCTCTTTCTGGTCTCATTTCTTTGTTTGCATCTTATGTCATTGTCAAGGGCATTTGGCTGGCAAACACACCGTACTGTGTGTATTTTTAACGTTTAATGTGTTTGTTTTTATAACAGCTGTTGTTCTTTCATCGATTAAATACGTTTGAATAGTAATTCAAACTATTAATTTACATATGTTTGCAATAATTAATAATGCATTTTTCCTATGTGTATATGTGCCATTGTAAATATATACTTAATTTCCATTTCATTAACGAGCTTATTCTTTATGAGGCCTTTCATTTAAAAGAATGGAAATATTGTGTTTTTTATTTATTTTTGTTGTACAGTGTATAAGGTCTGCGCTTTGATCATAATCTCATCCGATGTTAAGTGGCAATGAGGTCTACGCCTAAAGGTTCTGACTCCCAAGTTATGTTTGCCGGAACACCTATACCTAGATGTTTAGTCGCTAGTTTTCAAACTTGAAACGCTGGAAAATTATTCCACTAATTGGTAGGTTTCGAATTACAAATGCAAATGAATTTGAGAAAAGATATAGACTCATCATCTCTCTGTCCTTATTCTATTTTTACATTAGGTCGGCGCAACATGTCTCCTTTCATCTCTATTTAAGATCATATCTACATTCAATCCCTTTCAAAGCATATCATCTTTCACACAATCCATCCATCTTTTCTTTGGTGTTCTTCTTTCCCTATACCCATTCATATTTAATACCTTTCGTGTAACATCCTCTTCCTCCCTGCGCATTACACGCCCATACAAAGACAGACGCCTGATCCTTACCTTCTCTGTCATTTGTGCCACTTTCAAACTTCCTGTAATATATTCATTTCTAATCCTGTCCATTCTTGTCACCCCATACATCCATCTCAACATTCTCATCCCGGCTGCTTGCAGTCTCCTTTCATCCATCACTTTTATGGGCCGACATTCTGATCCGTACAAGGCGACAAACCGGGTCATGCTCTTGTATATCTTTCCCTTTAATTTAATTAGCGGATCACAATTGATAGTTGTGACCTGCCGTAATTTCATCCATGCTGCGTTTATTCTATACTTTATTGCCTGGTCTATTTCGTCATCGCTTTGCAGGAGTGAACCGAAATAGTTGTAGTTGAGGCAGATTGGTACTGGGATATATTTAAAGATATAGACTATAATATATTATTGTTCATTTCTATAGAGTTGAAGCAGTAGTGATAAAATATAAATTTTAAAACAAAGTTATGCCTCATTTAATACAGATGAAATATGTAAAATGCCGCAGAAAATTAAATGTATATTCTTATAAGCATAATCGCAGACACGAGATAGTATTTTATAAAGACGTTAACATTGCATGCATTTTACTGTTGTTTTTATCTAATTCTTAATATATCCTTCTATATAAAGGTAATAAAATATTCGGTTACATTGTATGCATCTGTAAACAAATTTTATTAAATATTAATTTGTTTTTAAGACATTACTTCTACCAGTTTTTTTTTTAAATTGGTATCTGAGTTGTACATTGTATATTTGAGTTTTCCCATTAAGAGTTTTACTAATTAGTTATTTATCTAAGTAAACAAGAAACGGCAGGCGGTTACAAATTATGCCGTTTTTTTTCCTGGTGTTATTGTTACACGAGTGGTTCTTTGTCTTCCTTCGTTTCTCTTTGAAAATTTATTTTTATTGTTTATTAGTCCCTATAAAGATCAAAGTAAATTAGAATTGTTGGAAATTAATAATTCGAAAATTAAATGAAATAAAAACTGAAATTATCAATAATCATGTATAATCAAGTAAAGACCTTTATAATAAAGATTATTAAAGGCTTTATTATGGAAACTATTTTATCTTGAAGAGGTTTGTCACAGTTTACAAGTTATAGAATAAATATCAAATCGAACATCTAAAAATCAAATCAAAGTAGTGTTTATTTTGACAAAAAAAGGGGAGAGTGCAAAGAGATCTTTTCCGCATAACAACTTATGATTTCAAATTATTTATTTTTCACGATAATATATTTTTCATTGTTTATATGTCAAAACATTCGTTGGGACAAAGCGCGATGGAATTGACCTTAATTATCTAAGACTCTCTTTTTTGTTTTATTTTTTTACGAGGAGAAATGCATTTACGTATCTTCCTCACAATCTTAAATGGAGAGGGGGCACGTGGGACTCGCTCGGCGACATGGAAGCCAGGAAAATCTACTAAAACTCCTTGGTGCCCCTTCACACACCTTTTTGGCCTTAGAGCGGGAGTTGCACTGTTCTACTTCCGCTCGCTAAAATTCCTTCTGCCAAGTATACCACTCAGATCGATATAATCTGGCGTCCTTTGCGATGTACAATTCCTTTGCATGTTTTAACACACTTAATATTATTTTAAAGGAATTAATTTTCAGCAATAACGTAACTATAAATGGAATTAATAATTGTAAATACTAAACGTACCTTATCTATACTAATAAATAAGATTGAAGTGTCTGTTTATAATGTCAAAATAATATTTTTTTTTTTACTAAATACATATGAATGTATACACGATACCAAATTATACCAAAAATACATTTTTTTAAATTTTGGCTGTCTGTTCGGTGCTATTTTTGGTAGACAGCTGAAGTTACTCCGCATATCTTAGAGTAGTACTTTTGTTTTTCGAAAATAATTTTAAAAAAATGAAAAAAAAAAAACGAAAAAATTAAAACTCATGAAATTTTAAATAAAATCGAATTCAATGCACAGTTTCACTGACAAGTGTTTGCATTTCTGCAAAATAGTTTTACTTTATCTTAGTACCGAAAAAAATAAAAAAAATAGTTGGGGTTCCGTATAAAAAAAAATAATACGCAGTGAAGAACGCACGCAGCCACGGGCACTCAGCTAGTATCTTAATAAATTTTATGTTATTACTTATTACTGATCGCCTGGTGATCGAAATTCGACATTATTGAAAATTCTATTTTTTGATGATAACACTAAACCTTATCAAGAGAACAATAGTCTTATATTTTCCTATTTGAATATAGATGCAAATTTCTACCTATTTAAATATGTATTGATATGGAACTATCTCATAACTCGACTTGTGTGAATACGGGCATATAATAAAAGTGTGCAGTTCTGTATACTTCTGAAGTTAGCAATGAAATGCGCCTGGAAAGTATGGAAATATACTAGTCACGTAGTGCACAAAATATAATCGCAAAATGTAAATACTATCTCTTTTCGACTTATACAGTACCTATTCATATCCATAAGTACATGTTAAACATTGCGTAAGTAAGCTCGCTACACTCGGTGTAAACTGTAAATGTATAACCTAGTGGAAATTGTATAAAAGTACTCATTGATCATTTCCTTAATTAAATAAAAGAGGTTTTTTTTTACACGCTATAGGCTCAGTGCTTTGATCACAATCTCACCTGATGTTAAGTGACGATGTGGTCCAGGATGGTAAACACACTAAGCCTAGATACTGGTTCTCAACACACCTATTGATATTTTGCGAGAGGTTTTCAAACTTGAGAGTGGTAGTTACCCAGGCGGGCATCATTAGAAAATGCCCTACCACCATCTCTTTGAGTATGCCAAATCTAATTTAAATCGATCGAATCGTTTGATAATTATTAGAAAAGTAACATGCAAACTTTCGCATTTAGAATATTACTATAATTTACTAGCTGTGTCCGCGACTGTAAACATCTGTCACAAAATTTAATATACAGACAAAACCTACAGATTTATTATTAGTATAAATTATTAGTATATCTTCACTCTTCAGAGCGTTGAAAGGAACTGTTTTAAAAGTATTACCGTGTTGTTAATATATGTATTACATACAGTATTTTCCGTGTCGTGTTCAGGTCGGCCATTATTAGTGGGAGTGCGCGGGTCGTATGACGTCACACAGCCCGTGTTCAAGAGCCAGCCACCCGCGCCAACTAGGCCACTGGAACTCAGCATTGAACTGCCTTATACACTACTATACTATGACCCTTAAACCAGCACGAGTGTTCGATTTACATGCATAGGCTGTTTTGCATCAAAAGGTTTTATTGATGAGATTTCTGTCGGAAACGCTTGTTCAGACATACTCAAGTGACTCGTGTAGGCGTGTGGTATTTTATTGCTTTATAGGTTTTCTAAATGAATTCGTACTTTCCTTTTACAGTATGTATGTAATTTCGTTTACTTATTTTACGAGTGATCTTCAAAGGATTCCCGAAGCATATCGTATTTTCTAAATGTTTTTTGTAGACAAATGTTAAATATATATAACATATCCTATGTAGATGTTATTTTTGCAGTTAAAATATACAATGTTATTTAACTAATAGAAAACCTTCGGGTTTTCTTAATGAATTAAATAAATAAATATAATGATGATATATATAATAATAATAATAAATAATACAAAAATAAATTATATATATATATTAAAACCAATCATTACGAAACAGGGAACTGTGAAGTGAAGTGTTCGTCTACTTTGCATAGGTAAAATCAGCCCGCGCTGCAGTTGTCCCTTTCGTGTTTTATAACTCTTTCTTTGGGGCGCAACGCAATAGCAATAGATTTCTGAAATACTTTTCCGACCGCATGCCCTCTTAATTACCATATTAAATTAAATGGCATTATGGATTATGCATAGCTTACAAACTTTCGAGATTTATAATAATTAATTGTATAAAATTATAACTTTGAGGGTAAACATCTTTATTGAGTGATTTGCAATTTATAATTTATTTACATTGAATGTAACAATGGATAACAAAACAATCTTTCAACCAATTTTTACATGATTATATAAAGTAATGTAATCAGACACATTATGGGTGATGAAGAACAAGCGACACTCGACGGGCAATTTATTGGATAAAATAAATTGATGGACAGTAAAAGATCCGGCAACATTATACCGTTCAGATTTTTAGATGAGGCAAGCGAAGATCATAGGCTATCGGAAAATTACTATGACCGACACAGGCGTACTGTTCAACTAATTCTGGTAAAAAGTATTGCAGTGATTTATAGGACGAGTTTCTATGCTGGCCAGGTTTTTATTCCTTGTATTTTTTTTTACGTAAAGAAAACCTTCGGTTTTTTTATATATATTATATTACTTTCATATTTTAATTTCCTATTTTAATATGATACCTTAGTCTAAATTAATCAATTGTACTTGCGACAGTTTCATCCTCCAAATCTGAACCGCTTTTTAATTTTCTTTCAGTTTTAGAATAATAAAGACTTTGGCTATGCCTGTACGTTTTGCTCGTTTTAAATTAAACAATCAAATTTGTTTTACGAACGTCTGAAAATGACGCTAAAAAGCGAGATTTTTTTTTCATTTTCAAAGGCTTCTAGTTTTCTGCAATAACTAATTTATGGATAAAACTTACGGGCATGGCGATGGTGGATATATATTATTTAGTATAAAATATTTACCATAATGCTATTATCCAGGGAGGAAACAGGGCACTACGTTTGTATGGAATAAATTCCGCTAGGATATCCTCTTTAAAGGAGATAATAAAATCCGTGTAGTATTTACGTCATAGTTTTGATCGAAACTTGTTTATATGTAAAAAGAGAACTTGATATTTTAATGTAACAACAGGAAGAGAAATGAGAAGGCGACGACAACGGAGCCTCGATGTCAATACAAATTACCTCCGAGATACGTAGCCGCGTCTATCTATCACCGGAGGGGTTATCCTGGGACACGTCTTTTTGCGAACAACCTAGGGTTGTCGAAAATAGAACACATTTTCACAAATTCTTTCTTTTACTGTATCACTAAACTTTTTAGAGAGCAAATATTTTTTTTACTTTATTCTTTAACTAGCTGTGTCCACGCACCTTCGCCCGCGTTTCATATATTCGGCCATGCGTAATATAGTTTTTAAATAACTATTGGAAAGTAATGTTTTGATTGTGCTGTCTATTGAATTGTATCTTGGTCAAGAATTTCAAGAGTTTTATTTTGTTTATACGGAACCCTCACTATTTTTCAAGCAAATTTTTTGCTACTAATAGAAAGCAAAGATATTTCTCAGAAATTTAAATTTCTGCCAATTAAACTGTGCAACGACTCAAATTTTATTCAAAATGTCATAAGTATTAATTTTTTTTACGTGAAACTCTAATAATTTTCGAAAAATAAAAACAGTTTAAGCTGCGCTGAGGAACTTCAGCGTTTTACTAGAAAAGTCTCGTCAAATTCGGTCCAGCCATTTCGGAGAGTAGCCAAAACAAACAGACAGATGAAATTTTTAAAAATTGTGTTTTTAGTATAGATATCATGATACATTCATATGTATTTAGTAAAAAGTTGTTATTTTGATATTACAAATAGACATTACTACGCTATCTGTTATCATTCAAATTAAATGTTATTGAAAATTAACTGGACTACGGATTAAGGCATAACATATCTCAGTTACATTTATAATTAAGAAAATATAGGGTAGGTATCAGTAAAATTTATTGAGTAAAAGTTGAACAATCTAAACACTTGCAAATTCTGTGTAAGGTCTGACTTCAGAATTACCACCATCAATCCCTGCTTCTGCCACAAAGATGCTCATACTACCGTGCACTTGTTTACAACTCCAGAACATAAAAGTAAAGAAAATCTTATAGATCTGGAGATTGTCATCAATCACTCCACAATTACCTAATCTAAGCCACGTTTATAATAAGGTAAAAGAATTTTTAGATCTTTGTTTATTATTATCTACAGGAACAAAATGAAAAAAAAAAGAAGTGGTCCTAAACGTCCTAACTGATGGTTTTTAAGGCTTTATAATATACATTTGTGTAATGCACGCGTTTGGAGTCCCAGGCACAGCTAGTAACATTGTGTGGAGTAACCGTGAAAATAAGACAATAGAAAACACAATGGAAAGCTGGCGTAAACGTCAGGTTAGTGCTCAAGGGGTTAAATGGGTTACGTAATTATTACATACGCACGTTTAATGGGTTATGAATGTATATATTTATCTAGTATCTTAGTCTCATTAGGAGTGCGATCAGCTATTTCCCGGGCTCCCTCGCGTCCGGACGTCCTGTTTCCGCGACCCGCCCTCTCTCGATCGGAAATAGTACCCTTTTTTTTGCGGGTGAACCTTGGTCTACCAAGGGATATTGTAAAATTTTATTACTTTCATAGAAGCTCAACAAACTTCCCTTAGTCATATTTTTAGATGATACATAGCAAAGTCATTTTCGTGATGTAAACTCTAACTTGTACTTTATTTTAATATATTTTTGAGGATTTACAAAGATACTTGTTGACGAAGTATAGATCTAAATATGGTACTTTATGGTACGGGTAATACTAGTGTATTATCAAATCACAGTTTCATAAGAAACATATTTCCATCTTTAGGAGAAAAGTAAACTTCAATTACGTTGACAAAGCTTCTTATTAGAAAACCATTTCTCATAAGTAGTTATAGGAAACTCGAAAATACAGTTAAAGAAGTCTAGGGATATTACGATAGGATATTCCTTTCATTGAATAGTGTTATGTTTAGTCTCCGATTCAGGTCACGTTTCTTCCCCATTACTTGCCATATTTCAAACGCGGTGCACCGATAAAACTACTTTGTTCATTTACTCGTGGTATAATGCATGAGCAATAGCGAAATATCTTACTAAACGAAAAAGAAAAACAAATCAGTGTATGACCGCATAAATAGGATGTGTATTAACTTAATGATTTGTTCGTTTCAAAATCAATTTTTTTCAATATAGGCCTTGAAAAAGCGCTTGTGAACGTCATGACACTAACCATCGGTTCGGGAACAAACAACCCAGATCAAAAGTCCCTGGTTTTTTCTTTTACAGGTAAAAAAAACTATACTACTATTCTGTTTATCTATAAATACTTCCTTCATTTACCTACTTCTTTTCTAATTTACGTGTAAACAACTGATTTATATCATGATGCTTTAGAATATAACATGATATAAAAATTACCTAGACAAATCCAAGGAATGCTCATTTCCAAATTTGTGAGCTGTATTTTATCTGTCTAAAATGCCTTCATGGTTTTGTATTTATACAGTATAATTTAAATCATGAATAAAATCACTGAATTTCGTTTAAGATAACTGAACATCACTAAATAATTGATTTTACTGTCTCTTTTGATTAGGGTGTGACATGTTGGTATTATACTTACCTTGCATACAACAGACTTTTATCCATAGTACAAGTACGTTCATTTTTAGGTGTCCTGAAGCCTCATGGCAAATGGTGTGCGTAAAATAAGGACAAATCCAAATTTTTGTGTATTTCATAATCTAATTATTTTTCCTTTACACTTAAGTAAACATCCTTGTCATCGAAAAGAATATATGAACGGCTAATTAGAATACACGTCATATTTAAGTCCTTCTTTACATTCTTTTAATATTTGGACGAAATGCCAGCATATTTCGTGAATATTATTACCCACACGCAACTGATTTCTGGGAAAGCGCGTTTCATATCAATTGTATGCCCTTCTGTTAGTTACTTTTTTCAACTGGGGGCTATAAGCACTCTCTTCAAAATTTCAGTGAAGCTGTGGAAGGCCCTGCCGATTAACAGCGTTAGTCAGAAGAAAAAAACGTGAGCAAGTTTTGCTTCCGAGGAAGTGCAAACGCTCTCTGTTTAAAAAACAATTTTTCAGTCTATTCAAACTGTAGATGTAGGTTTTGGGAGAATGGAGTGATCACATCGGAGTAAGAATGAAAACTTTCTTCTACCTTATTCTTCAATCATTACATCCTAAACAAATTGTATAGATGTTTATCTGCTAGAGGCCTTACGACGTTAATCTAACCTTCAGTCAAATCTGCTTCAAATTATAATATGTGGAACTATCTAATATAAAACTATTTGTAATATAAGTTACTTGTATATACTTGTATACTACCTGTGTTATGATAATCGCTTAGTTCGCTTCCTCCTGTGTTCTTGTTTGTAATGCTATGGTCTCCTTCGGTCTCGTTGCAGCCACTCGAACACGTCCCGCTTCTTGGACACAGCTGTGTTTGATTTTAACACATCGTAAATCTTTGTTCATAAGAAAGCACACTTTGCTCAATAAACCCAACTGACTTTTGTATTGCCGTTTCTAGCTATATAGTGTTTTGCGTTATCGTGTCATTTTTTTTTTACGAAGCGTGGTTTTTTTTTGCAGAATATTATCTTAGCTTATATTCATATATTCGTAAAATGGAAATAAACCTTTTTCCTTCCATTCAATGGGAAAACGTTGGACATAGGTCTTTCGCAAAGATCTTCACACCGGCCGGTCTTGCGCCACCCGCAGCCAGCGGATTCCTGCGACCTTCTAAAAAGGAAACCTTTTTAGTGTAACTTATTACAGTGACCTACTTTTTCTTCTTTTAATAACAAACTTATGTGATGAAAGATACCAAGGTGATCGTGGAAATGCAATATACAACATTTACGTATATAATTATATATTATCTTTTTTATAGCGTTTATAATTTATTTTACTCCACTAAACTAAACAAATCGTAATATGCAGAAGTATAGAACTATTCGAGAACAACGTAGAAGATTTAGTTGCAAGTAATGTAGAACTTCAGTGGTCACTCAGTAGTGTGGACCAAAATAGGGGTGTCTTATGGTTATGTTTTATCGTTCAACAAAAAAGCGATCACTGTAAACAAAATTAAAATCTGATCAAAAATGAAGAATTCATAAGCATTTTCATTTTATGATAGAGTGCAATAAATATGACGTAATGCTTTATGTAGTTCGTACACGTTCTATACTAACGTTGATTTTACTGAAAAGGAGCATAGTAAACCCACCTCAATCGCCACCAAATCTTTAAACCAAAACGATCCAAGTCTCATAATTTTTTTAGTCGAATTAAATATTATTTTCTATATACGTGTTATTTTTAATGCATTTAGTCTGTTGTTTCCAATAAATGAATCTTCAATAAAATACCTTGTTGTGGCTTGTAGAGTTTAAAAGATAGCAAAAGGTAAAATAGGTATTCTTTGAAAGATGAAATATGTTCAACGTGATAATAATGATCCACAATAGTCGACATTATTTTTTTTTTGTTAATATAAATTTAATTAAACCTTATAAATAAATAATTATAGAAACAGAATTAATTTTAATGTCAAGAATTCCAAATGTTCGTATGGTTAATTATAAAATACATGTTGTCGACTAATTCATTATAGTACATTTTGTGTACATATGTGTTTTTTTTTTTTTCGTTGTTAATTAATTTATAATTCATATTAAATTAATATTTTTAACCAACTTTCTAGTACAAATAGATTTTACACAAATATAATTTTAATTGTTCAACAATTAAAATAACAAATAGAATCATCTATCTATAATATTAGTTATTTGTAATTCTATGATATCAAGGCATTATTTTTAATAATTATTATAACGAATATTGGGGGATAATGTTACCAGCCTACATAAAAATATTTTACAGGAAAGAGTTTTAATTACGTTGTCCCTCGTAGGAAATAAGTAATCACGTTTGACCGCAACCATAATTAAAGAGCCTCATTGGCGAGTGTATGGTTGCCGTGTAAACAACTTTGTAGTAATTACGACACCTGTTTATTCAAATGCGATGTTGAGAACATATTAAAAGATTAATAATCTTCATTCGAATAGACATGAAATAATAAATGTTAATTTTGATGGCTGTCGTAATAGAACTATTATATTATATTCTTAAAGTCCCTTTTTTTGTTTATTTCGTATATTTATGTTTTACATAGCGAAAAACTTAAGTTCAACGGGTAACCATACTAGGAAAAATTGATTAATTTATTTAATTATTCCGTCAACGTATCTATCATTATCCCTTACGATTACCATTATCAATCACATGTCAATGTTAGACTTGACATTTATTTACCGTGTAGGCAGAATATTGACTTTTGAGGTTTTACTTTAAACAATTAGTAATGAAAAGCAAACAAAATTCTTAGCGTTTTTATGAATTATGATCGAATTTCGATCACAGGCGAGCACTAGTTTTATTGAAATCGTCGTTACACATAAAACGAAATCCAGGCAGACAAAGTCACGGGTAAGCCTAATAATGGAAAAACGCAGATTTTAAAATGGATCGCATAAAAGGGGGGGGGGGGATATTTATATTTTGAATTTGGGGAGAAGAAACATTAATAATGACCCTATCAGGTAAAACATCGGATAGTTTTCGTTTGTTTATTTTAATAATTGCACGGTTATAATGACCATCCAAAGTATCTTGTTTTAATTAAGCAGAGATAAATTACGTAGATAAGTAATGTAACCCGAGCTAAACAGCTTCCGACTAATTATTTGTGTATTAACAATTTTATGGACCATAATGTCAACGATAATATTATTATCTGGTAGCTCTGTTTTGCCGATTTAGCTTGAAAATTCATATACTTAAACTATATGGTACCTCTGTAATCCTTTCGGCTATTTTTCGTATTAGAGGATAGTAAATACGCTACACACAGTGGTTGCCGACGCCTATGAACAACTGTTAATATCAGAGGACAACTCTGATACCGCCTATTTAGTCCCTTTAACATTGTCAAAAATTTCTTGTCACACACGCCAGGTTTCAATATACAATCTCTATCTGTTTTTTTGAAATTTCAATTATTTTTGTTTAAAGTGTCAGTGATCAGTCAGAAATACCGATACATTTTTGGTTAAATCTGCATCTTAACTTTTAAGATTCGATATTTAAACCCACGTTAGTCATATCCGTTTGATATTCAATCTTTTGTGTTTCCGTTGATTTTTGTGTGTTCAGTCTTGACGTCTATTTTTGCAGATTTACCTTCACAAAGTAACATCGGCATGAATGCTGATATGAGTCTAAACTGCTGGTTATAGTAGGATATTTGTCTTGGCAGAAAAATATTTAGAACGGATTCAGTTTTATAAACTAGTCAAAAAACTTTACGGTCATCTATACTTTTTCTTAAGTGTAACATTTTAAAACTATTTTGGGCTCTACTGTATAACGACCAGCGTACACTTGTGAAAAACCAATTAAAACGCATCGCCTTCCGGGATCTATATTGCCTATGGTAGATGTATCCCCGTATGATGATAGCGATTGTCAATAGATTCTCATCAATCGACGGTCGCCATCGTTCTTGGACTTTATTTTATTTAACTTCAGATGAAGTCCCATCATTTTAGCTGAATTTTAATAAAAAGCCCTCAACAATATGGCTCAATAGCCATCCAACTCAATCCTATAATTACTCTCTAAGTATTTTCACTATATGACGTATGAACCCAATTAAATTGATCACAAATAATAATAAAGATTGTGATGATGTAGTTTTAGATTTAACAAACATCAAGAGGATATACAAAATTATATAAAAGTATTTAAGATTCTAACAATGCATTGTGACGACGGTGCAGATTTGCATGTCGACTTCGTCTTAAGATATGCAAATTAGGTACTTGGGTACAAGACGATTTAAATGGAAAATAAATTGTCGAGAAAATGAATTTTTATTTACCAAAATAATAAACACGACGACAACACATCGTCATACTCCCGTTATATAAAAAAGAAGCTTTCGCACGACAGAATAATATGAATAAGAAAGTTTATAAAAATCTTATTCGTCTCGTTCCGTTCGGGTGTTCGCACGCGGTTACCATAAAATTCTATGATCGAGCTCGGCGGTCTTGGCACCCCGTAGTGGAAGGTTATTAAACAGTCTATTTAGCGGAGGAGGTGACAAAAGCTCGTTACATTATAATTTCAGTTTGCGACCGGCCGGGACTGGTCGCTGTGCCGACGAAACTGGGTCGCGAATGGATGGAACTTATCGATTTTATATTACTAAAAATGTTGCTGGAGAGTGCTGCTGGTGACGTTTAAAAAAAGGGGTTTTTATTTGTGTATTCTGTCTAGGTAAAATTGTTAATAATATTCGTTGTGGAATTGAATTAGGGCAATTCAATAACGTAAAGTTTTCCACATTGAATTAAATTATTCATTTATTCCACCCTTGAATTTATTGGTTTATAAAGATAGAGGTTTATCAGCTATGGATAAGATACTTTACCATTTTTAGAAATCAAAAATGTATCCTTACTAAATCTGCCTTATCTAAAGTGGTATACTATAAGAAATATTTAATTCAACCATAAGACATCCACTGCTGGACATAGGTCTCCCCCAAAAAAGGGGGAATTACAATAATTGTCACGTTTGGCAGTCGGGTTGCCGATCACAGTAGGAGTTTGTGGTACTCAGAGAACGCTAGAGGTAAGGTAAATCCTTAGTCGCCTTTTACGACAACCCACGGAAAGATATGGGGTGGTACTATTCTTAACCAGCACCACACGGCTAATTTTTTTTTTTACTATTTATTTATATTATTTTTTAATTGTTTCTCTAATCTAATTTTACGTGGATTTACGTGAAATTAACTTAGTTGTGTTAAAATGAATAAAGGCAATTTTAGATCATCAATTTACAAGTTAACGTCTTTTCTAAAATATCAGACAAAAATTTTATTCTAAATTTTTATCATACTATCAATTATTTTCTATTGAAATTAAAGTGTAATATATATATATATATATATTGCGTACGTGACAACAGTACACATAGTCGTGCCTTACTACTCCGTAGATCGATAGATATAAAACATCAATGATTACGTCATATGACCACACGGTAACTTTCACTCGCAAGGCAAATGGTTTCGGGGAAAGCCAGTAAGTATTATAAATCGTGTTCGCCATTTTGAACTTCGCGGTTGTGCAAAATTTTTATGTCCGATTTCGACGTGGTAAAACGAAAGTTAGTAAAATGACCAACACAACTCAAAAAGAAATAAATAATAGAAAATATTCTAAGATAAATTTAGCAGTTGAATGAAATAGTATGATGGAGCCATCTCGAATCATAAATACATGAAGTGTTCATTGAGTCCAATATACGAGTATGTATTTGATACTGTTCAGATCACTGTTTAATTCAATCTCTTGAAGCTATGCTATATATAGCAAAGCTATGTATAGATGATGAGCGGCAACATTTCTTTTTCGAATTACTTAAGTTAAAACCTCGGTCTTAATATAGCTTGGTACTATACATATATTATTTTATAAATAGATTTTATTTTAAAGTGTAATAATTTTTAAAATTATGTTTCTCAGTCATTCTTTAATTTACCGATTCTAAATAAATATGTTTACATTTGGTTTATTTTATCATAATTTAAGGTTCACACTTTACATTAAAAATGTAATGTTTTATTTGTCACATTTTACTGACGGCTTCTTTTTCTGTTATATTACGTTCTTACTGGAGTAACATTAAAATATATAATTTATATTTCTCTATGTACAATTTCTATCACGTCATTCCGTAACAATACTTTGTCTCTTTCTTTACCTTGAGTCATTCTTATTGAACTCTATGTCTTCAATCCCATTAGTGGCTTTTATTTTAAAACAAATTACGTTGTAAACTGACTGGTAATGTAGGTTATTTTTTCTTTTTTGCTAACCATATGTTTGGTTATCATTTATTTACATGTCTGATAAACTGATAATTACCTATATAACAATAAGTCATACGTAACTTTCGTGACTTGTTATTTATGATTACGTCAATCGGTCAAAAGGTTAACTATACTCGTCCGAATGTATATTGAACCTTATTGCTCTCGATTAAAATATGTTTTCGTACGTAAGTACAATACAGACAATAGGTGTAATTAGATGTAAAGAACTACGAAGGTCGGGTCGCAGACTTGGGTGGGCCACGTGTACTTTATAGTCCCCCAGAGTTTTTAATAATAAACAATTAGTCTTCGTTTGGTCAAAGCAATTTCATTAAAAAACACTTTTATTTTGTATCTTAAATTTTATAAATACATAAAATTCTTGTGTATCAAATTAGTATTACTATTATTTGATTTTGAGATTTATTTATAATTTATTTATTCCCCTGTTTACATCTTATAATATAGGTTGCTGGCACACAAAACTGAACATTCAGTTTCACTGCAGGTATTACAATTTCTTATATAATTATATACTTTTTAGAGTACTTCAAAAGTATCTCAAACAATACTATATTTATGGTAAAATATGTATAAAATAATTTTTCAACTTAATTTTTTGTTTTTTTCTTCTCTGGTTCTGCGGGTAAACTATTCAATATATATGGGATTCGCTTTTTGAGAGTTCTGTCTCCATACACATTGGTAACTCTCGGTACCACATATTTACCCGCAGCCATCACTCTTGTACTATATTTATTAATGACATTTACAATCAACAAGAATTTTTTTGAACCTCATTTGAATAGTTTCTAGTTTATCGATATAAGTTTTAAATGTTAGCCCATAACACTCGAGAAAATAGTCCAAAATAGAATCTATCAAGGAGTTGTACAGTAATTTTAGTGTGGCAGTAGGCACTCGGTAACTTAGATGATAAAATGTCTCTGGTAACACTTTCAGTTTATTGCTTATAAAGTTTATATACTCCGTGCAAGAAAAATGTTCATCAACTTTCATACACAAATATGTTGCGCACTTAACTCTTTCTATCAGTTTGCAGCTACAATTAATTAGGTTATCGTGAAAACAAGCAAAAGAATGAGCGAATAATAGCGAAGCGGTATTATTTAAAGGTAAATAGGGAGAATGTATATATAATAATTTTGTTTTCTCTGTATGTAACGTTATTCCGTTGTCTTGTGACCATTTAACAACAGCGTCTATATCTTGTTGGACACGGTGACAGATGTCAACTAGATCGGTGCCAGCGCGTAAAGTGCGCAAATCATCCGCAAACATGTATGATGAGCAGTTATTTCACTAATTTCAGATATTCCACTGATATCTCTCATTAAAGCATTTTGAATTCGGTATTTTGTATAACACATTCAAAGGTTTTGAGGCAGAATGAAATGTTTGCTAAAGTTAATTTACATCTCATTATGGAAACACCTTGGTTTGGAGTCGGGACGCGGTAAGACATTGTAAACATGTTTTAATCCGTCTTGAAATTGTAGTGATATCCTTGAAAGTCTCTTTCAATCTATATGTAGTTATAAGACGTCGGTCAAATATTAAAAAGCTAAATTTTAGATATTTTTGACTATTACTAATATAGGTACGGTAGGAACTAATATAGGTATTAGTATTTATATTAAAAGGTTAACGAAACTAAATCTGTACATTGAAGATATTTACGCGTAAAAATGTATAAAAAACAGCGTAAAAAAACCCATGAAATTGTGTATGAGGTATGAGTTGGCAACACGTACGTGATACCTCTCTCTGGTGTTGTAGGCGTCCATAGGTTACGGTGACCGCTTACCATCAGGCGGATCGTATGCCTGTTTGCCTTTAGTGGTATAAAAAAAGAAAATACGATTCAATACACAGTTTTACGCATGCAAAGGCGCAAGCACTCAGTTAATTATTAAATAAAATACACTAGTGTTTCGCTTTAATATTACGAGAATAATACTCGTTCATGCATTATAATTGACGTCATTGTTAATCAAGACAGTTCTTCGACAAATCCCCAGTAGGTGGTTGAGTGGTCCCCTAGAGAATGCGATTCACATTTTCCCGATAAATGTGATTATCTGGCCGTGAAGTCTCTCCCTAGCCTCCCGCTGTTGAACACTCGTTCGATTGTGTAAGGTACTCTCTGTGCACTAAATGGACCGAATAATAACCCACCGCCTACGGTTTCTTCAAATAGATCCTCATAATGCGGTATAAATTCCAGTCTATAAAGAAATTTATAATCTTACCTAAATTTCAGGGTTAAACAAATTGAAATGATTTTTGATAGAATTTTAAAGATATTTTATATATCTACAGAAAGGATTGGTTGATTTCATTGAACTTTATATTCGTATTGGACTCTAGAAGTTTCCTAGCATATTTGAAGAAAAACATTTAATTCAACATAACATTATTTATTGATTTTGAGAAGGTACCAATTAAACCGGGCCAGGTAGTTCCACATAAAGTGCAATCCGAAAAATGTTGGAGTTTCCTCACATTGAAGTATTAATAAAGTTTGTCTCTTTGTTGCAACGTAGAAGAAACGTCAAAACTACAAGAGCATGTCGTCGTTTGACACGATTTTCCCAATAACGCGACAGCCGCGTTTTCAGGTACGTGACACGGTAACCAAATTCCTCGCCAGTACGTTTTGTCTATACAAATGACATCATGTTTCGTTTCCGTGTATCAACTATTTTTTACATACATAGATAAAAACACCGCGCGCGTACTTAGTGTTCGCTCGCCGGTGTTAATTGAATAAATACTTTTTAGTCGAGCTGTTTTATAGGGTTAGTTCACTGATTTTTCATTTATTGCAAACACACATCATATTAACTCCTTGAGCACTAATCTGGCGTTTACGCCAGCTTTCCATTGTTTTCCTATTGTCTCATTTTTATGGGTAATCGACATATTAAGTGGATAATATCATTAAATATAATATCTATACTGATTCGGATAATAAAATAAAACATTTAAAGTTTTTGGTGGGGTTCGAGAGGCGATGCTTTCTCGCAAAGCGAGTTTTGGCATAGAATTTGTAAGTAAGTGTATCAAAAGCTTTTTAGGTAATAGTATTCGGCTTTATAATAAGATCTCAAAGAACATTACCGATTTACAATAAGTTCAAGCTCTATGTCAAGAAAGACTTAATTCCAAAAGGTTATTTTATTACAGGTGGATCATTACTTGAACGATTGTAAACGAACATTTACACCATTTTGTTATCGGCTAAGTCGGTTTTGTTTTTAAATACTGAAAAAAGTTTTTGGAAATCAGTTTTATAACTTTTCTGGTTCTATCTTTACAAGTCAGTACCGTCTTTTCAAGCTTTTAACTATAGATCAGTACATAAAAAGTGAAATTTATCATATATTAATTATTAAAATACATTATTTGGCAGTGGTTAGTCAGACATAAGTCGTATAGAGGGACTGAATATTTTCTTTGAATTACACATGGTTAAGGCGTTTCTCCTGTATTTTGAAAAACACTTCCGAGATAGACAACTTTTTGTGGATGTTATTATACAACTGTATTAATTTTTGATACTTTTATTAATTAAAATAATACAAAAAAACTCAATTTTTCTCTACGTTACTTTTATTATTGTACGTTCAATGCATTTCAGCGTTCTATAATTTTTATAGGCATACGAGAAAATAATTTACCATGAATGTTAATATATTCATATGTTAAGTTTAGATGAAAGTAATAAATTTAGCAAAAACAACGTATTTTTTTTTTATTGAAGTATTAAAAAACGTCAGCTGTAAATTAGCCCCTAGTTCTGTGAGTAATCCCTCCGAATAAACTGTGTGGTCATATTTCATACGACATATTGGTTTGTAATGCAGGGGGGTAAATAATACGAGGGTTAAAAAATATGAATAAGTATTAACGTGTAACATATATACTAAGTATAAATATACCAAGAATTGAAAAGGATTGTGTGTAATCGATTAAGTTGAAGCGGTGTGTAGATTTTTATGCTTTGAATAACTTTGATATTTTAAATTTGTCTCTTTGTACCCAATTCTGATATTGTCTGGTCTACTACATTGTCTGTAGTGAGTGTCGAATTATGAATCTGGATTTCATAATCCACCTTTTTTTATGAAATTTGAAGAATATTTATATAATAAAGAAATTAGTAGGAAAATGAAATTCAGTATAAAAGTGAATTTTAATCAGTAGAAAAATTATTTTCATGAAGGTTATTTGTATTCCCATTGAAATGTTTAGATATAACGGCACTTCAATGAGACAGTACACTTATACATTAAAGATTTGGGTACTATAATAAAGTAAACCTATTACTCGCAAATTCACACACTTACCATTTAATTGGTGCGTTGAATGAGATTTAATTCGAAATTTCATGAGTTTTAATTCTTTACGCGGATATCTAATTTTTTTTCGAAAAAGTACAATAAGTTACGCGGAGTTTACCTGTTTCCTCCTCCAAAATTGAACCAATTTTTAATTTTCTTTTAGTTATAAGAATAATATGCCTGTACGTTTTGTTTTTTTTTTTAATTTTATCCATCAAATTTATTTGACGAACGTCTAAGAATAACGGTAAAAATCGAGCATGTTTTTCATTTTCAAAGGCTTCTAGTTTCTACAATAACTAATGTATGGAAAAAATCAAAACGTACGGGCATGACGGTGTTGGAAATATATTATTTGATATAAAAATATTTACCATAATGCTATTATCCAGGGAGGATAAAGAGGACTACGTTCGTATGAAATAAATACCGCTAGGATATCCTCCAACTAGTGTTCGCCTAGTAATCGAAATTCGAATATAATCCTTACTGAATATTTACGAAAACTGTTTCACAAACACAGGAAAAAAGTATTAAACCATTTATATTATATACCTATTCATGTCTATATAATAATCTGTGGGTAATCTAATACATTTAAACACTCTATTTTATAATTTTAAAATACTTTTCCCTTCATAATTCATTTTTGAAGCGACAAAGCAAAATAATGTACAATTTGCCTAGCACGTAGTGAATGCAAGCATGAAAATGGCGAACGAATTCCCGGTTGGCGGGGAAAATGAAATATGGCCACCGCAGATCCTAGCGCGGTAGTGGCACTCTAGAGAACATGCGAGTGCCACCAATTCTTATATAAAAGTTCTTTAAAAAAAATGAAATCTCGATCGTGGATAAATAAAAAAATGTTTAGATGACAATATTAAATAGATTTCGGATAACTATAATGTTAGATTTTACGTTAAATTACTTCTATCTTTCAAAAAAAAAAACGCTAAAAATATTTATTTGTACATTACAAGGCTGTATTTAAGGTAGAAGACAATAGATTTAACGTTAAAAAACAACAAATATGAATACAAAATATTTTATATCAAAATTACATTTTAAATAAGATTAGATCATCAATAAAAAAACCGCAAAATACAAAGTGTTGTTTGAGACGATAAACGGTAATCTTATACATTATATATTTAAAGTTATTGACTTTTTGGAATTTACTATAGGCCCATTGAAATTTTCCCTGGAATAAGAGATCAAAAATAATGTGGCCCTTCAGAGACTTTATTTTCGATTATATTATACTGAGTTGAATTTTTTTAAAAACAAGTAAATTATAGTTATTTATAATCACAATTTATTTATTCCGTTGTAAAGCTTGAGACTTAGTAACCTATTTACGATTTTATTTCGCAAGGCCCTGTGGCGCAACGGATAACGCGTCTGACTACGGATCAGAAGATTCCAGGTTCGAATCCTGGCAGGGTCGCAAATTTGCTTATTTTTATTTCTTGTTTTTTTTTTTAATAAACGTTCAAAATATTTTTTTGTATTACGTTATTATTATTATTATTATAAAAAAATAAATCATAATATTATCTTTCACATATTAAATATTCTTGGTTTATAATGTAATCATCCCTCAACTGTCACAGTCATCACTATCATCGTCACTCGCGAATTTAATAGAATGAAATATTTTATTTTAATGAGACAGAACAAAATGTTTCTTAATAGTGCTTTGATGTACTTCCGCAATTATTTTGAAACTAGCTATTCCTTTGTATCGGAAATTAATCACTGAACTATGACCTTCTTTTTTTTTTCACGGTGTAGGCTCGGTGCTTTGACCACAATCTCGTCTGATGTTAAGTGACGATGTAGTCCAGGATGGTAAGCAAACTAAGCCTAGATACTGATTCCCAAGTGATGCTGCCGGAACACACCTATTGGTATTTGGCGACAGGTTTTCAAACTTGAGGGTAGTAGCTACCCAGGCGGGCATTGTTAGAAAATGCTCTACCAACATGCTATGGTTTCCGCACGATGTTTTTCTTCACCGAGAGCTCAGGCTGATTTTAGAGTTGGATAGGCGGGTTTGAACCCGCGTTCATTTACGCGGAATCAGGCAGCACTATCCACTACACCATCATCGCTTCTTTATCGATATTAGGGGTGCAAGTGCACCCAGCTGCCGGTAAACAAATTGTTACGTGCGAGCGGAGTCACGCAACACCATTTGTTTTAAATAAATAAAGGTGTAGAAGCATAGTCATGTATACGTAACGTGTCGAGTTACTAAAACTTAAAAAAAAAAACTCATCAGGCATTCATTAACGTTACTCTGGTGTTACATAAACCCTGGTTCACACGCGGACGTGGTTGTCGCATCGCATTACCATATGTTTTAATGGGAGAACGCGGCCTCTAGACTCTGTATAGGCTTCTGGTTGTACGACATCGCTTTGCATATTAATTAGACTTGCGTAGGAGGAGACAGTTAACCTCCTGATATAGGGTACCGTATCCAATATTTTCGAGTAGTAGGTAGGTGGTAAGTAGTTAGGTACATCGTTTTATATGTGGTCGCTTTTTAATTAAACTACTGTTGCGGCACCTTAATTCGTGCTAAATTTATTATTAAGAGGAAACGAGGTTGGCAACAAATTTGTAGAATTTCAGAAATATTTGAATTGAAAGAAGAACAATGAAAGAGTTTTATAAATGGTGAAAGGGGCAACCGCAGCTCGGGCTTACTTTACCTATATGCAAAATAGGTGAAATTATCGTTTCCTACTAACAATTTTTTTTTTTCATTGTTAAAGACTATGGAAGGAACGTAGCTCGTTTTTCCTCTTAATTGCTAGCTGGGTTCACATAATTTTCACAATTTCTTATCCAATAAATAAATAGCAAAGGAGTCCAATGCAAAATAACACTGCAGGTTTTGAAAAATATTTCATTCGTGATTATAGTCAAAACTTTCTTCACAATCATAGTTACCTAATGTAACTAGACATGTCGCGCCTTGAGAATTAGGCTGACTAAAACCAAACATCAATATATTAACTTAATTATGTTTAAAATATAAGTTTAACAACCAATTTTAGCAAGTTATCTTTAAAAATATAATCACCATTTTCTTAAAACGTATATTCCTATTTAGGTAACTATCATTCATTCTAAAGATGGCGAATACTAAAAAGTCGTCAGAGAAAATATCTTTGATTAACACAGGTAATCATGTGACAAATAAAGACAAAAGTAGGTAAAAAGTATAAAATGGAAGGAATAAACCAAATAAATGTAAACAAAGACGGCTATAAATTTCATTGAATGTTATAATTATAATTAATTTTATGTAAGTACATAATAATAAAGTTCTTATATCTACATCCAAAAAAGTATAAACCACGCTTAATTACAAAATAATTCTTACAAGTAATTTTCATGAAATATGGACACACAAAAAAAACGGCTAAAGTAAAAAAAATGCTAATGCTAATGTATAAGTTATTCTTTGTTTTAAATAGTTAATTAAAAAAACAAGATCAACATTTCACATGCTCGTTATATTTGTCTCTGACAGCACCTAAGGTGTATATTTACTGTGCATGTAGTCGTTGACTTTTATTAAGATTTCGTCAAATTAAAAAAAAAAAAATTGTATTAAAAACTTTTTAGTCTTGTCCACAATAGTTTTTGGCAGATATTTTTTATAAAATTGACCTGTTAAAAACTAACTTTAGTATTAGGTGGAATGCTTGGTATGGACTTTGTTTTGTCATGTAATCGTCCTTATTTTTTAATTATTAACTTGCAGTATTTGATTAAATGATGATAGTATTTTATGTGATATAGTTTAACTATACTGCTCAAGTGAAGTGAATTGAAAATCATGACACGGAGCGTGAATTCTAAAATCGGTCAACCATTCCCTTGAAATAGCTGTAACAAAAAGCCGCCATTTTGTTATTGCGTTTATGCAGTGTTTCAAACGTCAGGCTTGGCTCCATGGTCTAGTACCTTTGCCTTTTCCATAAAAAATAATAAATGGAACAAAACAAATTGGTTAGATTTATTAAAAAGTATTAATGTACATAATAAAATATAATTAGATAGTCTTTGGTGTTAAATATACGTTATTTATTTCCAGATAAACCTGCGACTGATTTTGGTGTCCGGCAAGACCAAGGAGTTCGTGTTTAGTCCAGTGGACTCGGCAGGCGACATTGCAATTCACGTGTACGACAACTGGCCAGAAGGTCAGTGTTTAAAAACATTTTTTTTTTGTTTACTTTGTATTTTTTTTTAATCAATATAATGTAGTATTGAGGTCACTCACTAGCAACGCAGGCAGAACTGCTTATTTTTGCGTGAAAGTAATATTTGTACGAGATAACATAAGCTCACGCCTGTTATCCCCGAAGGGTTAGGCAGAGGGGAAATAGCGAACTATACCACCCAAATTTCATCGAGTTTAGTTCCGTTCCAGATGTGACAGGAGGCGAGCTTTTAGCCATATCGGGTACAAATTCCAGACTCTGGGATTATACTGAGTAGGAAACCCAATATCACTTGACCCGACCCGGGATCGAACTCGAGACCTCAGAACGACAGTCGTACCGTAATACAACTGCGCCACTGAGGCAGTAGAAGATATATAATCCATATATAACTCGTTGAGCACTAACCTGGCGTTTACGCCAGGTTTCCATTGTTTTCCTGTTGTCTGATTTTTATGGGTAATCGACATATTAAAAACGAATTAAATGAACTTCGTTTAGTTGAAAATATTATAAGATTTCATTACAAAACTAAACTGAGCCGGTGTAAAAGATATAAATAATTGCCGCAAAATAAATACTGAAACTAATTTTATTTTACTCTTAATGATACATAATATATTATTTTTACTTCAAAAATAAATAGTTTATGCGGTTATCATAATGGTTATATTTGTTAAAATGTATAAAAATATTTACGAGCCTAATAATTATTAAAAACCCCAATCACTTATTATAATAATTTAATATAAAAGGGAAGTACAAAAAGTTTGGCCACTCACTCTACATATGTCATATGTAATCTCAATACTAAAAATTGGAATCACGTATGATGTAATATGAACTCTCATAATAATTCTTACTTTCATGTTTTTGATAAAGTGAGTCTTACGCCGTTTGATTATTCTCGCATGTATATCGATATAATTAGCATTCATATAAATATAAATGTTAGTAGAAATCATAATAATCAAACTTTCTAGAATTATATAATAATGTCCATTAATTTAAAGTTATACATTTAAAAAAATCGTCTGACTTTTAAAATGTGAAGTCGATAGTGGAAATTATTATTGAGCGATGTGTACACGTCGCGCAGGGTTGTCAAAATTGTTAATGACCTCTCGCTGCCAAGTGTAATCGTTGCCATGCCTGCAACTTGCTTGCCTGGGATTACGTTAAATTATTATGCGATGAGCATATGACAACGAAGGAGGCGGCTGAAAGGGCCCGCGAATGGACCCCGAAGCACCATTTGCAAGGAGGAGACGATTTGATGGAAGAAGAAAGCTAGAAGAAGATATCTATTCGAAAACCCGCTGGCCCCATCGGTTCTGCAAGCAATGTGCCCAGCCTACTGCCACTCAAGTTTAGAAATTCTTCGGGGAATGTCGATTACTTTGGTTGTTTTTCGAATCTCCTCATTCCTGGCTCGATCACGCAGTGAAACTCCAAGCATAGCCCTCTCCATTGCCTTTTGAGCTTTGTTATTAGACCCATTGTGAATGAGCACGTCTCAGTGCCGTAGTTCATCACTGTCACAACCCACTGGTCGAAGACTTTCGTGCGAAGAAAATTATTGCTTCCGTTCCCTGTGGCATAGATGTATCCCCTGAGATCGTAATGTTTTCATATCTAAATTCGACCATCATAGTAACGTATTATAGGCACCATCTGAACCTAACTAAATTAGAAAAGCAAGAGACCAAGTTTGTTTGTAACCCGCACATATATCTACATAATAATGAGTCTCGGAAGAGGCTAATTGCTTATGTTAACAGCAGGACGGAATCGTGTGTTGGTCTATTCACTCGAGTCTTCGGTGAACTTTGTTTAGAATTATAATCTAGTCTCCTTCCTCTGCTTCGATAATATTCACGAGTTTTACTAAGTAGGGATTTAAGTAAATATTGTACATATAGTATTATCTATACTTTTTACTTTTAATATACTTATATAAAGACGTAACTGTTTTTTTTTTGGCATTTCTTTAAATATTGAACTGATTTTGATTGGGTTATTTTTATAATGATATTAGAAATATTATAGAAATAAATAGACATTATCTACGTGGCTGGTAAGGGTATCTCTTAAAAAATCGCGGTTCATTTATTTTGCAAATTATTATTTATTCCTTTTTTTTACATAAATGTGAACCGGGCAAAGCCGCTTAGAACAAAGTATGTATTTATGTTATGACAAATATATGTAAAATATATACACATTTAAGTAAGTAGATATGTTATCACAATTTTATTTTATATTCAATTCACGAGATGTCCCAAAGCATTCATTCGTTTACAATTAAGGCATTTTTCATAGTCATATAAAATCAACTGCCGACGAGATAATGTTTCCGCGTCGGACGAATAACTTTAAGAATATTTTTAGTATCGGCGATGACCTTGCACGCGCCTGCTACGTTGTAAACAAAGGCGAATCACGGGTCTAGTAGTAATAAACGTGAGGAGTATCAGTAAGTTGATTGGCAAAGGGGTAACAAAGATCATGTGTATGTAGGTCGAACTACAATTTGTAGGTCGTGGATACTGTAACAACAAAGAAATTTTTTCATTACTTAGTACATTCGTATTGAGTACAATAGTATTCGATTAAAAACGTATTAAAAAAGAAATGAAAATCAATTTTAGGTTAATAAAGACATTTTTTGCATCTTTTTTATTTATTTTTTTTTTATAATGCACAGCACAGTGACTGTACTGGACCTGATGGTAAGTACAGTACAATCCAAAAACAGCGGCGACTGACACTGAACAGAATTCAATGGCAGTCACCGCTGTCATGCTGGCCTGCTTAGGTACCTCTTCACGCCTCTTTTGAAGGACCCAATATCGTATGAAGGAGGGAACACGCTGACAGGAAGACGGTTCCATAACCTCACAGTGCGACAAAAGTAAGAGTCAGCAAACTTTTTGGTTCTTGAAGTTATGGGTGTCACCGTGAAACCGTGACACCGAAGTCCCGCCCGCGTGGTTCTGTTATGGAATGGAGAGGAGGGGATCAGGTCGAAGAGCTCTTCAGAACACTCGCCATGATACAAGCGGTAAAATATGCTTAGAGAGGCTATGTCCCTGCGCAATTGAAGCTATGTTTCTATAATTTCTTATATTGTTCGTCTCTGACGTGGAAATCTTTAGTTCGCGTTATTTTCGACGTTGAATTTTTTAAGTATTCATTTGATATCTGAATTCTATTGTATGTTAGATTTCGAAATAGTAGAATTTGAAATGTCTAAATAGATCTAAGTTCACAACTCTCATGGGATAATTAGATTGAAAATTTGACAATAAATACAATGGCATGTAACAGAGGATGTATCCAATTAGTGGTAATCAAAGACCTAGTATAGACAAGACTGACAGCGCTAGTTAAAAGCCGTTACAAAAATTATGTTTCAAAACATGGGTCCGAGCTCGCGAAGCCGCGAACTCAGAAGAATCCGAATATTTTTTACATAATTCAATAAGATTTATAAATACAATTAAAGTTAAACACGACTAAATATTTAAACGCTTTAGTGATGAAAATCGAATTACGTGACGATTTATACTGGGGGCCCATCTAATGACTTTGGCACGGGCCTCAGATGGTTTAGTTACGCCATTGATTCTGCTATAGTCATATATAACTGGACAGGTTCAGGCCCACTATTTATCACGAGATTAGAATAATTTTAAAATATACAAAACATAATCTCCAAGTAAAGGTAATCTAAATAATAGTGTAAAAGATAATATTTGTTATAGAAATTGGTGTAACAAAATACTACAAACTACAGTTTCAAAAATATTTAGAAGCAATTAAAGGCACGTGGAATGTTATAAAAGAAGTATGTAATTTAATTATTGTACATTTAAACAATTTATAATAATACAACTTACAGTTAATTATTTTATATTATATTAAACAATTATGGGTTGTTCAAGTTCTTCGTCAATTATTATTCTTTCAAAATAAACCATAAAAAAGGGTGGGCACTGAAATCAAAATTAAAATCTAACAAAAAATAGATAACTTATAAGCGTTTTAATTTTATTCTAAAGAGATAACCCCTATACTAAAATATGACGTCAAGCTTTACGTACTTCATGCAAGTTGTATACTAATTTTTTTTCACGGGAAAGAGACAGAGCATCTCAATCGCCACCAAAAACTTTAAACACATAGTTATTTCAAATTTTTATTGACGAATCTGTTTTTTTTTTAAATAAATGAAACATTAGTAAATTGTCCTATTGCAAACCAAACTCAACAAAAAAAAAATACAATTTTAGATAATTCTATACAAACTATATTAAGTGTGCAGATACGAAAAAAATCTTTGGTTTGAATTCCATCCTGAATAAAAATTATACTTATTATAATAATAATTCATATTAACTTATCCACTAAATATCTATGAAGCTTGTTATCGTCTATCGTTATTCATACATTAGCGAAACACAAGCGTAAACAAATATTCTTTTATTTACCACCAAATATCTTCCAATTCTATATAAACCTGTAAAATATTATAATAAATCAATACAAAGAGATAAAATCTATAATTGAAATTAGTTTTACGATTAAATATTAAACCCAAATCGGTAAAATATTTGAACTAACAATCTAATCAAACCTGTCTTAATTACCCGTGAAAAGTGTATTCCACAATCACTCACTGAACAAAACACAAATAACATGTTTACAGTTTCGTCGAATATTATTAACTATTTAAATAAAATTACTCCAACAGAATTGACAGCGTTCTTAGGCGGTCATAGCAAGTATAGAAATTGACAATGTGTCATTCGATTCGCTATCTCTTTGTGTCTTAGGCAATATACATAAGATTTGTAAGGTAGAAAATATTGTCTGGATTTATTTATTCATAAAATAAAAAATGAACATGTCAAATTTGTGAAGTAAAAAACTAGTAAAAAAACAAAATGACGTAAAACGTTACTCTATAATTTTTATAACTTTAAGCACAAGAAATTAAAAGATGCTGTAAAGTAAAATGTTTATAAAGGACGGAAACACCTTGCATACCATTCTCATAAGATGTTTTTGTATCTTATGTACTTAATATGTCGATTACCCATAAAAATGAGAGAATAGGAAAACAATGAAAAGCTGGCGTAAACGCCAGGTTAGTGCTTATGGGGTTAAAATGTTTGTATATATAAAATAAGTAGAAACCAACCGATTTTATTTTTACAAGACCAGTTATTTTTTGTGTATCTATTTAAAAACATATGCAAAATATTTGTTTCATTCGCATGTTTATATTTCATTTTTGTTGTGAAGACAATACGAAATACGTTGGGCGCAAACGTGCGTCACAAGTGTTGGATAAAAAAAAGGTAATTAGTAGCTGCAAATACGACCACGTTCGTTGGGCTGAGTTGAACGAGGTCAGTTACCCATATCTCAAAGTGTACGAGTATATTAATGATGATTTCGCGTGTAGGTGTGAACGCACCTTTTGTACTCGTTATTCTCATTTGATTCTCACACTTTTGACGCATCTGTACCGAGTCTTTGTAATAAACACCTCATTTATTTCGACAAATATTACTTTCATTTTTAAACCACGAAGTATGTGACCCATAGAGTATATAAGTGTTCATAGTTGTTTAACTTCGTGTCCAAGTCCGTCGTAATTAGTTCTATAGTCTCTTGTTGTAATGGCGTGAAACTAATTATAATTTAATGGGTTTTGAGTTATAATAAGCCAACTATCGGACATACTGAAAGATAGACGTTGCTTTTTATAATATCTAAGGATATAATAGATTTTTAAACGTTTGTCTGTGGTTTCGCTTGCATCTTCAAAGATGACTTATGTTCTTTTCCGCACCCCTGACTACTACTATGCAAAATTTTACGGTGATAGGTTGAGCAGTTAAGACGTAAAATCCTAACAAACTCATACTCGCATTTATAAGTTAATAGTCATCAATCACGTGATCGCATAATAATATCGACCTAGCTCCTTATTAAATAAGGAGAGATTGAAGCCAAATCCATTTTAGATAATGGAAATAGCTCTATGATTCGGAGACGGGGAAATTAAATCATTCACGTATCACGATACAATGGACTCTCCCGGAGCTCTATTTAAGGCCCTAAGGGTATTGAGGTGCGATGACCTACATGGAAATGGCAATGCCCTATCTTCTCGAACTGGCGCTATGAATATTAATTATACAAAATGGATGCCGGCTGCGATGTTATTCGTTTTTAACATACAATATAATAATTTTTATTGTTTTATTCGACGCTAAATAAAATAACAAAAAAAAATATTTATTTGTAAATCCTCATTAAACTGCATTTCAAATTCAACCCGGGATTATCTCGTTCTGGCTATAGTGGATATACTACCAACGTGAATATATATTTTTTATTCTCTTATTCCCTACTACTCCTCGGTCTAAACCGAGACCTTGTCAGACATCGGGTTTTTTTTTAATAGCACGGCAAAATAACGGCTATTTACCTGATCGTAAGCACAGAACAATCCAAAAACAACAACGACCATCGAAAGATCATCAATCGATCGGCGGTCATTCCTGCTATGCCGGCCTGCAAAAGTGGCTCTTCACGTTGCATTTGAAGGACCCTATGTTGTAGGGAGGTAGGAACACAGCGGCCGGTAGACTGTTCCACAGTTTTATGGTACGGCAGAGGTAAGCTGAATCGAACTTTTTGGTTCTTGCCGGGATGAGAGATACCGTATAACTCTGGTTCCGAAGCCTAGCGCGTGTGGTCCTGTTGTGGAAAGGAGAGGATGGAATCACATTAAGCAGCTCCTCAGAGCACGCACCATGATGAGAGACGGTAAAACATGCTCAGCGAGGCGAAGTCCCTGCGTAGCAGAAGCAGTATATATTTGGTAGTGTCCGTATCATTTACAATGCGGATAGCTCGTCTCTGTAATCTATCCAGGGTATTGAGTAGGTATTTTATGAAACCATCCCAGAGATGCGAATAGTATTCCATGCACGGCTGAACTTGTGTCTTGTAAAAAAAATAAAGCTGACCGGGCGAGAAAAATCGTCGCACCTTGTTCAGGATCCCGAATCTCCGAGATGTCGTGGAGATGATAACTCCTACCTTCTGACCTCCTACCTTGAATATCTATGCCTTGGATATTAAGGCTATCACGAATTGCAAATGTTGAACTTTCAAGAGTTGGAAGTGGGGAAAACGAGGATTTTTTGTATGTGAACGCGCATACTTGAGTTTTCTTACCATTGAACTCAACCAAGTTACTTGCTCCCCGTGGAGATATGCATTGCAAAGATTGGTTAAGTTCAATGAGAAGATCCAGTCGTATCTTTTCTTTTTCTTCCCGACATCAAGAATGCTTACTGAAGCATGTCCCAAAGGTAGCATGTCATTGATATGCAGGAGAAACAACATCAGAGAAAGCACAGAGCCTTGTGGAACTCCAGCATTTACTGACATGAGGTGCGAATCGCATCCATCAACAAGGACACGAATTCTGCGCCCATGCAGAAAGCCAGAGATCCACGTGTACAAGCTGTAGGGAATTCCATACCCTGAAAGTTTGGAGAGCAGTCCACGATGCCAGACCCTATCGAAAGCATTGGCTAAGTAGAGACTGCTTATCAATCGCCTCCCCCAGTGATGCAATATATACGCCACAAGATCACCTGTTAATCGATTACGGCGGAAGCCATATTGGCGATCATTAATCAAGCAGGTGATCCTCTAGGTAGTGAACAAGCTGAGAGTTGATAATCCGCTCAATGGTTTTATACAGCACAGAGGTTACGGCGATTGGAGAGTAATTATTAGAGTCTGATCGATCTCCCTTTTTGGGAATCGATTACACATTAGGCAGTCTCCAAACTCCAAGCACGATACCAGAGACGTAGGACAAGCGATAAAGGCGTGCTAACACGGGACGACTGGGTTGCGTATTTTTTAAGGACGACTGTCGGGATAACATCCGGACCACTAGCTTGCCGAAAATCGTACGATCTCAGCTCCCTAAGCACGTCGCAATGTCTGAAACTTGTATCGGACATTGTAATACCACAGCTTGGTAAATTAGGCGGTGGTGCGTTGTGATAGTCTAGTCGGGAGTTAGTCACAAAGAGTTTAGCCAGTAACGATGCTTTCTCCTGCATTTCGTAGGTTAGTGATCCATCCGAGTGTCTTAGCGGAGGTAATGTTAGACGACAAAAGTTGGCTTGCACGGCTTTGGCTAAACCCTTAGTAGATCCGACTGTTATATATATAGGTTAGTTAATTAACTTGTAGACCCCCTACAATTTATGTCAATACCCCTACAATGTCTCTATTTTCCAATGTTTTCTTATTCTAGTACCAAATTTATATTTCTTATATCTATTTTGGTTTTTATAAACTAATGATTGTATAAATCTAATTATACTTATAAAATTAAAAGTACCATAAGATACTCGGAGTAATTTCAGCTATCTACCTAAAAAAATCGGTCCAACCGTGCCGGAGATAACCCAATACAAACAGACAGGCAGACACTACTTGCCTTTCGACGTTTAAAAATTTTTGTGTAATATTTGCGACAGTGGCGCCACACAGCGAATAAATTCTTCAACGCTGTTCTTTGTAAACTGGTGAAGCGATAACGGCGCCATTGTGGATAAAAATGAACATCGTACGTACCTAAAATAGAAATTCAAATATATCATCGAATACCTAGTTAATGATAACTTAGATTCTTTAAAAAAGGGCCATTGCATGTGGAGAAAATTTTATATGATGTTTCATAAACCATGTCAGTTCACATTATTCTTTTAAAATACAAAATGATAGTGAATATTTATAAATAGCGCCATCTATACGCCACTTTGTACAACGAAATGTATTAAGAAATTTATAGCACGCATTGTTTGTACTTGTACGATCGGCAGACTGGTCAACACTTACAGCTGTGTCGCTGTAAGCCTCCATAGCTCAGGGGTTAGAGCACTGGTCTTGTAAACCAGGGGTCGAGAGTTCAAATCTCTCTGGAGGCATCTTGACAAATTGTTTTTTAGGCCAATTTAAAATGAATATTTTTATTTATTTGTTATTTTCATAAATTTGATATCCGATTTTTATACATAGTATACATATTTTACAAAGATGATTTTTTTTTTTCGCTTTATCCTACCTACTGTTGTTTCGAATATTTATTATAGCAGACAATTATTATCTTCTATAATTCGGAATAATCAGTAAAAAAAATTACAGATATTTAATTAGGAGAGAGTCACCAAACCGATATCTAAATGAGAAATGCTCATTATAAACAAAAAAATGTTATGTTTTTAGTGCCAGAAGCGTCACTTGGCGTATTGTTAATTATATTAGCATGTGTATTTAAGTGGCATTAATTTATTTGTGTTATATTTTCACAGCGGACTGGGCATCGGAATGCGTGTCGCGTGCCGAAATACTACGCCTGATCTATCAGGGTCGGTTCCTGCACAGTTCGGTGACGTTGGGCGCGTTAGGGTTGCCGCTCGGTCGCACAACAGTGATGCATCTCGTTCCACGCGAACACCTGCCCGAGCCCAACTCTCACGGTCAGATAACGTCTTTTATTATTTTATTTTTGAAGTGAAAACTTATTTAGCGGCGTTGGTCTTATATAATCGCGTTAAAAATCCTACGACGTCAGCCGTCAACATGCAAAAACATGCCATTAGTATAAGATGGCGTTTAAGTGCTGGCGCTCTGAGAGAAATATCAATATATATATACTTACGAAGTCTATCGTATATTTTGATTTTCAATAAACTATAATAAATGAAAATGTACACAATTATTGCTCGAAGAACCAGTGGATGTCAAAAAAACTACACAAATGTTAAATGTTAGGTTATGTTAATAATTTTAATTTACAAATTATTAAATTTAAACATTAAAATAGTTTTTCCAAAGTTTCGAGTTTCAACTTCTGTCTGTCCTAGGTTTTTTTTTAATGTACTGCCATAATTTTTCTACTTCTTACAGTTATAAACTAGAATGTAAGACGATTCGATGTATCTGTGTGGTAAACAAATTTAACTGCGCGCGGAATTTCAATGTAACACATTCTAAATTCAAATTCCAAACAATGTTATTCGTCGCGATGGCTGCGGCATGCCCGCGGTCAGTTCACACGCCATCTTGTTTTTTCACATGAATACAACTCAACTATTCATTTATTAGTTTTTCCCCGGTGGTCAAAATTCGACCATAACCAGTATATTTTAACTTTGTATTCAAAATTGTCTTATTGATCTAGACTCATCAATAACTCGTATACACAAGAGAAAGATATTTTGAATTGTTTTATCTTTGCTAATAAGCAGTCTTTACGATAAATATTTTTTTTTTTGGACAAGATATCTTTCTGTCTAAAAGCTTTCTTAGCATTTATTGAAATTGGAATTAAACGGATAAATTCACATATTTGTCAAGTTTGGCTTGTCGCTGGTTTTTTGAAGTGGTAAACTCGCAAACCAAATCCTAAATAATTTCTTACATTTCGTCGCATAGGTACATATTATATCCGGGAGTGTGACAGTCCGAAGTCTAATCAATTTGATTGATTGATTCGCACATCAATAATTTTATTCACTTTATTTTAATGTATCAAAGGTAGGGAGACTGATGCTGCTTGACATTGGGAAGGAATTGATCAGTCGGTAAAAATTAGATTTACTATGGCGCTAAATAAAAAAAGAAGGGTATCGACCAAATCTTGACGATATTACGAGTTGTTATTTTTAATCTTATATTTATATTTTTACACGTTGTCAAATGGTTTTCAATAAATAACTTTAATAAAAATGATCATTTAATAATAATACAGTTAAATAATAGTTGCTTATTACCTATATAAACAATTTTGTATTAAATGGATGTAATAATCAAGTAGTCAAGAAAAACAAACATAAATTGACTATATACAATTAAATTAATCTTAAAATTGCAGAAGTACGATGGAGTTAGCAAAATGCCCGTTGTTCTCTCTCAAATCTAGTCTATTTCCTCACTTTTGTACTTGTAAGTGACGCCACGTGTATTACATGTATTGTATTAAAGAATAATTTAATATTGTGTATTTAATCCAGAACGTATTAAGTCGATATACTCTCTAAGATGTTGGAATACAATTCAAAAACTTACATGTTCTTAGCTAAGTATTATAGATATAGTACCTATTATAGTGCTAGATATTATAAAGCTTCAGTTTTCAGAGCTAGTTATTGTATGTTATATGTAATATTAATAAAACTGTATCGATATAATTATACAGTTACAATATTATCAAAGTTGATTCTTGTACACAGCCGGTATATTAAAATAACGTTTTGAAATTTATATATCGAAATATTTAGTTATTTGTGTATACTTTCTAAACCTCGTATCTAAGAATCATTTCCACGTAAAAATCTTAACAGAGTTTATATAGAATGGTTTGGAAAACATTGATTAAGAATTTCTTCGTTGTTAAACCTGTTACGTGCACCTGATATTTGTACTTTTATTATATAATAGATTATGACTACTTAAATAACCAAATATAAGTATAAAAGACTGTTATGTGACTCCAAGTAATATATAGTGCTGTGGTTGCTGAATTCGAGTGAAATCAATTTTGACTCGAGTTCGTTTGCACTAGAGTTATTGAGTCAACTCGGTGCGTCGAGTAGATTCGGTAAGCGCTACGCTAGATGTCACTACGTCACTAGTTTACGTCGGGACTTTACAACTTCAAACTTGCATCTTGAATGTAAACAGAAATTAGTTCAATTCACGTGCGTCGTTTTATAATATAGACAAGGAAAAAATAATGTTATTATTAGGAATATTTAGGTGTAAAGTAATAAACAAAAGCCTGATTTAGATTCTTTATTATCTAATTATTGATACTTGATTGTCAAAAGTTACATTTAATTTTGAAATAAAAATCATTTTAAACAATAAAAACAAATAACTTCTTATTTGCAATATAAAGTCATTTTTACATGGCAACTTAATTAGTCGTAAGAAGTCATTTTATTTTTCCTTGTTTATTTATGACATCAATAAAGTAAATAATATTTTGTATTTTATTTCAAATTATCAAATCTTACTAATTTAATAACGGTATTTAAAATTTTTTAATCTAAACTAGTCGAAACTCAGCTGGAGCCTTAAATTCTTACTCGAGTTGTAAGGAGTGAAATTAGTTTACTCGAGTGATTCAAAAACACGAGTACAAGTCGAGTGACGTAGTAAAATTACTCGAGTGGCTCGAGTCACAAAATCCTGCTCGAGTCGCATCTCTATCAAATAGCGTGTAGTGTGCAAATCTGCAAAGCACATATCGAATATAGATTTGACAACATTGTTTTAATTCTTTTAATTACGATATCACTCATGTATACAAAAAGTGCATTTAAAGAGAAAGAATATTATTTTGCAACACGAAGTTGATGTATAATTACTGTCGCAACTCATATAAACAATGTAGAGAAGTTGAATCTAGTTCAAAATATCTTTTGATAGAAGTAAAATTTATTTAGAACACTCTTTATTAAATTTTCCTATAGATTTAACTGTGAATAATTAGCTAAGTTATTCTACTTTATCAGCTAGAAACCAATTCAGGTGTTTTTTTTATAGATAAAAGATAAATAAGTGATTTTAATTTTCAGATCAACGACAAAAAAGTAAAGGCGGATCGAGCAGTTGTTGTTCGGCATCGTGCTGCATATTGTAATGGCTGACAATTAGAACAGGACGACGATATACGAGCTGGAACGAGGAGGAGTTAGACAGAGGATAGGGACATGCGACGGACTTATTAACATGTGTTCACACAGTGATGTAGACGCGTTGATTCGATACTTGCGATGTTTTTGAACGACACGATAAATGAAAAGTTTCGGTCTATTTCGAACATTTATTTAAATTAAAATGATAATCGTTTATATAATTCATATATTTCTGATATAAATTCTGCACAACATTATATTGAGACAATTCAAAACGCACATAGCAGCTTTGTATGAAAACTCAAGGATAATATAAATTGATATAATTATGACACGTTAATTTTGGTTATTCCGTAATAATATTAATAATATAGCTTCGTAAGCGATATCGTATGTGTCACACCACCCGCGTAAATTATAGCTCGTTTAGGAATCAAGCTGCCGTAATAATAACGTTTATTAAAAAAAATTCTTAGTAGATTATTCGGTGTAAGGTTCGTATAAGATTAAAACACGCCTATCGTTTTGATATAGTTCCTTGATTAATGACGACATTGGCTTATATCGATCGTGTCCCGGTAACCGCCGTTTTACAAATCATTTATAGTATTATATTTTAGGTCGTCTGACATGAATTTATATAACGTTAATATGGAGATATTTATATTGAAAATAAAATAAAATGACAAATTAAGTAGTCGAACGGAGTGATAATGTATATTACTCTAATTTGCATTGTAAATAAATAGTTATATTAATTGAATAAGGTGAAGTTTATTTTTGTTTTTTTTTCTCTCCGTTAAGCTCATGCAATATTATAATAGATTGGTTGATTTTTTTGAATTACGGATGCTTTTTTTGCAAGGTTGGTTTAATCAAATGTTTAATGTGTTAGCGCTGGTCGATTACTACATAGATTATGTTTACATCGTATAAACATATTATATGTATGTTTATAAAAATATGGCGATCGTAATTTGGAAATTGAAAAATTTATTTGATAAATCAATTGATCTTTTAAATTAAATAATACTTACCATATTACGCTTGTAAAAATTCTGTGTTTTTCTTCAACATGCATAATATGTAATTAAATATATTTTCGAGCTTTTATATTTCTGATTTATGCTATGGATATGTGATCGTTTTTTAGACTCCCTAACTGTTACCAGAAAATGAATTCTTTTTTGTAAATATTTGATGCTTTTTTATATATTCGAATTTACACATCACAATTTATTTCGCATTTTAAAGTAATTATTAGCATTAGAAGCCTTACATATTATTTAAAATTGAGTTTTTTTTTTAGATTACTCATGTTATATGGATATTGGCATAGCCTTTTTTTTTGTTATAATTTTTTTTAATAAAATTCCCATTTTTTAAGTCTTTATATCCATCCCGCGAGTTGGGATATGTTTATTATAGTACAAATAAATTGTTTATTCAGTAACAAATTAATAATAATAATAATAAACAAAAACGACATCTCAATGATACAACATTAAACAGTATTAAATAAAATGGACAAACGATATAAAAATATAAGGACGAATGCATACGAACTTTATGCTTTACTTTTGTTCAAACGTGTTTAAAATTCGAAAAAAGAATAAGTAAAATCAGGGCGATGTTACCCGACTGAAACGAATCTTGCCATTCAAAAATCGAATAATGTATAGAAAAAAAATTATAAGAATGAGCAAAAGAAATGAATGCAGCAATGTTGATCTTGTTTTGTTTATGGATTTTTGATGGTCTATGATCCCGCATGTATGAATTACAAAATATAGGTTATAATAATATTTTGGTTGCTCTGTTCAGTTGCTGTATGTGTATGTATTTTGTTAAGTTGTGTAAAAAAATAACTAGTTTATAAATAAAATTAATACAACTTTATTTTTGATTTTTTTATTTATGCTTTTGCTATTTTTCCCCCCCTTGATTATCTTGCACTTATTTGTGTTTATTTGCATAAGTTTTAGCTTACATTAATTCTATTTAGTATAAATAGGTACGCGATTTTAAAGTACGTAATAATAATAACAATAATATAGCGGCTTTTGTGGACTTTAAAATATTATGACTGTTTAGTATTAACTAAACGTAGGTAATTCTATCGCGTTAAGGTGATATCGTAGGCTCAGGTAATATATTGATGTCTTCACCGTATTTTAATATTTCAATAGAATAGATTATAATCTAAAATAATAAAATATGTAATTTGTGCCGAGTTTGTTGATGTCGCAGACAACGTTTATATTTATATGTCACTCTTTAATTTACTTAAATATTGTTTTATTGTCATCCTTGTGACTACATGGAGCATATCCATACATTTATTTCTATGTTCAATTTCCCAAGTAAAATTTGCGTAAAAATAAGCAATGATAAAGGTCATATTTTATAACAATAATCCAAAAAACTTTACAAGCAATCATGTCGAAAGTGAAGTAATTTGTTGAAATTATAACAAGTCAGAAATTAGAAAAGGGAAATTGACTTAGTGTTTTGAAATATTTTATAATTTAAATATATATCTACTATTGATTATTATTTTAATATGAATTTGGTTTATTAATTTTTCTTTTGTGTATATTAAATTTTATTATGACAGCATTCAAACTAGGGACAAATCTACGGAATGTAAATATTTTAAAACTTTTTACTAGAGAATAATATAGTGTTAATATATATTTTTAGCTTCAACAATATGATCGTTGCCGTTTTATATTTGAGGGCGATTTTATATTTGGTTTACTTAATTATTATTATTTTGCATTGATTAATTACTTATGACTTACGAACAGTTTTGATTATAATTAATATTAATTCATTTATGCATTAAGCTAATACATAAAAGTGATTTTTTATATAAAAGCGGATTTCTCGTAAATGTAGAAAGAAATTTATATAGAGTTGTTGAAGATCTTTTATGTACCTGTATATTATTGAAAAAAAAAAATGATATATCTATTTGCGTTTATGATGAGTGAGTCAGATTCCCCATCGATAGGACGTAGGTTCGAATCCACCTATCCTCTTCTACATCAAGCTTGCACTTTCAGACAAGGAAAATACCATAAGCATGGTGGTAGTTTATTTTATAACAATGCTCGCCTGTGTTAAATATCACTCTGAAGTTTGTTTAAATATGTGACAAGGCAACTATAGATGCATTCCGACAGCGTCACTTGAGAGCCAGTATGTAAACTTAGTTAAAATTATTCGATACTTTATTTCGAAATTTTTTAAATGTTATATTTATGATTGAATTTCTGCCTTTCGCAAAAATCGTCTTCTAAGCAAATAATTAGGTAATAAATAAACAATTATAGAATATCCAAATCAACAAAGTTATAACTTTTGAGTTATTACACTGTCATATTAGATTCTGAGATCTATCTTTTTGCTAATACCCTTGAAATAAATTCTAAATTTCAAACATATTTGCATGTACTTAATGTATCTCTCGAAATAAAAAGATTTAAATATTTTGATATATATAATAGCTAAAATGTCCCGAGTACCTAATAGCCTAAATATAGAATATTAGAGCTCGTTCAAGTATAACGTACACATAAATGGGGGTCTATATTTTGCTTATTTTTAACACCCCATGTGTTTGAATAATATAGAGTGGGTTTTGTAAGAACCATGGAGAATAAAGGTAAGGAGTATCTCTAGTAGAAAAAGTGTCCGTCGAAAAGCGGTAAATTAGCGCTACAGTGGCAAAAAGGTAAATTTTACAGCAGTTTTTTTTTTAGTTTATCTGTTATATTCATACCATATACTTAGCGTACGCTAGCGCCATTTTGATTTAAATCCGTCAACAGCTGCTATATTCATACCGTAAAATTTGCCGACTTTAGCGCCATTTTGGAGGGCTCTGAGCTGTTATTTACTGCTTATAACTGGACATTTATTCAACTTTCCCTCCATATGAGACAATACTCCTTACCTTTATTCTACATTGTAAGAGCTTTGTTTACTATTGCTGACAAGGGGAAAGGGGAAGGAAGTCTCAAATGAAGCCTACGTAATTCCCCTTACGTGTAATGCAACTCGAATGACGTACTAATATTATATGTCATTACTCTCTTGCACATCTCTAGTAGATACAAAGTGTGAAAATGTAGTAACTATTTATAGTTTTAATTTTTTTATAGAATAAATTTTATTTGGTAGTGAAATGATCCGCTCCCTTTCTTTTGGGTTGTGTTTCTTTTCTTTAGTAAAAAAAAACACGCAACGGTCTATTTGTAATGAACTAATATTATAAAATAATATGTGTCACTGTATAACAGGTGTTTATTAATTAAGTACGTACATAATCTATATAATTGTTAATATAAAATTATTATAATAAAAAAATGTTGTTTAGGTATTTGTTCGTTTTCGTGACATATTCATAACGAAGAACAGAAATAATTCATTGTTTTTTAATTAGTAACTTCATAAATGTTACAATTTTATTTTCTCCATTGTCTTCGAATTATTTATGAACTATGTTCTCATTCTTTCTTTCCAGAATACACATTTTTTTATTTTGCTTTGTATATCGTATGATTGTAAAATTACACTGGTTTAATTACCGCATGACGCGTCTGTTTGTGTAGATAGTAAAATAATTTTATAATTTAAATCAATACAATAGGTTGTCATGTGTTTGAACAACTACTGAGTTTCGACGGAATCAAATAAAATATTTAAGAATAAACTTTTTTTTTTTTTTGTCAACCGATTTCATTTTTCATTCACACTTAACCTCAATTGATAGGAGAACCTTAATAGGAGATATTGGTTGATAATTTTATTAGCAAACGAATATATGTTAATGCGATACACACATTATATGAACCCGCTTCCTACAACTGTCATATTATATGGATACAGTAGGACATGGCACTTCTACTTCATGGCACTGGAATGGCATTGATTTTACAGGGCGGACTTTGCAATAAAGATGCGAAAAGTGTACTGAAGTAACTGTCAAAAAATGACACTTCTGAAGACAACGGTGTTTATTTCGATGTTAGCCACATGTTAATGTAAATGTTACTTAATCTATACTACTAAATAAAATTGAAGTATCTGTTTGTAATGATAGAATATTTTTTTTACTAAATATATATGAATGTATATACGATAACCTATACCAAAAATACAATTTTGAAAAAATTTGGTTGTCTGTTTGTAATGGGTAATCTCCGGAACGGCTGGAACGAATTTTACGGACTTTTTTTGGTAGATTAGTTGAAGTTACTCCGGGTAACTTTATTTCCCGAGTATTATTAATTTTCGAAAGTACTTAAGATTCCGCGTAAAAAAATAAAACTCATAAAAATTTGAATAAAATCTGGTTCAATGCACAGTTTTACAGGCAGGTGCTAAAATTTATGAGAAATATTTTTACTTTACCTTAGTACAACAGAAATTATTAGGGTACTGTATTAAAAAATTAAAACTCATGAAACGCGGGCGCAGCCGCGGGCACACAGCAAGTAATAAAATAAAACAAACATGTCTGAGTAGATACTGCTAAAATTTATCAGATTTCTGAAGGAATATCTTCTTTAGCGGCGTTGAGAGATTCTCGGTTTTCGGAGGAGGAAAAACTTACATAATTATTGCTCGGAGCGCCTACAGATGAAGAAACCAGAGAAATGTTTATATGTTAATAATACCAATTAACAAATTATAAAATTTAATAAACATTAAAAGAAACCGTTTTTTTTTTTCAAAGTTACGTGTTTTCAATTCTGACGGCAGTCCCCATGGTTGACTATAGTCTGTAAAATATAGCATGATTAAAATGAGTTGTCTGCAAAAAAAAAGCGACATAACTTTGCTGGAACGTCTGACGATTGACTTATATTACCACCTGAAAATACATTCATATATAGCAAGTAATTCGTTTTTTTTAAATATAGTGCGTCATATATAAATCAACATACTATATAAAATGAGATTTAAAACTACAGCAATTCACAATAATTGGTATTCATAAAAAAAAAATATAATAATCTAGGACGTCCTTACAAGGTCACGTTATGTTGCACAAATGCTAGAGATGGTCAAATGGACAGATGTAAGTCGACTGAATAAAATATTACTTCAGTACTACTTTACAGTCTGTTTTCATACAGTACGTAGAAAACTGTATGTCGGCTCTTGAATTACGTTCGCCAGTCTATTGCAACTATTTGCCATTTTCAAATTTCGTGCTACAAACCTGTTATTTTGTACAAATACAACTGGCTATTTTTGTAGTATATCAAAAAATACTTTTTCTTTCTAAGAAAAAATCCATGTACTCGGCTTTTTTACACTGCCAACACTAAACGCAACGACCTGGCATTTTTTTAAATATGACGGTTTTCATTAATTAATTGGATACTTGTTATTATTATTTTGCATGTGTTTTATTGTTTTCATTATGTTCTTTTGTTGATATTTTATGGCTAAAGCACTAAACAAGTTCAGAAAAACTGTTCTAAATAGTGAAACTCACGGGGAAATTTTTGTTCGTTAATATTTCGAACGCGAACATCAATATGACGGGCCTTTGTTACCGTTGTCCAAGTTGCTGACGCGGTTGGAATTTGAGTTATTTAGACAAGAATCAGCAAAGAAAAATTTTAAGATTTTTCAACCGAGGACAATAAGTTTATTTAAACAATGCAATACACCAGATGACCGGAAGTAATAAGTTGATCAATAATACGCGGGAAATTATGACAGAAAATTTGGAACACAATGTCCGCTTTGATTCGATATGTGACAATGAATTAACAATTAATTCTTAGAATATTGTAGATACTCAAATAAGTTGTATACAAATAAGTCAATAAACAAATACGTTTCAAATTTTATTTCAGTAAAAATTACATACTTTCTAATACTGACAGCTTATATCATATGAACAATTAATTATTCATTTCAGCGATAATTTCTCAGCACTAGTCACATTCGTTTGGGAGCTGTCAATTTAATCAAGCTATATTTTACAGACTAGTTTTATTTATTTTGTGGAAAATGATAAATGATTTGATTTTCTAGTTATTTTTTATGGCTTACACTTCAACTTGACAGTATATATGTCATTATTTATAAATGTCGGGATAAAAGAGATTAGTTTTCTAGACAGGTTTAGTTTTCAAGTTTCTACATACACGTCAAAAACATTTTTATTCGATTTTTTTTTCTATTTATTATTTAAAACATAATCACACATAGTAACATTTTATAATATATAAATGCACTTCAATCAGTGCGGGTACATGAAATACCATTTGAAAATAAATAGATTCTTGTCGAGTTCTAATTCAGCTGTGCTCAGTTGCTTCAATCTCTTCTCGACTCCCTCCAACAACGCTATCTCGGGAGGAGTCAGGGTTTCTTCCACCTAGAAGTATTCTTTTATTATTATTTGGATGGATAATTTAATAACCTTGTATTATTAACTGGGATTAAATTATAATTAAAAACTAACAATTTACAAAGAAAAATAAACTATCATCACGGCCTTTTCAAAATACGACCATCATTACTGAATATTTGAATGAAAGAAAAACAATTATATTTTTAATGAACAAAAATAACATTTATCATGTGTAAATAAGCATAATATTATTATCGGGTTATAATCAGAATACGAACTTTGTTAACTTTTGAAAATATGTCATATTATTTAGAAGTTTTAAGGAAAGGTTAATATAGATAAGTTCTAATATAAATATTGATTTTTTGTTGAAATAAAATGTGTTATAAGTTGATGATGAATTTTGAATACCGAGAAAATAAAATAATCGATTCTATTTTTTAGATCGATCCTTTGAGATTCGGATCCAATTGTATCCTATTTGGACATTGACACAATACAGTTTAAGCCTACGAGATGCCCATTCTGAGATTTTTTTTTTGACATTGACATATTTTGAAATAATATAGAACATTATAAGTTACTATAGAGACATTTAACTAGTTTTGAATTATTTTATAACAGAGATTGTAAAGTATAAATAAGTAAAATATTTTGTAAAATGTATGTAAGTAATGTTATGTGATGTTTTGTTTGACACCAAAAACTATTTTTTTTTGTTGTTGCTTTTTTTAAGTACCTAAGTTGACAGTTTATTGGTTAGCAGTGTACATATCTATACAAATTAATAAAATTGAAGTGTATGTTCGTAATGTAAATTTTTTTTTAAATATTAAATAGATATTAATTATATATACGGTAGTTATACCAAAAATACAATTTTATAATTTTTGGCTGTTTGTAATGGGTAATCCCGGAACTGCTGGACCTAATTTGGCGGGACTTTTTTTGGTAGATAGCTGATGTTACTCCGGGTAATTTTAATTTACGAAAACAATGAGGGTTCCGTATAAAAAAAATAAAATATAAACACATTAAGGAATATATGAAACGAGGGCACAGCCGCGGGCATTCAGCTAGTTTATGATAATATTGAATATTGTCTAACGTCATCTATGTTCTGTTGGGGTTCATTTCGCATCCGCATCCCGTGCACGATGCTGCGCACGCGGCGCTGCTTGTCGCGGAGTCGCGCGTGTCGGTCGCGCTCGCTCGCGGCGCGCCGCATCGCGTTGTGTAGCGCGCGGTAACACATCTCTTGCACTGTGTGCGACACCTTACCCGCACCCGCACATAGAGATCGCGTCCATTAATCACGTCACACTCAAAAGAGGTGAAGAGGGGGGGATGGGGGGGGGGGGTTGGTCGGAAAACATTACAAGGACAGGAGCATGCAATGAGATATTGCATGGATTTTTTTTTTGTGGATATCAAATCCGAGAAGTGACGCGTAACGTTAACTACTCTTTTATACCTCATATACCTGTATTTACGGTCATATGAAAATGAATTTCGGGGGGTTTTTTTTATAATTTATATTTAAAAAAAACAGGCAGCGACAGAAGTGAAAACTCGAAGCTATGGAAAAATTATTTTTTACAGGTTTATATTACATAATTTGTTAAATGAAATTATTAAAATAACCTAACACACGCTGGTTTCTACACCGAGCAATAGTTACGTACATTTTCATACAGTCTATTCATAATGAATAGTCAGTCTATCGTACTGCGTAAGTATACATTATTTTACTTAACTCTGAGCACAAGCACTCAAACGTCATCTTATACTTGAAGTACAGTAGCATGTTGACGGCTGACGTCATAGCATTGACAACGCGAATCTATAACTTGTTTTCCCTAACGAAAACCGCACAAAGCCCCTAAAGAAGATTTCAGTTTAAACCCGTGATAAGGTGATCTAAAATCTTACCCAAAGTGAAGTTTGCTAAAAAAAATATGACGTAGTATGACGTATGACGACCTCCAATATATCATATTACTTTTTCATGACATCAATTATGAAGCGATAACAGCTTATTGGTATAGATAATTGGTACAGCTTATTAGTATAGGTATATCGTATAGCTTATTTGTATAGGTAATTAGTACAGCTTATTGGTATAGGTAATTGGTATAGGTAATTTTAAACTTTTAGTGATAAAAAACAATGCTATGAAATCACAGCAAGATTTATCTAAACTATCATTTCTACTTTAAAAACTATATCAGAAAACATTTGTAGGTGAGTGTATAAGCCACACAATCTAGACAGACTACGAGTAGTCTTATTGTCTAGATTTAACATATCACCAATATAGAGCTATATCGTCACTTAACATTAATTGTTAGAACACTAAACCTATACAGTATGTTAAAATAAACAAATATATATATTTTTAAATACCAAAAGCATCTTATTCAAATGTGCAAATAATAAAAATTTTGATGAAATTTTAACCATCACTGAACCATTATTAGTTGAAAAATGAAATAACACAAATAGTTTAAATAACTCACATCGTGTAAATTAATATGGTACAAGTAGACGGCTTTCGCCATCCCGCCAGAGGAAGCGGCCTTTCGCATCGGCTACAAATAAATATTTAAAAAAATTACTTCATCAAATACAGTAATACCCCGCTTAGCGCGACCCCGTTACGCGCGGTTTTACTATAAAGCGAATTTCAAATTTCGCGCTCAAATGCCTCGCATTACGCGAAAGAGTGCGTATAAACATAATGTAAAGACAATAGATGTATTTTTCCGTAAAAAATAAGAGTATGTATTGCATAAAGTGTTCTTAGAATTAAAGTGATTGATTAAAATGATTTGTATTTTTTTTTGTATTAAATTTTGACTATGTTTAATCATAAACCTCGATATACGCGAATTTCAGTTAACGTGATTTTTTTCGGAACGTATCCCTCGCGTAAAGCGGGGTATTACTGTATATTAATTCTTTTGGGCCTTTTTTTTTAAACCCTTACATAAAAAATACTAACAATAATCAATGCTTATCTATTTTGGACATTTTTGAATGAAAAAAAATATGGTTACTCACGTGTAAACTAATGAAGTGTTCCTCCAAAAGCTTATACGTGAGTTGTTTACACTCTTTGTTTACCAACATAGCGTGTTTCTGTATATCGTCCTCTTCTATGTACTTTCTGGATCGTATTAATCTGAAAACATTATATATACATTCTGAAACCCCTTTCAAAAGCATTTTTTTAATAGTGGTAGTTTATAGTCGTCTGTTTGCTTGTACTTAACGATCGGTATAAATATATCAAAATTACTTTGATAAAGAAGGTATTTTATCAAAAACCAGTCAAGCCTTTTAGGGCGAAAAAGATTTGCTTTTGTTTATTAAATTGAAGTGTGAGTTCGTATAGATAGATATATAGATATGAATGTATATACGATACCTATACCAAAATACAATTATAAAAATAATTAAGGTACCGTATAAAAAAATTAAAACGCAGTGAAAAACCTATGAAACGCGACAGCAGCCGCGGGCATGACAGCTAGTTATTAATAAAATGATTTTATATACATAGCAACACCGAGTACAATAAACGAGTATTTGTTTATTTGGGGTATAAATAATTATTATTACATTATAGCTATTTATACTATTTCCATTATTAAACATGATAAAAGTATGTATTTGATTAAGTTGAATTAACTTAGATTGTTTTTTAACCTATCACGGTCATGAATATAAGTCCTTTAGACCTTTTTTTTTTTTTGACGGGGGGAAATGCATTTACGCACTACCATTATACATTGCATTAGTGAGACCGAAGTCCCACAATGCAATGGGTAAGGGGGTGCGGAGGGACGTCTCCGCACCAGTGTGAGACTCGCCCGGGCGTGAAGCGCTCAGAAATACCCACTAAAACCCCTCGGGGCCGTCCGCCGCATTTGGGATGGGGGCGACACGGGGTGGTAGAAGTCCTTTAGACCTGACTTTGTATTATTTTTTAATCTTTAGTGCTATAATTAATTGGCGTCTCCAAGGGAATTTTAGTTAGATCTAACGGTTCTCGCTGCATGATATTATTTTCAACACTAATTATGCCAGTAACTCAACTATATAACGTAAAATACCGCAATAAGTACATAATATAATATGGTAAAATACTGCAAGTTGATAAATAAATAACAAACAAAAATCGCTCCAAAAATTTGGAAGATATACCGATCAAAGAAATGTTACCAGAATAAAAAAGAAAACAATATTTTTGTGATTAGCCCAAATTTAGATAAGCCAATATAGATCGAATTTCAAATGTACTGATTAAATGTATAATAATGTAGGTGTTGCTAACCTGAAAATCCTGGCGGCTTTGGATCCTAATCTCTCTGTGACGGTGTGGTCAAGTGCGGCCTCTACAATTTGTTCCGCGGCGTGTTTACAACGCACTACTAGCTGCCCACCCCCCGCGTCGCCTGTGCGTCGGACGAAACCGCAACCGTTCTCCTCTGAAAATTCCCTTTTCTCTATTTTTCCAGCACTTCCATAATTATGCTAACAGATCAAGCATCAAGATATAGCAATGTGATTCCTTTAATCACATTTAGATTTATTTATCATTATAAAAACGATGTAATTTTATAATAAGTTATGTTAATTTCACTGGTTTTACTTTATGGAACTAATATAGCTAAATCTAAAATTCAATTACAAGGAATGCGACCGGACTGCGGCCGTTTTATGACGGGTGGCCGAGGCCATTAGCTGCGTAAGTAGGGATAGAAAATAAGATTGTAAAAAAAAAACGATTCTTTTTAATCGATTTACAGAACATCGAGGTCCAAAAGATCAATCTTTTTAGACTTTTTTTATTTGAGTTTTTATTCGTAAATAGTATTCTTCTGTGGTCAAAATTAAACAATAATTATCATTTATTTAAAAAACTGTTTTCATTTTTTTCCATACTAAACTAAAAAAAGAAAAACACCTAACCTACCAAGGAAAAATGACAAGGAACTGTTTTATTTTAGACCAATGGTGGGCTAAATTTTTTAATGGCGGGTTAGTTTACGAAATTCTAGAGCAGGGCCAGAATCATAGAAAAAATGCATTTTGTGTAAAAGCTTTTAATCAGCATCATCAGCAAGATCAGTATTACGCATCACATGAAACTACGCGGCTAGTTTAGCTTTACCTGTGGGTTTTGCAGAATAATAGTATTCTACTAAGTGGAATCTACTTATTCTTCTCGAACGCCAAAACGTAATTATAACGGGCGATACACTATCCATGTCGACGGACCCTCGGCGGGGCCAGATTAAACACTTTCGCGGGCCGGAGTTAGCACTGTTTTAGACTATTCAGAGATAATAATCATATCAAAGAAAACAAAAAGGATACTCTCTACAATATCGAACATTTTGGAACTCGATGTTTTGTGAATCGATTCAAAAATCGATCTTTTTCAGAAAGAATCCCTTCTTTCTGGACCTCGGCCGTCCGTCACCCCGTCCGGTCAGCTTAACTTGTCTTATATTATGTAATGTGTGAAAAAACATCAACTGAATATCAGAAAAAGGGCTGTAGTTTTGTTGGAGCATTGAAGATTCGAAAAATATTAATACAAAGTTGAGCCTTAAGAACTTGTATTCACGGCCTTAATTAATTTTAATAAAAAACATTAATGACTTTTTGAATGTTTTTTTTTTTCTGTTATGCTTATAGAATTTTTTGTGATTATTCATTGTTTTCTTTTGTTGCGCACATCCATCATCCATTCAACTGAAAAACGTCCACTGCTGGACATAGACCTCCCACAAAGATATTCATAACGACAGGTCTTGCGCCACCCGCAATGAGCGGACTCCCGCGAATTTCACCAGGTCGTCGGACCGCTTTGTGGAGGGAGGGACTACCCACGCTACGTCTTCCGGTACGTGGTATCTATTCGAGAACCCGTTGGCCCCATCGGGCATCGGTTCTGCGAGCATTGTGCCCAGCCCACTGCCACTTAAGTTTAGCAATTCTTCGGGCAATGTCGGTTACTTTGAATCTTCTGCGGATCTTCTCATTCCTGATTGGATCATATATATCACCCAACATATATCAATCACAACCATTCACATACCAATTTATAAAGAAACATACAGTTGTAACACAACATAGGCATCTCAGTTGGCCACAGATTCACACATTTTCTATATATAAATTATACATACATACACATATACATATAAATGACCATATATAATTACATAAAAACAAGACGTCTGCCCAAGACCAGACTACATAACAACCAAAAACAGTTCTTATACGGACAAACGAGCCAGATAGCTCACCAAGAAGCTTGAGATACTGGTCCATGTACTGGTTTAATAGGGGCCATTCCGTTGCAGCTCGGCGGCAACAGTCGCGCAGTGTAAACGCGGGTGTGGGGTTCGACTCCGGCGCCCAGGCCGCTGACGTCAGATACATCTGTTGCAGGAGGTGCCGCATTAACTCACCCGCTGTACATAATAATTTCCCTTTCAAATATCTTCAACCTTTGACCGTAATCTAACTTGATATTACTCACGTTGAGTTGGCGCTGTACGTTTTCTTTTTCTATACATCCCTATCAGCCATCTGTTGATTTATTTCTATCTCTTTCATATTATCTTTAGTTTTCCTCTACCTTTCATTCCTTCCACATTTATTTCATTTGCATACGCTTCCTATCTACTTATAAAATGTCAGTACCAAGAAATTCCCTTTCAAATTTTCTACCACTGGCGCAATATTCAATGTATAGAGAAAATAACTAACATAATTAAAATTAATATAGGAAAAAGTTAAACAATTATTAAAAAACCTTTTTAGTTTTTTTATGCCATATCGCTTTGACTACATCACACTTAAAGTTAAATAATTAGTAAGCCAATAAGCTCAAAACTATATGGTAAACCATGGTAAACCGAGAGGATATTGGTTCTCAAATGATGTTTACAGTTCATACATAAAGGTGGTTAGTGATAGATTATCAAACTCGAATGTAGTTTCTAGTTAAGTGGCAATTAAGAAATATTTTACCACCATGCATTATTTGTTTATTTATTTAGGAAACACACAGTTAATTAAATGCACATATGAAATTGCATAACAATATTACATAAACCATACACCAAAGCACATTTTGTGTGAATGTGATCCATTAATACTCATACGTAACCGAATTCTGGGTAAGCATGTGTTGCTCCCGGAGGAGGTACAGACGCTCTCTGCCAAAAAGATCCTACAGTATATTCAGGTTCTAGGTCTAGGCAGTGAGCTTTAGCAATAAAGGGGCGATCACAATAGATCTGACTAGGTCGCAGTGATACAGAACTGTTTAAGCCTGCATAGCCTCTTTCCGAATTATAATAATAATACATAAACCATTCGAGTTTCCACTAAAATTATAATTAATGAAAGTACATATAACAATACTAATTACCTCTATCATTACAACCTATAATATTACGGCAAACACTAGGAGTTTCTAACTATTCTCAGAATTTTTTTAAACGAACTGATGGGGCATGCAAATATACCAATTTAATCAATGTATAATATATAACGCATGAACGAAATAAATATGTGTTCTTCACATACCTCGTTCGTGCAACAGGGATTTTAAAAAGTAACTGGTTTCTGGAATTAGGTCGAGGAACAGTAAAATTAATTTCACTAACAAGAAGCGGGGAGTCAATGAAATTTATGAAAAAATTATAATTATATTATAATTAATAGTATAAAAGGTAAAGTTTGTCTTAGGGAAATGCAAATAAAATACAATACATAAACTCAATTACATAATATGATGTGAAAGAAATTATTATTACATTAATGAATTTAGCAGGCAAAAAAATAGGCACCAGCATATTCTGTAGCAATAGTTTATTGAAATAATTCAATAATTAGGATGTAATGTGGTAATTAATAATTGATTTGAATATATATATATATAAAAAGTATCTATATTCAAATAAGCATAATTGAGAAACAACTGAATGTAGATTACAGATTACTATAGAAGTGTGGATCGGAAGAAAATGCCTGCTACAGAGTACAGAGTTTTTACAAAATATAGAGTAATTGGCAATGTAACTTAGGACCTTATCTTTTTTTTGACGAGGGGAATGCATTTACGCACTACCCTTACCGATTGTATTAGTGAGACCGAAGTCCCCCAATGCAATGCGTAAGGGGGTGCGGAGGGCAAGGGGGTGCGTAGGGGTAACATCTCCGCACCAGTGTGGGACTCACCCGAACGTGAAGCGTCCGGAAACACCCACTAAACCCCCCGGAGCCGCCCGCCGCATTTGGAATGGGGGCGATACGGGATTGCGTTAGCATTGCTCCGCGTCGCCCCCTGCGGCAAGCCTAATGGGCCTCGTCCATCCTTAATACCAATGGGGATGGGGGGAGGAATGCCGATGCCCGACCCACAGGCTCTCTCCGCACCCACCTCTTAGCCCGCCTCTCAAAGAGAATCAATTAACATCCGGGGGGAAGAGGGGTGATTTCTGCTCAAACCAACTAATGTAACTTAGGACCTAAGTTCTTTCTAAACTAGCCTTATGATCTTTGCTGGCATGGGGGATGGATTTGGTTTGAATAGTGATCATGTTTAATCTGCGTCTTTTTCTTTAAACCTATGCCAATCGTAGCATAATAATGAGATTATAAAAACCATATTAACCAATAACATTGATAAAATAAAATTACTCTAGCAAAACTACACAAATCTACAATAACATTATAAAGAGGAAACATTTCTATTTTTTTATGTAACCGAATAAACTTAAAAACTACTGGACCGATTTGGATGAAATTTGGTAAGGAGATAGTTTGAAATCCAGGAAGTGACATGAGTTTTTATTCCGAAAATCCCACGGGAACGGGAACTACTCAGGTAAAACCGCGGATAGCAGCTAGTATATTATAATTAATTAGCACATGTTACCATTTTCATCAATCCTTCGGGATATAGCCTTGATCATGATTTCATCTCTGAAGTCCTGATGAAATCTGTCATAGTTCACTCTCCAGTATATAGCTGTAATGTTAAATAAATCTTACAATTATCCTTACGTAATATAAAAAAGCAATGGCTCTCTGTCTCTGTGTGTTTGTTAAAGTGTTCATTTACTTTATTCATAGTTATATTCTTGTGATGGGTTAGCTTGAATTCTGTTACTGAGGCAACTAATAACAAAAATATTGATTAGAAAAAAAAAAACCACTGGCATTTTCTTTTCATAAACTAACTATACTATTGAATATTTAAGATAATATACAATGCACAAAGTGTAATCATTATGAAACAGAAATAGTTATTAACATGTTTAAATAAACTATTTATACTATTAATTTTATAATTTATTGGATTAGAATAATATAATAATTTTCTGTTTTGTCTTTGTCAAAATAATATATTTAGTGCCGAAAGCCGGGAACGAACCAGGGGTTTTTATTTATATTGTATAGTACAAGCGATGTCCTCCACAAAATAAAATGATAATTCATTAATCTCTATATTTTTAATAATTTAATATGAACAATCAACACCATGAGAAAAGCTACATTACAATAAAATCATTTATGACACAAATAGTTTTATGTAATATTACATTTTGGCAAAGGCCATGAAAAAAGCCAATTGCTCGAGTTCCCTAATACGAGACAGGCAATTGCCATTTCCCCTGAGGCATATATAGTGCTTTTTCTCAAAAAAACACAAGGTAATAATACATACCTTTTATATTATACATTCAATTAAATTAATATTAAAAATTGTATTTATTAAGTATGTAAATAACTAATCAAGATGCATTTTCAGCTTTGTTGCCAATTTTCTATTTATCATCTGTGCCAATAGGCAAGCGCATTTATGGCTATACAGCCACGTGAATGCAATTTGTACTAAGCAAAGAGACTTACTTTGGTATGCCAAGAATGATAAAAGAGATCCAATCAAAGAGTACTTAGTAACCCCAGCACACCGTCTCATACAACATTGCCAGTGTGTTTAATGTTTAAAATTAAAAAAAACACTCCTGCAATGTATTTGATTTTCTTTATCCATAAATTTGTGTGTTCTTTTTGACAATTCTCTAGTTTCTTCTGACAGATCTAATGACAATATTTCCATACATGTTTAAGAAAATTAAATTACTTGATTGCTTATATACCTACTATCATTAGCTTCAGCTAAGTTTCCAGTGTTCATAACTTGCAGTAATACCCTGGCATCTAATTCTGGAACAATTGTTGCTACCGGAACCAACGTTGGTACTTCGCTACCTTCCTTTAGTTCTGCTACAGGTGCCTGTTGTATATACCCGGCTGTCACCAAGCTTATAAATGTGTCCTTCAGCTTGATAATGTTAATGTTTTTCTCCTGGAAATAACAAAGATACTGATTTAAGAGTTTCTAATATAGGTAACCTAAATTTGTCATCTACATACATTTTATTTGCAATGAACAATTACAAATATCTATATCCAGGATTTTTAATAAACAATAGCTTGTTTCATAACAAAAATTATAATGAAACTAAAACAATACTTAATCTATAAATGAAATAAAGTATCACTATATTAAAATACCTTATCATCTTTGTATTTTGTTGCAATTGAAATAATTAACACAGTAGCCGTACATATGGCCTGCTGTAGTAATTCTTCAACAAGTAACTCTGCATCACTCCCATATTTGCTTTTGATTTGAAGAAGATATCTAAAAATAATGCAATTCTATTTTCACTATTGATTCAAATTAAGTAAACCAGTTGACTTACAGAAGAAAAACAAAAGAATCTTATGAAGACAAAAATACAATACTGCATGAAATAAACATAATTTTTTTTTTTTACTTTAATATAACAAGAATGATTATTATTATAATTAGAATGGTTTTTTAACATGGTATAGGCTCAGTGTTTTGACCACAATCTCACCTGATGTTAAATCACAATGTGGTCCAGAATGGTAAGGATACTAAGCCTAGAAGTACTGGTTTTTATGTGATGCTGCGAGAACACACCTATTCTCATTTGGTGAGAGGTTTTCAAACTTGAGGGTGGTAGCTGTACAGGCGGACATTATTAGAAAATGACCTACCACCACGCAATTAATAAAAATACCAATGTTAGATGCAGTGTATTTAAACTGAATGACAAAGATTAAAATATAAAAAAAATTGAAACTTTATTAGCAAAGTTAAGACGCCATATTTATTAATTTTTATAGTTTACTACATGTCAATAACTTAAATTAAGAATATAATTGACTTATTGTTATTACCTGGGATATCTGATGAGAAGCAAGACATTTTCAGAAACAAGTTTGTAATCTGCTACCAATTCATTAACTGAAGGCTCAAATGTAGCCAAATCAAACTTGAGCAGTGTCCGTAGACTGTCCACAACCTAGAATATAAAATTAGCAAATCATTACACAAATAATCCCAGACATTATCTGATTTTATTTAAAACATAACTTTACTTCCGTACTAACTAAAACTTAGTTTAATAAATATGTTAAACCTGTGATCTCGGTAAGCCGGTTGTCTTCAGTATCAAAGCAATAGGTTTACTGCCGTAAGCATATAAATCATCACCAACTTTTTGCACAATTTCGCCGAAATAACGATATAGTATCACAGACACCACTCTTCCTAGTTGATGTGACATTTTAAGATACTATTAAACAATTATGCTGTGGTACCATTGTACAACGATCATTTTAGTTGCATAAATAGGTAAAATTGTAAGTGAAATTCAAATCAGATAATAAACCGAATGTAAGTACTTATTGGTTATAAAATGTGACAAAATTGTTTACATTTTTTTTGGTTCCATTTACTCCTTTTTAAGCAAAAGGCAAAAGTACTGGTATACCATACAGCCAAATTAGACGTTAGACGTTAGGAACACTATCAATAAATGAATGGCGATAACAATATTGTGGCCTTCTGTTACGACCACAGCGGGAATCATTGGGACATTTCAGAATTCTCGCTTATTGTCATTATTTTCACATCACTACACTTGCGCATATTAGCTACACTAAATCACGTAAAATCCCACAAAAATTATAAAATATATTGTAGTCAAATACTGCAAAATAATAAATTAATAATAAAGACAACATGCCAGACCAAAATCACATCAAGCACCCAATTGTTTACATTTTTTTAGTTCCATTTATTCTTTTCTTAGGAGAATGCGAGGGTGTAAGTCCACGGAGTCAAATCTGACGTTAAAAACATTTTTCATTCAACACTCTAACAACATAGACTGGGAGATGTGATCGCGCGGACAAGAGCGGCGAGGAGAATGCTGCGTCCAGTGCTCACCTCAAGGCTACCCTTGAGAACGAGGCTTGGTTTATATAAAACCTATTTGAGGTCACGATTTACCTATGCCGCCCCTGCATGGTTCAGTCGCTTATCGGAAACGAACAAGAGACGGCTTAGAGCCCAACAGAGCATCACGCTTCGCATGATCGCGGGGGCACCGCGATACGTTAGCAACCACGTACTTGCGCGTGACTTACGTGTAGAGAGCCTGGATGCGTTCATAAGCAGCCTTGCAACCAACATGTTCCGAAGAGCGGACACGTCGGCGCACGTTCACCTCCAGAACATCGCGCCGTTGCACGCCAGACCTCCCGACAGTCGGAGAGGAAGAGGTGATCGCTTGTCATTAATATATAGGCCTCAGGCGCGCGATCTCATACGCCGGTCCTCGCCTAGCTGAGTAGGTAGTTGAAGGAGGACCGTGTCTATGACCCGTATAGATCGGGTGCATCTCCCTGACCCCTCAGAGTCCGATCGACAGCAGGATTAGCTCCCAGAACTCAGAAGATTACTCCACGAGGGACGCACCTGTGTGCCTCACCCAGTTGACTTGTCCGTAGGCGCGGACAAAGGAGAGGCCACCGTCGAAGGGAATAGCCCTGATGCGGTTTCCCCGTGTCCCCTATTAGTTTGTAGTTTAGCTTTAAGCGTAGTACTGTGTAGTTTCTCTGGCCTTGTTTACTTTTTTTTCTATTTTTATTTTGTATTTTTATTTTTTAATTTTATTATAAAATGTATTTTACCTGTGTAAACTGCATATGTAATAATTTTTTAAATAAAGAACCAAAAAAAAAAAAAAAAATAATAATGTTAGGAAAACACACGGCACGTCGCTGCTAGACTGCTGAACAATAAGGAGCACGAGAAGAGTTGCTATATAACATAGACTGGTAATGTACAAGTAGTCTAACAATTTGAACTTTTCAAGGAATGTTTATGACAACTCAGGATTTATGCCCCGCGTCATTATTATCAACACATTTCATTTGTACACAACAACCACACTATATCACGTAAAACATCTCCGAAATTACTTGATATAGACATAAATGTGATGCAATCTTATCAACTAAAAACATGGACTTATGCAGATAAATGCTTTCAGACATCAAAAGCTATTTACCCAAAACATCTACTAAAAATAATAAAGGTACATTTACTCAAATTCGTATGCCTTCTTGATACCATACTAGTATTTCTGCATAACTTTCTATGTATCAAGTTCAACACAACTCTTAAGGATTATTTATTGCAACACTTTGCATGCTTATTATTTATTTTTTTATTATATATTGCATTATGTACATTTTCTTAAGATTTTATGTCACTAAAATATAAATGATTTTATTATTATTATGATGTTGCATTTGTCGATTTTTTCTTTTTTAATAAGGAAAAGAAAGGTAAAGGTCCATACCCCCAAGTCTAACGTTATAAAACACTTCATAAAATGCCGTAACAAAAAAGCAGCCTTTGTTGAGCTACTTCAAGGCAAAAGTTTGGGACATCTCAGAATTCACGCTTCGTGTCATGATTCTCAAGTCACATCACTTGTGCACTGTATCACTAACTGACTATGCAACAACATTACATAATATGTAGCTTAATACTGCAAGTTAAAATGAATTAAAAATAAGAACGACTACATTACTAAGTAACATATCGCTATGCACTCCTTATAATGTTCCATTTACGCTTCCAATTTATCTTTTAAATAACCCAAAGGTACCTCTAGACCTTGCAGCCAAAAGTTAGCTTTATATATATATAGCTTCGAATGTCCAAAAAAACGGAGAGAAGTTTTGTGACACTCTGGAACTCCCAATCCATATTTACAATTCTGATTATCATATGAGCACAAAAACTAAACTATAACATGTAAAATGTCACTTCAATCCTATATTGTTAAAATTTAAACTAGCTTCAGTCTTAATTAATCACAGTACAATATATTATAAAGTAATATTGTGCAGTATAGGTAGGTATTAAGTTTTGTCTTGATTTGTATCCAAGAAAAAAAAAGTTTATTCCGTCTTGTATCTATGATTTCATTTGACTAACAAAATGATTAGGTAATTAAAATGCTGGATGTAAAGAACCACTTAAAAGCTAAGTCATAAGTTAAACGATTTATTGACAAGTACAATAGGATTATGTCTAGTCTGTTTAGTGACCTTCCTTCCCGAACCGTAGCAATCTCTGAGTAGGCGTATCTTATAAACATATGATAAGTTCATATTTTGAGTTAAAAAAAGTAACTATTGAACGATTAAGTTAAAATTTAGTGAAATATGACACTACGCTTACCTACGTGTGGACTCTCGGCTACATAAAATTGACTAAATATTTAGTTAATCACTACGTCTTTTTTTCCCTCATCTGATGTTAAGTGACGATGTAATCAAGGATGGTAAACACACTAAGCCTAGAAGTACTGGTTCTCAAGTGATGCTGTCGGAACACACCTTTAAACACATTATAATTAATGGCCTACCACCATGCAATGGTTTTCTCGCGATGTTTTCCTTCACCGAATGCTCCGGCTGATTTTAGAGTTGTATAGGTGAATTTGAACCCACGTCTATTGACGTGAAATCCGACCGCACTACCAACTAAGCCATCGTCGCTTCAAAACTTACTTAATACGTGTAAAAGGGTTATTAAATTATTAATATTAGGATAAATGAAAAACTGAACAATACTCTCGTTATTATATACTTTATTTGAAACGATAACATATAGCCGTGTCTTAAGTAGTAAGATGATTTTAATATCTTAAATAGGTACTATTTACGTAGATAATAAAATGGAGAAATTATTATTAAAGATATATGTACTTGGAATATACATATGGTAAATACAATAAATCTTTCAATTAAATTTTATTTAGCAGAAACTATAGTAAGTAACATAACATATTCTAGTAAAATCGAAACTTAATTATAATTAACATTACCAACATCCGAATTAAATCAGTGTTTTTGTCATAATAATAGAATTCCTAAACCCAGAATGATTTAATATGACAGAAAGACATTACATGATATGTTTAAATGATATTTTGTGATAAAAAAAGTCAAAAGATTTTTTTGTCCTTGTCGTTGTGGCCGATTTTTATTCCTTGGCAAACTTGAAGGTTATCAAAACAAACTTTTGGCGACTAGTGTTTTCGTTTTTTTTTTTTTAATTCAAAAGTTCGTTTTGATGCGGTGACTCGTTGATCTTTAATTTAATTCCTGTATATTCACCTGTAATTACTGTAAGTTCAATTGTGGGTTGCAGAGTTTTAGATTGCAAAAGCCATACTATTATAATTATTTATGTCTAATGTTCGGCATCGCTATAGGTCTGTCTGTATAAATCTGTGGTCATAATTCATAGTAAACGGAAAACACAGATAAGTTAATAAGAATTAACGGAAATTACACTTAAAATCCATTCACTCGGTTATGTTTTTTTAAGTTTTAATTGCACAGGTGTGAGAAGTTTACACCAGAGATTAATAATACAATTTTACACTCGTATATTTTTACGATGTTGGGTTAATAAAACCCTAGTTATATTATATGTAAAGTGAAAATCTTTGAAATATATTCGTAATAAAATTAAACTTACTACAGTGACTAAGGACTAGTAATTTCATAAAGTTTAATGTAATATGGCCTCTGATAAATTTAAAATATATTAAGTGGGTTTTTAAAACAAAAGTGGTTACCTACGTACAAGCATAAATAAAATATTAACAAATCTACAAGCATTATTTACAAAGCTAATGTATGTTTACGTTATTTTAATAAGAACTACATACTTGATTTAAAAGTACCAACTACTTACTAATATATTTTTGGTTATAAACAATATCATTTCAATATCATGTAAAGTGGAATATATGAAACTAAATTCACTTGTCACAAAGTTCATATTCGAATCAAAGAATGTTTCAAAGTTCTTAGGTAAAAAGATAATACTTACTAATTAAATACGTAAAAGTTAAAAAGCAATATAACTTTTAGCAATTTCATTTGAATACATTTAGTCGATATTTCAATTAAACGAGTCATAAAAATTCATATACCATAGTTTAGAAATCAAATTATATATGTTAATTTACTATCAATAGGGAATGTTACTCAGTCTATCAATTTTTACTTAACCGTTGTAAGTAATAAGTTCATTTACCTAAGATCATATACACAAAATGTACATGAAAATTATACTTCTTATTAGTGATTTATTTTCTTACGGGATGACAAATTTAATGACATACCGCAAGTCATATCATCATATCTCAATAAAATATTGTTCCACGGTTTTTATAAAAAGTTTTTCACATTCAAATTTCATAGAAAAATATTAGCTTCATTATATAATAAAAAAATAATATAATAATTTTTGTCAGTGTAAAATTAATTTATTTACTTAAAATATTGTAATATTTGATTTGCAAAATAATACGTTTAAAAAAATATCTTTTGAAAACCGATAAAATTAAACGTAGCTCTCCTGTTTTGCCGAAAACAACATAAGCGATTCCATCAAATGCGGCCGAATCATTTCATCTACTTCCTTATGGTGTTCCTCAAAAGCCTTAGGGCAATGCTTGTAGATGGTTCTCAGAGCTTTGAGGCAATATATTAGCGTTTGATCGGGATTGTGTTCGAGGTGGGGGCGGGTTCTCTGTACCCTAACCAGTCGAGTTAGGTGCGGAACCCCCTCTAGTTGGACAATTTGTTGGGCGACGTCGGGCATGACCGACAACCTGTAAGAAAACCACTAGCTAGTGTCATTAACCGAAAAACATTAACGATTTCGACAATACTTGTGTATCCGTTACAAAATAATATTAGAGTTACAAATTCGTGAACTCTTTATTTAATGAAATTAAGTGGACAAAAACCATATATTTAACCAAAAGACGTACACTGCTGGGGTTTCTCCCAAAGATCCCCCTAAGAAGTGGTTTTGAGCTACCCGCAACCATTCGACTACCGCGACATTTAGCAAGTCATCTATCCACATTTTTGGAGATCTACCTACCCACACTAGTAGCTATTTGCCCATCGGGCATCGGTTCTATTAGTAATGTGCCCAGCACATGGCCTCTTTAGTACCTTAGCAATTTTAAGAAAGAAGAATTTGATTTTAAATGTAATGTAGTCGGATACTGTGTTGATGGATATAGGTTCAAATCCCCACATCGTGATGAAATCAAAGCACGGTACCTAACTAGCCAATACGCTTAATAAGTTTGAGAATCTGTCGCCAGACACTTATAATTATGTCCTGGCATTTCCTAGTACACTCCATGAAACTAAAGTGGAAATGGGCAGGACACCTAGCGAGAGTTGAAGATGTCCGGTGGACAAGCTGTGTCGTAAAATGGAATGGACCAGTAGGTAAAAGAAAAAGAGGAAGACCACCGCGAAAATGGGTCGATGACATCAAAGATATTGCTTCAGACAATTGGTTAACAAAAGCAAAAGACAGAAAATATTGGTTACAAATGGAGGAGGCCTTTACCCTACAGAGGGGTTCTCATAAAAATAATGACATTTAAATTTAAATTTTATTTTACTTTACAAATTAATAAATACCAACATTAAGTTAAAAATATATTGAAATAAAATAAATAAATAATATACTTAACTACTAAAAAAATGAAATACTAATACATAAACATATTATACCATTAAAATATTATTAATATTCTTTGTAAATAAACCTACTATAAATTAATAATCTTTGTTACAACTAATTTGTAAATGCATGCAAATGAGAAACAATAAAAGGCTTATTATTATTATTATTATTATTATTATTATTACTTGATAGCCAGTAGGTATCTTCAGATTTAACATGTTTACCATATTAGACCACATTGTTACTGAACATAGGTGAGATCATGACCTTATAACAGACAGGCGAGGATTATCTCACTAATATATAATTTCCTTTGACTGATTTTTTTGGAACCTTATCTAAACTTTTTGTTATTTCCTCTATACATTGTTGTTCATGTTTTATGATCGTTAAGTTTTATTAAAATCTTAACTTATCACTTGAAAAATAAGTTCCAAAATTCTGAAGAACTATTTAACCTCACGTAATGAATGATAATCTAAGGTTAAAGAAAGTATTTAATTACCTAGATATAGCTTCAGTCGCGTGACAGTGCAACCTGGCCTGCGCGCGTAACTCAGCGGCCCGGGGCGCATGCGCCGGCGCCGACCGCGTGAAGTATACCAACGCAACTGTCACCGAGGACAATCTCGAAAGAGTCAAAATACACCGCGAGACGCGAGATAGATAGCGATGCCAGTAACGAAGCCGTTTGTTCCTGAAAGTAATTAACTTTTGAAATGAGAATTTTGCTTAACTCCGTTGTGATTTGATGAAACAAAAAAGCGACATTAAAAAGAGACAAACACATACATCTATAGGAGTTAACGTGAAAAAGAATGAGATAGAGTACATTACACATTGTTTCTTATATTCGAGGTCTCGCGGCGAAACATCTATTAACAAACGTATGGTAGTTAACCTACTGCCAACTTCAATTTAATAAAATATAAAGGCCTAAAATAAAAAAAATAATAATGTTGTTGTATCTGCCGGCTTTCGCCAGTATGCTCTAACTTTTTCAAACTGATGAAATGCTGTTGACGAGAAGTTCCTTAACAGCTTCACCGAACTTTCAGGGCAATGAGCCTGGAAAGTGGTAAGTTAGTGCAAAAGCACCAAAGTAACACGGACTTCGACTTGAATTGAATGAATGAATGAAACGTAAATTCTGCGGAATTTGCCTCACACTAAACCTACGTTGTTTAGGTTTACTGGTAGGCTAATTTACGGAATAAATTATGAGATTTATGACTGAATTAATTCGACAAAATAGTGACTTTTTATACCACTAATTACAATTATTATGAGTTTCAAGCCAGGGAGTAAGAATGGAAATTGTTGTATGCGTAGAAACCCCAGACATAGCTGGTTATAGCCTTAAAAAGGATTTATATCCTTGGATGTAATAGAATATCGTTATGACCTTTTACAAACCGTTACTAACAATCAGGTATAAAAATAAGTTCTGGACCGTACTATTCTTTATAACTATTTTTGTAGTTGAACTACAAAGAAAAGAAAATAAAAGAATTTTATACACAATAGGTTTTAAAATAGGATCTTAGTTACCGGATTGTATACAACCATTCAGGAGAAAGAATAGGGCAAACAAACTAGACGATTACTTAGAATATATTAAAACAGTTTAAGGATTAGAACGGCCATAAAATATTTATTGGGTAAATTATTATGGACGGTGTTTCTTTGTTTTTATATAATCCGGAGCGAAACAAATGAGAACACTTCTTAGAAAATAATTGAGCAGTAGCTAAATTAGTATCAGGTGTTGGTTGCATCAGTGATTTTTGTTAACACGTGTCTTATATACTTGAGTTATTTAGGTATTACATGAAACGGCGATTCTTCCGCAGTCAAATCTTGTATAGATTCTCAAACACTCTTAAAGGCACATGTTTTAAATGTTTATAAAATTAAACCAGTTTTTTTACATTAAATAAAGTAGTAATTTTGATATTACTATAGTAATTCGGTATTATTGCGTGAATGTCGGAATTAGCGAGACATTGTTAATTAACTGTTATGAAAAAAAAAGTTTTAGTTTTTACCTGCAAAAACACGGATATGCTCGGTCCGCGTCTTTTCACAGCTTCCAATAATTTCTCAATCGTCTGGTGCTTAGTGATGATATCCACAATGTCAGATCTGTCACTGGCATCTTCATCTCGCTTCTCGAGTTCCAGTTCCCTGACGAGGTTGACGAGACACGCCGTGCAGAGGAGCAACAGTTGACAGCACTCAGTCCGGGACAGTATACCTAATTGTACAAGTATTACAATAAACAATATGTAATTATGTGAAAAAAGATCTATAATTATGTTGCGATAAAATTCTTTAATATATTTTATTATCGTTGACAAAGAAATTTATATTGTCTGTAAAAAAACCATTCACTTTCCATTTGATTAAATAACTATGTATAATATGTATGTATAATAATCTGTAATATAACCATAAAATAAAATGGCTACAGTGAAAATGTGGTTTTCTATTTGAGCTTAATAATAGTATAATATATATTTATATTATAGGAAACAATAATGATAGTAGGTATTTGTTTTATAACATTTTGAAATTAAATATTCTATTTCATTTAAATAAAATTATTACGAATTCAATGTGATACAATATTGGCTAAGAAATTAGTCAAGTCTATATTGTTTCGTGTCGTGAGTTAAACGTTCAGAAATGATTACTAGGAATTAAAATTAAATAATATTTATGTTTTAAGATTTTGTAATTATTTATTCAAATAAGAATTACCTACAAAAATTCGATTGAATCTTACGAGTGAACGGAGAATCTAACACGAATAGTTATCTAATTAATTAAAGTTAGGATTTAGGTACCTACTCTAATACGAAATTTAATTATAGATTACGGAGATAATTTCAATAATCGACAAAGAGTATTATAATCATAAACTACAATTAAAATTTGCACTAGACTACCTACTGTAAATCATTCTTTCGATCGTATTAAATAAGCATTCTTATAGTAAAACTGATCGATCTTTTGATCGTGATCTTGTTATTTTTGTTTCTACTGTAAATGTAATTAATTTTGCGAAATGTGGGTGGTGTAGTTCGCTACTTCACCTCTGCCTAACCCTTCGGGGATAACAGGCGTGAGCTTATGTTATGTTATGTTATGTTCTACTGTAAACATTGTTAACAGTGATCACCATATTGTGATGTTTCCAAAATTGTAGAAGATGTTTATCATGTAATGATCGAATGCAAAAGAAATCAACAGAATAGGATATTAATACAGAGTAAAATTAATAATTCACTGTATTGTGTAGGAATATGTAACAGCATCCTTGCTTTTCTGACATCTGAGGAAGCACGGATGCTTTACAAAATGGTTATGGTAGCAACAAGAAATCAGTAAAATTTGTGTTAAAATACGCTCTTCACTGGGGTAGCATAGTCAATATTTGACCAAACTCCATAAATCACAGAGAAAAAAAAATTGTTACCAGAATATGTTTAAAGATCTATAAAATTCATACTTAAAGTAGGTACAGGTAATTTGGTTGTAGAATTAGGTGAAATAACTTACCGGTAATATTATCAACAATCGTATCCAAATAAACATGTAGTTGTGTCATGTCGTAATGACCCCTGAGCCAGGGCGCTGTGATCTGCGTCAGAACAGTTATGGCTTCTCGCATTTGCGGCTCAGGGTTGGACTTATCCGAGAGAATATCCGATATTATTTCAATACCACCTCCCTGCCGATGAGATTTATCAAATTTATCAAATGTCCGAACATTACTAGGTACCTATTCTAAACAAAATACCACGATATTTTCATTTTTCACATCGTTCAGGTAATAAATAACGTAGACAAAGTCGCAGGTATTAACTATATTACTTATATGTTAACAGCAAAAGAATGAGCTGAAATTAAAAAATAGAAGAAAAAAGACACACATTGAAAGAAAAACATTGTAATAAAAAGATCCCTGATTATGTTAGGAGTTTCGCTGGGACTATAAAAAAAAAACTATATTACTCAGTGCTTTGACCACAATCTCATCTGATTTTAAGAGATATAATTAGTAAGGTACAAAAATTAAAGTACAAATAAGAAGTGCACGTTCTAGACCCGATATTATTAAAAAAAACCAACCCATATTTGGGTTTTTTTTCGCGCGATAAGGTGTTTTGCATGCATGGTCGTAGGGCGTTTTCCTTTAATACCCACCTGGGTAGCTACCACCCTCAACTTTGAGAACATGTCCCCAAATACCAATAGGTGCGTTCCGGTAGCATCACTTGAGAACCACTATCTCTAAGCTTAGTTAACTTCCTGGACCACATCGTCCCTTAACATCAGATGATATTGTCTGGTCAAAGCACTGAACCTATACACTGAAAAAAAGTTAGGATGAAGCCGGCTACAACGTAACTCGAGGTTAGTATCAGTATTTTGTGCTATTCCTTATTTCCGGTTAAACCCTAACCGTTCTCTATAAAGTTTAAGTGAAGTTGTCAAGGCAGTTTAGGTAAATAAAAATGTAATGGTGATATTATTTGCAGTGTGTAAATACAGTGTAAATTTTAATGGTAAATTAGTAATGTGGTTAAAGTGAACGTAGATTCGATTGTGAAATGTATCCATAGAAATACGTGTTAAGTGGGTAATTACTTTGCGAAGATCACTTGTGTAAGAAATATGTAGGAATGCACTGCGCCAACATGGCGGCATGTCGAAATGCAACACGAATAATTCGAATTATATTACTTGATTGCCAAAACATTATTATATAGTGAAATATGTTTTCGGTGTACTATTAAAAAATAAATTTTTTCATGCATATTACATGCTATTCTATAGTAAAAAAACTGAAAATGGCACAATAATAAAATATCGTGTATGACAAACAAAAATATCGAATTCTTTATGCCATGGTATTATCTCTTTCATCCAAGTTAGTAACATATAAACTATAAATTAATGTTGATTTCTTTTAAGTTTCCTAAAAAGTACAGGACCATTTATTTGTTATCGTTTACATACCTCTTCAAACTGTTTAACCGCATCGCCATTAACACAAACAGTTGCCAACGCCCGTAAAGATAAAGCCTTTATCGAACTCTTATTGGTTTCAATGATAGCAGTCAGCAAAGCGCGCGGCACTCCGCAGTCCACAAACGGTAGTTCGGTAATGTCTTTTATTATTCGGGTACATTTCTCGTGTAGAGAATTCTCTGTATTATCGCTCAACATCGCCAGGTGACCGATCGATGTCAGTGTACTTTTAAGGATCATATCAGATGGAGGCTCTTCGATTATCGACACCAGAGTCTGTAGGCAACTTTATGGTTTAGTGGAACATACTCAATAGAACAATAATATCTCTAAATTTTAGAAGAAAAACAGAATCATATCATTTTAATTTAAAGTAAAAAAAAATTGCATTTTTTCATCTTGCATACACAAAATTCACAAATACGTAATATCTCTTATAAAGTTTATAGATAGTTGTTCCAAATTGGCATACCTATTACATTTTTAATTTACAGATCAATTACTTTAAGAAATTGAACACTAAGATTTATTTATTAAATGGTTGAAGTTTAATTTGATCGTGAATTTTCGTAAATAAAGACAAATGGGTTTATATTATTTATTCATTCAATTTCATACAAGTAATAGGTACTAATATTGACGCTAAATGAATCATGACAAACCGAGTGACATCATAATAAAGTTTTACTGACGTTAGACAGTTAATTTTAACATTAAATGTAAATTACCTTCATCTGCTGTACTAACACACCCTTCGTTGTCTCTAGGAATATCCCGATCAAAGTGTCCAAATGTTTCTGCACTAAATTCCATTCAGGATTACTTTCGTTCAATTCGATTTTTACATCTTCACCTATATCAATAAGCTTCTGGAGATATAGTTCAAGGGATTTCTTTATCTTATCCCATCTCTCCGGCGTTTCACCGGGAGGTTTCGTATTTAAAGTTATACTATGCGTTAATACAAACTCGTTTACATTTGCAACGAGTAAACATATCTGCTCCTCGCTATATTGATTGGTTTCCATTTGTCTGTAATTATGACATCATTATGTAGATTAGTGAATGTCTGAATAAATTCTTCATCCATTTCCTAGTTATTATTTATAGGAAAGTAGTTTACTAATGATTTGATAATGGTTATTAGATAATAATCGATGTATTATCCAACAAATATGCAATAATTACGATTGGTTAAAAAACGAGAAATAATCAAGAAGATAAACGAAAGCACTTACGCTTAAGTAAGTTAAGATTAACACATTTAAATTAAAACCTGTTAGAATTTATAAATAAGATTGATAAAAAAGAACCTTGCAGAAAAGTAAGTGAAGTGAAAATAATAGTTATGTATAAGAGATTACATATACTTAGATACCTTAATATCTCACTGTACTGATAAACGATAATTTGCCCATGAGTTTGAACTTTCTTTATGTTTCCTGTAATTGTAGCTGAACTTGCAGAGACCATAGCTTTCATTTCTGTACCCAAGGGTTTGCTTTGCAATGTGGTCATACATTCGTTTTCACACGATCCAACGAGATCACATAGCCAATATTGCACTGGTTCTGATTTCCTCTCACAAAGACGTTCTAATGTTGTTTGGTCTATACTCCTTTCCCTGTAGAGTACTTCGTTCTGATTGTTTAGAACAACACTGCAAATGAAAAATTTGATATTGATAGTGAATTAATTGCGACTTTATATTGCGACAACTTTTACAAGGTAGTCATTAATTGAGGCATAACTAAGCACTCGTTAGTATAATTAGACCGGTTGCTGAAGGTTAATGTTTTTATACGAAACATAAAAAAAAACATACCCAATGTTAAAATCTGGCAAAAGATTAACTCTACGAGGATTCCTCCTGTCACTTATTCTACTGTTCACAAACTCATCAGTCGCTAGAGTCTTTGGTGTTGAAGTACATCCTAAATTTAACTGTATATCGAAGAAATTGATTTCTTCCTCTTTTAATTTTTCTCTTTTAGAGTCATGCGTTAAATTTTTGTCTGTTTTAAAGTCTGCGTCATAAGGTATTTGTTTATCTTGAAATTGTGGAGGTGGAGTCAATCGACTATTTCTATAGGTGTTCACGTTCTCTTCAACTTTATCTTTTGCTCTCAAGTTTAAGTCGCTTTCGGTGGCAACGAGTCGTTCATTATAATGCGGTATAAGTAATTCTTGCTCAGGATAACCTACTATTACCCAGTTCTTGTGTTCGTTAGTTCTAGGTAGACCAATGTGTGGTACTCGACTCTTATTTAAAATACCTCCAGCGTAAGTGTCTGCAAAAGTCGGTTTCTCCTTTTTTGAGGGAAATATTTTGAATCTTTCGGATTTAGAAGCGAACCTATGCTTCCCTTTGGGACCCGGTTTTTTAGTTGGTTTCAAATTTAAGCTATCCATTATATTTTGCGCCAATAGAGCTTTTGTTGGCTTGTGTATCTGTTCTAAATCACGTTGGGCTTCATAAGGCAACCCGTCTTCATCAATATATCCTAAGGAATGATAGCCGTCTTGAATATCAAGTATTTGTTGATCTAACCGTTGTCCTTCAAAATTTAATGACTTGTTTAATCTATTTCTTTCAAATCTTGGAGTTGTAGTAGTTGGTATGCCGTACTCATTAGACATACTACGTTGGTAATCTTTTTTACCAGCTGTTCTCTCAGTCGGTATATAAGAAACATTTGATATTGGTGTACGAACTCTCGGTTGGTTATTAACTGCGATCTCGTTATTGTGAGATAATTTTAAAAATTGTAAACTTTCATCAGATTTCTGTTTACTCGTTTCTAAGTCTTTTACTTTTGCGAGTTTAATTACTTTGGTATTATCATTTTCAGTAGAAACGAAGGGTTTTTTACAAGGATATTTCTTAGATGGGCTTATTATATTAATATTTTTATCCGGTATATCTTTGGTTTCCTTTTGGATTGCTCTATTACTTACCGAGTTGTTATTATTTTTTGAAGTAACGACATCTTGTGTCTTATTTTCTATTTTATTCATAGACAAATTCACGCTTAAATTTTTAGGCGGAGCGGTTTTTTTTGTAATCTCTTTGTTCCGTTTCTCATTATTTATGTTCTTAGGAGTTGGATATTTTTGTTCTGTATCACTTTGATTATCTTTCAATAATTCCATGTGTTCCTCGTCATGATGTATTTCATAATACTTTTGTAAATCATATGGAGTCTGTATGACACTACTACTACGTAGACGTGGTTTTGGGGTTGGAATATCATCATTATGAGATATATCCGATTTATCAATAACATCTTCACTATTCGAAATGTTTTGCAAATCTATATGTTTTACTGTTATATTCTCATTATTATTTGAGTCGCTGCTGCTTTGTGATGTATTATTCGATATATTGTTCTCTGGTGACTGATAGTGCTTTGAAGGCGGTGGGGAGCTATCTGAGTCAGAGAAACCGGAATCTTGACTCTTATGACTGCCTGGACTGCCGTGTCTCAAGGGCCATTGATTTATTTGTACGTTCTGCCGTGCGATGTTATCAGCACTATTGTTTCTTTGTTTATCCGGTTGGTTAGCGATCCAGTGAGGTAGTTGAGGCTCCCACTCGTGATCCTCTCTCTTGTTCCACATAACATGTTCAGGCACAGGGCTTTCGATATTCGGAGGCGAGTCGCCCCACCAGACTTTACTACGCGTTCGTTGAAAATTTGACGACATTCTGAAAAACAAAAACACAAACAAATCAATGCGTTACTCGGGACTCTTAGGTGACGGGCTTAATGATCGATGACGTCATTTTCGGATCGTTATAAAGAATGTACTTTAGGTGTGTGGGTCACAATGCGTGACGGTAAGCTCTGTGGTTATTTATCCAAATTATCTTTTATATGCCTTTTTGCCTGAGTGTCATGGGAATTGGCTCTGATGATTACACAAGCACTTAGTGTAAAATACAAACAAACACATTTGTTTAAAGTCCAAGGTATTGACGTACCTATACGATTATATAAATAATAATAATGGCATCAAAAACACTCTAAGCAGATGTTAAAAAAACCGTTGCAATAGCTATTGTGTAGAATGAAGGGTATTTCGCTGTGATTCACACGTCAACTGTGATTTCGTCTCCCCTTCAATCTACTTTCAAGTCTTTTAGTATAGGAACGAAATGCTGATATTTATGTTTGATATATAATTGTACATTTTTTCTAAAAGATTCGCTTTCATTTCGATATTATTACTGTAGATATGTAACTAGTACTTTGTTTTATTTTTGTTTAAACTGTTGTTTACACAGTGGTCGAAATTGGACCATAATAACTAATCACAATTTAAGGAGAAAAAATAAGAATTTGGAATTTTTTTTTTTAATGATAACACTAAAGTTTACTTAAACTAAACGAACAAAAGAAAAATGTACCCGACATTAAGTTCGTGAATTGTTTTATACGGATTTTATTTTTAAAATCCTGTAGAAAATTAAGTGTGAAACTCTAGAGACAGTCGTGATTTAGCACCAGTGAGAGTTGGTGTGGTTCTAAAAAAATAGTGAAGTGTAATTAGTTCTATAGATAAGGCTTACTGATCTTTCAGTATAAAAAAAGAGTTTAACAAGTCAGAATTTAAGTAATACGAACGCACGAGATAAAAAAATCAGGAAACCTTAATATTTTATAAATACACATTTACTTTTATTACAATGAATTTATTGATATTTAGGTAAAATTAATTGAAATATACCTTAACTGGTAAAATATATCAAACTTGTTAATATAACCAAATATTTCAATTTGATTCCGAACGAAATAAAAAAAAATCTGCCATGAGCGAACGTTTTCGTACCTAATATCATTTAACACAATCTATGTTAATCGGTAAATTATTGTTAATTTAACGTTAACGAAACACTTTATAATATTACAAATAACAATAGATCGACAGACAGTACGTGTGTGTATTTTATTTTCCTATCGAAAGCCACTGCTTCTAAAGTCGGTCATAACTTGCGGTTGTCTGTATGAGTCAATTACCTTATACATATCTGATTCATTTTGTAACTGCTAATATAACAAAATTATTATCGAGCTTGTACTATTTGCGCATTAGTCAGTGTCGGTAGATGAACACTGATAACAGTATATCTGGTTCTTTAAGGTGCGGATATATAGTTTTTTTTTTAACTTTAATATGTTACTTTTATAACATTATTCGACTTGCACCTTCATAAAATACGACATAATGTGACTATTGTGTTTAATTATTAAAAGTATTATATACGTAAAACGAAAAACGCGCGTAATTAATAAACATAATTCGAATAAAAACGTTAATAGTTTTCATACGAAACAGATAAATGTACCAACCTAACAGCGAAATCAGCTAGAAAAAAAATCAACTGTTATCGACTTTAAACATAAAATTGAAACTAACTAAGCTAAAGAGACAACTAAACAAACCATAGAATACAATGATACTAATAAAAGTCTTATAAAGTTTTATTTATATATTTTTAAAAGCGTAGAAATATTCAGATAATAAATATGTAAATAAGTAAAACAAAAACTTTAAAACCATAAAGTGATTGTCTTCTTTAAACGACACAGCACAATTACGTAATGAATCTTCAATAATTAACACGTGAACTATGGTCTATATTCCCTGTACGTATTGTGAAACAGCTCAACACTAATCGTTTGTTAATGGACACTAATAGTGGTTAAACTAAAACTCATGTCCACATGCACAGGACATTGCTAAGCGACGATAATTAACAGAACTGTTGACATGACCTAATAAGACATATCGTTCAAAATGATTAAGTCTACCTAGAATTTTTTTCATATAATTCATGATAATATTTATGAGAGTATTTTAAAATAATGCTCAGAGGTATAAAAAAAACATTGCTAAAGATTGTAAGTACAAATCCGGTATACAAATAAACGTGGTTTATTACCGAGAAATAGTGTGTTTCGTTGAAAAACTGGCATCACTTACGTTTGCGCATACTTAATAGTAACAAACGTCGCCAACCCACATAGTGTAAGTAAATGCGGGATAACCGTATTTTTATTCCATCATGGTACCTATCACTAGACTATAAAGCATTTTATTACCATGAACTATTTAAAACTGAAAAATAAATATATTAATAAAATATTATTTTTTATTGTTAACAAAGATAATTCGATTTATTTTTTTCCCTTGTGAATATTAAAAATAAAACTATTACTAATAGAAAGAAACAAAGAAGTGTATTTATTTGACACCGAATTACGGAACATAAAAATATGTAGATACGAAAAAAAAAAATTACTAGAACTATAACAAAAAATATTTACATACAATTTACTTTATAATCGTTTAAAGTTCACTCTCAGTATTGGATTTTTAATGACATTTATAGATTCATTTCAGCTGAAGAGTTGTAAATCCTGGTATTTCTATATAAGACAAGTCTCTATTAAAATATAATCACTTTGATCACTAAATTAGATTTATTTTACAGGGCTCCGTAGATACTCGTAAGTTTTCAAAGAGTTTGTAATTACTATGCTAGATACTATGCTATACTATACTATACTATGCTAGATTTACACTAGAGGCATTCAGGGCTATAGTGCACAGGGTGGTAAACTTCGAAAGGTGTAAAAAAAAATCCTTTATTTTATCAGAAATGCTAGTTTATTTTGCTGATAAATTACCAATGAAAAAAATATAACTAGTATATTTTACAAATTTAAAAAAAACATTACATATATAAAAGGCACGCTTATCCCCTTTAGTTGTAGGCAGAGACTACATCCTTCCACCTGGTACAGATCCTGACACACGTCTTTCACTTCTTCTATTTTCACAAGCGCTCTTCGGTTACTGGTCATATTTGCGGTGCAAGGGAGTGAATTATCGTGTTTTACGCATTTTTCAAAATTATTTTAAATATCTACCTATTTTTGATATCATTATTCAAACGTTTTAAGCAGAAAGTGTAGTAATTTATTTAAACCTTTCGTATATTGTCTATATTTATAAAATATGTCACTTCGATGTGTAAATTTTGGTGGAGGGTGGGCGTCATGACCCCTATGACAACCAATCAGTCCGCCAATAAACACAATGTTCATATCGTTTCATGTTGCGTATTTATATGCACTTAAAGAAGTATCACGTTTATGTGGTGTTATAACAACGGGGTCACTAATCTTGACACACATGACTTACTTGTCTGTCACGATTCATTGACACTGACAGTCATGACATTGGAAGTATAGAAGCTTTAGATTAACCAGTTTAATATTTGTATCGGTAGCATTGCAAAAATGTTAGCTGCGAAATGGAATATTACTTTCCTTACCACGTGTTTTTATTGTATGCAAACAGGCATTTGGTCTACAGCCTATGTTCTCAATGTGGGTGAAAAATTCCTTCTTGTGGGCCTTTTTTTTATATTGTAGATTTAAATCGACTTGCGTCGGAAAAAATTGCCTATAATAGCAATTCAAGCAGCTATGCAGTTAGTAATCTATCGCATATGTGAGCTTAAATCTACTTCTATTAAATTTTTTATATCTATATGTTAAATTATTTTGTTATTATTAATTAATTAATTACATAATTCCTTGTGGGCCTTTGAGACTTTCAGGACGGCAGTAGAATAGCCAGAGAAAATTAGGGGCATTGATATTTGACAAGCGTGGATAGATTAAAAAATATACCGTAAAAAGGCAAAAGAATTAAAGATGGTGGACACTAGAACAGAATACATTCTTACAGGTGGCGGGTGAACAAAATAAGGTTGAGAAACTGTGGTTTAAAGTAACTTAAGTAGTCATTGCAGAGTACTTAATCAAACTTTTGTCGCTACTCTTTAGGCTAAGTTGAGGACTAAAAATTATTAAAATATTGTTGCTTTAACTATACGATTTAAAGCACGTGTAATGGGCTACATGTCTCATTAGACGACCTAAGCTCCTAGTAGGAAATTGAACTAATTTCAAACGTTACGTCAATATCGCCTGAGGTTATATAGATAACCTAGGGCCTACATAGTTTAAAATTAGAGCGATATCTGAAAATAACATCTGTATGTATAATAGAAATAAGAACATAATAATTTATATTTTTAGAATATATCGACGTATTTCGACCAGATCGAGGAAGTTCTGGAGAAAGGCCAGGTCAAAAGTTCCCTAACCGAAGAGCCTGTATGGAAGTCAAAAAAGTAAAAGACGTGTGTCAGGAGCGAAGCAAGTGGAAAGTAGTCTCTGCATACCCTTATGGGATAATCCTTTTTTAAGAAGTTTGCTTTTTTTAAGTTTTGCTTTCGTATAAAGTATTTCGATTCTTACAATTTTCTCAAAACACTTTCTATTCTATCTCGAGTCATCCAGGATACACAAGTCCAATCACCTACGGATCCAAAAGTCCCATCAGATAAGGGAATCGAACCTATTGTTGTCGTTGAGGCGTATCGTGGCGTGGCTATTGAACTCAAAGCGACGGAAATTGACAAGGGCCAAGCATAACGTCGAAGGTTGCATGATAAACATTCAAGGTTTTGGCATTTATGTTCAAATTGTTTTCGTCTGGAGGTTGACTCACCGTTTCGTTTGTAAGACTACCGTTTACCGTGAATGTACTTAATGGTACTCCCTTCAAGTATTACTTAAGTAAGTAAGTAAGTGGTAATGTGATCTATAATATGGTTATTTTTATTGATATAGGGTACGGGGGTATTTTAATGATGTATATATAGAAATTGATCCGCGTCGTACGGATAGCACGAATCTACCTGTCGGCAATGCTGATGCCGATGGTCCGAGGGGCAACTTTTGCGATTCGTGCCGATGACGTCATACGAAATGCCGACCAGTGGACGGACTCTGGCACTGAGATATGGTCGCTCACAATGGGCCTAATAAAAAGGCTCAAAAGGCAATGGAGAGGGCTATGCTTGGAGTTTCAATGCGGATCGAATCAGAAATAAGGAGATCCCCAGAAGTACCAAAGTAACCGACATAGCCCGAAGAATTGCTAAACTTAAGTGGCAGTGGGTTGGGCACATTCCTCACAGAACCGATGCGCGATAGGGCCAACGGGTTCTCGAATGGCTACCATGCACCGGAGGACGTAGCGTGGTTAGGTGAAGGTCGCGGGAATCTGCTGGATGCGGGTGGCGCAAGACCGGTAGTCGTAGAGATCTTTGGGGGAGGCCTATGTCCAGCAGTGGACGTCTTTCGGTTGAATGGATGGACGAAGTCTGCGTGCTCGCTCACTCCGCCTCGTCCGCCATTTACTTTCGATTATAGCCTTGTTCACACATGTTATTACAACATGGACGTAGTATCCTAATTATTCATATTAACAAACAAGCAATTACAACAAATTATTCTTCTTGGTTTTTCTCCATTATCTTGAACACTCCTTCGAATACTACGTTACCTTTCACTATGAAAATCCAAATGAAAGTGGCGTCGATAATCCGATTGCTGGTAGTTGCGTCGGCAAATCCGATCGTTGCTGATACTGTGGACGCATTGTAAAAAAATAATCCGTTTGATGCGATGCGTCCGATACTTACGATGCGGAAATGTAGACGTCTACCTTTAATCGTCAAGAACACAATACTAATATAGTATTTAATGTAATACGTAGTTGAAATGAAATTGATAGCATGGTAAATGGAAAATATATTTTATCGGTTTTGTTTTAACCTTCCTATTGTAAAGACTAAGATCGTCCATGCACTTTAGTCAACTATCAAATTTCATGTTTTATTTATAACGCAGTAACATTTAAGAACCAACTCACATAGCAAATGCGAAACGAGATCCAAAAATAAAGTACCGTAGCGTTGGTTCACTGATCAGATATCTCTGAAATTTCCTCAATTTTGTACTAAAATATGTGACAGTAAAAACTAAGAAAGAACTATAGTCACGAAATTCTTTAACTCTTCATGAATCTCTTAGCTCTTCGCGTGGCTTCTATAATAGACCATTTTCTGTATCGTGAAATGTGCCCGGCCCATCTCCACTTAAGTAAGAGTGCTTCAACTGAGACAATTTGTTCCTTCTCTTTAATCCAATTCTCCTCGTCAACCATGTCCCAGTGGAACTGCCACAGTTTGCGGCTATAGCTTTTAAAATATTATTGCATGGAAATAAATCACAAATAATTTGATTTAATTGATAAGTGTTAGTTGTAGATTGCACTAATTTAGAAATGTTTTAAACGTCCACCATGACGCATATAAACTGCAAAATAAGGATCGTATTTACACTATTGTCTAGTAAAAATAATAATTAAAATGCACTAAGCTTGAAAGGCTTTAAAGATAAAAGAATACTATATTTAAATTTATAGAGGTTATTGTAAGAATATTTAAAATAAAAAAGTTTTACTTTTTATTCTCTATAGGTGTTGAAACAGATAATTTATATATTTACCCGGTTTATTAAAGAACCAACACGTTGTTGCTAATGAATCTTTTTTAAGAGACTATTCATTAGTCTTATTTAGATTGAAGCTATGATCTATAATACTTTATATTTGTCATGTAATTTTATTGAAAGTTAAATATTTACATAATATTTTGCACATCCGTTGAGGTGTCGAACCAACAGTAATTATAATGGTAGCGCAAGCACCTGGCATAACGGTCGCGTGTCATCTGCTCTTCTGCCCGTAGCCCATACGCCACGCTTGGCTGTACGGCACGCGCCCTGTGCCTTATTTAAAAATTAAATTCAAAAGCAAGCTTGAGATAATAACGAACATTTTGTAGGATTTTTTGGCGGGATATCAGTTCGTAACGGAGCAGTTATTATTTTTAATTAATTAAGTTGACTCTAAATTACGTCATTTTGGTGGCGTTTTGCTTGATATAGTTTGGTTAAAATACACTTGATTAAAAATAACGCGAAATGTTTATTCTGAGTCGCGGAATATTCTCACAAGATGTCACGTCGTTTTGCTAGTGATTAGAAACGTTGAAACAATATTGAAAATATAAAGTTGAGCAAATGCCACTGACAGAATTGTGAAACTCAAGATTGCCATTAATAACTTAGTGGAGAATTTTTTGTAATAAATTCAGAAATTGTTGTTATTACAAATATCACTTTTTTTAATGTCTATGTACCTATACAATTTTGATACTTTATGCTTAATTTCTTTCGTCACTAGTATGTTTATCTACATTAAACGGATTACAATAATTATTCATACCTACTGCTATCAAAGTTCAAATCGTAATGTAAAACTTATTTAAACTCCAAAATATTTGTAAAAGTAATATTGTATTTTATAATTATTTAAATTAAGATTACCGCATTACAATCATGGCGTTGCAAGAAAAAGATACCATTAAGTTAATACTTTTTTTTTCAAATCTAATACGGATGGTTGTTTGGCCAGCGTCACACGCTTCTGATGATAATGTAGCGTATTTATTATGCCATCCAATTTATTAAATTGATCATTTGAACTATGTAAAAAACATCACTATGTTTATGAATTAAAACGTTTTTGTAAGAAAAATATACCTACTTGTTTTATTTTGTATCCGCGTATACTTGTTCGCTTTTTGTCTGTTTTTTTTATGCGTTCAATTATAATATAAAATTGATTTATAACACGGAAAATTGTCTGTATCATTTGCTTGGGTTAATGTAAAAAGAACATATTTTTGAAGAACTTTACAACGTTCATACTACATTGCAGCTAAAGGACAGAGTAAAATATCACACGGGAAACACTGTTATTACTTTAAATCATTACTTATTAAAAACCGTTAAAAATCGATCGTCAAAGTTTCGTCGATAAAAGTAAAGATTTTAAGTGCAAACGAATTTAAACCTTACGCTCGATATGATAAACTCTTAACTGCATATAATCGAAAATTGTTATGTAGTGATTTGATTGATCTCTATGGTTACTACGTCCAGGTGTAAAAGACCCACATTTTTTCTGCGTATGCGCAAGGGGTCACGAAACGCCCTTGCTTCGTCCGGTAATAATCGATGCACTAAGTTAAATGGTGTTTTATTTTATTCAAATATTTTTAAATCTATTTTCTAATTGCTTACTTTATTTATGTTAATTTATAATGCTGTTTTCACAAGCAAAATCATATAAATGTGACATAATTTGTTTCACGTTGTCGTATTGTCGTAGACAGCATTTGTTTATTTTTCTTAATATCTGCAGTGTGACGGAATTATACTTTTAAGTGAAAAAGAGGAGTGTTAATTTTGCTCCTGCCTATTTCAAATACCTACCTATATTATGATGGTGATGAATTAATAATACTAGATTTGTGCAATTAGTATACGGTACGTTATATCAATTAAATAATGATGTCCTGGTATGGGATGCAAATTGCGTCGATACCTTGGCACCGTCACATCTTCCAGTTACCTGAAGGCCGGCGCATCACCTACATCAGCGGAGGATCTCAAGCGGCACAAATATGCTACCCTTAGTGAGGGTTACATATTTGTCCCGTTTGGAGTCGAAACTCTGGGGCCGTGAAGTTCGAGTGCTCATAGCCTTTTTAAGGACCTCGCGAGTCGTCTAGTCGACACGTCTCGCGACCAGAGGACCGGCCAATATTTGGAACAGCGAATTAGCATTGCCATCCAACGTGGCAATATGGCCAGCCTTCTGGGAACCTTCCCGTCTGGCGGCGAGCTGGACAGCATTCATTATTTATAGTTTTTATAAAGGATTGTATAAATTAAAGTACTTTTTGAATTGAATAAATTGTAAATTTGTTGATAATTTAGTCCAACATGATTGCTATGTCACTACAAAAGTTTAATAAAAAATATAATAATAGTTTAATAATATTATGCAGTATAATATCCTTAGATATTACCATAATAATTAAAAAATATAAAAGAAATCATTATATTTCATCCAATATACTTAAACAATACGTAGAAACAACTGTATATACAAAACAACACTCAAAAACCCATTGGAATTTGATATATTATTAAAATTTATGACTCATTAAACAATTATGTGAACAACAGAACATTTAGTTACATAATATAATGAATACAATTAAAACGACGAAATATTTTTATCTGTTTCATTATGAATGCATTTACTATCGCAATGGGCTCATTTATTTTTTGTCTTAAGGTCTATTTTACTAATTCATATTATACCAATATTTATGTGATCATAACCGTATCTATTTTTACGAATTATATTTATGTTACGAGATAACTAAAATTATCTAATGGCCTAGCCACCAGGTTTGAAATTCTGCTGACTAGCGCCACATATAGATGAATCCCGACGGCATCACTTGAGACGCAGTACCTCTAGGTTTAGTGTAAAGTACTACCATCTTTAATCACATCCTAAAATTGCGATCAAAGTACTGAACCTTTTACAGTAGGCACTTTAAAAAAAGAGACATTTAATTGAGGATGTGACCCGGGTTCAAATCCACCTACGTAACTCTAAAATCAGCCTGAGCTTTCGGTGAAGGAAAACATCATATGGAAACCATAGTACGGTGGTATGGCATTTCCTAATAATGCCCGTCTGGGTAGCTACCACCCTCAAATTGGAAAACCTGGCGCCAAATACCAATAGGTATGTTCCGGCAGCATCACTTGAAAACCAGTATCTAGGCTTAGTGTGTTTACCATCCTGGGCCACATAGTCACTAAACATCAGGTGGGATTTGGATCAAGCACTGAGCCTATAAAATGTGTTAAAAATAATAGTTACGTGTGTGACGTCTTTTATCTCGACAATTAAAAAGGGTTGCGATTGTGGTCAATACGCTGAGTCTATAATATGGCAGGGGTCACGAAATATCTCCATCCGTACCTTCGTACGTACATGCATATCATTAGGATTCTCCAATGTGGGTAAGCAGAGACTACGTTCTTCCATTTACTAGCAGATATTCAGAACTTCTTCTACTTTATTGAGCGTTTTCATACATAAATACCTAAATTTCTCCTTGTCAAAAAGACAACGCAAAAATGTCCTTAACAATTTATTGATCGGCCCGCGGTAATCTATTTCAGATTTGATACAGACCCTCAGTTAACCAATTGTAATAAAAAACGATACACTATTAGATACAGTAAATAATTACCTTCCAACTTGTCAAACCAAGATTAATACAAAAATTAATAAAATATAAAAAATTATTAATTTTTTTTGTAACAGTCTGTATACGGCAAAGATATCGCGCGCCCCATTTTATAGTATACGAACAGTTACCTTACCGGTTCTGTAACATCTGTCAAAAACATATTACCCTATTCGATACAAATAATAGTGTAGAAACTAGAAAGATGACCCGGGACTTCCGCGCCCGATGTGCGACGGAATGCAAATAACAGTGAAAGTGTTTTTTTTAATATTACGTAAAATAAAAACAATTTTTTTCGTTCAAACTGATACGCCACATTAGCATGCTTGATTAAATTACATAAAGTTACACGTAAAACTTTTTTTTTAATAACAGTCTTCAACTATGAGTTACATTATTTTTTTCTATGTACGTATGATTCTATTTACGTCGATGTCATTATTTATATAACACTAGCCAACCTACCCGGCTTCGCACAGGTAGATAGAAATATAAAGCAATAATTTAATCTCGCAGTGTCTGTAATTGGTAATATTAACAATTAACATCTAAAAATCATCAATAAAGCTTGATTGTAATTCTAAGAAAGATAACTAACTTCTTTAAGTCGTTCTTACTTATACGAGATACGGTTGGTCGGATACATTTCATACACAGAGGGAGTGTTGGCACGCGTCATGTGCCATATGCTCCATTAAGGACACACGGCTAAGTGTCACGTGCCCCATATTAATTAATGTACCTTATATAATATGTCGACTTGTACCCCTAATATAAGCTAGAATCGATCGTTTCGTTTACCACAAGTATTGATTTATTAATTACACCGTATACGCTCAGTGCTTTGACTACAATCTCACCTGATGTTAATTGATGATGTGGTCCAGGTTGGTAAATTAAGCCTAGAGGTACTGGTTCTCAAGTTACACGCTGCCGGAACACAGTGTATTTGGCGACAAGTTTTCAAACTTGAGGGTGGTAGCCACCCATACGGGCATTATTTACTATGCTATGGTTTCCTCGCGATATTTTACTCCTTCACCGAAAGCTTAGGCTGATTTTAGAGTTGGATAGGTGGGCTCGAACCTGCGTCCATTAACGTAGAATTTGACCACGCTACCAACTGCGCCATCATCGCTTATTATTATGGTCGCTACTAATAGTTTGTATGGGACCTTTCATGTATTACGTACGAGGGGCATATGGGGGTCTAATAGTTTTCTTATTTTTCAAGACATGCGGGACGCCAGGGTTCGAATGGTAATAGGCAATGTTTACTTATTTATGGCAATGTTTACGTTACCATGACAACGAGGGGTAGGAGCTTTGACCACTATTGCTGGTGAAGAGAAGGGGAGAGTCAAAATAGTCTAAAATTCTGCGTACGTAATACTTGAATAGTAATTTTAGAAATATTTGTCCGATGAGACAGGCTTGGAGATGATTTTGTCCACACTGCCTATTCTGAAGTTCAAACTTGTATCAACAACCTACTGAGACGATGGCAAACCCTCTAGAATATTCGATGGATTCTCGTGGCACCTCAGAATAAATGCTTCGTGCCATTATTTTTAATTCAATTCACTTGTGGACAAAAACCAAAATAAAACAAACTATACTACGCAAAACGCTACCAAAATCACGCAATATAGAGGCCCAATAACATAAGTAATTGAATTAAGGATAACAGGTATTACAAGACAGACTGAAGTGCAGTTTGAAGCGATGATGAGTGGATAGTGCGGGCTGATTTCGCGTCAATAGACGTGGGTCCGTGTTAATCCAACTCAAACATCAGCCTGAGCTTTCCGTGACGGAAAACATCGTAAGGAAATCAATAGCATGGTGGTAAGGCATTTCCTAAAAATGCCCGCCTCGGTAACTACCACCCTCGAGTTTAAAAAAAACTATCGTCAAATACCAATAGGTGTGTTCCGGCAGCATCACTTGAGAACCAGTACCTCTAGGCTTAGTGTGTTTACTATCCTGGACCACATTGTCACTTAACATCAGACGAGATGGTGGTTCAAGCACTGTGGCTATACAGAGTAAAAAAAGGTGTTCTGATGTGGTTGATTAAAAAGATTTCTAAAGCAGAATGATGCGTTTTAATATAAATAATACATCATCATCCATAGCCCTCTACATATGTTTGATTCATATAGTCTGATTGTATGTACTTTTTGCCGTATATTTTACAAGTACTTGCAACAACAATAATCAAGTTTTTTACCTTAAACGTCAACTACAGTTTTGCTCTACAAAGGCAATGGTATCAAAACATTATTCCTAACATAAGAAAATGACACCGTTCGAACATTCCAGATCTGTGATTAAACCGTTCCATGTTTGGAGAGGATCGAACAAAGAGAATACCTTTACAGTCAAATGAGTTACTTGTTTAGGAATGTGTCATTTAATAATTTAATTTAATGCTTAAGATACGTAATGAATTTACATTTATCAAAAGAAATAAATAGTTGTCATTTACACCTAGCTACAAACATATAGGACTTTGTATTAAATTTCTTTAAAGAAAACTTTATCAACTCCCCTTAGTAATATTTAAAAAAATAAATAGGCAAATATAAAAAACCGTTAAATGCCTTCTTCTCTTCTGTTGGTCAATTGCATTTCTTTTTTTTTAGTAGCATATATAAAAAATAACATTTTTGGTTCTAAATCAAATTTTCAAGTCATCAGTTTTCAGCGACTAATAGACAAATACTAGTTAAAATAGTTATACGTAGGTAGTTTTATTTTGTTTATTATAATTATTTTAAAATTTAAAAATAATAATAACAAAAACTATAACTAATGGTACATATGTCGTCTAGTTCGTGCCAGACGAGCAGGTTTCCAGAAGGCTGGCCGGATTTACTGTAATATGCGAACTCAACAACTCCTCATACGATGATGGTATTAATGTTACTCCTGTTATTAATTGTGAGATGCTATTGCATAAGAAATTAACAAAATGGCTGGCAAATTGTTACTTTCCTTTACATACAGATACAGTACAGCAAAGACATTGCGAACTTTTTGCTTCGCCCCGAAATAGGAGATACTACAGAACTGCGTCTCCGAAATCCAGCACAAGAAACTCTAATCTATACTTATAATAAAAGGTTAAAAGGAAGAAATCTGTACATAGAAGATATTTCAGAAAAAATACCAAAAAATGTTTTCTATCTGTCTATTTATTAATTTGTTCGCCAATCATGCAAAAACTACTGATCCGATTTCGATGAAATTTGGTATGGTAGTAGTTTGTACTCTATAGTAACATCTGGCGTATCTGACTTATGACGGGGTCGGGAAGGGACGTGATATAGAGTATATCTATACTACTACATGAAATTGAAGTGTCTGTTTGTAATGTCAAAATTATGAGAATATAGGCTATTTGAATATAATTATCTGAAATCCACTCGAGCGAAGTCGCGGGCACAGTTAGTATAGAAATAAAAGACTGCGATTAAACAAAGAAAAGGGAAGAAGAAGGGGTTAGGTTATAATTCGAACACAAGGAGTCTTTTTATAGTACTTTGATTTAAAGCGCATTCTGCAGTGAATCATCCCATGCGTACATTAAGCAAGCAACGTAAACTTGTATAGTACAGAACTCTTTATAATTTATAGGTGTAACTAATAGTAGTGATTAATTGGAATAATCCACGTACCATACAGTTCATGGCTGCAAATCGTTCTACTGCGTGTCAGCCCGTCACGATGATTGTGTTGCTATTTAATGACCAATCATTGTGTTACGTATTAGTGTGGTATTGACTATAACGTAATTTGTGGAGGTCCGAAAATTCGGTATGAGAGTTCAATATCTTTATTAAACGCTCTATACCAGAGAGAATGTAATCACTACGTTTATTCTATACCTACAGAATGCGATGCGCTGTCCAAAATTGGAATTTTTTCTATTAAAAAGCATCCATAAAAAAAGATTTGTTGCTATTTCATTATTTTATTGAAAGCAGTATTTATTTTAGGTTGTTTAAACATTCAATGTAGGTAGTCTGTTATATTAGTAGGTACCTACAATTATTGTTCTTTTTTAATTTATTTTTAGACGTATTTTAATCTGAATATATTTTACAATAAAAAAAAACTATTTAAATTTATTATTTATATATATACCACTGTATTATCGAGGTAGCAGTGTGTGATTTTCATGTATGTATTTAGTATAGAAATATTTAATAAATGGGTCATCGAAACACTATTTTAATTTTTGAAAAGTTCTTTTATATTATTGTGAATCTCGTGACAAAATAAGGAAAATGGTGATTCATTTAGTTCATATTAATTAGCTCGAACAATTAAAGTGTGTCGAATATCCCTGTAACCGAATCGATCGCCGAACATTCACCTCGTAGCTGATCGCTTTAATAAAAAGTTCAAGCTATTGTTGTGCTGATACTCCGCAAATCTATAGACTCTTCATTGTCTTTGTCATACTTAGGACGTAGCTAACATTTTTTTTAAAATAAAATGTAATACATAAATTAAAGTGAGACTCCGAATCATACTAACTGGTCCTACGAACCCATAGTTATGTAAACTCAATCCCAAAGAAGATTGCAATCCTATTCAGGAAATTCATTTGTGGCCGAATACTTTGAAGGAGAGGGGGTGAGATTATCGTGAGTCACGCATTTTTGAATACCTCTCTGTTAGTGATTTATTTAAAGTATTCGTAAATTGTATTATATATTGTTGTCATTGCGACGTGTACGATTTTGAGGGGGGTCATGAACCCTACGACCCGTCTCCTAGGGTCGTCACTGTTTAGGAATCTTTTAGAAAAAAATAAACGGCCTAAAATCTGCTAATTTAGAGTCACTTTACTCATCTCAGAGAGGAGATACTTTACTCATCGGTATTGAATATTATTTGTAGCCTTTGGTGAAATTTCAAAGACAATTGGCGTGTATTTCAAATTTATCAGAAATTTACAAATACTAATAATCATCTTTAAATAGAGAAAACTTCATGCGTATAGTAAATCTAGATTTTGTTATTCATCTCATGTGGCTAGTGGAACGTGAAGCAGGTGATATTGCACTGGTTACCGCATTCCATATATATGAATCGATCAATTACTCTCAGAATATTGTTATCGTTTATTTAAGAGGTTTATTACCTATCGTAGATTCTCATTTCAAGAATGTTAAAAATAAACGTAATATTTTATCATAATTATATTATGTAATTATATAATCAAATTATTATTATTATTATATTATATAATAAAAGTATCGCTTTTATAATACGCCCAATATTGTTTATTTCAATTAAGTTAAGTAATTTGCAAATATAACGGTTGAATTTGTATTTATGCCTGCAAGCACGTTTTATACGGTGTTATTTTAATCAAATATTTAAAAATGTCATGCTTCGCTAAATATTTATGAACGTATTCTTTCGCCACCATACCACACTAACTAGATAAGTTCTAGACAAGCTTGAATCGCTATAATTCACGTCCTCGATAGACTTTCATTAAGAATTATTGACTACACGACATACAGACGAGTTAGTTTGTCAGTATCTATAAGAGAAATAAATAACAAATTCTTTGCTTTCTTATTTAAATGTTCAATTTATTAATAATATAAATGCCGCGTAAATACATATATCAAATAGCACATGTAAAGATTGAAATCTTACACTAATAGTAGTTTTAAATGCGAATATGAGTTGGTTTATTTGTTTATTATAATTTCAGGTCTTTTAACTACCCACTCAAGAGGGTAAAACTAAACTAAGCTTTGCGTACATTTTGTCAGAAATATAGAAAAGGACAAAGGGTATTTTACAACCCTGAATGAATTGTCGAAAACTACAAGAATGGGAGTAAACGTTAGTTAACGTATAATTATAAAATCTTTTAATCCAGTCTAAGTTTTAGTTAATAGGCAATTTGTATGATATGAATAGTCGCAGACATCGAAGGACATTAATAATTTAATTTAAAACATTTCGTTATCCATAATATCTACACGCAGGTTCTTGTAGGAATTTCTCGAGGTAACAGATAAAGTCTGATCGCATCTCAGAAATTGATCCTATAACGATAAGAATGTGACAAGATAAAAATATACCTACATGTTATGTATATAAAAACAATGAAGACAAAGTAAGATATTATAAGTAACATGTACATAAAATTGTAAGTAACATAATATCTTTAATTTGTATATTCCACAGATGAGTCAAAAAGGATTTATTCACGGATTCAGGTGACCGTTTCCAGTTAAAGTACTAAAATCGAATTCGATTGTTCATTTCAGAAGAGAATTAATGGTTTTCGCAAAACATAATTCATTTTTTTTCTTATTTCCCACATAATTCTCTTTTGTTGTGAATAGAAAAATTTATCTTTTATTTAATTTAAAGCGATGATGGCTAAGTTGATAGTGCGGACGGTTTCGCGTCAATGGACGCGGTTTCGAGCCCACCTATCCAACTCTAAAATCAGCCTCAACATTCGGTAAAGAAAAACATCGTGAGGAAGCCATAGCTTGGTGGTAGGCCATTTTAAAATAATGCCCGCCTGGGTAGGTACCAACCACCCTTAAGTTAGAAAACCTGTTGCCAAATACCAATAGATGTGTTCCGGCAGCATCAGTATCTCTAGACTTAGTTGTGTTTACTATCCTGGACCACATCGTCGCTTAATATCAGGTGAGATTATGGTCAAATCAATGAGCCTATACCGTGTAACAAACCATACTTTCTCTAAGAAACTCTAACTTTTTAATAAGATAAAATACAATTTATAACATACCTAAAGTGAAATAATGTAAACAACATTTAACTCGAAATAAGTTTTCATGTTTTCAAATGGTGCCGGGTAAGAATAGTAACGCCCCATATCTTCCTGTGGGTGTCGTAAAAGGCGACTAAAGGGAGTAAACCAGGGGATGGGCAGTAGCGTCCTCTGAGTAACACAAACTCCTATTGCGATCGCCAACCCGTCTGCCAAGCGTGGCGATTATAGCATTTCTCCCCTTTTTGGGAGATACCATGTCCTGCAGTGGATGTCTTTCGATTGAATCATCTCCATCAAGTTTTCTTTATTCGGTTAACAGATTTAAGCGATTTAAACACCATTCATTTTTAACATTTATTTATGCATATATTATTCTAGATGTGGCTCCAGAAAATGGTTTTACTAAAATTGGTGACATATACAATCATCAGCGATGACTAGATTATAAAACATTTACAAGACAAAGGCACGATAAAAAAAAAATAATAAAGTAAGTTGTTTGATAACGGGATTCATAGTAGCAAGTTACGAGTTCAATGTTCATTAGAACATTGCATAAAGTAGTAAGTACACTTTAAGACCTTATTATATTAACAGTAAAGTTATCAGTTATGAGATCTACCAACACTTTATAAATATTATCATAATACAAAATCATTACATAAAGACGGTAAGCGTACTCTGATGAAATTGTAATATAAAAGGACTAAATGGCCTCTACAAAACATAAACTGTTCATCTAAATACCTACTAATTATACCTAGATACAGGACAGGAAACTTGTGACAAATGTGCGCTATAAATGATACCGTTTTCTAGCACAGCACGATCTGGAGCATGAGAAATAAAGTAAATTTATTAACAGAAAATATATATAAGAACCGTCATGTGGTTAAAAATTGTTTTCAGATTCGAGTTGGTAAATAAAAGTATTTGAATTAAAAAAAATACAATATTTCAGGATCAGCGAGGGGTTGTTGACAAACGTTTAATAAGTCTTGGATTGGTATATTTGTGTACAAAAAGTTACGTCAATATTTTTGCTAAATTTACGGCTTCAACAATTTAAGTAATTACACAGTTTTGTAAAAAAAAAATATTGGGGCAACGCTCGCTTCAAGCTGAAATATGTTTCAATATAGAGGTCTTTTAGTTCATCAATTAGTCATTTTTTTTGTTTAAATTGATTTTTTTCTAATCCATGCATATTCTTTTTCATCTATTTACCTTTAAAATAAGCCAGACAGTATATTTAGATCAATAATTTAATCAAGATTCGTTTCTAGATTATAATCTACACTATAGTGTCAACTCACTTCAATACTAGTTACTCGTGACGGTTACCAATTATTCAATGGAGATTAAACGAAACGACCTTGCAATAGTTTGTTCTTTGCAATCGATTAATTAAAGGTTTGACATTTAGCTTCAACGGTAAGACAGCTGCGAATTTCTATGAGCAGATGTCTGACTATGTATGGTGAACTTTGCACGAGCCAACCGTCTGAAGTTTCTTATTCCTTAGAAACAGAAAAAAAGAGAAAGAAATACTAACTATTATGTAAATATTAACGTTCCAATATTCTAATACAGCATGTAAATGAACATGGAAATAGTAAAACAAATGAATCAACATTATTAATGAGATGAAATTAAACATGAGAAATTCACTCTTAAAAGCATGGTTTTTAATCTGGGTTCTACGAAGTAAATACATATACAAATGAAAATTACAAAAGCATAAATGGTATAGGACCAATAGACCGAACGGGAATGTGAGGCAAATTAATTAAATCAAATAAATAAAATGAATGCATCAATCAATAGTGTTGTTAACAGAAATTTAAAAATTTCTTATTAAATCTAAATAAAGGTTAATAATTGCATCTATTCACTTTTCAGATATGAGTGTAGTGTTTTATTTTTCGCAGAAAAATAACTAAGAACTGTTTATGTATTTTTTTTACAAATGACTACATTTTTGGTATTCAGGATCAGGAGCTTAGCTGAGTTTGTGTGCGGAACGCTGAGACAATCAGCCAAAAGTCGTAATTAGGGCATCACAGTGTTCTCCATTTTTAATGTGACTTGAGGTTTGGTGACAAATTTTAGCAGCGCATAGGACCTACGGACGGAAAAATCGGACCACAATAATTATTTTTAATAGCAAATTGATATATGTACAAACGTAGTTAACATCGAACGGTTTCGGTGGATAGTCGGCCATTTTAGAATCCAGATGAGTCAGTGGACATTCGTGTCACGTAGCCCGCGGTGACAACGTTGACCGCATGGTTGTTACGTCCCTGCTACTTGGGTTATGAGGAAGTTATTGTGGACAGTTTCTAATGTATTGATACAATACATAAACGATATTATTATTACATACTGCTTAGTATTTGACTAAATATGCCACTTGGTAGATAACTCACTCACATTGCTATTAGGTAGTGTAGATATAAATTTGTGTAATCTAGTACTAAACGTCTTTCAAAGATGTTTGATGACATATTTTGAGAAAGGATTACATTTTTTAAGAGAGTCTGGGACAAATTAGGAGTTTTACATAATCCATCCATCCATTCAACCACAAGGCGTCGAATGCTGGACATAGGTCTCCCCCAATAAAGGGGGGGAGGGGGAATGCCATAATTGCCATGCTTGGCAGGCGGGTTGACGATCGTAGTAGATGCTGTGGTATTCAAAGGATGCTGCTGCCCATCCTCTGGTTTTTTACCTTAGTCGCCTTTTACGACACCCACGGGAAGATACGGGTGATACTATTCTTGGCCGGCACTACACGGAAATATATTTACATAATATTATATAGAATTATGTACACTTCTGCTGAATTGTATATTCGTTCTGAGGTCGTTCTGAGGTCTCGGGTTCGATTTCCGGGTCGGGTCAAGTGATATTGGATTTTTTCTACTCAGTATCATCCCGGAGTTTAGAATTTGTGCCCGATATGGCGACAGGCTCGCCCCTGTCACATCTGGGACGGAACTAAGCTCGGCGAAATGTGGGTGGTGTAGTTCGCTATTTCACCTCTGCCTAACCCTTCGGGGACACCAGGCGTGAGCATATGTTTTATGTTTATATGTATATGATTATACCATGATTATTCAATGTTAATTGATAATAATGTTTTGAAGTAATGATGACTTAGTTGGCAGTGCGGTCAGATTTCGCGTCAATGGACGCTGGTTGAAATCCACCAATCCAATTCTAAAATCAGCCTGAGCTTTCGGGTGAAGGAAAACATCGCGAGGAAACCATAGCTTGGTGGAAGGATACTTTCTAATAATGGCCGACTGGGTAGCTACCACCCTCAAGATAAAACCTGTCGCCAAATACCGATTGGTGTATTCCGGCAGTGCTTCACTTGAGAACCAGTTCATCTAGGCTTAGTGTATTTGGACGAGGCCCGGTGGGTTTGCCGCAGGGGGCGACGCGGTGGCATGCAGTGCAATCCCGTATCGCCCCCATCCCAAATGCGGCGGACGGCCCCGGGGGGTTTTAGTGGGTATTTCCGGGCGACTCTCGCCCGGGTGAGTCCCACACTGGCACGGAGTTCGTCCCTCCGTGCCCCCTTACCCATTACATTGGGGGAGTTCGGTCTCACAATGGGTAAGGGTAGTGCGTAAATGCATTTCCCCCGACAAAAAAAAAAAAAAAAAAAAAGGCTTAGTGTGTTTAATATTCTGGACCACATCGTCACTTAACATCAGCTGAGATTATGATCAAAACACTGAGCCAATAAAAAAATACTCAAGGTATTTTTTTGAACTCGGGATATGACTGCACTTTATTTGATATTAAATGCACCCTAGAGTCAAAGAACGATGGCGACCGTCGACAAATGAGAACCTCTCGACAGTCGGCACCATCATGCTGACCTATATCTATGGTTTGTATATACATTTCCTGACGTCTGAATACGGCTCGTCGATACGTATTACTATGGCGGATTTTTTTCCATGTACATGGTAGTCACGAACCAGTCTGACACAACATCTTTACGACCCTGCATTTTTATTAGTTCACGAATTTTACATCCACATTAACGAACATACACACAGGATAATTATTATCTTTTTGTTTAATGAATATAGATTATAGTATAATTATATATCTAGACCACAGGTTGGCAACCTGGGTCTCGCGAGCCACGTGCATCTCTTTGGATGTGAAACTTTAGTACCAAACGCAAATATTATTTATTTTATGAAAAAAAACATTTAAACATCATTCTAAATCGATTAACGAGGATTAGACCGCCGCTACAACTACTTATATAAAAATAAATAGATATTTTTATAACTTTATTTATCTAATTACTTATATATTGTTGGCAAGAAAAAATTTTGTGACTTTTTAAAAACTTTGAAATTTTGTAAATTGTAATTCTTGTCTATTCCGACTCAAAAGGTTGCCGACCCCTGTCCTAAACTAAAATTTTCTTATACGTAGATCGTGACTTTTATAAAGAAGGTTGAACCTTCTAATTTGAAATTATTTTTATAAGTCTTTTTACTGAGTAATTTTACTATTATACTATACACAGAAAACGGTGAAACAGTTAGTATTGAGTAAAGAACGAAAAACATGATACCCGCCCTCATTCGGTTGCCCCAATTCATCATTACCACGAACAATACAAGGGGTACGCATGAACACGGCATGCGTGTTGCAAACTATACAGTATTAGACGATTTGCATAAATTTATGCAGCTACTTCAAACTATATTCTTTAGAAATTCGGCGACGTCAACATAATATGATGTTTTTGCATACTATATTATCAGGTTACGTGGACTGTGCCGACCTTCTAAGTTCAATTTCACTGCGAGTACCAACATATTGTACACGCAAGACACCTTTGCTAGTCGTCCCATATGCTAAAACTAACTATGCTCAGAATTCGGTTCTATGTCGTATTACTCGCTCATATAATAAACAATACGATTCCATAGATATATTTCGACACACAAAACAGTCATTTAAAAACGAAATAATAAAATTAAATCGCGAAAATATATAAATTAATTATTGACATATGTCATATACCATAAGACAAGTCTTCACACTCAATCACTCGCTTAGACATTCAAACACACGACACTCACACACACAACACATACAAGCGTCACAGCTCCAGCGTCAGACAATAGTGCCTTTTTTCTTTAACTTGTATTAATATTATAATTATATACCACTATGAAGTAATGGTGGAACCCTGTCTTGACTTTAATACTAAACTAAACAATGTGTGTTATTCTATATAATTATGTATGCTGTTGGGTTTCCTAGAAATAAATAAATAAATAAATTGAATAAAGTGCAGAATATATGTAAATTAATATATACGTATGCTATTATTTATCATGTAAAAAAATCGATTTAGTATTAGCAAAAACCCTATTCTGATAGTTCTTTCCATATATAACGTTTATCTGTTTAGTTTGATAGTTTATGGCTAAAAAATCATTTTGTCAAAAAGTAAGACGTGTAATGAAATAAACGAAAACATAAATTTATATACACATACGAGTAAAACCGCATTTACAGCTAGCTTAAATATTAAAAACACACTTTTATCATGAATTCAATTTACGTCTCGATTGTAATTTGTTTATTTTTATATCTTGATTTAAAATATACTGACAATAAATTGTATTGTTAACGTATAACCTGATTGATATTGAAAATAGCAACGAGAAAAAAGTAAAAAGATTTACTAAGCATAGATTTCGGTGTCATCCATTGTGGAAGAAAGCGACGCGACGTGTGGAATAAAATACACGAGAATCAATTGACTACAACTTCCTGCACGTAAAAAACAACATTCAACACCTCCGGTGATCAAAACCTCATTATTGGTATAATGTTTAGAAGAAAAAAAAAACAGTTGATTGAAGAAACGGTTTCAATAGAGGTCTCGAGTACAAAACGACCGCCTTCTTTACTCCGACGATATTCGGTACTGCAAGGCGTTTATTAACTTATTAAAAAAATGTAGTACTAAGATAAAGTAAAATATTTCTCATAAATTGCCCTGCCTCAAAAATTCTCACTTGCCCGTAAAACTGTGCATTGAATCGGATTTTATTCAATTTTTTATAAGTTTTTTTAAGCGGTTGCCTAATTATTTTCGTTAATTAAAAGTACCCTAAGTTACCCGTAGTAACTTCAGCTATCTACCCAAAAAAGTCTCGTCAAAATCGGTCCAGCCGTCCTGGAGATTACCCATTACAAACAGACAGACAGACGAAAAATTTAAAAATCAAATTTTTGGTATGGTGTCGTATATATATTCATGTCTATTTAGTAAAAAAAAATTGACATTACAGACACTTCAATTTTGTTTATTAGTATAGATTAAGTAATATTTATATATAATAAATATTGTAAAGAAAACATTACTCCTTGAGCACTTACCTGGCATTTACGCCAGCTTTCCATTGTTTTCCTATTGTCTTATTTTTTTATGGGTACTCGACAAATTAAATGCAGGTGTTAGTATATAAACATACTTTGAATTCATCCGGGTTATAATAATTATACTTTATAGCCGTGAATATTCTGTATCTTAGTTTTATAGAGTTGTCCCTAACCCTGCGTGCAGGAAATCGATTTGCAAATGCCTGACCTACCCGGACCATTTACGAAGGTAGTTAGCCTCGGCAACGCTTCGACCTTTTAACACCTTAACCTCTAACCAATGAAGACGTCTTTTTAAACTTACAGCCGACATTGAATAAACTATTCGTTTAAAAATACATGTGTAATCTCTTTACTAAAAACCGTTATAAATAATATTTAAAATATCATTAAAATAAATTAGCAATACGATGTGTTCCGATTGAATTGGATTTGTATGGAGTGCGGGAACGTGAACAAATTTCTGTTATGGCGGCTAATGACACAATAACATACTTACGAATAGAAAATACACATAGATTATTAACCATTGTGACGGACCTGTACGTACCTATCTCATCCGGTTAATTGAATGTGAATAATATAGATAAATGCACCTATATTTTTTTGAAATTTTGTTTAATTAATTTTGTTTAACATCATTGGAGCAAAGTTAAATTGAGAATAACATGTTTTTATATGTTACACTAGCTGTTCCCGCGGCTCTCGCGTATCATAAAGCAAAATATTTCTCACAAATTCAAACATTTATTAGAAAAATTGACAACTGTATCGGATTTTGTTCATAATTTCATGAGCTTTATTTTTTTCACGCGGAGTCCCAATTATTTTATTAAAATAAAAGTATCCTTAGTTATTGCTTATAACGTCAGCTATCTGTCATAATAAGTCACGTCAAAATCGGTCCCGCCGGTTTGGAGATTAACAGGAACAAACAGACAGACAGACACAGAGAATTGATTTTTGTTATAAGTACCGTATATACATATCTAAAAAGTTATCGATAAAAAGCTGTTATTGTAATATTACAAACAGACATCTCAATTTTATTTATATAGATAAGTTCTAGTTCTAATTGTATAAAACACTACTTCCTATAATTTATTGTTATTTTGACGAATTCGTATTAGTTTACTTTTAAAGTGTTTTCTTATAATCTTCCTTCAATGTAATTCAGGTAAATTAAATTGTCATTCAATCAACAACGTTTAACAAAGTAAACAGATCGTTTGTATTTATTTTCCATTCATTATTTAAAAAGTGCTATCTGAACAAAACCAGAATACTTTACGACTTATGTCAAAAATGAAAAAAAAAAAACTAGGGCATCGTAAAATTTCGCGGCGAATGAGTCACGAATCGCAAACTCGTTAGTGACGCAGTGCCATTCATGATTCCGAGGCGTTTTTACTACGAAGGGAATGTCGGATTTTGTTCCGAGAACTTTATTTATCTTACGGAACTAAACTTTAAGATTGTTTTATGACTCATGGTTTAAGCGTTCTCAAGCATAAGATTATGGGCTTTTTCTCTTGTTACTAGTAGTTCATATATTTTGTTTGTATAATGTTCATTTTGATTAACCGCCGTTCGAGATATTAAACATCCTTTGTTGTAAGATTATTGGCATTGTTATATCTGATGTTTCGACTTATAATCATATTAAGATTAAGGGGTTTTATTTTATATAGTTTCACAAAAAAAATTAGAGATTCTTTATGATTTATTTGGATTTTAGTCATGAGAAGAATTATTGCATTATTTATTACTTGTAAAATGAGGTTTTACATTTTCGTATTTCTTTATTTCATTCTGGGAAAAAGCGACCCGACCATACAGTCTATTATGAAGGTCCAATAATTAATCCCAAATAATTGTTACTGAATACTGAAAGCGAATATTACATTTTATAATGTAACTTTACTTTAAAAGCTTTCGTCTCTAAGGCAAACAGATTAAATATTAATAACAGTTAATATTTTAAGCCCTTTATTGATTATTGTTATTAAATTTTAAAATATGTTAAGCTTAATAATCTTTGTAATTAAAAAAAAATACACGACATTTATACCTAACTACTTTTGTTTTCATGAGAATAACATAAGAATATTGAGTGATATAAAACAATCATTTGTTAATAAATAAATATTGAATAGTATTTTTAATACAAATATAAATATTAAAACAAAATCGTAGAAAATATCCAATCTATAATCAAATATCAAATCAAAATCAAATAGCAAAATAAATACGAACATATCAAAACATGTTAAAGTACATTTTTAAATTTGTTTTACAAATTATCAAGTATTCTATTTCTCTCAGATCCTTTGGTTATTATTTATTTTTAGATACTTTTTATTTAGTTACAGTAGAATTCCGATTATCCGAATATCGATTATCTGTACATTCAATTATCCGGACTCATTCTTCACAGCTCTAATTTTACCGACTTAGATCTACAGAAATTACTATGAAATGATTACATCAAAGATTAATCACAAATTATTTCCAACTAAAATTTTAAATTACATAGATTACTCGTTTTTTTTATATATCGTATTGTCTAAATGACGTAATAAAAAGGTTATTAAAATTTAATTATTCTTTGATTTGACTTTGAAATCGTTTATCCGGATATTCAACTATACGGAATACCCCCGGTTTTATTTGATTCGATTAATTGGAATTCTACTGTATGTAGTTTAATTCTCTCAATTTTTTTGCTATAAATATGAGATTGAGTTACTTATGTATATAGTTACTGTATAATTTTATTCATATTTCTTAAATCTATCGATCTAAATATTTTTTGGTATCACTTTTACGATGCCTATCTAATAATATAGATAGTATGAAGGATAACATTTTAATCAAAACACTGGCTTTGTACATATAAAAAAATATCTTTTTTTATTTATATTTGGATATTTAATTATATGTGATAATAAACGGGTAAGAAATAATACAAAAGTGAGAGATTAGAGTAAACATTTTTCGTACTAATGGTAATAGTAACTTTCATATATACGTTAAGTGCCTTTGGCTTTTTAAATTTATTATGTTTATTACCGCAAAAGACAACAAAATGTGTGACATTCACAAACACCAAATAAAGTCAATATTACATAAGACACTGACACTCGAGTTAGTTGAGCTTTCTAATGATATTGATGTTCACACGTAATATAAAATGCTATCCTCAATCTTGCTGATTGGTAAAAGGCCATTTATACGGGAAGCATCACAAGGGAAGTGTGAATCAATGTTAATATGATAATCACACTTCAATAACAGCCCGGTCTTCACTTTCCACTTTCGCAGAAGACATCGATTTTTATTTGTATTCCCATAAAGTTAATACAAATAGATGAATATCGAATTTTTTAAACAGGATTTGATTCATCGTAATGCAAACTATGTGGTTTGTATTACGTATGGCATAAGAATGCGCATGGTGGTAGGGCATTTTCTAATAATGTCCGCCTGGGTTACCACTCTCAAGTTTGAAAACCTGTCGCCGAATACCAATAGGTGTGTTCCGGCAGCATCACTTGCTAACCAGTACCTCTAGACTTAGTGTGTTAACCATCCTGGAATGTCACTTAACATCAGGTGAGATTGTGGTCAAAGCACCGGGCCTGTACCGTGTAAAAAAGTAAGTACTTCACAACCACAGTCTATAAATGAACTATAGAGAAACCTTGACATACGAACATGCCTAGATAAGGCATCGAAGGTAATATTGACAAGTCATTTTCGCTATAAATCTACCGAGATTGTAGATGTTCGAGACATAAAAGGCAATACGGATATCTTCAAGAGTACTACTGTGCTTGTGGTATTTATTTGAGTAATTGCTTACTATATGAAGATGGTCGACTAATTTCCCACTGTTTCATACAAGTGTGTACCTTGAAACAATTTACCTAACAATTAAAATACCGAAATAAATTATAATTTATTTCTTAATAGCGTCGGTATGAATTTAATCCGATTTAATATTATCATACATTAAGTAATAAATGCTTATTACATTTATAATAGTATTTTCCACACTGGGCGTCGTCGTGTCATAATAAAGTACATTATTATGCACTTATTGTATGTTAAATACGTGAGAGTGGATGTAGGGTGTGCTGTCACAAGACGATTGTCACATAGCTATGGCTGTGTTGTTAGTTTGAAAACAAAACTTACAAGAAATTTTTAATAATTAATTTAGAAAAAATATTTATCTCATTATTGTATTATAAAATATATACTTTCAAGGATTTATTTAATTTCATCGTCAATCTATAAATACATAACATGAAACAAAATGGCTTTACGCATCTGTCTGTATGTTTTATCTGGTAATTAATCATGTAACGAAATTTGAGGTGGTTTTCATCTTCAGGTAGATATTAATGTCCTTTTTTTTTTTTTTTTTTGACGGGGGGAAATGCATTTACGCACTACCCTTATCTATTGTACTTAGGGGATCGAGGTCCCCCAGTACACTAGATAAGGGGCACGGAGTGACGAGCTCCGTGCAGTGTGGGACTCACCCGGGCGAGAGTCGCCCGGAAATACCCACTAAAACCCCCCGGGGCCGTCCGCTGCATTTGGGATGGGGGCGACACGGGGTGGCTTTCGCAAGCACCGCGTCGCCCCCTGCAGCGAACCCGCCGGGAGATATTAATGTCCTAACTAAGTTTTTGTATAAGTAGCAAAAATTTATATTATGTAACCAAGTCCGTAAAATAATTTTCATGGCGTACGTAGGTATGCTAAATCTTAAAAAAAAAAAAAAAAAAAAACGTCAATGTTAATATAATGGGAATTGTGCTTCTTTGAAACCTAGAGAAATTTTAAGATTTATCTCAGTCTCCTACTATAAAATTCACAATAACACAGTTTCTCTTTGAACCCGGTTCTAATGTCAAAGCGGACGGAGTCGCGGGCAGAAGATTTGTGCCTAATTATTTTATACGCAGTCACTCTTATATAAAAATAATTTTAAAACAATACATATTTTTTTTTCTATAATTATTAGACAAAATGTTACAACTAATCTCTAAGATGACCACTGACTGATTTGTTCCAAGATCGAAATTGTCACATATCATTAATGGCTATGGTGATACAGATAAACAAATGACGGCTATCCTTTCCTTTGGCAAGAAGCCTTAGATGTAGTGGGGTTTTATTAATTATTATTATTATTTGTTTATTAATAAATTAGCATTATTTTTTATTATTTAATATTAACATTCAAGATAGGTACTCGACGACAGATTTTTACGATGGCAAACATAAACTACAAACTATGCTTATGCATGTTTCATCAGAATTTTCCTTCACTGGAAGACCATATTAATTGTAACGTTTGAAGCACCACTAATCCATCATCGTTTAATAATCCAATTTATACTTTTTTATTTACGAGATTTACTAGACACTTTTATAGCTGGCAACATTATATTTGTCACTGACATCACGGTATGCACATCGGTCACAATACCTCTATGAATTATGAACGTAATATATTAATATTAAAGTTATATTATTTCTGAGCTTTTTTAATCCGGTATTTGATTATGAATCTTTTATAATATTTATTACGACTCTAGAAATTTAGAAAGTACATTCGATAAGTTAAAAGAGGCATTCTCAGTAGGTACATGTTGAATATTGCTGATTTTTTAGAGACTTTGCCTAGCTGGATGTACTCGAAGTGGCTGGAATGTATTTGGATGCAATACTTCAATTACGTATGTCTTTTTCTCAGCTCTCAATGAATTACATAATAAGAGATGGACTTTCTATGAAATGTATGTGTAATAATGAATATTTTAAACAATCGATTTTTTTATATATTTTATTAGATATTACGTATTTACACGTTATTTAGACATTTTGGAAAGCAATAGAACCTCTTTAAAACAATAATCGGGTACACTAAACTACCTACAGCTTAGACAAACAGTACATCTAACTCACACTGCTTGAATCCGTTCTTATCTCCGTTATTTCATTCTTAAGCACTCAACAATTGCGGCATACATTTTTCTTGCAAAGTATTTTCCAGCAGGCATGAGGTTCACATAAGGAGGTTGTCTATCTGTACATCGACATTCTTCATGTGTATATACTGTTTACTTCACGTTTTTTATAAATATAAAGATAGATAAAAAAAAATTGAAACTTATTTAGATGGCGTCGCATTTGAAATCTGTGAAGAAATTTGGAGGATATGTAGTGGTGGATTAACATAAAATACAAAATATATCTAATTGAGGTAGATGTATTTTAAGTGATGGAAAGTCATTATTGAAACTCGTTTTATACGATAAGGTTAAACACTGAAATTAAATTATTAAACAACAAAAAATTGTTTATTTTATATGCACCGTAGGTACTTTAGAGTTATTAATTATTCGATATTGTTAAGTAAATTTATAGCGATTTTAATCTGATTATCGTTATTTATTTTAGCTTACTTGCTAGTGTAATTAATTAAAATTTATTCTTATTAATTTATACTAATGTCAGGTGAACATTTAAAATTTGAGGGGAAAAAATTGTTTTAAACTTTTTATTAATATTATTTTGATTATTCGTTGTCAACTGCTACTAAATAAAAAAAAAAAGACGAGTATTTATTTATATTGTACTTGACTATTTATATAAATATATGAACTTATAAAGTAGTCCATAATAACAGAATATATAGCGGTTTACTTTTATATGGTTAAGGAAAAGAATTTGAACTGTTCGTGCGAGAAGTTATGATTAATGGCTAGTCTGTTATATAACTGCATATAACACTATCTTCACCGGACGAGAGTGTGTAGATAAAATGGTGTCGAACAATCTTTTTCGGACCACACACGTACGATATAAAATAACGCACACTGCGCACTGTAAATACGATGCGAAACGTGATACATAAAATCCGCTATAGAAATAAACAAGTGATAATATTGCCTTAATAGTTTTTTTATGTTTATGTCGTTAAAGTATCAAAATACAAAAAAAATCTATTTGACCGCTGATTAGGAGCTATAATGAACGTCAAAAACTACCACCGGTTCGAAAAAACAACCCAGTCGAGAAGAACCGGGAAGAAACTCGTTTTGGTAAACTTTTTAAATGTTTTGTAAAGTAATAATTCTATTCTTCTATTATATTGTTCTTTCTATTTCTTTTTTCTTGAAATACCTATATTAACTATAGTTTAAAATGAGGCGAGTCGAAATTAACCTAAAAAAGAAAACGTACTAGGAATCCAGACGAATTAAAGGGTTATTATTAGTGATAAATAGAAGGATAGAGGATAAGTCTCGTCGGCATTCCATTCTCAGCAAAACTATGACGTCATGATAAATTAATTAATAGAGAATTAGTTATAAATATAGTTTTATTTATGTTTTCTTACTAATAGTGTAAATATAACCGGGGTATGATACCCGGTATTTTTTCTCAGTCTAAGAATGTTTTTACATAGCGGAAGGATTAAAAAAACGATGTCATAAAAAGAAAAATTATATATATATATATATATATATATATATATATATATATATATATATATATATATATATATATATATATATAGATATATATATATATATATATATATATATATATATATATATATATATATATATATATATATATATATATAAGGTAAAATAGAGGCCTGAAGCTTATCATGTTGATAATGACTTAGAACTTGCAACCAGTATGCTTTATCTATGTGATAACATACTGCTGGGAGTACTTACTTGTATTGCTATAGTGTTCTCGATTAGTCGTCGAAGTTCGTCGAAAACAATTATTGAAATTTGAGTAAAAATACTACAGCTCTAAAGCTCGTTTTTATAATAATATTTTGGAAAATCAACGTCACTTTTTCTTAGACGATCAGCAAAAAAAAATGTTTCATGTACAAGTTACGTGCACAAATAAATTTAATCTCCACTAATGTTATAAAGAGGAAAGATTTGTATTTTTGGATGAAATTTGGTATGGAGATAGTTTGAAATCCAGGGAGTGACATAGATAGGATAGTTTTTATTCCGAAAATCCCACGGGAACGGGAACTACGCGGGTAAAATCCCGGAGAGCAGTTAGTATTCTATATATGTATATTATACTAACTGACCTGCTTGTAAAATAGGAAAGAGATATTTAAAATTAAATTCTACAAACAAAAATTAATTTACCACAATAAATCTTATGCAGCTTGATATTAACTTAAAAACACAACCTAAATTATTATTTAACATCATATTATTGAGAGCTGTGTATAAACTTTAAAATAAAAACATATTACATACTCACTTATCGCGATAAAATAGGCTAAAATATGTGTATATCTACAAAAAAAATGTCTACGAATCTTATCTCAATCTGAACTCGAAATACGCATATCGATGGCCTAAATCACGATTTAATGTAATAATTTACTATGTTAGGGTTATATAGAAACAATATTTGACCATTCATATACAGTGATATCTATAAATGATCGATCAATGTACATATTATGCTTAAAAAATTGTATATAAGCATTTTTATAAAAATAGATATAAATATATTCACAGCAATAAAAAAACAAGATATTCAAAATTTCAAATCTATTTAATATCTTGCCGGAACTTCAGGAGGTCGCCGTGACGTATCAGGGTTGTTCTCCGAACTGATGTACATAACGTTTATAAATCGTAGACTTCTTACATAAAGTTTAATGGCTTGTTTAAAAAAGTATAATAAATAAATATTTTTTTCATTGCTGTCCTTTCTAAGAGAAAGGCAAAGGTACTTAGACCTTACAGCCAAGTAAGATGATTTTTTCAATCTTAAATCAACACTTGGTAAAACGGAAATCTGGATACAATTTTTCGGGAAGTTTTTGTTGCTCATCAGAATTATCTTTTTGTGTTATTATTTCCAAAATATTACACTTGTGCATAGTAACTAAAAAATATCAGACTGAGATTCCGGCAAGAAATACTTAGTGTCATAATTTCTAGCATCATATTACTAAGTTACAAAGTCGTATAAAGTTTAACTAATAAAATGTAAAATTCTATTACATTAATTTTTTTTTTTCCTACGTTTATTTAAAGTCCTTTGAACAAGAAGTTTTATCTATAATTGACTTGAAATGTTTTTTTTTTAAATTAATATTTATCTATTTAAAATATACTGAATTCTCATAGAATGAAGTTTAGGATAATATGTTACATGTACGTATCATTTCATTTAAAGCAAATACAATAATATCTTTTAACATTTGTAATGCTTCCTCTCTGTTTGCAGTTCTGCATTGCAAATTGTATATATATAAATCCGTAGAAGTGCTGATCCGTATGCAACGGTGTTACGTTTTCAGATAAATTCTCCCGTTGTTTCACTAACGTGCCAAGGATTCTTGTTTAAGCGCCGTACAAATTAAGGAGGCAGGAGTTTACACTTTTTTTATTTTTGATGTCACAGGAAACAGGGGTTTGAATGGTAATTACGTAACTCATTAATCTTCGCTTTTTTGTTTAAAATTATTCCAATGGTTACGAATTTATAGAACTTTACAAAAAAGACTACAACTGGTAGGACACTAGAAGAGGCCCTCACAAGTTCGACTTCATTCTCAGGTAATTTGATAATTCTATATGCATATTTAGGCATTTCCTATTCTCTTTTTCTCTCCCAGCTGCATATAACGTTTAGGATATCTTTTTTATTATCTATACAAATAAATAAAATTAAAGTATCTGCTTGTAATGTTTTTTTTTACTAAAGAGATATGAATGTATATCTGATGCCTATACCAAAAATACAAGTTTAAAATTCTTTTAAAATTCTTATCTGTCGGTCTGTTTGTAATGGGTAATCTCCGAAACGGCTGGACCGATTTTGACGGAACTTTTCTGGGTAGGATAGCTGAAGTTACTCCGTGTAACTAAGGCTACTTCTAATTTACGAAAATAATTAGGGTTCCGCGTAAAAAAAATAAAACTCATAAAAAATTTGAAAAAAGTTTTACGTACTGCTTACGTGCTGTAATTTATGAGAAATGTTTTTACTTTATTTTAGTACTCATTTTTCTTAGGAAAATAATTATTGGATCCGTATAAAAAAATTAAAACCCAGTGAAGAACATACGAAACGCGGCCGCAGCCGCGGGTACAAAGCAAATTGTAAAATATATATGGGCATCTGTATTAGAAACTTAAACATCAATTGACTAACTTCCAAACAGTATTTTCATCTCGTTCAAATTCTTTGCTCTAAAAATTGTCTTAGGTAGAACCCAGTGATCAATTTAACCTGCCAGTCCAGTTTTATAAATGAAATGGCTTAATGATTGTGGATTACTCTATACTTTGTATCGATTAAGCTATTAAATAAATGCTCTCTTATATTACATATTCTAAAATGCAAGCAAAAAGCTAGTTTAAATATAATTCTCTGTCTACATTATATAAAACAACGTCGGGTTAGTTACTGACACAAGAACTGATTTTTATGATCAATGATTTTTTGGCTTTGTCACCACCATAAATAACAGGATTAATAGTAAGACAACAAAAAGAAAAATTTATGATGAAATTTCATTTTTCCATACAGTTCGCAAGATAGGACTTTTTTAACGAACTCACGAGAACCTGAATTTAATTCCGATAATATTGAATATTCAGACAACTAATTCCTTGACTTTACCGCCATGTCGTATGGTGCCGGCTTAAGAATAGTACCAATCCATATCGTTCCCGTGGATGTCGTAAAAGGCGACTAAGGGATAAACCAGGGAATGGGCAGCAGCATTCTCTGAGCATCACAAACATCTACTGCGATCGCCAACCCGCCTGCCAAGCGTGGCGATTATGGCAATTTACCCCCTTATCTTTGGGGGAGACCTATGTCCAGTAGTGGACGTCTTTACGGTTGAATGGACTACTGTGCTAGGGCTAATTACGATGGTTTTTTTCACTGAAAGCTCAGTCTCAGAATAGTATACGTGTGTTAGAACCTACGTGTAACCTGGTGGTAGGCCATTTTCTAATGATGCCCGCCTGGGTAGCTACCACTCTCAAGTTTGAAAGCCTGTCGCGAAATACCAATATGTGTGTTCTGGCATACATTACTTGAGAACCAGTACCTCTAGGCTTAGTGTGTGTTATCATCCTGGACCACATCGTCACTTAACATCAGGTGAGATTGTGGTCAAGGCGCTGGACTATTCTGTGTAAAAAAACAGTACCAATAAAACATCGTTTTATATTTTAAGTCCAAAATATCACGTGATATTTTATTTTATATCAAAAGGGCCATTAAAAATATGAAAGTAAAATTGTCGGTGGACTTTATACGGAGATATGTAATTGGCGGGAATTTTTACCAAATACCATTACAAATATAATAAATATGGTTTTGTATAATAAAGTTAATTATCGTCTATTGTTGAAGAGTCAACTTCCGGTGGCGACCCAAGACGTGCTCCGTTTCCTAACTGAGGAGGCTTTCGACGCCGCCACCAGCGCGTTACAGTGACACTGCCCATGCATCAAGCATTACACGCACAACACTGCATACACACTCCTGCACATAACACGCAGGTACTTAGGTTCTGTAAGAAACCTTTATTTTTGTTACTATTATTATTAAGAAATAAAAAATGTAGGGTTTAGCTAGGTTTAAATTCCGCGGGAATTTTATGAAATAGGTAGCGGCCAAGCCGAGGTTCGAACCTGCCTTCAGCAATCACCCCCAAAGTTACGGTGAAGCTGTAAAGGCCCTTCCAGTCAACAGCATTAGCTAGTTTAGAAAAAAAAGAGTCAACTGTATAAACATACTCGTATATATAAATCAAAAACATAATTTGCGGCTTTGAATATTGAGATATAGTCGTATATAAGATCCTTGAAGTATATGCTATGTTATTGGTATGTATTATAGCTATGTTATTGCTTAGTCCAGTAAAATACCCATAGTACTATGGACATTTTACTGGACTAAGCAATAACACTACGACCATAATACATATGTGATAATAATATGTTACAATTAAATTATTAATGACATCATTTATAAATAATTTTCCTTGTGTCAGTTTGTAGTTTTATCAAAAGTTAACCAATGTAATATGTATTTGCGTCTCGGGTTACGATTAATTTAATGTTATGAATAATGAATACAAACTCTCTATTTTGAAAGAATCTATCTAAGATCTACGGAAATTAAATCTATTTTTTTTTTAAGTTTTATGCCGTATTAGTATTTTATATGTCTACAGGAATGATGGGAGTCGCAGAGACAAACTTCAAGCATTCAGTTTTGCTTTGGCGCGTGAATATTAGATTATTGGAGCGTTTATTTTCAGAAATTAAAATTATTATAATTTATAAAAATAATGCCTGTACCTCAGTAGCTTTTAAAGTTAACAATGGATGATTTGTAACATAATATAAACAATATCATCTACATTATTGTAGTCCATATAGTTACATGATTAGGTGTCAATAGCCTTACCTCGAGGCCTAGATTAAGCCCTAAATGGATTACAGTAACCCTATTCAGAGTGCAGGACAGGAAGCCATACCGTGTACAGTCGGTCACACAACGGTTTTACGATGCGACTTTAACTGTTTGCAATGTTCAAATGTAGCTTACATTTGTATGTGGGTTTAATTTTTTTTTTTTAATTTTAAATAAAATACTAGTTGCAGTCCGCGGCTCTTTCTGCATATAAAAATACAATTCTTCGCCCTCTGCTAGTTTAGTACATTTACGCCTATCAAAAATTACATTTTTTTTTATTTTTGTTGTCGAAATCCGACTAAAACAAGCTACCCGTATTCAAAGTATTTTTTAAATTTGTAACAGTAAAATTGATCAATTGTTACAAATGAAACAAAAAGGTTGATAAACATAGGAGAAAAATATGTTCAACTGTCTTTTATATTTTCCTGTTATTATTATACTAAACTAGCTGTGCCCGCAACTTCGTTTGCGTTTCATGTATAAAAAATTAAATTAGACCAAATTGTGAATCTAAACCTTTCTAGAATCCTCAGGAATAGACACAACAAAATTCATTAAAATCATTCAGCCGTTTAGGAGGAGTTTAGTTACATACACACGCACACACAGATTTTTGTTGTGTCTATTCCTGAGGATTCTAGAAAGGTTTAGATTCACAATTTGGTCTAATTTAATTTATATATATATATATATATATATAGAGAGAGAGAGAGAGAGAGAGAGAGAGAGAGAGAAACACACTAAGCCTAGGGGCACTGGCTCTCAAGTGATGCTGCCGGAACACACCTGAAAATGTTACCCTACCTTCATGCTAAAATTTCCTGCACCGAAAACTCAGGCTCACTATAGAGTTAAATAGTTGGTTTCGAAAAAGCGCCCATCGACGCGGAATACAACCGCACTACCGATTGAGCCATTATCGCTTCTATTACAACCCTCCGGTGGCGGCCCAAGACGTGCTCCGTTCCCCAACTGGGTGGCTCTTGACGCCGCCACCAGCGCGATACAGTGACACTGAACATGCATTCAGCATTACACGCACAACACTGCACATAACACGCAGGTACATAAGTCCTCTAAGGAACCTTTTTTTATTATTATGAAATAAAAAAATGTAGGACTTTGCTAGGTAAAAAATTCCGCGGAATTTTTTACAGTCAGGTAATGTCCAGGTCGAGGTTTGTACCACTTTGGTAACATTTGTGTTAGTTACCTTTTTACGGCTGAGTGCCTTCAGCTCTCGCCTCCAAAGTCACGGATAGGCTGTAATAGCCCTTCCGGTCAACAGAGTTGGCTAGTTAGATAGAAAATATATTCTATAACCAATAATGTTATGTATATTCATAGTTTAAATGATCTTATAATTGGCTCCGATAGAGCAGACCAATTATTATCTTGATGAATTGATAGCCATAACAATTAATAACTTACAAGATTATAGAATCGCACGCAATGTCTTTTTATACCATTTAGAGATATTCTGACAGCAATCTTACTTTCAACTTTCGCTTTTTAATAAATTATTTTATACATTATTTGCATCTGTGTTCTTCTAATCTATACTAATAAATAAAATTGAAGTGCCTGTTTATATGAAAATATTTTTTTAACTAAATACATATTATATTAATGTATATACGATACCTATACCAAAAATATTTTTTTTGTCTGTCCGCCTTTTTGTTTCGGGTAATCTCCGGAACGGTTGGACCGATTTTGAGTGCACTTTTTTTGGTGTATAGCTGAAGTTACTCCGCGTAACTTTATTTTTCGAAAAGAGTAGTAGAGTACTTTTATTTTTCGAAAATAATTAGATTTCCGCGTAGAAAAATTATATAACTTATGAAATTTCGAATAAAATTCGATTCTACGCACAGTTTCACTAGCAAGTGTTTGAATTTATGAGAAATAGTTTTACTTTATTATTAGTAGGGAATAAATATGTAGAAAATAATTAGGGTTCTGTATAAATAAATTAAAACGGAGTGCTAAATATATGAAACGCGAGAGCAGCCGCGGGCACACCGCTAGTAAAATATATATTCTAAACTGTCATCAGTACCAGTGGCGTAACGAGGCCCTTGGCAAAATCGTTGAATGGGCACCAGTGAAAATTGTCACGTTGTAATTTGATTTTAATAAATCTCTAAATTAACCACTAAAGCATTTAAATATTTAGTCGTGTCTAACTTTAATTGTATTAATCATTTGTTACGCTTTCAAGCACTAACTACACAACCGATCTTCAATAAATTTTGCGTACACATTGTCAGAGGAACAGAAAAGGACAGGGTATAATGCCTGAATTGATGTATAGAATCTAAATTAACAAGAGCGAAGCCGCAAATTAAAGTTAGTTTATAATAAAAAGACATCATGTATACAGATAGAGATGTTAAGAGATAGAGGCAGACAGATATAGACGTTACCTAACGATGAAAAAACCTAATGGTTACTATATAATACACTTACGAAATATTATTTTAAACAAAGTTAACAAACAGTTTGTATTCTTCATTGGATGTAAACACCGAGAATATATTTGATTGTGTTGTTACTGAAAATTCTGAGAAAATCGCGACCGTATGTGGGCAAATATACAGGAGCCTCGTTATCAATTGGATAGGTATATTCAGAACAATTATATGTAATTACCTATAGTATACTTATGAAAATTAAAACCTTTTATCTATAATATAAAAAACATTTTTTTAATAACTATGTTATTTTATTTGACTGCCTCGATGGTGCAGTTGTATTACGGTACGTCTGTCGTTCTGAGTTCTCGGGTTCGATCCCCGAGTCGGATCAAGTGATATTGGGGTTTTCTACTTAGTATTATATTCACGGAGTCTGGTATTTGTGCGCGATATGGCGACAGGCATATAAGCTCGTCGCAACTAAGCTCGGCGAAATGTGGGTGGTATAGTTCGCTATTTCACCTCTGCCTAACCCTTCAGGGATAACAGGCGTGAGCTTATGTTATGTTAAGTTATTTTATCAAAACACATTAATTATATTTTATATAATTAAAAGACACTTTTAAGTAATTTTATTTGGTAGGTATTTATACGTGTATGACCAAAAAGACCAGACCAGACCAGAAATCGTAACCAAAAAGACATTTTTGTAAGGAAACCTATAATAATTATTATAGTTAATTCCTATATCATATAAAATTCCCATATTTATGAGAAAATTTCCTGTTTGTTTGTTTATTCCTGTTTGTAAAAGTTTCTCTAGGTACGTTTAATATCCACTGGTCGATGGCGGTCGCATTCTTGAATGATTCATTATTTTATTTTTTTAGTGACGCACCAAGTCAATATACAAGTTGTACAAAAAGCTAATGGAAAAACTACTTCACTCAGAGTAGTACGTAAGTTGATAGTTATACGTTTCAAGAAGTATTAGATCTTATGGCGTTCATTATTCAATTAAATGAGAGAAATTCTAAAACAATGTTAATTATGAATGCAATATATAAAAACTTTATAGTATACACTTAGGTTTTATAAAACATCTTACTGTATAATAAAAAAAATAAGACTAGAATAATATATTACGATGAATACTAGGCGCGGGTACTTCTAACTACCTAACAATCCTTTAAAACTGTAAACGAATAATTGTGTACAATATGTAAAAATGTATTCTCTAGATCAGTTATTTAGAAATAACCTATTTTTATTATACCTAGACATCAAATTATAATATAAGTTATAAAGTGGTTATTTATTTTTACCGCTTTAAATATAATTGTAATTTTAAAACACTTACCTTTGAAATTAGTACAATTTTTTTAAATTAAAAGTATAAATATTCACTTTCAAACTTCACGAATATTGTTCGTAATAATTAATTAACAATATTAAAACAATTTCACACTTTTAATGTAGGTTCTAAAGCAGTAATAGTCAATTTTTTCGCGGCAGAGCATTCTGAACGATTCGTGAGCTACTGTTGTACGTACACATTCCGCACGTCTCGGTTGCGGCGATTACGTTCGTCGAATACAAAACAACACGCGTAATTTCCTCGATAGGTACAATACGATCGTGAATCGTGACGTATTCGAGTCGAGTTGTCAGTTGAGTGGAGCTAGGTACAAATTGTCTTTTGCTTACATCAGGTAATAAAGTGGTTTTTAGTACCTTTGGTGCCATCTATTATTTTTAAATGTCGTAATAGCAAAATATTTAGTTTAATATATTGTTAACACTAGATGTCTCTCCAGTATGTTAGATTATGGAGCATAGACTTATGGACTATGGAATGACATTTTAAAGTTTGTCAGCTGCAAAAATTCCATTCAATAGTTACACAAATGAACTTAAACTTAAATCTAATATTTAATCAGATAATTGAAAATTTTATAAATTCTTGCAAAAATAGACCTCTATGATTAGATATATTTCAGGATTAGTTTACCATCTAAACTTATTTAATGTAATTATTTTTTTTAAACATTTAAATTATAATGCTGGTGAGTACTACTACTATATATACCTAAAATTAAACTAGTTTTTTTTCTCGCATAACTAAATGTTAATTAGGGATGATTTCAAAGACTACTTTTCCTTACTCAGAATTGTAAACGTTATCTGTTCTTTTTTATACTTTTAATTTCGATATGATGATTATCTGTTAGTTATTCATTCACTCAATCATTCTTTCTCTGTCAAAATGGCTGCCGTGCAGGAGGTGCGTGACGATTTGGCCTCTAAAATTTTTGTTATATTTTGATAAAGTATATGTAAAATGCAGTATATTTTGCGTAGAACATTGGAAGCTTTTTTACATATTTTCTTATTTTCAGGCAAGACGTGAACCAATCCAAGCCGTACAAGTTTTCGGCCGTAAGGTTAGTGTTTTGGCGTCCACGTGTTGTAACTACTTTATAAAGTTACTATCACATTTTCAACTGTAAGAAATGATTATTATATTGGGTCTAAATGTTAAAGAAATAAATATAAAAATTAAATATTGCTCTTAGATGTAATGCTTGTATTTATATCGGGTTTTTATGAAGTATGATATCATTATAGCTCAATGGACCGGCCGTTATAGGTTGTAATTTTTCAATTGTTCTGTTTTAGTGGGCCTAATAAAGTTTTCTAAGAAGATAAATGTACAATAACTAATATATTTTCCGAATATTGTTTATATTGGCATAACCTCAATTTGAGTCGCGTTGAAAGCTTTTGGTTTTGATACCAATAAAAAAATGAAGCTGTATTGCTACATCTAATATACTATACAGTATACACGTTATTTGGTTTTTACTGTAGATTAAATTTGGAAATAATATTATTTTTTGAATTTTTATTATTATCTAATGTAGTATAAGTTCAATTTCTCATAACATTTGAAAAATTCATTTATTCTGTTACTTTCATATTAATTTATTAAATAGTAGAAATTGTATTTCAATTTTATATATGGCCTATGTTTTAATATTCCAGAAAACTGCAACTGCGGTAGCATACTGCAAACGAGGACATGGAGTGTTGCGTGTAAATGGACGCCCCCTCGACCTGGTAGAACCCAGACTTCTTCAGTACAAACTACAGGAACCTATCCTTTTGCTAGGCAAGGTAAGCAATAAATAAATATATGTAATGAGTAATGTGCATATTAATGTTGTATTTTGTTAAATATTTCATTTATAATTTATTATGTTTATAATTAATAGTAATTGCTTATATTTGTTTTCTAATGAATCATAGTGCAAATATTGTTGCAAATTTCTGTATTCTTGATTGTTTGTGAGTGAAATCCTCAATATATATGTATTGAGAATTTCTAATTGTATATTTTATTGACAATTAAAAATAAAGTTAACTACCATTATACAGAATTATTATTCTAACAATTATCATCTGGTTAAATACATTATCTAACATTAACTGAACATTAATTAAATTTGGTTTAGTTTAAGATTTTTATATTTGTAAAAAAGATAATCTATATTTTTATATTATAAAGTGCAATTTTTAATAATTCATTTATCTAAATATATTGTATTATATTTTTTTGAATTATGTTTTTCTGGAAAATTCAGATTAATGCATGAATGTTATTATTTTCATTACTTATTTTATTTTACTTATTTAATAATATCTTAAAATGTTGATTTATCTTACTGTTTCCACTAATATTTTTATTTGTACATATTGTAAAGTAGTTGTAATTCCTAAATAATATTAATGGAATAATTACTTTATATTGTAATATTACCTTTTAAGTTAAATAACTTATTTTTTGCTTATTTTACATTCTAGTTTGCTCATGTTTTTTTTTCTGTAGTACTAACCATTTAATGCATGGTAGGTTACCTTTGTGCAAGTTTGCATGTCTGTTTTGCACTTAATTGTTGAATCACTTAATTACTTTATATTAAAAAGTACTAACAAGCTTCTAGATAGTTCTATTTCATTCGGTTTTCATAAATTTGTGCTTTTACAGTGAAATATAAAGTTTTTTTTGTATGCTGCTGAAAATGGAATCCTAATACTTAATGAATCTGTCAAGATACTTGACTGTTCCTCTGAATTATTTCCAATAAATACGAAAAATATGTTTAAATTACAATTAATTTATTGTATTAACATACAATTCGTGATTTTACTATATTAAGAGGTTAAATGATGATTAACTCTTATTCCGAACCTGAGCATCCTAGGATGTGAAGTAAACACTTCATCTGATTTAATTTTTATTATTTATCTTGACCTACTTTTCAAAGAATTTTGATATTAACTGAGAAAATAATATTTACAGGAAAAGTTCTCTGGTGTGGATATTAGAGTGACTGTAAAAGGTGGTGGACATGTTGCACAGGTTTATGCAATCAGACAAGCCATCTCTAAAGCCCTTATCGCTTTCTACCAGAAATGTGAGTATTATTACATTCACAGAATATATTATTATTGCATTTGCATGCATTGTGATAAAAAAGTATCATTATAATTAAAAAAAAAATCTTTATAGTGATTTACTCTATGGTCTTTATTTACTAAGTAGGTTAGGTTAATGGTGATGTATAATTAATTTATTGAAAACAATAGGCTAATTCTACAATATAATTAAATATAATAGATCTACAATTTCAATTTTGAGGAATAATATCCATTTACAGTTTTTAGTGGGAACTGAGAGGGATGTTAAATCCTAGCCCTGCAAAATGGAGTATTGAACTGGAGTATGTACTCTTTTTTTAGGATGAAATCAAAATGGCTTATAAGTTTTCTATATTTTTGATCTGTGGCCAGCTTTATGGTCTGTTTTATTTGATGATGCAATAAAAAAATAACCAGTAGACTTATTGTATTTTTATTATTAAAATAAATTTCAGGAATAAAATGTTAAAAATCATTTATGTTAATTAGTTAATAAAAGTGTAAAGTATAGAAAATAAAATTACCCCTTTCTTCCAAAGCTCTCTCATTATCATATGATTGGGTCATTTCAGGAAAGGGAGATAGAATGTGACATTACCAAACGGCATGAGTTGACATACCATGCTTGTTTGAAATGTACACAACAGACTTTTTTTTAGATGTATTTGTGTAGGCACATCTCTTTAAACAAAAAAATATCACCAGATGTTAAATGTAAAAAATTTAACCCCCGCCCCCCCGCTATAGTTTCATCATAGTGTTTTCATTTACTGACAGCTAAGGCTTTCTTTATGCTATATAGGCTCAATGCTTTGTAACCTCAATCTTACCTGATATTAAGCGACAATGTGGTCCAGGATGGTAAACACAATAAGACTAGAAGGTACTGGTTCTCATGTGATTCTACCAGTACACACCTATTGGTATTTGGCGGCAGGTACCCATGCAGGGATTATTATAGAATTTCCTATCACCATAATATGGTTTCCACACAATTTTTTCCTTCACCCAGATCGCAGGTTTATTTTCAGAGTTGGTTAGGTAAGCTCAAACCCTTGTCCATCGACACGAAATTCACCAAACTACCATGGAGCCATTACATCCTTCTAACTGTTTTTATTTGATATCACAGTTGATAATTGTACATCCCCAGTATTGACTTAATAATATTTTTTACAATATATTTTATTAACCCCTTGAGCACTAACCTGCCGTTCACGCCAGCTTTCCGTTGTTTTCCTATTGTCTCATTTTAATCGACATATTAATATTATTTTTCATAGATGAAGGAATTTGAGAGTTGTCCCTAAAGGCAAATTTGTGTTTTCGTCAACACAGTTTTCAGCCAATCAAAAGCATGTTTTTATCCTGTGCCAATAAGTTTAGTTTACAGCTTGAAAATAAAATGTATCATGAGTCCAAGGTTAAGTTTAGAAAGGTGCCTCTCAGTTACTGAGATGTGCTAATGATATTAAACTGTGGTTGACAGTTGTTAGTGAGATGAATCATTCTGTTTCTTGCACCAAACACTTTTGTAGAATTTAAATTAGAATTTAAATTCCTTTCAAATACACAGTCCACTGTTTCAATATTACTCGTAATGTTCAAATAATTCGAAATTTTCGTATTTACAGATGTAGACGAAGCATCTAAGAAGGAGATCAAAGACATTCTAGTTCAATACGACAGAAGTTTGCTGGTCGCTGACCCTCGTCGTTGCGAGCCCAAGAAATTCGGTGGTCCAGGCGCCCGTGCCAGATACCAGAAATCCTACCGTTAATATCATTTCAATTTGCATCGTTTGGTATCGTCTCGATTTGTTTTCTTTAATCAATGCGATACCATTGGGTGTATTTAAAAAATAATAAATCCTAAAAAAAGTAATATTTGTTTTTTTTTTTACATATTTTCCCACATGCAATCATTTTTTATATTACTTATGTAGAAAATTCTATTTTAATTTCAAAAATATATAAATGAACAATAAAGTTAAAAACACAGTAAAATTAAATATGGACCCACCATATTTACTACTAGCTGTGTTCCCACGGCTGCGCCTGCGTTTCATATATTCTTCACTGTATTTTAATTTTTTTATACGAAGCCCTATTTTTTTTATACTGAGATAAAGTAAAAATATTTCTCATAAATTTGGGCACTTTATTGTAAAACTGCATATATTCGGATTTTATTAAAAAGAAATATTTTTTTACGCGTAACCCTAATTATTTTCTTTAATAAAAAGTACCCGCATTAACTTCAGCTATCTACCAATAAAAGTCCCTTCAAAATCGGTCCAGCAATTCCGGAGATTACCCGTTATAAACAAAGAAAAATTTTAAGAATTTTATTTTTGGTATATGTTCATACCTATTTAGTAAAAAAAAAATATAATTTAGACATTACAAACACTTCAATTTAATTTATTTCTTTAGATTTTTAGTGCCCGAAATTTATTGATTTATTTTTATGGTACATTGTAAATGTCTGCTCATTATATTGGTAACAAACGACCAAATCGGCTTCGCAGTATTTAGTAATCTAATTAAAATCGAGCCTATGTTACTGATTTTATAATAATATAATGTCGAGTTTATCCATAGGATAGTAAACTATTAATGTAACTGTAAAATGAAACACATTGAAAATTAATTCCCTCATGCAGTTTGTTCTTTTTCAGTAAATTTTATTTATTTAGTGGCCTGTTTTGATGAGACCATAAAAAAAAAAATTGGTTAACATTCTTATTTTAATATGTTCCAATAAATTTAAAGATTTCAATAAAAGGGGTAAAAAAATTTCTGAAAATAGTAATATATTTTTTATTACATAAGTTCTTTAATACATAACATAAATGTCTTTATTAAAAAATAAAAATAAATTTAAGTGAATTCCAACCATTGTGTTGTGAATCATGTTAGATTCAACATGGTGTGGTGGTTTCTCACGTTTTCAGTTTATCGTATTTATTAATTAAATGATAAATATAACTCAACTGAAATATGTAATTATGTGTATCTAACGAAGACTTCAAAATATGTCTTAAATAACATGTTGCAATTTAATATATTTAACAAAATAACATTGCAACATTGCGTATCTTATCTTAAATGTATAGCAGCACGTATTAGCAACAAACCTTAATTAGTAGTTATTGTCTTTTATTAAAATATTTAATTTTATATATTTTACTATCTAACATAAGATATAGATTCATTCGAGATTATAGGTATATGTTAGGAGTTGTTTTTATTTATGTTAGTTAATATTAATTTAGGCACTTGGGTGCAGTATATATATAAAGAAATAGTTTCATAATGTTTTATAAAGTGGTCTTGTCACATTCCTACATAGGTATTAAAAGTATTCGATAATGTTTTTAGTTTCAAAGAGATTATAGTTTTGACACTATAACGTACTGTTGTCTACATAGTAAGTTTTATCCTGTTTAAACATAAAAGAAGGGTTATATTTTATTATCCCGTAAAATGTAATAAAAATAACAATAATAATAAGTAGTGGAAACATGTGATATGTAAGATTTATAGCCTCTAGAGAAGTAAAATATATAATTAAAATAACAATTTATAAGCGAACGTTCTAGCAAAAACTATTGCGTATATTCATCTAACTAGCCAATTAACTAATCACTAGTTATATAAGTATAGTATAGTATAGTATTGGAAATATAATTTTAATCTTTATCAGATTTCTAAAGGAAATATGTTTTCAATCGAACGTCGTCTTTCGGTGATATTTTCTGCATAGAGTGACAAACTTATCTGAACCGGTGGTATTAAAATTTCATTCACATTTCTTCTGTTTTATCATAGCTACATGTGTTTATTGCTTTTCTTATTAAATAAACATCTGATGATCGATGAATTTAAAAATGACCAAGCGTTATAAAATGTATATTGCTTGATAGTAATTACTGGCAACACTAGAAGAGATCACCCGTCACCGGGTCAGATAAATTTGTGGGACTATATATGGAGTTTATTTTTCTCCGTTTTTACTACCACATTCTTCGTGGACATCTTCAAATTTAGCGCCCATTCTTTTGAGAGCTATCACAGCGGAGACTGCTTTCGCCCATCTCTTTTTGATGACGTACCTCTTCAATTTTGTTTTGGTAACATGTAGCTCCGTGCAGAGTGCGGATTGTATCAACCAAGGGTGGGTGAGTGTCGCTGATGCTTGGAGACGATCACTGCAGGTTATTAAATATCAGATTAACATGTAATTTTTTAAGTTTTCGCGTTTCATATTTAAATTCAGTTAATCAGCGGTCAGCCCGTGACCACGGTTGGTGAAACCCAGCCGAAACGTCGGGATAGAAAAAAGCAAAGGTAACGCGTGAAAACCCGTTTAAATTAACTGAATCAGATTAACATATCGTGGAAATTGGGGGGATTTCATTTCTAGCTACCACTTTTCTTGCGTGCATACCACACCGCTACCTTCTAAAGGGTTGCAAACCTAACATGCATGTAATTTAAAAATAAAACCAAAATTTCAATTAAAGCCTTATATTTTTAACAACATATTTATGTAATATATAACAATAAATTACATTTAATACATACATGTGGACAAGGAAGGATTTATTGTCTCCCTACGTTTCTGAACGATTTATTTACATAGTAATATTATATTAAAAAGTATAAAATTATTGCTATTGACAATGTGTTAACGCGACGACATTCATTTCATTTCAGTCTTGCTTTCCAAAACATTCAATATTTTCTTTTGAGACTAGATTCATAAAAATGTCATTTTATTCTTTATGCACGTCTTTAATTAATCTCTGTTACTTTGGTAACATAGTGTCATGTCATGGCACTCAAACCCTGTTTTGCTGGTTACCTAATCTTACAGAAAAATCATTTCGAATTAACAACTTGGGTTGTTTTCTTTCTTTGAGTTTTCTCGTCTGATGTCTGCCTTTGGAAAAAGGCGTGAAGACTTGACATAGAGTTCTGTGCTAGTTGATTGGAAGGTGACCACTCTAAGGATATTGACTGATGTCTGCCGCCATTGGACGTGCCGCCAGCAGTTCGTTCCGCTTCCACTTCTTCAGTTTCCCCCCATTTTTGTAACAAGTGGAGTAAGAGATCTTTTGTCCTGTGAGCGTTGTTCTCATCTCCTCTCCTGTACGGCAACTGCCTTCCGTTTCCTGAACCGTTTACCAGTTTATCTATTTTCTCTCGTCTCTTATCGAATTCTTGAAAGAAGCTGTTACGTATCTCGACCGGTTGATCGGGAACGTCCCTACTCATGGCTGTAACTCGTTTAGACCTCGTCGACTTCACCCAGGGCATTTTACTCGTCATCGGTCTCTCCGGCTCTCTTTCCGTTAAGAAGCTAGAATTTATCTTTGTCGTCGACTTCGAAGTGAAGATCCCTTTGTCTTTCTTCGATGCGTCACCGTTCGCCATAGTTTTTGTCATAGTCGATTTAATTTCCTTTCTGAAACCGTTCGGCAATCTCTCTTCCTTTATTTCCTTTGATTCTGTTACGTTTTTATCGAGCTCTTTCGTGCTGTTGTTGTTCGTTAAATCCGTGTTCATTGTCGATAACATGAATAAATGATCGGACAGTTTCTTAATCTCATCAGCCAAGTTCTTTCTGACGAGTACATCGTGCTTTTTATGCAAGAAGCAGGAGCTGTCTGAAGCGCGTCTTTCAACGGGATTATATCTCGTGGTAGAGTTGTGTTCTCTGAGGGGAGGTGGTTCTAAATCGTCTTCATCGAATACTCCGTCTGGAGAACTGCTCAAGGAACTTCGTGGTGAGGGAGAGCACCCGCCTATAGACGATCTCTCACAATTTGTCAGACATGTGATTTCGTGTGCTTGATTATCGAAAACGTATGGTGAGTTGGGATGTTCTCCCCAACGTTCAACAAATAGTCTGAGGTTGTCTTTAGCGACGTCCAGTTCGTGTTTTGGTGAAGGCTCCGGCCTCGGTTGGGGCTCCGCCTTTGCAGGTGATTTCTTGACGAGCCACTTGTGTCGGAGGCACTCCGTCGCACTCGGCCGTGACCTGCGGCAAAGACCCCTTGTTACTAATTTCCCAACACCACGGGTTATGGGTTTTCGAATAGGATCAGGGTACGAGAAATTGGGATGGCGTGCATAACTTTATCAGGGAAACTGAATTTTGGGGGATTGTGGTTTTTACTAAGTGCTTTTTATTAAAATTTAAAAAAAAACATGTTAGAAGTATAAGTTTTATTTATTAATTGTATTTTAAGCACTTAAGTTCCACCAACTTATAGTTGATTTTAAAGGTGAGGCGAGAAGAATTATAGGGGTTACTACAATCTAATTCTACAAGGCTCACTTACGACTTAACTAAGTAGGTATTAAAATATGTTAGAACAGTACTACTATCATTTCTACGAATTCGTGCAATGCAATGTTAGTTACTGGATACATACATAGTGTTGGTAAAGAAAATTACGTAACAAGGGTCTCAAACGACAGGCTGGCTTGAACAGCTTTAAGATTCTAATAAATAACTGCTGCGGATTCGTGTAGCAGAATATATTCTTGCCTTTGTCAAGCCTTAACTCAAATCTCACTGCTGTGTATAGACGTTTTTATGTTGGCAGGTAATAGATCATTCACCATCCAAATTCTCTAAACGTTGGTGGATAGTATAATTAGGACGGGCATGCAGGTACTACTTAGGTAAAATTAACAATGAATTTAATTTAACATAAAAAATGGCCTGTTCATTTATATTTTATTGCGACACTTTGAAAATTAACCGTAGTTACTTTATAGTCTGAGGACTGGTAATAAATTGTTAATAAGAATTCAAAATATAAATATATTGTTATTAAACAATAGACCTTTAAAAAAGTCGAAAGTAGATGTAATCCGAAAAAAACATTCTGGGTATAGTAACTTTTAGTTTACATTCATTACTAGTTCTTGGACTATACAGGTATGATCTTGAAGCTTCGAAGTCTGTAAAAATTGGTTTAGTTCTTCGAATCATGTTTATTTAGTATCCAAATATGTACAAGCAAAAGAGCTTTATCATTACTTTTGAAGATTTCTGGAATTTAAGATATTAATTATCCTTTAAATTCACTAATATTCTATAATGATTTTACGATCTAGAAAGTGTAATAAATTTGAACTAAACCCGTAATGGAGTACTGTGAACTTCCTTATTAAAAATTAACGATCATAAAAAAATAATTTGTTATCCGAGAAATAAATTTTATTACTTCTTTGTCACACTCTTCAGATGCACATCGATTTTGTATGAACATAGTTATTAAAAGGTCCTTCGAAACTATTTAGGAAATAGGTTAAAAACTAAACCGTTAAAACTGAATTGCTTACATCGTGCCTTTGACTTGTAAGGAAACGTCAACAGACCCGTATCATACATTAAGACCAATTTTATACGGAATTTACCTACAGCTTTTAAGGAAATAATAAGGAATTGCAGTTATTCCTTTAGAATATTATAGATAGATCTAAAAATAAAATCAGAAGAACAACTAACTCCTTATCTTTCACGAGCAGTTTCCCAATGAAGTCCTTGGCGTCGTCAGATATTTCGTTGAAGGCTTCGTCATCGAAGTCGTACTTGGCCACGGTAACGTTCGCCATGGTCTCGATATCTGTCTCACCCATGAACGGGGAAAGGCCTGATAAGCTGGAAAGACAAAAATAAATAGTATTTAAAAATAAAAGAATGACTTTAAATCCAAAAAAATCTGTGGAGGAGTTTCTGCGCAATAAAAAAAAACAATATCAAACTGTCAAGAATAGTTATATTTACTGCTTATTTCGATTTTACTCCAGAGAGAAGGTAATGTAAACTATCTATCTTCTATTTATATTTAAAAGAAAAATGGGGTTCTTTAACGCACCATCACCTCTAAAGTACTCAACATATCGGGATGGGACAACTACCATTCGACGTGGAATTTTATTATTTGGATTCCATCGTCTCTTTCTAATTTACTTTAAATTACACTCATGTACATTTCTTCATTCAATTTACTATAATATTATGTAGATTTTTCAGCCAATAAAGACAAAAGACTCTCATTTTTCTTCATTCATTTGTTTTTTTTTAGGTTAGACATAAGTTATTTACAAACTTTATTACGCAGTGAAAAATATGTGAAACGCGAGCGAATCCGCGGTAACTAGTTAGTAAAATAAGAGACGCGTTATGTGGTGTATTTATTAGTTTCGTTGGATAGAGCATCTCCTCTAGATTCCCACCAAAAACGTTAAACGTTTTTATCTCAGAATTTTATTAGCCAAATGAAATTAGTTTTCCAGCTGTTGTTCTCAATGACATGAGTAAACTATGCAGATATGGATTAGAGGCAGAGCGTAATGAATAATGATTCCTCCTTAAGTACCAGGTGTCGTAAAGCTGAACTAAGACATTTTGATAGCAGGTCTCCATCTCAAACTGCAGTGCTATCACAAATACAGAATGATAACTCGAAATAAACCCGAGCTGGTATCTTCGTAAGATTTGAGCTAAGATCTGCAAACAACCCGGCACCAAATGTATTGTCTAGATATTCCTGTGATAGTTTGATCGATAGCTTGGCGCAAGTCTATGCAAGTTGCGTCTCAAGCAATGTTCCAAGACAATGAAAACGCTGTTTTAAATGTACTGAGATAGATTTTATGGCCTATGTCAACCCAGAACTGAGTCTTTCCTGCTGATCACAGAAAGCGAAATGCTTTAACGTCATAGTGACATGCCGAAATTTTCAGAGGTGGTCCCGATCCAGTGAGGCTCAAATGTCCTACCACTCTGCTATCTGCTGAATCCTCTGATTTTAAAATGCAACAGGCGTGTTCGGCGGAAACACTCGTAGATTTTTCACCAAATCCTATCAATCCGTCTAAAGTGTATTTTGAAGCGATGATAAGTCACTTTTCAGTTGCGTTCCAATTTCTTTTTCTAACTGATTCTACGTCGATATACGCAGGTTCGAACTCACCGATCCATCTGAGCCTTAACCAGTATAAGAAGCCTGAGCGTTGGGTGGAGAACAACATCGGGAGGTGCATTGCATGATGGTAGGACATTTTGTAATAATGCTACCACCTTCAAGTTTGAAAACTTGACGCCAAGCACCAATAGGTGTGTTCTGGCAGAATTACTTCAGAGTTTTTTTTTTTTTCGTTTTCTTCATTTTTTTGTACATGTGTACATGGGTCCAATGCACATTTGGCATTGATTTTACCAAACTTGAAAACAAGTACATCAGAAGAGTTTATGGTCAGACCATTGAGCATTATACAGTATAAAAATGTATATAAATTTATACTTACAGGACGTAACAAATAACGCCCACGGACCACATGTCAGTTCCGTAGCCGATCTGGTCGAAGTTGACCACTTCAGGCGCAACAAACTCCGGTGTTCCGAAGAGCACTTGCAGCTTTTCTCTCGGGGTCGTAGAATCTCGCCAGTCCGAAGTCTATGATCTTTATCCGGTTGCCGGTTTTTGTGAGGCATAGAATATTTTCTGGCTGTATGTAAAAGTTTTAAATGATATTATGAAATTCTTACCATCCCGTAAATTGGTCATCTTAAGCATATTTCGAATCGATGAGGACGCAGTTGGTGTTGCTATCGAATTCTACATCGAAGGATACAGGTACGAACCCACCTATCCAACTCTATAATGAGCCTGGGCTTTCGGTGAAGGAAAACATCGTAAGGGAACCGTGGCGTAGTAGTAGAACGTTATGTAGTAATGCCCGCCTAGGTAGATAACATCCCGAAGCTAGAATTTTTTTTACCAAACATTAATAGGTGTGTTCCGGCAGCATCACTTAAAAACCTCTGGGCTTACCATTATAGAGCACATCACCACTTAACTTCAGGTGAGATTGTGGTCAAAGCGTTGAGCCTAACCAGTATATAATAAAATCTAGAGGTGGTTGGTGATTTAGTAAACTAGATAAACCAGATATATTGGTTAATTTCCTACCATCATACTATAGTTTTATAACGATCTCTTTACGGGAACCTCAAGTTCATTATAGGATAGGATCACACATCAGGTTAGTCGTTGCGGTATTCAATTATGTTTATAAACGTGGGCTTATAAACTTAATAAATAAATGTTTAAATTGATAAAACTGTATAGTTTTAATAAAGAACTATTTCCCAAATCGTTACTAAAATATATTCTTAATGGAACAACAGACAACGCAGGCGTGGGTATACATTGATGTGAACGTAAATTGTGCAGAGATTTTCTAATAACAAACATTGAGAATTTATACAAGGGCATTTGTAGATTATAGTTGGCGATTACGGAACTTTCCGGTATCGATAATAGTTATTAAAATTGAAAAAAAAAGTGGTGATAAAATATAAACAAGTGACGGAAAGAGCGGCTGCAGATTCTACTATCGAATAAACAGACTTCACGTGTCACATGCAACATAATCATAAAACTCCCGCGCACAAATTCCCGCCATTTTGATTTACGACTTGGACTCGTACCAAGATAGGGGCGCGTTCGAAATCGCATCACATTGTTATCATTGGTTACCTAAGCATTTACCCGACCAATGCGGAAATAATTTAGTTGGCTGTTAATAAATTGTCTGATTAATTTATGTTTATGGAAATTTGAGAAATATAGAATGGTAAAGTGACATTACAAATAACACAGAAAGCAATTTCAATGTTGCCATGAAAGTAAATAGCGCAAGAAATACCCAATAAAGTAACCTATAAATAAACCAAATTGCTATGCACTAGATAAAATGATAATTAAAAAATAGTAATATTATAATATGTGAAACAGGTTAATGCTAAATGGTGGGTTAAAAAGAGGGATTGAAACAAAACTTGTTCGTTTATTTTATTACTTTTTTTAAAACTAGTTTATCTAGTTTATGTAATGCAAGTTGGTAAGGCATTCTCTAATGATGCCCGCCTGGGTAGCTACCACCCTCAAATGTGAAAAAGTAATAGGTGGGTTCCGGTAGCATCACTTGAGAACCAGTACCTCTAGGTTTAGTGTGCTTACCATCCTGGACCACATCATCGCTTAACATTAGGTGATATTGTAGTCAAAGCACTGAGCCTAATGCGTGTAAAAAAATAAAGTTAAATTATAAGTACCTAATTAATGTAAAAAAAATATCTTTATGTTTTATTCGTATTCTGGTTTTTTACCTTCATATCTAAATGTAGAATATTCTGTCTGTGGACGAACTCGATTCCCTCGCATATTTGACGCATAAAAACCGTGCAAGCACGTTCAGTTAACACAAAGTCTTCGTCGATCACTCGCTCGAACAGCTCACCGCCTGTTATCCTGGAAATAATGAGACATTTCAGTTACTTTAAAAAAATCTTTGCATGGTATGAACAGTATGACGACTTTATATGATCAGTCGTGGGACCAAGTCGCATGTCAACTGCCGTATTAGTTTTCCCAAATAAATAAATCGTTTGTTAGTTAAAATAAAATACATTATGTTAAATCCGACGAATAAAATGTTATGTTCTGTTAGTTAAAAAAAAAGAAAAAACTTTAGCCAGTAGTAACGCTATTAATTAGGTAAAATTGAAACATATTTTGTAATCGGCCAATTATCTATGGATTATTATGGATTAGCTATGGCTAATCATTGCTATTACTACAAAATAAAAACCACCTTCACGTTTATCAGACAAGGATTATCATATCAAGGATATCATAGTTCCCAACAATCTTGTTAAAAGTGATGTTAAAAATAAACTCAACATATTTATAACTAGCAATCGTTCTTTTATTTATTTATTTACCACTTTTTGCACAGATTTATGTACAAAGGCGGACTTAATGCCTTAGGCATTTTGCTTAGGGTGGTGAAGAAAGTAACAAAGGTAGGTGCAAAACTAAGTATTAATATTATATACCTGTATACAAATATAATAAAATACATACATATATATATACATATAATACATACATACATCATATATATACAATATATTAATTAATGATATATTAATAGAAAAGTCTTAGTGCGTTGATTCTGCTAAAAATTAGTATAGAGTTGCCGTACCCTGGCTTTAAAAGCCATACGGCTCGTGGACATCCTTTTTTTTCTAGGGAAGTGCATTCCATAGAAGAATAGATTGGATGTAGAAGGAAGAATGTACTAAACCGGAGGTATGAGGAGGACATAGAAGGAGAAGATTATGTGAAGAACGTAGATTTAGATTATGGCTAGAATTTAGAAATTGAAAGTGCGGTGTTAAGTAGGCAGGTGCATCAGGAGAAAATAACAAAGAGTATAAAGTTGTCAACGCTCGCAAACTCCGTCGCTGACGTATAGGTTCGAGTTCGTTCTTAAAATATAAAATTTAATAACAATAAAACATACACTACTGGAATAATGTAACTTCCTATTAGTCTACAGTTTTTCAGAATTGATACAGTATTTCCGGAGATTACCGCCTACATGCAAACAAAGACATCACCTCTTTATATATTTGGAAAAGTAAGGTTATGGAGTATACCGTAAATTTTATAATAAACCAGCTGCGTTCCTGCGGCTGCACCCGCGTTTCATATGTTTTTCACTTCGTAATATACTTTTTATTTTTTTATACGGATCCCTAATTATTTTCCACATTTGTTTTGCTGCTTACATTAAGCAATTATATCTCTCATAAATTCAAATACCTGTCAGTAAAACTGTGCATTGTATCGGATTTTATTTACAATTTCATGAGTTAATTTTTTTTTTTATACGGAACCCTATTTTCGAAAAAAACAAAAGTACCCCTAAGTTACGCGGAGTAACTTCAGCTATCTACCAAAAAAGTCACGTCCAAACGATTCAGCTGTTCCGGATATTAACCAGAACAAACATAGAAAAATTTACAAAATAATATTTTTCGTATAGGTACCGTATATACATTCATACCTATTTAGTAAAAAAAATATTCTGACATAACAAGCAGACACTTCAATTTTATTTATTACTATAGACCAGCTCTGTGCTTCGCTCGCGTATACTAACGGACATACAAACAGACAGTTAGACGTTGCCTTTTATATAACGTAAGAATAAGGATGTGTACGAAGGAACAAGGCAATGGTAATTTTCTGAAACAGGGTTTTTATTTGCTGTTATACTTCAAGTCAATGACTTAATTAAGTTTATTTCTAACGTGAAATTATAATAACATTTGTGTTAAATGCAAACTAGATATAATTGCTTAATAATTGGAACATTTAACACTACGATTTGGAATTCAAAAGGGTTAAATTATGGCGTAACAAAAAATTAGATAAAATAATGTATAGACAAAAACCAATTTTTACTAAACTAAAAAATACACTTTGTATAGGTATTTATTATACAAAAACTTGGCTAAAAATAATACGAAAAACATATTTTGTAACTATCAAAACACGTGGCACGTACTGAGCGCCAAAATGAATCGATAAATACGCAAGGTCATTGTCAGCCAGTCACTTCACGTGTCTAGTCTCTTTCTTTTTCTATACTCTGTCACAACCTTGACTGTTCTTGGGTCATGTTTTTTTTTGAGAACAACATATTTTAGAGATGTATCGAGCAAGACGCACAAAGGACGTTAGCGTTTATTCGATCATCCGCTTCACAGTCTGATCGTTTGGTTGTTTACCTCATTATTATATTGACTTTATGTTTTATTGTTTCCAAAAGTTTATTCACTTTTTTGATAAAATCTAGCTTTTCCACATTAGAATTTACATACATACATAACGTCACGCCTCTCTCCCATAAGGGTAGGCAGAGACCACATCCTTCCACGTCCTACGATCCTGACACACGTCTTTTGCTTCTTCTACTTACATTAGGACCTTTAAACATGCTCTTCGGTTATGGGTACTTTTGACTTGGCATTTCTCCAGAATGTCCTCGATCTGGTCGAGATGCATTCGTCTAGGACGACCCTTACCAGCTTGCCCGAAGATATTCGCCTTTTAAATTTGTTTCGTCAATCTTCTTGCATCCACCCTCTCTACATGTCCAAACAAATTAAGCATCCCTTTCTCTATCTTTGTCACTACATCCTCTATCACACCACAACGTTTCCTTATCACACTATTCCTTACTTTATTTTCATTTGTTTCATTTCCGTTCACACACAGTACAGTTATAATTCGCTCATGATCTACCAATAATGAAATACGTTAAAAAAAAATCAATCCGAAAATTATACTTGTACTATTCACATAAATCATTTTAAATAATTCATATGTTAAAAATAACACCAACAAGTTATAAATTTATAAAGTTATAAATTTCAGTCAAATAGCCTTTTATTTAAAGATAATAAATTGTTATTAATGTTTTTCCACTTCGACCTAGACCAAAAATACAATTTAATTTAGTCCAAGAGTTGTAATTTAGCTTTGGATAATCCCAAAGGTTAACCAGTTTGATATCATTAGTTTTTGTCTTCATAAAATCTCGCTCGTTGGCAATCTTTCAAAATCTATTTTTCTAAGAGCACTTATTTAGTTTCTATTTAGACATAACAGCTGTTGTTGGCATATTTGCATTTTTAAGGTTTTAATTTTACTGCCGTTGTTGACATCTTAAAAATAAAGACAATTAGCCTTTACGATGCACTAAATTAAAATTTAAAGAGTGCATCCGATGACGCAGATAAATTGTTTTGAAAGTGCACACAAACGACTGCAGAAAGTTAATTACTTAAATACATATTTAGTTTTGGAGATAGGTTCCAGGTAGGTTCGGTTAAGAGTTATTTATGTATGTATTTTTTTCTTCAAAACCTTTTATATACCATACACTAGCGCAAATTTGTTTGACTTATGGTTTCACGTGGCGAAAACAGAAAATTTTTCATGGAAGCCTAAAACTATAACCAATTACTCTCGTCGAATATTTCAGCTCAAGTAAGTGCTCAAGATTCTAAATTCAAAATGATTTTCTAGAATTCACACTAAACGAATGGTAAAATTAAAATGTGTTATTTATCTTTTATGAATATCAATTGATTGAGCGTATTCCTGAAGATTACATATACTATTTATTCAATTGTAAATTCACCCGATAACTTAAGTTATGTATTTATGTATTAAAATACACATATTATTTAAAATACAGTACTTACAATCAATTAATCTATCGATAAAAGAAGTGGTTACAATAAATTTCAACACCGCGCACCATTTCCAATAACCGTTTCGCATACAACCATCGGTTTGTATAAACATTTAATGTTTCGATCACGTGCTCTAAACTGACGTGTGGTATCGTTGCGCCAATTGTATTGGCATTTACCTAAAAACGATAAATTAATTTTACAACCGACTTCTATTGTTATTAACAACGCTTCATAAGCGAAGAAGGCCGCGATAATGTTTTAAATTATTTTATGTTTCACTCCATTATATTTTATGACTATCACTAGTCATGGAGACTGTTGATAGAAGTGAAAACTAGAAATTTGGAAAAAATGTTTTTTTTTTTTCTAATTTAACATCACCTAAGATTTAACATATAACATTTATCTGTTTTTTACATTTATTAACGCTTGGAACAATAATTATATAGTTTAGTCATAATCAAAAGAAACGATAAAAGCTGCTTAATTATACATTTTAACATTAATCTCTAGCATTTAATGCCATCTTATACTTGACATAGTGTAGCATGTTGGCGGCTGACGTCGTAGTATCGGTAACGCGAACCTATAAATTTTTCCACTAACGAGAATCGCTCAACAACGCCAAATAAGGTTGGCGCTTTAATATATTGTAGGAATGTGACGATGGTAATTTTTGTGTCGATTCAGAATGCTGGGTCAGTAATAAGATGGATGAGACAGTCCTCATTGCATGTAGCTGAAATCCGAATGTTGAGATGGATGTGTAGTGTCACAAGAATGGATAAAATAAGAAATGAATATATTATATAGGGAGTTTGAAAGTAGCCCCAGTGGTAGAAAAGTTGAAAGGTTCCCGTTTGTCGTGGTATGGACATGTTATGAGAAGAGAGGAAGCGCATGTGAGTAAAACAGTAATGCATATGAATGTGGAATGATGGAAAAGTAGAGGAAGGTCAAAGAAAGTGTGGATGAAGTGTGTAAGGGATAATATATATATTTATTCGTGAAATAAATAAAATAAAATAAATAAAATAAACCATTCACTAAAATGATAATTGATCACAAGTAAACATAACAATTTATACTCTATACTAATAAATAAAATCCGAGTGTTTGTTTGTAATGTCAAAATTATTTTTTTTTACTAAATAGGTATGTATGTATATGCCGGTAATCTCCGGAATGGATTTTGACGGGTCTTTTTTATAGATAGATGAAGTTACTCCGGGTAACTCCGGTTATTTTTAATTTTCGAAAATAATTAGGGATCCGCGTAAAGAAAATAAAACTCATAAAAAAATTAATAAAAATCCGATACAATGCACAGTTTTAAAGGTAAGTGCTTGAATTTATGATAAATATATTTACTTTGTCTTAGTACTCAAATTTTTTTTAGGAAAATAATTACGGTTCCGTATAAAAAAATTAAAACGCACTGAAAAAACATATAAAACGCGGGCACAGCCGTGGGGACACAGCTAGTATTAATATACAATTACAACCTACAATATTAGGGCAAACAAATAATCTTGGGGGAAAATGTTCGCCTTGCTTACTACTGCTGGTCAGAAATGTCCAAAATTATAAACTCTATCCAGAGAATAACATAATTAAAAACAAACCATTCCAATCGGTTAAGTGGTACTTGGGTTAGAAGCTCAGTAACGGGCAGCCGTTGCTTGTTGTGATATGGGGTGCATGTAAGGGTGACAAATAATTCAAATAGGTTAGAAGTTACTGCAGCCAATTGTTTCTTGCGCATTACTACCACAGAGAATTTAATGGATTTAGATTACAGGGAATTGGTTCGTATGATTGAGTAAAAACATTACAATTATTTGTTAATTCTAGTTATGAATTCTAGAAGATTTTTGACATAATTTAGATCTATAGCCTACTTATTAGAAAACAGCCAGGAAATTCATGGGAATTAAATCTTCAGTCACTCATTATCAATGGAGAAATATAATAAAATACAAAAATTATTTAGTGATACGTTTGTCTTATTCTTAAGTTTATTTTTTGTAACAAAAATATATATTCATTTTATTACATTAATTAAGACATCTCAGATTTGATGTTAAGCTTCCTATAATTTTGTTCGTCATTGAGATATTCATTTGCCAATAAATAAATTATGAGTATTTATATTTGAACAGATGACGCATATAATATATATTTTAATATAATTTATACAAACGGAATAATGTAGTGGAATAATTGATTTGTTAATTCCATGTATTCGAGGATGTTTTACAATTAAATATGATTTATTAATCCTATTTTACAGGTTCTTTCTTAAAAAGCAAAATAAAAAAATCGATAAAATTTTCTTAAAATTAACAGTGGAATTATATCTACCCAACCAATCCACCAAAATATTATCAAACCTTGACACATTATTATTAGTAACGCGTGAAAAAATTCTCTAGTGTTAAATTCGCCAAGGTCGCGAAAATAATGTCTATATTATTATTTTATTTCTTCAAAAAGATTCACTCACTGTAATGAAAAATTTTCCGTCAACTTAAAAGAAGATCACTGAGTAATTTCTTTGTTTGTTTATTTTGCGCATACGTTAAAACGGTAAACGCCATGTTGAAAATTTTAAATATAGAATTGTTTGAATGAAATTACTGCGTCAACGGCTGGCCGTTTCTTGTAGTATTTCGATTTTTTTAAGTCTTTCTACGTCACATGCTACTCCAATGCTCTTTGGGATGTATCGAATAAATTTAAAGTTGAATAAATAAGTCGTTTTATATTTAGTGAAAGATACTTTTGACGTAAGCGTATGCCCGGTGTGTGTGCGGTATAAATAACACTATATTGTAAATAGCGTGTTAAATGTAAATTTCGAATGAAAGTGTTTTTGACCTACATTTAAGGTATAGTTCCGACGTAGAACGTGTATGCCGATTACTATTCTGCTTCAGGATTTCTGTACTGGTATTAACGTGGTCCTACATATTATGTGTCATGCGTAATGGCGTCCGTCGCTCTTTTGCATTGTTGCCCTAGAAAGTACGTGTTCAGTAATCTACAGTATCTTAAGAAAACCCAGAGTATTTAAAACCTCTTTAGGGTATTTTTAGATGCATATCAATGTTATCAAACGAAACCAAAATGTTTAATAATAATATTTTTTATTTCGAAATAATTTCATGTAACATTTTACATCATAATACAGATTATTTAAATACATCTAATAAAGTTTCTGTTGTTCATTTTTGCACTATTATTGGCCACTTTAATAGACATATGTAGGTAAACATCAATCTTTGGATGCAAATAGGGCGAGTTAACATTGAACTACGCTAACTGATGGATCATGTTATATTGATATAGAAAACTAATTAGGAATGACCTTCATTTTTGCAGTGACTTATTTATTAAGAGGTTTCGCATGATGCTTTTTTAGCAACTTTTAAAACACCTCGTCGCCTTGGTGATACGTGGTGAGATTTTAGACTAAACCCAAAATTAGGTGTATTCTTTTAGTAGAAAAACATATTTTAAACTTTTAAATATAGGTTTAATTCTAGAAAAAGTAGGAAACCGCTGCCTGGCAACCGCTAGTTGATAAGGTCACGCGTCGTTTTTAGATTTATATATCGTGAGTTTAACAAAAAAAACACACACACATGATATCTCACTGAACCCCCCGTTGTGATAATTCGTGAGTTCTTCGAACCTCCCTTTCGAGCCTCACATTATTAATAGACTATCCTTAAGTGTTCAATATTTGGTATAACAATTTGTGCAATGCAAATCTCGTGTAATGTAAAATCTTTCGGAGATAAATAATATGTCAACACGGTGAAAGTAAGTCAAGATTTAGTTGAAGAGTGACTCATACAAAAAATTACCGAGACTATGATTTGCGAAAGTGACACAAATGTGTACCAATGTAGGTATACAGTTAACAAAACGTGAGGTGATCTGGTCTTATCGGCCTGCGGTCGGTGTACCGTAAACGTCGTATTTGTTAACGGAATTATACGTTAATTGTTAACTCAACGCTGTTATCGCCGAAATGGCATTATTCGTCATTTAACGTTAAATCGTCTGTAGTAATTATTTCAGGATGTCGCTGATTCACCGCGCGATACGAGACCGAGTTGTTCCTGTTTTATTCCTGTAATTATCCGTTGATAACAGTTTTGTAATAATAACATTGCGGTTGGAATGGTGCAACAGTAATGGCTATATAAAAGTTAAAGTTTGTTTCTCTCTCAAACATTAGAATTTTAGGATCATTGAGACATGAATTTTTCAATATGAGAAACTCATGTTTGAAATTTCATAATAAATATAGAAAAATGAAAAAGATAAGCAAAAATTAATCGTATACCTTGTGAAATGTTTCTATATGTTTATTTACAATAAAAACTTTTTGGTGAAAATTTATGAATTTATTATACTTGTACGTTTGTTTTACGTCAGTTTTTAGAAAACGTGCTGCGATCTCCAACTGGGGAAGGCTTCGTTGTCGCCGGCAGCGTGATGGCTAAGTGCTTTAAGGCCTCGCCCCAATTTCTAGTGTAACTGTTAAGCCCCTTCAGGTCAACAGCGTTTAGACTATTAAATGCAAAAACGATAGTAATGGGGAGGGCTTTTGGAGACAACATTTATTTTTAGCATTGCCCGTCTGCTGTTCTACGTAACGGGCAGGTAGCGAATAAAATATTTTTTTTAAATAATCTGTTTATTTACCAAGTTTACTTGTGTAAATAATTTTATTGTCATTCTATAATTAATAAATCGTCGATTTTCTATTATTTCTAATTATTTTTCATATAATGTCTTTTTTGGAAATGCAAACGAGCAACTTTTGCCACGAGAACGAAATTTGTTAGTAAAGAATTTCATTCTGTTTCACTTCTATATAGTCTTCAGTCATAATAATCAACGTAATGTCTTAGTTTGGCAGTTTCGAATGTGTTAAGTGATTATATTTTCGTTGTCATCAATTTAAATCCGTGCATAATGAATAAACCGCTGTATTAACTTCCTACGTCTAATGACGCATGCGAGCAATATTAAAAGCGTCAAAGTCAAGTGCCCTCCGTAAATGGCGGTGGGTACAAAACGTATCTAATATAAAATCAGCTGTGGCGTCAGGCGTCAGCCGGCGTCAGATATTACGGGGCATAGTTGGCGCGGCGCCATCTTGCGACTGACTTTTAGGTGCGTTTCCACCTATATGATACGTAAACATTTACAATGGGATACTTGAATTTTTTTTTATAAAGTAAATATACATAAAAAATCATACATGCTTATTTATTTGTTTCCATTTTAACGACCTTTTTTTTTTTTTTTTTTTTTTGTCGGGGGGAAATGCATTTACGCACTACCCTTATCTATTGTATTTGGAAGATCAGAGTCCCCCAAATACAATAGATAAGGGGGCACGGAGTGACGAGCTCCGTGCCAGTGTGGGACTCACCCGGGCGTGAAGCGCCCGGAAATACCCACTAAAACCCCCCGGAGCCGTCCGCCGAACCGGAGCCGTCCGCCGTCCATTTTAACGACCTAAGTTCTGCTTACAAGTGATAATTTAAAAAAATCTAAATTTTGCTTCATCGTATAATGTCATATGGATAGAGTTTTTTTTTCCAATCTTATATGAAGTTTTCAGCCATCTTGCTATAACTTTCCAAAGTGTTTTGAGGTACCTTAGAATTCGTGTTCTATGTTAATATTTTCAATATACTAGTGTGCACAATAACCACACTATATCGCGCAAATGACCACCAAAATTACATAATGTAGGTACAAATAACCAAAGTTAATAAAAAAAAACTATATGACAGACTTAGAACTCGCTACAAACTCAATATTTATTCCTCTAAAGAAAAACAACGATGACTAAGGAAGTAAGTACGTCATTTTTGACGTGAATGAATTATATTTAACAGTTAAAGTTATAAATAGCCATACATATCAATTTAATATAAACAAATAAATAAGTAAAACAATTTAAAAAGAAATTGTTTTCAAATTTTTCATCATACGGATTAATTATTTATTATTATTAATTAAAAGATATGCCAATGGATCTGTGTGCATAATTATTCACTGCATAATATCTCTAAAATCATTCTTTTTCAAATCGACTAAAGATCTGTTAACCCTAGTGTCCTCAATTAAGGCTTGAGGTGCTCAGTCGAAAAAATAGTTACAAGAGTACCATAGTCGTGTGGACTTTGGTTTGGGCTGTTACCTGTGATAAAAAAATCCACAGAATTTGCTCTAGTTAAACTCTAGACGGTTAATGGAAAAATAAGCGCATGATCGCAGTGTAATGCATGTGATGATAGTATATGTATTATTTAGTGCCCCTGTATTGCACTAGCGGCGGGTACACGAAACTCCCCATTTAGGTAAAGGATCACGTCTTGGGTGGCTGCTGGAGGGAATCCCGTATTGCAACAGTTATTAATTACAAACAACCGCTTCAAATGCGTTAATTTTAATAGGTTAACAACATTTAATATCAAAAATAATGTTTATTATCATTAGCTTGAACGTACTTTTCTAGAACATTCTACATTCAAAGAAAGAATCTTTACCTCGTCGTTATAATATTGCACAGATAATGTAATTTCAATATAGTTGTTTATCTGGTTCACAACTCAGATCAAGCCACTATTTAGAAGATAGATTTTATATTTTAAGTATACTATAAATATAAGGATTAAAGATTTTAAAATAAAACATATCATAGCGCTTTAGATAGAATCTATTTTAAGCTGAAATCGCAAAAAAATTGATGTCATTCAGACCCAAAAGGCATGCTTAAATTCACTTAAGATTCGGCTAATGCTAATAACTCGGATAGTTCTTATAAATGTTTATAAAGTTTATAAACAAACTGCGTTTAATTTCATAATTTAAATGATACTATTGTACAAATAAAGGAGATGGAAGCGATACGAAGACGCCGGCGCCGTCGGGACGCTCATTCGGCTGACTCGGTCGGACTAAACGACTATGTAAATTTTCCTAACGCAATCTTAATGTTAAACTAAATAGCAGTGATCCGAATAAAGGTTATAAAAAACGCATTCTCTATAACTGGATCCGAATGCCGGAAATTGTCTTCTGATAAGTTATCGGTATTTGTTTCTTTTAAGGAAACAGTAGAAATATTTATGATAATAGAAATATGTAAGTGTAATGCGATCTTTATTGTTCATTGATTAATGTTTATTGATATTGTTTTATTATGGAGTCATAACTAGTTAGCTATTTATATGTGAAATATAAAGTTATCATGCTATTTTCATTTAGTTAGTATGTAATGGTTAGTTTAGGTTAGGCAGTTTTGCATTTGCACAATGCAACGCACCAATGAAAGTTAGTGCAATATTATATTGCTGTTGTTGAGTAAGGCTGGCCATGAGTTGTGGTGATTAAATAAATATTCCGGTTTCCCAATTAAATATTTATTACTGTTTACTGATATTATTCTCAGATCACGTTAAGTTGGTTAAGGAACAATGTAAAGATGCGTGGCAAGTATATTTTGACGTGAGATCACGTGAAAAGGGTATTTGGTACAGAACCATCCAGCCACACATATCTCTACATCCGTGGATAAACGCCATAAAGTGTGACAGAAATTATCTAAAGACTGTCCTTAGACTTCGTTCGGGACACATTCCATCAAACAAGTTTGTATTTTTGATGAAAAAGAACCCATCGCCAAACTGTACTGAATGTGGAGTCATTGAGGATGTTCAACATGTCCTGATGGAGTGTGCTCGGAATGAAACTTATAGAGTATCATGTTTTGGACCGAATAGAACTACTAGTATAGGCTTGCCTAATAGTTTTTTAGCAGAACCAACATCCAAAAATGTCAATATGTTAGTTAAGTTAACAGAGTTAGGTTTAAGTTTATCATAATATTGTTTTATCTTTCATATGTACATATATTCATTTGTTATTCCTTATGGGACGATATTATCACTCTGCGACGAAGTCCTTAAAACAATTAACAAAAAAAATCACAATATTACGAATAAAATATCTAAACATGTGTTACTTACAAAAAATTATATGAATAAAAAAATCAAATACAAGCATTAAAATCACAAATAAAGAAAAGAATGTCAAGCGATGATAACTTGTGGCGGTTTCGTAACCGTTGCACTTATAGGTTCCGATTGCACATTCCCAATTGTAACGGGAGTAATTTGTTTCAATACCCATTTCTTAATATTCGCTTTACAGCGATTTATTCCAATGTATAATATTATGAGGCACAATAAACTTAGTACCAGAACAGCGACTAGGCCAAATTTGTTCACCTTCGCATCCACGGCTGCTGTGTTCGCATGGACTTGAGCTATCACAACAAGCTCGTTAGACTCTTTATTATTGTAATTGCCCATAGTTATATTTATAAGTCAACACAAAAAATACTTCTGAATTACGATGCTGCTAATAGATAAATGCCAAAAAACTTTTTGCAATAATTGAAATATTACCTTGGAATTAAAATATTAGGTAAGTAACACTATATTAAAACGTAAGGGTTTTTCGATGATTCGACCCGATCGACTAACATATGGTGCGAGCGTTAAATCGTCAGCAATTTCCTTTCTATTGTTTGTGGCATCATAATTATTATTTAAAATTTGGTCTGAAATTAAATATGCTGGTTTTACACGATCTATTGCAATGTTTAATCGTCTATTAGGTAATTGCAACGTAAATAATTTTGAATTTCGCTTAAAATAACGCGATAAGGACCTTCGCAAGTAGGCTGTAAAGTAAAAACATAATCGGAATTTTCTAAATCTGGATGAATGAATTTATTTTTCCTAATGCATACAACAAACTTTAGGATTTGTATTATTTAATTTATATGAAAGTTCCAGCTTTTCTAAAACGATCTAGATCAAATCCATATTTTTTTACAGAATTTTATTTTAGTTTTCATTTAATGTTTTTTTTTTTAACTAAAACATCAGAGTTGTTTGAAGGTTTGAACGAACCTTCTATAAAACAGAAAAAGGGGAAATAAAAAAGAAATCATTATTATTTGCGCATTATTTATTTTTGTAAGGTTAATTTTTTTATGTAAAAAAGAAATATCAAACAGAATTTATTTTTAAAAGTGGTCTCTATCTGCGCATGTAAGTGTTGCCAAATCGTACGTTACTGTTATGAAAATATGAAAAAATGAGAAATAAAATATAAGTAAATGGATGATGAAAAATTTATTGCCGTTGTAACACATCTAAATTTTGTAACATACTACAATTTGTTTATATGTGTTTTTATTTAGGTTAAGTAGATATTTCGTAATATCAATAGTGTTTGATTCAGTTTATCTGTTATTCAATCTATCAATATGGTATGGTATACCTCAATTAGAAAGGAATATTGTATAAATCAGCAGTCCTAATAAATATTAGTTTTAAACCCATAATCAATACAGAAAAATAAGAGAAAAAAAAAATGTTTATACATATTTTTAATAACAATTATAACATAACATAAGCTCACGCCTGTTATCCCCGAAGGGTTAGGCAGAGGTGAAATAGCGAACTACACAATCCACATTTCGGCGAGCTTAGTTCCGTCCCAGATGTGACAGGGGGTGAGCCTGTCTCCATATCGGGCACAAATTCCAGACTGCTGGATGATACTGAGTAGAAAACCAAATTTTACCGTACCGTAATACAAATGCGCCACCGACGCAGTCAGGCAGTATAACAATCGTAAATTATTTATAATATTATTTTAAAAACCGGTCCCATGAACTCAAGCTAATGAAAGTCCTGAACTCAAGCTAATGATTAAAAAATTTAACAAAAATGTATTCTACAATAATATGTTAATTCAATTAAATGTCCAACCAATTTAAATATTTTCAAAATACACGTTAAACGGCGTTAACTTATGATGACTTGTTTTGAAAATTTGTACATAATCTAATTCTTATTAATTTAAGCGATAAACGATTACGTTAATGTGGAAGTATATAATGACGTTACGCACGTAAACGTTCGATCACCGTCTAAAATAAATGATTGACGTCGGTGTGATTTTGATGTTTCTATGTACCTACATAACAGTTTATTACTTGTAATTTTCCTATGAAATTCGATTCTGTCAATGTGGAATCAAGTTTGTTATTGCTTTTAGGAATTCTGTAGAAAGAAATAAATTATGATTGTTAAAATGAAATCGACGTGAGTTGTTTATACACACGTATGTCAGTGAATGATGTATACTATAAATAAATAAAATTGAAGTGACTGTAATATCGAAAATAATAGCTTTTTATTAAATATATATGAATGTATATATTTAATGTAACGTTACATATATCAAAACAAGACGAAAAATCAAAACTTTTGTCTGTTTGTTCTGGCTAATTTTCGGAATGGTTGGACGGACCGACTTTGATGAGGCTTTTGCTGGCAAATAGTTAAGACTTAGGTTAAAAATATAATAAAAATATTCAGGGTTCCGCGTAAAAAATATGATACGCGAGTGGATTCGCAGGAACAAATAGTTTTCATATAGTGCTTTAGCTAAAGATAGAAAATATCTTATAATTAACAAAAAAAGGCGTTCCAATGTCCGTCATTAGGTCGCCAGCCTGTCATCGCTTCGGCTGTTCTAATTTTCTACATCTGGATTATTTTTCATAACAATTATTTTAAGACCCCTATACAAAGTCTTGGACGCGGGAAATTTGGTGTCATCTAGTTGTTCTTGTTATTCATTAATTTGCGTTATTTGACATTATAATAAATAATTAATGTATATATGGGTAATGATAATAGGAACCTAAGAGGGGAAGATGAAAACAAAAGATGGATGGACTGTGATAAAGATGCTTAGAAAGAGATGATCTTAAATAGAGACGACTGGAAGAGAAATCGACAAACTTTATAATGATTCGACTTTATATCCAGATTACTAACGCAGCTTATAAATTATTTAAAAAGTAAAAAATATCAGCACTTAAACTACCGGCATAGTCAGAATGACTGAACACGAAATAAGATTACTTTAACGTCTGTAGCAGCGAAATAAAAAATTGACACTGGCAAATGTATAGGTTGTGCCAAGAAAAGAGAAAAAAAGAAAGGTGTTAAACCAAATAATTTAGCGTCGCTAAGTGTCAGAAATAAACATTATTGGGGTATATCAATTAATATGTATACGTTAAAAGTATTTGACTGAAATGATCGATGGTAACAAACGCCCCAGAATTCCATCGAGTCATTTTACAACCGTCCTTAACCCAGATGCGGTTGAGTCGAAGAAAACTAAGACATTTTACAGATTTGCGCTTCGATGAGTCACCGTAGCCACGATCACTGCCGACGGACACCGCATTGGTTAAAACACATTTGTATTCGAAATTTGAATTATTGTCATATATTATCTACAAACACGAGCGTGTAAATAGTTTGTATTACGCAGATAGCTATTATTTATTTCAAATGAAAGCGTTCGTCAACTGCCACGTAAGAACGAATAGGAATAAATTTTATTTATTTATAAAACAAATGTATCCTGTGGCTCTTGGGCGCATAAAATATTTTCTACAATTAACAATTATTGAAGTTATACATACTTCTATTGGCGCGTTAGGGAAAAATGATGAAAGTAAATTTTTCGATGCAACCGTTACGAAAAAACGACAGCCTGAAGCTATCTGTCAACGTTTTAGTTGTTTCTATTATTACGTCAAAGAAGTATTAATTTCTCACGTGCGTGCATAAGTACACACACACATTACTAGAAGCTGGATATAATTGAGATTGTAAAGAATAAACAAACAGAACTATTTTTTAATTATAGCTCTTTTTTTCGAATTAGCTAATGCTGTTTGCAGCTTTACTGAACTTTGGGGCGAGCGTTTAAGATATTTGTGTAGCTATGTATATATAATATTGAATAGTGTATTTTTTTTAGTGCGGTGAGGTTTAAGTCAATTGTAAATTTATGTTTCATAGTTGTTCAAGAAATCTACTATACATTTTGAATTAATTTATTTCTGAAATTGTGTTTTGTTTTCTTTACGGCCATGCCATTCAACCGAAAGACGTCCACTGCTGGAAATAGGTCCGGACCAAAAATCTCTACAACGACCGGTTTTGCGCCACCCGCATCCAGCGAACTCCCTAGAATTTTTTTTTTTCGAACCTAGCTAACGTTGTTGACCGGAAGGGCCTTTACAGCTTCACCGTGACTTTAGAGGCGAGTGCAGAGGGCACTCAACCGCAAAAGGTGACTAGAACAAGGGTTACCAAAGTGGTACGAACCTCGGCTTGGCCGTCACCTGAGTGTAAAAACTCTCTCCCTAGAAATTCACCAGGTTGTCAGTCCACCTTATGGAGGGATTACCCACGCTTGGTCTTTTGGGTACGCGACAGCCATTCCAGAAACAGTTGGCCCCATCGAGCATCGATTTTTATAGGTTTATGCATTTATTATTTAGTTATATTTCATTTTACATCAAACGTTAAATTTAAGTAAAAAAGACATATGTATAATAGAAATTATTTTCACGAAGATTTATTTATTGTTCAGAAATTTATGTTGGCGTTTTTATAACTAAATCTATTCTTTAGTCGAAAATTATTTGCAAACTATCTCATAAAGAATTACTAATAAAGTTTTTTTTAAATAATATTAGTTGTGATAAATAAGAATTTGCGCTTTTAAATAAAACCATTTAAAATAAAAATAAAATAACTCCGTGGGTTACAAAATTGCGTTGGAACATTTATCTATTCATCGTGGGAACGTGTGATTTACATACACAATTCTGCCTGTGTCACATGTATAGATTATTTTTTCAATCATTATATTTTTTCTAGCTGAGTGCCCGCGGCTGCGCTCGCGATTCATATAAATTTTAACTGCATAATATAGTTTTCAATTTTTTTTTATACGTAGCCTTAATTATATTCGTAAAATTATAATGGTACTATAATAAGATAAAGTAAAAATATTTCTTATAAAAAATATTTTTTTTACTCGGAACCCTAATCATTTTAGAGAATTAAAAGTAACCTAAGTTACGCCGAGTAGCTTCAGCTATCTACCAAAAAAATCCTGTCAAAATCCACCCAGCCATTCCGGTGATTAGCCGGAACTAACAGACAGATAAACAGATAAAAAATTGTGTTTTTAGTATAGTTGTCGTGTATATACATTCACATCTATTTAGTAAAAAGAAAAAAATCACGTTACAAACAGACACTTCAATTTTATTTATTGATACAGATAAAAGGCAACGTCTGCCTTTCCATATGTCTGTTCGTATGTTGCCTTACAATCACAAACCGATTTAAATAAAAACAATTTTTTCGTATATGTATTGTGTAGTCAAATTTTTGTATTATATAATATATGTATTTTGCTAAGTTGAATATTACGTAAGAGTATATAACAATAGTAAAGTGCGGTAGTTAAGTAGGCAGGTGCATTAGGAGATAATATCAAAATTAAAGTTGTGAACGCTCGCAAACTCCGTCGATGACGTATAGGCAGCCAATTTAGCTGCTTACGATAGCTGGTCGGTCGATACATGGTCGTACTTACGAAGATTAAAAACGAATGAACGCGACTTTAATTTATGACATTTTGTTAACCTAAACCTTGGCGTAATTTTGAAAAAAAAAAACAACGAAAATGTATATTTAAATATTCCTCACCTACCGTCCCTCCATATCATCAAATATGAACAAGACATATTACCCGCCCCGCCCCCCTACTTCCGTGTGAGATTAAAAGTATGTATTTATAATACTTCTCTTGTTATTCTGTAATTACGTATTATTTATGATCAAAATAATTAGAAAAATATATTTGACTTTATTAAAGAAATTCTATATCTTCCTTTTTTTAATTATTACACTTCAATTTTATATATTGGTATTAAATAATTATAAATTCTACTATCAATTTCGATGTATCTATCACATTCGTCGGGCCTCCAGTGACGTTCGCCCTTTTTAGCATCGAATATTGTAGCATTATAATTGGTAGTTTATATTTCTCATGTAAAATCTTAATTTTAAATATGTTGGTAATGATTGATTTTGAAATAAAAGCAGGCAATATCGCTGATAAAGACTAGTGGCAATAAATAAAAACATAATAACTCACAGTTCGAGCACGACGCACATGTATTTCCCCCATTCGTATGAATCGTACAGTTGTATTAGGCGAGGATGTCGTAGTCTTCGCATCACCTCGACCTCGCGTTCGACATTACGTCTCTCGTCCCTCCTGCTGACTGACACCAACTTCGCTGCCAGTTCCAGCCCTGTAGTCTTCTCCCTGCACAGGTATACTGTGCCGAATTTGCCCCTGCACGAAAGATAAATTTTAATCAACATTTTTCATACATACAGACCTATTCCAGCAGTGGACGTCTTTCGGTTGAATGGGTGGATGGACAAAAAAAATTAAAACGCAGCGCGAGCACAGTCACGGGCCTGCAGCTAATATATAAATAATTTACATTTGACGTTTATTAAAACCGGTTTTGATATTTTTATAACAGTAGTTGACGTATCGTTTTATTTATAACATTGATAAATTATTTGAAATATAAATGCTAATAGGTACGAAATATCTTTGATTGAAACTGGACTCGTTTTAACCTTTTTAGCTTTTCTTTTAAAATAGAAAAATTGCATTATGTCGCACAACACCATTTTGTGTAATATTCGTTATTATGTGATAATGAATTTTACACTAAAATCTCTTCTTTTTTTTAAAGAGTTGACAGTATCATCATCCTGTTGACCACCGTGGCTTTTCGCCGGCATATCAGCCTGGCATGTAGCAGTTGCTATCTTTAATTCTATAACGCAAATTATAGGGCCCTATATTGTGTGGTTTTGGTGGCGTTATACATAGTCTAGTTTGTTTTGGTTATTGCCCACAAGTGAATTGAATTTAAAATGATGGCATGAAACGTTTATTCTAAGGGATCCAAGGAATATTCTAGAGGGATTGTCATCATCTTGCAAAAATCAAAATCATAATCAAAAAATTCTTTATTCAATTTGGGCCCTGAAAAGGCTCTTATGAACGTCAAAAAACTACCACCGATTCGGAAAATAACCCAGTCGATAAGAGCCGGCAAGAAACTCGATCTGGTGTTTTTTACATACTCTGTTTTTTTTTAATTATTGAAAATATACAATTTATAATAACAATAAACAGGCTTTAGCGGAAGTACAAAGAGGGTGTCACTTCTAGACATCACTAACGTTCACGTTATGATCCATCCTGTAACCTAGACCTGTAACCTCTATAACTTTGGATATTAAAACCTCTTAAAATGTAAATCGGTAATATGTTTTGGTACCATGTTGTAGAACCTGACACTATTGCCTGAAAAGCTTTTATTGGCCTTACTAAGTCTAAAGCAAGGGACGGCTAATTTGTGATTACTTCTAGTATTCAAATTATGCCAGTCGTTTGCTATATCAGACTAGTTTAATTTTTTGCTAGACTATTGATACAAGATTGAACTTCAGAATCGACAAAAAAGGCCTCATACCCAGTCTTATCACACGAATATTTCTACTACAATCAGTAGTCCTGTCATGGAAAACATTGCAATGAAATCATAGAAGTGATACATTACACTCTGAGTTAAAAAGTTTATTAGTGAATTATATTTAATTACAAATAACAGCAATTACAAGACAGACTGAGGTCACGCCAAAAACTCTTAAAATCGTTTGCGTGGCAGCACTAGTAATATTCGTCCAACATGACAGGCTAAGGAATTAATCCATACTGCCAATTATAAAATCTAATCTTATATCAACGATATTTCAAAACTTGTCAGGGACTTTTATGGTACGCCAGAATACATGTTCTGTTATTATTCAATACACTTGCAAAATAATCAAATTATATCAAGTGTAAATATTTTTAAAATATTTTGTTCCGATGTGAACTTCTGTCTACTACGTTTATTGTGTCTATACAAAAGTCATTAACCTAGAAATTACATAGTTAAATCATAAAGAAAAGCTTTGTTTTGTTTCTGCGATAACATTCATAAATTTACTTTAACAAAAATCTGCAAAAACATTACCCACATAAAATACAAAATACTAAAAACCAATGTAAAACTGAATCTGTTTGCGATATATATTTTACATTTAATCCTTTGATAGTATATCTATAAATAGGCGATAAATCATAAGATAAGTAATAAAAAAAACAGAGCGCGTATTACTCACCGGCCTATCTCTGAGAGCATTTCATAACATTCATTGACATCCGTATTTCTTTTGATGGTGACATCTCGGTACGGGAACGGTGGTTCGATCTCTGGAATAAATAAATTTACGTTATTGTAAAATCAACTTTGAGGTTGAAGAATATCGGAAACGACTTTTCAGCCTGATAAATAAATATAACATTATTTTATTAAATTAGGTAACATACAGCCATTACATAAACGTATTCCATAAGAGGATACATCAAAAGGCCAACAGTACCATAACTTAAATCTAATAATTAACAGTTGTTTACTAAGGAATCATAACGTACGATCAATAAAATTAAAATAATCAACAGAACAATTAAAAGATTTTTTTAAAACAAACATTAGTATTATGTAATCATAAGTTATAATTATTTTCTATAATAGATATTAGCAAATTTCCTTTTATAAGATGACAGAGTATTTGAAAATATGTCAACATCATTCAGCCGTTTGTTATAGTTACAATAAGACCGTTGAAAGAACAAGTTCCTGAGATAATTTGTTCGACATAAAGGAATATGAAAAGTGTCCTTAGAACGTGTTACGTGAAATAGCCTGGTGCGAGCGGTGGGCGTTACACGTGTTTGGTGTTGGGAAATGCCATAATCGCCACGCTTGGCTGGCGGCTTTGCGATCGCAGTAGGTTGTGGTGCACAGAGGATGCCCATCCCTTGGTTTATCCCTTAGTCGCCTTTTACGACACCCGCGGGAACGATATGGGGTGGTACTATTCTTAGCCGGCACCACACGACAACTTTCATTGTATTATTGTATAAAAAAATATATGTTATGAATATATCCCTTATTAGATTAACTTTCTTAAAACTTACAAGTAAATGTTTACAATTTGTAATAAGATGTCAGATTTCTTGTATTGTTACTTATGAATTTATCAATGTGTTGTGTATTATTATACATCTATACTAATAAATAATAATGAAGTGTCTGTTTGTAATGTCAAAATAACAATTTTTTACTAAATACATATGAATGTATACACGATACCTACACCAAGAATGTAATTATTAAAAATTTTATCTGTCTGTTTGTTCCGGGTAATCTCCGGAACGGTTGGAAAGGATTTTGACGAGACTTTTATGGTAGAAAACTGAAATTAATTAACTTAGCTTACTTAGGGCTACACATATAAAAATAAAACTCGTGAAATTGTGAATAAAATCCGATTCAGTGGTCAGTTTTACGGGCAAGTGTTTGAATTTTTGACAAAAAAAAAATTACTATCTCTTAATCTTAAAAAAAGTATTAAGGTTCCGTATAAAAAAATTACAACGCAATGAAGAATTTACAAAACGCGGGCGCAGCCGCAGGCACACAGCTAGTATTAAATAGGACTGACGCAAAACATGGATGAATGGTGTAAAAATGAAGAGTATGAAAAATGAAGAGTAAGCTTATACGTACGTATCAGTTATGCAATGGAATTAACATAACGGAAGAAGTAACAGAAAAAATTTACACCTTTTTATTGTCTCCTTAAATCTCAGAGACAATCCGAGTTTTGTTTAATTTTTTTGTGGCTTTACCCTATATTTTTTTTACAATTTTACACTAGTGGCGTAACTATAGGGCGGCAGAGCTGGCAAAATGCCACGGGCACCAGCCCGATGGTGCACCGCCCCGCGAAGCCGCGAAACTTAGAAGAATCCTAACATTTTAAAAAAAATTCAATAAAAATTATAAATACAATTAAAGTTAGAAACGACTAAATTTTTCAATACTTTAGTTATCACTCTAGTAATTTATTAAAATCTCAACGTGACTATTTTTACTGGGGCCCCATTCAATGAATTTGCCACGGGCTTCAGATAGTATACTTACGTCACTGGTTGCATCACTTGCTTATACCCTGCAAGTGGAAAAATCCATCCATTTAACCATAAGCATTGCTGGAAATAGCTATCCCCCAATTAGAGAGGATTGCCATAAACGCCACGCTTGTTGGGCAGGTAGGCGATTCCAGAAACGTGTTTTGGTACTCAGAGGATGATGCTGCCCATCCCTTGGTTTATGTCCCTTAGTCCGCCTTTTGCGACACCCACAGAAAGATATGGGGTGATACTATTCTTAGCCGGCACCTTAAACTTTGTTGATGATGACGATAAGTTAAATGACATGAAAATCTTTCATGTAGTGACTAATAAATAAGAATCTAGTAAATTTTATTGATTATATCCCGTTAGTAATTTAATAAATAGGAAAAACAAGTTTGCATGTGTATGTTGTAATAATTTACTGCAGTAAATAAAATTTAAAGTGTTTGGAATTTAGAATGCAAGTGCTCCGGTCTCTCCGGTGGAACGTTGAGAAGGCGAAATACGTAATGCCATTTATTATGCACCTCACGGTTTGACCCAGTTACCTATCTGGTAAAGTGCACTTTACGGCTTGCTTTATAATATACTCAATTGCTAAATATTTATTTTACCTTTACAGACTAGTATAGCGATCGGTTGTTATTTAAAAACTTTCCACTGGTCTATTTTTGAATGTTTATTGATCGCGATTCATAGAAAAGAAAGTGTTTTCACAAGAACTCAAATGATATATATATATATATATATATATATATATATATATATACAATACAGAATAGCAATTTTTAAAATATGTTAAATAAATTTCTATGTTTTTGGCCATATCGGAATTTACTTATTTACAAACCAAAATAATATATTTTACATTATAATTAAGACTTAATTATTAGGTAGTTCAAATTTATATTAATCTGTCAATTTTATATCGGCAATAGTCATCTGAGAAAAAATGGTAATGAACAAATGGAATGAAATTTCCCCATTGTGAACTCATATATTATTTAAAAAAGTAAGTACCTAAATAGTTAGCGTTTAATATAAATCTGTCATCATTTTTTTACCGTTTAGTTTTAGTATTTGATAACAATTTAACGGAAATTAAGTGACTATATGACCTCTTTGAGAGTGGTAGATAGATACCTAAGTGTGTATTAGAAAATATTCTATTGAGGCATTTATGGCGCAGTTGGTAATGCTGTCAGGTTCCGCATTGATGGGTGCAGGTTCGAACTCATTTCTTATCCAGTTCTATAAAGAGTGGTCGTAGGTAGATGGTAATAATACCCCACCTAAGTTGCTACCACCCTCATTTCTGAAAACCTGTCACCTAACACCAATCCAGACAGAGATTATTAGAAAATACCCTACCACCATGCTATGATTTCCTCACGATGTTTTCCTTCACCAAAAGCTCGGGCTTCTTTAAGATTTGGATAAGTGGGCTTGAATCTGCGTCGATTGACGCGGAATCCAATCATACTACCAATTGTTCCATCATAGCTTCATCGTCCTTTGTGATTAACAGTCATCGGTTTAATTATATTGATCTACGTGTCTATATAAACATAACATAAGCTCACGCATGTTATCCCTGAAGGATTAGGTAGAGATGAAGAAGCGAACTGCACCACCTACATTTTGCCGTGCTTAGTTCCGTCCCAGATGTGACAGGTGGCGAGCCTGTCACCATATCAGACACAAATTAGTAGTAAATTAGTAGAAAAACTCAATATCACTTACCCGACCAGGGGATCGAATCCGAGTCCTCAGAACGACAGTCTATATAAAACATCATACTAATTCTGTTTCAGGTGGAATACAACACCGTTGGCAAGGGATCAAGTGTTTACAAAAAGCGAGCGCAACAAGCTTGACCTCTGATACAGATCGAACTTTTGTTTAGTCTAATGAACCGACAGACAGTAACGTGATAACAAAGAAACACTTCAGTCATAATTTATTTATAATAATATTTGGTACGCATAATTAACATAAAAATATACTGCTATAAGTATTTTATGTTAACCATCTATATAGTGTGGTTTATGAATCATTTTAAAGATCAAAAAAAATATACACTACATTCATAACAATAAAAAATATACACCTATCTTTCATCGATCGTGTTTTAATTTTTTATTCCTTATTATTATAAGTCCCATTGATTATTGCTAATATTGTATGACGTGCTGGATGGATCAATAGAGTTTAATAAGAGATAAACATCTTATTATTATTATTTTAACCTTGATACTGAGTGTTCTGACCGCAAATTTTATTCCGAATCTTAAGTTTCGAGATCAAACAAAAATATGTCGAATTATCTGAGTGACTGACACTGATTTAACATTTCAGAGAGAGATAGAAAAAAGGATTAAGATTTCAGATTTCAGTAGGTAAAAACAGATTAAGATCGCAAATTGAAACCGACTGTAAGTCAGTCACGGGTTGAATGCACTGCACACAGCCGCACGCGTAAGTGACGCGTTCGTCTACCTTTGATACGTGAGATTTGGATTACTCATCGACGTTTTATATAGTTAAGATCATTGTTTGTCGATACTTGTAAGTTGTATATATGTTTATACGTATTTTGATACATCAGACGCATCATAACATGTACGACAATGCCCCCTACTGTTTCAAGATTCATCGTAAAAGGCTAGTCGCCGACAATATTATTATTAGAAATCTAACTAAATATGCTAATAATATATTATTCATTCAAATAAAAATGTACATTAAGTATATGATTTACATTATAATTAAATAACACAAAACTAAATAATAGTACCTAATTATTACTAATATCTAAAAGACTATAAATAATGACTGCTGTCCAGCTCGCCGCCAGACGGGAAGGTTCCCAGAAGGCTGGGTACATTGCCAGCTTATTCGCTGTGTCATATATTGACCTGCCGTCTGGTCGTGAGACGTGTTGACAGACGACTCGCGAGCTCCTTAAAAAGGCTATGAGCACTCGGACCCCACGGCCTCAGAGTCTCGATTCCAAACGGAACAAATATGTAACCCACACCAAGGGCAACATAGTTGCGCCGCTTGAGGTTCTCCGCTGATGTAGCTCCTGCACCGGTCTTCAAAGAGGTAACTGGTAATAAGAGTACTTAGAGTAACGATTTTTTTTACACGGTATAGGCTCAGTGTTTTTACCACAATCTCACCTGATGTTAAGTGAAGATGTGGTCCAGGATGGTAAACACACTAAATCTAGGTACTGGTTCTCAAGTGATGCTGCCGGAACACACCTATTGGCATTAGGCGACAAGTTTTCAAACTTGAGGGTGGTAGGAGGTAAGAGACCTTTACTTTAGAATAAATATTTTTTTGATTAAAAATATAGATTTACATAGATTAAATCGTAATGCTCGAGGTAGTTTCCTTGAGACGCTTGATTTGATTGTGTTTAAAATTTCTGGGTCTCTGAAACACCATTTACTAACTTAAATAAAAATGTAAAATCCAATAATGATCTACGGCCTTCCAAAGAGTGAAACTTAAAATAATCAAGTCTATCTTGGTACGTACGAAATGTTTTCCCTAGGTGAAATCTGTAAAAAGCATTTCCCCCCGTCAAAATTCATTTACCCCCGTCAAAAAAAAAAAAGGTGAAATCTGTAAGTCAAACGCCACAGCGACCGTTTTTGCAGTCTCTCTAATTTGTTCTTAACAATATCATAGTGAGGGTTCCATATGATATCTTCTTTAAAATTCATATGCTCACTTTAGATTAATATTGGCCATTGGCCAGATATTTTCAGTACCGATTATAAATAACTTGTCAATAGTTCAATATAACTTGTTGATTGTGTTAAATAAAATAATAACGTGACAACTATTACCAGGATGGACAAATTCTCAAACTCGATTTACGGCAATGTGAGAAAATTATGTTTCGGAACACTAGAGGCCAATCAAAATTAAGCTCCATTGGGAGTTGGTCTGGTTTTATTAAAAAGTGAAATGTATTTGAATAGAGAACGCTTTCTGGACTTTCAATATAAAAAAGGAGTTACCACATATAACTATACAATAATAATATAAATGATAAACAAAATATAATCGAAGAACAATGTCGATAAATGAGATTTATGTATCTAATTCGATGATATCATAAAATTCAATGAGTTAAACATGAGATTTACAATGCATCATAATATGTGAAAGAAATAAAAATAGACGTTAAAAAATACAAAACGTATGCCAAATCATTTCGACACGGTATTGTTAAATTGTTAAACAAAGAAAAAGTTGCTAAAACCATCTTGACCTTGTTCGTACTTCTGCCACATTAATTAGTACGTGCGTAACAATTGACTGATATTTCCGAAAACATTTGATCTCAATTTCTTTTAGAAGTCGAATGTTACTTTTTTGAAGTGTAAATTTCTTTAATCATGTTGAGAGATTTTCTGTCGGGAAAGAAAAAAACTTACGGGCTCGCGTCACGACATGCTATAGTGTGTCAAGTAAATGACGTTTAAGCAGTGGCCCTACATACGTTTTTGTGTTGCCTCATCTAAAATATTTTCCCAAAGATGCCCTAATAAATTATTCGAATAGAAACGATTCCTATTAAATTATTATGTGGATTGTTTGAATAAAGTCTAGTGAACTACAGTCCGTATATTAATAATTTCAATTAAGAACGTTTTCTATAAACATAAAGATAGTTTTAGACTAATTATTGCTCAGATCGCTAATATTCAGTTAACAAATTATGAAATTTTTAATTATTCATACTATAATTTAAATATAATAAAAAAAACAGTTTTTCGAAAGCTTCGAGTTTTAATTTCTCTCAGCAGTCACCATGGATGCTTAGTTGTTTTTTTGAATGATTAACCTTAATATTATCGAATGTATTTTGAAAGTAATATAACAATATTATAAGGTTGCCAAATTTCTAAACATACATCAAGATCTATTATAAACACATGATTCTAATTTGAAACTGTTGATGACAAGTGACAGTTTGTTTTATATTGACCGACAAGCGCTGATTAATTAGTAATATTTTTGGTATCGAATCACGTTTTATTATTAAAATTTAATGTTTTTCTTTTTCTTTATCTAACCAACGATACAATTACTCTTGCTTTGGTTGAGTCATTAGTAAATATCGACGCGAAGCGTAGACTACTGACTTCCTTTGACAGATGGGAAACCAGAATGTGTACTTCCTGATATTAAATCAGCATAGTGATGCCTTATGTTAGGAATAGGATTGCTATTTTTCCATAAAAATAGATTTTTTATCGAACTGGCTAACATTGATGATTTGCAGGCCATTGAAAGATTCTCTGCTCCAGAAAAAGGGTCTGAGGTTTGTATGGTGGCAAAATTAGCCGCTCGTCTCTAGCGGCGGGAAATATCCTAAATAGCATGCGTAGAGACGATTCCGCAGTTGACATGAGTTTCTATTGTTGGTTTTTTGATAAATCTTTACCATTATACTATAGTTATTGATTTTGATGCATGTTATAATTTAGGGACAACTTACAGCCAGTTTCGATATGCGATCACAATCTGTTTTACCTACTAAAATCCGAAATATCAATCCCTTTTCTCTCTAAAGCGTTAAATTGGTACACGTGATCATTAGTCAGAAAAATAGATATATTATTGGTCTGATCTCAATCTTAATTTTTAAGATTCGATACTGAAATCCGTCGTTAAACAGCATCGACATTCGCGGAAATTGATTTCTAAGCGCGCTACAACTGAGCCGTTATGGCTTTGGAATTGTTTCTGTTACCTCTTTAGTATTTTAACTTTATAATTTCATGGTCAGGATTTTAATATAAATATTAAATAACTGTACGTTACATAAAGAAGTCCGAGTTTAGATAAGAATTATGCATTTCTATTTGAGTAGTAATCATTTTAAAAACTTCTCTAATCAAACAGGTAACTTATAACATATTTAATTTTACTGCAATTCGATTGATAAGAGGTACTGGAACACGTGAGAAAGTACACGTTCATATTGGTGATTAAAGGTAATTAAGACGTAAGAATGACTTTATGCAGCAAACACTGATAACAGTCCAATTCGTTTCGTTTTTAAAAATACATCCACTTTGAGAATTCTATTTTTCTCGCGTAACAACACATTTATTTATGTGTTTATTACCCTCCTTTATACTTTATATTATAAAAGAAATGCCAAATATATTTATATACATTGCTATATAGTTGACTATATTTAGATTTTCTGGCAGGTGCGAATCTTTAAGAGGAAGTGCGGACTACTTGCCAGGAAAGGCGCCAAAAACTTTTTATTATTAGCTATTTATACCTATGTACTATTCATTATTTTTAATACAGCTATTTTATTCAAAGCCTATATTATTACATCAATGTATAAACAGGAAGACTTAGAAAAATGTATTTTAGGAAGACGTAATACGCGTATTTGAAAAGTTAACCATTAAATGCATGATTTTAAGTATACGGGAAATGGATGTAGCGAATGGGATAATTACACTGTTTTACAAGAAAATAAGATACTGTATTTAGGATTGTCACTAAAGCTAACATAATTAATTATTTTCAAATAGAAATTACTTTTTATTTCATAATAAAAAGTATTATAACAATATTTTTTGTAATTTCTTGATTGCATATATTACACACATATACAAACATCTTCAATAGCTACAACGAAAACAAAGGCGATTTGCCAGACATAAATTTTGTCTTTAGTTGTTAAGCAACAAATACGTTGTAATTTTAAAAATAAAGTAAATGAATGAGCCAAGAAGTCGCAACGTTCGGTCAAAAATACGAATCACAAGTGTTGCCAAATATGAAATATTTAAATAAATGACATAGTTAATTATATTTCAATGTCAGGGAACAATGATCTAAAGTGAGTAATTGAGTAAGTCTATGATCAATGTTGTGAGTATTATTTATAATATTCATATTCAAAGACTCTTAAATTCAAATTGCAAAACGTCGTATTTAAAAATAATATATATATTAAAGTTGACTTTCAAAAATCAGTGGCTCAGAATTAAGCAAATTTAATTAAGCCCTAGGAAGGTATGTATGAAATATATAAGTAACTAAGTTATTTCGTAATACGTATAACAGGAAAACTAAAATGACTAAATATATACCTAATAAGATATAATATGATTATGAAGAGATTATATTTTTTCTAATAATACAGGTATGTATGGGAGAAGAACTTTTAAATTGTATAATGCTAAATTTTTAAAAACCATACTTTAATTTTTTTTTTTCTAACTACATGTTCTTGTAACTACCTACTATTTAAAAAATCTAATCGTTGAGAGGTTTTCCTGATTTCTAATTCCACTGCTATTATTTAACTTCCAAATATAATAATGACAAATTCATTTACATTTAAAACCGAAAGAAAACTGTAAAAGTGTAAAAATTTAAAAAGCCGGTAAACCTGTGTAAATTTTACAAAAGTGGCAACACTATTAATTTCTCTTTTAATAATTAATAAATTCCTCTTCAATACCGGATAGTTGGCGCCTGAATCAATTATAACTAGTGCTTTTAACTCGTTACGAAATAGTCGATATGTGACTAAGTTCTGTGACTAACATCGGGCGAATCGTCATCCGTGCTTTAAAAGGTAGCCTAGAGGCACAGACGTTATTTTCTCTCTTTCTCATCCATTGATGCTATATAGACAGAAGAGGACAGCAACATTTAATGATAAACTTATTTTATTTCTCATCGCATTAGAAATGAATTGCATCAGATATTTGATACTAATATATGTAAATTAATTATTATAACACATTATGCTTTCTTTAAGAAGACGACTTGATATAAATATAACGATGATGGTAACAAATTAGTATTCTTTTTTAATAAATTGTTTTCTAGGTTAATCAGGGTAAATTTTTAATATGTTATATTAAAAGATATATTTCTTTGGCTTCAATGTGATATATTCAATATTTTATATAAGTGATAGTAATTGATAACTACATACAAAGAATAATAGACTAGCTAAAAAAAATCATTATCAAACTAAAGTTATTAGATTCGAACCTCCTGCAAACAAGCCACCGAATATTTGATACTTATTTAATCACTATGAATACGACATTTAACTACATTACAAATTTAAACAATAGACTTATAACAAATTAAAAAATGCCCTTACAATTAATAGGGAACACTTCATGTGCACAGAACGTTAAAAAGAAATCTTAATTACATAAATATGATTGATTTTTTTAAATAAAAAAATCAATCAAGTGAACAATGAAACGAAATATAGAACTAAAAATAATTAATTATAACTAAAACTATTAATTATTGAATTATTTAACTAACTAATATTAATCTAAGAAGTCTAAGAAGTATAGCTGGCATGAGAATGATAGATAAAGTAAGGAATAGTGTGATAAGGTAACTTTGTGGTGTGGTGGAGGATGTAGTGACAAAAATAGAGGAAGGGATGCTTAATTTGTTTAAACATGTACAGAGGATGGAGGTAAGAAGATTTTGGAAACAAATTTACGAGGCGATTGTGACTGGGCAAGCTGGTAGAGTCGTCCTAGGCGAGTGTAACTCGACAAAATCGAGGACGGATTTTGTTAATACTTTGTTGTTGACGCGACGTTAAAATCTATGCCGTACTGGGAAACAGATCTTTGTCCAATATTGGAACAAACGTTCCAGATATGATACCATTAATAATACGAGTCTATAATTTACAGACTTGTATTAATAATTTCAAAAACCGGTTTTTTATACGTTTTAATAATAACAGTTTCATTAGACCGACAACAGTTAATTGACTACGAAATTTGTCACGAATATCGTGATTGTTTTATATACATATACGAAATCGAAATCAAATATTGTATTGAAGTTTGTCTAAATTGTAACATACATTAGAAATAAAGAGATCTAAAGCTTTAAGTTTGGCAAACTTACTTGGTCTAATGAAACACGTCTTATATAGAGTTTTGACTAATAATTGATTTGGCAGTTTGATTTATTTATTAACGTCATCAAAACAAGAGCTTCATTTTGTTACAAAATAATTTTCTACCATCGTAGGGGTCGCCATCGGCAGGGAGTTCACCCTCATATCTTGGAACCAAAATGGTCCCGGACAGTGCGGTTCCAGAGAAGTTTCCTCCCGCGAACTATCTGGATGTGGAATGAGTTCCCAGCGGTCGTGTTTCCGGTGACATACAGTACGGGGTTCTTCAAAAGGGGCGTGAGAAAGTATCTTTAGAGAGTCGGCAACGCGCACGTGATACCTCTGGTGTTACAGGCGTCCATAGACTACGGTGACCGTTTACTATCAGGCGGATCTATTTACCACTTTAAAAAAGAAGATTTTTTCTAAGGGGTCGTTCAAATATTAAATAAGTAGTAATGTGTATGCTTTGTATCTTATATATATATATATATATATATATATATTTTATACACGATATAGGTTTAGTGCTTTGACCACAATCTCACCTGATGTTAAGTGACGATGTGGTCCAGGATGGTAAACACACTAAACCTAGGTACTGGTTCTCAAGTGCTGCTGCCGGAACACACCTATTGGTATAAGGCGACATGTTTTCAAACTTGAGGGTGGTAGCTACCCAGGCGGTCATCATTAGAAAATGCCCTACCAATATGCTATGGTTTCCTCACGATGTTTTCCTTCATCGAAAGTTCAGGCCGATTTTAGAGTTGTATATATGTGGGATCGAACCCGCGTCGATTGACGCGGAATCCGGCTGCACTACACACTGCGCTATCATCGCTTTAAAAAATTGCTATACACTCTCTACAAATAGATTCATAGTAATTAATTTTGGAAGTGGCATTATTAAACGGGGTTAATAAGTCTGCCTTTAGCATTAACACAATAAACACTACTTTAACGCTCTGGTTCATTGACTTTTGCAACATTTACTAGTGTGTGTAACGATTTGTGTCGACAATATTTTAAAATAAACCGTTATGTTATTGAGAAATGTGATGCGGAAAAAATCGTCTGACTTGTATCCTTTTTGTATGCATGTCCATCACTGTGAAGGATCGGAATGATGTGTCGAATTATTTTGTAACATTCGAAATAGTCCGAGAAAGGTTTCCATGAAAAGACACTTTGAAAAACTCACCCGGAAAATTCGTGAAAAACGAAGTGTTTTTTTATACATTCTCGATAATCTATACTTATAAAAAGCTAACGAGACGAAATCTGTACATTGAAAATGTTTAAAAATAAGTTCAGGGGTTCCGAATCGACTACAGAATACATTTCGATAGTTTTCAAATTTTTTGTCTGTTTATTTATTTGTTCGTTGATCTCGCAAAAACTACTGAACCGAATTCGATGAAAGTTGCTAATGACATATATTGCATCCAGGCCGAAAACATAGGCAAATTGCAAATTATCTGAATTCCAAGCGCGTAAACCCACGGACACAGCTAGTAACTAACTATAAGGTAGACATGTATTATTTCCGAGATGGAAATAATTCACTGTTTCCATTGAAATAAAACTCGAAACTGTTTTAATGTTAAAAATTCATAATTTGGGAAATTAAAATAACCTAACACTTAATATATACCATTTGCCTGCTCTTGACGTCTATCGGCGCTTCGAGTAATAATTATGTACATTTAATTAGTTACCTCTGAGCCCCAGCACTTAAACGTCATTTTATGCTTGGCATACTGTAGCATGTTGGCGGCTGACTTCATAGCGATTGTCACGCGAATCTATAAGTTTTCCCCTACTGAGTTCATTTAAAAAATCAGAAGGAAAATCAGGACTATTTCAGATTCCATATACCAAACCAATCAATAAAAAATTGCACATGACACTGTTGTTTGCAGGCGCCAAAAATTTACAAACATTGAGAACGTAAATAATGTAAAGAATATTCTCATCAATTGATGGTACTAACCATCACACACTAGTGACGTCATTTCGAAGACAAGCGTCCGTCGATTCGGAAACTGTCAAATCGAGACGCGGCTATTCGAAATATTCGGTCGAGCCGGTTACAAAATAAATTAACATTCCTCTCGGCTCTGCCAAAAATTGCATGTTTTGTTTATTTTTTATTTGTTTCGATGCGATCTGTCGAGAAAGATGTCAGATATCTTTGTTAAGTAGAAATTATTACGTCGCTTTGGCACAAATATATTTTTGGCATATTCAATACCTTCCTAAAGTGGGCGCATGAAACATACATTTGTATTTATATTTCGGAGATTCAAATTAAAATGGTTTTTATATTACAAAAGTAAATTATTGTATATTATTTACATATAATGTGTTTATAAATTTTTTTTGTATGTCATTACGGTTTGAATCTACACGAAGACGCTATTGAAATAGAAGAATTTATTTTTATCTATGCAAATAAAGACTAATATTTGTACGTTTGTTCTCTATGCGTTTTTGTATCTCATTGGGATGAAATTTTAGTAAGTTATTCTGGGTACAGCCGCAAAGGTTTCTGTCCCCAAAACAAAATCTTTCCGTGGCATTGTAACGTACGCCGGAGACGATTAATTTGTATGGAGTTTTCCTCATCTTTAAACTCTTGGATTTTAATTAAATTATATTCACATACCTCCAACAGGATCGGTTTCGTCAACGTGAATCATATTTGACGATCTGAAACAAAAAGTACGATGTTGATTACTAATGTATTAATATGTCGATTACCTATAAAAATGAGACAATAGGAAAACAATAGAAAGCTGGCGTAAACGCCAGGTTAGTGCTCAAGGGGTTAAAGCGCAGTTATTACAATAACGGTGGAACTTATTATATAAGAGGACAAAATGATAATACGCTAATTCTGGAGTTTCTGGTTGTCAATTGATTCTGCCGGAGCTACCTTCGGCAAATATTTCAACTTACGGTTAATCTAAAGGTAGGTAAGCTAGACGGACAGATATTAGAATTTACCCTGCCCCTATTTTATGTGTTCGTATGTTGATTACTAATAAATTAAAGTACAGTATAGTGGACAAACTGATAAAATGCTAATTCTAGAGTTTCTGGTGGTTAAATGTTTCTGCGGGAGCAACCTTCGGCAAAAATTTCAATTTACATTAATCTAAAGGTAAGCTAAATAGGCGGATATTAGAATGTACCCTGCCTATATTTTATGAGCTTGTCACAGACTTTAGAAAGTTTACTATATTCTTCGAACTTAACCATTAGCGCTTCAAAAAAGATGTGACTGTCATAGCGTTAGGAAGGGAAGCGATGATGCCTCAGTTCTATTGCCATTGACGGATACAAGTTTGTATCCACCTTTTTTTAACGTGGGGAAGTACATTTACGCCGTCTCCTTACTAGCTTAAGCGGGGAATACATTTTCCCCAAAGTTTGCGGATACCTATCCTATCTATAATTAACCTTTCGGTGATAGAAAAGTCGCGATATAGATGTGATTTCAGTCTAACTTGAGAGCCAGTACCTCCAGGCTTAACTAGTTAACACCTTGGACCACATCGTCACTTAACATCAGGTGAGATTTTGTTCAAATTGGCTTATAGAATCTTCATTCCTCGAAACGCCTTGTTGATAACTAGTTTTTTCGAACTAACACTGTTTACATGAAGTGCCTTAACTCCTTCACGTTAGTTTTATGGCGAGCGTTTATACCACTAAGCTGGGAAAAGCAACTGGTATTTTGAGTCTATCTTTAGAAGTAGTAATTTATTATTACGTTAACTTAGTTCTACTAGCTTCAACATACTTTCGTTCATTTTTAAAATTAGGCGAATAGTACGTCTACTTACTTATTTCTTTCATATGATAAAAAAAATCCTTACAAAAAATTATCATGTCGCACGATTCGAATTTAATTAATTAAAAACGTACAACAAAAAGCGATAAAATTACTTTTAATTGTTTCTGGTAGATAATTCTGATGTCTTTATTCACGAAACTGACATGTGCTTCTTGATTTTAATGTTTCATTAAAGAAATTAAGACAAGAATTTACCTCGACACAAATAAAGAGCTGTGCTATACTCCCCACCCGGCATGGATTATGATTTTTTATAAAAAATAGTAAAAAGTTCACAGTTGCTTATAACGTTATCAGTTTAAACCGGTTGCCTAGCGATTGTCGCTCGAATAGAGTGAATCAGTGTATCAATTTAGCAGTCTTAAAGTAATTTAATGTAATAATCAGCTGATATCATTCCCAACTGACAATCGGTGGTAATGGAGCTGATTGTTGGGTTTTTTGGTGTATCGCCTCATGATAGTTATACTTACATAATATTTACTGTCATCAGTGAGTGACATTTTTTACAATTTAGATCGAGTTTATTCATTTAGAAATGAAACGATTATTTATTTTTTATCTTTATTACTTTGAGTATTATGTTAATATTACACTAATTAGCTGCCTTGGTGGCGCAGTTGTATTACGGTATGAATGTCGTTCTGTGGTCTAGGGTTCGATCCCCTGATCGGGTCAAGTGATATTGGGCTTTTCTACTCAGTATTATCCCGAAGTTTAGAATTTGTGCCCGATATGGCAACAGGCTCGCCCCCTGCCACATCTGGGGCGGAACTAAGCTCGGCGAAATGTGGGAGGTGTAGTTCGCTATTTCACCTCTGCCTAACCCTTCGGGGATAACAGGCGTGAGCTTATGTTATGTTAATAAATGTATGATTGCTGTATGCCAGGCGAGTTTATATTATAGTTTTTATTGAGGAGACGCATTATATAACTGTGAGAACAGTAGTACGTGCATACTTTTTTGTTATATTATTTTGCTAATTAGCTTCAGGTTTTGTAAATATAATAATAATTAGACATTTACATGTGTGTGAATAATCTAGCTTTATTAACATAAAAAAAATACATTTATTTCCTAAAAGGGTTTTAATTGCTGTAATCGCCGTGATGTTATAGGTATACAAGTTCGTTTTAAAAATAATTAAACAAGTATTTTCGTACGTAAAACAAAACAATAATGCGTGAACGAGACGTAAAACGATAAACAATTGAAAGTGGACGATAAAATTCCACGTGAACTTGAATGATACGCAATAACCAATTCGGGAATTGTTTATTGTGCTATAAAGATGTTGAAACAGAATAATTTGCGTTTACCAGAGATCGTATCCAGCGCACGGGGAACTGTGATTGGACGTTTTATTTATAATGTGGCGCCAGATAAAATTCGACATTGGACTTTATTAATGTCGCTTAATCAAGTTAAGAAACATAATTTATCAGAGTCCGTGAATAGGCACATTTACCATTCAAAATTTATCTTTCTACGTAAGTAACCAAATAAAAGAAGAGACGAAACGCATCTGACGAAGAGAGTGATGAAATTTGAGGAATGGAGGGGGAGAGGACGATCAAAGAAAAGATGGATGGAGTGTGTTAGGGAAGATATGAAGGCAAAAGTAGTGAATTAAGATATTTTGACTGATATAGATGTATGGATGAGGAGGAAAACATACTGCGCCGACCACAAATAACAAATTGGGAGCAGAAAGACGATGATGATGATGACGTAAGTAATTCAATAACTAGGTATTTTTTTTACTTATGCCATATTATTTCTCAGGTATTAAATGTCCTTACTTGGAAATTTATATTGATGTAATCAACGAAATAGTGGAATATGATGAATTGTTTGGGATATTTTTATGTTATTAGCATTACCTATACCAACTAGTTTATCATTTAAAATGTCAAACATACAGGGAGGTAAGTTATCATTACGTTTTTTAAAAGTCGGAAGTGTGGTCGTTTTTTGTATAGACAATCAAGAAACCGTTCTCTTTTGAAATACGCTTCATTGATAAGCGTAGTTATTGCTGTAAACACAGACTTTTAAACATACAAAACCAACTAACTTCGTAGCTAAATCACGACTGCCCTCTTTAACGTTCGGAATGCCGTTTTATACATATATCCCTGATAGCAGTAAAAATCGAACTACCCCAAATAAAATAAATTACAAAAATCTATTTCTGTTGTAAGCGACAAGTTTTAATAAACGATTTTAAATAAAGCTAAAATAAGATATAAAGTTTAGTAAATTTATTTAAATTTAAAAATCATAAAGATTAATATTAATTTTACTTTAATCATGCTTTATGAAACTCATTGTTCAGAAAACAAATATTGTGAATCGTTTTTTCTTTCAAAATCAAAAATTATTTATTCAATTTGGGCCCTGGAAAAGGCGCTTATGAACGTTAAAAATTACCGCCGGTTCGAAAAACAACCCAGTCGAGAAGAGACGGCTAGGAACTGGATCTGGTTTTCTTTTAAAATGTTTTGTTTAAAGTATAATATGCAATAATTATGTAAATTAAATTATAACACAACAATATTTTTTTTTTAATCGGGATAGTCTCAGTACTTTGACCACAATCTCACTTGATGTTAAGCGACGATGTGCTTCATAATGGTAAATGCACTAAGCCTAGAAGTATTGGCTCTCAAGAGAGGCTGCCGGAACAAACCTAATGGTATTTGGAGACAGGTTTTCAAACTTGAGGATGGTATTTTTCCAGTAATAGAAGTGTAATCTCTTGAATACGACAGGGATAATCTAAAGCTGATTGCATATTGTTAACAAAATGGAACAGCATTTTGCGATTACAATTACTATATAGACAAGCTTAGAAAACTTTACCGGCTATAATTAGATAAAATATTTTTTTTTAAAAATATTACAATATTTTTAACAAACTTGCTTTGATATAGTTAAAAAAACATAAACATAATTATTTGAATATTTATTATTGTAATTTTATTATTCCATATTTATTGTCATACAAATTTTAGTTCATTATTAAATGTGTGAACGTCTTTTGACGGTGCAATATACTAGACAATGACAAGGCAAATTGCCAACGCTCTTTCGAAATAAAAAAAAGAACAAATTTTATCAGCGTCATCAGACCGATATTACCACATTATCTCTAGCATTTTATATATTTCTCGTTGACAAAATATATTGTAACTAAATTAATTTTAACGCGAACAGATTTATAATTAATTATATTTTACACAAAAAAGAAGCGAATATTGTCATATAATAAATCTAGAGAGCTTTCGACACCTAATTCTTCTAAATAGACAGATATACGAATCGACATATTAATTATAATGGGACATGCGAATAGTTTGATCACAAATAGACGACCTGAATTCTAAAGCCAGTCTGGACAGTGCAAGGTATTCGAATATTGATATTTGCAACTCTTCTTATATTAATAGAGTAAGTTTGCGATCTGTACATTTGGCTAGATGATCTTTAAGAATTAACATAGTAAAGTGTATCTCACAAATTAATTATCTGGCGACAGGCATCTATAACAGTATTCTGGCAGTGTCATTTGAAAGATAGTATCTCTAGGTAAACAAATCAACCATCCCCCTTCCCCCGTTGGTAATAAATGCATAATTAGTGAAAAATATCTTTCCTTTCTCTCAATACTAACAAACATTTAGGTGAATCATTAGAGTTCCGTGTTTAAAAAAAACCTCTTGAAATGTGAACAACTATTACTATTCACCGGACAGCACCAACAAAACATTAAATACAAATGATTATAAAAAAAAAACTATATTACGCAGTGAAGAATATATAAAACGCAGGCGGAGGTGCGGGGACACAGCTAGTTTATTATATAACTTTTTCGTAATAAAAACAGACATAAATAATAAACCTAGTTACTGCCAATTCTCAGATCGTAAATCGTATGTGTATAAAACTATGAATTGTAATTGTGACGAACATTGGAAAAAATCTGTTTTTAGGACAAGGCCACTACGTTATGTCAGTTATATGTAGGTCTATAATATGTATGATGTTAGGAAAATATCTTTGAAACATCTGAGCTGCTTTTCCTACAAAATTAATGATATACTGGTTTATTACAATTATTTTAAAGAACGCCAATGTAAATACATCAAAATCCAAGGATAAAGGTGAAGACTTTTTCTGCAGTACCTAAATAGATTAGTTTTGACAATCCTCAGGGTTTATGGAAGAATTATGTCTTTCAACACTATATCTTGAGCCCTTTTTAAAGCATTGCCAAACTGCAGGATGAATCAAACTATGTATTGTTACATGCTAGTAGTTAGATTGCTAGAAGCAATCTATAATCTATGCGTCGGTAATCGTCCGAGCTATTTTAATTTTCGAATACGAATTTTTGTAGGACGAACATGGTTTTATTCTATGTTTGGATGCCAGGATAGATAATTCATGTGTGCTCTTATCCATGTCTTCATGAGTCTTCTTGTTAACATGACCATGATTTATATCGAATCAAATGACTATTTGTGATATTGTCCAGTCATAAAGGAAAACTGTCAGAATTGTCAGTCATTTAATTTACAGTACAATATCATCGTTATGCGGCAAACTTCGTATCGCCTCAGAATTTTATACGAGGCCAAAGATGAGACATTGAATTTTTATCGTGTAAAAATGTCGTTTCGTGAATTTTAAACAAATCAGACCGTTTGACAAAGTCAACAATTCGACAATAATAAAAATCGATCCAGCCATTTTTGAGCTATAAATGCTGTTAATTAATTCGGCTTCGTACTATTATTATATAAACTTACGTACTTCGTATATTTAGATTCACACAGAACTTTGACTACAATCTTCTTACGTTAAGTTACTATGTGGACCAAGATTTTAAAAATAGTCTAGAGTATAGAAATACCCACTGGTTCACAATTACTGGTGCTTGAATACACAAAAAATATGTGTTTGGTGACATATTTAAAGATGGTAGCTATAGTTAACCAGTCGCGTATTACAAAATGCGCTACCTCCATGCTATGTTTTCATTACGACGGCCACATTTACTGAAAGTTCACATTTATTATAAAACTAGCCGTGTACCCGTGGCTGCGCTGGAACATATAAAAATATGTTCTTCACTGCGTTTTAATTTTTCTATACGGAACCCTAATTTTTTTTAGTACTAGGATAAAGTAAAAATATTTCTAATAAATTCAAGCACATGCCCGTAAAACTGTGCAATGAATAGGATTTTATTAATTTTTTTAGGAGTTTTTTTCACGTGGAACTCCAATTATTTTCGAAGATTAAAAGTAACCTAAGTTAACCGGAGTAACTTCAGTTATGTACCAAAAAAGTCCAGCCAAAATCCGTACAGCCCTTCCGGAGATTACCCGGAACAAACAGACAGACAAAAATTTAAAAAATTTTTTTTTTTTTGTATAGTTTTCATATATATATTCCTATCTATTTAGTAAAAAAAGACATTACAAATAGACAATTCAATTTTATTTATTAGTATAGATATAATTGGCGGATTCAAACCTAAGTAATCGTAATACCAATAAGTTATCATCGCTTTAAAAACTTATCTCGATAAAACTTTATACAATAACAGCGAAATTAACATTATATTAAAAGATTAATCTAAATCATCGTCTATGGACGCCGCGCCGCAGATTGTAATGTCGAGCTTTAATTATGTCCGGATTACCGCATTTCAACGTGAGAGGTCGTTGTCGCTGTATGAAATAACTATAGCAATGTCATTGCTTTTTTCGAAGCAATATTTGCTGTTGACCATGAAAGTTGTTACAGCGTTAATGATATTTAAAAACACTTTCAGGTTAGAAGTGATATTTGAAAAATACAGTTATAGTTTTAGGCTATAGATCCAGACTATGACCTTAAGAGCTGTTCAGGTGCGTGCATTAGAAAATATTCTACCATCTAGCAAATATCCTATAATTATTCAAACACGCTACGATTGTTCATAATGTTATGATTTAGGAAAACTTTATAAAATATTTCCCTGAAAATCAGCAGTAATTAAAATACGGAAATGTATTCATAAAAATAATTATAACGCAAAAGTTCATGCGCGATACATCAAATACATAAGACTAGTTTTTCCCAACCTCTTTCAATGTCAGAAACCTAAAAAAGATAACCTTTTAATAAGAATAAAAATTAAAAAAATGAACTGATCTTTCGGTTTTTAATGACATTAAATTTGCATTTTTCATTCTGTCTACATAATTAACTCGTAGTATAATTATGCTTTATTGTTTTTATTTTTGGAAGCTAATCTGTTGGTTTATTGCACGACAGGAATCAACTTACCCTAGGTTAGAAAACCCAGCATAATATGATAATTATATTATGTATATTGTCCATACAATTTAATGTTGAGTTTAGAAAGGATACGATGATCGATTAAAACCAGTATGAACAGATCTTTACACCGCATGTTGCATTTCATATAATCGAGACAGCTTGTTTACATAGGGCCGTCGACGCAAGTTGCGTTTTATACACTATATATTAACAAACGTACCGAAATGTTGATCTCGCATGCACAACTTGTGCGGTGAGGTATCCACCGGTTGTGCATATTCAGCTTTCGTGTTTCAAGGTGAAATTCTTTACAATATGTTTTAACTACACAAGTGTAATGTAGGTTTCACATTGGGTAAACGATACCTATTGTCGAGTTTCGAAATATTGTTTTAATTTAAATATAAAATACTTTATGTATATAGCAATTCTTATTGGAGTATCTATAATTCGTATGCTATAACGTTAGTTTAAAGCTACTTTTAAAGTAGGTAAAAAAAATAAAACTTTCAAATGAGAATTACTTAATGGCTTTAGATTATTTGTCTATACTAATAAATGTAAAATAATAATATAATAAATAAATACTCTTTGTTTCGGGTAATCTTCGGAACAGCTGGAGCTATTTTGACGGCACTTTTTTTGGTAGATAGTTGAAGATACTGCGTGTAAATTTTATTTTATTACTACTATACTACAAAATAAATTACCACTACTTTTTTTTTTAATAATTAGGGTTCTACGTAAGAAAATTAAAACTCATGAAATTGTGAATAAAATCCCATTCATTTGTGAGACATATGTATGTTTAATGTAAATACAATTTTTTTTTGAAAATTCAAATAATAGTTCCGTAAAAAAAAAAAAATTAAAACCTAAACAATTGTAACAAAAACAATTAATTATCAGTTATACTGACAAGTGCTTGAATTTGTGAGAAATATATTTGATTTCTCTTAGTATAAAAAAAGTTTAAGAAAATAATTAAGGTTACATGTAAAAAAAAAAAACTATATTACGCAGTGAGTAATATATGAAACGCGGGCGCAATGGCGGGCACACAACTAGTATGCAAATAAAATGTACGCCAAATTAAGCTTTGATACAATTTTCATATTTCTATTAATTTGAAAAGAAAGTGTCTATTCACAAAACATTTCTCAATAAATAATTTTATAACACGCAAATTAACTTTACCGAATAATTGACAAGTATTTTGAAATACTAATTGTTACTTTGACAAGTAATTAAATGGAGTTTTCTCGTCACCAAAGAATAAACGTTACGCGTTATTATATAACAAACTTAATTTATACACAATAACCAAACTATATCACACAAAACGACACCAATATTACATGATATAGAGTCAAATACACAAGTTAATATAAGAATTAAAGACAATAAGTGCTAAATGATCCCATCAAAAAAACAATAGTAAGTATTGTAAAAAAACATAATAATAGATCAGCCCTAGTAAAACTCTTTCGTCAACTCTCTTGTTATCAATCGTGAAAAAAAACCCCTATTCAACTCGTAAAAATTTTCGAGATCAACTAAAAGGCTCAATATGTATGTATGTGTAATCGAGAACGTATTTGTTGCAAACGTCGGAATTCCATGAATCGTTTTAAATAAGTATATGCTTAGTAGCGGAATAAATACTCTTTTCGCATTTTTGTATCATTATTACCACGCATTTTAATTCCAAAAGGTTGTGTATATTGAGAATTATATACTAATCTAGCTGTGTGCCCGTGGCTGCGCCCGTGTTTAATATATTCTTCACTGCATTTATTTTTTTTTTTATATAGAAGCCTAATTTTTGCTTAGTACTAAGATAAATTAAAATATTTCTCATAAATTCAAGAACTTGCACGTAAAACTGTGCATTGAATCGGATTTTATTCATTTTTTTGTGAGTTTTAATTTTATTATGCGGAATCTTAATTATTTTCTAAAAATTAATGGATTACAGATAAAAACCACAATGAATACACCAAGATGCCGCCAAAACACTCAAGACTACATTTACCAAATTCAAATAGCTTCAAACTGGACTTAACAATAATGCACTAAAACATTATTAGAAGAACTTTTTTTTTATTCACAATGAAGTCTGTTAAAAACTTTTTGCTTCTCTTCCGGCCTATTTCCGTAAAGTATTCGAAACATCTAATTTTAAATATTAGCAAAAACAAGAACTAAAAATATCTAATCAAAGTTATTTTAACGTCAAAATACGCATCATACTTGGCAACAGGAAAGGACATGTGACATGAATCGTTTATTTAAACGGTATAATATATATATATTTTTATATAAATATCCAAGTAGATATAAACGTATAAAGCTGTCAAGCAGATATATTTTACTTTACTATTATTAAGATCATTTGGACTGGTGCATTATTTGCTGCATGATACTCTAAGTTATGTTAATCTATTTGCATATTCTCCTTGGATGTGGAATTGTTAATTGGCTTGGTAATGAATAGGATAAACAACATAGAGCATCATTTAATGATAAACGCATAGAGTGATTGTTATGCTATCTACATAATAAAATAAATATAAAAAATAAACGTACTTATAAAAAAATACCTACCTACTTTAAATGTTAACATTGCATAAATAGTAAAATATTTGAAGAAATATGATTTTTATTATTACTATTATAAAGAACGAACTGATTTTGAGAATGTAATTGAGAACAAAAAAGTTTACCCGAATCGTTTACACTCGGGTCCGCGTTTTAACTTTTCAAATTGAGAACCCCGAATGTTTGTCACAAACCAGCTTCTGATAGGGAGAATGTTTACTGGGGTTCATCGACCGGAATTCGCTTTCCAAACCCGTTTCTCGATAAAGGCTCTCGAACACGGAACGGTCATGTTTCACATGTGTGTCTGCCTTTACTATAGGTAGGATTTTTTTATTGTCAACACTCTGTATACAACAATGGCGAACCAGATATGGCGTCCGCCTTATACGGAGCAAAGACGGAATAACATAAGCAATAAAATGTTTAGAGACACCAACACGGATCTTTGCAATGTAATAACGTTATGAAACTTTTTTTTAAAAAAACGTCGTCTATGTAGGTACATTACAATTCGACATTGTTAGTTTTTATGGTGAAGCATACCTAATATAAATTTTATAGTCGTTTTTCGCGATCTTAAAAACTATTTTAATATATTTTAACAAAAGAGGTTTATTACATTTTATTAAATATTAAAATTAATTTTGTTTATCATTTCTAATTTTTTGTATAATTGATTTTAAAAACGAGAACATACACCACATACGTGGCTGTTCGAACAAGTTTTGTCAACTGGAGATTGCATAGAAAAAAAAAACAAAAATACATTATAAGAATTTAGTGCGTAGAGGCGCAACGTTATCTAAGTCAGTTACTTTAGTACCTTCATGAGTAAAGAACTTGTTACTATATTACATTTCGAGAACGAAGATATGAGCGCCATAGTACATAGTGCGGTAATGTGTTTGCAAGGAAGCAACGTGATGCTGCACTTAGCTACGGCACAATCAGAAGGATATATTTGGAAGAGCACACTCAGAAAGGTATAGAATAAAAACACAGTATAGCACATAATAAAATTCGTCTTAATTGATTGATCAATTGATTGATTGATAACATAAATTACGTACTTTATTTTTCAATCATGTTATTTTGAATGTAATGTATGTTACATTATTTATATAAATATAACAAATTACTAGGTTCAATACCTTTAGTAGTTAATACATTAATTTCTTGTACTAAATACTAAAATATCTATACTAATAAATAAAATTGAAGTGTATGTTTGTAAAGTCATTTTTTTTTATAAATGGATTATATGAATGTATACTAAATACATATACCTGTACTAAAAAAACAATTTTTAAAATTTTTGTTTGTCTGTCTGCTTGTTTCGGGTAATCTCCGGAACAGCTGGACCGATTTTGACGGGACTTTTTTGGCAGATAGCTGAAGTTACCCCGCTTATTATTATTATTCGAAAAGGGGCTATGCAGGCTGAAACAGCCCTGTATCACTGCGACGTGGTCAGATCTATTGTGATCGCCCCTATAATACTAATGCTCACTGCCTAGACGTACAACCGCGTAATCTTCGCGTAAGTTAGGCTAGTTTATTTTTCTAAAATAAATAGGGTTCAGCGTAAAAAAATTAGAAGTCATGAAATCGTAAACAAACTACGATTCATTGGACGCTGCCATGAAAAACAATATTTTGCAATTATTATTTTATAACTATACTAGCTGTGCCCGCTGCGAATTCAGGCAATTTGTCTATGTTCTCGGCCTGGATGCAATATGTGTTATTACCAACATTCATGGAATTCGGTTCAGTAGTTTTTGCATAATTGGCGAAAAAATTAATTAACAGCCAGAAAGACAGAAATTTTTTAACCATCGAAATGTATTCTATAGTCGATTCTGAAGCCCTGCATAGCATTTTTTCTTAAATATCTTAAATGTACGGATTTCTTTTCGTTAGCCTTTTATTGCAAGTATAAATTGCGCAGTGATGAATGTATGAAACGCGGGCGGAGCCGCAGGCTCACAGCTAGTAAGACATGGAATTCTATACAGACGGAGTCACGGGCACAGCTAGTGTAACATATAAAAAACATATCTAATTTCGTTTGAACCTAATAACGAAAGAGGACGTGCCACGTATTACAAAGGTTTATAACTGTACAATACAAATACAACTTCTTTCTCATGTCGCGGTCGGACGGTATGCGGTGCCGAGGCCGGGAGCCTAATTCTGAGAATCTTACCCAACTGCATCATTCACTTCACTTCGTTCGATTAAGTATAGTGTTTTGTATTAAAAATAAATAATAGTTAAAAAAAAAACACGCTTTTATAGCTTAGCGAACTAAAAAGTAGAAAATAAATTTTAATTACAAAGAGTTTTTATTACAGAAGAAGAAGGTCGAACAGTCATTCATAATTAATTACCTCAAAATAAAATTATAATAAAATTTAAATTATTATCAGAATAATTAAATTTAGAGTAAAAGGCGTGGGGTGCATTTTACAACATTTTCGTAAGTCTCCTCTCATAAAATAAATAGTTGCCAGTAGAATGATTGTAACATTTAATATATCAAGCACCCCATGCTTTTTTGCTCTGAATTGAATTCTTCTGTTAATAACATAATTTTTATCATAATTTTATTTTGAGGTAATTAATTATGATTGATTGTTCGACCTTCTACTTCTGTAATATAAACTCTTTGTAGTTATAATAAAATTTATTTTCTACTTTTTAGTTCGGTTAGTTATAAAAGCGTGTTTTTTTAGTTTATTTAAACTAGTATTTACTTTTTTAATTTTCGTTGGCAAGCATGCGCAGATCGCGCTATAGCTCTATCTCTCTTACTCCCTTACAGAGGATCTATATAAGAATTTATTAATCCTGGCGGTCCTATTAAGTCTAATGAGAAACAGTTATCAAATTATTGCATTGTCATTGGTCCTACATATGCAATGTTTCACATTAACCAGAGTTCTGTTAATTGTTGAAAATTATGCTCAAAGCGTGTTAAAAAGACAATCATCGCTTTGTTTATTTATTTAATATTATATTGTATACCAATTGGATACATATTATATACTAGCTGTGTGCCCGCGACTGTGCCCGCGTTTCATATAGTCATCAGTGCGTTTTAATTTTTTTTATACGAAACCCTAATTATTTTCCTTAAAAAATTTTAGTACTAAGATAAAGCAAAAATATTTCCCATAATTTATAGCACTTGCCCGTAAAACTGTGCATTGAATCAGATTTTATTCAAATTTTTACGAGTTTTATTTTTTTTCGCAGATCCGTAATTATTTTCGAAAATTAAAATTACGGTAAGTTACGCGGAGTAACGTCAGCAATCTAATAAAAAAGTCTTGTCAAAATCAGTCTGATTGTTCCGAAGATTATCCGAAACAAACAGCGAAATAAAAATTTAAAAAATTGTATATTTGGTATAGATATCGTATACATTCATATTTCTTTAGTAAAAAAAATGGTTATTTTGACATAACATACAGACACTTCAATTTTATTTATTAGTATACATTAAACAAACAGTTAACATTTTATCAGAATAGGACTGACGAGTGACGGCCAGACGGTCTATTTCGGAACAACATTACGGTCGGATAATACGGCTGTCGGGGACGCGGGGTGTCGCAAAAAATCACTGTTTTTATATCAATCTAGCAACGAAATATACACACGGGAATTTGTGTGACTGACGGGAAATTTATTCATCTAAAGTTCGCATGAACTTTAAAGTACGCGTTTATCATATTAATGCGATTGGTCATGACGAGCGCCAATGGATACAGATCGATATCTACTATATATTAATACATGAAGCGAAAACTTTGGATCCCTGTTTTTTTACACGGTATAGGCTCAGTGCTTTGACCACAATCTGACCTGATGTTAAGTGAGAATGTGGACAGTATGATAAACACACTAAGCCTCTCTAGACTACAGTATCTAGGTACTGGTTCTCAATTGATGTTGCCGGAATAGGTGTGCTATTGGTATTTGGCAATAGGTTTTCAAACTTGAGGGTGGTAGCTATCCAGGCAGGCATTATTAGAAAAACGCCGTACCACCGAAAGCTCAGGCTGATTTTAGAATTGGATAGATTGGCTCGTACCCGCGTCCACTGATGTAGAATCCGGCCGCACTATTCACTGCGCCATCATCTCTTTGTCTGTTATAAGCGTATTACGTGCACGAAGGATTATGAGATTTGGCATTTTTTTTTTTGGGATAGTCAAAGGGCATTCAAAACGGCGTGGTAATATGGTAACCGGATCACCAAAGAAAAGATGGATGGATTTTGTGAAATATGATACGTTTAGGAAGAGAGTGAATGTGGAGATGACTGGAAATAGAGAGGAATGGAAGAGGAAGACATGTTGCGCCAACTCCAATTGAAAATGGGATAATGGTAGGGAGATTATGAGTTTAGAAAGGCGTCGAAGCAGTAGAGCAAGGTACTGCCTACACTACAGTCTGTATATAAAATACTGTACTCAAGTATCGACTAACTTGTAAACCGATACATAAGGCCTGTAGCGACGCGTCTCTGTGCGAGCAAATGTGTTTGTTGTCTGTAGAAAAATTACATATTTACATATCTATCTATACAGTAGATACATAATCTGTTATTTCTAATTATATAACATAACTCACCTTGTACTCAATAACTCCTGGTTACGAGTGAATACCGTTGTAAGAGACACGATTAATTTGATTCCTATGGAATTAAATGAATTAGTAGTCTTATGAATGAATTTAATAATTTTGTTGATTTTTTTTAGTGATATTAGAAGGTATAATAGTTTACAAAAATAGATTCCAAACTATTGTTTATTAGTTACATATCTTTACAATAACACTTCCAAATGTATTCAGGAATTGACTACACACCTATTTGATTATAAATTTTGTTTCATTCAAGCAGGAACTGTTCTAATGACCTCTACGTATTTATTGTTTAACGCAACTTGCAAGAACAAAACCGGGCAATATAATATGAAATGTAATATAAGAATATAACAACTAAACAATTGTATTTATTACGTCTTGTACGTCACACATATGGTGCGTTGTAAAAGAAAAAAAAGAGTGTAATATTATTGTAAACATGTATGTTCTGTTCTTTATTCGTACATTCCATGCATTAATCTATACTTATATTATAAAGAGGAAAGATATTTATATGTAATGAATAAACATAAAAAACTACTAAACCGATTTGAGAGAAATTTGATATGGAGATAGTTTGAAATCCAGGTAGTGATATGGGATAGTTTTTATTAAAAAAATCCCATGGGTACGGGAACTACGCGGGTAAAACCGCGGAGAGAAGCTAGTACAATATAATTTAAAAATAAATAATGTACAATACGTAGGTGATACCAACATCACGCCAAGAGTTTTTGGCGAGATTGTAGTCTGTCATGAAATAGTTTTTATTTTAATTCATAAACTTGCGTTATTTTGATACTTATGATATTGAAGGAGTTTTACGTGATATGATTTGGTTATTGTGTAGAAGTGAAATTAAGAGGAAGTACGGGCTACAATGAATTAAAAAAAATAGGTATTTCATAAATCTATTGCTATCGCGTTGCGCCCCAATAAAAGGGTTGTAAAACACGAAAGGGACAACTGCATCTCGGGGTGATTATACCTAAACAAAATAGACGAAACTATCACTTCGAATTTTCCAGTTTCGTCCTCAAAAACTGGACCGATTCTAATTTTTCTTCCAATTATAAAATAAGAATGACTTTGGACTTTGGCTATGCTCTTTGATTATTTTGTTTTTATTCGTCAAAATTGACTGGCATTTGAAAACGCCGGTAGAAAGAGTCCTAATTTCGATAAACATTAATTTATGGAATAAACCATGGCGGTGGTGTGTACATATCATACTGTATAAATATGTTTTAAATAATATATCATTATTTAGAGAGGAAACAGGGGAATACGTTTGCGTAGTTTAAATGAATTTTAAGTTAGTATAAAATTTTCTAGAAAGTTCTAACGAGGTGCCAACCGTATAGCTAAAGCGTTGAAGTATTGTGGCTAGACAAATATTCTATCCACGTGATATTGGCAGAATCGTGTATGTTACAAACACGTTCTCATTAATTAAAAACAAAAATAGTAAAGCGGACGTTTTATTCAAAATTAAAAAAAAATTAGAGTCACTCTGTTGTATTCGGTTCATAAAAAAAAACAATATCTACGGTTTTAGCTATCGACTGAATCCTTACATTATATAAAAGTCAATGTTTATATATCTGTCCGTTTGTTGGCTTATAACTCGAGAACTACTGAACCGATTTATATGATTCTCTTTTGTTTAGTCGTAGATAAATTATCTGGTCGGGTCTGATTTTGTGATATTAAATATAAATATATGTAGGAAAATTAACAGAAGAATAGGGATAGAAGAATAATATTAAAAAAAAAAAACCTCATAGAAAATGTCCTTTATCGTGTTCCTTCTTACATCCTTATCCTTACGTTATAGAAAAGACAATGTCTGTCTGTCCCTTATTTTTACCTAGCTAATGCTGTTGACCGGAATTGATGCAGGAAGATCCTATTCATGCTAGTGATGTTATCGCCGGCGTCGGTCAAGATATAACGCGGTCACCGCATCTTTGGAAGGGGCGTTCGGTTCGGACGAGTACGAGACGGCTGTCTGTCCGTTATTATACGCAAGTGGAGCCGCGGACACACAGCTAGTTATATCTAAAAATGACCTCATTTAAATCATTAAAATAATATATGTATATATAAGTATCTCTAGACATAACAATAAAAATGTTTATGAGAAAAACTTTCTAAATAATGGCCGAGAGTCGTGCTGTCACATGGAATCTATCAATCACCTTTTGTTCTTAGAAACAATAAAGCTATGTCCTGTACGCACATCGAATATCTCTTAGTATTAAGATATAATTGTTAAAGAATACATATTTATTGAATAACAAAGCAGGCATTGTCTATGTCTGCAGGATCCTAACAGCGTCACCAGCGTAATTTCTCTTGGTAACAGAGGATAAATTCTGATAGGAGATTAAAATTTCCTGGATAAGTGCGCTTCATTATCTGGGTTATGTATGTTATCTATTTAATATGTCTGAAATCGACGTCTTCGGCATGTTTCACTAATAGATATTTATTTTTTAAATGTATAATCAGTGACACATATTTGTGGTTATATAAATATCATTGAGGGAATGAGGCAACAGAGGAAGATATAGAGAAAAAAAGATGCACAAATGTTAGATTGATTTTCATATTAGGTTCTTTTAATATTACGAAAGTAGCAAACACGCATTTTGATTTGGACACCTTAGCTTACAGACGTGCGCGACACCAGTAGCTCTGCCTTTCAGCCTGAGCTTTAGGTGCAGGAAAACATCGCGAGGAAGCCATGGCTTTAGTGTTAGGGGATTTTCTAATAATGCCCGCCTTAAGCAACCTTAAGTTCGAAAACTTGTTGCCAAATACCAATAGTCGGATTCCGGCAGCATCACTTGAGAACCAGTGCCTCTAGGCCTAGCGTGTTTACCATCCTGGATCACATCTTCATTTAAAATCAGGTGAGATTGTGCTCAAAGCCTGTAACGGTCTGAGCCTATAACGTGTAAAAAAGTACATTAAAAAAACACCCTTTTTTGAAGATCCTTATACTGTTTTCCTCTGAAACTTCATTGGCCGTCACCATTTAGGCACCAAGATCTGAGGATAGGCTCATTGCCTACAACGAACTCTACTATGGTTCATGGTAATGCCGAAACATTTTCGGAGACTACTGTTATAATTATTTTCTACCTGGAACAACTGGCCTTTGCTAATATTCAAATAGAAACGTGATGGGCCTGAATTAAACCAGAAACCTCTTGCGAATGGTAAATCTATCATCGTATCGAAAAAGATACCACAAGCACACAGACATTTTATTATGCTACATATGTATATAGAAAAGAATAAAAATAATTCTTCATTATTATTTACAAGAGTTACATTGAAGCACGATAAAGTTACTTAACCAGTAATATCGTTATCAGAAATTCCATTCTTCCATTTTCAATTCAAGAACATTAATAACGCTCGATCTTTTTTTATTATTATCACAAATCCAACGATATGATTAAAAAACGTATATGGCCAGTACGATTTATCTTATCTATGAATGCATTTATTTTATAAGTTTCCGTCGTAATTATATTCAAAAGAAGAACCATTAGAGTGACAATAGAATATGGTTTTAGCAATTAAGGCGCTAAAATGTTTTTAATGAAATACATAATTATTTATACCTTATTACCTGCGTCATGTTACAGAAGGAATATTTAAGTGCTTTAGAAAAACATTATATTGATAATAATATAATGTATTATATGAAAAAAATTAAAGTATTTTTTCTATTCCTGGTTTTAGATACGAATTATATAACATTTTATCGTAATTATCCACATTCCTGTTAACATGAGTGCAATCGAGATCCACATCTTGTCAACATTTCGTCTACGTCGACCGGTGCGAAAGTTGACCCAGTCATTGTGCTAACCGGACGTAATTCTTATTCCTCTACATATAAATATCTCATCGATTAATGTGAAGAGAATTTAAAAAAAATGCAGCAAACACTTACCTTTGACAAACAAATTTACATTACAAATACAACGTATCCGAAATCCGTGTTCAGTTTAAAAAAAACACACACACAAAAGAGTTTGCACATCCACTGTCAATTAGCACTCGCACAAAATAACCGTTTCGTAACTCACTGGCTGGAGACTCACAACTGCGAAAACAAAAGTAAACAAGTTACTCTATGGGTTTATTCTAAATTTAAAAATTTGTAGCGCTCGTAATTCGCGCGTCGCGAGCGCTGCTCAGTCGCGACTGAGGTGGCGCGCCGGTGGTCGCTAGGGTTTCTAATTTTATCATACCGTGGTAGTAATACGAGATAAAGCCGGTCTTTATTGAAGAACCTTTTTTATTTTATTTATTACAAAAGGATTTAAGAGCTCTCTCGTATGTACGAGATATGTAGGGCTGTATAATGGAAGGCTTTGTTAAATACTTTTAGCGTTGAAATTCGATGACGTAAGAAGAGCTCAGCATGTTCTTTTGTTCAAAATCATTAAACTGGTCAATCTACTCTGCTGAATCTTTTATAAAATTTGAAAACATAATTGTCTTCGTAATTCGTATTTGATAAGATTTCATCAAATACAATTAATTTAAAAATAATAATTAATCGTTATGTTACAAGGTGAACGCAAGTGTGTCGTATGAGCATTTGTCGTTTGTTGACATACGGGTAGATAAAACATCAAGCAAGTTATCTTACTGCGGTTAATAATACAGTAGAACTTTTTGATGCTACTAATGTCAGATGACTTTTTTCAAGGTCAGGCAGAATTTCAAACTGGATCAACTTCTTAATTTGGATGTTACATAAGTACGGTCTGATGTGGAATATTGCTGTCAACTTTGGGACGAATCAGCCAAATACCAGTTAATTACTCGTGACACAATCGAACGCCGAGCTTAAAGTCTTCTTGGGTATGATGCATTGATATAGCCAAAGATGCTAAATATTTCAGTACTCTACAGAATGCACCTTGGTAAATATACGTAGGAATTACTCAGTTTAATTCCACCCACCCTGTTCAATCACAGGATAACTAGATTTCGGGAGAGATTACTTATGTCGTTATAACATCCTCCCGATTCACAAGAAGCGATTGTTAATTTCCTATGTTTCAAGCCCTTTCATAATTTGGGAGTCTTCACAAGAAGAATGAACAAACACTTTTAAATAAAAAACTTTTAACAATCCATCATCGGCGTCATTTACAATTACAATTAGGTGAGATCGAAGCCAAACGCGTGCATGTTGTACATTAAAAAAATTATAATCAAAACCCTGGTAGTCTAAATTCCAAAAATTATTTTCTAGTATAACTTTTACCCCGGTTAGATATTATTTTTTATGGGTGAGCCGACCTATTAATTTCGTCAAATATATAAAATATTTGACCATTTTTAACAATAAATTTTTGAAAGGAAAGTAATCGTTAGCCTGTACGACTCTTAACCAAACCACAGGATCAAAATGTACTATTGTGGCTTATTTATGTTCAGATAACATGCTTTTAACACATGCTTACGGCATTAAGTATAGTTTAGTCCATTATAGTTTTATTTTAAATCTAACTACAATGTTTTGAAAATTTAGAAATACAAACTTGATACGATGTTAGCGATTTTAATTTATTCATTATTCATATATCCTTGATGCAAAATTGTTTCGTATATTACAATGCGTTAGTCACTCGGCCTTCCAAGGAAAAGATAATTCCACAGCACAATGTAACCTAGGCCGAATAAATTATAATTAAAAAAAACTTATTAAACCACAAATGACATATATCTGTTATGTACATCAATTTATCTATCATCTTGTTTCTTTAATGGAATACGTAGAACGGAAAAAGTGGGCTATTTTATAAAGCAAAATGAATAGAATAGACAGTGTTTTTAAATGTTTTATAATTTTTTTGCTTACTATGTTCTTATACTAGCTGTATGCCCGCGACTGCGCCCGCGTTTTATATATTCTTCACTGCATTTTAATTTTTTTATACGGAACCCTAATCCCAGTTTTATAGTCCTAAGATAAAGTAAAAATATTTCTCATAAATTCAACCTCTTGCATGTAAAACTGTGCATATAATCGTATTTTAAAGAAATTTTTATAAGTTTTAAGTTATTTACGCGGAACCCTAATTATTTATGCGGAGTAACTTCAGCTAATCATCATGATGTAATATTGAATACTCGCATTAGAAGTGAGAGCGGGATAGCTTGCATTTGGTCCGTCTCGCCTCCCAGCATATATAGTTGGCCTAGGTAAACCTAAACCCCTTCACGCGGTATCCCCAGACAGTCTTAATCACCATGGCATCTCTTCAGGTTTCGATCAGGTGTGCTTCCCACTTCATATATTTTACCACTATTTTCCTCTGCTTTCTTCCTAAGAGACACATAACCTTATGAAATATGTATCAACCTAACCTAGTACTTATTAACCGCACAAATTACACTATCGGGTACAAATTTTTTATATGAACTATCTACCAAATCGGGAATAAAGTAAAAACTAACAGCATTCAACTTATAAATACCTAGCAATAATAGTTTTATCCAAACTAGGCAAAACTAGTGTAACATTCATAAAATATAACGACAAATGCGTTGTGATAATTCTATTAAAACCTATAACATGGTCGGTGGCCTAGTACTGTAGATTTTTATTTGACTTCCTGTTTCTGTTTCTCACGTTTTCATTTATGCTATGTAAGTTTGGTTGATAAATAATTAATTTCAATATAAAATATCAATCACAGAATCGTGCAAAAAACGAAGAAAAATTTGCTAATGTCTTTATTTATTTCACAATTTACTAACCCCTTGAGCACTTACCTGGCGTTTACACCAGCTTTCCATTATTTTCCTATTGTCTTATTTTTATGGGTACTCGACACATTAAGAGGATATTAACATTTTAAGCTGTTGAGTATTAGGAGGATATCTTAGCGCCATTTATTCCATACAAAGGTAGTCCCTTGTTTCCTCCCTGGATAACAGCATTATGGTAAATATTTTATACCAAATAATATATATCCACCACCGCCATGCCCGTACGTTTTCATTTTTCCATAAATTAGTTATTGTAGAAACTAGAAGCCTTTGAAAATGGAAAAAATATTATATTTTTATCGTCATTTTCTGTCGTTCGTCAAACAAATTTTAGGAATAAAATTTAAAACGTAGAGGCACTGCGAAAGTATTACTTATTCTATAACTGAAAGAAAATTAAATTAATCGGTTCAGTTTTGGAGGAGAAAACAGGATACTACCAAGTGATGTTTTCGTCTATTTTGCATAGTTAAATCAGCCCACGCTGCAGTTGTCGCTTTCGTTTTCTTTGGGTCGCAACGCGATAGCAATAGTTTTCTGAAATACCTACTTTTTGACCACACGTCCTCTTAATTTTCCTTATATCAGATAAGATTGATCTCAAACGATTCTATTTTTTACAAACTTTAAAACAAAGTATTCGTTCCAGTTTCGGATGCATTTTTTATGTCCCAGTATAGGGATCGCAAAAGTATTGGCATAATTTTTAGCAAAAAAAAAAACGAAGTAAATATAGTTTACGTAAAGAAGAAGAAGATGAAAGTTCATAATGTTTCAAAAGTAAATGATATCTTTTTACAATTAAAAAGATACTTTTTTAAATATATAAAACTATAATACGATGTGAACCTCGATACAAAACTGACAACTATTGTTTGATTTGTATTTATTTATGACATTTTTTTTACTTGCAATGTAGTTTCTGTCTACGAAGACAGAGTGACGGTAAACCCGTTTTCATGTACCTATTTTGACATATTTTTACTGAAACATCGTAGAGTACTTAGGTTGTAACTTTTTTCATTTTTAAATAATGGTATGTTTAATATAGGTATGCATTATTTTTACTATAGAATTATATTTACCGTAGATAATTACTAAGCGTCATCAATTCACCATAGAAGTGTTGTTTACGTATATATCTATTATTGTTTCAAGTCTTTGTAATTTCTAAGTTACCATGACAACGCATATCAAAACAAGTTTTGTATTGTTCTCTAACTAAACAGTGAATATTTTTTATTTACAGTATTGTCAAGATGGATTTGCGTATTATGGATAAACTGCGTTTACTTAAACTCGACACAGAGTTACGGCCTCAGATTAAAATGAAACCAATGAACCGATATTACTTTGTAACTTCAACTAACCCTAATGAGCAATTTTTCGTGTTCGCCTCAATAGCGGCGTGGCTAATACGAAAATTCGGTAAAGACTTTCCACAGCCGAACGAAGAAGATGACCCTAATTCAATAGTAGCATCTATTATACAAGTTTTAAGAGAACTGGATTTAAATCAAGATTTCTCCTCCCACAAACTTAAACAGGGCTTTGGAGACCAAGTATGTTATATTTTGAATATTCTTGCAGACGAGGCAATGAAAAAGGAGAACTTTGAATGGCAAAGGCCAATAGTCGACTATCAAGATTCGGAAGAATCCACCGACGATGTAGACCAAGTGGAAGATGAAACAGAAATCCTTTTAGATAAAGTCGAAGAAGAAATGGCTATTTATTCTGAGGAATCTGATGACGAATATAATGCAGAGGATAGAGAACCTAGAAACATAGCTCATAAGGTTCACGATTGGGAAGCGTGGAAATTAGAATTAGAGAGAGTGGCACCAGCTTTGAGATTAAAAATATCAGCTAACGGTCGAGATTGGAGAGCGAGGCACGCACAAATGAGAACGTATAAAGACGAATTATTGGAAAGATACAAAACAACCGGCTCTCAAATAAACAAACTTTATAATAATATAAGTTCTGTTATGGATAAAATAGCAGCTAGGGAGAATATTCTGAACGAGCAATTTGAACCTTTAGTGAAAGAATACGGGTCTTTGCTAGATGAATTGAATAAAGTGACTAACGAATATAAAGAAGTAAGCGTCGGAGTGACTGAACGACAAGAAATGTTAAACGAGATAACGAGCAAAGTGGAGAATATAAAGCAACGGACAGAATCAAAAGGATCTTCGATGAATGATAATTCTCCATTGGTAACAGCTAAAAAAGCTGTCGCAAATTTAAAAAAGGATATACAAGAAATGGATTTCCAGATCATTATCTTATTATGGCAATTGACGACTAAGGAGAATCCGAACAATAATAATTTTCTAGGTACAACAGAACCCAGGATGATTGGGACACAAGTTTATTAATAAATATTTTGCCTTTTATTTGTGTGGGCATGTAAAAATAGTGCTTTGTTAGTTTCTTTTACAAATATTATTTGGTCACGTGAAATCACTAAAGATAGTGGTTGTAATTTATACATATTTATATCGAGTGAAAAGTAACGTTTATTCACTTAGGTACTGCAATTTAATTAAATTAACTGTCAAATATTTCTTGTTCCTGTACTTACCAAGGAATTGTAAACAAGAACGTTGTTGTGTTGCGTTCAAATCTCATTAAAATTAGTTTCCGTTAATGCGATTCCAAAACTTCAGTAAAATGGAATTACTGGTGATTCTTCTAAAGAATTAATGTTCTATTGCGCTCTTTGTAAAAATCTTATATATTCATGTATTTTCTTTTGTTATTTACTGTAAAGGAGGTAGCAATAACCAGTGACATGCGAGGCGTTTCAACTTGTTTCTTATACTAATATAAACTGTTACAGTGGTACCATTGGGTTATGTCGTATGAGCTTCGTTGAAAATAGATATCACTAATCTACCGTCCATCTCAGCCAGCTGGTCAAGACGTACCGTGACCCCCAACCAGGGTAGCTCTTTCAATGCGATTGCTGACACTTATGCACTTCATATCATATACTTGCACTCTATATGCAAGCGCCCAGAACATCCTATTCTTGTTATTAAAATATTCCCTTTAGTATTAGTGTATTTTCAAATTGAATCTTGAACATAAAATTTAAAATATTTTAGGAGGAATTAGGGTTGACATTTTTGCTATAATATAATATGACGTAATGTATTGTCGATTTAATGGCTATATATTGTTAAAGAAATACAAATTTTGCAAAAAAAAAACTATAATGTAAGTTCATTTTTCATTAAAATAAATAGGTATTAACAAATTTTTGTTAGTACCACCAATGGTCTTAGCCTAGTTTTTACTCTTTTCATAAAATGCTATAAGTTATTTATAGCTTTCTTTGAAAAATATCGGTAACTCTACGTTTTAATTATTTAAAGCCTATTATGTATGTATATATGTAATCAATAATATTTGTTTATATGTAAATTTTATGACTGAATGATCATTTTCTAAATAACATTTTTAAAGTGATAACTTCATTAGCGGCGTTTAGCGATTATCGGTATGGGTAAACTTATAGATTCGGGTCACCTATTACGTCGCCTTCAGTGACAGGCTACAGTATGTCAAATGTACGATGGCGTTTAAGTGGACGCTTTTGTGTTGCCACTACTAAAATATTTTCCCATAAATTTCCGAAAAAAATGTTCGAGTTGATATGATTACTACTAAGTTATTCCGTTAGTAGTGGGAGGGTCAGGGGAATTAGATTCAGAACTGAAGTCACTTTCAAAAGTTCAACATCACTTTTAAAAACAGTTTTTTTATCGATATTCCCCATGACTAACTAGATTTTTTTTATATGTATATCGTTTTATTGGAATGACAAAATGTTAATATAACAGTAATAAAACTACGATTAATTATTTTCATAATATATTTAAAATAAAACATGACTTTTATTTTAATCTTACAATGCATTACTAAATATTTATGTAAAAATAAAACTTTTTTTGTTACTTTTTAAACAATATTGAATCAAAAAATAAAAAGCTAAAATATAATACTATAAAATAATAATACGATATTTGAATAACTAAAAAAAATAATTATTAAATCACTATATATAGACAATAAAAAAATATAATTAAAATACATTTGTTTTCCTTAATTATAGTAAAAAAGAGAACTATACCATTCAAATTATCACGTTAAAATAATTAACTTAATGGAAATATGTCTATCTAATTTTTACTAAATAATACGAAAAAAACAATTTTTAAGTTAAATTAATCTCTTAAATACTTAGGCAAGATAAAATCGAATATTACAAAATGCAAAATTTTCAAATTGGAATAACCGGGTTTACATTATTATATCTTTGGTTTTAAAGGAACAAAGAGATAGAAACTAGATTATTTTATTGGTAAACTTTCTTATTAATTACAAAAACAAGAATATAAAAAAACTAGATCGAGTTTCTTGCAGGTTCTTCTTGATAACCGGTTTGTTTTCCTAACCGGTGGTAGTATTTTCACGTTCATAACCGTCTTATGAGGGCCTAATTGAATAATTTTTTTTTAATTTCTCTAGAACTCTCACCATGTACAAGAAAAAGAAAATAAATTTAAAAAATTTGACAGTGATATTAAAAAATGCGATAAAAAAATAATAGACTACATTACATTATGCGCTTTAATAATCTATTCTGTTTCTATGTATAGAAAGATGTAGATATATGTATAGGTACACACTAGATGGTGGCCGCGACTCCGCCTGCGTTTCATAAGTTCTATGCATATAACATTTCATTTACACCTAACGTAAAAAAACAAAATGAGGAAAAATGAGTGCTTTGTTTTTATCAGCGGAAAAAATGTTACGTAATTAAGTAAATTGCATAAGAGTAAATCGAAAGAAAAAATGATTTTTACAGCAGATCTTTTAGCTTACTTACCGCTCTCGATAGCCTATTTTAAGGATTAAATTCTAGGTTCATTTATTTAATTATATATAATTCTAGAAGAACAGTTATTATGTACTTTTATAAAGTTAGAAACGATCAACTGATCGACTTGATTCGAATCCTTATGCCATAACTAGATTGAAATATTAATGGAGGGTAACGTCATGGTGATACCGTGGTGTTATTGCCTGGTTAAGGGTCATTCAAGTGCAAGTAAGCATTAATGGGAGCGATGAATCTACGCTTTGCTTATTTTTGATAATTTCGAGATCGGAGGGGGTGTCAGAAATGTCCAATTTTTTTTTAAATGTAATACTGTTCAAGTAGCCTCCTAGTCCTCATTCCTACGATATGTACGAATAACTAAAATAGCTTTATTAAATTCCTTGATAACACGTAGTTACGTAAATTTTAAATAACTCATAATTCGAGAGAGTACCTTCGTAAATACAATCGTGTTGTTACCACGTACATATACCCTGAACTGTATACACGAGTTGGTAAAAATTTTTAATTAAAATAAATCATGTAATGGTTTTTTTAATACATACTCGTTTATTACAAAAAATCCTATTGTAATGTAACTTATTCATGCCAGGACAAATTCATTCCAAAGAGCTCATCAGGGGATATACTCAGCGCAAAGCTGAGTGAGTGAGTATTAGTGAGAGCGCTAACTGAGCACTGTTGTTTGCGCAAGCATATGCACAACATGGATGCCCAGAACACAAGAGAGTGCAGATTCTGTGAAATTTCAAATGAAACACCAAAGCACATCTTGTGGTGATTGTGACCCACTAATACCCATAGGCGACCGAGTTCTGGGCAAACATGCGTTGTTCCTAGAGGAGGTACAGACGCTCTCTGACAAAAAGATCTTACAGTAAATCCAGGTTGTAGGTCTAGGGGGTGCGGTGTCAGACAACCTCCTCGTGGTGTACCCTGGGCAACGGCAGTCCTTCTGACTGCCGGCTAATAGTCTGACTGGGCGGCTGGGCGAAAGCCCACTTTTGGGGGGGGGGGGGGAGAGGTGATTACTGCGGTCGCAGTGATCACTCCTCTTCCCTCCGGAAGGTAATGCCTCTTTCAGAGGCGGGCGAAGAGGTGGGGTAGAGGAGTTCTCCCCCACCCCCGCTGGGCCATTGCACAGACGGGCCTGATGCGTTTGCCGCAGGGGGCGACGCGGCGACATGCCTTGCAACCCCGTATCGCCCCCTATTTCAAATGCGGCGGACGGCCCCGGGGGGTTTTAGTGGGTATTCCCGGGCGCTTCTCGCCCGAGTTTGAGTCCCACACTGGCACGGAACTCGTCACTCCGTGACCCCTTACCTATTGTATTGGAGGGACTCCGGTCCCACTAATACAATAGGTAAGGTGAGTGCGTAAAAGCATTTCCCCCCGTCAAAAAAAAAAAAAAAAAAAAGGTTGTAGGTCTAAGCAGTGAGCTTTAGAAATATGGGGGCGATCACAATAGATCTATCTAGGTCGCAGTGACACAGGACTGTCTTAGCCTGCATAGCCCCTTTCTCGAATAATAATAAATATTCATTGTTTCTATCTAGTTTGTTTAATTATGTACCGAATTTAATTGTTATTACAAATAATAATAATTTAGAAACAGTCTTTAAAAGTTAAATCAAATGGTAAGTAACGAAATGCAAAATATAGTGCGTGGTCCAATCATCTACAGAACATTACTATAGGAACAACGTATTACATTTTTAGTACAACTGAATAGTTTAATAAATAATTGGTTCGAAGTTTCGTAGAAAATATATTTTTATTCGAGAGCTTATTATTATTGCAATCGTGAAACTAACAAGTGACGTAAATACTTAATACATTTTTTAATAAAAAAATTCAGTGAATTATAAAATACTACAAAAATTAAGTATAGTATCCTAATCGTTTGTCTCGCACTGTAATTATATTATTAATACTGGAAAATAATTTATTGATAGTATTAAAAGAATTAGAGAAATAATTTCAATATAGATAAGGAATGTAAATCAAATATCATTAATAATTAATATATCGCTATAAATAGATATACATGTGACTTTGAAATCAGTGGCAATAATTAAATTGGAGCTTATAATTATGATTCCGAATATATATACAGCAAAAAAAAAAAAATATATATAATTGAAGTATCAAAATCGTGCGACATGTATAGTCGGGCGATGACTCCACTCGAGCTCCTGCCACATCAACTGATTCATTTTACCTATTACCATGGTAACCGGATTAACGACAGCTGCAAAACGACTACGCGATTTTGATATTTTTATTGAATTTATAATGCAAGTTTTATAGTTTTATTTAAATAAAACTGTGTGCCCGCGGCTGCGCCCGCGTTTCATATAATCTTCATTGCAATTTTTTTATACGGAACACTAACTTTTTTAGTACTAAGATAAAGTAAAAATATTTCTCATAAATTTAAGCACTTGTCCGTTTAACTGTGATTTGAATCGGATTTTTTTTCAGTTTTTTATGTGTTTTAATTTTTTTACGCGGAACCCTAATCATTTTTGAAAATTAAAATTACCCTAAGTTACCCGGAGTAACTTCAGCTATCTACCAAAAAAAGTCCTGTCAAAATCCGTTCAGCCGTTCCGGAGATTACAAGGAACAAACAGACAGACAAAGATTTTAAAAATTGTATTTTTGTTATAGGTGTCGTATATACATTCATATCTATTCAGTAAAAAAAATGATATTACAAACAGACACTTCAATTTTATTTATTAGTATAGATTTTTTGCCACTAAATTTGTTTAAAAATGTTTCTGAATATGATTACAAGTTCCCATTTAATTGTTGACATTAATTTTTGTTTTAACCAATATAGCATATATAGTTTTTATATATAAATTATTATAGCATTAAAATTACTAGTAAGTCAGTTATTACTTAATATAATGTATGACATATAATAATATTAAAAAAATAAAAACTTCGAACAGGATAAACTGAAATACAATATTAGTCTTACGATGGTAAATTAATTGGTCATGTATATAGTAGGTAGTGCAAATTTTCTGTCCGGTCTTAAATGCGTCGTATTTTTGTTCTGATGGAATTTAACCGATTTAAATCAATAACAATATATATATTCATAAGTATCTGATAATTCTATTTGATATTAAATCTCGCTTACTACAGTAAATTAATCTTCCCAAAAAAAATTTAATAATCTAACAAATGTATCTATTTTAGAATAAGTTGGAAAATGAATTAGTATAAATGAGGTAAAAAAAAAAATAATTATACAATTTACAAAAAGTTATAAATCGATCTTTCATTGTTTAAAGTTTAATAAACGTTAGTAACAACCAAATGATTATTATAAACTGTGCAATTGGCAACCAATATTAAAATTATAGCCTCCGATCGAATAGAATAATCTTCTTAACCCCTTGAACACTTACCTGGCGTTTACGCCAGCTTTCCATTGTTTTTCTATTGTCTTATTTTTATGGGTACTCGACACATTAAAATCTGATTGATCCAAAAGGCCATTACCAAATTCTCTAATTAATTAAAAAAACCGTTAACGTCAGAATCAAACATTCAAATACCGACCACCGATTGGCTTAAATACTGAGTTCCTCCCACCAATACATTTAAAATACTCTCACTTCGAAAATAAATGTTCAAATAACGGTCTCTGATTGGCTAAATAATTAAATCTGATTGGTGCAAAAGCGTAATGGGCTTTTTTTATAGAATTGAATTTTAAATGTATTTAACGGTAGTGTATTTGTGACAATATAAAAAAAAAAAATCATCAAAACAGTTTTTATCCGTACCAACACAAATATTATACTAAAACTTATTTTTATAGATTATTCATTTACTAATTATTAAAATTAAACAGAGAGCGTGTACAAATGAAAGATTAATAAAAAAAAATGTGGAAAAATAACCTAAAAATTATATTTATTTAGCTTAATTGTCTTTTTTTAAACGTAATCTCGTATAAGGAATGTCGAAATTACCTTTTTATAACTTGCATCAGTTCATATCCTTTACTTGGTTGAGTAATAAACTTTTGGCTTGTCCTAAATAAATGGAATCCGGTTTGGACGGTTCTTCCAGTGTGACGTTGTACTTCCTTTTGAGATCTTCCATAAACTCTTGTTTTAGAAGAGCTAGACAGCTGGAAAATATATTATAAATATTACTGGCTAATGGTAGAATGACAATTCATACAGTTCCTAAAACATAGCTTGATTAGAATGACAGCTGTCAAACTGACTGCCTGTCAATATAACAACTATAAGGAGTATCGATTAAATCTATATATATAAACAGGCAAAATAGTTTGTTTTTTTTTCCTTTATTAATCAAACGGATTTTTTTCTAGCAACTGCTGACTAGCTTCAGTTTTATCGAAAAGAGTAAAAAAATTGAAAGAGTTTGCTTTCTATCCTTGAAATTATCTTCAATAACGAATATCGACCCATTCATTTCATAAATTTAAATTTCATCTCATTTTATAAATAGGCTAAAATAAAACAAATACACATATTTTTCACTTCTGTTTATATTAACTGATCTCCTTTTTTTTTGGTTTTAGTTATTATTTATGATTATCGACAATTTAAAATGAAATTTAAACAGTTTTTCTCCCCACAAATTTGAATGATTCTTATGGTCGAATTTTGAACAGTGATATTAAAAAATACGTCATTTTTGCAAATGTTTTTTTTTTAGGGAAAAGAAGACTGTAATTGCTAATGGTAATGAAGTTCCCATGTACAATATAAGGGTTATATACAATTTTGTTATTATATTAATGATACTAACATACGATAATGTGGGTCTCCACGAAAGGCCGTAATATCTGGGGATGGTGCGTGTGGTGTATGCACTACAAACGCTCCGGGCAAAACCGTAGGCCTGTACCCTTGTGCACGTAATTCGACACTATGCGATACCTGAACAAATATGCCTATATTATTCATACTTTTTAAAATGATTTTGCGCTTTATAACACTCTCACGTGTTGTTAATTGACGACTGTAGAATGCGTTAGCCATCCCGTATTGCCTACCACAAGGTGGCGGGAGGATCCGATGGGTTTAGTGGGTAGTGCCAGCGCTTCTCGTTGGTGAGTCCCACACTAATCTGGCGTGTGACAGCCTCTCACACTTGCGTTTGAGAGACTTGGCTACGATTTTAACAAACAGTCAATGTAAATCGGTTCATAGTATCTCAAGTTACAATGGGTAAATATAAAAGGGGACCGGAAATTAATGTCGTTTCTGAGCATGCCGATATTCAATTGAAATTTGTCAGCTTACTGTTTATACCGAAGGCATACCAACGTCATTGTATGGTTGTGGTGAGAAGGCCATTAAAATACCAGAAGAGCATATCCGCTATTTTATGTTTTTTGAGTTTAGCATGAAATGCAATAGTCGCGACCAAAAACATTTGCAAGGTTTATCCAAGTTCATTAGATATTCCAATTATCCAACTTCAGATCCCGTAATTTTCATCTAACTGGCTCCTATTGATCAGGAAAACTAACAACATTAGACAATGGTATGCTAAGGGCAGAAGTGGAAGTAAATCCATGTCAAACTATCGACAAACTGTCAAACACTCATAACCAACATTGGTCGACCACCAATTGGACATTTATAGCAGATTGGAAAATTAAACAGAGCAGGTATATGGTTCCCCCATAATAAGTCTGAAGAGAAAAAAGCCAATCGATTCATCACGTGCAACGCATTGCTTTAACGGCACCATACATAATCGTTTTTTTACCATTCCAACACTAAAAACGAAAAATGTGTTCTATATGATAATCTAAAAATTAAAAGGCAATGGCTATCTCCAAATGAATCATCACGAAGTACTGCAAAGCCGGGTTTATATGAATACTAAAAAGGGGCTTCTGTATGTTTGGTGGAGTTTTCGCGGAATGGTTAATTTTGAAGTGCTGAAACCTGAATAAACTTAATGCAGACCTTTATTGTGAACAATTAGATCGAGTGAAGCAATCTTTAATCGAAAAGTATCCGGGAATTGTCAACAGAATGGGCATCATTCTGCAACACGACAATCCAAAACCGCACTGTGCAAGGCGAAAACTAGAAAATTTTAATGAATTGGTGTGGAAGATTGGGTTTCACTTGGATTTCCATTTAATCCGATCCCTACAACATTTTCTTAGTGATAATTTTTTTTTTAAATTTGGATTACTTCCAAAATCTCGAGATATTTTACTCAAAAACCAATTAATTTTTATCGGTCCGATATTGACAATTTGCACACTAGATGGCAAAAGTCGTTGATAATGAGGGTAAATTATATTATTGATAAAAAAAATATAGACTTTTTAAAAATTTATTCATATGAATTGGATATATAAGAAAACGACATTACTTTCCGGTTCCCCTATAATATCCTAGCAGTATTAAATATCGCAAGAAAACTTTTATAACATTTAATAGATTTTAAAAAGAGTTTTATAATAACGTGAAGCTTTTTTTTATTTTTAGATTTTTTTTTATTATAGTCTTGTGGATTTTGAAATCATCTTAAACCCTTTGCCGATTGATCATTATTATCATACCTTATTCCAGCCGAAGCCCGAGAATCTCGTATCATATTTAGGCACTGTACGGTGGACAACCAAATACGGTTCATAGTCTGACTGCCATTCCACCTAGGAACGACATACAAACTGATGTTTGAACACGGTTATGTATAGCTTTACAGGTTTTTGATGACAAACTCACCTAACATTAAGTGATGATGTGGTTCAACATGGTAAACACGCTATACACTCATTATACATTTTCAAAGACCTCAGAGTGGTCCAAGTTAGCTCAGGTGGGTATTAGAGAAAGTACCGTACTATGGTTTGATCTCGATGTATTTCTTCACAGGTAGCTCATGCTCAATGTAACTGGAATCGAACCTACGTCCATCGACGTGACATCCGCCCGAACTATCGCTGAACTATATCATTGATTTAAAATAAAAAATCTTAGTTGCCAATAAACAGCTGCAGATTGTAATGTTAATTGCATACTGGTAAGCAAATAAAGTGTCAACATACTCGGATCATTATATTTAAAAAAATGATGATTAAATGTTTATAACATCTTTTTAAATAATATATACTAATAAACAAAATTGAAGTGTCTATTTGTAATGTCAAAATATTTTTTTTTTACTAAATGGTTGCATTAAAAAAATGAAACAAATGTGTTTTAAATAACCTCATACGGCGCCGAAGCAATAGCCCACCGGGTGTAATTAGTTGCCCGGTGACCCCTCGGCCATTCCCTAGCCCTGAACGGGGCCACGTCCCCAGTAGAGTGCTTGGTGGACAGACGCGAGAGGAGACCGGGTTTGTTACGCGGCACAGACGCACGGTATCGCTGTGTCTCGAATGCAGGCACTACCAGGCACTGGTAACAAGACTTTTTTTTACAGTGTCTCGATATACAATTACCTGAGCGGAACGAGAGAGCGAAGTGGAATGGAATGAGGTAGAAAGAAAATATTGTGAAGGGAAGTGAATTGGGGAATGTAATGAAGAGAATAGAATGGAACATTTGTGCCATGAAGGGAAGTAAATAAAATGGAATGGAATTGGACTTACTTGACTAGAGTGTAGTGGAGGGAAAGGCTGAGGAGTAGAGTAGAATGGAGTAGAGGAAATAGAGTAAAGTGGAGTGGAATAGATAATAATAGAAAAGTATTGGTGGCAAAAAAAAAACTGGTGCCATTTATAACAACTATAAGACACTGTCTCCTTTTGTCATTTTCTGTACCCGTGACAAAGTGTATGCAAAATTTCATGATTCCATATTGATTAGGTAGTTAAGACGTGAGTAGGCAACTAATAAACAAACAAACTCACAGTCGCATTCATAATAATATTATAGTCATTTGACGGTCATGACCATATTGCCCTTTATTTATTAAAACTTTATTGCTTTTATTTGGAAAAATATAGGCAAAAATAAAACAATTCAAGACATTTTTTCTGTTCTCTTAATTTTTTTTTGTTTAGTAGACTCTCCTAGAATTGAGTCACCACTCCATATTTTAAAAATCCAGATCCAGGTAGAAACATCTGCAGCGGAGTCGTCTAATAGCTTGTAAGTTGTTTTAAGCGTAAGAATGAGTAACCTTAAGTATAAGTGAGTCGTCTTAATGTAACTGTCCAAGTGAATAAACGTACTAAGAAAAAAAAAAAAACATTTTTTTAACCGCTTAACTAACGATCTTCACTTGAAATAATTCGAAACAGTTTGTTTTTTTTACATATTTTCTAATAACAATATTTAATGCTACTTCGATTACTAGACTATATATCTACAAAGACAATCGGAGCCAGTAACTTAATGTGTCGAGTACCCATAAAATTAAGACATAGGAAAACAATAGAAAGCTGGCGTAAACGCCAGGTAAGTGCTCAAGGGGTTAAACTAGTATATGTGAATTAAGGGAAAAGTACCTTTTTCTGTGGATAAGGGTTGATGAGTTTGATAGAGGAGCGCAGATGCTGGTAAAGACCCGCCATTGGTACGAAATCGACGTCCATCAGGAGAACGTATGGCGTTTTCACATTCTCCAGTGCGACGTTACGTAGATAATTCACTGGATAATGTACCTGGAAGTGATTTAATGACGACAACGGATTAAGCAAATAATATCATTAAATATAAAACTATCGAAAAAAAAAATAGACAGCCATACGAATCGGCGAGAGAAATAAAAAGGCGAAACTTTTTCAAAATGTAGTTTTAAATTTCATAATTCGTTAATTGAAATTATTAACATAACGTAACATTCAATGGGCCTAATTAGGAAGCTCAAAGTTACCTAAAGAGCAACGAAGGGGGCTATGCTTGGAGTTTCCATACGTAATCGAATCAGATATGAGGAGATCAGCAGAAGAAACAAAGTGACCGACATTGCCCGAAGAATTGCTAAACTGAAGTGGCAGTGGGCTGGGCACATGGCTGTTTTTTTTTAAATTTAGTCCCCCTACATCTCAGACATAATCCGAATTTTTTTTTACTTTTTTGTGGCTTATCAATTGTTTTGAATTTGATAATTCTGAAGTTAAGTAATTTGGATAATATAAATATCCCGATGGGGTTAACGGATTCTCGAATGGCTACCGCGCACCGGAAGACGAAGGCACCTGGTGAAGGTCGCGGGAGTCCGCTGGATGCGGGTGGCGCAAGTCCGGTCGTCGTGGAAATCTTTGAGAGAGACCTACTTATGTCCAGCAGTGGACGTTTTTCGTTTGAATAGATGGATGGAACCTAACAATCAACATTTGTCTTTCTTTTACATCTATTAGGGCTCCGAGTAATAATTTTCGTAATGTGGTAAATAATATACGTAAAATAGGACGTCATATACGTAAAGTGTGACGTCATATCTGAGTTTAATACACTCTCAGTGGTCAGCCTGACGTATATTAGAGGGAGTTTAAAAATTGCGCTAACGGTAGAGAAGTTGAAAGGCAATCGTTTGTCGTGGTGTGGACATGTTATGAAAACCGGAGAAATGCGATATTTGGTTTATGCATAGTAATAAATATGAATATGAAATAATGGAAAAGTAGAGGAAGGCCAAAGATAGTGGGGATGGAGTGTGTAAGAAACAGTACGAAAGAGAAAGGAGTAAATTAAGAAATGACGGCTGATAAGGACGTATGGAAGAAGCAAAACATACTGCGCTGACCTCAATTGAGTTGGGTACAGGGGATGAGAAAGATGATGATGGGACGAACGTGGAGAAGAGGAGGGGGGGAGATTAAAAATGTGTTAAAACATTACAATTATGCATACGTAATAATACTAAAATAGTCTTTGTTGTGCAGTGTATTAAGAATATAGTCCTGGAAACGGCTGTAATATTTAAGAGCCAAGGACAGAAAATGGCTTGCTTTTATATCGTAAAGGGGTAAGAGTGAGATAGAACATACAACATGGTTCCAAGCTCACCGAATCGTGTTTGAAGACGAGATGGTATCCGATATTTCTTCTAGTGCTCAAAGTCGCCGACCAATCACTTATGAAACTCTCAAGTTTCGCTACGTCACAATCGGACAAGTAAATTGCCGCACTTAGCGGACCTATAACGGAAATTTTAGTTTAGTGTCAATACATATAACGTGACCTTGTGTTAAGGGTCCGGCCATGTATTACGTAAGCAACATGGCCAGCAAAAGTAAGCAAAGTTACCCGCCTCCCTATGACTACGTAGCATTGTCATAATTTTGAGCCAAAAAAGAAAGAAATTTTGCTTACATAATCACCAATTAGATTCCCTAGTTTTCTATTTCATCGAAAATAAGCAAAACGTAAACTCTTTTGTAGCGATGGTAGCGTAGTTGGCTTTGCAGCCCGAATTCCGCGTCAATAGATGCGGGTTCAAACTCACCTATCCAACTCTATAATCAGTTTGAGCTTTCGCTGAAGGAAAACATCGTGAGGAAACCATAGCATGGTGGTAGAGCGTTTTCTTATAATGCCCGCATGGATAACTACCACTCTCAAGTTTGAAAACCTGTCGCCAAATACCAATAGGTGTGTTCTAACAGCATCACTTGAGATCCAGTAGAATCTAGGTTTAGCGTGTTTATATCCATGCTGGACCACATCGTCACTCAACATCAGGTGAGATTGTGGTCAAAGCACTGAGCCTATACCGTGAAAAAAAAGGTGGAGCAAATGTAAAGTCTTCTTATTTTTATAATTCTGTCGTTATATATTTAATTATGAACTTATGAAATAGTGTAATTTATGTATTAAAACTTATCACTATTATGGGTTTTTCGCAATTCAGTCGAGTATAATTGCCCTACCACCCGGCAATATTTTAAGGTAGGGCTTTGCCCTCACCCCAGGGTACGGCGATGCTCTCTAGTGGTTGTGATGGTGCTTGGAGACAGATTTTTCCAAATTGAATATGATGGTAGCTAACCAGGTGGGTAGCAGAACCTGCTCTACCACCATGCTATGGTTTTATCACGACATTTTCCTTCAACGAAACCTCACGCTCATCTTGTGGGTTTGCTTTTTTTTCTACTATCTTTTTAATAAAAAACAAAAACAACAAAAAAGTACAATTGGATCCAGATTAAAAACGGAAACTATAATACTAAAATCTTTTGTTAAATAATTTTGTGAAACTTAATGACTCTTCCATTTTTTTTTCTAGAAACTACTTATTATTACCCTCCTAAAATGACATAAAATTTTAAATTAAGCTGTTCAGTCAATTCAGCGCAAAAACATATTTTTTATATATTTTCATATGCTTCTTCGAACATCATTGGAAATGTCTGAAACTGTCAGGATTTTAGTATTTGAGTACGATATCCTCTAAGTGTCCTTTGAATATCTTCCTTAGGCTGATTTACCACAATATCCCCCTATTATATATGTATTTTTTAATCAAGAAATATTTAACGTCGACGACACAATGACGATTGACAAATGTTAAAAGTTATTCCCGACAATTCGCATTTATTTTACTTGTTATAAATGATTGTTCTTTATTATTTGTTATACATTTTATTAGAAAACACGACACTATGTTTATAGAGTTTACATTTGAAATTCATCATCGGGTCAATGTTGCCAGGATATTAATCATAAAATCCCCACATACAACATTACTATACCTATACATACCTTCCCAATGCTTAACGAGCCGCTCTAGGAATTGCAGTCTATCCATAGACAACTGTAAGACTAGTGTGACGTCAAAATCGTCAATCTCATTATAACTGTAGTCCATATAGTAGAGGTGCGTACGAAGTTTGACACGTTGCGCGGCGCGAAAACTCAAGCACAGATCAGATTGATTCGTCTGAGTATTAGAACGAGACAAAAGGTAAACGAAGAAAAGAGACAAAAAGACACTCGAGCCTAACTGTACAGGAGTTACTATAAAATATTCATAAAGTTTTTCCTCTTAGTTAATGGCATTCTATGAGTTACACAATTCTACCAGTCTCATGTAAATGTCACTAACAAAACGATGGTTCATCTTGCCAGAACTTTTCATGGAGTTTTCATGGCACCTCATGAATAAACGTTTCGCATTAATATATTCAATACACTTCACTTGTGCATCTACAGGGTGACATTGTAATGGCAATAATGAAATGGGAGCTTATAAGTATGATTCCTAATAAATACAAAGTAAAAAGATTAATTTAATTAGAAATATGAAAACCGTGCGACAAGTATTCGGCAAGCGACGACCGATGCAAAATGGCTTTTGACACTTTAATTGAATTTTGAATGCATGTTTTATACGTTTATTTAATACTAGTCATGTGCCCGCGGCTACGCCCGCGATTCATATATTCTTCACAGCGCTTTATTTTTTTATTACCGCATACTAATAATTCTCTAGTACTAACATAAAGTAAAAATATATCTCATAAATTCAAATACTTACCCGTAAAACTGGGCATTAAATCGAATGATTAAATTGAATTTTAAGTTTTTTTTAAGCGAAACCGTAATTATTTTCGGAAATTAAAAGTAGCCTAAGTTACCCGTAGTAACTTCAGCTATCTACCAAAAAAAAGTCCCGTTAAAATCCGTCCAGCCATTCCGGAGATTACCCGGAACAAACAGACAGACATCCAAAAATTTTAATAATTGTATTTTATGATATAGTTATTGTATATACGTTCATATCTATTTAGTAAAAAAAAAATAATTTTAACATTACATACACACAGTCCAATTTTATTTATTAGTATAGAAAAGGCTAACGAGACGAAATCTTTATATTGAAGATATTTAAGAAAAACTACTATGCAGAGATTCAGAATCGGATACAGAACACATTATAATAGTTTCAAAAAAATTGTCTATCTGTTTATTAATTTGTTCGCCAACCATGTAAAAACAACTGAACGGAATTCAATGAAATTGGTAATGAGATACAGTACAAATGGGAGAACATAAGCTGCAAATTGTCTAAATTCCAAGCGGGTGAAGCCGCGGGCATAGCTAGAATGAAAAATATAACATAGATAAATAGATCTTACCTTATACGTGACCCCTTCACTCTGCATACATTTGTGCAGTTTCTCTCGAAGTAAGTTTCCATCGAAATTGACATAAGTTTGATGTAAATTTCTGAAGTAAGCGGCATCTCTAGTTCTCACATTGTATTTTGTTGGCGAATTCCAATGGAGTATCTAGAATATTGTAATTATTTCGAATAAAGTAATGAAGCTATTTACTACAGAACTCTAGTATACCAAATACCGGTTTTTTTGCCATTACAAGGAAATAATATTACCAAATTTACAGTAAAAAAAAAATTATACAAAATATATTTTGCTAGAACTTCCTGGAGAATTTTTGTGACACTTCAGAATACACACCTGTGTTAATTATTTCTAATACACTGCACTGATACTGGTATCTAGTTTTTTTTTACAATTTACCACTTATATTAAAAATAAATGTACAATAAAACTTACATTAACATTATTTTTATCTTCACCGTAACAATTCTTGGCCAATGTTCTCGTCGACATCTGAACATTGTACTGACAGCTAATATTGAACACTAAACTGGGGTTCTTCTTAATCACTGCATTTATAATATCCTGATCAGCCAACGTTGTTTGTTTCAAATTATCCAAATTCTCATATACAGCGTCATACCAAAGTTTGGTCCAATCGTATTTGGTGCGGATTTTATTCAAATCCAACAGCATTACGCCAGTATTATAGCCTCTGCCTAGCGCCGGCCAACGTTGGGCTGTATCGTAGTACCAGTTGCTTTCATTTTCCACTAACCCTAAAATCTGCCACAATTATTTTAATATTTGTCAATGTCATTCTGCATTTTGTACCTACATCATGACATAAAAAAACAAGTTTACTTTTAAATAATGTTATGTTAAATAACAGGTAATGAGTACAATAGATAAGGGCAGGTAATATCAATGACATAGAAAAACACATTGGGTAATATGTATTAGATATGTTACTTAATAACAATCAAACATTGGTAGTTTCCGATTCCATCCTTTTTTCAACATTTTGTTAAGACTTCAAGAAGCGATGGAGTCTCTGTGCTTATAAGAAATCTAAGAATGAAAATAAGCATTTATGCATAAACAAAAATAATAAAAAATATTTCATCACTAGTTTCGTTCTCAACTACAAATACAATGGAGATGAAAATGAATAAGAATGACGCCATTTATCTAATTCACTTACTAGTTATTTCGGCTGAAATTTGTTTTAGAAGAACAGAAATTCCTAGAAACTTTAATAGTAATTTAAATTTGTCAGAAAATCAGAAAAAGAAAAATCTCAGAGCAAATGTTTTAATTAATCAATGACAGCCATCTTGAAATCGTAACAATTAAAACCATCACCTTCTCACCCACATTTATTTGTATCCATGTGAATTGCATGGCTGTGAAACTTGAAGCAAAACAATCTCAAATGTATGTTAGCAACATTAAAATACATGGTGTTCTAAATTCAAAGCTTAGGTGTTGATTATTCATATTATAAATTACTGCATATTAGATGATTTAGAGAATAATTAAATAAAATGTCAGATACTTTTCAAGAATATCACGAGATTAAATTTATTTATAACAATTAAACACATTTGTGTCACTGTGATAATTAAGGTCTGAAGTTTATAAGTAACCACTACACACTAATACTAAACTGTTAATCAAAAACATCACACAACATAAACTCATAAAAGTTCACTACATCATATTACCTGATTATCAGTCATATTCCTAAACAAGCTCCACAATTCGGCGATATCGCTCAGAAATGTCAAATCGGAATCTAATACTATGACTCTGCGCAATGAGTTTGGTAATATATCAGGGAATAGTAATTTTACTAATGCATATACACCAGAATAATGACTGTTCGGTATCCATTTCACTTGGGGTAAACGATTTTGAGCGTTATAGCATGTGTACTTTACTGAAATTGAAATTGTCATTTTTCAATTAGTTTTAAAATATATAAATAACTTCTTTTATTCAATGAGGCCATTTAAGTATTACATTAGGAGAATTTTAGACAGTTTTAACAACCCCCCCAACCCCCCCCCCCCAGCTCCCCACCAAGTAGATAAATAAACATTGCTTATGTAATTGCTTTTCATACAACCATTTCCTCCAAGTCATCAAAAATACACAAAGCATAGAACTCTAATCGATTCTCGAGAAATAACTTGAATTGTCCCAATCATTTTGAACATAAATTAGAGTCATAAAAATTTACTAGAATATTGATGGTCAAATTTTGATCAAACTTTCCAAACTGTATGCTATGTGTGTTTTGTAAAAGAATTAAGTGTATAAAGAGCATGTTCAGTGATTTTCTAATTACAAGGCCACAATTTTATAGACAGAGAGAGATACATAAATGTAGCCTTTTATAAACTATCCTATATATATATAGTAGTACTTAACTCTTTTTATTGATCATACAAATCTTCATTTTTTATATGTCTCTTAAAATATCATGAAGTACATATGCTATTTATTATTATTATTTTTTAAAATGAAATGTGGGTCATAGTGGGTATGTTCAATAAATTTTTTTGGGTATAATTTTCGTAACAACTTTTCCATAAATAACAAAGACAAAAAAACAAAAATGAGCAATGCTAAAATTTTATCCAGTACTCACCATCAGGTAGATCCCAAGTGTCAAACAGTTTATTAGTAGTATGTTCTGAGGCGATATCCACAATCATGTGAAAATGAATAGGATTTTGCCGATGATGTAGAAGTGACTTGAGCATGGGAGTAACCAAACGAGTGCATTTCCCCATACACACAAGAGCTACATGTATAGTCTCGCATAGAGTGCCCACTGCATCTGGAATCTAAAAAATAAATTTGATAACTTCATGTGAAATATAAATCTTATAATAATTTCACGGGCTATTCAAAAATTACTTCAAGGTATCCTTTGGTGTTGCTGTTGTATTACTTTTTTTTAAACTTGTAGTATTTAAACATGAATTTATACTAACATAACTAATTTATTGTTATCAACATATTCACGAATTTATTATAAATAAGTGTTCAACCATTGCTTGAAAGTTGACCATAATCATCATAAAGATTATGAAAATAAATTTTATAGGTAAAACGTTAGGTAAAAATTGGTTAAAAAACTATTTTTGTATATAGATTTAGTTTTTATACATAGAATTAGAATCTTTTTAGAACTATAAAAAATAAACTCAATAAACAGTTAATGTAAAGCAAAAACATCTAAGATTGTAAGTAAACTTTAAGATTGGATTTTGACTTATTTCAGGAATTAATTTGGGATGAGTATTATTTTGTAGGAATTTTATATAAATTCATGCCCATGGAAAATGTATGTACTATGAAGTAATCATATATCCAAAACAATTCAATTGTAACTTAACTAAAAGTCAGTATCTATAAAGATTTAAGGAAAAATATTATAACATATGAATTTCAATTATTAAACAAATTAATGTACTTACAATAGGAACTCTGTATGTAGTTACTGAATCAACAGACATCTGTCTCATTGCACTTTGAGATAGTCTCAGTTGTGTTTTAAAACAATTTATTCTGTGTTTCCAGGACACTAATCCTCGATATTAACCACCAATAATACACTACAGACACAGCTATCCATATTCCGAAAGGTACACCTAGCCAGGGTCGAAAGAATAAACAAGATAGGACATTTTTAAATCTAAATTTCATTTTTATGTCATATACACATTTTTTTAATGTACAACAGAATTATTGAAATAGTTTTTTACTTATTTTCATTTCTATTTCATTTTGATTGTTATTGTTTTTGTTTCATGATTATACTTTTTTAGTTCTTTACCAACAATAAAAACATTTTTTGTATTGTGGTAAATAGTCACCCTGCTAACAAGGATTTTTTTGGTAATTTGGTTTGATTTAGTCTACCATACTGCGCTTGTCTTGTAAGTTTGTATCTAGGTATTTTATTACATTATCTGTAAATTATAATTATTTTATTAGTTAAAACCAGATATCAACACTTGAAATTCATCTAAACTTTAAATTTAATTATCATAAAGTTCTGAATTTATCTAAAATTTAGAATATTTTATAACCTTATGACATATATTATTATTTATCTCTGATTGATTAGAAATTTCTGACATTTTTAATTGTTGACATGGTTGACGTTCAATTCCGTGTAGGGATGCCGATAAGAATTCAATTAATTGAAGAATCAATTTTCAAGACCATTAAATCGATTTTTAATATTGATTTAAAACACTGAATTGATTCAGTGGATTCATATTTATCATAGTACCTAAAGTTTCGTTTAGAACCATAAAATTACTTATACTTAAGATTCTACCCAAACATGTTAAATATAATATGGTAGTCTATAACTTAGTTAATACTTGGGAGATGGGTTTAAATTTAAATTAACATGAGCTTATAATATCTTTTTATAATACTAAGACGACAGACAAAATATTTTATGGTTTCAACACACAACGGGTGGGTCGGAACGCCATTGCGATGTTAAATCTCCGTGGTGGTCTAACCCGCTGGCCGAGTATTAAAACCATTATTTGACGATAAGGAGCTACATTTATATGATTGTAGAACCAAGTCTAATTATTATAACATGATAAAAGCTTGGTTATTATGATACCTTTTTTTTCCATTATATAGATATGTATTAAAAAAAAGCAAAGGTAAAAACTATATACCACCTTTTTCTCCTCTATTTGTTAAGCTATTTTTCTTTTTCTTTAGTTGCTATTGATGAGCTTTAGCTATATTAATAGCTTTAGCCAAACGTAGGAATTTTTATACGAAATCAAATAAAATAGTTAATTAAGTATCAAGTTTGAGAAATCGATTTGATTCATGACTCAATTCGAATCCACCTAACATCAATATTTTAGAAAAATTGCATCTCTATCCAGAACGTTTTGTTCGGTTCTGTTTACTTTTTTTAAAGAAAAAGGCAAAGATACTAGACGATGCAGCCAAGATTGACATTAGGAACACTAATCATAAATATTGATACATTTAAACTTTCTTTCTTTCAAACTTAAACAGTGCTGTTTTTGTGAGTATGAGGCCATTTAATTCTTAATCCGTCAAATACACAGTTAAATTTGAAAATAGGAAAACAAATGAAAGGTGGCCTAAACGCCAGGTTAGTTAGTACTTGACTGGTTAAGTAAGCATAATATTGCTCATTTTTGACTCCCCCTCCCCTTTCTCAGCAATAATAAGTAAAACTCTCTCCACATAATTACATAAGCATAGGCATAATTTGGAACAAAAAAAACTAAGAATAATATGCAAATATTGCTTAAGTAATCTCCTCCCTTCGTCCTCCTCTCCATATCAGCAAAAATAAGCACTATGGAAATGTAATCTTTTAAGTATAAAAAGCAAAATTAAGTTGCTCTGAAATTAAGTTATTCTAGATTTGTGAACCGTCCACAGATTACCTATGGACTTTCTTAGTATACCAAAGCAAAGTTTTTCCGTGATATTGTCAAAATATTTGTCTAATATTACTGCAGTTTTTGTTCGGCGCATGAGACACTTGCTTAAAAAAGTAAAGTACAGTGGCTTATGGATAACCTGTTTAATTTACTCGCACTGGCTAGCTATTTAAAGAATAACCGCACTGATTTTATGGGTACATTAAGCAAAATTCGCAAATAATGCCCCCAACTTTAATTAACGAAAATTGCAAGAGGTTCATGTATTGCATGCCATTGCATTGCAATTGCCATTGCAATGGTATATCAAGACAAAAAACACCAGTTTATGCCATATCATACATTTTTACAACTTCCTAGAGAGTTTCTGTAATATTTCGAAATCAGTGTTTTACGTCATCTATAATAATATTATAAAGTGGAAAGATTTTTATTTTTGTATGTAACGAATAATCTTAAAAACTACGGGACCGATTTGGATGAAATTTAGTATGGAGATAGTTTGAAATCCAGGTAGTGACATAGGATAATTTTTATTCCGAAAATCCCACGAGAACGGGAACTACGTGGGTAAAACCGCTTAGGTATATCTACTGAAAATGTGAACAGATTGATTTTTTAATCGTTTCGATGTACAGATAACACTACCAGGATAACACAATCTTTTCCTATAACCCTATAGGCATATTATATTGTTGTACTTACAAATGATTACAAATAAAAATACTCCCAAGATCACTCATTACCTATTTTATTCAGAAAATATAACTTACTGATATATATTTGCTAAAAATATAAAAATTATACAATTAGACGGCTATACTATTGATAATATAGGAGGTTATTTAAAAAAAAAAAAGTGTTATAGAATAACATTGTAGCAGCTATTTTATGAGCTATTCTAAGTAACGTCCAATTAAAATTACATATTATTATTATTACCCTTGTTTATTGTCATATCACCTAAATCGTAATGATTAAATATTTAATAAAGAATAATTAATAACATAGCAACAAAGTGGTGGGAATTTGTAAAAATTTGAAATTTCTTATTATGTACAATAAAAATAAAAATTCTTATATCTATCTAAATTTAATTATTATGTATTTGAAATAAGTGTAAATACTTGTATGTGTAATAAATGTATTAAATTTTTAATCTGTTTTTACTCTTGTATTTCTTGTAAAGTACTAACTTCCTGCTTAAATCGTCCGAACAATGAAATAAAAAATAAGTATGTATTGAAAAATACATGAAACACGATTAATTCTATCCACAACAAAACTTAGAGACTTATTATATTTTTACTTAAAGAATAATTATAAATTACAATTCACACCTAAACAATTATAGACAAAAATAACAAAAAAATCTAAGTAACAGAATGTTTTTTTCGATTATTAAAAAAATAACACTTCATAAATGTATTGCTATATTTAATTTAATTTAATTTTTAATTGATTTCTGTTTCACCGCCCCACTGCCTTCCGCGGGCTTGCTGTGGGGGCGGCTGCTGTTGTTCGTATGTTTGATCGTAATTGTACGCGGGTTCTGTATTGTCGACTATCCTTACCGCTTCTGTCGGTTCTGGACTATCTTCCGTCACGTCTTTCTTGTAAGGAATACTCTCGTCGTCAGAGTTTATTCTTACAGACTCATCGGGATCAATAGGGCGTGTCCTGTTAAAATATGATTGTAATGTAAAAAGGGATGTCAATTGATTATTTTTTAGTAGCCTCATCATATAACAGACTTGAAATTGGGATGAAAATAAGAAAGTTATTAGCATTTTTATATATAACTAGATGTGTGCCCCCAGGTGCGTCCGTGTATCATATATTATTATCATATCATTTTTCAATAATCATTGGAAAATAATGTTTTGATGATGCTGCCCATTGAATTTTATCTTCGCAGTTTCATAAGTTTTAATTTTTTTACACGGTTTGCTAATTATTTTACTAAATATTTTGGTACTAAAAGAAAACATATTTCTCACAAAATCAAGTACCTATAATACTTGGACTTGCTAGTAAAATTGGTCTTTTGAAACGTGTTTTTACAATTTCTTGGGTTTTTAAATTTCCTACACGGAACCCCAATAATTATCGAAAAAATGAAAATATCCTAAGTTACACTGAGTAACTTCAGCTATCTGCCAGTAAAAGTTCAGACAAACTATTAAAATTTTTGTTTTCGGTAGAGGTAACCTATATAGATTTATAAGTATTTATTTAAAAAAAAATATTTTGATATTACAAGCGTTCGCTTAAATTTTATTTATTATTATAGATAGATAGGCATAATATATACAACAAAGTCGCTTTCTGCGTTTGTCTCACCAATGAGACGCAATTGAATCGTGGTTAATTTCAGTGACCATACATCTGCATTATATGATGATGGCGCAGTTGCTAGTGCGGTCAAACCCACCTCGCCGCCGGGGCAACGCTGTAGAAAGGGTTGCCACCCCTTATTACCCCACACAAGGTGGCGGGAGGTGCTGGGGGGTTTAGTGGGTTTTCCCGGCGCCCTTTATGTCGGGTGAGTTCACACCTCTCTATCGATTCCATCGGGGAGAGTCTTACGCCCCGGTGGGCTCGATAGAGGATTTGCGTAAATGCATTCCCGCCGTAAAACAAAAAAAAGGTTCAAACCCACCTACCTAACTCTATAAATAAGCTTGAGCTTTCGTTGAAGGAAAACATCACGAAGAAACCCTAGCGTGGTGCTAGAACATTGTCTAATAATGCCCGCCTGGGTAGCTATCACTATCGAGTTTTTGACATTGTTTACTTATTTAGTTACCATAAAATATTTCAAAACACAGCACTTGCAAGAATGAGTGACAATATAAATGCTACACTATTAGCTGATGCGAGCCATAAGCACCGCCATATTGGCCTTAGTTGCTCAGCCGAACGCCTTTCACTTTACTACTACTCCGCGGCCGGCTGTAATGCAACATGCGATAGACGGACGAACAAATTTTGAGCGACGGAAAAAAGGTTTCACTTTAAAAAATGTCTCTGACTTGCGGTGCATAAAATGCCATAAGTTTCTTAAACTGGCATTTTAGGCTTACGACATTCTCTTATTGCTTGTAACGCAGTAACATAAGAGGATAGTCACGGGGGCAGATTATTATTAGTGAAGTTTATCTATTAAGATTATTACTTTATCGCGGGTCCAGTATAATATTCGTTTTCTTCTTTCTCCTCAGCCTTCCTTCTCTTTAGTAATCTCCAACCGATGCATATGAGTACGACGACTATAGGTACCATAATCGCACTGATGATGCCCCAAGTTGCACCGAGGGTACGCGAAGAATATTCTTGTTTGCCTGAATATTAAATTGATCTATATTTATTAGGGTAACGAATAACATTACAGACCTCTTTGTCAGTGAACAGAATGAGGGGGAACTTTGAACAATATTAAAATTTGGTACTTAGTTTATTTTCGATGCATTAAGTGCTCATTGAGTTCATTTATCAAGGCCACTTTGATCAGAGTGTTTAGTTAGATCAAAAATAGCGTCAAAAGTAACCAAGACATGTTAATCTCGATTTTTGAGATGAAGAATTCGTATTTATGTAGTGTTGATGTGTTAATATGAACTCATAAGATACAAAATAGCAGTAGTATTAACATCAAAGCTAACGAATTCCAGAAAAATTAAAAATATTACAAATTTCTTTCATTGTGGTAAATTTTAGGTGAGCTGCATATATAAATTCAGAACCAGTATTTATAGAAACAGTATTTCGCAAATTATCTAAACAAACACTGATACACTATCTGTAATCACCCATCGCCCTATTTTATCTATAAAAGTGTAAATAAAGAAATGATACTCACCGCAAATGCGACCTCAATTTTTGTATTCATAATAGATAAGAAAGCAAGTAATAACTTCACATGTCACTAGAAACGAGTATTAAATGAAACACATCACAATGCAGAGAAAATTTCTATTCCGCAAACAAGTGCACGTAAGATATTTCTTGCTTTCTTATTAATTCATAAACAAAGTTTAAAAGAGAAGCATAAGCAAATTATTCTACCATTCGTCATGGGAACAGAAATTTCCTCTTTATGTGACCTTAAATTTTTATTGTAAAATTACATTTATTTTATATAATTGTATATAAATAGTAAAACAACATAAAACAGCAAAAGGGAAGAATCACGTAACAATTAAAGTAACTATTAAAAAGATACGTAAAATCCAAATATAGTGCACGTAATTATTGTAAAAGTGTGCTTATAAGTAAGCTACCTACTAATGAAATAACTCCCACAAATATTGTCACAGGAATTTGGCAGTTAATCTAAAATAAACTATTTCTAAAGTCTTCTTAAACTATTCGGGATTAACAATACCATTTTATACCATGGTAGATCGACTGCTCAGAGTCGGCACTTCGGCTACTGGTGGGTCTATTAGAGTTTCCATAGACTTCCCTCTTTGGGGTAAAGTAAATGTTTTAATCTCATCGGCGGGTGCACTTTTAGGTGGATCAGGTAGACCAGTATTATTATATGTATTCCTTGGGCTTATATCAGGTGTAGGACTGATCGGTGGAGAATAGATTTCAGAGTACGTTGGCGAATGTGAAGGTAAGGGACTATATTGGCCTTCGTATTTAGGAGCGTAAGGATCCTCAGATCCGTCTTTAGTCGAGTAACCAGAATCAGAAGGTAATGCTTGCCGGCCAGTCTGACGAGGTTTACTCATATACTGAATGTCTTTTGCAGGACGAGTTAATGTAGAATCACGATTAGATTCGGAATCTGATGGTGACGTTAAAGATAGCAAGTCTTCTTCGGACAGATCCCAAAGTTTTTCAGGGAATTCTACTTCGGGCGCATTTGGTAATGGTTCATTAGTTCTGTATGTTTTATCGTATGCGCGACGTTTCTTTGGTAAATTGGATTTGTCCGACTTCCCAGAATCACTTTTATTAGAATCAGGGTAACCTATGCCAGAACTGTCACCGTCAGTGGGAGGGACGGGGGCGGATCTTGTTATAGCAGATCTAGTAATGGGAGTTTCCTCTGTAGGGGTATCGGGTAGTTTTGGTTTTACATCGGAATCTTGGCTACGTAGAGTAGAAGATTTCATTGTATCCGTGATATTTCCCATTGATGTTGATCTAAGATTAAGCCGTGATGCGGATTTCGAACGCGGTATGTCTTCGAAACGGAACCCTTCTTTGCCCTGCGATTTCGGTTTGTACCAGCACCAGAACCAAAGTAGGCAAAACAGGAGTCCTAATGGTAGAATAATTGCCAATATGATGCCCCACGTTAGGAATAGAGCGCGTTGAGAATACTCTTGATTACCTGGATATTAAAGATTTCTCTTAATCTATGACTTATATAGTTAACATTTAAAGAATTACGATAATATGTTTGATATAAATGTAAAAACAGTACAAATGTAATGTTTTTTTAAAATGAGAGTACTTAAAATCTCGATACATCCTACACATATAGTCATAACTCAGTTTGTAAAGAAACTGATATTTTTGTTTCCTCATATAATTCCTATATATCTCTGACATTTTCATGAAAATAGAATTTTATTAAATCTAAAAAAAAATAGGCGCTAATGATCGCAACATGTTATTATCGTAGATGTCGAAAACGGGTATACAAAAATCGCTCTTCTGAAAAACTAAAATATTTAAACATATGACCTAATACGTTGGAGGTATCAATTGGATAGAAATTAATTGCAATTTTTGTCATTCAAAAATTAAATACGCGCTTAAAAATGATAAAAAATACAAAAGGAAATTTTAGAAAGACTTGTAAAGTACCATAGTTATAATAAGTTATTTCGTTGATACTGTCCTTACTATGGATTATAAAAAAAAAAAAACATTGAAATAAATGCAGTATTGAATTATTCCAAAAAATGTATAAAACAAGGTTTACTGTTATTTAACTTGTAACATGTGCCTGTTTCGTTGTAAAAAAAAAAACTTTTGTATAGACTCACGTAAACATTCGGTGTATCCATAATCTGGAAGATTCCATCTCCCGTTGTCCTCACACACCCGTCTCTTGTCACCGACCAGAATGAAGTCCTGGTTGCATTCGAAGTTAACCTTGTTGGAAATTCAAATTAGTAATAATTAATGACACATATGAGGAAAAAGTGATCAGGCGTATTGGTAATTCCTTGAAATATCCTTGTAATTCTTAATAGAATAAACGAAAATTGAAATAATGTATTATAAATTAAAATGTAACTAGTTTTAGGAGACGTCTTAGAATTAAAGATTTTTGACTCAGATTTTAAAAAGCGTAATTTGCTTATAAATTTTTGTCTTACCATAAACCGTGAATGGAGGACAATTTTATTGACTTTTTTTCACTTAATTAAAACATTCCAAATTGATCAACATAATAACTGATCAAAGATGAGCACATCTTCAAACAAATAAACCCCTAGATATTCAATTATGGTAACAATAACATAACATAAGCTCACGGCTGTTATCACCGAAGGGTCAGGCAGAGGTGAAATAGCGAACTTCACCACCCGCATTACGCCGAGGTTAGTTCCGTCCCAGATGTGACAGGGGGCGAGCCTGTCGCCATATCGGGCACAAAGTCCAGACTCTGGGATGACACTGAGTAGAAAAACCCAATATCACTTGACCCGACCTGGGGATCGAACCCGAAACCTCAGAACGATAGTCGTACCGTAATAATACAACTGCCCCACCGAGGCACAATGGTAACATTATAGGAAGACATTCCATGCTCGGTAAGAGAATAAATGAAAAAAATAATGCTCACTGCAAAAGATAACTCTATACAAGAAATGCATAATATACAATAAAATAATAATTACCCTTGTTCCCGGGGTAAAAAAGAAGTTACTTTTTCTACCAAAACGCGGTGTCTCCAATATTCCACAACTTATAACTCTCCTTGCGTTTTGTTCCTTGATATTTGTCTGTAAATAGAAATATTAACTGAGCAAAACTTTTTATTGGTATCAATAAATTGGACAGTACAAGTGATGTGCCTTCGGCCATCGATGTATCAATGAAGACTTTATTAAAATTATTTATAATATCAAAATTGTTCTCAATAAGCTCAATGGAATCAAGGCTACTTTATTTGGTACACGCCGTATCAATCGGTTTTAACAAATTGTCGTTGCTATTTGTTTAACTATTTGCCGGTTCTTGAATATCTTAGTTTTATGGAAAATGATCACTCTTTTTGATTACATTACAAAATTGTAACTTCAATGTTCTCTTGTATTCATCTAGCAGATTAATTACGGCGTATATTTATACTACACTTAAACTAGTTATCACTAGTGATATTAACATTGGATTTAGCAATCGTAAAATTTGCCAAATATCGTTAAAATTATTTAAAAATCAAAGATAAATTAGTAGCATTATCTTAAAATTAAAGTACATTTAAAATATCTTATTTGGTCTTCTAACTTCAAATTTTTATAACTCAAGTTTTTACTACGAAATTAAATAAAACTCTTACAAGTTCGCGTGGTCAAGTCGTGACTAATACTGGACAAGGACCAAGAATCTAATCCTATGAAAAACCTTGGCTACTGCGGTATAATTATAAGAACAATGGGTTGCCTGTGATAGTATATTTGGAATACACGCAAAGTTCAAACGTAGGACATAAATAAATGTAATCCATTGAATTGATTGAAGTTGCGACATTCATGTGAATCATTTCGAAAAAGACGAATTTTAGATATACTTTACTATCGGTATCTCTATTTATTAACGATGTTAATATCAAATTAAGATCTTATTTGACAAATGAGAAAAAGAAACGTGAGAACTATGATGGAGATAATAATCAAAAGATTAAATAGGAAATGGTAGAAGTTGAAATAAATAAGAGACTCATCCAAAACCATATTTAGAAAAATAAAAGATTAGTTACTAGGTATAATAAAACTGGTGGTATATTTTTATAATTTGTTATTGTTAGCTTGTTTCGAGAAAATGAAATTAACTATGTAAAATGACGCAAATGACATACAATCGACAGTGGAAATATTATCTGAGCGTGAGAAAATGACATGTCATATGTCATAATTTGCGTCTGTTGATGTTAGGCGTAAGGACGCTTAGATTGTTAAGAGGTTTTTACGCATTTTCTCGGAATTTATTATGAAATCAAAAACTGCATTGATCAGTCTATTTATTGATCTAATAAAAAAAATTGAAGCGTAGACTGTTTCGAAACATATCTGTATAATGGAAGACAACAGAACCATAACGAGATATAGCATCGTTCAAAGAAAATAATTTTTTTTTGTTGTTGTTAATATGTAAAATTGAAGTGTCTGCTTATTTTTTACTAAATACATATGAATGTATATACGATTCCTATACCAGAAACATATATTGGATATATATTATAATTATTATTATTATTATTATAAACCCGATTTGGACGGGACATTTTCTTTATTAGATAGCTGAAGTTGCTCTTTTATTTTTTCAAAAATAATTCGGAAATTATATTCGGCCTAAAAGTAAAAACTAACGCAAAATTCTAAGAGATAATTAGGAATGATTAGATTTGAGCGACTTGATACCTGTGTCAAAATTTAATGCTAATTTTTATGTGAATAATGAAAAGTAATGCACAGCAGGTACTTTTATATATGCACACTAACAATCGTCAAAAACTTACAATAGATGCTAGGTAGTTCTTTGTAAATTCCGCCATGTCTCGATTCAATGTCATTCCGAAATCGTATCGACACTGATAAGAGTCTTGGCATATCTCTATCGCTCTGGCGACGTCGTGCGATCGATTCGCCGGCAGAAAGTCCGCCGGTTCTCGTATGAAGTTCGGTAAGAATAGGTTATCGTTGTAATATGCGGCCGTCCGTCCGTACTCTCGGACGAACATTGCTACGCCAATATCTCTTTGTTCTCGATCGGTAAGTTGCCCTGCGAAATTATTAAAGTCCTTAATTTGTCAAGTACCAATAAAAATGAGACAAAAGGAAGACAATAGGTAAACAATGGAAAGCTGGCGTAAACGCCAGGTAAGTGCTCAAGGGGTTAAACCTAAATACATTATTTAATGGCGACAGGCTCGCTCCCTTTCACATTTGGGACGGAATTAAGCTCGGCGGAATGTGGTTAGTTAGTTATTTCACCTCTGCCTGACCCTTCGAGGATAACAGGCGTGAGCTTATGTTATGTTATGTTATGTTATAGATTAAGTCTCTTGTTTAGTTGAAGAAAAATTGTTTTATACTCTAATATACAACATCCATAAATTTTTAACCTTACCACCAGAGCCAAAAACATCTATAACTTAAAACACTTGATAACTTAAAGTAATATTTTACGTATTGGACGTCTGTAATATAATGTTTTTTGTTCTCCGAATTAGCAAAACGCTGTTTTGACCGGAAGGGCCTTTATAGCTCTGTAGCGCTAAAAAGTGCGTTTTTGCTTTTTTTCGGGGGTTGTTTACGACTCGCCTTATGTGACATACAAAGGAGCACAAACAAAGGAGAAACAAAAGGGTAAAAAAGAACACAATCAACGGCTTCTTTAAAAAAATTATAAATTTGTGGCATTTGAGAATAGTTTTTGAATTAAATCTAGTTCCTCTTATACATGTATGTGTATATACATGTGTAAAATAATTTCGAAACAAAGCACAGAAACGAACCACGATTAGTTAAATTATGACGTATCAATACCTCTCTAACTCAAATCCTCGGTAATTTAAATTATTTACCAATACCCTTGGTCTTTAAGTTATCCAGATTCCACTGTACATAGAATTAAAACACTCAGAATGGTAGTTATCGCAGGCGGAGATAAACTATTTCAAAGATTGGTCTTAAAGGCCACATTACCTGCCCGTGATTGCATAGTTCCGTTACACGAATATATATTTTTTTTATGTTCATATTTTTAGCACTGTTTTTGAATGAAACTATCACTCTTAATGTTATTATTCTATAGTCTGTAGGATTAGATATTTACATTATGTAAAGTAACTGAAGAAAGTGATTTATTTTTGTAAACCTCGTGTCAGAACCAAATCAAGTTAACATCTCGCGAATTTATTAATTAATTATTTGTTAAATAGCAACTTACAGTATTGTGCAAAGTCTCTATGTGCACTTTGGAAGTTGTTCAGATCGACATTAACTCTTGTACCATCTGGTCTTGTAAAATCGTCGTTAATATCCAGAGACCAATTGCCGAACAAGCCCCGAGTTTGATTCTGAAATTGTATATTAACATTTTAAACTGTTGAGTATTAAGAGGATATCTTAGCGCCATTTATTCCATACACACGTAGTCCCCTGTTTGCATTATGCTAAACATTTTTATACCGAACAATATATATCCACCGCCACCATGCCAGTACGTTGTAATTTTTTCCAAAAATTAGTTATTGTAGAAACTAGAAGCCTTTGAAAATGAAAAAATGCTCGATTTTTAACGTCATTTTCAAGCGTTTATCGAACAAATTTGTTTGATAAAATTAAAAGCATAGCCAAAGTTTGTATTATTCTAAAACTGAAAAAAAATTAAAAATCGGCTCAGTTTTGTACGAGGAAACACGGTACTACGATGTGATGTTTTCGTCTATATCGCATAGGTAAAATCAGCCCGCGCTGCAGTTGTCTCTTTCGTGTTTTATAATTCTTTCTTTGGGGCGCAACGCGATAGCAATAGATTTCTGAAATACCTATTTTTCCGACTGCATGTCCTCTTAATAGATAAATATTGATATTATTGTAAAGTCTATTTTGAACGTTTTTTTAATTTGTAACTGAAGGAAACCATTGACGTACAAATTCTGCATTTGTGTTCATTTGGCCGTATTGTAGGTATTCGTTTTTTTTTTAATTTGACCCTATTTCAGCCAATTTCGATTTGTTTCTGTTAGCCTAATGTATGGTTTGGAATTTTACATTGAGTAAATGAATTGATGTGTTATTTTTTCATGTACCATTTTTACTGTAGTTTGTACTGTTTAAGTTTTGCCGATGATTCTAGAACTTTTTCAAATTAAAGAAAAGTAGGTTTTAACTATTTCAGATTTGGGTATAACTTGTATTTAGAGATGACCGGGATATAAATTTAAAAAAAAAGTAAACAGAATTATTATTTTACCATGTAATTCCACGGTAGATAAACTCTCGTTGACATGAATCCTCTATTTTCCACCACCTCGACTCCGGCTCCAGACGAGAACATAATTACAATCTCTGACTGGTTCAGGACATACATGGGTTGATAAACGGTCACACCTGACGAGAAAATGGACGTAAATGTTTTTTTAATACTCTTATTTCTACTCACCTTGATAACAAACGCATTGATATAATTTTGAAAACAATAAATAAATGTCAATAAGCCTCATTCCTGAAGTCATCAAAAATAACTAAAGAATAGACATCCTATGAATGCTTATTTAATCCCTGAACAACCTCAAAGTATGTTAAAATATTCCAATAGAAAATACTAAAGTAATATTTAACTTTGCGTTTTAAACTGTGCATGACCCAAACTCCAATATCAGTTAGTATATTGGAAGATAAATTATTTGATGTTATTCATTTTATTAAAAAATTAAAAATACAATCTTTGCAAATTTATAAAAAAAATAGCGCAAAATGCTGTTTTAGGCAGTTAATGATGTCGTATAATAACAACTATTTACCTGGGAAGTATTGGACCCTAAGCGCTGTCCTGTCGAAGTAAACTCTCTTGCCGTCCGCAAAAACGTCGAGTCTGTATCTCCATTGCGCATGTTGTGGCCGAAGGCGAACCTAACAACAATTTAATATTATATTTCAAATGAAATAAACTCTTTGGAACTATTAACAGTGCAAGGTAGAGTTTCTACTAGAAGGTAAACATGCTCGAGGCAGATTGGATACAAGATGAACAGACATCGTTAAATGGTCTACAATATGTTCCTTTAATCAATTTACACGCAGTACTACGTGTAGAAAGACATGCAGAAACCTCGTAAAAGTCACAATCAAGTTATTAGACAATCAGAGAATGATTATAAAGAATTCTGTAGACTTACTAACATATTCTACAAAAATCTAAGCATGTTATAGAAACAGTGCAAGATACAGTATCGGAAGAAATGACTGAACATTAGATACATTGGAAGCGAAATTTATTCATAGACATCCTGTAAGGTTGACATTATTCATCCCTATAATGTATTATATTAGAAACGTTAGGAAATAATGTTAATTTGAGGCCCAGTTCTCTTCAGAAGATCTTCGTAAATCATAGATAGATAGATAAAAACTTTATTGCACATAAAATTTGTACATAGGAAAACGTAAGCCATTTGGGATTTTCTTCCAGCTAACCTGCGGCAGTGTTGTCAATACAAAGAAGCATCATGACTGATAATAGTTCAGGTTTACAAATATTCATAAATGGATATGTTTTTTACTTCAAATACATCGATTTTACTATTAATTTATAGTAAGCAAAATAGGTTAAATAAAATGTCGAGTTCCAAAAACTAAAGTCATTTAAATCTAATACTAATCATTTACGTACTGTATGTGGTATTAGCAGAATATGGATTGTAGCAAACGAGGACATTGTTAATATTAATAAAAACAAATTAATATGGCCGGATCAATGATTTTAGAGCATGTTTAAATTGCAATATAAAGGTATACCTCAATCGGCACTGAATTGTTAGAAGCAGCCACGACAGAAGTCAAATGTGTAGCATTAACAGGTCCATAGATATTTCTAGAAACTTGCTCGAATCTGCCTTGCACGTCCAGTTTCAATTGCGGATGGTCTACTCTCACCAGGACATATTCACCTAAAATAGTAAATGCAATTAAATGAACATAATTAAAAAAAAACTGACGAAACTTAAAACAAGATATGTAGATGATTGTTCATCATAATTATTTGCTCCTACTCCAGAAAATACAAGGAAAGATATTTTATCAAAGAATTCAGTTGTAACATCTGAACGTATGTGTTACTTACCCTTTCCGTTGAAAGTGTACTGAAGATCATCGAAGGTAACAATATGAGGATCACCAAATATACCCGCAACCCCAGGAGACCTGATAAGCGACGCAGTCTTGTGATGGACGACGTTCAAATCTGAAAAAGATCAAATTGGATCAAATGCCTCATACAATAAAGCCATATGTTTAGACAGATATATACAAAACTTTGTAGTCTACCCTATCACTAGGAAGGGTCTAATTTATTCACGTAAAGTTAACCAAGTTTTTGCTTGGTGCGCTTTGTTTAGACATGCCAATTTGAACATATCTAATGTTTTTGCTTTCCTTGCATTATTTTTGTCAACACTTGGATATAATATATTGTGAGCTGCAATAATTTGTAGCACTGAAACTAACCTAAATGTTTCACATCCAACAGCTTGCTCTTCCTGCCACATGCAGCACTGATAGAACGGAATCATATCGTGGAACCAATGGGATAAAGATGGCACCTAGAATAACATAGGAATTATTTTATTATCTATAGACACGAAAATTTTGGTGAACAAGACACATTGGAGGTAGGAATTGACCATTTTCCTTATTAATTTATTAATTACCTTGTTAGCTTCGTTGTATGGTGTGAATCCAAAGTCATGTGATCGTGAAGGCCTGGAACCCCACATCTGATCGTAGGACAACATGAGGAAACCGTTCTTATCATAGCAGCACTGCTGGCCAGAGCCTTCCGCACTGAAATAAAAGATATAACAACATGACATTAAATTTATAAGCAAACATAAACACATTCCAACTATATGTTTTCCTGATTTTATCACAAACGAAATACAAAATGCATAAAAAAATCTGTCTCCCAAAATAATCCTGTGTTTTCTTCCTATTTTTTTTTTGTAAAATTTTCTGTTTTTTTTAATGCTACTATACGAAGTGTAGACAAATCCAATAAATCAAAGATTGTAAATGTGAGGCTAGCAGTTCTTGAGTTATAAACAATGTAAATAATGCTACTTTGATTTATATAATATATATAGTAAACTTACCTTGGCGAACCGCTCCTAACGCAGTGTATACCGCCCCAATGATATCTACAGGTTGGGTTTGTATCTTTATCACAAGCGAGGTCGGGCATGAATCTACCCTTATCGAGGAGAGCGTGTTCGAGTGTGCAGGGACACACCCACACCTGGGACGCGAAGTTCTTCAGGAATCGATCCGTACGAAGCCAGTTATTGCACATTGATAACGGCCAGCGCTGTCCGTGTAGCCTCTCCCACTGGGGTGCGAAGTACCAACCAAGTGGTATTGGGCGACTCCAGAGGATTCTAAGGGGCAATATTTCCAATAAATTCATCATCATCTACCTACCCTTTTCATATTTTCATGTAGGGTCGGCGCACCATGTCTTCCTCTTCCATTCCTCTCTATTCGTTGTCATCTCTGCATTCACTCCTTTCCAAAGCACACCATCTTTCACACAGTCCATCCATCATTTCTTTGGTCTTACCCTTTCCATATAACATCCTCTTTCTCCCGGCGCATCAAATGTACATACCAGGGCAGATGACCGCTTTTTTTAACTTGAAATTTACAATTAATTAACCAGCACAATTTTAATACAAAGAATAAATATGAATTAACACGTTCTTGATTCAGGCTTAGTAGAACCAAAGACTAGAAATATAACAATTTACTAAGTACATACATAATTTACAAACTAAGTAACAGGTTTCACAACAAAATCCCAAAGCACATAACCGCTTTACCGGACAATAAGTTTTATGCACCATGTCAAGCAAGTTTTAATTTGCAAAGATTATTATAGACTGCTCATTATGTGAACGATCGTGATGCCTGGAAGTGACAGCCTTCTCTGTAAAGCTACTAATAAAGTTTGTAACTATTAGCTCTATAGTTCATTAAAAAAAATCATGGAAAAATCCAGACCGAGTTTCTTGTCAGTTCTTATCGATGACTGGGTTTTTTTCCAAACAGGTTGGAGTACTTTGACGACAATAAGTCCCTCATCAGGGTTTAAAATGAATAAAGTAATTTTAAATTTGAATTATTATTCGGACTCCAAAACCACAAATTAACTACTACAGCCACTAAAAGGTCTCTCCTTTCACGTTTCACTTTATTCCACAGGAATCCGTTTAGAAAGACAGAGCTTAATATGGATTAGTTATCTTATGTCTATCTCTCATCTCATTTATCATCGTTTTCAAATGGAGCTAAAGTTAGAATTTATAATATAAAAAAAAATCCATTACATCATCGCTAATAAAAATGTCACATGTCTGTAAAGAATATTGGAGAAATCTACTCACGGTGAAATCGAAACACCCTTAAACACTTCCGGTGTTGTCAAATTTATTTGCAGGAAACCGAACTGCATGTCATTGTGCATGATATTCTCTCTGTTCCTGAAGTTCTGAGGATTTATTACGTATTCGCCGGTGTTAGCGACACCGGTTTCAATCATGTCTATGTACTCCAGCTGAGGTCTAATCGTGACCTCTTTGTAACCCCACAAACTGATCTGTAGTTGGACGTTGAGGTTCGTTGTCAAGTTGAATCGATCCCAGGTTATCTTTATCTCAGGTGGGTAACGCTCATGAACTGAGTTTTCAGGGAAAAAGATTTTCTCCGTTGCCGTTGCAGGCGTTTCTGTTTAAACAAATTGAATTATGATGTTTGAGAATGCAAAAAGTGCTATTACACCTTTGTACTATGTATGAAATGATTATTGATTGATTCAACTCGACAAAACAACTGTATTTCATCCGATATTAAGCAGTCCACGAAAGAGTAACACTGCTGCAGAGAGTTACATCTACCACTTATTAAAGCCTTAAAGCCCTTGGTTATTTGGGTCTTTTTTTCACGTGGATAAATGCATTTACGCATCTCCCCTTACAACTCTACTCCGGAAGTAACGTCTCCCTAATTAGAGTTGGAGGTTCTTTGGTCTATATATACTGTTGATGATCCTCTAATGCGAGGCGCCTTAGTATATTACTATGACGGGTTTTTCACAAGTGTATAGTGATCCCGACCTAGTGGGAATCATCCCTTTTCAATGTTAAACGTGATTAATAACACTAAAAAAGTAGAAAAGAAACCAAAAGTTCCATCCATCCATTCAACCGAAAGACGTCCACTGCCTGAGATAGGTCTTTCCCAAAATTCTCCACGACGACCGGTCTTGCTCCATCCGCATCCAGCGGACTCCCGCAACCTTCACCAGGTCGTCGGTCGTGGGGTTAATAACTGGATTTTAACCCCTTGAGCACTAACTTGGCGTTTACGCCAGCTTTCCATTGTTATCTTATTGTCTTATTTTATGGGTAATCGACATATTAAATATTATTAATAGAGCGAACTAGAGCGAAAAAATTTAGGCACTTACCCACAAAGAATCTTCCCTTCCATTTATAAGGCTCATTATTGATAGCTATTTCGAATCTTGCGTAACCGTTGTGCCAGAAACGTGGTTGAACACAAATCGCTCTATTAACATCAACTACGGCTCCAACGACCGATTCTGTGTCAAATCGACAAGTGATCCTATCGTTTGGATTGAAACAAGGTCCGGTAATGTTGACGATAGTGCCTCCGAGCATGTTGCCACTCTCGGGTGCGAACATTAATGGAAGATTTGCTCCGTCTGTAAAAACATAAAAATAATAACATTAGTCTTCAACTGTACAGTATCAATCCACACTAATAAATAAAATTGGATTATCTGTTTGTAATGTCAAAATTATTTTTTTTTTACTAAATAGTTATGAATGTATAATATATATACTATACCTATAATAATTTTTAAATTTTTTGTCCGTTTGTTTGGTCCGGATAATCTTAAGAACGGCTAGACAGACATTGACGGGAGTTTTTTTGGTAGATAGCTGAAGTTACTCCGGGTAACTTAGGATACTTTTAATTTTCGCAACTATCAGGGTTCCGCGTAAAAAAATTAAAATGCTTAAAAAAATGAATTAAATCTAACTCAATGCACAGTTTCACGGGCAAATGCTTGAATTGATGAGAAATATTTTTAATTTATTTTAGTACTAAAAAAAATTAGGATTCCGTATTAAAAAATGTAAAACGTACTGAAGAATGTACGATACGCGGGCGGGGCGCAGCCGCGGGCACGCAGCTAGTATAGAATAAAACTACATAACAAAATAATTATAATGCGATGATGGAGCAGTGGATAGCGCATCCGGATTCTGCGCAAGTTCGAGCCCACTTATCCGACTCTAAGAAATTAGCCTGAGCTTTTTGCGGCGAGTGCCTTCAGCACTCGCCCCCGATGTTACGATAAAGCTGTAAAGGCCATTCCGGTCAATAGCATTAGCCAAGTTAGAAAAAAAAGCCTGAGCTTTCAGTGAAGGAAAACATCGTGAGGAAACATAGCGTGGTGGTAGGGCATTTTCTAGTAATGCCCACCTGAGTAGCTACCACCCTCAAGTTTGAAAACCTGTCGCTAAATACCAATAGGTGTGTTCCGGGAGCATCACTTGAGAACCTGTACTTAGGCTTAGTGTGTTTACCATCCTGGACCACATCATCATTTAACATCCGGTGAGATTCTGGTCAAAACACTGAGCCTACACCTTGTAAAAAAAATTACAATAATAATTTATAGATAATTTTGAAGCCAAATCTTAACAATATTCCGAAGATATCTAGTGATACCTTAATAATTTCAATAAAATTAAAAACGAGTTACATACCAATATCTTTATTACAAGTGCCCATAAGTATCTTCTCGTCTATTCTGAATATGTGTCTTCCCGGAAACCCGTTTGCCCAACCGCGTCCAGTTAAATCTCGTAGCACAGAAGCTTGAGAATACGGTTTATATTCATAACTTTGAGTACCGTTGCCAGCGTTGAAACCGATCTAAAATAAATACACATTTATCTATATGATTTTACAAAGGCTAATAACAAAAAAGCAAAAATTTGATTAAGTTGAAACCTAAGCAATTATATTAAACACAATGCATGTAATTGTGAGGAAAAGTAAGGTTCCTAATACGATTATACTCTTTGTTTAACCAGACTTACATATGCAGGAACACCGCCTTCTCCAGTAGTTGTATCACCACCGGCTTCAGTGTGTGAGCTCCAGTTAATCTCCAAGTAATTGAAGATAGCATACGTGAACACTTCATCAGTAGCAAGTACCATTTGGAATGTGTTTGTCTAAAAGTTTCAGAATACAGAACCAATATTTATAATAGAAAATCTAAAAATTTAGCATGGATATAAAGTTATCAAAAATAATACAGTTTGTTTTTAGACCACGTACCATAAATAATGAGTTATCAATTCCCCCAGAGAAGGACATATTTTTCCAAGTTATGGTAATAGTATGCTTGGGGAAGAAAGTTTCTGATCCAATGACGCCCTCACGGATGTCCCAAGTGATACGTTCTCTCATTTCGACGCCGAGCTGATCTGTTCTAGTCTGTTGGGGAAGTAGGTAAAATGAAAGTAGATAAATAAAAACAAGAATAATGTCATATTATTATGCATTATATTAATGTGCTGAATGACTATGCTATGTCTGATGTTATGTAAAGTTCCAAGTCAGGTGATGACTGTCGATTAATGAGAATCTATTGATAGTCTACGACTATGTCTATAGTATCAGGGTGGTTTTGAATATACACTGGCTGTTTTCAGAATGCGACGTGCCTTAATATGTCACTATGAAAGATTTTTCGCTAGTGGTGGCGATCCATTCAAGATCAATTGCTGCCAAATGCCGAATCTATACTGGAAAATTATAAACTAGTACTTTATAAATACATTTGTAAAGTAATCAAGAATACTCACTTGTAAGTCTCTGTCCAGTCTAAAATAAACACCGGGCCGCCTCTGGTCTGGATCTTCTGGTCTCATGTTACCGATACGGCATTTACTGAAGAAGATGCCAATAAAGGATGGATCATTGACACTTGGCCAGTCTCTCACGGGGAAGGAAAGTGGGTAGGTGTAGTGGTCTGGTGGATCGCTGAAGTAGATGTAACCGTTCATAGATAACTGAAAGAAGAATAAGTCATGTAAAAAATATCGACTTAGAATTAAGCCTAATTTACATCAGAACAACATCTTGCAATATTGTGCTATGGTACAGATTGAGGCATGCTTCTCCTTGTTGCATGCTATATACGCCAAAATCTTGTGGCCGTTATAGCATGCGGCAGTATATTTAAGTCGATATCGTGTTGAAGTATTTGAATATTTTAGGTCTAGTCTATTGATTGGGATATCGCAGAAAAAATGTTAATCAAGGAACGTCAGCAGAAGCTTACTCGTAATTAGGCCATGCAACTAAAAACGAACGAAAAAAGAGACATTAGTGGAAACAAGTTTAATTGCAAGACAACCCACAGCTTAGATTACCAACAAGAATCTTACACTTTCTATAATCTTCCATAAAATCAAGACGTTTTTCATGAAACCACTCCATAGCTAAAATGATTAGTAAAAAAAGAAACAAGACATAACACGAAAACTATTTAAGGTATGTAAATGTTGGATGGATTCCATCCGGTTTGGATATTAGAACGACAGTTGCAAATGTTGCAATGTGTTGTGAAACCAGATGATTTTCGTTAGAACAACTTCTTTAATGTTTATGACATGCTAAAATATCTCAAGATGTTGCTCTAATGTAAACTAGACCAGATATTTTTATTCATTCAAATTGATGATGACTACAATACGAGCAGAATATTTACCCTAGTATAATTGAACCTAAATCCAAAGAACGGTAGCTGGAAGTTGAAGTTTTTATGGATCTGCGGCGTAGACGTGTGGATGTCACGTTGGTAGTCGCCTATGTTTTCGTTACCGCCTTGATCGTAGAACCAGTACATGAAGTTACCCCTGATCTGGGCGAGGCGCTGCGCTGTGATGACATACGGTTGCCCATTGTTCTGGTAGGTGGTCGCTGGCAGTACTCTACCGTCGATGTGAGCTGCGAATGAAATTAATATTTGCATTAAGCGACGATGACTCAATCGTAGTGTAGTTGGATATCCGTTTAAAAAGTACTTAGATTTTATCATGAATATATTATTTTTTGGTATAAAGTACAACCAGTAGCCGTTACAAGACATAGTTATTAATAATAATTCCAAAAAAATCTTATCATAACTGAAGCCAGTCAAAAAGAAATTGCTACAAATACTTAGTTGAAGCCTGTCCCTCGGACCAAAATTCTTATCGGAATAGCAGAAATAGATGAGCTGGTAATACTTCCACATTCAAATCTTGTTTGTTCTATCTCTGTTAAAAACACATTTCTACTGATCAATACATTGCCTATTCCTCTGCTTGTCCGTTAGCATGTCAGCCTTCGTGCCTGTTAGTATATCTGCCTGGTTATCCGCTAGTAAAATTATAACAAGAGAATCGCTGAATTGATTTAGAAAATTCTTTTTTTCAAATCATAAATTCCAATATAGAAATGTCCACTTTGTAATTTGTACTTTGCTAGATTAAATAGCATATTAAACAAGTTATGAGGACAATAATGAGTTAATTGGACAGTGAAAAATCTTTGAAGTTATTTTAAACATGGAAGTCGGGGGAGGAAAGATTGCAACTGGATAGTGTGTTAGAGTCAAAGAAACCAAAAGTATTGAGTATTTGAGAGATATAGTTACTTAGTTTATTTAACTTCCCTAGATAAACGAAGAATACAACGAGATCAAATATTTCTATTTAAACTAATCCATAACCTTGTTGACTCCCCGTATATTCTTAGTGAACTAGGTTTTTAGGTGCCCTAGGCCTAATGCCAGAAAACAGTTTTTATTTGATGTTCCTCTCCGCAGGACTAACTATGTTGTAAACACTTTCCTGTATAGGACTTGCAATATGTATAATTTATACTTTAACGACTCTGACATATTCTTTATTGCAAAAACAACGTCTTATAAAAGATAAATTAGAGCAAAGTGTGATACATTATATGTTTAATGAATGTGTATATATAACAATGATCAGTTTGCATATCTATTCTTTATTTTCTTCATATTCTTACCATTAATGTTGTTATTAGTAAATATTTATGATGTTGATTTTATTCTGAGGCATTTTTTTTTTGTTTTTTTTTAATGTATTTTTTTGTTTTGAGTGGAAACTTTATTGGGTGTATGATATTGTATTATAATATTTAGTAATTGGTAAAATAAACTGTTAGTTTCCTTAAAAAAATAAAAATAGTAGTCAATAAATGATATAGTGCTATATGGGAATTTCTTATGCTGCAGAGTACAGCTGGTATGAATAAAATTAATATTTAAATAAATATTTGTTTAATATCACCATTCATACCGACATAATACGTATAATCTAAATCAAATATTTTATGTACATTGGCATCGCAATTTCACAACGCATACAATATTGGTAAGTAGTATAAACACGTCGATACCGAGGCTAGCCCCCTGATAAGAGATAAGCTATCTATCGGTTTTGTATCGGACAGGCTTGAGGCAATTCCTAGTATTAGCCACTGATGTCATACGCTATGGATGCTTTGTTTCAAGAGTTTTAATTTAAAGGTTAGGATTTCAGGTAGCATAGAGGTGTGCAGTCCACCTGGTTTTAAATGTTTATTACATACATCTATAAAAAATAATTAAAATTTATTACGTTAAAAACGTCTCGATGTGGCATTAGACTGTATGAAATTAGTTTACATTCCAGAGTAATACATAGGATTTAAAGAAAAAATCAAAATTCACATTACAAATAGATGTAAAAGACGATGTAAATTTAAATAGAAATTATGTTAGCTTTAAAATTAGAGCAATTATATTTTATATCAATCTTCAAAAAAAATATTTGTGACATTTTAGAATTCACGCCATTGATTGAGAAGACAAGAAGAAGATTTTTCCCAGTGTTTAAAAAGTGCTTTTTTTCACCGCAGCATGTTCTTTCATTTTTTGCGACTTGAACTTTTGACTCGGGTCCATTATAGGAGTCTATTAGCATCATAAAATAAACAAAACTTTTTAAACGGTTTTAAATATTCATCACATATTCAACCTCACTCATAGAATCACATACACGCACACACACACACTCATCATTCTCCTGCCTTTTCCCAACTCACTTGGGGTCGGCGCAGTATGTTTTCTTCTTCCATATGTCCCTATCAGCCGTCATCTCTTCATTCACTCCTTTTTCTTTCATATCATTTCTTACACACTCCATCCACACTTTATTTGGCCTTCCTCTACTTTTCCATCCTTCCACATTCATATTCATTACTATTTTACCCACATGCGCTTCCTCTCTTCTCATAACATGTCCATACCACGACAAACGAGACCTTTCAACTTTTCTACCATTGACGCAACTTTCAAACTCCCTCTAATATATACACACACACACAATGTCATACATAAATACAAACATTTTTTCTTATTTTTGTGGTACGTTGATAAACAAATATAATGTCACAGTTGTCAGTTTATTTTTCGGTAATTTTTTTATGTACTTATGTTTTTTTTTTGTTTGATATCCATAATTATTGTCACTTTTAATACAAGTAGGTTTTCTTAAAATAATTCGCTCTATTTGGGTCAGCTGTGATAAATTATAATAATATCAATAATATGTATACATTATAGAATTCATTATTTATGAATATTTATATGTAAATTGGATGTAATAGCTGTTGTTTTCTTGAAATAAATGAAGAAAATGTATTTTTTTTTTCGTGAATCAATGAGAAAAGTTATAAAATTTAAAGTCTGTGACATCATACTTTAGCCAGGAAATACCGTGCATTATTTAATTGACCAACTTTATTTCTCACATAAACTTAATATTGTGACTCAAACACTTCATGATTAAGTACGCAATACTATTGTTTGATATAGTAGATAACAGCGGCGTTGATTTCTGGAATAAACTATGAGTAATGTTTCATAAAGAATATAATACTGTATCTCTTTTTATCCGTACAGTTGCTTAATAGAATAGATTGTTCGGGAAGTCATTTCGTTTATATTTATAAAATGAAAGACTGTGTTCTTATAGTGAAGTAATATCATTTATATTTATATCTTCCTGGTAGTAGCATCATTTTAGGCTCACAAAATTTTGCTGACACAAAACTTATCCAGGCGATTGTGACGTCATTTGAAGTAAAGGTTTAACGTCTAAAAAAAATTGTAGAAAACGAAACAAATAATATTTAGAAAGTGCCAGATATGGAGAATTTGGTGGGTGTGGCACGTTGTAAAAGCTTTTGGTGGGCTACCAAATTGCATGATTTTTTTTTTAACTGGCCAAAAGGGCCTAAAGCTTTCAAAGCTTTACCGGACTTTGAGACGAGCGCCTAAAGCCTAAAAATCGTAATCAGCTCAAGGGCACCAAAATGGTACCAGTGTAAAAAAAAACCGGGAAATTTGCCTAAGCTAGCTTATATCTTGTATTATCTTAGTGGAAAACTAAACCTTTTTTTTACATGATATAGACTGAGTGCGTTGACCACAATCTGACCTGATGTTAAATAACGATGTGGTCCAGGATGGTAAACACACTAAACCTACTGATTCTCAAGTGATACTGCTGGAACACACCTATTGGTATTTGGCAACAGGTTTTCAAACTTGAGAATAGTAGCTAGCTACCACCCAAGCAGGCATCATTAGAAAATGCCCTACCACCATGCTATGGTTTTCCTCAAGATTTTCTTCTTCACCGAAAGCTCAGGCCGATTTTAGAGTTGGATAAGTGGCATCGAACCCGCTTCGATTGAAGCGGTATCCAGCCGCACTACCCATTACGCCATCATCGCTTCAAATAACTGTACCCCCGACTTCACTCACGTGGAATTCAGACAATTATATTCAAGGCTGTCTGCCTATATTCTCCTTCTTAATGCAATCTATCTCTACCAATATATTCTTATCTCTATCTATGTCCCGTCCTGTCACTTCGGCTATTCCTTTGACTATTTATTAATAATGTTATTATGCACACACTTCATTATTACGGTTTTTTAAATTAATCTAAATAAATGCTATTCACACATTATATTTGTAAAATATGCTAGATGTTACTATAGAGTATAAACTACTACCATACTGAATTTAATTGAAATCGGTTCTGTAGTTTTTGCGTGATTGGCGAACAAATTAATAAACCGACAGAAAGGCAGAAAAAAATGTTCTGTAGCCGATTCATAGTATTTTTTTTTAAATATCTTTAATGTACAAATTTCGTCTCGTTAGCCTTTTATTATAAGTAATAATTAAGTCTGGCCTTTTCTTTTTAAGAGAATCATTCAATTCGTCCAGCTGATGATAGTGCACCACAGAATTGATCAATGTATTATCCGATAGAAGGTAAAAAAAGATGCTTTACAATCCTACCAAATAGACAGCATTACGTTTTTTTGATGAATATTGGCTTTCAAAGTGATCTGGCTGCTCAAGCCGGATTATTTTTATTACATAATAAAAATACATAACTTTGTTGTAAGAAACTTATTTATAATCCCTAGTTCTTAAAAAATGGGTTATTTTCTACCCGATTGAGAAGCAAATGGAACTTTAACCGAAATCCTATTTTTCACTTTCCATATTGAAAGAGCACTGACAAAAAACTACTGCGTAGTCCATCCTTCCATCCATTCAACCGAAAGACCATCAACTACTGGACATTGTAGGTCTTCCCCCAAGAATCTTCACGACGATCGGTCTTGCGCCACTCGTATCCGGCGGATTCCCGCGACTTTCACCAGGTCGTCGGTCCACCTTGTGGGGAGCTTACCCACGCTACGTCATCCGGTGCGCGGTAGCCAATCGAGAACTCGTTTGGTTCCATCGGGCATCGGTTCTACGAGCAATGTGCCCAGCCCACTGCCACTTGTTTAGCAATTTTTTTTCGGGAAATGTCGGTTTACTTTAGTTCTTTCTGCGGATCTCCTCATTCCTGATTCAATCACGCGGTGAAACTCCAAGCTTAGCTCTCTCCATTGCCCTTTGATTAACTTTGAGCGATAATTAGGCCCATTGTTAGCGACCACGTCTCAAAGTCTACTTATAGTAAAATTATTTTACAACGAATAAACTAACGAAGACTGCTTGTATACCATTAGGTACCATTGAAACTATTTTGAAATAGGAATAACTTTAACAATCTATAAAATATTTCATGTTATTTCTTATACGTAACTCCTTTAAATTTACTGAAATAATGAGGTCTACTAGATAAGCCGTGTACCTTGACCTACTTAATTAAGAACAAAGTTTTAAACATACAACATGCCAGACTGACGTAATATTAAAGCCAGAATAATAGAATGCCAGAAGGTAATGTTTAATAACAAAGATAGATTAAGAATTCCTATAAATTATTTCATATAAATATTAAAGTAATATCAAATCAATATGCATAAACCCATTATAGAAACATTAAAGATTAATTTTATCATTGACCTGTTTTATATAACCTATGAAATTTATCGTTGGCTTTACAAATCAGTAATGTTTTAATGTTAATTAACGTGAAGATAAGTAAATAAATAACCAAAACAAATTCACAAAATATACACTATTAATTTTTATAAATGTTTCATTTTTATATTATTTTATATCTTTTAAGTAACTTTACGATGAAATCATTTTTATTTTAACTTTTATAAATTTTCAAAGAGCATTTGTTATCTACTGATAATAACGTACGTCGTGGCCCTTATCTGTACTTAATTGGCTACACTAAAATTTTACGTGTTAAAAGGCAAATTTAAAACGTTACCTGAATTATAGCAGTTTTTATATTTATAATGGGAAGGTGTTAATTTATCGCATTATAGGCGCTTAGGTGTGGCCCTTATCGCCGATTACTCCATCATTTATGACATAGTAGGTCGCTATTATTTGTAAAGTGAATTAAATTTAATACAACAAAATTGATGAAATGTTACATTTTGAACAAACTGTATGATGGACCAAAATCTCAAATGATATTAAGAAACCATGTTGTCCAAGATAGTATACATACTGAAATATTGACCAAGAAACATTGGTCTCAAGTTATGCTGCCGGAACACACTTATTGGTTAAAAAGTGACGATGGATCACTACTGTTAGAGTATTTGAACATTAATTTGAATCTTACAATGGCCCTTTTTATGTGAGGAAATTTTACATTAAAAATCGTCAAACCCGCTTCCCGTGTCTTTAAAAAGAAGCAAAGCATAGCCCGACTCCCCTCATATTTTAACTAATTGAAAAGTCTCTTAGATATTAACCCCCCGCCAGGCATCGAAGATCAAAAGTCAGCTTCCTACAGACTAAAGCCCTATGGTGTTCTAAATAGCCAAGGCGTAGGAAATGCTTTTGAATTACATCTACTTCCCGGCAAGTGTAGGACCTACTAATAAGGCTTATTAATGCCATCTGAGGGTCGAGTGTTGAGGAATGCAAATCTTACAATGGCCCTGAGATTTTGATGAAGGAAATTGGCGGAATGAACCACAGCACGGTATATTATAACTCTCGATTAATTACTATTATAAAGTTGTAAATTTGTCACCAAACATCTATTGGTTTGTTTACATATAAGAAGGGAGTTCATGCAGATGCGTTATTACTGTGCTAACGGGGTGTGTGACAGAGTACCACACCCTGTAGTAGATTGTCCTACGTGGACTACGTCACAAGTTTCTCTCTGTAACGTTGCAAAAGAAATGGTATAGTGGAAAAGGGTCAGGTATCATTTCCATTCTCTGTATTTCCGCTATTAAATGATCCAACCTCGATAAAAATGGAACATAAAATGAATGGTACGGTCTTATAGCCGTCACTAATTTAAGAGAGGGTGGTCCTGACTGTCACAACTTAGGGCCAATTTTTTGATCCGTAGTCAACTGTAGAAATGGTCAGATTTGTAACAAATGGTTAAAATACTGCACTGATGCGTTTTTTGAAACATAGTTAAGCTAACCATTTGTCAATAATGTGACTATTTGTTAAAAAAATTAACCATTCAGCTCAGTCGGGTTAGCAAGATGGCGGATGGTTAACTCTAGTGCGAACAGCTGTTTCATTGCTTTTGTGTAATATTTGAAGTAGATAATTTGAAGTTTCATTATGTGATATTAATTTGTATAAAATAATTTGTTAAATAATTACAACGTATTGCTATTTATTATCTTTTTCGTAATATTTTTGTTTACGAATTTTGTTTTTCATAAGAATTCAGTATTCCATTATGTATAGTATATCAAGTTGGTACAAATATTTATTTGACTTGTAAAATATATTAAATTCAAGAATTAAATTATAAAATCAAAGAATATTTTCGATAAGACAAAATAAAAAAAAGCTAATATCATTACAAAACTATCACAAGAAATAACAATGGACACAGATGTTCGAGAGTAGCTCGACCCTTTGTTTTTTGTAATGTTTGTTTGACAACTCGAATTATGGACCCTGACATATTTTAGTCGAAATGATCATACAAAAAAAAATACCGGAGTCAAAAGTATTCTATTATACAGTTCATTTTACTGGCAACATAAATAACTATTGCTAAATTTAACCATAGTAGATTTTGTCATCAAAAAACACATTGTGATTATAACCATTGGTTTGTGTAATAGTAATAGTAAAGTTGACAAATGTATATAGTAACTTTGACTACGGATCAAAAAATTGGCTCTTAGTGAAGCCTGCTATGTCTTGCTTTAGTCAAGGTAAAGAAGAAAACCTCATACAAAACGAACGAGGAATAACACCTAGTTAAAAATTACAACGGAGCTTGAGACTGCGGGAAACGATGGGTCTTTTTTGAGGTGTAGTGCTCATCAGGGCTAACGGCTGAATGTAAAAGCAATACTCATGGCCCTCGCGAATGCACGCGAAAAGATGACATTGGGATTTTAGTAGGAACAGTCTCATATAACCCGTTGTGGTGGGTCATGATGACCCCCAATTAAAAAACAATAAGTACTGGTATCAATGTAACTTCAAGCAGCGGACTCGATTGCTTCTTTGTATAAGATCGAACTTACAAAAATATACGATAATCTTCATTCATCTTTCAATATTAAATCTTCACTTTTAGATTGAGATCAAACTAAATGTAAATCGGTTTTTTTTCTGACTGATCACTGACACTTATTCGATACTTTATAGAAAATGGATTGTAATTTCAGACTTTAGTGAGTGTAAACAGATTGAGATCGCATATTGAAACCGGCCGTAAGTAATGTTACATATATTCAAGTAAAGGTAAATAGTATAATCTAAGAGAAGGTAAACTAAACTATTACCTATACATACAATGTTGTGTACCAGTAGTGAATGAACTTACTTCGTTTGTATACTTAATGATTTGTATGTAATGATGACTCAAAGTAATGACTCATATTAAATAAACCTACTGAGTAATTTTGAATTCAGTTAATCTTGCGAAAGTGCTACATACTCTGTCCTTATTTTCGTTTTTCCTACACGCTCCTAGACTTGGTGGATTTATCATACTCACAAAGCTTTTCATTTCGGACCTTCTTTTTTATATAAATCCATATAATATAAATACATACGATAATAATATAATGTACCATGATGCAGTATTTCTCAAACTCATATGGAGATCCATCAAGTGATTATCATTATTGATTAAGCCATTCGAATATTAAAAATGCATCAATGAAGGAAATCATCACAATGAGATTTTTTTAATGTCTCTCTGGTTAGTTGTTATTCTAAGTAAAAAAAAAAAATCTGTGACCTGAAGATATTTGTTCAGATTCAATTCAAATCAAATCAAATTAAAAATTCTTTATTCAATTTGGACCCTGAGAAGGCGTTTATGAACGTCAAAATACTACCATCGGTTCGGAAAACAACCCAGTCGAGAAGAGCCGACAAGAAACTCGATTTGGTTTTTTTTTACATACTTTTTTTTTATTTATTAAAATTATACAATTTATAATAACAATAAACGGTTTCAACGAAAGCACAAAAAGGGGTGTCACTTCCAGACATCACTATCATTCACGTAATGGTCCACCTTGTCCACCTTTAGACATTAAAACCTGTTTGACATAGTGTTTAAACTTATCGTCAGGTAAATCGGTAATGTGCTTTGGTACCATGTTGTAGAACCTGACACTATTGCCTAAAAAGCTATTATTGGTCTTACTCAGCCTAAAGCAAGGGATGGCTACTTTGTGATTACATCTAGTATTAAAATTATGCCGGCCGTTTGCTATATCAAACTTGTTTAAATTTTTTGCGGACGTACATTAAATTATCTAAGATATATTGGGAGGGCAATGTTAATATATTTGAGTTAATTCAGAACCTTTTACACGACACTTTGTACGAAAATCAATAACCAGAATTTAGAATATTAAGTTTTATTGAGATAGCCCTAATCTATATATCTAATCTCTGAAGAGTTATATTGATATCGGCACATTTTGAAGCATTTGTGAGCTTTGTTTGTGAAAATCGTGAATTACTCCAATAACGACCATTTCATAATTCCCCATTAATTTCAAGAATCACCCATTAACTAATTATATATTATTATTCTTAATACAATTAAAAGCTTACCATAATCGTTGTTGGTGGTGCCCGTTGTGGGTGGTAACTGTAACTGCTTCTCGCTTTCAACATTGTTGGAATTAAAATCGATAGCTTCCAGATTAACCGGTTCTTCGCCTACCAGAGCATCATTCAATGCTTGATATTTTCCACTTCTCACCTGCAATTCTTTTGCATCAGTCAATATTTCAACAGGTGATGATTCATCAATAATTTCATCTTCAACTATTACTTTTTTAGTTGGTATTTCTACTGTCGGTGCTGTCGCTACAGTTTCCGCATTCACAGTCCTTTCTGTTTCAGTGGCAACATTATCTTGTCCAAAAACACTTCCACTTAAAACTAAAATACACGCTACAACTAATTTAACTTTAACACCCATTGTATCTAAATTTTCAGCACTATAGACATCATATTATTTGGTCGGTTTATCAGTTCTTTTTTTCTTCGTGAGCGACAGGTGCCCGGCTATTGTACTGTACAACTGAAGTGTCTGTAAATTGTGTGCCCATTGATATCACTTTATCTCGAAAAAGATAAGATAGTAAATAGGAGCGTAGGAGCGCTAGGTGCGCCAAATTCTTTGTCCTAATCGCAGCCCTACTTATTTAGGGTGATAATGAATACGAGATACATGAAACTAAGTTAAATTAGTATTCGGTTTGGCGACGTTTTGTTTTTAAACGAATTAATTATTATTATTTTAATAAATAAATAAACATTGTACATTAACACGTTTATTGTTATTCGTATTTCCCAAATTCTAATTAAACACTTCGTTTCTAGTTGTTTTCTCTCTTCTGCTGAGTCATTAATAATATACGTATACCATAAGTATTAGAAGGTATAAATATCGAGTATATGACATACGGGAATCAATCGATCAGTCCAAACAACGCTATCAACTACATACTCGTACACTAGCTCATGGGCCTTTCATTTCAATTACAGGTTGCGTCCAAATTGCGATTACCAATCAAGTGGACTATATTCCTTTTTGTTGACAGAATATATACAATAGAGAAATCGATTCTATGAGACATTAAAAACTCTTTGCTTTATTTCACTTTGACCTATAGTACTTATGGTACTTAGTACCATTTCCGGATATAATACTCGTATACCATTATCAGCATTTTAATCAATAAGTCGTCCATAGTACTTGTTTATCACTAGATAAAATAGTTGTTTTCTTGTTACTCGCAACTCTACTATCCTTGTTTATTATATTGGATGGATGTAATTTGTGTGATTCATCAAAAATTTTAAGTATTTTATTTTTTATATAAAAAAAATAGGTAAGCACTTCCGATACGGAACTGATTACGTTGTTACAAAAATATGCCGGATCTTGTGATCAATTATTATATCTAGCTTACCTAAAGTTGTTAGTGAAATTTTACTTTAATTATTATGACATAAGCAGTGATGCGCCGATCCAATCCGTAATATCAGAAAATCGAATCGAATTAATTAGTACATCGGTTAAACTTTAGCTGGTACCGATTTGAAAATTACTAATGGTATTATTAAAACAAAGGATATATCGAAGTTACCAGAAGTAGATTAATAAAGTAATTATTATAGTTATTTACTTTTTAGTGCATTTTTAAAGTCGATTTTGTTTTTAATTGAAAAAGTTTTTTTCATTTAATGATTCAAGATTAAATCATTGTTGGTTACAACTTCATTCGATAGGGTGTCTAAGCATGTATTCATAATTGCCTAATATTTCACACTCTTTTTCATAATAATTGTACGTGTTTTAGGCTTTGGTGTACTACGCGATTAAGATCACTTGGACACTTCAAAACTAAATAAAAGCCTATCAAGAACAAATTTTATTTGGAACGAACTGTGTGACCGTAGGTCTGCCCGCGTTTCATATATTCTTTATGGCTTAATATAGTTTTTAAATAGGCTTTAAAAAATAATGTTTTGATGGTGATGTCCATTGCATAGTTTTTATTTGCAATATCATGAATTTTAATTTTTTGACACAGAGTCCTAAATATTTTCTTATTTCTTTTTGTATTAATATTATTAAAAATATTTCTCACAAATTCAAATACTTGCCAGTAAAAGTGTGCATTAAAACGAATTTTATTCCCAATTTTATGACTTTTCGTTTTTTTTACACAGAGCTCTAATTATTTTCGACAAATAAAAGTAGCCCAACTTCAGCTTTCTGTCAGAAAAAGTTCCGTCAAAATCAGTTCAGACATTCTGGAGATTAGCAGAAACAAACAAAAAAGTGGTTTTGGTATAGATTTTATTATATATTTATTATATGTTTAGTAAAAAAAATGTCTTGATATTACAAACACTTCAATATTATTTATTAACATAGATATGTAGCTAACGAACACGAATGGACCATGTCGATTTTACTGAGAATTATACTATAGAAGGAAGAATGTATTTAGATAAATTATTCTTAACTCAGCAAATAACTCAAATAACTCAACAAAAAATATCGATCTCAAATAAAAATAAATAATTTGAGAAAGCGGCATTTTCCTTTCGTTGTGTGCAATGTTTCACGTTGTCCTATTAAAATTAAACAGCTGAAATCCAGGATCACGAAAAGTCATCTATTTCACGATTTATTTGGTTGCTATAATTTTACCAACATTTGTCACCTGATAAATAAATATCGCAATAAAACTTTTAGCGATTATTGCAACAATTATTATATAAGGCGTTATCAAGTTTGAGATCAAAGTAGTGTACACATTTTTTTTAATTAACCAAGTTTGAGAATAAGTGATGAATTTGTAGATAACCTATTCTAATAAATAAAATTGAAGTGTTTGTTTGTAATGTCAAAATTATTATTGTTACCTAAACAGGATATACATATAAAATAGGGTATAAATGTATACCTATACCAAAAATGCAATTTTTAAGATTTTTGTCTGTCTGTCTGTTTGTTCCGGGTAATCTCCGTAACGGCTGGACGGATTTTGACGGGACTTTTTTGGTAGATAGCTGAAGTTACTCCTGGTAACTTACGGTACTTTAATTTTCAAAAATGATTAGGGTATCGCGTAAAAAAATTAAAACTGATATAAAAATTTTATAAATTCCCATTTTACTGACAAGTGCTTGAATTTATGAGAAATATTTTTACTTTATCTTAGTACTAAACAAAAATAAGGTTTCCGTATAAAAAAAAATGCAGTGAACAGTATATGAAACGCGGACGCAGGCACGGGCACACAGCTAGTAATATATATATATGAAATGTTTTTTACTTACAGGTAAGCAATTCATTTTAAGCAGTGATCAGGTGAAACTTAAGTGATCAAGCAACTAACTCATATTTTATTATTTATCTCTGAGCCCCAATTCCTGCTGAGTTAGAACATCTAGGCTTAGAAACACAGCGATCAATGCATCGTACGAGCAAGGGAGGAATATTTATTAGCTAGATAAAACACCACTGCATTTTGTTTATGTGCTCAAACCGAGGTTCGTACCATTGTAGTGCCATATTTACTATTTTTAGGTTATGTATGATCTTAACCAACCCTTTAAATCCTTATGCAGTTAATCAAACAGTATTTTTATAAGGAATTGGCTCAGTGCTTTGGCCACAATCTCACCTGATGTTAAGTTACGATGTAGTTCAGAATGATAAACGCACTAAACCTAGAAGTCATCATTCTCATACCTTTTCCCAACTCACTTGGTATCGGTGCAGTAAATTTTCTTCTTCCATACATCCCTATCAGCCGTCATCTCTCTTCATTCACTCCTTTTTCTTTCATATCGTTTCTTACACATTCCATCCACACTTTCTTTGTCCTTCCTCTACTTTTCCATCCTTCTACATTCATATTTATTACTATTTTACCCACATGACATAGCCACTAAGCCTAGAAGTACTGGTTCTCAAGTGATACTGCCAAAACACATCTATTGGTATTTGGCGACAAGTTTTCAAACTTGAGGTTGGTAGCTACCCAGGCGGGCATCATTAGAAAATGGCCTACCACCCACGCTATGGTTTCCTCGCAGTGGTTTCCAAACCGAAAGCTCGGGCTGATTTTACAGTTGGATAGGTGGACTCGAACCCGCATCGATTGACGCGGAATCCTGCTGCATTACCAACTGCGCATTCATCGCTATTTTATTTTTCTCTTTGAACCGAAATTTTCGTTTTAAAGTTTTGATTAAAATTGTCAATCTTGCTTCATGCCGCTTATTAGGCGCTCACCTGAAAAGTCTATAATGTACCTGGCAAGGCCCTTTTGATCAACAGCAGTTTGTTAGTTCTAACCAAAGGAATATATATATGATTGGCTTTTTGTACTAGGGTAGTATAAAGTTTTCTTCCAGGACGAGTACCTACTTTTTTTTAGCTAAAATATGAATTATAACTTTTTTAATGTGTTCTTTGTATAATTATTTGTTTATCGTACATACGAGTATATACTCTAAAGTACTTAGTTTATTTTATTTTTAATATTTAAGAAGTGCATAGTAATACTTTTCGCATTCTCTTACTGAAATTTCTCATCAATTATTCGAGATGTCTATACTATACATATACGATATAACTATACATCCATAAGTGAGTGATCATTATTCTTAACATCTACTTCCATGTTGTTAATAAACTCTGAGCACTGGCCCACTCTTTTTGATTGTCGAAATTAAAAACGTTTTTTTATTACAATTTGTTTTAAAGAAACTTTGGCTCTGGGTTTGCTGTTATAGGTACATAAATTTACATACATCGCTATATTACTAAAAATAATTTATTACCTCAGTCGATAACTAAAAGTTCACTGACCTTGTTTCCACCATCTTATTCTGTATTTAAAAACTATGAGGCAAATAAAAAAAAAAGGTTTTAATTAGCAAGGTTTTAATTCAACCTACTTTTTATAGGTTCCTTTATGGTACTCACTCGTCTGGAATTGCGATACGCTGTAAACAAAACATACTTGTTTAATAAAAACAACCCACTCAAGATATTCTTGTTAATAACAGGACGACAAGTGCGTTCATTGTGTGTACAGTATCGAGAACTAAATAACTAGCCCGCCTATTAGTGTAGACGAATAGTTTTTACAGTTATCATCTATTTGTAATAATTGCATGGCTGCTTTTGTAGGTAACGTGATACAATTCTACTAGATCAAAGCAGTGATGGATAGCAAAACGAATTTAAACTTGCCTAAAAATAACAACGTAATAGTCTAGTATGGTACACAATAGTTTATTTTGTTTTGTCTCTAGAACGTTCGGAAATGTGAATCGGTTTTTAAATGTACCTATTAATCTATGAAATATTACTTTATTCAAGACTTTTGCTCGGAAACACGTCAGTTGGATAAACAAAAGACGCGATTTTGAATAATGTACCAAAAACGTAAAAAACTTTGTTATAGAATTAAGGGATACAATCATATACTGTAATATAAAATAAATTATACTTATATTTTGGTGATACATATTTGATATGATACATATGATGCTTAGTTGTTAGATGACTTTGCATTATTGATTACTATTCCGCTTCTTAGAATATTCAAACATGCATACATATTTACTTATTAATCACAATAACTTAAAATATATCAACAAATATTTTCCAGGTAAATAATAAACAAATGACATAACCTCAAAAGTTAAATCGGCCAACACGTAAATAATTTCTGTCTGTTCAATATGAAACTAGGTCCTGTATTATTTAAAATATCTTTCATTAAAAAGTATACGGTATGTGTTTCGGAACGCACTTAATAAACGATACATTGATGCATACATATACGATGTATGTACATATAAGTAGTTGAAACTATAAAACCCAGTAAATAACGCGCTACTTCTGAGTTCTGTTTGCCATTCCTTACGCTTATCCGAACGCTCCTCTCTGAGAGAATAAATAATATTTTTTATTACCTACTTCTTATCAAGAAGATGCCGTGCGGTGGATGTGGTGACAGTAAGTGCTTTTAATTTTATTTTTAATTAAAATTAACAAATTTTGTAAAATATAGCTTTTATGAAAAAAAAAATATTTTTTAGAAATAACATTTTAGCGCAAATAATATTAACATTCAAGCGACAATGGCTTAGTTGGTAGTGCGGTCGGATTTCGCGTCAATAGACGCGGATTCAAACCCACCTATCTACCTCTAAAATTAACCTGATCTTTCGACGAAGGAAAACATCGTAAGGAAACCATAGCTTGGTCGTAGGGCCTTTTCTAATAAAACCCGTCTGGGTAGCTACCACACTCAAGTTAGAAAAACTGTCGGCAAATACCAATACGTGTGTTCCGGTAGCATCGCTTGAGAACCAGTACATCTAGGCTTGAGTCATCCTGGACCACATCGTCACTTAAGATCAAGTGTGAAGATAATCAAAACCCGTAACCGTGTGAAAAAAAAATTGGAATTTTGATAGAGTTAGCGCTTGATCACAGTCTCGACTCAATGTCAGGTAATAATTTGATTAAAGGCGGTGAACACACTAAGGCTAGTGGTAATGGCTCTCATGTGATGCTGCCGGAACATACCTATAGAAGCTTGTCGATCTTCAACTGAAGTATTGTATCTAACCGGGTGGTTAATAGAACATATGAAACACGGGCGCAGCCGCGGGTACACAGCTAGTAGAAGGAATACAAAATGGAACATGGCTTAGGTTACATACAATGTTGTCAGATCGCGTTTTACTCCACCGTTCAATAGTTTTTCAACACGTTTTCAAAGGTTTCCTTTGTTTGTGAATGCTAGAAACTCGATCGCCATTCGCTAATACCTTGGCTCGGTTAAGCACGTCTGCACGATTTCTGTATTTGTAAAAAAATCGTGTTTTGATGTAATTTTTGTTCCACCATATTCAGATTATCGTTACTCTGACCTCTCTGTTTTTTACTATAATAGTTGCGTTTTTTTACTATAATCTAATATATACTAATAAATAAAATTGAAATGTTTGTTTGTAATGTCAAAAATATTTTTTTTTACTTAATAGATATGAATGTATTTACGATACGAATACCAAAAATACAATTTTTAAAATTTTTGTCTTTCTGTCTGCTTGTTCCGGGTAATCTTCGGAACGACTGGACGGATTTTGACGGGACTTTTTTTGGTAGATAACCAATATTACTCCGGGTAACTACGTATTAAGGTACTTTTAATTTTGAAAGTAATTAGGGTTCTGCGTAAAAAAATTAAAACTCCTAAAAAGTTTAATAAAATCCCATTTTACTGGCAAGTGCCTGAATTTATGAGAAAAGTTTTTACTTAATCTTAATACTACAAAAAAAAATTTGGATAGTGCTAATAAATAAAATTAAAGTGTCTGTTTATAATATCAAATTCAATCATTCATTCAACTCTTTATTATATACGCTACCATTTATTTCCTCAATTTACTTTCATCCATCCTCTCTACGTTTCCGAACAAATTATGCATTCCTTTCTCTATCTTTGTCACTACATCTTCTACCACACCACAACGTTCCCTCCATTACACTATTCCTTACTTTATCCCACACACCACCACGTATAGTAAAATCAAAGATTCTTCCAAATTATAAAAGGCTTCGTCTTTCTGTCTGTTTTCTCTTTTAGAACATATATATTATACTATCCAATAAGGTTTTATGATTATTTTGCTACATTAGATAATTATATTACTCCCATTATGTTACAGGTAAAGAGGTAATATTTTATATATTGGGTAAATAATATATAGAGCGAAATATTTGCAATCTATAGGTATGCGCAGCAAATAAAGTAAACACAAATAAAAAGGCAATATATTATAGTATTTATGTAAGAGAACTAACAACATACAGTTAAATAGTTTATCTAATATTTATCGTTTAATATGAACAATATATTACAAGTAAAAACGTTTTAGTATTTAAGTACCTATGAGGGCGAAGTGGGCTTTTGTCAATGTCGAATTTACCGATCGACGTTTCATAGATGGCATGGTATGGTATGGTAGTACCTCTAGGCTTAGTGTGTTTACCATCCTAGACCACATCGTCTCTTAACATCAGGTGAGATTGTGATCAAAGCATTAAGCCTATTCCGTGTAAAAAATATGGTCTTTAATTTCAATGAAAATCCATAGTCTCACATCAGTGGCTACTCGTATTTGTTATGCACACAGCGGCCACACCCTGGTAAGTACGTCAGCCCGTGGGCTAAGCCATAATGACGGAGCTTGCGAGATGCAGGCATTCCTTGCTCAAGTACCTTGGTAAAAAATACAATCCACTTCCGATGGTGAGATAACCAGGTGATCGTGGAAGGACTAGAGTTTCATATATCGCTTATCTCTTCTCTAGCCCTAGCGGTTCTCCGTCCAACCAGAGCAAGGAGTATCGGATTAGAGGGTGCATATGTGTGCTGTCTATACATTTATACACTGTAATATATCCGGCGCATCTGACTCGGTACTGCAAAATTGGGTTACATTGGTTACGTTAAGGTACACGTCATATAGTATGGTCACGTTACGTAATATACGGGCTCAATATCCCAACCCCTCCGGGTCCCCTTCCGGTGGCGGCCCAAGACGTGCTCTGTTCTCCAACTGAGGAGGCTTTTGATGCTGCCACCAGCGCGATACAGTGACACTGCCCATGCATCAAGCATTACACGCACAACACTACATACACCTCCTGCACATAACACGCTGATACAAAGTTTCTATAAGGAACCTTTTATTATTAAGAAGTAAAAAATGTAGGGTTTAGCTAGGTTCAAACTCCGCGTGAGTTTTATATCACAGGTAGCGGCCAAACCGAAGTTCGAATACTCGTGCTAGTTACCTTTTGCGGTGAGTGCCTTCAGCATTCGCCTACAGAAATATGGTGAAGCTCTTAAGGCCCTTCCGGTTAACAGCATTAGCTAGTATAGAAAAAAAATCCCAACGTCTAAACAGAGTTTAGTCGCTGTAGTCGAAATCGGCTACGAGGTTTATAAATATATTATATTCTCGACGAATAAGGTTTTTGTCCTCTTTTTTTTTCTTTGTAAGTTAGTAATCAGAACTCGATTCATAATTAAAAACAGTTTATTGTTTACGGATAATTTTAATTAAGAGCGCATGTAATAGCACTAATTGTTCTTGGTTATTCAGTATACTTACGTGGTGAAAAACGGTTACTGGTTCAAGGTCTCTTTTATTTAGGCAAGGAAACTGTGATGGCTTATTATTTGAATTATAAGTAATAGTAAATTCTACTGACCTACACTACTGACCTACAGGAACCTGAGCTTTCGGTGAAGGGAAACTCCGTAATGAAACCAATCAATCATCTAGGTAGCTACCAATTTCAAGTTTATAAATCTGTTGCCGAACTTTTGTAGATGTTTTCCGGCAGCATTTAATAAGACGTTAAAAAGAAACACGCGGCCGGCAACAGATATCAAAAATAGGTGTTTCAGAAATCTATTGCTAACGCGTTAGGCTCCGATAAAAAAGTTATAAAGTTTGAAAGTGACTACTGCAGCTCGGGCTGATTATGTCTATTTAAAATAGACAAATTAATCATCATTCAATATAAGATAGACTTTGGCTTTCGAGTTAAATTCGGACATACACACAGACAACATTTTTTTCAATGCCAAATTCAAGATGATTACCGGTTGCGAAAATTACCCGGAACAAACAGACTTAAAACAGACAAAAATTGTAAAATTTCTTTTTTAGTATAGGTATCCTATATAAATTCATATATATTTAATTTAATATTTCTCCGTGTTAAGATACACATGCATATCCATGAGCGAAACACAAAGAACATTTACAAAAATATCATTATATTACCACATATTTTGTTCTGTATTACATCATCAAAGACTTTCCATAATACTCTCAAGATAATTTATGAATTAATATTTAGCGAATAGGTATATGAATATTAAAAAAAAAAATTAAATGAAATACAATTTGTTAACATCTGTTGTATATTAATTGTGTTTGGATCTTCAAAACATATATTTTTATATAAATATGCACTTGTTATTTAAAAACATAATATTGTAAACAAAACAGTCGTGACGGAATTTTACAAAACACCTGAATTATATAATTATTGCGTTCTATCATTACGGTAAATGTTCTGTTGTCGAAAAAGTTAATAAGATATTAAAAATATAACTATTTTTATACCGTCATTTTCACTTTAGCATGTTTTTTTTCTAGAATGCGGTAGGGATATGTAATAGTTTTCAGTTTAAAAAGTATATATCGAAATCAATTTTATTTTTAAATACTTTTAATGCAAAAATGTTCTAATCGCACGCTTGGATGTTTTTTATTTTATTTTATTAATAACAATATTGAAAGAATAAATTCAGATCTCAAAAATCGAATTATAACTTATTGATAGCGGATTTTACAAACTGAATCATAATGTTTTTTGTTTTTGTAAATATTGTAAACAAGACGCAATTGCTAGGAAAAAAAAAAAACGAATGGACGTGGACCTGTTGGACCTGCCGCAGGGGACGACGCGGTGCTTGTCACAACGATCCCGTATCGTCTCCTGAATGCGGCGGGAGGCTCCGGTGGGTTTAGTGGGAATTCCAGAGCTTCTCGCCGGGTGAGTCCCACACTAGTGTGGAGACGTCACTCCACAGCCCCCTTTTTTTTTTTTTTTTTTGACGGGCTCCACAGCCCCCTACCATCTTCATTGGGGGACTTTGATCCTCCTAATGAATTTCGTAGAGGTAGTGCGTAAATGCAATCTCCTCGTCAAAAAAAAGGGATAAAACAAAATTATTTAGATAATTAACTATATTTCAACCACTTTGATAGTAAATCAATACAGTAATAATTAACGATAAACACTGACAATTAAAAAAAAAGCGACATTTTAACATTGGCTGGTTACGGAATGCAGATAGTTAAATGAAGTCACTATGACTGGTTTTATCTTTCCAAAGGCATTTCTGTTATATAGAAGATACATTTTCATGGTCAAAGCGGGCACCAATTTGCAAAGTTTACGTTACTACTTCAAATATCAATAACCCCTAATTATTGTACTGTTGCATTTTTACAGGTTGTAAATGCAGCACGAGTCAATGCTGCCAAACTTGTAAATGCGACGAATCGTGTTCATGCACGTGCAAGAAATCGCCACCTGCAGATTCAAATACCAAAAGTGCTAAAAAGTAGAAAATATTATACAAGGAGGTCTTTACCGCAATTTAAATCATGGAATCATTAAAAAGTTTACATATTCGACAAGTAAAGACCTCTATTTGTATTTGAAAATTAATCATTTTAATTGTAATTTTTTTGAATTAACATGAATTGATGTTAAACATGTATTCGCATTTTGAAATTTGAAATAAAAATATTGCAGTTGTTTTGTTTGTTATTTTATTTCTTCATTAAAATACATCTTTACATTAAAATTAGAATTACTAATTAAATCTATATAATTATGTATGTTTGATTTATCACAAAGAGTACGTTTGTTTGAAATATATAAATGTCCTTATTTTATTTGAAAACAGCGTTTCATTTGTTTTTTTTACTATTTCCATGAAGTTATTTAATGCAAGTACCTGAAAAACATAAAAAATATTTGTGTTTTCTTTACATAAGCTTCCCACATGCTTTCATATTGTTTCATATACATATGCCATCAATTTTAACACAATAAAAATTTCAAAGATAAAACTACTATTAAAAAAACCGACATCAAAAACTAAAAAAGTATAAAATTACTTAATTATGATTTAATTTAAACCTACCTAACGTAACCAACAGAAGTCGGTTTTGTTTAACGTAGTTTTTTATTATTTATTAATTTGTTGGTAAACTACTGAATGACCTTAAAATTGACATCTGGCTAGCTTTAGTTTAAGCTTCTCTCTGAGTATTATCCACATCTTATTTGTTGTTTTTTATTACTCCTCAAACCCCTCAAACATAATCCGAGACTTTTTATATCAGTATATTGTATCCTTTACTAAAAAATACGACATTATTTTTTTCTACTAGTTATTTTAGATAAATATATTTTTACCTTCTTTTTCAAAAAAGAAAGCAGAGCCAGAAGATTGTCGTCATCTTATTTCATATTTTATCACTTTTAGCTGCTGTTATTTTATTTATGCTTTAAAACGTATAATTATATAACAAATAACGTCATTATATAGTTATATATAATTAACACCCGTTGTTAATTATTAGTGACAAATTCAAATCGACATATCCGAATATTTATTACCGATGTGAATCACGTGACAGTCACAGCCTGGTACGCAGTCGCCGCTCCACGGCGTATCAGGCTTCATATCTGTAAATAGATTATTGATTTTACCTTTCAGTCGGGGAGATTTGTCCACAGCCACACCCCACAGCTTGATGAGACCATTTATTAATGATTGCGGTCTGACGTTTTTTTAATACTGTATAGTATAATGATTGGTTCAGTTCATATTTATAAGATTTATTATATTATTTATATATCTTCATTTTATTTATTTATTTAAATAATTGAGAAAACCCGAAGGTTTTTTTATTAGTTTATTCATGTCAACTGTCAGTATATCCGTATACCCATGCGTTCTGCTAATGTAACATGAGTTTTTAATCGATGTATTGAGGAGGTCGTTCACGAAAGAACATTTATAATTTGAATATTTGGAACGCCCAGAAACAATAGAATTTGGATTCATTAAAACAGCGGGATTTGGAGTTTTTGTCGGGATTTCAGTCTTTAATTTACTTAACCAAATAATATCAAAAAAATGGTTGAGAGACTGATTTTATCTTTCTTTTCGTCCTCTCACTCCCGATCCCGTTGTCTTAATGAATCCAAATTCTATTGTTTCTCGGCTTTCCAAATATTCAAATTTTAAATGTTCTTTTGCGGAAGGCATCCTCAATACATCGATTAAAAACTCATGTTACATTAGCAGAACGCACTGGTAAGATATACTAACAGTTGACATGAATAAATTAATAGAAAACGTTCGGGTTTTCTTAATGAATTAAACAAATAAATAAAATGCAGATATATAAATAATAATAATATAATAAATATGAAATGAACTAAAACCAATAATTAAAACATCAAATCAGAAAAATGTTTATTCAATTTAGGCCCTAATAAGGCCCTTATGAACGTGAAAACACTACACTACTACAAAACAATAGGTTCAGCACTTTGACCGGATGTTAAGAGACTGTGTGGTCTAGGATGCTAAAGACACTAGGCCTATCGGTGTTTGGTGACAGATTTTCAGTCTTGAGGGTAACAAAGACATTATTAGAAAATGCCCTACCACCAATGATGTACTATTTTTCTTTATAATATCATTGCCTAATGTCTACCATCATTCTATAGTTTCCTTGGGATATTTTGCTTCAATTAAAACTCAGGCTCGATTCAAACCTACGACTATTAACGCAAAAGGCGACAGTACTATGAACGCATCAAAAAAATCGTGTAAAAAGGATCAAAAATAAAGATTGCGTCGTCGTTTATATTGATAAACATATCAAGAACGATCATGAACTGAATAAAATTATTATATTCAACTAGAAACTTTCTAGAAATATGGAAAAAGAAAATAAATAAATAACTTACATGAATGACCGTCGAAAACTTTCATTTTCGTGTATACGAAATAAAGAACGTTACAAATATTGCGATACTCCAAAAATATAAATTTAAAACTAAATCAAGATATAAAAGTGACTCAGTAACCGTTCACAATGAGATGCAATGAATAAAATGCATAGAATCCTAAAGATTGCATTATTAACAAAGACGATCCTGATAAAAAACGACCTTTGAACGTTTGACATTGATTCTTTAAGTTTGTTATTCAATAGAAGATAAATGAAGCATGACCATTTGAAAATCGTAATCGATTAGATCGATGCTTGAAAACTCACCAAAACTTAAAACAGTTCTAAGAAAACAGATTAGGTGTTAGAAAAATTACACATTTCTTACACGGCCTCTTTACTACGTGTCATCGAAAGTAAATGAGATTGAAATTAATTCGCTGCAATTTGATATACCATATGTTAAAAATTCAAGGAATAAAACACTACGCTTGGATTATTTATTTTTTGTATAACGATATAAATGCATTATAGTAATATATTACAAAGACAATTTTTTTTTTTTCACTATCGTCTATTCCATTCTTTCCACTGGTATGTAACAAATAAATCGCGTGCCAAATGCAAAAAGGTGTATCACAGCAGTTGGTTTTATGCCCATATTATTTTTATTACGTTATTTCTCTTTATTCGATTTTTTAACTACCTGTATACAATATATGCATATATGCCGAATTTTCCTATTTCTTTTGAATCTAAGAAAATATCTATGAGAAGATTGATGATAAACGCAAAATTTGGCACACGAAATGATAAGACCAACTAAGGATAATCAGTGCGGACCATTAAAAACATAAACTGACCGTATAAAGTAATAAAGATAACGGAGTGACTTAATGAAGAGTACAACACACTTTTTTTCTGGGTTTAATAAAAATTATAAACCTACATAGTACATTTATATGCCATAAACTAGATTTTTCTACTCGCCACTTACGGTTTGAGCCAAGTTTCTACCATCCACGCTATAGAACCGCAGCTTTTCGTGGCAGTTTTTTTTATTATGCTGCAATATATCACGACCACATATACCTTAGACTATCACTTAATATGAATTATTTCAAAATTATAGGATTTAAAAAAAATATTATTAAAGAAAATTTTTAAAAACCTAAATTATCTTATATTTATACTAATCAATAAAATTGAAGTGTCTGCTTGTAATCATAAAATTAATAAAAAAATAATAAAAAATAAAAGTATCCTAAGTTACCCGGAGTATATTTTTTACACGATATTGTCTGTCACGATTAGTGCTTTGACCACTTTCTCACCTGATGTTGCGTGACGATGTTGTCCCAGGATGGTAAAAATACTAAATCTAGAAGTACTAGTTCTCAAGTGATATTGGCGGAACACACCTATTAGTATTTGGGGGGCAGATTTTCATACTTGAGGGTGGTAGCTACCCAGACGGGCGTTCATGACATTTCGAATCCATTCGAATTTGTGAGAAGTAGTTTTACTTTATCTTAGTATCGAAAAAAAAATAGGGTTCCGTATAGAAAACTTAAAATGCAATGAAAAACATTTGAAACGCGGGCGCAGGCACGTGCGCACAGCTAGTAATAGTATAATTATAGTAAATATGAACATGCATTAATCAAATGTAACTTGATGATGGGGAAAAACGTATTTAATTTTATTTCATTATTAATGAATATATAAAATCTGATTTAGTGTATAAATATTATTTTACTTACCTCGATGAAAATCTTGACATGATTAGTTTATTTGCACGTAATTTAACAAATAAAAAGTGTTTGATCCAACAGCATAACCTTGCTTCATAAAGTTTTTTTTACTTAATATCTATGCTATATAAATTGATACAAACGGAACATTGAGTATCAGTCGCTTGCAATACATCAAGCTACTTCCATTCTTCTCCCTCAATTTTTATTTTAAACAATATGCCTGCTCCCTGCGAACCCTGCAAAGGTGAGTACACGTTTAAAAGAAATTGACACATCAAATATTCATTATTTATAAAAAATCAAATATTATTGCTTATAACAGAGAAATAGTTTATCGTTATTATTGCGTGCTTTGACCACAAAAGTTGATTTGACTTGAGTTGAGTTCCACTCTCATTAAAGTTGACATAAAGTTTATATTTGATTAATATTGTTAATTCTTTACCTTAACAAAATTATCTAGATCTAGGTCTAGATAGAGTGCATGAAGATGTACTTAAATAGTGGGATACAAAAGGGATTAAGGAAATAAAACTAAATTATTTCTACCAATTACAGATTCCTGCAAAGATGGCGCTGATTGCAAAGACGACTGCACTTGTGAACCTAATTGCACCGATTGTTCTTCCTCTAAGGGTAAACTTTGTTATAACTAAGTATTACGGTTTGTAATGAAATCTCCAAAATCAATCAAATTTAACACCTATGAGAGCATAAAGAGAATATGATTAATACTCCATTGAAATTAAAAATCCTTTAATAAAAGTTTTTACTTAATGCTTGCCCAATTCACTATATTTATCAATATACTAGATTGATAGAATATTTGCCAGACTTGACCGTATAAGCCTCAAAATTAAGCGTATTTCTTTCGCAAAAATTAGTTATTGCAGTGCTGTTTTCGATTTGTAGGGATTCAGATTGGCAGTGGCACACGATGTGTTCTAATTAAAAAGACTCAAACCTGAGGATAGCCTACCTATCATAACGTATCGATCATCGCAGCTTAGTTTAGTTTCTCATTTAGCTTGCTGTCTACCAGAAAAATAAAAATCTTCAATCTCATCCATTTCCGTTCATAAAACAATTCTGTTTCAGGTGCGTGCTGCTAAAAGTTATGGCTGACTTCATTCCTGTCCATAGAGGTGTACTTCAAAATTTAATATTTTGTTGGTTTTAATAAAATTATTGTTTGGAATTAATTTACCGTTTTTATTTTATGAATATATATACCTTCTGAATCTTTTTGTTAATAATCTTAGCAGATATTTAAAAGTTTAAAATATTGTACGATAGTTAAAAAGGCCTTGTGAAAATGACTAAATACTTTATTAAGTCTACTAGTAATCGCCTAGTCGTAGAAGTTAGACTATAATCATTACTGAATTGTTTTTTTTTGCAACTCTAAAACTATTAACGAAAAGCCAAAAAGTAATCCGTTGATATGCACAGCACAAAAATGCACTGAACTGTATTATCTTTGACTATTTATATATTGATAGAATACATAAAATTGAGTATATATATATATATATATATATATATATATATATATATATATATATATATATATATATATATATATATATATATATATATGTATGTATGTGTATATACATGTTTAAAACAAAATTTCCAACTAGCTCTCACAACGTAATCAATATAAACTCATAGAAATGTAAATGATTTTCAACACAACAGAATTACAATGGTAAGTAGGTTTGTGCTCTTACCTTGCATGCAATTCCGTGCAATAGTGTATACAATTTTTTCCGTACGGTCTAACTATGCATATGAAATTTATGTATGTATGATTGTATATGCTAGCTTAGTGTGCCCCGGCTACGCCCGCGTTTTATGTATTCTTCTTTCAGCTATAAAACAATAACAAACACATTTTTAACATTTTTGGAATTTTTGTTTGTCTGTCTGTCATACAAAAACTACTGATTGATTTTGTTAAAATTCGGTATGGAAGTAGTGTATTTACTAGGGTTACAAAGGATATTAAAAAATCCAACGTTTCCAAAGTGATTGAAATAGGGGATGACCATTTGTATGGGAATTAAGTAAGTATTAGAGTAATGAAACTTTATATTTAAAGGATTAGTTATAAAAAACGTAGGTAGTTTTAATTTCGGATTAACTTTTGGGATAAAAAAACCTAAAAACTGTTCCTCAAAGTGGAGGAAAATAAGTTATATGTATGTTTAGTTATGTGTATGTATATTTTGTAGAAATTGTCGTTCTACAAACACTAACTCACGGAGACAGCTAGTATTATAATAAATATGTGTAGTTTAAAAACAACTACTCGTATGTAGTAATTTATGGACTTCATTGTTCTTAAAACATTATATAGCAAATGTGTTCTGAGACTAATTGTAAAAATTTTCAACAGAAACACTTTTGATGGCATCTAATTTATTTTTTAAGCATGTAGATTTTCCTACAGCCCAAAGAAATCGTTTATTCACATGATAGGTCTGTGTACCAAATTTCACTTCGTTTTTTGTCCAGAAAAAATAAGCTGTAACAAGCTGACAGACAAAAATAAAATTATTCCCATATGTTTTATTGAGCTTTTATTTATGATAGTATGATGTGAAATTGTTTTTATTACACATATTCATAGGTACATATCAAAATCGGTAAAATCCAATTTGGGTGCAAATGTAAAATAATTGTAACCTTTTTCAACAGTGTTAAAATCAACTGTTTTGTCATAGTAATTTTAGTTTAAAGTTTAACCTTGATCACTAACCTGGCGTTTACACCAGCATTCTATCGTTCTCCCGTTGTCTTCCTATTGTTTCATTTTTATGGGTAATCGACATATTAATTGTATATCAAATTCTTTAGTCAAATCAATCGGTTGTCCTCTTCTGTATATCAAGCTCGGCTATATCCAAACTATATTTTTTACACTAAATTTATGCATATTTAATTATGTTAAACTGCATAAAATTACCTTCTTATCTTGATGAAACAAAAAAAAAGTAAAGGAAGTAAAACTAGTTGCAATCATCTGTTTTTTTAAAACCAACTAGCCACGAAAAAAGCATTAGTCAGGATATAACCACTTTTGATATCAACCGACACGTATAATAACTAATACTTTCTTTAGCATGAAATCCTCTTTTCAGGTTTGTTTTCTTTTCTTTCTACATTGAGTACCATTTCTAGTGCAATTTTTTATTGTTTATTTGTAACAGACAGATATACACAGAAATCTGTCACACCGACAATAGTTTTCTGCAAGCTATTTGCTGGACTTCGATGATTCATTACTTTAACTCCTGAAAACTAATCCCTGCATAGAGAACGGCTGATAAAAAATAATTAACAACAAATTTCAAAGAACCGTTTATTAATTCAAATAATGCAGTAGAAGAGAATTATGGTAATTAAGAAGACAACAGTAAAGGCAACTGGGAAGCAAGTCTCGAGAGCGGCTGTGATGCGGGAGGCTCGTGAGGGTCGCTGGCTGCCTCTAGTACGGTCCATTGTGAAATTGATTTAGCAGCAACCGCCTGTAAATATTATTTTACAATTAAAAGCCAATTATATTAAACATTGCAATGTTAAAATTATAAGTCCTACCCTTGGAAATAGTTCATCTCTTTCTGCAAAATAGAAAGATAAAAATACGCTTTTAGCTTGTCAGTAGTTGGTCCAAGTAAAAAAAATTAATAAAGTTAGAAATATTGAAGACTTTCTCAATGGTAAATTCAACTCTTAGCTATATGAATTTATTACAATAATGGCGAACATGGAATGGTATAATTTGAATTTACCTTTAGAAGAACAATCGTTACAGCCTTTATCCTTGCAGGAACAGTTGGTAGTACAGGTGCCGTCTTTACAAGAATCTGAATAATACCAAAAACACTTTATGAGCAATAATAATCGATGAGTAATAATTAAAGTTATTTATTTTGTTAGGTGATCGAGCCTTTTGTTTATTGTCTCTTTATCATGATATCAATATTGTTATTATATTATTATTCAATATTTTTTTATATTTTATATTTTTTTTGTATTACCTTATGTACCTCTTCCTTTTGGAATGATTACACTTTTTAATCAATTTTTATTAAATTTCAGATGTGATTATTTATTTTATGGAATTTAAATCTTACCTTTACAGGGTTCGCATGGAGAAGGCATCTTGACTGTCTGATTGTGTTCGGCTGTATATTACTGAACTATGCCAAATTTCTTTAACGCCTAAGTTTTATACCGTTAACGTAAAAGAAAAACTCGGATCTAGAGCGAGGCTGTATTGAACTTTTTATCGTCACGGCAATGAAATACACGATAAATAGGAAATTAAACTACAAACAACCATAAAAAAACATAAAATTTAATAAAAAGAACAGACGTCGTTGATTTATTCGAATGTTAATTCATTCTCTGGTAAAGACTGTAAATTTATTTATTAGGTAGGTAACACATATCTGAAAATTTTTATACTAATTCAATGCAGACTATGGAAAGAACTTTAATAAAATCCCGTTGTCGATTGGAAAACTACTTTATTTTTGTACATGGGGGTACTTACATAAGAGACTACACTCCCACCAGGTAGAGCAAAAGTGGGTTATGTTAGATTCTTACTACTAACCAAAATATCACGGTATGAAGATTACACTTCATCTGCCGTAAAATAATGTACAATGCAAGAACGATGATAAGAATCTATCGACACTAGACATCATAAAGTAGATTTTCATCTACCATGCCTTCTTTATGTAGTCTTTATGTAGTCATACATTCTTTATGTAGGTTTGGTACATACACTTGCTGATACCGAAACTCTACACGCCGTAATGTGTTACTATTCCATGATTTTAACCATGTGTGGTGGTGGTCGTCATTCAGTCACTAAAGCGCTATAACCTAAATATCAAGCTTAAATAGTAGGTTATTGTAGGGTGCTATCGAAACTGTCGCAAATACCTACTAAAACATCCATGAGCTTATCGTAAACCACCTTAATTGTTTCATTACATAGTGGATCGGAAACCAGCGCAATTTTACTGTAGAAGATGTTGCATTCACCTCGCGTCGATGTGTTGTCGTCTATAGAAACATCGCGCTGGCGTCGAGGCCCACAACGTGTAGGTGTGTGTGTGTGTGTGTTGCAACCGTGTCGGGAGGACGGGAGATAGCACACCACGCTCCTCTCCGCCCCGGCGGCGGCGGGAGGCTCAGAGGCACTCCATGCGAATGGAGGCAGCCTCGGTACAGGCTGGCCCCAGACAGCCTCCCCAGTACAATGGGTAGTCATGCCTACCAGACAGCCTCCCCGGTGCAACGGGGAGTCAGAACCCCGACCCTTTCCCCCTGGTTAAGGTGATTCCACCCTATATTAATCAATACAATGTCTGGCCAGACAACCAATCACCGTTCCGAATTAATCAACATACAGACATTTCACAGAATAGCTGTAGACTGCAGAGTTATGGACATCGCAATTCAATAATGATTCGATTTACATATTTCTCTTCGTTAGGCATCTTTTCTATATTTAAGAGGATATACGAACACCGTTTATTATACGTTAACGTATTCCCTTGTTGCCTCCCTGGATAACAGGATTATGATATAATAAATATTTTATATAACAAATATTCACCATCGCCATGCCCGTAAGTTTTGATTTTTTTAGGAAATAGAAGCCTCTAATAATATGAAAAAAAAAGCTTAATTGTTACTGTCGCTTTCAAACGTCCGTCAAATAATTTGGATGCATATAAACAAAAATAAGCAATAAGTCAATCCTTATTCTATAATTGCAAAAATAATTAACATTGGCCTGGTTTTGAACAAGGAAATAGGGGAATACGAAGTGATGTTTTCGTCTGTTCTGCATAGGTAAAATCAGCCCGAGCACCAGTTGTCCCTTTCGTTTTTTATGACCCTTTCTTAAGGGTGTAACGCGTTAGCAATACATGTTTGAAATACCTATTTATCAAATTTATGTTATTATGTTTTGTTATGTTATGTTGCATAATACGTTACACATAATTCACAGATCATTTTTTAAATATTTAAACGTTTCCGTCAAATACCTGATTGCGTGTAAGATTGTTCAGGTAAATTGCAGCCCTCATCAAGTACCTACTTAAAGTTCCGCACGAATACACCTTTTGATGTTCACGGAAGACCTCGCTCATGAAATACTTCCTCAGATTTTATAGGCCGACCTTGAATGGGAAGCTGCAATCATATTTAAATGATAACAATTATTTTGTTCCATGCCATTCGCATCCGGGACCCTTGCAAACGCAGTTATGGCGACTATCACTCAAACCGTCGAAGGTAAAATAAATATGATTTTATAATTTTAAATGTATTTTAAATTAGTCAAAAATTAATTTGATAATCATTATTGTAGACACAAATATAACATGCAAAGAAAATTAATGCTATTAATCATTTAACTTATTATAGTCTAGCTATGTGCCTGCGGCTACGCCCGCGTTTCATATAAATTCTCACTGCGTAACATAGTTTTTGATTTTTTATACGGAATCCTAATAATTTTCCAAAATTTTTTTTACTATTTACATTAAGCAAGAATATTTCTCACAAATTCAAACTGTGCATTGAATCGGATTTTATTCACAATTTCATGAGTATTATTTTTTTACGTGGAACCCTAATTATTTTCGAAAAACAAAAGTACCCCAAGTTACACAGAGTAACTTCAGCTATCCACCAGATAATTCCCGTAAAAATCGGTCTAGCTATTCCGGAACAAAAAGACAGACAGACAAAAATTTTGACGTTACAAACAGACACTTCAATTTTATCTATTAGTGTAGATTTTAATTGACGTAAATTTTGACAAAACAATGAAAACTAATTTTAATGTAAGAATATTCATATAAAAACTGTAACATTACTAACATTCTTACTGAATAAAGTAACTTTGTCTAATAATAAAGTGAAATTTAATATTATGTTGTCTTATATTCAGTAGTTATGTAGCGCCTGTTAAAAATTCTAAAGCAATTAATTTCAAATACATTTTTAAACATTGATCCAAGTTTTCATTTAACTCTTACTTCAAGGGAACATTGTTTTTAATCATTAAGAACAGTACCACCCCATTTCAACCCGTGGGTGTCGTAAAAGTTGATTAAGGGATTTGAACCAGGAGATGGGCACCAGCATCCACTGGGTACCACAACGAATTACTGCGATCGCCAACTCGCCTGAAAAGCGGATAATTATGGCAACTCCTCTCTTTTTGGAGGAGACCTATGACCAGCAGTGGACGTGTTTCAGTTATATCAATCAATCAATCAATTCAGTCTTAAAGTTTTTAAAAACATCAAAGTCCAAATTTTAAGAAAAATAAAATGACTTTACTGTGAATTCTATAGTCAAAAATAATGTTTTATTAGGGACCATTAAGGGGATAGTGTCGATGAAGTTTGACATTAGTTAGGAGAAGTCGTTTTTAAGAGAAGAATTTTCGTGACGTCATATTTAAAATTCTATATATAAGTATTCATAAAATTACTCGTTTTTTATTTGCTTTTAATTTGTCAAACTTCTTTATTTGGCGTTTTTGGCCATTCTCAGTAAGGGAAAAACTTACATATTCGCCTTACCAATGCTATGACGTCAGTCGTCAACATTATGTCATTATAACAATACAGTATGTCAAGAAGATGGTGTTTAAGTAATGGCGCTCAGAGATAAATAATAAAAGTTATACTTACGTAATCTATCTTATGTTTTGATTATGAATAAACTATTTTAAAATGTACATAATTATTGCTCGGATCGCAAATAGATGTAAAAATCAGCTAAAAATATATTCCAAATTTTAGGTTATGTTAATAATATGAAATTACAAATACGAAACATAAGCAAAAAATCCATTTCATTTTTGCGGTAGTCTGTCTGCCTAATTATTTTTTAAAATCTTATATTTCATATTGGGTTCATGAAAAAGTATTGTAAATGGAAATAAAACTAATTTAACCAACTGTAGATTACAATAACAAAATATATGACGTCACATCAAGGGGAGATAGTCCCATCAAGTTGTGACCTGTTGTGACAAGGATGAGATGTCAAAACTAGTAAAATTTTGTGACGTAATTTATGGATGAGCCCTTATTTATTATTGACTCAGAAGCCCCTTACACCCATACAAATCGATTGAAGAAAATCGCATTATTCTAAAAAAACAGCATTGTCCGTAGCAGCCAATCAGAGTGCCGCTATTGATTACGCGTATTTTTCAAAAGACTAAAAAGAATAAAGTTTGATAATAAACATTTAATAATTATCTTTTCAGAAACAATTTTAATAAGACGTGGTAAAAGATCACAAGCTCCTACGCTCAACATTAGCTTACCCAAAGATGCAAACAAAACAGACACAATTGAGCAGAAAATACCAGAACATCTAACGAATAAACCGGAAACAATGTGTCCTGTAAATTGTGCGTGCAAGAAAAACAGCTACAATACTTTTACAAAGATTATTTTCAATATATTGGGAATGATTGCAGTCGTATTTGCTACCTACCTAATCATCAGTACTGATTCTACGCTGTACCTTGTATTTTGGGTCTTCTATTCCATACTGCGACGAATGATAACGAAGTCCAAAGCACACCTAAAGTCAAATTAATGCTTTAATACATATCTAATTTATTCTAAAATATTAATTATATTTATATTTACACTCAACTAGAGAATTAAATTATACAAAATATACTTTACTAATGTTAATATAGTAATTAGTAATAAACTATGCTTAATAATATTGTTGTATTGATTACATTTGTTAATAAAACTTTATAACACATTCTATCTGGATTAACGTTGAAATTAAATGTATTTTATTTCTACCATAAAATACATCATTAGATTTTTTCGTATTGGAACATTAAATAGTATTTGTAATAGTATTTCATATTGTAACAAATTGAAACGCTGTTAATAATAATACACATTTATTTTGCAGTCAACCAGACTTTCCTGTAGATTACAGTCAGTAGAGTCCATTATAAAATCTTCTTGCAATAATACAAGTTCCTTCAAAAAGACAGTTCAAAATGAACTTGCTTTAACTCTTTGAAAATCAATCCGACACTAAAAAGTAGCATACAAAATAACTGGTATAAAGACGGAAAGGTAAATATGTCTGCGGTATAATAAGAGGTCAATTACGCAATTTCTAGCAATGGCTGCGTTGGTTCGACGTCGTGCGTGAAGTCACGCTCTGTTCAAGACGCTGACAACTATGTTGCCAGCTTTGAAATTATTTACGGAAATATTAGGAAATCTTGTCATATATTTTTAATATTAAACACTAGCCTTGTATCCGCAGCTCCGTTCGCGTATACTATGGGCCAATAGATAGACGATGCTCTTTATACAACGCGTAAGGTCAAAAATGTTAGCAAGGAGCATGAAAATGGACATTTTGTGAAGTTATTTTTTCTGTTATTTTGATTACTTCTTTTATATATTCGTACATATTATTTAAAGTATGAAAATATAAACCTGCTCAGATAATATATCTACGATTTAAAGAAGGAATCATACAAATCAGGTCAGTGGTTTTCAAGTTATAAGCCAAATAACGGGCAGACAGACAGATAGAGGTTGCCTTTTATATGATGTAAGATTAGTAAGATTTGACGAGTAACTCAGAGATTTTTTCCGCACGGGAGTAACGTTTTCAAACGGAATTGACGTTCATTAAATACGATTTTCTTTTTTTTTACAAAATACACTATAAACTATTTTATTAATAAATGCTATGTACTTTAGTATGGCATATTTAATAATGTAAGTAGTACCTGCTACAACAATCAAAGATGTTTCAACTGTGCATAAGGTTACATGCACTATTTGCTTTCTATTTGATTCCTTAGTTTAATAAAGCGTTTAGCTACTGTGTTACTATAAATTAAAAGAGAAGACAGTTATCCTTGAAGTTTACAAACTCCTATTCCTTTTCATGTATCCAACTCCGACTATCGAATATAATTAGGTGAGAAAAAAATTAATTAAAAATTTGACAGAAACACAAATCTCATTGCGTCTCATATTTACCAGAAAGCGATAACAGCAGCAGGCATTGAATTCAGATTATTTATTTTTTTGTTTCTTTTTACATGGTTTCTACGTAAAAAACTAGCAACATTTTTCCTTGTTCGAACGCAATCTTGTTTTACGCAAAAGACTACGTTACTTATTATCTGAACGAAAATGATTTAAATGTTTCTATTACGATTCGTAATAATCGTACGTTAATATAAACAAATGCTCATTATACCTTATTATAAACACAAAATATTATTTAAGTATAATTATAATTAAATAATATATTATTGATTGAATCAGGACTTCAATTTAAATACGAATAGGCATATTTTAACAACAGATCCACGCTGAAAATTACTATAAATAGAAATTCCCAACCTCTTTGAATCAACATCCTGGCCGAAAATCTAACTAAGCGAAAACGTAGACATTGTAACATAAATATTCGCAGACAATAAAGAAAAACACGACACACAAAAACGTCATGCAATCTCACCTATCTTGATTTTGTGCCGCTTTGAAATTCATTCCGCACAAAAAACCTCAGTGTTAATTTACGAACGTTGACCTCCTGCCATGGCGGGACTAATTGTTACAAAAAAAAATCATAAACACAAAAGTTTCCTACCTACTTATATCTATAAGTATTTTATATACAGACGTTAAATAATGTTTCCTAGATTGTATTACGATAGGTTTAGTGTTACGAACCTATTGATGTTGGAAAAAGTTTGACAAAGTTACTTGAGTGAAATTAAATGCCAATACAAGGTAGAAGACATGCAAAATACGAGTTACATGCGATAAAATATATAGGAGATCCTGTCTCTAGTACTACCAATAAAACATATCCACTACTGGACGACATAGGACTCCCCTAAAGATCTCCACAACGACTGGTCTTGCGCCACCTGCATCCAAAGGATTCCTTGAGCTGAGGTGGGACTCTAAAAATTTACTTACGTACCTAATAATTGACCACCCCAACAACCATCCAAATGATAAAAGTCGCCCAGGACTTATAGGCGTATTTCATCAGTATAAGCTAGAAAGTAGTAGAAGTAGTAAAATTGTTCGTCCGATAGGACAGGCTAAAAGCTTCTATCAACAACCTTGCAAGACGATGGTAATCCCTCTAGAATATGCCATGGGACTCTCGTGGCACCTCAGAATAAACGCTTCGTGCTATTATTTTCAATTTATTTCACTCGTCCACAATAAACAAACTATATTACGTAAAATGCCACCAAAATCACACAATATAGGACACAGTAACACAAGTTATTGAATTAAAGATGACAGATACCTACTACACGATAGATTGAGGTGCCGCCGAAAACCTCGAAGCTAGAAACTTCATACTGGCAATTAACATCAGCTGAGATTTTCAATATAATTATATTCCTATCCAGTATATTATAGCTTTATTTCTCTATACTATAGTTTAAGTACTCCCAACTAAGGTCGACTTACAAATTTACTGACAATCTACAATCATATAAAATTTAAATTTATTTAAAAATTAATTCAATTTTCATCCAAATTAAGGAAACAAACATACGTAGGTACGTAATTTTAATAATAAAAAATATGAATCATCATAAAATGTATCCGCGGGTTATTGACTTCGTAATGTTTGGTATTACCGCTTATAACTACAGATTTTATTTAACTCAGTAAAACTTAACTAATTAATTGAAATCATTTATCGTGAAGACATGACATTTTTACAGTAAACACGTATAAAAGCAAAGTAATGTGATAAACTTATTTATTAGCATTTTATACGCTAAGAAATTGTTGATATAAGAACTTTAAATTGTCCAGAATTTACAGAATATTCTTTAGAAAAAACACAGGTTTAGGTACTTCCATAGCCGAACGTTGCGACGTAGCTACTTTTCTTCAACCTTCAAAATATAATGAGTACAAGTAAAAATCAACCAGAAGTGAACATCGACCATTGAGATAATTCTACAATACAAAGTTACGAATTTTAAGCTGTAATTTGAAGGTATTTTTTTTGGTTCCGGTTTTTTCCTTTCCAAGGAAAATGCAAAGGTACTTAGACGATACAGCCAAGTTAAACTTTTTAATCCTATATTAACATTTCAACGCTTTAATCAAACTATGGTCATTTTCTGTAACTTTTTTGAGATTTTTTATTGTACTTTAGAATATACGTTCCATGTTTTATTTCACATGAGAGCACTAACCAAACTAGGTACCAATAACACATAAAAATCTACCACCAAAATTGCATCATATTGTAGACTCGAGAAACTATAAATTTAAACATCGCTATTTAACATACCAAAATGCCATCAAAAATTCTTGTGTAGTTCGTTGAAATTATAACTTATACTTACTTATAATATAACTTATAAATTATATTATAAGTTTGACATTCGTTTTTAATAAATTAAGTTCTTACGCGGCCTAAACATCAGCCATTATGACTTAAACATTACAGAAGTTTACAAATATTCATTGTTGATTTTTTTAGTAAATTGAATTGTTATATTATGATTGTAATTACATTTACACTTCATTTAGAATAAAATAAATAAATTATAACAATGTCTGCGTGTATCCAATCCTTAGACAAAGCCAACTTCTTAGCGAAAATTCTGGCTAGTTATTATACCAGCACACGGTGACTTGCGATTTACACACTTTAGAGGTTAACTATTTTTTACCAGTAGGTACATAAGAGGGCTGTGAGAATATTCGTCAATCTCTCAAGTTCATTATTTCGACTATTTTATAGGATTAGCGTTTGACTACACTCTCATCTGATGATAAGGGGCTGTTCAAGTACAACTTGAAATTTATGACCTCCCCATCGTCTTTGTCAACAATAGTAAACAAAAATTTTTGACCCCCCCCCCCCCACTCCTCCTAATAAGTAAAGATTCACCATCCAGAATCACACACACTGCTCACTTGATAAACATTTATTTATTGTAGGTCTGACAGACAACAGCATGCGTAGGGACTGTCTCAAAGAAGAAATTGCTGCCCACGTGTTCCTGGAATGAACAGTAGACAAACGGGGAAAAATCCTCAAGAAAACGATGCCACTTCAGGAAGCCTGTGATCGCCCCAGGAGGCTTCTGAGCTTCTGGAAGAAGCTGGGCAGGCTCGAGTAGCTAGCTAAACCTGTACACATAACGGGCCGCTAATGTGTCTAGTTGAGGAAACAGGAGCCCAATAAGTAACAAGTAACACCATCCAGATTCGCCCGTCTCACGTGTCTTCAAAAATAACCAATACATAAACCCCCACCCCATTGATGTGTACATATTACCATATTACATGAACGACCCCTAATAGACGATGCGATCTAAGATGGTTACACGCGAATTCTATATACAGAAATAATTGTCTCGTAATTTATGCTATTAGAACACAGCTAAAGAATTAAAGTTTGATTTCCAATTTAACCCTTTGAGCACTTACGTGGCGTTTACGCCAGCTTTCCATTGTTTTCCTATTGACTTTCTATTGTCTTATTTTTATGGGTACTATACACATTAAAAATGGTTATTTAGTCAGTCATCACTTTGAACGTATTTCAAATGCTGACAGTAACAGATTAAGTAGCATGGCTTAAGTCTACGTTATCAACATTCAACCTACTAACCGACTGAAGATTCTTTGATCTGAAGTTATATATTTAATAAGCAAAAATTCAACACATTTTTCTTCTCTTATCATTTTTCATCTTTAGCAGGGTTAGCGATTTTCGATAGGGGAAAAACTTATAAATTCCCTTTACCAATAATATGATATCAGCCATCAACATTCTACAGTATGTTAGGTATATGATGGCGATTGGGTCATTGCACGGACGGACCCGGTGGGCTTGCCGCAGGGGACGACGCGGTGCAATGCTGTGCAATCCCGTATCGTTCCCATCCCAAATGCGGCGGGCGGCTCCGGGGGGTTTAGTGGGTATTTCCGGCCGCTTTACGCCCAGGCGAGTCCCACACTGGCATGGAGACGTCCCTCCGTGCCCCCTTACCCATTGCATTGGGGGACCGCGGTCTCACTAATGCAATGGGTAAGGGTAGTGCGTAAATGCATTTCCCTCGTCAAAAAAAAAAGAAAAGGTATATGATGGCGTTTAAGTGCTCAGAGATAAATAAATAATAAAATTCATACTTACGCAGCAGCCTATCGTATGTTTTCCTTATGAATCACCTATATGAAAATGTACATAATTATTGCTCGGTGCGTCAATAGATGTTACAACCAGACAAATATTATAATATAATATGTTAAATGTTATGCCAGGTTATTTATTTCAATTTACAATTTATGAAATTTAATATGTCGATTACCCATAAAATGAGACAATAGGAAGACAATAGGAGAACAATGGAAAACTGGCGTAAACGCCAGGTTAGTGCCCAAGGGGTTGATTAATTAAGAAACAGTTTTTCCAAAGTTTCGAGTTTTCACTTCTGTCAGCAATATCCCCATGGTTGCCTGTTTTTTTTTTTTTTTTGTTAAGTAGCTACCGATGAGCTCAAGTTGAGTCAATATTTCATACATCATATGTGAAAACTACTTTATTATGTAAAAAATTGTCAATAATGTAAGAACTGGAAGATCGAGCCGCGAACACACTAATTAAATATTAAAAAATATATAAAAGAAATTTTACTTAAGGTGGAACTTTCGAGAGAAAAACATTTAAAATCTCTTATCAGTCCAAAGATAAAGATACATTTCTTTAATTGACGTTATTGATACAGTTTACTCGGATCGAGAGGGGGTGGGGGGGAACCCACAACCGGTTGCCGCCGGCCCCTGTTTTTGTTTACGGCCCTCTGATCATTTTATTACAGGTATATAAACTATAAGTTGCTCAACTATCTTATTTTAGGCACGGAGCCTGAGTGTGTCGTCGGTCACGGATCGACAGTAAATATTACTTATACTAAAGACTTCATTTGATGTAACTTTTGGAGTTTAGAATGGATAATGACGAATAAAGAGGCATTTTTTGAACGTGATGTGAGGTGGTCCTTCAAGCCTATTTACCAATCATATAGACCTTGTGCATACACTTTATTTGATCATTTCAAAAGTATATATATTTTTTTATTATTGATATGAAAACTTCTTTAGCGGTATTGAGCGATACTCGGTAGGGGAAGAACTTATAAAATTCGCGTTACCAATCATATGACGTCAGCCGGCAACATGCTACAGTATGTCAGGCATTTAAGTGTAGAGGCGCACAGAGATAAATAATAAAATATACATTTACGGAGCCTACTGTATGTCTTGAGTATGAATAAACTATTTGAAAATGTAAATAAATATTGCTCGGAGCGCCAATAGATATAAAAACCAGGCAAATGTTAGGTTATGTTAATACTTTTAATTAACAAATTATGAAATTTAATAATTTAAAGAAATAGGTTTTCTGTCGGCAGTCCCCTTGGGAACCTAGTTTTTTTTGTTCACTGTCGGGTTTATGGCAATACATTAACTAATTCACTTAAACATCTCTAGATAATATTGCAGTGAAGAATAGTAAATTGTAAATAAGAATTAGTGTATAAATCGGTTTAATATTTTAGGTTATATTAATTATCCATTACAGTAATAATTTTAAAGGTAAAATAACTTGTTTAAAATAAAGGTAGTGGGTTATTTATTCGGTGGCATTGGCATGATAAACCATATGCAAGCTTCAAGTGTCGATGATTATCGAATATAGCATATAAACGATATAAATATATTTCGATGTTTTGAGCTCTTAGTCTAAGACAGCCGGGGAGCTCGATCGTCCGATTCCCCCACGTAGCAACTCAGTTATTGACCCGCGAGAGAGAACGCTGGCTCTAGATGCCTGAGAACTACGGCTGCGCGCGCACCCGCCCTCAAGCCCTAGCCTGAACGGATCGGTACCCAGCTTATTCCTCCGCCATGCCTGCGCCGTGCGACTCATGTAAAGGTAACTCTCTCTCTATAAAATATAAGTTGATTTATTCTTTTAACAATATTTGATTGCAAATCTTTTTAGTCAATGAACATTTGTTTACGTTGTGTTCTCTTTGCTTTCCTTTTTTTCTAATGATTTTTTTGTTCTTTTTTCGAAATATACATAATTAGTGTACATGTAATGATTATTATTTCTTAAGGTCGCCATTAACAATAACTGTATATCAAAGATATATAGGTATATTTATTTGAAAGCATAAATTGGAAAATGACTTGCATCTATGACGCAGTAGAGTGAAAATTGCTTATACTTTTAATGGCCATTTATATTTTCTAAAATCCTTTTCCAACATTACATTCTATAGAAATTATATTTTATAATAAATGAGTTGAAGTTTACAATGAATTGTGTACTACACATTGTAACATAAAATTATTTTATTACCACTTTAAAATTCTTCGGACTCAAAGATTCATAAATTTAAATAACTGTATTAAAAATAGTTTCTTTTTTAAATATATAATTATTGCAATATGCTAAATTAGCGATTAAAGATCGTTTTTATTTTATGTAGATATTAAATAAAAAGGACTGTTACAGGCACGTGCGGCGGAGGAACGGCTGCCTGCGGGGCCAATTGCACCTGTGGCCCCAACTGTGCCTGTGGGGATGGGAAACCATCCGGTAAGTATAAGTCATTAATTCATTACGGGTAGCATACTCAGACATAGCTTTAAACCAAGCGGGTCGAATCTCACGATGGGTTAGACTTTTCGGTGAGGGATCGATCAATAATCACGTTTTTAGATCAAACCCCGCCCACCCAACTAATGCGCACGTCTTTTTTTGGTAACAAATCGTTACCTGACTTTGGCTAATAAAGGACATGCGCTGCTTCCCAGTATATAGAAAGAAAGACATTTATTACCATATTGTACATACAGTATATACATAGCGTAATCCAAAAAAAAAAGACACTTGATTTCTCACTGCAACGCCCTCCCCCCTTTTCAAGCCTCACTTGGTTATTGGACAATCCTTTAAAGAAACAATCATTTTGGAGTTAGCATTTAGGAATGTTCTTCATGGTAGCCAGTAGGTATGAATTAAAATTGGTTGACAATCATCCTTAAACGTATTTTAACTTAGCGTTTTATTTTTCGATTGTATTCTTATTTCGATTCTAGAGTAGTGAGATATTTATGTTTAGATATGTGAAGCCTTGGCTGATGACAAAAAAGTGTGCTTTTTATTTTAAAAGATAATCGGGCCATATTGGAGTGGGTTTACGACACAGTCTAGACTAAATCTGATACTATACCTGTTGTACATATTTAACATTGTAGAGAAATTAATTTTATAATAAAGCTTTTAAATAATTTTTTTTTTTTGTTCCACAGGAGGCAAGCCATGCTGCCAAGGAGGCGCTAAAAAGTAGAATATAATAATTTGATTTAATAAAACACTAATTAATCTCAAAGAAAAAAAAACAACAGAAAACGGCAAAACCAAAAAAATTCAAAAAAAAAAGAAAAAAGAAACAAAAAAAAAAACGTAGAAAGAAAATTAAATATTTTAAAATTACACTTAACGTAGTATTTAAATAGTTAACACTATCTATTATTATAATTCGTAAAGTAGTTGACTTTCTATAATATTATTATCATTATTATATTATATAGTACATATTTAAATCATATTATAATAACAAAATAAATTTAAAATAAGGTTAATGTTGTGGTCATGAAATAAATGTAAGTCGAAATGGAATTTAGAGTTTAAGGTATATTATAATATATGTGTAGCTTATTTTAGGCTAGTGTTTTTCGCTTATGGCTAGGATAATTTAGGTGTAATTTTCTCACATTCAGTGTTATTATTAAATAAGCTTTGTGGTGATGAATGTAACGGGATATCCCTAGTACTTATAATACTCATTAATCTAAGTCTATAATGTATGTGGGCACGCACACACACATAATTAATTATATCTTTAATATCTATATTGTCTACTATTGATGTATATTGAATAAAAGAGGCACATAATAATGGCGTTTTATTTCACGTAATCCTTTAATGTAAATCCTTTTGTAAAAATAAAAACGAAATATAAATTAAAATTATTAGGAGTACAAAATTTGTCACATAAGCATTTATAACAAGGACGGTTCGTCATCGCTATTTAAAAATAAAAAATATATATGAATTAAAGATATGCTGTATACTAGTTTATGATTAACTTATTTTTTTACTACAACAAAAAAATATTTTTGGATTAATTAATAATTTACGTATAAAATTTCTGCGTTACGTCGAAATTATAGGTAATATTATATAGAACAAAAGATGTAAATGCCATTAAGTTTATTCCTGACGTTCCATAGGATTTTCTAGTTACAAAATGATGTATATGATGTTAATAATACAAAATTTAATATATCACTGTATATCTATCTAAAGGCATTACACATACTATTGTGTAGTCTTGTCTTTTGAATCCTATAAAAGGAAAATCAATAATGTAAGTACACAATATAAATGAACCTCCCATGTGGCAACACTTTTACTAAATCTAATTCCTACGTTCCAGAGACAATAAATTTCGCGATAACAGCATTAGAATAGTCCAAATAAATATCCTGCAGTTAATATTGTCTGGTTAGATATGAATTTATGATTCCGTCATTACATGAAACATTTGAGAACTGAAAGATCTAATAAGCATCAATCAAAAATATTATCTCCATTAACCCAACAAAAGGTAAAACCAAAGAATTTAAAAGTGTACAAGTAATATTTCTATGCTAAAATAATAATTTTAGAAATAAAACAAACATTATTTTAATTAAAACATAACTTTATTTTCTTCTCTTTTTGTCAAATGTATATGAATATAATAATTATTATGGAAGCAATAAATGGGACATTTACTTGATTAAGTGTCATTATACATTTACTTAAACACTAGAAGTTCTTATCGCTTTAGATATAATAAAAAATTGCGCATAAATCCAAATTTATTTTAGACCGCAAAATCAGTCATACATAAACACCAATATAGATAAATATCTCTTTGAATTTGGTAGAAATTTGTACTTGGTGTTTCCATGAAACTCATTTATTATATATATAATTTCCGTCTAACAATTATGGCAACACAATAGTAAAAAATATTGTGCATATCAATAATCAGTTTTGTTTACTCACAAGTTATAGTTTATTTTTGTAAATTCATAATATCAAAAGAAACATTAAATATATATATAAAAAGCGTAGCTTCTAAATCTAAGAGTATAAATATAATCTACACCAACAAATTTTTATTTGTTAAAGTGTATAATATATGACGTAAATACATCGTTATATAGTGAATACAATACGATTAGTTCAAATCGAATCAAACCTTCATAAAAATAATTATCTTTATACTTAAAATACCTATGTACTTAAGGAATCAGTAGGTATTTTTGTATATATATATATATATATATAAAATAAATCAGTTTTTAATAACAGTTAATATATACTGTACTTTATTTAAATATTTTTTTTCCTCGAACAATATGACATGATAAAAATAGCACTCAATCTTATTGCGTATAATTAATCTCACAACGAGCAACAATATTGAAGAACGTTTTATTATATTTCTATAAGAACAGTAACAAATGCACTTTATAATTAATAAAATTATACAGACAAGTCAGTATTAGTATCATCTTGTTATCAACATGGCAACCCTGGATTCTTAATACAATTTAAAAAAACTGTAACAAGCTTTTTCAGAAATTAGGTCTATTTCATAACTTTAAACTATCAGACATTATAGAAACAAAATGATTAACGCTTTATAGTATTCGAAACATGAGATAAAATAGAAAAATAACACTAACTTATATTAAACAATTTAAGACAAATATAAAGTCACAGTATACATAACCTCAAAATATTCTCTCGAACTTGATTCGAGTTACATTCACAAATACGTACATTATTATTACGTTAAAACATTTAATAATCGTTTATAATAGTAGTAATATTATATTTTTATAGTAAATAAAACAATCACTGAGAAATCACAAATCGACTTTCACTCTGTCTAAAAAAAAGAATACAAGTAGGTGCGTTTTGGCGGGACATTTGACAGCTGTCTATGGCACGGGTTCCTCTTCAGTTCCTTCTTCAGAGTCATAGACGGGGGCGCCGTCTTTCATTTGAATCACGGACTTTTTCTATGTCTCTGTTCCTTGTGCTCTTTATCGAAGTTTCTGAAAATACAGTTAAATGTTTATTTAGAACATTGAAATCATAGAGAATAAAGGTAAGGAGGACAATCTATCTCTCTGTATACGAATAAGTATCCTTCGAAAAGCGTTCATTTAGGTTAGCGCTAGTATAAGTTTCACAGCAGTTTTTTTAGGTTATGTTAACAAAAAAAAATGTAGACTACGTAAATAGTTGCGATTTCGCATACTGAGATTTTATTTACTTCCTTCAATCCACTTACAATTGCATTTGCAATTGATTTGGTAGGTTTTAAAGTTATAAATCGCTGCTTACATTTGGACACTTTTCAATTTGTACTTAAGTTAGTCTTCCTTACCTTCATTCTCCTCATGATTAAAATATGGTAACTGAGAAGTGTTTAATTTTAAGAAAACAACAGACAATGTGAATTATATAATTAAAAAAGAGGGGTCTATGGACCCCCGGGGGGAACGAAATTCCTATGGCTTTTTGGTAGACGTTTGCTATACAGTCATTATATTATAATTAATAATATAAAATATCAAGTTGATACAGTTATATTGCAAATTTTATGATAAAATATATTTATTACTCGCTGTGCCCGCGGTTGTGACCGCATTTCATTGATTTTGTGACGGCATAATACAGGTTTTAATTTTGTACTTCGGAGCCGTAATTATTTTCCAAAAAATATTTTCCCTACTAACATTCAGCACAGATATTTCTCATAAATCCAAGCACTTGGCCGTAAAACTGACCATTGAATCGGATTGTATACATTATTTCATGAGTTATATTTTTTACACGGCACCCTATTTAAAAAAAATTAAAGGTACCCCAAGTTACTCAGAGTAACTTCAGCTATCTAACAAAAATCGGTCTAGCCGTTCCGGAGATTACCCGAAACAAACAGACGGACAGACAAAAATTTTAGAATTGTATTTTTGGTATATGTATCGTATGTACATACATTCATATCTATTTAGTAAAAAAAATAATTTTGACATTATAAACACACTTCAATTTTATTTATTAGTATAGATTGGCGTGTGTTGCGGGCTAAGAATAGTACCACCCCATATCGTCCCCGAGGGTGTCATAAAAGGCGACTAAGGGATAAACCAGGGGATGGGCAGCAGCATCTGCGATCGCCAACCCGCCTGTCAAGCGTGGCGATTATGGCAATTCCCCCCTTTTGAGGGAGACCTATGTCCAGTAGTGGACGACTGCCGGTTGAATAGATAGATAGAGGTGTTAGTATGTATAATATAAATAATGATAAACTAAACACTGAATAAATATAATTATACCGATACATATAATAAATTACACGTTTGTAACTATAGCAACAAATGTCGGAAAAATTCTTATTAGACTTTTTTCAGTCTCGTTTCGATCCGCTCAGGGCGTGTAACGCGCGATAAGGAACTTCGTTCCAATAATAATGCGTACACTGTAAAAATATCGAAAAATTCTGAGATTAAAAGCGTTTAAAATTTTTAGGGGATTTAGAGGGAAAGTTTTCACCCTTTTCCGCAAAACTAATATACAAAGAACTAGTATGAAAAACGTAAAGCGCGACGTCAAATCTTAATATAGTAATTTCTCTCTCTCTCTCTCTCTCTAGTATAAACATGCTTATAAGTTGCTTATTCTTAATTAGTAGTATATATATCAGTCGACACGACATGCCTATTAATGATTTATAATTATTTTTTAAAGGAACGAGTAACAAGATATTTAATTCTCTATTACTAACAATGAATTAATATTAATGTTTTTTAATCTATCTACATACAAATCAATTTGATTCTGATAAAATAATATTTCTTAATAATGTTAAAATCAATTTGTCGCATTTATTATTAGGTCTTTAATTTACGATGTCTTCATAAGATATTATACACTCTTATGACATTAAGAAATTATTTATACTAAAATTATAATAAACTAAATCGCATTACAATAACAAAGAATAGACAATAATAAACAAATAATAATTGAATTTATAAATCTGGTAGGGAATATTATCTATTTTTCTAAACAATTAATCTCTGCTTTGGTTAGTATTTCAAAATCATTAAATTAGATAATAATTCCAGAATCAACTATGAACTATATAGTTTAATTATGTTAAAAAAAAACAAACCTGGCTCCTATGAGTGGATACAAGGCGTTCTTCAAACTGGCAAACAAGTACGGATAGATTCTCTCTTGGCCGGCGAGTAACTCCTTTGTAGAATCTAGTGGTTCGACGAGCGGCTCGGCAAGCGGCTCGTCGAGCGAACGGCTCGGTTTGACCACACTATGCTTCTCTGATGAACCGCAAGGCTCTGACACTGAACGGTCAAGGTGGATGTCTTTCCTATGAGAATAAAAAAAAAAAACAATCGAAATAACAAAAAATTACTTTATTCAATTCTAGACCTTGAGGAGGCTCTTATAAACGTCAATCCACTACCACCTGTTTGAAAATCAACCTAGTCGCCCGAGAAAAGCTGGGGGGATACTCGGTCGGATTAATATTTTTTTGACCGTATATGTTTTTTTTAAATGTAAAACTACACAATTCATAGAGTTGCTCGGTACAATCAATTTTAACAGACGCACAGAGAGGGATATCATTCAGACACCGAACTTCATTCTTATCTAATGGTCCTCGCTGTATACTTGAAAACATTTTCAGGTAAATTAGATAATGTGCTTGAATACGTTACAGTAGAAGCGATAATGGAGCAGTGGATAGTACGGCCGGATTCTGCGTCATTGGACGCAGGTTCGAGCCAACCTATCCAACTCCTTGGCCTGAGCTTTCGGTGAAGAAAAATATCGTGAAGAAACCATAGCATGGTGGTAAGGCCTTTTCTAAAACCCGCCCGAGTAACTACCACCATAAATTTTGAAACCCTGCGGCCAAATACCAATAGGTGTGTTCCGGCACATCACTTAAGAACCAGCACGTCTAGCTTAGTGTATTTACCATCCTGGACCACATCGTCACTTATCGTCAGGTAAGATTGTGGTCAAAGCACTGAGCTTAGATCTTGTAAAAAAAACGTAAAACTATTAGGCACCTAAAATTGTGAAAAACGATTCAATGGTTAGTTCCATTAGTTTTACAATTGCTTGAATTTGTTACAAATACATTTGCTTTCTCCTAGTACCAATAAAAAAAATTAGGGTTCCGTGTTAAAAAAAAAACCTAAAATTGTAAATACAATACGATTCAATAAACAGTTTTATCGGCATGTATAATTGAATATATGAGAAATGTCTTCGCTTTCTGTTAGTATCAAAAACGATTTTAGACCAAAAAATAGTCAACCATCAAAACATTATTTTCCAATGATTATTTTGAAACTATATTACGCAGTGAAGAATATATATTAAACGCGGAAGATGCCACGGGCTCACAACTAGTATATCGATACTAAAAATTATAAAGAGTAAAGATTTGTCTGTTCATAATCGATCAACTCTGAAACGGATGAAGCGATTTTAATCATTCGAAAGCTAAATCATTACCAGTGGGTTTATTACACATACATTGATTTTATTTTAAACTAGCTGGTGCCCGCGGCTCCGCCCGCGTTTCATATGTTCTGTGCATATGATGTTTCATTTATAGCTAATTTAAAAAAAAAAATTAATGAATAAAAGTAAGAGTATTTTTTTGTTTTTATCAGCGGAAAAAATGTATATAAGCGTAAATTGAAGTGGAAAATGTACAAAAGAGTAAATCGAAAAAATACTTGTCTACGAAAAATATTGCATTGAAAAGTATTAGTCCTATCCCGATATGTTCAGTAGTTTTGAGGTGATGGTGCGCCAAAGGAATAATTAACAAACAAATTGAGAAAACATGGCAAAGGGCTCATAGAATTTGAAAAATATATAGCCTATAACCATCTACGATTAATTCCGCGTCGAATGGTTGTGGTTTCATGCTGATCGGTCCAGTAGTTTTCGAGTTTACCTCGGACAAAGAAAACAAACTTTGCTTTTTATATATATAGATTAGATAATTGTGTATATCCGCGCGAGGTCGGGGCCGATCGCTAGTAATAATATAATAAAGTTAAGTGTAGTTAATAACTTTTAGTATAATTACCCGGCATCGTCTGCATCGTGAGTAGTGTAGAGCGTCCGGAACTCGGGCAAGGCGCGCGCGCACGCAAACGCTTGCAGTGCGCGCTCGCGCACGTAAACGAACGGACGGATTATCCGGACATCGTGTTCACTACACAGACAATTATTACTTCATAACTGGACATTAAGCGATGATGGACCCGGGTTCGAATCCAACTCAATAATGTGTCTGAGCTTCCGGTGAAGGAAATGATCGCGAGGAAACCCATAAGCATGGTGGTAGGGAATTATTAATAATGCCCGCCTGGGTAAATACCAAAAAGGTATTAAGGTAGGTAAGGAGAACCACTACCTATATGCTTAACATACTGGATTCACATCGTCGCTTAACATTAGATGACATTACAGTCAAAGCACTGAATATATATAATATAAAAAGACAGTTTTACAAATTAGAACCAAACCACAAAATATTACTTTCTAGATAATTCAATTAAAAAAACGAGTGCAAAAATCACTAGACAATTTATTAAAAAAAAAACAACATTACCAACAATTTTAAGGTTACTATTTCAACATTCAGGGTAGTAATAATTTGTTGAATGTGGATAACTACAAACACGATTTAAAAAAAAAAATCTCTATCTGTCTGTTCTTCTGTTTGCCTGTTTATTCCGGCCAATCTGTTTGAATTCGTGAGAAATGTTTTTGCCTTCTGTTAGTACCAAAAATGATTTTAGGTTATGTACAAAAAATTATAGTGCATTGTCATCCAATAATTACGTTGTCAATAATTGTGCGGAATACAAATTATGATACGCGAGCGGAACCGCGAGAACAGCTAGTCAAGTTGCACTGGTTTTAGTTTCGACACACAGCGGGCGGGTCGGGGGGTCTCAGCGCGATTTCGCTATAGAAGACGTCGTGATCAGCTCGCATTGACGTGACGTCTTCTACAGAAGAATCGCGTCGACGTGAGCAGTGCGCGCGACTTTTCTATAGTAAAAGCGCGCCGGCGTCCTGGTCCGCCCATTGTGTGGCGCAACTCAAGTTAGGGAATGTCAGTTTTGTTTGTTTACCTGACTCGGTAGTGCGCCTTGACGGTTCTGAGCTCGCCGGCGTGGAGCGCTGACGCAAGGAAGGCGCGCGCCGCGTCGTCCAGGTTCTGCGCGACGGCAACGACGCGGTACCCGTGCGCGCGACACGCCACGTACACGCGCCGCCGGACCGCGTGCGTCGACCAGCGGTGCGCTTCCGACACCTTCGTCGACGCACACCTACCTCCTAGGCAAAATTAAACACGAGTTTATTTATAACTACATAACTAGATGGCGCTGCGTCGATATTGGAATATTTTAAAAGACGGTGTCAAGATTACGTCACCAATACAAAAACAACCCTTTACAAAATTAATAGCCCGGTGGACCAATCCGCGTGCCTCATTGACGGTACGACTGTGAGGTCGGAGGTTTGAACCCAGATTTTGGCGTAACACATTTTTCGGCTGAGTGGCCCTTAATTTGCAGCCGAGTGCCTCTTCAGCAGTCGCTCCTAAAGTTCGGTGAAGCAATAAAGGCCTTTCTGGTCAACAGCATTATAGCTAGGTTAAAAAAAAAACCACTAAATTGTATATCAATATTGTTGTTAGATTGACCGAACCTATAACTCTGCTATCTATAAAAAATTGCGATTCTAGTATCATTCTCATCAGTACATTTTAACATTTAATACAGTTTACATACTTCTAAAGAAACTTTTTTATCCCACTGTGATTTGAAACGGGATCGTAAAATGTATAAATAGAAAATGAAAAAATCATACTCTGTGAGTCCCCGTCATCTATTTTGTCTTGATAGATGAATTTAACTCCCAAAGTTCTGCAATACGCCATCAAATGAAGTGGATCCACTTGTGTTTCAGGTTCATGTACAAATAGCGCACCTGAAAAAAAAACAACATAAAGAACATCTAATTTTGTAAAGGAAGTATCACACAATACAACAGATAAATTTGAAAAACACAATAACATTTTATTTGGACTAATATGTAAACAGGAGTACAAATATTAAAACAAATTTTTCTGTTTTTATATTTAATGAAAAGCATCAAGATATTCATTCATATTTATCCGGTTAATAATATAAAACTTACCAATACTAAAATGTATTCCCTTGGATCTCGCATAAAATTGGTACTGATGCATTGTGTGCAATAAAGCTATGGACTCCCTCCCGCCTGACAGACACACTAACACTTTATCACCAGGCCTCACCATGTTGAATTCCTGGATTGCCTGTAATATATAACCATCATCATTGCCCCACCATCTAATTTAAAACAGTTCTTGTCACTACCACCACCATCACCACTTTCTGTCTGTAAAACTTAGTCCTATATTGACTTACCATAAGGTCATAAGGTAATAATATAGAATATTATCGTAATTATGTGTTATCAACAACAGTATTTACACCATTTTCTTATTCCTGTGTGTGTAGAGCTTTGACAAATAGATTGAACTATCAACAGGTAATATGAGACCAACGTCGTAATTATGATTTATCTCATCAATTGACCCGAAAGACTTCCACCTTTTATGGGGGACCTACCCACGCTACGTTTTCCAATACACGGCAGCCATTCGGGAACCAGTTGACCCCATCAGGCATCAGTTCTACGAGCAATGTGCCTAGCCCATTGCCACTTCAGTTTGGGAATTCTTCGGGTAATGTCAGTTACTTTGGTTCTTCTGCGGATCCTCTCATTACGGATTCCTACTCCGAAACTCCGAACATATGTAGCTCTTTGGGTAACTTTGAGCTTTCTAATTAGACCCATTGCAAGCGACCATGTCTCAATGCCGTAACTCATCACTGGCAATACACACTTGTCGAAGACTTTTGTTTTGAGATACTGCGATATAAGCATATAACATAAGCTCATGCCTGTTATCCCCGAAGGGTTAGGCAGAGGTGAAATAGCGAACTACACCACCCACATGCCGCCGAGCTTAGTTCCGTCCCAGATGTGACAAGTGGCGAGCCTGTCGCTATATAGTGCACAAATTCCAAACTCCGGGATGATATTAAGTAGAAAAAACCCAATACCACTTGATCCGGCCCGAGAATCGAACCCGAAACCTCAGAACGGCAGTCGCACCGTAATACAACTGCGCCACCGAGGCAGTTATATATATGAGAATATTCTGCGTAGCTTTCCAAGCGCGGCCCAGCCGAGTTGGATTCAACGATTAACCTCTGTCTCGAAGTTGGCCTTACCTAACTGGACAGTTTATCCCAGGTATGCACATACAATTTTTTTTTTTACATTTATAATATTAAAATGTGAATTTTAAATCAATGTAGCAAGACAAAATTGGTACATTATTATACAGATATTCAATTCCAGAGTTTGTTTACCTCTACGGTAGCCTTCCAGATGGATTTTGGCGGGCAGTGCCATTTGCCTTCATCGTCAAAAGTAAAGTCACTCAGAGAGTTGTCACTACAAGCGCTGCTATCGTCTGGCTCTTCTTCCCAACATTCAGCTTTGAAGGTACGACATTCGGGTGTACTGGAATTAAGAGGGAAAAAAAAAATTTAAATGAAGAATTTACACAAAAATGTTATCATGGAAGGATCTAGAGAGATTAGTGACAAAGGATTTGTTAGATATATTATATCTTTATGGCAACTGCTCGTAAGGGGACTGACCTTCGTTTATAACATCTTTCCTCCTGAGATGTTCGTTGGTCGGTACCATAACCGCTGGAACGAGAACTCCGATCAGAACTACTTGACGAAGCGTTGGAAGATCGACTAGAACGCTTCGAATCTAAATCTGTTGTCATATCCCTATAATAAATAATATACGTAGGGAATTAAAAACATTTTTTTTAATTTGTAACTAGTAGTAATAGAATTATTATTCGTCCGATATGACAGACAAAATAATATTTATTTATCCATGCTGCCTGTTCTGAAGTTCAATCTTTTATCAACATTCTAGCAAGACGATGACAATCCTTCTAGAACATTACGTGGAATATTCTTGGCACCTCAGAAAAACCTTCCGTGCTATTATTTTTATAAACTTTACGTGTACACAATAATCAAACTATATGATGTAAAACGCAACCAAAATCACACAATATAGAGTCCAATAACACAAATTATTGAATGAAGATAACATTACAAACTGAGGTGCCGCTACTAACTCTATCAACTTATTCTGTCTTGGTTCCACTTATTACTTTTTAAGGAAAAAGTAAAGGTAGTAAACCATGCAGCCAAGTCTAACGTTAGAAACACTATTCATACAACATTTTAACTAAATGGTGGAAGCCCTTTTTAAATCTTCCCTTTAAAGGAAGAGTTGCTGGGAGATCTTAATTTCACACTCTAGTCATTATTTTCAATACATTTCACTTGAGCACAGTAACCAAACTACATCCTGTGAAATGCCACTTAAATAACATAATATAGAGTCAAATACTACAAGCTAATGTGTTAAAAATAAGGAATACAACATGATACTCCAGAATCACGTCAAGAACTCTTTACAATCCATAGTTTAACACAAAAAATATTTATACCATATTCTATAATTACGTACCGGAAATTTCAAAAATATCTTAATAATTAAAAATAAAATAGGTTAAACAGCAGTGTGTCATATCCAAATGAAAAATTACTTTGATGAAAAATGAGAAAGACGTTTGAGTTGACGCCAAAACACTAATTTCCATACATTAAAAAGATCATCAAAAAATGTGTCTAATTTAAAGAAAATTCTCGGAATATAGTTCATTCACCTCCATAATACAGTTGTAGAGGTATACATTTAGTTTAGATTATATATATATGTGTAATAAAATATATATAAAAGTTAATTCAGAACTAATTTTGATTGTTAATTTTAATTGTAGAATAAACCTTTAGTGACTGTTCGATGAGTTACTGACATAAAGTGTGATGACGAATGTATAAGAATCCTTTGCTGCCTTGAATTTGTAAATTTACAGGCTCGATTGTCATTTATCTTTTACGATCTGTTATGTTTTATATGAATTTATAGATCATCTCACCTATTTTGTCCAGATTCGTCGGGTATTTGGAAGTTGACTCTTCCCGATTCAGTAAGATCGTATCTCTTAGTTTGTCTAGTATGATCACCAGAGCATACTGGGACACCTTCGATGATGTCCGGTACTTCGCTTTTCTCGTATTTCTGACACATCCGCAATCGGCCTTGAAGTTTTCTTGGCTTATTCGTCGTTGGATCTGAGGAAGTGCGCCATTTTACTGTAATTTGTTTAAACGTTTTGGATTTAAGAATACATTTATTTTCTATACTTTGTGTATAACATATAGCTAAATTCTTTTATATCTATTTTTTTTTATATATATAACATCAGTAAATCTGCCTGAAAATTCCCGGTAATAAAAGTTCCGGAAATTGCCCGCAACAGACAGACAGGTTTTTTAATGTGTGTTTTATGGTATAAGTATACCTATAAATCGGGTAAATCGTAAAAAGGTGTTATTTTGATATTACGAACATTTCAATTTTATTTTTTTGTATAAGTTATTATTTTATTTTTCTGTGATATTTGTTTATTTTTATGAGTCAATAATTAAAATATTTTTATAAATAATATTTACATAACCCAAGCTCACGCCTGTTACACTCGAAGAGTTAGGCAGAGGTCTAATAGCGAACTACACCACCCACATTCCGCCGAGCTTAGTTCCGTCCCAGATGTGACAGGGGGCGAGCCTGTCGCCATATCGGGCACAAATTCCAGACTCTGGGATGATACTGAGTAGAAAAACCCGACCCGGGTATCGAACCCGAGATCTCAGAACGACAGTCATACCGTAGTAATACAATTGCGCCACCGAGGCAGTATTTAATAAAATGTAAAGTACATTTTTTGTCATATTTTTTCTTAAAGTTGTATTGTAATAATGTTATCATCACAGCTTTTCAGCAAAAAGTACCTAGATCTTGTCTAATTAATAAATATCTTCTAACGTCTAAAGTTCATATTCAATTGACACATTAACATCACAATTCCTCCAATAAATCTGGATTTAAATTTTATATTTCTGAAACTGGACACAGTCGGTATGACACTAGAATTAATATATCGACTTGACATTGCTGTTGATTGGTTAATGTATGGTTTTAGCTATAAATAGTTTCATTTTTATTAAAAACTAGCTGTGTCCCCGCGGCTCCGCCCGCGTTTATATTTACTTCTCTGCGTATTATAGTTTTAAAGTAAACGTTAGAAATCAATGTTTTGATAGTGCTGTCCTTTAAATCGTTTTCGTTCCCAATTTCATGAGTGCTAATTTTTGTACACGGAACCCTAATTATTTTCGAATAGTAAAAGTATCAAAAGTTACGCGGAGTAGTAACTTCATCTATCTGCTAGAAAAGATGCCGTCAAAATCGATCCAGCCGTTCCGGCGATTAGACGGAACAAACAGACAGACAAAAAATGTAAAAGTTATTATTTCTGATATCCTTTCTCTCTCTTTCTGACATTTCAATTTTTATTTATTAGAAGAGATAAATTATAACACCAGTCAAAAAATGGTCCATCAATGAAAAAAGGTTTCTTCCCTATAAATTGGCAGTCGTCTGATAGCGCTTACTGTCAGTCAGTGTCGGAGTCAAGAAATTTATACCTTTTTTTTTTTTTCACCCAACAATAATAAATGATAGTCTTTTCTATCCTATATATTAAACGAATTCCGAAAATTATTTTACTCTAATATATTAAGTTAACATTTTTAATGTAAAAAGTAATTTTAATTTTGTTATATTTCTCTTGTTTTATCGATGCCATTTCGTGAAGTATATTTTCATTGTGCTCACAAAAAAGTGTACCCTTATTAGAAACATTTAATAAATATATATACAACTTACCTAAATCTACATACGAATCGGTTTCCGTAAAAGTCATATTGATTCCGCTGTCTTGCGAGCTGACTGAGGGATTTTGGCACCATGTTTTTTTGATACAGCACTGTCTGCAATTTGTATCGCTACAGTTGGCTTCGTCGTCGGACAACTTGTTGGAACTCAATGACTTCGGAAGATTTGGCGAATTCTGAGTCGTAACCACTTGTATAATAGTGTCTGGGGTTGAAGTTTCACTTGAATTGAATGAGATACTGTTCGGTCCTGAGGCTTCATGCGAAGGCGTACACTGAGCAGATTTAGGAGATTGCGGCGATCGCTTACAATAACGTGCATCCTCTTCACCGTACTGCGATGGAAGGACAGGACTAGTTGGACATTTTCTCAAACGCTGGGTGGTTCTGTTCAAATCTAAGCCCAGTTCTGGGCCCGATCCAATCCTCCTGCGTCCTGTTTGTGGAGGAGAACTCTTTCTCATGCAAGACACGTAGTCGGGAGATATCATCTCATCGACTTGATTGACCATTTCTCGTATCTCGTGTTTGACCTCAGAAGCCATCTCTTTAGACATTCCCATTAAATATTCAGCAACGTCAATTACAGACACGGAATTCTTTTCACTTTGACTTGAAACCGAATTAATGCTCAAGTTAGATTGTTCCACCGCATCGGAATTTTCTAGAATATCGTCCACTTTTGAGATCACCTCCCGTATTTCAGATTTGATTTCCGTTGCTATTTCTCTTGTCATTTCTTTGACGTAAGCTTGCAGGTCATCTGAATTCTGTGACGTCAGTGAAGTACTAGGCGATGTTCGACCGACTTGACTACAGTCAGACGCAGAAGTGCTACTTTGGGTATTATAGTAAAATGCTCTTCCCGGAGAATTTATTGAATCGTCTAAAGAGAATAAGTCAGTTTGGCTACCACAATTACAAAAGTTTGATTTTTCGATTATATTATTTGGACTGGTCTCTTTTAAGCCTAAATTCATTTTTGTTTGTGCGCTTAATGCTACCGGTGGACTATCAGATCCTAGACTATAGCATCGAGATCGTACCAACTGTGGTTGCCGTGAGGGTCCTAAACGTAATGGTGATACGGACTCACCAAGAGCAAATTGTACTGGATGTGAACTATTTGTGTTTTCTTCTTTCTGAGTCTCTCTCAAACTCGACTCTCTGGAATAGAACTTTGACTTTTGCTTTAGTCTTAATATATGGCAATCATCTATTGCGGAGAGGCTAAAATGTCGTGCTGATGAGCCTAGAATTGGCGATGAAGTTATCGAAGACCTTGAAAGATGAAGACTCTTTTTGGCTCCCGTGTATCCTGAAGGATCGAATGGCACAATGTGTTTAACATTTGCTGAACGACCTAAGAGTAAATCGTGTGCTTCTTTGGGGAGCATGAACCATCTCAAGTAATCTATTCGAGGGTTAAAGCTAACTTCTGGTTCAGCGGTCGAGCATTTCATTGCAAGTTTTCTTGCTCTGTTAAATAAATTCCTCGCTGTTTGGAGACATTCTGTGTGAGTCTGAGGGAAAATTCCTGGACCTGTAACCAATAAACAAATCCCATGATATACTAGTGTGAATATACTAGTAGCATCTTCTAAAAAATAAATCATAAAATGGGGTTTTTTTTGTTTTAAATTACGTAAAGCTCACTGATGTAAAACCAAGATTATTTGAATCTTTTCCTCATAGTAAAATTTGCCTATTTATTAGTTTAAACTTTTAAATGAGAATAACAAATAAACAATAGGGATACATTTTTATTACTTAGAACGAATGCATCCACTTATCTATTTTTGTAGGCAAACATACATTTTCTATAGAGTTACTTTTAGGATAAGGACAAAACCACTATTATATACTTTAAAACTCAAGTAATATTTTTCTACAAGCATTTAATAGACGTACCCGAAACTCTTCGTTCATTTACAGTTATCTTTCCACTGTTAAATCTAAGGGAATTCAAAGATTTTCTATCTCTTAACACACTGCAAGTATGATGACGCCACTGTCCTGTTTGGGGGTTCATTACGTACTGTGGCAATATCTTCCAGCCTTCAGTGGCTACCATCTTCAATGCTTCGAGAACAAACGCTAGCTCAGTGTCAGACATGAAAAAAGGCAGGGAAACCCTACAGAATCCTGGCCGCATGTGTTCATTATATATTGGAATTTCTGGTGCCTTTACGTCGCTCAGTTTTCGAACGCGAGCGATTTCTTTCTGCCTGCAAAACAAATTGATTTGATTTATTATCACGTTCAGTACACAGCTGGTTATGTTTGGCCTTCGTACGCAATTAGCGATTTGGCATAACAAAACAATATTCTAAGTGTTCAAGAATGTTCCATGTAGTTTAGGTAATTGCAAATGGATTGTCTATTGGTAAAAATACTTCTTTAGAAACATTTTAGAGCGCTACAACTATAAAATAAATAAAGTCAGTTATTTTTATTTATAGAAGGAAAGTTCGGTTTTTAAACAAAAAATGTTAGAACAAAAATAAAAGGAGTCATAAATTTATGTTTAGAATCTTAATACGTTTGCATATAATTTATCTCAGTAAAAGTAGAAAATACAATTAAAAGTTGAAAATAATGATTTATATTTTTTTGTTTATTTCATAAAAACTGATGACGATTTTAAATGTTAAATGAACATAAATAAGATACATAAATATTAAATAAATAGCTATGCTATATATAAAATTTAAGAGTTTTGGGAAATACTCATACAATTTCTTGTTCCAGTTCATTAAAGTAAAATTCATGGAGTTTGTATTTAAAATTGGGGATTGTCTTAGCATCTTGTAGGTCAAGCGGTAAAGAGTTCCACAATCGTGTAGCTGTTATAGTAAATGAGTTACATTATAATATCGTACTGTGTTCAAGGATACAAAGTGTTTTGCTATAGGTAGGAGGAAGGGTGCGGCCACTGGTACTCAGATACCTAAAGCGTACCTGTAGATACAATGGAGATCGTAGGTCAAATAATATACCATAAATATAATTCAATACATGAGCCTTTCTACGAAATCTAATATTTAACCACTTCAATTTGGAACGGAAATGAGAGACATGGTCGTACTTTCGCAGTCCGAAAGTGTAGCGTATACATACATACATTTAATAAGCGGTCACGTTTGTCGAGCAATTCAGTAATGTCCGGATATGCTACATCCGCGTAATCGATGATTGGAAGTAACAACGAATTTACTAAAGGTGAATGCATGGCACCAAAGAGTTTTTTTTCTAATAATACCAATATGATGTGCCCATGATAGATCGTTTTAAATAGATTAACTGTATAATTACATTGCTTGTTAATACATAAATATATTTTTCATAATACTTACGCTTCTACATTCAACAACTTCTCATATTCCTTTAATAATTGATCGTCTATCCCCAACACGTCTGATCCATAATTCAGGTTGCTGTTCAGACCACCTCTCGCTTGAATTCCGAAGACATCGTTGAGCACCGCGCAGACGAAATTGTGGTGAAGGAAAGTTCCCCGAGGATGTTTCACCATTAATGAGAATATCGGTAACCTTCGGACAGTTGGTGAAACATTGCCAAGAAGTATTAGCTCTGGTATATTCTTTATGTGAGAGATGACTTGCCTGTAACAAATACCATAATTTTCTTTATTTAAAAAAAAATCATGATTAAATGGCTTTTTAGGTTCTCATTCAATATTCATGTAGTAGACTATTCACTTGTAGACTTGTAGTAGGTGCCGTGTGGTGCCGGCGTAAGAATAGTACCCCCCATATCGTTCCCGTGGATGTCGTAAAAGGCGACTAAGGATATAAACCAAGGGATGGGCAGCAACCTCTCAGTACCATAAACACCTACTGCGATCGCCAAACCCGCCCGCCAACCGTGGCGATTATGGCAATTCCCTCCATTTCTTTGGGGTAGACCTATGCCCAACAGTGGACGCCTTTACGGTAGGATGGGTGGATGGATGGAGACTATTTTAAAAAAAAAACCACAAAGAAATCAATATGATAACATATAAAATGAAATCCATGATTGGGCTGACAAACACTCGTTTTTATATCTATTGGGGCCATAAACTAAAGTGTAGATATATGTGTAGATATAAGTGTAGATAGCTAACTTTACTAACTATAGTTAGGAACCCCAGCATACATTATTATAACGAGTGTATAAAGTGTATGTCGACTTCCTAAAATACAGTCATGGGCTCTTTCTCAAGAACGAATGTAACACAAAAAGGAGAAAATAATAACTATATAGTCAATATATATATATCGTGGTTATTATATTTGTCTCTTTCTCTCTCACTACTACACTTCTATCAGTCATTTAATATTCAAAGTCGTGATGCTAATATCAATCATCTATCTGTCCTTATCCTATTTTAATGTGGGTTCGGCGCAACAAATCTTCCTCTTCCATTGATCTCTATTTGATATCATACCTACATTCACTCTCTTTCTAAGCATATCATCTTTCACAAAAGACCATCCATCTTTTTATTGATCCTTTTCACCTATAACCTTCCATATTCATATCCAATAGCTTTCTTACAACATCCTCTTCCTCACTGCAGATTACATTCTCATACCAAGGCAGTCGCCGGCTCTTTACCTTCTCAGTCACTTTCAAACTTCCTCTAATGTATTCATACCTAATCCTGTCACATGAGTTACCCCACACATTCACCTCAACATTTTCATCCCGGCTGCATGGAGTCTGCTTTCAGCCATCACATTTATGGTCCAAGATTCTGATCCATACAAGACGACAGGCCCGATAATACTCTTGTATATCTTCTCCGTGTATATCTATTCAGTAGAAGTTTTATTTCACAACACTTAAGTCTAAGACAATAATTATTCTGTTAAACATGACAGTAGATATATCTCCATTTTTAATACTAAAATTGAAACATGCTTCGTAATAGTAAAGTTAGTTATAATATACTAGCTGCGCACCGCGACTCCGTCGCGTGCGATTCCCCGTTTGTAAAACGACTAATTATATAAATATCGTTAATTTATACAATAGTGGATAATTTTGAGTCCACTTCATTACCTTTATCACTTTTCTCATATACTATCTTAAACGTATAACCAAATATATACTAAAACCTGACTAGATAATAAATGTACGTAAAAAAAGTAAATCGGTTCATTGGTCTGGACAGACAGAGAGACGTTGTCTTTCATATATTACTAGCCGTGTGCCCACGGTTGGGCCCGTGTTTTAATTATTCACAGGGTTTTAATTTTTTTGTAATTTATTATTGTTTTTTTTTTTTTTTTTGTTCTAAGGTAAAGTAAAAAAATATTTCTCATAAATTCAAGTGAATTCATTTCACTTGTCCGTAAAAGTGTGTATGTGTGTGTGTGAATCGGATTTTAATCAAATTTTTACGAGTTTTAATTTTTTCTATCAGAACTCTAGTTGTTTTCGAAAATTAAAAGCACCCTAAATCACGCGGAGTAACTTCAGCTATCTATCAAAAATTCCTATCAAAATCCGCCAAAACAGACAGACAGACAAAAATTTTAAAAACTGTCTATTTGGTATATGTATCCATTATCCATTCATTATCCATATATCCATTCATATCTATTTAGTAAAAAAAAAATAGTTTGACATTACAAATAGACACTTCAATTTTATCTATGAGGATAGATAATGATTTTGAAATTATTAGGAATTACATACTATGAGCGTTTCAAATACATTACGCTTGTGTATATTGGGCCGCAGACCATTGCAATTCATCTAAGGTTACGTCATCAGCCCCTATAAATACCATTTGCCTTTTTACAACAAACCGTTGTTGTAAATATGAGCATAATGCATATATTGAGTAATGTCAGGAATTTCTAGTATAGGAAATGCGAGCTCTCAACATAACGAACACACCGGAACTGACTGTTGTAAGTGAAACATGACGCTAATACATAAATACGCTTTGTAAATTGTACTAAATATAGATTGATTAGCTAAACAACCTTGAACTTCAAATTAGCAATTTGCATCAACTACTTCTATGCACATTTAGTTCCATTTTGATAATTAGAATTTTGACTGTTAGTTTTTTAAATGAAAACTTTTTTAGCGGGGTTGAGCGATGTTTGGTAATGGAAAAAACTTTAGATTCGCATTACCAATGCTATGACGTCATTCAACATGCTACAGTATGTCAAGTATAAGATGGCCCTCAGAGATAAATAATAAAATGTATAATTACCCAGCCTATCATCGTATGTCTTGATTATGAATAAACTAGATATATGAAAATGTACATAGTTCTTTCTCAGAGTTCCAATAGATGTAAAAACCATACAAATGTTATATGTTATTATTATTATTATTCGAGAAAGGGGCTATGCAGGCTAAGACAGTCCTCTGTCACTGCCTAGACCCCTCCCCATTGTGATCGCCCCCATATTTCTAAAGCTCACTGCCTAGACCTACAGCCTGGATATACTGTAGTCTTTTTGTCAGAGAGCGTCTGTACCTCCTCCGAGAATAACTCATGTTTACCCAGAACTCGGTTGCGTATGGGTATTAGTGGGTCACAATCACACAAGATGTGCTTTGGTGTTTCATCTGCAATTTCACAGAATCTGCACTCTCTTGTGTTCTGGGCACCCATGTTGTGCATATGCTTGTGCAAACAACAGTGCGCAGTTAGCGCTCTCACTAATACTCGCAGCTGATTCCTACTGAGCATCAGGGCTTCCTCAGCTTTAGATATATACGCTTTAGATATTTTTAAATATGTTTTTAAAAAGGCTAGCTTAGTCTGTAAATAGTACATTTATTTCGAACGTGAATAATCTATTTACAATGTTGGTTAATTTTACGTAATATAAAGTTGTTACACGTTTAATCACTGAATGATGTAATTCCAACAGACAATATGTCCACAAATATTAACGTAAAATACTCCATTTGCTCACAAAAATATATATTGAAGTAAGTAAATACAACTTTTTTATGTAAAGTTAAATTCAAGATTTTATTATTTATTTAGTATATTCCAAAAATGGTAATTCAAATGGCAAATATTATTTGTAGACTCTTCATAAACTTATATGTGTATGTATATATTTAACATAAATATTTTTAATCAATACAAAAATCTTATTTAATATCCTAACATTATAAAAAAAAGACAGGCAATTAAGTAATGGCGCCTTACCAAGGATAATTATGCGATACAGTTTGCAATTTATCGAAATGTAAGCCACATTGTCAATCGATTTCAGAAGACTACTGCTAACTAACCGTAGAACCGATGCCCGATGGGGCTAATGGATTCTCGAATGGCTGCCGCGTACCGAAAGACGCAGCGTAGGTAGGTCCCCCATTAGGTGGCCGCGGGAGTTCGCTGGATGCGGGTGGCGCAAGACCAGACGTCGTGGAGATCTTTAAGGGCGACTTATGTCCAGCAGTGGACGTCTTTCGGTTGAATAGATTGAATTGAATAACTAACTTGTCAATTCTAAAGTAAAGAAATACCATTACAACGCAATGGAAATATAACATTGACACAAACAACTGTCAGTTAAAATGAATTGGGGTCCCCAGTTTTGTGCCAATAAAATCTTTCAACGCAACTATAAATGCGTATGAAAATTGGGTCGCATAAGACATAAAGCTCCCGTAACATTAAACATAGAGACTAGAATCTCTCGCAGTCGAGACCATTTGGAGATATCGCCGTAGACGACTGGAGGCTTGCCAAGCATTGATTATGCCAAGTATTAACTCAATAGTGTACATTTAGCTATGGTGCTAATAGTTCGGTTAATAGTAACTTCAAGTGGAAAAAATTGAGATTCGCAATGGTACGCAAAGTGATTTCGAATCGTTTCTTTACTATGATTCTGAGCTTTATATGCAGGGAAAGATAATAATGAAACCATTACGTCAGAGTCCAGCATATTCTAATATATATCTAGATAGATCTATCTCCAGTTGAACAATTGCCGCCAAGCGCCTATAATTGCATTTGCTAGAAACTAAATTTCTTTAGACTTATACTTTAGACTTATTACGCTATAATTTCCTCCAAAATGAGGTTAGTACCTAACGTTAATTCTATATAGGTATTTTAAAAAGTATTTACTTAAAAGCAAGTATGTTAGCAATAAGAGGAACAAATTAAAGTAAAATAAATACTGAACGCTTGAATACAATAATTAGTACATCGTTCAGTTGTTGTTTATATGTATATTAAAAAAACGAATCAATCATCTGACTCATCTGCAGAACCCTCACAAAGTCGAATCGAATAAATAAAGCTTGACTCCATTCTGTCGCTCGCTGTTAACAAATAACATTATCATTTACCCACCCACTTATTTATTTCTGTTTTTATCACTGATTAACTTGAACCCGCAATTATAATCTGTGTATTTACGCACGTAAACAAGTACACCATTTCTTTTATTTACGAAATAGCTGTGTGTCCGTGATTACGCCCGCGTTTTTTATATACATAGTCTTCACTGCGTTTTAATTTTTCGAAGGTAAAGTACAAATATTTGTCATAAATCCAAAAACTTGCCCGTAAAACTGTACATTATCTCGGATTTTATCAATTCTATATGAGGTTTAATTTAGATTATTTCTAGTTTTATAGATCAGATTTTTTTTTAGAAAATCAAGGGAATTACCCGGAATAAACACGACAAAAAAAAACAAAATTTTAAAAAATTGTATATTTGGTATAGGTATCGTATATACATTAATCTGTATTTAGTAAAAAGCTGTTATTTTGACATTACAAACAGACACTTCAAGTTTATTTATTAGTGCAGATTACGTACATTACAGAGAAACCATTAAATATATTGTTCTTTTATAGTCAAATACATTTTTACGGCATCTAATAAACCTATCTAGAATTAACAATCTAACATTATTATGCAGATTCTAGAGTTGAGATTATACCTTTTTATTCTAATTAACTGCCAAAAAATAAATTCAAAACTAATTTAAAATAAGCATTTATGGGAAAATATTTCAGTTGTAGCAACACACAAACGCCATCTTATACTTGACATACTGTATGTAGCATGTTGACGGTTGACGTCATAGCTTTGCTAGCAGGAATCTATAAGTTTTCCCCTATCGAGAATCGCTCAACACCGCTAAAGAAGATATCACTTTAAAGAAAACGAAAAAGAGAGTCACCAAGAACTTTAACCAATGAATTAATTAACAACTGACATGTCATCTTATTTTTAGTTTATCTGCAAATAATTACAGCCATGCACATAAGAAAACTCTTCAGAACCCTTTTTTTTTTTGACGGGGGGAAATTCATTTACTCACTACCCTTACCTATTGCATTAGTGAGACCGAAGTCCCCCAATGCAATAGGTAAGGAGGCACGGAAGTAAGGGGGCACTTATTATTAATCTAAAATATATGCACCAAGAAACGATAAATTAATTATTTGTACAATTCCAACCGATGCATCTGTTTGCAAACAATATTCGCAGCGCGCATTTTGTCAATCACGTCAACTGTCAAACAACTGACATTTATGTCGAACGCTATAAAGTTTAGGTTAGAAAAGTTAATATGGTCGTTAAGTTTTCTTAAATTGTCCAAGTTTATGCGCAATTTTTTTATTTTTTTAATGTAACCTTCGACGAAGTATTAGAAAACATTTAAAAAAAAGATGAATGAAGTCGGTAAAAACCGTTTTCAAGTTATAGTGTGACCAGGAGAAATAGGGGTTTATTTTTATATGTATACAGATTACACTTCAATAGTAACATCATACTTATGTTTTAAATATGACTTTCTAAAAGATCTATATTGTTAGGGTTTTTAGGTCGGTATAATTATTGTTAGTACGAACAAACAAAACAATATCAGTTTATATGGTTAGCCCAATTTAACTCTATAAAACAAATGTGTTCTGTACGACCAATGATTACATAACCCTTTGTGGTTTTTAAAGTAATTTATGTGTTTTGTCAATAGGAGATTCTTTGTTTTTATTAAACTATAACCTTCATAGTATATAAATAGAATCGTTTTAGTAAACAACGGATCTCTTTAGAAGACGTGTTACGTGTTGTACCAATGTAAAGTCTAAACACTAAAGTATCTATATTCAATATACTATGTATGTTTACTTTGAAAATGGTAATTATTTGCGTTACTGATCACTATAAATGCGATACACAAACAGTGTAGTTATGGTGGATATAAAAACAAGCTAAAAACCCAAGCTAAATACAAATGTATCTTTTTTTTATCTGATAGTAGGTACAATGCGCAAAAGCGGCGTTTGTTAAAAAATAAAAAATTATGGATATATGGATCAAACCAGCCTACAAAATTGAGAGAGAAAACCACCAAATAGCTGCCAGCAACTAATCCAAAACTTCTATGTATGAAAGTCGAGTTTTTACAATACTCGTAACACACGCATATTTCAGCACTCCGCAAAAATTAAGAGTTTGGTTGGGGTGTGTTAATGCATCCGTCGTATAGCTGACCTTGCACCTTTAGATTTCCACCTGTTGCAGTCTCTTCAAAATTATGTAGACAGTGTCAGATTAACATCAAGTTAGGACTGCCAAAACTACTTTTCTCGTTTTTTTTATAAAAAGTCCCATAATTTCTGCAGCAACGGGATCATGGCACTGCACTACCCACAAGATGGCAGAAAGTCATCGAACAAAATGGCTCGTAAATACTACAATTAAATGTATTTAATAAATAGTAATTATATTTATTACTATTCATTATATTAATAGAACGTCGCGGGAATCTGCTGGATGCGGGTGGCGCAAGACCGGTCGTCGTGGAGATTTTTCGGGGAGACCTACGAGTATGTTCAGCGGTGGACGTATTTCGGTTGAACGGATGGATGGATGGAATAAATAGTAAATAAATAACGTTTTCATATTATAGAAACTCCGTAGAAACTTTTTCTCCGATCAATACCTACCTATCTACCTATTTAACATCTGTGCGTTACTCAAAAATGCGTTACTTTTAGAATTTAAGATTGCTTTTTTTTCGTTTGAAATTTTAGTAGCCAATCGAATAAATTCATTTATTCCATAGTTTCTCAACGTTATTTTGCTCACCGCCCACTTTACGAACATGTGTTTTTCTAGAGCTTTTTCTTAATTTTTTTCGCCATTTTTAGACTATATTTTTAATCCGCTTACTCTCTGCAAAGGTAAATGCCCCCTAATTTTCTCTAGATCTTTTACTTCTACAGTAGGATCTATTCCATATTTATCATAGAAATACTATATTACAAGCAAACAACATAATGTATTATGACATAAAACTAACTTCATATTAGCCAATAAATATCATTTTCTAACCTAGTTTATTTTGTTCTGACTAAAAATAATTTTTCTTCAAAGCATTTCAATTCCTGTACATTCGTAATCGTGACACATTATACTATTAATTCTATTTCACCTCTTGATATTTAACATATTAAAAATGATTCTAAACTATAAGCAAATATAATTCATTATTGCACAATCGGTTCATACTAAATTTGAATTTGCTTAGTGGTCAACGTTTGAAATAGTAGTATTCATTTTTTGAATGTATAAATTATTAGTTAAAAATTGTTATCCGATAATCTAAAAATGATTTTGTGTTCCTTTTTTTTAATTTTACGCGTTAGGGCTTTTGAATAAAATAAATTACAAACAGTATTTATTATTATCTCTCTTTGCAAACTTATCAATTGCAAAATTAAGTTTTTGAGTTATTAAATAAATTAATATAATTTCCAGAACAATATAAATTACCTAATGTAATAAAATATATATTTGTAAAAAAAATTAAAACCATATTTATTTATAAAAGCTTATATTTAAGAATACAGTATTATGTCTTAGTCTTTAGAATTCGCGCTTCACGTTATAATTAATTTCTAACTAAATTATATCTCTTAAAATAACACCGATATTACATTACATAGAATCAAATACTGCAAGCTTATTAATAACAAAAAAAAACACAACACATAATAGAAATAGATCCCGCCAACAACTTTTAATATTACGAATATTTTACCTTAAAAGGATGGAACATATTTTTTCGAAACGGAAATTATAACCTCTTTTATTCCATAACTAGGAACTGTTTACGATTTATGGAATTTCTAAATAACATCGCATAGAGTGTACTTATCCGTTCAAAATGTGAATTGTTGAGAATTCGAATCGAGTGTTGACCCATATAGCGATATTTGGACGGAGCACGCAACTGCATTGACCCAAATTCGATTCCCCGTACACATGTCAACGGCGGGAACTAAAGGAACTTCACTCCACTTTCTTTGTTATCCAACTGCTTACTTATTCATCAACAACAAATCTTATACACTTATCTATATTAAAATTATAGATAATAGAATACAAAGAAGAAAATGTGGACGGATTTCAATTTTTTGAATTTAGAACTTTGGTTTTGCGTAGTCTAGTTTTGTTATTTTAGCACAAGAGACGGTTGTATTGCAGATAAACGAAACAACTTGTAATTATTGCAGTTATTGTCTCTAATTCACCAACTTGCGTATTTGACCTTATGTTCTGTAATTTTGGTGGCGTTTTTATATGATATAGTTTGGTAATTGTCTACAGGTGAAGTGTATTGGAAATAATGACGCAAAACGTTAATTCTGAGGTGCCACGAAAACCCCATGGAAAGTTCTAGTAAGATGTACCACCTGTTTTGCTGAATCTTAGAAACGTTATCACAAGATTGAATACATCACATGACACTGGCAGAATTGCGTATATAAATCGCAGATTGCCATTATCAAGAAGAAGAAGGCTATCTCTTTCTAATTTACTAACTGCATTGCACCTTGCTATATATCTACGATTAATTTCGCAGAATAATTCGTACGCTAGACCTCGGGTGGCGCAGTTGTATTACAGTACGATTGTCGTTCTGAGCCTAACCCTTCAGGGATAACAGGCGTGAGCTTATGTTATGTTATGTACGTCAGGCTAACAAATTGTGTAATAGCCCGTGCGATATCGAACTAGAGGAAATGAATATCTAATGTTCAATTGGTCGTATAACGTCATCGAGTCCGTCCATTAAGTCACTAACCACCTGGAAATGGTGCCGATTGCCGATTGAAGTGGGTAAATGTGAATTCATTCAAGCGCGCTCTCGCTCGAAGATGTCAGATTTCTTTGTCTATGCCTTTATATGTATCATTTCTATTCCTTTTAATCGAACCTCTAACGCATTGATGTTTATAATTTGTTTCGAATTTCGTTTATTGATAATACCATAATTCTAAAGATAAAGGGTCGTTAAAATTATGCATAAGCATTAATCTGGATGGGAGAGGTTTAAATGGTGATTACCTAAGCAATATTTACTAATCATTTGTTGTTTTTTTAAACTATGTTCGTGCTTCCATAATCATGTTGGAGTTTTAGCTAAAATTTAGCTTACGCAATTTTGCATACTTGTGAACGGCCCATAATCAATAACCACAGGCAATAATAATTATGACCGCATTTTGACCACTATGCGAATATTAAATGTATGTTTTGATGTAAACGTATTTTATTTCTACACGCTTTAAACTGTCTATTAGTATGATATTACCAATATAGCGATGTTTACTTTGTTTGAAGGAAGCAATTCAATCCATCAATGTCGTGACCGAAAAAAATATATATATATTTCATCCTGGAGCTCTGAAGAATGATCACAGAAGTTATTTTATTAGTTCCAGGAGTCCTATCTTTAATATTGTCACTGCCTAGATAATAAATTTCTCTCAATGTGAAATATATTTTTTTTTTTTACCACAAACAAATTTTTCCTACGATTGCTGAAAATAGACTTAACCTTGATCAGAACAAAATATGAAAATATTAAATGCGTCTATTAAATGTAAAAAACGTATACAAAGCAAGAATTCATTTCAGATGTAAAATATTCTATAACCTACAATTATTATAAATAAATCACTTATCCGGATGGTTTTTATAATTTATACTAACGAACGAGCATTTAAACATATACATATGTTTACTTTACTATAGAAAAGTCTAAAATAACAAGAATATTATGTTTTTTTTTTTTTGCGAGTACCTAATTGTTAAAAAAATATTTAATTTTATTTACTGTAATATTGTCCGGCGCATTTGCTTGTTAATTAATTTGTATTAAAGTATTTACTCTGTTTTTTATAAACAAGTGTTTCAGAAAATAATAGTAAAATTGATAGCTGTGAACTGTGATATAGAACTTATAAATGAATACCAAATATCTACTAAACACTAAATTTAATCGTTCAGTATGACTTACTGAACATATTACGCTGATATTACGCAATAATATCCCATAGATAATGAATAACTCGAATAGACAGTAAAAGTAAATTATAGCATTTAGAACTATTAGCGCCTAAAGATAAATTAATTCACGTGTTTTTCTCAATTGCAAGCAACACTTTGGAAAAATACGCTCGCCCACACATTAGAAACACGCGTACAGGTTAAGAAAGGACGCACTAGTTTTAATATATTTTTAAAGCAATTATTAATAGGAAAGTCACATTTTTGGCACTAGTAACCCCTGGTGTATATTTCTTAACTCTTAATTTAGATACTATAAAAATAATAATTGCTGTAATAAATAATTTTTTTTAACAATTCTGTTTAGTTGATATCATCTACCATAATATAAATTTTAAAAGGAATGAAATGAAATCTGTTAATATATTGGGGTGAACTGAATGCCCCTAATTCAACTGTCAATGGTTTCTGTTAAGTACGGTACAAGAGATTAGAATACTTACTTTGATCATCAAATAAGTTAGAACTTATCTTCCTGACCTCTCAAAGTCCGATCGACAGAAGGATTAGCTACCAGGAAACTCAGAGATTACTCCACGAGGGACGCACCTTGTGTGCCTCACCCAGCAGACTTGTCCGTAGGCGCGGGTAAAGGAGACGCCACCGTCGAAGGGAATAGCCCTGTTGCGATTTCCCCGTGTCCCCTTTTAGTTCGTAAGCATAGTATTGAGGTTTGTAATCTAGTTATTTTAAGAATAACTGTAATAATTAAAATGTGTTAATTGTAACACTTACTTCGGAAATAAACGCTAGATTGCGATGCTTTGGTGCTGAGCTGTCCGGGCCATGGTGGGCTGCACGAGATGATTTGCCAAAAAACTTTCAAACGTTCGATATAGCCTTGATATTAGCATTAAAAACATAGTATCGGTTGTAATAATATGTCAAACACCAAAATAAGGGAATATTCTTTTAAATAATTCATCTATATATTATAGCATATATAAAGATGTAGCTGTTTTTTTTTCTTCGGACAAATCTTTAAATCCGTTGTATCGATTTTGATCGGTGGTTTTTTTTTAATTATTATAATATTGCGAAAGACAGGACATTTTTTTTAAATATTATTTTGCGTTAGATATCTAATAATATAAAAAATAAATAGCGCGCGTAGTATATAACTCCAATGTACAACTTGAAAAAATTCCGAGAGAATATTTTTTTATGCAAGCAACGCCGATCAGGGAAGCTAGTTTAAATATAAAGTTTTTTTTGTGTCACAATAATTCCTTATTATTATCTCCTCATTTACACGAATTATTTCAAACACATTAATAACGAATCGATTATTTAATAATAACGAATTCAATATTTACTTCAAAATGTATCCTTAATAACGTCAAATCTGTGTGAATATTTTAAACAAATTCATAAATTTTGACTACAGAAATAAATATACGGCTTTAGACTAGTCATTACGCACATATTGACCGACGTATGCACGCGTGTTCACCCGGCAACCGCGTGATCGTCGCTTCGTCGGCGCCTTCCGTACACACAAATTAGGGATGTTCATCTAAACGAAATATCGATATTTTTTCCGATAAGATGTATCGTAACGTTGTATTGATACTAAGTGATATATCAATCAATAATATCGATATTTTCGATATATCGTAAGCTCAACTCAAGTCCATTAACATTTTGAAGTGGCAGAACTTTATACATTATTATAAGATTCACGAGTATAAATTCAGAGTTGCCATAGGTAAAATAAATATTGTATTTTTCATTTTGATCGATTTATTATATATCGATATGAAATATATCGACATCAGATTCGATAATATCGCGTTGATTTGATATATCGAGAGGATGTCATCATCATCATCGTCGTCCTGCTCCCAATTTGTTATTTGGGGTCGGAGCAGTATGTTTTCTTCTTCCATACATCTCCTTCGACCACCATTATCATTCACCTCTTTTGCCTTCATATCTTCCCTCACGCACTTCATCCATTTTTTCTTTGGACGTCCTCTTCCCCTCCATTCCTGAACATCCATCATCACTTACTTCGTCAAATGCGTTTCGTCTCTTATCAAAACACGTCCATACCAAAACAAACTATACCCTTTCAACTTTTCTATCATTGGAGACACTTTCAAACTTTCTCTAACATACTCATTCCTGATCCTATCCATTCTGGTCACGCCACACATCCATCTCAACATTCGCATGTCTGCTCCATGCAGTTGTTTTTCATCCATCTTCTTACTAGTCCAACATTCCGATCCATACAGTATGACAGGTCTTATAACCGGCGACGCGGTGCTTGCGAAAGCCACCCCATGTCGCCCCCATCCCAAATGCAGCGGACGGCCCCGGGGGGTTTTAGTGGGTATTTCCGGGCGCCTCACGCCCGGGTGAGTCCCACACTGGCACGGAGCTCGTCACTCCGTGCCCCCTTATCTATTGTATTGGGGGACTTTGATCCCCTGAATACAATAGATAAGGGTAGTGCGTAAATGTATTCCCCCCGTCAAAAAAAAAAAATGGTCTTATAACCGATATTTTATTCAATATCGATATAAATCGAACACTTCTAACACAAGTACGCGAATTGTAACCAAACTGCAAACTGTGTCATAATTACATACATAACACTGACATAACACATTTTATCAATGAGCATGATTAAATAAAACCTCGAGTTTTACAACTCACAAACATTGGACGGATGCCATGAAAATGTATCTCGAATAAAAATTGTTATTTCAAATGTATATCTAACAAGTGGGTATATATTTAATTAGGCATTTATTTCATGAATTTAAGACAATTGTTATGCGAGAATAATTTATAAAATTTCTATTCTGCAATACATTCTAGTGTAGTTTTGATTCCGCTTATTATTCTACTAGCTGTGTGCCCGTGGCTGCGCCCGCGATTCATATATTCTTCACTGCGTTTTATTTTTTTATACAGAACCCTAATTATAATCCGAAAAAAAATTTAGTACTAGGATAAATATTTCTTATAAATTATAGCACTTGCCCGTAAAACTGCATTGAATCGGATTTTATTTAAATTTTATGCGTTTTATTTTTTTTACACAGAACACTAATTATTGTCCAAAATTAAAAGTACTCTAAGTTACCCGGAGTATTTTCAGCTATCTACCAAAAAAGTTCCGTCAATATATCTCCAGCAGTTGCGGAGAATACCCATTACATGTTTTTACAGATAGATAGATAAAAATTTTAAAAATTGTATTTGGGTATGGGTATATCTTACATGTACATTCATATGTATTTAGTAAAAAAATGGATTTTTTTCATATTGTAAACAGACACTTAAATTTAATTTATTAGTATAGATTTACTAAGCATAACATACCTAAATACACCTTATTTTTAATTTTATTTTATAGTTTGTGTTACTATAAAGATTTTTATTAAAAAAAACTATCATAACAAAGTTGTAAATATACTAGATAACAAATGAATAATACACTCCGAGGCCACTACCCAGTGTTATCACGCTACGTTGGAGTAAAATGACTGTAATTGACAAGTGACACGATATTTTCTGGGTCAAATAGCTTATTTCCTCGTATATGGTATGAATTTATATATATATATCTACGCCCTTATATATTGTATACAATTTGTGTAATTTATTATAGATTCAGGTCCCATAGCGGTTCTGTGTCTGCGAGACCTTTTAGGATGATGGCATAATCTCCGACATCGTCTAATCCGGGTTTCGTATTGACGAGTTTCTGGCCTAGTCTTTTCGTTTAAAGCGGTAGTTTTGGCAGTAATTTTACCGTTTATTTAAATGCAGATTTCTTGATGTTGAAACCAAACTTTTTATATAAAACTTATTCGTAGAGTTGTTACAATCACATGCAAACAACAAAATAATATAAGAAAATCGTATACATATTGGCTGAGAATTATCGTATTATGAAAAAAAAAAATAGAATCAATTCGAATAAATTATATATATATTTTAGGAATTCTTTTTTCGGTCCCTACCTACATTTTGTTGAATATGTCGAAAAAAAAACACCTTAATATTAATTAGTAATTTCTTTTCCCGTACATGAAAAGATTTTACATTTAAATGCATATAAATAAAATTATTTTTTTTAATTCTATAGCTCAACCGCATTTTATGCGATCACATCGTACCATTTTACTCAGAATTAAACAGTCTATATAAGTGCAACTTATACCGTTGATTTGGTACAGGCAAAATGAAGTTGATTTTCCCCCAAAATTCTTGTTTTATTTCCTGTTATTTCCGAACCAATAAACGAAGAGCACAGTAAGATAATAAAAACAATGCATGTTTCGACTGGGGAAGCATCGCACTCCTTGCATAATCTTATCTGATCGGGACTGATTTACTTGCAAATGCATGTAATACTTGAAAACCCTAATCTGATCAAACCATAAACAATCTGGCTGAAACCATTTAATTTCTATAGCGTTTATTTTATAAAAGAAAGACGAATAGCTAGTAGCCAAAAAAAAAACCAAAAGTTATGCTCTGTATTGCCATCCACACTGTGTTTCATTGATCATTTAATACAAATGAATAATCATTTTCATCTTCAGTTATAATTAAAAATAAGTCAATACACGGTCAAACAAACTAAATAAAACATATAAACGAATAGCGCTATGCTACAATTTAGATTAATATTACTTACATCATATGTCTGCTTGTGGAAACAAAACTGTTTTCGATGTTAAAACATCAATTTATTTCACAAGAATATTACGTATTTCGTTCCCGAATCTAGTTCATTTTGTTTCTTTTTTCAAAGCGACTTAAATATTTTGTAAATCGTTTTGATAATATTTAAAAAAATCGTAATTTATTTTTAAGGTTAATTATCAATAAACAATATTAAAGAATAATAATATACACATCCTATTTTGCTTATTTAGTATCACGGCGTTGTTCACTCAAAACACTTATTCATTCCAAATCAAAATGTATTTATTCACATTAGAATTTACAAACCAACACATATTCCGCAGTTACAGCTAGCTGACTTTATATTTTAATAAACATAACCTCAAACCAAACAAACACAAAAGATTACAGTAGTTATGAATGCTCTCCTTTTCGATGTGTTAAAGTAAACATTAATATTAAACAATAGACCCTTTATTTTATAAACATAAACATTGACGTGACCTTCTTGATGGTTGAAGGGTTAAGTAATTTTATAAATCAATATAGAAAGTGCCTCAAAATTGGCAGAATGTGTTCCGTTTTAACTCTCCCTATAAACATAAGTTAATAAACAATAGAAACAATAGATTCGTTTCTTTCACATTTACGATGATGGCGCAGTTGGTATGGTTGGTTGTGGCTGGATTTCGGGTCAATGGGTTCAAACCCACCTAATCTAACTCTAAATCAGCCTTAACTTTCAGTGAAGGAAAACATCGTGAGGCAACCACAGCATGTCATTTTCTAATAATGCTCGCCTGGTTAACTATCACCTTCAAGTTTAAATGAAATGAAAACCTGTCGTCAAATATCAATATGTGTGTTCCGGCAGCATCACTTGAGAATCCAGTACATCTAGGCTCACTCTATTCACTATGCTAGGCCAAATAGTTACTTAAGATTTTCAGTGATTGGGTGCAGTCACCACCGAAAAAAAAATTATAATGTAACTTAATACATTCTAATTTATATTACCTAACTAAGCATGAATTCGTCAATTTTGCCTATACTAATCAACAATCTAATTCTAATTACTAAAAATATTTGCTAAGTTACACTAGAGAACTAAATATATTCTCACTATGAACGACTGCCATTGTTTGTGTTCCATTTGTAAATAAATTCTATCGCAGTTGACTTTGCGATCCGGCAGACGACACGGCCTGGTGATTTTCCTTTGCCTAGCTACCGATTTGCAAATATTATTCAATTTACACAAACATTCATAAACAGGCTTGTCAGGGCCAGAACTCACTATGAAGGGGATCGTATTATCTGTAACTCAAAGTTCTTTTCTATTTACGAAATTGGTTTAGACGTAAAATCGGAATATCTATCTAAAGATCTAAAGATAAACTTTAAAATTAAAATATTCAGGCAAAATGAACATAGTTTTAGGGAAGTTATATAATTATTAAATCAGTGATATCATAAAAAGATTCAAAGTTTAACAAACGTTTGCTATATGTATAAAGGCGAAGAAACCTTGGTAAATATGACTGAGCACACTGTGTCTGTCAATTGTCATCTTATTGAAATAATTATTTCATCGGTCATTTTATCGATATTATTACAAATGTATTTTAACGTCCACAATCTCGAAATAGTTATCTCTTAGTCGATACTTGTATAGGGACTAAGGATTATCCTCATATTAATAATTATGGTTTAAAGACTTCTATTAATTTAGTTTCCACTCTTTCTTTTAAGTTTCATCAAATCAAACACATTTCCCATTTTATTTCTCTATTTGAACCAAACAACAATGAATTTGATTTATTTCATCCTCGAGCAAAAGAGATAAAATATACTTATCTTTTATACTTTATAGGTTTAGTGTTCTTTAATCTAAGTTTATTATTATTTATTTATTTCTACCATATACACAGCATATTTTATTAGTATATATATATACATTAAACCCATAATTTTAACGGCAAGTGCTGTACTACGCTGGAAAAAAGAAACCAGACTCAGCTAATTGCTCCCGCAACGAAGGTTTTTGCAAAAGCGTTGGTTTTCAGCCTGGGCTTATAAATGATCAATGATGTCACGGAGTGTGATACGTCATATATGTAATATATATTTATAATGTTACATATAATATGATATATGTATAATATTAAGTGACGACGTAATCTAAGATGGTTAAAGCGCGACACCTTGAAAGGACTCTTCTCAAATACAAATGCCGTAATATTTACAAACATTCAATTTGAGCTCGACATTGGAAAATACGTTATTACTATGTTATGGATTTACGAAACTATTTCCTTTCACTAAATTGTTAAATTTGTTGAGGCACGTCGATCAACTGAACCATCATCGCTTGATATCATGTCGTTAGAAAGACCACTAAGTCGCTGCTATTCTTTTGGCCTTGAACAACGCAGCATAGATTTAAAACATAACGATTGCTTACTTTTTACTATTTATAGAAATGGCAAATGTTTTTACAAATACTAACGTTTCCTCTCAAATAGATGATGATCTATGATCTAGAATGACTACACCCAGTACGTGTATATAATTTTATGTTGTTAATCTCCCATTCGTTTAAACCAAATAAATATATGATTAAGTCACTGATATTTGGATAAAATAACTTTAGGACATTAAAAATTTCAAATGATTTCTATACTAATATTATAAAAAGGAAAGATTTGTATTTTTCTACGTAATGAATAAACATAAAAACTACTAGACCGATTTGGAGGAAATTTGGTATGAAGATAGTTTGAAATCCAGGGAGTGACATAGGATAGTTTTTATTCCGAAAATCTTACGGGAACGGGAACTACGCGAGTAAAATCGCGGATAGCAGGTAGTATTTTACACGTTTATTAAATATCTCTAAGTATCTATTCATTTTAACATCAATGCCGCTTTTAAATTTTGTTTCTCCTACATTTACTAACCAAGTTTATGTAGTTATTCAAGTGAAACGTGCTTAGACAACCAATTTCTTTATCTTAAAACAACCTTTACTCAAGGATTTCTACAGACAACCTTTTAGAAGTCTGATTTATTTCATTTGCATGTTTTGAATGTCTGCATTTTATTTTTATTTCTATAATTACTCACCTTGTAATATTATCCTGCCTTTCTGCAATGTTTTGAAGACCGATAGCATCTCGCAGTTGCATCACAATTGCTGCTCTAACTCCATCAGTGGCTTTCATCTCTTCTATTCTTTCACATAAAACCTAAAAGAGAATGAGAGTAAAGAAGAAGATGTAGTCTGTCTTATTTATTTTAAAAACAAAATACTTACTACTACGCTGCTTTATTATAAACTCGTCGTAATAACCGACCGTATAAATCGTTATAACTTAGTATAATTTTTTTTTTTCATACGACATAACTACATTCATCGTATTCTATTGTATTGGAGTTCTATCAGCATATAAATATACTAGCTGTGTGCCCCTAGCTGTGTCCGCGTTTCATATATTCTTCACTGCATTTTAATTTTTTATACGGAATCCAATTTTTTTACTACTAAGATATAATAAAAATATTTGTCATAAATTTAAGCACTTGCCCGTAAAACTGTGCATTGAACTGGACTTTATTATTTTTTTAAGACTTTTTATGTTTTTATGCGGAACCCTAATTATTTTCTAAAATTAAAAGTTACCCGGAGTAACTTCAGCTATCAAAGTCCCGTCAAAATCCGTCCAGCCGTTGCAGAGATTACCCGTAACAAACAGATAGAAATATTAAAAATTGTATTTTTGGTATATGTATCATATATCTAATTAGTAAAAAATAATAATTTGGACATTACAAACAGACACTTTAATTTTATTTATTTGTACAGATGATCGACTATTTGAGCAACAATAGACAGTTAGTCAAACAAAAACATATATAAATGTTAAAACTAAGACTCAAATACACTAAGGAGTAAGAGGTAAGAAACAATAGGCATTAGGCTAAGTGAAACTGCTCGCGTTTTAACTTTACTAATGAATACACGAATAAATAATGATAACGGAATAAATAATAATATTTGACTTGTCCAAAACTTCACAAAACTTTTATATCTGTTTTCATATAAGATATCAATATTACCAGTTTAATAAAAGCCTCATCTATACCAATTGAAATGAAAAATTTATAAGATTTGCCAAAGACTTGTGATTCGTCGTCCAAATAATTATAAATTGTATCGTGGAAAGATGAAATAACAACATAAAGATTACTGCTACGTCAGGTAAGTAAGTTACTAACCTCAACGTCTTCTGAATAAATTGGAGTATTCTTAAATACTTCTTTCTTTACAATGGTTACATGCGGTCCTTGAACTCCACCTACGAACTTTTCGCAATTGAAAAACAGTGCATCTTTCTTAACCATTTCCTCTTCAACTCCCGGTATCGTAGGGTTCATATCAACTATTGCTGAAGGGGCTACTAGAGTGTAATCCCAGAAGGACCATGCTCCATACTGATGCAAAAGTAGTGTAGTGGCAACATCGTCAGCAAGCACTCCTGTTAATTTAGATGCGGCTGGGAAGAATCCAATCATGCGTTTCCCAGTACCTGAATTCTCTTGCAACCTCTGCTCCAGATTGTTTAAATCAATAAATCCTTCCTTTGTTTCCGGTATTTTGATTATCTGGAAAGATAGAAAGAAACATGAATATATTAAAATTGTATTGCCATAAATTCCGTGTGGTACCAGCCAAGAATAGTACTACCCCATATCTTCCCATGAGTGTCGTAAAAGGCGACTAAGAGATATAAACCAAGGCATGGGCAGCAGCATCCTCTGAGTACCAAAACACCTACTGTGATCGTCAACTCGCCTGACAAGCGGGGTAATTATGGCAATTCTACACTTTATTTGGAGAGATCTATGTCCAACAGTGGACGTCTTATGATCGAATAGATGGTTGACCACAAAACTATTGTCAACATTTTAATTAGTCGCAAATAACGCTATAGTAGAGTAGTTTTTTTTAATAATTTTCAGTCGTCACGAACATTTACCCTTGAATGTAGGGTACCGTGTCGACAACAGGAAACCATAATAATTAAGATTTAGATTAAAACGTTATTAATTAACATTATTGAAGTAGGTTAAACCGATTTCTATACTATACTGTACTACGTTTTTTAGGGTTATTCAAAGGTACATTTACAAGAATAAGTTCACATAGATTCTACATATACCTGGTCTCATCTTTACCTTGTACTACTTTAATTAGGATCAGCACAACTTTTTTGAAGTGAAAACTTATTAGGGAACTTTCGAGTTACCAATGCGTCAGCTGGTAACATACATTAATACTATAAGATGGCGTTTAAGTGCTGGCGCTCAGATTTTTGGTTATGAATAAAGTATAGGAAAATGTACATAATTATTGCTCAGAGCGCCAATAGATGTAAAAACCAGACAAACGTTATATGTTAAATGTTAGGTTATGTTGATAATTTAAATAAACAAATTATGAAATTTAAACATTAAAAAAAACAGTTTATCCAAAGTTTCGATTTATCACTTTTGTCGGCAGTGGTCATGACTGCCTAGTTTTTTTTTTTTTAATATGACTCACCTCTGTCAGTTGTCATCTCAACAACCATATCTTTCAAACGCATATCATTTTTCACACATTTCATCCATATCTTCTTCGGCCTACTTCTACTTCTATATCCATCCATCTTCATACTTTTAACACTCTTCTACTCACGTGACTTTCATCTTTCGTATGCCATGTCCATGCCACGCTAACCTATTACTCCTTAATTTATCTGTCATTGGCGTTACCTTCAAGTATCCTCTGATATACTCATGTCTAATCGTATCCCTTCTATTTATACCACACATCCATCTTACATCATACATCCATCTCTTTAATTGTCTATCACTCATGTATAGAACACGACAGGTTTTATAATGGTCCTATGTATAAATGATTGTAAATATGTATGAAGCGCTGTTGCATCTGTAAGATAATGTTCTTTTGTATGTGATAAACAAATCAATCAACATATTATGTACTATTCCAAGAGCAAAAATATTAAAAATAAATAAATAAACGTCAACTGAATTAATAGAAGACTTTACATCGTTATGTGGTAATATTGACCGAAAAGGATAATGGTAAAAAGAGTCTAGATAAGACCTTCAACAAAACCAACTAAGGCAGGCAAGTAGACCATTTAAAAGTATGTACGGAAAAACTTAAAACCAGGAAATCCGGATTTTAATACGCAATGATACATAAGTTGAGAAGGTTAGTTGGTGTAGTCGCGTTTTAAAACGGAGGTTGCAAAAATCAAATAATATTTTTTCACTATTACTCATGCGACCGAATTAGTAATCTATCAGCCGGGTTTTACAATGTATTCTTTATACGAGTATATATGTAATTAAGCTGTATATATGAGTTACCATAATAACTCAGTAGTACATGGTCGGATACAACTTCGATGGAAGTAGCTTCGAATCAACAACTATATCATTTTTATGAGCCTTTTTTTACGTCATTTACGCATGCCAACCCTAATCCGGGAGTGATGCCCAGAGGGCAAGTGGGCTTTGCCCGGCGTAAAGCACCAAAAATACGCACTAAAACCTACGGTACCATCCGCCGCTTGGGTGGAGCGATACGGGATTGAACAATTCTTCATGGGCCTAAGCTATCGATGAAAGAAAAGATCGTGTCACACCCATAGTATGTTGTAGGGCATTTACTAATGTTCACCCAGTTGCTACCATCCATAAGTTTAAAAATCTGATCCTAAACACATACAGATGTATTCTGCCAGCATCTCGTGAGATCGAGTATTTTGGGCAACATCGTCTATTAATATGTCGATTACCCATAAAAATGAGACAATAGAAAATCAATGGAAAGCTGACGTAAACGCCAGGTTAGTGCTCAAGGGGTTAAATATACGTAGGTACCTTATACTTTATTTTTCCGATTTCAGTTGGAAACCTTAAATATCAACACGAACGTATTTAACAGAATTGTTAAGATATAATATAATATAGAATAATATAATTAACAAAATAGTTGTTAGATTTTTTCTATCGTTTTATATGAAGAAAAGAAAGAAATAATGATTTATTCGACACTAAATTACGGAACATAAAATATATGTACACAGAAAAATGATATATAATATACAAGACAAAATATACATAGTCTATGACAACATATTTATACCTTTTATATATATACAACGCCAAAAGGGCACCATCGCAGTCATAACAAAATTGTCATAGCGCCGGTTTTCAGTTCAATTTTAAATACAAAAATTTCAAATTACAATAAAGACAGTTTCAGATAACGCTTCGTGCGTTAATTATTTAGAATCAGTCTAAAAGAATTACGCAGTTTGATCAAAACACTCCGTAGTATCTAACCAGATCGTCCTAAAAATAGTTTAAACGCTGTTTCATGGCCAATGGGCCCCGAAAGTCACGAACAGTGTTGTTATTCAGCGATACGTTCACGAAATATGTTATTCTATATACAAAAACCTAAAATCGACTGTGACCTCACCATACGTGTATGGAAACAAAGCATTACTGTTCTGAATTACTTAGAAATGTAGCTTGATAATATATCTTGTATATAATAAGGAACCATCTATACTTCTATACTAATCAATAAAATTGAAACGTGGACTGTTACGAAACTGTTTATAAAGGGAAGACAGCAGAACCATACCGCGATGTAGAGACGTTCAAGGAAAATAATTTTTTCTTGTCGTTAATATGTAAAATTGAAGTGTCTGTTTTTTTTTTTACTAAATACATATGAATGTATATACGATACCTATACCAGAGTTGGACCGATTTGGACGGGACTTTTTTTGTTAAATAGCTAAAGTTACTCCGCGTAACTTAGGACACTTTTATTTTTGGAGAATATTTAGGGTTCCGTGTAAAAAAATTAAAACTCGTGAAATATCAAATAAAATCCGATTTACGCAGTTTCATTGGCAGGTGCTTGATTTTGTGAGAAATAGTGTTACTTTATATTGTTACCGAAATTCATTAGGAAAAATATAATAAGGGTTCCGTATAAAAAAATTAAAACGCTGTGAAGAATATATGCAACGCGAGCGGTGCCGCGGGCACACAGCTAGTTTTAATTATTGTTGACACCCGCTCCACCTTATCAGCAACTCTTCTTACCCAATGATAACGTAAGCATTGGCATAATTTTGAAGAAAAAAACGCAAGTATTTATAAATATTGATAAACACCATTCATACCCCTCGTCTCTTATGTCATCAAAAATAAGTGTACACTCCTCTGCCCCATCATTGATCACGTAATACTTCGATGACTCCTATAGTCCAATTTTGACCCACTAGGCCACCACTAGTGTAAATAAAATCGCTATAAAGACTTTATCGTCCTAAAACCTATTTTCACTTATCACAACTAGACTAATTTACTAGACGTTTACAACCTAGCGTGCGTCTGGTATTGCGTGTCTAGGAATCACATTGGAACCAACGAAATAGATTTAATAAAAGAGGCATTATAAGACAAACAAGGATAAAACGAAAAGAAATATTTGAAAAAAAACAAAACTAATTAACTACTAAAATCGTAGTGTAATTTTAAAATGCGATGATCATGGCATATTACAAAGAAATACGTGAGCAATATTGTTCTGTTAAATTCAAATGTATGAAACAATTAGGACGGCGGCAAGGTCCTATTACACAACGCTAAGATTACGATTAAGAATTCCTTCTAAGCTGTCATATATGTGTACTAGCGGTGTCCCTCGGTTTCGCTTGTATACAATAATTTCCTTTACACAATTATTATTGACTGAGTTTTATCTTTTAAATATCAGACAGCGGCCCTAGGGGTGTTCTCCTCCCCAAGTAGAGAAGCTCTTGTACCAACTACCAACAGTGACTACAGTGACAAGTCATGCTTGTACACTATATGCAAGGTATATAGATTTTGTAATAGACTTTTTTTTGTAAAAAGGATAGCTAGCATGAAATCAGCGGAATTTGCATTGCGATAACAACCAAGCCTAGGTTTGTACCATTATGTTTTCCCTGTTCCTATTTTCCCTTAGCAACCTTAATGCACTATTATTCTCATAAATTGCTCCATATATGGAATAACCTAATAAAATACACAATGCAACTTGACCAATGAATACGTCTATGATAATTAAAAATAATTAGATAAATCCGTTCAATATTTCTCGAGTTATAAGCTCATTATGACTGTATGTCACAAACAAAAAGACCTTTTACAATTGAGTAGCTAGACGATCCAATTGTCACGGTCTCATGGTTAATCTTCTAGTTTTACGAATGCATTGACCTTGCTTGATGTCTCATTTTACTGAAGTGAATTTACACCAATTTCTCTAGTAGTTCATGTGACTAAGACATAATAGACATACGCAGTTAACATATCATAACCATGATCTAACAAAGGGTAATTTAATAAATTATAATTTTAAAAAAAAAAACACACTAATTTAATTAGGTATTAATTTACTATTAGCTATTTCAAAAATTTGAAGAGTGTTAAAATTTTATTTCCTATTTTCTAGTATCAAAACAGTATCAATAGTAATTATTACTTTTTTATACTATACGGATGTCAACGCTTAGTTCAAATTTCACTTCATAAAAATCACTAATTCAAAAGATCCTGGTCAGGAAAAAATTATTAAATTATTATATTTCCATCCGTCCTTGATAAGTGTCCAAAGTTTTAATTTAATTACACGCTTTGAAGTCAATTAAAATTGAGTTCGTAAAATCCGTTACATTATAAAGCGTAATCCGTAAGTAAATAATGAAACGTAATAATAATTAAGATGGTACGGAAATGTAATGCGCATACCACCTAGTGTGAAAGTGTATCTCTGTAGCTCCAGAGAAAAGAGATCCAGGTAGGCTGCTGTCACAAACAAAAAGACCTTTTACAATTGAGTAGCTAGACGATCCAATTGTCACGGTCTCATGGTTAATCTTCTAGTTTTACGAATGCATTGACCTTGCTTGATGTCTCATTTTACTGAAGTGAATTTACACCAATTTCTCTAGTAGTTCATGTGACTAAGACATAATAGACATACGCAGTTAACATATCATAACCATGATTTAACAAAGGGTAATTTAATAAATTATAATTTAAAAAAAAAACACACTAATTTAATTAGGTATTAATTTACTATTAGCTATTTCATAAATTTGAAGAGTGTTAAAATGTTATTTCCTATTTTCTAGTATCAAAACAGTATCAATAGTAATTATTACTTTTTTTATACTATACGGATGTCAACGCTTAGTTCAAATTTCACTTCATAAAAATCACTAATTCAAAAGATCCTGGTCAGGAAAAAATTATTAAATTATTATATTTCCATCCGTCCTTGATAAGTGTCCAAAGTTTTAATTTAATTACACGCTTTGAAGTCAATTAAAATTGAGTTCGTAAAATCCGTTACATTATAAAGCGTAATCCGTAAGTAAATAATGAAACGTAATAATAATTAAGATGGTACGGAAATGTAATGCGCATACCACCTAGTGTGAAAGTGTATCTCTGTAGCTCCAGAGAAAAGAGATCCAGGTAGGCTGCTGTCACAAACAAAAAGACCTTTTACAATTGAGTAGCTAGACGATCCAATTGTCACGGTCTCATGGTTAATCTTCTAGTTTTACGAATGCATTGACCTTGCTTGATGTCTCATTTTACTGAAGTGAATTTACACCAATTTCTCTAGTAGTTCATGTGACTAAGACATAATAGACATACGCAGTTAACATATCATAACCATGATTTAACAAAGGGTAATTTAATAAATTATAATTTAAAAAAAAAAAACACACTAATTTAATTAGGTATTAATTTACTATTAGCTATTTCATAAATTTGAAGAGTGTTAAAATGTTATTTCCTATTTTCTAGTATCAAAACAGTATCAATAGTAATTATTACTTTTTTATACTATACGGATGTCAACGCTTAGTTCAAATTTCACTTCATAAAAATCACTAATTCAAAAGATCCTGGTCAGGAAAAAATTATTAAATTATTATATTTCCATCCGTCCTTGGTAAGTGTCCAAAGTTTTAATTTAATTACACGCTTTGAAGTCAATTAAAATTGAGTTCGTAAAATCCGTTACATTATAAAGCGTAATCCGTAAGTAAATAATGAAACGTAATAATAATTAAGATGGTACGGAAATGTAATGCGCATACCACCTAGTGTGAAAGTGTATCTCTGTAGCTCCAGAGAAAAGAGATCCAGGTAGGCTAGGCTGTCTATTTCAAGAACGATGCTATGCAGCGGAGTAAATTGCACCTCATGATGAAGAAACCAGACCTCGTATAACAAACAAATAGAAGGGAGAACAAAGAAGAAGATTCAGTATAATGTTGCGGATATGAAAATAACACAATTGTAAAAAAAAAACACAAATTATAAAAGCAAAACGAATAACTCGTACTGATATGTTTACAGTTACTAAAAACGTCCAGGTTTCTGTTTAATTTATACGCAGGCGAGCTGTTAAAAATATTTATAAGATTTTTGTTCAACACAGTACCATATCGTGTAAATAAGGTTGCTTTGACTCGTTCAGTATAAAACATGTAGATACGTACACGTGTTAAAATAAATACAGTAAAAGGTTTTTTCGAAAAACCAAAATAGTTCTTTAATATTTATTAAAACAAATGACTATCTGTAGAAATAGATTTTCGAGTATAGAGCATATACTATAAACTACCTGAAACCGAAGACGTTACCAGTACATATAATGTCTGCATGTGTATTTGTCCGGGCTTATTTTCGAAATAATATAATAGAATCAATTTTAACGACTTTCGTTTACACTTAGAAGAACTTTCAGGATTTATTTTAGGCTATATAATTCTATGTAAATTTTTATCAACATGAAAATCTGGTAAGATGTTTTTAGTGAAATTGGATGAATAACCGAATAAGTAATAAAATATTCTTGTAGTTAACGCGTGCAAAGCCGAGGGTGAGGGCTTATTTTGAAATACTTTTAGATACCATAAAAAATATAAACCTTAATACCGAACTCTACTTATAAGATTAAAACTGTTATTTCAAAAAATCGTTTGATTTCTTTATTTATTTATCAACAACCTTAGGCATTATTTAAATAAAGCCTATTAATCAAGATTTGACACAATAATTTAAAAGATATTTTTTTTTTAAATAAATGTTATCACCTTTTCCAAACGAAACATTAAATAAACAACATAAAAGTCAATGCATTAAGCATAAATGAAACTCGGAAATAAAACTCGTAATTTATCGAAGGAAATTAAATGTTTTAAAACTAGTAAATTATGTTTTATTACATGATATGCATGATTTTATGCATTTATGCACACGACGCAACGCAGCATTGGTAACACAAAAGCCCTGAAGGGTATTTGCCGACCATAAAATTCTACATACAAATATTTTACATGTTACCGGCATTAAACTTAAATCAGGTTTTTCAAAAAGTGTTCTTGCGAATTGCTGTAATCTACCCTTCCTCGTGCTCTCTATGTATTTTTAAAATGAATCGTTACAAGCAATTTCTCTATAATTCGCCAGTTATTCTTCAATAAAAAAGTATATAATAAGTTTTAAATGTAATATGCATATAGTAATTTCAGACACTTCGGATCTTGGATTCTCATTAGTGAATCTTATTATGCATTGGACGCTTTGAATGGATCATATAATACTATTTGTTAACATAATTTATTCAAGTAATTAAATCCATATTAATCGTACTACAATTTCTGTTACCAACACAAGTGTATACAAGGTCATAGCGCACATGTTACCACATGACATATATAAAATATCTATTATTGTCCATGTAATAAAGTTTCTTAACTGATTGAGACTTCACTTATTGCATGCGTTGCTTACAGCAACTGGAATTTATAATTTACTCGAGTTACATTAAAAACCATTTTCAACTTTACCTAATTAAATCCTATACGAAAAAAATGTTGAACGTATGAATTGAAATTTGTTGAATGTTGAAATTAAAAAAATCTAGAATTAATCATGGGAAAGTTTACTTATGTTTAAAAAATAAATCATAATACTTTTTTTTATTCAATATTTTTAAATAAGCAATATTTATAACGAATAAACTAAACATAGCCAAGGACTTAGATACTAATCTTCCAGTAAAAGTTTTAAAAAGTTATGATTACAACACACATCAATCAGGACGGGGCGGCAGCACGATGTTTCTATAGAAGACGTGGCCTCAACGCGATCTGAGCGAGACCTCTTTTCTAGTAAATCGTTTAGGCTTCCCGACCCGACGCACGCTGTGTTAAAAGCATAAATATTTAAAAGACTAATATATTATAATATTATAAACTAGCCGAGGGCCGCGGCTGCGCCCACGTTTCATATTTTTTTTTAAGTGGAACCCTAATAATTTTTCAAAAAAATATTTAGTACTAAGATAAAGTAAAATATTTCTTAGAAATTATAGCACTTGCCCGTAAAACTCATTGAATCGGATTTTATTCAAATTTTTATGAGTTATTTTACGCGGAACCCATTTTTGAAAATTAAAAGTACCCTATGTTACTCGGAGTAACTTCAGCTATCTACCAAAAAATGTCCAGCAAAAATCAGAAAGCCGTTCTGGAGATTACCCGATACAAACAGACAGACCGACAAAAAATTTAAAAAAAATTTTTGTATAGTTTTTGGACATACATTCATGTCTATTTAGGAAAAAAACATTATATAAATATATTAGATGAATATAATATACGCAGATGAATTAATATAAGCAAGTGCATCATACATCAGTCGTTAATGTGTTTGAGTGATTTTAAAGACTTCCTGTGGCACACATACCTAATATATTGACTTTAAAGTTATATAATAATTCACGGCCACGTTATCGGAGGACGTGGCCTTGACTATACTAACTGTGGGTTTGTGGGTAAAGTAAATGTTTGCTAGCGTAGAAGTATATCGACACTATAACTTCATTGGACATACGATGTATAATGAACTGTCTTGTGTTCTGGAGATAATGGACAACTATGTACACACGTTTGTATTTATTATATTAATACTAAATGTGTTTCTTTCTAAGTATGCAAACAAGGGTATGTACGATAACTGACATATATTTTTATATATAATTCACACCAGTTGAATGTTTAATACAAAAAAAATAAGCTTTTCAGAATGATATAAAATTTAAAATATAACTAAATTCAATAGATTTTTGTTTCGGTTTTTTTCCATTCTAGGAAAAAGGTAAAGGTACTTGGAGCGTACAGCCAATTCGTGCATTTAAAAACGAAAACGCTATTTAAGAAGTTTTGTGGCACCTCATTATCATTCCTAATACACTTAACTTCAGAACAATAATCAAACTAATGACAGACCAAGATGCTACCAAAAACTCTTCTTGCATAGATTCTTAACCAATATTTTTTATACACAATATATCGTCTATTTTTTTATTTTATAATAATTAAAAGTCTTGCAAACTATGTTTACATGCACTTTGTGTTATTTTTGTCTCATATCCTTTGTTTACTAAAGCAACGATAGGCAAATAATATTTATTATTCAATTGTTTAAGTATATTAATTACGTATTTCCAAGAAATTATAGCCAATTGGCTATAATAGTAATTTCTTGGTAGTGTTATTACACTACCACAGCTTAAAATATATTTTACTATAACAATTAACCGCTGACCCGATAATGGTGTCGCGTGTAAAAATATACGTTTTGTAAATAAATTCAATGAAATATTGAATTTTATTAACTTAGAAATAAACTAAAATACAAAAGATATGATTTTCAAATCAAACCCTCATTAGTCAGAATATAAAATGTTATGAATAATTTTAAACTTACCTCAGCATTATATTCTTTCCACGGTGCCAACTGAGTTTCCGTTTCACGTTTCACGGGAGGACACAAACAAGGCAACCCTTTGCGGTCGCAGCGTTCTGAGGAACCTTGGCAACGATGCTCCAAACACAACCACATCTTCTTGACACGCACCGACCGCAACACGAATTATTGCCTTCGATTCTGACCTGTAAATATAACGTTTTAATTTCCCACACTTTACCACCATCTATCTATCTATCAAATTCTGTAATAAGCATGAGCTTTCTGTGAAAGAAAACGTCGTGAGAAAACTTGATCTGATAGTAGGGCATTTTCCAAAAATGCCCAACTGGGTAGGTACGAGCCTCAAGACGCCAAGCACCAAAAGGCATGTTCCGGCAGCATCACTTGAAAACCAGTCTAATCTCTAGATTTTGTGCGTTCCTGGGCCACACCTTTACCTAACATCAAATAAGATTATGGTCAGAGAAACAAAGTTTAAAACCTTCACGAACAAGCAACCTTACTGAACAAGCAACATCAAATTGTCTTATTCTCATTCTCAATGCAGGATACACATGGATCTATTAATTCATTTGTTTCCACATTTATTGCAACCTCTGAGACAATTTGGGTTTGTTTTTTTAAGCGCTCAAATGTACTTTCTACAATTAGACTAAGAGAGAAACTTTACGTCTAAGTTTTATATTTTAAAACTGACTTAAACCCATACAAAATTGAATAGGTACCCTTTTTCACCCATTTTATGGTGAGTTTCCAAAGAATGTATGTCACATTATAGGATATTAATAACTATTATACCAAAGTTAATCAAAAGCCGTCTATTTGCTTTGTGTGATTTATACACAGACAGAAAAAACATCATAGAAATGTGGTTCATCATTGATTATTTCCAGGTAATTTTTTCTCCGATATATTTTACGAACATTTACTGAATTACCTACCTCTAAGGAAATCCATAACTATGTTAATGTTTTTATGCTAAACTAATACTCATAAAACCTAGTAATCTTGTTCACAGTGAATATTTTCGTAAGTACGCATTATAATATTATGGCCATTAAAAAGATAAACGTTATCTGTTGCTATTACTAAAATGATAATTGAAAGTATTGTGTATATAAAGTCAATTAATTATTATTATATTTACCTCGATTTCCATTTATTTACTGACCGTTGTCAATGATAACTTCTCACCTGTAAATCTCACTTTGCCCGGAGGTATAAGAGAGTGCTGTGCAGCGTGTAGCATGTGTTGGCAGTACATCCCTCGCCATGTACTCTTCGATCCATTGTAATGCACGACCTGAACCACTATAGTCGCAGTAAACCACTGTAACAAATACAAAAATCGTCACTACATCGTTAGCCAATTCAAACGAGTCAATCTATCTAAATGTTAACATTTATTGACCAAAAGTTAAACCGGAAGAAATTTGGACCTTCTGAACGAGTGTTTAAGGCACTTAGTCAGCTAGCGCAAGGAGACCATACTGGTATAGACCTAATCTTGGAGTGCTTGCTACCTGAGACATCTATTACACGGTAATTTCTCCGTGCTAAGCCTATGGAAAACTACGGATCTGGAGTCGGTTATTTACACAATCCGATACCTGTATGTAGTGTGCAGGAGTTTACGGTGTATGCGTGTTATTAGGAGTGTGCGATACCCGCACACACTCCGATGGTGGCCCAAGACGTGCTTCGTTCGAAGATAGTAACAGATTAAACCTAGAAAAACTGGCTATTAAGCTCACGGATGGCAATAAAAACTGCTATGAAAGCCATGATTCAAGCCATGATTGCTTCGAAGTCTCAAAAAACATTTCTAAAGTCCTCTATTGTAACCACTTAGTTAACATGTCACGTGACAGATAATATAATAAACAATTGCCAGCTGGATGAATTGAATCGAGTAACATACGGAGCGGTCGATATCTGATGCTATCGGACGGACAGAGAAACCTTTGTCATAAATAGTTAGTTGATCGTTCGACATTGGAGGTAAGGTTCAATGAACTGCTGATAGTTCTGAGGAAGCTTTTCACAGGCTATAGTATCACCATTGTTCATTAAAACAATTATCACATATAAAGGCAGTTGTTTCGAATTTTAAGTTTAAAACTGTTCATTGTTTGACGAAGAAAGATTTTCATACTTCAAGGTTTTTGAATAATAGATCTAGTAGTGAGGCTAGATAATAGATTTATAACTTGATATGAAAAGCACTCATCTTGAGAATTGAGATATGAAATATATGTTTAAATAGAATATATATACAAACATTTACTTTCATTTTTTTTTTTATCGAATATTAAATTTTGTTTGAGTAATTAAATTAAAACTTGTTTTTTTCTTCTACCGTTTGTAATTACAACAATAAACACAGTGAATTGGAAGAGGTTGTTCAATATTTTCGTGTAATAAAAAATATCTTATAAAGTAAAACAAAAAAAGAATTATCTTAGACGTTTCATAATAATAAATCTGAGATAAAAATCTGTTTGTTTACTGATGACTTCAATGTTACTTATAATACAATCTCTTTAGACTTTATTGCGTCAAACGAAACAAAGGTACAGATTACGTAATGTAGATAGATATATATTTTTCTAACTAGCTAACGCCGGAAACCAGTGACCGCAAGGGTCTTTACAGCTTCAACGTGACTTTGGGGACGAGTCCTGAAGGCACTCAGCCGCAAAAAGGTAACTCGCTATCTAAAATCATGTAAAATCTAGCTAGATACTAGAGTTTCATTACAAAAATAGTATCTATTCCAGAAATCATCCAACATCACTATATATGTACAGCAATAAATTTTATAACATAAAAAATTAAAACATAATGGAATTTTTCGCCATTTAACTTAATGGCAATCTGTGTTATGTGTAGTACCGTAGGTAAATATACTTCAATGGTTATATAAACGATTTTCTGCCAGTGGTATGTGGATAACGACATTTTATATAAACTTCTATGCACTAGAAAAACGATGATCATCTTACTAAAACATTCCAGAGAGTTTTTGTGGCACCTCAGAACACATTCCATATTATTATTATTACTTATTTCCAAAATATTTGGGCACAAAAACAAGTTAATGAATTAAAGATAAGATCTACTACATAACAGAGTGAGATCCCTCCAAAAACTCATAATGTATAATGTAAATTATAAACATATTAGCTGTGTGCCGCGGCTGCACCCGCTTTTCATGTTCTTCAGTGCGTTTTAATTTTTTTTAATCGAACCCGAATTATTTACCTTAGTTTTTAGGTACTAAGATAAATTAAAATGATTTCTCACATATGCAAACACTTGCCATCGAAACTGTGGTCTGAATAGAGTTTTATTAGAAAATTAAAGATTTTTTTTTTACGCGGTACCCTATTTATTTTCGAAAAAAACAAAAGGTCCCTAACTTACGCGGAGTAACTTCAGCTATATAAAAAAAGTCCCGTCAAAATCGGTTCAGCCGTTCCGGAAAATACTCGTAAGAAACAGAAGACAGACAAACATTTTAAAAATTGCATTTTTGGTATAGTTGCACATACGTATATACATTGATATATATTTAGTTAAAAAAATATATATATATTTTCATACTACAAACAGACACTTCAATTTTATTTATTAGCATAGACAAAGAGCCGAAAATTCTTTGGCCACCTTAATAAAATCTGTCTTCTCAATAAAATTATTGTAATAAGTTAATTTTTAATTAAGACAATTAAGTCTAATAACATTGCAAAAATATTAAGCTGTAATTTTTATTACAAAAGCAAACGTTTGTTTTTGATTTAAGAAAACTATGACCTTGCTTATATTCAAAGTGTCACGCGTCTTAGAACGTAAAATCAATTACATGGTTCTCAATAGAGAAAAACATTTGGAATTCACATATTTAAATCTTACTACTTACTTACTTATACTATATATAGATTAACTAACTGGTGTTTTATATGTTTGTGCATATAACATTTCATCTACATATAACTAACCTAAAAAAAAAAAAAAAATGAATGAACAATAATGAGTCTTTTGTTTTTATTAGCGGAATAAAATCGAAAAAAAATGAGAAAGGCTCGATAGAATTCAAAACTGGCACTGACTCCAAAAGTATTTAAGCAGATTAATAAAGTAATTATTTATTGACTTTCTAGTGCATTATTATAGTTTATTCTGTTGAAGTCGTTTTGTTTTTAACTTAAAAAGTTTTTTTTTTCTCTACTTTTCTTTTAAGTATGTACTTTTAGGTATAGCTGTAAAGCTTACGTCATAGCCTTGGAAACGAATATATGAAACACGTGTAAGTGTCTATAATATTTCAGGGTTTTTTTTTTCTCAATTTCCCTGAGTTCCACTTATCAGATCGTGATCTGGTTGAATTGAGACCAACTCGGAAGTGTACTCCTTCGATTAAAAAAGTTTGCAAATCGGTCCACAAATGAAGGAGAAATCGAGTAACAAACATACAAAAAAACATACAGACGAATTGATAGCCACCCCCTTTATGAAGTCGGTTAATACTAATAAAAGTCATTTTTTAAAAATTACGCTTAAATCTATTTGCAAAACAACAACTCAATTTATTTTACCAAACATCGATGTGTATGTGTGCTGGGAATCTCTATTTGATCAATCGAACCCAATAAAAATATATTAATAATCACAAAGTACTCGTTTCTAACAAATCGTTAAAAAAAAAACATACACACAAATTTATAATAACCTCCTCCTACTTGAAATCGGTTAAAAAATCAATGACAGTAAGTCTCGATAGATGATTTCGTATACAAATAATTAAACAATCCACTAACAATTAACAAAAAAAAAATTTTTCAAAAAATACAATTAGTCAAAATAACTCTTTATAACTTCTTCTTAATGCCAGAAAAATCTCGTCAAAATCGGTTCAAGATTAGCCGGAAAAAAAGACTGATATATAAAAATTTCAAAGTTGTGTTTTTGGTATAAGCACCTTATATTTATTAATAAAGCGATGATGGTTTAGTTGGTAGTGCGGTCGGATTTCGTGTCAATGGACGCGGGTTCAAATCCACCTATGCTACTCTAAAATCAGCCTGAGCCTTCGGTGAAAGAAAACATTGTGAGGAAACCATTGGTGGCAGAGCATTTTAAAATAATAATCCCCGCCCGCTACCATCCTCAAGTAAACAACCTGTCGCCAAGTACCAATAGGTGTGTTCCGGCAGCATCACCTGAGAACCAGTACCTCTAGGCTTAGTGTGTTTACCATCCTGGACAAAGCGCTGAATCTATACCGTGTAAAAAATGTATTTATTAAAATACTGTTATTTTGATATAACACGGACAGATCAATTTTATTTATTCGTATATATATTAATATTATATGCGAAATAGCAGCTAGAACAGAATAACCATATATATATACACACAATAATTTATGAAGCTATGAATATTGAAGACGGAAAAATAACAATTCCATTATGTTAGACGTAATTTATTTTGCAAATGGTGAACGTCGAGTGACAAAAATATTGCCATGGGAACATAATAACATTGGCGCCAATGATTTAAATTGCTAATTAGTTCATACTATTTGTTTTGTACGTTTAAACTAAAGCCGTTTTGCATTATTAACAGTTTTAGGAGTTTGTTTAGTTGCTTTAAACAATGGGAATTAATACTTTTTAGAATAATATTTTCGTTAGGGTTAACGATTGCATTTGGTGTTTTTGTTTGTGGTTGCTTAGTGATTTAAAAAACTATATCATTCAAAAGGAAAATGAACACTATACCTAAAATAAAAATAAATTAATACCTACAGATATTTACTAATCATCCAATTGTAATACTAATTTCTTAAATTTTATATTTGAATTTGAAACATATCTAAAACATTTTTAAGCAAAAAAAATACATTAAAAATTTATACACCTAATACAGGATTATATTTATCACTTTATACAAATAAACTATTTCATAGATTCTAATATTAACATTTTATTTATTATATAAATTAGATAAATTTAAATAGGAAATTATCATAACAATAAATATTACACAAGTACATGAAAAATCTCAGAGATTTGCGTAGATCGTGTGACAGTCATTATTTGTTATGTACCGAGCTTGAGTTAACGCTATCATACCACTAATGCATGTTATAAATTTATTTTGTACAAATCACATACTGTCAACTCTGTAAAACATGAAAATATTTATTATGAGATACAGGTTAAGTAAAAAGAACTTATAACTTATTTATTGTTTAAAAATATTATAGTTTATTCAACTTACGCGAGGACGGTCGGGCACACCTAAAACATCCAATATATATCGGTTTGCCAAAAACAATCGACAAATATAGGCATTGGCCTTCATAACAAACATAAATAACCGATTTCCGAACGTAATCTAGCAAGCCAAATAACTTGTAAATTACTTACTATGATATTATTTCAGCTAATTAATTAAATTTATATGAAAAGGTAGAACTATCTCAAGATCAAACAACAAGACTAGCAGCCGTCGAACGCAACAACAATAATAGTGAGCAATGGGCCCGAAGATCAAATGTCGAAATATATGGCATTCCGGAGAAAAAAAAACGAAAATCTAATCGAAATAATTCAGATTATAGCTAATCGTACAGAGTTTAAATTGAATCCCCATACCGATATCGATTTTGTAACAAGGGTAGCACCACAGAAAAATTTTAATTCAAAACAAGTTAAACCAATAGTAATAAAATTCTTATCTCGTTGGCGTAAAGATGACTTTTTAACTCATGTAAGAAAACTTAAGTTAAAATGTTGTGACATTGGTTTTACAACTAGTGATAGAAACATTTATTTCAACGACCATCTTACCAGTTTTAATAAAGCCTTGTTACAATCTGCTAAAAAAACTTGCCAAAGATAACAATTACAGATATGTTTGGGTAAAAAACTGTACAATTATGGTTCGTCAATCTGATACTAGTCCAGTTTTGCATATCCTTAGCCTGAATGATTTAAACAAGATTTTGTAGGAGTTATTGTTAATATTAAATATCTAGTTATTTTTCTTCCATTGTACTTTTGCTTAATTATGATTTTTTGTATAATGTTTATTATAACTGTTGTACTTTTGATACAAGTTTGCAACATATGTTTATTCTTCTTTATGAGATATGGTGTTGAATCTAGGGTCATCATTTTATACGGTTTATATTTTTTCTTATGTAACACGTTAATCACGATTGTATTTATGGGTTTGTCTGTTTACATTTTTATTGAATCTCTTTGGATATCAATGTTTATAAGTTTTATAGCCTCTTTGATTTATAATCAACTTACATTTTTTTTTTAATGACTGATACGCTTCAATTATTCTATCAAAATGTTCGAGGTTTGCGTACCATAACTAATATTTTCTCCCGAAACCTTACGCTAGTTAACTACGACATAATTTGTCTGAGTGAGACATGGTTAACCGAGGGTATATTTGATTCTGAATTTTTTGATCTGAGATATAATGTGTATAGATGTGATCGTAACTATGCCTCTCGTGGTGATCGTATGGGTGGTGGGGTTCTTATTGCTGTTAAGCGTAAGTATTCTGTTCAATCTTCAGTAGTAATTCCCATTGATGATTCTGGTGCTGAATCCTTAAAGATATCCATCCTTCTCAACAGTTCCCCTAAATTAACTTTACACATTTACTGCTTTTATATACCTCATTCTCAGCAACAGCATAAAATCCTTTGCGATTACTTTGAAGTAATATCTCACGAAATTCTTTGCTTACCGGATGATCACTATATAATGGTTGGTGATTTCAATATATCCAATGCAATTTGGACGCAAACTGATTGCCATAGTATTCTGTCTAATAGTAATAATAATGATATTTTAATACAGGCCTTGCATAGCTTCTTATGCTTTACGAGTCTAAAACAATATAACCGAATCAACAATACTCTTGGAAGACAACTCGATTTGGTTATCAGCAGTTGTAGTTGTACTGTCCTTGGTTCAAGCTTCCCACTTGTTAAGGAGGATGCCCATCACCCTGCGCTAGAAATAAATGTAGACCCTGGTAAAATGCGTACGATTCGCCCTGCCTCGGGAACGAAACGCTTATTTCATTCCGTGGACTATGAAGCAGTCAATTCTCACCTTCATACTATTGATTGGGATTGGTTACTTTCCGGACTGGACATATCTAGGGCAGCAGTAGATGTATTTTATTCTACCATGGAAAATATAATAGCCTCTTATGTGCCAGTAGTCTCCACCAAAATTAATACTCGTTATCCTGTTTGGTTCTCCAGGTCATTGACAAAAATTATCTCGGAAAAATTAAAATATCATAGGAAATGGAAAACCTATGGACGCATTAGCGACTACGATTCCTTTTGTTTGTTACGTGAACGTCAAAAACGAGTACAAACCATCTGTTATGATAACTATATTCGTAACTGTGAACATAAAATAAGTAAAAACAGTAAGTTTTTTTGGTCATTTATAAAATCTAAGAAATCTTCCTTGGGCTTTCCTGACACTATGTATTATGGAGACATATCCTCATCTGATGGGAATGAGATAAGTAATTTATTTAATAATTACTTCCAGTCTGTTTTTGTTAATGATCTAATGAACACAAATATTGTCACAACAAAGCTGGAAAGTAATTTTAACCTATCATTGTCCTCTTTAACTATTACGCTGGAAAGTACTTTACAATATTTACAAAACTTAGATATCAATAAGGGTAGTGGTCCAGATGGTTTGCCTGCAATCTTCCTAAAATCTTGTAGTCTGAATTTAGCTTACCCTATTTTTATCCTATTTAATAAGTCACTCCAATCAGGTATTATGCCAACTGTCTGGAAACGATCATATGTCGTTCCTGTCTTTAAATCTGGTGATAAGCATAATATACAGAATTACAGACCCATTTCTAAACTTAGTATAATTCCAAAAGTTTTGGAAAAAATCGTCTACGATTTAATCTTCTCCTTACTTAGAAACATCATTATTGATCAGCAGCATGGATTCTTGAATAATAAATCAACCGAATCCAACCTGTGTGAGTTCATCCATCGCATATCAAAAGATATGAATCAGGGTTATCAGGTGGATGCTGTGTATACCGACTATTCGAAGGCTTTTGATAAAATATCACATTTTTTGCTTTTACGCAAAATCGAAGAAGTTGGTATACACGGGGACCTTCTCCGTTGGTTAACATCATATCTCCGTGAGCGGAGCCAAGCGGTTACTATTAAGGGCCACTGTTCTTCCTTTGTGCCTGTCACTTCAGGTGTTCCCCAAGGCTCTCATCTCGGTCCTCTTCTATTTAATTTATATATAAATGATGTATTTCCAATTTTTATTAATTCTAACATACTTCTATATGCAGATGACATGAAAATCTTTAGAACTATTAAAAAGTATTCAGATTGTTCTCTTTTACAAGATGATCTTAACAGTCTATGTTGGTATTGTGACAACAATTTACTTGACCTTAATCTAAATAAATGTAGTGTTATAACTTATGCTAGAAAAAATAAACCTATTACTTATAATTATCATCTATATAATAAACCACTAAATCGAGTAACCGATATGAGAGATTTGGGTGTACATCTTGATACTAAATTATGTTATAATAATCATATTAACATTATAACAGCCAAAGCGTATAAAATGCTTGGCTTTATTCTAAGGTCGGGGAAAGACTTCTATTGCCCATCAACTCTTATTCTTCTTTACAACTGTTTAATTCGGTCTATATTGGAGTATGCTTCTACAGTGTGGAATCCATATTATAATAAATATATAGATATGATTGAAGGAATCCAATACAAATTTGTCAAGCACTTACAGTATAAGTTTCATAGCAACCCATCACTTCCTAAATTAACTTCCCTACATAAACGAAGGATACAACGAGATCAAATGTTTCTATTTAAACTAATCCATAACCTTGTTGACTCCCCATATCTTCTTTGTGAACTAGGTTTTAGGTGCCCTAGGCCTAATGCCAGAAAACAGTTTTTATTTGATGTTCCTCTCTGTAGGACTAACTATGTTGCAAACACATTCCTGTATAGGACTTGCAATTTATATAATTTATACTTTAATGACTCCGATATATTCTTTATTGCAAACACATCGTCTTATAAAAGAGAAATTAGAGCAAAGTGTGATATATTATATGTTTAAGGATTGTGTAAATATCTATGGTCAATTTGGATTGGAATTCATTCTTTTTTGTTTTTTTTTTTTTTAAATCTTACCGTTAATGTTGTAATTAGTATATATTTATGATGTTGATTTTTTTCTGAGGTGCTTTTTGTTTTTTTTTTGAGTATATTTTTGTTTTGAGTGGAAACTTTATTGGGTGTATGATCTTGTTTTATAATATTTAGTAATTAGTCAAATAAACTGTATGTTTCCCTAAAATAAAATAAATAAATAAATAAATAAAATGAATATAGTTATTTTTATTGATATGAACTATTTCATAAAATTTCTACTTACAAATTTTAAGTTTTGATAACAATATATTAAAAGCTCTACTAATAATGTAATTTAATAAGATTGTTTTCTCAGATAATAAACCTTCTTCTATACATTATCATGAGTTCATTATCAATGACTTTTGGAATTTCGCTACATTTTTAATTAAGAATGTCTAATTATGTATCTATGTTAAACTATGACGAAATATTATGTACGAAAACATTTACAAAGTTTAATGTTGTGTTACTTTTACAAAACCATTCATTCATCAATAATTCCTTCATTCAAACCATTCATTTAAAATATGATAAAACTCCTACATATATATTTTTAAAGCATTTTCCTGAGCATTTGAATATTAAAAACACCGATTACGTTGATTAGATAAAACAATTGATAAGTCATAAATCATGAAAATATTCTTTTACTACTTCAAACAATGTATTTGAATTGTAATACGTAAGTAGGACATACATAAATCTTTGTTAACATTGTTCTAAAGGTTATTAAATAGTTTAGTTGTCCAGACCATAATATGGTGAGATTTGTACACAAATATATGATAATATAGATCCTACTAACATAAAATATTTTTGTTCCATTTATTCAGTTGATTGTTTAGGAACAGGCAAAGGTACTACTAGACCATACAGCCAAAAAAGTTGAGTTTACAAAAAATATGTCATTTCAGGTCACAACATTATGCTACACAAAATTGTTTCAAAATTAAAAATACGAATGTACCAAAACATCAAATTGACTTTTATTATTACATATATATATAAAATAACACAACTTTAAATTACATTTAACTTACGATCCGTTTGTGAAATTTATAATACAAACTTTAATTCGAGAGATCTCAAGAACATTGTACGTTTGCTTCGAGTGATAAAAAATTGTGCAAAAAATTGAATTCGATTATTAAATTGTCGAGAAGATTTATAATATTCATTAGATGAAAGGGTACATATAATAATACATACAAAAATTATCAACAGATATTACATTATTGTTATTGTTATAATTAGATGTAATATAGAAATAAATAAATCTGTTTAATACAATTTTATTGTCGAAGTTAATTGTTCAGGTTATATTAAACAATTTATTGAAAGTTTACATTACTACGTTGCGTTATGTATTGTTACTATGAGAACAGGGTGGAATATGGGACATCTAAAATTGAAATAACATCTATTAACTACGTTTAAAGTAGCTTTATAAAGATACTCTACATGATAAAAATGACTATTCATAATTTTCCAAAACTTGAAAATGACCATTCTTTTCGGAATATTGAATATGTCGATTACCCATAAAAATGAGACAAAGGAAAACAATGAAAAGCTGGCGTAAACGCTAGGTTAGTGCTCAAGGGGTTAAAAACCTTCTAACCGTATTTACTATATCATACAAGTTCAAGTCGAAATTCCTTTTAAAAAACATTTCAGTAAAATCGATTAAGCTGTGTAAAATTTTATACTTCAATAATGTTTGTAAACAGACCTATACCGGCTTATTAATTCATATGAGTGCGTGCTTGTGTCTGTGTGTGTGCGTGTGTAGGAACCGAAATTATTTTTTTTTCGCACATTGCGTGTTGTTTTTCTAACGATGATTCGCGAAGCCGAAATAGACGCAAGGCGCGTGTACATCGGCGCGACCTTGATCGAGTCAAACCCGGCACTCGGGTTGTCCTGTTATTAACTATTATATAATAATAGTAATTAGAATGACACGCCTCGATAATAATAACAACTAATAATATTTTATTATAACATAGATAACATTTAATTTATTCTTTTAACCGGCAGTATGTTATCTTTGCACTCGTTTTAATAAATAGGTACTAGTAATTGCCTCCTATGATCGAAATTCGACTATAATTCATTAAAGTTTTAAATACTGTTCTTTTATTATTTAGTAATATTTTTTTTTAATGTTAACAAGTTTTTTGAGCTTTTCGTTGTCAATTACCTACTTCAAGAATAAACATTCTTTCCAAGAACACAATGTGACATGATTGATAATCATAAGGGATAAAGGTGAACGTGTGTGTGTGTGTGTGTGTCAAACGCACGGTAATGTGTGTAATATTAAAAAGAATGTATTTCTATTTCATGTTAAAAATATTAACTTTACTGCATTTCTTCCACATATAAACTTTAACTGTGTCAAATTTCAACCATATATCATTCCGCGTAATTTGCGTAAATATATAGATAAAATTCATATGGATCGTTTTAATAAAAACATAACCAAATCGTTCGCATGTATAACAGATTGTGTTCTTTATCCATTACCTCCACTGTATTACTGCGATGCCAATTTGTACGATTATAATAAAGACGTACGATAATTTAACCATTGGTACGATATACGATAACAATTATCTGACGAATAAACATAATGTATAACTAATAAGTATCAATGTGTAGGTAATTGTATTTCTTTTATAAAGTTCTTTTTTTTTTAATGTGAAAGTACATTTAATATATACACATGTGTTATACATCCTGTTACATAAGTACATATAATAGAAAAAAAGGAAGTAAATACCATAAGGTATTTCGTAATTAGATAAAACAAATCATTATTTACCCGTGTAATGTAACTGGCTATTGAATTGTCACGTAAAAAAAACTTAAATCTACTTGTATCTGTTCTTGGCAACATTATTGATCGTTAACTGAAGCAACGTATGTACCGACTATAGATTATAACACTCAGAACGGCAGTAGTCGCACACGGAGTGAAAACATTTCACGTTAGCCTTAAAAGGCTACGTACTTCTTTCGTTTCGTGCTAGTGTGATTAGGTAATTCCGTCTCGCTTACACACACGCATTTTTTGGCTTCAATTTTAAGCGAGTTTTTGTATGAAGGAGTTGCTCTTAGAATTATTACTCTATGGTGCCGTGTCTATATCGATCATGCGACAACAGTGTGGTTAGTTTCTGTCCGCGATTAAAAATAAATATATAAATCCATTTTATCACCTCCTCTGATTCCGACGGGACCTTGATTTTAGACAAACATTTGCGGTACAGTTAACATAAATATATCCAGTACACCTAAACTTCAATATTATTAGGTATTTGTAAATGGTATCAAATATCATAATATAATTTTAAAATCTTATATTGTATAGGCTTATTTTTTTGACCAAAATCTCACCTCATGTTAAGTGATAATTTAGTCCAAGATAGAACACACTAAACATAGAGGTATTGGCTTTCAAGTGAACAAACTTTATTAGTTTTAGTAGACAGATTTACAAACATGAGGATGGTAATTAACCAGGTAGGCAATAGGCATTATTATAAAATACCCCACCACCATGCTAAGTTTTCTTCACCGAAAGCTCAGGCTTATCTATAGAATTGTATAGCTAGGCTCGAAGCTACGTCCATTGGTACGAAACCCGACCACACTACCGAATAACCTATCATCGCTTCAAAAACATCAAAATAATAACCTTTTGATTTCAATTTCAAATTGTTTTACTTACCAGGCGTGGCTTAATGTATTTAAATGTGAGGAGAAATAATTTGTTTGTGTATGTATTCTACGAATATATATGTAAATTATGTCAAATTTAACATCGCAAAATTCGCCACATGAGTAGGTCACGGTTTAACAAAAGGTTGAAAACATCTGCTTATTAATCAAATTCAAACAATTGTTATTCAACATACTCATATATTATATATTGTTTTTCATCTAAAATTGAGTCATCGCTAAAAATATAATCGGCATATAATATGGTAAGATAAAGTTTAAAATATCTACTTAAAAATTTAAATATTAATGATTATTTTGCTTTAAAATTAATTAGAACGTAAAAAATATTAAGACTAAAATTCGCAATCAAATTTCAAATGGCAACAAAGATAACAGACTAGAAACAAGTTCCGTTCCTTTCGACCTTGAATATTGAAATTTATGCCAAACACGTGCCGCGGCTGTGTTAGCTTTATTTTCTTGTTGACTGCTGGACTATAATAATGTTCGTAATGATTAGGCCCTCCGTAAAATGGAACGTTTCTCTATATAGTTGTCTAATCTGTATTATGTAGTGTATTCATTTTATTGTTTATCTCTGGTAGTGTATATTACACAGATTTACGTAACATGAGACATCGAGTTTTTGGCGGGATCTCAGTCTGACATGTAGCAGTTGTTTTCTTTAATTCGTTAAACTTGTGTATTTGATTCGATTGATGAAGGCGATACGTTACGGAAATCCATCGTAAACAATATGGTTGTTCGCGTAGCCTCTTCACGAGACATCCTCAGATCGATGTAGACTCTTCCGTTCACACTTTTTCATTCGCCCGCTTGCCTCAGATTTTATATTTAAATAAAATGAAATTGTTATAAGTTTTAAATTTTCTATAAGAAAAATTGAATTGTATATTTCTTTATATATAACTATTTATTATATTTAATAATAATAAATTATTGTATGTTAGTATAAACAAATTAGTTTCCAAAAGACGTGATAGCTGAAAATCATCTCAAACGCAGTTAGCAAAGTTTAAAATCAATCATATATTATTTGTGTATTTGATTCTATATCATGTAATCTTGATGGCTTTTCGTGTCATATAGTTTAGTTATTGTGTTCAAGTTAAGTTTACTATAGAAGACAACACGTAGCATATATTCTGAGGTTCCGACAAAGCTCCATGGAAAGTTCGAGCAGAATGGGCCATCGTTTTGCTGAAGCTTGGTAACGCTGATACACGATTGATAATGCATCTTATCAACATGGCATTGGCACAAATTGTGTACACAGATTGCCATTATCTAAGAAGGAGAACGTGAGAGATCATTGAGCTGAGGATTTAAAGTCTAGTTTACTAAAATTCTCATATAACCTACTGGCCTACATCTGTTATAACTATTATAAGTGGATACCTACCGTATTTACTTAAATATTATTATAACTAATCTAAATGTTTAAAAATATATTTATTGCTATTATTCATCAACTCTTATCAAAGATATCTCTTTGGCGATATCGATTGACGTAATGGAATTATTACATTTTGGCAACAATTTCATTGAGTGAAATTTGTACAAAATAACAACAAACAAGTTTTTATCAGTTAATTCCGATTGATATCCACAGATATTGTATACGAAGCGATACTTAACGATTTAAGATAAAACATAATCTTATTTGTTTGAAAAATATAATATTTTTGCAGTATAAAAAAATGAAACAACTTCACGCGAACTATGTATAATGAAATATGTCCAGATGATCATAGTATTGTTTAAGTGTGTCAAAGCGATGGTGGCTCAGTGACTGTTTTTTTAAGTGAAATCTTCTTTAGCGGCGTTGAGCTATTCGTGGTAGGAATTTTTTTATAGATTCGCGTCACCAATTCTATGACGTCAGTCAACATGCTACAGTATGGCAAGTATCAGATGGCCCTCAAAGATAAATAATAAAATATATAATTACACCGCCTATCATATGTCTTGATTATGAATAAACTAGGTGAATACACAGACGTCAGCCGTCAACATGCACTACAGTATGCCAAGTATAAGATGGCTTCAAGTGCTGACGCTCAGAGATAAATAATAAAATGTATTCATTTTTTTTCGAACTGACTAACACTGTTGACCTGGAACCGCCTTTACAGCTTCACCATGACTTTGGGGGCAAGTGCTGAAGGCACTCATCCGCAAAAAGGTAACTAGCACAAGGATTACCAAAGTGGTACGGACCTTGGCTTAGCCGTTAACTGGGTGTAAAAATTCCACGGAATGTTGAACGTAGCTAACCCCTACATTTTTCGTCGTCGTTGTTCGTCGTACATAGGCCAAACAAAGTGGACAATCGCAACAAGAGTCAAAGAACACATAGCTGCATTCAAAAACCAGCAAACACAGAAGTCAGCCATCGCAATACATCTACTGGAAGAGGGCCTCAATCATGATCAACATCATGATCATGTATCGAATTACATGAGCCAAAAATCCTGTCTACATATCGCTTCTATTATCCTAGAATAGTAAGCGGAGTGATTGAAATGAAAAAACATAATTATTTCAATCGAGAAGACGGATTAAAACTATCTTCGGCGTGGAATCCAGTTATTGAAAAGCCAATACCTCGCAGACGATCGACTAAGTTTAAAGAGGATAAAGTGAGTGTAGTGCGTCAAAATATAATTAATTACCATAAACAGACGAGGGTCGTTTCCAATAATTACCCTACTGACACTGCGTCACTTCAGTCGTCTCTTGACCACGGCCTGTGTAATCAGGTCGAAACATCGAGAAAATAAAAATAAGCAAGTGCGCGTTCTAGACCCGAAAACATTAAAAAAATACATGTCGGCAATATACATGTAAGTAAATGAATGCATGTGCTAAATTTCGCAGAAACTAACATGCATTAAGTATTACACGCAAAATACTGTACACACACCTGCACACATAACGCATAACGCAGGTCCATAGGTCCTGTAAGGAACCTTTTTATTATTATATTAAATAAAACATGTAGAGCTTTGCTAGTTTTAAAATTCCCTAAAATGCCTTCAGCAGTCACCCCCAAAATCACGGTAAAGCTATAAAGGGCCCTTCCGATCAACAGCGTTAGCTAGTTAGAAAAAAAACGATCATCATACACCGGCCGTCCTGTAAATGCAAACGAAGACGTTGAATACAGCTAAATTTAATATAATATAAAAGAAATCAAATCAAATAATCAGCTAATTGGCATATTTCGATTGATATAGAATTACTTCAAGCGCACATGACCGCTTAAGATATCGAACTGATAATATGTTCAAATATAGTGTGATAATTATCATCATTCTCATGTCCTGTTCCCAACTCACTTGAGGTCGGTGCAGTGTGTTTTCTTCTTCCATATGTCTCTATCAACCGTCTTCTCATCATTTGAAGCAATGATGGCGCAGCGGGTAGTGCGGCCAGATTCCGCGTCAATCGACGCGGGTTCGATCCCCACCTATCCGACTCTAAAATCGGCCCGAGCTTCCGGTGAAGGAAAACATCGTGAGGAAACCATAGCATGGTGGTAGGGCATTTTCTAATGATGCCCGCCTGGGTAGCTACAACCCTCAAGTTTGAAAACCTGTCGCCAAATACCAATAGGTGTGTTCCGGCAGCATCACTTGAGAACCAGTACCTCTAGGCTTAGTGTGCTTACCATCCTGGACCACATCATCACTTAACATCAGGTGAGATTGTGTTCAAAGAAATAAGCCTATTCCGTGTAAAAAAAAAAAAAAAAAAAATTACTCCCTGTTCTTCCATATTATACCACTGACACTCCATCCGCCCTTTCTTCCTCTATTTTTCCATCTTTCCACATTCATATTCATCACTATTTTGTCCTCTTCCGCTTCCTGTCTTCTCATAACTTGTCCATACCACGACAAACGACTTTAAAACACCCTCTAATACATTCAATATAACATGATATTAAGATCATTTAATTTTATTAGTTATTATGGAAAATATATAAAACATAAACTGCAAACAAACGATATATTACGTGACATGAATAAAATATAGTTAGAGTATTGTTGAGAACAATAAGATATATTATCGTCTGATATCGTATGCGGAGTACGTGCAACCTTCTAAACATACAAACACTGGTTTTTATCGTCGCCGCTTAGAAACGTGTTTATGTATTTATTTAGCTAGATTTGTTCGCGTTTTTAACTGACTTCAAAAAGGAGTAGGTTCTCAATTCGCCTGTATGATTTTTGGACGTTTGTTACGCGATTTCTCCGTCAATTGTGGAGCGGTTTGTAATTTTTTTTAATTCGAAGGAATACACTTTCGAGGTGAAACCAAGTCAGTATCTGATCGGTGGATCTCAGGGAAATCGAGACTAATCCTCGAATATTATAGACACTTATACGTATTTCATATATTTGTATCCAAAACTATTAAGTAGGGTTCAAAACTATACCATAATGTAAGTACTCGTATAATTAACAATCTAAATTAATTCTCTTCAAAAATTAAAAAAATCTCTGTAAAAGTATATTCAAAAGGGGAAGTTTCTTTTTTTTTTTTAATTATAAAGTATGTAAATATAACGTCATTTTCTAAAAGACAATGGCTACAGTAAGAGTGACTATGAGTCTTTTGCCGAAGCTTGACCTATATTATCATTAGGTATATACGTTGTATAATTAACACCACTGTGTTACTTTTTGTGAATATATTGTGAAATCGATTAGAAAGTCCTAACAAAGGGCAATCATTTTATTTAAACTTTTTGAACTTCAGAAAAAATATTAAAACGCAAGCCTTAAAGAACTCGTATACAGAACTGTAATAAATTTCAAAATTAGAATAACCTGCATCGATTGTATCTCTCGTGAACTAGTCTCCCAACTTTACGTAATCCGGCGCCAGTAAGACGCAATCGTTTCTTTGTCCCGTTGAACTGGTATTATTGATCTACCCGGGAGGCTACGAGAGTAGGCCACGATGCGTTCAGGGTCAGATATGTTTTATATCTGTCTTTCTCTAGCGTAGAGCTTCGTCCCTTTCTAGGGCGCACTTGGCAACGACCGATCCCTACTCCCGGAAACTATTTGGAACCCTAATACGCAGTTTCTGGTTTGAAGCACTAGCGTAGTTTTCTGGATGACTCATGAAAAATATATGCGTACTTTTCAAAGCGTTTCTATTACAAAAAAGGCGTATTACAAAAAAAAATTATTTGAAAAATTTGCTATTGAGTAATTGATACAGTGAATTTTTCAATTGTTTCAGTTATAATACATAATTGAAATAATTATCGACAATAAGTTTTCTTTACCAGAATTTCTTTTGTTTCTGACTATGTCTTCAATCATACTCATAATAAAAACATCACGTTTCGAATTTAGCAGTATGATTGTTTGAGTTTTTGGATGAATCTTAGACTGCCATGTAGTGGTTCTTATTTTTTGTTCATAAACTCGCGTTATTTCAACCTATGTATTTAACACTGGAGGCATTTTACATGACATATTTTTGATTTTTATATTATAGTTACGCAAGTGATATTGGAAATAGTAATACTAATCTGGTTGCAACAGAATGTTCCTAGATATTTCAAGAACAAATCTTGCTAACAAAATCGTCACTAAATTTCCAGAGCTTTGTATGAAGACTTAAAATATAATTTATAATTCTATCTACGTGACACGTCGTGGCCATTAATTAGAAAGAAGAAAGACATACATGATTACCTTCTTTGTATGGTATATCATATTAACATGTATCATAAAGATTAGTAATAATACTTAGAAGATTGTGGAAAAATTGGAGATATCCGACGTCGTCTAGTGGAACGAGTTAGGAATACGGAGAATAGATCTTTGATTTGAATTTTAGGACTCTTTTTTAGACACTCTTTTAGTAGAACTGAATTTCTCTACGTGTTATGAAACTTTATTACGGGTTGCATGTACGATAAATATAGTCAAATCATATTTTGGTCACTCCTATGACTTTAAATAAACCTCAATTAACATTCAGTTGAAAGTACTACGCTTTCTAAGGTACAACATACACAATTTTTTATGTATTTATTAGGATGAAAAGAAGTCCTTATTGTTTACAATATAAGATATAAAATTGTTATCTGCTGCAATAGTAAATTCAAGAAAGAACTGAATAATTAAAATTTAATTGCATTATTGTACCACCATTTAAAATACGGTTAGCTTTCTAATAAATATCATAATAGTAATAGTGTCAAAGTTCTGGAATCAAACGGATATCGTGTCCCATAAAAGTAATTTCACAAACATCTAAACCCACATTTAGGTGAATATTTGGAGTGACTCCAACTTGAAGATGTAACGTGACCGCATATAATAAAATATGCTATTATTTGTTTGCATTTAATGTTACATTTACAACACCTTATGAAAATAGAACATATAAACTAAAAATACATCGCGCTATAAATGTTTTTGACAGGAAACGAAACACACACACACACAACTATTTCTAAATTGGTAGGAAATAAAAATGAAGATCAATCGGTGACTTTTTTTAATTTGACATATCATAAATCTACTCGTTCCTTGTGATGTTTTAACTTAATTTGTGTGAAACGCGTGTTTCTATTCTATGAAAGTTTCGATATATCACGGAATAAAATTTACAATTCTGTGGCTTGACACTTAAACGCGTGATTTTTGTAAAATTTTAATTAGAAAGCTCTTGCAGTGGATATAAAAAAAGTGCAAAATTTGAAGAATCTACACAGCGATAATGGCTCAGTTATTAGTGTGGGCGGATTCATTGTCGACGGACGTAGGTTCGATTATATACGTCTACTCAATTCTATAATGAGCCTGAGCTTTCGGTAAAAGAAAACATCGTAAGAACATCACAATATGATTCTGTATAGGGTATTTTCAAATAATACCCGCATGGCTAGCTACCACCCTTAAAAACGGAATAACACTACCAAAACTAAACAACTTCTAGACCGCGCATTTCAGGCTCATTCCACCAACAGTTGCTGGGTGTCTTCCATTTTTCCACAGCCTTCACAGTTGGAACAGTATATTTATAACAAGCATTAAAACTATCACATGTTCAGAAAAAGAGGAATCAAAATCACAGAGAGGGTCTCAGTTAGGAAATTCGCCCAACAGCATAATGTGACAAATACATAAATAATCCGTTTATCCAGTTCTGCAGAATTAATCGTTTAAAGTGTGATTCTCATTTGGCATAGCGCCATCTGGCGTCAATATTAGCGCAGATGATTTTCCACTTTCCCCGAAACATTTCCTTTCGCTTCCTCGATCCAGTTTATTAGCGGAACGGTCATGAAATAAACGTATTGGCCATCGATCAAAACCAACTGCACACTTGTTTATTACCATCAACAATTTTGTATACTTATTATATACAATACTCTACGATATATTTTGATAAAAATACAATAAAAAAAATGAAATTGAAAATATATTTAACATGCAAGGAAAAATGTAGAGTTTATTAATGTAAAATATATTATTTTAATCTATACTTATTCAAACAAAATAACTCGGACCTTTTATACAAACAATGATTTGAATATAATATTATGATTCAAGAAATACAATTTCACATCAAAAAAACAAAATGAATAAACATATAATCAACAATATTTTCGTTATAAGCAAAATACTAGTAATACAAGGAATTGCTGATTGTTACGTTCATATTAAAATTCTACTTACGAACTTACGTAAATATTCTACGCATCGAAAAATAATTTCACATTTCATTATTATTAATGAATAGACATCAATAGAAATTCTATCGTTTAATTAACCGACTTCAAAAAGGAAGAGGTTATCATTATATTTTTATTCGTCTGTATCATATTTTTTTGTATGCTTATTACGCGACTTCTCCATCATTTATGAACCAATTTACAATATTTTTTTAATCGAAGCAGTACACTCCAGTAATTGTCCCATTTTCACCAGATCAGGATCTGATCAGTGGAACTCAGGGATATTGAGAAAAAACCTCTAATTTTATAGTGACATGTTTTATATATTACCTAAGCTATAAAGTAGGCTACATAAATACTAAAAGTACCTACTTACACTAAAAGGTAGAAAAAAAAACGTTTTTTAATTAAAAACAAAACCGACTTCAAAAGAATAAACTATAAAAATGCAATAAAAAGTCAATAAATAATTACTTTGTTATTTTGCTTCGTTAATTTTGGAACCAGCTAGAGTTAAGCAATGTACTCATTTAAAAAGGGAACTAAGTACTTAAACTTTATCATAATTACATATAAGATAAATAAAGGACTAGGGTGATTTTAAAGAACAATGAATCAAAATTGAATATAATTAGCGACGTACATTTACACCATTTTGTTATCCATAAGCTAGAACAAATTTCAAAATTAACAAAGCAGATTAACAAAATAATTTTTCTTGACTTTTTAGTGCATTTTTATTCTTTCGAAGTCGGTTTTGTTTTTAATTAAAAAAGGTTTTTACATCACAACTTAATTTTCACAAATCACTTTAAGAAGCACGTCGGCAACGTCCCGAGGCGTGTTTCGTTCACCAACTAGGAAAGTTCCGGAACGCGCTGCCAATGACAGTGACCACATGTGACTACAGTAATACAGTGATATTTCATACAATAGTAATACATGCAATAATGCACGAAACATCATATACTTGGCCACAAAACGCAAGGGACATCGTGGTAACAGCCCCAACTGAGTTTCGCAGCATTGTGGCGCCCTTGCGAGTTACCATTTGTAGCCTGTAGCACTCGCCACAAAGCTCACATGAAATTATTAAGGTCCTTCAAGCCATCAATGTTAATCAGATTGGCAAAAACTAACTTGAGCAACGCTAGTCTTGTAACTTCAAAATAAATGACTACAATTTTACCTAGGTTTAATTTCGCAGATTTTAACTCAGGAAACTCCAAGCCGAGTTTCTTGACACTTTAGTGCCCTTGTGCTTATCATTTCGGCTGAGCGCCTTAAGCACTCGCTCTATTAATAACATTATTCAGGTCAAAAAATATCTATATCCTCAACTAATACAATTTGAAATGATTATTGTAACAAACTTTGAATGTGTCCGTCATCCTATGGTCGGTCAAAGTTATTACTTTTTAAGACTGACTTGCTAAACCTCGTTCGTCGATGCGTGATATCAACAACACACTTCAAACCAAAACCAAAGAAGAGCAAACTTTATTACTAGATAGTAATTATATATATATATATATTGCATCTGCTGTCTCGAACTTTGCGCGAGATCTACTTTATTCTTCCATGTAGATTTAAACTTTGGTTACAATAATATTTACTGTAAAGAGACGATTTAGTGTTCAATGCGTCTCCGTATCGGATCCTTAGAGGGATCTCTCACACCGTTCAATAATGAGCGCCTATACCTACCGAACAGTAAAGGTATGCTCCGGTAGTTCCTACTTAACAAACCAATAGGTGAATATCGTGTTATTTATGTTAGTAAAAATCCAATATAAGCCACCCTTCGCTACCCAGCGAGAGAAAGAATCTAATTACAAAATATCGCCACGTAAGAAAAGCTCTAAAGTGTAAAAAGTGTTTTGTAACGATATTTGATAATCCACTCAGGCTTAAAATGGTATCGTATTGTATACTCTACAGAGAATCAGCTTACTAGAGCCAAAGAGTAAATCATTGTTTAGGTTTTCACCTTGATCCAACGATCATAAATCATGTAGTCAGACACCTGTGTGGTAATTAAATTAGTACAGCAGGGTCGAGAGCCACGGTTCAATGTAAAATTGCCGCGCCCAACGCTGGTCATTATTTATTTGTGATGTTTATTGGTTAATCCATTAGTCGGTTATTATTAGCAACTACTTTCCGTCTTTTTTATTAAAAAGACTGAAAATCTATTACATAAATAATAAATGGGCATAAATAATACAGCAGTTCAGTACCTTTTTCCCATTTGTTTTTAAGAAATTTTCTAAGGGATGAGTTTTATTGTCCTCAATAAAACAATTTGGAAATAGTGTTTTATTTCCTTGAATTTTCAATAATCATTATTGTCAAATTTGAAGAACTAAACAAACACTAGTTATTTTTGTATGATAACTAGTGATACATAAGCTAACAGTTGACTGTCGGTTGTGAATTATCTGGGATAGTATTCTGTGTTTAATTTATAACCTAAATTAACGGAATATTATAATAATCAATTTGGTTTTATTTTTGTATAACTACAGAAATAACAAAGCACATACGTCATCGGAGCCTTTAGAAGAAATGTTGCAAATTTTCGAATCTATAGAAACATACGTAATATTTAAAAGAAATAGTGTTCGTCTAATGGTTGTTATTTGACCTTAATCATTATTGAAAAATTTAATAAAATAAAACAGTTTCATTAATGGCTGCTAAAGACAACAATATAAACAAACGGTAGACAAACAGAGGAGAAAAATATATGAACTGTTTTATATTTGCTATGAATGATTTTCATATCTGGTTCAAACTTGTATTCACATGTTATAACGGTAACAGCTGAGCCAACAGCTCCGATAAAAACAACAATTTTAATTATTCAAACAGCGCATTATATCTCTTGGAGATTCAATGATTTAAGTTTTGGAAGATTTTTTGTTGACCTTATTTATTATCACCATTCGTTGAATATAATACCAAAAGTAATAAAAAATATAACTTAAATTTGAGCACAGATTATAATTGGCTTGTGTATCAGCGTCTGCGCGCGCATGTCTTATATTTTTCACTGTGTAATATAGTTTTTTTTACAGAATCCTAATTATTTTCCAAAAAGTTTTTTACTACTAACATTAAGCAAAGATATTTCTCACAAATTTCAGCACTTGCCCATAAAACTGTGCATTGAATCGGATTTTATTTAAATTATTATGAATTTTATTTTTTTATGCGGATCCCTAATTATTTTCGAAAATTAAAAGTATCCTCAATTACCCGGAGTAACTTCAGCTATCTACTAAAAAAAGCCTCGTCAAAATCGGTCTACCCGTTCCGGAGATTACCCAGTACAAACAGACAGACAAACAAAAAATATAAAAATTGTATTTTTGATATAGGTGTTGTATATATCATATCTATTTAGTAAACAAATTTAAAGATGACACTACAAACAGACACTTCAATTTTATTAATTAGTATAGATAAATGAATATCATATAAGAACTATGTAAATACAAAGAGGTGGCTTTTGTTAATATCGTGTAAGAATGAAGTAAGATTAGTAATTAGGCAATCCAATTGCCACAGTCTCACGGTTAGTCTTCTAGAATTTACGGATGCACTGACCTTGCCTATTGTATCATCTTACTGGAATGAATTTACCTAAATTCACTAGACGTTCGTAGGACTAAGAAAACAAAATACAAAGGCAAAGAGAAAACAGTTTAGCGCATTTATCTCCTGTATGTCAACCGATTTAATATTTCTTTTAAAATAGATACCTAAGATTTTTCTACAATTTTCTATAATGAATATGGTAAAACCCTGACTAATGGGTGATATTTAGCGTCGACGAAGAATACATTTACATACAAATAAATAAATCAAAAAACCATTTGCAGTCATCTTTATGAATAACTATAGCAAACGACTATAAATTTTAGAATACAATTCTGAACTGTTATGATATTTTTTAAGATAATTATGTAAAAAAAATTGGTAATTCCAAAATCCATTGTCACGAACAATAGATAATATTAAAATTAAAATAAATAAATCACACAATGACTTATAATACATATAGAAAATCGTATTCAGAAACTAATACATAACGCAAAAAAAAACGCTATATTAATACGTCGTCAAAGAATACCTCAATGAAATCCTGGAGAACAACTCTTTGATTCTTGAGTGATACTTAAGAACGTAAAAATAGATAAATAAAATCATACAGGTAGAGAATCTACGTTGCCTTATATAGTATGCAAATAAAAAAGTTGTTTACATACATACATAACGTCACGCCTCTCTCCCATAAGGGTAGGCAGAGGCCACATACTTCCACTTGCTACGATTCTGATACACGTCTTTCGCTTCTTCTATATCATAAGCATCTTCATACATGCTATTTAGTTCCGAGTACTTTTTTTTTTTTTTACGGGGGGAAATGCATTTACGGGGGGAAATGCATACGGGGGGAAATGCATGGGTACTTTTTACCTGGCCTTTCTTCAGAACGTCCTCGATATGGTCGAGTTACAGTCGCCTAGGACGACCCTTACCAGCTTGCCCAGTTACACTCGCCTTGTAAATATGCTTCGTCAATCGTCTTTCATCCATCCTCTTTACATTTCCAAACCAATTAAGCATCCCTTTCTTTGTCTTTGTCACTACATCCTCTACCACACCACAACATTCCCTTATCACACTATTCCTTACTTTATCTAACATTCTCATCCCAGCTAGACTTCTTAAACTTCTATAAGGATATTTATTTACAAATATAGTTAAATATAAGTATTAACCATTTCTTCTACCATCATGCGGTTTTAAAATAAACATAAAAATTAAAATATAACAGATAAAATATAACAGGTTTTTCAAGTGTATTATCTGTATCATGCTTTGGTTATTTTTACAGCATATCATGGGAAAGGGATACCCTATTCTCGACTCCTCAGACCGCAGAAAAAAGCCACCACAGGAGAGCCCGCATCATTTGGGAAACAGACGTAATTCCATACTATTGTGCCTAAAAGAATTGCAAATACCAACTAAGTACAAATTGAGATCGTTTTAATAGGTCGGAGCTATTATGTTATATTATGAACTTTGTTATTTCACGAAATAATTAAAATTGTGTTCACATAAGCAATACATGTAGCCCTGAGTAGTAAATTTTTCGTGTTTTCCTGTTTTAAATTGTTTAAAACCATTCGTTTTATTATCGTAAATAGATTAGAGATTAGGCGTAGATCAACGGCCTTACACTTACTTGTGCACGTGTAGTGCAATAAATAATATTGTTTTCTTGAATTCATATCGCTTTTTACTGCGTAAATAATAGTTTTGTATTTCACATCGTTTTCACTTATTCGTGCATTCTTTGCATAGATCTTTTTGCACTGGACGGTTATTAAATAGCCTGATATAACACCGAAGCAAAATGTAAAAAACAATGTAAAATGCAATTTTACAATAAATGTGGCCACAGACGCTATTCGTAATATCATCATTCATGATGTCATTTTACAATCAATTTACTAGATTTATTGTGGAATGAAATCCTAGGTGAGCAATTTTGAAGCGATGATGGCGCAGTGGATTGTGCGGCTGGATTCCGCGTCAATGGACGTGGGTTCAAATCCTCCTATTCAACTCTAAAATCAGCCTGAGCTTTCCATGAATGAAAACATCCTGAGAATATCTGTCACCCAATACCATCAGGTGTGTTCCGGCAGCATCACTTGAGCCTATATCATGTAAAAAAAAGGTTTTCGCACAATGCCCACTAGCATAGATGTCAAATAATTCAACAATAATCTATAATTAAAAATAACATTCATAGATTGTTTTATAATTATTTCTAAATTAATAGCATAATTCAAAACGGAAATGTTTTAAAGAAACCCATAATGTAAAACTGCTGCAGAAAGAAATACATTTAACTCGTCAATATAATCATCGTAAAATCATTAATTATTTACAACGTGTCTTTTTACTCGAACATAAAATACTTAGTTAATTCTATTGACTCATTAAATAACATTAAAAACGTAACTTGAACGTAAATTTACATTGTTTCAGTATTGCGTCTTTAAAATATTATTATTTACTATCTCTTGTAGAGTACAAACAAAAAGGGTCCCATGCGAATTCCTTGCGGTACACCCGATGCGACTTTATACCGTTTAAGAATGTACACGTCGAACGAAATGATTTCATCGTTTACTCTTCTAAGAACATAATTACGATGTATATCTAAATTCTCAGTACTGGACTAGAAACTAAATAATGTTTTGTTTTCTTCCATAAAAAGTTACAATATTGTTTGTTACATTGCGAATTTTTCGTATATCTTTCTCTATATATCTTATGAGGTACATAATAATCTATACTGTTAAATAAAATAGAAATGTCAATATTAAATTAATTTACTGAATAGATATGCATGTATATCAGTAGGTATACGATACCTATAACAGAAATGCAATTTTTAAAATGTTTGTCTGTCTGTCTATTTGTTCCGGGTAAACTCCGGAACGGCTGGACGGATTTTGACGGGACTTCTTATGGTAGATATTTGAAGTTACTCCGGGTAACTTAGGGTACTTTTAATTATCGAAAAAAATTAGGGTTTCGCGTAAAATAAATAAAACCCATAAAAAATTTAATGAAATCCGTTTCAATGCACAGTTTTACAGGCGAGTGCTTGAATTTATGAGAAATATATTTACTTTATCTTAGTACTAAAATGTTTTAGGAAAATAAATTAGGGTTCTGTATTAAAAAATTAAAACGCAGCGAGGAACATAAAAAACGCGGGCGCAGCCGTGGGCGCACATCTAGTATTATATAAAAATATTACTATCGATCAACTATTGAAACTAACTTAACCCATTTTTTATAAATATTAAAAAAATTCTATTAGCACATCTTTATATCTATAACCATCATCATTTTCATGACCTATTCCCAATTCACTTGGTGTCGGCGCAGTATGTTTTCTTCTTCCATACGTTGCTATCAGCCGTCATCTCTTCATTGAATCCTTTTGTTTTCATATCATTTCTTACACACTCCATCCGCACTTTTCCACTCTCACATTCATATTCATTATTATTTTACCCACATGCTCTTCCTCTCTTCTCATGACATGTCCATACTACAACAAACGAGAACCTGTAAACTTTTCTATTATCTCTACAATGTAAATAAAAAAAGTAATCTTAATAATCGAGAACAATCTAGAAATCAAATAAACAAAGAAAATACGACAACAATAGTATGACTCACTATTATACATATGAATGTTCATTAAAACAGCTAATAAAACAGCAGTGGAATAATTCAGGTTAAAATAGGTCGAACTTGTTAATGTAAAATGAAAATAAATATTTAAGTATACATTCGCATTTTAATTGCCAATATTTGTATTGGTACTCTAAAGAAAAGTTTATGTAAAGTATCAGTGTCCGTTAAAAATTACATTTGGCTGTTTGGATCATTTCGAGATAGCTCAACTTAATCTAACCTTACTAACACGTTGCAGCTATATGTCATGCACTTGTATACACTTATACACACACCGTATGTATATACTTATATACACACCGCATTAACGCAAGGTAAGGTAATAGGAAAGGTAATAGGTGTTGTAAAGGACTTTTTATTTTTTTAACTGTACAGCTAAAAATAGTACCACCCCATATCTTCTCCTGGATATCGTAAAAGGCTACTGAAAGATAAATCAGGGGATGGGCAGCAGCATCCTCTCAAGAAACATCTACTGCGATCGCCAACCCGCTGCCACAATCCAGAAACCTGTGTCCAGCAGTAGACGTCTTTTGGTTGGATCAATCAATCAATATTTCATTACCTAATTCTACGGAACTGCATAAAGATAAGAGTTCAAACAAAACTACCGTTGTGGTATCCATGTACTGGCTACAATTTTCAACAAGCTACTCGAAGCGCTAAAGCCCGATGCAGCGTAGTCGAAACGAAAAAAAACCTGTATTCCATACATCATACCAAATGCGAAAATAACCAACTAAGAAATACATTTTACTCCAATAATCAAGAGCTTCAAAACCACTGTTCAGAATAGGAACATTTGCGCAACAAAATTAAACGCAGTCAGTCTTACTAAGATATGTACAATAACCGCAAGGAATAAATTAAATTCCTTATTATTTTTCATAGTATTTACGTAAGATTACTTAGAAAACCTATTGAAATTCCCGCGGCTATTGAAAAACAAGTAACGCGATACTTCCGTAAGACTTACCTTTTGTTTACCATAACTAACGACACACGTGTAAGACAGTAGATGCACTGCCAGTTGCCACCGAATGGTTCCCAGTAACCAGACCTCACAGTGACTCCTCCTGCTCGTGTAAGCTTTGTAGTAAACAACATCGTAAATTGGTAAATAGATCAGATTACTATACACGTATTCTGCTAAACTTAAGTTCATATGACGTTGTTTAGATTTAGGAATTTCGTATTCGTGCACCGCCAATTTTCAACGTGGGTGATAATGTACCCTTGTGAAAGTAGAAGACCCAAAGAAAATTAAGGCGCATTGAGAGAGCGCAATCAGCGAGTGGACAGATTAAAAATATAGTGTGAAAAAAATTCACAAAAAGGGTGATGAGAAAAAAACAAGTTTAAGAAACTGTTTATTACCGCATACAGTTGTTAAGTACACTTTTTATTTTCATTGTGAATTACATCTAAAGAAGCGATGATGGCACAGTCGATAGTGCGCCCTGGTGAGATTTCGTAAGATTTTCAGCAACTCCCTCTCCCTTCCCCTAATCTTAAGCGAGATTTAGATTAAAACTTATGTTTTTACTATAAACGTGTTGAATTATTGAGAAAAAAAACACAACTTCTTCTATTACTTTTATGGAAGACTAGTAATACGCAACTAGCAAGACTAGCAATAGCGAATAACAGATACACTATTGTGTCAGATTTAGCCATATTTTATTCCAGAAATATTTTTTTACGCAATTTTACACCGTTTTCTGCTAAAAAAAAAGAAATACGTGATATTTGCTAAGACCGCCTCTGCCCCTTAAGTGAGATTTGGAAAGATTTAGCTTTATCCCTCCCTTCCTCATCCAGAACACATTATTAATGGACGTCCCCTAGGTATGTTCCGGTAGCGTCACTTGAGAAACAGTACAGAGGTAAGCCTAGAGAGGTTTAGTGTGTTTACCATCCTGGACCACATAGTCACTTGACATCAGTTGATATTGTGGTCAAAGCACAGACCCTAAAGCGTGTAAAAAAAAAAACTAGATCGACATCGAGCCATTCGAGAAACGCGGCCACGGCTAGAATTATACTAATAGTAAAATAAATAAGTGCAATGAATTTTATCATTATAGATATGAAATAAAACGCAGTCGATAAAAGCGATACACACCTAAACATATTGACTCTTCTTCCAACGATTCTCATATAAAAATATACACTGAACGACAATGTGTTAATGAATTTTATCTAAAATTAGCACAAGACACAAACCACGTCATTGATTATCAAACATTTACTCCTGAGGATGATAATGGATGACGCTCGCGCTTTAATACAAATATCTGTATAAATTTCACAGAACCGAAACAGATTTTGTTTACTGGTATGATGAGTAATGCTTATTAAATCACCGTTTATAACTTAATGAACATTCTGCTGCTGTTAATTAAGTTTTATGCAAAGAGTTTATAATTAATTATCTTTAGTCAATATGACAAATCTTTTGCAATTTCAATATATAGAATGTATTTTGTATTTAAAGTGTTGAAGTGGTCCATTATGGTAACACACACTAAGCCTCTAGAGTACACATTAACCCTGATATACCACAATACAATAAGACAATATATAATATAAGGTCAAATTTAATTACAAAGACATGTTTATTAAATAAATTATATAATAAAAGATTAACGCTTTGACAATTGTCAATTTTTTCAATCTGGGGACACGGTAGTGCCCCCATCGGGTCGGCCAAAAGCAAAAAAAGCGGCACGGGCGTACCATCCTTTTTTTCGAAGCAGTTCAGGCCATTTTCGACCACCTATAACTTCGTTGTGGATAAAACTAGAAGCCTGAATTATTAAAAATATTTTATGTTTGAAATAAAATAGATTGACTTGGGCATGATATGTAAACAAAATGTATCTCACATGTAATACATAGATATGATATTAAATAAGATTGTTTAGTGCGATGGCCAAGTCAAATTATTTTATTCAAAACAAAAGATTTTTAATATGTATATGGTTGCCGTCACTATAAGATGTTGTGAGGTTAGCTAATTACGTAATAACTTAAGGCTAAAGGTCCCTTAAGTAGGGACTTAATAAGTAATCGACTTGGTATTACATGGATCTCACAACCTTATACTTGGTTTTTTTTTACAAGTTTTGTTTTTGATAGCATTGTATTATCCTGAAACCGACATCGCAAAATACAAAGAGTTGACCCAAATAATATTTTACGATTCGCCCAATGAATATTATCAAAACGCAACAATTTTAGCGAAATGTATACACACACACAAATAGATTTGGCAAACTGCTTCGGACATTAAACCCATATAAACGACTGGTTATATATATATATATATATATATATATATATATATTAAAATTCGTACAATAAATATCAAAACATAGTCGATCAAATTCATTCGATAATATTAGGTATAATGACCGACAAACCTAAACTAAGAACGTACAAACATTTTGAAAATCTTCGATAACAACAAAGCTGTACTCTTCTGTAACTTGAAATAAATAAAAAATTGTGTCTATCTAGCAATAATCTAAAAATAAATAACAATAATCTGATTTGTATTGTTAGAAAAGAGTTCGGTAAATGTATTGTTTATCTGTCTAATAGTTAATTTATAACTAAAAAATATGACTGGATACTTAATTAACTCTCATTTTGTAGATATATTATCTGAACAAGTTTTAACTCTGCACAATTACATTTTAGCAATGCTACTAGATTATTCTATTTCACTACAATCTTCATTGATTATCAACTTAATTTCCACGAGGTTTGTCAAGATTAAGATAACTTTCAATTCTTTATCAATTTAAGAGAATTATTTATAAATAGATTATCAATTGCAACAGTGATATTGTACCCATTTAAAGTGAATAAGGTATACATTAAAAAAAACATAACATCAAGAGACTGCTGTCGAATGAATATGACCCGGTCAATCTGTGCTAGTCAAAGTGGATTTAAATGCAAACATAAACATTCTCAAATCTAATCCAATTATTTACGAAGGTAATCCAACTTATCCAATGTGTTTATACTAGCATTCGCCTAGTACCCATAATTAATCATCATTTAATAGATCGTAATTATAATTGAAAATTTAAGAATTTTTTTATAAATATTTTTTATGTGATAAAATGATATATGATGTAATAATATGTTGATGATATAAACTAAGCTCGTCTATAGCAATTAAAGAAACGAAAAGAAAATAAGCACAACGACAAAAGAAAATCAATAAAAAAAAATGTAATTATTTATCTTAAATATAAGTAATATTTATGTATATGTCTCTACATGTCTGTCCGTTAATAATTAGTCAACCTGTAACTTTATTAAGCTGATTTCATCCGATCACTATCAAGATCAATAATTTAATATATTTATTATTATTATACAAAGAGAAATAAATAAATAAATCAAATCAATTTGCAAAGAATTAAAGAAATTTTAAAGATTTATTTGTATATATTTAATTAATGTTAAATATTTGAACAAGAAATGTCGTTAAATTCTTATTTTTTTTTACTTCAATAGCGTAGTTTAGATTTTTTTAACCCTTATTATTTACCCATATTTATAATTCCTGATGGCGTAAGGAGCGCCGGCGACTTTGTACTAAAACTAAATGTAAGAGTTTATATTAATTCACTGTACAGAAGGGTCCGAAGAGACAGGCATGCTTAGTTTTTTTTTAGTCCCCTTACATCTCAGTCATAATCCGAGTTTTGTTTACTTTTTTTTATTTTGTGGCTTATCAATTATTTTGAATTAGATAATTCTAAAGTTAAATAATTTGTATAATATAAATATCATTTTAATTTAATAAATTCATTGTAATTATTTTATTTTATTTGTCAATCTTTCTATCCCTCTTTCCCTCTTCGAGATGTTACTCCAGTTCTCTTTTTTTTTCTTCTTTCTTTCGTTTTCCTTGCTTCCTTTTTAGTTTACTTTTTTCTGGCGCATGCAATCTTCACCATCTAGGCATGCCTAGTTTAGGCAACAGAGGAGCACTGAATTTTGTAAATATTTACGGTCAACAAAGTTATTATTATTATTTTTTTAATGAGATAAGTAATACGTCAATTTAATTAACACAACGGATAAATACGCGGGTTACCCGAGGAAATTAAGCTGTTTAAAATCGGTCCAGCCGTTCCGGAGATTACCCGGACCACATAGCCAGACAAACAATTTAAAAATTGTATTTTTGATATAGGTATCATACATAACATTTATATGTACATAGTAAAAAAATGATATTTTAATATTACAAAAATACACTTCAATTTTTTTTATTAGTAAGTATAGAAGTAATTGTTAATATTATAAAAAAATGAGATTTTAAAAAAGCGATAAATACATCTTTTAACTCAGTTAAATGTTTGTAAATGCCACACAAACGGCAATATAATGGAAACAGTACAAAACAGTTCCGTGTGCCATTGAATTCAACGACGCTGCACGTTTTCCTAGAATAGTCCGCTCGTTCGTGTTCCATTTTGATAAGTTTTCTTTGTGGAACGAATAAAACTGTCGTCTGTGGTAGTTGTTGGTGAACCGAGCCGTATATACCTTGTAACTTGTTTAATACGTTCCGAATCGAATACCAATGTACACCGTTATAATATAAGGATTTGAAATTCAAACGTATCGGATTTTAAGACAGCGATTTTTAATGTAATATTTTTGTTATCTTTATGATCTGTATAATTTCGTTATCTGCAAATAATGGTTGCCTGTAAGTTTTTCTTCTGTGTTTGTCAATTAATATCCTTCTTTTTGTTAATGGCTGTTGAAGGGTTTTATCGATATCACATCAATAAGATTTTTATGAAGTGAAAAGATTTTTAAAAAAACATCCTTATGGTAGATTAAAATTAGTATGAAAGTTCGGACAATTGAAACTATGACTTTTTTTAATTCAGTCTCTTAAAAATGAGTATTTAAGGGGCGTAAGCAAAATTTGATCCCATTTGACGCTCCCCATGATTACGTAAGCATTGGCATAATTTAGAAAGAAAAACGAAAAGTAATAAGTAAACATTAATTACGTATTTACCATTCATAGACCCCCCCCCCTACATTAAAGCTTACCATGAATTACAAATAAACATATACTTTTTTTTTCATTTATCAAACATAAGCAACGCGTAACATATATCTTAATAATTATTTTACAAAGGTTTAAAATAAACACTAAAACACATTTATTTTATTTATTCATAAATGTAATTGTATCGTGTATTATTTATATCCAGTGATATGCATAACTCATTAACCAAAGATGTTTAGAATATGTATTCAGGGTAAGCAACCTTAGTAACCAAATAGCTAATACAAATATATTCTTCTGCAACCCGTGTTAGTCCACTGCTGGATATAGCCCTCTCCCAAGTCACGCCACTGCAGTCGATCCGCGGTTGTGCGCATCCAACCGCTCCTAGCCAATTTTCCAATGTCGTCGCTCCATCTAGCAGGTGGGCGACCCACACTAACTTTTCCCAAACTTGGTCTCCACTCGTCATACATATATATACTGATATTTAACACTATAACACCCAAATAAAGAATTGAAAATCATACTCATCAAATAAAAGTCAAAATTTTACAGTAAATTCTTTACAAAAATTTATATTAATTATTGCATTATAATGTAATTATCAGAAAAGTCTGTATAGTTTTTGAACAATTCATATAAATTACAATTAAAATTACAACAACAATAAATTTGAAAAAAAATTTCATAGTATTTTTATAATACGATCCTTAGTTTAAAATCATATTAGTTTTATCTAGTACGTGATATAAACATAGGCAGTACAACAAATACTGTATTAATTACGATACAGCGTTACAGTAAAGCCGCTAATGGTTAATTACACGTTACAAAATGTCTAAAAATAAACTTCAGTGTATTTACACTGTTTGCAATAATGTTAAATTGTCAATGTCAACGTAAATATAATTCATTTATAAATGTAGGTGCACCAAAATTCGGACGGATAATACATTAATCATTTAAAAAAATAATCCTGTAAATTGATTTCTTACAAATTAATAACGAAGAATAAAGTATTGAAAACAATACAAAGTAAATACTATAATTGAAGGAAAAAAACATTCAGATAATTCTGAGAAATAAGTGTTTAAGGTTTTAGTGGGGATAGGTGCACAATCCTTTCCCCTTAAAACGGATGTTAATATAAAAATTATACGATAAATTAAATTTTTACAAGTTACTTATTTGTAATCAGCCTTATTTATGGTATGTTTTTTTGATGTGACAGTAAAAAACTAATCAGGAAATAAACCTGTGATAGATTATTATTATGTTACTGTTTTAGATGATTATTATTATCATATTATTACAAGAAGAATGTAATTTATTTAAAGACAACATAACTCCTAGTTGTTTAAACTGTCAATATTATTTATTTCCGTAATATTCCTCACAGGAAATATAAACACAACCAATCATTCAAATAAACTATTCATTTAACATGACAATGTGAATTATAGATTGAAACAATAATTGCTTAGTACTTGTAAAATAATGTCTAGAATAGAAAATTAATACCATAAAACGCGGTGACAGGAGGAAGGAGAGTAAAGATTAAACAATGGACAGAACATGCTTAAAACCAGTAGCAATATATGGGTACATATAAACATGAATAATATTTTATAATCGTATTTCTTTACTATTAATATTAAACATGTCAACAATTAACAAAACTATAAATTAAAAAAAAAATTGTTGAAGAACAAATCTTTAAATACCAAATGTTTTTCAAAATTGTAATTACCAAATGGGTTAAACCACCTTAGATTAAGTAAATCCCTTATATAATAATAAAATAATGCGTAAAAAATTATAGAAATTGTATGAAAAAGTACAATGTTAATAAAATCATTTTAAACCAATTACATTTATGATCATAACTTTTATATTAGTTAGGACAATCATATTACTTCGGAATTTACAATATTTTCATCGAATATATGAATTTTTTACACGTTGATAATATCTGAAGTAATTTTTATGCTTTTAAAAATATCAAAAAACTTTTATAGCGCAAAACCTTCTCTTCTAATTGTTACATAGAGGTCGAAATCAGGTTAGATTATGTTATAGTTATTTGTAATTCCGGGTTATTGTGTAAGTTGACTATCTATAAATGGAATATACCTTCTTTGTATCATAGTTACTATCAATCAGAAGAGCATTTGACAATAATACAAAAGACAAGTGTGTTCTCTATCCTTCGTAGAAATCATAAATATGTAATTATTACTGCTTTGTAGTTTACAATTAATTATATCAATAAACGATAAAATTATATCAATATTTATAATTATGTAGACGTAGATATCGATTAAAATATCATTTTTCTTATTGTTTTCTTCTTCTTAGTTAATGGCAATCTGTGTGTACACACAATTTGTGCCAATGTCATGTGGGTAAGATTTTCAATCTTGTATCAGCGTTACCAAGCTCCAACAGAACGGTGGCCTATCCTGCTCGAACTTTCCATGGAGCTTTGTCGGCACCTCAGAATGTATGCTACGCGTTGTCTTCTATAATAAACTTAACTTGAACACAATAACTAAACTATTTCACACAAACGCCACCAAGATTACATGATATAGAGTCAAGTACACAAGTTTAATGAATTAAAGAAAACAATTGCTACATGTCAGACTTAGATCCCGCCAAAAACTCCCTTATTGTTTTCAACGTAAATTATATCGGTTCACGTATACATTATTATTATTATTACAACACGATTGTGTGAAAAAACAGTTGTGTTTGATTTGGACAATTAAATATTTAAGTTTTATCGCCATAATTTGCAAAGAAAAATTAATGGATTATCTATATTAACTAAATACGCGGTGTTATAAATGGTTTTAAAATATTTCCATCTATGCTAATAACAAAAATGAAGTTTTGTTTGTACACATATATTTTTTAAATTTAGTATCAGATGTAGAACAGAATAGAATACTTTTTTATTTGCACATAGCACAACACAAATTTAAACACACAGAAAATATTTATTTATCTATACTAATAAATAAAATTTAAGTGTCTGTTTGTAATGTCATTTTTTTCACTAAATAGATATGAATGTATACACGATACCTATACCAAAAATGCAATTGTTACAATTTTTGTCTATCTTTCTCTTTGTTTCGGTTAACTTTTAATTTTCGAAAAGAATTAGGGGTACGCATAAAAAAATTAAAACTCATAAAAAATTAGATATAATTGAATTTATGAGAAATATTTTTACTTTATATAATTACTAAAAAAAATAGGGTTCCTTATAATAAAAATTAAAACTCAGTGATGAATATATGAAACGCGGGCGCAGCCGCGAGCACACAGCTAGTTATTATATAAAACGAAAGTGTTGCGTTTATGCAAACAAGGTCCAACCTCAGCTTGATTGCTGCACTGAAACTTCTGAAGTTCCGAAGCGTCAGAGCAGCGCTGGTATTCTGGTTGAACCATGTTGGTGCGTTGCGGAAACACTGAATTAGTTAATTAAGTTAATAGTAATTAAGTATTTTTAGAATAAGATACCTAAAACAGAGAGCTATATGAACAAGTTATACAGATATTATACAAATAAATATATAAAGGAATAGGTATTTTTTAATCGTTACTCATCTGGATTCTTTTTTTTTATATTGCGCAGCAAAGTGACTGCACTGGACCTCATGTTAAGTACAGTACGATCCAAAACAGCGGTAACTGACACTGAACAGAATTCACTGCCAGTCATCGCTGTCATGATGGCCTGCTTAAGTACCTCTTCAAGCCTCTTTTGAAAGACCCAATACATACGAAGCTGTTTGAATTGAAACAAATCTTGTCTTTCTGTCTGTGTGTTTGTCTGGATTTCACTCGAAAACAATGCAAGATAGAACACTAAACGTACATAGTGTTACCAGCAGTGACCGCGGCTTCGGTTGCATATAAAAGTTTGTATATTACACAATTACTTATTCCATTATATTTGTTATACACATTACATTCTTTTAACAAACAAACAAGAGAGCACGTCGATGGTAATTTTTGGTCAGTTCAATTACTTATATTTTACTCATAACTCCTTCAATATCTAATTTAATAAAATTTATAGTAAAATCCAGATCAGAGAATATTCTTATGGTCGTAAAAAATGTTCATGTAAAAGGGGTCAATAGTTCTCCAGTTTTTAAACACAATTTACGAACAAACAGAAAGTTATTTTTATATCAAATGTAAGTAGGTATTGTAGAAAAATTGCGTATGCAATATTGTTCATGTGATAGAGATGAAACTTATTAAAAATAAGACAGATTTAGCGTGAAAGACAGAGATAATGAATGTATCTCCAAAGAAAGACCACAATACAGAATTCATACAAGAATACTCTGTTTACGACGCGGATAGCTTAAACTATACATTCGATTAGAGTAGATACAATATAAAAGCTGTCTTTATAATATAAAGACATATTATGTCTTCTACGTTATATCTTTCTTCGTATAATGTCCCTGAACGTGACCATCATCATAGAAATTTCACTCAGAATTCTCGCCTCTAATGGAGTTTCACTTCAAAAACTAACTTATCAAATATAATCATGAAATATAATACTAGATAATAAACATACATTTGAAAGGTTAAACAAAGGGAAACCTAATAATTATTGTCTATTCGTTCACCATGCACGTAGATGTCAGCGTGTTGGCACGCAAACGAGGAAAATAACCCTACACAATCACAAAAACATACGAACATAATAATAATTTATCTATTATAATCTGGTGCCAAATGGTCTCCGATAATACCGTAGATGATTATCTGGTATCATTTTTATGACGTAAAAGGATTATTTGACATCCACATTATGATAAACAGTTTGTACATAATATTAACTTGTAATATACGCAAAATGATCGTGCAAATTCATAACAGAAGCAGCTATTTATAGCACATAGAGAATAATGTCTAGTATAAATGTAATTATATTTATCTAGTAATAAAATATAGCCAACTAAAAAGTATGTATCGTCAGAATCATTGTATGTAAAAACATATATCTTTAAATATAAAATTAATAATTTAACTTAGAATACATGACCAAAAATTTAATTGAATATATCATTGTGGTATTTCCTATATAATCTAAGTAATAACAATAAATTAAATTGTGAAAGATACAGAGGTCGCTAAGTGCAAGGAACCGCTTATGGTTACAACAAACAGCGGACGAGACGGGAAGCCCGCGCGAATTTAGTATAGCTCGGGTCAACACGACGTCTTCTACAGAAACATCCCACTGGCGTCGATACCCACTCGCTGCGTGTTGAAACCATTAAGATTAGAGATGCCCCGAATAGTCTGCAACTATTCAGTATTCTGCAATTACTTTCCACTATTAGTTATTCGGCCAAATATTGAAAACTATTATAACACGGAAAAAGCGCATAATATTACTCACAAAGATTTTTATTTTACCAATAACTTAGCATTAATATGTACTTAAAATCTATCATATAACTTAAATGCACTTAAAATATATACTTAAAATGATGGATAATGTAAGGAATCGTGTGATATGGGAACGTTGTGCTGTGGTAGAGGATGTAGTGACAAAGATAGAGAAAGGGATGCTTAATTGGTAAAGACATGTCGATGAAAGAAGATTGGCGAAACAAATTTACAAGGCGAATGTGACTGGGCAAGCTGGCAGGGATCGTCCTAAGCGAACGTATCTTGTCCAGATTGTGGACGTTCTGAAGAAAGGTCAGGTTAAAAGTATCCGTAACCGAAGAGCATGTGTGAAGGTGTTTTATGAAAGTAGAAGAAGCGAAAGAAGTGTATCAGAATTGTACAAAGTGGAAGAATGTGGTAATTTTCCTACTCTTATGGGAGAGAGACGTGTCGTTATGTATGTATGTATTAAAAGTTAACAGTGATAAGATACGATGAATAAAAATATTTTTTCCAGCATTTTTGTTGATATCAAACAATTACACTTTTCCTTATAAATTATGCTGGCTATTAAAAGTAGTCACTCACTATATACACTGCTACCGGGAGATGATAAATAAATTCTGCTGGGTTATGTTTATATTGTTTCGCATTTGCTGACCACCGCTTGTAAGGGTCTACTGTCCTATCTAGAGGAACAATCACGAATGAAACAAAAACGCCGACGGCGCGTCGTCATCACCCGTATATTAGTGATGCAGGTTTATTATAGCTGCCACCCACGAAAAATACTAAGTTTAGCCAAATATTCGGCGCTTCGGCCAAAGCCTCGCCGAATATTCGTTATTCGGTCAAATAATTATACGTGGCATCTCTAATTAAGATCATTTTATCATTAAGCATGTTTTACCGTCTGTATCATGGTTCAATCAAGTTCTCTTTTCTCCGTTTCTTTAACCAAACCATATGGGTTACATTTCGAAGCCATAGTGTTACAGTAACCACAATCTCGTCATGAACTAAATTTCGGAATATCTTATAGTGTCGGTTATAAAGTGACAACTATGAATGAGAGATATATCTATGTCATCACTCAGGCAACAGCCAAGCCGACGTTCATACCGCTTTGGTAACCCTTGTGCTAGTTACCTTTTTGCGGCTGAGTGCCTTCAGCACTCGCCCACAAAGTCACGGTGAAGCTGTAAAGGCCATTCCTGTCAACAGCATTAGAGTTAGAAAAAAAAACTATGTCAGATAGTTATTTTATTTTTACATTATTACAACCTCAATACGGTACAAACAGGAAAATGTCGAAAGAATATTCTAAGAATTGAATAATACTTAGTTTAAAAAATAAAACAGCACATGCAAATAAAAAAACAATAGCTGCAATCAAAGGTTTTTACTGATTATTTCTTTTCATTATTTTATATATGTATTAATATCTATATTCTTGAAGTATAGAAATATATGCGTAATATAAATCCAATCCAATTCAATATTGTAAAAACATATATTTTTAACTTGGTAATGACGTAAATTGTTGAATATTGTTATGTTTCTTTGGAATTCGTATAGGATCAAATACATACATTTTTATCTACGTCTTGTTATCAATTGTCAACTGTTCATACAACTTATTCAACGCATCACATCAATCCAAAAAGTTGCTTTCGTTTGTTATCTAAATATGTTAAAATTACGACTCGTATAAAAATATTTCATCTAAATATATTAAATGTGAACTTCGTTTTTTTTAACATAATTCTTTATTAGTATGTCATTTTCCGGCTGACATCATTTTTATTTGTATGGACATAGTAATCATCATATATTACCTATTGTAACATTTCTACATTGAAAAAAGGTTTGGCTGGATATTCAATGCTACAAATTGGAGACCAGACCATTTGCGAGTATTCGTTACAACTACTCTGACCTGCCCAAAGTGTGATCGAACGTTTATGAGTTACGCCAGCCATTTGTGTTTTGAAATGGTCTCCATGCAGGAGCATAGGTGGAAGTAATCTATTAATTTAAATGCTGTACATTTTGAAAAGTTTATTTGTCAATTTATGTATAGCAGATAACATCGTTCTGTCGTGGTATAGCCATATCCAAAAGATCGCAGAAACTATCTACAGTGGTCAAAATACGCCGAGAGAACTGTACCAAGAATTAAAAAAAAAAACAATACTTAACAATCTATAGAGAGCCCATAGGAAACATACGATCGCTATTATACGAATGCCCTAAATAATATCAAACACGTATCTACTACAGTACTGCGCATACACATTTTAAATGAAAAATCGGGTCATGAATGTATACTGAAGTAAACAACGAATCCATGAGGCGGTTTGTTTTGCTCTAAACACACGCCACACTTTGTAAAACTTAAGGAAGGTGTAATAATATGGATAAAAGCAAATTAAAAATCGAGTTTCACAGATAAAAATGCATAGATAAAGAAATTCTAAATAATAAACATATGCTACCTATATTTTTACAGTTATAAAATTGCCAAATTATTATCATAAGTAATCTATATTTACACTATACCATAAGATGCTCGGATACATACCATGCTATACTCGGAGTTGCACTGCGTAATCAAATCAGGAATGAAGAAATCCGCAGAAGAACCAAAGTAACCGACATTGTCCAGAAAATAGCCAAACTAGTGACTAGGCCCATTGCTTGTAGAACCGATGCTCGATGGGACCTTCTCGAAACCAGCGTGAGTGAGCCCACAATAAATTGAATCAACCAATCTTTGTGGAAGTCTTTGAGGGAGATTTATGTCCAGCAGTGGACGTATTTCAGATGATATGGCAATGATGATAAGCGTTGTTTTCTACCGAAATATAAGTTATTATAAGGATGGAGCCAAAAAAATTTCAGTGAATCTAGAGATTTATGACAATCGTCTTCGCTTGCAGCGTTCTGAAGTTTACCGCTTCCATAACGCCTTATGATTCTAATTTTATTATAAGGAATATTTTATACTCTTCACGTATCCCTAAGCATTTGAAGAGAACCTGCAGAGATTTATGCAGGTCGGCATGACGCGAACCCCCACATCGGATTGTCAATCTTTGCTGTTTTCAGTCACTTTCGTATATATAAAAAAGTATCTCGAATGATAATTTTTATAGAAGTCACCACAGACAATAACAAATTAATTACAAAACCTTTACAAAAAGAGATATCATTCAAATGATCTATTCATCATGAAAGACGTACAATTAGTAACAGATGTACTGTATACAATAATTAATTTGTATACAAACGCCGTTTATACCATGACGTCATGTCAGATAGAATTCATTAATCTCATTTACACAAAGTTCACTAAACTCTCGGCGTCACACAGTCTGTCGTTTCTGGCCAGTAATAAGGAACATCATTTTTTGCCAACTACAAAAAAAAAACAACACTGTAACAAAATAATTATTATAACTGACACACCCTGAGAGATGTAATCAAGCGCAGGGTTGTCGCGGTATTGTAAATAAATGTATATTTTTAATTTGTTTCGAATTTTGAATAGAGAAAAAGAGTTCTGTAGATTTTCAATGCAGCGCAAGAGCCTCAAAATAGACGGTCGTCATCTCTAAGAGGATCCGTCTCATAGAACCTAATTGTATTGTCGCTCATATGCAGGTATTTTGCTTGTGACAACAATCAATCCGAAAGACAGCAAAGTAAAAACTATTTGTCACAAAAAGAAAACCCCGCTTGAAAGACGACGAATATAATAATTGGAAACTGATTAATTAATCAACGTGCACCTACAATTGGAAGGCAAAAGTTTTTCAAATTCATTTTTGCTTTAAATGTTTTAGTTTTGCATTTTTATTTGAACTAAATTCATTTCACAGTTATTTATGTTTTTTTTTTTTTACTTTTAAATCCGTAACTGAATTGAAGACGAAACAAAAAATAAAGTTTTCTTAAGTTTAATCGTGATTTATAAACACAAAACTTTCTTGCCAGCCCTAATGAATAGCGGTGGATCAAATACACATGTTTGAAAGGTTAACGAACGAATAGATAAATTTTAGTAATTCGAATCAATTGTCAGGTTGATGCCCCGGTACCGTATCCTGTCCAAGCGGGCAAGGGAGTGGTTCATGTGTCATTAAGATTAATATCATATTCGGGATTCAGAAAATCCCTATGGATTACTACTAACGGCCGGTTTTAATATTCTATCTCAATCTGTTTACATACTGAAATCCAAAATATCAATCCTTTTTTTTCTCTAACGATATATATTTAGTTTGATCTCAATATTAACTTTTAAGATTCGATATCGAAACACGCCGTAAGTCAATTTATTATTATGTGATTTTTCAACAATCTTTCCTATTTAATTTTTTTAATCCTTGCTGTATAGTCTAAGTACGTTTTATAATGTATTGAAACCATGGTGGCTTAATGGTAGCGCCAATGGATACCGTGTCGATGGACGTAAATTCAAATTCATTTGTAGAAAACAGCCGATTTTTTTATGCGATCTCATTCTGTTTTACTTACTGAAATCCAAAATTTCAGTCCTTTTTTTCTCAAAACGGTCAGATAAGTGTCAGTGATCATATCAGCCAGAAAATCCGATATATTTTTAGTTTTATCTCAATCTTAACTTTTAAGATTCAAAATTGTAACAAACCGCTATTCTGTAACGAGTACAAGCCTGAACTTTCGGCAAAGGATGGTAGATTCAAATTTAAAAACTGTCTCCATAACTTAAGAGCCAGTACCGCCTAGGTTTAGTGTGCTTATTATCTTGGGCCACATGGCTATTTAACATAAGGATGATTGTGGTGAACGGGGTAAGCCTATTATATTAGCAAAACACGTTACATTATATGGAAAAAATGTTTAAGTTAGCAATAATATTGATTTGTTATGTGTAAATAACTTTAATATGTACAAGGTTATCGCAATACATCCGTAACACGGTTGTCGAATCGGGTGATACGGTCATCTGATAGATTACACGGGAAAACATAAACACGTAAAGAATTATCAAGTTTACAGTTACAATGTTGATTATTCAATTAAGTATTGACTTATTTCTGTGAAAAGCGGAATCGACCCCAAAATAAATTATTCGAGTCATTTCAAACATTTAAAATAAACATATTAGTTAATCTTGTTCTATTTGTTACACGTTTGATTTTATAAAGCTTACAACATCCCAAAAATATTCCTATTATGGTGGGTTTCTTATAATGCCCGCGTGTGTGGTTCAAGGCAGCATCACTTGGGAGCTATTAACTCTATACTTAACTATAAGGATAGAGAAGCTTTACTCCACGTTATTATATGATATATAGGTATGTCATCTGGATTTCTACCAGGTAATGTTTTTTTTTTTGTGATTTTGAAATTACATCCTGATTAAATTCGAATAGTAGGCTGTTTTAGCCCTGACATCTAATTTATAATCTTTCGAGTATGTAACAATAGCTAATGTGTAGAGTACGCATAAAAATAAGACAATAGAAAAACAATGGAAAGCTGGCGTAAACGCCAGGTAAGTGCTCAAGGGGTTTAAACACACACATATAAATCCAAATATACAACCTATTATCTCCACCCTGACTCGCACCTCATACAAACACTACACGAGTATATTATTATAATATTATAAATATCTAATGTTATATAGGAAGACACTGGATCCCCGGACACAAAATATATTTTTTCGGGTCCAATGCACCCTCTGATTTTTATTGTATACTGGCTGTGTGCCCGCGGCTATGACCACGTTTCATAAATTCTTCAATGCGTTTTATTTTTTTTACGGAACCCTAATTTTTCTAAGTACTAAGATAAATTAAAAACATTTCTCATAAATTCAAGCACTTGCCCGTAAAACTGTGCATTGAATAGGACTTTATTAATTTTTTTAGGAGTTTTAATATTTTTACGTGGAACTCTAATTACTTTCGAAAATTAAAGGTACCCTAAGTTACCCGGAGTAACTTCATCTATCTAGCAAAAAAAAGTAGCGTCAAAATCCGTCCAACCGTTCTGGAGATTACCCATAACTAACAGACAGAAGGCAAAAAATTTAAAAATTGTATTTTTGGTATAGGTATCGTATATACATTAGTATCTATTGGACATTACAAACAGACACTACAATTTTATTTATTCATATAGAAGTATAGATTTGTAAAAAAAGATTTTATTATTATTATTAAATTAATAGTAAAATGAGCAGAAATAAAACTATAAACTAAAACTGAGTATGTTTACCATCCTGGACTAACATGATCACTTCACAACAGGTGAGGAAATGACAGAAGCACTGATACTATTAAAAAAATCGATGAAGTACACTCTAAAAAAAATAGTAATTTACAAACATTTTGGCCTCATATGTATTATTATTATATACTTAAATTACATTACGTAATTAGTAATCATGAAGTTATTGACCTTTATTTAGGTCGGCGCAAAGTAGAATAATAACTATTGTTTTTCTACAATTCAATACCTAACGTAACACATGCTGCCAACATAACGCGTAAACATAAATTTATTTAATTTATAAATTGAATATTAACCTAATAGATAACCTTTTACAGATTTAAACAACTTTTTTTAATATAGATACTTAATTCGTAAAATCAGTACCTATTAATCAGTGATACACGACATCCATAAAGAATCGTCATTAATTTTTTAATATATTTTATTAATAGTGTTCGCCTAGCGTGCGAAATGCGACCATAATCGTTACTGAAAAATTAATAAAAAATATTTCCAATTTTTTTATTGATAACTCCAAAGCTACTAAAGAATGAAAAAAGAAAAAAAAATCGGTTAACATAAAGAGAAGAAAACTGTATTAAACTGTCTTACCTTTGACTGTTTATATAAAATATAATTTTCAATATCTTAAGATTACTCAAAAAAGAATTCAATCCGCGTCAATACTATAACTTGAGGAAGCCCAATAAAACAAAGTCAGGGTAAAACGGCATATCAGATGACGCAATGGTACATGTTCACTCGCAAAGGCACGACTTATAATGCAAGGACATGCGAAAAAGCTCTCATACGACACTTTGAAATAAGATTCAATAAGAAAATAAAGTAATTAAAGATCGGTAATGAAACGTTCCATACTGAATAAAAACAAAATTTTTTGTCTATACAAGAAACAATCTCAGTAAAAAATCACTAACGCCCACGTTTTTTTTTGTCGGTCAGCCCGTGACCACGATTTGTGCAACCGAGCCAAAACGACAGGTTAACAAAGGTAACGCGGTCAGACCCGTTATTCCATCCAACTATTCAACAGAAAGACGTCTACTGCTGGACTTAGGTCGCCCCCAAAGATCTCCACGACGACCGGTCTTACATTACCCGCATCTAGCGGATTCCTGCGACCTTCACCAGGTCGTCGGTCCACCTTATGGGGGGCCTACCCACGCTACGTTTTCCGATGTATGGTACCCATTCGAGAACCCGTTGACCCCATCGGGCATCGGTTCTGCGAGCAATGTGCCCAGCCCACTTCCACTTAAGTTTAGTAATTCTTTGTATAAAGCAAAACTTTCTAAACCTAATTCGATCACGCAATGAAACTCCAAGCATTGCCCTCTCCATTGCCCTTTAAGCAATTTTGAGCTTTCTTAATAGGCCCATTGTAAGCGACCACGTATCAGTGCCGCATGTCATTACCGGCAACACACACTGATCGATGACTTTCGTCTTGAGACACTGACGTATCTCAGACGAGAAGATTTTGCGTAGTTTCCCGAAGGCGGTCCAGCCGAGTTAGATTCGGCGATTAACCTCTTTCTCGAAGTTGGATCTACCTAACTGGACGGTTTTCCCCAGGTAAACTTCTAGCGCAAAGTCACTGATTTCTATAGGAGTTAGCACAACATGGACATTAGACATGATTTTTGTCTTACCCATGTTCATTTTAAGGCCAACTCGTTCGGAGGTTCTACTGAGGTCACCGAGCATTGTACTTAAGTTTTCTACAGTCTCAGCCATGACTGCTATATCTTCAGCAAGGCGGAAAAGTGTTATGTACTCGCTGTTTATGATGATGCCAATCCATTTCCAATCCAGAACCTTGAAAAAAAACATCCTCGAGCGCAGCAGTAAACAATTTTGGAGAAATAACAACTCCCTGTCTAACGCCACGTCGCGAGGTTTCGAGGTTTGGTCCTGTAATCGAACTGACATGGTGGTGTTTTCGTACAAATTCCTTAAGGCTTTGATGTATCGATAGTCTACTTGTCACCGCTGAAGAGACTACAGTACAACCCAGGTCATTAATGTTATCTAATACCTTACGAATCATACTTTTTTATGTGTATTTTTAAGAGTAGCGATAAATTATTAAACCTAAATTTATTGCGAACAGTCTTTCAGTAAAACTTAAAAAATATTTTCCTGGAAATGGACTTACTCTATAAAAAGAAGGGATAATTCATTGTAAATTAATACCTATAAAATAGTCAAGAAGGTCAAACTCTACTATCAACTTAACAAATGAACGCCTAAGAAAAGACATAATAAGAGATTGAAAGCTATATATCTCCAAGAAGGTCACATACAAAATTGTCTGGAAAATAGTTTGTCAAACAGTAAATTGACTAAACCTTTCAAGAGATAAATAACTTCGTTGTTGATACGATAAAGAGAAAATTATATAGTAATGATTACTTTTTTGCATATTGACCTAATATAGTATCTTCTGATGATGATTCAAAATAATTAACACCTCTTATTTCCGCTTGCTAAAAAAACTAAGAATTACTCACAACTTCTTAGTAATAGAATATTTATAAAGCAACGCAGAAAGGTTGTTGACATTAAAAGATTTTAAGACTAGGCAATTCCTTGAACTGCATACGTGAACTAATTTCTACATTTTAAACATAGTAACAAATATTTTAAAAATAATAACGCACATCATTTGAACGCATAAAAAATGTAAGACCGTATGCCATTCAGTTAGTTAGTTTTAAACAGGAAAATAATTTAAAAAATTTGCGAAAACAATTTTGCCTGTCGGTCTATCGGCTTTGGCCTAGATAGCAACGTCAACGGATAATAAGCAAGTTTCTGACAAACGTGTAATTGATCTAGGCAATTGTGTGCAAAAAATTGGCCTCGTAAATTACTAGAATTCTCGAAACTGTGAAGAAAATTCTGCTTGCATTTTGTGCGTGTGTGTTGTTACATCTCTTGTAAATTAAACCACTATCTCATGTTTTAAAAAAAAAACGCTGTAGCATTTATTTCCTATAAAAATTAGGAAATTGTTAAATGAACATAGAATAAATAACTGAATTTTAATTTGGAATTTAATAGAAAGTCAGATACTTTGCAGATACTTAACAATGCAAATAAGCGTTTTTGGTTTGCGATATTTGACTATCTTCATACCTTGTTCTAACAGCTGACTGACATTCATCCACATTACATATATGGTAACAAGGATTTACATTCTCATTACCAACAACCTCTCTATCTACTAAGATTCATTTTAAAGGTTAATAATCCGCACACTTTTAAACAGCATTTCCTGGCATTATATTACGGATGAAGGTTTTTTTATATTATACATTTGATATATAGATACATAACATTCAATAATAATCTCAAGTGTAATACTCTTAAAACCACGTAGTCTACTTTTAATATTTCATCAATCACATATACTTTTTTGCTTTTTTTACACGGTATAGGCTTAGTGCTTTGACCACAATCTCACCTGAGGTTAAGTGTCCATATGGTTCAGGATGGTAAATACACTAAGCCTAGAGAGATGCTGCCGGAACACACCTATTGGTATATGGCGACAGGTTTTCAAACTTGAGGGTAGTAGCTACCCAGGTGGACATGCCCTACCACCATGCTATGGTTTCCTCACGATGTTTTCCTTCACCGAAATCTCAGGCCGATTTTAGAGTCGGATAGGTGGGGACCGAACCCGCGTCGATAGACACGGAATCCGGCCTCACTACCCGCTGCGCCATCATCGCTTCACTTACATTCGGTTCTTTAAACCCACACATAGACTGCAATATTTAGTTTTACGGTAGGAAAGAATATCGTAGATTTAATAACAACCAACATTGAAATCAGAACGATTTATAGTTCATACAGTTGACGAAATTGCATTGTTTTCCTTATATGGTTATACACGTCATGCACTGCCTTTAAATCAATTGGATTAAACACTTTAGCTAGATAATAACTCAAGAATCACAAAATTGATTTAGATGATTCATTTTTCTAAATAATAGATATATTTTCAGCCACAGTTTTAGTATTGACACATTTTGTTACGTTAAATAATATAGAAAAAAAAGAGAAGAGGATAAACAATGAATTAAATCTAAATTGATTATTGATAATGATAATGACTTATAGTGGTAGTTTGATCGGATTCCGCGTCATTAGACAGATTCGAAAAATTTAAAAAATGGGCTTGAGTGTACAAAACACATTGAAGAAACCATATTACATGGTTTTTAACGAAACCAATTTTCTAATGGAATTGTTTAAGACTTAATATGTTAAATAGTAAAATAAATTATTAAAAGCCAGAAAACCTTAGGGACACGGTTATTATTATAATTTTATTTTGTTGTTAACAAAAATAAATAATGATTTCATCTGACAATTTTTTGTTGCTTATATTTTTTCTTGAAACTATATTCTGGCCCTATATCACCCATATCCTTGTGTATATTATATCGCTATAGAAGCTCATTAATAGTAAATTAATCCCTAATAGTCACACAGTTTATTAACTATTACATGACATGTTATATCAGCAGACCAACGGGTTGTTTACATCGGTCGAAGGTTACACACTCCTGCACATGCTGGCGTCAAGCGCGCCGATAACGCCTCTGATAACACTCAGGCACACACGTGCAAAAAATATTTATTATTTCAAAATACTATAACATTCTGATCTAGAAAGATCTTATAGCGAAAAATTATCGAAAGCATGTTTCTAGAATTTTTGACTTGATTAATACATCCATTTCAGAATTGATTGATAGGATGTTTACGTCAAGTATATTTTTTACACTGTATAGGCTTAGTGCTTTGACCACAATCTCACCTGATGTTAAGTGATGATGTCGTGAAAGATGGTAAACACACTAAGCATAAATGTACTGGTTCAAATGTACTGGTACCAAGCTATGGTTTCCGCACGATGTTTTCCTTCACCGAAAGCTCATGCTGATTTTTAGACAAAGATAGGTTGGTTTGAAGCCGCGTTCATTGAAGCGAAATCCAACCGCACTACCAACTAAGCCATCATCGCTTATCACGTAAGCGTGAATGGGGGCGGGGCCCCAAATGGCAATAACGTAAGCAATGTTCACTTATTTACTTTTAATTACTTAAGCTGATTTTGGTAACAAATATGCTTACGTTACCATGTGAAGGTGGAGGGTAAGAACTTGACTTACTACTGCTGATAAATGGGAGTCAACAATGTTAACATTTCTGCTTAGGTAACATATGAACGACCCTATACTAAATTTCGACTCAATCAGATCAAAACACTTTAGCATCCACTGACGCTTACTAACAGCGATCAGTACTCTATAGTTTGTATAATTTTTTTAAATTATCGCCGATCTAACACGTGCAATTTAGAAGCACAAATTTACAAGACGAGTGTGACTGGGTAAGCTTGTAAGGGTCAATAAGGGTAAATTTCAATCGCGAGGATGGGTATAGACTTTCCTCAGCGTGGAATCCGGTGCTAGAAAATCTTAAGGTTCGTGATTTATCGTCACAGGCATCGTCGATGGACACTGTTAGTGTTGTGTGTTGTGACTATAATAAATATAAAGACCAAACGGGGGTAGTTCATCAAAATACCCCTCAACGCTGCAGGCGAAGCCGCGCACCGCCAGTCAGCCCGTGACCACGGTTGGTGAAACCCAGCCGAAACGTCGGGATAGAAAAAAGCAAAGGTAACGCGTGAAAACCCGTTAAAATTAACTGAATTTAAATATGGAACGCGAAAACTTAAAAAATTACATTGTAAGGGTCGTCCTACGCGAACGTATCTCGACCAAAAGAACCCGTAATCGAAGAGCATGTATGAAGGTGCTTATGTAGAAGAAGCGAAATACCTGTGTCAGGATCGTAGCAAGGGAAAGGATGTGGTCTCTGCCTACCCTTATAAGAGGAGGTGTGACGTTATGTATATATGTAATTGAAAAGTAAATCAAAAAGAACACCAATGAGGAAGCGTAATTTCGATGAAAGCGTTGATAATGATCAAGAATTTATTTCAGTGCGTGCGTGGATGCTTTAAAAAAAACCTTTTCCTTGCCATATATCGGTTAATTTAGGAGATCTACCTTCGAAAATGTGCGTATGAGAGAGTATCCAAAAAATATACTTTTTTTACACGGTATAGGATCAGTGCCTATGACCACAATCTCATCTGGTTAAATAACGATGCGGTCCAGGATGGTAAACACACTAAACCTAGAGGGTACTGATTCTCAAGTGATGCTGCCGGAACACACCTATTGGTATTTGGCGACAGGTTTTCAAACTTGAGAGTGGTAGATACCCAGACGGACATCATTAGAAAATGCCCTACCACCATGCTATGGTTTCCTCACGATGTTTGCCTTCACTGAAAGCTCAGGCCGATTTTAGAGTCGGATAGGTGGGGATCGAACCCGCGTCGATTGACGCAAATCCGGCCGAACTACCCGCCGCGCCATCATCGCTTCAACGTACCCGTTAAATTTGTGACTCGTTAAAATTATGTGAAATGAATATGCCGCGTGGATTTCATTCAGCCTATAGACGGCACTGATTTTTTTAGTAATATTCTTAATTTCCAGTAAATTATAGGAAACGTTAAAAGTTCCTGGAATTATTAGGAACAAACTGATAGAGACTCTATATGTTTTTAGTTATAGCGAAATGCCACACCAAAGAACATTCACGGGCGGCACTTCTGTAACCAACCAAACAGAGAAAGTATGTTTTGACTACCAAACATTATTTTGTCTACTACTTACCATATATACACTACTGGTATTAAAAATATAGTTAGTATTACCAAGACGCAAAACATCAAACTTATTACATATAGATAACGGTTTCAGATTTCACGTTCCGCCACACGCCGGCATCGTTATCACTTAATTGACATTAGATATCACTATTAACCCCTTATCATGGCAAATAATACGCTCTTATCATTACAGTCGCCATTTTGTCTGAGTGTCTGTAACAAAACTAGTATTTGTTGTAGATAGTCATGGGAACCTATATAATATACTATATTGTAAAATATCTGTTAGGTTAGGTTAGGTTAGGTTTTGTGGTTTACGTGTCACGTGAAACTGCACGTGCGTGAATTTAATGTGGACTGTTTTTAATATATTTTCTTGTAAATTATTACGTTTAGACTCTTATGGAAAAGCGTAATGATACATAAGCCTAAAGACTTCGTCAGGGTTTCTTCTGAACCAATCTAAACTGCATCCAAATTGATACAGTAGATCTATAATAAAATCACCTTTGAACTTAGCAGCAAAACGAATAGATTTCGCTGGGATAAATTCCACGCAATTCGCATTCTGATGGTTTAGTCCTAATGCAGTAAGCGATCGCCAATAGACCCTTTGAAGTTGTCAAGCTTCAGCCTTCATGTGAACAGCGTTAGTCATTTCTATAATAAAGAATGAGGCAAATTTACGATTTTATTATATTTCAAACAAACTGATGTTTCATTACTGCTTCAACTCTATGGTAAAGTAACCAAATATTCAGAATATGTAATGGTAAATAACCAATTCGAACTATTCATAATCAAGCACTAAAAGGACCACAGGTCCACCTGATTAGATTAGATTGCTACTTCCTTAGACTTGCATTGATTCTTATGCCAATTCGTATTTGTAATTACTCTATGGAAAAGTAAACAAAATTCGGGCCTGCCGCTGGGGCAACGCGGACCATGTTGTTACAATCCCGTGTCGCCTCTCCCAAGCGGCGGATAGTGCCGTGGGTTTTAGTGGGTATTCTTGACACTTCACGTCGGGCAAGTCCCACATACTCCCTGGGCATCTCTAATCCAGGAGGCATCACTCCCGGATTGCATGCGTAAATGTATTTCCCAAGTAAAAACAAGGCGTTACTACTGAATTTATCAACAACGTTCAACTCCTACCTTCAAATGTAGTAATAATTGTATTTGCAAGATCGCAGAAATATTATGGACAATTGTATCGCTTAATTTGTTGTTACGACCTTATCTGTCCGTAGTAACGACGGCCTTGCTGCATGCAAAACGAGTTAATTACAAAGTGGTTATATTTGTAATTTATCACCATTCATGGTGGATACACATCACCATACGCTATAAATTATTTTCATCGATCATTAATCTAACCCGACTAGCCGATAAGTATTCATATAAATGTGCTGTAGACAGTGGAGTAACTATGCCCATCTGAGGCCCGTGGCAAATTCATTATACAGAGCACACGTAAAAATCGTCAATTCGTAACTTGATTTTAATAAATAATTAATCACTACACTAATGCGTTTAAATATTTAGTTGTGTCTAACTTTAATTGTATTTATAATATAATTTTCACTCAATTTTTTTTTAAATGTTAGGATACTTCTGAGCTTACGGTAGCGGGACCTCGGCCCGCAAATTGGACAGGAGACCATGGCATTTTACCAGCTCTGCCACACTATAGTTTCGCCACTGACTGTAGATAATTAATAATAGTCTTATTTTTATATAATATCACACTAGAGAAGAATGCAATTATATCAGATAAGAATCACATCAACTATAAATAAACTAATAAGCGCTGGAAACTATAGCCCGTCCGACTATAAAGAAGCTGATAAAATAAATTATTAAAAGAGCTGAATGTATTTCTTTGTTTAGTTATTTAGCTTCACCAGTCCTATATTTTAAGCCACAGTGTGACCGATTATATTAAACACGCGAAACCTGAAATAAGGAATTAATTTAAATGCAACTACCGATATAAGTGATAGGTGAGCATGTCAATTGGCAACATATTTTTTTTCTTGAAGGTTAGTATTAAGAATTAATATACATATATATATATATATATATATATATAACATAAGCTAACGGCTGTCATCCCCGAAGGGTTAGGCAGAGGTGAAATAGCGAACTTTACCACCCACATGTTATCGAGCTTAGTTTCGTCCCAGATATGACAGGAGGCGAGCCTGTCGCCATATCGGACACAAATTCCAGACTCCGGGATTTGACTTGACCCGACCCGGCGATCGAACCCGAGACCTCAGAATGACAGTCGTATGTAATACAACTGCGCCACCGAGGCAGTTATATATATAACTGATAACAAGTTTATAGTCCTAATAAATCAATAAAAAAAACGGAAAACATTTTAGTGTTTTGTTTAGGAACGAAACAATTAAATTACCGGATCGGCCGAGTTACACTCCAGCTTATATAACTTTATTATCAGAAATAATATCAGGGTTCGCAAAGAATTTTCGTAATTCAGACTAGACGATTTATTACAGTGGCGTCAAGTTCGAAGCCAACCGTGACATAACTGTTTTATTTACAGGATGTGGCTCGGTGATAAATTAATTAATACACTCTAAAGCGCTAATGATGCTAAGCGATAAACTACGCGTTTTAATATTTACGAATATTTCAATCTCATATAGGTCGCGAAACTACAAACCGCAATTAATCACTATTCCAAAACTTTAAGGTCAGAGCAATTATGCTCCGTTTAACCGAAAGACGTTCACTGCTGGGTATTTTATAGGTTTCCCTCTTTCAAGAGTAGATTGCCATAATCGCCACGGTTGGCAGGCGTGTTAGCGATCACAGTTAGGTGTTTGTAGTACTCAGAGGATGCTGCTCATCCCCTGATTTGCTTTATCTCCTAGTTAACATTCACAACACCCACGGGAAGATATGGGGTGGTACTATTCTTAGCCGGCACCACACGGTCTAAGCAATTATGCTATTTTCTGATTACATTTTTCAGTTCACTTAAACGCCATCTTATGCTTCACTGTAACATGTTGACAACTGACGCCATAGAATTGGTAACGCAAATCTAAAAGTTTTTACCTAACGAATCGCTAACGCAGCTAAAGCAGTTCTCACTTCAAAAATATTAATTTAAAAAATAAAAGATACTCCATAACCTGACTGGTCATTCAAGCGTATCCTGCGTATTCACATTACACAGGAGCGGCCTTGTCAGTAAAAGCATCATTAATTAATATATATTGGCGCTTTACAGTAGCAACGGACCGTTACCATAGAATATACGACGGCACACTGAAATGACATATTTACGTTTTTAAAATTATAATATATTAATATAAAACAGTCGCCCGTTGAAAATAGTAACTCCGTCATCAATCCAGACACTTCCTGGACGTTGCTGGAGGGGTTTTAAAATATACGTGTCAATTTACGGATTCAGCCTAATTAATTGAGCAAACAAATCTGGTTCTAGATTTAGAGTACGTTAATGTTTTCTTACATGAGAAATTTTCAAAGTAGTATACTACTTAATAATTTTATTGAGGAAACACAAGAATGTGAAAGTATTTTTGTTAAATGAAATTTAGAAAATTAGTAAGATTTAATATTTTTCGCAATATTAATTTCGCTATAATATCGTAATATAGAATAATTTATAAGGATAAGACACATTTTTTTTTTCCATCTAGCTAAAGCTGTTGACCAGAAGGGCCTTTAAAGCTTCACCGTGACTTTGGGGGCGAGTGATGAAGGTGCACTCAGCCGCAAAAAGGTAACACAAGCACAAGACACTAAATAATTGAATACACTACATCGATTTTTAAATTGTCGATGACTGACTCAGCAGTAAATCATAAAAATGATACTAAAAGATAATAAAATCATTGGGTGGTCAGTGCAATTCGAAATTATGTATTTGGATTTAAGTTCGTGAGGTTAAAATTAAGAGAATTTATTTTTTCGTTAATATCTAATAACAAATTAAATTCATTTAGTGGTTAAAAATTGACCATAATCATTATTGAAAATTAGATTAGAAATTTTTGTGTTACTACATAAAAAAATTGAGAAAAAGAGAAGGCAAGTGTATTTATACTTATTACTGACTTGATATAAGAGTAATCAAATCAAATTAAACAAAAAGATGTCACATCGGAACAGAGCTTATCCGCGATTGATGTCAGGTTTAACAAGGATGAGAACCACCTCGCTCCCAATTCGGCAAATATATGCCGATTTTAAAAAAAATCTGTGACGTCATCGGAAAATTTGCAGAAATTAGACCCGGGAAATTACTCTTTATAGCAAGAAAACTTTTGACTAACACAGATAAGGTAAAGGATTTTTTTTTTCATATCATCATTTTCTCATGCATTTTCCCAATTCACTTGATGTCGGCGCAGTATGTTTTCTTATTCCATACGTCCCTATCAGCCGTCATCTCTGCATTTACTCTTTTTTCTTTCATATAATTTCTTACACACTCCATCCACACTTTGTTTGGCCTTCTTCTACTTTTCCATCCTTCTACATGAATGTATGTAATATGAATATTCACACATATTTCATGTATTATTTACGAAAACCATGAAATTATTTTTTTTAATATCAGGATATAAATGATAAATATAAATCAAAATCAAATTAATAATTACAACATTTCAAATAGAGTATAATCATCTAACTAACGCAACCTGATGATAAATAATCGGTTCATTGATTCTCGAGTTATAAACCAATACGTACTTTATAATATTTAATAATTGGCTTATATAATAATATATTTCTCTTTATCGACAAGTGTTTATGTGCTTAATATACTTTTATAATCAAGTATTTATTGTATGAAAACGAAGGCTATTCATTATATAATAAAAATAAAGCCCTTCATTCAGACCAACTTAGTAATTTTTTTTGTAGGCCGGTTTGCCAATCGGTAAAAGCCTCCTCCCACTCATTATATATTATTACTTATTTGTCAAACGTTCGTTTACAAACCGAAATACACGCTGTATAAAGTGTGGTCGAATACACTAGCTATATATTTATACCTCGGTGACTAGTACAGTTTTCAATGTCATTTTTACACGGACGGTCACGTTTTGAGATCGTTCATCGATCATTCGGACGTTATCTCATCGCTGCAAGTGGAACTTCCCGCTTCCCTTCTTCCGAACAAAGAGCATTGCATCTTTACATTTCAACTGTCACGAAGATCGATTGTGCGTCCTATTGACAATCATATTTCAAGTTAATACCTACTCGTGGAAAGACAGCGCTTTGTAATACCGGCTGCACGACGTACGCCATTTCAATGTTGTCAGCTTAGTTTCGCAATCCAATACGATTCCACCAGTGTGCTGAACTGTGCGGCACTGCAATGCACAGCGTTACAACACAAATGGTCATTCTGGTTGACTCTCTCACACAAACAAAAATAAATTAACAATAAACATTTTTTGAATGTTCGCGCACATCTGTATACTTTTATGCGCGCACAGATATCAGCAGTGGACCCGGTTCGCGTGCGTACACACTTATTCGCGAAGTCAGTCTTGTTTCCGCTATCGAATGAAAACATTTATTTGTACGCCCACATTGTTTAACAATGTTGAATATGGAATGGACGAACGATAAAATTATAAAAGCGATTGAAACTTCTTCTCTACTATGGGATTGCAGTCACAATGATTACAAAAAAATAGAAACAAAAAAAGAACACGACGCCACTCAAGAGCTGGCTCGAAGTTTCAATTGTGACTCGAATGAGGTAATGAGAAAATGGATCATTATTTCGGCTCAATACCGATGAGAGAAGAAAATCGCGGATTCAAAATCTTCAGGTTCTGGGATTTCAGATATATATATATATATATATATATATATATATATATATATATATATATATATATATATATATATATATATATATATATATATAAGTCAAAATAGTTAGGTTATGCATATTTGAATTTTTGAACATCTGAAGGCAGAAATCTGTTCAGTGTAGTACATGTTCGTGCACAAGTGTGCAGCACTGTGCGTTTACGAAAGTTACACACAGCTTAGCCGGTGGAGACAGAGGCTACACGCGATACCAGCTTAGTACATGCAATGCTGGAGTTTTGCATTAAAAAAAAACATTAACAAATATGCTGCACAATATGTTGGTGGAATCGTACCTTTACACTATATAAAACTATGTAACCCCTATCTGTCTGTCCGTTAATCGGCTAATAAATAGAGAATGACTAAACCTATTTACATAATAATATTTTTAATCTTAAATGTATTAAGTACCTACATGGCAAAATTATAAAGACAAATTGAAGTAAAATAAATCTACCAATATATGTATTAACCAATATTTTAACATCAAATAGTAAAATAAAATAATATTGCAGGGTATTTTTTTAAGAATATAATACTAATGTGCAAAATTATAAGTAATTTGAGAATATATTTTTATTTTTGGGAGGTCATTTCTCTAAGCCCGTTCTTGGCTAGCTACCACTCTCAGGTTTGCAAGTCTGTTGCCAGTTACTTATAGGTGTGATCCGGCACCATCACTTGAGGGCAACTACCTCTAGATTTAGCGTGTATAACCTTGGACCAAATCGTCTAAAATATAAGTCGTCGTCCAAGGTGAAATTGTGATCAAAGGACTCGAAACTATGTATATATTGTTGGCAAATCGTCATTCATCATTGTTTCAAAAACTTATGAAGTTAAATTCGCGTTCCTTTACACGTGCCAGTCTAATCTTTCGCGAACAATACAAAGAGTCTTAGTTTAAATGCAAATTGTACACATACATTGTACGACAACTAATGTTACCATCTGATATTATATACCTACTATTTGTAAATGTATGTTTTCCTTATAACTTGAATAATAATTAACAATATCGCTACCGGATCTTTTATTCATCTTTGTCCATTTGCAATGTATGTTTTTTTTTTGCTGTATGGTTTTTATAACTTCGAAGTTATAATATCATTTATTATCATTGATCCAAATATGGATTGAAAAAACTACATGTTCTTTTTACCGGTCAATGTACTTTTAATGTAATGTATATTTTTATCCTCTTATTAATACTTTATTAGCGTCGCGCTCTAGCAAAATGGTGTTTATCAAGAACTTTGAATGGAGTTTTTAGGCACCTCAGAATTCATATTCCATTCATGTTCCAATCAATAAAAATCACTACATGACAGACCACGATGCCGCCAAAAATTTGTTAGAGTGCACAATCCCGTATTATGGCCTCGATGGTATTTTTTCAAACAGATTCTATTCGTAAAGTAAAACGTTCTCATATGTTAAGTATATTTTGTTACATTACCTTAATAACGTATAACAATAATTTACCGTACTCAGTAAAAACAATTGTCAAAGTAAGAAAACTATAATAATCCACCTGACATTTTTTAACATGGCGACAAAAAAATAATATTTTTCCCATTCCACGTTCTTCCAGGTGTTCCGAAATTATGTACGTAATATAACATTGTTTTAACTTTAGTCTAAGTTATCAGACATTATTTTAATAAATATTAATTCATATCAAATAAATAGTTTTCTTACGATAAGTTCAAGCATGTTAATTTGAAAAAAAAAAAAAAAGGCGACAATATAACATGGATCACTATAGCTCTTTCTAATTTCGTCAATTACCTAAGCATAAATAATGCTTAAATACCTTTTTCAAAGCAAATACTTAAAACCCTTTTAATTTAACCACCATATAATTAAATAATAAATTATATTAATACCATTATATTTATTAATTAAAACAAACGTTATAATAAAACAGCAACAGAATAATTAATGATTTGAATGAGTAATATTATTGTACTAAACACGTGAATTGAAACGTGTTGTAGATTGCACGAAGTGACTGTAGGTATCTATGTTTCCTAAGTACATTTCCGTAACGGGCGATAATTAATATGCATCTAAATAATATGACTTGATATGTTAGAAATAATGTATGAAATAGCTTCAGGTCTCGAGAGTCACATGTGACACATACATAACACTAAAACTTAATGGAAAAAAAGTTTAAAAATTGTAACCAGATTACAGAAAAAAAATAATAAAAGGTAGCAGAGTAGGTGCTGTTTGATATCCATCCATCCATTTAACCGAAAAACGTCCACTGCCTGACATAGGTCAGCCCCAAAGATCTCCAAGACGACCGGTCTTGCGCCACCCGCATCCAGCAGATTTCCGCGACCTTCACCAGGTCTTCTATACTAATATTATAAAGAGGAAAGATTTGTATTTTTGTATGTAGTATGTAACGAACAAACTTGACCGATTTGGATGAAAATCATGTTTTCCCGACGCTACTTTTTATACTTTCAAGATTTTATTTACCAATAGAGATCAACAGCTCCGTTGTTACGACCATGAACTGTATTGCCAAACAATTTTTTTGTTACTTATGAAATACTAGCAGTGTGCCTATGTTTCGCGGGTGTTTCACATAATCTTCACTGCGTTTTTTTATACGGAGATCCTATTTATTTATTTTCGTTAAAAAAAAATTGTACCAAGATAAAGTAAAAATTTTGTGTAAAGCACTTGCCCGTAAAAATTGAATAGTATTTTAGTCTAACTTTGACGAGTTTCATTTTTTTTACGCGAAACCCTAATTATTTTCGAAAATTAAAAGTACCCTGAGTTACGCCGAGTAACTTCAGCTATCTACCAAAAGAGTCCCGTCAAAATCGGTCCAGCCGTTGAGATTACCAGATACAAACAGACAAAAAAATTAAGAAATTGTATTTTTGGTATAGAGATAAGGTATATACATTCATATCTATTTAGTACAAAAAAATGATATTACAAACAGACACTTCAATTTCATTTATAAGTATAGAGTATAGATATACAAAATTAAAAAGTTCAAAGTTAACAGGCATTGAAGCGAACATTTTACAGTCGCATAATAATAACACATAACATCAAAAAATACAAGTTCATGTTTTTGTTCCCGTCTCTCCTTAACGTCCTCTAAAACCAGTTTACCGGACAGGAACCTTCGCAAGAAATAATCTTTAAGTAAAAACTACAAGGAAAAAGATTTACTGATATTTTGTGAATAGTTTTTTAAAGTGCATATATCAAGAAATAAGGAAGATTTATATTATTTGTAATGCAATTCAATATTTTACCTATTTAATTAGTAAATTATATGAAGTATGTACAGTAAATATACGAACTTAGAAACGAAGTCCTTATTTTATTACAGATAATAACGAGGAACAGAACGATATAAGTGGGCTAATTAAAGAGCTATTTTCAACAGTTTCTCAGCTTAGTCATAACAAGTCTGAATTAGAGCTATCAACTTTGATTAATATAATTTTTAAAGTCAAAAATTTCTTCTTTCAAACCTGCTCATAAAAATGTAAATGATATCAAAAATGAGTTACGATTAAAATTATTTATATTTTAATAATTGAACATAAGGTTTTTTCGCGTAGACGTCATAATGGTAGAAGGCATGATTTCTACCACCACAGCGGTGGTAGCTTACGACAACCTTGTAATTCCAAAAATTGTAAAATATGGATAATAAAGGCCTTTCAGGTATGGTGTAAACCACTGTAAATAGACATAAAATTCGATATTCGTCGTCAATCGTAATCATTTGACCTTTACGATTTTCTTTTGTTTAATGAAGTTTTAGGAAACCATCTTTATTAGTTACTAAATTTAAACTAATTATATTGATTTTGTTAAAATCTACATTAAAGATAATGTACTTTTCATTACAATTTAAAACTCAGAACTCAGCTTTTATAATATTTTTACCTAATTACGCTTAGAAAATAATAAAATAAAATGTTATATGCAAGATATACCTGGTAACAGATAAAACCAATAGCAAAATTAATTATATCAAAATAAGAACAATATGTCCTAACAGACAAAACATTATCCGACTTTACGAGCCATGTGTGATAATGTTTACGATGTTTCGCTTTTAAACATTTTATAGTTGACATGGCATATTATATTGATGCGTGAATAGTAGTAGTAATTGGTCATGCCAAATGTATAAAGGCGATGCCAAGATTGCCAACGCGAGAATTAATTTGGCGCCCGGTTCGTGTGACATAAATATCGTATAAACTCGAAGCACGCGTTACGTATTAGGCAATACTTAGCATTTTATCGTATAAAAACCGGATGACATAGATATATTTATAAGATAACATTACATTACTGCATAATAGTTAGATTATGTTAGAATTTGATAATGGTTTAACTACCTACGTAGTACGTATCTAATGACGAACAATAAGTTAATCTAAAAAAAACACAAGTCTTCGTCAACAGTGTGTGTTCTAAGTGATAACTTATGACACTGAGACGTGATCGCTTACAATGGCCTAATTAAAAAGCCCAAAAGGGCGATGGAGAGAACTATGCACGGAGTTTCACTGCATGATCGAATCAGAAATGAAGTGATCCGCAGAAGAACGAAGAATTGCCAAACTTCAAAAATGTATTGCCCGTAAAACCGATTCTCGATGGGCCCAACGGGTTCTCGAATGGCTGCCGCGTACTGGAACACGCAGCGTGAGTAGACCTCCCACAAGTTGTACCGACGACCTGGTGAAGGTCGCGGGAGTCCGCTGGATGCGGGTTGCGCGAGACCGGTCGTCGTGGAGATATTTGGGAAAGACCTATCTCCAGCAGTGGATGTCTTTCGGTTGAATTGATAGATGGAATAAGTTATTCGACAGATATAAGTTGTAGAGCACTTTCCAACGCTTCTCTGAAGTATGGATTTGTTTGCTATCTAAGTCTTAACTTTCAATGAAGAATAAAAGAATTTTTAATGCATAGCTATCTAGCAATTTGGCACACTATAATATGTTATTATGCTCCTTACATAAACGTTTTGTGTATAGCTGAGAATGATACATAAAGTAAGGAATAATATGATAAGGTTGTGTTAGAGGATATAGTGACAAATATAGAGAGATGCTTAATTGGTTCGCTCATTTGGAGAGGATGGATGAAAGAAGATCGGCAAAACGAATTCACAAGGCGAGTGTGTCTGGGCGAGCTGGTAAGGGTCGTCCTAGGCGAATGTACCTCGACCAGATCAAGGACGTTCTGAAGAAAGGCTAGGTCAAAAGTACCCGTAATCGAGGACCATGTAAGAAAGGGCTCATCAAAGTAGAAAGACGAGTGTCAGGATCGTAGCTGGTGGAAGTATGTAGTCTCTCCCTACCCTTATTGCAGAGAGGCGTGATATCATTATGTTTGTATGAATTTTTTTTTCATATCATAAAGATTTAACATATGGCCTTAATCTCACGAGATGTTAAGTAACGATGCGACTTAAGATGGTAAGTCTCAAGGTACTGGCTTTTAAATGGTGGTGGCGGAAAATATTTATACGTCCTTGGAAAAATAGTTTTAACTTAGCTTTACAAAATGCTCTAAAACCATTTAGGTGAATCCCATTTAAATTTTAACCATTTAAAAGAGTAAATGTAATTGTTTCTTATTCTAATAATCTATTTACCTACAAATAATAAAACACCTACAAGCGTATTATAGGTAGGTACGTAGTATGTATGACTTAAGTTTCAAGAAGATTTTAAAGAACTTGATTAAATCGATTTATTATAAATAGATTATAGAAATAAAAAAATACTTCCGAATATGTCGAAGTTTTAGAAGTCATATAGTTTTGAATAAAATCGATCACGTTTCGAAATCCATTTACGATACAGTAAACTAAATTCGTAATTGATCTGGTTCTAGTTTTATGGCTTGGCAAATATACCGACACCAGAGTAAAAGTAAACCATTCTGTTGTAGGTAGGTATGTTAATTTAGGTCATTAGTAGTTTCCTCAATATTTTAAAATTCAACTCCCAGCTGTGGGCTTAGTAGTATAAGATCTCACACAAAAAAAAATTCGAAAGGAACTAATTTGAACGTAAAAAACTTATTAAACAAGTGGAAAATTATTGTACACAGTTGTATGTGTATGAGTCATAATAATCTGCGGAATAATTTCAAAACACTGAACAGAAAACTAATAAACTGTAAAATTAATTAAAGTTTATACCTAAATTTAAAGAAACACAATAACTATTAATTTATCTTTTCCAATATATGTATTTACTTTATGAAATACTTATATAATTTGAATTGAAAAATAAAGACTTACCTTTTCTGCGTCCAAAGGGCCCGCAAAACGAGTTCCCTTTTCCAATTATATTATCATCAATATACCGTATAAGTTTATCAATGTCTTCATATTTAGGCTCACGGGAAGCGCTTCCCCATCTCGAAGGCAAGTCCTCTTGCATGGATTCAGATTTACCCTTTGTGCCGCGTGATTTTTTCAAAACACTCGTCATTATATCACATAGCAGAAACGGACCGTTGCAATATATTTGAATTAAATCACAAATGTCACTGACACTTTAAAAAAAAAAACTAGAAATAAAACTAATCACTTGGCAGATGTACAAACGAAAAAATTAAAATGATAATAAATATTCGTTCGTATAAACACGATATGAACGAAGCACGACCGACACGTGCGTCTCCACGAACTACGGTCGAACGAGTGATCAGTGAGATAACCTTGTTCGTACGGTCGCTAGTCGCTTTATGTCGATTGCCGCTCGTACTGCGTACTAAAAATCTACAAGCTGTGAATTCTATCTACGTACCAATTCTATCATAGCCATTATATGCTCAGCGAGCTTATTTATTGATAGCTCTTAAAATTAAATCTTATTATGTGTTTGTAGTAAGCTTAAGATTTTATTATAGCATTAACTAGCATTATTAGCGCATGCGATGAGTATTTACCTAGACAATTGATTGAAACAATTACAGTGAAGAGAGCATTTTAGCGTAGGTAACTGATATTCTCAAACTACACTAAAGTGATGTAAAGGTTCATTAATATTTCAGCCTAGCTAACGTCACTTGTAATTGCGGAAGGGCCCTATGGTTGTTTATTTTTGATGACGTGGTGGACTGGTGCTCTAAATGATGATTAACTTTTAAATAAACAGATTCTGTAAAAAAGAATAGCAACGGTTATGTTCATGGGGGGGGGGGGGGGGGGGGGGGGGGGGGGGGGGGGGGGGGTAGAGAGGGGAGAGTGAGAAATGTCTAATATTCTCCTTAAGTAATACTTGAACATGCCCTAAGGAAAAGGTAGAAAGCGCAACTGCAGTAGAACAGATGACCACTACACGGTCGATACTAGGTTGTCATTGCTGCAATCATTTCTAAACAATATATAACAAATTTTTTTTCTAACCTAGCTAGCGCTGTTGACCGGTAGGGCCTTTACAGCTTTATTGTGACTTTGGGGGCGAGTGTTGAAGGCACTCAGCCACAAAAAGGTAACTAGCACAAGGGTTACCAAAATGGTACGAACCTCGGCTTGGCTGTTACCTGAGTGTGAAAACTCTCTCACGAATTTGATCTTAGCTAATATATAAAACAAAAAACCGTATGTTTACTTATATTACGTGTACGCACGTTAGGAATAATACTCGTCACAACATACTTGTACGATATTATTCATAAATTATTAATATTATAATTTAAGATATAAGATAAAATAGAAAATAGAATTTAAGATATGTATATGGCTAACTTTTTCTTTTTATAGCAGCTATCCATTTAATTATTTTTGGCTAATTTCCAACTATTACACGGACTATTTTTAAATATCACAACATAACAACTGCTGTGACATTTCAAAATACAAACAAATTGTAGGTAACCCCAAAGTAATTTTGCTTGACAGAACATCCTAACTAGTTTCAGATTTCTGGCACAGTATGTGCTTCGATCGCTTTACTATACCTCCATCATGGACTTCGCACATAGCGAATACGAGCATTCGATTATCGACAGTTTTGACCAACTCTGTAAAAATGTTAATAATAAACTACTGTTAAATTTTGCACCATGACTATGCTAAAATTTCACATCGCCACATAGGCACAACGTGGAAAAATGTAAATACAATTTCAGGCTCAACATATATACCGAGACCGACATAGTGCCACGAGACCTATTTTCAAAAATCAAGAATTGTCTACACAGTCAAAAATTTTCAATACATTTCAAATGAAAATGAGAAAAGGGTAGGGAGATGATGATGATGATGAAGAGGTTATTTTTATTCGTAACCTCGAATATATTTCGAGACCTCTTTTTCCAATTTATCAATGTTTATAGCAATTTCAAACGACGAATAGCAAATTCGTGTCGAGCCTATTTTTTTCTTTTACAGGCCGCGACCACTACCTCATGCACATAATTCAGCAGATGTTCCCAAATGTCTCGACCCTCAAGCAGGGAGGCCAAATTCTCCATGGTGACCATTAACCCTACCATGCACTCGAGAATATGTCTAGATGAGCCGAATCTTAGACAGTGTGCCCAAGTGATGCACTGTCTCGGTGACCTCCGGGTCACACACACAAGCAGCTGAGCGAGCTGAGCTGAGCGGCTGACTCCCTTCAACATTCGCCTGCAAAGCTCCGGTGAACCTGTAAAGGCCCTTCCGGTCAATAGGATTACCTAGTTAGATAAAAAAAAACTCACAAGCAGGGGCTGTCTTCACTACCTACTGGGCTTCAACCACCTTTGGAAAGAAGACTCGCTTCACCTCCCCAGTGCTGGAGGTCTCGTAGGCCTAAATTGTGTCAACCCTAATTATCCTCTTTGCGTATGAATCAGGATATCGATCGTAGTCGAACGCGGTCTTTCAACCGGCGGCTCTTTTGGCCAGTTTGTCGGCACGCTCGTTTTCTTCAGTGCAGACGTCTGCTCGCAACCAACACAAGGGTATGGAGCCTCCACCTGCACGGATTTCCCATAGGTGCTGCTGTGCTTCAAGAGCCAAATGGTGCGGCGACTTTGGTTGGCCAGCATTTCCAGCGACGATTTAGAGTCGCTAAATATGCTGAGCCTCTGTCCATCTTTTTAGCCTTTTTATGCGTTTTTATGGCTCTATCAAGCGCAAGAAGCTCCGCGTGGATAATCGTGCAGTAAGGCTCAAGGCGAAGAGTTGAATACCGAAACTCTCGCCCTTTCTTCCAACAGATTAGGTCAGCTCCAACACCGCCGGCTGTTTTACTTCCGTCCTTAGACGCGGAATCTTACCGCACTACTAAATGTGCAATCTTCGCTTCAAAAATACTAAATTTCAGTTTAAAATACAAAACTGTACAAGTCTACATAAGGTTCGGTTTCGGTTTCGGCTGAAACTGCGACCCAAACTGAAGGTTCTTTTTCAATTTCGGTTTCGACTGAAAATCATGTTTCGCTCGGACATTTCTCTAAACAACCCTAAAACACTCTTTTGTAATTGAACTTTTTTTAAACATGCGTTCAACGGGAGTTTAACTTTTTTGTAATAACACCGATTATGTATATGCTTTTTGCTTTATATTATTTTAAAACAATGCTCAAAATAAATACGTGTGTACAATAATGTGTATTTATATTATAATTCCTCCGCCATTTATAAAATTCTGTTACTATGACAACGATTACATGTTTATTCGATGTCTATCGTTTAGTTATTTGTAAAATTATTTTCAGTTCTATTTGTAGTTCGTATTTTTTTTTCATATTTCAAAGCTTTCAACATGTTAAAGCTACAAATCGCCAATGAAAGAGATCGAAAAGAGGCGCAGAATAGAGAGAGACGGAGACAATGTGAACTCGAGAGGAGATCTAGAATATTCAATGCGAGAAATAGAAAAATTGGTGTAAGTAATTCAACAAAAATTTTTTTTAGGCCAAACACCGTTTTGAAGAAAATATATAGGGGCCGTTCAAGAATTATGTAAGCAAAATTTTGAATACTTTGACTTCTCACCCCCATCCTCTTGTCAGAATTAGTAAGCAAAGCGCTTAATCCCCGATTATTAATAAAGCATTGCCAAAATTTTGAAAAATAAATATACAAAGATTAATACGTAAACATTGCATACATAACCACAACGCATACCTCCTCCGGCCCCCATGTCATAAAAAACAAACAAAGCTTAGACACCCCAATTGATGCTTTCGTTACACTTGAACGGCCCCTAATATAATAAGTCCAAGATTTGCTCGTGAAAATGGTTAATAAAATCCTAGAACGTCTCTCTTTCTATGGTTTGCTATGAACTTCAAGGTGAAAGGATGTCGTTACATAAGAAGATATAGGTGTGACTGTCACTGTCCTTGATACTTGAGAGCTAGTCGTACTAATCTGAGCCTTACAACATTTACCACCATTGGTCACATATTCCCGTAACTCCAAGTAAGATTATCATCAAACGCTGAATATAAAACCGACTTCTTTACAAGCAGATTTCTTTTATCTCAATGTAATAAGATAATGAGCCGTGTGGTGCCAGTTAAGAATAGTTCATCTCATATCGTTCCCGTGAGATGTCGTAAAAGGCAACTAAGAGATAAACCACGGGTTGGGCAGCAGCAATTTCTGAGTACCACATACAGCTGACTACAAGCGTAGTAATTATGGCAATCTTTTGGAGGAGATTTGTTCAGCAGGGGTCGTCTGTCGGTTGAATAGAATAATGGAATAAACGATACGCGATATTTTAGGTGGATGTACCTTTCCTGGAACGTCAAGTAGCTGAGAAACGAGCTGAAAGAGATGAACAACATCGCAGAGACCTTGCCTTCGCGCAGCAAATGATCAAGGATAGCAACGTTTCAGTTGTCTTGGAGGCAAGAGATCGAGAAGTGAGTAAGACTTACACAAACAAAAATAAAGCAATTTATCTTTTTAATAAGATTATGTTGAATATCGTTCTTGTCAAACCAATATCTGCTATACACACATTTTCGATATTCACAATAACACCACATGCTAAGTATAATATTCTAGTCGATAGACAGTATTAAGAAGTCTGATAGAAACTGTAATAGAGTTTATAACACGTGGCCTAAGAATTGAGTTGAGTTATTAATTTTTGGTTACATACTTCGGGATTCCTTCAGCCACTGGATTCCATATCATTGATAAAGCGGACACGGTAGTACCAACGTTCCTGATAAACTAATCATAATAGTCAAAATACCGAAACCTACAAAACTTGACAACTACGATATTCTGGCATTTAAACGATGTAATTTTGCAAGGATATCCTAATACCATGAATTGGTATTAAATTGAACTTTTTTTATATTACGTTTTCTTGGTTTTCTTATATAAAAATATAGTAAATACTAGTTTTAAAGCGTCCAAATACGAGAAAGCAACATGATCTTCAAAAGTACAAATTTCAAAGATTGCTTCTTCTTAGGAACGTCGTCGTATAAACGTGGAGATAGATGAATTCCGGCAACAGTACCAACGTTTTGAAGATCGACGTGAGTACGACCTGAATGATCCTGAAGTGACGAAGAAGCAATTGCCACCTCGAGCCTCGGACGGAGAACCAGTCGGGATGTCCAGCGCTCAAAAGTACATATACTTAAGCGTCGTCCAATAATTATGTGATGTTTTTGTAAGTACTTTGGGACTAGCCTTTGATGATACTTGATGAGGTTTTTAGGAAGGGCCCCATCTATCAAAGTTCAGGCGTATTTTTTTTGTACAAAGTATTGTAAACATTTTCAGAATATTGCCTTTAAATACAGTTCAGCCTCATGTGATTAATGGACGATTCTTTATATCTATGCGATTATAAATTTATTTTGTTATTTTAATGTTAAATACGTATATTTTGTAAGGTTGTTTATAATAAATTTTATGGTTAAAATAAGAAAAATTAAGTAAGGCTCGATCTTGAAATTAGCCACTCCCAAGTAAAAATAATATTTATCATCCTGTGCAATTACAACTTATCGATTGCAAATATGTTATTCCAGATATGTGATGGTGCAATTTTTAACCGACTCTAAAAGGTGTTATTATTTCGGCTCATATTAGTAATATCTTATAATATTCACTTGTGTTAGTCAATTTAGAAAAAAAGAATGCTTAATTGGTTTAGGCACGTATAGGTGAAAGAAGATTTACGAAACAAATTTACAAGATGAGGTCGACCTAGGCGAACGTGTCTTGACCATATCGAGGACGTTCTGAAGAAAGGCCGCTATCAAATGTACCCGTAACCTAAGAGCATGTATCAAGGTGCTTATGAAAGTAGAAGAAGCGAAAGACGTACGTCAGAATCCGTAGCAGGTGGAAGGGTGTAAGCTCTGCCTACCCTTGTGAGATAGACATAATGTTACGTATGTGTAGTTCACTTGGGATTCTAAACGAGTACTTATAAGAACGCCCTCAGACTTTTTGGATTACGCTGTCATAGATCAAGGTCTAGAATTAAGAACAATGATGTAACACTTTTTCATGAATCAATGGCTTTCCGATGCAACAGAAGCAATTTTAACATTGAGAATATACCTAGTGCTTCTATATGTTAATCTCTTTATCAGGTTTAATTAAGTTTTGCTAAGAAAATGTACTTACGTTGGTAACTGATATTTTTTATAATATATATATAAATGATATTCATTCGCCCCAGACTCAACGACGCCTGGGTTCTGTTTGTTCTTATTAAAGGTTAGGTGTATGTAGGTCGCAGGGGGCGACGCGGAGCATACTAACGCTATCCCGTATCGTCCCCATTCCAAATGCGGCGGTCGGCTCCGGGGGGTTTAGAGGGTATCAACCCTACCAACTTCATTGGGGACACCTTGGTCTTCTTAATGAACTTGGTAGGGGTAGTGCGTAAATGCATTCCCCTCGTCAAAAAAGGTGTATGTAGGTCAATGCGTTTTAAACCTATTACAGATTCGAAGGCGAGGACTTGAATTATGAGGAGCGTAAAAAGTTAATGGCGGCGCAAAAGAATGCTTGGTTAGAACAACAGGTACAAGAACGAAAAGCCGCTGAGGAGGAACGCAATAAAGCTGAAGCTGCTTATATGGTAAGCATATAATGCCTTTTCATGGTTACACCCAGATGTGTATTTTTTCTTTACCTTAAGTAATAATATATTATAAAGAGGAAAGATTTGTATTTTTGTATGTAACGAATAAACTTAAAAACTACTGGACCTATTTGGATGAAATTTGGTATGGAGATGTATTCCGGCAGCACCAATAGAAAACCAGTACGTCTAGGTTTAGCGTTTACCATACGGTACCACATCGTCACTTAAAATCTGGTGAGATTGTGGTCAAAGCATTGGGCATATACCGTGTGAAAAAAGAATACCATAAACACATACTGCGATCGTTAATCCGCCTGCCAAGCGTGCCGATTATGCCAATCCCCCTCCCCCCTATTTGGGTCCAGGGATGTTAATGAAAAGTATGACCACTTTTCCTAGATGGCGATAAAGTCGCGGGACGCTCGCGCTAGCGAACTGGACAAACTGGAGCGAGAGTGCCGATACAGACTTGGACAAGCTAATCTCCGCTACAACGAAGCATTGGTGAGTTCTTACAAGGGTGGGCACCGGCAGCGGGGTGTACTGGCAACCCCCCCCCCCCTCTCGGGAATTAAAATAGATATAAAAAAATAATTAAATGATTGTTTTTTTATCATCTTTATCAGAATATAGATGCCTACTCTGCATCAATAATACAGCAGTTGGTATCATTTTTTATTATATTGCGAATTGGATTATATTGCGAAGCGAATATTTAAAGCGATGATGGTTCAGTTGGTAGTGTGATCGGATTCCGCATCCATGGGCATAGGTTTGAACCAACCTATCCAAATCTATAATAAGCCTGAGCGTTTGATGAAGTTAAACATCGTAAGGAAACCATAGCATGGGAAGTCACTTTCTTATAGCCGTCTTGGTAGCTACCACGCTAGAGTTTGAAAACCTGTCGCTAAACACCAAATGATGTGTACCGGTGGCATCACTAGAGAGCCAGTACCTCTAGCCTTAGTGTGTTTACCATCCCGGATCGCATCGTAAACCTAACATCGTTTGATTGTGATCAAAACGGTTTCGCGATTCTAACATTATAAACTAAAAGAGTGAAAAAGAGAAATATAGCTTTTATTATAATATCCAACAATACTTATCAGGATATGTTAAGATAAGGGGTTTTCGTAAACATTTTACTCGAGTATAAAAATATTTACTATAACGAATAAACAGGCGAATGAAAAAAAAAAAAACAACTGGAACAAATTATGAAGGAGCAAGAGGAAGCGGACAACTCCGCGGAAATGTACAACAACCTGACGTCAGACATGCTCACCGAGAATCCTGATGTTGCGAAGAGCGCTCTTGGGAAGAACAGGTACGTACCTATTTTTTTTAAATCTAGGTAGCCATGGGGACTGCAGACAGGAGTGAAGACTTGAAACTTGAAAAAAAATTAATGTGTAAAATTCACACGTGCTAGAAGTGAAACCTTCAAAAAAACGATACAAAACACCACGCTTGTTGTGATGCCTTTTCCCAGGCTACGCAACAGGCATACAATACACAAGTACTACGCATGCGCGTACTCACACATACTGTCGCTTTTTGTTTCATCGATTTTAAAATCATAATCAAAACATACAATAAGTAACTTGGCATACTGTGGCATGTTGACAGGTGACGTCATAGCATTGGTAAAGCGAATCTGTAAGTTTTCCACTACCGAGAATCGCTCAAGGTCACTAAAGAATTTTTACTCCAAAAAGTAACAGTTATGTAGGTGCATTTAATTAATTAAGGTCGCTCTTTGAGATGAGCAACTAAAGAGACTGATGAAAGAACGAATTTTATGTGTGGCATAACTAAAATGGATAAGATTATTATATGTGAGTATATCAGAGGAAGCTTGAAAGAAACGCCAGTGACAGAGAAATGAAAGAGTAATAGGTTGACGTTGTATGGCAGATGAAGGACACGTAACTAGAAGAATGTTAAGTATGAAGGTAGATGTTAACGCAGTGACGTGGAGCGGGGCGCTGACGGGATCCAAGCACATTCATTACCCCGGTCACCCGCCCCCACATCTGCACCCCGTCGCCCACGCGCGAATCAGCTGGTCCGTGCAATCATTCATTCATTATCATCGCTTGGAACGTCTCACGCATTCTATTAGTATATTTCTTTACTTTTTAGTAATTAAAACTATTGATATTAAACAGCATTTTTACTGCGTAGAGGAGCTATCGAAGCACATCACCTAACAGTAGATGAATGTAGGTTGGATTGGTGATTGCAAATAGATATACTAATGTCCCATCCCTAAAACCACCCATACCCCCCCCCTCCGCTGAAATATCTTTCCTGCGAGATGTACGTGTCACTCACTCGTCGTTAATTCGCTTTCGTCGATGGTTCTCGTAAACTCGTGCGCACGTATATACCACCTAGTAATAAGTGTTATGTATACCTAATCTTGATCGTGAACACAATTAATCTGGATCCGTGGGAGAACCCTGCATCGGCATTATCTCACGTAAGTACCCATCTTTCCTAACATAAATTTGTCGTCCCCGTTAGCGTATCGTTTGCATCACACCAAATACAGTCCACTATTTCGAGGCTCATACAAATATATAATGAAGACCGAAGAAGGTATGAATGGATTGTGTGGAGAATAAAAGTTGTGAATCTTGAAATGAGAACTTACAAAGGAGAGTAAAAGATAAACGTGAAGATAATAATGCGTTAGTATAAGGAACTCCATCCTCAATACACAACAAAATGTTACTTTGCTAATTCCGCTTTGAATGATTTTCAACTGACAAATGTTTTGGAAGCTGTATAAGATGGTTGTTATTAATTTGTTAAATTCGCTTCAAATGATTTTGCCTAGTCGTTTTTTGAAAACTATTAATATGGTTAACTTTGTCAATTCCGAATTATATCATTTTTAACTGTATACAGCTTCCAAAACACTTATACATTATATTATATAGACATACGTATGTTAGACGTTAAAAAAGCATAAACAGATTTCATCGGAGAGCCGAGGTTTCCGTTCTATATCCCTTACGCACTACACTACAAATACTGCTTCCGGAAGTCATAACAACCGGATATCATTTGAATCGGAATTAGTCAAATGATATCAACCATATCCAGCTGGTTATTTTACTTAGTTCTCTTTCGATCTTAAAGTATCATTAGTCGATAACTTCTTTACCGTAGGTAATATTATTGCAGAGCCATAGGCTTCATGTATAAAGGCATGAACCAGGAGGAACTGAAGAAATTTTACGCGGCCCAGAAGGATCAAATGGCTGCTGCTAAGGTATGTATGTACCTGTTTTTATCCTAAAATTTATAATTGCATTTTTTTTTAAACAATTGTGTATAAATTTAATGTTATGAAGGAAAAACGCGAAGCCGAAGAGAAAATGGAAGCAGAATGGCAGGCTCTGGCTAAGTCGATACAGCGTCAAGTTGCGGCGCAAGATATCGCCGAGCAACGAAAACGGAGGTAAATAGTTCTTTTATCCGTTAGCTTGAATCTCTGGAATTAAATACAGGTGTTTTTTTTTACAGTGTATAGGCTCAGTGCTTTGATCACAATCTCACGTGTTGTCAAGTGACGTTGTGGTCCAGGATGGTAAACACACTAAGCCTAAAGGTACCGGTTCTCAAGTGATGGTGCTGGAACACACCTATTGGTATTTCGCGATAGGTTTTCAAACTTGTTGGTGGTAGCTACCCAGACGTTACCACCATGCCTATGGTTTCCTCATGATGTTTTCCTTCACCGAAAGCTCATGCGGATTTTAGAATTGCATAGATGGGCTCGGACCCGCGTCCATTGACGCAAAATTCGGCCGCACCATCATCACTTCACATGCATACCTTTTTTTTTTTTTTTTTTTTTTTTTAAACGGGGGGAAATGCATTTACGCACTACCCTTACCTATTGCATTAGTGAGACCGGAGTCCCCCAATGCAATAGGTAAGGGGGCACGGAGGGACGAGCTCCGTGCCAGTGTGGGACTCACCTGGGCGTGAAGCGCCCGGAAATACCCACTAAAACCCCCCAGGGCCGTCCGCCGCATTTGGGATAGGGGCGACACGGGGTGGCTTTCGCAAGCACCGCGTCGTTCACATGCATACCTACACATTAGGAACCAACGAACCTTTTTTTCCCAGGGATATAGCTAGACAGCTCATGGAGGAAAATCAACTCTTAGCATTACAGCAGAAGGAGAAAGAGAAATACTTCAAAGAAGTCGTATACAACAATACTCCCACTGATGACTACTATTCACAATTTAATACAACAACTAGATAAATTATAATATGATTATGATATTAATCTCTATGATCTCTTAGATCTTTTGCAATTTACTTAATGAACGCAAATAACTTTCTTTTATCAGCATTATTGAAAAAGTAATAAAAAAACATGTGGAATAATAAATTTATATTTATTTCATAAAACAATAATAAATATTTACAACATAGAAAAATAAATTTTATTGCTAAAACAATATATACATATAATTTGGCAATTGAGATCAAAAGGATACACGTGTTGTTACAATTAATTATAGAAAAAAAAGTATATAAACAGAGACCTAGAACATAGTTAAGTACTCGTGTTTACAAAACCGTTTTTTAAAGCTACTAAAAACACCATAAATAATTTATACCTTATTCAAAATACAATTTATCATATAGTGTAATAAATATGATTAACCGTTTAAATGTATAGGGGGTTGTAAATTGATATAAAGTTTTTTTTTTTTTAATTCTAAACATGATTTTAATATGATTTAATTTTTCTAAATCTACATTCATTGTTTAGGAATTTTTCTCGATAATATTTACTTAGCTTATTTTTCTTTAAAAAAAAATCTATTTAAAGGTTAACACGTTGTGCTATGATATGAATCCATGACTATGTTTGATATATTTTTAAAAGTTTTAAACTTTAAAGAAAGATTTGACTCGTATTCATTTATAAACTACCTTCCTTCCTTCCTACCTGCGAACCTGCGTCTAGAAATGCTTTATCAGACCACATTATCATTAAGCCATTATCGCTTTAATTTATTAGATGTTTCAAACAATTCAATGGCTATTTCAATATTTAAATCGAAATAATAAACTTATGTACAATTATACGAATGGCGGAGAAATGAGTCACTATACCCCGACAATGTGTAAGCAAGGTTACAAGGTTAAGTGTAGTGTAAATTTATGACAAATAATATTAGGTTACAGCCGTATCTGTGTCCGGTGACACTAAACGATGCGTATACAAATTTTGTATGTTTTAAGTTTTTAATGTTTTATGTTAAGAGGATATCCTAGCGGCATTCCATACAAACTTAGTCCCCCCTGTTTCCTCCCTGGATAATAGCATTATGGTAAATATTTTTAAACCATATAATATATAACCACCGCCGCACTACCCGTACGATTTGATATTTTTTTTCATAAATTAGTTATTGTAGAAACTAGAAGCCTTTGAAAATGAAAAAAAATGCTCGATTTTTACTGTCATTTTCAGACGTTCGTCATACAAATTTGATGGATAAAATTAAAAAAAGCAATAAATGTACAGGCAAAGCCAAAGTTTTATTATTCTGAAACAGAAAAAAAAAATCGGCTCTGTTTTAGAGAAGGAAACACGGTACTACGAAGTGATGTTTTCGTCTATTTTGCATAGATAAATCAGCCCGAACTGCTGTTGTTCCTTTCGTGTTTTATAATTCTTTCTTTGGGGCGCAACGCGATAGCAATAGATTTCTGAAATACCTACTTTTCCGACCGCATGTCCACTTGATATAACAACACAACAAACACGGCTTCCAATAAATCCAAAACAATACGATTTTGAGGTGTTTTAACTAAGCAATTTTACTTGTACGATGCAAAAGTGCATGGAAAATTCCGAACCAAAATGCCTTGAGGCGAGAATCGATGCAATCTATCGGTAGGATATGTGTAAAATTATGACCTGACCGTGCGAGTTATGTGTAAAATTAAAATTGAAACATGAACATTATGTTATATACCCATTCACATGGAGTTCTTCGACGACCGCTCTTCGGTTTTTTTTTCCACTAATCATATAAAAAAACTGTTATGTAGAATGTCAGGCCAATAAAGTGGTTTATTATGTTGCAACCCAGACATAGCGTCCGTTTTTTTTTTGTTCTTGTTACTCACTGATGGCCGACGCCGTTACGTGTATTATAATTATAAAATTAGGTAAATGTCTTCAATAAACAAAAACCACATAATTTTATTATACAACAAGCACGCGCTTGATAGGCCCCGATCTCACCGGACGGTAAGTGTAGATTTGATGGAAAGCAAAGAAAAAAAAATTTAAACGTGGATATTATTTTGATGTCACATGTCAGGATTTGTAAGTAGTCGATATTGTGTAAAAGCTGCCGCATCATTTCGTGCATTTTATTATATACAGCGTCGTCTATTCAATACTTTTATAGAAGAAAGTATCTTAAAAACGACTGCCGGACTTTAAACGTATTTTATGCACTGGAATCAGCCTGAGTTTTGTTTACTGTCATATATTCCCCAGGCTTACATCCAGTGTTTTGTGCGTTTCGAAAGAATTCCTTTTAGAAGAAAGTAACACCGTATTCGTGTTAGTTACAAAGAAATAGATAAACACAAGAAGCTCAAAGTTGCTCAAAGGCCAATGGAGAGTGCTATGCTTGGAGTTTCACTGCGTGATCGAATCGGGAATGAGGAGATCCGCAGAAGAACCAAAGTAACCGACATTGTCCGAAGAATTGCTAAACTTAAGTGGCTATGGGCTAGGCACATTGCTCTCAAACCCATGCCTGTTGGGGCCAACGGGTTCTCGAATGGGTACCACGCATCGGAAGGCGTTGCGTGGGTATTCCCCCCACTAGGTGGACAGACGACCTGGTGAAGGTCGCGGGAATCCGCTGAATGCGGGTGACGCAAGACAGGTCGTCGTGGAGATCTTTGAGGGAGACCTATGTCCAGCAATGGACGTCTTTTGGTTGAATAGATGGATGTAATATAATCTATGGTTATGCGTCAAGTTATAGCTGTCAGTTGATTTTGACTACCCTCTCTCTAGTTATCCTAAACTCTGTTATGGGGCATACGTTTAAATTTTCTTTGAATATAACCACAAACTATCACTGTTTCTGTTTTTATTTAACGCAATAATTCTTTAATTCGGACCTTGGCGATTTGAACGGTGTTAAAGACTTCCGTGGATTTTGGTCTTTCGGTCTCTTTAAAAGATTGGATCAAACTGACACAGCCAAGGCGTGACGATTTGCATCGACGTCTGGGAACACTTTCGCATTCTTCTAAGTATGTCTATTTAGTAAAATAACAATAGTTGAAATGGACAACGCTAGAACAAACACCCAGCACGTCATTTAACTTACCTACCTTATGATACTTTTGATATTTGATAGCTGATTAAGTGATTTTTCCATTAGATTAAATTGCATGAGTATGATTTATTATGGTTCTAACAATTGTGGAATTCAAATAAACCTTATATTATTATAATTATTATTAATGACCGATTACATGATACGAAGCTTCGTAAGAAAGACGCAGATGTGACCCTAGCATTATAACTTAATTACACTGCACAAAATTCAATACAATTTCGCAACTGTTTAGATTCTCTCTCGCTCTCACTCTCTTACTTTCAAAACTTATCTGTGGTAAAAAGGGATGATATTTACATATATGAAATAGACTAGAAACTAACACGTTACCACTTTGCCTCGCTTTTTATAACCCTCAATAAGTCCCTTCCTGTTTAAATTCATAATGGAATCCGCAATGATACGCGCGGTCTTCCGGAGGTATCCGCCGCTTGTCAACATCACTATTGGGATATGGTACTGTTTACACATTTCAAATACGAACTCGTCTCTCTTAATAATACCCTGAAATTAGAGCAATATCTTAAGACTTTTATTCTTTCCGATTGTTAGAAGAATTAAAAAAAAAAATGTGAATTGAACATAACCTAACATTTACCATATGACATTTGGCCGGTTTTTTAAATCTATTGACGGTACAGCAATAATTATGTACATTTTCATTTAGTCCATTCATGACCAAAACGTACAATATACTGCGTATGTATAAATTTATTATTTCTGAGCTCCCTCAATTATACACCCTTATATATTTGACATACAGTAGCAGTAACATAAGTGTTATCCCTACATAAAATTTCGAACACTTAGAAATCATAGAAAAAAAATGTCACTATGATCTGCAGATAAGTATATAACTTTATACTTACGACTTCACTGATCCTCATATGGCCTAGAGGATCTGAATCAAGTATATCAGTGCCTGCATTGTAGACCAATACGTCTGGCCTGAACTCTTTCAATGCAGCTTTTAAGTTCCTAAAGAGAGTGAACATCATCATTGTCCTACCCTTACTCCATTTCATTTGGGGTCGATTCTATTCTTCCCTATTTAAATCATCTCCGCATCCCCTCCCTTTCTAAACATATCTTTCGCACAGTCCATCCATTTTTTCTTTGGTCTTCCCCATTCCCCTATACTTGTCCACATTCATATCCAATGCCTTTCTTACAATACCCTCGATCCTCCCTGCGCATCACATGCTCATACCAAGACAGATAACTTCTAACTTAACTCTAAAGAGACATAGTATGGACATCATTATTTTCATGTCCTGTTCCCAACTCACTTGGGGACTGCGCAGTATGTTTTGCGATATGTCCCTATCAGCCGTCATCTTGTCATTTTTTTTTTACACGATATAGGCTCATTGCTGTGACCACAACCTCACCTGATATTAAGTGACGATGTGGCCCAGGGTGGTAAACACATCAGCCTAGAGGAAACTGGTAATAAAGTGATGCTGCCGGAACACACCTATTGGTATTTGGAAACAGGTTTTCAAACTTGAGGGTGGCAGCTACCCAGGCGACCCTGCCACCATGCTATGGTTACCTCACGATGTTTTCCTTCACCGAAAGCTAAATTTTACAATAATGTAAATTTTGAAATTATTCATTGTAAACTCTATCCACACTTTCTTTGGGCTTCCTCTATTTACCTATCCTTCTACATTCATATTCTTAACTATTTTACCCAGAAACGATTCCCTTTCGACTTTTCTAACACTGGCGCAACTTTCAAACTCCCTCTAAAATAGGATTTTAAAATAGAAATAGGATTTAAGTAAATATAAAGATTCGACATAACCACAATGCAATAGAAACACATAGATAAGAAATAGAATAGGATTGTAAAATAGAAATAAGATGAAAACAATAAAGGCACAAAAAAAATAGGGGCAAGCCACAAAAAAGTAAACAAAACTCGGATTATGTCTGAGATGTAAGGGGGCTAAATAAAAAATATAAAAAAAACTCCCTCTAACGTTATCCATTTTTGTGTTATCACACATCCATCTCGACATTCGTGTCTCAGTAACCATACACTCGTTTCTCATCAATGTCCTTACTATCCTAGCATTCTGATACATACATGAATAAATTTTAAATAACTGGCAAAAAAAAATATATTATTTTCTAATAATAAAAATAAGTCTTATTTATTGTAAATAAATTATTTATATCTTGGTGTTGTTTTATTAATATCTCGGTTAGTCTTAAATGACTAATATAGTTATTTATTACCATACGAATTACTATAAAACTATTCTTATTCGAAAATCTTTATATTGTTTTCTTTTCCAGCAAAAAATAAAACTACATTCTCCGCGTATGCACTATTAAATATTAGCAAACATAACAAATCCCATATTTTCTTTAATATCTTTGTCCTAATTCTACAGATATTTTAATACCTCCAAATATTTTAGTAGTATATACACATGTACATGTAAAATTAAGAAGAAAAATGAGCTGGAAAAAAAAGTACAAATTTATTTTTCACATGTCCTAAGACCGATTGCTTCTTTCTTTAACGACTCATGATTCTAGAATAGAATAACCAGTGTTAAAGTTAATACATACTAATTGCAGTTTACGATAAAAATAATTATAAGTTACTGTAAAAATAATTACTAGTTATCGCAAAAATAATTACTAGTTACCGTAAAAATAATTACTAGTTACCGTAAAAATAATTACTAGTTACCGTAAAAATAATTACTAGTTACCGTAAAAGTAATTACAGGTTACAGTAGTTATAGTAAAAAAAATAATATAACTCACTGTCTCAATTTGAGCATATACTCAAGATCTTCCACTTTATTCCCAAGTTCAACTTTCCGTCGTATAGCCTGCTTTGCCTCTCTGTCGTTTGGATATATATTCCTGTTATACATGTCCATTATATAAACCTCAGGTACACCCAAAAAATCTCGTTGGTATCCATTTCCCTATAATAGGAATTTCGCAAAACATTCTTTATAACAACAATCTAGGGTCTTTGATATTGTTCTACAGAAAGATAGAATTAAATATAATTAGGTTCTGTAGTTTACTATAATGTTTTATAACAATCTCCATCTCTATCTTTCCAAAGGTAACAAACTGAGACAAAAGCTTTCCAGGTGTGTCCTGGTTCAGCTCACTACCTTAATAGCTTTCAATTATTTGATGACACTTTAAAGGTTGATAAAACCTTCAACGAAATTTTAGTTTTTAATAAAGGCTGCTTTTTTTAAAACTTTCTTCCGTGAACTTACTATTTGTATTCCAATTTTTTTTTTTAATTTATTTACACTGTTATAGCTCTAAATACATTTTGGATTCTTAAGCTAAAAAGAGCATTAATGTCTTTCCTCTTATCCTTATGTTAATAGATCTTTTTAGTAGACACATTTTAAACTTTACAACAATTTTCATTAAATCACATTCACAAGTATTATGTTTTAGATAAAAATCTACGTACATACCTGATGAGCGTCCAAATCAACGATCATGGCGTTCTGTATAAGATTGTTAATTACTAGGAAACGTATCAAGAGTGTGATGTCAGCGTAGGGACAAAACCCGCCCCCCTTTTCTCCACTACAATGATGGAATCCACCGCCAACATTAATAGCCCATCCACGCTCCAATGCCAACTTACCGGCTAATATTGATCCACCAGTTTGAAGTCTGAAAATGAAAACGAAAAAATAAAAATAAAAAAATCATTCATCAATTTAGGACCTGAGAAGGCGCACATCATAAAACACAGCCGATATGAATAGAATTAACTCAATCTGATTTCTATGTGAATGTAAAGTAAATACAGGTCTTAGGTCCTACTGAAATTATCTATATTATACGAGTATATTAAGATCCATCCATCTATGCAACCATAAGACATCCACTGCTGGACATAAATCCCTCCCAAATAGGGAGGGGTAATTACCATAATTCGCACGCTTGGCTGGCGGGTTGGTGATCACAGTGGGTGTTTGTGGTACTTAAACAATGCTGCTGCCCATCCCCTGGTTTATATCCCTTAGTCGCCTTTTACGACACCCGCGGGAAATTTTGGGGTGGTACTATTCTGAGCCGGTACCACACGGAAAAAAAACATAATATTATGATATTAAGTAGTAAACAGGCCTAATTTTAAGGCCCTTTTTTTGACAGGGAGAAATGCATTTACGCACTACCCTGAGTAGTTTAGCACTACCCGCATTAGTAAGACCGGAGTCCCCCAATGCAATATGTAAGGGGGCACGGAGGGACGAACTCTTATTTTAAGGCCCTAACAGACGTACGTGCCGGGCCGCAGTCATGGTACTAAAGAAAAAATGACACTGAACTGTTTTATCTTTGCTTATTTACAAATAATCATAATAAGATACTCTTATAATCGATACTTTATTTATATAAAAGATCGATCTTTTGGACCTCGATATTTTGTGCATCGATTTAACAAGCTTAGAATTGAATCGATATTTTTTGGAAAGGATCCCTATCCCTACTTAGGCGACTGGTAACCTGATAACAGCTTTAATAGTTTGGGTTAGTTCTACCTACCTCACTTAATACCTTACAAACTATTATATTCTAGCGAATATTGCATAACACTAGGTATACTGATAACAAAATTTCATTGATTTGCATGTAATTTTTTATTCCTAAGTTGTGATTTATTTCCAAAATATCCAGTATCCAGTATGAGAAGAAATAAAATTGTAGATTTATTCTTCATACAATTCTTCCGAAACCCATACACAGAAATAATGACGTGACTGATCTGAGTGAATGACAAGAAGTTATTTTACTTATTTTTGTGGTATTGTGCTCCTATGATCATTAATGCAAATATATTAACACATAACTCCTTCCTTCATCACTTGCTATTTCCGACACTATGCTTAAAAAATGTTGTTTTAAAGTCCAGTGGTCCAGTCCATAGCCATAGCCATCTAACAAAAGAAATTAAGCAGCCATGGGGACTGTCGACAGAAGTGAAAACTCGAAACATAGGAAAAAAACAGTATTTAAATATTTAAATTTCATAATTTGTTAATTGATGTTATTACTATACCTAACATTTGTCTGGTTTTTACATCTATTAGCGCTCCGAGCAATACTTATGTTATTTTCATACAGTTTATTCATAATTAAAACATGCGGTAGACTGCGCAAGTTTACATTTTATTATTTCCACCTGAGCTCCAGCAATGAAACGCCCTCGTATATTTGACATACTGTAGTATGTTGACGGATGACGTCATATCATTGGTAACACGAATTCTATAAGTTTTTCCCCTACCGAAAATCGCTAAACGCCGTTAAAGAAGCTTTCAATTCAATAACAAAAAATCTTGAAAATGTTACATATCCCCTTCATAAATCCATTCGCCCAATTACAAATAGATAGAACTTGTTTAATTTTTTTTTTTTAATTCTATTTGTTTTGTGTTTTTAAATCAGTGGTGTCACACTATTCTGGTGAAGGCCCACATAGGTCGATGTGAGGTACCACTCTGGGCGACACTTTTATAAATTGGGTAGTTGATACTGTTGTGTAATAAATATACCGGACAAACATCTTTATATTTAGCGATAATTAATAGATGTAAAAATGTAGGTATATCGCGAATTATGTGCGGCGCAACTACAACTAAATTCAGTTGGTATTTTAATAAAGAATGGATACAACTCGATCCAGTGTTTCTTTAAATATAAACCAGATACCATCTATTAATTGACATATTTTTATGAGTTGCCAAACATGCGGGCCGTTCATTAACTTAGTTAACTCCATAATATGTAAACTCTGTTTTGATTCAATGTCTACCAAAATTATTTGTTAAGTCACGGGCTGCACAAATAAAGGCCAAGGGCCACAGTTTGGCGGCCACTGCTTTAAATGAATATTTTAGAATTTATTTTTTTACATGACATAGGCTAAGTCCTTTGACCACAATCTTACCTGAGCTTTAAGTGACGATGTGGTCCAGGATGGTAAACATACTAAACCTAGGTACTAGTTCTCAAGTGATGCTGCTGGAACACACCTATTGATATTTGGTGACAGCTTTTCAAACTTGAGGGTGGTAGCTACCCTAGAGGACATGCCCTACCACCATGCTATAGTTTCCTCATGATGTTTACCTTTACCGAAAGCTCGGGCCGATTTTAGAGTCGGATATGTGGGGACCGAACCCGCGTCAATTGACGCAAAATTCGGCTGCACCATTATCGCTTCACATGCATACCTACACATTAGGAAACAACGAACCTTTTTTTCCCAGGGAGATAGCTAGACAGCTCATGCAGGAAAATCAGCTCTTAGCATTAAAGCAGAAGGAGAAAGATGCACTGCACGGCTGCACTAACCACTGCTCTATCATCGCTCAAAATTGATGGCAAATGGCAACAGTTATAATAAGAAAATATTTTCCTACCTCATTGGCCTGAGATATGCGTATTGTACAAGAAAATTTGGTAAACAAGCAACCACTGGTACTTCTGCTATCATTGCCACTTTTGTGCTCCACTGGAAATCATTAATTTATTTGTATATAGTAAGCTGGCTTTGCCTGTGATTACATTTGCATATTATTTTTTCTATGTTTAACAATTATTTTTTAATAAAATATTCTAAGTGGGGTGGTTGAGCTCACATGCCCAGTGTGATTCTGAACAAGCATATAGGTAAAATTCACTATATTAAAACATTTCAATAGGTCATATTCCAGGAACAGACATTGTATATCTAGAAGTTAGAAGGTTGATAAAGACCCTGACTGAATCACAACCACCACCCACACACTTGTGTAAAACCCATAATAGTGACATGTTAAGCCATTTCATATTCCAGGATCAGCAAGTTTATATCCAGAATTACCAACAGGATTTTTCCGTGGTAAACATAGGCCAAAATGATAATGGTGATTGTGAGTTGATACTTATTATCTTCTTGGACTATAATTTATTAAATGCAGTCATTTAGCTAATAAATAAATAGATAAAAAAGAGAATGTGCCATTTTTATCTATTTAATTCACTATAATCCTTAAAATATCTTATATATTACTAAAGATACCAAAATATAAAGCTGATCTGAGAATATACTTTCGATCCTAAAAAGAATCATGTAAATAGTTTCAGTGGTATTCGAGATACAAGCTCACAAACAGATACACAGATAGACATTTTCTTTTATAATATATAAGAATTACAGCTCAATAAATACTCTCAATAATATGAGCTCTTTTTATACACATCTCAGACTTTAGCAAACAATTTTCTATAGTGTTTTAAATTATCATACTTATTATAAAAAAAATTAAGAATAACTGAAATAAAAGATATCAAAATCTTACTTTTAATGATTTCAAATATTTCTTTGTATGAACAACAAGCAGATCACTCTTCTTAGCTTCCAATGGCCGTACCAAAATTTCATCTTTTATAAATTCACCATCTTTTAAGTACTATAAATAAAAGTGATATTAGAAAATATTGTGATTTTTATAAAACTCAGACTAATAATTGTAAATGTTCAAATGAATAAAATGAGATTAAAATTTTTATTTCACCTAGATTGACTATATTTACAGCTAACTAAATATTTAAATGAATTGTAGTAATTATGTAAAAAAAAATACCATTAAGAATTTTTAGTGTAGAATGTGGTTCAGAATATGCCTTGTCATAATATTTCTTCTACTGCTTCTTTTGTTATATATTTAATTGTGATTTAAAACAAAATAAATATCTGTTTCTTTTTTCAATATGCAGTGATATTTATTATAATTTAATGTTTTTTACATTAATAAAATAGAAAGTAGCTCCATGATGACATTAATAGAAAATCCAGATAAAAAAAAACTGAAGTATTTTTTCATCTCTAATATTCGTAATCATATCTAGACTTTATAAATAAATTATAAAGCTTTATCGACCCAGAGTTACCTGAATAATGTTGCGCCATTTTTTCGCATCAAATACATGAAACCTCTCCAATCCCATGAAAGAAACATTATATTTCTCGTCATAAATTATCGGCCACTGGTCATCTCGAATATCAAAATATAGACTACAAGAATACATATTACCTGATCATACATTATAATAAAAAAATATTTATTTGAACTATAACTACAATTAATACGATTAATTTAAAATATAATATTTTTTTAATTAAATAAGTATTAATTGCAACTGTACCTTGTCATTATTAAATCTTAAAACTGTTTATTTACATGATTATTTACTCCCGATGTGCTTGTTTGCAAATTCCCCTCGCAACTGACATTTTGAACTTTGACGTTAAATATTATGTTGCGTTCAAAAACTCCTAATTTAATAAAGTGTTTAAACCGATTCGACCATAATTATTATTTAATATTTGAAGCAAAAACTATAGTCCGTTCACAGTTCTTTTACCTTTAAAGTCTTATTTTGTTATTTTGGAATTACTAGCTGTCACGTAGTCAAAATTTATTGTCAATCGTTTTAGATTTTTATAGGCGAATTCAAAGTAGTGCTACAAATATTTTTCTAGCTTTACGGGCATTCTCTGAAAGAGAAAAATCCAATAAAGCTCCGTGAATTTCATTCGACAACGATTTGCCGCCATGACTCGTACGTAAAATAGTGTTGTCTATGTATTATATTTTTCTAAATTTTATGGGAATAAATATCGAAAAAGTCATCTTTGTTTATTATAAAATTAATAAAAAAGGCCTTCATTTGTATCACAATGCAATAAATAAATAAATATTATGTTATAATAATTTTTTCGCACAGAAGTTGCAGTTTCTATGTCTCAAAATTAAGTACTCCAAGAAAAATACGCATCCATTGAAAATTATTTTGGTTGATATGTGATCAGAAATGAAATACATGGAAACTATGTTGTTTTTATTGATGTATAGATATAGGTGTTTAGTTAATCATATATCTTACAACTGATGTACATATATCCAGCTTATCAACATATCAAATTGGTCAGCAGCTACGAAGTTTCTTTTGCTGTATTAACTTATGTTTCAGGTTGCTCTATTTTGAATCTGACACCTTTTTCAAACCACATTAAAATTGTAGATTCAATCAAAGTAAAGATACAGTTCGTTCACTATTAAAAGTTCCTTCATTCAGGAATTGGTGGCTCTAATTAGTTGGGCTGCATGTTTTCCCATTTTGTGTCTCCCCCCAAAAATTGGGGCACACGGAGAAGGTTGGATAAATAGTGACAAAAGGTTAATTATAAGTGACTACAATTAACCATTTAATTTAAGTGAATTAATGTTCGAGTATTAAAACGAAATATAAATAGCAATACTATTGAAGGATATTTCACACACCGCTAAACTAAGCAAAGCTCTCAAGGCTTATTTTACATAGGAAACAACATATAAATAAATATCTGCAAATCATGTATATATTCATAAGTCGGTTTCAAGTGTGTACCCATTACTCACGTAACTTTAACGTAACGTAACACAATATTCAAAACGAAAACTTAACGGCTAGGAGTAAAATAACTGTGAACGGGCTATATTTCTAAAATTGAACTTGAACATTTGCAAATACAACCAAATGCATTTTTATTCTTTGAAGTGTAAACTTCACGAAGTTGTAAAGATCAACGAGACGATTACAGCATAATTTTCAATTTATAATATAATACTCAATTCTTTTAAGCAAATCTATATAAGAAAATAAAATTGAAGTGCCCGATTGTAATGTCAAAATAATTTTTTTTACTAATAGATATGAATGTATATATGATACCTATACCAAAAAACCTAGTCCCCGCCGTCCCCGCTATTCATGGTCATAGTGGTAGCGGCCAAGGTAACGGCGGGGCAAGGGGTCCTAAGACCGGTCGTCGTGGAGATTTTTGGGGAGACCTATGTCCAGCAGTGAAAGTTTTTCGGTTGAATGGATGGATGGAAAAAAAAATTAAAACGTAGTGATGAACATATGAAACGCGGAAGCAGCTGCGGGCACACATCTAGTCAATAATATGGTAATACAATTAAATGAAATAGATAAATCAAAAACGTTTACAAGAATACCTAAGTATAGGTAATCATTTCTGATATTACCCATATATATTTTTATAATAATCTGTTAAAAATGTACCGTCGCCATGGTAACCAGTACGTCACTTCTACGGCGCGAAATGTAAACAAAAGTATTAGACTATTTAGAGAAGTGTTTGTAAAACTTAAAATACTCTACTCAAATCAAATTTGTGTATTACAAATTCTGAAATTGTTATTTTCAGGTCCTTCGTTACTTGTTAATATATCTATAATGGAAAACTCGTCCTTAGAATCACTTTACAAAGAAGTGGAATTTTATCGTGTAAGTAATATCTTATGTCATTTAAAAATTTCTAAATCGCTTTAATAAGCATTTCGAATACTAAGGTTAATGTGTAATTTATATAAGATTTTTTATATATCATTAAGCCTTAACCTAAAAAGGACAAACAAAAAGTGACAAGTGTGTCTTTTGCTAGCTACTATTCTTCTGATTGAGTGCCTTTAAGCGCTCATGTAAAAGTTCTGTAAAGCTGTCAAAGCCCTTCCGGTCAACAGCGTCTCAAACAGTTTGTAAAAAAACGTAGATAACTATATTGAAATACATCAATAATATATTTAAGTATTCAATCAAAAAGTAGTTATAATAGTCCGTATAAGATTGAAAGTACAATTCAGGTATCTTCCTGTTGACATGAAGTCGAAGGTTCGATTCATACACAAGACTATTATAAGGCAATCACACCTGATTATTCTATATCTTTGTTTTCAATTAATATAGGTATAAGTTTAATTTTGAAATCTATAGTCCTAGGTAAATGGTCTCCTCAATATAATAATATACCATTTATGTAAATCACTTTATTACATACATAACTGCAACTTTCAAACTTAAATAAGTTAGGTATTTAATTTACGCTTATTAAAAATTATCACACCAATTCATTTCTAATTTCCAGCAAAATCAATCGGTTGTAGAAGAAGAAATCAAGACTCTAATTGCGGATAATCAAAATCTATCTAAACGTTTGGGACTCCTACTGAAAGAGAAGCTTGAAAATGAAAGACATACCTATAATAACAATACTGAACAAAGCCAAGAGCTTGCCGATATGCGGAAACAAGTTTCTTTGTTAACTAAAGTAAACTGTAAAACCAACTAATCTAGCTCTTTTTAATTATTCATAATCAGTCGCGCTATTGTCAGCAATTTTTTATTTAAAAATAAGGCACATGCTTATTTTACTGTTAATTTAATATTCCAAATTTCAGGAAAGAGACTCACTTCACGTATTATGGCAAACATCACAAAAGACAATAGAGGCATTGGAAATCGAATTAAAAACTTATCAGGACTACGATGAAGGTGGACCTCAGGTAATAGCTATTTTTTTAATTATTTTTATTATAGCAGCAGTAACATTCTCATAGCATTTGTATCATAATTTGACAAAGGTTAACTGGCAGAAAAACCCTTGGACATTAAGTCCACCTTTTTACACTAATTGTGAATAAAGTATAAATAAATAATAATAAGTCATTTTACGGTCGCTGCAGTGTTTTTCTTACCTTAAGAGCAGAACTTTCTAATGTAAAGAGGTAACAGTTAGTGTATGATAAATAAATTCAAATTTAGAAAGAAAGTAAAAAAAAATAAGTGAGTGTTAATTTTGTGTAAAATAAATGTTAAAAACGATACATTTTACAGAACCATATAACTGAAGATAAAAGAGGTCTAGGATTAAAATTAGAAACAGCATTAAATGATTACGTAGATTTAGAAAAAAAATATAAAGCTCTTCAGAAGAGGCATGCCGCTTTAGAGAATGAAATTAAAAATAAAGATGGAGAAATTATTTCGTACAAAGAACGAGGTAAAGAACTCGAAGGGAAAATAAATGATTTAAATAATACGATTGTACAAAATAATATTGAGTTGGCTGCTGAGAAGAAGTGTAGAGAAGATTTAAAAAATCAGTTAGTATTATGTCAGAAAGAATGCGTCAATAAAGTAAAGAAGGAAGCCGAAGCCAAATCAAAGGTAAATAAACCCCGCAAATTTCTAATGCGATTGTCCGGCATTTTGGTGACATAAATCTCTTGAGGCGTAAAAGGCGTAACCACTTTTTATAAATTTGCTAATAATTAGATGTGCCCGCGACATCATCGATCGCGTAGAATGTAGACAATTACATTGTAATTGATAGTCCCATCCCGTCACAACAATTTTTTATTTAAACTATCGAAATTTGTCCTGTTGCAGATTCTGGAGCCCGACATAGTTTTTCTCAAATGTCTTCCATATACAGATTTCGTCCCGTTAGCCTTTTTTATTATAAGTATAGATTATCATGTCCTTGTAATGTTTTTGAATAGTCCAAATTATTAAAAAAAAACTAGATGAAAACCCGGGTTCAGTCGGGTGAAATGTTACTCATACACAATGTAGTTAGATAGGAACTGTAACTTCACTGATACGTGTGAATCGGCCTTAACAAACTCAAGCCGATATGGCGACTGCCATTGCGCCATTAGAATTTAACAAAATACTCAACTATCCAAATTTTACGGATATATTATTTTGTCGACTCGAAGTCAACAAAGTTGTTTTTTTATGTTTTATTATTTAGGCCAGGTTTCAACCGTACCCATTACCGAATTATTATATAATATAGATAATTATAGCGCCATCTATGAATAATCGTCAAAAAGTACGTATATCATTTTATACCGTAATCACTTTTACATAACACTTCGTTCCCCATGCCATAAAAAATAAACAAAACATGAATTATATAGTTATAGTTATTAATTATAGTTCCAATTAGCTGAGTGCCCGCGACTGCGCTCGCGTTTTATATATTCTTTACTGCGTTGTAATTTATCTATACGGAACCCTAATACTTTTTTTAAGACTAAGATAAAGTAAGAATATTTCTCGTAAATTCAAGCACTTGCTTGTAAAACTGTGCACGGAATCGGATTTTATTCCATTTTTTATGAGTTTTAGTTTTTTTATACGAAGCCCTAATTGTTCTCGTAAATTAAAAGTACTTTAAGCAACTTCAGCTATCTAATAAAAAAAAGTCCCTTCAAAAATCGTCCAGCCGTTCTGGAGATTGCCCGGAATAAACAGACAAATATTGTAAAAATTGTATTTTTTGTATACTATTGGTATATTTTGGTATACATTCATATCTATTTAGTAAAAAAAATGATATCACAAAGAGACACTTCAATTTTATTTACTAATATAGATAGTAGATAGATGAAACAATATTATGTTCCGCGCAATATTTATATCTATTGATATTGCATTTGAAATTAAGTCCACTATTTCCAATAAAATAGCTCCTTAATAAAACGCCTAAAACGCATCGAGATTGTGTGAAAATTGAATATTAAAATATTGTAATCTCATGTACCTCATATAAATATCTTACATATTAATTATTTATACATATACTATAAATATATTTTATATTGTACCATTTTGTTCAATTTTAATCAATCCATTAATTTTTTATTCTCGCATATGACTAAAACGCATTTTTTTACCAACTCTTCCTTCATACTAAAGTCGCCGCGTGTCATTCAAATTACTATAACTTTTGACTTTAGTGAAATAAAATTTTGATGCTCCTCCGGAATATACTTTATAATTGATACCTTCACAAACAGACATTTCTAAAAGTGATATAAATGTGTTTAATTACTTATTTTTAGTCCTTTGCAATAATTCTTTTCACAAAAATCGAAAATGTTCATACACGTGAAATTTACAATTTTATCATTAGTATATACATATCTTCGTATATATAAATAGTAAATTAGAATCTATTTCCTATTTGAAGGTTGCAGAGGCTTTACAACTCTTCGATTTAGTTTCTACTCAAAAAGATGCAGCATATAATACCATTAGAACACTAACAGGTATTATTATCACACAACGTGACTTAACTATTGCTCATTTTTAAATTAAATACTGACAATGACAATTAGATACTGCAATTTTAATATCTTATAAATAATTCATTATTCGCTTTTAAACTAAAAAGAAAAACACACGGTTATTGCTGGATATAATAAAGCCTGCAAGGTCTAAATATTTACCAGCCGATAAATATTTTCACAGGAGAGATCTTGGAACTTAAACAAAATTTGTCGAGTATTAAAGAAAATATCGAATCTGGTCATAGAAAAGAAATGGATGAAATAAAACAGAAATATAATGAGAAAGTAGCGGACATGCTTGATCACATTAAAAATTTAGATTCGGAACTTATGGAAAAGGGTCTTTTACTGAATAAGACTTTAAGGTTGAGTATACATTTGTGCCGTGTGTACCCCCCATATTTACCCGTGGGTGTCGTAAAAGGCTAGTAAGAAATAAATTAGGGGATGGGCAGCAGCATCCTCTATGCACCAAAAACATCTACTGCGATTGCCAACCTGCCTACCAAGCATGTAGATTATGAAAATTCCCCCCCTTTGGGGAGACCTATGTCTAGCAGTCAATGTCTTTCGGTTGAATGGATAGTTATTATATAAGAACTATTGTGTTTATTGTAATTTTAGTTAATTTCATTATTAAGATAATTTAACATATTTAAAATGTACAGAGTAAGTTGAACTATTTCAAAATTAAACCGCAAACAATAAAGAAATATTTTCCAATGCATTTCAAATTTTACTAAACAGTTCATAATTTCAATGGACAAAATCGATGGTAATTCATAATTACAGGGAAAACAAAATATTACAAGAAACGCAAGATGAATATTTGAAACAACATAAGGAAAATTTGAAAACTGTAGATCCAAAATTAGCGATAGCCGAGCAAAGATTAGAGGCTATGTTTCAGGAACTGGTTTGTATAAATATATGTAGTGATAAAAATAAAACCAAAATGTTGCTATTTTTTTTAATTACAATAAAGTTTAGATTAATATCTATTCTTAAGTCATACTATTATCATTAATGTTATGTGAATTCTTATACAAAAAATACAATGGTTGAATATTTTATATTAGATCTTCCTATGAATGATTTAGATAAACCCTAACAGATATCATCAGAAAGGCGGAACATACAATTAGTATGTGAAAAACAATGTTTAGCTATAGACATACAAAGAATTCAGGATATTCATACAAGAGAAACCAAACGAAGGGATTGGGAGGAACAACTGTTGAAGAACCAATGTGAAGAATTAAAGTAAGTTAACCAATAAGAAGGAACTTAAAAATAAATTATGAAATAAAAAAAAATACATTGATATTTACTTCAATCCATTAATATATGTACCATAAACCTTTTTTTTACCTTGGGAATGCATTTACGCACTACCCTTACCAAATTCATTAGAAGAATCAGAGTCCCCCCAATGAAAATAGTAAGGGGGTATGGAGGGACGACTCCACACCAGTGTGGGACTCACCCGGCGAGAAGCGCCGGAAATACCCACTAAACCCACTAAACCGCCCGCCGCTTTTAGGGGACGATACGAGATCGCGGTTGCATTCACCGCGTCGCCCCCTGCGGCAGGCCCAACTGGGCCTCGTCCATTCTTTAGACTTTTGGGAATGGGGGGGGGGGAGATTGTCGCTGCCTGACCCACAGGCTCTCTCCCCACCCACCTCTTCGACCACTTCTCTATTGAGAAGATTCTCCAGGGGGATGTACTATAGACCTACCTATGTTCATTATTAAAACAAATTAATATTTTGTGTACACTAAAAATAAAAAAATAAAATGAAAATGTAAAAACTTTTCACTTTTTGCAGGGTACAAGTGGAACACCTACAAAAGTCACTAGATGAAACGCACGCTATGGTTAATAAACTACAAAATATACTATCTTCAAGAACAGAATTAAATCACAAGCAAGTTTACCATAATATATTTAAATGCAATCGATCCAAATTAAAGTGTCTGTTTAAAACTATTATTTTCAAAGAATAATAAAATCTGTATAATATTTATTCCAGACTAGTCTCAACCAAGGAAGAGGAATTAGTTGAATTAAATAAGCATTTGGAGAATCAAATGGAATTAAGTAAAAAGTAAGGTTAAGTATATTGTCAATATCAAATTATTTGACAGTAGTTTAATTAAGTGAATAAAAAAGCGGACTAAGTGAATAATATAATTAAAATAATACATATAGCGACAGCGTCGTACTGGCCACATAGTCGAGGTGACATTTCCCAGCCGGGGCTCAGCCTGCGCGGGCCCCCCACAGGCCTGGCTTGCGGCAACCGTAGGATAGGAAGCCCACGCATGCTAGGTCCCAGCTCTTGCGACCTAGCTCGTTCATACAATTAGAGAGAAATAAAATAGAAACATTCGAAAAATGGTTGCACCTGCGCAAGCCACCCCCTGAAACTAGTTTAAATTTTTTTTTCTGAACTGCAATAACTTTTGATAGAATCAACTTATTTAGACGTGTAATGCAATACATTTTACATTGATATCTGATATTTAAAAAAATGTGCTATTGTCCGTACCTAATAATTTATTACATCGTTGATAATTAAATTTTATATTTTGTTTATCTCAATTTGTGTATCTCAGTAATTTCCGATAGTATTCCATCTACCATCATCTAGTCTCGGGCCCCAGGCTTGTGGTCAGCCACACGGAAGCTTCCGGCCCAGTCCGACCCTGTATATAGCGAAATAAATAGTAAAAAATTATGTAACACTAGCTGTGCCCGCGACTTCGTTTGCCTGGAATTTGGGTGTCCCGTCAAACAGACAGAAAGATAATTTGATGTAATGTTTTAAAACAGCCCAAACAATTCAAAAATAAGTATAGCTCCATCTATGGATAACCGTCAGAACTACATACATAATTTCAAAATTTGCTTACGTAATCACCGTTCATAACACTTCGTCCCCCGTGCCAACAAAAATGCACAAAACATTAACCACCCAATTATAGTTAGAATGAAAAAAATAAAATTCAGTTCACTACTGCCATAAAATTACTCGTTAATATATAACGCCTAAAATGCCTAGATGATTATGTGAAAATGAAATATCAAAATATTGTTTCCACATTTACTGTCTTATATATTAATTATTTATATTTATATACTATACATAAATTTTATATCATGTCATTTTGTTCAATTTCAATCAATCCATTTTTTTTTTTTGTTCTCGAATAAAGACTAAAACGCATTTACTTCGAAACTCTTCGTTCATACTAAAGTTGCCGCGTGACTTTCAAATTACTATAACTTTTGATAGAATGGACCGATTTTAATAAAATAAAGTTTTAATGTTACCGCAGAATGTGATTTATAATTATGTTAATGAATATTTAAAATATATTTAGTACTTTCGAATTGATGCCTGCACACACAAACATACAGGCAGGCAGACATTTCTTTCTAGTGTACTGGGGCTCTAGTGTACTGGGGGACTTTGATCCCCTAAGTACAATAGATAAGGGTAGTGCGTAAATGCATTTCCCCTCGTCAAAAAAAAAAAAAAAAAAGGCAGACATTTCTAAAAATGATAGAAATGTGTTTAATTACCTATTTTTAGTCCCTTGCAATAACTCTTTTCACAAAAATCGAAAATGTACAGACACGTGGAACTTACAATTTTATTATTAGTATAGATGTATAATAACATACTGAGCGTTTAAATAGATGTAGTAGATCGCGAGTGGTGATGCTAGATATAGAACTTGTATAAACCATGCGTGACGTCATCTCTTAGTATAATGTGCTCTCCCTCTAGAATGAGTTCCTTTTTTCTAAGCTGGGTTTTTTTCAATGGTTAGCCTTATTAATTATTTATTTTGATGAGACAATGAAAATAATAAAACAACAATATTATTTAGCTATCAAACTATTAAAGTTATTTTTAGGTTTTATTAATCCTGAACTTAAAGATCGATTTTCATAAAATCAAATATATGTAAGAAATAAACTATAGTTTGTTAATAATAACTCAGCCTACAAAACAAAAGATTTACTTTTTAGTATCTACATATGTAAAATAATTAATGAAAATATGATATTGCAGATGGAAGGACTCGTATATAGAAATGAATGAGAAATTAAAGAAAAAGTTAAAAGATTTGGAAAAAGAAAACAATGAATTTAGAGTGAAATTAAAACTACCCCATATTGATTCAAATCAAGAAGAGAGTACTACCAGTTAAGAGATATATTACTAATAAGGTATCAATTGTAATTTTGACATAAATTCTCATTTAAAATTCCTTAATATACTTTGTTCCACAAATGTTGGTAACTCCAAATTCTTTAATTTTTTCACAAATACATATTTTTTTTAATAATTGATTTATTCAAGGATAAATGATTTAAAAAATTATAATCTGTATTCTCGAAAGTAACTTTAAATTGTAAGCTTTACAAGGTTGCTTTGATTAAAAATATAATATTAAATAAACCACATTATCTAACAGGATAATTAATAATTTACACCAAACATTCCAATTACTTGGGAAACGCTAATTACCAGTTCATGCAATGATATATACCAAAATATAAATGAATCGTAACATTGTTAAGTTTCTTCAAATCCAAAGAAGTGCCTAATTTTGTCCTAGACTCGTAAGTCTACATTATACCTATTAATAAAAAAAATAAATCATAATCTTGTGCAATATTAATTAAAACATTACTATTTTATTTGGAATTTTATTTACATATTTCTTTACAAATAAGTATAGTATAGGAATAACACTTTACAATTGTAATACATTTATACATCTTTTAAGCTGATACACATTCGGCAAACATACTTGGGAACCAATACAAAGTCTCTTTAGGATCTTGACTGTCAACCCATGCAAGACCTTTTTTTTACCATATGGTTTAGTGCATTTTGTGCTCTTGTTTCATTCCACCTGAAATATTTGGATACAGTAACTAAATTTACTAAATCTTTTAAGCTTAACAGTAAAGGCTGAAATTTAACAATAATATATTGTTTCATTTTGAATAAAGGAAACAAAGTTATAATAATTAAAATTATGTATTATTTGGAATTAAGTCTTTTGTTTGTTATAAAGAAAAATAAAAAGTACTCAACCAATTTTGAAAATTCAACAAAAATCATCCATAGAAAGCTACATTTTCAGTGACATAGGTTATATAATTTTTTTACATTCATTTTTTATAATTCCATAAAAAAAAAAGTTGGGGCGGGTCACTGGTATTATAACTTGAGAAAAAAAATAACATTTGTTTAAAACTTAATTTTGTTTATTAATTGAAAAGAAAATCTTTACCCGAGATCTCCAGTAAGAATACTGATGGATATCCAGGCTGTACCCAGAGAGCTTGCTTTCTGCAGTACTAAAGTCTGATCCAGATTCAATTCTCCTGGCACTGATTGAACTAACCACTTCCCTTTTCCTATTGATACAACTGTGAATCTAAAATTATAACATATATTTGAATGTATTAAGTTAAAGTAAATGGCTTATTATAAATAATTCACACTACTAAAACTACAACCTCACCCATTCCCAAATATCCGTAACTTTTTCACTGCAGCTAATAAATCCTCATTGGTTATATCTTGATGTTTTATAGCTTTACCTCTAGCTGCTATTAATCTATTACGTAGTTCCTCTAGTGTAATGAGACCACCGTTTTTATAATTTGTTGCAAGGCACACTTCAACTATTTGTATTCCTAGCTCATAGTAGAAATCACCAATTCCTTAAAAAAAAATTGTTAGTTTATCATAAAGGAACATATATCTCTAAATAACTACAAACATCCATTACCTAAATTAATTATATAATTATAATTTACACTTTTATTAGATAACAAAATTAGGTTGCACCGAAGTTTTTTTATAGTAGATGATCTTATAATCCTAGGCACACACATAACAAAATCAGAGCACCTTGTTATTAAATTTAAAAATAATCATTTAACAAAAGATTGTTTTCTTTTGGTCGATATTCATTTAGTGTACTAAGATTTGTGTTATTATAATAAGATATATATTTCACAGTACCTAAGACAGACCAAAATCCTTTTCCTGAAGCTAGAGGGTCAACACCAATAGCAGCACACATTTCCTGGAATTGCCTTCTAAACTGTGCATTTTTTTTAATTTCATTCTTGTGTTTTGTTGCAAACTCTTCTAAGTTTTCTCTAAACACTTCCAGTTGTTTTGACATCTGAAGAAAAACTGATTCTCTTGAATCACAGAGCCTTTTTCTCTGTATTTCTCTTGTTCCAGCCTTTGCTTTTGGATAGCACCTACACCGGCTCGCCGCCTCATTGTAGTAATTTATTATTTGAATTTAATTTCAACAAACCTATCTGAAAAATAATTGTGTTCAAACTTATTGAAAAAAAAGCATTATTTAGAAAATAGAAAAATAAATAAAATCTTAAGTGTCAGACCCATTCTTTTCTTTGGTTCCATTTATTCGTTTTTAAGGAAAAGGCAAAAGTACTAGTAGATCATGCAGCCAAATCAGATTTTAGGAACACTATGAATAAATGAATGGCGGGAACAACATGGTGGCTTTCTGTTACGACCACAACGGGAATGATTGGGACAATTCAGAATACAGACTCCGAGTCATTATTTTCACTTCACTACACTTGTGTATCATAACTACACTATATCACGTAAAATGGCACCAAAATGACCTAATATATAGTCAGTAACTGCAAAATAATGAATTAAAAACATGGACGACAACATGACAAACCAAAATTGCGTGAAGCACCCTCTGTCAGGCCAATTTTTTTTCGGTTCCATTTATTTCTCTATTGGGAAAAAGCAAATTGACTATGCAGTCAAGTTTGACATTTGGAAAACTTCATACAATGCTCTAATAAAAGCATTAAGGAGTGATTGGCAGATTTCTGATTTCATGCTCTATAGTCCGTATCATTATTTTCAGTACGAAGAGTATGAAGCATATTGTTCGATGGTATGAAGAATACACAATAACCAAACATGTCACGTAAAATGCTAGCTAAATTACATAAATAAGTTAATTAAACAAACGGACTACTAAAATCGCGTTATCCACTTTCAAATTCAAAAAACCAAATATAATAGTATGATGATTTTTTTTGTGGCAAAGCGCTACTTCTTCGTTAACCCCGCCAGATTTATCAAATATATTTAACGAATTACAAGAGTTCATTTGAGTTTTAAAGAGGTAAGCACTTTACTAACATTTTAATAAAGAAATTTTTAAGTATACAATAGATACGAAATAATATTCACTATAAAAGTTTAACAAGTCAGTTTACTCTGCATTTCGATTATAATCAAACCATGCTCCTTGGGTTGAAAAGTGGATGGGCTGGTTAAAATTATTACAATAAACTGTAACACGGGTTCCCAAACGATGTACAAAATAAACATTCTTGTTTATGCTTATAAATGTTTGTTTAAATTCATAACGTCGTGTGGATGTTTTAATTTTTGTGCCTATCTACTTACGTGACAAAAACTAAACATGTATATGCCCCGCAGACTACAAAAGATTGGGTACCTCTGGTCTATAACATTATCGATGTCTATTTCTTCAAAGATCTTTTAATTTGTTGCCATAAGTTGGAGACTTTAGCGCCAGGAATTATCTAGGAGGAATAAAAAACCGATATTTAGATGAATTAATAAAGTAATACTAGTGTATACCCTGATTTACAAATCAGAAGTGGTTCTAGCCCTTGTAGCGCCCATGTGCAACCAACAATCTGGCGCCCTCCAGTAGGCGCGCGGTCAAAATGGATATTATATTTTCAAACGGATGCAATTTTTGATGTCGGGAAGCAATTTTGACTATTACCGTGCTCGTTGACAGCCATAACGCGGGCGCATGGTCTTTGAGAACGTTGCCGCCCCGAGTGTCATCTATGTATGTGTCGTGAGTGTCGCTCGGCGTCACCTAAAACCCTACGCCCGTGTGCACTGCACACCCTGTACTATAGGTAAAGATGCCCCTGGTGTAAAAAGTCCACTACTGGGATGAATTTTTCTTCTAGATGTAAAGTACGAACGTGCCCCCGTTTAATTATAATACCAATGCAATGATATCAAACACAAAGACATCGAAAGTTCTTTGTTTTTGTATCAGACGTTGCAGTGTACTACCAAGCATTCAAACATCGACATATTCATCGTCGTCAACTGAGCGTAATTTTAATTAAATTTGAATGAATAAATGTCAACAAATTCTAAAAACCACACCGGTTTCGCAACTCAATGTTTTAACAACGGTTCTTATTCTCTTAGGTTTAATTTTTCGACTATCATATTAAAGAGTAATAAGTACAGTGTTAAATTGTCTACGTGAACAATTTTCAAAATAACTGTAATTTTATAGACAAAAATATAATAGAAATTATAATAAACATAGAGTGCCAGTCTTAAAAATGTACATATATGCTCTATACTAATAAATAAAACTAAAGTTTCTGCTGTATCAAAATAACACATTTTACAAAATACATACGGTACCTTTACTAAGAACACGAATTTTAAATTTTTGTCTGTCTGTCTGTTTGTTCCTGCTAATCTCCGGTTCGGCTGGACCGATTATGACGGGACTTTATTGATAGAAGTTAGGCTACTTTAATTTTTTGAAAATAATTAGGGTTCCGCGTAAAAAATGAATACTCTTGAAATAAATGCACAGTTTTACTGGCAGGTGTTTGAATTTGTGAGACGTATCTTTGCTTTCTGTTAGTACCAAAAATAGATTTGGAAAAAATACAAAAAAATAAAACAAAAAAGGTTGAATACAAGATGATTCAACGGACAGCACCATCAGAACATTATTTTTTAAAGAATATTTAAAACTATATTCCGCAGTGGGGAATATACAAAACGCGGGCAGAACCGCTTCTACACAGCTTGTATCAAAAATATAAAAAAAAAAACAAAATTAGAAAAAGATCAATTTGCATCCCTGGTGGGGATCGAACCCACGACCTTTGGATTAGAAGTCCAACGCGCTATCCTCTGCGCCACAGGGACATATGTCAGACAGTTTGAAATAGATAAAGAGTATATATGTACAATGTTTATAAATGAATTTATTACTATGTTAACTCAACATTTACATTTACTTACGAAATTAAAAACAATATTAAAAAATATGCTTTTAAAATAAATACTTTCATTATCATAAACCTAAACTATATCAAAGAACTAAGGTTATAAGTACAGCATTTGATATTTGTTGTCAAGTTTTCCAAATGATGAACGGAAATGTAAACAAAAAATAAACGTCAACCTTATGTTTGGGAACATTTAAATTCCAGTATTGATATTTATAAAAAGTTAAAACAACATGTTATGATAGAACTATAAATATTGTGCAGAATTTTGGAAACAGTACAATGGAAGATCCGTTACCAAAAGAGAGTCAACCTGCTGTCGTTATAGATGAAAACACCAAAGATTCGGAATCGGCGGAAAATTTTCAAAAGTTTATCTTTGATTTGTTTGACAAAAACGGAATATTAAACGATCTTAGAGCTTATTTACGTGGACATATCGTAAACGTTTTGAGAAGTGCACGTACCGGTAACTCTAACATTAATATTTTCTATTAACTAACAAGTTGAGTGCGTTGGTAACAGTTTGTTCCAAATATTTATACTGTCTTTTTCACACTTTTAAGTTTGTAATAATTTATCTCATTTTAACTTTATTTTTTTCTACAAATGTATTAAAAACATGCACAGGTATGTGCATATGTGTATGTATGATCTGCTTATAATAAGTATTATGTTTCAGGAGAGCCACCAACATGTCAGAAACATTTTACTCAACGTTTAGATCTCACATTTCAAGCGTTAAATATATTAGTAGCAGAATATTTGCTTAGATTGGTAAGTTTTATTTATTATAATCAACAAATGGTTTTATCTTATCAAAGAGGATGGTTATTGCAACTTTAATAGATTTCCTTATTATTGCATGAGAGACAAGAAAATGCATTTGTCTAAAATTAATATAAATTTAATCAATGAAAATTTAATACTGTTATTTATGTATGTAAGCAAACCACTTTTTTAATGATTTTCATTTTTTTTACCTTAATTAGTATGATGATGTTGAAACTAATAATAAGGTTAAATAAGTGTTTTAATAATTATTTTATATGTTTTAGGAGTTCAGTTACAGTTTTTCAGTATTTGTCTCTGAGATACCTTTGTCTAACATGGTCTTTGAATTTGCAAAGACCCTCATGCAAAGTGGTAACAGAGATAAATTAAGTATTCGATTCCAAGACAGAGATGTTTGGTCAATTCTAAATCATTTAGGTAAATATATTCCTTTGATTATTATTGGCATTTAGATTAATTGCATTTGTTGAATTATTTTAAACAGTGGAATATATTGAAATATCTATGCTGAGTATTGAATAAAAATAAGAAGAAACTAAAGCATAAAGATGTAAATAGTTCAATTCAAATTCCATATAGATTATATGTTTATGGTCAATTTGATTTTCTTTATTTAAGACCATAATTTTAATTTAACATCCAGGGGTTTGTGTTCAAAATAATATTTCTCAACATGTGTAATATAAAATATAATTTGTTAAGACTATAACAAGTAGTTTATTTTGAGTGTAACCTCATTTGTTATTTGTGTATTTTTTGAGTTTCATATTACCTGGAGTAATTAACATCTTGCTTTATATGTGCATTAATTTGTTTTTTAAGGTGTTAAATGTGATTCAGTTCATGCATCAAGTATACTAGAAATGTACAAGAGTCAAGAGTATTGTCCTCTGTTGCTTTGTATATTGAAGAATTTGCCAATGTATGATGAAGAATCAGTCTACATTAACAAAGGTATGTTCTGAAATGATTTTTAAATGGCTTAGTGAACATGAATGGTTTCTAATGTCGAAATACAATTTTTTCGCTAAATATATACGAATGTATATACAATAATTATAGACACCATAAATACTATGATTAAAATTTTTATTTGTCTGTTTATTTGTTCCGGAGATTACTTCGGATCGGCTGGACAGATTTTTATTTGTAGATTTTTTGGTAGATAGCTGAACTTACGCTGCCTAATTTAGGGTAATTTAATTTTCAAAAAAACTTAGGTTTCCGTGTAAATAAATTAAAACTCATATAAAATTAAATAAAATTAATTTCAATGCACAGTTTTATGGAAAAGTGCTTGAATTATGAGAAATATTGTTACTTTATCTTAGAACCAAACAAATTTTACGAAAATGATTAGGTTTCCGTGTATAGAAAATTAAAACACAGTGAATAATATATTCCACAGCTAGTATTACGTTACATATAGATGTCATACACATAGTAAAAAGTTACCATTCTCTACAAAAATACATTTTTGGTAACTTTTATGTAAAGACGACTAGAATAGAAATTTACCTTATCACTTTTAATGTGAAAATTTCATAGTTTAGTGTCATCAGAACAAAATATACATACAAAGGTAAAATGAAATAATAGCAGAGTTTTATGAATTAATTGCTTTACCAAATCTATCAGATAACTTACTGAATAGAGCTTGTAATAAAAGTATATGATCATCTTTGTATCGACTTAATTCATTAATACCCTCATAACTTATTTTCTGATGTAATTAAATATATTATAAAACCTGGCCAGATAATATATCTATGATTTAAAAACAAAACCATGTGAATTATTCATTGGTTCTCAAGTTACAAGCTAACCTAACCAACAGACAAAGATAAGCCATTTATAGTATATAAGTGTTTGAATTCTAAAAATGTAAATCACAATATTAGAATTTTATAACATATACTTTCAGCAAACACCTCAAAAAACAGCATCTCATCGAGCCCCAATTCTTCTGAATCTTTAGAAGAGAATACTAAGATTGGCTCTAGTAAAAAGTCTTCGTTCCATGATAAGTGCAGGCATTATAAGACATGTAGAACTTGCCAAAATAAAATTACCAGACTCAAAGATAATTATTCAAAGAGTAAGAAGAATTTTGCAAAGGTAAATGAGAGATATAAAATAAGAATTATGTGTGAACTTATTTGTAGCATATTAATTAACGTCATTAAATGAGCGTCATAATATAAACATCAGGGGGTGCTTGCCGTCGTCCTTATTTTTAATTCATTATTTTGCAGTATTTGACTATAAATTATGTAATTTTCGTGGCATTTTCGTGATATAGTGTGGTTATGATACACATTGTAGTGAATTGAAAATAATAACACGGAGCGTGAATTCTGAAATGCCCCAATTATTTCCATTGTGGTCGTAACAGAAGGTCACCATTTTGTTACCGCCCTTCATTTATTTATCATGTTCCTAACATCTGACTTGGTTGCATGGTCTACTAGTACCTTTGCCTTTTCCTTAAACAGGAATAAATGGAACCAAATATATAAATATCAGATATGCTGGAGATAAATCTCATAATAAGAGTCACGATTTTGAATATTAAATGATGGGTAGAAGGTTGAAGTACGAGAGAAAGAGACAAAAATAACAAGCATGCTGTAGTTTTTGACAAAAATTATTAGTTTCTCCTCTTTCGTTTTTGGGGAAGCGTATTTGAAAGCGTGATTTAGAAAATTGGCATACATATTTTTTGTCTCTTTCTCTACCTCTGAATAGAAACTATGTACATTGTGTATTGTGTACAGCTTGTTAAATGTGTTACTAGTCTATGGAATGTTTATTTATAAATTTTATAAGAGATCAAAAAGCGAGAAAGAGTGAAAGATATCATAAATGTAAAAAATGTTTTTATTTTCAGAATGTAAAAGATATAAAACTTAATAATACACAGAATGTCGAGTCATTTTTGAGGAATATCAGTGTTACGGAAAGAAGCCTCATTGATGAGGTTTATTATCATTAAATTATTTAGAATAGAATTATTAACATTGATTTTTTAATTATAGATCGTATTTCTCGATGTAAAATATATTCTATATATCAAAATTATGTAATTAGTTTACTATTTTTGCATAGTCATATGTTTTTTTTATAAAATACTAGCTGTGCCCGCGACATCGTTCGCGTGAAATTCAGACATTTATATTCTAATAGACAACTTATATTCTACCTACCACGCCCGTCCCGTCCCGTCCCGTGTTTCCGAACAGTCCAAGTAATTAAAAAATAAGTATAGAGCCATCTATGAATAACCATCAGATGTATATTTATCATTTGCTTACGTAATCACATTCATAACACTTCGTCCCCCATATCATCGAAAATAAACAAAACATGAACCGTCCAATTAATTACTTAGAAGGAAATAATATTATGTTCCACGCCATATTTATACCTATTGATGTTATAAATGAAATTCAATTCACTACTTCCAAAAAATTACTCCTTAATGTGTCGAGTACCCATAAAAATAAGACAATAGGAAAACAATGGAAAGCTGGCGTTAACGCCCGGTAAGTGCTCAAGAGGTTAATACAACGCCTAAAATGTGAATGTGAAGATTGTGTGGAAATTGAATATCAAAATATTGTTTTCTTATTTATGTACTTATATTTTATATTGTCATTCTGTTCCATTTCAATCCATCAATTGTTTGTTCTCGAATAAGACTAAAACGCATTTACTTAGAAACTCTTCTTTCATACTTAAGTCGCCGCGTGACATTCAAATTACTATAACTTTTGATTGATTGGACCGATTTCAATGAAATAATGTTTTGATATTACTCCTGAATATTCTTATATCTTTTTGAATTTTTACAACATACTTAGTACTTTCTTATTGATGATACCTGCACAACCAAAAAGACAGACAGATAGACATTTCTAAAAATGATAGAAATGTGTTTAATTACCTATTTTTAGTCCGTTGCAATCACTATTTTCATATAAATCGGAAATGTACAGACACGTGAATTTTACAATTTTTCATTATTAGTATAAATGTAGATTTTTGTTTAAATATCTCCTAGATGTTTCAACAATTGGAAACTGTTTATGAAGCTGAAGTGGAATTAGTGAGGGAAGAACAACAGAAGACAGTGAAAAGGTGCCTTGACAATCAAGCTAGGGAATTGCAGCAGAGGCACAATGAGGTATCAAGCTTACATTTTACCCTTTTTCTTTGAACGGAAGACGTAGCGTGGGTAGCACTCCCCCTCCCCCCTCCCCCTAGATGGACCAACGACCTGGTGAAGGTCGCGGGAGCCCGCTGGGTGCGGGTGCCGCAAGACCGATCGTCGTGGAGATCTTTGAGGAAGACCTATGTCCAGCAGTGGTCGTCTTTTAGTTGACTGGATGGATGGACTGTAGATCAGTTGATTTTATTCCTGTAATTTTTATGGTGTTTTTAATTTTCTTTGTTTGATATATACTAAGTTAAGCCGTTCTATTCCTGTTCTATGTTGCAGGCTTTGTAATGATATTTTTTGATCTGGGCAAATTGTCTTAATAATATTTCATTATATTGATAGATCAGTGATCACACGGTTAGAAAGCACGTTGATGGGCATAGGAGGGCCACTCATTAATTACGTAAGGGTCCCAGTTTTCAAGAAAATTTATACGTACCCTTATTTCGGGGGAGGGGGTAAACCCATCCTTATGATTACATAATTAATTTTACAAGTCGAAATTTATTATTAAAAAATCTATTTCTATTTCGGATGCTGAATGATTTTCTTAATTCCATAATGTGCACTTCGATTTACAATCTTGTTTATGAAAATTTGAAAATCATAAATATGTTCATTTTAATCAATTTTAAATGTCATAAATAATAATCATATTAAAACGAGACTTAATCTTACATGAGGGTTAGGGTTATCAAAAATCATCAAAAACATCCATAATTAATTAATTAATTAATGGCCCCTTAGGTTCTATCCGTGCCTAAATTAAGCCTGAACTTTCAGTGAAGGAAAATATTGGGATGAAACCATAGCATGATGCTAGGTCATTTTCTAATGCACCTATGGGTGAGTTCCGGTAGCATCACTTGAGAGCCAGAACTCTTGGCCTTGTCATAATTACCATCCGGAACCACATCGTTACTTAACGTCAGTTGATATTGTAGTTAGAGCGAATACAGTGTATAGAAATAAATACAAGTTGAAAGAAAGTTGTTCTCTCAGATTCAATCTGTTACTGCCAGTCAATCTCCTATTAAGTATTTGTAACCCAAGTTATTTGGATGGGCGACGTAGTACATTTTCTTCTTCTATAGATCTCTTTCCGGCACCATGTTTTCTTTTGCTCCTTTCGCTTTCATATCTTCCCTCAAACACTCCATCATCATTTTCTTTGGCCGCCCTCTCTCTTACCATCATTCATTCATATTAATTACTTCTTTTTTTTTAATATTCATTTTCTCTTGTTTCATAAAACCTATAGCTTCAAATGATAGAACGCCTTAAAACCGGAGATAAATTAATCATAGAATATTCTAGGTGGAGATGTCATTAAAAGCCAGAGAGGTGGAGTTAGAGCGTAATGTACAAGAGAAGAAAAAGTTCCTATGGGGCTTGGCGCGTGCGTTGCGCGACCAGCACGAGCACATGACGCGCGCAATGCACGACGTGCGACAACAGACTAACACAATTACTAATAAGGTAGATACTTTATAACTCTTATTTATAAAAGGCGTAAATTCTTATTTATGAAAAGTTAATACTCTTATTTGTAAAGCGCGTAAACTGTTATTTTTATAATACGTGTAAATTGTAAATTATAATAGGCGTAAACACTTATTTATAAAAGGCGTAAACTTTTATTTATAATAGATGTAAACTCTTATTTATAATACTTGCAAATTGTTAATTATAATAGGCATAAACACTTATTTATAAAAGGCGTAAACTTTTATTTATAATAGGCGTAAACTCTTATTTGTAAAAGGCGTAAACTCTTTATTTGTGAAAGGCGTAAACTCTTATTTATAATACGTCTAAATTGTTAATTATAATAGGCGTAAACACTTATTTATAAAAGGCGTAAATTATTATTTATAAAAGACTGATTTCTATTCGCGTTGACTTTAAAATTGGGCCCAGAGAGAAACTTGTCTTATTGTGAGTCAACCGTAGAATATTTAATGTATATGTATGTAATATGTAACCATTCCACATCGCTAGCGCATGCGATTATTGGTCCTACAGTGCCTTAGGGTAGTTGTGTTACGGCTAGGTTTAAGGGTGAGGGGATCGCCGCAGGGGGCGACGCGGTGGCATGCCTAGCAATACCGTATCGCCCCCATCCCAAATGCGGCGGACGGCCCCGGGGGGCTTTAGTGGGTATTTCCGGGCGACCCTCACCCGGGTGAGTCCCACACTGGCACGTAGACGTCCCTCCGTGCCCCCTTATCCATTGCATTACGGGATTTCGGTCTCACTAATGCAATGAGTAAGGGTAGTGCGTAAATGCATTTCCCCCTGTCAAAAAAAAAAAAAAAAGGTTTAAGGGTGAGGGGATGAGCATCCAGCTAACGGCGGAGGGTGCGGGTTTCGAATAGCATATACTGATAACGTAAAAAGATTAATACCCTATTTAGAAAAAGCATAAAGATAGAGTATTCCATTATTTATAAAAGACTTAATTGAATGTAAACTCTTATTTATAAAAGTCGTAAAAGCCAGTCCTTAACAAGGATAATGTGTATATTGTAAAAGTAATTATTTGTAATTAAATAGGAGGTAAGCCTTAAAAACACAGCTAGCCGAAGCGGAAGAAACCCTTAGACAACGAGCCGAAGAGATGCGCAGACAGATATCGAACGAACTGACCACATTGGAAACGCATCTAGAGTCGATGAGAGAAGAGAGAGAGAGAACATCGAGAGGGAGAGATCCGAACTTGAACACTTGAGGGAACTGTGCGATGTTAGAGAGAGAGAGAAATGTACTAAAAACGATAACATCGATATCGATGATACGAGATCGAACTACGAGATTAGGAACGAGTTATCGATTTTGAGGAGGTGCGTGGAATCGACGAAGTTGGAGCCAAAGTGTGTGATGGAAAGGTCTACTATGACTGAGTTGAGTGACGTCACAGCGAAATTAACCATAGTATTGAATAACGGTAGAGATGCCGATTACAACAAGACGAACGAGGATATTCGATTAGGAAACGGTCAGCTTTTGAACGATTTCAAGAAACAGAAGAATGTTAACTTTTGTCAAGTATGTTGATCGATTATCTATTTACTTTTGTATTTACATACAAGTTATATCAGTGGCTTGGTTCGCATTGGTAATTTCTATAATAATTATAGAATATTCAGTAGTTTGAAATGATGGTCACTTTTGTGTCGACTTGATGCTTATATTAGAAAAAGCATATTTTACTCGGAATAGGCTCAGTGCTTTGAACACAATCTCACCTGATGTTAAGTGACGATGTGGTCTAGGATGGTAAACACGCTCAGCCTAGGTACTGGTTATCAAGTGATGCTGCCGGAACACACCTATTGGTATTTGGCGGCAGGTTTTCAAACGTGAGGGTGGTAGCTACCCAGGCGGCCCTACCACCATGCTATGGTTTCATCATGACGTTTTCCTTCACCGAAAGCTCAGGCCGACTTTAGAGTCGGATAGGTGGGGATCGAACCCGCGTCGATTGACGCGAAATCCGGCCGCACTACCCGCTGCGCCATCCTCGCTTCATATAATATATATTAAGATATAATATCTGTTCAGGTTTTAGTATATATTTCGTTACGTTAAATAATATTCATATGTAAATGTAAGAAAAATCAAAATACTTAGGAATTCAAAAAACTTCACATAGATTACCAGTATTATGTTCCTTCCTTACATTATATATAAATAGCTGTCTTTATCTGTCTGTCCGTTAATAAACGCTAGCAACAAACACAAGGTACTACGAAGTGATGTTTTCGTCTATTTTGCATAGTTAAATAAGCCCGCGCTGCAGTTGTCCCTTTCGTGTTTTATAATTCTTTCTTTGGGGCGCAACGCGATGGCAATAGATTTCTGAAATATCTACTTTTAAAATCTTTCCGCATGTCCTCTTAAAGAGTCGCTCAAGTATTACGCAAACAGACCTTACAACTTTATACAAGTGAAAAACGCTCGATCGATTGTTTCCTGCCCAAATATAAAAACATTGCGAAAGAACAAGTGAGCAATAATCAATTATTTTAAAAAATCACTTTCGAGGCTTCCATGTCGTCAAAAATAAACTAAGCATAGACCCTCCTATTCTGTTCCGATGAACATTTAAAAAAAAAAAAATATTAAATAAATACATTATAAAAGTTATATCATTAGTCCAACTTGGACGAGATATGCCGCGAGCGAAGCCGTTCCTCCGCGTCAAGCGAGGCGGGTGACTCCGCCCCTCCTAGGACTTCGCCTCACCAACGAGATATCCTCCAGCTCAGGCAAGAAAACGATAGGCTCAAAGCATTCGCTTCACAGGTACGCTACACTATGTTTCAGATTTTACAAGTTTTTTTTTTCTTTTGTCGTCCAGAGCTCAGGTCATCCAGTCCATTAGAATCAGTAATTTATTTCCCACATCCTCTAGAAAACTTAACAGTCCACCAAGGTGGAGTAGGGTCCGTGCCCCTTATCTAGTGTACTGGGGGACTTTGATCCCCTAAGTACAATAGATAAGGGTAGTGCGTAAATGCATTTCCCCCCGACAAAAAAAAAAAAAAAAAGGGTGGAGTAGGGTGTTATAAAGCTTCATACCATAATTTAGGATCACAAAAAATTTAAACAATCTAGCTAGAATTATTTAATAACTAGATGAAAACCCGGCTTCGCTCGTGTGAAATGTCACTCATAATACACAATCTTTTACAAAATGTATGTAGATAGGAACTGTAACTTCACTGATGCGTGTGAATCGGCACTGATACGTGTGAATCGGCACTGATACGTGTGAATCGGCCTTAACGAACTCAAACCAATATGGCGACTGCCATTTGCACCATTAGAATTTAATAAAATACTCGACAATCCGAATTTTGCGGATATATGTTGTCGACTCGAAATCAATATTTTTTTATGTTTTATTATTCAATTAAGGTTTCAATCGAGTCTACCGTACTACTTGACCGAATTATTAATATAGAAAATGTACTGGTTGACCTTTGATAATTAATGTACTACTTGGAAATAATTAATTCTGAGCTTGTACTTTCGTTGAAGGAAAGTAAAGATTTCATTGTAAAGAAGGATAGTCTATAAAATGTTATTCTAGTTTATACAACTCTGTCCAGTTGGTTACATTTTTTATAAATAGTCATTGGACTCGTGATAATCACAGCAACGGGATCACATCGACAAGCTGTCGAGCCAGCAGGCCCGTTTACAGGCAGAGCTGGTAGCGGAGAGATTTCGTCCCAGTCGAGACTCGTACCCGCTACCCTCGCGCCCGCGAACTGCACCCGCTTTTATGCCACAACCCGATTACTTCTTACATAGGTATTTTATCAAAATAAACTTTCATAACAATATATGTACATAGGTCGTTTTGTAATGCTCATTTGGTGTACGCGTGTATTGATTCTGAGGCGGTACAAAGTTTGCCGGGAAAGCTATATCATTAAATAAAACTTGGACAAAGATAAAAAAAAACTTGTAATTTTTATGATTATTCATTAACCCATTTCTCGGTTAATTTATAAAAAATATTAATTGCTAGCTGTGTGCCCGCGGCTCCGCCCGCGTCTCCAGTTTTCTTCTCTGCGTAATATAGTTTTTAAATTATCATCAGAAAACAATGTTACGATGGTCACTATTTTTTGACCCTTAAATTATGTTTAATAACTTACTTAATCACTTACAGAAAACAAAGACATTTCACACAAACTCAAACGCCAGTAAAGCTGTCTATCGATTCGAATTTCTTCACAATTTCATGGGTTTAATTTTTTTTTTACGGAGAACTCTAATAATTTTCGAAAAATAAAAATACACTGAAGTTACGCTTAGAAGCTTCAGCTATCTGCCTAAAACCCGTTAAAATCGGTCCAGCCGTTCCGGAGTTTAGTCGGAACAAACAAACAAAAAAAAATTAAAATTCTGTTTTTGTTATACCCTTATATAAGGGTTAGGTTTAAATATGTTTAAAATGTTATTATTTGGATAATACAAACAGAAACTTTAATTTTATTTATCAGGATAGATTAATTCGCGTATTTAAATGTTTTAAAATACACCTTGCCATTTAACAGAGATTGTAGTCAAAACCTATATAGTCCAGAAAAGGACTAGCCACGACCTAGATTACTGTCTTTTTGAAGTAAGCAAAAGTAGCTAGAAGAGACCAATTAACACCGGCTGGATTCCATACCTGTTTGTGACGTCATTGTAGTGTAAACGTAAGCGCGAGCGCAAACGCCGTGAATTACGGTTGGCGGAAAGGTGCCGGGGAGGAACTTAGTCTATTCTCCAACACTCAGCCTAGGATATACCTGCCCGGGGATACTCTGCCTTTCATCGGAGTACTCCACGAGAGACAATCCGATGCTAAAAGGTAACCGATCCAATACTAGCTGTGTGCCCGCGTCTGTGCCCGCGTATCATGTATTCTTCACTTAGTTTAATTTTTTTTTAGTACTAAGATAAAGTAAAAATATTTCTCATAAATTCAAGCACTTATCCGTAAAGCCGTACATTAAATCGGAATTTATTCCATTTTTTATGAGTTTTCATATTTTTACGCGGACCCATAAATATTTTCGAAAATTAAAAGTACCCTTAGTTACCAGGAGTAACTTCAGCTATCTATCAAAAAAAGTCCCGTCAAAATCTGTCCAGCCGTTTCGGAGATTACCCGGAACAAACATACAGATAGACAAAAATTTTAGAAATTGTATTTTTGGTGTAGATATCTTATATACATTCATACCTATTTCGTAAAAAAAAAATTGACATTAGAAACAGACACTCCAATTTTATTCATTAGTATAGATAGCAGAAAGTACTTGAAGGTGGAAAGTTACGTGTAGTTTAGAGTCTGGCCTAAGCTTGATAGGTCAACTTTTTCTCTTAATTGCACTTATTGATCCATGACCTTGTGTTCTCTGAAACAATAAGGGCTCTGTAGTAATGCAGCCGGATTACTTGTCTATAGATGTAGATTCGAACGCTCCTATCCAATTCCATAATGAATAAATTAAGCCATCGTGAGGAAACCATAACGAACCGGTTATTCTGTTGGAATTGTATTGAAGTGAAACATCTTATGGAACGGTGTGAATTAGATTTTATGTAACGAAAATGTGTAACGAAAATTAGTTCGATTATTAACCGATAGATGTCACTAAAACGAAGTTTCATTTATACCGTGCGTGAACTTGCACTCAATTTTTTAAAATAACTTTTCTTTTTTTTTAATTTAATTACCAATAAAACATATTACAAAAAATATACATCTATATAGTGCCACTTAAACCTTCAAGGTTTGTCTGTAGCACTTATAATTGAAAAATTCAGTTACAAATATAAAGGTTTTTTACAAACAGGATAAGTAAAAAAATTTTAAAAACAAAATTTGCAATTTTTATATTAATCTTGTTGCGTAAGGGTGTAGGTAAAGCATTTAAGAGTCTAGGAATTAAGTAAGTAGTTGTTCGTTCACCGTAACAATTATTGGCTGAGTGAACTGTACTGTATTCGCGATTTCCTTACTAACTAGAAGGATATAATATATATGTTATGACAAACAAGATACAATAACACGATATACTTGTATACTGCTATTACCACGATAATACTGATGCATACACCACATTTGGAGATCTGCAGAAGAAGCAAAGTAACATTGCCCAAAGAATTTATAAACTTAAGTGGCAATGGACTGGGAATATGCTCGCAGAACCGATGCCCGAAGGAGCCAACGGGTTTTCGAATGGGTACTGGAAGACGTAGCGTGGGTACCCCCCCCCCCCCCCCACAAGGTAGACCAACGACCTGACGAAGGTCGCAAGAATCCGCTGGATGCGGGTGCCGCAAGACCGGTCGTCGTGGAGACCTTTGGAGGAGACCTATGTCCAGCACTGGACGTCTTTCGGTTGAATGGATGGATGTATACCACATTCAATGTAGTAAAGGGCAAGGGGACATCTACAACAAAATTGTCATATTGGTTTTTCAGTACGTAACTACATTATAAATACACTACGGATTCCGACCCTTCCATCTATTAAGAAAGGTTTTTTTTTTTAATAATTTTACTTATTACATTACTGTATTAAAATAAGTTTTTATGTATCTCTTATACGGTGGGTAAGGCCAAACATATTATTCTTATTAAATGTTTTATCTCATGTGCAGGCATCTTATAAATCAATGGCGGATGTTACGTCGTACGTCGCCTGTCCGAGTTATAAGCAAAAACCGAGCATCTCCGGGTGGTAGGGTTGTTATAGAAAGGCATGGTTAGTGATATTAAAAATTATTGAAGTTGATATCTCTTAACAATAGTGATTTGTAGAAGGGACTGCAGAAGCCATATTTTTTATTCGCTATAAATTGTAACATTTATGTTGCCATCTCAAGAGCAGAGCCGGATTTAACCTTAGCGTCGCCTCTGGGCACTATAAATAATGCCATCCCGGGGCACTAAAAATATCCCAAGGGTACTATAAAAAATGCCGTCTCGGGTCACTGAAAATGTCGCCTCTGGGTACTGCAAAAATGCTGCCTTGGGACACTAAAAATGTCGCCCCTGAGTACTGTAAAAATGCCGCCCCGGGTCACTAAAAATGTCACCTCTGGGGTACTGCAAAAATGTCGCTTTGGGGCACGAAAAATGTCGCCTCTGGGTACTACAAAAATATCGCCTTGGGGTACTAAAAATGTCGCCTTTGGGTACTGTAAAAATGCCGCCTTGGGGCACAAAAATGTCGCCTTTGTGTACTGTAAAAATGCCGCCTTGGGGCACTAAAAATGTCGCCTTTGTGTACTGTAAAAATGCCGCCTTGGGGCACTAAAAATGTCGCCTTTGTGTACTGTAAAAATGCCGCCTTGGGGCACTAAAAATGTCGCCTCTGGGTACTGTAAAAATGCCATCCGGCGGCACTAGAAGATGCTACCCTATTATGTAATTAAGTTTTGCATAAAATGGATAAAGTTTCGTTACACATATTCAAATAAATAAAAAGACTTATAGCTTATAAGTCATGATAAAAATCAAAATGATTAAGTATCTATATATTTTTATTGTCAAAAGAAAAATACATTTACGATAATGCGAAAACATTTTCATCCTCATACTCAGAATTTTGCAGCCTTAGGCAATAGAATTCGTTTTTTTATAAAATACCACACAATCGTGCTAAGATTTGGTTTAATATCACAATGTTTTACTTTAACGTAAACTTAGGTTTGATTGTAAGAATCGAATACGCTTAGATCGACGGTTTTTTTAGAACACAAACAGACAGTCATATCGCTTTACCAAACGTTCTTTATACGTATAAATTTCGACAAATATGCAAACATTATGAAATCCAAATTTTAAGCTGTATATACAGGTGTCCGGTAACGAATGGATAACCTTAAAATGGCTTTTAGCATAATTATGGCCGTTCAGAAAAAAAAAATGTATCTTGGCAAAATCCTAAAATTATTTACTTTCTTATAGACTACAACCACAAATTACTGAATTCCGTCGGTATTATATTGTTCTATTATTATATACTAAGTATGCCAATAGATAATCAGTAAATAGTTTAACTAGCTGTGGCGCTATAAAAAAATCCTTGAATTAAATTTTCAGTGAAAAATTTGCAAAAGCACTTTTTTTTTTACAAAGTTTAAACCTCTTGGGTATAAAAAAACCCTATTAAAATACGAGTGGCCAATAATTTTAAAATAATGTCGGTTTTGAGTAGCTTTTATAATGGCATAATTCATAAAATAGAAAAGGAGCAAATTTTACTAAATTCTGCTAAAAGCCATTCCAAAGTTATCCGTTTATTACCGGACACCTGTATATATGGATTAGGATTCAAAAGTTTTGTAGTGTACTATAACCTAGCTGGTAAGCTCTGTTCGTGTACAAATTTTAAGACACCGACGATATTTGGTATCACGTTACTGCAAACACTTTCGCTATGTTCAGACCGTACTATCATCGGCGAATGTAATTAACGTTCCAATCAACTATTCACTTAACCGTTAATTACTTTTAATATTGGGAATATATTTCTGATTAATTTTTCTCGAATTGCTTAAATATACCGTATGAGTCATACCGTATTTTAAAACGAAAGTCTGCAAATAACACTCGTAGAACTACGTAGAATGGAACGTATTTTTTTTATTTTTATTATTTTTGTAGTCGGTGCCGAGTCTAGTATTAATATGAATAGACCGACACACGAGCAACATGATAGCGAAAATATACAAATATCTAAGGATTTATTGAAACAGACGGACAATCGGTAAGTAGCTACTTTAATATGAACTTGCATAATTAATCAAATCTGATTTAGCTAAAGATGATATTAATTAAGTACATTTAATTTCTATAAATGAATTCTTCTAAATATTATCACTAAAAATTAATCTATTAATTTTTTTTATACTTATGACCATAAACTTTTAATTATACTTATTTTTTGATAATGTTTTTTTTTTTTAATTTAAAGTTATAAATGCATTCTTCCTTTCTTGTTTCACAGTGAAACCCAACAAGGACCAAAAAAGCCTCTTACCATAGATAATAATAAAAATAGGGAGAAAAGTCCCAAATCGCTTCTCAGAGATGTTAAAAATAAATTAAGAAAGTAAGTAATGAAAAATAGCTAATAATTCTACACATCTAAATTTTTCATTTAACACGTTATTGTTGGCTTATAACTAGAAAATATTTTTCTTGACAATAAACAATATTCAAAAATTCATATTTTGGAAATAAAAAACATATCTCACGGTCTTTTAAGAACCGATGGAGGTAGTCTACAAAAAAATATGTTATTAATTTATTTAATTTTAAAATTTTGCAAAATGTTAATCACTTAGAAGAAAAAAGAAATTCACTTACATATTTGTCGTCTCATGTTTATCATCTCCCTACCCTTTTCCCAATTGTAGTCCCATGGTACGGTTATTAATAGTATGGTTGCGTTTCGAAACTATATTAGTTATTGAGATATTTAAAAAAGAAACATGGAAGAATTGAAAATTGTTTCTTTTTTTTCATCTTGTGTAACATAAAAAAAAATATCATTACATTTTTTCTGTTTGTAAAACTTCGTTATGGGAAAAAGGAAAACTTGTGTCCAAATTCCATCCGGAAGGTGTCGATTTGACATGGAAACAATCTTTCTCTGACTAATTAGTTATCGAAGTGTGATCAGATTCCATGTTAATGGACGCTGGTTCGAACTCGCCTATGAAACTGTAGAGACCTCATCAACATCTAACGGCACACTAACGCGAGCCGCGGGCGCACGGATTACATATATTTAATACCTCGTATGAGAGAAGTCCGTGTGTCCCGTCTCGCTCGCACTCTGCATGTTTCTGATTGACCACCGTAGTTACTGTAAGCCCTACGACTAACGAGGGGACCTTTTAGAATATAAGTCTCACTGTACATCCTCAATATTAATTAATCAGAATCATATAAGAATCAGTTAATAAATAACTTTCAACGTGTACCACGACTTTCCCTCCAGTCATCCTTCAACTGGCTAGCAGCAACCAAAAAACCATTTTGTAGCATGGTGGTAGGCTATTTCCTAATAATCCCCGCCTGGGTAGCTACCACTCAACTTTGAAAAACCTGTCACCAAATACCACTAGGTGTGTTCCGGCAGCATTACTTGAGAACAAGCACGTTTAGATTTAGCGTGTTTATCATCTTAGTCACTTAACATTAGGCAAGATTGTATTCGAAGCATTGAGCCTATTACATTATTAAAACATATTTATATATTTTTTTAAAGCAAAGACAATTTAAAGACTTGCATAAAAAGTACCGTCAGAGAAAAAAGTCCGAATTCAGTACTGCACGAAGCGAAACAACGACTTCGGAAGTTGGAAATCGAAGCGGAAGCTGTTGAGAAATCTTATATGGATTTTAGAACGCGACAACATCTACTGAGAAACGAGAAACAATGTTTGAACTTGGTGTATGAAGACGCCATTGTCGGTTACGATAATAGAGATTTAGGTAAGTTTTCCAAAAGATTTTATAAAAATAAAGTAAAATCACAAACAGGCTATATTTTTATTTCAAGCTCGGAGTGAAATGACTAAACTTGATCGGATGTTATAATAAAGTAAATAAACCGATAGTGATGTCGCTCTACTTCCGGCGGCAGTTCATGATCTTTTAGCGCAGCTTCGGGCGGCGGAGCCACAAATATTTGCGAGTTGTGAGACGTTTCGCTCACCTGTCAACGTCATGCCGGCCGTACACTCTCGGCGAGGGTGGGTGAGCGCGATAGTGTACATGGTACACTCGCTCTGTCTCGCGAAGCCTCGCAATCACTCGAGGACCCTCCCTCCATTCCTAGTCGGTTTTTTGAGCTTACACTCGGGATTCCGCGCAAATGCATCACTGTACACCAGTGGTTGTCAAACTGCGGCCCTTGGACGCTATGTGTACGGCCCACAATGTCGCAAACAATTTCGTTAGACATGACTCAAGACAGAGTTAACTAGGTTATCAAAAACAACTTTATATTCCACACAAAACTTAAGGGCAGCTTATACAAATATGTTTATTAATAGACAGTATTATATACCGTGTGGTATCCATAAAAGTATGATCTATGTGGCCCTTCACCACATGACCACCACCTTTGACCTATGTACCCTTACCAGAAGTATCCCTAAAAGTGTAGCCTGCAGTAGTACCTTACATTGACCTATGTAGCCCTCGACCACAAAAGTGTAATGACCACTGCTGTACACTCTCGCGTCATACAATTGAGCGCAACCGTACGGATTATTTTGTTGCCCTAGATATGTGGAATGACGAAGAAGAACTTAACTTTTTGGAAATTTACCAAACCGGGCATATGTTTTGGGAACCAACACACCAGTTTCATTTCATTCAAAGATAAAAAAAAATGCACGATGCGTGATTTCGAATTTCCGAACAAACTGTCTTTCCTATGATGCTTTTTTTATTGTATGATATATGTACACGTAATTAAAATAACTGATAGCGCATAGGGTTAAAGCTACTGTAAAGCTGCGTTCATTTTTCGGCGTTCGCAAAGGGTACTGAATAAACGAGTGTACACAGGGTCGCACTCGTGCCTCGATCTCTCGTGCACTCGCGCGATAATGTACACCCGCCATCAGATCGTACCACCCCACTCGTGTTCATTCGAGTGGTATATAAGACTATAGAGCCGATACACGGACACTAGAGTTATATCTAAAGAAATAGTTGGGGTGTTATAGTGTATACATTGTATAGTAAGAGGGTAGATAACAATAAAAAACTATATCTGGGAAACTCTGAATATGGATTTTTCACTATTTGCATGGTGGTCGCAATCCAGTTTGATAAGAAGGCCCTACCACCGCGCAGATGCCTGCCAACTTCACTCTGTGCAAATAATCATGAGGTTCATTTGGAAACAAACATTAACATTTTTATACTACAGTAGAACCTCGATAATTTAAATGAAAAAATTGCATTTGGCTATATTTTATAGGACAATAAAGTAACGAAGTAAGTGAAGACGAAATACATCTAAAACTGATGGAACCCATTTAAAAATTTTTAGTGATAGATTTCCAATCAAAAAACCATAAATTAGGGCATTTTATAGGAGTAGAACACAAATCGATCAACGCGATAACTTATAAACCATCATCAAAAATACATACTATGAAATTAACATTACACATACACTAAATATCACAATGCATCATTGTTATAAGAATATAATTCATTTTTAAAATATCCCATATATATATAATTATTGTTATAGATGTCGAGAAGAGTGCACCAAAACATAAAATAAATACTCCACATGAAATTAATAAGATAAAACAATACAAAGACTTTGAGAAATCAATCAAAACTGACTTTGATAAAAATCTTCGAGATTATACAACAACGATGTCTAATTTAGACACTACACACTTTAAAAATAGAAACTTTAGCTTTGAAAATACTAAACCCATACCTGAAAGTTATTCTATAATCGATAGGAACGATAAAATTAATGACTATTTAGAAACACCCTTGCATGAATTCAGAAAACTGTATCAATCGAGCAGACCTAGATCTCCTAAACGAGAACGAGAAACTCAACTGAAACCACCAACAGAATCTACAGATAACAAAAAATCTAGTCCGAGAAAACCTAGTCTTGATACAAAATTGCAAGAAGATAAACCAATTGAACATGAAATTCGCAACCATAATAATTCCGTACACTCTACTGGTGAAGAAGCAAGTAAACTAACGGTTGATTCTTCAGCAACTGAAATAAACGTTGAAAATTCACTTCGAATCGAAGTGGAAAGTGTAAACGCAGTCAGCGATGTAAAAATGACAGATTCACAAACCGGAGACATAATGCTTGTTGTTGAAAGTTCAAATGATAATGTTGAAATGAAATCGAACGAAATTTCAGCAAAAATGACTATAATTGTTAGTCCCAAAAGAACTGATGATCCTAACACACCTAAAAATACCATATCAGAGCAAATCGTTCCACTCACAAGTGATGATATTTTAGATGATATCTTCCGTGCTAAAGATGATGATAACATATCTAATGAGCAAATGCAATTATCTGAGATAAAGAAGACGCTATCAGTGAAGAAGAAAAGGTTGTTGATGAGGAATATCCAGATGATTTCTCCGCCGATGTCGATAATTATAACATCCGATCAGATTACGATATTAATTCTCCGATGTCGTTACCGAAAACATCGGAGGATGATAACTTTTGGGATTTATAAAAATTTTCTATTTGGTTATCTAAACCACGGGATTTTGAAAATAAAACAAACATTATTTAATAGAAAATAATCATTTATTTTTAAAAAAAATCTGTATCTATAATTGAATAAAAGATTATTTATAAAAACATTCATTTTTTTTATTATTACGTTTTAATATTATAACTATTTATTTAATATAAAAGTACAAATATTCAGAAACTATTACACATACATATAAATGCTGTATGTCTTTTGTCATTTTTAAATTGAAGGAGTCTCGTGACAATAAAATATAAATGCTCTACAAACTCGAATAGAGTGAAAATAATTGTATTATATTTATTAACTTTCGTATCATATTTTCTAAAAGCACCTTTCAAGTATCAACTCTTTGGACATGGATAGACTCAATCTTGACCGTTTCTAAGAAAATGACTTTAATTTTACAATCCGATTTTCGAATAAATTTTCAACAATCGATTAGGATTTATCCATATCCAAAATTGCCACTTTAATAAGCGAACAAATAAAATCATCTTATTTGCACATTGCTACAGTATAAAATAAAACCTTATGTACAATCAATCATTAAATACAATATAATGTACTAAGAAGTATTATGCATCTAAAAGTATTGTCCAAATAAATGAGATTATCAAAATAATCCGAATTTATAATAATTGTGATAACAGTGAGATATCTATATATATCAGAAACGGTACGTCGTTTATTAAATAAACAGAGTTTTAAACTAAAATAGTAATAAACTGCCTTTTTTTCTTGCAATATCTCACGAGAGTCGTTAATGCAGATCTGATTGATAATTATATTTAAAAAAAAAAACCATAATTCACTATTTATTTCTGTAAATATTTCTTGTGTTTTTATAATTCAAAATTTAAATTACAAAAAGTATCATTGTTTTTTCAATTTTTCTGTAAGAGTAATTTATACAGATCAAATATGTCAATAGAAAGACACGTATTAAACTAATTTTTTTTATTTGTAATAAAACACAAATACGTTTTTTCCACTATATTTAATAAAAAAAACCGTATTATGCAAATCACTCGACATATAAAAAAGATATCAAGTAAAATTAATTGTCCTTTCGGCATACAATTTAGTACCTAGTCCTGATACATAAAAAAAAAATTATGAATCTATAATTTATACAACATGCGTAACTAGCATTTAACAAGCTCTTATTATTATTTTTTTCTAACACCGGGTATTTAATAATTCACAACATTACATGTTTTTTTTTTAAATTATTATGATCTTTTAGTTGACTATCATTATATTAAAATCCAAAACTGACATTGTGCCCCACGTTTTTAGCGGCCAGCGCTGAACGTGGTCGCTATTCGGTCCAGTCACATGGAGCCAATTTGATACCTAGAAATAAAATGCGATTTAAATAAATTCCATTGGGATCGTCCACTAATTACGTGACGTTTGAAGAGGGGGGAATCCCCCAATCTTCAATCCATCAATCTTCACAAGAAAGGAGGGTTTTACAATGAGATAAAATATCACACGTATTTTTGTATGAAACGTGCCATGTCTAAACCGATAAATGGTGCGTGACCTTGACAAGCCGTTGCTAAGCAACGGCCTTAAATGTTTCCAACATTGAATAAGGTTATACCTTGTTAAAACATAATATTATAATTTTTGAAGTGACAACTGCTTTAGCCGCGTTGAGCGATTCTCGGTAGGAGAAAAACTTATAGACTCGCGTCACCAATGTTATGATGTCTGCCGTCAAAATGCTACAGTATGTCAAATTAAGCTGGCGTTTACACGCTGGAGGATAAATAACAACACAGTTTGTACCAGTGTCATGCGGGTAAGACGTATTTTCAGTCATGTACCAGCGTTACCAAGCTCCAGCAAAACGGTGGCCCGTCCTGCTCGAACCTTCCGTGGAGTTCTCTTGACACCTCAAAATAACTTGTACCACAATAACCAAAGACACAAAACGCCACTAAGATTACATGACACAGATTAGTGGTCGTTACACTTTTATGGACTGTGTTAGTTGTTGATTGATATCATCTATTAATTGACCAATGAAGCCATTTTAAATTAATTCGCTAACTATATCGACGGTCCCTACGTAGAAGGCGACATGTCTAAAACTGAGGTTCACAGGAGAGCGTAACGAATACTCAAATCACTCTAGATATTAATCTATTTGCATTTTTAATATTTATTTTTTACACAATGTTTTATACGATTTTTTTTTTTTGAAGTTTATGGTGCACTTTATATATATATATATATCGTCGATATGTAAACCCGGTTTTTGAGTCGTTTGCGACATCGCGGGCCACAGAAATACCACCCAAAGCCCGCTGTTTGACTGATATAGTCTACATAGTACGACTTTAGGTCGGGATCTCAGTCCGTCATGTAGCAGTTATTTACGTTAAATCATTAAGCTTGCGTATTCGACTCTATATCGTGTAAATTTGGTGGAGTTTTATCATTGTGTACGAGTTAAGTTTATTATTGAAGATAACGCGTAACATTTGATCTGAGGTGCCGGCAAAACTCCGTGAAAAGTTCGAGCAGGACGAGCCATCGTTTTGCTGGAGCTTAGTGATGCTGATACAAGTTTAAAAATCCCAAATGACATTAGCACAAATTGTGTTTACACAGATTGTTATTGTCTAAGAAGAGATCCCGATAAAATCTCCAACTGTAAAATTCAATTAATATGTCGATTACTCATAAAAATAAGACAATAGGAAAACAATGGAAAGCTGGCGTAAACGCCAGGTTAGTGCTCAACGGGGTTAAGGATCGATTAATAAAATATACCTGTAGAGGGACATCTCGGGAGATGTCGTTTCTACTCGAGTCCTTGTTGGGAGTTGAACATCGAGCCGGCGACGGGGAACCATACGTGGAGGTTGCCAGCCGGAGCCGCCCGATTTTGTTAATTGGGGTCCGAGGGCACGGACTTCCTACGATACTCCACGAGACGCAAGACAGCGTACTCTCGTCAGGATCCGCTGCCTGTTGCCAACTGTAATAATATATTTATAGCGCTTTCATAGATAATCCAATTAATAAATAAAAAAAATTAAGAATAGTGTAAATAAGAGAGAAAAAAAAATGGATTTTATTGTAAAAAAAATCGTGGGCTAATATGAAGTTAATAAAAGCGTTTAAAACAATCAATTATACTACTGTAGATGATATGGTTTGTTATATCTATAGTAATAAATGAAATTGGAGTGTCTGTTTGTAATGTCAAAATTTAATTTTATTATTAAATAGATATGAATGTATATACGATACTTATACCAAAAATACAATTATTTTTACATTTTTGTCGTGTCTGTCTGTTTGTTCCGGATAACATCCGGAACGGCTGGACGGATTTTGACGGGACTTTTTTGCTAGATAACTGTAGTCACTCCGGGTGACTTAGGGCACTTTTAATTTTCGAATATAATTAGGGTTCCGCGTAAAAAAAATATTAAAACATAAAAAAAATAATAAAATCCGATTCAATACACAGTTTTAACGGGCAAGTGCTTGAATTTACGAGAAATATATTTACTAAAGAATTTTCAACGACAAATAATTAGGTTTCCGTATTAAAAAAGATTAAAACGCAGTGAAGAACATAAGAAACGCGGGCGCAGCCGCGGCCACACAGCTAGTATTAATTAATATCTTTGTGGTATCTTTTTGTATAAACTTATTTCCTGTGTGCATTTGCAATAAATTGTGATAAAAGCATTTGCGTTTTATGAAGACTTTTTTTTTAATCAGCTACTACTTCCAATAGAAGTTATAAATTCAAAAATTTATATCTACGAATCGCATTTGATTATTTATAAATTTTTTTTAATTGGTATGTAACGACGTAACTAATGTAATGTACAGTGGAGGATCTGAGGTTTTTTTCGAACAGGGGCAGAAACTTGACAGCGTTTGAAATAACTTACTTAAAGTAAACACATAATGGTTGGCATTATCTACACTAATATTATAATGAGGAAAGATTTGTGTTTTTGTATGTAACGAATAAACGATAATACTACTGGACCGATTTGGATGAAATGTAGCATGGAGATAGTTTGAATTCCAGGGAGAGTGACATAGGATTTTTATTCGAAAAATCCCACGTTAACGGAAACTACGTGGTTGAAACCGCGGAGGGCAGCTAGTGACAAATAAACGTAACCCAATAGCGGCACCGATGCCGAGTTTTTTTAGAATAATTGGTTTTAGTTTAGCGGCGTTGTGCGATTCTCAGTTGAGAAAAAACTTAAGCGATTCGCGTTACTAATGCTATTACATCAGCCCGCAACATGCTACAGTATGTCAAGTATAAGATGGCGCTTAAGGATATATAAGAAAATCTATACTTGTGCAACCTATCGTATGTCTTGATTATGAATAAACCATATTAAAATGTACCTAATTATTGATTGCCGATATATGAAACGAACAAAAAAAAAAACTTAATTTTTCATACTTAAAAAAAACTTCGAGTTCTCACTTTTATCAGCAGTCTTTATGACTTCCTTTTTTTATCGATTTGATGTCGCATCAAATATAATTTTTCTTAAAATGTAATCTGTTTTTAAAACTAGCAGACTCATATCTAGAGTTGCCATTTTTGGAATAGACAATTAAATTAGATACAATTAAAATAGAAAATTTAAATAATGTGAGTAAAAAAACGGCTTAAACAAAAGCTTCAAGGTAGTTCTTTTAGTAACTCTCTAGTTTTAGCATATTAGATTTAGGTCACATCGTCATTTATATATATGGTATTGAAAAAAAAAAACAATTTTCATAGCTAGCAACACTTATACCAACGTCGCCTTCCTTATCATATTTATTTCTATAGGTTATATTATGTCATTAATAATAGCAAAGCTATGTGAAGCGATTAATGGTGCAGCGGGCAGCGCGGCCGGATTCCGTCACAATCGACGCGGGTTCGATCCCCACCTATCCGACTCTATAATCGGCCTGCGCCTTCGGAAAGGTAGGGGATTTTCCAACAATCCCCGCTTGGGGTAGCCACCACCCTCAAGTTTGAAAACCCGTCCTTAAACACCAAAGGTGTTCCGGCGTCATCACTTGGAGAACCGTCACTTATGGTCAATGTACTGGGTTTATATTGTGTAAAAAAAAATGAAACAAACATAAGAGTAAAAGCCTCACCTATTCCTTTCAGTAGGCGAGTAGAGAGCGACTGTGTGACGCCAACGGTACACGTTCGGGAACAAGTCCTCGGATATCATCACAGAACCGGACACCGCTTCGTACACCAGCCGATCCATTTTCGTCGGCTCCTCCCTTTAATTACATCAAATATCATCCCCCTGCCACCTCCCTTATCCCATGTTTACGTAGGGTCAGCACAACATGCCTCCCTCCTCCATTCACTCCCTTTCTAAACCACACCATCTAACACTGAAACCGTCCATTTTTTTTTCTTTAGTCTTCCCCGTTCCTTGTTACTTTACTTTTTTTATTTTTTTATTATTAAGATTAAACTATCTGCGGACTCTGGGTCCACATCTTTTTTTATATTGGAGGTTTAATTAGACTTGCGTCGTGCAATTCAAGTGAGCTTCAATCTACTTCTATTTTACATATAAATTTTCTATACCTATATGTTAAATTATTTTGTAGACACTTATTTTGTTATTATTAATTAATTACTTACTTAATTATTACTTCAATTTTTTTTATTTTAATTTTATTAAAGGTCGTAACGAGCCAAGCAGAACTAGGTGCTTTACTTACAACATACTCGATCAATAGTGATGTCTGGAAAATATGCCCCCCCCCCCCCCCCCCCGCCCTCTATCCATCAACTAACAACGATTGTAACTATAATATGTATTTTTTTTTAATTACATATATATTCAAATCAACAAATAAGAGTTGTTCCAAATCGGTAATAGTTTTTGACGTTCATAGACATTTTTTTTTTAATTTTCACTTAACCGGTTAAAGTCTCTATAGTGACTTATTGTCTATATCATTTGAAATTATACGCTAAATGTTTAACCAGCATTCAGCACAGTTAACTAACTGTCTATAAAACAAGTTAACAGTTATTCAGTATTATAAATCAGTTAAGTACCTTTTTTTTTATATCACTCACCCGTATATAAATGGTTCGGCAATCGCCCTGTCGATGGCTTCCTCCATATTGTCCGCATCGTCATCCAGATCAGACTGGTCTGAAGCGGTAAAGTACTGCCCATCAGAATTATCAGAATGACAGGACACTATCGAATCGTCATCGGAAATCTGTAGAAAAATTAAAATAAATCATAATGTAACTAATAAAATAAAAATCTTTATTCAAGCAAGAAACTCGATCTGCTTTTCTTTTTTTATAAATATAATATATATCATTTTTTTTTTAAATACAAACTACACATTTCATAGTCTTAATCAATGTCAGCGGAAGCAGTGAGATGTGGGTTAATTCCAGTCATCACTATCGTTCACGTAATGATCCACACCTTTTGCAATTATGACTTGCTTCACATAATACTTGAACTTAATATCAGGTAAATCGGTAATGTTACTCGGGATCTTATTGTAAAACCGAATACTATTACCTATAAAGCTTTTATTAGACTTACTTAGCGTAAAGCGTGGGACGGACAACTAGATATATTTAATATTAAAATGATGACGATCATTCACTAGAGCGACCTTGTCTAAATTTTCAGGAATATGTATTCCTAATTCTAAAGAAATCAGCGTTGCTAATTCAATAAGTAAAAGCTAGAAAGGAGCAAAGAGTATCTCCGAGACAAATCTTTTGGGAGTTCTGTTATTTTAGATAAAGACAGAAATATGTTGTAGAGCAAAGACTGAAATAAGGTAATGTCACAAACAGACTAGAGCCTAGGTTCTGAACGTGGGCGGATAACGGCCAATTGTGCAAGTAAAACCCAGAGGGACGTGGGTATATTAATTATAATTTAAAAAAATAAGATTCTAGAAAAGAAAAATACATATTCTGCAAAGTGGCGGGGAGCAAAAAAGGTCGAGAAACTGTGGTATAAACACAGATTAGAGTATCATTATTCTGCGGTACTTAGCGCCAGAAAAATTTGTAAAACCTTCTTGGGCTTAAACAGACACTGAATATGGAAAAAAGTCACCAAGGACAAATACCGTTTTAATTTAGGTATCACAGTGAGTCTAGGGCAGAGGAAACACTGAGACCTGAGATATTAATGTGTAACATATTTCCTCAATTTGCAACTGCAATCTATGAGAGTTATTTCGAGAAAAGGAAGGGAAGTGTGCAACGGGAAACTGTAAAAGCGCGAGATATACGTTTTGACCAATGAGCATGCGATATTTGAATTGACCAATGAGCGTGCGATATTAAATTGACCAATGAGCATGCGATATTAGAATGGACCAATGAGCGTGCGATACTTGAATTGACCAATGAGCGTGCGATATTAGAATGGACCAATGAGCGTGCGATACTTGAATTGACCAATGAGCGTGCGATATTAGAATGGACCAATGAGCGTGCGATACTTGAATTGACCAATGAGCGTGCGATAGGAGTTTTGGCGGGATCTCAGTCTAACATGTAGCATTTGTTTTCTTTAATTCATTAAACTTGTGTATTTGACTCTATATCATGTAATCTTGGCGTAGACTAATAATTTTTCTAATAAACATATAACTTTTTTTACTATTGGAGTTAATTTTAGTCGCTCCAGAGAGAATTTTTTTTAATTTTCATATGCAACTACTGCAAGGGTTCCTATGTTTTTTTTAAAAATAAATGTAAAGAACTGGTTTGATGTTTGGTAAAACACTTCCATACACTCTCCCAGAGTGACTAACTAACTGGTAGATTCCCTGGATGGATTGGGTTAGCAAAATTAATGGGTATCGAGCTCAAGCTAACTTGAGGACTTGCTCTTACGGATCGTTCAAGTATAACGTAGCTATCAATGCAGCGGATGTACTTTTTTTCACACACTGCAGACTCTCGGTTCGCACTCTTTTTTTGTTGTTAATTTTATTTGACATGTTATTACAATTCTTTGAAAATATAAAGACACAATAAAAAAACACTACGTGATCCTAATAGCTATTTATATATATATATATATGTATATTAAATTTTTTTCCCCTTAACTATAATTATGTGGGTTACTTTATATATTTTTTTTTTGAAGACATCATTTATTCATTTTAATTTTTTCTTTTGTTTCAAAATTATACCAATGCTTACGTTAATCATGCGAGAGGGGGATAGGAGGAGCTTTGGTTACTATATCTGACAAAAGGGGAGAGGGGGGGGGGGAATTAAAAAATGACCAAAACTGTTTCCGTAATACAAGTATTACGACCGCTAATGCTGCCGGAATGCTCGAGAACGATAATGTACTTTTTTTTAATATTCGCGTTCCATATTTTGATACAATTATTGAAAAACGTGTCTTGACGCGTTACAATTTTTTTCCCTGTCTGTTTTTGAGAATGGTAACCCTGAAAACATGTAGTCAATTATATGTTAATATACCTCAACATCTACGACTTGACATTTGGCCGTGTCGACAGTATAGAGTGCGGTGCCGTTGTCGCCTGCTGGGGAATTAACGCTTACAGGCTTTTCAATTTCCTTTTGCAGTTGTTTTCCATCACCTAAAATCATTATAATATCATTATATCAGCTTGATTTGTATTCATACGACTTTGTTCAACAAAATAACTCGTGCGTTACCGTTACTTGTGTTATAATTTAAAAAAAGCATTGAACCGATTTATGCGGTTACCTTTTAAACTATCGATATGTTCCCTGACCCGGTTTCGATATATATTTGATTCGTTTAGAATCGTAGGGGGCAATTTAAAATTTAGCTACCTATAATCGCCAATAATAAAAAACGTTAATATTGGTTTATTTTTAAACTTTGTGCCAGTAACTTCATGTTGCCATATAAATGAACTGCCTATAGATTAAAATACTGCTATAGTTTAGAAGAAAAAAAAAACGTTTTTTCCACTCTGCCATAAGTGAATTGGAGTTTAGATAGACACTTTTGATTCTATACGACTCATTTAACAAGCGGCGCCCGCTAATTCGTCTGCGTGTTTTATCGTGTTTAAATGTGAAATGTCCTGGTTTTTTTTTTTGACGGGGGGAAATGCATTTACGCACTACCCTTACCTATTGCATTGGTGAGACCGATTGCATTAGTGAGACCGTGGTTTTCTATTACCTAACAGTTACTACTGAAGGATACGGGCTTCCCGTACACCAAATTTCATTCAAGTCGCTCAAGCCCTTTTTCAATTTTTTAATAATTTTGTCAATGATTTTTTAAAATAACATCGATAATCTTTAGTTTATTAAACACTTATTAACATATAGTTCAAGCATGCATAGTTTTATAAAAATTGATAAACCTGTTTTTGAAAAAAAAAAAAAAAAAAAAACCTTTTTTTTTAATATCTAAAAATATTTTTTCAATCGCCTATTAATTGCTACTCGACTACTGACTACTTCCCGTGTATAAAGTTTCATCAAAATAGGTCAAGTCATTTTCAAGTTAAATCTAGACATACAAACAGCCAGATTTTTAATTTTTTAAATATCATATAACACTTAAAGTAGACATCAGTCACAAAATTTGCAACAACAAAAAAAAAATACAGACAAAACTTCAGTTTTATTGTTAGCATATATATATATATAAAAATATGCGAACGAAACAGTAGGTATATCGAGGTAAATTTATATCTCTATACTTACCAATATCTAGATCGAAAGTCAGTCGTCTAATGAAACTGTCATTCTTCGGACTTGTCGATAGAATAGATCTGTTCTTTCTAAACGAAGAGTTCCGCTTACTGTTCCTCTCGAATTCAATCTTCCAGTCACATCTACACTTGGAAGCTTTCTCCCATATCGCTGCGCATTCACTATCAGATATCGCTGGACCTTTACCCTCGTCCTTCTCAGACAATTCCTCGCAGATAAAACTGGATAAACACCTGACATGTTCGTCGATAACATGCGTCATCCGGACCCTGTTATTACCCTGGCTCCTGTAAACCGGTTTCCTCTCATCGTCAGAACTGAAAACGTCATCGTTGGGACACCGCAACTTGACGAGGAACTCGACCAGATTGTTCACATCGTCCAATTTCACCGTCCGTTGCTTCAATTTGTAAACGACCAACTGGGCTAAACGGGAGTGTATTAACGCGAAATCGATATTCCGGAATCTCGCATCGTCCATGTACGTGAATATCGTATGCCGGAGGTGTTTCGCCTCGGAGCGTAACGATTCCCCGGCGGCTTGCGGCTCGGCCGTCAGCGAGAACGTCAGCGCGTCGGCTATTCTCTTCGCGAACACTTGACACGTACGTTCGATGCACAACAATTGGCTGACGGTGTGATTGACGGCCGGCGGTGTGTCGCCGTTCGTGGCGGTTATCGAATTAGGCTGGCGGCACAGCCTCTGCCTCACCGGGTCCGTTTTCACCCAACGGTGTGTCGGCGTATCGTTCGATATTTTACAAGTGTTCATCGCGGCGCACAATTCCGACATGGGACTCATCGATCCCGGTACAGAACTGTCACGGGTAACGTTCTGACACAGCCTAGATATGGATAGTTCATGGGGGGAGTGGTTGGACTGTGCGCAACTGTCACTGTACGCTCCCGAGCAGGCGCGCTCGTATTTCGCCTTTAAATAATTCTCTAACAAAGTCAATCCCTCAACGGTACGTAAATCTGTGAACGTGTCTAAGAAAGGCCAGTACTCCTTCCAGTCAACTTTCATTTCGTCGGCCAAGTTTCTGTGGATTTATATTATAATTACGGTACTTTATAATATAGTTTAATTAGAATGACAGTTGTCAGGAAAGGTGACATATAATGAGTGATCTATAATAGTGTCCAACCGCAAAATTTAAATATCTGGCATGTTATTGAAGTGCAAACTCGTTTTAGCGGCGTTGAGCGATTCTCGGTAGGGGAAAAACTTATAGATTCGCGTTACCAATGTTGACGTCAGCCGTCAACATGCGGCAGGGTATCAAGCATAAAAGGGCGTATAAACGCTGGCGCTAAAAATTAATATTTACGCAGCCTACCGTGTTTCGTTTATGACTACACTATACTCCACATAATTATTGCTCGGAGGGCTAATAGATGTAAAAACCGGATAAATGTTAGGTTATATTTATAATTACAATGAACAAATTAAGAAAATTTAACATTAAAAACAGTTATTCCAAAATTTCGCGTTTTCACTTCTGACGGCAGTCAGCATGGCTGCCTAGTTTTTTTTCATACAGTGTTAAGTTCAGCTGACTATATGAAGTAAATTCATACAAATTTGCATTTAAAAATAAAAACCTCATTGTTTAACTGCACTTACGTCATGTTGTAAAAATATCAGATATGGGACAAATCGATCATGCGAACGCGATGATGTCTTTGAAACTTTTTTTTTTACACTTTGTCCTAAACGTTGTCCACAATCTCACTTGATGTTAAGTGACAATGTGCTCCAGGATGGTAAAACACACTAAGTCTAGAGGTACCGGTTCTGATGAACGGAAGTGATGCTGCCGGAACACACCTATTGGTATTTGGCGATAGATTTTCAAACTTGAGGGTGGTAGCTACCCAGGCGGACATATCCTACCACCGTGCTATGGTTTCCTCACGTTGTTTTCCTTCACTGAAAACTCAGGCCGATTTTAGAGCCGGATAGTTGGGGATCGAACCCGCGTCGACTGACGCGGAATCCGGTCGCACTACCCGCTGCGCCATCATTGCTTCATCACCATCATATCGTCTGCCTACCCCCACGGGAGAAAGTGATACCGTACGTACGTGTGTAAAATTTAATAAAAACAACATCGAAACGAGTAAATTTTTACGTATATATATAATATCAAATGTATTATATATAAATGTCACATATTTTTATCTCCTATCACACCTACTTTATTTTATCTCTGCACCACCCCAAGGTTGACTGGTAGAGAATGCCTCTGGCATTAAGTCCGCCTTTTTACACAAATTGTAAATACAGTATAAAGAAATAAATAAATCAAACTGCGCCTAGGTTACAGATGATCGTAAAGAGTACTTATAAAGACGACACAATAAAAACAAGTCATGGTTTAAAATGATAGGAATTATATAAAAAACAAAAAAAAAAAAAATTAAAAAAAGGGTGGCAGTGACTGACCTGCCTACTGTTTCTAGTCCTTTCGTCATTTCCTTGAGTCTAAAGGTGCGGGGCTGACGCGGCGCCGCGGAGCTCCTCGGCGGGGTCTTCCATCGGCGGCGGAAGGACTCCGCCTCCTTGGACTCCATAGGACCAGCGTACGCCCTGATCTCGTATCGAGGGCTCAGGGGATCTTGGTTCAATTCCTACACCAAAGCACTCGTTACGTGAATAGTCCAAGTCTAATTAAAAGCTTTATAGGTAATAGTATTCGGTTTTACAATAAGATCCCGAGTAACATTACCGATTTACCTGACAATAAGTTCAAGTATTATGCTGTGGTGTGGTAGAGGACGTGCTGACCAAAATAGAGAAAGGTATGCTTAGTTGGTTTGGGCATGTAGAGAGGATGGGTGAGAGAAGATTGACGAAACGAATTTATAAGGCGAGGATGAATGGGCAAGTCTGTAAGGGTCGACCTAGGCGAACGTATCTAGACCAAATCAATCACGTGTTAAATAAAGGCCAGGTAAAAAGTACTCATAACCGACGAGCATGTATGAAAGCGCTCATGAAAGTAGAGGAAGCGAAAGAGGTGTGTCCATATCGTAGCAAGTGGAAGCACGTAATACCTGCCTACCCCCACGGGAGAAAGGCGTGATGATATGTATTACGTCAAGCAAGTTTTAATCTCAAAAGGTTATTACAGGGTGGAGCATTACGTGAACGATAGTGATGTCTGTAATTTACACCCCTCTCTGTGCGCACCCGCTAACATTAGTTAAGGCTTGTATAGTTTTTTAAATGAAATATTTATATGTACTATTATATTTATAAAAAAAAACTGCCTCGGTGGCGCAGTTGTATTACGGTGCGACTGCCGTTCTGAGGTCTCGGGTTCGATCCCCGGGTCGGGTCAAGTGGTATTGGGTTTCTCTACTCAGTATCATCCCGGAGTTTGGAATTTGTGCCCGATATGGCGACAGGCTCGCCCCCGTCACATCCGGGACGGAACTAAGCTCGGCGGGATGTGAGTAGTGTAGTTCGCTACTTCACCTCTGCCTAACCCTTCGGGGATAACAGGCGTGAGCTTATGTTTATGTTATGTATGTTATAAAAAAAAAGGTAGTGTTTTAGACGTTCATAAGCGCCTTCTTAGGGCCTAAATTGAATAAAGATGTTTTTGATTTTTAGTCACGTCTGGAAATGACATCTCAATATAATAAATATTCACAAATTATGCCGATCCATAATTTAAAGGCTTAGTTCTGTTCCAATAATATTGTTCCGCGTTGAAATTAAAAAAAAAATCTCATTTGTGAACAAAATTCAAATCAACGGTCAGTTTTATTAGCAAAAAAAATCGAATATAAAGAAATATCTTAAGCTTTCTGTTAATATAAAAAATAATTTAAGGTCCGTATACAAAAAAAAAATCACTATTATTTTTTTAAATATAAGTACATTCTTTTCCGACGATTATTTAAAAAGTATATTATACAGCGAATGGTAAATATGGTGGGCGAATGGAGCCGCGGGGACAGCTAGTTTCAAATGCAAATCCGAAATGTTTAATTGATAGAATAGAGTTTGAAACTCACAGGGGTCTGTGGTGGGGTGAACGGTCGTCCAATAGTGGGCAACGCGCTCCCATCCTCGGAATGCAGGACCGGTACATAGTACCTCTGCTGGAGCATCAGTGAGATTCGACGCGCAGTCTCTGCTGTACTGTTCGGTGTTCTCATGCAGATTATCTAGACATTTATTTATTTATTTATTTAATATTGATCACTAGCGTGTACGACATTACACAAATTTAAACAATGAAATAATATTAAATTAAAAAAAAAATAGAATAATAATAATTAACAGTATTAATTATTAAAATATTGAAAATAATTAAAAATTTGTTAATTCCTAACCTAACATTTGTCTGATTTTTACATCTATTAACGATCCGAGCAATATAATATACATATTCAAACAGTTTATTCATAATAAAAACATAACGATAGTCTAAGAGTCGATTTTTTGATCCGTAGTAACTATATCCATTTACTATTACTATTACACAAACCAATGGTTATAATCACAATGCGTTTTTGATGACAAAATCTACTATGGTTACATTTAGCAATAGTTATTAATGTTGCCAGTAAAATTAACTGTATAATAGAATACTTTTAATTCCGGCATTTTTTTTTTGTATGATCATTCCGAGTAAAATGTGTCCGGGTACATAATTCGAGTTGTCGAACAAACATTACAAAAAACAAAGGGTCGAGCTACTTTCGAACATCTTCGTCCATTATTATTTCTTGTGATAGTTTTGTAACGATATTAGCTTTTTTTTATTTCGTCTTGTCTAAAATATTATTTGATTTTATAATTTAATTCTTGAATTTAATATATATTTTAAGCCAAATAAATATTTGCACGAACTTGATATACTATACATAATGCAATACTGAATTCTTATGAACAACAAAATTCATAAACAAAAATATTACCAAAAAGATAATAAATAGCAATACGTTGTAATTATTTAACAAATTATTTTATATAAATTAATATTATATAATGAAACTTTAAATTATCTACTTCAAATGTTACACAAAAGCAATGAAACAGCTGTTCGCACTAGAGTTAGCCATCCGCCATCTTACTAACCCGACTACGCTGGATAGTTAAATTTTTTAACAAGTAGTCACATTTTTGACAAATGGTTAACTTAACTATGTTTCAATAAACGCATCAGGGCATTATTTTAACCATTTGTTACAAATCTGACCATTTCTCGAGTTGACTACGAATCAAAAAATTGACCCTAAGTAATAGTATACATTTAACTATCTTTTACTTGACATACTGGTAGCATGTTAAAATCTGACGTCACACCATTGGTAACGCCCATCTATAAGTTTTACCCGTACCGAAAATTGCTTAACGCCGTTAAAAAATTTCATTTGTACTAAAAAACTGAAACTTGAAAAAACTTTTTTTTTTAGTTAAATTAATAATACAAAGATTACAGTTCTGAGGCTAAGTAACTTGTTTTTAGACAACTATCGGAATAATTTAGTAGTAATTCGTTTCGAATCGAACATTTTATTCAGCTATTTATGAGAAACTAAATTATTATAAATGCGTCTTCCACCTAAACGTCAACTTTTATTTGACACACTGAAAATTACTTACATCGCTTAACTTTTTTTTATTTTAATTGCACTTTAAAAAAATGTTTTTTTTTAATCAGTTTCGTCTTTCGGTACTTAAATCACTTAACTTTTTTTACTTTACTTGCACTATAAGAAAAAATGTTTTTTTTTTTTATCAGACTAAGGGACATACGTCTTTCGGTTGTTCACCGAACTTGTTGACGGCGTTCCGGTTGCACTGAGGGAATGACGTCAGCACGTCCACTGCATCAGCCCCGCCGAACTTCGCCGCGAAGTGTAGCGGCGTCTCGTTCATCGCCTTGTCCGGAGTGTTCAAGTAACGGTCCACCAAGATGCCGGCGAACTCCTAAACGTTGAAGAGTAATCACAACGTTACAATTACATATAGATATAAATTAATAAAATTATTGTGGTGTGTCTGTCCGTATCAAAATAACAACTTTTTACCCGACTACGAAAGGAAGGTAATGATTGTACCACTTTATGTATGTTCTTCCGTACGCGTAAACTATTCGTCTAATGTATCTACTAATAATAAATAAAATTGGAGTGTCTGTTTGTAATGTCAATATTAAATTTTTATTTTTACTAATTACATATATGAATGTATATATAATACCAAAAATCATTTATTTTAAATGTTTGCCTGTCCATCTGTTTGCAATGGGTAATCTCCAGAACGCTTGAACCTATTTGAACAGGGCTTTTTATGGTATATACATAGCTGAAGTTACGCCGGGTAACTTAGAGTACTTTTAATATTCGAAAATAATTATGGTTCCGTGTAAATATATAAAACCCATAGAAAATGGACTATAATTCAATTCAATTCAATGCATAGTTTAACGGAGAAATGCTATAATTTATGAGAAGTATTTTTATTTTATCTTAGTACACAACTTTTTTTTAGGAAAATAATTAGGTTTTCAAATAAAAAAAAATAAAAACCCAGTGAAGAAAATATGAAACGCGGGCGCAGCCGCGGGCTCACAACTAGTTTTAAAATAGGCACATTAATTTGTGGAACGTTTACGAACAATATACATACCTTACAAGATTCAGGGTCCGCGTCTATTCCATACAATGTTTGTATAAACGTTGGGTTTCCAACTGTAGTCAAAATTAAATTACACATTTCTGCGTTCAACGATTTAGCTGCAATATGCAACGCGTTATATCTGGAACCCTCCTGTAAACAAACAACATTCAAATGATTGTAAACAGCTGATTTCTATACTTTTTTTTTTTGTTTCATTTATATCTCTTCAATAACAATATGGCAGCCTTCTTTTACCACCACAACGGGAATGATCGGGACATTTCAAAATTCACGCTCTGTGTCATTATTTTCACTTCACTAAACTTGTGCATCATAACTACACTATATCACGTAAAATACCACCAAAATTGCATAATATATAGTCAAATACTGCAAGATAATGAATTAAAAATAAGGACAATAACATGACAAAACAAAATCGCGCCAAGCACCCACAGCTGATTTGTATTTATTACAGAACCCTTAATTTTTATTCGTTTTGTCCGTTTAAGGAAAAGGTACCTAGACCATGAAGCCAAGTCAGACTTTTCAAGCTTATATCAATGTTCTACCAAAACGGCGTCCATTTTGTTTGTGAATTCACATATAGAACATTGCTACTTCTAATGCATTTCACTTGAGCGAAATAACTGTAAGCTTGTGAATAATAAAGACCACTAGATGATAGATTAAGATGCTTCCAAATCTCCAACATTTACAACAGACCAAATATTTTCATACACATATAATTAACTACAACCAATGAATGCAAGTTGTTTAGGTCTGATTTTGCAGAACGTTTGTAAACATAAACTTTAAACAATAATTTATCATAATAGTGATTTACTATAATATTAGAATGCTCCAAGGAGTTTTTGTAACAGAATTTATGTTATTTATTATTATTTCTAATACATTTCACTAAGCAAACTGTATGATGGAAAATACCCCCAAAATTATATAATATATAGTTAAATAGAGCAGATATGGAGAATAAAAACTACAATATAACAGAATCAAATTTCGACAGAAATGTATACTTATAAAACCTCCTAAAAACACATTAACATAAAAAATATATGAACAAATCAAAAAGTTGCGATAGGCAATAAAATGACGAAAGTTTTGCGTCCAAAACCATTTCATGTTTCGCTCGTTTGAAAATTACAATTACGGATTATGTCACCGTGAATAAATCCTAGATTAGCCCAGATCTAAGATTACATAAGTATTTAAGAATTTTTTGATATATTTACGGTACTTCAAACTAGTTTGAACAAAAACGTCAATAAATGCAATGGCATTTAAGCATGAATGCCAAAGTTACGCACATGTTTATTTATATTTTTATATTATATTAAATGATTTCCAACAAGGAATAAACTGTAAAACAATTAATATGAAAACAAAGTCGTATTGAGACTTCTGCTTCCTTAATTATATGTAATCATCTCATACATATTCATTGTAATTAAAATATGGAATTATAACAAAATAAAAACATAAAAAAAAAAAGTTTTGAATAAATATATTGTTTTCAATTACACTTTTTAATATACTATGTATATTAAATTAAAGTAGGAATGAGTATTTATGAAAATATAATAAGCTAAATCTGGCAGTGGATAATTATTATTTCTATTGATTTATTATATTTAGAGACAATAATAATTGCCTTTTGAATTGAGAACATAGAAATGAAATATCTAAATTACTACTTTTGGCTAGAGCATTGTATAATCCTCGTATACTAATCGCAACTCATACAAATAGGGGGATTTAAACTGACTGATTAGTTTTAGAAAAATGATAGTAAATTGTAAGAATGTTGTCTAGGACTTTACTATATTTTACCTGTATTATAGAAGGTGTATTACCACTGCTGACTAAGTATCTAGGGTTGTCCCATACCCTATCCCGTACAGTGCAGGCCAAGCCGGCTTCGATTGACTTCCGGAGTGCTACCATATCCTGCGGTGAAGGGGCTTTGAAAGGGTAAGGTTTCTCTGCCACCAGAGCTGGAATATGGACGACCAGTTATTTGATGACCCTCAATTAATCATTAAACTGTCGAATGAAGTTGAGGTTTTTGTCTGTCATTAAAATGAGTTTTTTTAACACGGTATAGGCTCAGTGCTTTGACCACAATCTCACCTGATGTTAAGTGACGATGTGGTCCAGGATGGTAAACACATAAAGCCTAGAGGTACTGGATCTCAAGTGATGCTGCCAGAACATACCTATTGGTATTTTGTGACAGGTTTTCTAACTTGAGGGTGGCAGCTACCCAGGCGGGTATTATTTTAAAATGCTCTACCACCATGCTACGGTTTCCTCACGATGTTTTCCTTTACCGAAAGCTAGGGCTGATTTTAGAGTTTGATAGGTGGATTTGAAATCGCGTCCATTGACGCGAAATCCGACAACACTACCAACTAAGCCTATTGGGAGAATTATGTGGCTACCCATAAATTATCATTAACTAAGATAATGAAGAAATGGCTTCAAATTTAACAATAACTTTAGAAAAATGTAAACCATTTTAAAGAACTTTTCACATTACAGTAATTACGTTGTTGTTAGGTGTTTATTTAATATTAATAAAAATTTGACAATAGGAAAACAATTGGAAGCTGGCGTAAACGCCAGCTTAGTGCTTAACCCTTCAATAATATATTTGGCTGGTATAGTCACTTAGTTTTAAGCATTTATGGATAAAAAGTTACATTTGGGTAGCGATAAAAATAAATAGATAGACAAAAACTTTATTGCACATAAAATTTGTACATAGGCGAGCTTAATGCCATTTGGCATTTTCTTTTAGCTAACCTAAGGTAGTGTAGTCAATACAAGGTGGGAAGTGCGTTTTAATGTAATCATATCTATTTTGTAGGTACTAAAAAAACAATAGTTTTTTTTTGGGAAATACTTAAGTTTCTTGTTCTGTTCATTAAAGTAAAATTGATGTAGTTTGTATTTAAAATTGGTGATTGTCTTAGCATCTTGTAGGTCAAGCGGTAAAGAGTTCCACAATCGTGCAGCTGTTATAGTAAATGAGTTATAATATAATGTCGTACTGTGTTCAGGGATACAAAGTGTTTTGCTATAGGTAGGAGGAAGGGTGCGGCCACTGGTACTCAGGTACCTAAAGCGTTCCTGTAGATACAATGGAGATCGTGTGTCAAATAAGGAATTGAGAGACATGGTACCTATACCTATATTGAATTGTTTTCAAATTGTAAAATTAATAATTCAAAAATATTGAGATCGCATGTCAATAATAATAATGTTTCAGTGTTATATTTCTAAATTACGTAATACCGCTGTAAATATGACCATTGTGGTAATTATTTCAGTCCTTGAACCGGTAGTTCTATAATAAATTTAACATTATTAAAACTATTTTTGATGGTACACGTGTTATGTTATAATTTTTTTTTATTGTCATTATAACCTCATAGTTAACATCTTTAAAAATTATCTTTACGAACTATAAGACATCATTTAATCTTTGCTAAAAGTCAACAATTAAGACGGTGACCTAGACACGGTCTAACGCTATTTACGTTTAAAGTTTAATTTATAAATAATTACAATTATATGCGATATAAAAGAGAAACTGTAGTTTGTAAAGTGATGAAATTAATTAATTTATTTATATTTGTATAGGGTTAATTTTGGAAAAACAGTATTAAACGTCCATATTTGTTTTTAATATAACTCTTATTGTTTTCATGGTGGTCCCAATTTGACCGTAAACATTTCCAAGATTTTATTATTGATAACATTAAAGGTCATCAAAATACCTAACAAAAAAGAAAGAAATTATGCTATAAGGCATTTTCTAAAATATCCAATTAGCTTGTTGCCATTTTAGATCATTTCACCACTTACAATAGGAAGAGTATGTGGTATAACATTAAACTGTCAAAATCACCTACAAAAAAAAGAATTGTTATAAATAAGACATAAATAGTAATGTATTAAAGTATACTAAATTACAGACTGCTACCCTTTTCTTTATATAGTCTTTTCAATGATAATAAATCTTTAAAAAATTAACTCACGGTCAAAAGAACCCTCAGAAGAAACCTAATACCAGAATATGTGAATAAAATATATGTTAAATTTTTATTATGTTACAATTTTAAATGTTAAATTCACAAAATTGCGTTTATTATTATAAAACCTATTATTAAAAATTGTAATCTTCTAAATGACCAACAATCGTTCCCATTAAATTAGTTATTTTAGGAGTAGATACTTTTTGAAATGGTAATCATTACAGGTTTAAAAGTAATTGGAAAATTAAATTTTAATATTATTTAATTGTGATTTTATTGAGGCCAAAGAACAATGGAAAAGATCAAATTCTGATTGTATATTGTTATATATGTGCGGCATTTGGCAAATGGGAAAGTGTTGACCAGCGTTTGTCGAAAATTTAGCCAGAAACATTTCCGATTCTACAAGCGACTAGCATTACGAGGAACATTACATATCTGTGCTAAAAAGTATGGACTGTCGATAGGACCCTGTAAAAGCTTTACCAGAAGTAATAAATCACATTGCAGTTGTCTGTAGTTTATAAAATGCTACACTTGATTCGTATGATTTTAGCGAATGACATTTGTTTCTAATAAACGTGAGATGATATAAGAATCGCTTTTGGACTTGTTCCATTCTTTTTGAGTGTATTTGGTAAGTTGAATTTCAGACAGAGATAAAGTATTTCAATAGAGTTCGAGCAAGTGTCTTATATGTTAACATTGATATAGCGGGTTTTCTAAATATCTTAGTTTGTCTTGCAATGAATCCTGATAATTTAGAGGGCCTTCTTATAACGGTGTCATAAAGATCACGAAAACTTAATTTCCTAAAGTGTTAATTACTTTTATTTATCATTTTTTTTACTAACTATTTGATATGTGCATTTATAAAGATGTTAAATAAATAACCTTGGTAATCTAATTATAGATTATTTGTACGCTGTCTGCCCAGCGAATTTGTAAAGCAAAACAAAGAAATGTCAATCACTCTATTCAGCTCTAAGAACAAAAAGCGACATTTCAGTATGAAACTAATGTGTCGACGTTATGCTTTAATTTTATGAATATCGTAACTTCTAGAATTGGTGAATTTATAAGCCATTTATGTGTAAACAACAGTTTTTTTTTTTTTTAAAGAAATGATGTTCTTATAGACACTTTTGATAAGGTGTAAATATTCATTTTTCATATTTTACTTGGTTTATTTATATTTATTCTCGGGGTTTGATAAATACATTATTTCCCATAGATTTTTTTTCTAACCTAGCTAGCTTTATTGACCGGAAGGGCCTTTACAGCTTCACCGTGACTTTGGGGGCGAGTGCTGAAGGCATTCAGTCACAAAAAGGTAACTAGCACAAAGGTTACCAAAACTGTACGAACCTCGGCTTGGCCGTTACCCGAGTGTGAAAACTCTCTAGCGAATTTGATCCGAGCTAAACCCTACATTTTTATAAAACATAAAAAAAGGTTCGTTACAGGACCTATGTACCTGCGTGTTATGTGCAAAAGTGTTTATGCAGTGTTGTGCGGGTAATGCTTGATGCATGGTCAGTGCCACTGTATCGCGCTGGCGGCAACGTCAAGAGCCTCCCCAGTTGGGAAACGAGGCACGACTTGGGTCAACGGCTGAGGGGGGGACCCGGAGAGTGTACCGGAGTATATCCCATAAAAGTTCTTTCTCCAACATTATGAAAACTATCGATACGCAGTATGCGTACCTTCGCACGACATACACGACTACGAATTCCACCTATTACCCGCGCCCCTCCCTACACCCGCGAATACAACACACATGTTTCCAATATTTTGCACTGATTTTACAATCTCTAGTGATCGCAACTACTTTGTTACACCATGGTATATACATTTATTATTCTAAAATAGCTTTCTGTTTTGTGATATTAGATAAATAAATTAGAATTAAGTTTTTGTTATCATTGATATATAATGCGCACTATGTGTGAAGTTTTTATCACCTCTTTTGCTCTACGTTAGTTTTTTTTTCTTCGTGAGTGTATCTGTACATCACTGTTCTACCTCGGTTTCAGAGCGGCACAGTTACAATGTGCGTACTATACCTATATTATTAGTTTCATATCTAAATATTATTTACTAACAAAAAGATTAACTAACGTGCCCTTTCTGATTTACGTGAGACTCTAGTTGTGCGCCCGCGGCTTCCGCCACGTTTCATATGTTCTTCACTGCGTTTTAATTTTTTTGTAAGAACCCTAATTATTTCCCTAGTTTTTTTCAGGCATTAAGATAAAGTAAAAATAATTCTCAAAAATTAAAACACTTGCCAATGAATCGGATTTTATTCGAAATGCCATGAGTTTATTTTTTTATGATGAAACCTAATTATTTACAAAAAACAAAAGTTTCAAAATCGGGTTCAGCCGTTCCCAAAGTTAACCCGGAACAAACATACAATAAACTGTATTTTCGCTATTGGTATCGTATATGCATTCAAATGTATTTAGTAAATAAATGTTATTTTGACATTACAAAAAAACACTTCAATTTTATTTATTAGTATAGATAATAGAATACTAATAGCATTAATGTTATGTACGTATGTATTTAAGATATAAAAAGCATAGTCGAGTCTACTATTATATGGAATAAAAAACAATCTATATGTTACAAACGATTCACATTCACATAGGTACTTAACAGATAACTGAGTACATTGAGGAATCCCATCAGAATGCAGGAGACCCTCAATAAGGCTCACATCTGCTGGGAAGTAGAGGTAATGTAATATCAATTAAAAAATTTCTAGCTCTCTAACCCAAACAAGTGAAAGAAGAAATATCACGATGGGTTTTTAGTCAGTAATAATCAAATTTCCCCACAATAAAAAAAAACTTACAGTTATCATTTCCATCAGTGGTGTCCGTCGTCTCAGCACCTCGTAGGGCAAACGAAAGGGCGTCTTGGCGATTCTTAAACGCTTTGAACCTTGATAACTTGTATTTCTTAACAAGCTCCATAGCTTCGGATTTATTCTTATAAACATGTAATGCTTCTGTAAATGAAATATGATTCTGAATACATAATAGTTATTGATTTTTTTAAATATTATTATTATAAAGAATAGTCTTTAATCATGCAGAAATAGATTTTATTTTTATAAAAACTTAGAATACAATGAGTTTTCGACTTGAGGTTCTACTGTGATTCATATTGCCACATATTCCTTTAATAAAGTAATTGTAATATACACCGAGTAGCACCTTTTTCCATAATAAAATATTACCCAACCATCTAAGCTACCGCGCAACAAGAATGTCTGATGCTTTTTGTTTGGACTTTGGTCAAACGGAATCTGTATCTATTCAACAAACTTTCTTAGTAACATACCCGTGTACTTTTTATTTAGGCTCATGTTTGAACAAAACTTTTATAAAACCCCAGTATTCATTTAACTGAATTTTATTTAACTGATACAGTAGTTCGAAAAATTGTACCATACAACATGTACCATACATTGTACCATACAAATTGTACCTTTCTAGTTGAAAAGTTAGCATTTAAATGCTTTATGTATCTTGAAATTCTTGAGTCAAGTAGGTCATTTAGCTTAAAAATATTAGCATTTATCATACAATAATAGTTTTTACTGATTTAAATTTAAAAAAAAAAAGAAGTTTTTTAAGGAAATCCAATCGGGGCTATCATAGCTGTTTAACACGGGTTCATGTTAAAAGGGTACATAAAAAATTATTCATTTTTAATTGTTATATATTTTTTAAGCTATCAAAATGTCTATAAGCAGACCCTTACAAGCAGTGGTCAGCAAACGCAAAACAATATCATAAACTAGAAGAATTTGCTGAGATTTATCATATCCTGGTAGCAGTGTATAAAGTAAGTGGATTTTAATAGGTACAATTTATGAGGAAAAGCAACAACAATAGTAAAAAAGTATTTTAATTCATTATAATTTACCACTGCTAGATTTTAAGTACATATTTATGCTAAGTTATTTGGTAAAATAAAATCTTTTTGAGTAATGAATTTTTTCATGCTTTACTACTCGGTGTTCGGCCGAATAGTTCAGAATATTTGGCCATATGGAATATTTTATAGTAGAACCCCCACAAGGTGGACCAATGATCTGGAGAAGGTTGCGGGTACTGGCTGCAGGTGGCGCAAGATTGGTCGTCACGGAAATCTTTGGTGATGACCTATGTCCAGCAGTGGACGTCTTTCGGTTGAATGGATGGAAGTAATTTGGAAAAATAGAATTTCAAAATTTTTGTTATGCTGTAGAGGCATTTGAACAAATGGAATAATTATAATAGTTTAAATATCATGAAAGTACTTGAGAACACGGAAATAAATGTAATACGAATTGACCTACATATTTATCAATACAATCTCCTGATAAGAAATTAAAATCAACAAAAGAATTAACTTACCTTCATCTGGGCCTTTCTTAATTTCACAGGGTATATAAACGCCATAGTAGATCGTCGGTGATTCCACTGCCGCAGAACATTCAGAGTTAGTATTCTTTTTGCCTAAAGACTCCAGTCGAAGTAGCCTACTAAACAAACCCATCGCACCATCTTTCTTTTCGTTAGGAGATACAGACAATTCCTCTTTCATGCCTCCTATGTCTTTATTGCATTCTGGTATAAGAACAGCCTTTGACATCTCTTCTAAAAATGGTAAACAATAAACATAAGGTTGTTTTGTTTGTGACGCTAAGTTCATCTCATTCTAAATGTAGTTCAAAACTTACCGTTTGTAATCAAACTTTTTTTGCAAACATATTATTTCTTTAAGAATAACATTATTTTCAAATATATTAGCATATTATTAGATGGATTCACTGTATTCAAGAAGACGGGCGTATTTATAATTTACAAAATTGAAATGCGTTACAGAATAGTGAAAACTGAATTATTATGGGTGACGTTTTGACCACAGATTGTACAAGTTTTTAAATCTTTGACAGTTAGATACTTTTTTGGTTACATTTTTTCCTTTTTAAAAAAAAGGCAAAAATACTAAACCATTCAGCCAAGTCTGACGTTAGAAACTTTTTTCATACAACAACACATTGGTAGCTTTTTATTAGAACTATTTCAAGGGAGTGTTTAAAAGATTTTACGCTCCATGTCATTATATTCACTCACTTCACTATTTCATGCAAAATGCTATGGAAATTACACAATATATCAAATAGATATTATATTGATTGATTTGATAGAATCAAATAGATTTTGATAGGGAGCTTAGTCTAAAAACTCACTACATGCACCAGAAGAACATATTAAGAAAAGTTTATACTTTCGTATAAAAAGGTTTTAATAATACTGTAATAATGTTCCAAAAAGACTAAGGTTTTATTTGATATGTTAATATATGTAACTTCTAATTTTAAAAATAAAACGTTATGTGTCAATCTAAGAAAATAAAAGTAATAAAAAATATACAATTCAATTATAAGCTTTTAATTTATAATGTAAAATGACTGTAAATATTTTAATAATAAACGTTCCCAAAGTCCCACACGGACTAAGGCAGAAAGGTTCTGATTATGAAGACCCACCAAATCCACGCTATACTAGAGATGAACTTCTAAGTAAATTAGATGATGAAAATGGTAATGAAGAATATCAGGAAGAAAATTATGATTAACTTCCTCTTATAGATAAGCCAGTGGAAGAACATACATACATATCATCACGCCTTTCTTCTGGGGGGGTAGGCAGAGATTACGTCCTTCCATTTGGTACGATCTTGGCACACCTCTTTCGCTTCCTCTACTTTCATGAGCGCTTTCATACATGCTCGTCGAATGGAAGAACAACAGAGCCAAAACAGATTTCCTTGTGGTGATATTTTCAATACTTTACTGGACAAACGAAAACTTATTTGGAAAAAGAGAAATGTGTTGTTTGATGAGGACAAAACTACATTCTTAGGCAGCTCAGCTATTCCTTCACGAGATATCTCAGCTTGAAAGTTTTTATCCATGTTTGATGATGATTTTATTCAGGAAATTGTATCTCAAACTAATTTATATACCATGCAAAAAGATCTCAAAAACAAAATAATTTATACAGCAGTAGACATCAAATGTTTGTTTGGGATATTACTATTTATGTCTGTGCAAAGCTTTCAAAATCACCAGATCATTGGACACCGGCTTTTGGTGATGGTCAAGCCATGCAAATCATGATCGGTTATTTCAAATACGTCCTGTTATTGAGCACCTCAAAATTAAATTTTCTTTCCTACCTATGAAACAAACATTGTCAGTAGATGAACAGATGTGTGACACAAAGGTTGCACATTTCTTGAAACAATACCTGCCAAATAAACCCCACAAATGGGGGTTTAAATTTTATGTACTGTGATTTATCAAGATATGCACATACATTTGAATTGAATTCAGGACAAGACAATACAGGAAGTCGAGAAGAAGAACCTGATATAGGAGCTACAGGAAATATTCCTGCACCTACAGACCTCAGAGAAGTTGACAGTGATCATTGGCCACAAGTTGGAGGTTCTCTGCAATGCAAACACCCACAATGAAAAGAATACTCTACAATAAGCTGCAGCAAATGTAAAGTTAACTTATGCCTCAAACAAAACAACTGTTTTATTAAATTTTCATCAAAATTTTAATTTTCATAATACCTTAAATTAGTATTGGGCTCATTTGACTATAATGCAGAGTGATGTAAATTTCCATCAAAGGATTTTAATTAAAAAATAAATATTTCCATAAGTCATAAATTTTTTAAATTTATTTTTCCTACTATCAGAAATACATAATTAAACACTTATTTTCCAAAAAAAATCATGCAACTAAGGGTTAAATCATAAATGTATTCTCACAAATTTCTTGGATAATATGTAGATTTAATAATGAAGCTAATAGTGAATAGAGTTCAAAAATATGATCACCAGCTTAATAACTAGTTTTCTTTACAATTATAAATCTATTTGAAACATGGTACATTTACAGGTATGTAATTATATAGTTAAATTTTTTCCTACTTTAAAAAAATAAATCATTTTAGATTAATAGTGCTACCGTGAAACATAACAAATAAAATTCAATGAATTGCTTAGTATATAGTATTTTCTGTATTATATTTTGCATTAATCAGGCTAAGACATGAGCCATACCAGATTACAGACCATTCAAGTATTACGTAAGCCGTAATTATAATATTTGGCGCAAACTAAAAGAAAATAAACAGTAACTTTTAGATTAATTTACATTTGTAGGTCCAATAATGTGAAATGAGTGAAATGTCAAAAAATAAAATTACTTTAAAGTATGTAATTAAGTATTCACTAAATTATGGTGCACAGTCTTTTCCATGAGGTGAAAAAAAAAGTTAGTTCATCATAAATCCAGAGAAGAAATTAATTAAACATACTAAATATGTACTAAGCTATGAGGACAAAGTGGTATGTTACTTTCAAACTCATTGGTCAGCAGGTCGGATTAAATGTTAATAATACCTACAAATCTGTAAAACATTTGATAATAATATGCTTTTATAAGATTTATAGCAATTTGATTCACCAATTCAAGTGACAGAATATTAAGCAATTCCCAGTCATTTTTATTACCAAAAAAATCATACACTTCCAAATAAGATTAATGTGTTCCAATAATAAGAAACTGATAAGGAAATATAAATCTTAAAGAAATAAAACAACATATTATGTAATCGAGTGTTATTTGTTTAATCAGACTGCTTAGAATTATTTCTTTTTTTTTTTAGATTTATTTAAAACAGGAATTGATTCTAATGCCTTGTTAATACAAAATGTATATAAATTAGCATTAATTGATTTCAATGTTTCTATTTCTTTATTAACTTGATCTTTTGGTTTTTCAACTGTTTCTTTTTCATTATGATCTGCATTTTCCACATTATTTTCTAATTTACCCCAGAAGTCAATTTTTTTGTTAACAACTATATCTAATTCAGTTACTTCATCAGCATCTTTTTCCAAAGTTCTATCCAAGCTGTGAAGAATTATATTTGGAGTAAAATCTTGTTTGTATATTGTGGGATAATTTAAAGTGAAAAAAGCATTGGTGATTACTCCTTTATGGCGTAATGTTCTGATTGGTTGTCTACTTGGTATATGCCATAAGATAACCTGTTCATCAACAGAACCAGACATTAACGTTTCACCATCTAATGAAACAGAGAGACTTGTTATCCCTTTTGTGTGTGATTGAAATATAGTAGAATTTTTTTCAGTGTTTATTAATTGGTCTCTGTTTCGAGGCGGATTTATTAGGCTCATTTGATAAATATTTCCTTCAATTGTACCAATAAATACATTTAATTCTAATATATCCATGGTGATTGATGTGAGTGAAATATCAAACACAAGGTTCAAAAGCATCTCTCCTGATGCAAGATCATATATTTTACAAGTTCTGTCATTAGACACTGTACATAAACGACCATGCATTCCTGTTTTACTTAAACATAAATCTGTTACCGGGAGAGAGTGGTCAGAAAAAATGTACACAGGGTCATGTTGGCCTGCCAATGTTTGTACCACAAGATCTATTTCAGGGTTAGCTGCAATTGTTGATAATGCCCATACCATAACCATTCCATCTTCAGCTGCTGACACGAAATATTTGCCATCTGGCGTGAATTTTAAAAGTACAATTTTCTGGTAGTGCCTATTTATAATCGTAAGAAGTTTACCTGAAGCCAATTGCCACAAATATATTTTTTCATCGATTCCCGCCACAATGTAAGAACCATCTCGAGTTATAGCTAAGGCGTTTGTTTTACCTGGCAGAATAAATCTTATACCTTGAACCGTTTGATGTGAGTTTAGTGGCCAAATGTGCAAGACAGGTTTTGTCTTTTCAACGGCTGCTAAATAATCATTACCAATAAAATTTAAAGTTCTTGATTCAGCAGTACCTCCGCCTTTATAAGTCATTAAACTAGTGCCGGTATGTGGATCCCAAATGCAACAGGTCCATAATGTGTTATTGGAATCACAAGTCACCAAAACTTCTAAGTGAGTAGACATTTCTATTGATGATTTCTTAAAAAAATTCTATTTTTTAAGAATGTGAGACATGTGGTACTTCTACAATATAAATATGACGTTTGACAGGACAGCACCAGCGTGACCACTTTTTTTTCAGCAAATCTGCTAAAAGGATCGCTGAAAACTACTAAAATCTACTAACATATTTTACAAATGTACTAAGTTTCTACTTATCAGACAGACAGTGTTTTATATAACATAAAAATCAAGTTCCTAAGCAAAATAGTTTATTTATTAAAAATTTACAATATTCTTAACGTCTCTAACGAATTTTATTCTTTTATATTTTTGAAGTGAAACATCTTTACGCACGATGGGTACATGTTAAAGTCGCATCACGCAATTATGATTTTAAATAATAAACGACAGAAGGACGTAGTGAGAGCGGAAGAGTCAAAAATAATAAACACACCATACTTTTTGACAGTGGAATTATTATTATTTTATCTGCTTTGTGGTGTATTCGTTCTCGAAGAAGCATCTGCATTGCTAGGTTAGGTTAGGTACCGTATCGCCGCAACGCGGTGCTTGCGAAAGCCACCCCGTGTCGCCCCCATCTCAAATGCAGCGGACGGCCCCGGTGGGTTTTAGTGGGTATTTCCGGGCGCTTCACGCCCGGGCGAGTCCCACACTGGCACGGAGTTCGTCCCTCCGACTGGGGACCTCATTGGGGTCATTGGGGGACCTCGGTCTCACTAATGCAATAGGTAAGGGTAAGTGCGTAAATGCATTTCCCCGCGTCAAAAAAAAAAAAAAGGTTAGGTTAGGTAAACCAAATTTTGTGAAATTTTTAACAAAGGTCGAGATTCGTACCATTTCCGTACCATTGGGATGGCTGCCATTTTAAACTAAGTACCTTAAGCGCTCGCCCTCTAGTCTGGTGAACATTTAAGGCCCTTCGGGTTAACAGAGTTTATGCAGTTTGAAAAAGCATGTGCATAGCTGTATTTCAGAAAACGGACATACATATTTCTTATCTGTTTTTAGTGTCTGATGACTCTTACTAATAATTAAAGTCTTTCAGATCTGTATCAAACATTTCCAAAGAACTTACAAAACAAAACTAATAGAAACTCATACTCTGCAAAAAGTCAGACATAAATAAATCAACATGCAGATCAGCAGACAGGTCGGAAGACAGATCGGCAGACAGATCCGCAAATAGATTGACAGACAGGTCGACAGACAGGTTGGCAGACAGAACATTTGACATTGACATTGCTAGTGTATGTTAAATTTCCTCAAGTTCTTAAACTGGGCATATTGTCAAATGACATAATTTACTGACGGATGCCCAAAACTCTTTAACGTCAGTAAGTAATAGCTTCCCCACTGCTCGTTGAGCACAATAGGTTTCCAGTTAGTGTTTATGATTTGATAAATGTATTGCTATATCTTTCATAATATCAAATCTACTAAACGATTCACATATTAAAACATTGGCAGAAAGATTTAACTCTGCTGCTTATGCGGTTAGAAAAATTCACCAGATAACAAATATTGCTACTGCTATAGTATACTTTGCTTTACACGGAATTTACACACTCTCTATACTTCCATTAACGATGGTTGTAACCTGAAACGAATAATAGTAGTTTATAATGGACTGTGATTTTTATAGTCTTTATTTAAAAATATTTTATAGATTTATGTTTTGAATTTATATAAAAAAGAAACAGATTGAATTTTTTGCCGGCTCATCTCGACTGTGTTATTTTCCGAACCGGTGGTAGTGTATCGACGTTCATAAAAGCCTTATAAGGGCCTAAATTGATTTAAGAATGTTTTGATGTGATTGGATTTGATTTTGACCTCAAAAAAGGTTCATAATTTTAGCTCAGATTCTACTAAAAAAGTAGAAATCTACAAAAAGTGGTCACGCTGGACAGCACAGACAGCAGAGATGAATAACAGCCAGGGTGTCCAAATTATGTTCTCGAAATTTCCCCATTACGGACAAAAACTTTCCCCAAAAAGAGACTATTTCAAAAACTTTTCTCCAAGTTATGTATTTATGTACTTATATATTTCGTAGTACCGTTTATTTTATCATCTATAAAAGTGAATAATACAAGTTCTAAAGTCATAACTTCGAATTATTTTTCTCAGATCTCATCCTTCGTTTCATTATTTTCAATAAGTGTAACTTGAGCACAATAACCACACTACTACACATGTATCATGCACCATAATTACATAAGATAGATTAGAATACTGCAAGTTAACGAATTAAAAACAAGGTTCATAACAAATCATAATCCCGCCAAAAGTGTCCTTGTTATTATTGGACAATTATCTATTATCATTACGGTTAGTTTACAAGATGTTGTACACAAAATATTATTTCACAACATAATTTTATTTTACAAATAACATAATGAGACGTAAAAAGTAATGAAAATGGATATATACATTATAAATTTATTAATACGATACATAACACGCACGTCATTGCATGGTAAATCGAACGAGAAATAAGGCAAAAATCAACTCAAGTTCGATAAAATGGCGACTGATCCCTGGTGTGGTTTTTGATTCCAGGGTGTCCCTTAAAGGATGAGAAATGAAATGGTGTAAGAAAAATGGATAAAATACGAAATTAATATATTAGAGGGAGCTTGAAAGTTGTACCACCACTGGTAAAAGTTAAAAGGTTCTCGTTTATCGTGATATGGGCATGTTATAAGAAGAGAGTAAGCGCATGTCGATAAAATAATAATAAATATAAATGTCGAAAATGGTGAAGGCATACCCTTCACTTCCCTACAGGGAGTGTATAAGGAATAATATTATAGAAAAAGGAGTAAATGAAGCTATGACGGCTGATAGTGACGTATGGGAGAAGAAAACATATTGCGCAAACTCCAAGTGTGTTGGACATAGGGCATGAAAATGATGATTATTTCTCAAAATAATATTATCCAGTAACATGGTATTACGACTGTATTTATATTAAGATGTGGATTAAGATACTATATATATTGTGTCAATGCCAACATATATTTGTACTATCTTACTACAAACACATTTTTTTTAAAAATAGTATATTAAACTGATTTATTTTTTATTCAAAAAGTAACTACAATCATTTTTAATTCATGTTATATTAGTATTAATTTTATTTCTTTATTTATATTATCTAAATTAATACTGTAATCACAATGAATATGGTATGCTAATTGCTTTATCAGTGTATTCCTTGTTGGATTTTTTTTTATAAATAAATATGTATAACGGGGTAAAGCAAGAATTATAATTAAATCTATTATAAGTGACTTGACATCTTCATCTGGATGATAATTTTATACTACATCAACAAGGCTGGGTTAGTTAAAATACTTCCCCAATTACCCAGTTCAGAAATTTATTTCCCTAAAATTTTCCTCAAGTATTTCGTTTCCCTAAAACATTTCCCAAAAAAATATTTTTCGCCAAAATTTCGAAAAAAACCTACAATTTGGAGACACTGGTAGCAGACAGTGTCAAACACATGGTGTCAAACACTAATCAATAATTAAAGAAGTGTCAAAACTCAAATGGTGTCAAATTTACTCTTGAAAGGGACAAAGAATCTGAATTATACAGCCAATTGTGACATGAGCAAAACCTCAATTATTTTTTTAAAATTACTATTAATATGTCGATTACCCATAAAATGAAACAATAGGAAAATAATGGAAAGCTGGCGTAAATGCCAGGTTAGTACTCAAAGGGTTAAGCTGGAATCTTGTCACTTTAACAGCTAAGTAACGGCATCCGTAAAAAAACTGCAGCTAACGTAAAAAGTTCTTTTTAACCAAATGAGTTTGCCAGATTGTAAACTTGAGGGTAGTAGTATTTAATCAGACAAGTGTTAGATAATGTCCTACCGTAATGTTTTTCTTTACTTCAAATTCCTGTACATGACAATGTCGATCGACTTCTACTATAACCAAACCATCCTCAAAAAGTAAAAACGGGAGATGCAATATGGCCGACCTTAATACCACAAGAGAACCTTTGCTGTAAACGGTATACACTGCGGACCTTCCTATAAATTTAAACATCATTCTTCCTTTTACATTAACTTCATCATAAACGCGTAGCCTCCCTTATATTAGAAATCGAAGGTTAAAATTGGTTCCTATAAACTTACTCCGAAGAAAAGAAACAATTTATGCATTCGTGACCCTTTTTTAGAACTTTTAGCCTTTTTCTTATACGGGAATAAATAGACCCAAAAAACTTTACGGCTTAATTCCATAGATTTTTATGTTCTCGCGTTCCATCTTCGATGTTGCTCAAATATCAACTAGAATATCAACTTGACTATGGGAATGCACTTCTTCTAGTCTGTTCAGTACATCTAAGAAAGAAGGAGATGGAATAAAAACGTAGTATTCACATTATATTTATAACCAATGGGAATTAAGATGTTTGGTTTTCTGATATCTAACCAATAGTGAAAAAGAGTTGGTGCAACATATTCATTTATTGGTTATATTTTGATGTATTCGTGTTGAGAAGTCGAGTAAATTGCTTATGGTTAATGTTAAAATAATTTGGTGATTTTGTGTAAGATTTTGTGGTTTCAAGATATATCAACATGTTTAAAAAGTAAGTTTTATTATATATTACTATAAGTTTAATCCTTTAAAATATAACGTGTCTTATGTTAACTAGAAAACATTTATAAATTTAGAGGTTATAAAGTCTTTCTTTATTCACTATTCGTCAATTGGATGATATATTGATGTTGTTCTCTTCTAACCAATCAGAGAGCTTTTGTTTTTGTTTGCACTTTGCAGTTTCATTTAGGGATGTGGGTTTCTAAATAATATATGGGGTTCTCGTTATTTTTATCGAAGGTAGCATATTATATTTAATTTTTTTATGTACTAAGTATAAAATATGATTATTATTTATAATCAGGTACCTTTATTTAGTTTATTCTTTTTTAATTATAATCTCTTTTATATAATTAATGTATGTTTTGATTTGAATAAAGTAATTATTATATTATTAAATGTTGGTATATTACAAAGGTATGAATTCTTGAAAAATCTAAAGACTATATCAACATGTCGTCATGGGTAAATATATGAATTAACTATGAGCCATGAATTAATGAACAATTAGATAACTACCAAGAAACTTATATTAGAAGCGGTATTATTGTGTATTCAGTGTCGTTGCCGACATTTTTTTTTGGTCCACTTGTAACAAGAATAATAAAGATTTGTATGTTCCTTAGGTAAATGTCTCTTCCTGAGAAAAGGTATTGCTTTAATCACCGCACTTACCTGCGAGTTATTGGCGATAATCACATTTATTGTTTGATTATATATTTAAATAAAAAAAAAACTCTATATTTCGAGATCGTAGTTATCAACATGGTCACCGAAATTTAAGAAAATTAGCAAAAGGTCAATCGGGGTAAAACAACTACGTCTCCGTGAATACTCGAAAGAGATTTTATGAGAATTTTTCGAGACATGCCACTTAATCCGTAATCTGTATGAATATCTATAACTCAAATACTCATATGTGTTGCTATAATAATGTTCGTACTGAGTATTTATTGCTATAATATTAATTTATAGCAAATTTTGTCTCGGATCTTCGGTTTAATTGACGTACAAATTAGTTATATGAAACATTTTAATAGCCCGTCAGAGTATCTTTATTTATATAATATTTACATTAAAATTCACAGTTCGTATAAAAAATATATATAAACTGCAATGATTAATAAAGAAGCCAAAAACGAATTTATCATTATTTAATTTATTTTTTAAATGTTTTGGTATACAACGTTTATTTCACCGAAATGATTCTTAAAAAATATTTTTCCAAGCATTTCAATAACTTCACGCACAATTTTTGTTAGTTATTAGAATCGTTATTATTATCGTTAGTGCTATTATTATTAATTTTGGTGCTATACTTGTGTTACATCACTACGGCAAGGTTGAGTAAAGCGTACATATATAGTGTGAGTGAGAGGTTTATTCAGAAAATGGTGAATGGTAAACGAAACGTTTGTCAGTTTCGTTTTTACAGCTGTTGCTGATTGAGTTGTGTGCAGTGTCTTAAGAATTCGATAAATTATAACTGCCATCGTTTTTGTAATACGAGCTACCTAAATTATATTGCCAATGTGAATAGTTTTAAAGTACATAAAATTGAAAAGATTCGATATACAGAGTTTTATATTTTCGTGACGTAATATATAACTGTCCGTGTAAAATTAACAAAGGTCGAACAATAGTTGCTGATGGTGGTCGCTTTCACGACTTCCTGTGTTTGACGGCGGCGAAGATGTGGGAAATCGACTCTGACACGTCTCGCAGCGCGTCCTCGGACGGGCTGCGACGGCGACAAGGATGGGATCCCGAGTCGGAGAGCCTCGCTTCGCAAATGGACGATCTTGATGAAGTCCTAGCTGAAGAAGAGGAAGGTTGTCCGTTGCCTTCCACGCCTGAAGATCAACATTTACTTGATGCGGAAATGGCAGAAGTATTAAAAGCTGGTGTGTTGTCTGACGAAATCGATTTAGGAGCGTTAGCACATAACGCGGCCGAACAAGCCGAGGAATTCGTGCGTAAAGTATGGGAGGCTTCGTGGAACGTATGTCATTTCAGACACTTGCCACGTTGGCTGCAAGACAACGACTATCTCCATAAAGGTCATAGACCTCCACTGCCGTCATTTAGTGCGTGTTTTGCGTCCATATTTCGCATCCACACAGAAACAGGTAACATCTGGACACATCTCTTGGGATGCGTTGCGTTTATTGGAGTCGCCATATATTTCTTGTCGCGCCCAGCAATAGAAATCCAGATGCAGGAGAAAATGATTTTTTTTTGGTGTGTTTTTCATTGGTGCTATAGTTTGCCTTGGGTTTTCTTTCGCTTATCACACCCTCTACTGCCATTCAGAAATGGTTGGGAAATTATTTTCGAAGTTGGACTACTGTGGTATAGCTCTACTGATAATGGGGTCATTTGTTCCATGGTTATATTACAGTTTCTACTGCCACTACAGGCCAAAAATAATTTATTTATCTGTAGTGATAGTTTTAGGAATACTGTCTATAATAGTCTCCTTGTGGGACAGGTTTTCGGAACCTAGACTAAGGCCTCTCCGGGCTGGAGTGTTTATGGGTTTTGGCCTCTCAGGCATAGTGCCTGCTATACACTATGGCATCACAGAGGGCTGGTTTAGTCAAGTTAGCAAAGCATCTTTAGGTTGGTTAGTGTTAATGGGTTTATTGTATATATTAGGGGCAATGTTTTATGCATTGCGTGTTCCAGAACGTTGGTTTCCTGGAAAATGTGATATTTGGTTCCAATCTCATCAAATATTCCACGTACTTGTGATTGTAGCAGCGTTTGTACACTACCATGGTATTAGTGAATTAGCATCATATCGAGTCACTGTAGGAGAATGCTCGATGCCTCCATCGTCAATTGCGTTCTAGCCCCCCTTGTAACAAAATGTGATAATAAAAACCATAGATACATTTTTAGTAAAACTACAAGTATTCTACACCTTCACTATATTTTAAACATGTTATTTGTAAAAAGAATTTGTGTGTTTTTTATTAACAGGATAATTTTTATTACACATTCAATATTTAGTGTAGGTAAATTCACAGATTTTAATAATCTACATTATTATTATTATGTCACATTTGGTTATGAGGTGGAGCTAAATATTGTTGCAATTTTAAAGTTATTTTTGTTTATTTATTTCTTTAAGTAGGTTTAGTACTATTTTAGTTAAATTTTCAAGCACATCATACACAGTGAAAATAAGTTTTTTTAATTTTTCATTTTATTAGGAAATTAAACAACAGTTTAAACAGTATATATGTTCCACTACCCTGATAAATTGTACTTAATTCATATTTCTGTGTTTGCTTGGTTCCTTGCATTAAAACTGAATTTTCAACTAGTCTAGACATTGGGCTAGACTACAAATTCTAATCACTTTTTAAACCACTTTCATATTAGTTTCATGAACATATTAAGAGAGTATTGCCAAAAAATATATACTTTTGTCTAAATTTCAGTCATAAGATCATAGTTGTATATAGTATGTATTTATAGACAAACCTTCATGCTTTGTACAATCAATACTTTTTTGAAAAAAAAACCCCATAGATTTTTTGTTCATGTCTCAGTTTTAGTCAATCAGTTGAATATCATGAAGGTTGCTTAGTTTTTCATTATTGATTATTTCATCTCAGGGAAAATTGTTATTAAAGTAAATTAATAAATAAGTATGTAGTGTGTAAATTAAGATAAATAAGTTCAAGTTTTACATAAAAATAATATGCATATTATTGAGCATAGATGATACACAGCATCCCTTTCAAAGTTTTAGTGACATTAAATAAAAACTTGGTATATTGGCACTATGACATATGCTACTCTGCATATATGTTTGAGAGTGCTGAGGTTCCTAAAATACATATGGCAGTAAAACGATATATTCTCTTAGATGCTGTGCATCACCACTTGTTGATAATATGTGGAATTATAAAAAAAAAAAACAGAAATAATTACTTGCATTTCGGTGTAAAGTAAATCACTAAATAAACTTTTTATTTACCATGTCCGTATTAATTCTACTCTACATTTTGTTTCTTACTACAATTTCAAATAACATTCCATAGTTTTCACATCTTAAACCTTCACTGATTCTTTGTTTCTATATTACAATGTTGACTTTATTTTTAATCTGTGGTTTTCTTTACATTAAAATATTCAAGTTATATTCTAAATTGTTATAAGTGTTCATAAATGTAAAAATTTAATGAGAAAAATAAAATGTAAAAAAAAAGAAATGTAGTTATTGATGAATGAGAGATATATTGTCTTTATATTGATATGGTTGAATTGAAAATAAAGGATAATCAATCAGTTGTGAAATAGTATGTATTTTGAGATGAAGAAAAAAATTTGAAAAATCTCATAAACATATGAGTCAAAAGAATGTCTTCATTTTAATTAACATAAGTTTCGATTATATTATGTATTCCTTTGTTTTTGTTTCAACTCATAAAATTATAAAATTTACCATATTACGGGTTTTCGGACTTCAATGAGATAACTTACAACCATATTTTTCGACAATTGTATTTTTGTTATATCTATTATGATTTACATTTTCTAAAAAAAATGCTATTCAATATTTCTTTTTATTAAAATTTGTAAACATTATTCCAATCTAAATAAATTATATTATTAGTTGCTAAGGAACCTGCTTACTCTTTACAGTCTACACATTTCATAATATTTGTTCATTATTTGTTTTTCTTTATTGGTGAAATTAAAATTACACAATAAAATTATAATAAAATCAACATGTCTTTTAATTTGTCTGTATGAAGTACATTAATGTAAAATCAATGAATTAAGCTTACCTACTGAGTACCTAATTAACTAAATTATATAAGATTAATTTGACATATAATCATATACACTTTTATGTCTTCCCATCTGTTTGAATTATTCTATTCAACATAATTTTTAATTCTTTTAGTTTCTTCTGCAACTATACTACAAAGAAGACCAGAGTAGACAGTGATTTCCACACTCATTTAAAAATGCTTTCAAATTTATAGTATTATATAATATATTACTTTATGTTTATAGGAACTAGAAAGCTGATATTAATATTTCTACATGTCTTGAAAACCAAAATAAAATATGCTAATTGCATGAAATCTATTAGAATACCGATGACCTTTGTGCTTAATAGTAAATCTGTTATTAGTATACTATGAGCTTTGACAAAGACATCTACAACCAAAGAGTTTGAATTATTGTTTCGTATGTGCACTGGTCTACAGATGCTTTAGTCTGAATGGTTATTACTTACGCAAGGAATATTTGCTTATTAATTTTCTTTTTTTAACTATGCCAATACTTACGTAATGTTTATAAAATTTTTGCGTACGTAACACTTAAACGACCCCTTATCTCGATTAAATATTTTGTCTTTCCAAAGTTTAAAGTTAATTTATTTTAGTCAAGATGATTTTAATTGAATTCTATTTAGAATATTATAAGTAAACTGTAAAGAAACAAAATCTGTATATTAAATATATTTGAGAAAAACCACTCAGAGGGCTTTAGTATCAGCTGCGCAACACGTTGTTTATGATTTTCAAAAGTAGGTGTAAAAAGGGAACGCATAATTGTACGATAATATGTCATATTATTAATTGTATTAATGTTTTGTCTAATATCGATTCTGCGAACATATCTTTTTTACAATTATAGTCGCGACCATAGTTAATTGAAAATAATTTACAAAGTAAAAGTGAAGATAAGGAAAATTTTCGGTATCTATAAATCCATTGGCAATATTCGCTTATTTACCACTATAACTAGGGCACGATCAGACACTATCTTATCTATGCTATACAATTCCTTACTTGATCCATAACGGCAATGATACATCTTCCATAAAGGTGATTGGTTGACAAAATACTGAAGTCGCTGGATACAATTCGTTAGTTATTTCTCGTCGCGGCCGAACTGGTCAGCAAGCAGCCATTTTGAATAGGACATTTTTTTTTTCGTCCTATACTTCTTGCGTCCATAATTACCGATTGGACAAGTAGAATTACGCGGCTTATTGCAAATAACTGTGAAATACTTTCTCTTAGTCTACATTTCGACTTGGAAAGTTATGTCTCTATGCACTGCAAATTGAGAGTTTCTTATTGTAAATATCACTCTTAGAGTTAGTAAGTATTAACTTAAAAACAGTATTTGATTTTCAAATCAAAATAACTTTAATCTACGGTTTATTCGCGGTAATATTTTTACACGAACTAATAGTGAATTTAATGAATGCATTGGAAATAAATGTTTAACATAAGGACATTACACACATAACACAGGACATAAAATTATGTGTTTATAAATAAATATGTTAATTAAAAAAAAAGGTTAATATTTTCATTTTACACTCGTCGCTATCGCATTTTTTTACCTTAATTATTCAAAAAGACAAATAATCCAGTTATACAAAATATAAATATATGTAGGTAGATGATCATGATAATATAAATCACGTCCATTTTTGTTAGAGCCATCAAATGAAAATAAAAAGGTTAAAAAATCTTTTGTTTTTGTTTTAACTTTACATGATATAGGATCAGTGCTTTGACCACAATCTCACCTGATGTTAAGTGACGATGTGCTCCAGGATGTCAAACACTAAGGCTAACTAAGGCTAAGTACTGGTTCTCAAGTGATGCTGCTGGAACACATCTATTGGTATTTGGCGATAGATTTTCATACTTGAGGGTGGTAGCTACCCAGGCGGGCATCATTAGAAAATGCTCTACCACCATGCTATGGTTTCCTCACGATGTTTTCCTTCACCGAAAGCTCAGGGCGAAAAATGTTATAAAAATATAACTAACTAGCTGAGCCCGCGACTCCGCTTCTAGCTCCATTTGTTATTCATTGGATTATTCATCATGAATACTTAATGATTTATTTAGATAAAGTAGTTCAAGCGAATGTCCTTATGGTAATTATTTTATCGACTACATTCACTGTTATTTTTATAAATTATATTTTATTACCGATGGAAAGGGGAGTCAAAAATATCTACAATACTGCTTACGTTGTCTTTATGACTTGTTAGGTACCTATCATTGTAAAGGACGGTACATATTATTTTAGTCCGGAGCGGCTAAATAGCTAGATCAAACGCTATTTTAGACTCTTTGCTAGAGAATAATATCTATTTTTTTTAAGGTCCGCCGTCACTGTATGCCCGGCAAATGTGAAACATCAAAGTGCATAATATAACTTATAATTGATTATGACCAATAAAGAAACTACTGTCAAATAATTAAATAATATTAATAAGATAAAATGCAATTTGTGTAGTAAATAAGCGGCGAACGCGTCAAGTGTACTAATAGTCGAATAGAAAGGTGCACAAAGTACAAATAACTCACACAAAGAAACAACGAAATATACACCACCACGCACGAAAAAGGTTGTCGACAGGGTGGCGTACAGAGGTCACAATAGAATGCCATACCATTTGCCGTCACGGCATACGTTTTAGAGACAAAGCGCGACAATAGATGTTTCTGTACAAACATCTATTTTTTTATTAGATATAGATTAATAAGGAAATTTTTTATGTTTTCGCAAGGTCCCGTTTTTGAATTGAAAACTCCTTTCGCGACGTTGAGCTACGTTCGGTAGGGGAAAATTTATAGATTCGCGTTAACAATGCTGTGATGTCAGCCATCAACATTCTACAGTATTTCAAATAAAAGATTGCATATGTGTTGGCGTAAATAATAAAATGTACATATTTATTACTCGGAGCGCCAATAGATCTAAAAACCAGACAAAAATTAGATTGTGTTAAATATTAGGTTATTTTTATAATTACACTTAATAAATTATGAAGCTAAAACATTTAAAAAACAGTTATTCAAAAGTTGTGAGTTTTCACTTCTGTCGGCACGTCGGCGGTCTCTATGGTTGTCTAGTTTTTTGAATACTGTGTTGAAGTTAGTCATTACACTGACAGGTTTTTGCTTTAGTGCTTTATAATTATTATGACGTGTCGTATCTATCGATCGTATTTACCCTTGGCGGTGTTTTGAAAGTCACAACTTATGTATCGTATGTACAATTTGGTGATACCCGCGGCTTCGCTCGCATTATATACGGATCAATGCGTTATTTATTTATTTATTCAAAGAGAGGAAACAACAGCATCTTTGTGATTAACATAGAAAAAAACAGATTGCACAACACTATAGCCAGTTACTGTTTTCTACTACATGTACTTCATAAAATAACTGGTTTGTATATGCATTGCTTATGTATGTTTGGGAATTTATATATTTGCGTGCGTCTGTGTGTGTGTTAACTGTTATGACATAAAAACTCTAGAGCCGTGGGCAAAGTATTGTAAGAGTTATATACTGTGCTCATTTTTGATCGATTTAAATCGATATTAATTCCGTATCGCTGTTAAGTTCTAATATGTATATTATCCGTTTAATTTAATCTATACATGAATGTAAAGTTAAAGAGGTCTGTTGTTGTGCGCATATCACTCAACAAGATAGATTGGGCTAGATTTCAATAATTTTTTTTGTGTTCTACTTTTTAGACGATTGGTTCTTAAATCATCAAGTTATCTTTGTTTTATATTAAAGTTTTAACAACGGAGACGAAGGCGACTGTGGGGTTAATTTTCGTTCACCGGGGGTTAAGCAACAACGACAGTTGTTTGCATGTCGGATGTGCAGCAGTACCCTTGACCCCCCGCAAAAACCTATGGCGATCGCCAACCCGCCTGTCAAGCTCGGTGATTATGGAAATCCCCTCTTTTGGGGGAGATATATATGTCCAGCATTGCAGATCTTTTGGTTGAATGGAATGGAGTAAATGGAAACAAATCGTATTAGTTTTGTACAAATTATGCCAATGCTTACGTCATCTTAGCGGGCAAGGGGACTGGTATAATTTTGCTTACTTTCCTTAACAAAGGGGGAGGAAAAAAACTAAAAATCTGCTTATGTTTACTTGAAAGCATACTAGCTCTTCTCCACCTTGACAGAAAAAGTAATCAAAAACTTACTCTTTCAATATGATAATATAAGTTTTGGTATATTTTTTTACAAAATCGTAATAAACTGATTTGCTACTAGTTGTAAAAGTAAAAATTGTTGACTTAATAACGATTAAAACCCCTATCTCCCATGTCATCAAAAATTAAATCTTAATCGACGTTTGGAATATCGAAGTATTTTTAACAACATTTGAGATAGTTTTTTAGGGTAGGTAGATTAAGATAAGGTTAAGAACATTTAAGGTAGATTTTTATTAGTTTGTGTCTAAAGCTAGTTATTTGCATATAAATCACCTAAATGTATATGTATTATTATGTATTTTGGCAAAAGGAAATACCTTTCGTTCAATAATTATTAATATGCGATTTATAAAACTACCGGTTGAATTGAGGATTTTAGGAAGTTAAACCTATAACCATATTATCTTAATTTTTTCGAGATTTTCCTTAAGTTTAAAGGTCAGTTGCGTCGCAACATGTCTACATTGATTGTGTTAAACTTCCGCTTAAAACAACTTGATACTTCCGGTTTTTTAGTTTAATCGTTTATAATTTTAAAACTCTTTTATCTTTGGCTATTAGAGGTATATATCTAATTACTAATAGCTATTGTCATTGTTATTTCAATATTTTGACCTGTCACACTGTATAGATCGGAATGTTGGGCTAGTAGGGAGATGGATGAAAAGCGATGATGGCTTAGTTGGTAGTGCGGTCGGATTTCGCGTCAATGGACGCTGGTTCAAATCCACCTATCCAACTCTAAAAAATCAGCTTGAGATTTCAGTGATGGAAAACATCGTGAGGAAATCATAACTTGGTGGTAGAGTATTTTAAAATAATGCCTGCCTTGGTAGCTACTACACTCAAAGTAGAAATGGTAATTTAATTATTTTATATTTCTCTTCCACTGTCTTCTGTTTTGTTTGCCAAATTAAATAAATAAATATTAAAATGATTATAATTTTATAATGCATAACGTATGTTGATTTTCTTATGGCTTTTATAAAATGTAATATCCGTACGTATTATTAATGTGTCGAGTACCCATAAAAATAAAACAATAGAAAGACAATAGGAAAACAATGGAAAGCTGGCTTAAACGCCAGGTAAGTTCTCAAGGGGTTAAAGATAATATCACTGTCTATCTGTTAGTTCATAAATTGGTTTATTTATATTTACTTATAAAAGTCTAGAAATACTGTATAAGTATAATATTATAAAAGGTACACATTTTTTTTTTGTCTGCCAGTCTGTTTATTCAGCTTAATCTCCGGAATGACTCGACCGTTTTGACGAGACATTTCTGGCAGATAGCTGAAGATACGCGGCATAACTTTAGTTTTTAGAAAATATTAGGGTTCCGCGTAAAAAAAAATAAAAGTCATGAAATTGTAAATAAAATCCGATTCAATGCACAGTTTTACTGGAAGTATTTGAAAAGTATTTATGATCTCGCGTAAAGCGGGCGGAGCCTCGGGCACACAGCTAGTATTTAATATATAAGTTTGTTATTTTCGATAAATTAAACATCAGTAAACTATTCTATTTTGAAGAATCGAAATCGTTATGGTTTCGTAACACAGCGGGCGGGCCGGGATGCCATCGCGATTTTACTATAGAAGAGGTCACGCTCGACTCGCACTCGGGTCGCGTCGATGCGCTAGCTGTGTGGCGAAACTCTTTACACATAAACCTTGAATTATCGGCTTGTTGGCGTAATCGATAGAACATTCGCCTTCCGCCTCGAGAACTCTAATTTGATGAGTGGTCGTGTTTTAATTCATAGACGGACGTAGACTTCGATTTTCGAATGTTTATATCTATTACGTGTTCATGCTTTTGATAGCCATAGCGCAGAAAAAAAAATTGTAGCCCTCGAGACGTGAGCATGTCGAATTATAATTCTAATTTGCGTTTATGTTAAATTGATTCATAACGTTATAAGGTTAAGTATTATTTTAGCATGTTTCTACTGTGGGGCCATTGATAAATGTATAACAATAACAATTTGATAGCACTGATAATTTTTGTTTTTTGATTCATAAGGAAAAGTTAGTAGAATTGTTATTGTTATAAAAACTGACAGTATTTATTAATATAGATACAGGATCGGATTCGGGTTTGGAAACTCAAGACGTGTGTTTAGGTATACGAAATTTAAAAAAAAATAGAACTCAAACTTTGAAAGGCAACAAAATGTCTGGAGCCGGTGTAACCAAACTATTTTGGGCAAGAGACCCCTTTTCCAAAATAAACTGAGATACCTCAGACCTCCATAGCCAAATTGTCAGCCAAAACTTGTCCACGTTTATTGACTTGCCGAGTTTTCTAAAAGGAAACTAATGATACTTCGTACCAAAATATTATTATTCTTATAACACGTTGGTACACGTAACACAACTTATACAGTGCCTATCTTGAAAGTTTCAAATAAGAACTTTTATTAATTAGTATGAGTCGATTTTTAGACCTCGTCGACCCCCCTGAATCAGTTTTCGTTTATGGTCGACCCCTGTGAAATCGATATCGACCCCATGGGGACCACTTTTGGAATTCTAGATCAAGAATATATTTAAATTTATATAAATTAAGTAATGTTTAAGTTCTCGAAGGACCTAAATGTTTAAAATTGATTAAGTAAATCGTCGACCGTGAGAATGAATATTATTGACTATTTCTTTTCTTTTTAAAACTGGGATTATTTTTCCACAGGTTGGTGGTATTATTACTATATTATACAAAATAAGTACGTACGTACAATTCTGCATGCATATATAAACGAATTTTCGTTATCTCAACTCATACTAAATAAAGGACATATAGAGACGCTATATTAGGATCAGGATAAATGTAGGGAGCGGTTCAACGAGGGGGGGGGGGGGGGGGGGGGGGGATGATTAATTTACTTATTTTTGGGTAAAATATAAAGTTTAGTATTATAAAATATTACTCAAAATATGTGAAATCGATTAGGAATGGACAGGATTAGGAATGAGTATACTCGTATTAGAGGAAGTTTGAAAGTGGCGCCAATAACAGACAAGTTAAGAGGCGGTCGTTTGTCATGGTATGGACATGTGATGCGTAGGGAAAAAGAGGATCTTGTAAGAAAGGTATTGGATATGAATGTGGACGGTTACATGGGAAGGAGGAGACCAAAGAAAAGATGGATGGACTGTGTGAAAGATGATATGCGTAGGAAAGGAGTGAATGCGGAGATGACAAATAAATAGAGAGGAATGGAAGAGGAAGACATGTTGCGTCGACCCCAAATGAAAATGGGAAAAAGGTAGGGAGATGATGATGATGATGTGAAATCGATTCAGTAGCCGATTTTTAACAAACTTTCACATTGTGCGTTTGTTATGTTAGATGCTGGATTATGTGATGAACGATATGTATATAGATTGAGATGTGTTGAGATGGCGTCTGTTAAAGAAGTGTGTAAGTAGAAAACTTTTCAAGGGGGTATTTCAAGGGAATGACACACCACAGGAGTCAAAATATAAGCGTCATGATTTTAAATATTAAATAACGGATAGTAGTACGTAGTAGGGGAGAAAGAGACAAAAATTATAAGCATACTCTTTGACTGAACCATTATTATTTTCTCATTTTTGTGCTATATTCGTTTTTGATGAAGCGTGCGCATGACTGTTTTATTACATTTTTTTTTCAGTATACTGCTTACTAATAATTTGTCTTACAGATTTTCTTTAATGATTGCCAAAGAAGTTTCACTTCTGATCCGTGTACTTTGTTCATCGACACACGCTTCTATGTGCTATCTATGTTCTATGTTCTATGCTTCATATATAAATATGAACCAAACAGTTAAATTTGAATCTTATATCGCATCTGAAGATAGTGTTATAAACAAATACAACTCTGTATTAGTATATTTCGATATCAAAGTCTGCATAAATCGGGAATCTCGAATTATGTTCGGTTATAATTCATTATCTTTTAGATAATATGATGTATTGTGTGTTGTTTATCGTAATCTAAACTTTAGATGATTAACCCGTATGACTAATATTTGGATTTCATAATGTATTTTAAATGTTTATTATTTAAAACATGGATTCTGACTTTTCAATATTAAGTATAAATATGTGTTGTGGTGCCCCTTAAAAACAGTATCGCCCCATATCTTCTCGTAAGTGTCGTAAAAGGCGGCTAGGGGATAAACCACGGGATGGGTAGCACCATCCCCTAGAGAACCACAAACACCTACTGCGATCGCCAATCCGCCTGCTAAGTGTGGCAATTATGGCAATTCCCTTTTTTTGGGAAAGACCTATGCTCAGCTGTGCTCAAGTCTTTCGGTTGAATCAATAAATTTCTTTGAAATGTTTAGGTTTACAATTTTTCTTAGAACTTCGTTACTAGTAAAATACTGGTTATATTGCTGGCCCGTAATGACATATCCTACTCTGACTCCTAACGATTAACTCGCAAAAATAACACACACAGTTTCTCTCTGGACGCAATTCTAAAAGCCGATTCTGACAAAGTCGCTGTTAGAACCTAGTGTATACTAAATTCTACAATAGCAGATTTATTTGTAAAACAAATTGGTTACACTAAGTACCTATTATTATTATTAACTGTTATTAGATTTACGTTTAAAAGGAACTTTAATGGCCAATTCCAAAACTCTAAATGAAATAAAGCGAATAATTGCCGAGTGAGTCAACAGTAAACACTTTAGTACCTACCTATTTCAGTATTTTTCCTCTACGTACGTACCTAACTCATTGTGAATTTAACTCTTGTAAATAACTTGTAGATAAATTTCAGCCGATTTAAATAGTTAAACTTTATATGTATTAAACATTTACGGTTGTTTATAAAATTATGTACAATGCTCTGAACGAATTACGCAATAGTATATATTTCATGTTATAATTTTCTCGTATGTTATTGCAAATGGCCGTCGGCTTTATCGTACTATCGTTATGTAATAAGGTCGAGGTTATATTTTTAAACAGTCTTCTTTAAATTCAATTTGTTAATGAATTAGTGTTTATAAATTTAACACTTTAGGGCTAAACCGCATGGCGTCCATCAGACGAAATGTATGCATGATTAGAAAATTAAAAACAGTCATATATTTCATCTGAATTTATGTGGTGATTGTTAATACTCCAGCTTGAAAACTTGTTTCTTTCAGAAATAGTCGTTGTTATTATAGTTACCACCGATGCTAACTTGATAACAACAAACAAACAGGCATTGATTTTTATGTATTTGATTTAATAAATGTTATTCAGTTAATAATTGTGAAGATTTAGACATTATGTTACATGTGGACGGAGTCGTAGGCACAACTAAACTCCTTTGCTATAAACGAGTACCTAAGAAAACTTACGTTCTAAGGTCGATTTCACTTTATTAAAAGGAATTTAATTTTTTGCGTATTCTGTATACTTATAATCATGTAAATTAATATGCGTGAAGTAAATTGTGCATGTGAAATTAGGACTTGCGTTATGTACCGGTGTGCATTGAATGTTCCGTTTTCTATGAAAACTAATTTACGCTCCGTCGAATTAATTGCTACCGAAAACATAACGGAGCCTCCACATGAAGTGATTTCTTCGAAACACACTTCCGCATAGTGTTCCCGTGGTCTTCGCAGCACTCGCAGACTTCGATCCTCTGCACAAAAAGAGATTCTAGCTTCATCAAAAAACAATACTTTGTTCCAGTCCTCCAAAGTCCATAAATAACAATTTCCAGCATACTGAAGTCGAGAAATAAGGTGGTCACGGAGTAATTTAGGACAATTCGCGCCACTAGTGAAGCAATTTTACAATAATAATACTTTCTTTCTTTTGTTATTTTAAAATTTTTAATTTGTAACGTAAGGAATCATGCCAGGATGCTTCAAATAACTAATTCAAATTAATAAAACCTCTTTCTTGTATTAGTTGTAATGTAAATTGAAGTAGAGAAAAAAAATTAAAATGTCAGTTTTTTCAAAAGGGTTTAGTTATATAAGGATAGGAATATTGACTTTAACTTAACAAGCTGTTATAATTACCAACAACCAAGCCAGATTATGATACCTGTCAAGCGCAGCGGATCAACGTTTCATCAAGTTTGTGTAGACTTTAATCCCTTCTTACGAATAATTCTAACTTTCGTTAATATTTGTTTTGAGAGTTCTTGGGTTTTGATAGTCAATTCTAAAGTTCGCACGTGTCAATGTTGAAGGAATATAACATGGCGAAATGAATGTAATATGAAGTGATCGCTTTTTTTCATGTGAGTTTCTTAAGTGATGTTGCCGGAACACGTCAATAAGTGTTTGGCGACAGACTTTCAAAAGTTGGTATTTAGCGTGTTATTGGAAGATGCCTTTACCATCATTCTATGATTTCATATCGATGTTTCCGTTTTTTGTTGAAAGCTTAAGCTCACTCTAGAATAGAATTATTGCATTAGAACGTCCATCGTTGCTTCTATTGTAACAACAGCACTGATAGTCTGATCTTGAACCTTCATGTTATCTCCAAAGTGAAAACAAATCTTACATTTTTGTTTTCTTTATTGCATACAATTCTATTGCTGGTGTATTTGTCTTCTTTAGATAATAGATATACCTACACCTCCTGTCTATTTTGATTGTAATATTGTGACAGTTATCAGCTTTAAGTTCAAACAAACTTCGTTCATTATCACATACATTAGTTACTGCGAAATATATTATAATAATTTTGATATAATTAACAAAGCTGTGTAGTACTACTAACCTGTAAATTTTGTCAGTAATTAAAACCATCTTGATACATCGTGTTATATAATTGTATCACTCAGAAGTATCTGTAAGAAAACTCGCGGTAATTATTGCCCTTAATTAGTTGATACTTTTTCTTACTTGATAAGTTACGTTAGAATCCATAACAGCCGAGTTGAGGTCCGCAGCCTCATTCAGTACGTTGCGGTCTTGCAGTAGATTCTAGGCTATATTCACAACGCCAACAACTTTTTCCTTTTCCTTGAATTTATCTCTATAACTTGGACAATCTCTTTACCTAAGAAAAGTTTATTTTATCGTCAATGAAGAATTATGTCTTTTTATATAGCACCTATTTATTCTATACGAATATACGTTTTGATAGTAAGATATTTTTTTTTGTTATTTCGTCGGAAAAAATAGAAACAATACAATACCAAACTCCTATAATCTTAGATTTCTTTTATGTACGTGTACAGATGACTTCGTCGTTTGGAGTCGTTCATATAGCTTTTGACTATAAGAAAGATATCATTTGAGAAACCCTTGTATTTCATTTACCGTAGGATTACTTACGATAAATTCAGGTGAACTTTTAAAATAGTTAACAGCTTAAGCCCAGGTTCGCAACATTTTAGTGCCCCTGCGCTACCTACCAGTTTCGGCTGAGTATCATAAGTGTTCGTCTCAATTTTGTCAAGGCTCTCTTTAGCCAATTTTTTTTAGTAATCTATATCATTTTTTGTTCACCCTTTATAGATTTGCTGTTGGACATAGGTGATTTACTTTTTGTAAAATGTGTTATGCCTAATATTTAGTCGTCCATGACTAATCACTTTTAGCCCTTATAGGTATGAGAAATTGTCTTCTTATTTCTGATTAATTTCTCTTCTAAACCTCCATTCCTTACAAAGACAATAGGGCTCTGAAATTTAAATCTAAATACATTTTTTCTGTGATTAATTCTAAAACAAATATGACAATATTCGCGCCCATTTTCCTGTTACCCAATGATCCACTAAACACATTCTTAGGTTTGCTTTAACTGCTTTTGATTCTGTTTTTGTTTTTTTTTTTGTTTTTGATGTTAAATTTACAACTTAACATTAAAATGAATTTATATATAGCCAAATAAGAAATTAAGGTAAAGGTCGCGGGTGTCCGAGATGCGGGTGGCACAAGACCGGTCGTTGTGGAGATCTTTGGTGGTGACCTATGTCCAGCAGTGGACCACTTTCGGTTGGATGGATGGATGGATGGAAATAAGAAATATATGGCAATGTTTATAATAACTTTTTTAATCTGTCAAAGTATACTAGCAGAACCTTCTTCAAATGAGGCCAAAAAATTATTTCGTCTAGTAATATTAACCCACCAGCAATCCCCTTGATCAGAACTTATATAGAACGGGGTACAATGGTGCTTATATGTTCTTTTAAATAAAATAAAACAAAATAAAAAACAATTTTTTTTACCTATACCCTTTTATAAATTTACACGTTTACTTTTTTAATGTAACTTTCATGTAGGTACATAGAATCAAAGAGAATAGTTATAACCGTTTATAATCCTAAAGAGGTTTTGCTTCCCTTTTATTCGATATCCGTCAATTCCTCGGGGTAATTTACTTCCTTTTGTATCTTCTGAGTAAGCATTATAAGCGGCCTTGAAGGGAAAATGGTCTTAGGGGAGTTTTTTGATTCTTTGTTCCCGTTTGTTTACTACATAACGTACATAATTCTGCAAATACACATTAATGTAGGTTCGTTGCGGACGATAATCTCTTTGTTAATTTTTTGACTTTTTGAAAGTCTTTATTTACTGGTGAAATATTTATATTTATTCAACTTCATTACACAAAATAACACGAAAAAGCGAATACTTCACGAAAACAACATCGTAAACCATGTTATAAATTGCCGCCACAATGATATACGATTGTTTAGTATACCAGCAGTTGATTAGCTTTGGTGTTATTAATTAAAAAAAAAATTGTAAACAGCATTTTTTTTTTCTTCAAATTTTTAATAATAATTATTATTAAATTTTATAAATAACAGCGTGAAATCGCTAAATCTTCTACCACCATTGTATGATTGAGGTGTTACTTTGCACACATCTATCCTATATTTGGTTGGTTTTTTGATACATTCTGCAGCATCAACTATCAAACATTAAACCCAAATCAGTGTGCTCGGCCCAAACATGTTACGCCTATGGGCAACAGACATGACACATTGGTCGAAGACTTTTGTCTTGAGACACTGCGTTATTTCAAACGAGGAGATTTTGCATACTTTCCCAACCGCGGCCTAGCCTTGTTGGAATCGACGATTAACCTCTTTTTCAAAGTTGGGCTTACCTAACTGGACAGGTTGTTCCAAGAATACATGACTGTCAACAACTTCGAGCGTAGAGTCACCGATTAGTATAGTGGATAATCTACATTGTCGATATGTGCATGTTTACATTGATGTACTGATCGCTTGATGATTTGAAGAAAATAATTAATATTATATAGTAACGCATGCCATACATTATCTTTGCCTTGCAACCCAGTGCTCTCGTCATCTACTCCATTTTACGCAGAAACAATGACATCCCGTCGATATTGTTATCGGCTTTTAGGCAGTCCGTCGATAAAAATAATTTGCACATTTAAAATGTACATATTTCTCATTCTCATTTTTTTAGGTTTGGTATACCTTTTCTTACTCAGTCTAATATAAATCTATAAAAGAGAAAGCCAAATACTCGTATATATACTAAGATGTCTGTCTCTATTTTAATTTTACACATTTATTTTATTTTACACATTATTTAATTTTACACATTAATTATACACACGATAATAAAGTATTGCGTTATATTTGAATTTAAATCTTGTAAAAGGTTTGTAAGTTGTTTTTTTCCTAAATACGCCATTTTTGTCTTTACGGTGTACTTACATATTTTTTAATTTAAGGCAGTTAACAAGAAGGAAATTGTATCTTGTGTAGCAAGTACTTAAAGTAACTATACACTCGCCCACTGGTCTATTTTACCACATTACCACATAGATAAACCACACATTAGATACGGAGACACCAATTGGTTTAATTACCAATTTATTTGCTCCTCACGTGTCTATACGCGGTCTCAAACACGCTTTGTACATGATAATAATCTAAAAAAATATCGACACTGTATATAAAACTAACTTGAAAAAAGAACTAGGCAGCCATGGAGACTGCCGACTCAAGTGAAAACTCGAAACTTAGGAAGAACTGTTTTTTTTTTAATGTTTAAGTATCATAATATCATATAGTTTAATCATAGTTAAAACATACGGTAGGCTGTGTAAGTATATATTGTATTATTTATCTCTGAGCGCCTGTACTTAAAGAGCATCTTATACTTGACATACTGTAGCATATGACGGCTGACGTCATAACATTGGTAACGCGAATCTATAAATTTTTCCCTACTGAGCTTACTACTAATCGCTCAACGCCGCTGAATAAGTTTCTACTTCAATAAAGCGATGTAGCTCATTGCACGATATAAACATATTATTTGGATGTTTATAAATCTGAAATCTACCTATCTATATATATAAAAGGAAAATGGGGTCCTTTGAGGCACCATCACCTCAAAACTACTGAACGTATTGGGATGGGATTACTACCATTCAATTTATCGTTGATGGTTATAGGCTATTTATTTATCTTTAGGATTCCATCAACCCTTTCTCATTTTTTTTAATTTACCCTTATACACATTTTTTCTGCTAATAAAAACAAGACTCTCATATCTCTTCATTCCTTTTAGATTACATTCATTTTTTTTAGGTTAGGTATATTAAATATGTATATGAAACACGGGCGGAGCGGCGAGCACACAGCTAGTTATTTTACATAATAAATTTTATGTTTTATATTTTTAGTTAGTAGATGTTATAATTGTAATGGACGAGTAACAATATTTAATTCTCCTTCGGCATAAATAATGCCTTTTTTAATGCTGAAATTTAAAAAAAAAAACACTTTTCTTTTGTTCATTTATGAATATTTTAGCATCAGACCAGTATAGACATAATATATTCATTGTATTTAAATAAATAAATACAAATTACAAAACGGACGTTATTAAAGTTTGTTTGGTAATCACTTTTTTTTAAATTTAAATTCTGTATACACGTGTCTCCTAATATCCGTTTATAGTTTCAATACATAGCAGGCTGGTCATTTGGACCGTTGTGACAGGTATTAAAAAGATTAAATACAAAATAAATATGTCTTATTACAATTTAGAGTAGCGTTTATCCTTACGTTATATAAAAGGCTGCGTTTCTCTGTCTGTTTGCTAGTCAGTTGGCTTATAGCTCGAGAACCACTGAACCGATCTACATGATTCTTTTGTAAAACGTAGATATATTACATAGCCAGGTTTTAGTATATATTGGTTACATTGGGTAGTATATAACAAAAGTTATAAGAATAATAGTGAATGGAGTAGACACAAAATTCTTCACCATTGTATCCTTTAAAATATTGTAATTAAATCGACGAATATTTAAGATTAATACAGGGAATAATTATAAAAAAGTGATTAAATAATTTAATTAACAAGATAACAAAAGAATAATATCAAATTTACTGAACGTCATTCCCGAATGGAAAGGTTACTTCCGAAAAAGATCTGAGTTATACGTCATATCGCGCCTAAAGAGGTTTTACTTCAATTACAGTTCAAACTTGTAAAGTGGTTTCGTGAATATTGTTGCTTTCCCTAGACGATTGCGACAGTTTCGTGTCTGGTACAGTTTGACACCATTCACGTCAATGTAAAACGAATAATATCAATGTAGAGTGGAAACAAATCATATCGTGCGCTGGTACAGTTCTAATTATTGAAAATGACGATTTTTTTTACACATATCTCAAGTTAACCTTATTTAAATATAAAAAAATTGTAATCTTACAAATTTTTTGTAGGCCATGTCTGTCTGTCTGTAATATTAATGTATTTATTACTAGAAAATTATTGATCTGATGATTCTTCTTTGAAACCTTTTAGATTCCTGTTGTAGTTTCTATTAATTTGTAAAGGCAAATATACCTACACCATGCAGCCAAGTCGAGAATTTCTAATCTTATAGCAAAGTTTCAACGCTATAGCTATACGGTGGTAATTTTGTTAGAACTTTCCAAGGAGTTTTTTTCTGACACATCAGATTCACATTTGTAATGTACTTCACTTGAGAAACAATTGGGAAAGATAAAACAGTTGAAGGCATTTTCTCCTAAGTAAATATGTAGATCAATGCTTTTTTCTATATAATATAACATCATTTATGTAGATACTATACTCTTGATAAGACGCCTTTTCTCTCGACTTACAAGAACGGGCAGACGTCGAAGCACCGCGAAAAATATGAGAAACTTTGTATAATGTATTCCATCTCATTCTTTCGCGCGTTAAATCCTATAGACATATGGCCATCTCTTTTTAATACCACAAAGAAGCCAAAGACGTGTTTATTTAAAATAAATTTATTGTCAACAATATTCATGATCAAACTTCGATCAACGGATGAAATTTGGTACACAATATTCGATTTCAAGTGATAAGGTGAAACGATTTTGACATTTAATATAATCAGAAATACAAAACAGGTATTATGCGTCGTTTTTTATTTAACTAGCATGTATAATATATAAGTGTTTAAGAAATATGTCTGTGAAAATGTATGCGGAAGACATAAATAAGTATGTTCAATTTTACAAAGGTTGTCATGTTTTTAAATTTTTCAACGTAATTAGCATATGTTTCTGTAGAATAAATTATATTTTCGCAATGTATATTCTCCTCCTATTTGCTCCTTTAAAATGAATGTAATTCGTATATTTTATTATGTGAAACGATATTAATGAAATGGCCATCTTTAATTTTAGGCCGTGTTTTGTGTAGACGAAAATGTTTTATATTTTTTGTATTGAGCGCCGTCACGTTCTCTCTATATATTTTGTCAATAAGAAATTTGTACGATTTTGTTTTTGTTTATGTCGATAAGACGAATAAACTTTTGAAGATCATTATTATATCTATACAGATATATAAAACAAATTCGGGTTAGTTACATCGTTTACGGCTCTACAACGGCTGGACAGATTTTCACAAGATTTGATTTGTTAGATTGGGGTCCGTCCCGAATAGAAGAAAAACTATTGTAAAGAATCTCGAACAAAATCCATTTTGTCATACATTTTGGTATGGACACCTTTATTGATCATTTTGCTGTTAGAAGTTCGACGGATCAACTAGTATTTGAACAAAAATCTAAATATGCAATTTTTTGTCTTGTTTCTGTACACGGATTTATCTGTAAAAATACTAGTAGATTGAAAGATGAGATGATAAGATAGGCATTATTTTTATGTAGGCTATAAAAGTAAGAAATAAATCATCTGTATGTACACAAACAAGCCATAAGAAATAGGTATGACAAGTGTTGATACAGAAGACACTTAAGATATACCTAAACATATTATTTTAAAATACGTTTATCTATACTAATATTATAGAGAAAAGATTTCTATTTTTGTATGTAACGAATAACCTTAAAAACTACTAGACTGATTTGGATGAAATTTGGTATGAAGATAGTTTGAAATTTTTGGTTACGAAAATCCCACGGGGATGGGAACTACGCGGGTAAAACCGCGGAGAGCAGCTAATATTATATACAGTCATTTTCATAAAAATAATAGTTTTGCCATTTGGTCTATCCGCTCATAGTTCTTTCTATTTATTATTTAATTTTATAAAAAGCTGCAACTATAGGTTTTAAAAAAGGATGACACAAATCGATCAATTTTTCTTGAATTCTGTTCGAATTAAATGTCGTGGAAGATACTTTTCAAGTAGGTACTTTTATTAGAAGTAAAATTAAAACTACTTTGAGAACACAGACAAAAAAGACATTAGCAAAAGGCGTTAATTTTAAAAACATACATGTTATAAAAATACTTCAACGAGTTATAAGTTGAAGCGACACACAGATGAACGTAATTTATTTCATTACATATGAAATAATGCAGTAAGAAAGTCATATCTGAGATTATGACGTTATAAATATACGTAATACTAGCTGTGTGCCCGTGGTCTACCCGCGTTTTATGTATATTCTTCACTGCGTAATCTAGTTTTTTTTTTTTTAAATAATCATTGAAAAATAAAGCCTTGATGTCGCTGCCCCTTGAATTATATTTTTGTTCACAATTTCATGAGTTTTAATTTTTTTATTCGGAATAATTTTCTTGAAATTGTTTTTGGTACTAACAAAAAGCAGAGATACTTCTCACAAATTAAAACACCTGCCTGTTAAACTGTGCGTTGAATCGGATTTTATTCGTAATTTCACAAGTTTTAATTTTTGTAACGAGTAAAAACCATAATTATTTTCGAAAAAGAAAAGTACACCTAAGTTATCCGGAGTAACTTCAGCTATCTACCAAAAAAATCCTGTCAAAATCCTTTCAGCCGTTCCGGAGATTACTTGGAAAAAGCAAACAACAACAAAAAAAAGGAAAATTGTATTTTTGTTATAGGTATCGTATAGACATTAATATCTGATTTAATAAACAAAAATATTACAAAGAGACGCTTAAATGAACGTAAGAGTAAGAGGCACTTATATATATGTAAGAACTAACTATGAACAAGGACTTGCTCGGAGCTAAATGCGATAGTCTGGTGTTATGGTTTCAGCTTACCTGTTAGATCGCTGTTATATACCAATGTTCTTTTATACGGATTCTATTGTATAAGTGAGTAAGAAATTGATTATCCTTATCTGTAAATATATACATATTACATAGGTTATATAAAAGGCAACGTCTGGCTGACATGATTTATTTGAAATCGTAAAATATATTATCTACTTAAACTTTAGTGTACCTATATGTTTTGTTACGCTAAATAATCAGAATAATAGAAAACATAATCACTCCGTGATTGAATCAGGAAGGAGGAGATCCGTAGAAGAACCAAAGTAACCGACATTGCCCGAAGAATTGCTAAACTTAAGTGGGCTGGGCACATTGCTTGCAGAACCGATGCCCTATCCGTTCAACGGGTTCTCGAATGGCAACCACGCACCGGAAGACGTAGCGTGGGTAGCCCCCCCCCCCCCAAAGGGGGACCGAGGAACTGGTGAAGGTCGCGGGAATCCGTTGGACGCGGGTGGCGCAAGACCGTTCATCATGGAGATCTTTGGGGGAGACCTATGTCTAGCAGTGGACGTCTTTTAGTTGAATGAATGGATGGATGGCATAGAAAAAAAAAAACGTTCATAAAACATACATCCTTATTCTTACATATATAAAAAGCATTTATAAATGTTCGTTATTGGTCTTATCGACATAAGGTTTTATAGATTAGTTACGGTAAAATACACTGTAAAGTATGAAAGCGGACGTACAGTCGTATTGTAGTTCAATAGAGATCATAGAGAATCGAGACGGAGTTACGTCCGTAATGACGTAGTTACGTCCACTTGTAAACAGTGGAGGACATCAAAAGACCGTTTTGTTTACCTTTCTTTTTACCTGCCTGCGTTCCTATGTTTTTCATCACGCTGTTGATTTATATTTTCACCGATCTATTAAGTCATTCGACTAATAATAGCAATACTAATAGCATCATAGTACTTTACTGTTAAACCGGAAACACTTATGATACGCCACGCCACTTGCGCCACAAGCGTGTTGAGTGAAATCATAGACCTTCGCCTAGTTGAGATGGTAGTTGAAAAAGGCCCGTGAGTATGACTCGTACAGATCGAGCGCATCTCCTTGATAATTAGTCCGTATGATGATTACATAAACAATATTTACTTTTTGAACTGAATATTTCTTTAGCGGTGTTAAGCGATTCTCGATAGGGGAAAATCTTATAGATTTGCGTTACCAATGTTATGACGTCAGCTATCAACATGCTACAGCATGCCGAGTATAAGATGGCGTCTATGTTAAAATGTATACTTACGCAGCTAATGGAATGTTTTTATTATGAATAAACCATAGGAAAATGTACATAATTATTGATCGGAGAGCCAATAGACGTAAAAACCAGACAAATGTTATATGTTAAACGTTATTCATTTAAACAAACAAATTATGAAATTTAAACATAAAAAAAACAGTTTATCCATAGTTTCGTATTTTCACTTCTGTCAGCAGTCCCATGGCTTCCAATTTTTTTTTCGTTTTTGCTAAAATTATGCAAAGTTTAACGTTTATGGACCCTTATCAATTAAATGTATTTTGGAAACGGGTTTCTTTATCTTTTAATTTTTAATAATGATTATCGGTCGAATTATCATCACAAGGCCTACATTAGTACAGATAATTTGTTCACAGTATATTGATATCATGTGTAAGATACACCGACATACCCACGCATGAAATAAAATAGATCATAACAAAAAACAATGCGTCATAATATATTTGCTGTAATACGCATTACCTAATGTATATATAAATCATAATATGTGTATTATAGGAATAACAAACAAGTCTTTATTGTAATTCATTTTCACAGAATATGCATCGTGACATATTATAAAAGACAACATCATTTCTATTCGTTAGGTACTTGGCTTATGATTTTTTTCCTACCTAGCTAATGCTGTTGACCGGAAGGGGCTTTACAGCTTCACCGAACTTTGCGGCTGAGTGCCTTCAGCACTAAAAGGTAACTAGCACAAGGGTGACCAAAGTGGTACAAACCTCGGCTTGGCCTGAATTTGAATCCCAGCTAGTCCCTACATTTTTTTATCTATATTAATAAATAAAATTGGAGTGTATGTTTGTAATGTTAAAATTATTTTTTTTACTAAATAGGTATGAATGAATATGAACACTAAATAAATAACATATAACAAAATACAATTTTTAAAATTTTTGTCTGTTTGTTCCGGGTAATCTTCGGAACGGATGAACGGATTTTGACGGAACCTTTTTTGGTAGGCAGCTGAAGTTACTCCGGGTAACTTTAATTTTCTAAAATAATTAGGGTTCGTAGTAAAATATATAAAACTAAAAAAAAAATTGAATAAAATCAGAGTCAACGAACAGTTTTACGAGGAAGTGCTTGAAAATGTTTAAGAAGATAATTAGGGTTCCGTATAAAAAAAATAGTGGAGAATATATCGAACGCGGGCGCAGCCGTGGGCATACAGTTAGTCTAATAAAAAAAGAGAAAAATAAAAAAAGAGTCCTTACAGGACCTTTGTACCTGCGTGTTGTGTGCAGGGTATTATAACTTATATAGTGCAAAGTGGTTGTTCTATAACACGACCATATTATGTACATTGGCTTGTTTAAGTTGCAATCATTTCGTATCGTCACTTTTAAATTGATCGGACAATAATCAGAGATTTTCTTGATTTGCCTCTAATATGGCGCTGCATACAAATAATTATTTATATCTGCCGTCTTAAAATCATGTAATCTTAAACAATTTATTGTATTTGTTTATATTTTTTATATTTAATAAAAATAGCTATATAATTATTAAATTATTTTGTTTTCTATTACAACTATTACATAATATTAATAAATGCAGTAATATCTCTTTTTGATATGGAATAATAAAATTTCTAAACGAAATGAACACAGTCAGTGTGAAATGAAGTTAAGTAAATAAGTATAGATACTATTCGTTTTGTGTGTTTTGTTAGACGAGTACTGGATTCTTATTATTTTAAATTATTAAACAAATATCCTTTTAAATCTCATGTATATCTAAACTTATAAATGTTACGTAATTACAAATTCAGAGATTACAATCTCTTGATGTTGTATGAATTCTAAATTAGGAATTTCTATACAGGCCAAACCTTATCCATGGCGTTAGGAGTCATTCAAGTGTTACGTAAGGGACGACTACGTGGGGATCTGAATGGCGATTACGTAAGCAATCATACCAAAGCGAATTATGCCAATGTTTACGTAATTATAGAAAGGGAAGCGTAAGAGCTTTGCTTACTATTGCTGAAAAGGGGGGAGCGGAGTCAAAACGACAAAATTTTGCTTACGTAATTTTTAAACGGCCACATAATGACTTTATTAGTTGGCTCTATAGGTAGGCATTTTATGGTGGATTTGAGGTTATATATTATCTGGCAAAGGTCGTAGTGTCTAATTGATAACTTTGTGGGACAAGGGGGATGAAACGGTTCGCCGGGGCACCGGACGCAGCCGTCCGGGCGCCCGTCGAGGTCGCCAAGCCTCGTAAAATAACTTGACGTCGGACCTCCCGTGAGGTATGGCGCTGTCAGGGCCTCTGCAGAATACATGTATAATGTGCTTCCAGAGGCCCTGGCATCTTTGCGCCGGTTAGGGACGTGGAGTGTTTAGTCAGTCGGTTACGGCCAACCTGGCACACGGGCACCAAAGAGGGCGCCTCTCGCAAGAGGGGTGTGCCTCGACGACCCAGTCTGTCGCGAGGATCAACGTGTGCAAAAAACTACGGTTTCGGCACACGTCCGAGCGTTCAACGAGCAGATTTCAACCACGTAAAAAAAAAGGGGGATGAAACGGCACCATACTCCAACCGAGCCTGGGGTACTCAAATTTTGAAATTGTTTTTTTTTATCTATCGTTAAATTTAATTTAATTATTTAGTTTATTAATAGTATATTTAGAAATTGTTAGTATGTTCCTTGCAAACTTACAACCCTTTTTGATTTTTATTATATTTTCATATCGATCTACTCTTGCACATAGATTTTTTGCGTGCAACGCGTCACCCCCGTAACAAACACTCTTCAAAATGGCGACCACGCTACGTTACTGTATCCAATCTTCAGCTTCATGAATTCAGTCACGTCCAGTGGCTTTTGGCTATATCGAATAATGAAATAAAAACTATGAATACAAAAACTTTAGAATACCATACTTACCATAATTTCAGGTGTTACCAAATAATTGACTCAACTTATTTTCTACTAATTTTGTGTCAATCGATGTTTTTATCGTGTTTATCAGATTTTGATGTCATACAAATTTAACATCGCTATTGAAATATGTGTAACCTGTATCATGATATTACGGTTGCGTTCGATAAAAGTAACAATTTGCATTTGCAAAAACTGCCTAAATTATGTTACAGGATAATATTTATATGGTAGTCATTTTGGAAAAAAGTTGAGCATCTCTGGTGTAGATTAAGGGCGTTGTGTTACGTCATCACGTTTCCCTTCGAAAATCGAGTACGCGTTATCAGAGATTATCGGAAAAAGGGGCACTGAAGGCGACTTTCTTCAAAATAGATCGTTCAGAAATCGCAGTTATCAAGAATGCCTCGTAAGAAAGCGTATTTTTAAATTAATACTCAGGATTATAATCCTTATAAATTTATTTACATTTATACATGTATAAATCACACGATGTATACAAACGTTTATATATAACACTAGTATCTAAATTTACAGAACCGTACACTATTCATTATCACCTGTAGATCGCTTGGAGTCCACTTCTTGTTTTTCAAATCAAACTGAACTGACTAGGTCGATCCGCGTTCTCATATAGTGGAACAAGGTGCTCCCGGAATGGCCGAGAAACGTCGAAGGTCTGTAACAGAATTTACATTGCTAACGTTTTTTTATGAGTGTAGGTGCTTCTTTCTTTCCTATATGTCGCATCACAATAGTATAAAAAACTGTATTTTTGTCTGTCTAACTTTTAGTGCGGTCGGTTACAATTCGATAAATAATTCTTGAGAAAATTTGAAGGCAAAAATACTAACAATTTCGAAATTTTTTGTAACAATATTCCATCCAACTATCCATTCAACCGAGAGACGTCAACAGCTGTACATAGGTCTCCCCCAAAGATTTTCACGACAACTGCATTCCCGTAATTTTTACGGTCACATTGTGGTATCTGCGCTGCGTCTTCCGATTCGTGGTAGCCATTTGAGAACCCATTGATAACTTCGGGCATCGGTTCTACATGCAATGGGGCTGGGCCGTTACCACTTTCGTTCATAGGCCGTTTCTTATTCTTCGGGCAATGTCGGTTACTTTGGTTCATCTGCGAACAACATTACAGATTAACTAAATAAAAAATATAGAAAATCAGTTGATAAACAGAGGATAAAAATGTCTTCATCTGTCTTATCTCTGCCTATTTATCTACAGGTAATAAATATTTGTAGAGAATCATTGACGTATCTAGTGCTCTCAATAAATTTATATTTTAATTCAAATGCGTAATACTCTCAAGTTCATGTCAATTATTCCCCTTAAATTAGGAATGACTGAAACGCAAGATTAGTTTAAGATAGGTTAGAATCAGAACAATCTAAATGTCGCCATTTTTGGAGAGTGTTTGTTAAGGGGGTGATGCGATGCACGAGAAAGTACAAAATACGCAAACAGTTCGAATAAATCCGAAAATAATGAGTTGCGGATGAGGAGCAGTTTGACAAAAGGAGAAATTTTGAACCTCCTCTACCTTTTTCAGCAAAACTAAACAAAACTTAGAATCCCTCCTCTTACTATGGTTTAACACGTAAAGATTGGTATTTTTTACAAAACAACCGCGATTTATTCCCAGATATAATTTGCAATTTTTTTCAAACGTATGTTGTTGATTAAAACACACAAATTTTTTATTAAATATCACTTAGTCCTTCGGTATTCTTTCGTTAAGCTATTTCGGCGGGAAACAGAAACTGTTTTCTCATTAATTTATTTACCTTTATTTACTGGGTGACGAAGGCTCGTTTTTGAACATCTTCTGCGGCCTGAGGCATCGCAATTTGACAACCTTTCTGAACCTCCTTCTCTCCTATGTCATCAAAAATAAGCTAAGCATATGCTCCTGGGTAGGAACGGTAGGAACCGTCCTATACTGCGCACATAATACTTGAAAGATCCCTGACTTAGTGATGTATACAAAGTTTTTGATTATATGTTGCGTCCGGATGTATCGCTTCAGTTAATTGATCCGCACAGTAAAAGTGTGATGTATCTATAAGTCTACAAAGATAAAATACATATGTATGTATATATTTTATACGTTGTGACGCCGTTTGTATTTGATAACTTTTTTGAAGGACACTTAGAAGTAAACTAATTCTAAGATAACAATATATTAGCTTACTTTGAGTAATTTTTGAATTTATATTCGCTTTTAACCTTTAGCTATTTAAAATAAACATTACGTACTAAAGCAGATCGGTATGCGTTCTATTTCTTAAATACTAACAATAATTTGGTATGGTAAAACAATATTCATATAGCTCAAGTTTTTAATTGTAGGTAACACACTCGACACAATTTCTTATGTCATTATCACCAGTAAAGTGTATTTTTAAAACTCATCTAAAAATTAACTCACACTAAAACTCCTATCATAAGCCAATACTCGACAAGCACGTGTCTTTATGTGAGTGCCGCTTTAAACTGTTAACAGCGAAGCGAATCGTTTATGTTTGAACATCACTATATTGCAACCATTGCTGCTCAGGCTTGGAATGGTTTAAGGTATTTTATGAATAAATACAGCAATGTAATGTAAAGTGAATGATAAATATGATGTAGATTATTTATTTATACGAATGTGGTTGGTAGGCAAACACGTGCCTTTGTGACATTGAACGGGCATCGCGTCGTGTCGACTTGCGTAGGTTGAACAATACAGTTAAATTGCAAAGCTGACTTTATTTTGTTAGCTAATATGAGAATATCCAAAACTCTATAAGGTATAATATATAAAGGAAATCGTCAATGCGATGTAAAATGTTAAGTATGAAAATCAATCTTATCGCTATTTGGTTTTAATTAGAAATATGTATGGAAAAAATTGGAATATCTTACCCTTCTGAAAGTTACACGGTCAAAGAGTTATGACACTCGTGCCCTAATTTTATTAATTCGCAAAAAATCTATCGAAAATGTTTCGAATTATTTTTAGGAATGTTGATCAAAAAGAAGTTATTTTACTATGGTGATTAATCTTACGATGCAATATTCCTTTAGTTTTAAAACAATTTTAAAGAAAATTAATTTTATATTCTTCTAATAGCTCGTCTTAAATTAGTATTCAATGAAAATAACTAGGTACCTAATATAAAAATTTACGCGCATAAACAAAAAGAAATGTACGTCTAACCTTTTTACAAGTCGTTAAAATAAAAATCCATCGACACATCGTCTCCAAAGGAGTTTTCACTTCAAAAAGTTCAGTAGGTACAACGTTAAAAGATATAAACCTACTTATAAAAAGTGTAATTTATTAAGCGGCTGTTTAATACACGACCTCGTCGTAACTTTGGCAACGTTATCGTTAATCGTAAAGTATTGATGGAAAACAGGGTGGAGATTCAGGCGGGGCGGTGTGTGAGATTATATGCGATATTGACCTCCATATTTATTGACGCCTAAAACACGCTGATATAGTGCCAAACTATTGTTTATAATAATCCAAAATTCATTAACTCTGAGTTTTATAATTATATTACATTAAGTAATAATAAAAGCTTTATAATTGTTACTTATATTTTTAATTATTTTTAGTTTTTCTAAGAAATTTTACACACTAATATACTTAGAAAAGAATAACTTAAAGTACAGACTTATAAAAGTAATTATATTTAGTTATATTATAAGTTATTATTATATCACTTTTAAAAATGATTACAAATAATTGTATGAAATTTGGCGTACGACAAGCATATGCCGCCATTCGGCTATGAAAAACATCCGGGCAATCCAAATACACTTTGACGAAGTCGCAAGCAGCCTCTAGTAACTAAATAAAAACCTTAGTACCTAACTAAATTAATGAAATAAACTTTCAGGACACATTTACATACGTGAAAAACCCGTCTTGATGATACCAACTATATTTAGACAAACTTGTGCCGCCAGCACGATGTTTTTATAGAAGGCATCGCGTCTACGCGAGCCGTGCGCGACCTCTTTTTTTAGTAAAAGCAAGCTGACGTCGTGACTCGTCCGCTGTATGGCGAAACCAATAGAGGTATTAGTGTACGTAGATGTAGGTCGGTATGATGATGGCGACTGTCGATCTATAGGTGGTCGTCATTATTCCTCGACTGTACTAAACATCAGATTAAGTACAGTCGTCATCTTTGTGTAAATAAGCGTTTTATAAATAAATGCAAAGTTTGTCCTACTTTACTGTAAATAATTCGTAAGTAGAGAAATCGGAACTTTTTATTTCATGTATTTATTTTATTATTATTTAACTACTAGTTGTGTGCCCGCGGCTGCACCCGCGTTTCATATGTTCTTCACTAAGTTTTAATTTTTGTATACGAAACCCTAATTATTTTCCAATTTTTGTCGGTACTAAGATAAAGTGAACTATTTTTCAAAAATTCAAACACTTGCCAGTTAAACTGTGCGTTGAATCGGATTTTATTCACCGCTTCATGAGTTTTTTTTTTTTTTTTTACGCGAAACCCTAATTAATTTCTACAATCAGAAGTACCCTATGATACCCGAAGTAACTTTAGCTGTCTACCAAAAAAGTCCCGTCAAAATCGGTCCAGCAGTTCTGTTGATTACCCGGAACAAACAGACAGACAAAAAACGGACAGACGTTATTTTGACATTACAAACAGACACTTCAAGTTTATTTAATAGTATAGATTATAAAAGGAAACTAACTCTAGCTCGGCGCCAGTTTATGACAAAAAAACATTTAGTTGATTAATTTTTTTTTTCTTCTGTGGACAGGTTTTATTAATGTTTTATTAAATTAGGAAAACGAAAAAGGCATTAATGATAATATTAAATGAAGTTGGTACAAAAACGACCACCCTCGCATTCCTTGGGATATTTGAGTTAAATAATTTAATATTTTAGAGAGCGGATAATTCTAAATGGTTGTTTACGAGCGGTGCCGTTGGCACATAAACAGTTCCGTATAAAAAAACGCCAGCACAGTACAGCCGGCGTATCTTAGCCGCTCTAAATATAGTTTCTCTAAATTTTCGCGCATGTATAAGCTAACAAAAGAAACTTGTAATAAAAAAAATATAATATCTATAAATTGTCGATCAAAGTTTTCAAAATAGACAGTATAAGTTTAAATAGTATGTGGCAACTTACACCAGTTAGTAGCAGCAAAGAAATTTATCTATAGTAGCAGCCATTAACTTTAATTCATTAACTTCCATACTTGACCAGATGTTATGTAATTTTGATGATTTTTTGCGTAACATAGTTTAGTTATTGTGCAGGTGAAGTGTATTCTAAGGTAATCGTTTATTCTGAGGTGCCACGAAAACTCCATGGAAAGTTCTAGCAAGTTGGGCCACCGTTTTGCGGGAGATTAGAAGCATTGGAAAATATAACGTAAGCACATGACACTGGCAGAATTGTGTATCTAAATCAGACATTGTCATTAACTAAGAAGTGAGTGTATTCTTAAAATCTTCCATAACTTAATTCATCATTATTAATTATTTTTGAGCGCTACAAAAATGATTTAATTACGTTTATTAAATATATATTATTGTGGTTTGATAGCTCAGAAGTATACCATAAAACTATTTCTTGTGCCATCTCACTTAAATCGTTGGAATGTAAAATGTAAATAAGTGTTTACAATATTGTAGAGGTAAAAGGGTGGCAAAGATTTGGTCAACTTACTATTCTTCTTGCAAATGATATAAATCTACCATTGACCTTCAATTTAAATTAATAAATTTATTCCTATTCCGGCCAATTAATGCCGGCCGTACTGTACACATTGTACATGACTCACGTGTACATTTTATCAAAATAATCTCGTATATGATATTATATATCATAGTATCGTTGGAGATACTTGTAACTATGTTTCTATCCAATATAAATTCCGTAAACTTATGATAAGAATTAGGTCATACTGTTTTTTTTTGGTTATGAAACATTTTTAAATAGAAATTTATTTTGGTATTTTATATCATTGCGAATTGTGAGTCGCGTCCGTTTGTAATGGAATTAGGTCAATGTAAACGAAATTTCCTGACTAATTTTATTCGTAATGTCTTTTGTATGCTGGACATTATTGTGATTGATTGAGACTGTTGTTAATCAACCTATAAGTAAATGAGACGTTTAAAAATAATTACTAATTCAAAATCAAAAATCAAAATAAAAAAATCTTTATTCAATTTAAGCTCTAAGAAGGCGCTTATGAACGTCAAAAAAACACTACCACCGGTTCGGAAAACAACCCAGTTGAGAAGAGCCGGCAAGAAACTCGATCTGGTTCTTTTTTTATAAATATAATATATATCATTTTTTTTTCATACAAAAAACTATATAAATCTTAGTCTTAACTAATTTTAGCGGATGCAAAGAGATGTGGGTTAATTTCAGACATCACTATCGTTCACGCAATGATCCACCCTGTAATAACCTTTTGAGATTAAGACTTGCTTGACATAATACTTGAACTTATTATCAGGTAAATCGGTAATGTTACTTGGGATCTTATTGTAAAACCGAATACTTATTACCTATAAAGCTTTTATTAGACTTACCTAGCCTAAAACGTGGGACAGATAACTTGTCTTTATTTCTAATATTAAAATTACGACGATCATTAATTATGGAATTAATTATTCTTATATTAAATTGAATGTTTTAAAGGTCGAGAAACACTTGTTTTCCTCATCTATGAGTGTATGTATGTATGTAGATAAGGCAATATGAACCATTTCAATATTATAGAGTATGGCTTATTGTTTCATATATCGATTTTTTAGCCTTTATTACGTTTCATTTTTTGTAGGTACAAGGCTAATTATGAAATGATTACTTTTGATTGATTGATTGATTTGATTCATTACGCTATAGAACGTAGACCTTATATAATGGCTACATATTGTTTAGATTGTAAAAGGGTCGATGAATTCTTGCCAATATTATTTTAAAAGCGAAATATGAATAATCAACAAGGTTATTTTTATTTATTACATAACAAGTATATATGTGGTGTTTACAGTTGTAACATTCTGCGAGACGAGATGAAGTATATACTATTAGGTACATTTATTGAACTGTTAGAAGATCGAACTTTGATCTCAGTTGAGATTATATTCACGTGATTATTATGCGTAAACAATATGGTTGGCTATTGCTCTGAATTCCGTACTGATTTTGAAATAGATGTCTAATGTGTCTTATAATATACATCGATAATAATAGATAAAAAATATAGTTTTAAGAACTACCACATTGTTTGGATATTAATTTTTTTAAAACAATACTTACAAAGAGTTGGAAAACGATTTTATTAAAATCATAATATTGTGGTGTGAAAATTCACAGTTAAATCACAAAGTTAGAGATAACTGAAACGGACTTATCATAGTGATATTATTTTTTATTACTAACTAGCTGTGTGCCCGCGGATGCACCCGCGTTTTGTACATTCTTTACTGAGTTTTCATTTTTTTTTAATACGGGAGCCTAATTTTTTTGTAGTATTAAGATAAAATAAACATACTTCAATTCAAGCATAAAAGCGTAAACTGTGCATTGAATAAGATTTTATTCAATTTTTTATGGTTTTTATTTACGCGGAATCCTAATTATTTTCTAAAATTAAAAGTGCCCTAAGTCACCCGGAGTAACGTCAGTTATCTACCAAAAAAAGTCCTGTCAATATCCGTTCAGCCGTTCCGAAGATTACCCGGAACAAACAGACAGACAAATAGACTGACAGGCAAACATTTTAAAAATTGTATTTTTGGTATTGGTGTCGTATATACATTCATACTACATACATACATATCATCACGCCTTTCTCCCGTGCGGGTAGGCAGAGATTACGTCCTTCCACTTGCTACGATCCTTATCCAGCCTATCGTATGTTTTGATTATGTATGCAAATGTTCATAATTGTTGCTCGGAACGCCAATAGATGTAAAAACCAGGCAAATGTTAGGTTATGTTAATAATTTAAATTAACAAATTATTTCATTTTTTTCCTTTGATCCAGTAGAGACACTTCTGTCGGCAGTCACCATCTAATTGCCACGTTGACGTAAACGAAACTTACTTTGATTTAAATTAGGAATAACGTCTGCATTATAAAAATTATAATGTATGGTCAAAGTGGGGCAGTGCAGTGACCTTGTCAGACACGTCCGACGAATACGTGCAATGCATTGCAGCAGTATGAGCCCTCCGTACGCAATACCAACGGCATATGTTTCGTCATGCAGTGGCAATTCACGTCACGTACGAAGACGTACTCTTTGTAAATAGTCGTTGCTCTGAACTGCCAATATATTCTACTTCTCTGTTTATCAGTCGATTTACTTTCTTCTCTTTTGTTTAATAGTTAGTTTTAATGTTATCAATAATAAAATTTTGGAAACAATTTATTTAATTTTCAGTAACGATTATGATCAGACCGCCAAACGGTTATTAGTCAGGCACGGATTAGCCGTGTAGCAAATACTACGGGGTCCTGTGTAATGGGGGGTTCCGTGCATTTGTCTATAAAATTACCTATCTACAAATTTGGTAACTATTTTCAAAATGATCGCTCTGGCCACATCTATTGTTAGGTTGCTAAAAGATGAGTTTGATGACCGCAAATTGCAACGGAAAACTTCTTCACTGTTGTTTTTTTTACAAAGTATATAAAATCAGTCAAGATCACCTTTTTAATCAATTATCCTTACTAATGTTATAAATGCGAAAGTATGTCTGTCTGTAAGTAGTGCTTTCACGCCAAAACTACTGAATCGATTTGAATGAAATTTGGTACACAGATAGTCTAGAGCCTGCGAAAGGACATAGGCTACTTTTTAATGCGAAAAAGGGTTCTAAGAGGTTGAAAGGGGGGATTAAAAGTTGTATGGAAGTATCGTCATTTTTAGAGCTAGAATATAGAATATAGAGCAAAATATTAGAGTTATTCTGATGTAACATTTACGGAAGGGGGTTGCGGGGGCAGAGCGTGTTGTAGGTGGGGAAATATGCCTAAGTGTGCTTATCCGAACGGGCAAACACGTGAGGGTAGACGACTGCGTCACACGTATGCGAATACTGATGACAAAAGACGGGAAAACAAAAAAAAACGTAGTTTATAAAAATGTACTTAAATAAACTAATATTAATACTTTATACCTTATGTACTTATATACTTAAAGTATTTATACGTATGGATCTTATTTGTAAAATAATTAGCCTAAATAATTTAAAATGCTACCCAAAGATACTATTCCACGCGGACGAAGTCGCGAGCACAGCTAGTAATGTATAAAGTAGGGTGAAATATCAAGTATTATCAAATTGTTTAATGTACATTCATTTTCGTGGAAACTTGAATGGTTTATGTAATATTGTTGTTGTTTTTGATTGTTATGAAATTTCATATATGTATTTTATTAACTGTGTGTTTCACAAATAAATAAAATAAATAAATATTTGATAAACGATAAACATTTAAGTGAATATGTAAAGTAGAATCTATTGGTTGACCCTTTATTTTGACAAATTATAATCCAATTAAGTTAAATACAACGATAGAAAGTTGTGACTACATAAACAACCGCGACTATTCCTGTTAAATTTTAATCTAGTACGGTTCATAAAATTATTCTGTGTCGTATGTTTTTTTACACGGTATAGGCTCAGTGCTTTGACCACTATCTTTCCTGATGTTAAGTGACGATGTGGTCCAGGATGGTAAACACACTAAACTTAGAGGTATTGGTTCTCACGTAATGCTACCGGAACACATTTATTGGTATTTGGCGACAGGTTTTCAGACTTGAGTGCGGTAGCTACCCAGGCGGACATTATTAGAAAATGCCATAACTGGTGGTTACCCCACGATGTTTTCCTTCACCGAAAGCTCAGGCTGATTTTTAGAGTTGAATAGGTGGGCTTGAACTCGCGTCTATAGAGGCGGAATCCGGCCACATTATCCACTACGCCATAATTGCTAAAATAAATTAGTTAAATTCACTTGGTTCTTCAGATTCGATGAGAAGGAAAGCATATCTGGAGTGCAGCAGCTGAAGTCTTCAGTGCAGAAGGGAATCCGCGCTCGCCTGCTCGAACTTTATCCACATTTAGAGAGCTATATCGATCAAGTACTGCCCAAAAAAGACACATTTCGAATTGTAAAATGGTAAGTCTCAAGTAATTTGAAAAAAATCTGCTTAAATTTTTAAAAGGTAATACGTAAAACTTGCTTACGCAATCACCGTTCGGGCCACACCGTAATTCATGTCATTAAAAAATACCAAGCATAGACCCCCGTCGTCCATACTTGAACAGCCCCATAGGTCCTTCAAGATAGATACTCAGATAGATAATTAACGAGAGATAATTAGTTAGGTATGTAGCTAGTTTTATTAAAAACTTTTTTGTTGTAAAATGGAATATTGTTAACCAGTGGCGTAGCTTGCCCTAGATGGGCCTTGTATCAAAATTTGTCGAGAGACCCCCACTACTAATTTATTATAAATAAGAAATATCGTAAAATTTAAATATAATTAACAAATAAGCAATTAGACATTATTGCTAGACTTTTTTCGCGCAAATTATCAAATAATTATTAGCTGAAGATTTTACGTTTTTGTAATTTTCTGCTTCTATACACAGTACTGACAAGTCTGATAGAAACTAAGCTTTAGAGTTTAGTCTACGGCCTAAAAACTTGACTGGGTATATTAATTTTTGTTTAATCACGTCGCGGCCCCTGTAGCCCGGGGCCCGATGTCATTGCGGTAACTACGCCCCTGGTGGTAATTGGCTTATAAAATTAGTTTGCACTTTTATCTAGACATTTCAGAAGATTAGAATGTGTGTTGTAACATATTTGTAATGTATTTACAGTCACGATCACATCGAAATAATGGTGAACAGTGCTGGAGAATTACTGTTCTTCCGTCACCGTGAGGGTCCTTGGATGCCGACGTTACGTCTTCTTCATAAATGTAAGTTTTTTTTTTTCAAATTGACTTATCGCTGTTGCTCTGAAGGACCTTAACAGCTTCATCGGACTTTGAGGGAAGCGCTCAAGGGGCTTAACCTGAATATGGTAGCCAGGGTTAGGGCACCAAAGTGGTACGAAACTCTGCCTGATCGGCTACCTGTGATAAAAATAATGTAAGAATGTATTTTAACAATATTTGTAGACGATATAAAAAAAATAACTTGGGAATTAAAACTTAAAATTCTATTTATTCGTAATACCGCCATCTACTGAAAAAAGATGGCAATATTGGTATGCTTTTATTTTCGAGAAACGACTATTGTTGAAACCGTTTCTGTTGTGTATTTTATAACTAGTTCTTATTATTATTCTGAAATGGGCTATGCAGGCTTGAACAGACTTATATCATTGTGACCTAGAAAGATATACGCTCCAAGAGAGCTGCGTGACTATGCAAATGGATGAAGATTGTATGGTTAACGTAAGCTTTTTGCAGATTTATGACATTCTAAAATGCCCTATACTTCTGCTTGGAAAATGAGGCGAATCTAACAAGATTAGTTGTTTTGCTAAAGTTGGGTCTTACTTATTCAAAGCTTAAGTTTAGCCCTATTTTGAACCCAACACTAAACCATAGTAAGCTGCTTACCCTCCTCGTTATGCCACTTTTTATCCAGGAGACACGTAGGGATGTTTTCACAGCATAGGATTTCGGATTTAAGATTATTTACGGGAATAATTATATCTACAACTAGTTTTTACACAATAGTTAATCTAATTAAATCTGTCGCTAATAGTTATAAACGAGTTACCCTCTACCATCATTTCCCTAATAAATTGTATCTATATGACAAATTTTATTGAAATCGTTCCATTTTTAAAGCACAAACTTTCATATTTACAGTAGGGATTATTTTCTCTTTTGACAGCAGTTTCAAACGATTTAACAAAAATGAATGTCATAAGGTTGGAGTAAAAATTAATCTAAACTATGCCTAGAGTATTAAACGTATGTTGTTATTATTATAAAAAATTAGTTGTGATATATATATTGTTTATTACAATATGTTAGGATAAAAATGTAAGACGGAACATTATTGTAAAATTTTTGAAGTGAAAACTTTTTCAGCCGCGTTGAGCGATTCTCGGTAGGGGAAAAACTTATAGATTCGCGTTACCGACAATGCTATGACGTCAGCCGTCAACATACTGCAGTATTTTAAATATAAAATGACGTTCAAGTGCTTTATAAGCTTCTTAGTTTCAATTAACAAATTATGACATTTTTATGATTTATACTATAATTGAAACATTAAAAAACATTTTTTTCAAATTTTCAAATTTTGACTTCTGTCGGCAGTCCCCATGCCTGGGTATTTTTTATGTATTATTGTAATTACTTTCCTATATACTCAACATATTATTTAACGTAAAAATTATATACTAAAACCTGACCAGACAATATATCTACGATTATAAAAAGCATCATTTAAATCGATTTGTTGGTTGTCGAGTTTTAAACCAACTTATGACGCATAGAAGTAATATTATAAAAGATTGTAAAGCTGTAAATAATATGACATATTTTGTGTTTCAGACCCGTTCTTTTTACCGATGCAGCAGGTGGACAAAGGGGCAATTCGTTTCGTACTCAGCGGTGCTAATATAATGTGTCCTGGACTGACTTCACCAGGGGCGAGGATGTCGTCAGTTGAGAAGGGTCAAGTTGTCGCTGTCATGGCCGAGGGAAAGGAACACGCCCTAGCAATAGGGACGACTGCTTTGTCCACTGACGACATGTAAGATCTAGTTCGATGACATAAAATTAACACTTTGAAAAAGATATTTTTTTTATCGCTATTAAAATGACGTTTTCCGTTTCTTTACAATGAATTGTTAACTTGAGTAATTTTAATTTTATTATGTAGGTAACTTCCGTAACGCAACTTCCGTTACATTTTTAAAACGAAAGGCGCTCAGCAGAGCAGCCGAGACCAATATGGCGGCGCCCATGGCTCGCACCAGCTAACTCATCAGTTTAGCCCTGTTGCGATTTCACCGTGTCCCCCATTAGTTCGTAAGCTTAGCAGCATTAAGTAGTCTGTAATTCCAATGTATATTTGTTTGTAAAAACAATTGTAATAATTACAATATTTGTTAATTGTAATATATATTTTTTTTTAATAAATGACTGCGTAGACTGCGACGCTCTTGTGCTAAGCTGCACGAGCAGATATGCCAACTCATCAGTTTTACTTTAAAAACATACATCATTCGTATGTCGGCAGATTAAAATAGAATCTCGTATGTAGAAACACAGATTTAGAGTGTGGCAAAGATCATTTTAGTAGGTTTTTAGCACCCCGAAATTCATGTTTCCAATTTACTTCACTTGTGTACAATATAATGAAATCATGTCATGAATAAAAACGATTACACAATAGACTAAAATCTCGTCAAAATCCTTATATATTGTTGTCTAGGTACCTAAGTAATATTTTAATAACTTACGACTTATTTTTTTTTTCAGAGCTAAAGTGAACAAAGGCGTGGGGATTGAAAATTGTCATTACCTTAATGATGGTCTGTGGCAAATGAAACCAGTGAAGTAACTATCAAGGATGCGAATCACACCGTGTTTACTTATTATAATTTATTTACTAAGCTTCTTGTGAAATTAAATTAGTCTACCTATCTAATGTGTTATTCTTTTCTTACTCCTCTCACTTTAAACGTAATAATGTTGTGATCATTTATGGGTACCTACATATTTTTAATTTTTATTTGATTGTCATAGCGAAGTATTTGGATAGTTTGACACAGATTAATTTTTACTGCGAGTTATATTTGATAATGTTTTAAATAACATATAAGTAGATCGCGTCTATAGTATAAGGTTTTACAGAACTTTAAATTGACGAAATAAAAAAGCCGCATACAACTACAAACTGCGATGTATGTGGGTAAATAAAAAAAGTTGGCCGTCACGGAGCGCTTGGTAGGTGATAAACATCAAACATGATTTGGCGTCACGGTAAATGAGACGGTTTAACTTTCAAGGCCCGCCAATAAATGTTTTGTATCAAAAACCTGGTAACATTTTAATATAATTCACACATGCCATATATTTTTAACATAGTTTTTTATAAAGCATTTGATTTGTCTTTGTTTTTTTTTTTAGAATTTTAGATAGCCTTTAGACCTCTTAGATCCCCTTGTAATGTACTGACTAATAATTTAAATGCGAATATATCTACACTGAACGAACCCAATATGGTGTTATTATTTTTGATTACCTTACATATAAAGATTAAAAATAAGGATTCCCAGGGGCTTTTTTGAATATATCTGTTCAAAACATTGTCCAAGCATTTTTCTTATTATAGGTATGTAAAAATGTGCAAAGATAAACGGTTCCGTACTTTTTCCTTATCTGTTTACTAACGGATTATATATATATATATTTTAATTTTCTTTAGTAGCTATTGATGACCTTTAGTTTCACCAATAAATTATAAATTATTTCCTCAAATATTTAATAATCAATTTAAATTCAGATTTCTCGGCAAAATTTACTTTAGTTAACGACATTCTTTCTGACCCCATGTACTAAAATACATTATGTAAAATGACACAATAGGAACATAATGGAGAGTGAAATAACAACTTTATGAATAAAAAAATGTAAGTTTCATGATTCACTATCACTTAAATCAAGTACTAGCTAAAAAGTAACTTCATTTCGAATACGTGTCATATATTCTAAAAAATAATAATACGTAGAGTTTTAATTTTGTATTTCTTATTTTGATGGTGTAAGTAAATGCATCAAATAATTACGTTAGGTAATGAATAATGAAATAACTTTTATATGATAAAAAATTTATTATGTTAAGCTGCTGTTAAAACTTGAAGTTGAACTTTGTTCCGTAAATTGAAACGTTAGTTGTTGTAAAAATGGCGGCAGCGATTGTTAGTTCGGCTCGTCAGGGTAAATAAATTATTTTTTAAATTCATTATAAATTAAAAACAGTGATTGATACCTTTTAAAACATTTTTAAAATCTTGGCAGTAAATTTATTTCTTGTGAAATTTATTACTTTTTGAGTTGCAACTTTGTTTCATGTGACGTTGAATATCAGCTGTTTGTGAACAGTTTTTTGGTTATTACGTGTTATTGTTACAATTCATTAAAGATAATTATTGAATAATGTTAAACATAACAACAAAATGTAACTTATATAGTCTATAACAAGAGATTATGCAATGAAGGACAAAATATTACGAGTTCAAAGTTCAAGTTACTGGCATAGAAGTTTGTTTTGATTTGTTTTTAATTGTATTTAGTATTTTAATTTACAGTGGGGAGGCTAACAAACGCTGCAAAGAGGCTTTATTCAGATGTATATCCTAAAATAACGACACATTATACAATACATCCTCGCGATAAGGATCCAAGATGGAAAGGTGAGTGATAACCTTGCTGTGGTATTGATATAAAAATAATTTACGTCACTCTTATTAACGATTTTATCTGTATTTAATAATTATTATTTAGTAATATTTTTTTTCTACTTAATTTTAATTTGTATTTTTATTTATGAAATATGTAGTCGGGCATTTCTGTTTAAATTATTTATGAGCATAAATTTTAATTGTAATTTTCAAATGCTTAGAAATAAATATGGAGCGTGTGGCAGAGGAAACCGATATTTTAATTATCGGTGGGGGTCCAGCTGGCATGTCTGCAGCTATCAGGGCACGTCAGATTGCAGAGGAAAAGGGGGCTGTGAGTACAAATTCTCATAGTGTAGCATTTGTTAAGCCTTGTTAAAATAGAAGAAATCAGTTTTACTGTCTATATAGTAGAGAGAGACAAACTTCTTAGCATTCCATGGATTCACCGTGCGGGTGCCGGGTCATTAGTTTGTCAGTTTATCTTTGTGTGTAAACAGTAAACAATTACTTATTTTTTAGATTTTAATTTTAGTGAGCCAAAAAATTATGTTACAGACCCATACTTCACTGAAATGTGATTTAATGTAAAATGAAGATTTGGTTGAAGATACTAAAATGCCATATATGAAATGCTGACTGGAAATGAATTACATGTTTCATAAGTTACTAATAGGTGTTTGCTATCATTAGGTGTTTATATTCCCAGTTCTTACACCAACTATCGCCAAAATACTTTTATAGTGTGAGCAGGTAGAAACTTTAACCAAATCTGTAAGCTACATGACTTTGATATATTCTCTACTAATTTAGTATCTGCTAGAAGACAGAGCTGAGCTTGGACTTTTTTTGTTAATCATGTCATCTTATAATATCTATTATTCAATGTTCAATATCATTTTCTCTTTTTAAATTTAGGATAAAATAAGTTAGATATAACATTGTGACTTATTTCACATGTGTATTTCCTAGAAATCTAATCTATTCATGAAAATCTGTAATTGGCTAATTATTGTATATTCTTAGTGCTATATCATTTTATTGCTGTAGATTTTCCATATAAATAAATAAAAAAAAAACCTAATTTACAATTTAAATGTGTGATATTAAAGAAAATCCTACCATTATTGATAATGTTCTAACTTTATAAATTTAAATTATATGTAATTTTCAGGAAGTTAGGGTGACTCTACTTGAAAAAGCTGCAGAGGCCGGTGGTCATATTCTATCAGGAGCTTGTGTGGACCCCATAGCCCTTAATGAACTTATACCAGATTGGAAAGACAAAGGAGCACCTATGAACACACCAGTAACCTCTGATAAGTTTGGATTATTGACAAAATCTGGCAGGATACCTTTACCAGCTTTCCCTGGTAAATATATTATAATGTATATATATGTATTATGATTTTTGACATACAATTATTATGAGTTTAGAATTAAATATTTGATTACATAAGATTTCAACTATTAATATCTTTAATATTCTATATTAAAACTAATGTTTCAGAGATGGGGATGTTATTGTTAGATTTGTTTGTAATTTTAAAATCTGCCATTTGACATTTAAAATTCGAGTGTCTGTTTGTAATGTCAAAATTATTCTTTTTTTACTAAATAGATATGAATGTATATACTAAACCTATAACAAAATATAATTTTTAAAGTTTGTGTCCGTTTGTTCTGGGTAATCTCCGAAACGGCTGGACAGATTTTGATGGGCACTTTTTTTGGTAGATAGCTGAAGTTACTCTGGGTAACTTAGGGTACATTTAGTTTACGAAAATAATTAGGAAATGAAAAGGATGTGAAAAAAAATTAAAACTCCCAAAAAAATAAATAACATCCATTCAGTGCACGGTTTTACGGGCAAGTACTGGAATAATTGAGAAATATTTTTACTTTATCTTAGTACTTAAAAAAGATTAGGGTTTCATATAAAAAAAATAAAACTAATTCAAGAATATATGAAACCCGGCACACAGCTACTATACATATATATTGGTATAATATAACTTATTAATTTTTTTTTTAACTTCAGGCTTGCCAAATTACAATCATGGCAATTATGTTGTCCGATTGGGTCATCTCGTGAAGTGGCTTTCTGAACAAGCTGAAGCTGTTGGTGCTGAGGTAAACCATGTTTTTCTGAGCACTATTTAGGAATGTGGTAGATTAGTTACAAATTATGGCCTTTGGAGTGGAATGTAACAGTTAAGTAGTGTTGTGAAAAAAAATCACATAGTTTCTAAGCACCTTTGAAGTCGTTATTGAAATATTGTTCTGGTGTCATTAGGCTTTGTTGTTTATAATTTACTATGGCCACTAATACAAGTTATTTAGGGCAGACTTTGTATTATTTTTCTAAAATTCAGTATTTACACAACATTGATGTTCACCATTTCATAGTTTTTCAAATGTCAATACACTTGTGCACAATATCTAAACTATATCACATATAAAAGGCACCAAAATTATGACCATTGACTTTTATTAACAAGGACTAGGAAATCAAAATCCTTTTTTTTTTAATATGGCTCCGTGCTTTGACCACAATCTCACCTGATGTTAAATGACGATGTGGTCCAGGATGGTAAACACACTAAGCCTAGACGCACCGGTTCTCAAGTGTTGCTGCCGGAGCACACTTATTGGTATTTGGCGACAGGTTTTCAAACTTGAGGGTGGTAGCTACTCAGGCTAATGATTTCCTCGCGATGTTTTTTTCTTCATCAGAAGCTCAGGCCGATTTTAGAGTCTGATAGGTGGGGGGTCGAATTCGCGTCGATTGACTCTGAATCCGGACGCACAATCCGCTGCGCCATCATGGCTTCAAAAATCAAAAATCCTACTTGGATTAATCAGGTGTGGCCAGGGTGTGCCGGTGCAGAGCTCTTGTACCGTGATGATGGGTCACTCAAAGGTGTGGCGACAGGGGATGTCGGTATCGCTAAAGACGGTAGCCCAAAGGACATGTTCGAGAGAGGCATGGAATTCCACTCGAAGATAACTATATTTGCTGAAGGTATTTCATCTATTCGAAGGTTCAAATTTTTTTTTTAAGAAACAATGAAAAAGCAAAAACAATGTTAAACTTTTCGACTGTAGAATTATTACATTCTCCTGTTTATATGGTATTGTTACGAAGTGAAATTTAACTCCTTAAGCAACTAACTTGGCGTTTACGCCATCTTTCCATTGTTTTCCTATTGTCTCATTCTATGGGTAATCGACAGATTAAATATACAAAAAAAAATTAAATTGATAAATGTCGTTCACTTGAGATCCACATGAACTGTATATAAAAAAAAAAAATCAAACCATCTTACACACGTACGTGATGATGCACAGCCACGACTTCTTGGTTGCACGGTCAGGCTGGAATGAGAGACTTGGAAGACCCGGGGTCTGCACACGACCCCGGCTGATACAACACTGAACTGGTCCGTACACGCACCTACGGCGGAGACAACACTGGCCCTTTTTTTTTTAATCTAGCTAACGCTGTTGACCTGAAGGGCTTTTACAGCTTCACCGTGACTTTGTGGGCGAGTGCTGAAGGCACTCAACCACAAAAGGTAACTAGCACAAGGGTTAGCAAAAGAGTACGAATCTCGGCTTGGCCGTTACCTGATTGTGAAAACTCTAGCGGAATTTTGATCCTAGCTAGAAAAAAAACACACACACACAACTATGTACCTGTGTGTCGTGCAGGAGTATGTGTACGGTGATACTCTCGATCCCCGTTGCAGTCCGTTTTTATAGGGATTGCGTTAATACGTGATTCATTTTGTTAGGCGGGTAGTTGTCTCCTTTTTTTTTTTAACGGGGGGAAATGCATTTACGCACTACCCTTATCTATTGTATCTGGAGGATCAGAGTCCCTCAGATACAATAGATAAGGGGGCACGGAGTGACGAGCTCCGTGCCAGTGTGGGACTCACCCGGGCGTGAAGCGCCCGGAATTACCCACTAAAACCCCCCGGAGCCGTCCGCCGCATTTGTGTTGGGGGCGATACGGGGTTGCTTTCGCATGTCGCCGCGTCGCCCCCTGCAGCGAACCCACCAGGCCCGTCAGTGCAATGGCCCGATGGGGATGGAGGAGAAAAGTTCCCCTCCACCACTTAGCCCGCCTCTTGAGGAGAGGCACGACCTACTGGTCGACAGTCCGGAGGCAGGATAGAGTTCCCGCCCCCATGAAGAAAAAGGAAAGGGAAGAAAGGGATAGAGCAAAGACGGGCCAGAACAAAGAAGAATGAGCCCGCCTTTGCGGGTAGTTGTCTCCTAACAGTATATTCATTTTTGAGGAAGCGTGCACATTCTTAGATCTCGTTTTTAGCTTCTAATATCTATCCCTTACTAATAATTTGTCTTACAGATTTAAACTCATAGTAAAGAAGTTCTATGTAGTTCAATCTGATATTAAGTGACAATTTGCCTGAAGATTGTTATGCTGTGTTCTAAGTAATTTTGATATATCGACCGATAAATAGGTGTTTAGCGGCAAAGTTTTAGCTTTGGTTGAGGTTGGCTAGCAGGACGAGTATATGGTCAATGGTTCAGACTTATTATACGATTTGAATTCACATTAGTTTTAAATATCAATATAAGTAGTATTTATTAACCCCTTGAGCACTAACCTGGCGTTTACGCCAGCTTTCCATTGTTTTCCTATTGTCTCATTTTTATGGGTAATCGACATATTAAATATTAAAAAAAACAATATGAACTCGTACCATCGTGCTACAGACCAGATCCTACATTGAAATTAAACTTTACAGGCACTTGATTGACCCAATCAATTACGGTTAACATTTTCCAATACACGATAATATTATTTAAACTCCCTACAGTCGCTACATCTGATCGTACAGTATTACATAAAAAAAAAAAAAAATTATTTTCTACGCTTATCACTGTATTAATTCTTACAACCCTGGATTTACACTCGCTCTTGATTGGATAATTTCATAGTTGATTATTTTTTAATTCTTGCATGTCTGTACATGTCAAAGCCCCCTATTGATAACCAGCGTTGCTGTGTCTACCGCAGGGTGATGCTGCAACAAGTAGCTGAATGGGGGGCTGTTGTTGGATTCATTCGTAACTATTTAAAATGTGTGTTTTTGTATTTGTAATCTATACATTTATTATCCAACAATAAATTTCTTTCTTTCTTTCTATTACAACCGTACTGTCACTGAGAAATCTTCATTTTAAAAATATATTGTATAATTTTTTTTTTTTTTTTTAGCAAAAATTAACAGATCAATTTGCATTGATACGATTTGAAAAATAAGTAAAGATCGTTTTTGTTTTAGGTTGTCACGGTCATCTGACAAAAATGGTATCCGGCAAATATAACCTTAGAGAGAAAAGCGAACCACAATCATATGGTATCGGTTTGAAAGAGCTATGGGAAGTGAAACCTGAAGTAAGTGATTGTCTTTTTTTTTTTTTGAGATTTGAAATGTTGATGGCTCAGTGTTAGTGTGCTCGAATACCATACAGATGGACGTAGGTTCCAATTCCATCTATCCTATTTAATATGAACTTTTGCTTTAACATCACTAGGAACATAATAATCATGTTTACCCGGAGTCACTTCAGGTATCTACGAAAAAAAGTGTCCGTCAAAATCGGTCCAGCCGTACTGGTTACAAACACACAGATAGACAAAAATGTAAAAAAATTGTATTTTTTTTATAGGTATCATATATATATACAATTTCATTTATTACTAGGTTGCGCCCGCGGTTGCGCACACGTTTCTTATGTTCTTCACTGCGTTTTAATTTTTTTACGCGGAACCCTAATTATTTTCTAAAATATAAAGTACCCTAAGTAACCCGCAGTAACTGCTGAAGTTATCTACCAAAAAAGTCCTGTCTAAATCCATCTAGCTGTTCTGGAGATTACCCGGAACAAACAACATACAAACAGACAAAAATTAAAAAAAAAAATTTTGGTATACGTATCGTATATACATTCATATCTATTTGGTAAAAAAAATTGACATTACAAACAGACACTTCAATTTTATTTATTAGTATAGAATATAGATTAGTATCAATATATAAAGTTTGCTACATAATGTACCGAGTAAAAAAGGTGAAAGTTCTCCTTAGTAGTACTGGGACAAATTTTGAGGTTAATGTAAAAAAAAAAAGATGTAACCATTTTCCAGAACCATAAACCAGGGTTAGTGGAGCACACGATAGGGTGGCCCTTAGATAAAAACACGTACGGTGGTTCATTTATATACCATCTAAATGTGGCTGAGGGCGAAGCTCCACTAGTAGCTACGGGCTTCGTCGTTGGACTCGACTATTCCAACCCTTACCTGAGCCCGTTCAGAGAGTTCCAGAGGTTTAAACTACATCCCTATGTGAAGCCCATGTTTGAAGGTAAATCTATACTAATAATAAAATTCTAAATTTCTCGTGTCTGGACATTTTCGATTTTTGCGTAAATAATTATTGTAAGGGACTAAAAATAGCTAATTAAACATACTGCTATCATTTTAGAAATGTCTGTCTGTTTGATTGTTTGTTTGTTTGTGCAAGTATCAATTAGAAAGTACTAAGTTTATTTTGAAAATTCAAAAGAATTATTATAAAGCGTATTTCGGAGTAACATCCAAACTTTATTTCATTAAAATCGGTCCAATCAATCAAAAGTTATAGTAATTTGAATGACACGCGGTGACGTTAGTATGAAAGAAGAGTTTCTAAGTAAATGCGTTTTAGTCTTATTCGAGAACAAAAAAATTGATGGGTTGATTAAAATAGAACAAAATGACATGACATAAAATATATGTATAGTATATAAATAATAAATATCTAAGACATCTATACTAATAAATAAAAATGAAGTGTCTGTTAGTAATGTCACAATTAATTTTTTTCTAATAAATAGATATGAATGTATACTCGATACTTATACGAAAAGTGAAATTTTAAAAAATTTTATTTGTTCGTTCCGGGTAATCTCCGGAACGGCTTGACTGATTTTGACGGGCACTTTTACTCTGGTAGATAGCTGAAGTTTTTCCGGGTAACGTAGGGTACTTTTAATTTTTTGAAAACACTTAGGGTTCCGCGTAAAAAACAAAACTCATAAAAGATTGAATGAAGTCCTATTCAATGCACAGTTTTACGGGCAAGTGCATGTTTATATTTGATCTTAGGTACTAAACAAAACTTAGGGTTCCGTATGTAAAAAAAAAATGCAGTGAAGAATATATGAAACGCGGGCACACAACTAGTATTTACAATAAAGTTGTTTACAGTTAGGCTATATGAGTATGACTAAAGCATAATTTTAGACATTTTTGAGTCTGCACTTTAAGTAAAAAAATGATAAGTTAAACTCTTCACGGTTCGGTCCGTCCGTGTATTAACAGCATTAGTCGGATTATAACTTGAGAATCATTAAACCGATTTACATTATTAATTTTTTTTTTTTAACATACATATATTTATTATCTGGTCAGGGTTTAGTTTATATTTTGTAACGTTAAAAATAATATATACGGGTATATAGGAAATGTAATCAGAATAATAGAAAAATAAAATGATCATGAACATCTATATCCTTTTTCTTAAATTGTATAAAAAAAGCAAGGTCTATCAGTATGTCTGTCTGTTTGTATAAGCGAGCAGAGCCGCGGGTACATAGCTAGTATACAAGATGTAACATAATAAACGTACACTGTGAAAGTAGTTTGTTAAGAATCGGCTACTGAATCGATTTCACATATTTTTAATAAAGACAGTTTTTTTTCCTAAAAATATCTATACTAATAAATAAAATTGAAGTGTCTGATTGTAATATCAAGAACATTTTTTTTACTAAATAGTCACGAATGTATATATGGTAACTATTCCAAAAATACAATGTTTGTCTGTCTGTCTGTTTGTAAAGGGTAATCTCCGGAACGGCTGGACCGATTTGGACGGGACTTTTTTTGGCAGATAACTGAAATTATTCCGCGTAACTTTTATTATTTTAAAATAATTAGGGTTCCGTATAATAAAAATAAAAACACAGTGAAGAATATATGAAACGCGGGCGCAGCCGTGGGCACACCACAGCTAGTTTATAAATAAGTAACTGAATTACCTCCTCATTGAATCGTTTGTCTCGTGACGTCACGTGACTGTACGTATATTTGTAATACGGCCATATTACTCATCCGTAATGGTTATAAATAATGTTCATAAATAAACAATATCACAAAACACATGCAAGTAAACGTGTTCGTATGTACGTATGTTTGTTCTATGAATGTTCTAATTGGAATGATTAAAGGATTTGTGTTATTCCTGTTATAAAGAACTAGCTGCCCTCCGCGGTTTTTACCCGCGTACTTCCCGTTCCCGTAGGGTTTCCTGAATAAAAGCTATCCCATGTCACACTCAAATTTCATTCAAATCGGTCTAGTATTTTTTACTTTTATTCGTTACATACAGACAACATACGAATCTTTCCTCTTTATAATATTAGTATAGGATAGTATTTGTATGTCAGGCGGCACCCGAATCGCGTACGGGGCTCGGGCGCTAGTTGAAGGCGGTTGGCAATGCTTGCCGGTGCCGGTGTTCCCCGGCGGGATGCTGACCGGCGACACAGCCGGTTACCTTAACGTGCCACGTATCAAGGGCACACATAACGCTATGAAAAGCGGTATGTATTCCCGACTCATCCATTATATGCTTAGTTCTTCATTATAACTTGAGCTAATGGAGGAGGCTGTGCGTATGTATCGAGTCGCTATTACCCGTCATCGGCCTAGGAGGATTCCGGGCTCTTGGAAGAAGCTGGGCTGGTCCGATAGCTGGGCTGATCTTGGGCGGACAACATCTAGTAGTCCGAATCAGAAATGAAGATTTCCGAGGACATTGCTTGAAGATTTCCCAAACTTAGTGGTTATGGGCTGGGGCCAACGGGTTCTCGAATGGCTGCCGCGTGCTGGAAGACGTAGCGACCTGGTGAAACTCGCGGGAAACCGTTGGATGCGGTTGCTGTAAGACCGGTCATCGTGCAGATCTATGTCCAGCAGTGGGCGTCTTTCGCTTGAATGGATGAATGGAGCCTAAGGCTGAGTCCACACCGATAGGTGTGTTCACTTTTTTTAAACGAAAACTTCTTTGCCGTTGTTGACTGATTCTCGGTTTGAAAAAAACTTAGTTCACGTTAACTACAATGCTATGACGTCAGCTGTCAACATGCTACAGTATGTCAAATATAAGATGACGTTTAAGTGCCTAGAGATAAATACTAAAATGTATACTTACGCAGCCTATCGTATGTTTTAATTATGAATATCTATAGGAAAATTTATATAAATATTCCTCGGAGCGCCAATAGATGTAAAAACCAGACAACTATTATAGTTTGAATGTTAGTTTGTTTAGATTAGCTTGACGATAAGCCTGAAAGCTCTAGATTCAATCACTCTTACCATCTTTAGTTGCATCACGTGCTATTACGAAATGGGCGCTTTTTTTTACAGATCTTTAAGTTTTAAGATAAATACAAAAAAAAATAAGAACCCTTGCGGTATTAAACTCTGTCCAACTGCAGTATTCACATCCGTTTTTTGAGCGAATCCCAGATATAGAGGTCTACTTCAGTGCTAAAGTGTTGGAACCTCAGCATGAGTTCCAGTTATGGAGTTTTCACACTTGTCTTGGTCCCACTTGTCCTGGTCCCACTTATCCAGGTCCCACTTATCTAGGTCCCACTTGTCCAGGTCCCACTTATCTAAGTCCCACTTGTCCAGGTCCCACTTATGCAGGTCCCACTTATCCAGGTCCCACTTATCCAGGTCCCACTTATCTAGGTCCCCCTTGTCCTGGTCCCACTTATCCAGGTCCCGCTTATCTAGGTCCCACTTTTCTTGGTCCCACTTATCCAGGTCCCACTTATCTAGGTTCCACTTATCCAGGTCCCACTTATCTAGGTCCCACTTGTCTTGGTCCCACTTATCCAGGTCCCACTTGTCTTGGTCCCACTTATCCAGGTCCCACTTATCTAGGTCCCACTTGTCTTGGTCCCACTTATCCAGGTCCCACTTGTCTTGGTCCCACTTATCCAGGTCCCACTTATCCAGGTCCCACTTGTCTTGGTCCCACTTATCCAGGTCCCACCACTTGTCTTGGTCCCACTTATCCAGGTCCCACTTATCTAGGTCCCGATTGTCCAGTTCCCACTTATCCAAGTCCCACTGCATATAAAAATATACCATGTGGATTCTGTTGTGGTTAATTGTTATTTTATATTATTTATGCAATTGTAAAGCGTAGAAAGAAGTCTCATTTGCTATAGAAGGTCATCTCGGTTACTGCGATTCTAGGGTATTTTAAGGTATTTACGTTTTTTTTTTATTAAATGTTGATTTGTGTTCCATTTAGGTATGCTAGCTGCTGAAGCTGCAATGGATCTGATCCTGTCGGGAGAGGCCACTCATGAGAGCGGAGTGGTCCCAACACTCTACGAGGACAAACTTAAAGATTCTTACGTTTATAAGGAACTAAAGGTTAGTTACGAGTAAACATATCGACACACTTTTGCATACAGAAACACACATACATTTGAACATACAGACGCACACATGTAAACAGTCTTATATGTTTTTAATAATGATAAATTCTGTTTTTGGCTCTATTTTTAATGAATAGTTTAAATATAGTTTTATTTTGAGCTGTGAATTTTAATGCAAATAAATAAATAAAAAACTATACATATATATTTATCTATATAAATATATATATATATATATATATATATATATATATATATATATATATATATATATATATATATATATATATATATATATATATATATATATATATATATATATATATATATAGGAAAACTTTGTATACACCAATGATTAAGGTCATTTATATATCTATATACAAATAGGTAAAGTTAAAACAGTTCATTTTTCTCTTTGTTTGTCAATTGATTTTCTTTATTATATATTTTATTTTATTTATTTATTTTAACTGTTTAGCTTTAGTGTTATTAATAAAAAAAAAATATTCGGGAACAGTTTATTTTCTTTAAATATTCATTTAACATATAATTAAATCGGGAAGAGTTATATATTTTTACTATTAACAATAATATATGTACAAAAATTTTAGTAGTTTAGTTTTGAAGCGATGATGGCGTAGCGGGTGGTAGTGGGGTCGGATTCCGCGTCAATCGACGCGGGTTCGATTTCCACCTATACGACTCTAAAATCGGCCTGAGCTTTTCGTGAAGGAAAAAAACATGGTGGTAGGGCATGTCCGCCTGGGTAGCTACCACCCTCAAGTTTGAAAACCTATCGCCAAATACCAATAGGTGTGTTCCGGCAGCGTCACTTGAGAACTGGTACCTAGGTTTAGTGTGTTTACCATCCTGGACACATCGTCACTTAACATCAGGTGAGATTGTGGTCAAAGCACTGAGCATATATCGTGTAAAAAAAATTGTTTGTATTTTTAGCAAGTACGTAACTGTAGGCCGTCGTTCCATTCGAAGTTTGGGATCTATGGTGGTGTTTTATACTCGGGTTTCAGCTCCTTGGTCCGGGGGAAGGAACCTTGGACCTTTACTCATGGCGGTTAGTGCCTTTTTAAATAATCAAAATTAAAAAAAATCTTTATTCAGTTTAGGCCCTAATAAGGCGTTTATAAATATTATAACACTACCACCGCTTCGGAAAACAACATAGTCGAGAAGAGCACAGGCAAGAAACTCGATCTGGATCCTATTTTTTTAATTATTCAAAAGTGTCTGTTTGTAATATAAGATAGCTATATAAAAAAAAAAAAAAATTGTCTGTCTGTCTGTCTATCTGTTTGTTCCGGGTAATGTCCGGAACGGCTGGACCGATTTTGACGGGACGTTTTTTTGATAGACAGCTTAAGTTACTCCGCGTAACTTGGGGTACTTTAGTTTTAGGAAAATAATTAGGGTTCAGTTTTAAAAAAATTAAAACTTATTGAAGAACATAAGAAACGCGGCCGCAGCCGCGTGCACACAGCTAATATTTAAATAAAAACTATAACAAACCCATTGTTGTTACAACCACTGTTAGCGGGTGCGCACAGAGAGGGGTGTAAATTCCAGATATCACTATCGTTCACGTAATGCTCCACCCTGTAATAACCTTCTGAGATTAAGACTTGCTTGACATAATACATATCATCACGCCTTTCTCCCGTGGGGGTAGGCAGAGATTACGTCCTTCCACTTGCTACGATCTTGACACACCTCTTTCGCTTCCTCTACTTTCATGAGCGCTTTCATACATGCTCGTCGGTTATGAGTACTTTTTCCCTGGCTTTTATTTAACACGTGATTGATTTGGTCTAGATACGTTCGCCTAGGTCGACCCTTACCGACTTGCCCATTCATCCTCGCCTTATAAATTCGTTTCGTCAATCTTCTCTCACCCATCCTCTCTACATGCCCAAACCAACTAAGCAAACCTTTCTCTATTTCGGTCCCCACATCCTCTACCACACCACAGCATAATACTTGAACTTATTGTCAGGTAAATCGGTAATGTTACTCGGGATCTTATTGTAAAACCGAATACTATTACCTATAAAGCTTTTATTAGACTTATTAAAGTTATAACGATCATTTACCAGATCACGCTTGTTTCATTTTTTTACGAACATACATTAAGTTATCGAAGTTTTGTATTGGGAGGGCAAAGTTAAGATATCATATTTTTGAAACTTGTTCTTTAGGGATTCGCGAGGTCCCATGTTGTATATTGCTCGAACAGTTCTCTTTTGTAACGTAAAAATGGTGTCTACCTCAGCTGCTGTACCCCACAGCAAAATACCGTAAGACATTAGTCTATGAAAGTAACCTAGGACGTCCTCGATCAAGTCGAGATACGTTCGCCTGGGACGACCCTTACTAGCTTGCCCGCTCACCCTCCCCTTATAAAATTGTATCGTCAATCTCCTTTCATCCACCCCCTTTACATGCCCAAACCAATTAAGCATCCGTTTCTCTATCTTTGTCACAACGTCCTCTCACGTTCCCTTATTCATTACTTTATCTATCATTCTTATTTCAGCTATCACTATTGATTATTGATGATAATGATAAATAAAGAATAAATTTCATAAACAATTGGTTATTTTAAATTTTATTTAGTGTATTGGTTTAGTGCAAGTCTGCCCAATCCTATGCCCGCGGGCCATAAAGTTGTCAGCTTAGGATTTTCGAATGGCCCGCGTAAGTAAACCATGTTCCTACCGACTTGAGTCTTGCGTACTGTTATAGGACGTGTTAAGAATGTCTTTTTTAAAAAAAAGAACTTTTAATCGCGGAGAACTTTTAATAGATTTAATAGAAATATAGATTTGGAAATATGTTTCCGCAGAGGATATGATTATCTTTAGGCAACCGTCCAGGATGAAAGCTCAAGTCCGACTGACTGATCTGTGTTTGTTTCCTAAGAGCTAAGGGAGTTATGCTGACCTGGGATTGTCAGGGCAGCATTAAGGCATACATAGCGGGGGTATAACAGTACGCGGTCACTAACTTAAGATTTTTATGAAAAAATCTATTTAGATCTCAGTTGCGGAAAAAAACCGCATACTAGTAACTGAACAACATCTATTCCATTCAACCATAAGAAGTCCACTGTTGGACATAGTTCTCTCCCAATGAGGAGGCCATTGCCATAATCGGCACGCTTGGCAGGCGAGTTGGCAATCGCAGTAGGTGCTTGTGATACTCAGAGGATACTGCTGGCTTTTCTCTGGTTTTTATCCCTTAGTCGCCTTTTATGACTCCCACGGGAAGATATGGGGTGGTACTATTCTTGGCCAGCACCACAAGGAATAACAATCTATCAGCTCAATTGCTATCAACACCCAATTTATTAGACACTATATTACAACAAGAGCTATGTCTGAAATCGCATTGATTATAAGTATCGGTTACATACCACAATTTTTATTTACACTATTTTTGGCATAAAGTGAATTAAAAATCGATCATTTTCGGGAAAAAAAAACATCGACATCCCTAGGATGTTGATCAGTGACGTCACGAACAAATTTTTATTTGAAATTACTTTTTTAGGGCACTTAACTTTATCTACAAAAATATGAAATCTAATTGTAATTCTATATCAATGTAGGAACAAAATAAAGAAACATTTCGTATTATAGTAAACAATAGCAACAGTTTGTGGTTCGGCAAAAAATTCTGAACCGTCCTTTTGGTCCCGACTGATAAAAAAAGTTGAGCAGCCTTGGATTAGTATCAAAATTGGGTTGTTGTTTTTTTTTATAATGACAGGCGCTGACTACAGTAAGTTGAAAGCGGCTAAAGAAAGTAAACCGATAGAATATCCTAAACCGGACGGAGTTATCACTTTCGATCTGTTATCTTCCGTTGCTTTAACAGGTACGTAATGTATTTATCTATATCTCTACAAATAGATACAATTGGAGTGTCTGTTTGTAATGTCAAAATAACATTTTTTTACTAAATACATATATATGATAACTAAAAGAAAAATACAATTTTTAAATTATTTTTCTGTGTGTTTCTCCCGGTTAATCTCCGGAACGGCTGGACCGATTTTGACGGATCGATTTTCGATAGATAGCTAAAGTTACTCCGCGTAGCTTAGCGTACTTTTATTTTTCGAAAATAATTAGGGTAAAGAAATTAAAACTCATGAAATTATTGGCAGGTATTTGGATTTGTGAGAAATATCTTTGCTTAATATTAGTAGCAAAAAAAATTATTTGTAAAATAATTAAGGTTCCTTATAGAAAAAATTAAAAACTATATTACGGAGTGTAAATTAATATGAAACGCGGGTGCAGCCACGGGCACACAGTTAGTAATAAGTAATATTTTACTAAAGTTTTATGTAATTATAGTTTTGAAGGTGAAATCGTTACTGTTGTTACTGCATTCTGAACTAATTTGTATCTCCAGAAATGACTGCGAAAGATGATTTTTGATTTTTTTTCTTGAGTTTTTTTCAGTAAATTTTTGTAATTTTGGTATATATATATTGATATATATATATATATATATATATATATATATATATATATATATATATATATATATATATATATATATATATATATATATATATATATATATATATATATATATATATATATATATATATATATATAACATAGGTACTAATCACGAAGCGGACCAGCCTCCACATTTGACACTTAAAGATGACACTGTGCCGGTTAAGAGGAATCTCGGCGTATTTGACGGACCCGAAGCCAGGTTCTGTCCAGCGGGTATGTTATTTTTTTTTTGGTAAAATATCTATACAGTCATATATTGCATGTTAATGAATTCAAATACTATTAAATTCCAAATTAAAATCGCGCTACGAACTCGTCTTCTTAGATAATGGCAATATGTGTATAAACAATTATTTGTGCCAGTGTCATCCGAGTTAGATGTATTTTCAATCATGTATCAGCGTTCTACTCGAACTTTCCATGGAGCTTTGTCGGCACCTCGGAATAAATGTTACTCGTTATTTTCTATAACAAAACTTAAGCACAAATCACAATAACTATATCACACAAAACGGCACCAAGATTACGTGATATAGAGTCAAATACTCAAGTTTAATGAATTAAAGAAAACAACCGCTACATGTCAGACTGAGATCCCGCCAAAAAATCCCGTCACGAACTCATGACGTGTCGTTGTTTGTTTATAATTTATTACTGCTCTGAATACAAGCCCTTTAGGTTCAATTTCGTATTATTGTTTTGTTACTAATATCCAATGTTCCAACAAAGTGACGGTCATTTGCTAAGCGTTCCAAGGGTGTTGGGGAGATTTCAGAGTTCATGCTTTGTACATAAAAGCGAAACTGTATCATGTAAACGCCGCCATAATTATATAATATAAAGTTTTAAACTACAAGTTAATTAAACGAGAAAACTTTTTTAATTAAAAATAAAACCGATATAAATTTGAATAAACTATAAAAATGCACTAAAAAGTTAATAAATAATTACTTTATTGATCTGTTTCGTTCATTTTGAAATCGATGCCTGCTTATGGATAAACAAATTGGTGTAAAAATGTACGTCGCTAATTATATTCAATTGTGATTATTTGTTCCTTAAAATCATCCAACTCCCTTATTTAGCTTATGTGTAATTGTGAGTAAACTTTAGGCAGTTATTTTCAATTGTAAATGAGTACATTGGTTAACTCTAGCTGGCACCGAGTCCTAAATTAACGAACGAACGTTTTTTTTGAAGTAATTATTTATTGACTTTTTAGTGCATATTTATAGTTTATTCTATTGTAGTTGGTTTTTTTTTCTACTTTTTAGCTTAAGTATGTACTTTTAGGTATAGGTGTGAAGCCTACTTAACTACATAGCTTTGGAGACGAATATATGAAACACGTGTAAGTGTTTATAATATTCGAGGGTTTTTTCGCAATTTCCCTGGGTTCCAATGATCAGACCCTGATCTGGTGGAAGTGGGGCCAACTCGGAAGGGTACTCTTTTGATTTAAGCCCTTAAGCGTTTACACCAGCTTTCCATTGTTTTCCTATTGTCTCATTTTAAGGGGTAATCGATATATTAAAAAAAAATGTATTTTGGTCCACAAAATGAAGGAGAAATCGCGTAACAAACGTACAAAAAAATATATACAGACAAATTGAAGTCCTCCTCTTTTTTGGATTCGGTTAAAAACAAGGACGAGCACAATTTGACAGTCCAAAGTCGCGTCAAGAACTCTCCTTCATAATGTGTGGTGTCGGTGTTGCTAGTGCACGAAGAATGGAGAGTTTTATTGTAAAATTTCAGGTGTTTATGAATTCGTTCCTCTCGAGTCAGGGGACGGACAGAGATTACAAATCAACGCGCAAAATTGCATACACTGTACGTATTCTATGATATCCTATTTACTATCTTCAAAGATTATTTAGTTATATAGACTTTTTTGTTTGTTAATATATTGCATAAATGAAATAACATTTGACCGCAAACTCATTTGGTGTTAAGTGACGACGTGGTCGAAGTGATGCTGTCGGAACACATCTATTCATGTTTTCAAATTGAGGATGTTAGCTACCCAGACGGAAATTATTATTAAGTTATTAAGTTGCATATGTTCTTCACTACCTTTTAATGTTTTTATACGGAATCCCTAGTTATTTTTCTACAAAAAATTTAGTACTAAGATAAAGTTACAATTTTTCTGATAAATTCAAACGCGTGCCCGTAAAACTGCATTGAATCGGATTTTGTTCCATTTTTGTGTTTGAATTTTTTTTACACGGAACCCTAAGTATTTTCGAAAATCAAGTAGCCTAAGTTGAGCGGAGTAACTTCAGCTATTTACCAAAAAAAAATCCCATCAAAATCGGCCCAGCCGTTCCGGAGAATTTAGATAGACTGACAAAAATTTTAAGAATTGTATTTTTAGCATAGGGATCGTATATGTATTTAGTAAAAAAATGTTATTTTAACATTACATCGCTTCAATTTTATTTATTAGTATAGATGTACTACCACCATGTTTTCCTTCACTGTAACTTCAGGCTCATTATAGAATTGGATAAGTGGTTTCGAATCTGCATACATTAACGCAGAATCCGACTTCATTATCTTAATATATGTCATAAAAGGGTCTTCATTTGAATTTCACAGGATAGACGCTTCAATTTTATTTATTTTGTATATATGTATACTGCCTCGGTGGCGCAGTTGTATTACGGTGCGACTACCGCTCTGAGGTCTCGGGTTCGATCCCCGGGTCGGGTCAAGTGGTATTGGGTTTCTCTACTCAGTATCATCCCGGAGTTTGGATTTTGTGCCCAATATGGCGACAGGCTCGCCCCCTGTCACATCCGGGACGGAACTAAGTTCGGCGGAATGTGGGTAGTGTAGTACACTATTTCACCTCTGCCTAACCCTTCGGGGATAACAGGCGTGAGCTTATGTATAATTGATTATTTCGTGTAGGTAAAACGTGTGATATAAAAGATCCCTCGCAGAACATTAACTGGGTAGTGCCAGAGGGCGGAGGCGGTCCGGCGTACAATGGAATGTAGACAAATAAAAAATAATAAAAAATAAACCATTGTTATTTAGGATTAGATTAAAACAGTTACCGACAGTGTACATGAGTTAAGATCTAAATCTAAATAAAAACTTAAACGTAAATATAAAACATAAAACAATCTAACGCACAAGAGTAATTAAATAAAAACAACAGATACAGTGTAATAAACTCTATATAGCGATTGCACATTTACTGCATTATTGAGAGTTTTCGTTAAATGGACTGAAGAAAAATCAATATTACTCAATGAGTTTGCTCGTTAAAACGAATGACGTTAAATGGAGTTTTCATTATATTATGTTGTTTTGTTTGTACTAATTTGACTTTAATCAGCCAGTAGATAGGGAAAGAGTATAAACAGAGCCGGATTAAGAGACAGCGTGGGGACTTTATCAAATGTTTGTGCGGGGTGGGGGAAGGTTCTAGATAACCTTTTCTTTGGTTATGTTTGATAATAAAATATACTTAACCAAAGTTTTCTCAGTACTCAGAAAGAGAATTAAGGAATAGCGCTGAAAACAAAAATGAAATCACTTAACCTGAGAATCCTACACAATTGTGTCTTTCATTGTAAATGTAATGGAATTTAGATATATATCTGTTCTTATAATAGTTCAATAATTTTATATTTGGAGATACTTGTAGACTGTGGCATCTGAAATTATTAACCATTTATTATAAAGATCAAGTAACTTTAGTCATTACGAGTAATCCAAAATGCAATTAAATTCACTTTTGTGGTGAGCAAGTAAATGCGTAACTATTTAGTTATTTTTCTGTTTTAAGCCACAGAATTATGAGGTTGGATAACATTTGATATTTATATAAAAAAACAAATAAAATAAATTTGTATTGAATGTGAATTACCACTAGTTATGAAATCAAATTGAATTAATATATTTATTACATAAATTAATATAATTTTTGAGGGTAATGTCCTTTTTTACAGATTTACATATATGTAAGATTTGTATGAATCTAAGCACGATTTTGAATTTATATATATATACATATGTATATAAGATAACAATTGGAAACCAGTATGTAAGGATTTATAAAACAAATAAATAAATAAAGCAAATATTTCATTTTTTATTTATTAATTTTTAAGCTAAATTATTATATACTTATTAATTGAAGAGATAAATTTAGAGAAATTTACTGACGAATAAATTAATTTTACATGTGATTGTGTTTTTTATAGAAAAAAAAAACATTATTATTGTTTCTTTCAGATTTTTTTTGTGTACTGTGCACTGATTTTTTTTAATATAATATTAATTTGTGTTGTCGTATTTAGAAATATTCTTTAACTGTAAATGAAGACGTATGTATTTTAATTATTTTTAAATTATCTATAAATCATTTATTTGAAGATTGTTGTATGTTTATACCTGTCGTGTAGCTAAAAGTCGTTATATTGTTGTACGTTTAGAGATTAAGACTTGTTTTTTTTACCAAAATAAAAAAAATATGTATACGTTACATGCATTTTTGTTTCTTTAATACCTAATTCATGTTATACGATGATGGTCTAGTTGTTTTTTTAGCCAGACACCGTGTCACATGACTCGGGTTCGTGTCAACTGACATAGTGTAATCGTACAGGTATGTGATACACTATTCTCTAATACCAGTCTGATTGACTTCTGGGCACCCTCCGCCCTAATGCTTTGTTTATTTTTGATGACATGGTGGACGGGGTGGGGTGAATTGTGATTGCGTAAGCAATTGTTTATTTAGCCTAGTTTCCTATTGATAACAAGGGGGGAGGACAAAAAATCATAAATTTTGTTGCCTTTAAATACTTGAATGTGGTGTGGTGTGTTTTTCTAATAGCTGTCTTGTTAACTTCTCTACTTAAGTTGAAAATCTGTTGCATTTTATAAATGTTATTCGCTAGCTGCACTAAAAAAGTCAGTAGTATTATGGATAAATCATTATCTAGTATCATGGTAAGTGGCGTTTTTAATTAACATCAGTTGTGGTTATGATTGAAGGCTTAAAGTATTAAAATATCTTTCATATTTTTCTGTAATATAAATATTTAAAAAATTAATCATAGATTTTTAAACCAAATATTGTGGTTGTCGAGCGGGAGTTTTTGGTGGGATCATCTAAGGCCTATAAGCGTTATTAATCATCCTATTATTATACGTGATACACTTTAGTTTTTTTCACAAGTAAAAGAATAATAACACGGAATATGAATTCTGAGGTATCACAAAAACTATCTGGAAAGTTTGAGTAAGATGGCCGCCATTTTGTTAGAGAGGTTAATTAGTGTTACAATATTTATAAAAAATACTATTCACATGACTGGCAGAATTGTGTATGTAACTCATAGATTGACATAAGAAAGAAGAATATCAAGTATTCTATATTACGCTGGTTGGGTTAACAAGAAGTTTTTATTCATGCAAACTAGCTGACGCAGATAAAAAATAACATTAAATAACTCTGTTTTGTTGTCAAATAGTTTTATCGCAATGTCATCGTGTGAATTCAAAAAATATTAAATTATAGAATGTAATCGAGAGAAATATACTAAGAAAACTCATTGAAATGATACCAACAGCTTCACTCTTCAGTATTTTATGGATTATGGTTAGCATTGATAATAAATTTTACCTACGTTGTTCCCTGACGTTTACCGGGACTTCTCTTATGAATGCTATTTATCAGTATTTTGGAGTGTTATACCTACCTACATGTACATATGTTATGGTTAGATTTTTGTTGAGTTTAACATCTTCTAAAGTATAAAGTAAGTAATAATATATAAGTATCTTCTACATATAAATCTTAGAGGTAGGTAAACCGAAATGTCTTGATACTTTATTCCGTTATTTAGGATTATCCATACCGTTATGATAAATCATGCAAGTTTCTCCACGTGATAAAAAAAACCCTCATTAAAATTTGTAGTTTATTTGCAGTTATCATTAGGTCACACTACAAATTTATTACTATCTATACATGTATGGGGAAAGAGAAATTTTATTTCTGATACATATTCATGACAAATCGACGACGACAATAATATTATATTAATAACTATTCAAAGAACATTTTACAAAAATATCACTTATTGTAATAGGAATTTTACTCTTTAGGTATAAATGTCAATCTTATGAGTAGGTATATAGAGACCATTGTATATTTATTCGAAATATAAAATTACAATTGAGCTTTAATTTATAATTATTTTTATTAAAATTCTAATCTCGTTTTGTTTCTTTAAAAAAAGAAAAATTGGCCAATAAACAGTTATGTTTTGATAAACTGTACGTAGTTTACAAAAGCATCAACGAAATGTTATCTAATTTTAGGAGAATTTACTAGGGATGTCACATTGAGAAAATGAGATGCGAGGGGCCAAAATTTATCCGTGTAATAAAGTGTAGGGACCGCCAACAACACCCTATTTCCAGCCCGTGGAGACATTAACCATTTTTACGATGTAAATTTGTTGACTTTATCTACACGAGAGTGAGATGTTTCTTAAAGCGTTTCACTATAAAACTCTAGGTGCGCAGATTAGAATCTTATTTGGGGGACAATTAATTTTTGCGTTAACTTTAAGTGTCCTATTAAAATCATAAAGATTGAGGGTTCGAATCACTATGATTAAGTATCCTGAAAGTTAATCTAGTACATTGATTTCTACCATTATGAATTTCGACCAATATTTTGTAAAATGGTTACTTTCTGATAAAGGCAAACGTCTTGAACGTAAACTTATGTGTCGGGAGAAAGTCCGCTGAACTGATACACCAATCACACGTTCGATGCCACAGGTACCTGCGCAACGGCGACCAATCAGATTTAAAAGATATAAAATTTGAAATTTGCACAGTTAAGGTCAATTGTCAGGGTGTTTGCCTGTACTTCCACAAAAGAGTACGTTCCGGTGAAAAATCGAATGAAAATTAAGCTCGTTATAAGTTTTCTTGAATTATACTTTTAGGTTTTCCAATGAACAGTAAATTATAGATATCGCAGCGTAAGTTTAGTACTTTTGAAAGTCATATAAAATATTATAAGTCTACAATAAAATTGTATGAGATTTTACAATGTAGGGTGATTGCGAGTGTAAATTAAATGTACAATGTAGGGTGTAAATTAAATGATAATTAAAAACAAAATTAGGTAGTGTATTATTATATTTATGCCTTAGTTGACGTACTCTGAACGCGGTAAAATAGCATAAAATCGAGAAGTACCTAGCTAAACCAGCGATTAGGGAATAACAAATTTCGGAATATATTCAAGGCAGTCGAATTTTAAAATCTTTTTTAATAATTATTGTTATATTTTGTTTATTATTATTATTAGAGTTGTATCAGATATTCAATTTTAAACATAATCGATTCTATATTTTCAACCACCCGATAACAATTAAATTACGTACCTGAATTTAACACGTTCCTTGATCCGAAGACTTACGTTTTCCCTGACATAATTAGACTAATACATTTATTTGGATCACGTCGGATCCCGAAACTGAATCCCCGATAAACTTAGTATCTGAATTAGTAAAGGTTAGTTAAGTTTTACCGTTTGTGCTTTTGAATATTCAATAGCTCTTAATCGAATCAATTAGTCAATGAGGACTAAATATCGATGCATATTTTAAAATATTATTACAGAGCAGGAATTAATTTAATTATGCGAGTTTAAATTATCGAGTTTTTTGAGCGTGTTTTTTCTTTTTAATCGGCTTTAATAAAATGAATAATATGTACAGGTATGTTGTAGGGGTTATATGTACCTAGTATACAATTCTTCTAAAACGAAACTATCAGTTTCTATTAAGATATTATGGTAAATCTATATAATTATTGAAAATGTATTAATTAGTATACAATAATTGTATAATTGCGTTTTAATTACTATCAAGTAGAGAATCCAAAAAAAGTGCGAAAAATATCGTTTTTTGTTCTAAAGAAGAACGGACCGAGTTCGAAAAAGAAATAAAAAGAATTTCATAACGAATAGGTTAAAAACATTGTACTTATATAAATATATACGTATAAACTCGTAAATATATAACTGTTAGCAAAAGTTTCGAAGCATTTTTAAAGGCTTCATCGTGAAATTTAATTTAAACTTTTTTAGTTTTTTTTTTCGAAGTCGAATTTTACTTATTTATTTATTTGGGAAACACAAAGTTAAAAAAATACACGTATGAAATTGCATAACAATATTACATAAACCAGTCAAGTTTCCACTAAAATTATATTTAATGAAAGTAAATATAACAATACTAATACCTTTATCATTGCAACCTATAATATTATGGTAAACACTACAAGTTTATAACGATTTTTAGCAATTTTTTAAAGGAACTGATGGGGCATACAAATAAATCAATTTTATTAAAAATCTTATTATATATATCGCACGAACGAAACAAATATGTGTTCTTCACATACCTCTTTCGTGCAACAGAGATTTTAAAAAGTAAGTGGTTTCTGGCATTTGGTCGAGGAACCCTAAAATTAATTTCACTAACAAGAAAGAACTAAAGAAAAATTTGAAGTGATATATGTGGGTTTATCTCAGATAAACATACCTAAATGTCCTTAACAGAATATGTGTTGAGGAAGCGTATTTGCGTTATTAGTTCAATGCTTTCGATGTGAATTCCAACTTACGTTGTCGGAGTAGATTTTTATTAAATTGTTTTCTTTCTCAATTTATACAGGTTTTAAGACATATTTTTATACGCTCGTAAACAAATAATTTTTATCTGTATATAAAATAAAAGAAAATTTTCCTATTTTTTATACTTTGCCATAATTAAATAAATATTTTTTTGAGAAACGACTGCTTGTTGTTTGTTTCACGTTGGATTTTCATAAACTCATTTATTCGCAGTAATACGACTTTACAAAGAAGTGAAAATTGAAAAAGTTTCCTCAATTTAATTTGACTTTGAAACGATTCTGTTTTCATTTTGACATGTAACGTGTTTCAAACACGATTTATGTTAAAATTACATATATTTTTTTTTTTATTTAAACAGGAATTAATTTGAAATATAATTAGTATTTTTTATTTTTAAAGGACATTAATAGTTACATTCGTTATTTATTTATCCCTGCTGTTAGTCCGATTATTCGCCAAATGTAATTGTAAACAAAGAAATTGCTAGATCTTCGCTTTATTTTTTTATAGTATTATATACTTTAATTATATATTGAGGATTTTCTCTAAAGCTATGTGGTCTAACGGTCATCATAGATACTAAATACAAAAAAAAAATGACTTGATAAACTGTGTACAGTAATCTCTTGAACTGTTTTCTCATTGCCCATGTATATAGCATAAGTAGACTATATATTTGCTTTAGTTACATAGCTCTGCTACTACACTGCTAACGCTATTGCCGTGGATTTGCTAACTTGAAGATAACGATTCTAGAGAACATTCATTTCTCCGCTGTCGTTGTTTTTCTCGAATTGTAATAAATCATTCAGTAGATGCAGTTACAGTGCATTAGCCTTGTGGCAGATCGTCCATTAATCACGTGATGTATTTAAGTAACTTTTGGCCCCCTACCAACATTCTGGCGATATGTGGTTAGTTTTTAGATCAACCCTACTCGAAATCACGTGTATTTTTTTTTTGGGAGAAAGTATCTTAATAGATTTTAAAATATTATCTTTATAAAGAGAACTGTTTAAAATTTTTGCGTTTTGAGAAAAATGTGTAAATGAAAACGGAAGTCCAGGTCACGCACATCTTTTTGCTTTAAAATCGCGCGTTTAACGAAAAAAAATAAATACACGGCATATCTTACAGCATCCCCCGTAAGTTTTTCTGAACTCCCTCCCTCCTTTCTAGTCTCACGTGATTAATAGTGGACCGCTGTGCAAATTACTGTGAGAAAATAATGTATTTTGTAGTGCTCAGCTCAAGGATATTTCTATCGTCCTTACAATGTGTCACGCTCGACCATGCCTGGTATAGCAGCATACCGTTCCTCGTTAACCCTGGACTGGTTGGCGGCAGAGGATTCTAGGCAAAGGGAACTGGTAGCAGCTTTTGAGACCGAAGCAACGCCCCCAGCAAGAGTGTTCTCGACAGAGTGTATTGCTTACGCCAGACCGGCTTCTGGAAAGGTCGCCAGACTGATGTTGGAGTTGTTAAAGTTAGTTTACCAATTCATTATTTCACTAGAATAGATTTATAGACTTTAACAGCGATGAAATGTCGGCTTATAAAATGAGGTCTTAAAGATTTTGTGCCATAATGCATGTGGTTTAAACCTAACCAGTTTTGGCGCATTATATTTCAGGATATGCATGTGTATGTGATGTCTGGAATGACACCCTTCTCTGTGCATCTACTAATAAATCTTGTAACTATGAGTTGTATATTTCTATAAAATACATATGAAAAAAAACCATATCGAGTTTCTTGCCGGTTCTTCTCGATGACTGGGCTGTTTTCCGAACCTGTGGTAGTGTTTTAACGTTAATAAGCGCTTCATCAGGACCTAAACTGAATAAAGTATTTTTTACTTTTTGGAATTCAGAGGTACCTAGAGGTTTTTGTTTAGTGTAGTTCGCCATGATGCTGCCGACTCTCCAAAGATTCTCATCTATTAGTGGTAAAGATGTAATGAATATATCATAATAGGTATGAATATTATAATACAAGCCACTTATATTCATATCAGAATTCGCGAATATACATTAATAGGTTACTAGGTATTATTCAAATATTATTAGTATAGTATTAGAATAGTATTAGAATCGACAGTCGCGTCGCTGTTATATTGTTACTTGGTAGCTATTGCTATTGCGTGAAGAGCTTTGACGATTGAGCGTGGTGCGTCGTGGGTAAGACAGAGCGAGACGCATATATGATTTAAAGTTTCATATATAACTGGTGAGAATAAACTGAAACAACTGTATCTTATGATGCTTAAGAGCTTCCTTCTTAGCTGATAAGTAAATTTTATTTTGCCGTATATTTTACGAAAATTCAGATGCTAAAGCTTTTATATTATGTCTTTCAGGTATTTTAATAAACTTATTTTTTATTTAGGAACTTGGAAGGAGATGAAGGAACAATTATCGCCGACCTAATTAAAGTTCTAGTTCGTACAAAGATGCTGGTGGAAACTTCGATGCTGGAGTCGGAACCAGATCTAGATATGCTAGTCAAGACGCCCGGGGTTATGATGGGGGAACCGCATACGACGTTCCCCAGGATCTTGGCTATGACTTGGATGATGGTCACCGACCCGTCAACAACAAAAATACACGGCTGGTGTTTGGTAAACAAGGTATCTATTATATTCATTGATTATTTTTTTAATATGTGGCGTATTGGATGTTCAACATCCAATAAAAGTTCTCAACAAACGTTGGTCAACACTCTCCCATCTACCGAATAGCGTATAAATATAACATCCAATCTGAATATGATCTCTTCCGCAGTTCTTTAGCCTCAATAAAATAACAATTAAAAAAATAGGTACAAGGGTTTAATTCGGTAATTAACTTACTTAAAATTTGTTGATGTATCTATTTTAATTTTAAAAATATCTTAGCCTAAAACTCATTTGGTGTGGATGTTTGTTTCAAATCGAGAAGGTCACAATTTTTAATAATATGTTTTGATACTTTTCCACTAACCGGGCGCAAATGTGGCACATTTATTGCGATTTGTATAGACAAATGGAACGAGGATTAACAATTGGAGTTGTTTTCCGACCTAATCTATGTTGGTTAGGTTAGTATTGTGATATACAAACTGGGTTGTAAGAAATTTGGCGGAATTCTACTAACGGCTAAAGGCTAACAGTAAAGTACTGGTGTTTTTATTAATAAGCACAATTGTAACTAAACATTTAAATTGTAAATCAGTTTCATAATATAATTGAATAGTGGCACAATTTAGTGCGTCGTTTTCCGGGATCAGTCAGTGTAGATCCAGGAGGTAGCGAAATTGTTGGACGTTTTAACCTATCTGGATTGAGATTGTACGTGTGTAGAACGCGTCATAACTTTAAAGCACTTCGCATTCCGATATTAGCAAGCGCATATCTAGATCTATCTAGAGGCTTTATCCTTGTTGCCCCATCCTTATTGAGCTAGGTATACTTTATAGATTAAATTAATTAAATTATTTGTAGTTATAATTGACAGAGAAATATTATCTTCAGGTAAATAAGTACTTAGTGATAACAAAGCCTATGCACATAGCGAACCATATGAGAGCGCTTGAGCCAATAGTCGCCCGTGCGAGATACATTATGGAAGAATTCATTCAACATGTGACTCCTTTGAATATTTATCAGAAGGACAATGAAAGAAAGGTTGTTGTTTTATCTATTTATTATAACCACAATATCATGTTTAATTCACACATGACAGAAAGAGTGGTTCTAAATAAAGATGTTGCTGCTACAATCGTTGAGGAATCAATTTCTGTTATGTGTACTTTGCGTTGATTTGCACTTTGCATATGCTATGCTATATGACAGTATTATGGCTGATATAAGTAGCATTATATATATATATATATATATATATATATATATATATATATATATATATATATATATATTAGCAACCATAAATCATCGCTAAATACCTACGAGTTATTTGGCTAATGAATTACTAAATTAGTCTTCCTCTTCTTGATTAATGGCAATCTGTAACTTACATATACAATTCTGCCAGCGTCATATGTTATGTTATCAATTTTGTGTCAACGTTTCTAAGGTCTAGCAAAATGGGTAGCTCATCTTGCTAGAACTTCCGCGGAGTTTTCGTGGCACCTCAGAGTAAACGTTTCGCGTTATTACATCCAATACAATTAACTTGTGCACAATATCTAAACTATATCATACTGAAGACCACCAAAATTACACAATATAGGGTCAAATACGCAAGTTAAAAGACTAAAGACAATAACTGCTACATTACAGACTGAGATCCCACCAAAAACTCATTAAAATAGTCATAATAGTAAAATGTCGAAATCCTCAAAAAAAACCCAAGAGACTACATCAAATGCTTTAGTTTCATAGGAATGATGTACAACTTAAGATGAAGGAATACACGCTGATGAAGCTGTAGCGATGTTATAGGACATTATAGTGTTTCTTCGATTAGCTAACAGTGCACAAAAAACTGAAAATATCATCGAACGTCAATCAGAATGTTTGATTAAATTACCTTAAAATTATTATGTTTCTAGTTATTAACGTAAGTTGATGATTAGATACTTAGTCGCGAGAAATAGATAAAGATAGAAAAATAGGTCATAACCTTTGGGAGTTGTAGCTTGTATACCATTAAAATTTTGTTTGGATATTAGACTGGTATGATTCTATTTGAGGGGGAGGTTTAAATTAGTAGCTGTAAAAAACAGAAAATAACAGACATATTTAAATTTTTGACATTATTCTTTATTCCTGGGATTGTATTGATTTGAGGGATATTTGTAGGAGTCTACTTTCGATTAAGGAATTCTTGTATTAATTTTCAATTATTACAAATTATTCAATTATTCAATTATTTATTATTCAATTATTATTATTATTAATTATTCAATTATTAAAAAAGCTAAACCAATAATACATTTATGATCAAATTATGCTTTTTTTTAGTCGGAAGTAACAGTTAACAGAAACTTAAAAATTGTCCAACAAAAAGGAGATCTTGTAACGGTATGTATTCTATGTATGTGATGCCTTTTCGCAAGCTTTGTACTACGCACTAACACGTACTGTCGCTTTTTTCGTTTCATCGACTTTCAAATCACGACCATGCTAAAGAAGTTTTCACTTCAACAATTGATAACAATAAAGCACCTTAATGTGTCGATTACCCATAAAAATTAAACAATAGAAAGACAATAGGAAAACAATGGAAAGCTGGCGTAAGCGCCGGAAAGGTGCTCAAGAGGTTAATGGTTAAGAAAAAAAATAGGCGCATGTACAGAGTACACGTGTCAGAAGCTAAACTTCTTTGGCAATTTGTAGTTTTTTTAAGTAAGACAAGTTATTAAGTAAAGGGGATAGATGTAAAACCGAGACCTAGAAAGAGATAAAAAATATGTAAGACCACTTTCTGAAATATAGTCATGCGCTTCTTCGAGAATAAATATAGCACAAATAAGAGAAAATGATAATTTTGCAATCAAAAAGTATAGTTATTCTCATTTTTCTCTCTCTCTCACTCCGTTCTTTTATCTGTTCTTTGATATAGAAAATCATGACGCTTAGCGTCAGAATATCTGACACTCATTGCGTGACGTGACCTTGAAATTTTAACCATATAGATAAAAGGCAATTACTATCGGTCTCTCAGATAGTTGGTTTATATAACTCGAGAATCACTGAATCCTTTTTTAAGCCTTCTTAAATTATCTGGTTAGGTTTTCGTATACAATTCGTTACTGTAAATATTTAGTATATAGGAAAAGGAATTAGAATAATAGAAAAATAAATCACAAAAATCTTCACTTCGTATATCGAAAGCGACTTTTAAATCTGCCTGTCCCTTATGTGTTAATTTTTCAGAATAATTCTTTACATTTGGTCAGGGCTTATGCCGCCGTGACTCAGACTATGGATTTTGATAAGCTATCGGACATAATTGAGAGTATTGACGTCTCCGATGGTAGTAATAATGTTAATAGTATTTCACAAATTTGCAAGTCTCCATTATTAATAATACTTTTTATTATTTGTTATTAAAATTGTTATGATAATTTTGAGTTTTATTAAAATATTACATTAGCAGAATTTTAGTCACTTTTGACCTCCCTTTGAGTTTTGGGTTATTTATTGTGCATAAGAGAAGTGTATTGAATACGGCGTACCACAACAATTTACAGTATAATAGCATATCAGCCGGTATTCTGCAAAAAAATTGATCTTTTTGTAAAATTGAAGTGTATGTTTGTAATGTGTTAAATACTGTCGCTATATTATTATTAAACACTCTCACTATGTATTATCACGTCACCACTTTATTATATCAGGAACATTTACTTTAGCAGATAGAACTCAATTGTCCCCGTGTTAGCTCTACAGAGGCTTATATAGTAATTCCATGCAATGTGACATGTGGCAGGTGAGATACGGTCCTACCGGATGTAGGCGGATAATATCTTAAGGCGCCGCCGGATGTGTGCCTAAAAAAATGGTTAACAAATGTCAATTTTTTTTCTATATACATACATATACGATACCTACATCAATAACACAAGTTTTAAAACTTTTGTCTCTGTCTGTTTGTTCCGGCTAATCTCCGGAACGGCAGGGCGGATTTTGACGGGACACAAGAAAAAAAATTGAATAAAATCCGATTTCATGCACAGTTTTACAGGTAAATGCTTATATTAGTACTAAAAAAATATTAGGGTTCCGTATAAAAAAATTAAAACGCACTAAAGAACATCGAAATGCGGTCGCAGCTGCGGGCACACAGCTAGTTTAACAATAAATTTCATTAGTTAATCTCTATAGGTTGACACGGAATCGAATTTTAATTAAAAGTACTCAAAATATTGATTTAAAAATAATGTTAATAAAAACAAAATTTCCTTTTTTATAGTGACTACTTTATAAAAAAAATAGATGAACTTAATTCTGTGATCAAGTTGAAAGCTGTTACGGACATGGTATGGCGGGCGGCCGCGGTCATCAGTCGCCTAACTAGGGATGAGGATCCTTTCCGAAAAGCATCGATTTATCGATGAATCGATTCACAAAACGTCGAGATCCAAAAGATTGGTATTTTAAACTAATAAAGTCTCGATTATTAGAATATCATTTTTGTTTTGTATGATATGATGATTATCTGTAAATAGGCTAAGAAAAAACAGTTCAGTATTATTTTAAAGTGAAAACTTCTTTAGCATCGTTGTGATTTGAACGTCGATGAAACGAAAAAGCGACAGTACGTTTTTGATGGAGGTCGGATTTGTTCATCAAATTTTTGAGAGCGTGCTAAGCCCGATGGAATAATCCGCGTGTCTCATAAACGGTACGACTCGAAGGTCGGAGGTTCGAAACCAGGGTGATTAACAAATTTTTTTTTTAAATCTTCACTTCTACTACGTGTGAATGGCACAAATTAATTGTTTTTTTTTTCATATAGGAGGTTAAGCATTCTTCTTTTATTGTTTAGTTGCTATTGACGAGCTTTAGTGCTGTCAATTAAAAAATATTGGAAACAGTTTTTTGTAATAAATGATGAATATGTTTAATTTCGACGACTGAAAGAATACTATTTTCGAATAAAAAGTCAATTAAAACAAATCGAAAAAAGATTGAACTCTTGGACCTCGAAGTTTAGGGAATCGATTGAAAAAAGTCGATGTTTTTGTAAAATCTATCTATAATCTAATATGGTAATATTGATGAAAACGTCAAATATTGTCAAATCACACGTTGTAAGATTTAATAAAATGATTATATTTACAAAATGCTTGAATTCAGTTCATTTTAATAATATCAGTTTGCTGTGAAATGAGAAATGGTGTACAAATTTTGTAACGTAGTATTTTTGTTAGGAGTTCTGGTGAGTTACTCGGTAGTTAATTTTATTTTATTTTTGATGTTTTTGTTTGAGCTCCGTAAAATGATCCTTATAATGTTGACGACCGTCGAATCTACTTCTAACACAGCTAAAGCCTCTAGCTAGGTCTGAATATATAGTTGCTTAAACGGGAACGCAATGCGCCTTAAAAGGATATCCTAGCGGTATTTATTCCAGACAAACGTAGTCCTCTGTTTCCTCCCTGGATAATAACATTAGGTAAATGTTTTTATACCAAATAACAAATATCCAAATCCAAACATCCAAATATATGATTATTCAATAAATTAGTTTTTGTAGAAACTAGGAGCCTTTGAAAAGGAAACAAATGCTTGATTTTTACCGTCATTTTCAGATGTTCGTCAAATTCGATGGACAAAATTTAAAAAAAAGAAAACGTACAGGCATTGACAAAGTCGTTATTATTCTAAAACCGAAAGAAAAATAAAAATCGGGGATAACAGGCGTGAGCTTATGTTTATGTTATGTTTAGAAACACAGAAAGGCTGACAGCTCTAGAGACGTTTCCTTTTTTTCTTGCATTGATAAGGAACAATAATGTGTATCCGTTGCTTGGCTTGCGTATATTAACAGACAGATAGAAGAATAGATAGATAGATAATAATTATTTTTAACAGTGGCCTAGTTTTATGCGGCGACATAAACTTCGATTCTGATATTCCCGAAGACCGTTGGATGTTCAGAAATACGAAGCAACCAGAAGTTGTTGATATGCCTTGTATGGCAATACGTCCGACCGCAAGGGATATCGTTCGACGATTTTATGCAATACTACCTTAGTGAGTATCGTAAACTAGTTAACGGTGTCAAGTTGCTCTTCATATTTATCCATCATCATCATCTGTCCATTCAGCCGAAAGACTGGACGTCTGGATGACTTCTGGACATAGGTCTCCCCCAAAGATCTTCACAAGGTCCGGTATTGCGCCATCCGCATGCAGCGGATTCCCGCGACCTTCACCACGTCGTCAGTCCACTTTGCCTACTAAATGACCCACGCTGCGTTTTTCGAGCACCCGTTGGCCCGACAGCCCTATAGGACGTTTCGAAATGTTACGCCTCTTTAAACTTCCGCTGATAACGGTTATAACTATAATCTGTATAGTTCTATGTAAAAAAAATCTCTATCATGGAGTGGTTTTTCGAACCGGTGGTACTGTTTTTTTAACGTTTACTCCAGAGTAGGCGACTGAATTCAGATTTTTGTTGTTATAATTTATGGTAAAAGTCGAGGAAATTTAGTTTCGACAGAGATCACGCAAATACGGCATTCCTGCACAAGTATCGAGGCACAGTGTATGGTATGTCCGAAGGGGATGACGTACTCGACCGCGAAGCCGCCTTCTATGCTACGATACTAACTCCGATTGTTTTTATGCAACAGTACCGAGACACTTGGTGTCTCCTGGAACGCGTAAGAATAACTGAGTTTTATTTACATAGAAATTTCTATATTATCATATTAGTTTATTGTACAGAGCTCAGGTATTTTTCTGTCTATCGGTTTGTTCTAGCTAATCTTCGGGATTGCTGGCACGATTTTGAAGGGGCTTTTTCTTTGGTAGATAGTTGAAGTTACTCCATGTAACTTAAAACTTTTAATTTTCCAAAGGCCTCTAGCCTCTAGGCTTACCATCCTGGACCACATCGCCATTTAACATAAGGTGAGGTTGTAGTCAAAACAGGCATATAGAGTCTAAACATCATTACGGTCAGTTTCAATATTCAAAGGCAATCAGTTTTATATATTAAAAAAAAATTCAAAATATTTAGATCCGTCTCACTGGTCAGTCAGAAAACCCGATATATTTTTTTCTGGGTTCATTTCTGTAACGTCAATGAAAGTCGGTAGTGAGCGACAGACTGATTTATTATAAAAACAATATTTACCCACCATCTTATAATATTGACCGATCGTTACACCTCTCCTCGCTAAGCTAACAAATACAATAATCATTTAATATAATTTATGTGCGAAACATTTTTTTTATATGCTCGATTATATGCACGCATTGTACGAGCGGACGCGTCAGGCGGTGGTGATACAGTCGCAACCGGACTGTGCTGCTCGCGTTTTCGCGGTGGTGGCCTCTCGGATCTAATACACGGAGTAGACAATAACTTCCCGGCTTCACTTTGAGTCTCGATTTCACTGCTTAACGCGTCCTCATACAAGTCAACTTCGGCCCCGTGAATGACCCCCGGATCATCGATTTTCGGAACTATATTCTCGGCCACGGATCTACTACTCATCCGAGATAATGAGTATCTATTGTTCGGTATAGTAGAAACTAGTTGATCTGCATGCCTACGCCACTCTACCTCGTTACCTACCCCGACTCTGTACGAAACTGGACCCGTTTTCTTTACTACGGTAGCTTCCGCCCACTTATCCCCCTTCGATGTGTAGTCGCGGGCTAATACCGTATCACCTACTTGAAAGTGTCTATCGGCACCTTCAGCGCGCGCCACTTGGTGCTCTTGTTTGGTTTGTATTGCGGCCGCTCGGTCAGGCCGCAACGCGTCAAGTCGGCTACGTAGTCGCCGCCCCTGCAATGCCATCGCTGGAGATACCCCCGTAGTTCGTGTTCACAGTTTCGATATTGGAAAAGGAATTTACTTAGAGCGTTGTTAACGTCCTCACCTTCATAAAGCGCCCTTTTAATAGATTTTTTAATTGTTTTAACTGCATTTTCAGCTGCACAGTTTCCTTGGGGTGTATACGGAGCCGACGTTGTATGTTTAATACAATTAGGATTTAAATACAATTTAAATTCCTGAGATAAAAAAGGTGGACCGTTATCTGTCACCAGTTGCGACGGAAGCCCAAAACGCGCAAAAATACTTCGTAACACCTTAATTGTAGCATAAGCATTCGTACTCCTCATCGGTACCGCCTCAATCCATTTTGAATGCGCATCCACTAAAATTAAATATCGCGTACCCCCACAATCTGCAAAGTCTACGTGCACTCGCTGCCACGGATGCAGCGGGAACTCCCACGGATGTAGATGTACTCGTGGCGGCGCGTCACGCACACTGCGGCACGCGGCGCATGACTTGCACAACTCTTCTATATCCTGATCTAAAGTTGCCCAATAAATATAATTCCGCGATAAACTTTTCATTTTGTTGACGCCTAAGTGACCTTCATGAAGTTCCTTTAAAATTTGTTTTTGTAAGACGATTGGAATAACTATTCTATATTGATATATAATACATCCCAGATCGACTACAAAATCATTTTTTCTATTAAAATAGGGTTTTCTTCGCGTCACAACTAGGGACAGACGGCCAACTGAACAGAACATAACCTTTTATCTTACATAACAGCGCGTCGCGTTCTGTTTCTTTTGAAATATCTTTAAAATTAATAGGCAAAGTATCCTCAATTAGGTTTACGTAACCTATTGTATCGACGGAGCAACCCTCCCGAGGTAACCGTAGTCGCGACAAAGCATCGGCTGGACCGTTATCCACCGATCGCACGAATTCTATAGTGAAATCATATGCGGCCAAGCGCGCCGCCCATCTCTGCAATCGGCTGGCCGCCGTCTGCGGGATTCCTCGCTTATTTCCGAAAATGTGTGTTAACGGCTGGTGGTCAGTACGTAATATGAACCGCCTTCCGAACACGTATTGGTGGTGTTCAATGACCCCGAAAAGGATTGCAAGCGCCTCCTTATCTAGCTGGCTGTAATTACGCTATGTGGCATTGAGTGTGCGCGACACACAGCTAACCGGCCGCTCGCTACCGTCCGGATAGCGATGTGCAAGTACCGCACCCAGCCCGTATGCGCTGCTGTCTACTGAGAGTATTAATTCGCGCCCCTCTTCGTAATGTGCTAAAACCCGTTCGCACAGGAGAGATTGCTTCGCGTCTATAAAAGCCCGTTCGCAATTGGAGTCCCATTTCCAGTTGACATCTTTTTTTAACAAATTATGCAAGGGTTGTAATAAAGTACTTAGATTAGGTATAAATAGTCGGTAATAATTCAGCATTCCTAAAAACTTTTAAGTTGAGGTATGTTTTGAGGTCTAGGTGCACTGGAAATGGCCTCCATTTTCTCTGGATCTGGCCGCAAGCCCTCCTTATTAATAATAAAGCCGAGATATTTGACACTGTTTTGTAGAAATCGATAATATTGACCGATCGTTACAATTTCAACTGTAGCTTTTAAGATATGATATTGAAATCCACAGTTAATTGGAATTTGGCATAAAGGTACATTGTGCTAAGTATTTATAACTGATATTAATAGCTTAATAACCGACTGATATCAATCTTTCATTTGCATCACGCGAAGCCGATGGGTATCAACTAGTATAAAATAAAACTGAAAGTTTTATTTGTTCGAGTTTGAGGTGTCTTTAGAAAATGGTTAAATCGATTTTGAATTAGTTTTTAGATATATACAGAACTAATTGGAGAAATGGTCTAAGTTACATGTCATTGTGGTTTTCGCAGAAGAGAAGCTTTAATGATAAAAACTAAAGAAATCTACTTTTACGTAAGCAATGTTATAAGCCCTTCGATAACTGGATCTTCAATGCTTCTATTTTTAAAAGGTTTTGGCACCCGAATTATTGTTAACCTTTGTTAATTTTAATTAATGGCTTAACCAATGCTGTAAGGTACAGAATAATGGATGATGAGGTCACGCGTAACCAGTAGAGATTCCTCCCTAATAAGGTCTGTGAAACGATTCACGTAATTTCAGTTTCACAGAGCGATACGACTATTTCAAATTTCACATCCCACGGATAAAAGATCGGCTTTGAAACTATTGCAGAATCTGAGGTCGGTTAATCAAAAGGTATGTTTAACGTGACGCACTTATTCTTTCGTTTGTATTATTTACCTTCTTACTTTACATTTAAATACTAGGTTTAACGACACGGATATATTCTTAATTGCAAAAAACATAACTTGTTATTAAAGAGAAATTAGAGCAAAGTATGTACCTATGGTTACATCATTATTAAATGATCAATTTGTATTTACTTTTCTGCCTTGAATCTGATACGTATATATTTTTTGTTGTTGTTGCGTACATTAATTTTGAGTGGAAACTTTATTAGGTGTATTATTCTGTTGTAATATGATTAGTAATAAACAAAATCGTCTGTATGTTTTCCTACAATAAATAAATAATATTTATCGCACAGTGACAAAGCCGAATTAGGTAACACATGCTAAGGCTCACGGCGGAAAGATAAATGTTTGGCCACATAATAGCTCATAATAATGCATAGATACTATTTAATGGGGTCGAAAGCTAAACACCAGGAACAAAAAAAAAAAAGAAGAAATTATGGTAATCCACTCTAGTTCAGTACATGTTTTATAACAAATTAAAAAAATATTTGTTTAATTCTTTAGTGTACACCAATTAAATACGTATTACAATATAAAGCTATTGAATGTAGAGTAAAAAGGGCGGTCTTATTGCTGCCAGCAATTTCTTCCAGGCAACCTTTGGACGGATTTGTCTTAGGAAATCAGTGGTAGTATGGGGTGTAGCGAGAGTAATATTTACAATTTCATTATGATGCTTAACGTTTTATTATATACAAATATATACATATAAAAACAGATACACATAAAGACACATACATATATACGTATCATAAATAAACAATAAAACTCTGCACCATTCCAATAATATTCTATTGTATTAATACTGCCTTGCCTTGCCTGCCTCGGTGGCGCAGTTATATCACGGTGCGACTGCCGTTCTGAGTTCTCGGGTTCGATCCCCGGATCGGGTCAAGTGGTATTGGGTTTTTCTACCTAGTATCATCCCGGAGTATGGAATTTGTGCCCGATATGGCGACAGACTCGCCCTCTGTCACATCTGGGACGGAACTAAGCTCAGCGAAATGTGGGTGGTGTAGTTCGCTATTTCACCTCTCCCTAAACCTTCGGGGATAACATGTGTGAGCTTATGTTATGTTATGTATGTATTAATAAGAATACGATATATCTATATCATATTATTTTTTTGGCGTTCGCCGTGACCTTACGACAGCAATGAAAACTGGAGAAATGCGTGGATCGTAATCCATTATAAGAAAAACGTTTTCCTTAGTGATAGGTTATATGATTTCTATAGAAAGATGATTAGTCCTCTAAGCTGTATTAAGTTTAACCCGTTATTTTTTTTTTCGATTCATAGTAGAATCAAAAGAAAAACAGGGATCAGGTAAAAAGTCGTTTTTAAAAGCGCCATAAAACTGCAAGATTTCGAAAACTGTAAGCCTTTTTATGAATATTATTTATTACTGTTTGGATATTCAGTTTTTTTTTTCTGTTTAAGCTAGCTTTGTACATTTAGTGTATACGTGTAAAGATTTGTAATTAGGGACTATGCCATTTTTGAATCTTGGCTGTCACAATTTACCGTTGATAATTTGTCGAGTGGCGTTTGTCGGTAGATTAATTGGAATATTAGTTTAATTCAATTTTCTAGGCCTTATCGCTACGTAAAACCATGATCAAACCTTAATTTATGATTAATTAAGAGGATGTCCTAGCGGAATTTATTCCATACAAACGTAGTTCCCTGTTTCCTCCCTGGATAATAGCATTATGGTGAATATTCTTATACTAAATAATATAAATCCACCATCGCCATGCCATAAATGATTTTTCCCAAAAATTAGTTATTGCCTTAAAGCCTTTGAAAATGCTCGAAAATCAGTTTAGTTTTCGGGGAGAAAACAGGGTACTACGAAGTGATGTTTTCGTCTATTTTACATAGGTAAAATCAGCTCGCGCTGCAGTTGTCCATTTCGTGTTTTATAAGAGTTATAAAACAGTTTCTTTAGGGCTTAACGCGATAGCAATAGATTTCTGAAATACCTACTTTTCCGACCGCATGTCTTAAATAAATTTAATTTATGTGTACAGATCAGGTCATTTGTGTCAGACTTGCCTGGACCGATGATGGCTACGCGATCTACCACTCCGCAAGACACTGAAGATGATGAAATTCACGATAAAAAAGACATTAGGTATCTCAAAGAGCTGATTAAAAATCTCGGTTGAATTTTAAAATTGTTTTGTTTTTTCTATCATTCCCTTACAGCCATTATAAAGTAATATTATGAGGCAAAAAGCTAGAAACTGAGCTAGTATACTGAGATAAATGAAGTTCTAAAATACAATTATTTACTGTCATTAAACATATAAATAACGTATAAAATAAACTGTGCGACTGCCGTTCTGAGGTCTCGGGTTCGATTCCCGGGTCGGGTCAAGTGATATTGGGTTTTTCTATTCAGTATCATCCCGGAGTATGAAATTTGTGCACAATATGGCGACAGGCTCGCCCGTTGTCACATCTGGGTCGGAACTAAGCTCGGCGAAATGTGGGTGGTGTAGTTCACTACTTCAACTCTGCCTAACCCTCCGGGGATAACAGGCGTGAGCTTATGTTATGTTATATATATGCTAATGAATTTGTGTTAGTATAAAAACTTATCAATCCATTAAATTTTGGAAGAGATGAACTAATGCTACTAAATTAAATAATAAAACACTTGTACATTCGTTTTATTTATTCATGAAAAAAAGAATATTTCACTAACTAAATATTAAACGAAACTAAACTTGATAATTTTTGATATCGTTAAATTAAATTCTTAAGGTTTAGTTACCGTATATAAAACCGTTTTCATGTTAGAATTTAAAAAGATATTTTTTATTTAAATATTTTACTTTATAAATTCCTGTAATTTCTCCGCCCGTGTATTATATTTTTGTCGGAAAAGAAGATTAGAATGGTGAAAAATGTTGCGATAAATACAATTATAACGAACATCAGGTAGATAATTTCAAAGTAATTGCAGGGTCTGAAGTAGTTATTACTTCTTATCTCGCAATCTGCCATATCTAGTGGTATGTGTTGAGATGTGTAGTTTTCTTCCTTAATGTGACGTCGTAAAACAGCATTGACCCTAATAGTACTGAGTCCTTATATTTATCCTGATACGTTACATACACTTGCGTTTCCTTGAGTGATGTTTTCCTAAGAACTTGGCCGATTTGCCTGTAAACATATTTAAACGTAGCATATAGATTTTTTTTATGCCGTGTGGTGCCGGCCAAAAATAACACCACCCCATATCTTCCCGTGGGTGTCGTAAAAGACGACTAACGGATAAAAACCAGAGTATGTGCAGTAGCGTCCTCTAATTATCACAAGCATTTACTGCGATCGCCAATCCGCCTACCAAGCGTGGCGATTGTGGTAATCCCCACTTTATTCGGGGAGACTTATGTCCAACAGTGGACGTCTTATGGTTGAATGGATGAATATATATTTTTTTTAAAACAATGAATTGGGAAAATTATGGGTTTGGAGATTTTGGATGAAAGATAGATTAACAAATGAAGATATTTAAACAGTTTTCACTTCTGTCGGCAGTCCCCATGGGTGCCTAGATTTTTTTTGTTATAATATATTCAATTGTTCTATCACCCATGTACCATGCATGTTTCTGATATTTAGTTACCATAAAATATTTCAAAACACATAAATACTTGCAAGCACTTGCAAGAATCAGTGAAAATATAAATGCTACAACGTTAGCTGAGGCGAGCCGTGGGCGCTGCCATATAGGCGTTGGCTGCTCTGGTGAGCGTCTTTCACTTTACCGCTACTCCGCGGCCAGCTGTAATGCGACATGCGATAGATGGACGAACAAAATTTGAGGCGATGAAAAAAAATCACTTTAATATATACTAAAAAACCCTACGCTTTCGTATCCGATTAGGTCGTGATTAGCATACACAAGGTGAAAATGTCATAATAGTGTCTCGTTCCGGCATCAGTCGTGGTAGACGTACTGGTGGTGGTGGTAATTCTCATCTTTCAAGTGACGTCATCGTCCTTGAGTCGTACTTTGTAAGACCATTTTTTTTAAAACCTAGCTTATGCTGTTGACCGGAAGGGCCTTTACAGCTTCACCGCGACTGAGACCGTAGAGCTCGAATAAAATAAAACTCACTTAACTAGACTTACCTATATATATAGAAAAAACCATTCCTATCATTATACCCAATTTCGTTATAAGCATATTGTAATCTTTGAACGCCTTCAAGAATTGATTTTTGATTTTTATCGTATTTATTGCTGTTTCTCTAAGAGAATCAACCCTATTAGACATATTCCAGTTAGTGATAGCCGGTGTTAAGTTTATGGAAACGACATTGCCAATATCCTGAAATATAAAGTTATGGTTAAAAATTAAAATTATACTAGTTCAAATAACTAGGATATGTGCAACTCTATTTTCTTGACATTCTGCCGTGCCAGTATTAAAAAACTAGGTAGCCTTGGGAACTGCCGTAAGGAAAACAGAAAACTTTGGAAAAACTATTTATTCAATATTTAAATTGAAGTATGAATAATTAAAATATTATTATTTGGTAATTGAAATTATTAATATAATTTCACATTTGTCTTATTTTTACATCTATTGGCGCTCCGAGTAATAATTTTGTAAATTTAAATATAGTTTATTCACCAGTTAATCAACACATACGATAGGCTGCGTAAGTATACATTAAGTAAGTAAGCGTAAGATTTATTTATCTCTGATCGCCAGCTCTTTAACGCCATCTTATACTCGACATACTATAGCATGTTGATGTCGGTTAACATGACTAAAGAAGGTTTCACTTCGAAAATGATTTAATCATTTTATGAAAGTTTTGCCCAACTTACCCTTGTCACGGCGTCACCTAATTGATCTCTTAATATCCACTCGAAATTATGTTTACGATTATATCTCATTAGTTCGGACAACTTTTTTACATTTTTTCTCCTCCATATTTAAAAATACTACACGTGCATCAGCGTCTTTCATTCTATTTAACACCTGAAACATCAATAGGTGCAAATAGACTTTATGAGATCTAAGCTTCTTGATTATTTGAGCTACATTATTTGCTTGATTTAAAATCAATCCATTTTAATTATAATTAGAATTTTATTTGTTAGTGTAAGTAAATTAACTTGTATCAAGGAATTCATTTTTAAAGTTGAATTATATTTAATTCTATATATTTCTACAAATAAAAATAAAAAGTTTTTATTTGGCGCTCACCTCAAAAAAATTATAATTTCCATTTATATTTTCCTCAATCCGAAACACAGCGTACATCACATTCTTTTCATCGAATAACGAAAGCAGACTTCTTTCAAACTCCAAACTATGATCATAATTATCACATAAAATAGCTATCCTCTGCCATTGTGCTTTTTCCATAAATCGAATTAAAGCCTTTTTGAAGACTTCATTTGGATTAGTCGAGGTTAACGTTAAAACGTTTTTATAAGAAGAAGCACTCATATGAGAATGATGCGTTGAATATAAAACTATCGGAAAAGGTAACTCATCGTCCATTTCAATTGGTTCATTAGCTAAAACTGCAAATATCTCGTGTTTAAATACTTCTATGTCGTCTTTACAGTTACTAGATATATTGAAATATAACCTAGAGCTCTCAATTAGTTTTGTGATTTGGTTTCCAAGTTGTTCATTCAAGCATATCAGAACAATATAGCGCTTATTAGTAGTAGATTCGTCTTCAAATTCATGTATATAATCGTAAACAATTTGATCAACTTTTCCTCTGCTACTGTATAATTTGACATGGCGTAGAGTTTGATCTTTTATTTCTTTTGAATCTAGATCCACTTTAGTCATATCTATTACGTGAGAACTAAATGTAGTGATACTATCTCCGATCTCTCCAGCATAATTGAGACTATTGTTTATAACGAAATTATAATTAAATTGGTAAAAATCGTTGACATCTAGGTGTACTATGTCAGAATTCCTGAAAATAGTGCGTAACATTTTCAATGGACAATAGGTTCCACGTATTTCACTTCTACATTATTCTATAAAGTTATAAATGCAGTCTGTGAAGCTCAAATTTGATTGGGCTCGACATTAAATGTGAAGGATGTTTTGGGAGCTATTTGTGTCGTATACAGTCCAGCATCATGCCATCTATCCCGCATGGGTCTTGACGATAGCATCGATCTGCGATCGAGCTGGATCTTCGATCTACGATGGTCGAAAGTGAGACGGAGTATTGCGAGAAATTCATGCTTGAGCTCCCCTCCTCGGATCAATGAATCAGATGGAGGCATAGAGTTTTGTCGTACAATTTGCGACCACCGTAGCTTGAGAGTGATGGACGTGGGAACGTCCATCGCCCTTGTAATCATCGCACAGGTAGATTGAAGCGCATAAGTGTAAATTGCGTCTCATCGTTGGTTTTTTAGAGGTATTTCTGAACACCCGACCCCTTGGGCTGCAGAAGGAGTAAATGTAATGCGAAAGTAGTTACTACTTCCTAGCCAACTAAGTGAAAGAAGGAATACCGTGGGGTTTTAGTCAGTAGGAAATCAGACCTAACCCACCCTTTGCACCCCGATGGTATCCGTCCAGGATGTCTCCACGAGTAAAATAATAGTAACTACATTACATGTTATGATTTTATATATTTTTTTGTTCGTGACGTCTGGTTAGGAGACACAGTTGGAATACCCGCGCTGCACTGTTAACCCATGGTTTCAGTGCAGCAATAATGCTGACGCTGGGAATATTTGTTCCCACACAACATTCCGATTTTGTGTATAATTTTTAAAATATTCGTATAGTAATATTATCTTTTTGCCTGTGTTTCTGCATTATATTGTGTGGTACAAATAAATACATTCTTTCTTTCTATATTTATTTATTTATATTTCTTTGTAATATCGATAGGTGATTTTCATTCAATATTAATATTAAAATAATAATTCACTTACGGATATAAATGAAGAGCCTTAATAATACCATTTACCCCGCCCGGACACATTTCTCTTATAACCATTATGTTTGGTACTAGGTTCTTAATTTGATCTTGAAATAAATGATTTTGATCTTTGTTTTTTCCATTGTTAATCAGAATAAGTGGTTCTCGAATGTAATTAAATGAAGGTTCTGAAAATTAAAAAAGAATGTTTAGAAGATCCTTATGTTATTTGAATGCCAACGTGTTGTGCCAGTTTGTTAGTTGTCTCAGAAAAACTACAGCTCCATAAATTGGTTATTTATTGTAAAAACTATAAGCCATTGAAAATGTTCGGTTTCACGGTTTAGACGTTCTTCAAATAAAATTGACGAATACAAACAAAAACAAACAAATTGTAGAGACATATCCACAGTATTTCTTATTCTATACTTGAAAGATAATTAAAAATCGGTTCAGTTTTGGAGAAGGAAACACGTACAGGTACTACGAAGTGATGTTTTCGTTTATTTGGCATAGGTAAAATCAGTGCGAGCTGCAGTTGTCCCTTTTGTGTTTTATAACTCTTTAACTTTTATAACTTCTTTAAGACGCAACGAGATTTAAAATAGATTTCTGAAATAACTGTATTTGCAAATTTGTTGCCGACCGCATATCCTCTTAAGAACTTTACATGGAGAGGGTAATAATGAGAAACAAAATATTATTTCATAAAACACATTTTATTTTTCTAGAATCCTCCAGTAAAATTTCCATACTTCCGATTTAACCTTTAAACGAATTGTCTATAAACAATCCTAGTAAGTAATACCTACCTCATTACCTACGAATGTAAATTGAAGTAAAAATAAATAAATTACTGTACAAAAAAATAAGGTTCATTTTTCCTCAAGGATTATTCAAAATATATATATATATATATTAGGCGATGAATAATTGCCCGAAATAGAAAAAAAATGATAAGTGGCGGAGTAAAATAAAACATGACTTTAAATCAATTTTATTATAAAGTTTTAATGTTAATTTATTCTATAGGTACTTATATATAACACAATACAAAAGGTAATATGATTATCTGTCTGTCTATTATATGATATTTAAACTAAATAAATGAACACTTAAAAATGTATAACGTAGTTAATAATTTAAAAAAATGCTAGTGGGGCCGCAGGGCCTGCTAGTTGAGACAAATTTTATAAACATACTTTATCTCATCAGGTTGAGTCTACAGACGATCTAGTATGAACTATAATAAAAAATGATAATTGCATATAAATTATGCACGTTCTGTAAATATTATCTATCAGTTATTATGACAATTGTTTTTGGTTATCTATAATTCTATACTTATAAATAAAATTAAAGTGTCTGTTTGACATGTCAAAAAATTTTTTTTTTCTAAATAGATATTAATGTGTAAATACGATACCTATACCAAAAACACAATTAATTTTTTTCTACTGGCAGCTGTTTGAATTCGTGGGAAATATCTTTGCTTTCTTTTAGTAGGTAACAAAAACAATTTTAGGAAAATTGATTCAAGGGGTTCTTATAAAAAATGAAAACTCATGAAAATGTAAACAAATTACGATTCAATGGACAACAATATCAAAATACTACTTTCCAATGATTATTTAAAAACAATATTACGCATTGAAGAATATATGAAACACGAGTGGAGCCGCGGGCACACAGCTAGTATTAAAACATATTCTAGTAAACAAATAGCCCAATTGCACAATTTATCTAAAACATGAATAAGATTACTAGATTACCACTTTCGAAGTAATAATATGTTGTTCGAAGAAATCAGTAACCATAATTTGATGTGGGCGAAGTACATTTTACGAGGCCCCACTCGCGTCTCCCCCCTTGCCCACGTGACAGAAACTCAACGCAAACGCCATATTTACAACGCGGACGGAGCTAGTATTTGGGCTCTGGCGCGAGGCCCCTGGTCGATAACTCCTTACACCGCCTAAGTAAGAAACAATTAACTTTTTTTTCATAGTTTAACAAGTAACTCACCAGGATCGCAACTGGGTTCGTCATTCGCGTAATTTTCGTAACAAACACAATGACGGATTAACATAAATTTAAAGAATAAATATATTAATGTCTTCATAATAATATGTTGTTTTAAAAATAAACGGTGTCTACTTCACAATGTTGTGTGCAAATTAATAATTTTATACAGTAAAGGGAAAATGTTTTAAATTAATCATTTATCCTTATTCATGAAATTGTATTTGTCATATATCTATATATAAATATATTACTTGTATGTCCATTTTATGATATAATTATCTGTGCTATTAAATAAAATTAAAGTGTCTGTTTGGAATGTCAAAATATTTTTTGATGTATTATACGATACCGACACCAAAAATATTTTTATTTTATTTTATGTCTGTCTGTCTCTATGTTTAATCCGGGTAATATCCGAAACGGCTGGACCGATTTTGACGGGACTTTTTTTGGTAGACTGCTGAAGTTATTTTGCGTAACTTATAGTACTTTTGATTTTTGAAAATAATTATGGTTTCGTATAAAAAAAAACGAATTGAAGAATATATGAATGGGAGCAGCTGCAGACACAGCTAGTATTAAAATAAATTTACCTATATGTCGTATATAAACATAAAGTACATTTTAATACGGCCGCTGATAGATAAGGACCTAACGACTGTCACCGGCATTATGCGGGTCTATATTCATCACGTCTAAAACGTTTAAACCTACCTAGGTCTGGATTTATACTTGTGCATCCTAGAACATGACGCTTATTAAGGTGTCACTATGACGGCATTTTTAGAAATGTACAGTGGTCGCAGTTTATGTTAAAATTAATTATTTTGACACGGTATTGGCTCAGTGCTCTGTCCACAACCGCAACTGTTGTTAAGTAACGATGTTGTCCAGGATGGTAAACACACTAAACCTAGACTGTTTACTAGGTACTGGTTCTCAAGCTGCTGGAAGAACACACTTATCTATGATTGGGGTTATGTTTTTAAACTTTAAGATGGTAGGTATTCAAGCGAGCATTATTATGAAATGCTATGGTTCCCTCAGGATGCTTTTCTTCAACCGAAAGGTTCATTATATAATTGGAAAGTGGGGGTGGGATCAAACCTATGTCCATAGACGAAAAATCCGATTATATTCCGTTTAGTTTATTTTTATACATAGTATTTTAAATCGTGAACCCAATGTAGAAAATAGAAGTCATCGGTGTCAAATATCAAACGTACGTAATTTAATATTAATGAATTTAAAAAAAAATACTTTTGCTGTGCTGTATGCCGTGGACCACAAATTACGTGTAGGTATTATAAAAATATTTTCTAGACAAATAGAGTTCAATTCGGTTTAAAAAAAAATAGTATTTTCATATGTGATTATATATTGTACTAGCTGTGGCCTGCGGCTGCGCCAACGTTTCAAATATTCTTCACTGCGTCTTAATTTTTTTATATTTGGAACCCTAATTATTTTCGTAAAAAATTTTAGTACTAAGATAAAGTAAAAATTTTTCTTATAAATTATAGCACTTGCCTGTAAAACTGTGCATTAAATCGGATTTTGTTAATTTTTTTATGAGTTTTATATTTTATACGCGCAGCCCTATTTATTTCCGAAAACTAAAAGTACCTTAAGTTACCCGGAGTACCTTCAGCTATCTACCAAAAGAAGTCCAATCAAAATCGGCCCAGCAGTTCCGGAGATTACCCATTACAAACAGACATACAGACAAAATTTTAAAATGGTATTTTATGGCATAGGCGTCGTATATACATTCATTTCTATTTAGTAAAAATAAAATTGTACATTACAAACAGACACTTCAATTTTATTTATTAATGTACATTAAATTTTATTTAAATTTAATCCTTTAATTGAAGCCAATAAAACTGACCATTCACTCGGATTTTGTTCACAATTGGATGAGTTATTTTTATGCAGAAGCCAAAGATTAGTAAAATAATGCGAAGTTAGGTATACAATATTTGTATTCAGGGCCGTAATACATTATAAAACAACAAAATACAGCTTCCCTCTATGTATAATAGCGATCGTGAGGGCCACCGAGTCCCAGAATTGGAGTAAACTTACCTGAGTTGACTGTCATTTGTAAACATTTAGAAATATGTGTTGGACGGATAAAATGTTGACTCGTGTGTATAAGGCATGAGTGAGTGAAATAGAGAGATAGATAAGCAGAAACAAAATCATGTCCAATCATAAACTGATAAGAATTCTGTACCTGTTATATAGTAAAATCCGCTTCGCTAGGTCATTTATCTATACCAATAAATAAAATTGAAATATCTGTTTGTAATATGAAAATAACAACTTTTTTCTAAATACATAAAAATATGGTACCTATACTAAAAACACATTTTTTTCGCCTGTCTATTTTTTTGGCTAATCTTCGGAAAGGCTTTTCGGACACGACTTTGTTTTGGAAAATAGTTGAAGTCACTCTGCGTAACATAGGCTTTACTTTTACTTATCGAAAATAATTAGGGTTCTGCGTGAAAAAAAAAAAAAAAATTAAATCTCCGGAAGGCATTTGAATTTGTAAGAAATATTTTTGCTTAATGTTAGTAGCAAAAAATTTTTTGGAAAATAATTAAGGTTTCGTCTAATAAAATTAAAAAATATATTAAGCAGTGAAACATGTATGAAACGCGGGCGTAGCCGCGGCACACTACTAATTAAGTGCAATAAAATTACACAATATTTACAGTTCTTAGTGCGTTGTAGATAAGATAGTTACGGCTATGTGTTAACTGATAAGGCGATTATATCATACGGGTAACTAGCAGTCTCCCTTAACATGGCTTACATATGAACCAAAGAGATCGGGCAAATATAAATAATACATAAGTCTGCGAAATTTTTGATATTTTTGCACTATTGTTTATATCTAAAATTCTAACAAAATAGAGTAGTTTACCTCTAGTGGAATTGGTATAAATACCATATAATCTTGAAACAATTATTTGTTGAAATTTCTTAAAATTGACTTCTCGATTTATTTATTCATTGTATTGTGAAGTAATTGTGTTACAATTTGTATTTGAATATTTTTTTATAATTATTGTTCCAAAAAGTTTGACAGGTTTTTTATTTTATTCATTTTATTACATTCTGGCAACGCAGGAGTTTACAATTTGACAAATTTCACGGGGAAATAATGTTTATTCAATATTATATAAATGGTTCAACGTTGTAGCAAAAACCATCTGTCCGACTCTGCAATAAGTATGAGTTTTTTTGTGAAGGAAAACATTGCGAGTTAACATAAGATGCATGGCGGTAGGGCATTTTCTAATAATCCCCGCCTAGGTAGCCACTAACAAGTTTAAAAACTTTTCGCCGAATCCAATAGGTGTGTTCCGGTAAAATCACTTGGGAGGCAATAGTTTTAGGCTTAGTGTGTTTACCATCCTGGACAACATCGTCACTTTACATCAGGAGAGATTGTAGTCAAAGCACTGAGCCTATACTGTGTAGAAACAAAAACTTTCCAGCTAGTTCTTTTTGCGTAACTTTTGATACATAAGCATATATGATCTTTTTGGTTATGTTTTAATATTTAACTATCTTACGCTATTGCTATTTCAAAGGTAAAGTAATAATGTATTAGAGCACTATTAATAGTATTATCTAATCAATCGAATAAACATATTATAGTAATACGAAACACCTCACTCTCAATCTGATAATGTAATAACATATCCGTGATACAGTATATATATAAAGAGAAACAACACATCCGCTTCATGACTTACAATATTGTTGTAATCATTTCACAACATGAGTCTTAATTTTGAGGGAGCAATCGATAATATAAGTGAACGCCAATTGGCATTCATTCGTGAAGTTTTAGAAAAAAGGGGGTATATTGATGCTAAAGTCACAATGGATCCAGTTGGTACGGCTGGCGATAATTATATGGCATATGTTTTAAGGATAACAGTCAGTGATGACAGGGGAATATTCAAGATGATCGCTAAAATAGCACCTCAGAATCCAATACAACGGGCGATGACAAATTCCCAGAATGTTTTTAAGAACGAGCACTACGTGTATACTGAAATTTTTACCAAATTTCAAGAGTTGGAAATAAAATCGGAAGTACCAGACGAGTATAGACTTAGATTTGCCGATTGCTATGGATCATGTATAGAGGCACCGCATGAAATAATCTTACTAGAAGATTTACAAGTATCTAATTTTGTCATGTTGGACAGGTTCAAACCCGTTTCAAATGAATGTGTTAAATCAGTTCTAAAAAAATTTGCCATTTTACATTCACTATCATTTGCATTGAAATCTAAAGAACCGGAAACTTTCGAAGCGATGAAAGATCGACTTGTTAATCTTTGGGCAACAGCCGAGGGTAGCACAGAAATGATAGCATATTTCAATCAATTGGAAAAATTCACTGAAATGATGATAGAGGGTGCAGAACGCAAAAGAATCTTCAGAGGTGCAATCGCTCAATCTTTGATATTAGTCGCGAAAAATGACAAATCCGAGACCACTTCTAAGCATTCAGTAATTAAGCAAGGCGATGCGTGGATAAATAACGTTTTGTTCAAATTTGATGTAAGTATGAATTTTTAAATATGACACGAGAATGAGAGATGAGATGAAATGAGATTCTATGTTAAAGTTGTAGGTCAAATTAACTGAGAAATCAATTAAAACATAAGACTACCGATAACCTACCGATATAAACAAATACGTATTGTGACGTGTTTAATTAGTTCAATGTTAATTACTTTCATTTTTTTTATTATTTATGCAGTCGGATCATTTTTGTTTAAAAAAAGTATATTTTGATGTTTTTAATGTCTTGTATGTCAAAATGCGCGTAAACCGATAATCAAATTCAAAAACATTCTGTTGATATATAGAGTACCTCAGTGAGAATAAAAAAAAAACTCGATTTTGTAGTTTATAAAAAAAATTGCGTACAACGTTATCTATACTAATAAATAAAATTGAAGTGTCTGTTTTTTTGTACTAAATTTTTTTTCTACTTAGATACGAATACAATACCTATACCAAAAATACAATTTGAATTTTTTTTGTCTGTTTGTCTTTTTGAAACGGACAATCTCCGCAATAGCTGGAGCGATTTAGACGGAACTTTTTTTGGTAGATAACTGAAGTTACTCCGGGTAATTGAGGGTACTTTTAATTTGCTAAAACAATTAGGGTTCCGTATAAAAACAATAAAACGCAGTCAAGAACATATGAAACACGGGTGCAGCCGTAGGTACACAGCTAGTATGTACTAAGATAACAGAGAACCTTTCTTCTAAAGTAACACGAATACGTAATGAACAACCTTATCTTAGTTCATTACACTGTTTGATATGAAAATACCGCATAACGAGAAAATTAAACACGTCAACTGATTTGTGGACTCACTACATTTTTTTATAGTCATACTAGCTGGGTAGCCTCCCTCAAGGTAGACCGACGACCTGGTGAAGGTTGCAGGAATCCTCTGGATGCGGATGGTGGAAGATCGGTCGTCATGAAGATGTTTGGTGAAGACCTTATCCAGCAGTGGACGTCTTTCGGCTGAATGGATGGATGGATAGAGTTACCCTAATTGGTTTTGCCCGGGTTAATCTATACTAAGAAAACATTTAATTAGCCAGAAAAAATAAAATATTTCGTTATAAATCGAGATAATAATTATCCTTCCTTTTAAGTTAGGTCAAGTCACACGAGGTGTGCAAATTATTTTAAAGATCAGTTGACTAGATTCGGAGTTTAATATGGTCAAACCGGGTGACCATTTTGTAAATAACGCATACAATATAAGTTGCTTTTTTAGGGTGATAAACTAAAAGAATCGATTATGATCGATTATCAGCGATCGGGGGAAGATAATCCAGTTTACGATCTCCAATACATGATCTTCAGTTGCACAGACCACAAGATGCGTTTAGAACACTTCCACGACTGGTTGGACTACTATCATTTTGAGCTTGACAAATGTCTTTCAAACTTTGGACTGAAGGCTAATTATATATATCCTAGAGACCAACTAGATGCTGACATGAGACGACATGGCAAACTAATGTTCGGACTATCAATTTTACTGGCTTCTATGTCCACAATGAAAGCAGAAGACGCTGGTAAGTTTAAAGATGTGATAGGCGCGGGGATTAATGTAGACGACCTATCACAGTTACTACAGTTCACAGATTTCGACCAAAATCATATGACGATGTATAAAATGAAATTAGAAGGCCTTATTGACAGCTATTTGGAATTCGGATTGTTACAATACTAGCTGGTACCTGTAATTCCGTCCTTGTTTTAATAATGTAATTAATTCTATAATAATTTATAATATTTTTAACCCACGAGTGATACATTTTTTTTTAATAAATGAAAATGATTTATTATGATTTTTTATTCATAGTGTTAGCGGAATAACATTTATATTTATTTTATGATAGATTTTATTCATTCGGTCAATTTAATTTTCACATTCGGTTTCAATACCGATTTTTAACATTTACATTGAGCTGAAATAAAAAATAAATCGGTTTTTCTGCCTGATCTGTTACTTAAGAAAAAATGTTTGGAACTCAGTAGGTAAAAACGGATTAACCGTATGGTAGAGTTAAATCCTAACACACACACACAAATAATCAATTTGAAGGTTGATTGATGCAGATAAATAATATGTAATCAATGTCCTCTAAAGTTACCCGTTACAATATTTAGAAATACAAACAAAATACACGTGCAAACCGACTGTAAAAACTTATTAACATCCTTCTTCCTCTTCGATTATGGTAATTTGTGTTTAAGCAATTAGTGCCAATGTCATGTAGGTAAAATCCATTTTCAATCTTGTATTTAGCGTTACCAAGCTCTAGCAAAACTGTGGCTAATCCTGCTAGAACATTCCATGAAGCTTTGTCGTCACCTCAGAATATCTGCTACGCGTTATCTTCTATAATAAACTTTACTTGAACACAATAACTAAACTATATCACACAAAACGCCACAAAGATTACACAAAGATATAGAGTCAAATATACAAGTTCAATTAATTTAAAAAAAAACTGCTACATGTCAGACGGAGATCCCACTAAGAACTCGACATATTAACATAGTAAGTATATTGGTTTTGTAAGTAGATTATTTGGATATTACTACAGATAAAATAAAGTAAATCAATCACCTATACCACAGTCTTCAACCTTATTTTTTTACTCACCGAATATGTATATTTTTGAGACTATGTTTTTTTTCTAGTGCCCCATCTTAATTGTTTGCCGTTTTTAACCGTCTTCAAAAAGGAGGAGGTAATCAATTCGTCTGTATGTTTTTTTTTTGTTACTCGATTTCACCGTCACTTTGTAATTTTTTTTAAATCGAAGGAGTACTTTCGAGGTGGCTCCATTTTCACCTGATCAGGATCTGATTAGTGGAACTCAGGGAAAACCGTCGAATATTATAAACTCTTACATTTGTTTCAATTTGCAAAGCTATGATGTAGGCTTCACAGCTGTACCTAAAAGTACATACTTAAACTAAAAAGAAGAAAAAAATGGTAATTAAAAACAAAACCGACTTCAAACGATAAAAAAAATAATAGAATGCACTAAATAGTCTATTAATAATTAATCTTTATTAGTACAGTTCGTTAATTTTGGAGTCGATGTCAGTTAAAGTTAACCAATGTACTCATTTACAAATGAAAATAATTTCCTAAACTTTATCACAATTACACATAAGCTAAATAAGGGGCTTGGGTGATTTTAAAAAAACAATTAATCAAAATTGAATATAATTAGCGACGTACATTTACATTACTTTGTTATCCATAAGCTGGGACCGATTTCAAAATTAACGAACCAGATTAATAAAGTAATTATTTATTGAATTTTTAGTGCATTCTCATAGTTTATTCTTTTGAAGTCGGTTTTGTTTTTAATTAAAACGTTTTTAAGACTATATTTTAATCTGCCCACACTCCCTCTACGTTATCCAATGGCCTCTAATTTTCTCTGGGTCTTCTACTGCCCCTCTGAAAGTCTCAAACGTCCACAAGAAGGCGTTATCGCCCAGGTTGAGAACCTAGACCCTATACTGAACCACTTGTTACTAGTTGGTGGGCTTCTGTTTCCGGAACTAGACACATCAGCAGTCCGTTGTGCGTGCAGGATTAGCCAGCTACTCGAGCTAGCCCAGCTCCTTCCACAAGCTCAGAACCCTTCAGGAGCGATCACAGGTTTCCTGGAGCAACCTCGTTTTCTTGAGGGTTTTTGCTATACTGACCCAGAGCGTACGAAAAAATTAAATAGCAAAGTTAAATTACAATTAGTTACATAATATGTTTCATTAATCAGTATTAATATAAAGGCGTGAGAAGAGAGCCATTAATATCAATTACGGCTGAATAGTGGTAAAAATGGATCTGTCATAGTTATTGTTAGATACGATCCATTGAGTGATATATGAGCCATCGGCTGGATGATTTATCACGTATACTACTCCAATTACGAATGCATTCGCTCGATATGGAACTGGATACGCCTGTCTTTCAATTAGTTTGCTTAATTTAAAGTCCATATAAATTACTTCATATGAAAATTCATATTTAAATATTTTTTTTACTTCCTAACCACAAGAATTAGACACATTATTTAACATAGTCTTAACTAAAAATTTCTAAAATAAAATATCCAAGCCCAAGCACACAACAAAAGTGTGTGTGTTGACAACGACTTTATACTAAAATAATCCAATTTTTTTTTATCTATATGATGGGACAAAGTGATTTGAAATTCATAAAGAATAGGTGCTTAAAAAAGCTTTACTTTTGTCTATAAAAGATTTTACCACAAATGTATCATTTTTCTTAAAATGTGTTTCATTTTTGTTGTTTTTTGAAACGCGTAAATTCAATTAAGTACATGGCACGTCTTTTTATTGTTCATTATATGTTACTCATATCAGTTTCTATGATATTTGATGTAATTTAATCAAATAATATTGATAGTATTTACTTTGTATCATCATTGGTGCATTTTACATTATTTTACTCTTTAAATTACTTACTTTAATAGCATAAGCATCACTAGAACTTCTAGAGAGGAGATTGGCAATACCATGCCGAACCTTCTCCGATAGATTGGCTGAGACTGTCGAATTACTTCGATTAGATCATAGCTAATCTGTTGTATTTATTTCTACGTATAAACTATAATGCTAAATGATGTTGTTTTCAACGTTGCACTGCACCTTGGTTCTAATGTGTTTAATAAACATTTTCCATGTCATTTGGTTTTGAATTGTCTCGTTACACATCGTACAGCCTATGTAAAGTAGTTGGAAATGAGTCTGCTTTGGGATCCGACTCGACATATTGTTTTTTATTCTATTTGTGTATGAATTGAAAAACAAATACAAAATATTTTTTATCTTCACATTTATAATTAAGCCGTTGTAACATAACTGGACCTTTATGTTTAAATTTAAGTTGTTAAAATTACGAATTACAGATTGAAGACTGTATACAGTATTATTTCAAACAAAAGATTACCACATGACAGTTATTCTACTAAAAGTTTGCCTTGGAGATTGTGCTGTCAGAGTAAAAGCAGTTTTCATATATCAGGATTCGCGGCGTTCCGCGTTTCTATAATGGCCTGATTATTGTTTTTGCGAACGTGTGCCAGTAAGAATCACTGTAATATTACAAATGTATACATAGGTTTAGATGTCGGTCGATGAGTAACTCTCAAACGATTGGATGGATTTTATGATCGAAAGTGTGAATAGCTTGTCAATAGAGTACTTCACATTCTCACACCTTGTTTGCAACTTAACAACATAATACTTGTTTGGCGTAGTATGTGTTCTTCTTCCATATGTCTCTATCAGCCGTTATCTCTTTATGCCTTTTCATTTCATATTAATCCTCATCCATTTTCTTTAGCCTACCCTTACTTTCCCGTCTTTCACGTTCATATTCATTACGATTTTATTCAGATGCAGTTCCTCTCTTTTCCTAATATGTAAATACCACGATAAACGATTCCCTTTTCAAGTTTTTTTTACCACTGGTGCCATTTTCAAACTCCCTCTACTATATTTATTTCTAACTTTATCCATTTTTACCACATCACATTCAAAATAAAAAAAAATCATTATTCAATTTAGGCCTTAAGAAGGAGCTTATGAACGTTAATCTCCATTCTTGCATCTTAACATTCGCATCTCAGTTATATGCAATCTTTTCTCATCCGACTTCTTACTAGCCCAGTATTCTGATCCAGGCAATATGTCAAGTCTTATAATGGACTTTTATATACTGTCCTTTAATTTAAGGGGCATCCTGGAGTCAAAATAAATGCAGTATTTTTATGTAGAAATACTTAGTGTATTTGTCACCTATTAATGAAATTTCAGTTGTAATGTGTTAGAATTCCTAGAGAGATTCCTAGAGCCACTATGTAGCTACGACATCGTATGCTTTAAGCTTAATTCATAAGATGTAGTTGAGATTCTCGATTTAACAGTTTCTCCAGAATAAAATAAAGATTCATGAGTAGTCAAGTAGATTTTTTATCATCGCAAAGAATATTTTCTTTTGATATTTAAGTACAAATCTATCACGATTGATATTTCATTTTTAGAAGAAGACCTACAATAACGTACTATTGCGGTGAGCCTTCACTTACAGAACCCATTTCAATTTTACGCGTCTCGATCCACTCATAGTGACAGACGACTCATACATACATAATGATTATGTAAATTCGTTTCATCCCTTCGCGAATGCCGGTATCGAGAGCGGTTGATGGATTGTTTTGCACGAATTTAAACCGTATAACTATAATAATATATGGTTTAATTCCCTATCTTTAAAACGGGTTTTAAGTGTTTCACAAGTAAGTTTTAAATTCGGTAGGTATGTGATGATGTTTATTTGAATTTATCTAAAATTGTTTTCGCTTCACTTGCGTTATTTTCAGTAGGAATAAGTATATTTGTATGCAGAAAATTAAATATAGAATTCAGAGTTATTTCATAGGTCATCATAGATGTTAAAGTTCATAACTTTTATTATCTTGCGTAATGTATATTGTAACTTTTTAGTAACTTGTGTTTTGATTTTGAATATTGAAGGACGGATCCATAGAGCCAAAAATAATAAACACGCCATACTTTTTGACTTTGGAATTATTATTATTTATTGTGGTGTATTCGTTCTTGAAGAAGCATGTACATGGATATAATCGTTAGATGTTGTATATATACATATTTCTTATCTCTTTCTCAGTGTCTGATGTATATCTTTTACTAATAATTTTGCTGTTCATACACGTACGGACCGCACCGCGGATTTGGTATGTCGAGCGGCCGAGGTCATCAGTCGCCTAAGTAGGGATTGGGAATGAATTTTTTTTTTTCAAAAAGATCGTTTTTTTTAACGATTCACAAAACATCGCAGTCCAAGAGATTAGTCTTTTTTCTATTGGTTTTACTTGACTTTTTATTCGTAAATAGTATTCTTCCAGTGGTCGAAATTAGACTATAATCATCATTTATTGCAAAAACGGTTTCCAATTTTTTGTTATTAACAGCACTATAGATCTTCAATAGTAACTAAACAAAAAAAGAAGCATGCCTAACCTACAAAAAAAAATTACACTGAACTATTTTATTTGTAGATGATGATGGTGATGATCATTTATCATGTCATAGAAAACAAAAAGGAAACTGTTATAATCTCTAATAATAACTCTAACAAAAGATCGATCTGTTGGACCTCGATGTTTTGTGAATCGATTCATCAAACTTAGATTCGAATCGATTCAAAAATCGATCTTTTTCGAAAAGGATTCCCACTCCTACTTGGGGGACTTATAACATCAGTAGCCTACCGTACTATGTCCGCGGTTCGGACACCATTACAGTCTTACAGATTTAAACTAAATATTGCCAAAGAAGTTACACTATCAGCAGACAGACAGAGTTACAGACAGATCGAAAGACAAATCCGCATATAGATCGGCAGACAGATCGAGAGACAATTAATTGACGGATGTCAAAAATTATTTAACGTTAGTTCCATTAGATCTCCAATGAGTGTTTGCCTTTTTATAAATGTATATCTTTCACAATATCAAATCTACTAAATACTACTAAAAAAAATCTACTAAACCATTTTGACCTACCTAGGTTCATAAATCAAGCTCATAATCCACTATAAAAAGTAGAAATCTACTAAAAGTGATCACGCTATTATAAGTACTTGCTAAATATAGATTTTAAACAATCCAATAAATAAAGTTTCGTTAAAAATTTGTAGAGGAAACATTCTATTTAAAAAATCACTGGGTGCCAGAAAGAACAAACCCAGAACCAAAAATAAACCTCGTAAAAACCACTTTTTCCAATTGTTAAGTTTATGTTTTTGAATTTCAAGGTTAACATTTTCTCAAATATTGTATTAGACCTAAAATAGCACCATTACAGTCATACAGATGTAAACTAAAGTGTATTACCAAAGAAGTTACTAAAGAAACACATACTTTGTAAATATACACAACGTTGTACAGATCGACACGAACAGATTGGCAGATAGATCGACAGGCAGATCGTCTGACATATAGCCTGACAGATCGTCCGAAAGATCAGCAGAGAGATCGTCAGGCAGATTGGCAGAGACAGACCGACACATCTTCTTATTATATTTAATTTGTAAATTAATTTGAACAAAGCCATGAATTACATACATTTTTTTCTTCATTTATTTATACTTGCATATAGTTCTCGGTCCCGTAATAACAATACTAATAATAGTCAACGAAGCGTTGTTATTTCAAAACTAAATAACAAAGATTTATCATTAAATTTTTCTTTACAAATTCATATATTTATTTGAGAAATTAGAAAGAAAGAGATTATTTATTTCCACCAAATACACAGCACATATTTTAATAAAGACCCCAGACTTAGCTAATTGCTCCCGCAACAAAGGTTGCAAAAGCGCTGATTTTCAGCTTGGGCTTGTAAATTACCAATGATGTCACGGAGTGTAATACGTCATATATAGATTATTTCAGATCACACAAAAGTACATACATTTAGATGTAGGAGATAAATATTACAATTATTTTGCACATGTACACGTATGTACATATATATACACATAGATACATACATGTAAACACATAGCTAAAAACGACAGTTGTTTTTATAAAGTATGTTGTGTGTAAAAAACGCATGAATGAGTAAATAAATAATAATAGGCTATTTAAATAAGAGAGAGATCCCTGTCAATAACACAAAATTTTCGTTATGCGTCCAAAAGCAATATTCGCAGCCGTGTTCTGAAAGTAGCTATTGTGTTTAGCACTTTCAAAGGCGGTGGTATATTGTTCCAAACCTTGGATGCAGCATAATAAAGCTTCCTCTAAACGTTGCTGACTTGTGTTATTAACAATTTCCTACTTGCACTTTCCCTCTTACTCGACACCCAAATTAGTTTCCTATACAAGTAGGATGGTTCTTGATATTTGATGATACTAAACAAGGGACAAGCCAGATGTAATTTACGACGAGACCTCATATTAAGAATGGCATGCTGGTTTAAGAAAGGGGCTATGTGATAACGAGGGAGAATCGAGAAGCAAAAACGAGCTGTAGCATTCTGCACTCTCTGGATAAGTCGTTTTGTTCGAGCTAATAGCCGTGGCCCATATACAGTGTCCGCATAGTTGAGTTTAGAAAGATCTAATGACTCAACTAATTGTGTACGTATTTCTTCCGATAAGTATGGTCTTATCTTGTACAATATCCGTAAACTGTAGAAACAATTCTGGACCGCAGAGATTATATGATTTTCAAAACGCAAATTTGCGTCCATAATAAGTCCAAGATTCCGAGCCTCTTTAACTCTCTCCAATGGTTTCACCAATAGCGTAAAATATAAAACTGTTGGTAATCTACTGTATTGTTGATCAGTGCCGAAAACTAAGTATTTACTTTTATTTGGATTTAACACAAGGCAATTTTTTTCAGACCATATGGCTACTTTATTTAGATCATCATTTATGTCTGTTATTGCAACCTGGTATTCAATGATTTTAAATGAGATTTACAATTGAACATCATCAGCATATATGTGGTAGCGATAATTCTGGAAACATGCTGTAATGTCAGCGCAGTATATAGAATAAAGTTACCAGTGACTACACAAATTTGACCAATGACAACCATACCATATAAAGAATCGTAGCTCGATAATTGATTACACATTCAAATAAATCTATCTATAATTAATGACACGAGAATTCTCGTGAGCTTATTTTATCTGTACTAGTAACTAGGTGACCCGGAGAATTTCATATCACCTCTCTTTTTGGTTTGTGCTCGCTGTTGTTGAAACGTTAGCACTTCATTTTCAGTCACTCTATAACATACTAATACGACTATCGATCATTATATTATATAGTACTATAAGAACGTGAGTTAGCTCGCCGCGCGTTTGATTGACTTCGACGACTTAAGTCACCTCTTTGGGCATTGAAAAGAAGGTTCTCTTATTGTAAAAAAATAAATTTCCAATAACACAGCACCATTAAACATTTGACAGTCAACAAAAATGTCGATTCTTTGTGACAGTGATACCATTTAGTTTGACACGTAGAAACCGTTCGTATGAGGTAAATGAAATTGTTGATAACAATATCTCGCATTTTTTAAATATTTTCTCACGGTATAAACCTACCATGGATTTCCGGAAGAACAAAATTTCAAAACGAAATTTAGCCAAATTGGTCCAGCCGTACTCAAGTTTTAGCAACACAACGAACACGAATTCATTTATATATATGGGTTATGTAATATGCGTCTATAATGACGTGGTCGCTCATTAAGCGCCTAATAAGAAAGTTCAAAGTTGCTTAAAGGGCAATGGAGAGGCTATTCTTCAAAGGAGATAAGCAGAAAAACCATACATTGACCAAAGAATTGCTAAACTGAAATGGCAATGGGCTGGGCACATTTCTCGCGGAATCAATGGCTGATGGGTCCAACAGGTTCTTGAATGGCTACCGCGCATCGGAGGACGCAGCGTGGGTATAATCCCTCAAGATGGATCGACGACTTGGTGAAGTTCGTGGGAATATGCTGGATGCGGGCGGCGTAAGATCGATTGTTGTGGAGATCTTTGAGGAAGATCCAGCAGTGGACATCTTTTGGTTGAATGAATGGATGTATGGATAAAAATTATTAAAATATATTGATTACAATCCAAATGGTAAAAATGTAATTGTTACAATAAAAGTTACAACATAAATGTATTATTACATATGATAGACATAAAACATTTGGAATGTTTAAACGTTGCAGTAAACGGTCGAGTTTTAAAACATGTAATAAAACGTATAACGGACAACTTTATGGCAGTTTGTGTGTAAGAGTTTAATGCTATAGTTTTAGATACGATGTTAAAATTACTGTAGAGAGTAGACTAGCGGGCGCCCGCGACTTCGTCCACGTGTCTTGATTGATGAAAGACCATTCAAATCGATCAATCCTCTTTTAAGTACTTATTAAAAATAATTTCTAAAATTAGCCCATTAACATGAACTTTATTGACATAAAATCTTCTATTAAAATCGATTATCCTGTTTATGCGTTGAGACCGACTAATATGTCTTCTTAATTAATTTTTTCAATGCCTTCAAAAAATTATTTAAAAAAATCTTTATGAGCTTCTTGACGTCGTACTTCCGTGTATAAATTTTCATCAAAATCGGCCAAACCATTTTCGAGTTAAACCCAGCCACATATATATAGACCATTTTTTTGTCTTCTCTCATTAGCATAAGCTTTAGCATAATTTCGTTAAAAAAATGTAAATAAATAAACATTTCTTACGTGATCATCATTCAGAGACCCCTATCCTAACATGTCATCAAAAATAGACATAACCCTCTGTCTCACATTGATATATGGAATACGATAGGTAAGGATCTATAAGGGAATTAAAAAGGTAATTTGTAAGTACCTATAAGAGTTTTGAATTTAAAGACTACAAAATGAAGACGAATAATCTAACTAGGTTTATAGAGGTTAAACTGATAAAAGTTTGTCCACTGTAATAAAATCGTCTTATTGGACGGCTAAATAAATTGTTCTAGCTTATACAGCTCTCTATAGCTTAACAGTTTACGATCATAGTTCCTTATAAATATAACGAGTTAGACATGAAATTTCATATGCTATAAAATTACATGCCTGGAGTTTATTAGGAAAGGTATGTTTTATTTAGAAATTTTATTTTTAACCTGTGCGCAGTTCTGATAGAATCTGGTTTAACTCGTCCTCATAGCTGCGGTGTTATTTAGTAGATAAATCAATTTTAAAAATTACAGTTATTCCTAGCGGTATTTATTCTATACAAAAGTAATTTCCTGTTTTCTCCCTGGGAAATAGCATTATGGTAAATATTTTTATACCAAATATATATATATATTTATATATATAAATATATATATATAGTGTATAAATATATATATATATATATATATATATATATATATATATATATATATATACACTACCATTATGTCCGTATTTTTTCATCATAAATTAGTTATTGTCGAAACTAGGAACATCAAATTTTATGAATAAAAAAAGCAAAACGTAGAGGCATAGCCAAAGTCATTATTATTCTAAAATAACTGAAAAAAAAAATTAAAATCGGTTAAGTTTTGGAGGGGGGAACAGGGTACTACGACGTGATGTTTTCGTCTATTTTGCATAGGTAAAATCAGCCAGAGCTCTGCAGTTTTCCGTGTTTCCGTGCAGTTTCGTGTTTTATATATAATTCTTTCTTTGTGGTGCAACACGATAGCAATAGATTTCTGAAATACATACCTACTTTTCCAACCGCATGTCTTCTTAATAGTATTGTACAGATATGTAATAGAAAATGTGGTTATACTGGTTGGGTATATTTACGAAAATCTTTTAAAGTTCAAGAACGTGAAAAAACCATCGATTGAAGAGTATCTGCAGAATACCTACTAGAATCTGACGTCACACCAGAGACATTGTCATTACTCCCTGTCATTATTCATTTTGGTCCTCACAGCGAAATGTGAAAAGGCATTATAGTATAAAAAGTACTGTAGAATGGGAACTGGAATGTATCCTCATCGTCGTAGGTAATTTTAAACTACACTGGTTCTTGCTTACTGTCAGATATTATAAAGACATTAATGTCTTGAGTATAATTTAAGAAATATCATCAATTTTTTTCCATATTTTACACATGATTTCTAAAGAGAGAAAAATATAAAATACACTTTTGTACCCTAAAAAACTTTATAGATCCTAATGTTTTAGAGATCTAAGAAATATATGTTATATCCGACAAAGAATTGGAATCTTACAAAGTCAAAATGTGAGCGGAAAGCAGTGGCACCTCTATAAGCGGATTATTTTTAATTATTATGGTGACGAGTTGATCAAGTAAATCGAATAATGTATAATACACGTTTGAAGAATTTAAAACATTTGAATGATTTCTAGGTTTTCTAATTTTTAAATAGATATCTGGAAAAAGTAACGTTAACATTAATATTGTTGATGTATACGAGAGTGTTTTTATGGATTAAATTTAACATTTATTATAATTTGGCAAAGGTTTACTTGCAACTTTTTAACCGTTAGCAATTTATTATAAAATTCAGGTCATAATGCATGCGTTGGATAAGTTATGTCCAAGCTGCTTTATTTTAGTTAAGTAACTGTATTTCACACAAGCTTGTGTTTAAGGGAGTTAATTGTAGTTAAACAACTTTGTAAGTTGTTAAATTCTACTTCATAAAACGATATAGTAAGTATACTATTTTAAGTGATATAGTTTAACTACTGTACAAAAGTGAAGTTTAATGAAGGTAATGAGACGAATCATGAATTCTGAGATCTCACAACAACTTCCTTGGAATAGCTAATAAAGGCCTGCCAGTTTGCTACATCATTGGATTAAAATCCTTCTGACGTTAAACTTAGTTGCATGATCTTTACATAAGTGAATTGAATTGTAACTAATGACACGGAATATCAATTGTGAGTTTTCGCAACATAAGGCATAAATTCACGTTGATTTTAAAGTAATTATATACACGTTCAATGCATTAGCACTTATAATTTTCGTCGAGAAATCAAACAAGTAAATCTGAAACGGGTCTAGAACGCTACCCGATAATATTTTTAAGATATAATTTTATTCTATTTAAACGAAGAACGAACCGCGTGGAGTCGGCTACGAATAGTACCAGCCCATATCTTCCCGTAGGTGTCGTAAAAGGCGTATAAGGGATGGCCAGTAGCATCCTGTGAGTACCACCAACACCTGACTACGATCGCCGACTCACGTGGTGATTATGACAATTCCCCCCCCCCCCCCCCCCCCCCGTATTGTGGGAGACCTATGCCCAGCAGTGGACTTCTTATCGTTCAATGGAAACTAACTTTTAAATCAATATTACGTGTACTTGGGGTAGTCAAATTTTATCGCTGTTAATCGCGCCACAACTTTATCGAGTACTGTGTACGGACAAATCTGAAGATAATCCTCGCTCCCCCGCGGGATATCCTTTGTGATTGCGAACTGGGGCTTCGCAAACAAAGAAACTGGAAAGGTAGAAACGTAGAAACAGTTGGTGAAATCGTCGCTTTGATGGAGAAGATTTTTCAGAATATTATTTATTCTCACCTTGATGTCGACTTAAGCTAAATAAAGGCTCATCGTTTTATCTTTGAACGTTACAAATGTTTGTTTTGTTACTGGTAAATACGTATTGAAAAGTAATTGTACAGGATAGCATTTAACTAGTTTAGCCACGCGGTCTCGTTCAACCGTCTCTTTAGATTCCTTTTAGAGCAAAAAATTAAAAATGAATTAATTATAGTCTAGGTTTTGTTTTATGTTTCACGGGAATTTTATTTAGAAACTAGCTGAGTGCCTGCGGCTGCGACCGCGTTTCGTTTATTTAACACTGAATTTTAATTATTTTATACGTGTCCCTAATAATTTTTCCTACATTTTTTTAGCTCTATGATAAAGTAAAAATATTTCTCATCAATTCAGACACTATCCCATAAAACTGTGCATTGAATCGGATTTTATTCAATTTCATATGAGTTTTAATTTTTTAACGCGGAACCCTTTTTAGAGTTCGGAAATCGAAAGTAACTTCATCTATCATCTAAAAAAGTCTTGTTAAAATCGGTCCAGCGGTTTCGGAGATTACCTTAAACAAACAAAAGCGAAAGACAGACAGACAAAAAGTGATAATTTGTATTTTTGGTATAGGTATCGTATATACATATGTATTTAGTAAAAAAAAATATATTTTGATATTACAAACAGACACTCAACTTTATTTATTAGTATTGATATAGATTTAACGAAATTAATTTATAAGGCGAGGGTGAATGGGCAAGTCGGTAAGGGTCGACCTAGGCGAACGTATCTAGACCAAATCAATCATGTCTTAAATAAAGGCCAGGTAAAAAGTACTCATAACCGACGAGCATGTATGAAAGCGCTCATGAAAGTAGAGGAAGCGAAAGAGGTGTGTCAAGATCGTAGCAAGTGGAAGGACGTAATCTCTGCCTACCCCCACGGGAGAAAGGCGTGATGATATATATGTATGATATAGATACTATAGATATCAGATAGCCATGGTGTCCAACTTATTGGCTTAGCGATCGGAACATCCCTGTTTATATACACAAGTATGGAATTCACCAGTTACAGTCCGTCGAGGGGGGGGGGGGGGGGGGTTGGTAGGTTTTTTTTTTAAATAAATTACTAACTTGCTTCTAAAACGTCAAACATTGAAAAATGCATGAAACACGTAATTCTATCCCCCACCCACATATGATCTTCAAGTTTTTGGTTGCGACCTCGCCTGTAATTCAGATTAGCTGTAATATACCGTAAACTAAGCTACATAATAAACCAACAACTAGAGTGACCTTGAATATAAACATTCCCAATACTTAATGTCAATTCACATCATCATCATCATCAATTCATCACCTCAAACATTCACAATAGACTGATTAGTAAAATGTATTGTCTCTAATCCATTTTGGAACGAGCACGGCGATGCGAATAATTATGACGGACTTTTTCATCAATTAGTGTTTTGGTGTTCGCTAATTAATTTTTTGCCAAAATCAATCAATTGCGCACGCTATAACAGCGGGTTTTAACATGCAATGTCAATCTGTTTTATTGAAAAATCAATCCATTTTTTTTTCTCTGAAGTGTCAATGATCGGTGAAAAAGCTGGTATATTTTTGGTTTGATCTAAAACCTCAATATTAACTTTTAAGATTCGATCTCGTTATATGCCGTGAAACATGATCAAAATAAAACGTAAATAATTTAATAAACGGTATTAAATAAGGTTTAAATTGTTATCTTTGTGTTCTCAATAATTATCATTGCTATGTCATGCGCAATAAGGAATTTGTTGCGTCTGTGAAAATAATTTATACTCCGAGAGAGAGCCTTTGAATCGGATGGCAGATATGAAAGACTCAGGTATGTAATCAGTCAAATTATTTTGCTAGGTAGGTATAATTCTTTTATTTTTGTTATTTCTAAGTAAGCAACCTCGTATCTTTTCTTAGGTGTCGTAAAAGGCGACTAAGAAATAAACCAGGGGATGGGGAGCAGCATCCTCTGTGCACCAAAAACACCTACTGCGATCGCCAACCCGCCTGCCGCGGGGGGATTATGGCAACTCCCTCCTTTTGGAGGAGACCTATATGGACGTCTTTTAGTTGAATGAATGGGACGTTACCCGTTTGGTAAGCCGAAGTGTGCGCACGCACGCTAAGGTCGCTCGCACAAATACGTTTCACGTGTTCGATCTCGTTATCGCCGCCTTCGAGGTTCGTTCGCTTGCGTAGCAACAGCCGTTAAATTTATTTAACGGTTGAGGTGACGCAAGCGCGCGCGCCGCGTCGTGTACCCGGTGTGGGTTTCCCGCGCTGAGGTATTTTTGCGAGCGTTGAATACTCGATTTTATAAATCTCATTTATAACTTCGTGTATTTTTTTTCGAAAAACGTCTTTTCAGTACGCGCGCGTTTAACGTATACTCACCCTTAAGGTGAGGATACGTGTCGCTTCACGACTTAGATAAAACCCACTCTCTCTTGATTGTGGTCATCACCGGAGACCTAACGGTGCCAACCTAAGGTGGTGTAGGGTTTAGCAGGTTCCCTGGGGACCCCCTTCTGGGGTCACCAAATACCGGAATCTGGTGTGTGATTACACCGGGTTTCCCTCTTTCTTACCCGATTTCCGCTCCTGCTACAGATCCATCCCCTGGGTGCTGTTTGGGCGTCTGACCCACGTCCTCGGCCCTAGGGCTTGTTAGGGCTTCCCCCTAGGCTCCGTAGGCTCCCAACTACCTTGAGTCATTGCACTTTGACTCAACGGTCACTTGCGAGACTCGCGTAGTCTCTTAGATTTTTTGGCGCGCCCCCCTGCCCCTCAGGCAGGGAGGTAGTTCACCCCCCCCGCCCTCTCGCCGTCTCGGGATGGCAGATTCGCTTTTTGCGGAGCGTCAGCTCCTCAATTTCGTTAGGGAATTGCTAGTCAAATCCCCCGAACTCGCTCGGGAGTTCGCGAATTATAAGAAAGCAGCCCCGGGTCCGTCCGCCGCGCTCCCTCAACGGGTTCGTAAACCCGTGGCCAACATTAACGCACCGGAGCGTTCCCGCGCGCGTACTCCACCCGCGACTAGCTTTAAGCGTGACTCGTCGTTGTCGCGCTCGCGATCGCGTTCTAGGTCGCGCTCTCCTTACCGTCCGCATTCTGCGGACATTATAAACGTTAGCACGGGGAATAGTTTCTCCCCTCTATCCCCTCAGAATATGGCAGACAGGCGTCCGAGCCTGATGCCGAAGTTTGCCACCCCCCCCGCCCTGTCGTCCGGGTCAGAGTCAGAGTCGGACGACATGGAGATGGATTACCCGCCGCTTGGTAGTGACGGCTTTGTCACCGCCAAGCGGAAGACCAAGAGGAAGGCGACGGCTTCTCCGCCGCTGCCTCAGACAAATCCCAAGGTCCTCGCTGCGGAGGATTCGGCCCAACAGCCCACTCCGGTGCCAGTAGCGGCACCGAGAGTTCCCAAGCCTGCAGCTGCACCGTCTCAGGTGCAGCCCAGGAAAGTGCTTCCCCCCCCCCCCCTGTCACGATCCAGGACAAAGCGTCCTGGACAAAAATCTCTGCGGCGTTAGCGAGCCGCAAAATACATTTCTCCAGCGCGACGAATGTTCGCGATGGAATCATGGTGAAGGTGTCGACCACGGACACCTTCCGCGACCTCACGCGGTTCCTTCGTGAGGCGAAATATGCCCACTTCACTCACGCGTTGGAGGAAGAGAAGTCCCTCCGCGTGGTGATCAAGAGAGTTCCTAAGGAACTCTCTTGTGAAGACATAGCTGCATCCCTTAGGGAGCAGGGTTTCCCCGATGCTGAAGTGCATAGGATGCACGATCAGCGAGGCAGGAGGCCATATAATATGGTCCTTGTCGCACTCCCCGCCAACGAGGTTAGCAAGAAGGTCTTCGGTCTGAAGACCCTCTGCGGCCTCTCTCGCATCTGTGTGGAAGTCCCACACAAGAAATCGTACCCCTCGCAGTGTCACCGCTGCCAGGGGTACGGACATAGCTCTCGGAGCTGCTTTATGGCTCCGAGATGCGTAAAGTGTCTGGGAGATCACTTGACCCCTGACTGCCCCCGTCCTAAGGACACAGCCGACCCTCCAAGCTGCGTTTTGTGCAGGCAGGAGGGTCATCCTGCAAATTACCGTGGGTGCCCTTGTGCACCTAAGGTAAGGCGCAATCACCCAAAAAAGGGTGGTAGGTATGTTCCTCAGAGGAACGCCGCTCCCCTCCTCCTCCAACCTCAAGTGCCGCCTATGACACTGAGGTCTTTCCCGTGCCTCCCAGGCACGTCGGCGTCGCCTTCCGCGGTGCCGACCCGTCCCGCCGCCCCCCGCCCCGCAGCCCCTCTGGCTCCGTGGGCACCTAGGCCCCAAGCCAAGGCGCAGCCGCGCCTGGCTACCCCCCCCTCAGGCCCCTCAGGCCCACTCCACCGGCCTAGACCGGGTTCTCTTCCTCCTGCGCGTCCACGACGTGCAGGATGTCGTCGCGTTCAACACTCTGTTGAACAGCGGCGCCGGAAACGCCGAGTTAGACGCTATAACTCGGTTTCCCGCCATCGCCATGACCCTCCAAGGGCTGGCACGCGCTTCCCAACACCCGTAATCAATGGCTAAGATAAAGCCACGCGGTTTGTCCCTTTCGTTCTTTAACGCGCGGAAACTAGTTCCGCAGCGTGAACTCGTCGCGAATTTCCTCCGCGATCGTCAAATAGACGTGTTTCTTGTCCAGGAAACCCTACTGAAGCCCAAAGATCGCGATCCTAAGATCGCAAATTATAATATCGTTCGGAACGATAGATTGCCCCCAACTAGGGGCGGTGGTACCTTAATTTATTATAAGCGGTCTCTGTATTGCACGCCGCTAGACCCTCCTGAGCTAGAAAACTTAGAGGTTTCTATATGCAGAATCGGAATGACCGGCCATCAGTCGATCGTTCTGGTGTCTGTATATCTCTCGCCCAATAAGCGCATATTAGCTTCCGATTTAGGGAAACTTTTCTCTCTCGGAGACTCCGTCATTATCGCGGGTGATCTCAATTGCGGGCACACCCTTTGGAACAGTTCGAGTAATACCAGTAATGGGATTGCTCTTACTGGGCTGATGGATGAGCTCGATTTTGAGGTCATCGCTCCTTTAGAGCCTACCCATTTCATGCCGCACTGCCGCCCGACAGTGCTAGACGTAGCTATTTTTAAAGGGGTTCGGCTTCCTGTGCGTCTCATACAAGTCGTACACGAACTCGACTCCGACCACCGCCCAGTCATTTTACAGTTAGGTCATTCGGATGACTCTAGCCCGCCAGTTGTAAAGGTCGCGGACTATTACAAACTCGGCAGATATCTCAAGGACCATCAGTCCTCCCCCCCGCTCGACTTGATCCCCGACGTACTGGATACGCCTGCGGACACGGATCTCGCGATCGCTTCTCTGGTTGAGCATCTCAACACCGGAATCAGGGAGACCTCGAAAGAGGTACAAGCGGCGAACGATCGCCGCTTTATACTCCCTGATGACGTGAGAGCTCTGCTCACCCAGAAGAACGCCGCGACCCGTGCCCACGACGCGTATCCGACTGAGGAAAATCGTGCACGCTTACGTTCCTTGCGTAGAGCGGTGAAAGACCGCATAGATCAGCTCCGTGATAACAGGTGGAACAGTCTCCTCGAGGAGCTGGTACCTTCCCACCTCGCGTACTGGAAGCTTGCACGATCGATGAAGACGGACCGACCGTTCCGTCGCTAGTATGCCCCCCCTGGACAGAAACACTCAGGGTCTTCCACCCGCATTTGACGATGACGACAAAGCCGAGTGCTTAGCCGATAGCCTCGAGCAGCAATGTTCCCCCGTCATTGACAACGTTGACGTCCTCCACGTCTCCGATGTAGAGTCCTCGGTACAGGACCTAGACGACGCTCTTTCCCCGGTTGTTCCCCTCACACCTGTCACCTGTGATGAGGTCACTACAACCATTAAGGGCCTTAAGCCTAGAAAATCTCCCGGTCCGGACGGGATCAGGAATGAAGTGCTTAAGCTTCTTCCGCCCCGTCTCATCGCGCTACTGGTCTGCATCTTCAATGCGGCCATCAAAAACCACCACTTTCCAGCCGCCTGGAAAGAAGCGATAGTGATAGGTATACACAAGTCTGGCAAAGATGCCAGGTCACCCGATAGTTACCGCCCAATCAGCTTGCTAAGCTCAATAGGTAAACTCTACGAGCGGATCCTTCTGAACCGACTCCTCGTAGTGATAGAGGACAAAAATCTCTTGCCTCCCGAACAGTTTGGTTTCAGAGCCAGACACTCTTGCGCGCACCAAGTGCAACGCCTCACGGAGCACATCCTGTCAAATTTTCATCGAACCCCAAACACACCCTGGCGTACGCTCGCTGTCTTCTTCGACGTCGCTAAGGCATTCGACAAGGTCTGGCATGCCGGCCTTGTATTTAAACTAGTTAGGTTAGGCGTCCCTGACACATTAGTTCACATCCTACGCGATTACCTTTCGAATCGTAGTTTCCGCTTTAGAGTAGAGTCCGCTCTCTCTTCAGCCCGCCCGATCCGCGCAGGAGTCCCCCAGGGCTCCATTCTGGCGCCTGTCCTCTTCAACCTTTACATAGCGGACTTACCAGACCTAAATCCGAACCTGAAAGACGACCCGCTCGAAGGAGTGGCGGCTAGTAAGGTTCATTTAGGTCTCTATGCCGATGACACGGTCATCTATTATTCGCACAGACAAAGAGACACTCTCAGATCCCGCGTCCAAAAGGCTGTTAACATCTTAAGCTTTTGGTACTTGAAGTGGCGAATAGCGATTAACCCGGGAAAGAGCACCGCGATTATGTTCTCCGTAGAGAAATCTGACCCTCCTCGTCCAGTCACTTACCTAGGAGTAGAGATCCCATGGGCGACCGAGGTCAAGTACCTCGGTGTCACACTAGACGCCCACATGACTTTCAAATCTCACGTTTTGAAAGTCAGAAACCGTGCCAACATGGTTATGGGACGTCTTTTCCCTCTTTATAACGCCCGTAGTAAGATGGCCGTCCGCCATAAAATTACATTATACAAAACGGTAGTTAGGCCCATTCTCACTTATTGCGCCCCTGCCTTCGCTTATACAGATCTGTCCTCCTTCCAAGTGGTTCAGAACCGCTTCACCAGGAGAGCCGTAGGTGCCCGGTGGTACGAGAGGGATGTGGACATCCACAGAGACCTCAATCTACCATCCATTCACTCAGTTATCAAATCCCTGTGTCGCGCATTTTTCGATCGCGCAGAGACACACCCGAATCCGCTCATAGCGAAAGCCGTCGCGTACTCCTCCGACCCGCTAGCTCCGAAACCGCTTCGGAGACCGCGTAACGTTCTCACCGATCCCGATGATAAAATCACGTGCGAAAATAGGATCTTTCCTTTTCAACCGATCCAGTATGCGTGCCAGCGCCCACGCCCGCGTAACCGCCGTTCCCGCCGCCGGGGACAGGCGGCTAATTTTTGCTCCCGCACACTCTCCGGGTCCCCCTCAGGCGGCGGCCCAGGACGTGCTTCGTTCCCCAACTGGGGAGGCTCTTGACGTCGCCGCCAGCGCGATACAGTGACACTGCCCATGCATTGAGCATTACACGCACAACACTGCAAACACACTCTTGCACATAACATGCAGGTACATAGGTCCTGTAAGGAACCTTTTTTTTTTTTTTTTATTATTATTAATAAAAAATGTAGGGAATAGCTAGGTTCAAACTCGCGAGAGAGTTTTACACTCAGGTGACGGCCAAGCCGAGGTTCGTACCACTTTGGTAACCCTTGAGCTAGTCACCTTATTGCGGCTGAGTGCCTTCAGCACTCGCCCCCAAAGTTCGGTGAAGCTGTAAAGGCCCTTCCGGTCAACAGCGTTAGCTAGGTTCGAAAAAAAAAAAAAAAAAAAAAAAAAAAATGAATGGGACTTTTTTTAATCTATACTATTAAATAAAATTGAAATATCTGTTTGTTATGTCAAAATATTTTTTTTACCAAATAGATATGAAACATATGTATACACGAAACTTATAGCAAAAATACCTTTTTTCAAATTTTTTGTGTCGGTCGAACGGTTGGACCAATTTTGACGGGAATTTTTGGTAGATATCTGTAATTTTCAAAAACAATTAGGTTTCCGCGTAAAAAAATTAAAACTTATCAAAATTATGAATAAAATCCGATTCAATGGATAGTTTTACTGGTAGGTGTTTGAATGCATGTAATAAGTGACCAAGGTTTGTTTGTCTGCATTAGTAAAATCACATTTGATATTTGATTTAAAAAAAAAAATAGTCAATTTAATATTATAGTTGTACTGTAATGAATAAAATCTCTTACAAAAAATTAAATCCTTAATACGTCCCTGGTTTTTATCTCCCTTCCTTTAAATTATTTATTAACTAACTCGAGACAGTCGTACTGCAGAGTTTCACAGAAAAATGTCGTATCTCAACTTACTTTTACAAAATGTATTATTATTTTAAAGAATGTCAAGTAATGCTCCGCCTTAACGATGTGGCGGTTATTTATGTGAAAACTAAATGTCACTAAGTTAGTTGATTAAATTGATTTTCATTTTCAGAATATTAGTGCGCCTTGGTAATAAAACCGAATAATCACGTGGTGTTTTTTTATAACTTTTAAGGCCCCCTAATGATGCAAGATAAGGTTTTAGAAAAACCGTACCCAAAATCACGTGTATTTGTTTTGGTATGAAGTATAATAATTTTTTTTCAAAATGTTATAAGTAAATTGAGTAATATTAATGCGACTATATTTATAAAGACAAATTCAATAATACTTTATTCAATTTAGTCCCTGATAAAACAATTCAGTCATCGAGAAAAACCGGCAAGAAACATGATCTGGTTTTTTTTTTCTGCATGGTTTTTTGGAATTTTACAACTAATAGTTACAATGTTTAATATTAGATGCATAGAGAAGGCTGACACTTCCAAACATCACCATCGTTCACGTAATGATCCACCAAACTTACTCGACATGGTGCAAAAACAAGCAAGCATTTTAGCTATCTGCGTTTTATAATTTGCCTACAATCTATAACAAAACTTCGAAAGGAAAATAGAGCTGCGGAAATACATCGTTATAAGCACACCGTCTGTAAAAGTACTTTTCATTTAGTTTTCAATTATAATTTCCTCGATAAAAGGAAGTGATCACAATTCAAATTTGTGCGGTCGCTCAGAGAAGGTAAGTTCTTATGCAAGTCTCTCACCATTGTGAATTTTTTAATTAATCCTTCCACGATTTATCGCTTCAGGATCGTTATTCACTGAATGAAACTTATTCCATTCCGTACCGTCTTCACCTTTTCACAATCTGGAATCGGCTAGTGGCCAGTCCCCTACCGAGTGGCTTTCGCAAGGGTATTATTTATTATTTGCACACGTGACGAACAGCAAATAATTGTTATATTCTCATTTTTAACTACTGCTTAGTAGTATTTAATGTTGGATGGAATGTATTCATTTTACCTTCTTTTTTTTTTTTGCCGGGGGAAATGTATTTACGCACTACCCTTACCCACTGCATTAGTGAGACCGAAGTCCCCAAATGCAATGGATGAGGGGGCACGGAGGGACGGCTCCGTGCCAGTGTGGGACTCACCCGGGTGAGAGTCACCCGGAAATACCCACTAAAACCCTCCAGGGCCGTCCGCCGCATTTGGGATGGGGCGATACGGGATTGCCAGGCATGCCACCGCGTCGCCACCTGCAGCGAACCCACCGGGCTTCGTCCGTTTAATGGCCCAATGGGGATGGGGGAGGGGAGAATACGCCCCCCCCACCACCTCTTCGCCCGCCCCCTCGAAGGGAGGCATGACCAACGGTCAAAAGTCCGGGGGGCAGGACATACTTCCTGCCCCCCATAAAAAGGAAGAAAGAAGGGAAAGAAGAAAAAAGTGATTGTATTCATTTTACCTAACCGACATATAATTATTATTATTATTGTTAATAATAGTAATTTTAACTAGGTAACGATAAACTGAACTATAGAATTAAGCATGTATTACACTTGTCTATTGATGGTTATTTATACCTGCTAAAGCATGTACTGTGGTATTGGCTGTTTTTGTTCAATTGAATACAGACAAATGCGTTGGATGTGGTTACTGTAAAACCAGACCGTCTTTGTCTAGCAGAACGTCTTTGATTCGCTTGATGTAATTGTTGATGATGAATACAGTTCAATAGAAAAATAATCGATTTCTACTATAAGCTTGGAAAAGCTGCAAGAGATTCAGAGGCAGAATATCTACACGCTAGTTGAACACAGTTAAGAAGGTTGCAAGCGTCAACTGCAGAACTGTTTAACGAAGGCAGAAGACTGACTTGGAGGGAACTATAGTCGACAGATACTTATGGCGGTTAGGACATATTCATGAAATTCGCAGAAAGAGGAAGAAATATGATAAAGACGCAAAGAAACGAAATGTACTGCACTACCGCATAATATAGGTATGATTGTCACCAAGCTCGCTAACAAAGTATTTAATTGAAAAATAGTAAGCAATTAACGTTTGAGATTATCGATTCTCTGAACAATATTTAATTTGTTCACTACATTAGGTATTAATTTCTTATTGTACCGATTATTGGCACTAAAAGCGCACAACGATAAAAAAAATTGCAATTTGAAATGAACTTATTACTTCTGCTGGGGATCTTTGTGAGTAAAGTTTTCTTACTAGTAGAGTTCTTGAATGCTGCCTTAATAATGGGCTTTGATGCAAACGAGCTTGAGCTTTCTGTGAGGGAACATATTGCGATGAGAACATTAGGCAGTTTACAGTTTTGGTTGGTTACTCTGTAGTTGTAAAGTCATTATGAGGCATTCAATTGTTACGTTGAGTCAATTTCCTTTTTAGATCTAATATGTGTTTACTTTGCATTGTCAATGCATTCTAATAAAAATGAATACGGTTAATAGTTTATGTTTCTATATTTTCATTTATAATAAATGTTATTTTCGATTAGGCGATCAGCGAAGGACTATGCAGCGGTTTATCAAATCATAGATTTGTAGACGATAATGGTAAATGTATTTTCTATTTAATTATTTATATTTAGCTATATCTATTTCTTGACAGTTTGGATACTTAAACCCAGGACCTTTCAGAGTCCATCTCTCAGCGATAATCTTTGTTCTTTGACTTGACAACATTTTGTAATTGAGAAAAGTACTACTCGTGTTTTTTTTTTCATAATTTATAACTTAAGTGTTTATTTAGGAAATGATAAGCAATAACTCACCCAGAAGCAAGATATAAATTTAAAATTGTCGTATTATGATGTTGGCAGAAATAAAAATGATATGTAAATTATTAATTTTCTTTCATTTAGTTAACTAAAAACTAGAAATTTTGTTTATAAAAATGAATAGGAGAATACAATAAATTTCAGAGACGTATTGTATTTGTTCAAATATGTTGAATGTAACAATGATTCATGAGTCAAAATGAAAGATTAAAAAACAAAATAATTTTTCTAGCAGATAGCTGAAGTTATTAGAGTTCTGCGTCCAAATATAAAATATGACCAAAATTTCAACGGTCAAGATACGATAAATGCTATCACGATAAATAACAGTAAAAAGAAATTGCAAATTAAACCTTTTTATAGGTTATAATTTACTATAAGTTTCAAAACTGTGTAACAAATAGCAGTTTAAGCTAGTTTATTAACACATGTTACCATATTTTATTATCTAGGTTGAAAGAGTGTCCAATACATTACATAGTGTATAAAAATTGAATACAGATCAATGAAAACTACAAATAATTTTATTTAACTTCATCTTGTGCCTATCTTCTTCGCTGAGTAAGTTTTAATATAATTTTCTTCGATTTGGTCCTTCGAGCCGGATTGTTTGGGATCAACGACGACAGGCGGTAAGACTCACACCCTAGACCCCGTAGTTGCTGCGAAAGGGCTGTTGCTGAGGTGCTGCGATTAGCTCAACAGCGGACATCTCTAACTCCAGTTAAACAGTGGACGTCTCTCCGACAAGTTCACCAACGGACGTCGCTTCGAACATTTCACCACGGGGGTGTACAACAAGTTCAACGACTTAGTTTTATCAGATTTTAAATTTTCTTAAGTTGTCTGGACAACGTCTGCCAGACCCGCTAGTATAAGTTTAAATAAGAATAATAATGAAGATTATTAATAGTATATATTTATTTATTTTTATTGTTCCACAGTTAAGAAAACCTCTGTTTGTATTGAAGGAGAGAATACGTTGGATAATTGTAACCGCTGTCATTGTATGTACGGTTCTTGGATATGCAAAAAGATCGGTTGTTTTACCGAAGAAATTCAGAGAAAAAGAAAGCAAATTAGATTTATAACCATAAACAGCAATACTAACAGCAAGTCTCGTTATAGGCAAAGAAAATTACACAATTAAGTACTTAAACTGTATTTAAAAGAAATAAATACAAATAAGTTATAAATAAATGAATAATAACATCGAAAAAAATAATTTGATTAAAACTATATAATGTTTTTTTTACACGATATAGGCTCAGTGCTTTGACCACAATCTCACCTGATGTTAAGTGACGATGTAGTCCAGGATGGTAAACACACTAAACCTAGGTACTGGTTCTCAAGTGATGCTGCCGGAACACATCTATTGGTATTTGGTGACAGGTTTTGAAACTTGAGGACTATCCAGCATGAGTTACCCAGGCGGGCATCAATAGAAAATGCCCTACCACCATGCTATGGTTTCCTCATGATGTTTTCCTTCACCGAAAGCTCAAGCCCATTTTTTAGAGTTGGATAGGTGGGATTGAAACCGCGTCTATTGACGCGGAATCCGGCCCCATTACCCACTGCACCATCATTGCTTATCATGTTGCTTAATGGAGTTTTATTCTATAAGCTTCTTTAAAGCGGTGGTTTGAAAGTGTTGGCAATAGTAGAAAAGTTGAAAGGGAATCGTTGGTCATGGTCTGGACATGTTATATAATAGTGATGAATATGAATGTGAAAGGAAGGAAACGTAGAGGAAGGCCAAAGAAGAAGTGTGGATATAGTATATGAGGAATAATATGAAAGAAAAAGTAAATGAAGTGATGACGGTAGACAGAGACGTATGGAAGGAGAAAACATATTGCATCGATCCTAAGTGAGTTGGGAACAAGGGCATGAGAATGATGATGAAGCTCCTCAAAGCGTAACATAGTAATGAATTTAACAGCAGCAATGACAATAACTGTACCTGATACACTGAGATCCTGTAAAAACGCCTTAGTTCCATTTATTCCTTTCTAGCGACAAGGCAAACGTATTAGACCATGCGACCTTGTTTGACGTTACTAAAGTTTTCAAACAATGTCGTAACAAAATGGCAGTCCTTTGATAAAGTATTCCTTTCAAGGGAGTTTTTGGGAGATTTCAGAATTCACGTCATTTATTTCAATTCACTCCACTTGTGCACAATAACCAAACTATGTCACGTAAAATGTCTCCAAAATTAAATAATAAAGAATCAAATATTGTTAATGAATTAGAAATAAGGACTAATAGATATCAAACCAAAATCACGTCGAAAACTCCTGGACTCAAACATTAACATGAGAAGGTAAATATTTTTTAAATATCATTCTTTTTCTGAATAGGCAATACGAATATAAAAAATGATATTTAGCGGTGTTACTTTTTGGTATCGTGACACATTCCTTTTTATCAAAAACATCATATAGTTGTTATCATAAAATAATTAAATTCATGTAAAAATTAAAATTTTCAATTAATGTTAACAAAAGAATTTGCTACGTTATGCACAATGAATGGCGTATCAAATTTTTGAGGTTTGCACGTCAATGTAATATAAAATAAAATAGCATTTATTTCTACTACAGTCCAAAACAGTATTTATCTAGATTATAAACTTATAGATAATATGTATTTTACTGTGCAAATATGTATGATTTCATTAATATTAATATAGGTAAGTAGTCGTCCCTGCTGCGTAGGCCTCTCCTAAACCATTTCTTTTCCTCGCATCTCGCATCCATGGGAGTACACATCTCCGATAAAAGATTTATCAATGTACTTTTATATAAATAATGATTATTAATAATAATTGGGTGTAGACGTAATGTATTCGTAAATATTTATTTATATTTTTTTACGTGTTTCATATTATTTTATTGTGTTGGATGCTTGCTCAGGCAGACAATTGCTAAACTACTGATATTATATTTTTACGTTCAGAATATATTACCAGTATGTTTTAATATCGATTATATAGATCAGTATCAGTAGATTATTATTAATTTGAAAGTGGCTATGCAATCTATAATAGACCAGTATTATTGCGACCCAGTTAGATCTGTTGTGATCGCCCCACATTGCTAAACCTCACTGCCTCTAGGCGGGATATACTGTAGAATCTTTATGGCGAAGAGAGTGTACCTCCTCTGAGAGCAACACGGGCTAACCCAGAACTCGGTTGCGTATGATTAATGTATCATATTCACACAACATGTACTTTGGCATTTTCTCTGAATCAGTAGATTTTAGATCTTTAGCTAATTTTTATTTAACATTACATTAACGTTGATCTAAAATATGTTAATGTATACTGAACTCTTTGAACTTCCAAAACCATTGACCGAATGAGGTCTTAAATTATTAATAACTGCGAAGGATTATATTATTTTACTATAATCGTAAAAACTAAAAGACCATTAATATATTTTTGTCTACTTGTGATGTTTTTTAAGGGAAGCGAATAAGAAAGCGAATCTTGCAATGATTATAAACACAAAATTAAGGAATAATTTGAAAACATAGATGAATCATTAAGAGTTTGAACTAGACTATTTTATCAGGCGAGTTGGATTCCAATTAGATCTTTTCTAACTATTTCTCAAGAGCTTCTCGGGGGACTGAGCAAATTAGTTTACACTAATAGTCTAATTAGTGTGAACTAACTTGCTCAATGATGACTCGAATGCAGTGTTCGTAAACTGCGCTTGCTTGTCATTTTAAGAAAAATTAAAAGATTTGCCCGTTCACTTAAACTAAAAAAAACACAAAATAAATATAACTAAACTTGTTTGGCGACTAAGGGATATAAACCAGGGGATAGGCAGCAACATCCTCTGAGTACCAAAAACACCTTACTGCGATCGCCAACCCGCTTGCCAAGCGTGGCGATTATGGTAATTCCTCCCTTATTGAGGGAGACCTATGGTCAGTACTGTACGTCTTATGGTTGAAAGGATGGATGGATATCAAGAGTAATGAAATAAACTTTAATATTGGTTGCTAGGATTCGACTTAAATTATTTGCGCTACTGGAATAAATCCAGTTTATAAATTTCGAGATATTAGATAGACAAAAGTAGAGAGGCTGGCCGATGCTAATAATTATTGAATTACATGTGCTTTAAAAGGCAATAAGCAACCGAAGTTACAATCTAATTGCTCATCTACTTGCACAACTTTGTTATCGGTTCGGTTTCGGATGAAACTAGATAGGCAACCAAAAATTCTGTTACAGAATTAGTTTCGGTTGAAAATCCTATTTGGAATGTGTAGTTAGAGTAGGTGTGTATATTATTGTAATATAAGTGTATGCATAAATAAGAATTCTTTTTTAATCATTATTAGAGAGTTTCACATAAAAATTACAGTGTAAACTAATAATATATTGACGTAAAACAATTAAATGCATAATCCATAATACTGCATTACCACATACCATGACCTGATTTTCATTCAATTTCCTGACAATGTTAACATGGTGTTTAAATTGAAAATTGTAAGTCATAAATGTTCGAGATTATTGATTTTTTTTAAATAATATTTCAATTTATTTACTACACCAGGTATTAATACAGTTTACATAATGTATTACTGAATTAAGTGCAACGCAACCACACACTCCAGCTTGAAATGCACGCGTTAGTTTTCTTAGCGAACTTCGTAAGTAAAAAAAAATTACTATTTAACTAGCTGTGTACCAGCGGCTGCGCCCGCGCTTTATATATTTTTCACTGCGTAATATAATTTTTCTTTTTTCATACGGAACTCTAATTATTTTCGAAAAACAAAGGTACTCTAAGTTACACGGAGTAAGTTAGCGTTGTCTACCAAATAGTCTCGTCTAAATCGGCCCACCCGTTCCGAAGATTACGTGGAACAAACAGACAGACACACAGACAGAGAAAAAATTTAAAAATCGTGTTTCGGTATATACATTGAAATGTATTTAGTAAATTAATTGTTATTTTGATATTACAAACAAACACTTAAATTTTATTAATTAGTATAAATTTAACATATCCATTAACTAGTTTACTATACTACTATGTCCCGTCAAAATAGATCCAACCGTTTTGAAGATTGTCCGGAACAAACAGACAGACAGAAAATTTAAAAAATTGTATTTTTGTTTTTTAGTAAAACAAAAAAATGTAAATTGACATTACAAACAGACACCTCGATTTTATTTAATGGTATAGATTTATTAATTTAAAATGTGTTCCTTTTGAATAGGCTACATTCATTGAAGCGTTATGCGGGGATTTATCAGAATATCAATTTGCAAATGAGAATGGTGAGTTCCACAAGAAATTTTACTATTGAGATAATATTATTCCATAAACAATGCCTCTTGACATTTCAAAACCCATCTCTCATGATTATATAACTTATTTTTAAAGTATATTCCAATAAACATAAAACATATGGATCATGAGTATTTTCATCTTGGTAATTTTACTTAAAATAATTAATGTTTTTAGGATTTGATGATCGAGAAGGAATGCTGAATCAAGATTTCAATTGGCAACCTCATGACGTCCCCAAAAGTAATAATAGTATGTAAATTATTATGCCTCCCATCCATCGATCCATGCAACCATAAGACCTTCACTGCAGGACATAGGTCTCCTCCAGATAGGGAGGGTATATTGCCATAATCCCCACGCTTGTGGTAATTTTTTAAGTCATGAAATAACGAACAGATGATATCGACACATAAATAATCTTATAGTAAATTTAATGCTCTACAAAAAAGGCCTCATGTGATTTTTTTGCTAACCTGACTGGGTCATAAGTTATTTGAGCATAAGTATTACAAATTTACTAGATTGTGACTGCTCCACGATATACTGAGATCCTGCCAAAAACTTTTTATTTTTTGGTTTCATTTATTCCTTTTTAAGGAAAAGGGAAAGGTACTATTAGGAACATTATCAATAGATGAATGGCGGTAACAAAATGGTGGTCTTCTGTTACGACCACAACGGGAATGATTGGGACATTTCAGAATTCACGCTCAGTGTCATTATTTTTACTTCACTACACTTGCGTATCATAACTACACTATATCACGCAAAATGCCACTAAAATTACATTATATATAGTATACTGCAAAATAGTGAATTAAAAACAAGGACGACAACATGACAGAACAAGATCGTGCCAAGCACCTCCCTCGAAAATTTATACCAACACCCTTTTTTTTGCTTCCTTTCATTCCACTTTTAGGGAAAAGGAAAAGGTACTAGACCATACATCTAAGTCTGACGTTAGGAACACTTTTCATACAAACTTAAAAATCTACAACATGTCTCGAGTCATAACCTCTCCGAGTGCCCAATGCTCCCCTATTTCCCCAGCGTAAAAAAATAATATAGTACTCGAGTCTTGTTTTTAAATCCTTTACAGTTTTCAGAACCCGTTTTTGTACTGAAGGAGAGAAACGGGACAAGGATTGCAACGTATGTCGTTGTTTTCTTGGCCACTGGGTGTGCACAGTGGTATTGTGTAATGCTGATAAATACTATTAGAATAAAACTATATTAAAACGTCTTCAGGGTATAGAAAATATTTTCTGTTACTTAACTTTTGAATAAACGCAAATAAAGAAGGTATAATACCATGTTTCATTCCTATAAATTACTCAGCGCCATAGTTTCAAAGTGAAAATGACTCGGTTAGACAGAGTGCATTCGGGTCTATGCAAAAATCCCTTTGAAACCGGATCCTCGGTAATAAATGTTCGGTAAATACGTAGAAATGACCTAGTGGAAATGTTTGCACTCAGGGGTTAAGAACGGAAAATAATACCTGAGTGTAAATTCATTCATTCCTTCAATAAACTATTAGATATTTTTCATATTTATGTTGGGTAAAAATATTTTATGATAAAAATTAATTTCATTCTGTAAAAATAATTAAATTGTTTAGTATAAAATCCTTATTAAATAAGGGACGACTTTTTGATGACTTCTTTACGAATTTAATTCTTTTTGAATGAAATATCATGAAAATAAGAATGAACACGTACGTATATAACACACAAATTCTTCCATTAAAACATTTATTGTTATTTTAATTTGTTTTAATAAATTTTAGTGACGCTTTTAGTAATCGAATTAACATTTTAAATATGTTAAAAGAATATTAAAGGAGTATCGAAATTACAAAGATGTATAAACTATTAGATACATTGTATTAATGGAAGTTACAATTAATCCCACTACTAAACCTTTAAGCTGTGTTGTATATAATCACGTATCCTTTTACACGAACGTATGAATTACTAGTGATATAATATCAGTCATTATTGTTGAACATAAAGTTTTGTGGAATCCTGCCAAATCTTTTGGTATTATTATGGTTGGTATATAATTTTGTATTTCCTTCTGCATATACTTTGCAAATAATTGCGAGACTTCAGTAAAAGATGTGAGGTAAGTAAATTGTGTAATGTTCTACAATTTGCTATGGTTTATTAACGCTACGAGTATGTCGCACTATGTTTATACGTTTACTGATCGAATTAAGCGATATAAATATTTTAGTAGAATCATCGGATGTTATATTTTCATAAAACACACATTATAATGATTACTTTTAACATATACCAACAGGTACCTATGAATTCGTTTAGGTTGTTTTTTACCGTTTCTGTATTATATACATCCATGGAACTCATTCAGGTATCTGACACCACGCAGGTATTATTTTAAATCAAACTGGCCAATGCGCTAAAACAGCAATTCCATATTTTATTGCCTAATTATTTAGCCAAGATCCTTTTTCATATTTACTCGTGTATTAAATCTGAAAGTTAGATTAACATTTTAAGTTAAGTCAAAACAACCAGGCAAATTCATAAACAATAATTTCCTAAACATACGTTCATATGTTTGAGAAATTATACTGTTATGTAAAACAACTCATACAGTCACCATGTTACATACAAAAAAAAAAATTACACAAGGAAAAACCCGATTGTACAACCGCCGCGGTGTGCAATTATGCAAAGAAAAACAAACAGAGAGAGCGGGGAAAATTAAATTGTTCCGAATTTTACAATGAACTGGCATAATTTGATAACGTCAGCAAATAATGGGTTGTATGTATTTATTTTTACATTATTTTATCTACATAATATGATAATGTTTAAGATAAACGAATGAAGAACTTAAAACAGTTGATTGTTGCTACCTAAAACTATGTACCGGTTGAGGAGGCGTAGGTAAATTTGCATATGCAAAATATGTCCATAAAGTAAAACAAAACTTACTAAAAAATCCTTTATTCAATTTATTCAGTTTGGTTTGGGGATGTAGAGAGGATGGATGAGAGAAGATTAACGAATTTATAAGGCGAGGGTAAAGTGAATGGGCAAGACAGTAAGGTCCGACCTAGGCAAACGTACATAGACCATATCGATCAAGTGTTAAATAAAGGCCTGGTGAAAAGTACTCATAACCGGCGAGCATGTATGAAAGCGCTCATGAAAGTAGAGGAAGCGAAAGAGGTGTGTCAAGATCGTAGGAAGTGTAAGGACGTAATCTCTGCCTACCCCCATAGGAGATAGGCGTGATGATATGTATGTATCTATGTATTCAATTGATGTATATGTAAATATTACCAGTGGTTTAAAAGATATTCTAGTCAATCAAGTCGAAGAGAAGAACCGACAAAAAACGAAAGCGGGGTTTTTTAGGTATTGTATTATAGTCCTTATGTTTTGTTGTAATGGAGTTACATTCAAGTAGTGATTGTTTAATTTTTGTATGTTGGCTTTGTATGACTTGGTATTATATACGTTCGTTTATATGTTATTGTATTATAATAAAGTAACATTACAAAGTAATTAATAGCAGTATTTATCCTCGTACTTTAAAACAATTTAAAGCGTTTATAGCTGAGTAATAATCTGTTCGTATTTCGCATCGACGGACGTACGATTGAATCGACCTTTTTTTGTTTTTACGCGGAATAGGCTCAGTGCTTTGACTACAATCTCAAGTTACGATGTGGTCCAGGATGGTAAACACGCTAAGTCTAGAGGAAACTGGTAATCAAGTGATGCTGCCAGAACACATCTATTGGTATTTGGCGACAGGTTTTCAAACTTGACGGTGGTAGCTAAATAATATATATGTATAATATTTTAGGTTAAAATTAAGTTAATCACTTCTTACTTGAACAGCCCATTCCTTAAAATCAGGTGAGATTGTTGTGAAAAACCTTAAGTCTGTATTTCAAATATTTTATACCGCATATAAAAATACATAAAAATTTACATTGCAGACGCTACGTTGGAAATTTGTTTTTTCACCTGATTCATTCAGCTCTATATAAAAGGTAACATGAAAAATGTCGATGTTGAAAAGAGAATTTTATTAAATTTATTATACAAGACTGAAAAAAAAAATGTTTGTGTTTACATACGTGACTTGATTTCAGTAGGTAAAGAATTATTATAATTTATTTGCTGACGGTACCTTCGTTAAGCTTTGAAAATCCCAGCGTCGACACACGATGTTTGATCGTGTTATTTGAAAAAAAAAAATCTATAACGACCTTTTGTTAGATTTGCGTGATAAACTCGGAGATATATCGAGTATACAAGCTGTTCCCGCGGCTCTGCACACGTTAAAAATTCTTATTTCTCATAATTATTCACTGTATAAGTTTACTATTTATTATAAACCAGTTATTTTATAATATTTAACAGAAAATAATATTTTTATAGTAATTATTTGTGGGTTTCGTTTATCTTTACCCGTGAGGGTGGATCTAAGACAAGTAATGAAAAAGTTTCTCATTAAAATCGATTATAAAGTAGATCGCGTTTGGTCATTAAGTTATAATTAAAAAGAAAAAAAAAAAATAGATCCAATTTTTTTTTGTACATGCCCATAATGTTCATGGTACTAACCGAAGTCAAAGATATTTCACACTTACTCTAGGCACTTACTAGTAAAACTTGGATTATGGACCCAGGAATGTTGTATTGACAACTTCGACTGAAATAGAACATCAAATATTTTCCTAAAATAAAAGTAGGCTTAAGATATTTTTTACAAATATAGCTATCTGTCAGAAAAAGGACCGTTGTAATCTGTTCAGCCGTTTCTCAGAGATTAGCCGAAACAAATAGACATAAAATTTTAAAAAACATTTTTTTTTTGTATCGGTACTTTATACATACATATTTAGTAAAAAAAATGTTATTTTGTTATTAAAAATAGACAATCTATACTAATAAATAACATTAAAGTGTCTGTTTGTAAAATTAAAAAATAATTTGTTATTAAATATATATACATACAATACTTGTACCAAAACACAAATTTTAAATTTTATGTCTGTCTGTTTGTTCCGGCTAGTATACGGATCGGCTGGACCGGTTATGACGAGCGAGTATTTTTTGGTATGTAGCTGAAGTTACTTTGCGCAAGTTAGGCTACTTTTAGATTTTTTTGAATAGGGTTCCGTGTAAAAAAATCATGTAATTGTGAATAAAATCCGATTCAATGCATAGTTTTTCTACCAGGTGTTTGAATTTGTGTCCTTGCCTTGTAAATCAATGGTATGTTTTTCAAATCATCCTCTTCAAATGCCCAAACCAATTAAGCAGGTTTACCCATTAAAATACTAATAAAATACAAAACGCTTGAGTTCGCGTTATAACCCCATATTTTTCGAGAAGAAAGAATTCGTAATAGCACACACACTTTACCTAGGTACTTTTTCAATTTTCCCCTCTTTTCCGTCTGTTTTTTTTTTAAATTCCCTCCGCAACACGGAGAGTGCATTTTTCATCAGTTACTCAAACAGGCAGAAGAGCTCCGGTCCGCGGTGCGGTGAGTAAGAATTTTTATTATATTTGTTGGTTCAGAGATCCGTAACTCAACGGTAGTTATAAAATTTGAAGTGGTAAATGGGTTTTAATTTATTCTTCTATAAAGGTTTATACCATTTCTGGAATAATGAAAAAAATCTCATTTGAAATTATTACTTCATCGTTCAATCAATTTTTGAAAGTGCCTTCACATTTATGTTACAAAGATTTCTATGTGACACATACATATATATATAGAGGTGACTTTGAAATCAATGACAATAATTGAATGAGAGCTTGTAATTATGATTTTGAATAAGTATCAAGAAAAAATAATATGGTAAAAAAAAAATATATATATACAATTGAAGTATAAAAACCGTTCGACAATTATTCGGCATGTGATGGAGCCCACTCGCGCTGGCGCACATTCGCTGATAATTTACCTACATGGTTACTGGGTCATCGACCGCTGCAAAACGGCTACGTGGTTTTGATACTTTATTTGAATTCATTTTTTTTTTTTTTGTTTCTGCTAAACTTATTTAAAAATATTTGTATATAATTACAAGCTCCTATTTAATTATTTCACTCTATATACATAAATTGCCTTTTGTTCAGGGCGTAGTTCTGGTGAATCTAGATTTTTTTACACTAATTTAGGAATGTAACCTATGTCCTTGTTTGTATATCTGATAGGGTGTGATTGATCGGCGAACTAGTTTAGGCGAGAAACTTAATACATTTGCATACTATTCGCGTAGGTTTATTTGGATTAAAATTTTTTAAAGCAAAAATGGTTCCTGTGACACATCCGTAGGAGACTGAGATATGCCAATGCCCTCTTCGTTTTTTTAAAGAAACATCATTCTTTAGTGTACATCATATTGATGTCTCTCTTAAGATTTTAGTCGACGTAAACCAAGAAAATTGATATTTGGACGACTTGGTTACCGGAAGCAATAACCACATCTCTTTCAACCACAAACAAGGTAATGGAAACTTAATTGGAACGAGGAACAAGGTAAATTAGGAACAATTGTATAAATGAAGCTTCATGTATTACGTTATTTTTGATTATATGTGGGCGGGAGGAGTCTGATGTAAGTACACAATTGTATTTACTTCAAAATTACTTAAGTAGATTTTGTAAAAAACCATGACAATGCTTACGTCACTATGGAGAGTGTATTCTTTATTAAGACCTTCATTTAATTTTGCTCACAGAGATAGGAGGGGAGCTTAAATGTCTAAAAACTTATGTAGTTATTTATCGGACCCAGTTTTTTAATATCATTTTATTTTTTATTTTATATGGAACCTGGAATTTTAAAGTCTGCTCTATATCAAGTGGGTATTGTTCAGAATTTATTAGAAATTGTTAAAAGCTCGCTCGTATTTGCGTAGTCCGTCCCAGTTAGCGATAGTTCAGTACTTACTCACTTTGTGAATTATTAATTATTTACATTTCCTTCACTATTTTTCAGTGAGTTGACATTATGAATATTTCTATAAAAATCTCTTTCTTATTTTTTTAAATTTACTCTTATGTACACTTTTTCCGTTAATAAAAACAAAAGACTCCTTTTTCTTTGTTCATTTGTTTTTTCACTTACACCTAAAGAACATATGAAACGCGGACAGAGCCGCGGGCACCAGCTAGAAAGGGATTTTTTATATATAAAACAGGCACACACTTAGCTTCCATCTCACCTGATGGTTAGTGCAGATGAGGGCAAAGTTGGACTGCGCTTACGCAAAATCGTTTCGTGCGAATCGGGGAATGTTCACCACATTCGGATGGAAACCTTGCTGGCGTCTTGTTCTATGATGAAATGGTGTGGGCGGAATCAAATTGCACGCCTCCTGTGTACACTCTCTAAAGTGGACCCTATAAAACACTGAGAGGCTGGCCACTCTGCATCGATGGTCTCTGGTTGTAGGATTCCATAAAATAAACTATAACCATCTACGAAAAATTCCGCGTCGAATGTTAGTAGTCACATCCTGATATGTTCAATAGTTTTGAGGTGATAGTGCGTCAAACGGGCCCATTTACTTTTATATACATATGTATATAGAAGATAGATAAAGGAACTGTAAAATGTTTCATTCGCTTTTATAAATGTTTTAGACCATTACTAGACATAGGTCGCCCCAAAAAAGGTCGAAATTGTAATAATCGCTTGGCAGGCGGGTTAACTATCGTAGTAGGTATTTGTTGTGCTCAGAAGATGCTGCTGCCCATCCCCTGGTTTATCCCTTAGCCGCTTTTTACGACACCCACGGAAAGATATGGGGGTTGTACTATTCTTAGCCGCCACCACACGGCCCTAAGACCCTATATTGAGTAGTTTGGTGTCATGTAATAAAAAAAAATGTACCATCCTCATCCTCGATAACTTAGCTAAACCCAATTGAATATTTATGACTTATAAAACGTTAATTAAATTGTGAGGTACAAATGATTATTATAGCTACAATAAAACCTCATAAAAACTTCGACAAATTTATATATAAATGGACAAAGACAAAACAATTAAGTACCTTTTATCTAAATAGTTTATCAAACGCTTTTATTGGTTTAGTAGATATAAACGAAAGAAAATTAAAAGTATGTTTTTTCATTAAATTTTCAATACATACACAACCACTATGATTAAATTTGGGCTAATAGGTTAATATAATATTTCATTTTAAGGACTCTTTTCTTATAACACGAAGGTGGTAAACAGGTACGTGATCCGCGTTATGGTAAGTGGTCACCATAGCCCAAGGACGCCTACGATGATTGTTTAAAAATTCTTCCACGCCCTTATTTAAGAACCCTATACCACCACTGGAATTTCACAGCAAGGAGCTCATTCCATATCCGAATCGTTCGAAAGAGGAAACTGCTTAGGGACCTATATATAGTAATTTTATTTAAAAATATCTTCTAGTGGTTTTAGACATATTATATGGTTAGTATTGACAGAAGTCTAAAACCATTAATAAAATAAATTATAATAGTAAAACCAGTGGAAAAGCCTTGTCTTCGGTGTCGTCGTACGGCAGCTGGAAAGAAATAAAAATAAATGTTTAATTTTACTCGAATGCATTGCGACACCATTTCAATGCTCGTTGGTATGTTTTGTGTGTTGATTTATATTTTATTAAATTGTACTTTTTAATCATCTACCAGACTGGTAACAGAAATGTAGAAAGATTATATGTATATATGTCGTAATATAGGATAGTATGAAGTGTATACATTGTTGGATGGTGTTTATAATTTTAATTTTATGTTATCATGGTAACTAGTCATAGGGTTTAGATACAAGGTGGATCATTATGTCAACGATGGTGTTGTCTGGAAGTGACAGCCTTCAGCATATCCTAAAAAACTTTGTAAAAAAAAAAAAAACTAGATCATGTTTCTTGCCGGTTCATCTCTATGACTGGATAGTTTTCCAAACCGGTGGTAGTATTTTGAGATTCATGATCGCTTTGTTATGACCTAAATTGAATAAAGTAATTTTAAATTTGACTTCGATATTTATTAAAACAAGTGCTTAAATAAAAACATTATTAATTATTTTGTCAATTTATTAACTGTCTATTCTTTTAGTTTGTGTTTGAAGTGCATTTTTTTGCCTGACTTCAGACCAGAATTACAATCAGTATTAAATAATATCGTGGCGAGAAATGGTAAATAAAAGGTGGACCGTGTTCTTATATGTAAAACTTCGTACTGTATGGATTATGTTTGTGTAAGAATATTGAATATAAGAGTATTCAAGAAACGCTGGGTCTAGAGGCATGTAGCGCCGTCGGCAGCATATGTGACAAATAAATATAAATTTTCGTATAGCCGACGACGCGGCTCGACGGCAGTACTGGTGTAACGCATTGCGGCTACCGCCGACTTCCACATTGTATATATTTCACTGCACAGTAATAAATGTAACAGCGGATTTTAAACTGGCCACCGGGCGTGTTTTGAAACTTTTACAAATAAATTATATCTGCACACAGTTTTAGTTCGGAAATGTACGGGGTGTAATTACAAACATTGTTTTTTTTTTTTTCTAAATAAATATCTGATAAGATAATATTATTTTTTATATAAAGTAAAATTTTCTAGATAAAAATCGATTTTGGTGATTGATACTAGTTGTTAATAATAGGTATGAGAGACATAGTATAAAACGAAATTTCTTTCCGCGTCTGTCTGTCTGTTTATCTACTCTACTAACTTCTTCTAAGCTATGAAAGAGATTTGAGATTTTTTATCCTAGTTAAGATATATTTTCAGAGAAGGTTTATATGCAATATACTTATATATCTTAATTAAATACACACAGTAAATAGAAAAAACAATATTTCATGACCAAATCTACTGTTATATTTTTTCATGGCTTTGACATAGAGCAATAAAGGATCTTTAGAAATACATCAAAACGATGGAATAGCTAGGTTCAAACTCGCGAGAGAGTTTTACACTCAGGTGATGGCCAAGCCGAGGTTCGTACCATTTTGGTAGCCCTTGTGTTAGTCACCTTTTGCGGCTGAGTGCCTTCAGCACTCACCCCCAAAATCATGGTGAAGCTGGAAAGGCCCTTCCGGTCAACAGAGTTAGCTAGGTTCGAAAAAAAAAATCAAAACGACGAAATCCTATTATGATGAACCTTTTGTGAATTGTTTCTTTCTTCTTAGTTCTTCTATCCGCGGCATTACAACGGTACTACCGTGTATAAATTGAAACGAGAAGTTACCATTTGCTCACTTCAGCAGAGTAAGTACTTCAATTGTAACTTTCTACGAATGAAAATACAATTTAAATTCAATAGCAACGGTTTTAAAGTTTGTAATTTCATGAATAGGTAACTAGAAACACCGCAACGGCCATATTGTACCGGGCGCAATAATATGTTTCACGGAATGCCTTTGAGAAAACTATTCCATAACGGCTTTTTAGTACGTTATTTTTTTCTGCATGTAATTGTTGATTTAAAATTAAAAAGTAATTTTGACTTTAACATTATAAAAGTATTTGCAGAAGATTTTCGCAAGACGATGATGATGCAAAATATTTTTGTGATAAGTTATTTATCAGAATTATTTCGATATCGTACCACGAATACAGGCAGGTTTACATCCGTGTCTCGATAAAGATTGTTGTTATTAAACGAAGACAAATAAGCAAATTAGTTTTGTAAATTCTACATCCGTCTGAATTTAGATAAGCTATCGATTTAACACAGGTATTGTGTAATATGTTTATTTATCTACGGGCTTATAGAATTCCAGTATATGTACGTTCTTTGCCGTGTATATGTTATTGTTAAAACATAGACATAGCCTGTTCGGTACTTTATTTAGGTAATGTTCAGATTAATTATAATTATAACTGGAGTGATCGATCACATTGCTTTGTGAATGCATGCAATCAGAACGCTTCCCATGTGCCTCGCTAATGATGCATAGTAAGTCAAACATACAAACATATTCCCTCAATTCCTCTTTAGATATTGACATTAATGAAGAAGCTCAAAGAAGGCAAAAGGTGCGGACATGGACAAAGTCTTTCTTTTTTTATAATTGGAAGAAAAATTAAAACCGGCCCAGTTTTGAAAAAGGATCCAGGAGAATCGGTTCAATCTACAGTTGTCCCTTTCGTGTTTCATAACTTACATTGGGACGCAACGCGATAGCAGTAGATTTCTGAAAAACAATTTTTCCAAATTTGTTACCGCCCGCGTTCCATATTAAGTTTCAGTTTGAAAGCATGAATTTCAGGTTCCAGGTTCCTTTTTATTGTTATTTTTACCCCCCATAAAAACCAGCGGCATAGTAGCCCAAGGGATGCACACTGGTCCTTCGAATGTAAGACGAGAATGGATAAATATAAGATTTCATCATGTGTAAATTCAAGTAAAGTTCTCTCTGAAGTCAAAGGTCTTCAGGACATTCCATTTTTAATTCAAAAGATCCCAATTATCTAATTAACATAAGGACATTGTGTGGTTAGTTATTTGACTATATATAAATAAAATTGTAATTATATATATAATTATAACATAAATTTTATTAACAGTAGAATATTGGATTTGTGTTAAATATATCAAGAGGTTTAAGTACCTACGTAACGAACGTAGATACGTCGTAAGGGAGAGACCACTCGGCGTGGGCAGTTAATTTTGCGCTTTCATCAGTCTAGATTTATTGCATTACTCTCGTAGTAACTGCTGAGAGATTGTGTTGTTGCCTGATGTATGGTGCTATGACCCAACGAGTATATCTTCTGCGTTGGCTTTTGTTTTTATTTATTTTTTCTTACACCTTGCTCTTTTGTTTTGTTTTATTTATTTTATTTTTGTTTTAAATTGATTTCAGGAACGTGATCTACATGTGATGTTTAAGTTGTTAATAGGTCTTGCATGGTTAAGTTAAAACTTCTTAATTTATTGAATGTGTCAACAAATACATATTTCGTGATGAAATAAGGGTTAAATGTGATGTTTTTTATTTACTACATAGGCTCAGTGCTATGATCACAATATCACCTGATTTTAATTGACTATGTGGTACAAGATTGTAAACACACTAAGCTTAGAGGTACAGGTTCTCAAGTGATGCTGCCGGAAGATATCTATTGGTATTTAGCGACAGATTTTCAAACTTGTAGTACCCAGGCGGGCATTGATCGAAAATAGTTTTTTCACGATATTTTGCATCATCGAAAGCTCAAGTTAATTGAGTTGCATAGGTGGGCTCGAACCCGCGTCCATTGATGCGGAACCCGACCGCACTACCAACAGCGCCATCATAAGTGACTTAGCCGAATATTCGACCGATCTCTACTTCGCGGTGGTTAAACAAAAATCATTAGTGACATTAAATAACTTAATCAGGGTCGTGAGTGTGGTCCGCTCGCTATTTTAAATGGCATTGTTAAATTACATGTAATAGCAGGCGAGAAATGGTTGATGACACGTCAGCCATGCAATTCTGGCGTGTCGACGAGGCCATTATTCGAGTTTAATAAAACACTCGGCGCAGGTGAACTGAGCCGCGATGACCGCCCGAATAATTTACGTGCAGTGTTCGTTCTATTTAACGACTGTATTTTTTTTTATTTCAATTTTCATCTCTCTTAGGGGACGTGAGGTGTTTTAGGGAAGGAGGGGATCAAGCTAAATCTCACTTAGGGGGCTTGTCTTAGCAAATATCACTTTTTTTTTCTAGCATAAAACAGTTTAAAATTGCGTGAAAAATTAATTCTAGAATATAATAAGACCAAATCCGAAACAATAGTGAACTACTAAGTAGTTCAAACCATAATCTATACATTGTAGCTATATCAATTACTATCCATGTTAATGGTTACGAAATTTATAAATTGAATCTAAAAATGCTTATAATTTAATATTGTAGCATCCGGTAAAGGAAGGAAAGAGATATCATATTGATTATGAAGGCGAAATTCATAAACACATTCTAAAGAACAAAGAATAAGCTTGAATTGTAAATAAAACATTAATTTTTTGGGCTACCTAAAATTCCCGTATCCTGTTTTTTTTACGCTGTGGTTCAGCGCCTTTACTACAATCTCACTTTATGTTAAGTGACGATGTGGTACAGGACGGTAAACATACTAAGCTTCTTGAGTGATGCTGCCGAAACACACCTTTTTGGCCAAACTATTTACCTATTTGGCGACGGGTTTTCAAACTTGAGGGTCGTAGTCTAGTAAATACCATCATGCAAAAATATAATATAATATGTGGATCGTGGATAGTTTCAGGCAGTTTCAGTTTGACAGACTTCTATATGAAGTAAGTAATCTATAGGATGATGGCGATCTACAGCGCCCGGATTCCGCGTCAATGCCGCGCTCAAACCGACCTATCTAACTCTAAAATCAGCCTGAGCTTTCGGTGAAGGAAAACATTGTAAGGAAACCATAGCATGGTGGTAGGGCATTTTCTAAAAATGTTCATCTGGGTAGCTAACACGCTCAAGTTCGACAACCTGTCGCCAAATACCAATAGGTGTGTTCCGGCAGCGTCATTTGAGAACCAGTATCTAGGCTTAGTGTGTTTACCAATCTGGACCACATCGACACTTAACATCACGTGAGATTATAGTCAAAGCACTGATCCTATACCTTATAAAAAAAAAAACTTCTTAGCAAATAAGAATCAATAAGAGAATTACAAGAAGTGAACAAGCGAGTAGTGCTGTGAATTATAATGACTAACTAGTTCGCCTCTAAATGTCACCGTTCGTTGTTTTCGATGGCTAATTGATTCTATTAACCCTTTGTTAGCGATGACGTTTGGAATAGTAGTTTGTAATTTTCCCAATTAACCGTCGACATGTCATGAAAATTAACACGAATGAAATATTAATATGTAAATTTATATCTTTACTAATAAATAAAATTGGAAGTGTCTGTTTGTAATAGCATTTCTTTTTACTAAATACATATGAATGTTTATACGATACCTTTACAATTTGTCTGTTTGTTTTTCGGGTAATCTCCGGAACGGTGGGACAGATTTTGACGGGACTTTTTGTAGTAGATAGCCGAAGTTACTACGCATAACTTAGGTTCACATCACATAACATAACTACATAACCCTTTTGATTTTCGAAAATAATTTTGTTTCCGAGTAAAGAAATTAAAACTCAAAAAAAAATTGAATAATATCTGATTTAATGCACAGTTTTACGGGTAAGTGTTTCAATTTATGAGATTTTTTTTAATATTATCTTAGTACAAAAAAAAATGTTTAGGAAAACAATTAGGGTTCCGTGAAAAAAAATGCAGTGAATAATATACGAAACGCGGGCGCAGCCGCGGGCACAGAACTAGTAGTATATAAAATTGTTTATCCTGATTGACTGATTCATCAACGCAGAGTCTAAACCGCTGGGCCTTCAAACTTGAAATATTGGCATTAGATGCCTTTTATGATGTAAGCATTCGCTAAGCAAGGATTTTTGAAAATTTCATCCTCAAGGAGTGTAAAATAAGGAATTAACTGTTGTTTTAAAGTTCATAATTTTCAAATTAAGAAGCACGAAATTTAATATACATTTTAGGTATTATTGGTTAGAAATAAATGTACACGTATAATGTTACCCTTGTGAAATACGTAATTATTAATTTTTTCACGTTTTAATCATTATGGAAAATATAATATATGAATATAAGCTGCAAACGGACTAAATTTCACACGAAATTTAGGCGAAGCCGCGGGCACAGCTAGTAATGCCAAATGTATATGATATCATGCTGAGTTGTAGTGTGTAGAGCATAGAGGTATCAATAATCTGTTTAAAAATTATAGTTTGGTATGAATTAAGATATTAAATAGGTGCAACTTTTATTATAAAATTGTATTACATTAATGCGTATATGTAAATGTATACATAGAAATAAAACATTTAGAGAGGTAAAAGTCATACATGGAGGGAAGCCATTTCGAAAGGCCACTTTCGCCTTTCGTCACATGCCGGTGACTATATAATTCTACACACACACACACACACACACACAAATATATATATTAATTTACCCACGGGCAGTAATAATGTTAAAATTTCGAAATTAGCACTCTGTAAAATATCATATAACATTATATAAAAGTGCCTCTATGAACAGGTTAAGCGCTACCGGGCTTAAACTGAAGCCTGTGTTCCAACCAGGTGTACTAATACTTCAGTATACCTCGGTCGCTTGCACTACTGCATTAATAAATGCTAAAGACCTCATTTAATATTCCCTCCTTAGACCTTTACAGCGAGGCAACAACAGATTACTTGAAAATGTTCGAGTAAAAAAAAATTAAAATTTGTACATAATAAATATTCAATTATTGTGGAATTATGTACTATTAGTTTACTTTTGTATATTCATTTTGATTGTCGATATACATAATGATTGAAAGTCAAATTATGTTAAGAGATTCATCTGACAAACGCTGTGTAAAATTATTTTTTAAGTGAAAACTTGTTTAGCCGCATTGAGGGATTTTGGGTAGAGGAATAACTTATAGATTCGGGTTACCTATGATGTTAGGTTCCAGTGACATGCAGTCTATCAAATATAAGATAGCGTTTAAGCAGATGCTTTGGTGTTGCCAAAACTACAATATTTTCCCCTAAATGCCCGAATTTTTTTTTTTCTAACCTAGCTAATGCTGTTGTCCGGAAGGGCCTTAACAGCTTCAGCTAACTTTGGGGACGAGTGCTGAAGGCAATCAGCCGCAAAACGGTAACTAGCACAAGGGCTACCAAAATGGTACGAACCTCGGCTTGGCCGTTACCTGAGTATACAAATTTTCTCGCGAATTGGATCTTGACTAATCCCTAGATTTTTTATACTTAAATAATAAAAAAATGGTTCTTTACAGGACCTATGTACCTGCGTGTTATGTGCAGGAGTGTCTATGCAGTGTTGTGCGTGTAATGCTTAATACTTGGGCAGTGTCACTGTATCCCCCGGAGAGTGTGCGGGAGCAAAATTAGCCGCCTGTCCCTGGCGGTGGTAACGGCGGTTACGCGGGCGTGGGCGCTGACACGCATACGTTCGGGATAAATGAGGAAAAATCCTATTACTGCGAGAGATGGTATCGTCGCGACTCTTTAAAATGTTACGAGGACGTCGCCGCTTGCGGCCGGCGCGTCGGACTGGCAAGTACGAGACGGCTCGTACAGTGAGGGGGTTCGGGTGTATCTTTGCGCGTTCGAAGAAAGCGCGATACTGGATTTTCATAACAGACCTAACGGAGGGCAGGTTGAGATCCCTGTGTAAATCCACAGTTCTCTCGAACCATTGGGCACCTACAGCCTTCCTTACAAAGCGATTCTGAATCCTTTGTAAGGCGTGCATTTGAGATTGACTAATATGACAGAAGACAGGCGCGCAGTGCATGATGATGGGTCTTGAGAAGTGAGCTCTTATTTACCGAGACGTATTTTTTTTTGCGCCGACCCGATTTTTAGTTGCTATTGTTGATCGAAGTGTATAATAATAAATTCATGAGAAACAGTATTTTCATTTGTTACTAAATCGAGAGCTCAGGGTATTTGGAAACGTTACTCTAAGTATTGGAAAAACATAGAAATCAGTTGTGACGGATCGCAACGCCGCTAGAGCCGCACCACAGAACTAACGTTCATGTCGAAAAATAATTAACGGCAAACGTCTCGTTGCCGTAGACCCCCCGTCCTCCCTTGTCACACTCAGCAAGTCCCTTACCCCCCCCCCCCGCCCCTGTATGCGAACGTATTCTGTGAACGGCCCCCTAATCATATTTCTTTAATTTTTATTTTAACGTCATTTCAATAGGTTTGGTTATTTAAAATAAAAATATAAAGATTAAAAAATATGGTTATCTGAAAAATAAATGTTCGCGTAAACTTAAATCTGATAAAATTTGTAATTTTCTTCTTCGTTCTTATAGTCACAAGGGATTAAGTGTTTATGAAATGAGAGGTATTTAGACAGGATTTTAGTTAGTAAATGTTTATACCCATTTGCTAAGCTAACATTAAAAGTATAGAAGCCATATATTTTAAATTAATTGTTTTCGTTTGATGTTTACGTCACTTTTTACATATTTAGTCCACTAATGAAAAATATTCATTCCTAAACGTAATATTGAAATGAGTTATTGGTAAACAATGCTATATTTTTATGGATTTTTTTTTATTTAAATTAAATTAATTTCAATATCATAATGGTAATCTAAAGATTTCTGTTTTCAAAAGATTCGTTTTTCGACTATTTTCATATATTGTTGTTATGTATAACTTTTAAAGTGAACATCTAAAAGTTTAAATTAACTTTAAAATTTGTTTAAAGTGTTGTTTAAGTTTGATCAGTACAAAGAAAAATGATCCCTTACAGAAGTGATATATCGTGTCGAAGAAAGAATCTACTAGCTTCTTGTTCTTGTACTTCGACACGAAATGACTCGGGAAAAGTTTTTAAAATTTTATATGCAATGAATTTCAAATAATAGCACAATAACAAATTGTTTAATTTAAATTAAAACATGAATTTATTATTTTTAAAATCGGATACAAATATTAAATTAATGTGTTGAATTCAATGATTGTGTTTATGTTATTAATATATCTAATATTAGTTAAAACTAACTGTGTGCCCGCGTCTGCGTCCGCGGTTCATATGTTTATCACTGCGTAATATAATTTTTTTTTTTAATACGAAATCCTAATTATTTTCCTCAATATTTTTTGCTACTAACATTAATGTGTCGAATACCCATCAAAATAAGACAATAGAAAGACAATAGGAAACCTGGCGTAAACGTCAGGTAAGTGCTCAAGGGGTTAAGCAAAGATATTTCTCACAAATTAAAATACTTTCCCGTAAAAACTGGGCATTGAATCGGATTTTTTGAACCCTAATTATGTTCGAAAAATAAAAGTAGCCTAAGTTACGCGGAGTGCCTTCAGATATCTACCAAAAAAATTCCCATTAAAATCGGACCAGCTGGAGATTACCAGGAACAAACAGTAGCGTATATACATTCATATACACAGTAAAAATTTGGCATTTTGACATTACAAACAGACACTTCAATTTTATTTATTAGTATGGATACGTTTTTGAATAGCACTGATTAATATAATGAATCAGTAGAGTCGGAAGAACCCTGCCAAATCCACTTAAACTAAGAGCATTTAGTGCTAATTTTTTATCGAGCAAGCTGCGGCGAAAAGACTAATCGTTGAGCTCAAGCGCGAATGCGGATTAATGTCTTGCAGTAATTTACTTTTTTTTGCTACAGTATCTCGTTTTTAAAACTCGGGGAATGTTTTTGCCGTATTTTCTGTTAAAAACTATTTTTAATCTATAGTGGAATACAGTTTATAATACTAAATATATTTTCTGGGCTTATGGTTATCCATAAATTACGTGATACGTTAAGGGTTATGTGACAACGGGTGGAAGGAGTCATAAGTTTTATTTCATATAATTAATCGTTTCTTGTTTTGGCAATTTTACAAGTACTATGTTTAATTTGTTGTTGATTTTATTTAAAAATATTTTTAACGGTACAAAAGTAATTTCGGAAATGCTATTTAAGTGAATTATTTCTAGATATAAAATTGAAAAACATTTATTTATTTATATAAACACTTACAGAATTTAAATTCCAATACGATAGTGTAGTCAAAAACACAAATACAGTCAAAACCGTTTATGACGACTTCGTTTAGAACTACGTATCGGTTATATTGACCCAGTACAAAGGTCCCGGCTGAATGCTATTTGACAGTCTTATCTAAAACATTGCTTTTTACGACATTGCTTATTACGACATACCTCATTAAACGACTAAATTTCAGTAACATTTTTGGAGAATTAGATCTGTTAGAACGACCAGCTGTATAGTACAGCCTGTATTGTAAACAATTTGAATAGGTACATATCCACATCTGGCACAGTATAATGGCCAATGGCTATTAAAATCGTAAAAGTAAACAAATAAGTTTCGAGTGTAGGGTCTTTTGTAATTCTTAGAAACAAAAACACGTGTATGCAGTAGAGTGAAATCCCGCGTCTTCATATCTCTTCAGTTAGTTTGTTCCTGTACATAAGACGCACCAAAACATATTGTGGAGTTATTTGTGAAACTATTGACATTTCGCAAATTAAAAAAATAAACAAATTATTATCTAAAAAAAAATCAAAGCTAGAGAACGGAATTCCAAACAAAGATTTAGCAAAGGATTATGATTTATTATGTAAAAATGGAATGGTGTAGGAATATGTAAAAATAATGTATTGTTTTTTTTTTATGTTATACGTCTTATGTGAAATAAACAAAATGTAGTTAATAAATGAATACATTTTTTCAATAATTACCTATGGATTTATATGTAAGTACAATAAACATTCAATAATACAACTTCATAAAAAAATAGGACTTCGTATCTCGAAAACAATACCTTTTGTTACGACTAAATATGAGTAGACCCTTCGATGTCGTTATAACATATATTGACTGTATAACTAATTTAAATCAGTTAATACAGTCTACTAGTACTTAACTTACTTATCTATTACTATAATTTATTATACTTATCTAATAACATACTATATTTAAAGTTACTTTAATAAATTCACTTCGTGAACATATAATGATGGTTAATGGCGTCGTGTGTAATAACTTGATAAATATGTGACATCACAGCAGGTAGGGGATTCTGTGATAAGGAGTAGGGGACAAATCATAAAATCCGTTTGATGAAATTAATAGATAACTCTTATAAATCATTTTTTTTTTAAGAAATTTGCACTATATATAATGAGTATTTTCATAAATGGTTAAGTAAATCTCTCCAACACATGAGAAATAATATCATTCTTATTCTTTCTATTATTAATTCGATACACAACAGATGCCCAGAATTGATTTAATTGCTGAAGTTTCTACCTAAGTCTCGAAGTTTCTACAATAGTACCTACTGAGTTACTATTGAAAATGTGTACGTATCCAACACAAAAGTTTTCTATCACACACCGCGTCGTAACGATTTACATTTTCCTCTATATTTAATTTTCGTTAAGATTAATCAGTGTCAAAATTAAAAAATAATATACCTACTAACATAGAATTAAAACACTCAGAACAGCATTAGTTAGACTATATGAATATATTGGGTTTAAAAAGTCACGTTGTGTGCCGGTGCCTTGACTCTTAGATACATATAATTATTTACAATTTTTTTGGCTTTAATTGTTTAAGCGTTTTTTGTATGAAATATTCGCTCTTAGCGTTATTATTCTAAGAGCGTTTGTTTCATACAAAAAAAACATTAAAAAAGGTATATTTAAGAGATTTAATTAAATTATTTCATTTTTATCTTTCATTCGCAAAGTGAATGGAAAGTACATATTACCATAGATAACATTACTCTATATATGTACGTGTTGCTTTAAAAAAAAAAATACTACCTACTAAGATAAAGTAAAATATTTCTCATAAATTATAGCACTTGCCCGTAAAACTGTGCATTGAATCGTACTTTATTAATTTTTTTATGAGTTTTTTTAAGTGGATCCCTTATTATTTTCGGAAATTAAACCTTAAGTTACTCGGAGTAACTTGATCTATCCAACAGAAAAAGTCCCGTCAAAATCGGTCCAGCCGTTCCGGAGATTACCCATTACAAACAGACAGACAAACAAAAAATTTTAAAATTGTTTTCTTGGTATAGGTATCGTATTTACATTAATATATATATATGCAGTTAAAAAAATTTACTTTGGCATTACAAAGAGACACTTCAATTTTATATTATTAGTATAGATGAGCGGTCGCTCTTGTTCTTGGACTGAACTATGTTTAATATCAGTCAAAACGCAGCAATTTTGTTGATCCCGTATACAAAAAAAAAACTCTTGTACAGTATCTGGAGCATGTGTATTTGCCCCATGAATAATACTTTTATTAATGTTTTGGTGGAATCTCAATTTGGCATGTTTAATTCTTATTTATTATTCAATAACTTGAATCATTGAATCGTTATAATGTTAGTGGCTTTTTATGCAATATATGCCTGTATATTATTTAATTTAGGGATATAGTACGTGATATAGTTTGTTTCACATAAATTTTATAGTATTAAATATGAATAAAAATATAAAAAAAAAAAAAAACAGAAATAGCAAATCGTTGCTCAAGAAAGCGTTGCTATAAAAAATAAATTAGGAATGTAAAAACTATGAATTTATAATTATATGTTTTAATTACTAGAGTCATCATACAAATTAGCGGTTTTTTTAAATAGTACATAAGCTCCGCCCTCGGTGTATTGACAACAATCTCACCTGATCAAGTGACCGAGTAAGTACATTAACACTCGACACAATGGTTAAGCGACAATTTGGTTCAAGATGATAAACACGTTAACTTAGGCTTATTTACTGGGAAAAAAAACGTTTAGGAGATTGGCGACATGTTTTCGAAACTACATACATTGATGCTGTTTCCGATCATACAACTCCTGAATCATTAGGGGTCGTCAATCAATTACGTGATGTTTTTAGGCACTTTGTAATTCCTCTTTTTTACCGTGATGAGACTTTAAACTAATCATCCTACTCATAGTAATAATATGTATTTTTGGTGCAAGAAATCTTAATTTTTTTACATAACATAAGCTCACGCCTGTTATCCACGAAGGGTTAGGCAGAGGTGATGTAGCGAACTACACCACCCACATTTCGCCGAGCTTAGTTCCGTCCCAGATGTGACAGGGGGCGAGCCTGTCGCCATATCGGGCACAAATATTTTTTTTTTAGAACATTTATTAACGGGAATCCGCTGCAAACGGGTGGCGCAAGATCGATCGTTGTGGAGTACTTATGTCTTACGTCCAGCAATAGAATTATTTCAGTTGAATGGATTTTACAAGAAGGTAAATGTAAGAATATATTAAACTATATAGAGTTATACATTTAAAAAAATATATCAGATTTAAACACACATTACAAATTCAAATACATTGTTTTCGAACACACATCAAACAAAATTAACTGTTCAAACAAAATACAAAGTTATTCAAATTATATACAACCTGCGTTATTATTGATTATTAATTAATTATTTGTTAGCATTGACTACTTTGTATTCATAATAATATACGACATAGTTTATTATTACAACAGATAAACGATCATTGAAACGTAACACTGTTATTTCTTTTTTTTCCTTTTTTTTTATTTCATTTAAACATCATTACTATGATTAATTATGCTCATAAATGTATAATGCATTCAAAGTTAAAAACCGTGCAACTCGGCGCCTATCATAAATTCTGTGCATCCAGAAAGTGTCTAAAATAGCACCATTGGTAAGTGTGCTGATCCCTACACTTATATATGATAGTGAATGCTTGGTTTGACAAAAGAAGCATCATAGTAAAACTAATACTTTGGAGATTATAAATATAATACGTACAGCTGGATTGTAATGATGGAACATAACGTAACATAAGCTCACGCCTGTTATCCCTGAAGGGTTAGGCAGAGGTAAAATAGCGAACTACACCACCCACATTTCGCCGAGCTTAGCTGCGTCTCAGATGTTTCAGAGGGCGAGCCTGTTGCCATATGGGGCACAAATTTCAGACTCCGGGTTGATACTGAGTAAAAAAACACAATATCACTCTACCCGACCCGGGGATCGAACCCGAAACTTCAGAACGACACTAACAAACAAGATGAGAATAAAGAACGAAATGAAACAAACGCTCTTAAAATAATAACGCTAAGAGCGAATGTTTCATACAAAAAAGGCATTAAAAAAGGTATATTTAAGAGATTTAATTAAATTCTGTGTCACTACATCTTCACAAGGTTCTCGTATGATATTACTTGCTTTGTTCGTTCTTTATTCTCATCTTGTTTTTAAACTTTTGAGGCGGTATTAGCAATGTTAAATCAATCCATACTAATAAATAAAATTAGAGTGTCTGTTTGTAATGTCAAAATTAGTATTTTTTTACTAAATAGATGTGAATACTAAATAGATATATACCTACGACACATATACCAAAAATACAATTTTTAAATTTTTGTTAGTCTGTTTTAATTTTCGAAAATAATTACGGGTCCGCTTAAAAACAATTGAATAAAATTGCACGGTTTTACGACCAAGTTCATGAATTTATAAGAAATATTTTCACTTTATCTTAGTACTAAAAATAAATTAGGGTACTGTATATAAAAAAACGAAGTGAAGAATATATGAAACGCGGGCGTAGCCGCGAGCTCACGGCTAGTATAATATATATAAAGACGCTTCTTCGTCTCTTATCAGGATCACCCAAAGCGTCCTATGTGAGTATATTTACAAATGGCAGCGATGTAATTAGTTGAATAACATTCTAGGTAGAATACCAATAAAATCAATAGTCTTAAGCCTAGTAATTACATAATCGTTCAATGTATCACTTCTGATTATTATAAACATAAATATAATAAGATTACGAGGAACGTAGGTGATTCATCGGACACGATCCGCGGTCGCCGTTGACGTTTATGAAGAAGTGAAGTCTGTCTGCACCCACCATCGACACGACGCTTCGCCAGACTGCCAGCTTGTTAAGCCTTGTTCCGACGTAATTTAAAAGAAGATTATAATGTCACGACGCAATATATATTCTTTGACTTGCATACATTTGATAAGCGTCGGTGTAACTGGTTCACGGTAATTGTTTGAATTAATAGCAATCGGTTGCAATCAATTTGCGGTTCGGGTTCAGCGGAAAATTAATCGTTGTAGCGCTTTGTACCGATCAGATCGGCATTTCGTCTGCAACGAACTTCGTACTGGGAAAAATAATTATAGGGTAACTTATTCGTTTGATTAATCAACCGAAATACTTCCACTGTTGAACATAGGTCTCCCTTAAAGATCTCCACAAATATCGGTCTTATGCTACCCGTATTCAAGGGATTTCCGCGACCTTCGCCAGATCATCGGTCCACCTTGTTGGGGACTACCCACGCTGTGTCTTCTGGTACGGGGCAGCCATTCGAGAACCCATTAGCACCATCGAGCATAGGTTTTACGAGCAATGTGCACAGCCTACTTACTGCCACTTTAGTTAAGTTTGGCAATTTTTGGTCAATGTCAATTACTTTGGTTCTTCTATGGATCTTTTCATTTCTAATTAGATCACGTAGTTAAACACTGAGTACAGCCCTCTTGAAATACCTAGATTTAAATCATGATCTCTCTCAGAATCGAAATATAAAACGACTACGATGAATTTTAATGCTTGTAGTTTTGAAGTGATAGCTTCTTTAGCCCCGTTGTGATTTGAAACTTGATGAAACGAAAAAGCGGCATGAAAATGAGACAAACATATACCGCAGTATCTTAAGATAAAAGTCTTCGACCAGTGTGTGTTGCCAGCGATGACTTACGGCTGAGATAACTGAGACGTGTTTGCTTACAGCTGGTATAATTGTAAAGCTAAAAGTTACATTAAGGGCAATAGAAAGGACTATGCTCGGAGTTTCGATCGGAGATCGAATCAGCAATGAGAAGATCCGCAGAAGAATCAAACTAACTGTCATTGCCAAACATAAGTGGCAATGGGCTGGTCATATTGCACGTAGAACTGATGCTCGATGCGGCCAACGGGTATACGAATGGTTACCAGTTACCGTATGATACAGTGTGGGTGGGCCCTGCACAAGGTGGATCGCCGACCTGGTGAAGGAAACAGAAAGCCGCTGTTTCATTACGTGAACGATAGTGATGTCTGGAATTAACCCACATCTCTGTGCTTCCACTAACATTATTAGGACTACGATTTGTATAGTTTTTTATATGACAAAAAAAATGATATATATTATATTTATAAAAAAAAAAGATCCAGATCGAGTTTCTTGCCGGCTCTTCTCGACTGGGTTGTTTTCCGAACCGGTGGTAGTGTTTTAGACGTTCATAAGCACCTTCTTAGGGCCTAGATTGAATAAATAAATTTTGATTTTGATTTTGCTGGATGCGGGTGGGGCAAGACCGGGCGTTGTAGAGATCTTTGGGGAGACCTATGTCCGCCAGGGGGACGTCTTTCGGTTGAATGGATGGAGGTTGAATGGATAGATGGATGGATATGGATATACACCTATAGAATTCAACGTTCGTATGATAGAATACATTTTACAGTGTTTTTTTTATATCTGCGTTCTCCTCTTTGTGCCCAAGAGCCCCTCTGTTTGAACTTAGGTACAACATTAGTAAATTCGAAACGGAATCATTTCGAATGTAAATTACATAAATTTATACACAAAAAATTTAAAATTAAAATAAAATAAAATACTATAAATAATGAATGCCGTCCAGCTCGCCGCCAGACGGGAAGGTTCCCAGGAGGCTGGCCATATTGCCATGTATGGATATGACATTAGATTCTTTACTTCTCCATAATGATCCAGCAATAATGATTAAACTATAACAAAATTATTAAACTATTTCACGTTAACGAAATTGTGAACGCTGGTTAGTATTGAAATAATGGCAGAAGCAATTGAAAATGGCATACTCGTATATCCTTCGAAATCTTCAGATATATTCCTAATATTTTTACTCGAATTAATCATTTCTATATATTATAAATATTTGGAATTATTAAACGAAGCACACAGATCTCACAGATCAGAATTTTTTTTTGTTTCTAATGTATTCTATATTTTTTTCTTGAGTAAGGTATCTCGAATCAGGCATTCAAATATTTTTGTCTTTCTGGATTTAACCCAAAAACGACATGATCGCATTCAATGAAATTGTATACACGGATATAAAGATTTCTAAAATTATTTTCAAAGTTCGTAAAAAATATAATGAAACCAACATTCTGATCTTTTTTAACTCAAAAAACGGCCTAACTGATTTTGATAAAAATATTCTGTAGGTACATAAAATATATGATTAATATCGACTGATAAGCTATAAAAATATCAATATCATATTTAGAAGTTATTTTAAAACAAATTAAAAAATAAATAAGTTCGCTCGGTAGCAAATAGGCTATGAAAAACAAAAGAAAATCAGAACATACCACATTCAATCAAGATAAGACACGTAGACAAAGTCACGGGCTGTTACTAACTAAATAAATCCAATGAACAAAAGTTAAACTTATTATCACAAATGTTATCATCATTAATTACACAGGCACACATAAAAAAAAGTGGAACTGTCCAGACACTTTGCACATCATTTCCTATGGTTCTCGACCTGCTGATTCCGAATCCGGGGTCGAAAAAAATTTCATCAAGTAATTTTTTTTTAATCGCGAAAAATCGGAAAAACACAAAAATACAAGAAAACTTAATAAATCATGGGATCAAAGGTTAGAATCGGATCAAAAATGACAGCCAGCGCAAATATATAAATCAGAGACATAAGAAGATTCAATTTCGTTAGGTATAACCACTGTCGCGACGCGGTGCTTGCGAAAGCCACCCCGTGTCGCCCCCATCCCAAAAGCGGAGGACGGCCCCGGGGGGTTTTAGTGGGTATTTCCGGGCGCTTCACGCCCGGGCGAGTCCCACACTGGCACGGAGTTCGTCCCTCCGTGCCCCCTTACCTATTGCATTGGGGGACTTCGGTCTCACTAATGGTAAGGGTAGTGCGTAAATGCATTTCCCCTAGACAAAAAAAAAAAGGTATAACCACTGTCAAGAATCAAAAATATTTCAAAATATACGGATTTGTTTTATTTTCATCATAAATATACTTTTATTCTCTTTATTTCTTATACCGTACTCTTTTATTTTCGAATGATCTATGCAGAGGGGTTCTTTTTCTTTTTTTACAGTTTGGCTGTGTATCCTCTTTAGCATCCAACAAAAATCTTCCATCATGTTTACATTCCACTTACCTTGGTATCGTCGTTCCTATGTTACTCCCTGGATTTCAAACTATCTCCATACCAAATTTCCTCCAAATCAGCCTAGTAGTTTTTAAGTTTATTCATTATATACAAAAATACAAATCTTTCCCCTTTATAATAATAATACTTTCGATTTGAATTACTATTTTTACACACAAAGTTATAATTATAAGTAAAGTATTAATAAGTAACATTTGTCATATTAAATGCACATTTTAGCATCGCAACGAAACATTCGTCTTATTGCAGGCGCTACTTTAAGTGCGAATGAAAAAGCATGCTATGTATAACAAAGATGAATAATCGACATGCGTAGTAGAATCTACATAGATCCTGATTACAACTTTCAAAAAATTGGCTGTCGGTCCCATGGTGTAATGGTTAGCACTTTGGACTCTGAATCCAACGATCCGAGTTCAAATCTCGGTGGGACCTGTGTTTTTGGAAATATTTTAATTAGTCTATTTTTTAAGATTTAAATATAACTTAGTTAATATAATCTTTAAAAAAAAAATATATATATTCTCTTTTTATATTTATAGTTTTATTTCAAAAGCGTGCTACTGTTTGATTGAAATTTTGATTGTAATTTTTTTTTATCGAGCTTATTATAATTATTAAAAAATCCTGCGGATTTCAAATCAGCAATTGAATCGGAAAAAGTTAGTTAAAAAGTAGTAAGAAATTTTAATATGGTGTGGCTTCTTTGATAGCGTTTCTGTTCATACAACATAGTAACGTTAAAACAGGTTTTAAGTGATTATGAATTTGTTATATTGAGAAAAAAACGGAAGTATTGTCACGGGTGTATGAATGCGTAGATTAGGAAAATTAAGCCTTTAAAATAAATATACCAGCCGACACTGAAGCCATACCCTAAGCACGGCTATTTAGTTAGTACGAAGAAAGAAACTCTTTGCATTTTTATTGGACATTTTGCCTACTTCGGATTTGAATAATACTGTTTCAACGCAATAACAGAAGTTCCTTCTCTGAATTTAGTATTCAATGGATATTGCATAATAAGTTTTAATCTTTTGATTTTTTACTTTATTTTAAGAATTTAAACAGGAACTTTTGTTTCGGACAATCTTTAACAATGTAGATTTAAATATTTATCTATTTTCAATCGTGAAACTTTTTAAAAAATCACTCTTTTTTTCTAGCATTTCAAGCGTCCGTTAAATATATCTAATTTGTTGCCGGTAAACGATGAATGATATTACGAACTAACTCACTTGATGGCTAACGTTAAAGAGAACACTTCGGTAAAATATAAAACAGTTTTAAATAGCGGGAGCTGGCACATTAGTGGGGGAGGGAGTCCTTTTGGGGTTGGGAGCGCTCATTGAAAGTCACGGACGAATGCTTGCGCAATAGTCTACAGTTCTCAATAGAGCGTTATTAGACGTAAAAACAAGATAAACGTTATATGCTAGGTTATGTTAATAATTTCAGTTAATAAATTATGAAATTTAAATATAAAACAAAACAATTTTTCCAAAATTTCGAATTTTCACTTTTATCGGCAGCTCTTATGGCTGGATAGGTTTTTGTTGTTTAGTACCTACTTATATTTTCACATGCAAAGCTTTTTTACCTCTTACAAGCTTACCTAGCGTCGTTCCCATGTAAAAGTTACAGACGTTAGGTTAGCAAAATTTAGAATAAGTTAATTTCAGTGCAGCATGTGGTCTTGTATGGCCGCGTGGTGCCGTCTAAGAATAGCCCCATCCCATATATTACTGTGGGAGCGGTATCCTTTGAATACCACAAACAATTCCTCCCTTTTTAAGGGAGACCTATTTCTAACTGTGGACGTCTTACGGTTGAATCAAGCAAGAGAAGCAAAGGGGCAGTCTAGTATCGGCTCACATTCAGTTTGAGAATTTTTATATTCGTTAAAAGTCTAGAGGTCGACTCTAAACTTATATCAATCATTCAGTTTAAACGTCGTATTTTTTATCTGTATAGGCTCGGTGCTTTAACCACAATCTCACCTGACGTTAAGTGCCGATATGGTCCAGGATGACAACTAACTAAGTCTAGAAATACTCGCCCTGAAGTGATACTGCCAGAACCCACCTATTAGTATTTGGCGACTGGTTTTCAAATTTGAGGTTGGTAGCTATCCAGGCGGGTATTATTAGAAAATGCCATACAACCATGCTATGGTTTCCTCACGAGGATTTTCTTCATAGAATGCTCAGGCTGGTTTTAGAGTGGGATAAGTGGGTTCGAACCCGCGTCTAACGATGAGTAATACGAATGCACTACCAACTGCTCCGTCATCAATTTAAATTCATCGTATACTTACATTAATAAGTTCGCACTCTAACATTGTCTATAGTATATTTGACCAGTTTAAAAAAAAGTAAAAAAGGGCGCACCCTAAGTTAATTTGCTATTGACAAGGTATATAGTGTTATGAATTATTTTCATTGGATACAGTATTTTATAAAATAAATTTTTAAATAATTTCTTACTACATATATATCAAATTACGACCACTGGACTAAAACTAGGTTTAATAAATTAGTCTCAAAGTTATTTAATACATTTTATTTTAGGTTGTTACTTGCATTTCAACAACAATAATAATAACTTTATTGAACAAATATGTTAGGTATAATCAATGATTTGGACGAGTCCTGGTGGGTCTGCCGCAAGGGGCGACGCGGAGCTTGTGAAAGCCATCCCGTATCGCCCCCCCATCCCAAATGCGGCGGACGGCCCCGGGGGGTTTTAGTGGGTATTTCCGGACGCTTCACGTCCGGGCGAGTACTACACTGGCACGGAGTCGTCCCTCCGTGCCTCCTTACCTATTGCATTGGGGGACTCCGGTCTCACTAATGCAATAGGTAAGGGTAGTGCGTAAATGCATTTCCCCCCGTCAAAAAAAGGTATAATCAATTATATTTATCCTATAAATTGAATTTATGTACTATATTAATATTTCCTAGCGCCTGAACTAGGCAGAGCCTGTATCTCAGACGTTAGTCTCTTCCCGTAATGTTTACCCCATTATTACATTACCTTATACTACAACAACCTTATACAAACAAGCAAACAAACATTGTCCAACTGGGATTCCTAGTGTCGGGCTTGAGTAAATTGATTACAGTGTGTCTACGGGTCAGAAACCAAGGCAAGCGCGTAACTTTACTAAAACCATAACAGACGTACGGACGGAACAGCGTACAGCGTCGGACGACCGAACTGACCGAAATTGCCTTATGAGCTCAGTCAGCTACGGACGTTATGCTTCCCATATTATCGAAAGGCGAAAAAATTGTAAATTGTAATTTATGTAAGTACCGGACATACAGATAGATAGATGTTACCTTTTATCATATGTAAGAATTTATATTATAATCGTAAATTATATCATTATATCGTATTTAGTACGGACCATCATTAATTGTTGGAATTTACTGGCCATGTTTAAAATCTGGTATAATTGAAGATATTACAAAAGAACCGTGGTTACTAAGACAACGGTGTCAATTCAATTTCAATAACATAAATATTGAAATAAAATACAAAAAGGCTTTTATTCGATCAATTGACCGATATGATATAATCATCGATAATTATGGCTGCGTTAACGTTGCCGCTAAAGCAGTCTAATTTTTTTTTTGCGCTTCTATAATGGCAGCCATACCTAAGTGTGACAGCAAGGCGACTGATTACTTTGGTCATCTGCCATACCATGTACGCGATCAGACCTCCCACTGTCTGTTACCCCCACTAAAGTTCATCAGAAGCAGCCGATAATTTAATTTCACGTATCCAGGCACGAACCTAGCCTTTGGATGAAGTTATGGTTATTCTATCACATTATGAAGTATATCTACTTAATCTCACGAACTAACAGAATTAAAAGTGCAGTTGCAGAAACTTTTTATGTGCGTAAAATATTTTTTCTTGTATATTTTAATTAATGCCTTGTGAAGGAAGGAAAGAGACAGAATGTCGTTTACACGAGCGACATTTATTAATACATTCTGTTATAAAAAATCACTGTACCTAGAAATTATAAATAATACAATGAATGACCTTTGAAATTTCTGGGATGGAATTACTTTATTTTATTATACTATACGTCTAAGGGAGGCCTCCCTTACATGTATAGATGATACACGTCGATTAGTAAAGACAGTTCAGTTTTAATAACAAATACTACAGGGAAAGTGAACAAGTTATATTGTGCTGTCAATTATAAAGACCAGTATTGTGAAAAAGTGTTTGTGTAGTTTGAATTACATATGTGACTTGTATCTGTGTGCGTGTCTGTGACGAATAAATTTATTAATTGTGCCAATAGCGTTTCGAAGTCAGGGGAAACCCTTATAGAGGACCGTAGTGATTTGACGTGCCAATGTAATTTTTGTTATCCACAGACGTAACAATTATTTTTGATAACAATTATAACGGTCATGACCATACTGACCATATACGTAAATCTGTTACTAAAACAAAGATATCAGGTATCGAATACTCTACTTATAAATAGACAACTCTGATGGCGCGGGCATCTTGTGCGTATGGAAGATTCCAGACTGCCTAAAGCCGTTTTCTATTCACCGTTAAAGGAGGAAAACGCACTCCTGGGGCCAGTTTCTGCGTTACAGGGATGTTTTCAAACGGCATCTCTCCACATGCAACATCCCATGCGAGGTTTGGGAAAGGCTCGCGAAACAGAGACCAGAGTGGCGCGACTCTGTTGGGAAGAATGTTAATAGCTTCGAAAAATTGCGACTGCAGAATTTGGATTCGAAGCGCCTTATTGCAACCGAAGTCTTCCTATATCGACACTTATAACAATGATGGTCAATTGCATTGTGAGCCCTGTAATAGAACCTTTAAAAATAAATTTGGTTTAGCCAGCCATCTTCGAGCTTATAACCGGATCTAGATAGGTTACGCAATGTATCGTTGACGTATACGTCAAGGAGGACGATGATTAAATCTGTTACGTGTGTCTCGTTTCAAACGTTATTATAGCTCATATATGTATATATATATATATATATATATATATACATAGTCATTAACCAGAAGAATTGTCGCAGAAAGCCCTATGTTGATTTAGGATTCGGGATAATCTGGATTAAGAGTACATTATCTTTGCGATAACATTGTGATGGCGTCTTAGCAAAAAATACAAAGTATTCAATTCAGAAGAGATAAGCGTTACCTACTTATTCGCAGCAAGTTTTAATTATCGCCATCAACGACTTTTAGAATTAAATTGACTTTTTTCGAGAGCCCCTGAATACTTTAATTTATGGACCCCCGTGTTCGGTTGACATTGAGAAAGATGAAACCGAGAGTTTTAAATGAAATGCCGTAACAAATTTACACGTTGGAGAGGATTTCGGCTGTGTGGGAGAATTTTGATATTTCTGTCTTGGTTCTCAAAGTAATTTTGATCATTAATTTACCTGGTGCAGAATCACATTTATTGTATAGTCACTTATAGGTCCCAGTGAGTACCTACTTTGTGCCTAATTGTGAAACGGTGGCTATGTGTAGCTTTTGTTCTCAATAATGACTTATATCGCTGTATAATAATATTAAATGGATCGTTAATTTGCATCGCGCATCACATGAGAATAACTAAACCGATTACCACCATTACATATATCATTATAACAATGAGGTCCAATGAGAATTAAGAGTAATTCACGAGTGAACGCGAAGAAGGATTTAGATGGCATGTTAATAATCATTAAGCTTTCTTGCGGCAGCGGTCCAAGATATGTGCTGCAGAAGGTGGCCTCGGAGATAAACCGGAAGGCGGACCACGCGGCGGCGTGGATGAGGCGCCAGAGGCGAGGAAGTAGGAGAGCGCGATTCATCCGTGTTCTCCCATATCCATTAGTCAGCGATGTCCTTCTCCCCTTCGTCTCCTATTGTAGTACAGTTGTACGAGAATAGAAGCTATGTGAGGTAGGGTGTAAGTTGTTGCTGACAGACACATGGAGACAGCCAGTACCAGGCTGCCTCCCATTTGTGTCTAAAATAAGAGACGGGGCCTGGCCATTCGGGCGGGCCGACTGCCAGGGCGATGCGGAGCATCATTATTATCCCGTATCGCCCTATGCCTGGCAGGACATTGAAACGTGGGGCTTCCACGGGTATTTCCGCCGTTTCACGCTAGGCGAATCCCACATACCCCTTACCAACTCTAATCTAGGAACACTCCCAGATTAGAGCTGGTAGGGAGTTGGGTAAATGCATCTCTCCCTGTAAAAAAGCGATCCAAGATATGGTTCAATCCTCGACCGGGGAAGCTATTGTAGCTGCCTTCAAGGGGAGAGAGTGACACTTCATGCCATACCATCACACGCATCAAACTGCACACAAATTCTTGCATACTATACGTCCGCGTAGTTTCTATATGGATTTTTTTTTTTTCGTTTTTACAAGTCATAGGGTTATTTAGAACAAATTTTGAGGAATTTCTTACACAGTCTTACACAGTCCATTCTGAGGTTTGTGCTATTTTAGTGGCCTTGCGCTTACTACCTTTTTCGACTAAGTCTCATAAGCGCTCGGCCCAAAAATTATGTGAAGCTGTCAAGGTCCTTTCCGTCAACAGCATTTAGTTGATTCAAAAAAGCGACAGATTGACATTTCATGCACTAACAAGATACTGCACACTACACACAACGTGCAAAGAGGGTCCTGTTTTCTTTTCTATATTTACTGGACGGATTAGTTTGGCTAAGATGAATTGTAAAACGAAACGAAGTTAAAACGAAAACGAAGTTCGTAGTATTTTGCTGCCTATGGTAGCACAAGCTAGTTACTATTTTAAGGTTGAGTGCCCGCAGGTCACGCTACAAAGCTCGGGTGAAGTTGTCCAGTCTCTCCGAGTTAACAGTGATACTAATGAATTACTTAGGGAACTGGACAGTTATCCCGAATTATGATGTAACTTGCCTTAGTATAATCGTTTATTATACTCGAATGTTTATCGTATATATCAGTTACAAGTTAGTCAGATATGAATGGGATCAATTTGATAGTATTCGATTCTAAGTAAAACGTACGCACATTTTTTTGTAAACAGTCCTGTTAGAAAAGTGTCTAACTAAATCATACATTTTATTGTAGTAAACAAGTTTACATAAGCGCAATCTAGTTCGACCTCCCGTACTATTTCATGTTATTTCTTTCTTAGCTGTTCTGCGCTCGACCTTTCTGGTTTACGCGCTGTGGTATTGACTGTTTATATTTTCATTCTTTTATAAAATATTGTATAATTCCTTTAATAATGGTGGTAACTTTTTCAAAACTATTGATGTAATCAAAGCAATAGGATATAATTGTAGCATAAATCGGCTCCAGTTTGAAATAAAAACTACATTACCCACCATCGAGCCATATAAATCGTGTAACATGAAACTTAATCTGGAATACCGCAAATCAGAGCTACGCTACATGCATTCCTGTTGTAGTTTGATTAGGTTAGGCTATTGACAGATGACTAAATTCAAGGCTGGATTTACCAATGTCCATATACAGGGCCATCACTAGTCATTGTAACGTCCGGATACAAAGCGCTCATTATAACTTAGTCCTTAGTCCACATATAGTATGAACATAGAATTCGTTCATAAGGTCAATAAGTAATTGAGCACTATTGGACTGCCAAGTATTATAAATCTATACTTATAATAAAAGGCTAACGAAACGAAATCTGTACAAGATGTTTAAGAAAAAAGTCTATGCGGGGCTTCAGAATCGATTACAAAAAACACATTACATTACGATAGTTAAAAAAAAAATGTTTTCTGTCTGTTTATTAATTTGTTCGCCAATCACGCAAAAACTACTGAACCGATTTCGATGAAATTTGGTATGGTAGTAGTTTATACTCTATAGTAACATCTAGGATACTCTTTACATATATATGTATATTTAATGGTCTGGTCAGGACGGTGTTACCTCCTCTGCTGGGGTTGGGTTGGGTATGATAGGGATAAGAATATATTGGTAGAGATAGATTGAATCTAGAAGGAGAGTATAGCCTGTATTAGAATATAATTGTCTAAATTTCACGTGAGCGAAGTCGCGGGCGCAGTTAATACATTATATTAACTTATGTATAAAATAAATCTAAAACTTCATAAAAAAGGATATTTATCATAGCATGCAATTGAAACATTGTTTAGGTTAATTAAAATTTCACAACAAATACGTGAAACGATTGCCGCCATGATGGATGTCTCCGTGACTTCATTACACAGTAAGGTTTGTGCGTGAGTTCTTTTTTTACACAGTATAGGTTCAGTGCTTTAATCATAATCTCACCTGATGTTAAGTGACGATATGGTCCAGGATGGTAAACACACTAAGCCTAAAGGTAGTGGTTCTCAAGTGATACTGCCGGAACACACCTATTGATATTTAGCGACAGGCTTTCAAACTTGGTTGTGGTAGCTACCCAGGCGGGCATCATTAGAAAATGCCCTACCACCATGCACTCCATTCTACAGTAAAAAATTATAGCATATTAATTATATATGTCTCTTTCTCTCTCACTACGTACTTCTATCCGTTTTTTGATATTTAAAATTGTGATGCTAATATTATAATTAGTCTTACTCAAATATGATTGTTACCAAGTGATGCGACTTTGAAATTTCGCTTACATCGAAGCAAAGAACTTTAAGAACCCAAGAAGCAGAACATTTACATGCACGTTAGGAATGCCATTATAATACAACTGTAAAAAGCTCCCATCGATCCCATATGTGCCAAAAAAAAAATTAAGTAAAGTCAAAGATAGCAAAAAGAGGTTTTTACAGCGAAACGGTTATGTCTGCGATAAAAATAGCTTACTAGTTCTGAGAAAAAGCAATTCTAAAAAGTACTAAAGTTGTATTCTCCATAATATGCAGCCGTTTCTACGTCACCTATGTATTATGGTAGTGTATTTTGTGCGTTTTTTTTAACGTGGCTGTTTTTAAATAATCTAACTGTAGCTAAGCCATGGGCATAGTTAGACTATACTAATAAATATAACATTGAAGTGTCTGTTTCTAATATCATTTTTTTGACTAAATAGATATGAATTTACATACGACACCTACATAAATAAAATACAAATGTAAACATTTTTGTCAGTCTGTCGGCTTGTTTCGGGTAACCTCCGGAATGGCTGGACGGATTTTGACAAGACTTTTTTGGTAGATAGCTGAATTTACTCTGGGTATCTTAAAGTATTTTTAATTTTCTAAAATAATTAGAATTCCGGGTTAAAAAATTAAAACTCATAAAAATGTGAATAAAATACGATTCAATGTACAGTTTTACGGGCAAGTGCTTGAATTGATGAGAAATATTTTTACTTTATCTTATTATAAAAAAAATTAGGGTTCCGCATAAAAAAAACGCAATACAAAACATATGAAATGCGGGAACAGCAGCGGGCACACAGCTAGTTTGTAATAATATACGCAATCACGGAATACATTTTTATGGAGTTGTGCGTGCGATTTGAAATTGAAACTACAGGCAACATTTTCTTTTCAATCATCGTTCGGTACAAACGAGCAGGGGCGCGCGGCCGTGTACCGTGCAAACAGAGTGCAACGATTTTTTACTCAGTTGATATATTTTTTTTCAGTAAACTACCTATCTCGAACGTGCTTCGGAGCATATTGATGGAAAATGGAAATTATTAACTATCAGTGATAGAGGAAATATTGGAGATAAATTGTGGTGTTGTCTTTGTATTAGAAACGGAAATAAAAATTACTGTAATTTACGACCACAATCTCACCTGATGTTAAGTGACGATGTGGTCCAGGATGGTAAACATACTAAAGCCTAGAGGTACTGGTTCTCATGTGATGCTACCGGAACACACCGATTGGTATTTTGCGACAGGTTTTTCAAACTTGAGGGTGGTAGCTACCTAGACGGGCATTATTAGAAAATCGCCAAGCTATGGTTTCCTCACGATGTTTTCCTTCACAGAAAGCTCAGGCTGATTTTTAGAGTTGGAAAGGTGGGTTTGAACCAGCGTCCATTGACGTAGAATCCGGCACTACCCACTGCGCCATCATAACCGGTTTGCTAGCGTTTTTGACGACTTTATGCTTATTTAACTTATTTATTGTTGATAATTATTGTACGTTTAGATAATCATTGTCGATACGATGGCTAAATTATCGTTTACCCGATAATTATTGTGCGAGTTAGTTCCGCAATTCGAGGGTTCATTATTACAGACTATGTGACTCCATAAATTCTATAAACCAAATGAGAGTTATAAAAACTTTGTTGTACTATTTATACTCTCAAATGTCCTGCTAATCCTGCATCAATACGAGGAGGTGATAAACACACAAATTAATATACCTATTGACTATATATTATTGGTCTCTATAACAGGGGAGTAAAGATCAAAATCGCATAACATTTGGTTTTTGTTTTATCAAAACATGTTTTAAACACACTAGGCGACCGTGGGATTTAGAATGCGTGGGAAAATGTTAAAACATATATTTTTTTGTAACAAGAAATAAATTTTACGAGTTTCATTAGGTTATGTTATGAGAAAGCATTCTTTTTCTGTATCCGTACTTTTTCTGATCGACGTATAAAATATTAAATTCTTGGATGATGTTAGAAAGATTTGGTATATGAAAAAAAATGTTTAACTATAATTGACATATATATGCACAGCTGTTTAGTTAAAATACAGAAAGGAACGCATGGTATATTATATTTAATAAAAAAAGGTTTTAGTATGTGTCTAGAAATTTGTGAAAAAACCAATAGGAAAAACTTTCTATGTTTTGTTTTTTTTCTGAAATGACTAACGCTGTTGATTTAAAGACCCTTGAGAATTTCTCGCGGGTTTTGTGGCAATCGCTAAGGGTATTGATCCAGAAAAAGGTAACTAACACAAGGGTATTATAAAGATACGAACTTCGATTTGGCCTGTTAAAAGTATTCAATCCTTCCTCGAATTTATCCTAGCTATCTGTCAAGAAATCACTATATATAACGTCTTCTGATCTGTTGTTTGTATATGAAAATAAAAACATTTTTTTTTTATAACTAGCTAATGCTGTTGACCGAAAGGGCCTTTATAGCTTTACCGTGGCTTTGTGGGCGAGTGCTGAAGGCACTTAGCCGCAAACAGGTGACTAGCACAAGGGTTACCAAAGTGGTACGAACCTCGATTTCGCTTAACATTAATGAAGACCATGTTATATTGAATAAATTACTTTTATCAAAAAAAGAAATACTTAAACTACCTCCTTATAATATTTCATAATATATATCACTGCAATTTATCAGCTAGAATATTATTTTGCTCTAACTGCGAAACCGCCAAAATCATTTATGATATGAGTACACAATTATTAATTTAAAAAAAAATGTCTAACAGGTCGTCAAAAATGAATCAAAAAATAAAATCAACATCTATTATAAGTACATTGGATATCATTGTTATCATATATTACACATAAATAAACCGCATTAAATGCACTGATAACCGAACAACCGCTGGCACGCGCCGTCTCCCCCTAAACTGCGCGTCAAATATTCCCACAATCCTACATTCTCATGTGAAAATACGTATGGTGGGAACCGCAGGTAAATTTGTTTTTAATCAACCGTTCTTACTGTATAAGAATTCCGTATATAATTTTTTTTTTCAAAATTTGTGTTTAATTAGATAGAACCATATTATAGAGGCTATTTTCTTTTTACAATACTATGTAAGGTTTAAGAGGATATGCGCACGGCGTTTCATTTAAACGTATTCTCCTGTTTCCTGATAATCACATTATAGCAAATATTTCTATACCATATATCCAACATACGTTTTGATTTTTTTGCCACTAATTAATTATTATAGGAACTAGGAGCCTTCGAAAATGAGAAAAAAATATCCCACTTTTACAGTCGTTTTAAGATGTCCGTCTAATAAATTTTACGAATAAAAACAGACGGAGCAAAACATGGAAGCATAGTCTAAGTTTTTCTTAATTTATAATTGAAAGAAAAATCGACCTAGTTTTGGCGGACGAAAAGGATAATACGAAGCGATAATAACGTCTATTTTATGAAATATAATATGTTATTATATAAAATAAGAAAAACTTTGGCTATGGCTCTACTGTTTTTTTTTAACTTTATTCATCAAATTTGTTTGACGAACGTCTGAAAATGAAAATTATTTCATTTTCAAAGGCTCTTAGTTTTTACAATAACTAATTTATGGAAAAAATCAAATGCGTGGGCATGGCGGTGGTGGATATATATTATTTGGTATAAAAATATTTACCATAATGTTGTTATACAGAGAGGAAATAGGGGACTACGTTTGTATGGACTAAATGCCACTAGCATATCTTCTTAAGGAATTCTGTCAGTGGAACCCTACAACATAATTGGAGTATTAGGTATGAGATAAGAAGGCACTGATAAGCACGACATTCACATGGATGCAAGGTCATGTGACCGACATATTTACAATATAGGTTTTAGAAGTCAATCGTGGAGTTTTTGGCGGGATCTCAGTCTGACATGTAGCAATTGTTTTCTTTAATTCATTAAACTTGTGTACTTGACTCTATATCATGTAATCTTGGTGGCGTTTTGTGTGAAATAGTTTAGTTATTGTGTTCAGGTTAAGTTTATTATAGAAGACAACGCGTAGCATACATTCTGAGGTGCCGACAAAGCTCCATGGAAAGTTTGAGCAGGATAGGCCACCGTTCTGTTGGAGCTTGGTAACGCTGATACAAGATTGAAAATCTTACCTACATGACATTGGCACAAATTGTGTGTACACACAGATTGCCATTAACTAAGAAGAAGAAGAAGAAGTCAATCGTTTACTTCCTTTTATATGTACAATTACTAATCTTATTTATTCCGTGTAAATATTTTTAACACCTTGAGCACTAACCTGGCGTTTATGTTATCTTTGTTTTTATAGGTAATCGACATATTAAAGAGCATGTGTTAATATCATATATACGTTTAGATATTAGATAAACTTTATTAAAGTTTAAAGTCTTGTTATAGATATATTATTGTTGTGTGAATATGTAAAAATAATAACTCTTATGTAATGTAAAGTAATATAAATATATTATGTAATTTTTACACCTGGGAATTCTTAAATAATTTTACATGTGAGTTTTGATGTGCATTGGCAACTGTGATACTCTTTTATCAATTACGTTACCATGTAAAGTACTCAGGGGCCGTTCAAGTATTGCGCAAGAAACATTTTGGATCTCCCTCCCACTTGTCAGCAATAGTAGGCGCAGTAGTAGATTGCTCAAGCATATTTAAAAAAAAGAAGTAAATCTTGCTTAGATGATCACCATTCCGAACCAGGTGACCCTTGTCAGAAAAATAAGCAACCCCTATACTTTATGACACACTTTTTTTTTTGTTTTCCCCCTACCGCTCTAGAGCTACAGCCCCTACAGCTCTGATGCTGTAGACCTCGAGTATGTGGGATTCGGCCGGCATGGAGCTCCGGGAATACTCAATAAAACTCCACGGTGCCGTCTACTGTCATTCACGGGATCTGGTACCGACCGCCCCCTTCCCTCCGACGCTTTATGACACCCTACGCTAATATAATATTTGAACGACCCTGTTTTATATTTACACGGAGTGCAACGGAAGAGCAAATACAACCGACAAACACGCTTGTGATTTTTCAACTGCTTTATTCGTGTCGGTGTCGGTACAGCCAACACTCGAACACACTACCCTCTTATGTCAATATCTAACAGACCCCTTATTATTTTGTATAGATTAGTTTGTAAACGATACTAAGAATAATTCATATCTTAATGAGGATATGAAAGTAGTGCCTAAAAATTGATTCACACAAATTATGCCCAAATACTTAACAAATTAGACACAATGCTACAAAATAAATAAATTAAAACAAAAAGGCCTTTTATTTCTTGCATATCATTATTCATAAGTAATCTTATATCTACTGTATTATATACAAGTAACTTTATATTTAAATATAACTCATTAGAGTTATTTCTTCTTTAATGATTAATAGCAATAACCTCAGATCGGGTAAAGGCCTTCTCCAAAAATGTCCATTTCTCTCTTTCTCGTGCTACTAGTATCCTATTTGAGCCGGCGTTTTTTTTTTTATTTCATCTTCCCATCGTGTTGGTGGTCTTCTGTTCCTTGCCTGGTACTACTTCTTTTCCTTGCCAGCCTTTCCATAAAGTTGTTTTATGGACCATCTCTGATCTGTTAGCCTTGCTACATGACCTGCCCATTTCTATTTAAGCCTTTGTGCTAATCCTAAGGCATCATACTACAAAATACTCTTGTTAAATTTGTGAAATTAAATCAAGTTGTAAAATATGAATGTCTTTAATTAAAATCGTCAATACAATCTTTTTTGTTAATACCATGGTATTCTATTCAGATTTAATAAGAATATCGTAAAAAAAATGAAAAAAAAGATACAAAAAATGTAGTCGTAAACCTATTAATAATATAACTTTATTAACTTAAAAAAGAAATTGTGCGTGTGAAACACCGTTGATACACAAGGGCAGTATTTTTTTGCTCCACTACAACACAGTTATTAAGGGAGTTCATCGGGCAAGGTCGCTGGTTTTTAGTGTGGCTAGATGTGTCGAATTTCCCCGAATACTCCGGTTTTTAGCGGCGGGTGAACGTTTTGAAAGGAAGTAGATTGACAAATTAATTCTTCTTTGAGTACAATAAACACATAATATTATAGGTAGGACTAACCATCGAATGCTTGGCGTGGGTTTACTTATATTATATTATATTATATTATACGATTACCGATTTACCGGACAATAAGTTCAGGCACCATGCTAAGCGAGTTTTAATTTTTAAAGGTTATTATAAGGTGGATAATAATAATAATGAACGATGGTGATTTCTGGAAGTAACACCCTTCTCTATGAATCTACTAATAAACCTTGTTACTGTGAGTTGTACAATTCTATAAAATACATATGAACAAACAACGTATGGAATTTCTTGCCGGTTCTGCTCGATAACTGGGCTGTTTTCCGAACCAAGATTAGTGTTTTGACATTTATAAGCGCCTTATCAGGACTGCTTATAGTTAGCAATTGTAATACTATAATATTTTCTTTTATCTATGTTCAACATTTGACTGAACGCCTAGGAGGCTATAAAACTATACAAAAATAAATTGAATAGAGTACATTTGATTTAAGTTTGGTTTGTCATGTAGTAGTTCCCATTTTTAATTAATTATCTTGCAGTATTTGACTCTATGTTATTTACGAGTAATTTTGGTGGCATTTCATGTGATATATGCATAATATTCGGTTATTATGCGCAAGTGCATTGAACATAATGTCATGGAGTGTGAATTCAAATATATCTTTACCACTTCTTGGACAGGAAAGCCTTAAAACAATAGGTCGCTGTTCTGTTGTATGAAAAGTGTTTCAAGTGTCACACTTGGCTGCATTGTTTAGTACTTTTGCTTTTTCCTTATATAATATCAATGGCATATAAAGTCAAATGCTGCAAGTTAATTAATAAAATAATAAAGACATGAAAAGTCAAAATCGCACCAATAACTTTTGTTTACTTTTGTGTACCATAGAGTTGTGTTTACCATAAACGTCAACTGTCGTACTAGATACACGTAATTTGTAAATCTAACATGTAGCAACACTGGTTGTTTCCCACGAGACGACGCCGTTTCTCATGTGAAACATGAATTCGTAGGGAATATGTTATTAGGTAAATGTGGTTAAGTGTGTGTAAATAATATATGTAATCTTTTTCTACGAATACGTTGTTATAATAATTGCAGGGACTATTTCCAAAGTATCCATTTAATTCTAAACTGTGTAATAGTTTTCCCAGAACCAGTCTTAAATCTATACCTGCTTTTATTTAAAAGTGCCTATATATTTTTGTTGATAAATATATTTTGAAGTAAAACATGTTTCATTTCTCAATTATATTCTGTAATTTATACTTCTATAACTAATAAATAAAATTGAAGTGTCTGTTTGTAATGTTAAAAGATTATGTATACATATATATATATATATATATATATATATATATATATATATATATGTATACATATATGAATATATATACGATACCAATACAATTTTTATCGGTCTGTCTGTCTGTCGAAAATAATTGGGACTCCGTGAAAAAAGTAGAAACTCATAAAAGTTTAATAAAATTCAACTCGATGCACAGTTTTGCGGGTAAGTGTTTGAATTTATGTGAAATAATTTTACTTTATCTTAATACCTACTAATTTTTTTTTTAATAATTAGGATTCCGCATAAAAAAATAAAATGCAGTGTAAACCATATGAAACGCGGGCGCAGCCAAGGGTAAATATCTAGTCTATACTAATAAATAAAACTGAAGTGTCTGTTTGTAATGTCAAAAATATTTTTTTTACTAAATAGATATGAATGTGTATATGATAGCTATACTAAAAATACATTTTTTAAAATTTTACTCTGTCTGTCTGTTTGTAATGGGTAATCTCCGAAACGGCTGGACCGATTTTGATAGAACAGCACAGTTTTACAGGCGAGTGCTATAATTTATGAGAAATATTTTTACTTTATTATACTTAGTACTAAAATTTTTTTAGCATTATTATGCGGGTTCCGTATAAAAAAATTAAAACACAGTGAAGAATATCTGAAACGTGGGTTCAATCGCGGGCACACAGCTAGTGCACATTAAATTAGAAGGTATTAAATTTGAATTAATATTATTATCCATAATACGAACGTGCTAAATTTATGTGGTAGTGGGGTAGAAACATTGCTCGCAGAACCAATGTTCTATGGCGCTAACCGGTTTTAGAATGGCTGCCACGTACTGGAAGGCTCAGAGTAGGCAGAACCCCCACAAGGTGGACTGACGATCTGGTAAGGTCTTGGGCCTCCGCTGGATGTGGGTAGCACAAGACTGGTCGTTGTGGAGATCTTTGGAGGGAAACCTTGCCGCGAGGACAATCAAATTAAATTTACACTCAGGAATAAATTAAAAACGAAATGAAAACAATATATAAAAACAAAAGAAAACTTCTCTAGTCCATGGAGAACATAAAAGTTTATCGAATGGCGGCCATTTGTTAAAGCGTCCGAAGGTAGTTGTTGTGTGGTCTCAGAATTAATACTCGGTTTCATTATTTTCAATACACTTCACTTATGCATAATAACAAAACTATATCAGGTAAAACACCACCAAAATTATATCATACTAGCCGTGCCCGCGACTTCGTTTGCATTGAATTCAGACAAATATATTCTAATAGATAGACTATATTCTCCATCTAGATGCAATCTTTCTCATTACCAATATATTCCCTATCTATGTACCGTCCCGTTCCATCCCGTCACCCGCGGTAGAGGTCATGCCGGCCTAACCAGGCCACCTCCCAGACAACTTTATCAGTGCAATGAAAGGTCAGAACCCCACCCCATTCCCCCATGTTTTAGCAACGCGACAGAGTCCAGACGCTACCGGTGCGGTGCCCGGACTGAACCGGCGTTTGCGCTTAACCTTCGCGGGGTTTCTGAGCTGAAATTATGCGTCCAGCCATTTTCGCCCTAATAGGCCTGAATGCTGTGCTAGGCCTAAATAAAAGATATCCGAAAATGCTATAGATTTTATTCCTTTATTTCAAACCATTCAAGCAGCGCACACTATATTACATAATTTAATTGATTATGATTAATTAAATTGGTTAATTATATATTGAAAATATATATATTTACCAAAATAAAAAAAGTGGCCTATATATTAATACCTTTCTTACGTTGAAAGATTTTCAAAATCGGATTAGTAGTACCGGAAATTACCTCGGAAATCCAAACTCACAAACTTTACCTTTTTACAATATTAGTAGTTATTAGGGCTTCTTACACTGTAACACTAGATGGCACTCCAATGCCAATCTGCCACGAGTTTAAGTACCTCGTCTCACTCCTGCAAAGCAATGGCGAAATAGACCGGACGGTAAAGCATAGAATTAACGCAGTATGGATGAAATGGCGGCAGATTTCGGCTACTACGTGTGATCCGCAAATCCCCTTTAAATTAAAGGGGAAGATTTACAAGAATATAATACGACCTGTCGTCTTGTATGGATCAGAATGTTACCCCATAAAGGTGACGGACGAAAGAAGATTACATGCAGCTGAGATGCGAATGTTGAGATGGATGTGTGGGGGTAACAAAAATGGACAGGATTAGGAATGAATATATCAGAGGAAGTTTGAAAGTGGCGCCAATAACAGACAAGTTAAGAGGCGGTCGTTTATCCTGGTATGGACATGTGATGCGCAGGGAGAAAGAGAATGTTGTAAGAAAGGTATTGGATATGAATGTGGACGGTTACATGGGAAGGGGAAGACCAAAGAAAAGATGGATGGACTGTGTGAAAGATGATATGTTTAGAAAAGGATTGAATGCGGAGATGACAACAAATAGAGAGGAATGGAAGAGGAAGACATGTTGCACCGACCCCAAATAAAAATGGGAAAAGGGTAGGGAGATGATGATGATGATTAGGGTTTCTTCGCTGCGAAATTACAGCGATCTACGTGTTTATCATCCAAGCTATGTTAGATTAAAACTATTATATCCTCTTTTTGAACTTACATGAAACCGAGGTGCTTAGAGATTGTATGGTTATTGAATTTAGATCTACGAAGTTAGATTAATAAGTTCTTCGTCATGCCAACGCGAGCAAATTTTTGTTAACTGAAGATTAAGATTATATATAATCTGGCTGTTGTTTACGTCAACTGATACGGTATAGGATTATTATAATAGGTATATTGGACGCCACACATCGAGAATATTTAAAGGTTATTCATTCATTCATTTAACTTCATTCATTCAGGTTCATTGAATCCTTTAAAAACGAGTAGGATCTAGAACTGATAAATTATTTGCAAAACTTTTACAGGACTTATTGACATTGTTATATCACAATGTTATATGACTTATTGACATCTCTGAGATATGTGACGTTGGGACAGTGTTCACGAATTTGTGATTAAACCAAGAATAACCATTGCGATTATCATCTATTTTATATAAAGAAATATAAATTCTGTTCGTCCTTTCTAATTTCTATTCTATTGCAGAATGATCTTTCCCGTTGAGTCAGTGCTGGCTCGATAGGATAGAGGCAAAATAGTTTACGCAATACGTGTATCAGTTTAGCATTATCTTACAATTTCACAATAAAAGTACCAGATTCTGCACCTGATCTACAAAGAAGGAGCATATGGCAGAGGGCCACTACTAAACAATGGTCTGAGGTGCTCTAAGTAACACTTATGGAAAATTTATACCCTGTAGGAGGTAAAGGCGTAGTTAGGGATGGGTGTTATCCGATGCAGATATTGTGGCATCACCCCAAGAATCAAAACGCGAATCAAGTCCAAAATAACCAAAAAAAAAAAAACTAAGATATTTCTGTTATGTATGTTGGGATTCACGATCGGGTGTCACCCGTTAAGGAACAGACCGACCCCACAAGTCTCCGTATGCTATGCTACTGGTAGGAAATTCAGTTTAGTATCTCCAAAAAAAGTCAATATGAGTCTTAATTTCGAGGGTTCAACTGATGATATAACTGAACGTCAAATGGACTTTATTCATGAAGTTCTAGAAAACAGAGGATATAAGAATACTAAAGTTACAATTGAACCAGTTGGTATATCGGGTGATAATTACCTGTCAAATATTAAAAGGATAATGTTAGTGATAACAACGGAACATTGAATATGATTGCTAAATTTGCACCGCAAAGTGAAATAATGAGGACGACGACTAATACTCAGATGTATTCAAAAACGAACATCACATGTACACTGAAATTTTACCAAAATTTCAGGAGCTACAAGCAAAAGCGGATGTACCATTTAAAGATAGACTTAGATTCGCTGCATGTTATGGATCCCTTTCAGAGCCACCGAATGAAGTGATATTACTTGAAGATTTACAGACATCCGATTTTGTTATGCTGGATAGATTTGAATCTTTATCAGATGAATGTGTAAAGTCTTTTCTGAAAAATTTCGCAAACTTACATTCACTGTCATTTGCTTTAAAGAATATTGAACCAGAAACATTTAAAGTCATGGCAAGCAATTTGTTTGACATGTGGGCAGCGTTAACTGCAGTACCACAATCTTTAGCCCATTTTAATCAACAAGAAAAGGATGTCGAATTAATATTAGATGGTGAGGAACGAAAAAGAATACTAAGAAATGCAATCTCACAATCCTTGGCTCTATGTATAAAACTTTCCAAATCTGAGGTTGATAACAAATTTTCTGTAATTCAGCAAGGAGATTCATGGACGAACAATATTATGTTTGTTTTAAATTTGACGTAAGCTTTATGTGGTTTACTTTAAAAGTATGTTAATATAAGTAAAACACTTATAAACGTGTACTTTGTCATGAATGCTATCAGACGAAACTGATTATATATATTGTAGATTCAAAGGGTATAAAGGACATTTTGGTGAAATTGAGTTATTGATATAGTTTGATTACAGGTAGGGTACACCTTTCGACGCGGTGCTTGCGAAAGCCACCCCGTGTCGCCCCCATCCCAAATGCAGTGGACGGCCCCGGGGGGTTTTAGTAGGTATTTCCGGGCGCTTCACGCCCGGTCGAGTCCCACACTCGCACGGAGTTCGTCCCTCCGTGCCCCCTTACCTATTGTATTGAGGGACTTCGGTCTCACTAATACAATAGTTAAGGGTAGTGCGTAAACGCATTCCCCCCCGTAAAAAAAAAAAATAAAAGGTAGGGTACACCTTAGGGTACTTTTAAGTTTTGAAAATAATTAGAGTTCTGCGTAAATTTTTTTTAACTCATACAAATTTCAATAAAATCCGATTCAATACACAGTTTTACGGGCAAGTGCTATAATTTATGAGAAATGTTTTTACTTTATCTTAGTACTAAATGAATTTAAAATAATTGGTAAATGAACCTAAATTAAAAAAAAGATAATGTATAAGAAGTTATACTTGTGTATTTTTGTTGTACATACGTACCTACATATCGAATATTACATACTACTACACATGGGAATTTCACCTTAGTTTACACAGATTGTCAAAATAAATGAGATTTACGCCGTGTGCTGTTTGCACATGCACATTTGAAAGGTATAAATGTTTTTTTCGTTCACCGGGTATAAAAGACTTTTGTAAATAGGTGCAAGGACATGGCTCTTCAAGTACCATTACTTTGAGCCCTTAAATCCTATTAATTAATTATTACTATTTCTTTTCGATATTATAAAAGTGTCAAGGCTGTTATCAAATTCCACGCGGACATAAACACGCGCACAGCTAGTTGTTATTTTTATTTTATAATTTTAATAATTTTAAAATCAAACATACGTACGTTTAATAATAATGCAGTTTTAAACTAAAAAAAAATATTTGTGCAAAATGAAACTTCAATATTTTTTTGTAATTTCTTCCAGGATGATAAACTTCAAGAATCAGTAATGATAGATTATCAGCTATCTGAAGTAAACAACAAGATGGTGTTGCTCAAAGACTACTTTATTTATTTGTACCCACTAATGATAACCTTAACACAATGTTACATTATACAATAATACTGTATAGGAGATCCTAGGGCGTGTAAATAGCCCTAGGAGCGGTTTTGGGGGGCAATCTAGCCTAAGCGATGCGGTTGTGAAAAGGAGTTGCAGCAATCTACTCACCGATGGTGGCGGCAACCGTTCCCTCTGCCAGCGTATAGTGTCCAGGACGGTTTCTCGAACTCACTTTCACGTAAAGCGTAAATTAATATTAAAAAGCGTGCAGCTGCAATAGCGCGGATTTGCGGTAAACAATATTTGTAGCGGAGGTGTTCGAATTCAAGTACACAATTTAACTGTCACGGCTCACTAATGACTCGACCGTCGGGTCGGCGCAGTAGTCCAGCTAAGGTACTACAGCGCCACCACTCAACGGCACAGCAAATCACCAGCAACCCTACACAAACCGCCTATAGATGGCGTAACCATCCTCCCCCCCTTGAAAGAACCCAGGGCTTTCAACAAAGGAATAAGGGAGAGTAGGAACAGAGGACTAATCTTAAAGCGGGAACTTATTATGGAAAGCGGATGAAAGATAAGTTATTTGAGGTTCCTAATAAGTTTAATCAAAGTGGTAGCTTAAATTGAAATAAAGCGGTTGAAAAATAATCTCTTTAATTAGCGGTATTTTATTTAAGCGGTAGCGGATATAGTTTTAGCACGGGTCGTTTTAAAATGCCTGATTTTGTTCTAACAAGCGCAACTCGTACAACACCATCGGCCCCAGGATAAACTTCGGTTATAACGCCTGTGGGCCAGCGAAGCGGGGGAATATCATCCTGATGAACTAATACTATCGTTCCAACCGTAATAGGATTTTCGGGCGTACACCACTTCTGTCTAACTTGCAGAGTATGTAAGTACTCTAACCTCCATTTTTTCCAATACGTATTAACTAAGTTATCTAACAGTTTTTTGCGGTTGGTTAGGGTTATGCGGTCATCAGGCAACTCCGAAGCGGGTAAGAATTGTAAAGGAGTTGACATCAGAAAATGCGCGGGTGTAAGTATTTCAGAATTTGGATCAGATGATAAGACGCACAAAGGTCTTGAATTCATGAGGCATTCAATTTGGTTTAATACCGTTAACATCTCCTCATACGTAAGAATTTGTGTGCCTATCACTCTATACAAATGCGTTTTAATACTTTTAATATTCGATTCCCACAATCCTCCAAAATGTGGGGCGCGGGGTGGAATCATTTTCCAAATAATTCGATGTTTAGTCAATTCATTATTCCAAGAGGATCGAAAATCTTCTTTTGATATTAAAAATTTGTAAAGTTCATCTAATTTGGCCTTTGCGCCAATAAAATTAGTACCATTATCAGAGTATATATATGAAACTGGGCCGCGGCGAGAAATAAAGCGTTGAAAAGCGGCGAGAAAGGAATCTGAAGTCAGATCCGAAACCAACTCAATATGGACAGCCTTTGTTGTTAGACACACGAAAAGACAAATATATGCCTTTTGAGAATGCTGACCACGTCTGCGTGAGAGTGTTATTTTCAGCGGACCAGCATAGTCTACGCCCGTATGTACGAAGGCTTTGGCTTCCATGACACGGCTAGAAGGGAGATCAGCCATTTTTGGCGTTGGATGAGAGGGTGATACGCGAAAACATGCCTTACACATATGTACTCTTCTCCTGATAACATTTCTAGCGGATAAAATCCAAAAGCGTTGCCGAATAATCGACATTAACAGGTCTGAACCCGCATGCAAGTTTGTAATGTGATAATAATCTACAATTAGATTTATTATGTGATCACTCTTTGGAAGTAAAGCGGGATGTTGCGCTTCAAAAGGTAAATCTGAATTTGACAGCCTACCTTGTATACGTAAAATTCCATTTTCGTCTAAAAATGGACTAAGTTTACGAAGGTTTTTACAAGGTAAGTCGCCTTTTTTAATTATTGCAATGTCTTGGGGAAAATATTTTGCTTGAAGAGCACAAATAATAACCTTTTCAGCTTGATTTAAATCATATGTTGTAATAAATGGAGATCGCGGGAGTTTCTTCATGAAGCGAAGAACATAAACAATACATCGAAGTAATTTCGACCATGATGAAACTTTTAACGCAAGTTCGTATAAAGGAGAATCATCAACGACTGTTAGAGCGGTAAGTGTAACTGATTTTTTAATTTCCGGTAACTCATCATATTGTGAGGGAACAAAAGGAGTAATAGGCCACTGCGAAATAGGGGAACAAGCCCAAGAAGGACCTTGCCACCAGAGCGGGTGATTAATTATTTGGGACGGTAAAAGACCCCGCGAAACACAATCGCTAGGGTTGTCCATACCGTTGATGTGAAAAAAGCGGTCAGGCAATATATTTTCCTGAATTTGAGCAACGCGGTTACCTACAAAGATTGACCATCTGTGTGGTGAAGAATGAATCCATGACAGTGCAACTGTCTAAATAGAAAAGGCGTATACAGCATTAATAGGATGAAGAGAATTATAAGCGTTGTAAACAGGTTTTACTAATTTTGATAAAACTAAAGCGGCACAAAGCTCAAGACGAGCTAAGGTGGTAATTTTTACAGGAGAAACTTTAGATTTTGAACAAAACAATATGAAAGTATTAAAGTCAAAGCGGATTGAAGAATTTTAATATCAGAAGAACAAGAATTAATATTTTCTGTATTTAAAATAAGCGTGATAATATTTTTTGTATTTGAATTAAGCGGGTGAATATTTTTGGTATTTAAAGTATGCGGGTGAATATAGGTTGTACTCGATAGTCACAAACTAGAGTTATTATTATTTATAATAAAAGAAGTGCCACTATAACGCACATTCTCCGATGTGCCACTATAACGCACATTATCTGATGTGCCATCATAACGCACATCACCTAGTAAAATAATTCCTTACGTACTTTCGACCGCGATAGGACCGTGTGTACCAATATCTAATCGGTTACCTAAATAAATGTAGGGAAAAAGTTGAACACCTATCACTAAGTCAATTCCACCCGGTACGTTCCAGTTGGAATCTGCAAGCGGTAGATTACGTAAATGATGCAAATCACTCGAATTTATAAAATTAGCGGGCAATTGATCAGTAATGCGATCGACCACTAGAGCATGAATATGATACTTATTTGGCGAAACTCGAGACTCAATGTCTAAATAAACATATCCATGGACTGGTCGCGACGTTAATCCAACTCCTTTAATAAAAGAGTTACTCAATGGGATAATCGGAATGTTAAGTAATTTACAACACTCTGTGGTTATTAAATTATTTTGTGAACCGTTATCAATTAAACATCGAACTACCTTTCGTTCACCACTATCGCAATGCGCATAGACTTGAGCGGTGGCCAATAATATATTATTACTAGCTTTTACTTCGGCGTTATGCGATAACGTGGTACGGGAAACATCAAGACGCGTGGTAGGGGACGCAGGCGACGCGACCTGCGCTCGCGCTTGAGTATCGTCGGTAGTAGGGATATTTTTGTTTTCAATTTGTTCATTAATGTGAGGTAAATTTCTAAAACATAGCAAACTATGATGAGTTTATTACAATGTTTGCATTTAAAGCGCGATTTACATGCCGTCACAGAATGTGTTAGGCTTAAACAATTTACACAACCATTATGTGACTTAATAAATTTAAACTTCTCTTGCGGTGAAATAATATTTTTAAATTGTACACAGTTGTACAGTTGTGAATGGCTTGTTTGTTTGCATAAAAAACACTTAGTATGAGGAGATGAAATATTGTACTTAGCGGATGTTACATTTATTTTTTATTATTATTAATTGCGGGACGGGTCGATTCGTAAGGATTACTATTTGAAACAAATGACTTATAATTAGTTTGTGATCGCGGCATATTGCGCGGTCCTGGTGTTAAGGGCATTTTATTAATATTAGTATTCGCCCGGTTCAAGACTTTCACTTATTCTTGAATAAAAGTTATTAATTTTTTTATAGATGAAATATTTTCATCTCTAACTGACATTTCGAATGCTTGTGCCGTTTGAATGTCCAATTTACGTAAAGCGCAATGTAAAAGTATGAAATCTGTTAAATCCGTAATTTTTAACGATTTTAATGCAGCGACCGATGAAGAATATTTCTCCACGAAAGAATCAAGGCTAGCGGCGGTATGTGTACAGGCCTTTATATCTAGAATATTATTTAAGTAATGGGTACCTAAGGCGCGTGTATCTTGATATTTATTGACAAGATTTTCCCATATTATTTTATAGGTATCGCCGTTTGGTAATATTCCCGCGGTTGACCTTAAGGCGTTATGCGTTAGTTTACCCATGAGGTACTGTACCTTTTGGGAGTCAGAAAGTGACTCATTTTCGTGTATATTTGTTTTAAAAGATTCATAAAACGCAGTCCAGTTTTCCATGGAACCATCAAATTCTTTTAATTGGATAGGCGGTATTGAAATCTGACAAGGATTAGCGTTAATTGCTTGTCGCGCTGGGAAACTTTTAGGATTATTAATTTTGTTTCTAACCCGAATAACCTGAGAGAACAATTCCTCATAAGCATCTAGGCTTCTGTAATCTGGCTGACTATCAGCGTTCCGTGCTAAAGCTATATCATTAATACTGTCTAGTATTGATTCGAAATTTTGACGATCACTGTCAACCGTTTCCGAATCTGACATGAAGTTTTCATTGACTCTAGAATCAAAGTTGGATATGTTTTTTGATTTTTCAAACAATACATTTATTTTAGCAAATAACCTCTCTTTCTTCGCTATTAACTTTTTAAGAGTATTTCCATTAGATAGATATAACAATTATAATTAAATTAGGAAAAGGCAGCAATAATTAGGAATGTAAACAAATGGCGGGTATGTGTAGGAAAAATGTTGCACAATAACTCGGCAACAAAAATGCGTATAAAAATAGTAAATTTGCTGGAAATCCAAGCTCGTAAGGACCAAAATTTATGTATAGGAGATCCTAGGGCGTGTAAATAGCCCTAGGAGCGGTTTTGGGGGGCAATCTAGCCTAAGCGATGCGGTTGTGAAAAGGAGTTGCAGCAATCTACTCACCGATGGTGGCGGCAACCGTTCCCTCTGCCAGCGTATAGTGTCCAGGACGGTTTCTCGAACTCACTTTCACGTAAAGCGTAAATTAATATTAAAAAGCGTGCAGCTGCAATAGCGCGGATTTGCGGTAAACAATATTTGTAGCGGAGGTGTTCGAATTCAAGTACACAATTTAACTGTCACGGCTCACTAATGACTCGACCGTCGGGTCGGCGCAGTAGTCCAGCTAAGGTACTACAGCGCCACCACTCAACGGCACAGCAAATCACCAGCAACCCTACACAAACCGCCTATAGATGGCGTAACCAAATACCCACCACAACTTCCCCTTTTATTTAAACATCAATTTTTTTATATAAAATAAACAAAACTAGGAAGACTGTTAATTAGTACGATAGACATTATATACATACCTAAAACTGAGAAGTAACATAATTTACTCATTTTTATTACAACTACTTTACTTTTCCTTTTTTCTTTAATGCGCAATAAGTTTATATAGTTTGTAACCTAAATATATTTTCTTAATCTTTATTCTTTAAACATTTGTAATTTAATCTTGGCTTCTTGTGCAGCTCTTCTTTCGATACGATCCATTCCTGATGGTTTAGGCATATTAGTGCATATCACAGTGTGCTCTCTAGTATGCGGCGGTGTCTCCTCTTCATTAGGAATATGAATTACATCATCTACCGGATCATCACAATTATCAGTCATAGTGTCGCTATGTCTCCTAATACCATTGAAATTACCAGGTTTGTAAGGAGAAGAGCTGATGGGCATTTTAATTAAATGCCTTCTATTCCTCCTATATCTTTTACCCCATTTATCAGCAACAATGTACGATCGTGGTTGTTTTGCATGCTTAGCGACATAAGCCTCGTGTCTTAGAGGCCTGTTTAATGTTATAACTCGATCTCCGACTTTTAGTTTTTGAAGTCCACGAGCTCGAGTATCGTAATGCATTTTATTTAACAGTTGTTTTTCTTTAATATTCTTATAATCTTCATAGTTATCACGCTCCGGCCTCAATTTCTCGGCACTGCATGGTAGACGCGTACTTAATCTGCGCCCCATTAGAAGTTGAGCAGGGCTGGAAATTCCGTCCCTCGGACTGGTTCTATAATTTAAAAGAGCTATATAAAAATCGGAACCGTCGTCTGAAGACTTTTTTAATAAAGACTTTATAGTTCTTACAGCGCGCTCACTTCGACCGTTAGATTGAGGATAATTAGGAGATGAAGTTACGTGCCGAAAACCCCATGCATTGGTAAAGCTAATGAATTCTTTAGACATATATGCCGGCCCGTTATCAGTAATAACCTCTTGTGGTATCCCATGACGTGCAAACTGATCTTTCATTGCCTGTATGACACTCTTTGAAGTTATATTATTTAAAGCAGATACTTCAACAAAATTTGAAAAATAATCTACAATAATCAAAAATTGTTTCTTATTATATTCAAAGATATCGGAGCCTATCTTGGCCCATGGCAGATCAGGAATATAATGAGCAATCATTGGTTCACGCTGTGGCATTGTAGCATGTTTTACACATGTGTTGCAACGCTTGACTATATTTTCTACATCTCTTGACATCCCTGGCCAGTACATTACGTCTCTTGCTCGTCTTTTTTAAATTTAAATGTCGAATACACATCGTAACCCTCGGAACCAATCAGATTGATTAGGAGGCTAGCTTGTACATCACTTGGTTCTTTATACACTCCCGATGCTTTTACGAATACTTGAAACTGCCGTAGCCATTTCCGCCAAGTCTCAGCGCGTTCGGTCGGGCTGCCTTTTAACACAAGTTCAGATGGAGGACGTGCATGTTCCATTATTAAAATCACTTAATTGATATCAAATGTTACTTTTTATGATATTATTTTGATAATTTGATAAGTTAAGCACTGTATATTTAATTAATTTGTGCACCGCTGTCACCATGAAGTAAACAACAAGATGGTGTTGCTCAAAGACTACTTTATTTATTTGTACCCACTAATGATAACCTTAACACAATGTTACATTATACAATAATACCCACCACACTATCCAAAGCTAGTAACCCTGTGCGTGACATTCAATACATGATTTTCAATTGCACAAATCACAAGACACGTATGGAGCATTTTAACAATTGGATTGACTACTACCACTCGGAGCTCGTTAAAAGACTTTCATATTTTAACCTGAACGCAAATAATGTATACCCTAGAGATCAATTAGATGCTGACATGAAAAAATACGCCAGATTGATGTTCGGACAATCAGTCATATTAGCCAGTGTTATAACAATGAAACCAGATGAGGCCGGTAAGATAAGAGAAGCGATGGAAACAATTAATTTACAGGACGAAAATGAATCATTTTCAATGTCTGACTTTAACCAAGATCATATGGTAATGTTTAAGAACAGAATACAGGATCTCATTGATAGCTATTTGGAGTTCGGACTATTGTCCTAAATTATATGTAAACTGCAGAGATAGTATGTATTTATTTAAAATAGAAACTGCTTAGAGGCAAAAAACAAAGTTTGTAAAAAAATAACACATTTATGTCGGCGAAGCAACTGTCTAGTGTATATAGTCTATACAGTATCCTTAATTTAATACGGTGACATTTATCGAATGATTTGGTACTAAAGCAATAATTATACCAATTTCCTTTCGTAAAATAGAATGACCGTACGCCAATAAATTATGTTTTAGAGTTTATTATTTATTTTAGATACATTTATATATTTACACTAGCTGTATACCCTCGTCTGCGCTCGGTTTTCATATGTTCTTCACTGCGTCTTATTTTTTTTTATACGGAACCCTAATTATATTCTACATTTTTTTAGTACTATGATAAAGTAAAAATATTTCTCATAAATTCAAACATTTGGTCGTAAAACTGTGCATTGAATTGGGTTTCATTCAACTTTTTATGAGTTTTATTTTTTTTCGCGGAACCCTAATTATTTTCGTAAATCAAAAGTACTCAAGTTACGTGGAGTAACTTCAGCTATATAACAAATTCCCGTAAAAATCGGTACAGCAGCCGTTCCAGAGATTAACCGGAACAGATGGATAAAAATTTTAAAAATTGTAGTTTTAGTATAGGTATCGTAAATAGATACACATGTATTTAGTAAAAAACTGTTATTATGAAATTACAAACAGATACTTTAATTTTATTTATTAGTATAAATTCAGGTTTAATATATATTAAGATTGAGAATAACTGCTATTTGTAAGTATTTATACAAAGTGTAGAAATGATTATTGTGTACAAATTTTCTGTCTAAATATTTGTTACAAAGACTAGTATTGTGATAATAAAATGATAATTAAAATTTGAACATATCCCGTCCTATCTCTATCCTGTCTCGTCCAGGACCCTACCCGCGAAGAAGGTCACCCCAGCCAGACCAGGCCCCCTCCCAGGCAGGCTTCCCAGTGAAATGGAAGGTCTAGACTCCCGCCCCTTCCCCCATTAGTTTAGTAATCGCCCAAACGATCAAAATAAGAGTTTTCTATGTAATAGTGTTAGGTTTTACAATAAAGTCCCAAAGCACATTACCGATTTACCAGAAAATAAGTTCAAGCACCATGTTAAGCAGGTTTTGATTTGTTAGGGTTATTGTAGGGTGGATCATTATGTGGTGATGTCTATAAGTTACAGCTTTCTCTGTGCATCTACAAATAAACTTTGTAACTATCAGTTGTAAAGTTGCAAAAAACATGCAAAAGAAAACCAGATCTAGTTTCTTGCTGGTTCTTCTTGATGACTGGATTATTTTCCGAACCGGTAGTAGTACTTTGACGTTCATAAGCGCCTTATCAGGGCCTAAATTGAATAATGTATTTTTGTATTTTGAATTTTTTGAAACCGTTCCGGCAGCGCAACTAATACTATAGAATTTTTGCCAAATTCAATTACATTTATTGTGATTAATTCTTGAAAATATATATGTAGCGAAACAAAAAGTAGCTTATATATAATATATACCTTTCATACAGTAAAAAAAAAAAAATAAAAATCATATTGGAAGTATACCGGAGATTACCCCGATCATACAAACTCACAAACTTTACATATTTATAATATTAGCATAGATGTCATTACGTATGCACTTAATTATTATGTTTTTTTAATGAATCTAAATATACGCTATTTATACATTATATGAATACATAGATGTTACTATAAAATAAAAGCTTAATATAATTTGTACGAAATGAAACAAATTTCATCGAAATCGGTTCATTAGTTTTTGAACAAATTAATAAACACACAGACATTTTCTTAGCTTGTTATTTATTATAGTATTTTTTAGTTTTTTGATGTCCTTGCAATGTATTAAAAGAGTCCAAATTATTAAAACAATAAGGATAGCGCCATCTAGAATTATTCTTCAGAAATACATATATAATTGTTTTTAATGAAATGAAAATAAATTAGGTTGATTTAATTTATTTTTATTTCTGCTCATTTCACTATTCATTTATAATACTATTAAGCAAACACATATTTATTAGGATGTTTTAATATGAATATAGATAAACGCTATTAACGCATTATACAAGTAAACTTATATAAAAAAAAAATACTCTAAATATTACTACAGACTATATACTACAATCATACCAAATTATATCCAATTCGGTCTAGTAGTTTTTGCGTGATTGATGAACAAATTAATAAACAGACAGACAAAAATTTTCAAAACCATGGTATTTTTTCTGGAATAACTTCAATGTACAGATTTCGTCCCTCTAGCCATTTATTATGAGTAAAAATTTTCTATTACATGTATCGAGAGCTTACTGTGAAAATCTGCTAAATGACAGTAATTACAAAAATAATATGTAAGTACATAAAAGTAAATTAATTTTTCTAAAAACTGATCAAAATGTATACAAATACAAAAATTGAAAACACAGTTACGTTATTTTAATATGTAAGGAAAATAATAATAAAAGATATTCGAAAAAACATATTGAATGAATTTAAAATTAATTTGTATTGACTTTACTTAACTTTAATTAATATCAAATTATATTACAAAATAAAGATACGATTTGGAATAGCAAGCATAATATAGTTTTAAATGACTTTACATTTGTTATTATTTTAACACTTTAATCATATTAAACTAACTAGATATCAAATGATACCTAGTAATAGGGAAATTGCTAGACTAAGAATAGTAAAAGTGGAATTTAATTCCCTTCAACAAATATAAATTTATTAATTAATTTGAAAAGACTAAAAATAATACTCTTGAATAATTAAAATATTACGTTCAATGGAGTCGCAACGAACAAACGAGGAAATTGAATCAAGGGCTTTAAAAATGTTCCCATGATATAATCCATTACGGATACCATAGAATTCCCACAGAATCCTGTGAAACAGTGCCGCTTCCCGTGTGAAATGGATGAAAAAATTAACTCATAATAATACCAACGATGGGGAGTGTGGATTTGCTCAAGCTGAATCGAATGTCATGTGACCACAAGTTTTATTTGATTTAAATTTTTTTTGAAATAATTGTTTAGGGTAGCGGGTAAAAAAAATTAAAATCCATGAAATTCAAAAGTTCAGTTTTACTGGCAAGAGTTTGAATTTTTGAGAAATATTTTTGCTTTTTGTTAGTACCAAAATCAATTTTGGGCCCAAATTATAGTGACCATTAAAAGTGAGGGCTTAGCCGCGTCAATACGTCGAGCTGTGTAAAGGTAAGACAGAGTTACACTGATTGAGAGGTTTGAAACAGTCATAATGATAAAACATCAACTTTAATATATTAATATTTGTTTTAAACTATAGTCACCCTATTCCTAAACGGGTTCCATGCGGTACAAAATATTTATAGAGGATTACGATTTGCGTGCCTGTGTTCCTGCTACCTGCAATCTCTATTATAAAAGGTTGAGTGTATGACAAACTTATTGTAAAACTAACTGTGTGCCCGCGGCTCCGCGTGCGTTTCATGTATTTTCTACTGCGTAATATAGTATTTAAATAATCAAAATTTCATGAGTTTTTATATTTTAACGTGGAACCCCTAATAATTTCAAAAAATAAAAGTTACGCGGAGTAACTTCAGTTATATAGCAAAAAAAATGTCGTCAAAATTGGTTTCGACGTTCCGGAGATTATGCGGAACAAACAGACAAAAATGTAAAAAAAAAATATTTTTGGTATATATGTTGTATATATTTACATACCGGCAAGTGATTTGAATTGTAAAAATACATTTTTGTTTCTTATACCGTGTTTGTTTTTCGTATGTATTGTAGTCCATTGAATAAAATAAAATTAATAAATATTCACTTTAACAATCCCAATCGATTTGATTTAAATAAGATCTTTTCGGATTTTGTAGCGAAAATTTCCAAAAAAAAAATCAGGAAAAATTAAGGAAAATTAGCTTCAGCATAAATACGGTGCGGCCGTTTAATTATTGTTATCGCTGGTTCGGTAAATCGAAAAATTGATTGCAAAATAATCTAGTCGAGACATTCTGTTGCAATAGGAATAACGTTTTTCCTCGATGAATTCATCGTTTTCCATTACTTATTTAGAAAAATGTTTAAAATTAAATGTCACGTTATATTGATTATTCTGGTAAGAATATTTGTTATCTATGACTTCTATATATATATATAAGGAAAATGGGGCTGCTTTGACCCACCATCACCTCAACACTAATGAACATAGGGGATGAGGGTGTAACTACTACCATTCGACACGGAATTCTTCATATATGGTTATATACTATGCATTAAATACTTCTATATTCTTTTAGAATGCACCTGAGATTTCCGTGATGGTAAATATTTTGATAAAACCATATTTTGGTGGTAGGCTATTTTGTAATAACTCCCTGAATAGCTACCATCTTTAAATATGAAAATTTGTTGCCTAGCATTGATAGACGTGCTCCGGCAGCATCATTTCAGAGCCAATCATAACACAGAAGAATCAGACTAGTGCAAATAATTCACTCTGCATTTATGATATTGCGCTTCTACTACGCACCAACACTATAAGTTTCACCTTAATTCCTCAATGGGAATCGATAACATTTTGTTAAGTGTTGGAGGTTTTTTATATACTCAGCCTAAGAGGTTTCACTACAATCTCATCTTATGTTAAAGAACGATATGGCTCTCAAATTATAATACCAGAACACACCTATTAAGTATTTAGCGACAGGTTTTCTAGCTCGACGGTGGTAGGTACCTATGCAGATATTATTAGAAAATGCCGTACCACAATAATATGGTTTCCTCATGACGCTTTTCTTCACTGTAAGCTCAGGCTGAATCCGGCTGCACTGCGCTGTCAGCGCTTAAAAACGTTACACGTTACTATCATGTTACAGGTAAAATGTAATATTTTACATGTCAATTTTTATAATCGAACATATAGAACTGTTGTGTCTAAAATGAAACATGTGTTTTGTGAATATTATTTTGATATTGTAAAAAATACTGAGTAAATTATAACTAAATCATGTCTGTGCCCTAATCCCATTTTTATTTGGGGTCGGCGCAACATGTCTGCCTCTTCCATTCATCTCTATTTAAGATCATATCTACATTCACTCTCTCTTTCGCCCATCCATGTTTTCTTTGGTCTTCCTTTTCCTCTATACCCGTCCACATTCATACCCAATAGCCTTCTAACAACATCTTCATCCTTCTTGCGCATTACTTGCCCATACCATGACAGTTGCTTGCTTACTTCTCAATGTAATTTATAAAGAAGGTATGAATAAATACCAACTTATAGGTTATTCTATACGTAGTTTGTTTACACGTACATGTTTGAAGATATTTTTTCTTTTATTTCCAGTTGAATGCAATATTACGTGTGAAGTCACAGAATGAAGATATGTTGTTATATTGGAGACGATGTACGCAAATTTACTTATAAAAAGACCTTATAGTCAATTAGTTTGTCTGTGTGTCAATTAAATTATTAACTAGACAAACATTAAATAGATTTCAATGATTATCTTTTTAAATATTAGGTTTAGGTATCCTTTGCTACGTGTTTAGTATATTTTGATATACTTTTACACTATATAGGCTTAGTGATTTGACCACAATCTCACATGATGTTAAGTTACGATGTGGTTCAGGCAATGGTAAAAAAAGGTCATAAAAATTACCATTATCAAGTTCCTCTTTACATCTTGTTCTTACATTATATAAAAGACAACATCTATCTGTCTGTTATTTTACACGAGGGGAGCCCCGGAAAACACAGCTATTATATAATAAACACTAAATTGACTAGATATTTAGTCAATCCGAAATCGAACACTTCCGATGATTAATTTTAAAGAAATAAAGTATTTATAGACTATTGTAAACAAAAATTAAATTGCAACATATATTTTATGTTTACAGCGGACACGTTGAAATGTCAACCGTTTACGAATTTCCAAATTGATTGTAACAAATGTGTGTGCAATGCTGACGGTACATCTTACTGTACTAAAATGGCCTGTTTACCGTCAGGTACCTACTAGTATTAATTATTTAAGGGTTATCGTAAAACTAGATAGATGTTGCACTCGGCGTTTTTCGGTTATATTTATGTAAAATAATAATAAGTTACTGCATAATAGAACGAAACCCCATTACGGCTCACATTGTATAAAAATAATAGTTAAAAAAAAAACACGCTTTTATAGATAATGATGATGATACTAAAAATGGCTAATCCTGAAGATCCTGGTAAGCATAACAGGACTGTTTTATTAAATTAAATTGTCATTTATTAAATTACATATTAAATTGTCATCGGTCCTTGATAAGTGTGCCGAATTTCGAGTCAATCTGACCTTTTGTAGGGGGTCAAAATCATGTTCAAAGTTTCCGTTACATAGGCGCATACTACATACGTATGAAGCTAATAAATACGTGTTACACAAAAATCTAGCCAGCCATGGGGAATGCCGACAGAAGTAAGAAATCGAAACGCTGGAAAGTTTGTTTTTTTAGCGTTTGAATTCCCTCGGTGTGTTAAAAACGTGTATCAATTAATGTTTTAACACGATTCAATTTATTACAAATCAAATAAAAATTTCGTTTGAATTTAAAATAAATCACGTTTAAAATAAATTAAAAATTAGCATTTATGGGAAAATATTTTAGGCGTGGTATCACTTAAACGGCACAACATATTGTAGCATGTTGACGGCTGACGTCATAGCATTTGGTAACGCGAATATATGTATAAGTTTCTCGCCTACCGTGGATCGCATAACGTGGCTAAAGAAGTTTTAAGTTTTATAAAATTTCTACTGCAAAATATTTTACATAAGCAACTGAATTTGTTTTTTAAACAAACAAGGTTTTGTGCTTGGGTAACTTCATAAAAATAGGACACGTACGCGAAAAAAAAAAATTGAATAAAATAATTAAAGACTAAAAATGATTCATAGCATTTTAGAATCATAGTCAAGTAAACCAATTCTTAATCAAAAGCTTGGCTCCTCAATTCAATTCATATTTTGTTCGATGTAAAGATATAAAGGTATTTGCGAAAGAACTGAGATATTTATATATTTTTTTATACATTATTAAACAAAATAATGTTTGTTTTCTTGTTGAAAGTAGATAGCTTAGCTATTCTGCAATAGTAAAATAAAATACATATAATTGAAAGATGTCGTCACTTTTAAGGAAAAGTATGATTTAAGGTAGGCACCTAATATTTTTTGGAGATTCGTATTAAAATGGTGCTTACCACGATGAAGTTTTTTTTTTTACTAGGCCGTCGTGTATCGGCCTTTTTCTTGTTGCCGGCTGTTCGTCACGTCCTGGGACACCTGTGTATATTTATATTGATTTATAAATGTATATAGCATTATTAATTATAATTTTTTTATTAAGAGATTATTTCTATTTTTGTCGAGTAAAATAAACTATAATTTTCTTTATTTATAACTTGAAAGCCACTTCATTTGTATGAACTCATTATTTTTTATATGATGAAATAAATTAACATTTGAATGTTGTGTGTTAAAATGAAATCGTAATATGCAAACTTAAGAGCGGTCACATACAGTCGAAATTCCGTTTCAGGATTTCGATTCGAAATATCGAATCCATGCAAATCTATGGACTTATCACAAACATACAGTAGTTATCCGTTCGTAGTTATTCCGTTCGTTCGTTCGCTTATTATTGAGCCTTGTTATTCCAAACGGAAACAAACGTATGTTTGTGATATATGTATGGAATCCCGATTTGATATTTAAAATCCAAATTCCGAAACGGTATTCCGACGGTATGTGGCCGCTGTAAATTGAACACTGCTAAAAATGATTTTTATTTTTTCAGACGAATTAAGAGTATACTTCAACGTATTCAAAAGCAATGAAAATCATTGATACGTATTATTGTATTAATGTTAAAAGTATGAATTTGAAGAAAATTTTATATTAGAGAAAGAGAAACGATGTATCAGAAAATAATCTAATAGCCATAATTTAACTGATAACGCTGCTTGCAAGCGAATAAGAAGACGATCATAGAATTAAAACATGTAGAATGGCAATAGTCTCACGCAGAGTGAAGTCATTTCAAGTTGGCCTTAAAAGGCCACGTAAGACTTTCGTTACATGCCGGTGATTATGTAATTCCGTATCGCTTATACGCATCAACGATCCATCCATTCAACCATAAGAAGTCCACTGCTGGATGTAGGACTCCCCTAATAAGGTGGATTGCCGTAATTGCCACGCTTGGAAGGCGGGTTGGCGATCCCAGTATGTGTTTATGGTACTCAGAGGATGCTGCTGCCCATTCCCTGGTTTATACCCTTAGTAACCTTTTACCACACCCACGGGAAGATATGGGGTGATACTGTTCATAGCCGGCACCACACCCACACGTATATATTTTTTTGGGTTTAATGTGACACGAGTTTTTGTATGAGACTATCTCTCTTAGCGTTGTTACTCTACGGTGACGATCATCATCGCATCCAACGCGCATAGGCTGATAAAATTATCCGGCTCATTAATGTCACGATCTGTAACGAGATATATTTAAAACTAGCATTGTCCGCGACTCCGTCCGCGTTGAATTCCGTGTTTGTAAAATGATGATTTTAATACAATATATATTCACCAATTTGATATTAAACGAAATTACTTATATTCATACAAATCTATAAACCCGTTTTCATCAAAACCATAGTGAGTTAATTTTTTTTTATATAAATTTAAAATATTTACTACCAAAATACAAACTACTTTCATCAAAATACATTCAACATTTTTCGTGATGCGTGCGCAGACAGTAGGCAGAAACAAATGGTCAAAATCATAGAAATATGTTCTGTCATTGACTCGTAAAGTACCCCCTAGTGGTTTTTGTCAAATATATTCATCGTACACATTTATTTAACAGTTTCATTATTACCTATAAATTAGTTGTATCGTGATTTTAAGAGGACATGCGGTCGGAAAAGTATGTATTTCATAAATCTATTACGCTTCAATGAAAGAGTTATAAAACACGCAAGGGACAACTGCAGCGCGGGCTGATTTTACCTATGCAAAATAGACGAAAACATCACTTCATAAATACTCTGTTTCCTCCTCTAAAACTGAAGTGATTTTTAATTTTCTAAAGACTTTGGCTATGCCTGTGCGTTGCTTTTTTAATGTTATCCATCAAATTTCTTTTACGAACGTCTGAAAATATCGGTAAAAATCGAGCATTTGTTTGCATTTTCACAGGTTTCTAGTTTCTACAATAACTAATTTGTGGAAAAAATTATACGTGCAGGCATGGCGGTGGTGTATATATATTGTTTGGTATATCACTATTTACTATAATACTATTATCTAGGGACGAAACGGAGAACTACGTTTGTATAGAATAAATGTCACTAGGATATCAGCTTAACTTGAATATTGTTTATAATTATTTACTAAGTGAATTTATCTTTAATATTCGTTGGTTTAATTAAAATATTTAATGGAATACAATGCTGGAGAATTTTTTTATTTATTTAATACTTTTTGCACACATTTATGTACAAAGGCGGACTTAATGCCTTAGGCATTTTCTCCCAGTCAACCTTAGGGTGGTGAAGAAAGCAACAAAGGTAGGTGCAAAACTAAATAATAATAATATATACTTATACACAAATATAATATTATAAACATACATAGATACCAATATAATAAAATACATACCACATATACATATACACATACATACATCATATATACAATACATTAATTAATAGAAAAGTATTAGTGCGATGATTCTGCTAAAGAATTAGTAAAGAGTTGCCGTACCCTGGCTTTAAAAGCCATACGGCTCGTTGACATCCTGATTACCAAGGGAAGTGCATTCCATAGAAGAATAGATTGGATGTAGAAGGAAGAATGTACTAAATTAGAATAGAAAAATAGAAGAATTTTGTGTTGAGTTCATTTACTATTCCCATTTACTACATAATATAATCCTTGCTTACGTTGTATAAAATGCAACATCTATCAATTTGTCTGTCTGTCGGCTCATAACTCGAGAACCGCTTAAAGGATTTACATAATTCTTTTTTTTAAACCATAGATAAATTATCTGGTAATTGTTTAATATATATTGTTATTTTAAATAATATACATGAGTTTATTGGATAAATAACCAGAATTATAGATAAAAATATTAACCATTATCGTGTTTTGTTTATATCATTAATTCTTACATTATCCTTTATTATTATATAAAAATTTAAAGGCAACATCTATTTATTCTATCTATCTGCCCGTTAAATATATACACACCTACTTTATAAATAACATATAAATTGGATTACGGCGGGTTTCAATATCAAATATTAATTAAGATTGAGATCAAACGAAAAATATACAGGCCTTTCTGACTGGTCACTGACACGGATTTGGCATTGTGGAAAAAGAATGGTTTCGGAAAAATAGATTGAGATCCAATATCATAACCGATCCTTAGCGGTTCCGGAGTTATACTTTTTTTATTTAAATACTCTTAGGCTTAGAGCTCTTTGATCACAATCTCACCTGACGTTAAGTTAAGTGACGACGTGGTGGTCAGGATGGTAAGCACATTAAGCCTAGAAGTATTGTCTTTCATGTGTTGCACCCATTAGTGTTTGGGGATAGGTTTTCAAACTTGAGCGTGCTTGCTACCCAAGTGGGCATTATTAAAGAATGCCCTACCACTATGATAAAGTTTCCTCACGATGTTTTTCTTCGCCGAAAGCTCAGTCTCATTATGAGATAAGATTTGAATCTATCTACGCATCATCGCTTCATTAGCCTCTTCAATAACGGAATAAATAAATACTTTTGGTTAAATGATAAAGACAACTAAATATAAAACATTGTATCTATGATAGCACAAATAAATTGTAGCGATAAATTAAAGATGTTTTTTTTATTTTCAAGTTAAATAAAGTAATTTCGATTTTAGGACATGTGTAGGTAGGTACTTAAATTAGCAAACAGGAAGTAATTGAGCATATAATTTGCATTTATAGTCGTTTATTTTTATGTTCCAACGATTCAATATCTTTGTTAAAATAAAATAAATAAAACTTACCGAAACTAAACTAGACTCACTAAAAGAGACTGTACTTATCACAAAATATATAAAAATCAACGTATCTATTCTTAACTTTGGTTATAGAGTTATAAGCCACCAATTATTTTGTCTGATGTACATGATTATTTTTTTTTAAATCCCAAGTTTGTTATATGGTCAGGTTTTAGTAAACAAGTTTTGTTAATAAATTAAATATTATCTATACTACGAGAAGTAAGAAAAATAATCTGAATAATAAAACAAAAACAAAAAACAATTATGAGCATAATTTTATAATTCACACGAGCAGAGCCGCTGCCACAGCTAGACACAAATAAGTCTTTACAATAAAATCTTCAAATATTCAATATTGAGTTTTAGAGTACGCTATAATTTGAAGAGGAAAAAAAAAACGTATACCTTATAAGCTATATTAATATGGTATAATAATTTATGCATAAGGAAACATTAAGCGTATAACAATGTCGGTATTTATTTTTAAAATAACAGGGTTGGCCGTGAGAACTCGTCTCGATAATGTCTATAATTCAATAAATGTTCTCTACCAAAAACAAAACGCAACCAATAACATAAACTTAATTTATTTAGGGATTAGAATGAAAGAGACACCAGTATCGTATTCGTGTCAAAACTTTATATAAAACGAAACAACAAGTTCATCACGTCTTATAATAAAGTATTTATTTGGTCAGGATGAGTCTCGTTTTTGAAGGTTCAATCGATAATATATCTGAACGGCAATTGGCCTTCATCCGTAAAGTTCTAGAAAAAAGAGGCTATAATAATACTAAAGTCACAATCGATCCAGTTGGTATAACTGGTGATAATTATATAGCAAACGTTACAAGAATAACAGTCAGTGATGACAAAAGAATATTCAAAATGATCGCAAAGATAGCATCACAGAGCGAAATAGTAAGGAGATTGACTAACATGCAAATGCTTTTCAGGAACGAACATTACATGTACACTGAAATATTACCGAAACTTCACGAGTTGGAAGTGAAAGCGAATGTACCAGCAGAAGATAGGCTTAGATACGCTGCGTGTTATGGATCTCTTTCAGAGCCACCGAATGAAGTGATCTTACTTGAAGATTTACAAACCTCCGATTTTGTTGTACTGGATAGATTAAAATCTTTGTCGGATGAATCTGTAAAATCTATTTTGAAAAATTTCGCAAAGTTACATTCATTGTCGTTCGCCTTGAAGAATATTGAACCAGAGACATTTAGAATTATGAAAAACAATTTATTTGACATGTGGGCGGCGTTGGCATTAATTCCACAAACGTTGGCCCTCTTTAGTCAACAAGAAAAAGACGTTGAAGTGATATTGGAAGGTGACGAACGAAAACAAGTATTCAGAGGTGCAGTTTGTGATTCTATGGCTTTGGCCAAAGAACTGTCAAAGTCCGAGTTTGATAACAAACATTCAGTAATACAGCAAGGTGATGCATGGATAAACAATGTTATGTTTCAATTTGATGTAAGTAGATGTTGTCATTTACAAAACTACAATATTTAATAATTATCTTTTCAAGCAGCATTATTCTTTGTACAAATTATACTAAATTAATTAATGTTTACAATAAGTCTACGAAATGCTTATAAAACTAATAAAAATCGAATTATAGGAAACTCAGTACCTACAACAGTTTTTTAATTTGTTTCTTTCCAATTCTAACTTGTTTATAAATAAAAATGATAATACGTTTTAAAGATACGATTGTTTAAAAAGTATTAGATGTCTATAACTTTGGTATTACATTAAAATATAAAGATTTTTTCTCATATCTTTCAGGGCGATCAATTGAAGCAGTCAATAATGATAGACTATCAGGTATCAAAAGAGAGTAATCCAGTTCGCGACATTCAGTATATGATTTTTAATTGCACAGACCACAAGACACGTTTGAAACATTTTCACGATTGGCTAGACTGCTATCATACGGAACTCGACAAAAGACTTGTAAACTTTGGCCTGAAGGCTGATTACGTATATCCTAGGGATCAATTAGATGTTGACATGAAAAGATACGCTAAATTGATTTTCGGACAATCAATTATATTAGCTAATGTTATAACAATGAAGTCAGATGACGCCAGTAAGATTAAAGAAGCGATGAAAAAGATGAATTTACATGAAGATAGTCAACTCTTCTCCATGTCTGACTTTAATCAGGATCACATGTTATTGTTTCAGACAAGAATACAAGATCTCATTGACAGTTATTTGCAATTCGAATTACTGTAAGAAAGATATCAATTTATAATGTATAAGCATTCCAAAAAATATAATGATAACCGTATTATAAAGACAAATTCTAAAAATTCTTTAGACAATGCAGAGAGAATTAATAATTTACCGACGTATGATACTTGAACGGCAATAAATCCCCGTTTGAAAAATTTGAAAAAATTCTTTTATTTATTTGAACACCAACAATATAGAAAATATGCTGTTGCTAATTACTGAATTATTATTAGAAACATATATAAATGTATTTTCATTAAGGTACAATTATAGGTGTGTATGACATGCCATTCATATATTGAAAAGTAGAGATTTACAGGCTAATTTGTATTTTATTAAGCGTATATTGGAATGAGAACAGGTTGAAAATATATTAAAAACTGAATTAATAAAAATGATATTAATTATAATTAACAGCAAAAAGTAATAGTGACAAAGTAAGACACTGAATTTAAAAAGTGAATTAGATTAAAGTATTTTTTTTCTTGCAGTGCATAGTTTAGTGTTAGTTTTTGTTTTTATATAAATAATTTTGTTTTTTTCTAAAGTCATTCTGAAATACATCAAGATTAGTGTTTTTAATGTCTCTGTTGTTATTATTGTACGTCGACAGTATTCTATTTATAGGAAAATGAAGTTCCAAATTCATACGGTAATAATGTAAAGCAAAAAGTTTAAATCGAGAGATAACTTAGCGGAAGCATTAAAATTTGACTCTGCTTAGTAGTTCTGATGTGTCAGTTTACTAATTTAAATAGGAATATCTGATCTAGAAACAATGTACGTACCTATCTTAAAATGGTCTTTGTAATTTGAAAGAACTTAAAACATGCCACAGAAATTCAAAAGAAAAACAAAATCAAAAATATTTTATTTAATTTACGCCTGATAAGGCGATTATGAATACAAACAAAAACCGGCAAGAAAGTCGCTCTAGTTTTTTTTGTGCATGTTATTTTTTGGTACTTTACAACTAATAGTTACAAAGTTTATTAGTAGATCCACAGAGAAGGTTGTCTCTTCCAGACATTAACATCGTTCACAATTGCCTTTGTACTCCTTCCAATTTGTGTTAGTATACGTCGTATTGCGGGTTCCATACAACAAAACAATACTCTAAGCTGTCACATACAATTACATTATATAATGCAATTTTAGGATCAGCCTGTTTAAAATGTTTAATGTTACGTAATAAAACTCTAATATTTGAAACGCTTTCATTATAATATTCTCGTATATCAAACCTCAGCTTGGTGTGTAAACCAATGGCATGGTCGCGAACAGTGTTTACTACTTTGACGATATTTGCATGTATAATATGTCTAGAATAGCATAGAGTGTATAGAACAAACTGTCTTTTTACGGGAAAATATAAAGCATTTATCAGAGTTCATTGTCATTCGCGGTACACAAATTGATTATGGCGTTTCCATCATTTTGCGTAACAAGTCGATAGTTACCGCACCGTAAGCTGCGTCATCGTCGAAACAAACCGTGGTACCGCTGATCTTGCAAATCCATCCCATGGGAAGCGACTTCGCAAGAAACCTTCATTACTTCCTATGTTAATTCATTCTTGTTCAATACTTCTAATTGTAATAACCTAAACAATGTAATTTCAAGTAAATAATTTTTTTTTTTATTAAACTGTCGTACCGTTGTCATAACTTGTTAGAAGAATCTATTTGCCGGGGTTGTTTGAGCGTTTAAACAAAAAAGAAATATCGTTTATAAAATATGTAAAAAGTATATGTCTCAGATTTGAGCCCTGAGGAACTCCATCGTTGTATGTAGTAAATACATCATTATATACTAGCAAGTATCCGCACCTTCGGTCACGTAAATACCAAGATACGAAGAGCTCATGTCCTGTTTGAATCCAAAGTTAGCTTTTGTCTATTTTCTGGCTGTAATTTTGTATTATTAAACCCCGTGAAAAGCGTGAAAAAATGATACGCACCTTAGATCTTTTTTCGTATTCTGGTCAGTATTCATCTTGAAGAATACCAAATGCTTCTAAGCTGTATAAAGTGCATTGATGTACTGTAATGACACACGGTCTATCCATTGTAATCTGATGGAATTATATTAGAAACTATTGCATGTATTAGGGAAATCTGTATGGATATCCGCCAACCAAGAAGGAAAACAGATGAGTTATAGGGTACTGTACCAATAAAACTCTAATGTAACTTTCTGAAGACCCATTGGCAGTGGACATGATTATCATTTGCGCATTTAGGTAACGTAATTTTAAAACAAATATATTCTCTTTTTAAAGTAAAATGTATTTTTTCTCTGATAGCTATCATAGTTATAAGGATGCAATATACATATATAGTACCTTAAAACAAAAAGAGCAATATATAAAAATGATTTGTTAATTATAATTGACATAAACTTTACAATATACACAAAAGCAAAACTTTATAAATAGCGACAAAAAGTAAAAAAGATACTGAGTTTGATTCGTTCTGTTAATCCTTAGTAACACTTTAGTACGTCTGTGGACTTTGGAACTGTCCACGAAGATAATAAAACCGTTGATAAAATTATTCATAGTTTGATAAGAATCTTTTTACATACAATAATTATAATATTTAATTATAAAAAAAAAAAATAAACACCACCAGCTCTTTTCGCTTACACTTGGTAGTAGGTATTCCAAAAGTATTTGGAAGGTACAATCATTATGATCAAATTGAAGATTTGTATATGTTATAGTTTTTATTCATGGCTTCGATGGTTTCATAGCATTTCCTAGGAACAAACAAAACAGCTATTGCAGATACTTTGTTAGCAAACAGTACTAGAATTGCACATCCCTAGCCCAGACACAAATTCACACACGCAAACATTCACAAGCACAGGTAGGTACACACTCACACAAACACAAACACAAATGAAACTTATTTAAACTTAGCTATAATTATTTTGTTTCAATTTTACTTTAATTGTTGTAAGAGTATTTTATGTTATTTGATTTAAGTCAGAACTGCGCCACCAACAAAAACAATTGTATATTAAATCTATTTTAGTATGTTAGGCTTCCAAGACACAGGCACTGCCTAGTTTGGAGCCTAAGTTAAGGCTATATTATTTTGTTAATCTTTTTTGAGGAAATAGAAATATTTGTATTTGTTCTGCTACCTATAACATAAGTGTATTATATAAATTATCAAAATATACGAAGGCAAAACAATTCCGATTTGTTTATAATATCATCGACTTAGTAGTTGTCTTTTTCGCATTTTATTTTTTTTGAGTCGTAAAAATTGCGAATGAAAAGAAGTATAAAGCTTACATTTCAAATTTCACATAACGTAAAGTACTTGTCACAAGCCCGTACGAAGCTGTCAAGGTTAACAGCGTTAGTCAGTTCGACAAAAAAGCAGTTAAACATCCACAACAATAAAAAATTATTTGCATACAGGTTAGTACTCCGGTTCTTAGGTACTTGAGTGTCTATATACAATTTTCGATCTGAGTTTTATTTTTAACTGTAAGTCTAAAAATAATTGGTTTTCAAGTGTAAGGTAACGCACTGCAAGAACTCTCGATCATCCTGATTGCTGATTAGTGATAGATCTGAAATTTTAAATTTGGAAAATATATATTAAGGAGCTCCTTGAGGCCTCATTATATTTTTTTGGTATATTTAACCAGTCAGTGAATAAATAAAAATTAAAATATTGTTTTTACAATAACCCGAATTTCAGACAACTATCAATAAGACCTTATAGTCTGGTCTGAAACTTCAAACTATAAACTTGATTATAGTCTTTGTGCCATCATCTAAATTAATTCTTTCCATTACTTCTTTAACCCATTGAGCACTAACCTGTCGTTTACGCCAGCTTTCCATTGTTTTTCTATTGTCTTCCTACTGTCTTATTTTTATGGGTACTCGACACATTAAGCATACTGGCGTCATCTGACCTCATTGTTGTAACATAAGTTAATAGAACTGATAACGCGAACATTATAATAAAGCCCCAAAGCACATTACCGATCTAGCGGACAATAAGTTCAGGCACCATGTCAAGCAAGTTTTAATTTGCAAAGGTTATTATAGGGTGGATCATTATGTGAACGATGGTGATGTCTGATAATGACATCCTTCTCTGTGCGTCTACTAATAATGCTTGTAACAATGTGATGTATAGTTCTACAAAAAACATATTAACAAAAAACCAGATCGAGTTTCTTGCCGGTTTTTATCGATGTCTGGATTGTTTTCCCGATGTATTTTGACGTTCATAAGCGGCTTATCAGGGCCTAAATTTAATAAAGAATTTTTGAATTTGAACTAATTTAGTGTATCTTTTTATGTCAGAGTCTAACTGGTCTCTAGAATATATAGAAATAGCTTTCAAGCCAAAATTTGTAAGTCTTCTATCGAGGTCCGAATAGTATAAGTCGACGCAATCGTGAAAGTACTCCAAACGTATCTTGTAGTCTGTGCAATTGTATTATATACTGAAGGTCGCGAGCTAGATTATTCTCTTTTGATATCTATATTCTATAATTATCTTTGTTTTTCTAATTATCGTTAGCAATAAGTTTTGCGAAAATCGTATTAATATATAGATATCTTTATGAGTCATGGTTTTAAAGAAATATGAATGTAATAATCTTATATATGTATATCAATATAATTATAACGATAAAAACTCATCATCATCATCATCGTTCTGCTCCCAATTTGTTATTTGTGGTCGGCGCAGCATGTCTTCTTCTTCCATACATCTCTATCAGCCACCATGTCTTCATTCACCACTTTTGCTTTTATCTCCTTCCTCACATGCTCCATCCATCTTTTCTTAAGGCGTCCTCTCTCCCGCCATCTATCAATCTTGATAGTCATTACTTTTGTTTAGTATAAAGACACAAAAACATGTTTTAGATTAAATCAATATTAAATCAATTTTTACAAAAATTTTCAAAAAAAAATATTATCATACACTACATTTTTATAGTGCAATACTTTTTGAGATATTAAACAATCGATAAAAATTTTATGTTTGGATAACTTTATAAAAAGAGGTTTGGTATAACTTCGTCATAGGATGAAAGAAATCTTTCGACCATATTTCATCCAAATCGCCAGGAATCGATTCCAACTTTTGGTTGAGTTTTTTTATTCATACTAACGTATGTTATTTATCTGATGGCAAATTTTACTGTAAGGATAGAACGGAAAGTTTATTGTTTTTGCAAAACAATTCTTGGGATCAATATATTAGTGAATAATATGTATTACGTAAACCGTACTATTCACTAATCATTACTTGTAATTTTTCCAATTTACAGGCTAGCGTTTGATTAATATCTTAACTGATAATAAATGCGACTAAATGTGTCCATAGATAAGCGATAATATAAATTCTTATTGTATTTTATGATAAAACTTTATATAAAAAGGGAACAACAAACCGATTATGCATTAAAATAACTATAATTACTTTGTCAATATGAGTCCCAGTTTCGAGGGTTCAATCGATAATATAACTGAACGGCAATTAGCCTTTATTCGTGAAGTTTTAGAAAAAAGAGGCTATAATAATACTAGAGTTATAATCGAACCAGTGGGTACAGCGGGTGATAATTATGTAGCAAATGTTAAAAGAATAACAGTTAGTGATGACAATGGAATATTCAAGATGATCGCTAAAATAGCACCTCAAAGTGAAATAATGAGGACGTTGACAAATTCGGAGTTCCTTTTCAAGAACGAACATCACATGTACACTGAAATTTTACCTAAATTTCAAGAATTGGAAGTGAAAGCGGACGTGCCTCATGAAGATAGACTTAGATTCGCTGAGTGTTACGGATCCCTTACAGAGTCACCGAACGAAGTAATTTTACTTGAAGATTTACAGACCTCCAATTTTGTTATGTTGGATAGATTAAAATCTTTGTCAGATGAATGTGTGAAATCTATTTTGAAAAAATTCGCAAATTTACATTCACTATCGTTTGCTTTGAAGAAATTTGAACCAGACACATTTAAAGGTATGGCAAGCAAATTATTTGATATGTGGGCATCAATAGCTTCAATTCCACAAGCGTTAGATAATTTTACTCAACAGGAAAAAATTATTGAGTCAATGTTAGAAGACGAAGAACGAAAAAGAATAATGAGAGGTGCACTCACACAGTCCATGGCTCTGGCCGTGAAATTGTCAAAGTCCGAGGTTGATAACAAACATTCTATAATTCAGCAAGGAGATTCATGGACGAACAACATTATGTTTAAATTTGACGTAAGTTTTTTTGCTTTAACTACGCTTTAGTATTATACGAAACAGTAGTATAAATACTACTACAAGGAAAAAACAAGTAGATGACTGATATAACGTTTTAGTAATTATAACTAAAGTAAGCCTTTTAAAATTATCATTGAATATTTTGGTACAAGTATGTAGTTGTTTATAAAAGTAGGTGTTGTATGAAATAAAAATAATGTATTATACAATTTAATTACATGATATTTCTGATATTTAACACTCCGTTTATATCATTGTGTGTTTACACTATGTAAATTTTCTAAATTTTATCTACAAAACTGCTCAACTTTACTTCTAAGGTGTTATTATGTACAATAATAACAACTTGCAACTTTAAAGCAAAAATAGAAATAGAGGTAAAGGTCTAGTATAATAATTTTGTTAAAAGTACTAATGGTTGCGAATAGGTTCAACTTGTTTAGGGTGTGTATAAGGTGGTACGTATCAATAACATTCGTGTGAAATAAGTTTTTTTTTCTTATTTGTTATAGGGTGAAAAGCTCCAACAATCAGTAATGATAGACTATCAAATATCAAAAGAGAGTATCCAGCTCGCGATATTCAGTATATGATATTTAATTGCACAGACCACAAAACACGTTTGGAGCGCTTTGACGATTGGATTGATTTATATCATTCGGAGCTCGATAGAAGACTTGCCAACTTTGGCTTGAAAGCTAATTACGTATATTCTAGAGATCAGTTAGATGCTGATATGAAAAGATATGGTAAACTAATGTTCGGGTTATCAGTTCTGTTGGCTAATGTTACAACGATGAAATCAGACGACGCCAGTCGGCTTAAAGAAGCAATGAAAACAATTAATTTAGATGAAGACACTGAAGCATTTAACATATCTGACTTTAATCAAGACCATATATTGATGTTTAAGACCAGACTAGAAGGTGTTATTGATAGTTATTTGAAATTCGGGTTATTGTAAAAACAATATTTTGATTTTTAACTATTTATTAATTACTGGTTAAAAAAAATAAAAAAAAAAATATAATGAGACTTCTAGGGGTAGCTTAATATTATTCTTATGACAAACTGAATTAAACTTTATTCATATAAAGTTTGATTTCAGCGGAAAGGACTTCCACTGCTGCATACAGGACTTTTTTCAATATTTTTTACACGGTATAGGCTTAGTGCTTTGACTACAATCTCACCTGTGACAAGTGACGATGTGGTCCAGGATGGTAAACTCACTAAGCCTAGAGGTACCGGTTCTTAAGTGATGCTGCCGTAACACACCTATTGGTATTTAGCGACAGGTTTTCAAACTTGTCACCCCTAAAGAATCTCCCACCGTTTTTGCGTCACTCGCATCCAGCCGTCCTGTCCATGTCGTCGGTATATCTTGTTGAGGTCTATCCACGCTGTGTCTTCCGGTACGTGACCGCCATCGAGAATCAATTGGCTCCATCGGGCATTGTTTCTACAGACAACATGCCTCGCCCACTGCCCCTTACGTTTAGCAATTCTTCGGGCAATGTCGGTTGCTCTGGTTCTTTTTCGAATCTTCTTATTCCTGGTTTGATCATCCTGTGAAACTCCGTGTATAGCCCCACCATTGCTTTTTGAGTTACTTCAAGCCATGTTATCGAGCCCATTGTTAGCAACCACATTACAATGCCGGTATGTAATAAATCTGTTACCAGTTCGGGAAGTTAATGTTCTTAAGAATCTTTTTTCTTTTATTATATAGTAATTGGTTCTCACAATTTTAATAGGTCCAATCAACAAGTTCAAAAACGTGTTAATTGTTGATAGAGCTCCTAAAAATACTTACGATAGCTCATACGATTCGGAATCGATCTTCGATTTATTAATATCGTTGATTTATGAATTGTTTAAAATGGAAGTATAAATTTTACCGAGGCGTTTGAAGGATTCGAAGCATTATCGAAATATTTGCAGAGATATCTAATGTGAGAGTCAATTGTAGTTACGTTAACTGTTTATGGAAAGAGTTTCTCTGTAGGAAATAAATTTACTGACGTTGCACGATGATTAACCTTAGACGTGTGCGAGAATATCACAGCAAAAGATTTCCTTTCAACTTTTCTACCATTGGCGTCACTTTCAAACTCTTTTATTCCTGACTTTATTTACTTTTGTCACACCACACATTAATCTTAACATTCGCATCTGAGGCCCATGCAATCGTTTCTCATCTTGTTAACTACCTATCATTATGTTTAATACAATACAACGGGTATTTTATAATGGACTGAAAACTTACCCCAAATGGAATTAAAATTTGTATAGGAATAAGTCACTTTTAGAGTAATTACACTTTGTATTTAAGGCTTTGTTCATGAAAGAAGTATATTTTGGAGTAACATATAGGATACAAAAAAAAAATTGTAAACTACTGCTTACGCGAGTAAATGGCGATGCAATTTTGCAATCAAGAAGTCAATCTGCATTTTAGAGTCATGAAACTTAATATATTATTACTTAGTTATGTAAGAAGTAGTCATATAGACTCGGAGTAATATAAAGGTTAAACTTTTTTAACTTATCCAAAAGTCGGTGAAGCAAGGTATTAAAATTTATATGGGAATTTAATCGCTTCTAGAATCATGTAAGGATCCATATTTAAGGAATTATATTTAAGCTATAAGAAGCGGTGATGGCGTAGTTGGTACTGTGGTTGGATTTCGCGTCGATAGACTCAGACACGAACCCACCTATTCATCTGTATGAGCTTGTGCTTTCGGTGAAGGGAAACATTGTGAGAAAACCATAGCGCATGATGGTATTTTCTGATAATACTTTCTGGGTTTCTTCCATTCTCACGTTTGTAAATATGTCTACTGACTGTAACGATGCATATGAAAATATGAATTTAGTATGTCTAGAAATAATATTAGTTTCCAAGTGTAACTACTTGAATACACCAACAGTTGTTAGACAACAGGTTTAATATTATATGTAAATATTATGTTTTTGAATTAGGTATGAAAATTAGAAATTACTTCTTATCTATATCTACATGGCAATTGTTTTGCGTGTAATGATCTAAATCTATTATATGAATCACTAGTAAAGACGATTAAAAAGTATTTAGATATATATGTAAAGATATATTGTACAGTAATAATAACAACCATCCATGTACATTAATTACATAAAGTCCTTTTTCTATTTAATCTTGTATAAGTTGCTTTGTCATCGTTACTTGTCCATAATGATTAGGAGTAAGATTAAATATATCATTACTTTAAACGCACTTAGTCATAAAGTGAATCTTATTGCTTCAGTTTCAAATTCTAAATATAGCTTATAGAACCCACGCCATTCCTGTAGTTGCAAGAAATAAGAGTTATTTTAATAAGAGTAATTTTTACAATGCTAAAATTTAAATCCTAAAATGAGTCTGATCTTTCTTTGAAACTCGCCGCTGTTTACCGGTTCGTGGTGGCGAGGAAGGATCGTGGAGGGCTCCGCATTGCGCGCGCGGTGGTGGTGGAAGAGAAGAGGAGGGCGAGGAAGACAGCGCTTCGGTGTTGGGAGGAGGACCTGGTGGATGTGCGCTACGGCCGTAGCACCGTAGACGCCATCCGCCCGGTCCTCCAGGAATGGATGGGTAGGAGGCACGGCTCCATGAGCTTCCGTCTTGTGCAGATACTATCTGCACACGGTTGTTTCGGGTGGTATCAGTACAAGATAGTCAGGAGGGAGCCGACAGCAGCTTGCTTGCCATCACTGTGGTGCTGTAGAGGATGCCGCACAGCACACTCTGGTAAAGCGTGCTGCGTGGGTCGAACAACGTCGCAATGTGGTGGCAGAGATGGGACCGGACCTGTCACTGCCGAGTGTGGTGAGAGCTATGCTCGGCAGTGAGAGGTTCTGGCACACTGTGGCCTCCTTTTGTGAGGAAGTCATGCTGCAATGCTTGGGCACGGTTCGTCCGTGCACTTCCGCCACCTTGAGCCAGCCACCCATCCCAAGTTCTTCTCCTCCAGAGTTCTTGTTCATAAAAGAACTCAAGGAGGAGACGGAATATTTTTGCTGGCGGCAGGAAATAGGGGGCTGCTTTGTATCGAGTTCCCCCCTAAACGGAAGATAGGAAAGGCCCAACTCGGCATGGCAGGTTATTTACCTGTCATATACCTTAGTCGGGCCAGCCGCTGGGGCGATGCGGAGCATGCCACCCTATCCCGTGTCGCCCCCCAGAAAGGCGGCAGATGGTACCGTGGGTTTTAGTGGGTATTCCTGGCGCAACTGGCATCTCTAATCCGGGAGAGTTTACTTCCAGGTTTGAGATGTGAGGAAGGATGAGTAAAAACATTTCCCACGTAAAAAGGCTAAGCTAGACTGAACCCGTACTATGGCCCATTTGGTTAAGCATCAACTTTATTTTATTTTACAAATACTCTTCATATAAGATAATAGTAAAAAATAGGCTATGCCCATCACAATACCATAAGAAATAAACACAAATATCTGATTAAAAGCCGTTCGCTAGATTCAAAAATTTGACCAAAAAAAGGCAATTACGCCTTGGTGCATTAATACAGAAATATAGATAGATATACGAGTAGATGCAGATAAGCATCAGTCCAAAGTTTGAAAATGTTTATTAAGCTCATTATACACAGTAGACAGACAGTAGACAGGTAGACAGTTATGCAGTTGGTTGTAGACATTTTTTAAACGCACCTTATTATGCTCTTCAAGATTACCAAGAATATAAGTATATTTCGTATTTATCTTTAATATACTTATGACTTTTATTATTAAAAGATGATCTTGAATAAATTGAAGTCCGCTCGAACCGGACTGCGTAACTAGTACGGCGGACGACCAAACTGGCCGAAGTTATCAGTAATCTCATGGGCACAGTCCGGTACGGATCTCATTAACAAAGCGCAAAAAATAATAGGATTTACAAAACATTTAGAAAAAAACAACATACAGATAGACTTTTATATTACCTATGTACGTATGGATTTTTATGGCGATTTAACGCCTACAGCTGTAGTAATTTTTCGCAATTCACCTAGCTAATCATTTGAGGGGTGGTAGGGCTTTCATGTCTAACTAGAAGGCAACTACCATGCACACGGTGAAAAACTGTTTTGTCATACTAACACGTTAAAGTGGATTACAGTTAAGTTAAGTGCAAAGTTAAGATACAGGATTCACCGGTAGTAGATGTATGTAGGTCGATGTGATGATCTTGACTGTCGAAAGATTCTCATCTATTTACATCATACAACAGATGAATTGCAGTCATTTGTTAAGCTCCTCCATTGAAACTATACTTAATTTACTCTATAAGCAGATAACATGTTACAGATTTTAAGTTTAATAGATTTGAATATTAATAATTACAAATTTTAATGTAAAATTATTATGGTTTCACGAATAACCAAAACTGGATACAACCGTTTAATATTAGCCAGTATTTTAATATAATAATATAAATTAACAATATTTGTTATGTTTCCTTAAAGGATTATTATATAACCATGACTTTTTTTTGTTATCGATTTATAAGCCAGCCACAATCTGATATTAAGTGACGATGTGGCTGAATTTAATTACTTTGCCTTTGACTTTGTGACTTTATCATATTTGTGATAAAGTTTTATATAAAAGAAAACAACAAACTGGTTATATCTTATAATAAATATTTTCCTGTCAATATGAGTCTCAGTTTCGAGGGCTCAATCGATAATATAACTGAACGGCAATTAGCCTTTATTCGTGAAGTTCTAGAAAAAAGAGGATACAATAATACTAAAGCTATAATCGATCCTGTAGGTATAGCTGGAGATAATTATATAGCAAATGTTAAAAGAATAACAGTTAGTGATGACAATGGAGTATTCAAGATGATCGCTAAAATAGCACCTCAGAGTGAAATAATGAGGGCGATGTCTAACATTCAGATGCTTTTCAAGAACGAACATCACATGTACACAGAAATTTTACCCAAATTTCACGAGTTGGAAGTGAAAGTGAATGTACCAGCTGAAGACAGACTTAGATTCGCTGCATGTTATGGATCCCTTTCAGAGCCACCGAATGAAGTAATCTTACTTGAAGATCTACAGACCTCCGATTTTTTTATGCTGGATAGGTTTAAGTCTTTGTCGGATGATTGTGTAAAATCAATTCTCAAAAATTTCGCAAATTTACATTCATTGTCGTTCGCCTTGAAGAATATTGAACCAGAGACATTTAAAGATATGAAAAGTAATTTATTTGACATGTGGGCAGCATTGGCATCAGTTCCACAATCGTTAGCTTATTTCTCTCAACAAGAAAAGTCTGTTGAACCGTTTTTGGAAGGCGAGGAACGAAAAAGAATAATAAAAGATGCGATTTCCCAATCTATGGCTCAAGCCGTTGAATTGTCAAAGTCCGAAGTTGATAATAAATATTCCATAATTCAACAGGGAGATTCATGGACGAACAACATTATGTTTAAATTTGATGTAAGTATTTTGTGCTTTACCTTTTATACAAATGTGTTTTGTATACGACAAAAAATACTAAAGTACGTTTAGAAATTTTAATTCTTATAACGATTAAGTCCTTTAGGACAAATTTTAAATATTTTCCCGTACATTTACTATTAGTCGAGAAACAGTAGATATTACATAAGGTAAATATAGTAAATTAATCAATTTTATAAAATCTGTCCTTAATATTTCTTATAAATTGTTCTGAATTTAGATTTAGTTTAGTAATTCTATTGAAAAAATAGTTGATCTCGTTTGTATCTCTTGAAATTTTATAACTATAATGTGAACACATAATAAGATTTTTTTTTGTTGTAAATAATACTAAATATTTTTATAAAACAACTTTACAAGTTTTATCACAGCGAATAACAATGAAAAAGATAATTGAGTAAAAGAATTGTAATATTTTTTAATGAATATAATCTAATCTAACCTAGAGGACATATGATCATAACTCTAAATTTGAAAACAAAATAACTTATTAGTACGTATCACATATCATAATATTTGTGAAAAATATAAAACATGATATTTTTAAATACTTTTTACAGGGTGATAAGCTGCAACAATCAGTAATGATAGACTATCAATTATCAAAAGAGAGTAATCCAGTTCGCGACATTCAGTATATGATTTTTAATTGCACAGACCACAAGACACGTTTGGAACATTTTCACGATTGGTTAGACTGCTATCATACGGAACTCGACAAAAGGCTTGCAAATTTTAGCCTGAAGGTTGATTGCGTATACCCCAGAGATCAGTTAGACGCTGCTATGAAAAGATATGCCAAATTGATGTTCGGACTATCACTTATATTAGCTAACGTTACAACAATGCAATCAGATGAGGCCAGTAAGATTAAAGAAGCGATGGAAACTATTAATTTAAATGACAACCCTGAATCAGTTCCCATGCCAGAGTTTAATCAAAGTCATATATATCAGACGAGAATACATGACCTTATTGATAGTTATGTTCATTTTGGTTTATTGTAATAAATATTTCATTGCTACTCAAAAATTAAAACGGCAAGAAAAAGAATTTATGATGACTAGATATTAATACATACGTATAGTTCATACATTAACTGTCATAAACTGTATGAAAACTACCAAATTATTTATATCCAAAAGCAGATGATTATCGTTTTATCGAATCGAGAGGCCTCCCGGAAAGTTGTGTGACCCTACTATTCTGACTCCTAACAGTATTTACTCGTAACTCGTCCTATTTCTATATTATCATTTTTCACTAAGGTCCTAGAACGTCTCGTTTATACACAGTCGAACTCCTTCCTTTGTAAAAATAATCTTCCCAATCCTTTTCAGTCAGGTTTTCGACCTGGTCACAGCACTGCTACTGCTTTAACACATATAACTGACGACATTCGGTTAGGTATGGAACATGGAAAATTAACGGTCCTTGCTTTAGTTGATTTCAGCAATGCATTCAATACCGTAGACTTTGATATTTTACTTGGTATACTTCGCTCTCTTAATGTATCTCCACTGGCTACTAAGTGGTTTTGTAGTTACTTAAGTGGGCGTCCACAACGCATTCGAGTAGACGATACTTTTTCTTTCTGTCAATGACTTCTGCCGTTTTTATAAGGAAATTGGTTTTATTCGAGAAAAAAAGCATTCATGGGTTGTTTGAAGTTGAACAAAATGTATATATGTATATTTTGAAATAATGTATAGTATATAAATAATTATTCTCTAAGACATAATAAATGATAAAAAAAATAGTTAGATATTTTTATAAAATACGTAGGAATTCTAGGTGTGTTGTATTAAGGGGTCAAATTATGAAAATAGTGAACTGATTTTCAATTGCGATATCAATAGGTATAAATATGGTGCGGAACAAAACATTATTTCGTTCTAACTATAATTGAACGGTTCAAGTTTTTGTTTATTTTTGATGACATGAGGAACGAAGTGAATGGTAATTACGTAAGCAAATTATATATGTATTTCTGATGATTATTCATAAATTACGCTGTACTGTTTTTTAATAAATTGGACTGTTCTGGAAGATTACAAGACTTAGATAACCTATACATATAACAAAAGACTAACGGGACAAAATCTACAGATTGGATAATGAAGATTTTTTATTTACATTGATGATATTTGAGAAAAAATCTATGTAAGGATTTAGATTTTATTACAGAACACCTTTTGTCTGTTTGTTCGAAATGACACAAAAATAGAAAGTTCTCTGTTTCTTTAGTATTTTTATGTTATTGTGAATATATATAATTTTTTGAAAAACTAGCCTATTTCGTGATTCCTTGTTGCGGTTATTAGTACATTCACATTAAATACGAGTATATCTTATCTATATATATAAAAGTAAAATGGGGGTCCTTTGAGTCACCAACACTTCAAAACTACTGAACGTATCGGGATGGGTCTACTACCATTCTATGTGGAATTTTTCGTAGATGGTATTGGTTTATGGATGGTACTATTACTTAGATTCGATCGACCGTTTCTAATTATTTACTGAGTTACTCTTATGTACATTTTCCGCTAATAAAAACAAAATACTCTCATTTTACTTCATTCATTTGGTTTTTTTAGACTAGGTGTAAATGAAATGTTATATTTAGGTACTTTTTCACTCACACATAAAGGTACCACGTGGTCTTTGTATATAATATGTGTGGTTGTTGATAATATTTTTGTTAATCGCGTTAAATAACATAACACTAAAAAGTACGAAATAAAAAATAATATTTTTTTGTAAACTGATGAAATTTTTTCTTGAAAGTTACAAATATACATAAGTACATACACATATATAATTGGCGTGTAATTATTTCTTATTTGGGCCTTTTGTGTTGACTATATTGTGTTTTAGTCCTTTTTTTATGTTTTCTTCTTATTAAACTTTCTTTTTAAGTTACTAAGCTAATTATGAATTAGTATATTATTCATTGATAATTGTGAGAAAACTGAAAAATAAAATTTATCACCTAACCCTAAAGTTTTTTCAATTTATGATTTATACTTACATCGAATTTGAACATATTATTTGTCCTTGAATCACCTTGCTGAATTACTGATTATTGTGAATCGATTACAAATTTTTTACTTATCGCATTTAACAAAGCTCGAGTAATCCCACACTTGAAAACTCTTTTGCGTTTTTCACCATCTGTTATCATTTCCGTTTGTTTTTCTAAATTACTCATATGAGCTACTATTTGCCTGTTTTCTTCAGATGTCGCCCAAAAATCGAAAAGTTGTTCTTACATCGCTTTGAACGTTTCTGATTCTTTAGATTTCAAAACATACGAAAGTGAATGAAAAATGGCAAAAAATTTTAAGAACAGATTTAATACATTCTTCCGAAAGTGGTTTAAGCTTATCTAACATGATGAAACGACTTGTAAATCTTCCAGTAAAATTATTTCATGTGGCGCTTCTGTACAGGATCCATAGTACACAGCGAATCTAAGTCTATCTTCCCCTGGTACTTCAACTTTTGCTTCTAACTCCTGAAATTTGGGTAAAAGTTCAGTGTAAATGACATGTTAGTTACTGAAAAGATCCTTTTAGCTATCTGTCTCTTTATTGCATTTTGAGGCGCAATCTTAGCTATCATCTTCAGTGTTCCGTTGTCATCACTAACTGTCATTCTTTTCACATTTGCCATATAATTGTCACTCGCTGTACCCACTGGGTTGATTGTGACTTTAGTCTTTTAGACTTTAGTTCATAAACTAATTACGATATATAAAGCCAAGCGATGTATTGATCCTTTTATACGAATGTTTTATCACGAATACATCATCTGTTTTCTTTTAATTATTAGATATTCGTGATGATATTATTATATAGTAGTTATGTTAAATAATTGTTTGTACAATTTAACATACCGTCATAGTGACAAATTTATGTTTTTCGATATTAATAAATTTGTTAAGAACTTTATATTGACCCAGGAAAGGATGTACCTTTCCAATAAGGATAAACAAGACATAGCTACATTGATAGCTTAATTTAATTTAAATAGGTTAAGTGACATGGCAGTATTATTTAGTTCTACTAATGATAGTGCTATTACTTTTTTAAACCAATAACTAAGACAAAGGAGCAGTAGTATGACATTACGGTTTATCGGATACATCGGAACATGCCTCGACAACTGTCTATTAAATTTGTTAATTTTTTGGGTAACCTCGGTTGCTTTGGTTGTTTTAGTTACCTTGAGCTTTCTTAGTTTTAGTTCCGTGACTCGCTCTGGGCTTCAGCTGAAAATCAGCGCTAAGTATCTTCTGGTACTTCAGCATATGTTGAGCTGGAGACCCTTTCATCTAATGAGATACGCTGGTGGGTGGGGTGACACATAGTTACCCTGATAATGTTTTTTTTGGGTATCATATTGACATTGTTATTATTATTTTTCTATTTTTTTCAGTATGTGTTTTGTATCTCATTTGTGATAAAAGTATTTTTTTTCTTTTCTTTCTTTCTTTCTTATGAGTGACAATAAAAGTTATACAATGTTTGAACTCACTTCGATGAAAACAAATGAGCGTATACAAGACAAATAGTTCATATTAAAAGTCAGTGAACTGAGAAATCATTTACATTTTAGATTATTAAGACAGTACAATAACCGACTTCGTATGGTCTTTAAATTAATTGTTCGACGCAGAAGTCGTATAAGTGACGTATGTATGTACTACATATATACGCGAATAATAATTATAATCATCATGACATGTCTGATTCTTTTAAGTATATCGATATAGTTTCAACATTCGAATTTATGCGTCGTTCAATCTATAATGCCTAAGGCAGTGGTCGTCACACTTTTCTGCTCAAGGGCCACATAAGTCATGTGAGTTACCATTGTGGGCCAAACTTTTATGGATTGGGTATTTAATATCTATTATTAATTGTGGTATATGTATGCGCTGTGAAAAGCGAATTCTACATAGATTTTGTTGGCAATAACAACCCATGAAGTCATTTTTGACAACCTTATTCACCAATTATATGTAAACTCAGTTTTCAGTCATTGCCTACAAAAATTGTTTGCGACAACGCAAACCGCACAAGTAACGTCAATGGGCTATTGTATGGGTTATTGGAACTAATAAGGTCAGGCATCAAGCACCGAGCAAGTTTAATTTGCAAAGGTTCATCAAAGGTTCGTTATGTGAACGATGGTGATAGCTGGAAATGACCCTCTTCTCGGTGCATCTATCAAAATTTTTGTAATTTAGTACATAAAAAACATAACATGAAAAAAAAAATAGGCAGCCATGGGGACTGCCGACAGAAGTATAAACGTGAAACGTTGGAATAACTGTTTTTTAATGTATAAATTAACTCTGTTTTAAGAACATGTACTTATTAAATAAAATAAAATAAATTTAGTATGAATGTAAAATAATAATATATTAAAAAAAAATTAAAATAGAACACATTTAAAATAAATGTAAAAAAAAAGAAAAAAAACAAATTTAAAACAAGCAATTATGGGAACATATTTTAGATATGGCAACACAAAAGTAGTTATACTTAACATTCCTGTAGCATGTTGGTGACAGCTGCTGTCACATAGCATTGGTGACGCGAATCTATAAGTTTTACCTTACCGAGAATCGCTCAACGCCGCTTAAGAAGTTTTCAGTTCAAAAACAGATCGAGTTTCTCGTCGGCTGTTCTCTATGATTGGTTTGTTTTCCGGACTGATGCTAGTATTTTCATGTTCATAAGCGCCTTATAATAAATAGAATAAAACAATTTTTAATTTAAATTTAAATCGCAGTCTCGTTGTCTTCAGTGTTGGTTAAATTTTAATAGCACCTAATGCCATGTATCTCAAACTCAATTTGACATAAGAGGAAACAATAGGAAAAGAAAGAAATAAACTTTGTAATAATAATAAATAAAATAAACTTTTATTACAACTAATAGTTTTTTTGTAAAAATGTAACTTTTTTAAATTTTACTTTTTTGAGTCAGAAAAAATCCAACTGATTCCTGAATTTTAAGTTAAAAGACTGTCCTAAGCAATCTTTATATCATTTTCGACTGAAATCTTTATATTTTCCATAATCACAAAAAGTGTTCGATGAATTTCAAGCAAATTTTTTATGTATATTATTCTGACCTGTTTTTTAACACTTCACATATAAATAATCGTTCCGAAGTGTTTACAAAAATATCTAGGCAGCATGTTAGGTACTTAAGGTATTAATTCTTCTATAAATTATACATTTAAACATAAATAATTATTTATTAATTAGATTAAATGTTTTATTCTATAGTATTTTGTCATGCATATCATATCCTCCGCGCCAATATTGTCACTTTTGTTACAAATATGCATTTATCAAGACTTGCTTAGAATTATGATACGACTTCTTACGATATTAACGTATTTTTATCTAGACTAAATCAATGAAATTTTCGACTCAAGTGTACACAATTTAGTTTTGATTTTTAGCACATTTTTGGAAATGAAAAATTAATTACAGGTAAATTACATTGCTTGAAACCTTAGTCGCGATTGTGAAGTCATATCGTTCAAATAAATAATTGTAATCATAATTATAAATCATTTACTTTGAAGCGATAATAGTTCGGTGTATCCGGTATAATATATAATTGTTCGAATCCACTTATCTACTTAAGATTTCGTTGAAGTAATAAAATATTACGGAAATTTCAGTATTTTACAAAAGTAGCGGTTACACTTGATTCGATGCAGGTTATAAATTACTTGGGGTGCGATGTCAGACAACCTCCTCGTGGTGCTCCCTGGGCAACGGCAGTCCTTCTGACTGCCGGCTAATAGTCTGACTGGGCGGCTGTGCGAAAGCCCACTTTTTTGGGGGGGGGGGGGGAGAGGTGATTACTGCGGTCGCAGTTATCACTCCTCTTCCCTCCGGAAGGTAATGCCTCTTTCAGAGGCGGGCGAAGAGGTGGGGTAGAGAAGTTCTCCCCCACCCCCGCTGGGCCATTGCACAGACGGGCCTGGTGGGTTTGCCGCAGGGGGGCGACGCGGCGACATGCCTTGCAACCCCGTATCGCCCCTTATCTCAAATGCGGCGGACGGCCCCGGGGGTTTTAGTGGGTGTTCCCGGGCGCTTCTCGCCGCCCGGGTTTGAGTCCCACACTGGCACGGAACTCGTCACTCCGTGCCCCCTTACCTATTGTATTGGAGGGACTCAGGTCCCACTAATACAATAGGTAAGGTGAGTGCGTAAATGCATTTCCCCCCGTCAAAAAAAAAAAAAAAGGTTATAAATTACTTTTAAAGTAACCAAACGACACTTGACAAATTACAAACGCTGGATAGGTTTTAATCTTTATCATTTTAATATGGTGATGGGTCGGGTAGGAGTGCGGTCGGATTCCGCCTCGATGGCTCTTTTTCTAATATTCATCTGGTTAGTTATCATGCTTAAGTTGGAAAATCTGTCACCAAACAGGTATGCTCACTTTTGAGCCAGTACATATATTCGTGGTTACTATTCCGGACCACATCGTTACTTCACATTGTATAGACTGTGGTCAATGTGCTCCGCCTGTACAGTTTATAAGCACATGCTATCTCTACAAAAAACTTCCTTCTTAGAACGCGCAGAGACACACCTGAACTCTCTCATAGTACGAGCCGTCTCGTACTCGCCAATCCGACACGCCGCTCGCAAGCGGCGGCGTCCGCGTAACATTTTAATCGACCACAACGGTAAAATCACTCGCAGAAATAGAATTTTTCTTCATCAACCTCGATCAACTGTGTGTCAGCGCCCACGCCCGCGAAACCGCATTTCCCACCGTCGGGGACAGGTGGTTAATTTTGCTACCACACACTCTCCAGGTCTTCTCAGGCGGCGACCCGAGACGTGTCTCGTTACCCAACTGGGGAGGTTCTTAACGTCACCGCTAGCGCATTGAGCATTACACGCACAACACTGCACACACACTCCTGCACATAACACGTAGGTACATAGATCCTGTAAGGAACCTTTTTATATTATTTAAGAAATAAAAAAATTAGCGTTTAACTAGGTTCAAATTCCGCGGGAATTTTTTTATATAGGTCGCTACCTATCGGCCAAGCCGAGGTTCGAACCCTTGTGCTAGTTACCTTTTTGCGGTTGAGTGCCTTCAGTACTTGCCTCCAAAGGTCGGTGAAGCTGTAAAGGCCCTTCCGGTCAACAGCATTAGCTAGGTTAGAAAAAAAAAGTTTAGTCTCACACTCACTTCCCTGCTCCTGTATAGGAGGACGTGTATTCCCCTATGTAAAAAAAAGTTTGGTCATATTCCGAATCAATGGGCGTACGTTCCATCTATCCAAGTCTATCCAATACTATAATGAGCCTGACCTTTCAATTAAAAAAAAAAACTAGGTAGCCATTGAAACTCCCGACAGAAGCTCAAACTAGAAACTTTGTAAAAATTGTTTTTTTTTTATGTTTAAACTATAATAGTATGAGTACCTAATTGACATTTATTGGCACTGCGAGTTTTAATCATAAACATTTTCACATAGTTTATTCGTAATCGAAACACACGATAGGCTACGTAAGTATACATTTCATTAATTATCTCTGAGCGCCAGCACTTGATATAATGTAGCATGTTGACGGCTGACGTCATAGCATTGATAACGCGAATCTATATGTTTTTCCTGTACCGAGAATCGCTTAATACGGCTAAAGAAGTTCTTGCTTCATAAACATCGTGAGGAAACCACAGCATTTTAGTTGGGCACTTTATAACAAGCTCCGCCTGGCTAGCTACCACCTTCAGCTTTGAAAACCTGTCGCCAAGCACAAATAGGTTTATCCGGAAGGATTACTCGAGCGCTAGTGCCTCTAGGCTAAGTGTGTTCACCATCCTGGACCACACTACCAACTAATAACAGATGAAATTGTTGTCAAAACGTTATAGTGTTTAAAAAACATGAAAAAAAAACACCTACACATAACAATATGTTTTTCAATTACACTAATTGAAAAATTCTAGTAACGATGATAAGTTTAATTATTGTTTTTTAAATATAAACATTATAGATTGTTATTTTTTTAAGAGTATATGCGGTCGCCATTTAATTCGAAAAACAGGTATTTCAGAAATCTATTGCTGTTGCTATGTGCCCCGCCGGCGGAGCTATCGATGCGTGCGTACTCGCAGCTCGCCTTCGCGTGAGCCTCTCGCGGGCTTACTTACACAATTATCAGTTTTCTAATAATTTTTATCCTGCCGATTATTAAAAGTAGTTTTTTTTTTTAATAATTAGTAGTAATTATTTTTTATTTTAAGTAGACTCGAAACTCTCAGTACAATGGGTAAAATGAAAAGTACTGTTCGTTTTTTTTTTCAATTATTTATTAGTGTTTATTTCCTAACATTGATATTATGTATTTAGTAGAATCTATTAACTGTTCTTAGTTTTATTTCATTACATTGTTCATTACATTTGTTCTATGATTGCATCGATATAACTACGTGGCGGTGTCATGAGGTTTAATATTAAAATTAGTTAACGTGATATGCATATGAAGCATTCGTTCAATGTTTGGAAAGTCGGTGGCTCTTGCGAAATGCCAATAAGGCACCCAAGAAAGAACAACTATCATTGTAACCTCAGGGTTATGAAGTCATAAGGCGGTTATAAATTTTCTACCTGACAATCTGTACACTTAGATCCCTAGCTTTCTGCACAAGCGTAGAACTCAATAATAATGCCGAAGTATCCCAAGGTCGGTACATTATTAATCAGTGCAATATATTTATAACGTGGAATAAAGTTTAGGAAAAGTCCCGCAAAAGAGCTATTTTCTGTCGTTACAATTTAATTTTACACTCGTTACTTAATCTATGTACCAAACCAAACCTGACCAGAAACTTCAATAGTTCTTGATTTGCAGACAGATACAGAACCATTGCTTTTTATAATACGTATCCAGCTATTAGTAAATAGTTCACTAACAAAAAGGTTTTTTTACCAATACCGTTATAAAATACACATCATAATTTGATCACATTATAAACTTTGTTTACTTCTTGTTGACTTGAAAGTAAAAATATTCTCTAATATTTATAAGTATGCATCCCATACATGGCGTACTAACTAGAGATGTTACAATTAATCGATATTAATATACATAATCCCACACTAGAGATTTGAAAAAAATTAAATTATCGACTATGCCTCATCACTCTTCTACATATAGTACCTCACTCTCCTCAACCAAACCTCACCGAAAAAGCACGAAAGGGATAACTGGAGTTTGGGCTCATTTTACCTACGCAAAATAGACAAAAACCATAATTTCGTAGTGCCGTGTTTCCTCCTCCTCCTCCAAAATTGGACCGATTTTCTTTAAGTTATAGAATAAGAAATACTTTGGCTATACGTTTTGCTATTTTTAATGTTATTCGTTAAATTTATTTGATGGACGTCTGAAACCGACGGTAAATATCGGGCACTTTTTCTCATCTTCGAAGGCTCCTATTTTCTATAATAATTAACTTTTGGAAAAAATCAAAACGTACGGGCATGGCGGTGATTTATATATATGATATGGTATAAAAATATTTACTATAATGCCATTAACCAGGGTGGAAACAGAGTACTACGTGTTCTCTTAATATAAAAAACCGATAGTGTAGACACTCAATGATAATTTACATACGTGTATATAAGTAGGTATATAAAATAAGTATTTTACAATATCATGTAATGTTGTGCAATTATTTATGTTGCTATGTCATTATTATATTCTGTTTTTTTTTTTTTTTTTTAAATTAGGCGTAAAATTGAATGCTATTAGATAGTACAACGCAAAGTCATCTTCGTAAACAGAGGATATGGGTTATAAATGACTCAATATTGTTATCATAATAATTAAATATATTTTATTCTAATCAATCCCTGCAATTTCTCTACAAGATGTTTCGAGAACATTTCTGAGGCATATATAGATTACTCTAAGAGATTTAAATTCTACTATTGTGTCATTATTTAGCAAATGTACTTGACTTCAGATGAGTATATGAATATTACATATTTGTAAATACATATATATATAAGCTCACGTCTGTTATCCCCGAAGGGTTAGGCAGAGTTGAAATAGCAAACTACACTACACCACCCGCATTCCGCCGAGCTTAGTTACGTCCCAGATGTGACGGGGGGTGAGCCTGTCGCCATATCGGGCACAAATTCCAAACTCCGGGATGATACTGAGTAGAAAAACCCAATACCACTTGACCCGTCGCACCGTAATACCACTGCGCCACCGAGGTCACCTTTTGTAAATCAACCTAGTTATACTTATTGCTGTTTTAGAATTGATCTAATAACCAAAACGTCTCTTCTTGTGAATAAATCATAAACTATTGAAAAAAAAACGTATTTCAACGTTTTTTGCATGCAACCTATGCTTATCGTATAAACATAAATCCATTCTTTAAAAGCGATATGGATTTGTAATTGTTCACCCTCGATTCACAGGAGAATGCGGTTCAAAATGAATCTCTCTATGTTTGTAGCACGCTAAAGTAAGCAAGCATTTAATTTTTTTCTTAAATGAATTAATGATTTATAGCGGCCAATACTACATAATCTCTATGCGATGATAATAATCCTGTGCAAGGTGACAAATATGTAAAAAAAATTGCATATATATAAAGCATACTTATTTTTAGCACTTAACATCTATTAATACATATATATATATATATATATACTTATATACAGTAACATTTTTAACCGACTTCAAAAAGGACGTTTGTATTTTTGTACGGTGCCAGCTAGAGTTAACTAATGTCCTCATGTATAAATGAAAATAACTGCCTAAAGCTAAATGAAAGACTGAGATGATTTCAAAGAACAATTATTCAAAATCAAAAATAATTAGCGACGTAAATTTACACAAGTTTGTTATCTGTAAGCTGGCATCGATTTTTAAATTATTAGTGATATTAAAACAAAGGATATATTGAAGTAAATAGAAGCAGATGAATAAAGTAGTTATGTGCTTTTTAGTGCATTTTTATAGTTCATTGTTTGTTTTTAATTGAAAAAGTTTTTACAAATTCCAAGTTCTGTTTTGTTACTGTTACTGTTAATAAGTTTAATTATTTAATTGTATGGTAATTTTAATAAGCTAATATACCACAAGTATTCAAGTTGGCCTTTTTCTACTATTTTCCTAATCAAATTGTGAATTTTCAGACAAATAAATTGTAAATTAATCATGCATATTGTAAAGTGATCAATTAACTTTTGTCGACACACTTCTAATGTATCTATTCATTATTCTTGGAGGCTACTGCACAGCACTTGAAATAAATAACGTTATGTCATTTTTTTTTTCTTCCCTCCTAAATTTAGTGTACCTTTATCGGTCAGTGCGTAGTAACAGCCATTACTACTCACATACGCCTCGTTTACATTACACCCCTGAAATTTTTTACAAACTTTAATACATATTTCCCACATCTCTGTGCTTCCACTAAAAACTACGATTTGTATAGTTTTTTTTATATGACAAAAAATGATATATATTATATTTATGAAAAAAAAGAACCAGATCGAGTTTCTTGCCGGCTCTTCTCGACTGGGTTGTTTTCCGAACCGGTGGTAGCATTTTAGACGTTCATAAGCGCCTTCTTAGGGCCTAAATTGAACAAATAAATTTTGATTTTGATTTTGATTAAAAAAAAAAAACATTATTGTTAACAATATATGCGAACACCAATAATCATAATATTCACTATAATAAGTCGCACATAAATCACTGTTCACCCGTAACGTTATTTGCAAAATGGCACCAGTGTATCGTAGAATTGTTATTATTATGACCTGGTAAGTTTAAGAAAGTCAACATTTGATATAATTTTAGTTGCTTCTCGCTAGTTGAAGGATGACTGGAGGGAAAGTCGTGGTACACGTTGAAAGTTATTTATTAACTGATTCTTAGTTGATTCTTATATGATTAATTAATTGATTATGATTCTGATTATTTGATGCTTTCTGATTAATTCTGAGGACATATAGTGAAACTTAAATTCTAAAAGATCCCTCGGTAGTCGTAGGGCTTACAGTAACTACGGTGGTCAATCAGAAACATGCAGAGTGCGAGCGAGACGGGACACACGGGACTTCTCTCATACGAGGTGTTAAATATATGTAACCCGTGCGCCCGCGGCTCGCGCTAGTGTGCCGTTTAGATGTTGATGAGGTCTCTACATAATGAACAGTGTTTATTGCGCAGCATTAAAGTGGCTCGAACATTTTAATCATTATCAACCCTTAAATTCACATATTTACAAGAAATTAATTTCACGTTACTTTATAGCTACATCTGGTCCAATTTCGATCACACGTATTACTACTATTTAATCTATAATTAATATAATTATTTATATTTGTTTATTTTCCAATAAACCGAATTCCAAGTAACTGTCAATAAGCTCTTCTATTCTCAATTTGTACATTGACATATTGCATTGGTCGAAATCTTCAAACTGGAGTGAATGTGGTACGTCGTCTGGATTGATTTTTGTTTCCATCAATTCTCTGATTTTAACAGCGTCTTCTGGATTTATTGTGCATACTGAAGCTAATAAAATTGATAAGCCGAACATTAATTTAGCATATCTCTTCATGTCAGCATCTAATTGGTCTTTAGGATATACAAATTTGGCCTTTAGTCCAAAGTTTGAAAGGTATTTATCAAACTCAGAATAGTAGTAGTCCAACCAATCGTGGAAGTGTTCTAAACGCATCTTGTGGTCTGAGCAATTGAAAATCATGTATTGGAGGTCGTAAGCTGGGCTTTTCTCCTTTGCTAACTGGTAATCGATCATAACGGATTCCTTTAGTTTATCGCCCTAAAAAGACAATTTAAATTAAATTGATAAATATCTTGTATAAGAATTTAAATAAAAAAACTAATTTAAACATAAGTTATTTGTGGTTACAGAAAAGTATTGAGTCCTTATCATAAATCAGATGGAACAATAAATTATTTCTCCATTGGAATTTTGCATATTAAGTTTATAATGAATAAATGGGTATTGCATGATGTGTTTACTTATTTAAGTTGCCAAATGCCTCGAAAAAGGTTGGTTTTCTGCTACGTTGGTATTTTTAGATTTTATATTCTTGATGAATTTGTTACGTAGCTATATTCTACGGAAAGGGCTACATGGGAGTTTCTTTATAATCATTGCAAAATCGGACCACCAAAGATAACATGAAGTCTGCTGTTACATAGAACTCCAGCTCATCGTCGTCGTGGGAATCTCTCTACCTGCCGACTCTCACTGAGGCTCACTTCGTCTGTCAAGTCCTCCGCACAAGTCACTATCCGGTCACACATCAGTCGGTAGTCATGTGTACTAACTTTAGCTTAACATATAAGTTTTAATTGTAACATCGAAGTAATAATATTAAGTGAAGTTTTTGGCTTACCTAATTGACCGACATATTTTGTGATTATTTACTGTGATAATCAGTATACTAATTTGAAGATATTTTTATGCAATAAGAGTATGAATTGATGATATTTTTGTCAATTGCATTACAGAAAACTGTAAAGTATTAAAGTAAAGTATTAAAAAAAAATAACCTAGTTAATTACAAATATATTAAATACTGACAAATAGAGATGACTGAAGAGGAAGACATATTGCACCGACCCCAAACAAAAATGGGATAAGAGAACAGAGAGATGATAAAATAAGTAAATTTATTATGGACATGTACATATGTTATATTTAAACCTTTGTATTGATTATATTGTGCTTTTAGTCGTTTCATATTTCTTATTCTTATTAAATCTAGTTTTTTAATTAATCCAACTTTTGAAGTGCCAAGCTATAGAGTTATTAATCCTGATTTGTGAGTTGAATAAAAAATATTATTTATCGATTTAAAAACAGTAAAAAGTTTTAAATTTTCATACTTACATCAAATTTGAACATAATATTGTTTGTCCAAGAATCGCCTTGCTGAATTACTGAATATTTTGAATCGGTTTCAGATTTTGCACCTGTCGCAGACAATAAAGCTTGAGTGATTGCATCCTTAATAATTAGTTTTCGTTCTTCACCCTCTATTAGCAATTCCGTTTGTTTTTGTAATTGATTCATACTGGCTAACATATCCCTGTTTTCTTCAGATGTCGCCCAAAGATCAAAGAGTTGTTCTTTCATTGTGTCAAATGTTTCTGGTTCTTTCGATCTCAGTACATGCGATAGTGAATGTAAAATAGCAAAATTTTTGAGAACAGATTTAATACATTCATTTGAAAGTGGTTTAAGTCTGTCTAACATGACGAAATTAGAGACTTGTAAATCTTCCAGTAAGATTATTTCGTGTGGTGCTTCTGTACATGATCCATAGCACACAGGGAATCTAAGTCTATCTTCATTTGGTAATTCAGCTTCTACTTCTAACTCCTGAAATTTCGGTAAAATTTCAGTATACATGACATGTTCGTTCTTGAAAAGATTCTGAGTATTAGTCAATTGTCTCTTTATTTCATTTTGAGGTGCAATCTTAGCGATCATCTTTAATGTTCCATTATCATCACTAACTGTAATTCTTTTCACATTTGCCATATAATTGTCACCCACTGCACCGACTGGATTGATTGTGGCTTTAGTATTATTAAAGCCTTTCTTTACTAGAACTTCTTCAATAAATGCCAATTGGCGTTCACTTATATCATCCAAAGAACCCTCAAAATTGAGACCCATGTTGATAAACTAATTACAATGTTATATGAGACACAGTAGTGTATTGTTCCTTTTTATATCAACGTTTTATCACGGATGCGTTATCATTACCAGAATAACAATGAACCATTCTTTATTAATCTTTCGATAATAATGATTATATTATATTGCTAGCTGTGTACCAGCGGTTGCGCCCGCTTTTATCTGTTCTTCACTGCGTTTTAATCTTTAAATGAAACTTTTAAGTATTTTCACAAAATTTTTGTAGGTAAATACAAAAATATTTCTCACAAATTCAAACTTTCAAAGTAAAACTGTGCATTGAATCGGGTTTTATTCCTTTTTTATGAGTTTTAATTTTTACGCGAGTTCCTAATTAATTTCGAAAGTAACTTTAGCTGTTTACCTAAAAAAATCCAACAAAATCGGTCCAGCCGTTTCGGAGATTATCCAGAAGAAACAGTGAGACAGAGCTCCTTCGGGAGATCCATACAGGTGGAGGAGGAGGAGAGTCGCAGCGTACCTGCACAGGTTTAAACCCAAAGACAGCCCTGCTTGTGCTTGTGACCTAGATGTCGCCGAGGCAGTGTATCATATATTGTTACATTGTCCATGATTCAGCTCGTCTCGATACGACCTAGATTGCAGGGTCGGGAAAGTCGCAATGGAGAGCATGGCGTCCCTGCTGGAGGGTCAGGACATTCGAAAGCATCTGCTCGATTTCGTCCACGAGGTTGTGACAGTTGCCAGACAGAGAAATACCACTCTAAAGTAATTTAATATTAGCCACTAATAAATATTCTAAAGTAATAAATTTTGAAATAAGAGAAAAGAAAAATAATAATATTAAAAATAAAATAAAACAAAAGTAAATAAGAAAAAGAAAATAAATGAATTAATATGTGTAGGGGTCTATTTAAATATATATATTATAAGATAAGTAAAATAAAGAGGGACAGCAAAGTCTCGGGTTATGCCTGAGGTGAATAGGCTTAAAAAAATATACATATAAAAAAAAACAGTGAGACACATAAAAAAACGTTAAAATTGTATATTTGTTATGGGTATCTCACATTCATATATATTTAGTGAAATAAAATTATGTTGACATTACAAACGGACACTTGAATTTAATTTATTAAAGTATACATTGAATAAATAATTCGTAATAACATCTATCTTGTTGATAGGATAATAATCCAATTAAAAATCAACGTCACAATTGGTTGCGCATATTAATTTGACAGTTTGAAATTAAGGTTTTCAACGTTAGCTTTATTTAGTAACGCAGACCAATAATTAAAACACCACATCCATATTAATATATGTTGGGGAGCGCTGTCAGAAAACTCTTCGTGGTGCGTCCCAGTCAATGACGTTAACTTTTAGCAGAGTATGACGACACCATTCGATTATCCATCGTACAGGTTAGAATTTGTTTCATACACTCGTAATCTTAAAAGATTGTTTGCTGCTCCGTCTAGGACAGAGGTTTTGTATACAAATGTGTAATTAAAATAATTGTAACATACATTTTAACAATATTATGTTCTATTAGTAGTTTTTAATATATTTAACAACTATTTAATAGACATACGTGTAGCTATTTTATAACTGTATGCCTAATTATTCAACTATATTTACTTGGTAAATTTTACACAGATTTATTACAATACACGTTAATTTACATAAAAGTAAATAAAATTGCATTTATTTATTTTTAAACTTCGGCTGAGTGTTTTAAGCACTCATCACAGATTTCGGTGCTAAAGGATCTTCCAGCAAACAGCATTAGCTTGTTCGGCAAAAAACATTATATTTTTAATTAAAGTCAAACGATTTTGTTTGTTTTTTTTTTATCGATTTATATAAATGCTAGACTAGTTTTCAACCAGTTCGATTGATTTTAACTAATAGTGTAACAAGTAGCTGATAACATAGATACGGATAATAACAAAATTTCGAGTGCGTAGAGTGTATCTTAATTAGCAACTGATACATACATACATACATATGCTCACGCCTGTTATCCCCGAAGGGTTAGGCAGAGGTGAAGTAGCGAACTACACCACCCACATTTCGCCGAGCTTAGTTCCGTCCCAGATGTGACAGGGGGCGAGCCTGTCGCCATATCGGGCACAAATTCCAAACTCCGGGATGATAATGAGTAGAAAAAAACCCAATATCACTTGACCCGACTCGGGGATCGAACCCGAGACCTCAGAACGGCAGTCGTATGTAATACAACTGCGCTACCGAGGCAGTTAAACTGATAGACTATAAAAACTAACAATATCATGTTCATAAATGATAATATATAAAAATAAAAACATATGGTCGCTCACAATGGGCCGAATAAAAAGCTCAAAGTTACTCAATGGGCAATGGAGAAGGCTATACTTGGAATTCCACTGCGTGATCGAATCAGGAATGAGGACATCCGCAAAGGATGTTTCGGGGATTACTAGTGTCACATCAGACGACAAGTCACTCTAAGGCGTGAAAGATATTGCGCATCACACGAGCCGTCACACAGTGGCATCAAATCCTAAAATACTGTAAAAAGTTGTAAAAAAAAACATTTTTTACCGAAAATCCGGATTTGGGGCTTTTTGGGATAGCTACATACTAATTAGAAGTTACAATTAAAAAAAAACGAATAGTGGATGAAATATGGTGAAAAAAAAATTCGAAAAGTTATTCTATCTTAAAGAAAGTCTGGATTCCGGGGTTATCGGGGGTAGTTGATTACAAGTTCAAAGTCAAAATAAATATAAACAAAATGGTGGTTTTGAAGAATTACATACGAGTGAAGAAGTATAGAAAAAAGTAAAGAATAATTTGTTTATGGCAGGACTCGCACTCGCAGTGTGCTGCGTGGGTCGAGCAGCGTCGTAATGTGGTGGCAGAGATGGGACCGGATCTGTCACTGCCGAGTGCGGTGAGAGCCATGCTTGGCAGTGAGAAAGTCTGGCAAACTGTGGCCTCCTTCTGTGAGCAAGTCTTGCTGCAGAAGGAGGCCGCAGAGAAGGAGCGGGAGGAGAATCCCTTGGCGGATCTTCTCTGCCGCAAGAGGATGGGTGGCAGAAGAGCACGGTTCACCCGTGCAATTCTGCCACCTTGAGTCGGCCCCACCCGTCCCAAGTCCTTCTCTCCTGGAGTTCTTGTTATAAGAACCCAAAGAGGAGAGGGGCGAAAATTTTTTGCTGGTGGCAGATAAGAGGTGGTAGCATTGTACCAAGCTCCCCCCTGAGCGAAAAATAGGAAGAGGCCCGACTCGGCATGACAGGTTGTCTACCTGTCATTTACCGTGGTTGGGCTAGCCGCTGGGGCGATGCGGTGCATGTCACCCTATCCCGTGTCACCCCCAAGAAAGGCGACAAATGGTACCGTGGGTTTTAGTGGGTATTCCTGGCACCACACGCCGGGCGAGCCCCACATACCCCCTTGGCATCTCTAATCCGGGAGATTTTGCTTCCGGTTTAGAGATGTGAGGGAGGATGCGTAAATGCATTTCCTACGTAAAAAAAAAGGACTCGCACTCGCACTCCTTTCTTAAGCCAGTGTGGTTAATTTAAGTGCGAGTGGGCGGGCTACGCGTTAGGATTTGATGCTTGCCTAGTGACTGTTTGGCCAGACGAGGCCAGGGGTAAGAATAGAGAAGGACGGCTAGTTGATATAAGGACGGCTAGTTGATATAAGGACGGCTAGTTGATATAAGGACGGCTAGTTGATATAAGGACGGCTAGTTGATATAAGGACGGCTAGTTGATATAAGGACGGCTAGTTGATATAAGGACGGCTAGTTGATATAAGGACGGCTAGTTGATATAAGGACGGCTAGTTGATATAAGGACGGCTAGTTGATATAAGGACGGCTAGTTGATATAAGGACGGCTAGTTGATATAAGGACGGCTAGTTGATATAAGGACGGCTAGTTGATATAGGACGGCTAGTTGATATAAGGACGGCTAGTTGATATTTGTTGTTTGTGGTTAGGGGTTGTTTTGGTGTGATCTGGTTGGGGGTGTGGTGTGTGTAGTGCTTGCCACTGGTAGGGGGTTGCTGGGGGAAGAATGTCGGAAGAAGTGGAGGACGGGGGAAGTCCGGTTTCGAAGAGAAGGAAGGGGGAGTGTCCGAGGACTGGGGATGATGAAAGTTGTGAATGCAACTTGGAGGATGATGAGGGTCATGTTCCCCGAATGTTTGGGGAAGAGTTTGCTACTGACTTTGAAGATAATAGGGGTCGGCGTCGATTTCCGATGAAGTGGCCGTATGTGTCGCGTAAGGGGAAGTGGGGTGGTCGGGACACCTATAGGTCGGATATGAAGGTGACGGACTTTAGGAATTCTCGGCCAGAGTGGGTTTTGAATTGTGCGGAGGCTACTGTGGGTAGTCTGCAGGCATTGGAGAAATTGTTGGAGGAGGGGGGTGATGCTTCGTTACTCAGGAGAACGGGCCGTTTCTTGTGGGACATTACTAGGTTCGCGATGGATATGGCTGAAGTGATGGTGAAGAAACATAGGGAGGGATTGAAATTGAAGGGGGAAGTAAAAATGTTGGAGGCGCGAATGAATCTTTTGAGGGTTGAAATGGAGTTGGAGAGGCGGATTGGGGAGAGTGAGGAGAGTGAGGATGAGGATAAGGAGGAGGAGGATGTGGTGGCGGGAGTGCCGTGGAAAGAGGCTGTGGTGGGAGTTATCTCTCCTGCCTTGGCTAAGACGGAGAAAAGGTTGTTGGAGGCCTTTAATAGGGGGATAGAAGCTGCGGAGAAGCGGCTGGTGGTCTCGGTGATGGAGGGGCGTTTGGCTGCATTGCCGTCGGAAGTGCCGGCTCGGCTGCCTCCTCAGCGTAAGAGGATGGTTGAGGCGGAGAGGGAAAGAAGGAAGGAGTCTGATGTGGCTGCCCCTCTGGGCATGGAGTGGCAGCCGTTGCCGGGCGGTGACGAGGTGGCAGTAGATGAAGAGAAAGGGATGAAGAAGGATGGGGATAACGAGAAGTGGTCGGAGGTGACCCGTAGGGGTAAGGGGAGAGGAAAGAGGCAAGAGGGAGGTGCGAATGGGGTGTGTGCATCAGTGCGTGGGAATGCGTTGGGACAGATTCCCAAGGCGAGGCCGAGGCTCCCGGAGCTGCCGCAGTCGGCGGCAGTTGTGGTTACGCTGAAGCCGGAGGCGGTAGCTCGGGAGTTAGTTATAAGGAGGTGATGGGAAGGACAAGAGGGGAAATCGGGATACAGGATCTGGGGATAGAGATGCTGTCGACGCGCCCGACGGTGACAGGATCCAGGATTGTAGAGATCCCGGGTCCCAGGGGTGCAGAGTTGGCGGACAGCCTGGCGGCCAAATTGAGGGAGGTTGTGGCGGAGGTGGCGGTGGTCTCCAGGCCGACAAAACGGGCTGATGTTCGGATCGTCGGACTGGAGGACTCCGTCACAGAGGAGGAGGTCAAATGGGTTGTGGCACAGAAGACGGGGATAAAGGAGGAAGAAATTAGGGGTGAACCGGTGCGTGGTGTTGTGGGGGGGATGGGTGCAGTTGTTGGAGGTGGGCCGTAGGGGTAAGGGGAGAGGAAAGAGGCAAGAGGGAGGTGCGAATGGGGTGTCTGCATCAGTGCGTGGGAATGCGTTGGGACAGATTCCCAAGGCGAGGCCGAGGCTCCCGGAGCTGCCGCAGTCGGCGGCAGTTGTGGTTACGCTGAAGCCGGAGGCGGTAGCTCGGGGAGTTAGTTATAAGGAGGTGATGGGAAGGACAAGGGGGGAAATCGGGATACAGGATCGGGTGGAGTGAGGCCAGGGTATATGCACTTGGGACAAAGCCGCTGCGATGTTTCAAGTGCATGACCCTGGGGCACACTCGCCCGCTTTGCCCGGCAGAGATGGACAGGAGTAGCCTGTGTTATAGGTGTGGGGTGTCTGGACATAGGGCGGCGGAGTGTTTGGCGGTGAAGGCGAGGTGTGTGTTGTGCGCGGAGCTGGGGCTGGATGCTGAGCATCATATGGGGGGTGCCTTTTGTAGGCCACCGGTGGTGGAGGTGGGGCTGCCACTTAGAGTTCGGCCCTAATGGCGAGGTGGCATTGGATGGGAGGATTAAGTGAGGGTGGTTCCTTCTTCTTGTCTCTTTCTTTGGGTATCCCTCTCCTTACTACGTCTTGTTGTTTGAACAAGACGAGTACAGAAGAGGGACCCAGTGTCTCTTCTACAGCGGAGGCGGGTTCCTTCTTCTTTCTTCTTGGCCCGTCTTCGCTCTGTCCCTTTCTTCCCGTTTCTTCTTATTGGGGCAGGAGTATATCCTGTCCCGGAATGTGACCGTTGGGTCAGGCCTCCCTTCGGGGGGGCGGGTGAAGAGGTGGGATCGAGAATATTCTCCCCCATCCCCATTGGGCCATTGCACGACGAGGCCCGGTGGGTTCGCTGCAGGGGGGCGACGCGGTGACATGCCTTGGCAACCCCGTATCGCCCCCCGTCCCAAATGCAGCGGACGGCCCCGGGGGGTTTTAGTGGGTATTTCCGGGCGACTCTCGCCCGGGCGAGTCCCACACTGCACGGAGCTCGCCACTCCGTGCCCCTTATCTATTGTACTGGGGGACTTCGATCTCCTAAGTACAATGGATAAGGGTAGTGCGTAAATGCATTTCCCCCCGTCAAAAAAAAAAAAAAAAGGGTTAAGAATAGAGGTAGGGTTGGCATCCCGAACTAGTCGAAATCCGACCAAACTCGAGGCACAGTACCATTTTATTCCTCCTGCGAACTCATGTAACTTAAAGTATACCAAATTTAACTGGCGTAGCCAACAACCGTAGGAACCATTAAAAGTGTCTAGAACAAAAATCCTACTTTTGGCCATTTTGTGGGGATTTCAGATTGGAGTACGTGATTCCCGTGTGGGACTCGCCACAGCGTGACCTGACCGCAGTGATCAACCCTGACCTCTCATTCTATACGTATCGCATATCTCTTAGCCCAGTCATTTGATCTCTTTTCGTTATTTCGCATTTTGAAAAAAGAGTCTCTTAAAAATAAATCCGAAAATCCTGTGTGGTGAATTAGGCGCAACTTATTTAAAAGAAAAAGAGTTACCAGAACATTTGAATCATTGGTGTCGAATTGTATGTATAGCCTTAACAAACTGGATTATTTGATCCTAATCCGGACAGATTATATAATTTAAATTAGTATTTTTGTATCAGGTTCATAATTGAATTCTTAGTAATTCACATCGTTACATCAGTAGGTATAAAGTATTAATTTTATTTACATAGGTTGATATGTATTTTGTTTACTGCACAATTAGTGACATCTGGGGCGCATTATGTATTAGATATTTATGTTCGCCATCGCATACATTCATTTACGGGACTATCCCTGCATACATACGAGTTTTGTGGTAAATTACAAGAATAAGTTGTAAATTTTTTATAGCAGATATTTGTTCCGTATTGGCAGAGCAGGTTTTTATTCATGTAATTATATGATATTTTGTGGTGATAAAAAGAAGGTTTGTTGTTTTTTCATTCGCACTTTCTTGCTTTTCTTTTATTATTTTTTTATTATTATATTATTATTTTTCTTTTTTTGGGATTCTTTTCTTTTTTAAGAAACAGATTTTTAGCTAATTTGTCCACTATAACACAAGGAAAATTTTATCAGAATCCGTCAACAATTTCATTTACTACAAATTTTTACTATACAAATCGTATTCTTAATAATGTTAGCGGAAGCACAGAGATGTTAATTCCAGACATCACTATCGTTCACGTAATGAGCACCCTGTAATAACCTTTTGAGATTATAACTTGCTTGACATAATACTTGAACTTATTGTCAGGTAAATCGGTAATGTTACTTGGGATATTATTGTAAAACCGAATACTATTACCTATAAAGCTTTTATTACACTTAATTAACCTGTATAGCTGTACATAAATATCATTATAATGTTGGAGAGACATTAAACATCAGTGCGCTTATGACCGTCTTTAACTTGACACGTTCATACATAACACCTTCATAATATTTGTTATCACTGTGTCAAGTTTTGCCAAAATTTCTTTCAGAGTGATACGCGTACACAGTGCCAGACAAACAGATAGAGAAACAAAAATTCTAAATGATAATAAAAAGTTGTACATATTTGGCCTAAGTACAGTTTTATTATTATTATTTTTATAGATGCTCGGTAAAATTACTGTACAGTGCCTGATGGTAAGTGCTGTAGAGTCTAAAAAGATCGGCGACCGTCGCTGGCAGATAACACAGGCGGTCGTCGTCGTTATAACGCCTGATAAAATCATCATCTATAAATTATTTATAGATGATTATTTTTTTTAAAAACCGAATTCCAAATAGCTGTCAATAAGGTCTTCTATCCTGGTTTTGTACATTAAGATATAATTTTGGTCGAAATTTTGAAATTGAAGTAATTGTGGTAAGTTATCTACATTAATTTTCGTTTCCAACAATTCATTGATCTTAACTGCGTCTTCTGATTTCATTGTGCATATAGAAATTAATAAAACTGACAGACGAAATAACTGTTTACCATATCTATTCATATCAACACCTAGTTGGTCTCTAGTATATACATAATTAGCCCTCAGTCCAAAGTTTGAAAGGCATTTGTCAAGTTCAGAATGATAATAGTCCAACCAGTCGTGATAGTTTTCTAAACGCATCTTGTGGTCTGTGCAGTTGAAGATCATGAGTTGGAGATCGTAAGCTGGACTATTTTCCTTTGCTAGCTGGTAATCGATCATAACTGATTCTTGTAGTTTATCATCCTATGGAACATAAATTATCGTATTTAAAAACAATTAAATTTATTTACTGTCTATTAGTTATTACCCAACTTAAAAAAGAAGGAGGTTATCAATTCGTATATGTATGTTTTATTTTTGTATGTCTGCTACGCGATTCTCATGTCAATTGTTTTGTTTAAAAGTTATAAGATTAAATAAACTTATCCTAGGACTAAGGTGATTTTCCCGATGTGTAAGTCGGAAACATACAGGCGCGAAATGTGTTTTCGATGTTCGATGTTTCGGGGCGGTGGGCCATAAGACTCCGAGATTTACGGCTGTAAAAGAGTGCGGGTATCGATGTGGAGCATTAAATGGGGAGGGTGTTTTACCGCCCTCCTCATTAGGTATTATAATGGCCAGCTTTACCATCTTTGCTGGCCGGGAGAGGCTGTGGCCAACCGTGTGGTTGCGGACAATGAGAGGGGGGAAGGGTGGAAAGCCTGTTTCAGGTTATAACCGCCCCTTCCCCCAGACTTACATTCTCTTAAGAGAATCGGGCAAAGAGGTGGGGGGGGGGGAGAGAGCCTGTGGATCAAGCAGCGACTTTCCGCTCATCCCCATCTTGGCTAATTATGGACGTGGCCCTGTTAGACCTACCGCAGGGGACGACGCGGTGCTTGCGACTCCGATCCCGTGTCGTCCCCTTAATGTTATGGGTGGCCTTGGGGTTTTAGTGGGTATTACCAGCGCTTCTCGCCGGGTGAGTCCCACACTGGTGTGTGAGATATCCCTCACACACCCTTTACCAACTTCACTGGGAGAATTCGTTCTTTCTAGTGAACTTGGTAGGGGTATTACGTAAATGCATTCCCTTTGTCAAAAAAAGGGCTAAGGTGATTTTAAGGAACAATTCATCAAAACCGAATATAACTAGTGACTAATATTTACACCACTTTGTTATCCGTAAGCTGCACCGATTGCAAAATATTTAATAGTATTAAAAGAAAGGATATATCGCAGTAAGCAGAAGTAGTTAAATCAAGTAATTATTTTTTTACTTTTTCGTTCATTTTTATAGTATACTCTTATTCTTTTATAGTTTACTTTTTATTAAAAAAGTTTTATTTACTCCAAAAAATATTTTAATTCAAGTTCTGTATTACTAAAAAAAATAGTGATGCCACAAATCAGATGGCATTTGAAATATTTTCGTCATTTTTTTTTTCAATTAAGAAGTGCAAATAACAAAAGATTATAGTGTAAGATAGTGTAAGTAGTAAGATTAAAGTGTGTGTTCACTTAGTTGTTTTATTTTTTTATTTATTAATCAAGTTAAATTACAGGAAAACTACGAACTAACCAAAACTAAATAAAAAAATTTAATTTAATTGTGGATAGAATAAAATTATATTAAACAAGTACTTATGTAGCAACGTAATATAAATAATGAACAACATTAATAAATAACAATATAAAATTTTAAAAAAGGTTTTCGTCTTTAGCATTCATACTTACATCAAATTTGAACATAATGTTGTTTACCCATGAATCACCTTGCTGAATCACCGAATATTTTGAATCGATCTCATTTACATCTTTCGCGATTAATATAGCTTTAGTGATTGCATCCTTGAAAGCTCTTTTGCGCTCTTCACCCTCTATTAGCGTTTCAGTTTGTTTTTCTAAATAACTCATATGGGCTATTATTTGCTTATTTTCTGTGATTTGTATCCAATGATCAAATAATTTGTGTTTCATCGCTTTAAATATCTCAGGTTCTTTAGATTTCAATACATACGACAGTGAATGAAAAATGGCAAAATTTTTAATAACGGATTTAACACATTCATTCGAAAGTGGTTTAAGCTTGTCTAACATTATGAAATTAGAGGCTTGTAAATCTTCTAGTAAGATTATTTCATGTGGTGCCTCTATACAGGTCCCATAGCACGCAGCGAACCGAAGTCTATCTACATTTGGTACTTTAGCTTTCACTTCTAACTCCTGAAATTTTGGTAAAATTTCAGTGTAAACGACATGCTCGTTCTTGAAAAGATCCTGAGCTTTAATCAATTCTCTTTTTATTTCATTTTGAGGTGCTATCTTAGCGATCATCTTTACTTTTCTATTATCAGCACTGACTGTTATCCTTTTAACATTTGACAGGTAATTGTCACCCATTACACCAACTGGATTGATTGTAACTTTAGTATTATTGAAGCCTCTTTCTATTAGGACTTTTTCAATGAATGTCAATTGGTGTCCACTGATATCATCGATATAGCCGTCAAAACTGAGACCCATGTTTAGAAATTTCAATAACGATGTTATTAACTAATGACACATAGCGATGTATTGTCTCTTTTATATTACTGATACGATATAATAACCGGAGTACTGAACTTGTTTTTTTAACCATTAGATAATTAATAAATGAATGGAAAAGTTATTCCTTGTAATGAAATAACTTGAAATAGTTGAAAGCATCCAATTAAAAATCAATAATAAAGTGGTTTTCTAATGTTATTTTTCATTAAAATTATAGCAGTTTATACATGTAAAGAAATGTACTAATTCGTATATTTGAAGTTGCAGCCCTTTTATGAGGTAAGTTCTAATAATTAATAAATTGTTTAACATCGACGGTCTGGCATGTTTGTTAAAGGTAGGTAGGTAAATGCTAAACTGACATGTGATAATTTGTGAATACTATACTAGGTAGTTGTGTGCCCGCGGCTTCACCTGTATTTAATATATTCTTCACGCCGTGGTAACGCCACCTAGTGTGGCTTCCTAAAACTCCCATCCTTTTCCCTGTCATGCACTTCTTCATTGTCAACCGCGCCCGCGCCTGCACAAAATCGTGGAGGATATATACTAATTCGCAACCCACTTATAAAACCGCATATTATATGAGATATAGCAGAAAGGACTTTGGACCTTTTATCTTCACTATATCGCTTATAAAATAAACTATAGCCGCAAACTGTGGTGACGTCGAGTGTTGGATGAAGTGTGTGAGGTGCCGGATGCCCGCGTGTGTTATCCGAGGTAACTTTTGGACGGCTGCGAGCGGATCTACCACGTCGCAGGCGCTTGCTGCTGCTTAGGAACAGTCAGTCAGTGCACAACTTCCTTGTTTCCGCATCTACCACGCTTAACTTGCCATTTTGGCATACTGCGCCAGCTCTTGGCGTCTCTACTCCGTAATATAGCTAATTATTATTGCAAAGTTATTTTTGACACTAACAGAAAGGAAAGATATTTCTCCAAGATTAAAATACCTGACAGTAAAACTGTGCATTGAATCGTATTTTATTCACAATTTTAATGACTTGTAATTTTTTTTACGCGGAACCCGCGTTTAATTTATGAAAAATAAAAATAGTCTAAGTTACTGTAGTAACTACAGATATTCGCCAAAATAATTCCTGTTAAAATCGTTCCTGCCATTGTAGATATTAGTCGGAACAGACATTTTTTTAAAATTGTATTTTTGGTAGATAAAATAAACAAAATCTATACTAATAAAGAAAATTGAAGTGTCTGTTTGTAATATCAAAATAACCTTTTTTTTACTAAATAAATATGAATGTATATAAGGTTCCCGCTAATTTCCGGAACTTCTGGACCTATTTCAAAGGGACTTTTTTTGTCAAATAGCTGAAGTTACTTCGGATAAAGAGTACTTCTATTTTTCGAAAATAATTAGGGTTCCGCGTAAAAATATTAACATGTATGAAATCTATATATGTAAAAATCAATTGTTGTTCGTTTGTCTCGCTAAAACTCGAGAGCGGCTGGGCCGATTTAGCTGATATTGATTTTGAAATGTTCGTTATAATATATCGAAAAATTACAAGGAAGATAGTTTCCTGTCAAACATTTGACGTTCGTCCCTTCGGTACGGCATACTCGGGTTCACTCGAATTGAAGCACGTATTAAATTAAGGGTTTTGAATCGACAACATATATCCACATTACTCGGGTTATCGCGTAAGTATTTAACTTTTAATATTTTGATGGTTGTCATTATTAGTTCGTTCAGAAATTTTTGTTATTTTATTTACATATTTTTATGGTTGCCATTGTCTGGAATGCAAATAAAAATAAGTATTTATTGTGGTATTTCACACACATAATATCTGTTTTGTTGGGATGCAAAAAAACATGCTAATTTCGGCGTAAGCATTGATCACGTTTAACACAAAAATTGAAGCAATCTGCGGTTATTGTTTTACATTCAGCACTACGTAACAGATAGTTACAAAAACTAGGACATGAACTTGGGTTGTCCTGACGCTCGTCCCCAGTTTTTGTAAAACGGGTAATTTAATAATCTTAAAACTATTTTGTTTTTTTTTGTTCAAATAAATATTAGATTAACGTTATCCTAAATAAAAAAATATCTAGGCCATAGTAAATAAGAAAACAATATTTCGATATTCATTTTTCACAGAATCATCTAGGCATTTTAGGCGTTGTATTAATATGTCGATTACCCATACAAATGAGACAATAGGAAAACAATGGAAAGCTGGCGTAAATGTCAGGTTTGTGCTCAAGGCGTTAAACGAGTCATTTTTTTGGAAGTAATGAACTGATTTTGAATTATAAAATCAATAGGAAACAATATGGCGCGGAACACAATATTATTTCATTGTAATTAATTGGACGGTTAATGATTTATATATTTTTGATGACATGAGGATGGGATGGGACGGGACTGTAACGGGATCAAGATCTGGCAATGTCATGGTCCAAAATGGAACGGCGTTTTTGATCATTTTTCCAAAGTTAGTCAATAACTTTCGCCAATCAGATGCTCGTATACTAATCGTTATTCATTGTACGACGATCTGCTGAGTCGTCAAACTACACTGAAAATCACATTAAATTACTAACTGTGCCCGCGATTGCCCTCGTGTGGAATATCAGTTTCAACCTAGAAATTCACTTTCAAATGTCGTAATTAGTTTTAAGGGTTATTAATGTAAGTGACCAGTTCCAAAAACTTTTAGTTCCGCCTATACGTCGGATTTACTATCTGATACAATATAGTTTTCAAAATCACTGCAATTTGATTCAAAATCAATAAATACACCTTTAATATTGTTGTATAGTTTTTCGTTTTGAAGTGACCAAGTTTTGATGAGGCAAGATACTGGGATGCACCATCAGCATACACACGAATTTTGTATTAATTTTGTTAGCAAACAGTAACTGTGCCGATGTGCGCGAGAATTGAACAGCAAGTGCCAAGGAAAGGAGCTGGGGGAGGTACGGAATCAAAAAATGGCTGCCGACTATGACCATCCAATCAAAAGAGGCCGTTCCATTCCGTTTTCGTTCATCACAGAACCTTACTAAACATATGGATTGAATAAAATGTAATAAAATAACGTGATTTTAGGACAAGATTTAATTTTATATAGGTATCTAAATAAATTTGTTAATTTGTGAACCAAAACAGCTGTAGTCGATTAGAAACGAGAAACGAACATATTGTGTTGATTTAGTTATGATAGTTTATTATTTATGAAAATCGGTAAAAAGGGGATCGTTGGATGTGGTAAAAAAAATGATAAACGAAACCAAGATTTTTTCACATTTCTGGGTAATTAATGAAATAATTTTTATTGAGTTAGTTAAATGTACAACTTTGTGATTATTTCCTTTTTTTATTTAAATTATTTGCTAACTTATATACGATGCTATTGCTTTATAATAAACCAAATTCTAAATAACTATCGATAAGTCCATGTACTTTATTTACGAACAGCATAGTGTGTTTATGGTTCAAACTGTCCATGCCATTTACAGAGTCTTCTCCATTCATTATCGTTTCTAAGGTTTCATTAACTTTATCAGCGTCTTCTGGGCTCATTGTCAGTACTGTAGATGCCAGAACAACCTGCCCAAATACTTGTTTACTATATCTTTTCATATCAGCATCAAATTTCTCTCTAGGATATACATAATTAGCTTTTAGTCCAAAGTTAGAAAGGCATCTATCGAGCTCCGAATGATAGTAGTCTAACCATTCGTGGAAATGTTTTAAACGCTTGTTGTAGTCTGTACATGTAAAGATCATGTATTGGACGTCACAAACTGGGTTATTCTCTTTTGATTGTTGATAATCGATTAATATACTTCCTTTTAAGTTTTCAGCCTGAAATAAAAAGCATATTAGATAATAATAAATCGTCTTTTGAATGGATCAGTCTTGCTGGCCGTTTTATCTGTATGTGAGAAAAATTTAATGTTAGTACATAAGTTACAACTATCGGCGCCCAATTTAAGTCTTAATGATACCTATTAACTGCATTTAAGTATTCAGAAACAGTATACCTACTTTGTTTAAAATATCAGAGTTTAATACCATTGAAGTTCGAATGTGATTGAATCTGGTTACTTTTATACAATAAGTAAAGATTTCTTGTTTGTTATTGAGCGAGCAACTTAATAAAGTTTCACTGGGTAATCTTACTTTTAAACCACTTTTTACATAGTATTATAGTAAAATTATGTATAAAATTTTATCAAATTTATTTTCCTTTTTTTCAAAATTTATGAAGCGATTGTATGCTATAATTATGTAATTTTAATTTTTGTGTTGTCCATACGATATTCATCAAAAATCGGCTTGTCTCTTCTTAGTTTTAGTCCGGCCAGAAATGTCGCAAGCTCCACACAGGGTGTTGTACGGCGCATGGGGGATCAATGTGGGCGTACACCCTTAGTGCCCGTAATATACATGTGTTGCGTTCTACGCGATATGCGATACGCGATTACCGCACGGTGACGTAGGCGGCGGCTTTTGTGTTCTCGACAAGAGATGAGACGTGCAGACGATCGGAGGAGAACCTGGTGCACAGACGCTGTACTGTAAATGACATCCATCCGATCCTCCAGGAGTGGAGGAAGAGGGATTTCGGCTTCGTGACGTTCAGACTTGTGCAGATATTATCCGTGCATGAAAGCTTCGGATAGTATCTGCACAAGATCGCTAGGAGCGTGCCGTCCTCCACCTGCCATCATTGCGGTGTGAGAGAGAATATCGAGGACCTTGCGGAGTATGCTGCGTAAGCTCAGCTGCGCCATGCGATGGCAGTGGCGATGGAACCAGACCTCTCGTTTCAGAGTGTGTTGAGAACCATGCTCGGGATCGAGGGAGTCTGGGAAGTTGTGGCTTCCTTGTGCAACTAGGTTATGCTGCAGAAGGAGGCCGAGGAGAGCGAGCGGGAGAAGTATTCTCTAAGGGATCCTCTTTGCCGTAAAAAAGTAGGGAGCAAGAGGGAGGGTGGAGTCCGTGTAAAAAAAGTCCGTCCTTTTTCTTTCCTTTTTCCTACATCGCTACTTTTCTTCTTTGTTTCTTATCGGTAGACAAGTACGAGAGGGTGAGAGAGGCCGAACCTTTCCTCTTCGGCGGGTGGTGACGGAAGCGGCTTATGCCAAGCTGCAAGATACAGGAAGTAGCCTGAACAGATAACAAGTCGGGCCAGCCGACGGGGCGACGCGGAGCATGGTGAAAAGATCCCGTGTCGCCCCGGAAAGGCGGCGGTCGGCACTGTGTGGTTTTAGTGGGTATTTCCGGCAGTACACGTTGGGTTACTCACATACCCTCTACCATCTACAACCGGGTATAGTTGTTAGGGGAATCGTATATGCATTTACCCACGTAAATAACAAGTTTATATCATTTTACGAAGGATAATTTAACTCTACTTCAATGGTTTCTATCTTTAACAATTATCCACGTGGCACAGATAAGACAAGACATGTATTTTTTTTTTTATATTATAAACCTGAAGTCAACTAACCGGTTTGTTTCTAAAAATAAGTGAGTAAAGCGGTGATTTATCATTGTCTTTGTCATTAACAGGACATGCAGTCGGGAAAATAGGTATTTCAGAAATCTAATGCTATCGTATTGCGCACCAATGAACCCAATGAAAGAATGATAGAACACGAAAGGGACAACTGCAGCGCGGGGTGATTTTACCATATTCAAAATAGACATCACTCCGTAGTACCTCGTTTCCTCATCCAAAACAGAACTGATTTTTAAACTTCTTTCATTTTTAGAATTCTTCTTGAAAGACTTCAACTATGCCTGCACATTTTGATTTATTAAATTTTATTCACGAATTTTGTATGAAGAACGTCTGAATATGACGGTAAAAATCGAGCATCGATTTTAATTTTCAAAGGCTTCTAGTGTCTACATTAACTAGTTTATGGAAACTACGAGCATGGCGGTGGTATATATTATTTGGTATAAAATATTTAACATTATGCTATTATACAGGGAGGAAACAGGGGACTACGTTTGTATTGAATAAATGCCACTGGGATATCTTCTTAAAACTGATGAAACGTTTACCGTGCTCGAATAAAACCAAATGAAACAGATCGCTAGGTTACATTTACGATAATTCAAATACTCACATTATCAAATTTAAACATAAAGTTATTTATCCAGGTATCGCCATGTTGAATCACTGAATGTTTTGAATTCATCTCGGATTTTACAGCTTTTATTATTGACAACATAGATTGAGTGACTGCACCCCTTATAACACTTTTACGTTTGGCACCTTCTACTAAATTTTCTGTTTCTTTCTCTAGTTTACTCATGTGGGGGAGCAATTTATTGTGTCCGTCGGAAGTTGTTACCATATCAACTAAATTATTTGTCATAGCTTTAAAAGTTTCCGGTTCTTTATTTTTCAATGCATATGATAGTGAATGTAAAATTGCAAAGTTTCTCAGAATTGATTTAACGCACTCGTTGGAGAGAGATTTAAATCTGTCCAATAAGATAAAATTAGAAACTTGTAAATCTTCAAGTAAGATGACTTCGTGCGGTGCCTCTATAGTAGATCCGTAGCATTCTGCACATCTCAATCTATCTTCATTTGGTACTTCGGCAATTACTTCTAACTCTTTGAATTTTGGTAAAATATCTATGTACATATAATGTTCATTCTTGAATGTGTTTTGAGTATTGATCAGATTTCTAATACTTTCATTCTGGGGTGCTATTTTAGCGATCATCTTGAATACGCCATTGTTATCATTAATCGTGATTCGTTTTAGACTTGCTGCAAAATTATCACCCGGTTTACTCACAGGTTCGATTATAGCTTTAGTGTTATTATATCCTCTTCTGTCTAGTGCTTCTCGAATGAATGCCAATTGGCGTTCACTAATATCATCAATCGCCCCTTCAAATTTGAGACTCATATTGGCAAGTTAATCACTTCGTTGTAAGAATTAATTGATTCGTCTATCTTTTTATACAATTTTTTTATCATTGACTGGATTGTCTGATAACGATGATGATGATAGGCAATGATTAATAGTGTATATCAGGGACTTTGAATCAACAGAACTTACAATTTTATACGAATATAGAGTGTTACTTTAGAGCTTGTAAAATGAGAATTAAGTAGTTATTATTCATATTTGAAGTTTTCATTTGAACTATAGAAACTTGGACTTTATTAGAAAAAACCATAATATAAAATCTTTGTCTTATCTTAGTTATCATGGTTATGAAAATATAGTAGAGTAAGTGTTCGAGTAATATTTTTGTTTCGTTTGTTTGTTTATTGTAGATTAGATAGCAAATTCTGGAGAAACCGATTTGTTATTAGTCATTATTTATTTGTAAAGTAATTTAGATAATATTACTTTATTTTATTTTATTTTACGGTATTTTATCTAAAACTGGTTTTGTATTTTAAAACAAAAACTACTAGGAATACTGTCTAATGTCATGTAGTCGATATTTGAATGCTATAGTCCGTTTATAGTTACATATTTTATCTCTAGCCGTTAAGTTTTCGTTCTGAATATTGTGTTTCCGTGGGCCATATGTATTGTTCGTTATGATTTGATTGAATATACCATTTGAATGAGGTTTGAAAAACGTGTCAGATTCAAAATAAACCAACCGGACACATGTTATCACAACAAAAGAAACTCCATAGCTTCTGGCCACTTTGGTACATCGATGAACTTTACATCAATTGTAAGATGTGTTGTAAGATCAATTGTTGATATGTTTCACTAAAACCTACAGATGTACATCAATAAAAACAACACCATTTACAGGTATTTTATTTCTGATCGCATATAAATCAAAATCCTCTTTTTTGGAGTCGTGTTTTTCTTGGAGTACTGAGTCTCAATACTAAGACATAGAAGATGAAACTTCTCCTTCTTAGCGAAAAAATTAATAAAATATTTATTACTTTCTTTCTTGAATTGTGATACAAATCAAGGCTTTTTTACTTATTTTATTATAAACCGAGATTACATTTTCTATATTTATTCCTATAAAATTTAGAATAATTTATTACACAGATAACACTATGTTACGTACAAATCATTGCGGCAAATCGTTGACGAATGGAATTAACGGAGCTTTATTTGATCTTTTTCTTTCAGAGAATGTACGTATATTTAAAAATATATTTTAGCACTACTTTGAATTCGTGTTGGCATGTTTTACGATTTAAATGTACTCTAAAAAGTAAAAATCCAAAACGATTGACACAATATTTTGACTACGTGACAGCTAGTAATATCAAAATGAGACTTCAGAGGTAAAGGAACTGTGAAGGGACTATATCATATATGATACATTGGTAACTTTAAAGAGTACAAAGGCCAACCTAACATAAATCTGTATTTTGGCATACCGTTCGCAAGCGAAAAGTTTTCCTCTTATTTTATATTTTATTGCTAGATGTTTTAAAGCGACTATGGCTCAGTTGGTTGTGTGGTCGGATTTCGCGTCGATATCCATAGGTTCAAACTTACCTATCCAATCTATAATCAACCTTTTTTTTTTACATAGGGAAATGCATTTAGGCACCGTCCTCCTATGCGGGGGCAGGGAGGGTGTGTGGGACTAACACTAGGGAAGGAGACCCTAGCGACTACGCACTATAATCCTATGAGTGACCGTTCCACCGCTACATAAGGAGGGCAACACGGGATCACAAGCATACACCGCGACATACCCCCTGGACGGATGACCCAACCCGAAGGCCAAGTCCCTACCCGCAAAAGGACTAGTCCCGGTCAACCAAGACTAAGTCCCCCGACGGCTTCCCCAGTACAATGGAAGTAAAACAACATCATAAGGAAACCATAACATACTGATAGCGCATTTTTTAATAACTTTGAAAACCTGTCGCTAAGCTGCAATTTGTGTGTTCTGGCAGCATCAAGAGAGAGTTATTGCCTTCAGGCTTAATGTGTTTGCCACCCTGAACCACATATTCACTTAACATCAGGTGAGATTCTTGGGACTTCAACCTGATTGTTATGCAAGATTTTATAAAATATTTTTCTAAGTTTTCAAAATTAAACATTTTTAAGTTTTCTTTAACAATGTATTAATGTATTAATTAATGTAATAAAATTTTACAAATTATTATTTTTTTTAAATAAAATGCCACTTAGCCACATTTATTACCAATCAAGAAAATTGGCAGGTTAGCGATAACAATAATGAATAAAGTGAATGTATAAAATAATAATTTGAAAAGGGTATGATGAATGGATTTAAATTATAACTAATATAAACGTCTAAGGAATGAGTATTCTAGGAGTTGCATGTAAACAAGTATGAAATAATCAAAATCCGATGACAACTCAATAACAAACTAAAAGCAGTCTAAAAGTAAATTATACTAAAACTAAATTCACCTATGATCTTTATAACGGGTTTTTTAGACTATCTAATCATTTAGCGCAAACAATAATTGTTTAATCCAACCTAATGGACGAGTGCATACAAATTTACATAGTCGTAAAATCTGTGATAAGCTTTTAGTATAAAACGAATGTTCAAAACTCTCATCTCACATTGTTGTTTCTCTTCTAACAACTTGAATATTTTAATCATGGCATTTGATTACCAAGGTGACATTCAAGAAATAACAACAGAACAGTTAAATTTTGTCAGCAAGATTTTAAAAGATCGGGGCTTCAAACCATGTAGAGTATTCGTGGAACAAGCAGGTAATGCTAATATGGTGGCTAATATCAAAAGATTTATTGTAAACGATGAAAAAGGTGAATTTAAGTTTATAGCAAAGATTGCACCATCTAGTGAGTTATTGAGAATGTCGTTTAATACTATGTACCAGTTCAAAAATGAACATATTATGTATAGTGAAATTTTACCCAAGATGCAACAAACTCAATCCAAATCTGGAATACCGACTAAAGATGGATTTCGGTTTGCAACTTGTTTCGGTTCTTGTATTGAAGCACCTAACGAGATTTTACTTTTGGAAGACTTAGAAACTGCTCATTTTGTTCCCTGCAATAGAGAAGAGCCAATGTCTAATGAATACATGAAGCTTGTTCTTAAAAGATTTGCTGATTTTCATGCCCTTTCTTATAAATTAAAGCAGGATGAATCGCAGTCATATGCTGCATTAAAAAAATAGTTTGACTGATCTTTGGGCATTATCCGATAATTTAGAAGAATCCTTAGAATACTTTGGTGAATTTGAAAAAGATGTTTTATCAATTTTGGATAATGATAAGTACAAAAAGGTTTTAGATGGAATTGTTAGTCAAATACCTAATTTTAGTATGGATTTGAACAAATCCGATGGTGATTCGAAGTTCTCAGTAATCCAGCAGTGCGATTCCTCTGCTGGCAATATTATGTTCAGATTTGAAGTAAGTAAATATTTTGATACCTCTTTGTTTTTTTGTAATAATGTGATTTCTTACTTATACAATATTAGTCTCTTTGATATAAATTCAGTAGTTGAGTAGAATTCAATTAATTTCTATATTTGATGTAGTTTTTCATTTACATAAATAACCGTTCATTGAAACAAATACTAATGCTAGTTAATTTAATGATTTTAAAACAACCTACAAATTTCTATAGAAATCATAAAAAAAATATAATTCTATAAACTGTAGCATGTAATTTTTATTTTTGTTGGAAGTAGAATATCAATATTTGAATATTTAATACTTTGTATTACAGGGTCAAAGACCAGTTGAATCTATTCTTATAAACTATCAATCAGCCAGAGTCGCTAGTCCAATTGGTGACATTCTTTACATGATTTATAACAGCACTGACCATAAGACAAGATCGAAATATTTCCGCGAATGGATTGAATACTATTATACAGAATTAGATAAAGTCCTTACGAATATGGATGGACTTAAAATTGACTCTGTTTATCCTAAAGAACAACTAAATCTCGACTTGGGACGGTACAGTAAACTTATTTTGGGACTATCAGTTTTCGCTTCTAATACACTGATAAGAAAACCGGAGGCTATGCAGAAAATAAAAATGGCAGTCGAAAATAATAACATGACCGATTTAATTGAAGCATTTAAACTTTCGAATTTGGACGCAAACTCAAAAGCAATAGTCAAAAGTAAAATTGAAGGATGCATTGATACATTCATCGAATTTGGTTCGTAGACGTAAAATTTACAGATTTACTTTGACAGATTCTGTTTACCCGTGATTAATCGTTCGAAGTATCTTTTGTAGTTTTGAACATGTAGAATTTTAGATCATTTATTTATTGAATATATTTTGTTCATAAATGCGTGTAATCTTTCTTTTTACCGTTAAAATAATCTTCCTTTTTTATGAGGGACAACATCTTTATGTAACACCACGTTAACGAGGATGACAGACGAGCTATATGAGACTGAACCAAAACCTTAGCACTCATTACCAAGGGTCAATTATCATTGTCCCGCGAAAGAGGCTTCGTGCAACTTCAGCTACAATTGTAATTTTTTGACGAGGTTTGGATTTACAGGATTCCCTGTGGATCCTGAAAATTTAATTCAGAAACGAGCTAATTGTTGTTACACTGTACGTTCTTGTGACAAGTTCTCACTTGTGAAAAAACGATAACACAGACACACAAAAGAAAAGTGGAACTGTCCAGACACTTTGCACATCGTTTCCTATGGTTCTCGACCTGCTGATTACGAATCCGGGGTCAAAAAAAACTTTCATGGAGACATTTTTTTTAAATCGCGAAAAAAGGTGAAAACACAAAAAATACAAGAAAAGTAAATATAAATCATGGGATGAAAGTTTAAAATCGGATCAAAAATGACAGCCAGCGCAAATATATAAATTAGAGATATAAGAAGGATCAATTTCGTTAGGTATAACAATATATAATAATATTAATAACAATATCATTGTTAATAATAATCAAAAAAGCTGAGGAACAGTCTATGCTAGAATTGAGTATAATTATTTTCATGCCAACAAAGTACATTTGAGTCTTTTGACACTAATCTATATTTATGAAATTAAAAAGCGTGATAAAATAGAGTTTTTTGTAGTTTCTTTCGGCGTCTGAACTTAGTGCCGATTTTTTGATCCGTAGTAAACTCGAGAAATGGTCAGATTTGTACCAAATGGTTAAAAGAATGCCCAGATGCGTTTTCTGAAACATAGTTAAGCTAACCAATTGTCAAAAAAGTGACTATTTGTTTAAAAATTTAACCTTTCCACCTGGTCAGGTTAACAAAATGGTGGATGGTTAACTCTAGTGTGAACAGCTGTTTCATTGCTTTTGTGTAACATTTGAAGTAGATAATTTAAAGTTTCATTATAAAGTAATTTATATAATACAATTTTTTAAATAATTACAATGTAAACAAATTAAGTATTGCTCTTTATTATATTTTTAGTAATATTTTTGTTTATGAATTTTGTTTTTTATAGGAATTATATTATTCATAAGTATTCCATTGTAAAGTATATCAAGTTCGTACAAATATTTCTTGGGCTTGTAAAATATATTAAAACCAAGAATTCAATTATAATAACAAATAATATTTAAGACAAGACGAATTAAAAAACAAATACTATTACAAAACGTTTACAAGAAATAATAATGGACTCAGATGTTCGAAAGAAGCTCGAGCCTTGTTTTTTTGTAATGTTTGTTTAATTTCACGAATTATGGACCCTGACACATTTTACTCGGAATGATCACACAAAAAAAAATCTCCGGAATCAAAAGTATTCTATTATACAATACAATTCATTTTACTGGTAACATAAACAACTATTGATAAATTTAATCACAGTAGATTTTGTCATTAAAAAACAAATTGCGATTGTAACCATTAGTTTGTGTATTAGTAATAGTTAAATTGACAAAAGTAAAAATCCAAAACGATTGACACAATATTTTGACTACGTGACAGCTAGTAATATCAAAATGAGACTTCAGAGGTAAAGGAACTGTGAAGGGACTATATCATATATGATACATTGGTAACTTTAAAGAGTACAAAGGCCAACCTAACATAAATCTGTATTTTGGCATACCGTTCGCAAGCGAAAAGTTTTCCTCTTATTTTATATTTTATTGCTAGATGTTTTAAAGCGACTATGGCTCAGTTGGTTGTGTGGTCGGATTTCGCGTCGATATCCATAGGTTCAAACTTACCTATCCAATCTATAATCAACCTTTTTTTTTTACATAGGGAAATGCATTTAGGCACCGTCCTCCTATGCGGGGGCAGGGAGGGTGTGTGGGACTAACACTAGGGAAGGAGACCCTAGCGACTACGCACTATAATCCTATGAGTGACCGTTCCACCGCTACATAAGGAGGGCAACACGGGATCACAAGCATACACCGCGACATACCCCCTGGACGGATGACCCAACCCGAAGGCCAAGTCCCTACCCGCAAAAGGACTAGTCCCGGTCAACCAAGACTAAGTCCCCCGACGGCTTCCCCAGTACAATGGAAGTAAAACAACATCATAAGGAAACCATAACATACTGATAGCGCATTTTTTAATAACTTTGAAAACCTGTCGCTAAGCTGCAATTTGTGTGTTCTGGCAGCATCAAGAGAGAGTTATTGCCTTCAGGCTTAATGTGTTTGCCACCCTGAACCACATATTCACTTAACATCAGGTGAGATTCTTGGGACTTCAACCTGATTGTTATGCAAGATTTTATAAAATATTTTTCTAAGTTTTCAAAATTAAACATTTTTAAGTTTTCTTTAACAATGTATTAATGTATTAATTAATGTAATAAAATTTTACAAATTATTATTTTTTTTTAAATAAAATGCCACTTAGCCACATTTATTACCAATCAAGAAAATTGGCAGGTTAGCGATAACAATAATGAATAAAGTGAATGTATAAAAATAATAATTTGAAAAGGGTATGATGAATGGATTTAAATTATAACTAATATAAACGTCTAAGGAATGAGTATTCTAGGAGTTGCATGTAAACAAGTATGAAATAATCAAAATCCGATGACAACTCAATAACAAACTAAAAGCAGTCTAAAAGTAAATTATACTAAAACTAAATTCACCTATGATCTTTATAACGGGTTTTTTAGACTATCTAATCATTTAGCGCAAACAATAATTGTTTAATCCAACCTAATGGACGAGTGCATACAAATTTACATAGTCGTAAAATCTGTGATAAGCTTTTTTAGTATAAAACGAATGTTCAAAACTCTCATCTCACATTGTTGTTTCTCTTCTAACAACTTGAATATTTTAATCATGGCATTTGATTACCAAGGTGACATTCAAGAAATAACAACAGAACAGTTAAATTTTGTCAGCAAGATTTTAAAAGATCGGGGCTTCAAACCATGTAGAGTATTCGTGGAACAAGCAGGTAATGCTAATATGGTGGCTAATATCAAAAGATTTATTGTAAACGATGAAAAAGGTGAATTTAAGTTTATAGCAAAGATTGCACCATCTAGTGAGTTATTGAGAATGTCGTTTAATACTATGTACCAGTTCAAAAATGAACATATTATGTATAGTGAAATTTTACCCAAGATGCAACAAACTCAATCCAAATCTGGAATACCGACTAAAGATGGATTTCGGTTTGCAACTTGTTTCGGTTCTTGTATTGAAGCACCTAACGAGATTTTACTTTTGGAAGACTTAGAAACTGCTCATTTTGTTCCCTGCAATAGAGAAGAGCCAATGTCTAATGAATACATGAAGCTTGTTCTTAAAAGATTTGCTGATTTTCATGCCCTTTCTTATAAATTAAAGCAGGATGAATCGCAGTCATATGCTGCATTAAAAAATAGTTTGACTGATCTTTGGGCATTATCCGATAATTTAGAAGAATCCTTAGAATACTTTGGTGAATTTGAAAAAGATGTTTTATCAATTTTGGATAATGATAAGTACAAAAAGGTTTTAGATGGAATTGTTAGTCAAATACCTAATTTTAGTATGGATTTGAACAAATCCGATGGTGATTCGAAGTTCTCAGTAATCCAGCAGTGCGATTCCTCTGCTGGCAATATTATGTTCAGATTTGAAGTAAGTAAATATTTTGATACCTCTTTGTTTTTTTGTAATAATGTGATTTCTTACTTATACAATATTAGTCTCTTTGATATAAATTCAGTAGTTGAGTAGAATTCAATTAATTTCTATATTTGATGTAGTTTTTCATTTACATAAATAACCGTTCATTGAAACAAATACTAATGCTAGTTAATTTAATGATTTTAAAACAACCTACAAATTTCTATAGAAATCATAAAAAAAATATAATTCTATAAACTGTAGCATGTAATTTTTATTTTTGTTGGAAGTAGAATATCAATATTTGAATATTTAATACTTTGTATTACAGGGTCAAAGACCAGTTGAATCTATTCTTATAAACTATCAATCAGCCAGAGTCGCTAGTCCAATTGGTGACATTCTTTACATGATTTATAACAGCACTGACCATAAGACAAGATCGAAATATTTCCGCGAATGGATTGAATACTATTATACAGAATTAGATAAAGTCCTTACGAAATATGGACTTAAAATTGACTCTGTTTATCCTAAAGAACAACTAAATCTCGACTTGGGACGGTACAGTAAACTTATTTTGGGACTATCAGTTTTCGCTTCTAATACACTGATAAGAAAACCGGAGGCTATGCAGAAAATAAAAATGGCAGTCGAAAATAATAACATGACCGATTTAATTGAAGCATTTAAACTTTCGAATTTGGACGCAAACTCAAAAGCAATAGTCAAAAGTAAAATTGAAGGATGCATTGATACATTCATCGAATTTGGTTCGTAGACGTAAAATTTACAGATTTACTTTGACAGATTCTGTTTACCCGTGATTAATCGTTCGAAGTATCTTTTGTAGTTTTGAACATGTAGAATTTTAGATCATTTATTTATTGAATATATTTTGTTCATAAATGCGTGTAATCTTTCTTTTTACCGTTAAAATAATCTTCCTTTTTTATGAGGGACAACATCTTTATGTAACACCACGTTAACGAGGATGACAGACGAGCTATATGAGACTGAACCAAAACCTTAGCACTCATTACCAAGGGTCAATTATCATTGTCCCGCGAAAGAGGCTTCGTGCAACTTCAGCTACAATTGTAATTTTTTGACGAGGTTTGGATTTACAGGATTCCCTGTGGATCCTGAAAATTTAATTCAGAAACGAGCTAATTGTTGTTACACTGTACGTTCTTGTGACAAGTTCTCACTTGTGAAAAAAAACGATAACACAGACACACAAAAGAAAAGTGGAACTGTCCAGACACTTTGCACATCGTTTCCTATGGTTCTCGACCTGCTGATTACGAATCCGGGGTCAAAAAAAACTTTCATGGAGACATTTTTTTTAAATCGCGAAAAAAGGTGAAAACACAAAAAATACAAGAAAAGTAAATATAAATCATGGGATGAAAGTTTAAAATCGGATCAAAAATGACAGCCAGCGCAAATATATAAATTAGAGATATAAGAAGGATCAATTTCGTTAGGTATAACAATATATAATAATATTAATAACAATATCATTGTTAATAATAATCAAAAAAGCTGAGGAACAGTCTATGCTAGAATTGAGTATAATTATTTTCATGCCAACAAAGTACATTTGAGTCTTTTGACACTAATCTATATTTATGAAATTAAAAAGCGTGATAAAATAGAGTTTTTTGTAGTTTCTTTCGGCGTCTGAACTTAGTGCCGATTTTTTGATCCGTAGTAAACTCGAGAAATGGTCAGATTTGTACCAAATGGTTAAAAGAATGCCCAGATGCGTTTTCTGAAACATAGTTAAGCTAACCAATTGTCAAAAAAGTGACTATTTGTTTAAAAATTTAACCTTTCCACCTGGTCAGGTTAACAAAATGGTGGATGGTTAACTCTAGTGTGAACAGCTGTTTCATTGCTTTTGTGTAACATTTGAAGTAGATAATTTAAAGTTTCATTATAAAGTAATTTATATAATACAATTTTTTAAATAATTACAATGTAAACAAATTAAGTATTGCTCTTTATTATATTTTTAGTAATATTTTTGTTTATGAATTTTGTTTTTTATAGGAATTATATTATTCATAAGTATTCCATTGTAAAGTATATCAAGTTCGTACAAATATTTCTTGGGCTTGTAAAATATATTAAAACCAAGAATTCAATTATAATAACAAATAATATTTAAGACAAGACGAATTAAAAAACAAATACTATTACAAAACGTTTACAAGAAATAATAATGGACTCAGATGTTCGAAAGAAGCTCGAGCCTTGTTTTTTTGTAATGTTTGTTTAATTTCACGAATTATGGACCCTGACACATTTTACTCGGAATGATCACACAAAAAAAAATCTCCGGAATCAAAAGTATTCTATTATACAATACAATTCATTTTACTGGTAACATAAACAACTATTGATAAATTTAATCACAGTAGATTTTGTCATTAAAAAACAAATTGCGATTGTAACCATTAGTTTGTGTATTAGTAATAGTTAAATTGACAAATGGATATAGTAACTTTGACTACGAATTAAAAAATCGGCCCTTAATCAACTGTATAAATGGTAGGGTCTCTATGGAATTAAGGTTAAGGACGCTTCGAATGAAGGTCAACTTCCAACTAGTCTGCTGTTTGGGAAATTTCTTAAGGGACTGTTATTATTTCTTTATCTCACTATGGAACAAGTTATGTTAAATTTTGTGAGACAAAATGGGTTTTTTCGCTTATAAGGTATTTTAAAACTACTTATTGTCATGTCTATAGTTTAGATTGTATAGAACCTAATTGTATGTTTCAAAAAAGAAAATTGTTTAGTAGTAACGTAAACGCTTCCGTGCCATCTAATTTTTGATTAATTGATTGATTCAATCGAAAGATATCCACTGCTGGTCATAGGTCTCTCCCAAAAACGGGGGGATTGCCATAATCACCACGCTTGGCCGGAAGTTTGGCGATCGCAGTAACAGTTTGTGGTGCTCAGAGGACGCTGCTGCCCATTCCCTGGTTTATCTCTTAGTAGCCTTTTACGTCACCCACATAAAGATATAGAGTGGTATTATTCTTAGATGGTACCACATGATTACCAGTTAATATTAATTAATAGGTAAATATCTAATTTATCATATTATAAATACTGATATTTGTTTTATGACTATCGTTAATGTTTTTAGCACTATAAGGATTGATATTATAGTCACTCGGGGGCAAAGGAAATGCCGTATGATATAATAATTTGTTATCATACACGAAAACTCTATAAATGATAAGTAAACTCACTTGCACATACATAAGTCATAAACACTACAAACGTCACTATTTCAAGATAACAATGTTTGCTTGATTGCAGTCTCCTTGTAAATAATCGTCTTTAGCTGTCAATTATTTATTATAATCATTTTAGTCTGTTGTCTAAATGGACATTTGAAAAAATAAATGGGTTAGAAAAAAAAAACCCTGAAATTGGGTTACCACCTTCCAATATTATTTACTTTTCTGAGTAGTTAATGTAATGATAATGTTTTCAAATTAATTTGATGTAGAACTTTTCTTTTATTTCTTTATTTGAAAATAAAGGGTACTATTGGATAAGGCCAGAAGAAGATCAATTAAAGATCAATATTATTTACATTTCTGAGTAGTTAATGTATTAATTTTATTTTTAAATTAATTTAACGTGGAACTTTTAATTGCGATTATAATCTTTTTTACATGATATCTCTCTTGAAACTATTTCCTAACTTCGATGATGATATTGCTTTATAATAAACCGAATTCTAAACAACTGTCGATAAGCCCTTGAACTTTATTTACGTATAGCATAGTGTGATTAAAGTCGTATTTGTGAATACCATTTGAAGAGTCATCTCCATTCATGATCGTTTCTAACGTTTCATTAACTTTACTAGCTTCTTCTGTGTTCATTGTCAGTACTGTAGCCGCAATAACTGCCTGCCCGAATATCTGTTTACTATATCTCTTCATGTCAGCATCAAATTTCTCTCTGGGATATAAATAATTAGCCTTCAGTCCAAAGTTTGAAAGGCATCTATCGAGCTCCGAATGATAATAGTCTAACCATTCGTGAAAATGTTTTGAACGCATGGTATAATCTGTGCATGTGAAGATCATGTATAGGATGTCACAAACCGGATTATTCTCTTTCGATTGTTGATAGTCGATTAACATAGATTCTTTTAGGTTTTCAGCCTGCAATAAAAGCATACATTTAGATCGTCTTTTGAATTGGATCAGTATTGGTGTTGCTTATTATACCTGCAAATACATATGTTATAAAAAGTTTTTTTTTTTTTTAATTTTTTTACCAATATCAAAAACAAATCATGTTGTTATGTAAAAGATTTTTAATTATAAAAAGGCCCTTGTTTTTTGAAAATTGCCATAACTTTGTTAGAATTGGGCAGATCGAGAAGTTTTCTTTTTAAATTTGTATAATTAATTTACATGTAAATGTAGTGAAAAAGAAATCAAATAATAAAAAAAATCAGCCTATTCTGGGATTTTTTTAAGTACATGTAATTACGATTTTCTTTGAAAAATACATAGCTGTTTTTGAGGCCGGTAAAAACATTTGAAACAATTTTCGGTATCGTTGTTCATAGGTTAAAAAAACATAATAAACTTTCAGCCAAATCTAAAGGGGCCGGGATCATAAGTGTTCGATTTGGTATGGAATGCCCACTGTGGCGTCTGAGACCTATCTGAGACCCGTGACAGATTTGTTGAATGGGACCCCAGTAAAAATTGTTACGCTGTAATTTGACTTTAATAAATCACTAAAGTGTTTAAATATTTAGTTGTGTCTAACTTTAATTGTAATTATAATTTTACACTTCTTTGTTAAAAATGTTAGAATACTTCTGAGCTCCCAGCTTCGAGGGTCGTGGAATTTTGCCAGCTCTATGACCCTATAGTTTCACCACTAAATGCCCTATATTTAAATGTACCAGAATTTAGCCATTTAGGCTGGCATTATGATTCAAAGTGTCAATTGAATCTTATCTTTCAGCGGACATCATCGTTATTGGACTGTACTTTATTTAATATCAGATGAAGGTGCCCTCCTCGAAACAAAATAAACAGTTCGCTAGTTTAAATTTACGATAATTAAAATACTCACATCATCAAATTTAAACATAAAGTTATTTATCCAGGCATCGCCATGTTGAATCACTGAATGTTTTGAATTCATCTCGGTTTTTATGTTTTTCATTGCTAACGGCGTAAATTGAGTGACTGCACCCCTTAGAACACTTTTACGTTTGGCGCCTTCTAATAACTTTTCTGTTTCTTTCTCTAGATTCTCTAAATGGGGTAGTAATTTATTTTGTCCGTCGGAACTTAACATATCAACTAAATTATTTGTCAAAGCTTTAAAAGTTTCTGGTTCTTTATTTTTCAATGCATATGACAATGAATGTAAACATGCAAAGTTTTTTCAGAAGGGATTTAACGCACTCGTTTGAGAGAGATTTAAATCTGTCTAATAAAATAAAATTATAAACTTGTAAATCTTCAAGTAAGATGACTTCGTGCGGGGCCTCTATAGTAGATCCGTAGCATGCAGCGACTCTAAGTCTGTCTTCATTTGGTACTTCAGCAACTGCTTGTAACTCTTGGAATTTTGATAAAACGTCCACGTACATATGATGTTCTTTCTTGAATGTATTATGAGTATTTATCAGATTTCTAACATTTTCATTCTGGGGTGCTATTTTAGCGATCATCTTGAATACACCGTTGTTATTATTAATCGTGATTCGTTTTAGACTTGCTGTAAAATTATCACCCGCTTTACCTACTGGTTCTAATATGACATTAGTATTGTTAAAGCCCCTTCTTTCTATAGCCTCTCGAATAAATACCAGTTGGCGTTCACTGATACCATCGATCGCACCCTCAAATTTGAGACTCATATTGGCAAACTTATCACTTTGTAGTAAGAAGTAATTGATTCTTCCATCATTTTATACAAAAATGTTATCATTGACAGGATTTCATTGTCTGATAACGATGAGTTATAATGATTAATAGTGTGTATCATAAACTTCGAATCAACAGAACCCAATAGTTTATTCTAATATAGTCTGTTACTTTAGAACATATCAAATGAACAAGTTAGTATTTAAAACTAGCTGTGTGCCCGTGGCTGCACCCTCATTTGATATATCCTTCACTGCATTTTATTTTATTTTTTTGGTACTAATAAAAAGCAAAAAAAATACTTCTCACAAATTTAAATACCTGGCACTAAAACTGTGCGTTGAATCGGATTTTATTTGAAATTTCATGAGTATATTATTTTTTTTTACGAGGAACTATAAATATTTTCGAGAAACAAAAGTCAAACTTAGGGTAAGTTACGCGAAGTAACTTCAGTTATCCAACAAAAAAGTCCCGTCAAAATTGGTTCAGCCGTTCCGGAGATTTCCCGGAACAAACAGTCAGACAGATTAGAAATTTAAAATTTGTATTCTTGGTATAGGTATTACATATATGTACATCCTTGTATAATAATTTTATTTATTTAGCAAAAAATTGTTATTTTGATATTACAACTATAATTTTATTGATTAGTAAGTATAGTTTTTCTATTGATCCATAGGAATTTGGACAATATTAACAAAAACCTTAGTTATAAAATCTTTCTCTCTCTTTTGACTAACTTTTTTGTTTCGTGACGGAGGGTAATAGAGGGGGCTATGCTCGAAGTTTCCTTGGGTGATCTAATTAGAAATAAGGTGGTCCGCAGAAGCACCAAAGTAACCTAAATTACCCGAAGAATTGCCCTAAATAGCAATGGGCTGGGCATATTGCACTTAGAATCGATGCTTGATAGAGTCAACGGGCTCTTGAATGGCTGCCACGCACGGGAACAACAATGTCCAGCAGTGGACATCTTTCGGTTGATTAGTTGGATGAAGGATCTTACTTCCTGTAGACATTTATACATATTATACACATCATAATTCTTAAGACATATTCCCAAATAAATTTCTTTGGGCTTTCTCTACTTTTCCATTCTTACAAAGTGCCTTCAGGACTCGCCCCTAAAGTTACAGTAAAGCTGTGAAGGCCCTTCCGGTCGAAAGCATTATCTAGGTTAGAAAAAAAAAACATTTATATTTATTAATATTTTACCCACATTGCATTCCTTTCAACTCATGTCTCGTGTCATTACGACAAACGCTTTCCTATCTACAATTCTGGTGTTTTTTAAAACGTCCTCTTGACTTTATCCATTCTTGTAATTCCACGAATCCGCCATGACATTCGTATCTCAGCTACAAGCAATTTTTTTTTCTTTCTATTTTTTATTTTAGTAGCCCAGCATTTTAATTTATAGGATATGATAGGCCCTATAATAGACTTATGAATCCTGCCCTTAATGTAAGGGGCATCCCGGAGTCGCAAATCATATCAGCGGCCTGTAATTTATAGCGATAAACAAATTATTCGGTCTAGTCTTCAAATTTGCAATCAGGAAAACTATATTATATATTTTTTTTTATCGGGAATGACAAATTGACACTTCTACTTTATTTATTTATATACATTGATGTATAAGATTAGTAAGAAGATTTGCTCGGTATCTATTTTGGATAATTATCATGACGTCACTAAACAATCACCTTAAGTGAATAACATTTCAATTAGTCACTAATATTAACCACTTACCTTTTTTTTTACATGGTATAGGCTCAGTGTTTTGACCATAATCTCACCTGATGTTAAGTCACGTTGTTGTCCAGGATGGTAAGTAGACTAAGCCTAGCGGACCACAAATACAAATCTATATACACATATAGACATTATAGTATTAAATAAAAGGAATAATATTAATAATAAAGCCTTTATTTAGACAGTTTACTGTATACTAACTACATGTTTTCACTAAATTAGTATTTTGCTTTGTCATCCGTCTGTGTGCCTTTTTTTGACGAGGTGAAAGCATTTACGCTCTACCCTTACCAAGTTCATTAGGAAAAATAGTTCTCCCCAATGAAGTTGGTAGCGCGGTGTGTGAGGGACGTCTCACACACCAGCGTGGGACTCGCCCGGCGAGAAGCGCCAGAAATACCCACTAAACCCCCCGGGGCCACCCACCGCATTGAAGAGACGATACGGGATCGGTGTCATAAGCACCGCGTCGTCCCCTACGGCAGACCCAACAGGGCCACGTCCTCTCAATTAGCCCGTTGGGGATGAGAGGGAAGTCGCTGCCTGACCCGCAGGCTCTCTCCCCCCCACCTCTTCGCCCGATTCTCGTAAGAGAATTTTCATCCGGGGGAAGGGGTGGTTATAGACTGACACACAATCTCTCCACCCCTCCCCCGCAATCGCTGGAGGCACACCTCCGCCAGATGAAGGAAGGTCCCTCTCCTCCATTCGTCTTACAATGACAAGACGTAGTGACAAGAGGGGCCTTGAAGAAATGCCATCTGCTGGCTGTTGCGGTGGGGGAAGGATTTGCACGAAATGACGACGTGCCCTCCCCCGACCGGCTCTCCTACGACGAGGCGGATCCCCCTCCTTCTTGTTACTTGTTGGTAGGTTCCTGTTTCCGCAGCAGGGAGCGACGCGGTGCTTGCGAAAGCCATCCCGTATCGCCCCCATCCCAAATGCGGCGGACGGCCCTGGGGGGTTTAGTGGGTATTTCCGGACGCTTCATTTCCGGGCGAGTCCCACACTGGCACGGAGTCGTCCCTCTGTGCTCCCTTACCTATTGCATTGGAGGACTTCGGTCTCACTAATGCAATAGGTAAGGGTAGTGCGTAAATGCATTCCCCTTGTCAAAAAAAAAAGGTTCCTGTTTCCGCAACTAGACACATTGGCAGTCCGTTGTGTGCGTGCAGGATCAGCCAGCTACTCGAACCAGCCCAGCTCCTTCCAGTAGCACAGAAGCCTCCTGGGGCGATCACAAGCTTCCTGGAGCGACATCATTTGCTTGAGGGTTTTTGCCCGTTGGTTGACTACTCCCGTGCATTCCAGGATCACGTGGGTCGTAGTCTCTTCTTCTTCCAGACATCCCCTTCTCATGGGGCTATCTGTCAGACCTATTGTAAATAAATATTTGTTAAGTGAGCAATGTCCCGTCATTACACCCACCACTAGGCGAAGATTAGTGCGAGATAAGCTGAGCAGTCTCCGGGCCAAGCTCCGTGATATTTACGGAACAGCTTGTTTAGAATGTCTACAGCCAGGAGTGTTAGCCCATCTGTCACTGTGAATGCTGTGGGTGTATTGACGCAACCATGATCTAAAAGTACTGTAAGCAAGAGGAAGATATGGCAAAGAGCCTGCCAATTCACGGGTCCGAAACGTGTAAGTATGAGGTTACCAAACGATTCCTTCAATAAATCAATTGAGGCACGAGTTGTGTGACATGTTACGCCGTCTTGTTGAAACCACAGCTCCTGCACATCATGGTTCTTCAAATGATGTACGAAAAAGCCAGTAATCATGGCTCTGTAGCGGTCACCATTCTGACTTTCAAACTTCCTCTAATATACTCATTCCTAATCCTGTCCGTTCTTGTTACCCCACACATCGCATCTCAGCTGCATGTAATCTTCTTTCGTCCGTCATCTTTATGGGGTAACACTCTGATCCATTCAAGACGAGAGGTCGTATTATGTTCTTGTAAATCTTCCCCTTTAATTTAAAGGGGATTTGCGCATTACACGTAGTAGCCGTAACATGCCGCAATTTCATCCATACTGCGTTAATTCTGTGCTTTACCGGCCGGTCTATTTCGCCATTGCTTTGCAGGAGTGAGTCGAGGTACTTGAACTCGGGGCAGGTTGGTATTGAAGTGCCATCTAGTATTATAACAGTTGAGCTAGAGGTGCCGCCGAAATCACATTGCTAGTATATATACATTTACGATAATTCAAATACTCACATTATCAAATTTAAACATAAAGTTATTTGTCGCCATGTTCAATCACTGAATGTTTTGAATTCATCTCGGATTTTACAGTTTTTACTGCTGACTACATAGATTTAGTGACTGCACCTCTTAGAACACTTTTACGTTTGGCGCCTTCTACTAAATTTTCTGTTTCTTTCTCTAGTTTACCTATATGAGGTAGTAATTTATTGTGTCCGTCGGAACTTAACACTTGCACATACATAAGTCATACACAAACACTAGAAATATCACTATTTCATGATAACAATATTTGCTTGATTGCAGTCTCCTTGTAAATAATCGTCTTTAGCTGTCAATTATTTATTATTAACACCTCAGTCTGTAGTCCGTTTAAATAGACATTTGAAAAAAAAAACCCTGAAATTGGGTTACCACCTTCGATCATCAGTTGCTATTGTTTATCGAAAATTTAGAACCACGTTTATGATATTTCTTTAATTAAAATTATTCGTCTTTAATTGACTGTCTACGATTCAAGAATATTAACAATTTATCCTGCTGCTTGGATCGTTTTAATTTGCTAGATCGTCACAATATTTGTACATATAATATTTGACTATATAATAGTCTTTGATATTACCTATAATTAATCTATTTTTAGTTACTTCATTCAATTGATTTCCTCGATTGCAATTAGAATCTTTTTTAACGAACCTTTTTATATTTAACAATAACTGTGTGCTCGCAGTTTTGCCCGAGTTTCATAAATATTTTTCACTGCGTAATATATTTTTTTTGCTGCCAACATTAAGCAAATATAATTCTCACAAATTAAAATACCTTCCAGTAAAACCGTGCATTGAATCGGATTTTATTCATTATTTTATGACTTCTACTCTTTTTATATAGTAATTTTACTGAATGAATTACAAGATCTTAGGAACAATTACCTAATCATTCGTTCGTAATTGTCTATAACAATAATAATTATTATTCTCTATAATTACTTATTCTATGAAGAAACTAATAATCAGTTTTTGAAAACATTTTTATGCATGCTCAAAAACAATTTATGTATGATACATGTTTTGTTGTAGGAAATGTATCTATGTCCTAATTAGCGAGTTAAGGATCAACCATTTTTGATAACATGTAAATTACAATTACCATGAATTGATAAATGTTTATCATAAATTTACGTGATATTATCATTTACGATATGATTACAGAATGATCTATTATGAACTGTAAGTATGATTCATTTGTGAGTTATTATACAATGTATTATTCAAATAGTTGAGTGATTGTGTTATCGGCCATCGTGGTAATCGACAGGTGTTCAAATCCAATCCTATGATTTATTTTTTTTGTAACATAGCTAATGTTGTAGACCGAAAGGCCCGTTACAGCTTCCCCGTAACTTTGGGGGCGAGTGCTGAAGGGACTCGCCGCAAAGGTAACTAGCACAAGAGCACCAAAGTGGTACGAACCCCGGCTTGGCCGTTACCTTTGTATGAAAATACTATCGGAATTTTGATCCTAGTTAATCCCTAATTATTTTATTTGTTACAATTAAAAGGTTCGTTATAGGACCTATATACCTGCGTGTTGTGTGCAGGAGTGTGAGTGCAGTGTTGTGAGTGTACTAGATAACTGCCCTGGGATGTTATAATTTTTTCAGAACATTTTTTTACATGGTATAGGCTCAGTGCTTTAATCACAATCTCATCATAATCTCTGATGTCAAGTGACGATGTGGTCCGGGATGGGAAACACACTATGCCTAGAGGTACTGGTTCTCAAGTGATGCTGCCGGAACACACCTATTGGTATTTGCCGACAGGTTTTCAAACTTAAGAGTGGTAGAGCTACCCAGATGGGCATTATTAGAAAATACCCTACCACCATGCTATCGTTTCCTCACGATGTTTTCCTTCACCGAAAGCTCAGGATTATTTTAGAGTTAAATAGGTGGGTTTGAACCCGCGTTCGTTGACGTAGAATCCGGACGCACTATCCCCACAACAGAGACCCGAAACAAGTGTAGCAAACTTTTGCTGATGATGTGGCGTTCCTCAGTTGTAACCATCATCCAGCCGAGGCGAACAAATTGTTGCAAGCTCAACTTAATGTCACCAAAGCTTGGCTGACAAAGTGGCGCATAAAAGTAAGTCCCCCACAGTCCCACCATATCACATTCACCCTAAGACGTGAAACTTGTCCTCCGTTCAACCTAGGCCTCGACACATTGCCACAAACAACCTGCGAAAGGTACATTGGGTTCCACTTGAACCGTACGATGACAAAAAAAAAACCACATAAAAACGAAGCGCAATTAAATTAACCTAAGATTTAAAAACCTACTCTGGCTCCTAGGTTGACAGTCCTGGGGGTGCCTGGCCAAAGGTGCTGCCGGCTCCACGCAGGGGTCGTGCGGAGCATGGCCGTCTATGGGGCACCGGTGTGGGCGCCTGTAACATTCGTGTGCTGCAGTCAGTGCAGCGCACTGTGGCGCTAAGGGCGATACGCGGATACCGCACGGTGTCCGTGATGGCGGCCTGTGTGCTCGCCGGCTCCCTGTCGTGGGAGCGAGAAGCGGAGGTGCTCGCTACCGTGTACCGGCACTCGGCAGCGAGGAGGGATGGTGGTGGGCTCCGTTTGCATCCGGCGGAAGTTAGAGAGGAGAGACTGGAGAGGCGGGAAGAGGAGATGGTGAGGTGGGGGGAGGACCTGGCGGATGTGCGCTACGGGCGGCCTACCGTAGACGCAATCCGTCCGGTCCTCCGGGAGTAGGTAGGGAGGAGGCACGGTTCCCTAACTTTCAGGCTTGTGCAGATACTATCCGGACATGGTTGTATCGGATGGTATCTGCACAAGATAGCCAGGAGGGAGCCGCTGCCAGGGTGGCACCACTGCGCCGCGGCGTAAGATACGGCGCACCATACCCTTGCGGAGTGAGCTGCATGGGAGGAGCCGCGTCGGGCAGGTGGCGGTGGTGGGGCCGGATTTCTCGCTGCCGGCGGTGGTCAAGACCATAGTCGGCAGCGAGGAGGTCTGGGGGGTGGTTGCCTCCTTCTGTGAGCGAGTTATGCGACAGAAGGAAGCAGCGGAGAGAGGGCGGAAGGAGGATCCGGGGGCTGATCCTCGTCGAAGGAAGAGGCTCAGGGTGAGATGGGCACGCTACGTGCGGAGTTTATTCCGTATGTAGGCGTGCCGGGGGGTGTTGGTGTTGGTTTTGGGGGGGTTGTTTTTGTTTTGTTTTGTGGTGTGTTTGTGTGTATTTGTTTTCTTCTTTTTTCTCTCTGTTCTTCTAGGTATCCCTCTCCTTCCTACGTCTTGTCGATTAAGACAAGATGAATGAAGGGGAGGGACCTATTTCTCTTTCATAGGAGTGGCGGGTTTCTTCTTCTTTTCTCTATGCCCGCCACTGCTCTGTCCCAATCTTGTGTTTTTTCTTTTTTATGGGGGGCAGGAAGTATATCCTGCCCCCTGGACTTTCGACCATTGGTCGTGCCTCTCTTTGAGGGGTGGGCTAAGAGGGGGGGGGGGTTTGTTCTCCCCTCCCATCCCCCTCGGGCTATTGCACGGACGAGGCCTGGTGGTCTTGCCGCAGGGAGCGACGCGGTGTAGTGCTAACGCAATCCCGTATCGCCCCCATCCCAAATGCTGCGGGCGGCCCCGGGGGGTTTAGTGGGTATTTCTGGACGCTTCGCGTCCTTGCGAGTCCCACACTGACACGGAGTCGTCCCTCCGTGCTCTCTTACCTATTGCATTGGAGGACCCCGGTCTCACTAATGCAATAGGTAAGGGTAGTGCGTAAATGCATTCCCCTCGTCAAAAAAAAAAAGAAAAAAGGTTGACAGTCTATCCCTATCCCTATCCAACAAGCTAAGAGTATATTGCCTCATAATAAAACTGTTCTGGACATATGGTATCCAACTGTGGTCGACAGCCAGCTAATCCAACACTATGTGCCTTCAGAGAGCATAAAACAATATACTACCAGTACTATCATCGGCGCCTTGGTATGCTCGCAATTCGAAAATCCATGAGTATCTGGAAATCTCGACCATCTCAGACGAAGTCAAACGTTACTCAGCCAACTATAAGGAACGCTTGTCAACTCACCCAAATCCGTTATCCCAAGTGCTCTTACAACCAAATCCGATTGGAAGACTCAAGAGAGCTGATGTGCTGCCTTACTAAGGGGAGATGGAGCAGTGGCTCTACTTCGTCAAACCGCAACTTCTTGCAACTCACCTGATCATAGTCTAGAAGACTGATCGCAGGTCTAAAATTAACGGGAAAAAAAACACTATTCCTTACTTTATCTATCATTCTTATGCCAGCTATACTTATAAGACTTCTCATCTCTACTGCATTAATCTTGCTTTCATGTTTCTTCTGCCAGACCATGCACTCACTACCTTACATAAGTGTTGAGACTAACACAACCCGGTGCACAGCCAAACATGCTTTTTTTAGTTACATTCTGGTTGCACATAAAATTACGCACTTGTTATTCACAATTCGCAAGTTATTTACTTGATTCCCTAACACAACTCTTTGCTCAATATCACGGTCACAGTTTCCATCTCTGGTAACCAATGACACCAAGTAAACAAACTCTTCCACTTGTTCCACTCGTTCTCCATCAATCAAAACTGCACATTCTTTCACACTTTTTTTTTCAAAAACCATTACTTTTGTTTTACTAACATTTACTTTAATTCCTGTCTTTGTTACGGCTCTTTCCAAAATGCCACTCTTGCAACTCCTCCGCCAATGATGCCAGTATAACCTAGTCATTAGCGTATACGATGCATTTGACAGTCAAACCATTCATTTTAAGCTCATGATCATTCTCTTTCAAGTCTTTCAAGCAATTGTCTATATACAGAGTAAACAGCCATGGCAACGCTACACATCCCTGTCTAACACCTTTATCAATGCTAAACCAGTCCGTCTAGGCTCCGTTTACCCTAACACAAGCACTAGAACTCTCGTAGAGTGATCTCAGTGCTCGTAACAAGTTGCCACTCACCAAGTATATAAACAACGTCGCTCACAAATCATTCCTTACCACACTATAAATAAGCTTTTTCCAAATCCACGATAGCAGATGTTTTTAATCAATGATGAAAATAACTGAATTACGGGCAATATTCATTTAAAATGAACATATTATTATGAATGTTATTAAGGTTAACATGACATTGTAATTAAATGCTAAAACTGTAAACGAAAGAAAAAAAAACGTGATTTGCATTAAAACCACATAATGTAATTACAATAAGAGTGATAGTTTCATACAAAAAGTCGCTTCACATTGAAGTAAAAAAAATATATGTGTGTGTGTTCGTAACACGGAATTACATAATGTATACCAATAGCCCTACGTGACTTTTAAGGCCGTCTTGAAATAACTACTTTCCACCTGTGACTATTGCCGTTCTGATTGTTTTATTTCTATGTCAACCTATATCAGTGATAATAAAATAATTTTGTTGTCTTGGATTAATTTACAATAACAGTATTATATATAAGATATCGTCACCTGTCATGGCTTAGAATGTTACAGACAATATCTGATATAATTGTAGCCCGATGCAATGTAATAGTTAAAAACTTAAAAACGATTAAACGTAATGACTAAAATAAATTGGGGTCTTCTTTGAAATTGCTTTTTTGAACGGATTTTTTACTTATCTGAAATAAACATTGATCTTAAAATTTCAAATAACATAAACATAACAACATAAGAACTCAAATAACATAAGAATAAATGTTTTCCCTAGATAGAGGTTTCTATTAACAACAAACCATTATTTTACTTGATTTTATACTTGTCTATATAAAAACAAAAACTAGGTACTAAACCACTGGACTAGATGAAGCTATGCCCTGGAGAGCGATGCGTCGTTCGATCGACAAAGTTATTTTTTCATAATTGCAAACTCTTTTTGTATACGAAAATAAACTTTATACGCCAAGAAATAAGAAAGTTATGTATTATTGTGAAATGTCAGAGCATATTTGTGACACAAGTTTAACGAAGGTGCAACACATATAAAGACGCTGCAAGGCAATCCTGAGTTTTATAGTGTAGGTCAAAAGTTTGTTCACATGTAAAGGAAAAGTTTGAAGACAATGGACTACTTCATACAATATTACTTTGATACCTTTCTTCTGAGGAGTTTGTGCGAAACTTTAAAAATTAGGTACTTGTTTTTCTTATTTGATTGCATCTATGCCAATGCTGCGTCGAATGGAGTATATAAATTTTTTTTAGTATTCATAGTATTTGTTACTTTTTTTCTAGAATTATTCGGAAAGTAAATTAAAGCGAAGTATATATTAGTACATTGTAAGACCTGTCATATTCCAAGGATCAGGATGCTGGGCTAGTAAGAAGATAGATGAGAAACAATGGAATGTAGCTTAGATGCGAATGTTGAGATAGATGTGTAAGAATGATTAGTTAGAGGGAGTTTGAAAGCTGGGCCAGTGTTAGAAAAGTTAAACAGGAACCGTTTGTCGTGGTATGGACTTGTTACCAAAGGAGAGAAACACATATGGATAAAACAGTAATGAAAGGACGTGTGGAAGGATGGAAAACAAATAATAATCATATCCTGACTGTATTAGGCTATGGCGTCAAGGATTCGGGTATTGAGGGCGTTGTTGATGAGTCCTCATGTGACTGATATAGCATATTCTTGCATGAAACGTTTTGCATCTAGCTCTACTCTGCAATTCTTTTAAAACCTCCACTGTACCCGATCCGCTGCCAAAGTCTCCCATCATGACGGTGAGTTAGGAACAGAGCACGAGAATTACAATACCAGGTATTGTTTTCATGTTTCGTGATAGTATTTCCAGTACATTTCACTTGTATACAATAACGAAAGTTGATGAACGCAAAGATATCTCAAAAAAAAAAAACAATATAGCTGTTCAATTGATTTCACAAGCTCTACCATAATTAAATAGTATTTATTGATCGTAGCGTTCGCCCTCGAGGTCCGGCGTTCAGACTAAGAAAGTCTGGCGTAAAATCTATCTCTAGTCAAATTTTGTCGTCCGATTTGTAATATTTTCCTTTTGTTACATTTAGGCAAGGCAAATTAAATACTTGAATTTATTTCAATATAATTTATTAGATAATTTGAAATGCACGTTGCTAATTACGTTCTATATGAACGAACCTTGAGGTCATCGATGCGATGTAGTGAATTATTGTATTATAGTTTAAAGGTTTATGGAAAGTATAGCGCTGGACCCTGCTGACATTTTATGTTACAACATGTAATTTTGTTACTTGGAAAGTATTGACATGTTTATAGTAGACATTTTAAATTTTGAGTTATGGTGTTTTTATTAATTTTGCCTGCGAAATGAAAGAAAATTATACTTGTCATTACTACGTAAATTTAGGGGGGGGGGGGCGTTCTTCGCATATACTACAGGTGGTCACCGAGGGCGAGAAAAGGTCGAAATATTTTTAAGAATAGGTCACGTAGTATGGGAACGTTCCTTTATGATCATTCTTAAATGAACACAATTGATAGAGTTAAAAATTAAGAACTTATATTTAGAAATAGATATATGTACCTATATGCATAAAGGCCGGCAACGCACCTGCGATTCCTCTGGTGTTGTGGGCTGCGGTGATCGCTTACCATCAGGTTACCCGCTTGCTCGTTTGCCCCCTATTACATAAAAAAATGATTTAATTTTACCCCATCTATATCATAAGACGACGTGTGTGTTTAATAATTTTCACAAAATTAAAGCTTTAATTTCTCGTAGACATTCTCAGTCTATTTGTTCAAAAGATAGGTAATGATAGCATAATTTATTTCTTTTATATATGTATATCTATACTAATAATAACATTGTAAATTTCACGTGTCTTTTCATAACCGATTTTTGTGAAAAGAATTAGTCTGTCTGTCTGTCTGTTTGGTTGTGCAGGTATTAATTAGAAAGTATTAAGTATATTAAAAAAAGACTGCCTCCTTGGCGCAATTGTATTACGGTACGGCTGTCGTTCTGAGGTCTCGGGTTCGATCTCCGGGTCGCCTCAACTGATATAGGGTTTTTCTACGAGTATCATCCCGGAGTCTGGAGCTTGTGCCCGACATAGCGACAGGCTCGCCCTCTGTTTTGTCTGAGACGGAATTAAGCTCGGCGAAATATGGGTGGTGTTGTTCACTATTTCACCTCTGCCTAACCTTTCGGAGATAACAGGCGTGAGCTTATGTTATATTAAAAATTCAAAAAGTTATTTGTAAACCATATTTCGGAGTATAATTAAAATGTTATTACAATGAAATCGGTCACCGCTATCAAAAGTTATACTAATTCGAATGACACGCGGCGACTTTAGTTTGAAGGAAGAGTTGGTAAGTAAATGCGTTTTAGTTTTATTCGAAAACAAAAAAAATTGATTGATTAAAATTTAAAAAAATGACATCATATAACATCTGTTTATAGTATATAAATAATTAATGTGTAAGACATAGTAGACGGGACGAAACTAAAGGGTGAATATAGGCTGTTTATTACGGCTGTCTATAATTATCTGAATTCCACGCGAGCGAAGTCGCGGACACAGCTAATATATAATAAATACATGTATAAATAAATAAAAAAAGAATATCTTCCAGATAAATCAACGGTCTGTCCCCCGGGGAACAAGTAGGCGAAATCGCGAAATCGTCTCAAATGAAATTTCTCACTCCGAGGCATATAACATACTCGAAAATTTTACCGTCGTTTGCTACATCGTTTTTTTACTTTATCCCTGAAACAAAATAAGGTTGAAATTCCTTCAGGTTCGGGTCCAGGGTTTTTCGTAGAAACTTTCACGCGTGAAATGTATTCGGGAGAGCAAATTGTACCCCAAATAAAGTGTGTGTGTGTGTGTGTGTGTGTGTTTGGAACTCTGGTATGGATACGAGGAGTACCTAAATAAGTTCGTTGAATGGTTTTTACTAATATTACAGATTTCGCATGAATTCACTTTGAATATATAATATTGTTACGTTAAAGATAGATATATAAAATATTTACATTAAAGATAGAAGATACATGTATACTAATAAATAAAATTGAAGCGTACATTTCTTTTTCTAACCTATTTAATGCTGTTGACCGAAGGGCCTTTACAGATTCGCCGTGACTTTGGGGGCGAGTGCTGAAGGCACTCAGCCGCAAAAGGTAACTTACTAGCATAAGGGTTCGAACCTTGGCTTGGCCACTACCTGAATGTGAAAACTCCTGCTGAATTTCAAACCTAGCTAATCCGTACATTTTTTATTTAACATAAAAAAGATTCCTTACAGGACCTATGTACCTGCGTGTTGCGTGCAGGAATGCGTGCGAGGTGTTGTGCGTGTTATGCTCAATGCATGGTCAGTGCCACTGTATCGCGTTGGCGGCGACGAGTCTTCCCAGTTGGGGAACGAGACACGTCTTGGGTCACCGCTGGAGGGGAACCCGGAGAGTGTGCGGGAGGAAAGTTAGCCGCCTGTTCTCGGCAGCGAAAAAGGCGGTTCGCGGGCATGGGCGCTGGCATGCATATTTTCTCGGGTGATGATGAAAGATCCGATTTGCGGTGCTGATTTTATGGTCGGTGTCGGTAAGGACGTTTCGCGGTCTCCGAAGCGATTTCGGAGCTAATGGATTGGTGGAGTGAAGCGTAGATTTTTTTTTCTAACCTAGCTAATGCTGTTGACCGGAAGGGCCTTTACAGCTTTACCGTGACTTTGGAGACAAGTGCTGAAGTCATCCGCTGCAATAAGGTAACTAGCACAAGGGCACCAAAGTGATACGAATCTCGGCTTGACCGTCACGCGAGTGTAATGAACCTTAGACCGTTTCGAAATATATATGTATAATGGAAGATAACAGAACCATAGCGCGATGTAGAATCGTTCAAAGAAAATCAGCTTTTGTTGTCGTTAATATATAAAATTTTAAAGTGTCTGTTTTTTTTATAAACTAAATATATGTGAATGTAAATACGATACCTGTACCAAAAATGCAATTACTCAAACTTTTTTCTGTCTATCTGTTTGTTGCGGCTAATCTCCAGAAGGGCTGGACCGATTTGGACGGGACTTTTTTGTTGGATAGCTGAAGTTACTCGGCGTAACTTCGGTTACTTTATTTATCGAAAATAATCAAGGTCCCGTAGAAAAAAAAATTAAATCTATATCATGCAGTGAACAATACATACAAAACGGGCGTAGCCGCGGGCACACCGCTAGTATTATATATATTTTGTAACAAGTTGTTGTGACTAATTTGTACTTTAAGATTATGGTTATTTCACAGTATAACTATCTAAAACTTAAATGCTATTTTTATTTAACCATATTAAAACTGGCTGTGTGCTTGCGGTTCCGCTCGTGTATCATATAATATTTTCTATTGTGTACTATTATACACTGCTTTGTTTAGTTTCAAGTAATCAATTGTCAAAGAGCTCAAGACGTAGACGTAGATGTAACGTGGTTGTGCGTCGGATGCGGGTGGCGCAAGACAGGTCGTCGTGGAGATCTTTGGGGAAGAACTATGCCCAGCAGTGGACGTCATTCGGTTGTATGGATAGATGGAAGAGCTCTATTTTTTTGTACTTGCACTAAACTATTTTTGTTACTAACATAAAACGCACAAATTCGAAAACATGCCAATAAAACTGAATTGTTTTTTTTTTTTTTAATAACCTTATGAGTTTTAATCTTTGTGCTTTTATTATTTTCGAAAAATAAAACATAGGCTAAGTAACGCCGTGTAATTTTAGCTACCTGTCGGAACAAATACGCAGCCGAAGAAACATTTAAAAAAAATTAAGTATAAAATTATTCGGTATAGTTACCGTATATATATATTATTAAAATCTCACCAAAATAAGTCCGGAGATTACCCGGAACAAACAGACTGACAGACATACAAAAATTTAAAACAAAGTGTTTTACGTTTATGTGCCGTATATACATTCATATGTATTTAGTACAAACTAGTTATTTTGTAGTTTATATTTTATAGTTGGCAAAACTAAAGTATAAAATATTAAACGAAAAAAAAAAACGAATTTTGTGTAGCTTTATAATATTGTTATATTTCGATTTTACTGAACTTATTTTTATCGATATGATTATAATAATTATGATAGAGTATTATAAAACTTAATGATGGATGATAAACATCATTATTTTATCTTTTAAAAACAAAAAAAAAACTTATGAATCACACAATTTTAATTTTCATATCAATTTTAAATTGATTAATCACGATTAATCAGACACGTTCGCATATTATTTTAAAGATTACTCACCGGTTTGTATATTAAAAAAATAAATAATAACCGTGAAACATAACATACTGGAAGTCGTATTTCTTATCTAATCTAAGTGTTGTAGTAACTAACGGCAGGTTGTACTATACGATCTCACTCGGTTTTCACCTATTAATATGGCGGTCACCCATACAAATGAGACAATAGGATAACAATGGAAATCTGGCGTAAACGCCAGGTTAGTGCTCAAGGGGTTAAAATTCGAAATTTCAATCACATTTTTTTACACTATATAGGTTCAGTGCTTTGCTCAGTGCTTTGCTCAGTGCTCACAATCTCACCTGATGTTAAAGGACTATGTGTTACAGGATGGTAAACACATTAAGCCTTGAGACACTGGTTCTCAAATAATGCTGCCGGAACACAACTATTGGCATTTGACGACAGGTTTTCAAACTTTAGGGTGGTAGTTACCAGGCGGGCATTATTAGAAAATGGTACCACAATGGTATGGCATCCTCAAGATGTTTTCCTGGACCGAAAGCTTAGTCTGAATTTAGAGTTGGATAGCTTCAGGTTGCACTATCCACTGCACCATAATCGCTTAAATGTCCGTTAAGCGTCTGTGATCAGTCAGACAAGCCGTTTTTTTTGTTTGACGTCAATTTAGAAGTTTTGATTCTAAATTGAAACCGACCGTAAAATGTAAAGTTTAGACAATTATTTTTTTATATACCATGCCAGTTGCACACAGGCATTAGATCCGCCTGATGGCAAGCGGTCATCGTAACCGATGCTATGTGTTAAATGTAAAATAGTGCATTATTGCATAACATTTTTTTTCTTTATTAATCGTTATTTTATGTTTAGTAGCTATAGTGTCTGTTATCAGTAATAAAAAAACCGTCAAATTGTAAATAATCATTATTATCGAATTATGACCTTGGGCGAACACTAGAAAATACAAGATAATTTTTAACTCAATATGACATTCCCACGATAATGTATATAGGAGGAGTCTTATCAAAATTGCAGTACGATCGTTTTTTTTTTATGTAAATGTTATATTCACACGGGACTCGATCAGTTCCCATGTTTTGTGGGAACCTCGACTTGGGAACATTTGGGGTGGCGCGGACGATTACCTTTAAAAAAAATGGATGTGTACAGTACTTTATATTAAATTTTTAATGTTTCTAAATAGGCCAACTCATGACCTGTGACATTTTTTAATACTAAATGTGAGGACATTATCTCTAAATAATAAAAAAAGATTGCACATTTTTCAGCATTAAGTAAGACTATGATATGGAATTTAAAAAAATCTATATCTATACCAATTAAAAAAAATTGAAGTGTCTGTTTATAATATCAAAATAACATTTTTTTACTAAATACTAAGTATTTATTGTACCTACACCAAAAACAGAATTAAAAGAAAAAATGTTTTTGTGTCTGTTTGTTCATCTTTGCTAATCTCCAGAACGGCTGGACCGATTTTGACGGGACTTTTTGGCACATAGCTGAAGTTACTTCGCGTAACTTAGGCTACTTTTATTTTGCCAAAATAATTAGGTTTTCGCGTAAAAACTTATGAAATTGTGAATAAAATCCAATTGAATGCACAAATTTGTGAGATGTATATTTATTATCTATCATTACCAAAGATAATTTCAGAGAGATTTTTAGGGTTTCGCAAAAAGAAACAATAAATTGTGAAAAAAACGATACAATGCTCAGTTTTACTGGAAAGTGCTTTTGAAGAACTATGAGAAATATTTTTTGTTTTCTCTTAGTATTAAAAAAAAAAAGGAAAATGATTAGGGTTCCGTGTAAAATAGTTAAAACTCATGAAAATGTGAGAAAAAAAAAACTTTTTACAAAAGCTTTAATTTTATTTTATTTGTATAGATAAGCTTAACGCTTTCGTCACAATAACCTGATGTTAAGTAACGATAGGTATGGTCTAAGATGTTTAACATGTTAAACTTGAAGGTACTGGCTCTCAAGTGATGATGCCGGAGCAAACCTATAACTGCTTCATTATATTCTGTCATGGTGGTAGCAAGCCAGCTGGGCATTAGACAATATCCTATCACCATGCTATGGTTTCATCAGAATATTTGTCTATACTGCATGCTCAGGTTCAAACTGGATCCATCATATCTACTTTTGGGTTTTGTTAATAATGCTTAGTTTTGTTAACAATCTTCGTCTTGTTTTATTACCGCTCATAATAAAGGGAAGGGACTAAGATAAATAATCAAATCAAATACACTTATTTAATCCCGCGACAGTTACTACGGTGTGGGAGAGCTCATTGAAAATCAATCCGCCCGTCTCAAAATGTAATCGAGCTATAATCCAGTATTGAGTATGTTTGAACAACTGAAAGGCTTTGGGACAAACAGCGGTTACATGAAACTTTCATATGTTTCTATCCCTTTCGCACTCGTATGATCCAGTGAGCGCCTGAACGGGTAAGATGCAAGATAGTTTTCAATACATCTTGAACGTGGATTTGTTCTTTGAATAAATAGTATTCATTTTTACGATAGACGCTTGTGAGGAGAGAAGTGAGGTAGTAGGTTGTGAGATTTTCTTTATACTTATTCCCTATACCTGACATAGTTTCGGTGCGTAGTCGCGCCGAAATCCTCAGTCACACCCTCCCATCCCGCCTCAATCCATCCTCTGGGTGCTGTGTGGGCGTAATCTCGATTTAGCAGAGTTACGTTCTCGGCCCTAGAGATTGATAGGGCGTCCACCTAGGCCTAGTAGGTACCAACTCTTTTGGGTCATTGCCCCTCGACTCAAAGGTCCCTCGCGAGGCTCGCGTAGCCTCATTAGGTTTTTGGCGCGCCCCCCTGCCCTTCAGGCAGGGAGGTAGTTCACCCCCCTGCCCTCTCGCCGTCTCGGGATGGCCGATTTTATGACAACGGAGCATCAGCTCCTTAGTTTTGTTAAGGTTTTGCTCGCAAAGTCTCCCGAACTCGCTCGGGAATTCGCGCATTTTAAAACTAATTTGCCAGGTCCGTCCGCCGCGCTCCCGCCTCGTGTACGCAAGCCAGTACAAAACATTAACGCTCCGGAGCGTTCGCGCGCACGCACTCCACCCGCGTCAAATTCTGGAAGGGAATCGTCCTTTTTAAAGAGGCGGGCTTCGCCCCATCAGGGCGCCTTCCTGCTCTAGATCACGCTCGCGCTCTCGATCGCGGTCTCCCCCTCGTCCGCGCTCTGCGGACATCATAAATGTGCCTACGGGCAACAGGTACTCCCCATTGTCCCCCCCGGATGAGGCCGACAGACGTCCGTGCCTGATGCCGGACTTTACACGTCCTGCTCCTCCATCATCATCCGAATCAGACTCTGATGATATGGATGTAGAGTTTCCACCGCTGGACGACGGTTTCACCGTCCAACAGCGGAAGTCAAAAAGGAAGGCGACTGCTTCTCCGCCGCTCCCAACCACTGGTCCTAAGCTCCTCGCTACTGAGGACGCCAAGCAGCAGCCCAAACCGGTACCCGTCGCGGTATCAGCTACACCCAAACCCGCGGTACAATCCTCACAGGCACAGCCTGTAAAGATTCGCCCGCCTCCACCGGTCACGGTCCAGGACAAGGCGTCCTGGACTCGTATCTCTTCGGCTCTACAAAGCCGAAAAATCCATTATACGCATGCCACCAGCGTCCGTGATGGTATAATGGTTAAAGTCCCTACTATCAAGGACTTTAAGGACCTTACCACCTTCCTTAGAGAAGCGAAATACGCGTTTTTCACGCACGCACTCGAAGAGGAGAAGTCCCTTCGAGTAGTGATTAAGAAGGTCCCGAAAGAGATCTCGTGCGAGGATGTCGCGGCCTCACTTAAGGCCCAGAACATCCCCGTGATAGAGGTTCACCGAATGATAGCCCCCCGAGACAGGAAACCATACAACATGGTCCTGGTCTCACTGCCAGCCACTGCAGAGGGTAAAGAGGTCTTCAACCTCAGGACCCTCTGTGGGCTCTCTGGCATTAGCGTAGAGCCACCCCACAAAAAGTCCTACCCGACGCAGTGCCACCGCTGCCAAGGGTACGGTCATAGTTCTCGGAGCTGCTTCATGACTCCGAGATGTGTTAAGTGTCTGGGTGAGCATCTCACCCCAGACTGTCCCCGTCCTAAGGACACCTCCGATCCCCCCCAGCTGCGCCTTATGCCGGCAGGAGGGTCACCCCGCGAATTATCGTGGGTGCCCGTGTGCACCCAGGGTGAAGCGGAACCACCCTAGAAAGGGTGGTAGACAGGTTACCCAGGGGAACCCTGCTCCGCTTCTCGCTCAGCCTCAAGTGCCATCAATGACACTGAAGGCTTTCCCATGCCTACCAGGCACGTCGGTAGCGCCTTCAGCGGTGTCGACCCGTCCGTTTACTTCCCGACCCGCGATGGCCCCTCTGGCTCCGTGGGCTCTAAAACCCCAAGCCGCGGCGCAACCGCGCCAGTCCGCTCCTTCTTTGGGCCCTCAGGCCACCCCATCCAATCTCACTGGTTTAGACCGAGTGTTTTTCCTCCTGCGCGTCCATGACGTGCAGGAGGTCGTCGCTTTCAACAATTTGTTGAACAGCGGTGCCGGAAATGACGAGTTGGACGCGATCACTCGGTACCCAGCTATTGCCATGACCATCCAAGGTCTGGCCCGTGCCACATGCCACCCTTAATCAATGGCTAAGATAAAGCCTCGCGGATTGTCTCTCTCTTTTTTCAACGCTCGGAAACTCGTCCCGCAGCGTACTCTAATCGCGAACTTCCTCCGCGATCGTCAAATAGATGTGTTTCTTGTCCAGGAAACCCTCCTGAAACCCAAGGATCGTAATCCTACGATTGCGAACTACTGTATCGTTCGGAACGATAGATTGCCTCCCAGAAGGGGCGGTGGTACTCTCATTTATTACAAGCGGTCTCTCTACTGCACGCCGCTAGACCCTCCTGAACTCACAAACATGGAAGTTTCTGTGTGCAGAATTGGTATGACTGGCCATCCGTCAATCGTACTAGTATCTGTATACCTCTCCCCCAATAGCGAACTCCTACTATCTGATCTAGGGAAACTTCTCGCCCTCGGCGACTCAGTAATCATCGCAGGTGACCTCAACAGTGGGCACACGATCTGGAACAGCTCGAGGGATTCACCTAACGGGATCATACTCGAGAGTCTGGTACCTGGGCTCAACTGTGAGGTCATCGCTCCTTCAGAGCCTACCCACTATCAAGCGCACTGCCGCCCGACAGTGCTAGACATAGCGATTCTGAAAGGAGTCTCGCTACCTGTGCGTCTTATACAAGTCGTACACGAACTTGACTCCGACCACCGCCCAGTCGTTCTACACTTAGGTCAACCGGATGGCTCTAGTTCGCCAGTTGTAAAGGTCACAGACTATTACAAGCTCGGCCGGTATCTGAAGGACCATCAGTCCTCACCTCCATTAGATAGGATCCCTGATGTACTGGATACGTCTGCGGACGCGGATCTCGCGATCGATTCCTTGGTTGAGCATCTCAACATCGGAATCAGGGAGACCTCGAAAGAGGTGCAAGCGGCGAACGATCGCCGGTTCATACTCCCTGATGACGTAAGAGCCCTGCTCACCCAAAAGAACGCCGCGACCCGCGCCCACGACACGTATCCAACTGAGGAAAATCGTGCACGCTTACGTTTTTTACGTAGAGCGGTGAAATACCGCATAGATGAGTTCCGTAACAATAGGTGGAACAGTCTCCTCGAGGAGCTGAAACCCTCCCACCTCGCGTACTGGAAGCTTGCACGATCAATGAAGACGGACCGTACCGTCGCTAGTATGCCCCCCCTGGACAGAAACACACAGGGTCTTCTACCCGCATTTGACGATGACGAAAAAGCTGAGTGCTTAGCCGCTAGCCTCGAGCAGCAATGTTCCCCCGTCACTGACAACGTTGACGTCCTCCACGTCTCCGATGTAGAGTCCTCGGTACAGGACTTAGACGCTCTTTCCCCGGTTGTCCCCCTCACACCTGTCACCTGTGATGAGGTCACCACCACTATTAAGGGCCTTAAGCCCAGGAAATCTCCCGGTCCGGACGGGATCAGGAATGAAGTGCTTAAGCTTCTTCCACCTCGTCTCATCGCGTTACTGGTCTGCATCTTCAATGCGGCCATTAAAAATCACCACTTTCCAGCCGTCTGGAAAGAAGCGATAGTCATAGGTATTCACAAGCCTGGAAAAGACACCAGGTTACCAGATAGTTACCGTCCAATCAGCTTATTAAGCACAATAGGCAAACTCTACGAGCGGATCCTTCTGAACCGTCTCCTAGTTGTGATAGAGGACAAAAATCTTTTGCCCCCCGAACAGTTCGGTTTCAGAGCCAGACACTCTTGCGCGCACCAAGTGCAACGCCTCACGGAGCACATCCTGTCAAATTTTCATCGAACCCCAAACACACCCTGGCATACGCTCGCTGTCTTCTTCGACGTTGCCAAGGCATTCGACAAGGTCTGGCATGCCGGCCTTGTATTCAAATTAGTAAAGTTAGGTATCCCTGACACGCTAGTTCACATCCTACGTGATTACATTTCAAATCGTAGTTTCCGCTTTAGAGTAGAGTCTACTCTCTCTTCAGCCCACCCAATTCGCGCAGGAGTTCCCCAGGGTTCCATTCTGGCGCCCGTCCTCTTCAATCTTTATATAGCAGATCTACCCGACCTAAACCCGAACCTGAAAGAACACCCGGTCCCAGGCCGAGAGTGCAGTAAGGTTCATTTAGGTCTATACGCCGATGACACGGTCGTTTATTTTTCTCATAGACAAAGAGTTATTCTTAGAGCCCGCGTCCAAAAGGCTGTCAACACCTTAAGTCTTTGGTACAAAAAGTGGCGCATAGCGATAAACCCGGGAAAGAGCACCGCGATCATGTTTTCCGCAAAAAAACGACACCCCTCCACCTCCCATTAAATACCTAGGTGTAGAGATCCCCTGGGCTACCGAAGTCAAGTACCTCGGTGTCCGGTTAGACGTCCAAATGACTTTCCAACCTCACTTTAAGAAAGTCAAGCACCAGACCACCATGGTGCTAGGGCGGCTTTTCCCCCTATATAACTCCCGGAGTAAGATGGCTCTCCGCCATAAAATTACTCTGTATAAAACCGTCGTCAGACCGATCATGACTTATTGCGCCACCGCCTTCGCCCATAAAGACTTGGCTCCCTTTCAAGTGATTCAGAATCGCTTCGTAAGGAAAGCCGTAGGTGCCCGAGGGTATCAGAGAAATGTGGACTTACACAGAGATCTAAACCTACCCTCCATCTATTCCGTAATCAAGTCCCAGTGTCGCGCCTTCTTTGATCGCGCAGAGACACACCCAAACCCGCTCATATCGAGAGCTGTAGCTTACCCCGCCGATCCGTTAGCTCCGAATTCGCTTCGGAGACCGCGAAATGTCCTTACCGACCCCGACGATAAAATCACCGCCGCAAATAGGATCTTTCCCCATCACCCGAGAAAACATGCGTGCCAGCGCCCACGCCCGCGAAACCGCCGTTCCCGCCGCCAGGTACTGGCAGGTAACTTTGCTCCCGCACACTCTCCGGGTCCCCCTCAGGCGGCGACCCAAGACGTGTCTCGTTCCCCAACTGGGGAGGCTCTTGACGTCGCCGCCAGCGCGATACAGTAACACTGACCATGCATTGAGCATTACACGCACAACACCGCATTCACACTCCTGCACATAACACGCAGGTACATAGGTCCTGTAAGGAACCTTTTTTTTTTTTATTTTAATAAATAAAAATGTAGGGAACAGCTAGGACACAACTCGCGAGAGAGTTTTTGAATACTCAGGTGACGGCCAAGCCGAGGTTCGTACCACTTTGGTAGCCCTTGAGCTAGTCACCTTATTGCGGCTGAGTGCCCTCAGCACTCGCCCCCAAAGTTCGGTGAAGCTGTAAAGGCCCTTCCGGTCAACAGCATTAGCTAGGTTAAAAAAAAAAAAAAAAAAAAAAAAAAAAAAAAAAAAAAATTTATACTTATTTCAAACTATCTGTGTGCCACCGGCTCCGCCCGCGTTTCACTTTTTTTTACATAGTATAGGCTCTGTGATGATGTGGTCCAGGATGGTAAACACACTAAGCCAAGATACTAGTTCTCAAGTGATGTTACCGGAACACACCTATTGGTATTTGGCGACAGGTTTTCAAGCTTGAGGGTGCTAGCTACCCAGACGAGTATCATTAGAAAATGCCCTACCAACATGTTATGGAACCGATGCCCGATTAGGCCAACGGGTTCTTGAATGGCTACTACGCTCCGAAATACTTAGTGTGGTTAGGTGAACCGACAACCTATGTCCAGCAGTGGACGTCTCTCGGTGGAATGGATGGACTGGTATAGGTTTACTCAAAGATCTCAACGATGACCGGTCTTGCCCCACCCGCATCCAGCGGAATCCTGTGACCTTCACCAAGTCGTCGGTCTGTTGTTGCTACGTCGTTGCCCATCGTTAACTTAAGTTTGGCAATATTTGAGGCAATGTCGGTTACTTTGGTTCTTCTGCGGATCTCCTCATTTCTGATTCAATCACGCAGGGAAACTACAAGCATAGCCCTCTCCATTGCCATTTGGATAACTTCTTCTAGAAAGTAATTATAGAAAATTTTCTCCATTTTGTTGGTTTGATGGACAAAAGAGAATATTGTACGTTCAACGAGACAATCACCACAATTGAAATAGTTAAATATCTACATATATACATATAATTTACACATCTTAGTTTATATTTATTGCATTATTTCAACGTTTACTAGTTCAGTTTGCATTTTTATTTTGCTAAGATACTTTGCAAGAAAATGTTTCGGGACTAGATTAGAACAAAAAATTAATTGAACGCTCGTTATAAACTACATAACAAGAATATAAATTAGTGGATAAACGTAAAGTTCAATGCACGGTTAATAACAGTTTCAGTCTGCTTCGACTATGATAAAAAAAAGTATAATTAACTAAAGTTAAATAAAAAAATAAACTTCCAACTCCAATCTAAGTTTAACAATAAAGAATCGTCTGGTAATTCTCTAGTTATCGGTATCTCGCCAGCTTTGGTTTAGAGTAAGAATAATTGTTCGGGTGCCGCCGCGAGCAGCGTAGTTCTAATAAGCTGGAACTTTTGAAAAATTTACACCGCTACCTGGTGGTCGGTCTGACTTACTACTCTATACTGGATATAATATGGAGTAAATAAGTCAACTCCTAATATTTTTTAAAACATTTTAACTGCGATAAAACTATTAAAATATCTGTTAGGTGTTTTGTTTATCCAAAGACATTGTTGCGTTCCGAATAAAGATTCTAACCTATTTATCTCTGTCACCAAAACTACAAAATAAGGTAACCTATTTCTAATGCTTTCGAAATACAGCAGGCGGACCGCGATGCTAGCGTGAGTTTACTACAGAGGTGGCGCTCGGCTCGCGTTGACGCGATGTCTTCTATGGAAGCGATGATGGCGAAGCGGATAGTGCGGCCGGATTCTGCGTTAATCGACGCGGGATCTATCCCCATCTATCCGACTCTAAAATCGGCCTGAGCTTTCGGTGAAGGAAAACATTGTGCAGAAACCATAGTATGCTAGTAGGGCATTTTCTAATGATGCCCGCCTGGGTAGCTACCACCCTTAAGTTTCAAAACCTGTCGCTAAATACCAATACTCGTATGTGTTTTCCAGCAGCATCACTTGAGGACCAGAGGACCTCTAGGCTTAGTGTGTTTACCATCCTGGACCTCATCGTCACTTAACATCAGGTGAGATTGTGGTCAAAGCACTGAGCCTATTCCGTGTAAAAAAAACAACGCGCTGGCGATCAGTGCCGCTCGCTGAGCGCTGCAACCATAATTAAGATATAGACGAGATATGACGCGCAATTACAATTTTGCAAGCAAACAAGTAATTTTGCGACATAAAATGGATTAGTTACGTTAAAAGAACTGTTATAAATTCTCTTTTCTAGAAAACATAAACGTATGGTACTTGTAGAGCTAACAGTATCGTGGAAAAACAAATATCTCTAAGGACCACATAATGAACATAAACAATGGCTACGAACTAACAAATGAACTGTCTACAAATGGTTTTGTGGTTAATTTATATGCAGTATAAGACATGCAGTGCAGCTCAAACCTCGGCCTGCGAAGAGCAACCATATGTTCTTTATTACAAAGAATATCCAAAGTAGTATTAGTAGGACCTTACCAAATCTGGCTAAACAGGGAGGGGAACACGGGCAGTGAATGTGAGAGTAGTTGCGCATTGTAAAGGAACCTTTAATCTACAATTGGGTCGCAAATCCCGAGCACTGCACTAGGTTCCTCTCTCGGCAATGCAATGGACACGGCACCCGCACGGAAAATCCATGGAATGCTAAGAAGCTTCGTTTCTGTAACACTTTATATAAATATGGCTTCTTACTAATACGGTAAATTGCTATTGAAAATAAATGTTACTCAATAACATAAGCTCACGCCTGTTATCCCCGAAGGGTTAGGCAGAGGTGAAATAGCGAACTACACCACCCACATTTCGCCGAGTTTAGTTCCGTCCCAGATGTGACAGGAGGCGAGCCTGTCACCTTATCGGGCACAAATTCCAAACTCCGGGATGATACTAAGAAGAAAAACCCAATACCACACTTGACCCGACCCGGGGATCGAACCCGAGACCTCAGAACGGCAGTTGCATCGTAATACAACTGCGCCACCGAGGCATTTGACTCAATATGACATATTTATTTCAAAGAAATTTCTCCAAACACTATGAAAGGTTACCATGTAATTATTTTTTTCAGGTAAATACGATTCCATAATGTATAATGTAATTGATAGAACTCAATTAGTGATCCGAGTAGAATTTTTTTCAAATAACATAAGTACATTAACCAAGGCACATAGGTAATATATTTGTAGAATCAACAGACCTGGAATGGGTTGATTGACTCCTGTAAGTTAATGTTAATCACACAAAACCAATGTGTGTATTTTGTATAGGAAATATCAAGGGGTTCAAATTTCGTTTTACATTGTATTCTTATTTCGTGTATCTTCTATAACTTATTTAAACTATACAAAATGAACCGGACTACAATAACTTTATGGAAGTTGCTTAAGCTATCTTTTTTAATATGTTATTCTAGAACATAAATATAGGCACTATTATTAATAACTTATTCAAATATTCAATACGTTCTCAAGAATTTTGTTTAAAACAAAATTATAAATTAAAGCCATAAGGGTTTACTAGTACTATTAGTATTGTTAGTTATTTAAACAAATATCTATTCATTCAACTTTTCTAGATCGTTAAACATTAAACGAATATAAAATCTAGGCTTAGATAATAATATATTGTTAATAGACTAGATTCATTATTTAAGATGATCATATAAGAGATGTCTACACAATAATCGAAACGCAATAAACGAAATAAGGTTTTAGACGTTACATACTCCGTATAGATCCCAATTAGTAAAGCCCATTAATATCGAAGTTCTTCAACGAAGCTCCTGTGTGTAGTAATTGCCTTTCAGACTCTCACAGTTCGTGCTGACTCTACTTTGTACAGATAGCATCACTCCTATATATAGCACTTCGATGAATTTGATAGAGTTAATTTGCGGATTTTTGATTGGTGTTCTTCAATGCAGGCGTGCAATTATTTTATGCATTTCATTGCTAAGTCACGTGCAATATTTTTGTAATATTGATAAATTCAAGGCAAGGTTTCCGTGAAGGAAAATATCTCGAGGAAACAATAGTATAAGGTCTTTTCTAGTACCCACATTGGTAGCTACTATCATTAAGTTTGGAAATCTGTCACCTAGGAAGGCATAAGTATGTTCTGACTACATTACTTGAGAACTTAGTATCTCTAAGTTTGGTGTGTTTAGCACATTGGTTCACATCACCATTTAATACTTGGTGAGATTGTGTAAAAATCGCTGAGTCTTTAAGCGTTAAAAAAAACACATTACTTCAATCTCTGGTTATTTTGTTCATGTTCATATACTATCATATAGTTAGATCTTATTGTTAGACTAGCTGCCCGCGGCTGTGCCTGCGTTTCATATATTCTTCACAGCGTTTAAATGTTTTATACGGAACTCTAATTATTGATCCAAAAAAAAATTGTATTAAGATAAAGTAAAAATATTTTGCATAATTTATAGCACTTGCCCGAAAACTGCGCAATGAACCGGATTTTATTAAATTTTTTATGAGTTAAAATTTTTTTTTTTACGCGGACCCCTAATTATTTTGGAAAATTAAAAGTACTCTAAGTTACCTGGAGTAACTGCAACTATCTACCAAAAAAAGTGCCGCCAAAATTAGTCTAGCCATTCCGGATATTACCCGAAAAAGACAATTTTTTTTAAAAATTGTGTTTTTGGTATACGGATCGCGTATAACTATTATATTTAGTAAAAAAAAATATTTTGACATTACAAACAACACTTCAATTTTATTTATTAGTATAGATATGGGCAAAGCACACAACTAGTTATACTAAAAAACTGTAGAATATTAAAACATATGATGTCAGTAGAACACAAACTAAAATATTTTGATTCTAAAATTGGCCGATCTCATTAAAATAAAAAAATTAAAAAATTCCCGCCTCTTTCTTACCAATAGTTAGTAACGCTCTTCCCCCCCCTTGGTTTGTTTTATTTTCCTAAATTTTTTTTGGTACCAAGAGAAAGCATAGGCATTTTTCACAGATGTATGTAAAAATGGCTATTGAATCGGATTTTATTCACAATCTCATGAGTTTTAATATCTATTCATTCAACTTTTCTAGATCGTTAAACATTAAACGAATATAAAATCTAGGCTTAGATAATAATATATTGTTAATAGACTAGATTCATTATTTAAGATGATCATATAAGAGATGTCTACACAATAATCGAAACGCAATAAACGAAATAAGGTTTTAGACGTTACATACTCCGTATAGATCCCAATTAGTAAAGCCCATTAATATCGAAGTTCTTCAACGAAGCTCCTGTGTGTAGTAATTGCCTTTCAGACTCTCACAGTTCGTGCTGACTCTACTTTGTACAGATAGCATCACTCCTATATATAGCACTTCGATGAATTTGATAGAGTTAATTTGCGGATTTTTGATTGTGGTGTTCTTCAATGCAGGCGTGCAATTATTTTATGCATTTCATTGCTAAGTCACGTGCAATATTTTTGTAATATTGATAAATTCAAGGCAAGGTTTCCGTGAAGGAAAATATCTCGAGGAAACAATAGTATAAGGTCTTTTCTAGTACCCACATTGGTAGCTACTATCATTAAGTTTGGAAATCTGTCACCTAGGAAGGCATAAGTATGTTCTGACTACATTACTTGAGAACTTAGTATCTCTAAGTTTGGTGTGTTTAGCACATTGGTTCACATCACCATTTAATACTTGGTGAGATTGTGTAAAAATCGCTGAGTCTTTAAGCGTTAAAAAAAACACATTACTTCAATCTCTGGTTATTTTGTTCATGTTCATATACTATCATATAGTTAGATCTTATTGTTAGACTAGCTGCCCGCGGCTGTGCCTGCGTTTCATATATTCTTCACAGCGTTTAAATGTTTTATACGGAACTCTAATTATTGATCCAAAAAAAAAATTGTATTAAGATAAAGTAAAAATATTTTGCATAATTTATAGCACTTGCCCGAAAACTGCGCAATGAACCGGATTTTATTAAATTTTTTATGAGTTAAATTTTTTTTACGCGGACCCCTAATTATTTTGGAAAATTAAAAGTACTCTAAGTTACCTGGAGTAACTGCAACTATCTACCAAAAAAAGTGCCGCCAAAATTAGTCTAGCCATTCCGGATATTACCCGAAAAAGACAATTTTTTTTTAAAAATTGTGTTTTTGGTATACGGATCGCGTATAACTATTATATTTAGTAAAAAAAAAAATATTTTGACATTACAAACAACACTTCAATTTTATTTATTAGTATAGATATGGGCAAAGCACACAACTAGTTATACTAAAAAACTGTAGAATATTAAAACATATGATGTCAGTAGAACACAAACTAAAATATTTTGATTCTAAAATTGGCCGATCTCATTAAAATAAAAAAATTAAAAAATTCCCGCCTCTTTCTTACCAATAGTTAGTAACGCTCTTCCCCCCTCTTGGTTTGTTTTATTTTCCTAAATTTTTTTTGGTACCAAGAGAAAGCATAGGCATTTTTCACAGATGTATGTAAAAATGGCTATTGAATCGGATTTTATTCACAATCTCATGAGTTTTAATTTTTTTTACTCGGCCCCTAATTATTAAAAAAAAATGTAGCCTAAGTTACGCGGAGTAACTTCAGCTATCTGCCAGAAAAAGTCCCGTCAGAATCGGTTCGGCCGTTTTTTTTTTACACGGTATAGGCTCAGTGCTTTGAGCACAATCTCACTTGATTTTAAGTGACGGTATGACCCCAGATGGGAAACATACTAAGCCTAGAGGTATTGGTTCTCAACTGATGCTGCCCAAACACACCTATTGTTATTGGGGACAGGTTTTCAAAATTATGGGTGGTAGCTACCTAGGCGGGCATTATTAGAAAATGCCCTACCGTTATGGTTTTCTCACGATATTTGCCTTCACCGTAAGCTCAGGCTGATTTTAGAGTTGGATAGGTTGGCTCGAACCCGCGTCCATAGATGTGATATCCGGCCGCACTATCCATTAAACAGAACAAACAGGCAGGCATATAGACAACAATTTTAAAAATTGTGTTTTTTGTATAGTTATTATATTTACGTTTATATATATTTGGTAAAAAGTTCTTATTTTGATGTTTACAAACAGACACTTCAATTTTTTTTATTAATATAGATAGTATATAGATAAAGGTTTATTGAAAACTTTTTTAACTTTTCCAATATAAGGATTTAATGAAAAGGTATCTTTCATATCTATAAACAATCCGAATATGTGAATACAGTTCAGGTGTCCATTTAATATGGAGCTGAAGAGAACTATTCGACTTTTACGACGAATAATTTTTTTTATTTCGACGGTAATACGGGCACCGTTCATATCAAAGAGATATGTATTTTTCGTTATGAGTACCCTACGCATACTCCCTAGGGCTGTCAAATATCATAATGGTTTTAATAAACTTATTATACATAATTACATATAACAGCACAGCAGAGATGCGAATGTTGAGATGGATGTTTGGACAAACATGGACAGGTTCAGAAATGAGTATGTTAGAAGGAGTTTAAAAGTGGCCCCGCCACAGTGACAGAAAGCTGAAAAGCAATCGTTTGTCTTGGTATGGAGATATTTTGAGAAGAGATGAAACGCTTGTGAAAAAGAAAGTGATGACTATGAATGTAGCCGGATGGTAAGGGTGAGGACGACCAAAGAAAAGATAGATGGAGTGTGTGTCGGAAGATATGAAAGCAATGGGGTAAATGAAAACAACAAAAATTGGAAGCAGGACGATGATAATGATTATGATGGTTATACTTTCCTATTAGCATTTAATTAAGCCAGACACTCGCTTATATTAATTATTATTTATTTTAATTTGTAAAGGTAATAGATCAGTAGCTAGCAGAATGCTCAATCAATCCACGTCCGTAAAAAAATATGAACTTTCGTTACAAGTAAGTATTTTGGTTAAAGTTTCGATTATTGAAGTTATACTTCTTTAGGCGCGTTATGAAAAAATGATGAGAGTGAAATCTTAAGATGCGCGCGCATTTGTGACACAAAATTAACAGTATGAAGTTGTTTGCTTAACCGCTCATTAAGTCTCGAAAAAAAAGCTACCAACAAAATAGAAATTGAACCTCGATATAGGTCGCGCATGTTGGTACGCTCGTCACCTCTGATCACTGTTTTCATATTTATAATATTTATCAACATGTTTCTAGTTTATACATTCACAACACGTGTTTTAGTTTCATACAAGTGCGAATTATATATGTGCTAAAAAATTATATTCAGTAGTGATTTAAATTGAATATTTTGTTTGATATCACTTACTATTTGTGAATATTAGTGAAAAAAATTAACTTTCCGTAAACTATTTATTGATATAAATTAAAATACTTTTATTTAATATAATTAACACTAAATATTATTAAATTATTAATGTTAAATACTTATTATTGGTTATTTAATATTTACAAAATAAAGAAATAAATTTAATAAAATGTTTGTGATAAAAATTAAAATTGAACATCAAATTATAATATTAATTTTTAATATTTGCTATTTGAATTTGCTATTTAATTATTTATATTGAATAAATAATAAATATTTATAAAAATAACTAAATAAATTTAATGAAAATTTTTTGATAAAAATGAAAAGTGAATATTAAATTAAGAAATCCTTAAATTCAATTTTTGAATTTATTATTAAATTTATTTTTAAAATATTAAATAATCAATAATAAACATTTAAAATTAAGAATTTTATAATATTTAGTACAAATTATGTCTTATATATTTATTATTCTCTAAATTTGGTTTTTAATATGCTGTTAATACAAAACTTTTCGTATCATATTTTAGTTATCATAAGCCACTGATAACTGAAGTTCCGATTCAGACATAACCGGAAGATACTATGGAAGTGGAAATCATTTAATTAAAAATACAAATCGAATAATAAGACAATTTATGTTAAACTTAATGTAAGAAAATAAATATTTTTTTATTTAATTTTTCAAATTTAAAATGAACTTTGTTGATTATCTTTTTTTCCAATCCTTCTATTATTTTATTGTAATTAATTATTTGCATGCAATTAAAAACTATTTTTTAATGATGCCAAAGAAGTATAACTTCTCACGCGCGTACATAAGTACACGCACCCATTTTTTTTTCTCTAGTGTCCATCTGTTTATATCCCACTTATAATTTAAAAATTTGACACTTTTGGTATTTTCTAACAGCTGTGCTTTTCGACTTCTTCGATTATGGCAATTTGTGTTCAAACAATTAGTGCCAATGTCATGTAGGTAAGATGTATTTTCAACCTTGTATCGGCGTTTCCAAGCTCCAGCAAAACTGTGGTTCATCCTGCTAAAACTTTCCATGGAGCTTTGTCGGCACACCAGAATAAATGTTACGCTTTATCTTCTAGAATAAACTTAAGTTGTACACAATACTCAAATTATATCACATAAAGCACCACCAAGATTACATGATATAGAGTCAATTACACATATTTAATGAATTAAAGAAAACAACCGCTGACAGACTGAGATCCTGCCAAAAACTCAAGTTGTGCTTTATTCAGTTCCCTTAGGTTTAGAGTGTTGCCATCTTCAGCCACATAATTACTTAGTATCAGGTGATACTGGGACTATGATAAATCACTGAAACATAATAAATAACTGAATATTTGATATAACGTGAATAGATACGGTTATAGTTAACTATAAAGAGAAAAGTTAATAGTGTCACTAGGAACACAGAAGTTAAGGAGTAATAGATTAATTTGGTATGGACTTGTAACTAGAAGAGTATTGATTAATGATGGACGGAAATAGCGGTTAAGGCAGGTCAAAAAAAGATCAGTCAGAATAAACGCTTCGTGCCATTATTTTGTACTTGTGCACAATAACAAAAGAAAATATCCTACATAAAACACCGCTAAAATCATGCAATATAGGATCCTATGTCAAAAGTTATTGAATTAAAGATAACAGCTACTACATGACGAACTGAAGTGCCGCCGAAAATATTAGATAGATTTTATAGAGTACTAATATAATAAAGGCAAAGGCATCTAAACCATGCAGCCAAGTTTAACGTTAGGAGCAACTTTATTGCAACGCCCAAACAAAATGGCGGAGTATGTTTTTCAACTTTTCAGGAGTTTTTTGTGACATCTCAGTATTGTCAATCGACCAAATCAATATATCAAATTATATCACGTAAAAGTCACCAAATTGCGATGCGGTCAAATGCTGCAAATTAATTAATTACAAATAAGGTGGGCCAAAATATCGTCAAATAATAATTTCAAATAATTTCTTATAAGCAGATTATTGTTTGTTTTAGCAGCCCGAGTTAGTATAGAAAGATTAAAAATATAATGTATATTTATTTATTTTAATTTTGTAGTGTTATTTCCTTTTGACAACCCTAAACACAATGTATGAAAAGTAATACGACTATAAAATATATGACAGGTTTAATGCTGTCAGGTCCTACTCGATATGACATAAAAACACAATGTAATCATAGATTTACTGACTTTAAAAACGGAACAATAGGGTATCATCATTTAGGAAGTTAGTTCTTTATATCCGACATTGATGAATAGTATTTTATTATGATCACTAGTTGTTTGCCTTTTGAAGATAAAATTTCTTTAGCAGCGTTGAGCGATTCTCGGCAGGGGATAACTTAAAGATTCGCGTTACCAATGCTATAACGTAAGCCGTCAACATGCTACAATGTGACAAGTATGAGAAGGCATTTAAGATGAAGCTCAGAGATAAATAATAGAATTTATTCTTACGCAGGTTGCGTATGTTTTGATTATGAATAAAATATATGAACATTACCATAAATAATTGCTCAGAGCGCCAATAGATATAAAAAACAGACACATATTAGTTTATGTTAGTAATTCCATGTAACAAATTATAAATGGTATTTAATCATACTATAACTTATACATTAAAAATAAAACAGGTTTATCAAAGTTTCGAGTTATCACTTCTGTCGGCAGTCCCCATGGCAAAATAACCACATACTTTTTGACTTTACACATAGTCGACATCATCAAACCGCCCTACATCTACCATGGCTATAGCTTCTAAGTTGGTTCGAATATACCCCTCGGATTAGAGATGCTGGGGGATCTGGGAATACCCACTAAAACCCACGGTACCATCCGCTGCATGAGAGGGGTGACATGGGATTGAGCAACATGCTCCGTGTCGCTCCAGCGAAAGATTCGACCGAAAGATGCTAGGCATAATCTGCAATGCTGGGTCAGGCCCCTCTCTATCTTCCGTCCAGGGGGGGGGGCCTCGGTACGAAGTAAGCCACTTCTTTCGCGCCGCCATCCAAAAGGCCCCACCCCTCTCCTCCTTGGGTTATTGTAAGGACAAGAACTCGGGAGTAGAGAGACTTGGGGAGTACTGCCAGACTTTTGCCGACGATGTCGTTCTGGTGTTCTCCGGGAAGGAGGTCGGACCAATGCAGGAGTTCGCGAATCGGACTCTGCAGACCGTGATGGACTGGGGTGTCAAGTTTAAGCTTTCTTTCGCACCACGCAAAACAAAGGCGATGGTGCTGACGAGGAAGCTTAAGTTTGACACACCAGTCCTCATCATGGGCGGAGTCCGGATTTCGCTGGAAAGTGAGATTCGCCTGCTTGGTTTCACCCTCGATAGCAAGCTCACTTTCCAGGCACATGTCACCGCAGCCTGTAAAAGGGCTGCGGATATTTACAAACAACTGGCATGTACTGCGAGAGTGAGCTGGGGCTTGAACTCGGATATCATCAGAACGATATACGTCGCCGTCATCGAGCCGATTTTTTTTTTTTTTTTTTTCCTACCTAGCTAATGCTGTTGACCGGAAGGGCCTTTACAGCTTCACCGAACTTTGTGGGCAAGTGCTGAAGGCACTCAGCCGCAAAAGGTAGCTAGCTCAAGGGTTCGAACCTCGGCTTGGCCGCTACCTGAGTATGAAAACTCCCGCGGAATTTTTATCCTAGCTAAACCCTACATTTTTTATTTTATTCTTTATTTACATAAAAAAGAAAAAAGAAAAAAAAAAGGTTCCTTACAGGACCTATGTACCTGCATGTTATGCATGTGTGTGTATGGAGTGTTGTGCGTGTAATTGCTCAATGCGTGGGCAGTGTTACTGTATCGCGCTGGCGGCGACGACAAGAGCCTCCCCAGTTGGGGAACGAGACACGTCTTGGGTCGCCGCCTGAGGGGGACCCGGAGTGTGTGCGGGAGCAAAGTTAGCCGCCTGTCCCCGGCGGCGGGAACGGCGGTTACGCGGGCGTGGGCGCTGACACGCAAATGTGCGAGGAACATGAGGAAACCGCCTATTCGCGCGCGTGATGCTATCATCGCGGTCGGTTAGTATATTACGCGGACGTCGCAGGTTTCGGTCGGCGGAACTGACTGACGTGTGCGACGGACGTTGCCGCTTTCGGGCGGCGGGACTGACTGACGCGTGCGACGGACGTTGCCGCTTTCGGACGGCGGAACTGACTGACGTTTGCGACGGACGTTGCCGCTTTCGGACGGCGGAACGGACTGGTGTGTACGAGACGGCTCGTACTATGAGTGGGTTCGGGTGTGTCTCTGCGCGTTCGAAGAAGGCACGACACTGGGTTTTAAAGACGGACTTAATAGAGGGCAGGTTCAGATCTCTGTGTAAGTCCACATTTCTCTGAAACCAATAGACATCTGCTGCTATCCTTATAAAACGATTCTGAATCTTTTGTAAGGTTAGCATCTGTTCGTTAGAGATGTGACCGAAGACAGGTGCGCAGTATGTGATGATGGGTCTGATCACCATCTTGTACAGGGTAACTTTATGGCGGAGAGCCATTTTGCTCTTGGTGTTGTAGAGCGGGTAGAGACGGCCTAGCACCAAGGAGGTCTGGCGCCTGATTTTCTCTATGTGGGCTTTGAAATAGAGTTGGTCGTCTAATTGGACTCCTAAGTACCTGACTTCGGTGCTGTAGGGGATGACAGTGCCTGAGTACTGGACGGGCCTGGGGGGATTTTTCCTAACCTTACGGTCTCTGGTAAATAGTATCGCGGTGCTCTTGCTCGGGTTGATCGCGATACGCCACTTGGAGTACCAAGAGCTGAGGTCGTCGACCGCTCTTTGGATGTGTTCCCGTATGAGATATGTCATACGGTGGGCGTAATAGATGACGGTGTCGTCCGCGTATAGACCTAGTTGAACTCTTCCGAGTTCAGGGAGGTCTGCTAAGTAGAGATTGAAGAGGACAGGTGCCAGAATGGAACCTTGGGGGACTCCTGCGCGTATAGGATGCGCCATAGAGAGAGCGTTCTCTACTCTATAGCGGAAGCTACGATCGGTGAGGTATTCTTGTAAGATTCTAACTAGAGTGTCCGGGATACCTAATCTAGTGAGTTTGTAGACGAGGCCTGCGTGCCAGACCTTGTCGAATGCTTTGGCCACGTCGAAGAAGACTGCGAGCGTGTGCCAGGGTTTATTATACTTGGGGTGATTGAAATTTGAGAGTACGTACTCCGTGAGGCGGTGTACTTGGTGCGCACCGGAGTGTCTGGCTCGGAAACCAAACTGCTGGGGCGGCAAGAGATTTTTGTCCTCTATCACCTCTATGAGACGGTTATAAGGATCCGCTCGTAGAGTTTTCCCAACGTGTTGAGAAGGCTGATGGGACGGTAACTATCTGGTAGCCTGGCGTCTTTGCCAGGTTTGTGTATCCCTATTACTATAGCTGCTTTCCAGGCGGCTGGAAAGTGGAGGTTCTTGATCGCCGCATTGAAAATGCAGACCAGCAACGCGATCAGAAACGGAGGAAGAAGTTTGATAACTTCGTTCCTGATTCCGTCAGGACCGGGGGACTTCCTGGGCTTAAGGCCCTTGATGGCGATCGCGACCTCATCACAGGTGACAGGTGAGAGGGGGACAACCGGAGTAAGAGCGACTAGATCCTTCACTGAGGATTCTACAACAGAGATGTGTGCGACATCAATGTTGTCGGTTACAGGGGCGCATTGTTGCTCGAGGCTATCGGCTAAGGACTCGGCTTTTTCGATATCGTCAAATGCGGGTTGAAGACCCTGCGTATTTCTGTCCAGGGGGGGCATGCTAGCGATGGTACGGTCCATCTTCATGGATCGTGCGAGCTTCCAGTACGCGAGGTGGGAAGGTTTCAACTCTCCTAGGAGTCTGTCCCACCTATCATTTCGGATCTGATCTATGCGGTCTTTCACCGCTCTACGCAAAGATCGTAAGCGCGCACGATTTTTCCTCAGTCGGATACGTGTCGTGGGCGCGGGTCGCGGCGTTTTTCTGAGTGAGCAGAGCTCTCACGTCATCGGGGAGTACGAAGCGGCTATCGTTCGCCGCTTGCACCTCTTTCGAGGTCTCCTCGATGCCGATCTTGAGGTGCTCGACCAGAGCATCGATCGCGAGGTCCGCGTCCGCAGACGTATCCAGAACATCTGGGATCCTAGCGAGAGAGGGGGTGGACTGATGGTCCTTTAGGTAACGGCCGAGTTTGTAATAGTCAGCGACTTTTACAACTGGCGGGCTAGAATTAGAGTCATCCGTGTGACCTAACAATAATACTACTGGGCGGTGGTCGGAGTCCAGTTCGTGTACGACTTGTATGAGACGCACAGGAAGCGAGACTCCTTTTAACAAGGCGACGTCTAGAACTGACGGGCGGCAGTTCGGTTGAAAGTGGGTGGGCTCTGAGGGCGCGATGACCTCAAAGTCGAGCTTCTGTACTAAGCGCATGAGTTTCACCCCGTGGGGGGTGTCACATGAGCTGTTCCAGAATGTATGCCCGCAATTGAGATCACCGGCGATAATAACTGAGTCACCTAAGGCGAAAAGTTTCCTTAGGTCTGCCTTTAGAGGCTTTTTGTTGGGGGAGAGGTATGCAGACACGAGTATGATTGGCGGATGGCCAGTCATACCTATTCTACATACCGAAACTTCCATATTGGTAAGCTCCGGAGCTTGTAACGGCGAGCAATAAAGAGACCGTTTATAATAAATAAGGGTACCACCGCCCCTTTGAGGGGTCCTATCATTCCTGACTATTTTGTAATTCGCAATCCCGGGATTGCGATCAGCTGGTTTCAAAAGGGTCTCCTGGACGAGAAATACGTCTATTTGACGATCGCGGAGAAAGTTAGCGACTAAATCACGCTGCGGAGCTAGTTTCCGAGCGTTAAAAAAGGAAAGTGAGAGTCCGTACGGCTTGGTCTTATCCATCGCTTACGGGTGTTGGGAAGCGCGTGCCAGCCCTTGGAGGGTCAAAGCGATGGCGGGAAACCGAGTTATAGCGTCTAACTCGGCGTTTCCGGCGCCGCTGTTCAACAGGGCGTTGAACGCGACGACATCCTGCACGTCGTGGACGCGCAGGAGGAAGAGAACCCGGTCTAGGCCGGTGGAGTGGGCCTGAGGGGCCTGAGGGGTAGCCAGGCGCGGCTGCGTCTTAGCTTGGGGCCTGGGGGCCCACGGAGCCAGAGGAGCAGCGGGCCGGGAGGCAGGTTGACCTGTTGGCACCGCGGAAGGCGTTGCCGACTTGCCTGGAAGGCACGGGAACGTCCTCAGTGTCATTGGTGGCACTTGAGGCTGGAGGAGGAGGGGGGCGGTGTTCCTCTGAGGAACGTACCTACCGCCCTGTCTGGGGTGGTTGCGCTTAATCTTGGGTGCGCACGGGCACCCGCGATAGTTGGCGGGGTGACCCTCTTGTCTGCATAGAACGCAGCTGGGGGGGTCGGTGGTGTCCTTTGGACGGGGACAGTCGGGGGTCAGGTGATCCCCGAGGCACTTGACACATCTCGGAGCCATAAAGCAGCTCCGAGAACTGTGCCCCTGGCAGCGGTGACACTGCGTGGGGTAAGACTTTTTGTGGGGGATCTCTACAGAGATCCGGGACAGGCCACAGAGGGTCTCCAGGCCGAAGACCTTCTTACCCTCTTCAGTAGCGGAGAGGGAGACGAGAACCATGTTGAATGGTTTCTGCCTGTCGTTCTGAGAGTACATGCGATGTACCTCAATGACAGGCAGGTTTTATTCCCTAAGGGAGGCGGTTATCTCATCGCACGAGAGTTCCTTCGGAACTCTTCACATGACGACGCGCAGGGATTTCTCCTCCTCGAGAGCGTACGTGTAGAACGCGTACTTGGCTTCGCGGAGGAACTTGGTCAGGGCGCGGAAGGTGTCCACGGTCTGGACCTTGACGAGAATACCATCGCGAACGCTTGTCGCGGTGGTGAAGTGGATGTGGCGGCTCGCGAGAGCCGCCGAGATCTTAGTCCAGGACGCTTTGTCCTGGATCGTGACGGGAGGAGGCGGGCGAACCTTCTTAGGCTGAGCCTGAGAGTGTTCGGTCGCGGGTTTGGGCGGCGCCGGTGTTGTCGGCGCGACGACGGGCAGAGGCGTAGGCTGCCGGGGTGTGTCCTCTACCGCGAGGATCTTGGGGGTGGAGGCTGGCGGTGAAAGCGGCGGAGAAGCCGCCGCCTTCCGCTTGTTTTTTCGCCTTGGGGTGATGAACTCATCACCCCCCAGCGGGGGAAACTCGACGTCCATATCGTCAGAGTCTGACCCGGACGACTGGACGGAGGACTCGGCGAACCTAGGCATGAGGCTCGGACGCCTGTCTGCCTGGTTTATGGGCGATAGCGGGGAGAAACTGTTCCCCGTCGGAACATTAATAATGTCCGCTGAAGGCGGACGGTATGGGGATCTCGAACGCGACCTACAGTCCGAGTTAACGGACTCCCTATCTGCGAACGACGCGGGCGGAGAGCGCGGACGCGGACGCTCCAGAGCGTTAATATTCGCGACCGGCTTGCGGACGCGTTGGGAAAGCGTGACGGATGGTTGCGGGAGCGCGGCGGACGGCTGCGGGAGCGCGACGGACGGGGCCTGCGAGCTATTTCTAAAACTCGCGAATTCCCGAGCGAGTTTGGGAGACTTTGCGAGTAGCGACTTAACAAAGCTAAGGAGCTGACGCTCCACAAACAAAGGGTCGGCCATCCCGGGACGGCGAGAGGGCGGGAGGGTGTACTACCGCCCTGCCGGAGGGGTAGGGGGGCGCGCCAAAAAATCTACTACGCGAGTCTCGCAAGGGACCTTTGAGTCGAGGTGCAATGACCCAAAGGAGATTGGAACCTACTAGGCCTAGGGGGAAGCCCTATCAAGCCCTAGGGCCGAGGACGTGGGTCAGACGCCCAAACAGCACCCAGGGGATGGATGTGTAGCAGGATCGGACAATCGGGTGAGACAGAAGGAAACTCGGCGTGATTACGCGCCAAGTTCCGGTATGCGGCGACCCCAGAAGGGGGTCCCCAGGGAACCTGCTGAACCCTGTGCACCACCTTTAGTTGGCACCGTTAGGTTTCCAGTGGCGACCACATCCAAAGGGAGTGGATTGTTTGGTTTGACCACGATTCCTCACCCTAAGGTGAGCGAACGTATGCACAGTTAAATAGAATTCGTACTGAAAAGTACGGTTGTCTTCTATAATATACAGAGTACCGAATATTATAACAAGTCTTCACTTGTAGTCGCGGCGCGATGCGTATCTTCGTGACCCTTTCCGAGAAACGGCGCGTTCCAGGTAGTCGGCTTCACAATAGATGACGACCGCGGGACGAAGCGGGCGGGGCGTAGGGGCGATCTATCTCGGCGAGCGAGCGGACCGGCATGCGTGTGCACGCCTCGGCTGACCAAGCGAGAATCTCCATCGAGCCGATCGTGCTGTAAGCCGCAAATGTATGGGGCCCCTCTGCGACGAAGCTCTCGCTTCGCAAGAAGCTAGACTCGCTGCAGAGGGGTTTTGCAAAGAAGAATTATAGGGCGTACCGCACGGTCTCTCTGACGGCGGGAATCGTGCTGGCAGACTTGCTCCCGCTGGACCTCCGGGCACGGGAGGTGGAGATACTGTACCGTGCAAAACGGGAAGGGCAACTGGACGAGATCGTGGTTGATCGTGGGTTGGAGCGGCCCGTTTCGTTTGGCCAGTATCCTCACCCAGCGATATGCGAGGGCGAGACGTATGAGAGCCTAGAAGTCCCCCTGGAACAGGACGGCTCCCAAATCTTCACCGACGGTTCAAAGATCGACGGTGGAGTGGGAGCAGCTTTTACATGGTGGAAGGGGGGCAAGGAATTCAGGTACTCTACGCTTCGCCTAGAGCGTTTCTGCACGGTATTCCAGGCTGAACTGTTTGCGCTCTATAGGGCAGTACAGGCGGTTCAAAAATCACGGGAACGGGAAGTCGGCATCTTCAGCGACTCTAAGTCGTCGCTGGAGATGCTGGCAAACCCGGCACCCCCACACCGCCTGGCCCTGGGAGCGCAACAGATGCTCCGGGAAATGCGTGCAGAGGGACGCTCGGTTCGTTTACACTGGGTGAGATCACACGTCGGTACGGTCGGCAACGAGCCGACAAACGTACCTGGACTGTACTGTACTACAGTAACATCACAAGAAATTCAGTGACTTTCTCCAAACAAAGTAAAACTCACCCAGAATATTACGAAATTCCATTTCGATAATACTCGATAAACTCTATATCGGAACTAGCCACGTGTTCTAATATTAAATAATTCCATTCGTACTGAACCAGCTATTCTCACTATTACAACAACCTTCGCTTATCGACCCGAGTTAGAAAATAGACCGGTCGGTTGCCGTTTCAGGATTCTATTTACGGGGCTCACTGGGCTCTGCGTTTAAAAATAGTACACTTTCACCCCACTTTAAATAGAAGGGCAATAGTACAACGGTGTTGAACTTGACATTATTCCAGTCAATGCACTCTGGGATAATATTAGCTGATTGATTGTAAATATTGCGTTACGTACTTTAAGTAATTGTAACGATTAAAAGACTTACACTTTTATGCGTTTTGATTTATTTTTTTCTACTAGCTGTGTGCCCGTGACAGCGCTCGCATTTCATATATTCTTCACTGCATTTTATTTTTTTTTACACGGAACCCTATAATTATTTTAATACTAAGATAAAGTAAAAATACTACTCGTAAATTCAAGCACTTACCCGTAAAACTGAGCATTGAACAGGATTTTATTCAATTTTTTATGGAGTTTTAATTTTTTTACACGTAATCCTATTTATTTTCGAAAATTATACTATGTTACCCGGAATAACTTCAGCTATTTACCAATAAAAGTCCTGTCAAAATCCGTCCAGACGTTCAGGAGAATACCCGGAACAAACAGACAGACAGTTAAAAATTTTAAAAATTGCATTTTCGGTATACGTTCATATCTATTTAGTAAAAAAAACTTGACATTACAAATTGACATTTCAATTTTATTGGTGTAATAATGAATTTAATAGTGGTTATTGTTAATCGAGTGAATTGTAATGGAAATAATGTCGTAAATATTAAATTTTGTAGTGTCATAAAAGTTCCAGGAAAATAGCTGACGTTTTGCTGAAACGTTATAGGAAAGTCAGAAAAATATAATGTAACTCTATCAATATAACCTATGTGTTATCCATGATAATTTACGAAAAAAAAAAATTCATTGTTTCCATAGACAATAAAAGCGATTTTTACTAACTAAATTGTATTAATGAAATAATAAATAACTAATAACTGTAACATACATGCATTTAACATAATTCGAGACTTTGTTATTCCTATTTCGATTTTAATTACATAATAATAATGTAATTATATACTATACCAATGATAATAATTATACCATATACAATAATGATAATGTTTTTTTTTCTAACCTAGATGTTGACGGTAGGGCCTTTACAGCTTCACCAAACTTTGAGGGTTTTGGCCACAAAAGGTAACTAGCACAAGGGTTCGAACCTCGACTTAGCCGCTTCCTATATCATAAAATTTCCCGCGGAATTTGAATCTAGCTAAACCCTACATTTCTTATTTCTTAAATAAAAAAAAAGGTTCCTTATACCTTCGTGTTATATGCAGGAGTGTGTATGCAGTGTTGTGCGTGTAAGGCTTGATGCATGGGCAGTGTCACTGTATCGCGGTGGCAGCAGCGCCAAGAGCCTCCCAAGTAGGGGAACGGAGCACGTCTTGGGCCGCCACCGGAGGGGGGCCCGGATGATAATCATTTAAAAATTCGTAGGTTTTATCTCTTTTAAAACTATCAAAGAACAGACCACAAGCTGCTCATAGCCAAAGTAACTTTTTTTTTTGTTTCGATGTTTGACGACGGTGACGACAAATATATTGGACGAAAAACATATTGGACAGGCTTCTAATTCTGTTTCGGTATACTTATATCCTAATACGAGCGTAATAGTTAGCTGACTAAGCTGCTGCGTGGGATCTTGAGGCACCGCGTGGTTCCGAATTCGTCCTATACTAAAATGTAAATCAATTGTTACCTTCATTAAGAAATCACTGCTTATTATAAGCTGTAAACTCTTCATTTAACTATTAAAAGTATATGGGTCAATTTCTACAAAGGCGTCTTTGAATATATAAGTAAAATATTCGCATAGCGACTCTGTTATGCGGATGCACACAGATCCATACGTTTTCAGTTCAGTGGGCAGCCGTGGAGGATTACTTCCGTTGCAGATGTTTTACTCGCCCAAGGGAGTTCTGCATCGGCTTGGTATATTTTCCATACATGCATCATATGTCTCAATGTTACTTTATTCGATTTCTATTTATATATATATATATATTAACAACTGTACCTGTAGATCCATTTCTATTCTCCATAATGTACACTAAATTATTTCTGTCAAAATAAAATCTAGTTTTTATTGGTTTATTTTACTACTGACGAATACTCGGAACTTTCTCTTCTACTTGTCTTATCTCTAATTAAATGTGGGATATCCTTTTATGTTTTGCAATTTGTTCCTTTTCGCTTAATACTTAAAAAAATTGTGTAATCTGTAAATTAATCTGAATACGACATTAGTGTGATTGGAAACTGGATTTGAATCTCACAGTGAGCTTGAGGTATCCGTGAGCAATCCTTACAAAGCCTCAGCTAGGTTACATAGCTTTTTCAATTATTATCGCCGATATTTTTTTTACTTATAACCTAGAAATTATTTTTTTTTCACCAAACCATCAAAGTTAACTACGTTCATCATCTACTACCACACCAAAGCAGCTGAAAAAATTAATAAAATAAACATTAGCTGCAATTGCCCTTAGATATTATCTGTCCACTTACCATGAAATAAATGCGTGTTAAATCTACGAAATTTGTCTTCATAAATCTACATACTTTTACTTAGAAATGGTATTTTATATTATAGTGACGCGTAGGATCTTAGTTGTCTTTTGTTAATGTTGCTTAATTAAGTAGCCCACAGTTGGAACCTATCATTAACAGGGATCTGTAGTGGCATGGATATTTCTAATGCCATTATCAAAAGTCATTTGTTCCGGTCTCCGTATGTTTCTTTCTTGACCGAGCCGACGGCAATAACTCAGTTGTTTCTTTCAGTGCGAACGTGCACCGAATAAATAAACATGTTGTTTGTTGAACAAATACATTTGCCCGCATCCGTTCTTACTTGGTTACACTTTGTTATGTTGAACCCCCACGGCTTTATACGTAATGCCTTATTACGGTCAGATTCACTTTGTTTAGTATACGATTTTTGGATGTCTTTCAGGTTTCGAAACGAAGATTTTATATAACCAAAGTTGCACTAAATTTTCATAGTATGCTCTTATAGAGATATAAGGCCCCATCAATGGTAGACGGAGGAGTTTATGCTTTGCATATTTTTGATGATGTGGAGGGTGGGGTGTCTGAGTGATGGTGGCTTTTGCAATGTTATTTATAAAGGCAACGAGTAAGCTTCCACAAGGCATTTAGATTTAAAATTTGGCACGAAAGGACGTCTCATTGCATGGATTTAGGAATAAAATAACCTGAGTGGAACTATTACTTGATAAAAATATATTTGCTGTTATTTTTTCTTCTTCTACTAAATCTGCGAAGTTAAGTTTTACCCATTAAATAACGTTCATGCATTACGATTCAATCGGTTGTTGTGGAACATTTAATAGTATAGAAATTTCAATGCGTGAGTTTTACTCATTTTGTTCGTTATTTAGTTGAACGATTTCTTACATTGAACTGTAAAATTGAAGCTTCAGTACTTATCATTTTGTATAAAAAAAGTAATAACATTAACGATACATCATTAATTTAATCGTCCATATTAACCGCATATTGTATACCTAATATTTGTATTTGTGTTGCTAGTGATGACATACGGGAGACGGCTATGCTCGGAGTTTTACTGGTATTACAGGAGTGAGGAAATTCGCAGAAGAAGCCAAGTAGCCGACATCACCAGAAGTATTACCATACTTAAATTGCAGTATGCGGGGCACATTGTGCGTAGAACCAATGCTTGATGGGACCAATGGGTTCTCGAATGTCGAAGACCCACCGGGAGTCGCTGAGTGGGTAGTCTCCCAACTAGATTACGGTCGCGGAAATCAGCTGGATGCGGATGAAACAAGACCGGTAGTTATGAGATTCCTTGGGGAAGGTCTATGTTCAGAAGTGTAAGTCTTTTGGTTGAAATTGTGATGATGATGATGAGTTGGTTTTTATTACTGTATTCTACAGTTCTCTTCGATTTCATTAAATAATTTTGAAAGTCAAAAAAAAAAAAAACAATGTTTGTTATATTTATAAAAATAACAGTTACATTATTTAGATAATTTTACAGCAGTCACCGCCTGTGAGATTTAAAGTAGCAATGTTGTAAACAGAGATCTTGCCAATATTCGTTCAAAGGTTTATATTTAGGTATACATAATATATTTAAACAGCAAAGTCTGTAAAGTGTAAAATGAGTTTTATGGCATACATGAAGGTGGTTGATAATTGATTCATGAGGTGATAAATGAATGCCATCTTATGTTGGAAACTAAACAAGCAATAACAATTTAACTTACCAAGACACTTTTGTATTCCTTTAGTAAATGCCTACGGTTATTATTATATATTAGGTCCTTACGTATAAAATTAGTGTTCATATGGAAAAAGTAGAACGAAAAAAAAAAATTAAATATTATCGAACGAAGTATTTACCATTATTACCCTATACATTTTCGACATTTTATAGGTTGTTCATTGTTAAAAAAATTGTTGTTTGGACTGCCTCATTGGCATTGACATTTTTTCCTTCCAAGAAATTTTGAAAAAAGTGGTAGTCTATTGGAGCAACGTCCGGGGAGTTTGGAGGATGTCGGAGACATTTCAACCACAGTTCTTCTAATTTAACGACCGTCTGTTTTAAAGTGTAAAATCTAGCATTGTACTGAACAGCACTGGTGTACAATGGCGAGGCAAAACTATAGTTTGGCGTAGGCGAAGTGCATTTTGCGAACCGCGAGGCCATAGGCGGTCGCCCACGTCGCCTTCGCCTTACGCCACCTCTGGTGGTGTGTAGAGATAAACATCATTAATCCTTTGAGCTGTTTTTGCAGCGCTGGTGGAATTCGTATTCGTAAAAAATACAGTTTTTTAATATTTCCAATTTTGTGAATAAATGATGTCAGAGAAAAACCAGTGCGAAAATAAATGAATCTATAAATTCAAAACACACATACTCAAGCCTAAGCTTGAAAGCAATGATGGCGCACTTGGTAATGCGCTCGAATTCTGCGTCAGTGGTCACGGGATTGAATTCACCTATCCAACTCTAAAAATATGCTAAACTTAGTTTTCAATGAATGAAATCACCCTGAGGAAACCATATAATGATGGTAGGGCATTTCTATCAATACTACCATCTTCAAGTTTGAAAACCTGTCGCCCAATACCAATAAGTGTGTTCACTTGAGAACCAGTACCCCTAGGCTTAGTTTGTTAACATTCCTGGACCACATCGTCACTTAAGATCAGATGCGATTGTGGTCAAAAGCATTGAGCAATGTAAAAAAAAAACTTAATTCGGAATTCCAAGACAAACGCCAGATATTAGACATCAAATTGGCCAGTTCAAAAAAAGTTCAATTTCATATTTAAGGACCTAATATTGCACAAGCTGTGTTTACTAGAAGATTGTACATTATAATCTTAAATTTAAATATACAATTAACAATGGCATGAATCCATGTAATAATAATATGTTGTCCGATGGGTCCAACGGGTTCTCGAATGGCTACCACGCACCGGAAGACGTAGCGTGGGTAGGCTCCCTACAAGGTGGACCGACGACCTGGTGAAGGTCACGGGAATCCGCTGGCTGCGGGTGGCGCCAGACCGGTTGTCGTGAAGGTCCTCGAGGGAGACCTATGTCCAGCAGTGGACGTCTTTCGGTTAAATGGATGGATGGAAACCAATTAATAATCTCATCTAAGAATATAGTGTCCAAGTGAAGTTATTTTGTATAGATAAAACAGCATGGCATCTATTCCAATAAATGATGTCAACGATTATTAAAGCAGGTAAGTTTTGGTAAAATGTATAAATTCTCTAGAGTTCCTTTCTATTTTATATAAACACCACTATAATTTTCAATCGAATTAAATTTAACCAGGTTCGTAGTTTTTGTTATCGTTTTAGAATAGTGTTTGATAACTAACACATGTGACGTTAAAATGTAGATATTAAAAAAAAATACCAGGCAGCAATGGGGACTGTCGACAGACGTGAACACTTTGAAAAAAAAATCTACGAATAATTAATATTTCATAATTTGTTCATTAAAATTATTAACATTTGTACGGTTTTTACATCTATTGACCCCCTGAGCAACAATTGTGTACATTTTCCTATATTGTTTATCGAAGTTGAACATAACAATACGTAGCGTTAATTGAATTAATAATGAGTATATTATTTTACTAAAACCCGACCAATAAGTTATGTGTATCTGTTAATAATCGCTTCAGTGTAGTGAGCATACGATTTTTTTTTAAATATATGAATCTGCCATCGTACTTAACATTCCTGTAACATGTTGTTGACAGCAGCTGTCACATAGCATTAGTGATGTGAATCTATGTTTCTCCCGTACCGATATTCGCTGAACGCTACGAAAGAATTTCTCACTTTAAAAATTCAATGTCTAAAACAACACTCTAAAACTAGTCCCCCAACATGGAGTCATCGTTTCATTATCACAGAAAATAATCCTATTATTTTACCTGTCCTATACAGATTCAATGTGTAGAATCCTTTTTATATTGAAAGGACTGAAAGAGTTCTCAATCAAATCACACTTCATTGTTAGTTAAGTTTTCGAACTTAAATTTTACACAGTAACTTTTGAATGTAGACATTCATACACTTTACTAGAACCAAACCAATTCCTTTCGAAGCTCAGTCACGACTGTCCTCTTGCATTACGAAACATAATTTTTCACAATGCCGAATAACGAGAATGAGCTGCTTATAGACAGAAATAAATAAAATGAATTTCGAAAAAGGAAGTGTTTTATATAAATTATTTATTATTTATATAACACGATTTTCCGTTATAAACGACAAGTCATATTGCAACTGTTAGCTAACTGTTTATAATCATTAATGGGAACATCTTGGCAATGCTCAATATTCGTCTCAAATTAGCATGAATGAAATTTAATGAAGTTAACAAAAATATTTTAAAATTCTTGTTTGAAAATATTGTTGCAAACGTATCGAAAATACTATAATATTATTAAGTGGCATTCCACTAACGTCAACCCATTGTATCGCGGAGCAATCCAAAAGCCGGTACGCCTGCAACACTTGAATTATAGACACGACAAATTCCAACGAATGCTCACAATTTTGTACGCACTTCATTTAAAAACCGCTGACGTTTGAAAACTGTAATCAAACATTACTAGTCATAATATAGTATTTACTGTTATTATTTGTTTTTTTACACACCTGGTATTAAGTGACGACATGGTCCAGGATGGTAGCCTAGAGTTACTGGTTCTCAAATGAGCTTTGCTGCCGGAACACAACTATTGGTATTTGGTGACAGGTTTTTAAACTTGTGGGTGATAGCTACCCAGGCGCTACCACCATGCTGTGGTTTCCTGAAGATGTTTTCCTTCACCGAAAGCTCAGGCTAATTTAAGAGTTGGATAGGTGGACTCGAACCCACGTCTACTGACGCGTATTCCGGCTCCACTATCCGCTCCGTGTGGTGCCGTCTAAGAATAGTACCACCCCAATTCTTCCCGTGGTTGTCGTAAAAGGCGTCTAAGGGTTTATCCCAGAGGATGAGCAACAGTAACCTCTGAGTAGCACAGACACTTACTGTGATCGCCAACCCACCTGTCAAGCATGGCGATTATGGCAATCTTCTTCTTAGGGGAGAAATATCTCCAGCAGAGCCGTCTTGCGGTTGAAGGTATGGATTTGATTGCTTGCTTTATTTTAAAGGTCAATAAAGTTAGTTATTGATGCCAAACAATTAAATATAATTTTATCAGACAGTATAAGAGCACAGTTAGTGCACACCAGGGAGATGCAGCCTGGATATTAACCTTTATTTTAATATCTTCTTTTACAACGTACATTTTTCTGTAATATTTGAAGAATAGTACCTGGGCGACAGAGCTTAGCTTGGTGTTTTACGGATGGTGTATTTGTTGCATAGCAACTGCGTAGCTAATATAAACATGAAATAAGTAATGACCTCTTAAATTTCAGTTTGAAAAATATTATCAACGTAGGTCAATGTCATCTGTTATTATGTAATTATATTAAATCAAAAGTATTAAAATGTTAATGCCCGACTGTAATTTTTTTTTTTAAGTAAGTATCCAGGTATACTTGAGAATTAATGCTTAACTTTATGCAAAGTTGCATCCAGATCGATACAGCGGTTTCCGAGAAACCAATTACATATGTCATTTGTAAGAAATGCTCACTTAATAACATAAGATTATTCGATATTTACGATATGTATTTATATATTATCATGAGCATTTAACCCACACCTCTGAGCTTCCGTTAACATGTTTTTATATAAAAAAATGATATATATGATATATTTAAAAAAAAAGAATCAGATCGAGTTTCTTGCCGGCTCTTCTCTACTGGGTTGTTTTCCGAACCGGTGGTAGTGTTTTAGACGTTCATAAGCGCCTTCTAAGTATCTAAATTGAATAAAGTTTTATTTATTTTTTGATTTAAATTAAAAAGAGCTTCGCATTCCACAGTAATAAAACAGTTTTATAAACATTCATTAAAATGTATTAAGCAGATAGCTATTTTGCGTTACTGGTTGTAATCATATCAACAACATATAATTAGCATGTGAGTGAGTTCATAATTTTCAGACGTTGTTGAGATACATTTAGTAAACCGCTCATAATGTCACAGTTTTTTTAGGTTAGTGCGTATCGTTCAAGCTTTAATGTTACACATGAAGGGTTGACCCGACGGGTTAGTAATGAATTCATAACAACGCGACGTTTGACGCCACTGGGCAAAATTGGTTGTTGAATATCAAAACATTATACCTGCTGTTACTACTACAAAGTTTATATGACCTTTGGCGTCCGACAAAAGAAATTACGCCTTTAAATACCCCACCGAACTTTTTACATTTTTTTTACATAGTATAGGCTAAGAGATTTAATTTAATCAAAATATCACCTGATGTTAATCGACAATGTGGTCCAGGAATTAGACACACTAAGCTTAGAGATACTAGTTCTTAACTATGCTGCCAGAACAAACTTATTGGAATTTGGCGACAGGTTTTCAAACTTGAGATTGGCAGCTACCCATGCGGGCATTAATTGAGAATGTTTTATCATCATGGTATGGTTTCCTCACGATGTTTTCCTTCAACGAAAGCTCAGACTGATTTTAGAGTTCGATAGATGGGCTCGAACCATTATGCTCATTGTTTACTTTAATCTGTTTTCTTGTAAAAGGTATATTTTCTTGTACAGGTTTTTGAGAAACATTTTTTTTTTTATTTATGTGGCAGTTACTTCGAAGTCATCTTTTGTAAGTTGTGGCTTTATCCAGATGGAGGTTTTCCATGTGATCTTAATGAAGATCTGAAACGTTAATATATTAATCAAATTTGTAATCTTTGTGCTTTGTAATTTTTATTTTAGTGTATTTAAAATATTGAGCAACAAACTTATTTACATTTCTATGCTTTTATATATAAAATAATTAGCACATAATATAGTATACATAGAAATAAATCACTCAGACGTAGTAATGGGGAGTAGTAACACGCGGGTTGATGCCATTTAGAGTTAGCCTTAAAATACTAAGTTACCTCTCGTATTACCTTGCTGGTGATTACGTAATTGCGTGTCACACTAGATATATATTTTTTCAATGTTAAGCAAGTTTATTTGTGTGGAATTATCACTCTTAGCATTCCACTCTATGATAATGCTAAGTTCTCTATGATGATAAAATACCTAATATTCACCCGGTAGTCGAAATTCGGGTAAATGTTGTCTCCTTATTTTTTACTGATAACACTAGAAGCCATCAATATCTACTAAAAAAAATTGCATGCAACCTTTATGCGTGTTTGACGCAAAACTGCACTGACCGTTGTGACAGCAAGCATAACAAAAAAATAAAACGAATATTATGTCAATAAAATTAACAGTGGCATTGATCTTCTATACTAATAAATAAAATTAAAGTGTCTGTTTGTAATATCAAAATATTATTTTTTTACTAAATATGTATGAATGTATATACCTACGATACCAAAAATATTTTTCTTTTCATTTTTGTCTGTCTGTCAATTTGCTCTGGGTAATCTGTGGAATGATAGGACCGATTTTGACGAGACTTTTTTTATAGATAGCTGAAGTTACTCAGCGAAACTTAGGGTACTTTTGTTTTTCGAAAATTTTTAGGGTACAGCGTGAAAAATTAACAACTCACGAAATTATGAATAAAAGACGATACAACGCACAGTTTTACCGACATGGACTTGGATTTGTGAGAATTATCTTTGCTTAATGTAAGAAGCAAAAAGAATTTGGAAAATAATTAGGATTCCGTATAAAAAAAATGAAAAACTTTATTACGCAGTGATGTGCAGTAAGAGATAAGGTGTGTTTTTTTTATGGTACATGCGATGTCTACAGGGCGCGACTTTCCAGGTAACGATTTCTATAATGTAATTTTACGGTAGTTAATAAATATATAATTCGTTATTCCTGTCTTTTTTTTAGTCATGTGTATGGGCTTTGTCGCTTTGCGATGATGATGCCCCGTGAGTAAAACATATACATTCACAGACACACTATAAAATTCACACTACCTTTTTTCTAAAGCTAATTTAGCTATTTCAAACAATAACTCCGGCTTTCTCGGACATAGGGCTTGCAAGTATCGAATTACAAATGCCTATTTCTATGGATCGAGTCAACTTAACTTCTACAATTTTCATTCCGAACAATTTCCACCAAAATATGTTGCACGTCATCAATGACGTCACATGTCGTGCAATTACTGTATTTAAAGATACTATTCTAAAAAAACTTTGTACCAAAAAAGCACGTGAATTTTGGTAGCCGGTTTAATCTAAAATCTCAGAATTTTGCTAAAAAAATACTTAATAACAACCCCTTTTGCCTATTTATATACAGATAATTATATTTCTCATAAAAAAAAATCTTTAAAAATCTTTCTTGAAAATTATTATGACAAAAAAGGGATCTGGGACATGGTACTATGATAAAGTTACTAAAACCGTTCAAGGATTTTCCCTCCGTATTACTCATTATCCATGGCAATTCAAGTGTGATAACATACTATAAACCCTTGCTATTGAAGGTTCAATGTAAAAAGCCTTTGCACCTATATTTTTCAAAAATTCTATGAACTCAGCACCCGCACGAGGTAGTAAAATTGATAACGTACTTCGGATATAGGTACGTATTCTAGACGCCGCGCCATGAACAAAAAGTCGATTGATTTTATAAGGACATAATATCGCTTTATCGCCTCTCATAGATTTATCGAATACCTTGCGTTTATAATACAAGTTTTGAATTTATTTATTAAAAATGAATCATTAGCGTATACGCCATTTAACTGTATTGCAAATTTAAACAATAAAATTAATCCAAGGTAAAGAGGAATGGCGTTACAATTATTATAACTCGTTTATTCGTATTATAACACGTCATGCATAGATAAAACTTGAGAATAATATGTTAATTAAATAAATGTTAAATTTAAAAAACAATCAGTTAATTGAATTATAAAACTAAAACTAAATAATATTATTGTGAACTAATAATAATATAAACTATTAATAATAATAATAATAAAGCCTTTTATTCGGACAACAGATATACAATTATGTTTCTTATACTACTGCACAGTTATAAGTATGTTACACAATTAAAATTATTCGTGTATTTCCATCCATTCAACCGAAAGACGTCCACCGCTGGACATAGGTCTCCCCCAAAGTTATCCACGACGACCGGTCTTGCGCCACCCGCATCCAGCGGACTCCCGCGCCTTCACCAGGTCGTCGATCCACCTTGTGGGGGCCTACCCACGCTACGTCTTCCAGTACCTGGCAGCCGTTCTTGTATTTGGTGGTTCTTAACTTTCTGTAAGTCCGTTTGCCAGTTGGCAAAGGCCTCCTCCAACCTACTCCATTCTGATCTCTCCTTGGCTACTCTACTCAATGTTATACGAATAATAATACAATAAATATACAATGGTTTAAAAATCTCTGATCCATGGGAAGAAGACTGATATAATAATATATCCATTGTTAATTTTAATCTTTCATCAATAAATATGTCACAATTTTAAATAATTAGTTTTGTTTAGTTTTGAATGATAGTACAGTTATAAATAAGTGGCTATATCACAGGTATTAAAGCAATTTGTTTAACATGCTGATAATTATTTTATTAAGAATCATTTATTAAAAAGATCTAAATCCTATTTAGGTTCACGCATGTACTAGTTTGAAAATTATATAAAATGAATTATCACTGTAATCTGTAAAATAGTAATAGATATTTTAAATGGTTGTATCCAAATACAATGGTTGCTCACTGCAATGTATTTATTCTAGGTATTAAACGTATAAATAGGGATAGAATGAATTAATGAAATTTGTCGATAGAACCATAATAATAGCCCTGACGGGGATATGAGACATGAACTATGAAAAATGCAACGAAGCGAGTTTCCGTGCGAACGGACACCGCTCAGTTAAGATCTTTCGAGATCACAGAACAAATATTTACGCTCCACGTAAATCACATATGGCGGCGTATTCGATAAATAATAATCATATACATTATAGTATATCTGCACATTCGTTTATTCTAGATTAGCTGAAGCCCGCGGCTTTGCTCGCATTTCATATATCGATAAAAACAAATTAATGAAGAAAATGAGAGTTATATTTTTTGTTTTTATTAGCGGGAAAAATGTACATAAGAGTAAATTGTTTTTTTTTTATTAAAAACGGTCGATGGAATCCAAAAAATAAATAGCCTATATATCGTCGAATGATAGTAGTCCCATCCCGATATGTTCAGTAGCTTTGAGGTGATGGAGTGTCAAAAGACCCCCCTTTTTGCCTTGTTTATATATAGATAGATTATTTAGGCTTTTAAATATTCAAATAAGTGAAATAAGCTCAATGAATTAAGACGCCTTTCTCTTTCTGTTTCTCTTTCTCTTTCCTTTTGTATGATTTTAAATTAAATTACTATATACCGCACTAAAACATAAAGCGGATATTCGGCCATAACAAAACCACCGGCCGCCGGATGCGGTCGGCCGCGGGATCAGTTTCCACCGGAAACGGTGGCCATTTCCGTTCGGTTTCATTGGACGTCAAACTGAATTTAGTCCTACTATTGAATAAGTAATGTTTTCCCGATCGACTTTGTAGGATTGTCTTGCTGTAGGATTAATACAAGAGTTTAGGAAATTAATTTTTCTTACATCAAAAATGCCGCAGTTCTGTCATAAAATAGGTAGTATTTTGACGTTCATGAGCGCCTTATTAAGTCCCTAAATTTTTGTAAAGTATTTTTGAATTTTTACGAAAAAAATATCTTTTTTAAATCATGCATTTTATATCTCAAATAAAATTCGTACACGAATTAAAATAGACAGTTTTTTACGTATTTCAATTCATATTATCTTTTGATTTAATTTATAAAATATGTTGTGTAAATAATGAACAATAAATAAATACTTAACAATAAATATTTCAAAATCAAAAGACGAACATAATAACAGTAATATTGTTATATTACGTAAAAAATAAAATGTTTCTTAAATATATAAAAATTTAATAACATTTTGTATCGTTCATTTAAGGCCACTTTATATCCAGTTAGCTGTCCTGGCGAATTTCGTATCTCCTCAGAATCAATAGATGTTCTGTTATTAGCTGAATTAATGACGAAATAAACGACGAATCACGATTCTCGAGTCCGAGAAACGAACAAAGACAATCTATTTTTTGACATATAATTAAAAAAAACTGTCCCATACAAACGTAATGAAATAATGATTTATCTTCTTAATTTATTTTCGCGTATTTTCACGTATTTTCTACTTTTCGGGATGGAGACAAAGCAAATAAATTAAAGATCATAACAATCTGTCCAGTTGTTCTTGATCGACTTAAATCACCTGACTTCGTTTTATATTTATAGTATATCTGTTCCCGCGGCTCCGCCCGCGTATCATTTTTATTACTGCGTAATATAGTTTTTAAACAATCATTGGAATATAGTAGACCATTTTTTTGTACAAGGCCTAAATTATTTTTTGTACTAACAAAATGCAAAGTTTCTCACAAATTCAAACACGTGCCAATAAAACCGTTCATTGAATCGAATGTGTTAACAATTTTATGAGTTTTTACGCAGAACCTTAATTATTAAGTTACGCCCCTTAACTCGAGCTATCTGCCAGAATTACCGTTAAAATCGGTCCAACCGTGCCGGAGATTAGACAGACCAAACAGACAAAAATTATAAAAAATGTATTTTGGAATAGCTACCATACATTCATACATATATTCGTGCATATATTCATATGTATTTAGTAAAAAGCTGTTATTTTGATATTACAGACAGATAATTCATTTTTTTTTATTTGAATCGATAAAGGATTTTTTTCAATCAAATTATAATTCGAGTCATCTTACCTTTGGCATACTGTACAATTGTGTTACAGTCTTCTGACCATTATGTTCCCCCCATGCTATATAAATTCGCGTCTTTCCAAACGAGAAGAGATATTTGTGTATCTGGACATGACAAAGGCGACTGCCTATGGATAGCTGATCTCTCGATGGTCGCTTTCACCTTTCTATTCCACATTTCGCAGACCATTTGGTTCAGTTCTGTCATTTGGAATATTTTAAATAACTTCTGAGCGATAGTGCGCGTTAAGCTCAACGAAGAAAAACCAGGCACAAACTGTGACAGACAGGCAGAAAGACGTTAAGTTTTATAATACACAAAGAAAGAATTCTGAAGCAAACATCTATCATAATCAGTATAACTTTTCTACGTCCACAAGTAAATTGAAATTTCAATACAATTTACGTGTATTGTTATCACGAAATCACGAAACAATATCATCACCGGCGCCAAACATTTCACTTACAGCAAATTCACACTCAATCAAAATGTAAATCCTGTAACGGCATTATAATTCCATTTGTCCGAGGCGGTTACTGGAATGGCGTCTCTGAACGTTACGTCGCATTAAGGACGGCTAATGATTTTTCGGTATTGAGTAATTTCGGTTTTATGCCGAATTAGTAGCTGTCCCATCGGATTAATTAACCGAATTTCCGGATTAACCCACCTTCATAGCATAAATCCGTTTATTGTTAAGATATTAATTAGCTAAATTTAGTATGTTTTAATGAAGATACTATTTTATACTAACCAATGTAATGACGAAATAATTTATATGTTCTAGTAAAAACGTTTATAAAAACCAAACATATCTTTTTTAGTTCAATATATATACATAATTATCATTTATTGTTACCGTGTAGTAACACCTCATATCTACCCATGGGTGTCGTAAAAGGCGATTAAGGGATAAACCAGGGAATGGGTAGCAGGATCCTCTGAGAACCACAAACATCTGACTGCGGTCATTAACCCGCCCGAGAAGCGTGACGATTACGGCAATCCCCCGTTTTTTGGGGGAGACTTATATCCAGTAGTGGACGTCTTTCGCTTGAATCAATCAATTGTTATTTTTGTTATTATATATAAAACTATAAATAATTATGACATCAAACTCACCACCAAACAGGAAGGTCAACAAAAGGCTGGCCGCTTTGCCGCGTTGAATGTCCATTATACGCTGTACAAGATATTGGCCGGCACTCTGGTCGCGAGCCGTGTCGACCAGAGGACTCGCGAGGTTCTTGAAAAATCTGAAAGAACACATACTTTACAATATCAGAGTCTTGACCCCAAACGGCACAATATTTAGCCCCGACCAAGTGGCAGCATATTTATGCCGCTTGAGATCCTGTAACTGGAAGACTATCAACCAAACTATCAACGCAGGTAACATCCCATACTGAAGACCGGCCCATCTTCCGGGTGCATTAGCGTCATATCGTAGAGTCTTTTGTTAGTTTCATGCATTAAACAAGTAGGTTCTATGCTATCTAATATATTTCAGGCAAAATCCAGGCTATGGCTTTCTCCTGATTACGTCACTAAAATGATTATTTCATTAATATTACATTTGAACCCAAAAAGATCCACGAGATTTCCCTGATTACTCGTTATTTCCTTTGTGTTTCTTCTATGTTTGTATAGATTATAATAAAGGTATGATCTATTTAATTAATCGTTTATTAAAAAAAATATAAACGAGCGAAATCATAATCCAAGAGTTTTTCTGTGTTTTTCTCTATAAAATAAGAAAGACTGAGTTTATCCATTCGATTTTCATCTTAATCTATTGGAATTAAACTTAATGAATTAATGTTAAAAATATGCAATATTTCATTATTTGTTTTTTAAATCAATATTTACTTATAATTAACTGGTTTCTGATCAGTGATCGAAATGCGATCTTAGTTATCAGTAAAAAATTGACAAAGGACAACTTTTCCCAAAATGTTTAGTTGATAACACTAAAGCACATCAAGAGCTTATAAAAAACAAGTGACCAACAGAGGAGAATAAGGCACTGAACTGTTTTATCTTTGTCTAGCTATATATATATTGAATTGATAGAATGGTTGAATTCGGACAAGTTGACCGAAAAGGAATTTATAATATAATTTTAGGCAATAAGTGGTAAGCGTAATCAAACAAAGTATAACAGTCAAAAACCACGACTGAACACAAATCTACCTCGTAGTCAGTAGGAAATTAATTTCCGGCCAATGGAGCCGAATTCGACTTTGATAGTCACGTCACATCTCTATTATTCGATGCTAAAATTGTTTTCCTGTTTTCAACAATAATTCGTTTTCCCTTAATTTATATTGCGCTCTTAATTCGGAAACTTTCGGCTTGAGACGCTTTTGTATCGTTCCATGTTTAATTAATACCCAAAAGGTAAGCCGTTTCGTTACGAAATTCTAATGAAAATTTATTAGGTTTTATTAAATAAGAGTTATTGTAAATATCCAGGATGCTTTTGTTAGATATTGTTAACTTCATTCTTATTAGAAATTTGTACCTAAAGTTATAAAGTAACTAGCTGAGTGTCCGCGGGTGCGCCCGCTTTTCATATATTCTTCACTGCATTTTAATTATTTATATGGAACCCGGATTATTTAAAAAAAAAAAATTTTCTTACTCACATTAAGCACAGGTAATTCTCACAAATTCCAATACCTAATTAACCCTAATTCAACTAACTAGAACCCTAATTAGTTTCGAAAAATTATAGTAGCCTAAGTTACGCGGAGTAAATTCAGCTGTCTAACAAAAAAACTCCCGTTAAAACAGGGCCAACCGTTTTCGGAGATTACCCGGAACAAACAGAAAGACCAAAAATTGTATCTTTAACCGACTTCAAAAAGGAAGAGGTTATCAATTCTTTAGTATGTTATTATAATATTATTTGTTCTTACGCGATTTCTCCGTCATTAGTGGACCGATTTGCAAAATTTTAGAAGGAGTACACTTCCGATGTGGTCCCGTCTCCACCAGATCAGGATCTGATCAGTAAAACTCAGGGAAATTGATAAAAAATCTCGAATATTATAGACACTTACACGTGTTTCATTTATTCGTTTCTAAAACTATGAAGTAGGCTTCACAGCTATACTTAGAAATACATACTTAAACCAAGAACTTACATACTTAAACTTAAAAACTAGAAAAAAAAAGTTTTATAATTTAAAAAATGTGAGCCGTCACGGGACGCCTGGCAGCTGTGAAACATTGACATTATTTTGTAAAAGTAATATGCAGAAAAGAACAGATTGTGATAGGAACTAAATATGTCATAATGATAAAATAAAATATTACGATTTTTTTTCCAGATAACGATGACTATTTATTGAATAAACATTTATTTTCATTCAATACAAAAATTTACGAATTTATTTAATATAATAATAAATAGACTGTATATATCTACCATCATATAGCGTGGCGACGCGGCGCCACGGCATGCGGTTTTACGTGCGGCTATAGATGTTTCACACCAAAAATAAAACCGACTTCAAAATAATAAACTAAAAAATGCACTAAAAAGTCAATAAATAATTACTTTATTAATCTGCTTCTTAATTTAGTTAACAAATGTACTCATTTACAAATGGAAATAACTGCCTAAACGTAATCACAATTACATATAATCTAGATAAAGGACTAGGGTAATTTTGAAGAACCATTAATCAAAATCGAATATAATTAGCGACGTACATTTTGTTATCCCTAAGCTGGCACCGATTTCAAAATTAACGAAGCAGATGAATTAAGTAATTATTTATTGATTTTTTAGTGCATTTTATATAGTTTATTCTTTTAAAGTCGGTTTTGTTTATAATAAAAAAAATATGTATTATGAACGTTTCTATCATAAAGTTTATTTTTATTTTGAACTAGCTGTGCGCCTGCGGCTGCGTCTGCGTTTCATATAATCTGTTTTTATTTTTTTATACGGAACCCACTTGCAACAATCACTTCAATAATATTGAAATATTTACGTCCTCATTGGCTTCGTTCAAGAGATTTATAAAGGTGACTATTATTTCTAGCATCTTATTACTTTGTGGATCCAATAAATTAACAATTAATAATTGTTTTTTTGTTCGTTTAGTTTATGTTAGTTAATATTTTTCTATTTACTAGTTATTTTTTTTAAATTTTAATATTAGCTCTCGTTTGTATGTATACGTATTCCGTTCCCGGGGCTGATAACACTATAAGTACTATTTAAGTATACTGTTGACTTCGTTTACATGTATTTGGTGTAATTGTTTGTTGTCCTAAATAAATTTTAAAAAAAACCTAATTATTTTCCTTAATTTTCTTCGGTACTAAGATAAAGTAAAACGATTTCTCACAAATTCAAACACTTGCCAATGAAACTGTGCGTTGAATCGGATTTTATTCGAAAATTCATGAGTTTTAATATTTTTTTCTGCGGAACCCTTACAAACAGACACTTTAATTTTATTTATTATTATAGATAATGTCTGTTAGTTATTTGTAATTCTTTCTTAATATACTGTTTAGACTGCGCTTTGACCACATCTCATCTTATGTCAAATGACCATGTAGTCCGGGATGGTAAACTCACTAAGCCTAGGGGTACTGGCTCTCAAATGATTGAACTTTATCAATATTTGTGTATAAGATAAATTTAGCGAACAGATTTTGGGGTTTCTCTATCAATAATACCGATATTATTTAACCTTTATTTTACAACATTCAACATTTTTATATGTGGTTACTTTTTTTGTAGGTTCATTATTTATTCAAATCAAAAAGTACATTAATTTATACAATACTTTATAATAATGATAATGAAAACAAACTATAAATAATGAATGCCGTCCAGCTCGCCGCCAGACAGGAAGGTTCCCAGAAGGCCGGCCATATTGCCACGTTGGATGGCAATGCTAATTCGCTGTGCCAAATACTGGCCAGCCCTCTGGTCGCGAGACGTGTCGACTTACTTAAAATAAAATCTGAAAAAGTTGTTAAAAATACTTTCACATTTTGTAACAATTCTTACAACTCATTTTCTCTTTGATTTAGATATTTTTCTAAAAGTCGTTAACTCTTAAAAAAACCCGCGTTCAAATCTGAAAGTGTGGTTTTAGAAATAAAAGACGCAAATATAGTTAATGCAAAATTAATACAAATCACACTTGTGTGAAAATAATTGAAGTATCATTATTTACTTGTATTATATGATTCCAATGTTACTTGATTATAAAAATATATATGTGACCAGTATAAACCTTATTAATCGATTTCCAGTTTGAAGATGATTTGCTAATTAGGCAGGTATTTTTAAATTTCCTATCCATCAAATCATTTTAGCCAACACGATTGAGTGATCCATCAGTCCAAAGCTCTATCTATGAAATTCATAGCTAAAGTAAAGGTCAAGTGATTAATCTTCACTCCACACAGTGAGTCACAGTTTTTATGTGCTGAGAGGGGTTGCAACACGCGCGTTCTAAATTAAATGTCGGGAAAACGTTGGAAAATACGCTGACTCATTCGCCTTACTAGTGAGTTAGCTTTGGGGTGCAAACATCAAGGTTTTATTTGAACCAAACGTTTATTAATTTTGTATTAAAAATATGTGTGTATTTTAAATTCGGAATTCTGTATTTCTCTTGAAGAAATTAAGTAGAAACAATAAAGTCCATAAGGACAGTAAGATTATTTTTATTTGACTCTGATACATGCTGATCAATATAATTGTAAAATCAATAAATTCTAGAATTAATTACCAGGACAAATTCATTACAAATAATTTACCAGGGTATTTACTTAGCGAAAAGCTGAAGAGGTTAGATGTTCGGTAGGGATCAGCTAAGAGTATTAGTGACAATAACTGAGTACTGGAAAGTCTGATGTCTACATAGGCAAGCAGTTTTCGTGCTGAGTAGCTTTAATTACCCGGCCCACCAGGAGGAAAACGCAAAGACGGTCTGGTGAATCGTCTACGCGTATCATGGCTTCCACCACAGGGTCCACGATTCGCGACCAAGTGGTCAGTTATTGCGCGTCATTTCTGCCCGTCGGGGTCAGCCTGTACGTGATATGTCCGATGAATACAGCCCCTGTGGTTAGCCCACTGAGATTCTCTCCCCATTGGAGAACCAAGAGAAGTAAACGAAGTAATGTCCATAACAGGGCACTGCTGTTTGAGCAAAAACTTTGGTGTCTGGAAAAGAAGAGAATGCAAATTCTGTGAAACTGCAGACGGGACCTCAAAGCACATCTTCTGTGAATGTGATCCATTAATACCCATGCGCAACCGAATTCTGAGTAAGCAGCATGTGTTGCTACCGGAGCAGGTACTGATGCTCTCCCAAAAATATTCAAAATTATATCCAGGCTTCTTGTCTAGGCAGTGAGCTTTATCAGCGCAGGAGCGATCATTATAGGTTTTTCTAGGTCGCAGTGATAAAGGGGTTGAACAATTAGTGTGCAGTACTGCACTGCCCCCTTTTTTGGAATAATAATAACACATACTAATCACTACTCCAATAAACTCAAATCTTTTGATTGTATTTCTTCTTCGTAGTTAGGTATCTAGTGGATAAAGTATTATTTCAATCTTATATCAAAGCTTTAATATTCTAGTAAAATAGTGGCGATCTTGGTGGAACTTTCCAGAAAATTTTTATGACGCCTCAGAAATCACGTTCTTCTAATTTTAACTAAAATATCGTTTATATTATTTAACATCGAGTAAACTACCTACTGCAAGCTTATGAATAATAAATAAAAAGATACTGCTAAAAACTTTGAGGTTACAGCTGTAATCTAATCGAGCATGTCAAAGTTGTACACAAATTCGTTTTTTCAAAGTGAAAAACTATTTAGCGGCGTTGGGCGGTTCTCGGTAAGGGAAACACTTATAGATTCCCGTTACCAATACTATGAAGTCAACCACCAACATGCTGCAAGTATAAGATGGCGTTTAAGTACTGACGCTGTTAAGACTGAGTTCAGATATAAATTATTATTATTTATGAAGTCTGTATGTCGTATGTTTTATTGTGAATAAACTAAATGAAAACGTACATAATTATTGTCATTAGATGAGAAAACTAAACGATATGTTGAATGTTTGACTGTGTTACTAACATCAATTAAGAAATTATGAAATTTTAAGATTAAAAAACAATTTTTACAAAGTGTCGAGTTTTCACTTCTGTCAAGAGTCCCCATGGCTGCCTAGTTCTCTTTTATTAGAGTCTACCAAAAAAAATATCCTTCATCTGATTGTTATTTAACTATGATGATAATAAATGATACTCAATAGACAGTTGCCATATTTTTTTTATATACTGTAGAGGCTCAGTGCTTTGACAATAATCTCACCTGATGTTATGTGACTCGTGTTCCAAGATGGTAAACACACTAATGCTAGATATAATTGTTCCCAAGTGATGCTGCCAGAACACAACTATTGGTATTTGGTGACAGGTTTCCTAACTTGAAGGTGGTAGCTACCCAGGCGAGCATTTTTAGAAAATGTCCCTACCACCAGGCTATGTTTTTCTCGCGATGTGTTCCTTACCCGGATGCTCAGGCTGATTTTAGTGTTGGATAGGTGGGCTCGAACCCGCGTTCATGACGTGGTATCAGACGCACAACCAACTGCGCCATCACCGCTTCAAACTTGTACTTAAAGAAAAATATTATCTAAAAAAAAAAACAACTAATTTGACATTAAATAAGTTTGATTTAATTAATCGGTAGTAATATATTTCTTTTAAATGTTACCTATGTAATAGCAACACTACGGTTTAGTAAGGCGATTTAGATCCTGTCAACGAAAAAATCCGTGTGTAGTAACTCTGAGTAACGCAAATTGGACGAGAAAATTAGACGCTTAAGCGGGTTTTTCACTTATTTGCCGCTCGAGTGAATATTTGAGGTCAGGACGATGATATTCTTTCGCTGGCAGATTTTTATCGAAATTCAGTATGCTTCAGTAAGTCATATTTATTAATCAAGCCAACAATTTTCTAATTACACACTAATGTCAAATTTAACATTATTTAAATATGTTACAAAAAAACTCTACGACTTTAACTAAGGTACTGTATTTTTTTAAACAGTTAAAAAAAAACCAGGCAAGATCTTTATTGTTAACTGTTAGGGCTATCCATATATATAGATACAATAAAGCTGTAACAAGACCAAATCTGTACATTAATTAATTTTATAAATGAATTCGTATGGACGAAGGAAATAATGCGACCCCAAATAAGCTGGGAACAGGGCATGAGAATGATGATGAAATAACAAAGATTAAAATTGTCGAGTAACGAATAATAGAGTAAAACAATAAATATAATAAAATTACAATACGAGCGGTTCGTGTTGGTGTCACACGCCACCAGCATATTAAGCAGTGACATGTAACCGCAATTTAGCCTTCTCGCCTCTGTTATTCTGCAATATAGTTGAAAATAGGTTACTTTTACAAAACAAATTTCATTTTGTTAACGTACCTAAACCAGTTATTATTTGTATACCATACTACAACTGAATAAATGTTCGATTTCCGATATTTCGATTCGTCATACCTTTGCCGTACCAACTCTAAAGCTGTGAAACAGTCTTTCGGCCAATGTATTCCCGCCTTCAAACGTAGCGGGTAGAGATATCTGTGCAGACCGGCATGACAGGGACGATTGACGATGGATAAACGATCTGTTTCAAGATTGGATTGTGCTACCATCAGGCACAATGCCGTCACTTTGCTGAGATAATATTAAAAAAAATGTATATTTCACATTATACAAAATAAAAGACACCTGTATTGAATTTAAAAGTTGACAAGGCGCTTATGAACCTCAAAATACCTTATAAAAATCGACGGTTCTGAAAACATCCTATACATTGTATTCAAAGATCTCACAAGAACATTGATGTGGATAATTTTTTTTGTCTTTTTTATTATAATTAATTTTTAATTTCTATTTATTATGTGGTAGTTGGTATTATTAATTGTTGTCTTTTCAATAATTCAATTCATACAATTAAAGGCAGCCTTTACCAGGAATTAAGGAATTTAGAAAAAAGAATGCATTACACGAGTATAGGAGTCATGATTTATTAAGAAGTTATTTCGACATCATGTATAATTTATTTCCATTATGTTAATACATATATAAGAAATATATCTTATATGTAAATCCAAGATTTAATAAGACACCTAAGTATGTTAGTTACGTGGCAGTTAACATAGCTGGCGTTGTTACACAAACCGCGTAACATACATTGTACTGGCGATATGCCAACGATCCCGTACTGAACAGATGCATGTCACTGACGGCCCTAAACCCTAATACGTAGAAGAGATGGTTATGAGTTTTTAGCGTGATCTCAGTCTGTCTACATGACAGTTATTTTCTTTAATTCATTAAACTCACGTATTTCACTCTATATCATGTTATCTTGGTTGCGTTTTGTGTAGTTATATATAGTTTGGTTATTGTGTGCAAACAAATACTTCAATTTTATTTACTAGTAGAGATTTAGACATTTATTATTAATATTTTCTTTTATAAGTATTATCACATTCTCCTAATATTTTAAGATGGTTTACATTTTGAACAGAAATTTTACGGATGCTTTAAAAAAAAATGAGAAAAGAACTAGCAAAGTTTGAATATTAATCTTAAGACGATTTCAAAAATGGCATATGTTTTAAATAAGAAAATTATGTATAACTTAAAAATGAATATATTATTTACAAGTGCTTAATTATCGATAAAAAAAGTTTGAAATTCCGTAAAGATAATTAACACTTGAACATAATTAAAAATCGTGCATTAAAATATCCTAATATTTTATTATTATATTTTTTTTAAACTATATTTATTTTTTGTCGTATCAGAACAATACTTATGTATAAAAAAGAATCGTTTCCCATTTGTATAGAATATTATCATGTAATAAATGAAATTGAAGTGTCCGTTTGAAATATGAAAATATTTTTTTACTTAACAGATATGAATACATGTACTACATTTTAATAGAATTTGTCTGTCTATTTGTTCCGAGTAATCTACCGAACTGCTGGGCCAATTTTGACGGTACTTTTTTTTTGGTAGATAGCTAAATTTACTCCTCGTAACTTTGATTACTTTTGTTTTACGGATATAATTAGGTTTCAGCGTAAAAAAAATAAATCATGAATTGTGATCAAAATACGAATCAATGGACATCACTATGAAAACATTATTTTTCAATGATTATTTAAAAACTGTATTTTGCAATGAGAAATATATAAAACGCGGCACACTGCTGGTATAAATATATATATATGGACGAGTTTTAGGAATCACGTCGATTTAAATTAATAAGGACCAAAATAAGAACTACATAACTCTTCATATGTTTAATTTCATTAATAAAATATAAGTAGTTTTATTTACATGTGAATTACTTAACATAGTTTTATTTAATACCAACTGGTTTCTTTTTAATTAGTCTTAAGCTCTTTTATTCTTTTTTTAGACATCAGAAGTTTACTGCGAAAAATATAAAGCAGCAGGTAGAAATATAGTGTTCTGACTTCTATACAATATTATCAATTAATGTCAATGGTAACAATGTAAGTGCAAGAGTAATTTCGAGAATCAATTTTTCCATTATCTGTTTACCATTTAATTAGTCGGAATTATTTACACGTGAATTCTACTGCAAACAAAAAGTGACAATGAAATTAATATTGCACTAACAATTAATACCTTACGACGAGTGTGCGTATTAAAAGATCAAAGTTAACATTGTTTCCATTCAAAACAAAATATAATTCATTCATTTAATGAATGCGTATAGGTATTTTGTGAATATTTAATCTGCGCCTTGTCAAATATATTAGCAATACGACACAACATCCATATCGAGAGCGATTTCTATCAAAGGTGTATTTTGAAATAGACAGGTACATAATGGACACAATTGTACGGTTTCTATTAACGTAAAGTTTGCGGTACACAGTGTCCAACCTTTATGTTTAGTTTTGATAAGTTTTATATAATTTGAATGTACACGATAATGGTTATTTTATTAAGTGTTTTTAAATATTCAACTTACTACGACTATAGTTGTAGTTACATCCTAATTAATGTAACAAAACTTATATACTGACCAATGTCGTCTAGTCGACACGTCTCGCTACCAGAGGGCGGACCAATATTTGACACAGCGAATTAACATTGCCATCCAACGTAGCAATATGGCCAGCCTTCTGGGAACCTTTCCGTCTGGCGGCGAGCTGAACGGCATTCATTATTTATAGAGGTAATAGTAATAATTAGGTACTTTTTTATTTTTTTAATAATAAGATATTACATAAATTAATGTACTTTTTGATTTGAATAAATATTTGTGTTATATCTGACCAGATAATGTACCTGTAATTTAAAAGAAGAATCATGTAAATCGGTTTATTGGTTCTCGAGTTATAGGCCGACTAACAGTCAGATAAGGACAAGCATATGTGTTAGGTTAGACCTTTTGTGTCCGCCTAGCCACCCATGAACATGGTAAAAAAAAATCGCCCTATATACACGTTTCGACGTATCAGACAGTGAAGATCCAGTGTAAAGAAACCATAGTGTTTTGATAGCGCATTTTCTAATAACTCCCGCCTGGGTTGCTATCAACCACAAGTTTAAATACCTATCGCCTAGCATCACTTGAAGGACAGTGCCTATTGGCTTAGTGACTTTAGCGCTCTGGCCCACATTGCCGCTTAACATCAAGTAAGATCGTCTTATAAGCACTATGCTCATACAGTATAAAAACATATTATAGATACATTATTTTCCAATTGTATAAAATTGCAAAGATTTCTTATGTTATGTTGGTACAATTTTTTTTTCTAAACTGTCTAATTTGTTGATCGGAAGAGCCTTTACAGCTTCATCGTAACTTTGGGGGCACATGATGAGGGCATGCGACGCAAAAGGTAACTAGCACAAGGGTTCGAACCACAGCTTGGCCGCTACCTATATTATAAAATTCCCGCGGAATTTGAACCTAGCTGAATCCTATATTTTTTAAATATATATAAAATAAAATCAAAATAATACGCTAAAATAGTTTTCTTGGGAAACGCCTGTTTAAAAATTTATACCAATAGTCTATCACAACGATATAGTATGTATGTTCTCGTAAACTGCTAGTAAATATATAAGAAACATAATGATTTAAGAATGCACTTATTTATTATATATAATTTAAAAAAATCTCATATCTTTCTATACTATAATTTTTTTCCAATTCGTTAAAAACTTAGATATGAATATTACGAGTCACAGTTATTGTATTTAAAAAAAATTCTATGAACGTATCAATCGTTAAACATTTATTATTTACTAGCTGTGTCTCCGCGGCTCTGCCAACGTTGCATATATTCTTCAATGCGTAATATAGTTTTTAAATAATCATTGGATGCGATGGAAACTCTGGCTCCATTACTGAAGAGTCAAAATACCCGACAGCATCTGCTAATAAAAGCGTATTTAAAAGTTGTTAATTTAAAATTATAAACAAACACTTCAACTTTGTATATTAGTATAAAGAGGTGGTCGTCTACGGTATTTGTGCGGCCCGCGACCCAGCAAACAATTTGGTAGACAATGACTCAAAACCAAGTTTACATATTACCTAACTAAAAGTACGCTGAATGATAATATTATGAATAAATAAATAAATAAAACAAATTTAAAGTGATGATGGCGCAGTAGATATTTCAGCCGGATTCCGCGTCAATGAACGCGGGTTTGAATCTACCTATAAAACTCTAAAATCAACCTGAGCTTTCGGTGAATGAAAACATCGTGAAGGAACTAGCATGGTGGTAGGACATTTTCTATAATGTCCGCCTGGTTAGCTGCCAACCGCAAGTTTAAAAACCTGTCGCCAAATACCATTAGGTGTGTTCCGACAGCATCAATTGAGAACCGGTACCTCTAGGCTTAGTATGTTTACTATCCTGAACCTCATTTAACATAAGGTGAGGTTGTGGTTAAAGCAGTAAGTATATAGTTTAAAAAAAAAAACTATAAGTAGAGTCAGTAAGCGAGTCTTGGGAGAGACTCTCGGCCTGCACTTCCCGTTTTTAGAAAACTCGAGCAAATTCGATTTTTAGTTGCTTTGAAACCAATGAATAGTTAGTAAATTAGGTTGTCAAAAATGAATTTGTGTTTGGCAGGTCATGAAAACATGAAAGGCTGAACTACCCAAATCATAAAAGTGCGCCCCGCAGTGATACTTCACAATTACCTATGTGACCCTTGACCAGAAAAGTGTGACGACCACTGGTATAAAGTATCATAAAGTATAGATTAAAACTCTGCTAGATCACTCACTATGTATGCCACAGACTGTATACATCATTTGTCGTGATATCCGCCAGAGTTTAGCATTAGACCGCAGTTTTCGATCATCCCCCTACGAGGGTTGGTAATTACGAGGAGAACGACAAACGCATGCACTGTCAAATTGACAATATGAATGTTGTTATAGTCCGTCCACAATTATTTTACGTCTAACCGTTAAGTTGTCGTTCTGAATATTGTGTTACCATATCAATCAAAATCCACTTTTTTGGATACGTGTTTTTCTTGGAGTATGTTTCAATTCTAAGACATAGAAACTGAAACTTCTCCTTCTTTGCGAAAAAATAAATAAAATATTTCTTTCTTTCTTTTGTGAATTGTGATGCAAGGCTTTAAGGCTTTTTTATTTACTTTATAATAAACCGAGACGACATTTTAGATATTTATTCCTACAAAATCTAGAAAGATTTAATACGCAGGAAACACTAATTTACGTACGAGTCATGGCGGCAAATCGTTGACAAATGGAACTAAAAGAGCTTTATTTGATCTTTCTCTTTCAGAGAATGTACATATAGGTAGAAAAATATTTGTAGCACTACTTTGAATTCATTTTGACATGTCTTAGGATTTAAACGCAAAAATCCAAAACGATGTCCAATATATTTTGACTATATGACAGCTAGTAATGCCAACATACCAAAATGAGACTTCAGAGGTAAAAAATTGTGAACGGACTATATTTTATACTTAGATACGATTTTAATTTATAGTCGTAAGGAAGAAAATTATAAATCACATTAATTGCAATATCTAGTATAAATTATGATTTTACAATATATAGCAATTTAATTAATAAAACGTACATACAAAACATAATATTTAGAATAAAACTATATCCATGTTTGTACATTTCTAACAAAGCAGATTGAAGTCTCTGTTTGTAATGTAATTTTTTTTTTACTAAATAGATATAAATGTGTATACGTTACTTATACTAAAATTACATTTTTTTTAAATCTGTCTGTTTGTATTGGGTAATCTCCAGATCGGCTGGACCGATTTTGACGGGACTTTGTTTGGTAGATAGCTGAAGTTAATTTTGATGCAAACTTGAATGTAATTTTCAAAAGTAATAAGGTATCTGCGTAACAAAATTAGATTCAATGCACAGTTTTACGGGCAAGTGCTATATTTATGAGAAATATTTTTACTTTTTGTATGTAACAAATAAACTTAAAAACTACTGCACCGATTTGGATAAAATTTGGTATGGAGATAGTTTGAAATCCAGGGGGTGATATAGTATTTATTCCCAAAATCCCACGGTAACGAGAACTACGCGAGTAAATCCGCGGAGAGCAGCTAGTAATAGATATAGGCAAAGATTGAAGCGATGATGGCGAAGTTGGTTGTGTGATCGGGTTTCGCTTCGATTGACGCAGCTTCGAATCCACCTATCTAATTGTATCATGAACCTGTATATACCAGAAATGTTTCTGGTAGATACATTTGAGGGAGTTATTTAATCTAATTGACTTCTGGCATCTGGCATTTAAAAAGGCATTATTACCTACTTATTAAATTTACTAATTGAAAAGTTTTTAAATTCATACAACAACCACGTTTTAATGAAACGAGAAATATAAAATACCAAAATGTAAATCTTTATTCAAAAACAGAAAAAAAAAAAGCTTTGCAAAAATTACAACACACTGTTGGTGAAAAGCGAAATGTTTTAATTTTATAATAAAATTATCCATTCACTACTCTGAATGGATAGCAAACAAAGAGGTTTTAACTTTCGAGAATTTCTAAGCGACTCAGATTTTTCACAATGCCTTTTAAATCTGGTTGGTTACTTATTCAAGAATTTAAAGTTCGTGATCGCGGTAAGGTCGTAGAGCGGTTAGGTTAGCTACATCAAGGACTATATTGCCACAAAGTAACAATTATTAGTTATTTTCCCGATTTAAATTAATCACGCCTATGATGTTGCGGTTTGTGAATTTAAGACGTGTATTTCAAAAAATTATTTCTTTTTTTTGTTGTTGTAATTATTTTGATTATCCTTCTCATTTTTAGGTCGACTGATGAGACCCTGAATAATATTATTATTGTGAGAAAATTAGTTTATTAATGTGTCGAGTACTCGTAAAAATAAGACAATAGGAAAACAATGGAAAGCTGGTGTAAACGCCAGGTAAGTGCTCAAGGAGTTAAGAATAGTTATGGACTACAGTGCTCTACATTTTCAAAGATCCGTTTTTTTAATATGGAGGATAATAAACACCCGTATCTTATGCTGTATAGAGTCAATGCTTTGATTACAAACACACCAGATGTTAAGTGACGATGTGATCCAGGATGGTAAACACACTAAGCCTAAAGGTTCTCAAGTGATGCTGCCGGAAGACATCTATTGATATTTGGAGAGGGTGGTAGCTACCCAGGTGGGCATTATTAGAAAATGCCCTACCTTACCACCTTACTATGATTTCCTCATGATGTTTTCCTATACCGAAAGCTCTGGCTGATTTTAGAATTGGGTAGGTGGGCTCGATCCCGCGTCCATTCACGCGGAATCCGGCTGCTCTACCAGCTGCTACATCATCGGTATGACATAATAAAATAATTGTATTTGTGTATCGGATATTCCTCAAGTAAGTAAGTAAGTAAGTAAGTAAGTCAAATATCTCACAAGAGAAAATAGATCACTTCAATAGTTTTGAGCGGTAGAGCATTTATAGTTATTTAGACATAACTTGCAGTGATATCTGTGTCTCGAATTTTCGTCTACAAAGCGGTCGAAAATATTTCACGATTAGGCGTCGTATAAATATTTTGCTTAGCTACAATAAAAACGGTATATTTATGAAATCATTTTTTATCTAGCTATGCTAATAATAAATCTAGTGGCTTTGTTATTTTTTTTTTTTTAATTTATGACAGATGTCTCATTTAACCAAAGCTAACCTCGAATCTGGCGTTTAGAACAAAAATATCTTGTCTGTCTATTGGTATGTTCGAATCTAACTCAAAATAGCTTGACCAATTTTGATGTAATTTGGCGCATGCAAAATATGAGCAATTGATAGGCTATAAAGATTTTAAAAATTATATATGGCAATCGTTACAAAAAATAGTTAAGAATAAATCCTCTTCAGCTTTAACTTTTGAACGAGTTACCCAGTTTTTTTGTAAAAAATATATTACAAAGTGTATGCGTGGTTTTAATATTTTTTTTATAGAAATAATTATAAAGTTAAATAAGGTTTCATCGATTTCAGTGAAATTTGATGAACGGGAAGTATGTTTGATAACTGATAGGGTATGAATAAAAAAAAAAACAAAATTAGGACATTCTACAGTTAATTATGATAGCATAAACGACATAATAAAATAGCTAGTTGATTCTACTGAGATGGATTGTTTAAGTAACGTTGACACATCACATTTAGGATTAGATACAGATGCTAAACAAGCTAAGGATTGTTTTATAAACAGCCTCTTATCTGGATGCATAACAGGCAGACCGAATACGATGAGTCAGGCATCACGGGAGAGGCTAAGGAAAAACGTACGAAGCAGTTAGTTAGAGAGAGACGGGCGTAGATTTCCCAGTTGTGCTTCCCACTAGGCAGTTAGCGTTCCTCCGCCAACGTTTGTATTTTTCCTTCACTTCGTTCAGTATCGGACGCGATATCACCGCGCGCGCTTTCCTGTGTAGCGCTAAGGTTAAACCAAATAAAATACGTTAAAATTCATAACAGAATCGCTACCATTAATATTGTGCTTCGAGTCGTCACCATCATCATTTTGACATCGTTTCGTTATAGTTATTGTGCTGTTATTGTTACTTTTACTTCTTTTTATTTAATATTTTATATCGTTTATTTTAACCGGGAAAACGCCGGTTGTATGTAATATAATCAAATTATGTGTATACACAGTAAAGTGGATTGTGATCCTTTGATCAGTGACGGTTGAAGGACTCGTGAAGTCTTTCTGGATTTCTTGTTTTGTGTTTTTTGGTTTTTGTTTGTTTTGATTTTTGTATTTTTTTAATCTAAACCGGCGACCGAGGTGTGGTTGTCAGTCAACACGTGTGTTTATCGATCGCTCTCAGACTGTTCGAATCAGGTGAGTTATGTTATCCGAATACGTGGTACATTGGTCTTATTAATTTGTAAATAAAACATATATCAAATTAATTGAAACGCAGTTTTATTCGTTTTCACTTGAAGTCCAGATTCGACTGCGTGTCCGTTGGTTCTCCTCGATTGTTTTGACAGTATGACATTTGTTGCTGCCGGTATTATTTAGTTATCCGGACGATTGTTTGATTTAGTTACCAACTACGCATTAATATAAAACGAATAAAGCGAATGACCGTATTTTAACAGGAAAAGGCACGATAAATATTATGGTTGACATCCGTGGATGTCGATAAACAGCTGTGTAACTACTAAACTGTATCATGTAACAAGTAGTTTTCGTACTCATTAGATGATAAGAGCAGAACATCTGGCATACAAAAAATAACAATAGTTACCAAACATGTTAGTAATATTTTTATTAAGGACAAATTATATTATGTATGAAACGTAAATGATCGGAATATATGTGAAATAAGAAACAATAAAAAAAAGGTTTGCAGTTAAACTGTAAACAACATACGAAATACAGTTAGCTATGTATTACACGGAAATAAATTAGATATTAGATTTTGAAGTCTATTCATCAATGTTATGCCCTGTTTCCAACTCACTTGGTGTCGGCGCAGTATGTATTCTTCTTCTATGCGTCCGTCGTCATCTCTTAATTTACTCCTCTTTCTTTCATGTTATTCCTTACACTCTCTTTGGCCTTTCTCCACTTTTACCTCCTTCTAGCGCTTCCTCTCTTCTCATAACAAGTCTATACCACGATAAATGATTCCCTTTCAACTTTTTCTACAACTTCCGCAACTTTCATACTCTCTATAATAAATTAAACATTGTAGTCAATTAAGTAATGATTTGATATTATTTTTAGTAAAATTTAGCGCATATTTAAAATTCATAAAAGTACTGATTAATTACTCAAATGTACTACTGTAATTACTGATACCGTTTTATAAGTAAAAGTCTGCAAATATATACACATTTGAAATTTATAACTATGCATTCTGTTTTGAGCTAATAAATAAAAAAAACGTGTTAATTAAACAGGTTTATGAATGAGAACACTTGTACTATTACTTTTAGCTAATTATGCATTTAATTCAAAGTTCATTTAAACCATAAATGTTGTAATAGATTTACATTAAAAATTTAGATCCTTTAAATATTTTGGCATAGATCATTGCAAGTACGAATGATAGACAAAGCTGTGAGTATGAATCTAAATAGATAATAAACTATATTATAGAGAAGTGGAACTACTTCTGAAGTTTGACAGATGGTAATAATACAAGCCAACCGAGCGGCCACTCGAGCCCCGGATCGGGTGCTTGGGTGATGTAATATTTTCTAGTAAATGTGGCCGTTGCCATGTACTCCGGTTACTGTGTACTGCATTGCATGTACATATATTGCCCGTACAGTTTTGTTCTTGTCGTATGCGTAATCCGTTGATGTCATGTGATTAGCTTCTTAAGGTTTCTGTATGAGATTAAATATGAGTCTCTAAATCTGAAACGAGCTTATAATTATTATCATTATCACTTGTTGCGATTATTAATTTTCCCTTTGAATTAATATTCATCGCCTTGGCAATTTTTTTAATTATTTAAAACTAATTTCACTCTTTGAGGACTTTGAAGTAAATTCTTTTCTCTTTTGTTTGTAAAATATAAAATTCCAATAAATCGATTGCATTATATTCATCGTTTTAATTTGTAGAAAATATGCCATATTTTGTCACAAAGATTATAAAATATTTATAAAATCGATTCTACTGAACAAGATTTACGGTTTTAATTTATGATTAAACACAAACCTATTAAGCAATTTAGAATTATTTTTAATTTTTGATCTTGTAGGCTAATTATATGTAAACTTTTATGGCATAAAATAGCAAACAGACTACTCGTTATTTATTTTTAAAAGGAATGCAATTTCAACTGATGCAAATTAAAAATAGGGTATTAATCCAGAGATCTGCATTGAAAGTACCTCGTATCCCTTGTATGCTAGAGCATGCTCCAAGCCATAATCTCCGAATCAGAAAAAAGCTGATTACGCTTTACTAAAATCAGTATGTAAATCCAAAATTTTATAAAACAAATTTTCGGTGCAAGAGCCTTAAGGAAAACCATTTTCCCGTTCTTCAGTATATTTAGAACATTTAAGGAATACTAAAAATTATAATTCAACATACGAGTTTGCCTAATCGCGGTTTTCGGTCAACGGGTTCTCGAATTGCGTCCACGTACAAGAAGACGTAGCAGACGAGAGTAGACAAGTCGTCAACAAGGAAGACAGACGAGTTGGTAAAAATCGCTGGAATACGCTGCATGCTGGAAACGCAAAATTTCAACCTTTTCTGTTAAGATGATCAATTAAGAAAAACTAATAAAAAATAGTTGAAACATTAGAGCATCGAAACGCGATTAGATAAAGATAAGCAGATACAAAAGAAAGTCGTCTTATATATAATAAACTAAAAGGAAGACAAGTAAAAGTTTGGTTGGTGAACTATAATGGTATGGTGATATATATAGTAAGATAATATATACTATATATAGTAAGAATAGAAAAGGAGACAGGTTTCACCTCTTCCGCGTAAAAACGTGTGAAAAGATTTAATTAATTTACATAATCTGCGTATAATTATATAATCCCAGCAACTATAGAAATCTTGTTTATAAATAGACGCGATTTTATAATGAGCAGCCTATTGAATTGCTAATTTATCTTTGTGTTTAGATTTAAATTTACGCGAATCTTGCTTGTAATATTATTTGCGCGTTAAATTTATTTTAAACGAAAATGATTCGATCGGTAAAATTTGCTTAATATTTTGATCCTCAGCTAGAACAAAAAGTTGTGAAATAAACAATTTTTTTTTGTTTTTTTTTTCATGTATTTGAGATTCAATTATATGGTTCTGTTTATAGTGCTTAGTGAATAAGCTAAAATCTTCCAAGAATAATTCATCGATATGATTTTAATAGTATTTGAATTTAGCCTTAATTATCGTTAATTTGTTATCATCATGATTTAAGTGTTTAATTTTTTAATTTATATTGAACTTCCAGCAAACTTTACTATGACAGTATGTTTTGTTAACTACATTTGTCAGCCCGGAATACAACAAAGCGATCATTGTTGCATACCAGCAGGATTAGATTAGTAAGTGGAACCGAACCTGATATAAATGTAATAATTCCTTCATGTAAGGCTATGATGGCGCATTGGATAGTGTGGCCAGATTCCGCGTGAATGGACGCGGATTCCAACCCACCTATCCAACTTTAAAATCAGCCTTGCATTCGATGAAGGAAAACATCGTTTGGAAACCATAGGATGGTGGTAGGGTATTTTCTAATAATGCCCGCCTGGGTACCATCCTCAAGATCGCAAACCTGTCGCCAAAAACCAATAGGTGTATTCCGGTAGCATCACTTGAGAACCAGTACCACTAGGCTTAGTGTGTTTACTATCCTGGATCACATCGTCACTTAACATCAGGTGAGATTGTGGTCTGAGCCTATACCATGTAAAAAATATATAATTTGCTCAACAAAACATAACGAAGTGACAAGTACTGAGCGCAGATGGTGAGAAATCAGCTGTTAGACGACCGCCATCTTGTTATTTAACGTTAAGCAGTCGCTAAACAAGGGTCCCTTGATGTTTAATTTGACAGCCATTTAATACACCACTAAACAACTGTTTAAAGTTAATCAACGTTAACGAGTAAGAAATTTAGTTAAGTAACTATTAACTATTACTTAAAATTTAATCATCGTTTATAAGTAAGGCTGTTAGCCTTTTATCAAATAATATAAATATTAACTTAAGCGTATTTTTGTGTATAATATTACAAACATTCTAAGTAACATAATAAAGCTATGAAAGAAAGGTTTTTATTTTTATTTTTAGGATCCCCTTCCTGGATACAGCATCTTTCCGAAGTAATTCTCCTTAGTTACCAAACATGAACGTTTGGTTATAGCACTCTCAGATTATGATCGACATGTTTTTTATTTTAATAAACATCTCAATCTCTGTACTGTCACCTTGTCATATATTTTTTAATACTTCTGATTATATAGTGCCGAGTGGCTTAAAAATAGTACTATCCCATATCTTCCCGTAAGTGTCATAAAAGGCGATTAAGAAATAAACCAGGGGATGGGGAGCAGCATTCTTTGGAATTTTTACACACAGATAACGGTCAAGCCGAGGTTCGTACCACTTTGGTGCCCGTGTGCTAGTTGCCTTTTGCGACGAATGCCTTCAGCCCTCGCTACCAAAGTTACGGTGAAGCTGTAAATGACCTTCCGGTCAACAGGATTGACTAGGTTCGAAAAAAAAAAGGATTCTCTGAGCACCAGAAATATCTACTGCGATCGCCAACCCGCCTGCCAAGCGTGGCATTTATGGCAATTCTCCCCCTTACTTTTGGGGGAGACCTATGTCCAGTAGTGGACGCATTTACGGTTAAATGGATGGATGGAACATATATTTCTCAAGGCTGGTATTTTAAAGCCGATAATTACACTGATAATAATGTATTAAGCTATATAGACATAGCATTATAGATGGCTTATAGATGTAGCAATAATATATTGCAAAATATACACCCGGAACTGCGCACTTATGCGGGAAATATTTTTAAGCATCAAAATTAAAGGCAATCTTTAGTAAGCCACGTGCTTATGGAGTCATGTTTTACATAGTATTACATATATATCTGTAATAAGTTATATTTCATAACAACGCGAATGTTCATCGGCCGGGTCAAAAGGCGCGCAGTCCCTTTCACTTTCTAAGACGTGCAATGTTTTCGCTATTAGTAAATATTCTATTCCAAATGCTTCTCTGACCCCTTAAGCACCTTCCTGGTGTTTACGCCAGCTTTCCATTGTTTTTCGATTGTCTTTCTATTGTTTCATTTTTATGGGTACTCGACACATTAAAAACGATTGCTCTAATTCCTGACATCTTTTGGATGATTATGGATTATATCTTATAATTCTTTTTAATTTTATTTTGAAACCAATGTATGCTCTGTAGTGTGATCCATTCTATTATATTCAGTAAAAAAATACATGTTAATAAAATGAGAATACCCTTATTACCCTTATAATATCAGCTCATAAATCAACAAGATCTGCAAATATTCAAAGTCAAAGAGATGGCATCAATTGTCATATTAATACGCGATCCATAAGCGATTTCGAAGATCGATCCGTTAACGCCAGCGCGATATTACTATGGAAGAGGTCGCGTACAACTCGTGCTTGGCTCGCGTCGACGCGATGTATTCTATAGAAACATCGCGGTCGTGTCCCGGCCCGCCCGCTGTGTGGCGAAACCATTAATATATTTTGTAAATAAATATTTGTGGTTATTAAGAAAATCGTTCATTTATGTCGAACTTCGAATGCTTAGACTTGGATTGACAAACCATTTTCCTTAATAATTCGGTATTCTATAAATATACTAAAGTACGATTTTTTTCATTTATCATTTTTTAACTGTTTTCTTCCGTTTACTTAATTGTAACAATTATATTTATTCACAAATGTATCATGAATTTTATTTAATATAATATCTACGTAATTACTACCTTTAATTTGAATTAGTGAATGCTTACTTTTGAATTGTTAATAGGAATCTGAAAGTTTATGTCGATTATAAAAAATACATTTTCATTTAGATATGCAAAGTGACAATAATCACATAAATGTTTTCTTCAAAAATTTAAAAGTGTAGATTAATTACGGCTGTAATAAAAAATAAATTAAGTGAAGTAGGAGCCGTAGATTCAAATTAATTATCTTTTTAAATTAATACTTTATGTTATATTTTAATATCTGAAACAGAAATATAAATAAACATACTCATAAATATGCACACATAATTTTAGTTATGGTTTTATAAATATGAAATTCGGTAAACTAGAATTATGTGTTATAACCAATCTATACTAGTAAATAAAATTGAAGTGTTTGTTTGTCATCACAAACTATCATCAAAATATATGTTTTTTTAAATAGATATGAATATATATACGATACCTATACTAAAAATACAATTTTTTAAATGTTTTGTCTATCTGTTCCGAGTAAACTCCTGAACGGCTGGATCGATTTTGACTGGATTTTTTTTTTCGGCAGATAGCTAAAGTTAGTCAGCGTAATTTAGGCTACTAAGGTTCTGCATAAAAAATTGAAACTCATGAAATTGGGAATAAAAAAAAACCACTTTCCAAAAGACGTGATGGCTGAAAATCATTTGAAGCGGATTTACCAAAGTAAAAAAATCAACCACTTTATTTGGGAATAAAATCCGATTCAATGGAGAGTTTTACTGACAGGTCTTTAGTCTTTACTGACAGCTAATAAATTTTTGAAAAAAAGTAATTAGGGTTCCGTAAAAAAAAAAATGCATTGAAGAACACAGGAAACGCGGGCACAGAGCTTGTCTATTAATCATTTAATTTTAAATGGAGTTTACTCTGGAGATATTTGCTTATGTACATATTTATTTGAACAGAAAAGAATCAATGTGTACTGGAAATAGAGAGAGATAAATACGTATCCAATTATTTTTTTTTATTTGCGAAATTTAGTGCGAAATGTTCCTTCTATTAAGTAAATCGTATTTATTGATCGGTACTTTTTACTAACTCCTTTCGGACTACTTAAGATAAAAGCAAAATGTTTGATAGGTTTTGAAAAACTATTCTAATACGTTTTTTTAAGGATATATCTTTATAACATCTGTTTGTCTCACCGACAGTTGGCTTATGGCTCTCTAATATATATATTCCGTATATAAAAGCTTCATTACTATCCCTAAACCAAATTGTCCACTCAGCGGTTTTGATCGTCTATTATATTAGTCCCATAATTAGTTCTCAGTTCTATTCCATCATCCGACAGTGACACTTGCTTCCAACTTAAATTCAAATAGTGCTTTTCTATGTTTAATGTTGTTCTAATTGTGAAATAAAAGTGTTTTTAATAATATCTTCTTTTAAAACCAATTCGACGAAATCCCTATAACAGTTCGAAGATCAATGAATCGTTTGGCATAATTCTTTTCAATCAATTTTTTTCTACATTTAAGTTTTAAATCATATAAAAAAGGAATAGCTGATTGATAAGCGAGTCTTTCCCTTAGTGATATATAAACCATACAATAATTAAAGTAATAATTGAGAAGAATACAAGTTAGTATTAACGAACGAAACGGTATTATTGACAGAAAAACAACTTATGAACTAAACAGCCAAAGATAACATAGTTCAAAACCTTTTCTTACAATGTTGATCCGATTTTCTTTTTTGCTTTGTAGCTATTATGATTCATATCGCTATCAAATCAGCAGGAAACCGTCCGCTGCTGGGCATATGCCTCCCCCAAAGAACTCCACAACGACCAGACTGGCACCACCCGCGTCTAGTAGATTCCCGCAACCTTCCCCAGATTGCCCGTTCACCTTGTTGGATGCTTACCCAAGCTGCGTATTCTGGTATGTGCTCACCAATCGAGAACTAGTCGGCCCTATCTGGCAGCGGTTCTGTGAATTACGTGCCTCGCCCATTGCCAATTTCGTTTAGCAAATTGTCAGCCAATATTGGTTCCTCTGCGGGTTTAAAAAAAAAAACATAAAACGATTTTATTTGATTTCAAACACCTCGCCAGTGGCTACTTTTATAAATTCGAGATTCCATTGTCTAAATTATCATTTTCTGTAGGCTGAACAATGGAGTAAGAACGCATCGAGGCTACAAAAAAAAGACCTTGCTCGTAAATGAACTCCAGAAAGTTGTTCTCGAATACAGAAATTCTCTAACATGATGCTTTATTTCCATTACTATGTTTGCCTTCACCGTAAGCCCAAGTTTATTGCGAATTCCAAAGCGCTTCGTTCAACGCAACATCCGACCACGGTTCCACCGACCGGTCGGAACTTAAACTTTGCTTTTTATGCGAACAATTAATAAAAGTACATTGAAACTAATGAATCCAATTACAATAGCTGCTTGTTTAATCTGCAAAGCTTTGTCTGCAATATCTCTTTGCCTCGGAAAGAAGTATTTTTTTGCGGTAGGAATCTTTTAGGGTGCACGCAGAACAACTCCTCAAAGTTTCATAATAATCGAATAAATATACGAATCGAAACAAGTGATAATGAAATAGTAAGACAATTCCCAATTGCAATAATGAATACAATTTAACAACAAGATTCAAGTATTCGACCACTAACTAAATAATTACACAGACATTATTATTGACACGAAACTCGAAATTGAACTAAGCCGAATTTACACAGGCTTTTATTGAGAACAATGAGTGAAACTGGAACTAGTTAGTAACTCAAATATTTTACGCTGTCGTCTGCTTTGGAAGTGTAATTCTACTATGTATAACAATCAATTCTCAACGGGATCGTCGTAACGAAATACCAAAACGTTATTATGTAATGGAATAAAAATGTAATATTATTTATATGACACAGACCTGAATTTACTGATGCTTCATTTTTTTTTTGTTTGTTTTTGTTTTATTCATGTAAATGAGACGTACGAGGAAATGTCGTCATTATGCTTGGAAAATTAGTTTTATGTAAATTTTTCAGGTGAGTTCTCAAATTATTATTTATTTTCTAAGATAAATAAAAGAAAAGTAAGATAAATAAATTGTATTACAAAATACTTTATCAAATTGAAGTGGAATTAGATATGTTTTATATCAAATTTTATATTTATAAACGATATAAAAATAAAAGGTCAAAGTGAAATCAAATCGTCATTTAATATCAGCTGAGATTATGGTCAAAGCGCTGCACCTATGCAGTACAAAAAAAAATCAATGAAATTTTGAAATATTTATTTATTTATTATAGTATAATAATTTAGCGTAATTAATGCAATGATATTAACTAGTTTCAAATTTTTTAAATCCAATTTTGTTTTGAGACTAGTATATAAAAAACGGAGAGATCATTTGTTATAAGCAAAAAAAAATGAAACAATTAAAACAGCTTCATTTGTATCACATTTCAATGATGTAACTTTTTACAATATTTTCCTTTAGAAAAGGCTTCTATTAACAAGCTATCTATTGTTTATTTAACAAACCTTTTATGAATAGAAGTTGTCAGACTGTTTATAATGAAATAATAACGTGAAATTTTCACAGATTTCGTTGTTGACCTCGTAGCTTACCTAACAAGAGAAAACTCTGTACAATGTAAAATAACTTCATAATTTGTTTATATAAATAATAATATATTACACAATAATAGAATTAAAATGAAATAAGTTACCTTGGGATTTTATACAATAAACATAATATAAAAAAGTTCACCGTCATGGGACGCATAAATATCATATGTCATCACTCGTCACTATATACGAGTAGATTTTGATAGATTTTGGTCTACACAATTATATTTGTATTCGCATCTGTCAGGCAACTATGGAAAGATCCATCCTCGAATTACGAAAAATAGATAAAGTACGCCATACCAAGGTAAGAGACAAAACAAAACAAATTGATTTTCTAGTCCACTGTATGAACCTAAATTGGAAATGGGCAGGACACCTAACAAGAATTCAAGATGCCCGGAGGACAAGTTGTGCCGTAAAATAGAAATGACCAGTAGGAAAAATAAGAGGAAGACCACCGCGAAAATGGGTCAATGACATCTATTTCTTTAGACATTTGACTAACAAAAGCGAAAGACAGAAAATATTGGGTGCAAAATGAGTTGGCCTTTACCTAACACTCTCATTAAAATATTGACATTTAAATTGTAATTTTATTTTATATATATACTGAAATATAATAATAAAAAATTAAATATAAATAAACATAAACGTATTATAACAAATTAACATTATTAATATTCTTTGTAAACTTACTTGCTATTAATGTATAATTTTTGTTATAACTAATTGCATGCATTTGCATGCATGAGAAACAATAAAAGGCTTATTATTATTATTATATTTGGATACTTAATTATTTTTTGTTTTAATATAGATAACCTCAAAAACGATTAAACCGATTTTAAAATTCTTTCAACTTTAGATGGCTGCATTATCAGTGAGTAACATAGGTTACCTATATTTTTTTTTAATTATAAAATTCTATATACCCGTAAAAAGCCGCTGCCTGTCGCTAGTATTTTTTAAGGAGTTATGGGCAATACCGACAGAAGGGAAAACTCAAAATTTTTGTAAAACTGTTTAATTACTGTTTAAATTATTTACTTAGATTATTTCTTACCTGAAATTATTAACGTAACCTGACATTTAACATATAACATTTGCCTGGTTTTTTGATCTATTGGCGCTGCGAGCAGCGTCCTCTCTAGAAATTACGTCGCACCGGACAAAAAGACAAATTACCACCTCACGCAATAAATATCATTTTTCTTAAATAAGGTAGAAAGTAGTTATGGAAATTTGACCCTTAAGGAGAGAAAATAAGAGATAAATTATTTACGATGAATTATGAAATTTTTTAGCGAACTTGATGTCAAGTGAAGTGTTCCAGTATGGTAAACACACTAAGCCTAGAGGTACTGGATCTCAAGTGATGCTACCGGAATATACCTATTCGTATTTGGCGAAAGGTTTTTCATACTTGTGGATTATTTTCCGAAACAGTAGTAGCATTCGGAGGCTTATAAGCACCATATCAGAACATAAATCGATTAAAGTATTTTTGTATGTTGAATTTTTGAGCGTCCTAAAGATAGTAGATTAGTCGAAAATCATTTTTTTTTAATAAATAATAACCCTCTTTGCAAAAAAACACCATTTCACAAATATCAAACTAAACTATTGTGCAAATTGCCCGAGTTAAGCTTCTAAATTCTGAATACTTATCATGACATAAATTTTATCCAAAATTCTAGGGTTCGGACCAAAACAGAACTGTCATTTGGTGACCTGATTTAAACAATTAAAAAATTATAATACTTTGAATAACTGTAAAGAAATCTGTTGAAATCTAATTCATCTATTTCAATTCCGAATAACATACAATTATTACAAATCACATGTAGGTATATCATCTTCCATGTCGAATCAGCGAAAAAACCGCAAATCAAGTCGATTCATGTAGATTAATAGACAATTGAAAGTATCTAGGCCAAACGTATTAGTTAGCCAGGTGGTTCAGACAATCGCATTGCGAAATCCACGCAAAGGTTACCTTACTGCAGCGGAGCGAGTGGTTCCATACGTTGCACAGAAATAGAGAACGGAAGGCGGCAAGGCTGACGACGCTCGTTAATAACCGAATAGAGTCACACTTGTATTACTTTATGTAGGTAAATTAACATAATCCTGCGTTATTATTAGAGATGGGCCGAATATCGGCAAAACTTTTACCGAATCGAACATTCGGCAGAATATTCGGCACACTTGATTTCCATACTGAAACTGTATATTATTTACTGAGCGTAAGTTGACACTGAACCATCATCTCTAATTATCATTTCATCCAATTGTACAGACAGAGCAAAACTTAACTACGTTTGCGATTTTGGTTTTGATACTTTTTTTTTGCAAAATCTGTTACATTGAGATTTTTGGTATGAAATACTTTATAAAACAACACACTTTAGAGTTTCCAAAAGGTTAAATTCATTACTTTTGCTCAATTATGTATAGGTTCAATTGGTTGCTCAATTATGTACAGAGAAAACTCTGATTACTAACTTCATCGAATATTCGGTCGAATACAAATGGTCGATAAAGCTGCCGAAAACCGAATATTTCGCATGTTCGACTCATCTCAAGTTGTTATTATTTTAACACTGATAGGTGGTCGGATATTAACACCAGTGTTAGCATTCAGTATAATACAATATTTTAATGGTGTTTAATTTTTTGAAAACGAAAAATTATGTCAACAATATCAATAAATATAAAACTAATATTTAAAAAAATAGGTGTCTAATTAGGCTTATAAAATTCCATGTAAAATACATTAGTGTGATGTCACATTTAAATATAGTGTTCTCTCCCTCTCTCCAACTTAAAAGTTAAGCTGTTTATAAGTTCTTGATCAAATTTTAGTTTTGCTTTATTTTTTCTAGCTAATGCTGTTGACCGAAAGGGCCTTTACAGCTTCATTGTAACTTTGGGGGTGAGTGCTGAAGGGACTCGCCGCTTTAGTTTTGTTATCAGAGACCAAACATATTTATGGTCTATTTTTTTAATGAGTCAATAACATAATGACGTAATCAGATGGCATACCTATATTAAAATTTAAAATGAAATAAATAAATAAAATTAAACTGGCTTGAAATAAAAAAATATCTTTACTATTAAAATTGAATCTGAATTTGTAGAAAACTTTTTTTTTAAACGGAAATGATAAATTAATTGCACGTGATAAATTCTTAGAATTCGACACGTAATAATTCTGTAAAGTATGTTACAATAATAAAAAAATATATATTATGTTATTGGATAGCCGCTAAAAGGTTTTAAAAATTAATTATTTAAACAGAAACGGACTACAGAAGATTTCGTGCGTGCTCTAAAATAAAATACGTTTAGAGTAAACACATTATGAATAATACAGAATAATATTTATAAAACTGTAGTTGTGCCTATGTATATATATCATATATAAATCTATACTAATAAATAAGATTGAAGTGTCTGTTTGTATTATCAAATTTTTTTTCAGTGAATAGATATGAATGTATAAAAGTTACCTATACCAAAAATGGAATGTTTAAAATGGCTGGACGTGTTTTGACGGTACTTTTTTTGATAGATAGCTGAGGTTACTCCGGGTAACTTAGAGTACTTTTAATTTTCGAAAATAATTAGGGTTCCGCAAAAAACAAATTAAAACTCATAAAAAATTGAATAAAATCCGAATTAGTGCACAGTTTTACAAGCAAGTGCTGGAATGTCTGAGAAATATTTACTTTATCTTAGTACTAAACTAAAGTTAGGGTTCCGTATAAAAAAAATTAAAACGCAGCCAAGAACATATAAAACACGGGCTCAGCCGCGGCACAAACCTAGTATATATATACATATAGCAAAAACATAAATACTCTTTAGTTATAGTGGAGTGGACGATAACGCATCCTTTGATGTTTTTAAACAAACTAGACACGAATAGATAATGTGTGTCTTATCTTTTACATCAGTACTAAGTGGATTTTTAACTGAAACCATAATTTGAACTGAATACAAAATTCTCTGAGGTTTTTTTTGTTAAAGTAAAAACGGTTACAAGAGTTTAATGATAGAGCATCAATACCTACATCTAAAAGTGAAATGTGTACACTCATCAACGAAATGTTGCGACTACATGCGCCAAGCACACGTACTCGACACACACAATTGTTTAATATTCCCAGGCATCGAACAAACTATGTGTTCAATAACTTGACGAGCAGAATTCCGCGTACTTATAATAAAAACAATTCAGTGATACAGATCTATTTAACTTCGAACTTCATAACAAAAACATATCTAAAAACAGTTTTAGAAACCAAATGAAAGTCTCTCTAGTAAACAAATGACACAAAATTTATCCACATAATCCATATATCCTTACATAAACATATCGACAAACATACATATACACATTACATACACACGCACACACACATGTAAACATAGTCTTATAAGTAGTTTTTAAATAGTGATAAATTCATTTTTGGCTGTTTATTTTATGCATCGGTTTAGTTTGTACGTCTATTTTATACGAGCTATCTGCCAAAAAAAGTCCCGTCAAAATCCGTACAGCCGTACCGGAGATTGCCCGAAACAAACAGACAGACAGACAACAATTTTAAAAATTGCATTTTTGGTATAGATATCTGTGTATACGTTCATATCTATTAAGTAAAAAAAATTGACATTACAAACAGACACTTCAATTTTATTTATTAGTATAGGTTAATGGTATCAAGAGTTGTGAACAATTGTACAATAAATCAGTTTTTTTTTAATTAACTTAAAACTGTAACTCAGAGCTATTCATATACATATATTGGTGAAACTGACTTTTTTATACACTGCATAGGCTTAATCCTCTTGACCACAATCCCACCTAATGTTAAGTGACGATGTAGTCCAGGATGGTAAACACACTAATCCTAAAGGTACTGGTTCTCAGGTGATACTGGTGAAGCACACTTATGGTATTTGGTGACAGGTTTACAAACTTGAGGGCGGTAGTTACCCAGGCGGGCATTATTAGAAGTTGTCCTACCATCGTTGTATGGTTTTCCGAGGCTGTTTTCCTTCACTGTAAGCTCAAATTCGTTTTTAGAGGTGAACCTCGAAACCTCGAGACCTCGAAAGGTCTCGAACCCAGGACTGGATTATGATAACAAGGCGTGTCGCGAATCGTGATCAGTAGGTCTGGAACCCGATTACGTATAGCTTGAATAAACTGTCCAATTAGGTAGGTTGAAATTTAAAAAAAAGACGATCGTCGAAATCAACTTGGTTGAGCTGCGTTAGGGAAGTTATGCAGAATTCTTTTGTCCGAAATACTGCAGTACCTGAAGACCAACGTGTGTTACCAGTGCACCGTATGTCAGGCAATAAGATATAGCCACTAGTCACTCACAATGGACCTCAAAAGAAGGCTCAAAGTAACTACAAAGGTAATGCTAGGAGTTCCACTACGTGATCGTATCAGGAATGATGAGACCAACGCAACCAACGTTACACGAAGAATTATCAAACTAAGTCGTGATTCATCTTGGGTTATGTTTTATTTAACATCTGATAAAGTCATTTTGCTGAGCACGAATGACAAAAAAATACATCTTTTAGGAGTCTTGTAAAAACTGTGGCTATATCAGTGTCAATTGAAAACTATATTCAACAGTAGAATGTGTTTATACTACGCTTCGGAAGGGAACTTTACCGCGTTTCAACAAGGGGAAATACACAGTTACAAAGTTGTTACAACTTCAACCAAAAGCTTGTTACAAGCTCTCACATCAAGGGATTCCGTAGCTCATAGCTAAGTTAACCAAAGTAAGATAAAGTATGGTAAAGCACCGCTTATATGAAGCCAGTCGAAGCCTTTATTTACTTAACATGTGGAAACTGTCGAGTTTGAAAATTCTGAACTTTGAAACTCCGGTAAAGGTGTGTGGGGCGTGTGTAACTTTACATTTTGTTTGTTGAATTTTAATGGCGGACCGGGGTGGCAAATGTGATTCGAATTGCCTCTCAGCCCGTTTGTGTGTGTTTGCATCGTTTGTTGACTTTTAATGCTCTATTTAATGTCTTTTTCAATAATGTAGTCACTGTTTACAAAGTCTTCGTAGTTTTGATTGTTATCCATGTTAATTCAATTATTATTATACTGGCTGTGTACCCACGGCTGCGCCCGCGTTTCATATATTCTTCACTGTGTTTTAATTTTTTTTATACGCAACCATAATTTTTTTTTTTGGAGGGTGTGATACAGTAAAAAATATTTCTCATATTTTCATGCACTTGCCCTTAATACTGTTTTTTTTACGCGGAACCCTAATTATTTTCGAAAATTAAAAGTACGTTATTAAAAGTAAGTTACGCGGAGTAATTTCATCTATCTACCGAAAAAAGTTCCGTCAAAATCCGTCCAGCCGTTACGATAGACAGACAAAAATTTGAAAAATTGTATTTTTGGCATAGGTATCGTATAAACATTCATATTTATTTAGTAAAAAAAAAAAAATGACATTACAAACAGACACTTTAATTTTATTTATTAGTATAAATTAAATTAAGATTAACCACGTCGAGGTCACTTAAACAACGTTTATAAAGTCTAACCAGGAAAGTTTCGGCAACAATCGGAGAAAGTAATTTTTGGCAATGGTGAAATCCTTTAGCTTTGTCAGACGTGTCAGTCTAAGAATATTAAAGGATTTCTCTGTATCCTTGTGCGTGTAATCGGTATAGATGTTGGAAATAAACAATGTGATAGGACAAGAAATAACCATTAATTATTTGATGCAATAAAGATTTGCAATAATTTTAATATGTTTAGATGATGTTGAAGCAATGATGGCGCAGAGGCAGTGTGGCCGGATCCCGCGTTAATGGACGCGGATTCGAGCCGATCCATCCATCTCAAAAATAAGCCTGAGATTTCGGTCAAAGAAAACATCGCAAGGAAACCATAGCTTGGTGGTAGTACATTATCTAATAATCCCCGCCTGGGTAGCTACCACCCTCAAGTTTAGAAAGCTCTCGCCAAATACCAATAGGTGTGTTCCGGAAACATCACTCGAGAACCAGGACCTCAAGGATTAATGTGTTACAATCCTGAACCACATCATCACTTAACATCAGGTGAGATTGTGGCAAAGCACAGAACCTATAAAGTGTAAACATATCAAAGAAATTATCATAAAATGATCCTGAGTAAGACTAAAAGATTCATCAATCTAATGTATTTGTAATCGTACTAAAATAACAGAAGCCTATTTAGATACTAACAAATTGACAATATATACCAAACAGTAATTGGTGAGTTTTATTTTACATGGGGACATGCATTTATGCACGATCCTCTGGTGCGGTGGCACGGAGAGGAGTGCGGGACTCACGTAACGGCCTAATTTTCACTAAAACCCCCATGCTCTGCCGTCATATGGAGAAGAACTGTATCTAAAAATAATGGACCGCATCTCCCCCGACGGATGGGTCTAGCAATGCTACCCAGAGAATAGAAACAGCCCCGGCGTAAGACAAGTGGCCTTCCCAGTGCAATGGAGGGTCAGGTAGCTATCGGAGAGTCGTTCAACTGCACTAAAGTTGTGTCTAAAATTAACATTATATAAATGTGATTCAAACCATTAATTGATATCAAGTGAAACTGTATAAAATATTAACTCTTATAAAAAAAATCTCGCAGTTACCTATAGGTATACGGTTAGCAAGGTTTTGCTATTTTTTCCTTATTTCAATCAACAAACTTTGTGTTATTATGTAGGAAATAATTTGGAATATTAAACACATATGAATCAGGGGCGCTCGTAAGGTAAAATACTGCAATGAAAATAATTAAAAATGTTAAACCTAATTGTCTATTATGTAGGTGAACTAAGTATGCTGGCACAGTGTAACTGGCTGGCTTTAATAATCTATAGCTATTCTTAATAAATTCTAATTAATTATGCTTTTATGTATAAAGAATAAAGGTAATAAATATGTAATCTAAATTGCTATTATTAAATAGAGATGTTGAAGGATTATTTTTGAACTTTTTTAGCGGCGTTGTGCGATTCTCGGTAGGGGTAAAAGTTATAGATTCGCGTCACCAATGCTAAGTGACAGAAGCTGTATACAACATGCCACAAGAATGTTGAGTATGATGGCATATAATATATAGATAAGATAATCTTTTGTGTTCCATCCATCCATCCATCTATTCAATCGAAAGACGTCCACAGCTGGACATAGGTCTCCCTCAAAGATCTCTACGACGAGCGGTCTTGCGCCACCAGCATCCAGCTGATTCCCGCGATCTTCACCAGGTCGTCGGTCCATCTTGTGAGGGGCCTAACCACGCTACGTCTTCCGGTGCGGTGCTTTTGTGTTGCCACATCTAAAATATTTTCCCATAAATGCCTGATAAAAATGATCGAGTCGAAACGATTACTACTAAATTATTCAGTTTGTTGTCTAAATAAGTCCTCAGAACTGTAGTCCGTGCTTTACTAAATTCACTTTCAAAAATGTTTTCTATAACATAAACAAAGTTTGGGACTTATTTATGAGTAACCATTACAACGAATAGTTACTCCAAGGCCCACCAAAAACTACAGTGTGTAATCAAATTTTAATTATTCATGCTATCATTAAAACAATTTTTTTTATTTAGTTTTTACTTCTGTCGGCACTTCCCATGGCTGCCTAGTTTTTTTCATGAAAACAACATGTAATTCTAATCATAATAAGGAATTTAAAATCATTTTAATTATGCTAGAGAGAGAGAGTATGAGCTACGATATGACGTCACAAATTCTATAGTAAAAATCGTTTTGTGTTACAGCGTATATTATAAAGGGTCCCCGCCAAAATCTTTAAGTGCTTTATCTGCCGAATGTATGTTTTAAAAAAAAAAATTAAACATGCTTTAAATACCCTATTATTCCAAGCAAAGAATTAAAAACAAATCTTACATTTAATAACAAAACTCCGCAGTACTAAATAACAGGTGGAGGCGGTTATGGCTTTTAGCCAACGTCGGAAGGCTCAGTGATACAGACACCTTGTTGAGGGTTGGATGCCGGTTCAAAGCAGCGCGTTGTTCCAGACAGATGTTACAAGCAATTTTACCATTTATATGTCATAAAGATGGTTAACGTTCGCACCAAAATTTAATATATTGATAATAATAAAGTGCAATATGACAGAAGAATAAAAGTTTTTTTGTAGTAATATTATTCTAAAATAGGATTCCAAAAAACATTACCTATTTATTTCAGTTGAAACGCTGTGTCAAGTAGGTTTTAATATCAAAAAGTTATTATTGTTGTATTTGACTCTATATTATGTTATAAGAGTGGCATTTTACTTGATAATATGAAATAATGACACGACAGAACGTTACTTCTGAGATCTCACAAGAGCTTCTGAGGGCCAAGCCAAGTTGCAAACGTAACATATCTACTGTCTTTCGACATTCGCTAACGTCTCAGCATTAAGCGAAGTTAGGAAGAGATAAATTGGTAGCCAAGTTGACATACTACTGCCGATTATTGAATCGTCAATGACGAACGATAAATAATAGATAAAAAATAACAGATGACTCTCAATAAAACTGCCCTAACGAGTACATATTTAGAAAACATATTATAAGATCGTATTTTATCTCCAAAATAGTTACAAAATTTAAGCTAAATTTAAAACATCATAGTAAACTTATCGAAACTGCTGATTGCAAAATGCCATATTTGAAGTGTTATATGCAGGGTTTTGTGAATCCCTTATCAAACATTCAAAAACTACGACATTGTTTTGTTAAAGCTTGTTAAAACAACATCGTAGCATCATCTACGACATGTATGAGACATAGTCGGTCGGGATTAGAAAAACGATAATCATTTCGAAAGAATGATAAATTGTGAACTTGGTTACGATTTTTCGATCCAATTGTTCTGATCACGTTCAGATTTTCATACATTTTTTTAACATTCTAATAGCGTTAATGATCGCATAATTACAACTTGGCTAGACCCTCTGGAAACTTCTAACAAAAGACCGCTATTTTATTAGAGGGGTGTATGAAAAATATTTCTAACCTCAGACTTGGCTGCATAATTTAAATACCTTTGCCTTTTCCTTATGAAAGAACAAATAGAACTTTAAAAATCTCTAATGGAAATTGCGCATATAAAACGTAATGATTTACAACATTTTAATACTCGTATATTATTATAATATATGAATATTTACCCTTCATGTTACATATGGGCATAAATAAATGTTACTAAATTTAGGTTTTTATTTATTTTAAATGCTAATAAATGTATTTCTGGTGATATGTGAGTATTTCCGAAAGTTCATCACTTTCTAAATCAGTTTTAAAACTGGTCATTCAAAATATTTAAGTCATCGTCGAGTTTTTCGGACAATGAATTTGTAATTTTACGACAATCCAAATGTGACATTAAAAAAACTTGTTTGAATTTTTTCTATAAGCATAAATCACTCTTTGTTATTAATTATATACAAACGAAATCGCATTTCATATACACTAGCTGTAGCCGCGACTCCGGTCGAGTTGGATTCCCTATTTGTTACAATGACAATTTTTATAATTAACCTCTTGATCACTAACCTGGCGATTACACCAGCTTTCCATTGTTTTGGATTGACATTGTTTTCCATTGTCTTCCTATTGTCTTCCTATTGTCTAATTTTTATGGGTAATCAACATATTAAAATAATGTAATACAATGGTGGACAACTGGGGTTTTGAGGTTTTTTTTTTAATAAATGGAAAGATTACATATAGGTACCATTAATAATAAAACTGGTTTTTTTTTTCGCAGTAATTAATCTAATAAAAAGTTATATAAAATTAAAAATCATTTTTTGAATCCAGTACCGAAAATACGCCGACAATTCCCGAACAAATCCGAGCGCATGTGAAGTCACAATGTTAATTTCTACTCATCGTAGCTAGCACACAGCTGATACTTACACATAACCCATATTCTTATAGAGTTACGGTGAACTCTCACGTGATACGTTAAAAACAAAATAAAGCATATTTAATGAAAATCATCTAATATATTAATTTACAATATTATTTTTTGTAAACTTGCCTTGATGCTTTAGCACCTCGGACTTCAGCTGAATTAAACCGAATATCATTTTAAGAAAATTTGTTATTGTAAAAATACCCAAATCAGGTATATTGGCGGAATTAGCCTTTATAAATCTTTATCACACATGACTTAGTGAAATTAACTATTATAAATAATTGTTTACACTAAATTTTAGATTTTTTAGCCAGTTATCATGTAGAAACCGTTGATAATGTGCTATCAACAAATTTCTTTAACGTTATGACGTCACGTAAAAAGGGCGACCGATCGTAGAGGATTCGCAGTCACGTGATTGTTTTTATAATTTTATCAATTTTTAATTGTTTATAATAATTTTAAAAAAATTGACACATTTTCGCATCGGCTAATATAATAACTTATGATAAAGTTTTAAAACATATTTAAAAAAAAAAACAATTTAGTATCCATTTCATTCACTATTATTTTTAATTACCACTTTTCATATATACAACATAATGTAATCGAGTATAAACTAAAACCTGACCACGTAATATATCTATGATGTAAAAAATAATCATGTAAATCAGTTCAGTGTTTTTTTGAGTTATAAGCCAAGTAACGGACAGACAGGCAGATGACGTTTCCTTGTACATAATAAAGCGTTGATGTCGCAGTTGGTAGTATTCAGCAGCAATGGATGCGGGTTCGTACCCATTTATCCAACTCTAAAAAATAAACCTGAACTTTCGTTGGAGGAAAACATCGCGAGGAAACCGTAGAATGGTGGCAGAGGATTTACTGACAATGGCTGCCTGGGTAGCTACCATCTTCAAGTTTGAAAATCTGTCGCCGAATATCAATAGGTGTGTTCCGACAGCGTCACTTGAGAACCAGTACCTCTAGGCTTGTGTGCTTGCCATCCTGGACTAAACTGTCATTTAACATCAGCTGAGATTGTGGTCAAAGCAGTGAGAAAAAAACATAAAATAAATTTAAGCAAAATAACACTTTATGTTGGTAAGAACCCTAAAGACGTGTCGGAGTGAACTTTCGCTATCGTGAGAGGTATGTACGACGCGCGAACGAATGAATGAATTAATGGTAGAAATTTCATTCGTCCGCATGCATGAGTAACGGTTGTGTAATACGACCTCGTTATGTGCTGTTCTCAATATTACTGCCAATTTTACTTACAATTTTTTTTAATGCACCGCGTGTCTCTAGTATTAATTAGCGCGTTAGATAAATCAACGATAACAAATTATTGAGCATGCATAAATGTACTGCAATATCGACGAATAAGTAACTGGACTTCGTGAAGCAAATTCTTAATTTATTTTATAGCACTCTATTTATGGGGATTTAATTAATTTAACAGTTTATTTGAAATAGTTTTAGTTCAATAGTTGATTATTGAATCTCTAAAGAACAAGTTTCAAGAATATGATATCTTAACTTTGCCCTTCCAATACATCTTCGATAACTTAATGCGTATTCGTAAAAATTTAGACAAGCTCGATCTAGTGAATGATCGTCATAATTTTAATATTAGAAATAAGTCTAATAAAAGTTAATCTAAAAATAGTTATATGGTATATTTATAAAAAAAGGACCAGATCGAGTTTCTTGCCTGCTCTTCTCGACTGGGTTGTTTTCCGAACCGGTGGTAACGTTTTAGGCGTTCATAAGCGCCTTCTTAGGGCCTAAATTGAATAAAGATTTTTTAATTTTGATTTTGATTGAAACGGGAATTTTGTGTTATTTCACGTAACGTGTGATACAAATGTAAAATGTATCATAAAATGAAATCACTCAATAGTTGGCGTTAATTTCTTTAGTTACTGAACAAGATTGAGTATATTATATGACAGAGAAAGGCAATTAACTAAAAAAGAAAATTTATAGTATGACAAAGGTTTTTTTTCTATTATGAAATTGAGCGCCTAAATAAGTGATCTTAGCTGATATGTCTATGTGTAAAGCGATGTCTAGAGTTCATCGCAATATTTGGCTTCAGGCTCATTATATGATAAAGGATAAGGGAAGGCTGCCTGCCTAGAGGATTTAGTGAAAAAGATAGAGAAAGGAATGCTTAATTGGTTTACGTACGCAGAGAGGATGGATGAATAAACACTGACGAAATAGATTTGAAAGGCGACGGTGAATGGGCAAGCTGGTCAGGGTTGTTTTAGGCGAACGTACCTCGACGTAGATCGAAGACGTTCTACAAAAATCGCGGTCAAAAGTATTAGTAATTGAAATGCGTGTATTTCGTGGAAGTAAAAGAAGCGAAAGACGTGTGTCATGATCGTAAAAGGTGGAAGGATGTAGCCTCCGCCTATATGTGAGAGAGGCGTGAAGTAATGTATGCATGTATATCATTATGAGATTAGAACAACCGTCGATCTAAGCTGTGTCCTAAACACACTGACTACACTATATGTGCATTCGTCAGACGTTTATATATACATACTAACTGTATGCCCGCGGCTCAACCCGTGTTTTATTTATTATTCACAACGTTATATAGTTTTTTAAACAATCATTGAGTAATAATGTTTTGATGGTGCTCTTTATTGAATCGTTTTTTGTTGACAATTTTATGAGTTTTAATTCTTTGACACGGAGCGTTAATAATTTCTTAAAACTATTTTTGACACAAACAGAAAGGAAGGATATTAATCACAAATTAAAACAACCGCTAGTAAAACGGTACATTAAATCGTATTTTATTCACAAATTCATTAAATTTTTTACACGGAGTCATACTTAATTTCGAAAATAAAAGTAGCTCAATATACGTAGAATAACTTCAGGTATCTGCCAAATGATCCCGACTAAATCGGTCCAGCCATTCCGGCGATTAGGCAGAACATCAGACTGACACACGGACAAAAATAAAATAAAAATATTTTTGGTATAGGTACCGTATATATACATTCATAGGTACTTAGTAAAAACATTACTTTAATATTACAAACAGACACTTTCATTTACTACTAAAACATATTATAGAATATAAATAGAATAATAATTAATAAAATAATAGAATAAATTGATTTCACCGCTTTACTGAAGATTTTTCAATTTATAATAATATTTTTTTCATTGTATAAAATCAAATAATATTTTATACCGTAGAGATATCGCCTCTGTTGGGCGGCCAGTAACATCGTTATAAATGAATATGAAACGAAATTGCTAAACGAATTGGATACTTTTATAGTGAGTTGAATGAATTTGTATGGTTTATTTATTAAACTATTATATGAAGTTATTAAATAAATATACGTTATTTTATTTTGTATATTTATTTTCGTCTCCTTTTTAAATGACTATCATTCTTATTGTTATTACCTTTTTTACCTGGGGAAATTCCATTACATAATTCCCTACCAGCTCTACTCCTTGATTAGAACCGGTAAGGGGTATGTGGGACTGACCAGTAGTTAAGCATCGAGAATACCCATTAAAACCCCACGGTGCCGTCTGCTGCCATTCACGGGTCGATACGGGATTAATTAGATGCTCCGGCATCGCCCCAGCAGCCGGCCCGGCCGAATAGCCAAGCCCCTTCTTTTATCTCAGACACAAATAGGAGAGGCAGACTCCTCCGTTTGCCAGCGACAACTTACTTCCCTCCCTCGTGTTGCTTCTATTTGCGTACAACTGTACTACAATAGGAGTCGGAAGGGGGGAAGGGAATCGCTGACTCATGGAGGTTTGATTGAATATAATCTAAATTATCTCTTATTTACCCTGGTCTACATTAAACAAGGTCGGCTTAACATTGTCATTCTTCACACAATCCATTCATACATTCTTCGGTTTTAATTCATTCATACATCCAACTTCTTCCTTAATGCTCTTTTAGTTACGTAACTTTCATCTCTATTCATAAAACGTCTATCTTACTCTAACCTATTATTCCTTAACTTCACTGTTACTGATGCTACTTTATCAATTCTAGTTATGCCACACATCCATCTTAACATTCGCATGTTGCGATGCAATGATGGCGGAGTTGATCTAACCTATACAACTTAAAATCAGCCCAGCTTTCGGTGAAGAAGAACATCGTGAGGAAATTATACCATTCCAGTAGGTCATTTTCAAATAATGTCCGCCTGGTTAGCTACCACACTCAAGTTAGGAAACCAAGTATCAACGGGTGTGTTTCGGCACCATCTTTTAAGAACCATTACATCTAGCCTTAGTGTGTTTACCATCCTAAACCACATTGTCACTTAACATCAGGTTAGGATGTGGTCAAAGCCTATCCGTGTAAAAAAATCTTCACTGCGTGATTTTATTTTTCATCCTTCTACCTGCCCAACACTTAGATCCATACAATACGACAGGTATTAGATTTTTTTTTTAAATGTTATCTAATTTAGTATAGCTTCTAAGACCAAAACGAATAATCACTTTTTATTGGGATATTCATTAAAGTCATAATTTAATAGATTGTATTTATTTTTAATGCTTAAAGTAATATGATTCAGGCATTTAAATACATATATATATTTAGATAAATGAATTATTATTTTCTTTCATAACTTGTTTCAGCTAAAGTTGCATAAGTTTGAATTAAATTTTGTAGATATGTACGGATGTAGCTAATATATGATAGTAGATGGCGCCGTAACTGGACAATGAAATTATCGTCACGTAGTGTCTGATGTCTGTCCGGTTGCCTACAGGATTTTAGTATTGCGGTGGACGTTATCAAATTATCTACAGTGCTTCATAGAGTTGGGATATAACTCTGTTTGTCGGATCCGTCGCTTTGTGTATTACTATCAATGTTTTATTGCATCATCGTATGGTTTTGCGAGCGACAAATTCTTTGCTACCTTTGTTCGGAATCCCTTGTGATATTGCTCCCTATCAACGTTCAATGGGACGCTATTTTTTTTATAGTAATAACTCCTTAATTTGGCGTTGAGCGATTCTCGCTATGGGAAAAAGTTATAGATTCGCGTTACTAATGCTATGACGTATAAGATGGCGTTTAAGTGTTGGCGCTAATGCTTATATTTATGTAACCTATCGTATGTTGTGATTATGAATTAACTTTAATATGTGAAGATACATAATTATTGCTCAGAGCGCTAATAGATATAAATACCAGATAAATTATATGTGTTAGGTTACGTTAATAATTATGTTAAAAAATGTGTCCGCACTCTCCATGGTAGCCTAGATCTTTTTTATCTCGTCAATACACATTTTCACAATACACACTTTCTTTGGGATATTTTTCTTCTAGTTCTATAACCAATTTAATACGTTTGGTTTGATCATACACGAGGCGAATTTTTATTATTATTTCTACAAAAATAATAAATGAAATCGCTTTCAAATATTTTGAATTTAGTTTTTATTTGATTGGTACAATGTTACATTACAATTAGGATTAGTTTTAATATGCAGAAAAAAAAAACCTAAATACATATAAATGTTAAATATACGGTACCTAAAAAAACACAATTTTTGTGTCTGTTTTTGTTGTGGCTAATCTCCGAAACGGCTTGACAGAATTTTGACTGGACTTTTTTTGGCAGATAGATAAAGTTACTTACTTACTTAACTTTACTTTTACTTTATTTTACTTAAGCTACGTTTATTTGTCAAAAATAAATAGGGATCAGTGTAAAACAAAAAACTCATAAAAATGTGAATAAAATTTAGTTCAATGTTTTACGCGGACGGAGCCGCGGCCACAGAGCTAGTTTAAAATGTAGTTCTTCAGTCTACAGAAATAATCCAAATAATTAGTAGAAAAAAAAAATTGTTGCTTTTTATATTTAGATACAATTATGGAAAAGGATGTAACGCGTGAAGACCCGTTTTCAATAATTTCAAATAAGAAAATATTTTTTAATTAAAAAAAAGCAGACTTCAAAAGGATAAACTATATAAAAGCACTAAAAATTCAATAAAAAAAAAAAGTAAATAATTACTTTATTAATCTGCTTCGTTAATTTTGGAGTCAGTTCTACTTTTTGGTTTAAGTACGTACTTTTAGGTATAGCTGTGAAGCTTACTTCATAGCTTTGGAAACGAATATATGTAACACCTGTAAGAGTCTATAATATTCGAGGGTTTTTCTCGATTTCCCTGAGTTCCACTAATCAGATCCTGATCTGGTGGAAATGGACCGACTCGGAAGTGTACACCTACGGTTAAAAACAAATTGCAAATCGGTCCACAAATGACGGCGAAATCACATAAAAAATATATTAAAAAAAACATACAGACGAATAGATAACCTCCTCCTTTTTGAAGTCGATTAAAAACATTCTAGGAAATTCTCAAGGTGACCCCTTAAAATTATAATTATCTATGTTGTTGCAATAATAATTCCATAAGGAATAAATTCGAGCTCTTATCTAACGAAACGGTTTACATCGCCCATTTAGATAGTCCTTTACTATAATAACTGATTGAAAATACGTAATTGCAATAAACTCGTTCAACTGCGGTACGAATGAACGTCTTTGAAGTTTAACTGTTAATAGTGAATTTAGAATTGATGACTGAGCTGGGGGTAATGTGTAACATTGTATTTGTTTTTAAAAATCACTGCAGTTTAAAGTTATTTATTACAATACCTAATCTGATACCTAGCCTACCAAATATTATCCTGGCCTGATAATAAGAATAAATCTGGAATCTAATATCAAAGTCATCTAACATGTCCAATTACAAATCTAAACCATCCAGGGGAACAGTCAAACATATATAATTTTTTAATCCAAATTACCCATTCATGTGTATAAATGACACGCGTACAAAATAATTATTCAAATAAAGATATACTAACAGCTTCGTTCGCAATGATAATATCTCTTCTTAATAGAGTTATATATGATATCTTTAAAATATTCAACGTTTTGAGATGTGGTATTTTTTTTCTTTTAGATTTATAAAATGATAGGTACTTTATAATATTTAAATATAGATAGTGGATGCCGCTTGAAGGAAAGATTCTCAGATGGCTGATCACAACGCGCCATTGTATAGCAATGCTTATGCGCTAGATAAGATATTGGTCAGCCCTCTAGAAGGCTCAGGAGCTGTTTTAAATGTATATAAACTTGGACTCTACGATCTCACAATCTCGACTCCAAACGGCACAAGTGTGTGATCCATATCAAGAGAAGAGTACATTTGCGCTGCGCAAGTATTCATTGCAACTATTGCGCTAGTCTTCAAAGAAATTATAATTAAAAAAACGAATCATGAGACTCGGCTCAACAATTATAAGCTAAAGAATAGATCATATTACCATAAGAATTTGATGATTTAAATTTAGCTACAAGACATAAACAAGTGATTACTCATTCTTAGACTATTATTAATATTCCTGAGTGTGACGGTGGCACGCCTCAACTTTCATCATTAAAACGTTTTATTATATTAATCTTTGTAAAGTGAATCGCTGTGCGCCTGTATTACAGGCGGTAAAACTTATTAACTTTTCCAACAATTTAGAATTTAAATTACTTATTAAAGTGAAGTTGGCTGACACTCGGCCGATGGACGAATTTTGAATAGATAAGCGACTTGTCTCTTTATAGTTTGTTGGTTGTTCACTCGTTTCTAAAGAATGACAGGGAATGTAAGTGACATTATTGTGTTCAGTGTACAGTAATTCAGCATCATTATTCTGTTCATCATCAAGTACTGTTCCCAACTCATTTGGCGCAGTATCTTTTCTTCTTCCAAGGACCCTATCAGGCTTCATCTTTTCATTTACTTTCCCTTTTAAATTGTTCCTTACACACTCGATCTACACTTTCTTTGACCTTCCTCTACTTTTCCATCCTTCCACATTCATATTCATAAACGGGTAAACTTTGGGCATCCTCTACTTTTTCATCCTTCCGCATTCGTATTCATTACTATTTTATCCACATGCGATTCCTCTCTTCTCATAATATGCCCATACCACTAAACTTTCTCTCATGTTCTAAAAAGATGACGTCATCAGATAGATTTGAACCGACAGTCGAACACCATGATGATGGCCTATATTGACCACTGCAATAGTACATTATGGCAAAGGCCGTTAACTAGGCAATTGCAGGTCGAGTATGAGTATGATATCACTAATAGGAGATAGGCAATTGCCATTTCCGCCGAAGCATATATAGTGCTTTTCTGAAAAGAATGCAAGGAAATATTTTTTTTATTTTTTTATATTATACATTTGATTTAATTAATATTAAAAGTTACATTACTTATATCGGGGCAATCAATAAAAGAGAATTTTATTGATTTCCCCGGTACATTTATGTTTGTATGTTGAAAATCTGATGAGGTTTGCATCTGCTGATTGGATGTAGTGGTAGATGGCTGAATATGCTGTTTTGTGGACTTAGATGTAGGCAAGTAGCCAGCGGGTATGATTCTGTTTCTTTGATAGTATTTGTATTCGGTAATAAGATTGAAGGTAGGTAGAGAAAAAGAGTCAGTAATATGACATAATCTTTTTCAATAATATTTCTAAAACAACACCCTTTTTAGGAATTTTTTCTTTTGACTATAATCACTGCCGAAAATTTTTGGGGGCAAAAACTGTATAACTCGTATAAATACTAAGTAAAATAAAGAAGAAAATCAATTGATAAGCAGACATGAAAAATATCTTGAGCTGTGTTACCTTTGCCTGTTTATTCTTTGATACTATGAGGGCATAAAAATTAAGAAGTAAATCGAAGAACTGGAAATTAAGAGAAGCACATAATATTCTCGAGGTTTTAACTTATTAACTTGCAGTATATAACTCCATTTTTTTTGTGTTTTACGTCTATAGGTAATTTGTTTATTGTTTGCAAGTGTGTATTGAAAATAATGACAGGAAGGGTGAATTTTGAGAACTCACAACAACTTCCTTGGAGTCATTTTGACAAAGGGCCCCCAGTTTGTTGGATCACTGAAGATTGGTAAAATAATATAAAATCTAGCCTAAAGAACTTGTTTTTGTGGCCGTAAAAATGTAAAAAAAATATAATTCTCTTTCGTTATAATAATAACAACGAATTGTGTTCGCATGTCGGTTTCAAATAGAATTCTCACGATATTGTCAAGGGATGCGACCGACTTGTTCGAACGGGTCACGAAATTTTTTTTTCAACATTTTAATTTGCACTTACTTGTTTTTTATGGTGTTTTAATGTTAACCGACCTTCGAGGGAAGCTCGTGAAGTTATTCTAATGTGTTGCCTTGATTATTGACTATTGTACTTCAAGTGACAGCACAGTACATTCGTTCTTACAGAATCACAGAAATTACGTTCTATCAATAAAACTATTACGGCAATATAAAAAAAAAAAAACAACTAAAAAGTATTAATAATGAAGGCAAATAATAAATCTCTATATAGGTGCGCTGCAACAAGGATCGTGTTTCTGTGCTAGTTACCTTTTTCGGCTGAGTGCCTTATGCACTCGTCCTAAAAAGCGGTGAAGCTGTCAATGCCCTTCCGGTCTACAGCATTAGCTAATTCGAAAAAAAAACTAGGCAGCCATGGGCATTGCCGATAGGAGTGAAAACTTTCAAAATACTGTTTTTTTTTATTTAAATTAATAATAGACAGACTGCAGTTTACAAGTACAAGTGCCTTGTTTAGACAACCATCGAAATAAATAAGTAGTAATAGTTTCGATTCGAACATTATATTCAGCCATTTCTGGAGAAGTATTTTAGTTGTGGCAACACAAAAGCGTTCACTTATACGCCATCTTATATTTCACAGACTGTAGCATGTCGGTGAAGGCTGACGTCATAGGTGAAACGAATCTATGAGTTTTTTCCCCTATCGAGAATCGCTCAAAGTTTTCATTTCAAAAAGGATCCAGATTTATTTTACGTCGGCCGTCGGGGCGTGTGGTGCTGTGTACACAGGTCACTCTGTTACTTGTTGATAAGTGTGTAAGAGATGAGATTCGTGTAAGGCGTTTCTTACGGCCTGGTATAAAATATTATTTATTACGACATACTGAATGATCCGCGTAGATTTCTTTTAAGTAATTTCACGGGTTATCAACATAAATAAATAACATTGAAGCATCTGTTTTGTAACTTAAATATAACGATTTTTTACTAAATACATATGAATCTATATACAATAACTATACCGAAAATACAATTTTGAAATTGTTTGTCTGTCTGTCTATCTGTTTGTTTGCTCCGGCTATTCTTTGGAACGGCTAGATCTATTTTAACGGGACATTTTTATTTGATTGCTGAAGCTACTCTGCGTATTAAGCTACTTTTATTTTTTATTAACAATTAGGGATCCGCATAAAAAACTCTTCAAATTGTGAATAAAATCCGATTCAATGCACAGTTTTATTGGAATGTGTTTTAATTTGTGTAAAGTATTTGTACTCTCTGTTAGTACACAAAAATCATTTTAGGAAAATTATTAGGGTTCCGCGTTAAAAGAAACTCAAAAAATTGGAAACAAGACGATTCAATGGTCAGTTTTAAGGGCAAGTGCTTGAATTTATGAGAAATATTTTTACTTTATCTTCATCGACATCAATCAACCGATAGACGTCCACTGTTTGGCATAGGTCTCTCTCAATAAGGGAGAGAATTGCAATAATCGCCACGCTTGGCATGCGGATTGGCGATCGCAGTAGGTATTTGTGGTACTCAGAGGATGTTGCTGCCCATCCCCTGGTTTATCCCTTAGTCGCCTTTTACGACACCCACAGGAAAATATGGAGTGGTACTATTCTTAGCCGGCACCACACGGCTTACTTTATCGTAGTACCAAAACATTTAGCACAGAAATTAGGGTTCCATGTAAAGCGGGCATAACCGCGGGCACACAGTTAGTCTAATAATATAGTTCATAAGTAAGTAGTTCATAAGTTACATTTATCATTAAAACTATTAAAATAAAAACCGCCAATTTATGTACAGTAAAATAATTGTTTAACAAATTATCTCTCCGGAATAAGTATGTCAATCCATGTAGTCTCACTAAAGTTCCATTATGGTTAATGACCATGCATATAATCTAAAATAAATATTGTCGGAGTTAAAATAAAGCAAATCGCTTTAACAAATGATCGAGTTACATTAACCGTGGTAAAATCCCACAAAGACTGACAATTCTCAGATCCACTTATTGCCTTCTCAAATTACTTAACAATGAATCCCCGTGACGAGAACCAGAGCGATGATTGATAGGTTACTAGAGACGTTTGAGTTTCCTGTCGCCTTACATAACTCAGTGGAGAAAGTAAGAAATTATCGATAACAAAAATTAGCGAATAAATTCCGTCATTTCCCTTACGTTCTTATTTTCTTAAAAACGTTTTAAAGAATAATACTATAATATCCATTAAGTAACAAAGTCGTTGCGGTCACTAGAGATTGCAAGATCAGTACAAAGTATGGGAACCATATGTGTCATTTAGACGGGTGTGACGATAAAGCGCGGGTGGCAGGCGGAATTCGTAAAGTGGTGCACGTTGTGTGCCAGTACGCAAACCGTAACGATAGTTTCGATAATATTATGACTTCAACAAAAATTTGTTCCATAAGCAAAGATCTGAACTTACCCTCCATCCATTCCGTAATCAATTCCCAGTGCCGCGCCTTCTTTGATCGCGCAGACACACCCAAATCCGCTCATATCGAGAGCCGTAGCGTACCCCCGCCGATCCGTTTGCTCCAAATTCGCTTCGGAGACCGCGAAACGTCCTTACCGACCACGACGATAAAATCACCTCCGCAAATAGGATCTTTCCCCATCACCCGAGGAAATATGCATACCAACGACCACGCCCGCGAAACCGCCGTTCCCGCCTCCGAGGACTGGCGGGCAACTTTGCTCCCGCACACTCTCCGGGTCCCCCTCAAGCAGAGACCCAAAACGTGTCTCGTTCCCTAACTGGGGAGACTCTTGACGTCGCCGCCAGCGCGATACAGTGACTCTGACCATGCATTGAGCATTACACGCACAACACTGCATACATACTCCTGCACATAACACGCAGGTACATAGGTCCTGTAAGGAACCTTTTTTTTATGTTAAATAAAAAATGTAGGGATTAGCTAGGATCAAAATTCCGCGGGAGTTTCACACTCAGGTAGCAGCCAAACCGAGGTTCGAACCCTTGAGCTAGTTACCTTTTGCGGCTGAGTGTTTTCAGCACTCGCCCCCATAGTTCAGTGAAGCTGTAAAGGCCCTTCCGGTCAACGGCATTAGCTAGGTTAGAAAAAAAAATGTTCCATACTTTTATTATATTACATTTATTTTAGTAATTTTTAATGTTTATAATATTTTAATAAAAAGTTGACATATTATAATGTACTTAAAACAAAATAATTTTACTGTAGAAGTGTATATATTTGATCATGCTTGATACTTTCGATTTTTAACAATGTACTACCGTCTGACATTTAAATAAATTTCTATATAAGTAACACAATGTAAATGTTTATTCAAAGCATGTTGATCGAACCGGTGGTCATGTAAAAACATAAAAACATCAACACTTACAAAGTAACTCATTAATGAAATAATAAATTTATTTTTTCGCAAAAACTTGTAACTCGATAAATCATACAATCAAGAGTAAGAACAACACTACAGCGTCTAGTCTAAACAAAAGCGTCATGGCGGCGCGTAATGCGCCTATTATTTTTGTTTAATAAAATATAAAAAATTCATTACTTACACATGAAAGGATATACCAATAGATTTTAGGTGTTTACTCCTATAGTGTTTTTTACAACTCTTTACTGCACAACTGGCCATTATTTTAAGTAAATGATTATTTTACCTGAGATAGTAAATCGTCGGAACGAGCGAGCCGACTGAGGGCGTCCGGAAAGACATACATGTAAACTCCACGTATGAGTGGTATGGTAGGCGCAACCTGTATGATAAGTTCTATTCATAAATTCCTAATTCTACGATAATATCATATATGTTATTATAATTATGTGTTTATAAAATTAGATACTTCAGATTTATTTTGGTAACATAAATGTAAGGTAATTGCCCGACACGTACAATCCTTTATCGTGATCGTACTTCTCTATGATAAGCTATATATCATTCTTCAACTTATAACATACTGTCTGTCTCCAGTATTTATTGACGATGTATGAACTAGAATACTGCTATAAGGGGAAAAAAACATTTCTTGTTAATGGTATTTTGTTTTATTTTTTTCCATTATCATTACGATAAGCATGAGTGGGATGCGTAATTGAACTTTTGTGTGAAGTGTAAAAGAGAACAATGTTGCGGTGCGATAAGCGATGATTACGAGAGCGGTTGGAGGCACATTTATATTTTGTGGCAGCGGCACAAAATATGCTCCAATCCCCAACTGGGAAAGTTCTTGTAACGCCAGTGGCAGAACATGCATTAGTGACATATGTAAGAGAGATCGTGTTAAAGTATCGATTATAACTGATGTTTACGTAATATGTATTTTATTTGAGACGAATCTTCTTAGCATTTCATGGTGGTGCCGGGTCCATGGCGTTGCTGAGAGGGGAACCCAGTGGCGTGCAAGGGACTTGAAACCCAGGTGTAAGTTTAATGGGGTCCTTTAACCCTTTGACACTCATAACAAACCATCTGTCAAAAAATTCCAAGCGAAAATGAACCTTATGAACACCAAATAAGGTTTGTTGATAGTCTTTTGTTTCAGATGTATGACCTTACGTAGATAATTTGTTACGGCCATTCATACGTGTCTTTTAAGGCAAAAGGTGTGTATCTGTGTTGTGGCCAATTTTGTTAACCAATTTTTTATAACAAAATTCAGAATAATGTATTAACCGTTCAACTTATTTATATTAATTTTATTATTAAATTTATAAAATATTTATTAATTTTACTATTTTAAAATATACTGTTTCTAAGCAGTAGCGATAACATACAAGAAATATTTTATATTTATACAATATAATATAGTAATCTAAATAATACATGAATGTAAAGTGTGTTTGCTATTCCCAAACCGTATATTTGATTGTGATGAAACTTTCGTATGTCGAATGCAATGTCGAGTACAACTAATTTGTAATGAAACAATAATAATAAAAGGCTATTTTACAATGAGTGTAAAAATAAATACAAAAATATTTTTATTTACTTCTCGACATGAAAATTGTTTCATGTATTATATAAATTATCATTATTCTGTTAAATTTTACTTATAAATCTTGAGACAATGTGTAAGACTATAAATTATGATAAATTCTTTATATTTTATTTCGAATATAATTTTGTTAAATTAATTTGTTTTACTCTGATTTATTCTATATTCAATGCTTTATTTTCATTATATTATAATGTAGAAAAGTGGATGCGCCATTATTGGTTTTATGTAGATGTCTGTTGATTTCCGTTTTAATTTACTAAGGAGTAAGAACTAATTCAGCAGGACTTTCTGTTATGATGTATTGTTGTTTTAAAATGTTTCTGTAATTATTGTAAAATATAGAAATAACTCATATTTATCATATCATAGTCATAAGGCCGGGTCTAAATTGCCATATGTTTTTTTTATTAAAAATCAGTCTTCGTTGAACCTTGGTCTTCGTACAATGTATGTAATTTGTTTTAAAAATGTTCTTAGAAATTGCACTTGATTATGTCGAAATTTAACCAGTTAAAATCTTAATCTTAATCTTAAAAAGTAAAAAATGGTTTGTGTTACGCTAACAATTTAAAGTACAGACAAATATACAAGAAGGAGAAAGAAATGGCAAGGATAAGCTATAGATTATTTTATAAATTAAATTTTAACTTCACTACGTCACAATAGATATTTATCGCGCGAGAATTTGTGTAACGTGTACACAGCGAGGCGCCTATTTGCGATAGGCCAAGCTCCTGCAAGGAGTTTTATTATTCTGCGGTAAATAAAAAAAAATCTTTTTATACGTAGATATGTTAGATGGGTGCTTGGCGCGATTTAGGTCTGTCATATTGTCGTTTTCATTTTCAATTAATTATTTTACAGTATTTGTCCATATATTATGTAATTTCGGTGGCAGTTTATATTATGTGATATAGTGTTTTTATGATACACAAGTGAAGTGAAGTGAACACAATGACACTTAGCATGAAATGTCCCAATAATTCCCGTTGTGGTCGTAACAGAAGGCCACCATTTTGTTCCCCCATTCATTTATTGATAGTGTTCCTAGCGTCTGACTTGGCTGCATTGTCTAGTACCTTTGCTTTTTCCTTAAAAAGGAATAAATTGAACCAAAGAAAAAGAAAAGTAAGGTACAATCTTTGTCGTATTTCAGGACATAAATAAATAAAATAAGAACATAAACTTATTAGGATTATTTTATTTCAGTTCTTATATATTTTTGCTTACTAGAATTTTTTTCTAATAAAAGTCTAATTTTATTGTAGCGCCATATATGGGCTGGATAACTTATTGAAAAATAACTTACGTACCAAATTTATGAATAAAAAAATATTTCTTTTAAAAACAAATTGAATTAAATTTAATTTTTGTAATTAAATTTGAATTGTAGAAAAAATTGTTTCTGGTTTTTCTAAAAATATTTTTATAAGCAAACAATGGCTTTGTTTACATTATCTATGGATTTCACTTCTGTGAATTTCGCTGTCCATATTTCAACGTAATGGACCACCGTTTTATGGGAAATAATTGTTGTATCAGTGTAGGATTGTGCGTTATGAATCTAAGTTTCAAGTGCTGTGTATAAAAACAAAGTGTCAAGTGCCATTTGTCAATAAATTGAGCGCCAAAAGTTAAATGTCCGTAAGTCATATTTTCCAATCTTTCATTTTCAAAAAAGTTGCCCAATTGGGCAAGGTCAATAGCCAACGGGTTAAAATACGCATCTACGCTTACGCTTACTGCCCGTGTTCCTTTTCCTGCCTAGCCAAATTTGGTAAGATCCTACTAATGCTGGTTAAGATATTCTTTTTAATGAAGAACTTATGATTGCTCTTGGCAGGCCGTAGCTTTTCTAGTTGATTGTAGAGAGATTTTGCTGGTAATCCTCTCGCTCCTACTTCAATTGCATAAAAATTAACCACAAAATTAACAATTGTAATTAATTTATTTGTTATGTCGAAGTATTATTTTCTAGATTAATATGTAATTATGTATTGTAATGTAAACAATATTTCTATTACAAATAATTAGATGAAACTATAATAATATATCCATCAAAGTTGAGCTTTCAGCTCAAGGCTGCCCTTTGTACCAAGTATTCCAGTAATTTCAATACAATTCTGTTGGTATAATAAATTTAATAATTTTTTGTATGTGTTACAAGTTCTTCTTTTGACTACTGTGTATACAAATATAAACCTTGTAAATTCAGAATATTAAATGGAACTTGAAATATGTATTTTTTTAATTTACAAATAGCCAAGGAGCTTTAGATTTCTTTATTTGTTCAAAGAAAATATTGTAGGGAATTATTCTAAAAGCTTACGATATTACGTGATGATAACCAATTAATATTATAGTGAATCATTTGAGAGTATCGCGTTCATATGTAACACTAGCTTTGCGCCCGCGTTTCATATATTCTTTACTGCGTTTTAATTTTTTTTTATACGGAACCCTAATTTTTCTTTGCACTATTAAGATAAAGTTTTTGATAAGACACATTGCTCGAAGAACCGATGCCCGATGGGGCCAACGGATTCTCGAATCGTCACCACACACCGGAAGACGTGGCGTGGGTACAAGATATTACAAGATGGACCGACGACCTGGTGAAGGTCGCGGGAATCCGCTGGATACGGGTGGCGGCAGACCGGTCGTCGTGGACATCTTTGGGGGAGACCTATGCCCAGCAGTGGACGTCTTTGAGTTGAATAGATGGATGAATGGATAGAAGATAAAGTAAATATAAATATATTTCTCGTAAATTCAAGCACTTGCCCGTAAAACTGTGCATTGAAAAGGAATTTATTAAATTTTTTAGGAGTTTTTACGCGAAACCCTAATAATTTTTGAAAATTAAAGGTAACCGTAGTTACCCGGAATAACTTCAGCTATCTACCAAATAAAGTCCCGTCAAAATCCGTCCAGCCGTTCCGGAGATTACACGGAACAAACAGACAGGCAACAATTTTTAAAATTGCATTTTTGGTGTAGGTATTGTATAAAAATTCATACAAAAAAAAATTATTTGACATACAAATAGATACTCCAATTTTATTTATTAGTATAGACGGGTATACTGTATACCTCTTATGGTCATTCGAATTTTGTTAATTCGGATCGTATGGTTTTTAAAAGAATACACATAAATTATTTACAATTAAATAATAAATAAATAATTAAAATTACAGTGTATTTTAATTTTATAATCATGATCTACTGCTTTTAAGAGAATATGCAAATTCCATAAAAACGTAGCCCCCTGTTTCCTTCATGGATAACAGCATTATGGCAAAATATTTTTACACCAAATAGTATATATATCCACCATTGCCATGCCCGCACGCTTTGTTTTTTTTTTTCCATAAATTAGTTATTGTAGAAACTAGGTGCCTTTGAAAATGTAAAAAATCCACGACTTTTACCGTCATGTTCAGATGTTCGTCAAACAAATGTTATAAATAAAAATAAAAAAATCAAAACGTACAGGCATTGCCGAAATCTTTATTATTCTAAAACTGAAAAGAAAATTAAAAATCGGTTTAGTTTCGGAGGAGGAAACAGAATACTATTTTCGTCTATTTTGCATACATTAAAATTAGCCCACGCTGCATTTGTCCCTTTCGTGTTTTAATAATTCTTTCGCACAACGCGATAGCAATCGATTTCTGAAATACCTACTTTTCCGACCGCATGTCTTGTTAATGCCCGCCTGGGTAGCTACCACCCTCCAGTTTGATAGTTTGTCGCCAATCACCAACAGGTGTGTTCTGGCAGCATTACTTGAGAGCGATTACCTCTAGACTTAGTGTGTGGTAAACCTGGACGACATCGTCACTTGATATTAAATGAAATTGTGGTCGCAGCGCTAAGCCATTTTCATATCACGCTAGGTTTTAATAATCACCATTGCACTGACGGGCCTGGTGGGTTTGCCGCAGGGGGCGACGCGGCGACATGCCCAGCAACCCCGTATCGCCCCCACTTCAAATGCGGCGGACGGCCCCGGGGGGTTTTAGTGGGTATTCCCGGGCGCTTCTCGCCCGGGTTTGAGTCCCACACTGGCACGGAGCTCGTCACTCCGTGCCCCCCTGCCTATTGTATTGGAGGGGCGTTAGGCCCCACTAATACAATAGGCAGGGTGAGTACGTAAATGCATTTCCCCCCGTCAAAAAAAAAAAAAAGAAAAAGGTTTTAATAATCGAATGGTGAAATGAAAGGTAAATCGACATGGTAAGTGCGCGTGCCTCTTTTGTTCATGGCATGATTATTACTAAAGATGTTAAGCTGTGACCTTTAAAACGTGGAAATCATTTGACAAACTGACAGTTACCGTATGAAGTGCAATTGAAAACAATTATAATGGAGTCGTTAAGATTTGATACCTGCTGAAACTTGACCGATGCTCTGGAGTTTTAATTTTTTTTTAAATAAAATGACACTTTCAACTTCTAATAATAAATTGATAACAACGATACTATTTAAAAATCTGAATTTTCGTCCATTGTTTTGTATTATCACATGATTGATACACATACGTAACTACTAAATACAATATTATTAATAATGCATGTTTATAAATATAAGGAAAAATATAGTATGATCCAAATAAAGTAACAGAATCCAGTACAATTTTTTTTTAAAACACAATCAATTTTGTAAAAATGACTTCATTTCTACATAGATAAAAATTGCTCACAATTTCCGTTCTAAATACAACAAATGATTCAAACCATCATTCTTTATTCAGAAAGCTTGTAAAGACTGTTAAGAGATTTATTATTATTCACGGCAACCCTTTAATTGATGTTTGCAGGAAACCAGTAAAAATTTTTAAATACAAAATTTACGTTTTCATTTACATCACATTTCGTCGTATCGCTTTCATTTATTAAGAGCCTTAGTATCATATTTAACGGCGGATTTCAATATCGAATCTTAGAAATGTAACTTTACTATAGATTGTAATTTATACTTAAAAAAACAATAAAAAGTAAATAAATAATTACTTTATTAATCTATTTCTGTTTACTTCAATATATCCTTTGTTTAATTACCATTAATAATTTAAAATCAATGGCAGCCCACGGATAACAAAGAGGTGTAAAATCTACGTTGCTAATTATATTCGATTTCTATTAATTGCTCTTTAAATACACCTTATTCCTAAGGATAAGGTTATTTGTAATTGACGGAGAAATCACGTAACAAACATACAAAAAACATACAGACGAATTAAGAATCTCCTCCATTTTGCAGTCGGTTAAAAAATAATTTCAGATTTCGTATGTAAAATAGAGTGAGATCGCATATTGAAACAGGCCGAAAATAAATAAATAGTAGATTAAGCATTTAAATTTCATCGTTCGATGATTATTCTACAACCTTGAACGATTCTCACTCCGATCGAAGTAAAGATAAACCGTTATCAGTTTAAATTGGTTTAAAACCTTTTTTATGCTAAAATTATAATAATCTTATTGATAATGGATGTTTATAATCACTATGAAATTGTGTTAATCAATCACTAGCTATGGGTCTACGGCTCCATTTAAGTATGTATACTAACGGGCAGATAGGAGCGTCCGCCCTGGCAGTTACGTCGCCCCAGACAAAAAGACAAATGACCACCCCCTTAAATTTATATATATATACATATATAGGGTAGATTTTTTATTTAAAAAAAAACAAAACATTTTGATGTTTTATTTAATTTTCATATATAATGTTTATATATAATATATAGAATTAGTTATCTTCATTGACATTTTCATTAACACAGATTACATTTCATGATATAAGAACAAATATTTAGCGAACGAAGAGACTGATATGCGAATTTTTCTACTTTACTGGTAAAATTTACAACCAAACGGCCGCTGACGGCGGACCCAAATTTTCGTGCCCGGGCAAATGCCTGGCTTGCCCCAGCCCCCTAGGGCGGCGCTGCAGACAGACAGATAGACTTTGCGTTTTATATAATGTAAGGATAAGATGCCTGTTGTTATGGGTCTATAATTAAAAGAGCCTGGAACAGTATGAGCAAATTGTTTTTTTTTTTTTTATTAAGACCTATGTAAAACTAAACTCTACCGTGATTTAAAAAAAGAAGTAGTGACCAATTGGGGAATTACGAATGGTCGGTCATGTAGTGGACTACATTTTTTTTAAAATACATTAGCGTTATTTCACCTGCCTTAATTGAGGTATATTACGTGATTTTGATTATTGAATCTTTATAAATATATTAGTCGTAATAAATTATATAAAATGAGAATTATTATTTACAATTCTGAATGCCTAGTAATCACCAGCGTAATAAGAGGCAGAATACCCAGACAGAATAGACAAAAACACAATAATAGTCGAAACCACTACTTTCGTTTAATTGATAAATTGAAAAACACTTAAAAAAATAACTGAGGTCTTTATCCGTCATTCGTTGCCTTAGTGTTTTAGTGATGACTTCCAAGTGAAATGACATTGTATGAATGTCAGTTATATTTCCTGCGATTTATAACTGTTTATTGTCTTTAATCAAAAAACTAAAACTGAGATTTATTCTATTGCTTCTGAAGACATTTAAATACAGAATGTATTCACAGTTTCGATTGATAATTCAATGAATCATTTGATTCATTGTCATAATTATTCATGTTTTTATAGCTGTATATCGGTATTCTAAATTCTTCACTGGTGTTCTCTGACAATTATGTCTTCACGATACGATATTTTATAAAAAAAAAGAATTTATTTTATTTATTCATAACAATTAGTATTACACGTTAATCCGAGATATAAACTTCATTCTATATAATTAGGACCTTATGACTCTAATTTTAAAAGATAATTAATTCACATACATATTTACGTCTCCTACTTCACCCACTTTGGAGAGATTATTCAAAATTATTGAACATTAATCCGGGATGTAGACTACTGTCATACCGTCTATTTTGCATCTCCGAACATAGATATATTTTTTAAATCATAGAAATGTCTTCTGTGATTTTAAAAACCCCACGAGTTGTTTTCCCAAATATAATTAATGTGTAATTTCTGTTTATCTACAGTATTATTATAAGTATATAATAAATGAGGTTCAAATATATTAAAATCCAATTATATAGTACTGTACACATATCCGGACAATCGAAACAACTGTAAAGCATAAATAAATTTACTGGTATTATTTGAATCGGTAATCCGATCGCCAATGCTTTCAGATGTTTGAGGTAACTCTACACTCCAAACTGAATTCCCAGCAAGTTTTAAATTGCTCGTACAATTCAATTACTCATAAGTAGAAAGTTATGATCAATGAATATAAATTCAAATCAGATTTTTTTGCTGAAATATGAATGTTTTCTTTTTATTTTCAATTATTTATAAAAGCATGCAATTATTTTTAAACTGCTGTAGGTATATATTTATTGTAGAAATACAGTAAAATAGTTTAAAAGTACATTAACATGTCGATTACCCATAAAAATTAGACCATAGGAAGACAATAGGAAAACAATGGAAAGCTGGCATAAATGCCAGGTTAGTGCTCAAGGAGTTAATTTGATGCATTGTCTTAATGACAAGTGAATTAAATTTTACATTGTTCTTCAGTTCTATTAATGAAATTATTTATTTCATTCTCTAAACTGTTTTATTATTAAGTCTGATTTTTTTTTCATTCTGATTTGGGCTCAAATATTAATTATGTGTTCTGTAGCCGTTTTATATTTTGATTTAAATTTTTACCAAATATCACCATCACCATCGATATTTACCAAAAATTATCAGACTATGTTTTATTTTCTTGTTCCCTCTTCTCAGGTACGATATGCATCAGTTTTTTTTAATTACATTGCGTATCTGAACATTAATGACACGGAAATAATCTGCGTTTAAATCCGAATACTTTGATATGCCAGAATAATATAATTAGTTCTTTTCGGTACACTGCTTGGGATAGGCATTTTTCTGGACATCAAACTTATTTTCGAAATTTCTAATACAATTTAGTAGTTTACAAGAGATCTCACAATATTTTTTTTAGTTACCAATAGCTATAATGTTACCTTTATTCATCCTTCTTTTATGTTATATAAATAATGAGAATCAAGATAAATGTATTATCAATGTACATCTACCCTTACGCAAGATAAAGTATTCCACAGATGGCATCCGACTTTTCGATTCTGCGTCCATTAGTACCCACCTTCCGGCCTTCCGAGCATGTTACACTCCTTAGTAAATAAAACGAACACGCCCGACACTGAGCGTCATTATTCAAGCGCCCGCAATGCGTTTGTCATGCGGTGCCGGCAAGAGGGAGGGGTATTTATTTATTTTAGACTTATTATGTTTGTTCGCTGTTTAATTAATATTGCAACGTAAATAACACACTATTTAAATACGATAAAATTTTAATTCTCACTGAGTCTCCTGTCTATTAACTTTCATACGTACGTTATATATAAACTTACGTAATACTAGCTGAGGGCCCGCGGATCCGCCCGCATTTCATATATTCTTCACTGCGTAATATAAATTTTAAATATTCATTGGAATATAATGTTTTGATGATTCAATGTATTTCGTTTACAATTTCATGAATTTTAAGTTTTTTACACGGAACCCTAATTTTCGGTAAATAAAAGTAGCCTAATTTACTCGGAGTAACTTTAGCTATATTCCAGAAAAAGTCCAATCGAAATCTGTCCAACCGTTCCGGAGATTAGCCGAAACAAACAGTCAGATAAACAAAAGCATTGAAAATTGTGTTTTTGGTATAGGTATCGTATACACCTTCATATGTATTTAGTAAAAAAATGTTATTTTTATGTTACAAACAGATACTACAAATTGTCTTTATTAATATAGATATTTTAAAATCAAATCAGTTTAAGTATATTGTATGTTTCAACTTTTTAATATATATATTATAAATACACAGTAAATTAATACGAAGAAGCTCATCTCCAATCAAATATTCTAATAAAATTTCAATGGTTTTCAAATTCTATTTATCTATATTATTCCCTACTGATTGAATCACAAAAGCGTTCTAAGAACTCGTCCGGGTCACAGTATGATGAGAGAATTCTAAAGTGTATTGGATTAGGGGACCCGGATCACTTACTAAACACTACTTAGCTTCAAAAAGCGTCCTTTAATCTCCACTTAATATCTTTAGCACTGCAAGAGATTTCTTGCCGTCGTCCGATACGATTATTTCTTATATCGGAACATGTAAAATTTATAAATCACGTATCGTCATTTTAAAACTCACTAATACTTAATGTATAATTTGTATAAAATAGTTTTTTATGCAAATAATAAATTAGGAAACTTTAAAAACCAAGCAAGGTGAATGAAACTTTTTAAATATTCTGAGTCATCATTTCAGTGTTGCTGGCTTATATCTACACATAAAACAATCTTTCGGGAAAAATGTAGATCATTTTGGTAATTATTATTTTAGAATTTAGATTTTAGTTTGCTTTGAAGATTTTTTTTAAAGAGATTTTAAATATTTTTATTTCAGTCTTTATGAAAGTTTTATTAGTATACTTCAGTATATTAAAAAAAAAAGTGAAGGAAATTAAAATAATTTTAAACTACTTATATATCGAATAGAGACAACTTAGAACCGATTTTTCAACATCGGATCGGAAAGTGTAAAGGTCTCGTATTATAAATGGAATCTTAATTGCAACCTTGAGGATCGTGTCCTTTGAGATTCGATCCGGCGTCAGATCAAGGGTTGTAATTTAATTTATTATGACAGACGATACCAACTATTCAGAGGCATGAACTATTAATAACATTGGAGGATGTGTAAATTAGACCAAAGGGATATGGATGTCATAAAAATGTAATTTAATATTGAAAAAAAATCAGGAAGATTTTCATCAGAATTGATTTATATTTATATACGAATATATTTCAAAGTAAAATATGTTATTGAAACAGTAATAAAAGTATATAAAATATAAGAATAATAGACAGACCTACGGTCGCCTTAGTTACTTTACGACACTATGACGAAATACAATGAAGTTTACAATTATTTTTATTTATTTAATTTCAATTGAATACAATGAGGGTCTGTGATTAAAAGTAATAAAATAATGACAAATTACAACTAACTTGAAATAAAATATTTTTACAAACAGTATTAATGATAGTACTATGACAATATGTCACGTGACATAATATCATAATTCTACTTGGAATAAGTTATTTTTATGCTTTTCTTTTCGAACTAGCTTATGCTGTTGACCGAACTGCTGTTGGTCTTTACAGCTTTACTTGGGGATCAGTGTTTAAGGCACTCAGCCGAATGCTTTTTGTATTATATAAGCTCAGAGCCTTGTTCACAATTTCATTTGATACTAAATGATGTCATGGTCCAGCTTGGTAAATATACTAAGCCTGGTGGCATTGGAGCTCAGGCGGTGCAGCCGGAACATACCTATTGATCTTGCTGACATGTTTACAAACTAGATGGTTGTAGCTACCCAGGCAGGCATTATTAGAAATTTTTCTATCATTGTGCTATGATTTCTTCACGATGTTTTCTTTGATCGTAAACTTAGGCTTATAATATAGAGTAAGTAGGTGAGTTTATACCTACATCAATCGACGCGGAATCCGACTAATGTGGTGGGGAATGCCGTCACATTGCATTGTACTGCCACCTTCTACATAACGGCTGGGATATTTGTCAATTATTTATCTTATTACTTGACAGCCATTCAGCCGATTCACATAATTATTTTTCTAAGCCTGATTATACATATAATGCTAGCTGTAGTGGATAAAAAGTCCCTGAATATAGATCATCGTCGTCATCATTATATCAACCAAAAGATACCCTGCTGTGCATAAACCATACTGCCAACTGAACAATTATCTCTTCAAATAGAACACTTGAACTCACACTTTATTATTTCCTCAAAACACAACACAAAAGAGACAAAGGGTTTTCTAACCACTAAAAGTTCTAAATTACGGTGTTACCATATTAGAAAACGACGTTTAGGTAGGTCTGTAGATGTGCCAACACGACGTTATCTACACGACTGTTCGGCGAATTGCGTATTACGCATCCGCACTGATGGGTGATACTATAGTCTAAGTTAGAGCTTTTAGCGATTAATTTAAATTTATTATTCTTTTATAATTTATGTATCTTCAACTAGAATGCTTTAGAATATTTACACATAATGACAAACTTGATTTATTAAAAAGGTATACGTGAAAAATAATTTCGTAATTTTATTTTAAATTAAAGTTTTCTGTTTGGAAAGTGTTTTTACGCATTTTTTGTTATTGTTTCAGGTAAATGCAGTAAATCAATTTTGTACGAGATTGACTATCAAGGTTATTGCATTACAGTACTAACAATCATTTTAATTACTGATAACTGTGAATTATTATTAAATTCTTTTTTGAAGTAAAAACTTCTTAACGATTTAGTTATGGGAGAGGCTTACAGATTAGTATTAGCAATGCTATTTAACATTAGTCGTCAATATGCTAAAGTGTAAGTTAAGTATAAGATGGCGTTTAAGTGATGGCGCTCAGAGATAAATAGTAAAATTTATACTTACGAAGCCTATCGTATGTTTTGATTATGAATTGACTATTATTTATTCGGAGCGCCAATAGATGTATATCAGATAATATTATAGTAGAGAGATTTTAGGTTATGATATTAATTTCAATTAACAAATTATGAAAGTTGAACATTAAAAAACAGTTTTTCAAAGTTTCCAGTTTTTAATTTTGACAGCAGTCCTATACTCGTAGATGTTTTTGCATTTACACGTTTAAAACAATCCAAACTAAACCTTAATTAAAAATCTAGTAATAAAAAGATAATAAAAATTAAAAAAAAAAAAAAAAAAAACAAATCCGTTGTTTGATTGAAATGTGTTTATTTATCTTAATTTTTCATCATCGCTTCTGCTTTTACATGAGACCATACTAGAATTAGGAGGAGCGTTCGTTGTCGGCTTTTCGCTTATCGGTGTTCCGCACTTATTTGGTCCTCATACCTATTTGTTACAATGTATGGAGCTTGTCGCCTTACGTCGCCTCGTTCCGTTGATGAGCAAACTCCTTACATACATACCTAAAATCAAATACGTCAGAGAAAAACATACGAAAATAGATACGCATTTGGATTGTTGACTTATGTTATGTTTTTTGTGTGTGTATATATTTATTATTTAATTGTGAAACGTAACTAGAAAAGTATCAAGTACTAGCTGTGTGTGCGTGGCGCCACTCGTGTGTATTAATGGATAGATAGACAGATAGACATTCCCTTTTATATATGGATAATGTAAGGATAAAGATGTCGATAATATTCATTTTTGTGATTGTCTTTTACTATTTCCTGTTTACATTACATATTTAATTAACGTAACAAAATATATACTAAAACCTGATATTATATCTACGATAAAAAAAAAATCATGTAAATTGATTCAGTGGTTCTCGAGTTTCTACTTTTTAAATTACACTGGTCGGCAATGAAATCCTCCTTCGTATGAAGAGTTTAACTCGCTTAATATAAACATATTTTTATTTTGTCGCTATTACGTGTATATTTTTTTATAGATTTTTTTAATTAGTTAAAATTAAACATTTTTTGTGGCGTTAACTAATCTAACTTTATTCCATTTGGATCCCATTTATAGTACACAATAGATTAGAAATGATAGAGAAAGATAGAATGATATTGATCCCAGTTGTTTCAGTTAACAGACAGTGTTATCAAAACCAAAGAGAAAGTCAAAGGAAAGTGGTGCTATCGGTAATCTTAGAACCTATAAAAGAATGAAATAGCAATAAGAACGTTTTATTGATTTGCTTAAAGTCTTGTTTGAGAGCAATTTCATGATGGCAATAAATATTTTTCAGAATCTCTTTCTTAGTTACATCCAATAATCATGAAAATAAATTAGGAAAAAACGGAATTGAACCTGGAAAAATTCCAAAAAGAATCACATGAAATTTTTGTGCTTCTTTCAATGTTGTAACTACATTAACTGAACTGTAAGAAGGATAGACAAAATAATGATGTCCATTTTAAAGGAATTACTCATATTTGCAATATATATATAAACGCTACTTAGTATATTATTCGTACTAAAACCTTGAAGATTCAAACTGGAAAGAAGTAACATTTAAGGTCGGTAAATAAAAGATCTTTTCTGGGGGAAAGTTAAATTAAACTGAATAACGAGCACGGAATCTTTTTGCGGATATATAATTGTTTTAGAAAAAAAAATATAATGAAAACTATCATGAAATCATCCACAACAATTCTTCTTACAAGTCTCTAAAACGTTAACGCTTTTTTAAATAATATTTTCAACATGGTTTTTATCCTTGTTAATGTTAGCACAGTATCTGTAGAACTCGTTAAAAGGCAACGCAAACAGAAATTTCATGTATATACGCATTTCTATAGGAAAATGGCCAGAAGTAACACTTGCAGATTTTTTAGTTGTTTAATTGCCCTTGGAACTTTATTAGAAAAGGTGAAAGGAAAAAGAACTTTAAAATAAAATGCTCTTACCCGAAAGTTTATAGTACTATAAGTGATTCTTTATGTATCGGAACAAAATATTACAAACCTTTTTTGCAGTTATTAAAGTATAAATTGAATTTAAATTCGTTATAATTAAAATATTCATTACAACAAATATATACGTGATACGAATATTTTAATGATATGTATCCAAAATCAAGACTATCAAATCTATAGGAAACATTCTAAAAAGTTCGAAGGAGGAAAAAAATTCTTCATTTTGCAGACCAGTGTTATCTATATATTTTAAAAACTCTTTTTTTGTGTAAATTTCCATATTTAATCATAATTATAGGTGTAACATAACACATTCCGTTAAAATCAAAATACAAATGCTTATTAACTGCATATTTCATTAGAATTTATTAAAATAATATTACCCATATTTATACAAGACGTTGAAATGTAGGAATCAATTCATACTAAATCCAATTAAGGAAAACCTTTAAAACAATCTACGCGGCCTCTTTAAATTACTTACAATTAAATTTTCAATACGTGACTGAGATATAAAACATCAGAATTAGGCATATTGTTCCCATACAACTTGTATATAATTAGTCATAATATTATTTCGATCTAGAACTAAAATAAACTCCGATCTCGCATGTCGGTTATAAAAACAACATCCATGGTAGATGACGCGATCATCTGAAATTATGGTAGATTCAAAATTAATTTCAAACTATGTCTGTGAATAAATTTATATATTACACTTTTAAATATACAATATAGAATCGAGTTTTTGTAGTTCTTTTTATTACACTTTGCTTTGACTACAATCTCACCTGATGTTAAGAAACGATGTTATCCAGGATAGTAAATGAACTAAGCCTAGAGGGACTGGTTCTCAAGTGATGGTGCTAGGACACATATATTTGTATATTGGAATTGCTATTAGAAGGGATGATGGCGTAGTGGATAGTGCCGTGGGATTCCGCGTCAATTGACGCGGGTTCTAGCCCACCTATCCATCCATTCAACCGGAAGACGTCCCTGCAGGACATAGGTCTTGGTGGAAATATCTAGAAGGATGATGTTGAAAGGAGCAAACGGAACTTACCTTTATTAGGTACCTTTGATCTAGCTGGTTCAGAGTTAACTTTAACCTAATTTAGTAATACAATCGGATAATGAATGTGCACTTTTAAATATAATTACAAGAGACAGCGGTGGCGGTTACGTGTTGGCGTTCCGTTTTTGAATAGGAAGAGGAAGAGATAATGCATACATAGATTAAATAGAGCGGAGGCCGTATAGACAATATAGACAAGAAATAACTTAGAATAAGAAGAAAATATATATGATAATAGAAGGCGTTACCAGGTCACCCTCAAAGTTTTCCACGGCGATCGGTCTTCCGCCACCTGCATCCAGCGGATTCATCCGCATCCATCCATATATTAACCTCCAAACATATACTAACACAAGTAGAGAGGCAAAATTTATTCCCGGATTAAAACTAAATTTACTATGAAATGAACGCGAGTCGGCCGCGCTTGCTTGCATAATACAAAACTGGTCTCAAAGTTTTGATGAGAGCTACCTAATACGGTAGTGATGTTGCGCGTTATCCGCAGTCATGAGATATCCGTCGCTCTTATGTATAAACGCACGGTCACAAAGCTGTATATACACTTTTATTTTATTCGTAAATTTGCTCTTGTAATATTTACTAATGACCATATCCCTTTTTAAAGTATTTAATTGCCAATTTATTCGGTTATTTCTCCAATAAATTCAAGCACTTGCCCGTAAAATTTTTCCCGCATTGATTTTATTAAATTTTTTATTTATTTTTTACGCGGACTCCTATTTTTTTTTTGGAAAATCAAAAGTAGGCTAAGTTACGCGTAGTAACTTCAGCTATCTATCTATCAAAAACAGTTCTGTCAAAATCGGTCCAGCCGTTCTGGAGATTACCCGGAACAAACAGACACACAGACAACATTTAAAAAAAAATATACTGTTGATATAGATATTGTATGCCCATATCTATTCAGTGAAAAACACAATTTTGACATTACAAACAGACACTTCAATTTTATTTATTACCTAGTATACTTAAAGAAAATAGAGAGTTTGACTAAAAATATACTCTATATAATGATATATAAATAGACAAAGATTTAGGATCATAAACTACTATTAATGTAACCAATGGTTTACTTACCAACGATATTGCGAGTAAATCATATCTTATATCAAAGGTCTTTGATTCATTATCTTGTTTGTGATACCTGAGAACAAAGTTCTCTATACTGGTCAATACATTATATAATTACTGACTGACGTTGGCGTAAATTAAACACATGGCTTTATGAAGACAAGCGACGACATCCTAAAAAAATCTTTATGCCTTCTGCAAAAATTGACTTGAAAGCTTCTAGATACCTTAAACTTGGCCTAACTTTATAGGGAACAATCGCTAACGCGAAAGGTCGTTAGAGGTAAAGTTGGTTCATGCCTCTGGTGCAAAACTTCACTACAATGATTCTGAAACTGAGGATCGTTGACAAGCGTAATACTGCATTGCTACTTTTGAGTTGTTAATTACAATGTTGCAGTTTCGGTATGTTATAACGTTAATTCTTTATCTCATTCTTACTCCAAAAAATATATATTTTCTTGCTTTCTCTACACTAGGGCAGTACATTGTAAGTTTTTAGGTGTACGTATGTATGTTTTTATGATACTTGATTTGCCCGCGATACGAGCTTATTTCTCATGTGAATTGTGAGAGAATGTAATAATTAATTGACAGATTGTGATATATTAGAAGCTCTATTCATGTATTTTATAACTAAGAATGATGAATTTACTTAATTAACCCCTTGAGCACTAACCTGGCGTTTACGCCAGCTTTCCATTGTTTTCCTATTGTCTCATTTTTATGGGTAATCGACATATTAATGTAAACTTAGATTTAACTGCCTCGGTGGTGCAGTTGTACTACGGTACGACTGTTGTTCTGAGGTCTCGGGTTCGATCCCAGGGTCGGGTCAAGTCATGTTGGGTTTTTCTAATCAGTATCACCCCTCGAAGTCTGGAATTTATACCCGATATGGCGACAGTATCGGCCCCTTTCACATATGGGACGGAACTAAGCTCGGCGAAATGTGAGTGATGTAGTTCGCTATTTCACCTCTGCCAAACCCTTCGGGGATGACAGACTTGAGCTTAAAAAACAAATTGTTTTTATTTCTAATTAAAGAAATTAATAAATAAAGTAGGACTTGTGGTTAAATCCTTTATTTAAAGCTTGTGAGGGTGATATACATGGTCTCAGTCAGAAGCTCTCGATTTGTTTTCATGTTCTGTTATTCAAGTAAGACAGTCTATTAGATGAAGTGTATCCTTATTAATCCTATTATCTATAACTTTTAAGCAAGTTAGGTTTTTCTTCAAATTCTTCATGGTTTAATAGATTAACTTAGGAATCCTCTGATAAGGAAATGTTAAGACCTAGTAACTCCAGGCTTTAATATGCTTTCCACCTGCGGCCACATAACAGATGTAATATACAGAAGTCTCTCACGTAAAATAGGTATAAATAAATTTAATGAACATTAATAATTCTAATGCAATTTAACTAATGAATGTTCTACGTTTTCATTTAACGAACTAATCGACTGCCATTTCGTTTTCGTGTTTTAGAAATAAAGGAACTTATTAAGGTATATGTTAAAAAGTGTTTGAAATGTTTTGGAATAGTTTTAAACAGACAGAATATAAATGAAAACTTATCCGCACTTTACATGCCGTATCTCATACCCTCATTAATGATATAGTTATCACATCACTGGCTTGTTCCATGAGGGTGTAACTAAAAAGGAAAATCCTTTATGAAATATAAGGGAGTTTATGCTTTGAACTACATACGTTTAGATTACATTTATTTCTAAAATATTATTAATTCAAATGGTTTCATTTAAAGTAATCTGGTATAGGTATCAGTCAAATCTTTAAATATTTAATCGTCGGTGTGTCTCTTAGTTGTCGTGTACTTTATAATTGTTTTTATTTTTTACGTCAATTTTTGTTTCTTTGGATTAAATGCGTCATAGTTATAGCTAGTATACCATAGATGGCGTTATAGTCGTTATTAAGAAATTTCTATTCGTGACCAATTCGTTTAGTGGTAAAAATTACAATAGGGTAAAACAATGTCATCTGATTTAGCTGGATGCTAATTATTACATGTTTGCATTTTAATATTTATTTATTAAATGAGGTATGTTAAATGAATACAATACACTTTAGGTAATCATCCATGCAACCGAAAGGTATGGATTATAGGTCTCCCCCAAAAATCGGCACAACGGCCGGCCTTGCGCCACCCGCGTCCAGCGGATTCCCGCGACTTTCACCAGCTCGTTTGTCCATCTCGTGGGGGGTTTATCCACGCTGCGTGTACCGGTAAGAGGCAGCCATTTAAGAGTTTCACTGCACGATCGCGTCAGAAATGAGGAGATCTGCAGAAGAACTAAGTAACTGGCATTGCTCGAAGAATTGCCCAAACTTGACTGGAAGTGGGCTGGGCACATTTAACGTTGCTTCTAGAACCGATACCTCTATAGAACCAATGGGTTCCTGAGTAATTCTCAACAAGATTTTGTAAGAACCGTTTCATGTATTCACGATATAAACTCATTTTTCTTCTATCAACGTAGATCATATTGTAAGGTAAGAATTTATGGTATTTTATTGAATACCAGGTGTTTGCCGGCGGCTGCACCTGCGTTTCGTATGTTCTTCACTGCGTTTTATTTTATTTTTTAAACCCTAAATTTTTTTAATGCTAAGATAAAGTAGACAAATTTCTCATAGAATGTTGACTTGCCCGTAAAACTGTTCATTGAAAAGGGTTTTATTCAATTTTTTATGAGTTTTACGCCGAAACCTAATTATTTTCCGAAATCAAAAGTACCCTAAGTTACGTGTAGTAACTTCAGCTATCAAAAAAGTCCCGTCAAAATCGATCCAGCTGTTCCGGTGTAACCCGGAACAAAAATACACAAAAAAAAATTTAACAAAATTGAATTTTTAGTTTTTCTGTCGTATATACATTCATATCTACTCAGTAAAAATAAACTATTTAGAAAAACCGATTCAATGGACAGTTCTACGGGTATGTGTTTGAATTTATGAGAACTAATTTTACTTTATCTTAGTTTCAAAAAAATAGAAAATTAGGGTTCCGTGTCAAGCAATTGAAACGCAGTGAAGAATATATAAAAGGCGGGCGCAACCGCGGGTACACAACTAGTTTTAAATAAAATTACATTTATTACTACGATGTAAAAAAAAATTGTTAGCTTCAAAACAAAATAAACCTTTTCATCGTAACAAAGCGATATTATCTTTTTCATTGTATGCTAAACTCTGGTTTATATTGTATATTCTATCATTATTGTTAAGTGAAAAGGAAACGACTAATTCTCCGTTTGGACTCGAGCATTCATTGTTTACATGAGATGCTATCGAGTTAGCGTAGTGACTGACACATTTAAATAAATTAGAAATTATGGCTATTGTCTTTTCTGATTATATATAGCGCGTCTGACCATAGGGTTATAAATAAATCTAGTTTCATTTTCGACAATAATATTAATTTATTTTTATTAATTTAAACCTTAACCGTGTACCCATGGCTCCGCCCGCGTTTATATATTCTTCACTGCGTAATATATTTAGTCAAATAACCTCTATATTTTAGTTTTTTTTTTAAAGAAAGTAATCTGTTTAAATAATATTTAACTTAAAAACACTTTTGGCTAAAATAAAATAAAAACAAAAAAAAATTGAGAAATAAAGTATTATTAAAAACGTCCGGTGAGACTTTGGCCAAAGCACTCCCTGAGCCTATACAAGGTTAAAATACCTCAGAACTCTATACAGGTACATTATACAGTGTTGTTTTTGTGACAGTCATGTCGTAAATATTCTCACATATAAATATGATTATGATAATGCCTACGGGATAGGCAGTTATGCCACCTGTTACGCTCAGAAATTCCGTAATCAATCTTTCTGTACTTCCGCACGGGATGTCGGAGCTCTTTATTTTATCATAGAGAGACGCCATTTTATCTGATCTCCTTACGTCAACTTGAATAAGAACGCGCAAGCCCGTTTCACACTTCACTTTGTCTTCCATATATAATTGCTTTATATGTGATTTCAGATTTTATTTACTTGTACCTTTTAATTTTTATCCATTTATTTAACCACTGGCATTAGATAAGATTATAAAAAAACACTCCTTTGGATACACGTGCTTCGTATCTTCGTGAATGTACGTTCCACGTACATCATAAGGTTTTTTTTTCAATTTTTTATCAATATTTAATTCTGTAGGTATTCAGTTTAAATATTGAAATTTATTAAAACATTTATTAACGAATCACTATATATTTGGTATAGTTAATTTTTCGATATTAGTTTTTATGAATTAATAAGATATATGTATGGTATTATCCTTGTTAAAAAAAAAGAAAAAATAGAGTTTTTTTTATAATGCACAGCACAGTGACTGCACTGGACCTGATGGTAAGTACAGTACAATCCAAAACAACGGCGACTGACACTGAACAGAATTCACTACCAGTCACCGCTGCCATGCTGGCCTGTTTAAATATACCTCTTCACGCCTCTTTTGAAGGACCCAATATCATATGAAGAAGGGAACACGCTGACAGGAAGACGGTTCCATAGTATTGAAACCGCCCCATTTTGATTACGTAAATACACGATTGCGCCGCCATTTTGCAAAAATAAAATCTAATCTCACTGATTAAGTCCTTATTATTTATTAGCTATGTGTTAAAATCGTTAAAAAGGTGATTAATCTGCAATAAACTTCTAGATATATAAATGTGAAAAGTATTGATATTCATTTTTCATCGAATTTGGTTTTTTCAACCACAGACAAATTATCTTTATAAAATGTTTATTTCTCTGGTGAATTTAATACGACTGTCCAAATTATACATACTTTTCGAGTTGTTAAATTACTGAATATTTATGTACATCAAGAAACCACATTTTTTTTATATTTTTTTTACACGATTTAGGCTCTGTGCTTTAACCATAATCTTACTTGATGTTAAGTGAAGATGTGGGCAAGGATGGTAAACACACTAAGCCTAGAGGTGCTGGTTTTCAAGTGATGCTGATATATTTATGGTTCACTTTGAAATAACTTGAAGAATATAAGCCTTTTATAAGCCCCAATTTAAAAAGGTTTGTTTCCACAGAATTAATAGCTAAAAAAGCCTTGACTTGTTCGACAACAATTATTTATGTTGGTTTGCGCGTCCCCTTCTTAACACGTTTCTACATCACAGAACAGCGACATCACAGAAGGTATATAATTAAACAATAGAAATTTAGTTAAAGTCAAATAATATGTTTGATCATTTGAATCGTGAGAATATACTTTCTTTTTTACACGTACGGTATATGCTCAGTGCTTTGACCACAATCTCACCTGATGTGAAGTGACGATGTGGTTTAGGATGGTAACCACACTAAGCCTAAAGGTACTGGTTCTCAATTGTTGCTGCAGGAACACACCCATTGGTATTTGGTGACAGGTTTTCAAGCTTGAAGGTGGTAGCTACCCAGGCGGGCATTATTAGAATACGCCCTACCACCATGCTATGGTTTCCTCACGACGGTTTCCTTCACCGAAAGCTCAGGCTGATTTTAGAGTTGGATAGGTGGACTCGAATACGCGTCCATTGACGCGGAATCCGGCCGCACTATCTACTGCGTCATAATCGCTTCACATACACACTGAAATAATCACTTGACCATTAGCATTAAAAAAAGAAGACTATTAATAAGTAAATATTAATTACGTTTCTACCATTTAGACCCCCCCCCCCCCACTCCCTGCATACCATCAAAAATTATCAGAGTAAACCAACCACTTCTATCCCTTATTGATATTACTTAGGTATACTTAAACGGCCCCTAATTCAGATTTATTTTTTTGTACGTTCGTTAACAAAGTATGTTATGGTGTTGTTAAAATGGTAATTTTATATCGTGAAAGAACATATCGAACAGTTTTTTTTTTGCCCCGTTATAAGAAAAAAACTAATTTTAGATATGCATGTTGTAAATTTTTCTGTAGTAATTTTTACATTAACATTTTAATATATTTCAGTTTGTATATTTTTATTAGTCCTTCTTCATTTTGTGGACTATGGTGAAGTCCTTCATTATTTTTAGCCGGATCACCCTCAGAAAGTTAATTTTTCCTTGTTAATTGTTTCAACTTTGAATGTAGTTGGTTTTATGTAAACGAAGTATTTTCGCATTTAATTTAGAAGGATTTTATTAATGACTCGTTGTGTGCCCGCGGCTGCGTCCGCGTTTTATATATTTTTCATTGCGTTGTATTTTTTTATACGAACCCTGATATTTTTTTTTTTTTGAAGACTCAGATAAAGTAAACATATTTCTCATAAATTCAAGACTTCAAAACTCGCTCGTATAAACGGTTATGAATCTGAAATGAATTATGAATTATGAATACTGTGCATGAAATCGGATTTTATTCCATTTTTTATGACTTTTAATTTTTTTACGCGGAACCCTAATTATTTTCGAAAATTAAAAGTACACTACGTTACCCTGAGTAATTTCAGCTATCTACCAAAAAAAGTCCTGTCAAAATCGGTCCAGCCGTTCCGGAGATTACCCAGAACAAACACACATACAAAAAATTTTAAAAATGTATTTTTGGTATAGGTATATATGAAGGTATATACATTCATATCTATTTTGTAAAAAAAATATCTTGACATTACAACAGACACTACAATTTTATTTATTAGTACAGATTTATTTCATTTTATTTTATTGTGTCTTTGTTGACCATATGTTTTGAGTAGAGGCGAAACTCATGTGACAAAAAAAGTGATTAGTATGGTTGATGGATGGAAGGGATGAAGACGCCCAAAGTAAGGATGGATGGATTGTGTGAGAGAAGAAAGCAAAAGGAGTAAACGAAGAGATGATAGGTGATAGGGATGTATGGAAGAAGAAAACATACTTTACTGATTCCAAGTGAGTTGGGAACAAGACATGAGAATGATGAGATATCGATAACTTTATGATAATAAATTTAATATGGAATTTCAAATTATCCTTAAAATTTATAAAAAAAAAATTAACACACTCTCTATTCGATGTTGAAACTTGGATGTAGAAAGTTTCAGAATATTCACTTAAAGATAATGAAAAACTAATCTTAACTGGCTCTTTGTACGAGACGGGAAAACGTGCAACACTCAATAAACGCTTTGTGAACTTTCCTAAAAACACCACGTCACATACATGAAAATGTTTGAATTTTTCGTCGAAGTATGTGAATTTTTCGTCACTATATTTTTTTGCCCATGCATATTTTTTTCAACGTATTTCCTGCACAGTTTTCACATTTGTCGAGATGGAGAAAATGTGTTTAATTTTCACAAACATTTTCGAGAAACGAATTTTGTAATTACAGTTTCTTTGAACGTGGATTATATAATAAAAATTGAATAAATATTGTAGACTACCATATAAATAATTATTACCTTAACAAACTATTAAAGGTAAAGTCTCTGTCAATCTGTCTGTTCATTTATAGAACTTATAGGTTGAGCACCTCTGAAATGAAATAAATGATTTTTTTCTTTAACTCGTAATTCTTATTTGTTCAGGTTATTTAGTGGTTTAATCTCTTCATCAAAACTGATAAATAAGCAATTTCCAACTATTAATATATTTTTTTTATTTGTTACACTATACAGACTCCATGCTTTGAACACCGATGTTAACTGATGATGTGTTCCAGGATGGTAAACACACTAAACCTAGATACTGGGTCTCAAATGACGCTGCCGGAACACACTTATTGGTATTTGGCCATAGGTTTTCGAACTTGAGGGTGGTAGATACCGAGGCGGGCATTGTTAGAAAATTCCCTAACACCATCCTATGATTTCATCACGATGTTTTCCTTCATCGAAAGCTCAGGCTGACTTTAGAGTTGGATAGGTGTGTTTGAACCCGCGTCAATTCATACGGGATCCGGCTGTAATGTACCATACGCAATTATCGCTTCAAAAAATGTTATATTTATATTATAAAATGTATCCAATTACAGATTAGGATTTACTGGCTATGGTTTTACAAGTACATAGACTTTGTTACGTTGAGTAATAATTATAGACAATATCAGTCAATTTCTTTGACAAATTATAACTCTAGAAATACTTTAGCTAACCACAATAGGTGTTGTTATGTTAAACAATAAGAAAAATAAGCATGAATTGAAAAGTAAATTAATCTGAATATATAGTATCTAAAGGTAAAAAAGCGAAAATAAGAAACTCTTTTTCTCCTTCGCTTATAGTTTAGCATTTTCAGTTACAAAAATTGAGAAATAATTTGTGAAGTGATACAAGGCTTTTCGTTCTAGACTGGATTGCAACCACTACACATTGATTAATTAAAATGAAAGACGTCAACTACTGGACATAGTTCTACCCCAATAAGGGGGGAATTGCCATAATAGCCACGCTTGTCAGGCGGGTCGGCGATCGCAGTAGGTATTTGTGGTTCTCAGAGGAGGATGTTGCCCATTCTCTGGTTTATCTCTCAGTCACCTTTTACGATACGATAGATATGGGGTGGTACTATTCTTAGCCGGCACCTCATGGCACTGTACATATTTATTATTCGGCTTTTGCATTCGGCCAGTATAGATCCAGCAGTCAATAGGGGGTGGTAGAGTAATTAAACTCTTTATACTTGTATAAAACTATATACTAACTGTAACTGTTATATTTGTTTATTTATTTTTTTAATTTATATTGTAATTTAACATTTTAATTGTGTCTTTTTTATGTTTTTATTGTTAGTTTTATTATTGTCTTAACTTTTAGTTATAGTTCTGTTATTCTTTATAATGTCGCTATATTATTATAATTAATAGAAGCCGTGTCTACGCCAAGTAGATGTAATTAAAATCAACTGTATTAAAATAAGTTATTTGTCGAATTGAAAATTGTACCCAGTTTTGTAGACCAATAAAAAAACCGTCATTTTGACACGTTAATGTGCTCCGCATTCCGTGGTCATCAAGTGCATGTACATAATTTTTTTATGGAGTAGGGGGTAAACGATCACGCCGGTCACCTGATGGGAAATGATCACCGCCGCCCATGGACACCCACAACACTAGAGGAATCGTAGATGCGTTGCCGGCCTTTAAGGTATGAGTAGGCTCTCTACTTAAAGGTTCTCAAATAGAATCGGTTCGGAAAAACCGCTGATGCAAGTTGGTTCCGCTAGATAGTTGTGCGAGGTAAAAAATTCAACGCGTAACGCACCGAGGATCGCCATCAATCCAGATGGTGACAGTGGAATTTAAATTAAGAGCGGCGCGTTGTACGTCGTTGGAATCTAGCGGCAGATATTAATCTGAACAATTCCTCGGAACATTCCCCATGGGAAATTCTATAGAGAACGCAAAGAGATCCTACTTAGAATCTTCTGCCGTGGTAGATACTGGCCGTAATCGTTCAGGAACTGTATTTAACCCGCCCCGTCATTGTACGGATATCTATATAGAAATCTGTAATTAACATAAATAAATAAAATATAACCTATCTTATTCCTTTCTACGGGTGAAAAAATTTTTAAACCCTCAAATAGTTTTTGAGAATATCAATAACAAAAAAAAAATCGGTTTTAAAATATATAATAAGCACAGAAATCAGATGAAGCCATTTTGTCCAGTTCGGATATTACAAATAAAAACATAAATTTTTAATAATGATTGTAATCATTTTAGAAAAAAAAACCATAATTTAATTTCGATTAATACGCGAACACTAGTCGTTGCTATAAGTTAATTGTTACAGTTAAACCAGGGTAAACGATAATAAACAATTACTAACAAAACGGAATCTAAAAGTTCCGAACAGCTTTAAATTGCACACGGTCGGAATGCGTTGCTTTGGTTTCGAAATAGTTCCGTCGTTTCATTCCCTTAAAAAATTACTCTTGATATTTTTATTTTTTGAACAGTCTTCACGGGAAATTCGGTTTCAATTTCCACTTTTCCACAGTCATGTTGTTTTTCATTTTTATTTACCGTTCGTTCCTTTTGCCCGTGTAATATCGTATCGTAGTTGAGTTCAGTACAGTTTTTTTCAATTTCTCGTTTATTTTAAACTGAGTGAATCTAAAAAAAAAAATTGAACTGTCTTTTTGTAATATCAAAATAGCAGTTTTAACCAAGTACATACGAATATATATGTAAGAGGAGGGGTATTTAAAGATTGATATCACCTTCAAATCAATCGTATATTCTTTATAATCATATATTATGAACGTCAAAAATTACCACCGGTTTGGAAAAACTACCCAGTAAAGAAGAACCGGCAAAAAACTCGATCTGGTTTTCTTTTAAGTTTTATATAAATTAAACTATAACATAATACTAGATTATTATCCAATGTTCACAGCTCGAGTGCTAGTGAACGAATGTGTCTGCGTCTTTTTAATTCTTTTTCTAACCTATCTAACGCTGTTGACCGGAAGGGCCTTTACAGCTTCACTGAATTTTTTGTGAGCGAGTGCTGAAGGCACTCAGCCGCAAAGGTAACTAGCACAAAAGTTCGAACCTCGGCTTGGCTGTTACCTAAGAGTTCGAATCTCGGGTTGGCAGTTTACCTAGATGTGTCCGCGTCTAGCGACGGGCAGCTTTTATAGTGATGCACAAACAACATGACTCATCGGTGTCCGACGTTATTTTGTAAAAATCATTTATCGATTTTGTTATACTACCCAAAGTTATTGTAAGCTTGCGCCGACATATACGGTAACTATACGAAATACACAATTTAAAAAAAAATTATCTGTCTGTCTATTTGTGTGTTTATTCCAGCTAATCTTCGTAAAAGCTGGACCGATTTTAGTGAGATTTTTTTTGGTAGATACCTGAAAATAAGAAGCTTAACTTAGGCTACTTTTATTTCTGTTAATAATTAGGGTTCCGGGTAGAAATGTAGATAATTAATTATGAGCAAATTTCGATTGAATTGTCAGTTTCACAGGCAAGAGTTTTAATTTTTGAGATATATCTTTGCCTTGTGTCAGTATGAAAAATAATTATTAAAAATATCGGTTGTTGATTCTATGATGTTAAATTTAGAAGGATTTGCTTTCAAACGCAATCTCTAAACACATTAATAAGTTTTGAAGGAATGATGGTCCAATGGTTGTTGAATATAGCATCGATTGATGTAGCTTCGAATCCACCTATCCTATTGTATAATGACTTTGACCATTCGGTCAAGGAACAATTTTTTTTTAAATCGATTAGAAATAATTTTTCTAAAAGCCGCTCGGCTAACTAACTGCCGCTAAATAGAATAATATTAATATGTCGATTACCCATAAAAATGAGACAATAGGAAAACAATGGACAGCTGGCGTAAACGCCAGGTTAGTGCTCAAGAGGTTAAGTACTAATATAAGGATCTTTAACAGCATAATAATATGTTCGAGTTAGTCACGACTGTAATCAAACGAATCGCGCTGGGCCCTAGTCTAAACTATTCGGGGTCGTGATTAACCCTGGCCGACCTGCGATTCGCAGTAGACCAAAATAATGTAAGATCGACACTTACCTCTCGAGTAACGCCGGTGTCCTGCTTCACCTTCCGTAGCCCGTGTGTAGTAAACAGTGTATAGTGTGAATGTGTGAATTGAGTAATAGCTAGGAAGGCTTAACAATCAACAAACAATCAATTTAACATTTAACGCTAATCACAAATAACTTTCATCTCTAACAACGTGTATGCTCGCGTCAAGTTATTTCCAAACTGAACCCAGCGACAATTCTCGCAGGTACTACGATAGAATTCAAGTGCCCCTTTTTTCACTTATGATCAATAATTAACATAATAGAAAGACAGAACAAGAGAAACATGATTAATACTCAAATATTGAAAAATACCAAAAAATGCGCCATCAAGATAAACAAAATGGACTTTAAATAAAGAATAATTAGTAAGGACTAATTACTCAAGATGGCATTAGTTTCATAAAAAGTTGTTCATATTGTCCGACGAAAATGTAATAGTATCGATAGAAATCTTAAACTAACGTACCAACTTAACAGAAACAAATTCAGAACCAGTTTCAGTGGAACACTCATTAATTTTGCGATGAATAACTAAGTTTATGCGAGATGCCTTTAAACGTAATTAATTACTTCCATAACTCTTTTGGTATTAGAGATATTTTTGTGCGAAATTGTCTTAAGCGAATTTCAAGCTTGAAGGGTTCAATTTGTAAACTCTATTACATTTATAATATTTAGCTTGGTTTCACGTAACAGGTGACAAGTGTACAACTAATTGTCAATAATCATACAAGAGAAAAACAACTGAAGTACGAATTAAAAAATATTTTCCATTGCTTTAGTTTCAGGCTACCTTCTTGAACTAGTTTGAAATGCCACCGTTCGCGATTTAATGTATCTTTCGTGGTTTAAATCAGTCCATATAAATATCTACAATACATACCTACATGCGTATACATATAAATAAGAGTAGGTACTTTTTATATGTATCGTAACGCCTCCAAAATAATCTTTTATGTAATATTGATTGTTAATTTATCAACATAACCCCATATATTACAAGTGTAGTAATATGTATGTATGTTAGTATACATATGTATATTATAAATTAAGTATGAATTTAAATTATTACAAAAATAAAGAAAAGAAGTTTATTTGAAACACACATAATATACAATAAACAAAGGACCAAAGAATATCACAAAAATTAATATTAAACAAAAAGCAGAGAAAACAAAAATGAAATAAGTGTGAAGGTGAGTCCACCAGCGCTGATTTTCACTCGACGCCCAGAGTGTTGTCTGAGAGAAAAGAGAGAGAGAGAGAGAAAGAGAGACACAGCGATTGCGAGTGTGCGTGTCCTTTATCTTAGGAAAGTGTATGGGTCAACATTTTATAGGTAGAAAAGACTTTGAACATAATAACAATATTAGTTATCTAGCGATAAAAGACAAGATAATATGCATACATATATGTGTGTATACATACATATATGTACATTATATAAGTAATAAACATCAGTTTAAAATTCCTGTTGTAACAGAAGACAAACTTTAAGTTTTGAACTGAATGTATTTAAAGACGAAGTATTTCGGATTGGGTGAGGCAGGTTATTCTAAAATTTGGTTGCCTGTAAAAGGTATCAAAGTCTGCATAATGACGTTCTGTGATTCGCTCTGGCATCTCTTGGTACTTCAGCATATGCTGAGCTAGCCATCCTTTCATCTTATAGGATGCGCTGGTAGGTAACACAAAGGTACCTTCATATTATGTGTATTTTTGTTTGCTTGCGTATAAATTTTTTTTCTGTACTTTTTATAAATGTTTTTTTGATCTCATTGGTGAATAAATGTTTTCTTTCTACTTGTCCTTGTTATGGCAAATAATGTCATTAGTATTATAACATTACTCAAGAGATTTTTCTAGTTGTTGGCAGAGTATGTCTTCTTTATCCATGCATACATCAGCCACTACGTATTCATTTACCCATTTTGTTTTCATGTCTTTCCTCACACTACATCCATCATCTTTTCTTTGGGCGTCCTCTTCCTCCTGCAACCATCGACATTCACTGTCGTGATTCTTTTGTTACATGCATTTCATCTCTTTTCAAAACATCTCCATTCTATTCAAGAGGATAATTTAGAGGTTCTTAGTTTGCCATGTAGTTATTCTTATGTGTAATTCGATAACTTGGTGTATTGTATTATTGTAAGTAGCATTTTAAGTAATATAATATGGCTATTGAACATAAAAAATAAACACACGGAGCTTGAATTCTGATGAGTTACAAAATTTTTCTGGACAGCATCACAAAGGACAACCATTTTATTTCAAGATTACAAAAATAAAACAAGTTAAGGCTAAATAACTTGTACGCTTGCTCGTAATAAATTATAAACAAAAGTTGTTTAAGATGGCTGTTCATATTTCTTTAGAAATGTTTGTAGAGAAATCATTTAAATTTTTTTAGAAATATGATAAACGTAGGTCTTTTTTTTTTTGCTTCATTAAAAAAGAGTGAAATGAAAATCCTTAAGATTTTTTTTTATTAATTGACTTCCAAATATAAAGTCTGAAATTATTTTATAAAAACATTCTCATCTTCAAAAAATCTCAATACTCCAAAATAAAACTGAACTTAATACTTTAATGAAACAAAATATTCCACTACTAAATCTAAGAATCCTTTGGTTTAAAAAATATTTAATGTTATAGGTATTAGATTATTGCAAAAACTTTAAAGTATATAACATAAAAGTTTGATAGCAATGGGACGGCGAAAATCCACAATAACCGTAAGTCCTGTTGAGTGCCGACCAGGGGTTTGCTATACTAATTTATTGGTTCATTGTAGTGCATTGCACAAGTCAAGAGCGAATTGTTATTTTCATTTAAATTTTTACTACTTTTTTATCGTTACTTTAAAATGTTATAAATTAAAACTTCAATTCAAACATAACTTTTTTTTTTTTTTTTTAATCTCAGTATTAACCTGCAGCCAATTCATTTTGTAGTTAGAAGAACCGTCTCATATTGAGGAAAAGTTTATAAAGTGTCCAGCTATAAGAAATAAATAACAGTTCAAAAACCTTTGAAAATGATGCTAGCATAAGCAAAGAGTGTGGTATGAATATAGCAGTTGTTAACGGAGTGAACTATGCCCAGTATTCTACTTTTGAAGAACTTTTGTTTTTTTAATTTTGTATATGCGTTAGGCATTAAAAATGCTAAGCAAAAAATTAATTTTTGTATTATGTATGCCATTTTAAAAGTATTTTCATATGATTAAGAAAGTTTAAATTAGTATTTTGGAAATCTTGTAGCGGGCGTATACAGATCAACCGAAAGCGCGCACTTGCGCCCGCAGGCGCGGTTTTGTCCACCACAGCTAACAGAGTATATGTTGCCGTTTACATTAACGCCATTGGTGCGGTTGACGACAATCAATAATATGAAGATGAGAGTGCTGTCTTGTCTTGTCTGTGAGTTTATTTTATCAAAAAACATTATTTATTGTTTATTTATTTATCTGTTTTGTACATGAAGTAATCTCATGAATCAAAAAATAAAAAATTATAGCATTAAACTTATAAACGTTTTATAACGTTATTTTATGTTACAAGCGGTCCAATAAAATATAATAATAAACATTAATGAAGAAACATATTACGTAGACAAAATATTTTTAAATGATTAATCGCTTAAGCTCGTTATTTGCGCCAACATTCTATTATTCGTCTCGACCTCTTCCTTTAAGTGGTCTCGTGCATTTATTGCCAATAAACCGGGCTCACTAACGAGAAACTATATGTCTATATATGTACGTTTATACTCTCATTTTTAGGAAACCACTGGGGTGACGTTCACCCTTGATTTAATCGCGGTCGTAATTTTCAGAGTCACGTTTAATTTTAAGAATTTTATTATGTCACTTCTAGTCTTCATTAGGTTTTTATTGTTTCTTTTTTTATTCGGTTTCGATAGCGTGAAGTATCGTCATACTGCACACTTCAAGTAAAAATGAAAGAGACAAATTCTTTCTAACTTATGGCTTGTCGGCTTTAACTAGGGTAAATTCCGTGGAATTTTTACACAGGTAGAAATACAAGATAAGGTTCATACCAATTGGGTGGCCTTGTCTTAACTACCTTTTTGGACCGAGTGGTTTAAGTTCTCGTTCCAAAGTCCGGTGGTGATGTCAAGGTCAGTTTAAACAAATGTAAAAGCTCTTGAGAATACGCTAAAGTACACGGACGGACGATACAGTAATAAATAAAAATAAAATAAGAATAAAGCGACGATGGCGTAGTGGATAGTGCAACCGGATTCCGCGTTAATGGACGCGGGTTCGAGTCCACCTATCAAACTCTAAAATCAGCCTAAGCTTTCGATGAAAGAAAAAATCGTGAAGAAACATATGAAAAACGGGTGCAGAGGTAGTGCTAAATAAATGCTAAAACTTTAGTAGGAAATACATCTATTATTTTAATAAATAACACCCACATGTAATCTCAACTAGATTATATTTTTGACAGTTCTTCGATTACGAAGCAGCTAATGAACATACAGAGAGACATTGCTTCTGTAATAAATTAAGTGTCCCACGCGGCTTTGCCCGGGTTTCATTTATTAAAAAAAATATATATGAAAAATAAGTTAAATAATAATTTATATTATACAGTATTTCAAAGATTAACCAAGTTATAAATTAACCCCCACTGCGACTAATGTACGTTAATTTTTTTTAAGCCTATAAAATATCTATTATATTATATTTTAATGAAAAAAATATATTAGCGTATATTATTATGATTTTTTTTTACTAGTATCAGTTCAAAAAGACTTTTTTAATTATAGGTACGTAAGTTATAATTTCGTAAGGTAAGGCAATATTAAACTCTCTAAATACGCACTTAAAAGGATTGAAATTTGCAATTTCATCAAATCTGCCAATGGATGGCGTTAGTAGCGCCTCGACCAGTGCTTATCACATCCAAACCTACAAATTGTGTATATTATGTCGTTTATAATACGATTGAAAAGGTTTATAAATGAATTATTAACGTTCAAATACCCAGTAAAATGTTTCTTAAACAATAATAAAAGTATTTTTTATTAAAATATACGTTATAAATATACTTAAAATATAGAATGTCTAAATCGCACAATTGAAATTTTTGCGGGAACTATATATATATAAATCATAGAGCTAATTTTAATAGGGAGTCCGATGTCTACATAGTGGAGTAGTTTTCGGGCTGGGTGGCTGCCCTAATTACCCGGCCCACTCAAGGAGGGAAACGCAAAGTCGAGTTTTAGTTAACCGTCTGCGCGATCATGGCTTACTACTGCAGGGTATCTCATCTTTCCCCCCGCCTCACGAATCGCGACTAAGGTGGGATCAGTTGTTGCGCGGCCTTTCTACGCCTCGGGGTCTGCCCTCAACTTGATCTGTCCGATGACGGGCGGTAGGAACAGGGAGTCCCTGTGGTGGTTGCCCACGGAGGTATTTCTCTACCCCATTAGGGGAATCAAGAGAACAAGTGACGATTTTCATGCCAAGCCGTATGAGGACAACGTGTCCTCCACACCCCTACTGTAGACGCTTTGACTCCCTTTTTGTGAAATAAATAAAATTAGTCTCATTTTACAGCTGAGATATAAATAAACTTCCCTGCGACTTCGTCTACGTATTTATTGATGGGTTAATAATATATATTTATTTATTTTTATTCATGCTTATGAAATAATGTCACCTGTTATTAATGGAATCAACATCATTTTTTAAGCAATGGTTCAGCGTGACTGAATACACATTTGGAATCATGAACTTTTTTTTTTTGACGAGTGGAATGCATTTACGCTTTACCCTTATCAATTGCATTAGTAGGATCGAAATCCCCCAATGCAATTGGTAAGGGGGTGCGGAGGGACGTCTCCGCACCAGTGTGGGACTCACCCGACGAGAAGCGTCGGAAATACCCACTAAACCCCCCGGAGCCGCCCGCCGCATTTGAGATGGGGACGATACGGGATCCTGTTGGCATTCTCCGTATCGCCCCCTGCGGCAAGCCCAATGGGCCTCGTCCGTTCAACAGCCCAATGGGAATGGGGAGGAGAATACCGATGCCTGACCCACAGGCTCTCTCCCCAAGGAATCATGAACCTGAGCTATACATTCATCGTGGTAATATGATAATAATTATAGGGATTTTTCTAATTTCCACCCGTTTACTTAGAACCCCGATTCCATTCGCCATACAAAGGTCCATTCGCCTCATTCGTCTAATTTTCATAGCATACCAATCAATTCTTTGTAACATATACGGACGGTACTTTATGCATATAAAGTTTTCTTTTTGTATCGCAATTGGTCAATCCGTTTCTAAGTTAAAACTGAATAGAATTTATTCATAATTTTACAATTTCCAAAAATAATTTCAATAATCTTTATATCCTATTAATTGCTTCTTTATCAATTTATATGTACATACTTCTCCTACATAAAGTTTTATCAAAATTGAAGAAACAGTTTCTTAGTTAAAATATTTTTTGATGTCAGATCCATATTATCACGGCTATAAAATACACACCTGCGTCCAAATTTCTTTAAAAAATAATTGAATATACAGACAACGCCATGATTATATTTACTATTGATATAGATAGTAAGAATACGAATTTTGCTATGAAGATTAAGGGGTTACCTCAGTGGGCCTCTTCCAGGGAGCAGAGTTACTTAGTGGGCATGCGGACGGAAAAGTAGATTAAAAACTACAATTTATCAGTGCACAAAATAAGAATGGCTCGTACGGCTTCTCATCAGTATAATTATCCTCATGTCCTAAAGCCTAAATGGTCATGGAAGACGACGTCTTTGAAAAGTTTTGTACTGTGAACTATCCGCATGTGAAATTATCTCTTTGCTGCGGTTTTACAGAGGAACGTCAAAGAAGGTCATTAAAGAATTTATAAAGAGGCTGCAAAACGATGTGATATCTCTGGTGTAGCAGCTACGACTGACACTTACAATCAGGCGAATCGTGTGCTTGTTTTGTCATTTCAGACATAACAGTTGAATAAATTCTTTATATCCTTATGTAGATTATGAGAATCTTATTTCCAACTGCGAAAACACCCACAAAATTCCCCCAAAATCTAAAAATATTATCAATTGCAATATGTTTATGTTCGATAAAAATAATGACTAAATTGTTGATACTTCAATTGGTCACATTTTTTTTAAAGTGACTAACCCTATAGCCCTGCAAGACCATAACAAATTGATCCGGAAATATATGTAGGCTTTTTTATTAGTGCTTTGACTTTTCTAACATTATGGTAGTTACCCAAGCTGTCATTATTAGAAAATGTTATATATAGACTATGCTATGGTTTCCTTATGATGTTTTTTTCACCAGAACCTTGGACTCTTTAAAGAGTTGGATAGTTGGGTTTAAACCTGCGTACATCGACGCGGAATCCATCCGCACTACCAACTGACCCATTCTTACTATAACTTACTTACCATAACTGACCATTACTTCAAAATATATATTAAATCATACTATTAACACTTCATAAATAACCTGAATTTGTTACATATTTTGTTATTCCACAAACAAAATACGACATTTATTTATGTAAGAAATATCTATGTATTTTATCGATTTTTAATGTTAATAGGAAATCGAGTAATCAAGGTTAGTAAGGCATCTGTTAATCCATTTCAAGTTTAAACCCAATATTATTTGCTCGTTTATTTTGACAGAACATTTTTCAAGTTATATCCCTTTCAGCTATTTATTTTGTTTTTGACATAAGCACGTCTGTTTTACAGTTATATAATTATTAACAGATAACCAAAGACAAAAAAATGCAACAGTTTATGGCCGTTGTTTTTTTAAATAGTGAAGCGACATGCTTTGTACCGATCCATACCGGTACCGATACTCAAACCGATCCGTCAGCTCCGAAATCGCTTCGGAGACCACGAAACGTCCTTACCGACCCCGACGATAAAATCACCGCCGCAAACTGGGGAGGCTTTTGATGCCGCCGTCACCGCGATACATTAACCATGTGATGGGCAATACACGCACAACACTGCACACACACTCCTACACACAACACGCAGGTATATTGTATGTCCTTTAAGGAACCTTTTTTTATTATTAAATAAAAAATGTAGGGATTAGCTAGGTTTAAAATTCCGCGGGAATTTTTACACATATGTTCAACGGCCAAGCCGAGGTTCGAACTTTTGTGCTAGTTACCTTTTGCGACTGAGTGCCTTCTGCACTCGCCCACAAAGTTCGGCGAAACCGTAAAGGCCCTTCCGGTCAACAGTATTAGCTAGATTAGAAAAAAAACCCACAGATTATCTAAATATTTTCATTTATTATAATAAATTTGAAAAATTGGTTGTTTTGCGGTATACCTACTTATGTGTTATATGAATGAAAGTCTTCGAACAGGCTGATTTGATTAAAGAGATTTATCTAACTCAGTGGTCGCCACACTTTTATGGTCAAGGGCCACATAGTACAATGTGAGGTACCACTACGGACCTCTGTGAACTTGGCAGCCGACTTTCGACTTTTTTTACCGTTAGATTCTACGTCGTTTGTACCCGTTTGTACCACTTTCATTTTCGTTTGTACCTCAAACCAAATAAGCTAAAGCGTTTTGAAAATTTGACCCGCAGCCGACTTTGGAAAATCAAAAATTTTGCAACGGGATCTAATTCGGGTTAATTCGGGACCACCTTCATTTATCATTTTTTTTTTCAAAACCCAAAAAGGATACTAAGCTAGCTTAGACTTTCGTCACACCAACCACTCACAAGATTTATTTTAAAATAATATGGAATAATAATAATTTGTTCTGAGTCTGAGTTCAGAGAAATACTCCTAAATATACCGGTTTGAGATCGCCCGACAGAGACATTTTTTCACGTTGTATCGCAAGTCAAATAAAAAAGAAACATTCGACCCGACGCGCTGACTCGCAATCGACAAACAGAAAGGAATTAGGTCATTTTTATATTGGTCAATTCTACCATACAATAACCTTAGGTGTTAGAGAGAATACTCAAAATATATAAAGATAAGATTGTAAAAGGTATAGAATAAGCAAAGAAAAAAAACAATTTATTTCCTCCTCTATTTGTCGACTGATTCTCTTTTATTTTTTGTTATCAATAGAAATTTCATAAATATTTTTTGTCTTATATTTTTATTAAAGATTATGGTCGATTTTTAGCTACTAAGAGAATAGTAATGTGTTTAAACAGAAGCAGATTAAAAAAGTAATTATTTATTTACTTTTTACTGCATTTTTAGGGCTTATATTTTTGAAGTCGTTTTTTTTTCTTTTAAAAAGTCGTTTTTAGTTTACTTTTTAGTTTAAGTATGTACTTTTAGGTATAACTGTGAAGCCTCCTTAATAGCTTTGTAAACAAATATATGAAACACGTGTAAGTATCTACAATATTCGAGTTTTTCTTGATTTTCCTGATTTCCACTGATCAGATCCTGATTTGGTGGAAATAAGACCACCTCGGGAGTGTACTCCTTTGATTTAAAAAAAATGTAACTCGGTGCACAAATAACGGAGAAATCGCGTAACAAACATACAAAAAAAATATAGACGAATTGATAACCTCCTCCTTTTTGAAGTCAGTTAAAAAACAAGGCAGCCATGTGACTTGCCGACAGAAGTGAAACCTCGTCATTTAAAACTGTTTTCTTTAATGTTTACATTTTATAATTTGTAAATGAAATGATGAGAATATATAAAATTTGTCTGGTTTTTGCATCTATTGACGCTTCGAGCAATAATTATCTACATTTATGTACATAGTCATATCATTTATCTCTGAGCGAATCCATATTTTTTTCCAGTACTGAGAATCGCTTGACGCCGCTAACGAAGGTGTCACTTCAAAAATTTACACAAACGTTTAGAGACCACAGAGTACTAATACTTTTAAAAATTTCGTGTTTTGTTATTATGTTTTATTATTATTATCGGGTCTTGACGCCGCAACATTTCAGCCGTCTCGTGACGACGGCCTGAGCAAAACCAGGCCTGTAAACGTCGAGAAATTGAATTCAACAGTAAATAGTATTAATAAAATATGTACCCGTAAATACTGCCTTCAGTGCGTACCCCATTCGACACTCACCAGTCTGCAGTCGGTACTGGTCGCTTCAAAACTGTGGCAAGGTCGAACTTGTCTCAAGGACAAGAAATCGTATATGAAACGAATCGGATTACGCAATTTGTAACGTTTAGTTGATTTCGCGATCGCAAAAGTGAAATTGTCTCATTTTCTTGCGAAACTTTCAAGTTATAAAATTAGATTTGTAAATTAATTGTAATTAAGAATAGCCTCTATTTCTATTACAAAGTATTTTATAAGTTTTTGGAGTGGTTAATTACTGTATGGAATAATAGAAAGTTAAGTCGATAAAAATTGACAACCGACTAGACAAAAATTGCTGTTATTTAACTACATCGACAAACTATAAACAAAGAGGTCGTTAAAGTATCCATTGGTTATGCTTTGCTTATTTTTGATGACACGAGGAAGGGGGTCTGAAAGGCGATAACGTTAGCAATAATTACTTTTTCGTTCTTTTTGTTTAAAGTCATGCTAATGGTTAATTAATCATGAAAGGGGGGATAATAGCTTCCTATTATAACTATAACAAAGAGTCAAATTTGACCAAAATTTTGCTTACGAAATATTTGCACAACTCTCGTCACAGTCGTTCATCGCGTCGCGTTAGTGTTCTCTCTTTTACTCTCGTATGCAAATCAAATTATGCATCTCGCTCATGACTTTCGTGGTGATTGTGTTATTAAATAAAACAAAATAAAATTTTCTTAATTTAGTGAAGAAATTTTAAAAAAAGTACTTACGCAGCCAAAGAAATGTTTGACATTGATAGTGAGGCAGACGTTAGTGTTCTCATACTTAGACTTTAAGAATGTTCTATAGGTTTTTTTTAACCTGTGTTTAAAATCATATTAGTAACATGACATAACAATTTTCCCTCGTGTACGTATAAATAGAAATTAAATATAGTAGGTTTTTTATTATCTAACTGACTAGAACCTGTACATCTCAGGGGTCTTGACTGCTTTAACGGACTTTTGGGACGAACGCATAAAAAGCACTCAACCGAAAGAGATACCCAGGTTAAGGGTACCAAAGTGTTACGTAGATGTACATCACTTTGCTAATATTCCGCAATATATTTCGTAGCTAAACCCGTATTTTAAATGTGGAGAATTGCATTACAGATTCCCCTAACAACCATAACGCGGCAATAAAACTTCTCTAATAGTTGGTACGAAGTATGTCGGACTGCCCGACGTGAAGCGCCAGGAATACCAACTAAAATCCAACGTTACCATCCGTCGGCTTACCTGGGACGATACGGGACAAATTCTTACGAAACCTTACAATTTGTAGAAAAATAACAAAAACAAATATTAAACAAATTAAGTCATATATGGTTAATTTTTTCAACCATTTTATTAACATACCGTGTAACTAAATGTTACGTTATGTCAAAGAGGTTACAGATAAAAATACACTGGTTACCATTAAGATAAGAAAGTTCCCGTCCTTGACAACATGGCCACTGATAAGCGGTGTTATCGCAGAGAAAGCTACGAACGAATGAACTACTTGTCAATTTAGTCTCACTACAATGTGGAAACAATTTTTAGTTCTATTTTTGGATGCGTATTTAAAAAAAAATGCACGGCAAAAGAACTGGTCACAGTCTAAAAACCTCAGGTTATAGTTATATGAGAAGTTATTGACAGTCGCTATCATAATGCTAAACCGTGTGGTGCCGGCTAAGAATAGTTCCACCCCATGTCTTCTTGTGAGTGTCGTAAAAGGCGACTAAGGGATACAGACCAGGAGATGAGCAGCAGTAGTAGTAGTGAGAGTACTATAAACACCTGACTGCGATCGATAACCCCCCTGCCAAGGGTGGGAATTATATAATTCCCCCTCATTTGGGGAGACCTATGTCCTGAAGTGGACATCTTATGGTTGAATGGATGGATCCTAATGCTAGCCTGCAACCTATCACCACGCATTATTTAACCTATTTTATTGTGTATGCATTTATTAAAATCGTTAATATCACAGAGTAAAAACATTTTAAATCCATAACATTTATTATGTGATTTAAAAAAATCCAGTACAAATGGTATGTTAAGACCAAGAATTTTATGGAAAACAAAAAAGCTACTTTATTTACTCGATGATGTCTTAGTTGATAGTACGGTTGGATTTCGCCTCAAATGATGCAGGTTGGAACCCACCTATTCAACTCTAAATCAGTCTATGAGCATTCGGTGAAGGAAAATATCGTGAGGAAACTATAGCCTGGTGGTAGGGCATTTCGTAATAATGGTCGACTGGGTAACTACCATCCTCAAGTTTGAAAACTAGTCGCCAAACCAATAGGTGTATTCCGACAGCATCACTTGAAAACCAGTACCTCTAGGCTTAGTGTGATTACCATACTGGATCACATCATTACTTAATATCAGGTGGGATTGTGGTTGAAGCATAGAGCTTATACAGTGTAGAAAACCCATGGGGTTTATTACGCTATATTAAATTATCGTGTATACTTAACATAAATGTCCGTTACGTATTTGAATAGTTAGCTATTTACAAAATATCCATAAAAAAAACTGATTTAACGGAATTATGTGTTAATCCTTAGTAAAACAATAATGCACATGTTATAGGAATAATATTATTACAGTAGTGCATTCTTGTTAGTTTGGAATTCCACATGAATAAATTCGTTTGTTATATGAATGCTATTATGTAAAGGGATTTAGTTACTAATGATTCTCGACTAAAATCGACGTAAAAACGTTAAAATATACTAAATGGTCTTTGAAGATCGAAAAAGTTTCAGAAATATAAATCATGTGTAAAAAGGTTTTTTTTTTTTTTTAATTAGCATTGTTTAAAAGAGTATGAAATAAAAAAAATAGGTTAGTAAAAACTGATATAGATTAAGGAGGAAAATTGTAATTCGAATATCTAAGGAAATTAGATATATTAATAAAACTTGTATTAGAATTAAAAAATATTTAAGTGGAATAAAAAGCGAAAGTAAAACAATGATATAAAAGAAATAGAAAAAAAAAAAAGACAGAAAGAGAAAAAAAAACAGAATAATAAATTGTAGGGGTGAACACATAAATTATTTAATAAAACCAAATATCATTGACAAGGTCTCGCGTTAAGTCTGAGGTGTGGACGGGGATAAAAAAAAGAACAATGTTTCACAAAATCTATCGTAAATCTTAGCATCTCATTTTAATAAAATTAGTACTAGCTTAGTTGAGTTTTCTAAGATAAGTATCACTTAATCCTAAGCATATGAAAAGAATAATTAGAATTATTCGCCCAGAATCGAGGTGAGTTTATTGATTGCACTGTGATGCAAAATTAATTTCCACCTTCCTTAATTAATTAATTCAAACCTTGATGTCTGGTTTCCATTTGGTTCCTGATTCTTAAAATTTCCTGCCCTTAATTCAACCTTCATAGAGAATTCACATATTCCGGTTTAATAATTAAATAAACAAGATACAGCCGAGTTTTATTCGAGTACTGTTAGTAGTAACTATTATCGATTTTGTATCGATAACTAACCTTCACTATTGTTCAGTTGTTGCTGTTTGTCCGAACGTCGTCTAACATTGAATTGTGGCATTGTCTTAGTTCGAATCATTAGTGGAATTAATATTCCATTTAATATTAACTACATAGATACGTGTTATTATGATACAAGCACGATACATGGCGGAATATATTATGTAAAAAATAATTCAAATCCTTATTGTGTGTACGTAATTTGACAATATGCGTTATCCTTATACGTAATTTTTCAGAAATAAGATTCATAGTATGTGTTTTATGATTAATTTATCACAAATGACCGCGGCCATGGTATGGCGAGGGGCCTAGGTCATCAGTCACCTAAGTAAGGATGAGGTATAAGATTTTTCAAAAATATCGATTTTTTGAATCAATTCACAAAATATCGAGCAATTATTCGTGATTGGTATTCTTGCAGTGGTTGAAATTAGACTACAATCATCACTTATTGCAAAAACCGTTTCCATTTTTTTTATTAACAGCACTAAATGTCACCAATAGCAACTAAACAGAAAAAAAGAACATCTAACCTTTAGTAGGTTTGGTTAGGTTACAATGAACAGATTTATATTTGGCTATTTACAGATGATCATCATATCATAGAAAACAAAAAGGACACTCTAATAATCGATAATTTATTAGTTTGAAGGATCGATCTTTTGAACCTCGATGTTTAATGAATCAAGATTAGGTTCAAATCTATTCAAAAAACGATCTTATTCGGAAAAAAAATCCCAGCCCTGCTTAGGAGACCGACAACCTCAGCCGCCCGTTGTACTATGTTGTACCGCGGTCTGGTTCGTAAGTATGTCTACAGATATTTTTTGCTCGATCGTGGTACTAATTATGTGTTACAATAATCTCGCAGGTACAATAGAGTACATATGTTTTTAACATTCACTTCTGTTCTATTCCATATTATTTATATTATCGGCTACCTAAGCTTTTTAATTAGTTAATATTTGGGTTATTTTTTTAATGTATTGATCTTTAGTAATAATTATGTTTTGTTTCGTTTCCTACATTATGTTAAAGAAGATAAATTCTATTGTTGCAATAATTAATTTTCGCGCCATTATCATGATTTTTTCACATGCCATTCTTTTCAGGGTATAAATAGAGGTATAGTAAAGCAACTGTTCGATCAACTGACTAAATCCTGTTGATCTGAGGTGTCTTGACAGCTTCACCGGTTTTTTTGCGTGAACGCGTAAGGCCTTCAGTCAAGAAATTGTAGCTATTGCAAGAAGACCTAAATTATATCAACCTCTGCTTGAACTGCTAATCAACTTGAGCAACTTGAAATGCAATCTACAGCTGCTACAAGAGCTTTTCCAATCGAGAATCAGAGTACGTCTTGGGGGCACTGCTGGAGGGCTACCCATGGTACTTATTGGGGTAAAGTTATCCGCCTATCACCACGCATAGAAACGGTAATAACGCGGGCGTGAATAAAAGTTCAATTGTGGAGAAGTTCGACCCAATCTTCAAATTGGGAGCGCAAAAGTATGGTGAAACTGTCGAGCCCCTTCCGGTCACTAGTTCAAACACAAAAGAGATAGATGTTCGATCAACTACATTGTTGTATTTAGTTAGCAAACATAAAGTAGTAGATGATAAACAATTGATCTATGGACTAATACATGATGCGAAAACTTTGGATTTCTTTTTAAGAATACTGCGTGCACGGAAGAGTGTGATATTAAGCATAGTTTAAAGGTATAAGTAGTAGGACTGCATAAAGATAACATTTTCATAAAATATGCATTAGAAATATATTAAAAAAAAAAAACATAACATACACTACCATGGGAATGACATAACACACAGACACACATATCTATCATTATCTATTACAGTACATTATCAATCACGTGTCATTGTCAGACTTGTTCGTATTTGCAAAACCTTTTGTAAAAAAAAACTAAATACTTTAATGAATTATGACCGAATTTTGTTCACAGGCGGTCACTAGTAAAATAAAAAATATGCATATGACAATTACAAAACTGACACTCATGGACCAGCTGCTTGTATATGATTCATCCTAACAACTATGTCAGTTATTCAAGCCCACCGGAAACGTCAACTTACCATCTGAATCCGTCATTCATTAATGACGTGCTCGAATTTAATTTGAGTTAGATTGTATACGACATGATTCAATAAATCTGTTGCTTATTGTAATAGATTCTAGTCACTTTATAATAGCTTAAACATAGGTACTCTACCACTAATTCAAAGCGCTTGACTGTATTGCGAGTTCTGTGAGTCTTTTACCGAAATGACTGACGCTGTTAACCTCTAGGGTCTTGATTGCTACACCCGACTTTGTAGGAAGTGTTTAAGGTACTTGGTACAATGGTAATTTGTTTAACGGCACTCTTTTAGTACTAAATTGGGCTCGGACTATTCTTCTGCTAAGTCATTTCATTCTTGACGGTCGTGGTCATGAAACGTGGTGTTTGACTTCACTTGCCTGCTTACTCTTACAGGGTTACAACAAGTCGCAAGTGTTTGTTAGTAACTGTTAACTTCACACGTAATTATCAACTTAATTAAAACTGAACAGAGGTTAATAATATTAACAAAGTAACAACATTAAAGAAGTGACAGGAGTCGATATATTCTAGAAAGCTTCAAATTAATAATAAACGGAATATTTGCGGCAGATTTATGTATTCGTCCATTAAAAATAGGTTAAAGGAATCTATATTGTTTATAACAAATGTTCTTATATATATAAGAAGTCTCAAAATAGTACAAATTAAGTCCGCGAATCCAATATTTCTTTTAACTCATTTCGTTACATCTCTTTAAATTTGCAACGGATAAATAGTGGTTAGGTATATTATACTAGCAACGAGGTGCTTGCGAAAGCCACCCCGTGTCGCCTCCATCCCAAATGCGGCGGACGGCCCCGGGGGGTTTTAGTGGGTATTTCCGGGTGCTTCACGCCCGGGTGAGTCCCACACTGGCACGGAGAGCTCGTCCCTCCGTGCCCCCTTACCTATTGCATTGGGGGACTTTGGTCTCACTAATGCAATAGGTAAGGGTAGTGCGTAAATGCATTTCCCCTCGACAAAAAAAAAAAAAGGTGGGATTGAACCAACGTCTACTGACGCGGAATCCGACCGCACTACCAACTGCACTATCATCGTTTTAATTTGTGATTGAAAATAATAATGTGACTTGACTTATACAAGAAAAATAAAATGGTTTATAATTAAGAGAAACATCTAGAAACATCAACACAACTAGCATTATTAATATTGAATACAATTAAATAATCTCTAGCTGCTTGTGCCAAACATTTAGCATGAAATAAATAAAACACAATATCTAATGCTATAACTCTAGTCACTGGAGCACTTAGCACGTAAATGCATTTCCCCGTTAAAAAAAAAGGTATATCATACTAATTACATATATATACATTTATAACATTTGTAATATATTATCCAAGGTACCAAAATACTTAGTTAAATACAACGATGTTTTACAAATCATGTAAAGTGATCAATCATTTCGATATATTATTTCATATAAGAAAAACTTATTATACCTAGAAAAGTAAAATAAAAAATTTCTAAAGGAACAATAAATGAAAAAAAAAAACTGTGAAGCCGTTAAAAAGTAAATCAACGAATAGCGCATGATTACAACACATTATTGTTAATTAGCATTTGAATCGAACATACAATGGATTATTTAACGGATGCCGCCATATAACCATTTCATTTGACGAGCCAAATAAAGAAATAAAAAAGCGGAGCATCGGGTCACCCTACCTTCGTAACCTTGGTTTAGCTTTGGTAATCTGTACTGAATTTTAGCTTTAATATTGTACATAAAAGTCTATCTATGTTCGTCCAAAAGTTGAAATTCATTTTTCAAATCTAATTGTACCCAATTTTTTTTGGAATTGACAACACTAAAATTCGTCGATAGCTGGGAAATAAAAAAGAGAATAGATTAACAAATAAAGGAGAAAAAAGTACTGAACAATGATGGCTTAGCTTAGTTGACCCATCTATCCAACTCTAAATTCAGCCTGAGCTTTCGGTGAAGGAAAACATCGTGAGAAAACCACAGCTTGGTTGTAGGGCATTTTAAAATAATTCCCGCCTGGCATTTTGAAAAGCTAGCACCCTCAACTTAGGAAATCTTTCGCCAAATACCAGTAGGTGTGTTCCGGCAGCGTCGCTTGAGAACTAGTACTTCTAGGCTTATTGTGTTTACTAAACCTGGAACGCATCGTCACTTAACATCAGGTGAGATTGTGGTCAAAGCATTACTTTATATGATAGGGAAACATTGCGATCTCATAGAGAATGTAGTAAAAATGACAGAGAAAGGAACGCTTAGTTGGTTTGAGCAAGTGGAGAGAATCAAATTTACAAAGCGACCGTGACTGGATAAATTGGTAAGGATCGAAAGTATCTCGACCAGATTGACGACGTAGGTACCATAAAGATAAAAATAGTCAGAAATACTTCACTTGTTTTGGCGGCTGGCGACAGCGGTTGCTTGTACCAAGCTCCCCCTGGACGGAAGACAGTGAGCGGCTTAACTCTATATGACGGAGTTTATACCCGTCATATCTATTGGGCGGGCCTGCCCCTGGGGCGACGCGGAGCATGTAGATCAATCCCGTGCCGCCCCTACCTTTTGCGGCGGATGTTACCGTGCGTTTTAGTGGGTATTCTTTGCGCTACTCGTTGGACGAGTCCCACATACCTCCCACCTCCCTGGCATCTCTAATACGGGAAACTCTACTCCCGGATTAGGGTAGGCAGGGGAGGGGAGATGCAAAAATGAATTTCCCACGTTAAAAAAGAATGTCAAAAATACTCGTAACCGATGAGCGCGTTAAAGTAGTAGAAAGTAGAAGAAGCCATGGAGATGTGTCAGCAACGTAGCAAGTGGAAGTAGTCACTGCCTATCCTAATATAATGTTATATCTGAGATGTACATTATGTAGATGAATGAAGGCTATATGTATTTTAAAACAGATTCCCGTAACAGAAACAGCCCGAAGGTGACATTGTTTGAATAAACGACGAAGCGTACATCATCGCATTATAATAATAAATGATTAAAACAACGCGTTATTATGATACATTGTCGTTCAATTAGATTATATTTAACAAGAATAATGAAGACCTTTCAACTTATCGCATCGTGTAGCGTCGTTCATTACTTTCCTTCTGAGGTCCCTTTGTATCGTTATTAATTTGCTTTATTTAAAGCCGTGAATACAATGCGGATTCAAAATTTAATTAAGATACCAATATATCATCCTATATAAAATTAAATTACATGATAATTAGGAAAAATATGTAAAAGATACAAAGGAAATTCGCAAGCCTCGGTGGCGCAGTTGTATTTCGGTGCGACTGCCGTTCTGAGGTCTCGGGTTCGATCCCCGGGTCGGGTCAAGTGGTATTGGGTTTTTCTACTCAGTATCATCCCGGAGTTTGGAATTTGTGCCCGATATGGCGATAGGCTCGCCCCCTGTCACATCTGGGACGGAACTAAGCTCGGCGGAATGTGGGGTAGTGTAGTTCACTATTTCACCTCTGCCTAACCCTTCGGGGATAACAGGCGTGAGCTTATGTTATGTTATGTAATTATAAAACTAAACGTAATAATAATCTATACTTACAATAAAAGGCTAAAGGAATGAAATTTGTTCACCAATCACGTAAAATACTGAACCGAATTCCATTCAATTTGGTAGGATAGTAGCTAATACTGTATAGTAACATATAGGATACTAGATACATATATTATAACAATAATATTAAAGTGCGTGCATAATAACATTTTCTATATACTTGTGTTATGAAACCTTAGTTTTATTTATAAATGAAATAGTGTATATATCGAAGTAATAGACAAATTTGTTTTAAGCTTACCACAAAGTGAGTGCAAACGGGCATAAATTCCACACGGAAGGAGTCGCGGGTACAGCTGGCATAACCTATATAATTATCAGGTTGCGCGTAGATATCTATCAGTAAAATAATTTTTGATATGGGGTCAAAAATACTTTAATAGATTATTAACAATTTTGTTTGATATTTGTGACGTTTGATATTTTTAAATAAGCAAGTATGTAAAATTACCTTTAAGTAAGTTGGAAAGTCGGAGTGGGAATGTACATACACATAAGTAGATTTATCTGTGTTGATAAGGCGCGGGTTCGTTGCCGGCTGATAAACCCGACTGCGACCTTTCTTCGACCTCATTTGCGTGCTGATAAAAAGGCCTATCCCAAGGATTTTTTTAACACCGTATTTTTTGTATTTATTAAATTCTCTCGCTCCACTGACTAATATTAATGATTATCGTTCTGAATAACAATCAATTGAGAAATGAACTCCCTTCTTATTTATTCTTATGATATTTTGTAAAGAAAATAAAATATATTTAGTATTTACTAGCTGTGCCCGCGACTTCGCTCTCGTGGCATTTAGACAATTATATTGTAATAGACAGCCTATATTCTCCTTCTAGATGCAATCTATCTTTAACAATATATTCCCTACTCTATCATGCCCCGTTCCGATCCCGCGGAGGAAGTAACCCTGTCCTGACCAGATCATCTCCCACACAGTCTTCCAAGTGCAATTGAAGGTCAGGGCACTCGCCCTAATATGCCTGAATGGCGGCCTGCATACCATATTACTCATGTGGTGATGATTGGCACCACCCGCTTAATTTTTTCTTAAACATCTTCAATGTACAGATTTCGTCTCGTTAGCCTTTTATTATAAGTATAGATGAAAAATTGGTTTTTAAAATTGATATCTTCTATTACTTTTATTATATATTGATAATGTTATTATGCATACACTTTATTATTATGTTTTTTAATGAGTCTGGATAAGTAAGGAAGTGTTAACTTTATAGTATTTTAAACAATATTTCAAAATTTAAAAAAACGAATAACAACGCACGATGATACTTAGAAATTTTATTATACAAGAGAGTATAAAATAATACCACAGAACGGAAACTACATACACTTGTACTTTGTTAATTTTCTTTTACACTGACTCTGTCATATTAATCGCATGGAATTTTTTTTTACTTCGAGCAGAATCAACATAATTTATAATTTGCATGTAAAACGATTTTATTGTTCCCGTTTTCTATTTCACTTTATAGGGTAATCGTTTAAATGAAGAATAATCCGTTTTGTTAGGTGACTAAGAACCCTCATTCATGTATTAAATTATTCCAATGTTTAGAATAATCTAGAATAATGAATAGAGCTTCATGAATCTCTACGTTGACGTAAATAAAGTTTTATCTCCGGCGAACGTATTCTGTATTAGTCGAAAATTACCGATTTCTCCCATTTTATTAATGTGGCCCGTGTCACATAATAATGACGGCTCATTGTTTGTTTACGACGTGATAATTAATTATATCATATTTACATTGTGTGTTATTTCTACTTTTATATAGGCTATGAATTAATTAATTCTATTTATCTTAATTATTATTGAAGGTATTTTATGTGTATATTTAAGGATTAGTTAAAATGTTAGCTAAAAGGGCAGAAATTTAGTTTAAGTTTTGATCACAATTTGATTTTACGTGAAGTGTTTTAAGCATTTTGTAATGTGCGAACGTAAATCAAATACTAGTGATGAGTAATATTCTCAGAACATTCTTCTAAGAGACAGTTGGAGTTAATATGGTCGTTTTTTTTTCCTTGCAAGAAATTGTCGAAATTCCGAAAAAAGTGGTAATCTGTTGGAGTAACGTCCAGGCAGTATGGTGGGGTATCGGAGACGTTCCAACTGCAGCTCCTCTAATTTAGTATGAGATCTAGCGTTGTCCTGAAGCAGCGGTGTCGGTTGGTTAACAGTTAGCTTTTCCACAATGGTTTGCAATTATTGATAATACAGCTCTGCTTTTTTTTAATACTGCGTTGTAATTATTATTTTCACAATATATTTAACTTTTCTATTTTGTGAACAGAACGATTTCAAAGAAAACAAATGAATCACTACATTAGAAACACAATACACAAGCGTAAGTTTGAAATAGATTTAAATTTGGAATTCTTAACTAAACCCCCAAATATTTGAGATCAAAGTGACCAGTTCGACAAAATGACAATTTCATTTATACATATATGGCCCCAATATTTGGACCCATCTAAGTTCTAAAAAATGGCACACTCTTTTTTTTTGGTTGTTCTGTTCTTTCAATTTATTAGGCACAGTGCAGTCACTTGGTCACCTTCGACGTACTCGATGTAGCGAGCGACGTTAACTTGAGATTACATAGCGTGACTGTTCAGCCGAACTTGAAGATCTTACGTAAAAATACACGGTCTACTTATTCGCTAATTATCTCTTTGATAACATCGGTACGTGTAATAATTTGACTTATTATTATGTCACTGTTTTATTAGCGGGCGCCCGCGACTTCGTCTACGTGTCTTATCTTGATTCAATGTGGAATGTTTTTGATGTTGTTTTGTTTTTTCATAGCTTATCAGTTACCGAACGACAAATGCCTCTCGTACACGTTTTACACGTTCAATTTTATTGAAATCGATGAAACTTACTTTGAGTTTTTAACTATTGTTATTTTGTTATATTCTTCAAAATTAGCATTCATGATTTTTATAGCCTATCAATTCTTAACTAACATATACTTGATGCACATCACAATCACACAATTTTATCAAAAACGGTCTACTCGTTATAGGGTTAAACCCGAACCGACATTTTTTTACTTGCATTTTTAAGTGTTATACTGTTCTCAAATATGCTCAAATATATAGCAGTTGTGCGCGGCTGCGCCCGCGTTTCATATATTCTTCGCTGTGTTTTAATTTTTTTTATACGGACCCTAATATTTTTTTAGCTCTAAGATGAAGTAAAAATATTGCTCATAAATTCAAGCACTTGCCCGTAAAACTGTGTATTTTATTCAGTTTTTATTCAATACTTTATGAGTTTTAATTTTTTTACGCGGACCCGAAGTAACTTCGGCTATTTACCAAAAAGTCCCGTCAAAATCCGTTCAGCCGTTCCGGAGCTTACCCGGAACAAATAAACAGACAAAAATTAAAAAATATATATTTTGGTATAGGTATCGTGTATACATTTATATGCATTTAGTAAAAAAATGTTAGTTTGACATTACAAACGGACACTTCAACTTTATTTATTAGTATAGATTATAGTATTATTTTAGACGTTATTAGAAAAATGACTACGTTAAAGAATTAACGGAATATATTCAATCCTTTTTTTTATCGATAATTTGTTACTTTCTCCACTGAGTTATGTAAGGCGACAGGAAACTCAAACGTCTCTAGTAACATATCATCGCTCTGGTTCTCGTCACGGGGATTCATATTTATTTAGTAAAAAAAAAATATTTTGACGTTACAAACAGACGAGTCTATTTTATTTATTAAGTAGCTGTCTGCTCGTGGCTGCGACCGTGTTTCATATATTCTTCACTGTGTTTTAATGATTGTGACTGATTTACTTTACTTGCATGCCTTTCTTCTGTTGTCTAGAGGTTGACTGATTAAAATGATAAAAGAAAACAAAAAACATTCTCGAATAAACTCCAACAAAATAATATTATCTATCTTCAATGTTAAGTTAACTTCGGAAACGGTTATCAGTGTTTTGGCTAAAAATTTCGAAACCGGAAAAAAATTCACGGCACATTTGTGTTTAAAAAACAAAGAAAGTGCTCGTGCGGGTTATCAGCACACGTTACGGGCTGTTACACGTGCGCCGGCGCACGCGAATGTTAGCAATACACATGGCCGTTAAGTTTGTCGAACGAAATCACAAATTACTCTTTATAACTTTATATGTTGTTCAAACAGTACCCAATGTTAAGTTTAATATCTTTAGGATCAATATACCGGCATAATTAAATTAAAAGTTAATATGTCGATTACCCATTAAAATGAGACAATAGGGAAACTATAGGAAAACAATGGAAAGCTGGCGTAAACGCCAGATTAGTGCTCAGGGGGTTAATAATATCTCTTTTTCTACTCAACATCTAGCTATATTATTGGTGATATAGAAAGTAACTTGATATATAATAAAGAAATAATATATGTATTTCTTTTTTTTTTGTTGTTGCTGGGAGATAAACTCTAGCGGTTGTACCATCCAACTCCAAAGTGGAGTGACACGGATTTGTGTCTCATACGCCGTGTCTTCTCTGTGGCTTATTTTACGTGGGGAAATGCATTTACGCATCCCCTTCATCCTTAGGCGGGGAGTAAATCCTCCCCGGTTAAATTGGCGGGGGGTATTTGGGACTCACCCAGCGTGAAGCACCAGGAACACCCACTAAACTGGCACAAGCCCCATTCACCGCCCGCCGTAATAGGTAGTGTAATCATGATTTAACTTAAAGTAACATAAGGTAAGTTAAAATATTTCACTGTCAGTTATGTTTTTTAATTGATGTAAAATCTGATAAATTATATATTTGTCAAGAACAAATTAAATTTATGTTTAAACTTTTAATCCAAACAAGACCCATAGTTCATAGTACGTTTATCAGTTTTAAAATTAAAAAAAATAGGCGGCCATGGTATTTGCCTACAGAAGTGAAAATTCGAATCTTTGAGAAAAATTGTTTTAAATTTCATATTTTGTTTATTGAAATTATTAACACTTATACGTGACATACTGTAGCAGGTTGAAGGCTGACGTAATGGCATTGGTAACGGGAATCTATATGTTTTTCCCCTACCGAGAATCACTCGACGCCGCTAAAGGAGTTCTCACTTCAAAAATATCATATCAATTAAAGAATTGATCACAAGCGAATAATTTGGGTAGTTCCTAAGTAGCTTCCTAAGTAGGATACTTATATTACAATTTCAAGTAAAAACAATAAAAACGAACAGTTTCAACATATTAGAAAAAATGTCGATTTGAAAATTGAATTTTTTTCGTTATCATTGTTAGCCATTTTACATAACCGTGTGTATTATACGGTTGGCGTTAACAGCGCGTTGACCAATCACCGATAGTTGCACAACCGGTTTCGTGTGAACGCGTCGCGTAAAATTGCGAACCGGTCTCAATGTGGAGCGTGTGCCATTTGAACGTATAGTTAGACGGGTATATTAACGTCACGTTTTGGTGACGAGTAATTAAAAATTTATTTTGACTTGAAACTTTAACTTTGTCATTATTTCTTTCTAATTGGATGATGTTACACAGTGACAGTGTTAAAAAAAAACAAGATTTTGGTCTCAAATGCAAGATCCCATAATAACAAACTATTTTACAAAATAGTGTTGTGTGACATTTTCCAACCAAAGAAACAGTTTAGAGTTCTAAGACGGATAATGGTAACTGGGACCAAATTGGTACGACTTACTTTCACACAAAATTCGATAAAATTTTTCATAACTAAATGTATCCATTTAGTAAGTAAAAAAATAAAAATAACGTGTTAACAGAATAACTACACGTGTCTGAAGTGAAACTTTTTTGGCAATCTTTAATTTAAATATGTTAGACAAATCATTAATGACGGGCAAATATACCGAGAAACATATAAAATATATATTTCCACTTTCTGAATTCTAGTCATATGCAATAAATCCTCAAGAATGAATATAAGAAAAAGAGGAACAATAATAATTTTACAGTCAAAAAGTACAGGATGCTAATTATTTTTGTCTTTCACACTACTTTAATGAAAAATTTACGGTAATTTAAAATTTTGACGTTTAACGTCAGAATATCTAACGCTTATATTTGAACGTTCATTGCGTGACGCGACCTTGAAATGTTAATCTGATCGCGCCGAAAAAAATTTTACTTCAAAAGGTCCCTCACAGTACCTATGTTGTATGGAAGTTGAGTGCATGCATGTGATATGTAATTACATTGCATGTGTCACGAGTCAAAGCATGAAATGGCACCAACATCAAATGCTTCGGTTACTTCCTCGGTTTGAAATCGAAGCATATTTTATATACCTTTTTTTAACTTACAGAGATGCATTTATGCATACCAGCTCTAATCCGGGAGAGAGCTGTTTTGGTAGGGGGTATGTGGGACTCACCTGGCGCGAAGTGGCGAGAATACCCACGGTACAATCCCCCACCTTCCTGGGGCGACACGGGATTAATCCAGCATGCTTTTGAAGCGATGATTGCACAGTGGGTAGTGCGGCCGGATTCCGCATCAATAGACGTGGGTTGAATCCCACCTATCCAACTCTAACATCGGTCCGAGCATTCGGTGAAGGAAAACATCGTGAGAAAACCATATCATGGTGGTAGGGTATTTTCTAATGATGCCCGCCTGGGTAGCTACAACCCTCAAGTTTGAAAACCTGTCGCCAAATACCAATAGGTATGTTCCGGCAGCATCACTTGAAAACCAACACCTAGGCTTAGTGTGTTTACCATCCTGGACCGCATCGTCACTTAACGTCAGGTGAGACTGTGATCAAAGCACGGAGCCTATATCGTGTAGAAAAAATCTACGCGCCAATCTTTGTCTTCCGTCCAGGGGTATTTTGAACACCTGGCGTAGGGATTGTAAAATAAAAATTTTGTACTTATTGGGTTTTTACATCCAAATAAATTTAGTATTTACATGTTTCAAAAAATAAATTTATATTTACAGTTCACTATATTTTTACAAGGCATGTTGTCTACTTTAGAAGATAAAAAAAAACAGAAAACAACATTTTTTTCTTACAAATGTGAGTTTCTTGTTTTCAACTAACAAGGTTAACACGTTTCCTTACAATTAACTTTAGCAAAAAAAGTTTGAAAATGTTGTTACGTTGAAACCTTAATAATAAACACTTTCTGTAAAAGTCTGTAGGTCATTTTCTAAATGTAACTATTTCTTAAATGTTTGTTCTTTAAAAAGGAGGAAAAAACACAAGTAAAATTTATTCATTATTTAACTTTAAAATGTGTTTCACTGGATTTGTATTTACGTTATTTAAAGATGCAATAAATACTAAAAATTCGTATGTTTGAACGTATCTATGTCTACGTTAATAGTTATCACTTCTTAGCAACAACATTTTTTTATTATAAAAGAAGCTAATTTCAGAAGCTTTTTACACCAAGACTGCGTTTATATAAGAATTACACAAATAAATTTGACCTATATCAATTTTGTTAAAAAATAATTAGCTTAGTACTTAGACCACAATCACACCTGATGTTAAGTGACGATTTGGTCCAAGATGGTAACACATAAGCCTAGATAGAGGTACCTAGTTCTCAAGTGATATTGCCGGAATACACCTATTGGGGCGACAGATTTTAAATCTTGAGGGTGGTAGATTCCAGGTGAGCATTATTGGAAAATGTCCTACGACCATGCTATGGTTCCCTCACAATGTTTTCCTTCACCGAATGCTCGGACCAATGTTAGAGTTGGATAGGTGGGATTAAACCTTGCGACACGGTGACTGCGAAAGCCACCCCGTGTCGCCCCCATCCCAAATGCGGCGGACGGCTCCGGGGGGTTTTAGTGGGTATTTCCGGGCGACTCTCGCCCGGGTGAGTCCCACACTGGCACGGAGCTCGTCCCTCCGTGCCCCCTTACCTATTGCATTGGGGGACTTCGGTCTCACTAATGCAATAGGTAAGAGTAGTGCGTAAATGCATTTCCCCTCGACAAAAAAAAAAAAAAAAGGTGGGATTGAACCAACGTCTACTGACGCAGAATCCGACCGCACTACCAACTGCGCTATCATCGCTTTAATTTGTGATTGAAAATTATAATGTGACTTGACTTATACAAGAAAAATAAAATGGTTTATAATTAAGAGAAACATCTAGAAACATCAACACAACTAGCATTATTAATATTGAATACAATTAAATAATCTCTAGCTGCTTGTGCCAAACATTTAGCATGAAATAAATAAAACACAATATCTAATGCTATAACTCTAGTCACTGGAGCACTTAGCAGCTTCTATTTTATTAAAGTTTTTAAACATTTTTAAAGATAAATCGTCGTTCTCTTGAAGATTGCGAAGTACATCGCTTAGTATTGTGTTCCAGAGCGCAGAAATATGAAATGTACTAAATAAACACTTATCTTTCTTTTACGTTTAACTTTACTGTGGAATTTCGTTTTTTTTTTTTTTTCATAATTTATAGTACCTTTAAAAGGTTCCCATAAAATTTACAGATTTTATTTAGTTATTAAAATAAAGATAGTATTATAGATATATATAGTATTATGATATAGAATGAGTATGATATAGAATATGAGTATAAAGATAGTATTATGATTGTAACATTTTCTTACCCAAAGTTAACATCAACGTTGATGTATTAATTTATTGAATTTATTTTGATCTACGTAATCGAACAAGTATAAATGTTATTTAGTATAATGGGAGTTCATAGTTAATTTATACTGTCATCATCATCATCACCTCAGTAGAAAAACGTTCATTGTTCGATATAGGTTTTCAAAGGAAATCTAAAATATTTTTTTTGAGACAGCCGCATCCAGCAATTTCCTCCAACAATCGCCAGATCGTTGATCCACCTTTTTGGGGGCCTACCCAAGCTGCATCTTCCGGTACGCATTCGCTATCCAAGAACCCGTTGGCTCCATTGGAAATCGGTTCTACGAGCAATGTGCCCGGCCTTCTATCGCTTAAGTTTGCTAATTATTCAAGCCATCTCGGTTACTTTGATTGTTTCGGATTCATTTGCTAATTTCTGTACCGATCGTTTTATACTGCACATTATAAGACGTAATTATTAGGACAGTGCGTAATTATAACCTTCTTTTGAATTGAAACTTAACTTGGTGGCAATATCGGGCAGTGTCGTGTCGATGTACGATGCAGTTCTGACAGACTTCACCTCTGATAGTATATCAACAGCGACCGCAGATCGTGTTCGACGAATCGCCTACGTTTCTCTTAATCTTAATTTATGTGTTCACGATAATTAGAACTGTAGCAGTTCTAAGCCACTCTCAATTTACTTGACTATTGATTTTATTGATAATCTGCCTTGATTATGATTCAACCGTTTATTTGACTATTATAATCACATAAGACGTTATGGCTAATCCTGATAGAGGTGAGGATACGCCTTAAATATGTATATATACGAATAATGTGATTGTAATAAAATAGTCTAGTTACACTATTTCTGAGTATTCAAGCTTGTGATTTATCATTCTTATACGAAATGAATAATCATATTAGATATCGATATTATTCATGATTTTACGCTCAGTGAATTTAATTCTTTCTTTGGATTACATAACAAATGTGATGTGGTGTATTGTAATGTAATAAGTCATGACAGAGTAATGACTTGTTTATAATCAATTTTATATTCATTTTTCTTATTAATGAAATTAATCCTATTCAATTTAATAACTACCGGTTATTATTAAGAAAATTTATTAAGACACGTGAAGGAAGGGGCTTGCTAATGTTGTAATATTTTTACGGTTTCCTTAAAAGATGGGACTGCTAAGGCTACTAAGGTTTCATGTAACATTCGTATAAAATGCTTACTATGACATAGTTATTTTTCAAAATATGTATATGCATCCATTCAACCGAATGCCGTCCACTGCTGGACATAGGTAATTTGTATAAATTATGTGGTAAAAAAGTTTAATGAATAAAATTCATAATAAATATTTTTTAAAGAAAATTGAACGGATAGCTGTTTATATGTAGGTAATATTTTTCGTAACAAAATAAAATACAAATATATCTGAAAATAAATGTAAATACTAGGAAATATTACTATAATATTGTCGAGAATACACACGTATATGTAACGTAACAGACTCAGAGTTAAATCCACTAGAGCGCCGCGTACCTCAGGGGACATCTGCGAAAAGATAAAATATTATATTTAGTAATGGAGGGAACGAGTGCAGTCTTGGAAATGCTATCTTTTTACATGCAATAACATTTTACGTAGTTATTTTATATTTATTATTTGTTTGTGTGTTTAATACGGCGCATTTTCAAGCCTGATAAAGGCAGGAACACATACGTAAGGTAGCTACAATTAACTTGATGAGTTATTTTAAGAGAATGGAATTAAAAATGGTCTTCTCATAACAAAGGAACCTGTATAGGTAAATAATTAACTATGCGCACTTACTGTAATTTATGATGATATGCTGTCGGTGATTAGTATGAAAAATAGGTATTCCATAAATCTATAGCTATCGCTCTGCGTCCTAAAGAAAGACTTATAAAACACGAAAAGGACAACTATAGCTCGAGCTGATTTTACCTATGGGAATTAGACATCATTTCGCATTCCCCTGTTTCCTCCTCTAAAACGGGTCCGATTTTAACTTTACTTTCAATTACAGAATAAGAAAGACTTTAGATATGCCTTTACGTTTGTTTTTATTCATCAAAATTATTTGACGGACGTAAACGGACGGTAAAATTGGCCATTTTTTGTTATTTTCAAAAGCTCCTATTTTCTATAATAATGGCAGTGGTGAATATATAATTATATTATCTAGAGAGGAAACAGGGGAACGTGTTTGGATGGAATTAACGCCGCTCACATATCCTCCTAATTAGCCAAATCATCCTTTTAATTGACGACGAAAACAATTTACTCACAGTGTTCATTAAATCAAAAGTCGTCATCGTTCCATAAACTGTATCATTATTTGAGAATTAATTTTATAATTGTATGAATACATTGACCGCTCGATAAAGCATCCTTCGAAAAAGTCTACTGATATCGTGGAAATGTATGCTACAGTTACAAGTTTCTTCAAAAAAGATTTCTTATACGCGTTAACTAAGCCATGCCGACTGCAAGTATTTTATAGACACCATCGAAGACTATGTAACTCGCCAGGTGGCTAATTACTTTCTTAGAAGTTATCTCGTTCGTCTTCCCTTGTGTGGATTGTTGTATCCAATAGCAATTAACTCATTATGTAATTTTTTTTTTTTTTTTATCCTGTTGCACCTGAATGTAAGGTTATGGATTTGTTTTATACAATTTATTTAAATGAACCCCTATTTCTCTTGGTCACGCTATAATTTGAGAACGGGTTTACCGATTTCATGCATTTTTTTTTTAATGTTTTCTAATACTTACTAAGCATTTTTCTAAAACATACTAAGCCTAGAGGTACTGGTTCTCAAGTGATGCTGCAAGAATACATCTATTGGTATTTGGCGACAGGTTTTCAAACTTGAGGATGGTAGCTATAGCAACCCAGGCGGGCATTATTAAAAAAAATGCCCTACTACCATACTATGGTTTCCTCACGATGTTTTCCTTCACCGAAAGCTCAGGCTGATTTTAGAGTTGGATAGGTGGGTGCGAACCCTCGTCCATTGACGCGAAATTTGGCCGCACTATTCACTATGCCATCATCGCTTACTATCTTTTAATAACACCTCCATAATATGACAAACGATTCGCTTTCAACTTTTCTACCACTGGCCTCACTTTCAAACGCCACACCTCAATACCATCTCATTATTCGCATCTTATCTGTAGTAAGAACGATTGCATTCTAATTCATTTCGTTCATAGTCCAGCATTCGATCAATATCATCCAACTTCATAGTAACCATGCACGTACATAACACAACTAAGTATACTATATCCAGCCAATTGCGACTAAGAAATACGTAAGTCACAAAACACGTTTGTCCGGTACTGAATCCCTTGAGACAGAGCTTTATAGTATTTTATAGGTATTTGGTATCGTATTTTGTAAGGATTTGTCAAACTAAGGCAGTCGATAAAGGACCCCACCCTTTCAAAATAACAACATTGTATGTAGGTCTTTTTTTTATTTCTAGTTTTGTATGTTTTTCTTCAATAATGTATATAGGAGCTTTTAAAAATATCATTCTTACATTAAATAAAAGGCAACGTCAATCTCTCTGTCTGTTCGTTAGTTGGGAATAATTCGATAACCACTGGACCGAGTTACATGATCCTTTATTTAATTGGTAGATATAATGTGTCGATTACCCATAAAAATGAGACAATAGGAAGACAATGGAAAGCTGACGTAAACGCCAGGTTAGTGCTCAAGGTGTTAAGTATATATTTTGTTACGGTAAATAATATGTATGTGTATATAGTAATGGTAATCACAATCATAAAGAAAAAAACTTCACAGAAATAACCGTTATCACTGTCTTTCTTACAGCCTTATTCTTACATTATATAAAAGGCAACGTCTGTCTATGTGTGTCGGTAATTATATTCGAGCCGAGCCGCGGGCATACAGCTAGCATAAAATAAATTTTTCACCTTAGACATGTGAAAATCATCAACATTTCCTTTTTAATATAATTTATGCGTCTTTTTGTTACTTATAATATTTTGTTTGTTTAAGATTAATTATATTTTTCTATATGTGTTTATGGTTACTTGAAAATATGTACAGTAAGTAGGTAATTAAATGGTGAGGATTTTGAGAATTCTTTTAAACATTTTGTAACTTAATATTCTTGTTACTGAACAAAGTTATAATTAAAACTTAAATCAAACATTTACCGATGATTTTAATTTATAAAGGATTTAAAATTGAAAAGTAATTTAAGGTTCAACTTTTAAATATACATATTATGCAATTTATTTTACTTGATATTTTAATTTGTCATTAAGTTTTTTTACTTTTTTTAACAACTACTTTTAATTGTGCTAGGTATATATATATATATATATATATATATTCAATGGGCAGAGGATTTAAATGTACATTTATAACACACACACACACACACACATATATATATATATATATATCCTTTAAATTAATAAAGAGGAAAACTGATAATTAATAAAGTAAATAAGTTAAATTCGGACTAATTAGGTACCTATAGACAAAAGTTACGCAACACAGTCGTAAAAGAACACATAACATAACATAAGCTCACGCCTGTTATCCCCGAAGGGTTAGGCAGAGGTGAAATAGCGAACTACACCACACACATATCGCCGAGCTTAGTTCCGTCCCAGATGTGACAGGGCCGAACCTGTCGCCATATCGCGCACAAATTCCAGACTCCGGGATGATACTGATTACTGATACTGAAATTAAATATAATTGTATTTAAGAAAAAGGAGAATGATCTGGTTTTTATTTCGTTTTAATTTTAATTCCACTGCATTATTGACAGATTATAATACACATTATTGCGTTCCTTTTGTTATGCGTGTCATGGTAACGTCACGTATTTTAAATGGGAGGCTGTAATTACTGTACTGTTACTGTTAATTGATCAAATTTATCAACGCATTTACCTATATCAATTCAAAAGCTCTAAAATTACCAGAATATCTTTGAGTCTAACTAAATGCTCTCAACATGAGATTTCTCTTTACTCAAACTCCCATCTTAACATATCCGAGAGGGTTGGTATTCATCTGTTCCCGCATGAAATTCCATTTTCAGTAATAGGGTTACCGCATTTTTAAAGATTGCCAATGACATTAAATATATGTTAAATTTATTGCAATTCATATGGTACATTTTAGACGCATATTGCGCGTTACCCAGATGTATGCGTTAATGATTGTAATTAATTTACTACAACTACTAATACTACAATACGACTTATAGATTATTATGTGTAAATTCGTGTACTTACTATCAAATAATAAATATTTTTATAATACGTGTGTAGATTTTTCGTAATTCATTTTATTATTTTGACATTGTAGTAGCTAAATCTCGAAGAAGTCAGTCTTGATCGAGATACGAAGAGAGATAGTATAGTTTTTTGTAAAGTGTCTTTGTCTGTCTGTAATACTGAAAGTTGTGACTAAGATTGAAGCGTACTTTCTGCTTTCTGAGCTTTCTATATAAAAAGTTATTAAATTTATTGACCCAGTTTGGCTTTAATATTCACTATCATAAAATTTATTTTGAATATGTTGCAAGAAATATGCGAATGGAAAATTATAAAATAAAAAAAAATCCCATGGGAAATCGTAATATCGTTATAGTTTTGTTCATGTACAGAGGACTAATTAATACATGCATGCATCCTTTAATGTTTATGAACGTAGAACATGCAATTTTTTTTTATACGTTATAGGCTCAGTGCTTTGACAACAATCTCACCTGATGTTGAGTAAGGATGGTAAACACACTAAGCCAATATGTACTGGTTCTAAAGTGATACTCTCGGAACACACCTATTGGTATTTGCATTGTGAAATTGTGGTCAAAGCAGTATGTAGTAAAGCAGTGTAGTCTATATAGTAAAAAAAACTTTTCCGTCTCATTATATTTTGTGAGAAAATTAAGACGCCTTAACGTGGAACTATAGGGGTTAATATAAATAAATCGTGCTGGGGTTCTAATTCATAATATATACTGTTATATTCCCGAAAATAATTTCGTATGAGGCAACCCTACTAAGGAATCGGTTCTCGGGAGAGGCACTCGACTTGCAAGGCTCCGTACAATTTCGACTACCCGGCTAATACCAGATTGCACTGGATCGTCCTAAGGATTATATTTATTAGATATGAGAATCTGGTCGAAGAACTTCCGGTTAAATCCATCCGTTTATTTAATCTTACCATCGAGTTTCATCATTATTATTTTATGTACGGCAGAGATTCGAAATGCTAAGGCGGTGTTATACATGCGTTTTGGTCCATTGTAATTTGAACAGATAATCTTTTTAAATCAGTTTAAAATTTGATCACTCAGTAATAATAATATACGTATATATAATAGAAATGATCTCGTGTCAATATTTCATACGGTTTAATTCTTATTTTAAAGAGTTTAACCAATTGGTTGGAACCTCTTAATTGTTGTTCGTTGTTTGACCGCTGGGACTCTGCTTGATGGCGTAACAATAGGAAACAATTTGGAGTGAATTATATTAAAAAAAGCTGTAAGTTTTAATAGTACCAATGAGAAATTACATCAAAAAGTATTGACTTCTTTATTCGAGTTTTAAATACGATGTACTTTAGTTTAACTGTACTTGTACTTTTGGATACAGAATACGGTGAGTTGTAGAACAATTTGCAGAAACTCAATAATCGAAATACTCTGCATGAATTAATCCACATATATTCGTTCTTAGTACGTTAAGTTTAAAGATTACATTTTCATCGAACGATTGAGTTTATTCAAAGTAAAACTAACCAACAAATCACAATTAGCGTTATGTATTAAAATCAAAAATAAATAACAAATACCCCGAAATATCAGAAAATTTTTAATCGCATATTAACGTATAATTAAAGTAATACACAGAAGATATGTCAATAAAATATCGAATAATAACAGCATAGTTTGTTAGTGATTTGTAAGCACTAAGAAATTCTCAAACATCAGACAGAGTATTTAGAATCATAGTATGTAAATAACTCGTGTCTGTTATAACTATTTCCTTCTCCTTGCCGCAGTGACGCAATCTTCTTAGAATGTACATAATAGGAAGTGACATCATGGCGACGCGTGTTAAAACTGCAATTCAAATGAAACTTCATAGTCGCGCCGCAAAGCGTCTTTGGGTATGATGACCTAAGGAAATGATCGTCAAATATAACTTCATACTCGGTATTCACTTTTAACAATTTTGCTAATTATATTTATATAAATATAATTATTTAGTAATCTTCATTTTCTTCATCTTCATCTTCTTTAATCTTAAAGTCATCATTTTTCATTAGCTATTTTTCGTTGGTTGTCACATTTAATTCTAGATTCCTTTACCACGTTGGCCATTTTGACCAAATTTCAAATTATTAAAATATATTAAAAAAAAAACATTTTTCTTTTTGTTTTTATTACCTTCTAAAGGAAAAGGAATAAATCATTTTATGCATATGTTTTACAAAACTATAAAAAATAATTAACACTAACCATGTTATTACCTCTCACTGTTAATCATATGTTAAAATCAATCAAATCAGTCTGAAAATTCGTACATTACTTAGAATGTTTACTAAAAAACTTCAAATTTATTTCTATAATTATTTATTACTCTAGTAGTACTCTACTAGAGTAATTTATTCATATTTTTTAATGCAGTGTCTAATCTACAATTGAATTATTTTTATTCTTTGACGAGTATATTTAAGCGTGTTACAACATCCTTCTGCGCGGTCACTGACGGTTGCCACGTGTCGGAGTTCGTAATATACCTATTGTATTTATGTAACTTAGCTATTTATAACGATTACTATATAGGCTTTGCTCACGACTTGACGGTTCTATTCTCTGTCCCTACTACTTACAATGATATGACATTATTACGGCTCAAAAGTTACGCGGTTATATACATATATCATTACATTAATAACTAGCTTTGTGCCCGCGGCTCGTAGTGAAAAATTACGCAGTGAAAAATGTATGAAATGTGGGCGCAGCCGCGGGCACATAACTAGTTATGAATGTATAGAAATTAAAAGAAAAAGAAAAATTATATATTTATTCAATCGGAGTATGTACGTTCTTTTGAGGCGGCGAAATCATTGAAGGCAGTTTGGACAGCCTCGTCATAATTGAATTTTTATCCTTACATTAAATTCAAGAATTTTTAACCAAATCACATATATGCGAGACCAAATTTGTCAGTTCGATAAAGTCCAATTTCATATGTAAGGTTAATTAGACTTTTGTCTAAGTAGAAAATAAAAATTACGTTGACTAAAGACTTAATCTTAATAGCTACTTCAAAATGATGTACGAAAGAATTGCTGTAGGTAGGTACTTTAAAAATCCTAGAGATAAAATGCAGTGGCATATATCGACCTCCTTCGATCGACTTTCTTTATATGAGCTGGGCAGAATGAATGCACTTTAAATAAAGTATAGTCCAAAAACAATAAAGTCATCCGATAGATGAGATTATAATTCTAGGTTACATATACCACGCCTAAAACCTGTAGGTAGGTCTACGATATATTATACTTCCGGTTTTAAGAACGTGGCAAGCCCTAACGCGTCACAATTATGGGATCTTCACAAGTCTAAGGTGGTTGCGATCCAGTCGGCTCAATTGCTCTACCACCTCGCTAACTACTGGATCTAGACTCAAACTTTCTCCCTGACTAATAATAAGACAGTTTCTCTTGGGCCCCAATTTATAAAGTCAAGATGGTATTCGTGACCGGAAGCTGGTTTGTATTATACATAGAGTAAAAACGCTAAGAGCGATAGTTTCATACAAAAAAACTAGAAAATTTTATAGTTAGTGAGAATTGAAATTATTCTATCCATCTATTAATTCAACTGAAAACGTCCACTGCTGGACATAGGCCTCCCCCAAAGATCTTCACGACGACCGGTCATGTGGCACCCGCATCCAGTGGATTCCCGCGGTCTTCATCAGGTTGTCGGTCCACCTTGTGGAGGGTCTACCCACGTTACGTCATTCGGTGCGTGGTACCCATTCGAGAACCCGTTGGCCTCATCGACCATCAGTTCTGCGAGCAAGATGCCTAGCCCACAGCTACTTAAGTTTAGCAATTCTTCGGGCAATGTCGGTTACGTTGGTTCTTCTGCGGATCCCCTCATTCCTGATTCGATCACGCAGTGAAACTCCAAGCGTAACCCTCTCCGTTACTCTGAGCAACTTTGAGTTTTTTTATTAGACCCATTGTGAGCGACCATATTTCAGTGCCGTTTTGTAATGATTATATATAACATTTGTCTGTTTTTACACCTATTGCAATAATTGCGTGCATTTTGATACCCTTTATTCAAAATCAAAACATACGATAGGCTCCGTAAGTATACATTTTTTTTGTAACTCTGAGCGCCAGTACTTAAACAGCACCTTATACGTGACATACTGTAGCATGTTGACGGCCGACGTCGTAACATTCGTAACGCGATTTTATAAATTGTTCCCCATACGAGAATCGCTCAATGCTTCAAAGAAGTTTTCACTTCAAAAACTAGGTTGATGTTGAAAATATATGTGTGTGTAAGCGATTTGAAATGGCTTCACTCCGTGTGTGTGACCACTGCCGTTCTATGCGTTTTTTCATTCTTCGGTATTATAATAGTTTATTACAAACGGCTTTGTCCGACTCTTGCGCAACTCGAATGGATATGTACAGAGAACCGGCACGACCGGTTATCATGTCAAACAACATCACATAATAAATCGTGCCGCAATGTGGCCGCCTGAACAGCTGCCGGTGTGATTCAGCTTTTGTTCTGCGTCAGTTAGTTTGTCATGTTTTGACTTTATTAAACTAAAATACTACTACTAATAGATCTTACCGTTGTCACCTTGCTTACACGAAGTATATTTTATCTTAAAGTCGATACTGTTCAGTTTTACTCAAAGTAATAAATGTTCTAGATTAATACGCTAGGCGATTTAGTAATTTACGGCTGTCGGATTAGAGATTCATTTTGCATAACTCGACTTGACAAATACGATAACGTATAAAAGCTTTCAAGGTATTAATTACCTACTTATAATTTTCTTTGTTCAATAAATTAACTTTGGTACTACATGGTATCAATGTAAGAATAATCGAGAGTTTTTAAGAATGATTGTCACTTGCCATTATAATGTTTCTAATTAATACACTGGTACTGAAAAGCTAAATGAATAAATACTATTTCATCATAAAATTCAATGAGTAAAATCAGGTTAAAATGATCTTCAAATTTCTGATTAGTGTAAGTTACTATTTAGTGAACTCAATCTTCTACATCTCTAATTGTTACGGACGGATATAGTGCGCGCAAAATAAGTTTGCGCGCTCTGGAAGCGTGCATAATATTGCCAGCTTGACAAATATTTTTCCCTTCGTTTAATGAAGTGATGTCTCATTTTACAAACTAAAAGTAATTGGGATTTATTAGCAAAATACAGTTGATGTGCTAGGTTATTTCGATTATGATATAATGTAAAAAAGGAAATTAAAACACAATAAAAATCTTGTAATGAAGAGAACTATAATTAAATGATTAACAAAGAAATCGAGAATAATGTGGGAATTTTAATGAATTGGTAACCCCATAAATTACCTGTCATGTAAGCAACGCGAGATCTAATTTTGGAAAACGGTAACATAGGCCCGTTATTGTCTCGTTTTTCTTCACAAGCACGTTTAACCTGCAAAACACTATCCCTGCCAGCACTTTTAATCACTTTCGGGATAATGCTAGTTGTTATTTACATGCAAAATTAATAAAAATACGGAGCACAAAACACTCCCTTGACACCTGACGTAAACAACAAAATGGCGACACACAATTAGTGCCGATTTTGGCCGCGCACAGACTTATCTTGCGCGCAATCTAAGCTTCACACATTTATTTTTCTAACCTAGCTAATGCTTTTGGCCGGAAGGGCCTTTACAGCTTCACCGTAGCTTAAGGGGCGAGTACAGAAGGCACTCGCCGCAAAAGGTAACTAGCACAAGGTAACAAGGTGACTAATAATTATTTATATCCTATACTTCAATTTTAGATTATATTATTTTGTTCAATTTCAATTAATCCATACATTTATTGTTCTCGAATACGTCTAAAACGCATTTACATAGTAACTCTTCTTTCATACTAAAGTCACCGCGTGTCATTCAAATTACTGTAACTTTTGATACAGTGGACCGATTTTAATGAAATAAAAATTAGATGCTACCCAAGAATAAGCTTTATAATTATCTTTTTGAGTTTTTTAAATATACTTGGTACTTTCTAATTGATACCTGCACAACCAAACAGACAGACAGACATTTAAAAAATGATAATAATGTTTTTAATTATCTATTTTTATTCCTTTGCAATAATTCTTTTTACAAAAATCGGAAATGTACAGACACGTGAAATTTACAATTTTATTATTAGTATAGATAGATAGATTTAGCGGATTATATTATCAGTTAAATATGGGTGATAAATAGACAGTAGTGCTATTTAACTCATACAATACTTTTGCTTTTAAAATCTTATCTGTATACTACATGTCGAAATGAAGAATGAATCGCTTTGTACGACAATGTCCCAATCAATCCGCCGTATCGCTTCAAACTGTGAACGTTTCAAAGCGCAACGTTAATGCCTGTGATAATGGCTGTGTGCCCTGCAAGTGGGTCACTAACATTGTTTTAGAAAATTTTATTAACGCAAGTCAATAGCAAAATGGCGTGATAATTTCAAAACTTTGTTACACGGAGCTTTTGTTGCGCACCCTGGTAGGCCCGAAGCCATACCTATAGTAGAGTTATGCAATCCTATTCAGGTTTAGTCCTTCTGTTAGCGTTTCCATTAATGTTTTGGTTATTAATAGGGCAAACAAATAATTTTATTGAGTCTTTACAAATGCGTGTACCTATGTATATTATAAAATGTCTCTCTATTAATCAATACGACTGTTAGATTCAGAACCAATAAACCGATTTAGATGATTCTTACGAAATTATACATCGATGGTGCGAGTCTATTATAAAATAATATTTTGAACACTATTTCGAATGAAATCAACGCATCACTGACCATAAAAGTGCGTCCTTTGTAATATTTCAGAGAAATAATGTTGTGGATTTTAAAGATTTAATCGATTTCTATTAAATTTGTTATAAAAGGTATATTTTGTCGAGGAAATAACTAACTTTATAGCTTAATAATAACTTTAAAAGGTATAGTAAACGTAGGGCTACATATTTTATCTACGCCAAACAAAACGGCCGAAGCACCACCTTTCAAATTAATAAATCATAATAACTCATAAAATTATGTGATATTATTCATTTATTTTATTACAAAATGGTCAAACTAATCAAAATCAAAAAACTGTCTTTTCGATTTGGGCCTTGAAAAGGTGCTTATGAGCGTCAAAAAACTACCACCGGTTCGAAAAAAACAACCCAGTCGAGAAGAGCCAGCAAGAAAACTCGATCTGATTTTTTTACATTTTTTTAAGTTATTAAAAGTAGACAGTTTATAATAACAATAAACGGTTTTAGCGGAAGCACGAAGAAGGGTGTCACTTGCAGACATTACTATAGTTCACGTAATGATCCACCCTGTAATAACCTTTTAGTATTAAAACCTGTTTGACGTAGTGTTTAAACTTATCGTCAGGTAAATCGGTAATATGCTTTGGTACCATGTTGTAATTTCACGTAAATGAAATTATAAACACCAGCTCCAATCGTAAATAGTACCTACGTACCTACGTAGTATACTGTTTACATGATTATAGATAAATGTAATTTATTTTTGTTACGTATAAGGTTCGATGGACTGGTACTGGTTGTGTCTCTGGCTTGAATTTCTGTACTCTTTCATGTAATATTTCTTATTGATTTGATATTGATACCTTTAATCTATTGCCTTATTTATATCATGGAAACGTAATATTATCCGTGATAGTTCCTTAGTAATTAATCTTGCATTAGTACATAGTTTCGGGCTGTCTTCTTTATTAATTAAAGTATCGCCTGGGTAAATTAGAACCCGTATGATAAATGACTTGAACGAACATAATTTATGTGCTAATGTTATTTTATAACCACTATATGATCCGCTATAATTTAGACTGTAATAATTAATAGAGAAATGTGGTCAGGGACTGTATTGTATTGCGCGTACGGTCATGCATAGAGAAGCTCTCGAAGTTAGGAGTGGCCGCAGACGTGTTGGTTTGTTAGTACGAATTAATTAATCAGGTACACAATTGTACTGACAAGGCCATTGTTGAGTTCTCGTAATAATTACCATAAACCTTAGTATGAGATAAATTAAATGAAGCGAAGATAACTTATTAGTAATATGGATTTACGAGCGCCTCGGCTTTCGTTGAAGGAAGTAACAAGGATGAAACCATAGCATATTGGTAGGGTGTTTCTAATAACACAACTTAGAAAGCTGTGTACAAGCACATATTATGGGTTCGCAGAAGCATCGCATGATAGATTCTTTAAGTTTGATGGGTTGCTATCATAATTTACATCGTCGCTTAAAAACGTAGTAAAATAGTTTGCGAAAAATTACAGAATATGGTTTATGAAATATTCTTATCAAATTGTTAAGGATTTCTATCCAGGCTATATTCGATCCTAGATATCAACAGTGTGCAGAAAGATCAAATCGAGCAATTTCCTTACAATCCTACAATCACAGTCTCAAATACTTTCTATTGTTTGAAAGCTTTTTCTTATGAAACCAATATGTTTTTATTGTGTCGGACATTAACTGTAAATGTCTGTAAGCTGTAACAGTTTGAAGAAATTTATGCTATTAGAGAAACCGTGTCGAAGTGATAGAAACGGTTTTACATTCTTTTGGAGACGAGAAACTCATTATGTGTCTGTGAAACACCACAATAAGAAAGTAATTGAATAATATGGTTAATATTATTTTGCTAAATTCGCTTCAAATGACTTTCTCCAGTCATGTCTAAAAAAACAGATAAAAAAATATAAATAAGTATAAAGAAACACAAATATAGATTACTAGAATCACAAAGTAAAGTATATTGGTGGTTTCGAAGCGATGATGGCGCATCGGGTAGTGCGGCTGGATTCCGCGTCAATCGACGCGGGTTCGATCCCCACCTATCCGACTTTAAAATCAGCCTGAGCTTTCGGTGAAGGAAAACATCGTAAGAAAACCATAGTATGGTGGTAGGGCATCATCACTTGAGAACCAGTACCTCTAGACTTAGTGTGTTTACCATCCTGTATCACATCGTCACTTAATATCAGGTGAGATTGTGGTCAAAGCACTGAACCTATTCCGTGTAGAAAAAACATAAATCAAATTATATAGGGGAAGATACTTGGTCAGGTATGGTATTTATACATTCCAGATGAAATCTTGCTCGAGAGAAAGCAAACGGCGAATAATTAGCAAGGTGGTAGATTAATTTAGCCCAATTGAATTGCACTCACCGTTTATTGTGAAGACACCATCGCAGTAAGTAGTAACATCAATGTGCGTACCTGTACATTCCATGATCAGTAGGCCAGCTAGCCGGAGGCTTGAACCGTCATAGATTTAGGCTGATTATATGACCACGTCTGTGAATAGATTATCAACGTTCTTGGACTATACCTCAATTAACATCAGTGCAGTGAATCTCCTAAGCTCGAATTGGAATTTTAAAAAAATTGGAATATCAGTAGCGAGAAGTAACTACAACATCCTAAATCTTGTCGGCAAGATCGGCTTGCAGAAATCGGATAAATTGCATAAATTACTACAGAACCTGTCAAGGATAATGATAATAATGTATTAAAGTATCCTTTCCGCTTCAAAAGTATGATGAAATTTTTATACAAGTCACAGAAATACGATAGCATTACATCTGCAACTGTTCACATAAATATACTCACCTTAGGGAATCGAACTTGCGACAATGTTGCTACTAAACGAACCGTCACAGAGAAATGGAATTTCCTATTGCAGAGCACGTAATAGGATTTCACCGGTACAACAAACAGTAAACGACAAAGTATCAAAATTGGCCTCAGGGAACGTGAACAATTGATGTTATTGTATATTGTAAATCTAGGTTAGGTTAATGTGGGTTATTTCATTACTTCTATATTTGATAATTTTGCCACTTTAAGGTTAACTTTGTTTATAAATGTTTTATAAAAAGCGGTTACCTTCGGGTTTTACTGTTGCAGTTGACAACGTTTTCAATATTTGTATGTAGTTTTTGTGGCTGATGCATAACCTTATAGTTTCATAGTTCTACGCGTTGAAGTAAAAATAATGTAAAACGTGCTTCGATTTTCAACAGGAGAAACTTTTGCATTCGCTGCCAGAGCGATAATGTAACACTTTAAATCCTTACACACTACACGCAAGCTTCATAGGATCTATAAGGAAACTTTGCAACTTGCATGTATTTAGTTAAAATGGATTTCGCGGAATTTGCACGGCGGTAACTCCCAAAGCCGAGGCTCTTAACCTGGTTATGCATTTGCGCTTGTCACCATTTTTGGGCTGACTGCCCTCGTCAAGCTATTAAGATCCATCACGGTAACAGCTTTACTTTGTTAGTAAAAGGGTAACTAAATTCCCAAAATAATCAACGACCTAGTTTTAGAAACAAAAGTGGAATTAACAAAAAAAAAACTAGGCAGCCATAGGGATTGTCGAGAGAAGCGTAAACTCAAAACTATGAAAAACCTATTTTTTTTATTGTTTAAATTTCGTAATTTGTCATTTAAAATTATTAACAGATAGTCTGCGTAAGAATAAATTTTATTATTTATCTCTGAACGCCAGCACTTGAACACCATCTTATACTTGAGACATACTATAGCATGTTGATGGTTAACGTTATAGTATTGGTAACGCGAATCTATAAGTGTTGAATCGCTCAAAGCCGTTAAATAAGTTTTAACTTAAAAAAAATACATAGTTTTATGACATATCAATAAGCCGCGTAATACTTAAATTACAATGTTCTACATTCAATAGGTACACATTGTGTTATTCTCACATAGAATTTATTTATATAAGCCCACAGAAAACAATCACATAAATATGTAAATTACAACGCACAGATTAAATAATAACTCTCAATCGTACGCCAGACACGGAACTGCATAGGTATCTATGTATGCATACACGTAAGTAGATAAAGCTCGTCCAATCGAGCCCAGTGGCAACGATCGCTGGCTGGTCACGATCCGGGGTCAAGACTTCCATAGAATATTATGTACAGATGAGTCGTGCGCACTGAACCGGATATTACTTGTTGGTTATTAATCATTTCATGGAACTAATTAGTTATTTATTTCTATCTTACCTTATTTCGTGATGGTAGGTATAACATAACATTCATTTATGTAAATTTATATAAGTAGTTTTAAACGTATTTAATTTATCAAAATTATTTTTATAAAACTTAATCTATATCTCTACTAATAAATAACATTGAAGTATCTATTTGTAATATAATATTAATGTACCTATATACGTTACATATACCAAAATATAATTTTTAATGTTTTTGTCTTTCTGTATGTTCCGGTTAATTGCCGGAAAGGCTCGACAGATTTTGACGGGACTTTTTCTATCACATAGCTGAAGCTACTCCGTATAACTTAGGTCACTTATATTTTTTCTAAAATTAATAGGGTTCCTCGTAAAACAACTTAAACCGCCTAAAATTATAAATAAAATTCGATTGTATGCACAGTCTTATTGGCAGATATTTGAATTTGTGAGAAATATCTTGGCTTTCTGTTTGTACCAAAAATAATGTAGGAAATAGTTAGGGTTCCTTTAAAAACAATGAAACTCCTAAAATTGTGAACAAAATACGATTCAAGGTCTCCATTGAATCAGAACGTTACTTTCCAATAATTATTTAAAAACTTATTACCCACTGAAGAATACTTGAAACGCGGGCGGAGCCGTGGGCACATAGATATTATAGATGTTTATGTTATAAATCTTCTCCAATTATGTCACCGGGAAAGACTTTGAATTCTATATTTCTATTTGAATCTATTTATTTAAATTATTTAATTAAGTTATTTACATAAATACATATTAATTTAATACTTTATGATTAAGAATCATGGTTTTTCTTAAGTATTGTTGTGCATTATAGAATCCGGTCTTGCATGTCCTATCTACATTTAATTATCACATTACTCTATGAGTGACGCGGCAGTCACGCCCTGTTCGTGCGATGCCCTTGCCCTATCAGTGCTATGTTGAGGCAGGCTCGTTGTTATATTACCACACTCATGCAAGTGCAATCAACTTTGTAAAGTCGGCTACTTTGCTATTTACGTCTTTCTAAGATTCAGGTTGGTTGAATAATCTTTGTTCGACTGAGGAATATTATTAGCGCCTGTTCCTGTGCTATGCCGTAAACCACTTATTCATTAATCTTTGTAGAATTGATTTGAAACATATATTATTTTAATTAATTTAATAATCATAAAAATCTATTTCAATTAGTATATAGGTACCAGAAAAGTTAGACATTTGCATAAGATTTATTTAGTAATAAATAATATTTATTTACAATGATTTCATATAATATTTTTTACTATTCAAGATAAATGGAGGAATTATGAAGAAATTGTTTAAAACTTTATTGAAAAAGAATTGTATTTGAAATGATTTGAATTGAGTGCTAAATTTAAAGTTCGATATTTCATTTGTTTTCGCAATCCAGTCTTATGCAATAGAGACTGTACCGTACCACCCCGTTTTGCAAGGTAACGAGATATGCTATAAACGAAAATTAATTCTAACTTGGCTCGAGGTACTAACTACGGATGTTATTGAGTATTCTAGCTTATTATAATATGTAAGAGTTGTAGTGGCAATATAGGAAATGACTGTTAATATTTTGATAATTATAAGAGATAACAAATTTGTGAATTCCAAGCGGGTCAAGCTGCGGGTACAACTAGTATTGAATAAAGTTTCATATTACTTCCTTTAATCAGCATAAAAAGTGTGCTATAAAAGTTATAACTACTCACCCTTAAAGGCATCGTTTGTTACCCATAATGGTATGCAAGCTGTCAAGTTACGTACGCCCGAAAGCGGCTTTGTACTTGAAATAACGTGTAACAATGCTATTATAGCTTAGTAAATGTTAGCCTATTTACCGCTCGAAGAACCGCTATGAAACATTCTCCTAAATTTATTTTGTTTCAATAAATGTTAACTTTTGTCTATTATGTCATATATTAACCCCAAAGTAAATGAACATTGTGAGGTAATTAGTCATCTATATATATATATATATCAATACATCAAGAAATACAATCCTTCCTCTTAAATTAAGATTTCAATTGTTTTATCACTTGTCGTGATTCCATAAATACCATATTTTTTTAAAAGAAATGAAATCTCACCTTAATTGCGATTTAATATATAAATTACAGAAATAGAAGTAAAATATTAACAAAGATCCAAAACTCTACTTAATACTCATTAATTTTTTTCGCTTAATAAAGAATTAATTAACAAAACATTTATTGGAATAATGAATAAATCTATACTAAGAAATAAAATGGACGTGTCTGTTTGTAATATTAAAATATATTTTTTACTACATACATATGAATGTATATACGATACTTATACTAAAAACTCAATTTTTAAAAATTTTGTCTGTCTGTCTGTATGATTGTTCCGACTAATCTCCTGAACGGCTAGACAGATTTGAACGGGACTTTGTTTGTTAGATAGCTGAAGTTGCTTCGCGTAACTTTTATTTTTCGAAAATAATTAGGGTTCCGCATTAAAAAAAACTCATAAACTTTTGAACAAAATCCAATGCAGTTGTCGTTTTTACGGGCAAGTGCTTGATTTTATGTGAAATATTTTAACTTTATCTTAATACTAAAAAAAATGAAGGTTTTATAAAAAAAAATAAAACACAGTGAAGAATATATGAAAGGCGGGCACACAGCTCAATCAATCAATAAGGCAAAAGGGGCAATCGTTCAATAATAACTATGATTTTTTCTTATAAAGTTATATAAAATCTTAGATTTCCGTGTACATAATTGCCAAGGAAATGTAACCTAGGAAATAATGAGAGTTTAAAACCAGCTTCGATCAGAAGGATTATTGATTGCGCAAGAAACTTATAAGTAACAGATATTGAGAAATATACGTAGGTATTAAATTGTTATTATTGATACTAAGAATGAAGTTCGAGTAATAAAAGCCAATGGAGTGCAACTGAAAGAGATGGTTACTTGAATAAGAGTAAATATACTCACAGAATAATATATAGTTTCGATCCTATTCATAAGATACAATCGTTTCCGAGTGGTCTTATGAAAGCAAAAAGGAGAAATATAATTTAGGTCAAATATCTACGAATGGCCCGGCGGCCTATTAGCGACAGACGCTTTGAGGGCGCTTCAGACTCTCCCTTATAATGAGGCGGCTGTGTTACTGCCCCCTACACAACACTACTCTAGATGCTCGTGTGAACCTGCTTATGAGCACTTACCGGGCGAGAGTTGCAGGTGTATATTACAAGGCTTCTACTGAAAACACTACGACATGCCTGTTGACATTTGCACAAAAGTTCTCTGAAAATTCATTTTTGTTGTATTATAAAGGGGTTAAAGAAATTATTGTGTTAAATTTTCCACTACGAAACGTAACTTTAGATTTCAGAATGCAAAATAACTGCAATTCGATTTGCTGTTAAATACTAATTAATGAGGACGAACGCCCATAGATGGGAATCTATAGATAGTTGCCATCATCACCATACTTACCAAAATCTGTCATGGTTTATAGTCTATAGATAAATGTGGATACACGTTGGTTTTACTTAGTCACTATTTAGTCTGATTTAATTGCCTTAAAAAATGCGACTGGAGACAGCACCTAGACTGTCAGCAGTCTGTGTGTCCCAACACTGCGATATTTTGGCCATACAGACTTAAATAATTTAGATAAGCGTGCACTAACAAGTAAGGTTAAAGGAAAGCGACCGAAGAAAAGATGCAGAAAACGATCAGACATTAAAGATCTACTCCTTGCTTCTTAATAAATCATAATAAATACATCTTCCTCTTCAATTCATCTCTATTTAAGATCATACATACATTCACTCCCTTTCTAAGGACATCATCTTTCACAAAGTCTATCCATCTTTTCTTTGGTCTTCCTCTTCCCCTAGAAACGTCCACATTCATATCCAATACCTATTTTACAACATCCTTTTTTACACGATATAAGCTTAGTGCTTTGACCACAATCTCATCTAATGTTAAATGACTACGTGGTACAGGATGGTAAACACACTAAGCCTGGAGATGCTGGTCCCTCTTCCTCCCTTAGCATTTCTTGCCCATACCAAGACCCCTGGTATTTACCTTCTCTGCCATTGGTGCCACTTTCAAACCTCCTCTAATTTAGTCATTACTAATCCTGTCTTTTCTTGTTACCCTGCACATCCATCTCCACGTTCTCATCTCGGCTGCACGCAGTCTCCTTTCATCCACCACCTTTATGGATCAATATTATAATCCATACAAGACGACAGACCGGATCATGCTCTTGTATATCTTCCCCTTTATTTATTATTTGCAGATCACAAGTGCTAGCTGTAACTGCAACATCTCCAATTGTAATAAAAAAAGAAATCCTTATGTATAAATATGAATTAAATCTGTAATATAATAGGCATGTATTATATTATCTCGCAACCAGCGTATAAAATATCATTACGCCACCACTACTAGGCACGAATGAGTGTGAATACATTCGTTTCTCCACGTCATATTATCTTGAGACTTATTGTGTGATTTATGTAAAGACAGAAGGAGCTTTTATATCTTTTGTAACTTGCGAGTAGCTTCTTGCAATTCTAACCTTACGTACTACTAAAAGGTCGGCTGTTATTTTATTATTTATTTTTTTGTTAACATTCAAATATTTGTTTAAACCTTATTCAGATTTAAAAATAGATTTTTAGAAATTTTCAGTAACCATTCATAATCATGCAGCGTATAATTTTTTTATGTTTCCTTTTTTTTAAACGTACTAAAAATTTATCTTAGTAAAAATGTGTAAAAGGAACAGGAACAACACTGTTATAAAATTACAATTTATTATTTTGAATTTATTATTGATCAAATTAATAATTAACAGATTAATGTAAGACTAAAGGCGAAGGATCTTTCATATATGATTTTCTATATGCTATAAGAGGTAAGCAAGCGTGGTAAAATTATTTTACGCAAACAAGTTTTAGCCACAACCTTGTAGAAAATAACTGTATTATTCTTACAGCAATGTGTAATTCTCTTTCAAAGATTAACTGTATCTTCTTATCAATGTTAGATACTTTCTACTCATATTTTTGACGGGACAGTGTCTGTAAGAATAAATGCAAAAACACTTGATTAAATTTTTATTAGGTTTTCTTTACGAAATTTATATCTTTAATATTAGAGAATTAAAATGATCTACATATAATTATTAGGCATCAAGACATTTTTCATATCTATTTATCAACAGATTTATTTAGGTTATAGTCAAATTTTATGTTTGTAATAAATGCTTAGTATGTTTATTTTATTTATCTATATAATTGTAAAATATGTAATATGAAATAACTTAATTTTATTGTTACAGGTAAACATGAAGATCAGACAAACTACCGATTTAACTATTCTGTTGGTTTGGTTTGTGTTGTGTCCAGTGTCTGTATGTAGTAATTAGTATCTATGTTATATCTATTATCCGTGTGCAAATGTTGTGTTTAATAATTAAATGGTGTATTACATTTGATATGAATAGAAAAAAAAATTGTTTGCATATAACACTAAATAACAAATATTTATGTCAAAAGTTCGACTTCTTTATTTGTGCAATGATAATTATATCAAACTATTGAATGGATCTTAATGTAGTCATAGCATGTTCGAGATAATGGTGATAAATGTCGATCGATTCTCTTGCTTATGTGGTCAACATTTGATACTTTTATTATTAAGTGAAACAGTTATTTATGTTGAACGTGTAAACAAATTTGTAGTCGTAAAAACGTTCACGGTAATAAGGTAAATGCTCTAAGGTATATTAAAGCAAATTATTACTCTATATTTTACAAGTAGACATCAAAAAGTCGACATTATGGATAAATTAGAAAGCTTCGCCGAAATGACTCGCGTTCATTAATCATTCGCGTTTCATTACGAGTAACGAGATTAAAACGATACGAGAGAGATATATTTGAAAAGATCTCAGCTTTATGTCTGAACCTACAGGCCATTTGTCGGTTTAATAAATTTATACCGTCTGACTTTTTTTTGTGTTTATTTTATTTAAAATTACTTTACTTCGAAATTCGCTACTATATTTTTTTTTGCCATTTTTTACACTCTGCTCAACCTTGATGTAAACAAAGAAGAATGTAAATTTTAATTCACTATCCCAACAATGGTTTTTCATATGTTCCCAGTTCTTCATATATTAGATCTAGTGAATGATCGTCATAATTTTAATATTAGAAGTAAAGACAAGTTGTCCGTCCCACGCTTTAGGTTAAGTAAGTCTAATAAAAGCTTTATAGGTAATAGTATTCGGTTTTACAATAAGATCCCAAGTAACATTACCGATTTACCTGACAATAAGTTCAAGTATTATGTCAAGCAAGTTTTAATCTCAAAAGGTTATTACAGGGTGGATCATTACGTGAACGATAGTGATGTCTGGAATTAACCCACGTCTCTGTGCTTCCGTTAACATTATTAAGACTATGATTTGTATAGTTTTTTTTTATATGAAAAAAAGAATGTATAATATTTATTAAAAAAAAATACAACCAGATCGAGTTTCTTGCCGGCTCTTCTCGGCTGGGTTGTTTTCCGAACCGGTAGTAGTGTTTTGACGTTCATAAGCGCCTTCTTAGGGCCTAAATTGAATAAAGATATTTTTGATTCTGATTTTGATTTTGATTAATGTGAATACGAATTTATTAGAACAAATTAAACAAACTAATTTAAGTAGTTTTTGTTGCTCAATACATTTATTAATTGAATTAATCAGCAAAGTGTCATGAACACAAAATAAGCTTATACAATATCGCCGACAATGTGGATTAAAATATAATTAAATTTTAATTTGAACATTAAAATCTCGTCACACGATTTAAATTAAGTGGCTTCATTTTTTTATATCATCATTTACTTGTCATCATTTAACCCTATTAAGATTAGCACAAGATAATTTCTGATGTCTTCTGTTATTTTTTTTTATTTTTTTTTATATACCACTGAAGTGGCAAACGGGGATACGATCTACCTGATGGTAAGTGGTCATCATAGCCTATGAACGGCTATAACACCAGAGACATCACGTGCGCGTTGCCAACTCAAGTGATTCCTGGGTTTGGGAACCCTACTGACCTGCGGGCTACCAGCGATAAACCGTTATATCAGATAGCCGTGCCCACATTTCGTGTCTGTACCCTCCATAAGCCGTGTTATAAACAGCGCCGGTCTCTCGCTGTCTGAAAATCGTATCTCCAAGCAGTTCTGGTGACCTTACTCACCACTTGAACACTACAATACAACAAAGTAGTGTTACTTGGCTGCATTCATCTAGAAAGTGGAAGTATTCTCTCAGTCGGGCTACTCCAGATATTGAGAGTGCTATATCCCACTATGCCCTCCCTCACGTTAATTTAGCTCTCATTTTAATATACACAAAAATCGTACCCATTAAGAAATTATCTACTCTTTATCGAACTTACTATAGCCTCTCGTAATCACATACCAGCTATAACTACAGAAAGTTGATCAGGAATTATTTACGATTTAATCAGTCGCTTTAACTGTTAAATTTTAATAATAACTATATATATTTTACATTATACTATGTACCTATAGTACTATGTGGCACTTTGATAGATGATTAGATTGATAATATTATAATGTGTTAGATTTTATTATTGATTATGAAATATGTTCAAAAAGATTTTAAAAATCGTTTCTCGGCATCAACGACCCCGGATTACGTTCTATTGTTCACCCACGCGTTTTCGCAAGCCTCCATTGCAGACGTTACTTAGCTTGTAAAGTTAATAATGATTGTGCATACTCAATGACACGCTTTCATAATGATATAAATATATTTATCATTAATTAATTCATAATTAAGAATAAATATAAACACACTAGATTAAATTTTAATTAAGTTTCCTTAATGAACTTACCCTAATATTACAGAATGAAATAATCGATATATAATTAGACAAAGATAAAACAGTTCAGGAGATTTTCCATCTGTGTTTGTCAACTTAATTTTTTTAATAAATATCATACTACATTTGTTGTGAGATAAAAAAGATTCTCATCTCCATAGACCTCTTACCTTTATTTAGAATTATGTTTACTCTTGATCCTTATGTTGTAATATGAGGAATTTGGTTCTAGGCGCGTTAAGAAAAAATGACGTATAGTACCAGACTTATGCACTTAAAAGGGCTGAGTGTCGGATTTGCACCAACCTACGAGAAGGGGCTACTGACTAAAATCACACTTAAGTGTTAACAAAGTCAACGTGGGCAGCAGGATCCGAATACACTTTTGTGTCCTTTAAGATGTATGTAATCTCTTATGTCCTTTCATGTATGTTCCATTGAAAATCGTTACTAAATATAGTACTGTTTAGGGCACGGTAAATTGACATGATATATTATATTTTATGGATACGTATACGTTTATCATAAATCAGGAACACCTTCGCTACGACTAAACAAAATGGTAAGCTATAGCTATAGTAAAGCCAATTTACTGTGTAGCATCCTTTAACAAATATTTGACATTTATTACGGCAATCTGACATACAGTCTTACGTTACCTTTACGATAAAGTAATAAGATTTCCTATAGAAAGTCTGTTCGCGCCGTTCCGTTGCTTGTATCTGCGTAAACAACCAGTAAATGTTACTGGTAAATACCAAATTCAGGAACAACTAATATTGTCTAGGGAACTAATTGACTCGAATTTCGTTTGGATCTATGAGTTTAACCCAGGCGATTGTGCCAGTTTGATTTATTAAGCAAGTTTAAACTTTAGGTCATTCTAATACTATCTAGGTTACATTTATTGATTGTAATGCTTATTAACTGAACTTAAGTATCGCTCACTTTGTACAGGTCTAATTTTGTTGCTAGAATATGTTGCAGTTACACAAATGTTCGTAAATTTCCTAACAACTTACACGAAGGGTTTAGTTTCCATAAAACTCTTTATTACTTTAAAAGTTTCTCGGAAATAACTTGAAAATAAAAGATAAAAATTCACTACACAGGAACTAATCAGCTATTTGCCGAATGAGAGAAAGATATGATTAGTTAAATCCATATTCACTAAGTCCGCAGTCGTCTCTTAATTTAATTATAACATACATTATAATTCTGTTATGCTATTGATGTGTAAAATAAAATATGCAACCTATTTTATTTTTTAATGAATGCTGTCCACAAAGAAAATTATAACAGACATCGATTCTGTGACGATAAGTAATGGTACCTACGTATGCTTACTAGAAATTAAAATCAGAGACGACGACGAACGAATAGTTCCAGAAAACTAATTTGTATGTACGTGATTCTGCCACCGAATAACTGGAAATGTGGCACAGCTCCCTTATCAATAAGATAGCACATAAGTGGATTTTTTTTATCAGTGTAGCGTGTATTGATTTTGTTGAGCACCGTACTGAATACAACACTTATATTATACATTATTTGTATTGAGTTTATATAGTTTAATAAATGAAAACCAAATGTATTTATATAAAGAGTTCCAAATGTCAAATTCGAATAGCATAGTTCATTTATGAAGTAATTGTATATGAGAGTTTTTATTTAGTTGACTTGTAAGTTGACAACTTAAAGATGCACTTTTTATAACTGTAATAAACTTCCGACTCTTTAACCAGAATTTCATCTGATGATAAGTGACGATGTGTTCCAGGATAATAGACATTTGTACCAAGTGTGCACTGGTTCTCAAATGAAGCTACCGAAACATATGCAAACCTTTAAAGTGGTAGCTAGCTAGGTAAACAAATGCCCTGCCACCATTCTGCAGTTTAGTTTTAGTTCTTAAAAAAGTTGAATGACTTATTTCATTCTTTTACTCCACTACCATCCAGACTCCATTGCTATACATTTCTAAAAGGCTCTGTGTAATTCTTCAGAACAGGTTCTTTGGCTTCTTCGGACATGTTATACGATCACCAAAATAGACTTGTAAGGGTATACAGGTAAGGGCAAACGATAATATATCATCGTTATATAGATGGGCAATGAAAGTAGGTAGAAGAAGATCGATGAGATGGTCGCTCGATTAACTCAAAAATGCAGCCAAAAGCAATTTATACGACGCTGCCCAGGCTATATGTGGTGATGAGAGTGGAAAGAAAAAGAGTATTATGTACTAAAATACTTTTTTACTCTTCAAAAGCTATTACTACAATTTTTTGTTATAACAACAAACAACATTGATAAATAAATCAGGATGATCCAATATGATTCTTTGGTATAAGGTTGGTGCTTAAATTCTACGTTCACTAACAAAGGGTACAAGTTTACCGAACGGCCATTCAACGAACTATTCAACGACCAACGAAGAACTATTGAACGAATGAATCTTTTGAAAGCAGCAACTGCGGCCTCTTAAAACCTCGCCATATCTATGAAACACAGCTGGTTCTATCTATCAGAAATTTTAAAATATTTTCAAAGTGAATCCTACGTAAAATTTGTAATTTAAAAACGAAAAATCATTGGTGGTACTATTTTCTATTAGTTTATGATATTATGTTATTAATTTGGATGAGCACGGCCGAGGATTAGCTGCATTGACGTGAACTGTGGCCTATGTCCAGCAGTGGGCTAACACGGCCTGAAGAAGATACTATTTGATATAACAAAGATATAAAATAATTATTGCAAATATGAAGAAAAAAACTATGAGCAATTTTTTTATTGATAGCACTAAAGCTATAATAACGTTAATGGCTATTAAACAAGACATATAGAAAAGAAGAAGACATTGAACTGTTTTTTTATATTTACCTGCTTATAAACAGCTAAAATATATTTTACTAAAAGACTTTATTCTGAAAGCGCTGATTTTTGATGTCAAGCTATTGTTATAGAAGTTTATAATTGCAAATGATTATAACAAAGGATCCTGTCAACTTTTTTCTTCTTGTAATTATTGTATATCCATTATTAATTCAGTTAGTTGTTCAAAAAAGCTATTAGTAGTAGTTAATTATCAAAAGTTCAGACTCTTCCTCCTGACACTGTTTGATAAAAGTAATGAGTATGGCACAATTAATGTTGTATGGGAATAATGTTTTTTTTTTTTTTTTTACTTCATTTCTACATCACTCAATTAAATAGCATTTATAAGAGATATAAATGTAGATACAAACGACAAATACTCACAAAGCCAAGTGACTTTGTCGCTCACCGGCGCGTCACTAATGACCCGCTTTGATCGTTCGCTCGACAACTGTGCGATAAACTGTTACTCAATGGCACTTTTTTTGTATTATTTATTCCTACTACATTACTTCTGTGACGTAACAAAGAGCGTTGTGAGACAACGTATGTTGATTTTAAATTGCGAACATGTTTCGTACGAGACACGCATTATTAAAGATAAATGTCTAGTCTGTAAGCGTTATTTTAAATTTGGTAGTAAGAACACGGATTTACGTAACAGGGGTCAAAAGTTAATAAATACACTAGTCTTTTTCTTAGTTAACGGCAATCTGTGAGCTACATACATAGTACTACCAGCGTCGTAACACTATAAATCTCTAGCAAAACGGTGACCATCTTTTTAGAACCTTCCAGCGAATTTTTGTTTGCACCCCAAAATTCATGCTCGTTGTTATTATTTCTAATACACTTCTATAGTATTTATGAAATATCAATAACTTTTACATATGAAATATCACATCTAATGGTAATTTAGGACGAAATAATGCAATAATGCAAATAATGCAAAAATAACTAATCGGATACCGCTAAAACACTCTTAACTTCACTACATTTGACATATAGTATTAAATGTAAACAGTGAAGCGAATTTTAACTCAAAAATCCGTCATCCATTCAACCGAAAGACGTCCACTGCTGGAACCAAAGGAGGGGTTGCCATAATCATCAGGCTTGGCAGGCGGATTGGTTATTGTAGTCAGGTGTTTATGGTACACAGAGGATCCTGCTGCTCATCCCCTTCTTTTTTACGACCGCAACAGCGTATACGTGGAACAGGGTCTTGGGGGTCACGACTAGCATACTTCCGCAACCCTGTCCATGCGCCTAGATCTCCCGTAGATGTTATGTCCGGGGACTCTAAATTTGGGACGAGATATTTGTTCTCCCCCACACTTTTGTGAAGCAAGGGCGCCTGGGTCCTCGCAGATGATAAGCGGGACCCTCCACTCGAAAGAAGTGGGTCTTTCTATATGCTTCTAGTAGGAAGTAATGGGGATCATACGTCCTTCCACCACACGGTAACCACGCTGCCCATCTCCTGCTTTATCCCTTATTCGCCTTTTACAACACCAATGTGGAGAAGTAGAGTGGTGCTATTTTTATTTACACGGTATTGGGCCAGTGTTTTGATCACAATCTCACCTGATATTCAGTGACGATGTAGTCCAGGATGGTAAACAACCTAAGCCTAGAGGTACTGGTTCTCAAGTGATGCTACCGAAAACACACCTATTGGTATTTGGCGATAGGTTTACAAATTTGAGGGTAGTAGCTACCCAAGCGGTCATTATTTAAATATGCCCTACCACCATGCTGTGGTTACCTCACAATGTTTTCTTTCACCGAAAGCTCAGGCTGATTTTAGAGTTGGGCTCAAACCTGCGTACATTGTGGAATCCTGTCACACTATCCACTCCGCTATCATCGCTTCATAATCAATATTAAAATATCGCCCTTAAATTTTAAAATCATAATCTGATAATTGAACCTATAAATATTTAAAACGATCAATTCATTTTGAACGGTAATAAAATTCGTTAATTATCACAAAAACAATTCATTTACCGTCTCGATTCGAACGTATTAAATATTGAAATTAATGGAAATATAATCGAATATACACCTCAGTGGTCGTATCGGAGAGTATTCTGTCGTTCTGTGAATTAAATAGCTCTATTAAAACAGGCCTGAGGATTAAATGGATTACAAAAGAGCTTTTTTGAATGAATGAGTGAGGATCGAATAATTCGGAACGGATACTGGCAGTACCAGGTATATTATTTACTGGTTGTATGCTCGCGGCTACGCCCGTGTTTCACATATTCTTGCGTTTTAATTTCTTTACACGAAACCCTAATTATTTTCGTATTTTTTTGGTAATGAGATAAATAAAACTATTTGTCACAAATACAAGCACTTTGCCGTAAAACTAACAATTGAATCGTCTGTTTTCCAAATTTGCTCTATTTTAATTTTTTTATGCGGAACGCTGATTAATTAACCGAAAAATTAAAATAGCCTGAGTTACGCGGAGTAACTTCGTCTATATATTAAAAAAAGACCCCTTGAAATTGGTCCAGTTGTTCCGAAAATTACCCGCAACAAACAGGCAGACAGTCAGACAAGTATTTTAAGAATTGTATTTTTTGGCATAGGTATCACATACAATACATTCAAATGTTTAGTAGAATTTTTTTATTTTAACATTACAAACGGACACTTTAATTTTTTTTATTAGTATAGATTATGGACTGATTTTTATAATTTTTGATTTATTTTTTTCATACAGTTTGTTGTATGGAACGATCTTCCGGTGATATCTCAAGAACGGGTTGATTTATTTTTTTTATACGAAAATTTTTGTGTTTGGTTTTAATCCGTCTCTCGGGATCGACATTTCCTTGCGAGTTGGAAGAAAATCTAATTTACGGTACGATACGAAGCTGGTCCGGACTAGCAGTCGTTGATAATAAAATGTACTAGCGCTCAAACATTATTACCCAATTTCTTCATTATAATCAAGTATATGAAAGCGTTTCAGGGAATAAAGCCTCGTGGGAAACAATTGACCAAGCGCACAGTTTGCCGCCCCGCGTCAGTACCCCAGTTCAACGACACGCGGCTCGTTCTTTATTTGCGTAATTACTGACCGACGGTTCATTCGCTCAATAATACTGTTGTATGCGGGTCGAAATTGATTTATACGACGCCGTGCATCTACCTAACATTTCCAGACTGAGTTAGGGTTTTATTTGTTATGCAATCTCTTTTCGTTTTCTGCTTCATCCATACTTTTTACCTCATTTTTTCATTTTTTTATAAAAGATAGCGTGTCCCTATCTGCATTTTTCTTTGCTTATAACTTAGGAACCACTGGGTTGATTTGTGTTATTCTATTTCAAAATCATGTGCACCAGGTTTTAGAATGATATTTTTTTTTAAACTATCTATACTAACAAAGAAAATTGAAGTGACTGTTTGTAATGTCAACATAAATATTTTTACTTAATAGATATGAATGGATATAAGATAAATATTTTAAAAATACAATTTTAATTTATTTTTTTCTGTCTACCCGTCTGTCTGTCTGTTTGCTCCGGAACGGCTTTACCGATTTTGGTGGGAGTTTTTTTGATAGATAGTTAAAGTTTTACAGCGCTACTAAAATTAAAACTAATGAAATTGTAATTTAAATCCGATTCAATGTACAATTTTTGTGAGAAATATCTTGCATTATAGTAGCAAAAATTGTAGGAAAATAATCAGGGTACCGTATAAAAAAATTAAAAAGTATATTACGCAATGAACGCGAACGAAATATATGTAACGCGGCACACAGCTAGTCAAAAATAAATAAAGCATAGACCGCCCTGCCCACATTAGTGGTTGAGGACTGTAGAACATATAATCCCAAAATTGTGACACATGTTGATGTTGATGATATAAATCGCTTACTCATGGAGTGTGGCAAGAATAGAACTGGAAAAGAATTTTTGTGGAACTATCTAAATTTAAGAAACCAAAACTTAGGAATTTGACAGATTATATACTATCAAATGAGGCCAAGAGATTATTTGATTTAGTAATATTAACCCACCAGCAATCCCCTTGATCAGAACTTATGTAAAACAATTGAACGAATATTTAATTTTGTTCCTTTAAATAAAATCTTCTTAACAAAATTAAATTTAAAAAAAACCATAGAACATAATTCTTTGTTGTCATAGATATATCCTTTAGATAGTTATGTCCTTATATGTTATTACATTACGTAATATGTATAATAAATAATGCATAAGTGAAGTAAGTCAATAAAATCACCTGATAATGAATTACTCTCTTATTTACTTAAATCATTACATATTTAGTTAATGGGATGAATATTTATACAGAATAGGATTTCTCAAACGCGACATCAAAGCTATCCGATATAATATATAATATCCGAATATAAAACGATTGACATATAACATAAAATAACACATGCATATGAAAAAAACCATTTTAGTACTTCTTATAATAAAAAAAACGTAATATGCATTCAGTAGTACATTACACAATATTCTCATTTGGCGAAGCGTCGTTACAATTTAGGGCTATGGGAGAGAGAGATGTAATAAAAAAAAAGTTGCACAAAAGAAAATTGTATTTCGTCGGAATACGTTCTGACAAAAAAACGTTCTTCATAATGCGGCGATTACTAAGCTGCGTCGAGAAATGGGACTGGAGATTTCCTTTTAGGACTGTCTGTCTTATGGACTACCATGATATTTTTGAAGTAAAAAGTAAGGTAATCTAATAAAGCGTCAGCTTTGTCAGCGTTAGGATGTAAATATTACGAATTGGATTAGATACTTAATATTTATTTGTACAAGAATCATACTTATTTATATTCAAGTTGTTAGTTTTTATTACATTTTTAATCACACGTGCATTTACTAAAACTTGCCGATTAAAACGTACATCTATTTTCGTAATTTATTTTACTAGTAGTGGATAGTTCGATTTTTACTATTGACAGAGTTATAAAATGGCGTTGGAACGGTTGAGAGAGTGTTTACAAAAATGCAGGCCTGACCTTTGCCAAGCAAATAGCCCAAGTCCTGGGGAGGGCGAAGATAGCAAAGATGAGATTGCGTCCGGTGCTGGACTCGACGTTGCTGATACGAACAGGACTCATTATTTACAAAACGTACATGCATTCGCAGTTCCTGTGTGCAAACTAAACAAAGCCTCCACGCTCAAGAGAACATCGCCTTTAGGATTATTACCAAGCCCCTCCGCTATATCAGTAATGAAACCATAACACGCGATCTATATTGGGTGGGCCTTGATGCCTTCATCCGGAATCTAGCCACGTCTCTATTCCGGCGTGCAGACGCGTCGAGCTTTCCTCTAGTCAGAGAAATAGTTACGCTTCACGCTCGCCCGCCGGTCAAAAGAACGAAGCCCTCGCCACGCAATTTGAACCAACACAGATAAGAGAACCAACCGCCTAGTAACCGGAGCATAAATTTCCGTGACCGATTCGTAGTCGTCGAATAATTGATTAAGAGAGCAGCCATGATCGAGCTACGGTGCGGTCTGTAGTAAAAACTTTGGCTAACAATGAACCTTATTCGAATGTAGAACGGATTGAATTTTATGCATAAAAGAAGTAAACAATATACAGCCGATGATATTATAACCCATTCAATTATGTAAATTTGGTACGCTAACATAATTTTATTAATGTAAACGGCTTTTAAAGGATCACCGGATGAATATACGCTATGTACTAATTTTTATGATAGTTTATTGCTATTAATTTTAATATTTTGGTAGCCGTTTATGTACGCAAGTTGCGAATTCGCAAACATCAAAGCCAATAAATAAATTTACGTATATAACGAATTTCATGTTTCAAATCATCTTTGAAATATTTAATTCATAATTTTACTCTAAGGTACGATATTACTCTGTAAACCGGTAAAGGTTCGGGATCTAAATGCTCAATTTTAAATGAATGAAAATCTGACTCAGAGTCGAAAAGCTTTCAGAGAAACGAAGCGGGTTGTGGCCGACCCATTTTTCCCATTCATAGGCGATCTCGTGAAAGAACTCAGGCAAAGAAAAAAAAATCACTCGGAATTATCCGAGTTAACTCCGCGTGAAATCTTTACATTAATCTCCTGACTGGATCCTTTTATTCGACAAGAAAAATTGTGACCAAATTAAAGTGACTCACTACAGGTATCATCAAGAGATAAACTAAATGATGACAACTTTTAGTTTTAGGAAGTAAAGTATTTTACGAATATCCCTTTTATCCGCATTAATGGGTCGTAAGCAAGGTTTACTTATTTGCTTTTCTTTATTTTAATGCTTACGTCATCGTGTGATGAAGATCTTTGTATATTAATGTTTACAAGAAGAGGGGAGAGTTAAAAATAACTTAAGTAATACTTGCAGAATCGATGATTTTGAGACGTGGTGTTGGCGTCGAATGCTTCGGATTCCGTAGACGGCATTTCGCACTAATGTCTTCCTATTAAAAGAAATGCGACTAGACAGCACCTAGACTATCAGCAATCTGTTTGTCACGAGTTTGTTTCCTACTTTAAATGTATAATTCTTAAATGTACACTTTTCTTCTCAATTTATGAAGCTCGGCTAATATAAATATACTCAGTGTGCAAAAAAAAAAAAACGAAATGGATTCACATCTCGGGACAAGTTAGTTCAATATACTTGTAAGCAAGGTCTAAACGCGAAAGGTCTGCCGCGGCCGTGGGTCGGCGTGTGCGCTGCGTAAGGGAATGCAGTCTTCAAGAATGCAACCCATCAAGTTTCACTGGATCTTTTGGTGGAATGAACTTGAGCGAATTTACTGGATTTTCCTTATTGCCTAATTTCAAACTTAAAGCAACTTTACACTCGGCTTACTATTTTCTTTTGGCTTTTAAACGAGTATTGAATCCAAAAATTCGGAATAATTTTTTACCACTAAATTGACTCACAAGTATCGTTTAATTTAATGTCTGTTTAATAATCTTCTGTTCTAGTATATCTAAACTAACAGTTTTGATATCAATAATTTTACGCTACAACGTTATAATAAATTGTTTTTGTGCTTTAAATTGTGCTGAGAAAGCACGACCAGCTTTTTTTTTGGGTGTGAGTGCATAAAAGTGGTAGACCAGTGCAAATTTTGTGGAATTATCTTCGCACTAAATCTACGGTGGTTAGGAGAAATTAACGATCTCAAGTTCACTTATAGAATCTAACTGCGAGTCATATGAAGGGGTGTGTTGTGCAGTGTAATGCACCTTATGCTGGTGCATGGTAGTGTCATTATATCACGCTGGTTGTGGGTACAGAAGCTGCTCCAATTGGAGATCGGAGTACGGATCCTTAGCAGCTGCTGGAGTAGGATTAAAAATGTTAAATTGTTAGGTAATGTGTTTCAAGAGTGATCATTTTTATGCCTGCTTCATTCACCGTTACTTTCATTTTATTACATACTAGCTGTATGCCCGCGTTTCATATACCTTTTACTGCATTTTATTTTTTTTTTATACGGAACCCTATTATAAAAAAAAAACTTTTACTACTATGATTAAGTAAAGATATTACTCACAAATTCAAAATCTGCCAGTGAAACTGTGCATTGAATCGGATTTTATTCACAATTTCATGAGTTTTAATCTTTTTACGCGGAACCCTAATTATTATCGAAAATTTAAAAGTAGCCTAAGTTTCGCAGAGTAACTTCTACTATCTAACAAAAAGAATCCCGTCAAAGCCGGTTCAGCCGTTCTAGAGATTACCCGGAACAATGAAACAAACTATTGTTGGTATAGGTATCGTATATACATTCATATCTAGTTAGTAACAAAATATATTTTGACATTACAAACAGAGACTTCTAAAATTGGACCTGAAAATACATTAGAACCATTCCTTTTACTCAAGAAGAGATATTTATAATTTATTCTTATCATAAAATTTTATATTTTTCTTTAAAAATAATTCCTTAACAACATTAACGTTTCACAATGCGACATAAAGTATTATAACAGTTGGTGGTAGTCTCAAACATTTCTTTGTATTGTTCCCTGTGATTTATACACCAGTGCGGGACTGTTGTAAAAATAATTCGATAAGCAATGCTATTTTATTTATTTTATTGCGAACTCATTATTGTCCGATGATGAATTTCGACCTTCGGGTAAATTTACAACATTGTTTCAAACATTGTGTTACTAAATTCGTTTACTAAAATATTTAAAACATTCATTTCAGATGACGTTTTAACGTCACTACATGCAGTAAAGAGACAGATATAAGAAGTGATTTTGAAGCAATACACTTTAATTGAAATGTAAGAACGAATGTCAATTTTATACTTTTGCAATTATAATAGTTATGAAGTTCATTATCATATGAAAAAATGTCGATTTCTGAAGACGACTAATGATTTATGTTTAATAGAAAGAATGGAGATATTTATTATCGGATAATAAATATGCTATCGGGTAAGAATAGTAACACCCAATATCTTCCCGTGGGTGTCGTAAAAGGGATAAACCAGGGGATGGACAGCAGTATCCTCTGAGTACCACAACCACTTATTGCGATCGGATACCCAACTGTCAAGCGTGGCGATTATGTCAATACTCTCCCTTGATCTTTGAAGGAAACCTATGTCCAGCAGTGGACGTCTTTCGGTTGAACTATTCAATTCAATTATTCAAAACATATTTCACAAATATTAAAATTTGGTAAAGGTGAGAATTTTGAAATCAAATACGCTTAATGTATTCAACGCTTAACGCCTAAGTAATTGTTGGCATATACCTCCGTATCTAGCGTAATCCTTGAACCGTTCACTCGAGTATCGAATCGGCTCAATTGTCAGTTTCACAACCCACAAGTGGGCCAAGTACGCTTCCTTTCTGTCTGTTCACCGTTCTTGTTGCTCGTTACGATTCGTGTTATTAGATACCGAGATGACAGTATTAATATCTAGTTAAACTCAAAATATGAAACATAATTTATTAGATTTTATCATTCAAAATTGTTCTTTCGTAAGGTGGTTTCCTTAATTCTGATTTCGTATGAGTAAAACACAATAATTTTTTTAATATTACAATTGAAATTAAATGTCAATATTCAAGTTTTGAAAAATGATTAAAAATATATTGTTTTTATAAACATGAAGTTTTATTCTAAAACTGAGCTAAACTAAGGTGAGTGCCCGTTGCTGAGCCCGCGTTTCATATGTTCTTTACTGCGTTTTAATTTTATTATACGGAACCCTATCATTTTCCTTAATTTCTTTCGGTACTAAGATAAATTAAAAATATTTCTCACAAATTTAAATACTTGTCAGTGAAACTGTGCGTTGAATCGGATTTTACTTGAAATTTAATTCCTTTTTTTTACGCGGAACCCCTCACTGATTTCGAAAAACTAATGTACCCTAAGTTACACGTAGTAACTTCAGCTATCTAACAAAAAAAGGCCTGTCGAAATCGGTTCAGTCGTTCCGGATTTTACCTCAGAACAAACAGACAGACAGACAAGAATTTGAAAAATTGTATTTTTAGTATAGGTATCGTATATAAGTACATTCATATATAATTAGCAAAAAAATTTTATTTTGACATTACAATCACACAATTCCATTTTAGTTATTAGTATGGATAATTTAAAAATGGAGTTGCTTTTTAAACTTCTATAAAAATCGCATAAAACACACTCGCTTTACTTTAAAATTGCTGAAAATATAACCTCGAATATTACTAGTTTTTATTTGTCAAGAAACAACCTCGTTACAGAAAGAAAGCGAATTTCCAGCGCAGTGTACCTTTCTTAAATGGCCCTCAAAAAATATTTTCCCTTTGTCGGCTAAATTGGAAATTATTATGGTTTAGTGCGTAAAGAAAAATAATGCCGGATATTATTAGGAGCGGAGTTGAAAATGGAAATATTAAAGAAAGAAGGTGTAGTAATTTATTAGCACCAAATAAATACAAGTTACTAATCTTAGCATATATGTGGAAGTAAAAAAACGAAACCAATTGCATAGAACCAAATGCCCTGGTGAAAAAACAGACCTTTTTTTTTTACACGGTATAGGCTCAGTGCTTTGATGTTAAGTGACGATATGGTCCAGGTTGATAAACACACTAAGCCTAGAGGACTAGGTTCTCAAGTGATGCTGCCGGAACACACCTATTGGTATTTGGCGATAGGTTTTCGAACTTGAGAGGTGTTAGCTAGTCAGGCGGGCATTGTTAGAAAATGTTCTGCTGCTTATCTGTTTTTTACGTAAGTAAATCTTAAATGATGGAAGTTAAATCTTGTTATGTTCATAAATTCAATTGGTGAAAATCATACATTTTGTTTCTTCAATATTATATTTATCACGAAACTGGAAATTATTTTTTGTAAATTTGGCAACACTATACGAACAAAACAAAGGAATTTAGGTGAATTCACGGCAAATTCCGATTGTTTTGTTTGGTCAGGGCTCCAGGCCCGTTGAGTTTGAAGGTTCCGGTTCATAGCAGCGTATAACCGTTAAGAAGCTACATCACAGGAAAAAATTATCTTACATAAATAATTATTTCTAAAATCCGTGTGACTTGTAAAATTATTTTTTTGGGTTACAGTTTTTGAGGTGGAAACTTCTTTAGCTTTCTCAAACACGGGTTTAATTAATTGTGGGCGAGATGCTACAGTGTGTTAAGCATAAGATAACGTTTCAGTGGTGAGATTCATACGCTTTTGTGTTGTCATTTCTAAAATATATTCCCATAAATTCCCGAAACATATGTTCGAGTCGTAACGATTACTACTCAATTATCCTGTTGGTTGTCGTCATAAGATTATTAGAGTACTCAAACTCAGAACTGTTTTGCGTGTTTTTTTTAATACAATTAAAACGTTAGGAACACTAATTTTCATGCAACGCTCCAGTAAATTGGCGGCTATTTTCCAAAGAACCGTCTAAAGAATCTTGTGGCACAACAAAATTCGCGTTCAGTGTTATTTATTATTTCTAATATACTTAGAAATATCAGCAAAATTATCGTTTATAATATAGGGTCAAATACATACACAAATACACGAATAAAGATAAAAATGAACACATGGCCAATATGCCGCCAAAAGCCCCCAGTTAACAGCATATTATCCAATGATAAAAAAAAAAACATTGTGTGAATCAATCACTGTGATTTTTAACTTACACAGATAATCAATTTTTGAAACCTTGAATCAGAATCGTTTGAATTTAGAATTATCTCTAAACATTCACTTCGTGTCATGAAAGAAATAAAGACGATCGTTATATAAAAGAGTATTTATATACCTACGTTATACTTTTCGGTAACTTTTCATGTCGCCCTCACCATTCAGTACATTTGATTGACGAATTGATGAAAAGCGGCCCGCTGATAGCTTATCTAACTTCGGCGCCGTACATAAATCACTCTGCGTGACCGTTTTATGGCGGGTAGAGGAGATTCACATTTAGAACGTTATTTTAGAGATGCACTTATTCGCGTGTTTCGTTATTACAATCTTGATTAAACGTGACAGATATTTTAACATATTCAATATATTAAACTAACTTAAATATTATAATTATATATTTCTTATTACTCTAATATTTTATTTTGTTAGGTTTTCATGCCATAATCTCAGCACATTTGTTTTTTGAATTTTTGGTATCGTTTTTCAGTGTAATATCAATATAGACTTTATTAACTTTTCCGGTTAGGTCAATTTAGAAATATTTGAGATGAAAGCAAAACAAAGCTACTCAAACAATTTCATTAGTAAATAATAATATTAATTACGAACTGTGTATAATTTAATATAGAAGCTGTGAACTTTCTTAGAATTTTCATTGTACAAATCCGGAATACTAAGCGGAATGGAGTCATTACGGGATTTGTTATAAATATAGAATTAAAAAAATCCAATTCTAAAAGATTTATCTGGACACTAACGAGGTCTTTTACGAGGCCATCGTGAATCGGTTAAGTGATATTTAGAAACATGGCGGTTTTTTACCTGACCGCAACATTTGTCATTGCCCGAGTAAGGGGGACTAAGTGCCGAGGGGATGATCTGTCACCTTGATAAACGACCGAGTCTAATGCGAGAGAGCTCTTTCAACTATGCTCCGTGATGTTATTAAGTATACTTTTATATTTGGAGTCGTAATGTCTTTCAGGCTTTCGACTTTTCATAATACATATACTACGCTTCTTTTTATGTAGTCACTGGGATAAATTTCTGTTACGCAAGTCACTGTAAAATGCATGTGATATTTTTGTTTATACTGTATTGGGTTTTTGACGATTATCTGACGTGATTATAAATGTGGACGTGTTCTAGGATAAGCCTAGAGGTACTTACTGTCTCTCAAGTGATGCTGCCGGGACTCACCTCTTGGTATTTGGCGACAGGTTTTCAAACCCACAACAAACAAAATTAATACTACCACTGTTTTGGGAAACAACCCAGTCCTCGAGAAAAAGCCGAAGTAATGTAAGACATTTATTCATTAATTTTCTTGTTTCAGGCCGGGTTTTAATCCTGTAAACATATTAAGGTAATATAACTTAGACATAGTTGTGATGAAAGACGTGGCAGCTGGGCTATTCTGAAACAAAACAGATAAATAATTAACAAAATAAACAAAAGAAGTCAATATACAAAGAAATAAATAATAAATAAATAAATAAACAAATAAATAAGTCAAAACAAAAACAAATAAATAACTAACCTAAACAAATGAGGAAGAAATGAGAGAAGGATAACACAGAACGTCTCAGCTGAAGAGAGAGATAGAGGGAAGAACGTTTAATTGGTGGACGACCTGCACCAAGACTGCACAAAAAAACATAGCATAAATGATGACGACATTGTAAAAATGCCTTCACATTTAGCAACAGCAAAAAACGGGCAGGTCTCCCATGTGGCAAGCGAGCTTCATTGTAACAGATTTTAAGTGTAAAATCAAGTGCAATAGCAGTAGGAACAGAGAGTGGAAAAAAAAAAGTTGATAAAAACAGAATGAAGAGTACATCGCAATAAATAAAGGATAGAAGAGTGGAAAACAGAATAAAAATAAAGATCAGATGACAAAATAAACTTAAAAATAGTGAATCAAGAAAGAAGTAATATTATTAAATAATTAAATAGAACATAAAGTAACAAAATTCGTCAAAAATACACTAAAATTAATGTAAACAAACTTGTAAAAATAATAAGTAAAAAGAAACCACACAAAAGGAATAAATAGAAACAGATATACAAGGTCTCTGATTACGTTAGAGGTTGCGGCAGATACGTCTACAGGCGTATCACTTTAAAAAAAAAAAAAAAAAAAAAAAACTTAGACATACTTAATAATTATGACTATAATATTGACTATGAATCCTCATTAAAAAATCCTAAAAAACCCGTACTAATTGTAGAGACGTAATACTTAGGATGCCTTTTGTCTATATACAATTAGGTATAAATAATGTGATTGATCGACCTATGTTTCTCAGTAAAATCAATTTTCGTGTGACATGAAAGAAATATTTGCAAAAAAACTTACATCTAGTTTAGTATTTTCAAAATCAGCTGTATCCAAATTTGAAAAAATAAGTGTAATTAATTGTACCACTCAAATTTACTGTTGCATTTGCAAATGTCATAATATAGGGCAGTGGTGATCTTGTAGAATAATAGGACTTTCTTTAATAGATTTTTATGGAATAAAGCGGTCTTTTTACATAAGTAACAAAATATTATTTTAATCTACAGAATGTTTTTTAATGTCAACTTTGCTGTTTTTGATCCTAGTGGACTTATAATTAATTAGCACCTTTTGAAACAAGCTAAGTAGGAAATTCATTAATAAAACGTCAATGTAAATTTTATTACAACGAATTCAGTATAATAATCCTTCTAATCCTCTTGCAGTGTTTAAAAAAAATAACACAAAAATGTGTTGATAGCACAGTGGGTAGTGAGGCGCGATTCCATGTTAATAGGTACGGGTTCGATCCCGCTTATACAACCCTAAAATCAGCCTGAGAGCTTTCGGTGAAGGGAAACATCGTGAGGAAACTATATCATGGAGGTAGGGTCATTTCTAATGATACCCGCCTGGGTTAACTATCACCTTCAAGTTTGAAAATCTGTCGTCTAATACCGATAGGTGTGTTCCTACAGCATCATTTGAGAACCAGTACTGTTCCAAAAAGACCAAGGTTTTACTTGATATGTTAAAAATATGTAACTTCTAATTTTAAAAATAGTACATTCTATGTCAATCTAAAAATAAAAGAAGTAATAAAATATACAATGCAATAGTAAGATGCTTTTTATTAATAAAGTAAAATGACCGTAAATATTTAAAATAAATAAACGTTCCCAAAGCCCCACAACGTGGCGACCGTGATAATAAAAGTTCCTGAAAATAATAAACATAGAAAAAAACACAACGTGGCGACCGTGATAATAAAAGAGCCTGAAAATAATAAACATGGAAAAACACAGGTCAGTTTTAAGAGGTCAATTTACAAAGAAAGCAAATATATATTGGCGACATTATTAAACGCAGAAAAGAATTCTCCAACTGAATTTGAATTGAAAGCAACATATAAAGGACTCATCAATATTAAAGAATAATTGATAAATTAGATGAGGAAATCAAAAACAAAATATTACTAGAAAGAAGACGAGAGTTTAATTGAAAAAGAATTTGACGAAATTGAAAAATATGAGTGTAGATGGTTCCTCTTAGTTGAGAAATATAATTCCCTATTAAAATAAAATATAAAGATAAAAAATGTTCAAAGAAGAAATATTTTCCGTTGAAGTAGATTTGACTATCAGAGTTATTAAAAATGGAAGGTAGAAACAGAGGACCGTATTGGTATGGCAAGTCTGACTTATATGTAATAAAAGTATTATTAATATGATTCACAGGGATACTAACTGTAAACAGACGTAGCTTGGTAGACCATATGTCAATTCTGTAAAATAGACTCAACACTTTGGTGTAGCAAAGCCAACAAGATGTCTCTTCTAGAAAATAGAGTGAATAAAGAAAAACGTGGTTTTTGCTACATATATTTAAGAAAAGGGCACATAAATATAGTTATATAATTCAGATATCTATGATAATGAATATAGTGGGATAATCTGAAATGAAATGTGTCCTCTGTGTCAGAATATATACTGCTACTTTGTTACAGACGCTGATTCTTAATGTCACCTACAAATATAAGATTAAGTAGGTAAATGAAAGTTTTTTTTTAGACAGCGGGTTTTAAAGGTCGCAGTAAAAGCTGCACTCACCACGGTGTTGGGGGTTGCAGCAGAGTGGCACAGGAGAAAAAAAAAAAAAAAAAAAGGTCATATACATATATATATTATTTTGGAGGTGTAAAACAGTCTGTGGTAAAACAGTCTGATTTATGATGTTGGGCACCTACCAAAAGTTAAGAATGACTAGTTATTAAAGAAGTTGAGAGATTTGAATCTAAATAAATAAATAAATAATAAATCTCTCTGGTCTATGGAGTGTTGAGCTATTATAAAATAAAGATTGACAGGTACAGGTACATAAGACGCGTCTGAAACTAATAATGGTGAATATGATCCTAGCACAAATATTGTCAGACTATCCATAGCTGTCCTCTACTAGTATCAAATATGGTAGTCATAAAATTATGTAACAGATTAATTGAACTGAATTGAAATATATAAATATGAATGTTTTGTATTGGTTTATTGTTGTAGAAACTGTAATTTTTAATTATTTTATACATGTTTTTATATAAAGCAAACACCAGAGCAGAATGTTAGACCTGAACAATTTACTTGCAGTAGTAGAAACGTAAAAATGCCGAGTAAATACGATGTTTATATATAATTTATTTCATACGGCTTTATTTGGAAATATGGCAGAGAAATTGTCGCAAATAATTTTAATTTAATTTATGTGTATGTTTGTTGTTTCGTGTCTGGTTTGGAGGATGTTCCAAAAAGACCAAGGTTTTACTTGATATGTTAAAAATATGTAACTTCTAATTTTAAAAATAGTACATTCTATGTCAATCTAAAAATAAAAGAAGTAATAAAATATACAATGCAATAGTAAGATGCTTTTTATTAATAAAGTAAAATGACCGTAAATATTTAAAATAAATAAACGTTCCCAAAGCCCCACAACGTGGCGACCGTGATAATAAAAGTTCCTGAAAATAATAAACATAGAAAAAACACAAGTACCTCTAGGCTTAGGGTGTTTACCATCTCGGACCGCATCGTCACTTAGCATCAGGTGAAATTGTCGTCAAAGCTCTGAGCTTGTACCGTAAATAAACAAATTATTACAACAAAACCAGTAGGCTGTTGGAACACACCTATTGGTATTTGGCGACAGATTTTCAAACTTGACAGTGGTAGCTACCCAGGCGGTTATCATTAGAAAATGCCCTACCACCATGCTATAGTTTTCTCACGACGTTTTCCTTCACCGAAAGCTTAGGCTGATTTTAAAGTTAGATAATTGAGTTCGACCCCGCTTCCATTGAAACTAAATCGGGCCGCACTAGCAACTACGCCATCATCGGTTCAATTATTTGTTTATCTGACTGAATGTTTGTTTCTTTCTTGATAAATAATTAATTAGACATTATTTAAATTGTAGAATCTTGTCAAAATTTGATGTACCTAAACTTGGCGCTCTATGGTGGTAGCCTTAAACGTATGCTTGAATTCCAATGTAGAAAAATATTTGTCATTAGTTATGGATTACTAATACAAAAAAAAAACCAAAAGGATTCAAATAAATAGTAGGTTTGAATAATAGATAAAGAAATGCTACACTACCGTTCAAGGGATAAAGTAATTTCAACTGACTTATTCACTCACGTTAATGTCAACGAGCTCGACTCTGAATTAATATGACATTTTGTCGGGTGACCGGTCAGTTATTGGGTCGTGTGATTATCTCGGTACTTGTCTCGAATATTTTATTCATCGTTATTTTTTTAAATTTCTGTATAGTACTGATAAATATTGTTATTAATGGATATATATGTATACATAATACTAAGGTTTTACGTTATCTATGAGTGAATTATCTTTTAAATAATTTCTTAGTTTAAATATCTTATTTAAATTATGATTTAAAAACAATTCATGCAGCAAATATATTTTTTGATGTATTCGTATGTTGAGCATCCCGTGACGGCCAATTTTTTAAAGTAATATATAGACGTTATCAATTAATCAATTTTAAACTGAAATAGCAAACATACGACATGATTAACATAATTCAATTGTTTTCTTTGATTTATTGACTTTTCATTAAGTCATTGATGTATGGTCTTGGTGTAGTCATTGCCAGTATATGTATAGAACATTTTGCAATTCCAGAATAGTTCAAATATTATAAAGATACTTTCTAATGTCTTTAAATCGTTTTCAGTAAATATAATAATTATTCGATTTGATTGAGGTTCGGTGAATGAGTTGGTCATGTAACCATAATAAATACAATAGAAGTATTTATGCCATCAAACACAAAACTTGTAAAAAAAAAGTTTCGGAACTCAGTTTTTCTACCGTAAAAAGTTATGAGATTCATGTAAAATACCCAGTCGGTTACTATATTAAGTACTTTAGGGACCTTCTGTCTTAAGTTACTACGTAATTAGATAACCTAACAAACTCATATAGTGACCATATCAATATTAAAAATCTTTTTTGTTTTAAATAAAATAGATGTGTAAAAAGATTATAAAATATAAACTACTAGCAGATCAAATTTTATCGAAATCGGTTCTGTAGATTATGCGTCATTGGTAAACAAATTAATAAACAGACCAAACAAATTATAAGATAGTCGGAATGTGTCGCGTGGTAGATTCTGAAGTCCTACATAGTAATATTTCAGAACATTCCGAATTATTAAAAAATAGTATATAAAATCCATTTCGTTTTTATCTGACAGTACTTGTCAGTGTAAATATTTACATGCCAATAACGACTTGAGCTTTTTAGAAAAAAATATATAAGTATCAAAGTCAAGGCATTAAGCCTTTATCAATAAAACAAGCAAACAATCGTCCCTCTACTCTTGAAATTGCCGAAGACAGTTCAAAGCTTTACAAAAATGCCTTCAGGCGGCCCGTTTCCGGTATTTCCGTCAAAAAGGCGCGTTTTTTAAAAGCAGGCACAATGAACGTTTGCGTTGGATAAAGCAATTTCATTTCATCTGAGTCGCGGGCGAAGTGTAATTGTTGTGATTTCATTTGTCATCTCTTTGTACAATCGAAATTGTGTATCTACAATTTGTTGAGGTAAAATAATAAAGCTTATTCAAATATTGTCACAATATTTCTGTTTTTTCTTTTTTAATTGTTTGCTGCGGATTGTGGGGGTAATATATTAGATTTATAAACCCGCTGATTGTAAGCAACTCTTGAATTTGCTGAATTTAAATATTAGAGTATGGACATTTACGGGTAGTTTAACCCCTCGAGCACTTACCTGGCGTTTACGCCAGTTTTCTATTGTTTTCCTATAGTCTTATTTTTATGGGTACTCGACACATTAAGTAGTATTAGTAACACAAATCATTAGTGGGAGAAAAATGGTGCTGAGCTTCATATTTATAGTGAATAAGCCTGTCACAAGTATTTACCATCATGAGTTTGAGCTGTGCCTGTTCATAACCATGGCCTTGATATGTTTATCCGTAAAATTTTAGGACGAGCATGTTGATAATAACTGCCTGCAGATATTTATATTATTGGTCTTTGTAATCATCACTGCTCAAATATATCTTATTTTTCTTGAGTTAACCGATTGTCTTTCGTTTATGTAAACAAATATACACTGGATAATAATTCAAATAATCTATTTTTCATTTTGTAAAGGCAAATGTGGAAAAGATACTCTATAAAATATTTAAAAGCATCTTTTTAAAATCTAATAAAGCTAAACTACTGTATTTAAAAGTAAGTGTAAGTAGGGACAATCTAAAAAAGGGGCGACAATTGACAGATTCATTTTCACTGTTATTTATGACAAAAACATTCATGAATTTGACATTTAATACTTAATACTATTGTTTGTACTCTCTCCTATCATATAAGGATTTTTATTCATCGTTTTGAAAACCATCTTTAAGTTAATAAAGATATGATATATACATTAAAATTATTGTAACATAAATATCGCCATTAATATATCAAAGCAGTAGTTATTTACCTTTTTCCCCTATTTCTAATGAACGACCTGTTAAAAATAAACTAACACATAAAGCGCTTCATTAGTTCGCCGGGTCCTATACAAACTTGTACACGGAAGATGCAATTTACATTAAATAAACAAATTATCTCGGTACGTTCAGCCGAGACTGGGAGCCACGTCCTTTCAACAGGTGTTCTTAATTTGAAATCCAAATAAACGTTAACGCCCAATGTACTTAACTTAAATAGCGGCCATTAGGTGCGAAACCGGCGTGCGTAATGCGATGACATCGTAAATTCGAAATTGGAACGATAATCAGTGTTGCCATTGTGATTGTAAAATTTGTTTGCAATGGGTAAATTTTATTTTCCATTAATAAATTATAAAAACTATTTTTTTCCACAGCTAACAAAAATAAAAAATAACTAATCATTGTATATTTAAACTGAACGAAAATAATTTTGAAAATGACATTAAATTGATCTAAAAACTTATATATTAAATCAAGAACTTATTAAGTTAATATTCTTTAAAATGTTGATCAAATACACCGTTATTGAAATATTTACACTTTTCTATAAATATCTATCATAAAACGATATCATGTAAATTCAATACGTTGTTTCCGATAGAAGTTTCATTTCGTTTTTTTTTTTTAATGTGGAAACATTATTTTGTATTGTACAGAATCTATTGTCATCTATACTAATATTATAAATAAAATTGAAGTGTCTGTTTGTAGTGTTAAAATTATTTCTTTTTACTAAATAGATATGAATGTATACACGACACCTATAACAAAAATATACTTTTTTTTTAAATTGTTGTCTCTGTCTGCTTCTACGTCTGTATGTCTGTTTATAATGGGTAATTCTCCGGAACGGTTGAACCGATTTTGATAGAACTTTTTTGGTATATAGCTGAAATTACTCCGGGTAACTTAGGTACTTTTAATTTTCGAAAATAATTAGGGTCCCGCGAAAAGAAATAAAACTCATAAAAATTTGAATAAAATCCGATTTAATGCACAGTTTAACGGGCAAGTGCTTGAGTTTATGAGAAGTATTTTTACTTTATCTTGGTACTAAAAAATATAAGGGTTCCGTTTAAAAATATTAAAACGCTGTGAAGAATATATGAAACGCTAGCGCAGCCGCGGGCACAGAGCTGGTTTATATTATTAACCAGTTCAAAACAGATTTTGTACCGGCAATATAATCCTCGGGCGAATATTGTTAACCATGTCTGATACAACATTGCTGGCAATTGTACTAAATAACGACAATTTAATCTCCATTTCAGAAAAATGTCAAAAAAGTACAAGTAAATTGGACGCAGAATGTGTTCAAAAGATTTTGAGTAACTTTACCGGTTTCGATACACATTTATTTATCTACAAAAATCTCGTGTTATTTATGAACAGAAGTATTTTTTTAATTAATGATTTTTTTTTATACAGTATAGGCGCAGCGCTTTGACCACAGTCTCGTCTTATGTTAAGTGACAATGCGATCCAGGATGGTAAATACACGAAGCCTAGAGCCTAGTTACTGGCTCTCAAGTGATGCTGCCAGAAGCAAGTTTGAGATATGTAAGTATCTCAAGATATTTTCCTTCATCGAAAACTTAAGCATATTGTACTTGTCCATCGACGCGGTTCAATACCGCACTACGAACTGAGCAATCATCACTACAGAAAATGGCTTTGATGACGACTCAGTTGTATAAGTCAATCATCGATTCGATCGTAATTAAAATCCTTCAACAAGCCTGCACAGGATTTCGAACAAGGATAACACCGCGTTGAAGAAATAACTACGTGGTAAAACATTATCAAATGCCCGTCTCTCTCCGGTTTGAAATTCTGTCGTCAGGTGTCTTCTCTACAGTTTTTTCTAGGTTTGATTTATTTTTACCGGCGTCACATCAGATGAGATCATGTTTCAACGAAAAATCCATTTAATTAAAAAATTTGTGAATCCACGTGCCAGAAGTAAAACTGGCTTTTTATGATGCTCTGAAAGTTATTTTATGAAAAAATGCATCCGTCCATCTATCTATCTATCCATTCAACCGAAAGACGTCCACTGCTGGGTATAAGCCCCAAAGATCTCCATGACGACTGGTCTTACGCCACTCGCATCCGGTGGATTTCCGTAACCTTCACCAGGTCGTCTGTCCACCTTGTTGGGGGCCTACCCACGGTACGTCTTCTCGTGCGTAGTAGCGATTCGAGAACTCGTTGGCCCTGCGAGTAATGTACCCAGCCAACTGCCACTTAAGTTTAGGAAATAAAAAAACAAATACTTCAATTAATTATGAGACAGAAGCTCAAGTAAACCTTATCTTCCAAATGTATTTTTATTTATATGGTATATTACCTACATACAACAGTATTTTTTGCACGGAATAGGCTCAGTGCTTTGACCACAATGTCACCTAGTTTTAAGTGATAATAGGATGATAAGCACACTAAACCTAGAGGTACTGGTTCTCAAGTGATGCTGCCGGAACTCACCTATTGGTATTTGGCGACAGGTTTTCAAACTTGATGGTGGCAGCTACACAGGTGGGCATCATTACACAATGCCCTACCACCATGCTATGGTTTCCCAACGATGTTTTTTCCTTCACCGAAAGCTCAGACCGATTTTAGAGTCGGACAGGTGGGGATCGAACCCGCGTCGATTGGCGCGGAATCCGGGCGCACTACCCAATGCACCATCATCGCTTCAAAATGCAGTATATGTTTATCTGATGTTATAACATAAGATTAAAAATTAATGTTTTGAATTAATATTTATATTTTTAAAACTGTATTATTTACATCAAATAGATCTATTTAATTACAAGAACAAAATCACACGTCAAAAGAAAAGCATCCAAAATTTTATTTCTTACTTATACGAAATTTAAAAAATTGTCTTGAATATTTCACTCGCCTGTGGGATTATTTTAGAGATCAAGGGCCAGGGAAAAATTAGGAAAGTTTAAATTAAACATTTCCAAGAATCATTTCTTTAAAGGTGCGCTCACTAAGGGAATAAAGAGAATAAGTTTACTGAAGATAAATGAATCATGGATATCGATAATTCCTATCTATTAACTAACATCGTTTTATTTATCTATTTTGTTGACAAACAATACTAATTCCTTCCTTAGATTAATATATTCGAAATATTAAATGATTTTCTAGTCTCTTACAAAAACCAACATCGCTTTGTCCTTCAGTTTATTAGGAGGCTTATAACTGCAAACTACTTTTTTTTTCAACATATTTCATTCGTTGGTTATACTTTAGTGTATTTTGTTACTAAATTTAATATACATTGTTACAAACTTGTTACAAATATGACCCATTCCTACATTTTTTTGAATAATTATTTAAGTAAATGATGTTTAAAAAATGTAATTCATAGTTGCAAGGAATATAAATTAATATACTCTGACATATCATGTCACTGTTGGACGTATGCTTCTCCCAAAGATCTCCACAACGATCGGTTTTGGTCACCCGCACCCAGCGTATTCCCCCAACCCTCACCAGATAGCCGGTCTATCTTTTTAGGGGCTTACCCATTCTGCGTTCTTTAGTACGTGGTCGCCATTCGAGTGGCCGCTGCCATTCAGCTCACACTACGCGTAAGGTATTTTACTGTGTACATAGTATCTGAAAAGGACATTTTTTGTTATTGTTTATAATGCTTAATCAAATTAAGCATTGAGCTGATATAACTCTGGTATAAGTTATAACTTTGCGGCCAATTGCCCTCAGTGCTCACCAAAAAACCCAGTGAAGCTGTCAGAATCTGTTTAACAGCGTTGTTCAATTACAAAATTTATCAAATGCAATCTTTACGTTTTAGGTTGCTATTCAATTCAATGCTAAACAGCCTGGGTAAGAATAACAGGCTGATTTTAAGATGAGTCCCAGGGCATGCAAGAGTTCCTGGCAATGAAGCTGCGGATGCGCTTGCAAGAGCAGGGCCTATGGACACAAACTAGGCTGGAACCGTTTTGTGGTATTCCAAAAAGCCTAGTTCATCTGACCATAAGGAACCAATACACCTATAGACTTTTGGAATAAATTACCAGGAAAAATTCATTCGAAAGAACTCATGAGGGCATTCACTCAGCCCATAACTAATGAAGCCCTGATGCTCATTAGGAATCAGCTACGAGTATTAGTGAGAGCACTAACTGGGCACTGTTGTTTGGGCAAGCATATGAGCAACATCGGTGTCCAGAACACAAGAGAGTGCAGGTTCTGTGAAATAGCAGGCGAAAAACCACAGCACATATTGTGTGAATGTGATCCATTAATTCCATACGTAACCGAATTCTGGGTAAGCACGCATTGTTCTCGCAGGAGGTACATACACTCTCTTCCAAAAAGATCCTACAGTGTATTCAGGTTGTAGGTCTAGGCAGTGAACTTTAGCAATATAGGGGCGACTACAATAGATCTGACTAGGGCGTAGTGATACAGGTCTGTTTTAGCCTGCATAGCGCCTTTTCGAATAATAATACGTTTCAAATATATTCATTACAATATAAAGCTAAAAATATCACTCAGCAAAATGTGAATGCGGAAGCTCTTTCAAAAAGTTAACAAAGGTAACTTCTGTTCAAACGGAGAAACAACAAAATGCCACTTGGTAATCCTCTGAAGAAGAAAAAAACATTTCTTTACTAAAGTTTTATATATTATAATTATGATGTATTCAGACATGCATAATACATGCGTCCTTATGTCTATTATTATAATATTTTTAGTAATGGTTCATTGCATTACTATTTTTAATTTAAACAACTGAAATTTATTAAAAAAAACGATATCGATAGGAATGTATTTTCGGTTAAACGATAAATTACTTTTAAAAAAAAAGAACGTACAAAATACGTGCGCACAATAGTCGGTTCCATCAACTTCCATATTCCATGTAAATCACCAACAAAGTGCATAATTTAAAGCTATGACTGGATAGACGCAATAATCCACCTTTTGTGAGAATGTCTATGCAAACTCGACTAACAACAAAGAGCTTTAACAAACAAAATGGGATTCTAAATGCAATTGTTGTGAGCGTTATGGATACAGCGTGGTGTTAAGAGTAGCGATTTTTCTTTAAATCTCTCTTAAAGTCAGTGTTTATATAAATGAAATTTTAAACAGTTTTCTTTATTTTGGTAAGATTTATTCATTTGGGTGTAAATAATATGGTAACGTGTTATCTTTTAAATTAGGTGTTTAAATGTTATGTGTCTAAAAAATTTACTTACCCTAATTTCATTTACTAATACCTTAATAATTAACAAATACCCTAATAACGTTTCAGCGTAAATAAAAAGGAAGGGTACTCACTAAATAAACACTCAGTAAATAGCATACTAGTGTTATGTAAATAATCTATACTCAGTATTAGACTAAAGTTATACAATGATGATATTTAAGAAAAAACTGTGTGAGGCTTCAGAATCGACTAAAGAACACATTTCGATAGTTTAAAACGATTATGGCGCAGTGGGTAGTGCGACCGGATTCCGCGTTAATCGACGCGGGTTCGAACCCACCTACCCAACTCTAAAATGATGGCCTGAGCTTTCGATGATTGGAAAAGATCGAGAGGAAACCATAGCATGGTGGAAGGGCATGTCCGCCTGGGTAGCTACCATCGTCAAGTTTGAAAACCTGTCGCTAAATACCAATAGGTGTGCTCCGTCAGCGTCACTTGAGAACCAGTACCTCGATTTAGTATGTTTACCATCCTGGACAACATCGTCACTTAACATCAAGTGAGATTGTGGTCAAAGCACTGAGCCTACATCGTGTTAAAAAAAATGTTTAAAAATTGTTTTACGTCTGTCTGTTTATTAATTTCATAGCCAATCACTCATGAACTACTGAACTGATTTCGATGAAATTTAGCAATAACGTCCAGGGGTAAGACATGGGACGAAAATTGTCTGAATTCCAAACGGGTGGAGCCGCGGGCACTGCTATTAAATAATAAAACGCTATTCGACGCTCACGAGCACACGGTCTTACCACTTTGTGTACTAATGCCAACTAGTAATAGTTAAAAGACATATTAAGCTTGGGTTTAAAGTTTTAAACTGGCGTTGTTAACGTATCATTCATTATACGTAACTATCTTATAATATATCGATGACATAACTTAAGCTCACGCCTAGAGTTGCCACCCGTACTTTATTATAAAGTACTGTACGTTATATCGGATAATTATACTTTATAAGAACAATAAAGTACCTACGCGAAAATACATTATTTCTCTGGAATTACTTTCAGCCATGACAGCATTCACGAAAAGTTTTACAGAGTTTCTGTAATGAATAGCAAAAGGCGAGAAACGAAATAAACAAAACGTCTTTAAATCAGATAAAAACGAATTACTTATTTACTTCGACCTTAATATAGACTGTAAAAATAGTGTTCAGCTGTTTAGTAATTTTAGTTATTTGTTAAAAGTTGCTAATGTATGAAAATAATATGGTTGTATTAAGCAAAATAATAAAGTAAAATAAATCGTACTTTATTTTGACATAATGTACTTTTTTACTACTTTTAATAACTAATGTACTTTATTTTCACAAAAAAGGTGGCAACCCTACCCACGTCTGCTATCCCCAAAGGGTTAGGCAGAGGTGAAATGACGAACTACACCACCCACATCTCGCCGAGCTTAGTTCCGTCCCAGATGTGACAGGGGGCGAACCTGTCGCCATATCGGCTACAAATTCCAGACTCCGGGATGATAATGAGTAGAAAAACCCAATACCACTTGACCCGACCCGGGGTTCTGACCCGATACCTCAGAACGACAGTCGTACCGTAATATAAATGCGCCACCGAGGCAGTCAATGTATCGATGAACGAGTTAATAACATTGTCACTCGAATTATTAATTACTATATAATACTAACTTTGTGTACGCGGCTCCCCCCGTGTATTTTATTTTCTATTCCGCACCGCATAATATAGTTTTTAAATAATCATTGAAAAATAATGTTTTTATGGTCACTATTTTTTATTAATATGTTTTTGGTACTAAGAGCAAGCAAATACATTTCTCACAAATTCAGACATTTGCCAATAAAACTGACCATTAAATCGTATTGTTTCTCACAACTTCCTTGGTTTTAATTTTTTTACGCTAAACCCTAATTATTTTGGTTAAATTAAAGTTACTGCGTGTAACTTTGGCTATCTGGCAAAAAAATCGATATGTCAAAATTATCTGTTGAAGGTTAGCCTTAACCAACATACAGAGAGATAAAAGTTTTAAATCTATCGCCGATCATAAATAAATTTAATCAAGCACAGCGTCACTGGAGAGCTAGTCTTTCTAAGCTTGACGAGGCAATATTATCACTAAACCGAGTGTCATTGTATTCATACTTTAAATTGGTAAGTATAAAAATGTTAGGTTCTTTTCTATTGTATCAGGCCGTCCCCCCTTCAACGGAAGACAAAGGTGAAAAGTGACCCGGTCATTAGGATTGCCGCTGGGGCGACGCGGAGTATGCGAGACTAATCTCGTGTCACCCCTCAGAAAGGCGGCGGATTTTACCGTAGGTTATAGTGGGTGTTCCTGGCGCTTCACACCGGGCGAGTGCCACATTTTTAAGGGATTGTACTTCCGAATTAGGGATGGCATTGGGGATACTTAAATGCATTTCCCACTACAAAAAAAAGGATATTTTCTATTGACTAGCTCCTTGCTAGCTTTACCTAACCAGGTATCATAAAACCCAAAAAATACGTCTTGTCCAGCAAATTTAAGAGTTATTATCTAATACCTAACCAGACAAAGTGAAGCAATAATCCATTCTAAAGTCGAATCAGATTTGAATATTATGTATAAATCTATAATGGTCGATGGATACAAAATCTAAAAATAGAGGCGGCTTTGATTTTTTTTTTCTGTAGAAACTATCAAAAAGATTTCTAAACGTGATACTTTCTATTTTTTTTCCTATTTACATAATGTACGTGTGTATTCGCTTATTTCAAATGATAATTTTGACAGGAAATATTTCTGATTCTTTAATGACAATATGTCGAATTGATAACATCACTTACAAGGTTTTAATTTTAAAATGAATAAACGAATTAATTACGTGTATTACGAAATAATTAATATCATAAAAAATTAAGTATACGAGTATCTGTATCGTTTTTTAGCTAGGTATCTCGTTTAATTTTAAACACTAAACCCATAGCGGAATGTTTTTTTTTTTTTGTGCAAAGATAGATTATTAATTCCCGTTTCTTTATGATTCTTTGTTTACAAGCAATAATCAATACCAAGGCTGCTTCCCTATGCCTGGGGGCCATAATGTGGCTTACGATTTTTGAATGGTTCATGTAAGTAAATTAAGTATATTCCCACCAAGTTTAGTCTTGCGTACGCGGTTCACTAACAGCAGATGTTTATGAAAAACTCCGCTTAGATCTGAGTTGTGTAAAAAATAAATACCACATATTAGTAACTAAACAACATATTTGTGACCTATTATTGCTATCAACACCTTTTTTTTAACGCCTGGCATAAACAATATATTATAACATAAGCTATGTCTGAAATCACATTGATTATAGGTATCGGTTACATACCACAGTTTTTATTTACATTTTTTTTTTTGGCATAAGGTGAATTAAAAATCGATCTTTTTTGGAAAGAACCAATTACCCTGGGATGTTGTTCAGTGACGACACGAACTAAAGCAACATGGAGGCTAGCGCTTTTGCTCGGGAATTTATAATTTAAGTTACTTTTTAGGGCACTTAACGCTATCTAAAACAAAAATTAAATAAAAAAATCAAAATAAGGAACAATGTCCTATTATAATTAACAATAGCAACAGTTAGTGGCTTGCCAAAAAATTCTGAACCGTCCGTTTGGCCCGATAATAAGGTTGAGCAGCCTTGATCTGTACTAATAAATGAAAATGAAGTGTCTGTTCCATCCATCCATTCAATCGAAAGACGTCCACTGCTGGACATGGGTCTCCCCCAAAGATTTCCACGACGATCGGTTTTAAGCCACCTGCATCCAGCGGACTCCCGCGACCATCACCATTTCGTCGGTCCACCTTGTGCACCCTCGCTGCGTATTCCAGTACGCAGCATCCATTCAAGAATCCGTTGGGCCTATCGGGCATCGGTTTTACGAGCAATGTGGCTAGCCCATTGCTACTTAAGTTTGGCAATTCTTCGAGCAATGTCTGTTACTTTGGTTTTTCTGCGGATCTCCTCATTTCTGATTTGATCACGCAGGGAAACTTCGAGCATAGCCATCTCCATCGCCCTTTGGGTAACTTTGAGCTTCCTGTCTTTGAGTGTCTGTTTGTAATATCAAAATATTTATTATTTTACTAAATAGATATTAATGTATATACGATACTATACCAAAAAATACCATCCATTCATTCAACTAAAAGACTTCCGCTGCAGAACATATGTCTTCCCCAAAGATTTCCACGACGGCCGGTCTTGCGTCACCCGCATCCAGCGCATTCTAGTGCATACCAAAAATACAATTTCTTAAATTCTGTCTGTTAGTCTATATGTTTGTTCCGGGTAATCTCATTCAATGCACAATTTTACTGCCAGGTATTTGAATTTATGATATATATCGTTGAAAACCAATAAAAAATGGAAAAATAAATAGGATTCCGTAAAAAAAAATTAAAATGCAACGAAGAACATATGAAACAGTGGGCGCAACCGTGGGCTCACAGCTAGTTCGTGAAATGTATTATCACGGTAAAAAAAAAAACAATGTGTGCTTTAAAAAATATTCAAAATACATCCACTTGCATTGCTCTAATTTGAATTATTTTTATTCGTCTTGATTAAATTCGCACAAAGAATTGGCAGTGTGAATTTCGTTTTTCAAAGCTTGACAACAGCCTAGTTTTTTTTTTTAATAATTTATTTCCGCCCTGAATACAAGTTTTTTATACTCAACTTCGCATTATTTTACTAATCTTCAGTAATTAATCACAATAACCGAACTATATCATGTAACCAAAATTATATGCAATACTAGCTATATGCCCGCGGCTGCGCCCGCGTTCCATATATTCTCCACAGCGTTTTTTTTATACGGAACCCTAATTATTGTCCAAAAAAAAATGTTAGTACTAAGATAAAGTTAAATATTTCTCATAAATTCCGTGCCCTAAAAACTGTGCGTTGAATCGGATTTTATTAAATTTTTTATGAGTTTTAATTTTTTTTTTCACGCGGAACCCTATTTTCGAATATTACAAGTACCCTAATTTAAGCGGAGTATTTTCAGCTGTCTACTAAAAAAGGCCCAAAAGCCCAGCCGTTCCGGAAATTACCCGCAAACAAACAGACAGACAAAAATTTTCAAAATTGTATTTGTGCTGTTGATATCATATGTACATTCATATTCATAGATATTTAGTAAAAAATTGTTATTTTGACATTACGAAGAGACACCTCAATTTTATTTATTAGTATAGAAGTATGAATATCATTTACTGCAAGTTAAAGAATTAAAGCCCTTTTCTACTACATGACAAACTGCAAACTACGTGGCACCAATAATTCAACAAGCTTTTTTCGTTGAAGTACCATTTTCGAAATAGAGTTAATTTAGTTTATTTTCGAATTTTTGATTACTTGTCCTTTGCATCTAACAAAACCGCTTAGATTCTGTATAAAGAACCTTAACTAACTTAATAGAAAGTACTTTTCATAAAATATTTACGATTTCAGAATATTTATACAAGCTTTACTAATAAATAAACAAAGAATTTATATCAATACTAAAACGTACTTTCTCTACATGGCAAAATTTAATGTTCGATAAGTAAGCTTCTTAGTGATGGGACATGCTCTAGTTTTTGTTATCGATAAAAGGTATACGTAAAAGGATAAATAGGTATATTTGAGGCTGGTCATTATTATTGTGTAAATAGTATATAAAAGTAAACTTTTAGTTTATTATTAGTAAAAAAAAAAAATCTAAGCGAACGAACCATTGAATTTTAACTGGCAGTTATAAATTTTCAATCCTTTTAGAAAAAAAAAAACAAAACACGTACTTGTTTTACACGCTCTACTTGGACAGTTGCATAGTACGTATTATGTCTAAGCAAATAAGTATATAGCATCTGCTCTTATGAAAAATATTGCGAAGCTCCCCCGAACACTCCGGGTCGCCCTCCGACAGTTGCACAAGTCGTGCTCCGATACCCATCAGGGACAGCTCTTGTAGCCGCTGTCAGCGCGATACAGTGACACTGCATGCCCTTTTTTGCATTTACGCACTACCCTTACCTATTGCATTAGTGAGACCGGAGTCCCCCAATGCAATAGGTAAGGGGGCACGAAGGGACGAACTCCGTGCCAGTGTGGGACTCACCCGGGCGTGAAGCGCCCGGAAATACCCACTAAAACCCCCCGGGGCCGTCCGCCTCATTTGGGATGAGGGCGACACAGGGTGGCTTTCGCAAAACACTGCATGCCCTAGCATCACACGTATCATATATTCTTGCACACTACACGCTAGGTATATTGGTTCTGTAAAGGACTTTTTTACTTTACAGGTTTCCTAACTGTTCGGTTAACTAGAGCGAATTCCGTGGAATTTATCACAGGTAGCAGCTTAAACCGAGGTTCGTAGCATTTTGGTGCCCTTGCGCTGGCTACCATTTTTAGACTAAATGCCTTAAGCGCTCGCTTTAAAGTTTGGTAAAGCTTTCTTGCCTTTCTGGTAAATAACGTCTCGCTAGTTAAAATAAACCTGTGTTATCAAAATGTCCGTATTATTTTTATATAATGAATTGATTCATTACATATTTAGAGATGTAAGTCTAAAAACGCAAAAAGCGTACTGGTAAAAAAAATAATAACTTTTATGACACCCATGGAAAGATATAGGGTGGTATTAATCTTAGCTGGAACCGCACGGTCTACACCGGTCGTTGTTTTTTTTACACGGCATAGCCTCAATGTTTAGGCTACAATCTCACCTGATTTTAAGTGACGATGTATTCCAGGATACTAAACACACTAATCCTAGAGGTACTGATTCTCAATTGATGCTGCCGGAATATACCTATTTGTATTTGTCGACAGGTTTTCAAACTTGAATCCTCAAGAACCACCCGATAGCTAACTAGGTGGGCATTATTAGGAAATGCCTTACCACCATGATATGGTTTCTTCATAATATTTTCCTTCACAGAAAGCTCAGCCTGATTTTAAAGTCGGATAGGTGCCACAACATCCACTGCGCTATCATCGCTTTTAAGTTTGTGGAAATCTTTGAGAGAGACCTTTGTCCATCAGTGGACTTCTTTCGATAGATTCGAATCCAATCGTGCTCAATTAACCTATCACGCCATCTATTGCTAGACTACATTGACTGATTCCAGAAAGCGACGTGCCTATACCGTGTCAGTATGATGCAATATTCAGTACATGCATGGTGATCAAGGTCCAGCTGTACCACCCCACATGGTGTTCTATAATAGCTTTAACTGTTCTCAGAATTAAACAAAAGTTATATAAAAACAACGTACCATTATAAAATATTAAATTTTAACAATATTATCTATAAATCATTTAAATAGACATACTTTATCTTAATATTTATCATATTTTACTATTAAATAAAATTATGTATACACGTATTTATATGTTTTCGATGCTGATCTTCCATATTTCATTATAAGGTTGTTCTCATTTGCCAATATAAATAAAAGTCATTTCTCAAATATTTAAAATCTCTATTTTCATAAAACAGGTATTAAATTAGTAAATTTATTTAATAGGTATGTCTATTAATACTTCAACATGTTTGCTACTCGCTTCTTAAATAAGTGGTCATTAAATAAATTTATGACTAGAAATTATAAAACTGTTTTATTGGTATTAAAGTATAGGTAATATTGAGATCAACAGCCATTGAACATTGATTTAAATTAAAATTAATTGCAACATTGTGATGTGAGCAAATTAAAATGAATTTTTTATTATAAATTATGTAACACTGGATATTCGCTACTTTATAGTATAACTGACAAAAAATTAGTACAATAAGGTTTTGTGGATGCATATTTAATTTTTTTTATCTAATTTATACATATGTATGTAATTTTAAAATTAAATAATAAAAATCCTTTCGTCGAAGTAGTTAAGAAAAAAATAAGGGCAAAGATGTGTCATTAGGAAAATATACTCTTTCTATTAAAATGTCGATTACCCATAAAAATCAGACAATAGGAAAACAATGGAAAGCTGGCGTAAACGCCAGGTTAGTGCTCAAGGGGTTAAAAGTGTTCAAGGCGAAGTTAAGGAATTGGTGTATCTAGATGTAGGTAGTTTACCACAAGTCTTGATAGGGTTAAAAGTTGCGTCACGGAAGTACTAAAAATTACTTCCATAAGAAAATTGTAATATTAAAAATCTTATCTAATATTTAACAATTTGATAATATCAATAAATTTTATTTTTTTTATTTTTATTTTATTTTAAAGTTTTTGGGAAGGCTTACAGTCAAATGTTGAATATAGGTAGAAGAAATTATGAAAGTGTTACAATTGCTAATTATAAGCAAAATATATTGTGTAATATATATAAGGAATTTCTATTGCATTTAATTTTGTAACAAATATGTGTCATTTTTTGTAAGGTTATTATTATTTATAACATTTTGCTAGCGTGTAAAAGACACAAAAATAGTAGGTGAATACTTATATGTTTTTTTTAATATAAAATATCTGCCTAGGCTGGTAAAAATGTGTGCTAAGAATTGTAAAAAACAAAACGTGTCATTAATTGCGTAGATTGAGTTGAATCATTGAGAGAATCAGAGACAGAAAACGAAAGGTGAAATTAATATAAGGTGTGGTGTTAAAAGCGGATTTGTCACTCTACCGAGCATATTAAAAAAGCCAGCCTATACATAAAACTTCTTCATACTATACGTCACATGCCTATGTTACTTGTTGACACTTCAAACTGACTAAATGCTGTTGACCAGAAGAACCTATTTAATCTAAATCTAAAGAATATGAAATAAATATTAACAATAATTCTTATTTAACATTAACAATAATTCTAGAATGATAAACCCAGGCGATCTTAAGACAACATGTAATTACATTTGAAAGTCTAATCCTTACATAATGATTCAAAATCATGTTCGGATTACAGTTGTAAAATGACGTTTGAGGAAATTCTAGACCAAATCTTATTATATAATATATTAAAAATATTATAAATTATTACGGAAACAATTGTTTATATATTACATATATATTCCATTAGTCTTCTTCCATTTTGATAATTTTTAATACCTAATAAATAAGTAATAAATATCATAATTATGTAATATTTTGATAAAAATTGTTTGATGCGCAGCTCCGACAATAAAAAACATTAATATATATATTATTACCTTTCACATAATTTTTACGCATTTAACGAGTGGAACCCAAATAGTTTTACTGTTGCCTAATAGGAAATTATGTAAATTGAAGAGTTTATTTTTAGAATATGTAAATTTAACGAAAGACATGATTTATTATGACGTCGAATAAATATGTATTCGATAGAAATGGATATCGATAATTATAGTCGCCACTAGTGTGTTGTGTACGTTTGGTTTGATTCAGTCTGTTAGGTTGGTCCGATATTCGCGCGCGTAGCTACACACACGCCTTTGATACGTTACGATATTACGAACAACATTAATTGGCGATACGTGAACAGAGAATTTGAATTTAGAATGTTGATTTTTAACTCAATCTATATTAACGTTTTCAAGTGCTTTTTGTTCTGTGTTTTTTTACGTCTGACCAGTGTCGTTAGATAGTGTTGTGCGATCTGAAATAGTTATTTTACACATTGAATTTGGAATACTTCTAATTGTACAGGTGAATAAAAACATAAATATAGTTAAACATCTTTGAATATATGTATATCTTAGAGAAACCGATATAGGTTCTCATTTTTGCTATATTTTAATATTGTCTTGGAAAATTACATAAATGTATAGGTTTAATTAATTTAAATTAAATCCTATCAATTATGATAGTTTTCAGAGATATGAATTTAGAAAATATTTTTTATACATCGATTTTGATGTGACTAAATTATTTCTTTCATTTTTAGCATAAATAAATTAAAGTAAAACAAATAAATATTTGGCAAAAAAACTGTAAAGTACAGTCCGTTTGATTTTAATTGGTTGATGATAGCAGTCCTGCCCTAAATGTGGTAAGTCAATAATTGTCATGAGGAGTAATTTGGAAAACCTCTCGTGTCAGTTCATATAATTTACGTTTGTGCAGAGTTCAGAATGATATCAGAATTTAGTTACCAAATGAGACCACAATCTCACCTGATGTTAAGTAACGATGTGGTCCAGGATGGTAAACACACTAGCTAGAGGTACTGGTTCTCAAGTGATGATGCCGGAACACACCTATTGGTATTTGCAATTTGAAAATGCCCTACCACCATGCTATGGTTTCCTAGCGATGTTTTCCTTCACCGAAAGCTCAGGCCGATTTTATAGTCGGATAGGTAGGGATCGAACCCGCGTCGATTGACGCCGAATCCGGCCGCGTTTCCCGCTGCGCCATCATCGCTTCAAAACGAATTCACTAAAACTATTTTCTCCAGGACATCTGTGTACATGATGTTATTTGTTTTATAATTATCTCATACTAATACAAAGGCACTATTAAAATAATTTTGTGCTAGCATTTTTTTAAGTATATATAAATACAAACATGTTTATGAATTGTTATTTACCGAGTGTCAGTTTAAACTGACTGCGTCCTTTGTGGCTCCAATTATTCACTACATAATATATTGCTAAAAATTTAATAGTTTGTGCAAATTATTACGTGCAGTTTGTTGGCTTACTTGTCTATTATCCACATTTCCATGCAGTGCCTAATGTAACCAAAATATCGTTAACCCTTGTAAGAGAGTTTATATGGTTAAACTAGCTCTGCCCGCGTTTCATGTATTCATCACTAGGTAATATAGTTTTTAAATAATCATTGAAAAATAATGTTTTGATGGTGCTGCCCATTTAATAGTATTCTGTTCTCAATTTCATGAGTTTTAATTTTTGATACTTGCCTGTAAAACTATCAATTGAATCGATGTTTTTTTTAAAGCAATTTCTTCAGTTTAAATTTTTTTAAAATCGCAGAACCCTATTTATAAAATCAGCCTAAGTTACGCGGAGTAACTTCAGTTCCCTGATAGTCACATGAAAATCGGTCCAGCTATAAAAATATTACTTCAATGTGTATAGTATTAGAAAAACAAAACAGCGATCGACATTAGCAATTCAGTTGTATAATAAATAATGTTGTTACAGTTTCCTGTTTTTATGAAACCAATAACCTTGTATAAATAATTAGTTGCGGTAATATCTAGGTTATACAACGAAGGTACGCGCGTTATTCGATTACAGTGCAATGAATAAACAACTAATCAGTTTTAATTGGATAACAAAATTTAGGTAATGAGTTCGAGAGAAAAATTTAAAATGCTTCAAATAAATATACAGCATTATTTTATATAACATTATTTAATTATTAATTTGAAATAACAATTTTAATGTTAGTCCCGTGTGGTGCCGGCTTAAGAATAGTACCACCCCATATCTACTCGTGGGTTTTGTAAAAGGCAACTAAGGGATACACCAGGAGATGTGCAGTAGCATCTTCTGAGGGCCACAAGCAACTACTGCGATCGCCAACCCGCCTGCCAAGCGTAGCGATTATGGGAATTCCCCCCTTTTCTTTGGGGGAGACCTATGTCCAGCAGTCGACGCCTTTACGGTTAAATGGAGCAATTTTAAGTTTGTCTTTTATTGAAGTGAAAACTTCTTTAGCGGCATTGAGCGATTCTCAGTAGGGGAGAAAGATGGCGTTTAAGTGCTGATGCTCAGAATATAAGGTATACTTGATTCCCATACTGTAATTGTACAACTCTGTTCCTGTTTAAGAATACCGGATCCCGTTTGCTATCCTGAAAGATCTCAATTTATCATTGCATCAAATAATATAGAGCAAAACTTAGCCACGTGCGTCCTTTTTGTTTTGGTCAATATTTATTTGCCAAGTCTCTTAACAGCTATGAAATTTTTATAAGTTTTTTCGATTGTGTAATATTATTGGAAATAATGTTACAAGCTCATAAAATTATAAATTTATTAAACCCTTTAAATACCATAAGGTAACAGCAAATATTACTTATTGAACTGTTTGTTTTAGTTTTTTTTACTGTATATTTGAGTAAATAAAAATAATAAAATAATCCTATAAGAAAAACTGTAGTTTATTTAGAATAAGATATATGATGATTTAGATAATATTTTTCAATTTCAAATTAAGTAGGCAACCACCAATTTTACCTGATAAAAACAACATATTTATATATGTATTTTGCTTAATACAGTGAATACTTTGATTAGTCCTTCGCCGAATACGAATATTCGGCATACATGCCGAATATCGAATAAGAAATGAATATTCGGCCCATTTCTAAAATCTACGTCCATTGAAGCGTACACTACCACATTACCACTAAGTCATCATCTTTTCAAAATATATATGTCAATTGAATCAACTTAACTAACAAAAATTCACTCCTCAAAGAGATTATATAACGTGGAATACGCACATTAGTTTTCTAGCAGTTAGTTTTCCTTTTACGGGCAAACGGTCAAACTCTTGAAGACTCTTCAAAGAACCCCGCTTTCAGTAAAACTCATATAATTGGCTGTACAAGTAAGCACAACTATCTCTAGAGAGAATCGAGATAGGGATGAGATAAAATATATTATAAGTTATCCTAACTTTTTATCGTTTCAATACTGAATAAAAATTATCTCATTCTTTCTTTTGTTTTTCTTAAAAGACTTTCGGGTATGATTGCATAGCATAATGTTGTATTATAATTGTAGGTTTGTAAGTTGAATTTAAAGATATTATGTAGTGTAAAATTTGTTACACTTTAAATGCTAAATCTTTTCGTATTATAAAAGGAAATTTCTTTCTATTTTTTGTCAGTTATAACTAAAAAAAAACCATTGAACCAATTTATATAACTCTTGTTTTTTATTTATATATGTATTTTCTGGTTAAAGTTTAAATAAAAATGAATAAGGATAATTAGTGCATTAAATCGACAAAAAAAATTATCAATCTTACTTGAACCATTGAACACTCTGCAAATAATATATTCACTATTATAGTCTAGAACTCTAGATTTATTATTACTGCAATGATCAGTGCAGAATATTCTAGAGAGTTTTTATTAAATCCACAGTATATTAATCCTTTTCGTCTTGTATGGATCAGAATCTTGGCCTATAAAAGTGATGGATAAAAGTAGAGACTGCATGCAGACGAGATAAGAACGTTGAGATGGATGTGTGGGGTAACAAGAATGGACAGGATTAGGTATGAATACATTAGAGGAAGTTTGGAAGTGGTACCAGATAAGGAATAAGCGTCAATCTTGGTATGGGCATGTAATGCGTAGGGAGGAAGAGGATGTAAGAAAGGTTTTGGATATGAATGTGGACGGTATAGGGGAAAAGGATAATCAAAGAAAAGATGGATGAACTGTGTGAAAGATTATGTGTTTAGAAAAAGAGTGAATGTAGGTATGATCTTAAAAAGATATGAATGGAAGAGGAAGACGTGTTGTGCCGACCCCTAATAAAAATGAAATAAGAGCAAGGAGATGATGATTAAATCCATTCAGAAGGGCCATGATAGCTTAACCGAATTTTGTATAATGCGCAAGGTATAAGGGCAGAGTGTTCCATTCCAAACCCGTACATTTCGCCGTTGGCTGGATGCTCATACCTACACCCTTAAACCTAGCCGTACCCCCACTACACTTAGATACTCCAGGGCCTTTTTACTACGTAAGCTAGCGCTGTGGGATGGATTATCCAGCACAGTCGTCCCCAAGGCTACGACGTTCGACTCTTTAAAAAGGGACTTAAAAACGCTCTCTAAGGTCGGCAATGAATCGGTAATACTCCTGGTGTTGCAGTTGTCCATAGGCGACGGTAACCATTTACCATCAGATGGGCCATCTGCCTGTTCGACGTCCATTGATGTATAAAAAAAAGAAGAGTAATGCGCATTATGCTAACATACCAAAATGTGACTTTATCACACTGGCTGCAGGTACCTTATGTACTTTTCTGCTCGCCTAATAACCTGTAGATATACAAAATTGTATGATTATCAGCTGAGTAGTTATAAAGTATGAAAGCGTAAAAAAATATATATTCAAAAAAAGCAACACCAATCCGCATTTATAATTTGAATCAGGGTTAATTTTCAAAATATACGTACTCATTTGGTAGTATACTTTCTTATAAATGATTTCTGTTTCTGGAACAAGCTCGAACAGTATAAGCATAACTGTTTTGTTAAATTTTAAATCCTCCGAAATTAAATAAACAAAAAAAAAACAACAATTATATGACATTTTCTTCATTAACACAACGAATACACAACATTAGAATCATTTTAAAATGTTATATAACTACTTAAAACAATCGAGAATCATCGCCTCCTTTTATTCTAACAATCAGGTCAAGACTTTGTACAAACACTTGAAGAAGCTCGCGCAATCCAAAAACGTTTATCAGAGCTGTGCAAAGAAAAACGATTCCCCTAACTGGAAACGAAAACGCATTAGCGAGGTCACTGGGAATAAATTAAAAGTTAACAAGCATCCATGGGGAGTTTAAATAGCTCATTCCTTTACCATGTTGCTAGGTGGCACAGTTTATATTGAAAACAGTATCTATAGTAAGAATTAAAAGTTAATATATGCACACCATAAATCCTTTAACACCCTTAATCTATACAAATAAATAAAATTAACGTGTCTATTTGTAATATCAAAAAAAAAAGTTTTTTATTAAATACATATGAATAAACATCTTGTCTGAATCTGATCCATTAATACTGATAAGGAAACGAATTCTGGGCAAGCACGCGATGCTCCAGGAGGAGATACAGGCACTTTTTGCCAAAAAGATCCTACAGTATAGGTATCCAGGTTGTAGGTCTAGGAAGTGAGTTTTAGTAATATAGGGGCGATCACAATAGATCTAACTAGGTCGCAGTGATACAAGACTGTCTTAGCCTGCATAGCCCCTTTTCGAATAATAATAATAATTTATATGTATATGATTTTACTAAAAAAAAAAATCTTCTCTTCTCACGAATCTCCGAAACAATTGAACCGATTTTTACTGGACTTTTCCTGCTAGATAACTAAATTTAATAAGGAGTAAAGTAGACTACTTTTTTCATTTTTAATTAGGGTTCCTCGTAGCTGGATGTTATAGCTATAAAACATACAATAAATTATAAAAATCGTTCTAGGTGTTTGGGAGGAGAAGAATTTTGAACTCTGAGATTTCAAAAATCTGAACACAGGTATAGAGGCAATTTTATAAACAAATTTTTTTTTTGTTCCATTTATTCCTTTTTAAGGAAAAGGCAAAGGCACTAGTTGACCATGCAGCCAAGTCAGATGTTAGGAACACTATCAATAAATGAATCTCGGTGACAAAATGGTGGCCTTCTGTTACAACTACAGCGGGAATGATTGGGAGATTTCAGAATTCACGCTCCGTATCTTTATTTTTACTTCACTGCACTGGTATATCATAACTACACTATATCACGTAAAATTCCACCAAAATTACATAATATGTATATAGTCAAAAACTTCAAAATAATGAATTAAAGGACAACAACATGGCAGGCTAAAATTGCGCCAAGCACCCCCTTATAAATGAAGATCTTATTAATTGAGTTGTATTTTGTTTGTGTTAACACAGATTAAATATCACGTGGAAATACAAATTAAAGTTTTTCGATTATTTATCTATCTGCTGTACATCACCGAACTAGCAGTTCTTTACCAAATTCTATTATAATATATTGTGCATGTAACTGAACTATCATTCTAAAATTAATATTGTATGTAATACCTTCAAAATACATATTTTTTAATATGTTCACTAAATTGTGTTTTTTGTTTTGTTTTAAAATGATAGAGGTTCATTGGGTAAAATTATCTGACACGAAAGTTTCGTTTCCTTACGAAAGTCGTTTCAATAATCAAATATAAATAAAAGTTAAGAACAAGTTATAACACAAGAATATCATCCAAATAAATATATTTAAAAATAAATTGGTTTAGATTTATTACTATTCACGTGTGTTATTTAAAAACCACATTATCGAAGAAATCTATGCATATAAAATTTTTTCCAGATATTTCTTACAAGTAAACTTATGATGAATATGGGTAGGTTTTATTTCAATCACGTGTGAAGGTTACAGGGTTTTTGTTTTTGGATAATTTAATTGGAAAAATTGCAAGTTTTAAATTGATAACAACTATTCATATACATCAATCGTTTCCAATCATATTTCAATACTATTAATAACTATTTAATTATCTCATAATATGCATTCAGTATGAATTACGTCACTGTTCTTTATACTACTGTGCTTTGAAATTCGTACGGGCATGAATTAATTATAATTGCGAATTGGAGCGGTTCGCCCGAATCTGTTACATTAAGCAATGCCGTACAAAATTCCTAATGAAAATTAGGTCTCTAAACGCCATCGATTACACAGTGTTCTGAACTAAATTTCGGAACTGTAAAATTCGGAAAGGTAGTAACCTAAACAGCGCAACTTTCAAAGGTTAGTTACCTTTACTTGCCATTATGATTCAAAGCTGAGTTAATAGTTTATTTGTCAAAAATCAAAACAGCGGCAGTTCTAGACGATTCTCGCCAAAGTATTGCATAAACTCGAATCGGTCTTGACTCATATTACCGATTTTGCTAAATATAGTATAGCTTATGCAGAACCATTTTAAATATACATACATCTTATAACAAAGAAAAATATGAGTAAAAATAAAAAAGCCTTTAATCTATAACATAATATATTAAATACAAAATCTTAAAATGCACCTTTAAAACGAAAAATCTTGTAAAATTTAACTAATAATTCCGTTACACACATTTAGAACTTGTTATCAACGTCTATTAGAGATGTGAATTATATAGACTCGATACTATGAATTTGTTGAGTAAAAATTATCACAATAGGTCAAGTTATAGACGATCACAAACTGAAATACCGACGATAACATTACGTATACAAAAACTCGGAATATTTCGTTGTGACTAAAACTACTTTCAAAATTTTAATTGAGCTTTAATTTAGATAGCCTTCGTAAACAAAAATTAATGAATAATATAAAACTAATTTCATACGTTTTTTTACATACATATATTTTTGATTAGTTTAAATAACATCAATACCATTGTTTGATATTATACAAGCCATGCACGCTGTTCCGGTCACGTATCTCATCAAATATCAGTAAAGCAATCACGTAAATTGGTTCAGTGGTTTTCGAGTTATTACATGCAGCCGAGATGCGAATGTTGAGATGGATGTGTGGGGTAACAAGAATGTACAGGATTAGGAATGAGTATATTAGAGGAAGTTTGAAAGTGGCGCCAATAACAGACAAGTTAAGAGGCGGTCGTTTATCCTGGTATAGACATGTGATGCGCAGGGAGAAGGAAGATGTTGTAAGCAAGGTATTGGATATGAATGTGGACGGTTACATGGGAAGGAGAAGACCAAAGAAAAGATGGATGGACTGTGTGAAAGATGATATGCTTAGGAAAGGAGTGAATGCGGAGATGACAAATAGAGAGGAATGGAAGAGGAAGACATGTTGCGCCGACCCCAAATAAAAATGGGAAAAGGGTAGGGAGATGATGATGGTTTTCGAGTTATGAAACGTTGCCTTTAATTTAAGAACATTATATCACTTTATTCATAATTTTAATTCATTTAGTTGGTAGAATGTAATTCTATTAAATAAAATTAGATCGAAAAGAATTAGAAATTAATATTCATAAGCTGAAATATACATCTAAAAATCAATATCGCAATTTTTATTAATAATACTACTGGCAAAAAATCATAAACATGAAATCGAACGATACAAATATTTCCATACATGTGTCAACAGACAAACGAGATATTTTGATATTCTTTTATATTCGATCAAGAGATATGATTTTTTTAATTTTATCAGATTTTTTATGAAAAGAGAAAAAAATTATAATAAAGTTCATTTTTAATAATAAATCTTCTAGTGCTTCTTGACGAAGAAAATGTTATTAATATACCTTAAATCGTATATATTTCATAAAGCATCTAAGAACAGACACTGGAAATAGAAGGAATAAAACCCTTTAATGTCTTGGTACAAAAAATAATTCATTAAAAAGTTGTCTTAAATTAAATACTTACTTTTACAATGTATAGGCTCAGTGCTTTTACCACAATCTCACCTGATGTTAAATGACGATGTGGTGCAGGTTGATGAATACACTAACCCTAGAGGTATTGTTTATCAAGTGATGCTGCCGGAACACACCTATTGGTAATTGGCGATAGGTTTTCAAACTTCAGATGATGATATATGATTCATTCATACATGATGTTTTCCTGCAGCGAAATCCCAGGCTGATTTAAAGTTGGGTAGGTGGGCTCGAACCCACGTCCATTGTCGCGAAATCCGACTGCACTGCCAACTACGCCATCATCGCTTACTTATTTATTATGCTTATAAAGAAGTAGTGGGAGGTTTTAAAGTTGACTATAGGACTTATTTATCTATCGTTATATAGACACAAGCTAGAAAATCCCAAGAAAGGTTGACTTTAGGCAGGTGACATATTGTAAAAAAACTAAGTCAAATCTCAGTTTAGAACATGAAGAAAAACATGTATGAAGTTGTAAGAAAAGTGTGAGCGAGAGAGAAAGAGAGAGAGAATTGGAAGAGATAACATATTGTATATGTCCTAACTGGAGTGGGATGGACTTCAAAAGATGTTTGTTTTTGTAGTATGTTACAATAAACAGAATAAAAAATTATTATTTATCAAAACGAAACTCAATACTTCTTCAAGTGAACGAAAATCGAACCGGGTGCTTAAAGATCTATACAAAACTTTGGTCCTTTTCCCCCATCGTAATTAAGATATCCATCAACGCTTTGTGAAGGTAAAATGAAAGGAACGAATTATTCTTCAGAAATGGAAATTAACGAAAAGGTAGCAATAGAAAGAACCCTTTTAACGAATCCAAAAGGAGTTTTTATTTTATTTTATGAATTTTGATTGGCTAATAAAATTCAATCTCAATCAAATTTCCGTTTTTTTTTTCGAGAATAAATGTTACGTACAAATCATTTTTGCGAGGATTCTGTGACTTGCCTTCGTTATTGGAGAGACTATGTTATTTTTATATTTTTAAAACCATTTTTATCTATATTTCAAATCGTTTGATAACTTTTCTAAAGTAATTTTATAGAACAAAAAAAAAATCTACTTTCTCCTCGTCTCTTTCATATATCGTACTGGTTTTTTTTAATCATGAGGGGTAATGTACTTTAATGTAAAATATGGTCACCGATTAGGCAGGGCTTCTTTTTTATTTCTAGCCATTTGTCATCTAAGTCATTAATGCGCTGACTCGTTCTATTCTTATCTATCCACGTAGCCATGAAAAGATGTTTATCAATACGTGGTCAAATGTTCCCATTCATTACCCGTTTTATAAATATCTTGGACTCTGAAACTTTTATAACAATAGACGTTATATACAAATGAAGCAATCAAATTCAAGGTAAATTTAACAATCATACAGAAATTAATGTAATTTCTTTACATTTTTAATAGAGTGCTAAATGCGGATTATTTTCCTTATGTACGTTTCCCAAGAGTAAATGAACATCACCCTGACTACAGAGCTAAAAGACATACATTTTGTCAAGTCTCGAAGGTCACGTCAAATCCTCCCACAAAACTTAAAATACCATCAATCCAAATAAACTTAATTGTTGAATGGTAGCAATAATTTACCTATTATCTATAACAGAGCAATAACTGGTAAAGAAGAAACTTATTCTTGGTTATTGACACCCACAGATTACGGATTCCATCCTTCCAATCAACCGAAAGATGTCCAATTTTGGACATAGGTATTTACAAATTAAGGGGTGGATTGCCATAATCGCCAGACTTGACGATCGTAGTAGGTGTTTTTGGTATTCAGAGGATGCTGCTGCCCACTCCCTGGTTTATCCTTTAGACGCTTTTTACGACATCCACGGGAAAATCACTGTTAGTGGTTATAATATCCTAATAATAACAGTAAAGTATTTTTTATGATCTCATTATTGCGCTCCAAAAAATGTAATAAAGCAGAAAATAATAAATATAATTCACAATAAAAGTTAATATAAATAGTATTATAACTTAAATAGCTTCTAATTCTTTACAAGATTCCCCCACAAAGACTTTCCGGACGCTCGGTGACCTCTCGACCTTCAAGTGTGAGATCAAAAGAAAACTGAGGCCAAAGAATTGGGAGTTTAACTCCGATAACGATTTAAGGGTTCACTGGCTAAACGTTTGATGAAATAATTCTTTATATATATGTGTGTATAATTAGGTATATGTTGCCGGTCAATTTGTATTACATAAACTACTAAAACAAAATGCCAACTTGAGTTTTTATAATTGCATTATGTCAAATATGAAGTTAGCAGCAACGTGTGTGGGCTGCTGGTTGGAGAAGATTGCTGGCTACATTCATTCTTCTTAATTGATTCGATTAAATTGGATACACTTTATTGACTCGATCTCCTTCATTAATTAAATATTTTTTTATTTATACGTGTGTATAATTAGATGCATGTTGCTAGTCACTTTGAATTCAATAAAACCATAACCTAAACGAGTGCTTAACTTTTTATTATTGAAATGGCTTAACTATGAAGTCGGTAGCAAAACATTGAGCCGTTGATTGGATAAAATCCACGACTACATTTACTCTTCTACATCGATTCGAACAATTTCTACACGCTTAAAAAATATATTTATAAAATTATACGAACCATTTTATTTTTAAAAGAACCTCAAAATTACAGCAATGTAAAATCTATGGTATATTTAAACTGTAACTGATATAGACAAGCATTCGAAGATTAATAAAAGAAATTTCTTTACTGGAACTGTTCTCATCATAATATATGCTGTAAATGAAATGAAGTGAAATTAAGTTTTATACGTTCTTTGTTAAAATTTATATTTCAATAAACGGGGCTTTTATTGCTAATGAATTTAATAATCTCGATCAAATTATGTTTTTATTGCGGAAGAAGAATTTATTTGAAATTATTTCTTTAGTAATACCTATAATCTACGAAATACAACAATCAATTTAAGAACAATCAACACACACAGAAAACACACAATCTTACACACTTAAAATTTGTGTGCATATTTTGTTATTCTTGAGTTTATTGTAGTTTACTCCTTAAGTTATATATTTTTATTATTAACTTTATTAAATATGAGCAAATTATTAATTATTTTATAGAAACAGCATTATGTTCACCAATCATTTACTTACTCTTATTTCACATTAGATTTACTGTTTGTGGAATTTTTTGATATAACATATAAATGACAGCTATATTCATGAATACATTCAAAATATAACATAATGAATATAACTCAAATAGTGATTCTCTCACTAGAAAGAATGACGGTGACCAAATAGATTCAAAGTGAAGTAATTTTAAACTAATAACGACTAGCCCAATAGACAATTTCCGAAGAAATGTTATAAAATATTTTCCTTTGTACTTTCGATAATGATCAGTTTCAATTAATTTCGCCGATGGGTCGGCTGGTATTCTTGAGAAGATTTCTTGTAAATAAATGGAACATTAAACAATCCTTTGATTATTCGTCGATTTTGAAGAACATCATTAATTGCTGAATCAGCAACTTTTTGATTTACATAAGAATTGAAATACCTATTTTATGCAAATAACCGAAATTCTTGACGTAAGTATTTTTTCTAAATTATAGGACCAAAGGTTTATTACAGAAATCCATTTTTATAATACAACCTGAATAATAAAAGTAAAAAACTAAAAAAAATGCCGGATAAAATGGTCGATGATATGTAATTGGCCTTAGAGTAAAGATTTTCGAGATACATTTAAAAAAATACTAATTCATTTCCTTTATTGTGTCAGATTATAAAATAATTGTTAAAATTTGTATCTCGTATTTTAAATTACTTAACAATTCAATAACTATTTCAGTCGTTAAATGAAAAATAAAAAGTCGTTGGGCAATCACAACTAATGTTCAGATAAATAGAGCTAGCTCCTCCTTTGAGAATTTTCTCATATCCGCCCAAACGATCCGTCAAGGAACGCTACATCCGTATAAAAGTAAAAATAAAACGTAGGTTAATAAAAGCCTCGCATTTCGGTGAGCACAGGGTAATGGCACTCGAAAAGCAATCTTGTAGGTCCAAGATTTCCACCCTTACCTCTAAAGTGTGGTACAAGTTATAAAAGGGAACGATTAATTTAAGTGAAAAACTAAAACATTCATTATATATTCAGAATTTAGATTAAAATTAAAGATGAGCGAAATAGATTAAAAGTAAAGTAAGGAGTATCACCAAGAAAAGTAATTAAAAAAAAAAACAAACTTATGATATTTTAAATTTTATTGTTCTAAATTAAACATCAATAACAACAATTTTTTTTTTCATTTCATAAATCATTACATTTTATTAAGACACTATGTTGTGCCCGCGACTTCTCCCCCGTTTGTAAAATAATGATTTAATAATTATTTGCTGCATTAAATCTCATTAATTATAATATTGCATGGAAAGTACAACGATGGAGAATTTTATGTCGACTTCTTTTCCTATCATTGTAATATCCTTTCTTATATACAATGTAATATAATTAAATGTATGCTAAAACTTAACCAGATAATATATCTACGTTTTAAAGGCAAATCTTGTAAATTTACTTGGTAGTTATCGAGTTATAAGCCCACTAACGGACAGACAAAGAGACGTCTTTAATATAATATGAGGATCATGAGCATAATTACAATTGAATTTTTGAAATCGTATTAATAATTTAAGAGCTATGATGTAATTATTAGTTTTGTTACACAATATCTTATTTAAATCAGTATCAGCCACGATAATTTTATAACTTGTACCACAAAACAGTTTCCCATGATTGGATACTCACGGCAAACGCTTTAGAGTTTTAGAGTAAGGACGTCATGTGTTAAGGATTTTTTCGCTTAATTGATTAAAAGGGCTCTGAGCCATTTTTGTTTTGTTTACTTTCTGGGAATTTGTATGTTATTTTAAATATCCTCCCGGCGATTAAATATTACTTGACAGCTAACGACGTCTCAATGACTTAACAATTTTATGGTAACGGTTTGCTGTTAATTTTGTAAGCAAAAAGTATTTTACTTTTGCGTGTATTTTGGAGACTGTATATGATATATAATTTTTATAAATATTCGCGTTCCATATTTAAATGCAATTATTTAACAACGGGTTTTCAAGCGTTACCTTTCCTTTTTCCTATCCCGACGTTTCGGCTAGGTTTCATCGACCGTGCTCACGGGTTGACTGGCGGTGCGCGGCGTCTCCTGCTGCGTTGAGTGGTGTTTTTATGAACTACTTCTGTTTGGTCTTTATATTTATTATAGTCACAACACATAGAACTAACAAGGTCCATCGACGATGCCTGTGACGATTTTGACGACATAACAAAGGTAACGCGGGAAAACCCGTTGTTAAATAATTGCATTTTTATATGATATACAGCAAAAGTATATAATACGCAAAAATACACAATTTTTGTAGACATTATCTGTAAGATTTTTTTGATACTTTTTTTTTTAAATCATAATAAGAACTCGATTTTATTATCATCATGTTTCTTATAGTTGTACTATAATCATCCAGAAAAATTTAACTGATAGTCAAGAGTGATTAGGAAAATAACTAAAAATATAGAATAGGAATAAAATATAATAACATACATATATATACACATACATATCATCACGCCTTTCTCCCGTGGGGGTAGGCAGAAATTACGTCCTTCCACTTGCTACGATCTTGGCATACCTCTTTCGCTTCCTCTACTTTCATGAGCGCTTTCATACATGCTCATAAATATAATAACACCCAATGAAATTATGATTTACAAGGTACCTGATTCTGTTAGGGCTAAAAAAGGGGAATAATTAAAAAATAAACATCCGAAATTTAATTTTATCGTACTAGTCATTTCACGTCAGACTAACTTTCAATGTAATCTATTTTATTTCGACACAAATAAAAAAATAATATTGACCGCGAAAAGTTTTCATTGAAATAATTTCTAATTTGCTAACTGGAGAACCTTGAAGGTGTCAATAAAATTTAAATATCTATATATTGCATGTTGCTGTCTCCTATGCAATGACATAATTAAGAACACATTCGACCCCCAAAACGTTTCGTTAGCTGTAAAATAAAGTTCATCGATAACTAACCTTGAGCTGATTTTATTTCAAAGCCTAGACATTGAATTTTCGTTTGCAGGCACCCACTCCGCCTCTGTTTGAACATATGCGTGACAGTACTAAATAACATCTCGCTTTTAAAAGACCTTCATATTTCAAGGTTCTTGACATTCTAAAAATATTTCTGTATCGTTTTATATAATTTCTTTCTATTTTTTTACACGATATAGGCTCAGTAATTGTGGTCAAAGCCACAATTTCACCTGATGTTAAGTGACGATGTGGTTCAGGATGGTAAACACACTAAGCCTAGGTACTGGTTCTCAAGTGATGCTGTCAGAACAGATGTGCTTGGTATTTGGCGACAGGTTTTTTAAACTTGAGGGTGGTAGCTACCCAGACGGGCATCATTAGGAAATGCCCTACCACCATGCTATGGTTTCCTCATGATGTTTTCCTTCACCGAAAGCTCAGTTAAAATGTAAAATTGTATTGTATTTCTTGAAGTATTACCAAATCCCTTCTCAGTAACAGTAAGTACAGTTCATACCCCTCCCCCCCCCCCTCCGTCATGATTAGGTAAGCATTAGCGTAAATTTAAACAAAAAACATAGAAAATTTATAAGTAAATATTGCCTAATTAATCACCGTCTCCAATGTCATTAAAATGAAGCTAAGTATAAAACCCTCCATGGATGCGTAAACGGAGAGTAGAATGCCTGTAGCGATATGGATCGACGATACAACAAATCTTGGCAGTAAGAGCTGGATAAAACCAACACAAGATAAGGACGATTGCCGTAAAAAAGACTTATACCCTGGAGTAGGCTGAAATTAGTGAAGATTATGATAATTTAGATTTACAGTATTTATCGTCTTGAGCCATATCAGACAGACGAGAATGCCATCAAAGCGATAAGCTTATGTGGCACATAAAAACAATGTCAATGTATCTCCTATAAATAGGTATTTAGTTTGTAAGTATATTCAATGAATTCAAATGTATCCAAGAGTTCAAAATCCTGAACGTTCTTTTGACCGAAGCCATAAACGAATAAGTACGCCTCTCTAATTTGTGATACAAATAATGCCATCTATGGCATCGGTATAATATTAATTACATCTTTGGTTCGAACTTCATAATTAAATTTCTCAGATCAGTGTCGTCAGTGACCAGTGCAAAAACCCAATTAATTTTTGGTTTCACCTCAATCTAAAGATTTTCACATGTTGAAACCGGCCACTACCCGACAATGGCACCCATTGTAGAGATATGTCACAATTGTTCGGATACCGGCTAGATTATAGGTTATATTACATGCAATTCCGCGTAATTATATAACGTAACATAACAAGATCTCACCTATTATCCCCTAAGGGTTAAGCAGAGGTGGAGTAGCGAAACTATACCACCCGCACTTCGGCGAGCTTAGTTCCGTCCCAGATGTGACAGAGGGCGAGCTTGTCGCTATATCGGGCACAAATTTCAGACTCCGGGATGACACTGTTTAGAAAAACCCAATATCACTTAACCCGACCGGGGATCGAACCCGAGACCTCAGAACGACAGTCGTACCGTAACACAACTGCGCCACCAGGTTAGTCAGCATAAATATTTATGCGTATAATTCAGTATGTCTGATAATTCTACAGCTAACTAAGAGTTCATAAAAAAAGGTGTAAGATCCAATACCATAAGATGCGATAAGGGCTCAGTCGGTAGTGTGGGAAATTTCCGCTTTTATGGATTTAGATTCGAAGCCTAGGTAGGTTTTAATTTTATAAATGAGCTTTGGCTTTTTATGAAAGAAATCATCGTGAGGAAACCAACGAGCACTCTCTGATAATGCTCACCTTGGTGGCTACCACCCTTAATTTGAAACCCGTCGCCAAGCAAAAAGTTCCTGTCTAACATAAAAAAATGTTGGTATCATTGTATCGTGTTGGGATTTATAGCTGATTTTTTTTTTTTTTATATACTGCATAGGCTCAGTACTTTGATTACAATCTTACCTAATGTTAAGTGACGATGTGATCAAGGATGGTAACACACACTAAGCCTAGAGGTACTGGTTCCCATGTGATACTGTATGCTCAAATGATAAATTAGCGTTTTATCTCTGGAATAATTTTAAAATAATCTTAAAGTAAAAAAAAAATAGCTTTTAATTTTACGTAACAGTTATAATCACTTCTGTCATGTCCATGCATTGGCGTCGTTTCATTCTTTTTTAAATTGTATGTGGTGAGAAAAGCCGTGTGGTGCTTGCTAAGAATATTACCACCCCATATCTTCCTATGGGTGTCGTAAAAGGCGACTAAGGGGATAAACCAGGGGGGATGAAACATCAGCAACAGCATCCTCTGAGCACCACAAACACCTACTGCGATCGCCAACCCGCTTGCCAAGCATGGCAATCGAGGCAATCTCCCTTAATTGGGGGAGATCATGTTCAGCAGTGGACGTCTTTCAGTCGAATGGATTGATGGCTGTGGTGAGGTTTACTTTGTGTTTACTCTTGCACTACCCAAAATCACGTGTATTATTTTAGTACAAAGTATCTTAAGACTTTTGGATTATTACATTTGAATACAATCTAATTTAATATTGAAATATTTTGTACCGTTATAAAAATGCCAAGACAGACATGAACGTCTAACAAAATATTAAATTTAAGTGATATACCAATGTACCTATTTCGTGGTTGATTACCCTTTTGATCCTCGCGTAATTAATAAACGATCCCATTATACACTAGTGTAAGTTTTAATTATTTGACCAGTAAAAACTCTCTTGTTTATATTACAATATTAATTTGACCAATAACACAATTTTAACACAACAATTGGTATTTTGTGACACATTTTCAAAACTTGAGGGCTGTAGTAACCGGGCAGGCATTATTAGAAAGTGCCCTACCACCATGCTATGGTTTTCTCGCGATGTTTTCCTTCACCGATAGCTCAGGCTGATTTTAGAGTTGGATAGGTTGGATCAAACCGGCCATTGATGCGGAATCCGGCCGCACTGTCAACTGCTCCATCATCGCTACAATTATTATAATAACCAAGTGCAATATAACCCCGAAGTTAATAGTCCGCACAAGCTAAAGTGCACTCTAATTAGATAGATGCGGAGGTAAATATGAATCATAGATTGTGCAACTGATGTTCCTAATTGAAAACTGGGCGAATGTGAATGAACTTCGTGTGTACGATACTCTATTAGCGTAGGTCTAACAGGTCAACACAACATGTTTGTAGATCTGATTAGCTCTGTTACGCGTACTTCCTACGCGCATGCAGCCAGCACATCATCGGTGAATGACCAACTATGACGTTATTATCTGTCAATATTTACAAAGTTTTCTGCTTTTAGACATTGACTTTTACGCATTCCGCTTAAGAGGAAATGCGGGGTCGGCTACAAATTTGAATAATACGCATTTCAGAAATATTTTGGTATCGCGTTGTGCCCCAATGAAAGAGTTTTAAAGCGTAGAAGGTATAACTAGGGCTGACTATACATATGCAAAATAGAACTATAATATAACGAAGTATTCCCCTGTTTATGAAATCAATATTTCTTTCTAATGTAAAATAAAAAGACTGCCTCTATAATTTCCTTTTTTTTATTCGTAAATTCGTTAAACTGACGTATGAAAACTTCAGTAAAAATCTTATTTTTTTTACACGATAGAGTTCAGTGCTTAGACCACAATCTCAGCTGAAGTTAAGTATGTATGTAACTAGATACTTGTTCTCAAGTGATGCTGCCGGAACACACCTATTGGTAAAATCATGCATTTATTTGTCTTTCCGAAGTCGTCATAATTTATGGAAAAAAACAAAACGTACAGGCGTGGCAGTGAATATATATCATATAGTATAAAAATAATTCTCATAACGCTATTATCCAAGAAAGAAACAGGGAAATACGTTTGTATGGAATAAACGCCGCCTAAATTTCATCTTTGCGCGTAGTTAGTATATATTTATATAAGTCGTCACAGAGACAAAATTAAACTCTAAATTCTGTACTTTCAAGTAATCAGCATTATATTAAAAGTACATTCATTTTTTAAATGAAAACTTCTTTAGCGGCATTGAACAATTCTCGGTGGGGGAAACACTTATAGATTCGCGTTACTAATGGAATGTGACATTAGCTGTCAACCTGCTGTCCGCGATATAGAATTTTTCATGAAAAGTATTGTTTTCTTTTCTTGGGGTCGCAGATGCATTTGCCAGAGTTTTATTATTTATCTCTGATGGAAAGGAATGTTAAGTATTTATGATGGTGGAATCCTAAACTTTTGTGTTACCACATCTTAAGTGTTTTTCCCCTAAATGCCCGAAAAAATTTTCGAGTCGAAACGATGACTACTAAAATCATTTAAACAACACACAAAAAACAATCTTTCAAAGTTTTCACTTCTGTCGGTATTCCCCATGGCTGCCTAGTTTTTTTTTTTAAATGCTAATACCAACGGTGTAATTTATTCAATAAATCTCATTTCATTTATTATCCTAATTCACAAACAAATTTTTACATAATTTAAACTCGATTTAAGAACACTAATTTACTTCGTACTTAATCTACATATTTTCTTAGTTTTGACAATTATTATAAATTTACATTATTCATTTTTAGAGTTTATAATGCTTCAATTACTCAATAACTTAAGATAAATATTTTAATAAAAAGTAACAATTCATTGGTGAAACATTAAATCGTTTTGTTATGTTGTTTTATTTTGTCAATAATATTTACTAAAGAGACATGTTTAGTAAAAAAAACTAAAGTAACAAAATCTCTTTAGTAAAAATATACATCTTTTTCATATAGTAAGACAATCTAGTTCAAAAGTACGTTAAAAATTGCACAACCTCTGCTTATTCGATAAAAACAACGTTTTTTTTTCTTCTATTATTTCTGTTCGTATAACTAGGTATGTGATGCAAAAACTGAAGCAAATTTCTGAACTCCAGACCACAAAGGATGTTAGAAGTTTTATTAGATTTCCCCGTTGATGGCGCAGCGATTGCTACAGTACATCAACAGCCCTTACGCTGTGATGTCGTTAAGTAAATTGTTTATGCGCCAACTGAAATCTAGTTACTGGTTACGAGGCGAGTTGTTTGTTTAACAAAATTAAATTACACTCTTATGGGTGTTTCTTATTCGGTTATGCTTGTAAAAGCCTCAGATGTTAAGAGGTACCAACGCATAACATGTTTTATCGCAAAATGTATGCGAAGACTTTTTGTTTGAACCGCTTTCACGAGTTTGCGCGTAATAATTTTCGCTTGTATTCTCAAGTATATTTTTCATCAGTGTTACGATATTCACCTTAACCCAGTGAGAAATAACCCAATTTAGCTGCATCTACTGCCGTCGAGATTTTAACGGGGTTCCAAGGCAACTACTGGAAAATGTTAGGCATAATGTATCACATTTTTCTTTGAGCTCATTGTAGATTTAATACTTCGATGCTCGATGCTTAGTATTTTTTTTTATATTATCTAAGCGCTGTGACGACACTATTATTTGATGTTAAGTGGCGATGTTTTATAAGATGGTAAATACATTAAGCCTAGCGTTTGGTGATACGTTTTCAAACATGTGGATGGTACAGTCGTGTATTATTAGAAAAATCCCTACTACCATGCTATGGTTTTTGCACATTTTTTGGCTTAACTCAATGTTGAGAATCCTTATGAATTCGAACCTAGATCTATCGACGCAGAATCTGACCACAGTGCCACTGGCCAAACATCTCGTCAATTATGAAAATACTACTACTAAACTCTAAAACACAGTAACATATATTTAAGATAAATAATTCGAACAATCTGACTCCAATCTAATTTAGAACCTTGTGAATATATTCTTAAATATTATCTTCGCATTGTAGAACCTGAGTACTCACTGAGTAGAAATGATAAAAAAAAAACTATATTTTAGGTATATTCAAATAACCAAAACAAAAAAAAAAACTTTATTCAATTTAGGCTCTAAGAAGGCGCTTATGAACCTCTAAAAGACTACCACCGATTCGAAAAACAACCCAGTCGAGAAGAGCCGGCAAGAATCTCGATCTGGTTCTTTATTTTAATATAAAAAACTATACAAATCATAGTCTTAACCAATGTTAGCGGAAGCACAGAGATGTGGTTTAATTCCATTAATATTTAAAACAATCTACATTTTCGTCTTTGTTAAACAGTCATCCAACCGGAAGACGTCTACTGCTGGACATAGGTAGGTCTCCCACAAAGACCTTCACGACGACCGGTCTTGCGTCGCCCGCATCCAGCGGGCTCCCGCGACCTTCACCAGTTCACCAAAAACAACCACTACAATAAAATTAAGATACGTTGGTATCTGTTCATTATTGGTGGCATTATTAAACTAAGCGACTTTCAAGATTCATAGAAACATGTTTCATAATTGATTATAAAGATCACTCGATTGTTTTTTTCTCAAATATGTTTAATTTAAAGATTCTGATTCTCTCCTACAATTTGTATATGATAAAAGAATAGTTGTAAATTATTATTTTTATGTTATACTTTTTGTGTTATTGTTTAAAAATTCTGTACACATGTGGCTATAAATTTGTTTTTCAATTACAAGATGTTTTGGAGCATGTAACAGCAATCTGTTTTTTTTTTCCTTTCCAATTCTAATATTTTTTAAGTCAGAACAATTTATGCAACTTTTTTTTCCATTCGTAGTAACTTACAAGGAAAGGTATTTTCAAGGTATCTCCTATAAAATGTTCATATTCAATTATATTTTAAATTGAACAAGTTTAACAGATCTGTTTCGCTGGAACGTGATCTTACAGACCCTGTTAATATATATTAGCAGGTGACTGTTTAATTAGGACACTAGGTAACACTCGAGCGAAGACACAGAGCTAAGCTCTCAAAGGAGATTCGCAAAGCCAAGGCATTATTAAACAAACGCTTCCAGGTACGGAATATTTAGAGGATGGATGTATCTATGTCAAAGCTTCGCTCTATATAATCTATCCATATATATAAGGCGAAGTCTGGTTAGCTACACCATTTATAACTCGAGAACGTTTGGACCGACTTTTATAATCTTTGATTTATTAGATTTGTCTCCATCCCGAGCAAGTAGATTAAACTATTAAAGCAAAAAAATTCTTGCAAATTTTTTTTTAAAAAGAAGTTACTTTTTTAGGAATGACATTTTTGATGATAACCCAATAACAGATGGACTCATTTCGTTATTTTAATTTTTTGTTAGTCTCACAGACTCGAAAAGTTTCCTCGCGCACTTTATTTAATTTAGCTATAAACAGCTGTAACCAGCTGCAAAACATTGGACTGCCAACAACCAGCAACCAACAAGCTCGATATCACCACACGGTTTTCCAAGATCTACCGAAAAAGAGTCCTGTATTTCTACGGACATATTATGCGGCCTGCAAACCAATGTTTGATGAAGCAGATTATTTTAGCGAAAATAAACGGCAGAAGAGAATGCCACCTACAAGGAGAGCTGAAACAATAAGGAAACCGGTAGGCGGCAGCATTTACCATGCGATTCACTCTACAAATGATCGCACTTAATGGAAATTGTTCGTACGTGGTCGGGATCCTCAACAGTTAGGAAACGAGGCAGAAGATAAACAAAGTCATTACAGAGATCATTCAGTAGATTTCTTGCATTTCGAGCATCCGGAATCTCTCATAGAAATACATATGATAGCAGGCTTTCATATTTTAAATTATTTAAGATAGACGTAAGTTAAATGATCTAGCATTTCTACATGAAATCATTGACGGAGGTTGTAAGAGCACTATTATTTTAGAAATAATACAATTTTGTTATTTGGTCCTTCACAAGTACCCAATATATAGAATGACTAACACATTTTTTTCAACCGCTGTGTAAAACTAATCTTGGACTTAGTTCCTCTGAAGTGGTATTGCAGAAAGTGTAATGAGGTTATACATTATTTTGATTCTGAAGCGGTACCAAGTTCTCCGGCACAGTTAGTAATACGAACATATAAAAACGTTCATATAATTTTTTTTTTAAAATTACGATTTAAGAGTTAAGAGATTCCTTATACAGTACCTATGACTGCGGTCTGAATCCGTTATATGCTTAAATAGCTCTGATGACGAAATTGCGATCGTAAATGGAATTTATCGTTCTAAGCAGAGAATTAAAACGGGAAACGGAGTTTTTGGCGGGATCTCAGTCTGACATGTAGCAATTGTTTTCTTTAATTCATTAAACTTGTGTACTTGACTCTATATCATGTAATCTTGGTGGCGTTTTGTGTGAAATAGTTTAGTTATTGTGTTCAACTTAAGTTTATTATAGAAGACAACGCGTAGCATACATTCTGAGGTGCCGACAAAGCTCCATGGAAAGTTTGAGCAGGATAGGCCACCGTTCTGTTGGAGCTTGGTAACGCTGATACAAGATTGAAAATCTTACCTACATGACATTGGCACAAATTGTGTGTACACACAGATTGCCATTAACTAAGAAGAAGAAAACAGGAAACTTAATTTATCCCTATAATATTTTCTTCCTGCAAAGCTCTAAGATGTGCTTTCATCCTCTACTCAAGAAGTTCGCTGTGCAATATTCAATAACAAGTGGTCGTTAAAATTTATACCCATAACATATTAAGCATTAGCATATTTTTTTAAATAAAATCTATTTATGTTATTAAGAATAAATATGGCTTACATAATCACCATTTAGATTCCACTGTCCCACATATCATCAAAAATAAGTATAGTGTAGATCTCCCGACTGCATAGATCTAAATTCAATTACTAAAAAACGGGTCTTCACGCATTAACTATTTTTTTAACATAACAATTGCAATAGCGCTGACAGATATAGGCTTTTTCTCTGCGTGGAATCCAGTGTTAGACAATTTCAAGGTTCGCGATTTATCGTCACAGGCATCGTCGATCGACATTGTTAGTGTTGTGTGTTTATTTATTCAATCTTTATTGTACACAATTACTTATTATCTTTATTGTATTTATTTGTTGTGACTATAATAAACGGAGGTAGTTCAACAAAATACCTCTCAACGCAGCAGGCGACGCTGCGCACCGCCAGTCAGCCCGTGACCACAGTCGGTGAAACCTAGCCGAAACGTCGGAAAGGGAAAAAGGCAAGAGCAAAAAAAAAGTAACGCGTGAAGACATGTTTTTCAATAATTGAATTTAAATATGAATGCGAAAATAAAAAAAACGTGCATAGATCTACTTGAACGATCCCCAACACACTGCGTATAATTATACAATTCATGCAAATGGATTTCGTTTATTAATTATACTTAACGGATAGCTTTAGTTCTTTATTCCACCGAATAACGTAGTTAACTATAAGAGAGAAGACAATAAATATAAATAAAAAGTATGACAGAGAAAATGTTTATTTATTACAGACAACATTATCCATCCAACCGTAAAGGGGTCCACTGCTGGAATTGGTCTCCCTTGTGGTTCTCAGAGGATGCTGCTGCCCATCCTCTGGTGTATCCCTTAGTCGCTTTTTACGACACCAATAGGTAAATATGGGGTGGTCCTATTCTTAAGTCGGCACCACAAGGCACACAACATTATACACAGTAACAAGTAAACAAATAAAACCACAATAAAATTAAAATCTATAACTACGTATACAAATATTAATAACTATTATCACATTAATTAAAAAATCGGACCTTCAAGAATTTTAAATGTAACGTTTTATAATGAAATCTGACCTATGTTATATCTGTAAAAGGAGTGCTTTAAAATAAAATTTTAGGTCAAACTCAGTTGAGTTGAGTAGTAACAGTTGAGTTAACTTCTCTTCGCGTCTCTAACCTGGAAAAGGTTAAAACTTTCAAATTATTTGTCAAAACACGCCACGTAAATTAGTTTATACAGAACTGGACTACTTTTAGTCACGCAACATTGTCGTATTGCAGACAAAACGGGTATTAATAATAACATTGAAGTTAAAATAATATACACATCATTTTAATTAAACAATGGGTATGAAATATTTTAATTTAAACATTTTTTTTTTCACTTCCAATTAAATTTACCTTTTATACTGTCTATTTTCTAATCGCAAGTTCTTTGTAATATTTTTTCAATTATTTATAGAAATTGAAAAATATTATTTGTCAATAACACCTTACTACATTTTAGGTAAGAAACAGGTAAAAATCAAAATGAATCTATACGCTACAATTAAATTAAGAAAAAAAATTAAGAATAGGAAAATAGATGAATATATTCATTATGACATAAAAAGTAAAGAATAACTGTTAGGAATGAAACAAAGGATAGAAACAAAATGAACGAAAAATGTAGTGCATGAAATCACTATTAACGTAAATACAAGTAATCAGAATAATACAATTTGTTGAATTAAAATAAGCATTAAAAAGTTAATTTTTTCGATAAAAAAATTATGTCGAACGAGTATTTTTAGAACACAATAAAACCTTCTTAATGCCTCCTATTGTCAAGATACTATCCAGCTTAATAGCGATCATAAACGCTTTGCATATAATCATATAACACGCAGATAATAGTATATGACCTAACGTCTCCCGGTGCACATCTAATATTGATTAGTTAATATGCAAACTGCGTCGGGATGCAGACGTGTCGCCAGCTGAAACCAATATGGCAGCTCCATTAGACTGCAAATAAGATCTGTCGCATGCAAGATGGGAGTATTTACGATCCAAACACTTTCATATTACGCTCCTTTAGTGTTATATTGTATACTAGCTGTGTCCGCGGCTTTACCCGCTTGGAATTCAGACAATTTTCAGTCTATGTTCTCCCCCTGGGTGCAATATATGTAATTACCAACTTTCATCGAATTCGTTTGGCAAACAAATTAATAAACGCACGGACAGACAAAAAAATGAAAAATATAGAAATGTGTGAAATCTGTAGTCTATTCTGAAGCACCGCATAGTATTTTTTTCTTAAACATCATCAATGTACAGATTTCGTTCGGTTAGCCTTTTATTGTAAGTATAAACTTGAAGTGCACGATGTTTATAAAATATGAATAACAAAAAAATACAAATAAATACCTTTGTTAATTCTAAATTAATATTATTCACGGTGGTAATAAAATTGAATATCATTTTGAAAAATAAGATTTTTTATATCTAAACAAAAATCAGGAACATATTTCACTTTATGTTCAACGATCACTCTAGTCTTTAGATACAGAATATCAATGACGTATTGCACATCTATTCTGCTAAAAATGAGGCCTTATGTAATATTGTAGTAGAAAATATTCAACCGAGAACAAAAAAGCGACGAAGCGACATTGCTGTGTTCCGACAAACATTTGTATGGTTCCTTGTTCCACTCTTAATAACCTCTAATAGTAGCCTATCATGAACGAAATGAAAATACATTCACAAAAGTTAGACAGTTAATATAGACAGGAGTTGTTGAATACTAAATAAATGACAAAGTCTACCATCTACAATAAATTCCTTTACTCAATACATTATTAAATCATAAATTAAATCAGCTGCTTAGAAGCTTAGACTGTCGTATTTATAAACATATATTAGGAAGAAACTGTATCGAAAATTGTACAGGATTTTTGCGTCTATGTCCAGAAGCAATTTATGTCTTATGCATTTTAAAATTTCCAAAACAGTTCATGTTATTAAAGCGATCATAAACGTTACTATGTCACCTTGTTATAAACGAGCTAAGGGACTTGTAAGATTGTACACGTTAGGAAAGTTTAAGACTTCATAAAGTCGAGTTAGGACATTGTAAACGTGAACTGTCGCTCTTGGGGTTATGATCACGTCCGAATTTACCGAGTTAATACCTACTAACACAAGTTAGAAAAATAATAATTTTATCTACTTGCCCCAACATGTACTCCATATATAATACAATACACATGACGGGTTTGCTTGTTAGATGTAATCTAAATTTATATATGCATAGACAAAGATATAACAGCTCGAGATATTTTTCTCCTCCGATTTTCGACCGATTCACTTAAAAAAAATTCTTTTGTTCGATATGCTATAGCTATAGTTTTGTATTGTCGATAAAAATATTTACAAAGTGTAATTTTTTTTTTTCAAATTTTCAGTGATGATTATGGTCGAATTTTGATCAACAGGCGATTACTACTTATGTTATATATGGGTTAGGGCAATTGTTCTAAAAGAAATACAATATACTGTAAAACACTATTGAAGAGATATACCGGATAAATAATTAAAAAACATTAGACTTTAAATAGAAATGCAAGATGAGATCTGATTTGAATTTCAATCTGTATTTGCAGAATACAGATAATGGTTTAAGGTTAAAATCACATAAAGTGCATAAGCTAATTTAAAAATTTATGAAGCTAGATTAAATATGTTTTTGTATTAAATTTAAATTTGTTTCATATATTAATATATAATAATATTAATTTCACTGTAATTCAAAATCTAATCAGAGCATGCTGGGATAATAATAGTAGCTAAGGATTATTTTAGGTTAACTTGAGGGTTATAGATAATAATAGATAAAAGATAAAAGATAATAAAAGATAGAAAATAGATAAAAAGGATAATAGATTTTCATATTATGTAAATGTAAAACTTGTTGTGTAAAATCCCGAATCATGCATTAATAAATAAATTTATCATAATGGAATTTGTCTTATCACTTATAGAGAATAATTTAGAACGAACAGTTGAAGCGTATGCATGTAAATATAAAGAATTTAAAACGTTTATTGAATCATCTGTTTTTTTTTGTTTCATTTATTTATCAGTGCACTGCATCTAATGTGTATTTCTTAGTCACACAAAACCGTATTATCGATTTGACTGCGGGATCTAATCTCCGTACAAAAGTAACAAACAATACAACAAAAAATATATGTAATTAATTTTAATTAATGAAATATTTAATTAAATTACTTTTGAAAGTATTTTTATTACTTTCGTGCCCGATGTCATCCGGCAGGCTATTTTATAAATACGCCAGTTGTTTTATCGCCGTAATAGTTGTGAATTCTATGAATTTTGAACTTGCCGTATTTAGAATAATTTACATTACACACAAGCCGTTTTAATAAAATTAAACGTTATATATTAGTAGCCACAGACCGTAAATTGTTGAGGATGAATAAAATTCCTTGAAAGTTGGCCCACATCCATCTGCGAGTGAATCTTCAATGAGCTATCATGAGCTCGAGCGTCTAGTAGGCAACTCCAGATAGACTTTATTATTCCGGATGGAGAATGAACAAGTTTTTTGAATTCTACGAAAGTTTATCGACATAAAGTCGAGACTTCGACTCGGATACACCTTATTGAACGTTACATTTAGGAATTTATATTAAGTAATACAAAGTTAAATGTGATGAAAGAACTTTGCATTAGAAATACATTCCTTCTATATTGAGTAGTTAAAATTACAAACAGGATAATGTAGAATCTTTTGAAGATAAAATATCAACGTCAATATTGTCGTTTACCCTATTTGTAATATACGTCCCTTCTATTATGATTTTCCTATAATTTCAAACAGTAACTTATTTAAACAGTACAGTATTTACACAGTAACTTATTTATTTACACAGTAGCTTCGTGAGTTCAAACCTGGGAGGTATTATCAAAAACTTTTGATTCTGCAAATTACATTACTACTGACAATTATAAGTTATACATAATGGCTATAGCGCACAACATTTTAGAGTGCATATAGTCGGCACGAGTTGGATCCTTGAAAGAATGCTAAAGTACCCTCAGACCCCAATGAAAAAATCTGTCGAAAGACCAGCAAATGTTTGTAAATTGTACTTCATCTGATATTAAACAATAATTAAAATCGTTGATAGATAAGAATGAAACAACAGTCATTATAATCATACAGAGTTAAAACAGTTGAAGACGTTTTACAACCTTTATTTGTCGATCAATTTCCTTTATTATAATACTAGCTGTGAGTCCGCTTCTGCGCACGCGTTTCATATATTCTTCACTGCATTTAACTTTTTTTTACACGGAACTCTTTTTTTTAGTACTAAGATAAAGTAAAAATATTTCTCATAAGTTCAAGCACTTGCCCGTAAAACTGCGCATTGAATTGTATTTTATTTAATTTTTATGAGCTTTATGTTTTTACGCGGAACCCTAATTGTTTTCGAAAATTAAAAGTACCTTAAATTACCCGGAGTAACTTTAGCTATCTACCAAAAAAAATCCCGTCAGAATCCATCCAGCCGTTCCGGAGATTACCCGGAACAAACTGACAGACATACAAAAATTGGAAAAATTGCGTTTTTTGTTTGTTATAGTTATAGTATATTGAATGTACTTTCATATACATTTAGTGAAAAAAAATTTGACGTTACAAACAGACACTTCAATTTTATTTATTACCATAAATTTTGTTGAGTTGAGCCACATCTACCTCGTCTAAATTTGAATAAACATTTGCTGATCCCGGAACGCGATGCGCCAGACCTATGTTTAACGGGTTTTTCATAGATGTACGAGGTCACGATTTAGTCGATGTCAACTGCTCTACCACCCTAAAGATAACTGCTGCACCTACACTGGCTGATCTTGAAACTTTACACGCCGAAACTTGTCATTAAGTCGGGCATGAAACGCCCCAGTTTTAAACAGTCGACTTGTTTTCAAGTCTGTCCAAACTGGTTCGGTTCTTTCACACTAACGAACTTCGGCAGTCCATTTTGTTTAAGATCAGGTCTCGTTTCTAGGAGTTTAGGATTATTATAAATTTGTCTACTCATTAGATATCATCATCTGGTATTTTTTTAGGAGATTTAATAACAAAAATCTTCTAATACTAGTTCGGTAAAAGTTATGAAAATATTTTTAGAACCCGTCTAGAAAACGACTCTTTAAGTGTACTTGCTTGAAACAATTACCATAGATCTGAATATCGGTATATTCTCTTAATGACATTTCTGAGTACTCTTTATTAACTGATACGGCATTCTTAAGCTCATCTCAACGGTTTCATTACCCGTCTACTTGGATGACAGCCAACTAAAATGTTTTGTCAGCTAACTGTTTTGTCACCTCCTACTATAATTGTTGATGGAATACTGGTTACTGAATTTTATATCTTGGCCTTACCTTGTAGCGTACTAATGTAGGGTAGGGCACTAAGAAAATATGTAATATAACCTAGAAAAATTAGGTAGCATAACATATTTTTTCTTCTTCCAGTTTTCTCCGTCAGCTATTACTTGTATTTTCACAAGAATTATTCACTTTCTTAACATAATCCGGCCGGCATGACAGGGACTACTGACGATGGATATAACCGGTCTTTCGCCAGTCGCCACTGTTTCTAGATTGCATTGTGCTTACGTCAGGCGCAATGTGACGACTTTGCCAAACTACTTTAAAACAAATTACATCTATAATTTCTTCTATCTACTCTCATATCCTTTTTGTCGTGACCTAAATATGTTAATACAAAAAATATCTCAAAGGTTTATACATGAAGTAAATCAGAATTTACAATTTTGTACCTTTCAGCTGATGAATATAACATAATATGAAAAAAAATTAGTATGAGTGGATTTCATTTATTTTTCTTTCAAATATTTCAAAAGAGGCGATATCAATCAGAACATATATTTTAGACAAGAGAATAGAGGATATAAGTAAAGAATGTACTTCCATTCTCACTTTGAATACCTGTGGATTTTTTTAGACCACTGATAATTAATTAATATCACTTTACAAAAGAAGGTAAATTAGCACATTTTAAGTGCTACGAATGTTGCAATTTTCTTTTATAAATCATTCAAATCTAATCCCTAAAAAATACTTTAAGAGTCTGCAAACCTTTTCAAGGTTTTACTTAGAAAGAATCATCACTAGACCTAATTTACACAGGCTTTGGGAATTCATTTCGCGGCTTAGAAGCGATGATGGCTGAAGGGTAGTGCGGTCGAATACCACGTCGATTCGAATCCACATTCTTGAGCCTGATCTTACCGTAAAGAATTACATCGTAGCCTTTTATGAAACTCACAAGGCTAGCAACCGTCCTAATAAAACCGCCCTGTAATAAAAGTATCTATTATCTTGAGGCAAATCATCACTTGACATTTCATGAGGTTATGATCTAAGCTCTAAGCCAATACAGTATAAAAATCATTAAAAAAAACAAAGTTGGTTACAAATAATACTAGACAGCCGATATAAGTAAAAACTCGAAACTTTGGAAAAACTGTTTTTTTTTAATGTTTAAATTTCATAATTTGTTAATTGAAATTATTGACATAAAACCTAACATTTAATATATAACATTTATTTATCTGGTTTTTACATCCAATCGCGTTCGGAGCAATAGTTATGTTTATTTTCTTATAATTTATCCGTAATCATAACTTACGATAGGCTGCGTAAGTATATTTTTATTATTTACTAGCCGTGCCCGCAACTTCGATCGCGTGGAATTTAGATAATTATATTCTAATAGACAGCCTATATTCTCCCTCTAGATGCAATCTATCCAGCATATTCATCTCATTACCAGCATATTCATATATGTACTATATATGTCTCGTTCAGTTCCGTCCAGGCCCTTACCCGCGGAGAAGGTCACCCCGGCCAGACCAGACCACCTCCCAGTTCCCAGTGCAACGGAAGGTCTAGGTCCCACCCTTTTGCCCCTTGGTTTGGCAAAACGGCAGAATCCAGACCTCACCGAAACTACACACCCAGCCATTCTGCCCTAACAAGCCTAAACGGCGGTCTGCACATAATACTACCCATGTGATAAGTGATAAGTGTTACCTGCCGCCTCACAACTGCAATCAACGTCTTACCCGTTATACCCCCGAAGGAGAGACTGGGCGGCCTAAACACAGGAAGTAACGCAGAGGCAAAGATCAAACTGTTTAGGCAGCGCACGCCATATTATAGAATTTTTGCCGAGTTAAATTACATTTATTGTGATTAATTATTGAAAATATATATTTACCGAAGTAAAAGTAGCCTATATAGTGACCAATCTAACGTTGAAAACATTTTAAAAAAAACGAATCAGTAGTATCAAAAATAACTCCGAACATCTAAACTCACAAACTTTACATCTTTATAATATTAGTATAGATTTTATTATGCATACACTTCATACAATCTAGATAAACGCTATTCATACATTATACAATACATAGATGTTACTATAGAATATAAACTATACTAACATAACAATTTTTGTCTAAATCGGTTCAATAGTTTTTGAAAAAAGTAATAAACGGCCAGACAGACGGACAATTTTTTTAGCCTTTTAATATTTAGTATAGTTTATATCTATGTCCTTATAATGTTTCAAAACAGTCTAAATTATCTAAAAAATAAAAATAATTGTCGATACACACACACATACTTTTTCTGAAATATCTTTAATGTACAGATTTCTTCCCTCTCTAGAATTTTATTATAAGTATAGATCCTGGGCGCCAGCACTTAATATGTTGATTACCTATAAAAATGAGACAATAGGAAAAGAATGGAAAGCTGACGTAATCTCCAGGTTAGTGCTCAAGGGGTTAAACGCCATCGCTATCTAATACTTGACATACGTCATACCATTAATAATGCGATTCTATAAGATCGCTCAACACGGCTTATGAAGTTATTACTTCAAAAACTAACTTTAACTGTTATAAAAAAATCTATATGTAAAGACAAATAACATTTTCGAAAATTACTTATATTAGAGTGGAGTTAGGTAGATGATGTCGCATGCGTGAACAAGTATTGCCCTTGTCTGGCCGTTGTCATGCACGAGTCATTCGCATCGCGTGGAATGTTATATATCGCGAGTCGTGACACTAGAATTAACAAGCCAAACAATAAAGAGCCCTACCATTATGCTCCTAAGTCTTATTCAGATTGGCAATAAAACAAATATTTACGTATGTTTATTAACATCAACAGCTAACTTCGTGAAGAAATATAAACAATATTTCAAAAGCGAGTAAGTTGAATGTGTAATGTTCTATCAAGTCAACAGGCAATGATACAAAATAACGAATTACGTTGTATATCATTGCCAATGCAATATAAATTTTATTCGAATACGTTAGAGTCCAATTCTTTAAATCCTGATTTAAATATAAGTCTTATTTTAATTAAAATGCCTTTCAAATTAATTCTATTCTGACATGTGAAAGGTCATATAGAAGTTAAGTTCCTTAATGAAGAATAAGCTGCTTAGTAATTGATATAAGGTTAACTTTTGGTTGATTTATTTAAGGTGACGCCAGCTGATAAGTTCGTCGACATTACAATTTTAGCCCGGATGGCTTCGTGCAGTTTTTATTGCGGTAGGAGCATAAGTCTCCGTATTGTTTTTATTGTTTGTATGATGAATTTCTACGGAGAGGATACAATCTTAATTCGCTAAATTGGTCAACAATTTTCTCTGTACCTACACTAGTTGTAGCGACAGATATAATGTTTGCAGTTTACAACTGTATAGGTACTGTATTAATACAGAGTAAAAGTGTCTTTTATGGGCAACGAGATAAGGGAGTATCCAGCTGTTAGTAGTAAATAATACTTCAAAAACAATGGTATGGTATGTAGCAATTGTAGATGCATTTAAGTGAACCGAGATGAACAGTTTAATACTTTTGGCGGCTAAAATATAGGTATTTTTATACTGTAAAATTAATAAAATGTATAAGGCAATTTACACTGGCAAATAAAAATGGGGTCTATACATTTGGTACAGACCATCCACCTGCGTTTATTTTGACGCATTTAATCCCAATTCGAAGCTTATTTAGCCTGTACACAGTCAATTTAAATTTGAGTAAATTGCGAAAACTCAAAAAAAAATAGTAATTATAAAAAAAAAACATCAATTGAACATTTTGATGCACGAAATTCAAGGTTAGAATCAAATAAATATGATTATTCAGAGTATCGAATTACAAAAAAAAAACACACTCGATCCAGGTCTATAATTTGTTGCGTAAATGCATTTCCCCCCGTCAAAAAAAAAAAAAAAGGTCTATAATTTGTTGTTTTAATAAACATAAGTGCAATTTTATCCTATTTTTTTTTTCAATTTTTCGCAATTTATTATTATTATAATTTAAAAATTAGGTATTTCTTTAAATATATTTACATTTATATCTCCATAACCGCAATTTACTAAAAATGTTCAGTATGCGAACCAAACGAGCCATAAATTCGGATTCAGCACGTCGAAATACATATAGGTGATTCCGGTCAAATGTACAGACAACTTTTTTTGTCCATCCATCCATCTATTCAAGCATAACACGTCCACTATTGGACATAAGTCTCCCTCATAAGAGAGGAATGCCATAATCACAACGCTTGGCAGGCGGGTTGGCGATCGCAGTCAGGTGTTTTTGGATTCAGAGGATATTGCTGCCCATCGCCTGGTTTATATTCCTTAGTCGCCATTTACACCCACGAGAAGAATTATATAGTGGTACTATTCTTAGCCGGCACAACACGGATTTTTTTGTGTGTCGATGTGATTAATAACTGACAAATAACAGAATCCAAGAAAGAGATAAAAATATGTATGCCCATCATATACCATATACAATTATGAGCACGCTTATTCATGAACTATTACCGTGTTCCGTGTAGTGATACATTATTTGACCTAACATAACCGTTTCGACGACATTAGCAAATTGCTGACATTAGTTGGGAGCGATTGGATGCACACGGCCGCGGAACGAATGCAGTGGTGCGAATTGGGAGACATAGGTCCAACAGTGGGCTAACACGGACTGAAGAAGAAACAAACCGTTGATAATTTTTTGGAGATAATATTTTAATGGATATTGACTGTTAACGCGAGCGAAGCCATCTTTTAGTTTATTATAACAGTACTAATAAACAAAATTGAAGTGTGTAATGACAAAATTATTTTTTTTACTAAATACATATGAATGTTCATACGATACCTATACTAAAAATACAATTTTTGTCAGTCTGTCTGTTTGTAATGGGTAATCTCTAGAACGGCTTTGACGGGACTTTTTTGGTATTTAGCTGAAGTTACCCCAGTTAACTTAGGGTAGTTTTAATTTTCGAAAATAATTAAGAAGTCGTGTAAAAAATAAAACTCATAAAAATTCAAATAAAATCCGATTCAGTGCACAGTTTTACGGGTAAGTGCTATAATTTATGTGAAATATTTGTACTTTATCTTAGTTCTAATTTTTTTTTAGGAAAATAGGGTTCCGTATAAAATAAGACACATATATGAAACGCGGGCGCAAACGCGGGTACACAGCTATATAATAAAATTGTTTAATGACCGTAAATATGTCAAATTGTGATATTGACGAAATGCAAAATAGTAAACGATAATTATACCTCATTATTTCATCATCGTTATATTAGTTTTTAAAAATAACTAACATTCTATAGATAAAAGAAAATGCTGTAATAATGTAAGGTCCTTGAGACAATGTCGCACGATTGACTTTGAAACTCTTCGTTACTGTACTGTAAATGTATTCGCAAAGTGACAGTGGTAGATATACAATATGACTGCTGGACATAGGTCTCCCCCAAAGATCTCCACGACGACCGGTCTTGTGCCACCCGCATCCAGCGGATTCCCGCGACCTTCATCAGGTCGTCGGTCCACCTTCTGGGGGGCTACTCACTCTACGTCTTCCGGTGCGTAGTACTCATTCGAGAACCCGTTTACCCCATCGGGTATTGGTTCTGCGAGTAATATGCCCAACTCACTGCCACTTAAGTTTAGTGATTCTTCGGGAAATGTCGATTACTTTGGTTCTTCTGTGGACCTCCATTATTGATACGATCACGCAGTGAAACTCCAAGCTTAGCCCTCTCAATCACCTATGAGCAACTTTGAGCTTTGTTATTAAGCCCATTGTGAGCGACCATGTCTCAGAGCCATATGTCATCACTGGCAATACACACTTGTCGAAGACTGCGATATTTTGATCAAGAAGATTCTCCGTAGCTTTCCGAACGCGGCCCAACCGAGTTGGAGTCGACGATTAACCTCTTTCTCGAAGTTGGATCTACCTAACTGGACGGTTTGTCCCAGGTATACATAACTGTCAACAACTTCGAGCGTAGAGTCACCGATTTTTATAGGATTTTAACTATTCTATACTATACTAGAAAAAGAATTGTAGAGATTGTATATCAATCAAACTTTAGATGACATTCTTTTATATTACTTATAAGATAAAAATAATAATTCTATGTAAAAATTATTTATTACTGCGGCAATTTATTCTATTTTACTAAATATTATTAAAATAAATTTTATAATGTTAAAATACTAGAGTATTCATGCATATAAAATCACGATTTATCTTTAATGTGGTTGGTAGAAAACGATTTTTTCTTTTCATAAATCCTAATAAAGCATAACAATCACTCAACAGAATGACAGATGATTCGGTGTGCATTTAAGACAATGTCCCCGTCGCATGACATTGATAAACGGAACCCGCATTAAGTAATGTGAACTAAATTGTATTTAACTACCTTACGTGACGTTTTGTTTAGATATGGGACGCATTTTATGATGTGAATACATTAACTTCAAGGAACTAGATAGTCCAACCTTAGTTACCTATATGCGTAACAATATTGTAAACGTGTACTTATAACAAATGATATTGTTATTGAAATGGTTTTTTTTTTTATATTTTCCAATTAGTAACCTATCAATTACTAAAAGTTAACTTTTTTTTTGGATTTTTCAAACTTTTATGTAATAATTTATTTTTTCGTAAGATTTGTCATTTTCTTTAATTTAAGTAATTACGTGTAGTTAAATGAGTATAATCATAATTATAGGTATGAATAATTATCCTTCGTACAAAAAAAAAAGTTTTTTTTTAAACAGGATAGACTCAGTGCTTAGAGCACAATCTCACCTGATGTTAAGTGATGATGTGGTCCGGGATGGTAAGCACACTAATCTGGTTCTCAAGTGATTCTACCGAAATACACCCATTGGCATTTGGCGACAGGTTTTCAAACTTGAGGGTGGTAGCTACCCAGGTAGGTATTATTAGAAAATGCCCTACCACCATGGTATGGCTTTCTCACGATGTTTTCCTTCACCGAAAGCTCAGGCTGATTTTAGAGTTGGATAGGTGGGCTCGAACCCTCGTCCATTGACGCGGAATTCGGTCGCATTACACACTGCGTTGATATAGCTTTTTAATGTAATTAGCAAATTAATAATTAACTTTCTGCTCTAAATTAGTCATTTTATTTATTTAAAAATTGTATATTGACACTTGATCCGATTAGGGCAATTTTTTCGATGACGGGGCGAAATTTTTTACAGTGTCCAGGTGCGGCGTTAAGGTTAAATTCCGCGCTGTTTATTTAGTTTCTAAAAATATATTTCAACCAAGGTAAACACTAATATAACCATTAACAAAAACTAACATGTATTAACTAATTAACAGAATCTAATTAAAGATTAACATGGGTTATTTCGAATAATGCAATTATTTGTCTTTATTTGTTACAGGTAAGTTACGGACCAGACGTTGTTGTAACTTATTCACTAAGAACGAAGATAAGTTCACTAAGTGAAAACACAACAGGGATGTTCTGTAACAAACATAATACAATTAAGTAGAGCAAGTACATACTTGGGTAGTAAATTTAGAAGTCTAGAACAGAAATAAATTAATAAAACATTTTACTTCTTTCGCTTCTGGTACATATATTCGGTTATGCCTTTATACTATGTAACTATATTTTGTATAACTATATATGTGCCCCAGGTATTGATAACTGTCAACAACTTCGAGCGTAGATTCACCGACATTTATAGGAGTTGACACAACATGGAAATTAGACATCACTTTCGTCGGATGGCGTAAGACTGGTGGTCGTGGAAATCTTTGGGGGAGACCTATGTCCAGCAGTGGACGTCTTTCGGTTGAATGGATGGATGGGTATATGTGCGCTATTGATCGAAATTCAACCATAATTCAATAAAGTATTTCGTTTCTTATTTAAAAGAGTAATAAACGAGCGAGAGTCGTCAAAGGACGCAGGTTCAAATTCACCTATCCAACTCTAAAATCAGCTTTCGGTGAAGGAATACATCGTTAGGAAACCATAGCATGGTGGTAGGACATTTTCGTACAATGGCCGCCTAGGTATCTACCACCCTCAAGTTTGAACGGCAGCGCCACTTGAAATTTATTACCTAGGCTTAATGTATTTATTATCCTGGGCATCGTCACTTAACATGAGATAAGATTGTGGTCAAAGCCTACACCGTGTAATTTTTTTTTAATACTAACAATTTTGGTTGCCTTTCCTTGTCAATAATTTAAAGTAAACCCTTCTCAATAGTAAACATTCTCTTCACGCGGTAAATAAATGTCACGTCTGACAATGACTCCTGCCTGATTGATAATGGATTTGTAACCGTAAGGGATAATAATAAATAATTATGCATGTGCTATCAAATGTGTGTTAGTCTGTGTAAAGTTAAAAAAAAAAAATCAGTTCAAATCAGACCTCTGGTTTTAGGCATCTAGTAGGTTTGTTCCAAGCTCGGTTTTCATACTGGAAATACTTAATTTTGATCTTAAAAGTTAACACTTATTAGTTTGTATTTACAAAATAACGTACTTTTTCAAATTTACTTTTATTTCTAAATCCGAGTTTAAAGCGAGTCATAATTACAAGATTACTTAGATCATACTACTATTAAGAAAATAATCATACCTACTTATAATAAAACTATAACAGAAAAACCATTAGGAGGGTATTTAAAATCAACGTAAGAACACATTTCTATATTTTATTCATTTCTATAGATTTCTTCCCGGGCTATCTATCTGGCCGTCTGTCAGTGCACATATTACGGAAAAACCACGGGGTAAATTTTGATGAAATTCGGTAAGGAAGTAGTCGATATGTCATTAGCATGTCGATAGCAACATGTCTTGGATTAAAGAATGAATAAAAACTCACCCCAAAGCGGGTGAAAAATGAAATGGATATTTGTATGAAAGTTTTTTATTAAAATTTTCGTTTAACAAACACTGAACACAACGCATATGAAGTCGCTGGCACATCTATTCTATTACAAAAATCAAATAATTAAGTTTTACAATTGATAAAAATAATAAAGCTGACAGTAATTTAATACTCGGTAAATGAAATATTTTTGTAGAAAACCACATCTCGCTTCAAATACCTCTGAATATCCAAATATCTAATAATAGATTTTCCATTCAGGGCCCGTCTAAGATGACGTGCTGAGGAACATTATAACCGCTATCAGGGACGAACACGCGGCGGCAGCTTGCTTATCTCTAAATTACAAAAGATACATTCCCTCGTCTCTCGTATAAAGAAATAATTTACGCAGCAAATCCTGTTAGTGTGGTGCACGTTACAAGCGATACAGTACATTTGTTAACTTTGAGGGTTCCGTTTAATTATGGATATTAATTCGTATTAATTTGTGTAATTATTCATAACGGTAATTTAAAAGTAGAGAAAAGAAGAAGAACGAATCTCGGTGCAGATCTCGTTCAACCTGGGATCCGACGCCTTTATTAAAACTGACTTTTCGACTTTAAATGTAGCTTAGCGAACTATTTAGATTAAAGGTTTATTTTGTTAGGCTTATAATATACACTGTAGTGGTTGCAACTATTGTAAGACAGAGACATTATGTCTAGATTTTTGTATTTGCCACTGTTACATAAATTTAGATCGCACGTTTGAATAACTAAGCATAATATTATACAAATATTTATTTGAACTTTAACAAAAATCGGTTCGATATTGCATTGCTTTTTTACACATATATATCCATATTTATGACCGCATTGAGAATATTTTATTTTAACTGTATACGAAAGAAATATCGAATATAGAATAAACATTAATTCGTGTGTTAACAAATTAAATACTTATACTAAATAATTAATTACTATTAAATACTAAATAATTAATTACTTAATAATAAAAAAATGTGTACTAAGAACGTACATATCGGTAACTGTTCAGTTGTAAGCACTTCTTGGAAATCCATATTTGGCCTATGCCGTTTAATTTACAATTGATAATGATCAAGTTAAAACCGTAGATATATTATGGGAAAATTAATTCACAGGAGCACATAAGGTCATCGTTACGTTGCATGTTGCATGATAAGTTCCGCGACATATTTGTATGACGCGGGATATGTTGCAAGCCCTAGCTTCGTATACGCAACATTCTACGCAACATATCAGTAATGTATGCAATCGAGATCCTAACATACCGAACTCTATCAAGACTGTTAAAACAGATAGTACCTACCATATTCGTAGCGATTAATAATATAGGCAGAGATAAAAGTTGTAATATTATGGTTCTAGGGCATAATCTAAAAAGGACTTCATATTATATGTTCTTCATGCGAACTATACTAACAACATTCATTTTCGCGTTTCCATGTCAATCTCAACCAAAAAACTGTAAACACTTGGCATCTCAGATTCTTATTAACCGAATTAAATATATTTTCCAGTATACGTATTATAATTCATAAAATTACTCCTTTAGTCTACTGGTTTCATTAAGTTAAAGACAACTGAAATACTTTATAACAATTAAAATGTAATAATTATCTCCAAACATGGACCATAAACGAAGAAGCGCTAGGGAAAAAAATTGCGGAGTTAGCGCCGACAGCCCGTTAGGTGAGATGTGATCGAGTGCCGTGACTAGCGAGTTCCATCCCGAGGGAAAGTAGACTGGAAGTACATACGAGGTGCTACTGTCGACGGGTAGCAACTTTTACAAACAAACAGGACTCAATATTTGTTAATTATATTATTACACATATTATAAATCAACGTATAAATCTCTCCATGCCTTTGTTTGTCTGTTGAATTATATAATTCGAGAAACAGAAAATCGATTTAGTTAATTCGTTTTTCTACACTGTAACATATTCTTTAGTATATATTTTGTTACGTTAAGAAGTAAATGATGTCATTAATAAGAATAATAATAATTAAGTCTAAAAAAAATTGGTTACTGTTTTCTATTAATACCTAACTATAACCTTTAAATTGAGAAGATTTTAATGTGGTTAATAATTATTAAGAAAAATATTATGCAAAAACAAGGCCGCTAGAGCATATTTATTTTATGATGAAACTAACTTTTCTCCGCGGTTTTACCCGCGTAGTTCTCGTTCCCGTCGGATTTTCGGAATAAAAACTATCTCCATACCAAATTTCATCCATTAGTCAAGTAGTTTTTTTGTTACATACAAAAATACAAATCTTTCCTCTTTATAATGTTAGTGCAAAAAAAAAACTTTGTGTATTTATATACAGTTCCTTTACAAGCTTTTATTAATTTATATATAACATAAAACGGCCAATGGGTTTTCGAATGGCTGCCACGCACCGGAAGACGTAGCGTGGGCAAGCCCCCCCCCCCACAAAGTGGACCGATGACCTGGTGAAGGTCGCGGGAATCCGCTAGATGCAATTGGCTCAAGACCGGTCGTCGTGGAGATCTTTGGGTGAAACCTATGTCCAGAAGTGGACGTCTTTCGGTTGAATGAATGGATAGAAGAATGGACGGATAGCTAAAATGTGGGGTAGGGAGGTGGCAATCAGTGCAATGTATAGGATGGATAAAATTTAAAAATATAAGTTTTTTACAATGTGATGGATGTATGGTGTGACTAAAATGTTTGAAAGTAACACCAGTGACAGAGAAGCTAAGAAGTAATAGGTTAACGTGGTGTGGAAATATCATGACGAAAGATGAAAGTCACACATCACTAGAAAAGTGTTCATTATGAAGGTAGGATTTGGACAGTTACAGGAAGACCGAAGAATGTATGGATGGATTGTGTGAAGAATGACATATGTATAAAAGGTGAGGATGTTGAAATGACAGAACCGAGTAGAAGAAAAATACATGTTATGGCGAGTCTACTTTATGTAGAACTAGCTGTGTCACTGCGGCTGCGCCCGCGTTTCATACATTCTTGACTTTATTTTTTTTTTATACGGAATCCTATTTTCTTTTTTTCTGTTTAGTACTAAGATAAAGTAAAAATTTGCATGTTTGTGTTTTTTTTTACACGGACCCCTAATTATTTTCAAACATTAAAAGTATCCTAAGTTAGCCGGATTAACTTTAGCTACCTACCAAAAAAAAAAGTCCCATCAAAATTCGTCCAGCCGTTCCGGAGATTACCCGGAACAAACAGACAGACAGACACACAAAAATTTTAAAAATTGTATTTTTGATATAGATGTCGTATGTTTATACATATATATTTAGTAAAAAAATTAATTTTGACATTACAAACAGACACTTCAATTTTATTTATTAGTGTGGATAAGGTAAAGATGATGATGAAGAAGTCATTTTAAAATACTTGTATAATTCGCTCTGCATCTCTCCCCGCTGACAGTGAGACCACACGATGCTAACACGCGATAGTGTAACTCACCTCGTTAAACTAACTATAGAGGATATTATACACATTTGTTCAGTCGCAAATGGGACAGTACTATTGTTTCTTTTTATGTGACTGTGGTTTGAGGAAAAACCTACTAATGAGATCACTGATGGCCTAATATTTCGTTTGTGATATAACTGTTGTTAACTCGTGTATGATAAATTATTAAAGCTCCTTAGGAATGTATTTTATTTTAAAGAACAGCGTCCATTCACCAACTAATCGGGCTAAAGTGGACATCTTTTGGATGAGATGAAGATGACCGACGTCTGTCAATTAAAGTTTTCGTTGTAATTACATTATACTACGTTGTCCGTTCAAATAAGTTTTTTTCGTGAAATGGATACTGTGACATAGCATATGTTATGAACTACGTACTCTACATCATAATCGAATTTATCTTTTTTAAATTATATACTATCTGTACCCGCGGCTTCAACCTCTTGGAATTCAGACATTTTGCATCCTATGTCATTACTAAATTTCATCAAAATCGTTTCAGTAGTTTTTTCGTGATTGGCTAACAATTTTTTTTTAACTATCTAAATGTGTTTTGTTGTCTATTCTGAAGCCCCGTATAGTATTTTTTGTATCATGTACCATAACTTTTCAGGGAGTTTTTGTAGCATCTTAGAATTTTTATATCGTAGTAGTATTGTGTGGAATGGTGTAATTAAATGACTGCTTGATGGCTGATAGATGTTTCGTGGCTGACTTGGTAGTGACAACCAGAATTTTCCTCCAGAAAACTCCATCATCCATTGTCGTTCGAGCAACTTTGAGCTTTTTTGTTAGGCCCACTGTGAGCAACCACATCTCAGTGCTGTATGTTATCACCGGCAACACACACTGGTCGAAGACTTTCGTCTTGAGACACTGTGATATTTCAGACGAGAAGATTCTGCGTAGCTTCCCGAATGCGGTCCAGCCGAGTTGAATTCGACGATAAACCTTTTTCTCGAAGTTGGATTTACCTAACTGGACGATTTGCCCCAGGTATATATAACTGTCAATTCTGTTGATTTTAAACGAACAGTTCGAGTAATACCAGTAATGGGATTGCTCTTACTGAGCTGATGGATGAGCTCGATTTTGAGGTCATCGCTCCTTTAGAGCCTACCCACTTCACGCCGCACTGCCGCCCGACAGTGCTAGACGTAGCTATTCTTAAAGGGGTTCGGCTTCCTGTGCGTCTCATACAAGTCGTACACGAACTCGACTCCGACCACCGCCCAGTCATTTTACAGTTAGGTCATTCGGATGACTCTAGCCCGCCAGTTGTAAAGGTCGCGGACTATTACAAACTCGGGCAGATATCTCAAGGACCATCAGTCCTCCCCCCCGCTCTCGACATGATCCCCGACGTACTGGATACGCCTGCGGACACGGATCTCGCGATCGCTTCTCTGGTTGAGCATCTCAACACAGGAATCAGGGAGACCTCGAAAGAGGTACAAGCGGCGAACGATCGCCGCTTTATACTCCCTGATGACGTGAGAGCTCTGCTCACCCAGAAGAACGCCGCGACCCGTGCCCACGACGCGTATCCGACTGAGGAAAATCGTGCACGCTTACGTTCCTTGCGTAGAGCGGTGAAAGACCGCATAGATCAGCTCCGTGATAACAGGTGGAATAGTTTCCTCGAGGAGCTGGTACCTTCCCACCTCGCGTACTGGAAGCTTGCACGATCGATGAAGATGGACCGTTCCGTCGCTAGTATGCCCCCCCTGGACAGAAACACTCAGGGTCTTCCACCCGCATTTGACGATGACGACAAAGCCGAGTGCTTAGCCGATAGCCTCGAGCAGCAATGTTCCCCCGTCATTGACAACGTTGACGTCCTCCACGTCTCCGAAGTAGAGTCCTCGGTACAGGACCTAGACGCTCTTTCCCCGGTTGCTCCCCTCACACCTGTCACCTGTGATGAGGTCATTACAACCATTAAGGGCCTTAAGCCTAGAAAATCTCCCGGTCCGGACGGGATCAGGAATGAAGTGCTTAAGCTTCTTCCGCCTCGTCTCATCGCGCTACTGGTCTGCATCTTCAATGCGGCCATCAAAAACCACCACTTTCCAGCCGCCTGGAAAGAAGCGATAGTGATAGGTATACACAAGCCTGGCAAAGATGCCAAGTCACCCGATAGTTACCGTCCAATCAGCTTGCTAAGCTCAATAGGTAAACTCTACGAGCGGATCCTTCTGAACCGACTCCTCGTAGTGATAGAGGACAAAAATCTCTTGCCTCCCGAACAGTTTGGTTTCAGAGCCAGACACTCTTGCGCGCACCAAGTGCAACGCCTCACGGAGCACATCTTGTCACAGTTTCATCGTAGCCCTGACTCACCCTGGCGTACGCTCGCTGTCTTCTTCGACGTCGCTAAGGCATTCGACAAGGTCTGGCATGCCGGCCTTGTATTTAAACTAGTTAGGTTAGGCGTCCCTGACACATTAGTATACATCCTACGCGATTACCTTTCGAATCGTAGTTTCCGCTTTAGAGTAGAGTCCGCTCTCTCTTCAGCCCGCCCGATCCGCGCAGGAGTCCCCCAGGGCTCCATTCTGGCGCCTGTCCTCTTCAACCTTTACATAGCGGACTTACCAGACCTAAATCCGAACCCGAAAGACGACCCGCTCGAAGGAGTGGCGGCTAGTAAGGTTCATTTAGGTCTCTATGCCGATGACACGGTCATCTATTTTTCGTACAGACATAGAGACATTCTCAGATCCCGCGTCCAAAAGGCTGTTAACATCTTAAGCTTTTGGTACATGAAGTGGCGAATAGCGATTAACCCGGGAAAGAGCACCGCGATTATGTTCTCCGTAGAGAAATCTGACCCTCCTCGTCCAGTCACTTACCTAGGAGTAGAGATCCCATGGGCGACCGAGGTCAAGTACCTCGGTGTCACACTAGACGCCCACATGACTTTCAAATCTCACGTTTTGAAAGTCAGAAACCGTGCCAACATGGTTATGGGACGTCTTTTCCCTCTTTACAACGCTCGTAGTAAGATAGCCGTCCGCCATAAAATTACATTATATAAAACGGTAGTTAGGCCCATTCTCACTTATTGCGCCCCTGCCTTCGCTTATACAGATCTGGCCTCCTTCCAAGTGGTTCAGAACCGCTTCACCAGGAGAGCCGTAGGTGCCCGATGGTACGAGAGGGATGTGGACATCCACAGAGACCTCAATCTACCATCCATTCACTCTGTTATCAAATCCCTGTGTCGCGCATTTTTCGATCGCGCAGAGACACACCCGAATCCGCTCATAGCGAAAGCCGTCGCGTACTCCTCCGACCCGCTAGCTCCGAAACCGTTTCGGAGACCGCGTAACGTTCTCACCGATCCCGATGATAAAATCACGTGCGAAAATAGGATCTTTCCTTTCCAACCGATTCAGTATGCGTGCCAGCGCCCACGCCCGCGTAACCGCCGTTCCCGCCGCCGGGGACAGGCGGCTAATTTTGTTCCCGCACACTCTCCGGGTCCCCCTCAGGCGGCGGCCCAAGACGTGCTTCGTTACCCAACTGGGGAGGCTCTTGACGTCGCCGCCAGCGCGATACAGTGACACTGCCCATGCATTGAGCATTACACGCACAACACTGCAAACACACTCTTGCACATAACATGCAGGTACATAGGTCCTGTAAGGAACCTTTTTTTTTTTTTTATTATTATTAATAAAAAATGTAGGGAATAGCTAGGTTCAAACTCGCGAGAGAGTTTTTCACTCAGGTGACGGCCAAGCCGAGGTTCGTACCATTTTGGTAGCCCTTGTGCTAGTCACCTTTTGCGGTTGAGTGCCTTCAGCACTCGCCCCCAAAGTCACGGTGAAGCTGTAAAGGCCCTTCCGATCAACAGCGTTAGCTAGGTTCGAAAAAAAAAAAAAAAAAAAAAAAAAAAAAAAAAAGATTTTAAACGAACGAAAAAATGAACAAAATTAACTTAATTAATTAATTTGTGTCAAGTAGCCATAAAAATGAGACAAAAGGAAGGCAATAGGAAAACAATGGAAAGCTGGCGTAAATGCCAGGTTAGTGCTCAAGGGGTTATACAATAAAAACTACTATATAACAGAGTAACGTCTTTTAGAAAACTTCCCCAAAACCCGCTGTATATGTAACATACCTTTTTCTTCCAAAGCACTAACAGTATATACTTAGAATTTATAGATATGTTAAAAAAAGTTATTTACTTATAATAAATATCTTCGATGTACAAACTTTGAACTTCGTTGACATTCAGAATGTTTTAATAATGCTGAGATATTTGGGTCGCGACATGAATTATTAAAATCAGCTGATATGTAAGTCAATTGAAACCTCTCGTTGTCAGCATAATGTTTATAAACACAACTGATATCTAAATATATGTTAAAAAGAACGATGACACATTATCTTTACGTGCTTATTTAGTACAATCAAGGTAATAAATAGGTTATCGGAAATAAATTATCAAACATTTAAAATAATATTAATATTATAATAGTAAACATCTGTAGCAGGTTTTATCTATATTAATATCTCGATTACTCATAACAATGAGACAATAGGAAGACGATAGGAAAATAATGCGAAGATGGCGTAAACGCCAGGCTAGTGCTCAAGGAGTTAATGAATACAATTGCAGTGTCTGTTTGTAATATAAAAATAACTTTTATTACTAAATACATATATTAATGTATATACGTTATCTAAACAAATATAAAACGACACCTATAAAATACAATTTTTACATTGGTTCTGTCTGTCTGCTTGTTTCGGGTAATGTCCGAAAAAGCTAGATTGATTTTGACAGGACTTTCTATGGCATATAGCTGAATTTATTCTACGTAACTTAGGGTACTTTTGATGTTCGAAAACAATTAGTGTTCCGCGTAAAAAAATTAAAACTCAAGAAATATCCAAATGAAATCCGATTCAATGGTCAGTAGTGGGCAGTAGTCGGGCAAGTGCTCGAATTTATAAGAAACATTTTTATTTTGTCTTAGCACAAAAAAAAAACGAAAATAATTAGGGTTAATACGTGTAAAGCGGGCGCAGCTGCGGGCACACGGCTAGTTATATCATAAAATATAATTCAATTTTAAATAAAGTCATTATGATTTTCTTCATTACTCTTTCCAACATTAAGTAGGGTCAGCACAATATTTTTCTTCTCTGTTATTCGTCATATCAACTTTTACACACTCATTCTTCGCAACAATCCATTCACACTTTCTTCGGTCTTCTTCTATCTCTATATCCGTCTTAATACTTAACACTCTACTAGTTACGTGACTTTCATCTCTCCTCATGACATGTTCAAATCACGCTAGCATTTCACTCCTTAACTTCTCAGTTACTCGTGTTACTTTCAAGCTTCCCCTGATGTATTCATTTCTAATCTTCTATTCTAGTTACGCTACACATTCATCTTAAATTTTGTCTCTTCGCTATGTGCACGATTTTTTAATCTGTCTTTTTAGTTGCCCAACATTCTCACATTTTCAGATCCATTCAACATGACAGGTCTTATATATATCTCCCTTAAACTTTAAGGCATATGCAGTTGATATGAACCTCCCGAGACCTGATGCAATTTATCCTGTTCCTTGCGCCCCGGTCAACGTCGCTGTGGTTTTTGATCAATCTACCGAAGTACCAAAAATCCGAGCATATTGGTAAGGATACTTCATGTCAAGCTGTAAGAGAAAAACTAGATGGAGCACTGAAGTTGCAGAACAAGTGCTCAATTTTTCTTCTGTTAATTATTACTCAAACACTAGTATTTCTCTCCTTCTATGGACTCTGGACTTCAGCAGCATCTTCCACAACAAGAACGATATCGCCGGCAAACATCATATGAACCAAAGTGCATTCTCTTATATTTGAGATCTAAAGTATTAAAAGAAAATATGTTGATAGATAATTTGTATCGACTCTATTATCTATTTTCTTGATATATTTTTTTAAAATATTTTCCTGCTTTCCGAAATCAGTTAGGCTTTAGTCGTGGTAGCTATGACCAGTATAATGATGCGAGCTGTCGACAGATTCTTGTCACATTCGTTCTTAAGGTCAGATTAAGGGCAGGCGTTTTACCTAACTCAAATAAAAATAGAACAACATGTAACTTCTACGTAAAGTTTTATTACATTTTCCAACTCAAGTATACCAAATACATATAACCAAGAAATAAGGCCAGTGCATTCGACACCCACTTATAATTGTTATTACCCATTGTTTGTAATTTAATGTAAACGTAAGCTATATATGTTTAATAATAACGCCACGTTTTATGGCTTGTTTGGAAATGCAAAGAAGTATTTTAATTGATATACCCTTCATTACACTTTGCTTGTACTCTTAATTTGTAAAATTAGTTAAGGTTAAAAATTAATGAAGTGGTAAGAAAGGTAAAATGAGAAAAATATCATTTTAGCTATCATCAGACTACTAGTATATATGGATAACAATAACAATTGATTCTCCTAACAGTTGATGAAACTCCAACAATTTGAGCATACAGTATTAGAAATGTTAGCATCAGATCGAGCGTTAGATGAAACTGAGATAATATAGTGATAAATTTAAAATAAACTGTTAGCATATAGTTAGCCCGAACCGAGTCATAAAGACACCTTATTATAGACGATTTTAGATTCAGCTCATCCAGAAATTACCTCGAGTGTAAAACCGCTTTAAAATTGAGAAAGAGATTCGTGTTACCAAATCACTAGATGATGAGAGCGGTAAACTACTATCGAACTTTTTGTTAGAAGGTGCATTTATAAGGGAAAGCGGAATGAGCAGGAATTCTGATGAAAGGGAAGATAAAAAAGCCCATGATAATATTAGAGGGATATGCAGAAACTGTTATAAAAATCAAACGAAATTGACTAGCAAATACTAATATCAACTTATTGGATAGAAGTTAGATAAAGATTTTAACATCTTTGTAGGAACTAACTAATTTACTGACGACAAATTACACTATATAGACTGTTGCCAAAATAACGACGAAAGACAAACTGTAGCAATGCGAGATCACTTGGCACCACTTCAAACGTAACGTTCATTGATAGAACGCCTTTAATTGACGGAGCCATAGAATGGGAAATGTTTGTAAACAGTGTATGTTTCTTGTTGACGGCCTGTCGGTTGTTTTGTGTTCTTACGTAAATTGTCGTAAGTATTGTTGCCAAATATAATATATTACACAAACTATGTGACGAATACTACAAAATATACATGCTTATAACTTTCTGAGTATGTTGAGATTCTCAAGGATACGCGCACGGAAATCTTTTGCACTAAGATTCGTTTAGAAGGCAAGTTTCCAAGCGCTAATTTTTTGTAAAACTCCAAGTTTTGCAAATTTCTAATAAAGTCACTTGGCACAAGTATGAACTATAAAAGATCCCTTCATTGAAAATTGGTTCACAATTGGAGCATTAATGGCATTATCTTTTATCGAAGCGTGTTTGTAAACAAGCTATGTGATGACGCAAATTGTCACTGCGGTGAACGTTCTTAGGCTTAGAGGTTGCTAGGTCGAATGTTAATTCAGAAACATCCTGCCGATACAGAGGTTAAGAAGGTAGATTTTTAATGTAAAGGATATTTTTGATGGGATGCCGGCATGTTTAAATATATTCCATGTTAACATTGGAAATAGGTAGAGTAAACAAAAGTATGAGAATTCTATTATCTCATATAAATAGAAATCTGGAAATCATCATTTGGAATGTTATACTTACAAGCGATTTATCGTTCCTTATTTATATAAGTGGTAGAATAACAAAACCTAACGCATAATCTAGCTCTCTCTAGCCATTGTTGGACCTTGATATTTTCCAAGCGTCGGCTTTGTTACAACTTATATCGTCTTAATTAACTACTTATTAAAGTGTAAATATATAGGAATTAAAAACATATTGATAATTATGATCTTAAAGTGAGAATTAATTTGTTTTATTTATTATTTGTTCAGTTTATTGTTGTATTAGGGGGACCAACTGCGAGCGAGGAAAATAGAATAATATATTGTTTTAATATCACATTACGCTTAAGTAATTGAACCCTAACTCTATGGAGATATCTTATATACATCATAATATTATTTTCATTATAAATATGATGGAATTTTTAGATCAGTTTTTTACTATATCATATTTCATTCCGTATATTGGGTTCTGACGGTTTCTTTAAACAGTTTATTTGAAGTAGATAATTTAATAATATTTGGAAGACTACAAATTCAGTTATCTCATTTTTAATTATGTATTGCTTGTACTGTGGGCAACAAAATAGCTTATACACGTATGTTAGAGTTATAGATCATATTTAGGAGTTTTTAGTATTAATTAAATCTCTTTTTATACTTTTTAAGATCTGTGCTTTACACCTGATGTTAATATACGTTGGTAAATACGCGAAACTTGTGTTTTGTGAGTATATTCACATTCTAATAAATGCTGGTGAGCTGAGGGGCCTTGACAGCTTCATTGAACTTTTGAGGTGAGACCTTACGGCACTCAGACGAAAAAAGTTGCTAGCATAGGGGTGGCATAAACCTCGGTTTAGGCTGCTACCTGTGTAAAAAATTCGGCGAAATTTATCCTAGATAAACCTACGGCTTCTAAATATTAAGAACAAAGGTCCCTCCTGGAACTCATATACGTGCGTGTACTATGCAAGAATGTGTGTGGAGTGTGATGTGGTTGATCCTAATGCATGTTGTGTCACTGTATCACACTGAGCTACACAGCTACAAGAGCTTTCTCAGTCGGGAATCGGAACACGTCCTAAGCCGCTGCCGGAAGAGGACCCGGGTCAAATTTAAGAAGTATGTCGCTGTTAGTATGACCGCACCTTTACATAGCTTTATATAATTTGATTATAATAACAAATGTTTGACGCATGGGTCCAAGGTCCGTATGAATGAATGGTTACATTATTTATGCATTGTATAGATTGCATATGCAAACATTCACGATCTACATGGATAATGTATGCAAGGTTACATACATGTTTTAATAGATTTATAGATTAAATTAACTACGATTTAATCATTAACATTCTTATAATCAAATATTTGGACATGATTTTCAAAAACGTGTATTCGGAGGATCTTCTGTACAACCACCAACTTCTTTGGTATTAAAAAATATATATCTCGTTAAAATTAAATACATAACATTATCGTATATTTTTATATATTAACAATAAAATATCATTAAGAAACAATTAACAATATTAATAAAAAAAATATTATATTAATTTATTGTAGAATAATATGTTTAAACTTATGTCATGAAACTAAGAACATTCCTGTACTATATGAATTAATGATTGACAATGATGACTGAATGAATGAATAATGAACAATTGATGAATGAACGACAATTATTGTACAACAAAATAAATAAATTAAATATATATAGATAAAAAGTGATATTACAAAAAAAATAATCGTACAGCCAATAAACAAAACAAATGTAACTCCCAAGAATAATATCGTACATCCTGAAAATGACGTAAAAAGTCACAGTAAAGCGAATAATGTGGCATGTTTTTGTCAATTGCATGATTTAGTGGTCATTCCGTTGCGGCGGCGGGTCGCATGCCACAAATCACGCGTTCCGCGTTTTTATTGAACCGGCACGGCGTGTTTGCGTATGAATTATGTGAATATTTGGCCTGTAATCACGGTTAATGTGTAGGCACCCGAGCACGAACTCCATTTCTAGACTTAGCATGTTATTGTCTTAATCTATACCGTTCCTCTATATCACCTGATATTGTGGTCAGAAGTTAACCTACAAATTGATATAAAAAAGGTAGATAAAATATTTAACTTTACTACAATATCCACATCTGAACAATATACTAAATCTAACTACATTGTTAATAATATCTAACGATAATATCTCTAGTTTTATTCTATTCTATACCCGTCTAAATTCACGATTCATTGTTTAAATGTACATCGTATTGTAATAATAAAATAAATATGCGACGTGCAAAACATGCGTACGACCTCTTATTACACAGTACTGTAACGAAATATTTAAACTTGTAAGGTGGACAAGATATTAAAGAAAGAAATAAAGTGGATTTAACGAGTAACACATTGATATGAAAAAAGAATAACTAATGGGCATTATAAAACTTGTCATACTGTATGTATCGGAATGTTGGGCTAGTATGAAAAAAGATGAGATACGACGGTATGCAGCAGTGATACGAATGTTGAGATGGATGTGTGGGTGAACATAATGGACAGGATCAAAAATTAATATGTTAGAGAAAGTTTGAAAGTTGCGCCAGTGAAGGAAATTTAAAGGGAATCATTTGTCTTGGTATAGGCATGTTCTGATAAGAAACGAAACCCATGTAACGGAAAAAGTGATGACTATGAAAGTTGAGGGGTGGAAGGGGAGAGGGAAGATATGATGCCAAAAAGGGTGAATAAAGACATAGTAGCTGATAGAAATGTATGGAAGAAGATGTTATACTGCGTCAACCTCAAATAACAACCAATAGGATGACGATAATGATGAAGTAGGTATGACACAACACATATCAATGAACTACATGCAGGAAGATAATATACAAGTAATTAAAAAACTAACCATAAGTAAAACAAGTAATAAAGTGTTATGCGGGAACAAATAGCCACAGTCTCATGATTACTGCACTGACACCGTAAGGTAACAGTGCAGCGCCGATATTCTGACCAACCTCCTAACCAGACACTAGTCTTAATTTGTTTACAATCCTGGATCACACCGGCACTTAACATCGTGTGAGATTGTGGTCAAAGCACTGACCCCCTATACTGTGTAAAAAAAACATCACGTAATGTACCTGTACCCTGTACTAAGCTGTATACAATTATAATGATTAAAATAATAATATAATTTATCTCTATTAAATGTGTAATTTAATGCGTTTCTGACATTATAGTTTTATGTCTAATAATATCAGATAAAAGAAAATAGTTATCATCAATTATTCCGAATATTCGTATTTGGTGATATTCTCGTTCGGTCCATCTCTATAATTAACCAGTTGAATAAACTAACGTTATATTTAGAAGGGTGTTACTATTCGCTTTGGTGTAATAGGAGGACACTATTTGTGACCTCGAGACGGCCCGAACAATGAACTTCGTCCGAAAAAATCTTTTATCGTAAATATGTAAGTGTAATAAAAAAATCGATACTTATAAAATCGTCAATAAACATAGCGCTTATTTTATGTTATATTTTATGCTCTTATATTTATTTCGTATACAATACTAATCACAATGATATCATAAATAAATAAATAAGCTTTTCTTTGTTTAGTTTTTCATTACGCCTTAGAACTAAATTCTACCTACTTATTCTGTAAATTGAAATAGAATTCAGACCAGTCCAATCTTCAAATAACTGTATCGAAAGATATGATTGCTGAATGAAAAATGATGATATGAAAAAATGTGAGCGTTTGTAAAAAAAAATCACCAAGCATTAATGCATATATTTTTCAAGCAAAAAAACGAAAAATACTTGTAACTTTTTTTTTCATATTAATTACAATTTACTTATATTAATTATCCTTCAAATATTTTGTTAAAGTAACACAATAAAAAAACTGATAATGTACATTCGGAAAATCTAATATTTTCAAACCACATATAGTTGATTGGTAAAAACCGTGTGTTATATAAAACTAAGATAAATAAACCCAACATTTTAAAGCTATCCAGTGACCTCTCGCTTTATCCCGGACGGAGCCGAAAATCCTTATCGTTCTGTAAACATCTTATTTTATCTCACCTTTGTGTTGGGGCGGGGGGTTGGGGGTAGCGGGGTGTGGAGCGACCCACGGTACATCAAACATTGAGAATCGAAGGTGCTCTCACAGAACCTAACATTTACATAAAAATGGGCATCGTTTCAACCCTCTCTCGTTCCCCCTCATTTGTTTTATTTATTCGCTTCTGTCTTATCAATTCGCAAGCGAATGTTTCAAACGTAACAACTCAGTTTATTTGAACGTTTTCGGATGTAAAACTGGGCGAGAATTTTCCCTTCGAATTTCCGAGGAATTAATATATGTTAATGACAATAACAAAAGAGAGTCGTCATAAGATCATTCGATCAGATTCTTGCTACTTAGAAAATTGGACCTGAATTAGAGAAATTACCTTTGTTGAGGACAGATGAGCCAACACAACACAAATCCTCTTGCCTAGTACTAATTTGTTTCAAATTTTTTGCTACAAAGAACCTGGGTGCACAACAAAATAAATGACTAAAGGAAAGACATAAATGCCTCTCCTTCGATATAAATATCTTTGACTATGTTCAATTCCTTTGAAACCATTGTAATACATTAAGATATGAATTACTCGAAGAATTGCCAAATTTAAGTGGCAATGGGTTGGATATATTGCTTGTAGCACCGATGCCCGATGGGACCAATGAGTTCTCAAGTGGCTGCCGCCTACCGGAAGTCGCAGTTTGAGTAAGGCCCCTACAAGGTGGACCGACGACCTTGCGAAGTGGAGATCTATGGCTATCTATCTATGACTTATGTCTAGAATTGGAAGTCTTTCAGTTGAATGGATGGATAGATGAAGACATGTAAGATAATTTAGGTGTGTAATAAGTACTAGTTATAATTCATAAAATTATAAAAAAATAAATACTGCACCAGAACACTGACCAAATTTTACCTGAGATATAATTATACATATAACAAAGTATATTGTATCGTTGATATTAATAAGTGAAGCTGTGTCAAAAGTAATCGTCTTTCTCATGCCTTTTCCCAATTAACTTGGATTCGGCACATTATGTCCTCTTTTTCCATACGTCCCTATCAACTGTCATCTCTCTATTTACTCATTTTTTTTTCACATCATTTCTTACATACTCCATTCACACTTTCTTTTGCCTTCTTCTACTTTTCCATTCTTCCACGTTCATATTCATTACTATTTTACCCACACGCGCTTTCTCTCTTCTCATAATATGTCCATACCACGACAAACGGGAACCGTTCATCTTTTCTACCACTGGCGCAACTTTTAAACTCCCTCTAATATATTCATTCCTTATTTTATCTATTATTGCCACACCACACATCCATCTTCTTACTAGCCCATCATTCTGATCCATACAATATGACAGGTCTTATGATGGATTTATATATCCTTCAAACCTCCCCTTTAATTTAAAAGGCATCCTGGACTCAAAAATCACACTAATGTGTAAAAGTATTATAAAATAAATATTTTTTTTACACGGAATAGGCTCAGTGCATTGACCACAACCTCATCTGATGTTAATTGACGATGTGGCCCAGGATGTGAACACAGTAAGTTTAGAGGTACTGCTTGTGAAGTGATGCTGCCGGAACTCACCTATTGGTATTTGGCGACGGGTTTTCCAACTTGAGGGTGGTAGCTACCCAGGCGGGCATTATTAGAAAACGCCCTACCACCACGCTATTGTTTGCCGACAATGTTTTCCTTCACCGAAAGCTCAGGCCGATTTTAGAGTCGGATACGTAGGGATCGAACCCGCGTCGATTGACACAGAATCCGAACGCACTACCCGCTGCGCCATCATCGCTTTAAATAAAATAGTGAAAGTTAAATAAAAGTGGTTTTTATATTTAATGGAATGAAAACCGAGTAATCCCCATAACCTTTTTTTACTCAGTTGTTTCTGTACTGAGATTAGTTTATTTCATATTCATTATCTCTTTTAGATAATCCATCGTTTGTATCGTTTAGCAAAAAAATCCAATACTAATTTACCATACATAATAATTGTGTGAACCTTTAAACCGACTTACTTTACACGAGTTCACGTCATCGACGACCTTCAGAGCTATTGTGTGGGTTTAGTGAACTATGTTTTAAGTCGTTAATTAATTTAACGTTCACCCTGCCTAATAAGTGTCTATGATTGAGATATATTTGTTAACGAGGGATTGTAATTATTTACTCATGTGTCGACTATAATAATAATTAGTTTTGTTTATATTATAACAAATTTACAAGGTGAGATTAAGACCTAGACCCAGTTGACCTAGAAGAACGTATCTTAAGCAGATCGCAGACATTTTACTCCCGGATTAAAGATAGTAGTAGGGAGGATGCATAAATGTATTTCACACGATAAAAAAGAAAAAAGGTCAAAAGTAGTCGTAACCGAAGAGCGTTAATGAAAACGCTTAGAAAAAGTAGGAGAAGCAAAAGTCGTATTTCAAAATCGTAGCAGGAAGGATGCAGTAGTGTTCTACCTACTCTTATGGGTGAGGCGTAATAATACATTTATATACTATTAATTTGATTTATTTCCTTAAATTATCGCTAATTTTAAACTACATTGACTTAATTTTCTTATGTATGTGCATATATAGTGCAGTGCATAAAGCATATTGAATGATTTTTTTTTCAAAGAGTTTTTTTATAAATTGGTAGTGTAAAGAAGTATAAACATTTCTTCCGACAAATTCCTTCAGCTTTCTAACAAAATGGTGATTATTTATTAGAACTTTCCAAGGAGTGTTTCGTGACATCTCAGAATTCACGTTTCGTGTTATTATTTTATATACACTTCAATTGTACACAGTAACCAAACTAATTCAAGTAAAATCACATCAAAATTATATGTTATAGGTTCAAATACCGAAAGTTTATGTATTAACAAACTTTCAGCGTTTTCTTTATGTCATAATGTTGCCATCAGTTGAACTTATTTATAATTTAACTAGCTGTATGCTCGCGGTTGTATTATGCACAGCGTAAAATACATTTTTTTAAATGTTTAATTTCTTTATACGTGACCCTAATTATTTTCCATATTTTTTTTTTGCTGTAACGTTAAGTAAAGATTTTTCTCACAAGTTCAAATGTATTTTGGATTTTCTTCAAAATTCCATGAGTTTTATTTTTTTACTAGGAATCCTGATCGTTTTCAAAAAATGAAAGTAGTCTATGTTACGCAGAGTAACTTCAGCTATCTGTCCCGACCAAATCGGTCCAGCTTTATGAAGATTACCCGGAAGAAGCAGACAGACAGGTAGGCAGACAAAAATTTTAAAATCATATTAATGGTACAGGTGTCGTATATACATTCATATGTATTTATTAAAAACTGTTATTTGAATATTACAAACAGACACTTTAATGTTATTTATTGGTATTAATAAAACTACTGGTTGTAATTTCTTACAGTTGCAGATTAATGAATATTTTGACTGGAATTCATTTAAGTTTTGTAATTTCAACTACCCACTCTAATGAAGTCCTTATAAAAGTGCGCTGCGGTGGGGATCGTGATTCATTCAAACTGCCGTACACTCTCCGGGTCCTCCTCGGGTGGCGTTTCAAGACGTGCCTCATTCCCCACCTGGGGAGGCTCTTGACGTCGCCACCTGCGCGTTACAGTGACACTGGCCACGCATTAAGCATTTCACGCATAACACTCCAGACACACTCATGCACATAACACGCAGCTACATAAGTCCTGTAAGGAACCATTTTAACAATAAATAAAAAAATTAGCTAGTATTAAAATTCCGCGGAATTTATGCACACAGGTAACAGCGAAGCCAAGGATCGTACAACTTTGGTGCTCTTCGGCACTTACCTGAAAAGTTCGGTGAAGTTTTAAAAGCCATCCGGTCAATAGCATTAGTTAGCTTGTAAAAAAAAATCGTGCTTTATTCTACATCGGTTGACAGTCCACGCATGCTAACCTATGTACGCTAATCATTCATTTGCAGGAATTACAGATTATAATTGTTTTACGTACGTATGTATTTATTACCTCTTATGACTTACTGATTGTTCCGTGTACATTTCACTTCTTTTATGAAAATTTAATGTCCTATCAAACAGTACATTGTATTTCAACGAAAAAAAAAACTAAAACTATACGGAAACAAAAGACTAGTGTTTTATTACAGCTACATTTTAACGTCATATATGCCATTCTTTATATTAAAGTATCCACGTTCCCGCTCTCAGTATTGGGAGCTGTATAAAAGCAATATTTTCCTCTAGCAACACTCGGCGTTACTACATGTGCACACAAACTCACGGAATGATTAATGTGTGTTGCCAACTTGAACATATAAAATATATACAGTAAAAGGTTACTAGTAATACGTGCGGCATGAACCGAATGATTCAAGTCTTTCCTCTGTAGTGTGGATGTTTAATAAAATATATCTCTCTGTTGTATGTAAAATGTAAATTAATTTATTTTACTAGTGTCATCATGATATTTTACGTATAATTTTATGTTGTCAAAAATTGTTATAATATTTTTATATTTTTGTAATATGTAATTAAGAAGTATACGATTACAAATATACAAGAATAAGATACGCGGCTGCACCCGCGTTTCATATGTTCTTCAGTGCGTTTTATTTACTTATTTTTTCCAAAAAAAATATTACTACTGAGATAAAGTAAAATATTTCTCATAAATTCAAAATTTGCCCGTAAAACTCTGCATTGAAGAGTTTTATTTTTTTTAAGTTGAACCCTAATTATTTTCGAAGACCAAAATGATTGACCAAAATTGAACTGTCTGTTTATAATGCCAAAATAATAATTTTTCAACTAAATTACATATGAACTTATGTACGATGCCTATACGAAAAATTTTTTTTTCAATATTTGCCTGTCCAGTTTTTTGTCCCGAGTAATCTCCGAAATGGCAGACCCGATTTTGACGGAACTTTTTTTGGTAGATAACGGAAGTTACCCCGCGTAACTAAAGATAGGTGTTTTTGTTTTTCGAAAATATTTAGGGTTCCGCGTAAAAAAATTAAAACTCATAAAAGTTTTAATAAAATCCGATTCAATATACAGTTTTACGAGGAAGGGTTTGAATTTATGAGAAATACTTTTTTACTTAACTAAGTACGAAAAAATTGTTAGGGCTCCGTATAAAAAAATTAAAATGCAGTGAAGAAAATATGAAACGCGGGCCCAGCCGCCGGAGTGTTAGCTAGTTCTATAATAAATTAACAATTATTAATGCTAATAAACTAATGTTGAAATAGCATCTTTTAATACTTTTCGTCCTACATAAAGATAAAAGTAATGAAACATAATATTGACGCTATTATCTCAGTCTTGTTTTTACTATACTTTACTTAATTTTGTTTATAATATTTGTAACAAATATTTTAACCCATATCAAATCAGTATGTTCTATAAATCTATATCAAAGCGGTCGAAACTAGCAATATTTATCAATTATCTACGCGCGGCATATAAAAGTAATATTTCGCTGCGACAACACTCGAAACAGTTATAAACACGTGCGCGCTCGTGCTAGCGAAATCATGTATGACGAATGTGTGTTGCCAACTTTAAAAACATACAGATGGTACGGTTTCCTTGAACTCTTTGCTGTAAATTACGTAATACGACATCGTATATTTTACACAGGTGTTAGGGAAACCTGTAAGAAAATTTTATACGATACAATAATTTATAAATAATTTATGTATGTAATGGATATTATCTGTTATAAATAATTAGTACGATTATGAGTGGTACGGCGATATAATTTCTAGTTTATTTTTTTGTGGACAAATCTTGAGTTATCAGATTGTTGTTCATTCACCACGGTGTTCATTCACCAATCATTTGTCTGAGGAGTAAGAACTACTTTCGGATTCGTGTCTACTACTCAGCAGGTGCTAGTTCTATTTGCTAAGGTTTTCCTTCTGCAGTCGGATCAGATGTTGAAAGACCTCTTTGACGAATCTATGGGGAAGCGCATCGAACACTAATTAACAGGGTAACGGGCGTACTTGCGTCCATCACTCATAGACCTTTCTAAAACGGTTTTCTAACACAACCTTACACCGCAGTTCAGTATGCTCTCGCACTCTACTACCTCGTTTTGCGAGTAAGATATGCACGGAGTTTCATCCACTCTACGATCAAACCATGACGAGACGAGTTACATATGGATAAGATGGCAACTATGTGTTGCGGCAAAATCCTTCGCGCACCCACAATGACGATGCCCTGGACTTACCTCTACAGATCCTATACAGGTACCTCTCGAAGCGTCTCCCTGTCTCGAGAGTACCTGAATCAAGTCGAAGTTTTGGCCCATCTGTAATTTTTTTTATCTTTACTAATATTCACTTGTACATTTTTAAGTGAATGCTTAGTATTCTTTAGATATTTTTATCACTCAATATTACTGAAACTTGTTGCTTATAACAGTAGTCGACTTTTGTCGTAGTTGAACTACGAAGCGAGAAGCGACTCTTCTCGACTGTGTTGTTTTTCGAACCGGTGGTTGTGTTTTGACGTTCTTAAGCGCCTTATTAGGGCCCAAATTGAATAAAGATTTTTTTCATTTGATTTGAGTTAGTTGTCTGAAGAAAAAATGTGACTAACTGTGAGTAGCACTGAAGTTTATTTGCATGGATAAAATTTTCTGGATTTTCTATCCATAATGTCTTTACATTTTAAACACCTAATGTATACAATTATTACTTGATTTTATACAATTAAAATCCATATTATATTTTTGAAATAAAAGAATTAGTACAAATTATTTTAAGAGTATTTTGAATAATGATTTATTATTGTAATTTTTTACACTGTATAGGCTCAGTAATTTAACCACAATCGCACCTGATGTTAAGTGACGATTGGTCCAGGGTGGTAACACACTAAGCCCAAATGTACTGGTTCTCAAGCGATGCTCCCGGAACACACCTGTTGGTATTTGATGACAAGTTCTCTAACTTGAGAGTGGTAGAGACGCAGACGGGCATTATTAGAAAATGCCTTACCACCATACTAGGGCTTCCTCGCGATGTTTCCCTTCACCGAAAGCTCAGGCTGATTTTAAAGTTTTAAGACGAGAGTGGCGAAATCCGTCCGCATTACCAACTAACCCACCATCGCGCAAAGAAAATCGCATTTATTTAAAGTTCAAGTAACTGATGGTGGAGTATATTTGGTATGCATTATTCTTTATACTTAGTTTTAACTGTAACAGTATTAGGTAATTAGTAAGCATCTAAACGTACGGCTATCTGTCATATAAATACTATAATGTCTACAGTGGATAGATATTTATCACGAAAACCACACCTTGAGATCTATGTAGACTCAAATAAGTTTATCGCTAAAATGTCAATAAACCAAAATAGTTTATAGCGTGTAAAATCGACTTTACGATCCGTCTAAGAATCATTTTAATTTGTAAATATTTTCACTTCACGTCTAATTCGGTGCTGCGTGCTAACAACACGAGTTATTAACTACATGAGTCCTATATATTGTGTTTTTTAAAGCTTTTACATAATAAAGTATGTAATATTTGTGCATAAATAATTATATCGAGTAGTTAATCTGTGTTAATTTAAATTTTAATGACTGGTATGCTTTATCATATTGTTTTTTTTGTCATATAACAATTATGTACATTTTACTAGCTATGCCCGCGGCTTCACCCGCTTAAAATTCAGACAAACTGTATCCTATATTCTCCACTTGGATGCCATATATCTCATTACTAAATTTCATCAAATTCGGTTGAGTAGTTTTTGCATTGACGTAGAAATGAATAAACAGACAGATAAAAAAAAATATTGGAATGTGTTTTTTGTAGTCGATTCAGAAACCCTGAACGGTATTTTTTTTAAATCTTCAATGTACAGATTCATCTGGTTAGACTTTTATTATATGTATATATTATATATTATTAGTTAAAAAGTGACATAACTTACCATATATTAGGTGTAAAAATTTGAAAACTTCAAAATACGTGTTTCTAACTATACTATTTATTTCTCTAACTATATATTTCTAACTAGAATTATACAAGAGGCTTGTAAATTTAATTTTCGTTTTTATCTTTTATTTCATACCCTTAGGGGTGAAATTACCAAAAAATGTTTGTTAGTACATGTTTATATTATAAAGGCACTTATTGGCAAAATTTCAAGTTTGCAGGCCCAGCGGTTTAGGCTCTGCTTTGATGAACTAGTCAGGACAAATAAGTGTGCAAGAATTAGTGGTACACTTTTTCGGCTTAAGTTACCTAAGAATAATATCCCAAAGTTTGGTGACACTATCGGTCAACAGCAGTAGTCAGTTCGAAAATTTATTTAATTTATTTAATATTATGAATTAAAAATATGTCATTCCGGATATTATTTTTCTATTTAAAAGCCTTGTAGTTTTTTTCTTGTGCGCCCTCATACATTTATAAAATTTAAAATACCTACTTCATTAATAAAGGCGCGACTATTAAGAAATTTATTTATTTATTTAAATTGACAGTAGTTTACTTTTGATCATTGCATTGAACATAGAATTATAGACATTCAGAAAGCCAGTAGTCGCACGCGGAGTGAAACTATTTTAATTTAGTCTTAAAAGGCCACGTTTTGTGGCAGCGATTACATAATTCGATGTCGCTTACATACTTACACAATATATATTTTCGGCCTCCATTTTAAGCGATTTTGTCTATAAAACTATCACTCTTAGCGTTATTACTCTATGGCGTTTAAATAAGCGGAATTTAAAATTATGTTCTCGAGGTTCATTTTTTGAAACTGATTAAGTTTGATTTTCGAGTTCTGCGTTTTCAAGGTTATTGAACTGTGTGTGCAGCAATGTAATAAATGCGGCGTCATACCTCCATTATTGTAATGATATCGTGATTTCAAACTAATGACGGCACATCACGTGGCTGTTTGTGGATTCTCTATACCACCGCGAGCGTGTGTCACGAACCACACTTATGTAGTTTAGCTACCTTTGTAGAAATTAACAACAAAATATCTTTACCACGACTAAAATTTACAAGAAATTCCAGTAAAAGAACATGAATTAATTATCGAACTGTAAACTTCTTTGGCCGCGTTGAGCGATTCTCGGTTGGGGAAAAATTTATAACTTCGCGTCACCTACAGTGCTATGACGTCAGCCCACAATATGCTACAGTGTGTCAAGTATAGGATGACGTTTAATAATTTACACATTAACAAAACAGTTTTTCTAAAGTTTCGAGTTACCGTTTCATAGGCTAGTCAAAGATTAATTTTTTAATTAGTGAAAAGGTTTTATAATTGTTAAAGAAATTGTAATATATTCCATCGGTTCAAAAGATTTCTTGGATGATTAATCATTCAATAGCGACGTTTCTTCTTATAAAGGAGAGATTTTAATTCTGAGAGACTTATTTACAGTAAACGAGCTTATTTTTCACTAGCTGTGCCCGCGGCTGCAACCGCTTGGAATTCTGACAATCTGTCCCTCCCCTGGATGCTGTCATTAATTTAATGACATATGCCATTACCAAATTTTATCAAATTCGGTTCAGTTGTTTTTACGTGTTGACGAACAACTTAATAAATATAGACTTACAATTTTCTATTTAATTATCGCAATATGTTCTGTACTCAATTCTGAAGCCCCGCATAGTATTTTTGTCTTAAATAACTTCAATGTACAGATTTCGTCTCGTTAGTATTTTAGGTACTAGCTGCTCTCCGCGGTTTTACCCGCGTTGTTCCCGTTCCCGTGGGATGTTTGATACAAAAACTTATATCCTATGTCACTTCCTAGATTTCAAACTATCTCCATACCAAGTTTCATCCAAATCGGTCTAGAAGTTACATACAACATTACATACACATACATACGTTACATACAAAAATACAAATCGTTCCTCTTTATAATATTATTAGTATAGATAAGTAGAGATTAACCACAAACAACGGGTTCGGGAAAAAAAAGAACATAACAATTATAATACTATAGTATTATATTAGTGGTGTGGCATTTTCTAACAATGTCCGCCTGGATAGCTACCTCCCCTGAGTTAGAAAACTTGTCGCCAAATACCAATAGGTGAGTTCCGACAGCATCACTAAGAACCAGTACATTTAAGCTTAGTATGTTTTCAATCCTGGACCACATCATCACCTATAATCAATACCTACTTTACACAGATAATTTACTTTACTTTACTTTACACAGTACACGATAATTTTATATTAAGTCACCCTTTACGATTATTGAACAAACACATAAATATTTTGTTAAGTTAAACTTCGTAAGTCTATTCCTATCGCGTTGCGCCCCTGAGAATAATCTATCAAACGTGAAAGGGACAACTGCAGCTCGGGCTAATTATGCCTGTACAAAATAGACGAAAGTATCACTTCAAAGTATTCTACACTGTCTTCTTCAAATATTGGATCGATTTTAATGTTTTCTTTAATTATAAAATAAGAAAGACTTGGAATATATTTGTATGGAATAAAAGGCGCCCCCATATTATATTAATATGATAACCACCAAATACATTTTGTTAATATTTTGTTATCTTTATACACATAACTTATTTGCATAACCACTAGGTTCAATACTGAGAGTCAATAACCCCTATGACGTCACGACATGAGATAATGAGGGTTAAGGTCGTTTCACACCGCACTGTAAATTAAGCAGTGACGTAACCGTCGCCGGAACGCGGCCGAATGATATTTAACGTATCGTGAAGTTTTTGGGTTTTAACATGTGAGTGAATGTTATCATTTAGAAACAATTATAATTTTAATTATTAACTAGTTTATTTTTGCTAACTTGTACCTTAGTCATGTATCATGCATCTGTAATGAAAATACAGACAATAGTATAAAGTAAAATTTACTTGTAATATAATTCTGCATGTTACCAAAAATATAATCTTACATCGTAATTTGATTTAAATTGTTTTTAACAATTTACCTGTATTTAAATAATAAGCTATTCAATTTTTACTATTAATTGAAAAATTGACACTTTTTAGCTGCATTTTCTGTCATTGGGTGTGCAACTTCCTTATATATACATAATAATTAATAACATTAACCTATTATGATATTATGTGAAATTGATCACATGCTAGATATCTTACATGTTTTCAACCTTCTAATTGAGGAAATAAGGTTTATAATTAACAGTATAATGAGCCTGTGGTGAATCCACTGTCACAGCTTGGCTAACAATAACACGTAAGTTTACTCTGCAAACCGATTCATAGTTAATAAAAATAATTAATCGAAATAATAATGTTTGTTTCTTGTTTCCAGGTATTGCATGAAAACATTGCGGTGTTTGAGGTAAATCGGGGAATCATCGTACATTTTGTGAAATGCCTATCAATTTATACAGAGTTTTATTTAATTGTCATCACATACATAGAATTTAACATAAGTTCTTCTCTATTTTAGGTGCCTGTTAATAATTTATGCTATAAATATTTCAAAATGAGGTGATTTTTAAAATGCGTTTTACGCTCTATTTTTCTTTGGCAACATAAAATAAAGGTAATATTCGCTTGGTTTTGCGCTACCATTTGTTGTTGCAGTTGCATGTTACTATATACCTATTTAATGTTATTCCATTATCACCACGAAACGCACGAGCGAGAGGCGTTATTTAATGTCCATTTGAGAGTGAAAGAGATAGCATTAACACAACAATTTTTGCGACGATGACCAGGGCGATTGGTAGAACGTTTGTTTGGCATTACTCAAGCCGCCATTTTTATTAGTGGAAAGTTTTAAAACATGACTATGATAAAAAGCCATAGATACCATTCATAGCACTTACTTGGAGGATTAAATAAAAAAAACAGGGATTTAAAGAGAAATGTTAAATTCCTTTACAATTATTTTAGAACATGTCTCATCAGAACTTATGCAATATACTAGCTATGTCCGCTGTTTCGCTCGCGTAGAATTCAGACCATTTGCAGCGTATATTCTTCCACATGATTAAACCATGAAAAGGAAAATATAATAAATTAGTTTTTATTTTTATTTGTTTATTTAGTATATGATCAAATACTGCCGACCAACAGCCCACACGACACAAATAATTTCGCGTATAACGCCGTATACAGGAAAGAAATGAAGCTCTTTAAAGTAAAAAAATACAAGCCCCCTTGTAGATAATTTTTTTTAAAAACGCCGGTACACGTGTAGATTTATTTTTAACCAGTAGTATATATTTTAAATTTCGTGCTTATAATTTTAAAACGATGGACGTTTATTAAACAGTTAATCCCTTATTTTACATCCCTAGTTGCAAAATTTTCAAAAACCCTTTCTTAGTGTATGCTTCTTACATTATAAAAGCCATTTTATACCTAAATTTCAAATTTGTAGTCCTCGCGGTTTAGGCTCTGTCTTGATGAACCAGCCAATCAGGCCAAGTTAATTTATATATACAGATTACCTAATACAATAAATGTAATTGGGTTCGGTGATTTATCAGTTATAAACCACATAATATGCCTTAACATGTCAAGATCAACCCTCTATAATGTATTTCATATATTCTTCCACTAACTTCAAACGTGACTTGTAAATTAATACGCATCTCTATTCTGTGGTCGCGTTGTCACCAACTTGTCCCTCGATTACTTGGGCCTTGGGACTCCGCCTATAACCTTCGCCTAGATGTGACCTTCATAACTTTAAGGTTGATTATCTTAATGACAATTTCTGGAACCTTTTAGACCGTTAACTATTTGGATACCTTTCTTAAATAAAATAAGTCACGTACGACCTTCATATTTCGTCACCGTTATAAATTTGTAATTTGCGTCTTACACTACACACGTGTCATTGACATTAATATGCACATTCAATGTACCTCTATACTATAGTATGTATGCATATAAAAATTAAATGTTGTTTATTAGTTACGGTTTTGGCTTGAGAATGACTGGATAATGTTTTTAATAATTCAATAAATTCCATCATCATTCATCATTCTCATGCCGTGCTCTCAACTCACTTGGAGTCGGCGTAGTATGTGTTCTTCCTCCATACGTCCCTACCAGCCGTCATCTCTTCATTTACACCTTTTTCTTTCATGTCATTACACACACACTCCATTCTCACTTTCTTTGGTCTTCCTCTACTTTTCCATCCTTCCACATTCATATTCATTACTATTTTACCCATATAGGCTTCCTCTCTTCTCATAACATGTCCATACCACAGGAAACCTTTTAACTTTTCTACCACTGTCGAACTTTCAAACTCCTTCTATTATTTCCATTCCTTTTTTTATCTCTTCTTGTCACACCACACATCTCAACATTCGCATCCCAGGTACATGCAACCGTTTCTCATCCATCTTCTTACTAGCCCAGCATTCTGATCCATACAATATGACAGCTATTATGATAGACTTACATATTCTACCGTTCAATTTAACGGGCATCCTGGATTTCAAATCACACACAAATGAGTGACCTGAGGGCTGGCCTGAGTATTTTTTACTTAAGTCTGGAGATACCGCCAAAGTCGCAGAACATGTATTCTGTTTTTGTTTTGCTAACTTTTAAGCATAAATTCTCCAGTCTTTATAAAGTGAATATGTAGTTTTTTTATGGGATTATTGTATAAGTCTGCGATCATAACTCATGATTAGAAGACGGGTATAAGTAATGTTTTTTTAAACTTTGTCCTTCTTGATCTGATGTTGAACATGACCAAGAGGTACTGAAAATTTTTCGCCAATTAATTTGATAAAATATTAAATAGAAATTTATTGAAAATTGAGCAAAATATGTCGGGTGCACTAATTAAAATACATATAATTTTGTATACCTTAATATGTCGATTACCCATAAAAATGAGACAATAGGAAAACAAAGGAAAGCTGGCGTAAACGCCAGGTTCGTGCTAAAGGGGATAAACGAATAACAGTAATAACCATGGCGATTTTATTACTTCTTTTTTAGTAAAAAACAACTACGCTGGGTCTTCCAAATCTTATTCGAAAATTCAAACGCTGTGGACATACCACAATTAAATATAAAAAGATAAAAATAATTAATTCGACAATAATTATCATTATTGAAAATTTAAAGAAAAAAAAATCTATTTAAATTTTTTTTATAGACGCTAAAACTCATTAGTAAACTATTAAACAAAAAATCTAAAGGAATTTTTTTGATAAACAGATAAAAATGTAATTACATTTGCATTTTTATTACAACACATTTAACGCTATTCTAAGATACAAAGTAATCGACATGAAACAAAACCTTTGTATCTAAACATTTTAACAAAACAACAAATAATCGATTAACTCACGTATTTGAAACTGGAACCGTATATAAACAAAAACCATGGATTTTCCATTAACAACTTCCACCTGAGGTTAACGTACCGAGGAAATCTTTGAAGCATTTCCGATTGGGCCACATATGCTTCGCGTATGACCTCTACTACCATAATAATAAAATTCAAAATCCTTATTTCTGGGGCCTGATTTAAAAATTTGTTAACATTAATGAGAACACCTTCGCCAGTCGTCGGCGTTATTCGGTCATTATCGGTAATTTTCGGGCAATGTCAACGGTCGAGAATACCGAACTGGCTTTAGAGGTCAGACATCAGGATCCATACAAGGTTTTTATGTATGCCAAATTACAAAGACATGTGGAAATTATTTCGAAATGTTTTCTGGGATTTTTGTTTTTATTTTAGAATACAAACCTAGTAAAATACACAAAACCTTTTAAAGTTCATGTTCATGTTTTTTTCTACATTTACAGTTAAAAAAATGTATATTTCCAATAGCCTTGGCTCATTATACCCGTTATACCCATTACTAGAGAAGCGATTGTATGTTTGGGGCACTATTTGGAAATTTGCCTGGTTTAGTACCATCTTCTTGCCAAATAAATTTCCGCGTCTCCAATTGAATCTATTATTTTATTTATTTTTTGAACGTGACCTTGAGGACAATTGCTTTAAGTGATAGTGTGGTGTATGCCAATAGCTACGCTAAGACACAAAAGGTACAAAAAATAGAATTTGAAATTTAAGGGTTAGGAATAACTATAGTAATAAAATGCCATATTATATCAATTTCCATTATAGTTTTATAATTAAAATTGAATACTTATTATAAGATTCCAATTTATCACTGTCCAAAAAAAACAATCACTTCTTCTGTGGTTTTTACATAGATAAATTGTGAAGATCAGACAACTATAGTAGAATATAGATGTGAAAAGTTTTAGAAAACAGAACTACCACAACATGTAATAAGTAATAAAATATTTATTATCACATTAAAAACATACCGAAAAGCGAAGATAAGTAAATCAAAACGTTATAAAATGTAAATAATATAAAAGTTATAAAGATAATGCGTAATATTGTTGAACGTTGATTACAAGATTTGGAACTCCTTGAAATTTAAGAGAATTTTCTAATGAGAGGGAAACGAACTCCGTCAGATTATTTGGACATATCTGACTCATTATATAAAAGATACGATTAGATTTGAATGCACAACGTGTACTAATCGATAAAATCATGTCAACTTTCAATGATGAAACACTACCTTCAAATTTGATACTAAATGATCTATAACTCTAAACGATCGATCTATATTGATTGATTTTCATTGAATTACAAACAAGAACTTTATAAATGAAAGCGGATTATAAATTTTGCGTGAGGCTATAAACAATACAGAAACAACACTATGAATATCGAACAAGTACGTATCATAAAACATAAATGGCTGCCTATTGTGAACATGATTCGATGTCGATAAATTTCCAATATTTAAAGGATAAGCCAGTCTCGTCCTGATACAATCCTGATTTCAAGAACAAAAACCAAAAACAATATTTAAGTGTTACAGTTAAACAGAAGAAATTATTAAAATTTAAAAATTAGATATGACTCCATTTCCAAGTACATCTTTAATTTATATTTAACCGCAAACACACACACACACACATTATTACATGCACACATTTACTCGGCAAAACTCACGCAAACACAAACAGCACAACAACCACTGATACATACGTTCTTAGCATGACTTAAAATAAACTATTTTACAATTTTGTTTAATTTTTGTTTACATATTTTTAATTTTGTGGAACAAAGCTCACTCTATCGGCTGCGACACAGTTATACTAATGTAGCCAATATCGTGTACTTCTGTTTTTAACTAAAATTGTAATGGTTCCAATAAATAAATAAAATAAGTTAATGGAACCCTCACTTTGTAAGTCAAGAATGAGATGTGTCATTTAGATTTTGGAGCTCTCATATTATACCTTGTAGATTCATTAAATATTTTCTTAATCTTCGCCATAGCATAGATAAAGTATTATAATATTTGGCCGGTGGTGCTTGGCGCGATTTTGGTCTGTCATGTTGTCGTCATTGTTTTTAATTCATTATTTTGCAGTATTTAACTATATATTATGTTATTTTGGTGGCATTTTACGTGATATAGCGTAGTTATGATACACGAGTGTGTTGGGAAGTGAAAATAATGACACGGAGCGTGAATTTAAAAATGTTCCAATCATTCCCGTTGTGGTCGTAACAGAAGGCCACCATTTTATTACCGCCATTCAGTTATTGATAGTGTTCCTAACGTCTGACTTGGATGCATGGTCTACTAGTACTAGTACATTTGCCTTTTCTTTAAAATGGAACCAAAAAAACGTCTTTGGCCATAAGCTATCGTGAGTTGCAAATTTCTTGAATGATTTTCGGGAATAGTGCAATTTATATAAAGATAATGCTGTTTTATGTTTCAAAGTTATTTCAATTTAATGATAATAGCTTTATTTTCTACTAGTTAAACCTTAATAGTAATTTTTATAAAATTTCGTAACCTCTAATTACGTAGTTAATAACTTATCTGATATTTTAGTAATGATACGATTATATTTTGAATTGATGACGGATAAATTATTGGAATTTCGTTCAGCCAACAATTTAATTACCAATTTTTAACCGAATACCCATTTATTACCTTTCTTATATCTTCAGCTGCATAGTCACTTACTATTCGATGGTATAGATACGCGAATATTTGTTTCAAACTCTAAAATAATAGTCATGTTCAACAAATAGGTCCTCTAGGTTGCCAAGTTGCAAAAGGAAATTGACATTAGCGATTATTTTAACCAGGTCTAAAAAGAAGAAGAATATTTGTTTTGTGATTCTATTACCCATTCTTCCATATATAAATATTAACATCACAAATAAGAAGCCTAATTAATTAGTAATCTGATTAATAAACTCTTTTAACGCAACTTTTTCATTTGGATTTCGTTGACTTTTTATTTGTTTCGAATGGCAAATGTAATTCGCGTTTCTAATTTCAAATTTCGAATTATATTTGGCGCTTGATTTGATTTATTACGACGTATCCGCATTCATGATTGATAGCTGATTAGCTTATTTTCATTCGAAATTGGAATGTAATTGAAATTTAGATTTCGATTGTGTTCATTCAGATGCTTGAAGCAGGCTTAACTAATTTAACATTTTGAGATACCTTTATTAATATTTTATAGTTTTTCACAAATTTAAACTCATTTAGCACATCATAAACACTTTTTTTACAATTCAGTTTATATTAAACCTCTCTAGTTTAATATCATTTAAATTTCAATCAATTATTACGCTTTAAAATAAGATTATTTCAAAGTTTATGGTATAATAAGATCTCATTAAGAGCGTTCGAAAAAAAATAATAATAAAGATCTAACAGCATAGACATCTCAATTAAAGCAATCGTTTCAAAGGCTACTAGTATCCATACCAGCAGATTTTTTCACCTGTAAGCATTGGTTTTAAATGACCTTTAACATTAATTTCATGTATTATAAACGCTTATATCAACTTCATACACATTCGAAATGAAAATCCAACCATTTTGGATCATAAAATGTTAAAAATTTAATTTCTATGAGTGAAAAGATTCAACGTTTTGAAACACGTAAAAAAAATTCAATGCAAATAAAAAAGTGATACTATCGTCGGATACTGCATCAATGAACGTTGGTCATAAAATACGAAAATAGAATAAAAAAATAGAAAGTGGGCATACATGTTTTTTTCATCTCTTTCTTCGTCTCTGTTATCTATCCTTTACTAATAATTTGTCTTCCAGATTTAAACTACTGTTACACGCACTCTGTGTCTATCTGTGAGCGTAATCCAAATTACTAAATATACTGAAATTACTAAATCCTGACAAATTCTTAATTCTAATATTTATTATTTGACGAACTGCGCTCCATTATATTGACAAAAGTGATATCATTCGGATTCGTTTTCAAAAAAAGAACTTGATTTGACCACTATGTTCGTTGACGTATATTGATTTTAAGCGATTTTGGGTTTTATAGCGTAAGCAATAAGGTTACTTTTCATTTTGTAACTTTAGTAGGTTACTTTCACTAAGTAGTGCCAATGTCAGCTATTTTCTTCGGTGTGATGCAACGTCTCGATTGCGTTACGCAAGCGGAACACGTGACCTGCAAAACGGGTTATAAAAAATTCTTCGTTTCTTTTTTTCAAAGTTAGTTTTTAAGGCTTCTTGTTTGTTTTAGTTGGCTTTTTTTTGTGTTACGTTTTAGCCTAGTCGTATAGAAGTTAATCAAAAACGTATATTCTCAACAATGTGAAAACAAAATTCGATCTATTAAAAAAATTAGATACGTTAATTGTTTTACAGGGTAGGCGCTATGACCACAATTTCACCTGATGTTAAGTGACGTTATCGACACAGTAAGCCTAGAGAAGTAGGTACTGATTCTCAAGTAATGGTGCCAAAATACACTTTTTGGTGCTTGACACCAGATTTTCAAACTGGAAAGTGGTAGCTACCTCCAGATTAGCATTATTTATATAATGTTATAAAATACCCTATCACCTAGTTTCTCAACTTAGGTGATAACGCGCCATTGTGGAAGTAGAAGACCCAGAGAAAATTAGGGGGCATTAAAATAGCGCAGAGGGGGGCGTGGGCGAATTTAAAATATCTACAAAAAAAACATATTTTCAAAGAGGGCTGTTAGCAAAATAAGATTGAGAAATTTGTGACCTATCACCGTTTTATAGATATCCTCATGATATTTCCCTTCGCCGAAAGCTCAGGCTTTATTTTATCAGATACGTTTTTTTAATACTTGAAACGATGATTTATAATATTTTAAAATCTAATAACTATATCTTGTATGATCGAATAAAATTTATAATAAAATAGCTATGTGCCCGCGGCTGCGCCCGCGTTTTATATATTCTTCACTGCGTTTTAATTTTTTTGTACAAAACCCTAATTATTTTCCAATTTTTTTAGACTAAGATAAAGCAAAAATATTTGTCCGTGCATTTAATCGGATTTTGTTCAATTTTTTTTAGATTTAATTTTTTTACACGGAACCCTAATTATTTTCGAAAATTAAAGGTTCAACGCGTAGTATTTTTAGCTGTCTACCAAAAACAAAGTACCATCAAAATCCGTCCAGCCGTTCTGGAGATTAGCCGGAAAAAATGGTCAGACAGATAAAAATTTGAAAAATTGTATTTTTGGTTTAGGTATCGTGTCGTATATACATGTATTCAGTAAAAAATTGTTATTTCGACATTACAAACAGACACTTTATTTTATTTTATGTATTGTTTAATTAGTAATATGTGTGTATGTTTAGACGCCATGTTGATCTCCACTAAAGGGTTAATCTAAACCTTGGTATACAGTCAGACATAACATGAAACGGTTTGTGTAACGAGTACAAATGTTTACCCTTCATAATTGCGTCATAAAACGTGTTCAGTTCGGTCAATTATTAACGTGTGTTCGGTTATGGACAGATCTGAATAACAAACCGGTAAAAATATTATTCAGGAGAATACTTTCAACGACTATTTTCTTTAATAACATATAAACTCGTAAAGATGATAATAATACAAAATGAATTTCTATTATGTACCTAAATTTTATTCTGTAATCTAAACTGTTTGAAAAACGCTTAATGTGTTTAATAAATAATCACTTCATCACAGTTCACGTAATGCAAGTCGATTGACTTGCTCCTAACTCGTAACTTCAAAAATTGATGGGATTTTTCGGTTAATAATATATTACCACATTGTGTACTGCCTCGGTGGTGCAGTTGTATTACGGTGCGACTGCCGTTCCGAGGTCTCGGGTTCGATCCCCGGGTCGGGTCAAGTGGTATTGGGTTTTTCTACTCAGTATCATCCCGGAGTTTGGAATTTGTACCCGATATGGTAACAGGCTTGCCCCCTGTCACATCTGGGACGGAACTTAGCTCGGCGAAATGTGGGTTGTGCAGTTCGCTATTTCACCTCTGCCTAACCCTTCGGGGATAACAGGCGTGAGCTTATGTTATGTTATGTATAATATATTCACATTTTTTTTTCTTTTAAACAATAATCTTGACAGTCGGTAAAAGAATGTAACATAAATAAATAATACGTTTTATACGCTGCCTAAACTTAAAAAGATTCTAAAAGATTAATTCCTAAAAAGATTCATTTAAATATGAATACCAACAATTATTTACATTATACAGTATTACATAAAATAATATCGATTTTAGGTTCTGAACGTGGGCGATAACCCAGAAAAAATAGAAAGCATTGAGATAGCGGAGAGAGGGCGCACCCTCTCAGATTTAAATTATAGTCTAAAAAAGACAAAAAATTAAGATGTGGTGACTCTAGAAAACCCATATTCTCAAAGTGCATGGTGTGCAAAATGAAGTTGAGAAGATGTTATGTATCTTATACCTGTATTTTTACATGCATAATCAATACACTGTGTCTCAACCTAGGTAGTTAAAAAGCATAGATCAGTAACATTCTCTATCCTCACAAACCTCTACCGAAAGCTTTCGTTTCTTCATTTTCTTTTTAGAGTCAATTGGATAATGATATATTACATGGTTGACCATGTAACAAAGTTTCAGATCTCTTGCAAAACGGTGACTCATCTTACCATAGAAGTTTCAATGGAATTTTCGTAGCACCTCAGAATAAACGTTTCGCGTTTTAATTTTCGATACACTTCACTTTTGCACAATATTCAAACTATTATATATAACGCAAAAACACCACCAAATTTACAAAATGTAGGGTCTAATGAATTAAAATCAATAATTGCAACATAAGACAATGACATTCCGCCAAAAACTAGCTTCTATTTGAATTCTTATAATCTGCATTTATATTACAGTATAAACACACAAGTCACGATTCACTCTAATTAATAAACGTACTCATTACGTAACAGTCGCGAATTGAGAGGGAGGAGGGTGTTGTGAGTGAGTCGGTTTGAATTGGGAGTGAGTGGAGTGAGTTGTAAAGTCTTATTTACTATGTGGGGGTTAGGGGGCGGGTGGTTTCCGTACAGAGTTTTTTTTACGATCCGATGCCTCTGACGGCGACGTAGAGTACGGATAGTTAGTTTCTAGTCCAAACGTAGTTCCACGACCGTAGCGAACGGTTCTTAAATAGCCCATGATATTATTAATTAAAATTTAAGAAATACTTTATCCGATTTAGGCATTTAAAAGGCGCTTATGTAAGTCTAAAACACACTACCACTGGTTCGGAAAACAATTTAGTCGAAAAGAGCCCGGCAAGAAAGCCGATCTGTTATTTTTTTCTATTTTGTTAGATTCAATATTCTCGTCCAATTTATAGGTAAAATAAAAGAAAAGAAGTGAAATCTACATGAGTTAATCAGTCAGCAAGACATCACAAATATCCGATATATGATTAGACCGCACGCAACCGCTTTACGTCCACACACACTTATGACAGCAACAGAGTGACTTCCGTTCACAGTTCCGCACGAGTCTACGGCCAACATTGAATGAATCACGATTCCCGCTGCAGCAATCTTTTATAGAAATTTCATTATAGAAGGTAGTTGTCATTTAAAAAACTGTACAATTCATAGTTTAATAAGTTTTAACGGAAACATAGAGAAACTTGATTTGGGAAGCGCCACAAAAACACCATGGAATATTCTAAAAAGGTGGCAATCGTTTTGCATGAACGTTGGTACCATATAAGATTAAAATGTCTAAATTGGCTGTATGCTTTAGACGCCTTTGCTTTTTCCTTAGATACGAAAGATTCGTGACACAACACAAAATGATTCATATATTAATGAACTTCGGTTTTATTAAAACTGATAAGACCAATAAATCATATTGGGTGGGTATATAAAACCTTTTTTTACAACTCATGAACCATTCTTATCCAGTCGTGGTAAATAGCATTCACGAGCGCCGAGTCATGCTCTCTCTCCCTCACTCGGCTTTTATTTATTTTACTTACACCCGCTGTGTTCTGTTTGCTTCGAATATTTGCCAAAGTACCTATTTGTGTTCGCGTAATGTTCTTGCTTTCGTATTTACCGAATAAGCCGTACCGAGGACGACGTTTTTATTCCCGGATAACAAAAACAAGAGCGCAAACAGAGATGTACTAAAAATCGTACAGGTTTATTATGCAGTAAATAGAGTAAGTATTTGGCTTACTATAACAAAGCTATTTGAAACGCTTATAGTGCAATGAAAATTAGCTAGAATTGAAAGGAAACATAGTAAAAGAAAACATGCTCCAAACTATATCGACTTTCAGGATTCAGCTAACCAGCTAACCCTAAAAAAAACAATAAAATCTAGATTTTGGTGTCAAACGATGGAGCCATGGATGGATACCTTTTTGTGTCACATAATGTAATATTTCTATTTAAAAGAGCAAAAAAGTTTAACCAGTTTTCAACAAAAGAAATTTCGTACCAGCATGTTACATACTTTAACATTTTTTGGTAATTCTATCTATACTAATAAATAAAATTGAATTGTCTGTTTTTAATGTCAAAATTATTTTTTATACTAAATACTGTATATACGATACCTATACCAAAAATACAATTTTTAAATTTTATGTGTCTGTTGTCCGTCTGTCTGGGTACTTTTGATATTCGAAAATTATCAGGGTTCCGCGTAAAAAAATTAAAACTCCTAAAAATAATTTTTAAACACAGTTTTACAGACAGGTATTTAAGTTTCTAATAAATATAGCTTTGCTCAATAAAAAAATGGCAAAAAAAAATTGAAAATAATTAATTAGGAATGTTTAGTTCACTGAAGAATATAGGAAACGCGGGTGCAGCTGCGGGCACATAGCTAGTAAAGCTACTAAATTTATTATTTAAAGAACCACGTTGTCACTTAGCATTAGGTGAGATTCAAAGCACCGAGCCTCTACGGTGGCAAAGAAAGTAGCCAGTTATATTCATTTGGTAAACAAATATATGTGTCAAAGGAACAGTAAAAATTGAAATTACTTCCTTTAAAATTATCACTACGGCGTTAGTTTAATAGTTAGTTACTACTAGCGCACATAAAACTGCACTTGCCATTTCCCGTTTACGACAATCGATAATATGAGTCTAGGTGCCGCACTATAGGAGTCGTGATACACAGATGTGAAAATAATAAAAGTTATTGAAATTTTAAAATAAACTATTATTGCACGTGTCTTCCTTTGTGTTTAAAACTTTTTACATTCAATTCAATATTAGACTGTTGAAGTGAATACTTCTTTAGTGGTGTTGAGCGATTTTCGGTAGGGAAAAAACTTATAGGTTCGCATTACCAATGCTATGACGTCAGGCGTCAATGTGCTACAGTATGTAAGATGGCGTTTAAGTGGTGGCGCTCAGAGATAATTAATAAAATTTGTACTTAAGCAGCCTACATAATTATTGCTCGGAGCGCCAATAGATGTAAAAACCAGACAAATGTCTTATATTAAATATTAGTTTATAGGAAATTAAAGTAAACAAATTATGAAATTGAATTATACTTTAAACATATTAAAAAAACAGTTTTTCCAAAGATTCAAGCTTTTTCTTCTGTTGGCAGTTCCCTTAGCTGCCTAGTTTATTTCTGTTAACTGGGAATGAGTAGATCAGGTCACATCTGCAAAATACTGTAATGGTAAGAACACGCTAACTACTTTATTATATATGGCTCCGTAGACTAGCCAACGTGATTCTGTTATGGAAGGTTTAGAGATGAGATGAGATCGTACAAATCTTTAGAACATTCGCCATAATACATACTATATAAAAACGCTAAACAAAGCAATATCCCTAGAAATTTTTAGTGACGTCTCCATCATTCAGAATGCGAGTAACTCTAAACTATCCAGGACCTTAAGAAGACTCTTCTTTTTAACTTATTTAATTTCAAATAGATATTCTTTTTACCGTCCGCTTAACCTGAATTGGACAATCTATCTACTTTGTATCGTAAATAAAAAACAAAATTATCAGGCCGATCTTAGATATTTATTTTACAACTATCCGCCTAATATTTTACAGCGATAAGAGGAAGAATTTATTATAGAAGACTCACATTCGATAACCTTGTTTTTAAGTAACAAACGGTAAGACTGTAAATCCGATAGATCAGTTGAATGCTATATGTAGACTTGAAAACTCAGATCTCCGCTAACAACCTACGGCGGACTTCGACACCCAAATATCTAAATGTATGCCAGTAACACCCTAAGTTGAGGTTCATAACATTGTTCAGGTTTTGCCTTGTTGGTTACGATTTTCTACCCTAGTCTTAGCACTTACCATGAAACTTGTTAGCCTGTTGTCAAGCCCGTTAGGCCAACATCACTAAACAGATCGCAAAATATAAAAGTATAGATACTATTTGCAAAAATCATGTAATGCTGCGATTTCGTAGCGAATTTTTTTTTTAATCCACACTAGTAGTGGGTTTATTGTTATAAACCTTAGATTTGAGACTACCCCACGCCTATTTATGTGCCTATGAAGATGAAAATGAACTTTATCCAGAAACAAGATGTTGTTAAACGTCGAAAAGTGCTCAATTCCCTGGTTTAAAAAAAATCAAGCTTCTAACTGGCACCCTGACATTTTAATTCTTGAACCAACTGAATTTTATACGGGGTGTAGTTTTAGATCATTATGTAAAATGCGGTGTAATGATGATCTCTGCACATTTAAAGCACTTCTGCGCTTCCGAATTTAAAGATTCGTGTCTTCACAAACAGATTGGTTTACACTCTCTATTTTTTTCCGTTATTGATGACTTTAGCCGCCCAGATTTTGTTTTTTTTTCTAGTGTTGAACCCATTTTTGAATGAGAAGAATTCATAGCGCATCATTTAAGTGACAAAAACCTCGCATATTGGAGAATTTTCTTCACGCTATAGCCGCAGAATCACCGTTTTTGTAAAACTCTCGCACGTACAGCATGCAGTCCACTCCCGAAGAATGTTCCATAGCGAATGAATTCCCAAGAGCCAGCATACCTACTGGCATACTCCCACCCAAAACCAATGTTCTTTGCGTTCATGTAGACAGCTTAACAAATATATACTTTTTTTTTAAACACTCTTATATTTGCAAAAAAAAATAATTTTAAATATAACATGCTGTTAGTATCAAAAATTATATGAACGAACTCTTCGGAAACAAAACTATAGACATGTCTGTTTTAGACTTGAAACAACATTATATCGATAGTTTAAACTTAGTTCTTCTTATAGGTTAATTGTTGTTCCAAGAACTTATAGATCGTTGGCAGTAATTCTCACTTTCCAGATAATGTCTTAAACACCCACAACGAGCTTATTTATTACACAATTTTGTAAAATCATGCGCATGTCTGTTTTTGTTTACACCATTACTAAGGCAATATTTTCTGATATTGAAAACAGTCCTAATAGAATGCACGGAATCATTTAAAAAAATATGAAATCCATGTAGAGATAAATAATCCATTGCTGGTCGTCGCTGTAATACTGGCCTGCACGAAACCTTAAAAAATCTGAATGTACACTGATTCCTCTTGAAACCCGACAAGCCTAAAGAGTTTACCACTATACATTGTAATCGCAACCGAATTGATGTTGTATAATTCTACGCTTTAAATAATGCCTGAAGATCCTATCCCCTTTAAGAAAACCTGTCGCCAAATTCCAGTAGGTGTGTTCTGGCAGCATGACTTGAGAACAATTACCTCTAGGGTCAGTGTGTTTACCATCCTGGACCACATTGTCACTTAACATTACATGAGATTATGGTCAAAGCACTGAGCCTATAACATGTAAAAAAACATAATATTTCAACCAGATTTAACCATTATTTTGTATATCTTTACTGATTTATGGTGATAGTCACAGTTTTTCATCAATCACAATTATCGTTGAATAATATTTATAAATCAGTAGCTGTGTGCCCGCGGCTGCGCCTGCGTTTCATATATTATTCACTGCGTAATATAGTTTTTAATTTTTCTACACGAGACCCTACTTATTTTTCAAAATTATTTTTGATACTAACATTTAAACAAAGATATTTCTCACAAATTCAAATATCTGTCAGTCGAAACTATGCTGATTCAATACTCAATGATTCAATAATCTGATTTTATTCTCAATTTTATGAATTTTGATTTTTTACGCGCAACCCTAATTATTTTCGAAAAATAAAAGTAGCCTAAATTACGTCGAGTAACATCAGTTGTCTACCAAAAAACGTTCCGTTAAAATCAATTTAGCTGTTTCGGAGATTAAAGAGTTAGCCAGACGGACGCAAAAATTTAAAAATAGTGCTTTTGCTATGTGTTCCGTATATATACATTTGTGTGTATTTAGAAATACTTTATTTTTTCGATATTACGATCAGACACTCCATTTTTATTAATTAGTATAGGCTTTACGGCTGTGGTTAATAGTAAACCACTATTCGGATAGGTTTAATTTGATAAAATAAATATACGTAAACACTTTTTATGCCCTTAGTCCCAGGAATCTCCTAAGACTTGGATCGAAAGCGGGGGAGAGGTTCGGACATGTGGGGATAAGTTTACGACTCTCATAAAAGTGGATTATGTACTTAGTGGGAGGCTGCGAGCGTGATCGAAATACGCCAACTGATGGATCGTGTATTCATTTCCTAACATATACGTACTATATTTCAAAATCATCTATATAAGATGTAATATATAAATGTCGACGTTTAATACAATGATTTAGATATTTTAAAGTGATGTGCGTCAACCATTTGCCAGTATGGCGTGTCGGCAAACTGTGTGACGTTTTCTTATGCCGTCATTCTACTTCTACATCGTCTTTTTCGACTTTCTTCTGTGCGATAATAATATGCACTTCGTTGATCTCTGTGTGAGTTGTTCACCACGTGCTCTTTCTTATCGACTATACTTTTGACATGTTTATCTCTTGTAAACATACTTTGTATTTCTTTCTTGTTTTGTTTTGCTTCATACATTTTTAATGGATTTTATTAATTATAAACTCTATCATCAACGTTGGTGTTTCTCATCTGCCGGGCGTCCCGTGACGACCGACTTTTTGTTATTTACTGTATGTATGTGTGTGTGTGCTTGTGACTCGGAACTTAAAATTTACTTTAAATTCTATTTTCATTAACGTATACTGCTATCAATCATTCACACCGGCTTTTCAATTAAGTCTTAAAATGTCCCGGATTAGAGCTGGTAGGTGGTATGTGGGACTCGCTCGGCGTAAAGCACCGAGAATACCATTAAACCCCACGGTGCCGTTTGTTACCATTCACGGGACGTAACGGGATTAATATAGATGCTCTGTGTCGCCCCGGCAGCAGGCCTGGCTGAATGGCCAGGCCCCGTATCTTATCTCAGACACAACTGGGGGCGTCCAGAGCCAGCCTGTCTGTCAGCGACAACTCACTTCCCTCCCTCAAATCCTAACCTATTAAAAACTGGCCTCCTTTAAGACTCCGTCTTCTTTGACGATGATTACAAATTGTAGTAACCGTTTAGCATAAGATTGACGGCATGCCTTTTTGCTAGACTACAAAAGGCTAAATATAATATAATATTTGTATAGCTCAAAGTATAATTTAAATCTATAATGAATCATACAATAAATCGCAGTTAAGAATATCTCTATTCCTTATTTAAAAGGAGAAGGGCGTATAACAAAAGCAGCTTGATCTAACTTGTTACCCTGTGAAATTTCTAAAGCAATAGAAAAAAGAATTAAATCTCAATTCCATGAGAGTCGTTTATAAAAAGTCAGACAAACTAAATTGTGCACAAATTCAAGGGTCCGACCACAAAAGTTTCCGCGAGACGTCGAGCGCCGATGTCAAATTGCCCAATTCATCGTATGAATGGTGGAATCAAGACGGTATTCAGCGTCGTTCACTTATTTACGGAGACATGCGACTGAATTAGATTACACGAGTATGTACGCACATACTTGTCGTGTTCTGTTCCGAACATACGTTACAAGTTGACACGACGTAAATGTTACGTACCGCTACACGTTACATTTAATATTAAATCAAAATAAACCATGTAACTTTATAATATCACTAAATGAAAAAACAAAATCGGCGGTCAAATAGAGTTTCATGAAAATTATAACTCAGTTGTAGTTCATGGGTGTCGAACTATTATTTTAGATTTCATAGTAATATTGCTAGCATAAAAAATGACTAAATGTTTGATGTATCTTAGTTTTACGTGTTTGGTTGTAACTATTTTTACAATTGAAACTAAATTACTGAAGACAATAACATCCTGCTCTTATAAGCCAAAATATTATGTTAATTTTAAGAGTATTAAAATTAACTGAGATAGTAAATTACCATAAGAGATAAATTTTTATTTCATTTTTTCCCGTGGCAAGTCACTTCGCAGTTGCGTCCATGACATTCCGTTCTCACATATTGAATTATCTAGAGTGCTGTCATAATTCGCTTATCCAGATATTGTTTTATTCTACGAAGAATTTTATTTCCGTCTTCTATTATTATATTAATGTCGTTCTCAAATATTGCGAACACTTATTTATAATTGTTATAATTGACTTTAAGTACATTTATAATTCTTTGATTCATTGCACAGGCGTGTCTTAAATGAGGAAGCTAATGCTGAAGTTGATTTTTTACCAGTCTTCCATTGGTGCACGAAAAAGGTATTTAAAGGATACACATAATGTTTTATTAAATGGCAAGTACCCTCAACATCAAAACCTCTATAAAAGAGCGCTGAATTGGGAATCTTGATTAAATCTACGTCGGCCGTCGATGCGTGAAGACCTGTGTACACAAGTTCCTTTGTTATTACTCATTAGTGTGTAAGTACCTAAAGTGTTTCTCACCGTCTGATATTACTTATTATGACTTACTGAGTGATACGCGTTGATTTGATTTCTTTTTTTATTGAAATTTAACAGTTTATTAAAATAAAATATTTTAAGTGATTTGGATAGTTGATTGTTCAGCGGACGTCGCGTTCCGGCAACAACCAGTACCTATAACAACATATTTAGAATCAAAAAAGTAGTATAAAATCTGGAGTTTAACTGTCTATCTCTAGATGGCAAACAAAATAAACCCGAAACATCGAAAGCTGTCGAAAGCATAGTAGAAAAGAACAACTACACTACATACTAACATACGTCGATCGTAGCGGTATCCGATCAAACTACAATTGAGCCATCATTACTAAAATTATTATATTACAAGGCGTTTTACTTTAAAGAAAAGTACCTAATATGAACAGAATAACCTATTTAAAAAAGGATTTATTGCCTTGTCGGAGCACTCTGATTTGATTATTGATATTGAAAGGGGATGGGTATCGACAAGACACGGGTCGAGATTATTCGTCATGACGGGCCAAGTTATAAGAGATCTTTCGGTTATTTTACATTTAACCTTAACTCAATATAACCGTGAAATTAAAAAATAGAATACAGTTCGTTCGTCGATTTCGAGTTACGTTGTTTTGAGAAAAGTCAAGTAACTTTTGATATTATTTCTCAACCATACGTAAATTGTTTCGACTTACATCTTGGAGAATCCCCTTGTTGTGTGTCATAGCCGTGCGAGTAAACTGGAAATTCTTCACAAATTTTTGATTCTTAGTCGATTACCGAACAATTTTTGGAGTTTACTTTTTTTTTACCTACGACAACTAAACGATACAGTAATAGTGATTTTTTTAACACGGTTCAGGGTTAGTGCTTTTACCATAATCTCACCTGATGTTAAGTGACGATCTGGTCCAGGGTGGTAAACACGCTAAGCCTAGAGGTAGTGGTTCTCGAGTGGTACTCGAGAGTATTTGGCTATATTAAATGCAAATACACTTCAGTACAAGAAACAGTCCTTATAAAACCCAACCCCTTATATAGATTTGATTATCGTCTCTGTTTTCGTAAACCTAATATACTTCAAATACAAGGACTGTATGTATTTAATATAAGCTGAATAATTGTATTTCACTTTATTCCTGAAAACGTATTTTATAATACCTTTACATTCGTTAATCCTTGTACACGTTATCAGTACCGGGCGCTTTCAATTCAGAAGCCCTCTATTCACGGTGTATTTAGACGATCATGCGAACTAACTCCATACCTATATTGGTATTTTACTTTTTTTGTTGTTTACTGTATGGGCTGTGTGGGCAAATCTTTGACCACAATTACACCTGATATTAGGAGTTAATACGCTGACAAATTTTCAAACTTCTGTGTTGATGTCCCTTATTGTAAAATATCTTACCATCGTGCTATTTTTTCCGTCCATTGACGTGGAACCCGACGTCAATACACAGAGCGATGATTGCTTCATTAAAATATCCATTTTAATTACACAATATAGGATTATATTATCAATTCATCCGTTTAACCCGAAAACACAGGTTTCCCTCAAAGATCGCCACGACGAGCGATCTTACGTCACCCGCTTCCGACGGAATCCCGTGACCTTCACCAGGTCGTTGATCCACCTTGTGGAGGGCCTACCCATGCTGCGTCGTCTGGTAAGCGGCAGCCATTCCAGAACCCGTTGACTCCATCGAGCATCAGCTCTACGAGTAATGTCCCCAGCCCATTGCCACTTATGTTTGGCAATTCTTCGGGCAACGTCGGCTACTTTAGTTCGTCTGCGATCTCCTCATTTCTGATTCAATTACGTAAGGAAACTCTGAGCATAGCTCTCTCCATTTAATTACGTATAGATTTATTATACGATTATATAGATAATATCAAATACAGACAGAACAAGTTTAACTGAATATTTATAGTTTTTCTTATTAACACTTTGGACCGCACATCAAAAGCACAGCTTTATCAAACGCGATAGGGCACGTCATGATCTATCGTGCCATCTACCGACAACCGACAGAGTGTTCACATCGAAGGCGCACTGAAATGGATGACAAAATAATTTTGAGTCTCTTCTAAATAAATTCTATTATTATTGAAGTAAAAATTCTTTGGTGGCGATTCAATAATGATTGAATGAGAATTGAGAGCGAAACTTCAATATCGCGTCCCGTTTTGAAACATTTCGTCAAATGAGAAAGAAGAGAGATATAACAAGGTAGAGGGAGATATACAGGTCTATATATTTTTTTCTGGGGAAAGAGGAGATAGTGGTAGCTAACACAAGGGTACCAAAGTCTCAGTCCAAAAGTTTGATCATATTATGATAATTTTTTTTTCACAACGGGGAAAAAAAATCTCAAGTCGAATACAGCAAAAGCTTAAATCAGAGGTTATAGTTAAAATTAATAAACCGAGAGGACTGTCAATGCCATTTATTCTATTGAAGAGTTCTGAATGAAAAATGTCATAAAAGGGAAGGTTTCTCAGTATAGCTGGCTATAATGTCGATCGAGCCATTACTTTGTCTAATAGTGTAGAAAACATAAAAAGGATTTTATTACGAGAAACTATATCGTTAACTATGTAATAAGCTTTATTTTCGGACACGAACTCGGGACTGGTATTGAAATCGTCTGGATTTTAAATGGGTATTTAATATATTAGCGACCACTAGCTTTCGCTAACTATGATTGTAACTATGATCTGTATAGTATTTATTTAAAAATAATATATGTTTTTTTAAATATTTGAATTTATAAAAAAAGGAACCAGATCGAATTTTTTGCCAGCTTTCCTCGACTGGGTTATTTTCTGAACCGGTGCAGTAGTAGTGTTTTGACTATCATAAGCGCCTTATTAGGGCCTTAATTAAATCAAATTGAATAAAGATTTTTTTTTATTTTGATTTCATTAACCCGTCACGGCTTCGTACAGATAAACTCTATTTTTTTATATACATATTGCCTGTGTTAAACACTGATAATGTAATTTTTTATTCAATACGGAGTTAAAGAGAATTAGTAAATCTAAATTTTAATCACGGTAACATCCATTTAAAAGCATTTGATCAAGATACGACTTTGAACAATTAAGTTTTGTTTCATTTTTAAATATTCACTACGCATTCATTACGTTTCCACTGATTCAGTTAATAATTTATTTATATTTCATTAAATAAAAACATGAATTACTTTTAGTCAATATATCTTTACTAATTTTGATTTCAAACTAGGTTTAACATATACATATAAAATACTTTTTTATTAGCTCAATTTACATAACAATCCATGCTTGTACAACTTTGAGATGATTTACTTTTAATGTTATTAATAATCACTCAGAAAATGTATAAACATCCCCCGCTAATCATTGCTAGACACATTAATCAGTATAAAGTTATAAGTTATATATAAGCGATTAATTTAAATCAATTTTCATTTTAAACACTTCTAATAGACTTTCGAACTAAATTAGGGTAACGAATTATTCTAATTTATAAATGAGTACAATTTAACAACTCTTTAAGATTAATCGATTTGGAGAAAGGAAAATGCGTAAATCTAATTTTGATTTTGTGTGAAAAATATTCTTGAATGGATTCCCTATCTGAGTCTATTTGAAAACAGTCAACATTTATGTATAAATATTCCTTATAATAATAATATTAATTTTATTTCAGACTGAATCATGTTTTATATTATGTAACCTAATTTTAGTATGTAAATTAAGGTTACCGTTAACACACAGTCTTTTACGCATATATATTGTCACCCAGTTAATTATAAAGGGCCAGTTTAGAGTATACCTAAATCGGCATAGCATAGAATCAGACCACTAATGCATGATACTAGTAATGTAAGCAAACCATACGATGCAATATTGAGGACTTACGATTCTAAGTTAGCACCTTAATGACTTGTAACTCTTTTAAGTCGCCGAAGTGTTAATACAAAAAAAGAAGCGTGTGTACAGAGTACACGTGTTAGAAGTAAAACCTCTTTGGCAATTTTTAGCTTAAATCTGTAATACTAATTATTAGTAAGAGATAGGTATTGGAGGCAGAGAAAGATAAGATAATACATATCCCCACTTTCCAAAATACAGTTACGGCACGCTACCTCAATTACGATTATAATCGTAATAGCACAAAGAGAAGAAAATAATAATTATACGGTGGAAAAGTGTTTTCTTCTTATTATTTGTGTTTTCTCTCTCTCTCTCTGCCTCTCATTCTCTTTCTCACAAACACATACATTATGTGCTTTATCGTGTCTTTATGAGACATTCTTTCCAGAATTTCCAGAATATCTGACGCTCAACACGTGACACAAGCTTAAAATTTTACTCAAAAAAATTAAATACAAAATTTACATATCATGTATTTATTAATTGTAAAGTATTGGTTGAGACAAAGGCGCAGTGTAACCAGTTTTAATATAAATTCAGGTTTTTTAAACTAAAACTGATTAGATAATTCAATGAAACTACTTTTTATATTCTCAAATGGAGTCTTAGATTCTCTACACTGAAACGATTACATAAAATACTAGAAATTTTCAATGTAAGTTCAACGAATGGTGACCCTACTCTAGCCATGGATCAAATATACAGCGGCGCAGGCTTACATTAATACTGGGACGTGATCTACGCAGGTCGGATTTCAAATATAGTGAATTTAGATTCGGAATTATATGATATGATTTAATTAATTTTATCTAAGCTCTTGGGAAATTATGGTATTTACATATATGTATGAAGTTAGTGAAACGGTACACGCTCTTTAGGTATAGTGAAACAATAAAAACCATCACAGAAGTTTAAAAATCATTCTCAAGTTCATATTTTTAGCAATAATTTGGATATTAATTTCACACTATTAACCTCTACCGCATACTATCAATTATTTGCAAGCTTGATTGTGATCCTTAAATAACATTTGCTGAAACAAAATTGTATAATTATTTGTTTTTTCCTCTATATATATAAAGATTTTACTTTACCTTAATTTTACTCCTGTTTTTATTGGCCACGGTTTCTGCATTTAAATCGACATGATCAGCGAAATATAACTCTAAAATAAATATGATACTAAATAAAAGTACTTCCGTGGCGTTGCCCAAAGCAGTTTTCATGGATGATCAAAGGTCATATATAACTATAATTGATATGATAAACTACTAAATAAATAAATGAAAGCATTATCAAGATAAAAGTTTAACAGAATAAAAGAAGACGACGCCTCCTAAATTGCAGATCCCAATTTGGAGGAATATAAACGACGACACAGGTCCAAGATTGATGTAATGCCATAATGATTCACAGCCATCTCCCGGGCGATAGATAACCCCTAATTTTCTGCTCAATCTGTCGCTATACGAAACAATGAGAGTGAGATGTCTATGGGGAAAAGTGTAACATTGCTTTCTGGATTAAATTGCGTGCTCCCTATAGCAGCTATAGTGTGCGCCATTCATTGTTCTTTTTTATAAGATGTTATCTCTTTGCAGTTGTTGTTATCTGATAAAGTTCTGTCGATTGTTTTAGTAAGTTAATTTATTTTAAATACTTTTTGTGTAGTAGCAACGGAAACGATATAAAAACAAAACTAGGCAGTCATGGGATGGGGACTGCCGCTAGTAGTGAAAAGTCCAAACTTTGGATAAACTTTTATTTAAATGATTCAATTTCATAATTTGTTAACTGAAATTACCAACATATCCTAGCATTTAACATATAACATTTGTCTGGTTTTTTACATGTATTGTTGCTCCGAGAATAATTATATCTATATATTCATACAGTTTATTCATAATCAGAACATACGATAGGGAAAGTTTATTATTTATTTATTGTTTATCTCTGACACATCTCTGTGACACATTTCGAAACACATAGACGATAAACAGAAATCAGATTCGAGGATAACAACAACTCTCTATTTGGGAATACGAAAGGTCGGTCGACGGACTGCTATTGACACCTCGACGAGTAATCTACATAATGAGCCGCACATACAAATTGCCAATGTCCGTCCGTTGACAGTTCCCGCGGGATTTCAACAAGACTTAATTTGAAACGTTAGGTATTGATCGCTCCGGCATAAATGGTTCATTCGATTTTCGTAAGTATAATATATTATATATATATGTGGTCACACGTTAATTTCATAGGATGGGTGGAGTCATTATTTGGTAAATCGAACACGTGCTTGACGAGTCATCGTTAGTAAACACAATCCTATTTTAGGCAACCGATATAAACAGATCGCTGCTATCATTCTGCATATTAGTTTGCAGGCCGAAAATCTAATAAAACACGCCGTGATCATTAGTGAAAAAAAAACTTAGCATGGAGACTCCCGACAGAAGAGAAAACTTTGAAAAAACTGTTTTTTTTATGTTTAAATTTCACAATTTATTATTTGAAATTATTAACATAACCCAACAATCAACATATAAATTTTATCGGGTTTTTACATCTATTAGTGCTCCGAACAATAATTATGTACATTTTTCACATGGTTTATTCATAATCGAAACATACGATAGGCTGCGTAAGTACAAATTTTATTATTTATCTCTGAGCCTGCACTTAAACGCCATCTTATACTTGACGTACCATACCATGTTGACGGCTGACGTCATAGCATTGGTAACGCGAATCTATAAGTTTTTCCTCCATCGAGATTCGCTCAATGGTGCCAAATGATTTTTCACTTCAATAATTATTGTGTCGAGTACCCGTAAACATAGACAATAGGAAAACAATAGAAAAGCTGGCGTAAACGCCAGGTAAGTACTCAAGGGGTAAAAAACGCAAATATTTACGAAGTTCAAACATATATGTTGAAATTTAAATTCGTTTACATTGATATTTTGATATTACAAACAGACACTTTAATTTTATTTATTAGTATAGATTTTAGCTCTCTTAATGATACAAAATATGCGTATACCTTTTTTCACTTTTTTTATTTGTACATTTTCCAAAAAGAATATAAGCGAAGAGATAGATTTTATTTATAGCGAAATACACCTTGAACTTTCATTTCTTTATTTTTCTTTTATCTTTGACAGTAGTTTTTCGTGCCATTAAAAGTTTTCTCTCAGCCATTCGTTATTCTCTCTATTTTTATCGTCATTTCGGTCAGTTCTCAGTATTAAACTTGTACAAAAACGATAAAAATATATAGAAAATGTTTTCTTTTTTTTAACTAAAAGAAACTTTTCATTTAATTAATTGAACTATATTAATCATGACTCTCTTCGAGACGATGTAAAGTTTAATTAAATTAGTTTATACTGTTTTATTTTTATTTTTAAAATTACAAATTGTGATCGTAACTGCTTGAAAAGTTACTCAACCACATAAAACTAGAGCTTTTGAACTGTAGTATTTATTACTATTAAAGTGCAACGTCACTCTGTCTGTTTTTATATTATAAATGATATAATTTAATATATGATATTGGGCAAGCAATTAAAAAAGCAGCACACAACGTTTATTTAAATTATTTATGTTTAATAATCTAGAAACACGATTTCATATTTCATGTCTGATACACCATTAGTTGGGAAGCCATATTTGACCTTTAACTCAACCTTTGTTATTAGAAAAATTAATCACGTCTAATATATTAACTTAATAGAAATACCATACATCATTCTTACACTGTATAGGCTCAGTGGTTTGACCACAATCACCTGTTGTGTTCACTGATATTAACACACTAAGCCTAGAGCTACTGGTTCTCAAGCGATGTTGCCGGAACACACCTATTAATATTTGGCGACATTTTTTCAAACATGAGTGTGATAGCTACCCAGACGGGCATTATTAAAATAATACCCTACCACCATGGTTTCTTTAGAATGTTCTACGATGAACGACAACGAAACCGAAATACGACGAGACAACCAACTGCGCCATCATCGATATAATACGTAATATAGTCTAAATAAACTATTATAGTTTAAGTACATGCCTAACCTCATTTACATGAACGCGTTATTGAGGCAATTCCGCATGTTATCGGACAAAGGTGGGTGGTTCATTGTGTAACTGCGGCCGATCGAGCTTACATAAAGCTTATCGTTTACTCTAAATCCTAATGACACACGGTTACAGCGGGTCGAATAGCATAAATGTATGAAATTAAAATCTAAAGTAAATATCTATTTCAATGCATATTAACCGTTATACTGTATGATTATAAATAGGGTTAACATTTAATCTCAGATTGTGTTGGTGTATACAAAATAAAGCAAAAATAATCAGCTAACGAAAAGCAAATAATTTTTTAATGTAATAACTTTGCTATATCTAGAAATATTCAAATTCGATATTAACTTAAACTGTGTGAAAGATGATATGTTTAGGAAAGGAGTGAATGCGGAGATGACAACAAATAGAGAGGAATGGAAGAGGAAGACACGTTGCGCCGACCCCAAATAAAAATGGGAAAAGGGTAGGGAGATGATTATGATGATGTAACCATAGAGTGATAACGTTAAGAGTGATTGCTTAGTAAAAAAAAAAACGCTTAACATTGAAGCCGAGCACTCAACGTGACCTTTTAAGGCTAATATCAAATAGTTTCACTTCGCATGCGACTACCGCCCTTCTGAATGTTTTAATCCTGCGGTACGTAACATTACAAACATATTTGTTATCTGACACGAGTCGTAGGCAATATAAGTGCTACGTTAAATATATTTAGTATTATTGAATAAAAAAATATATGTATTTAAATGAACTTCGGAAATTAAGGCAAATAATACGGTATACAGAGTTGTAATGAAATATAAACTTTATTTTAGACAATTAACATATTCTTTGCACGTTATATGCATATCGATATACATATGTAATAAAATCTTAAAATAGTAACAAATTAAGACATCAGATTTTCAGTACCACTCGCCTTATGATTACAACAACTTTGCTGGCATAATAAAAAGAACCGTGTGTCATATAAGCTTATCACGCCGAGTTACACAACCCGTCTGTTCGTTATGGATAGAGACGTAATCTACCGTCCGTTTGTTACCTAACTATATTTACATGCCCTTTAAACACACTATGCTACTTTCTATACCTACCCTATCATGCATAATTATATCCTGTCTCTCTTATTACTTCAGTTCCCGAGGACAGGCCGAATAAAGTTTAATTAAATTTTCTAAATTTTTTCTTGTAATAATTTCATTTAATGTCTTCACTTCAAAATCCAAGCGGTAGTGTATAACAACGATTTATACTTCTGTATTATATTTATTTATAATCAGTTTTTCAGATTTATTCATTAACACTTAGACAATAGCAACACATGCAAATCATCATTATAAACAAGGCTTAAAGGGCGCGTGTCCAGTATTTGTAATACATTTAAAAAAACATACACATCAATGAGTTCTTAGCTGTGATTTTGATTTGTCATGTAGAAGTACTTTTCTATAAATCATTAGCTTCATTCATATGACTTCTATATTAAGTAATTTCGGTAACGTTTTGCATGATATAGTTTAAATATTGTGCATTCTGAGATCTCATAACAACTTCCTTAGAAAGCTCAAATAAAGGACCGCCATTTTGGTAAACCATTGAAGATTAGTAAAATAATCGAATGTGATATGCCTTCAGACACCTATGTAATCGTAATAAGTTATTTTAAAAAACACACACACACACACATATCACATTCTTCCACGCTGCACGCATAGTGCAAAAACTCTGAAAGGGACCTTTTTAGAAACTCTAGTTTAGTACAGTACCACTGTGATTCCCTTGTGTTAAGGTAAAATATAATTCATAGTTAATTTGTATGAATACCTATATAAATTCAATACTCTGGTAAACCCACTTTACTAAACAGTCTCGAAACTTAGTGCCACATTCCCAGAAGGTTCTCGATTCGAAGTAAATTCATAAGCCGAGTTCAACTGAAGCCTTATCTCGGACGGCAGGCCAGCTTGACGGCTATTGTCGAATAGGGTTTTGTGACGTCAAAAATGAAGCTTCTAGACTATGGACAGTTATGAAATATATTCCAATTTTGAAAATATTTATTTAGTTAAAGTCAAAATTTATAACTATTCTTTCTGTGAGAATTGAATAATTTTTGAGTTTGATAATTGAATAATTCGACTTGATTGTAGGATCTTTTTTCATATTCGTAAGTAGTTACTTTCAGATGAGCGAATAATCAATCATATGCTGTTTCGTTATCTGATATTTCTTCATATAATTTGATAACATTGTGAATCTGCAGTCGATGTGGAAAAATTCGAACTGGTACTTAAATGATAATACAAAATTCAAATAAGAAATAGAATAGTTTAAAAACCTACCAGCTTTAAACGATGACATAGACTGTTGTATGATTTACTCAGAGTTCGCTTATCACATCACCATAACACAATTATTGTGTCCAATCGCTAATAGTTTTACTACGTAAAATAGAATTATTTAATTAATTAAAACGCATATATTATTATGAAAATCAACTATATTCATAATAAATCAAGTAATAATTCTGTTGTAACACATATAACCACAAACTACAATTTGTATGTTCGGTATTAATTATTTATTTAAAAGCGACACTAACAAATGCTTTTCGGGTAGAAATTCTCTCGAATTGAAACATAAACGTAGGAAATACAATTGACCACGTGAATGTGTAGCAAAAATTTGTCGATTTAAATCAATATCGATTTACGAAGAATTACAAATGAAAAACTTTTGCAATCATCTCAAATCGGGAGACTTTCGAGCGTTATCTCTGTACCATGGGGACCCATTGGCACTGATTAAATATTAGAAAGAATCAATTCTTTTCGTAATTTTTATAAATCATGTAACTAACGTTTAACAGTGCGTTATTTCCAAATTTAGTGTAGGTAAATTAATTAATATTTGGTACCTACCTATATTATAATTATATTGTTTTATATTGCACAATTACAAAAATATATTAAATTAAATTTATATCATTATTGTGTTATTATATCATACTAATAGGCTCTTACAATATCATGCACTTTACCGGCCGATTTTAAAATGCGATCTCAATATGTTTTTACCTACTGTAATCCGAATTTTCAATTATTTTTAACCGACATCAAAAAGGAGGAGGTTATCAATTCGTCTGTATGTTTTTTTATTTGTATGTTTGTTACGCGATTTCTCCGTCATTTATGGACCGATTTGCAACTTTTTTTTTTAATCGAAAGGGTACACTTCCGAGGTGTTTTCATTTCAACCAGATTAGGATCTGATCAGTGGAACTCAGAGAAATTGAGAAAAAACCCTCGAATATTATAGACACACGTGTTTTATATATTCGTTTCCAAAGCTATGAAATAGGCTTCACAGCTATACCTAAAAGTACATACTTTATATACATTTTTTTTTAATTAAAAACAAAACCAACTTCAAAATAATACACTATAAAAATGCACTAAAAAGTCAATAAATAATTTTATTCTAAATATATACTAAATAAATAATTACATGTTAGCTAAATAAAGGACTAGGGTGATTTTAAAGAAAAATTAATCAAACTTGAATATAATTAGCGACATACATTTACACCAATTCGTTATCCACAAGCTGGCACCGATTTCAAAATTAACGAACCAGATTAATAAAGTAATTATTTATTGACTATTATTTAGTGCATTTTTATTTTGCAAAAAAACTAACGTATATATGCATTCATAAGTATTTAGTAAAATGCTGTTATTTGGATATTACAAACAAACACTTCTAACGATCTACTTACTGATTTGAACGAGATTTCATATTAATTATATATTATAATGTTTTACTTTTCAAAATTTATTTAAATATGTTGTCCTCTGCGACTTTTTTTTTAAAGAAACCAAACTAAACGTTATCGCTTAAATATTATTCTGCATATAATAAATTTCATATCACCATTTATAAGCTACGTACGAAGTTATATTTTACACGTAAATCCAAACTACAATTTACATACAGCGTATTAATTAATAATTTATCAGTTGTATTGCTGAAAGTTTATCCATCCGGATTAATTGTACAACGCTGTTAAATTGAATTGTAAATGCGGTGTATATCCGGACGTTATATGGCGAGGTGCTCTCGAATTCGGTCGGGTCAAATGGGTTATCTATTCACCGTGGAATCACGGATTACGGACTACACTACAGTAATATAGATAAGGTTTACTTGATTTAATTGCTTTATTATTATAATATTTTGTTATTACAAGAGTCCATGAAATGTATTGAGTAAAATGCGAGTTATGTACTGTCATTAATTTGGTACTAGTTTTCACTCCCGATTTATTAGATAAGGCGACTTTGACCATAGTCTCGTCTCTCGAGTGATTATGTTCGGACACATATATGGCGATTAATTTTCAAAATTAAGGGACCACGTAGATATCCAAGAAAGCATTAAATAATTTAATCTATAGATTCTACACGATGTTATCATTGACTAAATTATCAACATGTAATAACATAGATTAATTCGAATTGTTTCTTTTGTTTATACGGTATAGGTGCTTTGACCACAATCTGACCTGTTTTCAAATGAAGATGTTGTCCAGGATGGTAAAGTCTAGCTACTGATTCTGAAGTGATGCTGGCGGAACACACCTATTGGTATTTGGCGACAGGCTTTCAAGCTTGAGGATGGTAGCAATGCAGGCGAACGTTATTAGAAAATGGTAGAAGTAGTAAATGGAATTTACCACCATGGTAAATGGTTTCCTCGTGATCTCTTCCTTTACCGACAGCTAAGGCTGATTTTAGGGTTGCATAAGTAAGTTCAAACCCGCGTCCATAGATGTGGAATCCGGCCACACTACCGACTGCGCTATCATCGCTTCATAAATTTGACAATTTATTAGAAGTACTAAGTATGTATTATAAACCTTAACTTAAAACCTAACTCAAAGCTCAACATATACCGTTAGGAGCATTATGTATAACAAATGTAGAGATTTTCATTTATTAGTACGATGATGTCAAAATTTAAGTATAAAGGGTCCTTCCAAGTATTACGTAAACAGAATTTAAAACTTTTTGAATCCACCCAGAGTTAAAATTTTTAAAAATATGCTTAAGTAATTAAAATTAGATATTGCCTATGTAATCACAATTCCACCTAAAAAGGACGCCCCTCCCCCATTTGTTCTTGTGTAATACTGAATTAGAGAATAAATTTACGTATCTAGATCAACATACATAAGCTCACCCTTGTTATCTCCGAAGGGTTAGGCAGAGGTGAAATAGCGAAACACCATTCACATTTCGCTGAGCTTAATTCCATCCCAGATGTGACAGGGGGCAAGCCTGTCGCCATATCGGGCTCAAATTCCAGAATCCAGATGATACTGAAAAGAAAAAAAACCCAATATCTCTTGACCCGACCCGGGAATCGAACGCGAGACCTCAGAACCACAGTCGTACCGTAATACAACTGCGCCATCGAGACAGTCATCTAGATCAAAACAGACTTAAAATAAATTACAACAAATCTATATACAACCGGTTTGACAATGAATTATTACAGATATTCCATATCAGGTTTATTGTTTCGTTTCCCATGAACATTTATAGAAAGGAAATCAGAACGAAAAATATCACATAATGTATCTCAGCCAACGAAGCTTTTATATCTCGTAAATACAAAGGTGTAGTGAATAATGGTAGTGTAGATTATTTCCAGCGAAGAAACAAAACAAAAAGATAATACCACATATAATTCTTTGCAAACAATTTATTCGGGGAACTCTAAAAACATTGGTCACTTAAGTAACTTATTCGTATTGAATTATATTCATTCAGAAAACGATTTTATTTTTACTAATATATGTACAAAAATACGTCTTATAATCAGTCTAATCAAATGACCTGATGTCTAAGTCATTGATTCAAACTTATTTTTGAAAAGACATTGATGGTGTGCACTTTGCACGATAACACTAAGCACGGAGGCTTAGTGATCCTATTAGTGTTTGTCGACAGATTTTCAAACTTGAGAAAATCAAAAATCATAATCAAAATTTATTTATTCAATTTAGGCCCTAAGAAGGCGCTTATGAATGTCTAAAACACTACCATCGGTTCGGAAAATAACCCAGTCGAGAAGAGCAGTGAAAACTAATCACGTTGTCATCAGAAAATATGAAAGAATAGGTAGATTTGAACCTATATCTATAAACGCTGAAGCCGATTATATTATAACTGAACCATCATCACTTCAAGAACTAAAGGGTGGTGCTAACTAGACTGTTAGAGAATTTGATATCCAGGATTTCCACAGTTTTTTTAAATTAAAAGCATTACCGATTTTGAAAGAATACAACCAGTAAAATCCATTAAAAAGTAAATAAATAATTACTTTATTAATCTACTTCTGCCAACTTCATTAATATTTTGTTTTAATATCATTATTCATTTTTAAATCGGTTATTGGGAAAGCTGGCTTTCGGATAACAAAGTGGTGTAAATGTACGTCGCTTATTATTTAAGCTTTTATTTAATTGTGATAAAGTTTAGGCAGTTATTTTCACTTATGGATCAGTACATTGGATAACTCCACCTGGCACTGACACTAATACTATTAATGATATTAAAACAAAGTATAAATCGAAGTGAGCAGAAGTAGATTAATAAAGTGATTTTTAATTTACTTCTTAGTGAATTTTTATAGTATATTCTTTTGAAGTCGGTTTTGTTTTTAATTTTAAAAGCCTTTATTTTTCTACTTTTTAGTATAAGCATGTATTTTTAGGTACTTTAAAATGTTGCACCTTCCATCATCAGATCGGCAAATATAAGATGGTGACTGCAATAAGCATACACTTGAATAACTGTGAAAATAAATATATATTACAATTGTACAAGTATTGTATAGAATTCGAGGATTTCTCTTAATTTCCTTGAGATCCACTGATATGATCCAGACTTAGTAGGACTATCTCGGAAGCGTAATCTTCCGAAATAAAATACAAAATTTACAATTCGATCAATAATTGACGGAGAAATCACGTAACAAAAATACAAAAAAAAACATAAAGACGAATTGATAACCTCCTTCTTTTTGAAGTCGGTTAATAAAATCATCAGACTCATAATAACATTGTTCGATAATTGAAACATAATTTCTTGATAGGCCATTTTCTAATAATGCCCGCCTGGGCAGTTTATCACCTTCAAGTTTGAAAACTGGTTGCCAAATACCAAGTGTTCCGGCAGCATCACTTGAGAATCAGTACTTCTAGGCTTAGTGTTGTTACCATTCTGAACCTCATGTGAGATTGTGGTCAAAGCACTGAACCTAAACAATGTAAAAAAATACCTCACTTTAAAACTATTAAAATGTTCGTCACAATAACACGGAAAATGGTTTCACACAGAACTTTAGAAATCAAGTTTACTTCGTCAAAACTATCGCTGCAGTTGGTACGATGGTGTGGTTTCCATTCACTTTAGTACCTTTTGAGTTGAAAGCCATTTGTGCCTACCTCAGTGCACAGTTTCCGAAACTTATGTCAAACTAATTAAGACCTTGTTGAGGAACTCGTATAAGTTAGATGCACAGTAACGCAGGTAAGTAGCCCGGTGTTCTGTGCCCGCTTACCTGAGTGGAAACACATTGACTGCAATAACGTTTCTTGTTGCTGAATTCGGGTGCACTTAAAATTTTAACTTGACAATAATGTAATTTTACTATATAACTTTATTATTACGTTTTAATGATAAATAAGTTAATGGTGTTTCCAATTACATTGTATTTATATATTGATTACTAACGAGAACAATAAAAATTATTTACCAAAAGGCACATTGTATATTTATTCTCAGTTACATCACCTTTAAATTTCTACAATTAATAAAGTTTGGACCGATTATAAGCAAAAACAAAAAACTAGGCTGCAATAGGGGCTACTGAAAGGAGGAAAATCTGTCAATAAAAATTAAAAAGCTTATAAAACGCCAGCAAATGCTGGCTGTTTGAATACACACTATGGCTGTTAATGGTATACTGTGGCTGTTTATTATTAGCTTTACATTTATGCTAAAAATTGTGCCTGAAGTATAGACAAATATTATATTATTGTACGGCTGTTGATGGCCCTTAAATAAACAAATAAAATTAAAAAAATTAAATATCGTACTTGACATACTGCAGTATCTTCACGACTGACTTCATAGCATTGTCAGTAAAGCGAATCTATTCAATTTTTTCGTCTACCGAGAGTCGCAAATTGCGCCTAAAAAAATAAGACTTCAAAAATTATGTGGCCTAAAATCCTATCCAACTACTATGCATTATACACCCTCTATGCGTTTGGCACGCATTTACATAAAAAGGTAATGTTTTGCTCTTTGGCTTTGCGTTAGGCTTATATCTCGAAATCCAATGAACCGATTTACATGATTATTTCTTTTAATCGTAAATGTATTCTTTAGGCATATTTTAGTGTATTATATTTCGTCATTAAGTGATAAATGTAAAAGTTGTTACAAAAATAGTAAATTAAAACGACCAAAAGATAACTGCTACTACATTCTATTCAGATAGTCAAGTACCTTTTATAACTCTGAATAACTCCTTTTAGTTACAGAAATGTTTCATTTACGGCCAACGAATCGGGTAACAGCTTGGTATATTATAATTGCATGTCTTAAGTCCTCCCTTATACGTCTTATCTATATTTTATGTCATTTGTGTCACACATACATAATACATAGGCCTATAGATAATAATAATATAATATTTCCGCGGTGTATTTGTTAACAGCATATTGTTGTAACGGCTCATGACTGATCACTTGTTTTGTTAATGCTACTTAGGGTTGTCGAAAATTTAAATAGTTAACTATCAATTATAAGATTAAACTAATAAATAAAAAATGTAGGGATTAACTTTAAGATTAAAATTCCGCGGAATTTTTACACGTAGTTAACTGTCAAGCCGAGGTTCGTAATATTTTGGTGGCTTTGTGCAAGCTCGGTGAAGCTGTTAAGGCTCTTCAGGTCAACACCATTAGCTAACTTAAAAAAAAATCTAGTTTTATTCTACGTCGGTTCGTCGACGCATACGCTGAGATATACATTGAAGTACCAACCATTCAAACATTACGCGAAACGCGACGTAATAACAAAATAATGTTATGTCACATTATTCCTTTACATAACTCAGTGTAATAACTGAAACGTGATTCTGCTCATATTAAAAGTCTTACGTTTTTGTTCTGCGACAACCCTAAGCGAACCGAACAATATTGAGTTCTGTACCGTAATGTCTAATGTGTTTTGTATCGTTTTATACGTACGCAGTTTATAGTTCAGTCGAATGATAAACAACTACATTGAATTAAACGGGAAATTAATTTATCTGTCTTCACGCGTTATCGTTAACAAAGTTTCTCTATAAGCGGTTATAGCATATTAGTCTACGACTTTGACTCAAGTAATAAGATGAGAGTAAAATCACAAGGTCGCATCACGTGACAAGTATTAGAATGTAAACTGTTAACACACGTACGCACCGGACCGCGGACATGGTACGATAGGAGCCGCGGTTATCAGTGGCCTAAATAGGGAAGTGAATCCTTTCTGAAAAAAAAAAAAACAATTTCAAATCGATTTGAATCTAAGCTTGGTGAATCGATTCACAAAACATCAAGGTTCAAAAGATCGATCTTTGAAACAAATAAAATATTAATAAATTATTACAGTTCAGTGTCATTTTTCCATAGTAGATTAGGCGTTCTTCTTTCAGTTTTTTTTTTTTTTTTTCTTTAGTTGCTATTGATAACCTTTAGTGCAGTTAATAAAAAATGAATTGGGAACAATTTTTGTCCCAATTTCGATCCTTAAAAGAATAATAACATAATTTATGAATAGAAAGTCAAATAAATCAAACTGAAAAAAGATTAATCTCTAAGACCTCAATCTTTTGTGAATCGAATCAAAAATAGATCTATTTGAATAACCTCATTCCTGCTTAGACGACTCATAATCTCGGCCTCTCGCCATACCATATCCGCGGTCCAGTCCGTACGTGTATTAACAGCTATAACGGACGGAAACTGATACGTAGTGAGGGAGAAAGAGACAACAATAATATGCACACTATATTTGTTGACTGTACAATTACTCTTTTCCTCTCTTGTGTTGTATGCATTCGTTTAACTCGTGTATTTATCTCAAATACTGTATTTAAAACGATTCAGTAATTTTCAAATGATGCGCATTAGTACAAGGACAATTTACAGTTCTATTACAAACTAGCTACCATCCTTGGCTTGGTATATAACAATATATAATTAGTAGCCATTGATAATGTAGCTGTCTTCAGTTGAAAGACCTTTTAAAATCTATTAAGTATAGTGTTTATCCAAAACAAACAAACATCAATGTTACCTCTTTATATAATAACCAGCTGTGTGCTTACGGCTGCGCCCGCGTTTCATTTATACTTCATTTTATTCAGCGGAACTCTAATCTATCCAGACTGTCGGGAGATTAGACGGAACAAACAGACAGCCAAAAATTTTAAAACTTGTATTTTTGCTGTACGTATTGTATATACATTCATATGTACTTAGTAAACTCAACTTTATTTATTAGTATAGACATACTAAGTCTTTATTATAATATTGAATGCACCTAACTTTTTAAAGTATACTACATAATTTCTTAAACTATGTACTAAACCCGATCAGAAAATACGTTTATGATTTAAAGAAATAATTACGTAAATTACTTCTATTTTTTCGATTATAATATGTAATATGTAATGACAATAATCTGTCACGTGTATTTGCAAATTACAATCTACAATGTTCTTCTATCATTTTAGCGATCAATGACCTTATATTAATCATATCATTTTGCGTTTAACCGCAATCTTACCTGATGATAGCAATAGGCAAATCGACTGATATGCTAAGTCTCCTAACGACGTTTCAAATAAAGCCGTCATCAATCTGATGGAACAACTATAGATTCTTAGCAATCAATTTTTAAGCAATAACTGATAGCAAATCATAAGAGAACACTAAACATTGTTTTTTTTCCGCATGGATACCTGAATGATCGGGAGTGTAACAGGGTTATGTGAAGCTTCTAATTAATAAAATTCATTAATTGTTACATATTACTGAATAAATGTACCCATCCATTTGCTTTCACTATGGGGTAACATGGGGTCGTGTGAATATATATTACCTTGTTTGAGAGACATTTGCTTATAATAAGTTAGTTTCCATAAATGAAATTTGCAAACAAAAATTCCAATTAATCGGGAAATTCATTCAGCGTGTCCCAAACCGTTAATACGATTTCATAATCGTATTATACAAAAACCAAACGAATGAATTTCGCCCGGAGAGATTAATAATACACAGAATTTCAAATTACGTTTTGCCGAAATCCCGCGGGAACTGTCTATGAACGGACATCGGAAATTTGTACGTTTGCCTCATTATGTAAATTACTTGTTGAGGTGTCAATAACCGGCTATCCAACCTACATATGGCTACATAGTAAATTAAAAATGTCCAAGATAGGGACATTTTTTAATGTAATCCGAATATCACCAATTTGTTTTCGTTTACAGAAAATCAGTATTTATTATGTTTTAATTATTGTTTGAGTTTGTGGCGGGATCTCTCTCGATCATACACGTACAGTAGCTTTTATTTGCTATTGCGTTGCATGTTATGTAACGTGACATAGTTTGGTTATGAACCACAATTGAAATGTTTTGAAAATAACATAACATAAGCTCACGCCTGTTATCCTCGAAGAATTAGGTGGAGGTGAAATAGCGAACTACACCACCCACATTTCTTCGAGCTTAGTTCCGTTACAAATGTGACAGGGGGCGAGCCTGTCGCCATATCGGGCACAAATTCCAAACTCCGGGATGATACTGAGTAAAAAAACCCAATACCACTTGACCCGACCCGGGGATCGAAACCGAGACCTCAGAACGGCAGTCGCACCGTAATACAACTGCGCCACCGAGGCAGATTTTGAAAATAATAACACGTTATTAAATAGAAAAAAATAAAAAACGAATTGTTGAATTAAAACAAAAGAGATTGAACCCTTTGTTAATATATATGTACGTGTGACGTAGACTAAATTAGCGTAAGTCATCGTGGAAATTATTTTGAACCGCTGTTGTAATTACAGGGAGCAAACGAGGCGCAACTTGCCGCGCTCTGAGTAGAAACTTGCATTATTAATGCATAATGGCGTCGGTTCAAGCATCGTTTGTTCCCAGCGGATCTATTTTGATGCCGATGGTTGTTGGAATTAGCAGTATGTTTTGTTAGACTGTTGAAATAAAATACTAAGGTAGGGAGGGATAAACAGACCTTTATCATAAAGAAATAACACTATCACCAAAATATATCTTTGCGAAATTAATATTATGTGGTGAAAATTATCTTGGATTTTATTGTATTTTATAACAATGTCAACTTTTTATTAAGCTAATTATTTGAACTGACGCAATGTGTATTTTCGATATCATTTCTTTTATTTCTTTTAGTAAATAATAGTATAAAAATAGAATATTTAAAAGGCTTGAAAAAAGATTATAAAGATAATAAAATATATTTACGTCATTAGTACAAAATAGAAACATTTGTCCTAAATAACGGTGGGCGAAATTTGTTCGCAGTGATGTATTGAGTTAATAAGATTAGATGTTGGTGACACCGAACTAAGGCAATAAGTTTTACAGACGCATCAATGAGAAACACTCCGTTTGCCCGTAATGATTGATAATGTTGGAGTCTGAATTATAGTTATATTATTTTAATAGGATATTTAATAGTTTAGTCGATCTTGTGAAGTAATTGCAGATAGAATAGAAGTTAGTAGACCAACAGAACATAGCGGTGGGGCCAAACCTGTCATTGCCGAGCGTGGTTAGGGCCATGCTCAACAGCGAGGGAACCTGGGAGGTGGTGGCCTCCTACTGTGAGCATGTTATGCTGCAGAAAGAGGCCGCGGAAAGAGAGCAGGAGTGGGACCCCGCGACGGTCCCGATGAGGGTTTGTCCGTGAAAGCGCGGTTCGTCCGTATTCTTCTACCTCCATGAATCAACGATGCCCTTCCCCCCGCCGGCTCCTATTGTACTACAGTGGTTCCAGAACATAAACTACGTGAGGAGGGAAGTGAGTTGTTACTGACAGATGGAGGCGGCGGCCAGTGTCAACTTCCCTTATTTGCATCTGAGATAAAAGACGAGCCTGGCTATTCGGCTGGGTCGGCTGCCGGGCTACGCGGAGCATCTAATTAACCCCTTATCGCCCCGTAAATGGAACCGTGAGGTTTCAGTGGGCATTCCGGGGCTTCAACCGGGGTGAGTCCCACATACCTCCTAATAGCTCTAATACAGGAGTAGCGTCTCCCTAAATAACTTATGCAAAAAAACAGATTCAGTTTCTTGCCAGTTCTTTTAGATGACTGAGCTATTTTCCAAACCGGTGGTAATGTTTTGATGCTCAATATAGCATAATTTGAATAAAGTGTTTTAAATTTTAATTTGAAAAGTAAATACTATGTCTAGATTACATATGTGTATCATGTGATTGTGCCATTTTTTATATGCTGATAGTCAATTATATTTATGTACCAAAGTATCGTTTCTAATATGATCTTTATCGTGTAATTCCTTTTACATTGTAAATAAATATTTCTTGCTCCAAATTAAGCTCAACCGACTGCTAGAGATCGCTTCAATATTTCAACAAGATGCAAGCAAGCGTAGTAGGGAAATTCCTTTATGCGCCGCCAATGTGCAGCGCTTATATTTAATGAAAGGTTTTCGGAAAGAGCGAACCTTTTTACATTTTTACTACTTTTGCATGTGAAGTGGATCCTCTGGCTTTTTAGCCGTTAAAAGGTTTCATAAAATTAATGTGATGTTAGGCTTTGATGAGGTAATATTTGCAATTCTCTTTGGTTTTCATAGCGGTGCACTAGGCGTACTGTTTTTTTTAAATACTCGACGAGTAATCACTGAAATATTTATTCATTCAACGTTAAAAAAAAATTAAAATTTCTTTATTGAATTTGAGCTCTGAAAAGATGCTTATGAACGTCAAAAAACTACCATCGGTTTGAAAAACGGCCAGTCCAGAAGAGCAGGCAAGAAACTCAATCTGTTTTTTTTACATAAAATCTTTGTAAGTATAAATTATGTAATTCATAGTTTAAGGCGGTTTTAGGCAGGCGTCCACATATCCGCATCGCACGTATCCGATGCATTGTTTCAAACGGATTATTCTTTTACAATGCATCGAGAGTATCATTAGCGATCGGATTTGCCGATGCAACTACCAGCAATCGGATTGCCGACGCCACTTTCATTCGGATTTTCGCAGTGTTCGATGGAATGTGCAAGATAATGGAGGATACGATGAAGAAGAATTTGTTGTTATTGCTTGTTTGTTGATAATTAATAATTAGGATGTTTTAAATCTCTTCTTAATTCTTTATACTCTTGCACGATTGCAATTAGTGCCACGTCTATGCTGGAATAACACTTGTAAACAATACGATAATTGTAGGTTAATGGCGGACGACGCGGAGTGAACGAGCGCGCGGAGTCTGTCCACTGATCAGCATTCCGTATCACGTCATCGGCACGCATCGCAAAAGTTGCCCCTCTTTGACGACGGGTAGCTTCGTACGACCCGTACGATGCAGATCAGTGGACGCACTTGTATGACTTCCTATACAAAGAATAATACGATCCGTTTGAAGCGATGCGTCCGATACGTACGATGCGGATAGGGACGCCTACCATTTAACGGAAGCACAGAGAGTGGTGTCATTTAAGACATTACTATCGTTCACGTAATGATCCACACTATAATAACCTTTGGATATTAAAACCTGATTGACACAGTGCTCTCACTTATTGACAGGTTTTTTTCTATACAATATCATTGTTGTCGGCTAAATCGGTAATATGCTTTGGAAACATATTGTAGAACCACAAACTATTATCTAAAAAGCTTTTATTGGACTTATTAAATCTAAAGTATGGGATAACTAATTTGTGATTACTTCTGATATTGAATTTATGCCGGTTGTTTTCAACATCAAACTCATTTAAATTAACATCAAAATACATTAAGCATGTTTTGTTTATTATGGTTCGGGATCAAATCCGTTTTTTTTCCAGATAAAAATGATGAATAATGAAGGTGTATTATATGTTTGTGTGTGTCAAATGCTAAGGACTGTAAATTAGAAATAAGATGAAAACAATAAAGCCACAAAAAAAGCAAACAAAACTCGGATTATGTCTGAGATGTAAGGGGACTAAATAAAAAAAAAAAAAAAACATATTTTTGTTCTTATCGCATTTCTCGTTGAACACTCGATGCCTAATCTGAAAAGCAGCGCGTGACTTATGACTCGCCGTTGCCAGGAAAACATTTCTAAAAATATCGAGAATTAAATTAGATTATCCCTAGATTTAAAGATAATGTTCCTAAAGTTTTTCAAATACTTTAAAACAGTATAGTCTAACATCTGAAACTCACCACGTATCCTCATGGAGGAAAGAGCTGATTATTAAATTGTTAAAAGGAACACTTGATGTTAATCGTCCAGTAGGACGACCCATGACGTGTAATAAAATGGATACTGTATGTAGGCACACGAGTAAACTTCAGATAATTTAGATTATGTAATGTTTTAATTACAAATAAAATGTGCAAATATAACTCAATAATAACAGCAAGGTCTAATAGAGGTTTAAGCAAAGATTTATGCAATTGTTACCCAAGTTACAATATCGACCATATTCGGTAAACTTTGGCAAACTCGGGATCTGTTTAACCGACATCTTGTTTGTTGTAAGGCCTTAATGGATTCTCTTATATGCGGCATAATACAAACCACACTACGGAAATTAATTTAACCTAAGATCACATAAATCGGATAGTTCGTTTGAAGGATATACACGGGAGGATAGTGCGCGGTTTGCAAACGCCTGTCGAAAGTTAAAGGTGGGAACTTGGTTCACACTTCCTTCCGTGGTAAAGTTGAGTTGGACTGACTAATTTGGGTTGAATTAATTGATCGTCGAACTAAAATACCTACTGTGTTCTATAAAGTTTAGAGGTTTACTTTATCGCCATAGATTTGTCACAGCTAATTTACTTGCAAAACTATTTAATTTTTTTTGATGCGTTGATAGTTGAATGATCGGGCAGTTAAAACGAGCGTAACTTTTCGGTGCAATAAATGATACTTAAAAAAAACTAAAAGCCACGCTTTTATAGAAAATCCAACTAAAAACAGAAAGTAATTAATAAACATAAATTAAGAATAGTGTAAATCACTGCCTCGGTGGCGCAGTTGTATTACAGTGCGACTGCCGTTCTGAGGTCTCGGGTTCGATCTCCGGGTCGGGTCTAGTGGTATTGGGTTTTTCTACTCAATATCATCCCGGAGTTTGGAATTTGTGCCCGATATGGTGACAGGCTCGCCCCCTGTCACATCTGGGACGGAACTAAGCTCGGCGAAATGTGGGTGGGTGTAGTTCGCTATTTCACCTCTGCCTAACCCTTCGGGGATAACAGGCGTGAGCTTATGTTTATGTAAATAAGAGAAAAAAAAATGAATTTTATTGTAAAAAACGCGTGGGGTGCATAGCGTCAATAGTTTTAAATATTTTATTGATAGATATGCTTTTTTATAATAAAATCCATTTTTAGTTGGATTTTCTATTAAAGCATGTTTTTTAGTTTTCGGATATCAGATACTAAAAAATCGCTAATTCTGACTATCCTGGTGAGGATAACGGGACTAACTGTTTAAAATATTGAATTGTCATCGGTCCTTGATAAGTATGATAAATTTCGAGTCGATCCGACGTTTTGAAGGGGCTCAAAATCATGTTCAAAGTTTCCGCTACATAGGCACATACTAACATACGTATGAAACTAATAAAAGCATTTTAAAAAACATTATGCGCTATAACAATTATATAGCATCCTCAAGTTAAAGCAATTACTGATGTGTTCCGATAACATACCTTGAGACCTTTAAACTTAGCGTGTTTATCATCTTCGAACACAGTGTCACTTAACATTCGGTGTAATTGTAGTTAGTTAAACGCCTAATCAAACGTAAAATAAAAATAAGAGAATTTCTAAAATTGCTTGTAACAACCTTCGCCAATAATTAATTTCAGCCAAAACAATTAAAAATTCTCTTATATTTCTTGAATGAGGCTAGGCTAGGCTAGAGCTCGAATAAAGGTTTAATATTTTCTATCATTTATGGATCACGCAGTTCCTTGATTTCGGTTTGAATGTTAGACCAAATAATTTGTGACTTATTACATAACTAAGCATTTATTATAGGTGTACTTAATTCATCTGTGAATTAATCTTATTCAGAGATCACATTGGATTATCAACATTTACTTTGTCTGCAGTAAAATGATAAACTTCTGGGTTCGCGTTACCGACACGCTAATGTGACTTGTGTGACCAGATTAAATCTTACAGAAATAGCGAAGCCACGTTGAAAAAACACTGAAATATATCTATCGACTCATTCGACGGTAAAACCAAGAAAAATAACGAACGAACAAAAAAAAACAAAAATCACAGTTGTCCATGTTTCGAGTGTTCACTTCTGTCGGTGGTAGTCCCTAAGACTGCTTATTTTTTTTTAACTTTAATTAGGATTTCTCATACAATTAACAGTAATATAAAAAACAGTTAAATATTCAAAGCGTACGAATAAAAACAACCGTCTATTCTGAATACAAATTAGCTAACTGATCGTATTTAACTGAATTATACTATCAATATTTGTATTTTCTTACGTGTAGGTATAAAAATAAACTTAAGCACACAGTAATATAAACCGAGATACTTTGTAAATAAACATATTAACCGTAAGTGGGAATGCGTCCGTACGATTTGTTATCGGGAACAAGTCACAAACTTACCTACCAAAAATCATTTTTCAGTAACGTACCGTGAAACATTTTTCTTAGAAACTACCAAAGCTTTTCGGGAATGTTCATTTCAGACGTCTTTCGGTTAATATGGTGATGATATAGAGGGAGATGATGACGATTTAATTTAAAACTATTAAACGAAAATTGGATCGCATTGCTTCTTAACATGACTGAAAATCGTTGCGAAACAAAAATAATATTTTTTCTGGTTAAAATTACATCATTTATTTTTGTATTTTTTTCTAAATAAAGTGCCCACCAGGCAGGTGTGACGCAAAGGTGGTCTGATGAACCATCTGCGCATATGATGGCTTCCACCACTGGGTCAAGATTCGCAAGCAGAGGTAAGTTATTGCGCGGCTTTTGTGCCCGTAGGGGTCAGCCTAACCGTAATCTGCCGATAATTGCAGTCACCTATGGTTAGCCCATGAGGACAAAAGTCTTCGGCCAGTGTGTGTTGCCAGTGATGACTTATGCCACTGAGAAGCGGTCGTTTACAATAGGCCGAATTAGAAAGTTCAAAGTTATCTACAGGATAATGGAGATGGCTATGCTCAGAGTTTCCCTGCGTGATCGAATCAGAAATGAGGAGATCCACAGAGGAACTAAAGTAACCGACATTTTCCGAAGAATTACCAAACTTAAGTTCCAATAAGCTGGCCAAATTGCTCGTAGAACCGATACCCAATGGGGACGATGGGTTCTCGAATGGCTGCCGCGTACTGGAAGACGCAGCGCGGGTAGATCTCCCACATCGACTGGTGGACCGACGACCTGGTGAAGATCGCGGGAGTCCCCAGGATGCGGGAGGTGCAAGACCGGTCGTCGTGGAGATCTTTATGGGAGACTCAGTAGTGGACGTCTTTCAGTTGAATGGATGGAAAATGCGTTTAATATAATAAACAATATGTAAATGATAATATAATCTTTGCTTATTTAATTATTTATGTGAAGAACTCTTATAACTCTCACCGCAAAGTCGGAGCCTTCTCCGGGCACGCTTCCTGAATCTTTAATTTTATTGAATTCCTATCGATCCCACTTGCGTAGTCCGCTGTACCAGATGCTCAGTAATGGACTTATCCCCTTTTCGATGTCTGTTACCATTGCAATATTTTTATATTGGATGTTATTTATGAGCTTGTGTTTAACTTTATTGGAATACGCAAACTGTAACTCGAGTAAGGCAAACATAAGAAAAAAAAACTTCTTTCTTTTTTCTTTCTATTAAACGCAATCGAATTTATAGATACTTATGTCAAATTTCACGATAATTTTAAATGAAATTTGGCTACACTCATCTCTATACGCATAATATGTGTTGATGTTGTGTTTAGAATCATAATGTAACAGAACGATAATAAGCCACATGCCCTCCCTCATCAGTACACTGTTAATAAGCTAATTTACAGCATCGTTATCCATCCATCAGTTTAGTAGTAGTTTCTAATAAGAACCACAGTTTCGATTCCCGGTAGAGCGTATTAATGCGATAAACTGTATAATTATATAGATTTCAAATACAATCAGAGGCTTCGTTTTCCGTATTGGCAGTACGTTTCTATGAAGGACGGTGCTAATAAAGTAAATTAAATAAATATTTTTTTTAAATGGGCGAAGTTTTAGTATTGTTAGATACGAAGTGAAATTCAAATATAAAAATTAAATTAATAAATGTCGACCACTTGAGATCCAAATGAACTGAATAATATAAAAATCAAACCATACGGAGTATCTTACATCCATACGCGATGATGCCTAGCCACAACTTCTTGGATGCACGGTCAGGCTGGCATGAGAGACTTGAAGACCCCAGGTCTGCACACGACGCCGGCCGATACCACACTGAACTGGTGCCCACGAGGCGATGGTCAGTACAACACTGATTCTGATTCCCACGCGTCTACAGCCGAGACAACACTGCCACTCGGCTCTCGATCTTCTCGTGATCATCTTAGACACCCGTAAGGGCGTCGAGGTTACTTTTCAGGGCTGGTTGGCCCTTTCCAGTGTGTATACGCGAAATTCCAAAAAATAATAACCAAAGATAACCTGGTTCGCACCCTTTAATCCACACGTTTTCACCAAACCCTATGAAGTAAAGCACTAACCTGAATCACTGCAGCTCCTGTTTGCGGTGCACTGACACAATCACATACACACAGCGATCCAAAGTAAAGTAGAAATAATGTCTATATCAATTAAATATATAATTATTGAAATACACCATTAAAATCCTGGCGTCGTCCGAAAAGAACTTTTTACTGTTCACCAGCGCTATTCATGCCGCGAATCACGGTATCACAGTTTACCCACATAAGAATGATAAAAAAAACGCCCGAAGACAATGGTTCCATCGTATTCTACGAATGCAAAACTGTCTCTGGGGTAGTCCACTATGTGTAGTTGATCTTCGCTTTGTTACCAAGGTGCTACTGCGCCGCTAATCGTTCTCCTGGACGATCAGGTTGCACGGCGAGGGCTTAGTCTTCCTGTCCAGCGTTCTTGTGTGAAGCGAAGCTATCCCTCTGACCAAGGGAAAGCTCGACGCGTCCGTACTTTTGATGTATGTAAGTCATTTGAGATCGCGGGTTATCGTGCTGTTTTGCACGTATCTGGGAGCCTTCACTATTGTCCGTATTGTCTGATTTTCTTGTGCTTTCAGTTTCGTTCTCCTGGTCTTGGCGATGTACGCGTACCACGTCGTGGACGCGTACGTCAGCCGGGATCGTATGTATGTTTTATACAAGCCGAGTTTTGTGTGTAGAAAAAGTGTTGAATCAAAATCGGCCTGAGCTTCATCCTGCTTACCTTCGCGTGGCCCACGACGTAGTCAACGTGCTTGACGAATGTCAGCCGGTAATCGATGAGGACACCCAGGTACTTAATATGGTCCAACCAAAGCACATACTGTCTCTGAAGTCGCAACGGTGTCCGGCATGATTCTGCGTATATCGCCTGTGTCTTCGCTACGTTCACCGAGAGCTTCCAGCGATCCAGCCAGCCGAGCAGAGCATCAAGCGTCGGTCGCATATTGTTCGCAGCATAAAACTTATTGGCCGAAGCCGCAATGTATGCTATTGATACATTCAATCCGTGGATTGGATTCCTTCTATCACCGCATGCACACTGCGGTTTCGAAGGAAAGATGCAACGACACGTACTAATCTTCTCGGCGAGGATGTTATCGACAACTTGTGTATCAAGCCCTCTTGCCACACCCGTTCGGAAGCCTTCTCCATGCCCAGAAAGATAGCAGTGAAGTGGTGGTTTTTGCTGGCACTCCCATACATAGTGTATTTCACTCTACACAGTTGCAGCGTTGTTGATTGTTTTGTGCGGAAGCCGAACTGCTCACCTCTGGGAGCAAGGTTGAGGTTCAGGCGCCGCAACAGAAGTTTTTCATGTTTGGTTTGGTTTCAAGTTTGATCATGCGATATATTACGCCCGGAGAAACGACAGCAGTTTATATTATAATCAGTAATACTTTTATTGATTTAAAAAAAATATAATTCATACGTGTATGTTGCATCAAATGCAACGTTCTTGACATTTGATTTGATGAAATAATAAATCTGTAAATGTTGTTCTAAATAGGAACTTCGCTAATAAAATAGAAAGGATTATGACTTTGAATGTTTAATTTAAACATAATTACTTACTGTATTTTATTTCTTAATCATTTAGATTGAGAAAAAATCTCGATGCTTGTTTTTGTCCGGCTTTTAATACTGTTATTTTTCCGTGTAAAGTAATGTAATAAAAATAAGGACTTGGTAAGAAGTTATCTATAGTTTAAGGAAGTTCTTGATGCGATTTTTAGTTATTTATTGATAATAATGCACAGAGCGTGAATTCTACAAGGATCATCTTTTGGAAAATTAAAAAAAAAGACAATCACTTTGTTAGTGTTTTGTATGAAGTTGTTCTTAACGTCAGATTTGGCAGCATGGTCTAGTACATTTATCTTTTACTTAGAAAGGCATAAATAGAATCCAAAATAAATTAAATATGTTTTAAAAAATTATGTAAATTGATATGGTAGATTATAAACTAACTAACGAACCGACAGATATGTTAACAGGTACATATTAAATTTTATAATATGTAAAAAAAAAGGATGATATGAAAGTCTGTAACCCGGCAATTAGTTATTTATGCATTATTGCATAAGAATAAACCCATGGTAAAAAATTATCAACTATAGTGCATTTCAAAGTTAATTTTTATAATTGTGTTATAATAAACAATGGAGCATAATTAGTGTAAATCAATTAAGCAAATGCTAGTAAATATTTGATTGACGATGTTACTAAAGAATCTATCTCAATCAGCTTGGTTGATGTTACTTCATTATTTCATCTTAAAATTTATTGCCAGCTCTTACTAAGGTTACGGAAGCTGTACAGACAAAATAAAATGATTATAGAATTAAACAAATCAGAAACATGGAATATAAATAAATGTACTGATATAATTAACATAAGTGGGATCTCGTTAGCTTCGGAGAAATAAATGTTAATCTAAAGGATCTCTCTCGTGGAGAGGTGAAATACCTCTCAAAAGCATCAATTTCTATTTTTGATTATTATTTATAGGTATAATTGTTAACATCTATTTATAACCATCGTGAAGCGATATTGGCTTAGTTGGTGCGGACGGATTTTGACTCAAGGGACGCGGGTTATAACCCATTTATCTTACTGTAATAATCAGCCTGAGCTTTTTATGAAGGGAAACATAGTAAGAAAACCAGAGCTTGGTGGTGGGGCATTTGAAATAATTTCCGCCTGGGTAGCTACCACCATTATGTTAGAAAACCTATCGCCAAATACCAATAAGTATGTTCCTGTAGCATCGCTTAAGAACCGGTACATCAAAGGAGATTGTGGTCAAAACGGAGCCTATACAGTGTAAAAAAATCTTTGGGTAATTACAACATACAACGGATGATATATAAAAGCATGTCTTCTTGGATGTATTTAAAAGTTGGCCCATAAAGTTGACGGATGAAAGGAGACTCCATGCAGCTGCAAATGCTGAAGTGGATGTGTGGGGTAACAACAATGGACCGGATTAGGAATGAACACATTAGAGAAAATTTGAAAGTGGTGGCAGTGGCAGAGAAATTAAGGAGCAGGCGTCCGCCCTGGTACAAGTATATGATGCGCACGGAGGCACAGGATGGTTTAAGAAAGGTATTGCATATAAATGTAGATGATTATATAAGATGGGGATGACCAAAGTCATGGATGAATTGTGTGAAAAATTATATGCTTGGAAAGGAAATGCGAATGATTTCAAACAGACATGAATGAAAGAGGTATATATGTTAAGCCGACCTTAAATAGTTACCTATTATCTTAATTTTCTGTTATCGCGAGTAAAGCTACTTATACAAACAAGTAATCTTTTAAATTATCGTTCACGCTGCGATTAATAAATATCAAAGTCACTGAGACTGAAAACTTTGATTTTAGGATTAGCGTGTGTCACTTAGATGCATATTATGGTAATAACTTTAACGTGGTTCCAAAGCACATTACAGATTTAACTGACAATAAGTTTAAGCACTATGTCAAACAGGTTTTAATGCCAAAAGATTATTATAAATAATTATTACGTGAAAAATAGTGATGTCTGGAAATAACACCCTTCTCGGTGTTTCCGCTTATTATTATTATGAATTGTATAATTTATATTATAGTTGAAAAAAAAACATTAAATAAGAAACCTGATCGAGTAACTTGCCTACGCTCTTCTCTACTGGGTTGATTTCCGAACCGGTGGTAAATTTTTGTCCTTGCCTTCTCTGGGCGTAAATTGAAATGAAGATTTTTTTAATTTGATTCACATGACGTCCTTGTGGGCGAGACTTTCGACCTCAAATAGGCTTATACAATTACGAAAAAAGTCTTGAAAGCAGTCAAGAGGAAAGGAGTAGTCAAGAAATCTATTTTTTTTAATGTAATCTTTAACGAACCCTAATAGCGACGCTTGCAATACCAAAAATAATTAGGATTAGGAAGTACTATGACTATGTAATGTAAGTACATACATTATTCAAATACGACCCGGCCCGTCTTTGTTATAATAAATAGACAAGACATAACCAATAAATTTGCAAGAGTTTCCATTTTAAATTTAAGCAAATAATATAGCAAAGAGGCTTCAAAAACTTATAATTCATTAAGCATTTGTTTTATTAATAAATAATATAATATACATAAATGACGTTTTACAACGTTACTCTGTATTCGCTTTGTCAGTAAAACAATTCGTTCGCCACAAAGCAACCATTATAACTGACAGTCATCAACAAAAATAATAAATTAAAGGATTAATAATGATAAGAATGAAATTGCTGAATGTTGAAACGGTGGAAATGTAAAACGAGCGAGCAATCAACGAACCATTTCTGCTCGGAAATTAATTCTCGCATGACCGGAATTATCATAAGCGAAATAAGCCATTATTATTATTGTATTAACTTAAATTGAGTGATTTATTATTTTTTGTCTAATTACAAGTTGACATTCAAACATTTATTAACATTTAGTTTAAGTCGAAACAAAACACGCTAAGCCTAGAAAGGTTTGGTTTTTATGGTCGTGGTGAAATACCTCGCAAATCCCCTAATATTCCTAGGACCTTATTATGAATTTCAAGAAACAGCGTGTGATTAGAAATTTACTGCTTCGTCAATTTTAAGCAAATATATTAAAGCATATAGAGTGGTTAGAAACAATATTTGAAAGCTTAAAAAATCGATACTATTGTGAAATAATTTAAAATTATATAAATAATGTTAAATGACAACTACCCTCTTAACGAAATCCCTATAAAGAGCTCTGCAATTCATTCTACATTGGGCATTGATACGTGCGAACCTGTGTACGCAAGTCACTGTGTTTCTGGTGACAATTCTGTACGGGTGTAAGGCGTTCCGTGTGCTCTGGTGTCACATACTACTTCTTATGATTTACTGATAGATTCGTGTAGATTTTACTCCTTTTATTTCCTTTAAAAATTTCACAAATATTCTCTTTTCTAGAAATATATTTCTTACTAGCTGTGCGCCCGCGGCTGCACCCGCGTTTTATATGTTCTTCACTGCGTTTTAATTTTTATACTAAATCCTAGTTAGTTTCCTAAAAAATGTATATTACTAAGATAAAGTACATATATTTCTCATAAATTCAAGCACTTGTCCGTTTAACTGTGCATTAAATCGGATTTTATTCGATTTTTTGTGTGTTTTATTATTTTTACGCGGAACTCTAATTATTTTCGAAAATTAAAAATACCATAAGTTACCCGGAGTAACTTCAGCTATCTACCAAAAAAAGTCGCGTCAAAATCCGTCCAGCTGTTCCGGAGATAACCCGGAAAAATAGACAGACAAAAATTTAAAAAAAATTATATAGCAGTGTATACGTTTACAATTTTGACATTACAAACAGACACTGCAATTTTATGTATTAGTATAGATTAGTACACATAATGCGGAGGTAAGAAGCAAATACCTGAAATAAATATATAGGCAGTCTTCTAACTTGTTCAAGATTCACAATATTGAAATTTGAAATTTAGAATGATTTCGTAATTTTAATTATCTGACTAAAGACAATCTTTAGCTTTGACGTATTCAACAAATTGTAGAAACAATTAGCAGCTGGATTACGACTTTGTCTTTAATGGTGTCGTACAAAATAAATCTTTTTTATGTGAACTGTAAAAGGCAAACTCTTTAAATGTAGGAAAAATGTGATGATGAAATCCGTAAACGAATGAATAGTCTAAGCAAGGACATAAATTAATTTACCATTTTTTTTTTAATATTTCAGGTAAACAATGGATATGTTTGAGCGATTTCACTGAATGTGAGTTAACATATAATCAATTAAATGCTTCGTTAAAATTTTCTAGTTCATTAAATCAATCATTCGCGAGAAGCGTAAATTGTTATGACAATATTTTTACATTTATGAACTGTTTCAATATCAATAAAAAAAGTATTTGTCCAATTTCTTATTTGAAACCTGGAATATAATTTCAAGTGTCATTCAAGCATTTTATGCAAATAATTCCGTGTGGTGCCAGCCAAAAATAGCGCCACCCCATATCGTTCCTGTGGGTGTCCTAAAAGGCAACTAAGGGATAAAAACAGGGGATGGGCAGCAGCATCCTCTGAGTACCACGAACACCAGACTGCGATCGCCAACCCGCCTGCCAAGCGTGGCGATTATGGCAATCACCTATGTCCGGCAGTGGACGTCTTTTGATTGAACAGAATGTAAATAATTAATATTAAATTTAAACGTGAACGTTGTACTTAAAATAAATGCTGCATTTAGAAACTGATTTTCTAAACAGTAATATAACTTATATAAATCTTTTATCATACTTGAAGTACTCAACCGTTCCCTTTTCACGGAGCACTACTGATAAACACAAATCCGCCATCACTTCTTAAACTAAGTTAAACAACGTAATATGTCGTAACTGTCTTATATTGCTTTGAGCTAGTTCTTGAAGTTTTTTTTATCTTTACAAGTTTATATAGTTAAAACTAATTTCTTTTGATTGACATTGTTATTTCATTGCTGTATTTGGATTACAAAAAATTAGATTCCTCTCTAGTTATAGCTACTTAGCTTGACTCAGTCGAGTTTAAAACATCAAGTTTTATTTTAGTAAATTAACTGTCTAAAACCAGTTTTTGTGCTAACCTATTTCGTTTCATTCCTTTAGTGCGCTTTTACGCCGATAATAATTGAAATAAATTACACTATTATTTATATTAAAAAAATTAGCATTAATCTAAGCTAGGTTTTCTAGTAATCCATCCGTCCATTGAATCAAAAGACGTCCACTGCTGGACATAGGTCTTCCCCGAAGATCTCCACAACCAACGGTCTTGCGCTACCTGCATCCAGTGGACTCCAGGTCGTCGGTCCACCTTGGCCGGTATACCCATGCTGCTTCTTCCGGTACGCGGCAGCCATTTCAGAACCCGTTGGCCCCAACGGGCATCTTTTCTACCAGCAATGTGCCCAGTCCATTGCCACTTCAGTATGGAAATTCTTCGGGCAATGTCGGTTACTTTGGTTCTTCTCTAGATCTCCTCATTTCTGATTTGATCACGCAGGAAAACTCCGACCATAGCCCTCTTCGTTGCACTTTGGGTAAGTTAGAGTTTTTTTATTAGGCCTATTGTGACGTACTCAGTACCGTATATCATCACTGGTAACACACATTAGTCCAAAGACTTTCGTATGGAGACACTGAAATAAATTACATAAACATTGAATACTAAAAGAATCGCTTAGTAGAAACAGTTATAACTATCCCAGTGTAGCCATCTAGAACATTTCATAATACAGCTTCATAATTTTTAATTACCTTCACCTCAAAAAAAAGATAAATGTAAATCAGGAAAACTCATACACAGTATTTAATCCACAATAAAATAATATTGAAATAATATAGATATTTAACAAAATCACCCAAATCTTAAACGAGTATTGTTGATGTCAGACCAGTTGTTAAAATATCTGAATTTATTTCCTAGGTATTTAAATAGTGGTAGAATAATTTATGATCAAGAAAATATTTTTTTCTGAATTCTTCTCAAAATAGAGAAGACAATACGCCGAGGTACAGAGGCAGTTCCATAGGGCATCGCGCAACTGTCTTAGATAATATCGCTCCTACCATCAAGTGAATGTAATAAAAGGCTAAATCTATACAGTATTAAACAACAAAAGAAAATAAACATTTAATACAATAAACAGAACTTCTGACAAAATGACCGCTACGAACGGTCGAGACGAATTTAAAAGAAAAAAACCTACTTTTGATATAATAGACAAGTTTCCCACGGGTAAAGCTGTGTAATACGATATACGTACGTACCATATGGCGAAGTGGTATTTCGCCTCGTTGAATCAGGCCAGTGCAATGTTGTTGTTATTATTGGCAATTTTTTGAGTAGATCAGCGAAACAAATGCGTTATACTGTACCATAAGTAGAATTACAAACTTGCATACAAGTACCTAGAATAAAATATGTCATCAGTAATCGTATCTGCATGCAAATAGACCGGTGAAATCATCTTGATAATACGATATTATTTGCGGTCAGAATGTAATCCATCAAATATCAAAATTATCAAGCGTATTTTACAAAACCATCGATCGAATCATATATTTTTTGTAGCTACAACGGTGACACAAACTGATCTTAACCGATGGATGTTCTTTCACCAGTTCCAAGGAAAAAAACAAACAGATTCTTCCAACTTCATGGAATAGAGTAATTCCCACACAACACAAAATTATAGCAGAGTGAGTCATTTAAGAAAATGATCCAACGAGTTACTTTCAACACTACCAACATGCGAAAACATACCATAAGGAAATATTGTAAATTGGCTTATTGTAAAATGATTGATTTTTAAAGCGGAAACATAATAATATCAGTCATTCGTATACAGCAGTAATTTTATCTATTTATCTCTTTACATTAAAAATTCACAGCTCGTATAAAATAGACATACAAACTAAACCGATACATAAAATAAAGAGCCAAAATTGAATTCCTCATTTTTTTAAACTAATTATAAGACTATGTTTACATGTGTATGTGTATGTTTATCGATAGGTTTACGTAAGGATATATGTCCCATGTAAATTTTATGTTTTTTTTTATCGCTAGTATATATTATCATTTATCTAGTTTAGGATAATTTGTGATGAATTGTTGTTCCAACCTATAAATATCTAACCTCGGCCCAACGTTTTAATCACATTTTCCAACTCAATTAAATTAATTTTGAATAAAAATTCAAGACACATTCGAAAACTTGACGCTAATTTTCCAGGAACTAGAAATATTACAAGCTTTTTTTATATGTTACCCCTTATTATTATACTAATTACTAAATACTAAAAAAACTAAATAGATATAAATGTATATACAATACTTATATCAAAAATACAATTTTTTTATTTCGTCTATCTTGGTGTACTTTTTATTTTCGAAAATAATTAGGGTTTCACGTAAAAAAAAAAACTCATACAAGTTTAAATAAAATATCCTATTGAATACACAGTTTTACGGGCAAGTGCATGAATTTACGAGAAATATATTTGCGTAATACTGCAAAAAAAAAATTAAGATTCCGTATAAAAAAACAAAAACGTAGTAAAGAATATATGAATCGCGGGCTCAGCCGCAGGGGCACAGCTAGTAGTATAATAAATGTACAAAGTATACGGGGTTGCCTTCCATAAAACTCCCAAATGTCCGCGTAGACATTTAATATTTAATTTAACAAAACATACCTACGGTTTGAAAAAAGAATCCTATAAATCGGTTTATTGCTTCTCGAGTTATAAGCCAACTAACCGACAGAGATAGAGAGAGATAGACGTTGACTTTTATATAATGTAATAATACAATAAACATAGTTTTAAAAGCGTACCAGAAGAAGCCATTAAAGTGAACGTTTACATGTCGAGTTAGTGCTCACTTCTCAGACCGGTAAGTATTTAAGTAACTGCAGTGGAAGAGGAAAACCCTTATCCATTGGTTAGCTTAGCTCTGGAACTCAACGACAGCAGGGTTCAATATTTACTGAATGCATGTTTATTTAAACTATTAAACAAAACCAATGTAAATACGATTACCTTCATATCTATTTAGTAAAAAATAATAATTTTGACATTATCAATAGACACTCCAATTTTATTTATTAGTATAGATATATTTTAAAAAGTATGAAAATAATATTCAACACGAGTGAAGCGATGATGCGGGCGCGGGTATGCCCTCTCGGCTCGTCCCGTGCATAACCCCTGTAACGGCGTTAACAGTAAGTAATGTGAACAATAAAAAAAAACTTTATAAAATAACCATTTTATATCTTTATTTTCTTATATTTTATAAAAGTTATAAAAAAATGCTAGCTACAATCTTATAAATCAAGCGGGCACAGCTAGTTTGATATAAACAAAGAATAACGTTTTCTTCTGTACTTGTTAAATAATTTCTAATTAGGTATACTTTTTGAACTAAATGTTTAAGTTTATTTTGCGAAATTCCATCAGACGAAGTTAATACAATATCCAAGTAAAATTTTCGTCTTCAGCCATATTAGCTTTTAAATAATAATTCTTATGTGGAAAAATAAATAAATTGAATAGGTTATTAACCTTATAAATCGTTTTACAAAAACTAATTAATTATCTATGTACATTGACCTTTTAAAACGTCAAAATAGAGATTGGTACGGCCTTGGCGAGGTCACATACCTATGTTATGTCGGATTTTTTCACACATTTACCTGACATTTGGAAATAAACCTTAATGTTATCGATTCAATGTGTAATTCAAGTTGTAAAAATATATAATATTCTCCTTCCTTATAGGATAGAATTGCTGAAGGTTGTTGTCGCTAAGTAACAGAATTGAACGAAACATAAAGAAATTATGTACCTACACAACTTACTCATTCACGTACCGTAAATATAAAATAATTGTAAATTAAATAAGTTTGTATCTGTTTAGACAGTATTTGCTTTCATAGTAATTTTTCTCTAATAAATATAATTTACTAAGTACATATGAAAGTATTTACGATACCTATAACAAAAAAACTATTTTTTACATTTTTGTCTGTCTGTTTGTTCTGTCTAATCTCCGGAACGGCTAAACCGATTTTGACGGGACTTTTTTTGATAGATAGCAGAAGTTACTCCGCGTGACGCGTGAAGATGAAAAACAACATTAATATAAACTTACATGTAATTTTTTTACAATACTGATTAATTGGTACTAAAATATATTTATTTACAACTTTACAATTCACGGTAAGTACTTCAATTTTTATACTATACTGTATAGGCCAAGCGCTTTGACAACAAACTTTCCTAATGTTAAGTGGCAGTGTGCCCCAAGATTTCACCTAATCCTAGAAGTAACCTAGAAGAAACCCAGCTATAATTGATGCTTGGTGACAGGTTTAAAAACTTGATATTGATAACTAACCAGCAGATATTACAATATGCCATATCACAATACTAAGATTTCATGTTAATGTTTTCAATCATCGGTCATTATAGAATAGAATAGTTAGATTCGCCATTATCACCTCATCCAAACACCCAGGGGCTCCTTTCAACAACCTTCCTTGGCCCAAGACGTGTTCTTTCATGCACTAGTGTATAATATGCACCCCAACTACAAGCAACACCTGCACACTATGCCCCAGTACAAGGGTTCTATAATGGACCTTTAAATACGTAGTTTTCTTTAAAACGTTTTTTTAAAACGAATTTTCGTTTCGGGATACCAGCTCAAGTTGAGGTCCGTACCCCTTTGGTGCCTTTGCACTAGTTGCCAATCACCTGGCTGAGAGACCTGAGCGCTCGCCTAAAAAAACGGTGGTTATCTCAAATCTCATCCAATCCAGCAATTCATTCTTTATTTAACTGTGCACTTTAATTTTGAATTGAAATTTTATACATATATCTCTCCTCGCTCGTGACTTATTAAAATCAAAATCAAAATACAAAAAAATCTTTATTCAATTTAGGCCCTAAGAAGACGCTTATGAACGTCTAAAACACTACCACTGGTTTGGAAAACAACCCAGTGGAGAAGAGCCGGCAAGAAACTCGATCTGGTTCTTTTTTTTATAAATGTAATATATATCATTTTTTTTTTTTGTATAAAAAACTAAACAAATCATAGTCTTAGCTAATGTTAGCGGAAGCACAGAGATGTGGGTTAATTCCAGACATAACTATCGTTCACGTAATGATACACCCTGTAATAACCTTTTGACATTAAGACTTGCTTGACATAATACTTGAACTTATTGTCAGGTAAATCGGTAATGTTATTTGGGATCTTATTGTAAAACTGAATACTATTACCTATAAAGCTTTTATTACACTTACTTAACCTAAAGCGTGGGACGGTCAACTTGTCTTTATTTCTAATATTACAATTATGACGATCATTCACTAATTCTTTATTATAGATTATAAGTGTGCTTTCTAAACAAGTACCAAGTATTTATTACATAAATAACACAATGGGTTCGAATTAGCTAACACATTTTCGTCAACAAAAATCGTCAACTCATTCAAACAATATTACCAGAGCTCTCCTTAATTACAAATGTGGAAGAATGACGCAGGATCCGCTACCATTGCCGAATGGACGGCACGAATCACACCTACATACCGTTTTCTCATCGGACAATAGCAACGGGAAAAACTATTATAAGCTCGGGATATAAGGTGCGTTATTAGTTCAAGCGTTAAATATTTAAAAAAAAATTAAGTAAAAAATTATTCATAATTTAAACGCTTTGTTTGCTTGTAAAGAAAAATGGCAATGATGTTGCCAATGTATTACAATAAATAATTTAAAAAATTAGATACGGTTGTAAGATGTTAAGAAGTAATGATGTGTACCAGATTGCGAATCAATCGGTTAACAGAAAAATGCTAAATTTAACGCATACAAGACAGAAATAAGGAAACAATGTTAATATAATAAATACATTTCATATTAAAAATCCTTTACAATAGAATGTCTATTTCACCGTTTTCAAAATTAACGAAGCAGATTAATAAAGTAATTATATATTGACGTAAAAAGTGCATTTTATAATTAATTATTTTGAAGTCGGTTTTGTTTTTAACTAAAAAGGTGTTTAATGTACCGAATTTGGTTATTTAATTTTCTCTTAAGTCTAGCGAAAAAAAAAAGTGATGCTGCCGGAACACACCTATTGGTATTTGGCGACAGGTTTTCAAACTTGCGGGTGGTAGATAACCACGTGGGCATTATTAAAAAATGCCATACCACCATGCTATTGTTTCCTCACAATGTTTTCTTTCACCGAAAGGTCAGGTTGATTTTTATGGTAGGATAGGTGGGGCTCTCGAACGCGCGTCCATTGACGCGGAATCCGGCCACATTATCCGCTGCGCCATCATCGCATTAAAACATCATAATATAATAAAGTATTGTTGAAAAAATGTATAAAAAATAAATTAGATAAAATATATAGTGACAGTCATTTGAAAATAAATATTTTAATTATAATAGTCCTATACTTCATGATATTCCCGCTATTATAGGCGCAATACACCGTGAGTACGAAAAAATAAGTCTCGCGAACTTTCCTCGAGGGGCTTTATCTCTTCTTAGGGTTGACACTCGCCACTTTCCGTCATTTTGATTTGTTGAGCTCGGGGACACACCTCGGGCGGCAAACTCTGAGAAAAATTATTAATAATAAGTGAAAAGTTCTTTCTAGTTTTATTATCGGGTTATTTCCTTTGTGATTGCATAGCAAACTTACAGTGAGGGCTGTCACTATTAGAAGTGTTAGTTTTCTTAGAAAGAAAGTCTATTAACTAAAGTAAACCTGGTATGGGTGACATTAATAACTTAATCTAACATTTATTTTCAATGTGAGTTGTATATTTTGTTTTTTTTTTTTTGTTTCAAAATATATTCAATCAGCAAACGACACGATGGCAAATCATAATGAAATTTTGTATATAAATCGACTGAATTCTGTAGTAGGATATTTAATATTTTTATTAAGTTATTACTAAAGTTTCATTTACTTCTAACGAAACATAAATGCAACAGATATTGCCGATCCACTTTTTAAGGACAAATTCGTTGATTTTAACATATTAAAGGCAAAGCAAAAAAAAGGTACATTTAAATGTATGTAATGTAATATATACTATGACCTTTCATACGGTATGAATCGAAGTAGTTAGGCTAGTAAGCTAGTAAAGATGAACGAAAAACGACTGCATGCAGCACAAATGCGATTGTTGAGATGGATGTGTGGGGTAACAAAAATGGATAGGATCAGAAATAACGACTACCGAATAGATGAATGGATTATGTGAGTGAGAAAGCAAAAGGGGTGAATGAGAGACATAATGACTAGATGTCATACTGTATTGACCCTAAATAGCAATTAGGTACTAAGATGGTAGAAAGTGAGAAGTCTCTAAAAATTTTAATTTTCTTCCATATATAACAATCAACTGTAATGACTATGAAATACAAAATCATGTCAACATTCCTCCAATACGGAGTCAAGAAATAATATTAATGATCTCAGGGAACGTTTACACATCATCGTAAAATAAATCACATCCTAATCGTTATTATAAGAGCGCGCTAAACGCGTCACTAAATATTAATCGGCACGCCTATCTTAATCGACGTACTTATTCCGTTTAAATATCGAAAAGCGATCCACGATCCATTACAGTAACGATAACGTTTGTCTCCGAACGTATTTCGAATAATGTTTGTGCGAGCGAGCGACGCGACGCTACTACGTTAAGATCAAAGATGGCGATTAACATTGTCACGAATGAGTGTTATTTTTGAAATGTTTTCGGGATTATTGTGTAATAAAATATTGTGATTTTCATTGTCTCTGTGTAACTTAAATAGGAAAGAGATGATAAAAAATGGTATTTTATTTAGGAAATACGTTTCTAAGAAACACATATAATTATGTTTTGTCAATAAGAAATTAGAACTTTTGTTATAATTATTCACAATTCTAATTTCTTCTAATACAACAGACGACAAAATATAATATTTGTTTACTTACAAAGACTTAAATATTCTAAATTATTATGTGCTCCAGTATTAATGATAAACGGATCAATAAATGTTATACTCGTAAATAAAAAGATCATACAATTTTGAGCGTTATAGTAATCACAATAATTTATTTACGTATAAAATGTTATCAAATATATCATCAATAATATTTCTACCAATAGTTTCGGAATGGACAGCATAATAGTCTGAAAAAGTCCGTCCATCAATCAAGATTTGATTTAATAAAATATTCTATATCTATCCACCAGCAATAATTGAACCGCAAATTCTTCTATCTTGAAATACAAACAATACATTGAAAAGTTAATCTAACAATCCTTTCTTTTCATCTTCATTCGAATAGTGAAAACAAAATCATTTTTACCACCTATACGATATTACGTCTCCTTACGTCAAACCTCATTGACGCACGCAATTGTCGAAACACCTTGTATGAAACAAATGGTTACGTATTCGACTCACGTTCGCCGGAGATCGTAATAAGGACACCGCCAACATTCGGTTAAGGCTACACGTGCGTTGATATTACAACCGGATACCTCTCAGCTCTTATTATTCTGCCGCCTCGCCAAGAACTGATAGATATATCAAATAATTTTAAAATCTTTACAATTTCATTTCTTTCCCATGAATTATAATAACACTCTTTCGTTCGTTGTGAATTAATTTTTTATATTTATGTGAACATTTTAATACAAAATTGTGCCAGTGGTCACTATGAGTGAGATTATTTTAGTATTTACATTGTGACATTTGCTACATAAAGAGAATTTGTTCTTGGTTATAAGTTATTTATCACATGGATTGAAATTGTTCATTAGCTACAAGCAGTTGTTGTAAATAATCGTAAACCAATTCTAATTTTTATATGAAAATAACCATATACCTTGTATTTTACTATTTTTATGATTTGTATAATCAGATTAAGAATACCTCACAATTTGAATATTAATTTTCATTGTCAATTAATTAATTATTTTCATTAAGACTCTTAGAGGATCTTTTAACTAATCATTCGGTTATATTTCTGAATATATCTAATTATGTCAATTTCTCTCCTTTATTCACCTACTAATCATCTAAAAATAACCTGGACTGATTGATAGGCATGATTATTGGTAACGTGTAGGTGAATTTAAATATAAAAGAGTCGTTTTGTCTTTATATTTAATTAATAGTGCAAAGTGTTATATGAAATTAGAAAGTTGTCTTACGTTAACAAACCTAGAACTAGTCGAGGTAAGTTAAAATATTTAAGTTCAGGACACCTAAAGCGACCGCGCCGGCTCTAACTTGTCTAATGAAAGTTAATAGTTAAGCGCTTAGGTTAAGTGACTCAAGAAACAAGTTTGAAATTGCTTCTGTTTCTGCACTCTATTCGTGCATAACGAACAGTATAAGATTTATGATTATTTGTTACATGTTACAAATGTTACAAAATGATTTTGTGTTAGGTGTAAAATATACATAAAAATGAAAACAAATTTCTTTTACGGCTATCCCTTACGTTTGTGATCTACAAACGCCTTTATTTGATAATTAGCGACACGCCCCGGCTTCGCAAGGGCAAAAATTTAAATCTCTAATTAAAATAAATATTATTGTACACTATGTTACTCAATGTCAATTTCGCTTTCTGCAATTGAAAGAATTTTTACAATCAGTTTAGTCATTTTTAAGTGTATCTATAACAAACAAAAATTAAATGTTACATCTTTGTATATATACTAGCTGTGTGCCCACGGCTGCGCCCGACTTTCATAAATTCTTCACTGCATTTAATTTTTTTTAATACGGAACCCTAATATTTTTTAGTACTAAGATAAAGTAAAAATATTTCTCATAAATGCAAGTACTTGCCCGTAAAACTGTGCATTGAATCGGGTTTTATTCAATCATATATAAGTTTCAATTTTTTTATGCGGAACCCTAATTATTATCGAAAATGAAAAGTAGCCTAAGTTACCCGGAGTAACTTGAGCTATCTATCAAAAAAGTCTCGTCAAAATCCGTCCAGCCCTTCTGAATATTACCAGAAACAAACAGACAGACAAAATTTTTAAAAATTGTAATTTTGGTATGGGTATCGTATAGACATCAATAACTATCAAAAAAATAATAAAAACGTTACAAACAGACACTTCAATTTGTTTTATTAGTATGGATTATAGATAGATCAGTAAGTAATTTTGTTTGAATACAGTGCGTGTTACATTTTAATAAATACACTAGTGTTAACTCACGTAGTGAAGTAATCGTCATGTTCATTTAGTTTATCAAACGAACCTCATTACCCAAGTTAACTACATAACGCAATATGTCGTCGTAACACCCTGCCATCGGACGTGACTTGATACCTTAAACCTACAAACCGCACCTTTCTTGTAAAGATTATTCAATTACATAAAAGATGTTGTGGCCTGTAGAAATTTATGCTATTTCTTGTTATACAGTTTTTTCCTATTAGACTAAATGCTGTTAGTCGCTAGGGCATTGACAACTTCACCGAACTTTTTGAACGAACGCTTTAGGCTCTCAGCCAGAGATATGGTAAATTGCGACCAAAGCTTGAGTCGTGAATTTCGCTAAAAAAATCGCTACAAAATCACGTGCATGCGGTAACATCCTACTGATTGCGATACCAAAATGATTTACTTATGTTTGAGCGGTTAGCAACCGCAATCAGATACGGCGAGTTGATCAGAGTGATTCGCTTAGGCGCTTCGTGATTCTTGATTATACAACTGCATTTACTGTGGTATTTATAAATGTTTTTTTTTAAATATAATGTTAATATTTTGAATGAGAATAATTTTAACTGAATTCATAATTTAACAATTGATTTATAACCGATCATATCGGTACACGTTAAGTCATAATTAATAGAGAATAGAATAGAATGAAGATAGAATAGTTAGAGGTTAGGAATATCGATTCGATGTCTTCAGGTTTTGGCATCGGTATGCACCAGTATATATTTCGTTTTTTTTTTTTTTATCTTTATTTTTAACGAGAGTTTATTCGTAAACATCATGTCACCTTCAAACATTCAATACTTTATATAAAGCCTATGTTTATTTCTAATACCTGAAATAATGACAAAAAAAAAAACAATTCTTCGCCCTAATACCGACGTCTACCAAATCATAAATTGATTTGGTTTCTTTCGATATTGGGCGAGCAAACAATACATTGCACAAGCCAACGTCATAATTAATTTTAAATATTTGAGATTCTCTTTTATTCATTCAACATTTAATTTATGTAACGGAATATGGCCTGAACGAATTCTTAAAGCCATTTCGAAATGTTGTGTTTTTATTCATTTGAACAGGTCATCTAGTGGCCGAAGAGGAAACAAACTGAAAAAATGCTGTTTTCGTATTATCTGTCAATTCTTTACCGGCCGGTATGTTATTATAATGGTGAATAGATAGCACAAAAATATAACAAAACCATATATATCTATAATATCCTTTAATTCCTCAAAGGTATATAAATTAGATACGTAAACGAAAATCACACTAAATGAAGGAAATAGAAGGAAATGTGGTAAATGGCGCGCGGATGTCTTTTATAGCCGATAGACGGCGCTTCATTAGTTTTTTATTGTCACTGACCTACTGTAATCATTGAGTTTGGTTTGCCGATGAGGGTTGTTATATTTCACATCTAGAAAAATGTGAAATGCTAGGTATTTCTTTTATCCATAACAATATGATATTTATTATTAATAAATCGGTAACATCTATATTGCTACCCTATTTAATAATATTTACTCATATATTATATACCTGATGTGTCCCCCCCCCCGCAGCTTCGCCCGTGTTTTATATAATATAGCTTTTAATTTTTTTTGCATGGAACCCATTTTCCATTTTCCTAATTTTATTTTTTTATTAAGATAAAGTTAATACATTTTTTACAAAATCAAGTACTTGAAAACAGACGATTACAATTTTTGGGTTATAATTTTTTTAAACGGAACCTTAAATAATAACATTCAGCATAAATATTTCTCACAAATTCAAATACCAGCCAGTAAAACTTTACATTAAATCTGTTTTAATTAAATAAGTTTTTTTACTATTTCATGAGTTTTTTTTTTATACGGAACTCTAATTATATTGAAAAAATAAAAGTAGCGTAAGTTACGCGGAGTATTTTCAGCTACTTGCCAAAAAAAGTCCCATCAAAATCGGTCCAACCGTTCCGGAGATTACCTGGGACAAACAGACAAACTTAGTAAAAATTGTCATTTTGATATTACGAATAGACAATTCATTTATGCGTTACGTAAATTTTATATTTTTGATTTTTTTTTTGTATATCACAATAAGTTTTCTTGTGTAAAAAATAATATCATTAGATTAACAATATTTTATGTAAGAATTTTCGTTGTGATAGAACAATTAAACCGAATATGAACCCACAATAACTGTATGTTTTTACGCGTCACTTTTCGTCATAACTAAGAACATATTTATACTCATCTAATATAAGCTATAATCAAGGTAGATATAGGCAGGCATGATGATAGCGATCGGCGATTTGATTCTAAACTATTAGGTGACGTCATCTTTCTTAGGCAACGTCCAACTTTAATTTTGTCTTTAACGTCAGATAAGGGGCAGTCATTGTGCAGAGTTCGAACTAATAAAACTTTTTATAATAAACATCATGACTACATTAGTAATGTATCACGGAATTTCAGTCATTTTTATTTGCGATCCTGTGTGTGCATTTTCATCTGAGGAACAATGCGAAAAATGCAAACAGCGTGTACATATTAAGCTTCTACCAAATGTTAGAATTGAATTTCAAGGAATACCTAAACAGAGCAAAGTCACGTAATGTTGTAAGCCAGAACTACCATTATTCTGTACTGCATATTTTCAGTAAAATAAATATTAAATTTGATCAAACTCAATTTTATGCTTTACATTTATAATGTTTACTTCCTTTGTTTGCTTTTGTTTAACCATTTTTTTAAATACTGTCACGGCAAAATGACAGTACATTTCATCCAGTACAGACAGTACATCCCGGCCTGCATAAGCGTACATATTACATTTGAAGGACCCAATGTTGTAGTAACGAGGAAACAGCGACCGGAGACTGTTCTACAGATTTATAGTGCCGCAGAGGTAAGCTGATGCAAACTTTGTGGTTCGTGCGGGGATGAAAGATACCGTATAACTGTAGTTCTGTAGCCCAGCAAGTGTGGTCCTGTTCTGAAAACGAAAGAAGGGGATTAAATTAAACAGCTCCTCAAAGCAGTCACCAAGATAGATACGGTAGAACACGATCAGCGAGGCAACGTCCCTTTCGGCTGTAGTGGGTCAATAAAATATGACTTATTTTTTATACTCCATTGGCTCAACGCTTTGACCACAATCTCTTCAGATTTTAAATGACGATAATCAAGTGATAATGCCGGAACACACCTGTAATTGATTATTAGAAAATGGCCTACCACCATGCTATGGTCTCATCAAAAAGTTTTCCTCCACCGAAACTTCAGCCTCGTGATGAAATAAGATAGATTTGAAACTACTGCATCGATGCAGTATGCGAATATTGAGTTATCATCGCAATGTTAAATTGTAGCCGATATTATAGAGAAATTATGTCCAGAAAAAATATATTTATTTATTGTAACATCCATCGAATGCTTTGATTTATTGTGAGACTCGATTATCTACACAGGTATTTCGGTGGTAATTTTACGATTCAGAATAAACTATATTTTTAAAAGGTTGTCCTTAATATACACTAAAGAATGGTTTTCCTAGCCACAGCAGATTCCTTTTTGTCGTCTGCAAAGCAGAGACCTCATCTACCCAGTGTTTAAGGTTCCAATAGAGTTCCACTGTAACTGGTAATTCTCTCTTCCCTTCGTTAATTGAACTTTGGAAAAAGTAATAACAATTTTACTGCCCGCGATGCATTCTGCAAACATTAAAATGTAATCTTTCAGATTTGAAACTTTTAAAGACATAAAATGCACTTTATTAGTAAAGTCGTAAAACTTTTTTTTATATTTTATCCTGTTTCTAAGATTTGTGACCTCTTTATTAGATAGTTTAATGTTGAACTTTAGTTTTATGCGCTTGAATTATGATAGAATACAAAACAAAACCAAAAAATACTAAAATCCCATTTTCCGAGAATCGGACAACGCTCCTAAAGAAGTTTTTACTTCAAAAATTATGAACAGTTTTTTATAGTCGAATTCCGATCACCGTGTAAACTATAATAGTTAGAATAACACTTTCAAGGTACTGTATACTAGCTGGTGCCCGCGGCTCCGCCCGCGTCTCGCATGTTCTTTAAGTGTGAGTGCAAAAGTACATATAAAATTTTATACCTAACCTAAAAAAAATCAAATGAATTAAGAAAAATGAGAGTCTTTTGTTTTTATTAGCGGAAAAAAAAAAATGTACATAAGAGTAAATCGAAAAAATAGCTTATCATCATTTACGAAAAATTCCGCGTCGAAGGGATGGACCCGATATGTTCAGTAGTTGTGAGGTGATGGTGCGAACCCCATTTTGCTTATACATATATATAAATAGATATCACAATTTAATAATTACATCATCTAAATTTAACTAAACGCACACGCGAATTCCGTTCGCTTTAAATTGATGTTCACAATTAAATTAACGCCGGTGTGCTTAAGCGTTAATTACCATCGTCTCAGATACGACTTCATTACCGTGGATCTGGTAAATCATTAGTTATAACGACTTGTGTTTGTGTGTGTAAGTGTGTGTGTAGAAGAGGAGGCACAACTTCTAAACTCATTACCGGTGTCATCAAGCTTAACGGCCGGGCTCTGAGCGTCGCGGGTGACTATCATTATTACTTAAAGCTAGATTTAGGCCGGGATTATCACTACAGGAACTAGGAAAATGTCTGTTTAGATACATCAACGACGGGATTTTGTATAAGAACTTTTATAAATTTATTACATATCTATGTTGACTCTATAGTATATAACTATAAGTTGAATAGAGTACTTGTGTAGTGTTTTGTTTATTGAAGACTAGCGATCCGCTCCGGCTTCACAAGGGTATATGCAAGAGCTATTCTGTGATAACTTTTTAAAGTGAAAAGTAGTTTTTGAGTTTATCCAATACAAAAAAAAATAATAGTTTTATTTCTTTATAGTATGGCATGCAACAGATTAAGCGTAATAATATAATTAAGTATCTATACAGACTTTTTTTTTTTCAATTAGTAAGATTCAGAGATGTAAAGGTTTAAAGTGTTTAGTGTGGAAACAGAGGGGATGCTCTATCTCTTTCCCGCAACGCGAATTTGAATGAAACACATTAGTGTGACGCCATATTGCAGTATATTACTTAAAATTCTTGTAAATTCTTTTTTTCGATCGACTCTAATATTCCTTTCAATGATCAGCATTATTTATGGTTTTTTTTTTTTACAAAATAAAAAAAATCATAGGCAAACGTCCTTATTATTATAATCGTTCGTAATCGTGATTCTGCTCGTATAATTTGTTTTTACGCACAGTTATATCTTTAAAAATAAAAGCGTTTTATGCTAATTATCGTAACTGTATCTACTATTGTTTTTTTACCTTTTTTACCTTTGTTCAATACTGAACTTCACATATCAAAATATAGACCAAAATCTGTACAAAGAAATACACTTGTGCTTCAAATAACGAATGATGTAAATCGGTTTAGTATATCTTCTGTTACAAGTCAACTAACGAACGGAGAGAAGGCGGAGAAACAGTTTCTTAGGTTATATGAAAGAACATTTATCGCTTCAATGACAGTTCAAAGAAGGTCAATGTTGAAGTTTATCAACTTTAGTGACAAAAATTATTAGTGGTTACAGTTCCGTCGTAACCAATTTGATTGATGTCTTTCATGTTACGATGGGATCAGGGGGCATTCTCGCGAAAGAAATCTCATTTCTATCATTTATAATAATAATGCATTAGTTTTAAATAAATTATCCTTTCTTAACATTTTTAGTAGCCACCTCTCTATATATAATATACTAGAAATGTAAATAGAAGGTATCGGAGCACATTCTGTTCTGAATTTCATAACCCTTTCCTTATAATCCAAGAGCGCGCGATATTAAATAATAAACTTGTAGTATTATCGTCGCCCCCGAAACTTGCCTAATAAATAGTTGGACCTAGTTTGTGTCATATTATATTATATGAGTACATTACATGTACTTACATGTAAATTTATTTGGTTACCGCCTTTTATTTTCATGAAATCGTCTTCGATCAAACGGAATGTGATTATTTTTATAAGTCCGCGTTTCATATGCTATTTAGGTGCGATTGAAAATGTACATTTGATTTATATCTAACCTAAAAAAACAAATGAATGAAGAAAAATAATAATCTTTTATTAAAGGAAAAAATGTATACAAGAGTAAATCGAAGGAAAACACAAGAAAGAGTTGATGAAATTTAAAAAATATACAGCCAAGTACGAAAAATTCCACTCGTGATATGTACAGTAGTTTTGAGGTGATGGTGCATCAAACGAACCCTATTTTCCTTATATATAGATATGCAGTATGTCATGAAACCGTAAGAACTGACATAATGATATCATTCTAATTATCTTAATAATGCTGTAAAAAAAATGATTACGTATTCCGTTTGCAAGATTGAAGTATGAGGTCGTTAAAGAGAGTGTAAAGTGATCAAGGTCGGATAAAGAAAGCTGCGTAAGGTCAGTGTTACGCAAGGTATTTGTATTATAGCTGATCGGTTTGTATTGGTAGAGGTTGTGTGGAGGTCCCTTCGATGAATACGTAATAATGTAGGTATGAACGAGAAAGGGAATTAAGTTATATTATTGGGCAAAAAACTATTCTTTTTTTACTTCATGCTTAATATTAATAGTAATCTTTTATTTGTAATATAATACAATAAATAAAGGGGTAGGTTATACTCCTCGGTCTTCTGTATAACCTTTTTTTTTTTTGACGAGGGTTATGCATTACCGCTCTACCCTTACCAATTGCATTAGGAGGATCAAGTCCTCCCAATGCAAATGGTAAGGGGGTGTGGAGGGACGTCTCCACACCAGTCTGGGACTCACCCGGCGAGATGTGCCGGAAATACCCACTTAACACCCCGGGGCCTCCCACCGCATTTTAGGGGGACGATACGGGATCGCGATTGCATTCACCGCGTCGCCTCCTGCGGCAGACCCAACTGGGCCTCTTCCATTCTTTAGCCCTTGAGGATGGGGGGGGGAGATTGTTGATGCCTGACCCACAGGCTCTCTCCCCAATCTTCTGTATAACCTGGCGTAACGTATGTTTATGGTCTACAGTGCTAAAGCCTTTTCGAAAGCCTACTTGTTTGGGAGGCTGGGAGTCTTCAAACCTGTTCGTGAGAACTCTCGAAAACATCTTATAAACATGACTCAGAAATGAGATGGATGGGACAATAGGGTTATTACCTTTTTTGAGAAAGAGGATTAGCACACTACTGTGCCACGCCTGTGGTATTTTTCCCTCAAGTTTGACGAAATTAAAAAAACTTCTGAAGGACCTCAAAGATCGACTTTCTACCCGCCTTCAGCAGCTCGTGTGTTATTCCGTCATCACTTGGCACCTTGTTGTTTTTGAACTGTTTGAGAACCGCTCGAATTTCGTACAGGCTGATCTCTATAACTTTAGTTTGAAAACGATTGAATAAATTACAAAAATATCAGAGGAAACAGAACCTCGTTTTTGTTGTAATAAGAGTGGTCACATAGGTCAGATATAAACATAAATAAACCGATAATAAACAAAAGAGACGTAAGTAAGTTAACACACATTAACCCTTATCCCGAATAACAAGGCGACGGTTGTTAACCCGAAAATACGCATGTTAACTTTAACACGCGAATTAGAATAAAGTGGGTAGTAAATTATTGTCATGCCACCGGTTAAGCTCCGTTAAATTCGTTATACGGGCCGTATTATAGACTATGCGTTATTTGCATTTTTATGTTTGTATGAAATGTTATGTAAAGTGACCTTTGTTATTATTTGTTATAATTTTGCTATTGAACGTACAATGTTTGTATGTAAATTCTATTAGTCATTTTACCATTATGGATAACCCTGTTTATTTTATTTTTTTGGAATTAAGTTCCTTATGGGCCCTGCGGGGGTGTACCCTAACTGGCAAAAATCGTCCGTAACGTTAAAAAATAGCGTAAGATTTTTATTGTACATTATATGGTTATTGTAGCTATAATTAAATTTCAGAAAAATAGATATCGCTTCCATGGCGCAATTATTTAGTGCGTTCGGCTATTAACAGAAAGGTTTCTGGTTCGAGCCCACCTGAGGGAGTGTTTTATTTTTATTTTTCCGTATATAAAATTTTCCATTACTCAATACTAACATCTCACTTTTAATATTTATTTTACATAAAGTTTATTTATATATAAATAGTTAATCATAAAACACTTCAGTATATTTATCTTCTCTGTATATTTTTTGTTTAATATTGACGTACTTTAAAGTTATTTAAATAACATATTTAGAAATAAATTATTTTTACAAAACAAGGTTTTTTGAATAAACATTTTGATCGAATTTCAGACACTACGCAAATAAACTAGTTATACTTGACACATATTTTGTTTTTCTTTCCTTTTATGTATAGTCTATGTATGATGGCTATACAGTGTCTAATGTATAGTCTACGTGATGACTGTTATTATTATTGCAGTTTGCTATTATTATTATAATATCATATTATTATTATTCATGTAAATAGCTGTTTCTTTGTTTATTATTGTATTAGAAATAAGAGATGGCGCTTAATCTTATAATATTAAATCGGATTCTCACCGAAGTAATTTGTTAAACGTTCAAAGTTCGAACACTAGATAGCGTCGCATAATGTTTAATTAATAAGGTATCATCATAATTTAAGATATTTTCTTCACAACGAGTCATTTTCTAATGATTACATGTAAGCCTTATATAGTTTTGTTTTTGTTTTTCTATTTCTGTTTTAACTAAGAACTTCGTTCCTGACGAGGATCACCCAAACGCACAATTTTTGTTACTTTGACCACAATCTGAGCTATTGTTATGTGAATGTGTGGTCCTGGTATTGGTAAACACTCACCCCAGAGGTACTCGCAGAGGGAACACGCTTATTGGTGCTTAGTGACAGGTTTTCAAGCTTGAGAGTAGTAGCTACCTGACCTGACCCCCCAATGCCGTTTGAGGAGCAGCCTTATGCCGGGACTGTTCCTATCCGCTTGGTATCCTCTCTTGCATCCCCCCGAACCGAAGGGCTACTGGGTAAATGGATTTCTCCATGTAAAAAAGTTGAATATTATAATAATTGTAAAAAGTACATTTAGATAAAAAAAAAACAGTGTGTGTGCATATTGTATAGAAGGGAGGAGTTATGCTTACTTCCTTGGCGGGAATATTTTAACCGTATTGAAGAGAGACAAAAGTTCGGACAACACAATTAAATAAAAGTTGAAATAAATAAAATAGTGACATAGACAAACTATATTAAATTAACATGTATATTTCAAAAAAGTTATTTACACAATGTTTCAGAAGATTTTATTTTAGTTTCATCAATCTCCACAGTGTATTAGGTTCATACTTGTACAAGTTCTGTTTAAAGTTAAAATTTCACTTTCAAAGTTTTCTTTTAACGCACCGATAGAAGTATAATTTCAATGTTGATAATTGCACGTTAATTTGCAACTTAAAGGTATTGATCAATTAAAGAATACACACATGCGGCAATCATAGAGTAATAAAACTAAAAAATACAATTTAGCAGTATAGATTAAGTTCTCTATGTTTTGCAGAAACAAAAGAACAAACGATGAGACCTGGAACTGAATAAAAACGACTGGCTGTTGAGTGTTAGATAATTAGTTTTCCTTATAAAAACCCGTAGTGTGAAACGCGAAGTGAGATGATAACAGAATAAAACTGAATCATGAGATAATTAAATAAAGTCTTGTATATATGCAGGGCTTTTTGCGACGATAATAATTAAATAGTGATTATTTTTGTTGTACTATGATGTAACAAACAATCACGAGGTCCATTTGCACTGCATTTTATAGTTATTCATATCCAACCTAAAACAATACGAGGTTGTATAAAAATTGAATAATTTCAAATGCTATCAATTATTTTCTACTCTCGTTTCATTAATGTATCAGTTTTAAATACAAGCCCAAATAGGTAGATCTCTATTGTCTCCATTTCAAATTATTACAGCTTTCGTATAATAGCATCAGTTATATAGTCATCTTTTTAATTAACGTCAAAAAGGAGGAGGTTATCAATTCGTCTGTATATTTTTTTTTTGTATGTTTGTGATTTCAATATTTTTAATGGTATTAAAACAAAGGATATATCGAAGTTAGCAGTAGTAGATTACTAAAGTAATTGTATAATTAATTTTTAGTGTATTTTTATAGTATATTCTTTAGAAGTCGGTTTTGTTTTTAATTTAAAAAGTTTTGTCGTCTATAAGATACGATATAGAAATGCTCAAACTAACAATCTATAAGCTTTACCAATTTGTATTTTATTGTATGCTTCTCTAACCTCTCGAAAGGTTACTAACTGGCCCTTAAACCCAGCGCCCGACTTTTTGTCTTAAGTACCTCCTGCACTTCATAAACGGTGGAAAACACAGACCTTTGTAAGCACGTGTCGTTTCTTCATAAAGGGCTCAATTTCCACAGTCCGTTAACATTACAAATGTAGATGTAATAAAAGGGTTTAAATTGTAATTAAAATGGCTGGAGGATCATTATATATGGCTGCCTATTACAACGAACCGTAACTTAAAAGTATTACTAAACCCACTCAGACAATCTTTGTATAAGCGTTTTTTTTCTCGTTTTAATGATTTTATTAACACAGTAGAAACTCGATTATCCGGCCCTCGTGTATACGGATTCGCGATTATCCGGACTAACAACCGCGATATTGCATGCGAAAACATATTGCAGATAAAGCAGATAAAGATTTTGCAGCGATGATAGCTTAGTTGGTAGTGCGATCGGGTTTCGCGTCAATGGACGCGGGTTCAAATCCTCCTATCTAACTCTAAAATCAGCCTGATTTTTTTGGTGAAGGTAAACATCATGAGGAAACCATATCATGGTGATAGGGCATTTTAAAATAATGACAGCCTGGGTAGCTACCACATGAAGCATTTCTGGCCTTGACAATAGCTCCCAAGTGGTTTGAAAAACAGAGAGTGCAATACTGTGAGTTTACAACAGACGAAACGAATTCGTGTATTAACAGCAATGGCTTACGTCAAATGCAAATTGCCAAATATTGTAAACAAATTATACGTACATATGTATGTACCTAAATGTTTTATTTCATGATTAAGGCTGCAGTATTTTAGCATGTATGCAATTTGAGAAAATATGTATGTACATAAATAAGTGCATACATCGTATGTTGAAAAATGTATGTCTTAACAATTTCTTAATAAACATTGATTTTCGTTGATATACTGTTATATATATATTTGTTGTTGCTTTTCTTCATACATTCGATTATCCGGATTTTCGATTATCCGAATGCCTTACAACAACAATTAATCCGGTTAATCGAGTTTCTACTGTACATGGTTATCTACATATTATAAGAATTATTATTCCAATTTTTACAGTTTTTATATAACAAACGCTTCGATTATATTTTTTTATTGATCGAACATGTTAAATTATTACATTTGTTCCGCATAATGTTAATATAATATCGTATGGATTACAGCAGAATGTTACGTTGCCTAACTTTTCAGACACTCTTGGTACGATTCAATAACGAAAGATATCTTTGGAATTCGATTATATGAAAATTATTCGTGAGACTTGAAAGGAGTGAACGTAAAAATAATAATATTGTAATGCCTATACACTGTCGATGAAATTGAATAAAATAAAAGTGAGGAAAGAATAAAAAAACGTAGTGAAAGCTATCAGTTACAAAGCTGTAAAAATATGACATAGATGATATGTTTGTTTCTTTCTAGGATTAAATAATTTCATAATTGACTTAATATGGTTATCGTTTCGTAAATAGATATTTTGTAAGATAAAATACATATTGATAACCCAGAATATCAAACAGTGGAAGACTCACCGGATGTGACACATATTATACAGGTATAAAAACATAGGTTATGAGTGATGGTGGTCATTCTAAAATATGACCCTGCCAAATATGCAACTCTGCTCAAATTTACTAAGCATTGAGTCATTTATTGTTTGAACTGATTATTCATTCGTAATATACACGTTCAATTCTTCTTGATATGTTTTTGTATCTAACTAAACGCGGTTACCTGAAGGTTCTTGACAGCTTCTCTACACATTAGGGTGAGTCCTGAATCCACTCAGCCTGAAGAATGTTAACTAGCACAAAGGCACCCGAACAGTACAATCCGTCGGTTGAGGTGTTACCTAAGTTGAAACTCCGTGAAATTTGCCCTAACCAACCCTACGGTAAATAAAAATATGAAAAAAAGTCCCTTACAGAACTCATGTCCCTTGCATATAGTGTGCAACTATGTGTATGCAGTATAATTCGTATGGATCTAGTGAATGGAAGATCGCGATAATGCGCTAGCAGCGGGGACAAGGACTCTCCATTTGGGGATAATTCTTTATATGGAAAATTCAAATGCAAAAGGTAGTACGGTGTGAGTGGCATCTCGTTGATATATTACAGTAAAAAGCAACGCATAGTAATTATACAACCAACCGCTCGATCTTCAGCTTGTACACGTAGCCATTAGAAAAGGGACACGAAGGGCTTGGTTATCTTTTAATTAACCCGTAGTACTTCTTTTTCATTAACATTTTTAAAGGGTATACTACAACACCATTATACGAGTGATATTTAAAACTTTTTTCGCTAATATTTTCCGGTTCTACATAATTTGAATTAGAATACTTTTAGCAAAACAACAAAAGCCGGGTTCACCAAATCTCGGTATAATTAAACTGACAAATTTTATTTCTTCTCCTTTTTTGGTGTATGCCTCCAACGGTTATACTAAATGGATCATTCTTATTTAGGCTCGCATTTACGTAAAATAACTTTCCGTGTTGCTTTTGACTCAAAATCATTTTTTTAAATTCAATTTAGGCCCTAATGAATGTCAAAAACACTAACACCGGTTCGGAGCACAACCCAGTCGAGAAGAGCCGGCAAGAAACTAGATCTGGTTCTTTTTTTATAAATATAATGTAAATATCATTTTTGTTACATTAAAAGTATACCAATCATAGTCTTAACCAATGTTAGCGGAAGCACAGGGAACTGGGTTAATTCCAGACGTCACAATCGTTCACGTAATGATCCATCCTGTAATAAACCTATGGAGATTAAGACTTGCTTGACATATTACTTGAACTTATTGTCAGGTAAATCGGAAATGTTATTTGGGATCTTTTTGTAAAACCGAATACTATTGCCTATAAAGCTTTTATTAGAATTACTTAGCCCAAAGCGTGGGCAGCAAACTTGTCTTTATTTCTAATATTAAAATTATGACGATCATTCAATAGATCAGGCTTGTCTAAATTTTCTACGAATATGCATAAGTTATCGAAGATATATTGGGAGCGCAAAGTTAAGATATCATTTTCTTAGAACTTGTTCTTTTGAAATTCGCGAAGTCCCATATTGTATATTGCTACTGTAGACTTAACAGTGTAATCTAAATGACTATGGTAATTTGTTAAAAAGTTGCATGAAGACGAAATGAAACACTTAAGTCATTGTAACAATAAATAGGTAATTAATTGACAACAACAGAAATTTCGTCTGAAGTTTTTTTGAGGACTCGCCTTGTAAATTGACTGTTATACCGATCGCTATTACTTTTCTACATTTAATTTATAAAATAAATATATTTTACGAACGCCAGTAAAGCTACCCAATGTCACGTTTCTTTTTCTTATTTCAGGTACGTAACGACCCTGTTTCGTCAACTGTGTAACTGAAACTTATATAAGGTAAAATAGTATTTGTATTTTTAATCATGAAACAGTTAATTAAACTGCGAACTCGGTAAAAAGTCGCTGTGGCTAGGGTTACCAACTTTTATAATGCATTAATCATAATAAAATAGTCTAGATATATTATTTCTGCATGTTTAAATATTTAATATGCAGATAAACGACAACGTCATCAGAATGTTATAGATCCAAAATTTATTAATTTTCATATTTTCAAACATTAAACGATGATAGAAACGTTTGTGGGTTTATTAACTTTTCACTTTCTTTTTGTGGACAAAATTTGGTAAGGCTTGGAAAATTTAATTCAAAAGTGTAAGAGTTTAATTTTTTTCCCCTGAAAAAAATATTTATTACATCAAAAAGTAACTGGTATAAAGTTACATTATCGGCTACCAATGAGTTACAAAATAAACATACTCGTATGTTTAACACTAACCTAGATTTTTGCCCGAGTAATACCGTTTTTTTTACCCAGTATAGGTTCAGTGCTTTGACCACAATCTCCCCTGATGATTATGTATGCACATAGTAACCTAATCGTTACGTTAGATTAGGTTAGTCCACATATCCCTCTGGCATCTCTAACCTGCGAGATTCTCTCCCATATTAGAGATGCAAAAGGGAATGCGTAAAGGCATTTCCCACAAAAAAAAAGGTTAGTAATTTTATGAACACCGTGTCATCCCAAGAAAGCGGCGATAGGGTTTTTTAGTAGTCCCACATACCCCTCTGGTATCTCTAATCCAGGAATGCGAAAGACAATTGACACTCAAAAAAAAAGTTTAGTATTTTTATGTGCAGTATATTAACCAAATGTTAAGTGACGATGTGGTCTAGGATGGTAATCACACTTAGCCTAGAGGTACTGTTTCTCAAGTGATACTGCCAGAATACAACTATTAGTATTTGGCGACAGGTTTTCAAACTTGAGGGTGGTAGCTACCCAGGCGGGTATTATTAGAAAATGCCCCACAACCTCATTAATTTTGCCTTACATCTCAATATAATGCTCATAGATCTGTCCTGTAGCTCTGTATTATTACGTATACATGCTCTGTCAATATTAATTTAAAAATTAGGCCCACATAAATTTTTATTTATTTGGCAACCCTTGAACATGGCTTCAGGTCTGCACAAGTTTGTTACGTGAAAGTCAAGTTCGTTTGCTAATTACGACCTAGGAATCATAAAAGTCAAGCGAAGTAGGCTCATTAAAAATGTCGTCTGGATTGTAAAACGTTGCTTTATTGTCAGGAGCGTAACGTAATGACTACTGGAAGGGCTAATTAAAACAATAGTAATAGTACAATGGGAGGGCGAGACGCGAGTCCAGGCTTTACAAGCCAATCAGGTGTGAAATATTATTATTTCTACATAACTGCGCTTTGCGAACAAACAGGATTTACAAATACGCGCTGTCACATCCAGTACTTAGACACAGTTCAGTGACTTTGTACTCAGTTTTCCACGGGGAATCCTAACACGGGCACAGAGTTTTAAATTTATTAAAACTTATCGATCGGACACTAGAAAAGCTTAGAGAGACTAGAGTAATAAATTATTTCTCTGGTACCAAGTAGAAACGAAGCGAGGTTACTATTTTATCTCACCTAAATGATTTCTGGAACATATTGATATGGCAAATACTGAACATTGTTCAACAGTGGTTGAAGTCATTATGTAATAATATTTCTTAATATATATACTACAATATTACATATCATATTACAATATGATGTCCTTAATCAATATTTGATTGACGAAGTTTACCAAAGAGGTTACTAAATAAATAGTTGATTTAACATAATTAAACATAAGGCTAGTTTGATAATGTGGTTTGTACGAATAGAGAAAAAACCACAAATAAATTTTTAATGAATACAAAATCAAAATCTAAAATAAGTATCTTAATTTTGTTCTAGAGGAAAAGTGTGCCATACAAATATATGACGTCACAGTTCACATGCTTCCTATACTAACATTTATTTTGCAGTTAAGGGATAAAGCATTCCCCACTCGATTCTCACCAAAAAGGATTGTATCGTCGAATTTTACTAACGAAATGATTTTTTTGTATATGTATTAAACATAACTGTATTAATCAATTAATCTCTACTTTTCTATAAATTAAATATAAGTTAACTACGCTATTGCATAAGTTGTACATAAAATTTGCTTATTTTATGCACTAAAGTCATATAGACCATTTATGAGTACAATATCATAACAAAACAATAGGTCACACAGGGAGTGTCCCCTCTTTGATTGATTATGATGGAGTGACGTAAATGCCACAACGTTTACGGAAAGAGATCAAATATGTATTTTTATTAAGAATCTTCTATGGCAGGCGTCCTCATATCCGCATCGTACGTGTCGGACGCACCGCATCAAACGGATCGTAGTATTCTTTGTATAGGAAGTCATACCAGTGCGTCCACTGATCCGCATCGTACGGATCGCACGAAGCTACCCGTCGGCAATGCCGATGTCGACGCTCCGAGGGGTAACTTTTGCGATGTGTACCGATGACGTCATACGGAATGCCGACCAGTAGACGGACTCCGCGCGCTTGTTCGCTCCGCGTCTTCCGCCATTTACCTACGATTATTGTCTTGTTTACACGTGTTACTCCAGCATAGACGTGGCACAACTAATTGCAATTGTGCAAGAGTATAAAGATTTAAGAAGAGATTTAAAACACCATAATTATTCATATTAATAAACAAGCAATTACAAAAAATTCTTCTTCATCGCATCCTCCATTATCTTGCACATTTCATCGAACACTACGAAAATCCGAATGAAAGTGGCATCGATAATCCGATTGCCGGTAGTTGCGTCGGAAAATCAGATCGCTACTGATACTGTGGAGGCATTGTAAAAAATTAATCCGTTTGATACGATGCATCTGATACGTACGATGCGGTATGTGTATGCCTGCCTTTCAATAAACTTTTCAAATTATTCAGTAACGATGTTCATAAGAAGCAATAAAATAATTATTAACAATTATTTAATTTATTTAAATTAAGAATGTAGAGTTTTTTTCCAAGGAATTTTCGAATGTCCGTGAAAGAAAGGGAGAGAGGAGATGCGTAACAGAGAAACAAATACGATATAAGGATTACAAAATAAATTACTTTTACTTGTATAAAATCCTCTAATTATAAGTTGAGTTGAACCGTAAACGAGTTCAAAGTTCCGATTTGAAAATTGTTTTCTTTGATATTTATGTATTTAAATACATATATTATATAAATAAAGAAAGGTAGTTTTTTCGATTTTTCCTCTGTTTTTAAATCTATGTGCATTTTGTATTTTTATTTAGTAGCTATTGACCAATTTATTGATTAATGATATCATTAAAAAATCGTTGAAAAAAGTCTGTTCTGTAAATGAATAATGAGATAGACCGTTTCTGATAATGATCTTTATAATATGGCCGTTAAATTAGTGCTAAATTATTTGCCTCCCAGTTTTAATTTTGATCTGAGTAACGTACGAGCTACATTATAACAAAATTGAAAAACAAATGGGATTTTTTTTTTAAATTATTTACAAATGAACAAAATAATTATTATTTGACGAGCTTTTTCAGAATCTAATTTCTTATTTTGCCAATGATAATTTATCATATCATTGATAATATGTACTTGATATCAGTTAAGAAATAACACTTTAGTGAAAGTACTACTAATATATTGCAAAGAATTGGACCACGGAATGTTCTTGAACTTTTAAAAAATATAATTGCAATTGTGTTCATGAAATTCAATGCAAAGGAAACATTATACGTAGTGTTATTATTTGAATGAACTTCATGAGAAAACAAAAAAAAATCCAAACTACTTCCAGATTTTATTAAATAGGTATGAATGTACGATACCTATACCAAAGATACCATTTTTAAAATTTTTGTCGGTCATTCTGATTGTTCCGGGCAATCTCCGAAACGGCTGGACGGATTTTGACGGGATTTTTTTACAGGGAAGCTGAAGTAACTCCGAGTAACTAGGAGTTAATTAATTTTAGAAAATAATTAGGGTTCCCCGTAAAGAAAAAAACTTATAAAAAATTGAATAAAATCCGAAACAATGGACAGTTTTACGGGCAAGTACTCGAATTTGTGATAAATATATTTCTAAATAATTAGGGTTCCTTATAAAAAAAATAATACGCAGTGAAGAACATATAAAACGCGAGCGCAGCCGCGGGCTTACAGCTACTTAGATAATAAGAACCTGAAAGTGGATATGGAGTAGGATTTAAAAGCAAACACAATTCATCTTAAATGCCCGCTGAAATTTAAACGGGAAACACTCTCTCGTTCACCATATGAGTTGGCCTTTATTCCAACGGTCAGCAAAACAGCTTCATTATACAATTAAATTATAAAGAGCTCACCCGGTTTTTGTAAAGAGAGCGAACAGGATGCAAAAGTGTTTTGCATTTTTGAATTGGAAATTTTAATTTCATTTAAAGAAACTGAATGAGGCACGCAGTAATTGCTTTTGAAGTTAATTTTAAATGTTAATTCCAGTACGCGTAGCGGGAAACTTTAAACTAGATAAATAATGATAAATATGAACATAAAGGTACTGAAGTGAAATCTTATTTTAGAGAATATGGGTTAAGAGTTTACGTAATAAGTAATAAGTTTAATTTATGCAATATTAATTAATTTTTATATCATATGAAGTAAATAACGTCAATTATTTCAAATTCATTTTCTCTGACATAAAATTATATTGAACGTTAATAAATAATAAAAAAATTCTACTATCAAACAAAGCTTTGAATTAGATCTCAGCTGAAAAAACTATAAATGAAGAAGTAAATTCTAAAACATATTTCAAACTAACGACAACCTAACTTAACTATTAGAAAATTAACGATAATAATTAATCAATAATATACTTTCTTGTGTAGTACAAGAAAAGTCTTAGAAATCTAAATCAATTAATAATAAACATTTTTTTTTATTTGCAGGGTGGTTTTTTTTTTTGCCATTCTGGAGTGCATGCCCCATGCGCATGATAAAAAAAGCCCTTACAGTGATGCATTAAGGCGTTTATGTCGTTAATTAAGTTATAGCACAGGCATGTTTTTAAGATAAAAGTCCCTTAAAAAAAAAAAAACAGAAAAAAAAAAACAAAACTATAACGTTATATAAAGCTATCTACAAGCTTTAGCTATCGCAGATGTAGGCCGGTCCGAGCTACGGCGTGCGGTGGTAGTGGTGGTGGGACCAGACCTCTCGTTGCCAAGTATGATGAGAGCCATACTGGCCGTTGGACGTTTTGACCACTTTCTGCGAGCAGGTCAAGCTGCAGAAAGAGGTTGCGGAGAGGGAGCAGGAAGAGGATGTCCTAGGGGATCCTCTTAGCTGTGGAGGGTAGGGTGCAAAATAACCTCCTTCTTTTTCCCTCCCCTGTCTTCCTTATCCTCTCTTTCTTTTTTCCTCTATTCTCCCTCACACCCTCTCCTCCTAATTTCTTGTCGACCGAAAAGAACGAGAGGTGAATAGGGACCGGATCTTTCCTAGTTGCCGTGCGGTAAAGGGAGGCGCCTTATGCCAAGCTTCCTTCAAGAAGAAGAAAGATAAAGAAAGTAGCCCGACCCGATAAAGTGTAGTAATTTTACCTAGCTCGTATAAAAAAGTTGTTTGCCAACTGTACTGATTAAGTTATAAAGCTATAGTAATAGCGGTACTACAGAGATATGCTGGGGTCTAATAGAAATAGGTAGATATTTTAAAAGTATGTTTGTCCTGGTAATCTGAAAAGTATAATTATAATAATATAATTTTCTTACAACTAATTCTTCTCTATTTCTTTATATATAGAAAAATAATACTACGTATTTTTTGTAATAATCGTAACAAAAACAAGTCAAAATTATAAATGATTTCATATAATTACATCGTTCATAAGATGCACAAACTTCAAAGAAAATAGTATCCGTGTTTCCACAAACGTACTAGAATAGAAAATCCTTTTAAACCGAACTCACGCCTAATAATCCGCTGTATTACGAACTCTTTCGTAGCAACCGCTGTCGACTAATTCTGTTCGTGTTTTCCTACGTTTTTTTTTCGTTTACTCTTTTCCTAAACGATAGTATAAGGTGAGGTTCATTATTTATCCCTCTCTCTAATCCAGTGATAGTATAAGTCTATTTAAGAGAATGATCTTCAAAAATATGAAAAAAAATTACTCGTCACGACCAGAAAATGACTATATTTTGATTGGTAATAAGAAATTGTATATTTTGTATACTATTGATTCATGAAAAGAAAAACATGTATTGAAATGTATTATATACGGGTATAATTTATCAGCAACACTTTAGTATTAACTTTATTGAATTAAATTAATAATAAAATTTAATAAGAAGAACCTTATTATAAGACTATTTGATATTGATATTACAACGTAAAATAAACTACGTCCGTGTAAAAATTTAACATATTATAAATATAATATAAATATTTCCAAGTGTTACGTAAAATGAAACCATATTATCTCGTGTTATCAACCTCAGTGGAGGTAATATGAACACAATGTCAGTTCTATGCCATCCAAAATGTGTAGACCTCTTGAATATTGTCTAACATTATAGCTAGTAGCACTACATAGCGAGATCAATATAAAATGGAACGTTTATAGGATAGAAATAGACATTTTGACCGATTGCGACCCGGTTTTCGGGATGGAAACGGGTCATATTTGTCTTATGATTGCAATAGGCTAACCAAAGAATTATTCGCCGTAAACGAGGTGGGATATTACCTTCGGAACCCTATACTTTACTTGGAACATTGGAGATATTTGTCCAACTAATCGAAAGAATGCAATTCTTATGGATGCCATGCGATGTTTGTAGGCCGGCCACTCATAAGGTGAACTGACGATTTGATGAATGTCATGGAAATCCGCATGGTGCTGGTGGCGTGAAATAGGTCGTTGTGGAGATCTTTGGAGGAGAATTATGTCCAGCAGTGGACGTCTTTAGGTTGAATGGATAGATGGATAGAAGGCAAAATGGCTGCACTACATCTTATGGCATTAATAAATGAAGTACAGTCTAATAAAAATGACGAAATCCAACAGATGTGAAATCGAAAATATAGTATCTAAAGGTAGGTCTGGATTATAAACTGGTTGATCAGGGAACACGACGCGACGTAACTTACATTGACGGATTTTTCACAAGTGTAAGGTGGTCATGATATAGTCGGACTCAATCGCCCTACCACCATACTAACTGCTGGGTCTACATTGACTGAAAACATTAAAATATGTCACTAGGGTGGGTTTTTTTACCATGGGCCTGGTGTTTGCTGTCCTGTTGGTCACAGAAGCCCTAGAAAACTTATTCATATTTTTACAGTGTAATTAGGATAGAGAGATATTGTTTTTTAATTATGCTAGTACACGAAAATTTTTGTATTCTATTCCTGCCTAAGAGAGTATTTAGTCTGATAAACGTATATATCAGTTTTTGCCTAAGTGTTAAATGCCCTCAGCTTGGAACCAAATCGTCATGCGTGAGATTATTTCCGCATAATTAGAAAGAGTTACAATTTGACTTGTATGTATTAGGGTTGACCAATAGTATGTCTATCTAAAGGATCTTCGATAAACTCATGATCTTTACAATGAAAGATGAAATATCTAAAGATTATTTATTTCATTAAAAGTTTTATTCTATTTTAAGCCTTTTAATGGAATCGTAACTTTAAGGTTTGTCACGAATTTTGTAACTTTATTAATATTCATTTGGCATGTTTACAAAAATTTCGTCGACATCAACCACTGTTGGACATAGTCCTCCCGAAGATAAATAGGGATTGCCATAATCACTCTGGCTAGTAGGCGGGTTGGCGATCAGAGTCTGGTATTTCTTCTGCTGCCCATCCTCTGGTTTTTTCCCTTAGTCACCTTTTACGACACACACGGGTCGCACTAATCTCAGCCGGCACCAAAGAAAAAAGTCCAAAATTTACACAAATATACACCAACATTACAATTTAATCTATACCAATAAATAAAATTAAACTGTCTGTTTGTAATGTCAATTTTTTTTTACTAAATAGATGTAAATGTATATACGATAATAAAACAAATTAAAAAAAAAAACCTTATATTTCTTGCAAAAAATTACCATTTATACGATACCTATACCGAAAATACAATTTTTAAGTTTTTTGCCTGAATGTTTGTAGTGAGGAATACCCGGAACGGCTGGACCAATTTTGAGGGAACTTTTTTTGGAAAATAGGTGAAGTTACTCCGGGTAATTTAAGATACTTTTAATTTTCGAAAATAATTAGGGGTCCGTGTAAAAAAATTAATACTCATAAAAAAATGAATAAAATCCGATTCAATGAACAGTTTTACGGGCTTGAATTAATGAGAAATATTTTTTACTGTATCTTTGTACTAAACAAAAATTAGGGTTCCGTATAAAAAAATGCAGTGAAGAATACGCACGGGTGATGTCGCGGGCAAACAGCTAGTATAATAATACAACTTTTCCAATGATCGAGTACAAATTCAAATACAGAGAGAAAATCTCAGCACATTTTAAATCCACAAAATTCAACTACGTGACAGTCGGTGGGATGATATCAAAGTTGAGGGCGCATTCGGAGCAAGTTAGTTTCTAGATGAGCTGAGTTAATTTCAGCCATAATCCTTGTGTTTTCAACGAAGCGCTCACAAAGTTTATTAATCTGCTGAATGTAAAGGTTTTACTAGTCTACTTTTTAATACTTTTTATTACATTCGCACATGAACCAACCAGAGGCGATAAATGACTATAAATTGATGGGTTATTTTGTAATTAGTTGCTTATGACAATTTTCAATTGATGTAATTAATATCAACGACGTATTATAATTGTAAGCAACTATTTCGTTATACGAATGAATGAATCTTGAGAATGTAATTTAGTAATATCAGCTATAGTGTACAGACTGCAACTAAATTCTTTATTTATACATTATATAAGTGAGCGCGGTTAATAGTTCGGTCGGATTCCGAGTCAAAGTACCTTATCCAACTCTAAAATTAGCCTAAGCTTTCGGTGTGAAGGAAAACATCGCGAGGAAAACATAGCATGGTGGTAGGGCATTTTCTAATAATGCCCGCCTGGGTAGCTACCACCCTCAAGATTAAAAACCTGTCACCAAACACCAATAAATGTTCTCCAGCAGCACCACTTGAGGATCAGTACATCTAGGCTTAATGTGTTAACATTCTGGAACACATTTCCTCTTAACATCAGGTGAGATTCTGATAAAAGAGTTAAGCCTATAAAAAATACATGCCTCGAAGGATGTAAAATTATAATGTGTGTAACTATTGTGTTCTAGTTAAAAATAATAATTGACTAAAGAGTTTTGTAGAGGATTATATGTTACGACCGTGCGCGAGCGTTTTACATATTCTTCACTGCGTAATATAGTTTTTTTTTCACGAAACACTAGTTATTTTCCTTAAAGACAAAATTGTATTAAAAGAAAACATTTCTCACAAATGTAAACACTTGTCAGTACGACTGATGATAAAAATATTTTTTAGGGATTAATTGTCTTTATTTGGAACCCTAATTATTTTCCTTAAAAAATTAGTATTAACAAAAAGCAAAAATATTCCTTACAAATTGAACCAGATTTTATTCATAATTTCATGGGTTTTAATTCGTTTACTCGGAACTCGGATCTCCTACGGCCTCGCGGACCTAAGGGCCTAGCGCCTGAGCCCAAATATATACATATTTGTATAAATTGGACTTGGATTGCTTTGCTGTCACGGGGGCAGGTTGAAGAGGGGGAGGGCTCGCAAAATGTACTTCGCCCACATCAAGTTATAGTCTTGCCTCGCCGCTAACTACAGCTATCTGCCAAAACAAAAGTCCCGTCAAAATCGTCAAAATTCGACAAAATCGTCAAAATTCGACAAAATCGTCAAAATTCAACAAAATCGTCAAAATTCGTGAATGAAAGAAAAAGAAAAAACATATTACGTCCATGTGAAATGCATACGCGGCGAGATGTGTCGAGATCAGTCGGATTATAACAAAGTTCAGAGCGCACTCAACCGAGTTAATCGCAGCTGTGTAATTCATGTTTTGCTAGCGAATCCGTACGTTGTTGGGAAGCCAACAAAAACTTTCCGAGTTGATATTCGTTATGAGAAAGTTTTCGAATGGTTTTTGTAATTATACCTGTGCGTGTGTGGGTGAACGCTCGTAATGAAATATGAATTTGTGTTAAGCGAATGTTTTCGCTAACGGTTTTGTCCTTATTACATGAGTCTGTTATATAATAAGTTAATGAACTAATATAGTCTCGGAATAAAGAATAAATACAACTCATTAGTTGCCAAATCTTCTATACTAATAAATAAAATTGAAATGTCTGTTTATAATTTCAAAATATTTTATTTATTACATATATGTGAATGTATATACGTCACCTATATCAAAAATATAATTTTTGTTTGTTTGTTCCGGTAATCTCCAGAACGGCTTTACCGATTTTAATGTGACTTTTTTGGAAGATAGCTCAAATTACTCTACGTAACTTAGCCTACTTTATTATAGGAATAAATCAGGGTATCACATAAAAAATGAAAATATCAATATTAAGTTGTGAATTAAATCCGATTGCATTCACAGTTTTACTGGTAACTTAATGTTAGTGTCATATTTTTTTATTTTTAATAATTAGGGTTCCGTATAAGAAAATTAAAAACTATATTACGAAGTGAAAAATATATGAAACGCGGGCGCATCCGCGGGCACACAGCTAGTATATAAATATATAAAATTTGCTAAATATACAAAAGTATAGGTATATTTGTGATTAAGTAGCGATAATTTAATCGATGTTGGTTCTTTTAGGTTATTTTCGATTCGCTGTGGCACCTAAACCGTTATCTAAAAGTTTTTAAAAATTTAAAATATCTTGTAGTAAATTTAGATCCCAAAGAAAATTCAAAAGAAACATTGTCGACTATATGAAAAACATAAACATAAATATACGACCGATCATATCAATGTTAACACAAATCATATTATAATTACAACTAAAGCTTTTAATGCACGTACGGACCGGACCGCTGATATGGTATGGCGAGCGGCCGAGGTCATAAGTCGCCTAAGTAGGATTGAGAATAAGATTATCCAAAAAGATCGATTCACAAAACATCAAGGCCGAACGGTCAATCTTTTTTTATCGGCTTGTTTTATTTTATTTTTTATTCGTAAATAGTATTCTTCCAGTAATCGAAATTAGACCATTTAATGCAAAAACTGTTTCTAATTTTTTTTTATTAACAGCACTAAATGTTATTATTAGCAACTAAACAAACTTACTAAAGAAAAATGACACTTAACTGTGTGATTTTCACCTATTTACAGATGATCATCATATCATAGACAACAAAAAGGACTAATAATCGATACTTCATTAGTTTGAAAGATGCCCTTTGATTAGTTTGACCTTTTGGATATCGATTTTTTGTGAATTAATTCATCAAGGTTAGATTTGAATCGATTCAAAAGTCGATCTTTTTCGGAAAAGACTCTCATCCCGACTTAGGCGACTCATGACCTCTGTCGCCCACAGTAATGTCTGCGGTCCGGACCGTGCGTGTGTTAACTGCTTAACACATCAACCTTTAGTGGAATACATAACGTGATCAAAACAAAACAAACTAATTTTATTATTCTTCTAACAACGAAACTCTCCGAATGCTTTCTATTCTTCTTTAAAAACAGTTGTGTAGATTTTTTTCGTCTCAAAAGGCCGAGAAATTAACTTGTGAAGTTTTTTTTTGTTTGTTGAAAAGTTAGTGAGTGTTAACAGATCCCGTGCGGATACCTACGCAACTTCGGTCTGAAGAAAAACGTGGAAAGTTTAATAAGATCGTTACTACGTTCTCGATTTTGAATGAAAAAATAGGTTGAACGTATCAAAATGATAATAAGATTAAATTCTGTATAATAATGAACTTAGAACTTAGAACTTAACCTTCTTTCATTTAAACTTTTACGTGAATTGCAGCGAAGAATATCACATGACAAAATTTATTCTTATATATGTATTATAAAAACAATAGCGGTCTGTTTGTCCGTATGTTTGTTAGTTGGTTTATAACTCTAGAATAACCGAAGAGCTAACATCAATCAATACTTTTTCTAATCATAGATAAATTGTCTTGTTAAGTTATATTTTGTTAAATTCAATGTACACAAAAATATCTTGTCTTTTACAATAATATATGAAAAAACAACGTATGGCTGTCTGTCTGTTATAAACTACGAGACTTGTAAACTTTATAATGTTAAGTAAAACTTTTAGTATAACATAGGTAATAACAATTATAACTTTATAAATATTAAACTGATTTGTTATCATAGGTTATTGTTACCTGTCTATATTTTAAAATAAAACTTTGTTATATATCTATTTCATATGAACGAACAAATTATAAGAGTAAAGATGAAATATGACAAAAAAATGACCAGAAAATTCTTTGGCTAAACCATTGAATACTATATTATGGGCATTGAACGATTGTGCCGAACAGGAAATAGTACACGCGAGTGAAAACGCAGGCATAGCTAGTCTATTTATAATATAGATAGAGCGTCCTAAAAACGGTAACTATTTTCATACACCCGGCACGTAAAACTTTCAATAAACAGCCGCACCGTGAGCCCGGTAATATTAATATTACCTTCATAATGTCACTCTCACTATACGTAGACTGTAATCATACGGACAAATCGTGCCACTGACGTTGTATTATGTAATAACAAAGAAACTTAAACATTGGAAGCACTGCTAAGACTTACAAGATTTTTGGCTAATAGGCTTTTCGACTGACGTTCGTTTAATTAATTGAAAATAACAGATTAAGTGAACAATATAAAGTTATACCCATCCAAAAAGAATATTCGGCTAGTGAAATTCTGAGATAGAAGCTTTTAAAGTTTTTTGGTGGATATAGAAATGGGATGTTCTATCCCTTTCCCGCAAAGTGTAAGTACAAAACACAATTTCTTTTGACGTTATTTTACAGTTTGCTTATTTTTGATCAGATTTTCATTTTGCTTTCAGTGATCAGCCTTATTATTGTCAATTTTTTTTTAGATACAATAAAAAATAATTAGTCAACATGCCTATTTTTGAAGCAGAACATTGACGAATGTCGTCGTTTTTGTTGCGCAACATCACTAGACGCGCTTTCACAGTTAAATCGATTCTATAAATTCTTACACGATAATCTTTGGTAATTTTTTTTACCACAGTCACGGCTACGTCTGATATATAGCCTAACGTCTAATGAGAAAATAAATATTTGCATATAAAGAACTGATAACATTTCAATTTTTCATCATTCATTTATCAGTCACAAACTAGATATGAAATTGAGTGAACGTGACACCATGTCATTTCATCAATCACGGATCAGTCAGCATGTAAGCTCTTTATTCCCTTATTGTGTTTCCTACTTCAGCTAATAAGTTTACGTAAGCTTAGACAAACTTTTTTAATAGCCAGCATTTTTTTGCTTAAATCCAGATAAAAGCTTTTTAAATGATTTTTTTACCTATATTGTATACGTGTATTCTAGTGTTATGACAATTATTAATTGATATATAATAATCTACAGTATAATGTCTGCCTAAGCCGTACCGATAAACGGCATGACGTTTTTTCACGTCAACCGTGGGGCCCGTAACGAGCAACTTTTTTATTTTTAACATTCCGTCATAATCTCACCTAATGTTTTATAGTCGTGTGGTTTAAAATGCTAATACGGTAAGATTAGAGGAATAAGGTATAACCCTAAAACCAACTTATAGGTACTTGATTACAGCTCTTAGGCAACTATGATTTCATCGCCATATTTTCCTTCAAAGAAAGTTCAAACTCATTGTTCTTTGAACCTACGTCGAACGAAACGGTGTTCGAACCCAGAAACAGAAAGCTATTGTGCCCGTAATACAAATATTTTAATTAAACAGATACATCAAGTCCATTGTACTATGGTTCATGTAATGCTGTAAAGACTAAATCAAAAAAAGCATAAGATAAGCAGTCACTGAAAGATATTCGATCTAATAATCAGAACCAATCGTTTTTTATACGGAAATCATCATATTTCTAATAAAAACAACCTTTCCTTTATTTTTGTTTATTTATAATATTAAAAATGGTTTCACATAAATATGACGTTACAAACACTTATAGTATATAAATAACGTCCAGGGATTTAATTCCAAGTTAAATCTATGCAATTAGTATGCAATTTCAAATATTACTTCTCTAGGTTAATTGGTTCTGAGAAACTTTAACAGTTAAAAAGCGACTTAGTTTCTCAAATTTTCAGTCAAAATTAAATTAAATTTCATAACGTCATTTGTTGATATAGTCAGTAAAATTTCTCGTTGGGTTTAGACAAAATTCATAAATCAAACAAATTAGTTCGATGAAGTTTTAACTCTGGTATTCGAATGATAAAGGCGTTATGCTTTGCGGAAATACGTAGTAAATAATAACGTTTACATGACGTAAGTATATTACATATCAAACTAAGATAATAACTAACATATTATTTTGTCTTAACACTGAGGCATTTGTTATTTAAACAATACTATTAATTCTGTTGTATTATTTTCGCTTCATGTTTTAACATTATATATTATGTCAATTACATTATTATTGACAATGATTATGTACAAAACACACACAAGAGAAATTTTATATCTATGTTTAAAAAATAAAATAATTAATGTTACTCACGAAGTTAGAAAGAAATTATATACCGATATGGAATAGAATAATTCTTTATTTGTACAAAACACAACACAAATACACAGGAAATACATGTTACAAAATGGACCAAAGTATTGCGCTTACGCGAATAAGGTCCAACCTCAGCTTGATTGCTGAACTGTAACTTCATTTATCAGAGTACAACTAGTATTCTGGTTGGACCTTGTTGGCTCGTTGCGGGAACACTACTTATTTAAAAAATAAAATATAAAACATGACACCAAAAACTGATAACTGTATCAACACAAGTTAATAGTAAACAAATTTTGTTTCCCCATTTATTAAAACAAATTTATAATATCAGATTATCATATAATATACCACGAAACACGCAAATAACACACAATCAAGTCCATATATAAATACATACTTCAACACCACTATAGTTACATATGCTTAATATCTACATATTTGTATTTCTTACATACTATTATTTTTAATAGGAATATTGTACTAGTTGTGTGCCCGCGGTTGCGCCCGAGTTTTTTATATCCTTCACTCCGTTGTACTTTTTTATACGGACCCCAAATTATTTTCGAAAATTAAAAGTACCCTAAGTAACCCGGAGTAACTTCAGCTATCTACCAAAAAAATGCCCGTCAAAATCAGTCCAGCCGTTCCGGAGATTACACAGAACAAACAGATAGACAGATAAAATTTTTCAAAACTGTATTTTTGGTATAGGTATCGTATATACGTTTAGTAAATAAAATTAATTTTTACATTATAACAGACACTTCAATTTTATTTATTAGTTATAGATTACTTTCTTTCAAAAAAAAAAAATACGATAAACAGAGTAGTGATCTAAATAGAAGTTATCATAATAAAAAAAAAACAATAAAATAAAAAATGCAAACCAAAAGGTTGTAAAGTAAACTCGAGTAAAAACACTAAATTAACAAGCAGAATGTTCATTACGGAGGCACGACGCAAAATGAACGATAGAAATTCCTCAAAAGTGCTAGGAGGATAATTTTTAATGTTCCACGATGCAACTGCGCTGTATTTTATGATCTCTATGTAGTAAATGCTTTGTTACGTAATGAAAGTAAATCATTTTACGTTTTAGCGTTATCCTAATAATCTCATTGGGTGCAAAAAGAACTATGAATATAAATTTCGCTACATTCATTTCGTGCTAAATATCAAAGAGATGAGATAGGAAAAGGAGTAATGCTTAGGCAGAAAGACATAAATACACTACTGGACGTAGATCTGCACAACGACTGGTCTTGTGCCAGGTCTTTGGTACACTTTGTTGGGAATCTACCCACGCTGTGTCTTCCGGTACGTGATAGACATTCGAGAACCTGTTGCCCCCATCGGGCATTGGTTCTACGAACAATGAGCCCAGCTTACTGCCACTTTCGTTTAGGATTTCCTCGGGTAACATCGGTTACTGTGGACCTAATGAGGATTTCCTCATTACGAATATTCCGATAAAAACGAATAATATCTACAATATTTGTTATTCGTATAAATAATGGAAATAGTAGTCTCCAATAATACCGGAGATAGAAACACAAGTTTATATTATTTTCTTACGGTAAATTTTATTATAATCGATACAACTTCTTGGGTAATTTATTTGTTATTTCTTTTACAAACAACTTTCAGTACCTTTATTATAATAAATATTTATGTATATAGCCATTACTGGAAATTTTTTTACGAAGAAACAAATAACATAACAACAAGTAACCGAATAAAAATAAATGATTCTATGATGAAAATACGAAAAAAAAACATGTTTGAATACGGAAAGCGGTTGATATTTCGTAGCTGTGTGTAGCAAACTCTTGAAATAAAACTTAACATTAGCTATTTCGTGGAAATACCTACGCCGATATTTCGTAGCTTCGTAGCGCTATAGCACACGGTTACTGTGTACTACGTAGCTTATTTTTTGTGATGGAAATAATTTCTTTTATCACTCCAGTGCTTGAATGGAGCATATTATGTGTTGACAGGATATTTACATACGTAAATATGTATAATAATTAAATATTACACTGATGCAAACAATTGCATACAATTTCATGCATACAATTATTGCAAACGTTGTGTTTTATACACTTACAACAAAAATAAAATATATTTAGCAGCATATATGTATATATAAATCAGAGTTTTTCTTAACTTTATTTTGCTGAGACTGTTTTTTTTCTAGAGTTGCCCGTCTTATTTTTGTTCTTGCCTTTATTAGACTATTTTAATCTGCCCACGACCCCTCTGCGCTATCTCAATGTTTCCTAATTCTCTGGGACTTCTACTTCGTACTACTGGGTTGTGAACCTAGGATCTAGATGTACCACATTTTTTATGATAAATAATTCATTCATACAAATTATATTATAGTATTAAATGTATGTGACCTATTTTTTGTTATCATATCATTAATTGTTTCAAGGAGTATTCGAGGTTGATGAGGTCGATTCAATGACAATTTATTACGTTATCTTTAAGTCTTGAAATAATACTTAAGAATAGTCTGATGCTGAAAATATATCTGGCAATCTAATCAGAGTTATCGAAATACCTTCCGAGTTATATTTAATTATCTTTTTATTAGAGCTGTAAAACTAACAGCAATGAACGACAATTTACTGCTACCACGACTAAAGTGTATCGACATACGCTGACCCGGAAATGACAAATTTTTCACAATATGCATAATTGTTGCGTTGCACCCAGTCGAGAACAAAAACTCTTTTTACTACAACGAATTATGCAACTTATTTAAGGTAATAAAATGCTCAAACCCCGAATATTAATAATACTACTATAAGTGTTCGATATATTATGGTATTCAATAAAATATCATTACATACTCTGGACATATCGAATCAACCCAAAGCAATATTAACAAATCATCTGATATCGATAAGTAATATCGATATATTTCATCCGATGTATAAAAATCTCCAAAAAATTAAAAATAGACTCTTTCTACTTTATTTTGGTAACAACTACTTTGAGTTTATTTTATATTCTGCCCCTGTTGTTAAAAATTCATAATAATTTGGTGGATTTTATAAAAACCAGTTCTAATAATATAAATATTTCAATAATAGATAATTATATATTTTTAATCGTGTGAGCGGGGGTGGAGAGGGTATTTGAGTTGAGTTTTGATTCTTGGACGCCAACCCATGCTAGCTACGCCACTGAACTGATTCCCTGGTTAATGTCTTTTATGACTGGCTTGTTCAATACAAATTATACACGATAATATCGAAAATAACGACATATGTATTCGATATATCGCATAGTATCGATACAACGTTACTTTATATCATATCCAAAAAATATAGATATTTTTGTAGATGCACACCCCTAAATACTACCCCAACAAGATAATTCTAATACATATAGAGCCCGAGAAAGTTCTCTACAACAATTTACGTATCAAACATTTGGCACGTACTCTCATAATGTGAAATGTGGAAAGTAAATATATGTGTGTATATACTTTTACATACCTAAATAAATCGACTTCCCAACAAAGTGTGACCCTGACCTTTAAGAATACCCGTCTCCTCAATATGTTTTCAGTCGAAATACTTTTTCACGAGTATCAGCGTTATCAAGCGGTAACCGCTGAAATCTCTTTAGGGAGTGTGTTAACGAAAATAGATTTTTTTTTTACAAAACGATTGTTATATTATCTTCAGTTTATTTTTTTCATTTCTAGTTTTTTAATGAATTTTTTGGGCTAGAAACATACGTAATTTATTTATTACTAGTTATGTGCCCGCGGCTGCACCCGTGTTTAATTTATTCTTCACTGCGTTTTATTTTCTTTATACGGAACTCTAATATTTTTTTAGTACTAAGATAATGTAAAAATATTGTTCGCATTGAGTCGGAGTCGCATATTATACATTGAATCGGATTTTATTCATTTTTTAGGAGTTTTTATTTTTTAGGACATTTTCGAATAATGCCCGCCTGAGTAGCTACCAGCCTCGAGTTTTGAAGTTTTTTTTATACTTATACTGCTTTGACCTCACCTGATGTTAAGTGACGATGTGGTCCTGGATGGTAAACACACTAAGCCTAGAAGGACTGGTTCTCCAGTAATGCTGCTGGAACACACCTATTGGTATTTAGCGACGGGTTTTCAAACTTTAGGATGGCCAAAAAATTAATGACAATTACAATAATAGTAAATTCATGGAACCGTAAGAGCCCACGCTTAAATGTTTAAAAGTCAAAAAGGCACTTCACGTCCGCCGCCCGCTCTAGATATCCACCAAAGCTCCCTTATTCATTCCAATTGACAATTAACGAAGGAATGGATTCGGAATCTTAATCGAGTGATTGATTTACGAATAAAAATTTTTGATTTCGACGTTGAATTCAATACTTAATAGTTAAACGAGATTAACATACTTTTTGTCATTTAATTCGTTGCAAATATCCATCATATTGTGAAATTCTATAGAAATATATAAAAGATTTAATTTTTCGTACATGTCAATAAATAATTTGTTTATTGTATACAAATAAATAAATACGGTTAATATTAAAATAAACAACCTAATAGAAAATTTGTATAAAATAAATACTAAAAGATCGGTAATTTATTTTCACTTATTTTATAAAAAATAATTGTATTTTATCATGATCATTGTGGACATTTTTTAATTTCATTAAATAATATTATTAATTGCATTAAAATTAGACGACAAATAATTGCAAGTATTTTATTCGTCGCCATGATCATTATAAACATATTTTTTTATTTACTTATTTAATACTTAATTACATTAAAATTATTTGATTATTATTTGAATACATCACAAAAATATTTTTCTTCTTAATTTTTATCAAGCATTTTTAAGTTCGGGTATTGTACCTGAATTTATTTTTAATATAACACCAGAGCTTGGGAATTATTTCAGAGACTATTCAATATAAATACACTCGATTGTGCTGTCACAAACAAATACAAACATCGCTCATTGTATTTCCACAAACATGGAAGCACAATATTTTTTTATCCGTGCACAAATTCGATGTTATTCCTATTATGACGGTGGCACGGCACGTTCGATAATTTATTTTATTTTTCAACCTTTAAACAGCGATGTAGAATCACATGTTATTTTCACACGTTCCCTTTTCAAGTCAAATACCGTAGCTCCAAACGATCACATACGACCTATTAAAAAAAATGTTAACCATTATAAAAAAAATGTCACTGTCAGTTCAGACGTATTCGGGCAGCGTTACCTGAAAACCAGTCCCTCTAGGTATAGAATGTTACTATGTTAGGCCACATGGTCACTTTATGTTAGTTGAGGTTATTGCATAAAAAAGTCACATTTATAAATTAACTAGCTGGGTGCCCGCAACTTTCGCCCGCTTTTCGTATATTTTAAAAATTGCGTTTTTAGTTTATCTATCGTATGTACATTCATATGTATTTAGTAAAAAATGTTATTTGGATATTACCAGCAGACACATAAATTTGATTTATTTGAATAGATAATGAAATTTGTTATGTTCTATCTTTAAAAGGTTGTATTATTTTCAAAGAATAAAAACATTAATATTTAGAGAAATCGACATTTATTTACCTGCACTGTATATAGAAACGATGCTTTATGGATAAAAATATTTTTTTTACGTTACGAATTTTTAACAGTTGTGCTTTATTTTCTTTATAAAACTCTTTCGTAGGTTTGGATCCGTGTGTTTTTTTTTTTTTTCGATCTGGCTAAATGCTGTTGACCTGAAAGTCGTTGGACCAAACCAAACTTTTGGAGTACCTAAGGCACTCAAATGAGATCCATTGTTAGACCAACCAGGGTAAGAATTTACTTTAGATTAACATCATTGCTAACCGGGTTGCTTTGACGCACCATCACCTCAAAATTTCTGAACATATCGGGATGGGACTACTACCATTCGACGCGGTTATAGGCTCGATTTCCATTTACTCTTATATATATTTTTTCCGCTAATAAAAATAAAATACTCTCACATTTCTTCATTCATTTGTTTTTCAGGTTAGGTATAATTAAATGTTATATGCACAGAATACATCCAACGCGGGCAGAGCCGCGGGCACCAGCTAGTATTTACAAATAATTATATTTAAACAAAAAGTAGTACATTCTCTTTATTTTAAATAATTGTAATGAATATTTATGATCCTTTTAGGGTGGCGTTAAGCCTCGAACTTTATCAAATCTATGCGCGAATGATATACAAACAACCTAACACCGACGAAACATTCATTTAGCGAGAAAACTCCAAAGTATTTCAATTAAAGTAAGCGGCACCTGTGGAGTGGAAATTAGGGAATTCGTGATTAATGATCGCCGCTTAGTTGCTTAACTTCACAAATACTTTCGACGCTATCCCTTTGGATATCTGAACACGTTTGAGCATTTCTAAACAATCAATCAGTTTATTACAATCTTATATATTAGCAATTAGTTTACGTTATAAATTAAATTATGCTTAAAACCATAGATACATTGATAGCTTTTTTTGAAACAAAGTTCCTTATCGCGCGTTACACACTGTATGCGAGTGGGAGCGAGACCGAAAAAACTGTAATAAGACATTTTTCCGATAATTGTTGCTATGGTTACAGCCGTGTATGAACTATATACATCGCCGAACAAAGCTTCCCGCGCGATTTATAAAATTAAAAAAGTAATATTAACAAAATGAGATTTACACAGTTCTTATTTTATTATTTGTTATTAACCTCATTATCCTAGATCATCCAGTGTTTTATTTATCATTATTTTATTTTATACTTTATTTTGTCATATTTTTTTTCAATTTAACTCTATCAACTTGATATTTTATAATATAAATTATATAATGACTGTATAGCAAAAGTCTACCAAAAAGCGAAAGGAAAGTCACTCTGATAGAGGGACCATAGACCGCTAGTTTAAAAAAAAATACTGTATAGGCTCAGCGCTTTATCCAAAATCTCACCTGATTTTAAGTGACGATATAGTCAAGGATGGTGAGCACACTAAGCCTAGAAGAACTCGCTCTTATTTGATGGTGTCGGAACTCACATATTAGTGTATTAGTATAACACCATGCAATGGTTTCCTCACATTTTCTTTCACTGAACTTAATTTTACAAACCAGTTTTAAATTTAATTTAAAAAAAAATTACATTCAAAGGAAAATTTACAATATAAAGTTCTAAATACACGAGTATTCTTTATTTAACATTTTTTTCTTAATTTTTAGTTGTTATAATTTGATAAACTTTAACATATAAGATTTATTAACCAAAATTAAATACAAACCAGAAAGTAAATAATATTAAATACTTAACTCATCACCTTCACGTATTTTGACTGGTTTTGTGTTTAGTTCAATAATTAATTATCGTTGTCTCAAGTTAACTTAGTTCTTGCCGCGTATTCGAATTAGTTTTTGTTCTTGTATCTCTCTTTGGAATTGGTTAATGAAAAGCCAGAACTCCAATCATTTTACGTGTAGCGGCATCGTTAGCTGGAATGGTCCCCATGATATTTTGAACCCCAAGTCAATAGCCACAATTTACGTTTTTAAACTGACTACTAATTGTCAAAATTTTAGCATTATTGCAAAATTGATGAATAAACAATTCAAGTAACCAAAACGTTTTCATTGATTACACTAAAGCTCATGAATAATTACTAAACATATGAAAAAAAATCGGTTGATATACATAAGAGAAAAACGTACACTAGAAACTAAGATATTTGTCAGAGATCACCAACATATTCTGATGACGGATTTTAGAGAAAGTTTAGATGGTACTGGCTAGATAAATATTATGCCCCATAACATTGTTACCTATAGTTTACAAATAGCAAAAATGCTAAGAGTGACTAAATATTCAAATCCACATCGTAGTTAGTTTTTCTCAGCAGAGTATCGTAACTGCCTAATTGTAAATACAATCCCAAAAACAGCGGCTACAAAAGTAATATGTCTTTCCATCGTCTTTGGTTCCCTTCATAGCACCTTGCAAACCCTTACAACATTGGTATATCAACTAGCTAATCTCTAAAAGCTACAACTCAAAGAGAAATGATATTAACGTCTATATTATTATAACAGAAAAAATGTATTAAACCATAGAAAATATTTTTCATCATCATCTCAATGAGATGAGATTCAAGGAACTAATCTCCTTACAAGATCCAATCTCGTAAGCACAAAGCAGAACTCAATCTAGACGCCGCGGCGCAGACTGTCGTATTTCCTAGGCCAAAACAAATTTCATCCGTTTTGCATCGCAGCGGCTCTCATCAAATATACTGGAATAGGTAAAGGATAGGACCTTTGTGGTAGAAGCACTCCGGGCTTACTTTGTGCTGGAGTGTCACTTGTAGCGAGTTAAGATCAAAGATAAACAGAAATGCATATGTTTGTAATTTTAATTTCATTTAGTGTTGGTACTCAAAATTCTAATTACATTCGTCTTTAAGCTCTTGAGCACTAACTTGGCGTTTACGCCAGCTTTCCATTGTTTTCCTATTGTCTCCGTTTTATGCGTAATCGACATATTAATTAGAATTTTCTAATTTGGTTAGAATTCTAATTCTAATATTCTTTACTTAATTTAAACCTTGATAAGGCGCTGATGAACGTCAAAACACTACCACCATCAAAGTTAATCCAAACGAAACGGCAACCAGCAACCTAAAAAACTCTTACAATATTGAAAATTGTTATGTTACTCCAGTGTCCAATTATGTGGAGTTTCTTTATTACTTTAGAAGTAAAGATAGCTATGGTAGATAAGTCGATTACTGGGCGTGTAATTTTGTGTAGGCAAGGGTAAAGTCATTTTCTATAAAAAATCCAGAAACTTTTCTCCATGAAAAGACGTTTCGTTGTTGATCAAAGTTTTTAGTACAGATCACAATAAAAATCGAACTACTCATTACTAGTAGAACAAATTAGACAAATCGCAGCAGATGTAAATATATATTTTTAATAAACTTAACATATGTTTTTGATTCGTCGTATTAAAAGTTTTATTTGCAATGATTGTCAAGTGGTAGGTATGGTCATAAACCTCGTTGATTGACTTAAGTACGAATCTTATCCTACAATAAACCTAAGCTTTTGGCAAAGAAAAACATTTCTACGAAACCATAGCATAATTCCTCTACTTCTACTATAGTCTAAGTGTATTTCGGTGGTATCAGCTAGGCTTGTTACTATTTTAGATCATATCGTCACTTGATATTTGGCGATATTGTAGGCTAATGCTAAAACTAGTCAAATATTAAAAAAAAATTATAATATGAAAATCAAACGCGGCATTTAGGCAAAAGTTTTTGTTAAATATTATTTATAGCCTGAATTTGTAATAAGTCATGTATTTACATTTATATATAGAATAATTAAATACAAATCGTTACATACGTTCTGCAGAACAATAATTTAAACAGAATTAAGTATAAAAAAGTAAATTGCAAGAGTCCGCTTTTAAAGGCACCGCACATAGACCGCCAGACTGTATTGGTGAGGCTTATGCTCCGCCGCATTGCTTCAAAAGATTTAATTTTTCAAAACAGTATGTGTTACTGTTTACATTGTACTGTGAAAATTACTTCCTATTTTATTTAGCGGTTCGTGCATCGTAATATTGTGAAATATTTTCTTCCGTGTTTCATAATTTTCTGAAAAATTAAAATATATTATTATATTTTAATTTATCAGAATTATATATTAAATATTAATATAATATAATAATATTAATAGAATGATATATATTAAAATATATTAATAGCTTCGTTTTGTATATTGTGGGAAAACTTTTACCGTTAACTTGGTTTATTAAAAACCACCTAGCGCACTTGATTCGACACTCCCCTCTACGTTATTTTTTAAATCAATTAAGGACATTGAATACACGTTATTTTAACACTACTTTGTATTATTTTTAAAATACCCAAATAAGATTCCATAAAAATGGATCATATTTAGAATTAGCCATCTAGTCTTTCATATTCTTTTTGTTTCTAATATAAACTAATTGTACACAATAAATCAATTTTCGTAATGAATACTACAAAATATAGTATCACATAACTAAATTTATAAGTAAATAATAAAAATCACATCATGACAGAATATGTCCGGCTAAAAATTATCCAGTAATCTGTTGTAGAAATGGTAATTTATAAATTTCTTGAACTTATTCGAAATTAAGTGTTGCACGCACACCGACATTAATTTTTCAATGTCATACATATATATTTTTTTATACATAAAACTCTTATATTAATGTAATTTTGTATTTGATAGATATGTTATAATTATTAAACATAGATCCAATTAAGACGAGAGCTTTCTCCGTGTTTACTAGTAAGAAACAAAATTAACCAAAACTTGTAGTTAAAAAGAGTAACTTCAATAAAAGAAAATCTCTCACATTTCGTTGTATTATGGAGTAAAAGGAGGAACGGATCCGCTTTGTGTAAGATTCCATGCTTCCAAATGAACATCAACTTGGATTACACAAAGAAAATATAACTAAAGTTGAAATCTGTTAAGTAATTGAGTCGGCCTTTGAGATCATACACACTTGGATAGCTATAATCGTGGACTTTTGAACTGATTCGGATTCGATCTAACGCTATAAATAATATAACTAGCTATAACTTATCATCATCATTCGCTCCTTTTGATTCAATATCTTCTCTGACTACATCCAACTTTTCTTTGCCTTCCTCTCCCCCCCTCTATCCATCAAACTTCATTTTCATCACTTTTATTTGTTTACTAGCTGTGTGCCCGCGGCTGTGCCCTCGTTTTATATATTTTTCACTGCGTTGTATTTTTTTATACGGAACCCTAATTTTTTTTTTAGGACTAATATAAAGTAAAAATATTTCTCATAAATTCAAGCACTTGCTCGTAAAACTGTGGATGGAATAGGGTTTTATTCCATTTTTTATGAGTTTAATTTTTTTTTACGCGGAACCCTAAATTATTTTAGAAAATTAAAAGTACCCTAAGTTACTCGGAAGTAAATTCAGCTATCTACCAAACAAAGTACAGTTGAATACTTTCAGCCGTTCCGGAGATTACCCGGAAAAAACAGACAGACAGACAAAAATTTTAAAAAATCTATTTTTGATATATGTATCGTATATACATTTATACCTATTTTGTAAAAAATTAGATTACAAGCAGACACTTCAATTTTATTCATTTTATTATGTGAATTGCTAAATTGTCACCTAAGCAGTCTTGGACAAGCTTTCTCTATATGTTGCCATAATAACACAATAATTGAAGATGGTATGCTTAATTTTAAATATTTGCTAAAACACATATTTTCGTTTAGTTATTGGATATAAAGTTCTAGCTGTTGGATTTTGCGGGGTGGCAAGGAATCGGTAACGACAACTATGCATGTGGTAAAAACCTGCCATAGTGACACATTTTGGCGCATAGTTTTCCGAGTTCAGTCAGTCAGGCTTGCAGCCGGGATGCTTTTCTATCCGCCTGAACGTTCATGCACAAGTATAACAGGCATTACACTGCACCCCACTCTTGCACACTAAACGCAGATATATAGCCTCTGTAAGAGACCTTTAGGTCCGTAGATAGAGTAAATTCCACGGAATTCACATCTCGTGTATCAATGCAAACTCAAGCCGAGGTTTGCACCTCTAAGCGCTTGCCCCAAAAGTTCGCTGAAAAAAAAGACAAGTTAATCTATAGTAATAAATAAAATTGAGGTATCTGTTCGTAATATTAAAATAACTATTTTTTACTAAATACATATGAATGTATATAAGATACATGTACCAAAAATACAATTTTTAAAATTTTTTGTTCGTCTGTCTTTCCGACGGCAAGCTGTAAATAGCTGAGGTTACTTGAAACGCAATCGCAGGCCCGCGGGCACACAGCTAGTTTTTAAATGAAACGGTATCAACAACGATTACACATTTTATACACTAGATGTCACTATTCTTAATTTTATACAATACTAATTTGAACGACCATCAATGACATTTCGTTCCCTTCGATATCTCTATAAAAACACTTTCATTTCATTAAAGCTTTTCTCTTTTGTCAGTTCATAAATAAATTGCTCAGCGTCTATCCCATAACTTTCAGCCGTTTTCCCTATTATAAAAAAAAACTGATTTTCCTTTGTCGGAGGAGACACAAATAATTTTGACGCTCGTTTGTGTTTATGAAATAAATTCGAATCTTTATGTAAAATTTACTCGAGATTCGTCTTACAGGATGGAATTACTTATTTATTTTAAGCATTTTGTACGAACATATCTTCTTATTGATATCAAGTCTCATAACGTTAAATCGCTCAATTCGTTTATTTTAATAATGCCACAAGGCATATAATTATTATAAAAATATTTTCATATTTTCTCAATTAATTACCTATCTAATTTATAGTAAAACGTAGTTATATAAATTAGAATTATATATATATATATATATAAAAAATATTTGTGCGTGTATGTGACTAAACTCCTCCTAAACGGCTGAACAGATTTTAATAAAATGTTTAGTGTCTATTCCTGAGGATTCGACAATGGTTTAGAGTCACAATTTAACCCTATTTCATTTTTTATATATGATACGAGAAAGAAGTCGCGGGAACAGCCAGTTATAAATAAAAATATGTTTTTTATAAATAAGTACATCCAAAAAAATAATGTATAAACACAAAAGATTAGCTAAAAATCTGTGTAAAGTAGAAAGTAGACACTTAAAACTTATTTGATATTTAATTTACTGTAATTTGACCACAAAATTAGTTCCAAAGTGCCTAGTACTAATTCCACATTTTCAAACATTCATAATTTAAGTCTTACTTACAAAGAAAAATAATGTTATTTACTTTACCTACTTTCTCATGCCCTGTTTCAACTCACTTGGGTTCGAAGCAGTATGTTTTCTTTTTCCATACATCTTTATTAGTCGTTATCTCTTCATTTACTCCTTTTTCTTTCATATTAAGCCTTAAATATTTCATTCATCATTCATATATACACACAGATGGCCTTCCTCTATTTTTCCATCCTTCCACATTCATATTTCTTACTACTTTAGACACATGCGCTTCCTTTCTTCTCATAACATGTCCATTTCACGACAAACGATTCCCTTTCAACTTTTCTACTACGGGCGCCACTTTCAAACTCCCTGTAATATATCTTATACTATTAAGCGAGCAAATATATATATATAAGTAATTGGTTTCTCGAGATCCGCTGTACTGGTCGCGGTGAAATGTTGCATATAATTCAAGCTTTATTTTCTAAGATTATCTGGATTCATACTTTTTTTGAATTAAATTTTTGTTTTCATTTAATTATATATTAACAAAGGCTAGTGACCTACACTGTTATATTTTTTTAAATGGCCGACAGTTGGTACGCAACAACAGGTGTCAATAAATTACATTATTAATTGTAATGTTACGTTTCTTTTTTAACTCTTATTATTCAATATGTTAGTATTTGATTTATATTAATAAAGGTGCATTATAAATTCATTTAAGAAATTTTATAGTTCCATTTGCATAGTAAATTTTTCATATTTTGTATGGCCTTTAGACAATTGAATATTTGTACAAAGAATTGACCATAAAATCGAATAGAGATAGAATACACCTATTGGATTTCAGAAAATGTTGTGGATTTTCTTAAAAGATATTTTTGCTTGAAACGAGACAATTACTATTTACTAATTTTTTTCGATTCTCTTTTTATTTTTCAGTTTATTTTTTTTTATTTTTTTTATTTTGTTTTCATATATCTTATTTTTTATTTACTTTATAATGTCTTGTTTTATTTTCTTTCATTTTTTTCAACCCTTTATTTTCAAATATTTTTTTGACGTTCTGTGATACTGTGATTTTACTTTCTCCATTTTATTTTGTTTCCTTTCTCTACTTTTTTTAATTTTTTTTTATTAATTTTATAAATTTATATAAGTAACTAATGTACTCATGTGCGTCATGTAATAATGTAACTAGAATTATTAACGATGGTTATTTCTGGAAACGACACGCTTTTCTCTTGGAGTGGAAATATATGTCCTATTTGTGCTTTTTTTACTGAATACATTTACCTGATAATAGATTACGAATCTGAAACTCGTTGAAAATTTCTATGAAATGGTAAAAAATATTTATTCAGGAGTATTTGACTACATATATAAGTCCAAATTCGATTTACTGACTATCATCTGAACTGCAATGCGGTGTCTTTGTTATTGATTATCGATCGATCAAATTTACAAGATTTTAAAGCCTTTCATTTTTTCAAGCGTAAAATGTAAAAAAATACGAAAAGATTTTTGATTACTCTGTACGTCAAGTAAGAGTATAACCAGAATTAAGAACGATGGTGATGTCTGGAAATGACACTTATCTCTATGCATCTATCCAACTTTGTTATCTATGAGTTGTATAGTTACATTTTAAAAAACATATAAAATAAAAACTAGATCGAATTTCTTGTCGTCTCTACTCGATGGCTGGGTTGTTTTCCGAACCGGTGGTAGTATTTTCACGTTCATAAGCATCTTATCAGGGCCTAAATAGAATAAAGTATTTTTTATTAGAATTTGACTAGACAGATAAATTGTAACGTATTAAAATACATGAATAACTACACGTTTTAAAAAACCTAGCTAAGCTCCGGTCACCCAGGTACTTTATTCCTGATTTTATCAATTTTTGGCACACCACACGCCCATCTAACATTCGCATCTCATTTCTTCTTTCTCATCTATCTTCTTACTAGCATTCTGATCCATACGATTTTTTACTTGTCCTTTTGATATATCAATGACATTATTGGAACGAAGTTACACGCTCTGAGCGGATGGGAGCGAGACAGAAAAAAAAGTGTAATACGTGTAAATAACTATGACTTTATACCGACATTTATTTATTTTATTTATCTAAAAATGACTGCCGAAGTAAATTTTGTTCGTTATTAAAGAAGTATAACCCTATATCATAGTAACTTGTAAAACACATTAATATGTAACATTGAACTTGAACCTCGTTCTAGTTAACTTACGTTAACCTGTATATATTATATGGATAAGACATTAATATAATTTTTATAGTACTCTGTAAATAACTTTAAAAAAATGTGTTTAATTATACTTCTATGTTCAGTTTTTTAAAACCGCTAATTATAATTGGCAAGCATTATTTATATTTTTTTTTTTCCCCTATGTGTATGTTGCATTAATTTGTAAGCCTTCTTAAAAACTTTGAATGAATATAAATAAAATGAATGACATTTGAATATAAATTGAATGAATATCTGGTGAGATTGTGGTCAAATCACTGAACCTATTCCGTGTAAAAAAAAAATATTTTTTTGTAAAGTTCAGATAACTTTATTTTCTAATTACTTGTATCTTGATAAAATTTATCTGATGCATAGAGTAAACAGCTAACAAAGAAATCCGTTTTTTTTTCTTCCAGATTAGATTACTTAAAACTAGACGAACTTTGATAAATTGTTTTAATAAAAGGCTATTACACAGAAAAGATCGAATAGGATGTCTCCACGACTTAATTACTAAGTAGGTAAATAAAAAGATATTAATATCTGAGATAAATGCTTATTAGTTATAAAAGATAAATTTATTGGTTATCGAAAAACGTCTAGCTTATTGGTATGTGTTTGCACTTCTTACATTACTTACATTAGGTCCAATAGAAACGTTAATGACTACCAAATGAAACATACATTAAAAAAAATTATATAAAAAACTAATTAAATAATTTATTATTATTTATTTGAATATGGTCGTATCCATAATATTCGTTACGTCGCTACCCTGTCCGCACTCCCTTGCCAGTCACCATCAATTTGCCACGCATTCGTTTGGAACTCAACTGCCTGCCTCTACTGAATTGACTCGAGTAGGTAGTTATTACACAGTCACGGTTGTGCTTGGGATTTTTCCCAGACTTTTTTACATCCCCACTTTTAGGATTGAGCCTATCTATTATAAGGAGGTTCAGAGAATTATTATAAGGGCCCATTATTTTTCAAGTGAATTGCTACAATCAGTTATTTGCAGAATTTACAAACACAAAGTAGTAATAATTGGAGAGAAATTAAGTCACTACTCATGTTTATAACAAAAAAGTCATTATGCAATAAACCTCACGATTGGTTTCATTCGATTTGTCCACTCAATTGTTTGTAGCAGACAAATTATTTAATACACGAATTTATCTTACAGGAAATATTTGTCCATTATTATTTAAATCAAACTAATTTTGTGAATATTTTTTAACGTAATTTAATGTTTATGTACAATGTTTGTTAATCTTACATCCGACAATCAAGTAATCACTAAAACATTCTAAAATATTATCACAATGTATCTTATATTTATACTTCTACAAATGCACTGTTGTATTAACTAACACAAAAAAGTTTTAAAACCGTTTGCATGCAGTGACCATTAGTGAAACAATAAAAAAAAATTAATTTCAAATATCGAACGTTCATTCGGAAGCTAGAAAACAAAGCGCTCGCCAGCTCGGCCGGACGGGGCGCGTTCCAGACGGACGAGCGTCGACGCGAGTGCATCCAGCTATGATCTCACGCTTCTGGAAACCGCCGAACTCTGTACATTTATGCTCGGATTTTTGAACGCGCTCGTAACACGACGCCTATTTTTGTTTGTTCTTTCTGTAAATTCTGATTTTTCGAGAACACAGCAGCATCAGTTACGGTCGGCATTATGTAAGATTGGATTAATTACCAAAATCTAATAAATACTGCTACAGAATTCGGTGCAATTATAAATCTTTATAAATTAACTTTGCAATAATATATGTACATGTAATTCATTCTTATATGTTGTAACGTACTTATAGTAAGACTTATATTTCAATCAACTGTATTTATCAATTGAGGGGAGGTATCTATACTTTGTTTATTTTTAATGATATTTTAGTTTAGATGACATTTTATTTTATTAGTCTAAATGGTTATTAAGTTTTTTTTTTTTTTTTTTTCGAAAATTATGCGAATGCTTACATAATCAAGGTGGTGAGAGCTTCGCTTACAATTTCTTATTGAAAATGACCAAAATTCTGTTTATGTAATCCTTAAAGCTCTGGCTACCTACGATTCATTCTCATTATTTACCTGAGATAGAAAATACTGTGGCTGGCCGGCCTCCAAATCTACTATTTCCTTCCGAGCGGCTGGGGATAACACTGGGTCACTCAGGGTGAAAAAATAAAAAGTATGTCCACTTACATACCAATCTCTCGTGTACTTGCATCCCGAGGATCATGTAACTTTCGTAGTAGCGTGAAAGTGGAGGATTAAAAACAGACATTTTGCGAGTTGTATTGCGGAACGGTTACGCCTATATGTTTTCGAAAAGAAGCTTCAAAACGTAATGTTTAGCGGCGCGGGTTGCCAGGTGCGAGAAAATCACTTGGCAAGAATGATAATGATTGCTGACATGCTCATCCCAGCAACCGAACGATTCACGAACCTATGTACATTTCTTCAATATAAACATGATCCGTTATTACATAACGTCATCCATTCATAAATGCTAATTTCTAAAAGTGTTAAGAGAGCGTTTGGCTAACGAAGTAGTTTTTGTATTTTTTTTATTATTCTCCAATAATTTAATTAATTTACCTAACCGGAATTTACAAACAAAACCTACTTTTATTAAAGTATTACGCGTATTTTGCATTCGAATCATAAAAGTATGTACTTGTTTAGTTATTAAGGAAGATGTCATTCCCCGCGTATAGAGTAGAAAAAAATACATATAGGGAAAGTTCCAGATTTTATTTTTATTTTTTCAGTATGATCTCTAAATTTGTTCTGATCAAATTAGATTTCATTAGGAAAAGTTGTATTTTCATTCATGATCATACAACAGATTCCTTATTCATCCACTTTACGATGAGTTAAAATAAATAAATATCTATATAAAATTTCATCAATACATTTTTAATAGTTTTACGCCATTCGTGCACAAACAGTCAAAGATAATTGCTAAAATTCATAGAAAAGAGTCTTCTGTATTTGATTATGGAATCCTCCTGATTGGTTTTTAACCGACTTCAAAAAGGAGGAGGTTATCAATTCGTCTGTTTGTTTTTGTATGTTTGTTACTCAATTTCTCCATCAATTGAGGACCGATTTGCAATTTTTTTTTTTTCCCATTTCCAACTAATTGGGATTTGATCAATAGTTCTCAGGAAAATCAAGAGAAATCCTCGAATTCATAGAATCTTTATACATTCGTACATAAATTTGCTTCCACAGCTATTCAAGTGTTTGCGTATTGCAGTCACCGTCTTATTTTGCTAATATGATGATGGAAGGTGCAACATTTTAATGAGTAGGAGTTGAATATTTTTTTGTTGTTGTACTTTATTTATATGGACTAACAGTGAATAAAAAAAAGGAAAGAGAACAAATTAATACGGAAATGAAATTATTTTTAAAGAAAAATAAAAAACTTGCTTCAAAACTTTACCTAAACGGCTAAAATTACATAGTTATACATAAAAGTAGAATACAAAACATTTTTAATTAAACACAAAACCGACTTTAAAATAATATACTATAAAAATACACTAAAAGTAAAAATAAATAATTACTTTATTTATCCATTTCTGCTAACTTCGATATACCTATCCTTTGTTTTAATACCATTGATAATATTGGAGTCGGTGCCAGCTAGAGTTTACTAATGTACTCATTTATAATGAAACTAACTCCCTGAACTTCATCATCACAATTACATATAAGCTTAAATAATAGCGACGTACATTTACATCACTTTGTTATCCGTACTGATTTCAAAATTATTAATGGTATTAAAACTAAGGATATATCGAAGTTAGCAGAAGTAGGTTAATAAAGTAATTATTTATTTACTTTTTAGTGTATTTCTGTAGTATATTCTTTGTAAGTCGGTTTTGTTTTTAATTTAAAAAGATTTGATTTACTTGATGTACAGTTTAATTATAAGTATAGATTACATGAATAGCCCAACAGTAGTATACGCTATGGAATTGTGCCAAATTAGCAACAATTAGTACAATTCCTGTCGCACTCTGCCTGAAATAGTAAAAGCTTTTACAGGTAAAAGACCATGTTTATGCCAGCTTTAATTTCCTACATATAAAATATTTCCTTTAAAAAATTGCTAAAAATAGTTTTAAATTTATAGTGTTTGCCATAATATTTTTTATAGCTTGTAATGATGGAGGTATTATTGTTTGTTATATTTTACTTTCATAATTATAATTTTAGTGGAAACTTGACTGGTTTATGTATTATTGTTATGTAATTTCATATGTGTATATTATTAACTGTGTGTTTCCCAAATAAATAAATAAAAAAAAATAAAAATTTATACGGATTGTTAATCCAATCCAGCATTCGTTAAATAATATTTGTTCTTTAAGCCGTATGACTATGGATATTTTTAAAGTGGTGGTTAATTTTAATTACCAAATTTCTGTTAACATTGAATATGATAAAACCAATTTAACCGAGCATTTCATTTACACATGTGAATAAAACGTCAGACGTATAAAATGTAAACTCTCGAATTCATCAGTTTATTCGAAATTCATTTAAAAATTCATAGGCATTTTTCACTCATGTTATAAGGTATAAGGTATTATGTTGGAGTAAGCCCATTTCACCTGATCTTAGGTGAGGATGCGGTCCACGATGATAACACACTAAGCCTATAAAGGTAACCAACTGGTTTTCAAGTGTAACTACATGAAAATACCGTTACGTTCTTAGAGACAGATTTTCAATTTGATAATGGACATATCTAGGCAGGCGATCACATAGTTGGAGTTAATAATTTCATCGCATATTTGCATGTAAAGTCAATCTTAGAATATACGTTTATCTTGTTCATTGCTTTACCGATAATGTCGGGGTTTTATATGTAAGAAATATAAAGGGATATTAACATATCTTTATTCATTTTAGTGGTTAAATTTATATTATTTACCCAGCTAATCTTTATCTTTGTTGAACTAGACTATAGCAAAAGTTGCTTAGGTGCTACAATGACGTCCCAAAACATTACGTAGGTTTACCAGACAATCAATTTAGGGACCAAATTGAGCCAATTTTAATCACGAAGTTTTATTATGATGTGATTATTTAGAAAAATTATTGTGACCTCTGTAAGTAACACACTCTATGCATAGGCTAAAGCGATTTTTTTTGTAATTAAATAATTCATTGTATTGAAATAGATTGTAACTAAAAATTTTATTCTTTTTCTTTATTTAAAATTGGTGATCAGAATCTTGAGCAGAAATGAGAATATTGAGATGGATATGTGGGATTACTAGAATGGATTGGGTTAGGAATTAATGCAGTAGAGGATGTGTGAAAGCCGCACCAGTGACAAGAAGGAAAGAAGCAGGTGTCTGTCTTGGTAAGGGAATGGAATGCGGAGGTAGGATGGGGATGTTGTAAGAAATGTATTGGATGTGAGTGTGGGAAGAGGAAGACCAAAGAAAAGATAGATGGACTGTGTGAAAGATGATATGTGTAGAAAGGATATTGAATTTAGATATGATCTAAAATGAAGAGGAATGAAAGAAGAAGACATATTGGGCCGACCTCAAATAAAAATTGGCTAAGGGCAGGGAGATGACAATGATTTAAAAAAAATAATCAATCCAACTTCTCGATGACTGGGTCGTTTTTAGGTGGTAGTGTTTTATCGTTAATAATCGCGTCTTCAGGGCCTAAATTGAACAAAGTATTTTTTGATTTGATTTGTTCTATGTCACTAGAAAATTTAAAATTTTATTGATAAGTATAATTAGAATAAAATTGACGAACCTTCATGTGCTGAATACTACGCAGGGACGTTCCTCAAAGTAATTATACAAAACAAAATATTACTTTCACTCAAACTTAAATGACTTCCAATTTTCAATCACTTTGGCTCTGAGAATACACGTATCGAATTGTTCCGAGAAGCGGTTCGTTTCTGTGAAACATTGATAATTTGTAATTAATAAATACTCTATTAAGATTGAATTTTACTAAACCCTTTTCTTTCGAACGACTTGGAGATTAGAAAGATGCCGAATTAATAAAACCAATACTTCGCTTTTATCTACAAATAAGTTACGTCTATCAAGTCATGTCTCTTATTTAGTAAGCAGTATACAAATTATGTGTTACAATGTACGCGTGTACAAATAATTGTGTTAAATAAATAATGTTCTAAGTGTTCGGCCAGTGATTGATTGTAATTTCATCAATATAATTTTGAGGATAAAAATAATCCAATTTTTTTCTAAATTGACATCATAACAGCTCTTCAATAGCTTTTAAAGAGACAATCAATTGGCAAACAGAGGAAAAAGGAGAAGACACTTTTATATTCGCCTATGTATATGTAGATCTATGTAACCAAATTACAGTGAGTGAGTACAAGTGTATCATACTTGAAAAATTGTAAGAGCAAGAAAAAAGAGTAAAAAAACTAAATAGCAAAGTAAAATAAATAAAAAAAAAACAAGATTACCAAGGTGTATATATGTATAAGGTCTATAAGGTAATAAAATTATTACCTTAAATGGTAAGTCTGTATAATAAAAATTAATCTGCGTTTGTATTTTAGACTCCATCTTTTATTTACTAGTTATTCGTCCAGTGTGAAGTTGTGAGAAGCCCGATACACGCGCAATAATTTGTTGTACCATGGCTCGTCTCTCTACGGCTTAGGTACCACAGTTCTTCCTTTTAACACGTTCTATTTTAAAATAATTACATTCAGAGCAGTAAATGTATTCATGGAATGTCACACCGCTCCAGTAATCCCTTTGGGATACAAAAAAAATAACATCATACATAAAGGGTCATCTCAATTATGCTAATAAGGGATTGGTATGCGACCCTATTTGTACAGCGCCGCTATTAGACGTAGAATGTTTTATTAGAATTAATTAATCTTTACTGGATGTAACATCACAATATACTGAATAAAAGACGTACGCCTCTCTCATTTCTCGACAAAATATACTACTCGTGCATTACGTATTTGCTTGACATGTCAGATGACAAAATTATTTTCTTGACTATCAAATATATTGAATGCATTATGGAAAACATACCAACGGTCAACCAAAACCGATAAAAAAGTTGATCTTTAAATACGTCGATTACCCATAAAAATAAGACAATAGGAAGACAATAGAAAAACCATAGAAAGCTGGCGTAAACTCCCGGTTAGTGCTCAAGGGGTTAATAGGAGTATATTTTGATACTGATACTTTTTGTTATGTTGTGTATTATCATAAAATTCGGATAAAATACGTTGGGCTAATGTTTATAAGATTCGTGTTTTAGCTTACAGACAGGTACAGGCTATATAAGACTATATACAGAGTATATAAGCTATATACTGTTGTATATATTTATTATATATATTTAATAATTAAAGTGTCCTTTAATTTCTTAAACTTAAACCCAAAAAGGAGCTAAAAAAAAAAATGTTTGTTTGTTAAAAATTTTTTAACATGTTTATTTGTTTACAATGCGCATGGAAGTGAAATCTCTATTTTGTTTATTTATAAAAAAATGTTATGATAACTAAGATCTATCTTAAATTAATGATTTAACATTTTTCCTCAAACTATAAAAAGTAATAAAACAGATCAAAAGTAATAATACTCATAGACATTTTTATACATTTTAAAATTACATTTAAAAAAATAAGATATTTGTAAAAAAATCGGAAGTGAAAGACTGCAAGACTTCAAGAGCAGATAGTAGTAAATCTTAGGTCGAAGCGACGTCTGTACTACGTGTCTACTTGATCTATGCGGTCTAGACCTCTACATTTATTTTACTGAATTTTGAGTTTGACCACTGAAATATAAAGGATGAAAAAAAACTAGGCAGCCATGGGGACTCCCGTCAGGAGTGAACACTCGAAACTTTAGAAAAACTGTTTTTTAATGTTAAATTTCATAATTGAAATTATTAACATAACCTAATATTTAACGTAAAACATTTGTCTAGTTTTTACATCTATTGACGACCCGAGCAATAATTATGTACATTTTCACATAGTTTTATTTATAATCAAAACATCTTATGAAGTGATCTCTTTGCATATATAAGTCATATGGAATCATAGGCGGCTATATACAATTTAGCTATCTACAATAACCTACAAAAAACCTTTAACATTGCTTTATTTTTAAACCTTGTGCTACTAACTTCATGTTGCCATATAAGTGAGCTATCTATAGATTAAAATACAGTTTATACATCAATCATTACGGCTATACTTTAGAAAAAAGAAACATTTGTTGCCAAAAATGAGCTGAAGTGTAGATAGCCACTTTTGATTCTATACGACTCATATATAATGTATACTAATAATACACGGAAGTATATCAAAGTACATATATACACAGTATGCATATAGCTCATGGAAAACATTCGGTGACGATGACGCGAGTTCCATGATTTTTGTTCACCTGTACTCAATGCGCCTAAAGACGTTTTCACTTCAAAAATTATTCTAACCTTAATAATGTAACTTTTAGAATTATAAAGTAAATATGAACTATTTTTCTAAATTCACATATGTATATAAAAACAGCTGAAGGTTTTTTATTGTTGTTTTATTAGTATTAATTTACTAGTGTATCATGTTTACGTAGAATGTCTATATAATAATTTCTAATTCATCGACTATACGAAAAACAATTACCGGAAAGCATTCTAAAAATGATAGAAAAGATTTAAAAAACCGTATTATATGGCACGTAGTTAGGTATAATGGAACTCTCAGCTAGTCATTCGGACTACTAATTAAATCTCACACACACATCTAAACTCTCAGATCTAAACACAAACAAATATTACGTGTAGGTACTCTGTTTGTATATGATATACACATTGATATATAAAATAAACAAAATATATATTTTATATATAATTTTGAAACAAATATTTCTTTCATAAACCGTGATACAATATAAATGAGCTCCTATACTCATCACACATGGAAGTAATTCAACGACACTGACCGGACATTTTATGTCAGCGTCCGTCCGGTGTTGTTCTTAGTCAGCCATGTTGGATTTAGAACGTACACGATTTTGAACGTATCTATGAGATGACTCGGTGATGCGTCAATGCATTTGTACGTTCATTATTTTAACGTTGTTATATACAGCTGATGGATTATTATTTGTTAATATAATTATAAATTTTTGTTTGACTATTTTTTTAAAGTATGCGTCAATCTTGGTATTGACAAAAGTTATGTAGTAGTAACTAATATTAATAATGCATAACAAAATTACCCTATTATAAAGATCGTTTTTAAATGCGATAAATAAATTATATGTAAATGATACATTTTCTAGTTTTCATTGTATTCCATAAATTGTATATGCTGAATAAATAAATAAAAACATTAAGTAGGTTTCGTAACAAACTTTTGTTATTTATATGAATTTGGAAAAAATGCCGTGTGGTGCCGGCCAAGAATAGTATCACCCCAATCTTCCCGTGGGTGTTATAAAAGGCGACTAAGGGAAAAAACTAAAGGTTGGGGCAGCAGCATTCTATGAGTACCACAAACACCTACTGCGATCGCCAACCCGCCTGCCAAGCGTGGCGATTGTGGTATTCCCCACCTTATTGGGGGAGACCTATGTCCAATAGTAGACGCCTTATGGTTGAATGGATGGTTGAAAAAATGAACCCAACAACTTAAAAAAAAACTTAATGAACCTGGTAGTTATTGTATGATTACAGTTTTAATTATTTAATAAATATTTATTTGTTACGAAAAACCCATATATAAGTGTTTGGCCTTGAACTACCCTCAATAAGCTTATACTGATCTTAGTTCACTAAGTTGAACTGAGATTATTTTTGCAAATCAAATAATAATATTGAAGTAAGAAGTTTGTAATTTATATTACAATTAAAATATTTCTTTTTAATATAAAAAATACTTTTATCTGTAAATTATGTAAGAAATATCGTGTATAACTTTTATCATTTTCTTGCTCCACCTTGTTATTAATACTTATTACAGTTATATAAAATGTATTATCAAAAAATCTGGAAAAATAAATTAAAAAAATAAATTGGGTACAAAAAAAAAAAAAACACCGCTCACTGTAATTGTAAAAGTTAAAATTACTTTGTATGATATGTGATCGACATAAATTAAATTATTATTAATTAAATTAAATCTAGATAATAGATTAGTCATAACGAATAATTTACCTTTACTTAGAATGAATAGTACCTATTCCATTTACAATTTGAACTGTTTATTAATAACTATCTCTTTAATGTTATGCTTTTACTATACTACTCGCGAAATTGCTTCGGCAAACCAAGTAGTGTAGACACGCTTCGTGCAGAACTTTTTGACTCGAGCGCAAAAACCGACAACAATCTCAAGCTACCCGAGGTGAGGCGAAGTTATACGAAGCGTAACAAAGTGCCCTTCTGCAATATCTTATTCACTTAACTTCGATCAACATTGCGAGTAGTGTAGTCGAGTTATTATTACACGAGACGACGCCTGTCTGCCCGTCTGATCGTGAGTGTAAAATTTGAGAACAACTGAACCGATTTACGCGATTTTATTTTTTTTTAACATAGATAATTATACTTTTTTGACGACGGCTATATCAATATATTATGTTTTATATATAAATAAGGAAAGGTGAAACAGTTCAGTACTTTTTCTCCACTGTTTGTCTTATGTGAGACTTGTGCTTTTGTTTTATTAGGAGATATATATAAATTGATTTTGCCTCAAATTTTCAATAATGATTACAGTCGAAATTAAGTGAACACTAGTTTTGTTAAATTAGCTAATATTTGAAAAATTATGAAAAGAATGTCTAATTTAAGGATATAGGAAAATGATGCAGTTCTAGAAATATCTTAAATGTATCGCCATTCAGCGGGCGGCACGGGGCGACGACGGGACGCCAACGCGATCAGAGTAGTTATATTTCACTCGCTCTGGTAATAGTGGCATACCTAGTTAATTCCAATATATATGTTTGACTGTGAAGGCAATGTTTTGAAACATTAGCTAATAATGAAATCGAAAAATTAAAAAAAAGACGGCTGCATTAAACCATGAAATCATATCCCGTCTAGCAACTTTAATTTTAAAATTATGTCGCCAAACACATAATTCTATGTGACCGGGGAGGATCATTTCAGAACCACTACTTCTAAGTTTAGCATGCTTATGCCGTCTCAAGTTATGTCGTCACTTTACACCATGTGAGATTGCGCTCAAAGCGGTCAGTATAAAATAAAAGACGTGTTTCAATTTGTTATTTTACTGTGTAAACTGTAAGGTTCATTTTTCATATTCATTCGCATTCATTTAATTTTCAACAACATTTCATCATAACAATAATAGAACAACGCTTGAAATTAAAGTTGTACAAAACAAAAGAAATCGTTAAAGTAATTAATTGCATAAAATTAAATGATGCAAACATTCGAGAAGGTATTAATTTCGCAAAATTAAATCGTAAAAAACGTTCAAACCGAGGCGTAGATTAATTATCAGTTTATAATATACTAACTGTGTGTCCGCGGCTCCACCCGCATTTCATCTATTCTTCGCGGCGTAATATAGTTTTTAAATAATCATTGGAATTAAGAGTTTTGACTATTTTACTCTGAAACCTAATTATTTTCAAAAAATTAAAAGTAGCCTAAGTTACACGTTGAAGCTTCAGTTATCTGCCATAAAAAGATTAGCTGGAACAAACTCACAGACACAGGTTTAGGTACCGTAATAAATTAATATATATTTAGTAAAAAGTTGCTATTTTGACATTACAAACAGACACTCCAATTTTATTTATTAGTATAGACTATATATTTACATTACCTCTTTTATTTTTGGCGGAATCTTAGTCTTTCACGTAGTAAATTTTATTTTTCAATAATCAACTTACTTTATTTGGACTCTATGGTATATAATACTTGGTAGAATTTTACATGATAAATGTAGTTTGGTCATTATACACTAGTGTATTTGAATTAAACCCCTTGAGCACTAACATGACGTTCACGCCAACTTTCCATCGTTTTCCTATTGTCTCATTTTTATGGGTAATCGAAATATTAATAATAATCTTTGGTAACTGTTTTGCCTAGAAATATGTTGAACGTACATGACGCTGGCAGAATTTTATATGTAACTCCTATGAGTTTGTTGTCATTAACTAAAAAGAAAAAAATCTTGCTTTTACATAAAAATATTCTTTCTAAAAAGTTATAATATTATTTCACTAGTCAATATTTATCATTTAAGTGACATCCATAAAAGAATACTTTATAGTCAAGTATATGAAATTTGTCTAATATGTAAAACACTTTTTTTGAATAAATTGTATTGAATCTGACCACAATTAATACAATTTCAGATTTATTTGGTATGTATTTTGTTACTTTAAGTAATTATATGGAAAAACTTAATTAAGCAACGAAGAATTGTCAAGAATATCATTGGTTTGAATAAAAATAAATATAGCATCTTAGAAATATCTAGTACTGATTGATCAATTCTTTCTATAGATCTATTTTATTATTAAATTGCATTAATTATGACTTCAGGTTTTAGTTATAATAAATACCTATCTGTAATAAGAATTTATGACAAACTACTGTGTAGGTAGGTACACCGATTTATTTCTTACAGTAGATAGGTTGCGTTGAGTCAATTACATCAACTGAATACCTTTACGATGTGTATACTTAATACTGAATAAACTATAGAAACTTAATATGTGGCATTGTTGTGATGTGCATATTTTTAATATTGACTCTCGTGGCAATGACCGCTGGCGCACGGTTCACGGCCGTTTATAAAAAGACGTTTACAAGTTTTTAAAATGATATTATCCTTGTCTACGTCCGTGTATGCGTAAGCTATTGAATTCATCGTAGATTTTCTCTTATTCTATATTCGAAAATAAATAAACGGTCGCCAGTGACACGGGGCGCGAGAGGGCGGCACCCTACACCGGCATTCACGCACACACGCGGGACGCAGGGCGGTCGAGGGCCTCGACGGGGCGCTATGATCGTACAGTCTCGCGCTAACCGTCACTGAGGTTGGGTGTTAGTCGCTTATGGCGACGCATTCGGAAAAGAAACTAGTTTTGTTCCGGAACGATCTGTGAATTGCTGATTTAACGTGCTAGTGGACTGATATAGTGAATGTGATTTTTATCCATCGCAAACGGTTGGTAGTTTTCGTGATAATTTGTCAATACACGCCTGGACATGTTCATTGTTTACATCTGTAGTTATACACATGTGCTCGTCTTTTTTATTTTCCTCTTTAAACTGGGTTTTATTAATAAATCTTTCAGAAATTAATAATATTAACATGGGGTCAATATTGAATTAGTCGTTTCTATTTCCAGATAAACTCTTGGAATTGATTTGGAGCCGTTGACTTGTGTAGAAACAAAGGTTTTACGTTGACGGAAGGTGAACGATCTTCATTCGACTCGTTACAGGTATGTTTGAACAAGAAACTTATTCATTCTTGCTTATGTACAACTCTAAAATGCGCGAGGTACGAACGTTTTTTTTTTTAAAATTTTGATACCAGAACATAGATTAAACCCCCTGCATGACTAATTACCATTTGAAATGCCTACAACGTAATTGCCGCTTGAAAACATTGTCCGTTTTTTGTGTCATTGACCTCAATGTGCGCCGTAAGTAGGTAAGACATTATTTTTTGTGCACCTTGTGTGTAAATCTTATGTAACGTATAATCTGTATTCTTGTACGTAATTAAACTATTGTGTTGCATGTCAAAGTATAGAAACGAGATTCTCTTACGACTTATATAATATAATAACCTTTGTTTGACATTTGATTTTGAAGCCTTTCAAATAATTGAGTACCTACCTACCTACTAAATAAAATCTGTTACTTGTTGCTTCGCTATTTGAATAAGCCGCGTATACGTTGGTAGGTGAATGTTATTGTTATAATAAATATTTTCCTCAGTCTGTTTTCGGCGTCTGATGTGTAATCATTTTACATATACATAGCAATTTGCTTATTCGTAGAGTTTCCAAAATTTTGTAGGGAATTATCCATCTCACACTCTCTGTACTTAAGTTTGAGTACGTATTACATGTGTTTAACTTATTAATCAATCGTTGCTAACTTGAAGCTTATACTCATATATGGGTACAAAGTTCTCAAGTGATAATATTGGCGTATGCCGTGCTATTTAGCAATACTAGCCAACGGTCATGAAACTCGAATGACTTTTTGATGAACTATCAATACACCCATACGTTTTTCTTGATATTTATTATAAAATCCATATTTAAGCCATAGTTTCACGCGACGGTGTGTTGCCCACACCCACATGAGATACCTACCCACGCGTAGACATGGTAAATAACAAAATTCACATCTGTCGAATTAGTAACAATGTAACCTTTAAAAGTAATTATCTAATTTATGTAAAGGTATTTCTTTATTATTATTATTTATTTAATACAAGGTAACTCCTCTTCAACTATTATAAACACTAGAATATGTTAAGATAATTTCATAAATTATATTAATCTATATTTGTATGTCTTATTGAATTTAAATATTTTACTTAATTTTAAGTGATTATGTGGCAATACATAAATTGAAACAAACGATAATTGAAGATACACCATATTATACATCACAGTCAAGAAAAGGCTCTGTGTAAATAAGCCTTTATACATGTGTGGACACCGATGCATACCTATAGGCATAGAAATAAACCGACAACTTTTAAGAGAATATCCGAGCAGCATTTATTTCATACAAACGTAGTTCCCTGTTTCCTCCTTGGATAATAAATAGCATTATGGTAAATATTTTTATACTAAATAATATATTACACCACCGCCACATCCATATGTTTTGATTAGAAATTAAAGAAACTAGGCTCCTTTGAAAATTAAAAAATGCTCGATTTTTACCCTCATTTTCAGACGTTCGTCAAACAAATTGGATGAATAAAAAAAAAAAAAAAAACAACAAAAAATTTGTAGTAGATATAATTTAAAAAAGCAAAACTTACAGAGGTATAGCTTTCTTGTTCTATAAGCGAAAGAAAATCAAAAATCAGTTCAGTTTTGGAGGAGGAAACGGGGAAACTACGATGTGATATTTTCGTCTATTTTGCGAAGGTAAAATCAGCACGAGCTGCAGTTGTCCCTTCCGTGTTTTATAACTTTCTTTGGGGCGCAACGCGACTGCAATAGAATTGTGGAATAGGTGGTACCTACTATACTTTTCAAATCTGTCACCAACCACATGTCCTCTTAAACGTTAACGATAACTATTTTTCATATGTATTATGTGACTATTATATAACGAACAATCCGCTTCTCTTATTAAAACGGGGTTACACTTATCATTACATGAGTAATTCTATTTTTGTATTTTACGAATTTTTATTTTATCTTCCAGTGAAGTAGCGCTTTGTTGTGTAATTAATTAAGACTTAACATTTATGTGGGTGTGACCCAGTGTTAATAGGAGCTGTTTCTAAGAATTATTAATGCGTACACTGTTTCCGAGACGGGCGCGAGTTAACTAAGAAAATGTAGGTGTTGTGAACGGACTGTGAAATTATCGTCCATAATTAAGACCGCTTTGAAATATAAGTTGTATGTGTAGTATATGTCATTATTTATTATTGTTTAAAATTATCAAAGTCTAATCGCGATAACGATTGTTCAGGACGATGAGATAGCAGCTGCTGCATATTTGTAAATCTTTTGTTTAAATTACATATTTTGTTGCAATGCTTACGACTTTTAGTTGTAAACATAGAATTAAAACACTCAGATGGGCAGTAATCGCACGCGCAGTGACGCCATTCTAAGTTGGCCTTAAAGGGCCACGTATGTATTGGCGATTACGCAATCCCGTGTCGCTTGCAAACACACCACACGCATATACTTGTCTGCCTCAATGTTAAGCAAGTCGTTGGATGACACTATCACTATTAGGGTTGTTAATCTATTTAAATATAAAGGTTAGTTGTTAACTGTAGTAAATCTAAATAATGATGTAGAATTGACCTTATGAAAGTATAGGATATAATATCTTAGAAGTGATCTTTATTATTAAAACTTGAGTGATTAAAAGAGCTAATCAATTCACCAAATAAAAGAAAGTCAATAAATACTGTAAAGTTTTTGTCTAGTGCCCGAGTTTTCTGCCAATAATTAGTATCAACGAATCGTCAGTCATTTTTACTTGTCCAAATAAATCTTATTAATCATCGTAAAATTATAATATTTAAATTACAACAAAACAATATAAGTAACAATCAATAGAATGACATTAAAAAAACACTTGCTTTAAGGTCTAAGGTGTCGTTAATTAATTATGTAAGGATGATTTTGTCGATTTTTGACCCCCCTACCGGCCCATGTAGGGATCATAAGATTTCTCGAACACGCCCCCCCCTCCTCTTCTTACGCAAGATTCAATCTCGTTTTAATATAATTATTATGTTATTAATAAAATAACAACTTATATTGGTAGTCCCTACTCCCTTAATGAAATGCAAACCCACTGGACTTGATTGATCATCATCCACCGGCTTACGAATTAAACTTAACTCCGACTCTGGTTGTTTGTTGTTGTCATGATAAATGGTTGAGGGGTCAATAATCCCCAGTGTGCCTATTGTTCCTTATAAATATTTTAATTAAATAACTGTAAAGTATTGCAAAAATATTATTATGCTGCTTTTGACTGTCTGTCTGTCAGTTTATTTATTCGTTTGTTCATCGATCACGCAAAAACTACTGAACCGAATTCGATAAAAGTTGGTAGTGACATATATTGCATCCAGGGGGAGAGCATAGCAAATTATCTGAATTCCAAGCGGGTAAAGCCGTGGGCACAACTAGTATAGAATATAATTTCAATTTGATTGTAATTTTGTTATAAATACATCAACATCGAATAACTTTATTTTCTTTGTATACATTTATCGGTTTTTTTTCCAATTTCATTCCAATTCAATTTCACCATGTCATGAACCGTAAATAGTATTTTTACATGACGTCTTTCAAACAGCGTCATTCATCTAACGAATAATATTTTATTTATAGGTTCCTACTTCGTACGACCGTATAACTAACAATAAATCCAAAACGAATCGATTTTAATCAAACACGAACGAATAGACTAATCACATAAGAATGTTTATACTATTCTGTTTCATTTAGTATTTTTATATTCTTTGATAAAATACAAAGTAAACTTGATGTTTCGATTTATCGTTAATACATTGTTTCGCATTGTTCATTTTTGTGAAAGTTCGGTAAATTTAATTTTCTTCGCAAATGTCATAAGTGAATTATTTTATGTTTTTTTTTTTACTTTTCTATAATAATAAACACAATTAATTGTTACCCATTTTTGAATAAGTTTATTGTGTGTATAAAATCATTATGTTCTCTATGGCAGTATGGCATTATTGTCTAGTGTTCAGAAGGCTTTTTACGCTATTACGTAGTATTATGCAAAAAATGTATGTAAGTAATTAAAATATATATTTTTTGTAATAATATAGATTTTATTTTCATTTCTATATCTAACTTTCATTAATTGTAAAAAAAAATGGCAAAATAGTTTAACTAGTAACTTTAATTACATCTACTAAGGCGTATTTCAAAAGTAATCCAAAGAAAACTATTTATAAATAAAATTTTCGTTTAGAATTCGAGTCTAAAATTTCGAATGTGAGAGAATACTAATCGTTTAGCAAAGTCGCAATTGCCCTTGACCTCTTTAGATCACGAATTGAAGGTCAATAACGTTTTCCAAATATCTCTTCGCTTAATGAGATTTCTTGACGCCTAATGAAAATCTTTCATAATGTAGAGAGCCGCGAGAGAGAGTAGAGAGTAATAGTCTATTCGCTGAATTACAAATTTTTATTTTATTATAGAATTACACTGAATTTCTTATCGATAGTTTAAGAAATTCTTATTAAATTGTTCAAATTAAATTGAGAGTCAGTAAATGGTACAGTTGTCATGGATTGTATTGCTAATTAGAGACAAGAACTCATTGCCCCCCGACAGGCAGCAAATAAAAATGAAAAATCATACTACTTTATACTTTGATCAAGAAATAAAGAGCAAAATGGGCACAACAATGTCCCTGTATATGTCATGACTAAATATTAATTATACTTTAAACAGTTTACACCCAGCAAAATACTACTAATAATACCCACAACGTAAAATATGCTGAGAATATTTTTATAACACACGGAGCCTTCACTGCAATTGACAATTTCACTTTCATTATTTCCGCTACAAATACAATGTGGCGGTTAAACCACATCCTTGGTGCTTTGACAAAAGGGCCGGGCTGTGCGTTCTGTAATTAAGGGTAATCATTCAATTACCCGCGTATAAGGGCGGACGGTCATTGTCGTTGTCATGACAACGGGGTTACAATTAACACGAATAGAGTAGATATTACGTGAATTCGATTTAGCAATTACTTTGATGCAACGTTTATTCGGATTTAGGTATTAACAGTAAATGTTAAAATATATAACTAATAACGTTAAGTAAATATTGCTAATAACTTAATATAACATATTTATAGAATTTATTGAAAAATCCTCCTAGTATATACGATGTTCAAAAGACCGACTATGTAAGTTTAGTAAGAAAACATTCAATAAAATAACTTGTAGCTATATTATAACACAGTGTAAAGCTATAATAAATCTAAAACTAGAAATGATAAAATATGTCTTTTTAGCGCCGATAACGATCTAATCGGTTATTGTCATAAACCGGTAAAACCAGGAAGTAGTATAAGCTTGCCCAGTGTAATATTTGTCGAGAACGTTCTAGATAGTTTACGAGAGAGTAAATAGTAACGTAACATAATACCAGTAAACGTTTATCACCTATACTGATTTACCTAAATATAAGTATATGTACCTAGACAATGTTTTATTTTACCGAAAGCTCAGGTACATTATATATAATAGAAACATTTGGACCTAAAATTAGCAATGATTGCTTAGTTGGTCGGTCGGTAGTGCGGTCGGATTTTACTTCAATGGACTCGGGTAAAACCCACCTACCCAACTATAAAATCAGCCTGAGCTTTCCGCGAAGGAAAACATCGTGACAAAACCATATCATGGTGGTAGGGCATTTTTTAATAATGCCCGCCTGTATAACTACTCATGTTTGAAAATCTGTCGCGAAGTACCAATAGGTGTATTCCGGCAGCATCACTTGAGAACCAGTATCTAGGAATTAGTGAGTTTACCATCCTGGACAACATCGTCACTTACCGTGTAAAAAAAACCATCGACGCGGAATCTGACCACAGTACCACTATGCCGAAACCGCTTCAAAAGCTCTTTTCAAAATTATAATTATTACACAGTAGAGGGAATTCCTACAAATCATATTAGGTACGCGCAGATTCAATAATAGCTTATTGAATGATATTTAATAAGGAAGTAAATATGGTTATGGCGGATATCGCCGACTTATCGGTTCAAAGAATGTGTATATACGTACATCGCCATGATAGCTGTTATCTTTATTTATTTATAAGTCTGTAGGTTAAAAAAGGTCTGTAAATATTGCCAAATATTTTAGAGACGTAAGTACATGCCTGAATACATTTAACTTCTAAACCATATTTAGACCATATCGTGTAAATATTTTAATTTAATTTTGATTCACATGATTATTATTCGAAGTCATATTAAGCTTGTAGGACTAAATCGCTGACTTTGCGCATTTTTTTTACTCAACTTGATCTACAATAATTTTTTCCCACAATTCAGCTATTATTTCATAATTTCGCGTGATAATAAAAATACCATTCTATTGTAGTACGTGGAATTATTATGGACTAATGCAGCGTTTAACACATGAGAATCGAAGTAATCAGAGTCTGCAGTGGTAAAACTGTTTTTTCCTTCTTTATTTTATTACGATTAACCAATTCAACAAGATCTACCACAATTATATCTTTTTGACTTCGATATGTGGCTATGATTCCTTTTAATTGGAAATTTCCAGAAAGTCTAGGTGTGAAACTATTTTTGAATACAGCAAAAGATTTCAAAATCTTAAATTTTGTTGCGATTTGTTTCATTTTTGTAATTATTTACATGGACTAAGGTCGCAGAGGTTTTCAATCTATTTTAGTCTGTGCGCACATACTTACATGTTTACTATTTTGTCACGGAGCCCTAACTTATCTAGGTGGTCGAAATAGATAAGTACAATGGTACTAGTACAAAGATCTAAACTGTTTATTTATAATCGTATAAAATAAGCTTAAACAAGAATGTTTATTTTGTACTCGCAAACACGTAAGTTGAGATCTCGGATGATTTTAAATATAATTGCTTTATGGCGCCCTTTCTCACTTTCAACTGCGCACACGGGCGCCGCGACGCAGCTTGGGAACCTGTGGGTTAAGACATAAGTTGTTAATCGTTTTGAGTGTATGAGTTGAGAGCTAAATCGGCCCCTTCCTTCGTTTACACAACATATCTATGGAGTAATGTTATTTTAAGAAAAATTAAAGTTATCCTTACACATGACGAGTCAGAATACAGTGGGCAGACAAATTCACACGCCGTGTCTTAACTAACATCCCCTTTTTTCTTTGTTCAAGAAGCGTATCGCCATTACGAGTACGTTCTCATACCCGAGCTCCGTTTATACATATTTAGTGACTGTATCTTGGTTATTGAGTCACAAGAAGGGAGTTAAGTTAGTCATCCCTACGACCGTCCAAGTTACTTCAGGACAATGTGTTTGATTTACAATAGTTTTGTTTTTCTTATTCGTTAATCGTAAATTCGTTCGCATCTCTTCAACATATAGACAAAACATTGTACGTAATTATTAATGTATCTAATAATTCTTCATTGAAAAAGATTTATTTATTTAACATTCTGGATTTAAACGGTTGCACACTCCTCAATGTTGCAGATAATTTATGTATATACTTAAAACAGTTTAAAAAATAAGCTTTCTTACATGTAAGATGAGTCAATGTTCATTATATTATTAACAGTCCGTTTATTTCTACTATTGGATCACTACCTCTATTTATTCAGTTATTTCCAAATCTCAATCTAACCAAAACTCTTTTATCGAGAAGAAATCTTTAGGAGACTAACCTACCAGCTCACTTTGGGTTGCTCGGGACGAAGTTAGGTTAGACTGATATCTGATGGTTCTGATTGATTAGACTAACGCTTTCCGAGTCTTTTCGACATGGGATTGTTCTGAACTTTGAAAACTCTAATGCATATTTCCAGATAAACCTAACTCTACTTACATTTCAATGGATGGACAAAATATTGTATAATAGTAGCTTTATCAATAGAAAGAAAAAATATCTTTCAAATTTGACGGGTTTTAGGCTATAAAATTCTTTGTAGCTATGATTTCAATAAATGACCTGACTGAGTATTTTGTCTAAATAATGAATTAACATTTTATTTCGCACAACTGAAAAAAAAAAACATTTAAAATTCATATTTACATACAGTACATTATATTTTTCATTAAATTCTCAAAATAATTGATAACTAAATACGTTTAAAAACAAGCCCGTCTTATAGTTACACAATATTCTCATTTCGTAAGAGCCTAAACCTACTCTTTTATGATTAATTCATAGCTTTCAATTGAGATTTTACAAACATTAATTTTTGTTGAGTGCGTATTTTTCCAGTTCGCGGTGCCAAGTTTTTAACGAGCCGACTAAAGTAAACATCTTGTATATTATATTATAACTATGCATGAAAATGATGTTTGTTCATCACACTATGTCCATAGAAGTATTAATAATTCAATGAAGGTCGATTTAATTATATGTTTTATCGTTGAATTCTATATATTGAGAGTTAAAAATGTTGGATTTTATTACCGCATTTTTGTTGTTTTTAGTTGTTATTCTTTAAAACACGCGTGCTCATTATTTTCAAGTGAAAATTTCTTCAGCGGCGCATTGAGCGATTGACGCTTATAGAATCGCGTTACAAATGCTATGACGTCTACTGTCAACATACAGTATGTCAAATATAAGATGGCGTTTAAGTGCTGGAGCTCAGAGATAAATAATAAAATTAATACATGTGCAGCCTATCGTATGCTTTGATTATGAATCAATCTACGAATAGATGTAAAAACGAGAATGTTATATGTTAAGTTCGTAATTTCATTTAACAAAATATAAACATTAAAAAAAACAGCGTTTTCCAAAGTTTCGAGTTTTCGCTTCTGTCGGCGGTTCCCCTAATTTTACATTAAAATTGTACTAGAACAAAGCTATCTTCTGTCTTGCTTTTAAATATATTTGAAAAGTATATTGTATTAAAGAATTATAATTCTTTTAAACGTATTTTGTCATATTCCGGTCACGTATTGTTCTTTTCTAGAATATGCTGTAGATTATATCTTTTAAGATCGTTGATTCTTTTTGTGACCTCACGGACGTAACATTGTTTTTGGCCCTAGCGTGACTGATTTTCGACGACTCATTTGTCACGTCGTATCGTCATATAGAAATAAAATAGGCTTTATTCCTGCTATGACGTTTTAGTTCCACTTTTTAGATTATCTGTACGTGACAGTTAAATGAAGCAGCTATCTATGTTACCTTTTATCTGAGGTCTGGGTGTTACATAAATATAAATATATATATATACACCAGCTGTGTGCCCGCGACTTACGCCTGAATTTGAATTTTTTTATACGGAACCCTAAATTTTTTTAACACTGAGATAAAGAAAAAACATTTCTCATAAATTCATGCACATACCCGTAGTAAAACTGTGCAGTGTATCGGATTTTATTCAAATTTTTATGAGACTTCTTTTTTTTTACTTGGAACCCTTATTATTTTCTAAAATTAAAAGTAACCAAGTTACGCGGAGTTACTTCAGCTGTCTGTCAAAAAAGGCCTGTCAAAATTAGTTCGGAGATTAGCCTAAACAGACAGATAAACATTTAAAAAATTGTGATTTTGTTGTAGGTATACATCCATACGGATTTATTAGAAAGTCGTTATTTTGATATAACAAACATACACTTCAATTTTATTTATTTATATAGATAAGGATAACTTAGTAAAAGTGCGACAACTTGAAATGTAAGAAATAGTATATTTCTTTACATATATTTATTCCAAAGATAACATAACTGGTATATAACCCGTGTATGTGGATACATAATAATATAAGTCAAGACTTGTGATATTTATGTATTCAACGAGACACCGAGTTATTTACTGAAAAAAGGAATAATAATTATCAAGTGGCATACCTTAAGAGGACATGCGGTCGGAAAATTAGGTATTTCAGAAATCTATTACAATCGCGTTGCCCCCCTAAGATAGAATTATAACAGACGAAAGGGAAAGGGAACTGCAGCGTGGGCTGATTTTACCTATGCAAAATAGACGAAAATATCTCTTCGTAGTACCTTGTATCCCTCTCCAAACTGAACCCTTTTTTAGTTTTCTTTCAAATTTAGAATAATAAAGACTTTGGCTATGCCAGTACATGCTTTTTATAACTATAACCATCAAATTTGTTTGACGAACATCTGAAAATGACGGTAAAATCGACCTTTGTTTTCATTTTCAAAGGCTCCTAGTTCTACAATAACTAATTTATGGAAAAATTCAAAACCTACGGGCATGACGGTGGTGGTGGATATATATTATTTGGTATAAAAATATTTACCATAATGCTATTATCCAGGAAGGAAACATGGGACTTCGTATGTATGGAATAAATGCTGCTAGGATATCCTCTTAACTTCTTTTTTATATTGTATAAGCTCAAGGCTTTGACCACAATCTTACCTGATGTGAAATGACGATGTGGTCCAGAATGGTAAACGCACTATGCTTAGAGGTACTGGCTCTCAAGTGATGCTCCCGGAACACATCTGTTGATTAATTTTCAAACTTGATGTTATTTACTACTCAGGCGTGCATTATTAGAAAACGTACTACCAACATGCTATATTTTCCTTCACCGAAAGGCTCAGTATAGAGTTGGTTATGTGGCTTCGAACATGTGTTCATCGACGCGGAATCCGATTGCACTACCAACTGCGCCATCATCGCTTCAAATATGTAATTTTCTGTTATGATTATAACAAAATCAGTAGGAACCTAACTAACTCAAAAATTACGTTTTGTTCTTTTAATTACTTCATATAAACTAGGCGCAAAAATAATTTATTCTCTATTGTTTTACAAAATTGTATATGTCCGTTCAAATTGTGTAAACCACTCAACAGATCTATTTTATGTGTCTCAGGTTCTAATATATTATAATATATTATATAATATATTAAAAACCGAAAAGATATATGTAGTCTCTCTATAGATCGTGTTTGTGAAGTGGCTTGTGCAGAGATGGTAGATTTAATTATATTATGTGTTTATAGACCTCCAGCCTCAAATGTTCTTCAATTCTTACAAACAATGGAGGTTATTTTAGTAAAAATGTTTAATTCGAAAAAGCGAGTGTTAGTTTGTGGCGATTTTAATATAGATATTTTAAGCTCCACGCCAGAGGTCACTATGTTCATGTCGTTGTTTAGATCATATAATTTTAATCCACTCTTTAATGAACCAACAAGAACTACGGCTCACACTGCATCTTGTATAGACAATATTTTTACAAATTTTAAAACCATTGGCGGTGGTATAATATCTGGAATACGGTCTGATCACAAAGGTCAGCTCGTTAAAATTAGCTGTCATAAACCTAATGATGAATGTATGAAAACGACTAGACTTATATCCAAAAGTAGATTAGATAGTTTAAATAATAATATTCGCCAGCAATTGTCTACTAAGAATTTTAACAATCGAGATCCCAATAACGACTACGAAAACTTGTTTAAGATTATAAGTAATGAATTTAATAAACAATGCCCAATAAAGGTTGTTATTGACAGGAAAAAAATTGCATTCAGTGATTGGGCAACTAAAGGAATAAGAAAAAGTAGAGAGTTTTTATATGAACTATATCACAGAAAATCACTAACTACTAATTCATCATTTCATGCTTATGTCAGGGAGTATTCAAAAACTTTTAAACGTGTATGTATAGAAGCTAAAGCAAAATTTTTGGGAAATAAAGTTCTCGTGTCTAAAAATAAGGTCAAAACCGTCTGGCACATCATAAATAAAGAAACAGGAAACAGGTAAAATAGTAAAATAAATAATAATACACTTAATCTGAACGTTGACGGAGTACATATTTCAAACAGTTCAGAGGTAGCAACTGTTTTTCAGGACTACTTCACTAACATACCTCTTGAAGTTACAAAACATATAACTTCATCACCCCAAGGTGCCGCATTGCTCCTTAATAACTTAAGTGCTCCTATAAATTCAAAATTCTACTTTACATCTATTACTGCAGGTGACATATTAAAAGCCTTCAAGCAATTAAATTTAAAACATACACAAGACATATGGGGAATGTCGGTAATGGTTCTTCAAACCATGATTGTTAATATTTCACCATATTTGGCTAACATATTTAACGGATGCATAGCAACAAGCACTTTTCCTAATTTAATGAAAATAAGTAAAGTGGTACCCTTATTTAAATCAGGTTGCAGAAGTAGTCTTGAAAATTATAGACCAATTTCAGTACTTCCATCGATTAGTAAGATTTTCGAAAAGATTATGCTTAATCAGTTAGTTGAATACTTTAGAGCAGAAAAGATTTTAGATGATCGGCAGTTTGGTTTCACGAAATCCAAATCTACCACTGACGCTGGTGCAACGTTAATAAGTCACATATTGGGAGCTTGGGAGATTTGGCAGGATGCAATAGGTGTATTCTGCGATCTCTCAAAGGCCTTTGACTGTGTTGATCACAGTACACTTATACTGAAACTAAAACATTATGGTGTTTCTGAAACCTCTGTCTCCTTCCTGGCCTCTTACTTAACAAACCGATGTCAGAAAGTAAATGTTAATGGGGTTACCTCCACTGGGTCATTAGTTAGAATCGGTGTGCCGCAGGGGTCGATTTTGGGACCGTTTTTATTCCTGGTTTATATTAATGACTTACCGCTAATGGTTAATAACTCAGCTGATATGGTTCTATTTGCAGACGATACTTCACTTATATTTAAAGTAAAAAGAAAAAATTCAGAGATTAGGCACTTAAATAATACACTAGCAAAAACATTTCCAAATGGTTTGCCTTAAATAATTTACTTCTTAACACTAAGAAAACGAAATGCATAAAATTTATGTTGCCCAATGTGCAACATATTGATTGTAAGTTAGAGATAGAAGGGAATTTAGTAGGCTTAGTTGACAAAACTCTGTTTTTAGGTATCACACTTGATAATAAGTTACAATGGGGTCCGCATATTAAAACTTTGGCAGGAAGGCTTAGTTCCGCTGCTTTTGCGGTTCGGAAAATTCGCCAGTTGACGGATATTGCTACTGCTAGGTTAGTCTACTTTGCTTACTTTCACAGCTTAATGTCTTACGGTATTTTGCTGTGGGGTACAGCAGCAGAGGTAGACACCATTTTTACGTTACAAAAGAGAGCTGTTCGAGCAATATATAATATGGGACCTCGCGAATCTCTAAAGAACAAGTTTCAAGAATATGATATCTTAACTTTGCCCTCCCAATACATCTTCGATAACTTAATGCATATTCGTAAAATTTAGACAAGCTAGATCTAGTGAATGATCGTCATAATTTTAATACTAGAAGTAAAGACAAGTTGGCCGTCCCACGCTTTAGGTTAAGTAAGTGTAATAAAAGCTTTATAGGTAATAGTATTCGGTTTTACAATAAGATCCCAAGTAAAATTACCGATTTACCTGACAATAAGTTCAAGTATTATGTCAAGCAAGTTTTAATCTCAAAAGGTTATTACAGGGTGGATCATTACGTGAACGATAGTGATGTCTGGAAATAACCCACATCTCTGTGCTTCCACTAAAAACTACGATTTGTATAGTTTTTTATATGACATAAAAAAATTATATATATTATATTTATGAAAAAAAAAAGAACCAGATCGAGTTTCTTGCCGGCTCTTCTCGACTGGGTTGTTTTCCGAACCGGTGGTAGTGTTTTTAGACGTTCATAAGCGCCTTCTTAGGGCCTAAATTGAATAAATGAATTTTGATTTTGATTTTGATTTTGAATATATATTTTCTAAAGTTCTAAAGTTTGCTAGTGTAAAGTAGTTCAAACTGCTACCACATTTTAGAGAGTAATACTTTATTATATTTAACAGATATAAATGCTGTTAGCAGTGTCACGGGTACAAATAATTTTAAATAGTAGGAAGCTGCTTTAGAAACATCTAAATATATCTTTTATCTTCCTTGCGCTTCCTTCGAATTACGCATCGTTCAAAAGTCCACCCTATTACCAACACTACGACTAAATATCAAAATCCAGTACACATTGGTTTTTAAAAATAACACGATCCAATGATGCCGGAACAAAATTCACAAGCTTATTTTGTTTTTCTAATTACCAATTCGTTCTATCTATAATATGAGCAGTCATTGAAAAAGTACGTTGACTACAAAATCAAGTTTTTTTGTTCGTCTCATACGATCACGTTCATTGTTTAAGTTATGAAATCACTTTTTCACTTTTATCACAAACACAAAGCAGATCTGATTTACATCAGCAGTCGTTTCTTGTAATTCGAATTATAATTTACAATACTGGCTCATTATTATGTTGCACAATAAATATCTTCATCATAACTCACTTTAAACACGCGGCAATGACCAGTCAGATATTTCAAAGCTATTTTACATGTACCGAGAATTTTTTAAGTTCAGAGGAACAAACGTTCATTATCTTGACGGTTGCAGTGTTTGACGTAAGTGCGAAAGGGACAAAGCGATATTCGGTCAGTGAAAACGCAGTGTAAGTACCGACTCACGCGCGGAGTTGATGACCGCCAGCGAAGGCCGTACAATCGGTCAGACGACCAAATGTCACGGTCGTACGCAGCGACAGGAAAACTGCGTCACAGACGAAAAAAACGTGACTCACGGACACGTAGTAATACTGGCCGAATTAACATTATGCTGCCATCTTGTTGCCGCATCGCTACAATAGATTACTTAGAAGGAAACATTTTAATATTTTCAATTGGACCTTTCCGTAATTGACGAATAAAGAACGAGCTCTGTCGATAACCTTGCTAAAGAGAATGGCAATGACATTGGCTCGAACTCGACGCGGAAAACGGAAGACCGGCTCGCACAGTGACACAAGACGTACTCGACTCGGACATAAAAATTTAATAATATTTTCAAATCGTTGCAGGTCGTCGTTATTCTGTATAATAATTCTCTTTGTATACTTGCAGGCTCGTATTGTGATATTTTAAATCGTAAACTGATATAATAACCCGGATCGACGGGTGGTTTACGACTGTCAAAATCGTATTTCTAATAATAAAATGTCTCAATTTAGAGAGCCCAATGTTTTATCGCGGGTGTAAAGATGCGGTATTAAATTTTTTTGATGTTTTCTTCATGTTTCATTGTCATTCAAGGAGATAGATACTTATGAATAGTCATATTTTAATGTTTAACTTCGAAATATTTAGTCATTGAACAGAATTTTATGCAATCATTAAAATCTTTATATATATATATATATATATATATATAAGGAAAATGGGTTATTCTCACGCACCATCATCTCAAAACTACTGAAGATATCGGGATGGGACTACTACTATTATTCATAGATGGGTTTAGGCTATTTATTTTTGGATTCCATCGACCCTTTCCCACTTTTTTTGCAATTTACTATTATGCGCATTTTATCCGCTAATAAAAATAAATGACTTATTTTTCTTCATTCATTTGTTTTTTAGGTTAGATATCAATTAAATACACATTTTCACTCACACCTAATAATAATTCTTTATAATTATTCTGTTTTTATATAGCTCATAGATAAATTTTATTAACAAAGCAGGTTACATCTACCAATAAACTGCCATACAGTTTGGCAGAAGTAGTGTAATGCAATTAAAAGGTATATGTGTTATTGGATAAAGACTTTTTTATTTCATTTATTTATTTGTGAAACGCGGGCGGAGCAGTGGGCACCAGCTGATAATGAAATATAGACTATGATAAATGTATGGGGGCATTAATAAAATTGCATTCATATAATATGTATACAGTTAATAATTCTAACTTGTTTAGATTTACAACTGGGTAAATAAGCTAGTATGATTTATGAATAACTCACGGTAATCTACCCGGCGGGCCGGACGCGTGTCGTGATACCTAGTTTTTTATATGCATTATAAATAATTTTCATTTGACCCCCGCCACCGTGGTGTGCGTACCACTGTGTTTTAACCCATATACACTACAATTTAATACTGCATGCTACTTTAATAATATCAATAAACATATCTCTGGAAGTGAGAAGGATATTGTTAATGTCAATTTTTACAACACATGACATGTAATTGTAATTTTATTTATGACACGTTATATGCTTTTCTATATTATTTTATATTTTATATATTTGTATTCATATATGGTATAGAGATAGATATATGGAAGCTGACGGCATTGCACTGTCATTTATGCGTTTGCCTTCACTTTGTAATTGTATTTTTCCTAATACCAATGAAATGCGCATAAATTATTTGGAAATAAAAACCATTACAAACGTATTGTTAGTTGTGCTGATGTGTATGCGGAATCAACGTTTTTAAATGGACTTGGAATCTATTTTAATTGAAATGTGTTTGAAAAAAGAAAAAGAAATCAGTATTGTCATCTATTACGTATCGTATTGCGAAGTCATCGTTAGCAAAAGGTAACTTATACGTCATATAGAGTTTGTAAGGAAATGCTTTTTTTGTTCTTTTTTTTCTAATCTATCTAATGCTGTTGACCGGAAGGGTCTTTACAGCTTCACCGAATTTTGTGGACGAGTGCTGAAGGCACTCAGCTGCAAAAGGTAACTAGCACAAGGAATCAAACATCGGCTTGGCCGCTACCTGAGTGTGCAAACTCCCGCGGAATTTTAATCCTAGCTAATACCTACAATTTTTTTTTATTTAACATAAAATAAAAGGTTCCTTACAGGACCTATGTACCTGCGTGTTGCGTGCAGGAGTGTGTGCGCGGTGTTGTGCGTGTAATGCTCAATGCATAGTCATTGTCACTGTATCGTGCTGGCGGCGACGTCAAGAGCTTCCCCACTTGGGGAACGAGACACGTCTTGGATCGCCGCCGGAGGTGGACCCAGAGAGTGTGCGGAACCAAAGTTAGCCGCATGTCCCCCAGGGGCGGGAACGGCGGTTTAGCGGATGTGGGCGCTGGCACACATATTTTCTCGGGTGGTAGGTAAATATCCTATTTGCGACGGTGATTTTATCATCGGTAAGGACGTTTCGCGGTCTCCGAAGCGATTTCGGAGCTAACTGATTGGTGGAAATAAAGAAATGCGTTTTAGACTTATTCGAGAACAAAAAATATATGGATTGGTTGAAATAGACAAAATGATATATTACAAAATGTATCTATAGTATATAAGTATTTAATGTCTAAGACACATAGTTAATGTAAAAACAATATTTTGATATTCAATTTTCACACAATCATATAGGCATTTTAGGCGTTGTATTAAGGAATCAGTATATGGAAGTAGTGAACTGAATTTCAATAATTATAAATAAGGCGCGGAACCTAATATTGTTTAATATTAACTATAATTGGACAGTTCACGTTTTGTTTGTTTTTGATGACATGAGGGACGAATATTATAAATGGTATTCTTATTTTTTCATAATTTAGACTGTTCTGAAACATTGCAAAGGGACGGGACGCCTGATTTCCACGCGAGCGAAGTTGCGGATACAGCTAGTATACAGTAAATTGAACATTTACGATCTGTGTTGGAAGTATTTTGATTACTTTTTGCCTACGTGACTTTATTCGTGTAACTACTACTACGTTTTTTTTTAATGTTCCTAGTAATTTATTTTTGGTTTTTTCAATTTTCATTACGTTTTAATAAAGACGATGTGTTGAATAAATGTTACGTTTGTTTTTTTTTATATCCAGTTGAACTTTTATAATCTGGCTTAAGTTTGATAGATAAACATTACGCATTGATTCTGGTCCTTGTATCGGCCTTATTTGTACTGCAATAGGTTGTTGATGTTAAATGACGTTGTATTAACCATAAAAACAATTAAGATTAGATATACTATGGCTCACCTCTATAGACGCTCGGCTGTAGATTTTCAACTTGAGGTTGATAGCCAGTCAGGCATTAGAAAATGATTCTACCCCCATGCTATGCATAATAATGTTTCGATAGGTGGATTCGATCCTATGACCGTCGACGCGGAATCCGACCATACTGCCATTGTGTCATAATCACTTCAACTTATCTTAGGCGTGCCATCATCGTGCTGATATATACATGTGTTGTCATACTCAATTCTTCGCCAGGTGTAGTGACTTATGGGCTCGAGGTTTTTTAATTTTACTCATGAACTTGTCTTGTCCAACTGTTATTATTTCTTTGATAGACGTGTAGACTTAGATGAGACCATAATAATGCATTAAGGCTGCATTGCTGTCTTATGAACTATCGGTATATAGTGGAGTATGTGTTTACTAATACATTCTTAGGAAGTGAAGAGATTACTGAGAATTAAAATTTACCTTATTTACTTTTTAAACGAATATAAATTTTCTATTTAGTATATTATTATTCTTTATGCTCTGCAATTTAAGTTTTTGTGTGTGGTTTTTTATTGTCGTTCATTCGTATGAAAATTTATTTGTTATAGTACGTGTACCTATTTGTATAATGAATTCATAGAATTCTCTGTATTCGGACGGATATTATTGGGAAATCAATGAACTAAATGTAGTTTTCAAATTAATGTACAGCTGAAGCCCTAATCATCATCTCAGCAAAAATATAACCACTGTTGGACATAGGTCACCCCCAAAGATCTTCACCACGATCGGTCTAGCACCATCCGGATCTAGCAGATTCTTGTGACATTCACTAGTTCGTCGATTCACCTTGTTGGTGTGTCCACGTCGGATCTTCCGGTACGTTGTGGTCGCCATTTGAAGAAGAATCTAGGCTACAAATTTGTTGCTTTTTACAGCAGTTTAATAGTATTAATAAGATTTACTAACATGAACGAAGTTGCAAAAGTGAGTTAAGTTGTTTAATACAAACTCACTAACATAAATAAAGTCAAAATTTGAAATTACACCAATTAAAAATAATATAAGCATATAATATGTATAATTATTTGGTTATTATGTGGATGAACATTCCCGCGCTAATGTCACTTCCGATATACTTGACTTGTACACAATAATCAAACTATATCACATAAATTGCCACCAAGAGAGTACACAATAATAGAGCCAAATAGTGTAAATAAATAAAAAACAAATACGAACTATTATCACTTAAATCCACAAAAAAAAAACTCAAGAATTATATTAAAACTGACAAAAATCGTAATCATTTGTTATTCTAAGAACATGCTAATCAATGATTAAGGGTTTCGAATTTCTGAGAAGTAAACGCGCCGACGGTCCAATATTTTTTGTCGGTTTCCGATATGATAGATTATATTGTGTAATCGACGAAACGATCTGCCTATTGCTCAACCAATCGAAATTACTTCCTTTATGAGGATTCTTTTCTTATGAATATAGGCGTATTCTTTATACCCCGATTTGAAATCTTTTTATCAGCTATTTATTTTTCACTTTGAGATTATCTGGTAATCTATTTGGCTTAATAAAATTAATTTTACAACGCACACCAACGGAATTTTAATTAAATTATAATGTTATTAATGTGGACAAAAGGATTTCAATAGAACTAAATAAATATTAATCTCTAACGTATCAAATGTCTTGTTTTACTCAATAAGACGATAACAAACGTCTCCTATTTACTTCTCAGTGTTTCTTACGTTAATTTTTTTTCCGTAGTCCGGTTACAGCGTTTTTTTAATTTTTGTAAAGTGGAATGTTCACATTAGTGTAGTCTTATAAAATAGTTATACAAACATTAAACATTTGCATCGATTTATAGAAGTGTATGGTGAATTCTTTGCTGAATACAAAACAGACGGTCAAGAGATATCAAATTTTATTATTTGTATACCTTTTACAATTAAAAAATAGTGTTAATTTTATAACACTGACCTTTTAATATATTATCTAAGAATGGCCTCTAAAGTTCAAATACTTCAAATAGCATGATAAAAGCCGATATTAAATTGCAAATATAAATGTATTATTCTTATCACTAATAAAATGGTTTAACGATTTGTTTGGATTGTGTCTCGTGGGGTTATTCGTCTCGTCAGCTCAAACTGTGTTATAATTTCTACGAATTAATTTTATTATATGCTTAAAAGACATTGAAAGACTGCTTCGTGGTTTACTGGTAATAAATACTACACTTAGGGGCCGTTCCAATGAACGTAAGCATCAAGGTCGGGGTCTATGCTTATTTTTGATGGCATGTGGGATCGGGGAGTCTGAATAGTAATTACGTAACATTTTTTTTTTCTTCGAAATTATGCTTATGCTTTCACAGTCATGACGGTTGGCATGAGCTTTGCTTATTATTGCTGACAAGGGAGGAGATCAAAACGGCCAAAATCTTGTTTGCATAATACTTGGACGGCCCCTTAAAATAAAAATAGATTCTATTCCATTTGTGTTGGATCCGTTACTTTTTACCTAAAAACTTTATTTCCATTTACGAAATTTCTATTTTAATTTATATCAGTGAATTTCATATAACAAATAATAAGAAAATTGCTACGTACAAATTCTAAAAATAATGTATCATCTCATTTATATTCCTAAACATTTCATTATAATCATCATCTTCAAGGCCATATTGAGAGTAAAATTTAGTATAGCGTGAACCCACTAGTTATCAATCTTAGTTTTTTATTGCCACAAAGTTAAAAAAAAATCTGAATACCCTTCCGTATGTAATTTAATTGTTCCTGAAATTCAGTTTTATATCAATGATTTAATCATTAACTATAATTAATATCTATAGACAAGCTATCAACTGATTAATGAAATGATAAAAGGCATTCCCCGTATATTGTCAACCACAATCAAGTAGAGGTTCTCTGTAAATTGGCAATGATAAAGCAAACTCAACAAGCGATGTAGGTTTTCCGAACATAAAAACATTGCCCAACAAAGTACGAATGCTTGTTTCGACAGAGTCCGAGATTCGGTAATCATTTGACCGAATTCGAATTCAAAGTCAGTCATTTATGATTAACTGAAAAAATGTTCATTACGTTTTTTTTGCTCATGGCCAATCTTTTTATTATTAATCATTTATTTACATGATATAGGCTCAGTGCTTTGACCACAATCTCACCTGATGTTAAGTTGGATAGGTGGGCTTGAACCCGCGTCTATTGACACGAAATCCGCCCGTACTATCCACTGCGCCATCATCGTTTCTAATCATAAACTAACCAAACGCTGTTGACCAGAAGGACCTTGACAGCTTCATCGGACTTTGTGGTAAGCGCTTAAGTCACTCAGTCTTAAAATGGCAGCCAGCGCAAGAGCACCAATTATTACAAACCTCGGTTTAAACTGCTGCCCAGCTGCATTATGTCCGATCCTTGCATCTCATTCAAAAGAAAAAGACATGATGTATAATATATTTATAAAAATATACTCTGATGCACCGTCATCTTAAACCTACTGATCAGGATGGGACTACTACCATTCGACGAGGAATTGTTTATTTTTGGATTCCATCACCCTTTCTCATTTTTTTTTCGATTTACTCTTATATACATTATTTCCGCTAGTAAAAACAAAAGTCTCATTTTTAGTCATTCATTTGTTTTAGGTAAAGAATAAAAATTAATGTTATATGCACTTTTTGACATACACCTAAAAAACATATGAAACGCGGGCGGAGCCGCGTGCACCAGCTAGTTATCTATAAAGTACAACTGAAAACAAAAATGCTCGCATAAATTTTTTGATTATATTACACCCGTTTTTATAGAAATAATATTACTATTAAATTTAATTTATAAACGGTCAATACACCCGTACGTTATAACACAATAACAAAGTTTGGGGCACGGCCGGGGTGGTGGGTCGACGACCCGCGTATCTTCGCCACACGGAAATCTGTATGAAAGTCATCATTTATTTATGTTTATTTATAGAGTTACATGAGTAACGTTTCTCGGGACGATGGTGAAATATCGTGACTGATGGTTTGCACGTAAGATTGAATCAGAGGACGCGAATGAGTGAGGTCAGATTTTAATTTAAGCTCTGTACAATAAATGATTGTAAAAATATGCAATATTACATTTGTTGCACACACGTATCAAATAATATTCAAATTATAAGGTATACTAGTTGTGTGCCAGCGGCTGCGCACGCGTTTCTCCAATGTGTTTTAATTTTTGTATACAGACCCCTAATTATTTTTCAAATTTTTTTTTCAAATAATAAGATAAAGCAGAAATATTACTCATAAATTCAAATACTTATGCGTAAAACTATGCATTGAATCGGTTTTTATTCAAATTATTGTGAGTTTTAATTTTTTTACGCGGAAATATAATTATATTCGAGAAATAAAAGTTATGCGGAGTAACTTCAGGTGTCTGCCAAAAAAGTCGTTAGAGGGTTGTTATTGTTTATATAACGTTTATTTTGCTTAGCGTCCCAGGAATGGAATGTAGATCCGTGGTCCACTTGTTACCGTATACGATATCAGTGACTTAACAATATTTCCAAAAAAATCCCTAAACTTCCATCGCAGCTGCCTAAGAACAAAGAAAACACCCTTGGATTTTATATTCATGGAAGACACGCACTGTGCAGCGTTGTTTACGTGGGTCTGAGCGAAAGGATAAGCTGCCGTCTCATTCGCACAGTACCTGTCTTTTTATGTCTTCGTTACCTGCGCCTCAGCCCTAAGGGTGATTCATTCTAAAACTTACAGTCCAGAACACAAGTGTATTGCGAGCAACAGGTCGCTTCGCTCTCCTTATTGTTCATTTTAAATTCGATCTTAGATAAAAAAAGGGCATTGTTATCATAAGCTTGATCTGTATTGTTCTCGTGAGAAATGTTGGACGTGGATGAGGAGTTGTGGTGTAACCACAAATGGTTTTATAGCTTTATTCATTTGAAACAGATTTGACGTGTCAAATGGATAAAAATAAATTACATTATGATAATTTCGTATGATTACGTGTATTGTTTGTTTTCAAAACTGTTACTGCTTTCTGCTTTCTCCGCCGGGTTATCTATGATCTGGTGAAATAATTTGTCAAGTAAATTCAAAATACTGACTTTATTAACTAAGTTGATAATGCGCAATTTAACAATGAAATGATAATTAGAACGGTAGGTTAGAAAGAATTTTACTAAAACACCCAAAGGTACGTTTTCTTGATTTACACACGTTTTTGTAAATTGCAACGGAATATGAAAGACAGATAAACCAAAAAATCTGGGTTGTTTATAAGCATTGTTGATAGTGCGACCTACATTTTTAACTTATCAATCTAATGGATTGATAGTTTTAGGGTATAATTTAAATAACTTGCATTACTTGTGTGTATATACGAGTATATGTATGTACATATTTTTATTAATTTTTTCAATCACCGACAAGGTATACAATGTGTTTAGCCTATTAAAAATTGAATTTTTATTACAATATATCTTATATGTGACCTTATTTATAAGTAAGTACGGCATTATATATGTGAGCAAAAATTATTTATGCTTCTATAATATTCAGTTTTTTTTAGTAGATCTAATCTAGCATATTACGAAAAATATAAAATACAAAAAAAAAACTAAAATATAAAAAGAAATACAAGGAGCTAATTGCAATAACTAAACTAATATAAAAGATTAATTAAATTTCACATCAAAGACAACAATATCGAAGATAAATTAGGAGATTTATTATTTTTTTTAATACCTAATTTAGTATTTAATTCGTTTACAATTAGATTTGTATTCATGAAAACTATTTTGGAATATATCAAAATTCGTGTATTTGAAAATTCTGTTGCATGTCGACATGTCCTAAATTCGTACAATAATGATTATTTGTTAAAATATTAAACCGTGAGGCTCGAGGTAACTTAGTGCATTTAATTTGACTCTGCTTAATAGTTTTGGTGTGTTCAAAATGTCATTTACTAATGTAAATAGAAATGTCTCTCTTCGAGCTTCTAAAGAATGTATCTTGAAATATTGAAGTCTGTCTTAGTAATTTGAAAGTTTTTTACCTAAATGTAATCCGTAGGTTAAGTTATATATATATATATATATATATATATATTATATTTGTCCTGTACTTATTACATATACGGCATAATTAACTAAATTTTTGTTATTAATTTTAACATGTGAACATTTTTCGACGTAACGATACCATCGTTGTTAAGGCACATAAAAATGCGGGTGTTACGAGGGCTCATGGTGTTTGAACTGATAAATTATTCTGTATCAATATAAGATACGTTTACTAAGATCAAAACAACATCGATGTTCTGAGGCCATTGACCATTGGGATACAATCAGAATATTACGTAGAGTCCTCTCTATAAGATTTGTTGGAAGCTGAAAAATTCAACAATCATTGAGGCTTTTATACACTGCGTTTATGTAAGGTTATTAATTGTACTTTATGATAATTTGATTCTTAATTGAATTTAATATTAGTTATGCCTAATACTTTCTTCAATCTTTATTATAATTAGCTATTATCAGTCATATTGTTTTAAATATTCAATTTATAAATAAAGCTATCTGTTATCGGCGTAATGCACTAGTTTAACCTATCCTCATAAATTTTAACTCTAACCGACGAGCATATGTGAAAGCTCTCATGAAAGTACTAGAAGCGACAGAGTTGTGTCAGGATCATAGTAAGTGGAAGGATGTAGTCTCTGCCTAACCTCACGAGAGAGAGGTTTGATGTTATATATAAATTATCTCATGAAACAAAATATACAGTAAAACCTATGTACATGTATATATTTTTAAATAATCATGTAAATTCGTTAAATATATCTTGATTAAGCCAACTAATGGATTCATATTATCTTTTATTATATGCAGACCTACCATTTATTATAGTTCTTCTGGATGCTTTGGCTAGACCATAATTCTATATCTCTTTCTCATGTTATTATATCATAATTATTTGATACTAAAGGAAAATATATGTATCGTAATATTCCTAATTATCCGTTTATTGCCCAGTATATAAAGATCTTGATTTAACAGCGCGCAGTCAAAAGAAATTACGTAGAAAAGATACATCGCATTTTCCTACCATAATTACCTTTTCATTCTGGTGAAATGAAATGTTTAATTATCCGCCGTATCGGTATATTATCTTACGCGGATATAATATCCGCTCCGATCTGAAATGAAGGAGCAATTTATTCACGTAGCAGGTGCCCTCGTGAAGTGCATTATTTTACTTAAATAATAAATTATCGGGCTAGACTTCTTGAGAAAACTGATGTACCTAGTTACATGATAAATATATATGTAGCACATAATGTAGACATTTATTTTTCTTTTGAATGTAAAAATAAAAAGGATTATTAAATACTGTAAAACTATTTTTTTTTAGATTTCTGAAGACAACTTAATACATATTGACTTACGTACTCGTTTTCGTATAATATGGCGCAAATGTATTTAAGAATAGGCTATTTTGAACCTCGATTTTATTTCAATCTATTCATCTAGCTTCCATTAGAATCGATTAAAAAATCGATATTTTTAGGAAAGAATTACATCCCTAGGTTGTTGAGGAATTAGTGACGCCACGAACTAAACCACCTTACCTTACCTTATTACCGTACCTTATTTACTTTTTAAACGAATATAAATTTTCTATTTAGTATATTATTATTCTTTATGCTCTGCAATTTAAGTTTTTGTGTGTGGTTTTTTTTATTGTCGTTCATTCGTATGAAAATTTATTTGTTATAGTACGTGTACCTATTTGTATAATGAATTCATAGAATTCTCTGTATTCGGACGGATATTATTGGGAAATCAATGAACTAAATGTAGTTTTCAAATTAATGTACAGCTGAAGCCCTAATCATCATCTCAGCAAAAATATAACCACTGTTGGACATAGGTCACCCCCAAAGATCTTCACCACGATCGGTCTAGCACCATCCGGATCTAGCAGATTCTTGTGACATTCACTAGTTCGTCGATTCACCTTGTTGGTGTGTCCACGTCGGATCTTCCGGTACGTTGTGGTCGCCATTTGAAGAAGAATCTAGGCTACAAATTTGTTGCTTTTTACAGCAGTTTAATAGTATTAATAAGATTTACTAACATGAACGAAGTTGCAAAAGTGAGTTAAGTTGTTTAATACAAACTCACTAACATAAATAAAGTCAAAATTTGAAATTACACCAATTAAAAATAATATAAGCATATAATATGTATAATTATTTGGTTATTATGTGGATGAACATTCCCGCGCTAATGTCACTTCCGATATACTTGACTTGTACACAATAATCAAACTATATCACATAAATTGCCACCAAGAGAGTACACAATAATAGAGCCAAATAGTGTAAATAAATAAAAAACAAATACGAACTATTATCACTTAAATCCACAAAAAAAAAAACTCAAGAATTATATTAAAACTGACAAAAATCGTAATCATTTGTTATTCTAAGAACATGCTAATCAATGATTAAGGGTTTCGAATTTCTGAGAAGTAAACGCGCCGACGGTCCAATATTTTTTGTCGGTTTCCGATATGATAGATTATATTGTGTAATCGACGAAACGATCTGCCTATTGCTCAACCAATCGAAATTACTTCCTTTATGAGGATTCTTTTCTTATGAATATAGGCGTATTCTTTATACCCCGATTTGAAATCTTTTTATCAGCTATTTATTTTTCACTTTGAGATTATCTGGTAATCTATTTGGCTTAATAAAATTAATTTTAAACGCACACCAACGGAATTTTAATTAAATTATAATGTTATTAATGTGGACAAAAGGATTTCAATAGAACTAAATAAATATTAATCTCTAACGTATCAAATGTCTTGTTTTACTCAATAAGACGATAACAAACGTCTCCTATTTACTTCTCAGTGTTTCTTACGTTAATTTTTTTTCCGTAGTCCGGTTACAGCGTTTTTTTTAATTTTTGTAAAGTGGAATGTTCACATTAGTGTAGTCTTATAAAATAGTTATACAAACATTAAACATTTGCATCGATTTATAGAAGTGTATGGTGAATTCTTTGCTGAATACAAAACAGACGGTCAAGAGATATCAAATTTTATTATTTGTATACCTTTTACAATTAAAAAATAGTGTTAATTTTATAACACTGACCTTTTAATATATTATCTAAGAATGGCCTCTAAAGTTCAAATACTTCAAATAGCATGATAAAAGCCGATATTAAATTGCAAATATAAATGTATTATTCTTATCACTAATAAAATGGTTTAACGATTTGTTTGGATTGTGTCTCGTGGGGTTATTCGTCTCGTCAGCTCAAACTGTGTTATAATTTCTACGAATTAATTTTATTATATGCTTAAAAGACATTGAAAGACTGCTTCGTGGTTTACTGGTAATAAATACTACACTTAGGGGCCGTTCCAATGAACGTAAGCATCAAGGTCGGGGTCTATGCTTATTTTTGATGGCATGTGGGATCGGGGAGTCTGAATAGTAATTACGTAACATTTTTTTTCTTCGAAATTATGCTTATGCTTTCACAGTCATGACGGTTGGCATGAGCTTTGCTTATTATTGCTGACAAGGGAGGAGATCAAAACGGCCAAAATCTTGTTTGCATAATACTTGGACGGCCCCTTAAAATAAAAATAGATTCTATTCCATTTGTGTTGGATCCGTTACTTTTTACCTAAAAACTTTATTTCCATTTACGAAATTTCTATTTTAATTTATATCAGTGAATTTCATATAACAAATAATAAGAAAATTGCTACGTACAAATTCTAAAAATAATGTATCATCTCATTTATATTCCTAAACATTTCATTATAATCATCATCTTCAAGGCCATATTGAGAGTAAAATTTAGTATAGCGTGAACCCACTAGTTATCAATCTTAGTTTTTTATTGCCACAAAGTTAAAAAAAAATCTGAATACCCTTCCGTATGTAATTTAATTGTTCCTGAAATTCAGTTTTATATCAATGATTTAATCATTAACTATAATTAATATCTATAGACAAGCTATCAACTGATTAATGAAATGATAAAAGGCATTCCCCGTATATTGTCAACCACAATCAAGTAGAGGTTCTCTGTAAATTGGCAATGATAAAGCAAACTCAACAAGCGATGTAGGTTTTCCGAACATAAAAACATTGCCCAACAAAGTACGAATGCTTGTTTCGACAGAGTCCGAGATTCGGTAATCATTTGACCGAATTCGAATTCAAAGTCAGTCATTTATGATTAACTGAAAAAATGTTCATTACGTTTTTTGCTCATGGCCAATCTTTTTATTATTAATCATTTATTTACATGATATAGGCTCAGTGCTTTGACCACAATCTCACCTGATGTTAAGTTGGATAGGTGGGCTTGAACCCGCGTCGTCTATTGACACGAAATCCGCCCGTACTATCCACTGCGCCATCATCGTTTCTAATCATAAACTAACCAAACGCTGTTGACCAGAAGGACCTTGACAGCTTCATCGGACTTTGTGGTAAGCGCTTAAGTCACTCAGTCTTAAAATGGCAGCCAGCGCAAGAGCACCAATTATTACAAACCTCGGTTTAAACTGCTGCCCAGCTGCATTATGTCCGATCCTTGCATCTCATTCAAAAGAAAAAGACATGATGTATAATATATTTATAAAAATATACTCTGATGCACCGTCATCTTAAACCTACTGATCAGGATGGGACTACTACCATTCGACGAGGAATTGTTTATTTTTGGATTCCATCACCCTTTCTCATTTTTTTTTCGATTTACTCTTATATACATTATTTCCGCTAGTAAAAACAAAAGTCTCATTTTTAGTCATTCATTTGTTTTAGGTAAAGAATAAAAATTAATGTTATATGCACTTTTTGACATACACCTAAAAAACATATGAAACGCGGGCGGAGCCGCGTGCACCAGCTAGTTATCTATAAAGTACAACTGAAAACAAAAATGCTCGCATAAATTTTTTGATTATATTACACCCGTTTTTTATAGAAATAATATTACTATTAAATTTAATTTATAAACGGTCAATACACCCGTACGTTATAACACAATAACAAAGTTTGGGGCACGGCCGGGGTGGTGGGTCGACGACCCGCGTATCTTCGCCACACGGAAATCTGTATGAAAGTCATCATTTATTTATGTTTATTTATAGAGTTACATGAGTAACGTTTCTCGGGACGATGGTGAAATATCGTGACTGATGGTTTGCACGTAAGATTGAATCAGAGGACGCGAATGAGTGAGGTCAGATTTTAATTTAAGCTCTGTACAATAAATGATTGTAAAAATATGCAATATTACATTTGTTGCACACACGTATCAAATAATATTCAAATTATAAGGTATACTAGTTGTGTGCCAGCGGCTGCGCACGCGTTTCTCCAATGTGTTTTAATTTTTGTATACAGACCCCTAATTATTTTTCAAATTTTTTTTTCAAATAATAAGATAAAGCAGAAATATTACTCATAAATTCAAATACTTATGCGTAAAACTATGCATTGAATCGGTTTTTATTCAAATTATTGTGAGTTTTAATTTTTTTACGCGGAAATATAATTATATTCGAGAAATAAAAGTTATGCGGAGTAACTTCAGGTGTCTGCCAAAAAAGTCGTTAGAGGGTTGTTATTGTTTATATAACGTTTATTTTGCTTAGCGTCCCAGGAATGGAATGTAGATCCGTGGTCCACTTGTTACCGTATACGATATCAGTGACTTAACAATATTTCCAAAAAAATCCCTAAACTTCCATCGCAGCTGCCTAAGAACAAAGAAAACACCCTTGGATTTTATATTCATGGAAGACACGCACTGTGCAGCGTTGTTTACGTGGGTCTGAGCGAAAGGATAAGCTGCCGTCTCATTCGCACAGTACCTGTCTTTTTATGTCTTCGTTACCTGCGCCTCAGCCCTAAGGGTGATTCATTCTAAAACTTACAGTCCAGAACACAAGTGTATTGCGAGCAACAGGTCGCTTCGCTCTCCTTATTGTTCATTTTAAATTCGATCTTAGATAAAAAAAGGGCATTGTTATCATAAGCTTGATCTGTATTGTTCTCGTGAGAAATGTTGGACGTGGATGAGGAGTTGTGGTGTAACCACAAATGGTTTTATAGCTTTATTCATTTGAAACAGATTTGACGTGTCAAATGGATAAAAATAAATTACATTATGATAATTTCGTATGATTACGTGTATTGTTTGTTTTCAAAACTGTTACTGCTTTCTCCGCCGGGTTATCTATGATCTGGTGAAATAATTTGTCAAGTAAATTCAAAATACTGACTTTATTAACTAAGTTGATAATGCGCAATTTAACAATGAAATGATAATTAGAACGGTAGGTTAGAAAGAATTTTACTAAAACACCAAAGGTACGTTTTCTTGATTTACACACGTTTTTGTAAATTGCAACGGAATATGAAAGACAGATAAACCAAAAAATCTGGGTTGTTTATAAGCATTGTTGATAGTGCGACCTACATTTTTAACTTATCAATCTAATGGATTGATAGTTTTAGGGTATAATTTAAATAACTTGCATTACTTGTGTGTATATACGAGTATATGTATGTACATATTTTTATTAATTTTTTTCAATCACCGACAAGGTATACAATGTGTTTAGCCTATTAAAAATTGAATTTTTATTACAATATATCTTATATGTGACCTTATTTATAAGTAAGTACGGCATTATATATGTGAGCAAAAATTATTTATGCTTCTATAATATTCAGTTTTTTTAGTAGATCTAATCTAGCATATTACGAAAAATATAAAATACAAAAAAAAAACTAAAATATAAAAAGAAATACAAGGAGCTAATTGCAATAACTAAACTAATATAAAAGATTAATTAAATTTCACATCAAAGACAACAATATCGAAGATAAATTAGGAGATTTATTATTTTTTTTAATACCTAATTTAGTATTTAATTCGTTTACAATTAGATTTGTATTCATGAAAACTATTTTGGAATATATCAAAATTCGTGTATTTGAAAATTCTGTTGCATGTCGACATGTCCTAAATTCGTACAATAATGATTATTTGTTAAAATATTAAACCGTGAGGCTCGAGGTAACTTAGTGCATTTAATTTGACTCTGCTTAATAGTTTTGGTGTGTTCAAAATGTCATTTACTAATGTAAATAGAAATGTCTCTCTTCGAGCTTCTAAAGAATGTATCTTGAAATATTGAAGTCTGTCTTAGTAATTTGAAAGTTTTTTACCTAAATGTAATCCGTAGGTTAAGTTATATATATATATATATATATATATATATATATATATATATATATATATATATATATATATATATATATATATTATATATTTGTCCTGTACTTATTACATATACGGCATAATTAACTAAATTTTTGTTATTAATTTTAACATGTGAACATTTTTCGACGTAACGATACCATCGTTGTTAAGGCACATAAAAATGCGGGTGTTACGAGGGCTCATGGTGTTTGAACTGATAAATTATTCTGTATCAATATAAGATACGTTTACTAAGATCAAAACAACATCGATGTTCTGAGGCCATTGACCATTGGGATACAATCAGAATATTACGTAGAGTCCTCTCTATAAGATTTGTTGGAAGCTGAAAAATTCAACAATCATTGAGGCTTTTATACACTGCGTTTATGTAAGGTTATTAATTGTACTTTATGATAATTTGATTCTTAATTGAATTTAATATTAGTTATGCCTAATACTTTCTTCAATCTTTATTATAATTAGCTATTATCAGTCATATTGTTTTAAATATTCAATTTATAAATAAAGCTATCTGTTATCGGCGTAATGCACTAGTTTAACCTATCCTCATAAATTTTAACTCTAACCGACGAGCATATGTGAAAGCTCTCATGAAAGTACTAGAAGCGACAGAGTTGTGTCAGGATCATAGTAAGTGGAAGGATGTAGTCTCTGCCTAACCTCACGAGAGAGAGGTTTGATGTTATATATAAATTATCTCATGAAACAAAATATACAGTAAAACCTATGTACATGTATATATTTTTAAATAATCATGTAAATTCGTTAAATATATCTTGATTAAGCCAACTAATGGATTCATATTATCTTTTATTATATGCAGACCTACCATTTATTATAGTTCTTCTGGATGCTTTGGCTAGACCATAATTCTATATCTCTTTCTCATGTTATTATATCATAATTATTTGATACTAAAGGAAAATATATGTATCGTAATATTCCTAATTATCCGTTTATTGCCCAGTATATAAAGATCTTGATTTAACAGCGCGCAGTCAAAAGAAATTACGTAGAAAAGATACATCGCATTTTCCTACCATAATTACCTTTTCATTCTGGTGAAATGAAATGTTTAATTATCCGCCGTATCGGTATATTATCTTACGCGGATATAATATCCGCTCCGATCTGAAATGAAGGAGCAATTTATTCACGTAGCAGGTGCCCTCGTGAAGTGCATTATTTTACTTAAATAATAAATTATCGGGCTAGACTTCTTGAGAAACTGATGTACCTAGTTACATGATAAATATATATGTAGCACATAATGTAGACATTTATTTTTCTTTTGAATGTAAAAATAAAAAGGATTATTAAATACTGTAAAACTATTTTTTTTAGATTTCTGAAGACAACTTAATACATATTGACTTACGTACTCGTTTTCGTATAATATGGCGCAAATGTATTTAAGAATAGGCTATTTTGAACCTCGATTTTTATTTCAATCTATTCATCTAGCTTCCATTAGAATCGATTAAAAAATCGATATTTTTAGGAAAGAATTACATCCCTAGGTTGTTGAGGAATTAGTGACGCCACGAACTAAACCACCGTGGCATATTATCATCGAAGGTTCAAAATAAGGCAAAATTAAAAAAAAAGTATTGAAAGACATTATTTACCTAGAACGCTATATCAAGCATATTTTCTACGTTTAAAATTCTAGAGATATATGCGTTTGCATATGCAATCCTTTTGTGTAAAATTGCGAATATGAAATAACAAGATTATTTTTTTTTTCTACTTCCATAAACTCCCATGTTAAATAGAGTAAAAGAACCAAAATAACTAAGAAGACCTCCGTATCTCATAACGGTCGATCAAAGGGCAGACGAGCGCTACGCAGCGGAAGGCGTAATAAAATATGCGGGCTGGTGTCGATGCGTCTCAGTACCACAATTTATTTTAACTGACTGAAATAGAACTGTGCTTCCGTTGGACGCTTCGAGGTTTTAGGGGTGTTGTATGTAACTTTATTCTAACGTTTGATATTTGGGAGTCATTCTAGATTTACTATTGAATTAATACGAAGATTGTACATTTGTGGTTTAGAAAGCGCTTTTTTTTACTACTATTTAGAAACTAATATTCACTAATGAAAAGAACCAAAAAAAATCGATAGTGTGTCTTTGTACAATTTATTACAACCCTTCGGTGTACACAAAGCATCTATCTAATACATTAGTGTCAGTGCCTCGGCTCTCGCATGCACCTGTTATAGCCTTAAACAACAAAAAAAAGCTAGGGTAATTCTCGAGCGAGACCGCTTGATCCAGGTTTGCACGCTTTGACTTATAGACACATTCGCTTTGCGTAAAGTTTAAGAGTGTTCAGTTATTTAAGAAACCAGTGTAAACTTATACCCCTTGAGCACCCACCTGGCGTTTACGCCAACTTTCCATTGTCTCATTTTTATGGGTAATCGACATATTAAATATTAAAAAATTCTAATGAAATTAACTATTTTTTTTAGAGTTTCTAGTGTTTTGTTTGTTGATGTCGCTTTCTCTGAAACTGTATCAACTGTCGACTTTTATTGGTACTGCAAGTACGGTGAGCAAGAACTATGTGAACAATGACATATTATATAATATTCACTCAATTGTTCTTGAAGGAATGTTATTGAAATGAAAGATTAATAAATCAGGGGATCTATGTTGAGTTAGTTATAAACGGTATCCTTATGTTAATTACCTTGACAAAATGTGCGTGCCGCCTCTATGCCAAATTTTATTGAAATAAGTAACTTTGAATGTTATTAGGAACAAATATACAAACATTCATAATAGAGGTTACACTGTTCAGTCTAATTAACAAACATAGTAATCTCAATAATCAGTTAAACAATAATAAGTTCTAATAAAACGTAGATTTTGAATTAAATGAGTACAATCAATCCTAATAAATCCTTTCGAGACGATGACTGTTACCAATGTAGCTACAGTCAATTTACCGTTATTGATAATAAAAATCTTATTAAAATAAATCATAAAAACAATATCATTTGTATTATTTGATACATCTGTTTATTTTATTTTATATTATGTCAACTATAAAAATATCACCCAACTCAACCTACATCTCTCGTGTCTCCCCTAGTCTCATGTCCTCTCTTCTCTAGTCTCTTAAGCATCTCACCTCACGCTGAACCTACTGAAATACCTTTGTTACAATATTATTATCAAACATATGCTACATTTTCTTTCTAGTAAACGTTTTATTCAAGAATTATAACGTATTTTATTAAACATGCATACACGTGTGTTCCTAATGCACATCCAACGCGTGCATCATAAAACGAACCTCATAAACGCACGTGTCACATCTTCTTTGTGTCGAAATACCGTCTTCCTTGACAATGGAGAAGTTTTACAAACTTACATTTTGCTGTCTCGGTTAGTCCATATCGGCTGCTATTTACTCAGTTGCGAACATTATCTAGCTGTATGTATAAGTTTGTAGTGTAACGTGAATCACCACCAGACGACGGCAACAATATTATATGCTTTTATTTTAACAAATAATTTGTGTTCTTTTCGATAAATTATTCAACAATACATTAAAACTACGTATAGATACTTAAATTTATGGTTTTTCATTCGTCAATCTCCAAAACATATTTTTATAAAGTACATAATTATGAAATAAGGTAACCGTTTTAAACTAAAATTTTTGTTCTATATTCAATTTTACCAACAGATCCCCAATACTGTCAATCGAGACCAATCATTATCGTTGGTTTTTTTGAACATTTATGTTGGCGATGCTTGGTAACTAAGTACGCTACTACGTCGCAATGGTCATACACAGATTATTAAATCAAATAGTAAATTAAAATACAGCGAATACAAACTTTGGTATCATAAACAAAATGGGATGTGTAAGCCACGCGCCATGCACTACGGCTCTCGAGACTTCCGAATTTTGTTATGACTACAATAGTTTATTTATTCTCAAAATTCTCTGGCATGACATCTTACGTAGTATATACTACTAGAAGACGATGCCACTCAGTCAATATTATTAAAAGTTTTCATGTCTCATTCAACGATTTCAATAAAAATGTTGCACAACACAATACCTACTTCACTTGTAGTAGCTTGTTAGTGCATCCGATTTTTAACAAGATGTTGTTATCACAGTAACAGGGAAAAAGGATACGAGCATTTCTAAAGGATATTTTGCTATTTCTTCATGTTTTTAATCAATACTATACTATCTATGTACTAACTCTATACTAATATATAAAACTGAAGTGTGTATTGTCAAAATATCATTTTTTTACTAAATTACATTACAAATACCATAAATACAATTTTTAAAATTTTTGTGCGTTTGTCTGTTTGTTGGGGGTAATCACCGGAACGGCTGGGGCGATTTTGACGGCACTTTTTTTGGTAGACCGCTGAAGTTATTCCGCGTATTTACTTATTAGTTGGTGCTACTCGAGCCAGCCCAGCTCCTTCTAGAAGCGCAGAAGCCTCCTGGGGTGACCTCGTTTCCTTGAGGATTTTTGACCTTTGGTTGACTACTCCCGTGCATTCCAGGACCACGTGGGTAGCAGTCTCTTCTTCTTCCAGACGTCCCTTACACATGAGGTCCGCGTATTTTAGGGTGCTTTAATTTTTTTTAATAATTAGGGTTTCGTGTAAAAAAATAAAACCCTTGAAATTGCGAATATAATCCGATTCAATGGGCAATTTTACGGGCAAGTGCTTGAATTTATGAGAAATATTTTTACTTTACCTTAATAACAAAAAATATTATTAAATGTTTAGGAAAATAGGCTTCCGTATGAAAAAAAACGCAGTAAAGAACGTATGAAACACGGGCGCAGCCACGGTCATGCAGCTAGTATATAACTAAAATTGCACGATTCTTGAAAACATTTTTGCTAAACAGGTGGAACCATAGAGTTGTTGATTCTATTTTCACACATTACGCTCAATTATCGTTTGTTTTTTCAATATTCCGATCTGCACTTATTACTTTAAAATAGCTTATTACTATAAAAAAAATGTAATAAATGTATTAAAGATTTAATAGTTCTGTTATAGTGTTCAAAGTATGCACAAGTGTGTATTAAGTATATTAAAAAAAGGATTATGTCTCTACTAACTTCATAACTTTTTATCAGGCAATAAATCGATAATTGAAATATTGATTCATGTAAATAGATTTTACTGGTTTTAGGGTCATAATCGATATATCAGATAGACAGAAAGATTTTGTCTTTTATTATATTTATCGATAAACACGCAGTTAAATATCTCTAAAATAAACAAAACTAAAATCTCGGCTGCTCCGCGTCAGATTTCGTTTAAAAAGAAAAAAAAAGGATGTCTGGAGCCAGAGCGAACCGTCCGTTGGGATGGAATATTTAAATAACGTCTGGCTTAAACAATGGAGGATGACAAGTCCAACCCTCTTCTTTTGTTATAATAAAATTAGGGCTGGAACATCTGCACCATCGATTTCATCGATAGATTTAACTACGAACCTAACTCAAAGGAGTTAAGTATACGAGAGGTCTATTATTAAAATAATAGATTTTTTTTTAAAACAAAAAACACGTTTCTAAATCTAAATCTTAATTATTGCGAAAATAATTTTGATTATCCACTGTATATTTTTTTTTTTTTGGTTTTGTTTGATTTAATGATCTCGAATCTGACATTAAAAAAAATATCTGTCCCGCTGTGTGTAGTCTGTATTTAACTCGAAAACGGTATGTAAAGATTATCAAAAGTTCAAGTATCAAAAGAATTTCAAAGAAAACTAATTTTTATTGTCGTCAATATATAAAAATGGAATGTCTGTTTATTTTTACTAAATGCATATGAATGCATATACACGATGCCAATACGAAAAGTGTACTTTAAAAAAAATTGTCTGTCTGTCTGTTTATAACTGTTAATCTCCGGAACGGCTGGACCGATTTGGACGGAACTTTTTAGACAGTTTTTTTTATTTGTTTTAGACAGTTGAAGTTAATCTGCGTAACGTAGGGTACTTTATTTTTTCGAAAATAATTAGGGCTCCGCGCGAAAAAATTAAATCTCATAAAATTTTTAACAAAATTCGATTCAGTGCACAGTTTTAATGGCAGGAATTTGAATGTATGAGAAATATATTTGATTAATGTTAGTAGCAAAACAATTTGGTAAATAATTAGGGTCCCGTAAAAAAAAACTTAAAAACTATATTACGCAGTGAAAAATATGAAACGCGGGCGCAGCCGAGGGTACGCAGCTAGTTACTAATAAGAATTATCAATATCATTTTTAGAAAACGAAAAATAAATTAACAACATAAATGCGACGACATCGTGGATTAAAAATAAGTGTTATAGTACCTACCTAATATATTATTTTTTTCTATATCTGTATGTTTGTATACCTGGATACATTAGAAAAAAATGGTTTAATCGATTTACGGGCATTTGCTAGATGTATGTTTTTTATTTGTTATTTGTATGTATGTTTGTTGGAAACCATAGTCAACTGTCAAAAAAAAATAATTGCCAGAGACAATCTGATTTGACATAGAAGCAGTCAGTTATCGGCTTTGTTATTAAACCGTCTTAACCTTATTAAACAATTTCATAAGCTTAATAACTGCTAAATCGCAGTCAACAAGGTGAATGTGAGGGGAAATTATAAAACGCGTCAACACACGCCACCGTTGCCACGTATCACCCAGTTGTAATCCGCAGCTATGTTCCACCGGAGTAATTAATCAGTACGCTAATATAAATTAATGTTACGTTTTGAATATTCTTAATGGGAAGACTTAGTAATTCTTAGCTGTTAATTGTGAATATCTCATGATGAATGCGTAAACATATTGCGTCAATGTTGCTATAACGATCAATAGTACTCCTCGTAATTACAACAACTGCTTCATAATTATTTAGTATTTTATATGTGTAAAAGTACAAGTACAGTAATTTGAGCCCTGAAAAGACGGTTATGAACGTCAACTACCACCTATTTAGAATACAAATCCAGTCGAGAAGAACCGTCAAGAATCTTGATCTAGTTTTTTTATATAGAATTTTTATGTGTAAATTGTCTTCTATCTATTTACATATATACAAGAACACTTGGGGGTCCTTTGAAACAAACAAACTAAACTTTCAAAACTACTGAACATATCGGAATGGGACTACTACCATTTCAATTTTTTATAGGTTAATATGCACTTTTCACTCTTACCTAAATACCATATGAGACACGGACAGAGCCGCGGGCACCAGTTAGTACAGTTCATAATTAAAAACGGTTTTTTGCGGAAGCACAGAGAGGGGTGTCATTTTCATATCGTGGATATCATATAGGATTTACAAAAAGAATCACGTATAGCTCATTATCAGCAAAACATAGATATTATAGAAATATGAATCAACCTTATAGTAGTTATAGAAGTGCCTAGGTATATATTTATGTGTTTAGATCATTTTTGATTTATAAAACATTATTAAAGTGTTTTCTGTACACGATAAATCCCATTTACAAAAATGTGATAGGTAAACAATTATTTCACAGCTAATAATCCCAATGTGTTTCTTATGTCTTCACCCTAAGCGCACTCTAACTCTTAAGCTTTCCTAAAATTTCTTGTTAGACTAAAACATAATAAACACAGTGAATCTCGTATATGTCCTGTGTATCAGTGGCCAAACGCTCTAATAACCCGATTCCTTATAGCCTTACTAAACATTCGCACAAGACTCACTTCACAAACAGCAAATATACTATTATTACATGTTACACAACTACACACTCGTAAACATGAAAACACGCACACAAAGAACCTGCTATACAAGCCGACAGAGAGCGTTGGAATTGAATTCACACATCCATCCTTATTTCACTATAATTAACAAGCAACAAAGAAAGCATTAATGAATCAGTTAATTTAACTTATTCCATTTAAATATAAACCGTATTGGTATTCTGTTACAGAGTTTTTTGCAAATGACATTTAATTGCTAAATTTTGTCACTATCTCAATGAAGGCGCTGCCACACATGTTTATAAATTCTGTGATCGCAATTAATACATTACTTAACAATATCGTTACGTGATTTACACCGCTGGATGCGGGTGGCGCAAGACCGGTCGTCATGGAGATCTTTGGGAGGACCTATGTCCAGCAGTGGACGTCTTTCGGTTGAATGGATGGATGGTTTTACAATTTATTTTATTTTATATTTTAATTAATGTGTCGAGTACCCATAAAAATGAAAGAAAAGAAAGACAATAGGAAAACAATGGAAAGCTGGCGTAAACGCCGGGAAGGTGCTCAAGGGGTTAATAACACTATATTAACTCTTTTATAGCTAGTTACTAAAAAAAAAGAAACAAAAATCGGTTACCAAAAACATTTTGAGGAAAAAATTTTGCTAAACTCTTTTATATTCGCTTATTTATATATAGATGATAATTTTTAATTTATATTTCCTTAAAACCCCCCCTTATAATTAAATGTTGATTCTCAATTTGTATATTCACGGTATATTTTAAACACAGGATTATGTGGGCTAAGTAGGTCCGTCCCTACGAAGGTGGCATGTGTGAGGCTTTAACTGACCTTGTTAATCTTAAAGATCATCGTTTTTGTGTGTGACGAAATTCACGTATTAATTCTTTGGGGATATTAACGGCCTTACGATGTGTTTGAAATTTAATTTGTATAAACTTTTAATAAAATATGTTGTTAATAAATGCATTTAATATTAAAAAAAAGAGTATACATGTTATGTAAGATATAATAAATAATACATATTATGTACAGTTGAATTACTGATGAAATTTATGGTTAGAAACAATTGGTAAAAAATAGTAATTAAATAGTTATTTCGGAATTCTATGTCTATTTTCATCATCCATACTTTCAACATCAGTCAGGTAATAATCAATGCCCAGAAAAGCATACATTTTAAAGTGTGTACTACAAAATTATATTTTATTTAATTTTTTATTTCTTTTCAGGTATGATCCAGTATCTTCTACATATCCTAGTCTTTATTTAAGGTGTCTCCGGGTCTACCATGAGTTTATCTCAATGTAAGCAAATACGTATTAATCATATTTTTAATACTTCTTTTTTACACCAGAGAGAATGCCAGAAGTTGAATATTTAGTCATGTTATTTGTAACCAACAACAAAAAAAAAGATTCGAGATTCTTTCAGAAACTGGATTATTCTTATTTTGTTTTCTTTTGCTGTACTAATTTAGACGCGTACGGGATGATATTAGTAATTAATATTTGTGTTGTATAGCATCATGCCTCTCTTGTAGACAGAGTAGGCAGAGGTTACGACCTTCGACTTCGACTCGGTATGATCTTGACACACCTCTTTAGCTTCTTCTAATTTCATGAGCGTTTACACACATGCTCGCTGGTTATGGATACTTTTCATCTAGCTTAGTATCTTTTTAATTTTAAAGTATAAGTTATCAAAAAGAAATACGAAATAAAATCAAGTTTACAAAAAAAAAAAACAGAACTGATAAGTTAAAATAGAATACATTACCTATGTTGTGTAGATTACGGTTAGCAATATAGGCATTTATGTGTGCAATAGTTCAACTGGCCACGTGTACTTAGATCGTTATGTGAAATTATTGCGTAACATTATTGCAGAAATAGTGCTTAGTTTACAAAACTAACTGCACTGTACAGCCAGCGAAGGCACGTTTGTTATTCGTGAGGTTGTTGAAATGATAAACTTCCCTGTCACTGTCTCTATGAGTTATCACACCGGTTGTTGTTAGCTCAGCCATTTTGGATACTTGAGCTGTTGTTTCTTAAGCCAGATTTGTATGTGTTGTACCAGCAACTTTGTACTTATACTAAAGTTAAAGTATAGTGCGTAACCTCACTGCCATAATATAAATCTTTAATCGATAGAATAGATAACATGGGCATATAAGATCATATAGTGATCGCTATAAACGTTTTAACCGATTTAACATTTTGATAAACTATGTAGTTTCTCGTAGCAACCAGTTTATCCCTGCAACAATCGTGGTACACTGGATACTTTCAAATTTCGAATTAATGATAATCTGATCGTGTCTTGGAAATGTGCCTCTGTACTCCCTATGTGCCTGCGGCTGCGCCCGCGATTTATACATTCTTCAATGCGCTTTAATTGTTTTAAATGGAACACTACATACTTTCGATAAATAATATCCTAAACGCGGAGTATCTTCAGCTATCTACCAAAAAAAGTTACGTCAAAATAGGTCTAACCATTCTGGAGATTACCCGGAACAAACAAAAATTTAAAAAATTGCATTTTTAGTATAGATATCGTATCGTATATTACATTCATATGCATTTAGTAACAAAATGTTACTTTGACATTACAAACATACACTTCAATTTTATTTATTAGTATAGATTATCATAGTTTATGGTGTTTTAATAATTACTTAAAAAGCGTTTGATATATATTCATTGCCATAATTGAAATATACTTTACTCTCTAAAAATGTAAGTCGTTGTAACAAAGACGTAATCCAAGTATTAGTCACGATTACCTAGGTCGACTTGTTTTAGTTCCGCTAACGTTGACGTATTCAAACGTTAGCTAAAACGTATAACCATGGACATAATATTTTCTAAATTTGTTATGGAAGTCTATGACGGAACACGATTGACGTTATGATTGATAAATATAAATATAATTTATTTACTAAGACCTAAGCAACGGATATAAAAAATATTTCAATAATATCTTACAGAACTGTATTTACTTTTATAAGAGCGAGTTGCTATAGAATTCTTCTCCTCCTGTACTCGCCACTAGCGCTATATATTGAATCTTTCATGCACTAGCCAAATACGTATACACTTTGACCCACATCCCTGCGCAGTACAGACAGGTACATGAGTTCTGTAAAGGATTTTGATATCTGTAGGATTTTTTTGTATGCTAGGGAAATCCTCGTAGGATACCCACCCCCGTCGGGCAACGAGAGGGGTGAGGTTGGACTTCTACCGACTAACACCCTGTTCTGGGGGTGGAGTGGAGCACACGTTAGTGCATTCTTTGCTCCACTCCCAGTAGCGTCTGCTACCCTCAGAGCGGGGCGACCTCAGTCAGAGCTTGAAGTCTGGAGATGATCTCGGGGACGCGCGTGCGGAGAACGTACTTACGGACTCACTCAAGTCCGGCACGTACAGGCCAGACTATGGGGGGCGCAGGTCGTTGCCGACTCTACGCCTGCTAATCCTTCGACTGCGAGAGAGAAGCAACATGTTCCGCTCCTTCTTTCTTTTTCCTCTGCCTCTATTGATAGCATTATTGAAATCCCTACTTTAGTTAGGGTAAATTTTGCCCAAGCCGAGGTCCTTATTGTACCCTTGACTTAGCGACCACTCTTTCGACTGAGCCTCAAAAGTTCCGTAAAGCTGTCCAAGGCTCTTCTGATCAACAGCATTTTGTCATTTCGAAAAATAATTGCTAAGACCAATGAGACCAATAACTTCCATGAAAACGTTTTAGATTTATTAAATCTTACATCTAATACATTAATTTAACTAGTGATCTATTTCATGTATATTAAGAAACTGACCTTACTTACATCAATGTTCAACCCGTTTCCTAACCATGTTTTTTTTTGTAATGCAAAAAACAGGCCAATACACAACCGTAGAAATAAAAAAATAGATACTCGTTAGCGGAACCAACCGGTTTTCATCCCACAAAAGTTTGTAAATCTGTGACACAAAAATCTCCGTGACCTAGCACATAAAATACGGATTGTCTCGAAACATATGACTTCACTCAATCATTCTCCTGCAACGGAAAACCATCTAATGCCCCATAGAATGCGCCCGCCCACGTGTTCCCGACAGTATTTTTTATATAGCCCAAAACATCTTTTCTCCGCGGCCATATTGGAATTCCATTCCTCATACAAATGTACCCCTTAAACGATCTCTATAGAATCGAAAATCTCGAAGGTTCGAGAAGTTTCGACGACATAAAAGCGGTGAGTGTGGAACGTTTGTCAAAAATGCTATTCAAGGGAACTCGATTCAGGTCGGAATGAGATTCAACTCCTTTTTTTTCTAACCTGTCACATCCGGTGATTATTAATAAAGGTTTAGGGTGATTATTGATTGTTTCGGCTTTTGTATGTAGATTAATTTAATTCTATATTTATCTTGTATTTTTAGTGAGATATTTTATTCCATTACTTGTCTTTGTTGAATGTTACCAATAATTTTACAAAATTGCATTGAACGCTGTATTTATATTTATTGGTCCGTTATTATATGAATTCACGATATCTTAAAAAAGTGAAAATTGTTTATACTTACTTTTTCATTCAATTCCAGATAAAAAAAGAGGCCCTAAAAATAGTGCACCGAAAATATCTTTACGGTTAACAAAATCTTTTTTTTGTTTTTTTTTTTAGGAATAAAATTTCTTATTATCGCTTGTCACCGTGATTACGTAAAAATAGTTTAAATATAAAATAAATGTGTACCATAAATATATGAGAGAATACAAGTATATTTTTCACACGTTATTTCTTCCAAACGCAACATTGTAACAATCTAAAAAGACGTAAATTTAATAGGATGTTTGGGTTATTATTACAGAAATTATTTTCAACAAGTCTTCATAACTCAGTACACTCGATTAATGTTTTATTTTTATTGATTCACTATTTATTTACATAGCGCTTTTACACATTAGTTTATGGCAGCCCTATCTCAGCATACCCAATAATACCTTACAATAAGGAAACAAACAACTAAATAAAATTATTTCTTAGCTTACTACTAATAATAAAGTTCCATAACATACTAGGCAGAATCGGACGTCGGTTCTGTTAATACACCATGGAACATGCCTATTTCTAAATAACGTAACCCCAAGGCCAAAACCAAACAACTTTTAGTTCTTTCTAGTACATTGCACCACGAATTTAAGGTTTATCTAACTTACGCAATATCCTTTTCTATTCATTGTATGTTTGTTATTTTAGCGAATTTAATATTTTATTAAAAGCGTGGTTTTAGATTCTGCGCACTTCTTTGTGGCGGAACACGAAAATTATTCTGGAATTATTCAAAGGTTTCTCGGGAGATTAACCTTGAGATGTTCTTCGTAGTACTTACCGAATAAAAGAAGCTATGAATATTTATTTTTGGTTTTTAAGGATCTTTGGTTTATTTATTTTTGATCCGTTGCATGTTTCTTTGTTCGAACGGAATAGAAGAGGTTGATAATTTTTTACTAAAGATGAGAAAGGAAGTTCCAGTCAAATTGAAAGCAGATTACTTCATGGGCAATTCAATGAATTGCAATGACAAATTAAATTTGTAATAGTTTCAGCGTCACATTTTCTACTTATAACACATCAAAAAATTAAATAAAATTTCCGAATGTACTACATATAAAATTGAAAAAATCTAGATTGTGTTGTTATTATCGCGCCTTTTTTATTTTGAAATATATTGTAAACAGCATATTCGAACGTTAAACATGAATAATATTGGAATTGCCGTAATGACGTCATATCCGAAAATTGTCCTTGTATAAATACGATTTTTGGATACAGACGAGCCTATTTCCGCCGCGACACGTACATATAGACGAGTAAACCATTGTAATATGTAAACATATCCGGCCATTGAATCACCTGTATATTTGAGTGATTTTTGATATATATGTAAATATATTTTTTATTTTCTTTGGAAGTCGTGAAGCGAGCATTGTAATGGGTGTTTAGATTTTAGGAAGATATCTTGTGAAATAAAGTATCATTTTTGACGATTTTACCCACTAGAACATAATTATATAAATTTCAATCATGATTAAACCTATGGTATGAAACTTACCATACAATAATTAACCCCCTGAGCACTTACCTGGCGTTTACGCCAGCTTTCCATTGTTTTCCTATTGTCTTCCTATTGTCTTATTTTTATGGGTACTCGACACATTAATAAAGCACGGAATAAAATTTAGTATTGAATACATGTAAACATATCCGGCATAAAATTCAAATTCAAAAGGTTACTACGAAGTGATGCTTTCGTCTTTTTTGCATAAGTAAAATCTGTCTGAGCTGCAGTTGTCCCTTTCTTGTTTTATCTGGGGACACGGCAGTGCCCCCGCCAAGTCGACTGAGAGCAAAAAAAGCGGCACGGCCGTGCCATCCTTTTCTCAAATCCTTTTCAGGCCATTTTCGACCCCCTATAACTTCGTTGTTGATAAAACTAGAAGCATGAATTTTCAGTAACCAAACAGGCATTGTATAAAAACGGGGTATATTTTTATTTCATTCAATTTGAACCAGTAGTTTAATTTAAAATTATAAATTTTTAAATAAAATTCTAGTCAAAACTTCTTAGTTTTGTCACTCACTGACTGAATGACTGACTGACTGCCGATCATCAAAACTCTAAGACACTTTTAGTAGACATAAAAGCTTCAAATTTAGAATACAATTAGTGTTTAGTGTATAAATTAAGGAAAAATACTTTGTAATTTCGGTCTAGTTTTCTAGATACATCAACTGCATTAATAACTTTGTAATCCCATATAAATGTATAGGATTACAAAGTTACTATTAATCGTATTCCACCACAAAAAAAAACTCTTGTGTACCAGTACTAGTAATGGCAATGGATTCGGAAATGTATGTGAATGACCATCCTTGCCCACACTGGGTTGTCCCTGTACCTGGCGATGGTTCATGTTTATTTCATTCTTTGTCATTCTCTAATTATGGGAATATTGACTCGTATAAGATTAGACTTGCTCTAGTCGAGTAAGTGGGTACCGGAAAGGAAAAATTAGGACTATTTACAAAAAAATGAGATGCCATCAAAAACAAGACTTGTAAAAAAAAAACAAGTCTCGGAACTCAGTTCTTCTATCGTAAAAAGTTGTGAGATTTATGTAATACCGAGTCGGTTACTTTATTAAGGGAGCCTCTGTCTTAAGTTATTACGTAATTAGTTAACCTAACAACACGTTAAAGTGAACCATATCAATATTAAAAATCTTTTACATTTTAAATAACCAAATTGTAATTTAAACCCCTATTCCGAAAACACAAAAAAAAAACTGCACGAAAGGCAGCGTTAACAAATCTATATAAATAACGCAAGACCTCTAACAGATGACATCGAGCAATGGATGATTGACAAGAGAAACTTTCAGGAATATTCAAAACTCGCGTTGGAATGGCGTGTCGAAGGCAGATGACTCATTTGTGTATGTAAATTACGTTAAAATTCAAAAGCCTAAGCGTAACTTCGGGTTTTTGAAAGTCAAATTTGTCAGCTCCCGACCCTTGACGGGTAGGGAATGCTTAATTGTTTTTAAGGCTTTCAGGACCACCCTGGTCGAGAAGGGGTACCAATTTACACATAAGTATTTATATATTATTTAGTTTTGTATTTTTACGAATGTGTGTGTTATGTAGTTTTATACTAAATACATTTCGGATATGCCTAATTCAATTCCACGGTACGGAGTGCAGTTTTTTTAATTAACACCAAAAAAAAATGTTATGAATTGTTCCATTCATGAAACGGAAAAAACTGAATCAAAGATTCAAACAAAGAGTATGTATAAGGTTCATAATGATAATTATTTTGATAAAAGAAATATTAAAATTCTACTAATTTTTACTTTTCTTAGTTTGATTTAATTCGTTAATAAAACATTCTTGATTAAAACTTGACCACTAATAAAACTAGTTAAAATGACGCTATAAATATTATGATTATGTAATGAAAAAAGAAAATCTTAAAACATTGTTAATGGTCTAAATGCAGATTAAATTCAAAGATACAATCGCTCACGATGTCTTCATTCACAACTGATAACAGATGTACCAACAACGGTGACATACGCACGTGTAGTATTAGCCGTCTCAAAAATCTTTTCATCTCGTTAACCGGTGTTAAAGTGCCCTCAAAAATACCTCATTTCCTTCATTATAAATCTGGTCGTAACGTCTTAAGGTTAATTTCGTTGGGCAATAAATCCCGCAGGTGACGTGACGGGTTACTAGTGGAGTTACTTTGATACATTGAGTGATGTGTAGGTAGACACAGTAAGCTATGTCTTTTTATATATATATATATATATATATTAAATACAAATTTTCCTGTATATATGTATTATTTCTATTGTTTATTATAATTATATGTATGTCAAAATGATTCATACTTAATAATTGTTTTATTGTTATAATCGTTCTATGTTTTGTTTACGTTTAATTCTATTATTGTCATGCTTTGGAACTTTACCGATTATGTGAGTTTCCTATAAAATAGATGTGTTCACCAGAACAAGCTTATTTATTTTTTATATGACTTTTTGGCTAGAAACGAAATACTAAAGAAATACCAAAGTTTTATGCTATCTTCATAACTTAAGACATTCAATGAAATTGACTTTTTTCATAATCAATTTCAAAAATGTGTTGTTTTTAACGTGCAAATTAATGTGCAACGATTCCTTTTGCATGCATATAAACAAATTCTTTATTTACAAAATATATTATTACATGTAAGTAACATTTACTTGATGAGATTTATATATTATTTTCTACTAGAGAATAAAGATGTTTATTTGTTATAAAACTAAACAAGAAAATAAATGTAATGTAATTTTTTTACGAATTTCAATACTGAACCTTATTTAATTGGTGCCCAAGTTCCGGGCGGAATTCCTCTTAAAGCACTTATATGTGTTTACTTAGGAACTTTGTTAGGGAGACAAGTGGCAGATAACGGCGATGTACTTTAGGGAACTGTTCGTACGTGATATGAATATGTGTGTATAAACGCTATTTCGGGTGGTGTAAGCCTTTCATGTGAAATGAACTGCGCAGTTTCTTAGAACGTTTATGATTTATTATTGCGTATGTATCTTGTTGATGGATCGGAAGAGTTTTGAAGTATTATTAAATTATTAGTACGTAAAAACCGATTTATAATGACTAAGAAAAATATTGTAAATGATTATTAAACGGGACGCGTGGGAGTCGTAGATATTAACAACAATATACAATAAATCGATGTTTTAAATTAAAAATATTCTCTATTATGTTATTTTAATCTTGTTCTATACATATCAACAAGTCTTATAACAAATTATACGACTCGTAAATGAATGTGAACTGGTATTGGTATGGACTAAAACAAAGTAAAGTTATAGATAATAATCTAGATAAATTTTAGTCACCAAGTATAAATAGGGTGGCTAATAAATGTAAAGATTAATCTATAATCAATACTTTTATATCGAACTATTAGGAGCAATGTTTGTTCGATATCGTATAAAGATTACACCGATATTTTACACTTAGTAAAATATTATAATTCGAAATCTGAACAACAACAAAACAATTTGTGTTCGAGGCGACACTGAATAACGTAAAGGCTGTATAAGAATTGAAAGGTATGCTTAATTGGTTCGGGCATATGGAGAGGATGGATGACTGGATATTGACGAAAGGAAAATATTATAAGGCGAGGGGTGACTGGGCACGTCGGTAAGGGTCGACCTAGGCGAACATATTATGACCAAAATCCAGCACTTCTTACATAAAAGCCAGGTGAAAAGTATCCGAAACCGGCATGCATGTATGAAAATACTTAGTAAAATAAGCGAAAGAGTGTCAAGATAGCAAGTGGAAGGACGTAATTTCTGCCTACCCTTACGGGAGAAAGGCGTGATACTATGCATATTTGTATAACAATATGATAAACGTTTTAAAGCCAATCACATTTGCAAGTATTGCAATTTGTAGGAGCATATAATGGTATTCGACATTGTATTTCGCTTCAGTACTGTGTGCTTCAGAATTAGCTACGATGAATCCGGTTTTCCAGTGACTTTGATCGGAATTATTTTGGAGCCTTATATAGTAGGATGTTTTTCTAGCCTTTCGTCGCTGTCTTGGTCTGTACTTTATTGTCCAAGTAATGTGCAGTTATTTTATCAAACTTAGATAAACATGAAAATACTTGACTTGATCAGCAGTATACTCAATAAAGAAAGTAGATTGTGTCCCTACAATATATGTTTTATTTTCTCATAAATATTCTACTTAAGGTGCAAATGTCATTGGTCTCACAGCAGGACGATTACCCGAGTAAATCAATTTATTCATTACAAATGAAGCCAGTTTCTAGAAGCGGCCGGATTATTTTTAGCTTTTTCCGAGAGCATCCATGCGAGTCTCAACCAGTGACGTCACTTTAGCCTGTGGGAGACCAGCTTGCGTTATTCTCATCTATGGTCACTGACCACAAGGGACCTTCTTCTGAGGTGACTGTACCGCCAACATAAACTGACCTCCCCTCATGCAGAATTACAACGACGTGTGAGTTCATCCTGTATTGGAATAGTATTTCGACCAGTTTAAAAGAACCCGCTCAAGTCTTAAGCGACTCTTATTCGAAGAGGTTTAATAAAGGAAGTTGACTGGTTGCCGGGGATCTTTTTAAGGTGGTCATGTGTGTGAATGTTACTGGTCCTTTTTTAAAACCATATGTTTTTCTCGTCGTTTTGTTGGCCTTGAAAGAATGTCTGGTTAGTGCACCACGGGTTGATGTCTCATTATTTATAGGCATTAAGTATGTATTTCTTGTTATACTTTGTGTAAAACTTTTTTTTTTGTAAATACACTCACGTACGTGCGTTTATTACTAAGGCTCATCATCGTGCACTATTATGATGCTGTAACAAACTATTCGCTCATTTTTAATTCATTACTTGTTTAACAATACTTAAAATAATATATTTTTGGATACTGCAAAAACTTACTATTTTTTAACCTTTTAACGTCATTTAGTGTAGCAAAAATTATATGTTTAAAAAGTCACCATAATCGGTTTCTATTTTGATTTCCATTTAAATAATAACTACAAATAAAACTACTGTTTATAAAGGCAATATTCACATATAATAAGTCCAATAATAAATGTACTTTATACAAAGTGATGACAAATATGTTTTAAGCATATTGTTATTTTGTTGACAACGATTAATTGTATAATAGTAACATTTATTCTAATTTATATTCTAATATATTTCAGTGACTTGTATCGAATTGTTCACTATAGATTATTTACTTATTATCAATTTTTTTAATTAAATCTATTTGAAGCTGTGAAATAAATCTTTAAAAATACTATTACGTCTTGTAACTAACAGAAATGCAACATTAAACAAAAAGTCAATATCACGAGAAATCCGATACCGAAACCTTCCATTGCTTCGAGTAAAAAAAAATGCAAAAATTATAATTTTTAAAGACAAATGTTTAAATTACATAAACATTCCTTAAAGATCAATTTTAATAACGAAATTGAATAGGTTTCTGGCACTTATCTACATTTAAATGAAACATATCTATTATATGACTTACAATTAACGCAAGGTTTGAAAACGGAATTTTTTTATTGAATTGATCTCGAATGTTCTTCTTAACTTAAACCAATTTCGAACGTATTATAGTTAGAATAGAGGGCGCGTTCGGTTCACTGGAACGTAAAGTCAGAGACCGGGTTCAGAAAAGTGGTCAAAAGTCGTCAGACTGGTTAGAACCGGGCTCGACCTGTTCTGTCCCGTTCGTTTTATCTTATTTTTGTTTTGCACAAGGCACTGACCACCACAACAAAGGTCCATGAGCTGGCTGTTCCTTTTTTTCTCGTTCACTGCGAGGGAACGTTGGCATCGAGACACGATCTGTTGGAAGTATTTTCGTCTTAAAGTAAATTTTGACTTGACTGTTCGCTAATGCTTAGAATCGAAGCGAAATTTTGAATCGTCTTAGAATGTAGATAAATAAGGAACAAGCATAGATAATATTTTTTTATTTATTACTAGCTGTCGTACCGCTTCAGAATAAATAAATATTGGGTTATTAGCTGAATTAAATTTAGTTTATCTTCCAATTTATGAAGAATCTTCTTCATTCAAAAAATACGAACAAAAAAAATCATCGAAATAGAAAGAAATCTAAATAGTTAATATGTTATCAAGATATAACCAAAAAAGTTGCTCCATACAAACTATGAAAAAATGATTTTTCTTAGGAATATTTTTCTATGAATTTTTCCGTTGTTCTGCTGTTCGGATAGGAGGACAAAGCCACAAATCACAATCAAAGATCACAAAAATCGGTCAAGTTGTTCTTGAGTTCGGAGTAACTAACACGACTTTGTTTTATATTTGGTATATAGATTAAAAATAAAACAATTCAAATATTAGTGTTTTGAAAATTACAAGTTATTTGTTTAAAACTACATTGTTAATAAATTTAAAAAGAACTAGATTTTCTAATCTTTCACAATAGTGTCACAACGTACTGATATATAGACACACTGCCCTCTATCCGGAGACATGGACAACCTTTTGTCCGCTATCAATGTCAAACATTCCTGGGGTTTAGGGTTACCGCATTTAAGAAAAATAGATGTTACAATAATATTCAGCAACTACTTGAAGCATCTAGTTTTTGTATTATTTTATATAAGATCTTAAATTACAAGAAGCTTGTTCTGATTTACTTTCTCATTTTTCTGTGATGAACAATGCTTTTATATATATATTGGTTGGATTATATTTATTCTAGTTAAAGCATTCAATATTCCATTTTGTTATGGCATCCCTATTTGGAAGAACCTGATTTGTTCCAGAGTATATGCATTTCTGTGTAAGGGATTACACTTCATCAGTTTATGTGTATGAACTATTCTTACTACTTTAGTGCGGTGGTAATTTTCCATTAGGAAATTTTATATTATAAACCTATCCACACTAATCAAACTGCTTTAAAGTAGGTGAAAATTAAAGGAAGTTGCACCTTACATACAATGTTTCTGGATTGTAATTTACCCCAGGACGCCTAGACTTATATGGCATGCTGGTATTAGCCAGAAAGAATATATTATTAATAGACTTAGATAAGACAGTCAAGTTCGTTTTGCTTCCCTTTTGTCAGTTGATTTTTTTTGTCTTTTTTATTTGTTTATGAGCGATTAACGTTGACTAATTTTTTTGTTAAACGATTTTCAATATCTAATGATTTTTTTTTACGATAGAATTTATAAACAGTAGAAGAAACTTTCTTGCGAAATTTTTTATACTCTTTCTGCTTTTTGTCGTCGAAGAACCTGTTATCCTTCTTTGTCTTGCGGTAATCATTAAAACCAGCCTGAGGATGAACCGACTTTTGGAGTATAAATAAGAAGGTTCATAACAAACAGTGAATTGTAAATTTGATTTAGAGGAAAATGCTAAAATAGGATCAATTAATTCAACAGTAAATTTCCATTCAACCATAAGACGTCCACTGTTGGACATAGGTCTCCCCCAATAAGGGGGATTGCCATAATCGCCACGCTTGGCGGGCGGGTTGGCAATCGCAGTAAGGTGTTTTTGATACTCAGAGGTTGCTGCTGCCCATCCCTTGGTTTATATTTCGAGTGTTATCGCCTATTTCGGTTGACCTTTCAAGGTTTTTAGATTAGACTCCTACAAAGGTCCTTTAAGTACTAAGTGAGCACCAACGAGGGCAAGAGTTATATTATTTGGGGGGGGGGGGGGGGGGGGGGGGGCTGAATAGTTATAACGAAAGTACTGTTTAAGTTTATTTTTACTGTGCAGACTCGTATTCCGCATCTTTTTCATGTTTATGACTTAAAAAAAATTCATAGGCATTAATAAGCTTAAATATATATTATTTTGTAATGTTACTAGTTTCCATATACTGTATTGTGTTAGTATTTTTTTTTAATTATTGTTATTATTCCAAACGTCATAATTGTGGTAACTATGTTCTCGCTATAGAGGACGGCTCCTCTTCTGGGCTGTCGTATTCATATTTACCTATTTAGTTTTAATTAGGTAAGCAGATTTTCTAGAAAATTACGCTAATGTTTTCGTTACGTTGGGAGAGAGTAAGAGAGTTTTCCTTACTTCCGCTGTCAAAAATTTCACAGGTGATTTTTTACAGTACAGATTTTTTACAGTAGGTATTTTATACAGGTCACCCAGCTGTATCTAGAACTTTAGTACCAAGTAAATAGAGTGTTAATACAGGCAGACGAGTTTCATTTGGACCGCTGTCAAATGCACCGATTTCAAACTCTCCAGGTAAGCGTACCTACCTAACCGTATTTCCTTTTAAATTACTTAAAGGACCCTTCCGATTTACGGTTGATGTGATATTCAAGCGTGCTATCCTCATCGAGCGAGGTACGGAAAGGTTTGGAGGCGACGTTTTAATTGTAGTTCAAATTCTCGTTAACAAAATGTTCCAAGAAAAAAATCTTTGATGTCGTTATAATAAATATATGAAAAACATGTAAAAATTGCAAAACATTATTTATACAAATCTAAAATGAATGTATTTCACATTTATAAGGTGTGTATGAAAAAAAAAATCAATATAGAGCTGATTACGGAGATTGAAGCAAAAAGTCTAAATAACATTTATCAAAGAGACGACATTTTAAAAGGTAGGAGAGGATTTTTATCGGATTTTCAGTATGTGGTATAGTATTTTTTTTTTGGTCATTAACATGCGTTATTTGATAACTATATTTTACATACTTTTAGTGATATTTTACGTGATATAATTTGGATGTTGTACACAAGTGAAGTTTATAACACTGAACATTAATTCTGAGGCGCCGCAAAAAACTCCCTGGAAAGTTATACCAAGATGGCCTCTATTAAGGAATACTATATACACATGACACTAACATAATTGTGTACGTAGTGTAATTTATAGTACAGATTTGCTTTATATTTGTACTTTTTGTTATATTAAAGTGCAAAATAAATAGTTATCTATACTAATAATTAAGTGTCTGTTTGTTATATCAAAGTAACGTTTTACTAAATACATATACGATACCTACACCAAAAACACAATATTTAAAATGTTTGTCCTCTGTCTGTTTGTTCTGGCTAATCTGCGGAACGGCTGGACCGATCTGGACGGGACTTTTTCTGTCAGATAGCTGAAGTTACTTCGCGTAACTTGGGGTATTATTATTTTTCGAAAATAACTAGGGTTCCGCGCAAAAAAAAACTCATGAAATTGTGAATAAAATCCGACTCAAGGCAGTTTTATTGGCAGGTATTTGAATTTGTGAGAAATATATTTGCTTTCTTTTAGTACAAAATTTTTAGAATTCCGCATAAAAAAAAACCCAAAAATTATAAAAGAAAACTGATTCAATGGTCAGTTCAAGTGCTTGAATTTGTGAGAAATACTTTTGTTTTCTTTTAGTACCAAAAAATGTTAAGAAAATAATTAGGGTTCCGTGTAAAACAATTGAAACTCATGAAATTGTGAATAAAATACGATTCGATGAACGCCACCATCAAAACCATTATTTTCCAATTATATGAAACGCGTGCAGAGCCGCGGGTACACAGCTAGTCTATCATATATTTTAATAGGAACATCTACAGGTAACTGTTGATCGATATGGATAAAAAATAATCATTTAGAAATGCAAAATAGAAAAACAGTTTACTTGATAGTAAACGCTGAACGTATATTGTAAGCATCACGTGAACTATTCCATTCAAAAAAAGTATGTTTACATTATTTATTACGAGGTAAACATAACGTCTTTGCTTCCATACAAAAAAAAAACACTTCAAAAACAACCGTACTAACACAAACGGGCCGCGTTTAGGTTATTTATTTATCTATTTATATCTTCGACCAAGTGTTCGGTACATTACTTGTGAACATGGGTTTGTTTACGCTGTGTATTTCTGGAGCTAGCCGTGTGTTCCGCCACGTGTGGGGCTATGGCATTGCACTGTGGCTGTATACGATGATGCCTCGGCCTTTGATATGTTGAGAAAATAAGTTACGACGCTTCTCTACCATTTGTGGTCTATTCAGGTTTCAAATTCGGTTTTGTTATTTAAACTTTCGTTCTATTTTCGATTTCATTTCAGACATCAAGTAACGACGTTGAAAACACATGATTCTTTCTCATAGTTTTTCAATTCTAACTAAATCAGTACTGAGTTTTTAATAATTAAGCTATTTCTTTCTCATAAGTACAATCTATTTATATATCACAAATTACTGTTTGAATTAGTTACTGGTGATTATATTACTTCCAAAGCCTAATTTATAAATAAAGAAACACAATCAAATTTAAAAAATAAAATGAAATAAATTCTGTTGCGGAATGAATACTTAGTCAATAAACAGGTATTTTATTACAAAAAAGTTAAACTCCCGTTGAACACATGTTTAAAAAAAGTTCAATTAGAAAAGAGTGTTTTAGGATTGTTTAGAGCTATTTTATACAATTTTAAATTTTAGACACTGTCTAGTAAAAATATGTTTAACGCTACTTTGTTTTTGTAATAAGTCCGTATAAGTCTAGTATATTAGAAAACAAGTGAAACCGCGCGAAACCGTATGCGTAACAAAATATAAATACCATATAAAATTATTTTTTATATATTCGGTGCATATTTTTATACAAGCCCTATATTGTATTATTAATTTCCAATATAAAGTGTTAACAGTTGTAACATTATTAAGTATACACATTTATCTCACATATTAAACCGCTATAAAATGATTATCTTCTCACGGAAGTTAACACAAAAAAAAGTTAATTGAAATCTTGACTTTTTTTACACGAACAGGCCTGTGCTTTGACCACAATCTCACCTGATGTTAAACGATGATGTAGTCCAGGATAGTAAACTAAGCCTAGAGGTACTGGTTCTCAAGTGATGCTGCCGGAACACACCTATTGGTATTTAGCGACAGGTTTTCAAACTTGAGGGTATATCTACCCAGGCGGGCATCATTAGAAAATGCCCTACCACCACTGAAATGATCGAATAGGTACAGACAGGAAGCACTATGAGACATGAATCATTCCTAATACTAAGAAAATCGTTACATAGCTATAAATTCCAGAAAAAATACTGTAAATGATGACGTTAATGCGATTTATTTGTTGTTTTCTCTCTTACAAACAGATTTATTTACAAACTAATCTTGTTTAGTTTGTGAATAAATTTTATTTTAGAAATAGTCTTTAGGGGATTTGTTTAACGAAATTACTTTAGTTGTTGTAATAAATGTTTTACATTACAGTTCAATACATGGGTTTTTAAAATCTATAATTGTCATTGAAAACTACGATTATATGTATTTTCTTATCTTAACTATTTATTCTAAACTTGTAATAGGTAAAATTTTTATAGGTTCTTAAATAATCGTACGAAATCTGTGAAATTCATTATTTTCGATTAGAAAATTGATGATTTAAAAAAAAAATCTCGGTTGTTACAGGAGCGTTTGAAAACATCTTTCCAAAGAATATTTTGCTGATATTAATCTGCGTCTTTAGAAATTATTAATTGGTATAATGATTTTCTTTTAAGTCCGATGAAGTGTATAAGAAATAAACCTAGCACTAAAGTAAGTAGTTATAGAAATAAAAAATTGATGAATTTAACTGCTTTACAAATGTATTGTAATATTTTACTACAGTCTTTAATACAAACTTCGCGTTAAAATGCTTCTGTTTCATTACAATTACGTATCTAATTTAAAAGTAGATAATCTTTTATATACTTATATTTTTAGCTCGGATCTTTTCTCGAATTGAATCGTATTTTACTCTGAAATTTTTACTTATGGGACGACTTTAAAGTGTTTGAAGTTACGTTTTTTGTATTTTTCGGTAAATGTGGAAAACACATTTGTGCTTATTGTAACACTTACATGTTACGAATAAATCTTTATCAAAACAAAAAATCTGAACATAATGATCTCTGTGCGCTATGTTGCTTGGATCTGAATGACCTCTTATTATTTACGAAATAATATGCTTCGTTAAAGACTCTTTTATTTAAAAGCAAAACTGACTTCAAATGAATATACTACAAAAATGTAGTAAAAAGTAAATAAATAATTACTTTATTAATCTACTTTTATTTACTTCAATGTATCCTTTGTTTTAATGCCATTAATAATTTTACCTGTTTACGAATAACATATTAGTGTAAAAATGTACGTCGCTAATTCAAATCGGTTCACAACTGACAAAGAAATTGCATAACAAACACAAAAAAGAAACGTACAGACGAATTGAGAACATCCTTCTTTCTGAAGTTGGTGAATAAAGTGAGGCATTAGGATTTCCTAAAGAAAATTATTGTAAAGGACAGATCAGTATGTGCTGGAAGAACGAGATTTTTTTTTTGCTTGTTGTTAAAACCATTGTCGAAGCGCCCATGCTAATTTAACCGTTGTTCTATGTACATCGTTAAAGGTAATTTAAACACATGTAAAACATTCACTCATTAATTATATTTACATTACGTTATTAAATTACAATTTTGCTCAATTGTAAATTATTCGGTTCCAGGTAATACACATACACCGTTGCCGGTTGGATTGCCGACTGACTGTAAAAGCGCGAGTGAGTGACCATTCCAGTGTTTATTCTGGTCAGTTGTTTACCTTCGCCCGTCGACTGGTCGAGAGGGTTTACAAATAGTGCGGTTTGGCATGCTTAGGACCTTGGGATCACTTTAGAAAATGTTATAAAACATTGTATTTTTTTTTGTTCGAACTGACTAAACGCTGTTGTCCTGAAGAGCCAGTTTTATCGATGTTTGGAGGCAATCGCGGATATGCGAGCGCCGTTTATTCTATACAAACGTATTCCCCTGTCTCCTCCCTGGATAATAGGTTTATGGTAAATATTTTTGTATCATATAATATATATTCATTCATGCCATGGTCGTATGTATTATTTTTTCACATAAATTAATTATTAAAGAAAATAGAAGCCTTGAAATTGTGAAAAAATGCTCAATTTTTACCGTCGCTTTCTCGTTTCGCGTCCGTCAAATCATTTTAATGAATAAAAACAAAAAAAAACGTAGAGGCATATCCAAATTATTTCTTAATCTATAATTATTGAAAGAAAATCCGCCCAGTTTTGGAGGCGGAGACAGGGGAATACGAAATGATGTTTTCGTCTATTTTGCATAGGTAAAATCAGCCCGAGCTGCAGTTGTCCCTTTCGTCTTTTATAACTCGTTTCTTTGGGGCGTAACGTGTTAGCAAGGGAGTTCTAAAATACCTATTTTTAAATTTGTTGCCGATAACTTATCCTCTTAAGGCGAGGCGATCAGCCGGGAGAGTGGTAGCTAACGGTTGTTACCCTAGACGTAAACGTCACTAAACTACACCTAAATTAAAAAAAAAAAACTATGGATCGTAAGATCCTATCTACGTGTAGTGTGCAGGGGTGTGGATTGCAGTGTAACGCGTATTATGCTAGCATATGAAAATATTATTGTATAAAACAGGCGGCAGGTACAGGAGCCTCCCCGGTTGGGAATCGGAACACAAAAAATATACATACTAGATGTACTTGTGACTCTGATCGTATATAACCATACCTGTTGCTATTGCTTTTTTTTTTATTGAACCCGTTATCCGTTATATATACTTAAAGTAACAAAGTATACACTAAAATATGGCCATAAAATGCAGGTACACTGTTCGGTTTAGTGGTTTTTATTTATAAACCTATTAATACACAGTGATGACGTGTTTTACATTTGCTAATTGTTTGTATTTCTTTTGCGCATTATTTTCTACTTAATTATGATACAAACAGTAACGAGGCCGATCGTTATTCTAAAAGGAACACCCGTTTGTTTTGTTACATGTGAACTTCTATATAAAGTTTTAATTAAAATCTGTTTTTTAATCTTAAATTGGTAACGAGTTTTTGTTTTAATGGGTGAAAATTCGTATTAACAAAATGCATGCATAGATTGAAGATTGAACAAACTTAATTTTCCGTATAGACTTACAGAATAAATGACACTAGATTTATTTAAATTACTAGCCGTATACCCCCGGCTACGTCCGCGTTTCGTATATTCTTCACTGCTTTTTTTTATTTTTTTTATACGGAACCCTAATTATTTCCGTGAATTGTATTCGGTTCTAAGATAAAATAAAAAAAATCTCATAAATTCAAACACTTGCCCGTAAAATAAAACTTTATTTAAATTATGCCATTATTTTCAACATCTTTGTATAGATTTTATGAAAATTGGTTTGACAATTGAAACTCTAGAATTTAACATTTACCTTATTCGTGATTCTTATTTAACAGATTTAAAAACAAATTATATCTAACTGGAAAAAGGAGGATAAATTAAAAATACGTATGTCATCAAAATAACATAATAGTGAAGATAGCCTTCTAGCCAGATACGGGTTTTTGTAATATGGATCGACCCGATTAGGATAATACAAAGTAATATGAGAATCTTCACAACGGTTTCATTATAAATTCCAGGCGCGCCATACCGACGCATATAAATATCGTATAAAATAAGACGGTAATGAAATTTCATAAGGGCACAGTAAAGGTACGGCCGTAATAATTAACTCACACTGCGGCACGGCACTGTTGTAGCGTTGGAGACACGGTATCCAAATATTTGCCCCAGCCGAGATTACCGCGGAAGCAGATGGTGTAAGTCAAATTTTGATGAAAAAATTCCAACGTTGTTTACATTTCGTCCCGAGACGGTAATGAGCGCGCCCACCCTGTCCCTTCAAATCATAAAAACCGTAGATGAGGTTATTTTTACACTCTGCGTGCCCTATGTCTACGCGTTCTAAAGTTGTAAACGGACACATGAAAAGCTCGCTTGTTATTGGTTTACGTCACGGATTCTTCGATCGCACACTAAAATCCCAACATTGTGATTGGTTATCAGTCAGTATTTACGCATTTTGGTGTTGTAGACAACGACTAGAGTCGAAGAATATTTTAAGGTATTCCATGGAATTCTGAACTAATTTTAAACATGTGTTAGTTGTAATTCCATTACCTTTATTAATAAGATCGTTAACGTATTTTCAACGAAATAAGGATTTATTTATCAGTTCCGTTCTTTCACATCTCAGTCGCGAGCTCCCTGAAATCATTAGACAATTCTACACCGAATTCATTCAAGTTTTACGAAAACCGAGAAAAAGTTATACGAATGTTCCAACCGCAAAAACTCAGTTTTATCTACTTTCGGGGTTGGCTTAAATTTTATTTAGACACCGTAACGTCAGCATTGGGTTGGGGGGAGGGAGGATAGAAGTTATCAGAGGCTCGAATTTAGATTTTTCTAAGGACTTAGCGGGATTTACGAAACGAGTTTATTTGTATACTCTGAATTTAAAGGAGCCCAAATCAGATACTGTGTTAACAGTATTTCTTTTTTGTTTTGTTTTGGAAATTGATCGACGAAAGTCTTTACCTTAACTTTTTCTAATTAATTTGAAATGAAGAATTATTATTTCTATCAGCTTTCAGTTTTCAAGATTTATTTAATCGACAAATAATATTATAATTAACTTAGCACCGCTTTGAAACGTTAAATACCTGATTGAAACGTATTAAAAACTATCATTTTAACTTTTAAAGTGACGATGACTGTATTGTGTTGTAACGTATTTATTCGGACACCGTTTCAACATACATGCGTTTGAATCAATTCCACTCTAAAGGAACACATCGTATAGTTTAGGGGAAGCCTAGGTAAAAACGATCAGCATCTTGTATAGGTGTATGCTCAGGTTTCTTTCTAGATTTAACGTATTGGAGACTTGGATCACATGATTACTTAAAATCAGATGAGATTGTCTCCAACGCAAAAAAAAGTGTTGGTTACTAGTCTCCAGGTCCAGGTCGTCGGTCCACCTTGTTGAAGGTCATCCTAAGGTGCGTCTTCCGGTAATTAGTCACAATTCGAGAACCCGTTGATCTAACTGCTACTTAAGTTTGGCAATTCTTCGGACAATATCGATTGCTTTGAAACTTCTTCGGATATCCTTATTTCCTATATGATTACGCAAAAAGAAAACATTAAACTTTTGTAATAAACTTCGTGCAAGATATTTTTATTTTGACTTAAGAGGTTCCTTTTGATTCATATTTTTGTTACTTCCTGTCTTCGTTATAATAGACATATTATAAGCATCTCAAATAGGTCGTGAAAGTAAAAATATCCAATTTCTTTGATTCGTTATTTTACATAATCATGTGACGTTACCATTGCGTTGCGAGAACACATTTAATCCATTGTCTACTTCATTGCGGTTTCACTGTCGATTATGTATATTATAATCGTAATCAAAACAGTTACGACAAGTAAACAACTTTGTACTGCAATTTTTCATTACATCGAAATGTGCATCTACTAGAGTTAGGCCTGAAAATAAATTTTGTTTAACAATATTTTTATTGTTATCAATTTTACATGTAATATAAACCTATATACAAATATATGGAAAATTACAACAACTCAATAACCAAAGTGTATAATAGATGGATTGTCCGTTTGTTTATTGGAACGAAGTTCCTTACGACAGGCTTGGAGGAGATAGGGATTTTGCTGCGAGACCGAACTGAAAAAAAATGTGATAGTAAAACCGTAAGAAAAAGTCCGTGGAATAAAACCTAAATAAATAAAAATAAATAAATAAAACCTTTCTCCTTCTTTCTTTTCGTTTTTGCAAATAGTGTCGATTCTACATTACCTAAGGAATTTCGTTCCTACCTGGTGTCCCACGACACCACATTTTTTTTATTACTTATAATTAGTATTCAGTTTCTACCCTTTTTAACCGACTTCAAAAAGAAGGAGGTCGTCAATTCGTCTGTATGTTTGTTACTCGATTTCTCCCTCAATTGTGAACAGATTTGCAAAATGTTTAATGATATTCAAATAAAGGATATAATGAAGTAAACAGAAGCAGACTAAAAAAGTAATTATTTATTTACTTTTTGGTGCATTTTATGGCTTATTCTTCTTAAGTCTGTTTTGTTTTTAATTAATAATGTTTTTAATTTCATTTACTGCATTATGATTTTGAAATATTTCAAAGATTTTGTTATAGTATTGCAAGAAGGTCGTTAGTGTCCGATTTTTGTAAAACCTTTATTTACTGTTCCTCTGATAACGTTTTCTATATAATACCTAATTTAAAAAAAAAATACTAAAAGGGCAACGTAGTTGCTCTCTCTTTCACTCCCACTCACTAATCAAATCGCGTGTCTTGCTCATACGTTTCGTGGTGATAATGGAAGAAAATAAAACAAAATAGCCTTTTCATGATGTTGTATAATATACTTACGAACAAAATTAACTGAATCTCCTTCACATTAGCTACACACACGAATAGTGTAATTCTTACATTATTGATAAATATATGACAAGGACAGTTTATTAATTATATCTAAGAATTACAGTGGTGTAGTGACGTACAGACGCTACAATGGATCGTGTTTGAACTAAGTGAATGTTAGGCAATTTTACCTTACTTTTGTTTTCCCAAAGTATATCGCTGGTAACTCATTTATACTCTTGATATTTTACCTTCTGATATAAACATAATTTATAAGATTTATTATGACTGCATATATTGTAGCAATTTGCAATAGGTGTTCTGTGACTCTTATTATGTACAAAGCCATATAAATACTACGTATTTTGAATTTGTAGGTATAATAAGAATGGAAAATATGCAAAATTTATTGTGCGTAGCTTAAAACCATAAAACATTAGATCATGCTTAAGTAAATAAATAATAGCCTAGAAAACAATTTACAGTCTAAACTTAAGTATGGCCCTGCGTTTAGTTGTATAAAACGCGGTCGATTGTGCCGTAAAATACATTTTAGATCCCACCACCAACTTGGGGGATTACGAATGAATTATTAATGTGGGCGTTCATATAAAAACCTGCCCTTTTTTCTACTATCGCTGTTATTTTGTTCTTTGGATGTTGTTCTAAGGTCGTTCGACTTCAATTGTATAAGTCTATAGGTAGTGCATTAATAAAATGAACTGTGCGACGGAAATCCACTTGGTTTAGTTTCGATAGTTGCCCGCTTGGGCGACATAATTAGAAGCTTTGTGAATACTTCTTTAGCAAAGTTAAGTCTTACTATAATAAAGTCGATTTAATCTTTTTGCGATATCTTTAAATGTAAATATATTTATTTGTACTATGTCTTGTGACAATGTTGTGGAGACCATTGGAGAAGAGCTATGTCCAGCAGTGAAAATATTTCGGTTAACATGAGGATAATATTTATTGAAATTAAATTAATATTTAATATATTAATTACATAATAGATAATGTAAGTTAAAGTATTGGCAATAAACATACTTTATTAGAACAGATTAAGAAATATTATTCTCATTCACATTCATAAGATTTCTATGGTATTCCCTTAGTTGTAACTGACCACCAAATAAATGACTGCCACTGTAAAATATCTATATAATAAATAAATACAGATACATTTCGTGAAGGTGATGAACATGAGATACCTTTTATAACTCTAAATAGGTCCGCCGCATTACAGTTGGCCTGTTATTTACAAACAAATGAAGCGAACGAGTAACTGCTAGTTAAATATTCCTTAACAGACAAACGAAAAAAATGTATTTTTCATACATGTAACATTCTTCAACACGAAATATAATCTTGCTTTTTTTTTGCCTTTGTAGTCCGTATGTATTGATTGATGATTAGCGATATTTTTGAAAATATGAATTGCCTTCATGGTTTCTCTTACAGAATTTTTGAAACTGCACTTTTGTTTTAAAAAAAACACGCCTTGAGAACAATGCTTCGTCGCTTAGAGGCGTCAAGTAAATGATTAATTAGACGATATCGTCTCCTTTAATTAAACAGTAAAATCGTGGTTAACGAGCTAATAATATCCGCCCGAAGTTTCACGTTTTAGTTGGTTCAAATTGATTCGACTTTCATATCGGCTGGTTTAGTTCTGATTTTATATAATACGAGTATTATATCATTCTTTACATTATTCCATTTTTAAATGATATTTGCTTAACTCATCTTATTTTCAACGTTCCTTAGTAACGTGATTGATATTTATACTTTAACTATAATGACTATCAAATTTCAGTTCATTTTAGTTTAGATATTTCGTATATTATAGTTATATATTTAATATAAACTTCTATAAATTGTCTAGTTGTAAATTATAATATAAAACTATAAATAGTTAGCTCATTTTTTTCATAAAACAGAAATGATATGTCACGTCTTTGAAAGATATTTAAATCGTACAGTGAACGAACTATGTATAATGTATTATATAATATATTTTATTTTATAAAAGTATTCGAGTTTTTGTACCATACAAAGTTTATTAACAAATATTCATCCGAGTAAAAAAGTCCCCCGCATCACTTTTAAAACATAATCCCATCGAAATCTCTTGGCCCTTTATTTTATTAATGAACACGCTTCATTCTTATGTCGCGCGTATCGTGCTGCCATCTGTTGATTTTCTTTGTCAAACTAAGCCCCTTTTGTTGTAATTGATGTACCAAGTTTGTGAGCTATTACTTTACAGATAAGGTTCATTGTTAAAGTTGAACAGTTTACATAATGAAGCCATTGTTTTGGGCAGAGGGCGCCCGTATCGGTGTCCATGTGAACCACTCGTTAGGGCTCCATAAGCTGTCTATATCTATGTATACTAAGAGTTATTGTTCGCATGAAATGATAAAAGGATATATGATTTGGGTTGTATTATTTTAGGCATAGTTTAGGAAGCGATCCTTTGCATTCAATAATTTGATTAACTAACTTCTGTAAAATATACGTACGTACTGTGTTAATAAGTTATGGTTCTCATTTGATACCTGTTCCTAATTTGAGTTAATTGTGGGAGTGCTTACAATAAGAAGAATTTGAACTATTGGATTAGACATATTAGTCTTTGCTAAGGACCGTGGTGATATTATTGTTTGTTGACCTATTTGGTAATAAGCCAGCGACCTTTAAATATTATACTATGGAGCGAAAAAGACTAGTCCAATTTGCCAATTTAAATATTTTGTTAATAAGCCTAAAACAGCGTCGTTTAAAAGAGTATCTAGTTTCCCTTAGCCAACAATCTCGTAAATTCGAAGAAAAGTGCTGGCAATCATTTTCCTGTTTATTTAATTTTTGCACCACGATTTAGCAGTGAAACCGACATGTCCTAATTTTATAATTATACCAAACATAGTAACAGTGATATGAATGAATTTCAATAGAATTATTCGTATTTTTTTATCACATCCTCTATAGATACTTGACATGGTTACCAGCCAGCAAGTGCGCCATGGTTCTTTAACAGCTGTCTGTTATCTCCAGTTGAAGTGCGCCCGCATGTATAGGCCCCTTATCGTGACAGTTACACCATCTGGTGGCGTGAATGGGAACTATTGTGTGCGTGTGGCCGCGCGTTCATCGTCGTTTGCAGCGCTTTAAACCAATGATTACGTGTAGCATTTGATTACTGTTTATTAACTGATGATATGTAAACTGTTACTTGATTGTTTTAATGGTCAAGGTCTGTGTCCACGTGACCGTACTTTGCTTTTATACTTGCGTTCAAATTAAACAACAAGATCCTGAAAACTTGCCAGGAAACTATATAATAAAACAATTAATATCAAAGTTGTTCTACATTCTTTGTTTTTTGTTCTACAATAACATGAAAATGTATACTTATAATAAAAGGCTAATCAGACAAAATCTGTACATTGAAGATATTTAAGAAAAATACTATGTGGTGCTTCAAAATCGACTACAGAACACAATTCTATAGTTTTTTATATATCTGTCTTTTCGTTTATTAACTTGTTCACCAATCACGCAAAAACTACTGAACTTAATTAGATGATAGACGGTAATGACATATATTGCACCCAGGGGCAGAACATAGGCTGCAAATTATCTGAATTCCAAGCGAGTAAAGCCCCGGGCACAGCTAGTTTTACATAAACCTACTACAAAATTTTGATACGCTAACGTTTGGAGTTGAAAATTCTAGTTTAGTAAATCCTCTGAAAACTCTCTGGTGACGTATATTGCGTTCGCTTTTTTGTCCCGTTCGTATCCGTAGTGTGTTATATGAAATCCAATCTGGGGTGCTTCGCGCGTACTTTTAATTTGTTCGGATAAATGAATTCTGTCCAACGCTTTCGAGGAGACCCTTTCATATGTACGATCTAGTGAGATATTACAGTAAATCCTTTACAAAAAAGTATAAATTTAGCTATTGCGAAATTTCTTTTTTTTTTTAAATAACTGCCTATAAGGTACAGTTTATTGTGATGTTATCCATCTTATGTTTTTTTAAATAATAAACAAGTAATGATTTCATTTGATTGTAAGTATTCATTACAGCCTATTGCCATTCAAAACCAGCCAGCATATTATTGAAAATATGTACATACATGTATGTATGTTATGTTATGATAATGGAAAATATCTCCTAAACATATCAGAGAGCATGATCGGGACATGTTTGGTTAGGTCCGCCGGTTTAAAGGGATCAATCGGCATACATCGATGGACACTTTCCTTATGTTTGCTTTCGTTAGTAATACATTTTTGTTTTATCACGCGAAATGGGAAAAGCATTATTTGTCGAATATTCTCGATAGAAATTTTGTTTCTTACGAATACAATTACGAATAGATTTTCATTGTTTATCTTGACGATATTATTTTCGGTCTCAACTATTGCTGAAACTGAAATGATACCATTTGTACATTATTATCAGTATAATGTCGTTCATATAATGCCTATAAGGTCATCATTCAATCTGATCTTCAAATTTATATACTGTAGAAGGTATACCAACCAGAGAACGGGCAGCAGCATGATGATCGCCAACCCGCCTGCCAAGCGTGGGGATTTTGGCAATCTCCCCCTTATTAGTAAGCACACTAAACCTAACTAACTGGCTGTTAAAAGATGCTGCAGGAATACAATTATGGGTGCATGTTTAACTACCCTAAGAAATAAAATTGAGGTGCCTGTTTGTAATAGCATAATTATAACTTTTTACTAAATATATTATACTGTATACACGGTCACCTGTACCAAAATACAATTTTTATAAATTGTCTGTCTCTTAAAATTTTGTCTGTCTTTTTGGTAGATAGCTGAAGTTACTACGCGTTACTTAGGACTCTGCGTAAAAAAAATTAAAGTCGTTGAAATTGTGAATAATATCCGATTAAATACAAAGTTTTACTGACAGGTGTTTGAATTTGTGAGAAATAAATATCCTTATTTTCTTTTAGTAGGTACCAATAATCTTTTAGGAATATAATTAGGGCTCCGTATATAAAAATTGAAATATACAATTCAATGGACAACACCATCAAAACATTATTTTCAACGATTATTTAATAAGTAATAAAAAATATTACGCAGTAAAAGACACAAAAAAAACGCGCGCGGAGCCACGGCCATACAGCTAGTTATACATATAATAAATTAGCGGCCGCAACCGCGTTTTATATGTTCACTGCGTTTTAATTTTTTTCATACGGAACCTTAATTGTTTTCGCTGATAAGATAAAGTAAAACTATTTCTCACAAAAAACACTAACCAGTTGAACTGTGCATTGAATAAGATTTTATTCGAAATTTCATGAGTTACGTTGATCCAAGTTGAATCGAACTACATTACCACTGAACCTTCAACGCCCTCCTCCAAACAGTTGTTTTTGCCAGAAATAGGAATGAAATTCAATTCACTGATCTTGACTTGCTCCTAACCTAACTAACCCTCATAACGTAGATGACAGTTAGTAAATCGACATACGAGAGCTTGTATTAACCAAAGTTTTGAATCGTTAACCTCAAGACAGATATCAAAACGTTAAAGTTGGTTAACTAAACCGCCATCATATGCCCGTTTTCAGTTATAACTATTACTCAAACATGACTGATCATGAATACGTACTTAGATGAAATGTTACAATTTCTCTCTGGGTCCAGTCTCTTGCTTCTCGATGTGTTTGTTATTACATTGAAGTATTTCTTTTATCTCCGTTTGAAATATGAACCGTTAGTTAATTCGGACAGGTCGAATTTCGTTCATGTCGACTATCATTATTATTATATTTCAAGTTATTTTTTTGCTTTATGTACGACGGAAAACTTTAACAGGTTATTTTTTTTAATTTAGTAAATTTTTAAGTGCTCATAATTTTTCAATTATCGGTTTGTATATATTATCTGTGATTATTTTATTTCTAGTGTTCTAAAACATCCCAATGATTAGGTAATTAGGTAGGTAGGTTAGCTAAATTAACTTAAATTAAGAACAGAAAAAAACGCATGTGACGAAGAAATTGATGACTATGATAGTCAAGTTGCGAGATGGGGGTGTGTGATGGAAGATATGAAGGCAAAAGGGGTGAATGAAGATATGGTGGCTGATAGAGATGTATGGAAGAAGAGAACATAGTGCGCCGACCACAAATTACAAATTGGAAGCAGGACGATGATGCTTAGGTAACCATGCAAGGAGTGGGAGAGATCCTTGCTTACTAATGCTACAAGAGAGAGGTGAGAGTCAAAAGTGGCTAAAATTGTGCTTACGTCATAACTGAACTACTGAAATAAGAGATTTGAGAGATAACAAGAAGGCGATTTGATTTATTTTACCAAAATTAAAATAATTCAACAGCCCTAAGGTTTTTTCTTCTTCAGTACAAATATTGAGTAAGACCGATAGAGATTTTTGTATTCTATAAAATACACATAAAGCAGAATAAAATCGAGAGGAATAATTTTCAGTAGGTACTTTATACCAAGTCCTTTGCTAAGAAAGCAAACGCAAATGTACTCCAATATTATTGAAAGAGAAAAGAAAGTTCTTTGTCCTCTTTGAATTGCGCAGAAAATTACACTTTTGTATGAGGGGTAACCTTTGCTTATACACTCAACAACGTTTCTGTAAATAAATAAACTGTTACTGTTTAGTCTATTTACATAGATGGAATATTTTCATGCTTTTATTGCAAATTAAGTATCTATATCTATCCTCATTTCCTTGTAAATCTACTTGATACTGCTTTACCCTCTGCATTTACGACGAAATATGACCCGTTATCAAATTTCATTTGTTTATTGAATCTTTCTTTTGTTATTCTCTGTATTAATAAATCACGTTGTAATAAGTAGACATTCTTATTGCCTCTCAGGTTCGCTCCAATATCCATCTTTTTAAAAGTATAGATTTTTTATTTGACTAAGTTAATACGCTAATGCAAAAAGTAAAACAATGATGGTTTGGTACCTTCAACGATGGAAGTAGGTTCTAATCTATTTATACTATTTTATTATGAGCCGTTAGCCGTCGTGTTCGTGAAGAAACCATGGCGGCAGGGAACTTTATAATGTCCGTCTAGCTAGCTTCCACCATCAAGTTTGCAATGTTGTCAAACACCTGTAGGTGTGATCCGAGAGCATCACTTCAGACCTGCTGATGATTGCATCATCATCTAATGTCAGGTAAGAAAGTAGTCAAAGAGCCTATACGACATAAAATTATCATGGTTTAATTATTACGACTCCGTAAAATGACACGATTATTATTCGAACACAACTTTGCTTAAAGGAATATTTAGATATAGTTGTTTGTTTGATATAGTTACGAGCTTTATGAGTATCGGTCAAAAACAGGCTCATTTATGATTTGCTCAAAGATGTTCGTTGACAACATTCTTTTTAGTATAAAAATTCTATAATTATAATGATGATCAAAGATGAGATAAACGAGACATCTAATCATACAAAAACAACTACTTTCCGATGTGGAGTATAAGGGTTGTAAAGTATCAAGTTAAGAACTTAAAATATATATTGATCCCATTAATTTGTTTCGACTTAATAATTCTAATTGCGCTGTTGAACTTTGTACAAAGTTGCCTCCTATTTAATGGACGTCGGGAAAGTTGTTTTCCTTTTATCATAATTTCAGCTTTCATAATACGATTACACTGTACCGCTTCGGTTTCTTGGAAGTTAGAGTTATCTTTATGCCGATTATATCCATCGATTCATCCATCCATCCTGCTTATCACATCAGAGTCTGTTGCATCTTTTTTTCGTTTGGAAATGCATTTTTGCATCCCCATACCAACTTAACCGGGTAGTAAATTCTCACCGGTTAAGTTCGCAGGAGGTACGTGAGTTTCGTCCGGAGTGAAGCACCGGGAGTACATACTAAAAGCCCACGGTTCCGTCCGCCGACTACTTGGGGCGACACGGGGTCATGCCTGCCTTCAATACGAATAAATCTTTCGACTTTTACTAAAGATTTCCGTGGAGGGACACACTCAAAAGAGTTTGTTGCTTCTGCTTTTGATTTAGTTTATAACTGTTAACATACGAAACACTGATAAGTATAAAATTGCAATCATTAGAACACCCACGAAAAGTTGCTTCCCCTGCCGTGTTTTTTTCGGTTGCACTTAGGCAAATGTGCTGAATAGCTGCACCAACTCATCCCACCCTCTCCCTTCCATTTGAGGACTATCAGGCGCCGTATGGGTTTTCATCCATACATTGTAGAAATTCCATTCATTTCGCACCATGCGTTTTGCCTCTCCGTTCATAATGAGAACCGCGAATTAATGGAATAAGCTACCTGCATCTGTGTTTCCAAATTCCTACAATATAGGGGTCTTCAGAAGAAGAGTGAATCAGTTTTTACTGAGCAATCGCTTACCGTCGTCGGCCTCATCCTCACTTACCATCAAATGTGATTAAGGCCTAGCGTCGAACGACAGTTAAAAAAACTAGTATAAATACCAATAGGTGTGTTCCGGTAGCATCACTTGAGAACCGGTAGCTCTAGGCTTAGCGTGTTTACCATCCTGGACCACATCATCACTTAACATTAAATGAGATTGAGGTCAAAGCACTGAGCCTATTCCGTATAAAAACCCCTTATTATTATTTTAATTAACACTGTCCAAAGTTACCCGGAGTAACTTCAGCCATCTACCAAAAAAAGTTGTTTCACAGTCGGTTAAGCTGTTTCGGAGATTAACCATCACAAACACAGACAAATATTTTAATTTTTGGTATAGGTATCGTGTACATATTCATATCTATTTAGTAAAAAAAAAAAATTTGACATTGAAAAGAGACACCTCAATTTTATTTATTACATATAGTAATTAAATATAATATTACATACATTTTATACATAGTGTCAAAAATAGAGAAAGGTATGCTTAGTTGGTTTGGGCATGTAGATAGGATGGATGAGAGGAAATTAACGAAATTAATTTATAAGGCGAGGTTGAATGTGCAAGTCGGTTAGGGTCGACCTAGGCGAACGTATCTAGACCAAATCAATCATGTGTTAAATAAAGGCCAGGTAAAATGTACTCATAACCGACGAGCATGTATGAAAGCGCTCACGAAAGTATAGGAAGCGAAAGAGGTATGTCAAGATCGTAGCAAGTGGAAGGACGTAATCTCTGCCTACCCCCACGGGAGAAAGGCGTGATGATATGTATGTATGTATGTCAACAATAAATACATAGAAAGCAAAACTTTTTGAGAAATATACAAAAAAAAATTCTTTTATGACGTATCACCAACTCCGTGTGATTTACTTCATTAAATCATATATAAAATGTTGAATCAGATCCCGTAATAACTTAATTTCGACAATACTCATACGGCAGCAATTTGAAAATTAATTAATTCCCCTTTGTCGTGGGTTAATTTAAAATTTATAAAGCCTGAATCACGCTTCGGGCGGGCACCGACATAATTGTGTCTGGGGCTTGTTTCACACATATGTCGATTTTTCTGCTTCATTCCACAACTCTAGTGAAAGAACTCGCGACATAATGTCATAAGAGAACTTTGTGGTGTGGTAGAGAATGTAGTGACAAAGATAGAGAAACGAATGCTTAATTGATTTGGACACGTGGAGATGATAAAAGAAGATTTACGAAATAAATTTACAAGGTGCGGGTGACTGGACAAGCCGCTAATGGTCGTCCTAGTCGAAATTATCTCGATCAGATCGTAGACGTTCTAAAGAAAGGCTAAATAAAAAATATTTGTAACTAAAGAGAGCATATGAAAACGCTCATGAAACCAGAAGAAGTGAAAGACGTTTGTCATTATCGTAGCAGGTGAAAGGTGTAGTCTCTGCCTACTCTTATGAGAGAGAGGCTTGAAGTTATGTATGTAAAAATACAAAATCTTCTGTACATTAAATATGTTTGATAAACACCTTTAGCTGTAGCGTCAATAAAGGAACACATTACGATGATTTTCGTTTGTAACTTTAAAAGGGGAAGCATTTTTGTCTGAACGTAAGTGTACGTTTAATTTAATACAAGCATCTGTTAAAATGTATGTATATTTTATTGAAATCATCGTTTTATAAGTATGGAATTCCGTGCGGACAGAATCACGAACCCAACTAGTATAATTACATATGTTAATTTTATCAAAACGGTTTAGTCAAGATTATACTGCGGAAATGCATACACAATAATAATCCAAGATGGGATTTCTACCAATGTACTGATGCCCTTGCACTGGTTAACAATTTAATTTGAGTGCCTTCAACCCACATAAACCCAGTAAAACCGTAAAGGTCTTTTACGACAACAGCGATAAGTTAGAAACGAAAGCTGTAAAACTGAACCTTTTTTTATCAGCTCATTTAGAAAATTATGAGGTAAGAACATCACATTAAGACCAGTCGCTTTACGTAATGAAACTTGTAAGGCCAAAATAGTATTAAAAAAAAACTATTAGGAAATTTCGCGGGATTTACTTCTCAGGTACAACTTTAGTGCTCTTAAGCACTCGCTCCCAAAAGTTCGGTGATGGTTTGGCCATACACCTGGCGGTTCGAGACGCCAACGCGCTTTTTCTATAGGAGAGGTCGCGCACGGCCGGCACTCGGCTTGCGTCGACGCGATGTCTTCTATAGAAACCAGAATCTGTCAAGACCTCTCTAGTCAACAGCGTTTACTTAATTCGAAAAAAAAAAAACCTCTTAAGTATCATCACATACTTACATACAAATCAGAAAACATGATTAATCGAACTTAATGTGAGAAACAATTTGCGGGGCTTAATTGTATTGGATTATAATGTTATTTTTAAATAATTACATAAACATTGCAAATAATATTGGTAATTACTATTGTTAAGTCCAGTTTCCTATTGTGGTAAGATTACGTACGTCAAGGATATTTATTATTGACTGTTCAGAGGGCACCAGACAACATTCTCTAATGGTTATTCATACATAAACTGTTAATAGCTAAACGAATAATTCTTTTTTTTGTTTCGTCTTATCTACCTCAGTCGAAAATCTACAATGACTGGCTTCCAGGTATTTACGTCTATCTGAACCGATAAGAACTTACCTTCGAACTGGTTTAAATTAAAATAAACCATCTAAGAAGCAACATACTTTGGGATGTATTTTTTCTTTCATATCTTTCCAAAGTATTACTGTCGTAAATAAAGAATACTAATAATCCTCTCGAATATTATTTATTTTAGATTTTCTGTATAAAATGACGCTTCTCAGAAAATTCGAGGATATAGAATGAAAATATATTTTGTTACTAATTCAGATAATATCTGTTTTTTTTTATAATGGTTTTTGACCAAAAGTCATACCAGCCTCATCATTAAATAAAATTTCCCTAGATATATCTTTCATATAAATATTTTTCAATTACTTTACATAACATTTTAGTTTACTCATTAGTAAGATTTACTAAAATGCAATGGAACATTCACACATTTAATTTAAATTTATCAATGAGATCTATTCTGAAATTATTGTTTTTAACACATTCCTTTAAAACGATCACATAAACCGATAGACAGACTGGTTGCATTTTATATTGATATATATGTATGTAACGATGAGGATTTAAATCGAAAATAATGTAATGCAAACATCGTTGAACATAGTAAGTATGCTAAGCTTGTTTAATAATTCAAACTCGACTCTCGGATATTCGCCACCGGTTTCAACGTAGAACGTAGATGACATGTGCAAACAGAGCCAGCCGCGTCCGAGGACAAACCAAAGCTAACTCGTACAGTCAACACATAAACTCCTAACTCACTTATACTTGTTACACGCTGTTAATGAATTGAAATTGTCGGGAGGGTTGTACTGTTCGTTCTCCCTGTAATAGTTATTAAGCTTTCTAAATTAATTGTCTCTCAGTAGAAATTAATTACATCACAAGATAATAAAGTATTTTCTAAAGGGCGCCCGGCTATATAAATTCTCAATCAGAAAATTCTGTATAAATATCGTGACAACTATAAAGTTAAAGAAGATTTTTGAAGATTAAGTTCTCTATGACATTGCAGAGTTGTTACAAGCCTTTATTATATTTTATAACATTTATTCTGTAATCGTCCGATATATTGAAAGAATGTTTTTATGGTGGCGTATAATTTGATAATAAATAAATGCCCAAGACAGTATTGTTTGCTTATGCTTTACGCTTGGAGAATGTGACAGTGTTGTTCTTAGCCACACATAAACTAGTCTTAGACAGTTCATGGTGGTAGGGCATTTTCTAACATTGCTACCACTCTCAAGTTTGAAAACGTGACGCCAAATACCATTAGGTGTGTTCCGGCAGCATCGCTTGAGAACCACATCGTCGCTTAACATCAGGTGAAATCGTGGTCAAAGCACTGCTGAGCCTATAACGTGTAAAAAAACATACAGCTAATAAATAATCTTCATAATTATATATTTTTATTATGCCTTTATATCCTTATCTGCCTTTCAAAAATCAACGAACAAGTCACTCATTCACACACTGAAATGAAAAGTCCTTAGTTATCAAAACGTTGCAAAAATTTTACTCCGTAAACAAACAATGAAATGTCTAATATAAAAAAAAACTGTAGAAAAAGCATTTCTCTAGATAAAGCGCTAGAATAAACAGCACTTTAAGTCCCACAGCTCTAATAAAAATCCATGTAAAAAAAGAAAAAATATACCCAAAAGAAATAAATGCCCCGAGGTCAAAGTCACCTTTTACACATGCGGCCGCGTAACAAATCTAATAAATTCTGAAATTTTGTTACGATATAATAACATCAAACACGATGAAAAAAAAAAACGAACAAAGTAATGTGATTTTTTTTTTGCAAGAAAAGAATTATTTTTATTTGCTCGTACTTTCGAAAGTATTAGAGAAATGGATGAACAATCTAACCGCTATTGTTACAAATATGTTCTAAGAGGAAACTTGAAGTTGTAATTTTTAGTTGGTTTTTATTATTGGATAATTAGGCAAAATATCCGAGCTTCATTTAAAGTTAATCATGATAAAGACCACCGATAGATAAATCATGTAGGCCTATATCAATGTCGGCTATATCGTCTAGGTCACAGTTTCTCAACCTTATATGCTCATCACCCACTTTGAGAATAAAACATAATTAAAGAGTCCCCTATTTTATTTATTTAATTAATTGTAATTAATAAATTTATGGATTGTGTTGTTTAGTGGTACTTATTTACGGAGACTAGATCACACAAAAACCAAAAAAAAATACGGTTTGTGGGACTAAGAATTACACATTAGAGATGTACTGTATAAATAAATATATATATATATGCCGGACATAGATTCCGGACACGTGATACGGACACGTAACACTGTCACTATGTCTGGATTTTTCATAAGTGTACTTTGGCGACAGTCTCGTCTGACACGGAAACCCTTACACGTCATTAATGTATTACGTAGGCAAATTTTAAATAGGTAGGTTTAGGTATGTCAATTTTCAAAGTTTTTTTTTTTTTACGCCAAACCCCTCTTCCCCCCAACCCCCAATATTGACGTAGACACTATTCAGACCCCCATTGCCCAAGGTCACTAAAAATAATCATAACATCTCCCCCGCACCACCCTCAAATTGAAGCTTACGTAACATTCGTAACGGTCCCTTTGGTAAAATAATACAATAGAACGTAGAAAAATATTAGTAAAAACTGCTAATTTAGTTATTCTCTAAAAATTAAATTAAAATTAAAACAACCGTTGTGCATTGAAATAACTACCTAAATTGTACTGTACAATACACCTACACAATAACCGTGAGTTTCAAAGCAATACTTTAGCGTAAAATATTCGAAGAATTTCCAGGTAGTTCTAGAGACAGGTAAAGATGATCCAAATATAAAAAAAAAACAACCTTGTAAGACTTTTCATGTGATCGATTAGTTGCAACGCCATAATATCGCTGACGTTTCAAACAGGTAATCATGGAGTAAATAAGTAAACAAAAGATCTCCGATTATGTGAAGTGTCTAAACATTTTGAGAGAAAAGAGAAACAAGACTCATTTGTTTCATTAATTTAACTCTAAAATATTAATTTTATTAATACTATTCCGGTCTTGCATGCCCACTTGTTTAATTTCTCGACGTCGTCACGAGACGACTGAGGTGATGCGGTGTCTTCGGTCAGCGGAATAATTATTGTAAACTACCCTCGTTTGTTTAAGGTCATTAATTATATTTTGGACCACTACACTCACTGTTTTCACTACTTTAAGTTAGTACTGCTAGTAAGTAGTGTATTACTAGTAACATGGTTTTAAAAAACTAATATCTCGTAGGCGATCGGCAAAGTTTAAAGTGGATACAGTGAGTGTGGTGTGCCAAAATAGAATTAATTACGAGGTTACTTAGAACGGGACCTGAGCAATAAAGATAAAATTACATTTAAGAACAATAAATAATAACCCACACGTTGATCCTTTGTGACAACAAACATGATTTCATTTGAAGCTATCAGTTGTTTAGACCATCACCAGACTTAAAGGCGAGCGTATGGTAACCAGCGCAAAGCCGCCAAAAGGCACGGACCTCATCTTCAGCTGCTATCTGTCTACAAAAATTTCGAGGAATGTGATTTCACTAAAACTCTACATCTTATAAAGAAGTTATAACATATTTCGAGTTAATGCTGGAGGGTAACTTAGTATGTGTATTGAAAATATGTTAAAAACATTAAGAATACAAAACGCTATAAAATATGTAGATAACTCAATTTATTTTATACATAATGTAACGATTACGTAAATCGTCTGAATATTTCCTTGCGTGATAGTGAACGTTTTTACTCTTAATATATATAATTATGTTGTAAACTTATATTATATAGTTGAAGACAATAAATAATCCTTCAACGAACACGAACTATTCGTAGAATTGCCAGGTAGCCAGACAGGCGGTCGTATCAATGACCCTGATATTAACATATGATACGTTTGATGTTTTAACCAAAGGTCAAACTTAAGATGCATCGGATTCTCTTGTATCCGTGGAAATGAAAAAATCTGATACAATTAGGTGAATCAACTTTCAAATCAAATTACTATACATGTATAGCGGAATATGTTCTTTTTAAATTAATAATGAGTTTTAGGGATTTTGAGTTAAAACTCAACATCGCCTTTGTTTGTAAAAATCCTATATTAATCTGTTATATTCCTTGCCTTCAGTTCCAATAAAATTATGTACGATATTTTGTAATGTTTAATAGAATCGTATCATAAAAGACATATTTCATTGCAGTGGCTTTACATCGGACTATTCCTTCAAATATTTTTAGTACAAGAAGAATCCTTACAGCACTTTGCACTAATTCAAAAAGGTTTAAATTTCTGTTGTTTCCGAAATGATTTATTTTAACCACTTGAGCTACCATTTGGAACCTATTTGTAGTAATAGGTGCTGTAACTTCATACTGTAATATCATTGGTACCGGCGCAGTTAAAATACACGCAGGAAAATATTATAAATGATTCATTAGAAACAAAGACACCCGCAACATAATTATAGGCATGAAGATGCTACAATTAAGTTGAAGCATTCCATATTCCACTAGCAGTATCCTTAATTAAAGCCAGTGTAGTATACTGCCGGGTCAATATAATGAAATGCGTCAGATGTCACCAGTAAGGGGAAGTCCAAACGAGTGTAGTTTTGTGAGATGTGAGTCGCGTTTTTTACGTCGCGCAATTTACGCCGCATTCGTTTTTAAATAAGAGTGTATTTTATTTCACACGATGAAGCAAAATAAGTTATATGTCAACTCGTGCACGTAATGTATGTACGACATGGGAATGAAGGAAACGAGCAGTTTAGTTTTAAAATGCAAAAGTTTATTAGAAAAATCACATAGTAATAAGGATCTCCTTTAAAAAATATATTTCATTCATTTTTGCATTTCCACGCTCGTACGGCGTGTTTGTATCGTATAATATTCATGGATCCGTTATAAATGATGTGTATTTATGAAGTATTAGAAAATTAAAAACTTATTGCTACATGATGTTTCTAATAAACTTTCGCATTCAAAACTAACCCGTTCGTTTCTTTCACGCCCATGTGTATCTAACCGAATTTCAGTCGTACGTAAATTACGCGACTCACAACTCACAAAGTTACGTTCGTTTGGTTATACCCTAATAATACTCACCCTTGTCAACCGCTTACATTCGTGCCCTGTGTACACTGAATTAGTATAGTAACGAGTTGTGCCAATTTTGAAGGTCTTAACACTATTAGGATTAAGTGTCTTTGCTGCCTTGTTTGTACACCCGCCCGCATGTACTTTCATATAGCCTTGTATTATATGAATTATCTTTTCGTTTTTATTCTTCCGTCAGACTTCGATGTTAATATGCAACAGACACGTTATAATGTAAAATTGAATGAATAAATTTTAGTTTGAATATTTGTATTATTTTGTTCATAAAGGGATATAGAATTTTTAAGGAATTCTCGTGAACATGCATCATGGCCTCATATCACATTTTATAAGTTAGAAAATAGTGAATATTTATTTACTATCGATCTTTAAATCATTGAATAATGTATCTCGTGACGCACTTTGTCATTTATAAGTTATTTTTAAAACAAACTATATGGTATTTTGAACTATTTGTTGTTATTTAAAATCATTACGAAAAAAAAAAATGTTTTTAATTTATATATTAAATTAGAGTTTGATTTATCTAAATGCTACTATCGAAATACATTTATAGATTTTGTACTAGCAGACTAATTTTCATGTCATACTATTTGGATAAGCAACAGATTTGCCTTTACTCTTTCGTTTGATCGTTTCTCTTCGCCAAAAAGTCAGGATTATTTATTTATTTAATTCTTTGTTGTACACCAATTGAATAAATATTATACAATATAACCTATTACATGTAAAGTACAAAGGGCGGCCTTATTGCTGCCAGCAATTTCTTCCAGGCAACCTTTGGATTGATTTGTCTTGGGAAATCAGGGGTAGCATGTGTGGCACGAAAGTATTAAACACAGGTTCATTAAGCATCATAACGTTTAAGACAAATTATATACATTATATGTACATATATACACATAAAGGTACATACATATATACGTATCTTAAATAAATACTTATATATTTTATTACAAACCTTTCGGTAAACGATGCTGAGTACAAACTCGGTAACTACCGATTGAATATAGCTTCAAAAGATTGTCAAATCTTATTGTAACAAAAACAACATACCTATTCTGTACCTCCTATCTTCAAATTTCTCACAAAATCGCTACATAAACAAAACAAACGAAGAACAACATAAAACTCTTCAATTCAATAAAGTTGATTACAAAACCTTAATTTCTTAGAAAATAGAAAATGGCGATAGATAATCTACTTAAGCTGAGGTATCTAAAGAACCAAATTAAGTGCTGAAGTAAGGTTGTCGCATTTTTTTTGTCTCAGTAATATTCTAAAAAATGAAGTGCTTTTGAAATAGTTAAGTTATTTCATTTTTTATTCATTGATAGAAGTAAATACAATTATTTTATCATTTCTCATTTATTCCCGAAACTCATTTTATTCATAAAACGGATTTTTCTCACTATTTATTATCAGCTTAACAAAACGGATTAAAAAAAAAAACAATCGAAAAATATCAAACGTCATATCATTTGCCGTCACGGCATGCATACGTGTCGTAGTCCCCAAAGCGGGGGTCAACATATTATGTTTCACATCCGAAAATAAGTTTTCAATATGTAAAAAAATAATGAATTTAATTTAATTTTGAAGTTTTCGTTTCTGACAACCCTGTTGAAAATTATCCATTATGTTTATAGCAAAATCTAGCGAAAGTCTTTGAAATGTTTCAATGGACGAAGCAAAACAGTTTTATTTTTGTCCTTTCAAGATTTCTTTAACAAGAAAATTTTAAATTCAACGTTTCTCAGCGTAGATAGCTTTTTCGCGCTGCAATTGATATACTATATCATATTATTAAAAAAAAAAAAAAAACAATAAAACTTCTTACATGAAATAGATTAATATTTAAATAATTTTGTACCGAATTTAAACAAATTAGAAACACAGGACCCTATTATTAAACTATTTCAACTAACATTAGAAAGACTTTTAATACACAATTTTAAAGAAAGGAAAATAACGCTCGTAATAATAATATTTGCAGTCAGAAAAAAGTTAAAGTAATAAGAAAATTGAATAATAAATTTATAACTACAATAAAATACTTTATACTGAATAAATTCATTTATTTGTGTTATATATATAATCTACTAAATATATTATTGTTTCATGCATGTCAAGTGGTGATCTAAACATCATCATTTGGACTCTAATTAGTACCTATTTATTTCTCCCGCGGATTGCTATTGATTCCCCGTAAAGTTATACACATTTGTATTTATGAAATGTGGTTATTACAAACTATGGCTACATTACATTCAATTTCAACTAATATAAATAATACCAGATACTAAAACCCGTATCGTGAACATTATAATCAAAACATTATTTAAAAAAAATTTGAAGTCCCATTAAAATATTATCAAAAGGGCCCGAGGTCCATAAAAACGGAGTAACTTTCAAGGTTCGACACAGAATCCGTTGCTACCTGGGCTGCTTTTTTATACCAAAACGAGGAATACTAATGGCGAAACGCCTTTCTGAACGTAGTATACGTTAATATTTTAAAATTTTATAGTTATAATACTGTGTGTATAATCTGTTACATACTTTTGTGTACAATGCTTAATTTTCTGAGCCAGACTCTGAATTTTAACTAGACAAAGCTTCTACCACAGCGTCCCATGATTGGTTTACAAAATTTCTATGATTTTTTCGAAAGATTTTGTAGGTTAAGAATTTGACAACAATCTCATCCGATGTTACCTAAGATACTAGTTGTCAATTGGTGCAACCAAATCACACCTATCTTTATATTAACATTTACGAATACATTGTCCATTTAAGGCTGGTAATCAGCCAGATGCCCATTAGAAAATTCTCTACCACTACGCTATGATTTCATCATTGTTTTTTAGTCATTGAAAGTAAAACCTTTTTGTGGGTTTTAAGGCGATCGATGCGATATTCCTGCACCGTAATATTTCTGTTTGTATCACCGTAATGTTTATAACCTAAATAAAATCTCCTTGTTGGTATCTTTCATCTTCTGTATCTATGTAGATTTTTTTTTGTAACTAAGTTCAAATGTCTTAGCGTCCTCTCTGTATGTTTTGTTATTTATGTGGGATAATATTTGTAATAGGATTAAACCTTATAGTCTAACGTCCTGTTTGTTTATTTATATGGAGTCGGTAGTCACTTGTTCATATCAAAATGATGTACAAGCATATAGAGTAACTACTGAGATTTTTCCATGCAGTAAAATCATATACATCATACTTGCACACTACACGTAAAGTATATTGGTTTTGTAAGGCACCTTTTTTTATCTTTATTTTCATTACCTTTGGGTTAGCTACGGCATATTTCGCGGAATTTTTTACGCCGTTAACAACTCAACCCGAGGTTCGAACCACCTTGGTGTCCGTGCACTAACAACCGTTTTCGGCTGAGTGCCTTATGCGTTCGCCGGAAAGTCCGATAAAGCTGTCAAAGTTAACAGCGATTGGACTGTTGAAAATTTCCCACCACGTGCATCACAATCTTACAATTAATGTTTTATTGTTACAGAACAAACCGGAGCAGACGCGTGTGCGTCGCAATAGAGCGCTCGCGCTGGACACCAAACATGCATTAGATATCGCTCAAACGATATCGAAACGTGAGTATTTTTAATACTACAACTATCTGTACCCGCGGCTCCGTTCGTATAGAAGAGTTTCTTTTTGTGATTTATCTAAATATTCAATGGTTTATTAAATAAAACTAGTGCAAGAAATATGCGCTTGGTGATCACCTTTTTCTATATATTACATAAATAAACTAACAAATTATTTGTGTAATGTAATTTTAAATAACTTTTATTTAAATCTAATTCATTTGTACTCAAGTTGTGAAATAATTAGCGTTCAAATAGAAAGAGAGCCTTTTTTTATAATATATTGTAAACCCCATTTAACGCCACTCGATGTAACAATAAACTTAAAACGTTGAAATTGCTTGACTGAATATTGATAATGCCAACTGAACTGTCACGGTCCCACTTATACAGTAAACTAAAGGAATTCCAGAACAATACGAAAAATTAAAAAGGTCCAATGATTTTATTTATAACTAGCGGCTGCGCCCACGTTTCATATATTCTTTACTGATATTTTTTTGTATGAAAATAAAGTAAAAATATTTCTCATAAATTCAAGCGCTTGCCCGTGAAACTGTGCATTGAATCGGGTTTTATTCAATTTTTAAGTTGTTTTTAGGGGAACCGTAATTATTTTCGAAAATTAAAAGTATCATAAGTTACCCGGATTACTCCTGCTGAAGATACCTTCAGCTATCTACCAAAATCCGTCCAGCCGTTCCGGAGATTACCCGGAACAAACAAAAATTTTAAAAATAGTATTTTTGTTAAAGTGTCTTATATGACTTCATATCTATTTAGTAAAAAAAATAATTTTGACATTACAGACAGACACTTCAAATATTATTTATTATTATAGATTTAATGTCAGTGTGAAGGTTTATAAAATGTGTTTATGAGTGCTGGTTGCGTAATCAACAGTCTATATCTTAACATTGCTTTACATTACTGCCTCTTAGTTATGCTCGCCCGGAGCCTCTTTTAATAATATTGTTTATTCTTCTCTGAATTTAACGAAAACTCTCAATAACGCCTTGAAATACATAACTTTAACCAAGTATAGCTATTGTACACTGTACACAAGTATATATAATCATAAAATAAAATGTTTTCTACATAAAGTACACATACTAGAAACGTTCAAAGTTTGTAATATCAACCACATAAAGGGGCATTCGTGCATAGAGGCTATACGAAATTTTCTAGTGCTTTCTGGGTAGTACCATTTTTATGTTGGAAATCAATCGTCAAACACCAATCTATGTTCTATGTTTAGTACATTAACATGTAGATTCACTATTATTTAATGTTCTGTCCAATCGTGATTTAAATTTTTTGAGTTTAAGACGTTGATGCAATAACTATAATTAAAAAAAAAAATTAACTCCGTTTCAATTACTTTGCCGAAACTTTGCCTTTTTAAATAAACAATCATTGAAAAAAATGTTTTTTATAGTTAGATGTGATGAAAAAAAGTCCCGTCAAAATCGGTCCAACTTTTCCGGAGATCAGCCGTAGCAAAGAGACAAAAAATTCTGCCTTTTGGGTTAGGTACCGTATATACATATGTACATTCATTCATATGTATTGAGTAAAATGTTGTTATTTTAGTATTACTAACAAACACTTCGATTTTATTTGTTGGAATAGATTAAAACTGTTTCTCAACCTTATTGTGGTCATCGTCTACTTTGAGTATATGTTTTTTTTTTTCTAGAGTCCCCATCTTAATTCTTTAGCTTTCTTCGACTGTATTTTTAGTCTGCCCATGTCCCATCTGCGCTATCTCGATGCCCCCTAACGCCTGAACCGATATTAATGAAATTTTATGTGTCTATTCCTGAGGATTCGAGAATGGTTTAAATTCATCATTTGGACCAATTTAATTTTTTATATATGAAACGCGAACGAAGTTGCGGGCACAGCTACTAATATATATAAACACTTTTTATTATTACCTATTAAAGTATAGTCATGAATTTAATCCAGTAAAAGAAAATTCCAATATCCATAACGCTGTTAAGCGAGATAAGTTGTAGCCAGAGAGAGAGAGAGAGAGCGTCTTGTAACATCAAATATTCATAACCGGAGAACTGAATTTTGATATAAATCTACGTCCAACTTCACCCGTTTGCAAGTTAAATGCTTTGCAGTTTCTCCAGCGGGGTGGGATTAATTTTTAATAACTTTCCTTGTCTACACTCGTTAGACAAGATGATGTGTTTGTTGCTTTTAAATCGTCTGTTCAGGGTGTTGCAGCTGAATTATGAGTTTTATTGTCTTTACATCTAGGGTCTTGTTTTCTTTCTTACATCCAACAGCAGTGCTTTTAGCGGAAGCGCGAAGGTATTAAATGTAATGAATATGAAACGTTTCTTGGTACTTGAAAATTCTTAATTTTAGTGTAAAGATTATGTGTCAGAAGACATGAACGTGATACAGTATTAGAGGATTCAGTCATTACAAAAAAACAATCCAAAAATAAAGTAACTTTCCCAACTCTAAAATCAGCCTGAGTTTTCGGTGAAGGAAAACATCGTGAGGAAACCATAGGGCATTTTCTAATAAGGCCCGCCTGGGTAACTACCACCCTCAATTTCGAAAACCTGTCGTCAAATACCAATAGGAGTTTAGACTCGCTGAGTACCAGTAACTCTAGGCTTATTATATTTACCATTCTGAATCTTATTGTAACTTAACATCAGGTGAGATTGTCAATCAGTATAAAAAATACTGTTTTTAATTTCCCGAAAATAAGTTCAAGAATATGTGTTTAGCGTTTTATTTCGAAGAAAAAATAACAAAAAAATATGCAATTACAACACTTACATTTAGGGCTGCAATTGTTTCTTTGCTCATATATATAAAAATGTCAGACATACAAATCGAATGTTTAATGCATTGGAATGCTAAATGATCATCTCAACTGTCTTTTTTTTTAAACGACTAAGCTAACTTTAAAGGTAAGTTTATGTCTTATTAAAAAAAGTCAAAAATAAAATGTCAAAATCATGAACGAAAACATACGAATTTCATAAAAAGAAAAAATACGAGCTCGTTTATGTCGTATATAATTTCATTTAAATATAAATATCGATAGGACTACAATTTAATTTACACCAAATTGAAATATACCCAAAATAAAGATATATAGAGAAAGTTATATGTTAACATGCAGTTGGCATTGAAATTAGCTAAAATCATAAATCACATTATTAATAACACAAGAGTTAATTCGAGTTTACTCGGAGATTCTTGTTTACCGAGCTTAGTACGTTTTGCTTAGCAAATACATAAATCCGTACGCGGTAACAGTTGTTTCAAATAAAACTTCTCTAGTTTACACGCGGTAAACAGACTGTTCCGATTCAAATTTTAAAGAGTAGGTATCCGACTTTTGTTTATTTTAGATTATTGCAGTAAACATTTCCATCATGTTTACACTAATTATTAACTTGGGAAAGATAGCGATCGGATGTTGAGAACATTTAGATTCGATGCTATGTACTCCACGTTAGTTAATTGGTTCTATAATAAAAGTATTATAATCTTTTTGTTTTTCAACATAACAAAACATAACATATCTTTTACGCGTGCAAATAAATTATAATTGCTTATAATTGTATGATAATCATATTTATAAAATCTTATGAATACAATGAAAAAGTATACTGCGAGTACAAATGATTGTAAGAAAAAATACATTACCCCACACATCATGTCGGTTTTTATTCTTGTACTAGTTTTAATTATAAAAATGTTTTGTTTATTATTCTCAAATTTGAAAATGTAAATGTGATATTTTCATTTTAAATTATATTGATTTATACGAATGTTTGAAAATAACATCTCAGGAAAATTACAATGTACAAAACTATGGATTCTAAATTGGATTAAGATGGCGCTTAATCAAGCTGATAAGGATTTCAGAAATTGCGATGATTAATATACAATATGTTTGCTTCTATCCGGTTAAAATAATGTTATACGAGTTACAAGTCAAAGGAAAGAGTGTTTCTTTGATTTATTTATTCATACAGAAATAACATGATATGGTGCATATTGACATTCATATAAATTTTGAAAATGAGTTTTCCATCCTGGACCACATCGTCACTTAACATCAGGTGATATTTTGGTCTAAGCACTAAGCCTAGACCGTGTAAAAAAAAATACTAAAGTTTTATAGCAAACTAATAATAACACAACCCTTTCAAGTATTCAACGCATGCTAATGTAAGAACCCTCCAAAATGTACTTCTAGATATTTTTTGTTGTAAACTTTCCGTTAGAAATCACAATATTTATGAACATGTAGCATACGAGTAAATATCAAATGCGTTCGATTTATATTCCCTTTGAATATTGCAATCCTTCTTTGACATCCTCTCTCAATATAGCTTTTAGTTTTATAACGCAGAATATTTCAGTTTTTATAAAAATTTAATAAAATGTATTCATATGGGACTTCATACTACTTTTATAAATAAATCCCAATCAAAAATATATTTAAAAATACTTTTTTAACCAATAACAATAAAGATACATTTATTATAATAGCAGTAGTGAGCCCGCGGCTGCGACCGCGTTTTATATATTTTTCACTGCGTTTTTATATACAGAATCCTAATTATTTTCAAAAAAAAAATTGTTACTAATATTAAGCAAAGATATTTCTCACAAATTCAAATACCTGCCAGAATTTCATGAGTTTTATTTTTTTATCCTACATCTTTTGCTAACATTTATGTTTGTAGTCCCTGCGGTTTAGACTCTGAGTTGATAAATCAATCAGGATATATTTTTTATTATATAGATAGGTTTCCAACTTTTCATATACTCTTTAATTCACTTGGCTGTAAAATTTTGAAAAACGCTTATATACGTGTTCATTTATTTCTAACCAGAAGCAGGTATATGTAACTGTATGCCTCGTGTTTATTTACTTCTAACAAGAACGAAATTTATAAAATATTTTTTTTATTCTTCTAGCTTCAAAAATATCGAACTTTTCATACAAACTTGCAACTCCGTATGATCGATAGACAAATTGGCAGAACGATTGGTAGACTGATCGGATTACTGATCGACAGACAGATCGGCAGACTGATTAATAGACTGATCGTTTGACCGATCGGCAGGCTGATCGATAGACTCATCGGCAGACTAATCGATAGACAGACCGGTAGACTGATCGGTAGACTGATTGGTAGACTGATCGGCTTACTGATCAATAGACTGACTGACTAAAAAATATGTGTATTTTTTCTTAACAGAATTTTTTTATTGTTTCTAGCTTCAAGAATGTCGAACTTTTCATACAAACTTGCAACCCCTAATTCACCCTCTTAGGGTTGTGGTTTTGAAAAAAACCCCGATATACGTGTTCATTTATTTCTAACCGTAGTCATATATGAAATTACATGCTTCTTGCTTAATGAATGACGAACTTTCAACCCCTTATTCTTATTCTTACCCTCTTATAGGTAACATCTTGAAAAACGGCGATATACTTACTTATTTATTTCTAACCAGAAGCAAGTACATGAATTTGTGTACTTCTTGCTTCAAAAATGTCGAATTTTCCATACAAATTGCAACCCCTAATTCACACTCTTAAGAGTTGTAATTTAAAAAAACCCCGATGTACGTCTAGATTTATTTTTGACCACAAGTATATATATTAAATTTCGTGGTTCCTTTTTTGAAAATGACTGACTTTCACACTACGGTTCCTATTTTACCCCCTTAGGGGTGAAATTTCCAAAAATCCTTTCTTAGTAGATCCCTACATCATAAAAGGTATTACCTACTGCAAAAATTTGAAGTTTATAGGCCTCGCGGTTTAGGCTCTGCGATGATGAATCAGCCAATCAGAACAAGTAATTTCATATATATACTAGCTGTGCCCGCAACTTCGTCCGCGTGGAATAGTGTCTCTTGGTAGAATTCTAAATTATTTAGGCTAATTATTTTACAAATAAGTATATAAGTACTGAAGGTATAAAGTATTAATATGAGTTTATCTGAGTACATTTTTATTAACTACGTTTTTTGTTTTCCCATCTTTTGCCATCAGTATTCGCATGCGTGTGACGCTGTTGTCTGCCCTCACATGTCTGCCCGTTCGAGTAAGCACACTTAGGCATATTTCCCCACTTACACTGCGCCATCCCAAGCCGCGCTTCGTTACCCTCCGCCGCGCTTCTCGCGCCCCCCTTCCTCTCCTCTCCGTAAATGTTACATCAGAATAGCTCCAATATTTTGTATCTTGTCTCAAACTTATGAAACAGTCACATACCCCTTACATATATCCATACAAACCTTCATCCTCTATTCCCTATTGTTATTTTACACTCTTGAGGGTAAAACTTTTACAAACTTTCAATGTCATATTTATTTATATCGAATCAACAGCCAGAAAAATAAATTTCAAGCTTCTAGTTCTAAAAATAACGATACTTCCATACAACTTTTCATCCCCTCTTTCAATCCCTTTTTCGCATTAAAAAGTAGCCTATGTCCTTTCTCAGGCTCTAGACTATCTGTGTTCCAAATTTCATTTAAATGGGTTCAGTAGTTTTGGCTTGAAAGCGCGATAGACAGACAGACAGAGTTACTTTCACATTTATAATAATACTGGCTGTGCCCGCGACTTCGTTTGTGTGAAATTCAGACAAATATATTCTAATAGACAGACTATATTCTTTGTCTAGATGCAAAATATCTCATTACCAATTTATTCTCTATCTACTCGTATGTCGACTGATAATTTCGCAATGAAACGCTTAGTTGCTTTAGCTGAGTTGTATAGGTTAGGTACACGGGCTGTCGTTAGCGCCCTAGCGAAGAAATTTTTTTGTTGTTGAAGTTTTGTTGAAGAATAGAGATATGAAATATAGCTTAAATTTTAGCGAATTTCTATGTAAAAATAAAATTTCATCAAAATCCGTCAAGAATTTCATTTGCTACAAATTTTTGACTTTTGTCCGTTATCCTGGAGAACCCCTTACGTTTTATGGGACAAAAAGTATCCTTGTGTTATAAAAATATATTAAAATACTAAATTAAAATCTCCAGTACATTGGGTGGATTATTGTTCAGGCAACACCATGTAATCTGTGCCCGGTGGTTTTTCGGTGTTTCGACGCTTGGTGGCGCCCCTCTCTCGCCAACGGTTTTTCAATCACGCGACACGGTCTCCTCGGAACATTTTATAATCAAATCGACTTGGATATTATTTTGGCTTATTTTAAGCTCAAAACGTGTTCAACGTTTGTGCGTGCTTGGATATTAAAAGTAGCTATAGTGAAATTGGTTACGGAAAAGAGCGGCCGCTCAACATCAAGAAGACACAGTGGACGGAGCTGTGCATCATAGCAGGGCGAAGTATCTGCATCGGCACACCAGGTAAGTCGACACTGTTACTACTGGGTGCGGTTATTTGGTGAGCCAGAACAATTGATAAGGAGTAGGAAGCCCTAGGATCGGCGACAAAGCTATCGAAATAATTCAAGGTCCTTCGATTCGGTCATACAGCCCCAATTATATTATGTATCTATACCGATATATAAAATTGAAGTGTCTGTTTGTAATATCAAAATAACAACTTTTTACCTTATACATATCAATATAATTAATATTTACGATACCTATACATTTTTTTTTTATTTTTGTCTGCTTGTTCCCGAAATAAATTCGGTTCCTACATCAAAGGACCACTCTACACTAGGTTTACGGTAATTGAAAATAACGCTATCCAATCATACAATTGTGATAAGCCATTATAATCTAGTGCATATAGCTAATTACTAAATTCCATAAAGTTGCAAAATTTATTACAGCTACTTCAATAAATTCATATTAGGTATGATATTAGTTAAATAGCCGAGAGGTATTACTAAAAACACCCTTTAATAGTAATAAACTTTTTTTTAAATGACCATGAAAATAATTTAGCAAATACCTATTCATTTCCATCATTGTTATTATTTATAATACGTATTCAATAAAATTTAAATATCTTTGAACACCCTATCGTGTATTTAAAAAAATTGTGAGACCTTCATACATACTTACTTCATATTTTTTCTAGTATTTTCTGCATTTTAAATTAATTTGTTATTATTTTTTTGTATAGTTATTGTGAAAGATCGATTGGTTTATGATGTTTAGTTTTATTGTAACTATAACTTTAATAAATAAATGAAAGAATGCAAAATAAACTATGAAATGCTTTTTAACAAGCACCAAATAACAACCATCCATTCAATCGAAAGACGTCCACTGCTGGACATACATTGGTGTCCCCTAAAGATGTCCACAACAACCGTCAATCCACCTTGTGGAGGGGGGGGGCTACCCACACTAAAATAACAACAGAAACTTACAATTACACGGTATAATTACATATTATAAGTTTGTCTAATGTTTTCATGTTTACAAATAAATTCTTACAACATAAATGTAATGGTAGAAATACCAAAATTAATTTGGATTGGCTTCGACAATGTCCTTACGAGATTTTTGTTTGCAATACAACGGTTAGTACACGCGTCGAGGCCCGCGGCGGCCATCATTTCTGTACTTCCGATGGCGGATGTACTCGGCCGAGAGTTTATTCTCATCGGTCGTTTCTCAATAGCCGGTTTCACCTCCGGCTTTATTACACGCACGAATAAATTTTAGAATATCCGTGAATTTATGTATAACACGATGATCCATAATAATAATGTGTTACCATTATTAACGTAAATACTCATTGTCGGTGCATTTATTATTTATATTTCAATCGATCACATCTCACCGTATAACGCTTACAGTCTCATAGAAGGAGTCTTTTTATACAAAAGTTTGCTTAGGAAATATTTATAGTATTCAAAATGTCGAAATCACTAAAATGTTTACATACCATATTGGATTAACAATGATTTACTAGTCATTATTCCATCCATTCAACTGAAAGACGTCCACTGCTGAGTATCGGATTTCCCCTAAAGTTCTCCACAATGACCGGTGTGAAACCACTTCCATCCAGCTGATATTATTGTGTCTTCCATAAGAGGAGGACTGCCATAATAGCCACTCTTGACGGATGGGTTGGCGATCGCAGTAGGTGTTTGTGGTGCTCAGAGGATGGTACTGCCCGTCCTAAGGTTTATCCTTTAGTCGCCTTTTATGACACCCACGGGAAGATATGGGGTGGAAATATTCTTAGCTGGCATCACACATTATTCATTACCTTACAACTAACATCGTTTTATTTAAGGCAAAATATGACATTATGGTCTCAATTTATTTGCATTTAGTAATGTAAACACGGTTTAAACAAACATAATTTTTGATTCACAAACAATGATCATGTTTCCTATACACGGTATTATTTATTTTCCTAACATTCGTAATCGTAAGAAGCTACTAACTCCTGTATAATACGTATGGTGAGTTTACAATGTAACACGAGAATTGTACTAAAATGTTGTAGAAATACTCGACTCTGTTTAAAGTAATTGTAACAGATCAAATGCTTTCAAAGTTTTAAACTCACATTCTAAAGAGTATTTGTACGATAAACTCGCTTATTTAAAAATGTATAAAATTACTTGAATTTCTCAAGCTGTGTCTCTATTCTATGTAATTCAGCTGTCATCTCGTCTGCCTGCGTTAATTTATTCAAATTGATTTATTTATTTATTCAAAGGAACATATTAGCTCCATTGTACTCCGTTTTCCATACTTTCAGATCAAGGGAATTAATTGCTGGTGGGTTAATATTACTTTTTTTACACCTTATAGGCTCAGTGATTTGATCACAATCTGACCTGACGTTAAGTGTCGATTTGGTTCAGGATGTTATGTGGCGTCAGATTTTCAAAGTTGAGGATGGTGGCTACACAGGCGGGCATTATTAGAAAATGCCCTACCATCATGCTAAATCAAATGATCTCTTGGCCTCATTTGAGCAAGGTTCTGCTAGTATAATCTGACAAATTCTTAAGTTTTGGTTTCTTAAATTTAGATTGCCCCACAACAATCTCTTTTAGATGTATTCTTAGCATACTCCATCAGTAAGTGATGTATCATCAATTTTTCCATAAGGATCACAATTTCGGGATTATCTTTTCTACATTAGACGTGCTAAACTTCCTCATGGAAAGTGCACTGTGCGAAGTCTTAAACCTATCTTTATATATTTACTACTTAAATTACATTAATGAAACCAAAGTGTTAATTTGATTTTATGTTATACTTCCTACCTATTTTTTAAAGATTGTAATATCAAAAATAATATTATATTAAACGAAAGTTGAATCGAGTTTTAATTGTTTCATGGCGTAATTAATTACGTGATATTTGGAAAAAAGGGGGGGGGGGGGGGGGAGCAGCGTTTCGTAAAAATCAATAAATATCACAAGAAGTATAGATGCGGTGAGGTAGTACATGTTTTTTTCCTACCTAGAACACGTGACTTTGCCATGTGAAAATTTTCAACATTTTCCAGAATTACATCAAACTTAACGATAATATTCTGAAAATTTCTATGACACTTTGTACCGGAAGAAATACACGTGATTTTTTGGGGTTAATATAAAACCTTATACCAAATTGAACCTTAGATTAAATAAGCCTGAACTTTCGGTGAACGAAAACATCGCGAGGAAACCACAGGCATGGTGGTAAGCCATTTTTTTATAATGCCTGCCTGAGTAGCTACCACACTCAAGTTTAAAAACCTGTAATATGAACAGGTGTGTTGCGTCAGCATCACTTGAGAACCAGTACCTCTAGGCTTAGTTTGTTTACCATCCTAGACCACATTTAACCACAGGTGAGATTGTGATCAAAGCACTGAGCGTATACAGTGTAAAAAAAACGCATCAACAGGTGAAGGCAGGCGGTCTCAATTTTGCACGAATACATTACGTGATTAATGGACAACCCTATACGTGGCCAAACGAAATCAGATACTAAGCCTCTACAATTATAAATCTTTTTTTATTGATATTGTAATACAATCGTTTACTGCTTTTTTGTGTTTGTTTGTTTAAATTTAGTTAAATCAATTGATTATTTTAAAACATACTAATGCATATGTACACAAGATATATATTGTATAGAATTGTATAAGGTATAGCCGAGCCGATGCGGTTGATTCGGTCTCTACGTACAAAACCGCACACACTGGTTGGAAATAAATGGCGGTGACATTCGGGTTTTTGAAATTCCGTTTTAAAATAAAAATACAGAAAGATTTCTTTTACCAAATAGTTTTAAACGTTTATTGTAAAAATACACAGTTACTAAAATGTTACTGTAAAATGTTCGGTTTAAATTTTATACACGCAATTTGATATTGTCAAAGACATAATTAAAGAAACTATCATTTCATGAAAATATGATTACAATGGACTAAATACTTTTTCCCAATACAAAGCTTAAACACACAATTCTAATATACCAAATTTTGCCTAATTGCCATGCCCGTACGTTTTGATTTTTGTTTGCACAAATTAATTATAAAAACTAGGAAACCTTCGAATATGAAAAAGAATGCCCAATTTCTAACGTCAGTTTCAGACTTCAGTCAAACTACAGGGAGGCATAGCGAAAGTCTTTTTTATTTCATAAATTGAATAATTAAAATCGGCTAAGTTTTCACTGAACTTTGTGGGTGAGTGCTAAAGGCACTTAGCTGCAAAAGGTAGCTAGCACAAGGGTTACCAATGCGGCACGCACCTCGGCTTGGCCGTTACCTGTGTGGAATACGAAGTGATTGTTTCGTTTATTTTGTATAGGTATGATCAGACCGAGCTGCAGTTGGCTCTTTCTTAAAGGCACAACGCGACAGCAATAAGCTTCTAAAATACATTATCTTCCAATCTGTTGCCGATCACGCTTCCCTCTTAATATGATGTCTAAAGTATTTATTTTATTTGTCGAAATCACACGACGTATTAAAAATCTATTGCATTGTTAACTTGATAATATTTTTGTGTAACTTCTATATCGCTGCACTGTCCCCATAATCGTAGTCGGGGTGGTCACTATTGCGTAATAGATATGAAATCGGATTTACTGATCCATTGAATTCTTTATCCCATTAGAAACATTCCGCTGCGTTGGCTTTCTTCCAGCACAGATACGATTGTAGAACTGGATCTGTAAAACGGTTCATGAGTCAATATTGTTGCAAATTAAATGCCTACATATTTTCCATAATACTTCGATTAATCACTATCATATATATGCTAATTTAATATATATATTTGATTTTATTAAGCGTAAATAGTTTTTTTTTCCTATATTCAATCGCAATGCTAAGTTAGTTGGAATATACCAATGTCGAAGTTTCTAGTATTTACTAGTAATTTTTCCTCACTAGATGACAGTAACAAGGTCGCTTTCCACATAATATACTACAAAATGTATGCAATGATTGTATAAAAAACTTTGAAATAAATAAACTTTGTAATCTTGTTTTTAAATAATTAACAGGATTAAATTGTGCCAATTATGATTTGCTATTATGTCACAATATGGAATATATTTGCGAGAAACGAACTTTGTTTAAATTATAATCATTTCACAAGCATATAATATGGTAATTCAGATTAGTTTAAATTCTCTACTAGATCCAAACAACGGGCATGTTCTGATAAAGAATACTTATTCACTTTTATATTCATTCTTGTATTCGACTCCTACGCAATTAATGATTTGATTTGATGTGTGGTGTATAGTACAACGCGTAGTGGTACCTCCAACGCTTAAAATAAAGAGCTCTACTAAAGCCTGCTTATAATATAACCCATACTTTAATTTAACAAACAGTCGACGTAATATTTGTAGATGGAATCTATAAAATTAAACTTCCAAAAAAAAATATTTATGTAGCTCAAATAAATAACATTAGTCATACAAATAACTTGTAATATTTCGATATTTTAAAATTACATTTTGTGAGTTAAAATAACGTGGTTAAAAAACGCGGTAAACACATTAAACTAGGCATTGGTTCTCAAGTAATGCTGCCGCAACACACTTATTCGTATTTCACTATAGGTTTCAAATTTGAGTGTGGTAGCTATCCAGGTGAGCATTATTAGAAAATCCCCTACCACTATGCTCTTCTCTCTCTCTCTATGGTTTTCTCACGATGTTTTCCTTCGCCGAAAGTTCAGCTAGAGTTTAGAGTTGGATAGGTGGGCTCGAACCTGCATCCATTGACGGGAAATCCGTCCGCACGATCAACTGCGCCATAATCGCTTCATTCAAATTATAATATATCTAAATTCTCCTTAGTATTTCCAGAGTTCGTGACTTATAAACAGTTTGCGAAATAAAAAAGAACAAATTAAAACAGTAGCATATTTTATTATAATTGTTCATACATTTTTAAGTGAAGTGGTTACTTCACTTATTCATATCACTCATTTCTTTTAGACCACAAAGCGCAACTTGAAATGCCACTTAGCGGTTTCGTTGATTCAAGTTATTTTTTTGTTTTGCTTCACTACTTGTATTTGATGGTAAACAGATGTCTTAAAAGTAAACCTTTGAATATTTTTCGGTGTTTCTGATCGGTAATTTAAGAAGATTTTTTTTCATCACGTTCTCTGCTTTACATCTACTTTTCTATTTAAGAATTCAATGAATGTTTGCGTTTGTTATAAACATGTAACTAATTTTAGTATTATGGTAAACTTGTCATTCTTCGTAACACGAAGATCATGAAATTATAATTATAGAGATAATTTTTAAATATCATATAACAAACTAGGTCTAGTATTGCGCACTCGTGGAAGGATAAGGTAATAATCGTGTTAGACCTAATTGTGATAAATTGATGAATGCTATGCTCACTTGTCCCCACTTTCGATGCGTTCTTTATTAAGTTCATGGTAAGGGTGTGCGATATATGTCGATATTCAATAAAATATCGATATATTGAATCAACTTGATATTATCGAATCATCTGAAATCTATATATTTAATCCGATATAAATATATCGGGGCAAAATTAAAAATATACTATTCCTATGTTTTATTGATGTACAAATACCACTTCTGATAATGTTATATTTCAATATTAATAAAAATAGATTTTTATATTCTTCTCTCTAGCTCAAGTTTGCAACATACGTTTCACGTGCCAATTTACTATAAAAATTATGCAAAAAATCCCTTTTGTAAACTTTCTTGTCAATATTATAATAATTATTTGAGATAGTTATAAAATTTTTGGGACGAGGTTTGAGCTTGAGTTGTATATGCGATAAATCGTAAATATCGGTATATTCGTTTGATATATCGTATAGTATCGATACAACATTACGTTATATAATATCAAAAAAATATCGATATTTTTTCTACATGCACATCCCTATTTGATGATATAATTATCTGGGCTTTTCCATGTGGACTTTTTTTTTAAAGCGAACTGTTGCCATCATTTCTCTTTATTATCATTATTATCATAATTTATTACGGCCATGAATAAAAGTTTTGTAGGTCCAACTTTGTATTATTTTTCTAATCTTTAGTGTTCCAACTAAATGGCGGTCCTTCGTTAGATTATTTTTGACATTACGGAATTGACGATGATTGTCATTGTCAAAAACGTTGCGAGAACTTTCTTTTAATGCCCAGCGTCCCGTGCTGCCACTTATTAATGTTTCATTGTCAGGGAAAGGAAGGAAATATAACACAATAAAATAACAATTATAAATTCTAATATTCTTTTTAAAAATTGAATCCGCTTATAGTAATCGTAACACACGTCTAATTTTTTTTGTTTCTTATAACATTGTTGTACTATTTACAAATCAATGGAGGAATAATTATTGTAAAGTTTTACCAGCATAATTATCGGGATGGAGGCAAGTAAGTTGCGAGTAACAATGGGGAACCGAAAGGGGTCTTTTATTGTTCGAGAACAAAGCCTTTCGACCGATCCCGGTCTCAAGTGTTAACCGACCATTTTTAACATCTATTTGAAATTCTATAATAAGAGATATTAAATATAAAATATTATCATTTTCTTTGCAGGTAAGTACGAGATCGCGTTTTATATTATGAAGTACCTACATAACATTTGTGTAAGTTGTTTTTAGTTAAATTATTCTTTCGTTTGTTTTTAGATTAAAAAAACTAGGCAGCCATGAGGACTTCCGACAAAAGTGAAAACTTTGAAAGACTTTCTTTTTTGTTTAAATGATTTTAATAGTAATCTTTTCGACTCGAGCATTTTTTTTCGGGCATATAGGGGACATTATTTTAGATGTAGGAACGCAAATGCATAGGAATCTGCCATCATACTTAACATTCATTTCCATCAGACATAAATAATTGAATAGTGTTTGATTGTTTGTTTTTTGAAATATTGATTGAGATTGTTGAAGATACTCTTGAGGTACTCTAAAGGTATATAATTATATAAGAAATTTTAATACCACGACCTGCAGTCAAACTGAATGTTCAGTTTTGTGGGTCAGTAATCTATGTTGTAAGGTGTAAACAAGAGAATAAAAAAAATAATAATAATAAAATTCTTGCGAAAGAAAACTTTCCTTGGAAAATTCCATATCGCGGACAGCAGGTTGACATTTAATGTCACATTCCATTAGTAACGCGAATCTATAAATTTTCCCCTATCGAGAATTGTCCAACACCGCTAATGCAGTTTTCACAACAAAAAATAAATGTTAATTGGTTTTATCGCAAATAACACACATTTTCGATATTTATTCTAATCTGTTTCATTCAGGTACCTTGCATAAGAATAAAGCTCATCCACTGAAAAGTGATTCAAACTGTCTTTAAAAAAGTTAATAACAGTAGCGGTACCTACGTACTTAATATAGAAAATAATTAATTTATATTACACCAAAAAACCAAAGTTTGATATAAAAGTTAGGTAACAAACAAATTCATTCTAACAAATCTCGCAAACTAGCTAATCAATACAAATACTTAATTATCGAATATATTATTTTATTTATTACTTTTTTGTTATTAACCCCTTGAGCACTAACCTGGCGTTTACGCCAGCTTTCCATTGTTTTTTCCTATTGTCTTATTTTTATGGGCAATCGACATATTAAAACTTCTTCTTTAAATGATGTAATATTAGGTGTATTTAACAAACTTTCCTACTGTTCTGTTATGGTATAGCAGTCTGTTACGGACATGGGTTCGGGTTGCGGGCGGCGCGGCGTAGAGACGCGGGGCGGAAATGACGAAATCTCCCGCCGGGTCGTCATGGCAACCGCCGTGTTTACCGCGCCATATCGATCTAGGCTGCGTCCGCCTGTTTACATTCCACCGATGCAACTCCTCCGGGAGTTATAGGGTGCGATCCCGGGGTTTTTCGGGGTTCGATTACCCCTCGAATTAGGGGAATTGTTGTGTCTACGCTTTAATGGATGTCGAGGGAGATTTATTTGAGAATTTTACCGTTAAAAACAATTTTTGCGAAATTCCTAAAATTAGGTACTTGCTGATTGTTTATTTAAATTCGACATAAAATCCAATTTAGATATGAAAAGTATTGTAAATTAATTAACACTTTATTCTTAGGTATGTATGTTTCATATATTATTTTTGAAGAGGAAAATAAGTCGTATAAACACTTGTAACACTCATTATGTTTCAATTTCTACAAAATGTACAGCAGTTTTGTAATGATTCACGTTGTTTCTTTTCCTACAACAATTTGTCGAAGTGAACAAATATAATAAATTTATATTATTTGTATAATGATATATATTTTGTATTAAGAACAAAATCATTAGATTACCATAAAATTTATAAATGAGGAAATGTAAATTACCAACTAATCACTCGGTTTCATAACAATAATATAACAATTTAGTTATCTCAAGTCCTTGTTATGATTATGTAAAAACTATATATATCTAGTTAGTTTAACTTTATTAACATAATATTTGACTGACGAAGACTGTTTTTGCGGATAACTAATTTCACCAACTATATCTATAGTACTAAATAAAATTGAAGCGCAGACTATTTTGAAACATATATAATACATATTCAAAGAAAGTTAAATTTTGTTGTCGTTAATATATAACATTGAAGTTTCTGTTTGTAATATCAAAATACCATTTTTTATTACATAAATATTAATGTAAATAATATGAATGCCTATACCAAAAATGCAATTTTTAACATTTTTACCCGTCTGTCGGTTTGCTCTGGCTAATCCCCAGAACGGCTGGACCGATTTGAACGGGACCTTTTTTTTGTTAGATAGCTGAAGTTACTCCGCGTAACTTAGGTTACTTTATTTTTTCGAAAATAATTAGAGTTCCGTGTAAAAAGATTAGAACTCATAAAAATTGGAATAAAATCCGATTCAATGCATAGTGCCTACTGCCAGGTAATTTAATTTGTGAGAAATATCTTTGCTTAATGTTATAAGTTTAGTAGCAAAAAGAAAATCGGAGTATAGTTAGGGTTCGTATAAAAAAAAAACTATATTACGCAGTGCAAATATATATGAAACGCGAGCGCAGCCGCAGGCACACAGCTACTAATTTATAACTCTTGTCACTAATGATTACCAAATTAAAGGGGTCATTCAAATATTACGTTATCAAAATATTAACTATATTTGAAACCCTCCCAAACCCCATAAACAAAGCTCTAAATCCCCCCCCCCCCCACGTATAATTATGAACAATAAACACGAAGATTATTAAATGAATGTTGCTTACTTAATCATCATTCAGATTCCCAGTTTTCATCAAAAATAAGCAAAGCTTTGATTATATATTGATAAAAAAGAGGCCGACCGCCTCTTAGTTGGTGGTCATGTATCGAAATTTTAAATCTTGACTTGATCTGGGTTTTGTTCTTCCTTTAAAAGTCTCAGAATGTTTTTTTTTTTTGTCTTGTTTCATTCTTAAATACTAATACCGATTTTAGAAGGTTCGTTTCTAAATGTATAAACAATCTTTTAATATATGCTAGAAGTCTGTTGTGTAAAATAGAAGGGGAAAACTTCATGAAAACAAAGTAATTATTTGTAACGGTAAAACAAAAAATATCATTAACAATGAAACCGAAAACATAATAATAACGTTTTACGAAATTTGCGTGTTTCTTAACAAAGCGATGGGAGTGAAACACAAGGAATAAATCTTTCTTGATTGACAAAACAATTAATGAAATTAAAACTGAAGGCTCGCACGCGATATCAACTTTGATGCAGGTAACGTAAAACATTAGTAAGTATATAAAATAATTACCCATTATATGAAAATATTAAATAATAACCTATGAAACTGATAAAAATTTCTAGATCAGTAACTATTCGAAATTAAGATAGCTATGTGCCTGCAGCTGCGCCCGCGTTTCGTATATTTTTAATGGTTAATATAGTTTTTAGTTTTTTATTACGGAGCCCCAATTATTTTCCAAACAAATTTTTTTGCTACTAACATTCAGCAAACATATTTCTCACAAATACAAATACCTTCAGTCACAATTTCATGAGTTTTAATTTTTTTACGCGGGGTACACTAGTTATTTTCGAAAAAAGTCTCCGTCGAAATCGGTCCGGTTTTTCCAGATATTACCCGGAAATTCAAATTTAGAGAATTTTATTTTTGGTATAGGTAACCTATATACATTCCAGTGGCGTGGCATGAGAAAAATCGTTGGTAAAGCCGGAGCACAAAAAAAAATCTACCTGGTCCATCATAAATCTTCGTGTTGAAAATTAGTATAGTAATGAATGATGGATGTTTTTGCTGCTGAGTTAAGCTATCTAGATGCAGTTAGTGTTAACCACCTTCACCATACTTGTCTTCGGCACTTGAAAAGTGACTTTGAAAATAACCCGTTTGGATTTCGTTTGAAGTTGAGAATTATTGCTATATTTACTTGGCACGCAAAGCACGAAATGCCAAATTAATTTCATAGGTAGTAAATATACCTATAAGTAATTATAATAATGTAATAATCGGGAAATGGGTTAATTTTCTTGATCGTATAATAGATTTTATTATTTCATTTTAACAGAACGACGCGAGATAACAAATGGCGACTTACGGGAAACAAGAAATAACGATGAATTGTATGATTCAGGTTTTTTCATACTTTAATACAAAGTTAAAAGTGTCTCTATTTATTTTATAGAATTCTATGAAAACTCATTTTTTAAAACCGGGATATAAAAATAAACAGCAACTAAGTTTTAACCAACTAAATATTTAACTGTTTTCGTTTGTGAAATTGACGTAATCCAAAATTTTAGCGCAGCGAAAATAATTATAGTCAAATTGGTAAAAAAGTGACATATATGGAGACTAATTAGCATGGACTATATTAGGACTTTTGTAAATTTGCTTAACGTTTGATACGTACGTCATTAGAGGACGCTTTGTTCAAAATATCTTATCTGTCATCGATTAGTTCAAAAAATTTAAATTGTAAATCACGTAAAAATATTTGTAAAGTAATGTATTAACAACCATTAATTGCTATCACACAATTTATAAACATGTATGGAAGCGGCGTCGTTGAGATAGTGACAAAATTTAGCAATTAAATGTCATTTGCAAAAAAACCGTAACCATATAACAATAAAGTTTAAAATTAAATAGAATAAGCCGCGACGAAGCGAATTATTTGCTGCATAAACGTGTGCTACGTTTACAGAACTGATTCGCTATAATGTTTTCTTTGTTGCGTGTTATTTATAGTAAAATGTCGATGGATGTGTGAATTCAATTCCGACGTTTTCTACCGGCTTGTATGGCAGTTTCTTTGTATGCGTGTTTTGTGTTTAAGAGTGTGTAGTTGTTATAACAGCATGTAATAATAGTCTATTTCCTGTTTGTAAAGTGAGTGTTGTGCGATTTTTTTAGTAAGGCTATAAGGAATCGGGTTATTAGAGCGCTTCACCACTTATACACTCATATATGTATATATTTAGTCAAATAAATTAATTTTAACATTATAAACGGATAGTTCAATTTTATCTATTAGTATGGATATGCCTGTCTGTTTACAAATTTATTATATTTTTATCGCTACTTTAGAATATAAGAATTTCTATTTTTCTCAACTATTCCCTGTATTTTAATCTCTTTTAAATATTACATAACTTTGGTAATCGTAATCATAATTTACATAAGACATACATAACATATATATTATGTATACGTAATAATAATTTGTTGGTCTAATTTCCAAAAAAAAAATACAATGCTGAAAAAGATGAATTTTTATGGGATATTACAAATTAACGAAAGTTACTCTATTTATTGTATCCAGTAATAATTTTGACCTTAAATTTCACTTGGGCGTTCAAAAAAGCAAAATTTTGCACATTTTTGAGCCCAATGTATGTCAGAAATATTAATCAAAATTCTTACTGTCCCGTGCTACATAAGCTAGCTTACGTAATCGCTATTTAGACACCCCGTCCCCCATGTCATCAAACTTAGCAAAATATTTTATTACACAGTTCAAAGTCAAAGGAGTAACATACTCGATAAAGTTAAAGTGTCGGCACTAGTCGTTAACCTCGACATGGTGGGGCACCTGCAATAGATACGATATGATGCAAAAGCATCGCATTACCGATATCGATGTCGATGCGGTGTGTATGTAACACAACACTAAACGGAAGGACTACACTAACCGCGCAATGTACTAAATATATATTTCGCAAAACTATTTATTACTTTTAATGGATAGTTTTATCGACGTCATTTTTTTCTTCTATTTTTTGGATATCTGATGTAAAATTGGAATACTCTTAATATAATTATTATGTACACCTTGAGTACTAGACCGATCATCAGGATGATTTTTATACACGTTGTTACGAATACAGAGAAGTACATTAATGCGAGCGAAACTGCGGGCAGAGGTTAGTACATATATTATAAATCTGTTCCATGCGATACGCATTTTGAAGGAAAGTACCTACATAATTCGTAAATCATTGCCCAAGTCATTATTTTATGTAAATACTCCAATGTTGAAACTAACATCATTGAGAAATAAAACTAAAATGTATTATATTTATACAGTATTTCTCACCTTACGCATTTTGAATAAGATTTATAAGCCGCCTAACTTGCTGTAAATAGATATGTATAACTCAATTCTGAATGAAGAGAACATTGAAGTCTCATGACATTCGACCGTTGACAAATTACCTACATTTCGATACTGTTAGCAGTTTGTCTGGGCGCCATTCCCGGCCTCGGCAGGCGACGTGCTGCGGTATCTTTTGGCGGGAAATAGGACGAATTTTACAAAGGAAATGACGTTCAGGACGAGCGCGTACAGTCGACGAGAACAATGTGGTTATAGAATATATTTTATGAACTGAATTTTTATCTCCAGTTCTTATAATATTGTGTATAAAATAACTAATAAATTTGAAACATACGTTTATTATTTTTAATCTATTGTTAATTTTTATACTGATATTATATAAATATTAAAGTATGTGTTAAAGTTTGTCTTTCCAATAATTGGGTTTTTAAATATGTGAACAGATTCTAATGTAATTTGCGTTTCGTTTATAACGTGGAATGTTATGTAAATTATACTTTCTATACACCGCTATAAAATTCAGTTGTTAATAAAATAAAGTTTAATTTACTTATTTTATTTATTTGTGTTCTATGTAACATATTTATTGTTACGGAAAGAGCAAGGCATAGTCCATCCAATCCATCCATTCAACCAAAAGACGTCCACTGCTGGACAGAGGTCTCCCCCAAAGATCTTCTCGACGAACGGTCTTGCGCCACCCGCATCCAGTGGATTCCCGCGACCTTCACCATGTCCTCGGTCCATCTTATATGGGGCCTACCCACGCTACGTCTTCCTTTGCGTGGTAGCCATTCGAGAACCCGTTGGGCCCATCGGACATCGGTTCTGTGAGCAATGTGTCCAGCCCACTGCCACTTAAGTTTAGCAATTCTTCGGGCAATGTCGGTTACTTTGGTTCTGCTGCGGATCTCCTCATTCCTGATTCGATCACGCATTGAAACTCCAAGCGTAACCCTCTCCGTTACTCTAAGTAACTTTGAGCTTTTTTATTAGGCCAATTGTGAGCGACCACGTTCCAGATCAGTGCCGTATGTCATCACTGGCAAACACACACTGGTCGAAGATTTTCGTCTTGAGATACTGCAGTATTTCAGACGAGATGATTCTGCGCAGCTTCCTGAACTAGGCCCAGCCGAGTTGGATTCGACGATTAACCTCTTTCTCGAAGTTAGATCTACATTACTGGACGGTTTATCCCAGGTATACATAATTGACAACAACTTCGAGCGTAGAGTCACCGCTTTTTATAGGAGTTGGCACAACATGGACATTAGACATGACTTTCGTCTTTTCCATGTTCATTTTAAGGCCAACTCGTTCGGAGGCTCTACTGAGGTCACCGAGCATCGTACTTAGGTCTTCTGTGGTCTCAGCCATGACTATTATATTATCAGCAAAGCGGTGATGTATTATATACTCGCCGTTTATGTTAATGCCAAGTCCTGTCCAATCCAGAACCTTGGAACCAAGGCATGGTATGAGTACTGAACATAAAATAGTTCTTATAAAAATCAATAAAACGAAAAGGAGATTTATTAAGACGTAACAGGAACGTCTAATTCTATCAGAACTTAACAATTAATGAAAAAAAAATACATTCTACACTCTGACACAATTAATCGCTACCCTACACGTTGTTATTATGTCATTGTGATCAGTTTATTAAGAGAACATGAATGTATTTCATTTGTCTTCTGTTATTGACGCTTATTATTATCAATCCAATTATAGTTTCGCATAGTAAGTAGAAAAAATTATGAGAATAGTAATTTATGTATTTCTTTACTGCAAATGGCGTAAATTAATTTTGTGTAAGAAATCATGATACATTTTTGAGATATATTTTCTGCCTAAATAAGAATATTTTATGAGTACAAATAAAAATACCTACTACATATTTACAATTATTTCTAGGACATCTACTATAAACAAACAAAATTACTAATTTCATTTGGTTTAAATTCCCAATAGATGTGAATTCCAAGTTCTGACTTCTAAAATCTATATTGAGTGAAATTTGCTCTGATTAGATTTAACTGCAGTCGAAATCAAATTTTTCCTATAAACAGTTTGGTTCGATGGAATCCGTTTTCACCGACTTTACTCCCTTATCTTTTGCAGGAAATACGGACATTTCTCAATGTGGCTTGGTAAAGATATTTTATTTTAGCTATATACGATGTAAAATATTCTCTAAAGTTAACTCATACGTACTAGTGTTATTTATATTTTAATGATGAAATTTATTTGTTGTAAGTATGTTATAATAAAATAAATAAATGTTGAATTACAGCAAAATACCTCCATTAATCTTACATAATACAAAAAATTAGATAGAAATTAGTAAGTAGATACGCTTGAAATAAAAAAAATTAAAAAAATCAGAAATTGGAATGTTTAGTAGAAACACTGAACTTTCAAAAACTTGAAATTACTTTACCTATTAAGTATTTAGTATTAATATTAAATATTTTAAGTACACAATTTGTCGATTTTTTTTTAAATAATACAATGGTACTTTTCCTTTTTCATTGAAACAGTACAAAATAAATTTATTTTACATCAATTCAAAGCGAACAATGTGAGTTACGTAGTACAATATACCTGAAAAAAAAACTGAATACGTTACTTTTTATTACAGTTTTTATATATCTACTTCTTTATTTTGAACTTTACGTCATATAATATGAATACCGAAAAATGTGTATAATTTGCCTACAGTTTTATAAACAGACGAAACTGAGTAAAATATGAAATATTCCTAATGGATTTACCGAAGCCTTTTATTCCCGTTTATGTCACTACTAAAATCTCTTAGTATTTTTTTTACATTTATATAAAAGCTAATCACAAAATTGTAATAATGACATGTATTTACAGATCTATATTGTTATTTTATAAATTTAAAAGTCTTCTTATAATGATTTTAAATCTATATATTGAATTTCGTTTCTGCATGTATTAAAATACCTACGTGCTGATTAATAAAAAAGAACATATCAAACGAACGAAGCCCTTACTTAACTCCAAGGAAAAGGCTGCATTCTCGGCGTATGAAAAAAAAAGGTGTATTTTTTACAACCTCCACGAAATCCGACACCGTAGTGCCGGTTATTCATTAGGTCAACGTTTGCATATAATATATCACACACTGTGAATCACGCAGTACTCTTTTATATTGTAAAAAAAAAATATTGTGTACAGATGACTGAAGTCATCTGGGCCGGTTCGTTCACCCGTCCGTTGACCTCCGTGGCAAAATATTAAACCAGAGGCGCAGTTAGATCTACATGGTGTGACCCAAGGTCAACGGTACTCATAGACTAATTGTGAAAATTGATATTGTATTTTGAATAACCGGATAAAGTCAATTATTCGTAATTCCTATGATAATTATATAGACAGTTTTAAAAACTTGGTATTAAAAAACCATTATTTAGTCAATTGCTTTTTTTGAACTGTAACGGTAGGTACAAATAATCTTGAAGTGTCGTAATTACATACATCATCGCCATGATACAGCATCATTAAAGCTTAGTTTAATAGTAATATACTTTAAGAGAATCCACGGCCGGCATCAAATTTGAAAAATAGATATTTCAGAATTCTATTGCTATCGTGTTGCGTAGCAAAGAAAAAGTTACAATATAAACGCAAAGGGACGACTTCAGCTCGGGGTGATTGCAAAATAGATGAAAATCATCAGTTCGTATTTCCGTTTCTTAATTTATTGAAAAAAAATCAAAACGTACGGGCATCGCGGTGGTTGGATATGTACGAGTATTATATGATACAAAAATATTAGCTATAATGCCATTTATTCAGCGAGAAAACAGGGGAATACGTTTCCATAGAATAAAACGCAGCCCGCATATCCACTTAACTGGATAATAAAAGAAATTTAATAATTTAGTTAATTAAAAATGAAATTGAATTAAATTAAGTTTCAATTTTGTCTTATAGCACATTCAAACTATCTATCAATATCAATGTCTTAGTACAGCCCTGCGTATTGCCCGTACCTTTAGTTACCTATTTATAGGTAATTGGTATGGCATCCGGCCTACCTCAACATCATGCATGCACTCCTGCCGCGCACTTAATGTTTAACTCTATGGGTGCACGTTGTAATACGTCTGTAAAAAATAACCACATATTTTTATTTATTTTGAGTTAAATACATAGTCTTTACTAATAAATAAAATTGAAGTGTCTGTTTGTAATGTCAAAATAACAATTTTTAATATTTTTGTCTGTTTGTTGTCTGTTTCGGGTAATCTCCGGTACGGCTGGACCGATTTTGATGGGACTTTTTATGCTAGAAAGCTGAAGTTATTCCGCTTAAAAAATTAAATTGAATAAAATCAGATTCAATGCATAGTTTTACGGGCGAGTGTTTGAAAATATGAGAAATAATTTTACTTTATCTGAACTAAACTAAACATTTGTTGGGAAATTATTAGGGTTTCTGTATAAAAAAATGAAACACAGTGAAGAATATATGAAACGCGGGCGCAGCCGGGGAGCACAACTAGTTTTATATATACTTAATCTAGTTGGTCTTCTCAATTAAGTCGTCTTATGACAGCTTTCAGATATATCTAAATAGTCCTCCGTATATCAAATACTATCTGTGTGCCCACGGTTACGTAACATAAAGTGTGCTAAAGCCTGACCAGATAATCTTGGATTTAATAAAATAAAAATGTAAATAGGTTCAGTAACGACCCAACTAACTGATTTTTATATAATGTAAACATAAGGTCTTTATTGAATGAATCGAAGTCATTGAAGGTATTAATGAGGTGCAAATATATGAGTGCCTGGAGGGCGTGTATAACATGAATGATTTAATTTTTCTTAATACCTGCTTGCTTAGAAATCAACTCTTAAGTTTAGCAAGGTAGCAACCCAATCCGAGGTACCTCTTTGATGCCCACTACCTATCTCCCGGTTGAGCGCATTAAATGTCGCCACAAAAGCTACACTGAAGTTTTTTTTTACTGTATAGGCTCAGTGTTTTGACCACAATCTCACCTGATGTGTAGTGACGATATGGTTCAGGATGGTAAACACACTAAGTCTAGAGGTACTCTGGTTCTCAAGTGATGTTGCCGGAACACACCTATTGGTATTCGGCGACAGGTTTTTTAAACTTATATAGGTATTATTAAAAAATTACCTACCAAGGTTACCAGCTGTCAAGGCCCTTCCAGTCAACAGTATTAAGTCAAGAGTGAAAATTAAAATTGCATTAACTTCGTTTCTTATTCTTCGTCCTTTCTCGCCTTTTTACTATGTCCAAAATAAAGTTTAAAATTTCTATAAATATTTCAAAGTCTAGTCTTAAACATCATTATAGCACAGCCCAAGCATACGGTTAGTTAGTCACGTAGCCGTCAGATTTCCTACACATTCACGTGTTTGGCATATCAATAATCTAGGAACAATGTTAACTTAGACACTACTTAGTAACAAACGATCCAAAGAGACATAGACCTTATCTGATTGACTTTAAAGTTTGAAATTTAATTCATACATATGTAACAAACGATCCTTATCGTTTCCAGAAATACGATGATGAGTCATAAGTTAATTTAAATTTTTATCAACACGCCTTTATCTTAAAAGGTTAACAGAGAGTTTTGTAAATAAATAATGTTTAGATTATTAAATTTGTAAATAATTCCTTGAACACGTAAATTACGATAAATTGAGTAGGTATCTGCGAAGAATGAGGAACAAGTCTGTGATCGAATACAGTGTTGATAGATTAGGGGTCGTCCAAATATTACGTAAATACAATTTTATACATATTTGACTCTCGCATGGTAATGATGGCATCGGTTTAATATTTACAAATTCTCTTTAAGTAATTAAGTAAATGATGCTTAAGTAATCACCAATACGACCCTATCTATATCTATAATAATAAATAAAATTGTAGTGTGTGTTTATAATGTCAAAATATGTTTTTACTAAATAGATCCATCCATCTATTCATTCAACCAAAGACCTCCACTGCTGGACATAGGTCTCCACGACGACTGGTCTCGTGCCACCCGCAGTCAGCGGATTCCCGCGACTTTTACCAGATCCTCGGTCCACCTTGTGAGGAACCTACCCACACTGTATCTTCCGTTATGCGGCAGCCATTAGGCATCGATTCTACGAACAATGTGCAACCAGCAACAACCAGCTCTTTGCCACTTCAGTTTGATAATTCTTCGGGCAATGTCGGTTACTTTGGTTTATCTGCGGATCTCCTCATTTTTGATTCGATCACGCAGGGAAACTCCGAGCATAGAGTTTCCTCTCCATTGCCCTTTGAGTAACTTTGAGTTTTTTAGTTTCATTGTAAATAGATATCCAAAGATAACTATATCCAAAAATACATTTTTTTGTTTTTTTTTTGTCTGTCTCTGTTTGTTCCGGATAATCTCCGGAACGGCTTGACCAATTTTGACGGAACTTATTTTTGTTAGATAGTTAAAGTTACTCCGTTAATTTTTCAGAAAATAATTAGCGTTCCTCGTAAAAACATTAAGACTCATGGAATTTTGAATATAATCCGGTTCAATTCACAGTTTTATTGCCAGGTATTTATTTGAATTTGTGAGAAATATCTATGCTTAATGTTAGTAGCATAACATTTTCTGGGAAATAGAGACCCGAAAAAAAAATTGAAAATTCAGTGAAGAATATATGAAATGCGGGCACACCGCTAGTCTAAAATAAGCAAAGTACATACCCGTTTTCCCATTGGTGGGTACGTAACACTAGATCGACCCCTTATCTGACAAATGAAATGTGTATCTAAAAGTACGGGATCGGTACAACTTCTTGTAGGGTGAAATGGTGATCTGCAAACAATAATCTAATTAAAATGTCCATTTAATTAATCGTTTATCAAAATTTTGCGATAGTTAGGGATATGGGAATAGATATTAGAATCATTATAACTCGTTTATTAAAATGTAATTTATTACATTATTTACGTTTCTTTGTTTTAAGGATATTATTAGACCCAATATTTAACAATCCGTTACTTGTTTTATATCTAAAATATCTTTAAGCCAAATTACATTTATATATTAAATAGTCATTTTTAACAGTGTTTTAGGACATTATATTTTGTTTATAGCTGGTATATAGAAAAAGTCTAAAGAAGACCCACAAAATAATCCACTCCTAGAATTGCAAAGTATTATCAGCATATTAATCAATAAGTTTTAATAAGTTTTTTTTATAAGGTATAGGCTCAGTACTTTGACCACAATCTCACCCGATGTTAAGTGACGATGTGGTTCAAGATGGTAAACACACTAAGCTTGGATGTTCTGGTTCTCAAGCGATGCTGTTGAAACACACCTATTGTTACTTGAGGGTGGTAGCTACCTTTCAGATATTATTTCAAAATACCCTACCGCCTCAGTTCAGGCTGATTTTAGGGTTCGATAGCTTTCTACATTGTAATTTTTATACTAATCAAAATAAAACAGGAATCCTATAATTATTTGCAATAAATATTCTGCTAATTCATAAAGCATAGTTTAAAAAAAAAGTGTAATTTACATGTAAAAATATTTCTAAAATGATTTGCAATCAACAAACAAACAAAAAAATTGCTTTAGTTTCGATTCATCCGATCTCTTCATCTGCTGAGACACGTATCGTTTCGTGGAATATGAATGAGTCATTTGTCAATGTACCTCGTGTTCCTATATGTAATTCGAGGCGAAAGTGTCAACGACAAGGAATTAAAACCAAGTCAGGATATTCTTTGTTACTGATGAGGTATTATGTGCGTTTTGTTCATTCGTCGTTACTGACTGAAGAATGGTTAGTAATTGAGTTTAGTTTAGCCATTAGTAATTTAAATTTAAGTACTAAACATATTGTGTAAACACGTCGCCAAGAAAGACGGAAAACGGAACTAACAAAGTTCCTCGATGTTTCCGAGGTTGTCTTATTTGCTTACCTTTGTCTCGTAATTGACTTTTGAGAACTTATGGTCTCACGGTGAATATTACTATTAACGTTTATTATTTTATTCATATTCAATAACTGTTCGACATATGTAAGTTTTATAGGAATAATCAATATTGTCTTAATTCTAAATTTTGGCTCGAAACTAGAATCAATGAAATTGAATGAATTGAATTTCGTTAATACTCTCAGAAACCACTTGTTAAATATAGTTCTGCATATAATCAATGATTGATATCTATCTAATTTGTATAAATCAATGTGCAGGTTTGTATCAAAGGACGATGGCCAATATTTTCGTAGTGTTATACATTTTACAAGGTTTAAATTTGTAGAACAAGGCGAGTGTGACTGGGCAAGCTAGTACGGATCGTCCTTGGCGAACATATGTATCTCGACGAGATTGAGGACGTTTTGGAGAAACACTAGTGGAATGGAGAAACACTACTTATGAAAGTAGAAGACACGAAAGAAGTGTGTCAGGATCGTAGCAAGTGGTAGGATATTGTCCTCTGCCTACCCTTATGGGAAAGACCCGTGACGATATGTGTGTATATAATAAATTTTACCACCGCGTATTTCTAACACAATTATATTATACAGCTCTCTCCTGACTAAATCTTAATATTTTCTAACGTATTCGTAAATAAATATTAAGCATAGTTGTAATATTAATACGCTAAAAATATATTTGAAAAGTAATGTTGTATCGAAATATTTAAAATTGTAATGATCATAACAAACAATTATACAAAAGACTTAATATGCAACGTTACTATAATAAAACTATGAAGGGTACTAAAATGAATTATTCTATCAGAGATATTATTAAACATAAAAAAATCAATTAATCTCCCTCTCAGAAAACAATATTATATAGCGGGGTAACTATGTACATATGTATGTCTACGTTGGAGCGAAGCAGGCCCCACGCGCGGGTAAGCGCACACACGCGCATTAACAACGTGCGTGTCGGGGCGACAGCTGCAGAACTCGAATCCGACCATGTGGCTCTCAAACTTTTTTACAAAGTTAACTGATGCGTTACACTTACGAAAAATATATTGTTTTATTTAGCATGCATATTTGTAAATTTTAATTCATGTTGTCACATCACCGTACAATTTCTTAATAATAAAATTTATTAATCATTTTACATGTTTTTCTGATAATTCATCATTAAACTATTAATTATTAAAATAACTAATAAGTGCTATATCTATAAAACGAAAAATTAATTTCACAAAGTCTTTTATATACAAGTCACTTTTTATTAACTATGTAAATAGTCATATTTAAACGATTTCGGTACACTTTCGATTCTGTAAAAGTTTAAATTTCAAGTACTTTATTATTATAATCTCGCCTAACAACATACAACAAACATTCATTAGAACAATATAAAACGAAAAATTTGATAGGCATGTAAAATTGTAAAAATCGATTAAATCATTCACACAGAAACAAGTTGCGTTTTGTTCTAATAATATTACATTTATTTATACAATAAATATCGAGTACAATGAACGGACGTGGTTCGCCTTGAAAACTTGTGTATTGAAGATCACGGTGAAAAATGAAGGAAAAAAAACTCGCCTCACAAGATGTAACGATTCCGAGAGTTTTAACTAAGCTAATATTTTATTATATGGAATTTTCCTGCAAATTTCTGCATTCTAATTCCATTATTATCAGATTTAATCGTCATTTATCATACATTAAACAATTACTAAAATCCCCTTCGATTAACGTCATAAATTGACCTCTTAAAATCTTATTAACTGTAATATATGTATAATATTTATTTGAAAGTTATTTTAATAAACATTTCTTCAGAAAATTTATCTTCTCATTTAATAATTATTTTATTGTATTAGACAATTGGCATTTACATTTATATTTTCATTTAAGCTCGTCCATACGACAGGTTTCGTTATGTACCAGCTCTAAACGATTATTTAACACGAGGCTAATTATCACGACTATTGTAACATGAAAATTAGGTAGGTGGATAAATTTTTAGGCGAACATATCTATTAAAAAGTTTTTTTCAAAGATTAAATTAACATTACTCACAATTCTCTATTATCAGGAATGCTGATGCAAGCGGTGACACATACTTTAGCCGTCTAATTAATGAAGAGGCAAATTTGTGCGAATTAGTGAAATATCACAAACACTCACAATGATTTTTCACCCTATGCTTTAATTGGAGAAGCTAGTGCACAGTCCTAAAATTTTACGTAATAATACCATGGTTGTCATGTCTAACATAGACTGTGTAATATTATAATGTGTCTTCCATAATGAAGTTTGCTTTACACTTAATAAACTTTCTATTTCATTAATAATTTTGCGATTTAATAACGATAGTTAGTTGCATAATGTCACTTACATAAAGCTATTATTCCTTGGTAACAATGTTGTAAATGTTAAAAGAACCATAAATCTATAGTTTCAAGTTGTATACGTCTACTACTGAGTGTTCAACCTAAAATAATGGTTATTGAAGTAGTGAGCCGAAAATCTCGCTTTCGTTTTCGAGTCAACTCGGGATCAAACTCGGTTTGCTGACGTAAATTTATGGTAAGTCGAGTTATGGTTTTCGACAGCACTATAAATAGAAAGTATTATAAAACAGTTTCAAATATTATGACAGCTAATAAAAATTTTCTTTCTTTTTTATATGCTCGTCACTTGAAAATAAAATTGATGTAAGTAAAATAGTATTACTGTTTTCTTTTGGAAATAAATGTTCATGATCATCTTATATAATTATACGAGTATAAACATGATACGTAATTACGTATCCATTTATAAACATAAATGTATCAAAAGTCTGTGTACAAAAATTTCAAATATTCGAAATTGTAGGCACCAACTAGTAAAATACATAGTAATAAATATCTCTGTATTGAACATGCCAATGAAATCACAACTTTACGGGCTTTTATATCTATCTAATCTATCTATCTAATAGTTTGGTTTGATCGTCAAACAATGAATATTAATATAATTTTATTGGTATATAGTAATTTCAAATATAAAGCCCTCAAAATTGGACGTTTAATTTAATAATAATATAGAATAACTTAAAGATATTGAATAGATTTTGATCCCTTTACGTTAACTTTTGATTTAGGACTCTACAATAATATTGTAATACAGGAAAGTTTACAACGCTTTCATATACAATACGAGTTCAAAAACAAATTAGCGCACTAAAACAATCAAAAAATTATTAGGTTTGTGTAAGTTTAATCTCTGCGTATAACATTAAAAGTTTGAGAACCTTATCGAGACCAATAATATTTAGGGTTCTTTTTTGTTGTAGTGATCTCGTCCGTAACGTATGGGTGCCATTGCCGGCGGTTCTAGGTTTTTTTTTTCAAAACTTGACCCCACGTTCAGTTATGATTCGTACGTCGACGCGAGCGGTTGTGTATCCGCTTTCGTTTTGAATTCTAGTCATCGTGTCCAAAATTTTTTTTGCTAGTTTTACGACTAATGTAACCTAAATTTGAGTTAGCGTGTGTTCTTAGATATATAGGCAGTTTATTATAGGTTGTGTGTTTATCTTTAAAAGTTTTTAATAAGTTACGAAATAATTCAATTTTAATGAACGGATTTGGTTTGCTTTGGTAAGTTTATTTATTTATGATTTGTTTCTTTCACAAATTTAATATTTATTAAAAAAATTGCTATTATTATACGTTTAAATTTAGATCTTTTAACTTTATTTTATCTTTTCGTTTGTTTTGTCAATGGTTATCAAAAATAACCAACATCTTCACCACAACATAGATTCAAATATTTGATCAAACTTAAATATAACTTGATTTACCTTTTTGTATAAAATATTTTTTAAAAAAAAACATTTGTTTCTTTTACCATTGTAACAGTGTATCTAGAAAAGTATGTTTATTTTTTATACTTAAGTCTTATATAACTATGATATGCTTTGTCCATTAACACCCACTTGACTACTTAAATTAGAGTCTAATATTTATCGATAAATATCTATGTATCATCCTTTTGATGACATTACATACGATGCAAATTTTTTCAATAGGCATTTACACTTTTGATGATCTTTTTATAACACTGGGAAATTTATAAATTAGTAACGATAACAAAAAAAAAACGAATCCTAACCGTTTCGCAACTATAATAGCACATGACCGCTGGAACCAGTTATTTTATGATACCAAAACTGTTCTAATCAGTCACGCTTGTCATTAAATATTACATTCGTATCTTCAAGGCGATTTACGTTGAAATATACTCACTTGGGCCACTTAGTTTTGAAGGTTCGCTAAGGACGTGACATATTTTCGGCGCGAACGTTACTCGAGTCTGGTATAGCGCTTTAACCTTGATTGGGTCGGCAGATACGTTGCATTGTTAAACCACTTTCGCTTCCTACACGCCCACTATCTGTCTGTGTATGTATATAATATACCTTCGTTATGATTGCACTCGTTTTGCAATGCATTACTAGTTAGACTGTGCAATATGTAACTTCACGTCCGTAATTTACTGTTAAGGAGACGACGATCAAGTCTGAAATCAAGTGTTTTTTATTTGTAGCAATTTCTGTATTTGGTAATTTGTACGCATCAATTCAGTTATTTATGTTGTTATTCGCATCTAATCTACATTATTTTATGTTACCATTTCATTACAAGTTACATACATCACTTGAAAACTTCTTATTTATGCAAGGATCAAACTCAAAATTACTAGACGCAATAATAGGAACCTACACAGGGTCACCAATGGATGTTACTAAATCTATTTTATTATATTTGCTTAAATAAAATTATATATAGGTACCTATCACTAGCTAATAGCCGCCCAGTTGTTTAATGTAAATGAAGGGTTAATGTAACTCACCAGAGCTATAAAAGGCAGTAACTTAATATGTTCATTTTCTTAGGAAAATATATTTCTATGCCGATTTATATTTAATTCGGTATAGTCATTTAAAGAGTTACTGAGTAAAAATATTCACATTTATCGTGATATATATATACATATGTATATAATCTCGTATCACAATGTTTGTCCGCGATAGACTCCGAAGTGTGCTCCAACATAAAGGGGCCTTAATTTGTTTACGTAAAATTAAAATATTTTTATAGGATAAAGTAACTCGCCCGGAGAATTCCAGGTAGAACAGCTAGTATACATAGGAATGTACGTGACAGGCTCGAATTCCCACACTTGCAAGTGGATCTCAGATAAAACTCATCCGTTTGAGTACTTACCATAAAGGGTGTCGCAGGCGTACGTTGACCTTTTCCCTTAAAATCATTTCAATTTCTATCTGATTTTAGTACACTTTGAAATTTGCCACACTTTACATATAATTATTTCCGCAAATAACGACGTGAACACGAAAATGTCCTTTAATTTTTTTGCATAGATTTTTGTATCTTTAAATAACTACAAGTTACTTCTAATTCCAGAAAATAAATAGCTCTTTATTGATACGTAATCATTCTGTATAGTTTTGTAGTTCTTATCAATAGAAACTAATTGTAAGCACATAGTTTATGTGTTCTATGTGTAATAACCTTTTTTTTTACAATAACAAAAGCGAAATCGCAGGCGAAACTTAGTAGATTATAAAGTATGAAAATATTGACGAACGCTGTGGCGAAGCAATTATATCAGACGAGTTCGTGTGGCTTACTGAAATCTGAATTCTGAATAATAAATCCTTTGAGTTTTGATAACAATTGAACATAGTAAGTAAAGCGGAGCGATGAGCGTATATATTAACGTCACTTACCATATTAAATTATATGAACGATATTGTGTGTGGTGGCGGCTAAGAATTGTACCACTCCATATTTTCCCGAAGATGTCGTAAAAGGCGACTAAGGGATAGTAAATAAACCAGGGGATGGGCAGCAGCATGCTCTGCGTACCACAAACACCTGTTGCAATCGCCGAACCCGGCTTCCAAGCTTGGCGATTATGGCAATTCCCCCTTTTTTAGGTGAGATCTATGTCCTGCGGTGGACGTATTGGGCTGTCTTTCGGTTGAATTAATTGTATTTATTATCAAAATTAAAATCAAGGCTTATTGAATATGTGTCTAATATCCCTAAATTCAAGCGAGACTGAAAGCATTTTTTGAAATGCTATAAATATTTAAAAAATCACATTATTAGTAGAACATTTTCCGCTTAATTTATATAATAAATCAGTCACCTTCTCGTTACAAAGTTGGAACTTACTAATAACTATTTGAACAATCACGTGATAGAAGTCTCCCACGCTATCCCGGGATTTCGTTCCGACCGCATTTCAATTGTTTAATTTGTTGGGATAGTCCGTTAGCGCCTTAATTACGCTCTATTGGTGTGAAATGTTTGCAAGCTTTGTCATCAATGTTTGACTTTTGTCCAACTTAGTATAATAAATAATAGATAAAACATACCACTCATATTTGTACATTTTGTCTTGAATCTTTTTCACAACATACTGCTTGTCAAAATTTGATTTACGTATTTTTAACTAAAATATTGGAAGTTATATAACTCGTGTTAAACGTACTCCTTTGTTTCATTTATCAATAATTATTCTGTTTAATTTTACCAATTCCAATGCCAATTTACCAATTAAATCAAAATAAAAATGTATAATTCGGATAATCCGTACTTAATGAATGCTTACGAAAATAAAGGTTTTTTTTAAATGGACGACGAAACGCTGGTGACCAGAAGGGCGACCTTTACAGCTTCACCGAACTTTTAACCCCTTGAGCACTAACCTGGCGTATACGCCAGTTTTTCCATTGTTTTCCTATTGTCTAATTTTTATGAGTAATCGACATATTAAGGACAGGAAAGCCACATACACCGGACATAATGTTTTGCCACCGGATCAGAAAGTAATACTTTACATGTTTGATGTATGAGAACGAAATAAAAGAAATATTATCTTCTCCTCGATCTATCTCTCTCTCACTCTATCTATCTCTCTCTCACTCGATCTGTTCTGAAGTAAAACTATTTGTCTACAACATTCCACTTTATATAACGTAAAGACAGCAGTGGCGTTTCACCCTGTGGTCTTGTTACTAACGTGAGTGGGTCAAGGCATTTGTCATTGGCATTCTTTTGTAGTTTACGTGTAACTTTGCAGAGCTCTACTTTGAATTTTCTTTACTCACGTCTCGCAGCTCGAGGACGACTCGAGCGTGCCGCGGTGGTGGTACCTCTGGTGTCGTCAAATCTCCTCGAAATATTACTACGAAGTCGTCAGAGCTGGCACTACGAAGTATAAGTTTAAAAATGGTTTTATTATACTTACAAACTTGAGAGACAGGTAGAAGTACAAAGACGTGATGTTTGAATAAATAAACGATTGGTGGAGTTTATTCGCAATTCGTTTACTCATATTACGTAATCAGTTTTAATTTAATACATAATAATCGAATAGGTTGACAGTGAAAGGATAGAACTTGATAAACCTGATCGATCGTTCAAAAAATGTTCTTGTCTATCAGGAAAGCGTAAAAAATGTGTAGCGGTATGATGACATTATCAATATTTAGTGTGGGCTGATGTGGCTTTAGGAATACAGTAGTACTCCTAAAGTTTTACATTTTTATAAAAGTTCCTGGCGGTAAATAATAGCAAAATGTGGAGTTATAAAATTGCTTTATTTTTTCTTTATTTCGAGTAAGTATAATTTGTAAATGTAAATTAGTTGTAGGTAGTACAAATGGAAAATGTAACAGCTTATATTTTTAGATAAAAGTACTTATTTCTTTAAAACTATGTTGCCACGTTTACTGACTATTTATTAACTCCAATGAACGTGAGAAGAGTCGAGTTTATTTACGGTTTTAAGAATACTAACTTATTTTAAAACGTGCGTTTTAAAGCTTTCTCAAACATCAAATGTTATATTGTTCCTATTTAAGTAATACCAAGAAAGCGTTACCTGTGGCGATTGTTAAAGTAAAAACTGTTGTTCTGTTCAAACAGAATGTTCACTTCGATCAGGTAGAAACCGTTTATATAAACGTATACGCATTTCGTATACATTTGTATTATGTCAAAATTTAAATAACTCGGGTAATTCTTTTAAAACATTTATAACCGAAAATGAATATGTTTATAAAAGTAACGAAATAATGATTTTATATTTAAAAGACATAATGAAAGAAATGATGTGGTTTTTTTTTGTTGAATTAATTTACCGCTATATTTATTTAAATATATTGTTGAAATATAGTCGTTATTTCCAAATTTATATGGAATTTTTCCATCTCTTAGTATATAAAACGTGGTTGGTATTTTGCTCCTAACGCTTATTTGTTACCTAAGGGAGGGAATGTAATGTTTTTACAGTTAACTTTTTTTTTAATTTACTTTATAAATGTATATGAAAATATAAACAGAGTTTTGTTTTCACCATAAATCAACATATCTAATTAACTTTAAAACCATTTGCAAATGCGAACCTCTTGTGAATTGCATCATAAATTTCAATGCAGATTGTAAGGATATCGACAAAGGCATTGGATGCCTAAAGGTTAATGAACGGATAAAAAAAAATCATTGTCGACTTTACTTTAAACTCGATGACATTTTATATTGCGAGAAGCTTAATCGCGGTTTCGCACGTATGTCACAAGTATTATATATTTAAACTTGCGAGAGGCAAACAACAAAAGTTTTAGTAAGAGAGTTCACATACAAACCGAACAAAATACTCTAATAGCCATCTAATTACTCTATATACATTTGTTTAAAAAAAACGGATTTCGACGAGTCTATACTTTATTATACCTAACTCAATCATACAAACGGCAAGAAGCCTTTTCAACTAAAGCTACTGCTGTATTTATAGTCATTATATTTTATTGCCGAAATAATATTTGACGGTTTTAACAAAACATATTATTTTTAAATCCAAATGAAAAGGTGTTAAGTAAAAATTTCACACGCGTTTTTTTTTTGTAATACTTTAAAATCGATGCGTATATAAAGTTACCTGGGAAACGATTTCTTATTATACTGTGTAATTTAAGATCAAAAGAAGATAAAAAAAATATTTGCGATCGAGGACTCGCGTGTTTAAATATTTTGTAAGTAGATATTGAATATAATTTCGAATTTGAATATAAAATGATGACTTTTATAAATATATATATAATTATCAAATATCATATGAATTGTTATTAATTTGTCACATTTTTTCAAAGACAAAGGTTACAACTAAATTGTATAGGGTTTTATAATTTATACGATTTAAATTATGTTTTCATTTATAGTTATATACTAATGATTCATATTATGGAAGTTGTTTTTAATTTTATGTAAACTGCTTTGAAATCAGTATTATTTTTTCATATAACTTATCAAGCAAGCGTTCCCAAACGTAATTATGTGTAAAACGGGTTATTGGCGCAGCTATTTACGGTGGAGACTACTGGAGCTAAACCAATTACTATCCAATATGGTACACTTATACTGTGCCCTAGTAACGAGGGTGGGTGGTTACCGTCGATGACGTCAGAACTCGACTATCAAAATTTGTATGCTGAAATTTTACTGATTTGATTACTTACAGTAAATGTACGATAATATTAAGTAACTTATCGAGACATTGTTAATAACATAATTTGTAATAGATATCGATCTTAAAATCAACGAAATCAAAATATAATACTTAACATATATATTTAAATTTCTTATCGTAATTAATTAAAATATCAAATATCGCATTATAATTTGTTCTAAAACCATGGGTTCTCGGTCACACATAATAAATAAATTATATAAAAAAACATAATAACTATTATACGTACAGGTTTTGGAATATATTTCTCTCTTTTTTTCAATAAGAAATATAAAAGTAAAAGAATTCTCACGAATTCACAAATAACAACAACTAATATACAAATTAGGATCTCAGATTGAATGGTGCGTTTAAAAAAATGCGTATAACCGTTAAAACTATTAAATCTATTTCTTATTGTGTAGTGAAGAATTTAAAATTCCCCTATATTTACTATCCCCCTATATGTTTTCTATGAATTCTCACGATCAGGTGTAACGTATGTGCACACAATGGTTTCTCAAGGGACCTGTCTACTGCGTCTTCAAGATGGCGGCGAGTAACGGTTTCTGTTTGTTCTTTGTTCAAATTTCATGACCTTTTATTTAGTTAGGAATGTTTTGTGCTGGTAATAGGACTTCAGGGTGGCCAATATTTACCTTTGTTGACTTTTCCATAGACGTACAGTATAATATATAACAATAATGTAGTTTATTTCTATAACGAATTGCAAATAGAATCGATGAAATGTTATTATTATTCATTCTACACTAAAACATTACATACGTCACGATGGTTATTTTATATTATAACGTTCACAATAGTGTTAAATAAGTGTTTCAGTACATTATATTCATTGACCTCTGCGTTTTATGTTTATCATTAATTCATAATGCTTAAAACATTGGTTATAAACTAGCTCACTTTGTTGAAAATATGCAGGAAGTAAGATTTAATTATTCTGTAGAATATTTTTTTCTTAACTCAACTGAACATTAAGAGTACGTGACTAATGAAATGAAAATTACTGCGGGTTGAAAAAATTCTACTTCAGTTCATTCTCAATACGAATTTATATTCTGCTTGCTTTTTTTTTACAGATACCCTAACTGAGTAGCTTTTAATACTGGCTTGAAGCCAATATTCGTGGAGAAAAAAATTACGTCGTTAAATTAATTTAAAAACTGAAATCATATAAAAAAAAAATCAGTAAATCTTATTAGCTTGACAACTACACGATACGAATATTTTATTAAAATACATTATTCTTTATGCTCATTCAAAGAACATTTCCAATGATATATTAAATACAAGATTGTATAGAATATAAAAGAAATTGTATTTACTTACTTACTTACTTCAATAATAAAACTTAAAACGACGGGAGTGTTTCGTTTTTAAAAATAATAAAAAGTACGATCGGTCGGGGAAAAAGTTTCTTCGCATTTATATGAAAAAATCAAGACTTTTATTAAATAGTTACTGCCATGTTGTAGGTAGTGCCATGATCCCGTTGCTGTAGAAATTTTGGGACTTCTGATTTAAAAAAAAAAAAACGCGACAAGTAGTTTTGGCAGTCCTCTTGAGGTTAACCCTGATACTGCCTAAAGAATTTTCAAAAGACCGAAACAAGTGGAAATCTGAATTTGCAAGGTATTTCTCTCTCCAGCCAAATTCTCAAATTTTTGCTAAATAATTAAAAATGTATGTGGTCTAGGGTTATCGTGATGAAAGATCACACCCTTTCTATTAATTAATTATGATTTAATTCCGGCTGGTTTCTCTCAATTTCTTGCTTGAATCTCATTAATTGCTGGCAGTAGAGATCCGAATCAATGGTTTGTCCGGTGGTAAAAGCTTATAGTGAACAATGCCCCTCCAATCCCGTCATACGCACAGCATCACCTTATTACGAGTTAACCCAGGTTTTGCCACAGTCTGAAGCCTGACCGACCTTTGACCGCGACCTGTTTTTGCACGTTATTCTCGTACGTGGTCCACATTTCATCACCAGTTATCAATCTTTTCAAAAACGGTTCGGTTTAATTACGGCTCAATTAAAAATCGCAAATGAGTACACTGTTCATTAAGTTTCTTTCAGTGAATTCGAGTGGCACACAAATATCGAGCTTTTTGTGTACCTAACTTTTTAAATGGATCAAAAGTGTTTGTGATCAATTCCCAGTTCTTCAGCTATGTCGTAACTACTGATGTGCCGATCTTGCTCCACTTTTTTAAAAATGGCGTCCACTTTATCCGTAATAGAGCGACCAGAGCGAGATGCATCCTTGATATCAAAATTCCCTCTATGATACTCATTCTGATACTGCATTGGTCCATAAACGTCACAAATTTTTTTCGTTGTTTCAATGGCACTTTTCCTTTTTTTGTAATAAAATTTTAAAGTGCATCGAATTTCTTCCTTAGATACATTTATTTTGACAGAAAGAAAAACAAAAAGAAAAATAGGAACAACATTTTAGTAATTTTTTTCATTTTTTTTTAAATGTAACCTTTTTAATGTCATCAAAACCAACCAGATACAAATATTACAGCCAAAGATATTTTATTACAAGTTTATACATGCTATATGCGAAAATACTTTTCCCCGACCTATTATATTTATCACGTCATTAAAAAATGCGTTACGCAAACACCCCCGGCTGACGTCTACCACCCAATAGGGCGCAACTCTGCAATAAACCACCCGAAACTTAACAATATCACGCTTACGTGCTTAGGAGCTGTTAAATTATATGGACAAAATATTGGATGGGCGAAGAAAATGTGTTTTATAAAAATTTGATGTGATAAATAAATGTGTTGATTAATCCAAAACTGGAAATAAGGAAAAAGTTTTAGTGCTTATAACGAGCATGAAAAGTAAATAAAAAATTTGTATCACTTGCTATATACATAATACTACCATTATCTAGGAATACACAATACCCACGTTCCTGTCGATGACATCCACACCGACCTTTCATAATACTATAGTTGATATCATTGTCATAACCATACAAACGGACACGAGCAAGTACAATATAAAATTTTCAAAGTGACGCAAGCGTATAAAACCGCTTGTGGAAATATTATGCGATTTAATTTATTGTAATCGTTTTTTATATGAATTAAATAACTCAAAAACAAATTGTATTGTAGACCAGGAACTCTGGATTGATGTCGCAGGGTTTATGATGTGGTTAACGTTCCAACAAAGGAAAATGCTACAGAACAGGTTTACTAGTAAAGATAAAAACAAAATGGCATCTATTCTAACTGCGATTTGGCATATAAATAACATTAAATTTAAAAAAAAAATCAACTTTATTATAAAATTCTAAATTCGTGCCTGATTCGACACAAATGTAAAGTATAGCTAAATTTATACAACCGTGAATACAATTCGCCTTTGCAAGGCCGCGCGTCGCTTTGTCCAAATTTTAATTGGGGGACCCCTGTCTTTGCCATCGTCGGACCAAAAATTTATTGCATGTATTGTGGATTTTAGTAAAAGTAAAACTAGTAATCTTTATAATACAATTTAATTTATTAACAAAAAAAACTTTACATTAATTCAATATAACCCACTTCAAAAAGGACGAGGTTCGCAATTCGTTTGTATGTCTTTTTTGTGTGTGTGCTTTTTACGTTATCTCTCCGTCAATTGTGGACCGACTTGTAGCTTTTTTTTGTTTCGAAGGAGTACGCTCTCGATGTTATCCCATTGTCTCAGGTCAGAATCTAATCAGTAGATCTCAGGGAAATCGAGAGCAAATCTCGAATATTATAGACACTTACAAATGTTTCATATATTTGTCTCTAAAGCTATCGAAGGATAGAAGTAAACAAAAATAGATTAATAAAATAATTATTTATAGATTTCTTATTGTTGTATTACTACGGGTTAACGTTGAAAACCCCCGCTATTTATTAAAAACTCATTAATAATTGAGCTCATTAAAATAACATTGGCACATATTTTGTATGTACAAACAAATACTTAACTGTAATCTTATCAGAATAGAAAGGCGGGAATACAAATATACCCCCTTACTGCCTTATGTCACGACAACTAGCCGTTTACGTCCCAAAGGGTTTTGCATATTAAAATTAAATAGCATACTAAAGTTAATTAACTATTTAATTTCATATCCGGTATCCATACTTAGAACTATTATATATAATATGTATAACGCGCTATGTCGTAGGTATATTTTTGTTCAAGGTTTTATACATGTAATAATAATACAACTTCATTGTTCTATAATGAAATTATAATTTTAAAAAAATACAACGTAGTTCGATACTAAAATATTTAAATTAAATTAAAGATACGTCATAAAACATAGAACTGATTGCGAATATAAAAAAAATAAAACAAGGTATGATAAAAATTCTTTCATTCAATAAATAAGATTTACGGTTGCCGTGGAAACGTGTTTGCATAAATGTTATGAACCTGTTTTATAATGGTGTAATATAACTGCTACTACATGGCCATATAACTACCATAATTACATTGTAGTATTACGATCTAAAATATGTAGTTGGCAACACTTTCCAGTATACGTTTATTAGTTTAGTTTAGTTGTGCCTACTGAAAGAAAACTATGAGATACACTGGTCTGAATTCTTTACAAACAGACTTCAAAAAGAGGAGGTTATCAATTTGTCTGTATGTAATTTTTTTTGTATGTTAGTTACTCGATTTCTCTGTGAACCGATTTGCAATACATACATACATACATGCACACGTGTTTCATATATTCGTTTCCAAAGCTATGAAGTAGGTTTCACAGCTACACTAAAAGTACATTCTTAAACTAAAAAGTAGAAAATAAAACTATTTTAATTAAAACATAATCGACTTCAAAAGAATAAACTACAAGACACTAAAAAGTCAATAAATAATTAATTTATTAATCTGCTTCATTAACTTTGGAGTCTATGCCAGCTAGAGTTAACCAATGTACTCATTTACAAATCGAAATAACTGCCTAAACTTTTCACAATTACATATAAGCTAAATAAAGGAATAGGGTGATTTTAAAGAACAATTAATCAAAAATGAATATAATTAGCGACGTACATTTACACCACTTTGTTATCCGTAAGTTGGAATCGATTTCCAAATTAACAAAGCAGAATAACAAAGTATTTATTTATTGACTTATTACTGCGTTTTTATAGTTTATCCTTTTGAAGGCGGTTTTGTCTTTAATTAAAAAAGTTTTTATATTTATAAGACTCGCAAATTACAAATCGAACCGAACTCCAAAAAAACTAAATCATTTTTTACTTATAAAATCAACTGTACCGCCAAAATTATTTAGTAAAAATATGGAATGTCTATAATAAAGTGGCACGTTCAATAAATTACTTTCCCGTAATATTGTCATCAATCTTTGTTAACGGAAGAGTACTTATTATAATAATGTTTAATACTTTTGACCTTAAGACATTTTTAGGGTGAAACCCCGTTAGCTTCTTGTTCTATGCGACGCTGATTGTAATTTATCACTTCGGGGACCTTTGGAAATTATGATAACATCCAAAGTAATAACTGTCAGAAGTTTGTAACTTTTCAGCCGTCAAACGGGTTACCGCGCTACACCTGGGATGAAGTTAACGTAACTTTTTTTAAAGATCTCTCGTTTAATTATTAGATTATACAGCAACAGAATTAATAATTAATCCCATGAAGTAATTCCTCATGATTTGAGCAAAGTTGCATTATCTACCTAACAATAGAATTTAGTTAAAACAACATTCAGTACAGGTTTCATTCAATGCGATTTTACAGTTATATTATATATATTATGTATTTGCACAATTAGTAAGTTTTTTAGAAATTTGGTAACTAACGTCTGTAATTTTGAATATGTAAAATTATTTTACCATTATTTTCTTTTACTTAAATATTTTTTAAGCCCTATATTCCTATTTTTACTGTAATAAATATAAATACTTAATTACTAAATACTTCTCAACTACTACTACTCTTCAACTGTTACATCTATACTAATATAATAAAGAAGATTTTTTGTAAGTAACTTAAAAACGACTGGACCGATTTGGTATGGAGATAGTTTGAAATCCAGGGAGTGACAGGAAATAGTTTTTATTCCGAAAATTCCACGAGTAAAACCGCGGAGAGCTGCTAGTAATATAATAAACTGTAATAATGAGTTTGTTTATTTCGCGCGACTTTATGGTGTAACTATTTGAAAGTAAAATAATATAAGTATATTCATTAATTATTATCGATAGAAGTAAATTTTATTTGAATTTTTAATAAAGTCTTGTCATAAATATTTTGTAGATTTAACATGAAAATCATTTCTGTTTTTAAAAAAACACTGTCATAAATATAAATGCGTTTTAGAAACAAAGTAATCCTACTCCATAATTTTTTTTTCTAACCCACGGGAAACCGTCGCTGATAAAAGGGGAAATATATGAGGTATTTTAGGGCGAACCTAGAACCACGATTAACGTCAAAACGGACGTGCTTAGTCGTTCCATCACGTTGGAGATGGCTGATAAAACATGGTGAACGACACAGTATTTAAATCATGCTCCGTAAACGGACTTCCCTTTCCACGACCAGAATATGTTGAATCCAGACAACGACGTTCTTTCATTACGAATAGGTTTTTATTCTATGGTAAAATTGCGGTTACAATTTCAAACAAGGATCATTTTAGCTAGTTCTTTTTCGGAGTTCAGCGTTTACAGAGTAGATTAATTATTTTTTTAAATTTAAATGGTTACGTTTGTTTGTTTCGAAATCTCCTATTTGCAAGTTAGATTTTTTTAGAGTTTGGTAGATTTTTTTCCTATAAGTACCTGTCTACGAAAAGTTTTCGAGCCTTTTGCTAGATGGCGATATTAGTGTCTGTAAATATAAAAATGATTATTTGTATATTTGGATCTACATTTCGTGATTTTATTGGTACAAAACTGATTCAGGTTTCCTAGATTAGGCAGTATTCTGAAATTGAGTCATAAATTTAGAATGTATTAATAACCTCTACAGCGCCATCTATTGATTTATGACATAACTAACAATCATTTTTTGACCAAATAAAATGTTATTTGAATATGACTTCAATTATTCAAGTTATTCAGTAGATACACTGTGATTAATAAACTCACAGACTATTTAACTTGTTACTAGAGTAATGTAAATAATTGAAATATCATTTCCGCTAAATTAATATTACGTTGCTGATTAATTATGTTTCTGTCATGCTTACAAGTACGAATAATAAAATTTACGCAATATTATCATATTTTATGAAATTCCCATGTATTCATTTGCATTTTATCTTGTAACAATTAAAATAAACCAGCAAATACTTGTCATATAAATATTTCGAAACATGCACAGATTAATAATTATCGGACGTAATTTGATGTTGTTCGAATTATTTTATAACTTAATATGTATCTCGATATAAACATTTTTTCTGATTTCAAATTAGATTAGCAACTATTTTATCTATTTACTGATCACAAAAATATAATAATTATTAACATAACATAAGCTCACGCCTGTTGTCCCCGAAGGGTTAGGCAGAGGTGAAATAGCGAAGTACACCATCCACATTTCGCCGAGCTTAGTTCCGTCCCAGATGTAACAGGGGGCGAGCCTGTCGCCAAATCGGGCACAAATTACAAACTCCGGGATGATACTGAGTAGAAAACCCCAATACCACTTGACCCGACCCGGGGATCGAACCCGAGACCTTAGAACGGCAGTCGCACCGTAATAAAACTGCGCCAACGAGGCAGTTTGTTAAAAAGTGGGAAGGCAAACAAAAACTTCCTAATTCATCATTCCAACTGCTTTATCAATGACGTCTATATATGCCTAGGCATAAAGATTTGTTTTATGTCGACCATAATGCATCATTAAATAAATATTCATCAATCATTGATTTAGGATTGAATTATAATGTTATTAATTAGTTTATTTACACAATTAGTTTCATGTTATAACAGAACAATGAAACAAGAAAAAAGAAATCAGGTATTTCGTAATTGTTCAACCGAATATTCTCGAACATTTCTAATGTTCGAAAAGCGATAATTCAAAGTTACGCTCGATATAAGTTTTTCAATTCGGTAGCTATAGATCGTGAAGATAGCGTCCGGGTAGAGAGAGGCGACTCCATGAGAACTTACCGCCCGGTATATTATCGAATTTTATTGATATTTATTATCGATGTAAGATAGCGGACAGAGGCGTACTATAGGGGAATTTAGCAGGCTCAGTTAGTTTCAATGTCTGCTTCAATTAACTTAAAAAAACTGTAAATATAAAAAAAACATTACCACCACCTAGAAGTAATATTAATCACTTGATTTATAATCAAGTTCATAACGACCTATGCAAGTCTCTATAAAATTATACTATTTATTGTTCATTTCGAGAGACAAAGGTAAATTATTGTTTTCATTTGAAACGTTTATTTTTACTGTGAAAAATGTCTTAAATTTATTCTGATTTTTTAATGCAGATCATTTTAATCGCAAGTAACTACGCGTTTCAAAATGTTTTTATCTGTATAACAACGCAAGAGTTACCTCGGCACGGGGATGGATCTGGAATCGTTTAGTTAGTATACAATAAATTGTCAGCCATTTTTACAGGGTCAATATCATTTTAGCGCATACATTGAAAACGGTTGCTAATTTGACCTTAGATCGTGTACCATCAACTTCCACAATCGTCTTTAATTCGTCATTATTATCTCCAAGCGACCACGGGATTCATTCCTTTGAATAAATTTGCGCAACGGAAGCCTTGAAGCCAGAAACGTGCCATGCGTTCATTTATTCTGATCGCTTAATATAAATCGATGATGTTGCGTGTCGTTTGTGCAAATTTGAAAATAGAAGTCAAACTTATAAACAAGTCAACCTAAGCATAGCACAATTTTTAAAACAGCAATTTGATGTGTAAATAAACATCTGAGACTTAGAATGTGAGGTTATGGTTCCTATAAAATTAAATACGCTCCCGCCCTGTGTAGTTTCTATGTGTTATCGAATTCGATAGATATAAATTATGAAGTTGGGCCGTTTTCTGCGTCATTTACGATCACTTCTCTCTCGATTTGGAATCGAATTTTAATTTGTATTTCTGTTACTAACGCACCCACTTTAAACAATTTCATAAACTAGAAATGTTTTACTTTTTCTATTGATTTTATTTTCAAAATCTTATAGTGTATTGTGTAGTGTATATGTATTCATTTAATAGTTTTAAAAAACGATTAGTAATGTTGTTCATTGTATCCTTTTTAAATTTGCCTTTATTATAGTTACTGTATTTCTCTATCTACCTATTCTTTAAACTTTTGTTAAAACTTTAATGTAAACAAAAGCTATACACCTACTCGTACATACGTATCATCATCATCCTGCTCCGAATTTTTAGTTATTTTGTGTCGGCGCAGTATGTTTTCTTCTTCCATACATCTCCAGACCCACCAGCTTTCACTCCTTTTGTTTTCACATCTTCCCTCACGCACTACATTCATCTTTCCTTTAGCTGTCCTCTCCTCCTCCACCCACCAACTTTCTTAGTCATATACGTTTCGTCTCTTCTGAAAACGTGTCCATAACAAAACAATCGATTCCCTTACAGCTTTTGTTTCACTAGTACCACTATCAATGTCTTTCTTAACATACTCATTCCTGACTCTGTCCATTCTTGTCACGCTACGCATCCATCTAAACACTCAGATCCATACAGTATGACAGCTCTTATAAACGAACTTGTATATTATATACCCTTCAATTTAAGGGACATCCTACTGTCGTGTCTGAGACTTGTCACCACTTCATTCAACCGTTGATTCACCGTCTTATCTCTCGATCATGTACCTACGTATATAATAGTTATAAAATACTTTAGGTATGATTTATTATTTAATTTACGTCTTGAGGTTACACACGAATGAATTTCCGGGTGCCGCAATCGCATAAGCATTAAATTCGAAAACCTTTATTCAAAACCGCGTAGTGTGGTACTACACGCCCCAGTAATGCGATTCGTTCGGTCCACTTAATCCGAGGCGCCCTTAAAAGCGTTTTCCGATGTATTTTAACAGATTTCAAAATGTTACATCGAACGAAATTTATCTCTTAAACAAAATTATATATGTTATGTTGTATATTAAATATTTATTAATACTAATGTTCTACGATGTTCTTTACTTTGCTATATCCGTCTTAAGTCATATTCATGATTGACTGTTACTTGTAACAACAAACCTTGTAACATTTGAAACATAATCATTTAGTAATATTTATCATCATTCTCATGTCTTTTCTCAACTCACTTTGGGGTCGGCGCAATATGTTTTCTTCTTCCATACGTCCCTATCAGACGTCATCTCTTCATTTACTCATTTTTCTTTCATATCATTTCTTACACATTCCATCCACACTATCTTTTGCCCTTCCTCTACTTTTCCAACCTTCCACATTCATATTTATAATTATTTTACCCACACGCTCAGTAATATTTATATTATATAATTACGTATGTCTTCTCAATATATTTTTATTATATTTGAAGTCATTTCAGTTTTAAAGGTTAATAAGTATTTTTTATTAAAACAAAAAAGTATCGTATAACTATCAGAGTATATTTACAAACCTAAATACATTGTTGCAATTAGAGCAGTCTAAAAATAATTTAATAACAAGTGTGTCCACCAACCGTTGCCCCCCACAGCCGTGTTTGGCTCGCCAGCCGCGCCTTATTTGGCCCGCTTATGACTCACTAGCGTTTTAGATGGCTAAATACGGCTTTTATGGCAATTAAAAACTGGTTAAATGACACATACAAACCATTTACTCCAGGATAGTTGACTAATTTGTCGTCAAATCACGTTGGAGGTAACCGCTTATTTGCTTCCGTGTGTGTTTATCTTTAATGATGTAATGTATTAAAACATTTCTGTGTATCAATATTAAAAATGTATTGGTAGTCGGTATTAGATTATAATCATTGTTAAATATTGGAAGAAAATAAACTGTTTCCGAAGTAGTTTATAAAATAAAAAATAAATAAAAAACTTAACAGCTACTAAATAAATAAGTTGACAAACACAAAGAAAACTTACTATTCTTTGTTAAACATAATTTGAATTACTGTGATTTCATGTCATCGAGTACCAAATAACGACGAATCAAATCGCATCAGGAAACATGAGTTTTCGATAAAAAAAGAAAAAAGCTCCACGACTACGCCATTCGCATCCAGCCATCATAAAAGTCAAAATGATTAAATCGTTGCATGATGTTTTCTTAGACCACAAAGACACCAATAATTACCATTTCTCACCACATCGTCATCTGGGGTTGTGGCTAAAATTAGGCCTATAGATATAGATAATATATGAGTCCAACCTCGTAAAAAGGATTAAGAAAGTTACTGCACGATGAAATATATACTTTTACTGCAAGATGAAATAGGTACATAAAAGTTTCTTATGCTACGTTTATACCGATCCCTAGGCACAGGTGCGATGAGAAATAGGGAAGCGAATAAAAATTTACTCGAATTATATGTAAATCGCTTCGGATACCTGAATATGTTCTGCTTTATCACCTATTACCGAAGCTTTTACCTTTATTTTAACTTAGATAAGTTTCTGGAAGAAAATAAAATCTCTTTTTTTTTATTCACACGAACTTTTCGTTCTGCTTTTTTTTCATTGTGTAGGTGTCCGAGATCTGGGTATTAATTACAGTTATTAATGTAGAAACTGATTTATTTAATAGTATATCAGTATTCTATTTAGTTTTTATTAGTGATTTTATTTATACCATCTAATCCTGTATCATCAATTCAAAAAGTAGGTCTCTTAGCGAGCGACTAAGTCAACAGCGATAAAAAATAATTCCGAAGACGAATCATTGTTCTTAGCAAAATATTTAATACTTAATTATTCTATTGGTAATGTACTTAAAAGAATTAGGTTATCCATATAAACATCATTGACAGAGTAAGTACTTGTAAGCAACAGGTCTTGTCAAGGTGTCCGAGTTCTTTCCTTGTGGTCCGGTCCGCCTCTAATATTTTTCGTACGACTCGGTAACCTATGTGGAGAGGCGTGCGAATAACGTAAAAGGAGATCTAATTTGAATTGATATTTATTCAACTTGAAGTTGTTACACGTGACTACCGATTGATGAATGATCGAATAGTAATTCAAATTAGGTGTTTATCGACCTTTTTCTTTTTTTTTTTTGACAAGGGGAATGCATTTACGTACTACTACCCCTTACCCATTGCATTAGTGAGACCGAAGTCCCCCAATGCAATGGGTAAGGGGGTGCGGAGGGACGTCTCCGCACCAGTGTGGGACTCGCCCGGACGTGAAGCGTCCGGAAATACCCACTAAACCCCCCGGGGTCTTCCGCGCCATTTGGGATGGGGACGACACGGGATAGCTTTCGCAAGCACCGCGTCGTAGGTGTTTATCAACCTACGTGAAAGTTACAATGAAACGCCATCAACAGCATCTCGCGCTTATTGGCTGTATTACAATAATTGTGTGAAAAATGGACTGTTGATCACTTTACACTACTTTTACGTGACAAATACTTTACATATGTAGTATATACTTAATGTTTATGTTTTTCGGAGGACATAAACCCTATGTTTTTAACATACATCAGTTTTATGTAAATATAATTATGTGTTAAAGAAATTAAATAGATACCTTCCTGTTTATTAGATTTTTTTTATAATTATGTAAACTAAATCCTTCTAATTTTCCGTTCACTTTTTTTCATTATTAATTTTATCTATGTTTATAAAGTTTTATAATAATAAATATTGATATAATAAAGCGATATGTTTTTGTATTATGTTTGGATAATGCGGAAACGGTTTTTGAAAAGATTGAAAGTAATCATCTACATAAAAGTACACGTTGATAATTACAATAATTTCTAAATATTATGTTTCGAAAAAAAGGGCTTTATATATTTCAAACGTGACGCCGCGGCTTATCCAGAAAAATCGTACAGAATGCGACCCTTATTTTGGGACGAAACTCGTAATTCCGCTTGCGCGATATATATCCTAAACCTCAATGATTTTTTCTTAGTACGATTTGGGATTATTTGATGTTCTATTTGCCGGCTTTGGTGTTTGTTTCAATATTGGGAAAAGGTCAAATTGGAATTAAACTTTTTCTTTTCTATGTTGAAATGTTTGTATGTATTTACTTTCTTTATGTCACACACTGGTAACTTTATGGGAATACATAATAAATGAAATTCTCAAGAACGGAATACTCGAAAACATATTATTTTAGTAATACATTACAACACACTCAGATTCTTTTACTACAATAATACCTATATGCTATGTACATTTCACATAATTTTAGAAAATAAACATTATCGCAATGGTAGATTTTTCGGTAAAAAATAGCAAAACATTAATTCGGATTATATTTTAAAAATTCTATAAGAGTATATTTTCTGGTAAATACTAACCAGCATATTAATTATTTACACCACCTTTTAAGAAAAGGGAAATTGTGTAGGTAAAGATGGAATAGCTTAAGGTTTCATAATACTCTCCGATTTGAATTTTATAGCACGTATTTAAAATGTTCCTTTAGACTATTATTATTGAGATTCGATTCATCCAACTGAAAATTGTGTCCGCAAGTAGGGTGTTTATTAAATACTAAGTGTGCCTGCGGCTGCGCCCCGCGTTTCTTCGTTCTTCGCTACGTTTTAATTTTTTTATTCGGTTCCCTAATTATTTTCCTAAAAAATGTTTAGTGCTAAGATAAAGTAAATATAATTAAATAATAGTAAATATAAGTAATATAATAAAATAATAGTTTTAATTTTTTTACGCGGAACCCAATTAGGGTTCGATTATTTTCGATGATTAAAAGTTACCCCGAGTAACTTCAGCTATCTACCAAAAATGGCCCGTTAAAATCCGTCCAGCCGTTCCGAAGAAAACCCGGAACAAACCGATAGACTGACGGACAGACAAAAATTAAAAATAATGTATTTTTGGTATTGGTATCGTATATACATTCATATCTATTCAGTAAAAAAAATATTGACATTACAAACAGATACTCCAATTTTATTTATTAGTAGTATAGATAAGTTTTATGAGTAGTAAACTTTTAAGACTGAAAATAACCATAATTTAATAATGGTCTGAAACATTTTACCAACATAAAAGTGTGGTAAAGCATAATTAGTCGTTTAAATAAGTTTCAATTTAAAAATTTAATATCTATAAGACATATACACTACTACATCATTAGCTACACATAAATAAAAAATGTTTGAATAACATCAGATTTAAAAAAAGTGTTTAACATTATTATTAACCCCTTGAATACTAACCTGGCGTTTACGTCAGCTTTCATTGTTTTCCTATTGTCTCATTTTTATGGGTAATCAACATATTAATTAACTATATGTGTCTGAGGCTCCAAACGCGTGGACAAAGAATCATTGCGGCCGAGTTCCTACAGCACTAGCCACTAAAGTCACGGTGAAGATGTAAAGGCCCTTCCGATCAACAACGTTAGCTAGCTAAAAAAAAAAAAGAATTATGTTTTATTAATTTAACCAAACATTGCACTTCATTGAACACAAAAATTACCAAAATATTCAATTTAATTGAAACACTATCCTCTGTTTAAAGTTACTTTCTCAAACGTTTTTTACTTGTGATTGAAATTTCCGTCAAAATCGTATTAGCCATTTCCTCGATAAGTCCGGACAAACAGAGACAATTTAAATAGGCTTGTTTTGTATTTGGTTAACGTGCACATAAGAGAATCACAGATATGCACGTAATTATTATTTATTTCTATGGATAAATTATAAGGTTATAACTTCCCAGCCTATCACTTGATAAATTATGTTGGTAATTAATGTTCAGAACAGCTGACACCTACCGTTAAATAAGGCGATACTAAAACATAGTCGATGCAGTCAATTTCGTGAAAATTGGTACAGGACAGCGTAAAACCGCCTCTGGCGTTCGGCCAGGAGCGTTTCTTTTACACTTAAAAGGAAAAAAGTAAACCTGAAACTAAGTGAATACGAGTCGTATTGCCGTCGGCTTTAAGGGGCTCCGTCGCTTTGTGCACGCTTTCGAATAATGCTATCGAAATTGAATCGATTTGGAAGCGACAGCGCCACCCCCGTTTGAGCTATGGTCCCCTGATTGTTTCGTCGATTTGCTACTAGTATCTGTTTTAAGTTTATTCAAATTACTTTAAAACAAGCTTGTATATTTTACTACCGAAGTTTTATATAGTGATCGTGATGCTTGGATTTAAGATATTTGTAGTTAAATAATACTCCTTTATATGAGAAGTATAGAATTATACTTAATATTGAAGTAATTGAATGAATACATTAACTTGAACATTTTTTTGTTGTCAATAAATGTTAAACCGATTCCTTAATATTTTTATACTTACATATTATAAAGGTTCTCTGCCCATTATTTGGCTTATACATCGAGAGAACCACAAAACCGTTTTGTAAAAATAAATAATAGACATGAAATTTTCTAGATAAGTTTTACATACATAAGTCTATATTATTTACATGAGATATGGTATGTGATAAAAGTTGTCAGTATAATAGTCAATAAAAACGTTATAAAAATTACCACCATCACTCTGCTTGGAACTGTGAAATATAAAAAGAATTACAAAGAATTAAAATTCTTACAACGGTCTCACTAACACCATCTATTATACGACATTTTACAATATTTAATTTTTTATGTGTGTTCGCGGATAACTCCTTCCTTTATTAACCGATTTTGATTATTCTTTTTTTGTTGCAAAGGAGATATCCTAATGGTGGTTCCATGATAGGGAAACCAGGATCTGATGATGGAATCCTACAGAAATCGAGAGGAACCTTCGAAAATCATAGCTAATTCGTAAATCGTATAATAACTAGCTGCTCTCCGCGATTTTACCCAAGTAGTTCTCGTTTCCGTGGGATTTTCGGAATAAAAACTATCCTATGTCACTCCCTGAATTTCAAACTGTCGATGGAAAAGCGATGGTCACGATCTTCTTGACTTTCGTTAGTCAATCTATTTGAAATATAAGCTCTCGTACCCGACAATCTGTTTACGCGCTTTTCAGTAATTTTGATTTTATTTTTTATTGTAAATTAATTGTATATTTTCTTTATTTACAGGTAAGTCAGGGAACAAATCCAGTCTTCATAAAGCGTATGTAACTGTTAAGAATCGTCAAACCGGTTTCAAATAACTAGGAATACCAATACAAAGTGTATTAATAATTCAAGAAAATGTTTTAACAAGATATAAATAAGGAAATAAGATTTCGATGGAGTGTATCCAATTATTTTTTATCCGATTCGTTCGAAGGATCTGACGGTAAATGACAGGACCCTTTGAAAAGATATTGAATTTTGTTAAAAATATACACTTTAGTCTATATGTAAGTGTAAGTGTTTATTTATGTACTATATTCAAATTAACTCTTTCCTAATGATTATATGTTTCTTAATATGCAATAAAGTATTTGTTTCATTAATTTTTAATTATTAATTTTTAAGCATTGTTTGTATACTGATGAAATTTACCGTCATGATCCCATATGATATTAAGTGTTAACTGACGATGTGATTAAATTAGTTCAAAGAAATCTATAACATTGTGCCCACTATGAGATTTAAATATATGGTCTATAGAATCTATACTAATAAATAAAATTGAAGTGTCTGTTTTTAATGTTACAATAACATTTTTTTACTAAATACGTATGAATGTATATACAATACCTATACCAAAAATACAGTTTTTTAAAATTTTTGTCTGTATGTCTGTTTGTAATCTCCGGAACAACCGCGCCGACTGATTTTATCGCAACTTTTAGGTAGGTAGCTGTAGTACGTTTGATTTTTGAAAATAGTTAGGGTTTCGCGTATAAAAATATAAAAGGCATAAAAATTTAAATAAAATCAATGATCAATCGATTCACCAATGGACAGTTTTACGGGCAAGTGTTTAATTTTATGAGAAATAATTTTACTTTATCTTAGTACTAAGAATATTTTAGGAAACAATTTACGAATAACTCCACTGAAATTCTAATTTTTTATTTTACTTTTCCGAAGTATTATTAGCAAATGTACTCTACTTTAATTGCTTATTCAAGTTTCAATTACTTATCTGTTAATTAAATTTTGAAATTAAGTAAATTATTTGCCAAAGTTTATGTCAAATTCTTACGATATCGTTTTCCTACACTCTTCAAACCGGCCGGTCTTTATGATTCGTTTTTAATTTCAAACTTAAAAGACTGTTAATATGATATATGATAATGCTTAAAGAAGTCCAAATGAAAAATGAATTCTTCCCGCTTCCCTCTGTGTGCTTCAGTTAAAACCGTTTATTATTATGAATTGCATAATTTATATTTTACTTTAAAGCATAACATTTAAAAAATGAGATCTAGTTTATAGCTGGCTCTTCTCAACTGTTTCTCAAACCGGTGGTAGTTCTATGACGTTCAGACCCAAATTGAATAAACAAATTTTGATTTTGTTAAAGCACGTCGTGTTCTGTGATCAGCAAATGAATTTTGAAGGCTTTAGGTACGTGGTATATGTAGCCTGATGATAGAGAATTCCTGGACTGTACCTTAATTAACATCAGATGAGTTGCTTTTGTAATTTTTCATAGCCCGTATTAAAATGAAAGTCTAAAGATAGCAAATATTTACTAAATTATTATATACTCCCGACAAGTAGAAAAGAGAACCGACAAATCCAGTGACGTTCGCATCTTCTCTATATTCAATATGTTAACGACAACTTAAGCGTAAAGGGTATTGGCAAATCCCCGGAACCATACTCTGAAATGACAGGTTGAAATTGCAAGGAGACCTCAGTCAATTTGTTACAAGTCATAAACGTACGATATGATTAAGTTTTATTTATATATTTTTCTCACTTTGGTTCTGTATAATAGTAAAAGAGTTTTAACGAGTTATCAAAACAAAGAGGTTGCTTTTATTCTTAATATCTTTGTTAACAAACATTATTTTTTTAGCAAAAAAAAATTTTTTTTCTCATATACTTCACAGTTTAAATTTTGAACAGAGATACGCTATGTTTATTACTGAGTAAATGCCTATTTACGCTTTATAGAGTAGCTATATATTATATAACTAGCTGTGTGCCCGCGGCTACACCTGCGTTATACATAAATTTTCACTGCGTAATATAGTTTTTTTTTATATTTTTTTTGTACGAAACCCTAATTATTTTCCAAAAAATTTTGCTACTAACATTAAGAAATGATATTTCTGACAATTTCATGACTTTTAATTTTTTTACACGGAACCCCAATTATTAAATAAAAACAAAAGTACCCTAAGTTACGCTGAGTAACCAAAACATTATTTACCAAAAAAGTCCCGTTAAAATCGGTACAGCTGTTCTTCTGAAGAGACAGCGGGAATAAACAGACAGACAGACAAAATTTTAAAAGTTATATTTTTGGTAAAGGTATCTTATAATATTAATATTTATTAGTATGGATATTCAGATCTTTTATTAGAAAATATGTCAAAAGTTCCATCTTTGAAAAACAAAGTTAAAACACAAATCGCTGTGTTCGGCTATACCTTGCAATGCCGCAGGTTTTTTTGTCCACAATTTAATTTCTATTTCTTAAAATCATTAAAACGCTGTTGAGCGGAAGATCCTTAACAACTTCATCGATGTTTAGAGCGAGCGCTTATGGTCGGGAGAATGGTAGTTAGTGCAGTAACCCTTGCAGTGGTAAAAATCTCGGCTTGGGCTCCTGTTACCTAAAATGTGCCATAAACTTACGATGGTTAAGGAATTCTTGAGCCATGGGGACAGAAATGAAAATTCGGAAATTTTGAATAACTGTTTTTTTTATGTTAAAATTACATAGTTTGTTAATTGAAATTATAAACATAACCTAGCATATAACATTTGTTTGGTTTTACTTCTACTGACGCTCCGAACAATTTGCATATAGTTTATTATAATAAAAACATATAATAGACTACTTAAATATAAATTTTATTATTTATCTCTGATTTCTAGCACTTAAACGCCATCTTATACTTGACATACTGTAGCATGTTGACGACTTTTCATAGCATTGGTAACGCGAGTTTATAGGTTTTTTCACTTCAATCATCATAAAAATTTAATGCATAAAATATTCTCATGACATAGACCGCAAACTACAATTTAAGTAAGCAGAAAATTAATGTCCCATTCGATACAACCCGTGCGGAATCCATTCTATCCCGCCTCTATTCGCGCTTTGAGCGCGGCTTATTTATGGGTAAGGAGCTTACTTTGAGTTCCGTCAAATTGAAATCATCCCCGTTATCTTGTACACAGGGATATAAACGGCAACAGGTATTGTGAAAGAAATTATCTCTTGATTTCAATATGCTCACTAGAATTTAAATTTACAAGTAGGCTGTTACATACAAGTTCCTCAAGGACGTTATAAATACAAATTCTTTTAATCACAAAGTTTATAATATATATTTTCATAAAAAAATCAAATAATGCTAAATGCCCATTTGGTTTTATAAAGATTCAAATCCAAAAACGAACCTTATGACTTTTGTTAAGATTTAATACGTATCTTTCTAGTTTATTTTTTTTTTATTCATAGTAATTATATTAAAAAATACTTCTATTATTTGGTCGTTCAATTGTGATTTCCATAATTTGCAGACGCAGTTATTCAAACCTAAATCGGTAATTTTCTCAAAAATAATTGAAACTAATTAGATTTCTTTTTAACTAAACAACACCATTAGAACTGAATTGTAATCTTCATTAGTAAAGAGTCTGAGATATTCTTAACCAAGTTTTAGTGGATATTTCGTTACGTCACGTGTAATTATAATTACATTTATGAGTTATTAATGAAGTCGACAAAATATGTTATAAATATGCCAACAACTTCACGTTGGAACATTTCAGATAAAAATATTTGAATATTTAAAAGACATAAATCATAGCGTAGAATTATTAAGGATATATTTTTTATTGCAAAGTGAAGCTGTGGGACATACCTAGTGCATATAACAAGTTGAAGCATGTAGACATATTTTACTTTTAATGGTCCAAAAAAAAATTCTGAACGAATTCCGATCATCATAGAATGAGACAATACATTTCGAGATCAAAGCAATTACAGTCGCTAAACTGTAATCTATGAGTTAAATACACGATTCTGCCATTGTTATGTACTCGTAGATAAGTTCTCAATCTTGTATTAACGCTTCAACGGTCTAGCAAAACGGTCGCCACAACTGTTCAGGATTTTTTTATGACCACCCAAAATATATGTTCCGTGTTATTTCCATACACACTTCCACTTCACTTGTGCACAATAACCACTCAATATCACCAAAAATGCTAACACAAGTACATTAAGAGTGAAACCAATTACTTCGAGTATTTATTAGACGAATTTAAAGATAAGAAAATGACAACTCAGTTTGTATAACCAAAGACTCCAAACATACCGTCATATTTTTTGTTTATAAAAAGTGTTTATTATCTTGTGATTGTAAAGAATATTGTTTTAGAAATACTATTTTTAAACAATAAATTTGAGTTCTTTATCCGCGATATCTGGATGATGTCGTCGCGATCAACAGTCCAGTACACTGCGCATACAGAACCACAGTTAATATACTCCGTAATATCCGTTCACAAACAATAATTTCAAACTTAACAATAAAACAAAACAAGCAATTCCAGATAACAATCGCATAGCTAAAACTTTGCCAATTCCTGTAAATGTCGGCCCCCCTATGTAGAGAGAGGGGCTCATTCCACAATAGAAATAAACTACCCTTGATCCCTCAACCTCATGGCTCCGGGTTCGACCCGCACGTGACTTGCTCTTGATTAAATATTATGATCGCCTTAATATATGTGGGCTGTTGGGTTTATACACTGTCGCACTTTTAACAATATATAACTTAAGTATTTTTTTCTTTATGTATCTACTGAAATCAGTATCAAATTAGGGGTCAGTGATCACTGATCAGTCAAAAAAACATGTATAACTTTGGTTTGATCTGAATCATAACTTTTAGGATTGGGTATTCAAACCCGTAGTAAATTCTTATCTTTATCTTCTTTACATATTATATATAAATATTATGTGCGTGTGTATGTGAACAAACTCCTCCCAAACGGCTGACCCGTTTCTAATGAAATTTTTTGTTTCTATTCCTGAGGATTCGAAAATGGTTTAGATTCACAATTTGGTCCAATGGATAATGTTTATTTAATTAATTTTTAATGCGAACGAAGTCGCGGGCACAGCTGTACTTACGTAAAAGGCAACGTCTATCTATATGTCTGTTTGTATGTCCGTTAGTTTTCTTATAACTCGAGTGCCGATTCACATGATTCTTTTTTTTAATCATAGATATATGTAGTCAGATTTTAAATATATATTTTGTTACGGCAAATAATATGTAGTAAAAAATAAAAGTGATCACAATCTTAGGAAAAGTAACTTCACAAAAGTGACTATTCTTGTGTGCTTTCTTACATCTTTATCCTTATACTGTATGCTATTATGCTGTATGCACGCGGCTGCGCCCGCGTTTCATATGTTCTTCATTGCGTTTTAACTTTTTCTACGGAACCCTACTTATTTTCCTAACGTTTTTTGGTACTAATATAAAGTAAAAGTATTTCTCATAAACTCAAGCAATTGCCCGTAAAACTGTGCATTGAATCGGATTTCATTTAAATTTTTATGATTTTTTTTTACGTGAAACCCTAATTATTTTCTAAAATATTCAAAGTACTATAAGTTACCCGAAGTAACTTCAGCTACACAGACAGGCAGACACAAATTTTAAAAATTGTATTTTTGGTATAGCTATCATATATAAATTCATATCTATTTAGTAAAAAAAAAATAATAATTTTGACATTACAAACAGACACTTCAATTAGATTATAGATAAAAGGCAACGTCTATTTGTCTGTTTGTGTACGCAGTTGGTTACATATATATTACATGGTTTTGTGACATGCAAGAGATTTTATTATAAGAGCATGTTAGCCATACCACGCAAGCATGGTCATGCATGTCTTGTCTTGTTCAAATGTAGTCTGTTTTTATATGTATTGTAATTTGATTAAAACTACATATAACCCGTAAATAAACGCGAAAAAGTATACAGTCTAGATACTTTTTTGATTCAGTTCTATTTTAATATAAAACCATCATGAAATTGATTATTTTGTTGATTACATTTAAAAAAAAAATATTTTCATTTCAATGCAACTATTTATTTATTGTATCCACTTTTTTCATCTTTGTTACATTTTTTTTTACATGGAATAGGCTCAGTGCTTTGACCACTATCTCACCTGATGTTAAATGATCATGTGGTCCAGGATGGTAAACACACTAAGCCTAGAGGAACGTGTTCTCTAGCGATGCTGTCGGAACACACCTATTGGTATTTAGCGACAGGTTTTCAAACTGGGGGGGGGGGGGATATTTACCCAGGCGGGCATCATTAGAAAACGCCCTACCACCATGCTATGGTTTCCTCACGATGTTTTCCTTCACCGGAAGCTCAGGCCGATATTAGAGTTTAATTAGGTCGGGATCGAATCTGGGCTACTACACTACCCGCTGTGTCATCATCGCAATTTTATATCTTTATACACGTTGTTATAATTTTACAATTCTAAAATTTTTTGCATTATATTGCTAAAATCAAGAAACCGTATTTTAAGTTCATAATTTTTTATAAGAATCGTAATAAAGTATTAAAAAAGAATTTGAACGAAATAACCGTGAGGTATTTCTTAATCTCAGCGCTGTTTCGAGTTTAAAAATATTTGCTTATTAAAAATGTTAGTACCTATTAATATTATATACAAACTTTTCTTTTGGAAGTAATAAAATAAATACTTAATAATTATGAAACACTGGACTTATTCCATAATATTATTAAAAACCCACTTCTCGGCACTCCCAGTGCGCACCCTCTTCTAAAATCATCCCTTAAAACGGCCGGCCACGTGTCAGCCGCATCTCGAGGGTAGCGATTGTTCGGGGTTCACTGTGACTAATTTTATTTTTGTGCCATTTGTTTTGTCTTCCTAAACAACGGAATTGCTGTGAAAAAAGGCGACCACGGGGATTGCCGATAGAAGTAAAAATTAAAAAAAAACTGTTTTTTATAAGTGTTTAATAAGACTCAAGACTTTATTGAGGTATAATTTAGTAGTAATCGTTTCAACACGAACATATTATTTATACACAGCCATAAATGGGAAAATATTTTAGATGTGGCAACACAAAAGCGTCCACTTAATCGCCATCTTATATTTGACAGTAGCATGCCACTAAAGGCTGATGTCATAGGTGACTAGAGTCTATAATAAGTCTTTCCTCTACCGAAAATAGTTCAACGCGGCTAAAGAAGTTAGCACTTTTAAAATATAGAGCTGATATCAGCTAGGAAATCTTTAGAAAATTCACAGAGTTACGAAGTTTTTTGCAATTGTATTTTTTTTATTAATTTACTGTAAGAATTACGATATGTTTTTAAAGGTAAAATTTACATATACATCATCTCATTCTCATGCCTTATTCCCAACTTACTAGGGGTCGGCGCAGTATGTTTCTTCTTCCATACGTCCCTATCAGCTGTCATCTCTTCATTTCCTAATTTTTCTTTAAATTTTTTCTTACACACTTCATCCACACTTTCTTTGGCCTTCCTCTCCTTTTCCATCCTTCCACATTCAAATTCATTATTACTTTACTCACATGGGCTTCCACTCTTCTCATAACATGTCCATAACACAACAAACGGAAACCTTTCAACTTTTCTAACAATGGCGCAATTTTCAAACTCCGTCTAATAAATTCACTCCTTATTTTATCTATTCTTGTGACACCACACATCCATCTCAACATTTGCAACTCAGCTACATGCAATCGCTTCTCATCCATCTTCTTACTAGCCCAGCATTCAGATCAAATCATAATGAAAGCTCTTATGATTGATTTATATATCCTGTCCTCCTTAAAATGTATTTATAGATATAATTAAAAAGTGACTAACAAATATAAATATTCAGCCGTCCCCACTGTCGAAGTCATGATGGGTAACTAAGCAATAAATGATACTGTAGCAGATTGTATCTTATTATTATAACAAAGTACTACTCGAGCTGTTTTATTTCCAATAAAATTTTCGAGACAAATTACGTTCGAATTCTGAAGCCCCTAAATGAATTTCAAAATAAGATCTGAAAATGAGAGTTATCAACATCCTAAATGGTAAGTATGAAGTGATTTTAAAGGGTTTTTGTCTGTGATGGATAAACTACTTAACGGATTGAAAAAAAATTTACATCTGTAGAAAGAAAGCGGCACTATCACCGAGTTACATAGCTTTTTTTTTATTATACATTTTCATATACCCGTGCAAAGCTGGTGGCGGATCGGTAGTCCTAAATAAAATGAATGTAGGAAAACGTAATGTGCTTTATTATACGCTAATGAAAATAAATTCGCTGATAAAATTTTCTATACTCATATAAAAATCCTCTGTAACGTTTATTTAATAGAACTATTTACATATGTATTACCAGATTCACAATAAATTAAAAAAATACCAGGAAAAACTAAAATTATATAAATTACAAAATACTGTAATAAGGACTGGCGTCGTCACTCGTCAGCATTTGTCGTAATAAAACGTTGCTGTTTTTAGACCAGTCCTTTTACCGGCCATACAAACAAACAAAAGTATAAAACACTTCGGGCCCAATTTCAAAATTACAAATTACGAGAACAAGAAAAAAAACAATATTTTCAAGCAAATATAAAAAGTCAAAAGTGAATAAATTATAATGTTATATAGTAAAAATCTTAATTGAAGCTAAAATATCGTTTATCTCTGATATTTATAACATATCCACTGAAGCAATATCATAAACGTTGACGATGGAATAGAGCTTTATAAATTTCTGCTTACGTGTTACGTAATTATGCGCCTTGGGGAAACCCGAGGGCAATGTTCCACAAAAGACAGCTTTCGTGGAAACATTCCCCCCCCCCTTAATTTATTAATTTCTTGCATGCGGTTCTTCGCGCAGCCTTTGCGTTTTTGCATGAAGATAAGTTATTTTCCCGTTCATTTTCTATACCGACCGACATTTCGTAACCGTAAATTTATATTACACGAAATTAAATAGATTAACATTAATTTATCAGATAAATCGTGGGGTTTTTTAACGTTTTATTGAGCGTCTTTTATTTTAAAGACCTCTTGAATAATCCATTGCAGAGAGCACGGTGATTAAAAATTTGCATAAAATCCGCAAAGTGTTTCTTAAATTATCTAACTATTGTCTTCTTTTTTTTAATTTATTTGTAGAAACCTTTTGAAATCCTTCTATACAGAGTTGTGATGGATGTATGTTCATTGCGAATTTGATAAAATTGTACCGTGATTGCTAATTACGTAGTGGATTTACGGCCGTAATCTGATTTCATGAATAGTTTAGTGATGCAAAACTTCACCTCCGCAGTTAGTGAAATGATAAATGAATTGATATATGTTAATCTGATTTAATTATAATGAAATTTTACAAATATTTTAAATTTTATAAAATATGAATTTCTTATATCTAGTGTATGTTGCTTGGGTTATTTATATTGATAAACGTTTTAGAGATTTTAGTGAATTCTTTTAACTCTTAATCCACAATTGTTTGTGTTAAGGAGAAGGTAATTAAAAGAAAGATATAAGATTTTTTAAATTTTATTTTCAAGTTTTCATTATTTTTCAGAAATTTACTACAATTATAATTCGTACTAACGCGTCAACAATAAAAATTTCAAAAGATTATAGTTGCGTTTGGAAACGATCAAATAGTTTGAGTAAAATTGAAACTACATAAAGAGATATATTATTTTTTAAATATACGATATCACTATGCATTTAAAGGTTAAGTTTAAAGGATTACAATCCGAAGTTACCTTAACCACCTAAACCATTTTAACGGCTTCTCGAATCTTCGCTCGCAGTTGTATTCATCTGCATCACCTGTATTTTAGACTGCGTAAAAGACGACGTCTTTTGGAAATTTAACACTCGTATTTATTAGGTCATTAATGATAACTTATATGATAAATGTGACCTCAATTTAAGTCGAGACTTCCCGAGGGAAATAATAAAAATTATTTCTAAAATCCTTAAACAAAAAACTTTATAATCAATTGGAATATTAAAAATATGCATTTATTCGTGGTAGTAAAATTAATACACAGAGTTTTTGTGTCTCAGTTAGTTATAGGAAACTTAAAACCATACCGACATCGTGTCGCCCCGCTGTAAACACAAGGGTGTGTTTCGAAGTCACGCCCTATGGGGATCGCGTTACAGTTAATATGTCGTCAGGGGCATTACACCCTGCAACTACAAAATGAAAATCATGTTTATTCGTAATCGATTAACTTGAATCAATGCCGGATTTACCAAAAGGGTGAGTAGGTTTGAGCCTGGGACGACAAAGGAAACGTTACTCGTTTAAGATTTCTTGTTTAAAAAATTTTAATATCTAGGGTCTACCATAAGTCAAGACAATTCAAACACTGGAACTCCTTTGTGCATAGAGTTGGAATTATTAATGAACTAAACAAAAACTTTCGATAACATCATCTGTCATTTTATTAATGAAAAATTGAGTATAAAGATATTCTAGAAAAACTTCCATAACATTACTTATTTGCCTTTAACCCAAATACCCAATCTACCTACATTAAGTTGCAGGTAACACACCATACAATACCCTGCCTTATTAGTCATACGTGGTTAAGGTTTGATTAGCTCAGAAATATACTCCAAACTTTTACTTTTGCAATTTCTATCAAGTGGTTGTATTTTTAAAATTTACAATTGTGCTACAAGTGAGGACGGTAAAATGTAAAAGTCTGAACTTGGGAAATGTTTTAATACGCCAGTCTCTTGATTGCTTAAACTTGGACTTAAGTATTTTAAGACTACGTCTACTTACGTTTTATTCGCATAATTAGCAATCTTTTAGGATCCATCCAACCGTAAAGGCGTCCACTGCTGGACTTGGGTCTCCCACAAAGATAAGGAGGGAATTGCCATAATCGCTACGCATGGCAACTGGGTTGGCTAGCTGGCTGGGTTGGGATAGGTGTTTGTGGTCCTCAGAGGATGGTGCTGCCCGTCCTCAGGTTTATCCCTTAGTCGCCTTTTACGACACCCACGGGTATATATGGGCTAGTACTATTGAGCCACCACCACACGGCCTACTTTTCTTTTAGGGTAGTTTCAGTTTATATTGCCAACACTATCCTTTGTACCAAAAAGAATGAGACGCCAGTAATATCCAAATTAAGGGTCAGTATCTCCCCATATCTATTCATTTTCAAAGAAAGCATAATTTCGTCGTAATATGTTTAACATATAAAGGTCCTTTGTTGTTTAGGATTCGAATTTACGATTCTTTTTCTAACTAATGGTGTTGACCGGAAGGGCCTTCACACATTCACCGTGGCTTTGTAGGCGAGTGCTGAAGGCACTCAGCCGCAAAAAGGTAACTAGCACTGAATTGTGACAATTAATTAATCTAATATATTACTAGATATACTCAAAGTAAATAAATTTCATTCGAGCAATACTTCTAGACCGAAACTTGAATGTTATAACTCTACCTACAATAACTACATAATCCTGAACGCACATAAATTTATTTAATGTATACAATATATCATTCTCCTACATTCACTCTTATATCTCTGTCTTTGTCTAAAATTAACATCCGTAAGTCCCTGTCGGAATGTTCTCGGGAACTAGCATTGAAAAATGGGCTCATCCAAAACGTACAGTCGCTCCCATAACTTTTATCACAATATATTATCATATTTTATAAAGGAGAGTAATATTTGTGAAAGCGCATAAACGTGTTCGTTGTATGTCAAAAGAATAATTGTGAGTAATGTTTGTATGATAATTTATATCCTAAAGTTCGGTTCGATGTTCTTAACTCTACAATTTTGTATGCTTTTAACTTTTTAAATTTCAATAACAGTATAATTAACATGTAGACCAAATGTTGCGATGTTTTTTATCGTGCGATTAGAAACAACATATCAAAAACTGATTCATCTATGCCGCAAACGCGTTCAGTATGCGGTAACAAACTAATGATATGGATAATAAGAAAATATTATATATACGTACAATAATATATTTAGATAAAAAAGAGCATGTGTGGAAATTACTCGTGTCAGAAGTGTAACTTCTTGGGTGATCTTTAATTTAAATCTGTAATACAAATTATAAATAAGTTATACATATATCAAAGAAAGAGATCACAAATACCTTTTTCCCGCGTACCGTTTGCTTACGCATCCTCAAGAACGAATATAGAACAAAGAGGAGAAAGAAATCATTTTAAAGTGTGGATTGATTATTTATTTTGTCTTCTTCGTTCTCACTACTCACTTTTATTCGCTCTTTAATATGTAAAATTGTGACGCTTAGCGTCAGAATAATTGATGCTTCTCATCTTGAAATTTTACTCTCTCTGCGCGTAAAGAAGTTTCTGTTCAATAATTTAAATATCTAAAATAAAATTAATAATAACAAACATTTGAACATTTTGTACAAAATTATAATGTCTCACACTTAAATAATAAAAGAGAACAAAATCAACATAAAATACTTGTTAGTTAAAAGATTTAGATTAGAAACATAAGTGCATGAAATTAACACAAAAGTTGGTCAATTGCCATCTGGTAACAACACCAGGTGTTAATAAAAAGTAAAAAAAAAACACCTTGTTATCGCATTAATTAATACAGGAGTTTGGTCACGCGTTATTTACATATGTAATTTATAATTACACGATTATATCGATATTATGTTTTTTATTACATCTCTATGAAGATACGAATTATATATATATATCGATAAATGCGCTATTATTTTATTCTTACAGACTCGTATAAAGAAATATTTGTGAAACCTACAAATATACTAATTTTAATATAGCAACATTTTTTATCGACATTAGTTTAAACAGATTCAAATAGATTCGGAACACCTTATCTATAAAAATGTATACAAAGTCTATAGAAAAATATCATTTGTAAATACTTTATTATTATAGTAATAAATATATATATATATACATTGTGTAGTATGAAACAGCTAGCTTAGTAACTGCACCCGAAACAAAAAAAAAAAATACAAACAATCCCTTAATATAATAACTTTAAAAAAGCAACAGTAATAATAATTATGTGAAAGCAAAGCGCGTGCCGTATGTATTATATAGATACAGTATTTTACGGTTTATTGAGGGAAATTGTCGACAGCTGCGTGCGAACGATACATCTGCCAGCCCTAGTGCGTACGCCGACCGTACATTTCAATATACCTCACCCTATATAGATACGGTCTAACGCACACGCTGATGATTCCGGTGTCTGAACGCACACAAATGTAAACACCTTGCAATAGGGTGTTGCCCTATTGTGAACGGCGCGGTGAGACAGCGCCGCTTTCCGAGCTGGGCCGCGATAACATTCTGTTTTTACTTGTTGAATGTTTTTGATGGATGATCGCAATGATTGATCGGACCAGTAGTCGTTTTGAAGTTGTATTATCAATTGTAATAGATTTATCAATGTAAAAGCTTTACTTATTCGTTTGAATTAAGAACGTAGATACCTAAATATGTAAGTTAATAATTGCATTATTAGATTCTTTTCGTGAGAGCTTTAAGTTATAGCGATGATGGCTTACTTGGTAGTGCAGTCGATTTCGCATCAATGGGACGCGGTTTCTAATCTACCTATCCAACTCTAAAATCAGCCTGAGTTTTCGGTGGAGGAAAACATCGTGAGGAGAACCATAGCATAGCAGTACCTAGGGTTACTGTGCTTACCATCCTGTAGCAAATCGTCAGTAAAAAAAAAAAAACAGTCATATTAATCTGTCTCTAAATTGAATATCAAATGCTAAAAAAGGCAGCGATGTTTGCGTTATATCTATTTATAAGCAACGCGAAGCCAGATTTTTTCCCAAAATATTAATATCATTTGGATAATAGAATTTACAGTTACATGCAAGACTTTGATACAAAAAAGGCATATGTTAAAAACTCATATTAAACAGAAATCATGCACAACAAGTTTAAACATTTTTTTTTTTGCCAAAGTAAGCAAATTGCTCTTTCGCACTGTGATAACTTTACAAGTCTCAACAGACTTAGATATAAATGTTCGATTCGAATATCCTCAGGGGTTTCGGACCACGTCCCCGGATATTTTTATACATTTACATAACCGGGGACAACCCTTGTTGCAATGTAATCAGTTAATGTATATCGTACAAACGGGTTTCAGGGGTTTTACAATGGTCTGTACAAAGCGACGACACGACGTGACGACGCGTCGGTTTGATTGAACCGTGCCTTTGCAAATCGATTCGAGCTCGTTTTTCGAATCGTGTCTATTTCCGTGTAGAGATTAAAATATGTATAATATTAGTACACACAAAGAACTGTATGCACATGAAATTATCAGCACAATGCAATAGCCAGGGTATGCGGTACCATTGTAACTATTAGTTAATTATATATAGTGGTATTATCAGAGAAATTCTAAAAAAACATCCAGACTAAAACCAGATCGTGTTTCTTGCCGGTTCTTCTCGATGACTGTGTTGTTTTCTGAACCGGTGGTAGTATTTTGTCGTTCGCTTATCCGGGTCTGAATTTAATAAAGTATTTTTGAATTTGTATTTTAATTTTTGAAAATTCGAATTTAGCGTCCAATTACCATCCAATAGGATTCACCAATTTGATTCAACCTACCCACGACGAATATAGTTTAGGCCAGCAGATCTCAACCACGGTGTCGCGTCACGACACATTGGTGTGACGCAGGCACCTGTCAAGAGTGTCGTGCGATTTACAAATATCAAAAATATCAACGATCTCACTCACTTCAACTCAATCAAAAATTTTGCATGTAAGGAAGTCGCGAATTTGTGATCATTATGTTAGGCCGTAACTGAGTAAAAAAATGTTGAGAACTGCTGGTTAAAAACAATAATCTTCTGTATACGCAATACAAATATATAATTACTTATAAAGTCTAAACTGAGAAGAAGGATGCAGATGTAACCAAGAATAAAATTTGTTTGATATTACCAATTTTTTTTAGTATCTTGTACAAAAGGTATTGGATATGAAAGTGGACGAGCATAGAGGAAGACCGAAGAGAATGTGGATGGACTGAAAGATGATATGCTTAGACAGAAAGTGAATGTAGGTGTGATCTCAAATAGAGACGAATGGAAGAGGAAGATATGTTGCGCCGAACCCAAATATAAATTGGATTAGGGCAGAGAGATGAGAAGACTACCCTATTTTTAACACTGTATAGGCTAGGGATTTGACCAAAATCTGACCTTTATCAGGTGACGTGATCCAAGATGGTAAACACCCTAAACTTATATGTGCTTAGCGATAGATTTTCAAACTATATGGTGGCAGTTAGACAAATGAGCATTACTAAACCCTACCACTGCGCTATAGTTTCATCACGATGTTTTCCTTCACCGAAATTTCAAGCTCATTATCAAAAAATATGATAAGTAACCTAAGTTCGTCGATGTATCAGACCATACTAATTAAAACATTGTAGTCTAAACGTAATCTTATAAAGATTTCTGTGTAATACTTATTTTAATTAAATTAATTACAAACTAAGTATACTTTGTCGATTTATGGTAAGTCAATGTCGAATCAGACGTAGAAGCAATTTTACAAATGGCGACTGCACCCTCAGCCTTTAAACAGTTTTATTGGTTAGCTATAAAAGTTTTGGGTAAAGGGCACACGTAACAACAATCCTGGCTACACAGAAATTTGGGGATATTGTTTGCACCGGTAGACTATTTTGTTGTCTTTGTTGGTTTCATGTGTCGCATAGTGTGTTTACACATATATTATAACCGACTTCAAAAAGGAAGAGGTTATCAATCCGTCTGTGTTTTTTACGCGATTTCTCCGTCATTTGTGTACCGATTTGCAATTTTTTTTTATCGCAGGATTACACTTCCAAGGTCATGCTATTTCCACCAAATCAGGATCTGATCAGTGAAACTCAGGGATATTTAGAAAAACCCTCGAATATTATAAACACACGTGTTTCATATATTCGTTTCCAAAAGCTATGATGTAGGCTTCACAGCTAAAAGTACATACTTGAACTAAAAAATAGAAAAAATAACTGTTTCAATTATAAACAAAACCAACTTCAAAAGAATGAACTATATAAATGCACTAAAAGTCAATAAATAATTACTTTATTAATCTGGGTCGTTAATTTTGAAGTCCGGTGCCAACTAGAGTTAACCAATTTACTGATTTACAAATGGAAACAACTGCCTAAACTAACGAATCCTAAACGTTAACTTTACCACAATTATATAAGCTAAGTAAAGGTGATTTTAAACAACAATTAATCAAAATCAAATATAATTAGCAACGTACATTTACACCACTTTGTTATCCGTAACCTGACACCGATTTCAAAATTAACGAACCAGATTAATACTGTAATTATTTATTTATTTTGATTTATTACATTTTATAGTTTATTCTTTTGAAGTCTGTTTTGTTTTTAATTTAAAAAGTTTTTTTTATTTAAATTCTAATATCTAAAACTAACTGATGATCTAACTAATGTATCCATATGTGGACAGAAGAGTACGGCCTCTCTGTGAATCCAACAAAAACACAGGTTATTATTGTAGGACGTCGAGCTGCATTAAGTCGGTTACATGTTGACACATTGCCTAAAATTACCTATAACACTTTTGAACTAAAATACCATAAACGTGTAAAGAGCCTTGGATTGCACATATCTTACTATCTATCATAGGCACATAATATTGGTATTATCATGCAACGCATTCACTTAAAAGATGCTAAATTTCTTGCCCTTTTCTGTCAAAGTAACTTTAGTAAATTCGTTGTTACTTTCAATCATTGATTACGCGGACGTAGCGTATCCGGACATTACTGAATAGTTGCTGGACAAAGCTGACCGCTTATTAAATGTGTGTACACGCTACATTTTTAGGCTGTGAAATTTAAGTGTTTAAATATCAGATTTCGTAGAAAGGCTCATGTATTGAATTATATTTATGGTATATTATTTGACCCACGATCTCCATTTTATCTACAGGAACGCTTTAGGTACGTGAGTACCAGTGGCCGCACCCTTCCTCCTACCTATAGCAAAACACTCTGTATCCCTGAACACAGTATGATATTATATTCTAACTAATTTACTACACGATTGTAAAACTGGTTATCGCTTGAACTACAAGATGCTAAGACAATTACCAATTTTAAATCCAAACTCCATCAATTTTACTTTTATGAACAGCAACAAGAAACTTTAAAGTATTTCCCAAAACTCGTAAATTTTTATCTATATTTTATCTATCTATAGCTATTTATTTAATACTTATGTATCTCATTCATGTTCATTTATATTGTTATATGTATTATTCAGTTGACTATTTTAGTACCCACAAAATAGATATGATTACATTAAAACGCACTACCCACTTCTTTATATTGACTACACTACCTCAGGTTAGCTGGAAGAAAATGACAAACTGCATTAAGCTCTATTATATAGACATGTACAAATTATGTGTCCAATAAAGCTTTTACCTATTGAATTGACTGACTGTTTGTAATATCAAAATGACATTTTTTTTTCTAAATACGAATGAAGGTATATCCATACCAATTTTTAAATTTTTTGTCTGCCTCCCTTTCTGCCTGTCTGTGTGTTTGTTTTGGCTAATCTACAGAACGGTTGAACAGATCTTGACGGGACTTTTTTTGGTTGATAACTAAAGTTAGTCAGCGTAATTTCAATTTTTCGAAAATAATTAGGGTTCCGCATAAGAAAACGAAAACGCAAGAAATTGTGAATAAAATACGATTCAATAAACGGCACCTTTAAAAAAATCCAAAAATTATTTAAAAACTATATTACGCAGTGTAGAATATGTGAAACACGGGCAGAGGCGGGGGCACAAGCTAGTATGTAATAAGATTATTTCTTGTCTGTATATGCTAATTACAAATTTAGAGTTGACAGATGTTAGTGTCTTGTTTGATGTTAAAGGATTTATGCTCTGTTTGCTATTTGATTCCCATAAAATTTATTTTAATATTGAAAATTATTATTCATTATAAGCGTTCTGAAGACGTTAATATATATTAAGCAAGCGCTTATGTTTCCAAGAATCCAATGTATAAACCTGATAGTGAATATTTTAAAATATTCACAAGAAAATAATAAATTTAAAAAGAAACATTTTATTCTATAACCGTATTTTAAACCACAATAGTTTATATAACCAAAACCTAAATATGAGTTGAAAAGTGTATTACAATATTATATTTTTCTTAAAAACAAAATATTACCGCTCGTTAATTAATCACATTCAGAACACTAAGTATAATTACGTTTTAGTTCAAGTTAAAATTCTCTCGCTGTTAGAAACTTTGGATTCTTATTAATTATGTAATGAAAAATTTCACAGTGAACTACATCCACGTTATGATGTACAAATTGCCACACAACAGATAAGCGCCTGACAGTTTATTTATTATACGTAAAAGAATTATGAAATTGTTGTAATATTATGCGACTTATATTATTTGTTTACTTTAGCGATTATTCTCGAACCTTGTGTAGAATTTTTGAGACGTTTCCATTTTTTGACTAGAGTGTGAACTGAACTCACAATCCCTGACGCCTGACCGTTGATGCCCACACTTTTTACGATGAGCGTGTGCTTCATAAATGGAATTAAACTAAAATAGTATGCGTTTGCTAGATAGGACACGCCAGTTAAAAATTATAGCTATTTTTACGAAAGAAATCCGTTTTAAACAGATTTAACAAAGCATACAATCAAAGTACAAAGCTCAATCACTTTCAACGAACTTCCAAATCTCTCTTCTGTTTCAGTTACGTAAGCACTTCTCTCGTTCGCAAACGTTTGCGCTATAGCGTTAACTGTTATTTCATGTATATCAAAGTCCTACTTTTTAAAATAAAAACTACAGAAGACCCAAGTTGAACAATAGAAATACTTAATAATTTTACTTCAGACAAATGTTTTCAGTCTTCACTAACCTGAATATAATTTGCAAAAACGCTGTGTAAAATATTCAATTACATAAATTTGGTAAAGTTTATTCAAACAACAATTTAAACTCTGTTATTACGGTTAATTAGTACTTTGTTATAATTATAACGAAGTTACCACTATGATTATAATAATTAATTTTGAATTTTATATAATGATATAATTCATTCTGGTATTAAGTAGAAGTTTTTGTAAATCAAACCGTCTTAAACTCAGCATAATCATTGTTAGGATTTAGAATTTATCCTTACTTTTATTTTATATCTAGGGTAAAACCGGGATAGATGCCCCATTTTTTGAAATAGCCACATAATTTAAAAAATATTAATTTTATACGAATTATTTCTATTAATGTAGCTAGCTCAATCCTTTATGTTGGATTATAATATGTTTTTTTTAACCTACCAAATACAGATTTTGCAGAAATTAGCTTTCCGTGGAATATTTTTTTTTGAGGATAGATGCCTACCTGTATGGATAGTTGCCCCACCCTGAAAATACTGGGAAGGATAGATGCCCTTTATACTGTGTAAACGAAAAACCCAAACCAAATGTTAGGTAGTTCTACTCCTAAAACAGCAATTGTCTCCAAGAAACAGTAGTCATAATAATGAAAACATTTTCAATTTTTTTTAAATCTTTTAATTGTTATCATTAGAAGATGAATCTAATGTCACACAAATGACCATTATTACATTTTTAAAGCGTTTGTTTCATTATAATATAAATTCTTAAATTGTCTAAGCTTGTCTCGTTTTTGTTTTCGCATTTCGTTTTCCTGGTCGAAATTATGTTTTAGCTCTAGCTTTTGAGTTAATTGGTAAGCTAACATGCATATGGCTTGTCTATTTGGGGGAATCCTGCATCAGCAAGCTTGAGAATGTGCTTTACTTTGTTCGTTTTGTTTGTAAGCCTTTGCTCGTTATCGAAATCCAAAACAGGATGTCTTCCTAAAAAATACCTTACTAAATCCATTGGAAACTAGAGACAGCAATTAGTTAAATAGAAGCTTATAATTTCCTGTACTATAAATAAAATAAATAAATAAAAATGCCTTTACTCTATAACCTACAAACCTTAAATTAGGCATTAAAAATGCAAAAATTTAAAACTAATATGTTATGGTCCCCTCCTCGGTGTAGGCATCTAACTTCTTGTACTACATGATCTCTAATACTGGATATCAGTGTCAACTTTATTGTATTTCTAGCAGCATATCGTCTTAACAATGTCTTCGATGGAATCCCAAACTGTCGGGATATTGTGTTTATCCCCATGGTTTTTTGTCCATTTCATTGAAAGCTGACGATTTTTGTGTAGTCCAAGAATATACTTGAGCTCACACTCCTTTTTTTCTTTTATATTTTCGTGGTATAATTCTGCTATAATCTGAAATGCCAGTGTATGTAGGGATAGATACCCAAGGGGCACCTATACCTCAAAAAATCAGGGCAACTATCCTTTTTGATAGGGATAGATACCCAAGTATTTTTTAAATAAATTATAAACAAAATAGCATCTGTTTACAACTAGATGCAGACTCAATGAACCAGTATGTTGACGTAATAAAAAATATAAAGGAATTTATTACTAATTATAAAGTTATACAACGCAAAATATTATTAACCTATGAAACTTTGACGTATTCGTGAATTTTGCCGCGGAGATAATTACATGCACGACCTAAACGCATCCTCGTCGCACTATTTTCCATGGGTAACTTAGGTAAGGGATGACTGCGGCTCCTACTTATACAATTAATTCTTAGTTTCGAGTTCCGGAAGTTAGCTTTTTAGAAAATGAGGCATCTATCCCGCTGCGGCATGTATCCCGGTTTTACCCTACATAATAATAAATAGGTAAAGATTAAACAGTTCAATGCATTTTCTCCTCTCCTTATCATTTATTTTTTTGTTGTTAATTATAACAGTTTTTGTTCCCAAATTTTTATAAACAACTTACTGCTGGCAGCACTATGTAGAGAATACTGAAGTATAAAAATCTCTATTACAAATCTTTACTTAGTAATATGTGGATTTAGACAAAGTACAAAGACATTATTCTTTTATTTACTTTTAACTAAATTAAGAAACAAAATTACTTCTAACAAGTGTCAACGTCTTAGTCTCTTTGTCCGTGTGTGTATAATAATCGTATACAGCGAAGCGGTAGTAAGCCAACACAAATCCTTTCAGATTTTTCACATTGTGCCAACGCGGCGCGTCATGTTTCGTCGACGGTATTACACGGTATTCCGTCTCTGACAAATGTGAAGTTGAACCCTTCATTTGCAAGTCAAACGCGCCAAAACATGTGGCGTTCGGTTATTTGTATTCCGGATTAGCGTTAGGCAGCTAATATTTAGACAATTCACTCCTTGTTTCATAAATTATACGAACGTCTTTATTAACATTCATTTGCAGAATTGAAGAGAATGGAATAAGTCAATTTTAAATTCGTTCTACGGTAAAGGCACCGTTTAAATATTTACTATTAATTAGAAGGAGGTTTATTAATTTTTTTTTACAATAAAGTCCCAAAGCACATTACCGATCTACCGGACAATAAGTTCACGCACCATGTCAAGCAAGTTTTAATTGTAAAGGTTTATTATATGGTGGATCAATATGTGAACGATGGTAATGGCTGGAAATGACACCTACTAATAAAGCTTGTAACAATGTCTTGAATAGTTCTAGAAAAATATATTAACAAAAAATCAGATTGAGCTTTATGCCGGTTCTTCTCGATGACTGGTCTATTTTCCGAACCGCTGTTAGTGTTTTAACGTTTATAAGTCGCCTTTTCAGGCCCTAAATTGAATTTTATTTTTAAATGAATTTTAGCTATAAGATCTTTACACCGGACTAAATTGATCACATTGATTTATTATTCATGCAGTGTTTCAAATTTGACCATAATTATTTCTTAATAAACATTCAAGAAAATGCTCAATAGATAGACGTAGCGCGGGTAGGCGCCCCACAATGTAGAGCGACGATTTGGTGAAAGTCGCAGGAGTGGATGCGGAGGAGGATGCGGGTGACTCAAGACCGGTCGTCGTGGAGATCTATGGGGGAGACCTATGTCCAGTAGTGGGCGTTTTTCGGTTGAATAGATCCCTGGACTCAATATATATAGCAAGGGAATCGGCTGCCAAGGAGAAAAAGCTACTAAAGTGTTTTATCTTTTCCTTATATACAAATCATATAATACTGTATACAAAACACACTAAATCTATACTAATAAATAAAGTTGGAGTGTCTGTAATGTTAATTTTTTTATATATACATAGGTATGAATGTATATACGATACCTATACCAAAAATACAATTTTTAACATTTTTGTCTGTCTGTCTGTCACTTTTTTTCTTTCTAATGTGTAATTTGAAGTCCCACAAAACCGTATTATCGGTTTGTCTGTGGGACTAGTCTCCGTACATAAATAAGAAACATCATAATCCATATATTTACTAATTATAATTAATGAAATACTTCATTAACTTCTGTCTGTTTATTCCGGGTAATCTCCGGAACAGCTGGACGGATTTTAACGGGACTTTTTTAGTGGATAGCTGAAGTTACTCAAGGTAACATATGGTACTTTAAATTTTCGAAAATAATTAGGGTTTTCTCGTAAAAAATTAAAACTCATAAAAAATCGAATAAAATCCAACTCAATACACAGTTTTACGGGCAAGTGCTTGAATTTATGAGAAATATTGTTACTTTATCTTAGTCTTCAAAAAAAAATTAGGGTTCCATATAAAAAAAATTAAAACGCGGTGAAGAATACATGAATCACAGGCGCAACCGCGGGCACACAGCTAGTTCAAAATATACCTAATAACCCGTACCACGATAAATCCACGTAATCACCTCCCTATCCAGTATCCTTAACTATTACCGACTAGGGACTATAAATCAACTAAATTATCGATGGACGCGCGTATTTAGGCAATTTGAAAACGGTCGATCACTGACGCACGAATATTTGTAGAATTTTAGACGTTTGAATGAATGAATCAGCTCTATACAAAACGATTCAAACTAGATGATTCTACAATATTAAATGATTTGAGCTGAAAATGTTCTTCAAATCAGTTCGATTACTTACATGTTTTATAACAATTTTCGATTTCTTTCTTACAATTTTACTCATATTACATTGTAAACTATGATACTTTAAATCTTGAAATAATTAAAATCTATATAAATCATTTATACGCATACGCAAAAAAAACATATAGAATACAAAAATAAGCCGTAGTAACCTAGAATCCGTCGGATATAACGAAAGCTAAGCATAATGATGGAGGAGGGTGCTTATTTTTAATGACATGTTTGAATAGTGATTACGTAAGAAATGTTCTCTTATTTATCTCTCAAAATGATGCCAATACTTACATTACCAAGGTGGTTTTTGGTAAAGGTAAGAGGTTCTTCTTACAGTTGCTGATATGGAGGACAAAGCGATATAAAAATGTCTGAAATTTTGCCTACGTGATACTTGCGATCACCTTGTAAAATTAACAATCAACCGCTTTCGTGTCACGAACTACATTGTAAAGTTTATAGAAATCCGATAAACGCTTAAACTAATATTTTTCTTTACGTGTAAAATTTGCACCGCAATGCAGTTGAAGCTTTTAAACTCACTCCGGACATATATGATAATAACCGATTGTATCACTTACCTACTGCATAATGAATTTGCGAAACTGTTGCACTTTCAATAAATTAAATTTCCAAGCGTATACAATACAAGTATGTATTGGTTTTAATTAATTTCATGTTAATTTTATGAAAAGGTTCACGTAATTTATTTCTCAACTACCTTGTAATGTGTAACTTAAATGGACTCTTCGTGAATTTTATTTTGTTACTTCATCGTACTTCCTGTTCAACAATTAGTTTAGAACGCAGCTTTAAGAGGATATCCTAGCAGTCTTTATTCTATACAAACGTAGTCCCCTGTTTCCTCCCTGAATAATCGCATTATGGTAAATATTTTTATTCCAAATAATATATATCCACCACCGCTATGCCCGACGTTTTGATTTTTCCCATAAATCATTGATTTTAGAAACTAGAAAAAGGCCTTTGAAAAAAAAAAAAAATCAGACGTTCGTGAAACAAATTTGATGGATAAAAAAAACAAAACATACAAGGTACTACGGAATTATGTTTTCGTCTATTTTGCATAGTTAAATCAGCCCGCGCTGCAGTTGTCCCTTTCGCTTTCTTTAGGGTGCAACGTGATAGCAATAGTTTTCTCAAATACCTAATTTTCTGACCGCATGTCATCTTAATAACAAATCGTTGTTGTTTATTATGGGCATTTCTCGGATTTTTTAAACAGCAGATATTAGGTGCGATGTGACAATATTATAGCTGATTAGCTGTCTGCCTGCGGCTGCGCCCTCGTTTCATATATTCTTCACTGCATTTTAATTTTTTTATACGGAACACTAGTTATCCTAAAAAAATTTAGTACTAAGATAAAGTAAAATTATTTCTCATAAATTATAGCACTTTCCCGTAAAACTATGCAGTGAATCTGATTTTATTCATTTTTTAACGTGGAACCCTAATTTTTATCCCAAATTAAAAATACCCTAATTTATCCGAAGTAACTTCGGCTACATACCAAAAAAGTCCCGTTAAAATTGCGCTAACCGTTGCGGACATTGCCTATTACAAACAGACAGACAAAAGTTTTGTTTTTGGTATAGGTATCGTATATACATTCATATCTATTTAGTAAAAAATAATAATTTTGACATTACAAACAGACACTTCAATTTTATTTATTAGTATATATCAGTCGAAAACATTTTGTTGTACGTTAAATATTAAAAGCTACTAACTTTGCAAACGTTTGTTTGTAACTGCTGTCGGAAGTTTCCATTTAAAATTGAAATGTTTCTGTTTCATTTCTCTGTTATTATAGTAGATTTATAATCTAAACGTTTTGGGTTTAAACCAACGTGATAGGGCAACTTCCAAGTAATTAGTTCATCACAAAGAGAAATTACAATTTCTGTAAAACTATAAAAGAATCAAAATTAAAATAAACTTAATCAATTAACATGAAAATAAGCACTTTAATACCTAATAATAGGAAATAATGTTATAATTTCAATAAATGCACGCGCGATGATTATTATTTTACACGAAAATTTATGCAAATTTCTAAAAAAATTTAACATTTTGGACAGCCTACAATTAGTAGCGTACCAACTCGTTGTTTTTACAATGCGAGTTCAAAAGCACAGGAATTACATTATTCGGTCTAGTAACAATATTTAAATTTTTTGTTATGTTTAAAACTTTCAATCACGCAAACAGGGCGTAACTTATTCGCAACATAAAAATCTTGAATTGTGTTACGTTTATTTGTTTGTTTTATAGACGATGTCGTTACATTAACCAGAACCATATATTGTAATTTTTTTAACGCTAATTGAACGGTTTTAATGGAACAAATAAATAAATCATTTCCATTTAAAAAAAAACTTACATGATACCCGAAATTGAAAGCTCATATCCACATTAACGGACGGGGAGTGATAAAAACTTAGACAAGGATGGAATTATACATGTGAGTGAGACAAGAAAGGTCTCTTTAATAGCCAATATCCGGTCGATCAGCTGTGCAACGGAAACAGCTGGCAACTTGAGAGAGCAAGAGCGTCATTCATTCGGCTATTTTTTTCGAATGTCGTAACGATTTTCCTTCAGTAACAAATTTGGCGGCAATCTATTATTCTCTTTGTGAATTACAATCAGCTATAAATCGATTTATGTAACGTTATATTCATGATTAGCCTTTATATCGTGAGTTTATGTTTGTAGTCGAATCTAATAAAACAAAATTTCCAAACCTAAAAATAACTTATATTTAATGAGTAGAAATCTAAATATCTAAAATAATATAAAAGGGCACACTCAAATTACTTAAACAGATTGTATCCGGTTTTCTTTTCTAAACATAGCCCTAAAATATCCAAAATAGAATGCCTGCTATTTTAATGCCTATTACTTTTTAGGGAAAAATTTTGGACAAAAAAAAAAAACGATTAACGTGTTACCGTTATAAACGTAGTTAATATGTATATACACAGGTAATAAGTACCTATATTTATTTCATATTTGCTCGATTGAAAGATTTTTAATATTGTATTGTAAATTTACACCTTGAAAGCATATTATAAATCGTCTACATAAAATATGGAATCTAATATAGTTTTACTTACAATTAACGCAATTGAATTTAACCGTGAAGTTAGCCTCTTTTAGTTAGCAAACTAGTTTCTTAAGTTGTGTGTTACATCCTAAATTTTACGGAGTATGAAATACGGTTTAGTTTCTAATAAACAGATGGTAATGTAAAATTTGCGGTGCCGATTTACTGTGTATAAGCCGTCCCGCTTACTAGTCTCTTTCACCTCTTAAGTTATCTTATTAATATGTTAATTTTCACATCCATATTGTCTTAATGCAGTCCCGCTTTTAGTTGCTAAATTCCTGGGCAACTTCGCAAATCCCAGATTTTGCGCAATCTGCAATCTTTTACTTATAAGTAGATTACTTGAATAACTTCAGCATGGAATAGATTTATGACGTATTTCTTTATTAATATATATTTTGTCCTGATTCTAACTTTAAAACTGTTGCTTTACAAACTTATATAGCTCTTCTCATCCCCTTTAATCTATGCCTATTTTTTAACAAATCTTTTTTGTACAGAGAAACGTCATAAGTATTGTAACCAAATTTGGATGAAAGGTAGCAGATATGAAAATACCAAAAACTAACTTGTTCTTAATCAGCGCTAAATGAAATGATGCCCTGAACAAAAATTTACCCTTTTAACCCATAAAAAACAATTGTTTAAACCGTTACTTTTAGTTTTAATAGAACTAAAAAACGTTGCAAATTAAAAACTGTTATTTCCAACGAATTGTTAGTAGCATCTGGTGTTTCAAACAAAAGTAATAATGCTGTATGTAGTTGTTACATACTGACCGAAACCCGTGTGTTCCAAATGACAGGTTTGAATTTTGAACTATTAATTTTCGTGATTTGAATTTAGAACTCTGTTGTTGACCAGTATTTTGTAAAATTTTTGTTTTACACAGTTTTTTAACATAAGTATATATTTTGTTACTGTTAATTTATTGTATATATGTTGTAGTATAATTTATTTACTTGGAGACATAATTTCAACAAGTTTTTTTTAATTATCGTTATGCAAAATCATAATATATTGTTCAGGTCACATTTTGTCAATAAAAATTAAGTTTAATCTTTTTATGTAAAAATAAAAACCAACAAGCTAATATGTTGCTAATTTATTGGAGGCTTCTGTAACATATAAAAAATACTATAATTGACATTAATATCATTGCCATCTTTAAACCAGATTTTACGGGCTTTAGGCCACACAAAAGACTCAATTACTGAAAGTCCCGTTTCATTACATATTCCAAGCGAAAAATCCGCTAAATTAGAAGATTTTGCGTCAATTAACTTTATACCTTACTCTCTTAGAATTTTAATATTAGCTTAACGTGAAGAGGTTGTTTGAAATATATTTACCAAGAAATTCTAAAAATGACGGTCTTTATTTCAATAAATAATTACCTATAAAGGGGCTTAGATTAAAAACTGAAAATTTAACAATGTTTCATTTCATCACTCAAGAATTAATGTATAATCATAAAATTTACGTAGATTATTGACATTGAGAATTCAGTAGCAGTAATTTAAACTATTCATATCTATTGTAATATTAATTTTTGCAACAGATTTGGACAGAATCCCGTCATGCAGTTATTTATTTCATGACTTCTGATATAAACATGTATTCTAAGACGCAAAAGCCCATAGCTTTTGGAAAAAATATAGCAAGATTGACATCAATCGTTACAGTTAACATATTAATTTAAGTTTGGAATATTATTTCTGATTTTGCTGCATGGTCCTTTGCATTTTCTCTTGGAAGAAAAATCATGTTGAATATGGAACATAAAAATATGGTACGTATAAGTATTTTAACAGACTCCTTATAACATATGCGGCTACTGCTTATTCGTCAATAAAACAATTTTCTATTGCAATAAGTAAGAACTGACTAATGGACTTTGTTATGAGTTTAAAATATTGAAAGGCTGTACTGTTTTTGATTAATAAAAATTGTTTTTTTGTTGTTCTCAGGTAAGTGTCCAAGGATATCTCAACTGGCTGACATTCCGATCAGGTACATACAACAAGTATGCATCGACTTGCGATATTGCAATCATTAGTATGGTCTTTCAAAAGTATAGTACACGCATTTTAACTGTGCCGCTCCTGAAACCGAAGCAGAATAGTGGCTATGTAGATACGTACTAAAGAAAACATTAGCGTAACAAAAATTGTCATAAGACGTAGAGGGAACGAGTTATAAAATCAATCAAACATACAGGAGAGACTGAGAAAGAAAGCGCATGCTCAATAATGTTTTGATCATAGATAATAGTTTGCCATTCGTTGCTCACTTCAGACAGGCGCAGTTAAGGGGGTCATCCCATTTAATGGCCTGTTTTTAGGCATTTTTTACTAATTTTTTTTCACGACCAGTTAAAATGCAGAACTTTGAATTTATTATCATTTATTAACATATATCTCAGTAGTATAAATAAAACTTTTAGTGAAAAATATTAAATAGATCGTGATTTACAGCGCTCCAACACCCCCACCTCGAAAAAATAGGGTTGCACTTCCTCCACTGTGCTGGTTGATTGGCTTACCTAAAAAAAGGCATTTTAATCTATCACCCTAAATACACGGAGTGGACTATTATCACATGAAAATACCAAAAATAGGATTTATGGTAGACCTTTGAAAAAAAAGTTGTGAATTTTGCGTTGTTTTTTTAAATATTTGTTATTAAAAAAACGAAGTTTTGTTTATTTTGGTTTGATAATAGTCCATTCCATGCGTATATATATGCTAAATGTACCCTACAAATATCAAGGCATTCGGTCTAGCCGTTTTTGAAATACAATGGAGGAAATAAAAAAAAATGCAGTTTCGAGATAAACGCTTTTAATGTTTTCATTCCGGTTAAAAGTATAAAAATCTCAGCTTACCCTCAATCGGCAATGCCTGGTATATAGAGTACACCTTACTCTTCTTCTTGAAATAGAAATTCCTTTTTATACCTGCAGAAACTTGTCTAAACTTGTATGGACGTATATATGTATAGGCCGACTACCAACTCAGCGATCCGAACAGCTGCATCTTCTAATTGCTGTTTCTTTAAAACGAGTTTGAAGTTTTAAAATCACTTTACTAACATATTCTAAACATTTATTTAAAAGAAAAAGAAGCAATTTATTTAAAAAAGAAACGATTGTTTGAACCCATAACATGGTTCCCATCACCCCTTAAAATGTGCTATATATATATATATATATATATATATATATATATAAACAATATTTCACATTTAAATTGTCAAAATGCGTGAATTAGTACAAGTTTGAAGTCTCCTTAAGTAATTAGTCTCTGTTTACACGAATTCTAAATAACTTCAGTTGTAACTAAATTATGTTTGATATAATTTTGGAGTTGATTAGAAACGTTATTGTTTATGTTAACGAACGTATTGAATAAGCAATTATCGTTTATACACGTCTAAATATTAAATGGAAAATTGTAGCGTTTGATATTGCATATATTATGTACGTATGCGTTATATCGCATCGTCTTCTCAATCTCAAAGACAATTAACCTAAACAATGAAAACCATTCATAGTGACTCAATTCGTAGCATCTCGTTTCAAGATAAATTAGTGTACTTATGTATATATAATTAAATAGTATTTTAAATAAACGGTGCCAAAACATTTTACTTATTTAATTTGTCTTATAAAATACAGTGTAATTGACGATAATTACGGTATCTATTACGATATTTATTTACTTTCAATGGTTAAAGCATTAGTGTTTTAATCTCATTTACGTTTTCTTTAAATAACTATTTACAATTAACAAAATTAACTGTAAAACTCTCATTAAGAACTTTCGATGTACCTTTAATTTGTCCATAATTGCGATCGTCTTTTATAGATTTCTCTTACTGTACATTTGTTTAATTATAGCAGTGATTTTGGAATTAAGAATAAAAATAAACTTTATACCAAGCCATAATACAACATCATTAGTATTATAATAGCCCAATGTAACACACAGCGATGACATTAAGAGTGTTCTAAATTCGATTTATGCCCGACATATTACGTTCATTACTTACATTTAGCATTTCAAATCCTCTCAAAATTTTAATGGTGGCAATTCAATTTACCGAGTTATGTTATTATTGAAATAATCGTGTTTAATTTAATATGTTAATAACACGTTGTAACTAACGCAGGTGTTCGTTCGTTGTGATTGAAGGTTATTCTCACAGTATAGGTTGGACCAAACATTTCGTCTAGCGTGAATAGAGTGTGATCCAATCCCCAATTAGAGAGGCTTCTTGATCAGCCGCGAGCGCGTTATAATGACACTTTCATACCACGCTGCATACCACACCCTGCACATTATACGCCGGTACATGGGTTCTGTAAAGTACCTTGACTTCCATAGTTCTCCTTAACCATCGTAGGTGTTGGCGCATTTGCACTAGTTCCAAAAGTTTGGTGAACCTGTCAATACATTTTCAGCCTACACAGTATTTAGTCAGTTAGAAAAAAACTATATACGCATCTTGATCGTTGATCGGTTCTCTGTCTATTATAGGTCGAAAAATTCAAAAATATTTTATCCAATTTAGGCCCTAATAAGGCGCTTATGAACGTTAAAACACTGGTAGTGTTTCGGAGAACAGTCCATTCATCGAGAAGATCCGGCAAAAAACTAGATCTGGTTTTATTTCTGCATGTTTTTTGGAACTTAACAGCTAAAACAATTACAAAGTTTATTAGTAGATGCACAGAGAAAGCTGTCACTTCCAGACATCACCATAGATCACATAATGATCTATCCTATATTAAAACTTGTTTGACATGGTGCTTGAACTTATTGTCCGGTAAATCGGTAATGTGCTTTCGGATTTTATTGTGAAATATAACACTATTACTTAGAAAACTCTTATTAGTTTTGCTAAGCCTGAAATATGGAACTGTTAATTTATGTTTATATTATGTGTTACAATTATGCTGATCGTTTACAAGTGCAAGTGAATACTTTGTACTACTACTGTTTTTTTCGACTTATATAACCCTGTATATCGGTTAAAGAATATTGAAATAAAACTTTTTTAAATCAAAAACAAAACCTACTTAAAAAAAAAAAAAACTATAAAAATTCCTACTTCATAGCTTTGGAAACCAATATATGAAACATGTGAGTTTATAATTTTCTAGAATTTTTCTCAATATCCCTGAGTTCCACTGATCATATCCTGATCTGGTGGAAATGGAAACACCTCAGAAGTATACTTCTTCGATTAAAAAAATATGTAATTGCAAATCTGTCCACAAATGACGAAAATATCGTGAAACAAAAATACAAAAAAAACGTACAGACGAATTGATAACCTCTTCCTTTTTGAAGTCGGTTAAAAAGGCCATCGTCACTCTTTGCCCTTTATCCCATTTTTATTTGGTTACAACATTTCTTCCTCTTCTATTCGTCTCTATTTTGAGATCATATCTACATTTTTTTTATACGCTAAAGGCTCAGTGCTTTGACCACAATCTCACCTAATTTTAATTGTCGATGTCATCCGGGATGGTAAACATACTAAAGCCAAGAGATAATGGTTCTCAAGTGATGCTGCTGGACCACACCTATTGGTATTTGGCGACAGGTTTTCGAACTTAAGCTACCCAGGCGGGCATTATTAGAAAATGTTCAACAACCTCTCTCATATTCACTCCCTTTCTAAGCATATCATTTTTCACACGGTCTGTCCATCTTTTCTTTGATCTTCCTCATCCTTTATAACCGTCCACATTCATATCCAATGCCTTTCACACAACATTTTCTTCCATGCCCAAACTAAGACAGATGCCTGCTCCTTAACTTCTCTGTCACTGGTGCCCTTTCAAGCTTCCTCTAATGTACTCATTCCTAGTCTTTTCCGAATTACCCCACACATCCATCACCAACATTATGAACTATACAAGAATACCGGATCACAAGTGGTAGATGTGACCATTAATACACGCTGCGTTTATTCTATGCTTTAACTAAAAAAGTTATAAGAAACAATTCTTACAAACTTTTATCATGTAGATCTTAAATATTCTACAACATAATAATGTGATATATATTATTAGAATATATGTTGTTGTGGTATTTACCGGATAACCGGATAGCGCTGTCGGCTGTCATCCGGTTATTATCCGTGTGATGCTTACCTAATCACAGGTATTATGCGTTTATCCGTTTGGATTATATTATTGTTGAACAATACAAGAGTATGATTTATGTTAGTATTAAATACTTCATTGATATTTTGAATAATTTTATGACATAACCCATGTTTTGTTAATTAACGACATATTTGGATTTTTACATAATTCAAATAACTGTAAAATTCTTTGATGAATTAATTTCATACAATTTAGCCGCCAATGCTTTTTATATGTAGAATTTATTCTTAAGATTTAAAATATTTTTTATGATAGTTTCTACAATTGATTTATAATCTAAGTAATAAACGTGTAATTTAAAAGGTTTTATCCGTCAAAATTAAACAAACCTTTGTAGTGTAAAATTATTGATAGTAAAATAATCCATTTCATTTCGCAGTGACAAGAAACGTTGTTTAGCACGTCAAACGTTACGATCTTACATAATAAATAGGTAGCGATGTCGCATCCATCTCGTCTCTGTATTCTTCGATTTCTCATACATAATGTATTTATAAAGGACTAGAGATTTGCATATCTTCGGCTTTATTGGACAAGTTTTATGTCTTGTCGTACAATATTAAAGATTAGAATACAGGATCGTATTTAGTATTATATTGTAATATGTTAACTGTTACCTGCAGCTTCGCTCACGTTAATTTAGATTTTATACATATATGTATATACTTTTCTGTCATTATAATGGAATTTGTATATAAAGTGTAAAAAATAAATAAATGTTACAACGAGCCAATCGAAGGAGAAAGAAATATGCCATGAAGTAGTTTTTTCAATGAAATTTGAAGTACTTTTTAAGACAATAATACATGTTATCATTTACCCCATTTTTTAGTATGTCTTAAGGCTTAGCCTATGTAAACCATGAAAACTGATTTTTAGCGACATGATTACAAAATATTTAATTATTCTACTTATACAAAACTATAATTAGGATTTATTATATATCCAATCACAATATTATATATGTGTAAACATTTAGTGGAACAATATCTAACGTGTTGGTGAGAACCATATCAAGATCCATTATGGTTAAGGATTAGTTAGCCGCTAAACATACAGACGCGGAAAGTTGCTTTGTATTAAGTATACCATTTGTGGATAATCTTTAATGTTATGTATTTTTACTGCAATATCGAAATTTTATAAATTTAGATGTAACTTACATTACATTGACTGCCTCGGTGGCGCAGTTGTATTACGGTACGACTGCCGTTCTGAGATCTCGAGTTCGATCCCCCGGGTCGGGTCAAGTGATATTGAGTTTTTCTACTCAGTTTAATCCCGGAGTCTGAAATTTGTGCCCGATATAGCGACAGGCTCACCTCCTGTCAGATTTGAGACGGAACTAAGCTCGGCGAAATGTGGGTGGTGTAGTTCGCTATTTCACCTCTGCCTAACCCTTCGGGGACAACAGGCGTAGCTAATGTTATGTTATATTACATATATTATTTCACATGTTCTTAAATTTAAAAAAATCTAAAATTATCAAATCCTATTATAGATAATAGTAGTATTTTTAGTAGCCTCATAATATCTTCTCTAGTAAAGGTGTACATTATTGTCTTATATATTTTGTCCGTATTAGCATGACAAAATTGCGACTTCAACAGGCCAAAGTATTATGAAATTATATCATGTCAGTTTAAATATAATTATAGAGGGACTTGGGTCCGTCCCCTAAAACTTTCGTCCTTCGACGCTTCTGAAGTACAACGAATCTTGATTATTTTTAGCTGCTTTAGTTGGGACGCTCTTTCAAAATTAAGCGCGCCTTACAATGCGGGGTATTAAGAAAGTTTTCATTAAATATATAGATAATGTAGTCGCGACTTGTTATTTTTTTTTTTTTTTTTTTTAGCTTGGATTATATCACATTTTTTATCAAACTTTTTTATCTTTGAATAGAACTCATTATAGATACAAACTGACTTTAAATAGAAAACGAAGTGTTTTTAATAGGACGGTACAAAAGAAGTAGGTAAAAAGATGTTACATACACTAGATATGCCAGTTTTATATTCACTTCATTTATATCTTTGGAATATTCAAAAGTTTTCAAGTGTTTTGGAGATACGCGATTATACTAAAGCCTGGCCAAATAACTCATCTGTGTGATTAAAACAAAATAATAATTGGCTTAACAGTTTTTAAGTTATAAGCCAAGTAACGGACTTACATTGCTTCTCATAATAAAAACTTGGAATATACTTGGAAATAGTTATTACAATATTTATAATGCGTCGAAAGAAAGCTTGTAAATTAATTGCGAAAATATCATATGTAAAACAATCCTTATTTTCACATAACTTACATAAAATATTTAAATTTCAAAAATAAAAGAAACAAAATGATATAGGTGTATGTATATTCGAAGGACCGACACACATTACTTTGACGCGTGACGTTATAAACCACGGTTGCTAGCAAACCTTAAAAAATATTTACCTCTCTCACAGCAACAAACCTCATGAATTTTAACTCTTACAAGAGCTACCTGGTATTTTGAATAATGCGCGTAGGCATGGCAACATCGAAGAAAAAATAGACATTATTTTCAAACAGAGTTCAAAAAGGAAGTATGAATATTTATTTGTGTTTGCCTTTTTATTTCAATAGTATTAAGCTAGATTGTTTTTTTTTTTTTAATAAGCAATGAACCGATTTAAAATTAAACAATCTATATACATGTTATAATGTTTGCTTGCTACTACTGAACGGATTTTCATACGGTTGTCATCATTAAAAGTGATTCATGGGGACGATTTAGGTATATGATTTATTGAGGTTATTTGTTAATTTTAGCGTATATTGTTTGATATCTATGCGAAGTCCGACAAATCGCTAGTTAAACAAAAAAACAAAGTTAAAATATTCACGATTATTATAAAAATGAATGTAATTTAAACTTGTAAATTTCCATATACTTAATATATTTTAATGGACAACGTTATTAATTATTTTCAAAACACAATAATTCTTTTTTAATGAACACAATTTATATAATAAACAATTACCGTTCTCTGTTATATGTTGATGTTTATTTACACGCAATTTATAACTTTCATGATTACATTAGAAAAGCATAGATGCGGCCAGAGCTAAGTTCATCTCAACTCTGTGGAGTTGTCTAGATTAAGTTTTGAACATTTTGAAAAACGATACTGCATTTGTACTGAGTAAACTTGCAACTTTTAGTTCGTCCGTGTTTCCTCTACGGCCGCTACTATTAGATCCTATGACATAAGAAGAATATTTTTAAATGCGCTATATGGTGTGGCGGTAAAGTTATGTATTTAGAATCCTTAGACATAGATATGAAAATAAAATTAATTTTCCAATTATGTATAGAAACTATTTATTTTCTCTCCATTACGTTTATGATTAATAAAATACTTAATGTCGATTATTGAGCAATAATTTATGAATAAGATAGTTCGAAGGTACTCTTTTAATTTTTTCCTATAAATTTCTATATATCAAGGTTTTTCTTGCCTCTTTTTCTAACTTGAACTTCATAGCATCTGGCATAAGAATATTCGTGTTTATAGCAACCTAACCAATGTGTATTGATTATCTCTCCCTTTCAAAGACCCTCGCCGAAGTACCACCGTTTGCAATACGCATAATAAACGGGGTGGCATCGTGGTTCATGCATAGAAAAACTTAAATTGTCTCATCTTGCCTTCAATAAATAAAAACCACCTATAAAAATAATGTGAAATAGATAATGCGAATAATATATATCATTATACAAATATTTTAGTACTAAAGAACAATGGACCAGAAATTAGTACATACTGCCGTAAAATAATAGTATTTGCCTCACCTTACCTAGGCCGACCACAATTCCTTGCCAAACGCTCTAGAACCGCCCTTGGGTCCATTCCCTTTCGATGACGACAAAGAGATGTAAACTTTATTAACAGAGTGTATGAGTTTGTTCTCGTATGTTCAACGTACTGATTTACGACAGTTCGGGAAGCCTTTCGGAGCTCAGTAAGCCTCTTCGACCCAATCGCAATTAATGGCCTCTCCGAGCAACGTTGGTCTGCTTACGGAAATATAGTTACTAGATGCGTTAATTTAAATTTGACACTTTATTTGAAGTCATTTGGTTTGTTTTTTTAGTTAAAGTATAGACTCGATTGTTTTTGACCACCTTTCCTGATTTTAAGCGACGAGGTAATTTAGGGTGGTAAATACATTAAGCACCAGAACACACCTATTGGTGTTTGGCGAAATGTTTTCCAATTTGAGGGTGGACATTAGAAAATGTTGTATCCTATGGTTTCCTCACGATATTTTGCGAAAGTTCAGGCTTATTATAGATTTGGATAGGTGGGTTCGAACCTACGTCCATTGACCTAGAAAACGATCATACTTCCAACTGAGCCATCATCGCTTCAAGAACTATGATTATTATTTATTTAACTCTGACATAAATTAATAACGATATAACCTATTTATTTATAATAGAGATAGTGAACTTTATAATTAAGGCAGCACAATCGCCACGGCTGTTTCTTCCACAAAACAGCAACCAACGATTAGTATATTAACATCCAGTTCAGTCGTGTATCTCTCAACTCATTCGGAGTGAATAATAATTATAAATTATCTCAAATGAATTGCGAAAGCAATTGTTTTCCGTTTTACGGTTTTTATTTCTACTATAAACATATCTCGACCAGATCGAATACGTCTTAAACATAAAGGATAGATCAAAAGAACCCATAACCAATGAACATTATGAAAGCGCTCAAGAAGTAGAAGAACCGAACGAGGTTTGTTAAGATCGTAAGATCGTCTGTATGTATGAATAAGCGTTTTACATAAGATTATAGTACTACAAAAATAATATTTTTTAAATATACCAAACACATCGGATACGTGAAAAGTGACACATTGGTTGTTACTCGTATCTTGTATCAATAGGTCCATGCTTGGGACCACCATCCCGGGAGATTTGTCGGCACAATGGTATACAATTTCCAACTATTGTGCCTTGTACATACGCGATACCGATACAATTCGTACTTAAATTGGGGTGCGTCGAATAAATTGCAAACTTCATTGCGGAAAAATTGACTCGCATGTTTCAAGAGAAAAGGTATACTACAATTTGGCAGTCTTTCGTTTTTCTCTCTTAAAAGATTTTTCTCGTAGTTTTCTTCTTCTAAAATTAAACGTTGTGTAAGCTCATGAATATATATAAAACTGTAGATAAATATTACAATCTATGGTATTAACTTTATATAAAGTATCATGGATAACTCTTCCTCTGTATTCAGAAATTCATTCGCCTTTCGGTATTATATCTGACTAATAAATCATTTCCAAAACTGTGATCATCTTATTCTATGATAAATCAATCTATCATGTAACCAAAAAACACCACAGTAAAGGACAATAACTCCTATGTATGTATCCCATAATGTAACAAGGCTTGAAAATCAAAAATACTCTTTATGTGTTTGTCAAAAATCAAAGATTTTTATATTCAATGTAAAATTAGTTTTCAAGAAATTCTAATTACGGATTTCAAGTCATAATAGAACAATTCTTTCAGCTTATAATTATACAATTAGTATTTTATTGTTATTAAAAACTATAACATTAAATTTATGACTAAACCAGAAAATATAAACTTATTTGTGATTATTTTCTTCACCTACCTATAGTGCTAATATCATTTGCAATCACAAAATACCAACGCTCAAAATCATTTCTATTAACATTATGGAAACTAAATTACATATTTTACTACTAAGTTAATCCGAATTTATTGAATATATTTGTTTTTTATTTTCTTATACTCAAACTTCACACAATTACAAATACATACATTCTGATTCACTAATTATGGCATTTAAAACGCAAACAGTCAAGTGTAAATAAAGGATAATTGCATTTTTATTATGATCATAATTATGTGTTGTTTTCTCGTGAACCACAGCACTGGTTTTTTAGCATTTATGTATATATTTACAAGAAAACAGTTTTAGTTGATTATTTGTGGCATTACTACATAAAACCGGTTTTGAGTGTACTGTATCATCCATTATCTACATTTACTTTATAAAACGATCGTGTTTTCATCGAATTTAACTCTGTTACGCCTATCACGCCCACTTTACATACAAACTTTTCGCGTCTCTACACACGCAGTAATGTAAAATTAGAAAATATTTTTGCACACTCTACAGGTTCACCATTTTGACCAAAGGCTCACCTGATCTTAAGTTGTACAGGGTGGTAAACGCACTAAGTGTAAAGGTACTGGACTGATTGTAGAGTAGGAAAGTTGCGTTCGAACCTGAGTTCATCCATTCAGACGAATGTCGGTCTCCTCCAAATTTTTTTACAACGAATTGTGTCGTTCATAAGGAAGAAATTGCCATAATCGCCACGCTCGGCAGGCGGGATGGGGATCGCAGTAGGTTTGTGATATTCAGAGGATGCAGCTGCCTATCCTCTACCCACGGGATGATATGGTGTGGTACTATTCTTAGCCGGCACCAAACGGACAACCAATCCAACCACACTACCTACCAACATCGCAAATTGACTATTATAATTTATGTATTAACAAATAACATGCTTCATATAACTAAAGAGTATATAATATAATAATTTATCTATGATACAACATATTATTTTGTTTTATATCTCATACTTAGTTTTTTATCTCATGCTTTAATGTTATTAATCCTTATGCTTAGTGTACAAATAATATAGGTTATCTCCATCCAACCGTAAAGGCGTCCACTGCTGGACATAGGTCTCCCCCAAAGATAATGGAGGAATTGCCAATTATGCCACGCTTGGAAGGCGGGTTGGCGTTCGTATTAGATGTTTGTGGAGCTCAGAGGATGTTGCTGCCCTCTAGTGTATGCCTTATTCGCCTTTTACGATACCCACTGGTAAATATGGGGTGGTACTATTTTTAAGCCGGCACCACACGGCTTCTAAATAGGTTCAATTATGCCTAAACATCCCTAGGGATACACAACGACTATGTGGCACTGCTGATATTAAGCAATACGTTCAAACGTATTACAAATTCCATAGTCGACATGTACATTGTCCCGATGTGGTCATTTCGTATGCAGTAACGCATCAGCAATGCAATCGAGCCGGTACGCTGTCACACGGGGCTCGCCATTCACTATACTTGTACACTCTGAGCCTAACATCACGGTTGTAACATTATGAATATGAAAATGTGTCAAATCGAAACACTGCAATTTTTTCATTCATTACCCGCGTTTCATATATTCTTAGCTGCTTTTTTTTATATGAAACCCTAATTATTTATGTAAAATATTTTTGATTCAAAGATAAAGTAAAATATTTCTCATCAATTCAAACACTTGCCCGTAAAACTGTGCATTAAATCGGATTGCAATTTTTTTATGAGTTATCAATTTTTTACGCGGAACTACCCTATGTTAAGCGGACTAACTTCAGCTATCTTTCAATAAAAAATTCTGTCAAAATCGGTCCACCCATTCCGGAGCTTACCCGGAACAAACGGACAGATATTTTTTTTTGTTTTTGGTACAGTTATCGTATATACATTCATATCTATTTAGTAAAAAAGTATTTTGTCGTATCAAATTTCCAGTAAAGTATGTGTAAAATATTTTAATTTCAATAATTTGTCGCACAGCTGTTATATTTTAACAAAAGTCATTTGAAACGTAATTTATTATAAACATATGAATATTTTTGTAAATATTGTTTACATAACATAACATAAGCTCACGCCTGTTATCCCCGAAGGGTTAGGCAGAGGTGATGTAGCGAACTAGTTACACCACCCACATTTCGCCGAGCTTAGTTCCGTCCCAGATGTGACAGGGGGCGAACCTGTCGCCATATCGGGCACAAATTCCAAACTCCGGGATGATACTGAGTAGAAAAACCCAATACCACTTGACCCGACCCGGGGATCGAACCCGAGACCTCAGAACGGCAGTCGCACCGTAATACAACTGCGCCACCAAGGCAGTAAATATTGTTTAATTGTAGTAAAGCCGATATTATAAAATAAATATAACATTTACAACTTCAGAATTCATATTCAAAATAGACGTGTATTAATAATCGTTCTATTTGTCAGTTTCTTAGATAAGGAACGTTTTTGAACTGGACGACTCTTCGAGCATTTCCAGTCGTTTAAGTCAGCGTTTAGGTTGTCGCAGATACTTGCTTGCAGGTGACATGTGGCAAAGCGTGTTTAAGGAGATCTTATGCAAATAAATTTCACTGTGAATATGATTGAAAACGTTTACTCAAACAATATTATAATATCTATTTAGACCGCAAACAATTTTACGCGCTTATGGTTAAGAACAACACTTAATTCTACGTTCGTCTCGTATTACTGTATAATATTAGGTTTTTAAATATTATTTTTAGAAATTCATTTCCCATTAACCTTTCGATCGTTTTTTTTTTTGTTAATTATTATTCTTTCCTAGACTATTCCTAGATCATAAAATGCCTATATATGACGTGATTATCATTGAAATTGAGATTTGTTCATGTACGTATTAAAACAGATTCATTGCCAATGTTATCTACTAGAGTCCGTTCACCTTACGCCATTTAATGAAACGAGGACTTCGAAATAAATTCACCACCCCTATAATTCCAATGAGAACGGTATCCCTTTATGATTCACCCTAAAAGTTACCATGGCAACACCGCTTCTAAAACTGCATCACCCTCTAAATATTCCTCGGAGCCTGCATTTACCCATTATTGATGTTTCGGTACGCTAGGAACCTTCCGGAGAGTTAAGCTCGCGTCGTAAATTTTCCTAAAATATTTACTAAAGCTACTTACTCTATTTATCACTTTTATGGGCACCACTTGCCTGTATCGGAGGTCAGGGTTTCAGTAAATTGGTTAATGCATTTATTTTACGCCACTTGTGATATTAAACGCTAGTTTATGTTTTACAACGTTTATGTCTGTTCACGGATTTTTTATTATAAAATGTTGAATTCTTTTAACTTAATCATCTATAATGTTTCAAAATTATTAATACACTTAATTTATTATATCGTTAACCGTGGAACGAGTTTTGTACAATAATCTAACTCGTCGTTTTTCTCCTTCCAGGGATGCCGGTTTCCTGAAGATGGCCTCACGCACCCCGTCCCTTGAGTCGCTGCCCGGTGCCAACTCAATAGGTTCGCTAGAACGTGGCTCCATATCGCCTTTGACCCTCAGTGGATCCTCACCTCCTGCGAGTGATTCTGCTGTATGTGATCTTCGAGAGTTTGACGGACTCGACACAACCTGCGCAATCTGCCGAGAGACATTTGTCGACCCCAAAGTTCTTCATTGTTTTCACACATTCTGCCGGGCTTGCCTGGAAAGAGAACAAACACATCCAGAAAAAGTAACCTGCGTCACTTGCCGCGTTGATAGTCAACTGCCTGCTAGCGGAGTGCTCGGTCTACTTACCAATTTGGTGATAGTTGCTGCAGTTGAGCAAGAGGTTGATTTAATTCCAACTGGTCGACAAACCAGCTCACCTTCAGCTCGGTGCACCGGCTGCAAATCTAAAGAATCTGACGCCGTAGCGCGCTGCGTAGATTGCGTGAACTATCTCTGTCCAAATTGCGTTATGGCCCACCAATTTATGCATTGCTTCGAAGGTCATCGCGTGTTGGCATTCCCTGATCTAAAAGACGATAAGGGTTATACTAGGATCTACCCTTACGACAAGCGGAGACAAAACCGCTTTTTGTTCAAGACACAAAAAACGACATATTAAAATACTTTTGTCGCACTTGCTCTGTGCCGGTATGTAAAGAATGTACGATAATTGAACATCCAGCAGCTTTACATGAATGCGAACATCTTTCTGATGCTGGACCTAAGCAACTGGAACTCATGCAACAATCAGTAAACGAAGCTAAGACACGTGCTACTGAAATAAGGCATGTTGTAAAAACGGTTGAACACGCAGCTGGCAAATTACAAGTACAGTACCATAAAGCTCAAAATGAAATTAATGACACGTTCCAATTTTATCGTTCTATGTTAGAAGAACGCAAACAAGAACTGCTAAAGGAACTCGAAAGCGTATTCTCTACAAAACAAATAGCCCTCACTGTTGTTGGACAGAAAGCTCAAGAAACAGTCGACAAAATTTATCAAACTTGCGACTTTATGGAAAGACTAACAAAGTGCGCAAATAAGCAGAAATATTAATGTTCAAAAAACTTTTAGACACTAAATTGCAATCACTCATGAGTTCGAATCCCGAACAAAGTGTTCAAACAGCATGCGAATTGGAATTTGTATCGAACTACCAAGCTATTCAAGTTGGTGTCAGAAACACATTTGGATATGTACGTTCTAGCTCAGAAGCAAATGTTGGTCCCACCAAACAGCCGCCTATAGCTCGTCCTACTGGCTCCCTTCTTAATGGAGGTTCATCATCTAGCAGCAGCAGTGTAAATGGAAGTTCCGGAAGTCTAAATGGGGGTATCCATCTTCCTACAGGATTAAATGGTGTACTTGATCGTCCATTTCCTAATGGACTTCTTGGACCAACCAGCCAATCTACATCACCTTTCGAATCCAACATTATTTCAAAACGATTTAATAGTGCGAATAGTTTGGGTCCATTTACTACTGCCATCGGGGATATTAACCTAAATGGAATCAGTCCTTATGAGAAGTGGTCAAACGGTGGATGTGTGACACACTTTTCCCACCTACTACTACGGACCCTTACTCCCTTACAGCCGCAGCACATTCTGATCCGATTCTGGACTTGACAAATAAAAATAAACTCATTTCAACTGCAATTTTTCCGCCTAAATCTCAAATTAAACGACAAAAGATGATTTATCACTGCAAATTTGGAGAATTTGGTGTTATGGAAGGTCAGTTTACTGAACCTAGTGGTGTTGCAGTGAATGCTCAGAACGACATTATCGTTGCAGATACAAACAATCATCGAATCCAGATTTTCGACAAAGAAGGACGTTTCAAATTTCAATTTGGAGAATGTGGTAAACGAGATGGCCAACTCTTGTACCCTAATAGAGTGGCTGTAGTACGTACATCTGGAGATATTATTGTCACAGAGAGATCCCCTACACACCAGATCCAAATATACAACCAATACGGTCAGTTTGTTCGTAAATTTGGCGCCAATATTCTTCAGCATCCGCGCGGAGTCACTGTTGACAATAAAGGTCGTATTGTTGTAGTAGAATGCAAAGTAATGCGGGTTATAATTTTTGATCAAATTGGTAATGTTCTCCAAAAGTTCGGGTGTTCCAAACACTTAGAATTCCCAAACGGGGTAGTTGTTAACGACAAGCAGGAGATATTTATCAGCGATAACCGCGCACACTGCGTCAAAGTGTTTAATTACGAAGGAATTTACTTACGTCAAATCGGAGGAGAAGGTGTCACAAACTATCCCATAGGTGTTGGAATTAATGCATCTGGTGAAATTCTCATCGCGGACAATCATAACAATTTCAACTTGACAATATTCACACAGGAGGGACAACTTGTGTCAGCGCTCGAGAGTAAAGTGAAACATGCTCAATGTTTCGATGTAGCGCTAATGGATGACGGCTCTGTCGTACTCGCCAGTAAAGACTACCGACTATATATTTACCGCTACGTTCAGGTTCCACCTATAGGAATGTGAGCCTACCGCTCGGATCATAAAAAGTCAGAATGACTTAAGAGGCCAAAATAAAACTCCTACAAACGTAGATTTGCACAATATTGTTCTGGTCCTAATTGTCATTTTTTTTAAATAACAAATTCAACGAGGACTTTGTCCAAGTGTTGCGATTTTTTGGGTGTCTCGGTGTGATCAATTTTACTGGGATTTGGAATTCCTTGTATTCCGGCATAAGATCTCTGTATGAATTATTTCTAAAGAAACAGTAATGAGATTAGTTTTATAGTATTGACGTTGTTATTCGAGTAACTTTTGGAAAGATAGAGATTATTCCATTGTATCAAACAGAATATTTGGAACGTTGTTCTCGACTCCCTATAATTTTTTAATCTATTGAATAATATTTTTCCATATCCCGCATCGTTAAATTAGGGATGAATATTAAGGGCATTTGTATTATTTAGCCCATTTGTTGGACCAATATTTTAACTATTATTACTTAACAAATTGTTAGGTGTTAAGAGTGTGATTTTATCGTAATAGGAGAGCATCGAGCGGTATTGTTGTTAGTTCTAAGAATTATTCTACGGCACAATGGCACTTCCTGTTTTTAATTAGCACTTATTCTGTGTCGATGGAAAAAATATGATTATGAAATCTAAGTAAGAAGTTGTTACATTATTATTAGGTAAGTGTTAAATTGATTGAGCTGATATCGGACAATCTTTAGTTACTACCCCACTCAGTGTAGTTCGAAAATTATAGGGAAATGTGATGTTAGGGGTTTTATCAATGACAAAGTTGACTGCGGCGTCCGGACGTTTGTTACAATAACTATTTTACCATAATACTTCTAAAGAATTTTGATTTACATTCGTTGTCACGATTTGACTATCGCAAACGTTTTTGTACAGGTTAAATTTACACATAATACACAATTTTTTACTGATACTACTTCTGGATTGGAGAGATATATATAAATATTTGGATGACTTAAGAATATTTTCTCCTTATTTAGACCAGTAAGTTTATGAACAATGTTCTCAATAGTATCCGCGTTACCGCCTAGTCACTGAGATCGCAAGCAATTCGATTCTCCAGGTTATCTTTTGAAATAGTAACTTTTGGTTGACAATAAATAGTTTGTTATTATTTAAGGTTTTTTTTTTTAAATTGGACACGGTAGTAACTAGGCAATTACAATTACTAGGAAAATTTCGTCTCGCTAGATTTTGTTTTTATTGAATTTGAGATTTTTTTTTACACGGTAACGTGAAATGTATGCGCTACTGTGTATCACCTACTTACTGGAGTATTATATAAACCTGCTTGGTATACAAAATAATTATACAATTTGTTATTCGGGTAAGATATTTTTTTATGGAAACTATTTTTCTAGTAGTAGTAGTATTATCATACGGTGCATGTGTAACATTACTTATTATTATCATTATTATTATTATTTTTATAAATATTATGCTATTATTCTTTAGTTCATGATCCTGTGTTTGGTGTGTTAGCAGAATTATTTTAGTTCGATATTTTTTTTTATTAATTATTTTTTGGTTTTTCTTAGTTAATAATGGTTTTTTTATTAGTATTTTTTATAAAATTCTACTGAATCTATGACAATGGATAGATCTGAAACGGTCCTTTGCTATCGGGTCGATCTTTTTTTTGTTTATTTCTTATTTGATCTGTATTAAGTGTATTCTTAAGGTTATTATTTTGCGTACCGTTTTGGTGATATTTCCTATATTTTTTTACTAAAATATCACACACTATTGAAGGCACGTCTACGCTGGATTTGCATGTATCGTGGTCGTAAGTGTATACCTGCTTGATATGTGCCATACCAATCATATTGTGATTTAATAAGTGATATTTAGTATTGTTTTGTAAATATGTACCATAATCTCATTTAACTAATAGGTTTACCTGAACGAACATCTTGAATGAATTCAATTTATTGTTTGTGCGTGACGTGGTAATGTTCGTTTACGTAAAGATCGTCTATAAGTTTGTCATCTGTGTTTTATATACATATTACCACATGCATTTTTCAATAAAAGCGAAGCATTTTAAGAATTCATTCTTCATTTTTCCACATTTTGTTCTCTGTATTTTATTATTGGTCACACCGTGCATCGTCCATAGCGTTTTGACGTGCCTTCGATTAAGTAGTTTAATATTATATTTAAAATATCACTGCATTAGGTGAAATACAATTTACCATTATCATCTTATAGTCCAAAATTCAGTGATCTGTCACCAATGATTTTATTATAGACTGCTCTGTTCCTAATTATATTAAGATGCGATGGTATAATTTGTTTTTTTTCACTTAATTCACTGGTTAAATATAATTGATCGTTAGCTGTATACAGTAAATGAATTTGCTCTTCATCTCAGTTTATTTTGGCGAATTAAAATCTTAATGCACACTTTATATAGAAATTACCAAATGAGTTTATTTTTTATATAATTTACGTTTTTAATTCGTTTCTCGTAACTGAGGTCGCTCTAGTATTGTTGGATATAGATATAATAAGCTGAATTATTTGTATAAAAATTACACTATCGCATTACGAGATTCTTATACCTTGAAATGTGTAGTGTAACTTTGCACAGATACATTCAATTTTGGTAACAATACGCTTTATTTTATTGGCGTCAATTCAACGTATTGTATTTATATTAAGTATAGTATATAGTATTTCGAAATTTACAGTAAGCTTTGCAAATTATGACAACTTATTCAACATTTTCACAAATTTTGTCTAATAATCGGTTACTTGATTTTTTATCTATCTCTCTCTCTCTCTCATTATTTAGAAGTTATTTTATTTTTATCAGAAGTGGTAATTTAAGTTTCAATGATAACGATAACTTATTACTATTATAATGTATTTTTTTATATAATTAACGTAATTTTTTAATGTTTTTTTTTTGCATAATAGTTAAGTGATTTAAAAACATTATGTTCTCCCGTGAGAAACATTCATTCTTAAATTTGCATTTCAAAATCTTTTCGACTGATTAAATTTGAAACATGTTTTTTGTCTTTAAATATATTTTGTCAATGTTTGTTGTTATCATTATTATTATATTTTTTTTAATTATTTGTATAAACAATTGTTCTTTAAATTAATGTACATCGTTTTGTTTTGAATTATTTTTTTGTTGTATAATTGCTTTTTTATAATAATACCAATACATTGCAGTTTTACTGTGTGTTTTATTTTGATTTTCTTTTTTTTTTGCCCGAGTAGTGCTTTGGTAGCGTATCGGGATTGTTTTTGTGGATTTCACCGAAAAACAATTTTGATTTTCAATGTATGTTTGTGCTAATTAATCGTGTTGAGAATATTACTACATAATACACATTAATTCGATTTTCGAAATAGACTCAATTAAATAAGTATAACTCAGTAAGTAATATTAACATATTTAAGTTAACTTACATCTACTTATTTACATATACATGCTATTGTTTTAGAAGATTAATTAATTCTTGTTTTTCTAAGTAATACTTTAATTTACATTTTCATTATTTTACCCAAGTTTTAAAGTTAATTCTCTACACATGCATATTTGTACTTTCAACAAAAATATTGGAATAATTTAAATACAATTTTGCAAAGGTATTTATTATATTTGATTTTCTAGCACAAACATCTTAAGATGTAGGCGTGGGTGTGTGTGCGTGTGAATTTATTTATATGTGTGTGCTTTATTTAGATAATGATACAGTTGGTGTCGGGATCAAATGATGCTGTAAATCGTAAGTATTTACTCACATTATATATTGTTAGGAAACAGGAGACAACTACCCTCCTAACAATACAATATATATTCGAATCAGCCAAGCTCTGTATTATATTTTATTCTAGAAAGGAAGTCATATTGAAGAAATAATTAGGGTAGTAAAATATAGAGTTTATATAATTCACTACACCTGTTTCGTTTTAGCGGAACAATTGTATATTGTTATTACAATTGTACAGTTAAAAAAATCTAGGATATTATTTTGAGTTCGTTTGCTTAGTTTACTACCGTCTCCATGGCTATTATATAAACCAATTAGTACTTTACATTTACAACGAATCAATGGCTATTTTAATAAAGTAATGAATAATAAAGTATTGCATAATAATCGGACATTACAATCTGTGGATCTAACACACTTCATTATGTATTTTTAGTTCATTTTCTTGTATTTTGTTAATTGAATAAAAAAACAGTTTTATTCCGGACTTTCAGTGCCTTGTACCTTATAGTGATCGTAAAAAAAATCTATTTATGATCTGAATAGCTTTGACAGTTCCACAAAGGTTACATTGCATTGCCTTCTTATGAGTATATTGATTACTTTAGAAAAATAATCATTCAAATTGTTTATACAATTATTGAAAAAAAAATCTAGGTAAAACAAAAATGGAACCTTAATAAAAGGAAAAGTTTGTAAGTTTTGGTACACGGAAGTAAGTAATTTAATTTAAACAGTATATTAAAGCGAATCAAGTAATTGAATACATTTTATGTTAAATTCAAATAATTCCTTATGGTGATTTCTTTTTATAAACCTAAAGGAATATAAAGACTTTGGATACAAAATCATTCAATATATTCAACATTGTTGACACTGGCAGATATTTTTTGCGGCGTCAAGGTAAGAAGAAAAAAATATACTTTTCATTAGAAAACCACACAGCGATTTTGTCCAAGTATCTTTTTTATTTAATACGTTCTGTATGCTTCAGAATTTATGTAGAAACAAATAAACAGAAAATGTCGTTTCTTTGTCGTAAGTTAGATGTCATTACCAGAAATCAGATCTTCATAGGACTTGATAACTACATTTTTTTTTTAATACCGATATTGTAATTATAATTATTATATATGGCATATAAATCGTCTCAGTGAACTAAGCGGTAAGCAATTAAACTTAATGAAAAATCTATATTAAAACACATTCTTATGATGGTAGGCTATAAACTCTTTTTATATAAGGATTTCGTATGTAATGTAAGTTTAAACGTAAAACCCTAAATAAAGCTTTACTTTCATACTAAATAAACTAACACTGACACCCGTTCTTTATATACAGTTCCCAATTCTTTCGTCATCAACACACAGCTTGAGGTTACGCTACCCAAAATCCAATTTCCAAGTCAATTAAACTAGGGAACATTTTTACTACTAACTTAGCACCTATTAGAAGTAAGCACAGACTAGGCTTACTAAGATTGTTTATAATTTTATACTCAGCTGTTTTCTTAAAAAATAAATTAAATTTAAGGAGTATATTATTTTTTTTTTTTGTTTCATCATAAGAATTAATCATTTAACAACACAATATCACCCATACCAGTCTGCGTGTACTTTCTTTCATAAATGCCAAATGCTACTGTAACTCCAAGAATTAAAATTATACAAGTCACGTAAATACAATTATAATTTAACTTTAGTTACCTACATCACATTACGAACTTAAATTTTTATAGAATTTGAAAGCATCTTATATGTTTCAATGCAATTTTTTGTAGATAATTTGATTTTACATTTAGCTTCTATTGTATGTACTAAAGATTTAGGGAACTATCGCTCGGTACAATTGCCTTATCTGTACGCTAATCAGTAACAACTTAGATAACTAATAATTATAATTTTGCAGAATGTAGTCATTGATGCTATGACGCTAATTTAAGAGAAGGGACTACTTGATCATTGATGAAATTTCAAGCTTCTCCCTTCGTGTCATCGTTGAGATTTTTTCCATTAAACCATTAATTACCCTTTGAACCACAACATCCTTAGGAAGTGTGTAGGAAATTGATGCAAATTGTACATTGAAAAAAAAAAGTTAGATTAAAACGATGTTAGTAGTATTAGTGCTTAGGATTAAGGAATGCCGGGATGTGTACAAGAGATAGGAGTCGTGGTAGGGGCGTAGTTTGAGAAACTGTGTATTTTTGTAACATTGACATTCGACGATAGGTAACCCGTTTGTAAGATGTTATTGAAATTTGAACGTAAATAATGTTATTAGGTGGAAAGTATTTAAGAGAAGTTAGGATTATATTGTTGAAAGCGGCAAATGGCACGACAAATCCGAATTCGACGGGATTGGAACTCACTCGACTAATAAGGGTTTACTATAACCATATCGATAGATGTACGTATAAACATTATTAAATCATTGTTTTCAAAAAAATAAAATATTTAAGTAAGTACGTGGAAGTTATAAATATTTAATAATTCACCTGTTATTGTATTCATCCAGGTAGATTGAATGTTTCAGTGTTAGCTTATCGATTTTTAAGGTTAACAAGTCGATCACTCATTTTAAGTAGTGGATTGTCGTTAAATTTTATAGTACTTAACTTGTTAAGAAAGCATTGATGATATTCGTGTAAATAGCTTGAACTGCTTCACTCATCAGCTGACTTTATGTCGCTAACAATTGCTCAGGAATTGTATTCATTTATTCATTATATTTATTGGTGAACGTATGTCGTCATCGCTTTGATTGTGATTTTTATGTCGGCGATGTCGCGCCATGTTGAAATATTCGCCAATTGATAATTTTAATGAATTTGCACAGAACGTTGGTGTTTCACTTAATTTTTTGATGTATTTTTCTTGAAAATGACGTATTCGATGATTCTATTGGATTCGCAGAGACGTTGATTATAATGGATGAAAATTCAACTGGGTGCGGTGCGGTACTGTTATCTACACCGCAGTAGGAATTTTCAAAACTTGTGATTGTTGTTAGTTAAGGTCAAATTAAAGAAAGCACATATGAGCACAAACCATCCATCACCAAAGAATACTATGCTGAATGTTTTAAATTTAAATCACGTTTGAATTTATGATACATTTTATTGTAAAAAAGTATACAAATATTTTTAGTATCGCTTAAGTTAGTTACAGCGATTACAAATAATAATATTTATTTTAACAATGATTACGATATTTTTAAATGAAGTTTTGGAATTCTTAGTTATTCTTAGGTGTTTTATATGATATGAATTCTACTGAAATATTGACCGTAGAAATAATATGTATTACGATTATATATAAATTTCATTGCTCTTACGTATACTGTAGTATTCAATGTGGCTAATTTAATTAGATTATATAAACACTATATTATCTTTGATAACTTAGCATCTTATTCTGTATTAAAAACAAAAGAGATAACTCATGTTTTTTTTTTTCGTGTGTTAGGTAATTTATATTGTAAGATGTGTGATTTTTAGTTAATAATTTTTAAACGAAGAAAGATTCCAAATAGTGTGTGCGTTATGAGAATGTGGTAAATGACATATCATGAAATGTTTCTAATAATTATGGTGTAGTTGGAATTGATGATAGGTATGGTTAGTGAATTACTTCTATGTTTGTGTTTGGCGTGTGACAATACTGAACCGTTTAGAATTATACAAGCGTTGATAGTGAGAGGTTTAATAGGAAATTTTGCTAAAGTGACATATCGTCCACTTATGGTGCCATGAGCGGATTAAACAAATTTGTTGTCGTCACCTTGTGTTCGCTTGTCGCGAACGATGGAGTGTTATATGTTGGATTTGTAGATCTCGAATAAGTAACTATTGTCTTGAAGATTGGATAATCGATAAAAGATTGATATAATTTGGAATCTTTCTAACGATGCTAGTCGCCAAAGATTTTTAATAAAAAAAAAATAACGTAAATGTTAAATTAATATATGTATATGCACTTAATTAAGATCTAAATTAGTTATATGATGCTTAAATTTGTCCACACACAAATCGATTTTACACACACTTAATGCCATCCTGCCAGTTGTAAGGAGAACACAATGCTTATGACGAACTAATTTTAACTAAAATATATATATAATAAATATATATAACCTACTGTAGAATATGAGGTAGTATGTATTTTTAGACATCGCATTGTGTATGTTAGTATAGTTTGTAAGAATACTTTGAGCTTTGAACAGTGCAGTTCTGTCACAGATATTTTTTACAATCTAGTTTACGTGTAATTTCAAGCAGTGCTTTCCTTAACGTAGTATACAATTAGTAGTCGTAAGGGTTTATATATATAGGACGTGACGATTTCCCCACGTTTCCTTCGTCACCCAACATTTAACTGACACGCAGCTTACACTCAAGTTTGTTGATGGAATACACTCGCGTGCACGACGCTTCACTTGTATATAAAACCTTTTAGAATAAATGTCACCTAAAAAATCATACATATAATTCAGTAATCTTACTGTATAATCTACTGAAACACCATTTTGCGCCGTGGCCTTAAATTTTAAGGGATGTTAAAATCTTTGTTAATAAAAAGCATCTCAATTTGTGTATAAACTTGAGCGATCTCCTGTGTGTCTCACACACGTTCAGTCGTCATATTTTTGAAATGTAAGTGCTCTAATAACTTATTGATATGTAATTTATCTGTAATTAGGTTAGATGTTGCAGTAGGACTATGTAGGTGTTCGCTTTAACTATGTTCTAAATAGTTGTTGTTTTCAACCACTTCGTGCATATCTCCATTAAACAAGTTTGTAATTGTTACCTACTCATTAGTTACTTTGAGACTGTTCAAATTGTACTCTATCGAAAAGATTTTCACTAAGGGAAAAGGGCTGTATTAGCAGATATTTTTGATACTTTGAGAATAATCGAAGGGAAACAAGCGAGCGAAGATAAATGAATTCAATGTGAAGTGACAGTTCACAAAAGGTCCTTCGAACCGAATGGTATTTTGTAATGTTCGTACTAGGGGTTTCCCCGAGGACGCTGTGAAGGTCGTCGTGTTGGTAATACTTCACAACTATATCTACTTCGTAATCGTGGATAATACAATTGAAAATGTTACTTGTAAACGAAAAAAAAAATGTTGTTCTTATATTTAAAAATAATGCGATGGTTTTCGCTGTGTTGTTTTTCATATAATCAATAATAATATTTCCTTTATTTTTTGTACTCTTTAATGTTAAGGTTAATATATATAAATGGAAAACTATTCAATGTTGATTACTCTAAAAACCAGTAAAGTATGTATGTTTTAAGAATGATGTTTACGTGGTAAAGTCTTGGCGGCAAGTCAGCAACGATTCAAAGCGATTAAATTATTCCACAAACTATAATTTTTATAACAAAGTTTTCGGTAGACACTCAGTTTTTTATTTATATATTCTATGACATTTAGATGTTAGGTATGTGACGAAACGTGCGCAATAAAGTATTCTAAAATTAAACTAACTTTAAATTATAAAAATACTATTGATAAAAATTAAAAATTGCCCTTTTCTTGTTACTATGCCAGTAATTGTTCAGTTACCATTGCCATTATAATATAATATTCTATGTTGTTATGCATCTTTCATATCAATATGGGAAATGATCGATATTTTGGATTACGAAAATAGTTGAATATGGAGAAATGGAGAAATGAGGGCAACACAGTTCAGTAAAAAATAAAATATAGATTTCGTCTGTTAATTTTCAAGTTACTTGATTCACTTACACATCGTCTAAATTATTCCGAATTACTGACAACCTGTTACCACCAGAATTTAACTAAACGAAACACTTTATCCTTAGACGACTTAAGTACTTTCTTACATTTATTGATAAATATAAAACTGTTAGAAGAATAATAGAATTTTCAAGACATTATTGTATCGTCGCCTACCTTTTTATACTTTATTTATTATCTAAATATTTCTTATTTCCACTTATGAAAGGCCGTTTAATATGCATACCGAAGTATTATAAAATATACTATCAGATTCAAGGAAAAGATAATTCGAAATCCTCTTTGGAATCATTTGTGGAGGCCATGAAGAGCTACTAGACCACAATATATCAATAAAACCTAAACAAAAATAATAGAACGTGGATTGTATGGTGTGTATCAAAACGGTCTTTATATTACAAGCGTCATAATTTCCGACGTTGATTCAGGCCTAGAGATGAGGGTTTGTAATAATAGTAAGGTTTTATAATTTCCTATTTAGATGGTATGACTCAATTTTAAGACTGATGACAGTAAAATAAAGAAAGAAAATTAAATTAAAAAAAAAATACCAATTCTGTTTTCTGTTGACTTTGATTTGAAATATTTCGCTCACGGTCTTCGGTGACGAACTAATTGGAATGTAGTTTAAATTTAAATGAATATGATAGAGAAAAGTTTAGTGTTGGGAATATTTAGTTCAACATCTTAGACCTGAGACGTAATGAATCAATAATCACTTCCTGTCGATACTTTTCTATCTTATATCTTGAAAGCCGATGATAACAAATCTATCGGGAATGCCACGAATTCTCCGTGACAAGGTTAATCTTCAGCAGTGTTGCAAATTTATGGAGAAAAAATGAAAAAAAAAAAAAAAAGGAAAATACTATTTGTTGCCAAAGTGTTGTTAGGGATAATAAACGTGTAATTATATAAAAATCGGTTGTCACATTTTCATAATTAAGTTGTTCTTGTGTGGTTTGAAATTAAGGAGAGAAGTTGAAAAATATTTCTGATGATATATTTTTTCATAATGAACTTGATCGCTAATCGATACTTAAGGTTTATATCTGTGTAGGAATTTAAAATTAACGTGTGGTAAAGTATATCGTTGACACGGTTCCGCCTGCGTTTCATCCTAACCTTGATTTGTCACCGACGAAACATTTGTTTTATTAATTAACATTATAAGACATGTCTCGAGTTTTTGGCGGGATCTCAGTCTGACATGTAGCAATTGTTTTCTTTAATTCATTAAACTTGTGTATTTGACTCTATATCATGTAATCTTGGTGGCGTTTTGTGTGAAATAGTTTAGTTAACTTGTGTTCAAGTTAAGTTTATTATAGAAGACAACGCGTAGCATACATTCTGAGGTGCCGACAAAGCTCCATGGAAAGTTCGAGCAGGATAGGCCACCGTTCTGTTGGAGCTTGGTAACGCTGATACAAGATTGAAAATCTTACCCACATGATATTGGCACAAATTGTGTGTACACACAGATTGCCATTAACTAAGAAGAAGAAGAAGACATGTCTCAGACACTACTACATATTGAATTGTATCACAATTGGAACATAATGTTTCGTACTCAGTACAGATTATGTTGTAAAGATAACGCAATCAAATTTCAAACATATTTGTAAACTCGTACGATTCAAAGCAAAAAAGCAATAAAAATAATAGCATTATTTATTTTATACAAATTCTGAAAAACTAATACAACATTAATTTTCTATTAACGTACGGGAATATTATTTAAAAAGAAAAGCAGGCAAACCGTGGAAAATGATTTAGTTGTTTAGTATTCATGTTACATTAGATTCTATTTTAACAGTCCTAATGGATATTTAATTAAACGATCTAATAACACTGTTTCTGCTTTTAAGGCACATCTAATTCTATTTACATCATAAACCCATGTTTTATTGTTTAATTTTGAATCTATGCCGAATTTTTATATTTTTAATGACAAATACCGATTGGTTTGTAACGATATTTTAAAAGTTGCAATAGATACATTATGATAAATAATAATACAAAATATTTAAAACCATCTGACTGACTGAATAAACAACATTAAATTCACACAAACGAAGGAAGTAAAAAATTATATCATAGATTATACTCAGTTTTGTATTGATTACAATTGTTAGCATGACCCTGGGCACGTCAACCGAAAGACGTCCACTGCTGGGCTCCCATAGGTCTCCCGCAAAGATCTCCACAACCACCGATCTTGCGACATCCGCTACACCTGCGATATTAGTTCGTTCGTTTGTTAGTATAACTATTTCAAAGTATTAAAATATAATACAAATCAATCGGTTCTTGATAGGAATGCGTAGTTTTGACAGCGTTATATAACCGACTTCATTTGAGATTGGATTACAGGAAACTTAATTAAGGTATAAATCAATTTTAATCTTGTCGTTAAGAGACAAGCCTACTAACAATAGGTCATTTTAAGTTTAGGAAATTGCTTTTTTTAACACACTGAAAAAACACTTAAAATATTTCAATTACCTAATAAATATCTTTTTAAGAATGACTTTAAAAGTAATTTCACTTATGAAACAGGTCGTTTAATTGTTTATTATTTTTATAAAGTGCACGTATAAAATGTATGTAACATATAGCGGTTTATTCTATAAGGAAATACCGTGGCAGACTTTGTACCCACTTAAGATTGAAGTTTTTGAATTTAATAATATATATTTCTATTTTCCTATCTATCTATTTTTATACAAAACTAACATAATTTTATATCACATCATCGAATATCCTGTAAGGCTATTAATTGACATGCAATCTATTTAACTTGAAATCTCCATAAAATCCTGCTGTCAAAAACACGTCACTCCCTAACATTTGTAATGAACCTTAATCATTATTATTATTATTGATATTGTTAAAATCTAATTTATTCAATAACTTATTTGTAATTTATTGTGTGCGTCAACGCTAGTCAGTCGTTTCGTTTAGTACTTAAGTTTATTTTATGTATCAATAAGTTCTACAATTGATAATAATTATAGCTTACATCCCATGATTACCGTATACTTTAATTTTGTTTTGTCCGAGTTACATAAGAAGGTCCTTAATTTTCTAGTCACGATCTTCAACAATTTAGTACGTGTCTCTCTATCTATGGACGAAACTCTGGACCTGGAAATCGATAGAAGGAAATCTTGTTTGCGAGTGTCACTCACTTTACGACAACTTTTAGTCACATTATATAACTTAGTGTTCTGGAACCCTACATATTTGATCCAACTTTTTATTGTAATGGTACATCATGCAATACATCAATCAGTAAATCTTCTCAAATTTAAAATTGGTAGAAGATTTACGGATTTATAAAATATTTAAAAGCAATAAATACCTATGTAATTTTATATTAAACAAATATGGTTTACCAATAACTAAATAACCTTTATAATGAATGGTAAATAGTCTTAAATCACCTCTCGCATACAAGATAATTCCTAAAGTGACTAAATATTCAGATTAATACTCTAATATTTTCTTCACTTTAACTGTTTCCTACGCTAATGTACATTTCTTCGTAAATATAAAAATGAAAAAAAAAAAATAGATTCTCTGTTAGTTGATGGTTGTCGAAATACTGACTACGTTCAATTTCAAATGTATATAATAAAAATTACGTATTTTGCAGTTGATGTTTATATCTATTATAATTTGTCTATAAGAAAAAAAAAATGTTCACTGTTTTGTTTAATTGCGCTATATTTTGTGTGACTTTATTTTCAAATAGTTCCCTAAATCGGAGCAAATAATTATTACATTCTAACAATGATAATGTATTTCGAAAACAAATCATGTCACACACTATATGACGATTTTCATAAAAATTTAAGGAATTTCATTTTCCATATTTATTTCAGTTAAGTTATGGTTTTAAATCTGTACTTATGTATAACTATTATTTATGCATTTTTTTGTGTTTTTATTATAAATCAATAATTCTCTACAGTATCGCAAAAATGTTCTTTCCTTGATAAAAATAACTTGGAATTGAGATTAATTTTTAAGGTTAGTTTTTTTTTCTCGAACATTCCAATGACTTTTTTAGACTTTGTTAAGTGTTTTCTATATATGAATTTTAAGCGTGGGTTGGTTAAATACATCAGTCTGGTTTTCGGTTAATATTCACCGCGGAAATCGGTAAAATACTCATGCATACATACATACCTTGTTATTCAGGTCCTAGTTAAGTTAGAACATAAGGATTGATAAATAATATCTGATGATAAATTTACTTGTATGTTGTATTAAAATGATGACATGAAATAAAAAAACTGGTTTGAAATTAGCGTTTTATTTATACAATTTTAACCCTCAGTTATTTTTGACATGCAAACAATTTAATGGAAATACAAGCTGAGGTGATCAATGAGTTATTTGTACACAACCCTGTACTGATGGTTATAAAACAAACAAGTCGTCAGCGAGAAGTAACGGGAACTTATTTTTTTTAAACATAAAAGCGTCTTGTTATGTAGAATTTAATCAATATTATTCTTGATAATAACTAATGATTATCACCAATTTGTCCATAATCATTATTAAAAATTTGAACGTAAAATACTGTTTTCATTTTTTTCTGCATCTCTTAACTTTTACTGAGACAAAACATCTTAAAGAAACCATAGCATATGGTATGGCAGAAAATGGTATGGCATTTTCTAATAATGCTCGCCTGAGTAAGTAGCATCATCAAGTTTGAAAACCTGTCGTTTTAAAACACCAATATGTGTGTTCTGGCAGCATCAATTGAAAGCCAAAACCTCTAGACTTAGTATGTTTTGGTTCCTGGACCACATTATCACTTAACATAAGGTGAGATTGTGGTTAAAGCGCTAAGCCTGTACAGTGTAAAAAAGAACTACTACGCTTTTGGTTGCATTGTGATTTTTTCCTTTATCGAGAACTCGAGAAACTATATTATGGTATAGGATGGAATCCAAACTATTTCTAATCAACATCGTTTCATGTAATTAAACACTTTTAAGAAACAACGCAAAACGACAAATCTTTGAGTGCACAATTTTTTAATTCAACTATAGGATATCAACTCTATCAGAGCATACCTAACGTGACCATACGTACCATTTTGAAATGGACTCTCCTTTCTTTCGATTATCTGTCACTTTGTCCACAAAAACAGCGCCGGCAAGCAAAATTCCCCAATATGAAAATGATGAATATTACAGAAAATACCCCAAGTTATGGAGATCTCTCATCAGCAATGTTATTAACTAAGTTGTAAATATTAAAAAATATTGCTAAGAGTTTTATTCTTACTTAAAGTCATTAGCAACTTGTATTAAATCTAGTCCTCTTGAAAATATACAAACACTACAATTACAAAAATAATATTTTAGCCTGCAATAAAAACGTAAAGTTTTCTATATGAAGAACACTAAAAAAAATGGTTTTTTTTTGATAAAATGACATAGTTACATAAACCGACAACCCCGTTTAATGTTTACATCTCTCTTTATTACTAGTAATAATATCCAGTTATAATTAAATATTCTAGTCTATATACGTGATATTTCGCGTGTCACGTCTTTGGATGTGCTGCTTGCATTGCTACAGGTCACGTGTTCCTTACGTCAATCTAGCCTAGGGCTCATAAAAACGTTCTGCTGCCACCAGCCCCGGCGGCTATATATCACAATGTCACTCCGGACAGATTTAGGATTATGCCGGCGTTGGTAAAATTTAGTGGGTTTTATCTGTCTTTATCAAATTGCCTAAATATGAGTAATTGTATTTTTTATTAACTAAAGTTCAATGAACCAATGGGACACACCTATTTGTGCAAACCAAAGTCAACATACGATAAGTTACTTTTAAGATATTTGAATTTATGTAACAAACGAATAAAAAATCACAAACATAATCTATACAAATAAAAAAATTATAATGTCCGTTTGTAATATCAAAATAAGAGCTTTTTACTAAATGCATATCGGTATATTCAGGACCGAATATAATTTTTAATTTTTTTTCTGTCTGCCTGTTTGTTCCAGCTAATTTCCGAAACGGAAGGACCTATTTTGACCGGCCTTTTTTTGGCAGATAGCTGAAATCATAAGGCGTAACTTAAGCTAACTTTTAATTATGGAAAATCATTAAGGTTCCGCGTAAAAAAAACGAATGAAATTATAAAATAAAAAATACCTATCCTATGGTTACTTTTACCGGCGGCAAGTGATTAACTTTATGAGATACCTCTTTCGATACGTAAATGGATATATGAGATGTATCAAAAATAAAAATAATTTTAGGGCATGTGTAGAAAAAATAGGGTTCATTATTTTCCAATTATTATTTAAAATATATGAGTACACACAGTGAATAATTGTTCGGAATATATAATATGGTACCCGGGCGAAGCCGCGAAGTTTATTAGAATCCTAAAAAGCAAAACTTATAGGCATAGATAAAGTCTTTATTGTTCTAAAAATGAAAGAAAATTAAAAATTCAGGTTCAGTTTTGGAGGAGGAAACAGGGTACTACGAAGTGATATTTTAGCATAGGTAAAATCAGCCCGAGCTGCAATTGTCCCTTTCGTGTTTTATAATTCTTTTTTTGGGACGCAACGCGATAGCAATATATTTCTGATATACCTACTTTTCTGACCGCATGTCCTCTTAAGGAACTCATCCGAAAATCAAACGGAACTCGGCTTGTGTAAAAATTCCGTAGAATTTGCCCTAACTAACCTTATAGTAAGTAAAAAACAGATTAAATTAAGGTTCCTTACATAACCCATGCACCTTAAGCGTGTATGCATCAGTGTGTGTGGGATACTCAGTGCATACAGTGTCACTGTGATGAGCTGGTGGCAGCTATAAGAGCTTGCTCAGTTCAGGGTTGGAGTGCATCTTAGACAGCTCCAATATAATAAAAACTTTGTTACAAAACACAGCGTATAAAGTGACTGGTAAAGAAGGTGATAATGTCCTCTCATTCCATTCCTTCCTATATCCTATACCCATTATAGGAAAATTATAATCTTATAGACTATAGATACCTCTCCCACATTTGCCTAACTCAGCGAAATCTAGCCTTTGGAAGAATACCTCTCCATGATTAAATAATATTTTTTACCTTAAACGTAACAATGACAGATTTTCATGAAAACGACTACGTTACACATCTTGAGAGTAGCCCTTAAATTGTGTTAGTTTTTTGCAACCAACAGCGTATTTACTCAAATGGCTTTATTTAATTCAGTAACAATAAATTGTGATTAATTTAATTTCGTAATTAATTAAAATGTTTAGTTTGCTTCACAACATGTAAACAAAACGCTACAGAATTTATCAACTAGATTAGTACTGATTAGAATAAAAAAATTATGACACCGTTTCAATATAGCCTTCCTGTGAATTTCGTCGGAACGAGACCTAACAGTAAGTAAGTCAGACTTAGGCAGCCTGGCGGAGAGTCGTGTCGATGGACTCCTGAAGGAACGTCAACGGCGAACTTAGGTACTATGCAAAGAATCACCTGCGTTCTTCTTAATCTTAACCATTTTTTATGTCCATTCATTAGAATTGCTTCATTGATAGATTTCGTATTTACAGAACTATTGTGATTACAGTGATTTCAATGATATTTTGTCTTTATTGTGGTGATTCGTCCAATTATTTTTCTTTTGGTAAATATACTCACAAAGGACGTTATGGGATCCTGGTAAAGGCGAGGAAACGCCTTTATATAAATATGCTTAATAGATTAATATTTGTACATAATGTTGATGTTAATTGTGTACGAAAATGACAATTTAGAAACAATAGGTTTTCGAATGCAGCTGCAGGAATGCACAAAGTTAGGTATCCTCTATACCTACATATGTATATAGCTTAGTGACAGATTTTCAACAATATTATGGTAGTTAGGTTAGGTTAGGTTGTTTATACACTAATACAATAGGTAAGGCTAGTGCGTAAATGCATTTCCCCCCGTCAAAAAAAAAAAAAAAAAAAAGAAGGTTAGGTTGTTTAAGTAAATCTCTCAATTAGTATTCACCCGGTTTTCGGAATTCAGTCATAATTATTACTGAAAATTTGAATCTGAAAGAACTGAAAACAGTAAGGAAGAATTATTGGTAATACCTTAAAAGTCCACCGAGATACATTTATTTTAAAATTTATGTGCGATATGGTTTATGGGCCGAGGAACAATGAATAATCTAGAGTAATATGACATGTTTATGAGTATAAGTAATATGACATGTCAACTTCAACATTCTTATTTACGATTGGGTAAAAATCTTATCAATCGCCAGGTAATTACTTCCTTTACAATATTTTTGCAACCTTATTGTTGCTACAACTGTTTCCAAATTTTCAACTGAGAACACTAATGCTCATCAATGTTTATTAAAAAAAAAAAAAAATCGATTGACAATTGAGAAGATAATGAACTGAACTATGTCATCTTCACCTTAATAGATAGTTTGGTAACATTTCTCCATGTGTTAAACACTATTAATCATTGGCTCTCAAACGTAACAAAGTATTTCAATATGTAAAAAATGTTTTTCTTTAATTTTACTTTTAATTTTACTTTAAAGCTCAAAGTTACTCAAAAGGCAACGGAGAGGACTATGCTCGGAGTTTCACTGTATGATCGAATCAGGAATGAGGAGATCCGCAGAAGAACCAAAGTAACCGATATTGAGTAAGAGTTGCTAAACTTAAATGCCCGATGTGGCCAACGGGTTCTCGAATGGTTACCACGCACCGGTAGACGTATCGAGGGCAGGCCCCCCACAAGGTGGACCGACGACCTGTTGAAGGTCGTGGGAATTCGTTGGATGCGGGTGGCGCAAGACCGGTCGTCGTGGAGATCTTTTAGGGGAGACCTATGTCCAGCAGTAGACGTCTTTCGGTTGAATAGATAGATGGATAGAATTTTACTTTAATACTAGCTATGTGCCGCGACTGCGTCCGCATAATGTGGAACCCTAAAAATGTTTCCAAAAAATTTTACTACTAAGAGAAACCAAATATATTTCTCACAAATTCAAGCACTTGGCAATAATACTTCCCATTGAATATTGTTTTTTACAACTACATGGGTTTTAATTTTTACCTTTATTTTAACCCAAATTATTTTCGAAAAATGAATGTAGCTAAAGTTAGGCGAAGTACCCTCGGCTATCTAGCAAAAAAGGCCCCTCCACATCGGTCCTCTGATTCCGTAGATTAGCCGGAATAAACAGTCAGAGAAAGAAATATAAAAATTGTGTTTTTAAAGTAAATATTTTATACAGTTTTTGTATAAAAACAGGTGCTTTACCCGAAAGAAGTATGCCTAATTAATTAAGAGGAACGACTTGGCAGCTATGACACCAAGCATCATTTTAAATCGATTTTGAGATAAAATAATAGATTATGTAATATTGTTATAAGATATTTTTATGTGGAAAAATAAATAGACTAGAAACTAGAGATATCGTATCCTACTCATAAAGCAACATACGAGTAGTTTATTTTAATTATCTTTTAATAATCATATACATTAGAATAATCGCAGAATAATGATAACAATTGGTATCTATCCCTGGTACGAAACTTAAGCCTTCTTAAACATCTGAAAAATAGTAAAGCACTTTCAATCCAAGAGCGAGGCGACTCGAGGGTAATAAATTATAGTAGTTTACTATACCTACTTGACTTGTAAGTGAATATGCTGCTTGCAATTTTCTCTGAATAAAGATTTATTATCCCAGTTTATCTCTTTCGAGGTTGATAGAAGCATAGAAAATACCGAATAACTTTTTATAACATAATTTACCACAGTGGGAACATAGAAATTACGTGCTGTGAATATTTTTATATGACGCTTCAAATTTCTTGATAATTCAAGCATTCAAACTGAACTAATACTGTAATTTATCAACCATAATAATACAGTTACTCTATATTATGTACGAATTATTTATGAAAAGAAATACAAGTTTAGTCATTGAAGCGATGATGGCTCAGTCGGCACTGAAATCCGATTCCGCGTAGATGGGTGTAGGATCGAACCCACCTAACCAATTATATAAAGAGTCTATGAGCCAAGAAAAACACCTTGGCATGGTAGCAGGTAATTTTCTAATAATTCGCGCCTGGGTAGTTACCACCTTCAAGTTTGAAAACCTTTTGCCAAACATCAATAGATGTGATCCGGCAGTATCACTTGAAAACCAGTGTAGTGTGTCCTGGACGACATGATCATTTAACATCAGGTGAGATTCTGGGCACAACGTAGAGCCTATACAGAGTTAAAAAAAAAATTAAGTTCATATCAAAGTAGTAACGGATTCCAGGAGATGAGAATTATGAATGTTATCGTGTCATATATTTCAATAATTTAAAAGGAAATGGGCAACGTAAAGTGGTCTTTGATATAGACTGTCGATCCAATTAAGTACGTCGCATCATTTTCTACTATTGTATACATATCATTATGTGATTCAAATAAACAGACGACGTATCTACGCAGCCGACATTCGCCACAGTCTACGGCGTAGTTCACTGCGCGCTTTCCAAAATTCATGGCCTTCCTTTTGAAGTGCAAACCCAGGCGGTGCGCGATATGTTGTGTTTTTAAGTGTTTTGAACGTATCAAAACACGACCCGGCTACAAATTTAAATAAAATATATGTATACGTTTCAAAGGATTTCATTAATATATTTATCATTATTCGGTACGTAAATATAATCTTCATGATATGGAATATTTTACAACTGATATGATTACAAGTTGTTGTCGCTAGTCGATTATTTCGCCTCCCCCTATGTCTCAAATAGTTTTACATCAATATTCCTTGTTAATTTTGTCAATGGGAAACTGCTATTTATTCATTATTATTTTAATTTATCGTCATTATTATTAATGAATTGTAAGGAATAACACAATGTACGACCCACACAATATAGTGTATTACATGTGATTTCAATACAGCGTCAAATATTCCATAAAATTGATATTAATAATTCTTTTAGCCACTTGAAAGCAATATCAAAATCAATAATTCTTTATTAAATTTGCGTCCCGAAAAACACTTTAAAACGTCGAAAAATTAATTTAGATATTTACTGATGGAAAAGCTAGCAGTCAAACAACCAAGACTGGTCAATATCTCTAGCCCACTGCCGTTCCAGGAAAACGCTAGACCTCATACTTCACGACAGATGGTCGCTAAATTAGAGGAACTGTGGCTGGATTGTATCCGATACCCACCATACTCTCCAAACCTTTCTCCAACAGATTACCACTGTTTTTCGGAATTTAGAAAATTTCTTGCAGGGAAAAAAAAAAAATACAAGTCCAATCCGCCTTCAAATATTTTATTGATTCTCGCTCCCACAATTTTATTCAGCTATGAAATCAATAAACAACCTATAAAATGGATGATGGTGCATTGATAATAATGGTACATACTTCGATTGATTGAATAAATAATTTTCGAATCTGAATTGAATATATAACTTTAATCGATGTTGGGTTAGTTGGTAGTGCGGGCAGATTTCGCGTCAATGGATGCGGGTTCAAACCAACTTATCCAACTCTAAAAAGTCAGCCTGAGCTTTCGGTGAATATCGTGAGGAAACCATAGCTTTTACCCGCTTGGGTAGTTACAGCCTTCAAGTTAGAAAACTTGTCGCCTAATACCAATAGGTGTGTTCCGGCAGCATCAAATGAGAACCGGTACCTCTAGGCTTAGTTTGTTTACCATCCACATCGTCACTTAACATCAGGTGAGACTGTGGTCAAAGCACTGAGCCTATACCGTGTAAAAACGTTTTTTTTTCATTTTATTTTTTCCATATAAAATGCTATTTTATATTTCATATTTAAAAACCTAACATAATTTGGATTTATTTTAATGTACAGAATGATTAGAGTAACGAGAAGGTACACACGTCACCAGGACTATCGATCGACAGGACCCCGCAGGGTTCCCATCGGGATAACTATCGATCCATACAACCCCTGTTTTTGTTCTATTCATGTCGGGAGTAAGAGCTTAATACTATACACCCTATCTGCGTTTAGTTCACACTCGTCACAGTCACAAACTAAAAAGTATGATTATAGTATAACGTCTTGTTTTCGAAAAATATTTATTATTGACTTAAAATAACTTCTTTTTATCAATTAGCGGCTCTCGAGTAATTATATAATATAAGAATCTGATTCACACTGATCTGGCTGATTCAAGCTTTGTATTTATTTATGATGATATGGGCAAGGTGGAATATGTAGAAAATTTTGCTCTAGTAACAACGACCCCTTTACAGGAAGAAGTTGCTCTGAATGATACTGAATTTCACATCCTTGTTAACTTGCTCTAAATAATATGTCGATTAAAGTATATACTACTCTGTTTCTCAAACTTACTATATAAGCACAATCTTTATATAGGAATTAATTATAAGTAATGATAGTTACAAGCAAGGGATAAGGATCAACAGAGTTTCTGTGGTTTACATATTACTTTAACCCCTTGAGTACTTACCTGGCGTTTACGCCAGCTTTCCATTGTTTTCCTATTGTCTTATTTTTATGGGTACTCGACACATTAATATGCAACTTTTTAAGTGCAATAAAACGAATATTTTTATGGCAACTGTATTTTATTAAAAGTAAAAACGATGATTACTTGAAATTAAATAAATGAAAGCAAAATGATTTAAGATCAGACTCGCTCCAATGAGTTGGGTTGTTTCTTTTGCTTCCTAAGAACATGTATACAACGTATTTTATTTTGATGTGATTAAAAACTTTATTACAATTTTAAATCTAGTTTTAAAAAGTAAGTAAAAGTAAAACGTGACCACATATTTGAAACATTAAAATTTGTATATAATTATGAAATAATTTTGTAATGAAAACTTTGTATGTATGTATAATATAACCGTAATTAGATTTAAAACTGGAATATGTTTGAATTACTTAAGTCTATCTTGTTAACATACCCAAAATTGTAACGTAATTAAGTTGAAAACATGTGTTGAAGTTTTGTAATTTAGTTTCTTTGTTCTGTGTTCGCATATTAATAATTACAGTCTTGTGAATTGTTTAATGACATTTCTGATTATTAGAAACATGTAATCACCATCTAAAGTTGCAAATACAAAGCAAAACATAAAGCAGAATTCATTCACTGCAATGCAAATACAAAATGAATACTTCGTAAAATAAAACTGAAGTTTTGACTGTAAATTATTATTATTTTTTTAGAATTTTTGTAGCAGTTGTTTGATTTTAGCTACAGGGTCATTCCACCTCAAATCGACTAATAGTTGGAATCGACCCCTTTCGATTTGGACAAATTTTGGTCAGAAACTTTCATACGAACTATCATTACGAAACATATAACGAAGTTCTACCAAAGGAAAAATTAAAGTTTTTTTTTTTCAAAAGTTATGCAATATTCAATATTTCGATTTTATCAAGTTTTTCAATCTAATTTTTTTTTAATATCTCACAAACTATTACATTTCTAGAAATGGAGCACAGTTCCTTTAAATAGGGTAGGATAGCTCCTATGAATTTTATTTTATAAAATTTGTTGAAAAACCTCGAGTTTGTAATATTTTGTTTTATAATTAGTCAATATTTACGATGAGCATAAAATTTTTGGATCATTTTTTTTGTTAAATACATTGGACTATTCTTAAAATATGCTGAAATTTTTTGGAAATGTGTTTTTTTTTTTTTTGAAAAATTGGCATCAAATGTTTACCTCATTTTATTAAATACTTTAACTTTTCTTAAAAGATCCTGAAATTTATGAAAATGTGTTTTTTTTTTTATATAAAGTTTTGAATATTATAAATTTTTCCCCCCTTTTTAAGGAACTGTAGCTAAGCAATCATATAATTTTGTAATTTTGAGAAGTAAAACTTTCATTTATTGATGTAATAATGTGACTAAAAAGCATTAACATTTGTATTTTCATTTACTTGATAAAAGTATTCAAGTGTAATCTTAATTTATACTTTTTTTATGTAAGTCGGGGGTTTTTAAACCCTTTTTTGTGTTGTTGGAGCTCATTTATTTTTCTCGATCTGAAAGATTTGATGTAACATTATAATAATGTAATTAGAAATGAAATTATTAAAAATATATATATTAAAAAAAAAATCTTTGTGTATTATTTGAAGCCTCCTTCTTTTGTTGGGGAAATACATCACGCGTACGGTTACGGTTACGGTTACGCGCCCGTAACAGAGGACAGTAGGTACCAAAACCCTAACATGCATCGTCGGCGTCCATTGCCGAGAGCTAAGAGTATCGCTCACGGATTTGTCTCTTACCCTCGACGATTACAGCCTCCTTAACGAGGCTCCCACTAAAGTACCAAGCTCTGACCACAACCTCAGTCTCCGTTAGAATTTCTCTATCGATCTATTCTTCCTTCGGTTCCGGGCTCACTGAACACCGCCCAATGTTTTTCTCCTCTTATTATAATAAATAGTATAATTAGTAATGATATTTTATTCCTCTTAATTAAAAAAAATGTTATATTCCTCAAGGCAGCTAACGTTCTGGGTATTTTTCTAGAAAGTTTCTTCCTCGCGGCCAAGTTTAAGCGTATGAATACGCTCCTTAGATTAAAAAAATTCTGTGATGGTGGAATAAACATGCTTCGTACCGTCTGCCTTGTTCACTGTTTAATGTTCAGTAACAAATATATATACTTATATATATTTTAGTATTTTTTGAAAAATATCCTCCGTTCAAATTATCGTTAATTATATTATTTAAATGAGTTATAATCTACAATATGATTAGTGTAAGGAGACACAACGCGACATTAGAGGAGGGCACCATTGGTTATCGATCGACCAAACTCCGCAGGGTTCCCACAGGGAAAATTATCGATCCACAGAACCCCAGTTATTATTCCATTCAATTCGAAAATTGGATACAGATCCCCATCTCTGTATTCAACTCACACATACATAGATCAATAATCAGACTCGTAGGTACTTTATTTTGTTTTCTAACAATATTTTGTACATCAAAAAAAAAATCTGTTTTATCAATTCCAAGGATAAGGCTACTCTCAATAACAATAGTGCATTTCACATTCTTGTTAATATTATATTCTCCTTGATATTAGAAAATATGTTAATTAAAGTATATACAATTCTGTTTCTGAAACTTACTACCTTGACAGAATCTTTATGATGAATTTTAAATACAAGTAAGAATGGTAGCTACAAGAGAGAAGGATTAGTGGACTTCGATCATAGTTCATTACGCAGTGTTTAGTTTGAAGTAAAACCAATTTATTTGATAGTAACAGAATTTTGTAATTATGAGAAGTTAAACAAGTGAAAGAAACATGATTTGCAGTTAGACTCGCTTCATCAAGTTGGTTTGCTACTGTTCTAAACCTATCACTTTATTGTAGTGTAATCATACATTTTTGTCAGAAACAAAATAGATTTTAAAAGAGTAATAATATTATATTTATTAACCGACTCATGCATAAACGTGACAATTCTTCAATTCAAAAAATAATAATGTAATTGTTACTCAGGACTGGTTTAAACCGACCGAAATAAAGTTATATGCAAGTGTTAATACATCAAAAACATTTAATACAGAAGTTAGTGCATTCAAATAAGGTAACTCTTAATCAGATTTCTTTTTTATTTTGTAAAATATATTTGTACATATTGGTACTGCTAATTGAAGAATTTACTCTTGAAAAAAAGGTTGCAGTTATTACCGACACTGTTCTAGGTATTAGATACGAGATTCCTGATCATTTCCTAAAAGCTTGTGTGACGACTCTGACCTTACTTGAGAAACAGTTAGAAAAGGGTAAGGATGCAGCAATAAAACTGAATAACAAACACTGTACAGAAAAAACCCATATTCATATATTGCGACGTCTTAAAGGAATTGAAGACGTATCGTATAAAATATTTAAAGAATACAAATACATTGACGCTATTGTTAATGATTCTGGAGTTTTAGATGAACATTCTCAGGAAGAGCATATTAAAACTAACACATTAGCTCTTATTCAGTGGTCTCTGAAACTCTGGCAATATGAGACAAGATGGAAATAGCAGAGAGAATCCGTAAAGTATCTTTGGTGGCTGGATATTTAATTTCACCTTTTCTTCCATCATAATTTCAAAATTTATCGTAATTGGTTTTTTACACAGTATAGGATGTGCTTTGACCACAATCTCACCTTTTTTTCTTTTTTTTGACGGGGAGAAATGCATTTACGCACTATCCTTATCTATTGCATTAGTGAGACCGGAGTCCCCCAATGCAATAGGTAAGGGGGCACGGAGGGACGAACTCCGCGCCAGTGTGCGACTCACCCGGGCGTGAATTGCCCGGAAATACCCACTAAAACCCCCCGGGGCCGTCCGCCGCATTTGGGATGGGGCCACAATCTCACCTGATGTTAAGTGACGATGTGGTCCAGGATGGTAAATACACTAGACCTTATACTTATTCTGATAGAGGTACATTCATTTTTCGTAATAACTACATTTTATTGCATAGCTATTTATAGTAAGTATGTCATATTATAAGTCATGCTAAACAAAGACTAAAAAGACTGCATGAAGTTTGTACGAAGTTTGTTGCATACGAATTGTGCACCAATAGCAGTTTGAGCACTTTTCATGGGAATTCTGAACAATATAAAAATGCGATTATAAATTTTATATCTAATCTGTCTTTTAATTGAGAAGATTGTAAGTCAAAAGCGTTTCTTTCGCTTATTCCTTTTAACATCATCAAGTTTGCTAAAAGTGTTTACTTTTTTTACTTAATTTTATTCGACGCAATATTATTTTTACGAGATTATTTTGCAACCGTAGTAACACTGCATGCAATAATAGGATATAGAATAAAATAAAATAATCTCTTAAATCCGCATGTAATTCATTAGTTGTATACTTATCCCTTCCAATTAAATTAGTCAATGTTATCTAATGTTATGTTGATAAGCACAGCACACCTATAAATAAATTATTATTAGGTAAGCGTCACTATAATCTTACACTTACTAGAGTTGGTGCATTTAAATAAGTGAACACATTTAAAATGTTAATTAGATTTTCTTTACTTTGTGCTTTTAGTATTATAGCCTTTGGATCTGTATATCCAAATGAAGAAAATACTCTTAAAAATAAAGCAGCAGTTGTCACCGGTGCTGCCCAAGGAATTGGTTATGCAATCGCTGATCATTTTTTAAAGGCAGGTGTGAAGACTTTGATCATACTTGATAAATAGTTGGAAAAAGGCAAGGACGCAGCGAGAAAACTGAACAATAAACATCGTACGAGCAGAGCCAAATTCATATATTGCGACGTTACAAGGGATTTGGAATAAGTATCCAATAGAATATTTAAAGAATGCAAATATATTGACGTCATTGTCAATAATGCTGGAGTTTTAGATGAATATTCTCCAGAAGAGCCAATTAAATCAAATACTCTAGCTCTTATTCAGTGGTCACTTAAATTCCTGGAACATATGAGAAAGAATAGAAAAGGCAGAGGTGGTACTATCATGAACTTATCTTCGATAGGTGGATATTACATCCAACCCTTCGTTCCTATATATACAGCTTCGAAATATGCTGTAATAGGCTTATCCAAAAGTTTAGGACATGAGTACACCTATAGGAGAACTAATGTGAGAGTTTTAACTTTGTGTCCAGGATATACTGATACTGCAATGACGAGGCAACAGATGGTAACATTTGATCAACTTGAAGACTTTAATAAACTCAGAAACGCTTCCGAGTGGCAGAAAGCTGATGACGTAGGTAGGGGTGCGGTGCAAGTGTTCGAGACTGCAAAAAGCGGTACAGCTTGGAATATAATCGGTGGAAATGCTCCCACTGAAGCTTCTCTCAGCGAAACTATGACTGTAGAATGTATTGATGGCTTGTCGTAATATTCAAAATTACGGTTATTTTTTTCTCCCGAAGCAAATTATAACCGGTCATCGTCTATAAAGTCTCTACACTTTACTTTTCTGGATATAAAAACATTTTTTTTTTATCTAAATCAAATATTACTTTAGTTTTTTACTGTGTAAAATAAAAAATGTTATGTGTTTGTTCGTTTCTTATTATAATAATTACATATTTCATTTACTAATATGATTTGTCGTATATAAAATGAATACATAACCAAGATGACTTGGTAATAATTAGAATAAAAAATCACGTTACATAATTTGGGCAATAGTACACACCACATTGGTGAAATTTATGATGTAAATAATAAAAAAAACACGAATTTATATTACTTCTTTATTAATATTTTACATATGTAGAACAGAATTACATGGTTTAAAAAGAGTTTTACTGAGCATACATGAACTTCCAGGAACATTTTAACTTTTAACTCCGTCGCTTGCCGAAGGTCTCACTTTGTAATGGACTTTGAATTTGCGTTTTTAAGCTCAGTTTTTTTATTACATATAGGTGTATGAAGTAAAATAAACATTCACTTTTCTATTAATTAAACTGAAAAAAGTTTTTATTAGCTGTTTACATTCCATAGATTTAATAATATAGTTGGGTTTTAACGCAGTACCTTTCTTTACATATGCATAACTTTTTAAATTGAGATCTTTTCTTCCGAGGTCACTTTTTCATATTCACATTTTTTAATCACATTAAATATATATTTTCTGATGCCATATCATTTATATTACATATTGCTTAAATGAATTCTCTAATACTCTTATTTAATAATTATATCACCCTTCTACGGATTATATATTTAAAACTATATCAGTGGAAAGGATGAGAATATTTTCTAGATTAAAAACGATACCGTTCGACCTACATTGAGTTCTAAGTAATGCGATTATCGTTTCAAAGAAGTAGACAATAGAGGTAGTATGAAAATCAAAACTCAATTTATTTGAAAAATTATAAATTAACAAACTTTGTTAATAAAGATAGGTCGTTGATTAAAACCCTACCCATGCCTTTTCTATGCACTTCAAGGATTTGGCTTAAATTTTTATTAGGAAACAATGTCTAGATCACTCTTTAGCTATTTAACTGAACGTTGCTTGTTCGCTCGCATTGTTTGGCAGTATTATAACTAGTCTTCAATTCGGACATAATAATAATTCCAAATTTGATAAAATCTCCTGATATTGTTTTATTTTTTATAGTTTATCTGTTACCGAACAATATGTGCTGGCTAATATTTGCTTCCCGTACACCAAAGTTCAATGATTTCGATCAAGATTTATTTGAGTAATTTTTTTGTACATTTTTTCAAAATGATATTGTTAATTTTTATAGCCTATCGAACTTTTATTAACATATACTTTATGCACAAAAAGTTTTATAAAAATAGGTCAACCCGTTTTTTAGTTAAAGCCGAACAGAATTTTTTCCTAATATTATTTTTTCACAATTTATAAAAACAATAACACTTTGCCTTTAATTGGTTCTTGGGATAATTATAATTCCTGTGTACAAAATTTCAATAAAACAGGTGATACCTTTTTTTAGTTAAATCCAGACATGCAGACAGACAGACGGCTAAAACCACAAAAGTTCTAAAAACAATTAAATGCACCGAGAACAAAGCCTACAGATATGTTATTAGTATACATATCTTAATTAGTCTCCAAAATAATAGAAATTGTGTATTTACTCTAACATGAATAAACATTGCTAACTTCTAAAAGGTAATTAGTACGGGCTAGCTGGATATTGGCTCACCACACTAAGGAAAATTGAAAATTGCACTTGTCCATTTAGTTTTGATGATAGTAATTAATTCTGCGGGTTCTAATTTGAAAACAATACATATTTACTAGCTCTAATGAAATATATTACACAGAAATATAAGAACGTTAGGTGACAACTGCAATACCAGGCTGTCGTCCCCTGCACGGAAGATAAAGGTAGTGGCCCTTTTGGGCCTGCCGCCGGGGCGAGGCGAAGTGTGACAGGCTGACCCAGTGTGACGCTTTACTTAGACGGCGGATGGTACCATGGGTTTTAGTGGCTATTCCCGGCCCTTAAGGCCTTTCTAATCCGAAAGGGAGTCTTCCTGAAAAAAAGTGACAACTGCAAATTTAATTAAGTACGTCGCGTACAATCGCTCCATGCGAATTATCATTATAGTAAATGTAATTGAAAATTAAAAATTAAAAATATATAAAACGAGCGGACGCCCGCAGTTTCTTCTTGATTGAATGTAGGATGCCCTGATCTTGTTTTCTTTTTTATAGCCTATCAGTTACTTAATGGTACATGCTTCCTCGACATCAAATTTTATTTAACCTTTTGAGCACTTACTGGCGTTTACGCCAGCTTTCCATTGTTTTCCTATTGTCTTATTTTTGTGGGTACTCGACACATTAAATCGATGAAGTCCTTTTTGAGTTTTCTTTTATAATTCCCAAAAATGATTTGTGTAACCTTTCAGTAGCCAATTTTTACTTTCCTGTTTTAGGTGATTACATAAGCAACATATATATTTAATTTCCTATGCAAAAAACTTCTTTTGTAAAAAATATACCAATTCTTTACCATACATTAACATAGAGGAAGGGGGAAATCAAAAATAACTAAAATTCTGGCAACATAATACATGCACAGCCTCCTGAAATAAAGTACTATAGAATTACAACTCAATATGAAAAAACAGACATTTATTCAAGTCACTTAGGTATAATTTGATTTCTACTATTTTGTATAGCATTACACAAGCAAACAAGTAATAATTGAAATGAAATTCTCCAAGGTTCAGCACTCTTCTTAGTTTTATTAAAAATAGCTCGGCCGCAGTGAGAGATGCTGGTGTTGTTTGTTTATTATTTACGCTACTGTATTTATACGTACTATAATTTATAACAAAACGTCTTTTAACAAAATTTGTAGAATTGATGTACAATGAATTAAGTAAATACAAAAGCCTGGTCGCTAATAAAACGTTTGGTTCCTATTGGTACCTATTATTTTTCTTTATTTAATATAATTCATTAGTAAACATTAAACAAATATGTCACTTCTTTTGTTCTTCTTTTATCAATAATATTATATTAAATACTGAGGTGTTCTGTAATATGTATAACCCTAATACCATTTAAATACCATTTGCCTATTAAATATATAACTGCTCTTACAACGTGCGTTTTTCAAATACTTCCAAAAATATTTTGGTTGGTGACGTAAATTTTGAGCGGCCTGTTTCTTAATTTCAAATTGTCACATATATTATTACAATCAATTTAATAAAAAATTAGTTGTGTACAATTGAATGTAGTCAATGTTAATGGTAGGCCCCCCACAGGGTGAAGGTCGCGGGAATCCACAAGATGCGAGTGGCGCAAGACAGGTCGTTGTCGAGATCTTTGGGAGAGACCTATGACAAGCACTGGACGTCGTTCGGTTGAATGGATGTTTAGATGGCAATGTCAAATAAATATAAAATGATTTTTTTTAAACACAATATAAAAAAGAATTTATAAGTATCTGTATATAAGTCGCAAGTAGAACAAAACCTCAAAACTTTGCGGCAAGCTTTAATTAACACAGTTCCTTCGGCGGGGGCTTATAGTAATTATTATTATAAATAACGTGAAACCTTGGGCTTCGTTAACTCTTGTTTAATAACTTGTTTGTGCCGAAATAATTATGTTTTTAAGTTAAGGAAATCTGTCCAGACTTTCCACGTGTCGTAATTAAATTCAATATTATCGCTTAATATCTTATTATGTTGTTAATGTCTTATGAATAATTACCGAATGATTTTTCGTACCAAAAAAACATGTAGAGATTACCAAATATTAAGTGAATTGAACTCAATTTTTACCAGACTAATTTTGGTTTTAATTTATTTTTCATTTAATTTGCATAAACTACGCAACGGATTTTCGCCGTCAATTATATTTTTCAAGGAAAGTTTTATTATTTACTAATTTTTATTCTGTAACAAATTCGTAAATTATAATTTTTGCTTTGAATATTTTTCTTAAATTCTAATAATTACTTTCATACTCTTGTTTCTCAAATTTGAAATCAACGTAGTTATTAAAAGATTTAAGTTACAATAATAAAACGAAGTAGAGCTTTATTTGCAACCATGATAACCCATAGTTTGTAATAGTCCGTGTATTCTAAAATTAGGTATGCTACCTTTCTAGTCTTTCTAGAAGACACCACATAAACTAGACGATATTCTAGCACTTACTAACATATTCTAGTACTACATTTAATAGTAAGTCTCCTTTAGAGGCTTAACTTTTTTAAAGTGAGCAAAAATGAATTTACGCATTCCCCGGGAGGACAGAGGGGGTATATAGAGATTTCCCGAATACTTTTGCAATAGGAAACACCTGCTAAAACTCCACAGTGTACTAACAAAAACTGCCAAATGGAACGATCACTAAAGAGCCAAGAGACAGCCTGGTACAGGTTGTCTTTGAGACAGCCTAAACCAGCGCAAGGAAAGGTTGGGGATCCCGTCTCTTCCCCCTTGTTAGGTTTCTTAACTAACTCAATTTTAACCAACGGATAAGTTTTAGCTAGGACCTATATCTTGAATCTTTCATGCCAATAACTGTCTAAGCCGAGGTTCTTATCATTCTGACGTATTTGTGCATGTTACTGTTTTCTGGCTGAGTGGCCTAAGCACTCACCACAAACCCAAGTAAATCTGTTAACGTCAATAAAAAAGTAAAAAAAAATCAACACAAGAAGTTTACAGATTTATGCAAAAAAAGATAAACCTGATCGAGTTTCTTGCCAGCTCTTCTCGATGACTGGGTTGTTTTCCGAACGGGTGTTAGTGTTTTTGACATTCATAATAATATTCCCCACTTAAAGTCAAAGATCTGTATGTGCACAACAAAATAATTGTCATAGTACTGATTTTCAGTTGGGCAAAAGTATTTCGAGCTAATCAAGGACATATCCTCCCTCTGTACATAGCGTTATATCGAGCGAATGTAAATTTCGTCTCCGTCTGTCCATCATAAATATTCATAGATCTGTCGTCGCAATTAGACAGTCCGACTTCCTACCATACTACCTACCTTTAAAATGTTCCTTTTCACTTTGAATAGTATTTGATTTTAGGTAGATAACTAATTCAAAGTAATTCTGTTTTACTTACTATCATGCATTATTATTATGTTCTATAACTTAAAATACTTATAAAAGGATTTAAATCTAAATTATTTGTTTCAAAATTATAGCCTGAAAATTTTAAAAAATCTCTGTTTCTATCACCTTAGAAGTCACTGAATCTCTTTTTAGTGAGGTCTATTAAATGCGACTTTTGCTTTTGTAATATGCAATAAACTCTTTCTCTTCCAAAACTCAAGCTTTGTAAGATGAAATTAATGCAGACTATGAAATATAGGTGTTTAGTTCCAATGACAACCGTATAAAATTTGAATGATATTGATTTACAATATTTACCAAAGCCAATTGGCTGATATATCTGATCCAATGTAGCGGATTCAAATATTAATTAAAATGTTAATTAAAAAAAAAACACCTTTCAAGCTTCTATAAATGTGAAGTACTACTGTAAAGCCGCATCCATCCGCGTCCACTCTATTGAATTACTCTGTAATCGGATCTGGATTCGCGATGCTGAGTGAATTCGTACCGCTTGATGCCGTAATTGGACGGTCGAGTAATACTGTCTATTTCATACCGTTTCAACGCATTTGCATAGTTTATTAAGCTGACAGTAGTTAAATAATCTGTATTTTCAAATTTCTTGATTGATCGTGAAAATTACAGTATTAATTTTATGATTTTTCTGATATTTTTAAAGTAGGTACTCCATTCAAAATCAAAATTGAAAAATTTGATGTATCGAAAATATCGATATATTTGTTCGGTATATCACATAGAATCGATACAACGTTACAACATGTCATATCGAAAAAAATATCTATATTCTTTGCAGATGAAGATCCCTATACAGCGGCTGGTAAAGAGTACAGAAGCCTCCCCAGACGCAGCGCGTAAAGTACCTACCGCAGTTTCTCTCACTGTATATGCGTACCAATATTTTATACAGATATTATTGCATCTATACTGCACGTAATTCACAGTAAATCAGTTTAAAATTAAAGTAATTAATGACGTGACATCAGAGTTAAAGTTTTAGAATCTAATTTAAAGTTATTTGATATGCGCAAACCGAGCAGTAATATGTATTATAAATTTCGCTAAAATCATAACATCATAGCGATCATAAACGATTACGTGCCTAATTTCAAATTATTCACAAGATAGTGTTTTGAATTTTAATTTGACTCAATTATAACTATTCAAATTTTACCGAGGTATTGTCGTGCCATTTTGAAATATGACCTAACAACCTCGGTGACTCTTCTGCATCGAATAAATTACCTTTGAGATGATAGACACATCAATTAAATATTCAAAAAATTATATATATTGCTTAATATTATTAATTAATTGCTTAATTGCTTTTGAATATAATTCAAAAAAATATGTTTTTTTATTATTTTATAACGATTCGATGGTTTGAATCAATCTATCTAAAATACTTGTAACTTTTAAGAATTATTTTAATATGTAAGGTTATCTATAACATATCATATATTTTGTTATTTATCTTGCAAATACATAATGTTTAGACTTTAACCCCTTAAGCACTTACCTGGCGTTCACGCCAGCTTTCCATTGTTTTCCTATTGTCTTATTTTTATGGGTACTCGACACATTAAAGATATTATTTTTCGCGACAAGACCAACTTTTGTACTAATTACATAATTTAAAGTTTATAAATAGATACTATTAAAATTATTTATATTTACAATAAGGTACAATTTATGTTATTGTATTCTGTTGTATAGGTGATTAGCTACATTCATTGTATAGATTATATATTGTCATAGGTAAGTCAGGTTAAGTTGTGGTCAAAATTGGTAGTCTTTGTCTTTATATAGTTTCATAGAAATGTTTCTCTATATAAATATATTTTTACTGTGGTATATATATGCTTCTATATAACATTAGCTCTTTACTATCTCCAATCGTATATAACAAACCCTACACAGCAATCAAATAAGAATATTTTTACAGAGTATCATAATTAAAAGCATTACGTGGATTACGTTTCAACGAATAAACTTCACCTCGTTGGTTTCTACAGGTTGTTGGAACTGTAAAGGCCAGCATACAAAGCGTTCTATCTTTAACGAGGTGGTACCTTGCTCAAGGAAGCTTTGGGAATATCCAACTCTAAGTTTTCTGTTACGTCACGTATAACATTGGTACGTACCGTAAATACAAGGCCGTATAATATTAACGGTTTACAGGATGGCGATCAAAACTTTCGTGAAATTTGAAACATGTCTATTTCTCATAAGGAGTTTTTTTTTAATTTTATAAGCTCAATGATCTTATTGTTACAATCTCACCTGATGTTAAATGTCGATGTGGTCCAGGATGTTAAACACACTAAGCCTAGAGGCCTTCAAGCTTGAGGGTGGAAGCTACACAGGCGGGCATTATTAGAAAATACCCTACCACCATGCTACGGTTTCCTCGCCATGTTTTCCATCACCGAAAGTTCTTGTTGATTTTTAAAGGATAGGTGGGCGTCCATTGACGCGGATTTCAGGCGTCAATCGCTTCAAAAATAATTACACTTAACATAACGTAAGCTCATGCCTGTTATCCCAGAAGGGTTAGGCAGAGGTAAAATAGCGAACAACACCACCCACATTTCGCGGAGCTTAGTTCCGTCCCAAAAGTGACAGAGGGCGACTCTATCACCATATCAGGCACAAATCCTAGACTCTGTGATGATACTGAGTAGAAAAAGCTAATATCACTTGACCCGATCCAGAAATCGAACCCAAGACCGCAGATCGACAGTCGTACCGTAATACAACTGCGCCACCGAGGCAAGCGAAATAATTATATTTTTGTTAAATTATATTTTTTATACACATGAATAGTTTCTCCTTGTACCTTGTACATATTTTATTTACGACATGGGCTGATTAGTTATTTCATTAATTACCAACAAAAACTAATATCAAGGTCGTATGATATATAAATAGGAAATGATAAAAGAATTCAGTATAAGGAGAAATCGTCTGTATTCATCAAGAGATTTTCTTTTGAATTCTATTTAATAGCTATTGAAGGAACTTCAGTTTTACCAAGAAATTATGTAAATAGTTTATTTTCCTTCAAATTTTAATGTTTTAGACGAATATTGGCCATCGGCGAACACTATTTAAAATAATTAGGAAAAGGAAACATATTAGGAATAGATTATTTAGAACTAGTTGTCCCGTGGCTTCACCCACTTGGAATTCAGATAATTTGCAGTCTATGTTCTTCCCCTGGATGCAATAAATGTCATTACCGAATTTCATCGAATTCAGTTCAGTAATTTTTGAGTAAACAGACAGACAGACATTTTTAAAACTATCGAAATGTGTTCTGTAGTCGATTCTGAAGCCCCGCATAGTATTTTTCCTTAAATACCTTCAATGTACAGATTTCGTCTCGTTAGCCTTTATAATTACAGTCTACAATCAACTACATGTATGTTGTAGCAGACAGCTAATTAATCATTTTCTTTACATAAACATTTAAAACAAGGAACGTAAATAAATTTCAACTAACTACATGCGATGTGGGACATAATGATTTAGTTAGACGAGTATAAAATATGTTGGTACAACATTGCACAGCACACGTACTCACCGGCACGATTCAAATGCAGATATCCTGATGGTGGTACGTATACAGAGGGATAGGGCACGACCCTCCCAGACGGGAATATTGATTTTTGTGTTCCCTGTTCGCTCCCATAGTGGGGGTCGTTATTATTAAATATATAAGGTACCTACGGCGACGAAATGTCGGTGGCGAGCTCCGAGGGAAGATTATTAGATATCTGTCAATGTTTCGAGCGACTTCATAAGCCGGGATTGGTGTTCAGAGTTCCCTTTGGAGGCGCAACGTGTTAAGTTAAATTTTCGATGTTAGATTTGTATTCACATACGCGTGTATGAATGCCGATATTTGTACTAAGGCTTTTTATCGAAATGAATTCTAGAAGAATATTTAATACTAGCTGTGTGCCCGCGGCTGCGCCATCGTTTTCATATATTCTTCACTGCATTTTTTTAAAATACGGAACCCTAATTTAGTACTAAGATAAAGTAAAAATATTTTTCATAAATTCAAGCACTAGCCCGTAAAATTGGATTTTATTTAATTTTTATGAGTTTTAATTTTCAACCCCTAATTATTTTCGAAAATTAGAAGTAAAAGTCCATTCAAAGTCCGTCCAGCCGTTCCGGAGATTACCCGGAACAAAGAGACAGACAGTCAAAAATTTGCATTTTTGGTATAAGGGTATAGGGTAAGCAGCAGCATCCTCTGAAAACTACAAACACCTAACTGCGATCGCCAATCTGCCTGCCGAGCGTGGCGATTATGGCAATTCCTCCTTTTTGTAGGAGACCTATGTCCAGCAATGGACGTCTATCGTTTGAATCAATCAAATGCCATGTCTGCCATATTTAAATCTCTTTCGTACATTCTATAATAATTTTAGGCATTCTTACGTTCATATAAATATTTTCAATTTGGAAACAATTTTGTTATGCTAGTTTTAATATAATTTGTTCAATGAAAGAAGTTTTAAAGCTATAAATTCAATTAGTGTAGAGATTGCGTACGACACGTTTCGTTTTACATCGCGCTAACACGTCGATCGCGGCCCATCGACGTTAAGTGCAAATTAGTGTGGCACTCAACTCGAATACGATTTACCGAAGCCGAAGCTTTCTGGTATTCCGATCATTTTATATACCTACCGATTTTTTTTATTTAGCTAGCACTATTATAGTCCATTAAAGAGACCTTATCTGCTATGTTATAGAATGATTAATACGTTGTTTGTGTTGCATTTTGACGCTATATTGTTACGCCGAATGAATATCAAAATGCAACATCCATCATACTGGGCAGGCACACACTAATGTGTAAAAGCCTTGTGCAAATAAATGTTGAATAAAAAAAAAAAAGAAAAAACATCCATCATAAAAATGAAGTTTGAATGATTTAAAATGATTTCCTCTAGCGGAATTTTCTACATACTTTCTGTATGTTGCTCTTTTTTCATTACAATAGTAGTGTTGCCAATTTGATTTAAAAAAAAACAAATTCTTGTATTTTCCAATTATTTAATTGGCAGCCGAGAGATCTTCAAAGTTGAAAAATTGCAGTCTTTTATGGACATTCAAATAATCTGTAGTAACAATTTAATTTCTTAATAATATTAGTTTGGTTTTTATATATATCGGCACTCCGACCAACAGTTTTATGATTAATAAACAAATCATAAATGTTTATTAATTCATCAAAATATACTACACGAGTTCAGTATCAAATATTTAAATTAACCCCTTGAGCACCTTCCCGGCGTTTACGCCAGCTTTCCATTGTTTTCCTATTGTCTTTCTATTGTTTCATTTTTATGGGTACTCGACACATTAATAATATTTAATTACATAACTATTATAATTAACAATAACTATGATAAGGTTATATTTTACCCATCCAGAAATTACTAAACACACCTAAATAATTTTTTACCTCAGTAAGTATACGAATTAATGATTTTGGTTATCGCATACAGAGAATCTGTAAATAACGCTTAAACCAACTAAGTAAAATATTTTCGCTCCAAAAAATTTTCACGTAAATTACGTCGAATAAAATGAAATTAAAAAAAAATAATGTTAAATATTATTGAAATTAAAACACACAGAATAAGGACTCCCATTGGAGCTTAAAATCAAATAATTCCATTACGGTTCCAATGGTGTTTGTGGAGTTATATTACCGCTTTTAAAATAAGTAAAGTGAATTCACGTTAGCGTCTTCATAACTATTTCACCTTATTTACATCGAATTCGTCTCGCAACTATTAAAAATTTATCGACTATAAAAAAACCCATATTGTTTAAGCAACAGCATTAATATTTCGTTACCTCTTCACTGCAAAACAGGGTCCACTAAATGAAGCGAGAAGACGAATTTGAATAGATCGACTGGTATTGCCAACAGTTTGTATCTGTTACCGTCCATTTTAACATAATATTTATTTAGGTGCATTACTGCTGGAAGACGGCGGATTATATTCTCTAATCTGGGAGACTTTACTCCAGGATTAGAGATGGCAGGGGGTATGCGTAAATGCATTTCCCACAATAAAATAAAAAAAGGTGCACTACTGCCAATTTAAAAAAGATTACATACATTCCATAAATAGAATTATTAGTTTTAAATTCACTGTATAAGTGTAATTCAAGGTTGATCTATAATATTTTTTACCTTCATGTGTAAACTTCTATAGCTCTACTAATGTTCCTGGTAAACTTTGGCCTTCCCTGAAAATAAAAAAAAACCTTTAACCCGATTGCAAAATTTAAACTCTTTTTTAAACCTTCCTCAATTACCTGCCTATAAACAATACCTGCACTAAATTTTGTGTCTAACATTCAAAATGATACACAGCATAAATTAAACATTTTATAAGCTTAGAATTTTTACGTATAACTCTAAATTATCACCGGTCCGCCGTTCCAGAGGTTAGCCGGAACAAACAGACAGACAGAATTTTTTTAAATTTTGATTTTGGTATATGTATCGCATATATTATCTTTATAGTTAGTAAAAAGTTGTCCTTTTGAAATTACAAACAGACACTTCAATTATATTTATTTGTATTTATCGACAGATTATAATTATGCTTACAATTATATTATATAAACCGGTACCATCGACAATGAATCTATGATATAAATATATGAATAATTATTTACATGAAAATCTATTAAACTTTTGGCTAAATTCTATTTAAAATCACGCCTCATATTTATATGTAGAATTCAGCTCATTTCAAAATAAAAGATTGTAATTCTGTTTGAATATAAAATACGATTCGCCAAACAGTACTTACCATGTCGTAACGTAGTATAAAAATGGAGCAATAACTCGTCGATTCTATCGAACAGCTCTAGCGAATAAATTTGTCGCCGATAAGCCCTAATAAATCAGCGAGTGACTTTTGAGCAAAATTAACTCTGGTTCCGCTGTGAGCGAACTTGGCACCTATTATGTTAGGTTTAAAATTTGCATATAAATAGCTGCCGAGTCAAGTTGACTTTGAAATAAGAGCTGTTATGCGCAAATGATGAACGGTTTGGTTTCTCGTTTCCGAATGACTCCCCTTATCGTATGCACGCATACAACTCTGCTCGTTTCCTATTATTCCAGGAGTGATACATTTTTACAGAATATTGCTGATTTTAAAATCTTTGCTTATGTGGAATATAATAGTCGAGTGTAGAATATTATTTATACGGACCACATTTACACCATTTCGGAAAAGTATCAACATTCGAAACAGTCGGGAATGTGTTAAGGAATCGATGAATATAAATTAAATAAAAACCTTTCAAGGACTAATTAAACTGACATTGGACATTTTCGTTTATTGCAGTAAAAATAAGAATCCATAATGTTATTGATATAAGTAACTGCGTGGCCGCGGCCGCGCCTATATTCCATAAATTTTACACTGTGTAATATTTTTATACGGAACCCTAATTATTTTCCTTTTTTTTGCTACTAACATTAACCATAGATATTTCTCACAAATTCAAATATCTTCCAGTAAAACAGTGCATTGAATCGAATTTTATTCACAATTTCATATTAGTTTTCTTTTTACGTGAAACACTAAATATTTTCGAAAAGCAAAAGTACTCTAAGTTACGCGGAGTAACTTCAGCTATCTACCAAAAAAATGCCCGTCCAAATAGGTCCAGCCGTTTCGCAGATTACCTGTAACAGACAGACAAAATTTTAAAAATTGTATTTTGATATAGACATTGTTATACGAATGTATATAATTCAATAAATTCAATACAAACAGACACTTCAATTTTTATTTACTAGAGATAACAAAATTCCACTATTCACCTACATTTTTACTTAATCTACTTCCAATGATTAATTATAAAGAGTGACACGGTATTTCACGACTCCTTAAAATATATTTAAACAATTTTTATTTCGATATCCTCATAGAACAAACCTGACCTAACATAGCTGTGTGGTGCCGCCTAAGAATAGTATCACCCCATGTCTTCCCGTGAGTGTCGTGAAAGACGACTAAGGGATATGAACCAAGGGATGAGCAGCACCATCTTCTGGGTACCAAAAAACACCTGACTACGATCGCCAACCCGCCTGCCAAGCGTGGCGATTATGGCAATCCCTCCTTAATGGTGGGAACCTGTGTATGTCCTAGTAGTGGACGTCTTATGGTTGTATGAATGAATGATAAAATAAAATAGAACAAACCTAGCTAAAAATACTAGTTTAAAACAATGAGGTCAATTCAATGTGATCGTAACACTAATTTATAATAGAACTAATCTATTAACGCTAAGAAAATACCTTTTCTAAAGCTTAATATATATATTTAATAAATATTGAATCGCATATATTTTACATTTAAATAACTATAGTTTTATAATATATTTTCTATATTCAAAAACATATCACTACAGAGCAACTGATCGTTTATCCTAATCCTAATAATAAAATTCTAAGTAAACGACAAGAAATTACAACCCAATTTACCCATATAACCCACGACAACATACGCATATAGTTTTGGTGAAGCATCCAAAGCGTGAATGAAATTTCGAAAATTCTCTGGTACACCAATATTATATATATGAAATAGATGCCGATACATACATATTCAAAGTGATAAATTGTCCTTATTGGGACTCTTAACTTAAGACTAAAATAGCTTCATTGAAATTTCTATGAAATATAATTGAAATTCTACGCTATAAATGTAAACGACTGTTTGAAGAGGCTCAACCAACATTTAAGGTTGATAACTATTTACTAAAATATTAGCGATTTGGTATAAAAATAATATTTTAATTTACATTTGTGAGTATCCTTTTAAATATTAAATGGTGTTTATTTATTATTCTCCTATACGTGTGTTTGCCAATGAGCTGCTTCTAAACGGCTGAATCAATTTTGATAAAATTTATACCTTAGATTAACTGTTGGAACCGGTAGTTGGAATTGTGACTATACGCTAGATATATTTTCAGGGCAGGATAACGTCTACCGCCACCACTATAAATATCGTACTTCTATTACTAAACTGTCGTAACACAAAAAAATATTTATTATAGTATCGTCAAAACCTGATTTATCTCTGCTACAGGTAAAAATAATAAAAACTCATTTCAAGCATTTATTTTAGAATCAAGATAACCACACAGTTTTGAAGAAGAGAGCGTTCCCAGATGTGTCAAAAATACATGTCGGGTAGTTCCGGAAAGTTTTTACCGAAGGAATTACCTTTCTACCACTGCCTTCCAACCGGGGACAGTATTATTTGAAGATTTCTCTTTTAAAAATAAATCGTGACTCGATACACACTTTAACAAAACAACTTTTATCAACACTTAAAAGTTAAGATTGAGATTAAACCAAAAATATATATGTTTTTATGATCGAGATTTTATGATTGAGACTCACATTACTTATTAATACAGTAATATACCTTTTGTCATTATCACATTAGATTGTGAAATGCGTTTCCGCTTCGCAAATGTAATAAATCATGTACCTAACAAAGCGATCGCTCCTTCCAATTAACGAGCGGATTTGTCAAACTAAACACTGGCACGGACCCGCAGACGGTTCACTGTAACATTTTCACAAACAATTAATTGCTGTGTATTCAGAATTATTTGCTTTTACCTGCCTGCATTTAAGCGGAAAAGGGTATACATTAGGACGTATATTGTAAACAATTTATTAGACATTAGCATGTGTGAATTAACAATTACAAGTAGCTGTTTATTTATATGGATGAAAAATGTGGAGCACTAAAATATCTTACACCGAATGGATGTCAAGAAGCAACATCCATTATAAAAATGAACTTTGAAGGCTTACTAATGATTTGCTTTAGGGGATTTTTAAAATATATGTTCTGTATATTTAGTATTCGTTCATTTTGTTAATGGCGTAGCCATTTGAAAAAAAAATGTATAATAATTAGCAATCAGTGGGCCCTCCGAGAGAAGTGCAAAAGCTATAAAATACCTGCGTTTTATCCATTTTTAAATTAACTGTAGTCTTTATTATTTTTATTTATATCTGGAACATGAAGCGCGAAATATTGATAGTTATAATATCTACAATAATTTCCAGTACTTTAATATTATTTGCGTTTAACTATTATCATACATTTTACTATGGTCAGATGAAGTTTACTAAACTTCAAATTGCAATTAATTACCTACTGAATGAACCACTCGTCAATATTTGATTGTTTATTTTAAATAAGGTGTTATAACAAAACAATACAAACTAAATCAAAAAAATAAAAACTTTAAGCAACTCGAAAGAGTGATTTTGTATTATACAAGACTAATATTTCTATATGTCGTTTGGTGATTAGTAAAGATCGCTCATGGTATCTGTATTTGGATTTGAAAAATCGTTCATTAGTTAAGTCTTTACTGCAGCTTCCATTGGAACGCCTGCAAACGCGCTTCTGGATCTCTCTCACCGTTACGCTGGTCGAGTTCGCGTAGTTTTATGGTCTGTGGGTTTTCGCTTAAGCGGAAGTTAACCTGACACTCCGTTCCTCATAGGTTAGGCTGTTATGCGACCAGAAGATGCAACTTTGCGTCGCCCGCACGTTCAATGAGCAGATTTTTTCCACATCAAAAAAGGAATTATTTATTTTCGAGTTTATTTAGGAAATCCATATGAGAATAATTTAGAAATTCGAATACACAACGTCGGGCACGAATCCAAGAAAATGCTTTATTCCTTGTGCATACATAAATGATGAATTTTAAAAACAAACTACAAATACAGAAAATAACATGCACGTATTCTGATATTTCTGCAACAGTCCCTTTTGGCAATGTGCCCAGTGCTCTGACCACAGTATAATGTCAAATCTCTAGCATTATAAACAACAATAACTTTGTCATTGTTAAAAATGTAAAAAAACGTACTGAAAATTAAGCGCATAGTACCTATACATGATTTGATTTAATAGTGCTCAAAGCCTACAAACTTTTCATAACTTGTAAAAATAAGTAAAGTAAAATATAACACTGTGATGTCTTATTCACTGGTTTAACAATTCGACCGCTTTGATAATTCGTTTGGACCTGTGGAAAGGATGGATGAAAGAAGATTAAGAAAAATAATTTACAAGGCAAGGATGATTGGGTAACCCGGTAAGGGTTGTCCTGGGTGAAAAAACAGGTCAAAAGTACCCTTAACCGAAGAGCATATAAGAAAGCATTTATAAAAGTAGAAGAAGCGAAAGACGTAGTATGTCAGGATCGTAGCAGATGGAAAGATGTGATCTCTGCCTACCCTAATGGGAGAGCACACTATATATATATATATATATATATATATATATGTTAATTGCTATATCTTTTTATTTTGATACATAAACGTAAAAAACTTTTTTAATTTAAAAACAAAACCGACTCAAAAGTAATAAACTATAAAAATGCACTAAAAAGACGATAAATAATTACTTCAATATTCTGGTTCGTTATTTTGAAATCGGTGTCAGCTTATGAATAACAAAGTGGTGTAAATGTACGTCGCAAATTGTTTTCATTTTGGATTAATTGTTCTTTAAAATTACCATAGTCCTTTATTTAGCTTATGTGTAATTGTGAAATGTTTAGGCAGTTATTTCCATTCGTAAATGAGTACATTGGTTAACTCTAGCTGGCACCGACTCTAAAATTAATGAACCAGATTAATAAAGTAATCATTTATTGACTTTTTAGTGCATTTTTATAGTTTATTCTTTTGAAGTCGGTTTTGTTTTTAATTAAAAAGTTTTTTTTTACTTTTTAGTATAAGTATGCACTTTGGAAATGAATATATGAAACACGTGTAACTGTCTATAATATACGAGCGTTTTTCTCAATTTTCCCTAAGTTGCACTGATCAGATCCTGATCTGGTGGAAATGGGACCACATCGGGAGCATGCTCCTTCGACTAAAGAAAAATTGTAAATCGGTCCACAAATGACGAAGAAATCGAGTAACAAACATACAAAAAAAAGTCGGTTAAAAATGGAGCGATGATGGTTCAGTTGGTAGTTTTAATCGGTTTACATGTTGATGGACGTAGATTCGATCTTAAGTATCGAATTCTACAATGACGTACAATGACTTAATGGAAAATATCTTGATGAAACCATAGTATGGTGCAAGGGTATTTTCTAGTAAACATCGCCTGACTAGTTAACACCCTCAAAAATCAGGTAATGTTGTGGGTAAAGCAATGAGCGTATACAATATAGAGTAATAATAACAGTAATAGAGTACTTTCTACAGCTTATAGACAGATTCAAAGGGTCCGATTTGACGTTAACGTCGCATGAAAAGGCAAGGTCGTAAGACCATTTCAGAGGGATCGCGGAAGGAGTATTCTCTGCATCGCTGGAAATAGGTGGCAGCGTTTTGCGCACAAAATAGCCCGTTTGGGTATGGCCACGAAATTAACGAAAAATTAGCTAGAATATATAAAATATTAGTCAGAACATAAATCATAATTAGTCATCAGATTGTTATTTGCAGAGTTGCGAAAAAATTGACAATAGATATATGTAATAAAAATGTTTAAATATATTAACTGCAAGTAATAGATTGGGCATTCATACCAAAAAACTATTTGCGTTTAATTTATTCTTTTTAATATGATACGTTGTATATATGTAGAAAAAAAAATCAAAAAAAGATGTAACTGTACAGTAAATTTTTCCTCTGTTTATCAAATGATTTTCTTGTTTTTGTTCTGTAGATTTACTGTTTGTTAACAATAAAAAAATTGACAATATATTTTTTGTCCTCCTATTGTCAATTACGATAATAACGTTCCAACTCCATATTGAGCCTTATCTTTCAGTCAAGGAAAACGTAGGGTATTTTGTAATAAAACTGGTCTGAGTAGCTACCACTTTTAAGTTTGAAAATCTGTTCACCAACCTGGATCACATCGTCACTAAACATTGGCTGAGATTGTGGTCGAAGCGCTGAACCTATATAGTGTAAAACACTAAACAAGTCCGTAAAAATAAATTTAAAAAGTTACCTTATAGAACCAGTGTGCCTTGCGTTTAATGCGGTGTACTATGTGTCGCATGCACTAGTTCGCGGTGTCACTGTATCACGCCGGCAGCGGACACACAAGCTTCCCAGTTGTGGACTAAATACATTTTGAATCGCTACCAGAGATCGATCCGGTTATTGTAACTTATTTTATAGACATTCAAAGACAGAATATACTTTTTACTATACCTTTCAATTAAGAATGTGCGTCAATGACCTTCATCTGTCAAAGCTCGATAAAAAAAGTATAGAAATAACAAAGACATTTGCATAGTTTTTCTTTTTTTCAAGGAATTATTTGTCTAAATATTAAGACTGTTAATACGCGTTGTTTTGATGAACCATACAGACCTATATAATTTTTACGTTAGCTATGACGTCACAATATGGCGCAGGTTCATGCACATTCTTATTTGAAACGCATTGTACATTTATATATTTAGTAGCCCACCCTTAGGTTCTGTTCAATCGTTCAGTAAAATGCCTTTCTCGTTGTACTTAATCACCGCTACAATAATAACGTTTTTTTTTTATATATTTTCTCTCCCTCCTAAAGAAAAATAACGAAGGAATATTTCAATGTCTATTTCAATTCATTGTATCTTCTATTTACGATCATTTGATTTTATTGAAATACATTTTTTATTCAAACATTAAAAATAAATAAAAGTAGTGTAATATCTGTTCATTGTATTATAATTTTTTACAATCAAAGAATATACTAAATATTATTTCTTATTTACTTAATAGCTGTGTGCCCGCGGCTGCGCCCACGTTTTATATATACACATCACTGCGTTTTAATTTATTTTTTTACGGAAACCTGATTATTTTTTCAAAAAAATTTTAGCACTAAGATAAAATAAAAATATTTCCCATTAATTCAAGTACTTGCCCGTTAGTTACACTGTGCATTGAATCGGATTTTATTCAAATTTTTGTGAGTTTTAATTTTTTTTTACGCGAAACCCTAATTATTTTCGAAAATTAAAAGTACCCTATGTTACTTGGAGTAACTTCAGTTATCTATCAAAAAGTCCCGTCAAAATCCGTTCAGCCGTACTGGATATTACCCGGAACAAACAGATAGACAACAATTTAAAAACATTAAATTTTTACCATTTGCTACTTTTATTTTTCGAGAGTTATTAGGATTACATTGTCATCGTACCAAATATAATTAACTTGTTTTTAGTAACTAGTAACTACTGGTTCTCAAGTGATGCAGTCGGAACACACCTATTGGTATTTGGCGACAGGTTTTCAAACTTGAGGGTGGTAGCTACCCAGGTGGTTCTACCACCATGTTATGGTTTCCTCACAAAGTTTTCCTTCATCGAAAGTTCAGACCGATTTTAGAGTTGGATAGTTGAGGATCGAACCCGCGTCGTTTGACACGGAATCCAGCCGTAATACCCACTGCCCCATCATCGCTTCATTAATATAAAATGATTTGCTGTGGATCCGTTAAAATAAATTAATTTAGTTTAATATGAATACTTCTAATTATGCATCTAAATGTTATTTAAATCGTCGCTTAAAAAAAACTAAACTCATTGTGGGCACAAATAAGTTGATACACAATAATAGCAGCTTATTCACAAAAAATATTTACACTTATATAATTAGTATTTAGAAAATATACATATGTAATAACGAAAACTACCAAACGTAACAGACTTATCAAAACTAATAAGAGTTTTCTAGATAATCGTGTTAGGTTTTACTATATAATCCCAAAGGACATTACCAATTTTTCAGACAACAAGTTCAGGCACCATGTCAAGGAAATTTTTTTACATAGCTTATTATAGGGTGGATCATTATGTGAACGAAGGTGATGTCTGGAATTGACAGCTTCTCGTGCATCTACTAATATACTTTGTAACTATTAGTTTTAAAGTTTCAAAAAAACCAGACAGAGTTTCTTCTCGGCTCTTCTCGATGACTGTGTTGTTTTTCGAACCGGTTTTAGTATTTTTGACGTTTATAAGCACCTTATCAGGCCCTAAAATGAAGAAAGTATTTTTGAATTTTAAAGAAAATATAATCACCGATTTATTGAGTTTTTGTCGAATACTTTTAGGAGGAAATAAACATCCTCATACTCGCAATAACTTCCTGGACGATATAATAATGTTTTACTAGTAATATGACAGATAAATGGCATTATAACAGTAAAAAATACATATTAACATCATAATTTATGCAACCTTATAAGACCAGGGTAATAAATCACGTTAAGAAATATCTTCTATCCAAAACCTTCTTACCTTTACTGAATAACTGGTTTTTTCGAACAGGCTAAATGCTTTTGACCGGAAATGCCTTGACAGCTCCACAGAATTTTAAGCTTAAGGTGCTCGCTCACCCGAGAACGTTGTTACCAACGTGCAACGGCACCAAAGTAGATATGGACTTGAGCTTAAGCTGCTTAGCTGAGACATGAATTCCGTGGAATTTACCTTAGTTAATTTCAAGGTAGTTAAGGGAAACTATGGATCTCAAAGTGCTTTATAGAGCCATGTATTTGCGTGTAGCATACAGAGATATGGGGTGCATTGTAATGCATGGTATGCTAGTGCATAAAAGTGTTACTGTATCTTGCAGGGGGCGGATACAATAGCTTTCTCAGTTAGAGGTCAGGACAGGTCTTCGACTACTGCCGCAGGAGGCCCCAGGACATGTTCTGAACGGCAAAATATGTTGTTTAAAATACAATAGAGATTAACTTTCTTACACTAATGCCGTGTGGTGCAATCTAAGAATAGTACCACCCCATATCTTCCTATGGGTGTAGTAAAAGGCGACTAAGAGATAAACCAGGGGATGGGCAGCAGCATCCTTTGAGTACCACAAACACCTGGCTCCAATCGCCAACCCGCCAGCCAAGCGTTGCGATTGTGACAATCCTCTTCCTTATGACCCGCTGGATGCGGGCGGCGTAAGACCGGTCGTTGTGGAGATCTTTGGGGGACACCTTTTTCTTTTTTTTTGACGGGGGAAATGCATTTACGCACTAGCCTTACCCATTGTATTAGTGAGACCGAAGTCCCCCAATACAATGGGTAAGGGGGCACGGAGGGACGAGTTCCGTGCCAGTGTGGGACTCACCCGGGCGTGGAGCGCCCGGAAATACCCACTAAAACCCCCCGGGGCCATCCGCTGCATTTGAGATGGAGGCAACACGGGGTGGCTTTCGCAAGCACCTCGTCGCCCCCTGCAGCGAACCCACCAGGCCTCGTCCGTGCAATGGGCCAGTGGGGAAGGGGGAGAATATTTCTCCACCCCACCTCTTCGCCCGCCTCCCGAAAGAGGCATGACCAAGATTGGTCGTCCATCCAGGGGGCAGGATATGCGGAGGTGCTCGCTGCTGTGTACCGGTGCGCAGCAGCGAGGAGGGATGGTGGTGGGCTCCGCTTACACCCGGGGGAAGTGAGGAGATTGAGGATGGAGTATAGGGAGGAACAGTTTGGGCGGTGGATGGAGGACTTGGCGGATGCGCGCTATGGGCGACCAACCATAGACGCCATCCGTCCGGTCCTCCGGGAGTGGGTGGGGAGGAGACACGGCTCCCTCACATTTAGGCTTGTGCAGGTACTGTCCGGACATGGCTGTTTCGGATGGTACCTGCACAAAACAGCCAGGAGGGAGCCGTCGGCGGTGTGCCACCACTGCGGCGCGGCGGAGGATACGGCGCACCACACGCTGGCTGAGTGCGCCGCGTGGGAGGTGCCGCGCCGCGAAGTGGTGGCGGTGGTGGGGGAGGACCTCTCGCTGCCGACCGTCGTTAGAGCCATGGTCGGCAGCGAAGAGGTCTGGAGGGTCGTCGCCTCCTTCTGCGAGAACATCTTGATGCAGAAGGAGGCTGACGAAAGGCTGAGGGAGGAGGACCCGTTGGCGCACCCTCAGCGGAGGAGGAGGCCGAGAGAGCGGTGGGCTCGGTATGTCCGGGGCTTCCTAAGGTTGTAGGAGCCCCGGTGGTTGTTGCTGGACTATGTCCGTATATTTGCGTTTGTTTGTGTTTTTGGTGTTTGTGTTGTTCTTCTTCTCTGTTCCCCTTTCTCTTCCTGAGCATCCCTCTCCTCGCTATGTCTTGTCGTTGGAGACAAGATGAGTGAAGGAGAGGGACTCAGAATCTCTCTTCTCAGTGGCGGGCTTCTTCCCCTTTCTCTTTGCCCGCCACTGAACTGTCCCAACTTTCCCTTTTTATGGGGGGGCAGTTTTTTTCTGCCTCCCCGGCCGACCGACCTTTCTTGGTCATGCCTCCTTGGGAGGCGGGCGAAGAGGTGGGGTTGAGTAGTGTGTACACTCCCCCATCCCCACCGGGCCATTGCACGACGAGGCCCGGCGGGTTCGCTGCAGGGGGCGACGCGGTGCTTGCGAAAGCCACCCCGTGTCACCCCCATCCCAAATGCAGCGGACGGCCCCGGGGGGTTTTAGTGGGTATTTCCGGGCGACTCTCGCCCGGGTGAGTCCCACACTGCACGGAGCTCGTCACTCCGTGCCCCTTATCTAGTGTACTGGGGGACTTTGATCCCCTAAGTACAATAGATAAGGGTAGTGCGTAAATGCATTTCCCCCCGTCAAAAAAAAAAAAAATAAATAAATAAATAAATAAAAATAAAAAAGGGGGCAGGATATACTTCCTGCCCCCTTTGGGGGACACCTAGTCTAGCAGTGGATGCCTTTATGTTGAATGGGTACCAATGCATTATTTTGTTACATACATCTGTTTTATATTATATCTCTTTGACTTTATTAATTTGTTTTGTTTATTTTTAACATTTAAAAAAAAAAATCTACTTACCAGAGCAAAGCGTAAACAAAGTCTTGAAATCGCGCGACCCGAATGCGTTTACTGTTGGAAACACTCAGGTTTTATTATCCAACAAACTAGCGGGGACGTTTCGGACAATCCGTCCTCCTTAGTTTTACGACGTTTTTACTTGACATCTTCACGATTGTAATCTGGTTATTGGGTTGGAAGAAACTTAACACTGGTTTGTAACAACAGCTACAAACTATGCAATAATAGATTGATTTAAATCAAAAATTTTGGTATCACAATCCAAAGATATAAACTATATAATAAAAGTATATAAAACTTACCAATAAGTTTGTTGCAAAATTAAAATCATTATTAAATTATAAACAGGTATTAATATTTTAGTGAACTCGTTACTTTTACTAAAATACGCTAATATTTATAATAATAATCGTGTAATAATTCGATAATTAATAGTAATTAGTTATAATTGATTATTTTTTATAATTAAGTTCTATAATTCCTTTTATTGTTCACTTTCCTAGTTTTTTTCATTTATATATTTAGGTTGTGTGGTGCCGGCTTAAGAATAGTACCACCCCATATCTACCGGTGGGTGTCGTAAAAAGCGACTAAGGGATACACCAGGGTTGGGCAGCAGCATCCTTTGAGGACTACAAACACCTACTGCGATCGTCAACGCGCCTGCCAAGCGTGGCAATTATAGAAATTCCCCCTTATTTTTGAGGGAGACCAAGTCCAGCAATAGACGCCTTACGGTTTAATGTATGGATGGACATATGTAATGTATGTAATGTAACGGCATTTTTTTTAATTTAATATAAATTTACAACATAAACGGCGAATACATAACACATCTCCGCTTTGCTGATGATATAGTAGTCATAGTTGAGACCGCAGAAGACCTAAGTACTATTCTCGGTGACTCTACGCTTGAAGTTGTTGACAGTTATGTATATCTGGGCCATATCGTCCAGTTAGATAGATCCAACTTTGAGATAGAGGTATAATAGTCGAATCCAACACGGCTGGGTCGCGTTCGGGAAGCTACACAGAATCTTCTCGTCCAAAATACCACAGTGTCTCAAGACGAAAGTCTTCGACCAGTATGTGTTGTTAGTAATGACATACGGCACTGAGACGTGGTCGCTCACAATGGGCCTAATAAAAAAGCTCAAAGTTGATCAAAGTGTAATGGAGGGGCTATGCTTGGAGTTTCACTGCGTGATCGAATCAGGAATAAGTATATCCGCAAAAGAACCAAAGTAACCGACGTTGCCCGTAGAATTGCTAAACTTAAGTGGCAGTGGCCTGGGCACATTGCTCGCAGAACCGAAGCCTTTTTTTTTCTAACCTATCTAATGCTGTTGACCGGAAGGGCCTTTACAGCTTCACCGAACTTTGGGGGCGAGTGCTGAAGACACTCAGCCGCAAAACGAACCTCGGCTTGGCCGCTACCTGAGTGTGAATCAGAACCACGCACCGTAAGACGTAGCGTGGGTAGGCTCTCCACAAGGTGAACCGACGACCTGGTGCAGGTCGTGGAAATCCGCTGGATGCGGGTCGCGCAAGACTGGTCTTCATAGAGATCTTTGGGGGAGACCTATGTCCAGCAGTGGACGTCTTTCTGTTGAATGGATGTATAAGTTTATTAAATTCGTAATATCGTATCACTATTGATCCATAATAAATAAAAAAAAATAAGAAATGTTTGGCGGTATTATCTTAGGAAACACAAATTATTACGTTATGTATTGGTTTATATTTTTTATTTAATAACTTGCGGTACCTATCTGTCTCTAAATTATTATACTATAATTATTCGTGGCATTTAAGTATGCTTAGCATCTCGGTCCACATAGTAATTTCATTAAAATCAGGTGAGAATGCGTTGAGAAGCCTATAGATAATAAACCTATGTTTCTAGACATAAAACAGAGACATTCTATAGAGTTCAAGTACATATACTCAAACAGAACGGTTTGCGGGCGGAGTGCTAGTAATTTCTGTCTGAGAAATTTCCTCGCACTCTAACATTTTGTCGGCGAGATCGGTAATGCAATAAAATGCAGACAGGGAGAGCACGTAAGCTACGTTTCTCAAAGTCTGTTTCAACGGCTTCCAAAGTTCTAAAGCATTATTTTCAAACCAACTTGTTCTGTTTGTTATATTTCTGTGGACGTTTGGATTTAACGTAACTAGAACGTAAATGCGGTTCATTATTCTTATTAATAAATAGCGCGGCTTTGCCCTCGCTTTATATATTCTTCACTGCGTAATCTAGTTTTTAAATAATCATTGGAATATAATGTTTTGATGGTGCTCTCCCTTGAATCGTATTTCATTCAAAATTTCATGAGTTTTAATTTCGTTACGTGGTACCCTAATTATTTTCGAGAAACAAAAGTACCCTAAGTTACACTGAGTAACTTCAGCTATCTAACAAAAGTCCCGTCCAATTCGGTCCAACCGTTCCGGAGATTACTTATTACAAACAGACAGACAGACAAAAAAATTAAAATTGTGTTTTGGTATAGATATCGTAGTAAATAAAATAATGTTGACATTAAAAACAGACGCTTCCATTTTATTTATTAGTATAGATAATACTAACCTTTGAATATTCCAATAGTGTCCAGTGGACTCTATTTGTAGGTAACCAAAGGTTAGCCATTACGTTGCTCATTATGAATTGATGTTATCAAACATTTAAAAATATTTTGCAGCGATAATGGTGCCGTCAACTCTACGTTAGTTAGCTGAATCCGATGTTATCTCCTTATGAAAACGTGCCACTCTATGTCAAATTTCATTTAAATCAGCCCAATCGTTTGAGATGGAGACATTTATAATGGTGTATAAATATCAATATTTTGGGAATACACTTTGTCACGATACTTAAAATGAGAAATAAACATCGTAGATAAGATTTGTTAAAGATCAACAAGTTGACAAAAACTTGTAAGAAGCGCACGCTCATACAATACTTAAGACATTAGACATGAAACAATATTAATAAGTAATATATATAACAAATAAGTAATTTCACACGAAGTACCCGTACATTCGATTATAGGTCAACAAAATCAAACTAGTATAGAGTTGATTTCATTGCAATTTGATTTTGGTCTTTATGCAATGTTATTTACTTACTGAATTTTGCAACAGAATATTGGTAGGAAATATAGATCCGAGTGGGTATGCGTTCTCATCGCTATAGGGAAGTGACGCCCCAAAGACTGCCACAGGTGTCGATCGATGCGACGCGACGGGTCCGGCCGACGACCCAAACGCAACAACAAACACATGTATAACTACACGCTTTTTGTACCTGTGAATTACTATCGCTTGTGGATTGTGGAAAACACAATTATTATGTCGATGAATTCATTATTCTCCAAATAAAGTTTGCAGAGCGGTTTTTTCGCCACAAGTAACAATACGATTCAAAATTCCCATCGTTACTGTGACCGTTGAGTGATGTAAACGCAGCACTCAACGCGTGTTCGCTGGTGTGCTTCAATAAATTCATGCGGTAATTTATTTCTCGAACTTTTAGAAAGTGAAAATTTCTTTAGCGGCATTGAGGAGTTCTCGATAAACTTATAGATTCGTGTTACTAATGGAATGTGACATTAACTATCAAACTGCTGTCAACGACATGGAGTCTTTTTTTGGTTCAATTTAAGGAAAAGGAAAAGACAAAGGTATTAGTAGACCATGCTGCCAAGTCAGGCGTTAGGAACACTATCAATAAATGGGGAGAACAAAATGGCGGCCTGCTGTTTAAACCACAACGGGAGTGATTGGGACATTTCAGAATTCACGCTTCATGTCATTATTTTCACTTCACGACACTTGTGCATCGTAACTAAACTATATCACGTAAAATGCCAGCAAAAGTACAAAATACAAATACTACAAATGCAAGATAATGAATTAAAAATAAGGACGACTACATAACAAACCAAAATCGCGTCAAGCGGCCCCACGACATAGAAAGTTTTATTATTTTATTGTTTTTTTTCTTTTCTTATCTTGGCACTGCAGAAGCATTTGCCAATGTCGATGTTTTGTTTGAAAGATCTTTTAATAGTTTTGCTGATTTAACTATTTTATTAGAAACGTGGGAAGTTAAATAAATAAACAATATAAATTAAGGATTAAGAAAATGGATAAGGATCTTCTACAATATTTATATATACACATAACATGTCATACTAAACAATGATATTGTCTTTTTCTATATAATATCTTTGATACTAAAGCAGTCAATTCTAAATAATTATTCGTGATATCATTTAAACAATAAAAAAAATCTTTTTCAAAGTTTTCTCTTCTCTCGGCAGTTCATATAGCTGACTAGGTTTTTTTTTTTTTCAATTTTTATCAATGAAAATTGTTCCATCACACACACTGAAACCTTACTATGATGTGGTTTGCACGTTGCGTGGTGTTTTTTTTGTAATAATTTATTTTAGCAGGGCTTTTACACATTAGTGTATGCCAGCCCTATCGAAGCGTACTCAATATAATTTACAAAAATAACAATAATATAAATAAAAAGCAACTAAATTAAATTATTTCTTAACTTACTACTTGTAATAATAAAGTTCCATATCATACTAGCAGAATCGGACATCGGTACTGCTAGTACACCATGGAACATGCCTATATCTAAATAATATAACCCTAAGGCTAAAACCAAACAACTTCTAGCCCCTGCATTTCGGCTAAATTCCACTAACAGATGCTGAGCGTCTTCGATTGTGTGGTGTTCTTCACAGTATCTCCGGCACATTTCCAAAACGAAAACGTTTTAAAGAACCTTCTCCATTATTATTATTACCTGTATGGGTTCTGGGGTTACCATTAACCTGTTTATATATCTGATACGTGTTTTTATATTGATTAAATATGAAATGTCCTGATTTTGTTTTGTTTTTCATAGCCTATGTATCACCGAATACCACATCCTTCCCGTGCACCAAATTACATACTATTTCTTTTTTGCTTTATGATTTTATTGTAACACAGACATTCATAATTTTTAATACTTATCTACCTAGTCTACCAATCGCTAATTAACAAATTTTTATGCGTGCAAATTTTTTTCCAAATCATGAAACCCGTTATTGAGTTGAAGGTGAATAATTTTCTTTTCACGAAATTTAAAATGATTTTTCAGATCTTTATGCAAGTTCTTCTTAACGTATACTTCCTTTGTTCACAGTTTTATCAAAATCGCCACTTACTCCCCTCCCCCCAACCCGTTTTTGAAGTAAAGGCGAAAAATTTTTTTTCTCATTAAAATTTTCTAAAAAATTAAAACGCAGTGAAGAATATAGGAAACGCGGGCGCAGCAGCGGGCACACAGCTAGTATTAAATATTATTGGTGCTCATTCATCTACTAAATGGATACACAAGATATCTAATCTATACAATATTCCGAAGTGCCATTAAAATGAGTTAAAATATTTTCAAAAGCTTTACTCAATTTGTTCTATCATGTGTCTACACTAAAATTTGTATCCAGATTGAAGTGTATTTGTTAACACGCCAGACACAATGAAAATAATAAATAAAATACACACAATAACAATTTGATACCCAAATTAAAAGCGAGTATGTACAGGATATGGGATTTTCTTGCATATTAGTTTTAATCGCAGTTATGTATTTGTAAACGTATATAAAATAAACTAAAAATAAAGATTAAAATAAAAGATTTTAAAAAGGTCTGAGAACAAGGGAAAATCACGTGTCTTTCGTAGTATATTTCACTAAATATTTTACATTATTTAAATAAGCGTATAAGCATTTAAATTACTTCATATTTCTAATAGGAACCAAAATTCCAATCTAAAAATGTGAAAGTCATAAATGCTCCTCGTAGATTTTTCGGGAACACCGAGGGATATTGTCATTTACTACTGGGAATGGTCAAATAACTATTTACTGATCTCTAGACCCTTCCCTTTGTAAAGCGCACCCTCGTATCGTCGACAATGAAGGGGCGATATCCCCTGTAACCGGGGGTGAGTGTTGCTATGACATTGAAATAATGCATTTATCGACAAAATCGATAGTAAGTAATCGGGAGAACTCAACTGCCAGTACACAACGATTTCGTTCAGAAGTACAGTCAGCATCAAAAGTAGTTATGCAAGCCTGGAGTTCATATAATGCGCCACACTCAAGGTGACCATAATCATCTATACAAGATTTTTTCTGATTGTTGTGAGCGTACAATGGTTCAACTTAAACTTAACACACGCCTTGTCATATAATACGTAGCAACCTGTAATCGTTAATTTATACACAAGCCGACTGTCAATGTTATCTAAGCAGTCAAGACGTTCAAAATGAAGATTGTTGGGGATTTCAGAATTCATGCTCTGTTTCATTATTTTCGATACACTGTACTTGTGCATAACAACAAAACTATATCACTTAAAAAGCGACCAAAATTAAATAATATAGAGTTATAAACTACAAAAAACAAGGATCACATAACAGTCCAAAATTACGTCAAAAACTCTGCGGTGTTTTCAAATTCTCTAAGTGTTGCCAGATGCCAGATGATAACAACCCCATTGTTTAGCCTTAGTTTAGTCCTCATTGTTTTACCAGCCACATCGAAAGTAAGCATAACCTAACATGCTCAAACGGGCTTGAACCCAGGGCGTTAAACTAGATAATAATAAAAAGGTATAATTTATAATAAATATTATACAAACTTAAGTATAATAATTGCTATTAAAATTTACAATATAAAACTTCCTTACGTTATAATGATATGACGTCAAATTAATATCATAATATTACGATCTAACTTTTCTTTCTACTATGTCGCACGTCCGCATAACAAAATACCAACTTAATAATATTATATTAATAAGGTAGGTGAAATAGTTTCAAAACTAATTACACTATTAGTCTACCCGGTAACGAGAATTCATTATAGGTGCATCCTGGACACGCATCGATCAGGGACACACACAAACACAAGCGTCGCGACTGGGCAAATAAAACAAAATCTATCCCCACCCTTCCAGTCTAGTCGCTAGACAACAAAGGGTGGTCTGACAAACTTATCGCCAAAATTATTTATAGAAAAGTCACCCTTAAAACTTTTAGGGTAAGAGTTTCGAAGGTGATATTAATAATGTGGTCTTGTTCAGGAAGCGCTGTTAAGCGAAGTTTAGAGTTAATTGCGTTTACAGATTTTACAGCAGAGGGGGCTAGCTTTGAACTTAGTACCTATGTGTTATTCTAGGCAAACTAGGTATATAGTATTTACATTAGGCGTTATATCTATGGAGATAACCCTTTTTTTAATTTGGGCAATCATTACTTCAATAATAATAAGATCGGGATAATAAATTAGCCCAAATGGAAGGTCACGGAGTCCATATTTCCAGGGTTTTGGGTAAGCTTCAACATTCTTCCAAAACTATAGTGGAAACTCTGTTTTAAGCGCCAATTAATTCCTAAATATCTACTAGTATATCCAAGAAAACCGTAAAAATAAATTATACATTCTTTTAAATTTATGATTAACTAGCTGTGTGCCCGCGGCTGGGCCCGCGTTTCATATATTGTTCACTGCGTTTTAATTTTTTTATTACTAACCCTAATTATTATTATTATATTCGAAAATTAGAAGTACCTTAAGTTATCCGGAGTAACTTCAGCTATCTACCAAAAAAAGTCTCGACAAAATCGTCCAGCCGTTCCGGAGATTACCCATTATAAACAGACAGATAGACAAAAAATTAAAAAAAAAAATCGCATTTATGGTGTATATTCAATCATATTTTGTTATGAAAAAAAAAAACAGACACTTAAATTTTATACATTAACTACAACAAAAATTGATTTTCTTTGAACAATTCTACATCGCGCAATGGTTGTGTTGCTTCCATTATACATATATGTTTCGAAAGAGTCTACGCTTATGCCTCCCAAACACTCTCCGGGTCCTTCTGGGATCTCGTTCCCCAACTGAGGAGGCTCTTGACATCGCCGCCAGCGCGATACACTGACACTGACCATGCATCAAGCACGCACAACACTGCACAAAAAAACTCATAAAAATGTGAATAAAATCCGATTCAATGCATAGTTTTACGGATAAGTGCTATAATTGATGAGAAATATTTTTATTTTATCTAAGTACTAAATGTTTTTACAAGTGAAGAGCATATAAAACGCGTGCGCAGCCGCGAGCACACTAACTGTATAGTATAAAAATGCACAAGTACGATTAACAATAATTCAAAATTTTAAGCAAAAACTAACAATTTTGCTATCGACGTGGTGACGTTTTATGGTAAATGTTAATTCCAATAATAACACTTGTTGCGTAAATTTCGAATCACCATAATGATTGTTTTACAATATCACAAATTTGAAATGATCAACCTACACAAAGTTACAGAACGATTGTTACAAACTACTCTGCCGAGCGTAACAAATGCGAATTCAAACCGAACCAACAAAGGAAACTTTGTTCGTTTAAAATAAGTCGAAATGAACCCTCAACTTTTTACTTAGGGATTGTAAAAGCGCACAGGATTAAACACTATTCACCGCACTAAGTGATTATTCTCCATAGTAAAGTATTTTCTGTAGCTGAATCTTACATTTTACGGCCAAAAAGCCAAAACAACTGACGTGAATAAGTTCCGAGCATGTTTGGGTAGCGTCTATTAAAATACAGGATCTATACAGTAACTTATATTAATAGTCTTCTGCAAGAACAAAATATAGAACATGTTATGATCAACTACAAATAAATGAGTCATGATATCGACAAATACAAAAATTGACAAAAGGCAGGGTTTTAAATGTAGGTGATATAAATTAATTGAAACTTTAACACACTCTAACGAAAGAATCGTGGTGAATATAAACAGGAGGACTAGCTCTGCGAACAAAAAGTTGTTGTCCAAAAATGTGAAATTAGTATGGTGATACTGTAACCAGAAAGAATATTTCACAACAGCTTTTTAGGTTATATTTCCTAAAAAATATTTTTTACTACGTAAATAGTTGAGATTTTGAATACTACGATTTCATTAACACTGTAGTGTGCGAAAATATTATATTTTTCAACTCGGCTCATTCGTTAACAACTGCTATATTCATACCATACCCTTTGCCCAAGCTAACGCCATATGGAAGGGGGATTTTTTTCAACTTTCCTTCATATGAGTGTTTCTTCTTACCTTCATTCTCCATGGAAAGAATACTTTAATTCACAATGAAAAGTCGAATTTAAATCACATTTAAAAATAAGGTAAAAATAAATTTGCTGATTCCCTTCAATATTTACTTTAAATCTTTTCTCCTTAATCCAGTCCCGTAAACCAAAGGTTTCCTAGTGGGTGTATCTTTTCTAGAGGTTTTAATTAAAAATCTTGAAAGTCAATTAAAGTCGGTCAGAAGTTGGACCCTTCAGTTTAACTTCAGAATGAAATCGTAATGAATGAGGGAAAATCATACTTCGATATTAACGATAATATAGGTATATTTTTCAGTTTTAACCGATTTTATACAATTTATATACTATAATAATTTGATGTCAATCACGTATGATAATGAGTCTGTTCTCAGTTATTTTATCTCTAGCCATTACGTTGTCGTTCTGAATATTGTGTTTCCATATTTGATATGTATTATTCTTCATGATTTGTTTATACAATTTGAATGAGGTTTGAAAAACGTGTCAGATTTAAAATAGACCCATCGGAAACATTAGTTATCCCAGCAAAAAAAAAAAACTCCGTAGCTACTTGCCTCTTTGGTATGTTGATGACCCAGATATATATAAGTTGTAAGATATGTTTCGCTAGAAACCAATAGCTTTACATCAATAAAAACAATATAATTTACATGTATTTTATTTCTGATCGCATATCAATCAAAATCCTCTTTTTCGAGTACGTATTTTTCTTGGGGTACTTAGAAGATATAGAAACTGCAACTTCTTCTTTACGGAAAAAATTATATTTTTATTTAATGATTTATTGCTTTATGATACAAATCAAGGACTTTTTTATTTATTTTATAATAGACCGAGATGACTTTTTCGATATTTATTCCTATAAAATTTATAAAGCTTAAATACACAGACAACTCTATTTTACGTACGAGTCATGGCAGCAAATCGTTGACGAATCGAATTAACGTAGCTTTATTTGATTTTTCTCTTTCAGAGAATGTACGTATAACTACAAAAATATTTGTAGCACTACGTTGAATTTGTTTTAGCATATTTTACGATTTAAATGTACTATAAAAAAACCAGAAATCCAATACGATTGACAAAATATTTTGACTACGTGACAGCTAGTAATGCCAAAATACCAAAATGAGGCTTCAGAGATAAAATAACTGTGAACGGACTATATGTAACACTGTGTAGAAGATGGTAACTGAAATGCATGTACTGAGGCATGGCGTAACGAATTTTGCGACCAATTTTTAAACAAGGAGGTTAAATAAAAAAAATATAATATCTATAATTTTACATCATAATACTTTATCTTTTAATTGACCAATAACTTCGATCAACAATAACAACTGTTGATCGAAGACTAATAATAACCATGATTTTTAATTATTGTAACGTAAAAATAAGAGTTGTATTGACTATGATAACAGAAAGAATTTGTTTTGACTAAAAAAACAATCATGGCAGCGCGTAGGTGCTTAGCTTAGCTAGGTGACATTTACCGTGAATTCTGAACCGTTCCAATCATCGCCGTTGTGATTATAACAGAAGGCCGCCATTTTGTTATCACCAGTTATTGATAGCGTTCCTAACGTCTGCCTTGGCTGCACGGTCTACTAGTACCTTTGCCTTTTCTTTAAAAAGGAATCAACGGAGCCAAAAAAAAATCATGGCAGCGCAGGATTTTGGTTTAAATCGCTCAAGTACCATGAAAAATTTAACAATAGGAAAACAATTGCAACTGCCGTAAACGCTAGGTTGGTACTTTAACGGTTAACACCCCGCAAACTTACATATAAATACCTACTGTTCACATTTTGATATCAGAATCCACGTACCCAGAAACTAATTTGATCGGAGACAACATCACTGTGCTGTTGTTGACGTTGTTAATTGAAACTAGATCCCAATTATAATTGAAATGTAGACAGAGAAAGTGGTTAAACTTATCTGTCATAGTTGAAATAACAATATAGGGTTATATAAGAGCTGACAAATTATGTCTTAAGCACACGAATACCACACTTTGCTCAAAAGAGTAAATTTTAAAAATAAACGATTAAATTTTAGAAAGATGTAACCTTCACACACCTTTTAGTTCCTTTTATATTGTCATTTACGTTTATAGGTATTTAAATCAGTTTTTTTGTTTGAGGTCCACAGTGGCCACTGTTCTGGTGTGATCCGTAAGAATAATATTGTAAATGAAATATAATGGTTGCAAACATACTTTTTATAAGAAAAAGACACTATAGCGATGTATTACGCAAAAATACTGGTCTTTAGTTTAAACTACTTTCCGACTCTGTATATTAATACGTAAAGAAAAAACTTTGAATACTTTTTGGGGAATACTACGCGCGTGGAGTTCTGTATAAGAAAGGAAATATTCAATGAATAAAGACAGTATCTAAACCACTAATAGTCATTAATATTTCGATTTCCTATAACCTTTATCATTTTAAGCTAAAATACTGGATTACTTATTGAAGTATTATTATGATACAAGTTTAAGTTATTTGAAGTTAAAATATACTATAATTAATGTGTCGAGTAACCGTAAAAATAAGACATTAGAAAGACAACAGGAAAACAATGGAAAGCTGGTGTAAACGCCACGTAAGTGCTTAAAGGGTTAACAAAGTTCTTCACAAACTTTTTCGTAACATTTATTTGTAACAATCAATCGTCTGACAGTCAGCGTGGCCCATCCTATTGTGACACAGGATCTAAAGACACTGACGGAGTGTGCTAAGTGGGCCAGCAGCGTCGCAGTGTGGTGGCGGAGATGGGACCGGGCCTTTCGTTGCCGATTGTGTTGAGAGCTATGCTTGGCAGTGAGAGCTGCAACACTGTGGCCTCCTTCTGTGAGTAAGTGTTGCTCGCAGAGAGATAGCGGGAGGAGGATCTCTTGGCAGGTCCTCTCAATCCGGGAGATTATACTCCCGGATTAGAGTTGGCATCATGTAAAAAAAGTATGTATGAAACCAGTTAAATACTTTAGCAAACAAATATTTATAAAGGTACTGCTTTCCAGTAACCATTGGCTTTGGAATTAGAAATAATCTCCGAGAAATTGTTCTCAACTAAATCAATTTAACAATATGTTGTTGTAACAAACGTGAGTAAAAAATGAGAAAAAAGTATCGAATAAATGTAATAATAATTTCAAATAAAAGTACAATTTACACAATTAGCGCGTCTTGTGTAACCGGCTTCGACTCTCACGTTACCCGTAGGCAACTTTTTGAATAATTCTTCAGGATTTCGGACAGGAGGTGGCAAGCTTATCTTCAAAGGTTTTGTATAGACTCTCATTATAAAAGATATTCCCACATTAACGGGCGTTGTTTTGAATATCACTCTACAAGAATTGTGTAAATAACCACCGCTTGCTAAATAATTCATTTTACAATAATTTAAAAAATATCAAGTCATTAAACCATAGAGCTGTAAACGTTTGAAAATAAGTTATTTGTTTCTTTGGTAAAAAGTATTTATTCATGACATTCCTCTAATTAGGTAAAAAACTTACAATAGAACAGTATGAATAAGTAAATTAACTTCATTGTCTTGTTTCTAAATTACTGTAACCGTGTTTGGAGTAATTCTGATTTTCTAACAATTCAACAAATACTTTTAAATAGTGTATAAAATATGAAGTCTTTTTTGTTACACGATATAGACTGAGCTTTGTCCACAATCTCACCTGACGTTAAGTGACGATGTGGTCCAGGATGGTAAACACGCTAAACCTAGGTACTGGTTCTCATAGCAGTGGTGGGTTTCTTCCTCTATCTCTGTACCCGTCACTGCTCAGTCCCTCTCTTGCTCTTTCACTTTTATGGGGGGCAGGGGGGTTTAATCCCCTGCCCCCTGGACGGATGACCTAGGTCAGACTCTCCTTGGAGAGGTGGGCGAAGAGGTGGGTGAGGAGAGAGCCTGTGGGTCAGGCATCGGCACTCTCCCCCCCCCATCCCCAACGGGCTAAGTATAGACGTAGCCCTGTTGGGTCTGCCGCAGAGGACGACGCGGTGCTTGCGAAAGCTATCCCTTATCGTCCCCATTCCAAATACGGTGGACCGCCCCGGGGGTTTTTTTTTATAATGCACAGCACAGTTACTGCTCTGGATCTGATGGTAAGTACAGCACAATCGAAAACAGCGGCGACTGACACTGAACAGAATTCACTGCCAGTCACCGCTGTATGGCTGGCCTGCTTAAATACCTCTTCACGCCTCTTTTGAAGGATCCAATATCTTTTGAAGAAGGGAACACGCTACAAACAGGAAGACAGTTCCATAACCTCACAGTGCGACAAAAGTAATAGTCAGCAAACTTTTTTGTTCTTGAAGTTATGGGTGTCACAGTGAAACCGTGACACTGAAGTCCCGCCCGCGTGGTTGTTTTATGGAATGGAGAAGAGGGGATCAGCTCAAAGAGCTCTTCAGAACACTCGCCATGATACAAGCGGTAAAATACGCTTAGAGAGGCTATGTCTCTACGCAATGAAAGCGTTTTAGTGGGTATTTCCGGACGCTTCACGTCCGGGTGAGTCCCACACTGGTGCGGAGACGTCCCTCTGCACCCCCTTACCCATTGCATTGGGGGACTTCGGTCTCACTAATGCATTGAGTAAGGGTAGTGCGTAAATGCATTCCCCACGTGAAACAAAAAGGTACTGGTTCTCAAATTATGCTGCCGGAACACACTTATTGGTCTTTGGTGACAGGTTTTCAGGCTTGAGGGCGGTAGCTACCCGGGCAGGCATCATTAGAAAATACCCTACCACCATGCTATGGTTTCCTCACGATGTTTTCCTTCACTGAAAGCTCAGTCCGATTTTAGAGTTGGGTAGGTGGGATCGAACCCGCGTCGATTAACGCGGAATCCGGACGCAATACCCACTGCGCCATCATCGCTTAGTCTTTGCCGTACATACAGCTTGCGTTATATGGCATGTTGCGGATCTAAATTCCACGAACATCCGCGGAGGCTGATGCGGATGTATGTTTTGGAGACGTTAAATTAAGATGTTCGGCCCTTGCGAAAGTGCGTAACTCACTTAGATAAAGTTCAAAATAAATTCAAATCTCTGTATGAATCGTTGGCGACATTATAGTTAAACTATTAACTCGCTTTACACTCTGCTCTATCTGTATTAGTACAACCAAAAACTGAACTATTTATACAACAAGCTCAATTAAACACGTAAATTATTTCCGAAGAACTAATAACAAACAAATAGTAGGTAGTCGTGGGGGCTACCTCATCGGCTCAAGTCCTTCAAGCGCCCGAATGCCATCAATATCCTGGCGTCCTTTGAGAGCGTTGGCGTCTCGAGCAACGAATCTTTGTAGGTGTCAGGAGCGTCGCTCTGTGCACCCTACTATCCTGCGCCCGTGTCGTGTGCGCTGCATACCCTTCACCTGCACTATATAGGTAGAGCCGGCTCTGGGACTACCGATAGAAATAAACTAATAAAACTCAAAACTATGGAATAACTGTTATAGCTTATTTAAATCACGATAAAATACTAGAAATGTATTTACCCTACTGGTAAGATAATTTCCAAGCCACTTGGAAATATGCATTGCATGATGTATTGACGAGATTAAATATTAGAAAACTAATAGTAATATCAACAATCTCAATGCAAATATTATTGAGATTGTTGATAATACCAATATTGGAAATATTCGAAAATAAATGCTAGTTTTTATTATTCATTTTTCTACATAACCCGGGCGCCACTTTCAGGGGGCACCGAAAAAGGGCCGGGTCTAGGGGGGACAAGCCCCGGGCGCCACTTTCAGGGGGCACCAAAATCATAATATAATATTATTCAAAAACAAAAATCTTGCTCCACAAAGTGCCTAGTAAACGAAAGCATGGTTGAAAATTTAGATGTATAACTACCAAATGTAGATGATGTACATTCCATAACAAATCATCCACAATGCGAGAGACAGGAGCCACTCTCAGTAAGCGGCTTTGTCACTCTGATTTCCGCTTATGCACCAACACTTTTGATAAAACGGTGCGTGGAGTGCGTTCAACCAATAGGCTGCATATTTTGGGTGACTTCAAAGATCGCGTCGGTCAGGATTCATCAGCCTTGCTCGAATGCTTTAGTGGATATGGTATAGGTAATCCGAATGAAAGCGAACAAAGAGTATTGGAGCTTTGCTCTAAATATCAGCTCTGTGTAACTAATATAACTAACACTTTCTGCATGCCAGGTCGAAACACTGGCACTACCTTGTCCTCATCTGAAAGAGAGATCTGTTGGAAATGCAACTTGATACTGACCCTTATTGTGTCCAAAGTTAAACTTATCTCTAAGAAAATCCACTCTTCCATGGAAAAATATAAAACTTTAAATTAGATAGGGCCCCACCGGATGTAGGCGGATAATATCTTAAGGCGCCGCCGGATGTGTGGCGAAACTATTGTTAGCATATTGTACTGTAAATAAGAGATGGTTTATTTTATTATATTAAATCGGATTCTCATTGAAGTAATTTATAAACGTGCAAATTTTGAACACTAGATGGCGTCGCACTATGTTTTTTTTTATAGTCCCAGCGCCACCCCTAAAATAATCAGGGACCTTTTTATTACAATGGTTTTTTTTAATTCTGTGCCTTTTTTCTTCTTTTTTTATTTTCAGCTCATTCTTTGCTATTCTTTAACTTATAACTATTACAGTTCTTATTTCTATTGCATTGCTTTAAATTACGTTGCAATTTAAACTCCTTTGTCTGGAGTTTCACTAAAGTTGATTAAACTTATAAAATTAAATTTAGTGCAAAGACAATTTTTTGCTTGTACTATTACAATCCATATTTACATTGGATTTTGGGTTAAAATGTTATCTTAATACATGTCAATTTTTTTAAATGTCAAATTACATGTTAATAATAATCAATTAAAATAAATACAGTTAATTTCTAAGTTAGATATTAAAATTAGATCACTATGTTTAATTATTAGTTAAGAAGGTTAAATAATTTAAGATATTTTTCTTCAAAATGTGTCATTTTATATAGGTTTGTTTTTCTTTTTTTATTTCTGTTTTAACTAAGAACTTCGTTCCTGACTGGGGTCCACCGACCGCACAATATTTTTATATTTGTTATCAAGTTAAAGTTAAAAATATAAGCACAAAAAAATTATAACGTAACTACTTTCAACGAGTGCCTTATTTTTGAGCTCACATTTCTAATGCTTAAATGAAATAAATGGTTAAAGTTTTTGATTATAACACTCCCAAGTAAGTGGAGAATGGAAGAAACCGCGGTCATGAGCGTGACCATTGTGAGTGCTTAGTAAAACACATCCTTAGTAATCTTCAGTGCTCAAACAAAATGTCGGCCCTTTGTTAAAGTTATTTCAAGAGAAGTAACACGCTCCGTTTTATTTTTTCAATATACTTTATCTGTGCACAGTAACCAAACTATATCACACAAAATACCTGTTATAAAATCTTAATTGTACATCATCTTAAATGTTCTTTATTTAAAATATATATATTTATCTATTAATTAAAGCATCTGTCATACTTTCGCACTTTATAATTTTCTAATATTGTGTAAACATGAAATATATTAATTTGTAATTTATAAATGTTTTATTTATAATAATATCACCACAATTAAACACAGGTTAATAGATTAAAGACAAGACTACTACATGACAGGCTGATATTCCGACGAAACAATGTTTAACAGTGCTTATATACCACAAGTTCACTGACCTAAATTCTAATTCTAAATCAAATTTTACTAAACCTGATGTTATTATAATGTAGTATATATTTTTATGCTCAAGTAATTGAAATATATTTAGCGGTTTAATCTATTTTTTGTTACTTTCAATAAATTATAGCTTTACTTTGACTTTTAATTTCTATTTATTTCATGTAGTTTTAATCTGGCAACATTATATCATCTTGTGAACTGTGAACGCTTTGAAACCGTTTTTGACTTTTTATAATTTTGTGACGAATAGAAAATTGTAAAAAAAAATACAATTTTGATTTTCATATAAAATGTCTTTTTCGTTTGGTGCTCCGTCGAGTGCACCTGCTACTAGTGCCCTTAGTGGTGGATTCTCTTTTGGAACAAATAAGTATGTAACCTTTTTTCTCACAAATTAAAAATTTATGAATGGCCTGAAGTTTTAAAAACTGTTTTTATAGAAAAAGAGGTTATTGTGTGAGTAAACGTATGTCAGTAAAAACTGTCATTTGTATACAATACAAACCAAATAAATATAGAATCTAACCTAAATGTGAAGATAAATAATCATTTTAGGCCAGCAACTCCTGGTTTCGGTCTCACGGCAGCAACGCAGCCTACAACGAGTCTCTTTGGTAATCCTGCCACTTCTGCTCCATCTTTTGGAACTACTGCCTTTGGTGCTGCATCTACTACACCTGCTTTCGGTGCAACGACTACTCCAGCATTTGGCACAGGAGCATCAGCCTTTGGGGCTAGTTCTGCTGCTCCAGCATTTGGCACAACCGCTCCTGCTTTTGGGTCTACCGCACCTTCATTTGGTAAGGAGAATATTTCAACTTTATGACAAATTACTATTACTAAAACTAACAATATTGTTGGTAGTGTATATTGTGTAGATTTATTATGTTAAATATGTTTTATAAGAATTTTTAATATAAATCAGTTTGTATACATGTAACTTATATTAACTGATGTTATAAGAACCATAATATTTACTTTAAATTTGTTAACTACTAGTGACCTGCTCCAGCACAACATGGGTATGTAGAAATGTATTATTAAAGAAATATATAACCTATTTTTGTGAAAGTTTATATTTCTAAAGTTAAAGAATTATTTAAAATTGATTTAGTAGTTTTTGAGTTTGTCAATAACAAACAAAAAGCAATTCTTCCTTTTAGGGGCAAAATTTCGAATATCTCCGATATACGTGTTTGTTCATTTCTAACCAGCAGTTGGTATATGAAATTTAATTTTTCTTACTTCAAAAATGTCAATTAAAAATCAAATATATTTAATAATGTTCCTAGATAAACTTGTTCCCCTAATTCACCCTCTTATAGTTAAAATTATGAAAATTTCCCAAATTGCATTTATTTCATATCAGAAGTAGATGTATGAAATTTCATACTTCTTAGTTTGAAAATGACACTTTAATACAATGGTTTATATTTTATTTTACCCTCTTAGGGGTGAAAATTCCAAAAATCCTTTCTTAGTAGATGATTATATCATAAAATGTATTTATTTATTATCAAAATTGCCAGTTTGTAGGTTATTAGGACAAGTCACTTTATATAAATAGATTTTTGTATACAATTAACAATGTATAATTATGGATTATATTTTTACAAAGTGTGACTACAATAGAGAAAACAACACAGTATGGTTTATTGCAACTTGTAGAGATTACAAGAGACAATGAGTGAGGGAACCTTACATAAATAATATGAACACTAAATTTCTGTTTTGATATAATTTAAGATTTACATAATTGTTAGGTTATATAAATACAGAATTTTTTAAAGTATAGATTTATAGAAAATTAGCTGAATTATTTTTTGTCTCATCCTTGATTTACATGTACAGGTGCAACAGCAGCTCCAGCTTTCGGAGCATCATCAGCTGCTCCCACATTTGGTGCAGCTTCCACTGCACCCACATTTGGTACCAGTGGTCTCGGAACTGGACTTTCATTTGGTGCCGGTTTAAGTACTTCTACTACAGGAACAGGTGATTATAAAATATATCGTAAAGTTAAAATGATTTTTCATTTTGTGATATTTTAGAGTTTACAATGTACTAGTAAATGTATTTTTCAATATCTTGGTTCAGTTAAAGTCCCAAAACATTTCTATGAAGTTTAACAAAAAGTGAAATTGTGTTTTCTGAAAATGTATTTGTTTAACATCATAATAAAGCAATAAATACATAGTTTACTTAATAATTAATAAAAAAAAAGAAGTTTTAGATTGTTTTTAGTGGTTGGTATGATTAATGAAAGTATCTTTTCATATAATTTTGCATCCATGGGGCAAAGGACAAATGTCTTATAAAACCTATCTATCTACTGCAATACAACATTTTTTTATATTTAATGTTATTATTTTCCCAAGAATACAATTTTTGATATCATTGGATTCAAGCAAAAAAAAAAAATCAAAAATACGATATGTTATTAGGTAATATGAAGTTATTATTGAAGTAAAGACTGCACAAGATATATACTTGTATAGAATTATTAATTTATATTTCTCATAAACAACCTCCAGCTACTTTTTCAGGGAAGTCAATTTTATATTTTACTTTGTGCTATATGAATATGTTATAATAGTATAATTTTATATAATAGATTTAGTTTAGCTTTATTTTTATGAAGAAGAAAATAGCCAAATTTTTTTATTGTGTAATATTTCTATCATAATATGAACTCCAGCGATAATATATATACGATGTTCATATACTAGTCATCATACAAAAGAATTGTTTGATCTCTAGCTCTATCATTTGGTGCTCCGGCTGCAACCACTGCAAACACTGGTTTTGGTGGTCTCGGTGGATTTGGTTTTGGCACTACCACTTCGGCACCAAGCACAGGCTTGAGCTTGTTTCCTTCTTCTATAAGTACAGTTACAACATCTTCTAGTTTATTCGGTGAGTTAAAAAAAACAATATTTCTTTTTAAGCTCCATCTACTGATAGGTAAAAATAAAACAGTTCAGTAACTATCACCTTTTTATAACCTCTTTTTTAAACATTTTCCCTTAAATGTTCAAATTCATTCAATTTACGTCCTGATAAGGCTCTTATGAACGTAAGTTCAAAGCTGTTGCAAGTTGCAAATTAAAAATTGCTTGATATGGTGCCTGAATTTATTATTGGTTAGATGATTATAATCAAATCATATTATTAATAAATGTAAATAAACAATTGATGTCAGCAAATGACATTTAATTTTTCTGTCTCAATTTATAGTTTGGAATCTACTGTTACAAAAAAAAAAAAACACAATAAATTCTGCAGGGTCTTTAATAATCATATTATGGTTAACTGTTGTTTGTGGTGATACTTTCTGTTTTACAAAACAAAAATTACAACAAAGACAAGAGATAATGTGTTTATGTGGTTTTTTTTTAAATTTATTTGAAAGTGTATAAACAATTAATATTCTTTATGTAAAATAAATATTGAATAATTCATCTTTAGAGTTTAGTAACTTCTTTCAGAGAATGTTACCACATGGAAACAGTCCCTTTGTTCCGATAACCCAGAGTTTTCAAATGCTACGAACAACTGTGATTAACCCTGTTCCCAACAAGCCTTACTTTGAACTAAGTCCGATAAATTATACAGATGATTGTAATAATTACAAACTAAAAAGCAGTAGGAGAGATTGCTATCACACTATCATACCCTCTTGTGGTAAGATTCTTCAATCAACTTGCATAGTCTTAAAGTATACTTGGCATAACTATATAGTGCGGTCATCATTAATAATATTTCAAATCCTTACTTACCTTCATGTTTAATAAAGTAACAAATTATTTTACTAAATATTATTATAGTTTAACTTAAATATTTCAATTTAATACTTTTAAATTTATTTTATTGGTATATCCACATTAATATTTCTGCTAACTTAGTTATAGTATTCTTTTTTTTTGTATATCTTTGATTAATTTCGTTTATTTTCTTCTATATTTTACTTCATTAATTATTTAATATTTTACTGTATTGGAATTAAGGCCAAACAGTTTATTAGACACATATTTTGACCTTAATCTTTTCATAAAATGGGTCTAGAAACAAAAATGTTTTATAACTTTTTATTCGATCATGGTTCGTTTTTGTTTTTATTTCACAAACTTACAACAATTTTTGACTTTATAAAGTATATATTATTGTTTAGATAACTAACTAGCTGCTCTTCGCGGTTTTACCCGCGTAGTTGCCGTGGGATTTTCGGAATAAAAACTACCTATGTCACTCTCTGGATTTAAAACTATATCCATACCATCCAAATCGGCCCAGCAGTTTTTACTCGTATTCGTTACATACAAAAATATTAGTGTAGATTACATAAATGTACAGAATTAGAAGTTATTAAACATTATTAGTCTTTTTGTTTTTAGGTTACAACATTCTAGATAACCTATAGGTTGTAGTGTCGTAAAGTTTTATTTTATACTTAATTAGTATTTTACAGATTTATTGTCATATTTTTTTTTTTATTTATTTCACTTTTCTTCTTGTAGGTGCACAAATAGGTGTTACAGGAACTCAAGCATCAACATTACGTATGTTTGAATCATATAAATTAATCCTTTATTGGTGAACTAACCATCATTGTGGGCTTTTACTGTGTTAATTTAATTTTACTCTAATTTGGTTAAGGTTACCTAATTACATTATAGTTTTTTTTTTGTATTACAAGTATTAATTTATGACCCCCTTCTCCCTTTTAGCTATAATAAGCAAAGTTGTTACACCCCCTCTCCATGATTACATAAGCATTGGTATAATTTTGAAAAAATAAATAAATATGAAAACCATCTAGTCCATTGTTCTTAACATAATAAATACTTTAACGATTTCTATCACTAGAATGTTTAAAATCCATAAAAGCAATTCAAGTCAATAATAATTATTCTTTAACTCTTCCACAAAAGGGCTGAAACATTTTCCCATTTTAAAATTGGTGACTGTTTATTTAACTAAAACATTATTTGAATTTTGAGCTTGAGAGATATTGATAAATATTTCCCACAGAATTCTAAAGTACTTTTTATGGTTTTCATATTTATTTTCTACTTGTAAAAAAAGGGAAATAAACAGTTGAATACTAATATTTAATCTTTGCCATCTTATGGTTCTGAAAGAGTTAGATAGAGTACCTATTACGTATCCTTAAAACTATTAATATATTTATATACTAATAAATAAAACTGAACTGTCTGTTTGTAATGTCAATATAACAATTTTTTACTAAATACATATGAATGTATATACGATACCTAAACTAAAAGTACAATTTTTAATATATTTGGCCGTCTGTTTGTTCCGGGTAATCTCCGGAACGGCTGGAGCGATTTTGACGGAATTTTTTTGGTAGACAACTGAAGTTACTCCGGGTAACTTATGGTACTTTTAATTTACGAAAATAATTAGGTTTCCGCGTAAAAAAATACAAACTCATGAAATTTCGAATATAATCCGATTCAACCCACAGTTTCACTGGCAAGTGTTTAAATTTGTGAGAAATTATTTTTACTTTATCTTAGTACCGAAAAATAATTAGGGTTCCGTATAAAAAATTAAAACACAGTGAATAACATATGAATCGCGGACGCAGCCGCGGGCACACGTCTAGTATAACATAAGATGGTACTGTCATTAATTGTTACGTAGAAGTTCAAATTCAAATTCGTTGTAAAATTATCATACAAAAAAAAAAAAACAAATTCTTGTTCTCAATACTCTATTGAAGGGTTGATAAATAGTTTTCGGGTTTGAACTATGTTTATTACTTATGTAAAGTTATTTTTTATGTGTAATGATTTATCTTATTATATTCATATAATAATTATGTATACAGCTACTCCGAGCCTTGGTCTGGGAGGTTCTTCCACAGCAACCGGTGGTATTGGAGCAGCAAATACTACAACTGATTCAAAAAGTATGTTCTCTGGATACTTATATTGTTAATAAACTTATATTGCTCTCTGCCCACTGTGAAAATATGTGTTTTTCTAGTCCCACATTTGAATTTTTTTTTTTTTGCCTTTTTTAGACTGTATATTTAATCTGCTCACACCTCTTTGCTATCTCAGTGTCCCATAATTTTCTCTGGGTCTTCTATTTCCACAAGGGGGTTTTGGATTTGGAAACCTAGGCGTTAGACAAATTATGTGATGACACTAGAGGAAAACCCGCCTTCGCTCGGGTGACATGTGACTCATAATACACAATCTTTTACAAAATATAGGTAGATAGGAACCGTAACTTCACTGATACGTGTGAATCGGCCTTAACGAACTCAAGCCAATATGGCGACTGCCATTTACACCATTAGAATTTAACAAAATACTCGACAATCGAATTTTTCGGATATAAATATGTTGTCGACTCGAAATCATTATTTTTTGTATGTTTTATTATTTAGGTAAGGTTTCAATCGAGTATACCGTACCCCTTGACGGAATGATTATTATAGATAGTTCAATGAGCTTTAAGCTTCTGGTAGAGGGAAATATCAAATGAAACTATAGTAAAGCATTTTATAATTGCATGGTTAAATCTTTGCCAGTACGGTTCCAGACAACTTACCTCAACAATCAGTTTAGATCTGAAATTTTTCCAATAGGAATACAGTACAGCATCAAAATTCTGGTTTCCACTTGTATTGCAAGCGTTTATAGATTACTATGATCGCTTACTATCAGATATACTGAACACCTATAATTTTTTTTAAATGATACAATCATCCGTCACATCGTCACTTAACCTAAAACGAGATTCTGCTAAAACTGTAAAAATGTATAGTATAAAAAAAGTTTTTTTTACGGTTTTACGTGCGGCTATAGATGTTTCACATCAAAAAATACATATTAAAAATCTTGATTTCAGATGAACCTCCGAAACAAACAAAGTTGCCAAATGAGATATCTACAAACGTTAACACTTTCAAGGAATTTGTAAAGAAACAGAAATCATTGAGTTCAGAAGTCATGCGTGTCTCCATCAAACCCTTGCATAAGGTACGATCCATATGTAAAACCATATGATAAGGTATCCACTACATAATGTAACTTTTGGATATACTTATCTTTAATTAACTCAGTTTTTTTTTGTAATAAGTACTTGATAATGTAGTTTAATTTTTTTCCGAACTAACAGATTTTCCAAGGTGTTTAGTTCGTCTATATATCACTTGAAACTCGGACTATCTAAACTCAAGTTGTGTGTCAATGAGAAAACTGGCATGCTATCATAATTTAAAAAAAAAAACTACATATTTATTATCTACTCTATACTTTTTTGTACTCTGTGACATATTAAAGATAATAGTGCTCTGTGTCACAGCTTGATTTTATAAGTAAAAACTGTATTGCTATAACGTTTGTTTTTCTTGGATATTTAACTCCCACATATAAAATGTATTACAAAAACAACAGTGTGAACATTTAATTTAACATCAGATTGTGATCAAACTTTACAGGACAAAAGGCTTGTCAGACAGGTATTTTAAAAAAAACGACATCAGGATATTTTCCTTCATTGAAAACTCGGCTTTTCAATTGCTTGTTGTAGAATAGAAATAGGTGAACTATACTACCAATAAGCTATCATCGCTTAAGGCGGAGATACTAATTAGCGAAAATATAGGTGTCTCGCGATGCGGAAGCGAAACTTCGAGAAGCCGTATCTCTAAGCGGGGAAGTGAGTAGGTCCCGGGCGCACTGCAAGCGACTTCGAGCCTTCGCCGCATCAGCACTAGCTGCCGCAGAGGCCGTCAACAGAGACTACACCACTCCAGGTACCGCCCCACCACCCGTTCCCCACCACCACTGAATACATCTCTTCCATGTCAAAATTGCAGACTTATGGCATGCGTCCACATATCCGCATCGTACGTATCGACCGCATCGTATCAAACGGATCGTAGTATTCTTTGTATAGGAAGTCATACAAGTGGTCCGCATCGTATGGATCGCACGAAGCTACCCGTTGACAATGCCGATGCCGACGCTCCAAGGGTAACTTTTGCGATGACGTCATAAGGAATGCCGACCAATGGACGGACTCCGCGTCTTCCGCCATTTGCCTACGATTATCGTCTGTTTCACACGTGTTATTCCAGCATGGACGTGCCACAACTAATTGCAATTGTGCAAGAGATATATGATTGATTGAAAAAACACCCTAATTATTCATATTAACAAACAAGCAATTGCAACAAACTCTTCTTCGTGTCCTCCATTATCTTGCACATTCCACCGAACACTACGAAAATCCGAATGAAAATGGCGTCGACAATCCGATTGCTGCTGATACTGTGGACGCATTATAAAAAAATAATCCGTTTGACGCGATCCGTCCGATACTTACTATGCGGATATATGGACGCCTGCTATTAACAGTCATTATAACATACCTAAAATGACAGCTGTCACCGACAAGTTTTATCACTTCCCACTACCTAAAACGCCTCCCCAGGTAACTGCCATATAATATAGCCTATCAGTATAGTGCCACAGTTATTTAAAAATCTTAAAAACAACCTTCAGTATGATTACAAAGCTCTGGAATGTAACTTAATATGGACGCAAAAAAAGGGAGATGTGGGGAGCAAAACACATTTAAAATTGATGACGTGGAACTATTGACTGAACCACAACCATTGAAAATGTGACTGGAAAATTGGCAAAAATGTATTCAACGCGCCGAAGTCTATCTTCATAAAGTAATTTTTTTATTAGCGTAGGTGACAACAGACGCAATGACTATAATTCAACTAGATTGACAGCTGTCATCGAAAAGTTTGTTGATTATCTTCTCCTACAACTGAACATGCCTCTCTCTCACATGTCCAAAAAAACACTCGTCTTAAAATCTACTAAATGACAGCTGTCAATGGATAATCTGACAACTGCCCTAAATTCGTCGGAGACAGAACAGCAATTAAAATATATATCGATTAAAATGACACCTGTCATTGAGTTCACGGTCATGAGAATTTGTTTTTTGTGTGCCGTGAAATGTATCCATGAGGGGGGGGGTTGTCATAATTGACCCGGTTCACGGACAGGCGGGTTCACGATCGCGGCGTGTATGGTATGAGAGAATGCTGCTGCCCATATCCTGGTTTATCTAGGAAAAGATATGGGGTGGTATTATTCTTAGCCGGCACCGCACAGCATTGAAAGATAAAAATTCATTGCTTTTTTAATTCTCTTAACGGTCGTCGTATGGTATTCAACCGTTGGAAATGATCATGAATCATTTTTGTATTATCAGGTTTAGAATTAGAGAACACTGCACCACCGCTATACGTGAAGGATCTCATATCGGAGTTGGAACAACAGCTGATAACGTTTAGAAGACAGATGGAAGTCGCTGACAAACAGATACAGTCGTCGCCAAAATTACTCACGGAACAAGGTACGTAAGGCGGCAATTTGAAAAAAAAAAATTGACACAGTTTTTTGGCGGGATCTAAGATATTTAGACACGATATTTATTTATATTAATGAATAAGTGTTTAAGAAACCCAATCTATATATGATACATGATGAAAAAAATACATCTAACCCACATGACACTCGCACAAATTGTTTTGTAAACAAATTATCATTATATAAGTAGAAGGTATGGTCCCGCAGCATGAACTTGAGAGCCAGTGACATAGACTCTAGACATAGTGCTGTACTGTATTAAAAAAAAATTCTTGTAGAATTAACTCTCGGCATTCGCCGCATGCACGAATCCCTCGTGGCCCTCGCCGGCCGACTTCAAGCTGTCCACACACAAGTCGAAGCTCAGAAGGAACAGTATCTAAATCTACGTAAATACATTCTCAAGGATCCTAAGAACGTTTTCGAATGTTCTAACAGTAAGTTGTTTCTCTTTACTAAGAGACTGTCAGACTCGATTACAAAAAAAGTACAGTTTAAGTAGTTTTTTTTTACACAATATAGGCTCAGCGCTTTAGCCACAATCTCAACTTACGTTAAGTGAAGATGAAGCGATAATGGCGCAGAGGATAGTGCGACCGGTCCGCGTTTTTGGACACTGGTTAAAACACTAAAATCAGCCTGAGATTTCAGTGAAAGAAAACATTGTGAGGAAACCACAGCTTGGTGGTAGCGTCTGGGTAGATACCACCCTCAAGTTTCAAACCTACCGCCAAATACCAATAGGTATGCGCAGGCAGCATCACTTAAGAACCAGTACCTCTAGGCTGGACCAAATCTTCACTTAACATCAGGTGAGAATATGGTCAAAGCACTAGGCCTACATCGTTTAAAAAAACGTACTATTTGCAAGGCGGTATAATACGCACATTTTAACTGTGCCGCTCTGAAACTGAAATAGAATGGCGCCAGTGCAGGTACAGTCGTGTAGAGAATTTTAACCTACAAAAAATATATTACAGAAATATTTTTATATGACAAATATATATGTGTAAAAAGTCAAAACTTCTAAAAAATATATGTATCCAAGTCGCTGTCACTAGAGAGATCAGAAACGACTGATATAAAAAGGTATTTTTCATTCTTTTAAAAGCATTAGCTAGCGACCGAGTGTCATTCCTCTACATATCACATCTATGAATTCTCATGCTGTGTAAATAATTCATTAATTTGTCAACAAAACAAACAAATTTAAAGCAAGTAACTCTTTTACACTCGACTGTCGCAAGACTTAGAGGGAATGAGACGTGAACATACATCAAAGCTAAAGGAGTGAGGGAGAAAGCAATGTTATGCTATATTTTGATCATATATAATACTGAATCGCGCAGCCATTTATAGCATACTTCAGATCGGTGCAGTCAAAATGCATGTAAGGATTCGTTTTTATGTTATGTAAGCATTAGCATTTGTTCAAAATTTGAACATTGCTTACGTAATTACCATTCAAACCGATGTCATTAAAAATAAGCAAACTATAGCGTTTGCTACTTTGGGGCATATTTTCTCATAACACCAGATGAGAATGTGGTCTAATCCTGAAACGTGTAAAAAAACGGATCATCCATAAATTACGTCATAATTTTTTTGAAACCAAAATTAACCTTAATACAATTGGATATCATGCGTTCATTTAAATTGATTCAACTATTAAAATTTTAATTCTTGGTTACGCAAATACAAAAACGTCCAGTTTTTCCTTTAGAATTTCAAAGCTTTATTGACACTAATCTATATATAAGCAAAGTTTGTTTTCTTTGTCCGAGGTAAACTCGAAAACTGTTGGACCGATTAGCATGAAACCACAACCATTCGACGCGGAATTAATCGTAGATGGTCATAGACTATATATTTTTCAAATGCTATGAGCCCTTTGCCATGTTTTCTCAATTTGTTTGTTCATTAATTTATTTGTTCCCATAAAACAAAAGACGGGCATCCTTGTAATTGACGCACCTTTCAACGCAGTATTTTTCCTAGACAGGTATTTTTTTGGATTCCACCGATCCTCTCTCATTTTTTTTCGGTTTACTCTTTAGTACATTTTCCACTTCAATTTACGCTTATATACATTATTCCCGCTAATAAAAACAAAATACTCTTAACTTTTTTATTCATTCATTTGTTTTTTAAATTAGCTATAAATGAAACGTCATATGCACAGAACATATGAAACGCGGGCGGAGCCGCGGGCACCAGCTAGTTATATTATAATTACTAAATAAACTAAATTTTTGTTTAATACTGACTAATGATATTTTACAATAACTGGCAATTATTTTCACAGCAAACTCAAGTTTAGATCAAATACTGAGGGACGCGGACAGTAATAAAAAAATGAAGTCTAGTTTGACCGATATGGGACGCAGTAGTGCAGTGTTAAGTGATCTAAGGAGTGTCCTAGGTGAGTACTTTGCGCTTATTATAACACACACAAGGTAAGAGGAAACGCGGCCAGTAAAAATTTGATAAATAAATATTTCAAAAATCTATTGCTATCGCGTTGCGCCCCAAAGAGAGAGTTGATGATGATAGCGCAGTTGGTATTACGTCTGGAAACATTTAATTAACTAATTTTTATATCTATACTAATAAAAGAAATTGAATTGAAATTGAAAATTGTCTGTTTGTAATGTCAATTTTTTTTTTCATTTTGTCTTTCTGTCTGTTTATTCCGGGTAATCTCCGGAACGGCGGAACGAATTTTGACGGTATTTTTTTTTTGGTAGATAGCTGAAGTTACTGCGTGTAACTTAAGGTACTTTTAATTTTCGAAAATATAAAGGGTTCCGCGTAAAAAAAATCATAAAAAATTGAGTAAAATTCCGGCCCAATGAACAGTTTTACGGGCAAGGGCTTGAATTTATGAGAAATATTTTTACTTTATCTTATTACAAAACTAAAATAAGGGTTCCGTATTGAAACTCGAGCGCAATCATGGGCACATAGCTAGTACATAATATAAATGAAACATAGTTTTTAACATAATTAATTCTTACATTTAAAACGCAAAGATTGTCTGTGTGTCTCCTAATTGGCTCGTAAATTGAGAAGCATCGAATCGATTTTTATTTTTTTTAATGAAATCAAAAAATAATGTCTACCAATATTTTTTTTCTCTCTTGCAATGCAAACTTCATCTAAACCATTGAATATTTAACAGATTTAGTAAAGACAAAAAGTGACACAATACAAGGTTTTTATAATTTAATTACAGCACACAGTTACACTTAGCTTATGATTTGGCGGGGTTACCAGCTATTTCTATGGTATATAGATAGAATAAAACAGGAATTGATGAAGAGTTATGTGAATTTCTAGGTGGAATGTACCAGTTGGCAGGTCCAACGCCTTTCAGCTATGTAGGTGGTGCTTTGTCTCCCTACCCTAATATGGATGCGACTGGTATGCTAAATTTATTTATTCTTTATATCTAGGACTAGTAATAATCGTACAATTTTACAATAGTAAGTAATTTCTTTTCATAGCGAAAAGTACTCTTAATATACTAGTAAATTTGTGATTAACTTTTTTTATAGAACTTTCAAAATATGTGAGTTCGAAAACACATCAAAATTATTTACAAATTTGAATAGCATTATAAGTAGTACAATTCTTTTAACTTCAATATTTAATCTGTTTATTCAGACTATATATATATTGGCTTTGCATATTGTGTTTTTTTTACTAATCTGGGCTAAAAATTTGATCAATACGGCTCTAGCTTGAAACAATGATGTCCGAGTTGCAGCGTGATAGATTCCGTCTAGTTAGCTACCATTCTTAAGTTTGAAGATCTGTGCAAACTAAACATTTAAAGTTGTGGTCCGGCAACATCACTTGAGAGCCCAATTGTGTGAGGCTATCCAGAATAAACAATTGTGTGTGAGACAATAAGTGTTTTTAATAATACAAGATTACAGGCTGATTACTATTCCTAGGTCCGTCATGGCAACCGCAGTCCTCCCAGTTAGCGAATCCTATGTTAAATTCAAGCGCAATACCACTGGCGACTGCCTCGACCGAGTCGGGCACCTTCCAGCTGCAGAAACCGCCTGGTAAACGCGGGAAACAATGATATTGGTTTTTACATTAGATCACGTGATCATATCAAGTGAACTACATAGACGCTGAACAATTTAATACAACTCACCCGTGTAAAAAGACAGTACAATACAACTGATAAGAATAAAGACACAGTATAATACAATTGGTGTATGTAAACAAACTGTGTAAATACAAAGTGCGTTAATCACTCGATACAATACAATTGGTATGTATAAATACAATTGGTGTGTGTAAACATTCGGTATAATGCAATTGGTGTGTAAAAACATTTGGTATAATATAAAATGGTTTCTGTAAAATAAACAAAGTGGTAATTAATAGGTTAATTATATGCATATATGTAAAAACCGATTGTTCTAAATTATCGTTAATAAAACGATATATACCTGTTTTGTTTATCGGAAATAAAAACACGACACATTTAGTACAATTTTTAAATTAAAATATTGTATTGTATCTTTTTTTTTATGAGTCCGATACCGATAGTAAATAACTTATATTTTATTTAGAATTTGTTATAATTAAAATAATAGATTAAAATTACACAGAAATTAATTTGAACGGGTGTAATATATTGTTTACTGTGCTGTCAATTATTTTAAAGTGTTTAATATTAATTGAGTATTGTTTAATTTTTCATATATTATTGTTTATTTCAATGCGATCAATGATAAATAAAATTTTATTTTATTTTTAATGTCTTAATTATTATGGTCTTCATAATGTATAATAAATAAACTAAGAATTGATTTTTATTTCTTTATCACTATTCACTTATATACAAACTAAAACGTTTCACAGGTACGTTCCGTAGAGTGAATATTATTGTATAAACTAGCTGGTGCCCGCGGCTCGACTCACGTATAAAACCATATACTTTCCACCATAAACATAGGATGTTTTCGCAATGCTCAATAGAACTACAAAGTGTGGGAGTGAGAAGTCATAATTAAGTACATACCATCGCCTTAGAGAAAAAGAGACAGCGAATCAAATGACAGTTATATGAGCACATAACGTCCCGCTCTCTGTTACGTTGGAATAGTTTCTAAACATTAATAATCTTACGACAAAATTGTGGAATTATGGTGTCTTGAAATATTTTAGATCAATTTTATTATAGGTAATTTTTTAATGGAAATAAGTTCCCCAAATGTATTAACCGCATTATATTATGCCCTTTTTTTTTGACGGGGAGAAATGCATTTACGCACTACCCTTACCTATTGCATTAGCGAGACCGGAGTCCCCCAATGCAATAGGTAAGGGGGCACGGAGGGACGAGCTCCGTGCCAGTGTGAAACTCACCCGGGCGTGAGGCGTCTGGAAATACCCACTAAAACCCCCCGGGTCCGTCCGCCGCATTTGGGATGGGGGTGACACGGGGTGGCTTTCGCAAGCACCGCGTCGCCCCTTGCGGCGAACCCACCGGGCCTCGTCCGTGCAATGGCCCGATTATATTATGCCCTAAATAAATAAATAAATCTGTAATTTTGTGGAAGGAATATGTCGATGGTGAATTTTAGTGAATTCACTTTTATCTTCATAGTTTATCTAGATATTTTGTATGTGCGATTTAAAAAAAAAAAGATCGGTTCACGACAAATTTTATAATTAAACCTTTGTATGATATTTGTTACATAAATACTGCATTCATTCAGCCTTTTAATAAGTTTTTATTAAATCTATAACAAAATAATTAAATAAATATTATTCTTTGCCATATTTGTTTTATTTTTCGCCGATATGGATTGAAACAAGGTATGTATAGAAATACTATATACATAAATCATTTTTAAAATAGTATGTAATCAGTAAAATTTGTTGGATTATCACTATGGGCTAATTAATAAACTTCATATATTGTTTGTCTATTTGTAATTGTACAAAACGTAAAAAAAATCGTTAGTGTAAGTTATTTTATATAAAGTATCCTTGTTATCTTGTATAAGTTTCTAATAAACATATTAAAACATTGATTTCATTGTTTATTTACCCTCTGTGATTTATTAGAGGAAGTTTGAAAGTTGCGCCAGTGGTAGAAAAGTTGAAAGGTTCCGTTTTTCGTGGTATGGACATGTTATGAGAAGAGAGGAAGCACATGTGGGTAAAATAATAATGAATATGAATGTGGAAGGATGGAAAAGTAGAGGAAAGCCAAAGAATGTGTGGATGGAGTGTGTAAAAAATGATATGAAAGAAAAAGGACTGAATGAAGAGATGACGGCTGATAGGGACGTATGGAAGAAGAAAACATAATGTGCCGACCACCAAGTAAGTTGGGAAAAGGCAGGAGAATAATGATTTACCCTCTATGCGCACGTGAATACAAAGGTTCATCTCTCAGTCAACTTAGGGTAAGGAGAAAGCTGAACAGAACAGAAGATAACCTGCACAAGGGACAACAAAATTCTTGAATCGTAAGTGAAGGATTACATACAATCTCACAACAGACTGTAAATGCATATATGTATACGTATTTACAGTAATGGAACAAAAGAGTTTTACTTACTATTGTTGACGAGGAGTAAGGAGGTCAAAAATATTCTAAATATTGCTTACGTAATTCTTGAAAGACCCTTCCTGGGTTAAATTGAATAAAAATATATTTGATTTGTTTTTTTTTTATGTTACGCATAAGTTCAGTAGTTGTAGGTTGGAAACCTACTAAAAATGTTGTTTATAATGACAAAAAAGTGTGTGTACGCACGTAAGAAGTTATACTTTATTTACGTAATATAAGAAAAAACTAAAACGTTGACAGCAGAAATAAATAATAATTTTTGACAGCTGGTTTTGCGCGCGCATCGTATGTGACTAGCTAACTTCAGGGTTTCGTTTTTGCGCGCGCATCGTATAAATTCACTCATAATTTTTCCCTGACGCGCCAAAAGAAGTATAACTTCAGTAAAACTTTTTTGACATAAATAACATTGAAATAAAACAACGAAAGTAATGTTTATCTTTATTGTAAAATTGATGCAATTTCAGTAATTTACAGTCAATTTATGTTTGTTACTTGCCATGAGATCATTTGTGCAGTCGTTTAAAAACTGAGCGGCTAGTGCGCATTCTTCACGATGCCTCGCACTGGCTTCTATGCAACGATCTAAATTATTTTCTAACTTCTTCACGAGTTTTGTGTCCTTAGCGTAGAACTTATTGATTAACGCTATGAGATTGGCTGAAAACGTATAAAAGTAAATTGCACTTTAACATTTTATTGAATTTTAGATCTTTTTTCTAATTTGGTAAAATTTCCAAGCAGTTCTTGGTAAAAGTATCCAAATGTTTCTTCACTTTTCATAAAAAGAGATTGAAGCTTTTGTGCAAATTCAATAAAAATAATGTTTCGAACATTAATGTTACCTATACAAATCTTTATTAATCATGAATATTACAAGTACCTAATATCCTCTATAATTGTAGTCGAGCAATTACTTGTATAAATGGAAAGTTCTGGGATTGACAGACAGACAGACGTTTGCGGCTGAGTGCCTTCAGTACTTGCCCACAAAGTTCGGTGAAGCTGTAAAGGCCCTCCCGGTCAACAGTATAGAAAAAAAATTGTCAGTAGACAACTCACCTTTATGAATTTTCCCGTTATTAATTATTCCATTTCGCTTTAAGACACAAGCTATAAGACATTCTCCGTGGACAGGCGACTCGGTTTTTGGCGAGAGACGTTTGATTTTCCTCGTTTCCTTACTCTGCACCTCTTTCAGACATTCAGTCATATTCCGCTTGAATTGTTCCACGTGGTGGGATACTTCCTTGGGAATGTGACTGTAGGACCAGTCCGGTTCTTTGGCCTCAACTTTTTTTATGATGATGAGTTGCTACGGCTTATTAAAACTATAATAATGTAATTAAATGCTATCCTCATAGCTAGTTCCATTAGCGATGTAAAAAAATATAGTTTGTCCGAGTACGTACACACAAATGATTTAAAAAAAGACCGTTTGATTTTTTTCAATATAATATACCCACTAAGTAGTAACTAGTTTCACAGATGCTTAGTCAAACAAACGACAGACAAACTGAAATTACATTTTTAGCCCCTTGCAATATTATGTAATTAATGTAGAGACATGATAATTAAAAATTTAATTATACGTATAGGCAATAACAAATCAAAACCATAAACTATGGATTGAAACTATTGCAAGCTCATAAATTGCATAAGGAATGTGCAAGCTTTTTACAGCATCAATATCATTTTTACTGAATAAGACTAGTTTGTGGAATAAAAGCTGACACGAGGCCAAATAAAAAAACTGAGGTTTCATTCTGGACATGTTCCACTTAACAAATTTGATTGTTCTATTCTGTCGCCCAGAATTTGTTGGTGGATTGTGCTAAAAATGCGGGGTATAGAAGTTGTTCAGTTTTGGACTTGTTTTGTTATTTAGATATAGCCATGTACCGTGGTATAAGTACTAGCGGAACCGATGTCGGATCCCGGAATTCGTTTTATTATTGCATTTTACATATTGGGATATGCTCCGATAAGGCTGCTGGATCGAATGTGCAAAAGCCTTGTGAAAATAAATGGCGAAAAAAAAACTAATCATATTAGTGTTACTTACAGGGTTTTCCACGTCCTCTTATCTCTGGTTTCAAATTACGTGTTATAATGGTATCTTTATCTATTTTAACATCATGGATTGCGTCTATTCCTATCATACGATTATTTGACCTGGACTCATCCAACTCGCAGTAAATTATACAGAATATGGAAAAGAAAATTGTTACGCGGAACGTAGTGACCATATTGATGTTTCTTCAAATATAACAATTTATTTTGTTTACGCGTGTTTTAATGGCCGGTTAGATTTTTAATTTGATAAGGCTAGTTATAAAGGTGTTACTATTATTTTGATATAAAACGACTAAAGACCAAGGAAATAATGGATTCAGGTTGTGTTGCGATGTAATAAAACTAATTAGTTTTTGTGTGTATAACATAAAGCCTCCGACAATAATCAGGCCAAGCTTTCATTTGGAAAAGAATATATTTTGTCTGAATTACTCAACAGATTATCTCAAATTATCTGCAAAAAGAACAAAAGCAGTAATTTATAACAATATACATATTCTATGTGACAACCCATATCCATTTTTATAGATATAAAATCAAAATCAAAAACATCATTATTCAATTTAGGCCCTAAGAAGGCGCTTATGAACGTCTAAAACACTACCACCGGTTCGGAAAACAACCCAGCCGAGAAGAGCCGAAGCAAGAAACTCGATCTGGTTCTTTTTTTTTTTAATAAATATAATACATATCATTTTTTTTTTTCATATAAAAACTATACAAATCATATTCTTAATAATGTTAGCGGAAGCAAAGAGATGTGGTTTAATTCCGACATCACTATCGTTCACGTAATGATCCACTCTGTAATAACCTATTGAGATTAAAACTTGCTTGACATAATACTTGAACTTATTGTCAGGTAAATCGGTAATGTTACTTGGGATCTTATTATAAAACCGAATACTATTACCTATACAGCTTTTATTAGACTTACTTACATCTAAAGCGTGGGATGCCCAACTTGAAAAAGAAAGAACTTATAGATAAAGAAATATATGACTTTACGAAAGGCAAAAAAAATTTTTTGGAGAATCATATATATAAATCACAATATTTAAAATTGTGGGAATTGCGTTGAGTAAAAAAAAACACGTTTATGCCACCATATACACATACTTTTTATTTAACACAATTACAATAAATTATATTTTTACATCAAATATTTACATTAGAAAGTTTATTTTTTTTAATTTAAGTGTAGTACATTTTATAAACCATTCTAGACATAATAGTAGATGTATTCTATATATGTGTGATGTGTGTATATAAAAACAAAACTGGCAAAGTAGGTTGAACCTATTATTTAGCATTAAAAAAACAATAGTATCCACTGCCAATTATTTTGGTTTTTAGTAGTAGTTTGATTGTACACCTCTCATATCTAAATTTTACATGTCTTATGCATATCATGTTTCATAAATTTATACATTTATAGAAAAACAATTTTCGATATTTTTTTTCAGACTCGATCGAGCTCACAGAATACTTTGTAATAGTGTTATGTAATAAAATCAAAACTTTATCCTTTGTTTGTGGACTCGATTAATGTGTGTATCCGTAAGTGATCGTGATTATTCACTAATTAAATATTTAAAATACTAAAAAGGTATATTATGGTTAAATCGTAAATAATTTCCAAATCTCTCAATATATAAATTTAAATTTAACAGAGTTTGCAAAATCTTTCGGGAAAGTCCATCACTGAGGTTCATACCTTATACAAGACAAATTATTATTTCACTCGATATCTGATGAAATCTTAATAATGACACAATGTAAAGTTGTTTTTAAAGACTAAATAATACTCTTGTCTTTTGTTTTTGTTGTTTTTAAATAATACTTTATTATTATTCCAAGATCGAATTGCAATTTGAACTAGTATTTACGAGTACAGTTAATTTGTTCTTATTTCAAATGTTTAATATATTTTGTACATGTACCAATGTTTCAATTCTAAATCAAAACAATTATTTCACACATTTAACTAAATCGCTATTTTACAATTCGAAATATACTTATTACTAAGCGTGAAGTCAACAACGAAGCGCCGGGACGCTGGTTGGAGGAGATCCGCAGCTACGTTCACGTCGCATTCAACTTTGTACGTTTCTACATTATACTAGGTTATACAATATACGAATTAATATTTAAATGAGAAAGTCAAAATGAACACTTATTTTGGAAAATTGTTTTTTTTTTTCTAACACTACTAATATTTTATCTACCTAATTATATACTTTTAAAAGTATCGGATGCGAAAAAGAATTTACAAAAGCGATACAATAAGATAATGATTATCACATTTATTACCATCAATATTTTAAGAATTAATATAGTTATATAATAATTTATTTTGTGAAATGATTTTATCGTACTTAAAGAGAGCTTTGAAAACTGTATATTTTAAATATACAGAAAATCTGTGGTAAAGGTGTGTTTATATACTTCTAAAATTATTTATTTGGACTAATGGGTAGGTCGTCTGAGTTACGATGTACATAAGTACCTACCGAGTTTGATTCTAGATATTTATTTTAGTTGTAGCATTGGACCTTGTGCTCTTCTCATAACAAGAGAAATCTACATGCCCAATACGGAGATAAAGGAGGTTTTATGAAACCACGATGCAAGTGAAACCTTTTAAGCAAACAGGTAATTATTTATTTATTTATTTTAGTTACCATAAAATATTAGTTACATTTATAGACTGTGATACTCAATGCGAAGATGAAGTTGATTCAATTATTTAAATAAATATTAAGCTCAGTATGCGTCTAATCATCTGAAGCTCTGTAATGCGACATGCGATAGAGGGAGGAAAAAATTTGAGTCGATGGAAAAAGTTTCACTTTATAAAACTAGTTTATGAAAGTCCTTCCAGATGATTTGATTTTTACAACAACTATAAATGGACTCAAAATATCACATAGGAAATTTATGCCGCAGATATTTTAAAAATTACAAGAAAAATACGTAACAAAGATAATAATTTCATATTCAATTTTATAATATGAAAAGGATTTATCAGTTTTAAAATTTTAAATTTAATGAATGATTTAAGAATCATTAGAATAATATAGTTATTAAAATTACCAAAAAATAAAACTTAATTTACGGAACTTATTAATTTAATAAAATACAAGTTGTTTTTTTTGTTTGTTTTATTATTCATTTATAGATTTCAAAAATATTGTAAATTAAATATGAAATTAGAATATAGAAAATCCATACTGAACATACATAAAGACTTGAGTTTATATGTGAAGTCTAATTAAGTTAATAAGACAAATACAGCCGCAAATACTTTGTCTAAACTCACTCTGTATAAACTTAAATAATGTTTATATTTTACAAATATCGTAAAAGATCTAAACATAATTTGGGAATATATACAGAGTTGGTTGTACCCCCGCAAGTTATCGAATTGTCTAAATATTTATTCTACTAATTCGCTGGTGTTGTTACTATTTCTGAAAAAAAAGAAAATTTAATTAAATTTCTTATTTGTTCTCATCTATACTTATAATAAATTGCTAACGAGACGAAATCTGTACAATGAAGACAGTAAAGAAAAAATACTATGCGGTGCTTCTGTATCCGACTACAGAACACATTTGCATCCAGGCCGAGAACATAGGTAAATTGTCTGAATTCCAAGCGGGTAAAACCGCGGGCACAGCTATTATCAAATATTAGGGAATCGTATAAGACCTGAGTTGTGACCACCAAGCACATAGTGAAAAATCCGTCATAGTAAAGTGTCCTAGTGCAGAAAGTATATATCCAGGGCTACCTGGAGGCTTTAGCCGTGTTGGATGCTGCCGACTGTGTCTAAAGATTCTCATCGTCATCTGATGCTCAGATCAAGTGGAACAAGCATCAGCTCGAATAAAAAAGAGCACATTGTATAGAATGTCAGCTTTCTATTGTTTTCCTATTGTCTTATTTTTATGGGTAATCGACATATTAATATATATAGACTTAATGTAATATAGATTTTATGCACAAAGAATTTTATCAAAATAGGTCAAACCGTTTTTGAGTTTTTTTTACACGGTAATAGGCTAAGTGCTTTGACAACAATCTCACCCGATATTAAGTGACAATGTGATCCAGAATGTACACACTAAGCCTAGAGGTACTGGTTCTCGTTTGATGCTGCCGGAACACAAATATTAGTATTTGGCGAGAGTTTTTAAAACTTGAGGGTGGTAGCTACCCAGGCGGGCATCATTAGGTCATCACTTTCCTTCACCTTAAACTCAGGCCGATTTTAGTGTTGGATAGGTGGGATCGAACCCACGTTGATTGACGCGAAATCCGGACGCACTATCTACTGCGCCATCATCGCTTAACATAAATCCAGATATAAAGTCAGACAGACAGACTTTCTTTAATGTCTTATTAGAAATTATTAATAGGTAAAATAGGCATCCGACACAAAATTTGTAAAAAAAACAGGACAGAGCGTATACATTTAACACTATAGTAATAGATAAATGTAGATGTACTGACGTGGTGGTGGGTCTGGTGATGTGGGTGAGCACGCGGCGCAGAGGGGGGCGGCGCGGGGGGATGCGAGCGCGGGGAGGGGTACGCGCCGGCAGACGCAACGCGTGCACACGCACCGCCCACAACCCCAGCAGTGGTGCTACACCAACAACACGTACAAATACTACAGTATTGTACCGATTCAAACTTTATGGCGGCTCGGAACATCGTGCGAGACGGTGCGGAGAAATCAGTTTTAATCTATCTGCGGGACGAAGTGTCACGGAGGGGTGTCATACCCCTGCGTAGCCTCGCTAATGTCCGCGTAACTGTCTACATACAGTCGGCTTCTTCGCACATTAAACACTGAGTAGAGAGAGAGAGGGAAGCGTCTGTCCGAAATACCCTGTGGGTTCTCTAACCCACTCTCTCTCACTCTTGAGAGAGGAGGAGCCTGCCTACCGTATGCGTGAGAGGGATGCCAGACATACTGACGCCGTAACGCGTTACGTAACGAAAGCGGTTCACCCTCCCATAACAAATTATCAATTTGAAAATATACCAGTTTTTCTATTATTATTAGAAATATCAAGCCATAGTTATACAAATAACTAACCTTCCTACTGTAATGCTCCAGAGGTGTGGAACAGCTGCATTCGGTGACACTCTTTACGCTTTTCCAGTCCAAAGCGACCGTGTTCACTTCCTGTTCCAGCTGGATCAAGTTAGCCGGTATCGTGTCGTCTGCTTTCTATAATATCAATAAAATTGAAGTGTCTGTTTGTAATGTAAATTTTTTTTTTACTAAATAGACATTAATATATATATTAATAATAAACGATACGAAAGCTATACCAAAAATTCAATTTTTAAAATTTTTGTCTGTTTGGTAGTTCCAGCGAATCTCCGATTTTGAAGTGACTTTTTTTGATAGATAGCTGAAGTTACTCCGCGTTACTTAGGGTACGTTTTTAATTTTCGAAAATAATTTGGGTTCCGCGTAAAAAAATTAAAAGTCATAAAAATTTGAATAAAATCCTTTTCGGTGCACACTTTTACGGGCAAGTATAATAAAAAAAACTAAAATGCAGTGAAGAATGTATGAAACGCGGGCGCAGCCGCGGGCACATTTCAAGTACAATACATACGTTTTAAAATAATCTAGGCTCTATTACAACGCTCTTAGGATCAATCTCCTTTGCTAACTACTGATAATTCAAGTATAATCAAAAGACCGCGATATCGACCACAAAGTACAACCCTATCGATAATATCCTTACCTCGCGAAACACGATTTATCGAGTCGATACTTTTATTTATCTCACAAAAAAAAACAGCTACTCAGAATATTTAATAATTTGCCCAAAGTTTTTAAACTTTACACAACTGCATCATTATTTAATTTTTTTTTTATAATAATTGATATATTTTACAACTAAATCAAATAGAAGTTAATCAGGATTTTTTCACCAGTCAGATAATTTCATTCTTAAAATGAAATTAACTCCTTTTGTGATATCTAAGATTTATAGAGTTCTATGATGATTGTAACTTTTTAATATTTTTTTCTTTAACGAATAAATATCTCTTTCAATTATTACATAAACGTCAATGAGGAACGAATAACTACATTTTTTTAAAAATAGTTAAGTATCGCGTAAAAAAAATTAAAACTCATGAAATTGTGAACATGATACGATTCAACGGGCATCATTATCAAAACATTATTTTACGCAGTGAAGAATGTACGAAAGTGCTGGCGGAGCCGCGGGCACACAGCTAGTCGTTAAATAAATTTCTACAATTCTCATACTATATACACATTCCATCAAAATATGTTCCGCATCGTCAATGACGTCACATACACACATATTATTGATGACGTCATACTTTTATAAGCACCTCAGTAATAAGCGGTATCTTGTTCGGTTTGTTCGGTTGTGGTGGGGGCACGTCCTTTAGTGGGTGATCGTGATTAGCGCACTCCAACTCCGATAGATTCCCCCCAGATTCGTACAGCAACCTGTATTATTTATTTAACACTTTAGAAAATATTTAGCAATTCCAATTTTGTTCAGAAAAATTAGTAACGGAATATATGTTTACTAGATGAAATTTGACTCATATACACAATCTTTAATCAAAATGTAGGTAGATAGGAACTATAACTTCATTGATACGTGTGAATCGGCACTGATACGTGTGAATCGGTCTTAACGAACGCAAGATGGCATCCGAGTGGTCAGTATAGCGGCTCCCATTTGCACCGTTAAAATTTAACAAAATACTCGACAATCCGAATTTGGCGGATATATGTTGTCGACTAGAAATCATCTTATTTTATTATTCAAGTAAGGGTTCAATCGAGTCTACCGTATCGCTTGATCGAATTATTAATATAGATGTAAATTATATTTTAATTTCACTTTTACATTGATAAATATGTATTAAAACACTCTCGCATTTCATCCGATATATAATATAACGTACAAAATTACGTGTCGAGTACCAATAAAAATAAGACAATAGGAAAAAAATGGAAAGCTGGCGTAAACGTAAACGCCAGGTAACTTGTTCATCGCCCGGGTGAGTCCCACACTGCACGGAGCTCGTCACTCCGTGCCCCTTATCTAGTGTACTGGGGGACTTTGATCCCCTAAGTACAATAGATAAGGGTAGTGCGTAAATGCATTTCCCCCCGTCAAAAAAAAAAAAAAAAAGGTAACTTGTTCAAGGGGTTAAACAGACTCTGAATTTATACTTGAGTTTAGCATCCTATATATTGAAATTATCGATATATCGCTTAGTATCGATACAACATTACAATACATCTCACCGGGAAAAAAATTAGATGAACATCCCTATTCCAAAGACAGCTTCGACAAAGCAACAAACAAACAAGCAAACATTATTTCTTTGTAAAAAATATTCTTATATCATTTTAATCATACGTCATCACCTTATTGTTATTGTGTTTAAATATAAAATAAATATATTATCTGTGAATGTATTTAGTTACTTGTTATCAATCTGTTGGTCGTCAGTTTTCGTTTCGATCTCGACAGAGTCACCGTTTCCGTTTTGATAGTTGACCACGGCGATCTCTTTATTACGATCCGATTTCTTTCCCGACAGTAAGTTCTTGAATGTATTTATTCTCTATAGAAAACAAATCAATGTTGATCTTATATTTCAGCATGTTTACCGAAACGATACAGACAGCGATGTTAGTACACTAGATTGTACCAAACAATGAAAATATATATTTTTAAATAATTTCTGCACAGATGTCCAAACCAAGGTCATGTCCACAAGCGAAAGGCATAATTTGAATTCTAAGAAGTCCATCATCGAATTCAAAGCTTTCCCCGTATAAATAACACGAATAAAAGTTTATTTTAAATCTTAAACCGCAAAGTATGAAAAAAAAGTACACTCATAAAGAAAAAGTTAACATACAAAAACAACAATCACATCACAGAAAGCTTTTATTTAGCCGTTACATACATACCGTTGTATAAAACGGTAAAAACTACAAAAATAAATTTACTCTCACTGTCACTAGGAAGATCAAAAATCCTTCTAATAAATAAGTATGTCTCATTCCGTCTTTTCTTAACGCCCCAGATTCAGAAAAAACTCATCGGTTAATGTGCCAACAATTCAAAGAAAACTAATTTAAAACTTTTTTCTCCTCGACTGTCATAAAACGTAGAGAGAACGAGATGTGAATAAAAACGTAAACGAGTGAGAGAGAAAGAAAAGTGTGCGCGCATGTACATTGGGAGACATTCGTAGCGTACTTCAGACCGGCACAGATAAAATATGAGTACTGTATGTAGGTAAATAAAGTACCTTGGTCAGGTAGTTGATATGGTGTTCTAAGGCGGAGCAGTGTTCCACGGACGCTGGTAACAGATCCCCTAGTGGCTCTCGGGGATGGACACCATTTTCATGACGACAATACATTCCACGCCAAAACCTTGTAAAAATTCAATAATATATATTAAAATCAACATAACATAAGCTTACGCCTGTTATCCCCCGAAGGGTTAGGCAGAGGTGATGTAGCGAACTACTCCACCCGTATTCCGCCGAGCTTAGTTCCGTCCCGGATGTGACAGAGGGCGAGCCTGTCGCCATATCGAGCACAAATTCCAAACTCCGGGATGATACTGAGTAGAAAAACCCAATACCACTTGACCCGACCCGGGGATCGAACCCGAGACCTCAGAACGGCAGTCGCACCGTAATACAACTGCGCCACCGAGGCAGTTAAAATTAATTCAATTTTACAAATAATCGATACCACCAATGAAAATACTTTTGTACAAATGAAGAAATTTAACAATACCAAGGTTCTCAACATGGGCGATAAAGCCCCCTTGTGGGGAAGTAGAAGACCCAGAAAAAAGTAGGGGCATTGAGAAGGCACGGGGAGAGGGAGTGGGCAGATTAAAAATATAGTCTAAGAAAAGGGAAAAAATTAAGAAGTCTCTAGAACATAACATATTCTTAAAGTAGGCGGTGAGCAAAATAATGTTGAGAAACTATGGTCTAGTAAGACAGTAGTCAATTTTATATCAACGCTCTATCAAAACGATGGCCCTTATGCTTGAACTTTTCATGAAGTTTTTGTGGCACCTCTTTATGTAAACATAATTCCGTGTTATTATTTTCAAGACACTTCAATTATACACAATCACCAAACTATTACGCAAAAAGCAACTAAAATTACACAAGTTATTAATAAAAAAACAAATACTACATGACAGTATTAGATCCCGCCAAAAATTCAAAGTCGTCTCTCACAATAAGAAATTCCTTTTTAACATTTATCATCGTGACATTTCTAGAGATGTCCATGTCATGATACAAATCGGATAAATAAATTAATCGATTTATACGAGAAATCGATTTAAAATTATACGATTAATACGTTATAAATAAAACGATTATTAAAAAAAATATTTGTCTTCAGAAGATGGCATGGTTTTATTATTTATTTATTATAATTCAGTTTGGTAATATTTTCTCAGGACAATATACAAATTTACATACATTGTCATTATTACTTCTACTTGTTTTTATTTTTAATAAATAAATGATGATAAATTTACATAAAAACACTTTTAAAAAGTTGCATTGTTTAAAGATTAATTAATTGATAATATTAAATTTCAATTATTGGAAATTTGTTTGGATCACAATAGGTTCGGTGAATCTGATATTTTTAGATAGAATTTAACTAAATAAACAATGATTTTTATTTCACGATTTTATAATTACACTTATTATCCTGGTTCACAAATAACTTCATATTTAATTTTGTGTATGTACTCGACTATTAGATTTCCTGTTAGATATACTCTCCTACAAATTTATTTAATTATCCTGAACGAGAAACATCAAAATGTGGTACTTATTTTATAATATTAAAATTACCTTATGCTTTGAGCGCTCAAATCTGGTTTCAAAACATCCGGATGCGCTTTAGGGTTGTACAAGGGGTTTTTGTACTCGTTCAAATGACTCGCCATGTAGCCCCACAGTGAAAATGTGCGTTCTGACAACCTTAATAATATAGCAAACAAAAAAAAAAAAAAAAACGCTATTAACCTAAACGATAATTGGACATAGTTATTATGCAGACCAGAGCCGACCTACAATATTTTACTTTTGAGATAAATGAATTTTTGTAACAAACGAATGTAAAAATCACTAGATAACCTTATTTGAAATTAACAAGTTTACTAAGTTAACAACATGATTGCAACTCCATAGATTCTCTCTCGAAATTTTAACCCCTTGAGCACCTACCTGGCGTTTACGCCAGCCTTCCATTGTTTTCCTATTGTCTTATTTTTATAAATACAAGATTTAGTATTAGCAAAAATTAACACAATAACACTTGGTGTCAATAAGGGTAAAATCAGTGGAAAATGTTATCAAAAAAGATAAAATAGAATAAACTCTTAAATACACTTGTTGAATATACCAATTAGTATTTTTTTTAAATTGAAGATTGTAACTAGCCACGTTAAATACTTAGCAAGTGTTCTATCCATATTTTATACTAGATTTGTGCCCACGACTACGCCCGCGTTTATGGTATTCTTAACTGCATTTTAATTTTTTTATAAGGAACCCTAATCATTTTCGAGAAAAAAAAATTCAAAGATACAAAAATACCCTTAGTTACACGGAGTAACTTCAGCTATGAAACCCAAAAAAATCCCGTCAAAATCCTTCCCCAGCCATTCACGAGATTACCCGGTACAAACAGAAAAACAAAATGTAATTTTAGTATAGGCACCGTAGATACATTCATATGTATTTAGTATAAAAGCTGTTATTTTTATATAATAGAAACTTCAATTTTATTTATTAGCACAGATAATGCACCTGAGATCTCTCCTATCCTTCTCACAGTTGCCTATAAACGTGCCGTACTGGCAGGCGTGTGCGTGGTCGTGTAGCGTCAGCAGAAACCTCTCATTAAACTGAAAAGCCTAAAAAAAAAATATCGATAACTTCTAACATTAATAAAATAACACACATATTTCTTTATTTAAACATTTTGAAATGAGTAACTGAAATAATTAGTAAAAATTACCCTTCATAACTTAATAAAATAAACGGTTCAGCGAGTGATAGAGACATTAGAGGAGAAAGTGACTTCTGAAATTTAAAACCGTCCTTGTCGGCGTATGAAGCTTTCGAGGGGGAGGGGGGGGTTAAAGATCCAGATAAAATTAGGAGGTATTGAAATAACGCAAAGAGAACAAGAGGAAGGAAAAGGCAAAAATATTAAGACGGTCAGCAAATTAAGATTAGTAACTGTGTTCCACGCAAATATTTGGCAAATGCATAATACTTCAAATATTTGTTTCTTTGAGGGATTTTACATACGATTAGACAATACCTTATATTTGTTATAATGTAAATGTTATAAGGACTTGGGACTTACCTCTGGTCGCTGACGTAGCAATTGCCAAGTGCAGTCCAAGAGCTGCGTGAAGACAGGCGACCTCTCGCGACCATCGCACGCGATGTGACCGCACCGCGCCGTGAACTTATGACCAAACGATAGCCAATCCTTTTCGATCAGAGCCTGGGAGATGAGTATACAGAAATTAATTATACACACCACGTCATTACACGTAGATTCTATAATTAACTTGAGATTTCACTGATGGGAAACCATAGCCTAGTGACAAGGCTTTATCTAATGGGGGATGAAAATCTGTCACCAAATACTTTAAGCTCAGCTCTATACAAGCTTAGGGAACATTATCACTTACATGGAACTTTAAAAACAGTAAAATAATATCAATTCAAAACATAGCATTTAAAGCAAGGTTAAAATGACAGAGGGTAAAAATCGTTCGTTTATTTGAATGCCTAAACGGAAGACTCCAGTTCGTATGCCAACCTGTTCTGTACGAAACCTAGTTATCAATTTGAAATATACAACGGAGATTTCTCAGAGATCAATGTTAAAATAATGTCTAACGTAGAATCATTTATTAGTTCCTAGTTATTTTACTTGCAAAAAAAAAATGATATTTTATTTATTTTATAGCTAGACATTTCAAAGTCTGATCTTTCGAACGGTTCTCGATAAATTATTTTAGATTTCACACGGACACCTAAAATAATGGGTGGCACCTGCTTACAAGATATACACTGATTAGTAGATAACAGTGATAAATTATATGACCTGATATCCGTTGATGGTTCTATAGTGGGGCTCTAGGCAAAGCGCTGCCAAGGAGCAAACCTGAGCGGTTCTGTCCCACCCATCGCTGCAGTGCACGCATACGCTTACACCGCTCTCTATAGCGCACGCGATCCACCACGACGTGTCCAATATCGCCCTTAACCCAAAATAAATCATATATAACACAATTGCATATAATAATTTATTATTCTTTTTAATTCTGGTAAAATATAACGAAATAACCTAAAATAGTCATTTCTTAACGACTTTATTCATTAGCACCTTTATAAAAAATTCTCAATCATCTGGTAGTTATAATGCTGCACCAAATTGTTCTATATTTTTACCGGAAATATTTATTTTTATGTACCTAAATGCCGTGTGGTGCCGGCTTAGAATAGTACCCAATATCTTCCTGTGGGTGTCGTAAAAGGCGACTAAGGGACAAACTAGGGGACGGGCAGCAGCATCCTCTGAGTACCACAAATAACTACTGCGATTGCCAATCCGCCTGCCAAGCGTGGCGATTATGGCAATACCCCCCTTATTAGGGGAGACCTATGTCCAACAGTGGACGTCTATCGTTTGGCTGATAATGATGAAATGAACTTATTAAAATCCTCGAAGTCACACACAAACATTTTTTTATTAAAAATAAATTATCGCAAACATCTGGTTAAGATATGTTGGCTAAGTATTTTTTTAAACATAAAATATAGAATTTAAAGGTACGTAAACTTAATTATGTTCTGGTTATTTAATAACTTCAATAAATTTCACGTTGAATAATTGAAAACTCAAGGGTTGATTAAACCCCACTATTCCTGAGCTAGGCCGATATTTTTGCATTCAAGTATTAGCTATAAAAATACAATTGCGATAATTTTTACGATGCCTCAAATGCCCGCTGTAAAAGGTATATATACTCGTATGTCTATTATAATAAAAAAGTATATTTGGAAAATTCCAAATCAATGTTTTATTAAAGTGTCTACTTACAAATAAGACAAATCAGTTCAGTATTTTGTTTGTTCTTTTTTTTGTTTATTGGTGTTATCAATAAAAGAATTTATTTATTTAGCAAACGTCTTCAACAATTATCATTAATAAAATTCCTACGATATTTACGAAACAACGACTTTTGTTTTTTATATTTTCTAAAGTACTTTTTTTAACATTATAATTTATAAATTAACAAAAAACATGCTTTTTATTCAACTGACTATTTAGTAGGAACTTAGTGTATTATTTATGGTCTGTAGTTTGTTCTTAGAGCCATGTTTGGACAGTGTGTAGTTAATCGAAAAAAAATTCTTACTTAATATGTTTGAGCCATCCGGAAGATTCTAAGCCATTTAGAAACGAAGACATCGATGGTGTGTTTTGTTCACAAGCTGTAACCATAAATATTCAAAAATATATTATGGTGACACACAACAATGTAAATAAAGCCTTGTGTTTTAAATTGGAAATGACCTTTGATTATTTGATACAAATACGAGTGTAGAAATACATTGCAATCAATATTTTTATTATCTTGTATGTGTATTATAATTTGACCGTCAATTTAGTATATTAGTGACACCTTTGCTAAAACTTAACAATGGCAAGTAACATTTTCGTCATAATCTTAGCTAATGGCAATCTTTGTACACACAATTTATACCAGTGTAATGTGAGTAAGATGTTTTTTCAATCTTGTATCAGCGTTACCAAGTTCCAGCAAAACGGTGGCCTATCCTCGTCGAACTTTCCATGGAGATTTAACGGCACCTCAGAATATATGTTACGCGGTATATTTTATAATAAACTTAACTTGAACAAAATAACCAAACAATATCACACAAAACGCCTCCAAGATTACATGATATAGAGTTAAATACATAAGGTTAATGAATTAAAGAAAACAACTGCTACATGACAGACTGAGATCCAGACAAAAACTGCACGTAACATATTTAGAATATGCGCACGCGTGTGTATTTGTACTTGTGCATGTATGTGCACATGTGCATGTGTAGTATATATTGGCGTTTTCGGTAATTTTATTCACCGGTGCGCATGAGCATCGGTCAAGCGATACGTTTTTCACAACGCCCAACGTACAGAGACTTGATATTATTATGATTATATGATTTTGCATTTAAAAACAATGAGATTTCTTATAATAAATTAAGCGTTATGATTACGACCGACGACAGAACGATGTTTTGTAAGGTGCCTCATTGTTATCAAACATAAATTGATATGTTATATTTTTTAGATATCTAGCTGTGCACGCGAATTTGGCCGTATATAATTGATTTAAATGCATTGTCATCATTGGCATCTGTCATTACAATATGATGTTGACGGTTTTTTGACATTTTAGGCATAGGATATGAATAACGTACACTGAAATAGTTGCTATAAAAGTTATTATAAAAACGGCCATGTTTCAATGTATGTAAGCGAGCACGTTGTGTGAATAGTTGTTTGTTTTCGTGTGTGTTCGTGAAAGAATCGATGTGCACTTATGCGTATACGTACTTTTTTTTATTAACTAAAATGAATAAATATTAAAAAAAATGTAACTCACTCTCAACTAACTTCTGCAGACTCTTCCGCATTACGTGAATATTACCGATACCCAAGAATTGGAATTTAATATTTTCGTAAAATGCTTCGTTCTCGTATCCCTTGCCGGCGGCTCTGTTCACCATCGCATTAATCTGCCATAACAAAATGACGACTACTATATATCCTATTATAATATACATGCTAAATATATGTAATGTTGATAAGCTGAATTTTTTTAGGGGGATAATGTATTGAAACCATAACCATCATAGTAAGAGATATCTTCTAATATTCACCCAGTAAAAAAAAACATATTGAATGGTTTCTAGACTTAATATGTATCTACCATCGACCAAATAGTCTTCTAACGACAGTATACCACAAAAACCCTTGGGAAGTAAGTGTAAATTTACAAGAATAATTACAAAACTAAATTACACTTACTCTTGGTCTAGTATCTACGACATACATATAGCCGCAGTTAGGATTCGCCCGTCTTATCAAATCCAACATCTGTTCGTCCTCCATACATCTGAAGAAAAACGTATATATTAAGGTAAGTTATGATAAAATTAATTCCATATTTTTGTCAAATATCTAGAAGACGATTATAATAATCGAACCAGATATTATGTTAGGCAAAAAATAATAAATGTGTATTTGCTTAAAAATATTATTAAATACTAGCTGTGTCCGCGACTTCGCTCGCGTGAAATTCCGACATTTATATTCTAATAGACAACTTATATTCCCCCCCGCCCTTCCCGTAAAAAGAACCCAATATACATAATATAGTTTTCTAACAGTGAAAGAATTTCCAAAATCGGATCAGTAGTACCGAAGATTACCCCGAACATCCGAAATAACGTACTTTACCTCTTTATAATAATAGTATAGATGTTATAATGCATTTACTTCATTATTATGGTTTTTTTAATAAACCTATTAAACGCTATTCATAAAGTATATATGTAGATACATATATGTGTAAAAAGACGTTACTGTAAAGTATAAACTACTAACATACCCAATTTCATCGAAATTGGTTCAGTAGTTTTTGCGTGATTGGCGAACAAATCAATAAACAGACAAAAAAATTTAAACTATCGAAATGTGTAGTGTAGTCGATGTTGAGGTTTCTTTTTTTATCATTTTCTTTGTTTTCAATAATTTATTGTTCTCGAATAAGACTAAAACACATTTATTTACAAACTTTTCTTTCATACTATAGACGCCGCGTGTCATTCAAATTACTACAACTTTTGATAGAGTAGACCGATTTTAATGAAATAAAGTTTTGATGTTACTCCGGAAAATGCTTTATAATTATCTTTTTCAATTTTTAAAACATACCTAGTACTTTCTAATTGATACCTACACATTATATTTGTAATCGTTTTAGATAAATCAATACACGGAATGCCAACACGCAACCGCCACCCGCTGTCTCTCGTAATTATATTTAAAAGTGCACATTCATTATCCTATTATATTACTAAATTACGAGAATATAGAACATTCATAAAGTGAAATGAGGTGGAAAGTAAACTCTGAACCAGCTTAATCGAAGGTTACTAATAAAGGTAAGTTCCGTTTGCTACTTTCAACATCATCCTTCTAGATATTTCCACCACCAGTACCTACTGCATATAATGAAGCTATATCGTAAAGACTAATAAAGCCTTAAAAGCCAAAAAACTGAAGCGTCATTTAAACAATATACATTACTCCAATCTATAACAGCTAATAAGAAATTAATTAGTAATGTTATTTATTTTTTGGATTCCATTGAAACCTACGTATTTTTTTTTTCGATTTACTCTTATGTACATTTTTCCACGCTAATAAAAACAAAAGACTCTCATTTTACTTCATTCATTTGTTTTTTTAGGTACGCAGTGAAGAATATATAAAACGCGTGCAGAGCCGCGGGCACACTAGTAGTGAGGATTCGACGATTCTGGCTCAATGCTCTTTTTTCTGTTGTGGCTCACACCCTTTTTTTTTTTTTTTTTTTTTTTTTTTTTTTTCTCTAAAATTTGTGTCACAGGTGAGGAACGTACCTAAAAAAAAAAAAAAAAGTTTGGTGTCAAAATGGGGGTTTTCGACCACGCCCGATCGATTGCCGTCATCGGTTTTGTGATATCTCTACTCAATCAAAAGATAGCTTTTGCAATTATTATCATTCATTCATTACCAAATCACCTTTAATCACATGCCAATGATAACCGATACCGAATTCTGTTGATCTTAATTACGGTCATCACTAATGGATACATGCTAATGACTTTCAGGTAAACAAGAAATGACAACAAACTTTTATTTTCTCAACTAATTCTTTATTTGTGAAAAGATGACTTAAACAAGTCTGACAATAATGTATCATTGTACAAACTGTAACTGCTAAATAATTCTGTAAAATCTTTCATTGTTTTGCCAATAAACTTATAATATAAATACATTAGACAGTACTCGCCGCAAACTGATGTAAAAACATTTTGTAATATACATGTATTGAAATCCCATCTCCTTGAATTCCGTTGTAAAAACAATCTATGGTATCCTGTAGGTGAGCGCCCATATGAATCAAAATACTGGCCAATACCGTTCTCATTTATATGTATTGCTATCCAATGAGACCCTGGCTTATAATCGGAGTCTAAATTGCTTATCAAGTAGGATGGAGCCTCAACATATATTGGCAAGCGGTTTGCAGCATACACATTATGTTCTAGACATGGATGAATTTTTCTTAAATGCTTCTGTATGTCTATTGTATCCATGATGCCAAGAAGTTAGCGGTATGGTGAATAGTATGTGAATGTTAAAGTTTTAAGAGGAACTCACTATTTTATTATTCATTATATTATAACATGAGGGAACGCTGTATTATAAATAATATAACATAGGAATTGATTTATAGTGTTTTATTTAGGTCAATCATTACAGTACAAACAGTAGGACTTAAATCTATTTACATGAATTCTTAGCTACTATAATCTACAGTAACATTGCGATTTTTATCTATTTCAATAACGTTATCAAACTCTGCGTAAACAATGCAGTTTATAGTTTGAGAGAGAGCGGATTCAAAACGAACTTCTTACCGTTTATTCTATATGATATTATTCGTTGCCCAAATGCGGATTCAATAACAGAAACACTTGTTATAGAACTATGTGATTTCAAAAGATTATTTTTCTGAATATTACTTTTTAAATGATTTGCAAAATACCTTTTACTCACAAATACATTGCAAGTACTGCAGCTGACCTTATCGTTATCCGTGTTGTTGGTTTCCAGTGTTGAAGTAGAAGCATCTTCGTTATATCTTGCCTTTTTCATATTCGTGATGTCTGCTTTAGTCTCATTTACTCGTTTGATGGCCCCTCCGGTTTGTTGCGATTGTTGTAAAGGCCTATAATGAAAATAAAAAACTTGTTAATAATAGTTAATATTCTATCAATAATAAAAGAATATTTATAATACTTACTTGATCATTGATTCAACTGCAGCACAAATCTTGAACATTTCATCATCATATGATAAATCGTAAAGTAAATCTTTTTCCACCTTGTCACAAAGTTTATAGAGCTCTTCATTAGTTACACTATTTAATAACTCAAGATTTGTCTTATCAATGGTATCGATAGGCACTGCGCTGTTTGTATCCATGTTTGACTGTTTGAATAATTGTATAGTAACATCTAACAGTTTGGAAACGTAATAGATGCGTATGAAAAGTTACATTGGTTATATATAGTAGGATCCTAATTATGTACATGATTACTTAAGTAATGATCACATCAACAAAGAAAGAATATTATTAAAAACACTAATTATTCATTAACCATCGTTATAATTAAATTTTTTACAGCTTTCCGTTAATGCTATTTCTTTTGATATATTATAAATCACCTCCTTAGTAGACTCATAATTTTTATTTGTACTCTTTGTGTAGTATTTTAATCGGATATCAGCATGTTTCCAGTGCTGCGATAATGGAACTTTTGAATTTTTTTTTAAATCGTATACTTCAATTTTTATTAAATGTGAAGCCTTTACACTGTCTTCTGTATTCGTAGATATGTATGAAACACCACCTTCCCTGCATGCTCGTGCCACTGTTGATGAATTGATTTTCTTCTTTTTGTTCTTTGGAGGTACTTCAAACATCTCATCTAAATCTATGGATCTGTTTCTTTTTTTACATAGTACATTCTTTTTTTTATATCTTGACTATCTTCTATAATATTATCATTTAGAGGATAATAGTATTGTTTATATGTATTTTCTTCGATGAATGAGTTCTACAACAACACATGTAATATATAAATAAGTATATGCATACTATATAACACGAATAAAAAAAGAGTATATAATAAATTGACTGTTTAAGACATATAAGTAAAAAAATAAATGAATTGCTTACCTCCATTGCACTAATATTCACACTAATAAAACACTGAATATATAGTTGAACTTACAATCGGCTTTACTGTTAGGCAGTATCAATGAATACTTTTAAAGATTTAACGGCATTTATACCAAATTTACTACATTAGTAATCTTGTTTCAACAAATAGGTAATTACTATTAATAGACTACAATTAAGAACATGCTTCATGATAATCATGTTATTTTGAAATTTCTAATCAAATAACACATAATAATTAAAAAGTAATTACATAATGATGGTAAATTTATTGGTTCAAGAGAAACTTCAACAATAATAATACGTCAGTGATTCAGGGAAAAAACACTTGATAATATTTTTTTGGGACAAGTTCCTAAAAGATGTATAGTTGGATTTGTTAACAACGCGGCATTTAATGGAAGTCTCGCTAAAAATCCATTTAATTTTTGAAAACTACGATATTAACACATTTAGTTTATATATTGATGGACAACAAATACCTTCGAAAGTTTTACAACCATCATTCGAGAGTAATATTTTCACTTCAGCCTATCATACATTATTCTCAGGGACAGGTATACATTTCCTTAATGAAGGTAATGGAATATCTAGAGAGCAATATGCTAGAGGATACTGTCTTTTGGCATTCGATTTAACTCCTGATTTATCAGCTAGCTCATCGAGCCATTGGAACCTCATAAAACATGGTAGTGTGAGACTAGAAGTTCGTTTTGAATCCGCTCTCTCTCAAACTATAAACTGCATTGTTTACGCAGAGTTTGATAACGTTATTGAAATAGATAAAAATCGCAATGTTACTGTAGATTATAGTAGCTAAGAATTCATGTAAATAGATTTAAGTCCTACTGTTTGTACTGTAATGATTGACCTAAATAAAACACTATAAATCAATTCCGATGTTATATTATTTATAATACAGCGTTCCCTCATGTTATAATATAATGAATAATAAAATAGTGGGTTCCTCTTAAAACTTTAACATTCACATACTATTCACCATACCGCTAACTTCTTGGCATCATGGATACAATAGACATACAGAAGCATTTAAGAAAAATTCATCCATGTCTAGAACATAATGTGTATGCTGCAAACCGCTTGCCAATATATGTTGAGGCTCCATCCTACTTGATAAGCAATTTAGACTCCGATTATAAGCCAGGGTCTCATTGGATAGCAATACACATAGATGAGAACGGTATTGGCCAGTATTTTGATTCATATGGGCGCTCACCTACAGGATACCATAGATTGTTTTTACAACGGAATTCAAGGAGATGGGATTTCAATACATGTATATTACAAAATGTTTTTACATCAGTTTGCGACGAGTACTGTCTAATGTATTTATATTATAAGTTTATTGGCAAAACAATGAAAGATTTTACAGAATTATTTAGCAGTTACAGTTTGTACAATGATACATTATTGTCAGACTTGTTTAAGTCATCTTTTCACAAATAAAGAATTAGTTGAGAAAATAAAAGTTTGTTGTCATTTCTTGTTTACCTGAAAGTCATTAGCATGTATCCATTAGTGATGACCGTAATTAAGATCAACAGAATTCGGTATCGGTTATCATTGGCATGTGATTAAAGGTGATTTGGTAATGAATGAATGATAATAATTGCAAAAGCTATCTTTTGATTGAGTAGAGATATCACAAAACCGATGACGGCAATCGATCGGGCGTGGTCGAAAACCCCCATTTTGACGCCAAACTTTTTTTTTTTTAGGTATGTTCCTCCCCTGTGACACAAATTTTAGAGAAAAAAAAAAAAAAAAAAAAGGGGTTGAGCCACAACAGAAAAAAGAGCATTGAGCCAGAATCGTCGAATCCTCACTACTCACACTGCTACTAACATATAAACTCGGTCAAGCTAAGTTTGCACCTCGTTAATGCAGCCGCCCCTCCCGCTACCCGTGAACATAATGTCGCACAGTACGGTTCGTAAAGCGTCAATGTGACATAATCGACGCGAGGTGCAAACTTAACTCGACCGGGTTGTACTAACAATTTGGTCCTTCGAGCCTTGAACAGAAATGTAATTAGAATAGGGTTGACTTTTGTAAATATACGCTAATCAGTGTACTAGTGCCATTCAAAAATTTCTAAAAACCGATAATCACCTGGCAGAGAAACCACTGAGTGGTTGACTGCACCGCGCGATGGCAGCTTTATTATGGTGCAAATAAGCAAGAACCGGGAGTCGTCCGCGAGACCTGAAGCTGGCGCTGCCAAGTAACACAGCTGTCGACGCCCGAGCTGGTACATACACCTCACTCGGGTATGTATCACAGAGCTAGGACAAGCAAATTATTATCAGTTTCTTTTTTAATTTTTACTAAAATCAACATTTTTCATGATTTTTGAATTTGAATCAAAAAGTTGCTTTCGGCTAAGATAATAATTCAAGGTATGATAAGTTATGGGGTTACCAATAAATCAGTTTAGGAATACTTTCTGTATTAATTTGGTGAAGTAAAAAACACGTATAACCATACAGTATTTAATCATTAGCCAATATTGTTTATCAATTAAATTATCGAAAATTCAGTGACTTTTTATATGTCTTATAGATTCAGCGCTTTGACCACAATCTCGCCTGAAGTTAATGGGGGATGATGCTGCCGGAAAATACTTATTGGTACTTGACAACAGGCTTTCAAACTTGAAACTAGTAGGTACCCAGGCATTGCTAGAAAATACCCTATCACCGTGCTATGGTTTCCTCACAATGTTTTCCTTTACCGAGAAATTAAACTCCCTATATGATTGGATAGATGCCATAGGTGGGTTCAAGCCTATGTCATCGATCCAGAATCCGACCAAACTACCAACTCATCGCTTCGAAAATCTAAAAGACACTAACTATATTATGACATCTATCTAAATTGTACCATATAAAAATAATTATCCTACCTCGTAACTCTTATTCGCAGTACACAAAACCCACTGGTCGTTAGGAACATTCATTCTTTGGTATTCCGTCTGTATGTCGAAGAAATTCCAACCAGCTGACTTTGGTAAATCATCCGGTGTCGATTTATAATGGAAACAATATAACTCGTCGATGTGAACTGTTAACAAAATAGTAATATTATCTATAAATCACCATTTAAAATGAATTAAAATAATATGTGACACTGATCTAATAGTAAAACTATAATCAATGAAAATTCAATGTTTTTTATACTACAAATGTAAAGATTGATTAATACCTTAAGCCTAGAAGAATTAGCTCTCGAGTGATATCTAACTGCGCTAACACTAAGCCATAATCAGTTCAAAAATCTGTAATACAAACTGCATCTTAAATCATATGGAAGTAAAAATATACACTCACTGGGCTGACTCAACCGTAGTAGAGTCTGGTGCATTTCGTGGCAGTCTCTCTCGCGCGGTATCACAAAGAACACAGACTGGAATGTTTTGGTCCGCACAAGCAGTGGAGAACCAGTAGTAGTTATAGGAAGCCGCTCCACTGTGGAAATGTGCATTAGCAATATCTGAAAAAAAAAAAAATCATCATCACTTTAAAGTAGCCATTAGAAGCATTGCAGGAGACACAAAAAAAGAACCTTGCACTACATCCAGAAATTGTAGTATTTAAAATTAGTAATCTTATAATAGTATTATTTAATTTTAAGCTCTCAAGCAGCATAATTCAATCGTTTTCATATAAATTAATTCAGCCTAGATCGTAAAACAATCAATCGTTGAGTATCTATTATTATATTCGAGTTGGGGCGACCTAAAATATTTCGCACAAATAAGAGAGATTGGGAAGAGAGAAAGTGCCCTTCTGCAACAATAAACTGTGTTGATATTATTATTTATTATAATAATAATAAGAAAGAAAATATTAATTAAAATCTTTTACACCAAGTTAGTCTAGGCTTCTGTCTATACTTCATAAATAAAATTGAAGTGTCTGTTTGTAATGTCAAAATTACATTTTTTTACTAAATAGATATGAATGTATTCTACGATACCTATAACAAAAACACAATTTATAAAATTTTTGTATATCTGTCTGTTTGTAACGGGTAATCTCCGGAACGGCTAGACCCATTTTGACGGGACTTTTTTTGGTAGATAGCTGAAGTTACTCTGGGTAACTTGTGCTACTTTTTAGAAAATAATTAGGGTTCCGTGTAAAGAAATTAAAACGCAGTGAATAATATATTAAACGCAGCCGCAGCCGCGAGCACATAGCTAGTTAAAAATAATCATCAAGCTGGTGTTGAGAATTATACATTAGGTATACATATTCCTAAATAAACCGTTTCTACTTACAAAACCATAGTCAATGGTATGGAATGGGTAATAAATAATCTTGAAGAACGCGTATTAGTTACGTATATCGTACACTCACCCATGTCTCTTTTCTCATTTCATGATCGACGAATATCAGGTGTGTCGTTGCGAAGTACAAAGTTCCTTTTGATGGGTTCCGTAGATTGTACTTGTCCAATAACTGCACATTTTCCAGCTGAAAAATTCATACAAATTTCATTACCTTAAAACTTCCTGACTCGCGTATACCACTCAAATGACAATGTACTGAAATCACTAACTAACTTTAATTTTAACCCTGCCTAGGAAAGATTCAGTGTAGTAATAATGTGAACGACCACATTTCAAATTAACTTTATTAAAACGTTACATAACAGTAACTCCTCGACGGAAGCAGTACGATATCTAATTTCCTAACAGTCGTGTACTCTACGCCGAGAGTTTGTTCCGGTGTCCCAAGGTAAAAGCAAACAGCGATTCTAAATGAAAAAAATATTACTATAAAGATAACAGACCGTATTTGTTCCTTACATGCTGTATAAAAGCGCTCATGAAAGTAGATGAAACGAAAAAAAAAAAAGGCGTGTCAAGATCGTAGCAATTGGCAGGACGTAGTCTGTCTACCTCCATGGTGTGATAATGCTATCACTTTTAATTGTTCAGGTAAAGAGTATTCAATAACTCAAAATTCACTTTAAAATTTATTGCTATTAGGTAATTTTATTTTCTTTTATACTACCAACCTGCTCCGGTTTTATAAAAATACTAATTTTACTTAAGATACTAAAATATAGTCGGTTTTGAGTTTATCCATAACAAATAAAACATCAATATTACGTCTTTATATAATATAGTATAGTTTATATCATTTTTAGTTAACTAATAAATAATTATTAATTTGATTATATTTAAAAACGATATTATCATAATTATTCGCAAAATGAAAAAAGAAATAGAATTGGAAGGACAGGTTTAAATTAAGTATTAAGTACCTAAGGAAATTGCAGAGATAATGAGGAAGCGAGATGATCGTAATGAAGGTACATAAGTTTCTCAATGAGGAAAATATGTAAATGATAATTCTATTATCTTACAACAGAGACTTTCTCAAAGGAAATTAGACGAACCCCCCTAGGGGTTACACCAGTAAGGCTTACACCAGTCAAGCGAAGAAAGTTCACGATGAGTTATTTAGGCTATGGTAGCTGACTGTTTTAACAAATTATTGGGTAGCAACTTAGCAAGACAGGAAGACTATTCGAATCTCTCATGCAGTCAAGTACTTTTCAACTTATAAAGAGTGTATTTTTACATCTGATCATAATAAAAATTAAATACAGAAAAGGACTTACTGCAAATAAAATCCAAATTATTACAACAAAACATTGCTCTTTGAAAAGTAGTGTTTTTTATTGAAATAAAAAACTTATTGCCATCTATGGGAGCATATTTTTAGAAGGGTTTCGCATTTGTCTAGGTTACGTGATCGTATCAGCAATCAATATTTATTATTTATGTAATATGTACTACAAGATTGTAACTAACTAACGCTTGTAATATTTATTATCTTAGTTCATCCGAGTCGTCAAATTCAAAATAAGTTACCAATTATTTATTCTACATCTCTGAGACTAACAAACAAATTGAACCACAGTTTATATTGGAATAAAGATTATTTATCCGTTGATTGAAGATTGATTTTTAGGACATTAAACATTTCACTTTCTGTGGTTTGCTTTCCTAATTTTAGTTGGAGTTTTGACGCTATAGTGTTAAAATTATCAAATAATTATTAAAGTGATGAAAATGTTTATATTTTGGTAACTAAGTTTTTACTATAGAAGTAGTTATTCAATAATACATAACCGTAGCTATAAGCAAATACACGGAGCGATTCCAAAAATAGCGCAATATAACAAAAGGTAAAACTCAAACAACGAATAGCATTCTTCCTGTACAATAACAAAGAAGTTATTTAATAAGCAACATACTCAGAAAGAATAATTAATTTCCCACACATTCCTTCAAGGTATATTTAGGAAACATTATAAAAGCTGAAACAGTCTCTTTGGGGAGACGGGAACATATAATATTTTGTCACAAAACCGCCACGAGGCAGGAGACCTTATTATTTATGTAAATTTATTCTCTACGTAAACATATAATGTATTGTTTTCGTAGCCTGATATATTTATTTACTTTACAAAATTATTAGTATTACAAAGTCAAATAAACTTTGTATTTATTAAAACTGTAAACAACTGGACGTTTTCTTTTTGATACAATAGCTCTCAGTATTATTCGATACTTTGTGTATTACGCATTATGTTAAAGCGTTCAAACAAATGTAGGTATTCAACCAGCTTTGAGAAAAAAAAGGATGAAAGGAAAGACACAGTAATTAAAAATCCGAAGTTCCATATTTATATATAGGTACATTTTAGAGATGGATTCTCAACGTCTTTGTCCTAAGGAAATATTTGTCGACTATTTTATTCACCACTTACAACTCTTTAAAGACTTTATATATATATAAAAACTTCGAGAACAGTTGCGACCCGGCGTATGAGATGCATAGGTAACCTATATCTTGATACGAGTGAACTTCCATAGCCCCGTTTGATTTAAAACTCGATGAAACTAAAAAGCGACATTAAAAAGAGACAAGCACATACATTTATACGATTTAACGTGCGAAAGAATAAGATCGAATTTATTACAGTGTTTATTATATTTGCGCTCTCCTCTATGTGTGGTGCTTCGTAGCCTCTCCATTCTTGGCTTCCGAGAGGAAAAGGCGTCGTATATTAAATTTACTTTATATATATATATATATATATATATATATATATATATATATATATATATATATATATATATATATATATATATATATATATATATATATATATATATATATATATATTACATATGTACGATACTTCAAAGAAATTTAGCAATTTTTACTGGTACTACATTCAAAATTTAATTTATCTTTCGCGTTACATTACTTTTTTTATAAAATAAATTAAAATAGTTGTGGTTCCACTTTTTTAATATTAGTACAGACTGAATAGAGAGACAATCCATCAGAATCTTGTTTTCTAGATTTAATTACAACAAAATAAGTCATAGGTTCTGTTATGTACTTTGCGTGTAGTGTGCAAGTGCGTGATGTCCAGAGTGCTGCTAGTGCATGAAGTATCGCTATCGACGATAGGACAAGATAAGATAAGAGATTCCTCGTTTGGAGATCGAGGCAGGCCTTAGGTCGGGGTTAAAGGCGTTCAACCTTCATCCTTAAAGTACTTTGATCTCATTTTATCTGTCTCTGAAACACAATATGGCTTAAAATATATAGAAAATCAAGCTAACAACCGTAATAACAAAACGTCATATATAGGTAAACTAGCTGTGTGCCCCGCGGCTGCGCCCGCATTTCATATATTTTTTCACTGCGTAATATACTTTTTCTATTTTTTTTATGCGCGACTTTTTTCCTAAATATTTTGCTTTTAATATTAAGCAAAGATTTCTCTCACAAATTCAAATACCTGCTAGTAAGACTGTGCATTAAATTGGCTTTTTTTCCCAATCTTATGAGTTTTAATTTTTTTACGCAGACTCTAATTATTTTCGAAAAACAAAAGTATCCTAAGTTACGCGAAGTATTATAACTTCAGCTATCTAACAAAAAGTCCTATCAATTTTGTATATTCCCGTGATTTTGAGTACAGGTACCGTATATAAATTCATATCTATTTAGTAATAAAATTATTTTGACATTACAAACAGACATTATAATTTTATTTATTAGTATAAATACATATTTGAAGGTATCGAAGAAAAAGTCCACATTTAATCTGATAAACAATATGATTGATTTGTTTGTACCTAACATGATCTATTCAACGGTAACAATGAACAAAAGAAGTTGAACAAAGCTTTGTTACAATTTGACATTAACGTTCCGTTTCACTGACGCGAACGAGTACTTTCCATTACGCGCGACATCTTGTTTTATCATAGACAATGTAATGGATTTCGAAATTATTTTTCGGGGTCAAAGTTACATTTAATGAAGTAATATGAATTAAGATTAACCTTCAACGGAATAATACTTCGAATTAACAAAAACACTGTAATAATAATATAAATAAAATAAAAAATACTGTAGTAATAAGAAATAAAGTAAGTATGGTATTTATATTATAGAAATTATTTATCTTTAGAATTATCGAATTGACTGAAACAATTGATAAAAAAGATTAATAATGAAGGTGTATTATATGTTGTGTGTGTCAAATGCTAAGGATTGTAAATTGGAAATAGTATTTAAATACATATAAAGATTCGTCATAACCACAATGCAATAGGAACACATAGATAAGAAATAGAATAAAAATTGTAAATTAGAAATAAGATGAAAACAATAAAGCCACAAAATAAAAGTAAACCAAACCACCTGTAAGGGGACTAAATAAAAAAAAATAAAAAAATAACGTATAATAAAGTACTCGAAAGGCAAATTAAAAAAGAGGTTTTGGTAGCACCATAAAGACCAATGAATATAGAATTCTTAACTGTCGGGTTCGCGGTTAGGCATGCACCTAATAATAAAATTATCGAAATTCATATACATTTACCGATATAAATGTGATTAAGAAAATAATCTAAATAAATGTGTTAATTACATTCATCTCTTCTTTGGTGGATAAGCCCTTACCTAAACCCTGGTAAAGCTTAGCTAGGTTCAAATTTCGGCGGATTTTTTTTTACACTCACGTAACGGCCAAGCCGAGGTTCGTACCACTATGGTAATAATCCTTGTGATAGTTACCTCTTTGCGGCTGAATGCCTTCAGCACTCGCCCACAAAATCACGGTGAAGCTGTAAAGGTCCTTCCGATCAACAACATTAGCTTGATAGAAAAATAAATAAACGCTGGTATATTCCCTATCTCGTAGTATTAGTAATATCTGAACACAACACCAATGTACATACATATATATACAAGTATATAAACGGAAGAAAATTTCCTCAAAGTTCATCACAAATATATAATCTGAAAGCGTGGACCTTATTTGTATGCGTGAACGGAGTCCAATTTTATGTCAAGTCACGTCCAAACTTTTTTTATTGATTTCAACCCGAAGTAAATCCTCACTCTGAGCTTATATTCAGGGTCACGTTTATTATAAATATAAATGTTCCTCTCTATCATGTACGCATTTGAAAGCCGCTAAAAGGGAACACAGCAGCCTTTGATATCCACTCAATACAACCTTAATCGTGATATAATACGGTTTTTTCTAAGTACCTCCTTGAGAATATTCACATTGTTAAATGTACAAAGGAGGTTTAGAATATATTAAGCGTTGTATATTTTATAATATATAGGTCTAGGTATATCATTAAGGATAAAATATACGAAATGTTTGTAGACAAAGGTTTTTTTTGGATTTATTGAATTATTACAAAAAGACGTTACGAAGGCCATAACTATGTGTATCGGCTAGCTAAAAATAAAATAAAAAGGCGAAGAATGTATCACATATGAAGTGCATGAAGAATTAATCAGGTGTTAATACTTACGGATCATGAGAAAATAAAAAATAGATGGAAAACATACTTTGGAGAATTGATGAATAAAGAGAATTATTGCAAAGGAATGCTTTAAAATGACAAAATGAACATGGGATTGGTAACAGAAATAAGTCGACGAAGTCAATACGGTTGTAAGTGGAATGAAGAATGGGAAAGCGGTAGGACCAGGTGGAATACCAGTGGAAGTATGGAAGATATTAAAATTGGATGGATGGCTGTGGCTGACGATATTCTTACATTCTTACGATAAATTGTTACAAGAAGAATCTATACTCGAGCAATGGTGCATAAGCTACCTCGTGCCCATTTTTAAAAACAACAGGAATGTGCATGAATGCTACAGTTATCGGGGAATAAAGTTAATGTCACATAGTATGAAAGAATGAGAGAAAATAATTGAGCTACGTCTGCGAGAAGACAGTGCTCAAAAGTATTAAAGCGGAGAATGAAAAATGTCCAAGAAAATTCTATTCACGTACCTAATATAAATCTATCTAGAAAGAATAGATAACGCCTTTGATAATAGGACGTTAATTTATGAACTCAAAAAGTTTCACCCTAATTATTAAAACAAGTGCGCTGTACCCGATCGATAGTTATAGAGCAGTGGTCGTCACACTTTTCTGGTCACAGGCCACACAAGTCGATGTAAGGTACCACTGCAGGCCGCACTTTAATGGATTAGGTAGTTGATACCATTAGTTGACTTAGATTTAGATTTTGTATAACAATAACAACCTTTTTTTTTTTGACGCGGGGAAATGCTTTTACGCACTACCCTTACCTTTTAGTACCTTACCTTATTGCATTAGTGAGACCGGAGTCCCCCAATGCAATATGTAAGAGGATAACAATAACAACCTATGAAGTCATTTTTGGCAACTTAATTAACTAAATATTCATTGATTTCAAAGCAACTAAAAATATATTTTGAAATTTATTATTTAAAAAAAAAAATTAAAATAATTGAAGATGATCGGGTTGTAGAGCTAAAATGAAGTGTTTATTAGTGAAGTTGTTTTCTGGAATTTCGTGGATGACAAAATTGTTTGCTACATCGCGGGCCGCAGTTTGACGACCACTGTTATAGAGTATCGTTCATAAACTAACGACTAGCTGTACCCACGGATTAGAAAAAAAAGGAATAAGTATGTACTATAAAAGACTAACTTACTGACCTAATTATGATATCATAATTATTTACTTTCATTAAAGGTTATCGTTGTTAGCCGCCAATGCAAGATCAGTTTTTAATTCGATTAATATCATAAAAGCGGACATTACGGTTTAAATACCAAAGTCAAGATTTACGATATTGTCAATTATTTGTACATAATAGTAGATAGTTTAAGTATTGTAAGCTTGTGCCTTTTTTTATTAATTTAATTATAATTAACTAAATAATTGTTAATCCATCGTCCTTACTAGGTACTAGCTGTAAGCTGTGTACCCGCAGCTACGCTCGTGATTAACACATTCGTAATATAGTTCGCACATTAAATATATGTACATTAAACGAATATAATAGCATACAATAAATAATAACATGAACAATCTGTATTCTATATTTTAACTATAAAATATAATTCTTAATAAAAGAACTGATAATGCAATAACTCCGTTTCACTTTACTACTATTGGACGGTGTAGGGAACTGCGTTCGAAATAAAGTTTCGTTACAATGTTTAAATATTTTATGCTATTCGACCTTTTCCTTGCATTGTTGGCACCATCTTGTTTCATTATTTTTAAACTAAACATTAATATTTAACTAGACATAACAGTCCCAAAATTGTTTCACAGTTACATACAATTTCAATTCCAGGTAAACGCTTGCTGTCAACTGTCAAGCTTTAATTTCCAGAGAACACGAAAATGAAAACACCTACAGGGTTATAACAAAATTTGTTAAAACAATACATACTATAATGAGTTGTATATAATGTCGTACGTATGTCAAAGTACATAGTAATTATATTTAATACGATCAGATATTTTAATGGTTATTATAAAATTTAGTTAAATATTTAATGAAATACTAGGTGTGTGCCTGCGGCTGTACCCGCGTTTAATATATTTTTCACTGCGTAATGAAGTTTTTAATTTTTTTATACGGAACTCTAATTATTTTCCTTTTTTTATTATTAACATTGATCAACTGTATGTTTCACAAATACAAATACTTGCCACCAAAACTATGCATTAAATCAGATTTTATTCAAATTTGTATGAGTTTTCATTTTTTTAGGCTGTACCCTAATTATTTTCGAAAGTAGCCTAAGTCACACGGGAGTAACTGCAGTTATAAACCAAAAAAAAAGTCCCGTCAAAATCGGTCCAGCCATTCCGGAGATAGTCGGAACAAACAGTCAGACACAAACATTTTAAAAATTGTGTTTTTGGTATAGGTTTCGTATATAAATTCACATTTATTCACACTATTTACTAAATACAATTAGTTTGACATTACAGACACTCCAATTGTGTTTATTAGTATAAATAAAATGGAGTTATTATTAAATCATATACCTATATAAATTCTATTGACGTTAAATATAATAGTAAATCAAATAAAAATATAAATAAAAACAGGGAAGTCAACGGATCGAAAAACAAATATTATTAAAATTTGTACAGTACGGTCAGTGTACAGTGGCAGCTGTGAAATTACAATTCTTCAAAATTCTACGCATGTATTCTCAAAACCGTTCATATTATGCTTGTTGCCTAGTTGTACGACACAGAACAATCCTACATTACTATTTCAAAGTTACAAATCATCGATATTTATTGTGCAACTATCACTTCAATAATACGCACTCTTGATATTGGATCTAGAAAAGACCTTTCTGTCGTGTGGATTGTAGCAAGTGGAAGGATTTAGTATATGTCTTATGGGAGGGTATTTTCTAATAATACCCGCCTGCGTAGCTACCACCCTCAAGTTTGAAAACCTGTCGCAAAATACCGATATCTGTGTTCCGTCATCATCACTTGAGAACCAGTACTTTAGGCTTAGTATGTTTACCATCCTAGAGCACATCGTCATTTAATATCAGGTGAGATTGTGGTGAAGCACTGAGCCTGAACCGTATAAGAAATGTGTGTTGTCGGGGGAACCCCGTCAGGAACGAATTCTTAGTTAAAACAGAAAAAGAAAAACAAAACCCGCCATCTCTTATTTCTAGTACAATAATAGTAGTATACAAAGAAACAGCTATTTACATGAATAATAATAATATGATACAATAATAATAGCAAACTGTAATAATAATAACAGTCATCACGTAGACTGTACATTAGAAACTGTATAGCCATCATACATAGACAATACATAAACGGGAAAAAACAAAGAAATATGCGTCAAGTATACCTATAATAAATATTATTTGCTTAGTGTCTGAAATTCGATCAAAATATTTATTCAAAAAATCTTTCATTTGTAAAAATAATCTATTTCTCAATATGCTATTTAAATAACTTTAAAGTACGTCAATATTAAACAAAAGACATACAGAGAGAGAAAATATTCTGAAATGTTTTATGATTGACTACATATTTATATATAGATAAATTTTATGTAAAATAAACATTAAAAGTGAGATATTTGTACAGAGTTATGAAAAATGGTATGTATCGTAAAATATTTAAAAAAAAATACGTACTCGGATGGACTCTTTACTTTCGGTTAACAACCGAAAGCGCTAAACAATTGCGCCACGGAGGCGATATATATTTTGCTAAAATTTAAATACAGCTACAATAATCTTATGCTTCTTTTTAACATTATGGACGTTTTTTTGCTGGCTAGGGTACCCCTCCGCAACGACCCATAAGGAACTTTGTTCGAATACGAGAGAGATACGATGTTAGATGTATTGATATTTAAAATGTGTATTAGCAATAAAACTTTCTTCTAAAGGAAGCAATTTTGAACACCAATTAACTAACCATATTCGATTGATGAGAATACAGGTAGTCTGAAAGTTTCAGAAAAATTTGAGGTCAGCTATAAAATAATAATTCTAAACCAAGAAATATAATATTGATTAGTAGCAAAAACCGATTACGCAACCGAAAGAATCGGTTTCACTTCAATACCTACCTAGACCACCCGTCCGCAACGAAATTGTTTCATTCTTACGGTTAATATTTTATACTTTTCGACCTTTTCCCTCCATTATTGGAACCACTTTATTTCGTTACATAAATAAACTACGGGCAAAGTAGAGCTAACGGATCCGGGGCGATTTTGTTTAGAACGATTTCCGGTAACTGTTGTCGGATATAATTAATGGTTGTAATACTGAACGAATTTGTTCAATGCGCACATGAATGTTTCATAGAAAAATATAAAATATGTGTGTAGTGGGTGGATGACAGGTACCCAAAGTTCTTTTATGTATTCCTGACAATATGTATGCAAAAATGATGCTCACAATAAAATTTCAAAAATGATTAAATACAATATTCTTTAAAGGCATGGCTAGAAAATTTTACACAAACAAATAAACAGAAAAAAAAAACGAAATTATTTATACAGGAAAACAACAACTTTTGCTACATAAACAATATACCTTTATTAGTTTATTTGAGCCTACCTACGTTAAATTTTACCTAGCCTAACCTCAACCCCGTATGAATTTTGTATGTAGCGGGTACCCAAATTATTTATGCGTCGGGCTGATGTTCCGAGCTTATGTTAAAATGTTTGAAATGGCAAGGGAGCTGTTTTAACGTAAGTATGACTTAAGGTATGCGAAGGGTTGCTAACAGCTATAAAATTTTAATATTATTCAGACTTATTTAAGATTTATCACAAAGTCCACTACCGATAACTACATCGTGTTTTAATAGCAGTAAAAGACCGGTCGTCGTGGAGATCTTTGGGGGAGAACTATTTACAGCAGTGGACGTCTTTCGGTTAAATGGATGGATGGATGGAAAACAAGTAACTCAAATTTAATGCGAAATAAACTAGCTGTATCTCCGCGTAACTCTTAGGCCACATTCATGTCTAGTATTAAAAGTTACAACCAATGAAGTTGCGCTCTGTTTGAAACATAAAAGAGACGTAAGAAACGTAACCATTCCTTGTACAAAAGTAACTTGGCTGAATTAAATACCAAAAGAAACCATATGTGTGCGTATTCACAACGTCTCGCCTGCAATGCGACACAGTCCCAATATCTCGGATGTGGATATTCGCAGCGGCCGGAATTTTGAATATTCCTTCGAGAGTGTTATCTCCATAACATCTCAGAATCCTAAACAGGTTAAGGTCCTAACTTTAACTTGATTAAAGGGCATAAGTTCGGTCGTTTATGGAATACTGTACGCATTTATATAAAAGGTGTTCTAAATACCTGCTAAATATTGCCGGACAGCATGTAGAGACGGACTATCCAAAATACTGACACTAGTAAACATAAGCTTCTTCAGCTACGAAAGAACATTACCTATCGTTTATAGTCTATATCATGGTGAGTATTGTAAAAAGCTATTTACACACGTTGTAACTTTGTACCACATTTTGTAACCACAGATATACACAGTTCCATCCACCTTGGCACGAATCGATATTCAATTTTTCCAAAAAACTACATAAAATAGTTGTTTTTTTTTAACATTATATAGGCTCAGTGCTTTGACCACAATCTCACCTGATGTTAAGAGATGGCGTGGTCTAGGATGGTAAACACACTAAACCTAAGTATTGGTTCTAAAGTGATGTTGCCGGAACACACCTATTCGTATTTCGCAACAGGTTTTCAATCTTAAAGTTGGTAGCTACTCAGGCAGGTATCATTAGAAAATGTTAGAAAATGCCCTACCACCATGCTGTGGTTTCGTTACAATGTTTTCCTTCACCGAAAGCTCAGGCCGATTTTAGAGTTGGATAGGTGGGAACGAACCACGTCGATTGACGTGGAATCCGGCAGCAATACCCACTGAGCCAACGTCGCTTCAAAAAATTATTCTTTAATGAATAATTCTATGCAAACAAATTAAATCAAAAATAATAATTCAGTGCCTTATTGTTGAGATAGATTGGCTGTGATGGAAATGCTAAATGATTTATTTCTCACCGTAGTAACTTGCTTAGGTTTATAAATTGTTTTTGAAACAAATATTTACGACGTTTAATTGGAAGAAATTTAGTACCTGCTGCGTATAAATAAATGTATCGTAAACTGAGCTCGCGTCGTATCTGTTATTGAATTTGATGTCTTCAGAATAACATTACAGTAATGTCCTGTTTATCTTTGCGTGACTTGGATACTCTTAAGCCATGAGTGAGATCCACTTTTTTATTCAGACAATTCCTATAGTCTTTGTACAGGAAAAAGCTACAATTAAAAAAGTAAGAAAAAGCAATATTGAATAGCAGAAACTATGAAAGGAAACTTGTGCCATAAGACCACTGACAGTTATATGAGTGCCCTTGATTTTTACAAGTTAGCTAAGCTACCATTATGCTTGTATTTTATACTAGAGTAAGGTCGGTTATAGAAATTTGAGCATAATTATAATTGAATATTTGAAGAAAATGAATAATGTTTCCAATTTTTTTTTTATTGATAACTTATTTATATGGTTAGGCCCTTAGCTATTAAACGAACAAAATTTGTTATAAAAAAAAAAAACACGAGAATAAAAATCATACTGAAACGTTTTTATGTTTGCCTATTTATATATCTTTTCTCACACTTCCTTCACACAAACCTTCAAACACCTGACAAACTCTTGAGGACAAAATTAAAAGTTCGTCGTAAAATCTCCGCACTCGTAAACCCAATCTCTTAGATTAGAGTCGGTCTTGCGAGCACAAATCCGCTATGAGTATTTTATTTTACTGGCATCTGAGTATATCACATCAATTCAAGCTTTACGATGATACTTGAAGACTTTATGTTTTAAGTTCTAAATACGACGCGACACTTAAGACATAGCATCCATGTAAAACTGATCAATTACCAACCATCTCTTTACCGTGTAGTCATTACATTACAATTAACGAAACTCATGGATATATTTTACTAACGTTTGCTGTTTCACAATTATCTGAAACTTCATGATACTAAAAACGCAAATATTGTAAATTTAGTTTATTTATTAAACGCCAGGTCTGTGCTCGACCGGTTCAAGAAAACCTTTAAAGAAAACTTTTATTAATAAAATTACATTTTTAACATTACCAAAACAAAGATAAAGTTGAACTCACCGGTAGAAAGTTCACAAATTATTCTATCATATATTTATTAATTCATTTATAAACTGAAGAAACCTATTTTTAAATTATATATTACTAAAAAAAAAACTTTAGGTAGAAATAATCTAAAAATATTTCGTTCTTGTTTTCCAGAACGTTAAAGTCGACACTCGACATTTAAGGTATAAAAAGGATACCTTTTACACCGACCGTCGTCAAAAGAACGATGATAAATGACATATATCTAGAGCAAATGGAAAAAAATAGCTAAGTATAAATTTCTTTGTACCAATACGTCTCTACGTTTTGACAGAGATCCTACGTCATTAGACTATTTGTAAAGCGAGAGAAAAATGTTTGAAGCGATGATGGCCGCAGCGGGTATTTCGGCCGGATTCCGCGTCAATCGACGTGGGTTCGATCCCCACCTATCCGAATCAAAAATCGGCCTGAGCTTCTGGTGAAGGAAAACATCGCGAGGAAACCATAGGATGGTGGTGGTTAGGGGCATTTTCTAATGATGCCCGTCTGGTAGTTACCACTCTCAAGTTTGAAAACCTGTCTCCAAATACCAATAGGTGTGTTCCGCCAGCATCACTTGAGCAACAGTACCTCTAGGCTTACTGTGCTTATCATCCTGGATATCATCACTTTACATCAGGTGAGATTGTGGTGAAAGCACTGAACCTATACCGTGTAAAAAAAAAAGTCTAAGAACATTGTGTAACATAGAAAAAAAAAACTCATTTTACGAAGCAACTTATCTCATAGGGTTGTTAATTCGTTACGCCATTTATTTATTTATTTTCTAATAAATAAAGTAACCATACGATGTTGTTCACTAAAATTTACTTTTTTTTTTTTTTAGATAAACTAACATCTATATTTGATCTAACACAATTTTTACAAAAAAAATCACATACCTCAAAGAATGGAATAATATCACTGTTCAAGAAATCTAATGTAATTGTCATATTTAATTCATTTATTGGTGTTTATTCCATACTCTTGGGAGTCACAAGAAAAATAAAATTATATAAAGCATACATTTATTCTACCTTTTTTTTGGTAGTTGCTTTTTCTTCTTAGCCTGTACGTTTTTGACACCGGTTTTCATATTCCCTCCAAGAATTTTCTGCAAGGGCGACAAACAGTGATCAGCCATATTGAGTAGTTGTCCACGACGATGAAATAAAGCGTCCACAGCTCTTGATAAGCATACTTCGAGCGCATCAGATGCTTTCAACAATGCGTTACAAGTCCTCAAAGCTTCTTGCACAGCGTAACGCCCACCTTCAGTGAACAACTTGATATGAGAAATGAAACGAACGTTAGAAATGCGAGCCTCTTGGATACGATATTCCAACTGTCTCTTATATTCATTAATTGCTGCATCGAGCGACTTTTCATAGAGGTCTCGATGTTTAGTCAATCGAAGTGCATAACTGCTCATTTTAAGCCTCTTAATCTCCGGATCCAAAGGATCTTGCTTTAGCAGTGTATTCATCCCGGAGAACATACGATCGATCCATTGGCAAAGGGGATATAAATTTGGTGAATCTATAGATAAAAATTGTGTTGATTCTTCAAGCAAACAATCAATAAGATTATAAATGGCTTTTAAATGAGAATTAAGGCGTCTTTCGTGATAATTTAATTCAAATAAGCGTCTATCACGAGCTGCTTTTACACGTTCTGATCGAATGCTATGCGATAGTAATTTTAATGAATAACGCATATGTAAAGCCGAAGCACGTTCTTCTACCCAAAGTTGAGCCTGATGGCGTAACTCTTCTGGAACTAGAGATACGTTGCTTTCAAATGATTCGAGGAAACCATTCCTCCAGTTCCGTAGAGCGACTTCTTGAAGTTCAGTTTGTAATATTGCACGTGTTACGGGTGAACATAGTGCTTTAATTCGTGTCGACCTCGGTGAAGTCACACCGGATTGACTTAGTCTATTCTCAGAGGGATAAAGTGACGTATGGTGATATTGTTCTAAGAAGCAATTAAACTCTGAAAGTAATATTTTAGACAAATACGAAGGTAAATTCATGAAATCTTCAAGCCGACTGAGTTCTGCTTCGTTGTGTTGAACATACATTTCTCCTATGCGGTCAAGCATTCTCAAAACAATTTCAAATTGATGTTGTGCTTTATCAGTGTCTGATGAACAAAGTAATTGTTCAAAAGCAACATTAAAGGCCACCTCGTTTGCAAATTGGATCATATCATTGCTAGTAAAAAGATCTTCTACTGCCGCCATAGTCAGTTTTTTGTGCATGAGCTAAACGTAAACATATGTGCATCCCATAGATGGCCTGCATCAAACAATATTTGATATGTATCTTTAAAGCGTTCCCCTAACGATAATAAACTTTTTTGCATATTCAATAACTCAGTATTTGCAATTGTATATATATCTTTTGTTTGTTTCTTTTCTACGATAGTTGACAGTCGGGTGTAAAGTCAATTTGACATTATTTTGTAACTCCTCAGGTTCATATTTAAACAACTCTTTATCGAAAAAGACATTGGAGTTGATAAGATTTGTTTCTAATACACTTAAATTATCAGAAAAATTAGTAAAGACCTTTAAAACTGCATCTTTATATGCTTGTAATAAAAGAGAAACACATTCATTGAACTCTTCTACGTTGCCCAAAATCTTTTCTATTGATGGTTCGGAAGAATCGCGTTTTCTTTCCATAGTACTCGTAGTTCGGATTTGCGAAAACTTCTCCTGTCTAAACAAAGAAGCGGGCGCTACGACCACGATTTATCAATCGTAAACCTGCTCCGAGGCACAATTGATTGAGTCTTGACCGTGTTCGAACAACGCTTTCGTCTGCTTGAACTCTTAATTGCATCTCTAACTCTATGTAAGCTCTGGAGTTACTCAGCAATTGTTGGTTAATTTGATAAATACGTTCATCAAAATCACGTAATAAATCTTTAGGAGTAAGGTAACCCACAGCAATCAACTTTTGAAACTGATCGCGAATTAAAATACGAAGAGTATCAGCACGTTCTCTTTCAATAATTGCAGCCTCACATTTGAATGCTGCTAAACTCTGTATACGCTGTTGATACATTTTACTAATACTTTTTAAAGCTTCATTAAGATTGTCTTTGGATAGAGAATCTTGGCCTCTACAGCTTTGTTCGATAACACAATCTATGTCTAGTTGATTCTGTTTTATTTGAACTAACAACATCTCCACAAGAGCTCTAACTTTAGTATCAGCATTAGCATTTAAATTAACCGCGTTATCAACAATATCTTTAAGAACCTTTTTGTGACCTTGTTCTTGTTCCCTCAAATAATTTGTAAGAATTGGTCCGCCTTGCTTTGGGATCCAGGTTTCTGGTAAAGCAGCCACATCAGCGTCATCTTTAGCGCAACCTGCTTGAGCGATATAATTAATCTTTGCAACTTGCGAACATTCACATTTTAATATGTTTTTGTTATTCAACATGTCAAAGACATTGATTAATGGAATATGTCAAAATTTGAAAAAGGTATAAAATATTTTTATAAATTTTGATAATCTCCGAAATTATTAGTCTTTTGAAAGAAATTTAAGGATAACCCAAAGAGGCGAAATTGCGATTATCTATACTCTATAGCTCTATTCTAATAAATAAAATTGAAGTATCCTTTTGTAATGTCATAATAATATTTATTACTAAATACATATGTATGTATATACGATACCTACATCAAAAACACAATTGTGTCTGTCTTTATATTCTGAATAATCTCCGGAACGGCTGGACCGATTTTGAAGGGGCTTTTTTGTTAGATAGCTGAAGTTAATCCACGTGACGTACCCTACGTTACTTTTGTTTTTCAAAAATAATTACCGTTCCGTATAAAAAAATTTAAAAAGCAGTGTAAAAAATTAAACATCACGGGCGGGCACACAGCTAGTTTTATAATAAAAACTACTTTATCAAAGAATGAAAAAAATCTTTCATTTTTTCTTTTAATGTAATCTTTAAGCAGTGTATATTATCCAATGATAAATATTCTATTTATTAACTAGTTGTTTTCGTACGCATATCATATTTTGCATACTGCACAATTCTTCACTACATAAAAAAGTTTCCAAACGTTTCGTATTTTTTGTTCAGACACTAAACTATTTTTAGTACTAACAGAAAGCAAAAGATATTTCTCACAAATTTAAACACATGCCAGTAAAACTGACCATTGAATCGGACTTTGATCATAATTTCAGTTTTTTTTTTTCTAAAATAAAAGTAGCCTAAATTACTCCATGTATCAGCTATCTGTCATAAAAAGTCCTATCAAAATCGATTCTTCCGTTTCGGAAATTAGCCGAAATAAACAGACAGATAAACATTTTAAAAAATAATTTTCTATTAAAGAACCGTAGTCATAAGTATTTAGCATAAAGATCTGTTATTTTCATATTACAAAGAGACGCTTCAGTTTTATCTGTTTGTATATATTTATTCAATATATACATATAACAAATAAATGAAACAGAAATTAAAATAATTACATTGTTTACAGACAAACAACTCACAATATTCTTAGAAATCATTTAAAGTTAAAAACATTGAAACTTTAGTGAAAGAACCTAAGAAATAACAACAAAGAATTTATCGGTACCTGTAAAGTTTTTATAAATTCAAAAGTAATTGAATGAATCCCTTGTTAAATTGAAAAAAAAAAACTCGGATTGTGTTGTTCAAGCGAAAACGATTCTTGCTTTGTTGTGAACTTTTATACAATCGAGAGATCGAGACTTATATAATTAGACAAGAAATTGAATCTTAACAATACTGTTGTGAAAACGTTACTTGACGTAATAAGGTTAATGTTTGGGTAAGGGAGCGTTACAATATTACGAAAGCATCGATTGGGGGAGGTTTACGGATTGCTTGCTTATATTTGATGACGGTGGGTCTAAATGATGATTAAGTAAGCAGAGATGGCTTTACAAATGTGCCGCCTATATGCTGAAACAAATTGCCCCCTATCCTATGTTTATTGAAAAATTAAAAATAGGGAATCCATCCACTCAACCGAAAGACGCCCCGGACGGACATAGGTCTCCCCCAAAGATCTCCACCACGACCGGTCTTTCGTCATCCGCAAACCAGCGGATTCCCGCGACCTTCACCAGGTCGTCGGTCCACTTTGCGGAGGGTCTACCCACAGTACGTCTTCTGCTGCGTGGTAGTCATTCGAGAACCCGTTGGCCTCATCGGACATCGGAGCTGCGAGCAATGCCCCCAGCCCACTGACACTTAAGTTTAGGAATTCCTCAGGGTAATGTCGGTTACTTTGGTTCTTTTCCGGATCTCCTCATTCCTGATTCGATCAAAATAGGGAATAAAATACGAACTTCAAACGCTACGCAACTGTTTATAAGAATCTCCGCCACCGCACTCAACCGCCGTAACCATAGTGTATTATTTTATATGGTGACACCCATCACCACACAAAACAAGTAGAAAGACTTTTCGCCTTTTTGACAAATTAATTAAAAATAGAATTTGGCGAGACTGATATTTCGTTTTAAGTGGCACCATAAAAGTTATAAGCAATGTTTACCTATTAATTTTGTTTCTTTTTGTTCAAAATTATGCCAATGCTTACGTAATCATGGACGGGGAGTAAGAGTTTTCCTTACTATTGTTAACAAGGAGAGGAAGAGGGTCAAAAAGTCCAAAATTTGCTTATGTAATACCTAAACAGCGCCTAAAGGACGGACGTAGTGAGAGTGAAGAAAGAGATACAAATAAAAAATTCACGCTGTAGTTATTTACCAGACAAAATTACTTTCTCTTCTTTCTGGTATACATATTCGTTCTTGAAGAAGTATGCGCAAGACTATTTAAGAAAATGTGTGTCACACATATTTTTAATCTCTTTCTCGGTTTCTGATATCTCTCTCCCTTGCTTGTCTTAGATTCTTTAACTAAAGAGTATCGAAATAAAGACTATAAATATCGAATCTTAACTTTTCGACTGAGATCGAACCAGAAATAAAAACGGGTTTTTCGACTGATTTGACACCGACACTGATTTGACACTTTACGAGAAGAAAAGGATTGAAATTTCTGCTTTCAGTAGTAGCCATTCAGTAGCCTACTGAAAAAAGGAATGAGATCGCATATAATAAAACCGGCCGTTAAAGTATCCAATGTGTAATCTAACCTTGTCATTTTGACGTTCTACTTTGTACCTATGGATGCCAAAAAATAACAAAATGGAAAAAAAAACTTCCCCTTAAAATTCATCACCCATCAAACTTTATAAAGCGCATGATATCTCTAACGATATTTTATGAAAACCCTCGTATGTTATAAAATAAAATGGCACTTAGCAAGTATAAATATTTCATGAGTTCATAAATAAACCCACGTCACTCCGCCACCCTGTGTTCCGTGCATAGATACTACTTACCTGAAACAATAAAAAATTATGTCAATAAAGTGATAAAATGACACTGTGTTATGTAGAAAATACCTTTTTTTTTCGAAGGGAATGGATTTACGCACTTGCTGTCCAGCCTTTTTTTTTTTTTGAAGGGGGGAAATGCATTTACGCACTACCCTTACCTATTGCATTAGTGAGACCGGAGTCCCCCAATGCAATAGGTAAGGGGGCACGGAGGAACGAGCTCCGTGCCAGTGTGGGACTCACCCGGGCGTGAAGCGCCCGGAAATACCCACTAAAACCCCCCGGGGCCGTCCGTCGCATTTGGGATGGGGGCGACAAGGGGTGGCTTTCGCAAGCACCGCGTCGCATTTGCTGTCCAGCCTAACCCAAAGGGACGTACCCCCCAGGAAAGGACTGGATCCGACGGTGTGTGACAGTCTCTCACACGCAAGATACCTACCTAATTATTGTATTATGTATTAGATGAGGTTATGTTTGTATTTAGACAATTTTTTTACGAAAAAAATATAAAATAATATAGGGGAATAGCTACTACGCCCAAGACTTCGTTCGCGTTTCATCTATAAAAAAATTATTAAATATACCAAATTGTGAATCTAAGCCATTTTCGAATCCTCAGGAATAAATTTCATTAAAATCAGTTCAGCCGTTTAGGAGAGTTTAGTCACATAAACACGCACAGAAGATTTATATATATATATATATATATAAAGATTAAAATTGTGTTTCTTTGTCAAAACTATAAAATATATAGTAAGGAATAAAATTATTAATTCTTGAATTGAAACAGTGAGAACATAGAATAAAAATATAGAATATTATTCGGATCAGAACATAACGGCAATGTGAAATTGTGAAAAGCAATGGTTTCGACACACAACGGGCGGGTCTGTACGCCAGCGCGATTTTACTATAGAAGAGGTCGCGCTCGGCTCGCGTCGCGGTCGCTGTGATGTGACATAATAGAGCTGGCATCCAAATCCGTCCTAACATAAAGAACCTAAAGAGCATAAACTGAAAAATTGTATTAAATAGTAAAGCTACCAGGTAAGAAAAGATAAAATATAAATCCAATTTAGATGTAACAAAAAGTATGAGAAAACATTTTCCCATTCACACCAAGTGCCGAATTCTACGTACCATTTTTGCTCATTCATAAGTGCCATTATTTCTTATCATATGCAGGATGGAAAAAGCATGAAACAGTTACTATGGACACATATTTTGTAAATGTTAAAAACATATTTAAAATTACGACAAAAATATGCTACAGTTATTATCGCAATTAAAATTAAAATGTTGGAGAAAAATTTGAAAATCATATTAGAAATGGCTAAATTAATATTTATCAAAAAATTGGGCAGCTAAGATCCTTAGAGTTCATTCTAGAACGAAGCGTTGGACGACATCCAAAATCAGTATTTGATTAACCGCTTCTTGGTTATTTCAGCGTTGTCATTGGATTTTCAAGTAAAAGAGGTATTACAAGGGCACTGTGCCCTTTCTTGTTATGGGAAAGAACATTATTAATATTAAAACGAAACAAAATAAATGTTTTTCTTTACCTTTACGAAATGTTAGAATCAATAAAAAATGTTCCGGATTAATGTGATTAGCGTAAATTTAAATAAGATTCTTTATTCATCATACTCCTTTTTTAAACGGTATAAGCTCAGTGCGTTGACCACAATCCTATCTGATGTTAGGTGACGATGTAGTTCAGGATGGTAAAAACACTAAGCCTAAGTTCTCAAGTGATGCTGCCGGAACTCACCTATTGGTATTTGGCGACAGGTTTTTCAAACTTGAAGATGGTAGCTACCCAGACAGGGATTATTAGAAAATGCCCTACCACCATGTTATTGGGTTCCTCACGATGTTTTTCCTTCACCAAAAGCTCAGGCTGGTTTTAGAGTTGGATAGGTGGGCTCGAAAAACTGCGTCGATTGACGCGGAATCGAACCGAACCATCCACTGTACCCATCATCTCTTCAAAAACTCCTAGCGTAATCTCAAATACTAAACGTATAATAATTATTATTACGAAGCAAGAACTAACTCTAATAGTGGCCAAGATTGTATTAACCCCTTGAGCATTAACCTGGCGTTTACGCCAACTTTCCATTGTATTCCTATTGTCTCATTTTTATGAACATATTAATGAAAATCTTCAACACAAGCTAAATGTGCATACTGACATAAAACTACATTAGTACTAAATTATCTTGAAAATAAAGTCAGTTGAATTTACCCCGAGACAGACCGTAAAGTATGTACCACATGTATGTAGCAAACAGATTGAAACTTTGTCCAGGATTTACGACTAAAAAACCGCAATGTATCTCGGTTACAATACATTATGGCTTAGTATAAATTTTCCTTAATAAAATGTACCAATCTATTCGCTATTTAGGTATTATTCTATACACTACACACGCATGTTACTCATACTAATAAATACAATTGAAGTGTCTGTTTTGTAATGTCATTTTTTTTTCATAAACATGATTCATATACACGATACCTATACCAAAAATCTGTCTGTCAGGGGTAACCTCCGGAACCGCTAGACCGATTTTGACTAAACTTCTTTTGACAGATAACTGAAATCACTCTGCGTTACTTGAATTTTTCTAAAATAAATAGTTTTTTTTCGCGTAAAAACAAATAAAATATAATAATGAATAAAATCCGATTCAATGTACAGTTTCACAGGCAGTTATTTGAATTTGTGAGTATATATAATTTGTGAAATATATTTTGTGCTTCCACCTAATTAAGAATATATATTATATATATATATTTTTTTGTAAAAATAATTAAGGTTCCATATAAAATAATTGAAAACTATTTTACGTAGTAAAAACATATGAATCACAGGCGCAGCTAGTTAGTTAGTTAGCTAGCTAGTTTTTTTTGTTTAAAATCATGAGTCGTCGACAAAAACTAAGTACACAGATAAAGTAAAACTAAAGTAAGTATTAACATAATTTCTTTAATATAAAAATAATAAAGTATATCAATTTCAGGACAGTGACATTTTTTTCAGGCTCAATGTTTTGACCACAATCTCATCTGACGTTAAGTAACAATGTGGTCCAGAATGGTAAACACACTGATCCTAGAGGTACTGGTTCTCAAGTGATGCTGCCGGAACTCACCTATTGGTATTTGGCGAAAGGTTTTCAAACTTGTAGGTGGTAACTACCCAGGCGGGCATTATTAGAAAATACCACCACGCTATGGTTTGCTCAAGATGTTTTCCTCACCGAAAGCTCAGGCTGATTATAGAGTTGGTTAGGCGGGCTCGAACCCGCGTCCATTGTTGCGGAATCCGGCCACACTATACACTGTGCCATTACCGCTGCCAATTCTTACGTTTTCATGAAGGCCATAAAAGCTTTACCTAATATTGCTTACAGAGGAGACACGGGTCTAAGTTTTTGCTTATGTAAATACTTGCAAGACCCCAAAACAGTCATGCTTGACTGAATCGAAACTTCCATACAAAGATTAAAAATCATGTTATTGTAACATGCTTCCATCCACGCAACACTCGCTTCCATCAGTCCGGTTCTGAGAAGCAATAGATTTCCAACACTTTCCTCTTAACCGCTGTCGCTGTACGAAACTGGGACGGTACATAAGTTTTCCAGAGTTCATATAAGCCAAACAGGACACCGACTTATAAAAGCGTGGACATACGCCAAAGTTTCCCCTTGATGAACGACTACGACAGTTAATTTAGAGTTTACTATACGGGTTGTGCAGAGATTCTTGTTCAATTCTACAAAACCTTAAAATTTGAATTAAATCAAGTTGATTGACACAATTATTATTCACTAATGAAAAAAAATTGTAACTACTGAATTTATATAATTTACTTCTGTGTATCTAGCCGTCACATTTTTCATTCATTATTTTTATATTACATATATCAAAACAGTTATGACTGTCCGTACGTTTTAGGATGTAGATATATTTTCTGACCACATTAAAAGCATTTTTAATGGCTTAACCCAGTTCATCTTAATGCCCTTGACAGCTTCACCGGACTTTTGACACGAGCGCTTAAGGTCGACAAATGGTAGCGCAAGGGCATCAAAATCGTACGATACGGAGCTCAGGCTGAACTGCTTTTACAACATTCCACGGTATTTGCCCCAGCTATATGTTGAGGACAAAAAGAAAAACAAGGTACCTTACAAAAGCTATTTTAGTTGCTTCTCGCCAGTTGAAGGATGACTGGAGGGAAAGTCGTGGTACACGTTGAAAGTTATTTATTAACTGATTCTTATATGATTAATTAATTGATTATAATTCTGATTCTGATTCTGATTAATTCTGAGGACATATAGTGAAACTTAAATTCTAAAAGATCCCTCGTTAGTCGTAGGGCTTACAAAGATTACGGTGGTCAATCAGAAACATGCAGAGTGCGAGCGAGACAGGACACACGTACTTCTCTCATACGAGGTATTAAATATATGTAACCCGTGCGCCCGCGGCTCGCGCTAGTGTTCCGTTAGATGTTGATGAGGTCTCTACACTATGTAGGGGACTACATGTGAATGTGTAATCTGGGTGTAGTTTGAAAGAGTGATACGTGTTATGCTAACGCATGAAAATGTCACTGTATCATGCTGGCGGAGACTACAGGAACCTCCCCAGTTGCAAGATCGGAGCACGTCCTAGCCAGCTACCGGAAGAGGACCCAGCGATTGTATATATTTTGTTAAGTTTGTTAATAGAGAACAAAGTCCCAGGACAAAAGTGAATTAAATCGACAGGTTCTTTTAAAAATTGTCCCTATCCCGTTAAATATTTATAAAATTAATATAGTGAATATGTAAAATAGAATCGTGTGTAAACGAAGCTATGAGCAATGCGGACCACATCGTCACATAACATCAGATGAGATTGTGGTCAAAACATTGATACTATACCGTGTGAAATCATCATTCGCATGCCCTGTTCCCAACTCATTCCGGGTCGGCTCAGTATGTTTTCTTCTTCCATACATTCCTATCAGCCGTCATCTCTTCATTTACTCCTTTTTTTTCATATCATTTCTTACACACTCCATTCACACTTTCTTTGCCTTTACTTTTCCATCCTTCCACATTCGTATTCATTACTGTTTTACCCGCATCCGATTCCTCTCTTCTCATAACATGTCCACATCACGACAAGCGGGAATCTTTTAACTTTTCTACCACTGGTGCAACTTTTGAACTCCCTCTAATATACCGTCTAAAATAAAAAATAAAATGAACATAAAGAAATTTAAAATCGTCGCATTTTAAATTCTATATATGTTTACCTATAAGCCTACAGTTCAAATACATTTATGAAGTGTTTTCCAATGAAATTTGTACTCATTCTTGAAGTAAGCCTCTCAGCCTCCCTCTCAGTTAAATTGCCTTCCTACGCGCGCCCACAAGTCTCTCTTACTAATTTAATTCTAAATCGCTTTTAACTGCCATTTACTTTCCTTTGTTTTCATCTTTGTTAAATTATTAGGTATGTAATAGAAAACATTGTAAGTAAAAGATATCTATTGGCTAATATAAACTAGTCAACCAAAAACACACAACAAAGTTTATAGGTATATGAAACTCTAATATGAGAGTTTATTATTGTCTTAATTTACTACCAATTCGGGTTACTAATAGGGTTGCCACCCGTACTTTATTATAAATTATTGCACGTTATTTCAGATAATTTTACTTTATTACAACAAAAAAGTACGCGAAAAAACTTTATTTCTTTACTTTATAAAACAAAAATGTATGAGATACTTAATAATTATAACATTGATATTAAAATAAGATACCGTGAAATTAAAAAAAAAACGTTCTAATATAATGAATGAATTCTAATTAAAAAAAAAACATTATAAGGCCAATTATATCGTGATAGTTTGATTTACATATTACGATCAACAATTACACGCAAAACCAATAACTCCAAGACTTTTCCTTTATCCCACACCCATAAATCTAGCCGTAAAGAAAGACTTTGAAATGGGTCAAATAAATGTTCTTTTATGTTTAATAAATAATTAGCACTTTTATTTGGAACAATCAGCACTTAGTTGCATTTGTGAATTAATATTATCTGTACAAGTGAATATAATTTTTACAGTGATTAATACAACCGAAGGACGTCCACTGGTGGACATAGTTATCCCCCAAAAAGGGAGGATTTGCCATAATCGCCACGCTTGGGAAGCGGGTTGGCGATCGCAGTAAGGTGTTTGTTGTGCTCGGAGGATGCTGCTGCCCATTTCCTGGTTTATCCCACAGTCGCCTTTCACGACAACCACAGGAACGATATGGGGTGGTACTATCCTCAGCCGGCACCACACGGCGTATGTTTGTAATGTCAAAATAATAGCTTTTTACTAACTACATATAAATAATACGGTCTTATAATAACGTTATTCATATAATAATACAAAAATATATGTACGGTATTAAAAAAATATAACACTAGCTGTGACCGCGATTTCCTTCGGGTTTCATACATTAAAAAATTAAATTGTACCAAATTGCGCATGTAAACCATTCTCGAATTCTCCGGAATAGGCACAAAAAAAGTCATTAAAATCGATTCAGCAGTTTAGGAGGAGTTTAATCACATACACAAGCACAGAAGATTTATATATATATAAATGTATAATATTTAAAAAATATATATCGTTCCGGATCGATTTTGACGGGACTTTTTCTGGCAAATAACTGAAGTTACAAGGCATAACTTCAGCTACTTGAAGAAAATATATTACTTCTAATATGTCTTCACATGACAATGTCAACAAAATCCGAAGCAATGGACAGTTTTTTACTGGCAAGTGTTTGAATTTGAGAGAAATATCTTAGCTTTTTGATAGTACCCAAACTAATTTAGGGCCGGGACAAAAAAAATAGGCTTCATTTTTTTTCTAATAATTATTTATAAACTAATATTACGCAGTGAATAACTGTGCGGCATAGAAAATATGTTACGTAGGCGGAGCCGCGGGTACACAGCTACTAATAAAATAATTGTATTATATGTGATGTATGTATGTGACATTAGCGACTGAAAAATTGCTGAACAGATTTTAATGTAGTTTTCAAAGTAATACAGGAAAGATTAATTCCGAGAAAAGATTCAGGCTAAATATAATTACTCTTAATTCCGAACTCCGATTATTTAAACTTCAGCGAAACAAACTCTTCAAGTCTTCTAGGTACATAAGTACCTATATATATGCTCAAGTCTCCATAACAACTATTTGTTTAGACTTTGCCTTGTGATCGGAAACCGAGCAAAGTCACTATTGTAAATTAAAAAGGACTGTTTACAATTTTTTTTGTAATTTCTTTGATATATATTATTACGTATAAATAATCCAAACCATATTTGTTGCGCACAACTATATATTAATTAATAGATTATTAATATAATTACTATTTCACATTAATTATTAATCTCCACAAAATACTAAATAACATCCAATTTCAATTTAAAATCCTTATACTTTAAAGAAACAACATAACTTAAAAGGCATTCTCGCAGCATTAAATTCACTCTAAATATGACACAGGGCGTATTTTATGAATATTCAACAACTCATATGAAATTTCACATTCCGAATGCGAAATAGGTTCTGAAAGTTGTCAGGAGTTACTGGGTACAGGTTTAATATATTAAATGGAGTAAGTCATATTTTAACAAGCGTAGGCGCTCGTGCCTGTGTGAAATGAGTAATTTTCTCGAGAACGAAATAGCGCGGATATGTGAATATATTGAATCTGCTAGTTTAAAAAACAACATAGTCTACATTTTAAGAAATATTAAATGTATGTAATCTATAATTCTATATTAGACAATAATAATATTTTCTTACTAGGTACTTCTTATGAAACTCAAAGCAATTTTTTACTATAAAAATAGATAGAAAATCAATTATAGAAGTAAAAACGTCTTTTTACGCCGTTGTGATTTCAATCTCGATAAAACGAAAAAGCGATAATGAAAAGAGAAAAAACACATACATTTATAGCATTTAACTTCCGAGATAATAAGATAGAATACATAATACGTGTTTCTTATATTTTCGCGGTCCCCTCAAGCACGCGAAGGCTCCTGACCCAAATGAAAATATTTCCCTGGTATTGCAACGTATCCCGGGCGTTATAACTAAACAGCTAGGTAGTAGTTTTATAACTATAAATGTAACAAATCTTTTGTAATTATTAGGTCACAGTTAAATATACAGATAATAAAATAATTAAAGAGGGCATATAATTTACTTTCGGCAAACTTAATGGCGTTTCTCGGGCTTACAAAATATCACGTCTGAAGATCCATATTTTTCAATATCTTGCCTGTAATGATATATGGTGCCAAAACATGCCAAGTCACTAAGGAAATTGTACACAGTGTTAGATGCACAAAGAGCTATGCAGCGCCATATTAGACGTCACCTTGAGCGAAACAAAACTATGAGATATTGGCACCCATATAATTCAGACTCAATTGCCGTTGAGCAGGATACTTGACTAGATTTGGTGATGACATGTGAACCAGATTGCTGGTGAAGTGGTGTCCGAGAGAAAACAAACAACGGATAGAAATACCGGTGGAGAAATGGATTAACGACACCACAAATCTAGACAACAAGACAAAGGTAATACCTGCACAAAATAGGCATGAATAAAGTAAAAGCCAGGCTTATACCAAGGAACGGAATGACAAAAGCTTTCAATAATGATGATGATACTTAAATTAAATATTTACTAACTACAATGATACTGCTAGGACATCGGGTCGCCTTGACCGATATACAAGGACAGTGTGCAAATAAACTATATGTCTACGTGCCTGAGGGAAACTGATTAAATTCATAATAATAATCGCCAGAGCGATTAATATAGCTAAGTCATACTATAGCATATTTTTATAATAAGTAGGTATAGTCTAGCGTCCTTAGAAATTATTAAAAACAAAAAAAATCAATCTAACTAGCTCTACCCCGTCGCTCCGTTCGCATATAACAATTTATGTTCTCAACAATTATTCCCTGCAAAATGCTTTTTAAATGTTCTATGGCTGCTTGTTCAGTACGTACATAGATCACCTAGACATGAAATCACCTGAAAGTTAATTTACGCTTGTCTTATGTAACGGTCTTTAGAAGATACGATGGTATTGACCTTGTTGCAATTAAATCAATATGGATTGAAGTCTATATCACATTCAATATCAGGAATAACTCCCTCTGTTGTCTTTCATGGTCTTGTTCTTAGCATTGGTCTTTGCAATTATGTACTATGTACATTAATAGCACCAAAAAATAGAATAATTAACAAGAATTAAAGCAAATTCGCCAAAAAGTTATAACTGCTACATCCCCTTCCAATAAATTAATAAAATATTGAGCGACATAAAACAGTCGAAATAAAAAATAACCTAAAAAAAACCGCGACACTAAAATAATTGGTTTTGTGTTAATAAGGGACTCTGTAAATAAATATTTCAGCTCTATAAAAGTAACACATCATTTACAGTAATAATAAAAAAACACATTAAAAGAGTTTTATAGGTCACGAGGGTACAGCTAGTATTGAAAAAAAGAATAGAAAACCAAAATTTATTTATAATGAAGTCCTTTCCGATTACTAAAACTTTAAGAAGAACTGAAGGAGGTTACCCAAAGACTTGTCGTGAATACGTAAGTAGGTATATTGAAAAGGCATTTTAAAATTGAAAAAAGAACTCGAGAGTAACTTAATAACTTCATTTCCTGGCCGCCTTGAAGTATTTCAAATAAAAACCCACCGCAATCCATAACGAAAATATTACTCCCGAATTTACCTTCAAATATCTCGACGGTTATGAATTCCGCCTTTAATACAGCCCAAAATTTTACATGAAAATATCAAACATTAATCCTATATTCTTAGAGCGTCAGCTGTCTGAAGACATTTTGACGATTTATCGTCTCAATTTTATGATTCTCAAAAGTTTTAATAACGTCTCCGATTCTATCTGACGGCTCGTATTTCGGATTTTACTACATTTGCGCAAAGAAAATTCTTTAGGCATATTATTTTACTGTTAAAGATAAAATCATTTTTAACAAACTTATTTGTAACAAAATCTCTGAACGTACTTTCATTTTTTGTTTGTCCATCTTGATATCAGATTATTCCACTAAAACTGGCGTTTCATAAACTTCACCTATAATTTTCAAGCATATCGGGTTAACAGATATGTTTTTAAGGTTAAATAAACGAGGGAAAAGTTCATTATTCAAAAAAATCTTCATTACAATGATGAAAGAATGTTTTTTATTTGCCTTTTGTTATTTACATTAAAACGTCCTTGATTAAAATTTTTCATTCATTTTTAATGTTGGAAACACGCAAAAAAGAACATCACTTAAAAGCAAAAGAAAATAAATTTAGCAAAAAATGAAAGCTAAGTCGCAGAACCTTATATTTAAAGGTACAAGTTGACGCTCAGGTTTTCGGTTTGTGCACGTCAAAGGCATGAATGTAAACACGGGAGCGGCTTCAACCAACAAACCACGGACAAGTAATTGCTTGACTACCGCATTCGTAAATATAATAGTTTATGGAAAACTCTCTGTTAGTCTTAAAATTTTACGGTTTATTCACATTCCACTTGCGACTTGTAAATTATAGATAACAACGCTTTGGTATGACAATAAAAATTCTAAATGTTTTTAAGGTTATGAATCGGTTTCTAAAGTAATTCATACGATGGGAAAAATATTATAAATGAACTACTTCAAGTAAAAACAAATTTTCAATATATAAATAATTCACATTTTTACAAATGTACGCATACATTTTTCAATACTTGACATGCTTATATATCATTATACATATAAGCATCGGTAATATTGGCAAACGCGCCAAACATCTGCGTCCATAAAATCGATCTGAGAATGACTTGTCTAAGTAAGAAAATTCGTTTTGTGCGAACTTTTTACAAATAATACATAAATTTGCCGTGTCTCATAATACTTACATTTGTACTTATGAATGTGATCAAAGTACAAGAACTAGTCTGAATAAACAACATCATATATGTGATTTTCCACATAAATGTGGTAAATATCATCGATTTCGCCAACGCCTACTCTGTCAAAAACCCGTCTGTCAAAAAGATTTATTACAACAAACCGTAGAAGCGCTAATTATAACCATCAAATATTGTTTCATTCAGTTACTCGAATTAAGATACACCTTGAATTTATTATTCGATGGCGTTGTCAAGCGAAATTGTGCCTACGACTTCACGTGGTTGGAATAATTTATAGAAGTTATACGGATATCTATCCGTTATTATCTAATAGATAACCCTTACGCCTAAAATCCACTGATATAAAATTCAGAACGAAATATCGTAAACTCTATCTAGTATTAAGGATCTCCTTAATCCTTATTTTAATTCGTTTTGCTGGTTGACCACAATTTCAGCTCATGTTAAATGGCGATTTGATATCAGGCATTATGATGTTGCCATAACACACCTGTGTGAATCAAGAATTATTTAAATTCAGTTAATTTTAACGGGTTTTCACGCGTTACCTTTGGTTTTTTCTATCCCGACGTTTCGGCTGGGTTTCACCAACCGTGGTCACGGGCTGACTGGCGGTGCGCGGCTTCGCCTGCAGCGTTGAGGGGTATTTTGATGAACTACCCCCGTTTGGTCTTTATATTTATTATAGTCACAACACACAACACTAACAGTGTCCATCGACGATGCCTGTGCGACGATTTATTTATTTATTTATTTTATCTTTAAATCGTCGCACAGGCATCGTCGATGGACACTGTTAGTGTTGTGTGTTGTGACTATAATAAATATAAAGACCAAACGGGGGTAGTTCATCAAAATACCCCTCAACGCTGCAGGCGAAGCCGCGCACCGCCAGTCAGCCCGTGACCACGGTTGGTGAAACCCAGCCGAAACGTCGGGATAGAAAAAACCAAAGGTAACGCGTGAAAACCCGTTAAAATTAACTGAATTTAAATATGGAACGCGAAAACTTAAAAAAAAAAAAAAAAAAAAAAAAAAAAAAAAAAAAGAATTATTTAAACATCAATGGATGACGAGGTTCTATATTATGCTTATTTTTGATGACATGGGGGGGATGGGGGTTTGAATTACGATTACGTAAGAAATAGTTACTTTTCGCTTTTTTCCATCAAAATTATGCAAATGCTTACGCCATTATAGGGGCAGCGGTAAGATATTTTCCTTCTATTACTAACAAGGGGAAGAGGAGGGGTAAAAATGACCAAAATACTAATACTTGACCCATGTAGATGGTTTACGATAGTTTTGAAACTTGAGAGTGGTTATTAGAAAATATCTTATCACCATGCCATGGAATTTTACAACGAAAAATTAGGCCCATGTAGAAAAGCCTCACGTCGGTCAAGGCAGTACCAGACCCCGCTATCAACAAGTCACCCCTTGATTCAAAATAGACACACATATGTATACAGTTAGCTCAAGAAAATTACCAAGAGATCTTTATACCTATTTTGTAAGATCAAACCGATTATAGATTGTATACCAGATTTATTAAATGTTATCAAAATTAATATTTGCGTAAATTGCGATCAATTATATCGATTCAATGCAAGCAAAGTTAAACATTATACTATCCATGAATACAAAAAATTAAATGAAAAAAAATACAATTAATTATTAGTAAATAAATCCCTAATGTATTAAAATGATTTAAATATTTTTAAAGCAATAAAGTTAACAAAATTATAAACATTACCAATATATTTTACGAAAACCAATGTAACTCGACGACTATGCCAATAATTGATATGATATATCCTTAAAATGAAAATAGTAGTTTAAAAAAACGATTATCATGAATTAAGAATATACGCTCAATCCCAATCGCTAATATGATACAAAGCCAGTGATGGTCAAACATCACGTATCCTAACACAAACATCATATTCCTCTAGATATCAATACCCGATTATTTAATATCCACTTAAACATTTATTAAGAGACTTAACTGAAAATCTCATAATATACACGATTCTTTCTGAATCTCTACGTAAGAATCAACTCCGAGAAGGTCGATTTCACAATAAATATACCGGGAGAGCCAAATGCAGCAAGATAGTGCCTTCAGACTACGTGACTCGACTTACGTGAAAATGACATTGACAAATATTGATTAAATCGTTTTGTTTTTTTTTTTCTATATTGAACACTGAATTTAACTTTGACGCGTAAAATGTACAATACAGTATAGCGAAATGTTGAATGTATGTATTATGAATTAAAAGCAATATCTACCAAATGCTAGGGTGTTTAATAACTGCGACGCGGTGCTTGCGAAAGCCACCCCGTGTCGCCCCCATTCCAAATGCGGCGGACGGCCCCGGGGGGTTTTAGTGGGTATTTCCGGGCGCTTCACGAGCGGGTGTGTGCCACACTGACACGGAGGTCGTCCCTCCGTGCCCCCTTACCTATTGCATTGGGGGACTTCGGTCTCACTAATGTAATAGGTAAGGGTAGTGCGTAAATGCATTTCCCCTCGACAAAAAAAAAAAGGGTGTTTAATAACTACCGGGGGCTGTCTCCATTCGCAAGTAGGGACTCAATCTTCTGCTTAGGGACGAGACAGATTTTTCTAAATTGATACCATGTCGTCCCCATTGGCGGTAGAAAACGGTATGTCGTTTTTAGTGGGTAATGTACGACGATCGGACCTTCTGTATTATCCGCGCGGTAGCTCCGACCGTCCTGTGAGACCCACAAAACTCCTCTGTGTCCCTTCCTTCCTCACAATCTTAGCTCAATATTATTAAGAGGAGTATTAGTTTGGTGTGGTATGGACACGCCATGTGGAAGATGAAAGTAACGTAGCATGAATGTGTATGGATATACTACAAACCTAATAAGGTATTCATGGATTGTGTGAAGAAAGACATGTGTATAAATGGTGTGAATGTTGAGATACAGAGAAGAGAGGAAGAAGAAAACCCATGCCGACCCTAATTAATACAGGGCAGGGCAATAATAGATGATAAATTTTAATATACTTTATAACCTTAAGATTAGTTTTCTAACGAGTATTTATCTATGCATTAAACTGTAGATTACTGTGTATTATATACTGTGTGGTGCCTGCTAAGAATAATACCACCCTATAACTTCTCGTGGGTGTCGTAAAAGCGACTAAAGGATATAAAACAGGGAATGGGTAGCAGCATCCTCTGAGTACTACGAACACCTGATTGCAATCGCAAATCAGCCTGCCAAGAGTGGCGATTACGGCAATTCCCCCCTTTTTAGGGAGACCTATGTCCAGCAGTGGACGTCCTTCGGTTGAATCAATAATTTAATCATATACTTATCTGATATAATATACACATCGTGTTTTTTTTTTTTTTGTTATTTCACTAACAGCCGCTCCAACAAACATAACCTATATATTTATATTAATTAGTAATCTATAAATAGGATAAAATCATCATGTTTCTTCAAGAAACCTAATCAATCAAATGATTTTTTTTAACAGCCAATACAATGGAATAAATATTTTCTTACTAACACAATATTAGTTATGGTTGCCGGATATGGAAATGTATAGTTAGCCAAGTTAATAATTATGTGAGCATGTCGGTCCGTTCGTAATCATTGAGAAAAATATACTTGGAACATGTCTACTTTTCAAAAACGAACATATTGTATTTATTTAGTGAATAAAACAAATGTACAAAAAGGTACCTTTTTATCATCTATTTGATCAAATTTAGTATTATAAAAAAAATTTGAGACCATTAAAACTTATATACACGAAAAATGGTACCACACATGCATATAACATACCTACCTCTTTTGTATAGTATATAGTACATATAAAAACATATATAGTAAAGGAATGTAAAAGAGCTATTGAAGATTTTTAGCGTTATCAATAAAAAAAAAATCAATGAAAATAATTTTTTTCATAACGATTATAGACTTGCGATCACATAACGAATACAAGTACATAAAAATATCTCACCATTGACCTTACTATTAATTTTTAATGATACCTAGATAGGAACATAGACACTGTACCAGTTATCAACAATAACTATTCATTATTTATGAGTCATTAATAAAAATATTGACATTTTAACTAATCGAAGTTCGATGTCCGGTTATCTCTATCATTTCAATGACAGTGTACTAATTAGAGCTACAAGGATATACTTGGCTTAATATTTACCTCGTACTGGTATAGTTTCAAAGTAAAATGTACGTTGCTAAGCAAAATTAATAATCTCATAACGCGATCCGGTGTTAGAATATTCGGTTCATATCACAACACTTTAAGATGAAAATCTAAAATTAATTATTCATTATCTTTCTAAGAATTCATTATTTAATATATCTATTAAATAGCAAAAAATTTATAGTAACATAGCATACTGTCATGCCGTGTGATGCCAGCTCAGAGTATTACCGCCCCATATCTTTCCGTGAGTGTCGTAAAAGGCGACTAAGGGATATAAATCACGAGATGGGCAGCGGTATCCTCTCAGTACTACAAACACCTACTGCGATCGCCAACCCGCCTGCCAAGCGTGGTGATTATGTCAACCCCTCCTCACTATTTGGGGAGACCTATGCCAAGCAGTGGACGTCGAATAGTTGCATGGATAGACCATACCGTCAGAAAAATAAGTTCACCTTCAAATCTCGATTTTATTTACTCATTACATAGCTTCAAAGAAGATTCTAAAAACTTCTAGTAAGGTGTCCACATTTAAACAGACCGTTTGTAATTTCCACCCATCCATCGATTCAACCATAAAACGTCCACTGTTGGAGATAGGTCTCTCCCAATAAGGGGGGGAGGGATAGCCATAATCGTCACGCTTGGCAGCCGAGTTGGCGATCGCAGTAGGTGTTTGTGATACTCAGAAGATGCTGCTGCCCATCCTGATTACAATTTAAAAACAGTATAATACCACCAGAGTACTGATTTTCATTTAATTTTAAAAAAATGCAGTATACTCAAGCGAATGCAAGAGAGAGTATAAAAAAACGCATCATGATTACTTTGTCAATTCCTTTTATATCTAAAACCGATAAGAGTCGGCCTAAATATAGTCAATGACGACACGTACACGAACTACTCGCGGGGAGCATAAGCTGCAATCGATTATATTTTATGCATCGGCAAACGATATAAAGTCATTTATAATCAAAGTTCACAATGATAACGGAGCGTGGTTTTATTTACCCAACGTCCAAACTGAGAACATCTCCATTTAGTACAATAACTGTATAGTCATCCTTATCCTTTTATGGGTGAGCAAATATGCATAGGGAGTAGCGAAAATATCACCGTCTTCGAAGGTATAACTGACCTATTGAAATGAAAGATGATGTCTTTGATATAGCACAGACATTTTTCTGAGGTCTAATAAAAAAATAATAATGTCATAAATGTTTTTTTTTTTCTTTTTGTCATTGATTAAGTCAACCGAAATACGTCCACTGCCGGACATAGCCTCCCCGATAATGGGGATTGCTATAATCGCCACGCTTGGGCGGCGATTTGGCGATCGAAGTCAGGTGTTTGTAGTGCTCAGAAGATGTTAATCCCCATCCCCTGATTACTCCCTTAGTTCCCTATTACCACAACCACGTACTATTCTTAGCCGGCCTACACGGCAATGTTTTTTACAAACAATAATTCATTTCCTGTAATGTAGAGTGACTAATGGCATTTTAAGTCTTAAAAAGTGTGGTTCTAAATAATGTACAACATTAGCCTAGATCTGATAGTTAATGTCGCGTGTCAGTGCATATAGCTAACCATCCTTCGGAAAGTAACATAGGAGTGCTTTGTTACAACACTACACAAATGATATCTCCCCCCATCTCCCCCAATCTCCAACTGGGGAGGGTTCTGTACTTGCTGACTAGTGCGACACCGTGACACATAACACGCATTACACTGCATCTCACAACAGTGCACACTATACGTAAGTACATGGGTTCTGGTACGGGATCTTGTGATCCGTCCTATGCCTCAACAACCAGAGGTAGTGGCGTAACTATAAGGTGGCAGAGTTGGCGAAATGCAACGGGCTCCGGCCCGATGGAGCCCCCGGCGCCCGAAGCCGCGATCTCAGAAGAATCGTAACATTTTGAACAAAATTCAGTAAAAATATATAAATACAATTAAAGTTAGACATGACTAAATATGAGTATGAGTATTTAAACGCTTTAGTGATTTATTAAGATCCAATTACTCGATTTTCCCAATTTACCCATCCAATGAATTTGCAACGGGCCTCAGATGGTATAGTTACGCCACTGACCGGAGGGTTAGCTAAGGCAAATTCCGCAAAATTTACGTCTAAGTTAGAGCACCCCAAGCCGAGTTCCTTGCTCAAAAAGTTCTATGACGCTATCAAAGCCCTCCCAATCAACAGCATTTAGTCAGTTTAAAAAACCATATCTACACATTTATTCCGTCTATTGGAAAATAAATACATATTACATTACAAATCGTGAAACTGTTTCGACAGTGCCCAAATACGATATTTTAGTAGCAATTGGATCAGTTACCCAATCAGTTATAATAATATTACAAACGTTAACTTTAGTCCTCAAACTTCGGATTAATACCGTTATAATTGGATACATGTATCTTCCTTATCAATTTATTTCCGTTAACATTCTGTACAAGTCTGAATTTATGATTTTTGAATTAAAATATTCAATAAGCTGATGACTTTTAATTTTAGATAATTTAAAATTTACAAAAATAATGCATTGATCTCTGACAACGAAATTAAATAAATAAAATTGTACTTTTAATTTTTATGTCTCATTTAACATTCATAGCTCATTTGTCACGTTAATAAAAATGTTTACATTTAGGCTTTTCAATAACTCTATTAGAATGTTTTATAAACACCAATATAAAAATCGCTGTGGGAGATAAAAGCTCAAATTCCATAAAAAATAAGATCACAAATAAATCTAATAGAATATCTGAGGGAATTAATTCATAGGGCCAAATCTAAAGTCATTCTTATTACACCGCGAAAAAGCTCTAACTAATCTAGTAGCTATCTTGCTAGCACTTTCTAGGGAATTTTTGTGGCATCTCAGAATTCGTGTTTAATGTTATTAAGTAAATGAAGAGTGATTATAAAAAAAATACTATTTGAAGTTAAACGGCTTCGTTGTTAAAATTTCGTTTAAAAAGTAGATAAAAAAACTAGTAATAATAAAAAGAATATTTTAATACCTGTTATATTTACTAAAATTAGCTTGAAAATTAGAGGAATTCATATTATTTACAAATTTAATAAATTAAAATAAACGGCAAATACGTGAACAGAACTTTGCTAAAATAAATAACCATTTTTAATGTTCTCCTACATTTGCCCATGAGTGTAATGATATTATTATTTTAATCTTCTTCCGTGAAGATTGTTTCCTTATTCCAATGCGAGGAACAGGCGTATTCTATCGACCGGCTGCCTGACGACAATTACCTATAGTTTAGAACTGTACTTACCATCAAGTGCCGTGCAGTCATTTCGCAGAGCTAGAATAAAAAAAATACAAATAGGCATATTTGTATTCTACTCACATTTGATTAGCTGTATTGTATAAAGAAGTCAATGTTTATATTATATCAGATTAAACGAATCGAGCACCTAGTGATTTTGTTGATTGCGGCATTCTTATATCAGCAAAAAGAACATTCCTTGTGACTGATTTGATTTGTTTAATATTAAGGGAATTGTCTTTTACTTCGTGCTGACTTTTCCTCTAGGGCTCCGACAGAAAACATTTGTCACTTGATAACAAAGTTTAAAAGAAGTCGTTTATTTTACTAAGTCGTTAGTTTTACACAATGAGTTACATTACGCAAACTTTATAAAATAAAATTGATGTAAATTATCAAAAATTTTACTGAAGAAGAAGCGTTCAATTAATATCATGTAATCGAAGTTTAAAAGAATCCTTACCTTTTCCGTTACAGCTAGACCAGCATATTCTTCTGGTGCAAGGCAGTCTCCTTTTAGCCAACTTGCTAATCTACCTAACTCGCCAAGCATATTCGAGGGCTTAAAAGAACTGAGCGCCATTGTTTACTTTGTTTTATAACTAACAAACGTAAGTATATTGCGTTAGCGCTACGAAAAAATTCTGTGACTAGAACTTACTTATAAGTTTTATGACCGCAAAGTTAAATTTTCGCCTTTTTTACCGTCTTACCTATAAGAAAGTAAAGTAAAGCATATCACGCTAATTAAGAAAAAAAAACTTTTCCTTTTATTTCTTTACCTAATAGTAACTTCTAAATATAGTATTAAATTTGATGTCTCAAGGGCGCTTAAAGATTCGCCCTATCACCGCGAGCGTCATACAGAAACTAACAATCAAGACATCTAGTGGAAATTGTAAATTTTGAAAATGGAAGCTATACGCCTCTCTCACTGTTACGCTCTATTGTGTCCAATTAGGGTACATTTTCAAATGCCGAAGGGCAGGAATCTTGGGCACGGAGCATGCGCGCGAGAACGCGACCACATTACGAAGAAAAGTGTGTGACAAAATGAGATAGCATGTGTACATTTGATTCCTATGCACTGCAATAGAAATGCAAGTATTAACTTTGAGTGGCTAAATACTAACTCAAAAAATCAATGTTACATTTTATATCGTGATTTAAAAAACAACCAATAATACTAGGTACAAAAATATTATGTAAAACTAATATAATTAAAATAGGCCACAAAACCAAGCTCATATTCACTATAGGTGATTTAATATATTTTAATTACAAATGGGACTCAAGATTATAATAATTGTGACACCTACCTTTTTATTCAAAACTTTTGAATATTTGTAACTATCCTTGATTATGTTATTAAACCTAAATAAATGATAATGTAATGGAATTATTTTCCAAAAGGAATTATAATAGCTTATGTTAACTCCAAAAAAATTTAATCCTTACATTATATAAAACAATATTCTGTTTATCCGTTAGTTGACTTATAACTTGAGAACAAATGAACCACATTAATGTTTTTAAAATCTTACATATATTATTGTTTTTACGTAGTATATATATGTTTGTTACATTAAATAATACAAAACAAAAGTGATCTGAATTATAGAGAAAAAACTTCATAAAAATCACCATTATCGTTTTATATTCATGTATACTTACGACATATAAAACATAACATATATCTGTCTGTTTGTGACAATTTACAGCACTCGAGAATTACTTAAGTGATTTATATAATTATATTTTGAAGCTTAAACCTGAAGATAAAAGTTAATTAAAAAATATCCCACCAGCATATTATATGACAATATTTCAACAAAACCATTGAATATTTATAAATTTATAATGAAGTAAATAACGTTTGAAGAATAGAAGTATTATATGCAAGCGAAGTCCTGGGAACAGCTTAGCTATTTATAAATAGGCAAAAATAAACAATTGAAATACAATTTCATCAACAGATCTTCTTTATTTTTTTGTTTAGTTAATATGTTATCCAAGAAAAAATTGGACACAGATCTTTTTCAAATGTTCAATAATTATTATAAATGAAATTCGACAAAGGGGCGAATAGGTACATAGATAATCTAAAGTACCTAATCTTTTTTTTCTCAAACTAACTCTGTTGACACACTGTTGACACACTGGCACAGAGTTCGTCCCTCCGTGCCCCCTTACCTATTGCATTGGGTGACTCCGGTCTCACTAATGCAATAGGTAAGGGTAGTGCGTAAATGCATTTCCCCCCGTCAAAAAAAAAAAAAGGCCCAAATTCCTATTATTTTACTTATTAATTCAAAGTGGCAGTCATTTCTTAAAGCACTCCAAGGAAAAACATTTGTGGATAACAATCAAAATATATCAAGTAAATTGAAACCATACTAAAATAATATAGAGTCGCATACTGCATGTTACTGAATTTAAAACACGGACTACCACATGACAGACCAAAATTGCACCAAGAAATCCTGCATTGTGTGTGTTGCTAGTAGCACTGGCAGCAAGAGATAGCCTAATTAGGGAGAAAAGCATGTCTTAAACTACTGTCAAAGTAGGAACCAGTGAAGTTGCTATATAAAATTTCCTAAATTTATTCTTAGTGCACATCAAGGAACCATCCAAATGGCTTAATCAATGCATATTAAAAAAACATTATAAAAGTCATCATTCAATTCATTCCCCAACAATGAGCTAAAATTTAATTTATTTATATGCCACACCATCATAGTACAAATAAATAAAAAAAAAAAAAAATTATATCCAGGGATTTGATCTTGAAATACATACGTACACAGGATTGTAGTAAAGGACCAGGGAGTGACGGTATTCCTCCTATATTCATCAAAAAATGTGCGGCAATTTTGGCAATTCCGTTATCCATAATTTTTGCCAGATCACTCAACGAAGGGATTTTTCCACAGCAATGGAAACAAGCCTTGATCGTTCCTGTTCACAAGGGTGGTTCAAGAACAAGAATCGAAACATATCGACCTATTTCAATTCTCCCAGTATTTAGCAAGCTTTTTGAGCTATTAGTTTACAATCAAATGTACCCTATATTAAGAAAAATCATTCCAGAGAACAAACATGGTTTCATGTGTAAGAGGTCAGTAGTTACTAACCTAGCTAGTTTCACAGATTTTGTAACTGATGCAATGGATAATGGTTTACAGGTTGATACTATTTATACCGATTTTGCGAAATGTTTCGATCAGGCGTCTCACTCAATTCTTATAAATAAACTTATCGGTATAGGTATTCACGGAGATTTATTGCGGTGGTTGATTTCTTACCTTGATAATCGTTCTCAGGCAGTTAGAATAGGGGTTCAATACTCCAGGTTCTCATTAATCTCATCAGGCGTTCCACAAGGATCACATCTAGGGCTACACTTATTTAATATATAGGTGAGTGACATAGGTTCCTGCTTTCGATATGCGAGGTTCTCTATGTACGCCGATGATACAAAAATATTTATGCCAATAAGGACTATTGATGACTGTTACAAGTTACAACTAGATTTAAACAGATTATGCGAATACTGTACCCTAAATCTTTTGGATATTAATGTAGCCAAATGTCAGTACATTACCTACTCACGCAAAAGAAATGTCATCAAATACGATTACAGGATCAATAATATACCAATTGTAAGGGAAGAAAATGTTAGAGATTTAGGAGTCAAGCTAGATCACAAATTATCATATCTACATCAATATGAACATATTATTCAAAAATCTTACAAAATGTTGGGCTTCATAACGAGAATTTCAGTACCTTTTAAGAGCAAATCTTCAATAAAGGCATTGTTTTGTGCTTATGTACGCAGTGTATTAGAATTTGCATCTCAGATATGGACTCCTTATTACAATATACACAGTCAAAGGATCGAAAGTATTCAAAATAAATTCCTGAATTTACATAGGCGACGAGGCATGCTTTCGTCTGCGGATAAAAATGAGAATCTCCGCGAATTAGGTCTAATGCCTCTGGAACAGAGACGTATAGTAGCCGATCTGATGTTTTTATATAATTTAATTAATAATAAAATCGATTGTTCATATTTGTTGGAGCGGATAGGTTTGTGGGCAACACCAATACGTACCCGTAATCCTCGTCTTTTCCACGAGCAACTAACCAGAACCAACTATGCCCGTCATTCATTGATGACTAGATGTTACACCTATATAATATGAAAGCAGCTAATGTAGACATTTTTTTTGAGAGCAGTGTAGCATTTAAGAGAAAGATTCAATCTTCCTTTAATAGTCTATAACACATCACAATCACACGTTCTTTCACAATAACACACGAGCGCGAGCGCGCGCGCACGCACGCACACGCACACACACACACACAACAATTACGTGAACTATTATTATGATTATTTTTTATTAGTTTTGATGCGAATATTCTTATTATTTCAATTTAATTATTTTCCCAATTTTTTTTATTTTTATTTTTATGTAATATCATATAGTCTTCCGATGTGGTTCTGTTTTATAGTATAATGTATAGTTGTATAATATTGTGGTGAGATCATATCGAAAACAATTGTATTGTATTCAAATAATTTATTTTATTGTAGGTGTTTCGTTTAGATTTTACTGTTTATCTTTTTAAGTAAATTTTGAAATCGTCTTTGGCTAATATAATATGTTAATAATTAGTTAAGTGAATATGTAATTAAGAGCTGTTGATTTCATTAATAAATAAATAAATAAATGAAATTACAGTACAGACAAAAACAATGACTAAAAATATAGTAGGACTACAATTAAACTTAACCTACAAGCAGAAAACATCAATATAACCTTTCCACTACTATAGATTTTTCTATTATTGAATATTATAGAAGACAATATTGCTGTATCTGTCTGTTCATCAGTTGGCTGATAACTTGAGAAGGGCAGAATCAATTTAAACATTTTTTTAAAAATCTTATATGTATATCTGTCTAGACTTGTATACACAGTATAAAACAAAGTAAATTTCGGCAAATATCTGTCTTTTTATCTGCTAACTCCTCCTAAACCACACTATGTATCTTGATGCAGTTTTCACCTTTAGTTACATATTTCTCAAAGAAAGTTTATACAATCAATATATACCTAATTAAGCGTTTATATAAATAGATACACAATCCATTTGTTCAACCAAATTGCTATATATTTTTTTAATGATTAACACTGGCTAAATCTTAAGACATATAATATCAAAATTATTTAATAAAGTATTGTTGTTCTAAATAAGTCTTAGAAATAACTTTACAATAGTGAATCTCTATCTCCTGGAATTTTACTTACAATAACAAAGTTTCTCTCTGGATCAGATTACAAAGTCAATAAGCATAAAGTTATGGAAGTTAGTAAGTATTAAATATTTGTGTGGGTGTGTGTGTGTGTGTATTTAATGGATTTGTAGTTGTGTGTCTATTTGTAACTTGTACATTAAGAAGAGATCTAAAATCTACTTAATAAATTTAATTTAATAAATAGACCAATTTCAGAATATTATACAAAATGAATATCATAAAAAATATTTGTGTTCAAAATGAACTCATAAGTACATAGAAAACATTTAAATAAAAAAAAATATTTTGGTAAATATGAAAGGTATTTTATTTATGTGGTTTGAAGCATTATACTTATTAATCAGCCTAAGAAAGACCAATTTGATAGTATTATCAGTAACAAAGATAGATAATTACATGATGAAGTATTTTATGGGGCACAACAGAACTTAAATAATAACATGCTTTACTACTCTTCCTTTTAAAAAACCTACTTACAATTTTGTTCTAACTAAGTACAAATTACTCGATAGCCTATTTCAACCTGATAAATATTTTTATGTGATTGTTATTTACTCAGTTTACATCAAAAATACATCAATAAGCTATCCCTGTTACCTCTGCAGGCAGCTTGTATATTTTTTAATTTAATACATTCTTACATATATTCATACATTACAAACTTTAAATACTATGATTGGTTTAGCTCTTACCTTTGGAGTTTTTATTATATCCATAGCAACTGGTGTAAAAATCGATAGGTCAGTCTATTCCAATGCAGCTGTGACAGAAATAACCGAATCTTATTTTGAAAATTTACATAACACAAATATATTCGAAAGTAACTCAGTTACATTTAAAAACTCACAATATGAATATAGAAACAATGATAAAACTGATTCAAAAATTTGCACAAAGCACAGAAAACATTAGTTTTAGTTTGACATTTTATTTGGTTCCAAATATATAGCGTTTTTAAGGAAACGGCAAAAATAGTAGACCATGCAGCCAAGCCTAACGTCAACAAGAATTTTCATTCAAGATTTTACTAAAATAGCAATCTTTTGTAAAATCTTTTTGTCAAAGAGCGGTCTTCGGGAGATTTTACAATCTACACTCAGTGTCCTTATTTTCAATCCACTTGATGAGTGGGTGGTTCCTCACATTAAAGAAAGAGACTATTATTCATGGCTAAAATTAATTATAGAAAATATACACAATGGTGATAGTCTGATGTAAATATTATAACCAACACAAAGCGTATTTAAACACGGGTGAGTGCGTATGCGTTATAGGCGCGTGTCGGTAATAATCGTAAGTTTAGTTATCTCAACCTCTTTGGGCAGACTCATAGATAAACCACTATACTTGAAAGATAGACTGACGGTTGAGGCAAAGGCCAAGACTTGGACACGCAGCTTCCCAACCATTGCACACGCATACCTTTTTCTACTACTCGCGCAGGCGCACGGGATAGTATGATATAACTTCATTTATGCACAACAACCAAACTATATCACGTAAGATACCACCAAAATTATGTAATTTTTATGACTCTAGACCAGTGATTCTCAACCACTGTGCCGCGGCACTTTTGTGTGCCGCCAAATTTCAAAAGTGTGCCGCCAAATTTTGCAAATATATAATAATGTAAATATTATTAAATTATATCATTTAAAAAGAAAAATATTTTTAACAACATCAATTCAAGTATGCAAGGGCCTAATGAAAATATCTTAAACTCAACCGATAAGCTGGTGGTATTCAAAAAACAAGTAAATTTATGGAAAAATAAAGCTCAGGAAGGCAATTTAGAAAAGTTTGAGTCAGTCCCTAAAGACAGTTATAAAACTATTAAATTATTTTTTGTTGATCATTTGACAACATTAGAGAAGAGAATTATTCATTAATTCCCAAAATTAGATATTAAGAAATTTGATTGGGTTCGTAATCCATTTCTCATAACGGATACTACTGTATTTGACTTAACTTTGAATGAAAAGGAAGAACTCATTTTGCTTTACAATAATCTAGATTTAATTTTGTCCGCTGTCAAGAGTGTTAAAGGATACACGTGTTAGCGAGATTGGCTAAGAAATATTTTATTAGGGCTTATTCATATATAGGTTTAAGTTGATTTATCTTTGTGGTGGTGGTTTTGCACGCAATAATATAAGGTAAGTGTAGTTTTATGTGTTTATAAACTGTCCATTGTTTACTGCTACTTCTAGCACAAACAATGGACAGAATACCCCCTGATCCACCCGATCCCCCAGACCAACTGTCCTTAGTAACTGATCCCATGAAAACTCGTTCGGGGTTGACTTTGATTCCGTCAGGGTCTAAACGACATTTAGAACCTGCGAATTGTCCTGAACCGATAAAAAAAACAGTTACGGACCCGGCTTCAGCCACACCATCAGTCCAAACGGTGTACACGCATCCCAGCCTAGTCGATGGTATTAAAAAATATGACGATTATGACAAAGGGCCATACATTGTACATGTGTCACGTTCCGAATTGGATCCAGCAGCAGGAACAACGATCCGTCCTATTAAGTTTGGACAGTTCCTAGCAGTAAACAAAGTAGAGAATATATGTAAGGGTGGCTTAAAAAAAGTTGGCAGGAACCGAATTGCAGTCGAATTTAAGTCTGCAACGGACGCCAATAGTTTTTTAGGCAATCCTTTGTTACAACTAAACAAATATACATCAAATATCCCCAGCTACAATATTACTAGAATGGGCCTTATCAGGAATATACCGGTTGAATGGTCAATGGAAGAGTTAGTCGAATCATTAGAATTGCCTGAAGGATGTGGTACAATTTTAAAAGCCCGTAGGTTAAACAGAAAGAGTATTATAGATAACATACCTAATTGGATTCCTACCCAATCTGTAGTTGTGACCTTTAAGGGTCAAATTCTGCCTAAGCATGTATATTCCTTTTATATGTCTCTACCTGTAGAAACTTACCAGCTCCCAACCATCCAGTGTTTAAATTGTTGCAGATTCGGTCATATAAAATCACAGTGCAGATCTAAACCCAGGTGTTTTAGGTGTGCACAATTTCACACTGGAAATGAGTGTAGTATATTGGAAGAAAATGCTACTTGCATGTATTGCTCAGGTAAACATTTTTCTATAAATAGAACTTGTCCAGAGCAAGACAGACAAAGAGCAATTAAATTAGTAATGTCTCAGAACAGCATCTCTTATGAAGAGGCAGCATTAAAATTCCCTCCTGTACGAAGGTCGTATGCTGAGACAGCACGGGAGCTGTTTGCTTCTCCAGTCCCTGTATCCAACACTTCCCCGGTACCAACCACCCAAGAACCTAGATCTTACAAAAAAACATTTTTTACCAACTCCCGTCCTAGAGCACCTCTTGGTAAATCATATGATAAACTGGCTCATCAATCTATTATTGCCCCCCAATCGTCTTCCCTTCCTAATGGGTGTGCGCTTCAGCATAATCCCTCCCCAATTGTCACTCCTAACGACAACTTGCTAGACCGTATGTTGTCAATGGTTTTAAGTTTGGTTTCCATGTATAGTGATAGTCTACCGTCCAACGTTGCAGAAAAGATTACTCAAATAACTAACATTATTTCTAAAGATGGATACAATCAAAATTCTTCAATGGAATACTAAAAGCATACGCCAGAGAAAACCTGAACTTCTAAATATAATTTCTTCAGATTCACCATCCATAATTGCCATTTCGGAGACATGGTTGTTACCTGGTTCTCGGTTTCGAGTTTCGGGTTATTCCTGTATTCGAGATGACAGAAGTGATGGATACGCAGGTGCCGCCTTGTTTGTGAGGCGAAACTGTCCTTTCTCTCAAATTATATTACCTCGACACAGTGAGGGGATAAATGCTGTTGCTGTCAGGTTCAACAGCATGAGCTTCTTGTCCTTGTATATCCCACATCCTCATTCTTCTTTAATTTCTGATCTTCTTCTAATTATTTCTTCACTTGCTCCTCCAGTCATTGTCATGGGAGATTTTAATGCTCATCACACTTCATGGGGTTCTAATCATTGTGATCTCTTTGCTCATTCTCTTCTTGAGATCTTTGACGAAGCAAATTTGTGTGTAGTGAACGATGGCTCACCTACACGTAGGGTACTTCCTTCACAAAATCCAAATTGTGCTGTTGACCTTACTTTATGTTCTCCATCCCTCTCCTCTTTAATCTCCTGGAAAACTCTTAACAATTCATTTGGTAGTGATCATTTCCCTATTCTTGTCTCTGTCCCTCAAAGAAATTGTTTTAAATCTTATAATTCACCCGCTTTGAGATATAGGGTAGCGTCTGCAGATTGGACAGGCTACTCGTCATCTTTGGATGAGAAAGTTGACCTAATCTCGCTCCCTAATAGTTCAAGAACAAATACCCTAGAAATCTATAAAGTATTTACAGATAATATTATAGCTAGTGCTGATTCACATATTCCTATTAAGAAAATCACGAAGAACCCTAGAAAATCTCCACCTTGGTGGGATAACGAATGTACGGCTTTAGTTAAGCAACGAAATATTGCAGAAACTAATTATAACACTTCCATGACAATGGCAAACTTCCTAACTTTCCAAAGACTAGCAGCCCAAGTAAGAAAACTACTGTCTACCAAAAAAAGGCTTGGATGGACCCAATTTTGTGAGGGTTTGGCTCCGAGAACACCTGCGGGAATAGTTTGGAAACAAATCAGACGTTTTCGTGGATATTATGACTGTAGTAATTTCAGCCCAAGTGATTCATCACAATGGATAGACAGTTTCGCTGACAAACTAGCTCCTCCTTATGTCCCTTGCTATGACTCCTTTCTTTCCCCACCTTCATACCTTCCTGCTCAGGGTGGAATAGATTCGTCTTTTAGCTTTCCCGAGCTTCAACAAGCCCTGGATGGTTTGGTGGACTCAACTCCAGGTATTGATGGCATCCCTTATTCCTTCTTATGCAAAGCTGGCAAAAAAACGAAGCAATTTTATTTAAAGCTAATTAATTCCTTTTTTGACCAAGGCATCGTCCCTAAGATTTGGAATTCGCAAATTGTTATCCCGATACCTAAACTTGGCAAGGATCCTTCAAACCCTAATTCCTACCGTCCTATTGCCTTATCGTCAGTCCTGGCTAAAATTGTAGAACACATGGTTAAGAACCGATTAGAGTGGTGGATAGAGAAAAATGATATACTCCCAAGGTCTCAATTTGGTTTCAGAAAAGGAATGAGCACTGTAGACAGTTTGAGCATCTTAACTACTGACATTCGTTTAGCATTCAGCAACAAAGGAGTCCTTATCGGGGTGTTCCTAGACATATCCTCTGCCTACGACAATGTCCTTTTTCCGGTGCTCAGAAATAAGTTATTACAGCTGAGTATCCCTGAGAAGCTGGTTAGATTTATAATAAATATGTTAAAGGAGAGGACCATTTTAATAAAATCGCAAGGTTCTTTTTTGGCGTCTAGAACAATCTGGAAGGGTCTGCCTCAAGGGTCAGTCCTCAGTCCTCTGCTATACAACCTATATACCTACGATCTGGAACAATCTGTCTGCTCATTTTGTGAGATCTTGCAGTATGCAGATGACATAGTCCTCTATGCATCAGCCGAATCTATCGTGAATGCCTCCAGATGTTTAAACTCCGCACTGTCTTACCTGCAGGAATGGTTGGACGAGCATGGGCTTTCATTATCCGTAGCTAAGAGTTGTTCAGTCACATTTACTAAAAAGAGACAATTAGTACCATCAGAAGTGATGTTAAATGGTGAGCTCATTCAGGAGAAAAAAAATGTAAAGTTTCTAGGTGTAATCCTTGACTCCAGACTTTCTGGACTTCTGCACTATGACGAGGTAGCTAAAAAGTGCGAAAAAAACATTAATATTCTTCGATCTTTGTCTGGTGTGTGGTGGGGAGCCCATCCCTTTACACAAAAGTTAATTTACAATGCCATCATACGTAGCCATATGGATTACGGATCCTTTATTTTGAGTCCATGTAATAAAGCTGCATTGGAAAAAATTTGCAAAGTACAGTCCAAAGCCCTTCGGATTATTCTGGGCGCAATGAAATCTTCTCCAATTAATGCTTTGCAGGTAGAGTGTGTAGAACCTCCACCCTCTCTACGTAGACAGTTCTTATCTGACAGATTTCTGTTCAGATTGCTCCATAATTCACACCATCCCCTTTTACCTAAACTTCAAACTTTGCAACAGAAATATGAATCGCAGGATCACCAATGTATAGATAATTACCCATGTATTCTACAATCATTCATTAAATATTCCCACCTACCATTTCCTGTTTACCAGTTTCCTACAAGTCCCTTATATAGCACTTGTTATGAAGCTTTAATATTTCATCCACACATCATGTTATATTTTGGTATCAGTTCAGGCAGTTCAGAATGTAGTCAAATATTTAATCAGGAAATAACTAGGAATTGGGCAGACTGGCTGACTATATTTACTGATGCTTCAAAATTCTCAGATAATGGCTGTTTAGGTTCTGCTGTTTGGATACCTAAGTTTAGCATTATACTAAATTTTAAATGTCCTCCTCTTACTTCTGTTTTTACAGGTGAGTCTATTGCTATACTTGAGGCAATTCTTTATGTAAAATCCCACAGTTTAGATAAAACTATTATTTTTACTGACTCTAAAAGTTGCCTTCAATCCATTTTATCTAACCCATTCCGTTCAAAATTTAGGTTCCCTATAATTCTGAAAATAAGGCAGGCACTGTTTGATTGTCATACATTGGGACTGAATATAGTTTTAGCTTGGATTCCTGGACACTCTGGTATCGCAGGTAATGAGATTGCAGATTCCTGTGCTAAAGTAGCCATTAGTACAGGTTCCCTAGCATATAATAAAATTTATTCTCATGACCTCTGTTCTCAAGCAAAACCAAACATGTTTAAAACTTGGATGAGAGCATGGCGAATATCTAGAAATAAGAAGGGTAAATACTATGGTGAAATCCAATCTGAAATCCCATCAAAACCTTGGTTCTTTAAATTTAGGTATCCCAGTAAGTTTGTTTGCTCTACCATTTGCCGTCTGCGGTTGGGTCATGCGTGTACACCGGTCCACTTAGCCAAAATAAGGATAAGGGATCACTCTATATGTGAATGTGGATTGGACGAAGGCACTCCAGACCATATCTTTTTTAACTGCCCAAATTTACGTGAATCTTTATACGATCTTTTACCTTCCAATATCCCGCGTCCTACTAGCATTAAATGTTTGTTGTCATTAGTAAACACCCCCTTTATTAAAATACTATGTAAATTTATACAAATTAACAAAATGAAATTTTGATCTTTAATACTACATTTTAATTATTGCATGTGTTCTTGTTATTGTTTGGTTGTGCCTGGTGGTGGTACTATTCTACATGTTGTGTTGTCCCTTTTGTTTTAGATAACTCAGCTTATACGAAAAGTTTGGTTGAACAACTTCAATAGAACAGACCAGAATTTGTAACCGGCTAACCTCCTTCGTTTAAATTTTAACCACTTGACACTGGCGGAATCATGTATATCACATATGCCACTATTTTTATCAGAAACAAAACAGAGTTTCTCACCGGCTAATTTCATTCGTTCTAAAAACTAGTTATCTACTTGACATTGGCGGAATTGTGTACATCTCGCATGTCGCCATTCTCATAAGAAGTGAAGTGAAGTGATTTAATTTTAAAACATTCAGAAGAATCAATTAATTCATTTGGGATTAACATCAGATGCGATTATTTAATGATAGCCAAAAAAGCTTTAAACATATTATTACAATTTTCCACAGCTTATTTGTGTGAATTCGGATTTTCAGCATTAACCAACATTAAAACTAAAAAAAGATCAAGGTTGTTAAATGTAGAAGACGATATGAGAGTAGCATTGTCATTTTTACGACCTTTAAATGAAATTATCAAAAAACATCAAGCTCAAATTTCGCATTAAAAATATTTTTATTTTTAGTAAGTAAATAATTTTTATCTTTTTCTTTGTGTGCCGCCAAATTTTGAAATCGTTAAATATGTGCCGCAACAAAAAAAAGGTTGAGAATCACTGCTCTAGACTATGTAGTTTAGAGTGACATACTTTAATTTAATGAATTAAAAGCTACATTATCAGTAAGTAACATTATAAGAGAATTTTATAAACCCTCTTTAAAGCAGGAGTGAATCACTAGTAGATTATAAAAATGCTCATAAAGTAAATTTTATGGTTTAAAGATCATGACAAATTAAATTCCCACCAACTATTAACTACTTCCTTGATATGGATATTTAAATATCGGTATTTTATCGGTTCTTTATTAAATAAAGCCAGGATTTACTTTGTGGCGCGCCGTCGAATGCTAACGGTATCGGGCTGCGCATGCGCACCCCGAGACTCGCCGCCCGCATACCGCGCCGTCCGGCACACCGTATCCAACTAGCCACGGAGAAACACGTATTGCTCGCTCGGACCACCGACGCACTTATTTATTACGATCATACCTACAACTTGGTGTTTCTTTCTTTTACAATTTATCCAACAAAATAAAGGAAAACAAAATGTCAAAAGGAAAAATCAAATTTACACACAAGGTCTCGCTATCTTCGTTCCAAGCGTTTCGACGTCAAACGGATTACTATGGCTGCAACTTTATATTGGTTGCACTGAAAATCTACATTTACAAATTTTATCCCTGAAGAAAGTACCGGAGTTTCTGATATCATCATATTAAAATCAACCACTTACCACATGCCTATTTTCATTTTATTATATCGTGTACGACATATAAAGAGTCAAATGAATGTATCTATAAAATTTGTATAAAACCTAAAAATGACATTTACGCATATATCCTAGATACAAGAAAACAGCTAACACAAGAATTATTTTCAGTGGGCAAGTTTCATATTGTCTGTTGCCCATTTGCCTGACAAATATACGAATAATTAGGATTTCCAGATTGGAGGGAGGTGACAGTATTCAAGAGACAATTGGCACCTTGCCCCAGTGAAAATGATTCTTCTCCTACTCTTCTGGATTTTGAACCTGGTTCAGAGTTTCAGACTAATCAACAGCTGATTAGCCAAAATGAGTCAAACGAACCCGAACTTTCAATACACCGCTTGACACTAAAAAGAAGGATACCGGTAAAAAGAATAAGACAAAACAAAGACCAGAAAAGAAAGTAAGACTTTTAGTAGTAATCCTTTAATGGTGCTGTCCCTATATTATGTAGGTTTTGTGCCATTTTGCATGGTATAAAGTTGATTAGTGTTTGGGTGAGATCTGTAAGAAAGCTTTAAGAAAGGGGCGCCAGTTTTTGTATTTTATATTATATGGTTTTAGTGGCATTTATGTTATACAGTTTAGTTATACAACACAAGTAAAGTAAATTGGAAATAATGACACAGAGGGTGACCTCTGAGATCTCCCGACTAATTCTATTCAAATAGATGTTACAGAAAGCCGTCATTTTGAGACCGCAATTATGAACGATGTTCCTAAAGTTAGATTTGGCTGTATGGTCTATTATCTTTGCCTATCCTTACAAAGCAATAAGTGGAATTAAAGAGAATACCTTTCTCGCATTTCTCAAAAGTCTGTTGTCAGTGGATCTGTCAAATAGTGTTTTGCATCGTACTTTTGTACCGCTCTTTGATGAATCATTATATTTCAGTTTTGAAAAAGTTATTCAGTTTAAATAATTATAGAGTTGTTCAGTTGGTGAATATGACTTCGGCAATACCTACTGATAGAAATGAAGAGCGTCGCCGTCGGGTAAGCGTAATAATTCATATTTGGAATAATTCATTTCGAATTTCTCTATGAATCATTATGTTACTGCGTTTATCTCTCTAAGAAATTTTGCTGTTAGGTAGGTATGTTTATTTATAGAACAAAAACGAACTTTAAAACTGGTTTGATTGGATTTTTTTGTCGCAATCTTGTATTTAACATATTCTTGTAGAGGAATGGTATTGATTTTATATAAACTATGTAAAATATCTGTTAAATGTATTCCATAGAAATTAAAATAAATGTTATCAGTCTTTTTATGCAATAGATTCTTGGTTTTATCTGAAATTTTTTTATCATTTTTAATAAAAGATTTTAATAAAAGCCTATTGTACTGTAAAACATGTATTTTTTTTTTATATTAAAAAAATATGTATTAAGTAAATTCCTAGTGGAATTAAAATTTTGTACTAAAATATACCTGATTTATTTCTTGTTAAAGAATCCTGAATTATTGAATATAAAATATATCACCAAAAAGCAGATAATGTGTATTCTTTTCTTAATTCTGTTTTGTTTGTAAAAGCTTTGCCTTTGGTTTTTATTTTTATATATATGATGGTGTATTTTCAAAGTTAGAATTTGTTAAAATGTTTTTAGACCAATTTTAATTTTGTTCATTTGCGATGTCACTGTTCTGTACCTCTGTTTTTTTTTTTAATTTGTGTATTGAATTAATCCCAATATCATAACACAGGTGTTGCTAGGACCTCTACCTGCTGGTTTTCTTCGGGCAGATGGAACAATGGACAATGTTGATGCTGACTATCAAGCTGCACTGGCACTACAACAACAGTTATGTGGTGCTACTGTGAGTTACATATTTCAAATGATTCTTTAAATTTATACATTTTTTATCTGTACTTCAGTAAATGAATATTTAGTTTTATGCAAGCTTATGATGGTAAGAAATGTATGAACTTAATAAAGGGATTTTGTACATTTCTTAATATTATGTTCTAGATCAAGAGTCCCCAATTTTTTAATTGGGGTCCTAATGAAATCTAAAACAGATGCTGGTGGTCAATTTGAAAGATGATAAAGAGAGATCTAACCATAAGATGTCAAGAACAAAAAGAAAATTGCATTGTATAATTTCATCAAGTATAATAATTAACAATCTTAAAAAAAAAAATCTATATTATACATGAATTTATAATTGATTTGTCAGAAACCACCATTGGATTTTCTCAAATATATTTAACATACAGTTTTTATTTCTTTACAGTTTTATTAGATTATTTTTCAAAGCCCAACAAAAAATTTGGTTATATGATGTACATGTGTATGTAAATATGTGAGTGTGTGCCACTGTCTGAAAGGTTGTGTGATATTTTAAACACTAAGATATATGATGTGTGTTAACAGATTGGTTTTTTTTACAATGTTTTACACCATAGAGTAAAACTGGACTATCAGTGAGTAGAACTTGTGGATTTGGAGCACATCTATTAAATGCTTTACAAAATAGATAACATCATCAAAAATCAATGTATCAAATTCTGTTGTATCTAAGTGAATTAAGAATTTACAGCCATTATAAACTATGAAATTAACAATATGTACTTATAACTTAAGTATTTATGAATTACATGCAGAGTTTATAAAATATTATGAGCTGATTTATTCCATAACTATGTCAAATGTGAAGATAGGTTCCTGGAAATTATACTTCAGGTTTCGGTAATTACTCTGTGAGCTGGACATTCAGCATGAAAGGTTGTATACATTATTGTGTTATCTAGAAACTTATTTTTTGCAGCAGTACAAGTCAATAGTATATAAAATGAATTTTGATATTATATGCCTAACAATTTTCGAGAAAAATGACTTTAAAGTACGGTAGACAGACAGACAAATTGACAACAAACAAGTAAACCTTAAGGCTTCCATTTATTCATTATGAGACATCGAACTCTAAAAAATTAGCTATATTATATATTAGCTCTGGATTAGTTTTTCTTCTAGTTATTTTTCCTGTAGATGATAATAATTTTTTTTTTAATTTTTTAAATACTTAATTGTGAAAATCATATGGATGAGTCTTCAAATTTTTTAATATTGTTATTTGCAATAAAGTGATTTTAGAACTTATAATCAAGGAAAGAAACATGTAATCTGCAATAGTATGAAAAATACATAGGTTGGTTTTCTACTTGTTTGTTATTCAAACTGTAACTTATGCTTTACTCAAATACATAAAAAAAACTTCTATAGGACCATATTTACAGGTTCCATCAGCTGGACCCCCGCTTACAGCAAGGTTAAGCGTTACAATAGCTCAGGCAAAACTTGTCAAGAACTATGGTAAGTTGAATGTTATAGTCATAACAAATGACTATATCTGTACTAATAATAAATCTGAAGTTTTGTAGATAAATACATTTATTATGTTTAATTTGTGACAAATGTATATTTTAGCTGGAACTCATCTTGAATCTGACATAACATTTTTTTTTGTCTGTATGTCTATCTGGATTACACTCGAAAACTGCTTTACCAATTTTTTTATAAAAGTTTGTACAAGAGAAGTGTCAAGAAACTCTCGAAAGGCTACATAGATTTTCCGTTTGGTCTTAACTAAATATATGTTAATTAGCGATTGATAGACTATAAAAATTATCAATAACACTTTAGGAAATTATAAAAAATAAACTGATTAACAACTCAAAAATAACTTTATCGATTTGAATTGAATTGAAACTTGGAAAGCATGTGTCGTTCGGTTACCGAAAGTCTGTTAAAACAAAACAAAATCAGGACATCCCACACTCAATCAAGATAATACATGTAGACGAAGTAGCGGGCACCCGCTAGTTGTGAATATAGTTAAATGCTAGGAAATCTGTGCGTAATTTCTTGTATACATTATTTACATAGATTTTAAATTTATTTTATTTATATTTTAATGGACTTTAAAAATGATAGGTATTTGTAATATTAAACTTGAATTTCAAACAGGTTTGACTAGGATGGACCCGTATGTTAGATTGCGCGTTGGTCACTGTATATACGAAACTCATACCGATCCTAGTGGTGGAAAGACACCGCGTTGGAATAAAGTTATCCACTGGTAAGGTTTTTGTTGTTTCATGCTTTTGTCGTGTTTTTTACCCTAAACTGGTTTTATCATTTTTGGTTATTCTCTTAATAGTAAAAAATGATTGTAAATTTTTTTAAAGTGTAAATATTGCGGGATGATAGAGAAATTGAATCTCATTGGATCGCAGACTCTTATGAAAACCCGTTATAGTGACACTGTAAAGCGCTTCAGGTTACATCTGTTAAAAAAAAAATATTATCCCCTGTGCTCCTTATTTAAGACCTTTTGACGCAAAGTATAAAATGACGGAAAAGTAAGGTGGTCAATAATCTTAAAAAATACATTAACTTAAATGAGAAGTAATTACTACTTACTAATGATCTTTTTATTTGACAACATTAGCATACCTGCCTTGTATAAGGTGTTAACTGTAAACATAGACAAATTATTTTGTGTTGACAACATTTTCTAGAACACTGTCTATGAATATAAAAATCTAAGATGCCGTTTTTCTGTTTTCATTATATAAATCAGTGGTCGTCACACTTTTCTGGTCAAGGGCCACATAGGTCAATATGAGGTTCCACTGCGGGCCGCACTTTTATTGATTAGGTAGTTGATACCATCAATTAATTGAGATATTTTTATGAGATGTTAAACGTGATTTCCCCATAGATCTTGTATGGTATTTACAAACAATAAAGTCATTTTTCACAACCTAATTAACTATCTATTGTCTACCAAATTAGTTTACGACATTGCGGGCCGTAGTTTGACGACCTCTTATATAGATGGTCCGTTAGTTAATTGTTTCAACATAATATAAAAATGTATATGGAAATACAGTTCTAATATTTTCTTATTTACAATCACCACCATCGGACGGCACATAAGGCCAATATTAAAATCAAATTGAAGGCAATGGTCTAGAACAGTGATTCTCAACCTTTTTTTGTTGCGGAACATATTTAACGATTTCAAAATATGACGGCACACAAAGAAAATGATAAAAATTATTTACTTACTACAACACACTGCATAAATATTTTTCTTTTTAAATGATATAATTTAATAATATTAACATTATTATATATTTGCAAAATTTGACGGCACACTTTTGAAATTTGGCGGCACACAAAAGTGCCGCGGCACAGTGGTTGAGAATCACTGGTCTAGAATCTTGTTCCTGGATCAGCAAGTGTAAACCGAGACCTACCTAAAGGCATTAATCGTGATAAATAACATGGACCAATATTATTATAAGAACTGTCTATAAATTCACGTGTATAAATGGCCGTCATCAATCTTGGGGTTTATTTCATTTAACTTCATATAATGTGCAATCATTATCCTGAGAGCAAATAAAAATATTGATTTGTAATTTTTTATTATATTCATATTAATTACAGCTTATTACCACCTGGTGTTAACTCCGTATATTTGGAAATATTTGATGAGTGTTCATTTACTATGGATGAACTGATTGCGTGGGCGCATATATCCATACCACCAGCAGTTTTAAAGGTAACTATTAACTTAACATACTACCCGTGTGCCCGCGGCTGCGCCCGTGCTTCATATATTTCTTAATGCGTAATAAAGTTTCTAATTTTTTTTATACGGAACCCTAATTATTTTTCAATTATTTTTTTTGCTTCTAACGCAAAGCTATACCTCACAGATTCAAATACCTGCCAGTAAAACTGTGCATTGAATCGGATTTTATTTAATTTTTGAGTTTTAATTTTTGTTACGCGGAACTATTTTCTAATTATTTTCGAAAATTAAAAGTACCTAAAGTTACCCGGAGTAATTTCAGCTATCTACCAAAAAAGTCCCGTCAAAATATGTCCAGCCGTTCCGGAGATTACCCGGAACAAACAGACAGACAGAAAAAAATAGTATTTTTGGTATCGTATATACAATCATATCTCTTTAGTAAAAAAAATCATTTTGGCATTACTAACATACACTTCAATTATATTTATTAGTATAGATCAAGAAAAATATAATTTACTGACTTTTATAGGATGGACAGTTTCTTTCCAATTTATTACTTCAACAGTATCTTTTAATATATATATATTCTTTGACAGGGTTTAAATGTGTATTTTTATTAAATTTCTTAGTTTATGAATGAAGTTATGTTTATTATAATAGTGAATCAATCTAACAAAAATGGTCACCAGTATGTTTTTGGAAAAAGTTTTTACGAATTAACACCCATTGATTAAGCAGTAAATAATTATTGTGAAGAAAAAAGAACTTGTTACTTCTTGATCATAACTCGAACATTGACGCAATATGTTCACGAGTTTTCAAATTATTTTTTGTGATTTATATAGATAGTCTTTTTTTTCTTACTATTTCCATGAAATGTGGATCCCACTGTAGGACAATAATATAAATCACTTTTAATACAATTTTTTTTTTACGTTTTGGTATTCTACAATTTTCAGGGGGAAACTCATGAAGATTGGTATCCATTGAATGGTAAACAGGGAGATGGGATGGAGGGCATGATTAATCTCGTACTTAGCTATACGGTAATTATATAAAATTATATTGTTAACTTTACTTATTTATTCAAAACAATTATATTACTTAACTATAACTTTAAAATGTTACCTGCAACAGATGTTAAACTATATTAAATTAAAAATCACTCTGGGATAATATTAAGGCTGGTATGAGTGGTTTGTAAAGTTTTCTCAAAAAGAAAAATTACCGCCTCTTAAATATACATTTTTCAAAATAAGGGTATATATTTTTTATTTAAAAAAAAAAAACAAACATTTTGTTTAAAGTTCAATAATCTTAAAATTACTTGTAAATTACAGCTGGTCCTACAAACTTGAAATTTAGACTAAAAGTAAAAAACATGATGTACAGACTAAAAGAATTTCTACAAAATTGAGTTTTACTTTTTTTATGCGGAACCCTAATTATTTTCGTAAATCAAAAGTACCCTAAGTTAACCGGAGTAACTTCAATTATCTACCATAAAAAATCCGGTCAAAATCCGTCCAGCCGTTTCGGGGTTACCCGGAACAAACACACAGACAAAAATTGTATTTTTGGTATAGGTTTCTTAGAATAGGCTTATATATATTCATCATATATATTTAGTAAAAAAAAATATGATATTACAAAGAGACACATCAATTTTATTTTTGGTATAAATGTAAGGCAAATCATCATATTGCATCATTGCAATTATGAGAGCAAAATATACTGTTCATATTGATACATCGAAGGCAAAAATCTTTAATCTGTAAGCATTTCCTACGATAGAAACAGAACAGACACACACAAATTACTTATTGTTGCACTTAGGTATAATTATTTTATTCAAATTCTCCTCTAATTGTTGTATTTATTCAAGTTATGCTTTCAAGTTACAGGTACTGCCTAATTTGGAACCATAGTTAGAACTATATTATTTTGTAAAAGATTTGAAGACATAATATAGATAACGATTTATTGATAGTTTAGAATACCATTGGTTCTACCAACTACACCATCATACTGATATTGTTTATCAAAGGTGGGTCCAGCTGCAGCTGTGGCGACATTCCCCCCAGTGCTGGTGGTACCCAGCACCGGTATGGGTTACGCGGCGATGCCGATGTACCAGGCACCGCAGATGCCGCCCCAGCAACAACAACAACAAATGCCGCCTCAACAACAGCCGGTCACAGCTGACCAGTTGCAGCAGGTCAGTTCTCTTTTTATTTACAGCCGGTATTGAGCGATTCTCGGTAGGGGAAAATCTTATAGATTCACGTTACCAATGCGGTGACGTCAACCGCCAACATGCTACAGTATGTCAAGTATAAGATGGCGTTCAAAATACTGGTGCTCGGGGATAAATAATTAATTTTATAATTATATAAACTATATGATAATGTACGTAATTATTACTCGGAGCGCCAATAGATGTAAAAATCGAACAAATAATTTCAATTAACAAAATTTCAATACCCATGCAATAATATAAGCATTAAAAAAAAACGTTTTTCCAAAAATTAAAATTTTCAATTTTTTCGGCAGTGTCCCATTGTTTGTTACTAAGCAGGTTAACTCACTTTATAGTGATGTTGTCTCATACTTTATTATTCACTACAATTATTTAAAACAAATTAAACCTCATAGTTTTCCTTAATAGGAAAGGATACATCAAATTCAATAAAATAATGTGTTATAGATTGAAGAAATGTTCCCGAGCATTGATAAGGAAGTTATCAAATCGGTGCTGGAAGCGAATCGTGGTAACAAGGACGCAACAATAAACTCCCTGTTACAGATGTCTGAATAAATATCTAAACTGACGTCAAGAAATAATAGGCCCGTTTTGACATCTGTCACCATGACGTCACTAGGGATGTGACTGATCAAATCGATAAAAAAGTAAACCGATTTATACGAGAAATCGATTTTAAATTATATTTGAATTTGTAATCGTTTTGATTATGTTATAGACAGAATGTTTATTTATAGAATAGGCAGTTCAAAAAGATTGTTGGATTTTATTATAATGTTGATATTTTCTCTGTTCATTTTACAAATTCAATTTTCACTGATATTTATGCATATTATTTTATTAAAGAAACTACTATGAAAGATGTGTATTTTTCTTAAAATTTTATTTAGCTCATCAAAATACATGGTAATTTAATTATTCGATGATTTTTATATTTGGTTTGTTCAAAATTATTACAAGCCTTTACAATATTATAGTCAGATACTGAGTGATACAAAATTGTAACAACGCTCTGCAATATTGTTCGATGCAGAGCAAATTCGTTTTGGGAAATAATTTAAGTAAATTGTTCATTTCTCTTTGTCTAAAAGTATACTAGTTCCTAAATTATTATTAGTAAGCTCATACAAAATCAGTTAATTTTATGTAAAGAGAGTAATCAAAACGGACCTCTTATTTTGTGACGATTATAAATGCTTAAAACACATAAATGTTTTTCGTACAACTTTATAAAATGGTAAACAAATTATCTCTAAATTTCCCATTAACATTCACATTCCACAGATGCCTACTATAATACTAGTATTAAAACTAAAAATGTCGGCAACGTTTGTTTACCAATTTATTTAGTTGCAGCGAAATAAATTTTGCATTATACTATCTATAAAGTTTTATTGTTTTTATAATTTAAAAGATGTTTATAAATTGCTTTCTTTTAAATGGTTTTTTTTTTTCTTAAAAGTCCAAATAGTATTTGGAATTCCGGTCACAAGTGATTCGGCATAAGTGTCTACTACTTCTTATAAATCTTATTTATCTATAGTTTATATTTCATGGCACGTTTAGTCTATGTAACTTTATGCTTTTATATTAGACAATTTACCATTATAATAGCAGTTTTGCTGTTTTTATTTTATAAATGAAATCAATTAATAAATTCGAAAGAATTTGTCTTTAAAATAGAGAAACGTGGAATGTGTTTTACTACGAATATGGATTCATATCCACTTTCACTGTAATAAAAAAAATACTTTCACACAAATATAATGTGACATTTGATAGTCACTATTATCTATGAATACTTTATACACAACGAAATATTCGCTTTGAGCGGTGCTATTTAAAAAAAAATTATGCCTCTATGCTTCATCACTATTTCCTATAGTTTAGTGTCTACTTATATTATACTAATAATATTTTTAAAGACAAATGTAATAAAACTATTTATATTTAAAAGAACCTTCGTTCGCTATAAAAAATGTTTTATTTATCATCGTTTAATAATAAGTAATTGTTTTTTTTACTTTCTCAGTAAATTCAATATTACGTTTATTTTATGAGTTAAATATTTTTACATGTATTGTAATAATTAATTTTGTGAAAGTTTTATTTATGTTTATAATTCGTTATCAGTATTAAATTTGTATATAAAAAAAAATGCATTTTTTTGTAAAAATAAAATACTTGTAGTAATTTATTGACTTCTTTTATGACATTTTGTTATGGTCTTAATTTGCTCAATTTCTTTTTCATGGCACCAAATATTTTAAAAATATAGTTATTCGACATAATTATATTGATATATGATCGCTATGTAATTTAAAAAGAATGTAGTTTATAGATTTTGTATCGTTATTAGTATAGACAATCACGTGGCACGTAAACGATTCACTGATGATAAGCTTTGCAAAGTTATTCACATACATTTTAATACTGTTGCTATAATAATATATCAAATGTAAAAAAAAATATTATGTATTAACCACTCGAACATTAAATATGGCATAGTGCATTATGTTACTAAAAGCTTTTAATATTCCTTTCTCAGATTTAAACTCAACGTAAAGAAATTAAATATATGAGAGAATAAAAGTTGTTGACCAAATTTTTTTTATACGTTACTAATGATTTTTTGGCTAATGAAACAACATTCAACCGGTTATTGGTCAGTGATAGCAATACTACCGCGTCAACATATGCGATCTCCGCCATTTTAAATAAACGGCACTTAACCAATTGGAACATTTTTTAAAATAATTATTGAAAAAAGATGAACAAACAAAAAAATCTACTTAACCTATTTTGAAAATTCTTTCACCTGTAATGTTCTATCACCGAGTAACATGTTATTTATTTTACAGTGTAGGTATTGCTTACCAGCATCCATTTTTCCGATTTATCTTTAGATACTTTTTACACGTTATTTAGTTTAAAAATATGTTATTTATTAAAATGTGCCTTTGCATCTGTCTATTGAGCTTTTTAATCACTTTATTTTTCTTTAATACCTTAATTATTTTGTGTAATTGTAATTACATAATTCTGTTATCACATGAATAGTGATGTTCGTATTAAATGTCGTATAATTATCGATTTATCTGTATTAAGTTTTTATCGATTTAAACGCGATTCGTTTACAACTCCTATCCACATTCCTTGGAAATGTAATGAAAATAAAATTAAAGACTTCCAGATCAGATCGATGTCAAGATTCAAAATGTTTTTCTACTTTCCTTATCATCGTCAGAGTACAGCTAAGTTTTGTGCCAAATAATTTGCCATGGACACTAAGTTTCGCTTATAAAAAAATATATTATTAACGTTGTATTTTATTTATAATTAAATAAATTATTAAATACTTGTGTATTTTTTATTTATCTTCCTTTTTTAAAAATTTGTTATTCAAACAATTTTGATGATTTTTTTTCTGACAAACTAATAAATTGTTATCGTACTTTTTAATACAACCACATGAAATTTATATTAATTATTAATTAATTATTCGTGAATCATAAGAAAATTATTTATGTTATAAATTAGAGGTTAAGTACTTCAGTAAATACTGAAGTGTCTAGTTATAAAATTAAATTGGTACAAACTCTTGAAATTTTCATAGTACTTTTTAAAATTTTGTGTTGCTCTGCCACATTCTCACGCGGTATTATATGACGATTTGGTCCAAAATGATGAACACACTGAGCCTAGACGTACTAACTCTCGAGCGATGTTGCCGGAACATACCGTATTAGTGCTCGTCGTCAGATTTTTAAATTCGACGGTGTTAGCTAACCAGATAGCCAGATGATGAATAACTGAAGGTGTATTATATGTTGTGTGTGACAAATGCTAAGGATTGTAAATTAGAAATAGGATTTAGGTAAATATAAAGATTTGACATAACCACAATGCAATAGGAACACATAAATAAGAAATAGAATAAGATTGTAAAATAGAAATAAGTTGAAAACAATAAAGGCACAAAAAAAGAAAAAAAATAGCGTACAGCCACAAAAAAGTAAATAAAACTCGGATTATCCTTGAGATGTAAGGGGACTAAATAAAAAAACCAGATAGTCATTAGAAAATACCTTATCTACTTCATGCTATACTTTCACCATGATGTTTTCACTCGACTCTTGAATCAAATAATTATAAACCAGATAAGTAGATTCGGAACTATTTCACTCGCATCTGCTTGTATATATTATATTGTACCTATGGCAGCATAAATAAATAATATGTCTGGCAAGATGAGAGAACTATCGAAACTGTCTGGCTATTTGGCATCTTTTGTAACATATGTAAAAATCTGCTATAACAAACTATAACAAAAGTATTACTATAATTTAAGGGTGTCTGGAAGGGGGTAGTTTATACTAAATATCTGGTAATGAACGACGTGATTTCTAATATTATTCTAAATATAATATATGAAAATTGAGTTTTATATTATAACGAATTTGAGGTGCAATTTTGCCCTTGACCCTTACTACCTGTCACTTGCCAATGGAACCACTGCCCAAATTTCATAATCTGGGATCGTTCTTACCTGTATTGGTGGTCATACATAGATAAACTTTCAGCCTTTATAAAGTAATGAAGGTCTGGCGGTCAGACTTTTGCTTAATCTCATAATTGGATATGGAAATAAAATAAGTAAATATTAATCAACTTTTAATATTTATTTTTCCACTAAAGGTATGCGCTTTGTTTAAAGGAAGCAATACAAGAATGTACAACCCTTCATGATTTTTGAACGGTCCACGGTAATCTATTTTCTATTTAAATCTTAACATTTTTAACAAAATTAAATAAATATCATAAAATCAATTATAAGTTAGACACAACTAAAAATATAGCAGTGATTACTTTAATGATGTATTGAAATCAAAATACGCTTGATTTTTACTTGGGCCTCATACACTACATTTGCCACGGGTCTCAGATTGCATAGTTACGCCACTGCCCCTCCAACCTAGTGTAACAAAATATATTCTTACTACAATTTATCTCAAAATGCAACTATGGCTGTAAAAATTACGTAAATCGGTTCCTTGTTTCTCGAGATACGGGCCAAATAGACAAACGAGAGCGAATATGATAATCTATACTAATAAATATAATTGAAGCGTCTGTTTGTAATGTCAAAATTCAATTTTTTTACTAAATCCATATGAAGATATATGTGGGAAGTGTTTAGATTTTTTAAAGCCTAATACACTTGTATTCACTACTGTAATAGATTAACAAAATGACTTGTCAATAAGATGTGTGACGACTATGTTCCTTGTTTACGACGTAAGAGTATAAATAAAAGATTTGTGTTTGAAAGTGATTATTTCCCACCTTATTCCCACAAATTTTGGGGGCTCGTCCGGGATTAAGGTGAGGACATATGAAATTCATCATTTCAAGAAGGATTATTTGAGATATTTTTCATAAAATTGAAACACGAGGTGAGAATTCCTTTGTTACGAATTGTCAAATTCAATTGACGTTTGATGTCATTTGTCACTGAAATTCTCGGAACTGTCAATTGAGAGTTGCGTTCCGTTTCACGTTGATTCTCGACTGCGTTCCATATCCATTGTGGGCTGCATTCTATGTACAACATTGTTGGCTGCGTTCCATGTACCATAACGATTGAGATTTTTAGATAAAATAATAAATAAAAATATAAAAAAAGAGCAATGCCTCCGAAAAAAGCTAAAGACGACGAAAAAACCCGACGACGAAGAAAATTGTTCTAAGTCTATTCCAAAAATTTCATTCAGTGATTTGGAAAAATCCATATCGTCATTCAGCGGGGACAATAATTATACAGTTGAAACATGGATAAAGGATTTTGAAGATATAGCGGAACTCATGCAATGGAGCGGAATAGAAAAGATAATTTATGCGAAAAGATTGCTTACTGGTACCGCACAATTATTTCTCAGATCATCAGGAAGTTTTAGTTCGTGGAATAATTTAAAAGATGGATTAATTGAAGAGTTTTTGGGCGAAAATTAAGTAGCGCCACAATCCATAAGCGGCTCGCTGCGCGAAGAATGCGATCAGATGAAACATATCAACAATATTTCCTCCACATGAAAGAGTTGGCGTTATTAGGAGATATTGAAGATGATGCTGTGATTGAATATGTTATCGATGGAATACGAGACGTGGAGACTAATAAATCGATTTTATATGGAGCTACTAATATGAAAGAATTTAGAAAAAAATTGGATTTATATGCTGAGATTAGAAGAAAGTCTGCGACTCGAGTTCAGAATTTTACTAAACCGATTCCCACTTCAAGTTTTTCGCGAGATCGAAATTATCGAAAGTCAACACTGAAATTTAGATGTTATAACTGTGGTGATATTGATCATAAATCTTCAAGTTGTACCAAGGGAATCAAATGTTTTCGATGTAACAACTTTGGACATAAATCCAAAGAATGTCCTGACAACCCAAAGCAAACACTTAACATCCAAACAACGGTTAATAAAGTCTGCCATGCACCTTATAAAGATGTGATAATTAATGATGTTAAAACTACAGTCCTAATAGATACTGGAAGCGATGTCAATTTGATCAAAGAATCTCAATTCATTATTCTAAATGGAAATCATAACGATTACACTCCTGATTCAACAGTTTGTCTTACTGGGATTGCTGAACATGAAGTTAAGACCAAAGGGTCATTTTTGGCTAAAATTGTAATAGACGATTGCTACTTTGATTCGACTATTTACATCGTTGATGATGACGTAATACCAGTAAATGTGATTCTTGGAAATCCTATTTTACATGAAGTAGAAGTAAAATTTTCTGCTGAAGGCGTTACCGCTAAGAGAATTTTGCATCTTACGACTATAGAAGATTATAAAGAGAAAGACTATGATATAGGAAATATAAAACTTACGAATGAAGTGAAAACTATGATTAAAGACTATAATTTGAGTAAAGTAAAAAAAGAATCTAGCGTAGAATTAAGGATTATACTAGCAGATGAGACTCCAGTTTACCAAAACCCCAGAAGACTTTCACCTTTAGAACTAAATTTTGTGAATAATCAAATAGATGAATGGCTTAGCCACAAGATAATTAAACCAAGTTCAAGTAACTTTGCGAGTCCGATTGTGTTAGCTAAGATAAAAGATGGTAATAAGCTAATCGTAGTACCAAAAAGAATGCAACATAAGATAATTAGAAGAAGCCATGAAAAGGGACATTTTGGAGTAGTTAAGACAGAAGAACTTATTATAAGAGAATACCATATTGAAAACCTGAAAGAGAAAATTAAATCTGTTATTGATAATTGCGTCGAATGCATACTTATTTCACACAAGAAGGGTAAAAAAGACGGTTGTTCACACACTATCTAAAGGAGAGACGCCTCTTGCTGTTTACCACATCGACCATCTTGGACCGTTAACGTCTACTAACAAAAACTACAGGTACATATTTACAGTTATTGACGGATTTACGAAATTCACGTGGATTTACCCTACCAAGACTTTGTCTACCGAGGAAGTTCTCGAGAAACTTAAGTTGCAACAACAAACTTTTGGATCACCAGATGTTATAATAAGCGATCGTAACGCTTCTTTCACTTCTAAAGCTTTTAAGGAATATTGTGAATCAGAAGGAATTAGTCATCATACTATAACTACGGGTCAACCTAGAGGTAATGGCCAAGTAGAACGTATACATCAAGTTATAATTAATGTACTTGGTAAACTCACTACAGATGATCCTACAAAATGGTATAAAAAGATAAGTACAGTTCAACGAAATATTAACGGTACATACCAAAGAGCCATTGGTATGACACCTTTTGAGCTTTTGACGGGAACTAAACTAAAAGATCAAAACGAAGAGATCGTTAAACTGATTGAAGAAGAACAAGTTCAACAATTTACTAACTCCAGAGAGGAACTGAGAAAGAAAGCGAAAGAAAATATCCAAAAGATCCAAGAAGAGAATAGAAAAAGTTACAATAAGAGAAGGAAGAAAGCTGTTGAATATAATGTTGATGATTTGGTTGCCATTAAGAGAACCCAATTTGTTCAGGGTTATAAGTTATACCCAAGATTTTTAGGCCCATATAAAGTTATAAAAAAGAAGAAAAATGATCGTTATGATGTCGTAAAGGTTGGTCAAGGTGAAGGGCCAATCAATACATCAAGCTCTGCCGACATGATGAAGCCGTGGGTCACGAACATATCATCGTACTCATCTGAGACAGATGAGTAAGTAGGATGGCCGTGTGGGAAGTGTTTAGATTTTTTAAAGCCTAATACACTTGTATTCACTACTGTAATAGATTAACAAAATGACTTGTCAATAAGATGTGTGACGACTATGTTCCCTTGTTTACGACGTAAGAGTATAAATAAAAGATTTGTGTTTGAAAGTGATTATTTCCCACCTTATTCCCACATATATATACGAGACCTATACCAGAAAGAAAAAATTTCGTCTGTCTGATTGTTCGGCGGGACCTTTTTGATGGGACTTTTTTTTTTTGTAGATAGCTGAAGTTACTCCGTATAACTTAGGATACTTTTGTTTTTCGAAAATAATTAGGGTTCTGCGTAAAGAAATGAAAATATGTACTTTCGAGTAAAATAAACTTCAAGGGACAGCACCTACAAAACCATTATTTTCCAAGGATTATTTAAAAAGTATATTACGCCGTGAAGGATATATAAAACGCGGGCGCATAGCTAGTTATTAAATAAATAAAACTAAGTGGTTAAGTATTTTTTTTTTATTTTACACCAACAGCTTTTTTCTTTTTCTTCTTCAACTTGTTTTGTTCATCTACTTTTTTTTGGTTATCAGCTTTACGTTTGATCTTCGTAATCTTCCCTATGACATTCTTAAATCGGTCATCTTTCTTCATTAAACTCTTGTTTACTCTCTTCAGTCCCTCTTTGATCGTGTTATCTATATTGTTACCATCCGCCTCGCAGTTTTGCAAACGTTCTTCTCTATCAGTCTCCGATTTTTCGTTTGTAATCTGTGATTGTAGTTTCTTAATCTTTGCTAGTTTCGCTTGTTTTGCCGCTTTGATGCGTTTCCGGCGCATTTCTTCTAACCTGTTTCGGAGATAAATAGAATTTATAAATTTTTTCTTTAATGTACTAGCGAACCGCACCGGTTTCGCACAGGTGTACAGACACCTCGAATTTAAAAAATCTATCTTTCTGATAATGTAGCTTTTTCTACAAGTGAAAGAAGTTTTTAAAATCGCTTAAGTGGATTTTTGGGTTTATCAATAAAAAAAATGACATCTTTATATAATACTTTAGATGGGCTCAGTGCTTTGACCATAATATCATCAGATGTTAAGTGACGATTAAACACACTAAGCTTAGAGGCACTGTTTCTCAAGTGCTTGGTGACAAGTTTTCAAACTTGAAGATGGTAGCTACCCAGGCGGGCATTATTAGAAAATGATCATTAGTCAGTCCGAAAAATATTTATACATCGAGTTAGGGATTGGGGCGAGGTATCGAGGTTTTTAAAACATACAATATGTGTTAGCAGCTTGAAGAGCAAGTGAGGACTAACTTTATTAATACAATCTTTCTACAAAGGTAACCCTGTTTATAATGAGGTCTTATAACTAAGGCGAAACAATAACAATATACACATAGTGTTTCCAGTTAACCATTACGGAAGCCTTGATTATGCTGACGTAACTATCGTAAACTGAATAAAATATTTATTTAAATTCCGTTCGAATATGATTTTAAGCCGTCTCTACTCTTGGAAATTACTCAACTAAACTATAACTAACTAAATATTCTCAAATTAGGCGGCGAATAAAATAAGGTTGAGAAACTGTGACTTATTATATGAACCTGTCAAAATGTTTAATTCATAAACCACGTCTATCGAGGGGAATGCATGCGGTGTGGGGCGGGAGGGCACTTAACGAAAAAAATAGATTCAATCTTATTTTACTTGTCCAATTAATCACAATCTAGTTAACTTACAACTAAGGTGTTTTTAAGTGGTTGTTTACACGCATTGTTTTAGTTCTCAACGCCCCCATTTGGAATTAGAAGACACAGAGAAAATTAAGGGAGCATTAAGATAGCGCAGAGGGGACGTGTAAAGGTCAAAAGTATACACTAAAAAACGCAAAAAAGAATTAAGATGGGGGGATTCTAGAAAAAACAATCACAAAGTAAGATTGAGAAACTGTAATTTAGTCAATTACTTCATCACTTAATATCCATCGGATGAAGTACAGTCTATTTGCCGTATAAAAAATAAAGGGGTGTGTAGCCGCACTCACCCCTGCTCCATAAAATCAGGATCAACACCGGCCTGTATCCAGCGCTTGACGCGGTAGTTGCGCTCCGTTGCTCGAACTCTTCGTTGTCCAACTGCGCTTCCTGTTCCCGTCGGGTCACGCTCACCGTTGTAAACACTTTCACGGCTTCATCATCTGTAGAGGAATGATTTTTATTATTTTATGTTCGCAATACTGAGATATCCATCCATTCAACCGAAAGACGTCCACTGCTGGACATAGATATTCCCGAGGTCATCGGTCCACCTTGTGGGGGGCGCACACTCACGCTGCGTCGTCCGGTATGCGGTTGGCTCCATCGGTTCTACGAGCAATGTGCCCAACTTCAGTTTGGTAATATTTTGGGCAACGACGATTACTTTGATTCTTCTGCGGATCTCCTCATTTCTGAATCGATGCAGTCAAACTCCGAGCATAGTCTTCTCAATCATCTCCTTTCGGTAACTTTGAACATTCTAATTAGGCTCATTCTAAGGAACCAAGTCTCAATGCCGTCAATGCAATCACTGGCAATGAACGAATGAACTGGCACTGTTTGAAGACTTTTTTATCTTGAGACACTGGGATATTTCGGACGAAAAGACTCTGCGTAGCTTCCCGAACGTGGCCCAGCTGAGTTGGATTCAACGATTAACTTCTTCCCTGAAGTTGAATCCTTTTGTTTTTCAGAGAGGAATGCATTTACGCACTTGCTGTCCAACCTAACCCAGGGCAAACCGTGAAGGCTGAAGTTGAATCCTACCTATTTTGTTTATTAAAACCTACTTGTAACAATTATCATGATTAATTTTTTTGTAATTGTTAAATTGTTTAATAGATATGATGAATAGACCCGGTTGTGTGGTTGGATTCAACTTAGGTTAACCTATCTAATTCTATAAAGAGGCTGAGCTCTCATTGACTGATTAATTCTAAAAATTCTATGGTAATTCTCAAAGTCAATTCTATTATTGAACATACAGAAACAAGCACACAACTTTCTACATGAAATGCTAAAATTGCAAGAGTAAATACTTTAATTATATTTTTTTTAATGCTCTAGTATCCATATATTGTGCTTAGCTTCTCATTTTCTTGGATGTATTAAAACTACATATAAATATATCACAAGAAAAACAGCTTACTTTTAATTTTGTTTACTGTTTTTTTTTTAATATTGAGCAATTTAGTAAAAAGATAGTCATTAATTTGAAATGAATATTACAACACAGGAAAACGGAAATTTGAACTATATATGTATTAATAACTGTACCATAAGAATATTTTTGTGACTGATAATTTAAAAAAAAAAACACTTACCATCAATCTTATACTCTGTTAGTTTTGTTTTGATTTCATCTTCAATTTCTCCCAATCGTAGTATATCATATGGGGTGATCAGGGATATGGCCATACCACTTCTACCAGCACGAGCTGTGCGTCCCACTCTAAAATTTGTTTTATTTTTATTCCATCATTTTATTAACATGTATTAAAAACATTTGTAAATATGATTTAAATAACCCTTAGATTGATAGTGTCTTACATATTATCTAAAAATATGAGAGCCATGAAATAACAAAAGCAGCAAAGTAGATCCGACCTATGATATATATTTCACTTGATATGTTTTTAGTAGTGCGACCGGATTCGCATCAATCGACGCGGGTTCGATCCCCACCTATCAGACTTTAAAATCGGCCCGAGCTTTGAGTGAAGGAAAACATCGTGAGGAAACCATAGCATGGCGGTAGTGCCTGGGTAGTTCGAAAATCTATCGCCAAATACCAATAGGTGTGTTCCGGCAGCATCACTTGAGAACCAGTACCTCTAGGCTTAGTGTGTTTGCCATCCTGGACCACATCGTAACTTAACACTAGGTGAGATTGTGGTCAAAGCACCGAGTCTAAACTGTGTAAAAAAAAATTTAATCACTAATTCGATTCGAATTTGACTTTTGTGTTGTACTTATTATATAAAGATGCCAGGGGGGGAGTATGTGGGACTCGCTCGGCGTGAAGAGCCTGGAATACCCACTAGAACCCACGGTATCATCCGCCGCTTGGAAATGGCGATGCGACCAAATGACATAGCAGGCATAATCTACCATACCAAGTCAGGCCCCTCTCAATCTTCCGTACAGGGGGGAGCTCGTTACAAAGCCCCCTTTAACTCCCTTCTTTCCTGCCGCCAGCCAACCTCTCTCCTTCGTGGGTTCTTGTAGGAATAAGAGGACTCCGGAGAAGAAAGCTCTTACACTTCTCCGTGATTATGTAATAATTTAAAAAAATGAAACCCAAATCACTCAACCCCCCCCTGCATAGTCTCGTCACAAATCAGCAAATCATAGGGTGAAATCTATAGAGCGTGCTCAGGCTTACCTCAGACTTAACTACAGAAATCAAATTGAAAGCCCCAAGCTTAGCATTTGCTTAGCTCAAGCTGAGTAAAGTCCACGTCATCGAATTCGACGACTTAACTGAAATCTTACCTATTTTTATTCGAACGCGACAAAATAATAAGTATTCTCAAGGCCCGCACTACAAAATCGAAACCTAAATTTGTGGTGCAAATACTTAGCAAAGCTAAGGTTGAGATGAGACTAAGAACGCTGTATAGATTTGCCCCATATACCCCTCCGCCTCAATTGGTCCTTAAGTAACACTTGAATAATCCCAATGTACACTAAACACTTCTAACATAAAAAGGATGTTATAATAATATTGTGAATGTACCTATGAATGTATTCCTTAGGATGAAGTGGTAGCTTATGATTGACGACAAGATCAAGAGTGGGTATATCAAGCCCTCTGGCCGCGACGTCGGTAGCGACCAGCGTACACTTAAGATTGCTACGGAACTGTGTCAGCGTTGCAGCGCGCTCTTTCTGTCGCATGAACCCGTGCAAGCATACGTTGTCCATTGATATGGCGTTCAACATCATCGATAGAACTTGACATTCCCTATACAAAATTAATTTATATAATATTTACTACTAGCTGTGTGCCCGTGGCCGCACCCGCGTTTCAAATATTTCTTATTGCGTAATAAGTTTTTAATTTTTTTTATATGGAACCTTAATTATTATTTTACACAAAAAAAAAATTTTTTTGCTACTAACTTTAAGCAAAGCTATTTCTCACAAATTTAGTAAAACTGCGCATTTAATCGGATTTTTTATTCACAATTTCAAGAGTTTTAATTTTGTTACGTGGAACCCTAATTATATTTGAAAAACAAAAGTGCCCTAAGTTACACGGAGTAGCTTCATCTATCTACCAAAAAAGTCCCGCCAAAATCCGTAAAGCCGTTCCGGATATTACCCGGAACAAACAAACAGACAAACATTTTAAAAATTGTAGGTATAGGTATCATCATATATAATTTTTTTTTTTGTCCCAGCCAATTTTGCCCTGGCATAACCATGGCTTATTATTACTTTGATTTTTGTGTGATCTTTTTATTGTTTTTTTTTCCTTTTAAGCATGTTCTTTTGTTTACATTCATATGTATTTAGTTAAAAAAAATTGACATTATAAACAGACACTTCAATTTTATTTATTAGTATAGACTACCTGTGCCCGGCATGTGTTGCAGAGCATCACCATCATCATAATCGGATGAATAGTTCAGGAGTGCATAGAGGGCAAACATTCTTATTATTACTATGAGGTTTTTCAAGTATTACGTATGCATCAATCTGTTTTGCTTATTTTTGATGACACGGGAGACAGGAATCTAAATGGTGATTACTAAGGCAACATATATTTATTTGTAATTTTTTTAAGTGAAACTTCTTATGGGATGGTTTGAATTAGATTTTGTGAAACGAACATGTGTAACGAAAAAGAGTTCCATCATTAACTAAATAATATTCTTAATAGCTGCAACACGTTTGTTTGTTAGTACAAAATAAAAAAACTAGATGTCACTAAAACGAAGTTTCACTTCTACCGTTCCATTCACACTCAAGTTTTTTCTTTCTAAACAATACAAACGCCTACGAAATCATTGGATGGAGAAGTAACTCGCTAACTATTGCCGACAAAGCTAAAGGGGAGGGATCAAAATGATCAAAATTTTGCATACGTGACAATTGAATGGTCCATATACACTATTTCTTACAAAAAATGCTGAGATAAACTTTAAAGGAACACAGATTTAAGAAAACGTAAATTGTTTAAGATGGTTGTCGAGGAAGATGGTTGCCAGACTGGATGCATACACACCATGTACATTATGAAAACACCCACCATAGTGACACATTTTGGTGTGTCGCATTGTCTGGGATCAGCCAATGTATATTCAAACACACCTAGGAGACTTTAGGCTGGATAACTTTTTATCTACTTTGTCTGTGGTAGATGTAACCCGGAATGGTAATGAAGACTGTTAATAGCTATCCTATCTGTGGTCATCGTAATTCCTAGACTTACTTTATTTAATAACAATCATTTTCATTTTTAAAATACACAAGTGTAATTTTACTTACTTTTTAGTATCAGTGAAGACAATAATGTGAGAGCTGGGTTTTGTTTCTCTATATTTTCTTAAAGTTTGAACTAAATAGACGTCGCGAGCATACGCCGGGCAAACCACGTATCGCTGGTCAAGGGTCGAGACAGTCAACTGGGGATCTGACTCTGTCCATATCAAGAGGTTCTGTTTTAAAAATAATTCGTTCTTATGTCATTTTTTGTAGACAGTAACTGGTTATGTTTATAAAGAATTTGTCGAATTAGTTCAATTTACTCAGGTTTGAAAGACCACTTATCTATAAAGTATTTGAAATATATATTAATGTAACTCTGTTACCGTGTTATTTAAAAAGTACCTATTTACTAGAAACAATTTATTATTCCTTACATCTTTATTAAGAGGCAGTGTTTTTGATTCTCTAACATCAGCAGTGATTGTGGCAGAAAATAGGAGATTCTGTCTTTTTTCTGGTAATGAATTGAATATAGTGTCTAAGTCTTCTTGAAATGATTCACTGAAGAGCCTAAAATAAAAGAAATAAATATTGAGGTAATGATTTGATAAATTCATTATTTGCAAATTACATGTTAATAAAATTTTTAGATTCACACTGCTATCTTCACAATCTGTGGATGCTGTTTGTTTAGATACTTATTAAAGTTCACATATACAAGTTACGTAGCTAACAATTAAGGTTAAAATTTTAGAAAATACAGAATTTTTTTAATATTTATTATTAAAACTAAGTAATCTGGGAACTGATGCAAAGATTATTATGTAAATAGAAGAGAGACATGTGGTGAATCATTCGGTTGCTGGGGTGAGAATGTCAGGAATCACTGTCATTCTTGCCGAGTGATTTTCTCGTGCCTGGCAACCCACGCCACGAGTTAACACTTTGACAGTTGGTTTTAAAAGTATACGCGCAACCGCTCCGCAACGCAAACTGCATAAATTTTATAATAATCCACAATATCGCCGCATCACGCCTTACACCGCTTCCACGCCACTACGTAAGCTGCAGGATCCTCGGGATTGGATGTGCACGAGAGATTGCTCGGTAAGTGGACATATTCTTTATATTTTCGCCCTGAGCGAGCGACCCAGTGTGTCACCAGACCCTCGGCAAGAAATAGGAGATTTGGAGGCCGGCCAGCCCGCATTTGGTATTTTCTACCAACATGTTTTAGTTAAGTAAAATATGCATTCAAGTTCAATCCAACATGTAGTCCACTTATTCAATGCACAAAGCCATCATAACCAATTACTTTCAATGTAAACATTTTGATTTGTTTTCATTTATCTGATGGTCTAAATAATCAAGAAGTATTCACTATTTTGATTACTTGATTGAAATTATATTAGTTTGTCTTTATGTAGCAATCTTACCTGTCAGCTTCATCAAGCACCAAATATTTAACTTTTTTCAATGTAAAAGTGTCACATCCTGTTATATGGTCAGCCAGGCGACCTGGCATAGCCACTACTATGTGTGGTCTCTTGGCGAGTTTCAAAGACTCCTCTATCTGATCTGATCCTCCTGTTACAATGCATACTCGAAGTTTAAGGGGCTGACCAAGGATAGAAAATTGATCGGCTATCTGAAAATCATTTTTTATGATCCATTAGTTTTAAAAGGATTATTTTGTGATTAAATATTCTTATAATCATGGCCTGTATAATCTAACTGGAAAATAAAACTATTACAAAATACAACAATTTCTATTACTGATTTACAATATTACAGGCAAATATATATGTATATAGACTCCGCTAAGAAATCATTTCTGCATTCCAACAAATCTAACAAATCCCAAGATACAATCAATGATTATGTTGTAATTGTGGCAAATAAATTTACAAAAAGTCAAGTTTGATATAACAGTATTTAAAATGAACTTACTCACTTGATATGCCAATTCGTGTGTAGGTGTGAGAATAAGAGCGAATATCCCATATGGGTCCTCTGCCAAGTGTTGGATTATGGGTAAAGCAAACGCAAAAGTCTTTCCAGAACCTGTTTTAGCAGCACCAATGCAATCATCACCAGCTAATACCCGTGGTATACATCCTTTCTGGATGGGAGTCGGTGTCTTATACCTACAATTTATAGAAACTTCGTAATTATTCAGAATAGATTCTCATAAACTTTTGAAATGAGTATGTGATAAGTACATATGACAAGTATATAGATACAAATACATTTTGTCAAAAACAAAACCTACCTAAATTGAACAGTTGTTTAATTAACCAAGGTTTTACACCAAGTTCTTCAAATACTTTTGTGTCGTTCTCGTTCATGTTTTACTGTAAAAAAGTTATGAGAAACCAACTATAGTAACTAGATATACATATCAATGCATGTTATTATACAAATAACACTGATGAATAACACACCACCTAACCTAAAACTTTTTTTTTGTTCAATTCATCCCTTTTTAAGAAAAAGGCACAGGTACCAGTAGACCATGCAGCCAAGTCAGACGTTAAGAACACTATCAATAAATGAATGGCGGTAACAAAATGGTGGCCTTCAATTACGACCACAACGGGAATGATTGGAAGATTTCAGAATTCACGCACTGTATTATTATTTTTTCTACATCACACTTGTGTATCATAACTACACTATATCACATAAAATGCCACTAAAATTACATAATGTATAGTCAAATACGGCAAAATAATTAGTTAAAATAAGACGACGACATGACAGAACAAAATCGTGCCAAGCACCCCCCTAAGCTACGTGTCGAACAGCCAAATCCAAATATAGAAATTGTACAGGGTTGGAAAGAGCATCTCAAAACCAATCGAATGGTACCAATAAAATAGCATATGACCTAGTCAAACAGTACCTGCATAGTATTTTTCTTAAATATCTTCAATGTACAGATTTCGCCTCCTTGGCCTTTTATTATAAATATAGATTTCGCAATAAAGAATACATGAAACGAAGGCGGAATCGCGGTCACACAGCTAGTATGTAAACACCCTTGTTACGTAATTCAACATAAAAGTAACTGTTGAGTGTTGTTCATTCATACGAGTTACTTATCTATATTTGTATGAATCATATACCAAATTTCAGGATAAATTATAAAATTGTATAAGTCTTAAAAAGGTTCGGTTTCGGCCGAAACTGAGACCCAGGTCAGAGGTTCGAAATTCCAGTTTCGGTCGGACACTATTTATTATGTAATTTTGGTGGGGTTTTACGTGATATTGTGTAGTTATGAAGTTTTTGGCGGGATATAGCATAGTCTGAAATATAGCAGTTTTCTTTAATTCATTAAATTTGTATTTGACTCTATATCATGTAATATTAGTGACATTTTGCGTAATAAAGTTTAGTTATTGTGTTCAAGTTAAGTTTATTTTAGAAGACGAGTAGCATGTATTCTGAGGTGCCGACAAGCTATATGGAAAGTTCAAGCAGGTTGTCCACCATTTTGCTGGAGCCTGATAACGCTGATACAAGATTTAAAATTCATCTTACCCACATTAGATTGGCACAAATTGTGTGTACACAGATTGCTATTAATTAAGAATAAGAAGTAGTGTAGTTACGATGAACTAGTGTAGGAAGTGAAAATAATGACACAGAACGCGAATTCTGAAATGTCCCAATCAGGTCAGTGGTTGTCAGACCGTCAGACGAATCAGCAGTAAGGATGTTCATCTACAACAAATATCGATATCGTTTTCGATATGACATATCGAAACGTTGTATCAATATTATGCGATATATCGATAAATATATAAATATTTTTATAATATCTCAACTCCAACACAAGTCAAACAGCAAACCATATTTCCCCATTACTATTTTTTTTTAAATTATATATTAGGTATATAATACACAACTAAACTAAACTGGGGTGGATTAGAAAATATGTTCAGAGTAATATCGAAATAAAGTAGAAATAGTATATTTTTATTTTTTTTTGATATATCGACTTGATATTACAAATCGATATCTATGATCGATAATATTGTTTTTGGAATAATTTATCGAGAGTACGTATCGATGTTTTAACCATTATCGATATATACCGAACACTCCTAATTAGCTGTGTAGGTGCACAGAATAATATTACTCCTACCGGAGTAGGTGTGATGTTTTTCGTGCAGCAAAATTCCAATTTTAAATCTCATAAATTATAACATTTAGTGATTTAATTTGTAAATATCTTGAGTGTATTTAAATATATATATTTAAATAAGGTAATGTAGAAAAAAATATTTTTATATGTAAGAATGAGTTTAGACAAGTACGTATTAGAATTAAATCAGAATGTATTGCAATCTTTACTTTAAAGAGAAAATAGCTACGAATTTTCTACAATCGTTTTTTAAGTTATAAGTTTGAATATCATAATAAAGAACTAATTTCCTAGTTTCTGAGCACGATAATTTATTTGAGAGAAGATAGAAAGGCGGCGCAAATGTTAAATCTGTTATAATAATTTGTAAATACTTTGAACACTAATAGTTAACAGTTCAATGTTTATAATAATTTGATACAATCATCCACATTGTTTATCTACATTATACATTGAGAATAGTTTCCGGACCTAGATACTTTATTGGTATATATTGTACAAACTGTATTTCAGTTTTCTTATGCAATTGGATAATCTAATGGTGATAGTAATACTTTGTGTGAGGTAAATTTTACCATAGTTAATTCATTACCTGATAATTAACAGTATTAGTATAAGTTATCAATAATAATTATATTATAGAATACATGTTATATAGAGTTATTGGAGATATTTCGACAACAACTGGGGAGTAGTTCTGCTGTTGGCTGTCTCAGTGTCTATAGATTCTCTAATATTCATCAATATCTAAAAGTCCTAATTTTACTAATCAAAAGTAATATTAATTATTTTTAAAATAGTACTTGTAAAAAATATATTATGAACTATGCTGAACTTAACAATAAAAAATAGAGTATATTTATTTATTTATATAAAAGTATATTATAAATTTAAAATTAATCATTAGACATAAGAATTACATAAATGGATTGCTAAATTAATATTTTCTATTTACTTGTGGCATTATCCCTTATTTATTTTTGTTACTAAAGGATAACTGGCTTTATATCTTTATTAGTATTTAGTAAGGCTGAATAAATAGTAATTGTATGTCAAACTTAAAAAGCACAACTAGTTTTATATTAAAAAATAAATTCTAAGTAAGGACTATAATAAACAAATAATATAATGGTAGATATAAAATAAGTAATTATTTGTCATTATTAGTAAAGTAAAATTATAGATCCTATTTAAAATGTCATAAAAGTAATGGATTTTTTAAATAAATCTCCATAAAGTATTATATCAATTCTCGTCATACGAAATTCTTGATGAAAGGCAATAATTAAAAACGACGCATTTTATAATATTAAACCTATCAGGTATTAAAATATATGTCAATCTATTTAAATACTACTTACATGCATTGTCTTCATATTTTAAATTCAAATTAGACATTACAAAGCTTTTTAGTTTCATTTGTTGTGCAGTTTAAACATAAAGGTAAATGAACTGCTTACTTCTACTTCTTGCTTACTTACTATTCTTTAGATTGTTAAACTATGAGACTGGATGCCGTAAACAATAGATTTGGATGCTGTGAACAACAGATGTAATAAATTAAAATATGATTAGAAAATTATCAATTTTTAACAAGATTAATGTAATTTTCTTTTCATATGTAATAGTTGTAATTTGTTTTTTGTAATATAAAAGTGGTCATTAGGATTTCAATAAATAATAAAGCTGATAGAGAGGAGTGATTTTGCCTTGGTGTGTGCATTTGACTATTTGCTGTGTTTCATGGCTTTGTTTATATTATATAGTCTTCTAAATTATTCAATACATTATATCTCAAGTATATAATGACTCAGTTCTAATGCTGATATTTAAAATAAAAGAACATACTGTGGTATTTTTTGTGGACTTCATTAACTATACTCGCACTTGCTCCATATATTACTGATTGTAATGAAATACATACTAAAACCTGGATAGGTTCAGCGGTTCAAAAGTCAAGTAATGTACAAATAGACATATAAACTTTACCTATTTATTACAATATGTAAGGTATCACTAGTTTCGAAATGCTTAAAGAAATTAAGCTCTTCTACTATACAATTAAATTGACTACAATTATTAGTTTTGTTTTTTTTTTATTTTATTTATTACATTGCAATGCTATAAGAATCACAAACTTGCTGAGGGTCAGTTGCAATAAATGAATGACAGTTTAATGAGAATCAAATGAAACTTGCATACAAAATTACTATGGTAAACAATCAAGATATTATGGATAATATTGTATTGCCTTTGTGTATTACTGCAGTATCAAAACGTATTTCCTTCTAAATATCATTAAAAATAATGCTGTTACTTTTACTGTTACTGTAACATTTTGAATTTAAGGAAGATATTCTATCTTCTTCCAGGTAAAATCCAAAACAATGGGCGCATTTCGAAATGCAGTATCATTTGCAGTGAATCATGGGAAAGGTTGTTTTAAGAACAATAAAAAATATGTAAGTGTATATTTATTTATTTTGTTTAAACTTTATATTAGTATGATTATAGGTATAATTTAATTAGAATTAAAAAAAGATGGTACCCACAAGTGACTACACTAGGACTAAGCTTCCAGGCAACCGTTCGAGGAATGTGTTTTAGAAAATTTCTGATAATATGTATTGTTTGGATGTAATAAAAATAATATTATATTATTTATAAATAAATAGAAAGTAGAGAATAAAGAATAATATTTGCATTAATTATAATATGTATGCCATACATGTGTAAAATATATCATTAAATAAAATACAAATATAATTAAAGCAATAAATACTGTTTTTTCAACAATAAACATGCTAAGTAGTTGTGCGCGTCATAGAAATAAGGAGAATGTTCTATAGACACATAATCAAAACTGTGAATTGCACACTGTGTGCACGGGGTACAAGTAGGTTTAGTTAGGATAAATTACCCGGATTTTGCATGCCGGTATAGTCCCTTTCAAACTTTATGGCAGCTAGGAACATTGTGGGAAACGATGCGCTCTCTCTCTCTCACACTCCTTCTTTCCCGCCTACATACAGTCGAGCGTTTAATGTTCTTTCATTGTTTGTTATTATTTTGTTATGTTTTTTTTTTAATTTTATTATTAGTAACTATTTTGTTCCGTCTGTTTATTGTTTACGTTAAGCTTGTGTATTTAATAGCTAGTAGTATAGCTAGTATATAATAAAAAACTATATAATATGAATTCATTATGTAATGAATACTTTCCAAACCAAATGTAAAATCAAACGGGTCTAAACTAATTTCGTTTTGACTGTATCTACGCGTACTCGTGCTCGTGCCTAACTTCCGAGCCGTCATAAAATTTGCATCGAACAGTATCTAACAGCTCAAGCCGAGTTTCATACCGTTATGGTGCAATTACACTAGGAACCATTTTCCGGTTGAGTGCACTAAGGAAAGCTTGGATAAAGCTGTCAAGGCACATTCTGGTCAATAGTTTTATTCAGTTAGAAAAGAAACCACCATATGTCGTCACATCTATAATAATGAACATATTTTTTTACTATATAGATATGAACATACCTATACCAAAAATACAATTTTTAAAATTTTTGTCTCTCTGTTTGTTTGTAATCGGGTAATTTCTGGAACGGCTAGACCAGTTTTGATTGGGCTTGTTTCGTTAGATAGCTGATTTTGATCCGCGTAACTTAGGGTTACGCGGAAAAAAATTAAAACCCATGAAAATTGTAAATAATATTCGATTCAATGCACAGCTTTACTTGCAGGTATTTAAATTTGTGAGAAATATCTTAGCTTCCTTACCTTACCTTAAGCATAGCTTACCAAAAATTTCGTGTAAAAAAAAACTGTATTACGCAGTGAAGAATATATAAAACGCGGGTGCTACCGTGGGCACACAGCTAGTTACCTATATATGTATAGGTTGTATTAACTTAGAAAACAAGTCTTGTTGTAAACGGAGCTAAAATGAATACACAATTTACAAACACAGAAGTAAAATAATAATAATTTAAAAATGTATGTGTATCACATCGCGTATTGTTTAAATAGATGAAAAGTAATAAAGAAAAAAGTAAATTTATAATAAAAAAAATATTTATTACTATCTTACCCAAATATCAAATTCATTAAACATTTATTATTTTATAAATAAGAAAAATATGTTTAAAAAAATGCAATTAGATTACGATGATAAATAATAATTATCAATGGCCTTCATATTTCGGTAAGCGTTATTATCTTATTATTGCATAAAGATATGTATTGTTTAATGCACTTGGCAACGGTATGCTAGTGCGTGTCACAGTCTGTAGTCACTAGTCATTCGCATACATATAATTAGTGTACGCGCTGTTGTGCTGATCGCTCGATATTGTTAGGGAACGTACCCATACTACGTGACCTATTTTTTAAGATTTTTCGACCTCTCCCTTCCCTCGGTGACCACTCGTAGTATATGCCAAGACAGCCCCCCCCCCCTCCGAACCTTAAAGTTTCTACGTAGTATTGAGAAAATATAACTTTTAATAATTTCGCAGGCAGAAAGTGAAACAAATGAAAATAATTTGACTAATATTCATCTTTATTAATACGCTCTTTATTGCTTAACTGCATGCATGCTTATAAATAATTACTACATTAATATCCGTCTGACACGCCTTTAATGAATACGTTCCCAGCATTCACGGGGTCAGTAGTGTCAGACTACGTAACAATAATTTAAGCCACTCCCTCCCCCACGCTCCGTTGTCTGAGCGTAGTATTTTGAAGACCTCCCTCCCCCCCCTTAAACAGGTCACGTAGTAAATGTACCTTCTCCCTTACGAACATTTTTTATTCTATATACTAGCAGTGAACCCGCGGCTGCGCCTGCGTTTTTGATTTTCTTCACTGCGGTTTTTTTTTTTTTTACGCGGAACCCAAATTTCTTCATAAAACAAAACTTACAAGAGTAACAGCTAACAAAAAAGTACTGTCAAAATCGGTTCAGCCGTTCCGGAGATTACCCGGAACAAACCAACAGACAGACAACATTTTTTAAATTTGTGTTTTTGGTATCTTGTTATTTTGGCATTACAAACAGACACTTCAATTGTATTTAGTAGTATAGATTATTTACAAAAGCGTTTAGCGTTTGACTAATTTCACTAAATGACCGTTCTATTAATTTGTTAGCAGAATTTCAGACATTTTTAACCTCACCTCCCGCCTTCTTAGCAAAAGTAAGCATTGGCTTTTTGTAAAATAAAACAAACTATTTGTTCCTAGTTGCTGTTTATAATTTTTTTTACATATTATTAGCGAAATATATATTATTACTTATGTTATCATCACTCGGAAAAAATCTCCCTCCCTCCCTTTGCTCCCTGCTCTCTGTTTATACTTTGCTCTAGACCAGGTGTCTCAAAATTACAGCTCGCACGCTAATATCGTCCCGCAGAGACTACAAATCCGGCCTGCGCAATAGCGGGCCTGACATTCTTGATATCCGGCCCAACCTTTCATTAATTTAAAAAAAATAGATAAATTGGTATTTACTTATACAGAAAAATAAAAAAAAAATTATTTACTGAATAAAACATTAATCATCCACATTCACAATTCAATTATTAAGCTTCACAGTCAGAATTTTGCAATTGTGTATTTTCGTTAAAAAGCGTCAATAACGACTTAGGAACGTAGTAGAATTCAACTCGCAATATACATTATGTTGTTAACATACGTACGGACCGGAACGCGGACATAGTTGATGTTACCAGTCCCCTAAGTAGGGATGAATCCTTTCCGAAAAAGATTGATTTTTGAATCAATTTGAATCTAACTTTGATGAATCGATTCGAATTTAAGTTTTATGAATCGATTCACATTACATCGTGGCCCAAAAGATCGATCTGTCAAACTAATAAAATATCGATTGTTAGTGTCTTTTTTGTTTACTATAATATGATGATCATCAGTAAATAGGCAAAAATAAAACAGTTCAGTGTCACTTTTCCTTAGTACGTTAGGCATTCTTTCTTTTTTGTTTATTTCCTGTTGATGACTTTTAGTACCGTAAATTAAAAAAAAAACTTGCAAACAGTTTTTGAAATAAATGATGATTATAGTTTAATTTTCACCACTGGAAGAAAACTATTTACGAATAAAAAGTCAAATAAAACAAACAGAAAAAATATTGATCTCTTGAACATCGTTTTTTTGTTAATCGATTCAAAATTTCAATCTTTTTGAAAAAGCATATTGCCCATCCCTACTTAGGCGACTGATGACCTCGGCCGCTCGACATACCATGTCCGCGATCCGGTCCGTACGTTTATTAACAGCACTACTACGATTTCATATCACATTACACTTACCACATTCAGAGACCATTCCCGTAGTAGAAGACTGGTAAAATTTACTTCTATGTTCAAAACTGTAATTGTGAGATAATTTGATGAGCTTAGATAAACTACCTTGGCGCTAGAGACCCTTTGAAGTATCAGTCTTTGGCTAAAATTTTTAGAGACCATTGTCTTCTAAACAAACTGTTTCTCAAGTAAATATTGTATTTTAAGTGCTAAGTTAATACTTAGAAATGCGTCTACGTTAAAAATAATCAACAAATGTACCTTAATAATTTGATATATTTTATATGTGATCTGCTTATATCTAATAACTTTTTAAACTTTACATACTAAAGCTTTAAATTTAAATTGTTAATAGCTTAAATATTTTAAATAAAATACATTAAAAAAAGATTTTACCTTCGTACATAGATACTTTAAATAGAAACCCCAAACTGGCAATTCAAGCAAACGCTTTGCCAAATACATAATTAACTACAACAAAAAAAATGGTGCGATCGCTTGAGAGCGGACATATTATAATGAAATAGTGATGTTTTTATCGCTTAGCTATTTTATGCAAAAAACAGAAAATTATATTTTTTACATACATACAGTCAAGCTGTAACATTGTCTGTATTTATAGTGGTCATTGTAAAATTTTTAAAACTCAGTTATTTAATTGAGTTATGAATGTGGTGAAGGCTGGAATCGTCGTCGGCAGTCGTTGTGGAGATATTTGAGGAAGACCTATGTCCAAGATTATACGTCTAACGGTTGACTGGATGGACTAGGTGATTAGGTTACCAAGTTATTTTTAAGAAGTAGCTGCTGGAACTTGTGACTTTGTTTCTTCTCCGTTAAACTTATCTTGGATTGTTTTAATTTGTAGCTGAGTTTTTAGTGTGGTCGGACTCCGCGTCGATGGGCGCAGGTTCGAACCTACTTATCCAACTCTATAATGGGTCAGATCATCGGTGAAGGAAAACATTGTGAGTAATAGCATGGGCGTAGGGCGTTTTCTAATAATGTGCGCTTGGGCATCAATGGATGTGTTCCGGTACTTGAGAGAAAGTATTTCTAGGTTTAGTGGACTTACCATCCTGTACAACATCGTCACTTGACATCAGTTGAGAGTTATTGTAGACAAAGCACTGAACCTATACTAGCTTCCCTTGCATAATAAGTAATAATTATCCGAGACTATATAATTATTTACATAATTAATTTCACTAGTTTTCACGGGTTTTTTACTTGTAATACCTTTATTATAACAACCATCGAACGCATAGATAATAATAATCATACTCTTGAGTTAATTCTGACAATCACATAATCACACTCGTATCACGTGAGCTGTAGTTGAATAGATTCGTTAGCGTGTGTGTGTATGTGTAAACAGTACTTTGATCATGCGGACTTTAACTTCCAGTTATTTGAACTAGTGTTGTTCGATATTTAGTAAATTATCTATACTGTCGATATATCAAAATCGATGATGACGCAGCGGGTAGTGCGGCCGGATTCCGCGTCAATCGATGCGGGTTCGATCCCACCTATCCGACTCTAATCAACCTGAGCTTTCGGCGAAGGAAAACATCGTGAGGAAATCATAGCATGGCGGTAAGGCATTTCCTAATGATGCCCGCCTGGATAGCTACCGCTCTGAAATTTGAAAACCTGTCGCCAAACACCAATAGGTATGGTCCGGCAGCATCTCTTGAGAACTAGTACCTCTAGGCTTTATGTGTTTACCATCCTGGACCACATCAGGTGAGATTGTGGTCAAAAGACTAAGCCTATACCGTGTAAAAAAATCGATATTATCGAATAGTCTAATTACGGATATATTTCATCCATTTTTTAATGTTAACGCTGTATTTAAATACAAAATATTTTACGTAAATTATTGTAATTTAACGTGGTTGATTTGTAATATGACAAATTGTATACTAAAACCCTCTAGCTCAGTCTATGAAGTCTATGGTTTAAAGAATCATGTGTATCGGCTTGGTGGTATTGGTATCTGGTTTTCGAGTTAAGTCAATTAAAGGATCGATAAAAAAAAATCTAAATTTCAATGTAAAGGTTTTATTTTTTGACGTCATTATTTTGTTATTTAGATAAGTCGATTACACTTATATCGATAAGTAATTAATTTAAATCTCGATTCAGCTTGTGTTGTTGTAAAACTACGTTACTGAATGTTCTAAGTAACTTACGTCGTAAGTGTTTTTCTTATTTATAACGAGCTGTGTGCCCGTGGCTGCACCCTTGTTTCATATATCCTTTACTGCGTAATATTGTTGTAGAATAATCATTGGAAAATAATGTTTTGTTGGTGATGACCCTAGAATCGTATTTTATTCGAAAGTTCATGTTTTCATTTCTTTACGCAGAACCCTAATTATTTTCGACAAACAAAAGCATCCTAACTTACGTCGAATATCTTTAGCTATCTGCTAAAAAAGTCCCGTCATAATGGTTCCAGTCGTTCCGGAGATTATCCGTAATAAACAAACACAGACAAAAATTTTAAAAATTGTTTTTTTTGGTATAGGTACATACATTGATATGTATTTAGTACAAAGTTGTTATTTTATATTACAAACAGACTCTTCAATTTTATTAGTACATCTAACTAATATGATAGTAACCACTACATTAAATAGACCGGGAAATCTATAGATAAATTTAAATTATAATATAGTTGGTATCGCTGTTTTGTCGCATCGACTCGATCGACTTTGTACTATGGTATTATGGCAGTAAGATAATGTAGATAAAAACCGTCTGAATAATTAGGGTTGTCATAATTAACTTTATTAAAAAAACATAGTAGGTATGTGAATATTCCGTCATTCTATTTGATACTAATCGCTAAATATAGATAATAAATAAATACAAGTTATCACTTCATGTAACAGTATAATAAATGAACCAAGCAATATATTTTCTATCTATCATACACTAGCTGGTGCCCGTGGCTCCGACCGCATTTCATATGTTCTTTGGTGTGAGTGAAAAAGTGCATAAAACATTTCATTTATACCTAACCTAAAAAAACAAATAAATGAAGAAAAATGAGAGTGCTTTGTTTTTATTAGTGGAAAATATGTACATAAGAATAAATCGAAGGAAAAAATTAAAAAAAAGAAGTGTTCGATGGAATCTGTAAAAATTCGTCATCGAATGGTAGTAGTGTCATCCCGATATGTTTAGTAGTTTTGAGGTAATGGAGAGTTAAAGTAACCCCGTTTTCCTTATATATATATTATTAGGTATTATTTTATAATATACGTAATATAAATTATAAAATAACACATAATTAAAGCGCGGTGGTAGCGTTCTTAGTCGCTGCGCTGAGAATCGTAGATTTGAACCATATAATAAGCTTTTGAAAAATTATTAAAATTCCGTTTACGTTATGATGCTCTTTATGACGTCAAGAAAGATAGCGGTTAACCGAACCCTGTGTATAACACATTGAGTAAAGAGTAATTCCGAAATGTGTTTTCATATAATTATTCTGTTATAAATTTCAAAATACAATAGAATGCAGTTTAAACGAGAAAGCAACGTTTATTCGACATTGTACAACGGAACATAAGATATTATATGCTGATAAATAAAATTGAAGCGTAGACTGTTTCGAAACATATATGTGACAACAACACAATCATAGCGCGATGTAGAATCGTTCTAAGATAATATTTGTTGTCGTTAATCTGCCGGCTAATGTCCGGAACTGCTGAACCGATTTCGACGGGTCTTTTTTTTAAATAGCTCAAGTTACTCAACGTAACTTTTACTGGCAGGTATTTGAATTTGTGAGAAATATCTTTGCTTAATGTTAGTAGCGCTAAAGGTCGAAAAGGGCATCAACTCAGCATGTGCTATTAAATCAAATATGTCATAGCGCTGATTTCCAGTTGGGGTCCATAACCTATACCAACTAAAATATAATATTAATTATCAAGTTATTATTAACTGGAATTCAAAAATAATCAAATTAGATTTAATCATAAAAAAAGGTATGCTATGTCGTCCATTAATAATATTTATAAAAAAATATCCGCACTAATACAATGTTATAATAATTAGTATGCGCAATATAGAGGCAGTTAAAACAGATCAAATGTTACATGAAGTCCATACCATATTATTTCTAAAAGTATGGATACATATTGCGAATAAAAATTATTACGTAGCAACCATAAATGTCGAACGAGTACCGATTGTTGAATCATTATGACATTGAACTTGACTCCGGTCAAGTTAGAAACTATTTTCGCAACACGTCAGAGAATCGTGACAATTAGATATTCAGAAGTAGGTGATTTTTACGTTAAAACTTCTTTAGCGGCGATAAGCGATTCTCGGTAGGAGAGAAACATAGATTCGCGTTCCCAATGCTATGACGTCAGCCGTCAACATGCTACATTATGTCAAGTAAAAGATGGTAAGTGCTGACGCTCAGAGATTTATAATTACGCAGACTATCGTATGATTTGATTATGAATAAACTGTATGAAAATGTACAAAATTATTGCTCAGTGCGCTAATAGATGTAAACACCAAACAAGTGTTACATTCAATTAACAAATTATGATATTTATGCATTAAAAACGGTTTTCAAAAATTTCGTGCTTTCACTTAGGTATGTGAGCAGTCCCCATGACTGCTTAATTTTTATTAAGCTGAACTTTATAGTATATACATTAATATACAATGTAACGTACTTAATAAATAAATTATCTATATCTATACTAATGAATAAAATTGAAGCGTAGACTGTTGCGAAACACATAATAGAACCATAGCGCGATGTAGAATCGTTCTATTTTTTTTTACTAAATACATATGAATGTAAATACGATACGTGTAATAAAAAAGCAATTTTTACAATGGTTCCTGTCTGTCTGTTTGTTACGGCTAATCTTCGGAACAGCTGAACCGATTTGAACGTTAGATAGCTAAAGTTATTCCGCGTAACTTAGGCTACTTTATTTTTTCAAAAATAATTAGGGTTCTTTGTAAAAAAAATTAAAACTCATAAAAATCCGATTCCATGCACAGTTTTACTGGCAGGTATTTAAATTTGTGAGAAATATTTTTGCTTAATGTTAGTAGCAAAAGTCATTTGAAAAATAATTAGGGTTCTGTATAAAAAAAATTAAAAACTATATTATGTAGTGGAAAATATATGAAACGCGTGCGCAGCCGCGGGCACACAGCTAGTGATAAATAAAAATAAAATAATTTATACATCTATACAAGTTGCCCCGCAAAATATATTGCCACAATTCTTAGTATAAGAGAAACCTGTCTGACGTTGAAATTTTTATTTTCAACATCCAATAATTTGCATCATAGCGAAATATATTAAAATAAATAATCATTTACCCGGAATTAAAATCTTGTCAGTATCATATTTGTACTTAGCGGATTATTCATAAAAAACAGTAGGTTTTATTTGTTCATTCCGTGACACATTTCTATAAAATAAATGTATTTTTTTCCATATTATAAAGAATTAAAAACGTTTTGGATGTAATAATTCATATAGGTAATTTTATATACTCGTACATGTTTGTTGTTCCTTATTAACTTTCAAACCAGTGGATCGTTTTAAATAAAACTTGGCGTTCATCATCATCTCCCTACCCTTTTCCTATTTTCGTTTGGGGTCGGCGCAACATGTCTTCCTCTTCTATTTCTCTCTATTTGTTGTCATCTCCGCATTTACTCCTTTCCTAAACATATCATCTTTCACACAGTCCATTCATCTTTTCTTTGGTCTTCCCCTTCCTATATAACCGTCCACATTCATATACAATACCTTTCTTACAACAACCTCTTTCTCCCTGCGCATCACATGTCCATACCAGGACAAACGACCGCCGCTTAACTTCTCTGTTATTGGCGCCACTTTTCAAACTTCTTCTAAAATAATCATATCTAATTCTGTCTATTCTTGTTACCCCACACATCCACCTCAACATTCGCATCTCAGCTGCATATAATCTTCTTTCATCCGTCACCTTTATGGGGTAACATTCTGATCCAGTGACCTGCCGCCATTTCATCCATGCGTTAAGCTACATTTTGCTAAGGAAATAAATATAAGGATAGATACCTTTTATAATAACTTATCGAAGCGAGTTAATAAACGGTATATAATAGTCGTATATTGATAAAGATCGTCAAAGCATTCCTGGTCATAGAGTGTAGATAGTACATGATCTAACGTTGACTATTAGATAATTGCGATCACAAGATTCTCCCGCCTGTCTGTTCACCAATATGAATAGATGGTCTGAGTTAATAGACAGGCATATATATATATATATATATATTCTATATCCATCTATACTAATAATAAAATTAAAAATTTTACGTGTCTATTTTTAATGTCTGTGAAAAAAAATTATTGCAAGGGACTAAAAATAGGTCATTAAACACATTTTTATCATTTTTAGAAATGTCTGTCTGTTTGTGTTTGCAGTCATCAATTAGAAAGTACTAAGTATACTTTAAAAATTCAAATATGGCGCGGAACATAATATTATTACATTCTAATTAAATGGATGGTTCATTAATTTGTTTATTTTTGATGTCATAGGTGAAAAAGCATTATAAAAATGTGATTACGTAAGCAAGTTATATATGTATTTCTAAGGATTACTTACGTTTTTAATAACTTGGACTTTTCTGAAACATTACAAGGACATAGATAGACATAGATATAATAAAATTCTAACGGGAAGAAATCTGTACATTGAAGATATTTGAGAAAAGAACAATGTATGGCTTCAGAGTCTACGACAGAAAACGTTTTGACAATTTAAAATAATTTGACTGTCTTACAGGACGGGAGGGGACACCTAAAATCCACGCAAACAAATTCGCGGGCACAGATAGTATTTATTATAAATTACTGTCAAACAGTCATTCATTTCATTACATTAGGAGAGTCTCACATCTATTGAAACGCGATGAAAATAGCCTTGAAAAAATGGTTACGCAAGATCACTTATTACGTGGAATCAAATCAGTTTCAAATATCAATAATTTATAATCATTGTCAATAGTGAACTATATTTTAATATCAAACCTAAAATTAAATAGTTCTCTAATAGAATGAAACTTTTTATTTATTTAGTTTTAGCTTAACATTGAAGCATGTTATGCTATGACGTCAATTAATCGTTTGTTTGGTTTTTGTAAAATAGAATATAGTTTCCAGTAGTTTTAAAATTGTTATACATATTTTGCAGTCGCCTTTCCGTTCGCTGCTATCATGTACTCCAGTCGCGATGGTCGGTTTCGACCGCAGCGCCCACACCCAGGATATTACAAAGAACATGCAGTACATCAGTAACGACAAAGTGAAACTTAAAGCTGATCCAAAGACCTTAAAGTAAGTAATCTAACATTATAGCTTAAATCAGATAGCATCCGTGCCGGTTGTGCACCGTGACGCCAGCGCGATATGAACAGTTGTGATCTTATAGTTCCTATAAAACATATCAGACAGACCCGTTGCGCTCGACAGTCGCGTTCGCGTCACGTCGTAACCTAACTCTGCGGGAATACAACGTTGTGTTCTATGAGTACAGGGTTGCCATTTACACGGCAATTGCCGTATTATACGGTAATCGGGTGTCAAAATATTCTCTTTTACTAAATAGATATAAATGTATATACGATACATATACCAAAACCACCATTTTTTAAATGATTGTCTGTGTGTCTGTCTGTTTGTTCCGGCTAATAACCGGAACGGCATGACGGATTTTGATGGGATTTTTTTTGGTAGATAGCTGAAGTTACTTCGGGTAACTTAGGGTACTTTTTATTTTCGAAAATAATTAGGGTTCCGCGTAAAAACAAATAAAACTCATAATTTCTTTAATAAAATCCGATTCAATGCACAGTTTTACGGACAAAAGCTTGAAATTATGAGTAATATTTTTACTATATCTTAATATTAAAAAAATATTAGGATTAGGGGATTTATTTAGAGCGATAGTAAGTAAACGAAATTGTGAAAAATTTGCACTAATAGTATTGAAATCGTACACCTGACAACACTGTCGAGTGGCGAGAGTCTGTCAACGTCCTAAGCCGTCGCGCACTTAATCTGACATAGATATTGCAGGTCTGTTGCGTCACGGACCGTAACCGGCATGGATCCTATTTGCCCCAGCCATAAGCTAGAGTCTAAAGTATACTGAACCTTATTGAAGCCTTTATTATTTAATTCTAATTTGGGATGGATTATTGTTTCGAGCTGATTTGTGGCTACTCTAATTTTACTGATATTTTCAACTTAAAGACGTTCTCTTTTAAACTTATGTATGTAAGTAGGTCTCCGCCAAAGATTTCCACAACGACTATTCTTGGGCCACACTTATATGCTTTATAGACTTCTAGTAATGGGTTTAGGAATCGTCTATTATAATACAATTTTATTAATTTAACAATCATAGATCAGAAGTATTGTTAAAACTTAAAAATATTTACAATAGAATACATGGTTTATTACAGAAATTAATAAATAGAAATAATGAGAACAAGGAAATTAATATTCAATTGATCTACTTCCTTCCTCATAGATAATAATTTATGTTTTATTTAACTAATATTTGAAAATGAATCTTTACAGTTGAAACAACTTGAAACGAAGATATCTTTAGTTTTAGATTTTTGTAATGTGTTGGATTTTTATTTTACGTGTAAAGAAGGACTTATGCTAAAAATAATTATTGTGGCATTTGAATTTTGTTGATTGTAGGGTGTAGGTTAATCATGTTTAACTGTGTTTACTTTGTTACTATTCTGAAGGAAAAAGATATTTTTTTGTACACTGTCAAGAATTACAAGGTATATAGAATTATAAGCTATATTGTAGGATAATCTACTGTTTCAAATCGATATTATATGCGTTTACAATACACTTATACTGTGTTACTGATCTTGGCTAAAGCCAAAAATAAACGTTACGCGTCTCAGTTACCTACGTAACAAATAATCTACCCATGTATAAGATGCCAAATAATTACATAATTCAACTACTACAAGTAGTTAATTTTATAACTATAACTAAAAGTAAAATCAACAAATTTAATGACTTCTTAAGAGGATATCCTAGCGGTAGTTATTCCATTCAAACGTAGTCCCCTGTTTCCTCGTGGATAACTGCATTACGGTATATATTTTTATACCAAATGATATATTATAGATCCACCAATGCCATGCTCGCACGTTTAGATTTTTGCCATAAATTCGTTATTGTAGAAACTAGAAGCTTTTGAAAATGAAATAAATGCTCGATGTTTACCGTCATTTTCAGGCGTTCGTCAAACAATTTTGATGGATAAAATTTAAAAAAAGCAAAACATACAGGCATAACCAAAGTCTTTATTATTCTAAAATTGAAAGAAAATTATAAAGCGGTTCAGTTTTGGAGAAGGAAACAGGGTACTACGAAGAGATGTTTACGTCTATTTTGCATAGGTAAAATCAGCCCGAGCTGCAGTTGTCCCTGTCGTTTTTTATAATTCTTCCTATGGGGCGCAACGCGATAGCAATAGATTTCTGAAATACCTACTTTTTCGACCGCATCCCCTTTTAAGTATAGTTGTATTGATAGACAAGCGTATAAGAAAAACAAGTGATGACAATGTATAACAAAAACCAATTTACATTTCGTTTATCTGATACTATGATGCGATCTAAATAGTCACCGAACGCGATCGCTTACTCCAGAACACTGTTAAAAGTTCAATATTTTTTTCCAAATATACACGTATAAATGACATAAAAGCCAAAACGGTATACGAGTTTTCTTCTTTATATACCTTTTTTCTATTTTTTTTTTTGTTTTAACTTATTAATAATTTTAGATACAATTTAGTTTTTTTTCTATTTTCGTTGGCGTTTATTTCGCCAGTTCGGAGGTGAACGTTTTAACTCTTGTAAATCTATATCTATAGATACTCTAAAGTCTTATTCACACGTGTTTGAAAGATACGTAAATTGTTTAAAATAAGAAATAAAAATTAAGAAACTTCGAAACGAAATAAATTTGTACCTTATTAATCAAACTTAAATATTTAGTCCAAAAGCACAGATTTCTAAAGAGTTTGTCAAATCTAGTATTAACTAAACTTTGAAATTAATCCAAATAATAAAGAATGATTATTTTCTAAGGACTCATGTCCGTTGAATTCATTGTTTGTCGTGTAAATAAATTCTAGCAAATTTCTAGCAATATACAAAATAACTAGTACTTTTATTTAAAAAAAACTAAATTCTTCATAACAGATTGGAACATCAAAGAGATAAACCATTATGCGTGATGATAAACTGGCTCCTGGCACGTCAGAAACACGTGATGAAGTACGCCACGCTGTACCTCGAGCAAGGGTTTGATGTACTGTCAGTGTCATGCACGCCGTGGCAGTTAATGTGGCCCTTAAAAGGTTCTCAGGTCAGTGTAAGCTTTGGGAGTGATTTTAAATAGAAACTCATCAAAATAACGACACTATGCTTTATACTAAGGCTCAGTTCAAGAATTACGTTTTTGAACTTTTTGTACATTTTTAACCGGTACCCTTAGCAATAGTAAGTAAAGATCTTACGCAAAACATTGACATAAATTTGAACAAAAAAAAAACTATAATTATTAAGTAAAGCATTGCTTTCCTAATCATCATTGAGACACCGTGTTATAAAAAAAATAAGTAAAGCATAGTCTCCTCCCCACATTAATGATGCTTGAACAGTCCCTAAGCATAGAATAATCCAAAAATAGTGGCCATTACCGCGTTTAAAGCCATTAAGTAGGACGAAATTGGCCACAACTATGCGCTTATTATTATTCCGAAGAGACCTAGATAGATCTTTTATGATCGCTCCGCACTACTGAAGCTTACTACCTAGACCTACAGGCTAAATATTAGAGATGAAACGGATATCCAGTATGTGGCCTATCCGGCATAAAATTACTATCCGCTGGATACACCGGGTAACAAATATCAGGTTTAGGTAAGTACTAAATACAATCAGAGATCACAAAAATTTTGTTCCAGTAAACTTAGCAAATTAGTTTGAATTAGTACTCTTACTGCATTAAGGTCAAATTATGGTGAATTAACACTAATTTCTCTGCGTTAAGAGGTAAAGAGTGCCGAATTTGACCGAGTCCGTCCAATCGTTCGAGCGCTACATACGCAAGCTCGCCTCTTGCATTGCACCAAACGGCAATTTTTGCCCGGGTAACAGGCAGCCAGATATTCTACCATCCGGCTACAAGGTGGGCCGGATGTTTGGTATCCGGTAACCGGGGAAATAACTGTCCATTTTATCTTTACTGGATATACTGTAGAATCATTTTGACAGAGAGCATTTGTACCTCCTCCGGAAGCAACACATGCTTACCCAGAACTGGGTTGCGTTGCAAAGATGTGCTTTGGAATTTCGTCTGGAGTTTCACAAAACCTACTCTATTGTGTTGTGGATATGAATGTTTGTGAATGTGATTGCTCAAACAACTATGCCCACGAAAGGCCTCTAAAAATTACAACTATCATGATAAATGCTAGTTATGTAATAAAGAAACTTCGAGAAGTCTACCAACTCAAAATCGGTTAATCGTTTAATTTTTTGTTTAATAATCTTAGATCTTCATGTTCTTGTTTTATATTTAGCTTGTTGCTGGTGACCTACTGAAGTTTATGACTTCAAATGAGACTGATCATCCATTGGTGGTGCACGGGTTCTCCGTAGCCGGGTACATGTGGGGGGAAGTTTTTGTTGAGGTTATGAAGAATCAAAAACTGTAAGCAATAGTATTATAATTATCAAAATAATCTTGTATATGAGTCGACTAGTGACATCTAGATTGTTCAATAATGATCTTACCTTACATACCGTTATTAATATTGTCTATGTACATGTCATTGTGTTCTAGAAAATATACTCACTGTCTGCTACCAACTGCGTAAGAAAAGTCGTTTCATTTTAAATAGTGATTCTTTACCTTGTATATCTCCTAATAATCACATTAACAAATCGTCTGTATGACTATACCACTTTTTTCGAATAATTTTTGTTCACTTCATCCCTAGGGTTATTCAAGTATTACTACCGCCCACTATTCATGATTACGTAAGACATCCTCTGCTGGACATAGATCTCTCCCAATAAAGAGAGGGGAGGGTGCTATAATTTGGCAGGCGGGTTGGCGATCATACTATTCTAAGTTGGTACCACACCAGACCTCTCAACTTTAATATAATATTCTTCTGTAACATTACTGAATTGCATAGCATTTTTAAATACGTACAGCATCTCAATTATTTTAGATATCAGCCGACAATGGACCGCGTTGTCGCACAAGTATGGGATTCGGCGGCCGATATTAGTGAAATAACTATCGGGGTTCCCGCAGCCGTGTTTCCCAAAAATCAGATAATGCAGAAGACTCTCAGGGCGTATATGGAGTAAGTATTTACTTTTTGTATTAAATTATTTAAAAAAGTTAGTAATTCATTCCTTTCTTAATATTCGAAAAATCACTGAATACCCTTTTTGATGTTATTTTAACCCTTTAAAAAAATAGTACAATCTAATGTTACTTGAACGAGATGAAATTTGGTTGGTTCATAATATTCCATTAGCATTATCGTACAAAAAAAAAAATTGAATACTCAGTTAAAATGACGCATAGTTGCAAGATGTTACAAACTTACTCATTTCTGAATTAAAGTCTTTACTCGATATTATATAAAATCTCATTTTTTAACTTGGTTAAATTGAGCAAGTAGTAGAATAAATTTTTTAACGCTTTATAAATGTCTCAAGTATTTTAGTGTAGTTATATTTATCGATGAAAAGTATCGATGATAGAAGATTCGAGAATACGTCAAAGCTCAGTAGGCAAATTTATATGTAAGAAAATTTTATTCATATTTTTGTTAAACTAATGTTGATAATTAATTCTAGTAGCGTAGTTAGGAGGTAACCAAGGGCCTTGACGCAAAAAAACTTTTATTATTGCAAGTATACAAGAATCGAAATAATATTCTTGGTCTTTTCAGTTTGTGTTCTGTTCAAAAATTCAATTTATTAAAATCATATTTGTTTCATCAGTGTTGTTTATAAAAATTATTTGTATAACAAATTAGTGTCCGACGGAAATAAGATTTTTAGCCGAAACGGAAATCAAACCTTCGGCTTGGGTTTCAGTTTGACGAAACCGAAACCGAGCCTTTTTAAGACTTGTACAATTTTGTAATTTACGAGTTAAGTCCATAGACACCCTATATTTAAAATAACAAATAGTTCATCTATAACTTGCATTTAAGTTATGCAGAGAAATCCTCTTTCAATTCTCATAATTAGTTTTAGGGTTTTTATTAATGTAAGTTACATTTTCATAAACTTTTAGCCCGTTCTTTCGGTCATATTAACTACCTTCTGGTACAATATTTATTCCAAATCACTGCAATTTGATTGAGAATCACTTGAGCAATCAGATAAAAAAACTAATAAAATATGGCTAACTAACACACGAGCTACAAACTCACCCGAAAAATGCGTGACAATAAAGTTTCGGCCGATTTTTCTGCCGAAACCAAACATTCGCCGAAACACGATTTTTCGGGCAGAAACTAACCGAAACCGAACCTTCGGTCGGACACTATAACAAATTATTTACATTCAATAATTTAGATCATAATTTTTATTATATGGTATTATAAATACTTTTGTATAGCAAGATTTATCATGAAAGGTTTTTTTTTTTTCAAACAACAGTTTATAGAAAAATGGAAATAATAAAAACTGTTCAATAAGTATATTGAGTTGCTATGATTACAGTTTATTTCGTGGCCGTTAAGCCCCGGTGCATTGCATCGCCTAGCCCATTAGAAGTTACGCCCGTGATTAACTGGAAATGGTCCAGTTAATAATTAAAAACCGCTGTATTTTGATAATCGAATCACGTCTAATTCAATTTTCGATAAAAATCTAAATACACTGTTACGCATCCTTAATTCTATACGTTTATAAACAAACGCCCTTGAAATGTCAATGAGTAATAATTTCGTAAAAATTGTACTTATGATAAAAATATTTTTGTTGATATGAATGGATTAAAATCTGATAATATTTTCGATGTAACTATAGATTTAAATGTCACGTAATGGCTGCAGGTAGTTATCTGTTGGCCACGTGTTTACAGCACGTGTATAAACTAAAAAATGTGTGTAAAAAAATGGTCAGTATGCAAACAAACGTATGTAACGTGTATAAGAGTAAACAAGGTCTGAACGCTGTTGTGATATATTCTAATACTTTGTCATCTTATAAAAAGAAACTAGTTGATATATATTATAAAACAATAACTAAAACGAACATTTTAATTAGTGTTTGTCTTAAATTCTTTTTTGTTCTTTTTAATATTTGCATTTTAATATATTACGATTAATTCTTTCAATTATTACTTTATAATTAAGGTACTAAATGACCTTCTAGTATCTCTTATTATATTATGACATATTAATGTAATGGATGTAAGTTACCATAAAACAAATAAAAATAAGGCAGCAATGGGGAATGCCGACAGAAGTGAATATTCGAAACTGTGTTTTTTAATATTTATAATTCATAATTTGTTAATTAAATTATTTAAAAAAACCTAGCAGATAACATTTGTCTGGTTTTTATACATCTATTATCGCAATAATTATGTACATTTTATTATTTATCTCTGAGCGCCAGCACTTAAACACCTTATACTTGACGTACCGTAGCATGTTGATGGCTGACGTCATGTAGCATTTGTAACGCGAATCTATAAGTTTCTTCCTTACCTAATCGGTTCATTCCGATAAAGAAGAAAGAAAATAACTGAGTTGAAAACGTTCAAGGTATCACATGAAAACGTTTCACGATGCTGCGACATCGCACTACATACGGTCGTCTCAGTTGTTCCATACGACGCTGTGTCGGGCGCCCGCCTTGTTCCTCCTATCGCGTAGTGACCCCGTAGGCGCAGAGAGAAGCAACCGTAGCGTTCACGACAGCTGGGTCGAGATGGGCATGAAGGTAATATTTATTTATTCACTAGCTGTGCCCGCGACTTCGCTCGCGTGTAATTCAGATAATTATATTCTCTCGTCCCGTTCCCTCAAGCAAGTTTTTTAACTATCAAAACGTTTCATTACGTAGAGTGATTTATTATTTATGTCGTTGTAATGTTTCAGAACAATGCAAGTTATTAAAAAATAAGTTTAGCATAAATAGGCCTCTCACAAGGTGGACCGACAACCTAGTGAAGGACGCGGGAATCCTATGACCTGTGTCCAGCAGTAGACGTCTTTTTGTTGAATGGACCCCCCACGGGAGATGCCACGGGGCTTGATGCTATGTATATGTCAAAACTGGAAAAAGTTGCTATAATTATTAAAGACTTAAAAACAAACGGGTGAAATAATGAACACTTGATATTCATAGTGTGGTAGAGGATGTGGTGACCAAAATAGAGAAAGTAGTGCTTAGTTGGTTTGGGCATGTAGAGAGGATGGATGAGAGAAGATTAACGAAATTAATTTTTAAGGCGAGGGTGAACGGGCAAGTCGGTAGGGGTCGACCTAGGCGAACGTATCTAGACCAAATCGATCACGTGTTAAATAAAGGCCAGGTAAAAAGTACTCATAACCGACGAGCATGTATGAAAGCGCTCATGAAAGTAGAGGAAGCGAAAGAGGTATGCCAAGATCGTAGCAAGTGGAAGGACGTAATGTCTGCCTACCCTCACGAGAGAAAGGCGTGATGATATGTATGTATGATATTCATCTCTCCCCCTCTCTCTCATAAGTGTAGGCAGAGACTACATCCTTCCACTTGCTACGGTCCTAACACACGTCTTTCGCTTCTTCTACTTTCAAACATGCTTCTCGGTTATGGGTACTTTTGACCCGAGCTATTCGCCTAAGACGGCCTTCACCAGCTTGACCAGTGACACTCGCCTTGTAAATTTGTTTCCTCAATCTTCTTTCATCCATCCTCTACGTGTCCTTGAATCCTTTCTCTTTGTCACTACATCCTCTACCACACCACAACGTTCCCTTGTCACGCTATTATATTATTCTCAAGCTATATAGTTAATTAGTTGTTTTATATTTGCAGTGCACATGGAAATGTTGGGATAGATCACCCCACGTCCAACATTACATACACCATCCTAAAGAGTATCTAGCATCGCTTTACGCACATCTCGATGCGAATGGACTCATTTCGCAACCAGATAAGATAGAAAGAAGAATGCGCCTTTAAGCAATAGTTTTTTTAGTTAATAATTATTTTGTAAGTAAACTTTAAGTTTAAAGTTTTAGATTAATTTTAATTAAAAATTTTAGTTATTTTTAATTTTAAGATAATCTTAAATTCGAAAACGTTAGATGATTAAAAAAATTTAATGTTTCAAGTTTGTTGTTAAACTTTTAATCTTAAAAGATATTTGAAAGTTTTGAAGTTTTAGGTATACTGTAATTTTTGTTATTCAAGATTCAGCGTTTGGTGGATATTTTCAATAGATTCCAAAACTGCTAAATAGCCATCGGTTCTATTGGTGTTATAATTTAAATAGCAATAAATCAGTTTTATTTTAAAAAAGTGTATTTGTTGGATTCCAACTTATAGCGCTAATTTATAATCAAGGAATACATCGTAGAGAATCTATAAGATATTCAATCCTTCTTTTATGAGATTCAAACTAAAAGTCTGTCGTCAACAAACTCTTTCTTTAAATTTGAACCCACAGAATACACGTTCAATTTCTAATGTATTTCATTAGAATATAGTTAGGCAAACTATGTATTACGTATATATGTACAATATATCACGAATAATATATGTTTTTTTAAATCTTATCTCGGCAAAAGGACTGCAATTCATATGATGTTAAATAAATTACAGTCTAAGAACGATGACTTATGTCTATAGATGCTATTTATTCTGTCGAATGTAGGCACATCTTTTCATTGTTAAAAAAAAGCTATTTTCGAATCGATTCGGATTGAACGCATAAGAATCGATTCTCTGTCTCTAATCGATGGTGTATGTGTTTTTTGACGCATCGAAACTTGATACTATGTGGCATGATTTTCACCATATGCTTAGTAGTGGTGGTAATCCAGTCTGGCACGAAAACCCTACCACCCTTTTAAAAATTGACTGTTAGTTTGGTAAAAATCGCTAATCTGAAGTTCCTTATCGATCATTTTTAAAAATTTTTACACAACGTTATACTCATATTTGCATACGTGCATATTTTTAGTAAATCAAGATACTCAATCTTTATATATAAATATATGTTTAATGTTGGTTTGTGAAAAATCACAAATATTTATATATATAAATTATTGTCAAAAGGTAAACTGTTGTCATCGGGTATTACCGATTTATTTGGTTTTACGTTACGTCCAACTTTTGTATTAAAGGGAAATTTGAATTCGAGAACTTGATTGAGTCACCTTAAAAGGCTTCCAAAACCTAATGGGGGATAAAAATAAACGTCTCATATGCAAAAGTGACCAGCAGTAAATAAAAGTTCTAAAATTCCCCAAAATAGCCCTTTTTTTTTGACGGGGGGAAATGCATTTACGCACTACCCTTACCTATTGCATTAATGAGACCGAAGTCCTGCATTAGTGAGACCGAAGTCCTGCATTAGTGAGACCGAAGTCCTTAGTGAGACTGAAGTCCAGTGAGACCAAAGTCCGCCCAAAATAGCCCTAGCGTAGGCTAAGAGTATGGCATGAATATAGCAGATAACCTAACAAACTGTCGTGAAGTTTACCTTCTTGCCACAGTAGCGCAGTAAATTATTAACACTTTTCGATGGACACTTTTCTACACAGAGACATTCCTCCTTACCTTTATTCTCTATGGAAAACCCTGTCATATCTATGTGATATAATAAGTATATTTAAGAATACAATGTGCAATAGTATATGGGAATGGATAAGACACGAAATTTCATCAATAATGACACGTTTTCGCTTTAATATAAAAATCTAATAATAAATTTAATTCATTAATAACAATTTGATAAAATTTTTGATAAACATAAATATAGTTTATATTTACAAGTCAAAATGGCTATTATAATTGTTGGAAATATTAGTATGATAATGATTCCCAGCAAACTAATATATTTATTTATTTCCTTCCTAAATTCGTATTAGAATTATTTGTTCTAATGTACATTTTATATAAAAAACGCCTAGCGAATTTACTATATAAGTTTTATAAACTATTATAAATAATAAGGAAATCATGTAAATTGTAGTTTGTATAAATTCATTTAAAACCTCTTTTTCATTCGTGTAATTTTTTTCTACCTCCTTTTTTTGCGTTAACGCCTGTTAACAAAAAGTTTTCACGCTGCGAAATTAGTATTAAAAACAAGCGTTCGGTGCTTAGGGTAATATGTGGGAATTTCTAGTGACGACTTTACCTTTCATGGAGGGGTTTCGTCCCTAGCCTAAAAGCTAAACGCCTAAAACGCTGCAGCATTCTCGAGGACTATACGCACGTGTTATATTTTAGGCTGTATCTGACTAGGTCAGAGGTCGACAACCTTTACAGTCGGAAGAGTTAAAAATTACAAAATTTCAAAGTTTATAAAGAGCCACAAATTTTTTTCTTGTCAACAATAAAATAGTACTTGCATAAATAAAGTTTTTTGATTTAAAAAAAAACGAATGTATTTATCTTTTTATTCATTTATAAGTAGTGCTTAATCCTCGTTAATCGATTAAGAACAAATTTTTAAATATATTTATATACAATAAATAATATTTGCGTATGGAATTAAAGAGTCGCAGCTTCGCTTCACATCCAAGCCGCAGGTTGCCAACCCCCGACTTAGGTAGTAATGTACCTGGATGCCACTACCTAGAGGATAGACAAAACTAGCGGATGGGAGTGTCAGAGTAGTTTTTTATACTGTCACTTTGACCACCTAAGTGACAATATAGTACATGAGTGTAAATATAATAAGCCTAGTGTAAGTACTGGGCCTCAAGTGATCTTACAGGTGGTTGGCTACAGAATTTCAAACTTGAGGGTGGTAGTTAGTCAAAAGGGCGTTAAAAATATGCTATAGGTTTATCAAGACTTTTTCCTTCAACAAAAACTCACGTTGATTACAGAATCGGGTTACAGAATACGACAGAATATATGATAGTAGTTGTCTTTACTCATATTATACAACTTTTACTACCACATCGATGAATACTAATTGAAACAGGCACTTTACCAAATTTGATGAAAATAAGTAAAGTGGTATGTACCCTTATTCAAATCATGTTGTAGAAGTAGTCTTGAAAATTAAAGACCATTTTCTGTACTCCCATACATTAGTAAGATTTTTAAGAATATTGTCCTAAATCAGTTAGTTTACTTTAAAGCAGAATTTTTTTTTTAAATGATTGGCAGTTTGGTTTTACGAAATCCAAATCTACCACTGACGCTGGTGCAACGTTAATAAGTCATATATTGGGAGTTTGGGAGAATTCGCAGGATGCAATAGGTGTGTACTGCGAACTCGAAAGGACTTGGACAGCATAAATCATAATACACTTATACTGAAACTAAAACATTATGGTGTTTCTGAAACCTCTGTCTCCTTCCTGGCCTCTTACTTAACAAACCGATGTCAGAAAGTAAATATAAATGGGGTTACCTCCACTGGATCATTAGTTAGAATCGGTGTGCCGCAGGGATCGATTTGGGACCGTTTTTATTCCTGGTTTATATTAATGACTTACCGCTAATGGTTAATAACTCAGTTGATATGGTTCTTTTTGCAGACGATACTTCACTTATATTTAAAGTAAAAAGAAATAATTCAGAGATTAGGCACTTAAATAATACACTAGCAAACATTTCCAAATGCTTTGCCTTAAATAATTTACTTCTTAACACTAAGAAAACGAAATGTATCAAAATTTATGTTGCCCAATGTGCAACATATTGATTGTAAGTTAGAGATAGAAGAGAATTTAGTAGGCTTAGTTGGCAAAACTCTGTTTCTAGGTATCACACTTGATAATAAGTTCCAATGGGGTCCACATATTAAAACTTTGGCAGGAAGGTTTAGCTCCGCTGCTTTTGCGGTTCGAAAAATTTGCCAGTTAACAGATATTGCTACTGCTAGGTTAGTCTGCTTACTTTCATAACCTAATGTCTTACGGTATTTTGCTGGGGGGTACAGCTGCTGAGGTAGACACCATTTTTACGTTACAAAAGAGAGCTGTTCGAGCAATATACAATATGGGACCTCGCCAATTTCTAAAGAACAAGTAAAAACCCTCCCAATACATCTTCGATAATCTAAAGTATGTTCGTAAAAATTTGGACAAGCTTGATCTGGTAAATGATCGTCATAATTTTAATATTAGAAATAAACATAAATTGTCCATCCCACGCTTTAGGTTAAGTAAATGTAATGAAAGTTTTATAGGCAAAAATATTTGGTTTTTATAATAAGATCCCAAAGAATATCAACTAGTTCAAGCACCATGTCAAGCATGTCTTAATTTCAAAAGGTTACAGGGTGGATCATTTTGTAAACGATAGTGATGTCTGGAATTTACACCTCTCTCTGTGCTTCCGCTAACATTGGTTGTAATTTGATTTTTATAGATTTTGTTTAAAATTAATCTGTATATTTATCGAGAAATCAGATCGAGTTTCTGGCCGGCTCTTCTCGACTGTTGTTTTCTGAATCGGTGGTAGTGTTTTGATATTCATAAGCGCCTATTAGGGCCTAAATTGAATAAAGAATATTTCGATTTTGAATTTCAAATATATAAACATTGAAAATTAATATATATTTTAATAATCTCGTAAAAAAATTACTATACATATTACGGTAAACTATCAATGTATTCAGCAGTTAAAGTTTCACTAGCAGGAGCCTCAACGGGATCATTTCCACCACTTATAGTCCACGCTGTACCGCTTTCCGCGGTTTCGAACACTTTTACTGCACCTCTGGCCACATCATCAGCTTTTTGCCACTCAGAAGCGTTCCTAAGTTTATTGAAGTCTTCAAGTTGTTCGGGCGTCACCATTTTTGCTGCCTCGTCATTGCAGTGTCAGTAAATCCTGGACATATAGCTATAACTCTTACTCCAGTTTTCCTATAAGTATACTCATGACCTAAAGACTTGGTATAGCCTATAACGGCATATTTTGATGCTGTATAAATAGGAACAAATGGATGAACTAAATATCCAAATAATGAAGATAAGTTGATAATAGTACCACCTCTGCCACCTTTATCTTTTCTCATGTGCTGCCAAGATTTAAGTGACCATTGTATAAGAGCCAAGGTATTTGTATCAATCACAGATTCTGGGTCATATTCATCTAAAACACCTGCATTATTAACAATAATATCTACTCTTTTATATTTTTTCATTATTCTGGAGTAAACTTCCAAATCCCTTGTTACATCACAAAATATAAAAACAACTCTGAATCCACCGTGCTTTTTATTTAGTTCTCTCGCTGCTTCCATACCTTTTTCCATCTGCTTATCAAGTATAATCACAATCTTTATTCCGGCTTTTAAGAAATGATCTACGATCGCGTATCCAATACCCTGGGCAGCGCCGGTAACAATTGCAACTTTATTTCGAAGACTTTTTTCATCATTCGACTTTACAGATCCAACAGTTATACAAAACAAACCAAGCAAGAGATATCTGGTTAACATTTTCAAATACCTTCCTTTAAAGAACCAACTGTAGCAAGTGTTATTGACAATATGATACATGCGTTGATATATACTTATATGTGTTTATATATAGTACGTAAATATGTTTATCAGCGTTGAATTAATTAACACCTTTTTAAATGGATAAGGCAAAACTCTTGCATTTCGCTCGGATTTGCATGATAAATTTGGATAAGGCTTTTAAAAATACATTCCCATTTTTCAATACTACAAAGTTGGTTACTTCTATTTGTTTTCAAACGTCATCTTGGGTCACACATTCTATTTCATTGTCACATTAAGTAATTCCTTTTTCTGCTTTATTTTTGTAAAGTTTTTGTGGATTATTCTGATTAAATTATTTTCTTGTATACTCGTATACGTAAAACCTAGCCAGGTAGTACATAAATTGTACTCTCTTATATTGGAGTAGTGCATCGATTTTTCCAAATAACAATAAATATTAAATATTGTGTTCGAGTTAGTCACGACTGTAATCAAACGAATCGCGCTGGGCCCTAGTCTAAACGATTCGGGGTCGTGATTAACCCTGGCCGACCTGCGATTCGCAGTAGACCAAAATAATGTAAGATCGACACTTACCTCTCGAGTAACGCCGGTGTCCTGCTTCACCTTCCGTAGCCCGTGTGTAGTAAACAGTGTATAGTGTGAATGTGTGAATTGAGTAATAGCTAGGAAGGCTTAACAATCAACAAACAATCAATTTAACATTTAACTCTAATCACAAATAACTTTCATCTATATCAACGTGTATTCTCGCGTCAAGTTATTTCCAAACACTGAACCCTGCTACAATTCTCGTGGGCACGAAAGAATTCAAGTGTCCCTTTTTTTATGATCAATACTTAACATATTGTAATAATGAAATTTTTAAAAATGGATCTCAATGTCATGAAAATTATAATCCTTAGTATAATGTATAATATTAGTAATTACTTCTTTCATTGACAACGCTGTTGACCGGAAGAATCATGACAGCTACACCAAGCTTCGGGGCGAGCGCTTAGGGCGCACAGCCAAAAGAGGTACAGCCATAATAGGACCAAAATGGTACGAACCTCGGCTTGGCCTTTACCTGAGTAAAAAGTCCGTGAAAAGAAGTAACCTCATGTACCTGGGTTTAGTGTGCAAAAATGTGTGTGTGTGTGTGTGATGTGTTTATGCACTGTACCGCACTGGAGGCGGCTGCAATTACATCCGCAGTTGGGGACCGGATCACGTTTTGGGCCCCTGCCGGAAGGAGACCCGGAGTTTAGTAATGACTTGTATGAGTAGGTATTTCGACGAATATGTATTGTAATTAATTCAATTTGGCTCTTTTTATTTATATTATCTATAAAAAAAAAACTGTTAACTGTTTTTACATCGGGAAATGCATTCACACACGGGCCGTGCAGGGGGGACAGAGAGAAGCGTGGGACTCACGTGATGGCCGCGAACCACTACCAACACTAAAACCCTCATGCTTGCCGTCTCTACCGTCATATGTGGAGGGGACACATAACGTAAGGCGTGAGCCTACGGTATATCTGCCTCTCAGACGGCCTCACCAGTGAAATTAACCCACCTTAAACAAGAATACACAGACAACCTGTCTCATTCAACCTTCACTAGAATTGGGTTATTGTGAATAATGCATCCAATAATTGATAATAATGCTCATTAATAGTTAATTGAAACCGCAAATTCTGGGCTTAATATTATTAACTGTATTAATAAACCTATTGTACTTTTGTATGATAATTTTACATCTACGGTTACAGACTTAGGTCGTTTTAAGTACAATTGATAACAGTCATGTTATTGAATTCTGGTTAATGACTCCGTTATATTGAATTTAATACAGCGATATGTCTTTTGTTTGTTACTGACATACAACATTACCTGTTATATAAATATGCAGTTATTACGATCGAAAACATACGTGAAGGTGATTATAATAACACGATATTGATACGATAAAAGTACAGTGATAAGATTTGAGGAGTCGCGGAGCCTGATGCAACTATGCAATTTTATATGATATCAACAGGGAATTTATATTTTGATTATAACAATACAGATTTTTATTTTCATTGAAACTTATCGAACTTTATAAGGAATTTTTATATAAGGTACACCCGGTTCATTAGGAATAAAATATACGCGTTCGATTCTTTTATCCAACCTTAAAAAAAAGAAGGTTCTCAATTCGTCTGTATGTTTATTACGCGATATCTCTGTCAATTGGGGACCGATTTCTAAAATTAGTTTCTGGTCGAAGTAGTCCCGAGGTAGTCCCATTGTCATCAAGTCAGGATCTGATCAGTGGATTTCAGGGAAATCAATAGAAATTCTCGAATATTATAGACATTTACACACGTGCTTCATATATTTGTATTGTTCAAAGCTATTCAAGTATTTGCGTAGGTATTGCGGTCACCATTTTATTTTACTGATCTGATGATGAAAGGTACAGCATTTAAACGAGTAGCAGTTAAAGAATTTTTTTTATAAATGTTGTACTTTATTTATGTGCTTGACCTGACTCGATTCCTCAATGTAGAACCTAACCGCTGGGCCTATAAACTTGAAATTTTGACAAAAGGCTAAATATTCGTACGCAAACACGTTCAGCCATGACACTCTGCTACGGCTGGCGGCACACAAATGGAAGGGGGGGGGGCAGCTGATCTATTATTTGTCTGGTCTAAGATTTCTACTACTACATCTATGGTCGAGGCATTTACGCGTTTCTTTTGTTAATCGTCACATTACCCTCGGCATTATTTGTTCATTATTATCTATATCAATTCTAATAATAAAATTGTACACGTTTCACGTGTCTGTACATTTCCAATTTTTGTGATAAGAATTACCTATCGCAAGCGACTAAAAATAGGTAACTAATTAAACACATTTCTATCATTTTTAGAAACGTCTGTCTGTCTATCAGTTTGTTGTGCAGCAGGTATCAATTAGAAAGTACTAAGTATATTAAAAAAAAACCAAAAACTCCACTCTATCAAAAGTTATAGTAATTTGAATGACACGCGGCGACTTTAGTATGAAAGAAGAGTTTGTTAACTAAAACGAGTCTTATTCAAGAACAAAAAAAATTATGGACTAACTGAAATCGAACAAAATTATTATATCTAATATAAAATATGTGTATAGTATATAAATAATAAATATGTAAGACATAGTAAATGAGAATCAATATTTTAATATTCAATTTGCACACAAACATCTAGGCATTTTAGACATTGTATTAAAGAGTATTTTTTTGGAAGTAATGAAGTGAATTTGAATTAAACTATCAATAGGTATAAATATTTCCCGGATCATAATATTATTTCATTGTAACTATAATTGGACGGTCCATGTTTTGTTTATTTTTGATGATATGGAGGACGAAGTGTTATGAATGGTGATGACGTAAGCAAATTATACATGTATTTCTGACAATTATTCATAAATAGCGCTATACTTATTTTGTAATAATTTAGACTGTTCTAAAACATTACAAGGACATAGGTAAATTGATGGGGCAAGACTACAATTTGATGCGGGTGAAGTATATTTTGCGAGGCCTGAAGGAGACTTCAGAGTGATGACAGGACACATTTTGAGAATTAAAAAAATATCGGGACGGGGCGAGAGAATATATTGCTTAATATGTCGATTACCCCTAAAAATGAGACAACAGAAAAACAATGCAAAGCTGGCGTAAACGCCAGGTTTGTACTCAGGGGGTTAATAATTATAACGTAACAATAAACTTCAATGTATTTTTATTTATTTTTTTTCCTGTATTTTTTAGTCCTCTTACATCTCAGACAAAATCCGAGTTTTGACTGTCTTTTATTCCGCTGTACCAAGTTGTGTACCAGGCGCTACAATACCCTTTTTCAAACACTACCTTATATACTTCGTTAGTGCTTTTTGCTATTTAATTTTTTCCGTATGGATTAATAGACCATTGTAGTATATTCATAGTCCAGACATCTTCAAACCTAATTTCAGAGTCTTTGTGAAAGGCATATGAAGACACAACGTAGGTTAGTGCATCATCAACCTGTTCGGTTGTCTGTGACATATTTGAAAACTAGGAAAATTCTCTCCTTTAAATATTTTGGCTCGTTATCTTAATTCTGCGAAGAAAAGAAGAAGAAATTTCTAATTAATAGACTTGATCATTATCCAATTTGAAATGATGCTTTGTAACTGCAGTTTAAATTCATTAAATTTACTATAGAGATTTGCTAAATAAGCAATGCCTAGTTTCCACTTAATCCAATTATTTTTTTAAAGTGGATCTTTATTATGAAAAAACTTCAAAACTGTCTCAAATAGTGAGAAAAATCTTGTCAAACGTAAGCCTTTTTACAACCAGTGAAATTCGATATGAAGGAGTAAGCTTTTAAAATTTCCGTCATTACCTTCTCACAACTTCACAAAAACCTAGAATTCAAGGCGTTGCTACGAATTTTGTTTACTCCGCTAATAACAAATTAAAAAGATTAATGATATTTAATCAATTTCTGTAATCCATGGATGCTTTAAGTTATATGATAAATACAATTCATTCATTCATTCGTTAGAAATATATCGCCATCCCTATAGAAATTTCGTTTTATGTTTAGAGATGTCACTTACCGTTTCGATTATCTGTAGATTAAATAAAACACTTTGAAGCTTTAATTTTATTAATTAGAAAATCAATTAGTTACGGCCAAAAGCCTAATGAAAAGCAAAATAGCCTATTGACAAGCTAATTAGAGGACGCCTGTAACTAGTTAATAGCAATATAGCGCACGTCGCCAGTATAAAAGTGTTATGTTATCGTATTTAACAATTTTTTGTTGAGAATGGCGCTTTCATTCTAACTATACTAATTTACGTGAACATTAATTACCATTTAAAAACATCGTTTCAACTATTTCTTCCATTTGTCTTAGGTAGAGTTTTATTTAATAAAATTAGCTACAATTATTATCTTGTGTATGGCTAAATAAACTTACAATAAAAAAGCACACGGTAGGTTGAAGATAAAGCTGCAGCTAACTTACGAACGAATTTAAACTAAAGTGCTTTGAACGCAGATTCGGGCTAACTTATCCAACTTTAAGAATGAGCCTGAGCTTTCGGTGAAGGAAACATCGCGAGGAAACCATATCATGGTGGCAGGGTATTTTGTAATAATGCCCGCCTGGATAGCTACCGCCCTCAATGTTCCAGACCCGTCCCCAAATTCCAATAGGTGTATTCCGGCAACAACACTTGAGAACCAGTACTTCTAGGCTTAGTGTGCTTAGCATCCTGGCCACACCGTCACTTAACATCAGGCGAGATTGTGGTCAAAGCACTGAGCCCATAACGTATAAAGACCTGCTTTATGTCGAGCGCTAGACACTCAATCGGAAAACGGGAATTACCACTGGGGTACCACATTCGTATGAAGTTCAGCTTGTGGTGTTGCCGGAATACAAATTTTGCGGAACTTATCGTAATTAAATCTGTTTGTAGAGTAATCCTAAAAAAAGAAGAAAAAAAAAGATTGTTTACAGGACCTATGTATCTTGCGTTTAGTGCGCAAACTTTAGTAGTACATAAATTGTCAATGAATCATGGTGACAGGTGTAAATAAATTGTGACCTGGAAACTTGATGATGTTTTACCAAAATTCATTGCATAGTGGTTTTGGAAATGTTTAATTATTGACGACGATGCCGAATGGAAGTTCCTGGATTCTCGGCCACAGATTCCCTTACTCTGGCTATATTTTCGAGTGACCGACAAGGACGACGACGAACAATGATCTTCTGATCCACCAGCGTAAATTTGGTCTCAAATTTTGTAATTAAACGCCTCACTGTCGATTCATTCATTCCTTATTGCGAGTGAAAACTTGACGTAATTGGCGAACTGTTTTCGCAAAACTTTCACCATTTTTGTAATGTGTTTTTACAATAAATAAACGTTATTGGTTTGAATATTTCTCCATATTCTTAAATCGAGTGTTCTGTACCAGACAACTTTAAAAAAAAAAACACATTACAACTCGTATTAACAAAATGGCGGCAAATTTAAATCCGGCGCTCTTGTTGGGACATCCCATATAATGAAACATATTGAAATACATAAAAATTATTGTATAAAATAATATTTATTTTAATAACCTCGTAAACATTTTATTATAAATATTACGGAAAACTATCAATGCATTCAGTAGTTGAAGTTTCAATTGCAGGAGCTTCAACTGGATCATTTCCACCAATTATAGTCCACGCTGTACCGCTTTCCGCAGTCTCGAACACTTTTACTGCACCTCTGTCCACATCATCAGGTTTCTGCCAATCAGAAACGTTCCTAAATTTATTGAACCCTTCAAGTTGATCAGGTATCACCATTTGCTGCCTCGTCATTGCAGTGTCAGTAAATCCTGAACATAAGGCTAAAACTCTGACTTTAGTACTCCTATAAGTATACTCATGACCTAAAGACTTGGAATAGCCTAACACGGCATACTTTGATTCTGTAAAAATGGGAATAAATGGTTGAACTAAATACCCCAACTATTGAAGATAAGTTGACGATAGTACCACCTCTGCCATCTCTATCCTTCCTCATGTGCTACCAGAATTTAAGTGACCATTGTATAACAGCTAAGATATTTGTGTCGATCACTGGTTCTGGGCAATTTTCATCCACAACACCAGCATTATTAACAATGATATCTACATGTTTGTATTCTGTCAATATTCTGAAATAAACTTCGTCCAAATCCCTTGTTACATCACAAAATATAAAAACAACTCTGAATGGATATATTACGGTGGACCGTGCTTTTTATCTAGTTCTCTCGCTGCCTCCATACCTTTTCCCAGCTGCTTATCAAGTATAATCACAGTCTTTACTCCAGCTTTTAAGAAATTATCTGCGATCGCGTATCCAATACCCTGGGCAGCGCCAGTAACAATTGAAACTTTATTTTTAAGACTTTTTTCATCATTCGACTTTACAATTCCAACAGTTATACAAAACAAACAAAGCAAGAGATATCTGGTTAACCTTTCTTTAAATCACCAACTGTAACAAGTGTTATTGACAGTATGATTCCTTATAAGTTATACAACGATATAAGTATGATTATCAGCGTTCAATCAATTAACACTTGTTCAAATATATAAGACAAAGCCTGTGCATTTCGCGCGGGTTTGCATAATATTTTTGGAAATAGCGTTTGGAAATACATTGCCATTTTTTAATAACACAAAGTTACCTACTTCTATTGGTTTTTAACGCTATCTTGGGTCACATTTACACATTCCTTTTTCAGCTTTAAATCCAATTTGAATATGTATTAAATATCAAAAGAGAAATACGATTCTTTATTAACAACAAGTATTTTAATTATAAATGTGTTTTGTTATAAATTTTGTATCATAGTAAAGTTATTTTTTTCTCTATGTGTTAGTTAGAGGACTGCTTAAGTCCACATTATGCGAGTTAGGTATATTTATTAAAAATTATTTTGGACTAGGTTATAATTGAGGTATAGTTGAGATTTTGTCAATTGGCAAATTCCAATTTGAAGTATCGTCCTACATTACTAATAATTATTCCGTACTTGGTCTTGTCTAATGATATCGATTAAATTGAACGTTATTTAAAGGTTACTTATTTGTATTTGCAAAGAGTTTACTGCTGCTTTTGCACAGAAAATAACATTTACATAAAATGTAAATCTTGGGACAAATTTCATTCATAAATGTCCCAGATTATTATAATAATCTAGTATGACTATATAATGATTAAATTAAAGTGAAACGTTTCAAATGAAAGGCTATTCTTTAGTATCATTTGGTATTTTTGCAATGGAAACGCCATTTTAATGGTGTTACTGCCCCTCGGTCTGAGTACCCTGAGTACTCGCCCCCAAAGTTCGGTCAAGCTGTAAAAGTGCCTCAAACTAATAGCATTTGTCCTTTCGAAAAAAAAATGGTGTAACTGTATTGAAGTATGTTTAAAAGGTTTATCGATAGTAACGTCACCGTAATTTCACTTGATTTCTTAGACATTTGTACTAACATAAACTCGACACTGATCATCCTTGACTGAATATTGGACAATAAAACCATAGAAATAGCATTAAACATACAAATCGATTAAAAAAGAAATCATAATCGATTTAATTTCGACATCTCTACTTTATTGATTTTCAAAAAATGGCCGTTTATTAACTGCTGTTTGCTAATGTTAGCTTTTATGACAAGTGTTTATTTCGTAATTTGATTTATTTTTCTGCTTTACTTTCTACATGAAACGTTGAGTTGAGCACCTGCGCCTCCGTTTTGCGTTACGGCCTTGCAGTGTTCAATTTGTGAGACAAAAAGTCTGTAGTGAGAAAGTGACTATTATTTTAATTTTTTCTTAATTTTGTGTAGTTTGTAAAAATAAATAACTTGAGACGTAGACCCTTTTCTGACTTTCATTTAGTGTGTTTTGAAAAAGCCCTAGAGATATTGACTTAGCCTATGTGCAATATTTTTGTGTAGTAAAAACTTTATTTTGCAACGATGAACGAGTATCGGAGAAAATGCCTGATGTGCGGTAGCTCTCCCGCTAACAATCCGGAAGTAAATTTATATCGATTTCCTAAACCGGGAATAAGGAATACAATTCGGTATGTATACTTCACTTGTAATTTATTCACCACATGTACTATTGCACATTTCAATGTAACAATTATAATTTTTTTTTTATTTTTCAGTTGTGAATCTTGGGCAAAGTATTGCTATCCGCTTGAAGACTGTTCAACAGATTTTCTAGAAAAACTTTACTCTGAACATAAAATGCTATGTGACAAACATTTCAAATTATCATCGTTTATTGAGTACTCGAGTACTTCCAAGAAGTTAAATAGATGTGCTGTTCCAGAAGGTCCATGTTCCAGGTTTTGAAGATAAAAAAAAAATATAACCTTAATTTCTCATACCATTCCTCACTTAAAAGACATGCAATAAGCCTTGATTTGTGGTCTTTTTTGTACATGTTCCAACTGAATCAATGAATCAATCATCACGGCCTCCATTAATGCCTATAAATAATAATGTGGATTTAACTGTTCACTGTTTAACTACAGCTTAACCTCAAGCTGGCGCGTCACACATACAGCCATTTGAATAAAATTAAAATTGTCTCCCAAACTAAAGAAGACATTACACAACATTGACAAGAGATCTTTGTATATTAAATGCAGAAAAAGCATGAAAAAGCATGAAAAAAAATATGTCAACTGCGTAATCTTATTTATAAATTTAAAAACAAAGTGATTTTAAAATAATTAGGAAACCATAGGGCTGTGCAGATGCTAGCAAATAAAATTACTCCTTGTCTTTCTTTACTGCTGCAAGGAGAAATAAACAATAGAAGAAAACCTAAAAGAAGAAGATGGTCGAATGAAGAAAAAAATTACCGCCCTTAAAATATATAAAAGATCACCAGCTTGCTACAATTTATTGAGAAGGTTGTTCTGCTTGCCCGCTCCTAGCAATTTAAAGGTTTTATTGGGTATCGTAAAGAATCGTAAATTTATTGAGGAGACATCAGTAACTGCTTTACGAAAAAAAAAATTACATTTTGAAGCATATATAATAGTGTGATAACGTTAGTCCTGGGGTGCAAAGAAGTCATTATATGTAAAAAAAATACAACCACCCAATTTGAGGCTGAGAATTGCAAGACGAAGTGTTGATGGGAGTTTTATTGTTGTAAAGCAGTGAATATGTCTGATGTAAAAGCTCATGTAATTCAATTAAGTGGATGTGGAGTTTGAAACACTGACTGACAGAAAGCCAAACAGACACTGCCTTTTATAGTATGTAAAAGATTATATAGAAAACATGAAAATGTAAACAAAGTAAAGGCAAACATTTGAAGTTGTAAATGGTCATTTTAAGATATAATAATCGATTTGTAATATGACCAGGTATATTATCTTATGTTTCTTGGAAAGAGTTTTGTAGAATCTGCAAAATCTAGAAATACGTAAGTTAATATGTTATTTTTCTACATGATTCAATCGTAAGTTTTGTAATGTTAAGTCTTTATTCACATACGTGTAATTTTCTTTCTATTTAAAGAATTGAAATTTTGAAGTTAAGATTAATAATATGTTATGTTTAAATAGTACAGTATGTGATAACAAACAATATGTGTAGATTTGGAAGAGACTGTGCCAGGTTCTATTATGTAAGTGTAGCTAATTATGAAGTCTGACTTAGGCGGAAAGTGTAAAACAAAACCAAAGCCTACATCTTAAAAGGAACGATCATTGTTGTCACTGTATTTTGAACGAGATCCTGTAAAATATAGTTTTTAATTTAAATGACAAATGATTTGTGTTCTTGAATAAATATTTCCCATATTTACAGAATTGATAAGTTTTCTGTGTTGTATTCTTTGTTAAAAAAAACGTATTTTTCTTTCTCATAATTGTTTTATTAAAACAATGTAAATAATTCAGTCGAAGATAAATTTAATTCTGATTATTGCTATTATATTTAAAATTTGGTTCTATATATTTTCTGAACGTTGACCATGTTTTTGATTTGTATATCGCGCTTGTTTTTAAGTCCAATATTTAGGGTATGTACCAAAATAAAACGATCAAATCAAAAACGTGGCTAATGTTCAGAAACTAAACTAGTCATTTTTTTAAATTCCCTCCATAAACGACACCAAACTGCGTCTTTGTGTGTGTACTTTAGGTTTTTTTTAAATTTAATTTTTCATTTTAATTTAAAATTTTAATTTTGTTGGTATCAAATATGCTGTTGGTATCAAGTACGCTGATGGTTATTCATGGGTGTGATTTTGATTTTACTTCGGAAATTTATTTCGGGACAAAAAGAAAACTTTCTTAAAAATGCCTCACAATTATTCCAACGACATAAGTGACATCACATTGCATACAATGTCTGCTTTTTACATCTCATAAATAGAGATGTGACCTTTACTGAAGAAGACAAAAGTTTTTTTTTTATCATATAACGAAGTTTTGCTAAGAGATAGCTGCTAAAAGATCTGCTAAATAGTTATGAAAAATTTAAAACTTCACGATTTTCAGGTTTTTCAATTTTATTTATTGAATATCTCGAAAACTGTTATATTTGCAGAAATTGAGTACAGAATTAGGCAAATACTACAGTTTATTTTAAAGAGCGTATTTGGGGCCATGGAAAAAAAATTGTTTAAAATTTGTGAAAAAAGTGGAATTTGAAAAAATTTTGTATTTTTTTAAAATCGTCAAAATTGTCGAGCAACATCTAATTTTTGGCTAATTTTTTATGTTAAATACTTTGTTCTACTCTTAAAAGATTCTGAAATTAGTGGAACTGTTTTATTTTATTTTTTCAAAAATATAAAGTTTTGAATTATATTAAAAAAACTAGCTGTGCTCGCGACTTCACTCTCGTGGAATTCAGGCGTCCCATCCCGTCTCGCAAAAAGTACCCTATATATAATATAGTTTTCTAACAGTGTAATAATTTCTAAAATCGGATCAGTGGTACTAGAGTACCTTGACGGGGTTTGGAATCGACAATAGAACACATTTCAATGGTATTTAAAATTTTTGTTTGTCTGTCAGTCTATCTGTTTATTCGCCAGTCACGCAAAAAACTACTGTACCGAATTCGATGAAATTTGGTATGATTGATATGATACATTTTGATACATATATACATTTATATAATACGTAAAAAGCGTTTATCTATATTCATATTAAACATCATAATAAATACGTGTGTGCTTAAATGAAAAGTGAAATGAGCAGAAATAAACGTAAATTGAATCAACATAATGTATTTACATTTACTTTTAAAAAAATGTATTTCTAACGATTATTGATAGATGGCTCTTTACTTATTTTTAATAATTTGCCCTATTTTGAAACATCACAAGGACATAGATAAAGTAAATAATACTAAAATATTATGATAAAATGCTTAAAAATGTTGTCTGTCTATCTGTTTATTTATTAATTTCTTCAAAAACTACTAGGTAAACCGATTACGATGAAATTTGGTATGGTAGTAGTTTATATTCTATAGTAACGTCTATATATTTATATAATGTATTAAAAGCGTTAAGCCTGATTAATTAAAAACAACATAATAAAGAATTGTATAACATCTATACTAATAATATAAAGATGTAAAGTTTGTGAGTTTGGATGTTCGGGGTAATCTCCGGTACTTTATCCGGTGATCCGATTTTGAAAATTGTTCTACTGTTGGATATAATATTATACCTTTATTATATATAGGATACTTTTTATTTTTATAAATATATATTTTCAATAATTATTCACAATAAATGTAATAGAAGACGGCAAAAATCCTATAATATGGTGTACGCTGCCTGAAACGGTTTGATCTATGCTCCCGCGTTGCTTTCGGTGTTTGGGCCTGGGTGACACTCTCATTTAGGGCTATCAGGGCAAGAATAGCTGGGTGCATTATTTCGGTGGGGTATGGACTCTGCCGTATTCCCAAACCAAGAGGGGCAGAGGCGTAAGCCTAGACCTTCCATTGCGCTAGGAAAGCTGTCTGGGAGGTGGCCTGGTAGGCCAGGGTAGCCATCTCTGTGGGTAGAGGCCTGGAAGGGTCGGGACAGGACGTATAAAGTATCTTAAGTTGGATAAGAGTGACGGTAGATAGAAAGGAGTGGAAAGAATTGTAGGAGGCCTTTGCCGTTAGGTACACCGAAATAAGAGCAATTTTGTAATATAATCATAGGTATTTTTTTCATTTAAAATTATTTTTATTTTTAACTTAAATATTTAGAAACAATTTTTTTATTTATTATTACAATTCTATAAAACGTAGTTTTATATTAATTTAACACATTGTTAATTTTTAATTCTTTTGTAACATTGTTTAATATATATTAAGGCAAACTGTCAATATAAGCAGTAGTTATAATTTCAATAGGAGGAGCTTCGACAGGAACATTTCCACCGCTTATAGTCCATGCTGTACCGCTTTCCGCAGTCTCAAACACTTGCACCACGCCCCTGCCTACATCATCAGCTGTCTGCCACCCAAAATTGTTCATAAATTTAATAAAGTCTTCAAGCTGATCATGCGTCACTGATTGTTGCGTGGGTATTCCAGTGTCAGTAGGTCCTGGGCATACAGCTAGAACTCTTACTCCAGTATTCCTATAAGTGTACTGATGACCTAAAGACTTGGAATAGCCTAACACAGCATATTTTGATGCTGTATAAATAGGAGCAAATGGTTGAACTTGATATCCAAACAATGACGATATGTTGATGATAGTACCACCTCTGCCATGTCTATCCTTCCTCATGTGCTGCCAGTATTTAAAAGACCATTGTATAACTGCTAAGGTATTTGTGTCGGTCACAGGTTCTGGGCAATTTTCACCCACAATACCAGCATTATTAACGATAATATCAACGTATTTATATTCTATCAATATTCTATAGTACACACTTTGCAAATCCTTTCGTACGTCACAATATATAAAAACAGCTCTGAACGCACTGTACTTATTATTTAGTTCTCTCGCTGCTTTCATACCCTTATCCAAGTTTTTATCAAGTATAATCACAGTCTTCACGCCGGCTTTTAAGAAATGATCAGCGATCGAGTATCCAATACCCTGGGCAGCGCCGGTAACAATTGCAACTTTATTTTGAAGACATTTTTCATCGTTCGACTTTACAGACCCAGTAATTAAACAAAATAAATAGAGTAAAAGATATCTGTGTGACATTTTAAAATATTTACTTTCTTTAATGTACAAGCTACAGCAATTGTTAGTTATTGGCGATATGACACTACAATGCTAGCAATGCTAATTACTTATTGATAAGTATTTTTATCAGTCTTGAATAACAGTCACCATTTGTTTAAAAGCAGAAAGGCAATAATAGTGCACCGCACACGGTTTCGTTTGGTGATTTTTAAAGAAAACGTTTCAAAGAACACATTTTAGGCCCAAGACGTGCTTCGTTCCCCAAGGCCCAAGACGTGCTTCGTTCCCCAACTGGGGAGGCTCTTGACGTCGCCGCCAGCGCGATACAGTAACACTGCCCATGCATCAAGCATTACACGCACAACACTGCAAACACACTCTTGCACATAACACGCAGGTACATAGGTCCTGTAAGGAACCTTTTGTTTAATGTAAATAAAGATAAAAAATTAGCTAGGATAAAAATTCCGCGGGAGTTTTCATACTCAGGTAGCGGCCAAGCCGAGGTTCGAACCCTTGAGCTAGCTACCTTATGCGGCTGAGTGCCTTCAGCACTCGCCCTCAAAGTTCGGTGAAGCTGTAAAGGCCCTTCCGGTCAACAGCATTAGCTAGGTTAAAAAAAGTCCACATTTTAGCACTACGTACTAAATTTAACTAATTGTGTCATTATTAAGTAATCACTATGAGGTCACCGATTTTATTTACTTAATTACCATAGCTGTCACTCGTTATTTGTTGAAAACGAAAACTGAATCCAAGAGGTATTATAGCTATTGTCTTCAGCATAACATTTGTGGGCAACAAGAGATCTTGTTCTTTGAACGTGTTTCATATTTTTAATCTTTTTATACAGGTATATGAATTGACTTTTTACACCGAAATTTAGTAAATGCATATTAGAACATATGACACAGCATGTTTTACGGCCCTACTGAAAACACTATACACAAAGGAGCACAGTGATCAAGAATTTTATAGTTTGTTCACACTTTTTTTTTAATTATCCGATTTATTGCGTCTTAAAAAACCGTTTTCTTCGTAATAAGTAGTGCCTCGTTAAAATATTTTTTTACATTTAGGTAAACGGCCAAGCCAAGCCAAGGTTTGCGCCACTTTGGTAACCCTTGTGCTAATTACCTTTTTACAGTTGAGTACCTTCACAGTACTCACCTTCAAAGTCAAGGTGAAGCTGCAAAGGCGTTTCCGGTCAATAGCGTTAGCAATTTAAAAAAAAAGTTGTAATATGTGATAGGCGGTGATTTGGTTCAGCCTATATGCGACACATTAGTTCCTAAATTCGTCTCTGTTTTCAAGCATTAATTAGGAACAAATCTGGTTTATTAAGATATTCTAGTAATTACGTCAAATCTTACGTAATAAGGCTCTTTTTTTATGGTAACTAATAGACAGTCTTATTAAGACCTAGTGTCAATAAGTCACAATTTTATACACTACCTCAGTAAATGCAATAGAAACTTTGAAACAACTTTTATATACATATATAAAAATTATTCACTGATCTAAATGCTTGTACTCTTTAACGTACACATCAATTTTCCATTCTTGTTTTCTACTAGCTGTTTCCGCGGCTCCGCCCGCGTATCTATTCAAACAAACTAATCCGCAAAATTATTCACTGCATACTATGGTTTTTAAATTAATCAATGAAAAATAATGGATTTCATTTATCGTACAGGCCCTAAATTCATTTTGATATAAACAGAAAACAAAGGTTAAACATTGACTCGGACTTTTTTCATAATTTTATGAGTTTAATTTTTACCCGGAACTATAATTATTTTCGGAAAATAAAAATATCCTAAGTACGCGGAATAACTTCAGCTACGTCCAGCCGGTACGGTCCAGTACGGTACCTATACCAAAAATACAATGTTAAAAATATTTGTCTGTATGTTCGTTCCGACTAATCTCCGGAACGGGTGGACCGATTTGAACAATACTTTTTTGTTAGATAGCTGAAGTTACTCCGCGTAACTTATTAATTATTAGGCTACTTTACTTTTTCGAAAACCGGGTTCCGCGAAAAAAAAGTGAAACTCATAAAATGCTCTGGAACATGCCCCATTCAACTCGATGGGATTCAGGATTAGATAAGTAAGTAATTATTTATTTACTTTTTAGTGCATTTCTATATTATACCGTTTTGAAGACTGTTTTGTTTGTAATTTAAAAAAAAATGTGTATATTCATATAGTCTAACAAACATATATGCCATAACGTTATTTTTCTTCCGCTATTTTAAATCAGTTCTAAATAATCGTTAATGCTAATGACTCACTACATGGCAAGATGACTAGGTAGTATGAAAATTAACGTAATTTATGTTATATATTTAACATGTCTAATTAATTTTGAACCATCAAGCATTTTTTAAAATAAGTATTAATGCTTAGTATTATTAGCAAATATGACTATTAGTTACTCCTTTTTGGACTTTAAGAAATTTAAATATCACCGAATATGTGGAATACTGAAAATTATCAGCGAGACAGAAATAAATACAGGTTGAAGTAAGAACTATTAATTTATGAACATGACGTTAATTGTTAAGATAATAGGTATACAAATTAGAATAGGTCGTTGATCTTCAAACGTACAGAATTGCCAACTTTAAGTAAATAAAACTAAACAATTAATATTCCAAATTTATTACCCATATTCTATGTCTGTCTGTAGTTCAATCACTAGGTGGCACTTAATGACTATTATCGAACCTCTTACACCAATGGTTTCTAAACTATGACTTGACGTGGGACCACTTTGTATTTTTTTGTTTATCAATGGCAAAAAATCAAACGTTACTAAAAACTCAACAGTTACATTCATTAAAAAAAATGTTAGCCGTCACGGGACGCCTGGCAGATGTGAAACATCGACATTATTTTGTAAGAGTAATATGCAGAAAAAAACAGATTGTGATAAGAACTAAATATGTCATAAAGATAAAATATTACGATTTTTTTCCAGATAACGATGACTATTTATTGAATAAACATTTATTTTCATTCAATACAAAAATTTAAGAATTTATTTCAAATCGTGACTACTTAATTCGTTTAATCAGTGACTTCGGTAATAGTTATATTCGATGTTGCCTCTGAGGACGGTATTACTGTGACAATTGGTCGATGGTTACTGAAGTATGTTACAAAACTATTGGACATAACATTATCAATATATCTAATAAATAGAGCATCTATTGTTGTTCCGTATCTGGTGGTAGGTTCTCTTGGATTGTTATTAATTTGCAATTGAAATTCTTCTTGGAGAACCGTAATTAATGGCGTTAATTCATCTTTCGCAAAATTTACATTGAAATGCCTAGCTAAAATCAATGGTAGTTTGTCTTTATTGGTTTTGAAAGTTATTGAACCTCTGTGACGACTGTACGGAAATAATCTCTCGTGTAAAAATGAAATGATGTCATTTATTTTTTTATTAGGAGAAATGTACACAATGCGTCGCCACACCGTACACTCTACTGCATATAGACTGTATATATATACCATAATATAGCGTGGCGACGCGTCGCCACGCCAGAAATCGGTTTTACGTGCGGCTATAGATGTTTCACATAAAAAAAAATTTTCAAAGAAAACTCCCGCGGAATTTTTGTATTTATTTACATAAAAAAAAAGGTTCTTTACAGGACCTATGTACCTGCGTGTTATGTGCAAGAGTGTGTTTGCAGTGTTGTGCGTGTAATGCTTGATGCATGTGCAGTGTCACTGTATCGCGCTGGCGGCGACGTCAAGAGCCTCCCCACTTGGGAAACGAAGCACGTCTTGGGTCGCCGCCTGAGGGGGACCCGGAGAGTGTGCGGGAGCAAAATTAGCCGCTCGTCCCCGGCGGCGGGAACGGCGATTTCGCGGGCGTGGGTGCTGATACGCGAATGTACGAGGAACATGACGAAATCGCCTAATCTCGCGCGTGATGCTATCGTCGCGGTCGATTAGTATGTTACACGGACGTCGCCGCTTTCGGCCGGCGGAACGGACTGGCGTGTACGAGACGGCTCGTACTATGAGTGGGTTCGGGTGTGTCACTGCGCGCGTTCGAAGAAAGCGCGATACTGAGTTTTAAAAACGGACATAACGGTGAGCAGGTTCAGATCTCTGTGTAAGTCCACATTTCTCTGCGACCAATGGGCATCAGCAGCTTTCCTTACAAAGCGATTCTGAATCGCTTGTAAGGATAGCATCTGTTCGCTAGTGATGTAACCGAAGGCAGGTGCGCAGTACGTAATGATGGGTCTGATCACCATCTTGTACAGGGTAAGTTTATGGCGGAGGGCCATTTTGCTCTTGGTATTATAGAGCGGGTAGAGACGGCCTAACACGATGGAGGTCTGGCGCTTGATTTTCTTTAAGTGGGATTTGAAATACAGTTGGTCGTCTAATTGGACTCCTAAGTACCTGACTTCGATGCTATAGGGGATGACAGTACCTTTTTTTTTTTTGACGGGGGGAAATGCATTTATGCACTACCCTTACCCATTGTATTAGTGAGACCGAAGTCCCCCCAATACAATAGGTAAGGGGGCACGGAGTGACGAGTTCCGTGCCAGTGTGGGACTCACCCGGACGTGAAGCGCCCGGAAATACCCACTAAAACCCCCCGGGGGGCCGTCCGCTGCATTTGGGATGGGGGCGACACGGGGTGGCTTTCGCAAGCACCGCGTCGCCCCCTACAGGGATGACAGTACCTGCGTACTGGACGGGCCTGGGAGGATCTTTCCTAACATCGCGGTCTCTAGTGAATAGTAACGCGGTGCTCTTACTCGGGTTGATCGCGATACGCCACTTGAAGTACCAAGAGCTGAGATCGTCGACCGCTCTTTGGACGTATTTCCGAATGAGATGTATCTTACGGTGGGCAAAATAAATGACTGTGTCGTCCGCGTATATATCTAACTAAACTCTTCCGAGATCAGGGAGGTCTGCTAGGTAGATTTCCTCCCGTCAAAAAAAAAAAAAAAAGGTCTGCTTGGTAGAGATTAAAGAGGACAGGTGCCAAAATGGAACCTTGGGGGACTCCTGCGTGTATAGGATGCGCCATAGAGAGAACGTTCTCTACTCTATAGCGGAAACTACGATCGGTGAGGTAAACTGTGGAACCGCTGATTTTGCAAATTCATACCGTGGGAGCGACTTCGCAGGGAACCATCAATAATTCTTATGTTAATTCAGTCTTGCCCAATACTTTTAATTGTAATAACACTACACATTGTAATTTTAATTTAATAAATCGTCATACCACCTATCATAATTAGGGATGTATCGAAAACATCGATATTTGCTATTCGAATTCATCGAATCAAACCGATGCATCGGTTAGTTATAATGTTTAACGATGCATCGATGTATAACATTTTATGCATAGATCAAACGTATGCGTTTTCCAATGCATTAGGATTACATTTAAAGCAAAATAAAGGCAGGGAATTGTATCGGTATCCGTTATTTTCCCCAAATACAACATTTTTGGTAGTTTGGCATCCGAATTCACAAGTCAAGAAAGTATCAAATTTCTTACTTTTAACGATGAAGCAAATAACCGTTTTCATTATACTTCAAGATTATTAATAATTAGTTAGTTATTTATTCATTATATATTCATAATTCACAATTAATTAGTTCTTCATTGCGTAATATTGTTTTTATATGGAACCCTGATTATTTTCCTTAATTTTTTTTTCGTTACTAAGATGAAGTAAAACTATTTTTCACAAATTCTAACACTTGCTAGTAAAACTGTGCTTTGAATCGGATTTATTCGAAATTTCATGAGATAAAATTTTTGTTCGCGGAACCATAATTGTTTTCGAAAAACAAAAAAGTCCCGCCAATATCGATCCAGCCGATCCGGAGATTACCTGGAGCAAAACAGACAGATAGACAAAAATTTCAAAAATTGTATTTTCGATATAGGTATATATCGTATATATGTACATATATTCATAACGTTATGTATTTAGTAAAAAGTCGTTAATTTGATATAACAAACAGACGCTTCCATTTTATTTATGAGTATAGATGTATGTAGTGCCGGTTGGATGATGTCCTTATTTATTAGTGGACATATAAAAAATAGAACATTGTGTTTAATTATATTGTGTTTAATGAGAGTTTTACATTTTTGTAATAATTCCTTTGTAAATATTGTTTAAAACATACTATGGCAAACTATCAATATAAGCAGCAGTTGTAATTTCAATAGCAGGAGCTTCAACAGGATCTTTGCCACCTTTTATTGTCCATGCTGTACCGCTTTTTGCAGTCTCATATACTTGTACTGCACCCCTGCCTACGTCATCTGGTTTCTGCCACTCAGAAGCTTTACGAACTTTTTGAAAGTCTTCAAGTTGATCAGTCGTCACCATTTGCTGTCTCGTCAGTGCAGTGTAAGTCATTCCTGGACACAGAGCTAGAACTCTTACTCCAGTATTCCTATAAGTGTACTCATGACCTAAAGACTTGGAATAGCCTAATACAGCATATTTTGATGCTGTATAAATAGGAGTAAATGGATGAACTGTATATGCAAATAATGACGATATGTTGATGATAGTACCACCTCTGCCATGTCTATCCTTCCTCATGTGCTGCCAGAATTTGAGGGACCATTGTATAACAGCTAAAGTATTTGTATCAATCACAGATTTTGGATTATTTTCATCTAGAATACCAGCATTATTAACAATAATATCAACGTATTTATATTCTAACAATATTCTGTAGTATACTTTTTCCAAATCTCTTCTGACGTCACAATGTATAAAAGCAGCTCTGAACGCACCGTGCTTATTATTTAGTTCTCTCGCTGCCTCCGTACCCTTTTCCAACTGCTTGTCTACTATAATCACAGTCTTCACGCCGGCCTTTAAGAAATTATCAGCGATCGCGTATCCAATGCCCTGGGCAGCGCCGGTAACAATTGCAACTTTATTTTGAAGACATTTTTCATCATACGACTCTACAGGTCCAACGGTTATACAAAACAAACAGAGTACGAGATATTTGGTTAACATTTTGCAATATATTACTTTTTTTTAGTCACCAACTGCAACAAATGTTACTAACGGTATGATACTTGCGTTAACAATTACTTAGTTATATATACCTTAAGTATTTACGTTACTTATTTATTGCATATATTTTTCAGCTTTGAATAACAGTCACAACTTGTATGAAACAAAAAGGGTTTGTAGGCTCGTGCATTGCATTCGGATTTGCTTGGTATTATTGAAATAATCTATATTTATACAAATAAATAAATGTCTGTTTGTAGTGTGTTATTTTATTTTGTTTGTTATTTTTTTTACTAAATGGATGTGAGTATACGATACGATACCTATTATACCAAAAATACAATTTTTTTGTCTGTCTGATTGTTTGTTCCGGGTAATCTCCGATACGGCTGGACGGATTTTGATGGAATTTTTTTTGGTAGATAGCTGAAGTTACTCCGGGCAACTTAGGGTACATTTAATTTTCGAAAATAATAAGGGATCCGCGTAAAATAATTAAAATGCAGTAAAGAATATATGAAACGTGGACGCAGCCGCGGGCGCACATCTAGTATAAAAATATATTATCACTTTTCAGAGCTATAAAATAGTAATATTCTATTTATTTTCCTAATGTAGTTTATTGCCGCTATCACTATTATTATTAAATCATCGAAATAATTTCATTTTGTTATGACCTTCATATTTATTGAAATGGTTAGGTTTTCCAGGCTTAGGTTCTTGTTATTGACAGAGCCATATTAGCGGCTAAAAATGCAAAAGAGCGGGAGGTCAGCACTCAAAGACGTCACTGGAAATGCTGGGCAACCCGAAGCCGCCGCATAGTATGGTTGTAGAAACACAGTACCGACGAACTGGCGAAGAGGACAACCTTGAAGAAGACTGCATTCGACTATGATTGGTATCCGGTGTCTTACGACAAGAGAATAATAAGGGCTAACAAAGTTCGGGCCTGCCAGGCGCGCTACGAGGCCACGAAGCTACTGGGGAGGAGACGCAAGTCTTCTTCCCAAAGGTGGCTGAAGCATACTGAGTAGTGAAGAAGACTCGTTTGTTACCAACCGAGTTTCTGTTGCAAGTATTCACTGGACATGAAGGCTTTGCAGCTTACCTACACAGGTTCAAACTGAAAAACATCCCTTCTTGTGCGTGCGAGCTGGATATAACTGAGACAATGTACCACATCTTGTTGCACTGTCCCAGTTTCGGCTCGTTTCCACACGATCTGGAGTGCAGGGTCAGAATGCTCGCGATGGAGACATTTTTTTCCAATCTAGCTAACGCTGTTGACCGGAAGGGCCTTTATAGCTTCACTGAATCTTCGGGGACGAATGCTGAAGGAACTCAGGTGCAAAAGGTAACTAGCACAAGGTTTACCAAAATGGTACGAACTTCGGCTTGACCGTTACCTGAGTGTGAAAACTCACGCGGAATTTTTATCCTAGCTAAACCCTAACTATGTATTTCTTTTAACTTAAAAAAAAGGTTCCTTACAGGACCTATGTACCTGCGTATTGCTTGCAGGAGTATGTGTGCGGGTTTGTACGTGTAATGCTCAATGCATGGTCAGTATCACTATATCGCGCTGGCGGCGACGTCAAGAGCCTCCCCAGTTGGGGAACGAGACACGTCTTGGGTCGCTGGCTGAGGGTGACCCGGAGAGTGTGCGGGAGCAAAGTTAGCCGCCTGTTCCCAGCGGCGGGAACGGCGGTTTCACTGGCGTGGGCGCTGGCACGCATACTTAATCCTATTTGCGCACGTGATTATATCTTCGGGGTCGGTGAGGACATTTCGCGGTCTCCGAAACAATTTCGGAGCTAACGAGTTGGTGGTGTACGCGACGGCTTTCGCTATGTGCGGATTCGTGGTTGTCTCTGCGCGATCGAAAAAGGCATGATACTGGGATTTGATTACGCAATGAATGGATGGCAGATTCAGATCTCTGTGTAAATCCACATTCGTCTGATACCATCGGGCACCTACAGCACTCCTCATAGAGCGGTTCTGAACCACTTGGAAGGAGGCCAGATTTTTGAGGTTAGAAAAAAAAAAGGTTAAAAAAGACAGATTTTTGTATGCGAAGGCAGGGGCGCAGTAAGTCAGAATGGGCCTAACTACCGTTTTATACAGAGTAATCTTATGGTGGAGGGCCTTCTTACTCCGGGAGTTGTAAAGGGGGAAAAGACATCCTAGAAGCATGGTGGCCCGGTTCCTGACTTTCCCAATGTGAGATTAGAAAGTCATATGGATGTCTAGTGTGACACCGAGGTACTTGACTTCGGTGGCCCATGGGATCTCTACTCCTAAGTATTTAACGGGAGAGGGAGGTCCATAGTTATTTACGCAGAACATAATCGCGATGCTCTTTCCCGAGTTTACCTCTATATGCCACTTTTTGTACCAAAGACTTAAGATGTCAACAGCCTTTTCGACGCGGGTTCTGAGGACGTCTCTACGTCTGTACCAGAAATAGATGACCGTGTCATCGGCATAAAGGCCTAAATGAACCTTACTAGCCGCCACTCGGGTCGTCTTTCGGGTTCGTGTTTAGGTCGGGCAAATCCGCAATGTAGAGGTTGAATAGGACAGGCGCCAGAACGGTACCTTGGGGAACTCCTGCGCGGATCAAATGGGCTGTAGAGAGAGAGCAGACTCTACTCTAAAGCAGAACCTACGATTGGAAATGTTATCGCGTAAGATGTGTACTAAAGGAATACCTAACTTGACGAGTTTGAATACAAGGCATGCCAGACCTTGTCGAATGCCTTGGCGACGTCGAAGAAAACAGCAAGCATATGCCAGGTTGAGTAAGGTGTGCGATAAAATTGTGAAAGGATGTGCTCCGTGAAGCGTTGCACTTGATGTGCGCAGGAGTGTCTGGCTCTGAAACCAAACTGCTCAGGGGGCAAAAGATTTTTGTACTCTAACACTACTAAGAGCCGATTCAGAAGGATCAGCTCGTAAAGTTTACTTATTGTGCTTAATAAGCTGATTGGACGGTAACTATCGAGTGACCTGGCGTCTTTGCCAGGCTTGTGTATCCCTATAACTATCGCTTCTTTCCAGGCGGCTGGAAAGTGGTGGTTTTAAATGGCTGCATTGTAGATACAGACCAGCAACGCGATGAGACGGGGCGAAAGAAGCCTGAGCACTTCGTTCCTAGTCCTGTCCGGACCGGGAGATTTTCTAGACTTAAGGCCCTTTATGGCTATGGCGACTTCATTACAGTTGACAGGTGTGAGGGAAACAACCGGGGAAAGAGCGTCTAAACGTGGAGGACGTCAACGTTGTTAGTTACGGGGGAATATTGCTACTCGAGGCTAGCGGCTAAGCACTCGGCTTTTTCGTCACCGTCAAATGCGAGTGGAAGACTATGTGCGTTTCTGTCCAGGGGGGGGAGGGGGGCATTCTAGTGACAGAGCGGTCCATCTTCATCGATAGTGCAAGTTTCCAGTACACAAGGTAGGAAGATACCAGTTTCTCTAGGAGAATATTCCACCTGTTGTCACGAAGCTAATCGATGCGGTCTTTCTTCGCTCTACGCAAAGAACGTAAGCGTGCACGATTTTCTTCAGTCAGATACGCGTTGCGGGCACAGGTCGCGGCCTTCTTCTGAGTGAGCAGGGCTCTCACGTCGTCAGGGAGTATAAAGCGGCGATCGTTCGTCGCTTGTACCTCTAAAATATAACCGATTTTTAATTTTCTTTCTGTTTTAGAATAATATAGGCTTTAGTTATGCCTGTACGTTACTTTTTTTTAATTTTATTCATCAAATTTGTTTGACGAACGTCTGAAAATGACGATAAAAATCGAGCCTTTCTTTCATTTTCAAAATTTTCACTTTCTGCAACAACTAATTTTTGGAAAAAATCAAAACGTGCAGGTATGGCGGTGGTGTATATTATATTATTTGGTATAACAATATTTACCATAATTTATCCAGGGAGGAAACAGGGGTTAGGGTAGTGCGTAAATGCATTTCCCCCCGTCAAAAAAAAAAAAGTAAGGAAACAGGAGACTACGCTTGTACGGAATACAGGACGCTAGGATAGCCTCTTTAGATATTGCTAAAATGTTTCTGTTCACCGGAAATGTGTTATCAAATTTACTCGATTAAACTTAAAAATACATACACATATAATTGCTCTCATATTTTTAATAGAAAAACGTGAACATATCGTACTTTATTCAAAACACTTTTACTTTGAAACATCAACGACCTAACTGATGAAAGTAAAAAGGACGGGTTATATAAACACAGCTCTTTTTCCACGCCTACTCAGCTAGACGGGACCGGCGTTTGAGATCGCTCGCCTGAGGCCGAACATTTAAAGCATCCACCTCTATTGTCCCTCTATTTGGCTTGAGAGTAGGAACTGCTATTGCTCGAAAACTGCGGACTTTTTGAGAGTCCTTCAGCGGTCTGTGTATATTATTAGTATTAGAGCTCATCATTGGGAGATATGGGGAGACGCATCGAAGAATAATTAACGTATCTGCATCCATCATCCGCAAACTATATCTACGCCTGCCGTAGGTCGCCCATCACGACCCTCCTCTACCATTCCTACGTTACCATAGGTAGGTATTCAGGGTAGAGTTTCGCCAATTGTCCCCTCTTCTTTACCTTCACCTCTTTTGCAAACATGCCTTGCCTGACGATGATCAATAGTAGTATAAACTTGAATTGACGACTATAAACCCAAAGAGTATGACAATTTACAGTCTGTACCATACACTTTGCATTTTATGCTTTTCTTTATAACATAATAATAAGACAATTGTATTAAAGCACCTCAATAGAGCTAATATAATGTTTATAATAGTCTTTTGAAAACCTGCAAACGTCATTTACATTATTAGTCAATTCATTCATTGTATTCTGGTTCATGACTCCGTTCCACACTTGTTATTTCTAACCACACCAAAGTTACCTCCTATATAGTTATAGGGATAGAAAATATGCATGAAGGTGATTACAATAATATGAAATAAAATACAATGATAAGAATTGAACTGGATCATAGTATAGTATAATATGCAATCTTGAATGCTTTCAACAAATAACATAACTTAAAATCTATACTTACAATAAAACTGTATTTATAAAGAAACAATATGTAGATCTATGCTAATATTATAAACTAGCTGTGTAACCGCGGCTACACCCCGTAATATAGTTTTTAAATAATCATTGGAAATAATTGTTTTGATGGTGCTGTCCATTGAATCGTATCTTATTCTCAATTTCATGATATTTATTGTTTTTTCGGCAAACCCCAATTATTTTTGAAATTTCTTAATTTAGGGTTTCGCTTTAACGAATATAATTAGGATTCTATAATTAAAAAAATAAAACATGTAATTGTGAATAAAAAAATCCAAATTAATGTACAGGTTTACTGGCAACTGTTTGAATTTGTGAGAAATAACTCTTCTTTCTATTAGTACCCAAAATAATTTAGGAAAACAATTTATGGTTCTAATCTAACCAATGGGTATAACCCATAAACAATATTCGTTTGCACGTTTTTCGTGGATAATAATATTATTTTCCCTTTTGTCTTGTCTGGGGAGGATGTCGTGGATAATAAGATTACATCCCATTTTATCATTAATTGACCATGTTAAAACCCATTATAATATAAAAGATTGTAAAAAAGACTAGTCACTACTTCTAAGAAAGTCATGTTGCGTGCCTGTTATACAAAATTACTGTAATAATATAAAAATGACATTTATTCTATTGAATCGACCGATAAAATATAATCCGCAACAACATTATGGTTCGAATCATAACTAAATGGCAAAACAAAACCACTATACAGACTCCTTTAATAAAAAAATAGCAATCAACCATATACTCACTATGTTAACATTGCTACATGAGTCAAACGATTATCTATAACAGCGATACATGTTTATCAAATAAAAAAAACTTTTCCGTAAGTCATAAATATAATTTAATATATTGCAAAAAGTGATTACAAATCAAAATAAAACTCCTATCCTATTATTTACAAACTTAAAACAAATTATGCTTGATAAACATACCTCGTTTCAAAGCAAAAATATATTGAAAAAAATATTTAGAGTTGATTTTACTGCGACTGCGATTTTTGCTATTTTGGGTTATATTTACTAATACTTATATACTTGTAAAATTAAAACCATGTTTTTACTGGAAAATAGATAAACAGTGGAACGTGGTAATGAAGTCTAACCTAACATAATCTGGAAGTTGTTATAGCCTAGTCGTGTCTCACGATTTCGCTCGCTCAAAAAGAAACCTGTTTTTTTTTCGAACTAAGCTAACTAAGGTCTACCGACAGAAGTAAAAACTCGAAACGTTGGTTAACTATTTGTTGTATAAATTATATTTTAATTAAAATTTCATAATTGAAAATAAAAAGCTTAAAAAAACTCCATCTTTCTTATACTTGACATACTGTAGCATGTTGACGGCTGACTAAACACGTTTAATGTCATAGACAAATTAAGTATATTTTCTAGTCTTTGTTAATAGGTATATGTAAAGAGTTTTCGCGAGAAATAATCAGTGCATGACATACAGAATACTGATACGAAATTCCTATAATATTTTATATCATATTCTTATTTTGGATATTATATAATGTTATAAATTAGCCGTAAGCGATATAATTATACGGTAATTTACAGAAATTGTCTTTATATTATGTAATAGGCAATGTTATCTCTCCGTTAGTTGGCAAATACCTCGAGAACCACTGTTCTGGAATCATATACATAGAACATACACATATATTTAACAGTATACAGTGAATAAGGATTAAAGGAAATAAATATAATAATGAGCGGAACCGCGGGAACAGCTACATTAATATAAACACAAAGGTGTAAAAGTTTCGACTCCAATTTACAGTGAACATTATCATCGCAGTAAGAAACAAGAAAATATATTTGCTCATAACATTGTATCTCTACATTATATATGTAAAAGTCAACGTTTCTGTCTGCCCGTTTTATGTGCCCGTTAATTGGCTTATAAATCGAGAACGACGAAACCGATTTACATAAATCTGTTTAGGTTTTAGTATATAAATTTTAATACATTAAATAGTATCTACGAGTATATAAGAAAAGTAATCAGTACACAAAAAAAACTAGTCAGCCATGGGGACTTCCGACAGAAGGGAAAATTTCAAATTTTGGAAAAACTGGGTATTTAGTTAATGTTGAAATACCATAATTTCATCATGGAAAAATATTAACATAACGTAACATGTATCTGGTTTTAACATCTATTTGCGCTCTGAGCAATAATAATATTTTCATTTATAGTTTATTCATATAGAAACTTAACCTATATTTATTCATAATCAAAGTAGTAAGGACTCTGGTGTGGAAATATCTAAAAGGATGATGTTGAAAGGAGCAAACGGAACTTACCTTTATTATTAGCCTTCGATTAAGCTGGTTCAGAGTTTATTTTCCACCTCACTTCACTTTATGAATGTTCTATATAATTTGATAACTAATGTGCACTTTTAAACATACGAGAGACAGCGGCGGCGATTGCGTGTTGGCGTTCCGTTTTTGAAATAGGAAGAGGAAGGGATAATGCATACATAGACTAATTAGAGCGGGCGTATAGATAATATAGACAAGAAATAACTTAGAATAAGAAGAAAATATATATGATAATAGATGGCGTTAACAGACTCCTTTTCCTTTTTAACCACTCACACGCACGCACACACTCCCACACAAAAACAATTACATGCGCACACTTACTTACAAAACATACACATACATTTCTTAGCATTACTTAAATGAAACTGGTCTTTTACAATTTCGTTTAATTTTGCTGTACATATTTTTTATTCTGCGGAACGCAGCCCTTTTTGTTAATGATGTGATGGTGGGGGCTATTGGCTGCGACGCAGTTATATGAATACTAATGTAGACAATATCGTGTGCATTTGTTTTTTTGTAAAATTGTTATGATTCCAATAAACAATACGCTAGGCACAGCCTATATTACAGCCAATTTTAAATTGTATTATTTATCTCTGTAATTAATCCCCATCATATACTTGATATACTGTAGCATATTGACGGTTGACGGCATAGCATTAGCAAGGCGAATCTATAAGATTTTATCCTACCGAGAATCGTTCCACGGCGCTAAATAAGTTAACTTAACTGAATAAACTGACCATTATCGTGTTTCTGCTTTATCCCCTTACATTATATAAAAGTTATATCAAAAAACGCTGACCATTACTTTATAATTCACGCTAGCCTTTTTTTCTAAACTGGCTAATGCTGTTGACCGGCAAGGCCTTTACAGCTTATCGAGCTTTGTGACCGACCGAATTTTAATCCTTGCTAATCCCTACATTTTATTTATTCTTCTAAAAGTAAATTAAAGGTTCCTTACAGGATCTATGTCCGTACGGTACATCCGTATGTACCGCGAGCAATGCCACAAGCTTATTTGAATTAGTAAGAGTGGTTACAATTTATTTATTTCCGTTTATACATTTATATGTATTTTGATATTAGAAACAGACACTTTAATTTTATTTATTAGTATAGATGTAAACAAAATATGTACTATATATATATATATATATATATATATATATATATATATATATATATATATATATATATATATATATATATATATATATATATATATATATATATATATATATATATATATATATATATATATATATCAGACTACAATCTCATCTGATTTTAAGTGACGATGTGGTCCAGGATGGTAAACACACTGAGCTTAGAGTTACTGGTTCTCAAGTGATGCTGCCGGAACGCACCTATTGATATTTGGCGACAGGTTTTCAAACTCGAGGGTGGTAGCTACCCAAGCGGGCATTATTAGAAAATGCCCTACCACCATCCTATGGTTTCCTCGCGATGAATTCCTTCACCGAAAGCTCAGGCTGATTTTAGAATTGGGTACGTGGGACTCGAACCCGCGTCCATTGACGCGGAATCCGGCCGCACTATCCACAGCGACACTGGTTTAACTGGTAGAAAGATATCTAGATTGTAACAAATATTAGATAGATTATAACATTTGATGTCGTCCCATATAAATTACACACATTAGCGATGCTAAGTACACTTTACGTTTTTACGTGTAATAAACTTCTGTGAAATGAGTCAGTATGCTAACGGATCAAGTTTGTGCAGCAACGTGTGCACTTACTGCTGGTATTAGATCTATAACCGTACTAACTGTACCCGCGACTCGGTTTCCGTTAAATTTCGTTTATATTAAGAATATATATTAAGTGTGTATATATAAAAAAATCATAACAAGATTTCTTAAATTCAACAAAAGTGAGTCACATTGAGTCACAAAAGCTCTAACTTAAATTCCCATACGACTAAAATAGTATATCCACCCAAAACCAAAGTGTATAAATTAGTTACATACAAAGTTTCATTGGCGTAAAAATAGAAACAGGTTAAATTTAAAAAAAAACCTTCAGAATGTATTCTGCTATCAATTGGTGGTTGGAGACCTATGACCAGTAGTAGAAATCTTATCGTTAAATTGATGGAACTATTAAGGAACTACCAATTACTTCTTTATTGGCTTGTTATATTTTTTATTGAATATAAAACTCATCATAGCGCTTGCAATGTTCATTTATTTTAATTATTTCCCTTTTTCATACGGCAACATGATTGCTGCTCTTCATATGATGTTAAAAAAGTACAGCCCAAGAACGATAACGACACCCGATAGATGAGAATTTATCGACAGTCGCCATCACTATGCCGGATCCCCGTGAATCGCAAAAAATACAGAACGGGAAAACCTTAAGCATACATCGGTACTGCCTGCTACCTACTAAAATCCGCAATAATTGCTCAAATACCACTTGTAAAAATGGATAATTAAGGAGGGGAAGGGCAAGGTGTTATTGTGGAGTTGAGTTTTGATTCTTGAGGTGACACCACAATATCCGCACTGGTTACCAACCATTCTAGCTATGCCACTACCTACATCTACGATGACTTAATCCTCTCTAGGTAGGTTTGGACATATATCCCTAGTTGCCGAGCGTGGTTAAAGTCATGCTCGACAGCAAGGGGACCTGGCAGGTGATGGCCCTTTTTCTGCGAGTATGTTAGAGAAGGCGGCGGAAAGCGGAAGTCGAACATCGCGGCGGCTCCGAGGAGGCGCTAAACGCGAGGATGTCGCGATTCATCCGTGCACTCCTACCTCCATGAGTTAGAGATGACCGTCCCCCCTCCGGATCTTATTGTAGTACAGTTATACGAGTATAACTGTATACGAGTATAACGCGGCGCTTCACGCGGGGCGAATCCCACATACCCCCTAAAAGCTCTCATCCGGAGTAGTATCTAGCTAGAAGGAGGAGCCGTAAATACATTTCCACATTTATTCTCTATTTTTTGTTGAGACAAAAATAAGTAAACATTCCTATTGAACCGCCTCACCACTGTGGCAATTAACACCTATGCGTCAATTATATATTACTATAGTGAGATAATTATTCTCAAAAACATACATATGATAATAAATAACTGGTTTATAAGCGTGAATGTGACAGTTCACAAAAAAAATAGCATAAATAAGTAGCAACTGATTTCATAATCTCAAATTACTTCCTTTCATTGTTAAAGCGAATATACGTAGTTGGCATACCATAGCATACTTACATGTTTACTTATTAATTTTATTTTATATTATCTAAATTCTCTAAGATAAATTGATTTTTATATTTCTTTATATATTACTTAATTATAAGAAATGATTATCTATCCCACCATTCAAGCGAAAGACGTCTCCTGCTGGACATAGATCTCCCCCAAAGATCTCCACGACGACCGGTCTTGCACCACCCGTATCCAGCGGTTTTCCGCGACCTTCACCAGGTCGTCGGTCCACTTACCCACGCTAAATTTTTATATATTAATATAAACAAATCAGTTTCCAAGAGACGTGATAGCTGAAAATCATTTGAAGCGGAGTTAGCAAAGTAAAAAATCAACCATATACACCACAGTAATGGCGTAATATTCATATTGTATCAATAACAAAATATAGTAACAATGATTTTTTTTCGAACCTAGCTAACGCTGTTGACCGGAAGGGCCTTTACAGCTTCACCGTGAATTTGGGGGCGAGTGCTGAAGGCACTGAGCCGCAAAAGGTGACTAGTACAAGTGCTACCAAAATGGTACGAACCTCGGCTTGGCCGTCACCTGAGTGTAAAACTCTCTCGCGAGTTTGAACCTAGCTATTCCCTACATTTTTTTTATTACCATAAAAAAAAGGTTCCTTACAGGACCTATGTACCTGCGTGTAGTGTGCAGGAGTCTGTTTTCAGTGTTGTGCGTGTAATGCTCAATGCATGGGCAGTGTCACTGTATCACGCTGGCGGCGTCGTCAAGAGCCTCCCCAGTTGGGGAACGAGACACGTCTTGGGTCGCCGCCTGAGCGGGACCCGAAGAGTGTGCGGGAGCAAAATTGGCCGCCTGTCCACGACGGCAGGAACGACGGTTACGCGGGCGTGCGCGCTGACACGCATACTGAATCGGTTGAAAAGGAAAGATCCTATTTTTGCACGTGATATCATCATTGGAATCGGTGAGAACGTTACGCGGTCTCCGAAACGGTTTCGCAGCTAGCGGGTCGGAGGAGTACGCGACGGCTTTCGCTATGAGCGGATTCGGGTGTGTCTCTGCGCGGTCGAAAAATGCGCGACACTGGGACTTAATAACGGGATGAATGGATGGTAGGTTGAGGTCTCTGTGGACGTCCACGTTCCTCTCGTACCACCGGGCACCTACGGCTCTTCTGGTGAAGCGGTTCTAAACCACTTGAAAGGAGGCCAGATCTGTGTAAGCGAAGGCAGGGGCGCAATAGGTGAGAATGGGCCTAACTACCGTTTTATATAATGTAAGTTTATGGCGGACGGCCATCTTACTACGAGCGTTATAAAGAGGGAAAAGACGTCCCATAACCATGTTGGCACAGTTTCTGACTTTCAAAACGTGAGGTACTTGACCTCGGTCGCCAATGGGATCTCTACTCCTAGGTAACTAACTGGACGAGGAGGAAGGTCAGATTTCTCTACGGACAACATAATCGCGGTGCTCTTTCCCGGGTTAATCGCTATGCGTCACTTCTTGTACCAAAGGCTTAAGATGTTAACAGCCTTTTGGACGCGCGATCTGAGAATGTCTCTACGTCTGTATGAAAAATAAATGACCGTGACCTAAATGAACCTTACTAGCCGCCACTCCTTTGAGTGGATCGTCTTTCGGGTTTGGATTTAGGTCTGGTAAGTCCGCTATGCAAGGGTTTAATAGGACAGGTGCCATAATGGAACCCTGGGGGACTCCTGCGCGGATGCGACGGGCTGAAGAGAGAGCAGACTCTACTCTAAAGCGGAAACTACGATTCGAAAGGTAATGATAAAGGTTCGTAGGATGTGTACTAACGTGTCAGGGACGCCTAACCTAACTAGTTTGAATACAAGGCCGGCATGCCAGACCTTGTCGAATGCCTTAGTGACGTCGAAGAAGACAGCGAGCGTACACCAGGGTGAGTCAGGGCTGCGATAAAATTGTGACAAGGTGTTCTCCGTGAGGCGTTGCACTTGATGTGCGCAAGAATGTCTGGCTCTGAAACCAAACTGTTCGGGAGGCAAAAGATTTTTATCCTCTATCACTACAAGGAATCGGTTCAGAAAGATCCGCTCGTAGAGTTTACCTATTGAGCTTAACGAGCTGATTGGATGGTAACTATCGGGTCACTTGGCGTCTGTGCCAGGCTTATGTATACCTATCACTATCGCTTCTTTCCAGGTGGCTGGAAAGTGGTGGTTTTTGATGGCCGCATTGAAGATGCAGACCAGTAACGCGATGAGACGGGGTGGAAGAAACTTAAGCACTTCATTCCTTATCCCGTCCGAACCGGGAGATTTTCTGGGCTTAAGGCCCTTAATAGTTGTAACGACCTCATCACAGGTAACAGGTGTGAGAGGAACAACCGGGGAAAGATCGTCTAGGTCCTGTACCAAGGACTCTACATCGGAGACGTGGAGGACGTCAACGTTGTCAGTGACGGGGGAACATTGCTGCTCGAGGCTAAGCACTCGGCTTTTTCAACATCGTCAAATGCGGGTGGAAGACCCTGAGTGTTTCTGTCCAGGGGAGCATTGAATCTTATTTTGTTCACAACTTTATAAGTTTTAATTTTTTTACGTCGAAGCCTAATAATTTTCCTGCAATTATTTTTGGTACTAACAGAAAGCAAAAATACTTCTCATAAATTCAAATAGATTTTATTCACAATTTAATGATTTTTTTTTTTATTATTTTTGAAAAATTAAAGGAAACGTTACCTACGCGAAGGAACTCCAAAAAAGCCTCGTCATAATCCGTCCAGTCGTTCCAGAGATTAGCCTGTGGAAACAGGCAAGCAGAAATAAAAAATGAAATTTTTTGGTACCGAACATTCACATGTTATTTTATTTTTATTTTGTTCCCAATAAACACTTTAATTTTATTTATTTGTATAGACAAAAAAATGCTTTTTGTATGAATACGTGCGTTGCAGTGTAATAAAAGCGTACACCAGTCACATTATCAATGCAAAGGGATATCTGCAATCGATTTCGTTTTCCACAGACGCTGTCTGACTGGCTGTAAAGACAGACGTTATATTATTATATCGCTTGTGTTGTATAATTTGTGTTTGTTAAGTTTTAAATACATAAAATGTGTTATTTACAAATAAACATATTATTTTAAGTAAAACATATTATTATACCAATAAACAAGGTAAGTATTTGTTACAGCTTGGTGAAAGTGAATAGATTGAGTGCAAATATGGAATTCTCCCGGCTGAGAACAAGTACTTTACTATCGCATCGAAAATGTGGATTATTTTGTATCGTAAGTGTTTATTAATCACACTATATACTTAATATATAATATCAACAAGCTGTGTGCCTGCGGCTGCGCCCACGTTTCATATGTTCTTCACTGCGTTTTCATTTTTTTCATACAGACCCTAATTATTTTCAATTTTTAATAGTACTAAGATAAGTAAAAATATTTCTAAAAAATTCAAACACTAACCCGTAAAACTGTACATTGAATCGTATTTTATTAAATTCTTTAATATATATATTTTTTACGTGGTACCCTGTTTTTGAAAATCAAAAGTTACGCGGAGTATACTTAAGCTATCTACCTAAAAAACGTGCCGTCAAAATCGGTCCAGCCGTTCCGGAGATTACAAACAGACAGAGGACAACAATTTTGAAAATCGGATTTTTGGTATAGGTGTCACATAATACATCCATATTATGTATTTAGCAAAAAAATGATATGTGAATAGATGCGCTAATATTGCAGTATGAATTTACTTTGTTGAATTGAATGATGATAATTATAGTAAAAGTAATTGAGTAAAATATCACTGTGCGATCACTTCTTAATAAAGGCGATATCAATATAGATTTCTACATTTATACATATCTGGTCTCCTGGCGTTCGTTTTTTTAGTTCGTACTCGGCAAAAAGTGCAGTCAACACTTCATCTGCTGGTAAATGAGAATCTGTAGACAGTCTGTATCATGTCCGCCTACATATCTACCACGGCTAAAGGCTCTAGGTATCTCTGGATATACATTTGATGATACTGGAAATGTGACTGCATTAATGAGTCACTATGACTGGTTTTTTACCATGTGCATCATGGTCGCGACCTACTTGGATATGAAATTCCTACAACCCCACTATAACCGAACTATTATTAAGAAAATTATTAGCTCATTTTAGCACTTCCATTTTAACACTGACACGTAAAAACTGACGAACAAATTTTATCGAATAACTGTAAATTTAAAACAATTAACACAATACAAAACGAGTTAAGTGACAAAAGATTTCTATAGACCAGTGAGATATCTAGATATATTTAATTCTGAAGGCGTATTTCTGGGCTTAAATAGTGGTACCAACAGGATATCTATGCTCTTTTGCACATTGGCATGTACATGTTATACGATGTTAGGGTTATCACAATGTCAACGACGCAATCAACTATGTTTCTCATTCGGTTATACATCACACTAGCTGTTTATGTAGTTTATAACCTAAAAATAATTTACAATATTTTTTCGACGCCGTTATACCCAGACTAAATTACTGTACTGTCTGCCATTCGTTTAACATGCATTTTTTTTTTCACTTTTTAGAAATTATTTGTTTTTCTTTGTTTCTTATTATATTCAATAATTTATCAAGTATTGATCTCGACATATAAGCTAACTGACGGACAAAGAAACAGATATACGTAGCCTTGTTATTTACTATACTAATAAATAAAATTGAAGTTTTGTTTTACGAAAATGAGTTCCGCGTAAAAAAATAAAACTCATGAAATCTATATTAACAAATAAATTGAAGTGTCTGTTTGTAATTTCATTTTTTTATTTTTTATTAAATAGATATGAGTACATATATATTTAATATGACACGATACCTATACTAAAAATGCAATTGTTTTACAATTTTTATCTGTCATTCTGTTTGTTCTGGTTAATCTCGGATACGCCTGGACCAATTTTGGCGAAACTTTTTTTTTGTTACTTCAATTTAAACTCATAAAAATTTGAATAAAATCCGATTCAATGCACAGTTTTACTGACAGCTATTTGAATTTGTGAGAAATACTATTGCTTTATGTTAGTGCAAAAAAAATGGAAAATAATTGAAGTTCCGTATAAAAGAAAATCCAGTGAAGAATATATGAAACACGGACGCAGCCGCGGGCACACAGCTAGTAGGAGTTAAATATCTTAAGTTACAATGGAATCAGTCGTGTAATTTACTTACATGCAATACCTTTTACCATTCGTGTTACAAGTATTTAGGTACATTTGTATGCACAATTATTTTAAACCAGTTTAAAATGCGCATATACATTTCAATTACTCGATGCTTTGGCCTGGTTTAACATACGATGTAATTAAATTCAGTTTAAAATACTTATTAATCCAAATATAAAGGTTTTACAAAGTTACCGTGGTTTTCTAACCTGGGCACAAAATAAAAATCCAATTACTTGTTCGTACCTAGTAATATATTTAATTACTAGCTTTGTGCCCACGGCTGCGCCCGCGTTTCATTTAGATTTTCACTGCGTAATATAGTTTTTAATTATTTTCGAAAAACAAAAGTGCTTTATGTTACGCGGAGTATCTCCGTAAGTAAGTAAAGTAAGTTTCGCGTAAAAAAATAATAACTCATGAAATTGCGAACAAAGTCAGATTCAATGCACAGTGTTATTGGCAGGTATTTGAATTTTCGAGAAATAACTTTTCTAGTAGCAAAAAAAAATTATTATGCAGTGAAATTTTAGATAAAACGCAGGCGCAGCAGCGGACACAAAGCTAGTTTATTAATATAGATATATATACCCCATTTTGTACTCGTCAACTCTATGTTAACAAAGTTTGTCTATTTTAATATTTATATTTCATTCCGTGTCTCACAATTAGCACCTTATTTCCCACTTTATCAAAATTCACATGAACAATATATAATATACTGTATAGCTATGAACTATGAAGCGAGGATGGCGCAGTGGATAGTCCGGCCGAATTCCACGTCAATGGACGCGGGTTCGAGCCCAACTATCCAACTCTAAAATCAGCCTGAGCATTCGATAAAGGAAAACATCGTGAGGAAACCATAGTATGGTGGGAAAGCATTTTCTAATAATGCCCTCCAGGGTAGCTACGACCCTCAAGTTTGCAAAACCCGTCGCCAAATACCAGTAGGTGTGTTTTGGCTGCATCACAGGTACTGGTTACCTCTAGGCTCAGTATGTTTACTATCCTGGACCACATCGTCACTTAACATCAGGTGACATTGTGGTCAAAGAACTGAGCATATACCATGTACAAAAAAGCATTGCATTTTCTATGATTTTTTTAGGGAAAGGAACGTCCAATGTTATCATCTATTTTACAAGTTACCTTGAATTTGAAAAGAAGGGTTCATACAAAAAATATCAATAGGAACATACAGTACATCAGCAAGGATAATTTAAAATTCAAAATCGATCCAATCACCTTGAAGTAAGTGTTTGCGCTTTTCATCTTATTTTAATAATGTCCTATTAAATTCGATTGATTAATATTTTATATGAAATTAAATAAATGAACAAAAATTTAACAGTTGAAAATTAAAATAATTTCATAGGGACTTCAATTAATGTTAAATATTTATATTTTTCCTTCACTAGATTGAACCAAAGCATCGGAAAGCCACTATGCATTATAATGAACTGGATGTTGGCGAAATCAAACCACGTGATGAAATACGCCAATATTTATCTAGAACAGGACTACGATGTTGTAAACGTGTCTTGCTCACCTTTGCAACTGATGTGGCCATTAAAGGGATCTCAGGTATTTTGACGGATACATTAGAGCAGCGAATCCCAACCTGTGGCACGCGTACCCCTGGGGGTACGCAGGGTCCCATTGGGGGTACCTGAAAATCATATTGGTAGCTAGATCTGTGACCACCGATGCGTCCGCGTTTCATATTTTCTTCACTGCGTTTTTTTAATTTATTTTTTTATACGGAACCCTAAATATTTTCCTACAATTTTTTTTAGTGTTAAGGATAGAGTAAACATATTTCTCATAAATTCAAGCACTTGCCCATAAAACTGTACATTGAATTGGATTTTATTCAAATTTTCATAAGTTTTAATTTTTTTACGGGGAATCCTTTCGAAAAACAAAAAAAATGCCTGGTTTTGTTAACGTATCACATAAAAAAATAAAATCATTTTATCGTAATTCATTGCAAAACCCTGTTATACGAACATCCTTGAAAACAATAAATACTTATAACAAAAGACTAACAAGACGATATCTACATTAAAGTTATTTAAGAAAAAATACTATGAAGAACTTCATAATCAAATACAGAACACATCTTGATAGTTTTAAAACTTTTGGCTCGTCTGTCTGTCTGTTTATTTTTGTTCGCCAATCACGCAAAAAGTACTGAACCGAATTCGATGAAAGTTTGATAATGACATATATTACATCAAGGGAGAGCATGAGAGTTTCCAAATTGTCTAAATTCCATGTGGGTAAAGCCGCAGGCACAGCTAGTATATAATGAAATGATAAAATATAAACATGTTAGTGTACATAAAGGGACTCCTAGAGAGTCATATTAGCGTCAATATTTTTATATTAAATGACGGATAGAAGTACATACGTAGTAACAAGAGAGTAAAAATTAAAATCAACAGTAGACTTTTTAAGTGTAGAATTATTTTCTCCTCTTTGTGTTCTTGAGGAAATGTGCGCATCGACTGTATTTTAGAAAAGAAGCATATATTTTTTTATCTCTCTTCTCAGACTCAGATATCTATCTCGTAGGTACTAATAATTTGTCTTACAAATTTAAACTAAGGATAGACAAAAAAATATTATTTCTGACACGTGTACTCCCTACGCACACTCGAATTTTTATTTGAATGTTTTATTCTAGTTGTATACAAATATACGTTTCAAAATGTGTTTAGTTAAATTTTAATAATAATTCATAACGATTGTCATTAGCATTTTTAAATACTATATTTTTAATTTAAAAATCAAACAAAAATATTGCTTCACTGAGAATTTGATTATATCATTTATTTAAATTAAATAGTATAATTGTTATGAACCTCGTAATTATTGCTGTTAGAAAAATATTTAGAGAATATTTCATACATAAAATGAATATTTTTGTAATTAAGTATTCAGCACATTAATATAAACATGATAACAAAAGGATAATTTTAGGTAATAGCAGCGGAATTAATGAAGTTCTTAGAGTCGAACAAAGACTTTGCTCATTATGTTGTACACGGTTTTTCTGTCGGAGCTTACGTATGGGCAGAATTGTTGGTGCAAGCCACGGAAAACAACCAAAGGTGATAATAGACAATTAGAATGGCCATTTTTTTTTTCAATTTATACAAAAATAGTCGCAAATTTCAACTTTTTCATATAAATAATTTCATTGCCTAATGCATCATGCCTTATCTTGGTCAAATTCGTAGCGTTTTTTATACATACATACATAACGCTACGCCTCTCTCCCATACGGGTAGGCAGATACCACGTCCTCCCACTTGTTACAATCCTGACACACGTCTTTCGCTTATTCCACTTTGAATAAGCACATTCATACAGGCTCTTCGGTTACGGGTAATTTTGACCTCGCCTTTCTCCAGAGCGTCCTCGATCTGGTCGAGATACGTTCGCCTAGGACGACCCTTACCGTCTTGCTCAGTCACACTCGCGTTGTAAATTTGTTTTCTCAATCTTCTTTCATCCATCCCAATTACATGTCCAAACCAATTAAGCATCCCTTTCTCTATCTTTGTCACTAAACCCTCAACCACACCACAACGTTCCATTATCACACTATTCCTTACTTTATCTATCTTTTTTTTATGTAGGTCCAAAAAAAATGTTACATGATCTGAACCTTTAAATTATGAAAGACTGATATTTGCTTTACTAGTGGCCAGTTGTTGAGTGCTAAATCATACACTATTGCGCAAAAGTATGCAGATAACCCATTGATGGACGTTTCATCATATATTTTTCCCTTTACGAGTTACTTATTGCGAGTTAGAGACAAGAGAAATATAGTAAAACTACCACGATAATATTCATTGCGATGTTTTAATTCACCGAAAACTCCAGGATATTTTTTTTCCATAGGAAATCCTTTTACGCGTCCTCCCTGCTAACTCTAATCCGGAAGTAGTCTCCCGGATTAGAGTTGCCAGAGAGACATGTGGGTTTCGCCCGGCCCACACCGAGAATACTCACTAAAAACCTTGTTTCCATCCGCCGCCTTCCTGGGGGCGACGCGGAACCAGTCGGTATGCTTCGCATGGCCCCAACGGTTGGCCCGGCCCATTAGAGGTCAGTCCACTCCCTGTCTTCTGTCTAGAGAATTGGTACCAAACCCCTTCTTCACCGACCGCCAATTTTAATGAGATCTAGCCCCTTCTCTCCTCTCGTCCTTATCTGCCGACAAGGACTTGGGAAGTTCCAGGATAAAGTTTGATTTAAAACAACGTTGCTTAACTCAACTTAATTCATCTAAAATTTAAATTGCCTAAACTAATGTAAGTACTTAAACCCTTCTTATTTCAACGTACGTTCAATTTGTCTTTAATTTTATTTACATTTCAGAAAGTTATTTAATATGTTACAGGTATCAACCAGTGCTGGACCGCGTGGCCGCACAAATATGGGACTCCCCAGCTGATGTCTACGAAATACCAGTCGGTTTACCTCTAGCGGTGTTCCCAAAAAATAAATTCCTGCAGGAAGCTTTAAGATCATACACAAAGTAAGTACCAAACTAAATTTGTTTTAATAGTGACAACTTGTTTAGCATCGTTGAATCTTGTAGATTCGCATTACCCATGCTATGACGTCAGTCGTCAACATACTGTATATGGTGGTGTTTAAGTACTGGCGCTCAGAGATAAATAAAAAATATATAATTACACAGCTCTTTTTTCTAACGAAGTAGCTAATGCTGTTAACCAGAAGGGCCTTTACAGCTTCAACGTGGGTTTGTGGACGAGTGCTGAAGGCACTCAGCCGCAAAAAGGTAATTAGCACGAGAGTTACCAGAGTGTTACGAACCACGGTTTGGCCGTTACCTGAGTATAAAAAATTCCGCGGAATTTTGAACCTAGCTAAGCCGTACATTTTTTATTTAATAATAATAAAAAAGGTTCCTTACAGGACCTATGTGTTATGTGCAGGAGTTTGTGTGTGCAGTGTTGTGCGTGTAATGCTTAATGCATGTTCAGTGTCACTGTATCGCGCAATTACACAGCCTGTCGTATATTTTGATTGTGAATAAACTAAATAAAAATGTACATAATTTTACTCGGATCACTACTAGATGTAAAAACCAGACAAATAGCAAATGTTAGGTTATTATTAGCAATATAGGTAGCATTACTGACGATGAATGAGAATGCATAATTTATATTGAAAAAAGATATGAATATTTTTCGTTTCAACATGTACAAACGTTAGCTATCTATTTTAGTATTTTTAATAGGTAGGTATTAGTAATATGTTTTAATAAACTAGCGTTAAATGCAAGCCTTTAATTCATTATGTTCTCTGATCATCTTGTTAGGACCTTGCCTTATTAAACTTCATAATAATATTAACCAAATAACCGGGAAAAGAGGGAGAAGGTGAAATCCAAGCCGGGACCCGTAAGTCGTTGTTGTGGTATCGCATAATAACTCTACTTATACTCATGTACGTCAGCTTCATAATAATAATGTAAACTCGGTTTCGAGTAATTGTTTACTAAAATTGTTTGTTACGTCACGCACAAATGCCGGTCTAGGGCTGCATACGACCCGCGGGCTGTAGTTTGACGACCACTGATATAGAGTCAAATACCGAAATAACTACATAAAGTTAATGATTAAAAAAAACTACCTACATGACATGACAAACTAAAATTCAGTGATAACCTAAATCTACCGAAATTATAATTAAATGTTTGTACACAGTCTTAATTAATTAATCATGTAAGCGAACATACTAAGCAAAGAAATGATATTGATTCAGGTGTCTAGCTACTTTATGTTACATTAATGATATTGGGCCCGCGACTATTTTAGGCTGTATAGCAGTGGTCGTCACAGTTTTCTGGTAAAAGGCCGCATATGACAATATGGGGTCCCACTGCAGGCCACTCTCTATGGAATCGGTAGTTGATAGCATATTTTCTGAGCTTTCAAATTCTCCATAGATTTCCTCAATAACTACTTATGAAGTCATTTTTGACAACCCAATTTACTGACTACTATATATAAACACTGTTTTGAGTCATTATCTATCAAATTTGTTTACGACATCGCGGCCTGCGCAAATACCGTCCAAGGGCCGCATGTTGACGACCACTGCTATATAGGCTTTGACCACAATCTCACCTGATGTTAAGACGCTAAACTTAAAGGTACTGAATGACTGATAAAAATGAGTAATATGTTGCTTACGTAAAATTTAAATGGTCCCTGTTTAACATTATATAATATTTCAGATCGCATATGAAACTGTTTCACAATGTGGCAACGAAATATTACATGCGAGCAACACACGTGTATCATAACACACCGTGCCGAGCGCCAGGGTTGTTCCTATGCTCATTAACTGACCCTGTTGGAGCAGCGAAAAGGAGTAAACACGCACACGACATGTGGGTCGGGATGGGCATCAAGGTAAGGCGCTATTTTTAATTCTATTTCTATACTGTATGCCCGCGGCTGAGCCCGCGCTGCATATATTCACCACGTAATATCGTTTTAATATTTTTTTACATGGAACACTATTTTAAAAAAAAAACATTGTCTACTACATTAAGTAAAGATGTTTCTGACAAATTCAAATACCTGCCAGTTAAACTGTCCATTGAATCAGATTTTATTCAAATTATAGACATAAGCTAACATTTATCAATTTTTTTTTTCAACTATTGGTGCTCCGAGCAATAATTATGAACGTTTTTATATAGTTTATTCATAATCAAAACATACGATAGTTTGCAAAGTATACATTTTGTTATTTATTTCTTTGCCCCAGTATTTAAACGCAATTTTATACTTGATATACTGTAGCATGTTGACGGCTGACATCATAGCATTGGTAACACGAATCTAAAATTTTTCCCCCACCAAGAATTGCTCATTCCCGCTAGAGAGTTTTCAATTCATACATTGAAATTTTAAAAATCTAGGTATATAGGCGTATATAGTTGATATTTTTGTGTTGCCAATCCAGCTTTTGCTATTTCCAATTACAGTGCAACTGGAAATGTTGGGACAAGTCACCACACGTCCAGCACTACATGCGACATCCTGAAGAATACCTAGCAGCACTTTACAACCATTTGGAAGAGTGCGGTTTATTCCAAAGTTCTAACAAAATAAGAATGCAGTTATAACAAATTAATTTAAGTATAACCTACATTAAGGAATTATTGGTGGACTGTTAGAATTAGTTATTTATATTGCCAATGACGAAAAGTGGACACACGCTAAAAAAATTGTTGACAAAATGAGGATCGCACAATAATCACTATGCACGTCCTGTTAGTCTTGAATTTGAGCAATAGTTCATAACTCGGATATCGAACAAAATTGTAAAATACCGAAAATATTTCAACTGATATGGTGTTGGCCAGGACACTTGAGCAAATGTTAAATGGATTCTCGGCAAAATAGTATAATTAACTACATCATAAATCTTGTCGGCAAAACCTGGATAAGCCAGGCACAGATTGTATCTACGATCCACAAATTTGTTTCTTTTAAAAAAGACTAAAAACCTCGTTGACTATTCGCCATTGAAATAAAATGGGTTCCCCATAGAAAAATATGATCTAGAAGCGAACGTTAATACTGGGTGTAATAAAAATTTATTTTAAAATCTATAGTTTTGAAACTTTTAGTTACTCGTACATTTTTTGTTTTTCTTTTATGAAATCATTAGTATTCATAAAAAAAGCCTTGGTTGCTATTTGTTAAAATATATTAATTGTATTCTTTTTACACATAATTACATTGTTAATTTATTCTGCTAAGAAAAAAGTCCGTGTTGAAGATTACTTTAAACCAAAGTAAACAAGCAATTTAGAAGACATTTTGCACGTTCTTAACAGCTAATTTTAAATATTATATTTTCTGTCACTACAAGGAAAAAAGAGCTTAACTGTGACATAAAAGATTATCATTTGTAAATTCTTCTGTTTTCAATTTTAATTTGTCAACCCTTATTTTCTATTCACTTTCATTTTACGGTATTAAGCAAAGGTTACATTTTATAAAGACAAGGACTTTTAAGTGTTATTTCATCATAAATGTGTGACTGATAAGGATGTTTAATTTGGATATAGTTGTAAAAATATAGCTAGAAATTTAAGGAATCTGTTTAATTAAAAATAAAGGAATATCAGTATTGTTTCATTTTTTTTTTAGCCTTATCATCAAGTCTAACGTAAAAGATAAAACTTTAGTGGCATTAGTGAAGTTTTCCAAATGTAATTATACTTTTTTTTATATTTTCACCATATTACCGTTTTATGCAATACTGAGAGTATTTGTAAGTGGCTTTAACAACTTTTTTTTTTTTCAATTTTTAAATTAAGCCCAAAGTTGATTTATTGTAACTCTGTTTACATTATGGTAAGGAAAGATTTACTTTGTTTAATTTATTTTTAATTCATTACAATAAAATGTTATTCACATTTCGAAACTTTTCATTTTCTTGTTCCTTTTAACATTTTTATTTTTATTTATTTTTTGTTTGGGCAACTTTATCCTTTCCTTGGCAGCTTTTTTGAGTCTCAACGCTCGCTTGCTCTTCTTCTTTTCCAACTTAACATTTTGTCTATGGACATCTGCTTGTGCTTTTAACTTTTGGTTACTCCTCATCTTGTGTTGAGTACCTTCCTTCGCCGTCAGACCTGTATATTCCCCATAATCATCACCAGACGACGGTCTCTTAACAAACTTACCGACGTCGTTTACATTAAATTTCTTATTCTCCATCCTTCCTTTTTTTACGTAACTTTCGTCCGGCGGCGCGTTCATTTTCCGTTTCCTGTTCCTCTTATTACTGTTTCCGGTTTCGGTGTTGCCATCCCTTTTCGCTAGAGGGTTATTGGCTATGGATTTTTCTAATCTCTTCTTTCTAGCATTCAATGCAGTGCGATCCTCTATTGAAAATGATACTATGGGTCTCTGTAAATAGTTAAAATGTAACGTTAGATTTTAATATTTAATGTAATAATAAACCTCAGGGTCGGATTGTGGTTTGTTGGAGTTCTAGGTTGACTGAATTTATGGGGACCGACCCAGCCGACCGCCTTGAGAAGTTGTATATAAATTCTAAATTTCGAATCTTTTCTACATGACTATAATAAAGAACAAATAAAACGGAGTATATAAAATTCTGTTTTATTCTATTTTTAACAAACAATAAAAAAACAAGATTTAGATAAAAACTTTAATCCTGATATGCATCAAAACAAATTTAAGACTTCCGTCTATTCTTTTCTATGGAAAACTCGCCTATTATCAACCTTAATAACTTATATTTTCAACTAAACATATATAATAACATTTAAATAAATGTTTTTATATAACACACTTTATTAAAAATAAATTTATCAAAATTCTTGTAATAACCCACTATATTCAACTATATTCACTAATGTATTATATTAAAAGACAATTGTTATCATGGGAGTTGTTTAGTAATAATGTAATTACAAAAATTAATTAAAAACAAAACCGACTTCAAAAGAATATATTATAAAAATGCACTCAAAAGTAAATAAATAATTACTTTATTAATCTAATTCCGTATACTTCAATGTATTCTTTATTTTTATACTATGAATAATTTTAAAGAACATACACAAATTGATAACATCCTTTTTGTTAAAAATAAATAATCACTTACATTGTTTTTGTCGAAAATCTCAGGGTTATTGTTTAGTTTTCTAAGACAAGTCAATGCATCCTCGTGCCTCATGAACATAACGAAGCCGTAACCTTTTGAACTGAAGTAAAACAATACAATGAAATAAATCTACAATGTTTAGTTGGTTTTATTACTCTTTCTACATTGTTGTTTATTAACCCCTTGAGCACTTACCTGGCGTTTACGCCAGCTTTCAATTGTTTTCCTATTGTCTTATTTTTATGGGTACTCGGACACATTACTTCAACTTATTTTTATATATATTTCATTGGAAAAGCATATGCTTTGCCTAAATTACTGTGGTACAGTACTTATGTTTCCTACTGTGGATTTAATCCAGCTAATTCTTTATGATTTGCTAAATAAATCATTACTACAAATAGTTATTATAAAAATAGCAAGACAGTACATAAAGGATATGCTGCAAGAGTGTTTAATTTTTATTATATTAATTAATGATATAGAATGGAATTGAAATAATAAAAAAGATTTAGTATTATAATTTAGGTATATGTTACTTTAATAATCAATTTTCATAAGATTGAACTACGTCATACATCAGACTACTAGTTTATATCCCGCAGTGTGCTCCGGTATGATGCGATAGCGTTGGCATACACTGATGTGTAAAAGCCCTGTTCAAATAATAGATTTAAAAAAGAAATCCCGTAGTTCCATAGTGTAAATAAATGGAAGATATAAAAAATGTAACTCTTTATATAACTTGGAGGAGTGAATTAGAGTTATAAAAGATTTATATAGAATTTACTTACAACAATATATGTATATCTACAACAGATCTACCATCCTTAAATGTGAAAAGCCTGCCGCCTAATACCAATAGGTATTTTCCGACACCACTACTTGAGAGCCAGTACCTCTAGGCTTAGTGTGTTTACCATCCTGAACTGAACTGATCTGAACATCATTCAGGTGAAATTGTGAACGAAGTACTGAACTTATACAGTGTCAAAAAAAATCTTTTGAGAGTTATTAAAGAACAAACATACAAATAATCAGATTTCTATTTATTACAGGGATATAACCTGACATTAAAAAATATATATTCTTCAAGAAATTGTTACATAATAGATAGATATATAAATAGTGTACTCGTCAAAACTGATGGATCGAACATTCGGCATTCGGCTTATTCTGCAGTTTTACCACATACATGCATTTGGCCGAATATTCGCCGAAGTGGTGACAATTTTTATTTTATCAAATATTAATCATATATTTAGTGTAATTACACAAAAGATTATTGAGTAAACATAAAAACACTTTTATTAAGCAGATAAATTAAAAAGATAGTTTAAGATTTATAAAAGCAGATTATTTCAGCCGAATAGTGGGTTTGGTTAAAGTTTGATCGAATATTCGTATTCGGTAAAACCATCTTCGGACCATTTCTATATACAACCAGCACTATACAAAAGTAATGAGATGGGTTTTTGTCGGATCTTAGTCTGTCCATGTAGCAGTTATTTTCTTTAATTCATTTAACTTGAGTTGTTGACTCTATATCATGTAATTTTGGTGGCGTTTTATTTGATATAGTTTGGTTATTGCGTACAAGTCAAGTTCATTATAGAAGATAACGCTTAACATATATTCTGAGGTGCTGATAAAGCTCCATGGAAAATTCGAGCATAATGGGCCATCGTTTTGCTGGAGCTTGATATTTTAACATTGAAAATACATCTTACCCACATGACACTGGCACAAATTGTGTGTACACAGATTGCCATCATCAAAGACAAAAAAGGATGAATGTGTAGAAAATTTATGTATATAAGCTTATATGAATCGGAACTCACGGTTGCTTCCCATCGGTGCCGGGGGGGCTGCGAAGGTCTCTCATGACCCTGGCCTCGGTGATGGTGGCGCGCCGGCCGGCTGCCTCCGAACAGATACCCCGGAGGCGACCGTCATTGCAATTAGGAGGTAAATTTGAAACCACCAACCGATATCTTGACACGAATCTGTTAATATATTATGATTTAAATCATTTTACACATACTAGATGCAACTCGTGGTTTTATTTCTATGAATAAAAATATTTACAATTATTCATACTTATATAATTTTACTATTAGTTAAAATTGAGATCAAAACACAGAATATCTATTACATGATTTTTCTGTATGTTAAATTATTAAACAGATTATATATCAAAAAATTTGGTTAAAGAATCTAGCTAAGATTTTAAAAAAGAATCATATATTCGGTTTAGTGGTTTTCGAGTAATAAACCAATTAGGGAACGACAGAGGAACTGAGAATTGTTTATTTTTATAATATCAAATTTTATACGCATTAATTCATATTTACTGTGTATTTTATAACAAAATGTTATAATGTTAAATGTTACAAAAGTAATTAATGAAGATAAATATTTAAAAAAACAATGACTAATCTTTTATTTGACTTACTAATTATTATATAAACAAATAAGCAATTTTGTAAAATACCTATTCAAATTTTTCAACATCTGTGTCTTACTGCGCTCTAAAGCTAGTCGTTTGGACATATCAGAGGCGGATACACCAACGGCCGCTTTAGTACCGGCAACAATCACTGAAATCAACAATATAATTGTCGTAATGCAACACTTTAAAACCAGGCTTAATCTTATACTATTAAGAGAGTATATGTCAGGTTTCTCGGGATCTGCTGTACCGATAGGAATAAAAAATTTCATATAATTAAAGCTTTATTTTCTAAGATTATAAAGAATCATACTTTTTTGAAAATTGCATCCACGTATTTATATTTAACATTTTTGTTTTGATTTAAATACATAATAACAGAGGGCAGTGACCTACATTGTTATATTTATGAAAATGGCCGACAGTTGCTAGGCAACAACAGATGTCAATAAATAACATTATAAATTATAATGTTACATTACATTATTAAAACAATTTATAATTGTTGAAGTGGTTGTGATATATTTAAATAAAAGATAGAAATATTAACATTTTAGTTTTTTTTTACGGGCACATTTTATTCTACATATTGCAAAGACAAACGACGCACAACTTAACAAAACAACATCACGGGAAACTTCCCAAATCAGTACTAGATGGCGTTACTTGTATCATTTGAACATTAAAAAGATTATTAAATCTACCTTATTACAACACGCCTCCTTAAATTTATAATCTTAACATTTTACAACATTACATAAACAATATTTTAAAGTATTTATCTGAACTCTAACTAAACTAATCTTAATTCCATCCTGTTTTTCAAAATTTTTGTTTTATCTAGACTCTTAGTAAACATGTCTGCTAAGTTACATTTTGTATCAATTTTAATAAAAACAATTGGTAACTTCCTCGATAGCTGTTTTGACCTTGATTATTTCTCTGACCGTGCCAACAGTCTTTCTTGAGATGGCCAGTCTTCCCACATATAAAACATTGTGCTCTTGTAGTGCTGGTTGTAAATGTACTCACATTATTTTTCTTTTCATCGCACATAGTCATATTTTTCTCCTTTATTTTAGAATGTACATAGTCCACAGTCCTTTGTTCTTCTCCAGCTGTTTTGAATTCATTTATGGATTTTTCAAAATCAACAAAGAATTCCTCTACTGTGTCGTAGTTATTTAACTTTATCGCTTCCACTTTTCCTCGACATATAATTTGGAGAGATGTTGATTGAGTTAGGTACATTTTGTCGAACTTTTGTAACATGTCAAAAGCTGTCTTGCATTCAGTAATGTATTCTAGTTGTTTATCCGAGATACTACTCATAATAATAACCCTTGCTTTCAAATCCATCTTTTTCCATTCCTTTTCTTCATTTTTATAATTCACCGGCATCATTCCAATGGCGGGCTTGTTGCATTCTTTGTATTCCAACAAAGTAACCAACCTTAATTTCCAACTTGATTAGTTTGCCCCATCAAAAATAGGTATCATTATGTCTTCTATCTTTTCTTGTCTTGCCATATTTATGTATATAACTTCTTATTCTAGTAAATATAGACGCGTTTTCACAACCAACTTTTTGCTTTGTAACTACATAACCTCAATCGGTTTATTATATCTTATTTGCACTTTGTATCTATTTTACTTTTCACACAACTTTTTCTTAAAATCCACGTAACCACGCGCCTCTGCTACCATGTTGAAGTGGTTGTGATATATTTAAATAAAAGATAGAAATATTAACATTTTAGTTTTATTTTACGGTCACATTTTATTCTACAGATTGCAAAGACAAACGACGCACAAATTAACAAAACAACATCACGGGAAACTTCCCAAATCAGTACTAGATGGCGTTACTTGTATCATTTGAACATTAAAAAGATTATTAAATTTACCTTATTACAACAATAATGTACCTTTAAATACATGTTAAATACAATGTACATGTATAAAATACATGAGTCAGATACAGATATGCCTAGAAATAGCAAAAATAATAATTTTTGTCTTTTGTAAAATAAAGTAACCAAAGTCGATAGATCGTTTTCAGCCTAAAAAGTAATATTAAGATAAATCGCGTGCTGAATGCAAAAAATGAGTATTTAAATAAATTTTTCTTATCGTCAAACACAATGCAGCTATATCTAATTAACTTAAAAATTTCAAAAAAAATGCTAAGATGATTAGCAGAAATAACATTCTTTTGGTATAAAACTGTATTCAATTACTGTGATACGTTCTTTTTCTATTTGGCACGCGAAATACGTGATTATCACAAGGTTATACTTGAAATAAACTTGTCTGAAACTTTTTTTGATTATATTTGATTTGTTAATCTGATGTAGACTAAAAAAATATTTTCTGAATATTAATACCAACCTCCCTCCTTTACTAGATACAAGTTTCTATTGTCCTTAGGTTGTTTCTTGGATCCCTTTTGTACGTTTTCTTTCTTGAGCGCCGGTTTTGGCTGCACAACTTGACCATCTAATTTCAACTCGGCAGGTGGTAAACTCAAAAATTTATCAGCGTCCTCACGATTCTGAAATGTCAAAGATAATTCAAACATTTAAAAAAAAGGATGCTATATTTGTAGTATATAATCTCCCCCTACCCTTATCCCATTTTCATTTGGGGTTGTCACAACGTGTCTTCCTCTTTATTTGCAGTCATATTATTTGCATCAACAACAATAGTTTAGTATCACCTGGTGGTGATAAAATACAGAACTATCCATTTTGCTTTTTTTTATACAATCAATGTCATGAACCACCTCATGATGATAAATTCTTTCCATCCCCTGGTTTTAATCCAATCATGAGGTATTTATTTCTTAGTTATATCATAGATGAACTATTATATCCTAGATTGCATCCTAGATAGCTATTGCCATACTTTAGAAAAAATAGGTGATATTTACAAAACTATATCGTAAGCAAAAGGCTAACTTATAGAACATTAATAACCCTAGTTACAACAAGCTATTCAAAAATATGGAACTTGTGAAAACATTTTCATTAATATGAAATATTTTCGCAAATAATTTAATTCTGAAATATCTGTAATTTTAAATATATTTGAATATATATAATAATCTTTATCAGAATAAATAATATTTGGTGTAAATAAACTTACGACAAACTTAATAAATCCTGAACCTTTAGAGTGTTCTGTCATCTTGTCCATGCATATGAGAGCATATTTAACGGGTCCGGTTCGCTCTGCAAACTCTTTTAGCTGATCATCATCCACATTAAATGAAACATTTGTTATAAATACTGTACATCCATCTTCAGCATCATTTAGTTTTACACTGAAACATAAGATAATATTAAAAGAAAATATTTCACTTTACCATTTTTCCATGAGAATTTTATATTATATCTGTGCCCGGGACTCCCTCTGCGAGGAATTCCATAAAATAGCAATTTCAATAAAATTTAAACCAAACATATTTACAGGTAAATTAAATAAAATATATATGCATCCCTATTTTCAACAACTATAGAAAGTCAAAGAAATTTGTCTCCCATTTTTGACAGCCCCAAAGTGGTTATTCTCAAAAATATGTACAAATTTCATTTCTGTAGTTTTATTATAACCATAGATGAATAATTTTTAATTACCGTTTTCTCTCCAGCTGCGTGCTAGTTTCGCTTTTTTACATCATCCTTATCTTCTTCATCTTCCTCATCATCTGATTCTTCGCTGTCATTAACATCACCATTTTCATCATCGCTTTTTTCATTATCACTTGTTTCTTCTTCACTATCCAAGTGTCCTTTCGAAATTTCATTATCTGATTCATCATCTGATTCACCTGATTCAAATATAATTTTATTCTTAGGTTTACTTAATGTATTCAGCTAGTTTTACATTATCAAATTGGACAGAATTAGAAATAGCATTTAAAAAATCTTAACTGAAAAAAAAAATGGTAAATTAATTAAGAACTCTTAATTTTTCTGTGTTTTTTTCTACTGCTGAAAATACTACTATTCATCCACTATTTGAATGAAATAAAATAAAAGTAATTGAAAAGATTGAAAAATCAGAATATTAATAAATTAAAATTAATAGTCCATATTCCATCCATATGAAATCCATTCCTCATATTTCATTAGGCTACATAGTCCTAAAATAATAACTTTTGGGAACGATTTTATTGAAACTAACTTACTTTTAATCTCTTCTTTAATTTCATCATTAGATAAATTCAAAGGAGGTTCATCACTATCATCGCTGTCTGGTTCCTCTTTTTTTACTTTTTCCTGCATTTCTAACTCTTGATTGACAATGTGTTGCATATATTTGTTTTTTGGTACTGCCCAATCAACTGATATTGGTCTACCTGTAATGAAATTATTGTTAAGTAGTATAATCAAAAGTGATAGTAAGTTACTTGAATTGATATTTGAAATATATATAATTATTTAAACTCACCCAAAAATGGTTTCATATTTGTATTCAACAGAGCTTTTTTTGCCATTGGTACATTTTTGTAATGTACAAAAGCACAACCGACAAGTTTCCCATCTGGTTTTTTTTTAACAATTTTACCTCTAGTATTGAGCCGTAAGGTTCAAAATGTTCTTTCAACGATTCCTCTGTGGCCTTAAAGGAGATATTACGGACAATAAGACGAGAATTACGATTAACTCTAGCTTTACTTTTATCTTCACTTTTATTATCTTTTGAAGGTTCTTCTGCAAAAATTATAACAATGAAAAAAAATTATTAACACATCATCATGCCTCAGGCATCTTAATTCAATTTCATCAGTATTCTAAAGCAAAAACTTTGAAAAGGCAGTAACTGTTTTCAGTTTGAGGTACAGACAAATGCAGTTAATATCTGATTGATGAAGTATTATTTTTACTTGACAAGTTTTTGCGCTCATAGTCTATAGTCCAGTAGTGCTATATAGTGATACTACAACCACCAACACAAGATTTAAACAAGGATACCTGCCCTAGGAGACCATTAAGGGCTGACATATAATATTTGAAAAGAAAATATTATTGATCTTTCAAGTGTGTCAAGTCATTAAATTTCAATATTGGGAGGAACTGACATATTTTAAAGTGTAAAGGTCCTTCACCTTTAACTGTGAATTGAAATTGTAAAATGTATAACAATTCACAAAATTTAAGACTCTATACAATTTATATGGTAACCACTTTCATCTTCTCCCAGTTAAGAATATAATTACATTAATCAATTGACATCCTTATTTACATCATATTAAATTCACAAATAATACATATTTTAATAATGAAAACAATGAGGAAAGTGGTATATAAAAGGGTCTATGTGAACATTAACTTACCTGTCAAGTCGATCTGTTTCTCATTTTCCATTGAAATGCTATCAAATCTTTTCTTTTCTTGGATTTGTTCACTATATTTATGTTTAGGCACTGCCCAGGCAACTTGTATTGGACGATCTACAAGGACAAGATATTTATTTGATGCGAATTATCAACACAAACATGGCATCAAGTTTTAAAAAGACTTTGTCACTATATCAAAATTAAAACAGAGGATATGATTTTAATGATGGTCCTACTATCTTATAAAATTAATGACATTTATAACTAGACCTGTATGCCAACTAGGTATTCTTAATATTAAAAGAATGTTATCAATAATTAAGCATTTTTTAAATTCAATATATTCTTAAGTTACTCTTAATTATAACTGCATATATAAAATTTAGATAGTATAACCATATTACTTAAATATATTATTTAATCAGATTTTTTAAAAAAAATGAATTACTTTGTCTTAATTATTCATTTGTCTTAATCTGTTTCATCTTCATTTGTCTTTGTCTTAATTATTCATTAATCATTCATTCATATTCAAATTTTATATTTAATTTTATGTGCTGTTTTAAGTTTAATATAGTACAGGAATTAAACAAACAAAATCATATTTTAGTTACCTAAAAATGGTTTTTTATTAGTAGCTAATAATGCCTTATTAGCCATAGGGACATGAGTGTAATGAATAAAACCACAGCCCACGAGTTTTCCATCAGGTTTCCTCAGCAATTTTACTTCTTCTACGGTCCCAAATTTTGAGAAATGTTCTCGAAAAGAATCCTCTGTTGCTTTAAAAGATATATTCCTAACAATAAGCCTTGCGTTTCGATTAACACCATCTTTAAATTTTCCGTTATCTTCCTTTGTATTATCGTTAGTTTCCTGACCCATGATATTTTAGTATAGGTATTATAAACAACACCGTTTTCATGTAATTTTTATTATTTATCTTTAGTTTTCACCAATTCAGTTTTCACGTGTACAGTGACAGTTGACACTAATGGCATAAGACTATGAATTGACAGAGTTGCCATTATTAATATTTATAACTGGGGGGGTGCTTGGCGTAATTTTGGTGGTATTTTACGTGATTTAGTGTAGTTAAGATACACAAGTGTAGTGAAGTGAAAATAATGACATGGAGCGTGAATTCTGATATCTCCCAATCTTTCCCGTTATGGTCGTCATAGAAGGCCACCATTTTTTTACCGCCATTCATTTATTGATAGTGTTCCTAACGTTTGATTTAGCTGCCTGGTGTACTAGTACCTTTTCCGTAAAAAGGAATAAATGAAACTAAAAAATAAATAAATATCTGGGCACCATCCATCAGTAATAAAAGAAGGAGGCACCCGATCACAGATTTATACAGATCGCCATATAGTGTGACCGCCCATGAGAAAGAAATAATTTTTAATAGCATGGCTTAGAGATGAATAATAGTGTTATGGCTTTTGCAGCCTACAACACTGCAATCCACCATCGTACTTACAATAATTACAGGAATTAAATTAAAGATCAACGAGTCTCTGCCTCGAAACGAACTTTTGAATAAAAAACGAAAACACAATAAACGCTACAAGTTTGTTTGGATAACCTTCAAGTTAGTGAAGGAATAAAAATTAGCCACGGGGACAAGAACAAAAAAATCTTTTGTCCTTTTGTATCACTTTTTATCACATAGGTTTTATGATTCATCTCTGGGTAATATAATTTAAACATATCATGCAGTCTCTTTTTGTCATAATAAGTAACATTCTGGGAGTAGTAATTCTATTGTATACCCACGGAATAGATGCACAGGTAGGTAATAGGTATATCAGTAATCAAATTTATATGCGTCTAAGCAACATAAATTCTGAAAAATATAAACAATAAAAAAGTATTTTTTAGAATACCTAAAAAGCATATAGCCACAGCCCACGAGTTTTCCATCAGGTTTCCTCAGCAATAATACTAATACTATAATAATAATAAATAATACTTTTTTTTACAACTATTCAAAGTAAATAAAATCGGGGCAATCGATCAATAATAAAAGATCGAGCCTAAGAAACTTGTATATAGTTATAATAATGCTCAACAACTAGCACAGAACAATATTACTCCTACCGGAGACAACTAGAAACGAGAAGGTCAACAACAACTGATTGTCATTTGTCAACGTTATATTTTGATATTTATAATCGAAGAGATTGTTTAAATTTCTAACTAAAACAACAGAAATGAACTCTCGTTTTGTTTATAAAATGTGTAATAAAGTAGTTGTGCCGCAAATTATATCGAGAGGCTATGCATACAAAATTATAAAACGGCCAGATCCAAAAACTTTAAAGATGCCCAAGTCTGGCTCTGAACCTAGTATAATCGATATAATTAAAGAAAAAATACGTTTAAATGGACCCCTAACTGTAGCCGAGTATATGCATATAGTTACTACAAATCCAACTGATGGTTATTACATGAAGAAAGAAGTGATTGGCGAAGGTGGAGATTTTATAACTTCTCCGGAGATCAGCCAATTGTTTGGAGAAATTCTGGGTGTATGGTTTTGTGCTGAAACACAAAAAATGGGTATAGGAAAGCCGCTCCAAATTGTTGAGCTTGGGCCAGGCAAGGGCACACTGTTAGTTGATATTTTAAGGGTATGATTTTTTTTAACCTGTGTAATTTTGTTTAACTGAAATTGAAATCGCACAATTGGTTCTCAACTTTCTATGAAATTTAATGCCAGTTTATAGAACTCATTGGTGAACTCCAAACCTAAGTTTAACTTTCACATAAGAAATTAAACTTATGAACTGTACTGTAGGAAAAAAATAGGTACCTTATAATTAATTGAATCATACCTTGAGTATGTGTAAATATTAATAACTAATTTTTATTTAATATACCAAAATAGTCATTACAAATATTTAATTACTTCTGCTTGTTGAGATTTCAATTATATCATTATCATCAATTATACATATATGAATTTTATAGGTAAATCATTAATTTGTTTTCTGTTACAGGTTTTAAATCACCTAGATTATAAGTCTTCAGATCTTAGCCTTCATCTTGTTGAAATTTCATCCACAATGCAGACTGTACAAGCCACTAGATTATGCATCTCACACCGTCCTGTAGATATTGACAAGCCTCACTATCATGAGGTAATTATAAAATGGTTATTTTTGAGTTAATGCTGTTAAGTTGACAGCTTCACTTGGGCCTTGTCATGAACACTTAAAGTTTTCAGCTGGATAATTGTATGAAGCTTCGCTTGGATTGTTTCTGATATACAAATTCCATGACATTATCCTCACTAAATCTATTCATTAAAAAAAAAAGAAACAAAGAACTGGTCAGACACATGAAGCAGATTATTCATAATTGTGATTATTATTTTTATATGTCTAAAATATTATTTTTAAAATATTATTGCAGGGAGAAACAATAAGTGGAATCAAAGTTTTTTGGTACAATGATTTGAAGAAGGTACCAAATAGTTTTTCATGGTATATAGCACATGAATTTTTTGATGTATTACCTGTTCATAAATTTGAAGTAAGTCTTTAGTTCTAGCTTTCGTTGTTAACTAAGCTAAAAAATAAAAAATAATATAAAAAATAAATAAATGCAAATAATTCTATAACCTATGTATAAAAAAAGACTATGTATTTCAAAATAACTGCAAGCAGTGTCTATAGAACATCTGTATATGTGATAAATATGCTCTTTATCTCTAATTGTCCTGAAAATTTATAGAGTATACCTAAGTATAAATTAATAATATGACCATGTTTTTAAAAATATCAGAAAACAGAAAATGGATGGCGTGAGATTCTCATAGAATTAGATGAGACAGAGAAATTACAATACAGAATATCAGCAAATGAAACTCAGGCAGTGAAAATGTTAATAAGGCCACCATTAGATGCTGGAGACAGAACAGAATTGGAGATTAGTGCCCGAAGTCTGGGTGTTGCAAGACAACTTGCTCAGAGAGTAGATCAGTATGGAGGCATAGCTTTGATCGCCGACTATGGTCATGAAGGAGAAAAGGGAGATACATTTAGGGTGAGTACATATATTACCCTTATTTTTGTAAATTTTAATATAAAACCAAAACTTGGAATAAAATAATACTAGGTCTTTAGTGATGCTTTTTTATTTTAAATGATAGAGTTTGCTTCAGATTTTCTTGAATTATCACTTGAAAGAGACATTTTATAACACCTTATAATTAATTAAGTATTAACAATATATTTCAGGCTTTCCACAAGCACAAGGTTGTTGATCCTCTCGAGAATCCCGGACATAGTGATCTAACTGCAGATGTAGACTTTTCTCAACTAAGGATAGCAGCAATAAAAACTCCTGGACAAGAAAACTGTGCCTTGGTTTTAGGGCCAATAAAGCAAAAAGATTTTCTTGAAAGATGTCAAGCAGATGTTAGGCTACAGGTGTGTATACAATCTATGCTAATAAATAAAAAAATGGAGTGTCTGTTTGTACTGTCAAAATTAATTTTACTAAATAGGTATGAATACCTATACCAAAAAGACAATATTTAAAATTTTTGTCTGTTGTCTGTTTGTTCCGGGTTATTCCGGGTACCGTGTAAAAAAACTCATAAAAAATTGAATAAAATCAGATTCAATGCACAGTTTTACGGGTAAGTACTTGAATTTATGAGAAATATATTGAATTTATCTGTGTACTATAAAATGTTTAAGAAAATAATTAGGGTTCCATATAAAAAAAATTAAAACGCAGTGAAGAACATATCAAACGCTGGTGAAGCCGCGGCACACAGCTAGTATATTAATATATGTGTTAGATCTGGTTTAAACCATTATGGCTACATTTGAGAAAAAAGTAACCACTAGTGGTATTGACTGCTATGGACAAAACTGACTTTGTTAAATGAGTCGTATAGAATCAAGTGACTATCTATACTTCAACTCATTTTTGGCAGAGTGGAAAATATGATTTTTTGAAGTGAAAACTTCTTTAGCATGGTTGTGATTTGAAAGTCGATGAAACGAAAAAGCGACAGTACGTGTTCGTGCGCGCATGCGTGGTACAAAGCTTGTGAAAAGGCATCACAACAACCACTGTATTTTGTATATGTGTATGTAATATACATTTTTTAAAGGTTTCACTTGAATTGCACACATTATTATTTTTTTCTAAAGAATATCAGTGATGGTTGATGTATAAACTGTATTTTAATCTATAGGTAGTTTGCTTATATGGCAACATGAAGTTAGTGGCACAAAGTTCAAAATAGACCAATATTAACGTTTTTTTTTTTGTTGGCGATTGTAGATAGCCGACTCATCTATACTATCAGGATAATGTTTTATATAATAATTTTGTATGCAACTAAGTGGTTTCTGTTTCATAAGAAGTTATAACAAATATTATTATTACTATATTATTTTGTCTATATAATTATAGAACACATGTTATCTTTTTCTTAAAATGTAGACTTTCCTGTTTTTGATACTATTAAACTCGTATGTTATACGTCATGTCAACTAATATAATTACACTAAAATTATTCTATATGTAAATGGATAAAGTACAATCATTAATTAGAAACATACAGAAGATGATATTCGTAATTTTAAAACTGTATGCTTTTTTTGTTTCAGACATAGACCTGAGTTACACTTTTTTTTTTTTTTTCTTTTTTGAAAAGGATATAGGCTCAGTGATTTGACCACAATCTCACCTGATGTTGAGTGAAGAGATGTGGTCCAGGATGGTAAACACACTAAGCCTAGAGGTACTGGCTCTCAAGTGATACTGGCGGAACACACCTACTGGTATGTGGCGACAGCTTTTCAAACTTGAAGGTGGCAGCTACCCAGGCGCTACCACCATGCTTTGGTTTCCGCACGATGTTTTCCTTTACCGAAAGTTCATGCTGATTTTAAAGTTGGATAGGAGGATATGAACCCGCGTCCACTGACGCGGAATCCGGCCGTACTACGCCGTCATCGCTTTCTAAAACTACACTACACTAACTGTGGTCTGAGTACGAGTGCAGATATAGCCTTTGCGTAGGGGGACATTTTATTTAACTACCCTCATTTGATGTTTGTATCTATTTCTCATAATCAGTTTCATCACACGTTACTAACTGCGATACCGTTATACTGAGAACAAAAAAAGTAGTCCTACCAAAAATCAGGTTAAGACTCTTTTTAAAGTTAGTTATATATTTTGAAATTTAAAAAATATATAAATTGTTATCCCCTAGCACCAAGATGAAACAACCTTTTTTATTTGTTTACACAATATTTACACAAAGTTAAGCTAAATATTGGTTTATAAGATAAACTTATAAGCCATGATAATCAAAATAGGTATTATTTTATTTATTTCAATGAATTTAACTTTATATGTAGGTACTTCAAAGGTTTCAAAGTAAATAAATAAAGATAAACAAATCATGAAAAAGGTTTTATATGACCTATTTCTCTTTGAAAATCAAAGTATTTCTAGTTACCAAAATAAAAGTCTGTATCAAAATATTATCATTTGGACCCTCGTTTATTTTTGTTTGCCTTTTTTATTTTGTTTATTTTTAAACTATTTTTATTAATTATAAAAGTATATAGTAATTTATAGTAAGTTTTTTTTTCAGGTATTATTAGATAATGCTAAAACAGATGAGGATAAAGAAAAAATAAAAAGTGCATATGAAATGCTCATAGAACCAACTAAAATGGGAGACAGATTTAAGTTCATGGCATTTTATCCTTCATCAATGGCTGAAATTCTCGAAATGTATCCACCATTAGGTTTTTCAACAGTAAACACTAAAAAGTCTTAAATTAATTTGTTACAAATACATATAGTCATTTCTATTATTCGAAATATTATCTTATTTAATTGTTAACCTAAAAGGACTAAACGTTAATTGTAAAATTTAGAAATGTAAATAATGTTTTTAAGTAACCTTTATGTACATAAAACAAAAATAAAGAGTACAGTATTAATGGATTAAATTATTAAAATCCTATAACTTTAACAACATTTTTTTTTCTAAGGAACATAAATAAATCTCGTCCGAGTGAGGTATTTAATGTATTGCAGGGGGCGACGTGGTGCTTGCGAAAGCCACCCCGTGACGCCCCCATCCCAAATGCAGCGGACGGCCCCGGGGCGTTTTAGTGGGTATTTCCGGGCGCTTCACGCCCGGGTGAGTCCCACACTGGCACGGAGCTCGTCACTCCGTGGCCCCTTATCTATTGTATTGGGGGACTCTGATCCCTCAAATACAATAGATAAGGGTAGTGCGTAAATGAACCAAACCAAAATACAGCTGTTGTTTTCTTTTTGCCTTTTCAAAATACTCAATTTTCTTTTCCAATATTTTTATTTTATTTTTCATTTATTAGTGGTTCTAGTTTTTGTCCTTTTTTTCGAATACAGTCTCTATCATTTGGTCGAAAAGTAGTTTGAATTATCCCTGCATTTTTTTTGTGAGTTTTCTTTTTGTTCCACTGGCATCATTGACGTGTATTTGGCGTTTAATGTTATTATTTTTCTGTGCTATGACATTTGTTGGCACTACCGTCAAATGTCAATGTCAATGACGTAAGACCATGGACATATTGTACCATGTATTGTACCATAGACATTTAGTATTATAAGTCCATGCGTAAGACTCACTTTCTTATAACCTCATAATAATATCCGTAGGTACATTGTACTCAAAAACAATTTCCATCTTTACTCTATGCTTGCATCATAGACAAAATGTAAATTCTCTGCACTGCAGATGGCAGATATGTCAATGGTATTTCTGACTATTGTTTTCATCTTTATAAACTATTACAAATAATTGTGAAATGACTTGTAATGTGTCTAAAACTATAATCTAAAAGTCATTTGTGCAGTTAGTGTTGAATATTATTTAAAATAATAATTTTGTCCTTTTACACCAAATTGTGATCAAATGTCAAAATATTTGTGGATTCATGCCAGAGGAGAAATCGTACTTTAGTGAAAAATTGTGATGAACGTAATTACGTTACACTGGAATATTCTAAACACAACCAAAGCTTGATCATCGTTTATTGTTACATGAAAAAACGATTTGAGATTGTCAGTTGCATGAGTCTACATATTTCGACCGAGTGAAGGTAACTTTTGTTCTTTTTATCTTTTGTTGTGAGTATTGCAATTTGTCGTATGTGCCATCATATGCTTAGTGTTGTTTTTATTTTGTCATTGATGAAAAACTTTTTGTGCGAAAATCCAAAATGACCCACTAAATGAGATGGTGGTAAATACGTCGTCATTACGAAGTTATTCAGATTTCCTATTTATCTCCTTTGTCCTAAAGCATGCTGTTATCAGATTACGAGTGATGATAATCGTAATCAGTTCACATGCCTAATTGAATTTAGTTTGTCTGTAAAATTGTAATATTTTGGTTTAGTAAATATTTGGAGAGTGAAATTATAATTTATATTTTTGACCTTATATTAGTTAATAACAAGTGATCCTGTAAATATCGTATTATCATTATGATTATATATAAGTATATACTTTGTAAACAAATTGTAGGCTTATCTGCACTCCTAATGTTTTGTTTATATTTCTTTATTACATAGAAATACAAGGTTAGATTCTCATTTGTATTAATCAGTTTTATAACTACTAGTTACAGTTTTGCAAATTATCATTCAGTTCAGCTAATCACTGGTGGACCTATATAGTAAATGTTTTATTGGTTATATTACTAAAGATAGGGGTAAGAATTTTGATTACTATTACTGTACAAGAGAAGTAAAAAATGTCTAGAATTCTTAAATGGTGTTTTATCTATACTAATAAATAAAATTGAAGTATCTGTTTGTTAAAAATTAAAACTCATGAAATTAAGAATAAAATCTGATTCAATGCACAGTTTTACTGGCAGGTTTTTGAATATTATGATAAATATATTTGCTTAATTTTAGTAGCAAAAAAATATTTGGAACATAATTAAGGTTAAATTAAATATATGAAACATGGATGTAGCCACGGGCACAGTTAGTATGATATCTATAGATATAAAGATAATATTAACAGTACAAAATTTTAGCACAAAAATATTTCAGTAGAAGATGAAGATAAGGCAATGTTTTAATTTTTTATAAATCTTTTGTTTTATTGAAATTGTTCAATCTTGAAGAAATTAACATTACATAACTACTTAGCAAACAATGAATCTTGAATATATTTGCACAAACATTGTAATGGTTAGATAGATTTATTTGTATATATTGTTGTTTTAACTGCAGATTTGAAACTGACCATTCTTGTTTGAATTGAAAGACTATTGAATAAATTTTGAATATAAAAATATACAGCTTACATTGTTAGAAATTGAATGATTAATAATTATATGTTACTTTGTTAATACTTACTTAACTGGTTAAGCACCAACCTGGCGTTTACTACAGCTTCCAATTGTTTTCCTATTGTAATTTTTATTGTTATTTAAGCTTTTAATAAAAAAATAATTAAATAATAAAAAGTGTTTTATGAAACCAAAATAAAACAATTTCAAATGTTAGCTTTTTAAATTAAAGTGTAACTAAATTCATTTAACAAAAAAATAATTTTATATTAATCATACACATATATGATTAAAACATGAAAATTGCTGAATATGTCAATTTATTAGAAATGAAATAACAAGTTACTGACATTGTTACTCATGCTTACTTCATGCTACCACCTGTATAAACTCTGTATATAAATGTACTCTATATATAATAATTAAATTATCTCTCTAAATTGAGTATTTTAATAAAGTATTATTTAATTTTTTTGTTACTTACTACTTAACTATCACCAAACCTCATGGAAAAAGAAAATATTGTAATTGTAATTGTGACATTTGTTTTATTATCCATTTGTACTGATATTTTACACAATAAAAACAGTGTAGTGGAAAATATGGAATGCTTAGTAGTTCTATTACACACTAAAAAGTGTGTACTGTGTATAACTTAACAATAACATATTATTGAATGTTAAATATCTAAAAATATAAAAAGCTAGTTCTTTAATAGAGGCCTTTCGATGCCTTAGACTTTTCGTTTTTTTAATCTAAATAATACCAATTCTTACTTTATCAAGAAGAAGGTAAGAGCTTTCTTTTACTATTTCTAACATGGAGGAAGGGAGAATAAAGCAAGAATTGGTATTATTTTGATTAAAAAAAACGAAAAGTAAATAAATAAAGTCATCATTCAGACACCACATACCCACATATCATAGATCTCTTGCCTCAAATCGTCGATGTATATGTTTATATGATTACATAGGTCATGTAAGGAATCTTTTTTTTATTATTATTATTAAACAAAAAATGTAGGGCTTAGCTAGTTTCAAAATTCTGTGGTTTTTTTAATATATAGGTAATGGCAAGGCTGAGGTCCGTACAACTTCAGGAACCTTTTTTGCGGCTGAGTGACTCAACACTCGCCCCCAAAGTCACGGTGAAGCTTCCGGTTAACAGAATTAGCTAGTTAGCAAAAAAAAGAAGTATATGTTATACTTGAACAGGCCCCTACAGAAAATATGAAGTGATTTTATAATGCTATTTTTGTATATTAATGTGCTACAGTGATTGGTGAACATCAAGATGAGTACTCCTCCGCCAATGGAGCTGGAAGTAGAGGTCAGTGACGAGTCGGAGGAGCCTGGAACTAACACCATGATTATGGCTGACAGGTATTTGATTTCAATCTATGACAATCATTTTAAGCATAAACTTTATCAAATAAATGATGTTAATATAAAGTGGTTTTGATCTGTATCTATATAGGCAAAGGTAAAAAAAACTAGGCATCAATGGGGACTGAGGACAATAGTACATAATTATATCAAAAAGGTCTACCCATATTTTATTGTACTGCATAGAAAGTATTTCTCTAAATCCTTACATCATTTCTTATTATAATAATTTCTTTTTGTTTGTTTGTTACTTAAGTAGTTGACTTGTAACTTGAAATTGGAGAACCACTAAACTGATTTATATCATTCTATTTTTTAATAGTAGGGCATTTTCTAAAAGCGACGCAGTGCTTGCGAAAGCCACCCCGTGTCGCCCCCATCCCAAATGCGGCGAACGGGGGGGGCGAACCCTTTTAGTGGGTATTTCCGAGCGCTTCACGCCTGGGTGAGTCCCACACTGGCACGGAGCTCGTCCCTCCGTGCCCTCTTATCCATTGCATTGGGGGACTTCGGTCTCACTAATGCAATGGGTAAGGGTAGTGCGTAAATGCATTTCCTGCCGTCAAAACAAAAAAAAAGGAAAAAAAAAAAAAAAAAAAAAGGGCATTTTCTAATGATGCCCATCTGGGTAGCTACCACCCTGAAACCTTTGTAAACCTGTCGCCAAATACCAATAGGTGTGCTCCGGCAGTATCACTTGAGAACCAGTATCTCTAGGCTTAGTGTGTTTACCATCCTGGACCACACCGTCACTTAAGATCAAGTGAGATTGTGGTCAATGCACTGAGCCTATACCATATAAAAAAAAATAATTTGTAGACATTCTTTAGCCAGATTTTAGTGTATATATTTTGTTGGATTTGATAGTATAAATTAATATGAAAAAAAAAAATCATGATTATACATAAATGACTACTACTGTGTTTTGTACTATACATACATGATTTAAAAAAAAGGAAATCAATTCAATAGTTCTCAATATAAAGAAACGAACGGAATCTTATTAAAAACATCTTATTAGATTCCGTTAAGTCATGTCGACAAAATGGGATTGAGAGTTCGTATAACTTTTTATTTTATTTTGTATAAGCTTCAGCTCTTTGACCACAGTCATATTTGATGTTAAATGTCGATTAAGATCTAGGAACAATACATAGGCAACATAACGATAGACGTGCTTGGCCACAGATTTTCTAACTTGACTATGGTAGCTAGGCAGACGGTAATTATAAAATGTCTTATCACCATGCTGTGGCTAGGCTTAAAGACGATATGACGGTTAATCGAAGTCTTATTATAGATTAGGTTAGGTGGAGTCGAATCTACGTCAATCGACACGGAATCCGATCGTAACACCTCCGTGCCATCAACGCTTCAAGATCGTCTAAGATATCTATTTTTGATTTCATGTTCTGAGGATTTTATTTTTAGAAGTCGATTTGTTCTATATAATAAAATAGCTGTTCCCGTGGGTCCTCCCGCGTATCATTTTTTCTATTTCTCACAATTATTCACTGCGTAATATACTTTTACGTAATATACTGCCTCGGTGGCGCAGTTGTATTACGGTACGACTGTCGTTCTGAGGTCTCGGGTTCGATCTCCAGGTCGGGTCAAGTGATATTGGGTTTTTCTACTCGGTATCATCCCGGAGTCTGGAATTTGTACCTGATATGGCGACAGGTTCGCCCCCTGATACATTCGGGACGGAACTAAGCTCGGCGAAACGTGGGTCGTGTAGTTCGCTATTTCACCTTTGCCTAACCCTTCGGGGATAACAAACATGAGCTTATGTTATATTGAGTAACATACTTTTTAAATAATCATTACCACCAAAATTATTTTGGTACTAACAGTAAGTAAAGATATTTCTCACAAATCCACTTGCATTGAATCTAATTTTGTTTAAATTTTATGAGTTTTAATTTTTTTTACGCAGAACCCTAATTATATTCCAAAAATGAATGAAGGCCTGTTATGCTCCTTAACTTCAGCAAAAAATCCCGACAAAAACAATTTCAAATATTGTTATAGATATCTTTACATTCGTATTTATTTAGTAAAAAGTTATTTGGATATTACAAGTAGACACTTCAGTTTTATTTATTTGTGTAGATTGGTGCACGATGTGTAAACACTGTGTATTTAAAATACAGCGAAAATACATATTTACGATTTTCAAACATTCTCAGTTTTTGCAGTTTATTGTTCTCTTTTGCCTTTTTATATTTTGCTGCTACAAGGATATATTACATGCATTCATCTTTCTTCAGTATTTTTGAAAAATCCATATTGCTTAATCTATTTGGGCTCTGAAAAGGTGATTATGAACATCAAAAAACTACCACCAGTTCGGAAAACAGCCTAGTTGAAAAGAGCCTGTAATAAACTCGGTCTGGTTTTTTTTTAAATAAAATTCTTGTACGTATAAATTATATCATACAGTTCATAATTACATACAGTTTTAGCGGAAGCACAGAGGGGTGTGTCAATTCTCCCGTGTATCGTTCACGTGATAATCTACCCTATAATAACCTTTCGACATTAAAAGCTGCTTAAGAAAGAAATTGGAACAATGGTCAATTGACATAATAAAGTAATGTAATACATAAAGAACATCTATTCAAAATATATTTTATTTTTATGATAAAAAAAATCATACAATCAGAATGATCTAAAGGACCGTCACTATCACTAGTCAAGTTCAAGCATGTTACCTTCATTTTTTACGTACTTGTGTGTCCAAAGTACAATATCATGTCTCTACATTAATAACTTCCTTTTTGAACTACATTTTTTCTATTCGAATTTGATAATTCTTTCTTGAGATTTTGTTTCTCGAAGTTATCCAATTTTACAGTATTTCTCTTGGTGCCTATTTTCCCAGGGTTCTAATTTTATTGGGAAGTAACTGCAGCAACGATCGCTACCTTCGTGATTCTAATAACGGTTTTATCGGAAATATCTGCCACAGACAAAATAAATAAAATAATCATTAGCAGGTAACAATAATTATATAATGTAATGGTTGTACAGATAGCGAGAAGTAGCATATTAATTTGAAATAAGGTAAGTATTGGTCCGGTGGAATACAATCATCTCTTAAAGTTTCTTTTCCCCTTCCGCCCCTACTACTTTTTTCTTACTACTTTCTGGATAGATAGTAATTATCGTTCTTATGTCCCTAATACAAAATTTGTACTAAAAAAGTAAAACGTATTTGTCAAATTATACGGAGTTTAAATATAAAGGTATGGCAACTCGACTTTACCAGCCTGTCATGTCAACACACAAGACCGTCCTCGATTCAATGGAATAATCGTAGATTTGTTTGCTCTTTTCTTTCACAAAAAGCACGAACCTTCAATACAATTTCTCTTGTATTACTTTTAAACGTCTGTAACATGATTAAATCAATAAAAAACCCTAATTTCTACTCAAAAATCGAAGCGCTTGGATTTTATAGAATCGATTAACTATTCAATGACGGTCTGTAGTGCCAACATAAAGGAAAGGGAGTCAAGGGACAAGTTATAGTGAACGGACTATAGACAGAATATTAACTTTTGAGGTTTTACTTTCAGCAATTGACAGTGAAAAGCAAACAAAATTGTTAGCGTTTTTTTATGAATTATAGTCGAATTTCGATCACGGACGAGCACTCGTTTTTATTAATATTCTAATTTTTTACTTAAATGAAAAATATATCCTCTATGGTGTATTTAATTTAGTAGTACGATCCGAAATGTTTAAAGTTATAGAAAATTTTGTTTATCCGATTTATCTATCCTGGTAGTTTGTTATTTCGTGGTTTAAAAATTTTATGCTCAACCAAAAATATTTTTTTTATAGTCTCACACTCAATCTTATTACATTAATTTTAAACGTGATAGATTTTAGAACGACCTGCACGGGAATAGAACCGTGGCCCAGCATACAGTTGGCAAACTATCAAATGGGTCGGTGTATGTTTTTGATTCAGAATGTTTTACGTAAAGTTCGATGACTTAAATATATCACGGCGAAGTTACGCCGCACGCGGGGAGGGGATGATACCGGCCGTGTGTGTTGTTATAGCTGTTTTTTTTGCGACAATACCTTCTGTTGCCTTTTGTGAGATCATAGATTAATAATAACTACCTGTCTTCCCGCGGCTACGCCCGCGTTTCATATATTCCTCACTGCGTTTTAATTTTTTTATACGGAACGCTAATTATTTTCCTACTAAATTTAGTACTAAGATAAACTAAAAATATTTCTCATAAATTATAGCACTTGCCCGTAAAACTGTACATTTATGTAGATTTCATTAAAATTTTTATGAGTTTTTTTTTTTACGCGGAACCCTAAATCATTACGAAAAATAAAAGTACCCTAAATTATCCAGAGTAACTTTAACTATCTACCAAAAAAAGTCCCGTTCTAAATCGGTCCAGCCGTTCCGGAGATTACCCATTACAAACAGACAGACAGAAAATAATTTTAAATTGTGTTGTTGTTATAGGTATCATATATACATTCATATCTATTTAGTAAAAACATTTACATTACAAAAAGACACTTCAATTTTATTTATTAGTACAGATAACCTCATTAACCAGTTATATCGGTACCTAGTTAGTTATTTACGTATCACAAAGTACCAGATGCTTCCCCTAGTGAAATACTTATTATCAAAATCTCTTTATCCAATTTGGGCCGTAAAAGGCCATAAACGTCAAAAAACGACCAATGTTTCGGAAAAAAACCCAGTCGAGAAGAGCCGGCAAAAAACTCGATCTGGATTTTTAGTTATAATATAAATGAAACAATCATAATATAATAATAAACGGTTATAGCGAAAGCACAGAGAGGGGTGTCGTTTTCAGAGATCAATATCGTTCACGTAATCCACCCTATGTCTAACCTTTGGACATTATAATTTGCTTAACTTATTATCAGGTAAATCGCTAATGCGGTCTGAAACCATATCGTAGAACCTTTTTTTATAGTAGGTAATGCCTTTAAGTATCCTCCCTCCCATCTCTAATCTGGGAGTAGAGGCTTCCACTAAATACCCACTTCACCTAACGCCGCCTCCCTGGAGTGACATGGGTTTAATCGAGCACATTCAGCGTCGCTCCAGCGCGGCGGCAGGCCCGAATCGGACCACGTCTCTTATACACGGTATTCTAAGATACAAAGCCTGGACCACATTGTCACTTAACTTCAGATGAACTCGAGGTCAAAGGCTATTAAAAACTCAAATCAATATATTAATTTTTAGTCAAATTCAATTCAATTACTTTAAAGGATTAAATACAAAATATTGAAATGAAATGTCAAGACTACGATACTCGTATTACGTATATAGATAATTCGTTTTACAATTTCCGTCATTTAAGGACTAATATACAAAATAATATGTAACATGCGATACCGGCTAATAGCAGCACCTCCCGTATCTTCTCGTGTGTGTAGTAAAAGACGACTAAGGGATAAACCAGGGGATATGGAGCAGCATCCTCTGAGCACCACAATCACCTTACTACGATCGCTAAGCGTAGTGATTGTGGGAATCACCTTATTGGAGGAGACCTACATATGTCCAACAGTGGACGTCTTATGGTTCAATGAATAAATACAAAATAATGATAGGTAGATAAATATAATCGCTATGTAAATTAGATTGAACAAATCTAAACGTTTACCTTTTAATTTCAACAGTTTTGGTCAATATAAAAGAGTTTTATACCCATTTTAGATCTCAAAAATGCTTACTTAAAGATAACAAAAAATAAAGCGGTTTATATTTTTTAAATATCTAATGAATATTATGTCCTTTATAAAATTGACGCAATGTTGTATTTTCTTTCAAGTATTTAGCCGTAATTTCGACCTATTATTATTTCATTTGAGATTTATTTTCAAATGTAAATGATAATAAAATAATCAGCATGTTTATTTAAAAATGAGAAATCATATTGTTTTCCTTGTCATATAATCGATTGACATTGTCCTTTGGCAATAATTTTCTTATCTACATAAATTATCGGCATAGGGAGGCCCTTCTTTTATCATAGATTTTATCGTACAGAGCATAATCCCTTGTATCACTGTATCGATTTACTTGCAATAGAATAAGATTAAAAGTATTGTCAACAAAACAATTATTAGGGATAAAACGATAAATGCTTTTTTTTTATATTATATCGATATTCAGTAATATTTAAAAATCTTAGAACGTATTTTAGTACGTTTATATAGCGTTTTAGTACGTATAGCTAATCACATGGCTCCTACAGGAATATTAGGTACTAGCTGTGTGCCCGCGGTTGCGCCTGCGTTTTAGAAGTTCTTCAATGCGTTTTAATTTGTTAACCCTAATTATTTTCCTAAAAAAAATAGTGTTAAGATAAACTAAAAACGTTTTCTCCATAAATGCAAACATTTTCCCATAAAATTGTGCAATAATTCGGATTTTGTTCAATTTTTTGTGAGTTTTAATTTTTTTGTACGCAAAACCCTAATTATTTTTGTAAATCAGAAGTACCATAAGTTACGCGAAGTAACTTTAGCTATCTACCAAAAAAAGTCCCGTCAAAATAGATTAAGCCGTTCCGGAGACTACCCGTAACAGATAGACATAAATTTTAAAAATTCTGTTATTGGTATAGAGATCGTATATACATTAATCTGTATTTAGTCAAAAAGTGTTGTTTTGATATTACAAACAGACACTTCCATTTATTTACTAGTATAGATTTGGGGGACGTTCAAGTGTGAAACTTTTTTGACTCTCCCCACCTCCTCAGCAATAGTAAGCGTAGTCCTTAAACCCCATTTCTATAATAACGTAGGCACTGGGATAATTTTGAAAAAAAAAAGTAAATACTTAAAAATTGCTTACGTAATCACTATTCAGACCCCTCGTCTCCCATGCCATGAAAAATAAGCAAAACATAGACCTTCGTACGCAATTTGTTCTTACGTAATTCTTGAGCAACTTATAATATTTTTCCTTTGCAGCAGAAATAGATAAGAATAGATATTTTGTCAATCATAATATAGTAAGTTTTATACAACATATTATAGAATTTATTTTGGACTGTTGACTAATTAATGTTTAAATAGACTGGGCGTTGCGTAGTATTTAGGCAAGAATATTCTAGCTTAGTTCAATGTCACGTAAAAACGTCCATAATAGAAACGAAATTTAAATTAAAAAAAACTGTTATCCACAAAAATATGCTTTACGTGACGAATGTTGCAGAATATGCAATTTATTTACGCATACTGAAAATGGTCACCAATGATCTTGCATGTCTATATAACACTTTTAGGATTATCTGTATGTCTATTTATTACCTGATTTCGACTTTGAAGCTTTTCTGTACTACCCAGAGAACAAGAGACCGCATCATTCAAGTTGAGCTCAATTTTGGTATTTTTTTACGTGGGGAAATGTCTTATAAAATGCTCCGGCCAGCGAAGATTGGATTGTGTCAGATTCTAACTGACTATTTGGCGAGACAGTAGGCACTGATTTCACATTAGATTTGCTCACGAGAAAGAAAATTAGATTTCTAAATTTCGGTCTAGTAATGACATAAAAATACATATTATTTATTAAGATAAAATATTCAGAGAGGATGTATGAAGGGATAAAATGAATGACAGGAAAGGGGTGAAAGTATAAAAAACTGGTTTTCAATATCCTTTGTTTGTTATTAGTACTAATTTGTATTTTATTTAGTGCATGAATATTATATGACCATCATTTTTTTGCTTAGAATATTTAATACAGACGATTGCATCATTTTTAGAAATAGCAATTATAAATTCTATTTTGAAGAGTCGCTAAATAAAAACTGCTTATTAAATTATTATATCGATAACACGTAAACAATATTGAAAACTCTAGTTTTCCATTTCTAGTTTCGATATCAAAATCATGTACACTCATTGTTTGTTAGTAGTAATTGTAGTATTAATACAGTTTGTGTTTATTTTAGACGTAATTTATTGTAATATTAATTGTCTTTGTTAACTCTTTTTTTTGTTGTAATTAACTATACAAAACAAAAGAGCATAAAATATCACGAATTACTTATAAATTAATTTTTCATTTCGTGATAATATATATTTAGTAATAATATAACAAATTGTTTTTTTTTAATATTGATTGAAGTGTAAAAGTTTGAAAAATTATGTTTATACAAAACTTGATGAAGTTGTGCTGTTGTGATCGTGAAGTTTATAAGGATGATAAATGGACGGTGTCGTGTGAGCCTGAATCTGTTTTCAAAACTAGAAAGTTAGTATATGACTCGCTCAATATATTAATCGCTGTATACACAACACTCTGGGCGTCCAGTGAAAATCAACGCTGGTGGACTCACCTCCTTCAGCATATATGCTGACTCGGCACCCTTTTGTAACACACACACACACACGCACGCACTCGCACGCATCACAGCCACACACACAGACAGACACGCACACACAGCCAGACACACACGCACACACAGAAGAGACACATACACACATTACGTTTTTGTTTTCTTGTTTTTTTTTTCTTATTCTTTTTTATTATTAATTTGTGATTTTCTTTGTTCCTATATTTATTGTACACTACCTGTGTGCCCGTGGCTGCACCCGCGTTTCCTATAATTTCTCACTACATAATTTACTTTTTAATTTTTTATACCATCAATACCTAATCTAATTGCTATTGATCAAAAAAAGTCCGGTCAAAATCTGTACAGCGGTTCCAGAGATTACCCCTTGCAAACAGACAGACAAAAAAAAATTAAAAATTGTATTTTTGGTATAGGTAATCGGATATATATTCATATCTATTTAGTAAAAAAAATATTTTGACATTACAAACAGACACTTCAATTTTATTTATTAGTATAGAAGTGTGTAAAAATTAAATTTATTTTCTTTCTAAAAATGATAAGTCGAAAATAGATAGATTTTTAGATTAAAATTGATTAGGATTGGTATGTAGCTAACTTGTGATAAATTAAGGTGCGTCGTGTTCCGGGATCAGCGAGTTTGTATCCAGAGCTATACCTAGAGGCTTTGGCCGTTGTCGATATAGTCCTTTATGATGATGGTGACTGTCGATAGATTCATATCTATAGGGGTCTTTTTTTCGTTTCGTTGAACTGTACTTAATTTGACAACAGATGAAGTGCTGTATATAAATAATATATCTTCGTATTAGGGTTAAAGTGTTCAATACATCGAATTACGACAAGTACTAGTTGTGCCTGGTTGCTTGAATTATTAAATTATGGCTAGCGCCTTTTTTTTTTATAACTTATTTAATTTAATGATAAGAATGTTAAAAAGCACACGGTATAGGTTGTTTTGTGAAGTTTTTCTTTATTATTCAGATTACTTTTCTTGTATGTTAATAGATACTATTTAATGTAACAAAATATTTACTAAAACCTGACCGTATAACAAACCTAGGAATTGAAATCGGTTTATCGAGCTATAAGCCAACAAACGGACAGACGGACACAAAGACGTTGCATTTTATATAATGTAATAATGTAAAGATGCAGGTCTTTAGAGTAGGTTATTGGTGTATTTTATTAATAATATACAAAGCGATTTTTTTTTCAATACCAGACAATTCATTCCGCCATTCACTGAGATATATCTCAAGACATATTAAAATGATATTAAAAAATGATACATTTTACGATGACTGACTATAGTATCAGTCTGATGGGGCCAAAGGGTTCTCGAATGGCTGCCACGTACTGGAAGACGTAGCGTGGGTAGGCCTCCCACAAGGAGGACTAACTACTTGGTGAAGGTCACGGGAGTCCGCTGGATGCGGGTGGCGCAAGACCGGTCGTCGTGGAGGTCTTTGGGTGAGACCTATGTCCAGCAGTGGACGTCTTTCGCTTGAATGGATGGATGGACTATAGTTATGACCTGAATATAACCTACGAGTCTGTTCTCGTAAGAGTAAATAAATAAATAACTTTTATACTTTAATAATAGAAGTTTAATCAACAACAGCTGCTTTGAACAAAGCCGGTTTTATTTTTAAGAATATTTTTTCAAATGAGAACACTGAACACGTCTATTTATTTTAGATGTTCTAGATTTTCTCGCACGGTTTGTGACGTCATAGCGTGAATAAAGCCTGTGCTAAAAATGTCTTTGTTTTCCTAAATTTACAAGCGCTAGAGACGCGGCCGCTATGCTGTACAAGCATCAGTGCTTTGGGTCATGGTCGTTTAAAAATTTCGCTTTACGAATACTTGAAGTATGAATAGTGATGTAATGGTTTACATATTTTGGGACTATTGCTTGAAGTTGCGGTATCGCTTCGTTTTCTTTCTATAATTTTACATTTACCATCCATCCATCCATCCATTCAACCATAAGACGTCCACTGCTGAACGTATGTCTCCTCCAATAATGGGGAATTGCCATAATCGCCACGTTTGGTAGGCGTGTTGGGGAATGTAGTCAGGTGTTTGTGGTACTCAGAGGATGCTGCTGCCCATCCCCTGGTTTATATTTCGTTAGACGCCTTTTATGACACCAATGGAAGATATGGAGTGATACTATTCTTAGCCGGCACCATTAATTAAATTAAATTAATTATTCGATAAACTCGACTTTCATATAGATTTGAGCTTGTCTTCTTTCATTTAACATATATGATAAAAAATAGACACTGTTCAAGCATAAACATGAGCGAGGTCTATGCTTCGCTTATTTTTGACTAGCTGAGGGCCTGCGGGCTCGTTCGCTTTACATGGAACCCTAATTATTATCCTAAATTTTTTTGTTACTAAGATAAAGTAAATATATTTCTAATAAATTAAACACTTGCCCGTAAAATTGACCTCAGTGGTGTTTTGTCCAAAATTTTTGTGTTTTATGTTTTTATGTGAAACTCTAATGAATTTCCTGAAATTATTTTTGCTACTAACAGAAAGCAAAAATACTTCTCCCAAATTCAAATATCTGCCAGTAAAACTGTGCATGAAATCGGATTTTATTCACAATTTTATTGGGTTTTTAATTTTATACGCTGAACCATAATTATTTTGGAAAACTTAAAGTAGCCCAAGTTACGCGGGGTAACTTCAGTTACCGTCAAAATTGGTCTAGCCGCTCCGGAGATTAGCCGGATCAAACAGAGGAACAGACAAAAATGTAAAAAAAAATGCGTTTTTGGTACAGGCATCGTATATACCATTCATATCTAGTGAGTAAAAAGTTGCTATTTTGATATTACGAACAAAGGCTTCAATTTTATTTATTTGGGTAGATAAGTTTCCAAAAAAATCCATGCATATTAGCGATATAACTTCTTTAGATGCAGACCATGGGTGACTAATTAGTCTTTTTTATTCAAATAAATATAAAAAAAATATTTCTTTAAACGTGATTTGACATTCCTGTTATATATTACATATACTGATGATGCGTCTATTAATGACCATGTAACTTGACCGATTAAGGTCATATTCACATAATTTATACTGAAGTATGAAACCTAAATCCGATAGGATGCTCTATTGTCTAGTTATTATACTCTGTGGTTGCGCAAACTAATCGCACCACTCACCGGAAAAAGTAGAACATCGGCCGAACCAGCTACAAGATTATTATGTAATTTCTAAAGTAATAATTTCCAAAGTACGTAGAGATTAGCTAGGATAACATTTTGTGGAATATTTTACTTAGGTCACGAGTAAACCGAGGTACGTGCCACTTTGGTGCTCTTGTGATAGTTTTCCTGCTAAGAGCCTTCAGAGGATAACCTAGCGGCATTTATTCCATACAAACGTAGTTCTCTGTTTCCTCCCTGGATATTAGCATTATGGTAAATATTTGTATACCAAAAAATATATATCCACCACCGCAATACCTGTACGTTTTTTTTTTTTTTTTTTTTCCAATTAGTTATTGTAAAAACTAGGAAACCCTTTGAAAATGAACAAATGCTCGATTTTTACCTTCATTTTCAGACGTTCGTCAAACAGATTTAATGAATAAAATTTTTATTCTATAACTGAAAGAAAATTAAAAATCGGTAGAGTTATGGAGGAGGAAAAAGGGTACTACGAAGTGATGTTTTCATCTATTTTGCATACGGTAAAATCAGCCCTAGCTGCAGTTGTCCCTTTCGTGTTTATATAACTCTTTCTTCGGGGCACAACGCGATAGCAATAGATTTCTGAAATACCTAGTTTTCCAATTTGTCGCCGAACGCATGCATGACCTCTTAAGCGCTCAGCCATAGTTTGGTGAAGATCGGAAGGGCATTGACCCCTTCCGGTCACACCACTAGTCAGTTCGAAGCAAATAAAAAGTAATTTATCTATATTCACGGCTAACGATTGTTTTCGAAGTAGATGTCCTTTTAGGTACAAATTAGCTTAACGATATTGCGATCTCTTTGACTTTTAAATATCTTTTCTGATCGACGAAATTTCTAGCTCAATATTTTAATTGCCTAAAGTCATTACTGAGTAAGTAGGGTCGTTCTTGTTTGTTTCTCTTATTTAGTTATTAAAAATTTGCATTTTACATTTCGAAGTTCTTAATACATTAATATAATACAGTAATAAATTAATACAGGGGTTACCAATCTTTTTCAGTCTGTGGCTCGCATGCATGTTTACTATTTTGTCTCGGGGCCTTAACTTATCTAGGTGGTCGAAATATATAGATACAATTATACTAGTTGGGTATATAGGCACAAAAATTAAAACATCCACAGGATATTATAAATCTAAACTGTTCATTTATAAGCATATAAAATTAACATTAATAAGAATGTTTATTTTGTATCTGCGAACAAGTGTTTGATTTCGGAGAATGGTAAATAGAATCGGTTTACGGCGCACTTCCTCATTTTCTACGGCGCACCAGGGCGCACACTTTTCCCGTATCGTCCCCATCCTAAATGCGGCGGGCGGCCCCGGGGGTTTAGTGGGTATTTCCGATGCTTCTCGTCGGGTGAGTCCCACACTGGTGTGGAGACGTCCCTCCACATCCCCTTACCTATTGCATTGGGGGGACTTGATCCTCCTAATGCAATTGGTAAGGGTAGAGCGTAAATGCATTCCCCTCGTCAAAAAAAAGGGCGCACACTTTGGGAACCTTTGCATTAATACGACCATGTTTAATTTTCATAACTTTTTACACTACACACTCTATAGATTAAATTAAAGGCTCAGGATATATAAGACTTCATATTATATGGATCTCAATAATCGGCTAGAAAAAGATTAATACGAAACGACTGTATGTAATTGAGATGGACGTGTGGTATTTATTATAAGAATGGATAAAGTCAGGAATAAATACCTATATTACATGATGTTTGAAATCGGCGCCGCGCCGCTGGAAAAATGTTGAAAGGGAATCGTTTGTCGTGGTGATAAAATAGTAATGATAATGAATGTGGAAGGATGGAAAAATAGAGGAAGCCCAGAGTGTGGATTGAGTGTGTGAGTAAAAAAAAGAAGTAAATGATATGACAGCTGATAGCCATACAAGTAAGAGGAGAACGTACTGCGCCGAACCCAAGCAAGTTGAGAACGGGGCATGCGAATGATGATTAATATATATAGAAATACGTGGGTGGTCTGAAAAGTTTCCGACCTAGCAAAGATACAAGACATTTTTTCAGAATTATTTTTTTCATTTTTCAACATAGTGTCCTTGTAACTCTATACACTTGTCCCGGCGATGCTCCCATCTCTGTAACCCATCCAAATAGTACTCGGCATTTTTCACTGCAAAATAATTGTTCACGAAGGTGATTGCCTCTTCATTTGTCGAAAATCTCTGTCCTCCGAGCGAAATTTTTAGATGAGGGAACAAAAAGAAGTCGCTTGGGGCCAGATCTGGTGAGTAAGGCGAATGGACAAGCAGTTGAAACCGTAATTCGTGGATTTTCGCCATGGCAACCGCTGAGGTGTGAGACGGTGCGTTGTCTTGGTGAAACTGGATTTTTTTTCTGCAAATATGGCCGTTTTTTCCGCAAATTCTGCCTTCAGCTTATCAAGTAATGATGGGTAATATGCTCCTGTAATGATTTTTCCTTTTTGAATATAGTCGATCAAAATAACTCCATGACTATACCAAAAAATAGTCACCATCACTTTCCCAGCCGAAAAAACAGTTTTTTGCTTTTTTTGGAGCCGGTTCACCCTTTGCAGTCCACTGTTTGGACTGTATTTTTTGTTTCGGGCATATAATGGTGTATCCTAGTTTCATCTACAATAATTAATCGACGCCAAAACTCGGATTTGTTGCGTCTAAACTGCGCCAAAAGAGGTTGGAAATGTTTCATTCGAACACGTTTTTGGTCTAACGTGAGCAAACGCGGCACCCAACGCGCGGACAGTTTTCTTATGGCTAAATGTTGATTTAATATGTGACAAACGAGTTCTTTTGACATGTTCATAACCTCTGCTATCTCTCTCACTTTAATTCGGCGGTCGTCTAGCACCGTTTGATAAACTTTGGCGATGTTTTTGTCAGTAGTTGCAGTTTTTGGACATCCCGAACCTTCATCGTCTCCCAAGCTCTTACGGCCACGTTTAAATTCAGCTGCCCAAAATTTCATTGTGGTAAGTGATGGTGCAGAGTCCCCATACACAGAATCCAACTCATCTTTTATTTGCGTAGGCGTATTGCCTTTCAAAAACAAATATTTAATGACAGCTCGATACTCGATTTTCTCCATTATCATAAAAAAATACTCACATCAACTCATTCAAACGACTGTTACTTAACAACTGTGCGTCCAAAATGGCTGAAACTTTAGTGAATAACTGTCAACAGATGAACGACGAAATTCACTAGCTTTTGTTTATTAGTGCTGCCATCTTCATGTTGAGGTCGGAAACTTTTCAGACCACCCAGGTATATAATGTATTTTTGTGGTTTTTATTATTTACTGGATTTCATTAACATTCTTTTCAACCTTAACGACCTTTATTTATTCGTTACGAGATAAGAAACGTGTTCTTTTGTTTATTTATATTTTAGGTAATTAACTAAATGTAAACAAACAAAACCACATGACTTATCATAGAGGTGGACAACCTTTTATTACGATAATATTATGCGAAGATTATAAAGGTTTCGTTTTTCAGAATAGGTTTTCGCCACGTTTCAATTTGTTACATGTTTTCAATTATTTCAGAGTTTATCCGTAATGATAGCTTATATGAAAAAAATATAGACAATTGATTTTGTTGTCATAATCATCACACTTTAAGTCTGTTGATATCTTAATATAAGAAACTTCTGATGATTGGTTTTTGATGATGGAAAACTTTGCGGCAGTATTTATACAGTAAAATGTATTATTAAGTCGATTTGTAATGTTTTTCTTACTTTAAACAATTATTTTTTTATTCTCAGTAACGTAGATAATAAATCAATTTCATGCAATATATTATTCGTAATATGATAACGGAAAACGTGACAGATTAAGTGTATGTTTTTATCTAGTTATATGAATTAATTTTAATTATATATTTATTTTTATGACCAGTGATATAATAAAGTTAAATAATTGTGCTTATTCTATGCTGTCTGCGGACAAAAAAAATGAATAATATGTGTTTACGACGCTCTGCAACTTTCGTCTGTCATTGAATGAATGTATATAGGTAGAAAGTTCTAGAAACCAGTTTCATACGCACGTAAAGATGGAATTGTTTGTATTATTCATATTATGGATATTTTATTGTTAAATTTAGGTATTTTGTTTAAAGTTATACAAATTTATTCATGCCAATGAATAAATTAAAATAAATAAATAAATAAAAAAGAATGTCAATTTGTTTCGGCTAACTCTCGGAACGGCTGGCCCGATTTTGACGGAAACTCTTTTGATAGATATGGTTAAAATTTAATCATTTTAACCCTAATGGGTAACGCGTAAAAAAATTAGAACTCATGAAATAGTGATCATAATACGATTCAATAGCACCATCAGAACATTACTTTCCATTGATTATTTAAAAACTATATTACGCAGTGAAGATTATATGAAACGCAGGCGGAGTCGCGTGCGCACAGCTAGTCTAATATAAAAGACGTAAGACGTTTTGTTCGAGCAAATTATTGAATTCATTGGAACAATTTTTATCGATTTTCTTGTTGTTTCCTATAATACTATGAAGGACATGGTTTTTTTTTATAATTTTGCATAAGAAAATTTAGATAATAAAAAAAAATGATATAGAGGCTAAATGGGTGGAAGTGGGGATCCAGATTTATAAATGTAAACCGGGCAACGCCGGGTAGGAGAGATAGTAGAATTTGTAAGATATTTTGTTACATTGTAACATATCTGGGGCACTTGCCATAGTTTTAATCTTAATATTAATTGACTAAGTACTTTATCAGAGTATAAGATAATATCGAGTGCAAGAAATGGAGTAATAATGATGAAATATGTACATAGTTTACAGAAATAAAAATAAATATGTGTACCAGAAGGATAACTATATGGTAAAGCTATTTTTTAATATTCTGTTCATGGTAAAGTTTCGGGATACAAGTTGGGATGGCTTTGTAATAATAATTGCAAGTGATTGTGACTTTAATAATTATGGTGTTGTTTGAACACCAAGTCCATCGACGTAAGTCCGAATCTTATTCATCATCATCTTCCTACCCTCATCCCATTTTCATTTGGGGTCGGTGCAATATGTCTTGCTCTTCCGTTCTTTTCTATTTGCATTATCTCCGCATTCACTCCATTTCTAAAAAATGTCATCTGTCACACAATACATTCATCTTTTCTTTGGTCTATCCCTATCTCTATAACCGTCCACATTCATAGCCGATACCTTTCTTACAACATCCTCTTTCTTCCATGCGCATCACATGCCCATACCAGGATAGACGACTGCTCCTTAACTTTTCTAATAATTATCCTGAAATTTGACAAAGGAAATCATCAATATAAGCCATGATCTTTCGTGGTAACAAAAAAATTGACACCGATACTTAATACATTGATAACTATAATTCGATTTTTTATTTGAACCGACTAACGCTTTTCATCTGAAAGACCTTAACAGTTTCAATAGTACTTGGTATTTTTGAGGCGAACCTCTGTTTGGACGGTTAATGCTGCATACCATTAACCGCGGAAACTATTCTAGCTAAATAAAAACTATACATACATAACGTCACACCACTCTCCCATAAGGGTAGATTCCACTTGCTACTATCTTGACACACGTCCTTGGCTTCTTCTGCTTTCATAAGCACGTTCATACATGCTCTTCGGTTACGGCTACTTTTGATCGCGGCCTTTCTTTAGAACGTTTTCGATCTAGTCGAAATACATTCGCCTAGGACGAGCTTTACCAGATTGTCCAGACACACTCGCCTTGGAAATTTGTTGTTTTTTTTTAAATAATGCCAATGGTTACGTAATCAATGGAGCATCGAAAATGGCCAAAAATGTTACATGCATAACATCACGCCTCTCTCCCATAAGGGTAGGCCTGCTATGATCCTGATACACGTCTTTCGCTTCTTCTACTTTCATAAGCACGTTTATACATGCTCTCCAGTTACGGGTATTTGAAATAAAATTAAAGTGTTTGCTTGTAATGTCAAAAAACAATTTTTAACTAAGTACATGTGAATGTATATACGTCACCTATACCCATGTCGGTTTGTTACGGGTAATCTCCGGAGCGGCTGGACCCATTTTGTCGGGACTTTTTTTGGTGGATAGCTTAAGTTACTCTGCGTAACTTAGGGTACTTTTAGTTTTCGAAAATAATTAGGGTTCCGCGTAAAAAAATTGAATAAAATTCAATTCAATGCACAGTTTTTACGAACAAGTGTTTGAATTTATTAAAAATTCTCTACACAAACTTGTGAACTTCCTATATACGTTACGGTGTCAGTGGCGGCTCGCTAACGGGTTCAATGTCGATCCCAAGGTTCACCACACGTTAGTGATCAGGTAGTGATGACGAAACCGGAGCTGGCGATTGGCCAAAATACGAACATCGTACGTTGCATTGGAGAGACTGCACTTGCATGATTACTGTACCCAAAAATGTAGCCAAAAAATTACCCAAAAATGTATATATAGGTATTTTTTATAATATGCACAAAACAATGATGTGTGAAATCAACCACATAACTCACATAAACGGGATCCACCAATTGCTAAATTTTTAATATCAGTTATAACGACGATGAATGGACCATTATAATTCCGTCGCCATATCCGAAAGTCGGCATTATATTAGGTAGAAAGCATAAAAGAAAGAAAACCATATTTATTACCAAAGAAAAGTCCGCGCAATGTGCATATATCGCCTTATTTTTTCTTATAATACTATACATATTTTACAGATGTTTAAAATATAAACAATGTATTATTTCATTGTTCCAGTTTTAATTAAGTGTATTCTTACAAGAGCGGATCTATTGTTGTTTATAACTTATTACGACCCTGAATACAAGTTCTTAATGCCCGAATTCGTATTATTTTACTGATTGTCTGTGCTCCAATAAACTGGCGGCCCTATGCCCTTCAAGGGAGAGGTGATATATTTGAATTCATACTCTTGACATTATTTTCAATCACGTAAAATACCACCGAAAGTACATATTATAGACTATAAAGGCATATGAATGAAAAATAAGGACTACTTACATGGAAAACCAAAATCGCGCCAAGAACTGCAACAGCTGATCTCGTGAATGTAAACAAGATAATGAAGTTATACGATTCTATGAATGAATTTTATGTTTATTTTTGTTGATTCGGTCTTCGCTTGTAGACTCGGGTCCCAAGATCTGGAAGGGTTTTCTAGGAACTTAGCACAAATGATTAATTCGCTGTCATTAACATCCAAAGTTGCTATAGTCAACTTATAACTTTTAATTATTTAATATGTCGATTACCCATAAAAATGAGACAATAGGAAAACAATGGAAAGCTGGCTAAACACCAGGTTAATGCTCAAGGGATTAAGCAATTTTCTAAAAATTATGCTAATGTTTACCCTATGCTATTGCTGACAAGAGGGGGAGACAAAATTGTTTCAAACTTGCTTACCAATTCAATAAGCAAGGGTAAAACATAAAGATTGTTACCGAAGGTACTGTGTATTTTGGTTTCAGAGTTTCATGTAATTCAAAGATACTGGAAACATTTTATCGATGCTATAAAAGCTATAAGAACGTCTTATAAATTTAATTTGAAAAAAAAAAAAAAAAACAAAAAACTATGTTACTTAATATTCAAATTGTGTTTTTTTTTAATGACGTTCAAACTTTTTTGTATCTTCGAAATTTGTCATTACGATTCCCTGGTATTTAGGCTGGTGAAATGTTTTTTTTTCTGATGCTTATTTTTGAATCGGTGGCGTGAAAACTGGGGTAATGCTGATTTTTTATGACTCTGATTTGAAATTTGGCAATATAAATGTTTGTGTGAGTAATAGAACTTTGCTATGTAGGGCAGGCATTGGAGGAACGTTACAGTATATTTATTTATTACGAATGTTGTTTCTTTTCAAATATTTGTGTAGTAAATAACCATATTTTAAAATTACATGAAAACTGTTATACATATGCTCGTGTTTCCCATTTTCAAATAACTTTTTCAATTATTTCTGGCAAGGGAATACGAAACCCTAAAATATAAACACTTCTATAATTGATATTATCAAAATTAGAATTAAAATATTTTCTTTCAAAATCATTTCTTTGTATTACTTTGAGATCTTTGCTATGGAATTGTTCTGATTCTGAACGCAACGCAAAAACTTTGAACTGAACGTATTTTCGCGTAAATGCTAGTTATGTTTTGTGTCTGTATTTTTTTTTTAAATATAAATATACAGATCATCCACCGTGCCCCCGCGGCCTCGTGGCACCAGGCCAATTTACGACCAGTGTATTGTTTAGTTTAGCGGAATGATGTCGTGGATTTGACAGTGACACGTGCGCGTGCAATGGAATTAATTGTGGAAATTAATTATTCAGGAAGATTTCGCGCGTTTAGATTATCGAGAATTGATTTTAATTACATTTACTTTTTAAATATACCTAAACCTAGAGTTTTAATAAAAATATGAAAGATCTGTTTCAAATTGTTTATCTATAAACAAATAGCGGATATCCGTGTTAACGAGCAAAAATGTATTACTTATTTATATGTTATATTTAGGGAAAATAATATTCTTGTATTAAATTGACGAAATTAATTGCAATTTGATTTTTTTTAATGTTTGTATTGTATTGCCTGTACTAACTTATTTACTTTGATGCAAATTACTATTTGTTCAGAATATATTGAAAATATGAATTTAGGTTTTATTAAAATGAATTCATTTATTTACAAATCCTGTGAAATAAATTATTACATAGAGTTATCGCGTCGGGAGCATAAACGTCAAGTTATTTTATTACATTAAGGAACTAGCTGCGCCCGCGTTTCATATGTACTACAAAATTATCGATTTTTTTTTAAAATGTAATAGAACCTTCAACGAAGTATTAGAAAACATTAAAAAAATGAATAAAATCGGTAAAGCCGTTCTCAAGTTATAGCGTGACCAAGAGAAATAGGATTACTTTTTTATAATATACATATGTAGATTTTGTTGACATCTATCGAATTGGTTTTATATAATATTTCCAATAATCCATGAATACAGTTCGGTGTTTTAAGACTTCAAGTGTTATCATTTTATTCTATTATTGACATGCCGTTCGTAGTCAATCGATAAATGTCTGTGAAAAACAATGTTTTTTTACCAATGTATTTAGTATACTCGTAAAACTTTAGCGACAAGGAAGGAGACTGAATACTGAAATTTAATTTAGTTATAATTTCGTTTATCGTATCGCATATTCGTTTGTCTGTAAAAGTTCAACTTTTTCAAGGTTTTAGTAGGAATTACTACAACTTTTAGATTACATTGTAATAATAAATTCTATAAATTCAGTTATTAAGTTTTTCAGAAGAATAAAAAGTTTTGATAAAATTGTTTTTAACGAATTGAAATAAATATACTTGTCGATTTATAAAGTTTAGTAAAATACAAGTGAATTAGTGGATTTACATTTAATAGATAACATTTTACCAATTACTAAAATATTGATGTGCAATTTTAATAAACACAATTGTAACGCGATGATTGACGTAAAAGTAAAATAAAACGTTTCTAGAAACTTTCTTCATAAAGCAAACAGTGTCATTAATCGAATAACACGATCACATGCAGACAATATTATTATATCGAGTATAAATTAAGTTACACGTAAATTAAGCACAATGAGTGAAGACAACATCGCCGACAGGTTCACATTGGCAGCCCGTGCAATCGCAGCGGTTGAATTATGGCGGACAAAGATGCAGGAGGGGGTGCTCTCGATCACACATTTCCAGGATTACTGGAGGTTAACAGTTCCGAGCCTTTACGCACTGGACCAGAAAATAAATTGCATACGTTAGTAAATTTTAAAATCTATTCTATTAATAATAATAAATAAAATTAAAGTGTCTGTTTGTAATGTCAGATTTTTTTAGTAAATAGATATGAATGTATATACGATACCTATCACAAAAATATATATTTTTAAATTGTTGTCTGTCTGTTTGTTCCGGGTAATCTCTGGAACGGTTTGACGGATTTCGACGGGATTTTTGTTGGTAGATAGCTGAAGTTACTCCGGGTAACTTAAGTTACTTTTAATTTTCGAAAATAATTAGGGTTATTGGGAAACTTTTGTCTTTATATCTCTGTTAAAATACTGAATAATAATTTCTCAGTTAAGAATAAGATTGTTTCATACACCTCATAACCTTGTGGATTAAATAAATAACAAGCCTGAGTGATTATTCCTGTAATAAATTTTGAAAATTTAAATTTGCATTTACATTAGCCAGTTATCTATTAGAAATATTATTTATTAATTATTAAAGAAATTTAAGATTTGTGGGAACACATTTATGTATTTTGTATTGTTTTAATATTTTCAGATTGGTATTTTGACGAAGAGTTAGCGTTTTCATTGTTGATTCAACCCTTGGAGCAGTTTATCTGGGGTACGAATGATTCCCAACCAGTAATCCGTCAAAGGTCCACGATGTGCGGTCGTGTATTTAGGCAAGGCGAACCCGCTTATAGTTGCAGAGATTGCGGTTAGTAATAATAGTTAATCCTACTTAATCTTTCAATCAGCATTAACGTCGTATTAGAAGAAAAAATCTAAAACATTTTACGTAGCTTATGGCTTAGTTGGTAGTGCGGTCGGATTTCGCCTCAATGGACGCGGGTTCAAACCCACCTATCCAATTCTAAAATCAGCGTCAGCTTTCGGTGATGGAAAACATCGTGAGGAAACCATAGCATGCTGGTAGGTCATTTTATAATAATGCCTGCTTCGGTAGCTACCACCCTCAAGTTTGAAAACCTGTCGCCAAATACCAATTAATAGGTGTGTTCCGGCAATATTACTTGAGAACCATTACCAAGGCTTATTGTGTTTACTAACATCCTGGACCACATCGTCACGTTACATCAGGTGAGACTGTATTCAAAGATCTGTGCCTATATCGTGTAAAAAAAAATACAAAATCTTCGCTCATTCTGCTTTCATTGGGAGGCGTCATGTAATAATAACATGACATATTAAAATTAATTACATATTCGACATTTATCTTCTATACGAGTGTATACAGTTTAATACTTTTTTCTCTTATGTTTGTCAATCAGTTTTCTTTATGTTTTTACTTTATTAGCTATTAATCAGCTATGAATAAAAAAAATTTCATACTCACTATGCTTACTATATTACAATAAGCGAATGTAAAAGAGTAGAAGAATAATGTTGCAAAAATATAAATTAATTCATGTTCTCTTTAGATTTTTATTTATATTTTGATACAATTTCGACTAATGGACTAAACACTAGTTTATAGAAAAAGATTAATTAAACATATACTTAATTAGAAGTATTGTGTATAAATAAATAATTTTGGCTGTAAATGGATCGTAAGAATTTAATATAAAACTTTATGGTGCATCTAAGTTAGGGTTGCTATCCGTCCGGGTTTCCCCGGGTTTGTCCTAATTTAGAAGGCACCCGGGGAGCGTCCGGGCGGCACTTCATTGTAGTCCGGGTTTAAAAATTTAAAGTCCTGGGCTGCCCGTGACACACGCAATGTGCCCACACTGTTTTTTATTACACGATGTTTCAAAAAACTTATTGACATGTCCGGGTTCTGGGCTCTAAAGTTCGGGTTTTTCACGCGTCTTGTCCTGGTTGCCAAATTTTAGAGATAGCAACACTAATCTAAGTTCAGATTTTGTTATAGATCATTTTCACTAGAAGGTGTATATTTGATGTTATTCATTCGCAGGTATGGACAATACTTGCGTTCTTTGCGTTGACTGTTTCAAAGAGTCAGCGCATAGGAACCACAGGTACAAGATGGGTCAGTCATGTGGAGGTGGCTGTTGCGATTGTGGTGATACTGAAGCATGGAAAAGTGCCCATACTTGTGACCTGCACGCTGTTAGTATTTTATTTATTCTTTATACTAGTTGTGTGCCCGCGGCTGCTCCCGCCTTTCTTATATTCTTCACTGCAATTTGTTTTTAGACGAAACCCTAATGTTTTTAGTACTGATATAAAGTAAAAATATTTCTCATAAATTTAAGCATGTGCATAGAATCGGATTTCATTAATTTTTTTAAGTTTTAATTTTTTTTAACGCAGCCTTCATTATTTTCGAAAATTAAAAGTGCCCTAAGTTACGCGAAGTAACTTCAGCTATGTACCAAATAAAGTCTCGTCAAAATCCGTTCAGACCTTTCGGAGATTACCCGGAACAGACAGATTAAAATTTAAAAAATTGCATTTTTGTTATAGGCATCTGGTATACATTAATATCTATATTTGCAAAGAAAAATAATATTGACATTACAAACAGACACTTCAATTTTATTTATTAGTATAGATTTAGTTTTTTGTTTTTACTCTAAATTATTTACAGGCTAAGGAAGATGAACCGACAGATATGAAGTTAAGTCCTGAAGTGATTCAGCGTACAAAAATAGTTGCATCAGTTTGTTTGTCGTACTGTCTAAGGCTGCTCACACATGACCACGCGCCCGGGCTGCCTAATGATCTCAGGTGAGATAGATAAATATTGCTGGTTTGCAAGAATAACGACGGAACTAATAATTCTTGATTTTAGAGTATGGCATTTTTCAATTTCTTTACAAATACTTTAATGCATACCACAAGATTTAAACTATGTTTTGAGGGTTTGAATTTAATGATAAAAGGGAAATATATTGCACTATCAAAACACATTTTTTTTAAACATAAAACTTTTTTTAAAGAAGCAAATGCATGCCCATATTTTAAACAATAACGATGTTTCTTAGTTTCACCAATATAACATTTATTTTTCTTGAATATAGACTCAAATAAGATATAGTCGGCATGAAGTACGATATCATTACAAATTACTCATATTTATTCAAGAACGATGGCGTAAATAAAAACACATAAAAAGATACTTTTACGAAAAATTTACGAAGAATCACTAAATATGTCACTATTCTAGAATATAAATTCTATTGTCATCGGCTGAATTAAGATGGAGCCTTATTTGTGCTTTGCGCTAGGGTGTTTCTTAAATGAATAATGGCGATGTGTCTTTTTAACGATCGTTGGCGCGAAATCGATGCTGTGTTTTAGTTGACGATGAAATATCAAAGATGTATTGATTTGGCATACAGTATTCAATTTGACGGAAGTTTTAGTTTCGTAAACGAGCGATATATCATGTCTTATTATGTATAAACATAATTTTATACATACATACATAGTATCACGCTTTTTTTCCCGTATGTATAGGCAGAGACTACGCCCTTCCACTTGCTTGCGATCTTGACACACCTCTATCCCTTCATCTACGTTCATGAGTACTTTCTGTTAAATTAATTTAATATTGTGTAACAAAATATCTGTATAAGTAGTGACATCTAGTTAGTCTGTGTGTACTTTATATACTAAACCTGTATTGTCTGTAGCATGTCAAATGAAAATATATTTTAGTCTATTTATAAAATCAGTACATGTTTTAATACTTTCATACATGCTCGCCGGTTATACGATACTTTTCACCTGGCCTTTAGTTAAGACTTGCTCGATTTGGTCAAAATACGTTTGCCTCGGTCGACCCTTACCGACGTGCCCAGTCTACCTCGCCTTATAAATTTATTTCGTTAAGAGGAAATCCTAGCGGTCTTTAATCCATACAAACGTAGTCTCCGGTTTCCTCCCTGGATAAATAGCATTATGGTAAATCTTTTTATGCCAAATAATATATATCCACCACTGCCATGCCCGTATGGGTTTTGATTTTTCCCTTAAATTAGTTATTGTAGCAAGTTAGAAGCGTTTGAAAATGAAGAAAAAAATGCTCGATTTTTACCGTCATTTTCGGATGTTCGTCAAACAAACTTGATGGATAAAATTGAAAAAATTCAAGTCTAAGTCTTTATTATTATAAAATTAAAAGAAAATTAAAAATCGGTTCAGTTTATGAGGAGGAAACAGGGTACTTACTACGAAGTGATGTTTTCGTCTATTTTGCATACGGTAACATCAGCCCGAGCTGCAGTTGTCCATTTTGAGTTTTACGAAACACACTACAAACACAGCATAAAAAAAATGTACTGAATTTTATTTTTTTTTTCTTATTTATACATGTTTTGTTTAGTCTCCATTTGAGATTATATACTAAATCAGTTCTTTTATAAATATATTATTAATGTTACAGATTAAAGGACACAGAAAAGGATTTACTTCAAATACTAGATCAACCTGATAATTACTGCACAGTATTATACAACGATGAGACACATACCTTCGATCAGGTAATTAACTATATTTTTACCTTTTCTATTTAGTTTTTTTATACACGGTATAGGCTCAGTGCTTTGACCACAATCTCACCTGATGTTAAGTGACGATGTGGTCCAGGATGGTAAACACACTACGAGGTGCTGGTTCTCAAGTGATGCTGCCGGAACACATCTATTGGTACTTGGCAACAGGTTTTCGAACTTGAGTGTGGTAGTTTCCCAGGCGGCGCTACCGCCATGCTATTGGTTTCCTCACGATGTTTTCCTCCACTGAAAGCTCAGGTTGATTTTAGAGTCGGATAAGTGGGATCAAACCCGCGTCGATTGACACGGAATCCGGCCGCACTATCCACTGCGTCATCATCGTTTCAAAATTGATGACAGTCTGAATTTGCCTAGTTTGTAGTTTACACACAAAATAATGTAGTGAATAAAAACATTTTTCATACACAAGTGTCATGTGGAAGATATTTTCCGATCATGTATCAACGCTGAAAAAAACCGATGGCCATCTTGTCAACATTTCTAGGAAGTTATTGTAACATCTCCGAATACAGTAAGTCTAAAACTCCACCATGTATCACCCACCAGTGGGGAGTAGAGGTCACAAATATGCACCCAAAAAAAAACAAGACGTGATTAAATCAAATAGCTTTTATTACCATTAATTTTTTACACCTCGTTTTAAGTATTTTAAGACCTCAATTTGAACATTCTATTTATTGTAGGTCAATTAATTTTTTTATTTAAAAAAAGAAGCGTTTATTATGAAGACATGATTATTTCTTTACGGCCTTGTTTTCGTTAAAAAAAATGTTACTTTGTGACACCATTTCGTAAATTGAATTGTCAGCTGTTTACATCCCTTTCTTTTTTTTCGACATCCAAAGCATCTAATTCCCCCAATTTCCCATTCGACTGGCATCCAAAGCCGGCAGCTCGGCACGATCACTCTCGAACACTCACTTTATGTCCAACGTTCAATAATACAATAACAGTTATCCACTACACTAATTCACAATCAAACAAGTAACAAACAATCAAATATATGCACCGACGTTATACAACAACACACGTCAACTCACGCACGTACTTAACTCGACTGCAAGTCCAGTCGCGGGACGTCACAATAAAACTACCTACCTTCAACTCTTCATTCATGACAAAAAAATTATTAAAAATTATTAACTACCTGCCTAGACTGAATACTATTGGTTTTATATGTTTACAGGTAATAACGACCCTAGTACGGGTCATGAAATGTATCCATCGTGACTCTGTTGAGCTCGTCGGTCAGATAGACCGCGAGGGCCGGTCCCTCATTAAATGCAACACCTTCCAAGTCTGTGAGAAACTTAAAACGGACATAGAGATGTAAGTTATCACTTGCCCCCCTCCTAATAATAACTAACTGGTACATATCGATATATTCTGATTCAAATGCTAATGATCCTCTGTTTTCTTTGAAGAAAAACAATATGAAGAATCCATAGTGTAATTATTATAACACTTAGTCTATTAGAATTCATGTTTCTTTGAAACTTATGAAATAACATGTCTTCGTGTTATTATGTCTATTAAAAATTTAAATATTTTAATCCCGCCCATTTACTATATACGTCACAAAATAATAGGCTCGTGTTGACATCTCTCATTGTGACGTCACTAGATATGTAACTGAACAAATCGTTTCCGAATTAATCGGAGTTTTACCGAGAAATCGAATTAAAATTCTCAGTGTAATAAACAGGACGTTTATTTAATAAATATACAGTTATGTTTTATTATTATTATTAAAAAATTAATCCATCATGTAAAGTTAACTCTCACATCCATTTTTACATATGATTTTTTAAATATAAAAACATGATAATAAAATGGGGGTTTGAACGCAAAATACTTTTAAAGAGACATATCTCAGTTGTATTGTTTAAATATTAAATAATTAATATTATTGGGAAGTAGATTTTTCAGTTATTTTTATATTTAACAAGAATCCTAATGAGCTTTTGGTGAAGGAAAACGTCGTTTTATACTGTTTGGATATAGATGGTAGATTGGGTGTTTGACATCTTTTAAAAGCTATCGTTGGTGGTGAAGGAATTTTCGCAGGGGTAACGGGTGGGGTGGGGGTGTTTAGTGATGAGGGGAGGGGAGGAGTGAAAGGGTGATGTGTTAAATGTATGTATTTAGTCATATGGCGGTGTTCGAAAGGTTCACGTCGCGGCAGGGTTCACCTCTCAAGGTCCTCGTGATGCACTCCCACGTCATCGCGCACCAGAACTTCGCCATGAGGTTATTGGCCTGGTAAGTTTATATTTGTTTATCTGTCTATACTAATAATAAAACTGAAGTTTTGTACATTCAATTCTTTGTTCATCTCGATTGTGACATTGTAAATATTTTTGTTTGTCTGCCTGTCTATCTATCTCTCTCTCTCTCTCTCTCTCTCTCTCTCTGTGTATGTCCGTAATTAACGGGAAAACCCTTCCGGCTTCTATTGTAGTACAGTTGTACGAGAATATGAGCTACGCGAGAGGGGGAAGTGAGTTGTTTGCTGACAGATGAAGGGAGCGGTCAGTGCCGCGTTGGCTCCCATTTGTGTCTGAGATAACAGACGGGGCCTGTCCGGCTGGTGGGACGACGCGGAGCATGTATTCAATCCTGTATCGCCCCTTGAACGGCAGCAGACGGCAACAGTAGGGTTTAGTGGGTATTCCCGGCTAGTACCACATATCTTCTACCAGCTGTAACCGGGACATTTTACTCCCGGATTAGAACGGGTAGGCGTAAGCGTAAATGCATTTCTCCAGGATAAAACAAAAAATCGCTACTACTGGATAAATGCATAACCATAATACACAGGTTGCAGACTTTCGTGAAGATAGAACCACAGTTGCGTTTAGCTGTGAGCCAAGTGGCGCTGGGCGAGGAGTGCGCGATCGGCGCTGGGGGTCACGCGGGGGGTCTCGTGGGGGGCGGCGGGGGCGTCGCCGTCGCCGTCATGCAGAACGACTTCCGAATGTGGAAAGCGGCCAGGAACGCCTGGCACCGGTTCCTCATTGCTTCCACGCTCATGGACTACGAGAGCAAGAAAACATTGGCCATACTATTCACAAAGAATTATGGTAAAGTTGTCAACAAATTTGTCTATACTTACTACTAAAATAAAATTTAAGTGTCTGTTTGTAATGTCAAAATAATTACTAAATAGAAGATATTAATGTATACACGATACCTAACTATACCAAAATAACTTTTTTTTTAAATTTTTGTTTGTCTGTCTATCTGTTTGTTCAGGCTAATCTCCGAAACGGTTGGATGGATTTTACGAGACTTTTTTTGTTAGATGGCTGAAGTTACTCCGCGTAACTTAGGATACTTTTAATTTTCGAAAATAATTACGGTTCCGCGTAAAAAAAATGTTTACTCAAAAACATTTGAATAAAATCCAGTTCAATACACAGTTTTACGGGCAAGTACTTGAAAGTATGAGAAATATTTTTACTTTATCTTAGCACTAAAAAAAAAATAAGAGAATTATTAGGGTTACGTATAAACAAATTAAAACGCAGTGAAGAATACATGAAACGTGGACGCAGCCGCAGGCACGTAGCTAGTTTTAAATAAATTAAATACCGGTAAATTACCATATTCCACGCAGACTGAGAGTAATGGCCACATCTATCATTTTGTAGTCGAACTATGTGTACATACCATAGTTTCCCAACTTTGTTTTGCTCACCGCCCACTTTAGAATATGTTTTTTGTTAGAGCCCCCATCTTAATTTTTTTTTTACTACATTTTTAATTTGTTCAAGCCCCCTTTGTGCTATCCCAATGCTCCCTCTGGGTCTCCTACTACCGCCCCACGAAAGTCTTAAGCGATCACAAGTGGGCGTTATTAGCCACGTAAAACCAACTATATTATTAATCAACCCAACCCCCCTCTGGGTCTTCTGCAACCGCCCTCCGAAAGTCTCAAATGACCACAAGGGGTGTATCGGCAACGTTGCAGAACCTATTGTATATACAATGTACTATCGGGCGCAGGTTCGATATTAAAGGACTTCATAAGGGATGATCACGAACACTCGTACTCTATATCGTCCCTCTCGGTGCAACTGTACACGACCCCCTCGATAGCGCACCATTTGATAGCGAATTACGACGCCCTCTTTGTCGTTATGAACACGTTCGTCAGCGAATGCAATCGACGTTGCACCGATGTGAGTACTTACTACCTTTTTTTATTATTACTATTCTCGTCTTGTAGATTCGCGTTCCAATGTTATGACGTCATCCGTCAACATTGTACACTATGTCAAGTATAAGACGGTGATTATGTGCTGGAGCTCAGAGATAAATAATGGAATTTATACTTACGCAGCCTTATCGTATGTTTTGATTATGAATAAACTATGTGAAAATGTAGATGTAGAAAAAAATGTATTTAAAAAAAAAACTTTTTTGATCCCTTGAGCACTAACCTGGCGTTTACGCTAGCTTTCGACTGTTTTCCTATTGTCTCATTTTTATGGGTAATCGACATATTAATTATAAAAACAAAACCGACTTCAAAAGAATAAACTATAAAAATGCACTAAAAATTCAATAAATAATTACTTCATTAATTTCCTTTGTTAATGTTGAAATCGGTACCAGCTTACGGATAACAAAGTGGTGTAAACGTACGTCGCTAATTATATTCAATTTTGATGAAATATTCTATAAAATTACCCCAAGCTTATGTTTAACTTAAGCTTATGCTTAAGCTTAAGCTTAAGTTTATGTTAAGCTGATTATATTAAGCTTATGTGTGATTGTGATAAAGTGAAGGCAGTTATTTTCATTTCTAAATGAGTACATTAGTTAACTCTAGCTAGCTCCGATTCCGAAATTAACGAACCAGATTAATGAAGTAATTATTTATTGATTTTATAGTGAATTTTTATAGTTTATTCTTTTGAAGTCTGTTTTGTTTTTATAATTGAAAAAAAAAAAGGTTTTTTTTTTCTACTTTTTAGTTTAAGTATGTACTTTTAGATATAGCTGTGAAGGCTCACTTCATAGTTCATTCGAACATAATATTCGAGGGTTTTTCTCAATTTTCCTGAGTTCCACTGATTAGATCCTGAATTCATAAAATACAAATCAGAGGGTGCAATGGACCCGGAAAAAAAATATTTTGTGCCCCGGGATCCAGTGCCTTCCTTTATAACATTACAGATTTATAATAAAAAATATACTCGTATTGTGTATGTATGAGGTGCGAGTCAGCGTGGGTATAATCGGTTGTGTGATTGGATTTATATGTGTGTGTTTAAGCTATTGTTAAATAAATTAGATGTCACGACTAAAACAGCTTACTTTATTCGAATGTAAGAAATGTCATTCCAAAATTACAATTTTTTTTACCTTGTAGTTTAAATTTAGAACTAGTAGAAATACCTATATATTATATAATAATGTGGAGTAAAGCTTGGAACAATCCAGGAATGTATTCCTTCGATTAAAAATTAATTTGCAAATCGGCCCACAAATGACTGAGGAATCGCGTAACAAACAGACGAATTGATAACCTCCTCCTTTTTGAAGTTGATTAAAAACATGGCAATAATTTTGCAGTTTAAGAGTCTAACCTAACCTACCACTACACATTTTCCCGTGACTGTCGTAAAAGGCGATAAACCATGGGACGGGCAGCAGCATTCTCTGAGCACCACAAACACCCGACTGCCAAGCGTAGCAATTATCCCAATCCCTCCCTTATTGGGGAGACCTATGCCCAGCAGTGGATGTCTTTCGGTTGAATCATTCAGTCAATTTGAACTTATAAATTCCAGGGTCGGCTCTCGTTCGATCGTAATCAAGTATCGGTTGCGTTCAAACGGGCCCAGTTTATACTTTACGACGTGAAGTACCTGCTCAGTTCGATACCGACGACATTCGATGATGACCTACGGAGAGGCTTTCTACATGGCCTCTCGCTTATGCTCAGCCTCTTGGTCATGATGCAGGGCATGGACTCGGTCGTCAGGCAGGTGAGTGTCGCCTATTGTTTGTTAATTAATTATATTTATACATACTAGCTGTGTGCCCGCGTCACTGCCCGCGTTTTAGTTCTTCTTCACTGCGTAATACAGTTTTTTAAATAATCACTGGGAAATGTTTTAACGGCGCTGTCCCTTGATTCCTATTTTGTTCAAAATTTAATGATTTTTCTTTTGATACTAACAAAAACCAAATATACTTCTCACAACTTCAAACACTTGCCATTGAGACTGCGTACCATTGAGTTACCATTGAGCGTCTATTGAGACTGAAGGAACCATAAATTACGCGGTCAAAATTGGTCCAGCCGTTCTGAAGATGGACACGCAACAAACAGAGATAGACAAAAATTTTAAAAAACTATGTTTTTGTTATAGGTATCGTATACACATTCATATCTATTTAGTAAAAAAAAAATATTTTGACATTACAAAAAGACACTTCAATTTTATTTATTAGTATAGATAAGATGTGCCAGCGGCTTCACTTGCATTGTAATGAAGTATTAACTTCATTATGTCTCTTTACTTGAATTATTACTTTTTTTCTTAAACTATGGTCTGTAAATATTATGTAGTAAAATTGTAAATTGGTATATTATTAGTCAATGAACGGGCAGACAGACATTGCTTTTTGTATTAGGTTAGATTATATAAAGATTACTTTTGACTGGCTCTTTACTATACCAAAACACTTGTATATCAGAATTCGTTTTTTTTATTAAACTCATTATAATTGACTACTAGCCATCTGCCCTGGATTCGAAGGATATAAATATCTCTAATTTAAAAAAATCCCAATGTCACTACTATCTACAGATGAAATAAATTTTTAAACCGAATATCGAAATCGAATCGAACAAATAAAAAAAAACAGTTAGACCTCTGTATATGTATTATAATATTAAATATATATAATATTATTATTCACAATTTTGTGTTGGCTCTTTTGTATTAAAAAATAGCAGATGTGAGAGTGGGCGACAGGCTCGCCCCCTGTCACATCTGGGACGGAACTTATCTCGGCGAAATGAGGGTGGGTGGGTTATGTTGTTCGCTATTTCACCTCTGACTAATCCTTCGGGGATAACAGGCGTGAGCTTATTTTATGTAAAAAAATAGCCACACAGTTTAGGAGTTTGCAACACCGGTTCGCATCACTACACTATGTGGCTTGACATTTTCAATGACGTTGGTTCATTATTATATCGAAATGTCTTAAATTATTCTATTCCCGTAATTGTGATGCAAATAAACGATAGTATGTAAAATATAGCTTGATGAAAATGACAACTGTCAAAATGAATGTGACTAGTGCTGGGAAATTATCGATGAAATAAATAATCAAGAGCGCGTATGGTTTACGTAGTAAATATTCACGTAAACGAACTAGAAACTCACGCGATTCGCTATTTAGAACACTTTTTTTGGCATTTTAGCGATAAAATACTAACAAAACAACGTAACGAAAACAATGAAACAAATACAAAATAATATGATAGTAATGAAAATATCGTCATATTTAAAAAAATGGGTCGATTCACCCAGTGTTGCCAATATAAAAAAGTCGAGTTCATATACAAAATAGCCACTTGTATTTGTACAAAATAACAGGACTACATTCCTGTTATACAGCACGAAATTTGAAAGTGACAACTAGAGTTACAATGGACTGACGAACATAGTTCAAGTACTACGTGCTGTAAAGAAGTGCTAAAATAATATTGTATTCAATCGACTTACACTTATCGATTTGACCCGTCTCTAAAATTTGTGCAACATAACATAAAGTTTTAGTTTTAAAACTCATTTTAAATAGTATGTTGATTTATATAAGAAGCACTATATTTAAAAAAAAACTATTATTTTGCCAGATATTAATTAATTTTAAGGTGATAATATAAATCAATCGTCAGACGTTCCAGCAAAGTTATGTCACTCTTTTTGCAGATAGTTGTCATTTTAAACAATCTAAATTTTACAGGCTATACGTTGGTATTTACCCATGTCATGCATAAAACAACACTTTTGTAGACACGACTTTTATGAGCCTATTATTCCCTCATGGGAGTTACTGCGACTCTCTCCGTAATAAAATACTATATGGCCGATATTTTGTTATTTATTTTCCCTTCATGTCTTGTGCACATTCTTTCCGATCGGCCAGTGCGCAGTAACTGGCGTCGATACTCACATACGTCTCGTTTACACATAAAACCGCTGATAAAATATCACATTGTTTATGTTTGTATTTTTCAATAAATTAAACACCAGTTAAGGGTAAATTAAATTAAAGTTGTATGTACGTGGGTTTAGGTCGGGCAGCATATGGAGTACGAACCCGAGTGGGAGTCAGCATTCAATCTGCACGTTAAGTTAGCGCCCAGCATCACCCTCTTGCTGGAGTGGTGCGGCGCAGACAAACTGCTAACAGTCAGTGCTTACAGGATGGCACTCCGGAGGCACGCAGACACCTACACACCCCCACCTAGAGTCGTCAAAGGTTACAAACAATATTTAACTCTTATATCATGTAGGAAGTGAATGCCAGTAAAATAATAATGAAAGTGGATGTATGGGAAAGTAGAAGGCCAAAGAGAGTGTGTAAGAAATGATATGAAAGATATAGGAGTAAATAAAGAGATGACGGCTGATAGGGACGTATGGAAGAAGTAAACATCTGTGCTGAACTCAAGTGAGGTGGGAACAGGCCATGAGAATGATGATGTTATTTAAGATAACACGTAGTTATTTAAGAGATTTTTGAATTATGATATAGTAGTCCTTGTTTGACTCAAAATAAAGTGCCAAAGAACATTAACGATTTAGCGAACAATATGTTCAGGCAACATTTCAGGGTAGTTTTAATTTCTCAAGGTTTATTATAAGGCGAGTCATTATGTGAACGATAGCGATGTCTTGAAGTATTTGCTTAAAACTTTGTAACATGTTCTATAAAAAAAAATGAAAATAGATCGAGATTTTTTTTTTCCGTTCTTCTCGGTGATTAGGTTATATTCTGAACAGGTAGTAGTATTTTGACGTTCACACGCGAATTATCAGTGTCTAAATTGAATAAAGTATTTTTGTAATTAATTAATTTGCAGTATTGGAGCCTATATTGACCCTATTCACACGTGATATAGTTTGTTTATTGTGCGCAAGGTGTATCTGAAATAATAACACGGAACATTAGTTCCGGGAAGCTACATAAACTCCCTGGAAAGTTTTAACAATGGACTTAGATTAGACGGTGGAAATATGTGGGAAGGAGCAACGGAACTTGCCTTTTTTTATTGTTCTCCGGTCTAGCTGGTTCACTTTACATTCCACCTCATTTCACTTTATTATTGTTCGATTTGCTCATAATTTAGTAATGTATTCGAATAATTAAGGTGCATTTTTAATATTAGTATGAAAGAAAGCAAGCGGCGGCGGTGGTTATGTGTCCGTTTTCGAATAGGAAAAGGAGGGGAAAGGGATAACAAGACTACAAAAAAAATCATTCTTTGTCCTAAAGTTTATTTTATGATTTTTCGGTTAATTATGCACAGAAACGAAAAGAAAATAACTTTTTTTTATACAATGTTTGCTTTTGTGATAAACGTTAGTTGAGGATATGCTAAAGCATTTTAAGGTACATATGTTGCATGCTCATTTAAATAAGTTTAAAAAAAACACGGGAGCGTGTTCAGAAGAGCAAGGAGAACGTTTTCATCAGGACATTATGAGCTTCGAACAACGTTATCAAGGCCAATACAATGAAAACATCATGGGAGACTATATTTCAGGTTTATTGAGAGAATGTACTTAAGAACGTAAAAGTAAAAGCGTGCACTTTTAAATTATTTTCCACTTTTTTGCAAGTTATTTTCGTAGTAAAACTTAATAAAAATAATAAATATCTTTTCATTTGAACGGTTTCATCTTCAATTAAAAATTAAAACCACAGATTTTCAATAATATCGTTCAGTCTGTCTCCCGAATACAAAAGCAAACTTTTTCACGTTATATTTTTTTCCTCTAATTACGACCTAAAATATCAAAATTTTATGCTCGAAGACAAATTCTGTGTTGACCTGTGTAATGCATACATAGACTAAATAGAACGGGGGCGTATAGACAATAAAGATAACAAATAACTTAGAATAACAATAACGTATATGCGACAAGAGATGGCGTTAAGATTAGACTCGAAAACACGAATCTTTGGAAAAACTGTTTATTATCAAATGTTTAATTTAATAATTGGTTAAGTATAATTATTAACACAAACTAACATTTAACATTTGTCTGGTTTTACATGTAATAATTATGTAAATCCTCTTTATAACCAAAACACACGATAGGCTGCGTAAATAAAAGTTTTATTATTTATTTCTGAGCGCCAACACTTAAACGCCATCTTATACTTGACATACTAAAACATGTTGACGACTGACGTCATAGCATTGGTAACGCGAATCTATAAGTTTTCTAAGAAGTTTATTTATTTAATACTTTATTGTATAAAAATTTAATACATAAGGGCGGCCTTATTGCTTCCAGCAATTTTTGCCAGGCAACCTTCAGATGGATTTGTCTTAGGAAATCAGGGGTAGTATGGGTGTAGCAAAGTAATATTCATAGGTTCATTAAGAATCATAACGTTTAAGACAAATTATATACATACATAGATAGATTTTGTAGCGATCAAGGCGCAGTGAGTAGTGGGGCCGGGTTTCGCGACAATCGACGCGGGTTCGATCTCACCTATTCAACTCTAAAAATTGTCTTGAGCTTTCGGTGAAGGAAAACATCGCGAAGAAACCATAGCATGGCGGTAGCTACCACCTTAAGTTTGAAAACCTGTCGCCAAATACCAATAGGTGGTTTTCCTGCAGCATCACTTGAGAACCAGTGCCTCTAGGCTTAGTGTGTTTACCTTCCTGGACCACATCGTCAATTAACATCAGGTGAGATTGTGGTCAAAGCAATGAGCCTATACCGTGTGATAAAAAAAAAATATGGTTTTCAGTTCAATAACTGTATTTTTGGCAAAGTGGAAAAAATGTTTTTTTTCTTCTTAAGTATATCAGTGATGATTGATGTATAAACTGTATTTTAATCTATAGGTAGTTTTTGCTTATATGGCAACATGAAGTTAGTAGCACAAAGATTAAAAATAAACTAATATTAACGTTTTTTTGAAGGCGATTGTAGATAGCTCAATAGTAGATAGCCGCCTATGATTCTATACGACTCATATGTTTGAACACAGAACTGGGTGATCAAAGTGCGTTGGTGATACCATACGACGTGTCAGCGGAACCGGTGTCCATACACCGGCCCCTGTCGCGGTTCATAGCGGGCTTGCACCTGTCCCTCGCGAAACACGCCCTCAACTACCACAGCCGCGAGTTCGACCGCCCGGATGTGCCGAAACCCACCCCCGAGGAACTGCTCGGTATTATATTCTTTCACATTGTTTTGCCGGATTCCGCGCCAATGGACGCGGGTTCCAGCCCACCTTTTTTTTTTTGACGAGGGGAATGCATTTGCGCACTACCCTTACCTATTGCATTAGTGAGACCGAAGTCCCCCAATGCGATAGGTAAGGGGGCGCGGAGGGACGACTCCGTGCCAGTGTGGGACTCACCCGGACGTGAAGCGTCCGGAAATACCCACTAAACCCCCCGGGGCCGTCCGCCGCATTTGGGATGGGGGCGATACGGGATAGCTCTCGCAAGCACCGCGTCGCCCCCTGCCACCGCATCGCCCCCTGCGGGTTCGAGCCCACCTGCTCAACTCTAAAATCAGCCTTAGCCTTCGGAAGGAAAACTTTGTGAAGAGACCATAGGGCAATTTCTAATAATGCCCGCCTGGGTAGTAGCTACCACCCTCAAGTTTGAAAACATTTCACGAAATACTAATAGGTGTTTTCCGGTAGCATCACTTGATAAACTCTAGGCTTAGTGTGTTTACCAACCTGGACCACATCGTCACTTAATATCAGGTGAGACTGTGGTTATTGGCCTATACCGTGTAAAAAAAGTGCGTTTCAGGACGCCTGACAGAACTTAAACTAATGTAAGTTGAACTATTTAATATTTAAATTATTAACTTTAGAAAAGCTCAGGTTATTACTTAAATTTTATGTATATTAATATGATAATGTAAGGAAAGATTATTAATTAATAAAATCTTTTATTGATTATAAAATATATTTTATTCTTAGTTACAATTCTTGAATTTTGTTATGGTTATGTAATCAACAGTATATGTCTATCGCACACTAAACGCTGAGTAGAGAGAGAGAGGGAAACGTCTGTCCGGAATACGGTTAGCGCTGTGGGTTAGAGTGAGAGAGGAAGAGCCTGCCTACCGATGCGTGAGAGAGACAGGGAAGCCAGACAGATTGGCGCTGTAACGCGTTACGTAAGAAAGCGGTTCAGCCTCCCATAAAAAGTTATCACTTCAAAAAATTTTAAGAATTATGATGAAAACGAGAAAATTGGTATTTAGTGCACTAAGTGACTCACACGTACGTACAGGCACGCACAAACACATACAAGTCCGTATACGCACGCAGGCACCGACACAAGGCATATTTACATTAATTAAAGTGGACAAGCCTAGGTTCAAATTCCACGGAATTTTTTATACCCAGGTAACGGTCAAGCCGGGGGCCGTACCACTTTGGTAACCCTTGTGCTAGTTACCTTTAGCGACTGAGTGCCTTCAGCACTCGCCCACAAAGTCACGGTGAAGTTGTAAAGGCCCTTCCGGTCAAGAGCGTTAGTAAGTTAGAAGAAGAAAAAGCCTCACTCAGTCATCCATGATGTGTGATTGTGTTCAAGTGTCAGGCTTTTAAATGACATATATCCGTATATGCAATCTATTGAAGTGTATATTTAGAAGACATAGGTCTTCCCCAAAAAGGGGGGAATTGCCATAATCACAACGCTTGCCAGGCGGATTAACGATCGCAGTAGGTGAGTGCGGTTCTAAGAGGATCCTGCTGCCCATCCACTGGTTTATCCTTTAGTCGCGTTTTTGGACACCTTTTTTTTTACGTGGTTGAAATCTGCTCATTGAACGCACGGACGTATGTGCAAACCGTAGTTTTCACACACGCTGCTCCGCGCGACAGACAAGGTCATCTCTCGTGGCGATGACCCGCGTGCCAGGTTGGGCATAGGCCGACTGACTAAATATTCCACGATATTCCTATCTGGCGTATATGCCGGGGCTTCTGGAGACACATGCCCATGCATTCTTCTGAGGCCCTGACGACGCCCCACCTCTGCAGAGGTCTTTCGTCAAGTTATCTTACCAGGCCTGGTGAACTCGGTGGGCGCACAGGAACTAAATATATCGTATGTAATTGAATATAATATGTTTATCTGTAGAACCGGTGCTACAGACGATGGCGATGATAGCGCAAGTGCACGCGGGGATGTGGCGCAGGAACGGGTTCGCACTCCTCAACCAGCTGTACTTTTACCATAATGTCAAGTGCCGGTCGGAAATGGCCGACAGGGACGTCATCATGATGCAGGTGGGTATCAAGTGAAATCTCTTTGTATGCGTTCCTATTAATATTTCAAAGATTTAAAAGTAAATAAGAAGTTATTAATTACATAAAAATAAAATATGTCCAAAAAATAAAATGCTTCTTTTCTTATATTGGACTGGAAGAATATGAGCGTAAAAGCGTATAAAAATTGTTTGTAAATTTTTAAATGTTTCCAAGGACACTTTGGTAAAATTTAACGATATAATAATTTAAATACTGACTGATAATGAGCGCCATGTAAAAAAGACTTTTCGTGTGTGACAATTTTTTGTATGGAATTAGCTATCTGATATATTTAATTTAATCTATGATACAAGTCAAGGTGTTGAAAATATTTTTTTTATTAGCAAAAAATTCCACATCCAGGCTTTGGATTTATTGAAAATATTGAAATTCTGTTTTCAGGAGGATGTGAGAAATACGTAGAATCTCATTTTTGTTAATAAGCGATGATGGCGCAGCGGGTACTGCGGCCGGATTCGCGTCAATCGACGCGGGTTCGATCCCCATCTATCCCACTCTAAAGTCGGCCTGAGCTTTCGGTGAAGGAAAAGATCGCGAGGAAACCATAGAGTGGTGGTAGCGCCTGGGTAGCTACCACCCTCAAGTTTGAAAACCTGTCGCCAAATACCAATAGGTGTGTCCCGGCAGCATCACTTGAGAACCAGTACCTCTAGGCTTAGTGTGCTTACCGTCTTGGATCACATCATCGCTTAACATCAGGTGGTCAAAACACTGAGCTTATTCCATGTAAAAAAAATAACTGAGTTGCGACTGTATGCGGATACTGTATAAATAAACGTAAGGTTTATCTAAGCTGCAGTGGTTGTCAAACTGCTGCTCGCCGCGGGTCGCTTGCGGCCCCTGACCGTTATTTGTGCGGCTTGCGATTTCTGCATAACGTATGTAACGAATAAACTTAAAAACTACTGGACCGATTTGGATGAAATTTGGTATGGAGATAGTTTGAAATCCAGGGAGTGACATAGGATAATTTTTATTCCGAAAAATCTCACGGGAACGGAAACTACGCGGATAAAACAGCAGAGAGCAGCTAGTATCAAATAATTTTGGTAGACAATTACTCAAATCGGAGTTTAGATACTCTATGAAGGTTAATTAATATGTCGATTACCGATAAAAATGAGACAATAGGAAAACAATGGAAAGCTGGCTTAAACGCCAAGTTAGTGCTCAAGGGGTTAAATATAAGTACGCAGGATGGGAACATGAACATGCATTTATCATTATCATTATGCTATCTACGTTGCTAATAATATTATGTAATTACATACTGAACCAATACAACAACCAATAACACAACTTCTATAAAAAAAAAACATTTCATTTTAGCTCTGAAAATTCCATCATTTTTAATTAACTGCAAATGACATTTTTAGTTACTTTTGAAATCAATGTTATAGTTATAATAGTAAATTGGGTTATCAAAAAATAACTTCATAGGTTGTTATTGGCATAAAAAATGTATGGGGATTTCGCATTTGTAAATAATAATTAATTAATAAATTGATGTACATGTTACAGATAGCAGGATCGTTGATAGATAGCGATCAGTTTATAATCCACATCCTGAACAAGTACAATCTGTTAGAATGGGCGAGGCCGGACTTTGAACAGAGCAATATCGAGGACAATACTCTCCGGCACACGATCAGCATGGTCGAAGAGTTCCTGGGACTGCTCATCATTAGTAATATTACTTTATTCTTCATTATTAATTATAATAAACACCATCATTTCTCCCTCCCTCTTTCTCTATTTGACTTATAACTAGAGAACCTCTTGACTAATTTACACAAATCGACAATCGACTATAGTCATTCTGGAGTTAAATGTTTTGAACTTATCTTATTAAGACCTCTAGAGGTTAAGTTAATGATACAATTTTATTACAATCTAATGGCCGTCGAGATGATAAAGTTTTAAAACATGCAAATAAATACTAAATTTGTTAATGTATACACGTCTATATAGTTATCTATACATACATACATAAGCTCACGCCTGTTATCCCCGAAGGGTTAGGCAGAGGTGATGTAGCGAACTACACTACCCGCATTCCGCCGAGCTTAGTTCCGTCCCAGATGTGACAGGGGGCGAGGCTGTCGCCATATCGGGCACAAATTCCAAACTCCGGGATGATATTGAGAAGTAAAACCCAACACCACTTGACCCGACCCAGGGAGCGAACCCGAGACCTCAGAATGGCACCATAATACAACTGCGTCACCTCATATCTATTCTCATAAATAAAATTGAAGCGTCCGTTTGTAATTCAAAATAACAACTTTTTACTTAAATGTTTTTTTATGTCTGTCTGTTTGTTCCGGGTAATCTTTCTCGAACAGCTGGACCAATTCACATAAAGCTGAAGTTAATCCGCGTAACTTAGAGTACTTTTATTTTTAGGGAAAAAAAAATTAATACACATGAAAGTGTAAACAAAATTGGATTCAATTGACAGCACGATCAACACATTATTTAAAAACTTCCTTTTTTGTTTACACGGAATGTGCTTGATGCTTTGACGACAATCTCACCTGATGTTAAGTGACGATGTGGTCCAGGATGGTAAACACACTAAGCCCTGAGGTACTGGTTCTCAAGTGATGCTGCCGGAACACACCTATTGGTATTTGGCTACCCAGGCGCTACCGCCATGCTATGGTTTCCTCGCGATGTTTTCCGCCACCGAAAGCTCAGGCCAATTTTAGAGTCGGATAGGTGGGGATCGAACCCGCGTCTATTGCCGCGGAATCTGGCCGCTATATCCACTGCGCCATCATCGCTTACGCATTTAAGTATATATGAAAGCGTTGGTCTCTGATTTTGTTATATCTGTTATTAGTAATTGGCGCTCGGTACACGCCCGGAGTTGGCGATGTCTCAGTCGAAGACAGAATCATGAAGGAGATAATCCAGTTGCTATGCGTTAAACCGATGCCGCATTCCGAACTAAACAGGTGTGGGGTCTTATTTATTATTATTATTTACTTTGGAATGAGATTACATACTTTATTTGTGTTTTTGATGTGAAACATCTATAGCCGCACGTAAAACCGATTTCTGGCGTGGCGACGCATGCCATGGCGACACGTCGCGGCAACATCGAATATAAACTATTACCGAAGTGACTGATTAAACGAATTAAGTAGTCACAATTTGAAATAAATTCGTAAATTTTTGTATTGAATGAAAATAAATGTTTATTCAATAAATAGTCATCGTTATCTGGAAAAAAAAATCGTAATATTTTGTTTTATAATTATGACATATTTAGTTCCTATCACAATCTGTTCTTTTCTGCATATTACTTTTACAAAATAATGTCGGTGTTTCACATCTGCCAGGCGTCCCGTGACGGCTCACATTTTTTTTTATATAGACACCAATTATAAGCAAAGATATTTCTCACAAATTCAAATACCTTTCTTTTTTTTGACGAGGGAAATGAATTTACGCACTGCCCCTGCCAAGTTCAAGGTCTCTCCAATGAAGTTTGCAGGGGGCGGGGAGGGACGTCTCCACACCAGTGTGGGACTCACTCGGACGTGAAGCGTCGGAAATACCCACTAAACCCCCCGGAGCCGTCCGCCGCATTTGGGATGGGGACGATACGGGATGGCTTTCCCAAGCACCGCGCCGCCCCCTGCGGCAAGCCCAATGAGCCTCGTCCATTCGTTAGCCCAATCGGGATGAGGGGAGAAAGTCGCCCCCCTCCTCACCTCTTAGCCCGCCTCTCTAGGAGAGGCATTCGCCGTCCGAGACAAATTCAAATACCTGCCACTGAAACTTTACGATGATGATTCGGATTGTATTCACAAGTTCAGGAGTTTTAATTTTTTTACGCGGTACCATAATTATTTTTGGAAAACTTTAAAGCAGCCTAAGTTGCGCGGAATAACTTCAGCTATCCGCCAAAAAATCTCCCGTCAAAATCGATACAGCCGTTCCGGAGATTAACCGGAACAAACAGACACACAAAAAAATAAAAAATGTATTTTTGGTATAAGTATCTATCTAGTAAAAAAAATATTTTGACATTACAAATAGACACTTTAATTTTATTTTATTAATATAGATATAATAAAGTAAAAAAAAAATTAATTTGGCTTTTAGTGTGTATTCATTGTGGGTAATAATGTTGACAACGGTAGCGATGTTGCCGCAGAGGTAGTTTGGACGTGTAGTTTCCAATCAAAGTGTTCAAACAAAATGGCTGCCACACATAAAAAAATTCCTTGGAGTTTTTGTGACATTTCGAAAATTCAAATCAACAACATTAGATATCATAGGGTCAAATAATGCAAGTCAATTTACTACTAAAATCTTCTTTTTTTTCTTTTTTCTTTTTCATGATATTATATATCTTAAATACTACAACCCCCTTTTCTATCCCGTGGGGTGTCGTAGTGACAGAAGGGAAAACATGGCCATACATATACTCTCGGATCGTAGGTGGCGGTTAACCACCATAAATAAATAGCATGCCCAAGGAGGGTTGACGGCAGGCAGGCCGGTCGTAAAATAAAAAGCCAAAACTTAAAAAGCAACATGGATTCAAAGAAGAAGACATGTTGCGTCGACCCCCTATAAAAATGGGATAAGGGCAGGGAGTTGATGAAATACTATATATAGGATCAGAGAGTTTGAAAATAGCGCCTTTGGTAAAAAAGTTGAAAGGGAATCGTTTATCCTGTATGAAATGATCTATATTAATAAATAAAATTCAAGTGTCTGTTTGTAATTTAAAAATACATTTTTTTTAAATTAAATACATATGAATGTATATAGACCTATAGCAAAAATACAATTTTTAATTTTTTTTCTATCTGTCTGTCTGTTTGCTCCGGGTAATCTCCGGAAAGGCTGGACTGATTATGATGGGACTTTCTTTGGTAGATAGCTGAAGTTATTTCGCGTAAATTAGGCCGCTTTAAATTTTCGAAAATATTTAGGGGTCCACGTAAAAACACTAAGACATAAAAAAATCCATAAAATCCGATTCAATGCACAGTTTTACGAGCAAGTGTTTGAATTTATGAGAAAACATCTTTAGTTTATCTTAGTAATAAAAATTTTCAAGGAAAATAATTAGGATCTCGTAAAAAAAAATTAAAAACGCAGTGAAAAATATTTGAAGCACGGTCTTAGCCGCGGGCGACAAGCTAGTAATTAATATGAACGTGGAAGAATGAGAAAGTGTAGAAAGGCGAATGAAAGTGCGGACGGAGTTGTTGCGCCGAGCGAATGCCCCGGTGAGCTCTTTGGAATGAATTTGTCCTGGTAATTTATTCCAGAATTCTATAGCCCTGTAGGGTTGATATGAACATACCGTTTAGGTCTCTAGCGGAGGACCAGCTCCATGAGACCGGCATCGAGAGTGTCATCGAGACGGTCGCGGATTTCATAAAGCCGACGAGCCTGAACCACCGCGGCATTTATAAACTGAAACCGTATCTTTACTCGGAGTACGATGCGTTCTACTATCACTACACGCGCGAGGAACTCTCCAGAAGCGAGGAGGAACAGAGGAACAGGAGGAAGGCTGCCGGTGACTACTTTTTTTTTCATAATATACAGGGTCATTACTTTGACCACAATCTCATTTGATGTTTAGTGACGATGTGGTCCATGGTAGTAAACACACTAAGCCTAGAGGTACAGGACTACAAGTGATGCTGCTGGAACACACCTATTGGTATTTTGAGACAGGTTTTCAAACTTGAGGGTGGTAGCTACCCAGGCGATACCATCATGCTATGGTTTCCTCACGATGTTTTAAACATAACATAACATAAGCTTACGCCTTTTATCCCCGAGGCAGAGGTGATGTAGCGAACTACACCACCCGCATTCCGCCGAGCTTAGTTCCGACCCAGATGTGACAGAGGGCGAGCCTGTCGCCATATCGGGCACAAATTCCAAACTCCGGGATGATACTCAGTAGAAAAAACCCAATACCACTTGAACCGACCCGGGGATCGAACATGAGACCTCAGAACGGTAGTCGCACCATAATAGAACTGCGCCATCGAGGCATCGATGTTTTCCTTCACCGAAACCTCAGGTTGATTTTAGAGTCGGATATGTGGAGTCGAACCCGCGTCCTTTAACTCGGAATCCGGCCGTACTACCAACGTATTAGTGTAAAAAGGCGAACTTAATACCCAAGGTATTTCCTACCATTCAACCTCGGTATGATGCAGAGTTAATAATAAACTAGGCGTGATAATAAATATGTATTATGGTTCTTTTTTATCATGGAGCTTATAAACAGCTTTATAAAACACTAGCTGAGCCTATGGCTTCACCCGCATGGAATTAAGATAATATGCAGCCTATATTTTTCTGTTGAACGCAATCTGTCTTGTTGCCAAATTTTGTCCACGTCTATTTAGAAATTAAGGAGTGAAACGGACAAACTAGCTGATGTTTCTAATAGTATCTGCAGATAGTGGTGACAGTCTAGTAATTTTGATGATGGGGCGAGCACCCATCTAATCAACTCTAAAATGAACCTTAACATTCAGTAAAGGAAAACATCCTTAGGAAACTATAGCATGGGTGTAGAGCACTTTTTAATAATGCCCACCCGCGCTACCATCTCTACAAGTTTGAAAACCTGTCGCCAAACACAAATAGGTCTCTTCCGGTAACACTACTTGAGAACTAACTCTATGCATAATGTGCTTGTCGTTATGGGCCATTAACATAAAAAAGGCTCACGCCTGTTATCCCCGAAGGGTTAGGCAGAGGTGAAATAGCGAACTACGCCACCCACATTTCGCGGAGCTTAGTTCCGTCCCAGATGTGACAGGGGGCAGAGCCTGTCGCGATATCGGGCACAAATTCCAAACTCTGGGATGATACTGAGTAGAGAAACCCAATATCACTTTACCCGACCCGGGGATCGAACCCGAGACCTCAAAACGACAGTCGTACTGTAATACAACTGCGCCAGCGAGGCAGTTGGGCCATTAAACCACTACAATATAACCATAATATAAAAAAAGATCGATTATGAGCGGTTAAATTACGTCACCAAATTGGCGGGCAGGCGCATAAGTAATTGAAGCGTTTATATCGGTCAATATGGGTAGTGTTTTATCGGATGTTTTATTTGCGAAGGTCTATCGGAGTGCTGCCCCCCCGCCGTCGCTGCCGAAGCTTCTGGAACCGTTCCACCTGGTCGTTAACCTGCTGCAGTGTGATGCAACGTTCCACGTGTTCCGGCTCGTCTTCGAACGCGCCCTCGACCTACGAGCCAGGTCCTTCTCTGAGATGCAGATCCATAAGGTACTCCCCCTCTATCTCTCTTTCTATTTTATCGATAATTATTTATAGTGTTGTACCTATTGTTTGAATGCGAGGACAAGTCGTCAATTTTTAACACCATTGTATTCTTTATGGGCTTTGTTATGCGTTTTACATACATATAATACTAGCTGCGTAACTGCGGTTCCGTCCGCGTTTTATTTATTCGCCACTGCGTAATATAGTTTTTAAATAATTTATACCTAACCTTTTTTTTTGACGAGGGGAATGCATTTACTCACTACCCTTACCTATTGCATTAATGAGACTGAGGTCCTCCAATGCAATAGGTAAGGGGGCGCGGAGGGACGACTCCGTGCCAGTGTGGGACTCGCCCGGACGTGAAGCGTCCGGAAATACCCACTAAACCCCCCGGGGCCGTCCGCCGCATTTGGGATGGAATTTATACCTTTTTTTTTTTTTTTTGACAGGATGGAATTTATACCTAACCTAAAAAAAAAACAAACGAATGAAGAAGATTAGAGTCTTTTTTTTATTAGCAGAAAAGAAGTACGTAAGAGTAAATTGAAAACAAAAATTAGAAAGGGTCGATCGAATCCAAAAAATAAAAAGCCTATATTTTATCTACGAAAAATTCTTAATGGTAGTAGTTCTATCTTGATATGTTCAATAGTTTTGAGGAGATGGTGCGTCGAAGGAACCCCCATTTTCTTTTATATATATAGACTAGCTGTGTCCTCGCGGCTGCGCCTGCGTTTTATATATTCTTCACTGCGTTTTTGTTTTTTTTTTTTATACGGAACCTTAATAATGTTTTTATTACTAAGATAAAGTAAAAATATTTCTAATAAATTCAAACATTTGCCCGTAAAACTGTGCATTGTATCGGATTTTATTAAATTTTTTAGGAGATTTAATTTTTTACGCAGAACCCTAATTATTTTCCAAAATTAAAAGTATTAGTAGTTCAATGGACATCACAACCAAAGTAATGATTATTTAAAAACGATATTACGCAGTGGAGAACATGAAACGCGGACGGAGCCGCGGGCACACAGTTAGTTTATAATATAATATTACAGGCGCTTCATCTGATTGGTTACGCGATACGTGAAGAGGAAGCGGGTTACTATGAGTTCTTAGCGTTCTCACAGCGAGCGGAGCGGCACGGGCTCGTGGCGCTGCTGGAGAAGCTGGTCCTCAGTCCGAGGGTCGACGCGCACAAACACCTCGCTAAATGGGTCCTCACTAAGATCAAGTCAGTTACAAAACTCATTTTATTTTAGTTTTTTTTTCTAATCTAGCTAACGCTGTTGACCGGAAGGGCCTTTACAGCTTCACCGTAACTTTGGGGGCAAGTGCTGAAGGCACTCAGCCGCAAAAGGTAACTAGCACAAGGGTTCGAACCTCGGCTTGGCCGTTACCTGACTGTGAAAACTCCCGCAGAATTTTGATCTTAGCTAATCCCTACATTTTTATATTTAATACTAGCTATGCGCCCGCGTTTTATTATTTCTTCACTGCGTTTTAATTTTTTTTTTATGGAACCCTATATATTTTCCTAACAATTTTTTCGTACTAAGATAAACTAAATATATTTGTCATAAATTCAAGCACTTGCCCGTAAAACTGTACATTAAATCGGATTTCATTAAATTTTTTTTAATACTTAATTTTTTTACGCGAAACTAATTATTTTCGAAAATGAAAAGTACCCTGAGTTATGCGGAGTAACTTCAGTTATCTACCAAAAAAGTCCCGTCAAAATCGGATCAGCCGTTCCGGAGATTACTTGGAACAAACAGACAGACAAAATTTTTTTAAATTGTATTTTCGGTATACGTATCTTATATATATTTATTTATATGTATTTAGTAAATTTCACTTCATTTAGTCCCTGATACGTATCTCGATAACTAGATGTGACGTTTCATTGCAGAGTTTTGCTAGGCCAAGTCGAAAACGAGAACGTGGGAGAGAAAATGGATACCAACCAAGAAGAGAATCCCACCAATGAAGTTGCAGGTATGAGAAAAAAAAGTTGTCATAAAAGTCTCTTTAGTTAATAAGCTATGGACTTTACTATGGGTATGATATAAACACATTTGGACAATAATAAGCAACTATGTCTCAACCTTAGCGATTAGCATTGTGAGCAGAACATTTAGAAAATCTTTTTGAATAATATAAAAAAAAAATAATAATTAACTTGTTTATTTAATTTTTTTTTGTAACAGTAACGGTGATCGATGTGTCATTTTATTCAAAACATTGATAGATAGAATGAAACAAATGGGAAACTGGTTTCGTTTTAATGGTTTTTTTTTTCTTTTTTATTATCAATACTTATAATAAAAAGCTAAGGAGACTAAAGCTGTACATTGAAGGTATTTAAGAAGAAAATACTACGCGAGGCTTCAGAATCGAATACATAACAGATTTCGATAGTTTTTTTTTTTTTTTTTTTGGCTGTATGTTTATTAACTTGTTCGCAAATCAGACAAAAACTACTGAACCGGATTCGATGAAAGTTGGTGATGATATATATTGCATTCAGGGGGAGAACATAGGCTGCAAATTGTTTGAATTTCACGTAGGTAAAACCGCGGGCACAGCTAGTTTTGAATATAAGTATTACATTATGCAACACAACACTATTTTGTAAAATGTAAGACATCAACATTTTTATTTATTTTGTTTTTAACAATTGATACTTAACATAAGCAATGCTTATCAAGTCTATGTATAAGTAATGTGAAAACTAATTCTTCTTCTTCTAGTAGGGAATCACCGGACTTATTTTAAACTAGCTGTGCCTGCGACTTCACACACGTGATATTCAGCTAATAATTACATTCTAATAGACAGCCTATATATATTCTCCCTATAGTTTCCGTCCCGTATACTATGTCTTATATATTCATTACTTATATACTATCAACATATTTTATATTATGTCATTTTTTTTTGTTCTCGAATAAGACTAAAACGCATTTACTCACCACCTCTTCCTTCATACTAAAGTCGCCGCGTGTCATTCGAATTCCTATAATTTTTGATAGTGTAGGAACCGATTTTAATTAAATAAAATTTTGATGCTCCTTTAGAATATGCTTTATAATTATCTTTTGCGCTTGTAAAATATATTTAATACTTTCTAATTGATGCACAACCAAACAGACAGACAGAACGGCAGACAGACATTTCTAAAAATGAAAGAAATGTATTTAATTATCTATTTTAAGGCCCTCGCAATGATTCTTTTCAAAATTTACAATTATATTCTTAGTACAGATGTAGATTATTTTGATCCTTTGGTTAAAATCACTAGATATATTTACCAATTGTAAAAAAACAACAACCTACATTTTGCAATGTAACAGCAGCAACAACTGTTTTCAATTTGTAAAATTTTGCAAGTATTACATTATTATTGTTTTATAAATAATGTAACTAGAATTAAGAGTCACATCACTATTTGTAAGTCACTATCGATAACTTCATGTACGTTAGTTTTCGTTATAGCTTTCATTATAATCGAGTTGTATTTTAAACGTTTTTTTTTTACAAGGTATAGGCTAAATGCTTTGACCACATTCTTACCATTAAGTGACGATTTGGTCTAGTTAAACACACTAAAACTAGAGGTACTGGTTCTCAAGTGATGCTGCCAGAACACACATATTGGTATTTGGCAACGGGTTTTCTATCTTGAGAGTGGTAGCTACCCAGGCGGACCCACGTTCATTGACGCAGAATCCAGTCTCACTATCCAATGAGCCATCATCGTTTCAGCGCATCATAAAGATATCGTATAATCTAGTATATTATATTGTCATGCAATTTGACATAGAATTAGTTTTGATTATTTTATGAAAGTGCCTATGTTTTCATGTATCTAAAATATGTTGGCTTTGTCTTGAATCGGTCCTCAAATACGTTGAAAACATGAATATTTAGTTTGTGTAAGTGTTTGTATAATTTCTTTCACAGAAGCAGAGAAGGCGAGACGTGCGAAGTTAGCAGCGGAACGTCGAGCAAAGCTAATGGCGCAGATGAAAACGCAAATGAATAATTTCATATCCAACAACGCAACGTTGTTTGAGGAAACCAATACCGAGGTGAGGTGAACAGCGGGTAGCGATGATGGCGCAGCGGATGGACGTGGGTTCGAGTTCGGAGCCTGAGCTTTCGGTGAAGGAAAACATCGCGAGGAAACCATAGCATGGCGATAGTGCCTGGGTACCTACCATCCTCAAGTTTGAAAACCTGTCGCCAAATACCAATAGATGTGTTCCGGCGGCATCACTTGAGAACCAATATCTAGGGCTTAGTATGTTTATTAACCTGGACCACATTATCATTTAACATCGGGTGAGATTGTGCTCAAAGCACTGAGCCTATGTCGTGATAAAAAAATCAGAAATGCTTTATTATAAAAATTCATCCGTAATAATTATTGCCAACCTTCCAAAAATAAATAAAATCTTGAACTTTGTTTATCTATAGATAATTATTAACCTAAATTATTTCATTAGTTACGATTTTAACGTTTATTATTTTCATATCACAGATTCATCATCTCCCTACCCTTTTCCCATTTTTATTTGGGGTCGGCGCAACATGTCTTCCTTTTCCATTTCTCTCTATTTGTTGTCATCTCCGCATTCACTCCTTTCCTAAGCATATCATCTTTCACACAGTCCATCCATCTTTTCTTTAGTCTTCCCCTTCCCATGTAACCGTCCACATTCATATCCAATACCTTTCTTACAACATCCTCTTTCTCCCTGCGCATCACATGTCCATACCAGGACAAACGACCGCCTCTTAACACATCACATATGTAATATATCACAGATTCTCAACCATATTTTGCTCATCGCACCCACTTTGGGTAGGTATATGTTTTTTTTTTTTTATAGAAATCCCCATGTTAATTTTTTCCTCCTTTTTTAGGCGTTCTTTAAATCTGCCCACGTCCCCAGCGTTGTCTCAATGCCCTCTCTGGGTCTTTTACTGTCCTGCAGAAAGTGTCAAACGGCCACAAAGGCGCGTTATCGGTCACCATGGGAACCGAAATTTTAGATGTTTTGTGTTTATAAGGTGACGGCAGACGAGCAGGATCTACGTCCGATGTATTGCGGTACTGCACTCGGTGTGTGGGGGGGAGGTGTGTCGGATCCCATGCGCGTCTGCATCATGTGCCAGGAGGAGGTAATAACAGTACTACCTGTGTATGTTGGCAACTCTGATATTCTAATATTTCTGTCCGGATATACTGAAAAAGTAAAAATTAGCGAATTACTTTTACGCAATATACAGCAGCATATATTTAAATAATATGTGGCTAAATTGAGTATAATGTTTTGGTTGCTTCTAGCCAGATGAAGGATGACTGGAGGGAAAGTCGTGGTACACGTTTGAAACTTATTTATTAACTGATTCTTATTTGATTTATTGATTATTAATTGATTATTTGATGCTTATTCTGATTAATTCTGAGGACATATAGTGAATCTTAAATTCTAAAAGATCCCTCGTTAGTCGTAGGGCTTACAAAGATTACGGTGGTCAATCAGAAACATGCAGAGTGCGAGCGAGACGGGACACACGGACTTCTCTCATACGAGGTATTAAATATATGTAGCTCGTGCGCCCGCGGCTCGCGCTAGTGTGCCGTTGGATGTTGATGAGGTCTCCACAATGTATAAGGAAAATGTGAAGCGGTAATGGTGCAATTGGTATTTCTAGCCTGAGCTTTCGATGAAGGCAAAACATCGTGAGGAAAACTGTAGTTTGGTGGGTAGGTCATGTTCCAATAACCACCCTCAAGTTTGAAAATCTGTTTCTAGGCTTGTTGATGTGTTTACCATCCCGGTCCGCATCGTCACTTAACATCAGATGAGGTTGTGGTCAAAGCACTGAAGCCTCTATACATTGTAAAATAATTATATGCGGTACACTTGTCAAAAGTGAAACATCTTTAACAAACATTATAAGGCAAATTATAAGTAATGGACCAGATATATATAAAACTAAGAAAGAGAAAACAATACGTATTCTCACTTAATAAAATAAAATCATATGTACAATTGCTTAAGAACGAACAGAAAGAGAAGAAAATAATAATTGTACAGTCAAAAGTATGCGATACTAGTTGTAGAGCTTACTATTTCTGTCTCCTTCTCTCGTACTACGTATTCGAAAACCTGACAGTAATTCTGACACATGCGAAGGAATTTCACTTAAAAAATAGGTATATATTATACAATTTCAGGTTTTTTTAATTATTTTTTTTTACTCTTAACTCTAATAATTTTTCATAAATTGTTTGGTAATAATAATAGAAAACAAAGATTTTTCTCACAAATGAAAACTGTACATTGAGTCGGATTTTATTTAAGTTTTCATTTTTTTTTACACGGAAGCCTAATATTAAAAAAAAAAGTAGCCTAAGTTACGCGTAGTGATTTCAGCTATCTGCCAAAAAAGTCCCGTCACAAATGGACCAGCCGTTCCGTATATTAGCTAGAACAAACAGACATATAGACAAAAGTTTTAAAAATTGTTTTTGGTATATATACATACATTCATATGTATTTAGTAAAAAGTTGTTTTATTTTATACTAGTTGTGCCCGCGGCTTCACTCGCTTGAAATTAAGATAATATGATCCTATGTTTCTTCCCTGTATGCGATTATATTTCATTACGAAATTTCATCGAATTCGGTTTAATACTTTTTGCATGATTGACGAAGAAATTAATAAACAAACGGACATTTTTTTAAACTATCGAAATGTGTTCTGTAGCCGTTTCTGAAGAACCGCATAGTAGTTTTTCTTAAATATCTTCAATGTACAGATTTTGTCTCGTTAGCCTTTAATTACTCGTATAAGTATAGGTTAAAAATAGACATTTCAATTTTGTTTATTAGTATAGATTACAGATGTGTGTATGTGTGTTGTTTTAGGCGCGTGTCGATATGAAAGGTGAACCGATGGTGTTGGTAGCTTACGTACAGCATTCGACCGTGTTGAACCGTTGGCGTGGCGTGGACGGGTGGACCGCGACCCTGGGTAACGGGGGAGCGGGTCGGGGCGCGTGGCTACCTGCCGGGGTCGGTCTCCAGCCGCACGTGTCCAGTTGCGGACACGCGTTGCACGCGCGCTGCTGCCGCAAGTACGTCGACAGCGTGCAGGACAAGGAGGAAAACAGAAGGTACATACATATGCACTAACGCACGTACACACACACGCATACATACATATACATGATGTACATAAAGATGTTTGAGTTTTTGTCAATCTCACTGCGTCATCGACGTATTCTTATTATTATCTTGTATTGTTTGATCCTCTGTTCACTCTTGTGTTATTAGAACTGCGTTCGGAGTGATATAGTCTGGTTATTGTGAAGTATAGCGAGTTGAAAATGACCATGTTTGTTCTGATGCGCCATAAAAAAACCCAACAATAACCAAATAAGCTTTATGTACTAAGTACTGTACAGAATCTTGTGTATAGTGCGCAAGCATTTGAATTGGTAGTGTATGTAGTGTTAGGGAGCGTTCGAGTATTACGTAAAGCAATTTTTGGTGATTTGTGACACAACCCCCCACTCCCCGCGTAACGTGCCATAACGTTTCCTTTCCCCTACACCTTCACCGTAGTTATTGAAAGCACATGTTTATTACTAGACACTTAGTATGATTCCTACCCCCTGCCAGAGACCCTTATACTATAAGCAATTATTATTTGTAATTATCAATTGTAAGTATACTTTCGTCATAGTATAAAAGCTGATTTTTATATATCACTTAGGGAACTATCAATACATATTTTCTCAGTTGCCAGACAATTTCGATAGTTCTTTCACCTTCCAGACACTTACCTACATTTAAGCTTTATACTATAACGACAGTATATTTACAATTTAATTTATGAATCACGTGATTTCTACGATAATTCCGAATAAAATATCTATTTAAAACTGGGCTTTATATTGTAACGAATTTGAGGGCAATTTTTCACATCTTTAGTACCTGTTATCTGCCAAAGCCATCACTACTCAAGTTTCATACTCTGAGATCGTTCTTACCTGTCTTGGAAATATACATAGAGAAACTTTCAGCCTTTATAAAATAAGGAAGGTCTGGCTGTCGTGGACTCTTGGGCTATTAGTATACAACTTGCATGAAGTATGTAAAATGTGATGTTAAATTTAATTATGGTGTAGCCTTCTGTCTCTCTCTCTCTCAAACACTGACTCACTTACTCACTTAACCTGATGTTAAGTGATGAAGACCTTCAGTACTAGTATTGCCTAGTTAAGTTACTAATGTAAATACACTTAGCCTAGAGGTTTTCAAGTAATGCTGATGGAACACGCTTGTAGGGGCTTGGCGATAGACTTTCTAGTTTGAATGTGTTAGTTACTCTGGTGGGTTTTATTAACCCCCCCCCCCCCCCCCACCACCATGCTATAATTACCCCACCATATTTTCTCTCACTCGTAACTCAGTCTTATTCTAAAGTTGTTTAGTTTGCTTCGAACCTGCGTCCATCGCCGATCGTACAATAATTTCAGACCTTACCGAATACGACAACCGGCGGCATTCGACATCGGGAACAAGGAGTACCTCTGCCCGCTATGCGAGAGGCTCTGCAACACAGCGCTCCCGTTGCTACCGGCGCCGCCGATGCCGGCTGGCGCTCCGCCCCAGCTCACGGGGCGAATGTACTGGGAGTCGGTGAACAAGATCCTCATGTTCAAGCACCAAGTGTGCTCGGAGTCGGTCCACGTGTGTACTGAGACATGCGAGGAGATACACTGTCAGGCGCGGGCTAGGAGCGTCGGGGCCATGTCCTCGGACATGGAGGAGGAGCCCAACGACGTCACTGAGGTGTACGTCGCGACGCACTCTCAGAACCTCCTCTCGGCAGAGTTCATGAACCATTTCAACGAGGAGATACCAAACTATAACGATACAGCGAAGAAACTCATCGAAGAATTCATGAATGTAAGTTCCATTTATCCGCATACCTACTATGAAAGGCAACGTGTGTCTGTTGTGGTTTATCCGGTTTCACCATCTATACTAATAAATAAAATTGAAGTGTCTGTTTTTAACGTCAAAATTATAGTTTATTTTTTTTTACTAATTAGATATAAATGTATATACGATATCTATACTAAAAATACATTATTTTTTAAATTTTGGTCTGTCTGTCTGATTGTTCCGGGTAATCTCCAGAACGGCTGGACGTATTTTGATGGGACTTTTTTTGTGGTAGATAGTTGAAGTTACTCTGGGTAACTTCGGGCACTTTTATTTTTCGGAAATAATTAGGGTTCCGCGTAAAAAATTAAAACTAAAAAAAAAATGAATAAATACAATGCAACGTTTTACGGACAAGTGCTGGAATTTATGAGAAATAGGAAAAAATAGGGTTGTGTATAAAAACAATTAAATGCAGTGATGATTATAAGAAACGCGGGCGCAGCCGCGGGGACACAGCTAGTCCTAAATAAAAACTAAACTTTCCATTATTGATTAGGGCTTCTTGAAGTATTGTTGTTACACTTTGTTTATTTTTATGCCTTAACCAGGATTACTTTTTTACTACACTCAGTGCCACAATCTCACCTGATTTTAAGTGACGATGTGGTCCAGGATAGTAAACACACTAAGCCTAGAGGTACTGGTTCTCAAGTGACTCTGACGGAACACACCTATTGGTATTTGGCGACAGGTTTTCAAACTTGATGGTGGTATCATTTTCCTTCACCGAAAGCTCAGGCCGATTTTAAAGTTGGATAAGTGGGGTCAAACCCGCGTCGATTAACGTCACATCCGGCCGCACTACCCACTCGCATTTTTTTTTTGTTATAATTTTAAACAGTGTTCCAATGAAGTACTGGCTAGGAATTCATGGCTCTTTTTTTCTCTAATACCGAGATATCAAATTAGTTGATTCCGTGATGAAAGAGTTCTTATATTCACAACCTTTGTTACAGGTGTTGCCAGTGTACCAACCGGGCGGGCTGGCGATGAGCTCAGCGCTGTACCGCGCTATTTCCTACACGATAATGTGCACGAACGCGATCCTGCAAGTGGAGTCCCGTCCCCTGCTAGTTGAGGTACCGTCCAGGCTGCGGGACACTCTCCAAGCATTGATACGCCTCGGAGCTGCGATGCCCTCGCTCTGGTCGTCGCCCAAAGACCTGGCGCATCACGCCTGGAGCTGCCTGAACACACTGGAGAACACCTCACCGCTGACGCACTGCCCCTTCGGAACGCTAGTCGCGCTAGTACTGGCCATGCCTACGTTGTTCGGCAAGGAGGGCCCTCCAGCCAGGCCGACGCACCTAGCCAGACAGTTGACCATACAGGCGCTCCGGGCTGAACTCTTCAGAGCGATCCTAGTTATCGATATAACCGGCTGCACCGTTCAAGATAATTACAAATCGAAGCCGGATCTGGAAAAGTTGCTGGGCATCGTTAAAGACATACGCAAAGACGGCGATCAGGATTATGAAGGTTTGGACCCGAATAAAGTCTGGGAAGCTATCAAGAAACAGTGCCACACGTTCTTGAGATGCTGCTGTATATTTTACCACTTCTTGAGTGATATCGACCCACCTACAGAGCTGACGGAGGCCGGAGGGGATAGTTGGGACGTGATGTGCGGCTACTTGGACTTGCCGAAGACCTTCAGAGAACTGATATGCAACCTCATCGGGTTGGAGAAGACTCGTTGCTGGGGTTATTTGTCATCAGCCTGGTTCAGCGGGTCGATAAACCGCCAGATAGTGACGGAGCCGGAGGAACCGCCTCACCTGACCGCGTTGCCGGAGGACTTCTCCGAGATAATAAACGTGGTGACGCGACTCCCCTGCCCCACGTCCAGTGACGAGGTGATTAAGAACCCGACGCTGTGCCTCATCTGCGGGCAGTTCATGTGCTCGCAGAGCTACTGTTGCCAAGCGGAATTACCTAAGGTAAGCGTTGTTTATTAAATATGGATCAATAACATACACGACTTATAACTGTATTACAAATTGAAACAAAAACACTATACTAAATTTTAAAATCTTAATTACATAAACACAAAATTTTATTTGTTTATTTTTTTCATTTTTGTAACTTATAAATTTGCGTTACGAATACTATGACGTCACCCGTCAACATGATACAGTATGTCAAATATAAAATGGCGTTTAGTGCCGGCGCTCAGAGATAAATAATAAAATTGATACTTACGCAGCCTACTGTTATATGTTAAATAATTTCAATTAACGAATTATAATATTTAAACATTAAAAAAAACAGTTATTTCAAAGTGTAAAGTGTTCACTTCTATCAGCAGTGCTCATGACTGCTTAATTTTTTTTTACTGATGTCAATGCTACGTCATCATGAAGAGGAGGGAATAAGAGCTTTGCTTACGGAATACTCAAAAGGGCTCCTTAATACAGAAATGACGTGCGAAAATTCATGATCCTAGTTGACTAAGGAGACGCCGGGGTAGAGGTCACAAATCGATTGACAGTAATAAGTAAATCAATATGGAGACGCCTGGAGCTGGCGCGGTAGGCCAAAATGGAAGGGGAAGCGTGGTAGATGCGGGAACAAGGAAGTCGTGCACTGACCTGTTCCTCAGCAGCAGCAAAGCGCCTTCGACGTGTAGATCCGCTCGCAGCCGCCCGAAAGCAGCCTCAGATAACACACAAGGGCTTCCGACACCTCACACACTTCAGCCAACTCGACGTCACCATTATATGCGGTTATAGTTTATATTATAAGCGGAAAAGCGAATATAACCACCACGATTTAGTGGCGGTGCGGGCGCGGCTAGGAGCACAAGTATGTACTCGTATAGCGGGGGTGCGAAATGTAGTATATCTATGCGTTGTATGCGCGGGCGCGGTCGACATAGAAGTGCACGACAGGGAAAGGGGTGGGGGTTTTAAGAAGCCACACTAGGTGGCGTTACCACAATATGTAAATATTGCTTATGTCATCATATCATCGGAAATAAAACAAAAGCATAATTCCCCCCCCCCCCCCCCCTCCTCCCTATGGTGTATGTTTACGTCGTATTTGAAGAGTATTCAATACGCTCGTCGGAATATAGAGGTTATTGTATTTGTTTAGTTCGGTCGCGAGGGCGCGGCGGGCGTGGACCGCGTCGGCGCGGTGATGGCGCACGCGGCGAGCTGTGGCGGCGGCTGCGGGCTCTTCCTGCGCGTGCGCACCTGCGAGCTGCTGCTGGCCTCCGCCCCCGCGCGCGGCGCCAAGCTCTCCGCCCCCTACCTCGACTGCTACGGGGAGACCGACCAGGTATACACAAACAACCCCTGCACCCTACACCTCATGATACACTGAAACGGCCCTGCTCTAATATACTATTGAAGCAATGATGGCGTAGCGCGTAGTGCGGCCGAATTCCGCGTCAATCGACGCGGATTCGATCCCCATAAATCCGACTCTAAAATCGGTCTGAGCTCTCGGTGATGGAAAAGATCGTGAGGAAACCATAGCATGATGGTAGGGACGATAGGGCATGTCCACCTGGGTAGCTACCACCCTCAAGATTGAAAACCCGTCACCAAATACCAATAGGTGTTTTCCGCTTGAGAACCAGTATCTTTAGGCTTAGTGTATGTAACCATCCTGGACCACATCTACACTTAACATCAAGTGAGATTGTAGGCAGAGCACTAAGCCTATTCCGTGTTAAAAAAAATAACACCATGACCAAACCATATAGTTAAATTGTCATTACATGACATGAAACCGCATGAAGGCGTTCTTGTATAAGATAGAATATTGATGCCCAAGGTTATGCTGATGACCCGGTCTAGGCTGAGCTTCACCAATATAGGGGCGATCACAATAGATCTAACTAGGTCGTACTGGTAAAGGTTTTAACCTCCATAACCCATTTCCAAATAATAATGATAATAACCATACACTATTATTAGACCGGAATTCCTTATCACGAATTACGTGACTACGGTCTGAATATATACGTAGAATCAGGTCTCTCTCGAATGGACGTTTTTTTTACACGGTACAGGCTCATTGCTTGGGCCACAATCTCACCTTATGTTAAGTGACGATGTGGTCCAGGATGTTAAACACATTAAACCTGGATGGTTACTGATTCTCAGGCGATGCTGCTGGAACACACTTGTTAGTATTTGGTGACAAGATTTCAAACTTAAAGGTTAATAAGAAATACCCTTTTTTTTTTGTTTTTGACGAGGGGAATGCATTTATGCACTACCCTTACCAATTGCATTAGTGAGACCGAAGTCACCCAATGCAATTGGTAAGGGGGTGCGGAGGGACGTCTCCGCACCAGTGTGGGACTCATCCGGACGTAAAGCGTCGGAAATACCCACTAAACTACCCGGAGCCGCCCGCCGCATCTGGATTGGGGACGATACGGGATCCTGTTCGCATTCTCCGGCGGCAAGCCCAATGGGCCTCGTCCATACTTAAGCCCAATGGGGATGGGGGGGAGAATACCGATGCCTGACCCACAGGCTCTCTCCCCACTCACCTCTTAGCCCGCCTCTCAAAGAGAAGCATTCACGTCCGGGAGAGAGGGGTGATTATAACTTTCACAAGTTACAACCCCCCCCCAACCCCCTCCGTCAAAAAGAAATACCAAAGCGGCAAGATATAGTTTCCTCACAATATTTGCCTTCACCAAAACACAGGCTGATTTTTAAAGTTGTATAGGTGGACTCGAACCCGCGTCCATTGACGCGGAATCCGGTCGCAATATCAATTGCTCCATCATCGCTGCAAAATCACTTCGTACTTTTTTTTACAACGATATTGGGTCATTGCTTTGACGACAATTTCACCTGGTGTTAAGTGACGATGTGATCCAGGACGGTAAGCACACTAACCCTGCTGGTTCCCAAGTGATGCCGCCGGAATACCTATTCATACTAATGATATGATATATTTCGGTTGAATCGCGTCAGGGTCTGGGTCGCGGGAATCCGCTCCACCTGTGCCCGTTACGTTACGAGTCGCTGCGGATGCTCTGGCTGAGCCATAGTGTGCCCGAGAGGATCGCGCGCATGCTTAACACCAACATGCTGGCGACAGTCACCTGGCAGAACTACTAGCCCACCTGCCTGCCACGTGCCACTCTACGAATCGATTACATTTATATATATATATATAGCGATTCACAGATTTTTATTATATTATTAGGTGACGTACGAGTTTTATTTAATAACGGAATGATCTGCAATGTTTCAATTATAATAATAACAATGTTATTATTATATGGATTCGTTTTTTTTTCTTATCTTTTTTATAAGATTTCTTTTTTATGTCTTTGATGAACTCGAACACGATAGTTACTTATTGCAAATTAGAAGGGGGGGAGTAAATGTTTTATTTTAATGACGTTAAAGTTCGGATTTAATTTTTCTATTTTGTAAAATATTCTTTAGTTTTAATATATATAAAAGCCAATAGTAATCGGTAAAAACAAAGTAAAAGATCATTAATTTTGGTAAAATTGTATTTTAACAACTAAATGACAAAGACTTTGTTCATAAAATGTCATGTCTCGTTAATTTTAAACAAAAATGTAATCTTAAATTATTGTATTGTAATTTGTGATTATAAGTTGTAGGTTATTATAGGATACCATTGAATTTTAAAGTTTTAATTCATCAAAAATTCAATACAAATTTTTTTTTTAACATTAAAATATCAATTTTAAAAGTATTTCACGGCACTTTCAAATTTTCACAGGTAAATCCTCTCGATATTATTGTTTTATGTTTCGTTTTATTTGATAAATTATTTCTATTATTACATAAATGAGTTTTCAAAGCCGATAATTAAAATTATTAGTTGTAAATAAAATTATTGTTAGTTGCTTTATAATGTTTTATGTGTTGTTGTCTTTAATGTATTAGATAGTCGATTATATGCATAATTATTATTATTGGTTAATTTTAATATTTTTTTTTTCGCAGACAAAACTGCACGTGTGTCTATTAAGTGATTAATATAGTACGAAATACGCTACTTGTGTTATATTTTGAATTTATCAATACCATTGGGCGTTTTCAAAATGTACAATTATTTCTAATTTTAAAAGCCTAGTTGAAATTTCGAGAAGTCAAAACACAATATACAGTAATACCCCGCTTTACGCGAGGGATACGTTCCGAAAAAAATCGCGTTAAATGAAATTCGCGTATATCGAGGTTTATGATTAAACATAGTCAAAATTTAATACAAAAAAATACAAATCATTTTAATCAATCACTTTAATTCTAAGAACACTTTATGCAATACATACTCGTATTTTTTACGGAAAAATACATCTATTGTCTTTACATTATGTTTATACGCACTCTTTCGCATAATTCGAGGCATTTGAGCGCGAAATTTGACATTCGCGTTATAGTGAAACCGCGCGTAACGGAGTCGCGCTAAGCGGGGTATTACTGTATATGATATCTCACGTTGCATACAAAAAAGCAATTCGATGTTACATTCGTAAAAAATAATAATAGAAAATGATTAATGTATGAATAAATTTATATTGTAGAAGTTGTAGTAAAAATATAGGCTATGATCCTCCGGACATGAAAATTAAATGTTGAATTATTCGTATTAATAGGGATGTACACTGATTTTTTTTATTTCTCATTAAAATCCAGACCACAAATAAGGCTCCAAAGGTAACTAAATTAAAATCTGTTCGTTTTACAAGCATATTTTAATTGTATATTAAGTTATGACGTCATACTAACCATTTCTTCACCAAAAAGGGATAGAGCATCTCCCTTCTCGATCCAAAACTTAAAACTTTAAAAAACACTCGTATCTCAGAGTTTTGTGAGCCGAATGTAATATTTTTTTCAATATATAAATCATAGTCTCTTGTTATCAATAAATTAAACGCCAGAGAACTACGCTATAATATAGAAGCTAACACAATCAAGGTAGCTAGGTAGTTTAATATGATAGATATTTAGTAAGCTTTTTTTGCAAGTTTCATCTATTTCAAATGTTAATATAAATATCGCGCAAAGTCGGTTAAAATGTATAAAGTAAAAAAAAAGTTAAATAATTGTATTTAGAGATTATGTAAAAGTTAACTAAATAAAGTACATTTGACTTGTGTAATACTATTTTATTCCATATTGGAGCGTGATTTTTTTAACTTGGTAGAGGCCGATTGTAAATTTTCGCTTCCATTGGGTTTAAAAATAAAAATTTATAAACGAAAATAATAAAAAAATAAATCAATAGATTAAATTTGCCATTGTAATATACTTACGTGTTTATTCATAACAAAATTACATAATTGATAAATGTTTCTAGTTTAAATCCTATTGTAGTTATAAAATAATCAACATGAATGTTCCCAAATAAAGTTTATAAATGTTGAGTAAAAAAAAAAAACAATTAAATTGAAGGAACTATTATATATCAGTTTTATTATGTTTGATTAATGTAAAGTAATCGAGTTAATTAATGTTGTAATTTGACAGGTTTTTCTAACGACATTTTATTAGCTTGAAAATGTGAGCGTATCATTTGCTTTTTAAAGTGAAACTTCGTATGGGTCGGTGTGAATTGGATTTTATGAAACGAAAATGTGTAACGAATGTCAGTTCCTTCATTAACCAATATATATCACTAAATAAAATGCGTAATAGCTGCAACATGTTTGTTTGTTAGTACAAAATAAACAAACTAGATGTCACTAAAACGAAGTTACATTTTACCACGTGTACCAAACTCAATTTTTTTATTATTATCTTATATTTTTGGAAATGTTTGCGCACTGTTTATTAATTAACTTGTTAACATGCACTTTGTATTCAAAGTTCCCGTCTAATTTTTATCTTTACAATAGTGGTGATATTTTCTTCATTAATATCGTATCGTATGTATTGATATGTCTAAAGATTTGTCAAATCGATTAATATAATTAATAAAATATTTTGAAAACTCTAGTATTCGTGTTTCATTGATTTTACATGTCTCTATTCAGCAATAAAAAGTACGATACAGTTAAACAATTGTGCATACTATTGCGTGTAGTATTGCTAATCTTATCAAAGCTAATTACAGTAATGATATGGCATTCACACAAAATGATCTCTATTAAAGGCACCAATTTTCAGTTATAAATGCTCTGTGGCTATTTCGTAAAGTTAAGATTGTTTTTAAAATTTACACAGTAAAGATCTTGCTTTGATCACAATCTAATCTAATGTTAAGTGACGATGTGGGCCAGGATGTGGTAAACACGCTAAGCTTAGAGTAACTCGTTCTCAAGTGATGCTGCCGGAACACACCTATTGGAATTCGGCGACAGGTTTTCAAACTTGAGGGTGGTAGATACCCAGGCGGCCAGTGCCGGTTTTACCGCTACCAGCGCCCTGGGCGAGATTTCTACGGCGCCCCCTAACTACAATTCAACTTTATACGAAAAATGGCAATGTGTGTAATAAACATTTATTTAAAAAAAAAACATTTATTTATAAAACTAGTAAAATTTTATCTTTTCTTTCTCCTATCGCGTTTCTATCGGCAAACTCTTTGATAAGGTTGACAAAGTAGCCAAGTTCGTCAATCTAGATTGAGATATTGTCGATCGCAAATAAGTTTTAATCAGCTTAAGCTTAGAAAAACATCTCTCCTCACTAGCAACCGTTACAGGTTACAATAATATTGGCAATGCTATCCATACATTTCTTGCAAGTTGTGATCTTTGATAAAATTTAAAACATAAGCAGGGGTAACCACATTCTGATTAGGCCAAAAATATTTCAGGCTTACAAGTTCATCACACAACCTACAACCATCTATATCTGATTTAGAGTCTGTAGTTAATTTCAATTGGAGATCACCACAGTGTTTGATAAGTTCATATTATTCCGGAATTTGTTTTATATTGTATAAAAAAGACCGAAATTCCGAGTACTCATTTAACTGTTCAAATCTTTCATTAACTGAAATTAAAGTAGTATCCAAGAGAGAGTTGAAAATACAACCTCAATTTTTTTTTCTGGAGAATTTATAGGTTCATCATGGGCAGTTTTACCAACATGACGCTTAAAAATTTGTAATTTTGAAGTAGCTTTAAACACAGGTTCAATTTCTAGTTCTTCAGCCAATTCCTTTGCAAAACTCGACGTTGAGCTACTATCAAATTGCCGGCAACAACTCGACCTTTAGAAACGGAGTGTATTAACCAACGACGCTGAATTGTTTCATTGTGTCATGAAATGAGAATTAGAGAAAGGTCGCCCTGTATCATTCTTCGGATAATTATCAATGTGAATTTGCACTGGGCCACTAGTTATTACATGATCAATTATTTTGATATTTCGAATGATTGACCAAGTGTTTGGATAGCTGATCCAACAATTTACGAGTAAGTAGGCCTCACTTAATGTGCGAGGGGATATAAACAAGCACTTTCGGCGCTCCTTTATGTCCGGCGCCCTGGGCAATCGCCCAACTGCGCCCTACCCTAACGCCGCTACTGCAGGCGGCCATTATTAAAAAACGCCATAGGGCGATAGCACCATGCTACGATTTCTTACGATGTTTCCTTCACCGAAACCTTAAGTTGATTTTAGAGTTGGGTTGGTGGGCTCGAACCTGCGTCCATTGACCCGAAATCCAACCGCACTACCTACCAACTGCGCCTATCATCGCTTTATTCATTATTCAACGCGATCAGTAATTTTATGTAAACTACTTTATGAGTTGGTCTCGATATGCGATCTTGGATTTTACACTAACCTGACCCTATTGGTGGTAGGTTACTATGAGTTTAGATAAAGTCGCTTTTGATTTTCACTAAGTGTACTGTATTAAATCACGTATGTTCATCATCAACAAATGATGTGTATTTAGCTGGTATTGTAATGGATGTTTATTTGTGTTATGGATGTAAAAAGTTCACTCTTTGATATTAAGAATTTATACAAATATACACAATAAAAATAGGTTCAATCATGTTTTACTAAATTTAATTTGTTGGGCAAATTTTGTATCCTATGGGTTACTAAGGACCTAAGGAATGATCAAGAGTTACCTTAAGGGGAAAAAAAGTTCAAAAAAGCCCATCTGACCCCGACGTGATTTGAACACGCAACCTTCTGATCTGGAGTCAGACGCGCTACCGTTGCGCCACGGAGTCGACGTGTAACAAGCTAAAAATGCACTACATGATATGCAAATTTAAATAACAATTTTTTAAGAAATCAATAAGACAATTCAAGTATTAGACAACAAAATTATGAATTTCCAGTATTATATTGTAGTCTTTAATTATGAATCTCACATATTGTAAGCATTGGCATAATTAGTAACATAAAAAAACAAAGATTAATAAGTAAATATTACTAAGCAATCGCCATTCACCCTCTCCCGCACCAATCCATCTAATCAAAAATAAACAAATTGCCATCAGATTCCTCGTTGATGGACGCAAGTTCGATCCCAACTACTGTTGTCCAAGTCTGTGTATTCGGTAAAAGCACCGTGAGAAAACCAATAGCATGAAAGTACGGTATTTTCTAATAATACCCGCCTGGTTAGCTACAGTCCTCAAGCCTGAAAACTAGCCTTCAATAAATAAATGTCTTCCGACAGAAAAACACTTTGAGAGTGCATTTAAGCTTACTGTGTTTACAATCATAGACCACATCGTCACTTAACAACTTAACAAATACACTTGAGTGTATTTGAAGACAAAGTACTAAGTAATAAAAAAGTATACAGTATTAAAAAAAAAAACATAAATTAAAATAGGTACATTGAATAAAGCAAAAACAGTGACGTTGTTGGACAGAATGGAAAAGTATAGGGGATACGATTTGGAACTCATTTATCCAATAATAAACATTTATATCAATCTGGTATTTTTAATACTTGTTGAATAGATAAAACAAGAGTGTTTGTTGTGAAGTGATAGTTAAGTAAAAGATTTCACAGCAAAATGTTATTTAATAAACGAAAACCCAGAATTATAACTCTTACCCCAAACTACATGGTTGGAAATAACTAACCATTTACGTTATTGGAATAATATCGTAACCATACGATGGATTTCTTTTTAAATAAAAGTCATTTAATAACAAGATAAAACGAGTTTATTCTTAATTACAACAATTATTTAATACTTTCCTTATAGATAAATACAAAAATAAAATAAATGTTTCATATATCACGATTTGTCAATAACAAATTGTTTTGAAGTTTTTCATAGTTCTTTTCACAGTTCAAAATACAAAACTCGATTAATAACGTATATGTGTATTTTTTAACTTTTTTTGATATCAATTTTATAATAATTGGTGTACAGCGCTATTCTGGAGTCTTAAGAGGACATGCGTCGGCGACAGATTTGATAAGTAGGTATTTCAGAAATCTACTGGTATCGCGTTGCGCCCTGAAGAGAGAGTTATAATACATGATAGGGACAACTGCAGCTCGGGCTGGTTTTACCTACGCAAAATAGACGAAAACATCACTTCGTAATACCCTGTTTCCTCCTCCAAAACTGGACAGATTTTTAATTTTCTTTCATTTATAGAATGTGAAAGACTTTTGCTATACCTCTAAGTTTTGCTTTTATAATATTCATCAAATTTGTTTCACTAACGTCTGAAAATGTCGATAATGATAGAGAAAATGAGAAAGATTTTTTTTCATTTTCAAAGGCTCCTGGTTTCTACAATAACTAATGTATGAAAAAAGTCAAATCATGGCGATGGTGGATATATATTATTTGGTATAAAAATATTTACCATAATGCTATTATCCAGTGAGGAAACAGGGGACTACGTTTGTGTAGAATAAATGCCGCTAGCATATCCTCTTAACAAGCAGTACTATTTGAGATAAGCTTGCCTAAGAAATGTGGACGAATCACATAAAAGTAATAAATAATCATTTGTACAAAAGTATGTTATTATATTTAAAAGTTTACATGAAATTTGTAATTATAATTTTCGTAATAAAACCTATAGTAGACACTAATAGATAAACTAATTGTTGTTATCATCGTGTGGAATTAATTACAACAATATTTCATCGAACTGAAAACTAAAATATACTCAGTCCATAAGCCTCCTATTATTTTCTTTATTTCATATCACTTATTATGAAAGTAAAATATAAAATACAACGGTGCTCTTCTCCAATACACATTTAGCATTGCTTACAAACTTTGCAATTAGCTGAACTTAATCTGTTATAGTTTCCCTTTACAATATTATTTTAACGTGTACCAAAATAATTTTACATTTAAATATGCTGCCATTTAATAAGACAATATAATGCAAATGTTTAAAATTACATTAGTAAACCTAGATATATATATTCGACTAATATATAAAATATTTATATAATAAATCTATAAAACGCAAGCTATACATAGAAAGAGACAAAATGTATAGGTAGACGGATTTTTGAAAATCAATACAAGAGTGATAACCGAAAAGTCAATTGGCACACGCACACAATCTAATGATTATGTACAACATTTTTATGTTATTATATTCTTTCGATATTCATAATTGTTTTAATATAGATTTTGTTTGCTCTGTTTGAGTTAATTATGGGGTTAATATATTAAATATATTTTTATAAATATATACTTATACGAATTTACATTTAAATTGAAAGTAATAGATAGCTGTTGTTATCTTTAAATAAAGTTAATAAAGTCCAGGCGTATTTACGCGGCACTTCGTATTTGGTTAATATTGTGTGCATGGTGGTCACTACCCAGTCGGGCACGAAAAACCTACCATCCCGCAATAAAAATTGAAACTTTTTCACTACTCTAAATTTAAAAACTATAATAGTAAATATACTAATTTATAAATTAATTAATTACTTCTATAGAATAAATATATCTTGTACTTTTTTATACGTACATCATTATTTTTCTTATTATTTAATATTTTAAAGTTTTAAAACTTATATCTCTCTTAATGTTATTTTGAGATCAATTACATTTTTTTTTTGAAATTTCATTTGTCATTTAAGCCCACTGTGGCGTCATAAGAACATTTAGTGTATGTGTGAATTAACTTTGTGAATCATAGTTGCGAGTATCATAATAAAGAACGTACACCTTATTACGGTCCTAATACGTAGGTATTGTAAACCTTCGTTGGGATTGTCAATCGAAACCGAACCTTCGGTCTAGGTCTCAGTTTCGGTCGACACCGAACCTTATTAAGACTTGTACAATTTTGTAATCTATACTGAAATTTAGTATACTTGATGAAAACCCGGTTTCGTTCGGCTGAAATATGACTCCTAATACACAGTTTTTTTTTACAAAATACCTACTTTTTATTACTCTTTTTTCTAATTATTTTCTAAAAATAAAAGTACCTACCCTTTTCTTTTTTTTTTGACGAGGGGACTGCATTTACGCACTGGAATGAATTTACGCACTACAATGCATTTACGCACTAAAAGTACCTACCCTAAGTTACCCAGAGTAACTTCAGCTATCTACCAAAAAAAGTCCTGTCAAAATCGGTCCAGCCTTTCCGGAGATTACCCATTACAAACAGACAGACATTGTATTTGTATTGAAAAATTCAATTTTTGGTATACGTATCGTATATATATTCATATCTATTTAGTAAAAAAAAAGAAAGTCTGAAGGGTGAATAATTATAAATTTGAAATTCGATAAGTGTGATACAATGTTCGATTTTTTTAACCGACTTCAAAAAGGAGGACGTTATCAATTAATATGCTTGTTACGCGATTTCGCCGCCAATAATGGACCAATTTGCAAATGTGTTCAAATTTTTATTCGAAAGAGTACAACTCCCTACGTTGTCCCATTGTCACCAAGTCAAGTTCTGATCAGTGAATCTCAGGGAAATCCAGAATAACCTTTGAATATTATAAACACTTACACGCGTTTCATATATTTGTTTCTAAAGCTATGCAAGGATTTGCGTATTGCAGTCATCATCTTATTTTACTTATATAATGTATTTTTGTAAATGTTGTACTTTTTGTTATTGCGACTTCAAAACTATAGATAAAAGTACGTACTAAACTAAAAAGTATACATTTACACCACTTTGCTATCCTTAAGCTGACACCAAGTTCAAAATTATAACGGTATTTAAACAAAGAATATATTAAAGTAAATAGAAATAGATTCATAAAGTAATTATTTATTTACTTTTTAGTGCATTTTATAGTATATTCATTAGAAGTCGGTTTTGTTTTTAATTTAAAACAAAAATTGTTGGAATACAAAGTTATAACTTATCTAGCTTTTACACTATTATATTCTTATAGTAGCCAAATAAGTGGAGCGCACTAAATTGCCGTAATTACTATGACTGGTCAAAAATGAATGTATATATGTAGGATTAAGCACCTAGTAGTGTGTCCTTTAAATTAAAAATAGAGAAGTGAACGAAATGTCGGAAAGAGGTCACTAGACGGCGTTTTAGTGTATATAGATTTTTGTATACGCGGTGAGTATAATAAACGTTTAATGTGATAATTGTAGTTTGTTTGCAAAAATAAGATCTCACAATGTTGGGGAGGCTCGTCCGGGAACGGCAAAAATATAATTATTATAATATGTAATAAAATATAATACAATAAAATAGAAATACTTTAGAACTTGTGACCATTAAACGTACTCAGTTACGTAGTCTTAAACTGAAACCTAAATATCAGGATGGAGTTAGCTGTAGAAGGCCCAGGGAGGACAACAACGGCTGCTGAATTTATGAAACGATGGCCTGAGATCTGTACTTGCATTACGATTTGTATTGCACTTTACGATTAAATTTCCATTTTATTATTCGATAATGAAACGAAACGCAATGTCACCGGAACGCGTCTTTAAAAAAATAAATAAAAAATAATCTGAGGCAAGATCGCGTATTATAGTGTGGTTTTAACCAGTATTTATACCAGTATTTGGTATATACCAGTAATCTATGATAGAAACGTGTCTCAGCACATGTGGCGGCCATGACATATGGAAAGTAAGAAAAAAAAATACGAGGGGCCACGCGCCCGCAGTTATCAAAAATGGCCAGCCAAATTAAGGTTCACACCGAGATTTAAACCGCGAATCAATATATAAATTATTAGAGACAATAGCCGCGAAATTACAAGGTATAAAGGAATAGAGAATTTAATGGGAGAAAGCTGTGCCGAAGCAGACTTTGAAAAGGAAATAGATGAGGTTATGTTGTATAATAAAAAATGGTCTATGAAATAATAGTCTATGGTAAAATAAAAACTTCTCAGTCTATGAAAACCACGTGTCATTTAACCGAACCAATCTAAAAGATTAATGAAAATTCAAGATGCCGGTTCTGGAGACTGAACAATTCGATGGAAATGTAAAAAATTGGGATCACTTTCAGAAAATCTACTATGACAAGTCACTGGACAATTCGGACAAATTTCAATACTTAATTCAAGGAATGGCACTGGGGACGGAGGTACGGCGGTTTATAGAATCATACCCATCCACATCCAAAAGCTATAAAGACAAATAGGCTCAATATAAGCTCTTAATAAAAGTATATGTAAGAGAATTGTTAAAAATGTTTATGAATAAAAACGAAAGTCTTACACAGCTTGTTTGATCATCTCAGCAAATATTTGAGAACTTTAGAACTCCTAAGAGTAATCAAGAAGGGATATGCATCATTTATTCTACCAATGGTGGAGTCTACGCGTCCTATAGAAGTATTGAGAATGTGGGAACGACTGACACCATCGTCTGATAATGAATTAGGAAGTTTGCTGGAGTTTTTGAAAAAGGAAGTCAAAAGCGACCAAAGGATAAAATAGCTACAGGACTCATTACTGAATAGCAAAAGGAAACAAAGCAAACCAACGTAGATGATTAGTAAACACAAGTGTAAAAGTCTGAAAAGAAGATTACATGCTTATGACAAAGACAAGACTTATGCGTGACAAAGAACATTAAGGCATTGAATGTTTTAAATGCATTTAAGTTAGAAACCATGCAAAGGCTTGTAAGAAGTTTGTATATTGCTTTATATGCAAAAAAAAAAAGACACTAACATTGTGCCCTGGCAATTCAGTAAAATCAACAACAAGTAACTTGACATCTGAAGGATCTAATGCAACATTATCACAAACACTTATGGTAAAATTAGTTCATAGTTATAAACAGGTAACAATACGAGCTCTAATAGATAATGGACCCCAGAGAACATACTTGAAGAAGAATGTAATACAGAGATTGGATTTACAAAGTACTGGTAAGGAGTTGTTAACTTTCAATTTATTCAGTGGAGTAAATTTATTTCTATATTTAATATAATAATCTAATAAACTATTGGGAGAACAGTAGAACAGTTGCCAGAAAGTGAGATAAATCTAAAACTGGTACATTATTTGCTACATAGTGGTATTATAAAAGACAATTTTGACTACGAAATTAAGACCAGTTTTCGATGCATCTGCTTGTGACAAAAAAGGTAATTTAAATTGGGCAGATGTGTCATTGAGAGGTTGCAATGCTGAACAACTTCTAACATTGCGGTGGTGGAAAGGGCCAGTATGGCTGCGTCCTGAGGAATAGCCAAAGTTCAAGAGAAATAAAAGAACAGAGACAAATATTACAGTAGAAGGATATGTGTATGCAGGAATGAAGATTGTGCAATTAATTCATAAAACAGAAGAAGAATATTTGAAAAACAAAGAGATTTAGTCACTTGCCTTGATGACAAAGTTTTGATAAGAGTAAAAACAAAACTTTTACATTACCACTTACCTGGCGTTTACGCCAGCTTTCCATTGTTTTCCTATTGTCTTATTTTTATGGGTACTCGAAACATTTAATAACGCGAATGTATAAGTTGTTACCCTAGCGAGAATCGCTCAACGCCGCTAAAGAAGTTTTTTACATCACGTTTTTAATTTACGTACTCAAACCCCTCCTCACATCTATCATATCGGGCCGTACTTCTTTAGATAGCTCATTATAACCAAAAAATTATTAAAAACCATAGCATCTCAAAAAATATATAAAACACTTTTACACATTTTCGCCATCCGGTTAATTTTTTTCTTGTAGTTCATAGTTACTGGTAAAGAGGCTATTATAAACAGGTCCCGTTTCTAGCTACAGAGGCAGCTGTTGTCGCTAGAACCTGGAGACCGCCTGTGTCGTGGTAAGGTCACCATCCCATGCCTTATTTCACCCTGGAAAGAATAATTTATAGCTTTTTTTTATGAAACAATGCTATATTATACGCTATTAATCCTACATTATTTTATACGAAGCTATGTTGGCGGAGTTGGTAGTGCGGTCGGATTTCGCGTCCATGGATCAAAGGTTCAAAAATCAAGTCTGAGCTTCGATGAAGGAAAACATAGTGAGAAAACAATAGCATGGTGGTAGAGCCGCCTGGGTTACTATCACCCTCAAATTTGAAAACCTATCGCCAAGCATCAACAGCTGTGCTCTGGCTGCATCACTTGAGAACCAGTATACCATTCCGAACCACGTTGTCGCTTAAAGTCAGATGAGATTGTGGTCAAAGCACTGAGCCTATACTGTGCAAAAAAAAACACATCTACATTGAAAAATAACATTCCAACCTACACCTACAGGGGACTGTATATCAAATTTTAAGTTCTAATTTCCACCAAACACCTAATATTGTGTAACTTTCTATAATATATCTATAACTGCATCATGTAGGCGGGTAGAAACAATGAAAGGATATACTTTGAAATAAGCTGATTTCACTAACTAATAAGAAAGTTTAAATACTTACGGCAACACTGACGACCCGCAGTGGCTGTTTGGAGTACAGTTTATGTGCGAGCGTCATGAATATTGATTCCACGTTATCACATTCTGTGTCCAGGAGAGCTGATGTTTCAAACAACTGAAAGATTTTATTTTTATTTAAATTCAATGGGTCAATCAGTTGAATTTATGATTTGTTAATTTTTGCTGACATGTGTCAAAATGACCCCAGAAATGAAACGGCACCATTCACAGTTTTATGGTTTCACCACACTGCGGGCAAGTCGGGACTCCAGTGCGCTTTGTTTATAGAAGAGGTCTCGAACGGCTCGCCCTTGGCATCCGTCGACGCGATGTCTTCTATAGAAACACCACCAACCCGCACGCTGTGTGGCGAAATCAATAGACAGTAATTTTTTTTTTTTCTATAGACCAATCAAGAACATATTAGTAAAACGGATAAAGTACTATCCCAGAACCTACCTTTTACACAATATAATATAATTTTTAGTTACGAAAATGAATTTTAGGCTTTGTTTCAGATTACATAATAATGTTCCAAACACTCTACCAAACAATAATTCTAAAAAGATGAGGCTTTACTTCTAAAAAGTAAATAATGTTTCATAATTTAATATATCCAAAATATGGATATATATAATATATCCAAAATCAATCCCAACTAATCAATCATTATGCAATCTTTGTCTGTCTTCTTCTTTCCTTGGTTTCTATTTTCTATCATTTTTGGTTAGTATTGATAATTAAGTTTTTTAACAAATATGATAAAAATAGCACTTACTGGCATGCCATATTTGTCAGCCAGCCGCTGTGCATATGTGGTGGACAAGCGCGACTCTGGGGTACCACGATCACATTTATTTCCAACTAGCACTCTTGGTGCACCCATTAGTCCATGAGACTCTACTTCTTGCATCCAACTTGCTATTGACTGCAAATAATATAACCATAATTAATATGTCACGATTTAAGATAAAGCCGTGTTGATAACTTTTTTAACCTAGCTAATGCTGTTGAACAAAAGGGCCTTTACAGCTTCACTTTGACCTTGGGGGCGAGTGCTGAAGGCACTCATCCAAAAGCAGTGTTGATTTTTTTTTCTAACCTAGTTAATGCTGTTGACCGGAAGGGCCTTTACAGCTTCACCGTGACTTTAGGGCACTGAAGGCACTCAGCCGCAAAAAGGTAACTAGCACAAGGGTACAAACAGTGTTGACTTTATACATATGGTACACTAAAAACACACAACTCACTGATCAAGTAATAGTTACACCATTAATTTTTCATATTGTCCAATAGAGTGAACAAATAACGATGCATATAAATAATAGTAATAACATAATTAAACTTCATTTTAAATATTTTTGACACATTCTAAAAAAGCCTATCATAGTATTTATTTCATTCATTTTAGTACCCCATGCTTAATTTCAATATTCATGATCAAACAACTATGTAAACTGTACTATCTATTTCAGGTGCTCTGTAAACTGCTGAGAAATCTTCAATAACAAATCATACTATGAATAATTTTACTATAAATTATAATGTAAAATTCATTATACTTCAACAAAATCTTAAAAATATAAAACACTGATCATAATTATATACAAAAAAAGAAGAAAAAATTATGATAATTTTAATTTATCATTACTGGATACATAAAGCAGTGAAATGTAAAAAGAAAAATATAAGATTACAAAGGAAAAATTCAAAGTGACATATTTAAAAATATGATGTAGAGACCCAGTTCTATTGCCTATATGTGCAGATTTTATATCAAATGTTTTATAACAACCATAAACATTGATAATTTAATTTTGTTTCACATATTCATTAAATTATAGTATAATATATGGAAATCATTATTGCTCTCAACTTGATTTCTTAATTATAACTATCTTCTATAGGTACAAATAAAAGGCAGATATATAATAGGTATAGGTATGTTAATCTTACATGAAATGTTTCTGGCTTAGTCACATCATAAACAATTACAACAGCATGAACATTTCTGTAATAATGTTGTACCATCGATTTCCGGAATCTCTCTTGCCCTGCTGTGTCCCATAACTGAAGCTGCAAACAGACAAAGGAACAAGTTACTGATTAAATGGTTTTTTTTTTAAATATCAACCTGATTAGAATTTTATTTGAAAGAAAACTTCATTATATTTCTTTTTTGTCAGTAACCAGATAATAAACAATTAATTTCGAACCATTTTTTTAAACTAGAAGTAATAATTATTCTTTTAGCACATGGTTTTGTCATTGTATTCAGAAGACCAGTCCGAATAACAGCATTGCTGTAATTCCCATCATATGGAATTTGTAACAACACTTGTTTGATGTTATTTTTATGTCTTATTCATGTAAAAGGTGTAGTGGTAGTAAATAAACACTATTGACAATGGAGACTTTCAATTTGTGATGTTATGTGTACTATAATAATTCTGAATTTTGTTTTGCTTTAATAAGTCACAATTTATAATATGTAAGGTTTATGTAAAGATTGCAAAGTACTTTAAGTTTTTAACCGCTTAATAACAGTTTATTCTATGAGCTGAAAGCAAAATAAATCGGATCACTAGGTTAAGTACTTGATTATAAAATAGAAAACACTAATAAGAAAATCTTGTAAGCTGATATTTATACCTTTATGTCTTCATTGCAAATTTTGATATTCCTCTCACGAAAATCGACACCGATGGTTGCTTCGGATTTATCTAAAAACTGGCCCTCACAAAAACGATAAGTTAAACATGTTTTACCAACTCCAGAATCACCTAAAACAATAATCTTGAATACTTTTTTTTGCTGGAGTCCAGGAATTTCTTTGTTTGTCGCTTGAGACATGGTTTGGAAGTGTCTATGTATTCATATTATTTATACCTATTCTAGTTTTTGACTATAGGTACCACTTGAAGGTTATCAAATTCATCAAAATGTCAATATTTTCAATTATGCTATTTGCTTGGATTAGAGGTGTTCGAAATGAATCGATATTATAACATATATGTAATATGTAGGGTATCTCGTTATGACGAGATAGTTAACATATTATGTATACATTACAGATATTTATTAAACTAAATATAGACAGTCGACATATCGAATTAACCCGATGTAATTAAATCTTTTGATATAATATCATATAATTTCCACATTATTAAAAAAAAAAAAAACAATTGTGTATTATTTATTTTCTATTTGTCTGAATAATTCAAATATGCTCTTCTTCTTCTTCTTAGTTAATGGCAATCTGTGTGTACACACAATTTGTGCCAATGTCATGTGGGTAAGATTTTCAATCTTGTATCAGCGTTACCAAGCTCCGACAGGACGGTGGCCTATCCTGCTCGAACTTTCCATGGAGCTTTGTCGGCACCTCAGAATGTATGCTACGCGTTGTCTTCTATAATAAACTTAACTTGAACACAATAACCAAACTATTTCACACAAAACGTCACCAAGATTACATGATATAGAGTCAAGTACACAAGTTTAATGAATTAAAGAAAACAATCGCTACATGTCAGACTGAGATCCCGCCAAAAACTCCCAAATATGCTCTGTGACAATAAAAATAAGAAATATACAGAGTATAAGAGTCAGAATTGAAATCTTTTTGACAATCTTTAGTTGAAATCTACATAGTCTGTAATTTACCCATATCTTTAAAAAAAATGTGTAATTCTACTAAATATAACTTTTAAATAAAAAACTTTTGCCTATCTTTATGTTTTTCAATTCCACTGAATCAGTTTGCGCACTATGAGAGTTAAATTTCAAAGTTGCATTTCAGGCAACTTTGGCAAGTTTATGTATCCCTATGACTATTGCTGCTTTCCAGGCGGCTGGAAAATGGCGATTTTCAACGCTGCCTCAGTGCGGGGGTAAGAAGTGGTGTGTGGGACTCACAAGGCGGTACGAGCTACCGCGCGGTTAACGTGGAAGCTCCAATCGCCTTACACTACCCACTAAAACCACTCACGGGCTCACAGCATACCGTCTCTACCTCGAGTTGGGCCGACATCGTATTAATTTAGCAAGATCCTCGACGCCCTCTAGCTGATGCATCAACAGAAGGCTGAACCCTTATCTGCTATCGAAGACAGCCCCTGGTAAATAAAAAAAAAGCATGTTTTTCAAATGGCCTCGCCAGTGCAATGAAGGTAGGGGCCCCCGCTTCTACCCTCTTGGATCGGCGTGGGTGAGTAAAGACCACCCCCCCCCCCAACGTTCACGCGCGCTTCTAACCGAGGTTTTAACCCCGGCACCCCCATCTAAACGAAGACGAAACAGCGATAAAAAATAAACACCTCCGATGAGTCATAATAAACCCATGCTTTTTATTTTATTGTCGTTAAATTTATTATTCTTGTAATTTGCATTCAAATTAGATATAATAGAAAAGTATTGACATCTAATGTATGAATTTCCTTAGCGCATGTTTTTTGTTTGATTATAATTTATTATGCTCATGAATACAACTTATTAATCTCCAATTTGTTTAGTTCCACCAACATTTTTTAAATTAATATTCACGTTTTATGCTATGGGCGAGCACGAGCGAGAAGAGTAAATTGCATGGATCTGACGATCTGTAATCACATAAAGAAAAATTAGAGATGACTAATTCTATATAAATTATACTGTGTGTATCCTGAAATTTCCCAAGAACTCCTACAGAACGCCACCATTTTTTTCGTAATAAAGATTAATAAAATAATCTATCTATTTAACCTGAAGACATCCGCTGCTGGACCTAGGTCTCCCCAAAAAGAGGTATTGCCATAATCGGCAAGCTTGGCAGGTGGGTTGGCAATCGTAATAGGTATTTGCAGTGCTCAAAGGATGTTGTTGCCCATCCCCTAGTTTATATCGCTTAGTCACCTTTACGACACTCACGGGAAGATATGGAGACCACCCCCTATCTTAATATACTACTCTTAGCTGGCACCACAAGGCATAATAATACGAATATTACAAAATAACTATAGGCATAAAAAATGCCATGGGCCTTTAAACAATTAATAAAAAAAAACAATTTCTACTCTGTTGAATTTCAATTTTATATCTGGTAGTAAACTAGTAATATATAATCTGTGGTATTTTTTTGAGGAAATGTCTGTCGGTCGTATGAGCAGAGAGTTACGTTGGTTGTTGTGATGAATGTCAAAATTTTTTAGAAATTCATAAAATTTATTATAATTTTTAGAATAGGTATCTGGTTATTGTTTAAGCCATTTGCATTTGATTCGTCATATTGTATACGACAATTCTGTTGATAAAACAGTGCAGCTAATCTCGGTATCTAGGCAGTCTTTAATCATTCATGTAGGTAATAATTAGCTCGAATTTTCAATTGGTGATAAACGAAAGTGTTGTTTACATTTAGTGAAGTGTATGGTGTGCGAAATTGGTGTTTAAAATATTTGTGAACGTGTTTGTAAATTAAATATGTGGAAGCTAACAAATTTGTCTATATGATGTATTTGAATGTTTGTAATTTAATTACAAAGTGTTTTTGTGGTGTAAGTGCTCGAATGTTGCCGTAGGATTGCCATGTCCAGGCTCGTGGACTACTTTGTCATAGTGGGATTCGACCACGAGAAAGAAAGTAAGTAAACGAGTTTATGATTCTACCAGTTTTACCTTACTTTTTACACCGTTTGAATGATTGGCGCGAAACTTCTGAATTTATGTATAATTATTATATTGCTTACGACTACATAAACAAAAGTAATGAATCTTATGAATTGTAGGTGTATTAGTAACTAAGTAATTTATAAACAATAAAAAGTAGTAAAATATAAGGGAAATGATCAAATCTTTTTTATTTTATTGATAAGAGGAAATTCTAATATGCCATTTCTATTAGGATTGTATAATTTTAATTGTTCTGCTTTTCTGCAACACTAATTAAACTGGCATTTTTTTATGTAACTAATAATAGACTAATAGTGTATCTATAATCCATATGCAATAATAAATAGTTATTAAAGGTATACATAGTTGACATTTTAAGTAAATTTGACATCATTATAAACTTTAAGGATGTGTTGATAATTAAGCATAGAACTCTCTAAGTGGAAAACTGGCCTAAATTTTATTGTTATTATTATAAGTAAGTAAATAATTATTAATTATATAAAATTATAACATAAGTTAATGCAGTCAACACTTTCTCAATAATCAATAGATATACTTTATAAAAAAAATTACAACGGTTGTAACTTGTATTTTGTAAACCACTGTTGGTCCATATCTGGGATTAAATCTTGTAAATTAAAACCAAGGAAACCTTTAATAATGTTAGTTTTACTTATATATTAAGTTTTGCTAAAGGTATCAAATTATATGTGGGAGTTGGAATATAATGAGATCTAATAATATCACTTACAACTGGAAATAATATTTGATTATTATTTTTTATTGTGTGAAATAGTAATGATGTAGGTACATGTAGATATATCAATGAAGTCATACTATGGATTTCAAAACAATTACATAAGTATTATTTATTATGATCTAGAGACCTGCCTAGGCTTCAGATGGGGTATATAATAATCTCTAATTTAAAAAAAAATAGCTTATACTTCACATTGATAATGTACTTTTAAGTTTATTTATTGCAAACAATATTTCCATATACACTATAATAGTTGATAAGTATGTATTCACATTTTTCACATGTTAATAATAACTGTCAATTTTTTCATACTTCATTATTTTATCAATGAATTTCAAATATTTATACATACAAAAGCTAATCCAAGCATTATATTATTGAATCCAAACTTCATAGAGCATTATTAGCAATTTTATATGTAGTTGTACTTTAATTAAGGGTAACCATAAAATATGAGTAAGATGAGTCACCATAGTTCATTGGCATTAATGGTGACAACTGTAAACTATAGAAGTGATACTGTTTAGCAGTCAGTGTGCATCTTACAACTGCATTCCAATACTGATAGGAGTTTTAAGTAGTTACTTAGTCTAAACAATTTGCATATGTGGATAATTAATTACATACCAGTAGTTAAATCTACTTTATAAGAAAAAAATATATAGTTTAAATATTTCAAAATCAAATATTGACATAGTAAAGTAAAATACAAGCAGTAAAGCAGTAGTGAAGGAAATTAATTTATAAATGTCTAGAATTTTTTGTACAAAAAGAGAATAAGTAATTTGTTAATAGTGTTGCTGTTGACAATATTTAACAATAATATAATTAAATAAAGAATTTAGAAGATAGGTATTAGGTACTATATCACAATCATTTTGACATGATGAAGAATAACATTGAGAATACTTCAAGAATTTATTAAAAATATTAAACATGATCAATATATTGATCTCACTAAAGTGGTGGTTAATCGATTCGACCTTGTTAAATAGTTGTAGTTCTCAAGTCATTTATTAGATTGAATATTGTGGTGTTCTGTTTCATTAGGTGACAAAGGCAGACTCAGTGTTTTGTTATAAATTGTTTTTAAGGGGACCAAAATATCTACTTAAATACATGGAAAATTTCACAATTGTATAATATTTTTTATAACTAAATTTAAGACTTTTAATACCATTACTTAAGTAAGACTTCTTTTGATATATAAAGATAGGGTGGTCTGAAATATATTTGGTGGTCTCTGTTTTGTAACCAAAATTATTTAAGTAAGTACTGAATTAAAAAGAAAGTTAGTTTGTTTTAAATTTTTTTAAGGAATCTGTCTTAATTCTGTGTACATATTAATATATCTTAATAACAACTCCATACTTTTGTTCTTGTTGAAGAAAATTATTCTGTATGAAATATTTTCTGTTATTTTTTTTATATTATGTAATAAAATCGTTTACTATGGTCCTGCCTGTTAACTGGGGAAATTGACTAGATGTAAGTATGCCTATGCTGTCTAAATTATGTCCCAGGTAATATTTACCATAGTAACAAATTTATTGTTTTGTTTGTTTACTAAAAAGGATAATGAATAAATATATAAATGTTCAATGCATGTGCATTTTTGAATGGTCTCAATACCTAAAAAATTTCTAAAAACATATAAGATTATTTTTATATTGCATACATACTTAATGATCACTTTTAGTTCAGGTCCATAGGATCCAAAATATGGTACTTAGTTGGTTACAACAAATTCCATATAATTTTAATTACTGCTGAATAGCCAGGGCCCGTCTCTTATTTCAAATACAAATGGAGGGCAGGCTGGCCTCCCCCTCCGTCTGTCAGCGACAACATACTTCTCTCCCTCACGTAGCTCCTATTCTCGTAAAACTGTACTATAATAGGACCTGGAGAGGGAAGGGCATTGCTGACCTATGGAGGTAGGACAACACGGAGGACCCGGCGCAGCCGCGAGTTCTGACTCTCGCTCTCTTTCCGAGGTCTCCTGCATAACGCATAACGCTCGCAGAAGGAAGCCACCACTTGCCAGGTCACCTCGCTGCCGTTAACCACGCTCGGCAACGAGAGGTTTGATCCCACCGCTGCCACCATTGTGCGACACGACTCACCCCACGCGGCACAATACGATAGAGAATTGTGCAGTGTCTTCAGTCACGCCGCACTGAAGGCAGGCGGTGGTCGGCTCTCTCTGTGCGGTCTTGTGCAGTTACCATCCGAAGCATATATGGCCGGATAGCACTTGCACAAGTCTAAATGTGAGGGAGCCGAACTCACTCACACCACTTTTGGAGGATCCGACGAGCGACGTCTACGTTGTAGCTACCGCCTTTAGCGCGCGTCCCAAAATCCGGTAAAGTTGCCAAGGCCCCTAAAGTTAAAAGGGTTTAGTCAGTTAAAAAAAAAAAAACAAAAAATGGTCCACGAACGACTTCAAATTTCGCACATAGTCGCGCAATTAGTGGAGGTACATTGGGACCGGTAGAGTAGCTATGAATCAGTTCCAGAATTTCCGAACTTTTAAAAAGTTCCAGGCTCAAAAGTCACATTAATTCAAGAGATAACTTTCTAGTAAAAATGGTTTCTATTAAAATGGTAATGTTAAGTAATTATAGCTAAAAATCTTATCGTATTATATGACTTAATTAGATAAGTTTATTTTTCTTATTCATCGTGGTCCTTAGACAAGAAAGGTTGAGAACCACGAAGAAGGTTCAGAATATGTATATCCATGTATTCTTTGGATAAGTTTTGGTTAATAATTTATTACATTTAAGTAATGTGAACAGTAATTAGGATAATAGTCATTGAAACAAAAAAAAAATCCTTGGAGTAAACTATTGCTATATATATGCTAGATAACTATGCTATATAACTACTGTGTACAGAAAATATTTTGCAATCAATAATAGAGATCATTATTTGGGAGAAGTCTCGCGGCCACATTTACTCCTAACATACTCAATGTAATAAATTTGCTACACTTGTTTGGATATTCTTGTGAACGATAATGATGTCTGGAATTAACCCACATCTCTGTGCTTCCGCTAACATTATTAAGACTATGATTTGTATAGTTTTATATGAAGAAAAAAAATGTATTATATTTATTTTTAAAAAAATAACCCGATCGAGTTTCTTGCCGGCTCCTCTCGGTTGGGTTGTTTTCCGAACCGGTGGTAGTGTTTTAGACTTTCATAAGCGCCTTCTTAGAGCTTAAATTGAATAAAGATATTTTTGATTTTGATTTTTTGAATAAATTACGATAAAAGAAGCGTGATATTATTCTATTTTAGCTTACTTAGTTGATTTAGATAAAATTAAAACAAAACTAATTTCTCAATTTATGATAGCTTTTTAACCAAGGATGTTTTTGTAACTTTCATTTCGATGGTTTTAGCTAAAATTATCCCATGTAATAAGTTAGCTACCCAGTGGCTAACTAATGTGATTGACCTATTTCGTGGTGTATTGAAAATGTTTCCGTTTAAAAAGCGTTCCCTGTTGTGGATAGTGTCTATTTTTTACCATTTAGTGTGAGTGGTGGATCTTAATAGTCACGTTTCTTTATTGTTTTATATATACACGTTATGATGTTGAAAAATATGGTAGATTTTAAACCTCTGTGAACTTGGCAGCCGACTTTCGGCTTTTTTTTTCATTGCCGTTGGATTCTACGTCGTTTGTACCCGTTTGTACCACTTTCATTTTCGTTTGTACCTCAAACCAAAAAAAGTTATAACGTTTTGAAAATTTGACCCTCCACCAACTTTGGATAATCGAAAATTTTACAACGGAATCTGATTCGGGGTCTTTTGTACCTTTTCTATAGAACTTTTTTTTAATAATAAGTAATACTTTATGCGAGTGAAGTGTGAATCAAATAAATACGAATTTATTGCATTTAAAAATCAATAACCGAATTCTGTTTTTGCATCATTAACTATTTATTAACGTTGACTTCACCTATAAACGGAAATAACCTTCAACCGACGCGGTTTTGTGTTATATAAAGCTGTTCCTAAAATACATAGTTTCCTTATCTTCGTTACGATACTGTCTGATTTCGAGTATTATGCATATCTCGTCTACCCAGTTCCCAAGTTCATTATCGTGACATCATCAGTTACGTCATACGAATTAGCGCGTTTGTTGTGTGTGACTAATGTCAAACATTGACAGACGGACGGTTTGTTTAGCGATTATTATGATCATTATTATTTGTTTTCGTGTTGAACTTGAACTTTTTGACGGTATTACGTACATTTAGAGTATAATTAGGCGATTATTTGTTAGCGTTTTGATAGACTTCATAATGCAAGACGTGTATTAACTTTTAAAAATGATATAACAAAATATAAACTATAGATGTCTAGACAAAGCGAATACATGGTTATGTTTTATTTAATAGCTGTTATTCTCAGTGGATTCGTTGGTTTTATTTTCATGACTATTTTTATAAAATATTTAAGGGTTAAATTTTCGTAGGTAGCGTAATATTTTTTTCGGGCGGACTGAGCGAAAGAAATTTGTTTAGTTTGGTAATAACCAGAAGGAAACCTTATGTATAAAAGTTATAGTATAAATAGTGAATGCTATTAAGCTTGGTTGCTGTCTTTCGGCAACATCGCTTGAGAACCAGTACATCTAGGTTTAGTGTGTTTACCATGTCGTCACTTAACATCAGGTGAGAATGTGGTTAAAGCACTGAGCCTATACCGTGTAAAAAGAAAAAAAAGGTTGGCTGCATTACCATATGACGAATGCTTCCCTCTTGTCAGCAAGCAATATATGCTACGCTATATAGCAATGCTCTTTAATACCCCATACCCCATTCTTTACGTAGTTTTGAAACAAAAAAACGAAAACTATAAACTAAATATTACTTTAGTAATCAACATTTAAGTACACCACCTCGGTCCCTATGTCAACAAAAATAAACATAGCCCCCCATCTCTCATTGATGGTTATGTAATACTCAATACTTGAGCGTAGCCTTTCGATTTAATTCGTCACCTTTTCTATAAACCTAATAAAACAAAATATATACTAAGACCTGCCTGAGAGAGTAAAATATGTGTGATTTATTTGTGAACCACGTAAATCGATTCAGTGGTCCAATACAAATCAACTAACTGACAGGCATAAAGAAACACTGCCTTTTAATTTATGCTAAAATCAGAGAAAAGAATTAAGATTTTGCCCAGTTCGTATGAGGGAGGGGCGCGCTATCATTTTTAGGTATTTATTACAAGCTTACTGTAAATTTTAAATATGCATAGCCAGTAAAGGCAGTCAGTGGCCTTGCGGCCTCTAAACGTTATGACGACCTCGATGGAGATTGTAACGTAATCTGGAACATTGATATTTTATTATTACGAGTTTTCATAAGTTGTTTCTTGAAAGTTCTGTTTCATTGAACAGTGAATTGTATAATAATTGTGTTATTTAAAAAAAAACACTTTATGCACTTATACATATGCAGTAATGTGTGGTAGAGGATGTGGTGATAAAGATAGAGAAAGGTATGCTTAGTTGGTTCGGGCATCTAGAGAAGATTAACGAAATGAATTTATAAGGCGAGGGTGAATGGGCACGTCGGTGAGGGTCGACCTAGGCGAACATATCTCGACCAAACCGAACATTTTAAATAAAGGTCAGTACTTATGAAAGCGCTCATAAAAGTTTAATAAGCGAAAGAGGTGTGTCAAGATCGTAGCAAGTAGAAGGAAGTAATCTCTGCCTACCCTCACGGGAGAAAGGCGTAATGATGTGTATGTATATTTTTGCAGTAATAATTCGACTTACGTGTAGGTACCCGAAGTTACGCGATTTTCAAATTTCGCCGATTCCTCTTTACAAGTTTCGTTTATCGATTATAATTTTTTTTACACGGTATAGGCTCAGTGCTTTGACCACAATCTCCCCTGATGTTAAGTGACGATGTGGTCCAGGATGGTAAAACACACTAAGCCTAGAGGTACTGGTTCTCAAGTAAACACACTTGTTGGTATTTGGCGTAAGGTTTTCAAATTTGAGTTACCCAGGCAGGCATCATTAGAATATGCCACCACCATGCAAAATATTATTGAACTAAGTAAATATTGAAAAATGTTTATGTCGTCAAACTACTCTCTGGATAGTTGCTTCATAAACCTTCTATATCAAAATAACTTCGGTTGACGACTTTACCTTTGCGCCCTCGTTTCATATACTCTTTGCTGTGTATGTAATGTAATTTTTATTTTTTTTATAGGGAAGACTAATTATTTTCAAAAAAATAGTTTTAGTACTAACAGAAAGCAAAGATATTTCTAACAAATTCAAATACCTGTGTAAAAACTATGCATTGAATCGGATTTTATTCACAACTAGCTGTGTGCCCGCGGCTGCTCCCACGTTTCATATATTTTTCGCTGTGTAATATACTTTTTAATTTTTTTATACGGGATCCTAATTATTTACAATTTTTCTTGCTTCTTACATTAAGCAAAGATATTTCTCACAAATTCAAATACCACCCAGTAAAACTGTGTATTAAATCGGGTTTTTTTCCAATTTTTATGAGTTTTAATTTTTTAAGCGGAACCTTAATTATTTTTAAAAAAAATAAAGTAGCCTAAGTTACGCTGAGTAACTTCAGCTAACTAACGAAAAGAGTCCCGTCCAAATCGGTCCAACCGATTCGGAAATTAGCCGGAACAAACAAACAGACAAAAATTTAAAAAAATGTTTTTTTGCTATAGGTTATCGTATATCTATATTTAGGAAAAAAATATATTACAAACACTTCAATTTTATTATAATGTAACTAATTATATAAATAATTAATAGATAATATATTAAACATTTTTTTTTGTATTTTGTTTAATTTTAAAGCTTTCGACCCCAATCAAAAATATTTTTATGCGAAAACATGTTGCGACTTATGGCGGTTATCGCTCAGTACCTGCGTAAGTTCGGGGTATATATAGAAAAAAAAACACATTAAGTTCCTTTTCGGCTCTTCTCGATGACTGGGTTGCTATTCCGGAACGGCACTACCAACGTTTAATGTCCATAACCACACTATTAGGGCCTAAACTGAATAAAATGTTTCTTTTTTGCTTTAATTTTAATTGTTAGCTAGTAATAACGGATTACTCGCTTCCTTAGTACGTACGTGTAGTAGCAGATAGTAGACATTTACGAACATTGTTAGGTTAACCCCTTGAGCACTAACGCCAGCTTTCCATTGTTTTCCTGTTGTCTCATTTTTAAGGGTAATGGACATATTAATCAGAATGTTATACGATTTGGATAGAGTGAATTGAGATCAGTGGGTCAAGGATGTGGCCGCTAATGAAGTAGTTTCATTTCCATATTTAATTTAATAATCAAATTAACATGACGACATTAGATTGTAGAAAACAAACCACGAGAAGAAACTAGAGTCTCGAATTTCAGCGTATTAATCTCATCTGATCTTGTAACAATTAGTTTTATGACAATAATGCTTATAAACCAATTAACTTTCATTTTACTTACTATAAAGCGTAACTTCTTATTATTATTTTACTGATATTGTTATATATGATACGATAGACAACTGTTTGATAGATATCTTTGTTATAAACTCGTTAGATTTTTTTTTTGCCTGTCACAAACATTTACGTAGGTTTACCATTTTATATCTATCGGATGTCAGCTGGCAACTAAGTATGGCATCGAAAAATTCATATTTCGTATCACATAGACTTTGTGGTAATATAATTGAAAATCCATCGCTGTGGGACGTGACTGGTAATATGCATACTGTCCTCGAATTCGGCCACCTCCAATGAATACATAATGACGAGTTGCTTTTATTTTTGTCTTTTAACGTATTCGATTTATTCTTTTATAGTATTATTTGTACAAATATATGTATATCTATATAGTTATGTAGGTATGTAAATTGCAAATACTCCCGGATTAGAGATGGCAGGATATGTGGCAGAGGGTATGTGGGACTCACCCGGCCTGAAACCCCAGGAATACCCACTAAAATCTACGGTACCATCCGCCGCATTTGGAGGGGTTAACTAAACTAAACAAAAATTGGTCGATATCTATCTACGTAGTAATTTTTTGCTTGATACGTCCACAAAGGCAGACCTCTAATATTTCATTTATTTACTTTACGTTGGTAGAATATTAAATATCTTAACGAGGTCTTTACTACTTAAAGTAACAGTAAAAATAGGCAATGTCTTAGATAAACTAATGCATAAGAATATAATGGTATTCAGGTTTTTAACCGACTTCATTTACTGTTCATTTATCTTTATATTTTCCCATATATTATTTATCTAATGTAAAAAATTTATACTAAAGGTTAAAGAATATACGTGTGAGAAAAAAAAATCATCATGGTTTCAATGCTTCTCTAGTTGTAAGCCGGAAAGACAAATAGTTTCAAATAGACTTTTTATAACGTATCTATTATAAGTAAAAAACTTTTTTAATTAAAAACAAAACCGACTTCAAAGAATAAACTATACAAATGCACTAAAAAGTCAATAAATAATTTCTTTATTAATTTAAGTCACGTAGATTGCTCCCGATGTCTGCAGATGGTTTCTTTATCTACTGTACCAAAGGTTTACATTGTTATACATACGTATTGATTAATAACCATAATTATTTAAGTTATACTATTTGAAAAGGTGATGATTTGTTTGCATATAATTGAATGGTACTATCTAACTAATGTCAGTCGTGTTATTCTTGAACAAGTAGTCGTGTTGGTAAAGGTTCCCTGGAGTCAGTTAACACTTGGTTTATGATATGTCGCCACGCAATTCGTTTTTTGTGTGTAACAAATATACGTACGTTAGATGCTCACTCAGGATTACATTAAAATCTTATTACCTGAGAGATTAATATAGGTAAATACTACCGTAAAATATTTAAAGTATTATAGTTATATAGTATTTAATAAATTGACAATAGTATCGTTCAAAAGTGTGAAATTACGTTATAAAGTTGCTTAAAATTTCATACAAATTTACAGCATATATTTTATGTGTATATAAGTGATTCCGTGACATAAAACAACAAATGGTATAAGGAAGAGTTTTGTGAAAAAATTAACACAGTGTCTGCAATATCTAGTTAATTGTTTATTAGTATATATAGAATTAAGTATTTCATTGTTGTTCTTACTTTCCACTTGATAAATTTCATAATAATAATTTCATTACTCAGAATAAAATTTAGTAGGATTGTCTCAACAAGATTCATTTGTTTAACTTTCTTATTTTTGGGATATTGAAAACGATATGCACAGGGTATTGGGGTTACCCTGGATGAACTTGTTTGTGTTAAATGGTTAAAACATGCGTTTATTGTTAATAATTCAGTTAAACTTGGCTTAGGTAAATGACCATCAAGTTCTAGTTCAAGTTTAACTATTTAAGGATTTTTTTATGTTACTATGTTGTTATATTAACATTTACATGAATGTATTTTCTATGAAGGAAATAAAATATATCCAAACTCTCTTGTAAACTATGAAGATTTATGAAACCATTGAGTCGAAAAAAGTCAAAGGCAGCAATTCCAAAAATTATGGAATTCGTTACCTGTTTCTCTGAGACGGGTTCAAACGATGGGGATTTTTAAAAATTTGCTCAATATGTACTATATGTCGTCTTTAACATAACTTTATGTGATAAATTGTAATAATCTACTCAATTTTGGTCCATATTTATGTATTATTATAATGTAGTCTATAAGTTATATATTATCTGTATTTTATAGTATATTTTATATGTATGTTATAGTTCACATTATTTCAATTTAAGTCGTATTTATTAGGTTAGATTTATCTGTGTATGTACCCAAAACGCCACTGATTCTTCTCCATGGAACATATCCATCCAAAGGTTGCCTGGAAGAGATTGCTATTAGCATTAAGGTCGCCCTTTGTACTAATTTCACATTTCTAATGTATTATATTATATGTGTATAATGGTGTACAAAAATGATTAATAATAAATAAATAAATCTCACTTTTTGACGCTTTTGAGTTATAAATGCCAAAAAATTGTGTATTTTGAAATAAACGACTTCTTTTAACATATCAAACACGGATATTTATATGTAATTTTTATTATAAAGACACAGGTTAGTATCAAAAATGTCAATCACTAGTTTCATCTGATTCCTAAGCGGTATTATTGGGCGCTCGACTAATCACGGCCGTGCATTGTATCACGTGTCATGATTGTGAAAAACTGTTTTTCAAGAATTTACGGTGATAGTTTTTATTACATTATAAGAGTTTTAGTAGCTTAAAGTTAAAATATATAGTAAAATCCTTACCAAGGTTATTCACTCTACAACTACTAACAATCGTTTTACAACAAAAAAAAAATCGGAAAGGAATCCAGAAAATTGGAAAATAAATATTCCTAAAAAGAACAGATGAGTTTAACAATAGGGCTGACACTAATTTATAATACTAGATTATGTTCTAGATCTCTACTTAGTCTGGTTATAAATATGGTTACAATTGAAAACCTATCATTCTTATATGAATATTAATTGTGTTTTCTTGTTTTCACGCCAATCTGTGTTAAATACCAGGGACCACTAGAGGAAATAAATGATCTGCTTCCTTAAAGAAATTACTAAATTTTTAAAGTATGTGTAACTAATTTATTTGAAATAAATAACTTTATTAAAGATACAGCTTCAAAATTATAAAGTTTGGAGCATTGTAATCTTTAGAATTTGGCAAAGACCAGAGGATAAGAATGGAGTTATTATTTTATTTTGATACACCATTACATAATAAAAACCAATTTACCAAAATAATATTTTTTTTCTTTTTACCTAGCAAAAAAATAAGTTTTTTTTTCATAATACTTGTATTATTTGTTTATTGTTTTCTGCTTTTGCACAACCCTGACTGTTATTCTTTAGAAGCAAAGATGGCATTCTTTGGAAGATTTCGTGTCGGGAACGTTAATTTTCATTTATTACTATCAAAGTCGGCTATCTTCTGATTTTATTTTATATTATCTAATTTGTTTTTTAATAAATTGTGCAGGAGGTTAGAATAAAATTCACTTATGATCACCATTGTTTTTATTAACATAAAGAATTTTTAAATAAAACCAGTTATTACTTTATAAACAGTTTTTTTTATTGTTTTCCAAAAATCGCCAAAAGTGAGATTGCCGGCTTTTGATTTGATACGACTCATTTATTAACGGCGCGTTTCATTATCGAATATTAAACTTAAGATTAAAATAATTACTGATTTTTCGAATTGATCACTGATATTGATTTGAAAATAGCGCAAAAAAGGATTGATTTTTCGGATTTCAGTAGGTAAAACAGATTGAGATTGCATATTGAAACTGTCCATAAAACAACTAAAAGTTTAATGAAAGTTTGCTTTAAACGTGCAAGACGCTAACAAATAGAATGTTATTGTGAAAAGTGTATACTTGAAATGTACTTACCTACATATATTTAACAGTATGATAATCCTCTTTTAACTCCTTGAGCACTAACCTGGCGTTTACGCAAGCTTTCCATTGTTTTCCTATTGTCTTATTTTTACGGGTACTCGACACATTAAATAAGTATTTGTTTCAGCTTTTTACCTTTAGGATTCATTAGTCATATTATTTATTTTAGGAGTATGGATCAAATGTTGCTAGAACCAATTGTTTAGCTGATGTCATTTCAGAAGAGGTCACTTATTCCAAGAATTTTTCTACGAATATTCAAATATTACGTGAACAAGAAGAGATGCTCGTTCGATAGTTTCGGTTTACGAGTCAAGGTTACACTGGTCGATGTTTATTGTTTACTAGCTGATTGCCCGCGGCTGCACCCGTGTTTTATATATTTTCATTGCGTAATATAGTTTTTATTTTGTTTTATACGGGACCCTAATTATTTTCCAAATTTTTCTTTTCTACTAACATTAAGGAAAGATATTTCTTGCAAATTTATTTTAGGAAAGTAATTAGGATTCTGTATAAAAATTAAAACGCAGTGAATTATTATATGAAGGCGGGCGCAGCCGCCGGCACACAACTAGTATATTTATTTATTTGGCTTTAATGTTAAGCAAGTTTTGCACGGAACTATCACTCTTAGCGTTATTTCTCTACGCCTAGTACACAAAGTTATGATAATAAACATGTTTTTGGTATTGTTATAGGAGGCGGCCTTAACAGCGGTGTTGTCCTTCAACGATTTCCCGAAACCAACTGGGACGATACACCATTCCACGAAGGTATAGGATGGGTAAGTGAAATTCCCTTAGCTTGATTTTATAGGTAACTAGCTGTCTGTCCGCGGATGCGCCCGCGTTTCATATATTCTTCAGTGCGTTTTAATTTTTTTATACGGAATCCTAATTATTTTCCAAAAAAAAAAGTATCAAGATAAATTAAAAATATTTCTCATAAATTATAGCACTTGCCCGTAAAATTGTGCATTGTATCGGATGAATTTCAATTTTTTATGAGTTTTATTTTTTTACGCGGGTTCCTAATTATTTTCGAAAATTTAAAGTAACCGGAGTAGTAGTAACATCAGCTATCTACCAAAAAAAGCTCTGTCAAAATCGGTCAAGCCGTGCCGGAGATTACCCATTACAAACAGACAGACAAAAATTTTAAAATGGTTTTTTAGTATCGTATAATACATTCATATCATTTTGTAAAAAAAAGTAAATTTGACATTACAGACACTTCAGTTTTATTTATTAGCATGGACAAGTGTCCGACCGAAGGTCGATTTTTGGCTGAAGCCGGAGTCGAAGCCAAAGGTTTAATGACCCTGTAAATATGGTTCATGTTTGGATTTAAAAAAGTTATGTTGGCTATATTAGCTTAACAAGATGATTAAAATTACAATCAACTGGTTAAAAATAATAACACTGAAATAATATTTATTTAATTAATAGTAATTTAACAATCACTATCAGTCCCAGTTCTGTCTAAGTCTCACTTTTATTCGACTGGTGTCAAACTAGAGTAACAAATATAATCTTTAATATAATTTTAATAAACTTTGGTTAATTAATTATTATAAATCCGGTACTGGCTATTTTATTAAGAAGTTAAAGTAATTTAAGTTAACCATCAATAAAATTATAAATTAATAAAATTATGTGAAGTTCGCTAATCCGACCAATCGATGGCCCTTAATGTGTCGAGTACCCATACAAATAAGACAATAGGAAAACAATGGAAAGCTGCCGTAAACGCCAGGTAAGTGCTCAAGGGGTTAACGGGGCTACCGTGTCGGCTGATGACCTGACGGCCTGCAACATCGAAGGCCTGCAGAAGCCGTAGTGAGTGATGGCCGTCATGTCAGGTATCTTTTAGGACCGCGATAAAGTTTTCTCTCTCTCCACTCTGGGGTTTGGAGGCGAGAGCTCTCTCCACTCTGTATCAGTGGCGAGTCGAGGTATTAAAAAGAGGAGTTCACCCTGCGCTATGAGAAATCGAGGCGCAGAGGCTGAGTTTCGCTCACTAATCATGACAGAGAGGTAACTGCACCTCGATCATCCCAGTCTCGGCGCATCCATTGTAGAGGCCATCCGGTCTCTACTACCGGATTGGACTGGGTTAAGGAGTTGTACTCTGACCTTACGTCTGACACAGGTACACTCGGGGCACGGGTGCTTCTGTAGTTACCTACACGGATAGGTAGAGAGGTAACACCTGAGTGCTACCACTGCCCTGACGTGCACGTGCACGTGATGACGTACACCACACGGTCGCAGTCTGCTCAGCATAGGACATCCAACATAGTGTCCATGTCGATGTGGTGGGTTTCGAGCTCTCGTTTTCGTCGCTTGTAAGAGCGGTGGCTAAACTTGAGGGTCTGGGAAGCTGTGTTCTTATTCAGCGAGGCAGTTCTGCTTGTAAATGAGGAAGCAGAGAGATAGGGAGTGGACCATCCTGCTCTCCTCTCGTGGTCGATGGACTGGCTGGCATAGGGTCGAAAACCACCTGCACGATAAAGTGGCTTGCACGCACTAGGCTTTGGGTGAATCCGGTACATTACACACAGGCTCAAGCCGGTACGCGGCAGTGTACTTTGCGTACGCGCGTCTTGATCCCGTCTCAGAGCTTGAGCTCTGACCGCGGTGATGCCCTGCTCTGAGGGGCCGGATCCTACCGGCATTGGAGCGACGGATGCACTCTTCTGTGTGCCCCGCTCCACCCTGTAATTGGGTTTAAGAGTATAGTGCGGTTTTAGTCCGTAGAAGTCTAACATGACCCACCCACCGTTGCCCGACGGGGGTGAGTGTCTTAGGAGGATACCCCAACTTAAAAAAAAGGGTCGTTAAACACCATTTCTAATTATGGAACATTTCTAATTGGTTGGACACTAGTATAGGTTGAATTCATGCATAACGTTGACCGGCAAGAAATAAATTTTAGGCAGAGCTTATTTACGCGTCTTTAAATACAGAGCTTGATTGCGTAACGTAATGCGCGCAAGTAATCAATGCCTGTGATGGGTTTTTTTAACATATAGTTGTCGCGATTTTCCTGATTTTCGTTATCTGTCATTTATAAATTTTCTACTCGGCAGATTGGTACTTTTATCTAGATATGTAATTTATCTATTTTTATCATTTTCAATGTCTCTTAGTTTGGCTTTTTATCTGTTAGTCGGGATATAATTCAAGTGCCACTGAACCCCTTAGTCGTTTTTCAATAGTATATTTATTCTATGACTAGGTTTGTCTAGTCTGTAACATTTATTGCTAATCCATATAAGGAAAAGGTTATAAGGATAAATGAACATAGAATGACCATAACACGTTCTCTTATATACTTTCCTTAACTCATTGAACATTTTGTTTACCTGCAGCGAAACACTTTTTCTTTTAAGTACAGTCCAATTACGTTCAGGACTGCCGATAGATGATTTTTTATTGACAGGCTGCATTATCATTTCGGCCTAAAACCTCTAGGTAGCTCTGAATATACACTTATTGATATCCCGGAATAAGTCACGCATTAACGTGTCACTTTGGCGAGTTTGTCACAAGTGTACGGTGGTGCTGATCCAGACGCCTTAATTGCTCTACCCCCTCATTAACTGCTGGATGTATACTAGCTAATCCAGATATGGTGGAGGTTACCCAGTCGGGCATGAAAGTCCTGCTGCTGGGCAAGTAAATGAAGAAAGTCCTTTGGAGTTAACAAAGTTTTACAAAGAGTATGTCAATAATAGATAAGTTATTAGTGTTTACAATAGATTAGCTGTACCGTAAATGGGCTAAAGTTATGTGCCTACGACACAGTCCTGCTACCTAATACCTATAATTTGCAAAAGCTAATTCAAGGCTTGATTGATGTACGTTTTTATTCCAGTTTTGTCAACCACAAGGATGGGCTCTTTCTACGGAACGATCGGAACCGAGGTTCTACGTGTCAGTATTGACGGATGTGGATGCGAACCGGCACTACTGCGCGTGCCTCTGTTTCAACGAGACGATCGCCATCACTCCGACCAAACCTGCCGACGAGGTAACGTTCATTAAAACATAAATCGATAATTCAACTTTTTTTTTAAATGCGATGATAATATGCCAATGTATGCAAATCAACTTAGCAGGCGATACGCGCTGCCGAACAGCATGAAAAGAAATAAATAATTGTGATGTGTTAGAGATTTAGCATTTTTTATTTAAGGACCTTCTTTATAGTTTAGGCTTTTTCTGTTATGTGGGTATATCTCGTATAGAATTTAAAAACATATTCATCTAAGATAGTGATTAAGCTACAGGCAAGTTTTTTAATATTTCTGGAGATATGTTGGGTTAGTGAGAAAAAGAAAAAGAAAGACCATAGTTGCGTTCCTGTCTATTTAATTTGATATGATGTATCTTCTATTATCTTTTAAAATGGTATATCTTATTGGGAGGTATTAATGAACCATGACATTTATGCTCGTTTTAAACGTGTGCCGTTTTTAACCTAGTAATTTGCGATATGTGTTGTATTCAGTCAGTTGACATTCACGCCAACGCGGCCACGCTGGAGGTTTCCGTTTTTGATAAATGAGACGTCAAATGTGCAGGTTTTGTTGTCAAGGGCGTTTGCCATACTATACTATGATATAATATATTTTGAAATGTAAATATGATGTGCATTATTGTAGGTGTAGAATTACATGCGGAGTTCAAATATACTTTTAAATAATATTTAGGTTTATGTAACCTCATTATTAATTATAAAATTTTGTCTAATGATATGTACGTATCTTTACATTGTGTGTCTCCCCTAGTAAAGATTATTAAGACGAAAAGGCATGATTAAAGTAATATGTAGAAATTTTTATGTGAATAATAGTTTATAAGTGTAAGCTAAAGAGGGGTTAAATTTTCTCAAAATATTCAGAATCCTTGATTTGTGTATTTTGGCGTGTTTCATAATGAACTTGGTGTCAATAATATAAATTCGTTTTGTGTTTATATATATAGGTATTATAGATCACCATCTAAAACCACCACCATCTAAAAACCTCTATATATATATATATATATATATTACGTGTACTGTAAATAAATACAGAGAGGATTTTTACACCATCTATAATATTATTCGTGGACTAATGGACTTTATTAAATTACACTATAAAATCAAAATTTATTTATTCAATTTAGGCCCTAAGAAGGCGCTTATGAACGTCTAAAACACTACCACCGGTTCGGAAAACAACCCAGTCGAGAAGAGCCGGCAAGAAATTCGATCTGGTTCTTTTATTTATAAATATAACATATATCATTTTTTTTGTCATATTAAAAACTATACAAATCGTAGTCTTAATACTGTTAGTGGAAGTACAGAGATGTACAGAGATGAGAGTTCCAGACATCACTATCGTTCACGTAATGATCCACCCTGTAACTTTTTGAGATTATTATAATAGCTAATAGCTAATAATATAATAGATTAGCTAAATTTATATTTATATTTTTCCATCGACCCTTTTTTTTTTTTTTCGATTTACTCTTATGTACATTTTTTTTCCGCTAAAATAAACAAAAGACTTTTTCACTCATACCTTAAAAATATATGAAATGCGGGTGCAGCCGCGGGCACACAGCTATTACTCGTATAAAAACCATTAACTTATCGTCCCGACAACAGATTGAATCAAAACAAAAGCAGGAAACACCATAACAAAATAAACACTGTGCGTTGCATACAAAGAAATCACACTATGTAGGGCATCATAGAGATTTAATAATGTGTTCCACGAACGCATTCTATAAACAGTACTATATTTAACAGTTTATTACATAATGTATTTATAATGTTGAGCCATTCACAGTCCTGATAATAGTTTTTATATTGTTTAAGTAATTAAGACAGATCAATGTTTATACTTAAAATTTGAAAAATATTTTATGCGTTATTTTGAATGTAGTTCATACTATTGTATTTAGAGTAATAAATTAACCTTTTTTACATGTTGTTAATGTAGTTTTTATTTGAAGTTTGTGAGGTTATCAAATGGCGTTTTTTTTTCTATAAAAGCAAATTCCTCAAAATCTTGTAAGTGACTCTGTGTGGTGCCGGCTATGAATAGTACCACCCCATATCTTCCCGTGGCTGCCGTAAAAGGCGACTAAGGAGTAAAATAAAATAATTTTTGAAGCGATGATGTATTAGTTGGTAGTGTGGTGAATTTCGCGTCAATGGACGGGGGTTCAAATCCACCTATCCAACTCTAAAATGAGCCTGAGTTTTTGGTGAAGAAAAACATCATGAGGAAATCATAGCATGATGGTAGGGCATTTTAAAATAATGCCTGCGTGGGTAGCTACGACCCTCAAGTTAGAAAGCCTGTCGCCAAATATCAATAGGTTTGTTCCGGCAGCATCACTTGAAACTCAGTACTTCTTGGCTTAGCGTGTTTACCATCCTGGACGACATCGTCACTTAACATCAGGTGAGATTGTGGTCAAAGCACTGAACCTATACCGTGTAAGAAAACCAGGAGATGGGCAGCAGCATCCTCTGAGTACCACAAACACCTAGGATCGCCAATCCGCCTGCCAAGCGTGGCGATTGATTATGAATTATAACTTCGGGATGAGCGCTTAAGGCACTCAGCTGAAAGTGGTAACTAGCGCAAGTCACCAAAGAATATATATAATTTAAGACATCAGGCTCCAGCTGATGTCTTAAAATTTTGAGCTAGCTAACTCAAAGTTTCTATCTATCTAAATATATATCTATTCAACCATTAGTCGTCCACTGCTGAACATAAGTCTCCCCTACTAAAGGAGAAATTGCCATAATCGCCACGCTTGACAGGCGGGTTGGCGATCGCAGTAGGTGTTTGTGGTACTCGGAGGAGGCTGCTGCCCATCCCCTGGTTTTTCCCTTAGTCGCCTTTTACGACACCCGTGTGAAGATATGGGGTGGTACTATTCTTATCCGGACAACACACGGAAAAACTCGAAAGGTTATGAAAAATAAAACAAAAAAAGTTTCCTTACAGAAACCATGTACTTGCGTGTAGTGTGCAAGTACTCGTATGTGTGTCCACTGTGCAGTACTTGTAACATTTTATTACGTTATTCTACTGCAGTATAGTTAACAACCATGATTACACTTTACTACAATTAATTATCAGGATGCATACATTTGTTCATAAACATATATAATTAATGAGAGAGATCGATTCTGAAGTTTCCGTCGAGACATAATTAACCAACGAGTTAATTTCACTGAAATCACAAACACAAAGTGATTCTATGTAGATATAATAAAGTAAGACAGTACTTATTTCCGAAGACCAAGTGGCATGAAGGAAATAAGTCGAGTGCGCAACCCATACACCGGCTCGTACTATGCAAAGGCAAAAGTAATTTGAGTACCGTCAATATAGACTTACAATAACACGTTGTGGTTACCCAGCAACTAATCAATCTCAACTAACAACGAGTCTAGAAATATAAATAAACTTTATATTATAACTAGTTGTGTGCCCGCGACTGCGCCCGCGTGTCATATATTCTTCACTGCGTTTTTTTTTTATTTTATACGGAAACCTATTTATTATATCATTAAACAATTTTAGTACTAAGATAAAGTACAAATATTTTTTCATAAATTATGGCATTTGCCCGTAAAACTGTGCATAGAATGGATTTTATTCCAACTTTGATGAGTTTTAATTTTTTTTATGCGGAACCCTTATTAATTTCGAAAGTTAAAAGTAGGTACCCTACGTTACCCGGAGTAACTTTATTTATCTACTAAAAAAAGTCCCGTGAAAATCCGTCCAGCCGTTCCGGAGATTACCCGGAACAAACAGACAGACAGACAAAAATTTTAAAAATTGTATTCTTGGTATAGTTATTATTACTATTTAACTTGTTTGAAATTTTATTGTAACCAATCTATTGACGGGCATACAGCTGAATTTCCCAAATATATGGGCAATATGAAAATAAGAATTATATTATTAAAAAAAAAAAAACAATTTTAAAGTGTTTATTGCAATTTCAATTTAAAAAAAAAGCAATTATCGATTTCAATTAAGCACAAATGTTGGATTATAGTTTTTATTGTTCACAAGACAAATATATTATACACAGAGAACATTGAACTTTCTATAAATTAAAAAATACTTAATACATTATAGAGCTTTCGTAGCATATTAATATACGATACAGATAATAAATACATATTTGTTGTGTTAAAAAAATCATTGTCCACAATCTCTGTAGTGCAGAGATGTCTGATATAAAGGTCAGTAAGTCCGATTGTCACGCTGTGCAATCCGCTTGCAAATGTACGAGTACGACGTGACTCATTTCCTATGAATCTTTACTCATGTACAAACATAACTTTAACGAGTATTTCACCCGTTTTAACTTAGAAAAGTCTTTATGCGTTTTTTTATGCATTTAAAGGTATAGTTATAAACTTTTTAAGTCTTGCTAATGTACTAATTTAAAATCAAATTAGAAGTTATAAATTCCATTATTTTCATTATTCGAACACGATAAAGATTTCATTGTTTAATTTACCAGTTAAATGATTTTTATTCAGTTATGTATCTTTAATCACCTCATCTCACAGCTCACTATGCTTCAGTGAGTTATATTCATTATATCAGTCAGTCAGTGTAGCTTAATCGCTTGCTTTGCTCTACTGTTTTTTATATATATGCATCCATCCATTCAACCGAAAGACGTCCACAGATAGAGATAGGTGTCCCCTAAAGATCTTCACGACGACCGGTCTTGTGCTACCCGCATCCAGCGGATTCCCGCTACCTTCACCAGGTCGTCGGTCCACCTATCTACAAGCCTACCTACGCTACGTCTTCCGGTGCGTCGTAGCCATTCGAAAACCCGTTGGCCCCATCGGGCATCGGTTCTGCGAGCAATGTGCCCAGCCCACTGCCACTTAAGTTTAGCAATTCTTCGGACAATGTCGGTTACGTTGGTTCTTCTGCGCATCTCCTCATTCTTGATTCGATCATGCAGTGAAACTTCAAGCATAGCCCCCTCCATTACCCTTTGAGCTTTTTTATTAGGCCCATTGTGAGCGACCACGTTTCAGTGCCATATATCACTGGCAACACACTGGTCGAAGACTTTCGTCTTGAGACACTGGTATTTCGGTCGAGAAGATTCTGCGTAGCTTACCAAACGCGGTTCAGCCGAGTTGGATTCGGTTGGATATACACGATGTTATTTATAATCAATACTAATGGTGCATATCATTTAGGCCATGATGCAATTTATATATGAAGCATATTTTAAATGAATTTGTGAACTCATTAAGATAACAGTATGAGATTATTGATTTAAATATTTTGACTTCCTATTTGTACATAATAAATGGTTTTAATACAAAAAATGCAATGTAGCTGTTTTCGATTCATAGTATATTTGTACTTCGCAAACTTAAAAAATGGAATATGAGTGTTTGTTTAAGGTCATATAAGGTAAATATCGATACATAGAAATGTAGGTGAAATTTAGGTATAACCTAATTGGTTTATCTAGCTTTGTCATCGTCGTCACGGCTCGCTCTGAGACCACATTTCCCGGGTGTTTCTCAGAATTCCCCATATCGGTTCTTGCGACGAGATCGTAAAAATGGCCCTAAAACTTATTTATAACCCGTTCACTGCAGAAACCATTTGATGGTTTAACGTGAAACGTTTATTAGTAATCAATCAGAACACCTTTCATTTGTTCCTTTAACCCCTTGGGTACTAACCTGGCGTTTACGCCAGCTTTCCATTGTTTTCCTATTGTCTCATTTTTATGGGTAATCGACATATTAAATTTTTATCGATTATTTATAAAAATGATTCCATGATTGGTGTTTTTACACTTATGACAAAAACGAATTAAAGGCCTTTGGAAATTTGCGTCATTTTATGATGAGTTTATAACTTGTGACGTAAAATTTATGCTTATGGTACTTTTCCTATCATGTTGAAACTCAAGAAATTACTAAATAAACTAAAATAAAACGGCATGATTATCTATAGTGTAATATCATACTGAAATAATATACCATATTTCGAAAAGAATATAGATGATGATATAAACATTTTGGACGTTTCCTTGTCTATAATTACGTTTCATTCGTTTCATTTTTTTTTTAGATTTTCATCATTAAAATATCTCCGAGGCGTGTTAAAATAAACAAGGAACTGTACCTATTTAGTTTACTACTCGTAGCAGCGATGTTTTTATAATGAATGAATATTCCCGGTCACGTTGTCTGTATGCATACGCAAGGGGTTCATGCGTGGCTGCATCCGTTTTTGTAATTTAACGAAATCTAGCAGGTGCTTTGACGGTTAGGGTAATAGAAGTCAATTTATACAAAAATAGGTGAAGATAAAACATTTTGTTCCTTTGTTTATCAATTGATTTTCTCGATTTGTTTTGTTTACTGGCTAAATAAAATAATTTTGGTTACAGTTTTTTTTAATAATGATTATGGTCGGATTTCGATCACCGGACTAACAATAGTGGTTATAAATAAGCTTGCTTTTCTTTAAAATCGTATTAGTAATGAAAGTCGTAACTATGAATTTATTTTTTCTACTATTTATACGTTTAGGCGAATTATATAATCTTTATAGTTAGTTATACATTTCTAATTTGATTATAGACAAATTACAAGTGAAGAACTAAAGACATTTAATTATATTTACAGGTGTTCTCTTGAACATAACGTTAAAAATATATGATTCTTTGTAAGTATGAATGTGGTACTGATATAAATACAATTAAGATTTAATATTGATATAAACTATACAAACTGAAAGGGAATCTGTGTGCCCTGCAATAATATCTTGTGTGAATTTCAAAGCGTGATAAATGGTAATAACTAGGGAACAAGTCAGATTTGATGCCATCTGTTAGAAGTTGTTTTCGTGACAATAGAGAATTTCTGTTTATTTGTTATTATTTTAGAGAGCTTGTAACGTGATAAATTATTTTTATTTTTTTATCTAAGTAACGCTGTTGACAGGGACGTGCCTTAACAGCTTCACTGAACTTTGATACGAGCGCTTAAGGCGCTCAGCCTAGTTATTATAGCTAGCACAAGGGTGATAAATTATGACTAATACTAGACTAGTAATAACTTGAAGAATTTAGCAGCAATTACGGTTCAGTATTATGTTTAGTGCATAAAATATGGTAACTGGAATAATTTATTGATTCGAATCCAAATTTACTTTATTGTATTTCAATTTTCAGTATTGTGTTTAGGTATTTATTAATGTTTCAAGCAGTAATTAAGGTTATTATTATCTAGAAAAACGCAAGACCACCAATCCCTAGACATTATTGGAAATGTTGACTGGATTTTATTGTAGATGTTTTATTGCTCTTATATACAGTATGAACATTTTTATGCTATTGACAATTGCATCTCTGCTTCTTGCGTCTACATAAATAGTATTGAGAATAATTTACCAGTAGTTTATGGTCATCAGTGTCGTTTTCTTATTTGTAACTAGCAGCGCCCGTGACTCCGTTTGCGTGGAATTCTGAGTTTATGAAAACATGACTTTATTGCAATGCGATACATATTCAAAACTTTGATATTAAAACAAACATACATACCATGTACCTATTATTTCTATAAAAAAATTTCATCGCCTTTGTCACTTGTTTCTGGTGGGTTTTCCAAAATTTGTTGATACGTGATGCGTGCACTTACATAGAAGCAGACAAAATAAATCATAAAAAGTGTGTTCTGCCAATGATTTTTCTCAAAAATATTCAATGTAGATTGTACAGTTTTTGTTTCTTTTACAGTTTTATTATAAGTATACATATATATAGATGTCGACTTTTTTTCAATGTATCCATAATAATGTATTTTCGAAATTTTGCGGTACAGAATGCGCGGTTTCTCAACGAAATACCCCTTTCATTCAGTCTGTGCCTCCTAAAAGTTTATACCATCTTGATATTTTTATAATGTGATAATAACAATCTACTGGCACAACGGGTACGAAACTAACACTGCGGCTAGACGTTTATTTAAATGGTGTCTGATTCACTGGGGGTGAACGGTGCGTGTCTCCGGTCTCCGCACTCTAGAGAAAAATTACACTATTAATATGACGTCATTAGAGCTGTATTTCGTTGTCGTTGGTTTTCTAATTGATAGTCTCAGTAAGTACATAGTTATATAAACGATTTTGTGAATTTCGGACATATATACTAATTTAGTTCCGTGATTCAAAGTGGAGTGATAGGGTATTATTAAACTATTCGAATGTTGTATATATATATGGAAATTGGATAGAATAATGATTTTATTGAAAATAGTATATATATAATACACAATTATGAAAACGTATTATTGGAAAATACTTTGTAAAGCTTGTACAAAAGAAATTGTTTAAAAATTAAAAATATTCAATTTAGGCCCTGATTATGAACGACAAAATACTAAAATCTGGATCAGAAAACAGCCCAGTCATCGAGGAGTCCGGGCAAGAAACTCGATCTGATTTTTTTTAAATGTTTTATATAGAACTATACAATTTATAGTTACAAGGTTTATTAGTAGATGCACAGAGAAGGGTGACATTTCCAAACATCACTATCGTTCACACGATGATCCACTCTATTTTACCTTTGGAAATTAAAACTTGCTTGGTGCCTTGGTGCCTGAACTTATTTGTCCAGTAATGTGCTTTGGGACTTTATTGTAAAACCTAACACTATTACCTAGAAAACTCATTAGTGTTACTAAGTCAGAAACATTGAACTTTTAATTTATGTTTATTCCTTGTATTAAAAATTAATAAGTATTTACTAAAATAAATGTAAATGCGGAAAAGAATTGTTTGTTTAAATATCGTAACGACCATGATGAATTTTCCTGCCTACACGTGCTACGAAAGAGATGTAAATAACAAATATATCGCTTCATATAATATAGACATGAGTGCTACATTCGACTAGACTAGAATCTGGAATGCTATGCCTCAATGGAGTTCGCATACACGTCATTTAGAGGGCCTCAGTGATGAGAGTTATTTAATTAAACGAACATATATACATACGTTCTACGTGAAGCGTTTCGACTAATTTTTAATTGACGCAATTGAAGATTTGTTATTAGTGTACAGAAATTTTACTAAATTGTGATTTTTTTTTGTTACGTTAATAACCTTATCGTGATTAAAATAAAGATCATGTTACGCTAATTTATATAAAATAGGGATTATGTTAAATATTATTAAAGAAAAAGCTCTGCCGGTGACTCCGTCGGCGTGGAATTCTGTGTTAGTAAAACGAGGACTGCAATAAAATATAAATAGATATACATCTATAGCTTCGATTTTTTAATTGAAATATACATAATAATATGAGTTATTTTCATACAAACAGATTCCCTTTTTCACCTACTTTCTAAAATCACACAAATGTATTTTGTTATTAACGCTTAAGCTCCCAGAGTGGTTTTTTCAGATTTATTTAATTAACATATTTAGTTTCTTTACAATTTTCCTTTAAGTATAAACGTAAATAGTATTTTGTTATAACTTTGGAACACCGCATGTATGACCATAATTTTTTTATCCCTATATAATTCCAATATCCTGAATTGTGTTTTTTTTTCATTTACAACTAAGAATTATATGGAAAGTTATGACACACTTAGAACCCTTTGTTTATTTAATTTGGGGTGAGTTTTTAATTTTGTATGTTAGTCCAGGATACTACTACTTACTTCCATACCAAATTGCATTCCAAATTTATCAAATAGTTTTTTTTGGGCGATGCTTGTACAGACAGACAGATAAAAATTACAAAAATCATAGAAATGTGTTTTGACATTGATTTTAAGGTATCCCGAGTGGTTTTTTGTATGTATGTACCCATTTTATTTCTTTAAAATGTTATTATAAGTATACATATATACATTTAAAAAAAAGAGTGATGTAAGTTCATTGATTTTCGTGTTACGACTGAGTGGATAAACGAATTAGAAAACCAGACAGACGTCGTCTTTAAAACCTATAAGGATTAGTAAGTAGTCTGTAAGTTGATACAGTTTTATATTGTTAAGAACGTGTCATACCCCATCAAATCGTTCATACATACACACGATCCGCGTAATAGATATTTCACGAACAATTTCATGTCGAAGCAGAAGGTCAATGATCCCATCGTATCTATCTACCCGGACTCCTCAAGCAGATGCGACGTTGTACTCGTATATATCGTCACTGGCTTAATAAAGTATATACAAACTATACGATATTGTTATGTGCGATCTACCAGATGTTTGCCCCCGGATGTGTGTTAGCTACACATACAGTACGCCTGGGAAGTGTTAACGGGTACGTACGTCTAAATAATTGGATGAGGAGAAAAAGTGCGGGGAGGGGAAGCGAACTGAGTGTTTTTCAGTTACAGGTGTTATTTTCGATAAAGTAACAAGAGGCAGATATTTATAACTCAGTTTATCTACACTTCAAAAATATAAATCTTTAAAATAATATATTACATAAAATTTATTGTTTATTTTTGCCTTTATATATTGTAATAGGTAACATCTCTTAGCTTATAATTTGGGAACCACCGAATTAATTTACTACATGATTTATGACAGAGCTTATGAAAGTAGAAAAAGCGAAAGAGGTGTGTCAAGTTCGTAGCAAGTAGAAGGACGTAGTCTCTGCCTACCCCCATTGAAGAAAGGCGTTATGCTATATATAATACATTAATTTTGATGTGGTAGCGTTCGTCTTAAAGTCGAAATTTCACCATAATTATTAGTGCTTTTTTACCCCCCTTTATTCCCCTCATGATTGCATAAGCAATTATTGACACATTTAAAAACAACGATAATTAATAAGTAAACATTGCTTACGTAGAACCCCCAATTGATGCTTCGGAATATCTGAACGAAACCTTAGACTAGTCTGATTGTATAAACGCTTACAGTTTAAAAGTGACGACATATATGTCTATAAATAAAAATGACGATTGTAATAATCACAACGCACAATATGCACCACAATAAGTTGAAGATTTATCGTTTGTATTTATAGAGTATCTTTCATCTCGAGACACCGTCATTATGGCGATAGCTTTTATAACACGCATTTAAAACTTCAGAGTTAATAGGCGACCTAGTGTAGTCTCGTCTAAGAGTTCAGATTAATTACTTATTTCAATTAAGCCCCTCGGATTTTATGACACTGTTGTCTAAATATAGTTTTTTACACGGTATAGGCTCAGTGCTTTGACCATGATCTCACTTGATGTTAAGTGACGATGTGGCCCAGGATGGTAAACACACTAAACCTAGAGGTACTAGTTCTGAAGTGATGCTGCCGGAACACACCTATTGATATTTGACAGGTTTTCAAACTTGAGGGTGGTAGCTACCCAGGAGGGTATAATTGGAAAATGCCTACCACTATGCTATGGTTTCTTCACGATGTTTTCCTTCACCGAAAACTCAGGCTGATTTTAAAGTCGAACAAGTGAGGATCGAACCCGCGTCGATTGACGCGGTATCTGGTCGCACTACCCGCTGCGCCATCATCGCTTTAAGTGTATGGTGTATAATCATTTTCGAGGCTATATTATTATAGGTAATATTAACTGCGTTTCTTGTTAGCCATAATAAATAAATGTTTAATTTTTTTTGTATTATCTGAGAGGAAGCACGTAGCTCTGAAAGCGGGTGGGTATATATACATACGTACATAGCATAAAATCTTTCTCCCGTGGGGGTAGGCAGTGATTACGTCCTTCCACTTGCTACGATTTTGACACACCTCTTTCACTTCTGCTTTCATGAGCGCTTTCATACATGCTCGCCGGTTATTGGTACTTTTCACCTGGCTTATATTTAAGTCGTGCTCACCCCTCGCCTTATAAATTTATTTCGTCAATCTTCTGTCATCCATACTCTCCACATGCCAACCAACCAACTAATCATACTTTTCTCTATCTTGGTCCACTGAATCCTTTACTACGTCACAGCGTTCTCTCATTACACTATTCCTGAATTTGTCAATAATCTTCACTTCAACTATACTTCTCAGACTTTGCAAATGAATATCTGAATATCTGTAAAAGCTCACTAATGTGTTTGTAATTGGTTACAATAGTTAGACTTTTAGGTTTGAACCAAACACCTTTTTTGTTTCTTTTTGCCTAAATGACAATTTTGTTTTAAAAATCTTTCGAGTGATATACCAAAATGTATTCAAAGAACTGCATTACATTTACTAAAGTATTTTCATTTGTTTCTTATCTTTACTGTATATTCATTACGATACGATATGATATGATGTACCTGCGTTAATCCCCTGACCGCTATGCAAATTTATACGTGCAAATATAGATAGATACGTCGATTATACAAATCATTTAAGAGACTAATAATTTGAAATTAATATTAAAACGGCATAGTTGTTTTTATTGGTCTCTGTATGGGTATTTGAAATATAAACATTACATAGTGATGACTATTGCAGTTGCTACGAATTTAAAAGATTATGTGAATTAATCAGATTATTAAAGACAAAGCCAAAAATTATCGAGTCAAAACTTATATTATTTTTAATTTAGCTATTATATAATATATAAATGAGGATATATTGTGTACATAAATACATTTTTAATTTGTAACGTTATGAATTTATAAGAACTGGCGTCCGCAGCACCGAGGATCTCTGGGGTAATGTTCATATTAGAATTAGTATCGTCGTAGGTACCTATATCTTTTGTGCAGTTTTGTTTGGGGATTGAGATCGTGAAACTTGCCTTAATATTTCTTAATAACAAAATCTGTTACTATAAGAGTACTAAATTGTTCACACAACTGTGACGTTCATCAAGCAATTAGCGCTTATATCATATTTTTAATGACTTTTTAAGAGTTTTGTTAAAGACGACGCGCTATATGATATCGAGTAGATTTCGATTTAATTATCCACGTGCGTTTGTTTGTAGGGAGTTCATTGGCCTCATCGAAGCTATTTTTGTTTTAATAGATCTATCTCGTGTTTATTTTGTCTTTGATATAGTTTCGGTACTTTCTGATTTATAATGTTATTTTTAGTTTCGTTTGGCGTATTTTTTTTTCCTTATGTTAGTGTTCTTTTTTTGTTGTTTACTTGGATTCTTTTACATGTGTTGTAACATGTATTGTTATGTATTGTGGAATTCGATTTCTTTAAAATATTAGTCACAATTTTATGTAAGAATTGAGTTTCCACATAGTGTAGTAATATTGAATTTTTGCTGCAAATTTTGTGAATCATAAAATGTCATTGAAATTTATAAGATTTGTTAAGAAATTATGCGAATAATAGGAACGATGTATGCTGTAGATTTGTTAAGATATGTTTTATTACAAGTAAGTAATTAATAACAAAATCGAAACGTTAACTTTTTTCTAAAACTCGCGGAGTAATTATATTTGAATCAAAAATTTATTTATCTATACTAATAAATAAAATTGAAGTGCCTGTTTGTAATGTCAAAATTATTTTTTTTACTAAATAGATATGAATGTATACACGGATACATATACCAAAAATGCAAGTTTAAAAATTTTTGTTTTTGTTTGCCGGGACTTTTTTTGGTAGATAACTAAAGTTACTGCGCGTAACATGATTAGGGTTCCGCGTAAAAAAAACTAAAAAAATATAATAAAATCCTATTCAATGCACAGTTTTACGGGCAAGTGTTTGATTTTATAACAAATATTTTTACTTTATTTTAGTACTAAAAAAAATGATTCGGGTTCCGTATAAAATAAAACTAAAAAATAAAACGCAGTAAAGAATATATAAAAAGCGGACGCAGCCGCGGGCACACAGCTAGTATCTTATAATATCTTTATCTTCGTAGTTCTTTTATTTAGCATACAACAGAGATGAACAAAGCAATATTCGTCTTCTATAGTTCTATGCAAATCATTTAGTATAATATAGTTTGTAATTATGTTTGTTTTATCCATGATATAAATGTTCAACAAACAATGGATATTAACGTGTAATGAAAAAGTTTCACTCACATTATTATGCTGATTTGTATGCCATTTGACGGGTTATGTTGCAATTACACAGGTAATTAATGCCGAGTTTCATGCTCATGCATAATTTATCATTTCGTATGGTAAATTGCGTACAAATAGCTGAAATGTTATCATCATTAAATGACAAAATGTTTCCACTTTAAAGCAACATTCATTCTTTATTTATGTGAACGTATTAAAAAGTGGATTTTACTATCAGCGATTTCTATCTATACTAATAAATAAAGTGTTTGTTGGTAATGTCAATTTTTTTTTTATTAAATAGATATGAATGTATATAGGACTAGCTGTGTGCCTGCGGTTGCGACTTCATTTCATATATGCTTAATTATTTTCCTAAAAAAAATTAGTACTAAGATAAATTTCGCAAATTATAGTACATGTCCGTAAAACTGCGCATTGAATCGGATTTCATTCAATTTTTTTAAGACCTATATTTTTTACCCGGAACCCTAATTATTTTCAAAAATTAAATGTACCCTAAGTTACCACAGTTACTTCGGCTATCTAACAAAAAAGTTACGACAAAATCGGTCCAACCGTTTCGGAGATTAATGATTACAAACAGACAGACAGACAAAAAAATAAAAATTATATTTTTGGTATATTCATTTCTATTTGGTAAAAAAAATAATTTTGTCGTTACAATCAACTTTAATTTTATTTATTATTATAGATACTAAGAATACATTTTTTTTTTAAATTTTGTCTGTCTGTTAATTCCGGCTAATTTCCAGAAGACTGGGCGGGTTTAAACGGGACTTTTTTTTGGTAGATAACTGAAGTTACTCTGGGTAACTTAGAGTACTTTTAACTTACGAAAATAATTAGGGTTTCGCGTAAAAAAATTAAAATTCATAAAAATCCGATTCAATGCACAATTTTACGAGCAACTGCTTGAATTTATGAAAAATGTTTTTACTTTATCTTAGTAATAAAAAAATAGGGTTTGGTATAAAAAAATTAAAACGCAGTGAAGAATATACGAAACGCGGGCGCAGCCGCGGGCACACAGCTAGTTGTGAGTAAAATCCAATCCGTACCTGAATTTGTGACTAATATTGTTGCTTAATATTAGTAGCAAAAACAAATTTGGATAATAATCTGTATAAAAATAAAATTACAGCGAAGAATATACGAAACGCGGGCGGAGCCGTGGTCACACAGCTAGTCTATTAATATATACGTAATTTTAAAAGTCGATAAATTATTTGTTTTTTTTCTGATCAAACGAACTTAGCCATGATCATTTTGAAGCGATGATGATAGTTCAATGATAGAGTGGTCGATTATAGCGTTAACGGGTGTAGGTACGAATCCCGTCCTATTCGATATTAGCCTATGATTTCAGTGAAGGATAACAACGCGATGAAACCATACCATGGTGGTAGCGTATATTAAAATGATCGCCTGGCTAGCTACCACCCTCATGTTTGGAAATTTGGACCTAAATTAGGTGTGGTCCGGCATCATCATTAGAGAGTCTAGATTTAGCATGTTTACCATTTTTGATTACATGATCACTTAACATCAGGTGTGATTGAGGTCAAAGCATTGAATCTACAGAAACAATATAAAAAAAAAAACATAACATTCCTTACCGTGTGATTAAAATGAAGCGTTTGCCAGTTAGTCCAAGCGCTGTCAATAAATTTATAATTCATTGATTGTTATAAAGTAGACTACGCATACACTAACAATGTACCCGCATTGATGTATGGCTGGTATGTCGTGCGATCTTTTCAATATTAGAAGCTGTGTGACGTAAAAAAGCAAATAGATCGCTTTAAATAGGATTCTTTTCTATGATATATTCTAAATATTTGTATCGTCATTAGATCTATTTATACGGATGAATTCAACGGCAATGACCTTTGCTTTTAACTTTATTTTTTGCCTGAATGCTTTTGGTTCGTATTGTATACTATTGATATGTCGTTATTTGTACACAAATCATAGACTTTTTACTATATTATATGAGCCGTATAAAATTAAAGATGGTGTAATTTGAATCGAATTCGAAAACGCTCTACAATTGAATACTGGTAAAAATATAATAATAATAGCAATGTATCCATCTTAAAAGAGATGCGACTGAAGCCAACACATAATTTATTAGCAATATAATATTCCCAATACTAGATAATTCGACCATAACGCCAGGATCGAAAAATTTAGAAAATCGGGTGTTGACAGAAAAAGTTAGGGGAAAGCGACTAAGAGGAAGACACGTGAAATGGTGATCGTATTGAGTTTCAGAAACGGCTAAGACTACTAGTCAGCACTGTTTTCCAGATCTTTATTACAACCACTCATATCTGAACTCAATGGAGATTTCTTTGTAAGAGTATTATAAAGAGTCAAGATTCTTAGTACTCAGATTCGCGATATGAAGGAATTTATCAGTTTCTTTGTTTTCGAGGTCATGGGTTAGAAAGTATCTTGCTTTCGATTTTATAAGTTTCATATAAGCAAGTAATTATTATGAAGTGAAGAACGATCTATGTTCATATCTACATTTTAAAAGTCTTCTTAACTAGATAAATGTTATAGCGAACAAGGTTTAGAACATTTACTTCATTATGTTCCTTAAGAATATTTACTTGTAAGTGTTGAAGGAACTTTCTTTATTACTTTTAAATAAATTGACTTTCTTCAAGGCACAAGTTCATTTATTCTGAATAGCTGCTCTCGAGAAAATCATTTCGCTCTCTTTCCGTTTTATTCCTCGTTTAATAAAGGAAACGTAAATGGGTTAACGTACTTTGGGGGCTGTATTGTTCGTTTTATTGTTTAACCTTTTTCGTTTGGATATTACGTTGTCGAGTATCGCTTCGCTTTACGCGACTTTTATGTTCCTTGATCAATTTGTTTCTTATTTAGTCGGCAATAAATGATACTATCAAGACGTATTGTTATTTTACTTGGTTACAAAGCGCTATTGTTTTAAATTATTTAAAATTTGTATGTAAATTCGAAATTTTATCCGATAGTGTTCGTTTTTTATGTAGCAATTTTTGACGGCAACTAGTAAAATAGTTATGTTGATTACCATATACTACTCGGTCAAAAAAGTACCCGGAAAAAGATCAATAAAACACAAAATGTTACTTATTCATCCAAATTTATTTTATCTCCTTCAAAGCATACTACTTCAGAAACGATACACTTACGCCAACGAATAATCTAATTATCAAAAAAATTGAATTTGAAAACAAACAAATCATCCATTTCCGATACTTTTTTTTTTGATTGAATGGATCTGCAACTGATTAAGATGACACGTGGTCGGAAAAGTGGGTGTTTCAGATATCTATTGCTATCGCGTTGCGCGCAAAGCAAAAATTGGCACAACTGCAGCTCGGGCTGATTTTACCGTATGCAAAATAGACGAAAACATCACTTCGTTTTACCCTATTTCTTCCTCCAGAACCTAACCTATTTTTAATTTACTTTTAGTTTTGGTATAAAAATATTTACCATAATGCTAATATTCAGGGAGTAGATAGGGGACTACCTTTGTATGGAATAAATGCCGCTAGGATATCCTCTTAACAAGTTCAACTTTCTAATACGTATTGTTATTTTTTGTATTTATCTGTAAAACACAGAAAAAATCATCTACTCGGTACATTTTGCTACTAACTAAGTACACGAATGTTAACTAAAACCATTTCATACTTATAAAAATATAATGTAACATGTTAAATGTAATATTTTTAATTCCATATCAAATATTTAATAATCGTTGTAATGCAAACATGGTCCAGACCACACACATGCAGTATTTGCAGAGTTGATATAACTGTTTGCACATATGTTCCGGCGCCAATATTTGCCCGCTGATTGTTACGTCACTATAGTATTAAGCTTGTATTAAAATTAAAGGTATTTAAGGCCTTATTAATTAAATTAACACCATTAGAGATTTACGAGACAATTTTTTCTTTTAAATATGTGACATTGTGTCTACGAATTCAGAGTTCGAAAATAAACTGGAAATCTTATTAGAACAATAATATTAAAATAGATAATGAATTAAAAAGACGCGGATCTAAATTATTCTATATTTAAAGTAAACAAATTTGTATGTAAGCAAAAGTTTTTGTTTCCTGATGAGATTTAACGATTGGTTATTTTGATCGTCCTAATTATCATTCAAATTACTTTTGGATGAAGTATGGTCTTGATCAATTTACACATTTTATCTTTCAATCATAAAATCTTCTCCAAAGATAATTTTCTGTTTCCTAAACGGGAAAAATAATGTCTATTGGTTCTGACCCTTAAAATATTAGTTAGTTACATACATAGAAAGTTTGAGCTTTGGAATTAGTCGGTCGCTGTATGTATATACATTTGTACCAATGTTTTAGTCTTTTGGGACGACTGTCACTTTCTTCTGAATTTTATTGGATATAATCAAGTACAGTCCAATCATTAAATATTGAAAAAAATTAGCACTTGATTATTATGGTGAATTTAGTACATAATTTTGTTTACATATTCTTGAACCCCATATCTAATGTGTAGCTAAATCCAAGCATAAACTAAATCGTTATTAGTCGTGCAACTTCCTCGTCTCCGGCGGAAGCTGTTGCGAGAAGTCATCAACTGATCGCATATGCACAAACTTTACAGACGCGAACTTATTTCCGTTCGACGGTATTTTCAGATTAATGCGACTTGCTGGTTTCCTTTGGATGTGAATTTTTTTATGAGTCAAAATCAATGATTTTGCTCCAATTTTACTACGTTTTTATATTTGAAATGGAATTTCAAAGTAATTTATAGAAGTATAAGTACTAGTGTTATCTAATCAATCGCTACTAACAGACTAGTAAGAAACAAAAGAAGTGCTTGCAATGGTAATAACATTAAAAAACTGGATTTCATAGATTAATAAACAATTTAACAAAAAATTATACACAATAATAGATAGTGATTTTTATATGTAAGATTATTATAACTGGCATTTTTACTGCACCTTAACGTGCAACGTCTAAATAATGAAATATGGAGGTTGCATTCTGACTTCTTCGGGAGAAGTTTTAGGCAGATAAAATTTGATATTCTTAATTCAAAAACTGTAGAATTTATATTTATCCATCCTTTTATTCTGCGATATTATGGAAGATCGTCAATGCAATTCCGCTAATTATGTGTAAATTATTACTCTTTTGTGATACAGATTACATTTGAAAATTTATTTAAGATTTTCTCTGCAATTGTTTGGAAATTCAAATTTATAAGGTACTTTTAAACTAACAGTTTCACAACATTTGCTTATCTTTTATTTTCAAATGTGACTTTATAATTATTTTTAAGTTTCAACAAAAATCTGAAATCTGTGAGATCGTCTGAAAGTGGTGTAATGGTTTCAAAAGCCGAGAGGAGCGGAGCCACAAAATTAAATTCCAGCTTTATTACCCATTTCGCTCCCGTTCCGACCCGGGAATTCCGTATAAAAATATTCTCATTTTCCATTTTAATGGTGCGGCAATTTCGTCACTCAATAAGCGCTGGAGGCGCTTAGCTTATTGCCAAGTTAAATTTTTCGTGTGATAAAAAGTCGTTTTTTTTTCTCAACACGATAAGCATATATTTATTTATGATAAACTATAAATTCGAAAAGGGTTTGTCTAATGAATATAATAGATACCTAGTAATAAAATAATTCAAGTGATAATTATTAACTGACTAGTCATTTTAACGTAATTAATATAGAGGTTGATCTTTCGATGACTGGAAATATCTGTGTGATACGCGAAGAGGTACCTAAGCAGGCCAGCATGACAGTGGTGACTGGCAGTGAATTCTGTTCAGTGTCAGTCGCCGCTGATTTGGATTATACTGAACTTAACATCAGGTCCATTGCAGTCACTTTGCTGCACAAAAAAAAAAAACAATTAGATAATTGTAAAACATTTTCTAGTATTAATCTTTATTACTATTTATCAATAAACAAAAATCGGTCTTTATGTACGTGTTGTATACCTGGGGACTGCACGTCAATCTCTTCTATCTAGTTCTAGAGTCTAGACTATGGTTATAATTATTTGCAACGATGTCGTCTGCATTTAACGTTAGGTTGTATTGTTGTCGCGACGCGGTGCTTGCGGCGGACGGCCGGTTTTAGTGGGTATTTCCGGGCGGTTCACGCCCGGGCGAGTCCCACACTGGCACGGAGTTCGTCCCTCCGTGCCCCCTTACCTATTGCATTGGGGGACTCCGGTCTCACTAATGCAATAGGTAAGGGTAGTGCGTAAATGCATTTCCCCCCGTCAAAAAAAAAAAAAAAAAGTATTGTTGTCAGATCATCATCATTTTCATGTCCTGTTCCTAACTCACTCGGGGTCGGTGCAGTATGTTTTCTTCTTCCATATGCCCCTACCAGCTGTCATCTCTTCATTTACTGCTTTTTTTTCATAACAGTTAGTATTTTATCATTTGTTATCCAAGAATAAGAATGCCAGAGCGCTCGAATAGAAGCTAAAGCACATGGAGACTTCTCATAACATTCCTATGCCACGACAAACGATTCCCTTACAACTTTTCACCCACTGGCGCATCTTTCAAACTCTATCTAATAATATCTTTCATTTCTTATTGTTAAATGCTGGTCTATATACCTATTAACGCTGGGTTTCGTCGTTCCCGAATGCTGGCCTTTACTAATGATTGATTTTGCGTCGGTTTCTGACCTATACTATTACCAGATTCTATTGCAGTCTGATGCTGGCATACATTTACATCGTGTTTTATTGTTTCTGTAAGCTTATATTAACGTTATTTTTATTGTTTGCTAATACAGGTATGTATTACTTTAGGTTATGGTTGTGGCCTTGTGCCGGTCTATAGTAACTTCGGGTTTTGTTGTAGCCGGATGCAGGCCTAATGATAGGTTTTATGTCGGTTACTGTCATACACTATCACTAGGTTATATTGCAGTCTGATGCTGGTATAAATTAACTTTGTGTTTTATTGTGTTCGGATGCTGTCTTAGACGAATAAATGACATCGCCTGCGTTGTCTATTATCTTATTAACTTACTAATTGAAGATACGATTTTTTTTTAAATTTGAATATTGTCTAAGAAGTAAAACTAGATAAAAATTAATCGAAATATATTTAGTAGTGTTTGCATGATGGCATTCGCACAACGCCAGACGTATATAATTTTATTTGTAGAGATTAAATTTTGATTTCACTGTGTAATTTCAATATTCTATACAATATTGACTATATTAGTATGATGTTGCTAATGGCATTCGTACGATTGTATATATTTATTTTCAGGACGAGGAATCCCTGGAATCCTCGAGACCGGTACCGAATATCACTCACCACAGTATCATGTACGCGCCCAAGTGTCTCGTTATAGTATCACGGCAGGATTATATAGACACATTCAGGGTGAGTAAGCATTTACACTTCTACTAAATACTGTAATTGCATTATTGTCCTTAGTTTTCAGAACTCAAGGCTCCTTGTTAATATATTATACGTAGGTCGATTGATACGGCTCGAAGGAAAGACACCGATTGAATTATGCTCAAGGCTTCATTTTCTATATAGCATATTGTAAATGAAATAAGATGAAGTAAAAGCTAAGTTCGCTCCAACCTTTTTCCAAACGGAAATTTCAAAGTTATTAATATTAACTAAAACTATTTACTTTTAATTTTCTTCAAGTAACTCCTTTATTTATCAAATAATTAAAATAGTTTTAGGAACAGCGACAACTATAGAGATTTAGAATGATAGAATTTTAAAGATATTTTATATTTTTTTAATATATTTTATAATTTAGTTTATTTATACATTTATTTTTGTAACTTTGATAATGGAGAAGTTTCCATTTTGCATGATATTGAATACAGATTAGTAAACAGGCCCTCCACTTACTCATTTTGTTTGTGTTAAACATTCATAAAAATATCCTTCAATATCCATTTCTGATAGGGCTCTATATCTGTGATTTTATCCGCGTAGTTCTCATTCTCGTGGAATTTCCGGAATAAAAACTATGTCACTCCATCTCCATACCAAATTTAATCCAAATCTGTTTATTAATTTTTAAGTTTATTCGTTGCTTGCAAAAATACAAATCTTACCTCTTTATAATTTTAGTGTAGATAACTTGCCGATGGCCACAATCTCACCTGACGTTAACCTGAGGTTTCATCATAGTGTTTTCCTATCCCGAAAGCTCAGGCTTATTGTGGGCAAAGAATATAACATTTAGTTTCAAATATGTATTAATGGTGTTTCCAGAACTGCTTGGGTATCATCTACACAGTGTGGGTGGAGAACTTAGGCGTGCCCTTGGAGACGCTGGTGGGTAACCTGGTGGGCGGCGTGCTGGTACCCGACGCTGGTGGGCCGCAAGTGCGGTTCAGTATAGGTGCCGGCGACAGGCAGGCGCTCCAGCCGCCCGCAGCGCCGCCCATGCCGGTTACTCACACCACCGTGCATATGCTGCTTAGATTGCTTGGTCAGTTCTGTTTATGTATTTCACAACATCTTTTTCTTCTTAGTTAATTACAATCTTCGATTTTTTTACACTATTCTGCCAGTGTCTATTTGGGTAAGTTATATAAAAATATCTAAATAAAAAAATCTTTATTCAATTTAGGTCCTAAGAAGGCGCTTATGAACGTCAATAACACTACCATCGGTACGGAAAACAACCCAGTCGAGAAGAGCCGGCAAGATACTCGATCTGGATTTTTTTTTATTAATATAATATACATGTCATTTTTTTAAATATAAAAACTATTCAAATCATAGTAGTATATTTTCAATTTTGTGCCAACTCTTGTGCAAAACGGTAGCTAATCTTGCTAGAACTTTCCATTATGCTTCCTTAGCACTTCGGAATAAATGTTTCGCGTCATTGTTGTAAATAACTTCTATACAAATAAGTAAAATAGAAGTGTTTGTTTCTAATATTAAAATACTAAATACTTATTAATTACGATAAATATACCGAAAACCAATTTTTAAAATTTGGTTTGTCTGACTATTTTTCTGGCTAATCTTCGGTACGGCTGGACCGATTTACAGGACTTTTTTGATAGATAGCTGAAGTTACTGCGCATAACGTAGGCTACTTTTAGTTTTTGGTTATAATTAGATATCCGTGTAAAAAAAGTTAAACTCATGAAATTGTGGACAACATTAGATTCAATGGAGAGTACCAGGAAAACATTATTTTCCAATGGTAATTTGAAAACTATATTACGTAATGAAGAATTGTGCGGAACAGAAAATAACCGGAGCTAGTAAATAAATAAATTGTCCAAAGCGCGAGGCTCCGGGCGGTTGCTCATTTTGCCACCCCCTAAAGCTACGACTGCATACATTCGTGGTTATCTGTGAATGTAAATCTAATATTCAAAAATGATTTTTTTAGGTATTCATAACTCTGTGACTCTTTGGTTAGCCGTGATGTGTGAACACAAAGTACTGTTGGTGTCGCTAGCAGCGGCGCGGCTTGCTGCGGCTTGTCGCGCGCTCGCAGCCCTGATGTTCCCATTTCGATATGCCCATGTCTACATACCTCTGCTACCGGCTGGATTGGCCGAAGTCCTGGCCACGCCGACACCGTTTCTCATCGGTGTGCACTCCAGCTTGAAAGAAGAAGTTTCCGAGTTGGTAAGTAACATCATTCTTTATATGAGTGAAAGTTTTATAAGAGAACAAATAGTAAATTTTGGACTCGTTTTTTTGTTTGATTCCTTGAAATTTATTAAATATTTGCTTTGAAAATAGTTATAGGTGACTTCTTTATCTTAAATATTTTTTTACAATGTGTGTTTGCCTGCTTGTTGCTTTTTATATAGTTTCTACAGAGAAATGTTAATCTAAGTAAATCTAAATTATGACATTGTTGTTTGTATAAAATCAATTCAGAAAATAATAAAGAGTCAATATTTCTTTGTAATGAATTGTTAAAATGGTGGCTAACTAACGCCATATTACTACTCCATTAGGTACCAAGTTCATAATCTATTGCAAGAACCTATGTCCCAGTTTTTGAACTTGAGATTATATACTAAGCCTATCTAAATTGGTGAATAATAAAAAGCATATTTTAAGTATGCTACAAATAACAACAAAATACATTTTGTATCCATCTAATATTTCTTCTTCATTTAGTGTTTTATGTCAATAACTTGTCTACCTCATGGAGATCTCAAAGTTACCGAAAGGGCAATAGAGAGGGTTATGTTCGGAATTTCACTGCGTGATCGAATCAGAAGTGCCAATGTAGCCGACATTGCCCAAAGAATTGCCAAACTTAAGTGACAATGGTCTGGGCACATTGCTCGCAGAACCGATGCCAACAGGTTCTCGAATGGCTGCCGCGTTACAGACGTAGCGTGAGATGCGGGGTGCCGTAAAACCGGTTGTCTTTGGGGGAGACCTATATCCAGCAGTGGATGTCTTTCGTTTGAATGGAAGGATAGGGATCAAATAATAAAAATATCTGTTACAGTTGGATGTAATAGTGGCGGACTTAGATGTGGGCTCCCTCCACATTCCAGCCGGTGTGAACATTCCTCGACCTGAGGGTAAACTCCTGTCGTCTCTACAAGAGGCATTAGCACTGGTGCTACAGCCCGAGCTGAGGTCGGCGGATTCAGCCTTCGCCCCTCCCCCACCTACAGCCTCACCCCCGCATATGCTCGATAAAGAGATAAGGGCTGTCTTCATGAGAACCCTGGCCAAGCTGTTGCAGGGATATAGGTCTGTTAATAAACAACACTAATCTATATATCTATATATATATGTATAAGCAAAGTTTGTTTTCTTTGTCCGAGGTAAACTCGAAAACTGCTGGACCGATCAGCATGAAACCACAACCATTCGACGCGGAATTAATCGTAGATGGTTATAGGCTATATATTTTTCAAATTCTATGAGCCCTTTGCCATGTTTTCTCAATTTGTTTGTTTATTAATTTATTTGCTCCCATAAAACAAAAGACAGGCATTTATCTAAAAGGAAAATGGGGTTCCTTTGACGCACCATCACCTCAAAACTACTGAACATATCGGGATAGGACTAATACCTTTCAACGCAGTATTTTTCGTAGACAGTTATTTTTTTGATTCCACCGATCCTCTCTCTTTTTTTTTTTTTTTCGATTTACTCTTTTGTACATTTTCCACTTCAATTTACGCTTATATACATTTTTTTTTTTTCCGATAATAAAAACAAAATACTCTTACTTTTATTAATTCATTTGTTTTTTTAAATTAGCTATAAATGAAACGTCATATGCACAGAACATATGAAACGCGGGCGGAGCCGCGGGCACCAGCTAGTATCTAGTATATAATAATCAAACCAGGAATTATTTTATTGTTGAAGTTGTTGATATTAATGAAGTTCTTATGTTTTTATGATCCTAAAAAGAAATCGTTAATACAGTCAGAATGTTAAAATTTAAAGAAAAATTATTGATATGTGTCATTGATTCCAAAGTCTCACTGAGTGATTTTTCAAAATAAATATTTAATGTACAGATTTTATTTATTACCAGTTTTATATTGCAATAATTTTGAATAATTCGTTGTTTGTTATTACAGACATTGTTTAACGATAATTCGTATACACCCGTCGCCGGTGCTGACGTTCCACAAGCTGGGCTTCCTGGGCAGTCGCGGTCTCTCCCAGTGCCCCTTCGCGGTCCGCCTGCTAGACTCTATGTTCTTCAACGGTCTGGTTGCAGAACGAGGCCCGCCCTGGAGACCCACCGACATTTGGGACGATTTAGTGCAGTCAGTTATACCTTCCAGCTTACAAATGTTCACTATGATAATACTATTTTTTTTACACTGCAAGGCCTGTTGAAGCGATGATGGCGCAGCGGGTAGAGTGGCCGGTTTCCGTGTCAATCGACGCGGGTTTGATCCCCACATTATCGGTCTGAGCTTCCGGTGAAGGAAAACGTCGTAAGGAAACGAATAGCATGGTGGTAGCGCCTGGGTAGCTACATGCTATAAGCTATGTAGAGACCTCATCAACATCTAACGGCACACTAGCGCGAGCCGCGGGCGCACGGGTTACATATATTTAATACCACGAGGTACTCTCATACGAATGAGAGAAGTCCGTGTGTCCCGTCTCGCTCGCACTCTGCATGTTTCTGATTGACCACCGTAGTTACTGTAAGCCCTACGACTAACGAGGGGATCTTTTAGAATATAAGTCTCACTGTACATCCTCAATATTAATTAATTAATCATATAAGAATCAGTTAATAAATAACTTTCAACGTGTACCACGACTTTCCCTCCAGTCATCCTTCAACTGGCTAGCAGCAACCAAAGCTATAACCTGTCGCCAAACACCAGTAGGTGTGTTCCAACATCATCGCTTGAGAACCAGTACCTCTAGGCTTTTTCCACTTTGTCCACAATCTTAACTGATGTTAAGTGACGGTGTGGTCTAGGATGGTAAGCACACTAAACAGCACACCTATTGGTGCTTGCTGATAGGTATTCAAACTTGATGGTGATATTACAAAACGCTCTGTCACAATGCTATGGTTTCCTCACGATGTTTCCCTAAACCGGATGTTTTCGGCTCATATTAGTTAGATAGGTGGGTTTGAACCTGGGTCCATCGACGTGAAATCGGAGTACACTACCACCTGCGACATTATCGCTTCGAAATTTGGATTTCAGTTCACTTTTACTAAGCAATTATAACTTGTGTGGTAAAAATTTTTACATTTTACTTTTGAAGGAAAATTTTGAAGGATCTCTTTAAGTTAAGTGTAATGGATAAAAGCGAAAATTTGCCACTATTTTTATATATAATTAATTTTTTAAATTGTTCTCGTGATCTACAACCATCTTCCACAAATGCTACATGCATATTATATGCATTTGTATGTGCAATTATGACAAAGTAATAAATATGTACCAAAATAAAATTACTAATGATTAAATCATTAGAAAGTGACATTAATGATGAAATTTATCAGTGATCATTTATATTAATTTTCTGATTTATTTAATAAATGAATAATTTGAAATCAGGAACGACAAATCCTCATGCCCGGGTGATAAAACTTTGTAAACAAATAAATAATTGATTTTATTGTTCACACAAACAGTTATTAATGCTTTATTATAAAGTTAGCTTTATTTTTTTAACTGACGTTTTTTTTTTATTGTTTTTTATTGCTATATGTTTCTCATTTTGCTACCCCTCTTTGATTCTATATAAACTCCTACTTAAGTTTTTACTGATTTATAATATCTACATAGATTTTGTATTGATAATATTTATTTTATTCCAGAAATTTACCAGAGCAAGTTAGGTTGGAATCTCTGAATCCAGAATTAGAATTACAGCACATACAAGATTTGGCGATGCAGCTGCACTTGAACGAAAATCCCAATCCCCAGGTAATTCCAAAGGTATATTCGACTTTTATTGGAATCGTTCCATACATTTTTTTTGTTTGTAAATGAATGCGGTTGTGGGTACATAGTGCACTTAAAAGATTCCTTTTAATTGTGAAGTGATTTTTAAATTAGATTTGTGTATCTATTTATAAAGCGCTTACTTCAATCATTCAATAAATGTTGACTATATAAAACCCATTTCTAAGATTTGATGGTTATGCATCAGAAGTGGGATGAATTCCTTTATATGACGGCTTCAATAATTTTATTTTGTTCTTTAGCAATAAATTAAATATAAATTTAAAAAAAACTTTGACACAATGACAGTTTGTGATTTGTAGATATAAAAACATGCGATAAAGTTTGTATTTAGATTTTTTTATATGTGTTTATTGTGAGATACACGTTGTAAAATTTAAGAATATTGGTTATGGCTTTATGTGTTTTGTGTTAATAATAATGCTTGTTAATACTAATTTTTAAATTGCCGCCCGTGTATATGAGAATGTATTTTTTTAATTCAGTTCAAATAAGAGTCATTTATCTTGGATCCCTATATCTATTATATGTATATTACAGCCATTCCAACAGCGTATACTCCGTCCGCCCGAGGGCGCGTCCTCCCGCATCCACCAGCCGCCCGCTGCCGGCGCTCGACGCGCGAACCGTAACCGAGCTCATCGAGGAGGTCTCAGCCAGGAGCGCTGCCAATCCCAAGTTAGCCAACAATTTTCACTTAAGGGATTTTCGAGGTGTTACGTATATTCAACATAAAGACGTTCACTACTGGACGTAGCTCTCACCCAAAGATCTCGACAACAACGGATCTTCCGGCACCCGTATCCAGCGGACACCCGCTACCTTCACCAGGTTGTGGGTCCACCTTGTGGGGGGTCCACCCACGGTCCGTCTTCCGGTAGCCATTCGAGAACCCGTTGGTCCCATCGGGCTTGGGTTGTCTGGTCTTGTAAACGGACTGACATGATGACGTTTTCGTACACGTCTTTTAACGCTTTGATGTATCGACTGTGTAACTATTTGATGAGATCATTTCGAAGAGGTTGGGGTTTGGAATGGTGATTACGTAAGCTACAATACACTTATGAATTTTTCACGTTTTCTGAAGTTAAAACTTCTTTAGCGGCGTTGAGCGATTTTCATTAGGGGGAAAAACTTATAGTTTCGCGTTACCAATGTTATAAAGTCAACCACCAACACGCTATAGTATGTCAAGTATGTATAAGATAGCGTTTAAACGCTAAACCGCTCAGAGATAAATAATAAAATGTATACTATCGCAGCGTATCGTATGTTTTGATTATAAATTAACCATATGAAAAATATATAACTAGCTGCTCTCCGTGGTTTTACCCGCGTAGTTCCCGTTCTGTAGGATTTTCAGAATAAAAACTATGTCACTCCCTGGATTTCAAACCAAATTTGAAGCGATGATGGCGCAGTGGGTAGTGCGGCCGGATTCCGCGTCAATCGATGCGGGTTCGATCCCCACCTATCCGATACTCAAAACGGCCTCAGCTTTCGATGAAGGAAAACATCGTGAAGAAACCAATGGTGGTAGCGCCTGGATAGCTGGTTTGAAAATTTGTCGCCAAATACCAATAGGTGTGTTCCGGCAGCATCAGCTGAGACCCAGTACCTCTAGGTTTAGTGTGTTTACAATCTTGGACCACATCGTCACTTAACATTAGGTGAGATTGTGGTCAAAGCAATAAGCCTATTCCGTGTAAAAAAAAACATCCAAACCGGTCCAGTCGTTTTTGAGTTTATCCGTTACATACAAAAATACAAACCTTTCCTCTTTATAATATTAGTGTAGATTATTGTCAAATATTAAAAGTCAAATGTTAGGTTAACAATTTCAGTTAATAAATTATGAAATTTAAACATACAATTTTACAAAATAAAACATTATTTTTTTTCATATTAACATTTCATATTTTTTTAACACTATTCTTAATTTATATTTATTAATTATTTTCTATTGTTTTAGTTGGATTTTCTATAAAAGTTTTTTTTTAGTTTTCGGATATCAGACACTATAAAATCGCTAATCCTGAAAATCCTGGTAAGGATAACGGGGAGTAACTGTTTAAAATATTGAATTGTCTTCGTTCCTTGATAAGTATGACAACTTTCAAGTCAACTCGACGTTTTGAAGGGGGTCAAAATCATATTCAAAGCGTTACATAGGCACTTATGTTAATAAAAGCGTGTTAAAGTCAGCTTTTCCAAGGTTTGAACTTCTCTCGGGAGTACCTATTGCTGCCTAATTTTTCTTTAAATTTATTATGTTGCTGCATGTGTGTTTTAATAGTATGTATGGGTATCAGGTTATCGGCACTCCGACCTCCGCAACCTCGGATTGTTCCTCTGTCTGCCCCCCCAACCGGAGCCTCTGAGTACGGACAACTTCTACTCACCAACTCCGCTAGGAGATTAGAGGTACTGGCTTATTAATTATAATCTAAGTACTAATATTCATCAAGAAACATGAAGTTAATAGTTATTTTTAAACCTCCTGAATTACAACTATTTAGATGTTAAACTGCAGAATGTTGTGTATGGCAATTGTCTTTAAAAAACACACCCTTAGACTAAGTAAGGAATGTTACCAAAATTTACTTTTTGTATGATAGTTAAGACGCACGCCTTAAATAAAAAGTCCAAAGTGTTATAATTATATAAACTAAAATAAATCCGTCTATGAAATACTATGATGACCATGCGATTAGTATAAAGAAGGATCTAGTACGTTGCTAATTTAATTAGTTAGAAATCTCTAATATAAAATAGAAGTATTATATTTGTTTTCTGTGGTCAGCACTCTTTAAATATAATATATAATAATAATAATTGCTAATAATTATTAGGTGTTGGAGGCGTGTATAGCGGCCATATTCGAGTGTCGTTACGCGGACGCGCGCAAGTCGTTCCCGGCGGTGCTGCGCGCCCTGCGTGCTCCCGCGGCGCGAGGCGCTCTAGTGCGGGACCTGGCGCGCCGGCTGCCCACCAACAAACACCTGCTCCATCACCACCAGTTCGACCTCGTCGTCAGGTAACTAACACCCCGGTTGCTATGTCCATCCGTCCATTCAACCGAAAGACATCCACTGCTGGACATAGGTCTCCCCCAAAGATCTCCACGACGACCGGTCTTGCGCCACCCGCATCCAGCGGACGCCTGGGGCCTTCGCCACGTCGTCGGTCCTACTTGTGGGGGACCTACCCACGCTACGCTTTCCGGTGCGTGATAGCCATTCGAGAACCCGTTGGCCCTATCGGGCATCGGTTCTGCGAGCAATGTGCCCAGCCCATTGCCACTTAAGTTTGGCAGTTCTTGCATCAGCATTGCCCTCTCAATTGCCCTTTGAGCAAGTTTGAGCTTTTTTATTAGGCCGATTGTGAGCGATCACTTCTCAGTGCTGTATATCATTTCTGGCAACATACACTGGTCGAAGACTTTCGTCTTGAGACAGTGATGTATCTCGGACGAGAAGATTCTGCGTAGCTTACCAAACGTCGTCCAGCCGAGTTGGATTCGACGGACGGTAACTGCAACTGGACGGTTTTTCCTAGGTATACATAACTGTCAACAACTTCGAGCATAGAGTCACCGATTTTTATAGGAGTTGGCGCCACATTGACATTAGACATGAATTTCGTCTTATCCATGTTCATTTTAAGGCCAAGTCGTTCGAAGGTGGTACTAAGGTCATCGAGCATCGTACTTAGGTCTTCTACGGTTTGAACCATGCCCACTATATCATCAGTAATGCGGATGTGTGGGATTTTATTGTTTACCAATACAGAGAAGCGTCGATCAACCGAACGATCGCTTATCGGAACTACGACGGGCCCGACTCACGCACATGTCTTTACGTCTTGTTGCATTCGTATGTCACTTCCAAGTAACTGTTAGTCGATAAACTTAATTTTGTCATTTGACAGTAAACTATATGTATATGTAAATAAGGTCAAATGTACACAAATATGTACGGATGTGTCAATACAGTTCTATTGTGTCCCACAATCTACGCTCTACCGTATAAAGAAACATCAATTGTGGAAGCACTTCACTTTTATTACGTTCATACCAATATATTCAAGATCTGTTACAATTTATGCGTTTTTATTAAATGGCATTTCTGATAAAAATCTTTTTCTTATTACTTGTTTAACGCTCCTGGGTTCTTTTGAGCATACGAAGTGATGACCATTAATTGTTCCAAGGCAGTTGTTGGGAGATTTCAGAGTTCATGGTCTGTTTCGATACACTGGAGTTGTGCATAACAACGAAACTATATCACGCAAATCGTCTACAAATATACGTAATACATAAATATATACTACAAGTTTATGAATTAAAAACAAGGACCACATGACAGTCCTAAATTGCGGTAAAATTTCTGACAGTACTAACAGTGTTGCCCGCACTATATTATAATGACAACATGCATAAATATGATGGATTAAAATCATGGAACAGTTAAAACGAAGCATACGTCATTTTAGCAATTGCAATGCGATACAATGACTTGTAATAATCTGGCAAAAATTACTTTAAGCCAAGAATTTTTTTTGACATTTTTGATCCCTCTTCTCTATGACCTATGACTTCGTAAACATTGATATGATTTAATAGAAAAATAACGAAAATTAACAATTTAATATTGTTTACGTAATCAGTATATTTAGAATCTCTCGTCTTAGATTCTCTTTGATCACTGTAACATTTATTTCATGAAGACACGACTATAAATACTCCTTTTAAAACAAAGCAGGGAGATAATAAACGATAATAATTGATAATGTTCACAGTTCAATATACGAACGGTAATAAAAACAATTTATATTTGCTATAAGAACATTTTATTAGCATTGGTTACATTGTTACCTATTGAATAGTAATATCATATGTAGATCAAATTAAATTTGACAGTAAAATTGTTAGCTTTTTTGTAAATATTTAGTTCGACTGTTAATTGCTATCACGATCATCCTTCTCGAATGTTAGTGTTACGATTAAACATCCCATAATCTTCACTTGAATGGTGTCTTTTAATGTGATCATGGTTTTCGCGTCGTATTTACCGTACACACCATTTTTCGGTAGTTCGTAGTAGTCGAAAACGTAATTCTTTATACTATGATTACCCTGAAATATTATTAATTACTTCTTGAATAATAGTGTAAAACGTATTTCTATTTAAGATTTCTAAGAATCAATGTTGAAATTTTGAGACAACATTCCAACATTTTTTAGTGGTAAGAAAGAGAAGATACATTTTTTATTAAAACAATTTTATCTTTCGATTCTTATGACAGAACTGGGCTCTTTTCAACTGCCTCTTATTTTGATAAGATAATAAATAATGGCTGTCAGTCAGAGGCGTAACTATCTATCAGCATCTGGGGCCCGTGGCCCCAGTAACAATTGTCACGTTGTAATTTGATTTTAATAAATCTCTAAAGCGTTTAAATATTTAGTCGTCTCTAACTTTAATTGTATTTATAATTTTTAATAAATTTGGTTAAAAATGTTAGGATACTTCTGAGCTCGCGACTTTGCAGGCCGGGGCCCCATCGGTTCAAGGTCCTTGGCATTTTGCCAGCCCCGCAACCTTATAGTTTCGCCATTGCTGTCAGTTACTGGTTTCTCCAATATACATGATTTAAATAAATTTAAATTATATATAATATATATTTACTATTGATAAGATTTCCACTTTTTAAGAGAGATAAGAACTGTAAAATGTACCTTTGGTATGGGACAATCCGGCGGATCTAATTCAGCCATACGGAGAACTTGTTCCACGTTACTTTCGGCGTATTTTTTCAGGAAAGAACAGACGCAGTCGTCTTTTATTACTTGGTACGGCTTGCATCCGCCGTCGACGTATTTACATATTTCTATAGTAATCTAAGGATAATAATAATTTAGTATGTTCACATAAGTTGAAGTTTCCTTACGAATAGTGTTATAAGTTTATGTTGACCATATTATAATTTAACAGGATTTTTGTTTGAAAGATATTTAAACAATTTAAAAAAAAATTGTTGATTGGACGCAGATTATTAAGAAAAGATAAAGAAAAGAAAAAAAAGGGGATATTTGGTAGTTAAAATAATACTTAAACTTACACCGTACTGATCGTCAATTTTGTTTTCAAGGCTTAAACTGCCAGTGAAACCATCGTGGCTGCGGTTTACCTTTCTCCTGGATATTTCGATATCCATCGGGTACTCGGCATGCTCCGGACATTGGACAATGTTAAGAACCGTCCATTTGCCGACACCCTGTTATCAATAAAAAAATCATCAACAACCCTAATAGCTAAAATATATTAAATTTAAATTTAAGTTGCATTTTATCAAAATCAAAAGTCGTATCCAAAAACCATTACATTTGTTTATGTAAGAAACAAAATTGATTTAAGAGAACAATCAGAAAACAATGTACCATAATGATTTCTATCAATGTTTAGGAATATCGAAAGTCAATTTTTGTTGGGTCTTTTCTGAAGCTGATATAAGACTTAAGGGCTTGAAAGTTTATCAAGTTTTCGGGAGGTTGTCGGATAAATTAATTAGTTATAAAGTATATTATTTGGATATATTCTTACAATCATTTCTTCTTTACACCAAGCACCGCAACTGATAAGGAATATAGGAATAAATAATTTCATCATTCCTGTTGTCATCATAACATTGCTGTACTATTTTATTATACCTGTGCTTATATATAATTCTCGGTGTCATGTCACACGGCAATTATTCTTATCATTCAACCATGTATGAATTGAAGGTATGAATTGTACTGTGTGTAATATTTCAAATTCTTGATATATAATTCGTAATTCATAATTGTCATAATTATGGCATACTCTTCGATAGCATGGAGTGCACGTGTAACACGTTGTCGTCATTAAAAGCTTTCTTCATTTATTTATACTCAGAGCCGGCTTTACCTGCCGGCTAGGGTTTTAGGGCGCACCGAGCAACGCTACCAATGTCAAGAAAGATGCATCGCTCGAGGCGCCAACACTAAAAGAGTGCCAGAATATTGGTGGCAAACGGACGCTATAAGGGCTAGAGCCGCTGTTGCTTACACATTATTTTGCTCACCGCCCGCTTTGAGGTTTTATTTTCTAAACTCCACTATCCTAATTTTTTTGGCTTTTTAGACTATATTTTTAATCTGCACTATATCAGTGTCCCCTAATTTTCTTTGGCACTTCTACTTTCACAAGGGGGCATTATCACCCACGTCCTAGGATCTAAATGTTACACTTAGAAATGTAGTATGAAAGTAAATGACTAATTAATTGATTTGTAATGTGGGTGCGAACCCTATTTCTAAATTTAAAAAAACTGATTGAATCAAATTCGAATACAAGTTTTGGAGTTTATGGCTAATATATTTTTTTTAATTATTTCTAACAAAACTATACCTTTAGTACTTTATTTTATAAAAGATTTTTGCAATTATCACATACAATTCCGAAACATTATATCATACAAAATTAAAGATATATTTACAAACAATATGAATATAATCAGGGACGGTTCATGGTTTTTGGATGCCGTAGGTTAACTGCATTTCTAGGGCAGTAGGCTAATTGCATTTCTGGGACCGTTGGGCCGTTGGCAGTTTTGCCATAAACTGTACATATTCTAAATTCACTTGTAAATAACATTCAATATACAAACAAATTAATATTAATTATATAGAGGACACTGTATTTTGTTTTTATTGTGTTACTTTGATAAATGTTGATTTAGACTCATACGATTAATAACAACTAGAAGTTATTAATAAAGGAATTAGAGTTACAGCTCAGGTAAAGAAAAATAAATGTGTTTGTTACCAGCTGTGCACGCGACTTCGCCATCGTGAAATTCAGACATTTATATTCCAATAGATAACCTATATCCCCCCGTCCCGACCCTTCTATCACAGCAAAGTGTGCACAACTTGACCCGTCAAATTATAGTTAGAAATAATATTATGTTCCGCGCCATATTTTTACCAATTAATATCATAATTTAAAGTCAGTTCACTGCTTTCATAAAATGACCCCTTACACAACGCCAACGCCAAGAATTAGCCTAAATATTATACAAAAATATCAAAATATTGTTTTCTCATTTACTATGTCTAAGAGATTAATTATTTATATAATAAAAATAAAAAAGTCTTTTATTTCTTGCTTATACATTATACACAAGTAATATTATATCTAAGTACAATTTAATACAAGATTTTTCTATTTATTGCTTGCACGATTAATAGCAAGAATCCCAGGTTGGGTAAAGGCCTCCTCCAAAGATGGCCATTTTTCTCTGTCTTGTGCTACTAGAATCCAATTTGAGCCGGCGGTTCTTTTAATGTCGTCTTCCCATCGTGTTGGTGGTCTTCCCCTACTTCTTTTCCCTTGCAGGCCTTTCCACATAGTTGTTTTTATAGTCCATCTCTGATCTGTTAGCCTCGCTACATGGTTTGCCCATTTCCATTTAAGCTTTTGTGTTAATTTCAAGACATCTGTGGCTTTTGTTATTTACCTTATTTTTGTATGTCTTATTTTGTCTAATTTTTTAACATCGAGTCTCTCTAACATTGAACTCCTAGTCCTCGTTGTTGACATGTGTTGATTTTATGTTTTTTCTTTGGCTGTTAGTTTCCATGTTTGACATCCGTACGTCAAACATGGCAAGAGGCATGAGTTCATGATTTTGGTTTTTATATTAATTTGTAGGTTACTTTAAAAAAATTCTTTTAAGCTCCAGTATTTGTTTCATGTCTGACATACTTTCTTCTTATTTCTTTGTCATTTATTTTACTGTCGAAACTGATTGTTTTCTCTAAATATAAGTATTTTTTTGTATAATTTAAAGACCTTCCATTAATTATTATTGGTGTTTCATAACTGTTCGTCATTGACATCGTCTTGGTGAAATTTATTTGTAATCCTACTTTTGTGCTAATTTCTTGTAAGGATTCAATCATGAGTTGTAGCTGTGAGCTTGTCTCTGATAGCAACACTATATCGTCTGCGAATCTCAGATGACTTAGGAACGCACCTTGTCTACTGTCCTGATGTACTCCAATCTAATTTTCTAATGATGTTTTCAAGAATGGTTATAAATATTATCGGAGATAGAGGAACACCCTGTCTTATTCCTCTTCTTATTGGAAAAAGGGGGCTTCTAACTTTATTCTATCCAAATTATTGTTGTATATACTTTTAACAGCCTTGATGTATATTTCCCATATGCTTGCGTGTGATACTGTGTCGAACGCCTTGTGGTAATCGATGAAAGCAAGATACAGGGGTCTTTGCTATTACTGGTATTTTTCTATTATAAGCTCGAGAGTATTAATATGGTCGATTGTAGAGAAACCTTTTCTGAAGCCATCTTGTTCTATTGGTTGTCTAGATTCGATTTCCGGACTTATTCTTGTGTTTATTATAGTGGAGAACACTTTATATAGAATTGGAAGTAAGCTTGTCGGTCTATAGTTTCCTATATCCTTTGAGTCGCCTTTTTTAAAATTACAATAATATTAGATTTGGACCATTGTGTGGGAGTTTCGGAATTTTGCAGAACCAGATTAAATAGTTCCGCTAGAGGTGCGGCTAAAATCTTGTATGCTGATTTCAAAGATTCGTTTATGATATTGTCAGTACCAGGTGATTTCTTTAGTTTTAGTCTTTTTATTGCTTCTACAATTTCAGATTCTTTTATTAATTTAATATTCTCCATAATGCTGTCTTGGGTAGTAATATTATTGACTTGGTTTGTGGGTGTTTCAGTTTTGTCACTATAAAAGTTTTTGTAAAAATCCGTAGCTGTAGTGATAATATCTGTTCGTTTAATCAGTTCTTTGTCTGACTTATTTATGTACTATACATAAATATTATATTATGTCATTTTGTTAAATTTCAATCAATCTATAAATTTTTTTGTTCTCGAATAAGACAAACGTATTTACTAACAAACTCTTCTTTCGTGCTAAAGTCGCCGCGTGTGATTCAAATTACTATAACTTTTAATAGAGTGGACCGATTTTAATTAAATAGTTTTGATGCTACTCCGAAATATGCTATATAATTATCTTTTTTAATTTTTAAAATATACTTAGTACTTTCCAATTGATACCTGCACAACCAAACATACAGACATTTCTAAATTAATAGAAATGTGTTTTATTACCTATTTTTAGTCCCTTGCATTAATTAACGATTAATCGTTTTCACAAAAATCGGTATAGTACAGACACGTGAAATTTACAATTGTATTTCAAATTGTAAATTAGTATAGATATTTGTTTCTAATATATTTATTAGTAGGCATTAGTTAATTGCGGCGCTCCTTTCTCCTTGGGAGCTTCAGCCTGCTTTTTTCTATGTTGTATCCGCCTACGAATATAATAGGAGCTAATTGAATATACTGGCTGTGCACATAATTGCACATGTAATGTCAACTGCTATCTGATTGCGTGTTTGTCTATTATGTTTAGATGAAATAATTACCTTTACATGTATATTCTAGTTTATTTTCATACCTAATAATAGTTATATGTTAGGTGCTGAATAAATAATGAAAATTTTCCCATAGTATGTTCCGATCTATTTGGCGTTATGTTAGTTGAAATTGATAAAAACTTATAACCGTATTTACATTTGGCACTTCAGAGTTTCCACCTTTTATATTTATTTACGATAAATCTACTCATTTATCAGTTTTTCTTAGTTGTGTTTGACGTTTTAGTTAACTAGATTTCCTGTACAATAGCACCTCATGTTAAGACTTACAAACAGCAAACTTAAATTAAGTACTCCTGGCTTTAATTACACTAATAATTTAGAGTGCATCTATTATTTACTATTAAGTTAAATGCGAGATAATTACAAATTATTTTATATATCATTATGGTTCTTTACACAATCAATATTTTGTCACATGGAAGTCATGTAGACGAGACGTAGACGAGACGTTTATTTTAAAATAGTTATAATTATTAAAAAAAAATCCTTTAATTACGTACATTTGATGTTTATAATTTAATATAATCCCCATCCCGATATGTTCAGTAGTTTTGACGTGTGATGCGTCAAAAGAACCCAATTTTCCTTAATATATAGATTAAAAAAAAAACAAAATTTTTATGTTATCAAATCATTTACGTTTATATAACAAGTATGTGAACGAGTTTAATTTGATTTGGTATTGATAAGAACATTAGATTAATGCAATGCTTAGAAATATTGTTTTTTAGTTAACTTTCATCAGCATAACCACAAATATTGTCATCGTCCTTCTTAAATTCGAGTGTGGCTTTAAGCATTCCTACACAGTTTAGCCCTTTAAGAATTTGAACTATAGCGTCGTAAGCTCCATAAGGGCTTTGTGGTGGTAGAGAACAGTAATCGATGACGAAGTTTGTAACTTCATGTTTACCCTGTAAATGGTTATAAATATTATTTAATGTCGTTTTCACTCTTGGGGCTTTTTTATCAGTAATTATTGTAACGGTAATTTTTTTTTTATAATAATAATTAAATATATTTAGTAACCAAGATTATTTTTTAATTATCCACAGAAAATTCTGAAAAGGCCCTAAGGTTTTTGAAAAGGATCTTATCAACCAATATAGCTATTATTTGTTTTTTTATTCTATAAGCTACCCTCAAAACTAACCCAAAATTTAGATTAATAATTCATGCGTTTTTGAGAGAAAAAAACTGATGTTTACATATTTTGATTTTTCTCAAAAACCAATTGAGTTAGGGTTCTCAAACTTTCAAGGTCTTATTGCATAATTAGTACCTACGAACTTTACAAGTGTTATATAATTATCTATCTCAGGCAAATTCACTACAGTTATGGTATACCCCTAGGGCCTTTCGAATGTCGTTGTAAGAATTAGGTTACAAAACATCTTGGTTAGTGAATGTGAAGATATTGTCAATTGTAAAGAGAGAGTTATAATTCAGTCTCCGTAAATTAATTTCATTGTCAGGTTTTATATACAGAGTTACTTTTAATTTTGAGATTGTTATGTATTTATTTACTTACTGCTTTTATAGGGAATTCTGGTGGATCGTTACCGGCGTTTGCTAGAAACTGTTCGAGGTTTTTTTTCGCGTATTTCTCTATAAAACGAGCCAGGCTCTGGTCAGAAATCACTTGATAAGGCTTGCATCCGCCGTCAACGTGTTTACATATGTCGACAACCAGCTAAATCAGACAAAACTAAATGGATCAGTTTTATTATGTAGATTACCCATAAAAATGAGACAATAGGAAAGCAATGGAAAGCTGGCGTAAATGCCAGGTTAGTGCTCAAGGGGTTAAAATATTTATTTACTAAACTATAAGACACAATTGATTTTTTATTTTATCTTCATAATTTGGACATATTTAAACAAAGAATCATGTTCGACAAATTCATGTTCGAAAATTCAACGTTTCTCAAATATTAAGCTGATTAACAGACACAACTTTGCTTTTTATAATAAGTATAAGAGTTCTAGCAAATTTATTATAATATGAAGGTGATATATTAACATAAATGGGATTTATTTTTATACACATTTGCCGTGTGGTGCCGGCCAAGAATAACACCTACCCATATCTTCCCGTGGGTGTTGTAAAAGCCGACTAAGGCATAAAAACCAGAGAATGGGCAGCAGCATCATCTGAGCATCACAAACACTTACTGCGATCGTGAACCCGCATGCTAAGCGTGGCGATTATGGCAATGTCCCTCTCATTGGGGGTGACCTGTGTCCAACAGTGGACGTCTTATGGTTGAATGGATGGATGGACACATCTATATATGTATATACTTACAGCTAGAGTATAGTCAAAGTCCTCTTCGAAGTTACAAGACGCATTGTACGCATCATGCGTACGGTTCAGTTTTCTTTTAACTATATCGAAATTAAGAGTGTGCTCTTCGTTCTGTTCTAATTTACTAATGCTTTTCACAGACCACAGTCCTGGGCCCTAAAACAATAAATTGGACACTTTTGTTAAATGCGTTTTATACCGTAACATTGCATGTTAAATTCGATGGCTTAAAGTAATTGAATAAATGCAACATTGTGCGAGAAATTCTTGATGTTATATATAAGTAAATATTACCCGACATTTATCTTTTATGTTTTACGAATATGTTTTTTTTATTTTGGTGGTTATTGTAATGCTTTAGTGTTCAGTCAAAAACAATTGATAACAGGTTTTTTTATTGCCATTAGTAATTATTTCCGAAATCCGATCACGGATGAAAACTGGTTGATATAAAACACTCTAAATTTCACTAACAACCACACAAATTGACGTTAACCTAAGTCCTATGAAGTGAAGCCACGTGAAGGAGGGAAGTGAGTTGTCGCTGACAGACGGAAGAGGTCAGCCAGTACCAGAATGCCCCTATTTCTGTTTGAGATAAGAGACGGGGCCTGGCCATTTGACCGGGCCGACTGCCGGGGCGACCCGAGGCATCGATTGAATCCTGTATTGCCCCATGAATGGCAGCAGACGGCACCGTGTGGTTTAGTAAGCATTCCCGGCGCTTCACGCCGAGCGAGTCCCACATACACCCTACCAGCTCTAATCCGGGAATTGTTACTCCCGGATTAGACTGATAGGGGGATGCGTAAATATTCACTCAACATTATGTTTTGTTTCATAAAAAGGAACGCATGTGTATTAAACACTAAAATAAAATAAAAATATTAAGAATTACGATCGTAATGTCTGCTTGATGAATCGCCACGAATGTCATCAGTATTAAGATACATGACTTAAATTGAAACATCTCAATGAAAATACGCGAAATAACAGACGCGAAATGGTACGTTATGAATTCTACTCGGAAATAAATATAGCATACGGTTTTTACGTGACAAGCTGTCGTTTAAATTAATAGCGTGAATCATTGTGCTCTCGAGCCTTTTTTATAATTACAACTATTGTAGTGTGTGATATGTGATGAATTATGTGATGAATAAGGAAATAATTAGTAGTATTCATGACGGTCGAACAGTACTTCCATTTACAATTCTGTGGGCCATAGACAAATAAATGGTTGTAAATAAATTTTATTGCATTATATTATCAAAATTAGCATGCATTACTTATCTATAAGTTTCGCTTCCATGCACTGTTATGGCACTTTGAAAAAAAATGTGAATTATATATACACTAACATATATCATAGTCAATCAAAACGGATTTTTTATTCTTACAATATTTTAAATTTTCTTGATGTTTTGAGAAAAATATTTTTAAACTAGAACCTAAATTTCATGTCTCTAAATTTAAAGATAACAAGAGTTTCATACAAACACTTGTATATATGTCATTAAAAAAAAGGGTCTTATACAATAAATACATTAATATCGGTCATTCTTAATTCCCAATATCACACAATTCCATATTAAATACATAACTGGAACAGACTCGTTCATGAATCAGTAAGTTAGTTACAATTACAAAATAATAGAATTAAGATATCTCTTAAGTTTTATTGGTCCATTGCTAATTACTAGCCTTATTTTTGGCAGGTTGATGAATTGCGCATTACAATCGGCTACGGCTATTGACGAGCACTCTATAGCCGCGGCGATGCTGCCTCTGGCCACGGCGTATTGCAGGAAACTTTGCACCGGTGTCATACAGTATGCTTACATGTGTATACAGGTAATTATGACGTCACTAGGACACTTAACTATACGAAGATGACGTACTAATATCCTATTTCCTATATTTTTATATCTACTTTCTACAACTTTTTTAATACTGCCCAGGCTCAGTATTCTGACCATGATCTCACCTCATGTTAAGTGATAGTGTGGTCCAATGAGTAAACACTAAGTTTAGATGTTGCCGGAACACATCTGTTTGTGTTCGGCGTCAGATTTTCAAACTTGAAGGAGGTAGCCACCCAACCAGGCATTAGTAATTACCCTACGCTTCCCTCACGATGTTTTTCTTCACCGGAGGTTCGAGCTTATTATGAAGTAGGATATGTGGACTCGAACTCGCGTCCATCAACGCCGAAACCTACGGCGATAAAAACATTACCATTACTTTCGTTTAATAAGATTAACTTTCATTCCTTTCCTTTTAAGGGATAATATTCACAATACTGACCTATCGCCTGCAACTCCTCTGCTGATGATGCCGGTATAACCTGGTCATTAGTATATAAGAGTCATTTTACAGTCAGATCATTCATTTTTAATTCATACTCACTCTCTTTCAAATCTTTCAAACAACTGTCTATATATAGATTAAACAGCCCCGGAGACGTAACACATCCCTGTCTAACACTTTTATCAATATTGAACCATTCTGTGTAGTCCCCGTTTACTTTGACACAAGCACTGGAATCCTCCTAGATTGATCTCAATGCTCGTATCAAGTTGCCGCTCACCCCATAAATAGACAACGTATATAAAGGGCGTAAGCCTTTTCCAAGTCTACGAACTCAATGAACCTGACTACAATCCAAAAATGGTTCAGTTACTGCTCGTAAGGAAAGGGTTTGATCCATGCATCCCATTCCTCTTCTGAATCCCGCTCGTACGTCTCATATTTTCCCATTCGTTTCATTCACCAATCTCTTAACCAACATTTTTGCATACTGTTTTCCGACTGTGTACCTCTGTAGTTTTTACTATCTTGCTGTGAACCTTTTCCTTTATGAATCGGTACGTCGACGGCCTTGCACCAGTCTTCTGGTACTTTGCCGCAAATCAAACGCAGATTAAACAGGCGGTACAGTTGACTGGATACTACACCATGTCCAGCCTTCAGAATGCCGCAATACCAACTGCGCCATTGTTGCTAAAACTATATTTTGCATTTATATCCTACATACTAAATCTTACATCTAGGTCCCTATATATACACCCTACAACTACCTCCTAGACTTACGTCCTTTATTTCTGTCTTTATATCGTTTTTTTCTGTTAAGGAACACCAAGTATGGACAAGCCAGCTATTTTGGGAAGCGGCTTTTTACCAAGACGTACAGAGAGATGTCAAGGCATTATATCTGCACAGCCCCACACATCACCAAAGAGTGCCCAGTCCAAGGTAATACTCTCGATGAAAAAATATCCGGTTAAATATTCAAATTATTTCTGAAACACTTCAAAATTGTTTTTCAGAGATGATGAAGAATACATATCCTTGTTGAAAGCACAGGAGCCTAGTGCTTTGGAAATAGCAGCGGAACAAATGAGACTGTGGCCAAGTTTACCGCCAGGTTTGTAAAAAAATATCCACATAACTCTTAACGAATTGTCGTTTGATGTTAAAAAAAGTTAGGCGTCACGGGACTCCTGGAAGATATCATCATAGTTGAGGGTAGAGTATATGCGTACGCATATACAAGGATGTCGATAATTCATTCATACCATTTGCCCTCACGATTTAGAGGACGTTCAAGTATTCTCTCCCAGCCTCCCCATTCCCGCTTGCCAGCAATAGTAACTCTAACACCCTTCCACCATAATTACATAAGCATTCGCATAATCTTTAAAAAAAGCTAGAATTAGGTAAATATTGCTTACGTAACCACCATTCAAACATTCGGGTGTTCCTCCTGACATCAAAAGTAAGCAAAGAATAGACCAATTCCTGTTTAAATAATACTTTAGTCTCATACGAGTCGGTTTGATTGACAAATGTTAACATTTAAGGTTTTTAGATTAGCGTTAGTTATGACTTGCGTTTCTGTTCTCTGTCTCTGTTTTACTTTGTATATGGTAAGATTAAATTAGCTTGTAAATATAAAAAACTAGAATTATTTATTACATTATATTATTCCATTTATGAAACTGAATCGGTTGGGACTTTTTGGAAATTGTAGATAGATAGATACAGATGTTGTCTTTTCTAATTTAATATATCTACGTAAATAGAGTTCTGTATTGCGCGCATTGTACAAAAACGGATCTTTAGAAAAAATGGTTTCATTATATCTTTCATTTAATATATTGTTAAGAAATGTTAAAATGTAGACGAAATATCTACACTATATACATGTAATAATATTTTATCCATAAAATTTATATTTGTTATATATTTATTTATATATTATAATAGAAAAGCAAAGGGAATTGATAGCGAGTGAAGAGTCGACGTTGTACAGTCAGGCGATACATTACGCGAACCGAATGGTTTACCTGCTGTTGCCGCTGGAGGGCGCCGGCCGACGCGCTGACGCTAGAGGCGACGACGCCGACAGAGCCAGCAATAGTATCACAAACAGGTAAATAAACGAGAAAAAAAAAATGTCACTTTTATCGGCCTAATGCAGTGTCAATTACAGTAGAAAAAGTTGGTTTAAGCGTTTTCAATCCAGGAATTTTAATGTCAAAGATGTACCTCGCTCTGGTCGCTCTCTATCAAGGATAAAGTGGACGCCATTTTTGAGAATGTGGAGTATCAGAGTAATGTGGACTTAAACAGACATCTGAAAGTGCCCTCCATTCATGCCGTAATCAACCCAGTGTCGCGCCTTCTTTGTCAGAGACACACTAAAATTCGCTCATAGCGAGATACGTCGCGTACTTCAACGATCCGTTAGCTTCGAAATCGCTTCAGAGATCGCGAAGCGTCCTTATCGACCCCAATGATAAAATCACCGCCGCAAATAGGATCTTTCCCTATCCCCGAGGAAATATGCGTGCGGTAAGGGTAGTGCGTAAATGCATTCCCCTCGTCAAAAAAAAAAAAAAAATGATGTTTGCCTGGGTAGCCTACCTCAAGTTTGAAACCCTGTCGCCAAATACCAATACGTGTGTTCCGGCGGCATCATTTGAGAACCATTACCTCTAGACTTAGTGTGTTTAACATCCTGGACCACATCGTCACTTAGTATCAGGAGAGATAGTGGTCAAATCACTGAGCTTATATCGTGTAATAAAGAGACAGGGACAGAGAGATAAAGAAACCGAAAGAAAGAGAGACATAGAGAAAAGAGGCAGACAGACTCAGCCACTCACAGATAAACAGATAAATTCGCTTTATCAATGTTGTTACCAAGTTAAACGAAAATTTATACTAGACTTCGGCCTATCGTATGTTTTGATTATGAATAAACTATAGGAAAATGTACATAATTATTGCTCTGAGTATCAATAGATGTAAAAACTAGACAAATGTTATATGTTAATAATTTTACTTAACATCTTTCAATTTAAATATAAAAAAACCTTTTTCCAAACTTTTCCAAAGTCTCGAGTTTTCACTTCTGTCGACAGTCCCCATGGCTGTCCTGATTCTTTTTATTATAAAAATTGATAAATATTTAAGTACATCTCAAGTGGGCTTACGTAAGACTTTGGTACGGTACAGTAATATCAGCTGTATTACTGAAGTCCCAATGTCCCACAGCGTTGCAGAATCTGACAGTATGGACGCGGAGTCCGGGTTCGAGGAAGCTGATCCTGGTGAAGCTGGAAATAACGTTATCAAGATGGTCTCCAGATTTGTTGACAAAGTGAGATATATTTCAAACAAACAAATTACATATATCATATATAACTTCACAATGCATTATATTGAGTAACTATTACAGTTAAAAGTACAACGTAGTTCATTGCTGTTTCATTATCTGACAGTGTAAGCATACATCAAGCTATCCTTTTCCAAAGCATTAATAATTGTTGTAATAAGGTAAATTTTATAACCTTATTAATGTTCAAATGATACAAGTAACGCCATCTAGTACTGATTTGGGAAGTTTCCCGTGATGTTTTTTTGTTGTGTGTCGTTTGTCTTTTGCAATGAGTAAGAAAAAAATGTGCTGCTAGAATAAAACTATAATGTTAATATTTCTATCTTTTATTGAAATAAAACAACCACTTCAACAATAATTTTAATATTTAAAAAAATACTATGAAAAGAAACCCCAGTATATAGAGTATACCTTCGAGCTGTTACTAGGTTTTGTAGTTTGGCCTTTTTCATATGTTTTTGATAAACAATGCCTTTTTTGATAAGATACTTCATTCCCTAGAAAAATATGATCTTTTCATGGTTCGCAGAAACTATTCAACAGTTAATAGAAATGCTGAAATTAGTTTTTCTTATATTAAATAAATTGGTTATTGGAAAATCGTAATAAGGCACTTCTTATAATAAGAAGCTGACGTTTTAACAGGATCATTATTTGGTATTCTGGACAATATTTGCGGGGTACTTTAGCAGCTAATAGTTGATTTATTTTTATTATTCACATTAATTAAATAAAGATTTTCAACACTAGTCACATTAGTGTACTGTCCAGTTATCGCTTGATGAAATTTAAATGGATTTTCTTTTTCGACATTTTCACGTGACTAGGTAGCGTATTGAAGTTATGTTGATGAACAGGTGTGCACAGAAGGCGGTGTTACCGCGGAGCACGTGCGCTGCTTGCACCAGATGATCCCGGGCGTTGTGCACATGCACCTCGAGACACTGGACGCCGTCGCACGGGAGAGTCGCCGGTTACCGCCCGTGCAGAAGGTATATTTTTTATATAGGATATAGGCTCAGTGCTTGAACCATAATCTCACCTAGTGTTAAGTGACGATGTGGTCCAGGATGGTAACACACACTAAGCCTAGGATACAGCTTCTCAAGTGATGCTGCCGGAACACACCTATTTGGTATTTGGCGACAGGTTTTCAAACTTGAGGGTGGTAGCTACCCAGGCGCTACCACTATGCTTTGGTTTCCTCACGATGTTTTCCTTCACCGAAAGCTCGGGCCGATTTTAAAGTCGGATAGGTGGGTGTTAACGCTATCTATTATCAATTTTCTTCTTATTCTAAGTTGTTTCTTATCTATATTGTCTATACGCCCCCGCTCTATTTAGTCTATGTATTAATTATCTCGTCTTCTCTCTCTTCCCATTAAAAAAAAACGGAACGGCAACACGCAACCGCCGCCGCTGTCTCTCGTAATAATATTTAAAAGTACACATTTATTATCTGATTATATTACTAAATTACGAGAATATAGAACAATCATAAAGTGAAGTGAGGTGAATAGTTAACTCTGAACCAGCTTAATCGAAGTTTACTAATAAAGGTAAGTTCCGTTTGCTCCTTTCAACATCATCCTTCTAGATATTTCCACCAGTGGGGATCGAACCCACTCCGATTGACGCGGAATACAGCCGCACTACCCGCTGCGCCATTATCGCTTCAAATCACACTTATGATTTCTTTAGTTTTGGTTAAATTTTACTTTCAATGGTCGTTCTTATTTATAGTTAGCTGTTTTCGATGACACAATAGAAAATAAGCATTCAACATCCCTATTATATTAATTGCAAGTTGTCTCGATTTGTAATGGTTATTATACAAATCTAGGTATACAATTTTTGTTGAATAGGCTAGGATAGTAGCTCCGGCGCTGGTGGCGGGCGAAGCGGTGTCCGCGCCAGCTTTGAGGGCGTACTTAGTGCCTGATGGACGTCATACACCGCTACTGCCGGCTGAGGGTGCCCTTTTCCTCACAAACTATCGCCTCCTATTTAAAGGAACACCCACTGATCCATACGGTAAGACTTTAGAATCATCTAGAACTTAGGTTCTCAACGGGGGCGATGACGCCCCCTTGTGGAAGCCGTAGTAGATTTTAAAGGTCATTGAGATAGCGCAGTGGTAAGGACGCTTGCAGATAAAAAATATTTTCTCAAAGTGGGCGGTGTGCAAAATAAGGTTGAATCTATGATTATTCTCATACTACAGGATTTTTGATATTTTAGAAATTTCCGGTAGTAAAGTATAAAAGATAATTGATTCAAATTACCAATTTTTTTTAATTATAATGTTTTAAATGTTATTGGAATTGGATTATTACTTGCCTTATGAGAATCATACTTATAAAATGATTAATTTTTTTATATGTTCTATTTCATTCTACGATTTCAATTATTGTTTTTGGGTTTGAAGGGAGAATAAGATTGCATTTCTATTTAGTAGCGGTTACTGTCTGCCTGTCTTCATAAAGTTAAGTTTAAAGTGAATTGTATTTTATGCCTGCCTCGTGCCTCGGTGGCGCAGTTGTATTACGGTGCGACTGTCGTTCTGAGGTCTCGGGTTCGATAGCCGGGTCGGGTCAGTGATATTGGGTTTTACTACTCAGTATCATCCCGGAGTTTGGAATTTGTGCCCGATATGGCGACAGGCTCGCCCCCGTCACATCTGGGACGGAACTAAGCTCGGCGGAATGCGGGTGGTGTAGTTCGCTACTTCCCCTCTGCCTAACCCTTTGGGGATAACAGGCGTGAGCTTATGTTATGTTGTGTTCTAATTGACGAACAACAGCGTCCTCCGACACTTGTTCTAAGGACATCTCTGATTATGAAAGTCTGTGAACCATCTTGAACTATATGCTTATGTGATATAAAAAGGATGTGATGAAATTGTTGAACAGCTTGCGAACAGACGGTAGTCCGTTCGTTTCCGCTGTGCTCGTTGACGAGAGAGAAAGCGGTGCGGACGCATTACCTTCCGCACCTGGAGCAGTCGCTTCAGGAGGGGCTGCAACTCAGATCAGCTACATTCCAACTTATTAAGGTTATTATCAATCTAAAATTATACTAAAATGAAACATCTTATCGTGCATTTGTTCGTAACTTTTTATAGAAATGACTAGCGCCCGTTGACACTTCACTGAATTCATTGTGTCAACTGCTTAGAATAGCGTGTGTTACTGATTAATTTGGTAGATTTTTTATTTTATTATTCAGTGTTTTCTGCATCTTAACTGATTGTTTTAGCAGTAAGGACGATAGTAAATTGCGAATCGGAAAATTATGCGCCCAAATTTTTTTTTATAATTATCCGTATGTCGATAAATATTAAAGATAACCTGGTTGATTCTGCAATTTTGGTTGCTGATTTTTAATCTATACTAATAAATAAAAAGTGTCTGTTTGTAATGTTATAAATAGATATGTATGTATATACAATACTTATACCCAAAAAAACAATATTTAAAATTGTTGTATGTCTGTTTGTAATAGGTATTTTCTGGAACAGCTGGACCGATTTTGACGGGACTTTTTTCGGTAGATAGCTGAAGTTACTCCGGGTAACTTAATTAAAGCGTACTTTTAATTTTAGAAATAATTAAAGTTGCGCGTATAAAAAAAAAGTAACTCATAAAAATTTAAATAAAATCCGATTCAATGCACAGTTTTTTACGGGCAAGTGTTTGATTTTATGAGAAATATGTTAACTTTATTATTAAAAATTAAAACACAGTGAAGGCCATATGAAACGCGGGCGCAGCCGCGGGCACATAGCTAGTGCATAATAGATGTCACTTTGTCTGTAGTTATGCTCACTTGCGTTTGAGAGTTTGTAAGTTCGATGAGCATAACTAACTCTGGGGATGTGATGATGTGGCACGTGGCATGCAGGTGGCGCTGGACGAGGAGGTGAGCAGCGAGGTCGCGGAGAGTTTCCGCAAGCAGGTGGCGCGGCTCCGGCACCCGGAGGACCCGCTGCTGCACTTCGCGCTGGCGCCGCGGCCCGCGCCCGCGCACCACCACCACCAGGCCAAACACCACACGCTCTCAAGTACCACTCCCACTATTATACACTAACCTTGTAACGAACTAACGCGATTCTAATACGATGCTGTGTCAATTCGCCACTCTGGATCGAGTATACTGATATACTCGCCGGTAAATACGATATAACACACACTATCAAGCAATGGGTATCATGCACGGTACTCACCAGATAGTCTGCGTCCAGGTTCTTGCGGTATTCCCTTAGGCCGGCCGGCTGATGTTGGGTTTCCACTGTTCACTCACACGAATAAGGTTTAAAATAGTTGGAAAACGGTGGACACGTTCTTCGTTACTTTCTTACAAAACGTTTTAAGCCGTAGGTCTTCCTTTTGTCACGTTATCGGAGGAGAGTGCCGCGACGCTTGAAACTATGCCGGGTTGTATCGCGTATGCGCTTCGAGTCTCTCGAGCGATCCCATTGGTTGATAACCAATGTTATATCGTATATGAAGGCGTTCCGACACTGCACCGAATAGATTTAAAGAGCGCGCGAAAATCAAAATATGATACGATAATAACGGAACAAACCTTTCATATCGATACTATTCACTAAATACTTTCAGTGTTATTACACGAAAGTTAAACTCCCGTTGGAGACATGTTTGAGAAAACAGTTCAATTATAAAAGAGTTTTAGGGTTCTTTAGAGATTATCTCTACTAATAAATAAAATTGAAGTGTCTCTTTGTAATGTCAAAATTATTTGTTTTTTTTTTACATATACGACACCTATACCTAAAATTGAGTTTTAAAATTTTTTGTCTGTCTGTTTGTTCCGAGTAATCCCTGGAACGGATGGACGGATTTTGACGGGACTTTTTTGGTAGATAACTGAAGTTACTCCGGATAACTTTTAATATTCGAAAATAATTAGGGTTCTGCGAAAAAAAAAAGAATAAAACCTGATTTTGATGCACAGTTTTTACGGGCAAGTGCTCGAATTTATGAGAAATATTTTTACTTTATCTTAGTACTAAAAAATATAAGGGTTCCGTATAAAAAAAAATTGAAGCCGCAGTGAAGAATATATGTAACGCAGACGCACAGCTAGTATTTAATAAACTACCTCTCGTATTTAACGTTGCCTGGGTTATATTAACTTAAAGATAAATTAAATGGAGAAATGGAATATTAAATAATGCATTGTAGGTTTTTTTTTTTATTTTTTTGGTTTTTGAGTAGTTATAGATTTTCTATTAATAAAATATAATGCGCAATCTTTTTTCCTACACGTTTTAAATTTATAAAGTAATATGATGAAACCTATGTAAATAGCAAAGTTGCATTAATATCGGTCGATTAGTTTCGGAGTGTTTCGCAGACAAATCTGAAATTTATATGTCTGTGTATATGTCTGATGTATAGGATGAAACTGCATTTTAAATGCGAATAAAAAAAACATTATGGATGGGTTTGGTTACAGGGGGTTTGCCAAGAAAACATTATTGAAAACAGCACGTAAAGCCGGACTGAAACCGAAACCTTCAAAACGGCAGAAATACGTTCTACCGTCGGCTGACGCAAGGTCCCTTACTTCGCCACCGCTTATGTCATCACTTTCTGCCGACACGCTATCGCGTAAGTGATCTGAAAAAAAAAAACTTTATAATATAATATTAATGCATTTTTTTATACTCGTGCCATGTTATCGATCAACGAATATAGTCATTTTCTGAGACAACTTATTTCAAACCCAGAAAAAAGAATAGTATATCTATATAAATACATTTTTTTCCTCTGTTTATCAACCGGTGTTTTTTTTGCTGCTTAGTATCTATTAATGAGCCTTAGTGTTATCAGTAACAAAAATATGTAATGGTAGAAATGAAACCTTCAGGAAAGTTGCAGATTACTCGCCTTCGCTCTTGGTAGGCAACGGTGCGGAGAATACCAAGCTGAATCTCTGAAGCTTCTATCTCATTCTCTTCGCATGTTTAAACAAGATGCATGTGTCTGTCTCTTTCTAATGTTGCTTTTTGTTTCACCGAGTTTAAAATTATAACGTATTTTAAGAAATTTAGAAGTAATTTATCGAAAACTACGGTTTTGGGTGTATGTGTTAATTTCACCTTGTTCACTTCAAGGATAGATAGTGTATAAGTTGTTTTATTGTTAAGTGGAAGAGGCGGAAGTGTTGTGCGGCAGTGAGTCTGCGGACGGCACCATAGGGGGCGGGGGCGGTGTCGGCGTCGGGGGCGCTGGGGGCGGCGCGGCGGCGCGCACGCTGGAGCGCGTGCGGGACCGCGCGTACGCACGCGACTGGGCGCGGCTCGGTCTCGCGACGCACCCGTTCCGTCTCGCTCACGCGAACGCACTCTACACACTCTGCAGAAGGTATCGACATCTTGTTCCAAATTTAATACAGTTATATACTCGAGTGACAAATGTTATCCAATTGGTGTATATAAATTCATGAATTATGTGGGGCGCGCCCGAGAGGCGTAAAAAAAGCCAATTAAAATTAATATAGAGTTAATTTCAGAGCTACAGTTACACTTATATTTAAACGAAATTTAAAACAAATGACTATCGACCGATATTTGATCGAATAGTCCTTAAACTTAAGAGAGGTGACTACCGATCGGGGGTGTGACCGAATAGTGTCTTCGGCGGAGGAGTTGACAGGCGAGGCGAGCCTCAGTGGGACTCGGCTGGTGGGGCGGTTCCCACGATGACGGTGAGTTGAAGGTGGCATGTAGCGTCGGTGAACCGATGTTGCAATTGTTACAAGGAAACTGTAATGTAGCGGTTTCCGTGGGATTCAACGATAGGTCCATGATATTAGGAAACTGTAACGTAGACCTTTCCATGAAACACGGATACGTAACACATGAGTAAACTTTTGAAAATATTTATTATACATTTAAATAAATAATAGTTATGGTATAAATTCATTTCTTTCCGGCCAAGTTTTGCGGACTGTCCGCAGCTTTGTATGCAAAAAAACGTTGTAAAATATCAAATAGTTAAAAGTGCATGTATATTAAATTGGCTTAGTTTAATTTTATTTTGCCATTAGCGGGCGCTCGCGACTTCGTCTACGTTTTTTTTATCCAGATTAAATGTGGGGGTCCTGATTTTGTTTTAGTTTTCATAGGTTTTCAGTTACCGAGAGACGCGAGCGAGAATTTCGAATTCCTGTATAACCTGCCTTTACATACACTTTCCGTAAATCCGTTTCGAGTTAAATCTAGCCATACACACAGCCAAACTGATAATTTATGAATTGTCAGAATCGATATGACTAATGGCTTATATATACTTACATGTGTCGTAATTCTAAAAAAAAATTAAATATACAGACATGACTTCAGTTTTGACAGAGGATAGGGGAAGAAGAAAACGTATGCCGACCCCACTTAATGTAGAATAAGAGTTATATGATGATCTTTACTAAATATAGTGGTGTAATTATTGTCCGCAGTTATCCGGCGATTATCCCAGTACCGGAGCATATAGGCGACGAGTCGCTGCGGCGGATAGCGCGGTGCTACCGGCAGGGCCGGCTGCCGGTGCTGACGTGGCGCCACCCGCGCACACACGCCTTACTAGCCAGGTAAGCTAGCTAGCTATACACTAGCTGTGTGCCCGCGGCTGCGCCCGCGTTTTGTATGCCCTTCACTGCGTAATATAATTTTAAACAGACATCGGAAAATAATGTGATGATTTTGCCCATTGAATCGTATTTTGTTCAGTACCCAATGAGTTTTAATTTTTTTAGACGGAACCCTAATTATTATCGTTAAATAAAAATAACCTAAGTTACGCCGAGTGACTTAGGTTACCTGTTAAAAAAAAACTAGTAAAATCGGTCCAACCGTTCCCGAGATAAGCCAGAACAAACATACAGACAGGGAAAGAATTTAAAAACCAAGAATGTATAGGTTTCGTATATACATTCATGTGTATTTAGTAAAAAAATGTTGTTTTGATATTATAAACAGACATTTCAATTTTTTTTTTATTAGTATACATTATGTTCCAAAGAGTACTGAGAATTGCAGCCGGCTCTTAAATCTGATTGTCCAGACACGGCAACAGACACATACATACATACATAACGTCGCGCCTCTCTCTCATAGGGGTAGGCAGAGACCACGTCCTACCACTTGCTACGATCCTGACACACGTCTTTCGCTTCTTCCACTTTAATAAACACCTTCATCGATGCTCTTCTGTTACGGATACTTCTAACCTGGACTTTCTCCAGAATGTCCTCGATCTGGTCGAGATACGTTCGCCTAGGATTCGCCTCGTAATTTTGTTTCGTCCATTCTCTCTGCACGTCCTCTCACAAATGTGTACTGTAAACATCCTCTATACCAGTGATGGGCAAAGTACGGCCCGCGGGTCAACTCCGGCCCGCGAAAGTATTTAATTCGGTCCGCCGAGGATCTATCGACATGGATAGTATATCGCCCGTTATAATTATGTTTTGGCGGTCGTGAAGAAAAAGATTCTACCTAGTAGAATAATAGAGGCATAAACCTATAGGTGAAGCTAAACTAGCCCGCGTAGTTCATGTAATGCGTAATACTGATCTGGACTGATGATGATGATTAAAAGCTTTAAACACAAAACGCATTTTGTCTATAATTCTGGCCCTCTTCTAGAATTTCTTCAACTTTGTGGCCCGCCATTAAAAAAAGTTTGCCCACCACTGCTCTATACGAATGGTACTCCGGCAACAAATACAATTGATATAATTAACAGATCGGGTGCCTCTCATCACAAGGGTGTGATGGGGATGCTGAAGGCGAGTCACCAGACGCAAGGCACGACACAAAGCGGCACTGAAACAACGTCCAGCTTGGAACAGGTAACTACATTTTCTTCTCTACGTTACGGTTTTCAACTTTTCACATGAAAACTCCTTTTTTATAGTAAAGTATGGCATATTTTGTGCTATCGAAAATTTGCATAAGAAATATTTTATGATGCTCTTTATTTAAACTCCATTAACATTTGAACTATTATTTAAATTAATTATAAAAAATTGAACTTGATTAATCCTAGATATGTAATAATTTTAGAATTTGCAAATATAAATTAATTCTAAAGAATAGAAATATTAATTATAAAAATGTGGATGACCCTGTATCATAAATAATTAAGAAGTATCTTTGAAGTGAAAACTTTTTTAACGGTTCTCTGTTGGGAAAAAAACTTACGAATCCGTGTTACTAATGCTATGACGTCAACCGTCAACATGCTATAGTATGTCATGTATAAGATGGTCTTTAGGTGCTGGCGCTCAGAGATAAATAATAAAATGTATGAGGTCACTTTGCGAAAATTAAATGTAAATGTTTTTATTTAATAAGTGGAATTAGGAATGTTTCTTTAACCATATAACATGTACGCAGCCTATCGTATGTTCTGATTATAAATAAACTAATTATATGTCATTAATTACAAATAACAAATTAAATTACATTAACAAAAAAAAAAAAAAACAGTATTTTCAAGGTTTCGATTTTTCACTTCTGTCGACGGTCCAAATGGATATTAAAAAAAAAAATGCATGGTCCAATTGGATTAGATGGTCCAGCTTTAAAAAAAACGTGGTTATATCTGTACAGGAGAGGTATTTAGCGACTCTGGTAGCGTGCACTCCCGTGTCCCGCGGCGACCTCGAGGACTCCAGCCTCAGTCTAGACTCGCTGCTGATGTGCTGCGAGGACCAACACCATGCGCATACGCCGCTCCTATCCAAAGCCGCCGGTACACTCAGGTACTATATATTACTAATTATAATTACTATGCGATGCCAGACCGAATCGCGACCACCATATACATTGTGAATAATGCACCTTCATGACAGTATAAATCCAGTTCCACCTAGAGTCTTGACCCTTGATAGATGTTAGCTGAAATAATGATATTGACTGTCGATAGATTGTTATCTATGCAGTCATTTTGACGAGCAACAATATTATAAAAATATCATAAACTAATTTTTTTAGTTCTTTATAATTCTTCTGTTCTTTTTCAAACCTGATTTATTCTATTCTATATTGTATGGTGTTAAATTTAATTATTTAATCCCTAACTATAACATTGACATCATAATTAGTATTAAGTACAATTGTTTAGTAAATGACGAATGTTTTGCGAATGCAACTGTGATCGCAAACTCACCTGCCAGACGTGGTGGTTACGGCAATACCTCCCTTGAGGTCAGTGTCCAGCAGTGGACATCTTCCGGTCTAATCAATCAGCCCGTGTAGTATGTACATTAGCAACGTTATTGAGTAGTGTACTGGGACGGAACAGCGGCGGTAAGGGCGGTGTGGGGGTCACCACGGGTCGACACTTCGGGCGGTGGGGCTCATTGAAGGACCGCCGGCATCCCTCCCACCCCTCACATCTGGACCTCTACGCGCCCAGGCAGAGGCTCTCCACTGCCGACTACGATTCTGGTAAACATGTTTTGCTACTCAATGCTCTTATTTGTTAAATTTTTTCCCAGTAGGGTTGTCGACTAATTACTTTTTAAGGTAAAGCTAGCTGTGTTACCGCGGCTCCGCATGCGTTTCATATATTCTTCATAGCATAATATAAGTTTTTAAATACCCGTTGGAAAGTAATGTTTTGATGGTGCTGTTTATTGAATTTTTTACGCGGAATCCTGATTAATTTTCTATTTTTTTTTTTGGTACTACCAAAAATCAAAAATATTTCTCACGAATTCAAATACTTGCCAGTAATGCATTGAATCGGACTTTATTCAAAATTTCATGTGTTTTAATTTTTTACGGGACACCCTGATAATCTTCGAAAAAATAAAGCAGCCTAAATTACACGGAGTAACTTCGGCTATCTACCAGAAAAAATTACGTCAAAATCGATAAAGCCGTTCCGGAGATTAGCCTGAACAAACAAACAGACAAACAGTATCTGGTTTGTACCACAATGACACAGTATATTGAATTTTTTTTTGGATATTTAATAAATACTGCTTAAATTGATATATACTTGAAACTAGATTTACATTTTTCTAGCTCGAAATGGCAATGGAATATTATTCCAGCGATGAGTGAGCGGCCTATTTAAAGGATCCCCTGGAAGATGGAATGCATAAGGAAATCTTTTCATATAGATACTAAGGACGCTTGGTTTTGATCACACCAAAGAGCTACGTGGCCAAGTGTGATTCCTTTCGCCCAGCCATTTTGAGGATACTGGGTTCATTTAAATACAGTGTGCCATGACCTCGATTTGGTATCTTAAAACAGAACCTAGCATAGGTATTTTGCATCCGGTGAATTAGTCGATAAGTACGCGACAATAAGCGGGGTCCGTTTACCACATCGTATGATCATCAATTAGTTATAGCGAAGAGAACATTTTAAAATACTTTTTTTTTATGTTTTTTACACTTGTAGAAAAATAGCCTATTGAGTGGGGAGGGGTAATGTCTGTTTAGTGTCAGTGGAGGGTGGTGGGGTGCGTCGTGCGGCGCTGTACGTGGTCTGCGAGAAAGGCGGTGCTGGTGGGGGCGGTGCGGGGGTCGGGGTGGCGGGCTGCGAGGCCGTGCCCGTCGAGTACCCGGACACGCGTGCTACGCGGCACGCATTCAAGAAACTAATGCGTGCCGCCGTACCCTCTGCCTCAAACGCGCCTGCCTCCAGCGATGAACCCGGATTCCTCAGGTCAGTCAGTCACCGGTACTGGTTCGAATCTATACAGGTGAAATTGAAATTAATGCGAATAATTAAATGGGAGCTTGTAACTATATTCAGAAACATATTTAAATGTAAGTTTAGTCGAAAAAATATTAAATAAAATTATATAAATTTAATTAAAGTATCAAAATCGTGTAGCCGTATTACAGCGATCGATAACCCGGTAACCATGTAAGTAACACGGTTATTTAATTTAGTTTTTTTTTTGCTTTGTACTCATTCAGAATAATAATTATAAGCTCCCATTTAATTATTGCCACTGATCTCAAAGTCACCCCGTATAGTTTCATGTAACTGTGTAAAAGTGTTATACACTTTGTTTCGTAGTTTAATTAAGAAACTCGACTCTAAATTATAAAAAATATTTTTATTGTTCATTACACAAATTAACAAATGTTCTTCACTTAAATACATTGACCACAATAGTAAGAGATCACACTAATAATATTAAATGTAAATATTGCGTCGAAGCACTCTCTCATCGTCCTTGCAAGATGTGGGCGTGGCTTCGCGTGCAATAATTAATGCTGCTACCCTTAAATCTGGGGTCGCACGCAATTTATAATAATGTAAAAATATTGTGTATCAATGTGACACCCACATAACCTATTTTAGGATGAGCCTCTTTTGTCTTCTAACATGCCACTTTTGTAAACTGAATTACGTTTCGCATAAGTCTGAGAAATAATTAATAGGTGTGGTGACTAATTAATTTTTAATAAAAAAAAATACGATAAATATGGTTGGCCACTGGAAACAATACTAAAATTTAATCAAAATTAAGGAACTAATACATAGATACTAACAAACACTTTCTCCCTTGAATTTATTTATCAGCAAGGTAGAGCGTAACTGTCTTTCGGTGTAGTTTCGTCGACGTTTTTACATCATCACTTAGTTGTATTGGTATCATTACGAGCATCTGTTGATAGGTGCTGTGAAAATAATATTTTTTTATTTTTGACATATTAATATGTACCTAGAGCGACTACACTGCTCGATCTATACACCTAAGGCCGCAGCTAATAACATAACATAAAATAATTAAATATATATATTAAATGTATATAAATGTAGGAATGAAAGGAACGTAAGACTGAGTGAAAGAATGCAATTTGAGCGAATGGATGATGAAGAAAAAAAAAAGAAGATCGAAAATGGCGAACCGGAGAATGTGTCGAGAAAATTTGTAAAGAAAATAATAAAAGATTTTATTAAGAAGTATTGTGTTGAATCACTACTCATATCCTACATATATATAAATATATATGAGGAAAATGGAGTTACTTTGTGTTACACCATCACCTCAAAACTACTAAACATATGGGATGGGATGGGACTACTACTATTCGTAGGGGGTTATTTCTTTTTTGGAATCCGTCGACCTCTTCTCAATTTTTTAAAAATTTAATCTTATATACATTTTTTTTCCTGCTAATAAAAACAAAATACTCATTTTTCTATATGCATTTGTTTCTTAAGGTTAGGTAATATGTAACGCGGACGGAGCCGCGCGGACCAGCTAGTATATTTATAAATTTATTGATGTTACTACCACCAGGCTGATTGAAGAGTCCGGCTGGTTGTGGCAACTCCGGCAGCTGTTCCAGCTGTCCGGTGCTGTGGTGGACCTGTTGGACCTGCAAGGTTCTTCGGTTGTACTGTCTTTAGAAGACGGGTGGGACGTCACCGCTCAGGTAATAATAAACCCTTATAATCTTCTATTATTAAACGAACAATGTTATTTATATATATATATATATATATATATATATATATATATATATATATATATATATATAAGTATATATATATATAAAATTCAAGTGTCTGTTTGTAATAACAAAATTATTATTTTTTTTACTAAATAGATGTCAATCTATATACGATACCTATACCAAAAATTCAATTTTTAAAATTTTTGCCTGTCTGTCTTTTTGTAATGGGTAATCTCCGGAACGGCTTGACAGATTTTGACGGGACTATTTTTGGTAGATAGCTGAAGTTGGGTATTTTTCGAAAATAATTAGCGTTCCACGTAAAAAAAAAACACTCATAAAAATTTTGAATAAAATCCGATTCAATACACAGTTTTTACTGCCAAGTGCCATATAATTTATGAGAAATATTTTTACTTTATTTTAGTAATACATTTTTTTAGGAAAATAATTAGGGTATAAAAAAATTAAAACGCAGTGATGAATATATGAAACGCGGGCGCATCCGCGAGCACAGCTAGTTTTTATATATATATATATATATGTGTTTGTATTTAGGTTTACTTTACTTTTGTAGTCGGTTTAAGTTTGTAGTTGGACATTTATATTTAACATTTTTATTCGATTTCATACATAATAACATATGGTACCTATTGACCTACATCGTGATATTTATCCAAACTGACATTTGAAATGTCATTATTTACTACATGTTTACAGTCGCTAAGCAACAATATCTGTGACGTAAGATGTCAATGTCATCGACGAATATTCATCATTTTAAAATATATATTATTTCAAATTATTTCCATAACCACTGAACTCCAGAGATCGATCTAATCGAATTATAATATATGAGGCATGTTTTTGGCATTAAAGTGTCTTCAAATAAATGTGCCGGAAAGTAATTTCGGCGGATTAATGAATGAAATAAACCATTTTAATTCTAGATATCATCGTTAGCCCAGATCTGTTTAGAGCCCTACTACAGGACGTTGGAGGGTTTCCGAATCATAGTCGAGAAGGAATGGCTGGCGCTGGGACACAAGTTCCAGCAGCGGTCGAACATAGCCGCTACTCCACAACAAGGATTCACGCCGACGTTTCTCATGTTCCTGGATGCTGTTCATCAGGTTATTAATTGCCTTATCTTAATTTGGACGTGTGATGCTGGATAAGAATGGCACCACCTGTGGTTGGCCTGAAAGGTTACTAAGGGATAAACCAGAGGACGGGCAGATCCTCCGAGTACCACAAACACTGCGATCGTCAACGATTATGGCAATCCCCCCTTATTTGGGGAGGTCTATGTCCACCAGTGAACGTCTTTCGTTTGGCTGAATGATAGAATAATAAAAAAAAATAACTACATTAGGTATATGTTATTTATTCTTGAATCGTATAACACGAACAAATATAATTATATTAACCTCTCTATTTCCATATTACGTCACATGTAATAAGGTATTTGACTGTTGTTTAATTTGGTGGAGATCGAGAGGGGATGCTTTACCCTTTTGCCGTAAAACGAATGCTAGTATAGTGTAAGTGTGACGTCATATATTAGTATAGTACGTTCTTTCTTTAAAATAAATAAAAACTCTTAAAGTTCTTTCAATATTATTAATTATGGTCTATTTTTTTGAAGAGACAATAAATATTTTCTCAGCATCCCTATTCGATGCTAAAAGTTTGTATGTGCCAATATATTTTCTAAGCGAAAATAGCTCTTAACGTATTTCCAATATAGTTTTCTTGATTTGCATCTGGATCAATGTCACTGGCTGTAACATTATTGGCAGTACAATTATATTAGGTTTAGTTATAATTTAAAAGGAAACGCGGTCTGTAACTAATTTGAAGAATAGGTAATTCAGAAATCTATCGCTATCACGTTCCGCTTCAATGAAAAAGTTATAAAGTGCGAAAGGGACAACTGTAGCTCGAGCCGATTTTAATTTTTCTTTCAATTATAAAATGTAAAAGGTTATGCCTCTACATTTTGCTTTTTTAGTTTTTACTCGTCAAATTTTACAGACGTCTGAAAACTACTGTAATAATTAATTTAAAAAAAAAAAAACAAAAAAATCATAACAGTGATGGATATAAATATATATTTACTGGTAGATATAAATATTGACTATAATGCCATTATTATTAATAAATGTATGTTCGTATGTATGTGCAGCTGCAGAAGCAGTTCCCGCTGTCGTTTGAGTTCAACGAGTATTACCTGCGGTTCGTCGCGTATCACACGGTCTCGTGCCGTTTCCGTACGTTCCTGCTGGACAGTGAGGCGCAGAGGGCAGACCTCGGCATCACCGCTGCTGATGATAAACGAGCTGACACCAGCCGGCTGGTCAGTATTATTATTTACCCTCATATTTCCCCTATAACCTTTGATCTATTTATGCTATAACCTTTCACCTATCCATCCTGTAACCTTTAGCCTATTTGTCCTATACCTTTTGGCCTATTTCTCCTATAACCGTTGGTCTAATTCTATAACATTTAGCTTGTTTCTCCTATAACCTTTAGCTTATTTCTTCTATAACATTTGGTTTATCTCTCCTATGACCATTAGTCGTTTTTCCTGACTACTGCCAAAGAGTGCGTGATACAAAACCTGCTTTTCAAAGTCACCGCGTGCAGATAAATTATCAATTGAGTCGTATAGAATTACAGGCGGCTATCTACAATTGAGCTATCTACAATCGCCGACAAAAAAACGTTAATATTGGTTTTATTTTGAAACTTTGTACCACTAACTTCATGTTGCCATATAAGTGAACTACCTATAGATTAAAATACAGTTTATACAACAACCATCACTGATATGCTTTAGAAAAATTAAACAATTTTTTTCCACTTAGCCAAAAATGAGTTGAAGTGTAGATAGCCACTTTTGATTCCAGACGACTCAATTGTTTTGTTTAAAATGTCTTTAAAACTCTATACTTTTATTTGTAAAGCTAATATGCATTCACTTTGTTAATAAACATTATCTTAATCTAGTATGTTGTTTTTAGTAAATTGAAAAGTGTAATTAATTTAACTCTATAGAAAAATCTGTAATATTTAGGGCGTTTAACGTGATATAGTGTGAAAATAATATGATAATAAGAGACAGATTTTTGGCTGTTACAAATTTCCCTATATTGTTTTAGCAAACTATATGAAGATTAAATTGTTTTGTAAAATTACAACTCTATTTATGTGACATTTAATTTTGGTATACACTTTGATAATCACTTACTAAGTCGTTAGTTTAAGTTTAATTATAATAGTAAATGATTCCAGGGAGTAGAAACTGGTGCAGGGTCGGAGGAGGAGTGCGGGGGGTGCGGCTCGTTCGGGGGCTCGTCCCCCCGGGCCCCGCACTTCGGACACTCCCTGTTCGACTATATCGACAAGCAGCATCAGAAGTCGCCTCTCTTCTACAATTTCCTATACACGCCAGACCTCGATAATCCAGTACGTACCCTCCGTATTTATCTATTGCCTTACGAAATAATTGTATGGGTTTACTGTTTGGGAGTTTTTGTCGGGTTCTCAGTCTGTCATGTAGCGGTTGTTTTCTATAATTCATTAAACTTATGTATTTGACTCTACATCATGTAATCTTGGTGACGTTTTGTGTGATATATGTAGTTTGGTTATCGTGTACAAGTTAAGTTTATTGTAAAAAAATAACGTGTAACATTTATTCTGAGGTGCCGAGGTAAGTAGCCAGACGTTACCAAGAATTTTCCCTTCAACAAAGTTCAGTGTGAGATTCGAACCTACGTACGTGTACGCGAGTAACTCGGATTGTTAAAACCATGTAGGTAATTAATATGTATTTGAAAAATTTATTTCATTTTATAGAAATTCGCTTGACATCTAATTATACATATAATAAAACTGTAACTTCAAATGAAATCTATATATGTATATAAGCAAAGTTTGTCTTCTTTGTCGGAGGTAATCTCGAAAACTGCTGGACCGTTCTGCATGAAAGCACAACCATTCGACGCGGAATTAATCGTAGATGGTTATAGGCTATATATTTTTCAAATTCTACGCGCCCTTTGCCATGTTTTCTCAATTTTGTTTGTTTATTAATTTATTTGCTCCCATAAAACAAAAGACAGGCATTTATCCTGGGCTTCCTTTGACGCACCATCACCTCAAAAACTACTGAACATATCGGGATAGGACTAATACCTTTCAACGCAGTATTTTTCGTAGACAGGTATTTTTTTGATTCCACCGATCCTCTCATTTTTTTTCGATTTACTCTTTTGTACATTTTCCACTTCAATTTACGCTTATATACATTTTGTTCCGCTAATAAAAACAAAATACTCTTACTTTTATTCATTCATTTGTTTTTTTTTTTAATTAGCTATAAATGAAACGTCATATGCACAGAACATATGAAACGCGGGCGGAGCCGCGGGCACCAGCTAGTTTGTAATAAAATCCGATTCATCGCACAGTTTCACTTGCAAGTGTTTGAATTTGTGAGAAATTGTTTCACTTTATCTTAGTATCGAAAAATAATAATGAAAAGAATTAGGGTTCCGGATAAAAAGCTTAAAACGTAGTGAAGAACGTATGAAACGCGATCGCAGCCGCGGGCACATAGTATATAAATAAAAATACTCAAATACCTTATAATAATGTCCTAAATAGATAATACAAATACAAACGAAATTTTGGTATAAGAAGTATGCATTTGCAAGCCTGGGATTATGTTATGTGGTGTTATTGATTTATTTAATTTCGCAAAATACCGCTTCACAAATATAAAGGCAAAGTTTCAAAGCTAAGAATCTAGATTATATTTGTTACTATAGACAAATTTATATAAAAATACTCGGACCGAGATCCGTCATTTGGTGATTTGAACGCTAACTAAAATCCAATTTTACACAAATCCTATTTAGAAATAATAATTTATCTGCATTACATATAAAGTAACTGTTGCTATGGTGACAGTTGTTATGGTTGCCGTTGCCATAGTGATATCATTTACATTCTACGTGCAGGTTCTCCGTCCGGTGTCGTCTGTGTGTTCGCTCGAGGTGTGGCAATACTACACGAGCGAGGAGCTGTCCCACGGCGCCCCTTACGATCTCGAGATACTTGCGCCTTATGACCAGGACGTCAAGAACCCTCAACGGAGAGTCGTCACCGCTGGGTCAGTACATTTAGTTACAATTTCATACTATTGTTGCAACTATAAACAATACTATCTGGTTGGAATATATACGTTTCATTCTATCATTCCGAATGATTGTTACCTCTATCTCTTTCAGACGTAAATGAGGGAAAGAGAGGTGCGATCACTTGACATACATATTACCTACAGGTCCATAGGATTCAATATATTGAACTAATTATTTGGCGCAGTTTGATATTCTTTGATTCAAAATGTTTCACATTTCCCTCTATTTTTGCTATTTTCGTGACAACATTTTAGAGTAATTTTGACCGCGTCAAATTATTTCGCTCCATTTAAATTGTTTGTGGCCAGTACATTTTTTTTCACTTTTTCAAAAATCTTAACTTTATCGGACCTTTGAATTTATCTTTATACAATTTGAGAATCTCTGAACAAATTTATAAGTTACTTTTGTATTAATCTATTATCTGGTCAAGATTTAATATGTAATTTATACTTGAGTATAATTTGGTGTTAGTGAAAAGCAAAATAAAAAAAATCTTTATTAAATTTAGGCCGTAAGAAGGCGCTGATGAACGTCAAAAACACTACCACCGGCTCGGAAACAATCCAATCGAGAAGAGCCGCCTTTATTAAAATGAATATAATATAAATGACTATATAAATCATAGTCATAACTAATGTTTGCGGAAGCACAGATATGTGAGTTAATTCCGACATCACTATCGTTCACGTAATGATCCACCCTGTAATAACCTTTTGAGATTAAAACTTGTTTGACATAATACTTGAACTTATTGTCAGGTAAATCGGTAATGTTACTTGAGATCTTATTGTGCAACCGAATACTATTACCTATAAAGCTTTTATTAGATTTACTTAACCTAAAGCGTGGGACGGCAAATTGTGTTTATTTCAAATATTAAAATTATGACACGATCATTCACTAGATCTAGCTTGTCTAAATTTTCACGAATATGCATTAAGTTATCGAAGATATCATATTCTTGAAATTTGTTCTTTAGAGATTCAAAAAAGTGTATATAACACTTCATTTATACCTAAACTAAAAAACAAATGTATGTCTTTTGTTGTTATTACCGGGAAAATGTACATACGAGTAAATTGAAAAAAAAAAAACAAGAAAGGGTCGATGGAATCCAAAAAAATTTGATCCGTATTTTTGTCTGTGTTGAGTAGATTCTTGGATGATTTAGATTTACAGTTGGATTCGGTAGATAGCGCTGCAGTCTGATTCCAGTCTTAATTGTTATTATAAAACACGGAAATAAATATAATTACTATTAAGTATATAAAATTACATATCTTATTTACAGGTACGACAGTATAGCTAGGTGCATGCCCGATGCGTTCTCCGGGTTGTTAGAGAGGATCCGACAGCTGGAGCTGGAGCTGGGACACCTGCCCCAGAAGTGGAGGGTGCGCTGGGACCAGCTCGAGTTGCCCAACACCGTCGAACTGCAGGTAACCAACTACCTTCTGTTTACTCACCCTCCCTGTCTCAGAAATACATTAATCATATAATTATCTAGGGTGGCCCAATAGCTTTGTAAATAAATATAATGTTATTCATTGCATGTAATAATAGATATACTGTTTTTTAAGGTGGAAGATGAAAGTTTCCCCATGCCATTGCCCCTCCAGATTTATTTATTAATAATAAAAACTAAAAGAGTCTGAATTTCTTAAATTATTTAAAATTATATTTATTACATTAATTTTTATTTTTGTTCACCTATATACCATTATAAATACACCAACAGTATATATATATATATATATCTTTTAGGAAATACAAATTACTCTACCATTTTATTAAATTATGTATAACTAGTTATAAAAAGCATTTTAAAGAATGTTTCCAGTTCCAGGATTAACCTTAATTTAACTCGTTATAAAGATGGAAAAGAGCTACGCATCTAAAGGTGCGTTCAGTTAACCGCATTTGAGAGTACAGTCTCTTTTCTATGTTTTTACCTAATTATGTAATTATTTCATTAAAATGTATTAGTGTATAACAGACGGGTTTGTGTGTGTGTGTGTCGTACAGCGGAACGGGTCGATGTGTAGCGGTGTGGTGCGCCGCGCGACGCTCTGGTGGCACAAGCGCAGCACGCTCGAGGTGCTCGTGCGGGGGCGCATGGCGGCCGCCCCCGCCCCTACAACGCACCCCACCGGCCCCCATCCGCATGCGCACCCGCACCCGGGCGGCGCGCACACGCATGCAGTCCCCGCCGCCGCGCCCCCCGCACCGCCGGCGCACAGGTGGGCGCCCCTAGCGACCCCCGCGCCCGCCGCCTGCGACCACTGCCGGGACATACTCTGGGGACCACTCAAGGTCTGTACGATGTACGATAACAAATGTCTAAATTATACTGTATGTATGTAGTGTATGCGTGTGTGTCTGTGTGCGTACAGAGCGGCGTCCGGTGCGTGGACTGCGGCGCGGCGTGCCACGAGCGGTGCGCGGACGCGTTCGCGCCGCCGTGCACACGGTACAAGGCGCCGCCGCCTAACGACCGGGACAGGCGCGTCAACGCACAGCCGCCGGTCACACAAGGTACCACCCACCTACCACCACCCATAGGGAAATGCGTTTAGGCACCGTCCTCCCATCCGGGGGCAGGGAGGGTGTGTGGGACTAACATTAGGGAAGAAGACCCTAGCGACTACCCACTAAAACCCTATGAGTGACCGTCTCTACCGTCACATAAGGAGGGCAACACGGGATCGTAAGCATACACCGCGACATATCCCCCGGACGGATGACCTAGCCCGAAGGCCAAGTCCCTACCCGCAAAAGGACTAGTCCCGGTCAAACAAGACTAAGCCCCCCCCCCGACGGCTTCCCCAGTGCAATAGAAGGTCAGGGCCCCCGCCTCTTCCCCCCTTGGGTCAGCAATGACCACCACCCACCTACCACCACCCACCAACAACACTACCACCCACAGCCAACACACACGTTAAATTATAATTAATATTTAAACATCTTGCGCGTACCAAACATTTTAAAATCTCTCTTTCATGCTGAAGACAAGCAACAAGTGATCTAAATTATAAAAGTACTGTATTTATGTACAAGTAAATGCGTTATTTTAATCATATTATTCAGTTATATGAACTTTCCAATAGAAAATACATGTCGAATAAAACGGTTTCTTTTATACAGATTTGAAAACTTAATGTTTTATACTTTCAAAGTGAAGAGTCCTTGTCACTGGTAACTGAAAAGGGAGGCACTGTACTAATATTAACTCCTGCGAAACAGCTCCTGGTTTGAATGGGATAATAGCGTATCTCGCTACTGTTTAATTTATTGACAGACAACGCGACTAATATATCTATCTGCTAATATATATAATTGTACTGAAGAGTAAAGTAATCTTAAAAGATAAGAAATAAAAAATTGAAAAAACATAGTTACTCAGGCTCACAAAGTATCGTCGTAAAATTGTAATATAGTTTTAAAAGAATTGAGTGTTGACATGAGACTCTTCAGTGATAATTATATTCTAATTCTTCTGAGCTTTATCTTTATCAATGTAAATAATCAGTCGAGAACCCTATTGGAAAGGTGCACCTGAAATCCATTCTTTCACCTCTACTGGTCATCAGTTAGAACTATTTTTTTATGTTACAATGAGTAGCAGCAACTATTTAAGATGAAGTTAACTTAATGCATTATTGATATTTTACGATAACGTGGTAATAATAATGTATAGGGGTAGGAACGCTACAGTCATCCTCGCAGCAGTACTACGAACAGTTCTCGTCGAACGTCGCCGAAAATCGAACCCACGAGGGGCATCTCTACAAGCGCGGCGCACTGCTCAAAGGATGGAAACAACGGTATATATAAACTTACACCATCGACAAAATATATATTTTGACACTGATAAGCAATACAGTGTTCAGCAATTAAAACAAAAAAAACAACGTTTTTTTTTTACAAAATAGTGTTATGTGACAGACATCATACTTATTTTATAACAAAGCAAATATAAAAAAAACGAAATCCGATTCTAATATTCTTATACGTAAACTTAACAGTTTTGTTTATTCTGTCTATCAATGTTTTGAATCAAATGAATTATACGTTAATGACTTTTTAAAAAGTCGTTCTAAGGGCGGCTTGATCCAACTGTTTTAAATATGTTTAAGTTTTATTTAAATCTACCAAGCGTCTTGTACCAGCAATTTTAAGCCGCTAAATACGCTTATCAATCTGTCAAAATTAAACGCTCTCTGGTTACAGTAAACGCAGATAAATACGTTTAGTGAACTGTCATGGCAGTTTTCATTTTTTCTGATCTTTTCTCTGATGATAATGAAGAATTCATACAACACTTGAGCAGACAAGTGCTGCGTGTTTTTGAAAGAAGCAATTTATACGAAAGTATTCCCGACGATACATTTTTAAGGTGATTTTGTCTTAGTAAATGCAGTGTTACACCATTGCAGTGCAGTGTTACATATTTATTACAACAAATAGCACCACAATTAATGACGAATACAGACAATTATTTAGTGTTTTTATTTTTGAATTAAGATATTATCTCTAAAAATGTTTTATGGTTATATTTATATAAACGAGCGCGAAAACTAGAAAACAAACCAAGTGTCAAAATACAGCGTGGTAAAATAATAAACGTGGCATGCGTTTCATTAACGCATACTTTTTGTAATTTGTCCTTAAAATTTATTCGAATTCTCGTTTAACTGCAAATCAAGCGAGAAACGAAACGTCGAGGGCTACTTAACCGACCGTTAAACACATTTAGCTAAATTAATAATTGAAATAGGTGGTACAAGACAACGCTAAATCAATTTAATTTTAAAATGTTTAGAGCTTTAAACATGTTTAATTAAATAATTTTAAAACATTTTTAAATCATGTTTCGTATAAGCAGCCCTTAATGTTTAAATGCTATTTTGTCTAAATTGTAATCGCGTACGTTGACACTATATTCCTTATCAGTATCCATTTGTACTTATATACGTATTATTATTAGTAAAATTAAATTATTTGTGTAAACAGATGGTTTGTACTGGATTCTATAAAGCATCAGCTTCGATATTACGATGCTATGGAAGACTCGCATTGTAAAGGATTTATCGGTTAGTATTTATATTACTGTATTGCCAATATATTTACTAAACACTAATACGTTTTAAGGCTAGAATAGTTGCATGACTTTGACTCTCCAAGACTTGAGTCCTAGATTTTCCAGAATTAGATTCCGTTGTACCCTTTATTTAAGATGTTCGGATTTTTTTTTAAATATTGTATTGAACAAAATCAAAATCGAGTGTGAGTTGACAGGCGGAAGAAGTGAATCTTTGTTGTAGTAAATATAGAATTTACGTAATGTAATGGGGACTAGTCTCCGTGATTTGCAGGGACGTTACGAACTAGAACTTAAAGAGGAGGCGAAGGATAAGGAAACTATATAGAAACGCATTCTATCTCTTTCTCTCACAGCCTAAACCCTATAAATACATATATAGTTGTATCTTTTTCGTTACACTTTTTCGTTTCATAAAATCCAATTCACACCGAACAAAAAGAAGTTTAATTTCAAAAATACACTTAATTTCGGGGAAAGGAGCCCCCCGGTCTTCATACATTTCCACGTGCTTAACTTAACGGATATTCCCGTTAGTCGTTTTTAATAACCGTGTGTGTGACGTGCGTAGACCTGGCCGAGGTGATCACCGTGACGCAGGCGTCGCCGGCGCCCGGACCGCCTAAGAAATGCGACGATAGATCATTCTTTGACGTAAGTTTCTTTTCTACATTATTGATATAGAGCTATAAAAAATTGTTAATGGTATTGAAACAAAGTTTACATCGAAATTAACAGAAGTAGATTAATGAAATAAATTTACTTCTTAGTGCATTTTTTATACTATGTTTTTTTAAAGTCAGTTTTGTTTTTAATTTAAAAAGTTTTGTTTTCTACTTTTTAGGTTAAGTGTGTACTTTTAGGTATATTTGTGAAGCAAGTTTTTTTTTTTCATAATTTTTAAATTATTTTTTTTATTCACTAGTACATAAATACATAAATAATATTCGAGAGTTGTTCCCGATTTCCCTGAGATCTACTGATTAAATCCTGACTTGGTAACAATGAGACCAACTCGGGAATGTACTCCAACGAATCAAAAACAACAAAAAAAATACAATTCGGTCTACAATTTACGGAGAAATCGCATAACAAACATAAGAAAAAAAAACGTGTGCGTCTCGGGACGACCGACAGAAGTCATAACTTAAACTAATCTAAGTTGATGCCTACCGCCGCTGTATGCGTGAGAGAGAAGGAAGCCAGACATAAGAAGTTATCACTTCAAAAAAACATACAGGCGAATTGAGAACCTTCTCCTTTTTGAAGTCGGTTAAAAATGTATTCTAAATTTTTAACTGCCGTTTTCTCGAAATTGTGATCGCGTAGGGCAACACTGTATTGTTTATCAGTGTCCATATTATGTTATATGTATATATTATAGTTGCGCACAAGTCGTCGTACGTACAACTTCTGCGCAAGCGACGCAAACGCCGCACAGGAGTGGATCGAGAAACTACAGGCCTGTCTACAGTGACCGCGCGCAACACTACACACAGACACACCGTACATACAACAAACATACATCTGCAATACACACTACCGTATTGGATTTACGTCCTAACAAAATTCGCACTGATTCGTATCACCTTAGCAGATATGTGAATATGATCTTAATTTATAACTTAACACTAATTGTGAATTGCATTAAAGTTTCGTAAAGACGTACAAATAAGTTCTGTTTTGTTTATATCGATAACAGTTGTAATCCTCTACCCGCATTAAATGTAATCTACAAATTTAATAAATATTAAAGGAATACAAGCTTAAAAATGGTCTACATTTTTAGCTAACGAATCTTCGTATTTGTAAAGTAAAATTTTGTTTTGGTGATAGTAAGATTTTAGATTAGATCTAGATTATTACCTCGTGACGAATATTTCTTGTATGCATTAGTTTATTTAAAAAAAAATCTACTCTTAATATACGACGATTCCAAGGAATTCTAGGTCGCTGTAAGAAATAAATTTATTACCAACTTAGAGATGATATTTTAGTATGATGATAAGTTTTATTTATTCGTCGTAAAACATTAAAAATCTTGTTATGTGAAAAGTGCAGAATGTGGTTCGCGTTTGTTTATAGCGGTTTAGCTACATTCTGTTATAAACGTGAGCGTCGACATGGTCGCACCGAATGTATCGCTTCAAACTGATTTCATTATTATATACGCCTGTACCGCTAATGCTATGGTCGCATCTGCGTCTATTCGTTACCGTGCTAATGCGGTAGTCACATTAGGGATTGTCATGTATCCCTTGGAAAGGAAAGATAATATTCTAAAAATGTTTATGATACTTAAATCTGATCACGTGATCTTTGTGTGTGTGTGTATGTGTGCTGTTGTAATACCTCACCACGTATCACTAAGCAGAAGAGGGAGATGGTGCACAAAGTTGCTAAAAAAAGCATCACGTGTTTAATGCACGACGCCTTAGCGGTTTCATGATTATTGAGCGAATCATCTATAATATAATAATCAATGATAACCGTACATTTTCCAGACCTTTTAATCTTACATTTCAAACTTTTTCAATGAAAGTGAGCTAACTAAAAAAAGTTTTCAGAAATTAGCCATTATAGTTTTGAAAGTTGGCATTATTGCTTTTATTCATCCATATTTGCTTACATAAAATGTTTTGAACTTATTTTAAAACATGGTTAACTTTTTAATCCACGTATATTGTTATTATTTAAATGATTGCGACAAACGCAGGTGCGACTCTAGCATTATAGCTACGATAACTTTGCAGACATGTCGACGTTTAGTTTTATATTAATTTGTCGTAATAAATGATTATTTAGCATATTTATGTAAATGGTAAGTTATCGTGGTGTCGACCGATACATTTAGAATTATATTATTATACTAAATGCTGTTACGTTGGATGTAAATGTAAATAATTTAATTATTGTTGTGTAAAGACTTTCGTTCCATTATTATGTGTATTTCTTTTTTTGTATTTTTTGTAGTTATTAATCGGTAAATGTAGATTTATGTTTATTTATTGTCGGTTTAATTGGGATCTACGTCAGAATAATTTATCAATGTAAGCGTTTTTCGTTATAATAACGCAGTTAGTATCTAGGGTTTGCTTTTTCGATAATGTTGACACATAGATAATTGTAGAAAAATAGATAATTGATTTTTTAATGCTCATAAAAGTGTAGTGTACCCTTAAATTGACTAGATGATAATTTTCCCTAGTGATACATCATTTTAAAATCAATAAATTTAGCAAAGCGTAGTACCAGCAAGGACACGTTGTTTGGATTTGAAACGAAAACACGTGTATTGTAAATCTATAGTGCATATAGCAAGCAGCCTTTTTATATGATTTAACTTAGGTAATTTGTAATTTCATTACATTTACTTTGTTTGAATTAACTTTTTAATTTTTACCAGACACAAGTATTAGTGTAATATATTTTGGTCTATGCCGCAGATCTCAATTGAACGTACTTATCAATCGACAATCGATCATTTGATTCTAAAACTTTCACAAATTAGAATTAGATAAATATTCAAACACATCAATATCAACTATAGTTATATTTCAGACTTCGACAATGTTTATTTTAACTAATTTAATGTAATCTATAAAATTTCTATAAAATTATGACTTATTCCATTTTACTCTCAGATTTTTTTTGTGAAATAAAGAGATTAAATTTGAAAATGTAAAAAATTCTTGGTTCGCTCGTTATTTTGTTATGGGTTCATCATACATTCTTTTTCGCCTTTTATTAATTGAAATATCCATGTAAATGATTACATTTAGTTTAGTTTATTATTATTACTACATTTAGTTTAAATATCTTGTAGCTTTTGAATGTTTAATCGTGAATCTCACAGTAACGTGCTAGCCCTGTGATGTCAGGACGAATGTGTGTTACATTTTGAAAGATAACTTCATATTAGTACTCATTTTATGTAAATCCATTATGAATTAATGTCCCCTGACATAAAATTACGATTAGTTTTTATTATTAAGAAATGTTTTATCTCTTTTCAACATTCATACATTCGTTCTAAAGCAAGCTATTTATTGTTATATATTATATTCATCGATAAATTTAAAGTTATTATTATTATTATTTGTAAATAAATACTTTATTGTGTTTGACATATCCTGTGTTAGTTTATGGTGAGCCTGTATTATTGTTTGATTATACGTTATTTGTACAGTCGGAGACAGATTAAGTTGAACTCGATTAAATATTTGAGGCAACGAAGTTACATCAATGAATCATTCATTAAAGATTAGTCGATGCAAACTTTTTTTTATTTTGGTGGTTATAATTATGGTCTTTAGTTTCTTTTTCTTTTTACAATTTATTTCCTAAAACACGAGTCATCAAAGGCTATGTTATTCGAGGGGTAGCCGGGGAACAGTCTGTTAGTGTTAATTAAATTCTGCAACGTCTTAAATTTTCAATGTAAAGTGAATATAATCGTACCATGGTTTGATCGACTACTGGAAAACTATGAAGGGTTTTTTTAAATATATAATTAGAAAAAATTGGTAATGTTTTTTTTTTTGGACATTTTAGGATTATGCTTTACTCTAGTCCCCCCAACTTAATCTTATTACTTTTAATACTATATTTTTAATCTGTCCATGCCCTCACGTGCAGTATCTTAATCCCCCCTAAATTCTCTGGATTTTCTACTCCCACAAGGAGGCGCAATCGATGCACTTTAATGTAAAAGTAAGTTAACTTAATCTGTATTCTACTGTTTCTAATGGAGTTTGTTGTGTAAATAATGTCTTATTATCTTTACTGTGGCGGATTGCATTTAAATAGCTCACATCTGACGCTTGTGAGTTAAGCTATTATGCTATTGAATGTCGTAGGATAGCATTTTATAGTTACTGTTTCGAAATAACGCCTCTTTATATTATTTAATGAAACGTGAGACCTCGATGTTAATGAGCAGTTTGCTTAACTACTCCACTGCACTGCTTTGTTCGTGTACTTTAAATATCCGAGACCGTATCCAACACAAATTGTTTTTAATAAATACTATTTATTAAATTTAGTTTAAAAATATGTTACATGCAATATACACTAGCGATTATTTTAGTACGTGACGTGCGCATGTCTCACTGCGATATGATAAAGTTATATTAGTAATCGAAACATGTGCATCGTAGACGTTTGTGCCAAACATGCACTGAACGTGATTGCTCACCTCATACACACAGGTAAAATGGCAATTAGCAACGTGTTTTACTTATGATTCTGTGTAGGTGAAATGGAGGACATGTTTAATGCGTAACAATAAAATCTCTCTGTCTCTAGCGCTGCATTTATTAACTATATTATTGAAACTATTACATTCTGTTTCGTAAACACGTGTATTCTATAAACAAAAATCTTTGTCTTAAATAGTACTAGGGTTACCACTTAATTTGAGTTTAAAATTTGGGTTAAAAATAAACACTTCTATTTTTTACTTGTACATTTTTATTTCATAAACTATTGAAACTGTTTCAAATGTTAAACAAAATATTTTTGTTCCGTATGATTTCTTTTTATGTAAAGATAAGTTGTTGTTTACTATTCGTAAAACTAATTTGATGATTGTCAGAACACTTCTTTTGATTAAGTGACGTTCACCTGCACAACATAAGTAAACATTTATTATTTCAATGTGTTACCTAATCTTAGCTTTCTTTATAAATTACAAATGTTATGTACCAATGTGCTAAAAATGTCTGTGCAAATACTGTTAATTTCAACGAACCTGTAATTTTGGACAAAAAATTATGTGCATTACATACCATAAAATAAAGATATTAAAAGTCATGACTGGTTTTATTTTAACTGTGAACACACTTGGGGCTCGTGCTCTTAAGAATAATTTGTCGGATGGCATTACGCAGGATGATAGGAAAGATCTAGCGTTCTCGTTTCTTTTAAATAACCGGGTTTGGGTAATATTAAGGAAAATATCAGTCTTTAAGAAGACAATTTGATTTTTTAACGCTTTTGATTTTAAATAATAAAGGTCAATAATATAGAAGATATAACAATTTTTATTATTATATATAGAAAGTCTTTGAAAATGAGTGAATCTTTTCATGCTTATGCCCGAAATTATTCAAACTTTTTAACGTATTTGTGTAGCTTCTAAAGCAATTTTTTTAGGAAATAAAATTCGAATTTAAAAATAAGACTAGACTGTATTGGATATCTTAAATGAGGAAAAAATAAAACGAATAAAACATTCACTTAATCTCAACGTCAACGAAGTATATATTTCAAACAGTTCAGAGGTACGAACTGTTTTTCAACTTTACATACAATAGACTTCGCACCCAATGTTGCCACCGCTTTACTTTTAAAAGTATTGAGTGAGTTAAGTTTTAAGCACCTATGAATACAAAATTTAATTTTACTTCCATTTGTGCAGATGAAAAATAAAATCTTTCAAACAGTTTAAAACTAAAACGTACCGAGACATTTAGGATATGTCGTTACCGTTACTTTTATCTATTTATACAATTAACGAGCTTCATTGTATCCATGCATCCTAGATGACTATCCCCAACCTCCTAGGAGAGGTCGATGGTATATGACATAACTAGTTATTGTTTACTTTATATGCAGCAAAGAAACAAATTTAAACAGAATGCTGGCAGTCTGTGACGTTCGTTTTCCTCAAATTATCTTTAACTATTTATAGTTCTACAGTCAATAATTGTTAATATTTCACCATATATGGTTAGTATATTCAATCAATGGATAGGAACAGGCACCTTCCCCGATTTATTAAAAATAAGAAAAGTAGTCAAATCTGGATGTAGAAGTAGCATTGTAAATTATAGACCTATATCTTTACTTTCATCGATTAGTAAGATATTTGAAAAGATTATGCTTAATCAATTAGTTGCATATTTTAAAATAGAAAAGATTTTGAATGAACGGCAGTTCGGTTTCACGAAGTCCAAATGTACCACTAATGCTGGTGCTACCCTGATAAGTCATATTTTGGGGTCAAGAAAGATTCACATGATGCAAGTGGTGCGTTCTGGGATCTTTCTAATGTCTTTGACTGCGTTGACTATAGTACTCTAGCTTTAAAACTAAAATATTACGGTGTTTCTGGAACTTCTTTTGCCGTCCTTATGTCTTACCTAAAACACTACGATCAGAAAGTTAATATAAATGGAATGTGTTCCCGGGTATTACGGTTGATATAAATTACTATGGAGTCCACACATAAAAACTTTAGTAGGAAGGTCAAGTTCCGCCGTTGTTGCAGTGCGTAAGATTATTCAGTTAATTGATGTTGCTACTGCTAGATTAGTCTACTTTGGTTACTGTCATAGCTTGATCTTTTGGTATTTTGCTGTGGGGAACAGCAGCTGAAGCTTTATTTAAATAAAACGAGTTATTCGATACAATTATAATGGTACCTCGTGAATTACTTAAAAACAAGTTTCCGAAAAGTAGTATCTTAACCTTGCCTTCCAAATATGTTCTTGATAACTTACTATATGTCCGCAAAAATTTAGATGAACTTGGTGAAGGATTAGCATAATTTTACATAAATGAACAGTTTCATATTTCAGACTTAGTAAAACTAATAAGAATTTTCTAGGTAATTTACCGGACAACTTCAAGCCAGTTTTAATTTGTAAAGGTTATTATAGGGTGGATCATTATCAATATGTGAACGATGGTGTCTGGAAACTTCTCTTATTAGTTGTAAAAGTTACTAAAAACATGCAGAAAAAAACCAGATCGAGTTTCTTGCCGGTTCTTCTCGATGACTGGATTGTTATCCGAACCAGTGGTAGAATTGAATAACGTATTTTGCCAAAGTATATAAAAAATAATTTATATATATGTCAAAAAAATTACAAAGTGAGATTGCTGTTTGTTTTTATACGACATTTAAGTAATTTGGCTGTTACATAATATAATTGTGCGTGAGGTTCAAATAGTATATTTTATAAATAAAATAAAAAATCGTATGTAACAATTTTATTTTACCGATATTAATAATATATTAACATATGTGGTCCAGAACCACAATTTCTCTGATAATAATATAATACAAATAATTTTCACAAGAGGTCGCTTAACCCATAACAACGAAAACAAAGAACTATACGACTAACACGATACAATCGAGTCAAGAGTTAAAATGTTTAGCCTCGACTAATCAAATGACTGCTCACAATTATAGTTACAACAATATTTAAAACGAGGTATAAAAGACAAAAGAAAAGGGTTAAATATTCTCATAATATATTAATTACAATTATTTTAAAACTAACCGAGTGGGCGCCAATAGTAATCTCATAAAATATTCACATGAACAAGTGATCATTTACAAGACTGTAAGGTAGCACTAAAAAACCGATGTCAAGTTTCAATAATTTACACCCCTTTATATCAGTATATGTAAATCGTGAAACTCGATCAAACTTAATAGCACCTTAAAGCAAATAAGTAGCTCGGAAAATAAAACAGGTTAAAATATTAGGCCACTGTTCAATTGGGTACACTACATAGCGCCCAAACTCGGTAATAACTTAGTAGTGTCGCTAAACCATAGATAGCGTGTCCAGTTTATCGAAAAATAAACTTTTACATACTTGTTAACATCGACAAAGTTTTAAAATATGTAAATATTCAATGCTAAAACGACGTTATTCTGCAGCGTCGATAATTCAATTTATCAATGATATTAGCTAATACTACATAACTTAAACACTCGTAATAATTACACATTATATACAACATATTTATTGACGTAAAATATATAAATATATATATATGGTATAATATATTAAAATCGTGTATATACACAACAACCACACAATCGTTAGTGTGGCGACGACCACCGATTTTCATATCACAAAATATATATCCCATTGTTATTTAAATGTTACATCTATTTTTAGCATTTAAATAATGGTATATCTTTTTTGGCTTAGCTAACTTTCTCAAAGGCTCCCAGTATTATGTACGGGTGGTGGTCTCCCTACTTCGTTCTTCTTTCTTTAATGTTATGCAAATAAAATAAGATATAAACCTTCACTAATATATATATAAACATTTTTGGTTTCCGTGCAAATTGTATCTACAATTACCTTATCCAAAAATATATTATAATTTTCATTTGAAACCGTTAATATGAGAGACTCGAGAAGATGTCCTCATAACTTAATGTTTTATTGGCGTATTTATTTAATATACACACCTAACAGCGTGTGAACGCTTCTATCGTCTAGTGATGTGCAAATTGTATCGACATAAATATTGTTTATCTCAGTCACTACTAACATCAATTATATATTCATAAATATTACCCAATTCATCTACAATATAAGTTACCTTTATATACTTATAAAAAATATTCGATGCATGAATTTGTTGACCTAAAAAAAAATCTGTCTATCGTTTTAAAAGCTTGATAAAAGTGTCATCAAGTCTTAATAGTGCCTTTAATCATCTCCACTGTCTTAATTAAAAGCAATACAGGCAAAAACTAAAAAAAACAGATAAAATGTTACACTAAAAAAAAAAACGTAAATTGGATAAGCAAAATAAAATAATAGAAATCCTGATCAGTTTAAATAATATTTTGTAGACTAGGTAAATAATGCGGAAACATGAATAAATATTTTATATATTTCAACAATTATTAACAAATTAACCGTATAACAAATTTTGTTGTCCAGAATTGTCGTCAAATCAGTGTTCAAAATAAAACTTAACGTCACGTGTGTGTGTATTTTTTCAATGCAAATATAATTCGTTAGTGTTAAATACAGTATCATATGACCACAAATGCATTTAAATGACAAAAATGATGTACAATTGAATAGAATTATGAATTGTATCGAACAGAGCGCCATTATGTGATACAGGCGCGGGCGGCGACACACAAATGTACGTTGAATATCAAAGGCGACCGCAGTGTTAATTAATGCCCAACAGGTTCTACGTAGTTGGCGGGATACAACCCAACGCGTCCGTCCTTACGCCCTTTGCACCAGCCCTGCTCGTCTTCATCTTCTAGTTTTTCGAAAAGGTCTCCTGAATGCAAATGCGGATTAAATTAGATTCTTTAACTGCACATAATAGAATATAGATACATTCGCAAACCAAAAAATAGTTAAGATTGATTTTCCGTGGCTTTAAAAAATAAAATTCTACGAAGAATTGCTAACTAATAGTTATTTAAATTAACGTGTGTAGTCATTGATTAAGATGAAGAAACTTTGTCAATAATCTTTCCTTTCAAACTCCAAACAAACTATTTCCATCATTCAATTACATACAACTAGGTGAAATGATTCTAACGTAATTCAAGTTGTAGATATCAACAACTTTAAAAACATAACTTTAGAACGCGTAGAAGTACTACGTAAGTAGAATTTTAGATATTTTTGACTCCCACCAATAGTCTAACATGTCCAATGTATCCCAGTAATACCGACAACCTTACCCCCTAATGGTAACGTAAGCATTAGCATACGTTTCACAAAATTTGCTTCAGTAATTAAAGGTAAACATTGCATCCACATTGAGAATCGCGGTCCTCAATTAATATTTCTTATCTGAAGGCTAAATCCGCGACAGTCTGACATACCTTGCCTGAAGCTCAGCTCATCGCTCTCAGCGCCTGTGTAGTCGTAAAGTGCTCGAACCGGTACTCCCGGTTCTCCTGTATCAGTCAGTGGACCACCCGACTCCTCATCCCATTCCTCCTCCTCGAACGGGTTGTCCTGCTTACCGCCACCGGCGGGTTCTTTCGCCGGTGACGTCTTATTCGATTTCGGTACTGGCGCAGTTCCGTTTCTATAATTATTACACAATATGAAGTTTTTTTATAGTTTAAAAAAAACAATATTTTGTTACAAAAATTAAATTAGATTAAGTTTGCATGATATGGATATGACATAATGAGAGATGAAAGTCATGTAACTAGAAAAGTGTTTAGTGCCAAGGTAAAAAAGAACGAAAAAGGTAGGTTTGTGTGAAGTATGATATGTGTTGTGTGAAAGGTAAAATAATGTTAAGATGACAAATAACAAAGGAGAGTGGAAAATGAAAATATGAAAAAACTTTACTTAATGTAGGAAAAAAGTTTTAAATTAATAACAAACCCGACTTCAAAATAATAAACTATAAAAATGCACTAAAAAGTCAATAAATAATAGTTTTAATAATCTGTTTCGTTAATTTTGAAATTGGTGCCTACTTCATAGCTTTGTAATGAATATACTGGTATGAAACACGTGAAGTGTATAATATTCGAGGGGATTTATTTTCCAATTTCCTTGAATTCTACTGATCAGATCCTAATTTGGTAGAAACTTTAGGAATGTACTGCTTCGAATAAAAAAAAAATTGCAAATCGGTCCGCAGATAACGGAGAAATTGCTTACCAAAAAAGAAACACAGACAAATTGATAACCTCCTCCTTTTTGAAGTCGATTAAAAAAGTAAAGATGATGATGTTACAAAAAATATCTCTTACTTTCATATATAAATTAGTATTAAATAATGCAGTTTCGTCACAATTCTACTTACTCTACATTATACAAATCAGAACTATGTATAAACCAGGTAATCATAAAATTGTTCATTACATTTATGTACTCCTTTCTGTTTGTCAATTGATTTACTTTACGATTATTTTCTGTTTAGTTCTATTGATATGTTATTAATTAATAAAAACAACTTTGGAAACAATTTTCTGTTATTTTAAATGATGATACATTGTCATATTTTGCCCACAGTGCGAATATTAATAATAATAATGTCACATAAAGATCAAGATACTGCAAATAGGATTTCTTTCATATAAGAAAAATGACGAAAAAAAAAAAATCAATCTTCTTTTAAATTACCACTGTTGGCATTCACTTCACTTGTCCTATACTGTACTTTACTAAGAATATCATTACAACAAACTATTTCCATCATTCAATTACATACAACTAGGTGAAATGATTCTAACGTCAACTAACTAACTAATTGACATCCCGAGTATACGTAACTGCGATCGCGCAGGATCCTTGATATCAGTGATAGCAAATCTGGTAGGATTCTCAAGGTCCGGGTGAAGAGCTAACTGTAGCAGGTGATCACCGAATGAGATGTCAGTCTGCGGGTGCGAACAGCGCGTTGTGTTGCACGCATATATCTCCAAACGTTCAATACTGGCGATGTGGGGGAACAGGATAAGGATTGAGTGAGGGGTGTTGCGAAATAATTTCACGGGGGTTTCTAGTTGATTTTTCATAACCATGTAAATAACGGGCTGTTATTAGGTAAACATGCATGCGGGGTATGCTTTGATTATTTCTGATGACATGGGGGACGGGAATGATGATTACGTAAGCAATATTTAGTTATTAATCTTGGTTTTTATGTTTAAAATTATGCCAATGCTTATGAAATCATGGGAAGGGGAGTAAGATCTTTGCTTATTATTGTTAACAAATGCGGGGGGATAAAAATGACCAATTTTTTGATTACGTAATAAATTATTATTAAAAAAAAAATGTTTTTTTTTACAGACGGTAATAAAATTATGTCAACATGAGAACATTGGCGACAATTACAAACATTAAAACTATTTCAGGAAAGTTGCATAAGTAACAAAAAAAAACTTAACAAATAAAAAAACGGAGTACAAAGAGGGAGGGTTTATTAATTAATTAAAGTGCACAGATTATAAAAAAAGAAAACATACGTGACAGCGATAGGTGCACTGATACTCTTCTTGTCTATAGTATTGTTGGCAGTAGTGTTGTTCACGACGACTGTGACCGGCGGAGGTGGGTCCGTGTGATTATTAGCCTTGTTGTTCGTTTTGTTGTTTGTTATCGGCGGCAGCTCCTGTATCGATTATATCATCGAACTCAAATATGGCGCACACATTTTACTAAAATATTAACGAACTCGTAAACGAATAGTACTTGAAAAGTTATCTATAAAATCAACTAAGAATTATAATCAGTTGTTAAATCGTAATTATATTTGTATAATATTTAGTATTGTAATTTGCCTAGTCGATAATTTATATTGATAGTAGATAGTAACCATTTACATAAAAATATATTTAATATTTAAATAATACTGTAAATTTAAAGAGAACGTAATTTTTAATAATCTAAATATCATTGGAGTCTTGGATGTGAAAGTTAACAATTAAAAACATGCCAAAATGCTTTTAAAGGAAGCAACATCCATCATGCAACATCGATACATAAAAAAATCATTAAATATAACTAAAATTGAAAAAGGTGTAATTATAGCTTAAAACTAATCAGATCGAAATGAGAATGACCAAGACACCGTAAGACTATATCTACTGGGAACCCGTCGTAAAACATGCTTTCTAGATATTATTTATAAAAAAAACCCTTTAAACCGATTGAAAATAGAAACCTCATTCTCATTTAAATCCCAGAACAGCCCAAATACAGTTTGTAACTAAAAGTAATATTTAAAAAAAAACTAAAATCATTTGTTGTTAACAAAAGGAAAGAATGATCTAAAAAGTGTTTTCCCAGTCATAAAATTTGATAGTAACACACTAGGATGTGTTTTATCGGAGTACAAAGTGTGATCAGGCTTCATACAAGTCCGGTTGTGTATCACTGACGTCGCATAGGCACGCGTGGGCTCATCTCTAAGTCTATGGTTGTACGAACATCAAATTAACAGACAGCGTGTTGGACATAATCAGCCAGCGTGATAAAGTCAATGCAATCAAACTTCTTACCTTAATTATTCTTTTCGATCAGTGTTTTTTATTACAAAATAATGTATTTTTTATTATATTTTTTATAAATAAATTGTACATTGCGAGAATTTAAATTTTGTTCATCAGTGTTTATTAAATGGTCGTATGCTAAAAGTGTTAACAGACATCTGGACTTTGTACGAAGCGTACAACATACATGGTACGGAGAACGATGTAGCTTATCAGAACAGACTCTTGTCGACACATTTACGGACATCACGACTCTAGTAGCGACAACGTTAATGCCGCCATAAAAATTATATTAATTATAAAAGGCAACATCTATCCATCTGTCTGTTCGTTAGTTGTATAAACCGCAATTTTTAATTTTTTCGCGCATCAATATCAGAGGCATGATTCCCTATCCGACTATGACTATAAGGCGACTAATAAGTTCGGTCGTCAACTGTACCATGTCCGTAGTACGCTCCGTACCGTGTGCGAACGTCTGTTAACACCATAGTTAGCATATCAATGTTGCGATTAGTTATTTATATGTATGACCGTAGTTGTATGCGATGCTTAGGCGACGTCACTGCAAAATAAAATGTGTGTGTGTGTGTGTGGTAATAAACGTACATCCTCGCTGACTGGCCGCTGGTTGAGCAGTGTGATAGGTCCGGTGGGCAGGCTCTCCTTGGACTTGCCCTTAGCGATGTCCCGGAACTCCTCGGTGTACTCCTGAGTCACCGACACACCCAGTCACAAGCGGTCACGACGCGATCATACAACGATACGTCGGGACTTTGCACTCAATATCATCGAAAGCAATTTCGATTACTAATATTTTCTTAGTAATTAATTTTCAAAGATCAATTATGTCAAAATTTAACAAATTATATTTTAATTTTTTATCCCAACGTCTCGTTGCACCAAGGCAATAAAACTCATAATATTTAATGAAAAAAAATTAAAAATAATATAAACACATCCACAAAAAAGCGAGTGAACGTTAATAATATTTAGGTCAATATAAAGCGAAATTCTACTGCGTTTGGAGAGAGGAAGTTAGAAAGAAATATGTAGAAAATACTTAAATCATTCGAAAACCATGCGATTAAATAATATTCAGGAGAATAACCAACATTTATTCCAGTTATCGAAAGCTTAATACATTTTATTGTATAGGCCAGTCGAATTATCAATATTTATTAAAAAGCGTTAAAAATAAATTTTATATTCATATTTTTAGAAATTATATTATGACGTATCGCTCTGATTTTCAAGAATTAAGCTATATCGATTTCACAGGCTTTCTTTGTGTACACGAAGTTCGCTAGTATTGCTTTTGCATTGCTTCCATCATACATCGACCCGCTTCAGTGCGGATGAGTGATCGTGAGGTGGTGGTGCACCACTGATAGACCGGTGTTGTGACTTGTATCTAATGACCGAAAAACACATTTTTCGCCATTCGTCTTAGTGTAGGTTCTTTGTACAACATTTAATCCAATTTTATACAAAACTAAAATTAAATTATTGTGCTCAAATAATGTGCTATCCCTTCTTAAGGTTTAACCGAAACCCTCAAGTGTTGTCCTACTTACCTTGTATTTCTTTCGACATTCGTGGAAGACACTTGATCGGACGGAGAAATGTGAAAATAAATTTCAATAATTCGGGACGAATCTCTTCCTGTTCTATTATAGCTATCACCAAAAAATTATATAATCATTGTGCTATGATCGTTTCATTTTCGATGTCCGTTATTATATGATCCGCGTGTAAAATCGTGATCAAATGTGTACCGGGGTGGAACCTACACCGTGACGGCGTACCATTAACGGGTTGATATAGAAGCGACTGCCGGCATAGTAGTCGGAAGTGGTGTCAGAGGGGGCGACGCGGCTCGATCTCTCATCCGTACGGAAGCAGAAAGCGGGCAGCGCCATTGTCAAGTATCTGGTTGCACGCGACCAGAGCCGCGGCGCGGAGAGCGGTCGGCGAGCGTTCGCTACGACGCGCGCGATCGCACCCGACGCCTCCCTCAAGTATTTGTTTATCGTTTCGTTTTCGTTCGATTCATCCGGTCTCTCCTTCAGTTTAATTAATTACATGAAATCTCTATCATATATATATTGCATATATTGTAATAGCTGACTCGGAAAACTTCGTACCGCCTTTAAATCAATAAAACCGTGCTATATAAAATGTATGAGAAAATGAATTATTCCAATGTATTCTACTATTCGGTACAATCCAACAATCCAAAAAATCTAACATCATAAAAATCGTTCCAGTCATTCTAGAGCTATAAATAGTGTAAATAACCAGATTTCGTTATATAGATTTGTAAGGCATTGCAAAATAGCATTTACGTAAAAGACGCACCCACGTGACTCCTTTAAGGAGATCCAACTCGTACGTTTAGCTTTTAATAAATCAGTTGTTGTCGTCAACATTATGTAACATTTATTATTTTCTATGCCTCGCTTGTAAACGAAGTAAGCACTAGAAAATTAGATTTACCCTGTGTACTGTGCCTACATATTTATTTGTTACCTAACTAAATTCATCATACCAAGTACCCCGAAAATATTTGAAACACGGTAACGAAACAGATATTTGCATGAAACGTACAATTTAATAAGCCACGTCCAAACATAATAAGACAAATATTGAAGATAAAATTCATATTACACGTTAGAAGATAACATAATAGTAGTAGTAATATGAAATTTAAAACTACTCAAAACGCCATTTTGTAGTTCGTAACAGAAAAATAGACAGAAGATTTCATAAAAGTGAAAATTCTCCAAATGAATTCTTAAAGTAATTCTTAAACTACAATAATATCGTCCAACTACTAGAAGAGACAAAGTGATATAATCTTATAAGAAACCGTGATAATAAAAAGTTACTCACGTCAAACATTGTTTAAACAAGGGTATAATGTAGTTTTATTTTAGGCGTTATCTACATTTTTCGCTTAAAATGTTTAAATTTTATTGCGATTTTATTCGCATTTGCTTTTTTTAAACGTTTATTAGAGTTATGTATTACATAGTTTTGTAAGATTTTTTAAGCTATATTAAAAATAAATTATAAAAATCTAATATAAGTAATATACCTACTTTTCTGTACTAAAAAAAAAGTAAACTAGGTCTAAATGTACACGAGTTTAACCTTAATCACGCGGATAATACACTACATAATCTTTCTCAAGGCCTACGAAGACTTATAATGCATTATTACCTATGTATCTATATACCTAACTAATAGTGAGCATTCAAAGAGTTAATATAGCATAAATAATTATTGCACAGTAATAGGAGATGCAGTACTTCAACTTTATTGATATTAGATTATTTGAAATGGAGCGATAGTTCAAAAAATGATAGTTATAATTAAATTACAAATTGTATTTTGTAAAAAGAGAGTAATTGTAAAAAAAAAAAAGCAAAAACGTTATATAATATAATATTAATTAATTTTTAGTTTTAAAAGTTATTTGTATAAATTTTAAGACTACGTAAGACTGTAAAGTTTCAACATGTAACCTAACCAAATATGTAGTGAAATCGCCCAATTAAAAACAAAAAAGTGGTATTTCAGAGTCTGTTTCTTTTTTGGTGAACACTGTACACTTTCACATACAGTTTTAGTTAATTAAAATATATATTTTTATATTTTTTTCTTTGTTATTAGCGTGTAAAGTTGGTATACTACATCTCCCCATACTAAGAGTTATAATGAAGCGTGGTTTGCAGACGGGGTTTTCAGGCTATCGAAACGAGTAAGCAGTAAGCACGTTACCTCGAATTGCGGCCAAGCCATGGCCATATTGACTCCATGGTTGTTGCCCCACCACTTTAGATCTTTCTGGTGGTCGGCGTTGTTTATCGTGTGGTGAAACTCTTCATATATTTGCGGTAATCTGAAATTATCATTAACTCTCTGATATTTTTTTTTTGTTACTAGCTGTGTGCCCGTGACTCCGCTCGCGTATACTAACGAAGAAACAGATAGACGTTGTCTTCTATTTAACCTAAATAAGGATGACGATAACAGTTATATTTGTGAAGATTTTTTTGTTGTATTCACATAACAAAATATGTTCTAAAAATCCTGATCTGATTACATATCTGCGAATTAAAAAGAATTATCAAAATCATTTCAGTTATTCTCGAGTTATAAACCAACTAACAGAGACAAATATACGTCTTATTAGTTTAATACAAGGATAGAATAATAATGTTAACTGTTTACTTTACAATAATATATCCTGTATAATAATAGCTTCTATAAAACACGTGTAATTGTCTATAATATTCGAAGATTATTCTTAATTTCCCGTGTTCCATTGAACAGATCCTTATTTGGGAAATGGAGCCAACTCGGGAGTGTACTGCTTTAAAATAAATATTTCGGTCCACAATTGACGGAGAAATCGCGTAACTAACACAAAAAAAAAAAAAAACAAACGTAAGGACGACTTACAATTATACTCAAAAGTAAATAAATACAACTGTTACAATAGATTGTTGTTGATAAATTTGTAAAAGTGGTGGACACACTACCTAATTTATTTCTGCCACAAAGAGTGTTACTGCATATGTATTCTAGCATGAAGGGGTTTAATATCAAACAGACTGTGTGTGTCTCCTTAATAGAAAATATGTAAAAAATGGGTAACAGCTGAAATGGTTATAGGTATCTTGGATGCTGAAAACTGTGGATTACAGGAAATTTCAGAATTACATTTATTCCAATAAGGCCGTTTATGTTTTGGAGGAGTTTAATTGGTAATTACGTAAGCAATATTAACATTATTTTTTCCAATGATCCTAATTTACGTTACGTTATGTATCATGAATGGAAGAATTGTTTTTTTTTTTGCCTACATAGACCCTAACGGTAGAGCAAGTACTACTAAATCACAATGTGAATATTAAACTGTCTAAAATTTGAACTAAGTCTAATCTTAAATATTGTATACTTTATTAATATCTACACTTACGTTGGTTCTTGACTAATATTTAGGCACTTGTGGAAGCTGAACAGGACGTCCTTGAAGAATTTCAACCGTTGCGCTTCCATTTGTTGGCACCTGTAAATTATTAGACAGAATTTTAAATTTAGTTTTATAGAACAATAATTGATTTCTAAGCTGAACCTTTTCGCCTGACCGACGTAATTAGTAGACGTTTGATAATTTTAACACAAACGTGAGTGTAAATTTTTAAATATACTAACATTAACATTTTTGATAATATTTACAAATCCGCTTCATTCTATATTGATTTTAAATGTATCATCATTCTCATGCCCTGGTTGATTTCATCCACTTGGGGATCGGCGCAGTTTTTCTTCTTCCCTATCCATCTCTTTATTTAATCTTTTTTTTATATCATTCCTTAAACACTCCATCCTCACTTTTGACCTTGCTCTACTTTTCCGTCCTTCCACATTCATATTTATTAATATTTTACAACGATACACTATCAACTATTCTACCACTAGCGCCACTTTCAAACTCCCTCTAATATATTAATTTCTGTCTTTATCCCTTCTTGTGACACCACACATCCATCTTAACATTCGCATCTCGCAATCGTTTCTCATCAATCTTCGTTTGAACCCAGCATTCTGATCCACACAAATGTATGATACGTCTGATTTTTTATTAAGAAAAACTAATACATGTCCACCATAGTGACACGTTTTGGCGAGTTACTACTACTGGTAAATACAGGATCAGTCACTGTAAATCCACCAAAACCCGTCATAGCGATTTGATAAAGCGTGTCGCGTTTCATCAGCAAGTATATATAGAGCATATAGAAATTAATTTTACCGAGACCGTATTAAAAATTTGAGACAGTTAACAACTTATAAATATGCCCGATCAGTTTGTATTCACGGCGCAACTGATTTCCCACTTCGACTAGTTGTGACCCAGTATATATAATCAAGATGGAAGTAAAATTATTGTATTAAAGTAGACATGAATCACCTGTCGAACACTCCACTCATATCCTCTATATACCGAGGATTATATGCGGTGATCTCCGCAAGCGCGGATTGGTACTTCTCTCTATTCTTAGAGACTTCCTCGCGACATTTGGGGCCACGCGTTCCGCCATTTTCTTCACCTGAAACGATGATTTTATATAAAACGGTAAAAGTTTAGTAAGTTTTTCCAAATGTACGTAGGAATATAGAATGTTCATTTATTTTCAAATTCAAGTAAATTTACGTATTTTTTTAAATTATTTTATTGCCTATGTACAGATGTACACAAAAAATACCAGGATTTATTGAACAGATCGCAAGCAATAACGATCGTAAGCAACATTAAATATGAAAAAAGTCAAACTTTAATAATTTAGAACCAGTGTAGCTCAAACTGTATCCAAACAGCCTGATCACTAACGTAATTAATTTTTACAACTGCAATACGATCGAAACTACTGACAGCAACTAAGTATACTTTAGTTGACAATATATATTTACGTACATTTCACGACTCGTATATATTGTACTAAACGTATTGTTTTTGATTATATATTGGTATTATTAATAATTGAATTAATGAAAACTTTAGTGCCGTATATAAGTCTAAATTTAGTCTTCCTTTAAACGATATATTCACTTAACACTCTTTATTTTGGCATATATATATATGACTTTGCGATGCCATCGTGTAAACATATTAATACGACGACTGCAGGGGTAGGGAGTAGGGGGTGGGAGTGGAGGAACGAGGGTGAACGTCGCAAATTGCCACATCCGCCGGCGTCAAGCTGTCTACACTACCGACCAAATTATACAGGCTTGAAACAACAAAAAAAGTAAAAACTCCGTTTGTGCACATTAATTGTCGTTACAAAATTAAAAAAAAAAAATTAAACTAACAAAATAAGAATAATAAAAAGTTTTAGAAATCGTCAATCTTTAGTAAAATTTATATATTGCACAAAATGATAGCAGGAAAACGTTTCATAACTTCAATAAGCATCATATAAATTATGTGAATTTACGTTTATATTTAGCGTTACATTACAAATATAGCAAACATAAACTTACCAACAAAACCCTCTCGTGTTAGAAAAATAAAATAAAAAAATAATATAAGTGAATAGTGTATTAAATATTTATGTATTTCATGTTTTCAGGAAAAACCTGATAGATAACTCTGTCGGACAAGTTTGACATGTCGCTTTATACGTAGGGATCGTCGATTTGTTTGTATTCAGAATATTACTTAGTTTATTTTAACCGATTGCCATGAATAGCATAAATAAATTGCATTGCAATATGTACCGTACTCCGATGAATGGATTCTGAAATATTAACTATCACACGTAGAGCTAACTCATCTAACTAAATCAGGATAAAGCTAAAAAAATCCTAAAATTCAAGAATTGATATCAATATTATACTAATTAAAAATACACGACGATCAAGCTTAAAAAAAGGTATGTTCGTTTGCCTCTTCCCAAATAGTAATCACGCAACTGTCTTTTATAGATGCCTGAATAGAAGATCAGTACAAAACAGAGCAATTGAGATAAAACATAATATGTCACAAGATCGGATTTTAGACATCACAAAATACAGGAAATGAAAAACGATATCAAGAGGATAAAAAAATCTAAAAGTTATGATGTCTCTACATATTTACATATTACATATTACCTCTAAATATATTATCGAACTTTAAATCAGCAAAATTCAAAATAGATTTATTAAAATGTGTTTAACATTGGGACGAACTGCGCACGGGATTGATGACCCTACCTAGTTGAAAATAAATTAAGCACATCCGTTTTTTTTTTTTTCCTTTGACAACCCTACTGTGAAACTTATTGGTACCGCTTTGCGCGACGGAGCGCGCGAATTCAATCAACTGACAAGTGTGCCCGCCACCCACTGCTTTGTTACCTGCCACCGTAACTGGATTACGAGTGACTACGCGCCGTATCTCTCTTAACAATCTTCACTACATCCGCTGTGTGTTTGTGTATTCTTATGGAACATTCAAACTTATCGCTGTACAGAAAATAAAAGTTAAAAGTCATAGAAAGTAATTTGTTGGTAGATTGAAATAAATAAAGAATATATAAGAATACGATTAAATAAATATTTGCAATATCAAAATACCATTTTTTTACTAAATACATATGAAAGTTTCGAATGATTAATAAAACGATTCAATGTTCAGGTTTACGAGAAAGTTCTTGAATTTATAAGAAACATTTTTACTTTATCTTAGTACAAAAAAAAATAAAAACAAAATTAGAGTTCCGCGTAAAAAAATACAAAATTAAAAACAAAATAAGATTCAATAGACAGCACTATCAAAATATTATTTTCCAATGTTTATTTAAAAACTATATTACGCAGTGAAGAAATAAAGCGCGGCAAAACCGCGGGCACACAGCTAGTATTAAAATAAATTACTTTAAATAAGGACAATGGTGTATGTTGTTCCTAATTCAATATCCCTACTCGACACGCTTTTCATTGTGTGACGAACATATTATTAATAAAATATACTGTATGCATGTTTTTAATAATATATCCATTAACTGTTTATTTGTCAGTTGCCAGCTATGCCTAAATAAGAAACAATATGCCCGTAAAGAAATGAACACTTTTCTTTATACAAACGAGGTTAAGTTTCAAACTAACCAACTCTTTAAAGCTACCAAAATGTCACCAAAAAGGTCGACAAATGAAACTACACCCTTTAGAAAGAGGTTAAAATCGTCAAATCCGGAAACCGTCTCTCCTATACGTAAGGACGTACCGCAACATTCAATTTCCTGGCCCCGCCGTCATCGCAGGTATTCTGGGTCAACGCGACTGCCAGCCACGTAATAGTGTTATGTACGGTTAATTTACCGCAAAAATTGCTCCCATATTTTGTCTAGGGGATTGACAATTTTCGTTACTGTATAAGTTATATATAATGTATGTATGTGTCTGTAAATATCAAAATCGGTAAATCCAATTTGGGTGAAAATGTATATATCAATTCAATATCATTCTAACTTTGGTAATTAATATAAAGCCTTTTTCAACAGTGATAAGATCAATTGTTTTGCTATAGTAATTTTAGTTTAAAGTTTGCATATCAAATTCATTAGTCAAATCAATCGGTTAAATCCCCTTCTGGTATATTAAACTCGGCTATATCCAAACTTGAATTCATTTTTCACTAAATTTATGTATATTTAATTATGTTACACTAGATCAAATTACCTTATTATCTTGATGTGAAACAAAGAATAAGTAAAAAATGTAAAACTAGCGTCAATCGACTGTTTTTGAAAAACAATTAATCACGAATAATTTTGATATCATTCGACACATATGTCATCTTAGATTATTGCAGAAATAATTGATGTACAGATGTATTCAAATATGTAAGTAACGATTTTATATTTTAATTCAAGAAATGCTTAGAATTAGACAAAATTACATAATACGCTAATTTGGTAATAAAATTTACACTTTACGTACAAGTAAAAACACATTTATTACGATCGGAAATATAATCTAGGATTATTGAAATAAGAATCAATGGCAGATTTTATGGTAATGAAAGGCGGCTCACGTTCTTAATTAATATCGCTAAACAAAAACTGTAATAATCAAAAATATAGATTATGTCTATGAATAAAAAAAAAAAACACAGTATACATAAAAAATATCAATCAAAGAATCCATTCAATCATTAAATAAAACGTACCATGAATTTAATGAAATCAATTAAAACAGAATTACAATTTACAAACTAGTTCTAACGTATACCGTAGATATATGAACCGTATGAAACTAATCTTTCGTAATATATTTTATATAACAAATATGGTACTAAATTCTTCATACATTATTTTTTGTATACTTTATATACTGCAATTTGCAAATAACAAGAAAGACAATGGTTTATAGCATAATACTAGTTTTAACAATTTAATTGTTTCTGTAAGATTAAAATAATTGATATGAAAATAGTCTAAAATTGATTGATTGATTTATTTATTTAACACTTTTTGCACGCATTTATGTACAAAGGCGGACTTAATGCCTTAGGCATTTTCTCCCAGTCAACCTTAGGGTGGTGAAGAAAGCAACAAAGGTAGGTGCACAACTAAGTAATAATATTATATACTTGTACACAAATATAATATTATATACATACATAGATACCAATATAATAAAATACATACCACATATACATATAATACATCATATATACAATACATTAATTAATAGAAAAGTATTAGTGCGATGATTCTCTGCTAAAAAAATAGTATAGACTTGCGCCGTACCCTGGTTTTAAAAGCCATACGGCTCGTGGACATCCTGATTTCCAAGGGAAGTGCATTCCATAGAAGAATAGATTGGATGTAGAAGGAAGAATGTACTAAACCGGAGGTATGAGGAGGAGACAGAAGAAGAAGATTATGTGAAGAACGTAGATTCAGATTATGGCTAGAATTTAGAAATTGAAAGTGATTTAGTAGTTCGACACAATAAAGACGTGGGTATTAATGAAAATCAGGTTGTCACGCTGCAATTTATTAGTTACTATTATCATAGTATTAAATTTACAGTATAAAAAGATCTCCATCTCAGTTGTTAGGTAACAAAATTAAATTGGATAAATCATCTGAAAACTCCACCCTACGACATTAGAAACCCTCTAAAAATAAATATAACATAACCAATGGAAGGGTAAGGGTACACTTGCGAGGTTCACCAAATTTACTTAGTGGTACAAACATTTACGTAGGTAGATAGTTAACCAAATATTGGGTTAAGATGCGGGAAATGTGTTTGTAGAGTGAAGTTGCAAACAGGTCTTGTTGATTGAATACAGAACTCTGCATAAACAAGTCGAGTGCAAAATGCGACGACTTTAACGAGAGGAGGAAGTAACGTTTATTGAAATAGACCTCGCATAAAGTTCCTAATTTAAGAACAGGTCATAAAATCACCGTGAAATTATTTAAAAAAATGAAAATGATAAAGTAGCCTATATATGGTACATAACAATCCTTTATGTATCAATTAACTCTTTATATATCGAATGATATCTTTGTTTTTTTCATGTTAAAAAATAAATTAAATAATTAAAAAATAATAAATTAAATAATAAATTAAAGTTCTGATTTCTTTAAATGACAAAGAAGTAAGCGTACAAGTTTGACGTTAAATATTACTGATATTATCCTTAAAAAAATTGTAATGTTTAATTTTTCTAATAAATGCCTATATTGTTATATTCCACTCCGAATCTTCATTTATCTTGTTCTTCAAGAAATTACCTATAAACGCAAGTCTATCTGGAGTAAGCAATAAAACACGTTCTACCATCTCGTATATTTATAAAGTACGATATATAAAATTATATAAACACACAGTCACTCAAATATAAAGTAACATCTTAATAATGCCGGTGTCATCATAACTAGATATTTCGCTGAAGATTCAATTGCGATATGCGTTTCTCATTTTCTAATGGAAAATCGTTTTATGAGATTTTTTCTAGCAATTTCGAGATCGGTCATTTTTGTAACGGTAAGTGTGAGAGATACTACTAACCAGCTTGCCTAACTGTTTGGTAACATTCGTAAACAGCTAGGAATGCAACAAGTAACTGTTTAGAAAATGAGACGTCGTTAAGAGGACATGCGGTCGGAAAAGTAGGTATATCAGAAATCTATTGCTATCGCGTTGCGCCCCAAAAGAAAGAATAATGAAACACAAAAGGTACAACTGCAGCTCGGGGTGATTTTACCGTATGCAAAATGAAACGAAAACATAACTTCGTAGTACCCTGTTTCCTCCTCCAAAACTGAAGCGATTTTTAATGTTCTTTCCATTTTAGAATAATAAAAACTTTGGCTATGCCTGTACGTTGCTTTTTTTAATTTTATCTGTCGAATTTGTTTGACGAACGTCTGAAAAAGACTAAACATTGAGCATTTTTTTCATTTTGTAAGGCTCCTAGTTACTACAATAACTAATTTATGGAAAAAAATCATGACGGTGGCATATATATATTATTTGGTATAAAAATATTTACCATTGTCCAGGGAGGAAACAGGGGACTATGTTTGTAGGAATAAAAGTCGCTAGTATATCCTCTTAACAGTTTGAAATAATAAATATGATTAGAATATGTAATGTGTTCGAGGCCAACTCGAATATGTTTTGTTGGAATTACAACAATGAAAAAAAAAACTTATAATTTGTTTAATTTGAAACTCAATGTCTTGTTATTCATTCGTTGGAAACATAGAGAAACAATATGATGTAGTTAGTGGAACATCAAACACTGTTGGATAGCAATTACTTAACTAAACATAATTGTAGTTAGATATGACTGAACTAGATCATCGGGCTGTAGCCGTGAGGTCTTAAATTACTTTCTAAGACACTGACGAAGAAATGTTAACAATTTAACTTTCACCTGAACGTATTTATTTCGGTATTAGTAATAATATTTGACCACTACATAAAAGACTACATGGAAAACTTTATTATCCATAAAAATAGAAAATCAGCTTTTCCAATTTGCACAATATACGTCGTAAACTTTAAGTGCGGATTTCTTCAAACCCACAACAACGACAGAAAAACCTATGATGCCTTGTAACAGCAAAAGAAAGCTACAGATGCCGATCGTGTTATCTTATTGATTTGAATCATGGGAATTACAGCATGGAGATATCATTAATAAACTATTGATATATTAGTGACATTTTATTTATTATCTATAATTGCTTTTAGTGTAAAATCTAGTTGAGCAGTGTGGACTAATCGTGGACTTCCCATCCGATATTCAATAATAAAAAGTAAACAATTTTTTTCGCGAATAACTTACCACACATTTGCACATTGAAATAAAGAATATAAATACGGCAATGAAAACAAAAAATGTCTTATTTGAAATAGCAAATTGCCTTGGGGTATATACTTGTAGTATAGTTAAAAACCCGTCCCTTCTTTCCAATGTGTTTTTTTTTTTTTGTTTAGTAATTGTACAGTAATTGACTGTTGGTATTATTACTGTGCTTATATACTATTATAGTGTTTATTACGGTTATTTTTCTGGTCACGTGGGTTGCTAGAATAAATGCGCTTTGCGTTTCCCGTATGTCGTTTACTGGAACTAAACTATTTTCGTTTATATTTAACATTATTTCTGTAAACAATAATATTTTCCGTTTACGTTTATAACACACAATTACAGATAATCTGACTGTACCACGAGAAATGTTGACTTCCGTAATACCACCATTAAAATAGTAAATAGTCCAAGATTATTTACCGTAGTAATTGCGTTAGTGAAGAAATAGTTCCTCATAATAATTGATACATAATACAAACGTTGCCTGAGATATCGTCAGGTGGCGATGTCGGCCGTCCCAGATACACAGATATGTTACATAATGTATCGCCGTAACGCGACACGGTTCCGAAAGCGGTCGCATGCCCCTACGTCCAGGTCTTATGCGTTTTCATATAATACAACGACAGCGGTTGCACGCGAACGCGTTTTTTTTTTTGTATTTCGTTACTACCAATCAATTTATGACAAATTATCCATAGGTAAACATAAATTACTGTACGGTTGTTTTACACTTTAATATTTAGTGAAAAATTTTCGTTTTTGTGCATTGCGTAAATTGAAACGAATCTTTTTACCAAAGCAAAGGTGTCAGTTTGTAGCAATATGTTAACATATACAGAATATTCATGAGTTAATCAATAGGAAAAAAAATTGTTTACTTTCAAAGTTAACAATTTACTGTAAGAGTTCCATCAATTAGAAAGATAAATTATGGTGTATGGACAAAGTAGAATATATAAATCCTAAAATAAGTCTTATAATTTAGTGTACAATTAAAAGACTGAAATATCATAAAAAAACAAATTGTATATTCCGACTCCAGTTCTTCTCTAATTTTGTATTATTCAATCAATCAATTGTATTATTGAAATTACTTTTTGATATTTTTTATAATATAGTTAATTGCATGTGTCGCTTTTTACTTTCAAAGTATATAAAGTATGTTAAAAAAACATAAACAAAAGATAAAATGAAATACGCGTGTCGAATAAAACGCGTCTGTAACGTGAAAACATATCAGCTCGTCAATAGTACGAGCTGGAAGTAAACGGTTATTAACAATTTCTTCGATTATCGAGTGACGAGTTGTTGCGCAGACACGACGTAGCTCGACGCACGACAGGCCCCGCTATTCGGAAGTGACAGACGCGCACGATGGAAAGTTTTCATTCATCAAAACGTACAATGTAACAACACAACTGAGAATTTAATCACCGCTATGGGTCGACAATAAAATACACAGCGTCATTTGATGATTAAAAATGTGCTTCCACCTGCATGGAGAGTTAATTGAACGTAAGAACTGTCTGTATAGTTATTATGTTCGTTTCTTATGTTAATGTCTGATATCTTAATTTTACTTTCACAGCTTTTTATATGAAATTAAAATCAAATTGATATAGGATGTAGGTCAATGATAACCTTTTGCGTATTATAATTTGTAATTATCTGTGGTATATTTTGTCATTGATAAGATTGAATTAGGATGTGAAAAAAGATGACGTTATGAACGAGCCAGGAGTGTGAATGAAAAAGGTGATATGGAGGTCCTGTAAAACGGTTGTAACGGGCGTTACGATAGTTAGATGTGCTTTATTTTAATAAATTATAATAATAAGCAATTATTGTGTTAGTGAAGTAAAGAAGAGACTCTGAAAGATTTTTTGATTTAACGCAAAATCCCACACTGAGATGATTTAAATTGAAGAGCGTTTTCACGAAACGATGTGTTTTTTTTTCTTCAGGAAACGAGTTATATACACATACTCATTTTTCTAGAGGAAAGAAGTTTTAAGTTATAAATACTTTGTGGTAGTTTTTAAACGGTTTATGTATTGCTTACATAAATTTAATTGACGTCAATAAAATCAGCTACGGAAAGATAAAGACAAGAAAAAAAAAACTTTGTTGAAAGGATATTTTTTGTAACGCTTCTCAATTATTTAATTAAAGAATGCCTTTAGAAGTTAAAAGCAAGTATAAAAACGCCATATATAGTAGATATGAAAATACAGTATCAACGATAAAGTACCGAGCAACGTCAAAGATAAGCAGGCTGCCGATAGCATGTACCGTATATTAGAATTTATGACTGTCAGCCATGACAAAATTATCATATCTTAAGATGGGTATGAAGTAGGTTAAAACTTGAATACGACACCACATAATATAAGTTCAATTTATTATGCAATAGTTCTATTTGCATAGCTAATAATATGTATATCGCTCCTGTTTTGGTCCTTCTTCAATCAGGTATTTTTATAGACAAAACACAATAAGAGGTGAAACGTATAAACTGGCAATATATCGATATAACAATATTGAAATTTGTGACAAAGCACTTTCGCGAGAGAATAAAATTTGATAATATAAGGTCAAGGCAACGTTCCTCGTCTGACCTCGCGCACCTCTGACCGTTTCACACGTAATTGCAAAATTTAGATGATATCTAAATTACTGGAGATAACATACCGATCTTTACAACTTTGTAATTCATAAATACTATTGAATAATAAAGAAGGTAAAGTAAAATTTTCAAGTGTCTATTTTTGTGAATTGGTTATTTTTAATACTCTGAGGTATTTGCCCAATTCACTGATAGTCTAAGTTTTATGAAGTATTCTTTACCTAAATCGCAATGTAATATTATTTCCTAGTCAAGATGAATATAACTATATATCAATAGTTATTTTACTCTTTTAATTAGTCACACAAACATCTTGAAACATTAACCTATTGACTCCTAATATTCCGATTTTTAGATCTGATTGGTTACCGTGAGAGAAAAACTATCGAATCAATCAAATGATTGGTAGATGTGTCCAGTGAGCTTTTCTCCGCTACGCTAGTCTATGTTCAAGATGTATATGCCGGTATTAATATTTTTGTAAAATCAATAAAAAATCCTAAGGAAAATTAGTCCAATCGGCTAAGCAATATTTTTTTTTTCAAGTGGTATACAAAATAAGGATATTATATTTACGCCGGCCAAGAATAGTACCACCCCATATCTTCCCGTGGGTGTCGTAAAAGACGACTAAGGTATAAACCAGGGTATGGGCAGCAGCATTCTCTGAGCACCACAAACACTTGATTGCGATCAACAACCCATCTGCCAAGCCTGGCGATTATGGTAAATCAAAATAAACAATAATTGTTTTTTTTTAACGGTTTCAAACAAGCGCTGTAGTTAGTAAATCAAAGAGATTGTTCAAAGAGTCGGGTGCTCATGGTCCGTTACTCCATAAAGACTGGGTAGTCTGAATTTATCATACTATTTCCCTTTGAAGTTCAACTAAACGGGGTTACGCTTAGCTCCTGTTCGGTTGCGAACACATTTGAGTAATTTTGTTAAATGACTAATGAACACTAACACGTTCATATTATAAGGGTCACTAAGATATGAAGATCTATTCGTGGTCATCTTAATTTAACTGAGCTATAAAGCCTAAATGTCCTTTGACGTCGGAGCCACGATATTTCACTTGGAAGTGTTGGGTGGCTTTTGTTGAAATTGATTCAAATCGTTTAATGTAAATTTCAGAAAGTGGAGAGACTATTGTGATGAAACCAAGATATGTTTATAGAATCCTGGTAAAGTATTTTGGCTGAAGCCCGCGTAACATAGTCAGCACCCTCACGCTGTAAATACTTATAAATGTGCTCTGGCAACTGTAATTATGAAAGAGTCCCACAAATCTTATCATAGAAAATATTGTTACTTAATATCAAGGTAGATTGTATCCACACTGTATCAATATCATCTCATTACCCTTTTACCATTTTCATTTGGGATTGGCGCAACATGTCTTCCTCTTCCATTTGAATTCATTGTATTACATTTAAAAAAATGTGACTATTATTTAAAATAAAAGAGAAATCTAAATAGAATACAAAAAACTAAGGACAAAATAGATTAATTGGATAACGACTCTAGAATATTATGGTGGCAAAAAATATTTTTTTTTTCAATACAGTCAGTTTAAATTATGCCCTTTAAAATAGTACATTAATTTAAAAAGACAATAATTTATAAATACTTTAAACTATCTCAGATCTAAACACTTGTGAAAATACCACGGTGATATAAGTCAATGAGAAAATCTAATTCATTAATGTCAGGGTGATACTGGTAGAATGGTGTAATTGCTTGTTCGTGTCAATAGATTTTTATCTACGATTGGAGAATGCGCGTTAAAATTCAAGGATGATTGTAATCAATACGAGAATTGAAGAAAAAAATGAGATGGTGAGCGAAAAAGTGGATTAAATCTTCTTTGACATCAAAATTGAATAGATTTTAATGGACACAAAAAAAATTTAATGTTACTTTGATCAAAACTAAAACTCATTCAAAATTACGTCTTTAATAGAGTATCTGTATGGATTCAAATCTGGTAATTTTAGTGGAAGGTTGAATTAATATTATATTCAGTATCAGAAATGAAGAATAGTAGGTACCTATAGTTGCGCACTACCCGCAATAGATAAGGGTAGTGCGTAAATGCATTTCCCCCCGTCAAAAAAAAAAAAAAAAAAGGTACCTATAGTTGAATTATTTTGTCGAGCATTATTCTACAGATGCAATCGACAATATCACATCTATGTTCTATATCAGTTTCCATCAATTCGGTTATCGTTCACCCAATATACACCCTTATACAGACGTTGTATTTACGAGTTAACATACCGCAATATTGATGACATAATTATGTACCCGGTAATTCATTATGGTGTTAAATTTAGCCGTATCGTTACCAATATACCACGTATTATTGCAATAGAAAATTTAACGGGGGTAGTAGGTACTGTTTAAAAATAGCATCGGATGTGGGACGTACACTCTCCAGAAACAAGAATTTACAGATACGCACTTAGATGTTTATTCAAATACTTGAAAATAATTATATTTTAATTAACAAATGAACTTTGCGATTATATTAATGACATAATAAACTCATTCGGTTTATACTATTTACGATAGTAAATTTAGTACATAGATAATATGCAAACTTGCAAAATGAAGTAATAAAAGTCAATATTATATATTTAACAAAAGTAATTTAAGGATGCCTCATCTTTCAAAAAATACTGAATGCTCCCCATACTTCAAATACCTATTACTATTTGTAGATGAACCAGATGCCGTGATTTATTTATTTATATAGGCGTATTGATGAAAGCTATATTTACATGGGGTAAAAGAAGTGAAGCAATTTCGCGCTTCGCGGAAACATTGCTTTATGGTATAGAAGAGTAACGGATAGGCGTAGGCGTGTTTGGGAACTATGATTGGCAATTTTATTTATGTATTTGTTTTTAATAATATGGTTTTAGTATGGTCCTTACAGAAATTGTAAAAGATATTATTGCCGTGTCTAACAAGTTATCACGAATTAATTAACATGTCAACTACGAAACCTCACATTTACGTCAGGTTCAATTGTTTTTCCATTGTTAAAATTAACCAACGTAGTTCAGGGATTAATTATCTACATAATAAAAAGAAAATTAATTATAGTGCAATTAGAAGATTATTAGATTATTAGAAAGCAATTGCTTCGCTAGAAATGGATGAACCATTATTTGGTAAATTGCTTCTACTTTTTCAACAATATTTATGGATGATTTTTATATTTTTGATATTTTTTATGATATTTTTTCGACTGGATGATATGATTGATATAAATGAGATATAATTGAAATATTTATGCAATAACACCTTTAATAAAATGGATTTAATAAAATATGAGATGTCTAAAAGGTCTTCAAGCCTATAGATAAATAAAGACATTGTATAAACCGAATTGTACTAATTCACGAAGATAAATAGATTAGAATTAAAGATAATACATACTAATACTAGTTATCAAAATGCTGTATTAATCGCAGAGTTATAAATTCCTTTAAAAACGAGAATAAATTGAAGATAAGCGAGTAGAGGTAAAATCAAATATATAAGAAACGGAGTTTACTTAAACTCTTACGACTGCAGTAAGTGAAAATAAGAGAAACACTGTTATACAACGCGGTACGGAAAAGTGCAAACTTCTTGGCCTCCTCTAAAGTTCAAACATTTCTCAAGTTTAATTAAATACTGTTATGTTTGTGACGATGTAGCTAGGGCTTTTGTCCGCGTCTCACTAATACAATAGGTAAGTGTAGTGCGTAAATGCATTTCCCCCCGTCAAAAAAAAGGCTTTTGTCCGCAATGAACTACAATGAAGTTATGGGGTGTCCGTGATCAAAAGTGTATACCCGAAGTAGGGTCGTTTGCGAACATCCGCATCCGTAATTCCGAAGCATGAAATTCTGAATCCGCATTCTCATCCGCATCCCAAACAAATAATACGAATGCAGATAATTAAATTACAGATCGAAGATTTCGGTGGCATGATACGACCCATTTGTTATTGCTATAGTTGCATTTGTTGTAATATCTGGTTAAGTTTTCGGATATTACAAAAAAGCGAGTTAATAGTTTACAGATTATAATTAATAATACCTACAAATGAATTTATTATCCAGCCAACGACTCATAGCGAAATTTGGATTTATTTTAATCTTTATGATAAATAACAATAGATTTTGTATAACAAACTCGAGGACCGAACAGTTAAATTATGAAATAGGTATATTGAATATATTTTTATCATATTTTGACGTATCTCATACTTATTCATATTTCATACAATTTTTCTTTAACAGTCGTAAGATCTGCATCCTATCTGCGGATGCGAACCCACAAAAATTTGCATCCGCCTTCGTCGATGTTAAAAAATCTATATCCGCAACGCCCCTGATGCAGAGCTACCTAGAGGCTTAATACAATTAAACCTTACCACGATTTATAAAAACGATGTAATGTATCTAATAGGTGAAAACTACGTGTTCGATTATCGAATTATCTGATATCAAATATTTTATACATACGTTCAAAGGTACACAATTATTATCCGATAAATGCAAAATTAACACATTAAGTCATCGATAATACTAATAATGTTTTAAGAATGATTACATCATTCGCGAGTTATTTATATAACATTTTCAAATTGCATCGCAACATGACGTGAATGCAAAGTCATAAACGCGAATATTGAATAAATAAACACCCACATGGATTATCCTTGCATGTAGTTAGGATAAAAAAAACATGGTTGCATAGCACTCTTTACTTCTCAGTATTTGAAAATATATTCCCTAGATAATGTTTTCGCTGTTACCTAGTCAAGAAACACGTAATTTTAACTTCCATAGGGAAGAAATGTTTGCCCGATAACAGCAAATAAAGATTATTTAATATCTATATCTCAATATTATGGTCACAAATTTCTAATTTACTAGGATTATAGGTGACATATATCATTTCGGAATTAGAATAACGGAATTGATATTAGAATATTAACTTATAGTTATATAATATCGTCTTTGAATGACATCATATACCATTTGCATGTCAATCTAAATTTTCAATCGACCCAATCATGTAAGATCTCTTGCTAACATATTAAAATTTTTATGAATATTTATGGGAATGCAAACATGCTGGATCTATTTGATGATGATAATATTTTAAAAGCGTAGCAAGATTAGAATACAAAGTTGAAAAAAAAAACAATTTTGTATCTAGTACAGTCTGGCATATTATGTACTTACATATTTATGAAGTAATCGAAGCAATACTAAAGTATGTATGTAAACGTGAATTCAACTAAATAATTCTATACGGTCGGTCGATATTTAGTATTGGGGTTAGGTGGTGGTCAAAGAACCTCAAAGGGTCAACGGATCGATAAGGTACCAGCATGAACAAGACAATGCGTTGTGCTTCATGCACAAATGGGACACGATTATGTGTGATTATTTACAGATTCTTAGGGCGGCTTGTACTGAACATGATTTAAAAATGTTTTCAAATTATTTAATAAAACATGTTTAACGCTCTAAACATTTTTAAATTAAATGCATTTAGCGTTGTCTTGTATCAGCTATTTCAATTATTACTATAGCTAAATGTGTTTAACGGTCGGTAAAGTAGTCCTCGACGTTTCGTTTCTCGCTTGAGTTGCAGTTAAACGAGAATTCGAATAAATTTTAACCCCTTGAGCACTTACCTGGCGTTTACGCCAGCTTTCCATTGTTTTCCTATTATCTTATTTTTATGGGTACTCGACACATTGAGGACAAATTATAAAAAGTATGCGTTAATGAAACGAATGTCACGTTTATTATTTTACCACGCTGTATTTTGACACTTGGTTTGTTTTGTAGTTTTCGCGCTCGTTCTTGAGTTCGAATAAAGAGGATACTGTGTATTAAACTTGATAGTTTATATTTATTTAAATATAACCATAAAACATTTTTAGATATAATATCTTAATTCAAAAATAAAAACACTACATAATTGTCTGTATTCCTCATTAATTGTGGTGCTATTTGTTGTAATAAACATGTAGCACTGCATTTACTAAGACAAAATCTCCTTAAAAATGTATCTCGGGAAGACTTTCGTATAAATTGCTTCTTTCAAAAACACGCCGCACTTGTCTGCTCAAGTATTGTATGAATTCTTCATTATCATCAGAGAAAAGATCAGAAAAAAATCATTTTAGCTCGAAAAACGTAGAGAATGGTAATAAATTAACAATGAAATTTGCCATGACAGTTCACTAAACGTATTTATCTGCGTTCAAACTGTAACCAGAGTGCGTTTAATTTTGACAGATTGATAAACGTATTTAGCGGCTTAAACTTGCTGGTACAAGACGCTTGGTAGATTTAAATAAAACTTAAACATGTTTAAAATAGTTGGTACAAGCCGCTCTTATACTTGTTTATTTAAAAAAGATTTTTTTCTAAGCAGAAGATGGGTCTTTATGTGTACTGATTAGGGATATGATGCTTACATACTTGATAATAACTTTAGAAATTTTCAAAAAGTTACCATAAGTTTGAGAAAATTGATGTTTTGTTTCAAAACAGTACTAATCACCGAATTCAAATTACTCGCACTGACGTATTGTAAAGAACAGCTTTCGAAGAAAGAGACTATAATGTTAGTATTACTGTGACGGGTAGTTTTACAGTCGGTATTTTTCTACATATTTTAACACTCTCGATACAAACAATTTCACAAAAATCGAAAAAAAATGATGTACGAAAATATGAATCACCTATTTGGAAGCAATACTCGGAACCGACCCAGATAACTGTGGATAACGTCATACACGCTTTCGCAATGAATGATCTAAAGCATATTTGTTTATGTTTCCGCGAAACAATTCATTAACTTAAAAAAAAATCTAAAGTGAAATCGGAAACAGTTGCCCTTTACTTTGAAAAAACCGATATAAATTCATAATATGGTTTTCTGAAGTTGAACGCAAACGGTATACTCGTATATTTATAGTTCGTACAACTGTAATTTCAGTTTAAATCAGATTTATTATATTTAAAGGAAAAATAAAACAAAAATTTGCACACGGACTTAATTTAAAAAAATAGATTTACAATTCCACTTTAATTCATAATAGAATTAAATAACATACACACTTAAAATTTTAGGTTGTTACTTCAGAAAATCGGAGCACGCTTATGATCATAATTAAGTTATAAGTTATGTTTATGGAACTAAGTAAGTATTATTATGTACATCTAAAATCCAATGTTTGTCTAAATATATTCTACGTAGGTAATACAATTTTTTTTCTCAAAGTCAACATTAGAACAACATACAATCGATCACGTAGTTGATTCAATACCGTTTGTCTAAACAATAAGGTGACCCATTTTATTATTTCACTACTGAAACATAACTAGCTCTAAAGAATAAACAAAAATAGTGTACGTCTTTAGAAAATATTATCTTTTAGATCAACCTCTTTAAAGTCATAAAAATAGATGTATTTATTAAATGAAAGAGAATTAAAAAGGAGAACTCTATCTAAAGACAGAATAAAAATTACCAATACTTTGGCACACCTCGTATTATAACACTGCAAGCCATCGGTCGATCTTTATCATTTGACATGAATGTTTTGATAACTCGATCACTTGATATGTCACATGATAACGAAATACTAAATAAACAGAGGATAAACTTGGAATTAACGTAACACCGACCTTATTCTTTCCAGTAGGTAATATTTCATGTACCTTGAAAATCGAGCGTACAAGTATTATGAGGGCATCAATGGAGGACGTGAGGGCGAGAATACGCTTTGTTACTTTTGAGGATGTCGAGGGCAGGCAGAATTAAAAACATACAAATTTTGCTAACCAAATACAAAAATCATTTATTCAATTTATGCCCTGATTCAATTCAATTCAATTAAGGCGCTTATGAACGTCAAAATACTACCACTGATTTGGAAAAAAAACAGTCATCGAGAAGCTCGATTTTGTTATTTTTTTAATGGTTTTTTTTCGGAACTTTACAAGTAATACAATACAAAGTTTAAATACATTAATAAATGTACAGCCATCACTTCCAGCCATCGCCATTGTTCACATGATCCACCCTATAATAAATAAATAACCTTTGCAATTTAAAACAAAGGGCAATCCCTTAATTATAACATTCGAATAAAATTATGTAAAACCATAAATTTTGTAATAATATTATCTTGAGTAAATATCCGTTACCGGTGCGCTTGACAACATCGTCGTTATCTGATGACTTTAATGACATTAGACAGTCGTTTGCTGAAGAAAATACCTCATTCTTCACTTTCACTATCTACACGTAATTATATTTATTCAGAGATAAATTATTTTTTTTCTATGATAAATAAAAAGCAAGCACATGCTCAAATTAGTATTGTAACAGCCAGTGGCGTAGTTCTAAAGGACTAGGCAGTGTCCGACATCGGGTCCCACAAGCTCGGAGAGCCCTTGGGCCTTGAAAACTAAGTTAGCCGAACTTGCTAACCCACCTTTAAAATATAAATATAATAAGTTGCAACATACTATAATCATGGCAACTCAGTTATTTTTAAGACAACATTATTGGGCTCTGCTTTTTTGAACCCCCTCTGGTTACCTACACCACTGACATTAGCGCAAATGGTTATTATATTAATAAAATATTCTTTTTATGAACGGATTAAAGTATTAATTAATATGTTAATTTGTCCTTAAGCTAGAAATAGATAAATGTGAAAACTTACACTAACCTGGTCTGGACTCAAGGAACTGTCACCGCTCGCATTTCGCTCTTGATTTTGCGCAGTTCTTTCTTGCTTGCACGCCGTGTGATACTCGAGCCTGGTGCGTTCCACTTTTTGCAATAGTTTAGCCCACGGCTTTTGAGCCTTCTTGAATGCTTCGTCCATTTCCTTACGTTCCTTCAGTTGAATCATTGACTGTGGACAAACATAAAGTAATTAATAAAAAACAACACCACGCAAGCGCTATTCTATTTAATAAATAATCCTTAACTAATATTACGAGTATAAATGAGAATTTTGAGTTTTTTTGTCTAGCTTTTAAGTTGTAAATATTGAACTAGTCATCACGGAATTCATACATACTGTCAGAAGTACAGTAAAGGGTACAGGAGACAAGCGTAGACACTTGCAAAAGCTACATGAAACTAGGTTTTATTTAAATACTAGCTTGTGCCGGTGGCTACGCTTGCGTTTTATTTGTTCTTTAGGTGTGAGTGAAAAAGTGCATTTAACATTTCATTTATACCTAACCTAAAAAAACAAATGAATGAAAAAAACGAATGGTAGTAGTCCCACCCCGATATGTTCAGTAGTATTGAGGTGATGGTACGTCATAGAATCCTCATTTTCCTTTTTTATATATAGAAGGTTAAATATTTAATACAACTAACGTTTACATATCTGTAATTCGAACGAATATTTGGACATGTTATTAAAGCTTCATTAACACGGAGCTAAGTAGGGGGGGGATTAAAAACTACGAAAAATGATATCGACGTATGTTATTGAATGAAAACAGCGAATTCTAATATATTTTTAAACAATTTTGAAAAAAATCTATTTTGATAAAGTCTTCTTCTTAAATAAATGTAATTAAGTATTAGTATAATAAAAATTCAAAGCAAATTCCAAAGCGTTTAATCATATTTGAAGATCATATCCGGTTACACTATAAAACCCGTTCTCATAAAATGCATTAAATACAATGATTTTAATCGGATGTTTAGACGGAGTATGCATCAAAACTATATTATATGCACTTAATATAAAATGCATGAGCACGTCTTGGCAGTGTCACGTAGCGCGATAACTTTAGCGTTTATGGGTTTACAAGGTACATAAATGAAAATAAGTAACATCGTTCAATTTGTTGTTTCATAGACTTAGAAGCAATTAAAATTCAATGTACCGGGTTAGAGTAGAGAGTATTCGCTTTAATACTTAGTCAGAAGAAAGTTTATGTACACAGCAAATTTATAATTATATATGAGGTTATAAACTACTTTAAGAGGCCGTATATTTCGTAAGCATCAATTGGGGAGAGAAGGTTATGTATTTTTTATGGTGGTGTCTGAATGATTATGGATTATATATATGTAAATAGGTATATGAGCGCATAGAGTCATAACGCTAAGAGTGATAGTTCCATAGAAATGCTCGCTTAATATTGAAGCTAAAAAAAATTATAAAAGGATTTCTAACAAGGAATACACTGAAAATCAATGAATCTGAAAACAAAGTCGTATCGAATATCGTGCGTCCTTAGTTATAAGAAATCACTCCGTACATGTTCATATTGATTACAATATTAAATTATGAACTAAAAAGAATTGTGGTTACATTTTCTTTTTAAATTACATTTTAGTACACTATATTAAATTAATGTAATAATAAAATCACCACCACGTAACGAAAGACTCATGTGGTTATATAAAGACAACATAAAATGGCTGTAATCCGTGTTTGACTACTGCCGTTCTGTGTGTCTTACTTCTGTGTATGTACGTTACTAAGTTAATGAATGGTTGGCAGTGTGATCAAGTAATAACTGACAATGTACGTTCTGGTAATCAAGATGGTGTTAGTAATTCCATAATATATGTCATGTCACGCTCGTCTGCGTCTGAATATATCTATGTAATAATATTGCACTATTGTACAAAGGTGTACGTTTCCATTACACCGCTGCATACACACGTTATTTTCTACGAATGTAATGTTATTAAAAGTATAGCTATAGTCATATTTATCGGGAATAAAATTAAAACTTAATTAAAAAGATAAATAATTTCACTAAATATGTACGTATTGTATAACTGTTAACTTATGACGATTTTATAAATATTCAATAATTGCTAGATTAAAAAATACTTAATGATTATACCCAATATAGGGAAAAAATGACATTCGTTCAGTAACTATACTGGAAATCACCAAAGTAGAATTACTTCGTTGAGAGAAAATAATAGAAAAAATAAAGAATAATATAAAAAAAAGATACTACTCGTGGCTAATGTGTGTTCTGTTAAAATATGTTGTTTTACGTATTTATTTATCATAGTGATTTAAGATGGGGCGACAACTAAAGAAAAAAAACTAACTCATTAGTGAGTGAAAACAGTACTTTGTCTTTAATTAATATCATGGGATTATAACGTAATTATTTATGTTATATGACAAAACTAGCTATATGCCCTCGGCTGAGCCCGCACTTAATATATTCTTCACTGTGTTTTAATTTTTTTTATACGGGACCAAAATTATTTTCTTTAATTTTTTTTTGTACTAAAATAAATTAAAAATATTTCAATTAAATTCAAGCACTTGCTCGTAAAACTGACAATTGAATCGGATTTTATTAAAAATTTCATGACTTTTTTTTACGCGGGACCCTATAAATGTTGGATAAATTAAAGGAGCTTAAGTTACGTGGAATAGCTTCAGCTATCTACCAAAAAAAGTCCCGTCAAAATCGGAGATTAGCCGGAACAAACAGAAAGACAACATTTTTAAAAATTGTGTTTTTGGCATCATATATACGTTCATAGGCATTTAGTAAAAAATGTTATTTTGATATTACAAACAGACCCTTCAATTTTATTTATTAGTATAGATAAGATTCTAATGCCTAATCTAAATGACTTGACGTGATACAGCGAACCCAATACAGAAGCACTCGCAAACTTATGTGTATATATTTATCTATTCTAATACAGAATGAATGGATGAGACGCGCATTTATATTGCTAATAACCGATGTATATTATTATCTTTCCAACCTTGGCACTAATTAGACAATACTAATATGCATTGATCAGTTGTGTTCGATATGATATAGTACTTAAATGTATGACTTATTCGTCGTTAAATAAAATAATAACGTAAGGGATTGATATGTTAATAAATACGTATCGAAAGTTATTTCGAATTTCTTAAAATTGGAATATAATTAATTAACTTCAATCTCACTTGATGTTATGTGACGATGAGCTCCAGAATGGTAAACACAATAAGCCAAGAGGCACTGGTTCTCAAGTGACGCTGCCGGAACACACCTAATTGGTTTTTGGCGACAGAGTTTCAAACTTGAGGGTGGTAGCTACCCAGGCGGGCATTATTATAAAATGCCCTACCACCATGCTATGGTTTCTTCACGATGTTTTCCTTCACCGAAAGCTCAGGCTGATATTAGAGTTGTAAAGGTGGGCTCAAACCTGCGTCAGTGAAAGCATTAATGAACCTATTATTTAAACGTAGTGCAAATTTGAAAATAAGCCCCATCGTTCCGGGTTATTCATTTAAAGTTGATCTTTATTCTGATATAGTTACGGTTTATCAATAAATATTTGACGAAAACTCCATCTACTGATATACTAGAAAAATATCTTCTAAGCAACTTCATCTAAAAAGCACATTATTAACAACAAATTCCACTAGAAGTCACTTTTTAAAATTGACTATTGCGCTACACCGTAATGTTGGATTTACTTCCTATTTTAGAATGGTCGATTATAATCATGTGTCCATTTCGTAGCCAAAGAAGTTAGGACTTTGTATTAAAGTATGAAGGGAAAAAAAAGACAATCAGTATTATTTTATCCAATAACTAAACGTTACTTTTCGTTTCGCGTAAGTCGTCATCTCGCGCCGTCCTGTTAAAATTTAATAGTTAAAATCCACGATCACGAAAGTTAATCAATTTAACAATTCATTAGGTTGTCAATTGACATAATTATTGGGACATTTATCACAAGAGAAATAAATATAACATTTCGTATTTAGCATGCTAAATAAGTTTCATCTTTAATCTCAAAACAAATTACCATACTCGACATGCACTGTTTATGTAACTCCAGTGAAGTCAAATATGGTGAAGGTGGTTAACACTAACTGAAACTGGATATCTTCGCTCAGCAACAGAAGCATCCATTATTCATTACTGTATTAATTTTCAAGAGGAAGAAGTAGACGACCAGGTAGATTTTTTTATGCTTCGGCTTTACCGGCGATTTTTTTCCTGTAGTTATTCTTTTATATAATAAATATATAATTTACAGAGTAAATGTTGTCCATATATTTATAGAAAAAATCTCGAAAATGGGTTCATTTAAAGAAATTAAAATAGAAATTATTATTAATATGAACTATAATTGGAAAAAAATTAATCTAATCGTCTCGAACAGCAATCGATCGTCTTTCAGTGATTATAATGTACTCCTAAGCCGGACATGGGCAAACATTAAATATTATTTTGATTACACGTGCATTGCATGAAAACATTATCAGGCATTATTATCATCATTAGTTACTGTTATAAAATTCCAAATAAATTACTGTTCACATGAAAAATTCGAACCGATTTAATTCTTATCAATTAATTTCAAAATTGCATGAATCATTTTCAAATATAATTTTTTTCTCCTGTTTGTGCTCTGAGAATTTTACAATATTTTATTTTAGAAAACTTGTTTTATAATTAATAATATCTTATTTGCCATAAAATTTATCTAAGTGTTCTTCTTGATCTTTATCACATATTAATAAAATTATACATTACATTTTATAACACGCAAATTAAAATATTGTAAAAATCATTCTATTCTATTTTTAGTATTTTGAAAGAGGTAAAACTAAATAATGCGAAACGATGGTAGGTATGTTACTAGGCAAGCATGTGACGTCTGAGTAAATGATATTGATAACAATGCAGTAGATAGACATGCAACTCCACTTATATAGGATTTTCGACTGTTATATCAAATACTTAAATCATCTAGATAATTTTCTTTACACGATATAGTGCTTTGATCACACCTGATGTTAAGTGACGATGTGGTCCAGGATGGTAAGCATACTAAATCTAGGTATTGGTTCTCAAGTGATGCTGCCGGAACACACATATTGGTATTTGGCGACAAGTTTTCAAACTAGAGGGTGGTAGTTATAATGTACTCAGACGGGCAATATCAGAAAATGCCCTACCACCATGCTATGGTTTCGTCACGATGTTTTCCTTTACCGAAAGCTCAGGCCGATTTTAGAGGCGGATCGGTGGGATCGAACCCGCATGAATTGACGCGGAATACGGCTGTACTATCCGCTGCGCTATCATATCTTGCTGTTTTGCAAGTGGCAATGACTAGGAGATTATATCAAAATCTATTTTTATACTCTTGTAGTGTTATTTACAATTCTTAAAAGTATTCATGGAATTTCATATTTAGTAGATATGTGAAGATTGTGTGAATACATTTTCATCTGACTGTGAAGAAAAACATTATAAAACATGAACGTCTGAAAAATGTTCTGGTAGTCTGTGGCTTCTCTCAAGAGGCCTTTGTCTAGTTTGAAGTTGTCTCTACACAATAACTTAGGTTTCATGAAAAATGTGTAATACCTTACACGAAAAAGTTATAAGAAACAAGAAGATAATGAAATATGAAAAACAATCATCACAAGCATCAGATCAATAAACGAAAAATAATAACTATATTTATACGAAAAAAAAACTTTTCCAGTCTGTCATTTAATATGGACTATCTATCTGTATACAGTTTATAGAGGTTTGTCCTAAACATATACATAGATATTCAAATTTATTTCGCGGAAATATATTGTAGATATCACATATCGTAATTGTAATATAATGACAAAATTATAATTTTCAGTCAAGTGTAAAATTCATATATAAAGCTGACAAACGAGAGATAATCTTAAAACTGCGTCACATTTTTATTTAAAAAAGATTAGTAGTGTTTGCACGTAGTGTGAGCATACGGCGCGGCGTACAGTGTGCGTTTCCGCATATTTGAGCGCACTGTTATCGCGATACAAACTAATGTAGCCATTTGCTTTATTAGCACTGCCTAAATTGCGTGAAGGTCTATTAGCAATAAACGAGACATCCATATTTATTAATATATGATTTCATAGGAACTTTTTGATAAGCGTCATACTATAATTAGTATAAAAGTGGTTAAGAAACATAGTATCATTTACGGAGACTTCTAAATATAACTTTGTAATCTTGGCATTCTTCTAGTGAGTAGACCTGATTAGTCCTTCATCCATCCATTCAACCGAAAGACGTCCACTGCTGGACATAGGTGGAGACCTAGCCCAAAGATCTCCACAACGATCGGTTAAAAACTTAAATAGATAAGTGAAGGTCACGGAAATCTGCTGGATGCGAGTGACGCAGAACCAGTCGTTACATTTCATAAATAATACTTGTGAAAATCTATTGTTTATTATCAAAATTATAAATCTATTACGAGTACAAAGGTGAAGCAAAACGAATAAACAGACAAAGGTCACTATCGTTATTTCCCGTGAAAAGTCTTGGACGATTGCCAGGCTGACATCATGGCATCTTAATGCAAGTCGTACAAAGAAATTCTAAATAGTATTTTACAATGGTGATATTGAGAAAGCATTTTATCCGTGAGACTTAGTCGCGTACGGTCAATGTACGTTTTTATGGGCGCGCCAATAATAAACGCAAGTGGGATGTGTTATTTGTTTACGTGGAGCTAAAACAAGATTAAAAGTGGATGCTGGAAATGTATCAGTAGCCATTAAGAGAATATACACTGCATTCCAATCATGGTTGTATTATTTGAGGTTATATAAAAAAAAATAATATACAAAGCGAGTCCTAGTTATAATTAAAGATCCAGATTACGAAGCGCAGACTGAATTTGATGGATGTTATTATGGACAGTAACACGAAACTAACCAGAAACGTAGAGCAGCTTGCAAAATTATAAAACGATATAACGGCATCAAACCGTGGATAATAATAGACCGCATTAATTACTTGAAAATTCATAAACTACTATCTAAATAATAGATTTTAAAGAGACTTGTCGAGGCTCCAAGGAATTTATTCGTAACTTTTTATTTGCCGTGATAATAAGACATTTAAGATAAGATTCATTTAGACGTTGCAATAATATCTGCACAACGTCTAGTTCGTTTACTCATTCGTTAATTACTTTTCGAACTACTTCAACTCTCATAGATATTGTGTACAGAAAGAAAATTATATCAAATGAATTAAATGAAAACGTGTAGGAATAAGTGTTAATTTGAAAGTACAAAAACCTTGAGCTACATTGACCCAGAAAACGAAAATAATTGCTTTTCATGTAGAAACGTGTGTGACAGTTAAACGGGTAATCACAGTGATACAACGTAAATAAAACATTTTATTACAAATACATATCTAGAGCAAATTATATGCACTCCGATGGAGAACTTATTTATACTTATACACTATATTGAAATTTATTAAGACCATTTGGGATATGGGAAGTCTATATTGGCCAACAGTCATAATTTCCGATTACAACAAAAAAGTGCGTTTTCGAATATCCATTCAACCAAAAGTCGTATATATTATATTATATATGTATGTGAGCAAATTTAATTTTCAATTGCTCGAATTTGTAGTGGTGTAAGACATATCAATTGTAACTTAGTCCTAATAAACCATTCGTCAAAGTAAGACGTATTTCAACTTATTTATCAACTTCAAATTATGTAGCATTCTATAAATACCACAAATATGCAATCAATATGTTTGGAAAGTAGTGACTCGCACTTTTCTTGAAATAAAAATAAGGCTCATGTTCCGGGGTTGACTGTAAAAAAAGTGTCTATTTAAAATACAAAATAGAAAAGAGTGTAAGTAAGAGAGCTACTCATATTTAGAATTAATTGAATTTTCTTAGAGATTTTTATATTCGGTATCGATTGTTATCTAGGATATGCAGACGTATAATGTAAAAATCCTGAGGATACACACATAACAAAAAAAATTAAGCCACGTTAATTCTCCAGAAAATCATTAATCCGTTAATTAGCCTTTGATCATCTATGAAAAATGCTCTAGACAGCGGCCAGAAAGTAAAACAAATTAAAAAACTAATAAACATAAGTTTCAAATAACAGGGTTTATTTTAAATGGAAAAAATAATATTTTAAAACGTTTCATTGAAACTTAACTCCATTATATTTAACAGCGTTTGTAATAAGAATGATGTGTTTTTATTATTATTACTTCTAATAAAAATAACAAAACAGATCTTGTCTGAAACTATTTGAATGGTTTTATATTGAGTCGATGACGCGCAGTCATTACCATCGCTTGAATCATATAAGTAGATATAGATCGGTTTTAACTTCCAAATTCGAACAGTTTATGTATATAGAATTGATTAAACTTACAATTATATTTATATAATCATCCGAAACTAAAACAGCACTGTTTGAAATCGGGTTAATAATAATTGTTCCAGTTTTCTCTGTCGGATTCTGAATACTACTACCGCATTCTACATTTAAATGAAAGTTATAATATGTTTATGTGCGAGTCTTCAGTGGAATGAGCAGAGATTTTAAAAATAGAAAAATAAAATTTATATATAGCCGGAGATTATAGTTAAAAGAATATTTAGGAGATTATGCTTTTTTTTTGTAAATGAAACTAACTTTAAATACTAATTTATTTACTTTGTGTTAACTTTCAAGCAATCTGCGTCTGATAAAAGAGAAAACTATAGTAATAGCTCATGAAATAAATCTGTAATTCAGACCTTTATTATTACAAGGCATATTGTCTTTCTTTACTAAATTCCATTTTCGTAGTCATGTTTGAATGCAAAATACGGTTTTTTTCTACAGATATTTCAATCAATTCCGCAAATCCTGAAGATCACGCAAATATAGTACGTCCTGCAAAATTGGCGCAGCATACCGAGTTTACGTGATTATATACGTGACTATAAAAGAAATTGTAATTTGCAATATTAAATAATTGAAGAAATCTATAAAGTATCATATTATAACGCTACAAGATTAGACACAACAAATTAAGACATCAGAAAATAAGATATTTGAAACTGGTTTTCTAGTAACGGAATCTTCTGACTAATTAAATAAATAAATGAGTTTCGTTTTTTTTTGTATACTCTTCATCGACAAAGAAATTATTGATTGAAATAATTAATGCAATTAAAAAAAAAATTGAAGAAAAGATGTAATAACATTTCAAAATAAAACAAACCTATGAGAATAAGACATCTATTGTTCACTGTATTGTTGATTAAAATATGCGAAAATGTTAGAAAAATTAAGCCAACAAGAACGCTTTAACTAAATTTATGATTCGAGCACTACATGAGATCCTACCAATTAACAACTGATACTACAGAGGGTCAAACAAGAAACGAATCAACTAATGTCAAGAATTATAAACAGGGCTCGCAGCGTAAATAATCATTTCGCAATAAGTTCATAATTTCCATAGCACAATTACGAGAAGAACACGATAGAATCGATAATGGTGTTATAGTCTGCATTATCATTAACTTCATTATGTGCGATGATACAATCTTTATACATAGCAGTGTCAACGTTTGGCTAAACTCCAAAATGTCGTAGATAACCGGCCCCTGATGAGACGTCATTAAGAGCGACATTTCTTTGCGCCGATAAGCTATTCTTGTTCGAGTTTGTCAACAATGTTAATTTTATTACACCTATAAAAAAACCATCTTAATTTACAACTAAATGATATTAAAAGTTGTCGAGCGTGAATGGTAGGCCATAAATGTTTGGCCTTAGAAGGTGATGATTATCAATCACATAGAAAAAAAACGCTATCAACTTATGTGGTTGGAAAGTGACATAATATATTAATATAAATTATTTTCAGATATTGATTGATCATTGACAATAGAGTTTTAAATTTGTACAAAAGGAAATGTATTAAGAACTATATCATTGGGACCCGAAATATCAATTATATCTACAGCTTAAACCCTATGAAAGTAATTAATGATATGTTTACTCTTGCATTAATATGAATCCATCCATCAATCCATTCAAGCGAAAGACGTCCACTGCTGGACATAGGTCTCCCCAAAGATTTCCACGACGACCGGTCTTGCGCCACAGGCATCCAGTACATCCAAATCGGTTTACTAGCTTTTTAGTGACGTTCTTTCGAAAACGGAAAATATTTAATTGTATTATGTACACAATACAAAACAATGATTCGACGACTATATACCTCATTTAAAAGTTTACAGTTAAGTATGCTTTGTTGTGATTCTTAAATCATTGACTTCATTACAGACACGTTAAGAAGTTCTGTTAATGCTGATATTATTTTAAATATTACTGTTACAATAACAAAACAAAAACATTTCCAAGGTAACAAAAAACGATTTTACTTAACGAGATTTTTTACTTGATTTGCTAATAAGCAACCTCAAAATATTATCTTTTTATCTGTCTCTTTATTTTTTCTAAAATAAGGCACCATTTGTTAGAATCCAGTCTGTTGATAGTATTATTTTAGATGGGCATTTTCCTCTAATGTCCGAGACCCTCCTTCATAAACACTAAACCGGTTTCCATATAGGTATAGCATCACCTGGTTATTTAAAAAACCTACGTAATAGGATAACTGTTTTTTTTATTCCGTTAAACTAAAAAATTTCATAAATGGACGTATCGTGTGCTGTTACGTTTTCTAAATATTCTGTACAGTTTTTATAAGGAATCCGTTTTCTTTAATTTTTTTTTAGGTAACATATGATTTTATGCTGATAGTTAATTTGTGTTACGTTAAAATTTTCTGTTAATTATACATGGAAGACAGTATACCATGACTCAAGTTTGCGAAATAAAAAAAGGAATGAAAGAAAATATGCACATTGAAATTTGTATGACAAATTTACTACAGAAAATTAAAACATAATGCTTAGAACACCCTTAAAACCTTTTTCAATAATCTAGTTACAAGCATTTCAATACAATAACGTGTTTCCAATTTCTTACAGTTGAAAAAAAATGTATATGAGAAAAAAAAAACTTATAATATTTACTACCTATATAGATTAATTTATATATTCCATCCATCCATCCATTCAACCGATGGACATCCACTGCTGGACATAGGTCTCCCCCAAAGAGTCTTAAGCCACCCGCATCCAGCGGTTTCCCGCGACCTTCACCAGGTCGTCGGTTCTCTTCTTATTTATATATTGTTATTATATTTACTTTAAAATAATGCCTTTAATATTGTTCATTACTTGATAGTAATCGTTGGAAAATATTATAAAGGTCAGACATGTAAATCAAAACAATATAATATAACGTGCATAAGTAGATGTTTAGATAAGCTAACTCTACCAATAAAAGGTACACGCGTGACCAATAAAGTCTACCCAGTATAGGTGTACACTGTACAGTTTGTGCCCAAGTAGCGAAGAATCGATTGTTTTGGAAACAATAGCCGAACGTGAATCATCTTTGAAGGTGAATTTACACTTAACTGACATAATGATTGTCCATTCACGTCATTCTAAGACATTGTTAATTTTTGTTTAAGTGATTGTATTCATTTCTTATCTGCGTTTACGAATGTCAAAAGAAGACACATAGACTCAATGAATTTGGATTTAAGTTTAATAATTGATAATGCCATCTGCTAAAATCTTTTTAAAAACATCAACATAACTATCTTAGTTTTTTTACTATTTTTTTTATTATTAAAATTAAACTATCTGCGGACTCTGGGTCCACACCTTTTTTATATTGGAGATTTGATTCGACTTGCGTCGGAAAAAAATGCCTATAATAGCAATTCAAGCAGCTATGCAGAAAGTAATTCTCGCATATGTGAGCTTAAATCTACTTCTATTAATTTTTTTATATCTATATGTTAAATTCTTTTGTAGACACTTATTTTGTCACTATCTTAGTTTATAAGTAATTTAGTAATGGTATTTCTTATTTTACTGTAAGCTTATTGTATAAATTTGTTAAATATCGTATATACTAGTGATCCACCTATATTAATAAATAAAATTGAAGCGTCTGTTTGTAATGTTAATATTAATTTTCTTTATTAAATAGATATTATATTTATATAATTATAAAAGTATATAGATATAAATAGATATTGGTATGTAAGATACCAATAACAAAAATACATTTTTCAAAATTTTTGTCCGTCTGTTTGTTCAGGGTAATCTCCGGAACGGCTGATTGGATTTTAACGTTACTTTTTTTGGTAGATAGCTAAATTACTTCGGGTAACTTAGGGTACTTTTAATTTCCGAAAATTATTAGAGTTCCGCGTAAAAAAAATCCGATTCAATGCACAGTTTTACGGGCAAGTGCTTGAATTTATGAGAATAATTAGGGTTCCGTATAAAAAAATTTAAAACGCAGTGAAGAATATATAAAACGCGAGCGAAGCCGCGGGCACACAGCTAGTAGTAAATAAATAGATAAACTTGTACTTACTATGAATATTATTAGTAAGATCGAGTTGGTAGTGTAGATAAAGATAAACCTTATACTGCCTCAACTGTTGTCCAAGTTAAAGGTTTCCGGGTAATCTGATACTATAAAGCTCAAGAAATCCTCAATTTAAGGAGATAGGGGCAACACTAAAGAGGCTCAAAGAGCAATTCCATTCTAACATTCGCTATTCGGGATACTACAATAGGAATGTTTTCCTTCTAAATACACTGAATTGTTCTAAGAAAATGTATGGTTAACGATATGTATGTATTGCTCAAACATAACTACATATTTAATTACATAGATTTAAAAAAAATGTATTATTACTTCTATCGTTATACTAGTTACATGATACAGTGATATCAGCTACATTTATATCGTGCGCAAAATAGAAATAACTAGTTATTAGTAGGTATTTAAGTTAATTTATATATTAAAAACAACATGCACATTCCTTTTGAATAGGTAATTTGCAAATTTGATTGGATTTACCTAAATATAACAGTGTGAAATATATATTATAATTCGATGTAAGCAAATGCGGAAACAAAATATTAGCATAATCTTAAGATAGATAAAAATAAATAAGAGTAAACAAAGCATAAGTTATTTGCTTTCCAAACAATATAGGTAAGGTTTATTTGATTAGGAAATTGACTTAACCAGTCTAAGACCCATCAATGGTTCTATGCAAATAATTTCATTACGTACATAACTTATATAAACTATGGGAGGGGGGGGCTTTGTTTCCGTTTGTCTGTCACGGACGAGACTCCCGTGTAATGGTTTCGCCACACGTTTTTCTATAGAAGACAACGCGACGACGCGAGGCGAGAGCGAGCTGTGCGCAACCATATCTATAGTAAAATCGCGCTGGTGTTCAGACCCGCCTTCAGTGTGGCGAAACCATGAAGGCCTCTACTTCGCACAGTGTTTAATTCATGAGCGGCCATGTTAGCGCGCGGAATGTCCGCACGTGCTCTCGCATTCTTTAGTAGTTTCGAGCTAGACGCTCGATTCGTATTGTTTTTTATCATAATTTTGACTTGCCAATAGTATAACGATTATTGCATCTAAAGAAAAGATTAGCCGAGATAGTTATTTCAGCTAATAATATCATACGATTACATTTGTTTATTCAAATGGCAATATAAACATCTCGTTTTTATTATCTTCGGTATCTATTTCAAAAAAATACGACAAAATTGTTTTTTTTTTTTACATTTGTTTATTTAATGTATTTTTGGTGTTATTGTCAATTTCATACGATAATTATTAAAATTTCTTTAAACACTATTAAATACCAGAATCTACTTTAGACACTATATCTATCTATACTAATAAAGAAAATTGAAGTGTCTGTTTGTAATTACTTTTGTTTGTTTGTAATTTTTTTTTACTGAATAGATATGAATTATATACGATACCTATACCAAAAACACAATTTTTAAAATTTATGTCTGTCTGTCTTTTTACAACGGATAATCTCCGGAACGGCTGGACCGATTTTGACGGGACGTTTATTGGTAGATAGCTGAAGTTACTCTGGGTAACTTAGCGTATTTTTAATGTTCTAAAAATTTTAGGGTTCACGTAATAAAAACTCATAAAAATTTGATTAAGATCCGATTCAATGCAGTATATATGAGAAATATTTTTACTTTATCTTAGCACTAATTTTTTTTAGTAAAATAATTAGGGTTCCGTATAAAAAAATTAAAACGCAGTGAAGAATACATGACACGCGGGCGGGCGCAGCCGCGGGCACACAGCTAGTATTAGTATAAAAATGAATGATCAATATGTTTTTTTTGATTACTAATATTATGAAATATTTTACTACTTCCTATTTAATCATTTTAGGTTATTTAATGCACAAAAATTACAAGAATAGCAAATATTTGGTTTTTTTTTTAAATAATTTGATTAGTTCTAAAAACTCTTCTATAAAATGCAAGTTTACGCATTCTCGTAACATACCACACCCGAGATAAATACTGATTACATACAATCAGCACATAACATAGCAAATTTGCAATGTAAAAATACTATTAGAAAAGGATTTTCACTTCGTATTCGTATGCATTAAAGACTCCCAAGAGTGTAAATGTTTACATAATACATTTCAACAAACTTCTCCATGTTTGCGAAAGAATAGGTGGAAAAGCAATTTAGTGGAATCCTTCGGTACCTACTAAATTATTTCGCAACTTAAAATTAATAATCTTGTATGTACCATACTAAATTTCTTATGATTTATTAACATATAAAAAATGTGTTTTCCAAATCTTGTTTTAAACACTTCGGGCATATTTTTGTGATTGGCAACATTGCCCAACCTTGGTTCGGTAATGGTAATCGCTATCTGTTACGATACGTGATTCTGATAATATTCATTAATATTATGGACTTTCCCAAGTTTCATAGGCTTTTTGATGGGAAGGTTAAAAGTCAAACTACATGCTTTCCCTAAACAGGTTACAGTTTTAGTATGGGAATCAAGTATACCGAACATTCGGCCGAATAATCATTTTAGCGAGACCCATGATCGGCCTATCTCTATTGACCACATATAATATATTTTAAGTATGATATTTTTAAATACATATTTCATAAAAATGTATATTTTTTTATATTATACATTGAGCAAGTTCATTCACCGCAAACCATACAACCAAGATGATAAACAAATTTAATATTATTTTCCAAACAGGATCGGGTGACTCCCCAGACTTTTGTATACTAGCAGTAATCGTGAGGTCATTGTAGTCGCGCAAAGTGAGCAAACGATAATTACAGGCGTGGTGCGGCGGCGCTCGTCGTCAGAAACCAAACTTGGCCTCTCTCCAAAACGATACCATGACCATGCGGTACTATTGTAATAATGCACGTTTGTTTTTCATTAATATCACCGAATTATGTTGCTTTTACCATAATTTGTGGAATGGTATTGTATCAAAAATTTTGCTAATATTTTTTTTAACACAAATAAATATACATATGTAACTTACAAGTTATACGGCCAAGTTGTGTCACATGAACGAATAGAAACTTCATTAAATCAGACCATTTTATAATATATAAACTTTGCAAAATAAATTTGCGACATCAATCATTTATTGTCAGTTTAAAATGCAATATAAAAATTAAGGTGTTGGTTTTGTTTGTCTAGATAAATATTGATTCTGGATGTAAAAGAAGCATTGCTCATTATTAAATTATGCACTTTGTATGCTCTTAAAATAAACAACGCATAAAAGTACGAATGAGACAATGCAGAATTTAAACAAATGAAATATGAATGAATAAAATCATGACTTTGTCGGATGAGTATACCTATATTTTAAGATGTGCTTGCATATTATTAGGAAAAGTCATTATATTTACATAGAACTTACCTTATGATACGTGTCTTTCTGCCAATTTTTAATCTGTGCCATGACGTCATTAACGAGCCGATCTCGAACACTGAGGTGCAAATCTGACAGCCTTTCCGCTTCCACCATGCCGCCTTTCCATGCGGCTTCCATTGTACCGTATTCTGGCCCTAATTATAAAGAAAAACAACTTAGGTATAGTTGGAAAGAAACATAAACTAAGTGTCAATATATGTATTCTCTAAACTCTCTATGCGTATACTTTGGTTTCCGAAACTTCGTGATTTTTTATTAATTTATAAAAAGACTACATGAAAGTGTAACATCTAAGCACATAGTTTTTTTTAACAGTTCGACTATTCTAGTGATGTTAATGCACCTTAACCGGACTTAGTGATGAGTGCGAATGAAAAACCCAATTTGTGCAACCATTGTCCATTATCGTGAAATACCTTATGGCTTTTATAAATATAAGGTTATAAGTGTTCTGAGAATTAAAAAAAAACAAACAAAACAAAAATATATATACTGAATACTATTTAATTTATTAAAATAACTAAAACGGTTTGAAAAAAAAAAGAATTAAGTTTAGAACATAAAGGTTGTGTCCTATTTAAAATATATCTATAGAGTCGATTTCATAAAATTAATAAAAAACCAACGCTTAAGTCAAAGAAATACGTTCAGAATCTATAAACAAATTTCCGTGACATAATTAGAAACACGCGTCTCGTCTTCATAATATTTGTCATCATTGAAATGAGGAAGCAACAATTAATAAAATTGTATCAGCCACTGCATCTACTTAAGATGGATAATATTAAATATTATATTTTGTAAAAATTTAAACATACTAATTTTAAAACGCCAATTTACTTAGTTTAACTTATTAGTTTTGGCCATTTTTAAATATTGCGAATCTTGATTGCTATAAATATAATATGCTATAAAACCTCATATCTATGTACTGTTAAGGCAAATTACTAGTTGGGCCTAGTGGCAGGGTCTTACCCGCATATTAATAGTACGTCCCCTGTACGTCTGTGTCGTATTAAAGCAATAAATAGCGTATAAATCTAACGTTAAAGTATAAATTCCAAAGATTTAAAGTGACGTAAACGAGAGAATAATTTAAACATTGGCAATCAACTCACTAACGCACGTTCATATTATTATGACACTATTATTAATAAATAATTATTTATTTAGCTGAGGATATTAGAGTAACCTGCATTTTTAAAATAATTTAAACTTTTAACAATAGACATAAAAGTTATAGCATCATTGAAATAAATGAAAATTAGATAGGTAATACATTAATTTATTTTAGGCATTACCTAAGCCTAAACATCTAAACTTAAACGTCGCGTGTAGGTTTACAAGAAAACAGAACTGAACTGTGGTTTGTCTTAGTCTAAACATATAAAAACTACTGCCTTTTGAAGTTACACGTCTTTAGGCTCGTTAGAGGAAAATGATGAGAGTAAATTTTTACGATGCGCTATCACACCGTCACGAAAAATCACCACCCTGAAGTTAGCTGTAAACGTTTTACTTTTTATCTATTATTACGTCAAAGAAGTATAACTTCTAACGTGCGTACATAAGTACAACCACACTTTTTAACACTAAAGCTCATTAATATGTACCTAAACATTGATATAAAATGACCAAAAGAAAATTTAAAAAAAAATTTTGAAATCTTAATTTTCGTCCGAATTACTAAAGTCGACTGTAAATAAAATCGATATTAAATTAAGATAACGAATTCATTTTATACGCGTCATAAAACATGTTAGCTTCATTATGAGGTAATTTAGGGGGGATCCTTAACCTATGCGATCATAATATGTCACTTTGGATAGTGAACGACATATGTAGGTTTATTTAAATAATATATCTTTATTACTAAAAAACATCTCTCAATTTTTGCTTATTTTGTGATATAGGTATGCTAAATGAATGGTTGTATCTTGTTTATTTATTTGTGTATCGTAAACGGTTATTAAAACCCAAACCAACTATCGAAATGTCTACGGAATCTATTGATTTTTAATTTAAAAAAATATAAGCTATATAATATTTAGGGTCTATAGAAGAGAAAAAGATATTATATGAACAATTTAATTAGCCCGCATTTATAAATAATTTAAAAGTATGTGTGTATAATAATTCAAAGTTTATATATAGACACTTATTGAGTTGTACATTTTGATTCTAGCACTAATTAATAATCCTTCATTGGATTGTTTAATATTAACTTCTTTTATAAACTTTTTTTTAATTTGCAATTCACTCGTAACTATTTAAAATGTGTGTTTTTGTATTTGTAATGTATATATTTACTATCCAACAATAAAAATTTCTTTCTTTCTTTCTTAAATAACACAACCTTACACAATAATTAGTTGTATAATTAAAATAAACTACCAATTATGCCACATTCTAAAATATGAACATATTTACCTAATTTAATTCTTTCTAATTAAGTACTAATCCAATTTTATTCACCAATTAATTCTCTAATAATAAGATTATTTAGATTTAATAACCACCATAAACATATAACTATGTAAACTCAACTCAACTATTTTCGTAAGTGCATATTTCATAATAATTACTTATAATATGTGTGGCGATTATATTCGATGTGCCACATCACTATGAACGAGGGACGGCACTATGGCGTCCCTGGTATGACATTCAATGTTCTGGTAAAAGAGATATCTAGTTGTTGTGTTTTGGTATTTGTAATTATATTGTTCTGTCTACATTAAGTTATACTAATTAGTGCTACAATAAATAAGTGGAGTGAATAAAACTCTTTCATTTCCCACATTGGTGACCGCGACGTAAAATGGACAAAATTGTTTGACAATTCATAAAAACAATTTCTTGTGTGACTGTGTTTTCTTGTTGTTTTGTGAACATAAATGTTTTTAAACTACATACTTATTATTTAAAACTATCATTAAACAGTGTTCTAAGACTATTACCGTGTAAAACTTTTTGTTATTTTTTTTTTTTGTTACAAAAAGACTGACTTTTTCTTACCCATTGTTTCATCATATTGCACCTATAACTAGCTAGCTAAACAACATGTCAGACGTAGAACAACAACTGGCTGCTCTGCAGGAACAAAACAATCAGTTAGTCAGCCAAATGCAACAACTTTTAAATATCACAAAAAACCGCTGCAAGAGCAAAATGCAAGTTTACAAGCACAAGTGGCTACAATCCTGAATAGCGAGGCAGAGCATAATGTAACTAATAACCCTACAGGCAATGACAATACTAAGATATTTAAGGTAGCTGCCAAACTCCCTCCATTCTGGACGGATAGACCTGCAATTTGGTTTGCTCAGGTCGAGTCACAATTCTCAATTGCTGGTATTACCACAGAACAAACCAAATATGATTATGTTGTTGCCCAACTTGATGCTAGAGTTATTGGAGAAGTAGAAGATATTATTACCAAACCTCCGGAGCAAAATAAATATAGCAAGTTAAAATCAGAATTAATAAAAAGATTATCCAGCTCCGAAGAGAAAAGAGTGCGTCAGCTAATAAGTGATGAGGAATTAGGGGAGAGGAAGCCATCACAATTCCTCAGACACCTACGCTCCTTGGCCGGAACCACAAACAGTGATGAAAATCTGCTTCGTCAACTATGGTTACGCCGGCTCCCACAACAATTGCAGGCAATACTAGCAGCTCAAGCGGAACTCGACTTGGACAAAGTGGCTGAATTAGCAGACAAGATATTAGAGGTATCACCAGCTATAGCCACCCCTTCATTGAGACTGCCGGCAGTATACAGCACAGAAAATATAACTGCACGTCTTGATGAGTTGGCAAGGCAAGTTGCTGCCCTAACTGCACATCGCAGCAGGAGCAAGTTCAGAAGGCAACCAAGCCACCATCGGCATCACTCTAAATCACCAGCAGTAATGTGTTGGTACCATAAAAGATTTCGAGAAAAAGCCACTAAGTGCAACGCTCCATGCGCCTGGAAGACGTCGGAAAACCAGCAAGGTGGTCAGTAGCGTCGGCAACTGACTGCTTCCTCCAAAGTCGCCGACTGTTCGTTACTGAACTGGTATCTCGCCGCAGATTCTTGGTGGATACTGGTTCTGACCTATCATGTTACCCGTACCGGTGGCTCTCATCACGACCACAGTCTTCCGACTATGTACTGCACGCGGCCAATGGTAGCAATATTCGTACCTTTGGAACAATAAAAATAAGCCTTAATTTAGGACTACGCAGAGAATTTTCTTGGAATTTTATAATAGCAGATGTATGCACAGCTATCATCGGTGCCGACCTTCTTGCTTACTACCATCTATTACCTGACTGCGCAGGTAAACGCTTACTAGATGGACACACCGGATTGCACTGCAGTGCCACTTTTGCAGACACAGAGCAAGCAAGTGTTAAAGTGGTAACATGCAACGTTTCGAGCATATCGCTATCTAACATTATTTCTGAATTTACTGACTTGACTAGGCCTCCCGGCTTACCAAGAGAAATAAAGCATGATACAACTCATCGCATAGCAACAACGGACGGACCACCGGTGTCATGCCGACCTCGACGTCTCGCACCGAATAAATTAATAGCAGCCAAGAAAATATTTGAGGAAATGGTACAGTGTGGTACAGCTCGACTTTCAAAAAGCGCCTGGTCGTCACCCCTGCATATGGCTACGAAAAAAGATACTACATGGCGTCCTTGCGGGGATTACCGAGCACTCAATGCACGCACAATCCCTGACCGTTATCCTGTCCGCCATATCGGTGACGTATGTCATAACATTGCTGGCTCTACTATATTTAGTACGCTGGACCTGGTTAAAGCCTACCAGCAGATTCCAATAGAACCCGAGGATATCAACAAGACAGCCATAATCACCCCTTTTGGTCTTTATGATTTTCCATTTATGACGTTTGGTCTCAGAAACGCCGGCCAAACGTTCCAACGTTTTATGGACCAAGTCGTTGCGGGGCTAGATTTCTGTTTTGCTTATATTGATGACATTCTCGTGTACTCTCGTGATGAAGCTCAGCATGCTGACCATCTACGCCAACTATTCCAACGACTCCGTAAATATGGCGTAGTTATAAACCCAGCAAAGTGTGTAGTTGGTGCTACAGAAGTCACATTTCTTGGTTGCCACATTAGCGCCGATGGGACACGACCTCCAGACGACCGTATACAAGCGCTGGTAGATTTTCCCCCACCTAAGACAGTCCAAGGATTACGTCGTTTCCTAGGAATGATTAATTTCTACCGTCGATTTCTACCAAATACAGCACAACAGCAGGCACCATTAAATAATGCCATCGTTGAAGCCGACGGAAGAAAAGGTACGCCGATACACTGGACACCGGAACTTTTAGAAGCATTTGATACCTGCAAACGCAGTTTATCTTCTGCAACTATGTTAGCACATCCAATCAGCGATGCTCCATTAGGATTATTTACAGACGCATCAAACGCCCATATAGGAGCATGTCTACAACAACGGGTAAATAATAATTGGAAGCCAATTGGATTTTTCAGTAAGAAGCTCTCGACTCGTCAATCCGAATGGCCCGCTTACTACAGAGAACTACTCGCGATGTATGAGAGCGTGCAACACTATCGACACATTCTCGAAGCACAACACGTGACTATCTATACGGACCATAAACCATTGATATATGCTTTTACACAACGCCGTGAGCGTCTCCCGCCAGCTCAGCTAAATCAACTATCATTCATCTCGCAATTTACTACTGATGTGGTTTACATCAGAGGCGAAGACAATATAGTCGCAGACGCAATGTCACGTATTGAAGCCGTTTCGTTGGAAGCCGATTTCACTGATATCTCTATAGCTCAGGAACACGACGACGAACTGCAGGCGATTCTTAATAACGAAACAGTGACCTCCCTCACGCTCAAAAAGCTCGATGTTCCAGGAATCAACTGTAAATTAATCTGTGATTCTTCAACGGGAAAACCGCGCCCTTATATACCTCCACCACTCCGCAGAAAGGTGTTCAATAGGTTACACAACCTTAGTCACCCTGGAGTCAAAGCCACTTGCCGTCTTGTGACAGATCGTTTCGTATGGCCAAATATTAACAAAGACTGCCGCGAATGGGCACGTACCTGTATTCCATGTCAACGAAACAAGATCTCCAGACACGGAAAAACACCACTTGGTCATTTTTCTAACCTGACAGCGAGGCTTAAACATGTACACATCGACATAATTGGCCCGCTGCCACCCTGTGGCGGTTACCGGTATTGCCTGACTGCAGTTGACCGCTACACACGTTGGCCAGAGGTTTGGCCTATGGAAGGCATCAGCGCCGAAGAAGTCGCCGACACATTTATATCTGGCTGGATAGGCCGATTTGGCGTTCCTACAGTTATCACAACGGACCAGGGACGGCAGTTCGAATCGGACCTTTTCCGTAGACTCCTTCAATGCTGCGCTATCACCAGAAAACGAACTACCAGTTATCATCCATGTGCCAACGGAATGGTCGAACGACTTCACAGACAACTTAAAGCCGCACTTACTTGCCATGAAGAGTCGTGGATTAAAGCGCTACCACTAGTCCTCCTCGGTATAAGAACTGCCCCAAAAGAAGACTTGAAAACTTCTACGGCGGAGCTATTGTACGGAGAGACACTACGGTTGCCTGGGGAACTAATATCACCATCACTTACAGATAGTCGTATAGAAGATCCCACAGATTTCGTGCATAGATTTAGGCAACAAATGTTCAGAATTCGACCGGTTCCAGGTACACGTCATAATAAACCTGGAACATTCGTATTCAAGGAGTTGTCAACGTCAACTCACGCTTTCTTACGTGATGACACAATTCGACGACCTTTAACTCCACCATATTCTGGACCACATCGCATAGTAGAATTAAAACCAAAGACTATAGTACTGGACATAAATGGAAGAAGTACAGAAGTCAGTCTGGACAGAATAAAGCCGGCTCATCTGGAACCTGAACCTACAGCACCATCAGAAATAAATATTCCACAAATATCAAATGAACAACGACCAACAACGCCATTACCTGAAAATCCTCAGCCAACTCCAAGTATACAATCAAAACCAAACTACATTACTAGATCAGGCCGCACAGTTCGTTTCGCTGTGCCATTTGATTTGTAAATTTTAATTAATTTAGTAGTAGCTTAATTTCTCCGTAGGGGGGTGGTGTGGCGATTATATTCGATGTGCCACATCACTATGAACGAGGGACGGCACTATGGCGTCCCTGGTATGACATTCAATGTTCTGGTAAAAGAGATATCTAGTTGTTGTGTTTTGGTATTTGTAATTATATTGTTCTGTCTACATTAAGTTATACTAATTAGTGCTACAATAAATAAGTGGAGTGAATAAAACTCTTTCATTTCCCACATATGTAATAATCTATAATGATGTAACAGCTTACAGCGAAGACATACATTAACCAGATTCGAATTCCATTCGAAATTCAAATAGCACCACCACCTTATAACGAAACTTTCGATTTTCAAATCTACCAACGATCCGTTTTCGGGCACGTACGCGTTACGCGCGCGCACCTCTATCCTAATTCGAATATCGAATTCGCGGCTGTGAACCGAATGCTTGATTGTTATTATCGAATCGCATCGATCCTCCGAATTCACAATTAACTTTCCATTTCATTATCGTTTATTTTTAATTCTAATAGCATTTCCTTGCAAAATTTAAATAGAATGATTTTAAAAAGTGAATGTTATTCTTTTGTTTATTACTAAAGCTGTTTGTGAATCATTTGATGCAACTTTAGTAGCTCGAGGCTGTTAACAATAGACTTATACGACTACATATATTGACTGCAAAATGTATCATTTATGTGCAAAAATAAATGCCTATCGTGTAATCTCTCTGGTATTCGTAGACTGATATATTTATCTTTGATTTATATTATCGACTTATATTGATTATAATTTCAATGGCAGCTTTAATCTAAAGTCGCAATCGGTTACCTAAATTGTATTTTTATCCGAGTAACCCACTTTATTAAGGTTTTTAATGTTTAGTTTCGCACTTTTATAGCCGAAAATAAATGTTATGTATTCTTACTCTGTGGTAGTGTTCTAAAACTAAACTAAAGCATTTAAACTCCTTTGGTATATTTCTTTTATCTGTCATTCGATTAAATTCTTATTCTAATCTAAGTGATTATCGCTTTGATAATAATCTTACTCGATTTTGAAAGACAATTTTGCTTCTTTACTAGTGTTACCTATACAGAAGAGATTATAAATTATTGAAGTATACTTAAGAATATCTATGTAACAAAAATAATATTGCACATTTTTTACTATGAATATACCCAACGATTTAAGTTGGACTTTTTTAATGGAAAATAATGGAAAGAAAGTGCCTCGTCAAATAGTTGGTAGAAAGCTAGTAAATAAAAAATGAAATAGCTCAATTACACAATACGATTATCTAGCGTTATGTTGTTAAGACGTAAGCGGTGTTTGCATCACGTTATCCGAAGAGGCCGAACGCGAACGCATAAAACGTATATAAAGACAGGCATGCAGTCCAGCTGGTTGCGACACTTCCCGCCGCATAGCAAACATGCACTTCCCGGTATCGAACTGGTATCAACACTGGATGAAGTCTATCGTGTGTAAATATTATGGAAAGTAACAGCGTTTATGCATATAAATATACTCGAATCGTAGAAAGCGAAGGAACTAGAATCCGTATCCAGTGATTTGTAAAAAGTTCTCTCACCATCTTATAATACCAGTTTTATTCATTTTAGTGTGTATGCTTATATTGCAAAAGTGCCAAATACTCATTATGAGCAGGAGAATCGTTCCAGCTTGCATGAAACTAAAGTTTGTGACTTTATGACACTTGTGACTGTTATTTTTCAGCAAGGTTCAATCAATTCACCTCTAGTTTCTATAATTTCCGAAAAATTACTATATAATAAACGAATGCCTGCTTCTTTAAACCTTCAGAAACTACAGGTCAATCTGGACATAGGTCTCCCCCAAAGATCTCCACGACAACCGGCAATAGCATCCTCTGAGAGTACTACAAACGCCTGACTGCGATCGCCAACCCGGCCACCATGCGTAGAGATTATGGCACCCCCCCCCCTCACATGAACGACACACTAAGAATCAAAAAGTAATCATAATATGTTTTCACTGTAAATAAAGAGCGCTTCTTACCCTTTTCAATAAGGTCATTCCATTTTTTGGCCCACCCTCGTAGGCTTTTTGCGTATGCTTTCTCTATGTCCGCTCTCTCTTGCACTAGAGCTTGTAGTTCACCGCATAGTCTGTGTCCGTCGTCGACTCGTTTAGTTGTTCGCTTGTAGTTACCAGGCTCCCAGAAGGAGTCTGAAGTTGTAGTGAGCAGCGCCTGCTCATCGCTGTGATGCGACATGGCGGTGCGACACTCACACACCGCCCCTCTGTAACAACGATTACAAAAATTATTATATATATATTCATAAATATCACTTAATAAATAATTAGTAATTTTTGTTATGATTAAATCTAAATTTTATTTTTATTTTATATAAATAATTATCAAAATAAAAGTTTCGTATCATCAAATATATAACAAATACAAATTATTATTGTTTAACCATATATTTCGTCAAGTTATAACTAAGGCTTTTTATAATAAACTCTTAATACGATGTTTTCGATAAAAAAAAATTCTTATCTAAAATCTTGCAATTGTTCACTAACCTACTTTACGATGAAATGGATTACTATAATTAGTTTTATTATTTAATTTAGTAAGTTTATATATTGATTTATTTTAAAAGTAAGAAAACACCGACAAATACAAAAACCAATCGTTGGAAATTTCTCAAATATTTTACTGAATTTTTTATACTTTCACACCAAAAACCTAATTTTATATATATTTTTACTTATAAAACTTTCAAAATAAGGACGCACTGAAAATTATGCTACCTCAAACATGATGCCCGCCCTAGGCTTAAATCCAGCACTGTTTGTTACACAAATGAAATAGCGAGTTATGTTGACAAAAAAATTGTTTCTAAAAGAATTTATTAGCATACACCTTGTACATGTACCTTACAAACTGCCAGAGAAAGAAACAATCGATAATAAAATAATTATGTATTATAAAAAAGGTTAATTTTAATGACCCTTTTCTGGAAATCATAAATTTTAATGATAATATTATAACTTCTACAGTAAATAGGTGGTACTATTTAACTTATTCTATGAATACCATTTATTTGTCACTTATGAATAGTATTTAAATAATGCAGGTGTTTGGTAAATTAAGACCTTCGATGCCTTTCGAAAATAGAATCGAACCGTGCTTATAGCGATATAGAAATAGGAGCGGTAGAACGTTATGGCAAATTATCTGAAGCCCTTTCATTACTACTTATACCATTGTATGTAAATTACACGTATCGGAAAACCTACACGAAGTTAAAATTATGCTGTACATCAGAAAGGTCTCCGTTTCTAAAGTATTGCTTCTGTGTGATGGATGCCATTTTTATTTCTCCTCCGAATTTATACTTTTATATAACTACCAGCTGAATGACCGCGACTGCGCCCGCGTTTCATATATTCTTCACAGCATTTTAATTTTTTTTATACGCTACCCTAATTTTTTTTAGTACCTTAGTTTTTTTTAGTTTATCTTAATAAAGTAAAAATATTTCTCATAAATTCAAGAACTTGCTCGCAAAACTGCATTGATTCAGAATTTATTCAATTTTTTATGAGTTTTATTTTTTTTATAGGAAACCTTAAGTTTTTTCGTACATTACAAGTACCCTAAGTTGCCCGGAGTAACTTAAGCAGCTATCTACCAAAAAGTCCCGTCAATATCTATCCAGCTTTTCCGGAGATTACCCGGAACAAACAGACAGACAGACAAAAACTTTAAGAATTGTATTTTTGGTATAGGTATCGTATATAATGTACATTCACATATATTTAGATAAAAATAATAATTTTAACATCACAAACAGACACTTCACTTTTATTTATTAATATAAATATGCAAAGGTAAAAAAAAACAGTTTAAAAAAAATATCTCATTTGTTTATTAACCGATTTTCTTCATTTCTTTCAGTAGTAAATTGATCAGATTTAGTTTTTGCAAGTTAACGGGTGAACACAGGTAGATCTATATAATTATTTCTATTTAATAATTTTAGTACCTAATTATTTATATGATTTAATTTATGAATATATTTAAGCAGAGATGAAATAACTACACCACCCACATTTGACCGAACTTAGTTCCGTCCCAGATGTGACAGGAGCCGAGCCTGTCGCCATACGGTCACAAATTCTAGACTCCGGGATGATACTGAGCAGAAAAACCCAATATCACTTGACCCGACCCGGGGATCGAAGCCGATACCTCAGAACTGCGCCACCGAGGCAAGTCCATGCAAGCAAGCAACCATTAATGTCCGTAAAAAAATGATACTCAAATATGGAAACATTTTATATGGCAACCCTGGTTATTCATATTATTATTATTATTACTATGATGAAACGTTACCTTATTAACAATTACTTCACCATACAAAAATGTTAATTTAAAATTACAATATATTACATACATACATAATTATAATATATACAGGCCTGGTGTTGAATTCAAACACTATATTTATGGGATGGCATTTATGCTAATATTAGAATGATGTCAAGATGACCTAAGCGTTATAGTATACTACAGCTGATATTAAATAGGTAAACAATCTATCTATGCTCACCGAGGATCACATTGAATTCAAGGTGAAATCATCTGTATTTTTGGTAATATCACTGAACACTTCGTCCAAAACACAAAATAAACAAAATTACCTAATAATTTCCTCATTACATTCCATACAATACCATACTAAAAAAAACAGTACAGAATCGAAGCTGGAAAAAGACATTCACAGACTAACATTAAAGTTTTGGTAAACTGCAAGTTAACATATAACATAATAATTGACTAGTGACGTAGGATAAAATTTATACGAGACTAGCGGCCCGCTCCGGCTTCGCACGGATAATAGAAATTTCTAATAAAACAAGCTCGCCGATAGTGGGGCTTTCCAAAGGTGAATTGAATAAATATTAATTGAATACTTAATTTTAAAAATACGTACGGTTACATAGTTTTTGAGTTTATATATAGTAAACCAAAATACATTTTTTTACACCTTTATTTAATAGTATGGATAATGGATATAGTAAGTTGGGAAATAGAGTATGATACTGAATTTTTATATGACACATTTTACGCATAATTATTATGTAAAAGTATACTCACAAACTGGTAATAATATACGAGTATATATATATATTCACTCAAGAAGCACGTGAAAATTTGATTAACATCATAATATACATAAATGTATGGAGATAAGATATATATATATATATATATCTCATATATACTTACATTACTCGGCAGATAATAATGAGCATAGATACAAAAATTTGGCTGCTAACATTCGCGAACAAGTTCGAAGTCCGATAGATTTGTCATGTTTATTAGAAGTCATAAGGAACGAACGAGACAGGAAAAATAAAGGTATGCATATATTTTTTTCAATTGTGACCTTTATTTGATATGACAAAACACTATTAAATATTTTGTTGTTGGTATGTTTTCATTATGTAAATATTATTTCATAACATCTAACCGCGAACAGAATACCTTTGACGCTGATAACCTTCAAATAATTACATAATATTCATGATACACTTTTAACTAGATAATGGAATTTGAGAACGACATCTTAAGAGAAAACCCCAAGAATTGATTATTATACAAAATGCGGCACATACATACAAATGTTGCAATATGCGATCTGCAATCTGTTTTACCTATTGAAATCCGAAAGTTCTTTAAAGTGTTAGATCAATGTCAGAAAAAGCAAATATATTTTTGTTTGATTTCAATCTTAATTGTTAAGATTCGATAATGAAACCTGCCGTAAACCGACAATAAACTATCTTGACTGGAATTCACAGCATACGATTCAAATTCTTACCAGTTTAAGAAAAAAAAAGTTGAAAAAACGTATATACCTTAAATATTGTAAGACATGATGCAATTTTCCTTTACACTTCCTGCGTCTATAAATCACTTTAGTCATATTAATAAACTAGATTGAAGACAACAGGTCCTAGTGGCTCGGTCGCGCAATATGAATCACATGCGTTCCGAGATGTCGGATTCCTCCCACGGTCGTCTCACGCTAACATGATAACGAGTGGTAAACAAACAACGCTACTCTATTCACAGATGAGGAGGATGCGCGAACGTAATATTCACTCTTAATGTTTTTTATAGCGACAATCAATTCCATTCGGTCAAAGATCAGATGCGAGTTTAATTAAATGATATTTCTGTGGAAACAGGTGTGCTTTAGTAATAAGGAAACGTTTAAAAAGTTCAAAGAAGAACAACAACCATAATTATTTAAATAGTCGAATCTACTACAGAACATATTATTTTTACAGTATTTAAAGTTAAGAAAAGCGAGAAGTATTATTCCAATGTATAAATAAGATAGAGGACATTTTTAAGTCCACCCGCGTTCCATAGTTCCTCTATCACGTTTCTACAATCAATGTGTTCTGCTCACCATAACGTATGGTGCCGAGACACGGACGCTCACAGTTGAGGCTGTGCACAAAATACAGGTCGCACAGAGAGCCATGGAGCATATCATGCTTAGTATTAGATTACATGATCGAATGAGAAATGTCGAGATCCGACGTCGCGCTAAGGTCCGCGACGTTGGTAAGATAATCACGAAACTGAAATGGGGTTGAGCAGGACGTAAGGTAGTCAGAGAGATGGCAGGTGGACTAAAACGTTGACAGAGTGGTGGCCACGTGGCTATAAAAGGGGAATCGGGTGGCCACCAGCCCATTGGGTGGACGATATAGTAAAAACCGCGTGTCAAACCTAGATAAGGCTAGCTCAGGACCGAAACTAGTGGCGTACAAGAAGAGATGCTTATGCTCAACAGTGTACGATAATTAGCTGATGATGGTGATGATGAGAGATAATAACTTAGTTTACGTAATTTTTACTAATGTCACTTCATCACATTCCACATTCCGCAATATTACATGCAAAACCCATTAGCGACATAAGAATGATATGCTAATATGAAAATATTACTAGTGGCACAGATTATGAAAGCAGTAAAGATAACGGTAAATATAGTAACATAATTGCAAAAAGGTTTCGAGTTGGCTTCATACAGCAAAATCATGATGATTGTGACATCACAGAAAAACACATCATTAACTAAGCCGTCATTTTGATGGCCTCCCTCATAGATCATATGAGCTTAAAAGAGAATGATTTCATTAACTGATACAGCTAATTTCACAGGATAAAGATATCACATTAAAATGTAGGTAAAAACTAAGCTAACATGACAGTTTTATAAACGAATATACGTGTCAAGGAAAATCACAAAAGTATGTGTGACGAAGGACCTTGAAATATTACAGAGTATAAAGACAAAATTCTACAGAAAAAACCACTAATTATTAATCGTATATATTATCCAAAAGATATATTTAAAAAACACACACTTTCAATATAGTTAGAAACACAATTATGAGCAATGATGACACTACGAAAAAAAGAATTAATTGATTAAATAGACACAGGAACTTGTCTTGCATGTAAAGGTAAATAACTATGGCGACGTGATCACTTTATAACGAACGTTTTAAAATGAGAGATTTGGCGTAACCGATCATAAAAAAAACTCGCAAAGTTTTAATACATTTGATAAAATTAATTTGTAATAAATCTGAACTCTAGGTAGGTATGTCGGAATTAGAGAAAAATTTAATAGTTTCAAGTACTATCAGAATATGTGTCGGTCGACCTTGTAAGAGAAGTTGATTCATACAAGTTAACAAACGTAGTTTCACACGAACGGTATTGTGTTGGCTAATTGCGCTGCGACGTATGAAGGAGTACAATCATCGAATAATATCTCTCAGACAAATGTCGTCCGTCGTCCATTAATTACGTGTTCTGTTTTAGCAACTTTTTTAACACCCCCTTCCCCTGGTAAATATACATGATGATATTTTAGACTAACCCTTACCTACCCAAAATCTTGTGTAATGTTTTGATACAAATTATCTTTAGTAATTGGTATCTAAGTATTGGTATAAACTAATTTAATTCTGGAAAGTTTTGAAACTCGCCAAATTTTCAGTTTAGATATCGCACGTTCAACGATTTACTAAAATCCTTTTCAATTCCAGGTTGTTTTTTAATTGTTAATCGTTAAATTAATAAATATAGTTACTAGCTGAACTCAGCGATTATGCCAGCGTAGTTTCCGTCCCCGTGGGATTTTAGGAATAAAAACTATCCTATGTCACTCTCGGGATATAAAGCTATCTCCATCCTAAATTTCATCCAAATCGCTCCAGTAGTTTTAAGTTTACATACAAAAATACAAATCTTTCCTCTTTATAATATTAGCATAGATTAAGAAGTACTAAATAAGTATTTTTAACATTGTCATTTTAAGTACAAATCGTATCTTATTCCAACAATAATTATTATGTCACTAATTACATTCATTAAAGGAATTTAAGTTCAAGAGCTATTTTCTTTAGTAATTTATGTATATTAGACAAAACATGCATTTCAATAGAATATTAGTAATATTACTCTATAAATACTTAGTTGAACTAAGCCTGCCTCGGTGGCGCAGTTGTATTACAGTATGACTGTCGTTCTGAGGTCCCGGGTTCGATCCCCGGGTCGGGTAAAGTGATATTGGGTTTCTCTACTCAGTTTCATACCGGAGTTTGGAATTTGTGCCCGATATGGCGACAGGCTCGCCCCCCGTCACATCTGGGACGGAACTAAGCTCGGCGAAATGTGGGGGTGGTGTAGTTCGCTATTTCACCTCTGCCTAACCCTTCGGGGATAACAGGCGTGAGCTTATGTTATGTTATGTTAAATACTTAGCTGAATAAAATAAGAGTGGGCGATAGGTGAGAAATAAAATTATTTAACATAGATATTTAAAGTTGTTATAAAGTTAAATTCTAAAAGAAGGTAAAGTAACATAAAGCTATATATTATGGTATAAATTTATTAACAATTTACCATTAAATAATACTATTCTATCCGTATGCTTTTCATATGTTCATAAACAAAGTAACAGACATGTGTTAAAACCATAAAACGATTTCCCATGGGAGGAACCATGATGAACTCGACTAAGAAATGGGCTCATACTTTCTCTTTCGCGTATATACATGTGAAAGAGATAGTTGCTTACAGATGTCAGTTGTTTATGATAGTACAACTCTCCTAACACTGAACAAGGAATCTATACTTGTTTAACAAAGCACATCCGTAACTTTCAGTACCTAGATACTGAAACTTTTCTGGAATATTTCATATAAAAAAATAATGTAAATTGAAATATGTCCATCTAATTAAAATATTTTATTTGCAAGTATTTTTTTATTGATTTCTACGGGTATTTTTAGACATAGTCAAAAGAGTGTCTCTTTGAAATAAACACAGTATTGAATTATAATAGCACCTTGGATATTACAATAATAACAATGCACCTTAAGACAATAAAGTACCTAACATAATGATGTCATATATGTAACCTTTATGTTATAATATTTTATTATTACTTAGGAGTTAATTAGAATCATATAACTGCTTATTCAATTAAACAGTCATAATTTCATGAATGTGGGAGTTACTTATAACTCTGCCTTGACACGTAGGAAAATCAATGGAAAGGACACGGAGAATACAATTATGGCATCGAAATTATTATCATAGTTTTTGTTAATTCATTTAAAATATTATTGATTTATAAGTATATAGACATAGCAAATACCTTTTTTTTTTTTTTTTTTTTGACGGGGGGAAATGCATTTACGCACTACCCTTATCTATTGTATTTGGAGGATCTAGTCCCCCAAATACAATATATAAGGGGGCACGGAGTGACGAGCTCCGCACCAGTGTGGGACTCACCCAGACATAGCAAATACCTAACAATACTATGTGTGAAGTATTTGGTATGGCGATAGTAAAATTATGTTAGATAATCAAATGCAACATTCTCACGTAGTGGCATGAATAAATTCATCACTTACAAGTTACAATGGACGTTAACTCATTTAATATGAAATAAATAATACGTTTAAAACGTCTCGCACAGCTACTACAAACATTGGATCCTAACCACTTTGGTATACATTTATTATGCATACTAAGGTGCTCGTAATAAACCACATTGTTTTAGGTCATACAAGTAATCACTTATACCCTAATATAGTCAAACAAGTGTGGGATTTTGAGATATTGCTGACAGTCAAATTTTTAAAAAATGCTTTGATTCGGACAGTCTTTATATAGAAAATAAAGACCTTAAACAGTGATGGCGAATAAATAAATTAGTATTATTTAGCATACCTAAAATTAAAATGAAACTAGTAGTAGACAACCCTATAAATAGATCCCCCACATCATAAATAATGTTAAATATCAGTAATAATTCTTCGATACTGGTATATAAATAGAGTCCAGCCTGCAAATAAACTTCAGAAATGTACTTTGTAAATCAAATAATCCCACACGTTCACTATAGGAGCAATCAGACGAAAAGGCGTCTAGCGAACAGGTTTGTTACAAGTGGGAAATCTGAAGCGGACAACAAATGAAGCTGTGTCGTCTATACAAATGTCAAACATGACGTCAGAAACAGCATTATTCTGGATAGTATTATATTATTTAATATTATGTTACCAACGGATGCTTCACAATAGAAATTTCTATATATTTTCGTGTTAATTAATTAATATTCTTATTAATATATCTGATACACGCTTTTTAACATATTTGGTATGGGAACCTTATTCAGAATAAGTAAAACGTCACGAACGGAAGTTTCAAAGTCACCGGAAGTGCAAATGGAGCGGAACATTTATTTAAATAATATAAATACTACTACTTATATACCATTCTGAAAAAGTTTTACATTGAGTAAAGTTACATAATTAATTATATTATACAGCCATGTTTTATTATTAATTTTATATTATAATTAACGCGTACGAAGATATATGTATATGGAAATAAAAAAAACTATGGTCATTAAAGAAAACCTTTCTGTTTACAATATCACACAGATCGTATATCCTTCACGTGGGTCGTATAACATGGCGTGTTTAATTCTTATATAGAAGAGGTGTATTTTTAAACTTTTTATTGAACTTAGGAAAAAACACACACTATTTACTTGAAGTTCCTAAATAGGCTAAAAATGAATGGACACCATATCGTGAATGTTTGCATAAATTAAGGGAGGATTTTCGTTGAGAGAGAGAGAGAGAGAGAGAACCCATTTAAATTTGAATCGCGGATGATAGTGATCACAATCATTGAAATCTATTACTTAATTTTAACATAACATTTATCATTATTTCAGGATACTCAAGAACGTATATAGAAATACTCAAAAATCATGTCTAAATATCCATATAATGAATGTTGTATACTATTATTCCTGTAATTTAAAAGTTGTAAATATCACGTACGTTTGTTTAAACAAGAACTTTACATAACCCTATTGTTCGGAAAATAAACTTATAAATATCAATCGATCAAATGAAGGGAAATAACAAGGTTTAGTAGAATCGAGAGTGGAATTAGAGAACGTATCAGTTACGGCCGTGCGTTTATATACAATTGCGTTTTCCCGGCGGAAGCGAACTGAACATAACAATATTGCCGATTAAAGTACTCAAGTAAGATAGAATATGTGTAGTTTGGATTAATTATTGACATTGCGGCGATATTAATGTTCCAAAGAATTAACATGTCGATAACTATTATATATAGTAGGTATATTAGCAATCTCATTTGGTACGATTGTTATATAGGGGTTATTAATACGTTGGTAGATCAGAGTTATTATTGATTAAGTTAATTATCTACCGTATGTTAATCATGATTTCAGATAACAAGATTTGCTTTTTAATAACCAATTATGAATAAGAAAATCATGACACTTTCATATAATCAGAACCCGTTAAAATAATATAATATTATTTTCACACGGTATCATAGCCAAAATAAAATACTTATGAATTAATTTACAAGATATTAAAATTACCGTATTCAGTTAATAATATCTATGTTTTAAAAAATAACTAACCACTATTCGAATATTTCGAACAGTGACCTATTTAGGACACTATAATTTTTTTAACTTGAAATCAAAACTATATTTAATTAGTATAATGTTTGATACAAAACATTGCACAAACAAACACATTTACGCTCATTCTGGTATACTATAATATAATATAAAAGAGTTACGTATACATAATAACATCAGGACGTCGATCAATGATGATCTCCACCAAACCACGTCTTGAAATAAGCGAAACGAGGGTCACCAATATTTTATTATGAAGTTAATGGATAGTAATAAAATCAAAAAGATAATTTCTAGAATCTTCAAGTCCAGACTTCAAATGAACACCTATACCATTGACCCTCTCAACTACACAATTTACCACTTCAATTATAATATTGACCATATATAAATTATCAAAGTATAATTAATTTTGAAGAGTATCTGAAAAAAACTTATGCACATAAAGTTAACTGAGTCTATATAATTAAGGTCATTGATGAAAATCATCAATTACTCAAAATAATATAACTATGATACAAATGCCTTTAATCCGACACATACCTAGATGAACCTCGTCGCAGTAATAGGTCAATTTAGCCGCATGGCGGCAGTTCGCGGTGGGCAGACAAATTAATTAACGTGCATTAACATTAACAAATCCCTTAATGACTTATAAAATTGATTACTGTGTTGTACTAACAATGTAATTATGTCGGTTATTTTTTTGCGGTCACTAGTCGTTGATTTATTAGCCTGGGTGCTATATAAACTGTTATATGTAATCGATATAATAGTATCCCGATAAAGTGAATTGCATACAATGAATGACATGCTTTATTCCATGCATCAAACTGCACCCCCAAGCTTTTTTTTCACTGCAAGCAGATACATGGGTTCCGTAAGGTAACGTAACATTCTGCGTCAATTTACGTCTAAAGTAACAGCCCAAGCTGAGGGTCCGTACCACTTGATGCCCTTGCTCGCGCCAAAAGTTCGGTAAAGCTGTCAAGGCCCTTCCGGATAACAGCATTTACTTAATACAAAAGGAAAAAATATATTCTTGTCTCAACGCATCCATAACATAATTATATTAATGTACTAATATAAGCAAGATCTCTAATAATACGGCAGGAAGGTAAGCGCGTAGGTATCTTTTTAAAACGCTTTTATTAGCTTCATACGTACCATATGGCACATGCCTATGTAACGGAAACTTTGAACATGATTTTGACCCCCTTCAAAACGTCGAATTGAATTTGGCACACTTACCAAGGACCGACGACAATTCAATATTTTAAACATTTACTCCCGTTGTCTTTAACAGGATTTTCGGATAGAGCGATTTTTTTAATCTTAAAAAAGGTACCGGGTATCATTACGTTTTTTAATAGATCAAATATTTTTATTTATTTTATCAGACTACTATAAAATATGCAATTTAAAAAAAAATGTCCTATCGAACGTAAAATTACATCAGATTATATGCATGTTACAAAAAAAACACGAGGTATATATAAATCGTTATATTCCTACTGAAAATGATTTTCTAATTTAAAATTTAAAGCTATAAAAGCATTTATATTAAGCAAGGATAATAAAATATTTTATCTGCTATTTTAGTTTATATAATATATCTTTACATTAATTTTTTCTTTCATGAATAAGAATGTAAAATCTATTTACCTACCTGTCTCAAGGGAGGGACGACACCGAGCGCGATTTACTACGTCGGGGGACAGTTTGATTTATTGAGTTATGGCTTCTCATGGTCTCTCCTACATGTTTTTACATTTACTGGCGCAGCAGGGATTCGTTGATTAATTACAGAGAAAAAGAGAGTGACAAGTTATATGTTATAGAAATTACTTTCGATTTCTTTAAAATATAGAATTGTACATTAGTAAGATAAATATACGTGTATATAAGGGTGATTTGGCAAGCCGGTATGGGTCGTCTTAGGCGATCGAAGACGTTCTAAAGAAAGGCCGCCAAAAGTACTAGTAACCGAAGAGCGTGTAAGTGGAAGAAGTGAAAGACGTTTGTCAAGACCGTAGCTGGTGTAACGATGTAGTCTCTGTCCACGTTTATGAGAGAGACGTGATGTTATATATATGTACGAGAATATTAGTAGTGAGAAATAATTTATTTATTAGAGTAACATTATTCGTAACGACGATAGATGGATTAATTCATATAGAGAAATAGACAGTTTGATTCTTTAACAATTCTTTCAGTACTTAACCTAGTAAAATTCGTTGACAATACCTGTTTGATCCAGTTTATTATTTACCGAAAAATACGTAAATGATACTGAAAATATAATTTAAAAAAAAATTGAAATGAATATTTCATTCCTAGTTAAATGTAAGTCGAGCACAAATAAAAATAGCTGTTCGACCTTCTAAAGTTATATCACAATATGTTCGAAATTAATTTTAAGCGTTCAAGTTTATTTTAAATGAATGTTTCAAATGCCGACGTAAGATAAAATTATATAATTTTACTATACTGTATCAAGTAAAATTGATGAAATTTTATACCAACTCTAGCTGTGCCCCGTAACTACATCCCGGTTACATACATACGTACTTAGCTACAGTTAGGTTATCGTTCATAAGCACATATTGCTCCACATTTTAAAATCATAGAATGAAATATAATTTAGAAGCTTCTATAAAAAACGAGATTTCCTATGCAAAAAGTTGAAAAAAAACAAAATCCCCAGTTTCAAAATATTAAATATACATGAATATATGTTCAACGGTCTATTGTATATGAGAGTTTTTTTTTAAATATTAGCTCTATATACAAATCATTTTTTTTATTACGCTATAAAATGATCAATAATGAACACTTCAATAATTCTAACAAAACATTTATAACAATAATAACTGTGACAAGTTACGAAGTCAGCGTAACCGTGACATAAAATTATTGTGAACACATAACAGTTTTGTTTACTTATTGGAAAACACATTGTTGCCGACGTACATACGTATTATGTGCACTTCATAGCAACGCCTGTTGTCTGCAATGACATCGTATCAACCATGCGAGTTATAAGAGGCTAGCAATTATATACTTCAGTATTATAATTTCATAGTAATATTTTTTTTATATTTAATCTTAATTACAGTTATAGTAATATCGAGCTAAAGATATAATTTATTAAGGAAATACATATATACACAGTTACGACAATTTACATTATGCGTGCCGAACGATAAATTAGTAAGTCGCTATTTTACATATATAACATATGTAGTCGTATCTTTAAACCACATGAGAGAACCAATGTTTTGTGTTCAAACGTCTGTAATAAGGATTCCTGAAAAAGTGAAGTTATTTTACTCAAAAATAAATATTTACTGAAGAACTAATATCGTAAACATGCACAATATTAAAATGATCGTTCATGTAATATGAAAATAAATAAAAAAAAAATCACTCAATATTTTTTTCCAAAAACCTTGAAATTGTGGTATCATTATAATATTAGTTAGTCAGTAAACAGTATTTTCTGGAAAAATGATTTTCTGAAAAACAGTTTTTGATAATTTTTATGCCATTAAGAAAAAAAAATCAGAAATATCCTCTCACTGCGACTACAAATTTATTATTATATCTGTAACTAATATTTTACTACCGGTTCGTAGTAATTCATCGTGTTTATTGGAATTTCAATCAACTAAATATTAAACATATACTGTAATTTTACGATGAAAAAAAATCTTGAAATTCTTTTCAAGATAGTATTCTTATTAACAATTAAAAAAAAAACGTCAATTATGTTTTGTATGAGTTCGAAGCGATGATGGCGCAGTTAATTTTTGCGGTTGGATTTTGCGTCAATGGGTGAGAGTTCGAGCCCACCTATCCAACTCTAAAACCAGTCCGAGGAACACGTCGTGAGAAAATCATAGCTTGATGGTATTTTCTAATAATGCCATCTACCATCATTGCAATCATGCAAATATGCAAAGAATCTTTTAAAAATCATTCACCCAGAACTAATTGCATGCATAATTGCATGTAGCTACCATCCTAAGTTTGAAAACCTGTCATCAAATACTAATAGGTGTGCTTCGGCAGCATTACTTGAAAACTAGTACCTCCAGGCTTAGTGTGTTTTAACATCAGGTGAAATTGTGGTCAAAACACTGAGGCTGTAAAGTGTAAAAGATACTTTAAATTATGCTAATAAATAATGATATTGTATATATTGTTAATACGCTTGCGGTTATGTTTTCTACCACAAGCGAAATGACAAGGGCCGACATGTCGCTGTGGACCGCTAAAAGAATTACCTTCGTATTCTAACGAGATTATTGCCTTTCTCTGAGGCCAGGCTTACGCCGGTTAACGGAATATTCTAAACGAACATTCGCGACCACACTGTAAAATTCTGTGGCAGTTACCATTTCGTAATCACACAAATATGTAAAGGCTTCTCTACAAAGGCAACGTAAAAAAATATATTTCTAACACTTTCTACTGATAGTGCATATAAAAACATTACTGCTAGTCTGCATCACTTAGGTATAGTATTATTAAAACTAGGGATCAAAATATTATGAGTCATGCTAGCACTTTTTTTTTTTTTTCCTTTCAACAAAACATTTTCCAAGGCTAACCAACATTAAACATTATGGTTGAACAAATTGTGTGCTTCATGATACACGAATGCTAGTTCGACGATTTAGAAACATAATTAACTTACCAAGAGCGAGGTTAAAAGGTTAATGAAATCTCTGGAGGCGGTAAATACTATATTTAGTTAAGTTAAAAAAAATAACACAAAATAGGAAACTTGTTAAATCTGTTCGTCGAATAAGGATAAACGGTAATGAATAAATATCGTTTCACTTTTTTTTTAATACTTTAAAAGTGAATTATAATGTGCGTGTTTATTCAGTACTAGCTGTGTGCCCGCGGCTGCGCCTGCGTTACATATATTTTTCACTGCGTAATATAGTTTTCATTATTTTTTTTCCATCCATCCATTCAACCGTAAGAAGACGCCCGCCCACTGCTGGATTGCTCTCCCAAAGATCTCCACGACGATCGATCTTGCACCACTCGCATCCAGTGGATATTTTATTTGATTTTTTAACGTTATTTTTTTATGCAGTCCCTAATTATTTTCCAGTTTTTTTTTTGCTACTAACATTAAGCAAAGATATCTCTCAAAAATTCAAATATATGCCAGTAAAACTGAACATTGAATTGGATTATATTTAAATTTTTGTGTTATAATTTTTTTACAAGGAACCCTAATTATTTTCGAAAAAATAAAGTAAAAGTCCCGTCCAAATCAGTCCAGCCGTTCTAGAGATTAGCCGTTACAAACAGACAGACAGACAAAATTTAAAAAAATTGAATTTTTGGTATATGTATCGTATATACATTTAAGTATATGTATTTAGTAAAAAAAAAATTATATGTAACGACAACAAAAATTGATTTTCTTTGAACATTTCTACATCGCGCTATGGTTCTATTGTCTTCCATTATACATACTATGTTTCGAAACAGTCTACACTACAAATTTATTTATTATTATAGATTTATTCTACTATATTTATTGGTTTAACCGAGAGACGTCCACTGCTGGACATATGTTTCCCTCAAAAAGGGGGGAATACCATAATCGGCACGCCTGGCAGGCGGGTTGACGATCGCAGTAGGTGTTTGTGGTGCTCAGAGGATGATGCTGCCCATCTCCTGGTTTATCCTTTAGTCGCCTTTCACGACACCCACGGGAAGATATGGGGTGGTATTATTATTAGCCGGCTCCACACGGCAATACATAGTCATAGAGTATAGACTAAACAAATAATGTAACTACTGTAGGGGCAGGTCAGGGTGCAGTAATTACGCGTATATTAATCTGTTTGAAACGTATATTTGGCCATGTATCTCACAATGGTAAATAACACTGTACGTATTATCCGTGCCACGTCTCGATAATGACTCCCTTAAATACCCGATGGGTGACTAATTTATATTTTAACAAAAAAATTTAATAATATTCTTAACAAACAAAATATGTAGACATTCTAAAATACGTTTTTAAAAATATAGAAAATTCTTACATTTATTATTGATTAATTCTTACATTGCTTATCGACTAAATCTAAAATTAACTCCACTTCCGTTTATCTATTTTCCGGTTCTGGTTTAGAAATGTATACGTAAATTCTATTACAGTTTCATATTAATCAATCTTACTACTTATTGTGTATATAATCAAAATATATGAATAATTATCCTAACACTACATACTCTGTAAATTTTTATTACAAAACACAATAATAATTGTTAACCTGTTTGCGTAATTGCAAACATTTTACATTAACATAAACGACTGTGTGAATCATAACTAGTATAAACATGCGATCAAGGTAAAAGTGGATTCCAATAGAGACATTAACTGTCGCCATAAAATGTATATAAAAATCCTCCGCTATATCGTTCCTTAAGCACACGAAATTATTTAAACAATTGAAATTATTAAATTAAACTTTCCCAAATGACGAAAAGTACAGAAAGTAACCCTAAAACATTTAAGTACAGACAGTTGGTTCAAGGTTAATATAAAAAAAGTTATACATTCTCATACAATACCTAGGGGTTATTATAACTATTTATCCATACTATTATATATATAAATGAAATTGAGTTTTTGTTTATTATGGACAAAATAAATAAAAAAAACGATGTTAAAAATTCTTTCACCTATAAAATATTTACAACGAGTAACATAGCATTATTTTAAAGATATACCCGTTTGGAAGCCGTGGTGGGTCGCTAGCCTATACTAATAAATACAATTGAAGTCTCTGTTTGCAATATTAAAATAACAACTTTTTACTACATACATATGAATATATATTCGTACCCATAAAATAACCACAATTTTTTAAAATTGTTGTTTGTCTTTTAATCTCCGTAACGGCTAAACCGATTTTGCCGGGACTTTTTCTTGCATATAGCTGAAGTTACCGTGTACCTTAGGCTAATTTTATTTTTCCAAAGTAATCACAGTTCCGCGTAAAAAAAAATTTTGAATTTGTGAGAAATATCTTTGCTTTCTCTTAGTATTAATTTGGATTCCGTATGAGAAAAATTACAACAAAATATTATTCAATGGACAGCACCATCAAAAAATTATGTTCCAATGATTATTTAAAAACTATATTACCCTGTGAAGAATATATGAAACGCGAGCGGAGCCGCGGGGGCACCGTTAGTACATAAATTACAATGCATTTGTTACATAAAATATGTTTCATACTTGCTAGAAAGTTCTTTTTTCCATAATTCACCGTTTACAAATTCAATTTCAATGAACTCACAAGACGTAACAAACAAAACTGTCGATCAATTATAACAGTGAAGTCGTACGGGGACTGCGTGAGGGGGATGTCCCGCAGGACTCCTGCCGCATGTTGATAACGCGCGACAAAGGAATTCCCCTAAGAAGTAATCGATACAAATGACGTATCTCTGAGGAACATTGTCAAAAAATTGCTTGACGTATATTGAGGAATGTCTATATAAATAGTAAATGGAAGAAGTTATGCGTAAAATAGTAAAGGACGAGACACGAAAGCGATCACCATTGACAATATTAGAAACTTGCGACCCAGATTCGTACGGGTATATAGAAATCTCCAATTTATGAAAAAAGATAACGTACTAACTACTCTGTCAAAAAAGTTACTTATTTATTCAAAATTATTTTGACGCCTTCAAAGTATGCTACTTCAGATACAATAGATTTACACCAACGAATAATCCAATCATCAAAACTCTCCTTTGTTTTCTACCGAATGAAAAAGGGTGCCACGAATTGATAATTTAAATTTAGGAAAAAGAAGTCGTCTGTAGTCATAACCGGTGAAAAAGGTGGTTGCTCGATGGTATATGTGGAGTTTTTGGTCAAAAATTCTTTCACTATGATAGCCTTGTGCGAAGGCGCATTATCGTGGTGCAAAATCCAATAATTTTCTTTCCACAAATCTGGCCTTTTTCGTCGAATTTGCTCTCTTAAACGCCGCGTAAATAATACACTTTATTTACCGTTTGACATACCGGTAATGATTCCTAGTGCACAACACCGCGATGGTCAAAGAAAACAGTCAACTCGATTTTAACTCTTGATCGACTTTAGAGTGGTTTTTTTCGGCTTCGGTTCATTTGGAAGGCGCCACTACGAAGTTTTGCATTAGTATTAGACTAGTTTGCATGTCAAACTCGTAAACTCACGTCTCGTCATTAGTACCAATGCGTTTCATAAAGTCGGAATTGACTCCTTCGCATTAAATAAATAATACGTATATTACTCATAAAACCTATGAAGCATGCAATAACTATATTACTTAGTATTAGTTTATATCGTGCATTCCCCCAATACTATAAAGATGATGATTAAATATATATATAAAAGATTCTGATTTGATCTTCTTGCCTTGAAAATGCATGATAATCGGACAAGCAATCGTTAATCAATCATAATGATAACGATCTGACATTTTTCATTTTATACCAATACAAATTTCAAGTAATATCACGATTCTTTCTATAACTAACGATGGTGACCTTGATAATTTATTGACCCGTGACTCTAAATAGTTCTAAACGTTACTATTGTAAAATATAAACCAACAATAGATAATTGTTAAATAGAAAATGGGTATGACCTATTTATATAATAATTCGTTTTTATTGATTGTAAATTACATAATCAGTGTATAAAATATAAAGATACTAAGAGTTGCTTGTTAAAGATATTTATATAATTTTTATCAAATTTCAAAATATACTTTCGATTTTCAAATGTTTTAACTATTTGAATTAATATATTAGACAAAGTAAAAAAACTTTTTTCACATTTAACTGATGATATGGGTTTTTAGATTAGGGATACACAAAGATGGTATAAAGCTAAGATAAAGAATAATGATAATTTCAAAATACATTTTAGACGTACGTGCTATTACGGAATGTTCAAGATAATATAACAATAGTTAGAATTAAGTATAGATGTAAAATCACTGCACAATCTATAAACAATGAACAAACAAACGTTATCAAAAACATTATCGTGCGAGTTAATTAAGTTAATTGCGATTAACTTAACTACCCAAGATGGAGTTATTTGAATATGGTTATTCCATTTTCTAATAAAATGTAAAAAATACCTCTTATGTAAATATACATTTTTCAATACATACATCTTAAAGATATTATTGACAAGCAATCACGATACGAAATATAACCACAGAACTACTAAGACCAAGGTGTTTTTCAAAGCCTTTGATTTATCCCTGAGTAATTCCATCAATACATGCATGTCTTCAACTGTATCACATTTATCGCAATTGGATGAAAATAAGCCATGCCGATTTTTTATCAATGCATTTTAATATCCAAATTAAGTAAAAGTAACAAAAAACTTGTGGGGAGTCGTCTATCTATTGGTTTTGAAAAATGTTTTATTAATAATAGACGATGTCTCTAATCTATTAACTACAGAATCATACATATTAACGCGCTTTGTTTTCAACACACATGTATGATATGGCCAGGTTTTAATTTATATTTTGTTATATTACATAGTACATGGTCAAAATAATAATGAATTAAATGAGACAAAATATACTAGAGTTAAGGTGAGAATTGTAAAGAACATAGGCAGCGAAATCACGGGAATATCTAGTATCTAATAAACCTTTATATACGTATCATGATCTATAAAAAGACGAGTCCATTGAAACGTGAACAAACACGATAACATATGTTATCCATACGCCGCACTACTTTTATTCGATTACGCAATCATAAAAAAACTGTATTTGAATTCTTATTTTTTTATCGTAAAGGAAGGCAAAATGTTGAAATGTTACTACTATGAGGCGACGGTATCAAAAAACTATACACGAAAATCTCCGCTAGCAACATAAAACAACTTAAATTAATTTGATAACCTAAATACTTATCTAAATTCAAATTCTTACCTATTAAATTAATTATTAAAAAGTATATACACAAATATTATTAAAAAGCGTCGATTCCTTCTATTTAGAAAAACCAGAAACAGTTATCCATCCAAATAAAATTCATTGTTAACAAACCTTTCAGTGACCATGGCTTACTTCGGACTACTAATTCGCTACGTAGCTCAATCACGACTGACACATGTCAAGCGTTCCCCGCTGACAATAAAAATCAAACTACCCACTAACGAAGTAACCCAAAAGTTTCATTATTATTGTGAAGCATTGTTATAAAAATGTACATGTGTATCAATAATAAGAATAAATAACATCAGAAATATCGGAGTAAAAAAAATATCAAAATAATATTTTGCTACTAGTGAACGCGCGTGTGAGACCAAAGACTACGATTTGTTTTCCAGTTGACATTTACACTGAACTTATTATTTAAAATATTCGCTCTATAATCTACATGTACACTCATGTGGTAAAAATACAATAATTACTCATTAAACCTATCCATTTATCACTACATTCCTGTGCAAGTAGATAAGTTTGCACGTGACCGTATTAATCCGGCAATGTATGCGTAACAACAATACACGATGGAGCGATAATAAACCCGCTTCAGGTGACATGTAAACGTTTAGAAGAATTGACATCGATCGAGACTTGAGCGTAGTATATCAAATTGGTTTCTTATAAACGAAACTTGTGTAATCCTTCCAATATAGCAGCGTATATAATCCATCTATTTTCTCAAAGTACATTTCTAATTATGTATGATAGAATATCTAGTTAGTTAAAATATGTTAATTTTTAAAATATTTATCTAATTAATATTCGCCTAATGATAAAAATTTGACCAAAAATCAATCACAGGAAATTAGTGGGTAAAAAACTATATGACCATTTTTTTTTAAATTAAATATCTTACACCGCACATTTTGTATTGTATGTACTGGCTTATCAACAGCTATAACAGGTAACTACTATAAATTATTTTTGTGTTACATTTTACACTAGCTGTGTGCCAACAACTGCGCCCACGTTTCATATGTTTTTCACTGCGTTTTAATATTCTTATACGGAAACTCTAATTATTTCCCTAAAAATTTTTAGTACTAAGATAAAGTAAAAAAAAAAAAACTCATAAATTCAAACCACATGCGCGTAGAACTGAAACGGATTTTATTCAATTTTTTATGAGTCTTACTGTTTTTTCCGAGGAACACTAATTATTTTCGAAAATCAAAGTACCCAAAGTTATGCGGAGTGACTTCAGCTATCTATCAAAAAAAGTCCCGTCAAAATCGGTCCAGCCGTTCCGGGGATTACCCGCAACAAACAGGCAGACAGACAAAAACTTTGAAATTGTTTTTTTTTTGTATAGGTATCGTATCATACATTCATTGTACATTCATATGTGTTCAGTAAAAAAAGTATTATTTTGACATTACAAACAGACACTTCAATTTTATTTATTAATGTGGATTTCGAGATAATTTTAAAGTTACATATAACGATAATAATAATGAAACGTTATCAATATACTGTTTTTTAAAATGCTACATATCAAAATGAACTTCAGTTTTAATACAGACAGGAACAATTATTTTCTTGCTCTTAAAATCGAATTTACTGAATTTAATATTCATTTGAAAAGGATATGATGAATGTATTTACATTATAACTAATATAAACACCCAAGAAATGAGTATCCTTGGATGTTGTGCGAAATAATCTATGACAGGTTAATATTCAAAAGCAGACGCTGTTTCGTAAAAGAAGAGAAAAGAAACCATAACATCTTACAATATGTTCTAACTAGGAAGGTTGAAGTCGACCAGCCGGCCGGCGTAAAACACTTCGCAATTCACAACACAAAGAAATCTTGTGTCGATTGATGAAACATGTCGAATGTGATGATAACCTCCAGGCTTAGTGTGTTTACCATCCTGGACCATATCATCACTAACGACCTGCTTACAACCATATATTTCAACTTACGATTAATATAGAATAAACGTAACTACTTCGAAATTAATAATATAACAAAAACACAGACTTGTATAAAAATCTTAGATGACAGTGTGATAAACAAAGTTGCTAGTTAAATGTTAATTAAATCTTGCGCGAATGCGCTCGACAATCAACGAATGCGTCTACTATAAGTAATTGTCAGTCAACAAGTTAGTCATACGCATGCAGTCGTATATAAACACGGTAATGTAAAAACGCTTGTTTTATTGATTCGAGACTAAGAGTGGGTAGCGCTATATAATATCCAATTTCACTTTATTTTACTAGTAGTAAAAGTCAATTGCTGTAAACTACGTTTGCGTCTTATATACGATATTACAAAAAATAATCAAATGAAATGTTTAGTGTTTGTAAACCACTAAAACTACTAATCTATAGTCTGATAATAAATGATCACATACTCGGTAGGAGTTCTTGGCACGATTTTGAACTGTCATGTTAGTTGTTCCTTATTTTTTTAATGCATTGTAAAATAACTACAAGCTCAAAAGAGCTAGAACCCAGGGCCGTTAAACATGTTAATAAGGAGAAAACATAATCGATACATATTTTACGTTTTAAAAATTATATTAGCTAAAAATAAATACAACGAAGAACTTAAGACAAATGATTACATAAAATGTCACGTGGGCGGACATACTGCAAGTTCATAGAAATAGTCGAAATAGAACTGTTTCCGTCTGCCTCAACTTTCGTCTTTTTATCAGATAAACAATTTGAAATTACCTCTATCATAGTCTCAAATAACGTAACAAACATTAAAAAGAATATACTAAATGGAACTAAAAGGTCATTGGCCGCAGTAAAACTATTTTAACTTTAATAAAAACACGTCTATTTAATACTCCATCTAAGGAAACAAATGCAAGGTTACGTTTAAAGATCCTTTTAGGAACCGCTACAACTCGTAGATTTAAAAAAAAAAATACAAAGCGTTAAAAATGATACGATGACATTCTTGATAATGAGATATTACTACAGTCCATTGATTAAATAGATTGCATCAGTGCATAACGAACCAATTATAACAAGTTATTTGTGAACAATTAAAAAAAAACATAATAGTTTAGTAGCTATGTTCGAACGAAATAATTAGACAATATTATTTTTTAATCGTAATGTAGGAGAAATAAGTGTATATAAAATTAAAAATTAAAGTTAAACTAGTCCGTATGTACATATCTATCCTTATCTTATATTTTATAAAAAGGCAACATCTATGCCTGTTTGCTCATTTTTATTAGCTTTTTACTTAAACCATGTAAATATTAAGAGGTAATTGAATAAGTAAAACTATAAATAGCTACATACGAGTAAAATTTCACAAACGCACCTATTGATTAGGTGACATTCTTTATACTCAAGAAAAGTTGTGTCTTTAAGTCGTTAAAGCCTAAAATTATAGGAACTACAGAAAAGAAGAGAAACTGTTATTTATATAAACTACTTAGTTAATGCAACGATAACTAAGATGACGATAATAAATGTTATTTATTAGAATTGTTTTAAATTTAGACCACATATCGATGAATGGATGAAGAGTTTACTAGTCCACAAATTTTGGTGAACTTTGGTTTTACTTTGAGCACGTCTTGGAATTTTTTACATATAAATATGTGAATAGAAAAATCATAAGAAATCTGATATAGAGGTGTTTACTATATTAAATGCGTATATACCTACATACAAAAGAATCTATAATTTATTTACACCATTGAATCAGTCTCACGATTACGCGATCGTGCGCCCCCTTCTGCGTTCATGGCTTTTTAATGGACTGGAGACACTGCTCTCTGCATACTGACTAATTGACTATAAATAAGTGGTTATTTGCATAAATGCACATTTATGCACTAAACATTACATAATTAAAATTAGATAGAACCTATGTTAATCAAATTACAAGCACTCATAAGAAAATATTTATAAATCACATGATAATAATATTATAATCACCAAAATGCAATTCTATTTATTTCGAAATTAATGGATATGAACAGCTGAATTTTAACATTATTATATTATCTACCTTTACTTTAAATTAATAAATGAATACTTAAAGTATTTAATATAAATTTAATGGTCTCGTGATTTCCATGGTCTACGGTTTTTTTACGATACACTGTTTTCAGATTTTATCGGGATAAAAATCTATTATATTTTACAATCGTTTGCCAAATGACTTACCGTAGATAAAAAGTAAACCCAAAACGTTAATTTAAATAATAAACATAATAAAACTTTTTAAATTATTGTCAAAAATTCTATGCCATCTGTTACGGAGATCATCGCAGTAACTTATACTATACATCCAATTTTTAAATTTAAAGTTATTCATACACGATACAAAAGAGTCCAGCCCAAATTGCCGCAACACAAAACAGGAGACGCCGGGAGCAACGACCGTGTTTCAAATGTTTATTGAATGATTACCGGCGACTTCAATTGGTGACCACCGCTCCACAATTGCCAGATACTGACACTAATGTCATTGTCATACCGAGAGAATTAGATTTGTAATACTCTTTGCACACAAATGTATAGGTCTTTATTAGGTAAAGAGGTAAGCGTTTACCTTTTGTGACACGAACAATAAATTAACCAGTACTTTTGTAAAAAAAACTGAACCATCTAACTGCGAAATATCAACTATTTAATTAAACATGACAAAATCCATTATATAAAAAAATTATATGAATAGGAACAGTAAATTTTCCCTAATGCGTCACGCATAGAGTAATAACGCTAAGAGTGACAGTCCCAGACCAAAACTCGTTTAACATTGAAGCCAAAATAAATATGTATGTGTGTAAAGGTGACATGGAATAACGTAAACGCCGGCACATAATGTAAGGCGTATGTGGCCTTTAAATGACAATTTAAAATGGCTTTACTCCGGGAGTGATTACTGCCATTCTGAATGTTTTATTTCTATGGCTTCACACTACCCAGCTATCAATCTTCTTTCATTCATAGTATATTGAGTTTATTTCAAATCGAGTATATTATACGGTGTCATTTCCTGAGTACGTTAACACAGTTAAATCCAATGAATAATATAGTCGATTCTCTCGAAAATAAATAATTTTTGATCTCCTTAGTGTTAGTCGAATATAAAAGCAGATAGTTCACATAGGGAATACTTACAAGTCAGTAAACCACGCAGCGTGACGATGCTAATACTTTTCCGAAAGTTAAATATATTTCATCTATGCAACTGCCGCTTTAAACATAGGATCTGTGGACAAGTAAAAATATATGTTTAACTAAAAGTTAACAAGAGTTCTTACATTCTAGTTCTAGACCCTCTTTCTCAAGAATTAGTTCTAAAATTACTTACAATTTTATGTAAATCGACTGGGTTTAGTATGGCAATAGCGAAGAAATGAAATGTACTTCCACAGACGCACTGGACAAAGTAAAGTATTTAAAAAAAATGTTAATCGAATACATCATGCCACTTGATATGAGAAAAAAATAAGCAGTTGGAACGTCGGAAATCTGTATAAATAGAAAAATATTATGCGACCGATTTCAATATGTAATTCTCATACTATTTGTACCTACTAAAATCCGAAATACAATCCTTTTGTAACCGACTCCAAAAAGAGGGAGGTAGATTTGGAAATTTGCAAAAATTTTTAAATCTAAGTAGTACACTTTATAGTTGGTCCTATTTCCACCAAAACAGGATCTGATCTGTGGAACTCAGGGAAATTGAGAAAAACCCTCGAATATTATAAACGCACGTGTTTCATATATTCGTTGCCAAAGCTATGAAGTAGAGACTTCACCACAGTTATACTTAAAAGTATATACTTAAACTAAAAAGTAGAAAAAAAACTTTTTAAATTAAAACAAAATCACATGTGCATTCGCTTAACAATTAACTAAATACATAAAATATTAACAACGGGTTCTAACAGTATATTATGCATTGCAACTGTCCCCAATTAAAATGTAATGAGCATGAGATTAAAGTGAGATTGCGGACTGAATATTAAAGATTCTTAATTGGATACATGCAGAATCTGCAATCAATGCTACCTAAGCTAAATAGTTTATACAATTAGCATGACGTCTGGGGATCTCAGTATGACATGTCGCAGTTGTTTTCTTTAATTTATTTAACTTGTGTATTTGACTCTCTATCATGTAATCTTGGTGGCGTTTTGTGTGATATAGTTTCGTTGTGTTCAATTTTGTTTATTATAGAAGATAACGCGTAGCATATATTCTCAGGTGCCGACAAAGCTCCATGGAAAGTTCGAGCAGGATGGGCCATCGTTTTGCTGGAGCTTGGTAACGCTGATATAAGATTGAAAATCGCTACATCTTACCCATATGACATTGGCACAAATTGAACGTACACAGATTGCCATTAACTAAGAAAAAGAACATGACGTCTGTTTATATCCTTGGGTGTAACATCTTTAAATTATTATAGACGAGTGAATATAACTAACGGTATTACAACTTGACCGAATCGAAAAAAAAAAAAAACGAAAAAAGTAAACGTTGCTATTGTAATCACCGTTCAGACCCTCCTTCCCACATGGTATCAAAAGTAAGCAAAGAATAGACCACCCCCACCCTGTTAATCCTAAGTAATACTTGAACGAACCCTAATGTTAATAACAATATTAAGTTATTGATTGACATTACTTGAAAGCCATAACTAAATCGACAATTTATACATTTCTTCAAACTTAATACTCAGTGGATCCTGTGTCAACGGTCTTGTTATCGTACGACACCATAATACTTAAAAAAATTCTGAAAAGAAAATATAGTCTAAAACGCTTGAACAAAGCTGAACATATAAAGTTCAGGAAAACAAAAGTAAAGTCATAACGTGGTTACTCTAAAAGGTGCACCGTTAATCTTTAAAGCTCCATTCCTTCTTTTAGATTTTATGAATTATTTATTTATCACTTAGTACCATGTGGCAGATGGGAAAACTGTACTTTTTCTTATAAATATTCTACACGCTAAAAGTGAACCGATTTGTTCCCCCTCTGTTTTGTTTTACCCAGTCCTTTAGGGTGCCGCCTGGTCATATTGAATTACTATAATAATACAACCTAGGTATGCTAATTTCCAAGATATTATGTAAAAGGTAAACTGCCGAAGTTTATAACTAAAATTGTGTACAAGTTTCAGCATTTTAAATAAGAAATATGGACACAATTGTTAGGCAACGGACACATATTATTACTATGTAAAAAAACGTAATCTACTTCAAAGCATATAGCCTGAGTCCATAGCTCATCCGCGGAAGCAAGCCGGATCTTCACAATAAACGTCCTTGGCCAACCCTCGGCTGTGCATCCATTCATGACGCGACGTAATATGCCCCGTTGTTAGCAAGGTATATTAAACTTTAAAGCATTGCTCTGACGATACACATTTCAAGAGAATCTTCTTGAATATAGGATTACTTTAGATAAAAATAGGGATTCATTATTAGGGGAGACTAGAATGGGTTTTCGTTGAAAATATTCATTTTAGTATTATTACTGGACTTAACGTGAATATTATGTCGATTACACATAAAAATGAGATGATAGGAAAACAATGGAAAGCTGTAAACGTATACGCTGTAGATGTAAACCCCAGGTTAGTGATCAAGAGGTTAAATACCAAATACAATATGTTTTTACATAATCATATTTTTTTACTTATTTTAAAGATTGGCTAGTACTTTCAAGCTATACACAATAGAAATATCACCACACATAATAAAATAAACGCACCTTCTAATTAGATTAACTATTTTTGAGACAAAAAAAAGTAACCTTTATAATAACCTAACATTAAATAAATCTCCAATAACATATCTATAATTATAATTGTAAATTCAAACGTGTTTTCAATTTCTAGCGCATAGTTAATTAATACAAATCATAGACATGACACACATGAACGTACACATCCAGTAGTTATGACTTGGACTCCAATTAAAGCAGGTCAACAGAATAAATCATGCAAAAATTTACTTTGTATATAAAAATGCAAGAATTAAAATATTATTATGATTTATAGAAAGAATAACATTGTTAAGTCTGTACTTGAACTGTGGATCATTTCGCATTGGCGACCGCAATACGCTAAATTGCATTACAAGCAGTGTGCTAGATACTTCGAGTTATGAAGACTAGGTGGTCGCAAGTTATGTCAGATAACTGGTTCTCTGACCTGGTGGAGTCATGTGGAAAATAGTAGTTAAGTTGCAGGAAATTTAAATGCGGTATATTTAATTACTTCCAGTCGGGTTTAACTACATAATAATAAAGTAAGCTAGTAAATAGTTTGCTTGTTAAGTAAATTAAGGAGCAGGATATGCCAGATAATATAACTTCTGCAAATAAAAATATATTTAAAAACTATGAAGATTGTTAGTGTAACACACAATTTTGTACTATGATTTTTCGTAAGGCAATTTAGATAGTTTTGTTTCAAAATAAGAAACTTAATCTAAAACTACCTGAAGAGATATTGCGTGTCTTAAGAAATATAATTACAATCGCATGCAGGTCACATCGATTACGTCCGAATAACAGTCACGTCACCGCCACTACTCATAGTATGAATCTCCCTCTGATTCTGACTTACATATCAAAATTACTTTTTATTTACAACTTTTTTTATACAACTTTACATAACGTTTTAAATACGTAATGTACTATAAAACAATTAATACTTTTCAAATATTTAACATATTTTGTCTACGATCGCAATACATAGTAAGTAAGCCATTTTTGTTTTAACAACGAGTATTCTCGTTTTTGGTGACATTAGAGACGTGTAAATTATAAAATGATTAACCCGCAATTAGGGTCACCTAATTGTTGTTCACTTACTTGGTAAGTCATTAAATTACAGTTATTGATTTTAAATGCTGTGGTAAATTATGAAATGATAATTAACCTGAATACATTATTTGCTATGCCTCTACTTACTTTACAAGTAATACTGAGCAACTTTAAATCCGAATATTCATAAGAACCTGAAATTTTGAAGTGATAACTTGTTTAGCGGCGTTGACCGAATTATCCGTAGGGAAAAACTTTTTGATTCTTATTTTACCAATACTATGACGTCAGCCGTCAACATGCTACAGTATGTCCAGTATAAGATGGCGATTAAGTGCTGGCGCTCAGAGATATATATATAATAAAATTTACTACTTATGTAACCTATCGTATGTTTTGATTATGAATAAACTATATGAAGATGTAGATAATTATTGTTCGGAGCGCCAATAGATGTAAAAACCAGTGAAATGTTATATATTAACTGAAACGTGATGTTAATAATTTCAATTATCATATTATGAAATGTGATTTCGAGTTACTTCTGTCGTCAGTCCCAATAGTCAATTTTTTGACAACGTTTTTTTTTTTAAATGTTTTTTTCAAAGCGTCTGCGCCAATGATACTAACTAAAAGCTCACGTGGAGGTCAGAACAACATGCAATTTAGGATATCTATTTTCGACTAAATTTAAAATTGATATAATGACGATTTACAATAATATTTTCGAGAATTCCAATCAGTATATCGCTGATGTTTAAGAGAAACGTAATACAAGAAGTCTTTTGAAATATCAGTAGCCAAACTTGGAAGAATTTTAATTAAATAAAACCCCAAACGCCTACGCTGCGAAAGCGTTTGACAGAAGGGTTTAAGAGTGCGATGCCCCCGTACTATAAATAGTGAAATAGCGTTAACAATTGCCTCTAGACTGGAGTGAACATTTAACGACTCAGTGTTTAAGTATGTTAGTTGTTTCAGATGGTGTAATCTATGACGCAACAAGATTTGTAATTCCGCATCAGTGGCGAGTTCCACTGAAACATGTTTTGTCTTCGTTTTAATATCATTTACGATCATCAACTAGACTGCGGTGAAGTATTGGCAGTATTGAAGTTTATTCATATTGTGAATTATTCTTTAAAAAAGGGCATATTCTGTATTAGTATGCTTACACCAGTACTATAATAAAAGAAGTAAAATAGATTTTTTATTTGCTATGGATAAACTCAAAAATTACTTAACCGATTTTAAAAATTATTTCACGTGTAGTAAGCTTTTTTTAAATTAGATGTTTCTATATATGAGCCATGCAAAGCCGGGGCGGGTCACTAATAAAATATTTATTACTAGCGAAGATAGCAATAATGTCTCTCTTTCATACGACGGTGCCAGAGAGATAACGTTAATGTGACACAAATACTCTTTCTTTTAAAAATATTGAATGATAATAGGCTAAGGAATGTACTTTATTACATATAATTATTTTACTAAATGTATGTATATAATTTTCTATAATAAACCGGGCCAAAAGACTTAGTAAATGGTACATCGACAAATATTTAGAAAATAAGTAAGAAGCTCTACTATAAAAGAAAACTGTACTAAAAATTGTATGAAGTGTAACAGTGTAAAATAAAATTAAAAAAATGGTAAAGAAAGTAGCGTTTTATTCAAGGTGTGGAATATAAACACAAAACCGACAAATCGCAAATTATTAATTGTTATTGTAATATTTGTAAGGTCTAAATAGTTTGGCACATTAGATCGTGCAAAAATATTCTTCGTTTCAGCTCGCCCACAAAAAAGCACCCTATTATAATTTCACTGAAATATTTAATGGTTTAGTTACAGTATTTACAAGAGAAGCTGATGGTGACTATTTTTGCTGACTTCATTTAATACAATTATAACCAGCTGAGTGTCCGCGGCTGCACCAGTGTTTCATGTATTCTTCACTGCGTTTTAATTTTTTTTTATTCGGAAGCCTAATAATTTCATTAGTATTAAGATAAAATAAAAATATTTCTCATAAATTCAAGCACTTGCCCGCAAACTGTGCATTGAACCGGTTTTTATTCAATTTTTATGAGTTTTTTAAGGGACCCCTAAGTTACCCGGAGTAACTTAATCTATCTACCAAAAAAGTCCCGTAAAAATCGGTCCAGCCGTTCCGGAGAGTACCCATTAAAACAGACAGTTAAACATTTTGGAAATTGTATTTTTGGCATAGGTATATACATATATATCTATTTCGTAAAAAAATAATTTTAACATTACAAACAGACAGTTCAATTTTATTTATTAGTATAGTTAATAGAATATATACAAAACCTAAACAATTAAAAAAACATAGCAATATTATCATAGCATCTAGATTTTTAAAAGAACTAAGTAATTGACAGAAAGACGTTGCCTTTTCAATATTTGACGAGAGCCATCAAATAAAATATCATAAATTTAATGACAATCTAAATGCAACTACTAACGACAATTCGATATGGCCTCGGCTAATAACTGTAAAAACAATGCTGGACATCCGCAATGAAAATCGACTGATATTTATGCTATTAAATAAAGTTTTTAAATAAAAAAAATATTATGAAATGTTTGTGGTACAAACGAAATGTTGAATTAATTTACAACTCTTACGCAGACATTTGTGGTGTTTGGGTTATTTTTTAATAATTTAATTTTAACATAAAATTGTAAACATTTCCATGATGTTCTTAAAATTAGGACGACATAAATTATTATCTTCTTGATTCTTTTAGGCGAAAATGCTGTGAAATTAGGCATAAAAAAATATTGACATAAAATACTATCCAATAAATTACTTTGAATTATAAATAATAGCATATCAATGACAAGGTCTATTGAAGGAAATGCCAAAACTAACCATTATAACTAAAGGTATGTTATTGTTTAATTTTAACAGATTTTTTAAAACACAAAAATTTTAAAATTACCAATTATTTTTATTGGTATTAAAGCAATTTACATTAATTTTGTTGATGTTATATACATAAATGATCCAATCGTCATCATATATGAATTAATTTAGCACATATCTTTTTCGGCTCTTACATGCAAACATCCGTAGCGTCTCGTTTAGTAAGAAAATATTCTCACTTCTGTGTTAAATACAAGCCTTCTTGGTACTACAATGGAAAAGTTACAGGAAATATATTTAGTTGAATGAGTATCATATTGATTCTCAATAAGACATTTTTGGCAATTATAACCTATTCTGCGGTGACGAGGATTTCTGAGGAGACAATTTCAATGATATATTGATATATAGTTCGAGTAGTTTTATTTATTTAATTGACAGTTTCTCTAGCGTCGACTTTAGAATTTGGTACAGATAGAAACTGGTTATTGTGAGTTAACCGTCCTATAGTTAGTGTTATGCCATCTACAGAATTTAGGAAACCAGTATTTTATTCAATTTCATGTTAATTTCAGGCGTGTACAGTCCATAGAATTTACATATTTTATAACCAATTTATCGAGTAAACCAACGCGAACCTTAAATGATCACCATGGCGTTTGGAAAAAAGTAAAAAAAACAAATAAGTAAATAAAATAAAAAACGTGTAGTTACAATAACAACAACAATTTTGTGAACAACAATTGTCAGTGAATACTTATGTGATATCTATAATAGTTAAATATAAACCCACTGTTTGATCCAAAAATTAAATAAAAATAATCTAGAACAAGCTTTCTTTAAAATGTAATTTGATATTTCACCTTCAAAGAAATCCCTCAATTGGGCAAGAAAGTAAGCCAGGCATTACGTAAAGCTTAACAATGTTGACAGCAATTTTCTCTAACGCAGGTACTTGAATAAAGAAAAACGACATACTATTTAAACTTTTAACTTAGAAGACGTTAATTCTTTCGATTAAGAATATTCTGATATATTTCTTACGATTTTTTACAAATAGTAATAAATAAGTATTTTGAAAACGAATTCGAAAAGAATAGTTTTATGTACCTATCCTGTAGTTTTATGTTTAGTCGTCTTAAAATTTACCACTTCCTAATAATACTAAATGAAACATGAAAACAAGATTAAATGCAGCAGACATGAGAAGACTAAGAAGTATAGCTGGCATGAGAGTGATAGCTAAAGTAAGGAATAGTGTAATAAGGGAACGTTGCGGTGGTAGAGGATGTAATGAAAAATACAGAGATAGGGATGCTTAATTGGTATGGACATGTAGAGAGGATGGATGAAAGATCGACGAAACAAATTTATAAGGCGAGTGTGACCGGGCAAGCTGGTAAGGGTCGCCCTAGGCGAACGTTCTTCATCCAGATTGAGGATGTACTGGAGAAAGGACGGGTTAAAACTACCCGTAACCGAAGAGCATCTAAGAAGGTGTTTATAAAAGTAGAAGAAGCGAAAGAAGCGTATCAGGATCGTAGCAAGTGGAAGGACGTGGTTTCTACTTACCCTTATGGGAGAGAGGTATGACGTTATGTATGTATGTAATAATGCTAAATAGCTGTGTACCGGCGGCTGTGCCCGCGTTTAATATATTTTTCACTGCGTTTTGATTTTTTTTATACGGTACTCTAATTACTTTCGAAAAATTAAAGTAGCCTGAGTTACACGGAATACCTTCAGCTATCTATCAAAAAGTGCCGTCAAAATCGATGCAGCCGTTCCGGAAATTAGAGGGTCAAAAAAGACAGATAAAAGTTAAAAAAAAATGTGTTTTAAGTTTAGGTGCCTTATATACATTCATATTTATTTAGTAAAAACTTGTTATTTTGATATTACAAACAGACACTTCAATTTTATTTATTAGTGTAAATGTAAAAATATTTCACGGCCGATTATTCATAATTTCAAGAAATATAATATTAAAGATGTGTTAGCTACTATTAACTACATCAACCCGATCGATTTTAGCGATGATGGTCTAGTTGGTAGTACGGCCGGATTCCGTTTTAATAGATGGGGGTACGTGCCTTCCTATCCAACTCTGAAAATCAGCCTGAGCTTTCGATGAAAGAAACCATAGCGTGGTGGTAGGGCATTTTCTAATAATGCCCGCCTGGGTAGCTACCACCCTTAAACCTGCCGCCAAATACTGATTGACTGATGTATTTCTGGAGTATCATTTGAGGACTAGTACCTCTAAGCTTAGTGTGTTTATCAGCTTGGATCATATCGTCACTTAACATCAGGTGAGATTGTGGTCAAAGCACTGAGTCTATACAGCCTTAAAAAATCGTAGAAATTTTTTTTTTAACCATAATAACTGAATAAAATAAACAAAGAATATATGTATTAAGAAAACATATTAACAATTTTTGATACTCGTACGTGTAACATAATAATACTATGAAAAAGAACAACAACTATAAAGTACGTAGAATTCCAGCTTTAAACCATTAAAATACCAGACCCACGCATTACTGTTAAAATTTTAATCAAAAACCGTTATTATTACAATTGTATAAAAGCCTAATATCGTTCGTAAAACATACTCAGAGGCTGGTCCATTCCGATATACCAACACATGATGCCAGGTACTTGTTGAGTTACAAGAACTGTTAGCTATTTTGACAGCACAAAAGGCCTTGGAGAACATCCTTGATGAAAGTTGACTTGTTTTAGAACCTGTATTTAATACTAAGGTGACCGATAAAATATCTAGATTTGCATATTTAACTCAAGTGAATATTTGAGGACAATAGAAGAGTATATTTCTATTATAGTATTATGTAAATATATTATATGATTGACTATTACTATTAACATAATTTGTTAATTTCTAGAATGGTTACACAGAATTTATTATTTATAACAAGAACGGATTTCAATAAATGCGACAGGTAGTACATTTATTATATTATCTTTGTAAAAATATTAACTTATAAATCAATAAAACGTATTAATTAAAGTACTAATATAATAATACAAGCGAGCCTTTGATCACAATCTTGCTTGATGTTAAGTGGCGTTGAGCCTGGAATAAACATTCCAATCGTAACCTTTTCTTACATATAAGTGATTGCTTACCTACCAATTTCATTTTTTATTTGCAATAATTCAAAATGTTTATGTACAACACGTTAAAACTAGTTATGCGTTGTAATTGCGCAGAGTACTTCTAGTAATTTCTTTCAAAAAATTCCTACATGTAAAACGGCCATTTTTATGCACCACAAAATCGCGTCGATAAATAATCATTTTAATGTGTTCCTAATTAACTAATTTGTTCAATATTCTAGCAATATGGATAAATCTGGCACATCCATTACAACGTAATTTAAAAAGATTTTCCAATGCTAAATATAGAATTACATGGATGAATCAATAATACAAATGCATAGTAATTCAAAGCTTGAATAAGAAAAATATAGCAAAAATAATATCAAGATCCTTGTCTAATATCACACGATTCTGTCACTTTTCGAATAAACGTAAGTCATTGAAGTAAACGGCCTTCACAACGTCATCGAACAAGTTTACCAACGGTGTTCTGCATGGAGGCAAAAATACCCAGTTGTATTTTATTTGTAGTTGGTAGGTACTACTTACTTGTTTTACAATAAAATTCAAAAACTTGTGCGCATATCTCTTAACCAGAAGTATTAATAAATACAGGGTATAAAAATAACACTTTAACATACATGATACGCGTAAATCGCAACATAATATTGAATTTAGGTTACCTACTACAGTTAAATGAACATTCCTTACCTATAAAATTTGCCAAGGTACGAAAACTAAAAGCACTGACATACAACACAGCTCAAAATAAATAAAAATAATTTACTTTATTGATAAGTAAATAGAACACTTAAGCGTACTGACTTGTTAACTATAAACTTACACTGATTACTGAAACGAAAGTAATATTAAACGAAGAATTAATTGCCAACGCATCCTTACAAAGTTAACATGAAATCGACATGTTATCCCGGAACCGCACATTAACAATTCCGAAATAAAGACTCCGCAAGGTCCATTGCCGAAATCGAATGTTCGCACACGGACGGAGGAACCACACACAACCGAATTTCTAAGCGGTTCCGGAAATAACCGGGGTAGTATTGCAACATGGCGGGCGGTGAAGCGTACATCCACTATCATTAGTTGGAGTATAGAATTGGCGCCGTTGCAAAATTATTTAATTCCATCAAGGCTGACGTAACATGATTAACTTTATTATGTAGCTTGATGGATTGTTGTTTATGGAAGAACAAGTTCAATATTAGCTAAACAGCGATGACATAAAGCGTACGCAAACTTTTTTGCGTTACGATAGAGTATTACGATGTATGCATGATAACTTACGTGAACGATAAGTAATAATTATGTTCAATAATGTGTTTAATTAGTGTTAAAGTTAATATTATAAACGATTAACCTAAAAATGTAGTTTGGATCAGAACAACACGATTATCCCATTAGAACAATCATAACGTTGTTTTCCGAAACTTAATATTTAGAGATTGATAATTTATATAGATCATAAACATATCACGAGTATCGAACGAAATTTGAGTTAAACGAAGGCAGTTTTAAAATTTCCTTTATCGTTAAAGATCCTACAATTAGCAAACAACCTGTTTCACTTAGCCAAGTGCGTGACTCACATAAAGTTTTCCTTCTGTATTAATAATGAATTAGCGGCAATCTTAAACTTAGATTAGTCGAAAGACTCTTAGGAACTATTAGAGATACATCAACTAATTTGGAAGTAAGGTCCAAACGAGTCGCTGACATACGTCAGGGCTTTATGACAAACGAGCACCGTGAATTAATAATGATTCAAGCTAGCGTGTAAAACGACATCATTAGAATTCCATCTGTCATGGCGGTGTTGGCTATCGACTCGTTTTGCGAAGGGTACTGTTAAAATTCTTAATAGCGCAGATAAGTACAATGGTTAATAGTGTTGAAGTTGTAAAGTTTCTATTTATTATAGTTTTGATCTGGTTATGTTAAACAAAGACAGGTGATGAAGTTCCTACCTGTAATGAGCCGTTCCAATTATAACTCCCAAATTGGTTGGTAAAAATATGAAATAGCTTCGTATTCGAACAGAGATTATAAATTTAGAAATAAAAAAACTACCTTAATTTTCCAACACAAAAAAAATCGATAATAAGCATTATTACATTGTATATTTTGTATTTATTTACAATCAACAAGTCTCCGCGTCACTTTCTACTCCAATTGGTGGAAAGTAATAATGACATACAATGACGACTGCTAACACTTTCATATCATCAGAAAAGGTCTTTTAAGTAATTTAATATATTATTTTCACAAGTTACTAATGTATGTCAACAACTAAATATCTTATGGGTGTATATAGTCTACTTACTGTGTAAACTTCGACCCAAGTAATTACAACCTATTTATTTATTTTTTGTAAAATAATAAAAAGAATTATCCAATTAACTAGTTGTCCGACCAGGCGTTCCCAAGCACATACCCGTAAAACTGCATTGAATAGGCCTTTTTTTTTTAATTTTTTGAGTTTTAATTTTTTTACGTGGAACCCTGACTATTTTCGAAAAGTACCCTAAGTTACCCGGAGTAACTTCAGCTATCTACCAAAAAAAGTCCCGTCAAAACCCGTTCCGGAGATTACCCGGAACAAACAGACAACAGACAAAAATTTTTAAAATTGTATTTTTAGGATAGGTATCGTACGTACATTCATATGTATTTAGTAATAAAAATTGACATTACAAAAAGACTCTTTAATTTTATTTGTTACTATATATTTCATGAGTTTTTTTTTTCGATAAATAAATGTAGCCTAATTTATGTGCGTAACTTCAACTATCTACCAAAAAAAGTCCCATCAACACCGGTCCAGCCGTTCCGGACATTAGCAGGACCAAACAGCTAGACAGACAGACTTTGGATGAATCATATGGCTCTTGTTAATACACATATTGGACAAATAACATTTTTTTATGGGACGATATTAATCAGAATAGTTATTAATTTATACTGATCACTAAATAATTCCTGTTCAAGAAGTATTAAACCACCGAAGTGATTTTGTCCTAAAATCATATGAAATAATACATTGTTTAAATTTTGTCATCTTATACATACATTTCAACACGCCTTTCTCCTGTGGGGGTAGGCAGAGATTACGTCCTTCCACTTGCTACGATCTTGACTCACCTCTTTCGCTTCCACTACTTTCATGAGCGCTTTCATACATGCTCGTCGGTTATGAGTACTTTTTACCTGGCCTGTATTTAACACGTGATCTATTTGGTCTAGATACGTTCGCTTAGCCCGACCCTTACCGACTTACCCATTCACCCTCGCCTTATAAATTTGTTTCGTTAATCTTCTCTCATCCATCCTCCCTACATGTCGTCTTATCTTTACATAATATCAAAACTTCTTGTAACTACTTAGATATATTCTTAGTCTTTATTTTGTTATTTTAGACAATACTAAAGACAACAGTTAAACATATCGGAAAAGAAACAAACAATTAGAAACGATTCATAAGATAACTAATAACACGGAACTACAGCTACTTAATTATAAATACGAAATATCAAAAAAGTACATCAGTACGTCGCAGTATGAGATCCAGGCCGGCAACTACTGGTTATTTATCTACTTACAACGCTTTGGTAAGCAAACAAGTGACAGGCTCAACGACCTTGCCGCAGTCCGTTCCACGCGAATCGCTCCGTTATAATATTTCCAAATACCAATAATACCTTAACCTAGGACTGATGAATAATTCGAGGTGCTCCCCCACTCGAAATTTCGGAATGTTATTTACCTGAACGGCGACGAATACGGGAGGAATTTCGCAGTCTCGGGACAACGTAATATTGGGAGTTAATTACTATTTTGAACTGCAAATTCCAGATTGCTCACTGTTTTATTAGAGAAATCTATTTTGATAGTTTAATTACAATTAAGTACTTATTTAAATTTAAAAGTAGGATAGAGAGGATTAATTTCTCGACATACATGTAAAAAATTAACTGAGAGATAATTTATATAACTGAATATGAAACTTGTTACACCTACATTAAAAAAAAATAATGAATATGTGTCTTTAGCGAGGACGGGTGAATTAATAATTCAGAATCCCGTTAAAAGCAACTCTCGTCTAACCGACATGTACTTTGCATTGGTTTTAATTAGAATTAAATTATATTCATATTACTTGTACAGAGAGCGGAGCTATGGTTTAGTTACGATTTTGCTAAATATTAAAGGCGAGTTATTAGTCAAGTTTGTGTGAAGTCGGCGAACAAATTAGGAAACATTTTGGTTTAAATTAGCACCTAAACAGTTACAAGGCTGTCGGGTATGTTTAATGGTGGTAATATTTTTTTTCAAATATATTAAAACGACATTAAGCTTTTTTAAAGTAATTGAAAGACTCAGCATAGATTTATCTGAACTAATCCATTTTTAGCTAAATACAATACGTATCAAAACACGCAAATTAGTGATATCACTAACTCTATCGATTAGTAAATGTATCTAAGCAAATTTATAAAGTGATGTTTAGTAAAATAAGCACCATTTAAATTATGTATCACAATAGATCGCCATGAATCCAAGACATTATATTAACAATGGATTATTTTCATTTGCCCATAAATAATAATGAGCTCTCAGCTTAAGAAACTAGGTTATAAAGGAAATGATTTAACTTACAAGATTTAAAAAAAACTACAGAGTTGTAAAATTATGATTGTAAACATGGATACGTGCCAAGTAGGTGGTTTGCGTGTTGTATGGTTAGCTTATCTAGTATATTTAGTACAGAGATTTAAAGCAGTCTTTGTAAGGTTCAAAGCCACTGTGACTATAAAATTTATAATATTCAATTGTAAAGGATATGCTTGTATAAAAACATCAATGTGTTTTGAATCCAGTTAAGTGGTATTACTAATTCATAAACCAAATAAATAAACATTTGCAGAAAAATAGTTGTTATAGTTTATGGATAATGACTCAATGTGTCTCAATAATAAAGATCATGTTCAGTATAACTTACAATAATCCATTGATTTATATATTTAATATTATAGTAAGTACTGATATGTATGATAACAAATTGATTGACTGATATAAGTAACAGAGTAACATGTTAAAAAAAACATACAAAGGTAAAATAATTGGCCTTGCAAAATGTCATATGTCAGTCATCTAAAAGAGTATTAAGGTATTATAAAATGTAAACCATTCAACAATTACTCTCATGTAACTCCTGAGTGCATCAAGTGCTTGCCCAAAGATTGATGATGTAAAGCCCCTTTCAATCAACAGCATGAGTCAGTTCAAAAATTTATGAGATACATTACTTAATTTCAATTTAAAGAGTGAATATTCATAGATTCTTATAAATATCAAAATGTTGAATAAAAATAAATGATTCTGGTATGATTCAAACCTATTAAGTACCTAATATTAAAAATCAATATATTTTTGGATACCTATACACTCAGTAAAATGATGATGACTTATAATTTTTTTTTATCATAAAACTTACAATTTTCATAGGTTTTTGTCATATTTTGTGATGAAATAATTTAATCCAATATATCAAAAACTGTTATAAGATTATCAATTAATGATTATTGTAGGCACATCTAATATATTAGTTCCTGCCAAATGAATAACATATTTAAAATTTCAGTCACTATGTACAAAATTGAAGAAGTGAAGAAGTTTGGAGAGAATTAAGTTGGTATAGTTATAGAAGTGGACAATATGAGATTTAAAAATCTTTCTATTCCTTTTTTTCTGTAAGGATAAATAATAGTGTTTTATGCAAGATTAAGTAATTCTGTAAACATATAATTGATATTTTATTAGGTTGAAAAAGTAAAATGGAGAGGATATATCCAGTAAATTAAAGATTTCAATTAATAAAAAAATGAAATATATTAGTTAAAATCATCCTTTTTGTATGATATTGATATCATTAGTTCAATTAACACTGAAAATGTAAGAGTTCAAGAAAAAGCTTTATACAATAACAACAAAAAAGCAAAAACTTTATTTTTAAAAGGGTACAATACCAACAGTGACATTTCAAATGTAAAAGCATTACTTACAAACACTAGTAAAAGACTAATATGTACTTACTACAGGTATTTCTATCAAAAGCTACAATTTTGATTTTCTTTATTTATGGTGTACACAAATATTAGCATAATTTTGTATTAGACAAATAGGTGTACAGTTTTTTTTACTGTACTTTTTTTTTTTTGCATTGTTCCAATAAATAAAGAAAAAGTGTATGTGTTACAAAAACATGAATAATGAATACGTAAACACCTCTCACTGAGATTTCTCAATTTAAATCAAAGTTTTTCAAAGGGAAATAGAGCATGAAACAAGATTTTTACACTCGCCACTTAGGATCAAAATTTAATTCTTATTAGCTCATTTGATGATAAGAAATGGAATTCTTATTGTGCTTATATCGTTATACAATGTCGTGAGGTACGGATCCTTATCAAAATCTTTGCAATCTACTATTTTTCCGTTATCTCCCAAGCACTGAACGCTCTCGGTCGCAGCACATCACGCACACAGCTTTCGTGGCAAGAATGTCTTGTTAACAAAAATCAGTGATAGTAAATGTATATTACTGTAACAATAAAGATACATACCTTCTATCCAAAACAAATAAACAGGCAACAAATCCAATATATTTTACAATCCAATAATCCTATTACAACGACACAACAAACATTCTTTACCGTAGTAGTATGACATTAACTATTTAGTCACATGTAATTAAATGTAAAAATTCACACAAAACGTTAATTAAAAATATAACAAACACTTTAAGACACCGAATTGTAAAAAACTTATTTAATTCAACACTCAAGTTCGGCAAAAAAAACCCCTAACTATTCCATTCTACTCGAAACATCGGCCATCACTGAAAATGTTGCCACAAAATGAAAGTCACGTTATTTCTAATAAATTTCAAAGCTCACGTGTATTTGTGTTGCCGTTAGTAATTTATAAATCACCCTACACTTAAAGTAGGAAACGGTAGTGTTTTTAGTATGCAAGCTTTTCGATTTAGATGTCTCTGATACTCAAATATTCTCTAATAACTATCACTCTCTTATTGGCCTGGCCAATTTGTGCAGAAATTCTTTAAGATTTCTTTTGACACCGGTCCTGTTCAATCTCTAGCTCATAGATTTCCCGGATACCTCGACGTAGAAATAGGGCATTATGCAGAAGATACTGTCACAGATAGCTCTCTCTCTCTTTTTGCTATTTTGTATAGCAAATGGAGAACAGAGATAAATCCCGAAAAGAGTAATAATACAAATATATTTAATTACTGCAGTATTAACTTCACTGACAAGTCATTATCAGTCCAGCATCAATGTAGCCACTTCAGTAGAATATGCTGAATTCCATATTTGCTTCCTTTAGTTCCGTTCGTTCTTTAGGACTTCTTTCTTCTTTTTATAACATATTTGAATGGGAAAGGTTTTTGCTGGCAATACTAAAAGTACAATGTCAAAATATAACAAAAAAAAAAAAAAATAAGCAATGTCAAAATAGATCGATTTTTGTTCAAAAGTGAATTTGAATCAAAAACAAAATCAAACTTGAATTATTAGAGTCAGGGGGCGTTCACTTTCAATATATGACTCTGTATTATGTAATGTTTTATGTAATAGTTTGGTTTTTGTTTACAAGTGAAGTGTGTTGAAAATTATGACGATGAGTGTGAATTATAAATCTCCCAACAACTACCTTCGAACACTTAATAAATGGGCACCACTTCATTTGGCATTGGAGATTTGTAAAATACTACAAAATGAAGCATAAATAACTTGTATTTAGGACTGTAATAAACAATAAATGTCAACTTGTCAAAACATGGCAAAGTTTCATAAAATTTGTCTGTTTATGATAATATTCACTAAATTATTAGCATATCAATTATCTCTTCCTTTTATTTTCATTGAAGTGTTTGTTTGTAATATCAAAATAAGTTTTTTTATTAAATACATACGAATGTTTGTACGATAGGTTTTATTATACAATTTTATTTAAATTATCTTTTTGTTTGTTCTAGGTAATCTCCTGAACGGCTAGACCGATTTTGACGGTACTTTTTTTGGCAGATACCTGAAGTTACTCCGCGTAACTTTTTGATTACAATTATTATTCCACATTAATAATTAACTCATGAAATCATCAATATATTTTTTTTACTTAAATTCCTTTTATTGGTGAAATTCAACATATTAATATTTTATTTCGCTAGTTCGGGAGCCCTAAAAAAATGCTGCCTTTGGCGGCCGCCGTAACCATAAGATGACTGCGTAGGTACTTATTTTAAAGATCGATCAAATTTTCCATTGTAAAATGTACATAAGAAGTTTTGCCGTCATGAAGCTTCGTCTTCAAGAAATAATAATGATGGGATATGGTAGGCTAAAAAAAAATTTGTTAGTAATCAGTCATAAATAATAAATGATTTAAAGTCAGTGGATAGACTAAATTGTACTTTGTTATTGTAAATTGTGTTACAGGTTAAACTCAAAAAATTAATGTTAACATTATCGAGTTAAATCTACGTACAATTTGAAATAGGTAACTGCATAGGTATCAGAGTAGGTAGAGTCCATTGTTACGTACATATACTTCATTGGTAGAGACACACAAATATACCACTTGCTACAATGCGGACGAAATTGTTTGACAAAAAGAATGAACTTCATCTGACGTAATTTATGAATACCCCTTAATTCGTATTGCTATTAAAGTATCATTCTAATAATCCATGGCACGTATACGCGTTAAACACAAGTGTCGCAATAACATCATTAAAATAAAACAAAAATGTATAGAATATTTAATGTTTTAATTATCATAACAATTCCTCCAAAGTATTTAGCAACAACACTATTTTACATTTAGATATGAATAAATACGACTGTTGTTCATAACCTACATACATATAACAACGTTTTTACAAACATTAAATTACATTTATAATTATTAATATAAAAACCATTGAGATTGGTATGTGACATACATAAATATAATAATTAGATGATACACATGATTAATATATTAAAAAGAACTATTCTGTTAAATTTTATTACACGAACCTATAAAGTATTTTTTTTAGTTATTAAGAGATTATAGTGTAAAATGCGTTAAAGTCAAAATACGATACATAGACATCTAATTCATTACTGGAGGGAAAGTTCGGTTAAGAGTTCCTTATAGTATTAGTATATACAGCGTAAAACAGTAAAAATTGTAAAATGTGTTCCGTATAGTTATATTATTTATTATTTAAAGAGTATAAATATAATAATAAAGATGAATATGGACAAGCGTATTCCTTAGATAATATTGAAATTGTAACAAACTGTAACAAATGAGTTGTATAGAATCATATGCAGCTATCTACAATCGCCAACAAGAAATGTTAATATTGGTTTATTTTGAAACTTTGTGCTACTAACTTCATGTTGCCATATAAGTAAACTACCTATAGATTAAAATACAGTTTATGCATCAATCATCATTGCTATACTTTAGAAAAAAAATCATTTTTTCCACTTTGCCAAAAATGAGTTGAAGTGTAGATAGCCACTTTGATTCTATACGACTCTAAAGTATGGGTTATTAAATTTAAATCTTAAAAAAAATGCTTGTAATATAGCTGTTTCGTTTCTCTCACATGTGATTATTTTTTCTTATCATTATTAAGGGTTATAACACAACATTTACTATAAAATTAAATGACCACTAGTGGTCAGTAGTAATCTGAAAGAAAGAAGAGCTCCATTGAGTCTTACTAGAAATGTACTGTTAACATGTTATGAACCCCGGCTTAAATTGCTACTTGGAAGTAAATTCTATGGAATTTACCCTGCACTAAATCTACAGTAGGTAGGGAAAAATACGGAACTCAAGGTATCTTACAGAACACATGTACTTGCGTGTATTGTGCAGGGGTTTGGGACGCAGTATGATGCTTGAAAGTGTTACTGTATCGCGTTGGTGGCAGGTACAAAAATCTTCCCAGTAGGGGATCATCCTAACACTCCTATGAACACTTTCCCCACAAGACACTAAATTTTTTTTAATATTTACATAGTATAGAGAAACATTTTTTTAAATAATCCCTTTAGTATCGTGGGTAAAGAGAACACTAACGTACTTTATATGTAAATATTAAAGACTTTTTAATGATTTATCGCAAGTCAAATCGGGTAATTTTTAAATGAAAAAGTGTCTAGTGTTGAGTTTTGATTAGTAGGAACTATGAACAACATAATATTATTGAAGCAAAATTGTATTGAATTAACTAGTCAATTTTTCTTGTAATTAGTTTTAGACTCTATTGGAGGATAAGAAAGTCATTTTATTTCTTCAAACGTAACAGACCAAAATAGTTGGTAATTTCTATGGTCATATTGTTTTAGTAATTTCATGGACTAGACAAAGGTTACAGTAAACTGTAAACTAAATGAATACAAAGGCACAATAATGTTAATTAGTAACAAACAGCAGATTAATTAAAAACACTCTTAAGCAATAGTTCTTTTGTCTGCGTATTTCAGAATTTAAGGCTTATGTCATAATTTTGCAAATTGGTTAGTGTTAATATGTATTATAACCCAATTAAAGTTTCATCGATGTAAACTTTCTTAATAAAACATTATATATTGTAAGTAATTTAATAATGTATATTTAAAAACTACGATAATAGTTTAAATAGTAATCCCAAAATGACAATATGTGTTTGAAAAAATACATTTTGATTTTACTTCAATTTATATAAACAAATTAATACTATATATATTATATATGTATATATATACATTGTAAAAAAATAAAATAGTCAGCATTTTTTGGCACTAAAACAATCTTGAATATTATTTAAAATATATCACTTTTTTATTCCAAGTCAATGGGTAAATTAATAAAGAAGTGACACAGCTAAACCAAAGTCGTTGAATCGATTATACGGAATGAAAGACATGAACGATCTAGAACTTCTAAACTTTGTGACGTTAGTTTACAAATGAAGAAGAAATCTAACTATTGTATTTTTAGGTTTTATAAACTGCTTTTAGTCAAGTTTCAGATAAAACTATTTTATTTCTAAAATTAATTATGGCTTCTTTTTAATGCAATGTAATTATTACTATGGGAGTACAAATATTTTTCATTATGACACTGATGATACAAAAATACAGATACAATAATATATATTGTATTTTTCCGGACAAACAACTTTATATACAGTGAGTATTAAATATCCACTAAATTATCGGTCGAAAATTGTGTGCGGCGCTTACCCACAATGAGATTATCAATTATTGGCGATCAATAAAAGATTGTGAACAACTCGATAATTTCTTTTAAATATAAGCCAATTTACAATAAGAAAATCGATTATTCTGTAGACGTAAGCTCATATGAAATTGATAGCGCAGATTAAGTATTACTTTTTTGATGAGGAAAAAATGAATTATATAAATAGATGACAAATACATTTAATTTAGTACAGTTAAGTATATAACAATTACTGCAATATTTTTTAATTGATGTTTATATGAAGTTATTGAGTATATCCTACTTAATTTTAAAAAAAAACAATGATTTAATGTTCATAGACATTTTTGATGAAGTACATAAATTAAGACAGATTATAGAAAATTCGGATGCAATAAAACAAGATTTTTTGCTTAGTTGACATTTGTAATGTTGTCCTAAAGGAAGGCCCATTTGATCTCTGTAGATAGTTATTACTTCGCTCCATAAAGTCTGAGCTGAGTCTGAGCATAAAGTTTTTTTTCATAAATTAATAGTTATAGTAACTAGGAGCCTTCAAAAATGGTTTTTACTGTCGTTTTCAGACGTCCGTCAAACAAATTTAAAAATCCTTAACCATCATTTTTTAAAATTTTATAATTGTAAAAAAAATTAAAGCCGTCCAATTTTGGAGGATAAAACAGAGGAATTTTGCATAATCAGCTGAAGTAGGAACCTACCTATTCGTTCAAATTTGTTGCCGATCCCCTTTCCTTTTATGTTTTAATATTTCAGTTTCCTCCTAAATATCACAGTCGTAACGTATGAAAATAATTCAATTTTTTCTCAGGCTCAGTGCTTTGACCTCAATCTCATCTGATCTTAAGTGACGATGTGGTCCATGATAGTAAACACACTAAGCCTAGAGATAATTCAAATTGTAATATGTGAAATAAAATTAACCTTCCAAAATGTGATTATAAATAAAATCAAATATAAACAGAATTCATGGATGCTCTAGAATCAAATGGCTGCTAAAACATAATAATAAAACATAAATATTAGTGAATGTAATTAAAATTTACTATTTTTTTTTTTTTCAAATTAAAGTTACCTTTACCGTTTTTTTTTTATTTTATACAACTCCTATATTAGTATTAAAATTTGACATAAAATCAACCGAACTACATTTAATTAATTAGGAAAAACTTTTTAATAGCCTAATAGTCAGCACTCGTGAGGGAAAATATCCCAATAATATTACAATATTTACATAATTATCGAATATTTAAAAAAACAACTCCATCACAAAACCGATCACAATCACGTAGATAATTAAAAACAAATATCGCTTAACGAGTTTATATTCATTAAAATTAAATTCTATAAATGCACTGATTATAAGTACACACAAGTGACTATATATTTAATCACAAAAATCAGTGTCATATATATATATATATATTATTGATGCACAGATAAAAAAAAAAAAAACACATAAAAAAAATTTAGTTCCATTGAATGATACATATCAATATCTCGACTAAGGCTCAAAGTTTACTATACTAGTACTACTTATCCTAGCTTTGTAACTTTTTTTTTCGGAACCCTAATTATTTACCAAATTTTTTCTTCATACTAACATTAAGCAAAGGTATTTCTAACAAATTCAAATACTTGCCAGTAAAACTGTGCATTGAAACGGATTTTATTCCAATTTTTATGAATTTTAATCTTTTGACGCGGTACCCTAATAATTTGCGAAAATTAGAGGTACCCTAAGTTATGCGGAGTACCTTCAGGTGTCTAACAAAATATGTTCCGTCGAAAATCTGTCCACCCGTTTCGGAGATTACCCGTTACAAACAGACAGACAAAAAATTTAAAAATCGTATTTTGGTATAGGGATATGAGTACTTTAATATCGGTTTATTTTTAAACGTTATACAACAACCATCACTGCTATACTTTAGAAGAAAAAAAAAAATCCACTTTGTCAAAAATGAGTTCAAGTGTATAGCTTTGATTCTATACGACTCGTTTATAAATTCATATCTATTTAGTACAAAAAAATAATAATTTTGACATTACAAACAGACACTTCAATTTTATTTATTAGTATAGATATATAAAACAACCTTTCTCTTAAATGTATAAACTTCATACTTTTTTTTCAAAATTGGTAATATTATTTGCCACAGTCGGTTACAAAAATTGGCTCTTTTCGCTACTAGTGGTGTATCGGGGTCGATATTTTTGAAATGTTGACACCGTTGACCGAAACATCGATAGCAAATCCCAAATAATTATTGGCGCCTTTATAGGTGTTTTAATGATTTTTTTTTCCAGGTAATTCCACGTGAAATGTTACGTATGCGGTTAACATTGCGATTATGCATGTGAGTGTCCGCAACACGCGGTACAATCGAGACAGGAGTTAGTCACTCCCCCCCGCGACCGCTATCTTTTGCCGCGACATCCTAATTGGTCCTACAAAGAAATTAGGAATCGATGATAACTTGTTTTTAACCTAATCTTTTGGGTTCACAAAAGTTAGGAATACATCGTAATAAAACCATAGCAGCAAACTATATCAAGCATCCATTGTATTTTGACAGCACAATTTAAAAGTCAATTATTATCGGCTTAGTTTATTACTTTGGACACATTATCACTTAACATCAGGTGAGATTGCGGTAAAATGTGGTTGAAATGATGATAGCGCAGTTGGTAGTTTAGTCGGCATTCGCGTCAATAGAAGCGAGGTCGGACCCTCCTATCCAATTATACAATTCGCCTAAACTTTCGGTGAAGGAAAACATCGTGAAGAAACTATAGAATGCTGGTGTCCTACCATCTTGTAATAATGCTACCACTATCAAGTTTGTAAAGCTGTTGCCGAATACCAATAAGAGTGTTCCGGCAGCATCATTTGAGAACCAGTTCCTAGGCTTAATGTGTCGTGTCTGGACCACAACGTCATTTAACATCACGTGAGATTGTAGTCAAAGCACTGAGCCTACAACATGCAAAAAAAAGTCTCAATGGGTAGTGTGAGAGGAACGGTTCTTCAACATTTCGATTATGCAGATACTCTTAAATCTTAGATTCTTCGCACCAGCACCGTCTATAAAGTGTGAGATGCTGCTTAGGAATAGTCTAGTAGATTTTGGGGGTATGTGACAGCTCGGGGAGAGCAAATATCTCTTTCTGGGGGAAAGCAAGCAGAACCAGGGAAACGGATCCGAAGAACCATATTCACATGTTCAACAGTTTCGGGTCATTTTTCTGGTTTGAAAAATCCCTTCAAACTAATATTTTAAACAAAAAATGTATCTCGCCCGCAATTATGTATAGTATGAAAATATGGACGTTCCGTTCGCTAGTCATAGAACACGTTATGTTACGCTATCACCTTGAGAGACACAACTGCGTAACGCGGATATTCGGAATTAACAAACAAAATTAAAAGGTATATCCGGCTTCCGTATAATTTGGCTTGGCCAATTGTGATGATGAAAGATGAAGTAGATTGTTGACGGATTATTTTCCTAGAGAGGGTAAACAGCGGGCAGAAGATGGGATATCTGTGCAGCCGGGTTAAGACCGAGAGAAAACAGTAATAAATCGTGTTTTTCAGCGTGGGAGTTCTATATACTTTGATGATTTAATTATCGGACATGGTAAGGGCTGTGTACTAGACCACCTTCCTTCAGCGCAGGAGAAACTGAAAATGTTGGTAAGTAACAGACTCAGAGTCAAAAGACATAGAAAAGAGTGATATTACATAGAATAGTATACAGCTATATGAAGGAGTTATAATGAAATACCTGCATAGCTCGCATAGCGTTTAGTAGTTCTTGTTTGTCCGCTAGTAGACTAGCGGCTTCCTGTTGCGCGGCGTGCACGCACTGGCGTAGCACAGACGCCTCTTCAACTTTACTGAAAAGTCAATAAACATCGAGACATTTGAGATCGTTTACCATTTTTCGTTCATCCTATTTAGTACAAACTTGATTAATTGCCTTTTTATAATGAAGATTATTTCAAATAACAATTAAAAAAACATTTTTAATAAATAGTAATTTAATAATTTGAAACATAGTCATGCAAAATTAAACGGTAAAGGTCAGATAAGTTCTGGTGTCATCTACTGGGTCTAATTATAACGTAACATAAGCTCACGCCTGTTATACCCTAAGGGTTAGGCAGAGGTGAAATAGCGAACTACACTACCCGCATTCCGCCGAGCTTAGTTCCGACCCAGATGTGGCAGGGGGTTCCTGTTCCTGGTGGGTTCGCCACAGGGGGCGACGCGGTGCTTGCGAAATCTATCCCGTATCGCCCCTATCCCAAATGCGGCGGACGGCCCCGGGGGGTTTTAGTGGGTATTTCCGGGCGTTTCACGCCCGGGTGAGTCCCACACTGGCACGGAGTTCGTCCCTCCGTGCCCCCTTACCTATTGCATTGGGGGACTCCGGTCTCACTAATGCATTTCCCCCGTCAAAAAAAAAAAACAAAGGGGGCGAGTCTGTCGCCATATCGGGGACAAATTCCAGACTCCGCGATGATACTAAGCCGAAAAAAACTCAATATCACTTGACCCGATCCGAAGATCGAATACGAGAGCTCAGAACAGCCGTACCGTAATACAACTACGCCACCGAGGCAGGAGTTAGCTAACAACCATCTAGATAACCCTATTAAAATACATATCTTTATCATAATCGGTACAGCCTTTGAAATTGTTAAGCATGACATTAAAACAGCACACCGGAAATGATAAACGTAAAGACGATATACGAATGTACGCAAATGATGTTTAGTTACTCACGCTCTCAACTCTCTGTTATCTTCAGCGATCCTGGATAAAGTGACAAGTCTCTTTCTTAGTTCCTCGTTCTCTTTGGCCAGTCTGTCGATTTGTTCCCTCGCCTCGTCCAACTCTGGCTGGGAGTCCGGTGAGGTCGGCGATACTAATGTCGACGGAATGGAGACCGGTGGCCCTAGCCGGAGCACGCCGGTAATGTCGCGCGTCATACGTATAGTCGTCACATCTATATCGAGCGGTTGCGGCGGTGGAGCGGATATAGAACGGGTCTGTCGATCTTCTATTAGATGTACCTTCACGCTCTCTATTAGCATCTGTGTATTTGTATTTATAAATCAAATTCATTTATTTTTTCAATTCCCCCTAGAAGCAGTGTTGCCAACTTCTCTAAATACGAATCGCTAAACTCAGTAGCTAAAACTGATTCTACCGGGAGCGGAACGAGGATTTCAGATTTTAATTCTTTTTTGGTGTATTATATTTCTGCACCTTAAATATGCCACATATATTGCAAGCGTGTTAGGGTTTCTCATATAATATATCTCTTGTGTCTATATAATTATGTATTTAGTTAACAAATTAGACATAAACAAAGGTCGTCATTTTTGACTACAAAGTCGCTAAAATGGCAACACTGCTAAGAAGGTGATTATGAACGTCAAGAAACTACCACCGATTCAGAGAACAACTCATTTGAGTTGTTTGAGTAACTACAAAATTAACAACAATAGGCTTATAAATAGAACAAAAACACAAGAAAAAAAAGAAGTTAAATTCAGTCTCAAAAAAAAGTTGCTGTTAGACGTAAGGCATTTTGTGCGGTCTGATTTCACATATTAATCTTTATGACTTACTGTATATCTTTATTAAAATTTCACAAGTTATCTAATAATAGATTGTAAGTATGTTTTCTCACCTCTAATGGCATCGGTGGTGCCACGATCTCGTCTTCGACAAACTCGCCCAGAGCTAGAGCCGTGCTCATGTTCAGAGCTAAACTCAGATCACGCACTCTAGCTTCCAATAACTCTTCGAACGGAGCTAGACCGTTTGCTTCACCCTAAGATTGAAACTACTTTATACTAACATATAGTAACAATAGGGTAGTTGAATGGTGTCTGAATGAACAAAGTAATCATATACAAAACGCATACTGAAAAAAGATAATATTCGGCTGATAAAATTTTAAAAATATTTAAAATTTTTGGAACGACTGAGAGCGAATCTATCACTTTCTCGAAAAACAAAACATGTTAGTATAGAACTTGTGAGAAACACCTAAAGCGTAACGTCAGACAATCAAATTAAAAAGCTTATAAGTTCTTTACTTTTGGTCTGATTTTAATTTAGTTTTTAGCGTTCAACCTTATTCATGAACAATTTGTTTATGAACCAATAAATTATAATCAGTCAACATCATTAATAATAAGTTATTCGATTGGTCCATGTAATCTATTTAATGACAAAAATATTATAATGAACTAAAAGCGCATAATAAGGAAACGAATTTTTATAGTAATTGCATTTTTTTTTTTTTTGCGAAATTTTGTAAATAATAACTACTGTCAAACATATCCCCAAGTAATTTACCTTCTCATTCAAAGTTCTCGGCAGTTCCAAACGAAATAGTTTAGCGGCAACTTGTGGCGTCTGTCTCGGTGAGAGATCATCGCATTCATCGACTTCAAGCTCGACCCACGCGCGTGAACGCATCGAGAATTTATTCTGTTTTAGAATTTTTTATCTTTTAAAAGCAGTTTTTTGTATACAATTTAATGCTACTATATTTCGTTAGCTTTATATAATAAAGCTCATATATCACAAATTCTATGTTAATTTTTTTTAAATCCCTTGACTTCCTTATTAATATTTTGCAGACAACAAAAAAACCCGCGTCTTAATAAGGAAGTGAGGGGTTTATTAGACGGTAGTTTTTAAAGCGTCAGTTTGTGGTATATTGTACTATCGGTCAGTTAGAAAAAAAAATTACGAATGTATATATAAAGGCTGAAATTGATCAGTTAAAAAATACATGAGAAAAAAAAAAACAATTGAGCAGTAAAATGGCTGAACGGTTCAGATACTATGTAATGATAGATGTAATTCGATCAGAATTAGTTGGTGTGATTTAATTTCTGACCATCCCAAGCATATAAAAGAATCTTACCTGCTTAAAACGATAAATCCTTTATAACTCAGGATACGGTTTCTATTGAAAGGTATTCCGTGGTTTAACATTCGTCCACAACTGTCCAATTATTTACTTAACCCTTTCCTAACTGATGGTATTAACTTGTTCCGAGTTATGTAATATGTATCCCTCATACAGTGAAAGCCACAATCCAAATGTTCCCATTTTAATCGCAACGACAAGTTTTAAATATTATATAGGTTTCTTTCAATATCGTGTCAAAGACTATTGTTGTAAAAAAAAAATAGTAGCTGTAAATATTGTTATGCATAAAGTTACTGAGGGTAGTAGGTTAAGTCATAGAAATAGTACCATGAAATTTACTAAAAATTTGGGACTCAAAATGAAATATACCATTTTTTCCTAATAGCCGTTAGGAAAGGGTTAATTGCACTATTCAGTCACTTTACTAGCCATTTTTTTTTATTACACATTTCAAGTATTTTTTAAAGATCTCATAACTGTTAATGTTTCATTGAAACACTTATTTACCAAGCGAAAAAAAAAAAACTCTTTCATTTTTTAATTTCCCGTTATAGCAACCATAATATCCAAACCACAGCTGTAAGAATTTATACCGTTTATAAAATAAATCCTTTGAACTAAAATATGTGCTAATTATATTATTACATGCATTAGCTACAAAAGCACTAGATGCAGTGAGAACATCAAACACATATTATTATCATTTTAATAAATTAAAAATATGTTAAATATATAATAAAAAACTTATTATATTCCTATATGGTGAATCTATTATATAATACGTTTCGGAAAAAAGAAAAATTAAAAAAAAAAAACCATACTGGCTGGTATCTATAACATTATAATATTTTAGAATCAATAATAATTCAGTAGAAAATAAAATAAATATATTAATACGATCGAGCAGTATTTCAAAAAGCGATGATATGATGATGACAGGATATTATGTTCCATGCAACAATAAATCCTAATTAATAAATAATCTCTCTACATGCAGACACTTTTCAAAATTTGATATAGGTAATAATACTAATAGATTTTTGTGGTCAGATATATAAAAATTACATACGGAAATTTTCATGTTCCTGTAACTTGATGAAATGTATGGTTATAATTTTAAAAAAACGTATCATTGAAACTTCCGACTCGTATCTATCTAGATTATCATTTTATTGTAAGATAATTATAATTATTTTCGTTTCATAATTATAAAAACAAACAAGTATATATTGCAAGATGTTTGTTAGTATATAACAGTATTCGATATAGATAAATAATAGTTTAATTATAAAGTTATATTAAACAAATTATGTGTGAATTTGCCTTATCGAGTATTTGTTGTTAATGGGTCGAGTACCCATAAAAATGAACCAATAGAAAGACAATAGGAAAACAATGGAAAGCTGGCGTAAACGCCAGGAAGGTGCACAAGGGGTTAAGGAATCTTTCAAGTCCCAATGGAGGGGGGCGCGGGTCAATACATTGCCTATTTTTGATAACACTGAAGCGGTGTGAAGATGTGAATGGTAGTTACGTCAGCATTATTATTTAATTTTAATTATTTTTTACTTTTGTCAAAAGCATGCCAATAGTCACGTTACGTAAGGGGGCGAGAGCTTTGTTGTTTGTTATAATTTCTGAGAAGGGTTCTGAAGTGGGAGTCCACAAAAATGTCTAAAATTCATCTAACGCAGCCCTTAAAACGAAAGCGCGGTGAGGAGATTAGTTCGAAGCGTTTCATTTTCAGCATACTCGAATTCAATTTGATTCATCTATATGGATATATGGTAGCCGAATTAATATGTTATTGAGTGCTCACATCGACCATGGTCATTTTGAAACTCTACCTGATGTCGCGAAATACTATAATAATAACACAGCAATAAAGCATTTGTAAAGATATTTCTATCAACTAAAATGTTTTTTTTTTTTTTTCCGTTAATTTTAAATATGATATATTCATATCAGAATAAATACATAATTGGTCGCAAGTAGCGTGACAGAAATATCCGTTTAACATCTAATCATACAAATAAACCCCCTTGGCTACGACACACAAAACCTCTACTAAACTAAATCGGCACTTAACAAAATGATATAATAATAACCACTACTTTGGTGTTCATGACAAACATGTAAGGAGCGATCTTAGAGATCGTCTCTCATCAAATACCTTGAGCCGGTTCTTTCGTCGCGATAGCCGAGCGGGCGGCCAATGCCGTAAAGAGAGAAAAAACACACATGGACACATATATATTTAGATATAAACGGATGCAATTTTTTTTTTTATGAGAGTTCATCGAGATAATCCATAGGATTTTAGATACATAAATTAAAGATGTTATTGAAATTCACACACTCACTTCAATAGGACAACAATTAAGAACAGAATAATTTTTCATAAAATAAATAAATGCTAAATGTATTTATAAAGTTATAGTTCGATGCAAACTTTATGGCGGCACGGAAATTAGCCGCAAGCGCGGATTCACTCAGGTATTGTCAAGGTGAAAATTATAATTTGTCCACTTTGATTATTTATTTTTTCACTTTCGATAGTATTCATAAAATAATGAAATCATATTATATGAAGTTTTTAATTAGAAATATATTATGTGTTTGTTTCTAGAATTTTGTTTAAAGGCTAAATTGGAAATAGGGCAATTTGACTGAAGAATAAGACTGATTAAATATTTTATTTCTAACAATGATTGTACCTCTTCCATATAAACTTCCCTAGTCGTGAAAGGTAACCATTCAAATAACGAAAGCAGTTTACAAAACTAAAAAACCTAATAAGTAATAAAAACTATAATAAAATATTAAGAGGTCGACTGTACGTATATAGGAACGTGGGTTTGCAAGCAGGACGCCACGCCTGTGAGAGAGAGCGCATGTGGCCCCCCCTCCGCCCTTCGTCGCATCCTACAAATACATTGCGTTCTGCGCATCGTTTAACACGATGTTCCGAGCCGCCATAAAGTTTGAATCGGACTATACTTATTGAATAAAATACTTTCAACATAATATAAAACATCGTAAAATATTTCTGTATACATTATTCTCGACAAAATCTCGATTTAAAATTAGTATATTTTTAATTTTAATATTAATTTAAACAGCGATTAAATATTACGGGACACAAATTACTATGAGTTTATGGTGTGATATTATGATGTTTTATGGTGATCATGCACGATGGGAACCTACAACATGGATCAATGATATATTGGTATGTAAATGTCGAGACTTCACTCAAGAATATATAACATTTAATTTTTTTAGTATTCATATTTAATATATTATCGATTTGTAATAAAAACACATGTATTTATATAATGTTAATGGCTATGTAAATCTTGAGTAAAGTCAATACTTAATAACAAATATAATTTATAGCCAATGATAGAATGAAAACGGAATTACTGGAGATCTATAGAAATATCTGTTTATAAATCATGCTGTTTAAATTTGTTTTAAAGTAAAATTAAAATTCTATTTCTTGTGATATTGGAATGTGTATTTTGTAATATATACGTATGTGTATGTTTGAGCTAAGGTTATGATTACTTAAATTGGTAAATTTATAAAAAGGCAATATCTCAATATCTGTCTGTCCGTCCGTTAGTTGCTTTATTACATACGCGTATATTTATACAAGTTAATATTTTTTACTTTATAGAAAAAGTTATGAGGTGAATGAACACACAAAAATGATCACCATCACATCACTCTCTTTGTAAAACTTTCATTTCATTTAATTAGTTTTACACTTATGCATAGTGTAGTGTAACTGCCTCGGTGGCGCAGTTGTATTACGGTGCGACTGCCGTTTTGAGGTCTCGGGTTCGATCCCGGGGTCAGGTCAAGTGGTATTGGGTTTTTCTACTCAGTATCATCCCGGAGTTTGGAATTTGTGCCCGATATGGCGACAGGCTCGCCCCCCGTCACATCCGGGACGGAACTAAGCTCGGCGGAATACGGGTGGTGTAGTTCGCTACATCACCTCTGCCTAACCCTTAGGGGATAACAGGCGTGAGCTTATGTTATGTTATGTTGTTATAGTGTAGTAAATAATTATTTGTAATTACCATCTTGTATACGAATATATTATAAAATTATCTGGCGAATCACTTATTTTGAGTATTTTTTTTTCAACTGTGTGTTCGTCAAATGCTTGCTCAAGTAATTTGTACAGCATAGCTTGAATTTAAAAAAAATATATCACCACTGATATACTAAATGGGGCAAGATATTAATTAATAATATAACATCAAAATATAAAGGACATGAATTTCTAAAAAAAAATAATAATTGAGAAACCTTAGAAATTTGGGAATTGAGTTTTGTGAATCATTTATAGTCAATATCGTAACTAATATAATAATGTGAAAATATATAGTTCTTGTACCTGAAATTCGTCCCAAGGTATAGCTGTGCATTCGTCCGCTTTCAAATCGTTGGCCGCTAACCGCAAGCAGGATCTTCCGCTTGAGCTCTGATGTACCATATGTATGTTGTGTAGTCTCCATGTAGACGTCGAAATCTTAACACAATATGGTGGTTAATTTATTAAAAAAAACAACAAATTAAATGGATAATATAATAACATGTAATAAAGATAATTTATCTTTACTAATAAATAAAATTGAAGTGTCTATTTGTAATGTCAAAATACTTTTTTTTTACTAAATACGTATACGATTAGCTATAACAAAATACACTTTTTTAAATTTTTGTCTGCCTGTTCCGGGTTATCTCCGGAACGGCTAAACCGATTTTGATGGGACTTTTTGTTAGATAGCAGAAGTTTCTCGTAGCTCCAGAAGCGTAACTTTTAATTTTCCAAAAATATTTAGGGTTCACGTAAAAAAAATGAATGAAATCCGTTTTAACGCACAGTTTTACGGCCAAGTGTTTGAATTTATGAAAAAATATTTTTACTTTATCTTGGTACCGAAAAAAATTAAAACAGTGAAGAACATATGAAACGCGGGCGCAGCCGCGGGCACACAACTAGTTAATTTAATAAAATTCTGATACACGATCCTCTAAAAATGTTGTCGGAGTCGGAGACGAGAGGCGGTTGTCTATCTCTTTTACGTAAAACGTGCCGTGACGTTATACCTTTTGTATATTCTCGTCCCTTATTTTTGTTTGAGATTCTAACGACATTTTCAGCGGTCATATTTAAAAAATAGATCAGTTGTTGATAAATTATGGTGGCCTTGAAAACGCTTTCTCATCATGTTTTCTTTCACCGAAAACTCAACGCAGGTTACGATTCGAACCGACGTACATCGGTTCCGTGTCCAACGACACCATCGCTAAGCAGTCATCGTTTCAAATTGTTTTTTTTTACTACCACTCCCATAACGTACCACATCTCTTCTTCTACATGAACTTGTGACCGAGTGGTCGCTTGGCGAGGACGATCTCTCCACCACTTCAGCTGCCACCTCTACGCCGCTCGACGCACGGCCGTGTTCAAACTCTCTGGGAATTAATTACTTCTTATACAAATCTAATCTAATAAAAATAAGCCAAGGTGGACTCCGCCGGCATAAGAGAAAACTTTGGAAAAAAACTGTGTTGTTTTTTATGTTTAATATGTGGATTACCCATAGAAATGAGACAATAGGAAAACAATGGAAAAACTGGCGTAAACGCCAGGTTAGTGCTCAAGGGGTTAAATTTCATATTTTGTTAATTGAAATTACTAAAATAACATTATTCATAAACAAAACATACGATAGACTGTGTAAGTATAAATTTAGTTTTTATATTATTTGGCGTCAGCACTTCAACGCCATCTTGTACTTGGCATACTTTAGTGTGTTGACGGATGACGTCATAGCATTGGTAACGCGAATCTATAAGTTTTCTTAAACCGAGAATCGCTCAGCGCCCCTAAAGAAGTTTTCACTTCAAAAAACTTTCAAAAATCACATCAAGCGAATGTAAGTAAATTCCAACTGAATTAAAAAAAATAGAGAAATTACAAGAAAAAAATACATATTAAAACAACCTTTTGTAGTTTCTACATTACTCGCTATATTTATCAAAGTTTTAAATGAATAAAATATTTTAGAACGGCGAAATCCACATGTTATAAGAAGATAGAACGCATATTGTAATGACACTGCCACTAAAACATTATCAATTAAGGTGTTGTCCATTAACCACGTGAGGTTTTTATACCGAATTTGTGACCTCCTCCAACGTGGTGAGGTTTTATACTAACCATAAAGTATCATAAACAACTTTTTTGATTAAAAACAGAACCGACTTCAAAATAATTAACTATAAAAATGCACTAAAAAGTAAAAAAAAAAAAGAATTACTTCATTAATCTGCTTCTGTTTACTTCAATTTACCTTCGTTTTAATATTATTAATAATTTTGAAATCGGTGCCAGCTTATGGATAGCAAAGTGGTGAAAATGAACGTCGCTAATTATATTCGATTATGATAAATTGTTCTTTAAAATCACCCTAGTCCTTTTTTTAGCTTATGTGTAATTGTGACAAGGTTTAGGCAGTTATTTCCATTTATAAGTGATAACATTCGTTAACTCTAGCTGGCACCGATTCCAAAATTATTAATGATATTAAAACAAAAAATATATTGAAGTAAACAGAAGCAGATTAACAAAGTAATTATTTTTTACTTTTTACTTCATTTTTATATTTTAAGTTGGTTCTGTTTTTAATTTAAAAAGTTTTATTTACTACTTTTTTAGTTTAAGTATGTACTTTTAGGTATAGCTGTGAAGCCTACTTAATATCTTTGGACACGAATATATGAAACACGTGTAAGTGTCTATAATATTGAAAGATTTTCTGGAATTCCTGAGCTCCACTGATCAGATCCTTATTTGGTGGAAATGAAACCACATGAGGAGTATACTCCTTCAAATTAAAAAAAATTGAAAATTGGCCCACAATTGACGGAGAAATCGCATAACAAACACAAAAAAAAAATTACAGATGAATGGAGAATCTCCCTTTTTTGAAATTGGTTAAACAAACTATCTTTAAATACAATTCAATTATTGTCTGGCAACGGCGAGTCGAGGTCAAGTCAACCGCTTTTCGGTTTACACATCGCGCCAAATTCGAAAAAAATAAATACACGTGATATCATACTGCACCCCCTAGTGATGTTACGTGATATCTTACTGCACCCCCTAGTGATCTTACGTTATATCTTACTGCACCCCCCTAGTGATGTTACGTGATATCTTACTGCATCCCCTAGTGATGTTACATATGGACAGATATTTCGAATTTCACTCGACTTCGACAAGTATTTCGTTGAACTGATTTTATTAAATTTTCTATTTCTTTATCGTATTCGTAAGAAACAGACAAAAAAAATCAACACTTTATAGGTAAATGAATAGTGATGTTTCTGCGTTATCTATTAATAATATTGATATCACAAATAGAAATAAGTCATTTATGTTGTCATTATTATATTCTATCATACTTGTTGTTTTTTTTTTATATCAATTTTATTAGTAAGCACGAAAAACGTTAGTTTGGCAGCTGTCACTCCAATCCAATATGTCAAGCATAGTAATATTACTAAAAATAATGTACAGTAAAATTTTCGTGTACAAAGAAAAACCTTTTGAATGTGATAATTTATTTATCACCGTTTGGAGAGTGTCCTGGGATTTGCACGCTTCCGACAAATGCTACAAAATGTTCTAAGAAAAGACAAAATTTAATAGTAACGAAAAAAAAAAATAACCCAGTAAAAGTTGATAATCTACCTGAAAGCGACATCGGCGTCGTCGGGTGATTCGGCCGCTAGTCCGACCACCACATACCGGTCGCTATCCGAGCTCGCAGTTGACGCTGCGTCACTGCGCGTATCGTCTCTGGTCAACGCACTGTCCAGTGACGTCACCAGCGACGTCAGACCGCGCCGCATCGACGAGAAACCTGACGTCACATGTCAACACTTAGGGGCCGTTAACACATTAAATCGACATTTATGATTTGGTTAATTATGCTTACATGTGCGTCGGAGCGATCTATATGGTGATTACGTAAACAATATTTAGTTATTAATTTATAATAACGCTTACATAATCATTCCACATTGTTTTAACATGCTTCAATTTAGCGAAAAAAAAATTTGTATAAAGTGAAAATAAATGAAACATTAAGTTAAATAAAAATTCAAACACATTCATAAAAACGACATAAAAATTAAATAAATTTAAAATAAAATACAGCAGATTGACAAATTTATAATAAAATACATTTAAAGAAAGCATTCATGGGAAAATATTTTAGACGTGGCAATACAAATGTATGACCACTTAAAACACCATCTTATACTAGATATACTGTAGCATGTTGACTGTTGACATCATAGCATTGGTACCGCGAATCTGTTTTTACCTTATCGAGAATCGCTTAATGACGCTGAAAAAGTTTTCACTTCAAAACTAGGGTACTACTAATTCTACACAGGCGAAATCGCGATCCTTAACTAGCTCTGTCTGTCCGTCAGTTACCGTTTTACACCTAAACCACTGCAAAGATTGCGGTGAAGTTTGGTAATGAAATAGATTGCATGCAGAGGGAGAGTATAGGCTGCAAATTGTCTGAATTTCACGCGTTTGAAGACGCGGGCAGAATTATTTTAGCTGGCACTTTGAAGTTTCAAAGACTATAGAAATTTGCTACTTGTTACTCCTAATTTATCTATACTATTATTATATAAAGAGCAGCACAAAGACAAGAGACAACACGTCCATAGACGTAGCTAATTTACCCATTCTACAGTTGCTGGGTGATTATTAAGTCCTTTGCAGTTGACAACAACCGTTATTTCCAGAGTACAATAATACAGTAATGTTTGAATTCAGATCACATTATTATATAAGGAGTTGTACAAAGGGAATGTTAATAATAGATACGTTATACAGTATACAATAGATTAGCTATTTTTTACACGGTATAGCCTCAGTGGTTTGACCACAATCTCACCTGATTTTATGTGACGATGTGGTCTAGGATGGTAAACACACTAAGCCTAGAGGTACTGATTCTCAAGTGATGCTGCCGGAACACACCTATTGGTATTTGGCGACAGGTTTTCATACTTGAGGGTGGTAGCTACCCAGGCGACCCTACCACCATGCTATGCCATTCTCCTTCACCGAAAGCTGAGACCGATTTTAGAGTCGGATAGGTAGTATCGAACCCGCCTCTATTGACGCGAAATCCGGCCGCACAGTCCACTGCGCCATCATCGCTTCAAGCTATACCGTAGATACGCAAGTTATGTGATTACGTCACACTGTATTATAACGAACATGAATTTACTATTAAGGAAAACATCGTGACGACAAAATAACGTATTTCTAATAACCACTTTGCTATCTAATACTATTAAATCGGAACTCCGTCACCAAATATCTATTGGTGTGTACTATCTTAAGAAAAAGTTATACGCTAAGTATCAATAATAAAAAGTTTCTTCCCTTCTCTTGTCTACAGTTAGTGAATTATCAATTTTTTACACCCCAGATTACAACAGACTCACCCCCAAAATTCAACCCTGGACTGGGTGGCGGCAACTCTTCAACTGGTTGAGGGAGTGCTGATATAATTTCTATGGAAGTCGTCGCTAAAACTCCGCTATCTCTATCCATCATAGATGGCGCCATCGTTGCCTCCGAACCTAATTACATCAAAGTACACATATTTAAAATAATATTTCTCACGGCACTTATTCGTATTAAAATAAATAATCATCTTCCTACCCTTTTCCCATTTTTATTTGGGGTCGGCGCAACATGTCTTCCTCTTTCATTCACTCCTTTCCTAAGCATATCATCATTCACACAGTCCATCCATCTTTTCTTTGGTCTCCCCCTTCCCATGTAACCGTCCACATTCATATGCAATACCTTTCTTACAACATCCTCTTTCTCCCTTTTTTTTTTTTTTTTGACGGGGGGAAATGCATTTACTCACTACCCTTATCTATTGTATTTAGGGGATTAAAGTCCCCCAATACAACAGATAAGGGGGCACGGAGTGACGAGTTCCGTGCCAGTGTGGGACTCACCCGGACGAGAGTCGCCCGGAAATACCCACTAAAACCCCCCGGGGCCGTCCGCTGCATTTGGGATGGGGGCGACACGGGGTGGCTTTCGCAAGCACCGCGTCGCATCCTCTTTCTCCCTGCGCATCACATGTCTATACCAGGACAAACGACCGCCTCTTAACTTGTCTGTTATTGGCGCCACTTTCAAACTTCCTCTAATATACTCATTCCTAATCCTGTCCATTCTTGTTACCCCCCCACACATCCATCTCAACATTCGCATCTCAGCTGCATGTAATCCTCTTTCGTATTAAAATAAATCTATAGATAAATTAACTGAAGTCCGTTAATTTCCCTTGGTAATCGATTAATATATCTTGTTGGATCTATTTTGACTTAAAAAAAGTATTACGTATGTATAAACTTCCTTAATAAAAGGTTCAAAGGAATCAGTTCATTCGTTTCAAAGTCCTTAAGAAATATACATTCACATTTATAAAATATAGCGCCAACTCCCATCTATAGTTAAAATAATCCAGGCAAAATCAGAACACAAAAAAAATCAATATCGATGAAAACTTTCAGAAGTTGATGAATAAACATGTTTTTATCTCATCAAGAAATAGATTCTAAGTAAAGCTGGCCATTAACAATAAAACCTAATAAACAATAAGGAATTTGCATGATGTTAAAATATGACACTATATGTGCCTCATACAAGTTCTGTAATAGCATTCGATTGCGGGTAAGGGTTAATTATATTATTGACCAGCTGCGTTCTATTTTTTTTTTTATACGGAACCCTCATCTCTTTTAGTATTAATATAATTTAAAAATATTTCTCATAAATTCAAGCACTTGCTCATAAAACTATGCGTTGATTAGGTTATCGTTTGTAGGAGTTTAATTTTTTTACGCGGAACCCTGATTATTTTCGAAAATTAAAACTTAGGGTTACCCGCAGTGACTTCAGACTATCTACCAAAAAAGTCCCCTCAAATTCCGTCCAACCATTCCGGTGATTACCCAAAACAGACAAAAAATTTAAAGATTGTATTTTTGGTATAGGTATCTTATATACATTCATATCTATTTAGTAGAAAAAATCGATATTACAAACAGACACTTAAATTTTATTTATTAGTATAAATTTCAATAAATGAAACATCAGTGATACTAATTATAAAAAAAAAAAAAAAAAAATTAATAACAGAAAATACATAACTATAAAGAAATCAATTCCCTGTAATTAATAAATTCACGTATAGCAAGCAATATTAGGATTTATTTAAAATATGCTGGTTATTCGATAAACAGAGTTATTTTACAGAATTCCATTTTATTAATATGGTTATAGGTTAGGATGAATGCTTACCCATCTTCATATCTTGTAAACTGGAAGAATCGAGCGGTACACTATCTAAATCTCTGGAAGACTCTTGCCCGGGGCAGTTGGAAGGGAGGACAAGTGTCAGCTCGACAGCTGGAACCACTATACCAACTACTATAGACCTGGAATAAAACATTCAAGATCTTTTAACACAACGAATCTCTAAATTACTCCGGTGTCTTAAAATTTAGGCATACTTTTGACAATGGGAAAATAATTCAAACAAAAATGCAAGAATCGTTCTAGCATTTTTGTAAGAAATTTCCTCAGACTTAACATCTTAACCACAATTTCACGTTATTTTAAGTGACGATGTAACCGAGGATGGGAAAAACACCAAACCTAGAGGTACCGGCTATCAAGTGATGCTGCCGGTACACACCTATTGTTGTTATATATACCAATTGATGTTACAGTTATAAATACAACGCCTAGAAAATTGTGTTTTTTCGTTTAGTATATATATTATGTAATTTTGTTTAATTTCAATCAATCTATCAATTTTTTTTTTTTTAATAACATTAAAACGAATTTATTTATTAACTCTTCTTTCATACTAAACTCGCGAACTTTAAATGGATTGATCGAATTTAAATGTTAGTATTCTCAATGGCATAGTATAGCGGTTAACATACGTACGGACCGGACCGCGGTCATAGTGTAGCGGACAGCCGATTTAATCAATTGCCTAAGTAGGGATGGGAAGCCTTTCCGAAAAAAAAATCGGTTTTTGAATCGATTCGAATCTAAGCTTGAGGAATTGATTCACAAAACATCAAGTATAATACAACAATAAGTAACATAAAGTATCGATTATTAGAGTACCCCTTTTGTTTTCTATGATATTATGATTATCTGTAAATAGGAAAAATAAAACAGTTCAATGTCATCTTTCCTTAGTAGGTTAGGCTACGTTAGGTTTTGTTTAGTTGCTATTGATAACCTTTGGTGCTGTTAACAAAAACAAAAAATTGAAATAATTTTATTTACGAATAAAAAGTCAAATAAAACAAGTCGAAAAAGATTGATCTCTTAGACCTCGATGTTTTGCCAAACGAATCAAATAACAATCTCTTTGAATAATTTTTTACCACATCTCCCTACTTAAGCGACTGATGGCCTCAGCCGTTCGTTTACATCATCTCCGCGATCTATTCCATGCGTATATTAAGAGGACATGCGGTCAGAAAAGTAGGTACAGTAATACCACGCTTAGGGCGACCCCGTTACACGCGGTTTCACTATAACGCGAATTTCAAATTTCGCGCTCAAATGCCTCGCATTACGCGAAAGAGTGCGTATAAACATAATGTAAAGACAATAGATGTATTTTTCCGTAAAAAATAAGAGTATGTATTTCATAAAGTGTTCTTAGAATTAAAGTAATAGAATAATAATTTAATTAGATTAAAATGATTTGTATTTTTTTGTATTAAATTTTGACTATGTTTAATCATAAACCTCGATATACGCGAATTTCAGTTAACGCGTTTTTTTTTTCGGAACGTATCCCTCGCGTAAAGCGGGGTATTACTGTATTTCTTAAAACTATTGCTATCGCGTTGCACCCCAAAGAAAGCGAAAGGGACAACTGCAACTCGGGCTGATTTAACTATGCAAAATAGACGAAAACATCACTTCGTAGTACCCTGTTTCCTCCTCCAAACATAACCGATTTTTAATTTTCTTTCAATTTTAGAATAATAAAGACTTTGGCTATGCCTGTAAGTTTTGCTTTTATTAATTTTATTCATCAAATTTGGTTGACGAACATCTGAAAATAATGGTAAAAGTCGAGCATGTTTTTCATTTTCAAAGGCTTCTAGTTTCTACAATAACTAGTTTATAGTAAAAATCAAAACGTACGTCCATGGCGGTGGTGGATATATATTATTTGGTATAAAAATATTTACCATAATGCTGTTATCCAGGGAGGAAACAGGGGACTACATTTGTATGGATTAAAGACCGCTAGAATATCCTGTAAAAATCGTTACGTGTAACAGCTTATAAAGAGCAATTAAATATTGAATAATAGTGATAAAGTTACCCGTCTTTGGCATCGGGTTGCCTGTCGGCGTCGTGCGCGAGCCATGACGTCATTTCCGACACACGCTCCAACTGTCGCAATAGGAACAGCAGCTGATAGTGATTCAGCTGGAGTCCAGCCAGCCCGGACGTACGACCGACCACCCATATCCGGGAGAAGCCATCGTCGAAGTACATCTGATAACGTTATCATTACACGGGAATGCTAAATAGACCGATAGGTAGTTTGTGACGAAACAGCATCCGAAGCGATGATGGCGCAGCGGGTAGTGCGGCCGGATTTCGCGTCAATCGACACGGCTTCTATCCCCACCTATACGAATCTAAAACCGACCCGAGCTTTCGGTGAAGGAAACATCGCGAGGAAACCATAGCATGGCGGTAGCGCCTGGGTAGCTACCACCCTCAAGTTTGAAAACCTGTTGCCAAATAACAATAGGCGTGTTCCAGCAGCATCACTTCAGAACCAGTACCTCTAGGTTTATTGTGTTTACAGTCCTGGGCCACATTGTCACTTAACATCAGGTGAGATTGTGGTCAGAGCACTGAGCCTATTCCGTGTAAAAAAAAATACATTCTATGGATTCTCTATGCTGGGGTCCATCGCGTTACCGGGAACCCACTGCAGTGTCTGGGACTTGCGACCCAGTTATATGTTTACCGGACCACGTTACAATGCGCGTCTACACTTCACTACCCGTATACCCCTCCAGGCCTTTTATTTTTTGTCGGGGGGAAATGCATTTACGCACTACCCTTACCTATTGCATTAGTGAGACCGGAGTCCCCCAATGCAATAGGTAAGGGGCACGGAGGGACAATAGGTAAGGGTGCACGAAGGGAATACCCCTCCCGGCCTAGCCAAATTTGGTAATATCCTACTAATACTGCTTTGGATATTCTTTCTAATAAATAACTTATGGTTGCTCTTGGCAGGCCGAAGTCTTTTAGTAAGTTACAGATATATTTTGCTAGTAATCCTTTCACTTCCAACTGTATTTAAATTAACAACAAAACCCTTTGTACTCAATTCATTAGTTAAGTCGTAGCATTTTTTTTATTGCCATTATCTGGCCCTTAGGGATGTTTGTTTCACACAGTACTGTAAGCTCTACCAATACTAAATTTAGTTTAGTTAGTTTCCTAGAAAAAAATAATATGTCTAGTCTAGATAATGAGACAGCTAAATCCTCAGAGATTTTATAGTGTTTTTCATATATGCCCATCCAAATTATAATAAGAGGCCCGTATGACGTTTCTCTTTAAGAATTATTCAGTATATTTGTGGTAGCGTACTAATAGAAAACATAAATATGAAATAAACCAAAAATAAAGGGTGTAATTTTGAAATAGGAATAAAACTGTTTTATTTCTTAAATCGGTATAATGCAGTTATACACTAACGGACAAACAGGGAGAGAGAAAGATGTCGCTTTTTATATGTTACATGTAAGGAATTAACCATAGACAACAAAATCCCTATATATTAAGAGGAAAAGATATAATAATACAGAACTTTTTTCTGTGTTGTAATCATTTTCCTTTTTTTTTAGCATTTGTGTTAAATTACCTCTATATGAAGTAATATATCTTCTTCTATATTATAAAAGGTAATATATCTGTCAATTTAACTGTTAGTTGGTTTATACCATCAATTTTCATATTATAATTTTCTCATCTCATCAACCTTTGTAACATTTAGGATTTTGTTACACAATGTTGTATATTATTATAGTTATTAATGTAATAACAAACTAAGTCAAAAGCCCACTTTTTGCAACACTTCATCTATTTTGTCGAATATTTAAGTTTTATTATCCAGTAAATCGTTGTAAAGTATACAAAATTCTTAAATGTGATAAACACAAGCAAACTTTTTTATAATTTAAAATACAGAAATGATTATAATTTTATATGATATCCAGAGAGTTGGATGCAGCAAATGATTTGTAATTAGTATCTATAAATAGGCCTTAATAAAAATTAAAAAAAAAATCTTCTTTGATTTTCAACAAAATTTACTTTATTTTTTGTTTAGTAACTATCGATGAGCTAACAAAAAAAAAATAAGAACCCGATTTTTTCTCAAGTTTTGGTTAAATTTCAAACACTAGAATTTTTAAAATATTCATTAGGTCAAAAGCAAAGCGTCAATGGTAGAAAAGTTGAAAGGTTCTCGTTTGTCGTGGTATGGACATGTTATGAGAAGAGAGGAAGCGCATGTGGGTAAAATAGTAATGAATATGAATGTGGAAGGATGGAAAAGTAGAAGAAGGCCAAAGAAAGTGTGGATGGAGTGTGTAAGAAATGATATGAAAGAAAAAGGAGTGTATGAAGAGATGACGGCTGATAGGGACGTATGGAAGAAGAAAACATACTGCGCCGACCCCAAGTGAGTTGGGAAAAGGCATGAGAATGATGAGATCAAAAGCAAACTTATACACGCAAAACAAATCGCCCTTTATATTCTTACAAGTAAGGTTTAATTTATTCTATATTATTTTACTCAATTAATTAAGGGTTATATGCATATTTGATTTGATAAATTATTCCGTTAGTAGTTTAACTGGTACTAAATAAATAGTGATGAGTGTAGTGGTGGCATGTAGACATACCCAAGCGGTGAGTGGAGTCGCATCAAGCAGAGGCGCCGGTTTGTAGTTAGTGGCCCTCGCGCCGCAAAAGTCCGCCCAGAGGGGTTCTATCCGAGCGCACCAAACCGATCTATTCTCACGCCAAAGTAGTTCTGGAGTGACGGCCGTACCTCTGTCTATATCGTCTAAATCTAAAGGGGGTAAGTGGATTGGATATTAATTTCAAAGGAACATATAAGAACCAAAAGGAAATCGATCTATAGCAATAAATAGAATTGAAGCGTCTGTTTGTAATGTCAAAATACAATTTTTCAAATTTTTGTCTGTCTGCCTGTCCATCTGTCTGTTTGTAATGGGTAATCTCCGGAACGGCTGGACCGAATTTGACTTTTTTTGGTAGATAGCTGAAATGACTCCAGGTAACTTTGGGACTTTCAATTTGAATCAAAATCTGATTCAATGCACAGTTTTCAATATATGAGAAATATTTTTACTTTATTCTTAGTACGTAATTTTTTTTTTTTTGGAAAATACTTAGGTTCCGTATAAAAAAAAATCGCAACGAATAATATATGAAACGCGGGCGCAGCCGCAGGAACACGGCTAGTCGTAATTAAAATTACCGATCGCAGATTAACTCACTATCAGCGTGCAATATGAATTGTTCGTGTATTGGGTCCAAGTCATCATTTGTACACGGAAACTCTCCTTTGGGTGGGGCTGTTCTTCGAAGCGCTGATAATATCGATGCTAAATCAGCTCTAGTCCCAGCCGTATCTAAAAATTTAAAGAAATTAAGTATCCATTCGGTTAAAATTGTATGGTACAATAATATATTTCATGTTCGAAGGGTGGAAATAACGAAACAATGCTACAACATACAGTAAAAAAAAGATAAAGACATAGTTCGCAACTACCTGGAAATATCACCCGTAACAGAACTATTTATTTTTACATAAAAATAAAGAAAAATATAAACCAGTTTGAATAGAAATTAAGCGTTGACAGCTGAAAATCATTTGAACCGGATATAAAAAAGTGACCTCAATTATATTATTTACAATTGATTTCCCCCAAAATAACGCCATCATCAATCGAAGAAATTAAGGTTCTAAAAAGAACTGAGAAATAGATTAGAGAAATTAAACCTTTCTATGTTATACTAGAAGCTCCTTAATTCCACTCTATAAAATGAAAACAGGTCGACCCAGTCAGTCCAGTTAGGAATTTATAATCGATACGTTCTAATTGATTTAGCTACTCAACAACGCCTTTGTTTTTGGCCTTTATGATAACACGTGACGCTAAATCGTTCAGGCACATTACCAATTATTCGAAGAAATATATTAAAAACGGTTGGTAAACCAAAATAATGGAAGCATAATTATTATTACAGAATACAAATAAAAACCCACTTTTAAGTTAGCTATTTGTGTATGTAAATCGTAACTTAGAAGACGAGGTATCCTTTTAATTGTAATCATTAACAGATTTATAATAGAGATTATTAATATAATTACTAGTTCGAGGTGATTCTCGAACATTAGTGAGTGTAGCTCGGGCAGTGCATACGTGTAATTCCTTGGGCCGGTCACGTTGCTGGGAGACGTGTTCTACACCCGCTTCCAAAACTATCTGAAAAACAATATAGACTTTAAAAATAAACCAATTTAATAAAAAAAATATAATATATAATAGTTACAAGGCTCAAGATGGTTAGATCAAAAATTCACTTGGACTTAGAACGAGCAAAGGTATTCGTCACACAGTGATTGGTTGTGCAAAGTTCAAGGCTCAATCAATATTCTTAACTGGTATACTTATTCGAATGGTACCCCTTAAAGTTTATGGATCCTGGTAATTTTAGATAAATGCCACTACGCAATCTAATTATTGAAAATTTGGCCTTACTATATACATAATATTTTTTTTATTTTATTTAATTTCATACTCAATTTTCTTTAGTTCTATTATCTTTATAGAGTACAAGAGAATCGTAATTGATTGTATACTTTACTTTTTATGTATGGAAAGGAACAAAAGATTTTTTTTTTTCTATAAAAATAACCTTGGGCATGATGGCTTCCATCCTGACATCCATGTATGCTGCTGGTGGAGAGTCCTTACCATCTTCAGTGTCGGGATTCAATGCCCTAGCGACATGTGGCATGAATGCTCCGAGCCACACAACACTGTTAACGTCCACTGATATCCGTACTGGACTCAACTGGACGTATAGTTTTGGGGGTGGTACTGAAATGGGAGGAATAATATATCCGTGATATAAATTTAGACTTTCATCATAAGATGCAGATATATTTTGTACATTAGTTGATTACAAATGACTTATAATTAATAAATTGATGCCTAGAATTAAATAGGTCAAATAAACAGAATTGATCATTATGAATTCAATTTTTTAAAATGTATGAAATAGGTCAAAATAAATTGAATCGTATCAGAATTAATTTAATACGTCAACTCCATTGGACAAACATTAAGCATAACTTATTGATTTATTTATTTTATATGAAGGCGTCCAATATTAATTGTTACTGTACGTCAACCGTTTTACTTTTTGATAATTTAAATAAAAATTAAGCGTAGTATTGTTGCTATTTTTACGCTTTTTAGAATACAACTTCTTAGTTATTAAATGCATTCCACTCGACAAAGAAAAAAAAAAACAGGTATGAATATACTAAATGATTATTTTAATTTTTATAGATCGCTTTGCAAAAAATTTATTGTAAATACTAAAGATTAATTTAAGCTTAATTGATTAGGTTATCTATTTTTTTTATCTTTATATGGGTTTCTTAATATGTCGATTACCCATAAAAATGAGACAATAGGAAAACAATGGAAAGTTGGCGTAAATGCCAGCGTTAGTTCTCAAGGAGTTAAACATATTTCTGTGTGCAGGATAAATTACCTGGAAAATAGACATCCCCAGGGTAGTAAAAGAATGTAAGTTCTGCATGTAAGAGACCCGCATCGCCGGGTAATGTGGCTTTTTCGGCACTTACTAAGGCACGTGGCGCTTCACGAGATTTTGACCCTGTCGACACCTTTCAAAGATATTCATAACATATAATTCCGAGGGTTTACTGGTGAAAACCTACGAAATTACTTTTATTAAGCGCATTTGGGTATTTATTTTCTCAATCTATATACTGATAAAACTGCCTAAGCTTTAGGTTCAAATGTTTGAAAGTGATTCCTTTATGCAAACGAAGCATAGCGGCTAATAGTCGATCGTTAAAATAAACTAACTTACACAACTGATTATTTACCAGAAAATGTTGCTTCTTTTAACTTTTAAGTTATAGGAATTCTTTATCAATCATAATTTATGAGGGCCGACTGGCGGTGCGCGGCGTCTCCTGCTGCGTTGAGGGGTATTTTGACGAACTACCTCCGTTTGGTCTTTATAGTTATTATATGCCAACACACAACACTAACCAAACGGAGGTAGTTCAACAAAATACCCCTCAACGCGTTAGGCGACGCCGCGCGCCGCCAGTCAGCCCGTGACCACGATTGGTGAAACCCAGCCGAAACGTCGGGATAGGAAAAAGGAAAGCTAACGCGTGAAAACCCGTTTTAAATAATTGCATTTAAATATGGAACGCGAAAATAAAAAAAAAACATAATTTATGATTAAAGTAGGTAATAACAATATTTATTTAAATATTAGAATTAGCTTCTCTTTTAACATTAAACTATTAGATAATAGGTAGTGATTTATCCACGTATTTTCTCATTAATAATAATTACAATACACCTAGAAGTGGAATAATTTTGGTAAAACCGACTAATGTAAATATAACTATGTTTTAAAATTTCTATTACACATATATATTCATGTGTCGAGTACCCATAAAAATAAGACAATAGGAAAACAATGGAAAGCTAGCGTAGACGCTAGATAAGTGCTCAAGGGGTTAAAGACATAATATATATGTAGTATTTTAACGTTCAATCACTATCATCTGTAGGAGATAGTGCGATTATTAAATAGTTTCATTAATCAAACTTTCAAAACTGAAAACAAAATATGTATATCTGAAATCAACTTCTACTACACTTATAATGTATTCGCAGTAAACCCTCGAATTATAACATAGTAATATATTATTATTATTCGAAAAGGGGCTATGCAGGCTTAAACAGTCCTGTATCACTGCGACCTAGTCAGATCTATTGTGATCGCCCCTATATTGCTAAAGCTCACTGCCTAGACCTGCAACCTGAATATACTGCAGTATCTTTTTGGCAGAGAGCGTCTGTACCTCCTCCGGGAGCAACGCGTGCTTACCCAGAATTCGGTTACGTATGGGTATTAATGGATCACATTCACACAAGATGTGCTTTGGTGTTTCGTCTGCTATTTCACAGAACCTGCACTCTCTTGTGTTCTGGACACCGATGTTGTGCATATGCTTGCCCAAACAACAGTGCCCAGTTAGTGCTCGCACTAATACTCGTAGCTGATTCCTACTGAGCATCAGGGCTTCTTCAGCTTTGCGCTGAGTGAATGCTCTGATGAGCTCTTTGAAATGAATTTGTCCTGGCAATTTATTCCAGAATTCTATAGCCTTATAGGTCCAGGTATATTGGTCCTTTATGGTCACTCGAACTAGGCTTTTTGGAATGCCACGAAATGGTTCAGGCCCAATTTGTGTTTCCATAATAATATATTATATTAATAACGTAAAAAAAAAATGTCGAAATGTTGACACATGGTAATAAATAAAGTTAAAAATATACCTTATATACAGTGAAGTCGTCTATCCTAAGTACTAAGCAAGTGGTCATAAGTTTTCCCAGCTGCTGGAGTATCCTCGTTCGCGTTGGTGATGCTAAAATAAATTCTACTACTTAGACTAATTTAATCGCTCAAATACCAATAACAAATTGCTAATAGGAAAACAATTGGACGCTGGCGTAAACGCCAGGTTGGTCCATAGCCGATTAATTTGAAGCGAAGCGCGATGGCTCAGTGATAATTCGTTCAGTTTCCACGAATAAGTTGGTTTAGATTAACCTGTATTACTCAATAAAACAAAATAAAATCATATATGGTATTTGAAGCATTTATATATGTGTTTCAGCAGAATCACATGAGAGCTAGTATCTTTACGTTTAGCGTTTACCATCCTAGACCAAATCATCATTTAATATTAAGTGTGATTGTGGTCAAAGCGTTAAGTTTATTCCAGTATAATAAAAAAAAAATTAAGTGAAAATTATCAGTTCGGGTGAAAGAATTATATTCTAAAATTAGCAACGTGCCCGCGGCTTCGCCCGCGTTTCCTATATTCTTTGTTAAGTAATATAGTTTTTAAATAATCATTGAAAAATAATGTTTTGACGCGACTGTCCATTGACTCCACTTTTTTCAAAATGTCTTGTTTTAATTTTTTTATGCATAACCTTAATAATCTTCCTGAAATTATTTTTGATTTTAACAGAAACCAAAGATAATTCTCATACATTCAAACACCTGCCAGTTAAATTCTACATTAAATCACAATTTTATTCAAAAAAATTCATGAGTTTTAATTTATTTTTTTGAATAGTTAACCTTAAGTTAACCGGAATAGCTTCAGCTATCTACCAAAAAAAGTCCCGTCAAAATCCGTCCAGCCGTTCCGGTGATTACCCGGAACAAACAGGCAGACGAAAATTTTAAAATTGTATTTCCGGTATAGGTATCGTTTACACATTAATATGTAACATAACATAACATAACTGCCTCGGTGGCACAGTTGTATTACGGTACGACTGTCGTTCTGAGGTCTTGGATTCGATCGCCGGGTCGGGTCAAGTGGTTGGAATTTGTCCCACATATGGCGAAAGGCTCGCCCCCTATCATATCTAGGACGGAACTAAGCTCGGCGGAAGCGGGTGGTGTAGTTCGCTACATCACCTCTGCCTAACCCATAGGGGATAACAGGCGTGAGCTTATGTTATGTTATATCTTCATATGTATTGAGTAAAAATTTTCCATTTCGATATTACAAACACGACACTCGCAATTTTATTTATCAGCATTGATACACGTACATTGCGATGCTGTAGTGTTAGCGGACGGAGAATTGGAAGCGGCATTTGCGTTTGTGACCGGAGATGGTTTGTGATTAGCATTATTAGGTTTTTGTTCCTCAGTCTTTTCGGATTGGTTCATCTGAAAATACATCAAAATAATAAAACATACTAACATTGGATATACTCTGTGGCTTATTTTACTAATGATTTCATACAGTAATACCCCGCTTTACGCGAGGGATGCGTTCCGAAAAAAATCGCGTTAACTGAAATTCGCGTATATCGAGGTTTATGATTAAACATAGTCAAAATTTAATACAAATCATTTTAATCAATCACTTTAATTTTAAGAACACTTTATGCAATATATACTCCTATTTTTTTTACGGAAAAATACATCTATTGTCTTTACATTATGTTTATACGCACTCTTTCGCGTAATGCGAGGCATTTGAGCGCGAAATTCAAATTCGCGTTATAGTGAAAACCGCGCGTAACGGGGTCGCGCTAAGCGGGGTATTACTGTACTTTTAATGACACTTTCTTGTCTACATAGGCATAGCGTTAATAATCTATCATCGGATGTTAAATTAACGATATGGTTCGAGGTACTACAGTTCTATACAAACTTTATAGTGGCTCGGGAAATAGTCACGAAAGCGGATTTATGAAGGTACAGTCAAGTTGAAAATTATTTGGTACCGTTTGATTTTTTTAAATTTGTGTAATATGAAGTATAAAAAAAAATAAGATCAGTTGCACGTAGTAAAGAATGCGTGAGGCGACTGCGTGCATCCCCATCGCTGGCCTCACTTTATACCGCAGATACATAGAAATTAGATTCTGCGCAACGTATCGCACGATGTTCCGAACCGCCATTAAGTTTGAATCGATCTGTGACACGCTAAACCTATTCTCCATCAGTTTAGATAATTCACGAAATGTAAAAAAAAACAACAATTGTTGTTTTCCATACATTCTTCATAAAATAATCTACACTAATATTATAAAGAGGAAAGATTTGTACCGATGTATGTATGTAACGAATAAACTTAAAAAACTACTGAACCGACTTGGATAAAATTTGGTATGGATATAGTTTCAAATCCAGAGAGTGACATAGGATAGTTTTTTTATTCCGAAAATCCCATAAAAACGGGAACTACGCGAGTGAAACCGCGGTGAGCAGCAAGTTAAAGCACAAAATAGTTAATCAAATGTTTCAAATGAGAACAAATATTTGTCATACTAGTAATTGTTAATGATATGGATTATTTAGAGTAATGAATAATGAACCTTATTACTAGGAGCCAAAGGTCTCGGATCGAGTGATTCGAGCAGTGTGGTGCAGAATGAAGATAACGCTTGTGACAGCCATTGGCTATGTGGCGTAGCGGCTTCCCTGGAAATTGTTTAAGAAACTACTAAATAATGTATCGAGTACCCATAAAAATAAGACAATAGGAAAACAATGGGAAGCTGGCGTAAACGCCAAGTAAGTGCTCAAGGGGTTAATAAAATTGAAGTGTATCTGCAATATGAAAATACCAATTTTTTACTATTTTATAATTATAAAGAGATCAGAATATTTTATATTTTAACAAAAATTTAATATACTTAATTTTGGAATGAGGAAGCACCACGAGAATTGGTTGCACTTAATAGTAAATTATATTGTGTAAGAGGGTTTTGTCCTGTGATAAAAAAACATGGCCATTTAGACGTCGTTTTCATTCATCGGACAGTTACAAATTTAACAATTTCTTTAACTAGATTGATTCGTATATATTATAAAACAAACTCCGTTAAATTTTCTTTACACATTATTTGTTTTGGTTGCGAAAGCTTTTTTTTTAAGTTACCTTTTTTAGATAGATTGTTTTAAACGTAAGCTTGTTTTTTTTGGTGGTGTTAGACTTACCTGTATCCTCTCCAATGTCTTCTGTCATTGGATGCCTTGTGATATGGGAATAGGTCTGCTTGCATACTGACCAATGTGACTTGCAAAGCACCACCGTTTGCAAGCGAAGGTTTCTCAGAACGTCCCACTAAAATATTTTTTTTTAATTGTACATTTATTCCTTAACTTGGTTTATTCTTCTACCAAATTTATCTATAGAAGATTATCAAAGAGAAGAAAGAAACATATCGTTTTTGCGTTCGAACTTAAATATTGAAGTAAAGCAATGATGTCGCAAATGGTAGTGGGGCGAGATGCCGCGTCGATGGTCGCGGGTTCGAGCTCACCTATCTAACCCAAATATCAGTTGTTGGTGAAGGAAAACATCGTTAGGAAACCGAAGCATGGTGGTAGCGCCTGGGTAGCTACCACCCTCAAGTTTGAAAAAACCAGCCGCCAGAAAAAAAATCTAGATTTAGCCCCAGTCTGTCTTTGTTTTGTAAGCGCTTTTCTTTAAGTTAAATTACAAAGATTTATTGTTCTAGAACAGTGCTTCCCAGCCTTGTTTCTTCCCGTACCACATAATAACATTTTTCATTTATGAGTACACCTACCCTGATAAATCCATACCTACTCCTAAAAATATGTCTAGACTCTAGCACCTTAGTACTTATAAATAAAATTGAAATGTCTGTTTGTACTGACAAAATATTTTTTTTTACTATATTGATATGACTCGACACCTATACCAAAAAGCAATTTTTAAGATTTTGTCTGTCTGTTTGTTCCAGGTAATTTCCGGAACGGCTGGACGGATTTTGACGGGACTATTTTTGGTAAATAGCTGAAGTTACTCCGGATAACTTAAGTTATTTTTTAATTTCGAAAATAATTAGGGTTCCGCGTAAAAAAATTAAATAAAATCCGATTCAATGCACAGTTTTACGGGCAAGTGCTATAATTTATGAGAAATATTTTTACTTAATCTTAGTAATATTTTTTTTTGGAAAATAGTTAGGGTTCCGTGTAAAAAATTTAAAACGCAATGAAGAATACATATATGGAACACGGGCGCAGCCGCAGGCACACAGGTAGTTATAGATATACTAAAATATAATAATATTTATCTACGTTAACTGTTCTAACTTCTCAGTTTTACCGCCGTTACAAATACAATTTTCAAGTACCCCCTGGGGTACGTGTACCACAGGTTGAGAATCGCTGTTCTAGATGGTAAACTTACAACCGGGGTCATCACACAGATGCAGGTCTATTCTGGGCGCTAGCAAGTGGTAGGAGGTCTCTCGTACATCATGCTTGGCGAACATACGAGCGAGTATATCCTTATCACCTGCCGTTGACCGGCTTTGGATCTGTTCTCTAGGCTCTTCGATCTATAACAGAAAATACGACCTAGTATAGTTTCCCACGAATATAAATAATATATATTAGGCTGTAAACTATGATAATGAGAAGTTATACGGTTATACGGTCGGTAGGATTTTTTTTTTTTTTTTTTTTTTTGACGGGGGGAAATGCATTTACGCACTACCCTTATTTATTGTATTTGGAGGATCAAAGTCCCCCAAATACAATAGATAAGGGGGCACGGAGTGACGAGCTCCGTGCCAGTGTGGGACTCACCCGGGCGTGAGTCGCCCGGAAATACCCACTAAAACCCCCCGGGGCCGTCCGCTGCATTTGGGATGGGGGCGACACGGGGTGGCTTTCGCAAGCACCGCGTCGCCAACACTATATCAAGTCTCTCGGTGAAGGAAAACATCGCGAGGAAACCATAGCACGGTGGTAGGGCTTACAATGCCCTGTAGATATCAACCTTTAAACCTGTCGCTAAGCACCAATAGGTGTGTTCCAGCAGTATCACTTGAGAACCAGTACCTCTAGGCCTAGTGTGTTTATCATTTTGGACCACATAGTCATTTAATATCAGGTGAAATTGTAGTCAAAGCATTAAGTTAAAATTAACAGTGTAAAAAAAAAAACGATCCCCGCACGACGTCGACCGATTTTGTTAAATTCTGAATATACTCAGCGCTTTGACCACAATCTCACGTGATGTTAAGTGACGACGCGATCAGTGATGGTAAACTCACTTAGTCTAAGAGGTTATGCACCTAAAGGTTACAGACAGAATTGCAAACTTGAGGTGATAGCCAGATGGATATTCGAATATGCCCTAATACCATTCTATGGTTTCTTCACGAAAGCTCAAGCTCATTAAAAAATAGACTTGGTAGATTCGAACCTAAGTCCGGATCAAACCGACGCGGTTTCCAACCACGCTATCACTGAGTTATCGTCGCTTTCATATCTTCATATTCAGAGGCGTTTGTCAAGATGTTTGCCGATATTTATTAATTCTATACACAAAAAATTACAAATGACTTTTAAAGTAACATGAATTTTGAGTAATATCGCAGCTGTTGAATAGTGTATATTAGATAAAATATGTGTTGTTCGTTGTTTTTATCCTTGTAAATACTAATAATAATACCCAGGGAGTTTATATTTTTGTTTACTTCATTAATTAATATCATCACAGTTTGTTTAACCCACTAGCTAACCATATTATACAAATATAATATAGATTATCCAAAAATTGGAAGAAGAAGCTCAGTTTCCAAATTGTTTTAATTGATAACACTAAACCTCATTAATTGTTACTAAACAAAAATAAATAACAACAGTTGATAAGCAAATGAGACAAATATATTAACTGGCGTGTTTTTATCTTTTAAAGTAAAAGTCTTCATAACATAACATAAGCTCACGCCTGTTATCCCCAAAGGGTTAGGCAGAGGTGAAATAGCGAACTACACCACCCGCATTTCACCGAGCTTAGTTCCGTCCCACATGTGACGGGGGGCGAGCCTGTCGCCATATCGGGCACAAATTCCAAACTCCGGCATGATACTGAGTAGAAAAACCCAATACCACTTGACCCGACCCGGGGATCGAACCCGAGAAGATTTATGATGCGATTTAAATTTAGTAAATGCATCTCTTTATTTTTATGACCATACATATAAGTGTATCTAAAGAGACATGAAATTATTTTTGTGTTTGACAGTACATTATAAAACAATGAACCTATAGAGATAGAGAGATAATGCATTTTAGGTTGCGTAACGTTATATAATATTTGAATACTAGATTTTAATGCTAATTAGTACAAGTGCAAGAGAAAACACCTTAGGAGATTAAATTATCGTTTAATTAATTACAATTATCAGTTATGGTTAACCATCGATTGGGCGGAGTGAATCTGTGATTGGTTAAATGTGCAACCATATTGAAAGGACCAGAAAGTAGGTCCATTGTTGTTCTTGTGACTTAAGATATACTAAGGAGCGTTTGAACAGACTAGCCTACTGCACTTATTAATAAGAACTGTGGATCAGTTTTTTATAATGTGACGACATCCAGAATCTAGAAACCATAGCATTGTGGTAGGACATTTTCGAATGATGCCCTCCTGGGTAGCTACAACCCTCAAGTTTGAAAACCTATCGCCAAATATCAAGAGGTGTGTTCCGGCAGCATCACTTGAGAACCAGTACCTAGGTTTAGTGTTTACGAGCCTGGACAACATCGTCACTTAACTTAAGATTATGGTCAAAGCACTGAGCTTATATCGTGTAAAAAAGGTACTTTTTCGATTTCCAAGAAATTAAGGAAAGAAAGAAAACAAATATTACGTCAAGCAACATTAGTTCTTGACAATGAGGTATAAGGTTGTTATTCTAATGTTACGTGTTGTTTATAATTGATGAGTCGTACAGATCTCTATAAGTATGCGGTATAGCTGTTGTTTATCACCTTTTGGAAAGATCTAGTAAGTTTCGTGTGTGTTTGTACAGAAAATAAATACGCGTGTGCGGATTAACGTCATTTTCTTGCGCTCCCATCATCTTAACTCGTAACAATAATATTTAAGCACTAGCTGTGTGCCCGCGTTTCATATGTTCTTCACTGTGTTTTGCCTTTTTTTATACGGAACCCTAATTATTTACATTGACTTTTTTCGGTACTAAGATAAAGTGAAACTATTTCTCACAAATTCAAACAATTGCCAGTGAAACTGTGCGTTGAATCGGATTTATTCGAAATTTCATGACTTTTAATATTTTTTTATACGGAAACCCAAATCATTTTCGAAAAACAAAAGTACAGTAAATTACGCAGATCAAATTCAGCTATCTACCAAATAAACCAAATAATAAATACCCGTCAAAAGCGGTCCAGCCGTTCCAGACATTACCCGAAACAAACAGACAGATAGACGACAAAAAACATTTAAAATTTGTATTTTCGGTATAGGTGTAGTTTAAGTACTAAATACAGTAAAAAAATCTTATTTTGACACTACAAACAGACACTTTACTTTTATTTATAACTATAGATAATAGACAGTGAAATAATCTCACCTTCCTGAGGGCTTTGGCTCTGGTCGCAGCCGCTGTGGCTTTTCTAACGGGTAAAGCCAGCGCAGCGGCACAAGCTAGAGCCGCACGTAACTGTCCGTCTGTCAACGCCCAAGCCACCGGTTCCGGACATATAGCTAACCGAGAACCTAATATGGCGCAATCTGGAATAGTTTAAAACATGGAATTGGTATTAATTGCATTTAATAAACTATAATAAACTTCGTAACAGTATATTATTGTATACCTGATAATCTCTTTTTGATAACGATACGGCAATGCGTATTCCCAAGTAAGAGTCGTAAAGGCGGTAAATTTGCTGCGGCGTCGCCATGTGCTTTAGCTTCTATTCGAGCGCTCTGCCATTCTAACTCCTGGATTAAAATGAAAAAAAAACAAAAATTAAAATGTAAAATAGGTTAAGTGTTAATATGTACAGTAATACCCCGCTTAGCGCGACCCCGTTACGCGCGGTTTCACTATAACGCGAATGTCAAATTTCGCGCTCAAATGCCTCGCATTACGCGAAAGAGTGCGTATAAACATAATGTAAAGACAATAGACGTATTTTTCCGTAAAAAATAAGAGTATGTATTGCATAAAGTGTTCTTAGAATTAAAGTGATTGATTAAAATGATTTGTATTTTTTTGTACTAAATTTTGACTATGTTTAATCATAAACCTCGATATACACGAATTTCAGTTAACGCGATTTTCTTCGGAACGTATCCCTCGCGTAAAGCGGGGTATTACTGTACTTTAGAAATATGTATATAAAAACTAAAGAATCAGAATTATTGAATAAATAAAGATCCGACAAAACAAAATGCAATAGAAACATAGTTAAGAAATAGAATAATATAGTAAAATAGAAATAAGATGAAAACAATAAAGGCACAAAAAATAGGGGAAAGCCACAAAAAAGTAGACAAAACTCGGATTATGTCTGAGATGTAAGGGAACTAAATAAAAAAATCCTGGATATTATAAAAATATTAACTGTTATAAAAGAAACTGGAGTTAATGAAGAGATGAACGCTAATAGGCCTGACGCCAAGTGAGTTAGGAACAGATCATGAACGAATGATGATGTATAAATAATGTTTACATTTAATGGTTCAAACATTTTTTCAAAATTTCTGCTAAGAAAAAAAACAGATATTGTTTTACCTTAAATATAAGTAACTGTCCGGTATCTGGTGATTTGATTCTAGTCAGTCTTAGATCTCCTCTACGGCCTTCAGGCGTCCTTGATTCTACAGTCACTCGAGAAATCTGATAATTATATTAAAAAAATAATTAAATTAGGTAATCATATTCAACTAGCCGGTTTAAAATTAGCAAAGATGCATAAGTAAATTTTTTTTTTTTTAATTAAAATTATAGTCCCAATACTATTTCAATTTATGCTGCACAGTTTAATAAGTTTATTCGCCAATCTATATATATAACATAATTATTTTTAAAAATATTTTCGCGAAATTTCGCAGAAACTATCTTCGGAGCCGCCAGGATATGTTAGCCGTATATTATAATTCCTAGAATAGTAAGGTCAACAAAATCACTTTTTTTACCCAAATACTCGATAAGTGTTAATTTAATATTGAAAGTCATAAATATTAACAAAGCCGAATAATAATTTATTATGTAATTAATATTAAAATAATCCTCCATACGATTTTGATTTGCTCCAAAACCAGTAGTATTGAAATCCACTGTTTTAATAAAATTGTTTTAGTCGACAACTAAACATATCAAATTAAGATCACTATTTCAAGATGGTATGAAGTGAAAGGTTTTCAAATTTCTTATCTTAGCCTAAGACAACCCATGTACATACCTGAACACTGCTCGTGAATGCGTCACAATTAAAGTCAACCTGAACATGATTCACAGCCACCGAAATTCCATCAATAACCTGGAAAAAATTTCAACAAAGATTAATTTTATTATCTTATTCAAAATAGTATAAATATGAAAATAATATAGACTATATTTACCTTATGTATATAACTGTACTTGCCAGGTACAGGCACAGCACCGGCCGCGCTCGGATTCATGACACGCGGTTCCGAGCATACTTCCAATGCTATGTGAACCTCGTCTAAATTCTGTGGATAAAAATAATACACTACTAATAATAATAGTACCACCCCATATCTTCCCATGGGTGTCGTAAAAGACGACTAAGGGATATACCAGGGGAGGGGCATCAGCGTCCCGGCGGGTTCGCTGCAGGGGGCGACACGGGGTGGCTTTCGCAAGCAAATGCAGCGGACGGCCCCGGGGGGTTTTAGTGGGTATTTCCGGGCGACTCTCGCCCGGGTGAGTCCCACACTGCACGGAGCTCGTCACTCCGTGCCCCTTATCTAGTGTACTGGGGGACTTTGATCCCCTAAGTACAATAGATAAGGGTAGTGCGTAAATGCATTTCCCCCCGTCAAAAAAAAAAAAAAAAAAAGGGGCATCAGCGTCCTCTGAGTGCCACAAACACACTACTGCGATCGCCAACCCGCCTGTCAAGCGTGGCGATTATGGCAATTTCCCTCTTTTGAACGACACATTGTGGAGATCTTTGGGGAAGATGAGCCATTTTTTTTGTGTAATTGTACGAATTATTGTTGTGTTGGTAATGATTCTATTGTCTTCTATCATGTTTTGTTGAGAAATTCAATTCGATGTTGTTTATACAAATTATTTACACAAGATAAGATTAAGTATGTTAAGAGTTATCACAAAACTTGAAGTTTTTTTTCATCTCACTATTTTTCGAAGAATGAAAGCAATATAAACTGTCCAATAAAAGAATATAGCAACACTATACAAATATTATGGACAAATTATCGCAAAACGGTTAGCTTAGTGTTCCAAGGCCCCGCCTAGTCCTTTAGAAGCTACCCCACTGGTCATCTGACAATATTTTCGAATATAGAACTAACGCGCGTTGCAAAGTACGATTAGCTGTATCTGATGTATATACATTAAAAAACAACAAAAAATATCTTTAACCTCGTTAAAATTGTGTATTAATCGGTATTTACGGCATTCATAGACACGGGTCGTGACTTCTCTTTTAATATCCGAAGACTCATTCTAAACTATTAAATTTATTAAGTTTATTAAATGTCTCACTATACTTTTAATATTAGCAGTTATGAAATCTGTTTTTTCATATACAACCACTAATTCTAAATGAATATTCTTACTAGTTACATAGTTGAAGAACTTAAGAATAAGTAGGAACTGTATTTAAACATGTAAACATTTGTAAGATCATTAAGTAAATTTTATTATACACACCACTCTAAGTAAATATTAATAAACACATCTCATTTTTGTTTTTAATTGTAAATTAAATGCCATTATAATTCAAGGCTATATTCGATCGAGCGCTGTTAATTAGTTGCCCTTGAATCAGAAGCAGAATGATACTGCAATATTGTGTTCATAAACGTCTTGTCTGCTTCACACAATTTGTATTATAGCTTTCAGATAACATAATTAAGAATTAATTATAGATATCAGACCAGTATCATGGCTAGGGGGTAAGGAGGGGTTGGTTGGTGTTAGTTGGTACAGAATTTCATCAAAATTGTTCAAACCGTTTTAGAGTTAAATTTGGGCATACACACAGACAGATAAATAATGTTTAGAAATGGAGTTAATGCGGAGATGACTTCCAACAAGAGGAATGGAAGAGGACGACATGTTTGCGCCAACTCCAAATAAAAAGGGGATAATGGGTAGGGATATGACGACACACAGACAGACCAAAAAAATTTTAATGTCAGATTGAAGATGAGTATTAGCTAAAATATAAATCTGACACAACATTTTATAAGAAAAAAATGTACAGACAAATATTCAGTTTTATTATGAGTATAGATAACAATTTTGATTCTTGGGATGACACCACAATATCCGCTCAGGGTGCCGCCCATGGTAGACATACCACTAATCATGTTGTTACAATGAACATGAAAATTTTTGGAATTATCTATCTATTGTCCTTTCTCTCTCTCTACTCTAGAATTGTAGTAAACTATGAAAAATGAGGTTTCATTAATTGGCAACAACACTATGTAAAGATAGCAATTAAATCAACAAGAACCAATTGGTGATTGAACAAAATGCATTCTCAAACTTTCATTATGATAATATTTTCATAAAAAGTAAGTGTTGCACTACACATAAATGAGACCAGTTTTATCAATCAGTCTTCTTGACTAAGTAATTACTACCAAACCATTATTCAAAGTGAACAGAAATAGTTTTCCTTAATAAATGAAACACACTCATTGTTATTATAATGCATTCACAGGACTAAACAACAATGTAAGCATAGGAACACCCTCTATCAATAAACTTACAAAATATCCATTTAGTTACAATCTAATAAATAAATGTTTATATAATATACTCTATATTAATATTGCAGTAGAAGAAATAATCACTCTATGTGCTTAGGTTTCTAATTATAAAAGATATTACCAGGACAATAGGCACAGTTTTGAGCTTGGTCCATTGTATTCTGAATGTAGCTTTGTTGCATTTTGCCGATGTGAGTCTCACCCACCCTGGCAGTTCTAGTAAGTCTGTTAACAAATCTTCATCTAGTGTCAAATCTTGAAGCTCACCAGACCCTCTCAAAGCTGATAGTGATATCTGTTCCGGTGACAGATTCTTTGTGAACCTATTTTTATAAGAAAAAAATCATATGAATAAAAGTTTTATCTACATATCAGAATAATTGTTGCTATAATTTTTTTGCCGGCATGTTATTACTCACTAAACAAATACAGGAAATAAGATAAAGTAAAAAACAAAACAGTTCAAAGGAGTTTATCTTCTTAGTTGGAGTGATTTTAAAACATGTATGTTCAAAATGTAAATATCTTTTTGTACATGCACAATGTATATATAATACAAATCATATTTACTTTTTTCTTTATTTTATTACTTATGTAGATTCACTTACATACCTACTTATGTATTTGTGAATAAAATACTGAAAACATAATTTTTTTTATATACATTTTCCTTTATATTGTGGTGGTACTTTAGCATAAGCATATTCTTTCAAAAATAGCTGACATTATGAACAACTAATTTAAAGTAGGTGGTTAATATAATATTACATTGAATTCTAAGAAAGGCAGGATTAGAATCCTCAAATATAAATGATTAGCTATGATAAAGCTGTTATCTATTTAACAATTATTGATGATTATTATAACTATAGCTGTGTGGTATGAATTTAATGTAATATATTATATAAAAATATATTTTTATTATTTATCTATCTATTTGTAAACTTATGTAAGAATTGCTTGAATAAGTTTATAAACTTGTTTTTTTTTTTAATTTACGAAGTATTCTCTGCTCAAGCTTTACAATAAAACTTATTATAAAATTTAATATAGAGAAAAAGATATTGCGATAATATTAAACAATAATTAAATAAAACCAAGATGACAACTTTTTTTAAACTATATGATTGAATATTTAAGAGATGAACTGGAGTTAATAACTTAAAAGAGTAGAAATTATCATAAGGGTGTGGTCCTAAAGGCACAGGTATAAAATATATAATATAATATAATATCTATACTTCTATATATATTCATTTTTCTGGTAAATGTTTAAATCCTCTGAACAACTTTTTTTAAATTTGGTTCTTAGGATATTGAAAAGGCTATTTTGTGTTCAAATTTTATTAAAAAAAAAGCTATACAGACTTATAAATTAAAAAAATCATAGAATAATAAATTTTTTTCATTTTTGTTTAACAAAAATGTTATTCAGGCAATGGTCATTAGGATAGCAAGCCTTATAGTATATTTTAATAATAAACTCTATTTACATAAAATGAATGAGTTTTACTATTAATAAAACATTCAATTGTCTCTACAAGATAAGAGAGATAGAACTTCTACAGAGAAGTTTGTTTTTTTATTATTTCAGTTTGAAGGTTGTAGTAGTACTTTTGCAGATATTAGTCACAATAGCTAAGAATTATTGATGTAAAATATTCAATTTGAAGGTAATAACAAGTCATGTAAGAAGAGGTTAGGCATAACATGTACCTATAATGTAGTGTAATATAATATCTATTACTCTGCAGTGCTTCTATACTTTATATTATTCTCTCATCAATACACAGCATTTAATCTATAGTATCAGTTCCCATTTTCACAGATAAAATAAACCTTTGAAATTATTAAACACTTGTTTTAAAAATACTGCATTCATTGTATAAAGAAACATGATTAAAAACTTAAATAATATTTACATTTTCCTGGTATGATATAGGTATGGTATCTATGTTTTTCATTGATTTAAATCAAATTTATTTCATATATTCATTATAATTATTCAGGATTAAATAGAAGATTATTAACATTCAGGGTATATTAATTATATTTACAATATATTTTAGTTTATTAGACTTTTTATAGGTATAAAGATAGTTACAATATTATTATTTATCAATATGTGGACCATAACCACAAAATGTATATTTACCAGTTTTCTTTATATTTTATTTAACTTTTTATATACTTAGTTCCAGTATGATAATAAGTCACTATTTTTAAACTTAAATATTAAAACATGTTTTATAAATATTTACACAAACCAATTGTGTTCATTATTACTTAGTAAACATATCACACACAATATGTTAATCTGTTTTTTTCTTGTTAGAATTATAATTTGCATGTTATTGAATCTCCGGTAAGCTAATAATAAGCTAACAAAGCAAACTAGATATATTTTTTTATGATGTGAAGACCGTAACAACTAAATTTTTTACTTTATTGTTATTGTTATATCTATCAATGTTTTTAAATATATTATAATGTTAACATAGTTTTAATTACAACTTGAAATGTATAGTCTTATATTATTATTAATAAGTAGTTAAAACACATGAATATATTATACTAATACTATACCTATTGAAAGTAAAATGAAAAAAATTAAGTAAATGTACATTCAACTCACCTGGACAGATGTTTTAACAATTGATTCTTTATAATGGTTACCATTTTCGAAAGATAACTATTTCGTTAAATAATATGGAAATAATCAAAAATCATTATCATTAAAATGAACTGCCCCAACTACATGTTCGTATGAACGAATGATTTAAATTATTAGTAAATGACAAATGTCATTGAATAAAGTAAATGTCAAAAAATAACAAAGACTATGCTTTTTCACAAATCCTACAAAGAAAAATTTAGGTGATATTATAAATAAACAAAAAAATATTCTACTTTATGTGAAATATTCTCAATATTCCAATTTTAAGATTTCAATGAAAGCAATATGTTGTATTACTTTTTTATGTTCCTTTTTTTTGGTTCCATTTATTCCTTTTTAAGGACAAAACAAAAGTACTAGTAGACCATGCAGCCAAGTCAGACGTTAGGAACACTATCAATAAATGAATGGCGTTAACAAAATGGTGGCCTTTTGTTACGTCCACAGCGGGAATGATTTGGACATTTCAAAATTCACGCTACATGTCATTATTTCCACTTCACGACACTTGTGTATCATAACTACACTATATCACGTAAAATGCCACCAAAATTACATAATATAGTCAAATACTGCAAAATAATGAATTAAAAATAAGGACAACAACATGACAAACACAACAACAAAATCAAGCCAAGCTCCGTTTTGTTGTTTCGTTTATTACCTACATTTGAAAAAAAATGCAAAGGTACACGAGACCATGGAGCCAAGCCTGACGTTAAAAACACTTTTCATACAACGCTTTAGCAAATTAATATGACTCTTCGCTAAAACTTTCCTCTCAAGGTAGTTGTTGAAAGATCTTAGAATGGATATTGTATGTTATTACAGCTCACTTGTGCACAATAATCACACTATATCACTCAAAACCCTAGAATATACAATTAAATGTAGAGAGTTAATGAAAACAAATAAGGGCTACTATATGGCAAACCAAAATAACGCCAAGAACTTTTATTTTGTATTACATACGTAGTATCCTCTGAGTAGTCTGTGTATTATACTCAATTTACATGAAAACAGATAGACTTTATATTTTCTAAAGTCTGCGTTATTTGAAGCATCTAGCATCCTTGGAAACGATGCAATCAATGTTTTTAGTTGTAGATAAGCGCTTTTATTGATTTTTAGGAATGAGATGTTTTATTTAGTTTTTGGATTCACAGTGATTCTATAATATAAGTCATACCACTAAATTTAAAAACACTGGCTGCATTCATCTTGGCAACTATTTGTATGGCTCATTAAACGTGAATAGTCAAATTTGACAATAACTATTAATATTTGATCGTGTTTTACAAGATTTCTATTTTACTTTATTTTGTTTAATCAACATAATTTGCTTTTCAGGTAAATAGTTATTGCTATCCTTTCACGATTTTATTACATGTTGTTTTTGTTAAATTTGCGGCAAAAAAAATTGCAGGCTTTTAGTTGTGCAAGTACCGTCAGTTTACAATTTTAACATTGAAACCTAGGTGATAAGAACAAATTATTGGAACGTGCCGGTTAACATTTTCCTCTATTTTTTTTTCAATTTTCAATAGACAGGTGGCTATAATTTTATGTACACGCTTCATATCTATCTAGATATAATTTCTGCCAGTACGTACTTAATTATCACCTATTTATAATGAGAAAAATTATTTTTTATAGAACTTCACTTTTTTTCGTTAAGAAATATTATCAAGTATTAATAGTCGTAGTTATTTAATATCCACGTAGTAATAATTATGTTATATTTTCTAGCAGTTGAAATTATTGAGCACTCTAGCACAATGTCACGCCGTGAGAGTAACGTAGAATTTAACTGTGACATACAATACTCATCTGGAGACTCTAAAGAGATGAAACCTAAAATCCAGGAGGAGAACAATAACGAGATCGATGAATTATCGAAAGAGTTTACGGAAATGGGCTGCATAGTAGACGCGATGAAGCGACCTCCAAACATTTGCGTCGAGACGTGCGTTTATGATTCCGATTCCGATGAACAAACTGAAGGTAACACTGGGGAAATTAATGAGGATGGTTATTCAGACGAATTCGAGGATGATAAGAGTGAAGCGGAATCGATTAAAACTCAATCGCAAGCGAAATCAGCGCTAAATGAAAATAAAGGCGATCTTTTAAATCAACCTTTCATAAAACTTACCAAGAGCCAATCCTCAGTATCATGTAAAAAAGTCAATTCGATTTCCGGAAAATCTACAAATTATGGGTAAGTTACATTAAATAAATTTCTTTATTCATACATCGTATTTGTGCTGTATCACAGCCAAGTGCAATTTATTGCAATAACATTCTTATCGTTTTAATTTTTTTACTGTAGTAGAAGTTGCGGTGATGGAGTATTAAAATAATTGATATACAAACAATACGTGATTAGGTCAAGTGATAGCTAAAGAATTCCTCATGGATTTTCCGTTTTTCGATTATTTTAACAATTCATTCAGTGTCAACGGATGGCGATGGAAAAGGTCACGACACATTTTAAATTTGAGAAATTATCCCACTATTTAGAAACGTAAACTTAATTTTTTCTTGATGTTGGAAATGACAAGCCTTTTAAATTTTTTTACTTTTAATAAAGCTATGAAATATCATCATATACTTTCAGGTCGATATCAGTACCACAAACGCGTCGCATAAACATGTCGTTCTCCAACGAGAGACTTCGCGAAATCGAGAGGCACAACCACATACTGTTAACGAAGATTCTAACCGCAAGGAACACGAAGAAGTCTTCAATACCAGCGCGAGAGCAACTCACTAGAAAACCGGTGCCGGCCGCCGCGGTGCACAGGAGAAACCAGCAAAAGCAAATCGATCATGATAATATGGTGAGAACAATTTTTACAATATTATAATCCAAGATTTGCTGTTGAGTGGCCACTGTTTTTTATACAGTAATAAGCTCAACGCTTTGATCACAATCTCACCTGATAGCAATAATGAGGATGTGATCCAGGATGGCGTCGGGGTATCGTGGTAATGAGCTATCATCGCTTCATACATATGCTCAAAAACCTGACACTGAATAGGACTACTAAAATATGCGATATTAGTTTGTGTTACTTTGTTACTGTCGATAAATGAATTGGAAAGCATTATACACCGGTTTATGTTACTAACATCATTTGATCACAACTTTTTTTTGCAATCAAAGCAGATGTGGCGATATTAATATCGCAGTCAAACCGTCTTTCCGCATCTGTCTATCTGTTTATGCGCTAACTCCGCTAACTTTACTCGTATTTGCACCGTGCTACAGATCTTGATGTGGTTTGCATCATTAGTTAAATAATTTTCACGAAATAGTTATACATAAAACATATCCTTAATATAACATAAGCTTTAAAAAAAATTAACTGTAAATATAACTATACGGTTAATTGATATTTTCGATTACTCCAAGCGATTTAGGCAGATACCAAAAGTGGTCTTTCCTTGTAAACTCATATGGTCTAATTTATACGTAGATCCTGTTGAAGAAGATCCAGCGTGCCAAATCATCTGCGTACAGTGTTCGCCATTGATATAGATGCTGCGTCCAAAGCGCGGGCGCAACACATTGCTGCATTCTTTGTGCAAGTTTGTTATTGACACAGAACTCATGTGATATTATTGTTAAATATATTATAAATGTTTTAGATAAATTGTTTTATTTTATTTCGTATTCGTTAACAGTCTGAATTGTTTACTTTTTATCGTGATAAAAGGTAATCATAACTTACCTGGGTAACAACATCCATTATAACTTTCAGATTTTTTGACTATATTTTACAACCTGTTATTTTACTCCTGTTATGACTTGTTTTTTGGGTTATTGTACAGAGACTTCGGAATCATTCCTGTAACTTTAGTTCGTGTCATCCAAAATGATAATAGACTGCAGTGTCTATCACTTCGCTGTAACCATAGAATGATATTTCTTTTCGAATGTTATTTTTTAATCAAACTGGTTTTCACCCGGTAATCCATATCCAACCATAATAACCATTGAAATTTATAGAAAGAAAAATTACTTCCGATTTTTAAAGTGAAACTTTTTTCCGTCACATCAGATTTTTTCGTTCATCTATCGTTCATCTATCGCATGTTGCATTACAACCGGCCGCGGAGTAGTGGTAAAGGTGAAACTTTTGTCCATCACCTCAATGCCTATGATCTGAAAAAAAGTACACTTGCATAGTGATTTCATAAAACTCCATAATGTTTATTTTTTTATTGACACCTTTATTTCTAGTCCTGTTAAGTAACAACTCGTTATTGATTGGACTCTGTTATTTCTTTATTAATAAGTTTAAAGCTCGTCAATAGATCGACTAAACACAAACAAAAAACTTTTTTAATTAAAAACATAAGCAACTTCAAAAGAACAAACTATAACAATGCACTAAAAGTCAATAAATAATTACTTTAATCTGCTTCGTTCATTTTGAAATCGGTGTTAGCTTATGGATAACCAATTGGTATAAATGTACGCCGCTAAATAAATTCAATTTTGATTAATTGTTCTTTAAAATCACCCTAGTCCTTTATTAAGCTTATATGTAATTGTGATAGCTAGCTGGCACCGGCTTTCAAAATTAACGTAGCAGATTAATAAAGTAAATATTATTGACTTTTGAGTGCATTTTTATAGTGTATTCTTTTGAAGCAATGGGTAAGGGTAGTTGTGTAAATGCATTTCCCCCCGTCAAAAAAAAAAAAATTGTAGATGTGAAGCCTACTTCATGGCTTTGGAAACGAATATATGAAATACGTGTCTATAATATTCGAGGGTTTTTTTTAAATTTCCTGAGTTCCATTGATCCGATCCTGATTTGGAAAATGAAATCACCTAGGAAGTGTACTCCTTTGATTTAAAAAAAAATTGCAAATCGGTCCACAAAGGACGGAGAAATCGAGTAACAAAAAATAAAAGAACATACAGCCGAATTGATAATCTCCTCCTTTTTGAAGTCGATTAAACAGAAGGAAAAACAGTTGACAATGAGAGGAGAAACAGGTACTGAAATGTATTGTCTTTCCACTTTTATACCTTTGTGCTCTATTGTTGATTTTAGTTCATCCACCATTCCCGTTAGCGTGGTCGCTGCTGATAGGTAAATTGAAAAAGAAGAAACTGTTAGATCAGACATTTGATTGTAACTTACGTACTTATTTAATAAAGTCATTATTATAATAAAAAAGACATCATATTTGAATACAAAAGTACTTTAGCGCTAGTTTGGATTAAACGCTTACAAGTGCATAATACGAATGGAATCGTTAGCAAGCTGGCTCGTAAAAAAGAATGATGTTTGTAAACATTTACATACAAGTAAGCGGTGCAATGTGTCCTCTGACCATATTTTACTACTGCTGGTTTTTTTTTCCGCGATAATCGTTTGTTATGCGCACCATATTGCTTGAACTCCTTTAACAAAATTACATAAATTTCTAATAATGGAATAACTTAATCCAGTTTGTATTTAAACTGAAATATTTTATGCAATATTACATACAATATGTGTTTGAGATAATAGACGTTATGCTTTGTGAAACTTGCATATGAAATTTAAATGTAATGTTATTAAGTACAAACTTCTTCACATAACACGCAGGTACATAGATCCTGTAAGGAACCCTTTTTTTATTATTTAAGAATAAAAAGTGTAGGATTTAGCTAGGTTTAAAGTTCGGGTGAATTTTTATATCTAGGTAGCGGCCAAGACGAGGTTCGAACCCTTGTGTTAGTTACCTTTTTGCGGCTGAGTGCCTTCAGCACTCACCCCAAAGTTCGGTGAAGCTGTAAAGGCCCTTCCGGTCAACAGCATTAGCTAGGTTAGAAAAAAAAAGAAAAAATTGGTACAAAAATAGATATTTCAGACATAAATTAAAACACAGATGGCGTGAGGGAGGCGAAAGCTACTTTGAATTGACTCGCATATTTCAACTAAAAATTAAAACAAAAATATATTTCGAAATTGTATATTTTCTATTTTCAGCTATTTTTTAATACTATACTGCGCTTTAACCACAAATTTACCTCAAAGTGACGACGTAGAGTTACAACATGGAGTTGGTAAAAAATACTGGTTGTCAGGTAATGCAGCCGGAACACGCCAAGTTCTTGGGGACATATTTTCAATTTTGAAGGTGGTATCAATCTAGGCGTAAATATTTTCATCGCTGTTTACTTTCAACGAAAGTTATAGGTCTTTAAAGAATCCATCTATTCATTCAGCCATAAGACCTCCACGGCTGGACTTACGTCTCCCCTAATAAAGGGGGATTACCATAATCGACACGCTTGGCAGGCGGGTTGGCGATCGTAGTCAGGTGTTTTGGTACTGATATGTATTTGTAAATAGTAACGACTTTTGTGTAGAAAAATATAACTATCATTGTTAGAAATTTGTCAACATATTTCTTATATATCTTCTATTTTAAACTAATTAAAACCAAGTTTGGTTTTGTCTATTCATGTATCATTTAATTAATTTAAAAATGTCATTAGACAATTCGCCAACGACTACGCAGTAGACTGTATCTAAGGCCAGAGCCATTCAATGAATTCACCAAATGAAGCTGGTGCCGATCTTCAATGGAAACACTGGAGATGTACTTTTGAAAATTTTATTGCAGATGAAGTTCCTCACCTTTCTAATGCAGGCATGAAATTAAAGTTACTTATTAACCATTTATCTCCAGTAATTTATTTTTATGTGCGTGATTTCGGAACATTTGAATTAGCGTTGAAAGTTCTTGATGAAACCTTTAAGTAAAATTAAAAATATAATTCTTGCACGACATATACTCACAACCCAAAAACAACTACCCAATGAGTCAATCACTGAATATGTGCGTGCATTAAAACTTATGGCACAAGATTGCGATTACAGAGAAGTATCTGCGATCCAACACCGAAATAAGTCACACAGAGGGGCTTTTATTGCTAGTATAACTTCCCAAAAAAATAAGGGAACGCCTTTTAGAAAAGGCTTCTTTGACTTTTAATGAAGCTTTAAATCAAGCGATTGTTTTAGAAACTGCCGAGCATAATGCTAGTATTTTTATGGTGGCAACTTTCGTCAAAGAAAGAAATGCCCAGCTATTAATGCTATTTGTCAATTGTGTTCTAAAACATGCCACTATGCAAACGTATGCCGCAGTACCAAACAAACGTTGAACGCTGTTACTAATTTCAATGATACTAAGCCTATAGAATTAGGTACTATAATAGCTGCCTCACCATCTAGTTTACAAAAGGCCACTATACCAATAACAATAAATGGTATACGAGCTGACGCTTTGTTAGACACAGGCAGCTCTGTCAGTTTTATAGATAAAAATTTAACAAAAACCATGAAGTTAAAGAGAGTGCCCTGAAATCAAGTTATAATATTAGCTTCCTTGAGCCACATTTCACATGTAGAAGGAATGCACTTTGCAACACAGTACATATAAACGAGTTCCACTTCTAATTGTATGTAATCTTTGCGCCGATGTTATAATTGGCCATGATTTATTAAAACATTACTCATCTCTGGAATTTCAATTTGGTGGCACAAAAGACCCATTAAAAATTTGTAACCTCATGAAAGCCTCGGTACCGTCAGTATCTTTATTCACAAATCTATCTACAAATATCAAACCAATAAGTATCAAGTCTAGACGATACACTGATGAAGACAATGAATTGATACAGAACGAAATTCATAAATTGTTAGAAGATGGAGTAATAGAGCCAAACCTATCACCATGGCGAGTCCAAGTCCTAGTGTCTGGAGTACGTATTCACCGCAAACGGCTTCTGCTCTTTTGGTTTTGTCTATTCATGTATCAGGTACTCAGAGGATACTGCTGCTAATCCCCTCGGGTTTATATCCCATAGTCGCCTTATCATACACGGGAAGATATGATGATCCTATTCCTAGCCGGGACCACACTGAACCTTATAGGATAGAACCGACGTGCATAGAGGCTGAATCCGAGTACCAAAGTCAAATGACTCAACTTGAGCCTCTGCATCCAATCACTGAAATGACCTTTATTGTAGACAGAAACAGCGAACGTGTTGCTTAACATCGGTATAGAGAACATAAGAACACCGCGCGACACTCATTAATATCTTAAAGGTTAAGATAAAATGTAGAACAATTTATTTAATATTTACACACAACATATAATAGTTGCTGGTTTTAAGTGTTATCTTGTGGTAAATATTTGTTTGTAATTAAAAATTAATCGTGGCGTATTGTCGAGTCATTCAGGTTAACTGATAACTTTTCTCGTTTTTGTAGAAGTGTCTTTATATTATTCTATTATATAAGTAGGTAATTTTTACATAGTATATAACAAGACCTATATGGCCTATGCGTCATAACTATTAGTAGTGTTTTAATGAAATTTAAAATAGGCGAATTAATTTCCGTCAAATTACATGGACTCGTTGTGTATAAACAAAAAAAAAGTATCTGTAACCATGTAACTAATGAACAAAATAAGTTCGTGGTGAAATGCACGTGCTTAGCAACCGCACCACTCCATGACGTATTGGCGAAAATATATTGTTTTGTTTACCTCTACATAGTAATATTAACAGAATGTTCCTGAAGCATTTAGTTTTCATCTTAATATTTCCTTAATCGTCAACTGTTACTAATGATTAATATTTTATCTATGCTAATAATATTATTAAAATAAAGAAAGAAATAAACATTATATATTCGCAATTCAAACACAGACATAATTGCATACTCGTGCACAAAAACCAAATACATAATAACTCTCAAAAATATTATCATAAAGATACCGCATCTAGTAAAATAGAAAAAACAGTACAATATACAATGCATACGGTTAAACCTATCTATTTTAAATCTATATAAGGTAGAATTAATCACAGCGGTGGCTTGTTATAGTGAGTATTTTAGTACATAGTATCAAATGTAGCTGTGTGTGTGTGTGTACTTTAATATAAACTTTATCAGTGACTCAACTCTATCTTTAAAATTGTAAATAATTCTTAGCGCAATGTTATATTATGAGTAGGAACAAATAGGACAGTATACATATTTACTTTTCCAAACAGTAGATAAAGAGATTCTTGCTCGGTGCAGTCTTTCGATTTACACAACATTTCACAATAAAAAATTTGTTTATTTAGAATGTTTGTTTGGTTTACCAAATCGTCAGAGAATTATTTTGACACAATAATAGTTGGTTGGCAAATTGGATGTTTTTAAATTTGTGAAACTATGATTATAATTATTAATAAGTAATAAGTGAAAAGTTTAATAATTAAGTATATATTGCCTAAGACAAAAAGAGATAGCGAATTGAATGACACATTGTCAATTTCTATTCTTGCTATGATCCCCTATGACCGCTGTCAATTCTGTTGAAGAAATTTTATTTATTAAATAGTTAATAATCTTCGGCGAAACTATAAAAATATTATTTGTGTTTTATTCAGTGTGTGCATATAAGGTTACATAAAGTAAAAATCTAAATAAATCACTTTTCACGGGTTATTAAGACAGGCTTGATTACATGTTCACATATTTTGCCGATTTGGGTTTAATATTTAATCGTAAACTGATTTCAATTATAGATTTATCTTTTTATATTGATTTATTATAATATTTTACTGTTTATTATAGAGTTGGAAGGTATTTGGTGGTAAATCAAAGAATATTTGTTTACGCTAGAGTTTAACAAAATGATGACGTCATAAAAATCGATACCCGATAATAAACTTCATAGATATTTAGTGGATAAGTTTATATGAATTATTAATCTAAGTATAATTTTTATACAGGATGGAATTCAAACCAAATATTTTTTCTTATCTTCACACTTAATATAGTCTGTATAGAATTATACAAAGTTGTATTTTTTATTATTGAGTTTGGTTTGTAATAGGATAATTTACTGATGTTTCATTTATTAAAAATAACAGATTCGTCAATAAAATTTTGAAATACCAAGGTGTTTAAAGTTTTTTGTCGCGATTGAGATGCTCTATCTATTTCCCGTGAAAAAATAGTTAGTATAGAACTTGAACGAAGTACTTAAAGCTTGACGTCATATTTTAGTTTAGGGCTTATCTCTTTAGGATAAAATTAAAACGCTTATAAGCTATTTATTTCATGTTAGATTTTAATTTTGTTTTCAGTGTTCAGCCTTAACAAGAGACGAAAAGCTTGAACAATCCATAATTTTTTTAATACAATATAAATTAATTAATAACATTCCACGTGCCTTTAATTTCTCCTAAATATTTTTGAAACTGTAGTTTTTAGTATTTTGTTACACTAATTTGTATAAGAAATACAATATTCTTTTACAATATTATTTAGATTATCTTTTAATTGAAGATTATGTTTTGTATCTTTTGAAATCATTCTATTCTCGTAATAAATAGTGGGCTTGAACCTATCCAGTAATATATGATTATAGCAGAATCAGTGGCGTAACTAAACCATCTGAAGCCCATGCCAAAGTCACTGGATAAGCTTGGATGGCCCAGTATAAATTGTCACGATGTAATTTGATTTTAATAAATCACTAAAGCGTTTAAATATTTAGTCGTGTCTAACTTTAATTGTAATTATAAAATTTATAGAATTATCTTTAAAATATTAGGGTTCTTCTAGGCTCGCGGCTTCGCTGGCCGGGGACCCATTGGACCGGGGCACCACTGATCAAATATACCATCGATAGAACATTTATGATTAGTTATGACAACACTATTTCACGCACACTTTTGCAGCTCGTTTTTCATAACGGATTTTAACTAGCAATGTGAGTCTTGTCTATACTACATATATGGTATAGATTGTCTAGTCGATTAGATATTAGGCTGAAAAAATCCATATCTATTTAACTTTTTGTAGTTGTAGTAATATTAAACTAATAGGACAGGCGAAGGAATTACTCCGTACTGCCAAATTTGAAGTCAATCTTACTCAACACTTTAACGTTTTAGCAAAATGGTCACTATATTGCTAGAACTTTATATGCTGTTTTTGTGGCACTTCAGAGTTCATGTTCTACATTATTATTTGCAATATATTTCGTTTTTGCACAATAACCAAACTATATCATGTAAATTCCACTACTTTTAACAAAACTGCAACATAAAACTCCACCAAACTTTTTTTATTAAATTGATCGATTATGAGAAGCTTTCAAAATCAAATTACCATAATTCTATCATGTCTTACCTAAGAGTGTTTCAGTGACTTTCCTGTTACAAATATAACTACTGTTTACTTGATAAAATAATCTTGAGAGTAGAGTCACTAAAACATAAGTCGTATGAGTCATCATGTACTTGTTGATAAGCGATAGATAATACAATCGAAGAAACTGACTCAGTGTGTTGATAGCAAACTGGCACACATCCTAACACCTAACAATCACATATTGATAACCAAATAATTGGTTTTAATTGACATAATTTTAAATAAATACGGTCACAGTACTCACCGTTACAGTGTTAAGTAATTACTTCAAAAACATATAAATGACACCTTATTATTCACTTCATAATAATTGTTTTTCAAAACACATGAATAATAATTGACGAGTCATAACATAAATAACAATACAAACGAGTCGAAGATATTACAAAAATAGAGTCTTATCACTTACTGTGTACGTTTTAATCAGTTTGCGTACTTCTTATCGAGGTAATTACGTCTGGTTGTATAAAACACTGTCCGCCTGCATGTCCCTACAGTAGATTACATTGTTGGTAATCTTGTAAATTCACTGAACCGCATTCTAGTGTTGACCTCATAACCTAATTTTATACTTGCAAAAGTTTGGTTTTGCATACAATCGGATAACATAAAATATAGGTACTATAATATACCTTCTGAAATATTATATTATACTACTAGCTGTGTGCCCGCGGCTGTGCGCGCTTTTCATAAATTTTCCTGTGCGTAATATAGTTTTTTTTTATACGGAACCCTATTATTTTCGAAAAAATTCTTGCTCCTAACACTCAGGAAAGATATTTCTCACAAATTACAACACCTGCCATTCAAATTGTGCATTGAATTAGATTTTATTAAAAATTTCATGAGTTTTAATTTTTTTACTCGGAATCATAATTATTTTCTAAAAACAAAAGTACCCTAAGTTACGGAGAAGTTCAGCTATCTACCAAAAAAGTCCCAAAAAAAATCGGTTCAGCCGTTCCGGAGATTACCCGGAACCAACAGGCAGACAGACAAAAATTTTAAAAATTGTATTTTTAGTATCGGTATCGTGTATAGTACATTTACAATGTATTAAGTAAAAAATTGTTATTTTAACATTACCAACAGACATTTCAAATTTATTAATTAGTATATAATTATAGAGAAGTACCTATAGATATTGGGATAGATTTTAGGGAAAAATCAACGACGATCCAAAGTTTATCGAAACAAAGTAATTTCCTGATTCAACTCCTGCCTTAATTTCACTCTCTGTTTTAGATTTTTTTACGAATATAATTAACGTACTTTTCTATAGTAACAGACTCATGTCCAGTAGTGGTACAATAAATACTTATGTAATCTATAGACATATAATCTTAATAGACTTAAAATACTTATATAATCTATAGAAATAAATATAATTTATAGACATTTACGGAGACAGTGTAAATATTTTCTAGGTTATTCTGTTGTGCAGCTATATTGTTCCAAAAAGACCAAGGTTTTACTTGATATGTTAAAAATATGTAATTTCTAATTTTAAAAATAGTACATTCTATGTCAATCTAAAAATAAAAGAAGTAATAGTAATAAAATATATACAATTCAATTATAAGAAGCTTATAATTTATAATGAAAATTGACCGAGAATATTTAAATAATAGACGTTCCCAAAGCACCACAACGTGGCGACCGTGATAATAAAAGTTCCTGAAAATAATAAATATGGAAAAAAAAAACACATATATATATATCTAAAAAATCCTTTTCGTCATTAGATTCAATCGAAAAACACAATGAATTGTTGTCAATGCTGTTTTCTCTATAATTTATGTTTGCATCGACGTGCAACGCGACGTAGGTAAGTAACCAACGAGACTCGTAAAAGGCGAGGTCATACGATTGTTGATGTTATATGCTCACGGGTTAGAAAAATTCCATCTCGGCACGTGATTAACGATTGAATTGTATTGTTCATTTGCATGCATAGTTTTTGTTTACGACAATAATTTTTAATAAAGGATACGCGTAATTTGTTTTACAGTTCTGTCACATCTTTGAACACAGAAAAGTAGGAAGTTCGATGATATATGTATAGCTACATTTATTGACTTATTGTAGAGAGTTTTTGGCGGGATTTCAGTCTGTCATTTAGCAGTTATTTTCTAATATAATTCATTAACTTGTGTATTTAACTCTATACCATGTAATCTTTGGTACGTTTTGTTTGATATAGGGCGAATTTATTATAAACAATAACGCGTAAGGTTTATTCTGAGGTACCGAGAAAACTCTGTGGAAAGTTAGAGCATTTTGGGCCACCGTTTTGCTGGACCTTGATAACGCTGATACAAGATTGAAAATACATCTTACCAGGATGTTACAAAAACACACACATTGTCAATATCTAAGAAAAAGAAGAGCACTGTATACCCATCTTTTTTTAAATAAAAAGTATCTAAATATTATTTTTTAGTTATTTAATTTTTTAAAGGACCCAATGTGTTCATTTAATTATCCCTAATTATCCTTGTTTGATTTTTCATAATTCGAAATCATTAGTACCAACACAACCACGCCGTGAAATAGAATAGTACCTAATTAAGCCTTTGCCTTCAACTGAAACGAAAATTCGCAGTAATTAGATATTTACATTTACTTGTATTATAAACCTGACTTCCTCTTATAGTTAATGGCAATTACTTGGCTGAGACTTTTTTTGACGGGGTGAAATGCATTTACGCACTACCAACATGGCTGAGACTGAGATATCGCCAAAAATTCTAAAACTGACTTAAGGCTGTGGAAAAAAATTGCAAAGCTTGGCAAAAAACAACCAAATCAGTCTCGGAATAAATAGCTTGGAAAGAAACGACGCTACGTCTCGGAATGTAGAACAATGTTGAAAAAGGTTAAACGCTTACAACAAGCGTTTACAGTGTTTACACAAAAGGTTGTTTTTTATGACAACTGCGGGAATGTTTGTACAAACGATTTCTCGGCTGTGCAGTAATTATGGTTATTTACAAAAGAAAATAAAAACAACAAATTTTTGTAATTGTGATTATGATAACTCTATGGTTTAAGGCGAAATGGAATTGTACTCTAGTGCTGTAGATTTTTACATTTTCATACTCCTAATGGAAAGAAACAATACGGTTGAAGGGTCGATATAAATGAAAACTTATAGGCCGTTTTCGATCTCAATTCGGCTATGCAATTGGACAGTGTCTACCGTACTTTATTACCTATACTTTCAATTTGGTTATCTGAAATATTTTTAATAACAGTGTACACTTAAGAGGAAATACGAGCGGCGTTTATTCCATATAAACTTATTTCCCTTATAGTAAATATTTTTATACCGCATAATACATATATATCCACCACAGCCATGCTAGTATGTTTTAATTTTTCCATAAATTAATTATTATAGTTCGTATATGAGAAAATGCCCGATTTTTACCATCCTTTTCAGACGCCCGTCAAACAGATTTGACGAATAATAACAAAAAAAAAGTAAAACAGAGCCATAGTCAAGGTCTTTCTCATTTTATAATTGCAAGAAAAAATTAAAATCAGCCCGGGTTTAAAGGAGGAAACAGGGGAATACGAAGTGATGACTACGTCTATTTTTTATTCATTTATTAGTTTTTTAAACAGTAATGAAAATTTTCTTGGTTGTATAATTGTGGAAATTTAAGTTACGTATTATTTTATATGAGCTGTGAATTTTGATGTAAATAAATAAATAATTTACATATAAACAACATGTCATTGTAAAAAAAGTTTTTAAACGTGACCGATGAAACGTGAAGTGGAAAGTTTTCGAGAGACGATTTCGTCACGTGTCTGATGACGCATCTACAGACCCTGAAAACGATTTCAAAACAGTTATGGAACAGGAGATGACGTTCAGTAACTCCAATGTATTTATGTATTACTAATATATTTTAAAGTAGAAACTTCTTAAGTTCCATTGTGATTCAAACGAAAAAGCGACATTAAAAAGAAACAAACATATATTTATAGGGTTTAACAGAATTAGAGAATCAAATATATTACATTATATATATAGAGTGGAATGGTATCGTATATAGAGTATAATGTCTATGGGTTAGTTTTTTTTAAAGGTTTGAATTCTACCGCGTGAGAAACGTACACACGTTTTAATCCACATATTTTTTTCTCTCTACAACTAAATTAAATATACGATTAAAACTGCGCCTGCGCTTCCGTCGAGTATAATAAATGTATAATTAATAAGCGACTAGCTCCGGCGTCGGAGAGGTATATAAAAATCACTAATTAAAAAAAAATATAGCCATTGATAATGTAGTTTATACAGGTAAAATATTTTTTTAAATCAGTTATGTTTTTGAAGTGTTGATAGCATAGTTGGTAGCATGATCGGATTTCGCGTCAACGGACGCGGGTTCAAATCCACTTATCCAACTCTAAAATCAGCTTGAGATTTCGGTGTAGGAAAACATAGCCAGGAAACCATATCATGGTGATAGGGTATTTTCAAATAATGCCCGCATGGGTAGCTACCACCCCCAAGTTTGATAACCTGTCGCCAAATACTAATACGTGTGTTCCGGCAGCATCACTTGAGAACCAGTGCCTCTAGGCTTAATGTGTTTAGCATCCTGGACCACATCGTCATTTAACATAAAATGAGATTATGGTCAAAGCATTGAACCTTTACCGTGTAAAAAAAGTAGTTTTTGAATTTATCCATAACAAACAAAATATCAATCTTACATATTTATAATAGAAAGAAGTTATAGATAAATATACGAGTATATTCGTTCTCCAAGTAGCCAAGAGACTGGAAAGACGTTGAGTGTTATAATTTATAAGATGTACTAACTAACAAACAATAAATGAAATTATCCTTGTGGTCCCGAGACTGAGAATGGTGCCACTCCATATCTTCCTGTGGGTGTCATAAAAGGCGACTAAGGGATATAAAATAGACCTAGGAATGGGCAGCAGGATTCTCTCAGTACCGCAAACACCTGACTGCGATCGCCAACCCGCCTGCCAAGCATACCGATTATGGCAATCCCTCTCTAATTGTGGGAGATCTATGTCCAGCTGTGAACGTCCTATGGTTGAATGAAAATAAAAAAGAAATCTGTTGTATGGACTTACTTAAAAGTAGTAGAATCTTTGTATCAGGAGCAAAGATTCATAAACTTCACCGCCACGTATTAATGAAATCGGCTTATGATTCATTGTTCCGATTCCAAGTTTCTGATTGAAAGTACGATGCTTGTTAAGTCTGAAATTTGGCCTAGTTAAAGACCCTATACAACTTTATGTAAAAAATAATTAGATTTTGCGTATTCATGGTTCCTTGGAAAGATGTTTTCAAGTATCAATTAAATAAAATCTAAAGTTTTACTTTCACAACAATATATTTTTTATTTTCTTTTACATCTAATCTATACAAAGAAATAAAATTAAAGTGTCTGTTTGTAATATCAAAATAACTACTTTAACCAAATACATATGAATGTATAGGGTATCAGTACCAAAAAGACACTTTTGAATATTTTTTAATTGTCTTTTTTGTTCCGACTAGTCTTCGGAACGGCTGGACCGACTTTGACATATAGCTGAAGTTACTTCGCGTAATTTAGGCTATTATTTTTCGAAACTTAACTTAAAACTGTTGAAATGGTGAATAAATTCCGATCCAATGGTAACCACGATTCTTCAATGTTCTCCTGCGCTGTTTCATTCTGTCACAAATCTGTAAATAAGAAAAATTTACTGTATTTTAAAGTATTACTTTCACACAAGTCGTAGGCAGGAGCATACTAGGTACAGTATATTTAAAAAAAAACTAAGCAGCTATGGAGACTGCCGCCAAAAGTGAACACAAAACTTTGGGAACTGTTTTCTAATTTTAAATTGCATTAATTGTTAAATTAAATTATATATATTCCATTCATCCATTCAACCGAAAGACGTTTACTGCTGGACATAGGTCTCCACGACGACCGGTCTTGCGTCACCCGCATCCAGCGGTTCCCACGACCTTCACCTTTATTTATGAAATATTACATTATTTTCCAATGGTTATTTAAAAACTATATTATGCAGTAAAGAATATATGAAACGCGAGCACACAGCTAGTATATACATATAGTAATAATCGTATGTACTACTTTGATATAATCCATATGTTATATTGGTTTTGATTAACACCGTTGTCTACATCTAAATAGAGTGTTTGTTTTCTTTTTCTCCGAATGTTCCGAACAATTCGGGAGTACTGACGTCAAACAAAAAAATATGTTACGACGGTGACCTACATGATGAAACTAAAATTAAAATTATTCTTAACATTATAACTATGAAAGTATGTTTAAGAAGTTGAAAGATGCTGAAGTAACTTTAAGCAACGAACCTTGGCATGACTTGTGATAAAAATTTCGCGGAATATGCTTTGTTTAGGTGTCACCGTGTGGTGCCGGCTAAGAATAGTACCACCCTATATCATTCCCGTGGATGTCGTAAAAGGCAACTAAGGGATAAACCAGGGGAGGGGCAGCAGTATCCCCTGAGAATCACAAGCACCTACTCCGAGCGCCAACCCTCCTGTCAAGCGTGGCGATTATGGCAAATCTTTTAAGGGGAGATATATGCCCATTTCTGGATGCCTTTAGTTGAATAAATCAATCAAGTGTCACTGTATCGCACTGGAGGCGGGTGTAAGAAAGGAGGGTCTTAGATCTTGTCTTAGATTTGGAGATCAGCGGCGGGAACGATGGTTACCCTAGTACAGCTTTTAAATGTTAATAATCGTGACCGACGAAATCATTCATTATTTATTATAAAATTTGTTAATTATAATTAATTAACCTCAGTAGATATTATCTAAATTATATTTTATCTCTAATAAGAGCGATCCGGATATAACTTGCCATAGTCCTTAGAATTAAACAGTTTTGAAACGTTTAAATAATAAGTTCTGGATCTCCCCCTAGAAAGGGGGAGGATTGCCATAATCGTCACAATTAGAAAGTGAGTCGGCGATCGCAGTAGGTTTGTGGTGCTCAGAGGATGCTGCTGCCCATCTCCTGGTTTATTTTTTAGTCGCCTTTTACGACATCCACGGGCAGATATGGCATGGTGCCACTCTAAGCCGGCACCACACACACTCTTTTAAATTTAGTTATTTTTCGTTTATAAGGGGCCGATCAAGTATCAAGTAAGGGTCAAAAATGTGATAAATTTTGATAGCGTAATAACTGAACGCTTCCTAATCATACTTTCATTGATTCCGTGCTGTATTACTAATCTGTGTATAAATAAATGATGAACAAAGTTTGGGTATTTCAGGAAAATATAATACGCATGCTAATCTTATTTTTACATAATTTCTACGGATTTTAGTCACGCTTTGACAGTCAACAAGGACGTTTGCTAAATAGTGTCATTTAAAATACTGATGAATGAAGTAAAAAAAAACATTAGGAAAACGGCTAAAAAGATCCTTAACATAAGAATTATATTATGTTAAGTGACTGCTTTGAATAAACAAATGTAGTGTAACTGATTAAACGAATTTAAAGATTTTACGTCAACACAATAATAAGAATTAACAAGCAAGTTGTAGGCATGTAGCAAGTAGCTGTAAGCATAAAATTTTAACCTCTATTATTATACCAGTTTTTTTTTAAATTTTATAGACTATTTATTGGTAAAAGGGAAAGTCGAATCTTTCAGTCTCAAAAACTAACAACTAGATTAGCCTATTACAAGTTAGAAACATTTTGAATTGTTCAGGAATAATTTAGGAAAAATATATCTTTATATTTTTGTTATTGTATTTCGATTTATTGTACAGGCTAGTAAACAGTGTCTATAAAGTGTGTGGTTGAGCCATTTAAGTAATTGGAATTTACTAAATTCTGTAAATAAATATATATTTTTCGCAGTCTGTATCCTAAGCACCTATCACTTGGATATTGTACCGTGAGACTTAAAAGTGCCGACATGCGACCTTTTCACCTTGGTTAGTTTTACATGAATTATTGAAAAAAATATATATTTATGACGTACTTGACGTTCAGGCCTTCAAAAAACTATCAACCCATTTATTTATATTACATAAAACCATTTATTATAAAGAAAACGCTCGCTTCATAGAAGCATTAAAAACTTTGAAATATTTGAATGAAGATCGCTTTGAAGATTTGAGTTATCCAGACGACCACACAACCTACTTATTGGAATTATATAACAGATGCCCTTAGTCGGCCTGCGACGTCAGCTTTACTCAGGTTGCTGGTGCTGGGATGCATGTTGGTATTGATGCAGTATTTTATTATTTAGCATATTGTGGTATTCAAGGTATTTATAGGTAGAACCTTCGCTCCTTTCCGCTCCCGCCTTTTTATTGAAGTGAAAACTACGCATTTATTTACATTCGCGTCACCTATGACGTCAGCCTTCAACGATATGAAACAATTTCTCAAATATAAGTTTAGTAAGTGGAAGCAATTGTGTTGCCACAATTCAAATATTGACAATAAAATGTTTGTGTCGAAACGATTACTACTAAATTATTCTGTTGGTTGTCTAAATAAGGCCAGATTCTGAATTGTAGTTCGTATATTATTAATTTAAAGTTTTCATTTTTATCGGCAGTCCCAATGTCTGCCTAATCCGTTTGTTTTATACAATATTTTTTTTAAACGCTTCCACTTCTTTTTTCCACCGCCTTTACGGTGCCTATTTACGTGTTTATCACCGCTCTGTTGTTTTTGAATAAAAGTAACATATAATTTAATACTATTTGTATGTTGTTTTCTATAATTATAAATTTCAAACTTAACGTAGTAACTACTTACGAAAGGTAAAATATATAGTAACCAAGGTATTAAAGGGTTCAACTATTTAGCTACCTACTATAAATGTTAATACTTATTATACTAATTGTAAACATACATACATACATATGATCACGCCTGTTATCTCCGAAGGGTTAGGCAGAGGTGAAGTAGCGAATTACACCACCCACATTTCGCCGAGCTTAGTTCCGTCCCAGATGTGACAGGGGGCGAGCCTGTCGCCATATCGGGCACAAATTCCAAACTCCGGGATGATACTGAGTAGAAAAAAGTAAACATCAAGCATATATTCAATAAATAAAGGTTATCTTAACTAATAATGTTATAATTTATTTTATAAACATCGTAAACAACAAACTATAGGCAATATTGTAGATAATTATAAATGCTTATATAATTAAATTATGCTAATCTAATTACAAACGAGAACACACATACATCTGTGTAAATAAAACTGTGTATTTCTTCATGTGTTTGTTCTTTAACCGTTTCTAAATCATTAATACGATTATGATGAAACTGGTGAATTGTTCTTCGCAGGTTCCTGGCCCATAAATTATGTCCGTAAGTTATAACAGGTGAAAAGTGTTTCAAATAGTTGTAATTAGTGTAAAATATATAATGACAGACAAACATATCAAGTAACAAAGAATAACATGTTTAAAAATCTATAGCATTAAAATATATCGAATAACATGCTACATTAAATAAATGTCATGGACAATATATTTATTGGAAGTTTCTCTTGTGTGTGAATCTTATACATCCGTTACGAGTTTAGGTTTAGCTTTTGTGTTTGAAGGATTCAATTTCATATAACGAAGCACTAATTTGTTTATATAGGCAGTAGTGGCATAGCGTGAAAATTCCTTGGTAAATCCGGAGCATTAAAAAAATCTACCTTAATTATACACTCTATTGTCTTGAATGTACGTACAGTAATTAATGAATTATGGATTTTTTTTGTGTTGCTGAGTGAAGCATCTAGTTGCAGCTAGCGGTAACCTTCTTCACCATACTCGTTTTTGACACTTGAAAAGTGGTTTTGAAAACAGCCGTTTGTGTTTCGTGTAAATATGAATTAGTGTTTTGGGAATTTTTAGTAAGGGTATAAGGAATCGGGTTATATGAGCGCTCCGCCACTGATAGGCAGCATATTATATGATTATCAACATGGCAAACGAAATAAACTTTGCAGGGCTTTCGCACCCGACAGGATTGTAGCCACCATGCACATGGTGAAAAGCGATGTTGACCGACCGGTCGGTGATACATTCCTGCATCGGTAAGTATATATCCAAATTTACTTAGTAACTTTTATAATGGTAAAAAAAAACACGATAAGAACGACCGCCAGTAAAATCTCATATATCGACAGTGCAAACATCAGATGAAGTGTAGTTATCAATAAAAAAAGAAGTGACTCAAGAACAATTTTCATTCTTGAATTGAATTCTAGATTTTATGGCTGTATAAAATTTTGCACTGTTAATTTCCCACGCATTTATTAGTCACAGAATAAAGACCACATACTACGTACATTGTTCCGTGTTTTATCCGTATCATGATATAATAAAAATGCATCGTTAATAATAATAATAGTTCAGAATGACGTACAAAAGAAAGTTCGTCACGTTTACGATATTATCGCGCGTTCACGTAACAATAAGATTTTCATGATAGTTACGCTAAATAATCATAAACGACTGACGTCAGATAGGGGCATTACCAGCCCAGTTTACGTAAACTATTTACGTGGATACATTTTCCGTATATATCCTTATGTACGAATTTAATTAGGCGCCGTATATATTTGACAAAGATAGAGAAAGGGATGCTTAAATGGTTTGGACATGTGAGGAGAGGATGAATGAAAGGAAATTGAAGAAACAAATTTACAAGACGAGGGCGACTGGACAAACTGGTAATATTCAAACAGATCTCGACTAGATAGAAGACGTTCTAAAGCATAATATTTCCTAACGCACGGTTTTTTCTATTTTTCAGTTTTAGACTATATTTTAATCTGCCCACGCCTCCTCTGCGCTAACTCAATATCTCCTAATTTTCATTGGATCCTCTACTACCCCTGAAAGTTTTGGGACGAGAAGGTGTTATTATAACCTACGTAGAGAAACCCGGTTCTAAAAAAATGTCAGATTGTCAGAAAAAATGTGAGATCAAAAATGTTCAAAATTTTGCTTACCTAATACTTGAACGACCTGAAGTATATTTCAAAATTAATCATTGTATATGTGCATAAATAATTAAAAGTATGATGACAGGTATAAGTTTACGAAATACCTATGTTTATCAAGATACGTAAATAATGTTTTTTTTTTTAAATACTGTATACGAAATGTACTGTGTACGCGGGTTCGAGCTCGCCTATCTAACCCTAAAAAGCAGCCTGAGCTTTCGGTAAAGGAAAAGATCTTGGAGGAAACCATGGCATGGTGGTAGCGCCTGGGTAGCTACCACCCTCAAGTTTGAAAACCTGTCGCCGAATACCAATAGTTGTATTTCGGCAATAACACCTGAGAACCAGTACCTCTAGGCTCAGTGTGTTTACCATCCGCAACCACATTGTCATTAGTGAAATGGTGGTCAAAGCACTGAGTATATACAGAACTAACAATAGGCTGTATGCGCACTGTCACCTGATGATAAATGAGGTTGTCGTAGAAGATGATAATACACTAAAGTATTGAGCCTGTTGAGGCTTCTGCGTCTCCTGATATTACTCTATACATGTTTTTAACGATGCAAAAATTCAAATATTATTTAATGCGAGTTATCAATTACGACTAAAAATAATGTTTCACAATATTGAACTATACAAAAGCAATACATAAATAACTACATTGATATTTATAGCTGACGTAATACGTTTGACTGATATACACGTTATTTATTATTTTCCAAATAATTCCACGATAAATAATTAAAACGGATAAATGCATATAATCTATGGTTTTTACGTACACTTATCTAATCGACTATGAGGAAACGGTGTATTAAATTTATTCGAGAACAGTGAATAATAATATTATAATAATATCATACTTAATTAAACTACATATTGTTGGATATATATATGGAAGTTTGAATGTCCGATGAAAGTACAAAAATGTCCAAACGTGATATTAACCTAAACCCTATTTTTTCCTGTTATTATATGCCTTAAAGAAGTATAATATTACATATGATAGCAGAGCCTTGTCTACACTAATATTATAACGAGGAAATATTTGTATTGTTGTATGTAAGGAATAAACTTAAAAACTACTGAGCCGATTTGGATGAAATTTGGTACAGAGATAATTTGAAATCCAGGGATAGGATAAGATATTTTTTATTTTCGAAAATCCTACGGTAACGGGAACTACGCCGGTGAAATCGCGGAGAGCAGCTAGTTAGCGAAATAGCAAAAAAAAAAATTTTAAACTGACCAAACACTGTTAATCGTAAGGGCCTTAACAGCTTCACAGGGCTTTAAGGCGAGCGCTTAAGACAGCCCAAATTAGTAGCTAGCCGAAGAGCACAAACCCTCGTTTGAGCTGCTACCCATGTGCACAGTAAAGTTCTGTGATAAATGAAACAGTATATAACGGCCTCTTCTGTTTGGGTGGTCACGGTTACCAGCCATTTTTAAGTCTCATCGCCCCAATCCTCTTTCCCTGCGCTCGCTGTTCAACGCTCGCGCGCATCGGCAGGGTTCGCTAACAAAATTAAAAGAAAGTAGGAAATTCCCAGTTTCCCAGTATCCTTATTGTCTTGCCTTGCTTTACAATCACTCTTCTTCTTAGTACCTATTTTTTCTTTTTATCTTCATCCATATCACTCTAACTGCCAATACACAAGCAAATCTGATTTAAATAAAAAATCAATTAAAATTAAGATAATATTTTATTTCATCATAACATTTAATTAATAAATAGTAATGATATTTAGAGTGTATTTTGTCTAATCATAACGCATTTGTTTTACAAACAGTTTTCAAAACTATTGCATTTGTAATGGGTACAATATTCTATGGTATGCAAATGTACGTATTTGTAATTCCTTACACTATCTTTATGCCAATAAAAAAGAATCATTTATAAAACTAGTCGGTTTATACAATTCCCTAATTATTTGGTCAAAAAAATCTTCAACTAATCAATAAATATCTTTGGCCGAACTTTTAAAATATAGTATCTATGAGTCGAACTAGTCGAGGGTCTTACTTTTTTAGTTCCTTCTTCTTCTTCTTCTTCTTTTTTTTTAACTTGGCAACTCAGTCCTCTTTAGAGTCTATTACTGCCATTTTCAAGTAGTGAGTGTATGTAATTTCGGGCAGATGGCGGGAATAAGCGGGTAAATGTTGAAGTGGCAATATATAAATATACATAAAATGTGAAATTTACAATGATAATTTATGATAATTAAGGAATTTAACTAATGATTTAACATAAATTTTATTATTAAGAGATAGTATAGATGACAAGTCACAAGGAAGAATAGCCTTATAATTACATAAAATATCATACAGTGGTAAAGAATTATATAGAGAACAGTTAAAAAGAATATGCATGATGTTACCCTCTTCCAGACCACACTCACAGATAGATCTATCTCTAATTCTTAATTTGTTCAGGTGGACTGGCGAAGAGCAGTGGCCAAGCCGTAACCTCGAAATAATAGTTGTAATTTTTCTTGCTTAATCTCCATTTGGAGAACCACGGTTTTAGAGAAATTTTAGGTTGATGTCTTTTATAAAATTGACTTTTATTAGACTGATTCCAGTCTAAATTCCATTTTTCCACCAAGTCTTGACGAGGTAGAAAAGAAACTAAATCCTGACTATATAAAGAATTATCAGTAGCACCTTGAAAAGCAGCCAGTTTTGCCAATTCATCAGCATTTACATTACCCTGGATACCTGCATGCCCAGGTATCCATATCAAGGAAACTTGTAAACCTAGTTGAGAACAAAATAATAGTTTATTTTTAATTTCAAGAGAGATCGGAGACCAATTCGATTTTTTAAAAGGATTATGCAGAAGAGATTGTAGACAACTTAAGGAATCCGTGAATATTACAGCTCTTGCTATTTTTTCCTCTACAATATAGCTGATACATTTCAAAATAGCCAAACATTCCCCCGAAAAGTTAGATATTCGAGAAGAATATTTAAAAAGTTTAAAATATCCAGAAGAAATTCGATAAAAAGCTGCCCCCACTCCTCGACACTTATTATTTTTAAAACCAGAAACATTACTATAAAAATCTGAATAGCTTTCCATAATAGATTCAACTGATTTAGAGGCATCAGTAAAAAAGACTTCCGCATTAGGAGCGTTTTTTTTTCCATAAAATTCCAAAGTTTAGAATCCGGATTTGAAACACCTTTTGTTATACTTATTGATAAACGTACATCAGGTTGGAAAATAAGAACATTATAATCATAAAAGAAAAGAGGATTACATGGAAAATGTTTAATGACGCAATCATGCTCATTAATATTCCTGAGACTATGGATTAAATACGGGAGAGGCCTTCGATGCCAGTAATTATTACTCTTTATAATCAGGCTGTCAAGATAATTTAACTTTTGATGAAGAGGATGGTGCAGAAATTGTAAAGATTTATAAAAATATCGATCTGATAAAAACTGTCTTCTAATGTGAAGGGGTGCATCCGCGCATTCTATTTGTAGTGCATTAATAGGAGTACTTTTCATAGCTCCAATGATAATACGAAGGCTCTTAGATTGAATAAGGTTGAATTTATGCATTACAGATTTATTAACAGGGCAAAGTGTGAAAGAGCCATAATCTAAAAGACTTCTTATCATTGCATTATAAATTAATTTTAATGTAAAAGGATGAGCACCCCACCAAACCCCAGAAAGTGCTCTCATAATGTTAACGTTTCTTTCACACTTACCAACTATATAATTAACATGCGGAACACCAGTACATTTACTATCAAATATTCTACCTAGGAAAGTAATTTCGTTGCATAAAGGTAACGGCGACTGATTCAAAGACACAATAATATTAGGATTTGATTTTTTACGAGAAAAAACAACTATTTTACTTTTAGAAACAGAGAATGAAAGATAATGATCAGACATCCATTGCGATAATCTATCCAATGACTGTTCCACAATTATTGCAGCCTGTCCTATTGATCTGTTAGAGGAATATATTAATAAATCATCAGCATACTGAAGAACCGAACACTGAGGTAAAACTACAGAATCTAAATCACTTGTGTACACATCGTACAAAATAGGACTGAGTACAGATCCCTGCGGGACACCATTCCATAGTACTCTACTGTGATTATTCACTCCTAGAGCCCTTAAGACTATGGTTCTACCTGTAAAAAGATTAAAAATGAAATCTATAAACTTTAAAGGAACCTTAAGGATCTGCATTTTGTATTTTAATAATCTCAAGTCAACCTTGTCATAAGCAGCTTCAACATCAAGAAATGCAGCTACCAGAGTTTCATCTCTAGTCAACGCAATTTGAATATCTGTCGATAAAATTGAATGACTATCAGAAACACTGCGTCCTTTCCTAAATCCAAACTGAGACACACTTAAAAGATTATGATGCTCTAAAAACCATTCTAACCTATTTTTAATTAGATGTTCTGCCAATTTAGAAAGAACGGATGACAACGCCACAGGCCTAAAGGAATTAGGGTCTAAAGGGTCTTTATTAGGTTTTAAAATAGGAATTACAATTTGTTGTTTCCAAGATTCTGGAATGCGACCAGTTTCAACAATAATATTTATTAAATTTAAAACAAATGATAATGTATCAGGTTTTGCATTAACAACAAATGCATACGGAATGCCATCAATCCCAGGTGAAGAATCAGAAACACGGTTCAAGACTAGTTTTAATTCCTTTATTGAAAAAGGAGCCTCTAAGGACTCAAAATCGCTATTAATATCAGAAATGTAATTGTAAGGCATTTGATCAAAATTAGGAACATAACTTGGGGCCAGTTTATTCAAAAAGGGTTCAACCCACTCAAGCGAGAAGGAAGTACAATTATTACTTTTTGTGGACGACCTAAAACGACGAATGTTTCTCCATACTACAGATGGAGAAGTTTCAGGGGACAGTGACAAACAAAAACGAAGCCAACCATCGCGTTTTTTTTTTTTTTCTTTTTTAGAAGTCTTTTAGTTGCTGCTAAAGTATTTTTGTATTGAAGAAAAGAATTTAAATCTAACACCAAGTTACAATTTTTTTCAGATATATTACGTCTATGAATCGCCTGAGTACATTCCTTGTCCCACCAAGGTGGAGACATAATATTACTCCTAGCAACAGTTTTACAAGAAAAAATTTCATCAGCTGTTAACGTCAAGCTAACAATTAGGTTATTGTATGATTGTTCTATATTGTATAAAGAAACTACAGGTTGTGATGTAATTTTATCATCCAGAACAGAACCATATAACTCCCAGTTACAATTTGTTAGTTTATACTTCAGTAACGGAGGTAGTGGTGTTAAGCAAGAATCTGAGATAGACTTCGAAATAATTATTGGAAAGTGATCACTACCGTATGATAATTCAAGGCACTTCCACATTAAACAAGAAGAGATGGATGATGAACAAAGAGAAACATCTAAAAAACTTTTAGATTGCCCCGGAATACCTCGACGAGTCACCGAGCCATCATTTAAGACACATAAATTCAAATCATCTAATAAACTAGCTAGTTCAATTCCTAACCTATCATCATTTGGAGCACCCCACAGGGAGTGATGCGCATTAAAGTCACCTAAAATAATAACCGGAGGAGGAATAGAATCAATAATAAACTTAAGTACAGGAACAACTGAAACATCTTTATGTGGAATATAAATAGAAAGAAATGAAACATTTTCAATCCTAGCTGCCACTGCATTTAATTTTCCTTTATTAAAATAGGGCAGTGATAAAGATTTGAATAAAATATTATTTCTAATAAGAAGAGCAGATCCTCCGAAACCATCATCTCTGTCATCTCTCAGACTTAAATAACCTGGTACTTTAAATAAAGTACCTGGTTTCAACCAAGTCTCACATAGAGCTAAAATGGGTGTTTTATATCTATTAATCAAATAATATAAATCACTTCGTTTTGATAATATGCTCCTACAATTCCACTGAAGAATGTAGTCCATGTTTAAATGAATTAAATAGTGTAACTGATATGTTTTGAATCAAGGTGATAGCCACGTGGTCCGGTAAACAAGAATTGGAAATAATATTCATCAAGGAAAGAATCAAGGCATTTATATCTACATTTTCATCATTGAAATCCTTATTATTATTTAAGGCACAACCATTACTTGAAAGAGGAATATCATAATTTTTAATTAAATCTTTGTGTTCTTTAATATCATACCCCTTGGATAAAGGAGCATGTGTTTTTGGTTTCAATAAAATAGTTTTTTTATATGAAAGAGTATTTCTTTTTGAATTATCTAATGGAGTGTTCATTAAGGGTTTTTCCTTATTAGGAGTGGATGTTAAAACCTCAACAAATGATTTTTTGCTAGATAAGAATTTTTTTTCTCAGCCTCTTGGTAGGAAACTGAATGATTGGACATATAGTGTTTTATGTTTTTTTGTCGCACAAACTCTGAACAACATTTATCTGTAGCCTTGTGATGTCCAGAACAATTAATACAGTTATATTCCCCATCGAAATCACATGATGAACCATCATGATTATCACCACATTTATAACACCGAGATAAACTTCTGCATTGTACACGTGTGTGACCAAAGCGACAACAATTGAAACATTGAACTACAGGATAGATATATTGTTCAACAGGAAGAGAAGAGTAACAACAAAATACCCGAGAAGGCATAGCTTGACCATCAAAGGTTAGCACCACTGTCTGTGTAGGGATCCAAGTAGAACCCTCAGGGCTACTGACCTTCCTACTGAGCCTACGCGAACGTATTATTGACCCGAAGCCAACCGGAATTCTCAAATTACTTACAATGTCATTATGAGACCACTCTATAGGAATCTCCCGAACGATTCCTAACTTGCATATATTATATGTTGGAATAAAAGTTTTATAATTATTGCTAACTAATATAGAGTTGTTCAAAAACAAATTGGCAGCCAAAGCCGACTTAAATGTTACCATCACACGATTTCTACCAATTTTTTTTGATGCCATCTTCTAGTATATTCTTCATATTGTTTTTTTGTAGAAAATAGCCAAATTTAAGAGGATGCAGAGTTGTCCCAGCTTTTGGGTCCTCTGATACCAATTCCACTGACACAACATATGGACCAGGATCTGTGTCTTTATATAGTTGTCTAGTTGAAAAATAGCCATCTGAACCTGTATTAAGAATTTTATCAGAATTAAAATCATTTTCCACCTCAGAAGCCTTAGTGGATAAAGGAAGACTGGTTCGAGAAATCTTATTATTAGCTAACGCCCACTTATCAACGCGAATAGGTTTTTCTTTCATTGGTTTAAATGACTGTGTTAGTTTACGTCTTATTTTTTTCATACCATCGCTACTGGAATCTAAGTCCAGCGTGTTAGAATCAGAAGAAATATATTTATCTGCATCTAAAAGCGTTAGTAAAGGATGCTTCTCAGGAGGGGGGTCAGGCTCAGGTTCTATATCCATGTTTTAAAAAACGGAACAACAAAAAAAAAAAAAAAACAACACTTACCACTGTATATTATAAAAAATACACAAATTAAATAAACTATGTACAATTATGAATAAAAAGTTTTGATAGTAAGAAGAAAGGAGAGAATAAACTAAAACATTGAATATAATACGCCACAAATTATTAACACAAAAAAAAAAATCGTCCGCCCAATACGAAGTTTCCCGCCGAAAAAACTTTTAGTTCCTTAAATTCCTTTCTAAAGAAAAGGCAAAGATAAAAAATCATGCAGCCAAGCCCGACGTCAGGAATGCTATTTCGAAATGGCACCCCTTTGTTAAAGCTATTCCAAGGAGGTTATAGTTAGAGCTAAGAATTCACGCTCCGTGTTATTATTTTCAATACAGTTCACTTGTGCACAATAAATAAACTATACACGTAAAATTACATATTACAGAGCAAGCATTACAAGTTAATGAATCAAAAAAATTTTTAATTAGGAACAAAACAGACTTCAAAAGGATAAACTATAAAAATGCACTAGAAAGTCAATAAATAATTACTTTATTAATCTGCTTCGCTAATCTTGAAATCGGTGCCAGCTTACGGATAACAAAGTGGTAAAATGTACGTCGCTAATTATATTCGTATTTCATTAATTGTTTTTTTAAAATCACCCTAGTCCTACATTTAGCTTATATTTAATTGTGATAAAGTTTAGGCAGTTCAAATTCCAGGCAGATAAAGTTTCAGTAAACTCATTTACATATTACATATTGGTAAACAGATTAATAAAGTAATTACTTATTTACTTTTAGTGTATTTTATAGTTTATTCTTTTGAAGTCGATTTTGTTTTTATTACCATCTTTTTTTTCTATTTTAGCTTACTTCATAGCTATGGAAACGAATATATGAAACACGTTTGTCTATAATATTTGAGCGGGTTTTCAAAATTTCCCTGAGTTCCGATGACCATATCCTGATTTGGGAAATAGGATCACATCGGAAGTTTCCTCCTTCAAAGAAAAAAATATTTTGCAAATAGGTCCTTAAATGACGGAGAAATCACGTAACGAATATACGAAAAAAATACATACAGACGAATTGATAACCTCCTCCTTTTTGAAGTCGGTTAAAACTGCTACATGACAAACCAACATTTCGCTAAGACTTACTACAACCAAGGAGATTTTGAATACTGTTCAAATTATTTTATCTAGCTCGATTGAAATTTTACAATTTTAACACTCGTCACATTAAATAATCCATAACTCACTCTAAATTTAAATTATACTCTTTTCTCCGTTTAATTTTACTCTATTGCAGATTTATTGTTTCTATGGGATTCTATGCATTTTCACATGGGATTTAACACCGTTTTATTATTTACATACAGAATTGGGTTACCGTTCCTATATGGTACGACTGAATAAGACACCGACGCGCCGCCATTTATGCCAGTGTCCGTTAAAATTTACAAACAATGCTTTCAGTTCGTGTTTAAAAATACTAACACAAGTGCGACTGTTTTCTCTAACAGTAAGTTAATTGGAATCATTTTACAGTAGCGTACGTACCTCTAACATGGGTGGCGGACCCGTTATGGATATTCTGGTGTTACCCAAAGAATCAAAGCTATTATAATGAAAAATAACGGTGTTCTTCATTTTTGCCTCAGGTGCAACCCCATTGACTAAATTTTTTTATAAATATCTGTTATAACATTTTTACAAGTGGCAATGTACCAAATTATTTCGATCTTTTCTAGGTGGCAGTACTGACGTAAGATTTACGGTTAGGATTTTCCTGTTCTGTTTTTTTGGGATTCACGATCGGGTGTCACTTCTAAACGGTTGACCCCCGTAACGGTCCACCCCATAGCCCCCCGCCCCCTCTAGTACGTCTCTAATTTAAACACTTAACTATGAGTTACTGAATAAAAAAAGAGTGTGTGTACAGAGTAGTGAAACTACTAGCGCTTTGAACGTTATTATTTTTGTATAATTTATTATTAAGTTAAAATACTTCAATATCTTAAAAAAAAAAAAAAATGAATAAAACAATATAATCGGATAATATAATATAATCAATTAACCAGTCTCGGGTTACTTATTCTACTAAGAACCTCAGGCGTAACCCGAGACTTTGGATACCTGATTATATTATATTATCCGATTAAATGTTTTTTTTTAAGATATTGAAGTATTTTTGCAGCTAATTGCAGCCTGCTGGATACGATCCATCTCACTACCAAACTTTATCGAAGTCCATGTTTAATGATTTATGTATCTACAACTCCTAATTCACTCTATTAGAGATTAATTCTGAAATTGATTTTAAAATGAAAGATGAAGAAATGAAAAGAAGAATGAAAGAAATTTTGCAATAAACGCCGATATTCTTATACATTTATATATAATCAGAAGTTTCGTGCTTCTTACTTTAAAAATAACGTACAACTGTTCATTCTTTATTATATCTCCTTAGGAGTAAAATATCCCAAAAAGCATTTAGCGGATACTTAAATAATTAAAGTCATCTACTGCCAAAATTTTAAGTTAGTCGCCCCAGCGGTTTAGGGTTCTGCTTTGATAGATCCAGCTAGTCATGACAAATAATTTTATATGTTAGTTCATATTATTTACTTTGCTGTATACCTTTACCCAAGGTTAACGACTATAGGTGTCATATTCCCGGCTTCCGTGTGTCAATGCACGTGTACATTTATCTTTATACAATTGAGCCTAAAACGAACTCTCATTAACTTTAAATCACTTTCGTTTTATGTGTAAGCCATCACGTCGCTGTTAAGCACGAGATAAGATTTTAGATCATATTGTCACTTAACATCATTTGAAATTGTGGTCAAAGCACTGTGTCTATACGAAATTTTAAAAAACACAAGTGGAGCCGCTAGCCCAATCATGCAGCTAACGTATGGAAATTAAAATAAAAAAAAGGCATTAAGAAAATCTACTATCAATTTAGATTAATGCCGATGATTTTGTTTACACGATATTTGTTTAATGTTTTGACCACAATCTCACCTGATGTTAAATGACGATGTGGTCCAAGAAGGTAGACACACTAAGCCTAGAGGTACTGGTTCTCAAGTAATGCTGCCGGAACACACCTATTAGTATTTGGCGACAGGTTTTCAAACTTGTGGGTGATAGCCACCCAGGCGGACATTGTTAGAAAATGTCCTACCACCATGCTATGTTTTCCTTCACCTAAAGCTCAGGTTGATTTTAAAGTTGAATAGGTTTATTCTAACCCGCGTCCATTGACGCGGAATTCGGCTGCACTATCCAGTGCGCCATCATCGCTTCGTGTTACGTGTTTCGCATTCATTGTGAAAATTTTGACACTTTAGGCTTAGTGTGTTTACCATCCTGGACCACATCGTCACCTCAGGTGAGATTGTTGTCAAAGCACTGACCCTATTACGAATTTTAAAAAAAAACCATCACAAATAAATAAAGTTATGTAATGAAACACTTTCCGACAAAGATTTCACTTTCTTTTCAGTTCGCTGCTTGACAAAATCGTCATGTTGTCAAATATTTCTCTTTTCACATTGAGGCAACATGTTTTCGACGGCTACCTTTGCCTGTATTTTTTAACGTATCAAATCCAAGACATCATCACTTAAACACATATTTAAAAAAAATGTTTGCAATGACGATTAGAACACGGAAATTTGCTAGACGTCATTTTTAAGGAATATTTCTTTCTTCAACCTGGTGGACTTTAAACTTTTAAATGTCTTTTATTCTCATTAAAATTTATACGCAAAATAAAGTTATATTTAGTATATTCACGTGATAAAAGTGAACTAGTTTGTTTCGTATTATTAATAAAAATAAAATGTACATAGTAATAAAATAAAAAAAGATACACCGAAGAGATATCTGTCATTGCCATTTGGCTAGACGAGTGACTCATAATTTAGCGAATGTAATGGAGTCTTGTTTGATATTCGAATTTGTTTTCAGCATTTAGATTTAAATACTTAATTTATATTACTGTATTGAGAAAGAATAATGTGAATAGGTATTTTATTTATTATTTTATTAACATTGTTATGTTTTTTTTCTTCTCATAACTTGTATAGTTTCACCGTGTAAAATATTGCCCTAATACTATTTATATTCTTTCATATTTACCAAAATTTCATTTTGAATTACTTATAATATTGCGATTAATTTAATTCTATCAATACTTTGTATAAAAATAGAACATTACTAGATATCGTACAGTGTCTTATCTATAGTTTAAGTAATAATTATATGATAATTCATCATGGTTAATGAACCAAAATTATTCAGCAGTATGTAAAATTATGCTATGTCTATCCTAACCTACAAATTCAAGACTTCAATTCTTGTACACTAGTTTGCAAAGAAAAACCAAATCGTTATTATTCATTGTAACAAAAAAAAATCAAAGAAACAGTTCCAATTTGATACAAAATAATTTTACGTTGTCCGCGCGTTCCTGTAATAAATGAATCATTGTTATACCAACGATGTGTTAAGGAATAAGAAAACACTCATTCAATGAATGAATCAGTTCGTTCATTCGTTTTACTAATTTACGTAAATTGATGATTACCGCTAGGTATTATACTTATATGTAATGAGTGAAATAAGCAAGATTTATTAGTTCGTGTTACTTGATTTCCAGTTGCTAGTTAAGTAAAATAAGAACGAAATTAGAACATAAGTATTTAAGAGCCGTATAAATAAAATAGTAAGAACTGCGCTTCGTTTCACGTATCATTCGAATCAAAAAATGTGCTGAGTCATGATTATAACATTACAAAATTATGCATATCTATTTGTTTTTTTCCGTTATAGTTTAATTATAACTTTATTCTTGTTCATCAGCCTAGTTCCCAAATATGTGCATTTATTTTTAAACGTAAGAATGTTAACTGTCTTTATTGAAAAGTGAGTATTGTAGTAAAGCGATAAGTACTATTATTGAATGATAATAGATAAATTGCATGTCATTGGAATTCTGTTGGTTGTCCGATGGACGAAAGTACTGTTCCCTTTGTATTTTGCGCCAAGGGTCAATGACCCAAATATAAGTAAAATTTTGCAAACATTGTGTCATTTGTATGATTACAATTTTTTTTTAAAAGTACTTACTTATTTTTCGTAGGAAAAATACTTAAGAAATCATATTGTAAGAAACGTTTATGATATTAATGAATTATTTTTACACTATATTTATGATCGTAACTTACTTTCGTTTTTTTTTTTTTTTCGAAAAAAATTCTAAGAAAACTGCTTATATTCTCCGTTTATACGAAAATACGTAAAACGTATAATCCCGGTTCCTAGAAATTAAAATATCAATACGTATCCGAAAAAGAAAAGACAAACATGTAGTTTCATGTCATCAGAATTATCGAATTGGCCATGAGCCAAAGAGTTCCCGGTAAGTGAGTATTTCGTTGAAAACACAAATTTCCGAGTAAATCCGCTGCAACGGATTGACATGATCCAGTTGATGATTAGCATATCATCACGCGAACATTTGCACGGGTCAGTACACACTCATAATTGAATTAATATCAGTATACTATTATACAATAGATACTGTATTGATTATCAAATTCACCTCAAATATTCAATTTAAATTTGACCTAAGAGAAATTTACAAATCTTTAAATATACCAACCTATTTCGAAAACGTAATAATAAAATAAAATGAACCACTTTTATTAATTAATCTATAAGTACCTTTATTAAAACGGGCAACACATAAAACGTATAACAAACGTTACATGTTTGGTTTTTTACCTATTTATCAAGTTTTTTGTTTGAAAAAAAAAGATGTAAAAGAAAATTGTACACTCTTATAAAAACTATATACTTACCAACGTATATGAAGTAACGAATTTTCATGACCAAAATCATGAACATTTTTTTCAGTGATTATTTAAATAATAAAAAATACACCATGTATATTACAGTCTATGTAATCTATATAGTAATAAATGAGACAAACGCCACGTTATACCAATAAAACGCATTCCAGAGAAGTAATGGAGTAACAACAAAAGAATTAACTAGCAATTTTCAAAACAAATTTTGACTCATTCATTAAAATATGTTATCAATCTGTTAACCGTTAAAAAAAGCGATTAAATAAATAACCATAAAATTGATGAAAAAAACTATCAATATACATAACAAGGAAGCAAATATTTTAAGGATTAAACAGTCCCAAGGCGAACGGATTTCAGGGTGATTCGCGTTAACTTAAATAATATCAGTGTTTGTTTGATAAGAATAAAAATTGGACATATCGGTCAGAATAAGCATTGTTGCTATCTCAGGCTTATTATGTTTATACAGTGAGTTTTAAGATAGCGCACGTGGAAAATCACCCATGAATTAACTGCGCAATTATATACTGATTTCATATATGAATTATATATAGTGCCTCATTACACAAGGGGTATAAGAAATTGTCCGGCGTACCACCTCGAGTCATATTAAAACCATTTAGTATAGCGTTTTATCTATGATCGTTTACATGAAACGTTTGTTGACCTCTTAATGAATAATTAAGATAATTATAAATGTGAATTTGCATTTCTAGCGCACTGGCCAATTTGAATTGAAATAAAGAAACCTCCACGGTATCAAATAGAAAAAAATCTTATTAGAATATTCTTAATTTAAAAAATAATACGAGATTTGATTATTCGACTTTCATTTGTTTGTACATTGAGCATTTAATCCCAAGATTGATAAATAGAGTAAAACAGAGTAATTGTTATATGCGTTCCGACATGAGATTAATGTAACAGAAACTACTAGAATAAATTAATTTACATTGGTCGTTCCTAGGCAACCACTCCTCAATTAATCATAATCAATTACTAGCTGTGTGCCCGCGGCTGCGCCCGCGGTTTTATATATTGTTCACAGCATAATATAGTTTTAATTTTTGTTGCTATGTCGTTAAGAAAAGATAATTCTCACAAATTCATAAATCTACTTCCCAGTAAAATTATGCATTAAAACGGATTTTATTCACAATTTCATGAGTTTTTTTTTTGCCAAAATTGCCATTACAAACAGACATTTCAATTTATTTGTTAGTATAGAGTAATATGAGTTTATAACATATTTTATGAAAATTCTCTCTATATCTAAACTGGGTGAATCCGAAAATGGTTACTCAATGTGCGGTTGCTTGCTTCATTCAGTTCTTCACAAAATATATATATTATCTAATTTAATTAGTCAACAAAAAATCCTTAATACACGTGGTAATAAAATACATGAATCATGATTCTGTGTTTGAGGTCACCACTAAATTAAAACAGAAAATAAAGTGACGTAAAATACGAGGACGTGTTAGAAATGACGCAAAATTTAACGTGTCATAGGTTACTCGTGACAACCACAAAATAAATCACCACAAAAGTAAGCAACTTTTTACAAAAAAAAAAAAAAAAAAAAAACTGGTAATGGGCTTCCCCTTATACTCCAAAGAGTGATAATGACTAATCTGCTAAAAAATAAAATAATACTTCATGGGGCTCGGGCCACGCATCGTCGGTGCTACGCCGGCACTGGGGTGGCTCCTCCCTAACGTGAGGGGACCTGGTCAGAGGTGCCGCCAGCTCCACGCAAAGGTTGTGTGGAGCATGACCGTCTACGGCCACCATTGTGGGCAAGCCCTCAGCGCCAGCAACATCAGTAGCAGCCTGTTTACTCGCCGGCTCCCTGAAGTGGGAGCGGAAAGCGGAGGTACTCGCTGCTGTGTATAGGTTTTCGGTAGCGAGGAGGGAAGGTGGTGGGCTCCGCTTCCATAGGGCGGACGTGGCGATATAGAGGGCCAACAGTAGGGAGGAAGCGTTTCGGTGTTGGGAGGAGGACATTGCAGACGTGCGATACGGTTGCTCGACCATGGATGCCGTCCGTCCGGTCCTCCAGGAGTGGGTGTGGAGGAACACGGCTCCCTGATGTTCAGGTTTGTGCAGATACTATCCGGGCATGGATGCTTCGGGTGGTATCTGCACATAATAGCCAGGAGGGAGACGCCAGCCACGTGTCACCACTGCGGCGCTGTGGAAGACAGTGCTCCACGGATTCGCAGAATGCGCTGCGTGGGAGAAGCCGGGCCGCGTGGTGACAGAGGCTGTGGGACCGGGCCTTTCGCTGCTGGGCGCGGTGAAAATCATGCTCGACAGCGAGGAGGTCTGAAGTGTTGTCGTCTCTTTTTACGAGTAGGTAATGTCGCAGAAGAAGGCCGCCCAGAGGGAGCGGGAAGGGGATCCACAAGCGGATCCCCTTTTCCGCAGGAAAGCTGGCGGGGGGAGTCACGTTTCATGCAAAGAATCCCCCCGTCATAATAAGCCAGTTGACGTCTTCTTTTTCACACCCCCTAAATTTGTCCGTCTTCTTACTCTCTCTCTTTCTATCGCTGTTTCTTCAAAGGCCTCTCCTCACTACGTCTTGTTGTTACAAGATGAGTAAGAGGAGAGGGACATTTCTTCAGTTACTGACGTATCTCTTTCAAGAGAAGGGGGAGGAGTGGAGACCCTGTATGTCAGGCTATTAACGCTCCTCTCCCCCGAGCGAACATTCTCAAACGAGAAATGGGTGAAAGGTGGGGGGAGAGAGCCTGTGGGTCAGGCAGCAACTCCTTCCTCCCCGACTAGCCGAGATGAGTGACGAGGGCCAGTTGGATCTGCCGCAGGGGGCGACGCGGTGCTTGCGTTTCTGATTCCGTATCACCGCCTTTGATGCGGCGAGTGGCCCCGGGAGATTTAGTGGGTATTTCTGGCGCTCTCAGTGTCGGGCGAGTTCCCACACAACCCTTTATCGACCCCATCGAGGATACTTCACTCTCCGATAGGTTCGATAGAGGAAATGCGTAAATGCATTACCCTCGTCAAAAAAAGGTATTTTATTTTTCGTTTGTTTTGTTTTGTATTGTTTGTGTTTTGTTTTTCGAAAATAATTAATGTTCCAAGTAAAAAAATTAAAACTCATGAAACTGTGAATAAAATCCGATTCAATGCACAATTTTACTGGTATGTATTGGCAGGAATTTGTGATAAAAATATCTTTGCTTAATGTTAAGTGCAAAATTTAAAAAGAAAATTAAAAAAAAAATAACTTCGAATATAAGAACTTGGTAAAGATAAGATCAATGGATTTTTAAATCATAGCAATCTAAAGCCGACATTTATACTATTATGGTGTTCTTACGCTAGTTACTATTTCTGACTGAATGTCTTAAATGCACTCACTCCAAAGTACGGTGACGCTGTCAATGCCTAAGGTCAAAAGCGATTGGTCAGTTAACAAAAAAAAAGGAATTTGGTGATAGTAATTAGTATTGACTAATTGGCATCATAAAATTGTGCGTTCTTCTTCTTCTTAGTTTAATGGTAATCTAGAATTTATACACACAATTCTGCAAGTGTCATGTGGATAAGGATATTTTTCTAAACGTATATCAATACTTCAATACTTTAGCAAAACTAATTCTATTAGAAAATTCCAGAGAGTTCTTGCGGTACCTAAAAATAAACTTTCCGTGTTTCTATATCCAAAAGTCTTCACTTGTGCAAAACAACTAAACTATATCGCGTAAAACGTCGTAATAATTACACGATATAGGGTCAAGCAATACAAATTAATGAATTTAAAATAGGAACCACTTCATGACGGACTAAAATACCGCCAAAAACTCTCAGTATTGTGTGTTTATAACTTTCTCAACGACAGAACATAATTTTTATAAAGTCTTATCACAAAGTTGCCGTAAAATCATAGAGAAGTTCCCTCAAACCAGGATATTCGATAACGCGAGAACAATGAATAGGTTTTTCACAAGAGAGTACACAATTAATAAGTACCCATTTAATAAGTACCTATTATTTAATTGTTTCTCGATTGACGTGACATAATGCGTAATACAGAATAACGAGTTTATTCAATTATTTTAATATGTAGTAAAGAAAATGTTTATTACCTCTCATGATTTACTAGACTGTTCCATGAGAATTGTAACATACATTTAATAACCAAATTCTCTTAACATTAAACATTTAGCCGAATTGACTAAATGCTGTTGACTGGAAAGACCTTGACAGCATCATTGAACTTTTGAGTCGAGAGTCTAAGGCGCTCAACTCGGGTATGGGAATGGTAAACACGGTACCAAGACGGTAAACACACTTCGCATAGAGGTACTAGTTTTCAAGTGATGCTGCCGGAATACATCTATTGGTATTTGGCGACATGTTTTCAAACTTGAGGTGGTAGCTACATATTCGCACATTATTAGAAAACGTTGAATTTAGAGTTGTATAAGTGGGCTCGAACCTACGTCCATTGATGCGGAATCCGACCGCGCTATCAACTGCGCGCCGTCATCGCTTGCGCAAGGGCACCCAGATGGTAAGAATCTCGGATAAGGCTGCTACCCGAGCAGAACCCGGCATAATTTAGCCCGCGCTTAACCTACTACAGCGGTAGAGGAAAACTACAGGTATCGAGATGCCTTACAGAACCCATTTATTTGCGTGTTGTGTGCAGTTGTGTGGGGTGTACTGTGGCCGTTAGTGCAAGAATGTGTTAAAACGAAACGACCCTTCCTAAACGAATTCCTCTGCAGGAGAGGTAACATAAAAATTTTAATAGGAGCCTGACTATGTAATGTTTATTGATTTTTTTTTGTGGGCGCAAAACATTGCGCATGTATTTACGACCTTTACACCATCTCCGGACTAGATACAGACCTATTGTTTCCCTGTACAAAACATTTACTCAACGGTAGTTAACAATAGAATTACTGTAGTTCCTCTATGTGTAGTAAATAGTTTCAAAAAATGTATTTAAATTTAATGTAACTGATACAACCCAGTAATCGAGTTCGAGTTATAACATAAAAATAAAATATAAAACATAATATTATGTGTATAATTGACCTCAACATACCTAGTTGTTGTGTCGAGTAAACATTACACTATTGTTTACCGTTTAATTTTCACCGTTTTCCTACTTCAGTATTTTTCACACGAGACCTAAATATGTTGTGATTACATGAATCACAATGTGAACGGTTTATTGACCTAGTTTACTTTGAAACCTCAGTATAATACACGCATTATGTATAGGTAATGTAAAACATATTTTTACATAAGTTTAAGACTGTAATTCTAGAGTTGTTAAATGTATCGACTATATTAGATTATAATTTACAAATGACAATAAAAGTATTTCATATTTTAAAATGTTAACACTTTGGGAAAAACTTAAACTACATGACCTAGCATTTCTTCATGAAATCATGAACCCTATTATTTTAAAAACGGTACAATTGAATGTTCCTCATACGTACCCATGACATAAAATGACCAACACTTTTTTCAAACCCCTATGTAAAACTAATTTTGGACTTAGCTCACCTGTAGTGAGAATGTGCAGAACATATAATGGGCTCAATACCATAGTAGATAACTTGGATATATATGCGCAAAATTTCACAACTTATATAACCCAATGTAAAAATTATGTCCATAGAAAAATATATAATATGTGTACTCTGTTGGTGCTGCCTTTGTATAATAAATAAATAAATAATAAAAGGCTAATGAGAGGATTTTTTTTTTCTAACCCATAATGCTGTTGACCGGGAGGGTCTTTACAGCTTCACCGAACTTTAGGGGCGAGTGCTGAAGGCACTTAGCCGCAAAAGGTAACTAGCACAAGGGTTCGAACCTCGGCTTGGCCTCTAACAGACTGTGAAAAATCCCGCAGAATTTTAATCCTAGCTAATCCCTACATTTTTTTTTATAAAAGAAGGATAATTACAGGACCTATGTTCCTGTGTGTTGCGTGCAGGAGTGTATGTGCGGTGTTGTACGTGTAATGCTCAATGCATGGTCAGTGTCACTAATGTCACTAGTGTCATGCGCTAGCGTCGACGTAAAGAGCCTCCCCAGCTGGGGAACGAGACACGTCTTCGGTCGCCGCCGGAGGGGGACTCGGAGAGCGTGCGGGAGCAAAGTTAAATAATATAAGTTAAATACACACTTTTGGAAATATTCATTTTATTTACTATTAAGTTATATTACCACGCAATAAAATTTACCGAAATAAAACGTAATTTCCTAAGTTCATTATCTAGGTCGGAATAACGTTTTCTACGTTCTAATTTAACTTATTTCCTCTTGACCTCGAGTATTTTATTTAACCTATGTATATCAACAACATTATCAAAACATTTTTTTAAATCTATTTATCAACCGATTTTTTCTTGTTAATTTTTTTGTGAGAGATAGTTTGCATATATTTTTATAACATAATAACTCTAAATTTTCAAATAATTTCGTTACTGTGATAGAAATTATAATTAATACAGATTTCACTAATACTAAATAACATTACATGTGACGAGTCTATTAATAATCCTTTTTAAATTGTTTTAAAAATTAACGATTTACCGGAAAATAAATTAAGGCACTATTTCAAGCAAGTTTTAATTTGCAAAGGTTATTATAGGGGTGAATCATTATGTGACCGATGGTGATGTCTGAAAGTGACAGCCTTCTGTATGCATTTAGTAATAAACTTTGTAAACGTTGTTTTCCTAGCCGGTGGTAGTATTTTAACGTTTATAAATACTTTGTAAGGACCTAAATTGAATAAAGTATTTTCGAACTTTGAATTTTTGTATACTAGAGTATAAACTTGTACCGTCAGGCGACTTTAAAAGGTGAATGTTTGAAATAAGCACTAAAATATACCAGTTTTTTTTTTTTTAAAGAATCGACACAGTGACATCTAAATATATACAAACTTATCACGGTTACAAGAATCGCGCGACATCACCGAATAATAATTATTATTAAAAGCATATGTACCTGTAATATTATTTTTCGATGACGTTCGTAAAACGTAACGCGTAGATATGAATTTTATCGCTTCACGTGATCGGATCGTGGACAAGTTTATTGAATCTGCCAAACATAAACAATCCTGTGCTTGATTTCATTGTAGGGTATTGTAGATAAACATGACAAACATAAGTGCTTATTATTATTATTATTTGGCGAATCTTATCTTTTAATATAAAATATTGTATAGTACAAATGATAATTGTTATGGTTTTTATGTTAGATAAGTTTCTCATATTATGTTTTGGGTAATATACATAAATTCTGTATAAAACAATTAAAAAGCAGTGAAGAATATATGAAACGCGGGCGCAGCCGCGCGCAGACAGCTAGTCTATTAATAAAGTATATTATGTGCCTGGATTTTCATATGAAATAATCACAAGTTGCAATTAAAAAGGTCCAGTTCTGTCTAGCAATGATGTTGCTTTAAATCAAATTTCGAATGAGTAACTGGGTATTATAAATTTAGTGGATTGAATTAAGATATTTGTATCTGTCGATATTTCGTTTTTAAGAATCTATTATACTTAGAACATTGAGACAAAAAAAAAACCTAACAAGAATAGTCTGCATTTTCTAAGAAAGCAGTTGAAACGGGTCGAGTCTCAGCATTTGTGTCCTATCGCACCTCACAAAACTAACTCCTCGTATAATGACATACAAAAATATATACATTTGTTTACTTATAGTCCTTTTCCTCGTTCGAAACTAATCTTAGGAAGCTTTACCAACATATCTAGTAAAATCATACTTAAATACTTTTTTTAGCTGTTAATAATTTAAATTATCGCTGTACTCTTCGATCTTACACCCCATTTTTCAGGTTTCTGCGAGTCCTAGAATATCCCAATTAATATTTTTAAGAGCATTAGTTAATTCTAGAAATCGTTCTGTTGATGCAAGTGTTCTTACATATAAGTGCAAATGTTGAGGGTTTGTTTTGTATTTTGATCTATTTCTGTATTTGGTGCAGGGTTGCCGTCTAATTCCCCACGAGGACAAGTCGGATTGGGGAATGTTTATGAACGTTCGATAGTGATAAAAGGTAAGAATATAGAATACGTCAGCGAATACATCCACCTGGGGAAGAAAATGTCATTCAAAACGTCAAGCAACGAAGAAGAAGTAACAAGAAGAATCAATGCAACTTGGAAGAAATTCTGGGCATTAAGAGAAATCCTAAAAGGGAACTTTAGCTTGCACATGAAAAGGTCAATATTTGATACATGCCTATTACCCTGCTTGCTGTATGGTTGCCAAACGTGGACGCTTACAAACTACATAAATCAAAAAATCACATGCAGTCAAACAGCAATGCAAAATAATTTTGAATATGCTCCTTGCATGTTGAAAATTAGAAGAATAGATGAAATTAGGAGCGAAAACATTCGTCAAAAAACTAAACTCACCGATGCTCTCAGGTACGCACTCTTACTTAAGTGGAGATGAGCCGGAGACATCTCATGATACTCAGACAGAAGATGGACCATTGAAGCCACACGATGGAAAGGACCAATGAGGAAAAAGAATGTTGGTCGACAATTAAGACAGGGGGCTGATGACTTAATACGCGTAGCAAGAAACGACTTGATAAAGTCAGGCAAGGATAAATAGTCATGGAAAAGGATGAGGGAGTCCTTTATCCAAACAGGGATTCAACTCTCATAAATAATACTAATATTAATTATAAGTAACCACTCTTAAATTTAAGCAACAACTTACTAACAAACATTGTAATATATATCGAAAGTGAGATCTGGATTAAATGACTTAATTATTATTATAAATTGTGTTTTGCTAATTTTAGGATTGTTTTAATTTTCTATTTTTTTTATTGACACGTCGGTGTATTATAATTATTGTAAGCTGTGTCTACGCCAAGAAGGAGAAATTTAAATAAAGTGAAATTATCCCATTATAATGCCAAAATATTGCACCCAGTTTTGGGGACCAACAAAAAAAATCATATCCTTGGAACTGGAATACGGCAGTATACTATACTGGCTACTGCTTCAAAACAGCAAGTAGTACTTTAATGACGGTGGTGCCTTTTTCAGTCAAATTTTACTCAAATTCTACCATTCTTTACCAATTACCAATTATATTAACCATTAAAAATAGATCTCCATCATGTTATGGAATGTATCTATATACTAAAATCTATCAATTGTGAATTTCTCAACCAATGTTACACTTATATTATAATATTACACTTCAGTACCTTTAATATAATACGCAATACAAGTGGCATCCTTACTTATCAGTCTTTATAATGCTCGAAAGGGGTCATGTTTAAAGCAAACATTGACACAATGTTGTGCAGAGTGCGATACGATCCTAGGGTTAACAAATAACTATTATAATAAGCACAAAAAGCAATTAGGTTAATGATAATTACATTTTGGGTTACATGTAACCAATACAATGTACCCAGCATAAGTATAGTATAAAGTCGAATTATATTTTGAATTAGTTATAGAAATAAATCACAATCAAGATTCATATGATTACTTTATACATCCAAAAAAATTCAATCAAGTAAATGCGTGCTACTTTTTAGTAAGTTGTACATATAAAAAACATAAAAAAACTTATTATATGTTAAGTTTACTCTCAAAATCTTTTTAAAGTTTGAAGCTGTGTAGGAAGTTAATTACGAAATGACCTATTTTTATTTAATTAGTTAGGTACATAAACCTAACACGTTTACTTGTTTACATGCATTAATAACAACATTGTTAACCATAATCAAAAAAGGTGTGTAATAAATAATAAAGGTGTGCATGAACCTTTTGTCAATAAATTACCACTTCAGAACATTTGCTCTCGGTTTGAAGGATACTCAGCCTGGGAATTCCTACCATAGTTTTCCTGTTACTTACTCCTTATTTACTAAGCACTTTTTTAGCATCAAGTAAATAATAATATAAGGACAAAGTGCTTATCAACATTTTTAATAACATTAAGGTTAGGTTTGAATTATTTATCTATACATATTGGACCGTTAGGCATGAGGAAGACGATAGAAAAATCTCCACGTAAATGAAAATCATTGTTATATTGCAACAAGCTGAACGTAAATGCGTAATAAATTAAACAGCTCGATAGTTTTCACACAGCGATACGTCAAGTAGACGCAGACCTTAGTCACTAACACATAGAAATGGTTGTGACGCCAGCGGAGTGCACACAAACCAATTTAACACGGTACAAGCGAGACTATAAATACGAGAGCCGCGGCTCGGCGCCCCACACATTACTCTGAGCATTCGTTGAGAATAACGTGTACTGTACAATATTAAATATGGTCGTGAAACTAGAAAACGTTGCTGCGCTTTATGCCGACGTATACCCGTCGTTGCCTAAACAGCGCCGTGAAAAGGATACCATCGCTACTGATTGCCCGAGAAGGCAGAAAATGCACTGTACATCATTACCGGCGCTTATTGAAGATGATTCCGAGGTTTTCGAAACGGAGGAGGAGCAGACATCATTTGTCCTGCACACTCAAGGATTGAGACGTCAGAAGTCTGTTTCGCCTCAACGCCGGGAAAGGTTACGCCGTCAGTTAGCTCTGCCTTCCCTATCAGAAGATGAGGAACCTTGATCAAGCTGTTTAATAAATAAGGAATGAAGTTATGAAGCTAGCGGCTGGCTGGACGGCTTCTGCTTTTCTGTGAATGATGGACAACAGAAGGCGATTAAGAAGCCCGAGGTTGCAATACGACCTCTGATAGCTGCGTAAACAAGGTGAAATTGCCGGACAATCAGTGAAGTGAAACCAAAAAAGTTATTATACCAAAGTAATTAACACCAATGTATTTAAGTTCTGTATATTAGATTTTATCAGAAATAAAATGTGGTTTGTAAAATATTTTGTATTATTTCACACTCATATACAGTAAGTATGATTTTATTAAAGTACCTACATAGTTGTGATTTATTACACTGAGAATAATAATATACGTAACAAAGAATATCTTGTTTACAATTAAAGTGATTGCAAATAATAACAAACATACTCCGAGGTTATAAGGTCACTTTATCTACAGTAAATAATAATTGATCGTATGAATAGGTACCTACTCATAAATATTAATTAACACACAATATTACGCACAATATTATTTCACATATTTTAAAAATGATAGTTAAATATACAATAATAATTAAGAATAAAGTAATGACTTTTAGTTTATACGAAACTAATGATTTAGAAAAAGAATTAGATTTTAAAATAAATCTTGCTTTGAATCTGTAAACAAAAGAAACAATATGCTAAGGAAATTATTAACAGGCAAAGGAAGATTAAAACAAAGTAAATTTGATAAAACAAGATGACTCGATTGGAACATAACATGACATAATAATATTGACATCATAACTAATATATGTAACCTCGTAACGGAAACCTGGATTGCACGGAGACTGCAATACAATGCAAATAAGTAGCGTCTGTATAGCAACCGTCATCCAATTGCACTGTATCAACAATACTGTTAACAGGAAAATTAAATAGAGCAAGGCGCTTGCAGACATAACATAACAAACGGCAAACAAATCTTACGCTGCTTTGACTTGCAATCGCTTGCTTCTTTGATTAGAGAAATACGTATTGGGTCACATATTTGTCGTCTTATTGCATTGGAAGACTAAATTTATTCCAAATTAAAGTATTCAAAAATTGGTAACTAGTCACATATGCTATTTATATTTGTGATTGGTAGGTATTTTTATGCAAAATGTTCATCTTCACATATCGCAGATCATGTATTCGCATTACTTTACATAATATTCTTAAAGGTTATAAATGGAACTTGATCTCGAAGTAATAAGAAAGTTATTAAAGCTAATTTAAATAATTTCCGTTTATAATCGATATAACCGGCAAACAGTATTCATAGGATTCATATTAAAGTGTTAATCACTATTCATACTGAGAAATACAATTTCGAATACACATTTAATTAATGAAGACTAGATACTCTTTGGTGAAACAATGTTTTTTCCTTATTTGCATTTCCCTCATATTTGTTAGTTTGTTTACAGTTAAATGATTTATTAGTATGAAGTAGGTAGGTGTTTTGAATACCTGTTCAGTGGTCTTATAAACGGAGTGGTAACAATAACAGCTTATCAGTGACATGGACTGCATCCAAAACGGTGCCAGTATGTAACTGTGTTACTGCGGTGGGCATTGATTTGGACTTGACTAATTATGTTGGCGATAGATAAAAATGCTATTATCTAAATTGCATAAGTCATAATTAACATGTAATGTGAACTAGCGTGAGATATTCATAATTACACCGTACATGAAGTAATATGTTTAAGAATAATTATGCAATAAATAGGAAATATGTTTTTTATGATTTAAGGTCATTTGGAAGATAAACGACTGTTTAGGTTAAAGTAACGTTATGAAGATTTCTTTAATTTGGTTTCTTATATATTCTATCCGATTTAAACGTTAATTATAATTTGCATTTATTTATTTTACAGTACCTATTATGATTTTATACATATTTGCAAATGCTTGGACTGTATGCTTATTCACACTAAAGTAATATATCCAAGTACTAAAATACTAAGTATATAAAGATATAAAATTGACATCCCAATTAATTAATTTTAAAAAAAATATCTAAAATCTTAATTCAGTCGTTTCCCCCCTTATTAACAGCCCTACATAAATTCATAATAGTAGAAATGTACAGAATTTGCAAATATGTAATTTTATCAATAGTCCCTCCAATTAGGTATATCGGTATTCAATGAAAAAACCTGAAACTTTATTTGAAATTTTAGCTTTATTTTTATGTAAGTATTATGAGCCAGTGCATAAGTATAATAAACATATTTCACGTTTGCGAAAAACTTTTACCTGTAATAGCTATTTAAAGCAGTTGCGCAATTAAACATGCTAACAATCATTCATTAGTTACTTAAATAAACTAAAGGTAATGCTGACACAGATCAGGGAAGGGAAATCCATTAATTACAAAAATAAACAATGTTTATGCAAACTCCGCAGATATACGCAAACATGTGTAGGTCCTCTCTGAATCATCCTGACAAACATTTGTTTTGATTTGAACTAATTTTATATGGAGACAAAGTCTGTTTTCGTTTGTTTTATTTTTGTCAAATCTTGTGTCAATGTACTAATGGTTAATTAGCTTATTGAACTTTAGTTTGAGGACAAAATTATTATGAATTGCATTCTAGAAATAACCAAAATAAACAATATGATGTAATTTATTAAAAGTTACACTGATGCTTGACGATTGGTACTACTGGCAACTACCAGGCGAGGCATCGGAATAACTTCATTATCCAAATATACTGCCAACATAATAATCTTAATCATCATTATCGTCGTCCTGCTCCCAATTTGTAATCGTGTCGGCGCAGTATGTTTTCTTCTTACATACATCTCTATCAGTAGCCCCTTTTACCTTCATATCTTCCCTCACACACTCCATCCATCTTTTCTTTGGACGTTCTCTCCCCCTCCATCCCTCAACTGTCATAGTCATCATTATCTTCGTCACATGCGTTTCGTTTCTTCTCAAAACATGTTCATACCAAGACTGACGATTCCCTTTCATCTTTTCTATCACTGGAGCCACTTTCAAACTTTCTCTAACATACTCATTCCTGATCCTATCCATTCTGTTCACGCCACACATCCATCTCAACATTCACATTTCTGCTGCATGCAGTCGTTTTTCATCCATCTTTTTACATTCCCATCCATACAGTATGATCGGTCTTATAACGGTCTTATACTGCCTACGTAATATTGTCCATAATTGAATCAATTTGGATAAAGAGATCGATACATTTTAATCTACTATACACTTATGTTTGCTTATCTCATGAAGTACCTTTGGCAATTCATGAGCTGTTCCTTCATAAAACTGTTGAATGTATATAGAGTTTCTTAATTAATATGGAATATTCGAAGACACTCAAGTTATCGCATAAATTTATTGCTGACTAACTGTGTGCCATCGTATTTGCGTACTATTCACATTCACAATTTCATGAGTTTTTAATTTTTTTATACGGAACTCTTATTATAATCTTTAAAAATGTTTGGTATTAACAAAAAGCAAAGATATACTTCTCATAAATTCAAACACTTGCTAGTAAAACTATGCGTTGAAATGAATTTTATTTGAAATTTCAGTTTTTTTTAACGCGATACCCAAATTATTATTTGATTTTTTTTTTTTTTTCAAAACCAAGTTACGCGAAGTAACTTCACCTATATACCAAAAATGTCCCGTCAAAATCGATCCAACTGCTCCGCAGATTACACGACACAAACTGCTAGAGAGACATAAATTAAAAATTTTTTTTTGGTATAGGTTCAATCGTATAATCATTTATATGTATTTAATAAAAAAATTGTTATTTTGATATCAAACAGACACTTCAATTTGATATATTAGTATAGATGTAGATGTAATGAACAGTCTACTTCTGTTATTTTACAAGATCTCGGATCTTTCTTCGAACAGATCTAAATACAATTTATACTTGAGTCAAACAATATATGAACAAAGTAATAATAAATGTTTATTAAAACATCCAAAGTGAGAGATACAACTAACGGGCCGACTATGTTATTTGTTTTAACGAACATTGAAAAAAAAAAAAAATAAGACTAGTTTGAATACTCATGGCGGCAGTAATAATATTAAATACAACATACTTGTTTACTCTCAGATAATATATATCTATTTTTAAATGATATTTTCTCTTATTACTAAGACAGGGATATTATTTTTAACGTCATTAAAATGGTAAACAGATACGTGTTACACAAAGTATTATTAATGTTCTGACGATAAAAGTTTATTTTTTATTTGATTTGTTACTAAGTGTTCTATTTTCTGTCGTCGACTTATCGACCGAGGCAACATTTGAACAGAATTAAATCTATGTATATTTTTATGCACACTGTTTATTAAAATGATTATCATATCTCTTTGTAAACCTTTTTTATTTAATCCACAAATAATACGTCACTGGCAGCAGTCACGGATATAATGTTGAGGTAAATGCTACGATTATAATATCACATGGATCAGATCATTTTGATGGATAGTCTATTTTTGTAGGGACATACATTCACATCTTCCCGTGGGTGTCGTAATAGGCGACTAAGAGATAAACCAGGGGATGAGCAGCAGCATCTTCTGAGCACCACAAAATCTACTGCGATCGCCAACCGGCCTGGCAAGCGTGGTGATTATGGCAATTCCACCTTTTGTGGGTGAGCCCTATGTCCAGCATTGGACCTCTTTCGGTTGAATCAGTAACATAAAATAACAATATTTTTTTTTTACCATCTCTTTATGTTAAAATAATTACATAACGTAGAAATATTTGTCTATCGCTATTCGCTAGTCTTATAAAATGTAAAGTGTGTAGCGAAACAAAAAATAGTATAGAATTCAAACTAAAGGTACTAATATGAGGGTATTGTGTCAAACAATAGTTGAAAGCTATTGTGTTGGTTCGTTGATTAATGAATCGTAAAATTATAACTACACTGTTTACATACACGTATTTGTATGTACTTATATATTATCACTAGCTGTACCCGCGTCTCTGCTCGCGTCAGATGGACAAATAGATTTTGTATTTTATATAATGTAAGGAAAAAAACTAAGTATCTAATAAAAGAAACGTATGAATCGATTCTGTAGTTCTTAAATTATAACCTAACTAACGGACACTTGAGATTACTTTTGTTATATACTCATATATAATATATATATATATATATATATATATATAAGAAGGTTTTACTCTTAGTGTAACTTTGGGCAAAAATAAAACGACTTAGAGCCAATTTTTTGATCCGTAGTCAAAGTTACTATATGCATTTGTCAATTTTACTATTACTATTACACAAACCAATGGTTATAATCACAATGCGTTTTTTTGATGACAAAATCTACTATGGTTAAATTTAGCAATAGTTATTTATGTTGCAAGTAAAATGAACTGTATAATAGAATACTTTTGATTCCGGTAATTTTTTTTGTATGATCATTCCGAGTAAAATGTGTCAGGGTCCATAATTCGAGTTGTCGAACAAACATTACAAAAAAACAAAGGGTCGAGCTACTCTCTAACATCTGTGTCCATTATTATTTCTTGTGATTGTTTTGTAATAATATTAGCTTTTTTTTTTTATTTCGTCTTGTCTAAAATATTCTTTGATTTTATAATTTAATTCTTGGATTTAATATATTTTACAAGCCAAATAAATATTTGTACGAACTTGATATACTATACATAATGGAATACTGAATTCTTAAAAAAACAAAATTCATAAACAAAAATATTACGAAAAAGATAATAAATAGCAATACGTTGTAATTATTTAACAAATTATTTATATAAATTAATATTACATAATGAAACCTCAAATTATCTACTTCAAATGTTACACAAACGCATTGAAACAGCTGTTCGCACTAGAGTTAACCATCCGCCATCTTGCTAACCCGACTGAGTTGAATGGTTAAATTCTTTAACAAATAGTCACATTTTTGACAAATGGTTAGCTTAACTATGTTTCAAAAAACGCATCAGGGCATTATTTTAACCATTTGTTCCAAATTTGACCATTTCTCGAGTTGACTACGGATCAAAAAATTGGCTCTTAATCGGGTTTCTCTGTAAGACGAAAGAAACAACATTTAAAGCCCTTTATTTTCAATTGTATTTTCTTTCACAACTCACTCTTATATCTATTTTAAATATGTCATTTAAATGTCATCTTTACTGATGACAAGGCTTTGACAAAAATAAAGAAAAACATAGATAACAATAAAAACTAGTTTACAGTGGTTTTCTTTACATATATATTATGTATATTATTTTAAGTAACAAAATATAAAACTAAAACCTTTCGAGATTATATATCTACAATTTAAAAAAAAGAATCGTGTAAATCGGTTAGCTGGTTCTTGAGTTATAAGTCAACTAATGGACATATAGACAGACGTTAACTTTCATATAACGTAAGTATAAGGTCCGTACAGACCAAGATGAATGAAGATCAAGCTGGATAAAATAAAAGGCAATTCGACAAATATTATACAGTATTTAACTATTAACTAAAGAACGGTTGGGACCGTATTGTATGATCCTTGGTTTGTTAGCATTGTATCCAATCCGAATAAGAGAATGACTATTAAATAAAGGGGGAAAAAATCATGGAAAAAATAATTATTATAATGGTCTAATAATTATAAAAGTTTTCAAGAACGGATTGACTGATGATTGTTTTTTTCTTTCATCTCTCGAACTTGAGAAGTTTCCTCGCGCATTGGATGGACAACTAAATTTAATACAACTAACAGAAACAAATTCAATTATCGAATTGAATCAGATAAGTTTGTAGAACTGTAATATTATAACTATAGATGTTATTAGTACCTATAGTTTATATTCATATGTAGCTATTTGTAGTTGATTTCAAAGTCAAAAGAACAGTAAAACCGGTCACAGCGTGAATGTCGACTAATGAAGTCGTTCATACAGAACGCGAGGATTGGGACCTTTTCAATGATAATTACTGCTAACCACTAACAACCTTTTGAACTAGAAATAAGTGAACTGATCCTAATATAGCATAAAAAAACAAACTATTTAATTAATTTCCTTCATATATTTTATAAAGCCATGGTTATGATAAAAATATGTAAACCAAGTCTTTCTAATATTAAATCAGCGCTTTTTTTATAACATTTAAGTGATGATGGCTCACTTGATAGTCACTGTCTGTGGACGTAACTTTGAACCCACTTACCCATTTATATAATAAACCTAAACTCTCAGTTTAAGAAAACATCGAGAAGAAACCACCGCACGGTTACAAAGAATTTTTTAATAACACCCGTTTATATAGGTACAACCGTCAAGTTTGAAAACCAAACACCTGTAGATGTGTCCCGACAACACTACTTGAAAGGCAGTACCTCTAGGCTTAGTGTGTTTACCATCCTGAATCACATCGATACTTAACATCAGGTGAGGTTGTTCAAAGCCATGGCCTACAGAGTATATAAAAACAAAAATACATGTTTCGATGCCTTCGCTTGTATATAGCACTTTCTAAATGTATCGATACGTCTTACAGTTAGTTGGCTTATAATAAGGTATTCCTTACTACATTATATTTTATTATGATCTTTGTGTAAACTTCATTCTCTATTCATATTCTTATAAAAAAACTTATACAACAAAATATTTACTAAAACCTGATCAATAGAATACATACGAAAAAAGTATCATGCAAATCGGTCCAATTATTGTCGAGTTATAAGCCAACTAACTGACAAATTGGCAGATAGAATAATCTATAAAATCATTGAACATAAATTTTCAGAAGCAAAGAATACGCCTACATCAAGAATTTTAATCTAATCTTAGTTGAAGCAACCCAGTAAATAGCTGCACTGGATGATTAGTTGAAATGCTTGTTTACTCACCTGTTGGAATTTTGGACTACATGTATGTGTGATCTAAAAATCTGGCACTGAACAAGTACAATATAAACGCCAGTCAAACTTTTTTAAATAATGACCTGCAGTGTATACACGCACGGATCGGATTGATGGTATATATAGCCACAAACAATGGCAACCATCGGTGGGAACATTGTCCACTGACATTTGAAACTATAGGTCAGTAAAGACATAGACACTACGAAGTGGTACATTGACCAACCACGAAATATGAGACGCAGAATAAAAGACAATGACTAATTCTTTACAATGTTTTTTCAGTTGTACTCCAATCCGGCATATATTATTTTCTACTCTGTGTTCTGTCCTTTGGTCGTTTGTTCTTCAGTTTAGTACTGCATGCAAATGATCTAGACTTGCACATTCAATATATTGTTAATTAACTGTCTAAGCGAAATTCGTATCGCCTCAGAAACAATAAACGTTGTGGTTATTTTAACTGATATAGTTTTAGTTCTTTTGCCAATTTTCAAGGAAACTTCTCAGAGTCAGTCCGTTCTTGATATGACTTCTTCTTTCTTCTACTGTATTATTACAAAATGTATGAAAGAATAATTTATATTTAAAAATTTTCCGTTGTTTTAATGGTTATTCTGTTATTCAGGGTAGACACAAAATCAAAGATCATAAATGTTGGTCTAGTTATTTTTGAGTTATAAATAGTTTATATGTATAGATTAGTACAAATTAACAAGCGTCATATGTAAGTTGATTTGTTAACAGAGTAACACTTTTAGGTTTTGTGGAATTAGCGAAAATATTTGACAGTATATCACAATTTGGTTTATTCTATTCTTTCACATCTAATCTCAAGATGCAAAAGTGCATATTTTTTTTACCAATAATCGTTTTTTTAGTACAATAGCATATTAGCAATTATAGTGTCTACCTTCCTCATATTTTGACAAAATATTCAGTCACGGTAAAATTATCAATTTGAGAAAAACACAACTAAACAGTTTTTAGATGTCAAAACACGTTTTTATAGGCGTAACAGTTACATCTTGGATTTCTGCAATTTATTATATTTAATGCAATAGGAAAAAAACCTAGAATGCAATTGTTTATAATCACCAACGTGAGAGAATGTGTGTTTCTCTTATCGTTGACAATTTATGTTTCGTAATTGAATTGAATACTACTCTATTTGTTTATTGATTGTTATGACTTTGTAAGAATAAAAATACATCTATTTACAGCACGTGTCAAAATATTTATAACAGCATAGTTTGTGATAATCTATTTTTATACTGTAGGTATAGGCTATGTGCTTTGACTACAATCTCACCTGATGTTAACTAACGATTTGTTCCACGATGGTAAACACACTAAGCCTACGGTTACTGGCCCTCAAGTTACACTGCCGGAACACACCTATTAGTGTTAGGTTTTCAAACTTGAAGGTAGTAGCTGCCCAGGCCAATGCATTATTAGAAAATGCCTTACTGCAATGCTATGGTTTCCTCACGATGTTTTCCTTCAGCGAAACCTCAAGCTCAGTATAGAGTTGGTTAGGTTAGGTTCGAATCTGCGTTAACCGACGCGGTATTCACCCACACTATCAACTGCGCCATCATGGCTAAAATCTCTTCAGGATGTATTTTCACAGAAAGTAATTAGATCTTTTTGTAATTAAACACTTTTCAATGGACTTTGATATTTTGTTGCCAATGGTCTTTGTTTGTTATTTTTTTTTTTTGATAATTTAAGTTATTTAAAAATTTTGCTTGTATTGTAAATTCTGTATACAATATACATTGGCTTTCATATAAAAAAAAAAAAAACATGTATACTTACTTACATTTAAAACCATCAAAACTTGCACACAGATTACTAATAAATGATAAACTTTAAAGGTAATCCGAGAAACGCATAAAACTACAAATAGATATATGTGTAAATAAGCAAATTGGAAATACATTTAAAGATTTTATTAATTCATTCCACAAAGACGACATATGCCGCGAAGTGCCGCGCCAACGATTCCCATACATGCATGCGTCTCTAAATAACGTTACATTTTTACTATCGAGTATCCTCATTTTTCGCCCCAGGTGTTACTTTGACATTGGAAACTATAAATAAAACATTATGAATCCTAACTAATATTGTCAATAGTACAATACAAAATGTTTTTCTGTTGATTTCGTTATTCGATCACGTCATACCTACAACTTTGAGGTACATTTATGTAAATGATTGCCATAAATAAGTTTATTTTTAAAACGAAATTTTTTGATGAATCCACTTACTAGTGTGCTATGAAATTTCCATGTTGTGACAGATTATAAAGTAATCATCGCACGGTATCGTAATTTCCTGTTATTGTTACTGTTTTGATTTGTTTTTGATGTGAAAACTTTAGCGGCGTTAAGCGATTCTCAGTTGGGGGAAATCTTACAGTTTCGCGTTACCAATATTATGGCGTCAGCAGACAACATTCGCCAGTATGTCAAATATAATATGGCATTTAAGTCCTGTCGTTCATAGATAATTAATAAAATGTGTACTTACGGAATCTATCGTATGTTTCGATTATGAATAAATTACATAATTATATGAAATTGTACATAGTTATTTCGCTTAGAGCGCCAATAGATGTGAAAACCAGACAAATGTTATACCTACGTTACGTTATGTTAATAATTTCTTTTAACAAATTATGAAAATTACACATAAAAAAACAGTTTTTCCGAAGAAACGAAGTTTCGAGTTCTCACTTATGTCGGAAGATCATATGGCTGCCTAAATTTATTTTTTATTTTAGTATACTTTAGAGCTTAGAGAATGCTTTCTACCTTTAAAATCTTCAAGGCGTCATGGCGTATATTCACTGTACCGTTAAGTGTATGCGAAGGTAATTTTAAATTCGAGTGATTACAATACACACTACATCTATTGCGGTTTATCAAATCTTATAATTATGTAAAGTATATGGTTTATAATTACACAGTAACCTTAAATTCATGAACCACCAATTGACTATAATTAATTAAACAAAAAAAAATCATTTTTAATCACAAATAACTGTGTGCCCGCGGCTGTGCCCGAGTTTTATATATTCTTCAATGCGTTTTATTTGTTTTATACGGATCCCTAATGTTTTTTTTAGTATGAATATAAAATAACATAACATTACATAAAATAAAAATATTGTTTGTAAATTCAAGCACTTGCCCGTAAAACTGTGCATTGAATCGGATTTTATTTGATTTGATTTTTTTACGTGGAACCCTTAATATTATTTTCGAAAATTAAAAGTACCCAAGTTACGCAGAATAACTTCAGCTATCTACTATAAAAGTCCCGTCACAATCAGTTCAGCTGTTCCGGAGATTACCCGGAACAAACAGACAGACAGAAATAAATTTTAAAAATTGAACTTTGTTTTACATTTATATCTATCTAATAAAAAAAAATGTTATTTTGAAATTAAAAACAGACATTTCAATTTTATTTATTAGTATAGATTTTGTGTGTTATGTATATTAATTAATGTGGTTGTCTATAGTGATATTGATTTTACGCAATGTATTATTAGGATTTATCTAAGAAAGACTCGCATGTAGATTCATTAATATTTAGAACGTGAATTATGTTAATTAGCGGATAGAGTTTGAACAGCTTGTATAACTATGGAGGTCGAACTATGGAGGTATGGAGGATAATAATCGTAATAGAATGATGTATTCAAAAGCTAAGATGGTTGAATAAAAAAAGTCAGTGAAAGGCTTATTACGGTATAGCCGATTAAAAAGACTGTGTGCAAATAGTTGCAACATTTTAAGGCAGTAATGAGCAAAAAAATATCGCGCTAAAGTATACGTTTATTTTAAGAGAAACAAAAAACCCAGACAATTTTGCGTCACAAGTGATTGAATAAACAAACGTGTCAATATCAGATGCCCGTGTGTCGTTTTACTTCGTATTACGTAATAGAGATAGGTATCAGCTTATAGACACGCCATCGATGTTCGTCTGATAATGTGAAAGGTCATGACGTTTTTTATTTATGTGTCACTTATATGACATGTTTTGCCTTTAAAATATTTATCATTTATTTTAAACTAGCTCTGTGCCTGCGGCCGAGTCTACGTTTCATATATTCTACACTGCGTTTGAATTTTTTTTTACGCAACCCTAAATATTTTCCAAAAAAAAGTATTACTGGAAAAGTTTACTAAGATAAAGTCAAAATATTTCTCATAAATTATTCATTGCATTTGCCCGTAAAACTCTTTGAATCGAATTTTATTCATATTTTTATAAGTTTTATTTTTTTACATGAAACCCTGATTATTTTCGTAAATTAAAAGCACCCTAATTTACCCGGAGTAACTACAGTTATCTACCAAAAAAATCCCGTGAAAATCGGTTCAGCCGTTCCGGAAATTACTCCATACAAGCAGCCGAAATAAAAAAGAATGTATTTTTGGTATATGTGTCGTATCGTATATACATTTATATCTATTTAGTAAAAAAAATTAATTTTGACATTACAAACAGACACTTGAATTTTATTTATTTGTATAGATTTTCTTTCGAATTATATATTATGACACGTCTTATTCTATTCGTTATTTCTATATTTGATCTTGATAAGTGAGGAAAGAGTGATTACTGATTTCTTTGTCCCATAGAGATGTAAATGACATTGTCGGAATTCAATTTAAAATATCTCTATGGTATTTGTCATTTTTTATCTAAACTAGCTGCTAATTTCTCAATGTTTTGGATTTTGTAGTTATAGGTCGTGGAACTTGTAAAAGGTTTGACCTTAGATCAGTGGTCGTCAGAGTGCGGCCCGCGACGTAGCAAATAATTTTATCACCTATAATTCCAGAAGACAACTTCTCTAAAAACACTTTATTTTAGCTGTGAAAACCCGATCCTTATCACTTAACGGCAAATTAGATTTTTAGTTGCTTTGAAATTAATAAATAGTTATTGAAATAGGTTGCCAAAAATGGCTTCATGTGTTGTTATTTCTATACAAAATCCATGGGGAATTTAAAAATATATCAATGAATAGTATGAACTACCCATTCCGTGTAAGTGTGGCCCCCTGTGGTACTTCACATTGGTCTATGGTGGCCCTTGACCAGAAAAGTGTGTCGACCTTAGTAAAGCATTCCATGTTGGGTGTAGATGACTATCAACTGCGAAAACCTTATTTTTTATACTGTTTAAAATTAAGTGTTCAAGATTTAATGTATCACACGATTTCACTTAATTCTATAACCGAAAATAAATGCATACTTAGTGGAACTGCCTCACCTATAGGTTCAGTCTAAGATAGATTTTCAAAATGTTCTAATGTTCTTTCACCGCAAACTATTTTTTGTGAGATTTGAACCGATGATACATCGTCCGATGAGACAAGTACTAAGCTATCCTTACTACGAACATGGCACCAGGTAGATCATCTATCCGTATGCAACTTAAATAAAGGATATCAGTGTTAAAATCTTAGAGGTCAATGAGTGTTATCATTTCTTGAGTGTAAACAAGTAATATAGTTGATGGTATAGTGTGGACAGTATCCTTATTTGGTAATATTTATCGATCGGAACCAAGTGAGTTCGGCCCATTATCGGCGAGGCCGCGATCCGGTGTGGATGATGAGTGGTTGTTTTGCACGTATTTATCCATATTTGGATATTTGTATTTAAAGAAATTTATTACTTTTTAAATTAATAAACATAGTTTAAGTTTCTGAAATTGTATTGTAGTAATAAGAATTAATAATTATAACAAGGGCGTTCGAACATTAAATAAAGGGCAACGTCTACGTGTCTGTCTGTCTGTCCGTTAGTAGGCATATAGCTCAAGAACCACTGAGCCGATTTTGATGATTCGTTGAATTTTGATTTTTGCTTAACATGTCGATTACCCATAAAAATGAGACAATAGAAAGACAATAAGAAAACAATAGAAAGCTGGCGTAAACGCCAGGTTAGCGCTCAATGGGTTAAATTAGGTAGTATATAATTAAAGTTATCAAGATAATATTGAATAAAGCCGACACAAAATTATCCACCATTGTATTTTCATCTTGAAATAGTTTAATTAAATCAACGAGTATTTAAGAGATTTGTTACAGTAAATAATTCTAATTTATTGTAATATGTCATTTTACACGTGGGGAATTCCACGTGGATACGACTGTCGAATACGAGTTAGTTAAAAATAAACGCAATTATTTATAATTGTAATTCGTGTTTTAGAATTAATTCAATCATTCTTTTAAACGTACACAATTGTTTGTTTTTTTTTTAGTTTAATCAGTTCTTTTTTAACAACTTCTACGTTTATTTTAAGTTATAATTTCCTTTATTTATACTTTTGTATATGGTTGATTGTTGTGTTTTGCATGTTTGCAGAAAAAACCCAATGGATTTACCTAATTATACGCTCTGATAAGCGCGTGTATGAATTTCATTTCATTTGATATCTAATAGGAAAACAATTATATATAACGTATTCATATACAGGTTTGTTATGTTTTGTGGATGAATTTAATTCGTATACATATGCCGTGACTCTGTTTAATTATATTATAGTACTTAGAAATGTCCCTTTTTCACAGATACACTTATTTCACAGATATATTATTCTAACTGATTATTGACGTTTAGTCAAGAGAGCTTCACCGAACTTTTAGAGCGAACAATTAAGGCCATCATTCAGGAGAGTAGCTAACTAAAGTGTAACTAAAGGCAGCAAGTGATACAGACCTCGGCCTGGGCAGCGCCACCTAAGAAAATAATTAACAAAGTGTGCAGTTGTTTTTTTACACGTTGTAGACTCAGTGCTTTGCCCACAATCTCACATGTTAAGTGATGATTTGGTCTAGGATAGTAAACACACTAAGTCTCTCTGGTTCTCAAGTGATGTTGTCGGATAGGTTTTCAAACTTGATAGTGGTATCTACCCAGGCGGGGATTATTAGAAAATGCTCTACCACCATGCTGTGGTTTCCTTCACCGTAAGCTCAGGCTGATTTTAAAGTTGGATAGGCGGACTTGAACCCGCGTCCATTGACGCGGAATCCGGCCGCACTATCCACTCTATCATCATCGCTTCAATTGTGTGGGGTGTATGGTAATGCGTGTTATGCTTGTGCATGAAAATGTCACTATATCACGTTGGTGACTGGTACAGCGGCCTCCGGAGTTGGAGATCTGGAGATCGGAGTGTGGATGTAGCAAGAATGGTCAGTGAGGATGCTACGAAGCCGACAGCCTTCGTTTAGTTCGATGGTAGTTTGAATCTGTGGTATAAGAATTATATGAAATGTCTTCATTTTTTCTGCGTTAGGTGTAGTAATGCAAAAGAGTATGATCCCTATTTGTCCATCGACGTAATTCGTAAGAAATAACTAGTATTCTCGTTATAAAGAAAGCAGTAATCTAACGAAAGAACTTTGATTTTTTCATTTCAGATGATCCAGCACAGAGTTATGAGGGGCACCGCAATTCAATTTTTTTTCCGATACTCTTCCAAATAATTGCTGCCATTGACAAATTTTTTGATATTTCTTCGTGAAAATTTTACATAATATTCTACAAACATTATATTTTAATGTACCATTGGCTGTAATGCGTAAATTTCAACTGTGTCGTCAAAAAAAAAAACCCACAAAATTTTTCCCTTTTTTGCACGAATTGACCCTAACTTAAAGTAATAGGAAGTATACTAAAACCTGTCCAGAGAATACGCTTATGCTCTAAAAAATAATCATGTAAATTGGTTTAATGATTCTTGAAAAGGACGCAGAGTTTTTGGCGGGATATAAATGTGCCAAGTAGTAGTTATATTCTTCTACTCATTAATTTGAAGCGATATTATGTAAATTTTGGTAGCGGTTTGCGTGATATAGCGTTGGTTATTGTACATAAATTAAGTGTGTTGGAAATAATAACGCGGATCGTTTATGATGATTCGATTCACAAACTCCTTGGAAAGTTCTAAGTGGATAGACGCTGTTAAAAAAATTATCTTATTCACACGAGGCTGGTATTGTGCACGTAACCCAAAAATTGCTATTAACTAGGAAGAACATGATACCAACAAGACAGTCGCGTGGCATTTTCTAATAGTTTTCACCTTCACTGATAAAATCTACATTTATTTTTGACACTCCTGTCTTAATGCATCTAATAACACCATATCAATTACCCTATCGGAAAAGTAGTGTAGAACTTATTTAACCATAACAATGGGTTCAGTGATTCTCGAGTTGAATTATAAGTAATCTAACGAACAGACAGAGATGCATTCGTCATCTCCCTGCCCTTAACCCATTTTTATTTGGGGTCGGCGCAACATATCTTCCTCTTCCATCCATTACCATTTGAGGTCATAACTTCATTCATTCTCTTTATAAAGATATCATCTTTCACACAGTCCATCCATCTTTTCTTTGGTCTTCCTCTTCCCCTATACCCGTCCACATTCATATGCAGTACCTTTCTTATAACATCCTCTTTCTCCCTGCGCTTTACATGCCCACACCAAGACAGTCGTCTGGTCCTTACCTTCTCTGTTACCACTTTCAAACTTCCTCTGTTATATTCATTCCTAATCCTGTCAATTCTTGTTACCCCACACATCCAACTCAACATTCTCATCTCGACTACATGCAGTCTCCTTTCTTCCATCACCTTTATGGGCCAAGATTCTGATCCATACAAGACGACAGACCGGATGCAAATAAACAGAGATGCGTTAACCTTATATAAATATGTAAAAGTGAACAGTTATTTATTCACTTTATAATAACACTAGCGATTAGACCCGGCTTAGTCGGTAATAGTGTAACTATCTGCAAGTGAAAGCATTTTTAAAATCGGTTTAATAGTTTTTTTTGAGTTTGTGAATAACAAAAAAAAAACAATTTTAATAGTAAAGATAAAAACATAGCAATAGAACACTCAGAATGGCATTAGTGAAACGTGGAGTGCAACCATTTCAAGTTGACCTTAAAAGGCCACGTACGCCTTTCTTTACATGCCGATAATAACGCAATCCCATATTACCTACAAATACACGTATATATTTTTTGCCTTCAATGTTAATCGAGTTCTTACATTAAACTATCACTCTTAACGTTATTATTCAATGGATAAAAAATAATAGTCTACTTGATTTACAACGGCTAATGTCGTAGGTTAGGTTTATCGAATTCACACTTAGTCATTGTAGAAATTGCGCAGATCAATTTAATATACGAAATATTTGACGAGAAATGTTCAGAATAACAAGACGAATCTTGATATCAAGGTCCTGCATACAATTATACTTTGTTATATGTTTGAATATTTTAAATAGAGAATTTATACACACTACTTTCTATTCGCCTAATTAGCGTTGTGCGTTGGGTAATATTGTCTATTAGACTTAGTAATTTAGGCTTAGTAAGTCTAACAAAAACGTTGTAGGTAATAGTTCTACGTTCTACAATGATTCCAAAACGCATTACCGATTTACCAGACAATAAGTTCACGCAATATGTCAAGCAGGTTTTAATGTCTATAGGTCTAAATGTCTAAAACGATGTCTGGAAATGACACACCTCTCTGTGGTCCCGCTAAAACCGTTTAAAACTATGAACTGTTTAGTTAATAAATGCAATTATTTTCAATAAAAAAAATCATATCTGTTTTCTCGCCGGCTCTTATAGACTGGACTGTTTTCCGAACCGGGGGTAGCTTTTTGATTGTTACGTATATAAATAAACTATAATTTCTTCGAATAATTAATAATTAAAACATAACGTGAAACATAATTTCGTGAATTACGAAATTCCATGCCGCAATCTTCAATTCCAATTTCAAGATTTGCTTATCACTAATAAGTACAAGTAACTAATTCTATCAAGCAAGAATTCCGTGAATAATTCCACAAAGAATTACTCATTTTGATGATATCCTCCTTGTATAGACATACAAATGTTTAAACATTACCCATTTCCCTAAGCTATACTAGATATTTCTTCGCGAATTTTTTTAAAACATCTAAAAAAATGACACATTGTTTCACTTTTTAGTTCTGTGTTTGCGAGATTATTTCAAATATTACATCACGTTCTCGTAATAGCGACAAGCGGCGACGTATTGCTGTTATAATTAAATTATGTTTATATCAAATTAAATTATGTATATCATACTTATGTCTCCTTATTTAAAAATTACAAGCCGTCTACAAGAAATAGTTCCTTTTGTGAGGCGTTGTAATAAGCATTCATTTAATTATTATGCGAACTACAAAAGGCTGAATCAACTTATTTTTTATTATTATTTATTTTGTGATGATTGTATGTAAAGCGCGTAATAAACATGTATACAAATCACGTGAAGGTATGTAGTCATCGAAAGTGATTGTCATCACTAATGAACAATAAATAGTCTTGGAAATGAAGTTGTGAGGGCATGCGGTCGAAAAAGTAGGTATTTCAGAAAACTATTGCTATCGCGTTGCGCCCCAAAGAAAGCGAAACTGACAATTGCAGCTCCGGCTGATTTTACCGTATGCAAAATAGACGAAAGCATCACTTCGTACCCTGTTTCCTCCTCCAAAACTGAACCGATTTTTAATTTTCTTTCAGTTTTAGAGTAATAAAGACTTTGACTATGCCCATACTTGTTGCTTTTTTTTTATATTCATCAAATTTGTTTGACGAACGTCTGAAAATGACGCTGAAAATCGAGCATTTCTTTCATTTTCAAAGGCTTCTAGTTTCTACAATAACTAATTTATGGAAAATATCAAAACGTACGGGCATGGCGATGGTGGATATATATGATTTGATATAAAAATGTTTATCATAATGCTATTGTCCAGGGAGGAAATAGAGGAATACGTTTGTATGAAATGAATGCCGCTAGGATATCCTCTTAATGAATAAAACTAGGAACAAAGTGTTAGGGCCCGTTCGAGTATTACGTACAATTTATAACCACAATTTTGGATGTTTTTGTATTTGACACTGGGAAAGTGTCAGCAATAGTAACGAAACACGCACTCGTTCCGCAATTATAACGTAAGCATAACAAAATTAAAAAAAATAATGGGCATTATTTGCTTACGTAATCACCTTAAAATTCCCCAAGTCATGAAAATAAGCAACTATGCTTTGCTTATTATTGTTTGTTTATTATTATTATTATATTACAAAGCAATAATATTAGCAAAACATTGATGCTTGCGTAGCCCTTGAACGAACCCTCATTAACTTTCACACTTAATTAATACAACGTGTACACCTTATTAGGGAGTGTTCGTTCTGTTAAACAGTTATAAATCGAGTCGTATATGAAGTTCCATGATGTTGCCGCGGATGATGCAGTCTGACGTTCAAAAGGTGAATGAAGTAACACCGGAAGCGTCAAACAACTCGCAAACACTTGTACCGTTGCTGCCGGAAGTTGTGTTAGGACGTCGTAAGCCGCTGCCGGAAGTAAGGTGACAAGAAAAGTTAAGACTCTTCAGTGTTTTTCTGTTTTGTAACAGAAACTAATTTCATATTTCCAAAGGTAATCTTTAAGATCAATCAATCAAAAAAAGACAAAAATATCTGCAATATATCTTTCTGAATGAATTCAAATATACAAGTATTTTCTATTATATACTTTGAGATTGTTGTCATGGAGTAATTCTACTCTGTGAAAAATGACAGACAATGATTGCGAGTAAGATATATGATATAGTTATCATTAGATTATTCCAGTTATAGGACGATACTAAACATAGATGGGATACATAGGGTTACTACTTTACCAAATATCAAACAAAATTTGGCTTTAAACTCTTATTATATTCATAAGTATTAAGAAAATTTATATACAAAAGGTTATACATTATTATATTGTCCTTTTATTATACAATATAATGCAATATAAATTACATTATAGTATTATTATAAATATAGTAAAGATAACAATATATAAAACCAGTTAAAATTTAAAATAATAGTCGATAAAGAAAATCACGACCACGTTTCTGTCAAAATGTTAAATAAACCATAGAAAGTTCGGCATAAATATTTAAAAGCGAGTGACGTCTACTACACAGATGATACATTATAAACATATTATTAAATTGAATTTTCCATAACTTCCTTTTTTATGGTATAACTTATACATAAGTGAACATCTTCAGTCTGAGCTTAGTTTAAATGGTGTTCCATTCATTCAACCGAGAGGCATTCACTGCTGGACGTATGTCTGTCACAAATATCTACACAACAGTGTTGCGTCACTCGTATCCAGCAGATTCCCGCGACCACCTCGGTCATCGGTCCACCTTGCGGAAGGCTTGCCCACGCTGCGTCTTCCAATATTTCAGTCTTGAAGGTTGGCTGCGCATTTGTACAGCTTCTTCACGTTGCATTTTAACTTATTCCGAAAAAAAAAATGATACCTGTTAATGATCGTTGCATTGTACAGAATTATCAACTCCTTTTGGGCTTTATTCGAAATGGGTATATTAAAAAACTTCTAGACTGAAATACTCTTAAACGATAAAATAGAAGTTCGCTCACGTGTACAGACTCGTGAGTAAAGTAATAACTTATACCTACGAGTATTCGTGAAATATACGAGTACACACTTTTAATATCCGTACTAAAACTACTAGAGTTTCGAGTGCATCGCTCGTAGACCTTGGCACAATGCCAACTGACATTTTCATATTTAATATTAGACGTTACCTAGCTCAAACTAACTAGCATTGTAAAGGTGAAGTGTTGACCGTTTGGTCGTTGCTTATAAAGTTTGTATGTATACCGAATTTCTCTTTGCTTTCTAACTGATAACCTATAATTAGGAATGTATCAAATATTTTAGTGTATAACTAGCGACCCGCTCCGTCTTATACGCCAATATTGTTTTTTATTGCAATCTCGTACCAACGTATTATATTAGAACACATTTAGAACATGACTATTATAATAAAATATGAATGATGTCAATTCTACTTTTAGTATTTTTAATAAGTTTATACAAAACTTTATTAAATTATATACTATAAAATCCCTTATGAATCACTCTATATATTTACGAAAACGATATGAAGATCCGTTCTAAAAGTTTTTAGTTTGCAACGTTCAGACAGACGGTTAAACGCTGACTTTATAATATATAACCATAACAAGTAAATAAAATTGTAGTTCGTTTCTTATATCTAAAACTATTATATTACGTACTTACTAAAATATATGTACGTTCTCAGTTGCATTCAATGCAATGTAAAGTTAGTAAACATATATTTACGGCACATAGCAGGATAAAGTTCCGAACAGTATTCAAACGAAGGTAAAACAGTGAGTAGGGACTAGTTTATAAATAAAACTAAAACAGAACTGAATCATAAGAACATAGGTATCGATATGTATGTCATGATGCAAATCTAAATTTACGAAAGAAAAATCATTCTCATTCCTTGATTTTCTCTGAAATATTATGTAACACAGACGATTAATCATAGGTAATAATAATATAAATAACTGTAACATTGTATTTTGAAGCGATGAATGATGATTATTTGAAGCAGTTGATAGTGCGGCCGGATTTCGCGTTATTGAACGCGGGTTCGAGCCTACCTATCCAACTTTAATATAATCAGGCTGAGCTTTCAGTGAAGGAAAACATCGTGAGGAAACCATAGCATGTTGCCAGGGCATTTTCTACAATGCCTGGCTGGGTAGCTACCACCCACAATTTAGAAAACCTGTTGCCAAATAACAATAGGTTAGTAACAATAGGCAGCATCACATGAGAAAGAGTATAATCTAGGTTTAGTGTGTTTACGATCCTGGACTACATCGTCACTTAACATCAGGCGTGTTTGTGGTCAAAGCACTGAGCCTGTTCTGTGTAAAAAAAAAAATCATGAATTCAGTCTTTTTGGTTTGGTTTACTGTAATGAGAGTAATAATAAAATTAAACAAGACACCACAAAACTCTTTTTATGAATAATTATGTTAAAGTGAATTTTAATCATATCTCTAACCTCTGAATCCTGTAAATCTTAAATCTCTACCGCTATCATAAAAACATTTTAAAAATTAATTCTAAATATTAAAAATCTATAAACTTCACTAAAAACATAAATAGTTCAAAATAGGTTTTTAACCGATTTATTGATGAGATTGAAGTGATGTTATAGCCCAATGTGGTAATACGTAAAAACTAGAAAGAAAGTCAGCTGGCTCTAAACTAAGCCTGATAAAGCATGCAATTATGTGATTGACGACAGATTACAAATCTAAGTATGGTAGCTATTTAGATAGAAATAAAAAAATATTAATAAACACAATAAGTTTACTATAATAAAAATACTATTAAATTATCATTTAAAGTTGTTAAAGTCGGAAACGGAGTTTAACCCTCAAGTTATTGCACGAAGAAATTGGAATAAAATACTTTTTAAAACGTGACTTGGGTTTTAAAGTAAGCAAGAAAACATCTACCTCCGAGCTTGGAAGTGACGAATATACAGACGAATATTAAACTATTAATATTACCGTAAACAAAAAAAGCGAAAACTCGATCTAAATCATAACTAGTTAATTTAAATTATTAATATAATCTAACATTTTAACATATAACATTTGCCTGGTTTTTATTTCTATTAGCGCTCCAACCAATAATTATGAACATTTTCAAATAGTTTATTCATAATCAAAATATACGTTTTCTGCGTAAATATGTTATACATTTTATTATTTATTTCTGAGCACTTAAACGCCATCTTATACTTGACACATTGAGGCATGTTCCCGACACTGAAATCATAGAGTGTTGGTAACGCGAATTTATAAGATTTCCCTTCAAATAATGTACGAAATAAATAGTTTATATTAAAATAACAAAATCGAACTAACTAGTAGATATGTGTTATAGCTATAATACAAAGGTGGATCTTACTTCAATTCTCCGTAGCAATATTACACCTTCTACGTTTACGTTCTAAAACCCTTCCCCTTTTCATACTTTATGTCTCTGCACCCTCGAATCGATTTTGCGTAGACACGTTGGGTCGTTCGAAGCTTTGCAACGTTTTACGAGTTTTTGCATTTTAAATAAAGGTAGAGAATAAGGCGCATGGAAATCGAATTTATTTCAATAAGAATCATATTAGGAAAATATAATATCTAATAATGGGTATGTCATATTATTTTCAAGCGATGATGACTCAATTGGTTGTGTGCTTGGATTCCACATCGATGGTTCAATTCTATAATGAACCTGAGCTTTCCGTGAAGAAAATCATTTGTAATAATGGCCGCTTCTAGCTACCATCCTCAAACATAAAAATCTGTTCCCAACCACCAATAGGTGTGTTCCGGCAGCATCACTTGAAGGCCAGTACTTCTAGGTTTAGTGTGTTTATTATCTTAGATCACATGGTACCTTAACGTCATATGAGATCGTATCCAAAGCGCTAAGCCTAAGCCAGTATAAAAATAATATATTTTAAAAAACCAAGTTTTTTTTAAATCTTTATAACGACATCAAAGAATGTCTATAATTTTCTCAAATATGATTATTGTAACTATATTGCACTATATTGTCAGGAACTAGGCTGAACGATGTAGAATCCTATCTTTTTGAAATTATACAATAGTTGCAAATTATTTCATAACTGGAAAGTTTGTTTGTCACTTAACATCATGTGAGATTGTTGTCAAACGCTAAACATATACAGAAAAAAAAGTTATCACCGTAAATACAAAGAACATCACCCTAACAGCAGAGAAGGGAGGTCTAATATTAAATTACCTATGACTACGAAGGGCTACCTAGGGCTCTTAATTCGCCATGGAGTTTATAACATTCAACATTCATTTACATAATTATATTAACTTTTAGCTTGCGGATTCGTTAATATAGATTTTGTACATAAATTCAGGAATACACATATTCATTTTATTCTAGGTATTTCTGACAACATGTATGTAAAAAATTAAATTATGATTGGGTAAGTAATTAATGCGAGAAAACATAACATTTTTTAAAATTTTAAATCAAGAAAAGTAATTACTGTAGGCCAACCGGTAGAATATATAGATATGCTATCGCAAAATTTTCTTTAAGACATTTAAATAACTACAATTCTCTAGTTTACTACTACTACTAGTGTATTGCCTAATATTTTGCTTACTTAAACCAAGAAATCTGAATTTTTGGTTACTCAGATACAAAATATTAATTTTTTTGACTTAATTCAAAATATTTAATTGGGATATTTATATAATGTAAATAAAAAAAAATCTAACTAACAGTGAACCTCATGTCACAAAACCCATTGTTTAACATGATATAAAGGATAAACAGACAGCTTCAAAAAGTGAACTATATATTAAAATATACATATGTTCTGTAGAAGCAAAAATAAAATTCAATATATGTTATCAGACAGAAGTAATAATATTGTTTTTTTTTTTAAACCACAATATGAGGCAGCCCTACGTTATCAAACTTCGCCGCATCCTGTGCCGATGCTATTTTTGGTTCGACTGAGGTGACACTGACCCAGGTCCGAAGCGGACGAGGGTGTGTCACAAACATGACTTATATTCCTATTAACGGATGCGATTTAAATTCTGAGATGTTAATTCAAGTTGCAAATAACATTTGTTCCTTGTAATGTTCCTCCAATACCATTCCAAAAATGCGTTTATGGATTCCAGAATTCCAGCAGTTAGGCAAACATGTTCCCAACACAACATTATTTAAAAAAGTTAGCTTTTGTTTACATCTCTGTTTGGGTGTGAAAGTTAAAAAAAAATAACTGATAACAGTTACTAACTGAGCGAGTTATTAACTTCAATTCACAATAGTTTAATTGTGCAATAATCTTAATATTTAGTTTATTTAAAAAAACTTGGTAGTCATTGATAATTTATGTTGGGTAAAATTAATCAGCAATTCACAGAAATATTTTTTTTAATTTTATTTATTATATTGTTTATATACATATTATAAAACTCATTAAATCTATACCTACTGTAAACCATTCACAATGTCTTTATTTATATAAATTTATTACATGCAATTATTTTGTTATCTTAACATACATTGTTTATTATAGAAGTTTACGTGTGACTTCAAAACTAACAATTATATCTATAAATTGAAGATTCAAAACTTGTTGTCTCCATATTGTAAAAATTAGTCAATAATAGTTACTTTTCATATTGTTATATGGTATATCATATGTTACATCGCATACATACATGTAAAAAAGTATCAAAATTTATAAAATTATTACTCAGTGTTTTGCTCACGTAAACACACATAATATAACATAACATAAGCTCGATGAAATAGCGAACTACTCCACCCACATTTCGCCGAGCTTAGTTCCGTCCTAGATGTGACAGGGGGCGAGCCTGTCGCCATATCGGGCACAAATTCCAAACTCCGGCATGATACTAAGTAGAAAAACCTAATACCACTTGACCCGACCCGGGAATCGAACCCGAGACCTCAGAACGGCAGTCGCACCGTAATACAACTGCACCACCGAGGCACACATAATATCGATAGTTTATATTATGACAGGTAGTTTAGACCAAAGTCATTCACTAACCACATATCAAGATGAGATCATAGATGGAAAACAATTAGCCATAACAAGCCATGAATATATTTATTTTTAATTTTTCTTCCTACGAACTGCTTAATATCATGTACGCTACAAAGTTCTATCGTTCTATTCACAAAATGAAAAACTTTAAATATCACGTTATTTACGCTTGGATCATATGTACGTACCACGTAAAAAGAGTCAATAAACCATTAATGAGATGTATGTAGGTATTCGTTTACTAAATCATATTAGGCAACATTTTTTATCTGACCATGTGGTCACGAATGTCAGGCCAAGGCTGCGTTCGTGTCCAAAAATATTTCGACGAACACTTGGCAGCGTTTCCTATACAAAATTACATTTGCGGTTGATGACAAAGATATCTAAAAATAAATAAAGATGGACAGTATAAGAGAATAGAGATTTGTTTTGTTTTCCTAATAGCAATGAGTAAAATAGCAAACTTTGTTTACCGGCGCCTCGTGACTGGCTAAAATAATAGATTAAAAATTTAATAACCTACGCGTAAAACTCTTTACTGGTCTGGTGGTTTTTCTGTTTACGTTTTGTTATTTGGCACCGGGATGATGGATTTTGTCTGTTACCAACTGATTTTTTAAACCATTACGTGGAATAATACGTTTAATAATAATAATAATTATACGTATATTATAAAAAAAGGTTTTTATAAAAACATAATAAGAAATTTATTAAACATTCAAATGAATAAAATTAATAACGTTCATTTGATCATCATTAAATAATTCTAGTTAATTAATTGAAATGAATAAAAGTGTAAAGGTAAAAATAATTATCTTTTATTTGCTAAATCATTATTCACTTTTTTTAGTTCTTCGTCTTTAAAAAATATAATTAAAAGATAACTCATTATATTTGTTTAATAATATTCATAATCATCAACAATAAGATTAAGTCGTCTTTCCTCTAATTTTGATAGTAGATTAGAATTTTACGTAATTTATAATTAACTAGCTTTGTGCCCGCGGCTGCGCCAGTGTTTGATTTGTTCATGCTTCACTGTGTTTTATTTTTTTTAAACGGAACCCTAATTATTTTCTTAAACGTTTTTAGTATTAAGATAAATTAATAAATTAATATTTCTCATAAATTTAATATGTCGATTACCCATAAAAATGAGTCAATAGGAAAACAATGGAAAGCTGACGTAAAAGCCAGGTTAGTGCTCAAGGGGCACTTACCCGTAAAACTGTGCATTGTATCTGATTTTATTCAATTTTATATGAGTTATGTTTTTACGCGGAACTATATTATACTTGAAAATTAAATTAAATGAAATGTTACCTGGAATAACTCCAGCTATTACCCGGAACAAACAGACAAAAATTTTAAATATTAATTTTTGGTATAGGTTTCATATATACATTCATACATAATTAGTAAAAAAAAATTGGACATTACAAACAGACACTCCAATTTTATTTATTAGTATAAATAACGTCTGCATTTATTGCATGGTTTAGATGACTGTGTTTTTTCTTTAGAAAGGCAAAAATTGGAACCAAAACAAAATCCAAAAAGTTTGAAGTGCTTGGGGTGATTTAGGTTGTCATGTAGCAGGCCTTATTTTTAATACATTTATTTGCAATATTTATATTACTATACTATATTCTTCTTTGGATTATTGTATGTAAAATGGCTCACTTGGCAAAATAATCAGAGGTAGACCTATTACAAGATGGGAAGATGATATTAAAGCAATAGCTAGTCCAAACTGGAGACAAGTAGCTAAAGACAGAGTCAAATGGGTAATACTGAAGTAGGCTTTCACCCATTCTGGGATTACAGTAGATTAAATAATAATTAAGTAACTGTAAATACTGTGATATAATATACATAGAATACACAAAAAATTATATTAAATAAGAGATAAATAAATAACATAGAAATAAAACTAACACATCATAGATTTTTAAGAAATGTAAATTTATTGGAAATAAAAAGGCTTTATATTTTATTTATTATGTAAATAGATGTAGAATGTTGTTAAAAATAGGAAACCATTCAACGTGACCCTTAAACTCTTGTACAAATTAAACCAATAAATAAACTAAAAAAAATGAATAAACAATATCTAACATTATAGGTTTACGTAGTCAGGAAGTAATAGGAAAATCTGAAGGTCAGGTAAGTGGCAGAAATATTTGGTATTCCCAAAGGTAAGTTGTGCGTCAGTGCTGTAGTTTCATGCCCAACTAGCTGTGTGCCCGCGGCAGCGCTCGTGTTTAATATATTCTTCACTGTGTTTTAATTTTTTTTATACGGAACTAATTTTATTGGTGTTAATATAAAGTAAAAATACTTCTCACAAATTCAAACACCTGTTAAAGAAACTGTGCCTTTAATCGGATTTTATTCGAAATTTCTTGAGTTTTTTTTACACGGATCCGTAATTATTTTCGAAAATCAAAAGTACGCTACGTTACGCGGAGTAACTTCAGCTATCTACCAAAGATTTCCGTCAAAGTCAGTGTAGACGTTTGGGAGATTACCTTGAAAAAAAAAACAGGCAAACAAAAATTTTAAAATTTCTATTTTTGGTATAGGTATCGTGTATACATGTATCACATGTACTTGGTAAAAAATTGTTATTTTGACATTACAAACACACACTTCAATTTTATTTATTAGTATAGAGTTTAGACAATATAAGACAGTAAATTCCAATTGTCAGGTACTCCCGGAATAGAGTTGGCATTACCCATGTAAAAAAAGAGACTGGATCTAAAGTAAGATAAAAGCAGTTTTTGAATTGACATAAAAGTTATTCAAGGATCTTTAGTGTATTGCGATTGTATTAGATTGTAAAAATCTACTACCTGTTACATAAGTTATCTGTATATCTATTATCTGTATTCTTTATCACTTGTTTTTTATTTTATATTTATATTCTTATAAAAATCCGAAAAAGGTTCAATCATTTTAAGATAAAACTTCAGGTGGAACTATAATAACTTTAGGAGAGTTATCTATGTATATGTTTAATGTAAAAGGAAATTTTACATATTACGCTTACTTTATTTACAGTAACGCCCTTCGTCGATTTGATAAAAACCCCACCATGTAACGAATGGAACATTCTGTACTTTACTAGCTGATCTCCGCGATTTTACCCGCGTAGTTTCCGTTCCCGTCAGATTTTCGGAATGCCTATGCCACACCCTGGATTTGAAACTATCTCCATACCAAATTTCATCCAAATCGGTCCAGTAGTTTTTAAGTTTATTCGTTACATACAAAAATACAAATATTTCCTCTTTACAATATTAGTATGGATTAACATCAAATAAAATTAAGTTATGTAATCTTTTATTCTTTAATCGAAATTTAGTGTTATATTTGACCCAACACTTCAACCGAAAGATATCCACTGCTAAATGTAGACCTGCCCCAAAAATGTCTGCAGTAAAAGGTATTGTACGCCCCGCATGCGGTGGATTCTAGCGACATTTGGCCATCGACCCACCTTGACAAGATTATTCTTTTTATTATAGCGTATCTTAATTATATGATTTAATTAAGCACAACTTTAAATGTTTCATTAAACAGAAAGAATCAAATATTGTGTCTTGAAATGAAACGAAGACTAAATAAATTACAAGTACAAGGTTTCTCGCAATTAATATCATCTCTATACTTTTGCTCTGCGACGATTTAATTAATTGTTAATAATGAACAAATGAAGTTAACAGACCACAAGCCGAACTAAGCTAAAGACACTTATTTGGGAAGTAAATGAACCAATTCCTTTGTGTAGTAACAATTTTTTTTATACAAAATCTTTGCCAATTGGAAGTGACAGCAAAAAAATTCTTGGACTTGGAAATTACAATAGCTTTCTTCCTAAATAAAACAAAGCTAATGTTAATTCAGGGTAACATTTAGGAGCGACGCGGTGCTTGCGGCGACGCGGTGCTTGCGGCGACGCGGTGCTTGCGGCGACGCGGTGCTTGCGGCGACGCGGTGCTTGTTGCGACGCGGTGCTTGCGGCGACGCGATGCTTGCGAAAGCCACCCCGTATCGCCTCCATATAAATGCGGCGGACGGCCCCGGGGGGTTTTAGTGGATATTTCCGGGCGCTTCACGCCCGTGTGAGTCCCACACTGGCACGGAGCTTGTCCCTCCGTGCCCCCTTACCTTTTGCATTGGGGGACTCCGGTCTCACTAATGGAATAGGTAAGGGTAGTGCGTAAATGCATTTCCCCCCTTCAAATTTAGGAACTTCGTAAACAATATTAATATATTCTTTTTGTCTATTAACACAACAAATACTATTTACGTGTTGCTGAAATTGATCTGGATTATGCTCTATGCTCTGTACACTGCATCATTATTTAATGGAGTTCACGTGTAAGCTTTAATTGTGTACTAAATTACGCAATAGAGACGATTTGAATTCGAGGAATTATTGTTGAGATTTTATCGATTGGTTATTGCGAGCATTTTTAAGTTTTTATAGGCAATAAAATATAAATGTCTTAGTTATTTTTAGTGTTACTTGGTTGTTTATAATACTAGTTTGAACAGCTATTATTAGACTACCTAAAACTTCCTTGATACCCAATCACATACTATTCTTAATAAACATTCTATATGAAATTAAATGTTCGATTCATATCAAAAATTATAAAACAGAAAACTAACATAACAATCCCAAGAGAGATGTTATTGATTTGCAGTTGAAAAGATAATTAAAATAAATCTTAAGAAATTAAAAAACTTTAGTCAAAATAATAAAAGTGATTATTAAAAACCACTGGTCATCATTTTATAATTCACGCGATAGGAGCCGTGGGCACAGCTAATACTTCGATACTACATTTTACTTTTTAAAATGTTCTGTTATATATAAATCATACATAGTAACGGCTGCTGTGTAAACAGACGTCGAATAACATTATTTCGACCGCTCCTTGTTATTGAACTAAAACCAGGGCGATGTTTTATTTATATTTTCAATTTAAAGACGTGCATGTAAGTTGAAAGGATTATATGGTTCATGTCACGTCTCAAAGTAAATATAACTGTAAATATGGGAGACACCGACGTAGTACTGAAATCTTTTCTTTTTTTATGTTGCAATGATTTTGTAAGATTGCTTTGAGGTAACCGATTACATTTGTAGCAACATTTGTTTGTTATTTAGTGTGTTCTTTTATTATCACGGTGCTTTGGCTCAGAAACAATTTAGGAAGTAATTCTAAAGAGTTACTGTTTCTTAAGTGAAACAATCCTTGATATAAATTTCACGATTATCAACATTTTTGTCAGTGTGTCTGTTTGTTCCGGCTAATCTCCGGAATGGCTGGACCGATTTTGACGTAACTTTTTTTGTTAGATAGCTGAAGTTAGTCCCAGTAACTTTTGTTTTTCGTAAATAATTAGTTCCGCGTAAAAAAACTCATGAAATTGTGTATAAAATTGATTAAATGCACGGTATTACGGACAAGTGCTTGAATTTATGAGAAATATTTTTACTTTATCATAGTACCAAAAAAAATTTAGGGTTCCTTATAAAAAGAAAAAAAACAAAAACGCAGTGAAGAATATATGAATCGCAGCCGTAGCCGCGGGCACACAGCAAGTAGAAACGATAATTTTAATTATGACAATAAAAATATATATAACAACCCGCCCCGACTTTGCACAGGTTGACTGTACTCCGATATAATAGCAGTTTTTTTTTATAACCTTACTCTTATAGCGTACTTCTCATGCAGAAAAGAAGCCTGTTCGCAGAGTATAACGTCTCCGGAACGGCTGAACCGATTTTGGCGGTAATTTTTTGTTAAATAGCCGTAGTTATTCCGCGTAACTAAGGGTATTTTAGTTTTTCGAAAATAATTAGGGTTGCGCGTACAAAAATTAAAACGTCGTAAAGAACAAATGAAACGAGGGCGCAGCCGCGGGCATCCAGCTAGGTCAGCTAGCCACAAACATTATAAACGCGAAAGTGAGTTTAGTTATTATGCTTCCACGTTTTTATCTCTTTTGTACTGATTGACATACGGACGTACGATTTCTTTAAAAATTCGTATCGTTTTTTAAGTAATACTTCCAGTGTTAACCAATAACCAGACTTAAATAAGTTATTTGTTTTAGGTTAATATAGGAAGTGAATAATTAATTCACAACCTGAATTAAATGACAAAATCTACATACACGAGCGCAGCCGCGGGTCAAAGCTAGTAGTTATATGACTTTTCCGTAACTGGATCAAGTAACCATACAAAGAAAATGATTTTACAAGGAAACTAGATCAACAACGCAATTAAATAAACCTTTAATTAACTTTAATTGGGTTTTTGCATCCAAGTAAACAGGATAATAAATGAAAAAAAAAAAAACTATTTTTACAGCTATTATATGCCTACTTCAACTAACAATTTCAGGTGCATTGTTAAGTGGTGAAATAATAAGATATATTTTTTAATTCGTTTGTGCGTATATTTTGCTACTACTATTAATGGCAATCTGTGCATTTTATTGTCTTAGAGAATTAAAAACGTATTAATTAATATCACAAAAATTATAAGCTTTAAATTCGGAAGGTTTTTTTCAACTGAGTTAACTCTGTTGACACGTAAGGCCATGACAGCTAAACCGGACTTTGAGGCGAGGGCTGAAGCCACTCTGCCTAAAATAATAGCACCAAAATGGTATGAATTTCGATTTGAGCTGCTACCTGTGCCCTTATGAAGGTAAATATAGGTACTGACTCACAATTACCGTTGTTGGAACATACCTATAGGTGATATGCTTGGTGACAGATGTTCAAAACTTAAAGTTTGTAAGCCAGGTTATACTTACGTGGCGTAGAGAAAAACCGTGATCATGTTGGCGGTTCCCCTAGGGCGAGACCTTTTCATTGTACAGCGGAAGGGTTTGCCTCTGCGATTATCCCTTTTTTAACCAGGGGGTGAGTTCGGGAGAGCTCATTCCTATTGTATTGGTACAGAGGCTGTAAAATCGGCCAGCCACCGGAGCGAAGCGGTCAAAGCAAGACTGAACCCGTACCGTCCCAGGCCCTAGCGGAGGTAGGTACACCGTGGACTTTTAGTGACTAGGAGTATCACATAACCCTACTGTTACGGGTACCCATGAGGGTTTTTCTACGATATTATATTTTAACAAAAAAATTCTTTATTTAATTTGAGGCCTGAGAAGACGTTCATAAGAACGTCAAATAATTACCACCGGTTCGAAAAATATACCATTAAAGAAAAGCCGATAAGAAACTCGATCTGGTTTTTTTAAAATGTATTTTAAAGTATAATTATAAGTCATACAATTCATAATAACAATAAACACTTTTAGTTACAGAGGGGTGTCTCTTCCAGACATCACTATAGTTTACTAATGATCCACCATATAATTTTGGAGATTAAAACCTGTTTGTGTTAGTGGTTAAACTTATTCACAGATAAATTGGTAATGTGCTTTGGCACCATGTTGTAGAACCTGACACTATTACCAAAAAGGCTTTTATTAGACTTACAAAGCCTAAAGCAAAAGACGGCTAATTTGTGGTTAATACTGGTATTAAAATTATGCCAGCCGTTTGCTAAATCAAACTTGTTTAAATTTTTGTGGACGTACATTTAATTATAAAAAAATGTATTGAGAAGGTAAATTTAATATATTATATTTCTTAAATTTATTCGTCAGTGATTCCCGAGGTCCCATATTAGAGTATTAAGCCAGATTAGCATTATGGAATAAATTTTTGTTGAACCAATATTAATTAAAAGTTATTATAATAAATTTTTATCCTCTTCAAATCATTGATTTTTGCAACTTGATAGAATTTCTCTGCCAACAAGCTAACTCGTTACAAACGTTTCCTAGAGATCGTATTAAATGAACATTTATTAGGATTCTCTGAACGCATTACTGAAACAGGCACAAGGACGTAACATTATGCTCGATTGTTAACTCGTAAATAATTCCTTATTACAGACATATGAATGTGACTGGTGTAGTAATACTTTGTTTAAGATTTTACGCAAGTAAGATGGTTAAATCAAAAGCATGGAACAGGTATTATACTTATTAACAACTAGTTGTGTGCCCGCGGCTGTCCCCGCGTTTCATATATTCTTCACTGCGTTTTAATTTTATTATACGGAACCCTAATTATTTTCGAAATGTAAAAGTTTATACGAAATACTAATAATTTTCCAAACTTTTGTTTGATACCAACATTAACCAAAGATATTTCACACAGATTCTAATACCTGCCCGTAAAACTGTGCCTTGAATAGAATTTTATTAATTTTTTTATGAGTTTGAATTTTTTCAAACAGAGCCCTAAATATTTTCGAAAATTAAAAGTACCGGGAGTAACTTCAGCAATCTATCGAAAAATGTCCCGTCAAAATCGGTACAGCCGTTCCGGAGTTTACCCATTACAAATAGACAGACAAAAATTGTATTTTTGGTATAGGTATTGTAAATACAATATTTATAAAATTATAATTTTGACATTACAAAAAGACACTTCAGTTTTTTTTATTTATTAGTATAGTTAATGTTATCGTATATATAATGATAACTTTTGATTAATTATTATTTTAGTGGGAACTTTAATAGTTTAAATCATATTGGTATGTGAGACATGTATGTTTGCACTGTGTGTTTCTCGTATAAATAAATAAATAAAAATACTTTTATAATTAATTTATAACTCAACGTTTTTCAAAGTCCGAGTGTAAATAGTATGCATAATATTATGTTGTTACTAACGCAACAATAAAATATTCCATAACATTTCTAAAAAAAAACACGGGTGATTAATGATATTAATCAATTGAATTTACTACAGAAATATTCAATAGGATAAGTAGGAAATTTTACACGTGATATCACATATGAATTATCTTAATATGTCTGCCTATCTAAGCATAAACATTTTTTTTTATAATTTTAAACTATATACGAGTGCATTTTTTTATTCATTCTTTCATAGCATATATTTTTCGATCTACTGTTAATTCATGACAATATTTGTACCTACTCTACATTTAGCTGAAAGGATTTTAATTAATTTTAAACTAGCAGTACCCGCGACTCCGTTCGTGTGTAATTTCTTGTTTATAAAATAAATATTTCAGTAAAATATAAAGATATATTTTTAGGCACTTTGGAAATTAAAAGACATCTGTTAATAAGTTTTTGAACGTCGCATGTGTTGTGTTAATTAATTGATTACTTTTTTCAAAAATGCTAAAATGTAATTTCTCCACTTATGACTGATTTCCAATATTCCATTTTTCAAAACACTTTTAGGTAAATTTTAATTTTTTTTCTTAGACTTCACGCCCCAACTATGTATAGAATACTAAGTACCACCAAATTTAATTCAAATCTGTGAAGTAATTTTTGGGGCATGTGTGCACAAACGTATGTTTGACAACAAGACGGACAAAAACTTTAAAAATCTCAACTCATATCCGTCATTGATTCTTAAAACCAAGAGTATTTTTTCACAATATATTTAATGTACAGATTTTGTTTGTATTTATTGTTTTATTTTAATCGTTGAGTAATTATAGATATAGACTAGCTGACGGCCGTAACTTCATTCACGAGAAACACTATCTGTACTGATTATCCTCAATTAAAATGTACAATTATATGTTGCCTAGATAGTTCTTTCGGTTTATATTAATATGCCGATTACCCATAAAAATAAGACAATAGGAAAACAATGGCAAGCTGGCGTAAACGTCAGGTTAGTGCTCAAGGGGTTAAAATGAAAACTATATTCAAATCGCTTCTATATTTTGCAAATATACATATTTAAAACAAATTATACAGCAATTGAAAAGGTCATGAACTTGTTGAATCGTTTTCGTTATATCAGAATAAGTCAAGTACGTGGGTCTGGCTTCTTTTAATTGTATTTTACATGTCTACTGTCTATACAGTTTTATATTATCTGTGAATAATATTCCATGTACATTGTATAAATTTATAGAAACTATCGAATATACAATTTAAATAATAGAGCACGCGATTCTTTTATATATTATTTACCCAATTTAATTGCTTAGTTAAATTGCTTAGTTTAGCTAATAGTTCATTAGTTCACACGTATTTATTTACACAGTTAATAACGATATAAATATCTTAACTGATTTCAATCTAGAAACGATGCTATAAGTACCTTTAAATTTTGTTTGACCTCAACGATTTAATTTCATATTTCAACCAACTTTATAATTTAAAAAAATATCAAATTTAGGTTTCTTAAAGGTTTACGATGGAAAATCGTATTATGCACGCCTAAAGAGATTTTAATAATTAGATTAATTTATCTGTCCATCAATTCCGGCCGCCAGAAAGCCTACCGCAGAATAACTTGCGTCACAGAAATATCTATATTAAGCTAAAGGCCAAACGGCAGTCGCTGCGCGCCGCGCCGTCTCTTAAAATCTCTATTTTTAGAAAACTATGTTCTTTCCAGCTACACACCGTGTCTGACCAATCGTAAATCTGCATACGTATCAAAAGATGTTATTTTAAACCTGTTTAAAAAGCTAATAAATATTTTTTTTTATTTTCCATACCTATAAATGTTTCTAGAACAACCATCTGTTAAGAACAGAGTTTTAGGACTTAACTCGAGATTTCTGATTTACATGATTTTTTCTTCAAAATCATATATATATATATATATATATAATCTCTGGCCATGCTTTAGATTATCATCATCACTGTATCTGTCCATCTTCATAATTAACACTGTTTTAATTACATGACTTCTATCTCTACTCTTGACATGTCCATACCACACCGACGTATAGCTTCTTTGGCTTTGGTTCTAATTTCAAGCTTCCTTTGACATTTCTAATCTTATCCCTTCTAATTCTACTACACATTTATCTTAACATTCGCATGCCTGCTACGTGCACTTAAGGTATTAAATCTTATATATCGTTTTATACTATACTAGCTGCGTTTTAAATGTTCTTCATTGCATTTTAAATATATACCTAACCAAAAAATACAAATGAACAAAGAAAAATGAGTCTTTTATTATCGGAAAAAATGTACATAAAGAGTAAATCGAAGATAAAAAGAAATGGTCGATGAAATCCAAAAAATGACCTATGACCATCTACGAAAAATTCCGCGTCGAATAGTAGTAGTCCCATCCCAATATGTTGAGTATTTTGAGGTGATGGTGCATCAAAGGACCTCATTTTTCTTTTATATACATAGGTATAGATAATATTTAGAGAAAAAATTGAGGTTAATTATGAACTAAATTCTTTTTTGCAATACTTTACTTAACGCCTTGAACACTAACTTGGCGTTTACGTCAGCTTTTCATTATTTTCCTATCGTCTCATTTTATGAGTAATCGACGTATTAAAACTATCAAAATCAAATCAAAATCAATAAAATCTTTATTCAATTTAGGCCCTAAGAAGGCGCTTTTGAATGTCTAAAAACACTATCACCGGCTCGGAAACAACCCAGTCGAGAAGAGTCGGCAAGAAACTCGATCTGGTTTTTTTTTATAAATATAATATATATAATTTTTTTTTCATCGAAAAGTAAAGAAATATAACGAAGTTAGCAAGAACAGATATGTTTAAAGCGAGCAGAGTCGCAAGCAGGGGTAGTTAAAAACAATTTTCTTAGTGCATGCATTTCAATTAGGTATCAAGCGGAACCATACTGCCACCGTGTCGACACAGAACGACAAGTCTCGATTTGTGGAATAATACAGTTTAAAAATCAACAGGGCGGTTAAACGTATTAATCAACAACATCTTTGATCTCTGCCCAAACGACGTTGACTAATGTCGTTTGAAAAGAATAAATTAAAAAACAAAACATTTATCGTTGTGATAAATGTAGATTAACGAGGTTTGTAAGGTTTAAAATTTATAGGATCATGTATTATATGAGTGAGAAGATTTACAGAAAAAAAAAAATTATACGAATTCTAGTGATGAGTAAATTTGTGTGAAATACAAATTTAAAAAAAAGAATTCGTTTTATTTCTACACTAGCTCTTTACCCGCGGCCGCGCCCTCGTTTCAAATATTCTTCACTGCGTTTTAATTTTTTTACGCGGAACCCAAAAAATTTTTGAAAATTAAAAGTACCCTAAGTTAGGGAGTAACTTCAGCTATCTACTAAAAAAAAAATCCAGCCCAAATCGGTCCAGCCGTTCCGGAGATTACCCAATACAAACAGATAGACAGACAGACGATCTGTCAGACGGACAGACAGACAGACAAAAATTTTAAAAAGTTGTATTTTTTGTATAAGTATCATATATACATTCATATCTATTTAGCAAAAATAATAATTTTGACATTACAAACAGCACTTCCATTTTATTGATTAGTATAGATGTAAATAGGCAAAGACAAAATAGATCTTACCCTTTTATTGTCTGTTTCTTAACCTATTTTTAAACTTAGTACCTAGGGCCCTGCAAGTGTTACATAAGCTCCAATGCTTATTTTGATGACATAAGGGACGCGAAGTCTGAATGGTGATTACTTTAGCAATTTTTACTTTGTTTACTTAGCAGATGCTCTCAAAATCGGTAAAGCCTTTCCGGAGATTGACAGGAACAAACTGACAAATAAAACATTTAAAAAATGTGTTTTTGGTATATACCGAATATGTATTCATATGTGTTTTCTAAAAAAAATATGTTTTGATATTATAAACTGACACTTCAGTTGTATTTATTTGAAGAGATATGATTGGTAAAATGAGCGATAATATCTAAGAAAAAAATAAAATTAGTTTGCAGCGGATTTCAATTTGTTATGTGGTGGTTTAAGTTACTTACGTGATATACTCTGCTTATTGTATTCAACGACTTGATTAGAAACAATAACAAGGAACGTGAATTGCGAGATGCCGCAAAACAACTTGGAAAGTTCTAGAATGATGAATGTTTTACAAAAACATTGAAAATTAGAAAATATTCTTCTCGATTGATGTAAGTACAATTATTGCCTATGTAATTCGCATACGTTGATATTAATTAAGGAGAAAAAATACAAAAGCTAGTTTATTTTCATCCAATATGTAAAGTGACGAGGTAAGTGTAATCTTATAAGGAACTTCCCCAGAAAAAGTTAATAACATTACAAAGTAACGAACGTGTTTACATCAGGAAGTAAGAAGTTAGTATGCAAATCGATTAATTCATCTGCATTGAAGTTATTACATAGGTTTTTCTGAAAATAATTTAAGTATGCTTGCGTCAGAAATAAATTTGTATTTAATTAATTTATAAAATTTATACATGTTGCTCTCATGTTCTTGAATATATATCATAATAAAAAACGAATTGTTAAAATTGAATACACAAATTGAAATATCTTGTTTTTTGTAATTTTATAGTAATTTACAGCATTATGAAACAACGGGATTATTTATTAATATGCATCTATTAAATTATGCATTTAGTATCTAATATTTAATTATTAATTTATCGTTATTATCTATTTACTAATTTGTCATTTTTTAATATTTTCCAGGAGGAAAAAGGACAGGACAGCTAAAAAAACAGACAACAATACAGAGATTAGCGAATGAACTCAAAAAATTACAATGGATTTTCGCAAAGTAATGCTTTCGTCAATAAATATCTATGATAAAATCTACAAATATTAAGCATTATAAAACCTAGTTTTTATTTAAATACAGTCTTCAAATTGGGTTATATCTTAGTTCTATAGTTGTAACCTGCAAAATTTGTATATTTGAGAGAAACGCTAGTTTCTTCTAAATACAGAATGGTATTGCCTAAGGCTGAGGTCAAACGAGCATAATTTTGTGAGTAAGTCACGCATTTTGCGTCGCGTATTTTACGTTGTTATAAAATGTTTATGTTTTATATAAAAGTGTGTTTTGGTTCACACGACAAAGCAAAATCATTTATATTTTGTCAACTCTCGCACGTACATGCAACAGAATTGCAATCGGCATGTGCGACGTTTGAGTACGAGGGAGTGGGGGGATTGGGGGAGCGAGGGCAATTTCGCGTTTACCGTTGAATGCGCAAGAGTCAACACGTTTTTTTTTTTATTATGCTCGTTTGGTAATCTAACTGAATTTCAGTGTAACGATATTACGCGGAGCAAAATGCGCGACGCATTAAACACACTACTCATACAGTTGCTAAATGTTGTACTTTTACGACTGACAAATGTTTTACTTTATAATATAATATGTGCATATACTCGTATATAGTATATACATGTATGTATATATATATTTATTAACTGTGTGCACCGCGTGAAGCGTCGGGAATACCCACTAAACCCACAGAACCATTCGCCGCTTGGGAAGTGCGATACGGAATTGAGCAACATGCTCCGCAACATGCTCCCCAGCGGCAGGCCCGACCAAATAGTATGGCTGGCATAATCTGCCATGCCGGGTCAGGGCCCTCTCTATTTTCCTTCCAGGGTGGATCCCGGTACAAAGCAAGTCCCCTCTTCTCCCCTTCTTTCCCGCCGCCAACCATAACGTCCCGCCTCTCTCCTCCTTGGGTTCTTGTAGGGACAAATAATTTATACCTAACCTAAAAAAACAGATGAATGAAGAGAAATTACGAGTCTTGTTTTTATTAGCGGATAAAATGTGCATAAAAGTAAATCGTAAAAAAATCAGAAAAGTAGCCTATAATCATCTATGAAAAATTCCCGAACCGAATGGTAGTAGTCCCGATACGTTCAGTAGTTTTGAGGTGATGGTGCCTCAAAGTACCCTCATTTACATATACTCGTATATATATAGATACATATATCGGTCGTGCGTAGTGTTAATACTTTTGATTTTGACATGAAGGACGTGGTTCTTTACTTAGGTATTTACTTTACTTTTTTTTTTAATTATACCAATGCTATATTATAATGGAGGGGGATTAATAACCTTAGCTATTTCCAAAAAGGGGAAGGGAGGAATTGAAATATTTTCTCATGTCACACTCGAACACTTACGTACCGAGAGATTGATATCAGTATAAAGGTAAAGTAGGCGCGTTTTTCCCGAATATTCGAGAATTCAAATACCGTTTCGAAAGATAAAAAAAACTATGTGATTTCGTAAATAATTTTCGATTCCTCTAACAGCTGGATATATTCTCGTACCTAGAACAAGCTACTCACACCAATCGACGTCACTGCTTTGAGACGGAGGTCACAGCATTTATTTAGTAAATAAGGAAAACATTAAAAGTCTTTTTCCTTGAAAACGTGCAAATTTGAATTGTACAAAATATTTAGGTAACAGATTAAATATTTGTTTTGCCCAATGGACACCGCAGAGTTTCTTAAAAATATTTGATATGTTGATAAGTATATTATTTCGAATTGAATGTGACGTTTAACTACATAAATACATAACATCACGCCTCTCTCCCATAAGAGTAAGCAGAGACCACATTCTTCTACTTGCCATGATACTACCTTTCGCTTCTTTTACTTTCACACGCACTTTCATACATGCTCTTCGGTTACGGGTACTTTTGACCTGACCTATCTCCACAACGTCCTCGATCTGATTAAGGAACTTGCGCCTTGGACGACCCTTACCAGCTTACCCACTCACACTCGCCTTGTAAATTTGTTTCGTCAGTCTTCTTTCATCCATCCTTTCTACGTGTCGAAACCAATTAATTATGCCTTTCCCTGTCTTTGTCACTACATCCTCTACCACACCACAACGTTCCTTTATCACATTATCCCTTACTTTATCTATCATTCTCATACTTCTTCGACGGCCTCTTCATGTCTAAATACATACATACATATCCGTACAAATATAAATTGAATAAAAAAAAAACATTTTAGTACTATTATAGTATATTAAAGCTATAATATTATTTTAAAATGAGAAATTCTTAAGCGGCGTTGAGCGATTCTCGGTAGGAGAAAAACTTATTGATTCGCGTTACCAATGCTATGACGTCATAAGTCATAAGTAAGCTACTCTATATCAAGTATAGGATGGCGTTTGAGTGCTGGCGCTGAAACATAAATAATAAAATGTATACCTACGCAGCCTATCGTATGTTTTCATTATGAACAAACTATATGAAAATGTACATAATTAATGCTCGAAACCCTAATAAATGTAAAAACTAGACGAATGTTAAATATTAAGTTATATTAAAAGTAACTCTGAGTTATTAATTTGATAAAAGACAATACTTGCACATAATATGTAGTTATTTCGATTATAAAGTAATTTTCTACTACGAGTATCAAGTAGGATGATTCATTGGAATTCACGAGACACGCGTGTCATTCTGCCAGGCACTTCACAAATTAGTTGACTCGTTTGCATACAATATTCAACGGAATATTTATTTTTAAAGACACTGAGAAGGCTAACAATAATCCTCTAACTACTAACTAACAATAATACGAATTGTAGGAAATTGTACATTTGTTTTAGCGTGTAAATCAAATTATGTAAAACCTACTAAAGAAAGAATTCTATTTTTGCAAATGTCTAATTAAAAATCTCATATTTTAATACTCTATCTGACAGATTATTTTACAAAACTCTTACTTAGACGATTAGGTCTTTGTAAAATCGAAAACAGTAGAGAATGAATAATTATATTCAATTTGACTCACGTTAACATTTAACTGTTTGAATGCACTCCGCATTAACTCTAAACCCTAGGTTTTCTACATTGCCGATGACGGCCTCTTGTGGTAGTGAAAGATTCGATGCAAATTAGGAGGAATTGGGATAGCACAGAGGGGTTGTTGGTAGATTAACAAAATATAATCTAAAAAGGCAAATAAATTAGGATGTGGACTCTAGAAAAAAAAAATCGTCAAAATAAGGTTGAGAAACTGTGCTATAAAAATTTAAATTATAAAGCAATTACGGTCGGCAAATACAAGCTAGCTTATAGAATCACGTGCCAAAACCGGTCCATTATGGTAACCGCAGATACAGACAGACTGACGGCGCAGCGGAAGGCTCGTCACGGCTCGCCTAAAAGGGTACGCGGACGGCAACAAATATGAAGAATTGTTATTTCCGACATCAATTACAAACGCGTTGCGCTCCGAAGGAAGAGTTATAATACGCGTAAGAGACAGCTGATGCTCGAGCAAATTACACTTATAAAAAATAGACGAAAACGTCACTTCGTATTCGCCTGGTTCATTCTCCAAACCGAACCGATTTTTCCATCAATTTTACCAATTATAAAGTAACAAGGACTTTGGTTATGCCTATACGTTTTGCTTTTTTGTTTTTATTCGTCAAATTTGTTGAAGGACGTCTGAAAATTGCGGTACAAATAGGCAATGTTTTATTATTTTCAAAGGCAATAATACAATACAAATAAAAATAACACAATTTATGAAAAAATGAAATCGTACGGCAATGGCGATGCTGGATATACGAGTATATTGTATGCTTTAAAATATTATGTCATTATAAGGGAATTGCGCCGCACGCAATTTCCTCTTAAAACTGAACTATACGGTGAGAAAAAATAAAAAAAAATTAAATGACGTATTTACGACATTCATTTTTATTTATAAAAAGTTTTTGTATGTTGATCGGACCAACAAGTTTTAAAATGTATATATAAGTAAAGCTGTTATTAGCGCAATATTACGCATATAAATTTTGTCGAATAGGATTTCTTTGTCAACAAAACCGCTTGCAGCGTCTACTTAGAACTGATTTGGCATCGTGCCAGGCCAATGTTGACTCGGTTGAAAGACCCAATGAACCCGCCAACCTGTCCGTCTGTTACACTCGGATCTGACGGGAAGGTAAACAAATCCATTTAGAGTTCTTTAAATAGTTTTGAAACCCTTCTCTGTTTTAGGTTTATTTTTCTAAACTATTAAAGATATGTATCGCTTAACCTAAAACCTATTTTCGTCTACACTAGTTCGGTACTGCGATAAACGATAAAATAGTATAGGTTAGGTAAAATGTCTGTTTTGTTTAAAACTAGTTATGCCGGCGGCTTCGCTCGAAATATATATTTATAAACTAGTGATACGTTAAGGGAATTTGAGTATCGGAGACCAGAAAGCGTATACTCAGACCTACCTATAGATATTTTAGCCGTGGTAGATATGATGCTGAATGTCTATAGATTTTTAGCCTTCATTATCGTTGTGGGACTGTACTTTATTTAGCACTAGCTGTATGCCCGCAACTGCGGCCGCGTTTTATATATTCTCCACTGCGTAATATAGGTTTTTAAATAATCCGTGGAAAATAATGTTTAGATGTGAATGAAAAAAACTACTGAACAGAATTTAATGAAATTTGGTATGATAATAGTTTATAGTCTGTAGTAACTTATAAGATACAAGATTCATATTATAAAACCATAACATTGCAGTGCATGCATAATAACATCTTTTTCTATATGCTTAATTTATAAATCTTTGTATTTAAGTTCTTAGTTATGAAAGAAGTAGTCTATATCCAGGAGTAACAAAATAAAGGCTAAAATTATTTTAAGCTTACCTCAAATGAGTGCAAATGGGCATAAATTCCATGCGGAAAACACGCGGGCAAAGCTAGCTAAAAAAAGGTCGTCCAAAATATTTTTGCAAGGACCGTATCAAGACCATTTACGACGAGGAAATAAGTTAGCATTAAATTGATAACAAACTTGTTACTGTCCCTACTAACTCGATACTCATTTTATTCCGACTCATCAAGTATGTGTAAAAATAGTACATATATATATATATTTTTTTTTTACTTTTTCATTTCCGTATGCATCAATTAACGTTATTCAGCACATCCCTGTAATGTAAATAAATGTTGTTTATGTCATAATAATATTATGATGTTGTGTACTGAAAAAAATAATGTCTTCCGCTCTAAATAAATGTATTAAATTTAGATGCTTTATTTCATAATAATTCTAAATTTACTAATATCAATCCATCCATTCAACCGAAAAACGTACACTCCTGGACACAGGTCTCCCCTAAATGGAAGGACTTGCCATAATAGCCACAATTGGCAGGCGGGTTGGTAATCGCAGTAGGTATTTGTAGTACTAAGAGGATGATGCTGCCCATCCCCTGGTTAGCCCTTAGTCGTCTTTTACGACACCCATGGGATGATATGGGGTTGGGGGTACTATTGTCAGTCAGCCACTACACGGCATTTACTAATATAATTACACAATTTAAAGACATTAATTTCGTATTGTAAAGACCCAATTTCAATTTAATAGATTCAGACTGAAACAACTTTATGTAGCTGTATCAAACTTACCTAACCAGACGTATCACTTTTATTTAACTCGGGGTGATTGTACGGTTAACTGCGCATTGTAATAATATCGATTCGATATCCTTCTTTTCGAACCGAAGCGGATTCCAATTAATTTCCTCAAATTTTCGTACATGGTCTAATTTGAATTTTATTAATAACCCTATTCGTTTCTCGGCATTTATAATGCCTAAGACGAATGTTTACGTAGGAATTCCGTTTTGTTAATTGAAAAACAGAAAGATAAATAGAGATAAAATAATGAATAAAATAAGGAATATTCTATATTGGAGCGAGTATGAAAGTTCTCGTTTGTCGTAATATGGACATGTTATGAGAAGAGATGAAGCCCATGTGGATAAAATAATAATGGATATGAATGTGAAAGGATGGAAAATAGAGGAAGACCAAGGAACGTGTGGATGAAGTGTGTAAGAAATGATATGAAAGAAAAAGAAGTAAATGAAGAGATGACGGATGATAGGGACGTATGGAAGAAGAAAACAAACAGCGCCGACACCAAGTGAGTTGGGAACAGGGTATGAGAAAGATGATTTCTTGATTGAAAAAAGCTTTCGTACTACAGAGAGCCGTCCATTCATAGATTTATATTTATTCACACACGGAAATTTAAAAAAAACTGCATCCATAGATTTAATCCATTTATTTCTAAGATAATTAAAATATTTCTTGTTATTAATAACATGTGTCACTTCTTACGTAATACATTGCATAATATTATATCATATTTAAGCAGATACTTTTAATAAAATTATACACGCGACACGATTTCTTAGAAGCGATGAGGGTGTTTGAAGCAACAATGGTGCAGTTGGTAGTTAAGTCGGATTTCGTGTCAATACACGCGGGTTCGAGCCCATCTATTCAGCTATAAGATGAGCTTTCGGTAAAGGAAACCATCATGAAGAAAAATATGTTCTAATAATGTCCGCCTGGGTAGCTATTACCATCACGTTTGAAAACCTTTCGCTAAACACATATTCCGGCAGCATCACTTGAAGAGCAGTATGTTTAACATCCTGGACCAAACACTTAACATTTGATGCGATTGAAGTCAACGCAGTGAGCATATATACAGTGTATAAAATGCAGATACATCTTGATTCGTTTTAATAAATTAAAAACAATTTCGTTTTAACTTACATTTGTTCTGTTTATATCTTTTAAACTCATTAATGAATTTTCACTTGTAATTTATGTACGCGTTTTGGCCAATGAATTTTCCAATACCCCAATAATTGTTTCTGAAAATAATTTTATTACTACTAATAACTATACTAATAACATATTTATTCTTATGCCATATAGTATTATTTACAAATCATGAGATGCCAACAAATCTTTTAAAATAATAGTTAAGATTGTACTAAAAAGAGATATTTTGCGTTCTATCTCATTTTCTATAATTTGCAACGCACTTAAAGTTCCATAATCCAAGATCTTACAGTAAATGAAAAGAATAAATGTACTATTTTTATAATCTTGTTTATGTTCTACATTAAGATATCGTAAAAAGTTATTTATAGATTCTATCGTACTAACATCACTTCTATCAAACTTTTCGTATTCTTAAAAAAGGAGAACATAAAAGTTGTTATTCTCCTAGGTTTATCAATAGTTCACACTCAACAACATTTTCTCTAGAACAGTGGTTCCCAACCTTTTCTTGACGAGGCACCACTTATGTCTTTATTGATAGCAGGGACCACGGTGAATTAGATAAACAAATTTATCTTTAAAACTCAATTTGATTACGTATGAACGAAAGTATTATTTTTCGAATCGATGTGACTTTTGATCTTGCATTTTATTCACAAGTTCAGTAATTCTAGAATAGATACGATTGTTCAAAGCTACACGACTACGCCCTGATGTAGTTCTACCAAACCTGCGGCTATGCAGTTTCCGCGAGATTTGAAATCGTTTGCGAACCAATTATCCTCCGCGGAACACAGGTTGGGAATCACTGCCTTAGAGAAACATAAAACTTGTTACAAACTCGTATGGAGGAGAAACATAAATCTTACTAACTTCAAACACATTTTTATGAAGTTTTGACAAGACTGTTGCTGTATTATAAATTTCGTGTAAGATCTATACTAAAAAATAAAATTGAAGTGTCTATCTATTAGATTTGTAATATCAAAATAATAACTTTGTACTAAATACATATTAATGTATATACGATACTTAGTTATACCAAAAACAATAAAACCTAAACAATACCTAAAATGTTCAGTTCCCTACCATAGGTTGCCTTTCACTTCACACTTCAATGTTATGTAGGTACATTGTATTAAAGGAAGGACAACATAAAAGTAGCCGTGTCAATTGTATAAGATATTCTAGCAGCTGGATAGTCATTATATTAGATTTCCGATACAATCAATCAATCAACGTTTACCATTTTCTTGGAGATCCATATGAAGAATACATACTAATAAATAAAATTGAAGTTTCTATTTGTAATGTCAATTTTTTTTTTTACTAAATAGATATGAATGTACATACGATACCTACAGGTATACCAAAACTACAATTTTTTAAATTTTTGTCTGCCTGTATGTCTGTTTGTAATGGGTAATCTCCGGAAAGGCTGGACCGATTTTGACGGGACTCTTTTTGGTAGATAGCTGAAGTTACTCCGGGTAACTTAGGGTACTTTTAATTTTAGAAAATAATTAGGGTTCCGCTTAAAAAATAATCTAATACAAATTTTAATAAAATCCGATTCAATGCACAGTTTTACGGGCAAGTGCTATCACCCAGTACCCACTTCTTTGTATTGACAACACTACCGCAGGTTAGCTGGAAGAAAATGGCAAATAGCATTAAGCTCGCCTATGTACAAATTCTATGTGCAATAAAGTTTTCATCTATCATTATCGCGCAAAACGAATGTTGGTGATACACTTCGGGTCCCCTTCTGACAGCGGCCCAAGACTTACTTAGATCCCCAAATGGGAGATCCTAATGGAACGTTTCAGAGATTTACTGCATGCCCTCTAGTATTGCACTGCTCAAACACTCCTGCACATCACACGGAGGTACATGAATTTTAAAGAACCATTTTTTCTTTTTTTTTTTTTTACAAATCGTAGCGATAACTCTAGAGTCGTAATTTCGGTGAGTTTTGTCACTCAGGTAACGCCCGAACCGCAGTTCGTACCTCTTTGGAGCCTTCGTGCTTCTGCTGAGCGTCATAAGTGCTCGCCCCAAAACTCGTTGAAGCTGTTACGGCCTTTTCGTTCAACAGCATTAGTCAACTTTAATAAGAAAAAATGTTTGTATAGAACTTGTATGAAACACGTAAATAGTGAGGTCATTTGTAGTAAATTCATTGAATCATTTAGTAAATGAATAAAATTTTTACATGCAAGCGATTTGGAGGGCCATCTTGTACCTAAATGTGTCAAAGTTGGTATAATTTATACTAATAATATTATCTAAACTAATAAATAAAATTGAAGTGTCAGTTTGAAATGGCAAGTTATTTTTTTTTTACTAAATAAATATGAATGTATCTACGATACCTATACCAGAAATACAATTTTTGTTTTGTCTATTTGTTCCGGGTAATCTCCGGAACGGCTGACCCGATTTTAACGGGACTTTTTTGGTAGATAGCTGAAGTTACTTAGCGTAACTCTGAGTACTTTTGATTTTAGAAAATAATTAGGGTTCCGCGTAAAAAAATTATAACTCATACAAAATTAATTAAAATCCGATTCAACGCACAATTTCACTGACAAATATTTGAATTTGTGAGAAATAGTTCTAATTTATATTAGTTCTGAAAAAAATAAGGAAAATTATCAGGGCTACGTATAAAAAAAATTAAAACACAGTGAGGAAAATATGAAACGCGGGTGCATCCGCGGGCACACAGTTAGTGTATATAATCAAAAAATGTTATAATGTATTAAACATGAGCTATATTATTGTTACTAAGTTATTTGCTGTATGTCACAACATTACCCATTAATAAACATTTAATGCGCAGCGATTTTCAAACTTTATCTAATTAGTTCAAGGTAACCGTCGGGGCCCTTTGTAATTGTAATGCGTAGTAAAAAGGTGAACACGAACACTCTCACACCCAATTGATGTCACTAATTAACACGGGAGTGCCGTCCGAGTTTCCGTTCGGTGAATTCATTCATAAAATACACAGAAAATGTAATTGTCAGGCACGCGTTGGGAATAAAATATACTTGTTTGTCATTCGTTTCTAGAAAACTGGACTAGCCCGAATAACAATTTTCATTAATGAATACAAGTTTTATCTATGTATATAGATTCCATTATCATGATAAACTAAATGAATTGTGAATGAAGGAATTTTAATAACTCCCCATTGACATCCTCACTTCGCGCGTCTAATTATATTAAAAAAATCAAGTGGTTTCAACTAGTGCATGGAAACGTATTCTTGTATTTTCATGTATTCTCTCAATTATCCTATATATATATAGACCCTTTTCTTTTTGCAACGCAGGGAAATGCATTTACGCATTCCCCTGCCAACTCAAACGAGGAGCGGTCCCGCCTTAAGTTGGGAGAGGATATGCGGGGCTCATCTGGCGTGAAACGTCAGATACCCACTAAAATCGCTCAGAACGTCCGTCGCTTTCACGGGGTGACACGGGATTAGCTAAGCATGCTCCCCATCGCCCCACCAGCAGGCCCGACCTGATGGTAAATCGGGTCTCGGCCTTTATCTTCCCGCGTTCGAGGGTGGGGTAGCCCGTTTGCACGAACCGCTCCACCGTGCGACTGCCCGCATGGATCAATCCGCCATCCCTCCTCACATTGTTCTTGTATAAACGACAAGATGATGGCGCAGCGGGTAGTGCGGCCGGATTTCGCGTCAATTGACGCGGGTTCGTTCCCCACCTATCCGACTCTAAAATCAGCCTGAGTTTTCTGTGAAGCAAAATATCCTGAGGACACCATAGCTTGGTAGTAGGGCATTTCCTAATGATGCCTGCCTGGGTACCTACCACCCTCGAGTTTGAAAACCTGTCACCAAACACCAATAGGAGTGTTCTGGCAGCATCACTTGGACTACATAGTCACTTATCATCTGTTGAGATTGTGGTCAAAGCACTGAGCCTATACTCTGTAAAAAAAAAGAAAAAAAGTACATGGAGGAGAGAGAGCGAGACAAGAAACCAAATCGAGCACGTTTTAAATAAAGGTCAGGTGAATAGTACCCATAACTGGCAGAGCATGTATGAAACTACTCATGGACGTAGAGGAAGGGAAAGAGGTGTGTTAAGATCGTAAGCAAGTGGAAGGACGTAGGCTCTGCCTACCTCCACGAGAGAAAGACGTGATGATATTATCCTTCATATAATGACTATTTTTATTGATATAGTTATAAATCAGCAGGATATGAATGAGAGTAGACATATTAAACACATTTAAATAATAATGTCTTGTCTATTGTTAATACCATAATTATCTGTGTTCTTATAATTAATTGATTCTTACCTCTAATAGAAATGAAAGGCAATCTTCTATAAAGTTACATTACCTGATTTGTGTTAATAACTCAAAAAAAGTAAACGAGATATAGGTAGATAAGGACTTCCTTTTTCATTTATTGTTTTTATAAAATTGCAATCCAATGACAGCATTTTCCATTACGAAATATTTAATCTAAATCCGTAGTGTATTATTTATGATATTTACGACTTTTTAATCTATCAGGTGATGTTTATTATTTTTTCGTTAAACGTTGAACGTTAAAAATATTCCATTTATATGCGTCATATCACGACATACAAAACAAATTATAGCTCTAGAGACTCTGAACTTATATTATTTTTCATTTCAATTCTACCACTACGAAAAATTGATCTATCATTAAGCTTTAAGATAAATGACCTACCTTACATAAAACATATTATTACCACAATGTAGAAATTACCTTATCACTATGCAAAAATAGTCCTACCGTCATGTCCTCATGTCCCATACTAATTTTATATTAAAATATGCTTTTTATAAATTTTATCAGAGATCATCTGCTAACAAATAAACTATTATTAAACATGTTTGCTATATACAGAACAATTTGATTGAGTTATGCAGAGGTTAAGAACAAGGATAACTATTTTGGTTAACATCAGGTACGTAGCCAAGGAATCTATGCAGGCAATGACCCCTTAGTACCATTTTTGTATTGTAACTTTGATTTATATTTATGATACACGTTTGATTTCAAATTATATTGATACTTATTTCTTATTAAATCCTTTTCGATATTTAATTAAAGAAGTGATGAATTGAAATAATAAGTTATATTCAACCTTTTATCTATTACCCTTTTATGGGGCATGGTCCAGGTCCATAACAACAATATTTCTTAAAAAATAAGTTGATAATATAATGTGTAAGCTAATTGGTACAAGTTTTTATATGATTGTCCTATAACTTAATTAGTAACTAGTAGTCCTGTAACCAGTAGATAGTTTTGCTCCTACCTTTGTTACTTTCTTCGCCACCCTAAGGTTGACTGGGAGAAAATGCCTAAGGCATTAAGTCCGCCTTTGTACATGAATGTGTGCAAAAAGTATTATATAAATAAAATAACCGTTGCGTATCATGAGAAGGTTTCTATTAAGTTTAAATCTTGACGTATATTGCAAGGCATGTCGGGTAAAGTACTAAAAGATGTTTTACGGTATTTTCACCAAATGCTGAAAATTGGGACATTATCAAACAATATATATTTTATCATGCGATACTTTCGTATAGATAATTATTATTAAGATATTTTTTCGTCACATTTAGTGCACATAATTATCACAGCAAAAAATACGGTTCCCTTTCGAAAAAAAAAAATTGTTTTAGTGTTACTGGAACTATGGATTTTTCATCATTTCAAATCATTTACTCAAAACAAGACTCAACAAGTTAGTCAAGACTGCTTGTTGATTAATTGTTTGATTTAAGTTAAAATCATTGTTAAGATAAGATGAATCGTATCTCAGGACAATAAATGATTGAACATTTTAATTACTAAATATGTACACTACATTCCATAGTAAAGATGTAACGAAACACTTCAATTAAATAAACAACTCAATTAAATATCAACAAATAAGGGACCTGTAAAATTTACTGAATACAACCCGTACCGATATACCAATCGTTTGTCGCCCAGTCGCGGAACAGTTCCTTGTATAAAATACATTCCGGATATTTTAGGCAGACTGTGTCTTTGTATGAATGAAATGACAACTGTGTATATTTTAAGATACATTGTACTGTATTTCCTTGTGTTGCCATGCATATTTCATGAACTACTTACAAACCGGTAGATACTAAAACGATGCGGAAAATATAGAACAATCTAGATACACGTAGCATATTTTGTATTTACTATAATAATAGTACCAATCGCGGTAGTCGGTTAGTTAAGATGGGCAGAATATCGATTGGATTGAATTGATATCCGAATTTTCGAGTGTTGACATTTATTAACGAATTTTTCAGAATTTGTGTATGTATATCTAATAATTTAAAAACAGAATCGACTGTGAAGGTAAATATAATGAGGAAACTGAAGAAGATGTTATGAACTTAGGATATGTTATTTATCATCATGTATGTTATTTAAAGAAAGAAAGAAAGAAGACTTCACAATATAGAACGACATTTAAATGTTAATATTGTTATTATTATTCTAGTAAAGTTACTATTAGTAATACTTTAAACTACATAATTTCTTTTAATTGCTCATTACAATACTTTTAAAGGCAAAGGCAACGATCAATGAGTCTAATGAAGCGCAAAACGGATGTTATTTCTGACCCTGAGCGATTTACTTAAAAATCGCATAGTAAAGTATTGACAAAGTATTGAATATTTGAAACGAGCTAATTCACTAAAAAAATTGCATGGTGATAAAAAGACTTAAGAGTAGAATAGATGAGATGTGACGAGTTCTCATTATCTTGACGAGAAATTATCGACAACGTTTTGACAGATGTAGAAGGAACAATTGGCTAGGTAGAACAGCGATCTAAATTACCATAAAATAGCTTTGAATGTACAATCAAGGACAGTGCTGGAATCTCAGACAGCCTTACCAACTTACAGATATAAATTTGTCGAAATTTTAAAGAGAATGAATTTCAAATTACACTTCAAACTCTTTTCGTGATAGTTCTTTAGTCCTATTTCGAAGATCCAACTTTATCGCAACATGAATATTTGATATGTAATTTTAATCAGTAATCATTAACAATATTCTAAGCATCAGTTGTGATTATGATTATATTTTTCGTTATAAGCATTACCCGCGAATTCGTCTGCGAAATGTCAATAATATAACGAAGTTAGTAAATTGTTTTGACATTCAACAATGGTGAGTCAGCCCGGCCTTGCGCTTTGTGAATTATTATCAAATGCGCTTGTACGTGTAAAAATGCATCTTAAATGTTACTGCGGAATATAAATTACTGTCGTACTAAATTTTATCAAATTTGGTACAATATACTTTTACGTGAATAGCATAAATAAAAAAACTGACATAAATGTCCAATGTCATTCTCATGCCCTGTTCCCAACTCACTTGAGGTCGGTGCAGCATGTTTTCTTCTTCCATACTTCCCTATCAGCCGTCATCTCTTCATTTACTCCTTTTTCTTTCATATAATTTCTTACAGACTTCAACCACACTTTCTTTGGCCTTTCTCTATTTTTCCATCCATCTACATTCATATTTAGTAGCATTTTGCCCACATGCGCTTCCTCTCTCCTCATAACATGTCCATGCCACGGCAAACGGTAATCTTTCAACTTTTCTACCACTGGCGCAAATCTATACTCCCTCAAACAAAAATTTTAAAAGTCTCCATTCTAAAAGTCACAAAGTATTTTTTCTGAAACATCTTTAATAAAGATATATACATTTTTTCAATACTAATTCATAATATAGACTAAAGGTAAGTTGTAATAAAAAAGTTACAAATTAATTAAAACTGACTTACTCGTGTTAAGTTTTTAAGAACTCCGTTGAATTATGGCCTACATTAATTTATATTGTGAACTAATTGTATTACCTATATACTTACTAAAAGTATTATAATCACAGATAATATATCCAACTTACGAGATCTTGTAATATTTGACTGACGATGTTTCATCGTCTGTAGATAACAAACATCTATTCAAGATTTGAACTGTGATAGTTTATTACGTTGGCATACCTACCATACGTACGTGTATATTATCTTATCTAATGTCTGGAAAAACCAAGGTAAATACAAAATGTATAGAATGGTATATTTGTATTAATTTTTGGCAGGAAATGATGAATTATAAATATGTTGTGGCACTTATAAACCTGTGTGTGACGTAATAACTTCGATAAAGAAAATTCAAATAAAGGAATACTTTCAACTAAATTTTCTGTAAACAATAACATTTGACTTTATGTCTTTTGTAAGTTACATTTTGATCCTTTATTTGGTTCTAACACGATATGCCTTTATTATAATTTATTAATATCTGGTAGGTCGAATATGTTGAGAAATAAGTTACCACAATATAATTTCAACAAAAACACCGCTTAAAATAAACATTACCCAATATAGCCGAAAATCAATAAAATCTTAAATAAATTTAGATTGTTTGTAATAACTTCAGAGATGATAAATTTTATGGAAACTTTGAACTGATATTTGTTGATAAGATTTTCAAAGTAGATCGTTCCTAATGTTTACGCTCTATGAACAAGCGGTTCTATCTGGACACAATCAGTCGTAATCAATTCTAATTTTTATCTGGCTACATGTAACCAGTAACAGTTTTCTACTCCCTCTGGTATTAACCATAATAGTTTTATTTTACTACTATCTTCTACCGGTGGCTTTGCCTATGTTTTGTGCCAACGGAACTAGCTCCATATTTCCAAACTACACTACATCAAAGCGCCATCCAGCTTGTAGTGGTTTGTGTAAAAAAATGTTAATTTACCTATCTGTGGGCTCGATAAATATCGGAGCAAAAAGCATATCGCTTCACTATTAAAAAAAAAAAAACAGCGTCCATGAACTGTTGCATTTTTTGTCCATGGTTAATATTATAGAATTTCATAAGTGTGCTTATGTCAAAAATAAAATAAATGGTGGGAGGAAGTTTCGTGTTTTCGAATATCTTTAGTTTAATTCAATAATTATTATTACGAAAAAATATGGAATAAGGTGGACCGATGACCTAGTGAAGGTTGCAGGAATCCCCCTGATGCAGGTGGCGCAAAGCCGACCGTCGTGGAGATCTTTGATGAAAACCTATATTTAGCAGTGGACGTCTTTCGGTTGAATAGATTGAATAGCTTCATACAAAAAAAAAAACATTTTCCACGAAATTCATACAACATTGTTTTTATTTTTGTTCGTTTGCTTTTAACCTAAATTAAACAGGATTATGTACAATTAAGATAATCTCTCGGAGTAATGTACAAAAAAAAAGTACAGTGACCTTACATTGAAAGCATATAAAACGTTCCGCAAAGTTTCTGCTTACGTCAATGCCCATTTATTTCTGAACTCGTTTCGCTTAACCCAGATACGAACAGAGCTTTAACTCTCTCTTATCCAGGTTACGGTTATATTTTCACCTATTTCTTTTTTTTTTAACAAAACACATTTGTTTATGTAATAACACATTAGAATAGTTTATTATTATGAGATAAGAAATGTACTACTTAAATAAATAACTATTATTATATTAAGTACTGGCTGTATGCCCGTGTTTTATATGTTCTTCACTGTGTTTTTTTAAATATGGAACCCTAATTATTATCTTTAAAAAATGTCAGTACTAACATTAAGTAAATATATTTCTCATAAATTCAAGTACTTGCCTGTAAAACTGTACATTGAATCGGATTTTATTCATTTTATTATGAGTTTTTTACGCGGAACCCTAATTATTGTAAAACATTAAAAGTACCCTAAGTTACCCGGAGTTACTTCAGCTATCTACACAGACAGAAAAAAATATTAAAAATTGCATTTTTGGTATAGGTATCGTATATACATACATTCATATCTATTTTAAAAAATGTTGACATTACAGACACTTCAATTTTATTTATTAGTATGCGTGTGCGTTTTAGTCTTATTCTTTTTTTTTCAACGTGACTAAATGTTGTTTAAAAAAAAGTCCTTATATTTTTATCAATATAATACAAAAGATTGTAATAAATAAATGTAAACTTAATTTGTTCAGTTAGGTCGCTTTCGTTCTGAAGGTGCGTCATGTTCATTCTCTTCACAAAATGCATATCTGTTAAGAATTTCTTGATTTACTTCAGTGCCACGTGATTGATATATAAACAAACGCGATAGCATGAAAATTTTCATGTCCGCAATACCAGGGGGAAAAGTTCGTAGGGTCATGGTTTATCAATTTTCATTCGTGTATATACAGATAAAGAATTAACAAACAACATTTACACATGACAAAATCTTTGATTTTTGTTAAAATTATTTATATTTTATGTAATAATTGTTATAACAGCTCACTAACAATTATCATTATAACACCCATTCATGATTAGTGATTTATAAATATTGTTCGATTTGATTATATATTTTTATGTATGATTTATTACACTTCGAATGATAAGAGTGCTTCATATTTTCAGATGTTTTATAGCGTTATCAACATCGTACAAGTAAATCGATTCTTTAGAAACTACATACCTACTTGGCAAATAAAACCAACTTTATTATTACGCAATGATATCAGTGCCAACGAATGATTAAACAGTTGTTTTTCAATGGATATTGGTCGTTCATTTTGATATTAAATTAAATTAACGATTTTATTATAAAGTATAATGTTATAGCACATGATTTTCCATCTTGCTTTTAGAACTATTCCGTCTATTATGGAGAACCTAAGCGATTAAACATCGCATATACATATATAATATCACGCCTTTCTCCCATAGGGTAGGCAGAGACAACATCCTTTTTTAAATTTGGATATAATCCATTTACAGACTGTCTCTGTTGCGAATTCACACGGCGATCGAACAGAGACTACAGCCTACCTCCTGCTACAATCCTGATACACGTATTTCGATTCCTCCACCTTTAGAAGCGCTTTCATATACCCTCTTTGGTTACGGGTACTTTTTACCACGGCCTTCCTTGAGAATGTCCGTCTTTGCTCAGTCACCCTCGCCTTATAAATTTGTTTTAACTATCTTTTGTCTATCTTGTAGTGCCAGCTTTTATAGCGTCGCTAAAATAAATGTAAATATATTGATTGCCGGTTTGCAAACAATCATCACCAATGTAGCGCAATGACATCTATTATTGAATAGATAAATCAATTATAAATGCAAATAATAAATGTGCGCACGTTCACCTCCAGAACGTCGCGTCACTTTAGGCTTAGTCTTCTGAAAGCGATTGAAGCTGACAACATATATAAATTTAGTGCGATCTTAAACTTGCAATTTCATTCGTCCACCTCTGCCTAACAGAATAAGGGCTGAAGTTGGGTCAATTAAGATCCGATCAACTGAAAGATTAAATTTCTGAAGGTGACTTATAAGATTAACTCATAAGATTAATTCCCAAAGGATACGCCTCACACCCAGTGGCCTATTTGTAGTCGCGGACAAAGGCGAAGCATGAAGCGATTTCCCTCGTACTCCTCTATAATTTTCAAGTTTTTCGTTACAATACCTATATAGTTGCGTTTAAAAACATATTTTTTTAAAGACAGAAATTTTCTTTTGTTTTGTTCGACGATACGACTTATTGGAAATTATAATTCGATTGTTAACGGAATGAAAGCGATATCAATTGTTAGTAATCATTAAAAATGTTTCATCACGAAGCAAAAAATACTTACTCAGGTTGTAATAAAAAGGCAGCCGTGGGGACTGCCGACAGAACTAAGAATACATCTTCGATAACTTAATGCATATTCGTAAAAATTTAACAATTCGTTCACTAGAACGATCGTCATAATTTTAATATTAGAAGTAAAGACAAGTTGGCCGTCCCACGCTTTAGGCTAAGTAAGTCTAATAAAAGCTTTATAGGTAAAATAGTATTCGGTTTTACAATAAAATTCCAAGTAACATTACCGATTTACCTGACAATAAGTTCAAGTATTATGTCAAGCAAGTTTTAATCTCAAAAGGTTATTACAGGCTGGATCATTACGTGAACGATAGTGATGTCTGGAATTAACCCACATCTCTGTGCTTCCGCTAACATTAGTTAAGACTATGATTTGTATAGTTTTTTATATGAAAAAAAAAAACGATATGTATTATAATTTAAAAAAAAAGAACCAGATCGAGTTTCTTGCCGGTTCTTCTAGGCTGGGTTTTTTCCGAATCGGTGGTAGTGCTTTAGACGTTCATAAGCGCCTTCTTAGGGCCTAAATTGAATAAAGATGTTTTTGATTTTTATTTTGAACTGTAAACTCTAAACTTCAGAAAAAAACTGTTTTTTTTTTTATATTTTTGACATTTCGTGAGTTAATTGAAATTATTAACATAAGCTAACATTTAACATTTGTCTGATTTTTACATCTATTGCCGCTCCTAAGCATAATTATATACATTGTCATATAGTTTATTCCTTATCAAAACATACGAAATTCTATTACTTATATCTCAGCGCCAGCACTAAAACTAAATCTTATACCCACTTAACGTATTGTAGCATGTTGACGGCTGATGTCATTGGCAACGCGAATCTATAAGTGGTACCTCTATCGAGAACATTTCGCCTCAAAAAAATTCAATACTAAATTTCAACGAAACCGATACAGCCGATCTCTAAAGTATAGAAGAATCGGTCACTTAATAGGGTAAGAGTAGAATAAACATAAGGCATTGAAATATATACCTACGTATGCTAAAATTATTATATACGCAACAATACGTACGTTATTTTACTTCACATCAAACAAAACGTTATCTTCATATTGCATCAGGTGTGATCGAGGACACGACACGCTCGAACCTTGTATGTCATAAAAAAACAAATTCAATTTTATTTCATGGTTTCCACGAAAAAAATATTGAAAACTAAAATATTCTGAATTCGTTTTGTGTTTATCCTTGGACGAGAGAAGGTTCGTTAACCTCATCCAGTTTGTGCTATTACAAGTATCTGGAACGTTAGATGACGTAATTTGTGTTTTAACTCCATATTCCTGCACTGTCACCAGCGTGGGGAACCCTAATTCAGAACACATACAAACTCCCAATGAGGGTTTATGTCGATGAAACATTTACCATAAAAACACGTTCAAAGCTTTGTTCGTTGAAACGCGCGAAACATGTTTGCTAGTTCAATAATCATTGGGTAATTTGCCCAAATAATTATTGTACATGGTATAAGGCCGCGGGAATCCGCTGGATGCGGTTGCTGCAAGACCGGTCGTCGTGGAGTTCTTTGGGGAAGACCTATGTCCAGCAGTGGACGTCTTTCAGTTGAATGGATGGATGGTTTATTGTATGTTTTATATTTATTACAAGGGCCTTTGTTAGGTAGCGCTTAGAAAAAATATTTAGGTCAAAATTACATTATTTTGTAAAAGAAACAGTTATTAAAAAACCAATATATTTTTTTGGTTAAAGAATTAAATTTTATGAATAAATAAATACATATAATTAATTACTAACAATAATCTGTATTTATTTTTTGTAAAATTCTATACCTACTACATAAATCTAAAATAATGTAGCCGTTTTTTATAAACCAAAGAATACTAGAATCTGTTTTAACATTACTATTATTATGATGTCTGTGGTATTTTTGGATTATACAATCTATTTACAGTTCCATTGGTTTCAAGTGACATGTATTACTTACATTATATTACAATGAAGGTCGACGAATAAATAGTAATAATGTCGAGGGAACGAGAATGAATCCCTCCGATGACGCGACGGGAGCAGCCGAATGGCTTTCCCGACATTTATCGCAACGTATTGAATTCTTTTTTTTTTTTCTTTTTAACGTGGGGTAACGCATCCCCTTCACACGCGGAAGAGAGGATATATGGGAGTCATCCGTATTGAATCCCTAGTGAGGTTAAATGGTCCAATATATTTCAGAGTTTATTCTGTCTTATAGTACGAAGACACCGGTGACATTCCAACGTCCGAATTATTGATATTTGATTCACCTTGCATATATTAGTAATAGAAATATTCGTCCGATGGGCTAAAAGGCTTTGAGACATTTCTCAGTGCCGCCTATTTTGAAGTTTAACCTTTAAACCTCTCGCCAAATACCAATAGGTGTGTTCCGGCAGCATCACTTGAGAATTAGTACCTAGGCTTTGTGTGTTTACCATCCTAGATCACATCTACACTTAACATCAGGTGTGATTATGGTCTAAGCACTGAGCATATCATATCATGTAAAAAAATAAAAAAAGTTCAAGCTTGTGTCAACCATAGCAAGACAATGGCAATCCTTCTAGAATATTCCATGGGATTCTCGTGGCACCTCAGAATAAAACGCTTCGTGCCATTATTTTCAATTGATTCCACTTATTTATTTATTTGTTGGAAGACCAACAGCTATATCTTACATTAGTTAGTTACAGCTACATTAGAAACAAAAAGCCATTTACAGGTCCTCGCCGTTAAGTAACAAATGAAAAAATCAAGTGGTTTGCTATTACATTACAACATATAACTACATGAACCTAATATTAAAAATAAAAAAAAACAAATACACAATAACCAAACTATATTACGTAAAACGTCACCAAAATCACACAATATAGAGTCCACCCAAAATAACACAAGTTATTGAATGAAAAATAACAACAACTACATGACAGTCTGAGGTGCCGCCAAAAGCCCTACAGTTTGCAAGTTTAGGATGAGTAGTCTTTGTTTTAAATTTATCACGGCTATAAATAAAAGTTTTTTAGGCCTAACTTTCTATACTTCTTCAATGTTCTAACAAAATGACGGTTTTTTTATTAGAAAATTCGATGAATTTTTTGTGTCATGTCCACAAACTATATCATTTAAAACTCCGACAAAAAGACCAAATTTTGTAGGGATAAATTCAGCTAGTTAATTGCAAGCTACTACAAGACAGACCAAAATCGTACTAAAAACTCTGTGATGTAAAGTGTGTTGTTTGCTACTGATAGAGCATGAAGTACCACTGGGGTCATTCAAGTATCACGTAAACAAAATGATAGACATTGTTGACCCAAATCCCTCTGCATGTAAGCAAAGCTTTTCTTACCCCTCCTCCCAGGATTACGCAAACATTGGCATCATTTTAAAAAAAAAACGAAAAATAATAAGTAAGTATTCCTCACGTAATTACTCTTCAGACCACCTGTCATGAAAAATAAACAAATCACAGATCCTCTGCCCCCGGCTGTTGCTTACAGAATACTTAAAATGACCCACTGTGTCACGCAAGAAGGAAATGTATGAGCTTCCCTAATTGAAGATCGAAGCAAGTCTTAGTCCACTGCCCGGTTAGCTAAATATTGAAATTGATGTCTGTAATTTGCATGATAGCAGTGACGTAGCTAGGGAGAGGGCCGTTGGTCGTAATCTGCCCACTGTGTCACCGGTTTAGAGGTGAGATCTGATCGTGAATCACAAAAAATACACAACAAAAAACCTAAACTATACATCAGTGAATCGCAGAAATGCCACTCGTAAAAATGTTATAATATGTAGGAATAATATGTATGTAGGAATGGAAGGCACGTAAGACTGAGTAGGGGAATGCAGTCTGAACGAATGGATTATGGATAAAAATAAAGGAAGAGCGTAAATGGCGAACCGTTAATGTGTCAGGGGCAATTTGTAAAAGAAATAATAAAGACGTAATTCAGAAATATTGTGTTGAATCACTACCCGTATCCTACATGTATAGGGGCAAAGATAGTCCCATTTGGAACTATTCCTTTGATTTATTAAGAACACCGATTAAGGTATGAAAGCTGTTGGGCGTAAAACTATTATCCATTATAACACTTTTGATTCTTGGAGCGAGACCACAATATCTGCACCAGGTACCACTCATGCTACCTACGCCACTGTATAAAAGATTATTTGACTAATTTCCATCTAAACGATCTTCAACCATATCATGACTTAACATCAGAGAAGATTCACTTTCTAAGATTCTATTCATGAGAGAAAATTTTAAAATCTTTTACAATATAACAAAACATCAAAAGGATATTTTAAAACAAACCTATCAACAGATTATACAGCTTAATCTCTAACAAAACGTTTTCCTTTGATATATAGATATAAGGTTAATATTGACTCTTACGTAAATACAAGTGGGATATGTGTCTATATACATATTATAATTTACAGGGTTCGACAAACTCGCACCAGAGAAATGGATTATCGAGTCGTAAATGATAAATTTGGGAATACGTTTCAACGTGACTGTCCGAACGTTGGACAAGGCACGTAGCCTTTTGCTAATGACAAATGATAATATTTTTGGCTTACTACAGACTACTATTAAAGCAGAATGACATATTTGTTTTCCAATTTTGTAAGCGACATTGATAGAATAATTGCCAAGCTAAAGTGGCACTGGGTTGAGCATATTGCTCGTGGAACCGATCCTTGATGGGCCTACAAATTCTCAAATGGCTACCGCGTAACGGAAGATAGGTAAGGTGTACCCACAAGATGTACCGACGACCTGGTGAAAGTCGTTGGAATCCGCTGGATGGGGGTGGCACAAGACCGAACATCGTGGACATCTTTGAGGAAGGACTATGTCCAGCAATGAGCACCTTTCGGTTTATATTATTATGATTTTTAGTAGTATAATATCGTTATCAGCGAAAATTGCAGTTATTTGTAAAAATCAACGGGATTTTACCGTCAATATTCAAAAGTAAATATTTTGACACTAATTTAAAGGTCATACAGCGTAACACTTACAACACAAACAACAAATATGTTAATAACAGTCATAAAATTAAATGCTTTCCATTTATCGGGATTAAAGACTGCTTGTTGCACTGTTGTTTTTTTATAATGATGTATTCGAAACACAAGTACTATGTTTTAATTTTTGTTTTTTTGGTACTAAACTATGATTTTATTCAATACTATATGTGTACCCGTGGCTGCGCCCGCATTTCATTTGTTCGGAACTACGTTTTAGTTTTTTTTAACGAAACCCTAATTCTTTACCCAGAACTTTTTAGTACTAAGATAAAGTAAAAATATTTCTCATAAATTCAAATCGTAAATCTAACTGGAGTCTAATTTATTTATGCGAAACCCTAATTATTCTCGATAAAATTGATTGATATTACGAACATACACTTTGTTTTATTTATTAGTATGGAAGTATAGATATGCTAGCGGATCCACTCGCAAGTATGCAGTGGTTTAATTAAAGGTTAATGTACGAGGTATTGCAAAGTTGCTAGGGACGTTCGGCAAATTTTGTACCAACACATACCCCAGAGCAAATAATTAAAGTTCCGTATAAAAAATTAAAAGTTATGGATTTATTAACAAAATACGATTCAATAGACAGCGCCATCAAAACATACATTTCCAAAGATTATTTAAAAACTTGACTACGTAGTGAAGAATATGTGAAACCCAGAGCTGCAGGCACAGAGCTAGTCTAACAATAAAACTGAAAATGGAGTACGATACTTACACTTGTTACTTGTTGATGGGCTCCTGTTTCCGCAACTAGACACATCGGCGGTCCGTTGTGCGTGCAGGATCAGCCAGCTACTCGAGCAAACCCAGCTCCTTCCAGAAACGCAGAAGTCTCCTGGGGCAATCACAGGCTTCCTGGAGCGACCTCATTTGCTTGAGGGTTTCTGCCCGCTGGTTGACTACTCCCGTGCATTCCAGAATCACGTGGGTCGTAGTCTCTTCTTCTTCTTCCAGACATCCCCTAAACATGGAGCTATCTGTCAGACCTATTGTAAATAAATGTTTATTAGGTGAGCAATTTGCCGTCATTACACACACTACTAGGCGATGGATGTATAGATGGATGGAGTACGATAATTTCATACAGTTTTTATTTCTCATTTCAATAATTAAACTGACAATTTTGATTATTTAAAACTGTACCCAATAACATTAAAATGATTTCATCTTTAATAATTCATTACTAAAGTGTTAACTAACCAAACAGTCGTAAAATACGTTACATACGTTATTTTCAATCGGCACTCTGATCTTTTCCAGTTTTTTTTTTATTATTAGTTCGAATTTATAACTTTTCATTACGTGTAAGTACATTAAAATTTTACGATCAATGTTTCAATCTGAATTTTAACATAATTTTTACTATGTAATTTTATTACTTTCCAATGAAGTGTTATAAATTAATTTAAAGCTTAGATTAGGATTATAAATATACTTGGTTGTATTCGAAGCTCCAGTCTCTTGGACTATTTTTTATATAAAAGTTACACATCGAAATTCAACTATATTGAGTATAGGAAATTTGATGAATAAAAAAAAAGTAACTGTTCCCAATTTTTTTTTTAAATTTATTATTAATAGTACAGTTGTTATTATTGGAGAAGAGAATGGTGCAGAATGTTAACCTATTTATACTATATAGACTTGATTGAGATTACCATGCACCGGTCACAGTAACTTATTTTGGCTTTCGGTAACAGATGCCGTGAGGCTTTGCACCTTTTTTATATTAAATAAAAAAAAATGTAGGGATTAGCTAGGATTAAAATTCCGCGGGAAGTTTTACACACAGGTAACGACCAAGCTGAGGTTCGTACCACTTTAGTAACCCTTGTGCTACTTACCTTTTGCGGCTGAGTGCCTTTAGCACTTGCCAACAAAGTTCGGTGAAGCCGTAAAAGCCTTTCCGGTCAACAGCATTAGATAGATAAAAAATAATTTGCAGATCATTATGACAACTGCGTTTAGTGTTAGATCTTCTATCTCCCTATGTTGGTTCCTCACTGTATCTATATTGTACTATGCTCTAGTAAAATGTAGTCTTTTTATACTAAAATCACAACCACACTTTCACCTGTTGTTAAGTGACGATGGAGGCTAAGATGGTAAATACGCTAAGCCTAGAAGTACTGGGTCTTAAATGATGCTGCCAAAACATCTCTTGAAGTGTTAAATTTTCAAACCTTAACGTGTTATGTTATAATCGCGTAATGAACTCATTAATATCTTTTCCTAAACTAAAAGTTCCGTCTCATTACAGAATATATCAATTACAGAATAGTATTTTTACGCTATATAGGCAGTGCTTTGACCACAATCTCATCCGATGTTAAGAGATGATGTAGTCCGGGATGGTAATCACATTAAGACCAGATGTACTGGTTCTCAAGTGACGCTGTGGAAACACACCTATTGGTATTTGGCGACAGGTTTTCAAACTTGATGGTTGTAGCTACCCAGGTGGACATTATTAGAAAATGCCCTACCACCATGCTATGGTCTCTTTCTTTACCGAAAGCTCAAGCTAATTTTAGAATTGGATATGTGAATTCAAACCTAAGTCCCTCGACGTGGTAACCGACGACGCTATCACAAAGCTATTAGAATATACGTTGTAATAACATAAAATTATGATAAAATAAAGAAACCCATTTGAGGGACATCCTGTGATAATCATTCATGAATTTGACCTGAATATTGGCGATCGATAAACATCAGTGCGCCCATGAACTGAATGAATAAAAAATTACACTAGAAATAACTTTACCCAGCACAGCAGGCTCGTTTATTACTGAATCTAATAAAGCTTTACGGCCATAAGTAGGTACATATTTAAATTTTTTCTTTCGTTTTTTTGAAGTGAAATCTTTTTTAGCGGCGTTGAGCGATTTTACGATTCTACAAATTATATGTTTTTTTCCTCTACGTTTTTTGTTTGCTACGTTGCTTTTTTGTTTTTATTTGTCGTATTTGTTTGGCATTTTTCTAATTTTCGTAGATTTTCTATAATAATAATTTTATTTTAAAAAAAAGTATGACGGTAGTGATATAGATGAGGAATATATATACAGGGGAAACCGTTTGTATAAATATAATAAACACCGCCCGCATACCATCTTGACAGATAAAACTTGAGTATCCTCGTACTTATGTATATATTTTAAACGTCTCAAATAGACAAATAGAACGCTTCTGAATTGTTAAATCAATTAACTTCAATGTAACCAATGAACTTTATATATTGAAGCGCAATTAAAAATGAAGTTACTTCCAAATATATTTAATTTTCTATAAAAATAAAGAGGTTTTACAGTAATCAATAACAAGTCAATTGGCTCGTGTGTTCACTGAAATACTTGCCTTGAATAAATTGCACGTTAGAGGTTCATCGTCCACATGATACTCATCAAATTCTACAGTACGTAAAAGCTGAGTCACGATGACCGTTGCGCCAATGTCTTAATTATATTGTGGTACAATTTTATGATGGGTTTTTATAGTCTGTATAAACCCCAGCTTAGATGTCAAATAGCTTCATTAAATCCATGTGGAACAATTATACTAAACGTAAAACCTAATTTTTAACATTATAACTATGGTATTTCTCAGAAATGTCAGTAAAAATATATGATAATTGATAAACATTGACTAGGAATATTAGCGGAATTTCTGTCATTTTTGCAACTTTTTTCATCATCTTCAACTCTATATTATGTAATATTTCCAGTATTTTATGAGAAATAGTTTAGTTGATGTCTATAAATGAAGTGTATTTGAAATAATAACACAATATAAGTATTCTGTGTAGTCACAGAAGAAGAAGATTCAGCAGTAACTGCTCCATGAAAAAATGTGGCATGATGACCGCAATTTTGCTAGACCATTGTACGATTAATATAAAATCGAAAAACTATTATACCTAGTACAACAGTAAACAGTAAGTAACTAATAATAAAATAATTTAATATGTATTAAAACACTCTCGCTTTATTATTAAATTCTCGCAAAATATATTAAAAGTCTAACATTTCCACGTTTTTATAATGGAATATCAGAACGTTTACTTTAACAGATAGAACTCAAGTGTACGCGTGTCGGCTCTACAGATACTTATATAGTACTTCCATGCGATCTGACATTTGACAAGTGAGCCAGGCCCCACGGAAATACATCTTTGATACTACCGGAAGTAGACGGATATCGTAAGGCGCCGCAGGAAGTACGATGAAAATATTGCTAACATATGTTTAATTGTTTATAACCTGTTCTTTTAATGATATATTAGATTCTTTTAATATGTCGATTACCCACAAAAATGAGACAATAAGAAAACAATGGAAAGCTGGCGTAAACGCCAGGTTAGTGCTCAAGGGGTTCAGTAAAATATATAAAATAAAGTATATAACGGATAAAATATATAAAATATCACTATATACCTTCCACAATCGAAAATAGGTTTCAAGATAAAAGTAATAACGAAAATGTAGGACATACAGGATCGATAAAACTGATTATGATTGGTTGTAAACAAAAAGCCCGTGAATAATAGCACAGCGGTAGACATTGTGTATGTACCTCTATTACATTTTCCTACAATGTGTGATGACAAAGCAATATTCATAGCTTATTACATGACCTGGTTTCGGTTGGTTTACCACATGCCCTGCTCGTCAATGTAGGATTTTAGGCGAAAGTTAATTGACTTATTTACCTATTAAGGGCAAAAATAATTGCCAACTTGGTCGATATTTTTATAGTTACTCTTTGAAGAAAATACAATATCCGTTTTGATAGGTGAGTGTAATAATTACTCAGATAATTTACTAATGATGTTTTTTTTTTTATTTTCTATAGATAATATGTCGTAACAAGTTATTACGGATATTAATTATACTTAGTAAATAATAGTAATTCTAATATCAATATACCTATGCCATTAATGTATCTAATATTAATTAGATGGGAGTGATTAGTAATGGTCGCTTACAATGGGTCTAATTAGAAAGTTTAAAGTTACTCGAAGGGCAATGGAGAGAGCTATTCTCGAGTCTCCCTGCGAGATCGAATCAGAAATGTGGAGATCCGTAGAAGAACCAAAGTAACCGACATTGCCCGAAAAATTGCCAAACAGAAGTGGCAATGGGCTGGAGACATTGCTCGTAGAACCAATGCCCGATAGGGCCAACGGGTTTTTGAAGGGCTGCCGTATACCGTAAGACGCAACGTGGATAGGCGCCACAAAGTGGACCAACATGGTAAAGGTCGCGGGAGCCAGCTGGATGTGGGTGGAGATATTTGGGGAGACCCATATCCAGCAGTGCACGTCTTTCGGTTGAATGGAGTAATTGGATATAGAGGACTGAGGTATAGAATTCAATTGTATGCTTTATATTGTCTAAGAGTGTACCAGTTCATAGATACTGAATTTATATGTGTTACGAATGCTTGCTGATTATGATGCAGCAAGTCGGACCATTTTTGGCAATGGGGTCACTTAGCGTATAAAACTAGTACGATTTCTAAGTACCTTAGAAGAACTACTTACCTACCTAGTTTGAATACGATTTTTAACATAATAATTATCAAAATCTTTAAAGATCGATAGTCACTCCTAATTTTTCGTGGTAAATTAACTCATTTTTCCCCTATAATAAAATGTTGGTAAATAGGGAAAATATTTTTTTTGTTAAACTTACAGAAAGTCTAAACGATCTTTTTCATGTTTATAATATAATATAGAATATCCCATAAGTATGTACTTCGAATAAATTGACGCACTTCGTCTGACACTGATAAAATATTGGATGATGTAATTTCATTCATTATTTTTTCGATGACGCAATAGAAATGCTGTTTTTACTTTGATAGATATTTATTTTAGTTAATATCAATAATGTTCCTGTTTTATTTATTGTATACAATGAATTTTCTTTCTTAGTATTATTATAGATTTGCCTTCATCGAAAACAGGATTGGTTAACACTCCGATATTTTTTTAACTTGAGCGATAGCTATTATGTAGGAATGTTACCATTAGAAAATATCCAACTATCATGGGGCTTATACTTTGCATATGACACGGGGATCGGGGATGTCTAATTGATGATTACGTAGGCAACATTTACTTTTCTTACCTAATTATTCCAATGCTTCCGCAATCCCTGGGGGGATGGGATCTCGAGACCTTTGCTTACTGTTGCTAATAAGTAGGTGGGAAAGAGGAGGGTTGTTTTCAAAAATGTTCAAAAATTTACTCACGTTACTTAATTCTTGAACAGCCCCATGTTTTATCACAAACTTTTTCTTAGAATTAATGTCGACCCAAGATGTGTCTCGTTTCTCAACTGGGAAGGCTCTTGACGTCTCCGCCAGCGCGATACAATGACACTGCCCATGCTTTGAGCATTACACGCACAACACTGCATACACACTCCTGCACACAACACGCAGGTACATAGGTCCTGTAAGGAACCTTTTTTTATGTTAAATAAAAAGATGTAGGGATAGCTGGGACACAATTTGCGAGAGAGTTTGCAAGCTCAGGTGACGGCCAAGCCGAGGTTCGTACCATTTTGGTAACCCTTGTGATAGTCACCTTTTGCGGCTGAGTGCCTTCAGCACTCGCCCCCAAAGTTCGGTGAAGCTGTTAAGGCCCTTCCGGTCAACAGCATTAGCTAGGTTAAAAAAAAAAAACAAAAAAAAAAAAAGAATTAATGTCAAATTTGAACTCACATCAATCAACGGATATCTGGGCATATTTAATAATCGCCTGAAATATAGTTTTATAAACTTTTTTTTGTTTCCATTTTATTAATTTTACTCTACCTTTTTATATTATGAATGCTTTTAATATATGTATATATTACATTTTGTACCACATTAGATTAATAGCTAGCTGACCCGTCGAACTTCGTACTGCGTAGTAATCAAAATGATGCGTTATTAACTCAATTAAGTTTTTCTTCCGATTCGCATGGAAACTTCTCGAATCCGAGAGACGGAGAAAAAATTTAATTAATCAGTTATAGAGATATCATCCCATAAGCTGTTCCATACTAACTATACGAAAACATGACTATTACTATTACATTGTATCTCGGTCCTTGTATTGTTCGTTATTATTATAGTGTTTATATGTAGTTATTCTACTATTCGGAATAAGGTCATAAAAATAGGTCCAACCCTACCTTGTTTTGCCCTAGCTGGTGCTCGCGGCTCCTACCCGCGTTTCATATGATTTCACTGCCTACCTAAAAAAAACAAACGAATAAAGAAAAAAGTGAGGTTTTTGTTTTTATTAGCGGAAATAATGTAAATTGAATGAGAAACGGTCAATGGAACCCAAAAAATAAATAGCCTATAACCATCAACGAAAAAAATCACGTCGAATGGTAGTAGTCGCATCTCGATATGTTCAGTAGCTTTGAGATGATGGTGCCTCAAATCAACCCCTTTTATATACACATATTCTCGTAGATGCTTACTAGCTATTCCCGCGGCTAATATAATTCTTAAATAATCATTGGAAAAGAATTAACCCAGTTTTTTTGTAAGGTCCAAAATTATATACTAAGAGAAAACAATAATATTTTTTATAAATTTAAACACTTTCCGGTATAACTATGCAATAAATCAAATTTCGTTCGAAATTTCATAAATTTTCATTATTTAAATCACGCGGAACATTAATTATCTCCTTAAAATAAAAGTAGCCTAAGTTACGCCTCTCAACTTCAACTGTCTTTTAAAAAGATCGGTCCAGCCATTCCGGAGACAGACAATTTTTTCTAAAATTATAAGTATAAGATAAACATTAATATGCAGATAATAAAGAGTTGTTATTTTGTTATATTACAAACAGACACTTCAATTTTATTTATCTGTATAAATATAGATTAAATACTACATTTTCACATAATACCTACACAATTTTTTGCACGAAAAAAACAACATCACGCGGTCGTCCCGTGCTGCTTAGTAAACAAAATTATCATAATATATATTCCGTGACCGCAGACCGCTATTACATACAAACGTGATTTTATACTTCTAGCTAGTGTCAAAGAACTATCTACAATCTATACCTTTATTAATTTAAAAATATTAATATATCTTTAGGTAAAAACCACTTAAACTAAACAACTTACGCAACCTACCTATAAAGCAGTGGTTGTCAAATTACGGCCCTAGTCAGGTGTACTTCTGCGGCTCGTTACGTAGCAACCCTTTCCCCTCTCTTCCCAGCTCTTTGGTTGATATTATTATGAAATGTAATAAGGCAAGGTCCAAACAAAATGATCAGAAAAATATTGGATTCAATATTCGCATTTGAAGCTAATGCATTTGAACACAATAGTAAAAAATACACAAACATACACAACTGATAGTACATTAAAACGAAAAATATTAATGAGCTATCATTTTTTAATGTACATTATGTATTCACATTCATTCCAATCTATACTAATAAATAAAATTGAAGTGTCTGTTGTTTCTAATGTCAAAATTATTTTGTTCTACTAAATAGATATGAATGTATATACGATACGTACACCAAAAATACAATTTTTAAAATTTTTTACTGCCTGTCTGCTTATAATGGTTAATCTCCGGAACGGCTGTACGGATTTTGACGGGACCTGTTTTTGGTAGATAGCTGAAGTTACTCCGGGTAACTAAGGGTACTTTTAATTTTTGATAATAATTAGGGTCCCGTATAAAAAAATTAAAACGCAGTGAAAAATACATGAAACGCGGTCGCAGTTGCGGGCAGGCGGCTGGTCTTAAATATACGTGTTTTATAAAAAAAATAATACATAATTTGTTTTAGAGAGTAAATAAAGAAAATACTCAATTATATGTTACGCCATCTTGTTTACATGTTCTTTAATATACACAAAACTGTCATAGACTAAGATAGGTACCTCTTTGGAACTCATTACGTAATTTTAACACCAATATTTGAAATTATAGCACTTGTTATTAGTGATTCATTCCATTTAAATCCAAATCAATCATTTTGATTAGTACCAATCCTTATAATGATGTCACATTTAGCAAAAGTACGAATTAATTTCAATAAAACTTCCAGAAAATATGATGACGAACAAAAATTTTAAGAAACGTCGTTCTACATACAATACTCACTGGTTTGATCTGATTCATTAATTAAGCCAATGAAGATCCTATATCTGAGTTAGTCCACACTAGTTCACTCTGGATTGTCATTTTGCAGACTGATGTTTATTTTATTACCACATTGGTTTCAGCTAATTATAATTCGTAGTAATTAGTAATTTCGTCTTTTAATATATTAAAAGACTTTTTGGAGGGATCCTAACCTGTCATGTGATAGGTTTTATTAATATGTATTAACTTATGTTTGTTTTCCTGTGTGCTAAGCGTGGTATTCAATAAAGAATATAATGAAGATAGCAAAAGTAGATTAATAAAGTAATAATTTATTTACTTTTTAGTGCATTTTTTTTATAGTATATTCTTTAGATGTCGGTTTTATTTGTAATTTAAAAAGTTTTGTTACAGATCCTTAACTAGATTTAGTAGAACGTGGTAACGCTGAGTATGCTAGAGCATTTTAGTAAAAAATTGTAAATTGAATAAATATATTAAATAATTAGAGTTCCGCCGTATAAAAAATTAAAAGTCTTAATATTATGAACAAAATACGATTCAATGGATATCAGCATGAAAACATTACTTTACAATGATTATTTATAAAGTATAATATGCAGTGAAGAGTAAAAAAAATTCAGCTAGTCTCTAAAATATATCCTATGATACTCGGTGATAGCGAGCTTTCTACGGGTAATTTTTTATATAGCTTAATATGTTTTTAAGTTTATAAATAACAGACAAAAAATCAATTTCACCTCTTCATATAATAGTATAAATATAGAAAAATAAAATAAATTACAAGTTACTCTTGTGCAAACTTCAAAAACACGTTCTTACGTCGACACAGAATGTCTTTCAAAGGTTGATTGATTATAGTGTAAATCGTGATGTTCCAAGTAAACAGCATTCGATTATGCACTTAATCAAAAATACTCGAAGCCTTTCCTGATAATAATTGCCAGAATTTAAAGCGTGACATCACTATCGACATGCGGTAAACATCTCGCGGATTCAAAATACGAATATCCGCAGCGTGAGTTACCTCACGTAGATTTTCAATTACCGTTACGTATATCTATACCTTAGTAAAATTACCAGAATATCCATGCATTACTCTATCTAGTTAACTTCATTACGTAACGTGTGTTTAATGTACGCATGTCAACAAAAGCAACACTCTCTATACGCAGTTTTTTTTTTTTTATTCTTTTATTTATTATTAACTATCTAGTCACATCTGTGTGCCCGTGGCTCCGTTCGCGTTTCATATATTCCCCACTGCGTAATATAGTTTTTAAATAATCAGTGGAAAATAATCTTTTTATGATACTGTCCATAGAATCGTATTTTTAACTTTTTTTATGCGTAGCCCTAATTATTTTCGAAAAATAAAATTAGCCTCAGCTACGCGGAGTCACTTCATCTATCTGCCACAGTCTCGTCAAAAACGGTACAGCCGTTTCGGAGATTAGCGGGAATAAACAGACGGACAGATAACAATTTAAAAAATCGTGTTTTTGGTATAAGTAACGTATATACATTCATATATATTTAATAAAAACTTGTTATTAATACTTAAAACATACTACAATTTTATTTATTAGTATAAATATGTGGTATGGGCTCATCCGATTATAACTTTGGAAATTTTTAAACATTTTTGACCCCTGCCCCCTTGTCAGCAATAGTTTACGTAAGCACTGGTTAAATTTTGAAAAGAAACACGAAAGTTAATAATAAATATTGCTTACGTAATCACCATTCAAACTCTCCCGCCCCCTCGTCCCTCATGCCATCAAAAATAAACAAAGCATATACACCGAGTCCCCCTTAATGCGTACGTAACACGTAAACGGCTCCTATAATTCTAAATACATGTGTCGGGTCGATACTAGTTTTCAACATTCTGTAACATAAAGAAACATCAACTAAATTTACACAAGGAAATATTTATTTGAAAAAAACATTCAAATATTTTTCATAATGCTCCGTGACGTAATGTATATTCGTGTGTATTTGAATAGTATAATTTTCTCCTAACAAATTATTATTGTAAATTGAAAGGTGCAAAGTAATAAATAACGCACGTCACTCGATCACGATCCCCGATAGATCAAAGATTTATTTTTATTACATTTACAAACTGTTTAATGTAGCTTTTTATGCCTTGCTTACGTATGCAAGCAGTTAGACTATAGGGTTGCCTCATCATCATAATCATCATTCTCATGCCCTGTTCCCAACTTACTTGGCATCGGCGCAGTATGTTTTCTTCTTCCATACGTCCCTGTCAGCCGTCATCTCTTCATTCGCTTCTTTTTATTTCATATAATTTCTTACACACTTCATCCACACATTCTTTGGCCTGCCTCTACTTTTCCATCTTTCCACATTCATACTCATTACTATTTTACCCACATGCGCTTCCTCTGTTCTTATAACATGTCCACACCACGACAAACGAGAAGCTTTCAACTTTTCTGCCACTGGCACGACTTTCAAAATCCCTCTAATATTTATAGGCTATAACTATAGGGTTGCCTCAGTAGATCATAAAAAGATAATAAAAAAACTAATCGATCAAGGTCTAATCTACGAGTGTATTTCGATACTAAAATTAGCTGTGATAACGAGAGTATATTATACCTGAAAGATTAATGTTATGCATACATTAGTTTGTAACAACGATAATTTTTTTGTTTCATTTATTCCTTTCTAAGGGACCGTGAAGCCCAATATGACGTTAGAAACACTGACAAAATTGCCGCCATTTGTTGAAACTTTCTTTCCAAAAGAGTTGTTGGGAAATTTTAGAACTCACGCTCCGTGTCATTGTTTTCAATATACTTCATTTGTGCAATTGTTTCCAATTCACTTAGGATCGGCGCAGTATATTTTCTTCTTGTAAAGGGATCCTCTTCCCACTCCCTCTGCTGCCTCCTTCTGTAGCTTGACTTACTCACAGAAGGAGGCCACCGTACTCCAGACACTGTCTCTGCCGAACATGGCTTCCACCACGCTCAGCAAGATCTTGCCCCACCTCAGCCATCACAGCGCGGCGCTGCTCGATCCACGCAACACACTCTGAGAGTTATGTTATTACCCACTTACCCGTTATAAGACACTACGTAATAAAAATGAAAAATGATAATTTATATGTCATTTATGTAAATGAAAGTTGAAACACCTCATAAAATTTGCCCAGTTTTTACTTGTTACATATTTAAACAGAACAACGGACGTTAATAAAAATATAGCATTTTCCCTTATATTATACTACTATATTTATTGTTTTACTATTATTATTCCATCCTTCGATCCATTCAACCGTAAAGACGTCTACTACTGGACATAGGTATCCCCCAAAGACAAGGGGGGTAATTGCAATAATCGCCACGCTTGGCAGGCGGGTTGGCAAATGCAGTAGATGTTTGTGGTGCTCAGAGAATGTTGCTGCCCATCCCCTGGTTTAACTCTTAGTCGCCTTTTACGACACCCACGGGAACGATATGGGGTTGTACGATTCTTAAGCCGGCACCATACGATACACTTTTATTATTATATTATATATATATTATTATACTAGCTATGTCCCCCCCCGCGGCTGCGCGCGTGTTTCATATAAATTTTCACTGCGTAATATAGTCTTTAATTTTTTATACGGAACCCTAATTATTTTCGAAAATCAAAAGTATCCTAAGTTAAACGGAGTAACTTCAGCTATTTACCAAAATCCATAATCCCGTCAAAATCAGGCCTGCCGTTCCGAAAATTACCCGGAACAAAACGACAGACCGACATTAATTTATTTTAGCATTACAAACAGACACTTCAATTTTGTTTATTATAGTATAGACTAAGTGAGCAAATCGTTGAGTTATTATAACTAAAACCACTCTTCATATTAATTCTCCATCATTTTTAAGTACAACATTTTATGTTGTAAAATGTTAACACATAAAATTCAGAATATCTTTATTTCATTTAGACCCTAAGAAATAGCTCATGAACGTCAAAATTAACCACCAACAAACTACTACTGGTTCGGAAAACACCCAGTCGAGAAGAGGCGGTAAGAAACTTCTTCTCGTTTCTTCTTTTTTTATATATAATGCGGTTAACATACGTACAGACCCGACCGTGGCATAGTACGGCGGGCGGCCGAGGTTATCAGTCGTCTAAGTAGGGAAGAGAATATTTTCCGAAAAAGATCGATTCACAAAAACTCTAGTTCCAAAAGATCGATCTTTCTAATAAAATATCGATTATTGTGTCCTTTTTGTTTTCTGTGATATGATGATTATCTGTAAATAAGCAAAAATAAAACAGTTCAGTATCATTTTTCCTTAGTAGCTTAGGTATTCTTTTTTTTATTGAAGACCTTTAGTGATGTTAATAAAAATAATTGGAAACAGTTTTTGCAATAAATGATGATTCTAATCTCGGCCACTGAAAGAATATTATTTACGAATAAAAAGTCAAATAAAACAAGTCGAGTCAAAAGATTGATCTCTAGGGCCTCGATGTTTTGTGAATCGATTCGAAAAAATCGAACATTTGGAAAAATCTAATTTCCATCCCTACTTAGGTGACTAATGACATCGGCCGCTCGCCATGCCATGTCCGTGGTCCGGTCTGTACGTGTGTTAACAGCTTAAACGCGAATATATATATTTTATATAACATATTACATGTAGGTTATGTCAAGTCTGAAATTTTTTTTCTTTGGTTAGCTGACTAAATATTTGTTTTCGCGTAAACAAAACTTCAGATACATCTTATAAGATATAACTTAAACAAAGATATTAATAATACATTACTAGCCCTACATATAGAAAACGTGAGTAATCAGAAGTAATTGAAAGGCAATATTAATAAAAAGAGTCGTATATTATAAATTCGAATCAGTATTGAGTTTCTTTGAGATAGTCTATACATACGATAGACTAACAGGTCGAATGAATGACAAGAACAAACATTTCGGCTTGGATATTCGCCAAGACACCCACCAAGCTCCATTTGCTTTATTAACTATATTTCCGCACGTATAATTTCTTAATATAGGTACATAATTCTATGATCATCTACTATATTTAAGTAAAAGTTTCATTAAATTTATTCTTGAAGATACCCTGACTATTTCTACCTGGTAAATACAATCAAAAGCATATTGTTATAGGTAAAGATAAAACTGTTCTTATTATAGGAATATTTTACTCCTCTTTTTGTCAACTGATTGTTTTGCTCATTAAATAAATACATTCATAAAATTTTCATATTTTTACAAAGTTTTTATAAAAACATAATAAAATAAAGTGTAATAGAACAAGAGATAAGAAATAGAATAAGATTGTAAAATAGAAATAAGATAAAACAATAAAGCCACAAAAAAGTAAACAAAATTTGGATTATGTTTGAGATGTAAGGGGACTAAATAATAAAAACCAACTAAACATACCTTTCTCTATCGTCCTCACAGCGTCGTCTACTACACCACAGCGTTCCCTTATCACACTATTCCTAATTTTCTCAATCATCTTCACTCCAGCTATACTTCTCATCTCCACATCGTTAATCTTACTTTCGTGCTTTTTTTGCCAAACCCAGCACTCGTTGCTATTCCCAAGTGCAGGAACCAGAACTCCTCGGTGCACAGCCAAACGCGCCTTTTCAGTTACTTTCTGGCTGCAGATGAAGTTACGCAAGGCCCAATTCACTCTATTCCCTAACTTGAACACAACAATGTGACGCAGATTAATTGCTGGCACACAAGTCACGCGTTAACTTGTTTAAAGCCGAGTTGAACCATAATACTCAATTTGAGAGCAAATACTGAAAATAGCTGGCAGTAAAAAGGTTTCCTGTATTTTCAATTTCTCTCCATAATTAGTTCCGTAGCAATTTTCTCGACAGTTTAAGGTTAGCACCTACAGAACACGCACAATCTTCCGCGAATTAACTCTTCTAAGAATATTTCAGACGATGCAATCTTTTAGATTATAATCTAGAAGACTAATATAATTTACAGTACCTATCATGTCTACGCGCGTGAACTTTGTTACTAATAATGAATATAATTTAAAAAATTATCAAATATTGCATATATAACGTATACCCAAAATTCTTCACATTTCATAGCTCTTACAGTCCAATTTTAACGATGATGAAATATATTCCATTTTATTATTCAATTTAATAATAAATATTATAATTGTTCCATCTGATAGGCAAGATTTACAACGATTGCACAGATTATAAAATCATTTTTTTCCATTTGGTTATCTCTTTGATTTTATAAATTCACTTTTTTGTACGTACTGCTACAGCTAATCTTTGGAATTGTTTATTGGGCATGGATTCTTAATATAGTTACTTATAACTAACTGTCCGCCCGCGACTGCACCCGCATTTTATATATTCTTTACTGCGTTTTAATGTTTTCCGTTGGTAGTTCAATTTTATTTATTAGTACAGATATATATTTATATATTTCATGGTCGATTCAAACATAATTTTAGTTCAGGGTCTTTAGATGAATCTATGTAATTTTGAAGCAATGATGGCTTAGTTGGTAGTGCGGTCGGATTTCGCGTCAATGGACACGGGTCCAAATTCACCTATCCAACTCTAAAAATAATGCCTGGGTAGCTACCACCCTCAAATTAGAAAACCTGTTACCAAATACAATAAGTGTGTTCCGGTAGCATCACTTAAGAATCAGTACCTAGGTTTAGTGTATTTACCATCCTGGACCACACCGTCACTTAACATCAGGTGAAATTTTGGTCAAAGCATTGAACCTATACCATGAAAAAAAAGTACTAAAATCAAAACTGTCTAGATGTTTTCGAGTACAATCTTGTTTCCCATTTACCGTTACCTCGAAAAATATAATTTGGCAAAACCCTTTAAAACATTACACCAAAGCACAATATTACCGTAATTTAATTCTCATAATATTTACCACATGAAAACAAATCTCTATTTTTACGGCTATTAGTCAAATTGTTGACTTTGAATTGAAACTACAGATCCTTAGGTTACTTATCTAAATGATTTCTTAGTAGTTGATCGCAACGCATGAATATTTAATATCATGTGTCGATACGATTTGTTCTATTTATTTTCAATTTGAATGAGCTCAAGGATCTAGTGAGCTAAATGACGGGCGAATGTAACAACTAACAATCCATTTGTGTTATCATAACATTAGTTACTTACGGTAACGTAGTCCATAATATTTACATAAACACACGGCCGTTTGTCCGAGTTGCGAGAAACATTATTCTACTGGTATTTTAATACATGTTTGCTTACAATGTTTAATTTTTATGTTTTTTTTTTCTAGAATGAAATATAATTGTGTAATGAAAAAAAACGCCTTAAGCGGAAACAAATATTATGGCTTATATTTTTCATAAAAACCAACAAATTAAAAGTGATTCTGTAGGTATACGCAATAGGATGCAAAATTAAAAATATTAGGTAAAAGCAACGAAACTATTTTTGAAATAATGTATCATATTTAAATGTGATTTATTTTAAACTCTTTTGTTGTCTTTTTCATAAATACCTCTTTATTTTATTTGTATTTATCACTTTGGATTTTGAGAATAGCGCAAATCATCATTTTACCTGATATATTTAAAGTGTTGTCTGTTTAACGGCTGGGTTCAGTTAAGATGAATTTCGCTGAATTTACGCACCAGTAACATCCCAAGCTGAGATTTGTAAACTTGTGATGACGTTTTGTTGCTATTTACCAACTATGTGCCCTGTACGTTCGTTACAAATCTGGTAAAGACGTCAATACACTACAGTTAAACATCCTTGATCAGTTTAAAAATATCTTTAAAGTGTATATAATATTTTAATTACTATTTTTGTTTTGCTAGTCGTGTTATATATTTATCGATGGGCTAGTAACAAGATGGTTAGAAAACGACTGCATGCAGCAGAGATGCGACTGTTGAGATGGATGTGTGGCGTAACCAGAATAGATAGGGTCAGTAACGAGTATGTTAGAGGAAGTTTGAAAGTGGATCCAGTGATAGAAAAGCTGAAAAGGAATCGTTTGTCTTGGTATGGACATGTTTTAAGAAGAGATAAAATCCATGTGACGAAGAAAGTGTTGACTGTGAAAGTTGAGGGACGAAGGTGGAAAGAAAGTCCAAAGAAAAGATGGATGGAGTGTGTGAGGGAAGATATGAAGGCAAAAGTGGTGAATGAAGATATAGTGGCTGATAGAGATGTATGGAAGAAGAAGACATACTGCGCCGATCCCAAATAACAAATTGGGAGAAGGACGACGAGATGATAAGTCATCCTATTTATCGATTGCTGTAATTCCACTGTTATAGATATAGACTTGTTACAAACACACACCATAGCTACATAACCCAGGTTTTACAAATTCGATTATACGATTATCCAACTATTCTTGCAAGCCTCTGGTTGTTTTAGACATCATGTTAACTATTTGGAAAAATGTTATCCTTTTTTAATTTGTAGATTCTGGTCACTAAATGCGTGATGCAATAGACTGCTGCACCATAAGTTGGAGTCGCGTCAGGTTAGCACGACCTACATTTGGATTGAATCTTTATTAGAAGCCTACTGATTCAACTCCATCTTATTGCCGACATCGTTCACGTCAGTAGGATTCAAGCACGCCATCGCATTTTTCCAAAAGGTTACAAAAAATTTACTCCAACGTTTCTTTTCTGACCGAAGTTTTCGTGACTTTATTGCAAGCAGAGATAAGTTCACTTATCTGTGATTGCAAGCCATGCTGAAAGGTTTGACCGTGTCTGCATTTGTAAACAGAGTCTTGCAGCTCTAGCAAAACTTTATGCCGCTACTATACTAGATGAGCGTTAATCAACACCGGCATAATTTTAAGAGACTATCAAAATATTTGCAATAACTCGCCCTAGATACAGATTAAAGTAAGAACGTATACCGATTAAATACATACGGCCACAGACTACCGATACCGAATTAATTATTTACGTTTTCTCATCTGTTTATTATCTCAGAACTGTTTTAAAATCTCTTTATAATTGAGTTTTCATTCAAATAGGAAACAGTACGTTTTTTAAAACAACAATAACAGTCTATTTCGTTTATAATAAATTGTTGATTGTTTTGGTTAGAAATTCATATTAGACTTTTTGCTTCTTTTTTTTTGTTACAAATAAAAACGCTTTGTGTAATATAAATTGATGAAAATTACTAATCAATTCACTATCTTTATTCCGTTTAAGTCACGCATAAGATAGTTAAGATATAATACAGGCGTGAAAGTAAAATTGACGCAGAAATGACGTATGATGATACGATGTACCAAAAATAAATACGTCAATTTATTTTCAGACATTTACGTAAAATGTCTCCATGCGTATCGTCAACCTTGGGAATCCATTGTTCGGATCTGACAGCGTGATTATGACGTCCGAGAGATTTAAGATCGGACATGTTCACGTGAAGTTTTTATATTCGTAAATCTTTTTTTAATATTTGTCTCAACCATCTTTTTTTACCGCAACGATGTTTTAAAACAGAAGTTTAATTTTACGTAAACGAATATGAGACTATATCTCTGGGACATGGTGATTTTCGGAAGGTCGATTTAGTAAGTATTATTATCGACACGTGGCAAACGTGTTTCAATTTAATCCACACGAGCAGCATTGATTAACCACAGATGCGTTTCCATTCCCGTTTGCCTGTTTTAAAACACCGCCACATCTATATATAAATAATATTGAAGTGTCTGTTTGTAATATCAAAATAATAACTTTTTACTAAATACATATGTTGTACTACGCTGGAAACTACGCTGGAAAAAAAAGACCCCAGACTCAGCTAATTTATCCAGCAACGAAGGTTGCAAAAGCGCTGGTTTCAGCCTGGGCTTGTAAATCATCAATGATGTCACGGAGTGTTGTGATACGTCATATATGGATTATTACAGATCACACAATAGTACATACATTTAGATGTAGGGGATAAATATTAAAATTATTATGCACGAATGTACATATATATGAAGTATGTTGTATGTAAAAACGCATGAATGAGTAAATAAATAATAAATAATAATAGGCTATATAATAAGAGAGAGATCCCTGTCAATATCTCTAAATTTTCGTTATGCATCCAAAAGAAATATTCGCAGTCGTGTTCTGAAAGTAGCTATTGTGTATATGTATTTACGGTACCTACACCAAAAAGACAATTTTCCAAATTTTTATCTATTTGTTTGTTCCAGCTAATCTCCGCGTAAATAATTAAAACTCATAATATTGTGAACAAAATCCGATTCAATGCACAGTTTTACGGGCAGTTATCTGATTTTGCGAGAAATATCTTTTTCTTTCTGTTAGTATCAAAAATAATATCAGGAAAATAATTAGGGTTTCGTGTAGAAAAAATTAACCTCATGAAGTTGTGAACAAAATACGATTCAGTGGACAACACTAACAAAACACTATTCTCCAATAGTTATTTACAAAACTATATAACACGATACCTATATGAAACGCGGGCAAAGCCGCGGACACGCAGCTGGTGAATAATATAATAACGGTTGCACTTCCCAAACAATATAAAATGTCACGTGCAACCGCAGGTGTTTACGTTCGAATGCAATGAATATTCATTTATGTAGACATATTCTACTATATTATCTATTTCAAATATAAATCAAATATGCAGAACACGTAACAACATTGTCGTTGTGTAAAATGAAAATTATGAACGATTATTTATATGGATATTAAGTACATCACTATTACTGTACATCCCTATAATGGTGGAGATGTGAATTGAACTGACTAAATGCTGTTCACCAGAAGGGTCTTGATTGTGTCACAGGATTTTTGGATCGAGCGAGCTTCAGACTGGTGAGTGATAGCTAGCACACAGGTGCCAAAGTACGAAGCTTAGTTTGAACTGCTACATAAGATGTAAATTCCTGGGAGTTTATCCTAGCTAAACCAGCAATGGAAAAAAGAAAACTATGGATTTCAAGGTCCCTTACAGAACCTATGTACCTGCATGATGTGATGTTAGTGCATGGAAATTTTACTGTATCTCGTTGGCAGCGAGTACTGAAGCTTTCTTAGTTGGAGATTTGAATGTACAGATGTTAAACACTTTTGATTCTCAATCAATTAGGTCCTAGGTACTCAATGTGGGTGATAACGCTCCCATGTGGAAGTAGAAGACTCAGAGAAAGTTAGGCGAAATTTAGATAGCACAGAGCATGCGTGGGCTAAATTTAAAATATAGTTTAAAAAAGGCTTTTAAAAGAATTAAGTTGGGGACTCAGAAAACATACTCACAAATAAGGTTGTGAAACTGTGAACTAGTTAAATCAGTAAAGTTACATCAGTAAATATCAACTAATACTCGTTTGAATTTTATATCGTTTTTCACACACATACGTGTACGAAGTCTGATATGAATTTGAAAACATACAAGTGTAACTTTATAGTTATTTTTAAGAGTACATTTTCGATTTTTTACACAAGTGTATAAATTAAATTAAAGTGAAAAATGTAATTACTTTCAAGAAATCTTTTTATTTTTTCACGTGATGAGCTATTACAATGATTAGCTCCGTTAAACTTTGACCCCTGTAAAGCTTTTTTTTATACTACTAAAGTGGCAAACAGGTATACGATCCGCCTGATGGCAAGCGATCATCGTAGCCTATGAACGCCTGCAACACCAAAGGTATCACGTGCGTGTTGCCAACTCCTTTTGTGCATGCACATTAGAGTAGTTAAATTAAATTACATTTTCTCTCTTCGTTGTTTAAAAGTATTTGATATAATGATATTCTCATTTTCAATAAAATCATATCATCTTATTTTGTTCAAACTCATAGGAGTATGTAAAATTAAAAGTGCTTTAGATGTTGTACATATTCGGTTTGCGCGTCGAAGCATAGTTCAGAACTAATTCCTTTTTTTTTAAACCATAAACATATTGTCAGATGTAAGGAAGTCAAAAAGTACGACCAAATATTTTAGGTTATGATTTACATTTTAGTGATACGAAAAATATGTTATCGATACGTATATTTTCGAATTTTATATTATTAACATTACGACTTAAAGTATTATACTATTTCTTAAGAAATTTAATAATATATTGATATATCATAAATCTATTTGATACTGTATCTGATAAACTTACGGCGCCAATTTTTATACTTTGCAATTACTCATCAAATCCAAATTAACTTATTCGTCATCGCAAGGTATATATGATAGGAAATAAAACATTTAGTGAATTTTATTGAAAAAAATTGAATGATATAATACTCTCGTCCTGATGGGAATAACGGATATTAATTTTCCTTTACATTACAATCGATAACAGGAAATAAATCGTGGAAAGTATTAGTAGGTTATGAGTTTTACTTCTGTTCTTTTATTATCAATAAAGTAAACTATATTATTAATTATCACGACTACATCCTTTTCGAAATTTCGTTAATAGATTTATAAGAGTTGGTAATATTATTCATACAGGGTCCGAGGAACAAAGAATGTAATAAAAACTAGGCAGCCATGGGACAGCCGACAGTAGTGAAAACTTAACATATTTAATGTTTTTTAAAGTTTAAATTTAATAATTTGTTAATTGAAATTATCAACATAACCTAACATTTGTCCAGTATTTATAAGTTTGTCAAGAAATTCGAAGTTGAAAACTCCAATGAAAGTTACAAAACATAAAAGGGGCAACTTCAGCTCGAGCTGCAGTAATTTTGGGCCAACGTAGTTTTGAAAAACTACAAATCCCAAGCATTATACATATTTAACTTCGTTTTCTTTTTGTTTTATACCACTAAAGTTGCAAACATGCATACGATCCGCCTGGTGGTAAGCGGTCATCGTAGCCTATGGACGCCTGCAACAGCAGAGGTATCACGTGCGCGTTGCCATAGCAACTCGCAAGCAACATTTCTTATGTTAGCTGCATATCCAGGGTACCATTACGCAATTCATGGCAAACCTCAAGCGACTTTATTTGTCCAAATGTTTACTAATGAGTAACATAATTTAAATTCTTTGTTATATACTTTTAAAATAAGTTAAAGTTTTTTTTTCCATATTGTAATTTAGGTTCAGCGGTTTGATCACAATCTCGCTTGAAATTATGTGATCATTTAGTTCAGGATTGTAAAGACACTTATTATTGTTATACACTTAACCTAGAGATACTATTAGCGCTTGATAACAGATCTTCAAACTTGAGAATGGTTAGCAAGGTGGGCATTGGAGAATGCCCTACCGCCAAGCTATGGTTTCATCGCGAGTTTTCCTTCACCGAAAGATCAATTTCATTATTGAATTGGATAGGTGGTATCTTATCTACTTCCAACGACGCGAAATCCGACCATTTAATTACTTAGCCATCATCATTTAATATCGCTTCGTAAGTTTTTCAAATTAGATATTTATGAACTAGCTATGCCTCTATACTGAACAATGTACGCAGTATAATGTACCTACTTCATCATTGAAAACTACCTTCTATCCGATAATCGTAACTTTACGTAGTGTAAAATATCGAATAAAACAAGCCAGTAATATTGTTTTCGATCTGTTTAAAATAATTACACAATCTGTAAGTGTAAATGCGATGAAACAACTAATTTTCCTCAGTGACGCGGATCTCTTTCTGCGAATATGCGTTTGGTGCGTGGGCGCCATCTATATTTTACTTTACATTCAATTTACAACAAAATAATGCTACTGAGACACGCTAAACGAGATATAGAGGTTAATATCATCAACACGATAACTATCGCCGCTAGAGCGATACAGTGACACTGCCCATGCATTGAGCATTACACGCACAACACTGCATACACACTACTGCACATAACACGCAGGTATATAGGTCCTGTAAGGAACCTTTTTTTATCTTAAATTATAAATGTAGGGATTAGCTAGGATAAAAATTCCGCGGGATTTTTCACAATCAGGTAGCGGCCAAGCCGAGGTTCGATCCCTTGTGCTAGTTACCTTTTGCGGCTGAGTACCTTCAGCACTCGCCCTCAAAGTTCGGTGAAGCTGTAAAGGCCCTTTCGGCCAACAGCATTAACTGGGTTAAAAAAAAAAGAACTCGATAACTGAATAAAAGACATGGAGTTTTTTAAGGTTACCTTAGACACAATTTCATATGTTGTTAACTAACATCATAATTGAAGATTTTAATGTTATGAAAGTTGAACGTATGTTGAAAGTATCGAATACTGTGATTTGAATTTAGAACTCGGCTTTTTAAACGCATATTTTTTTTTTAATATTTTTAAAATTCCAATTTGAACCATATTATGGTAAATTTTAAATTATTTATTATTCTGCTGACTCTCTAATTATGACACAACGAGGCCAATCGTTGGTGACTTTCGTTCAGAAAAAAATGGTTCATTTTATGCCATGGAAGACCTACAAACTTGTTAGTTATTATAATCGAGGAAAATTAACTCGGGCAAATTATTTGTGATTAATTTTTTTACACAGAATTTAACTCACTAAACTTGTATATTTAACTCTATATCATGTAAGCTTGGTAAGCATTTTGTATGATATAATTTAGTTATTGCGGTAAGTTAAGTTTATTATTGAAGTTAACGCGTAACATTTATTCTGAGGACCCGACAAAGCTTCATGGAAAGTTCGAGCAGGATGGGCCACCGTTTTGCTGGAGCTTGATAATAGAGATACAAGATTGAAAATACATTTTACGATTTTACTTTTATTCTCGAATAAATTTTACTGAGATCGATTTCAAAATGAATGAAGCAGATTAATAAAGAAATTATTTTTGACATTTTAGTGCATTTTATTATAATTTATTCTGTTCAAGCCGGTTTTTTTTTAATTAAAAAAGTTATTTATTATACTTTTTAGTTTAAGTGTGTACTTTTAGGTACAGCTGTGAAGTCTACATCATAGCTTTGGAAACAAATATATAAACATGTGTTTCTATAATATTCGAGGGTTTTTCTTAATTTCCCTGAGTTCCACGGATCAAATTCTAAACTGGTGGAAATGGAAACCCTCGAAATTAAAAAACAATTTTTGAAATCGGTCCACAAATGATGAAGAAGTCGTATAACGAAAAAAAAAAACATATAAACGAATTGATAACCTCTTCCTTTTTTAAGGCGGTTAGAAACAAGGTTTATTATTTAGTGTGCTTAATAGCTAGGTATGCTGAATTTAGCTAGGTGTGCCGAATAGACCAAAGCGATACTTCACATCGGAGAAAAGATTGCTGCTGTACAAGTCGCAAGTCCGGCCCCATATAGAGTACTGCTGTCACCTCTGGGCTGGATACCAGCTCGAGCCACTTGACTCGGTTCAAAATCGTGCTACGAGAATCGTTGACGATCCTAATCTTACAAGCGGTTTAGAACCTTTAAGTCTAAGGAGGGACTTTGCCTCCTTATTTGTGTTCTACCGTTTGTATAATGGGTTGTGTTCAGATGAATTGTTCGACATAATGCCGATACCTAATTTCTACCATCGTACTGGTCGCCATTGGCAGGGAGTTCACATCACCCTCACATCTTGGAGCCAAAATGGTCCCGGACAGTGCGGTTCCAGAGGGGTTTCCTCCCAGGAACTATCCGAATGTGGAATGAGCTCCCAGCGGCCGTGTTTCCCGCAGAATACAGTATGAAGTTCTTCAAAATGGGCGTGAGAAAGTTTTTTAAAGAGTTGGCAACGCACACCTCTGGTGTTGCAGGCGTTCATAGGCTACGGTGACCATCAGGAGGATCGTATGACTGTTTGCCACTGCAGTGGTATAAAAAAACAAAATAATACTAGTTCTAATTGATGTTAAGACAGTTACGGCAGTTACGTATGGTTTTATAATGTCATAAAACATATAATAACCCCTATCTATTTTCGAATTTAACGCTAACTTCACTGTTATCAGTTTGCTGCCTACATAAACAAGTTCCCAGAATTATCTACTGGTAATTTGATATGTATTTCATTATCGCCTCACTCGATGAGTAAATTATTACTATGAAATGTGAATTATGGATGTCACTATGTTGATTTGTATTGTAGCTTGGTCTACAAGTAATTACTATTATTTGTAATTGGTTATTATTTAATTATTATAGCTACGAAAAAAATCATGATATAATTTCAAGATTTGTTTTTCAAAAAAAATAAATGTATAAATGTATATCTATACTAATAAATAAAATTGTCTATTTGTTATAACAAAATACCAAGTTTTTACTAAATGCAAATGATTGAGCCGCGTAAAAAAAAAACTTATATTGTGAATGAAATCCGGTCCAGTCCAGTCCAGTTTTACTGGCAAGTGATTCAAATTGTGAAAAATAGCTTTGTTTTCTGTTAGTACCAAAAATAATGTCATTAAAATGATTAGGGTTCGGCTTAAAAAAAAATTACGATTCAATTTAAAAATTATATGAAAAACTAAACGCAGTGAAGAATATGTAAAAAGCGGGCGGAAAGCGGTTAAATCTCATATATACACATAATGTTTTATAAAAATACATCAAGTTATAAGTTATTTTCGATTTGATTGAATCTTTTAATTCTAGCTTGTAAGTACAAAATTAGTTACTGAATAAATTACCATAGTAACTATGAGGAAAAATGCCCATTTTACCGTTGCTATCGCCTGATAATCGATCGGCCATCATTAAAATTTGACGAATAAAAACAAAAAAAAAAGCAAGACTTCGAGGCATTACAAGTTTTATATAATTAATAATTGAAAAAAAAAATCCAGTTTTGGCCCAGTTTTGGAGGAAGAAACAGGGAAATATGAAGTAATGATGATTTCGTCTATTCTGTGTAGGTATAATCAACCCGAGCTGCAGTTATCCCCTTCGCGTTTTATAACTCTTTCATTGGGGCGCAACACAATAGCAATAGATTTCTGAAATACATATTCTTCTAATTCATTGCCGGCCGCGTATCCTCTTAAAAATTACTTTAACCCCTTGAGCATTAACCTGGCGTTTACGCCAGCTTTTCATTGTTTTCCTATTGTCCCATTTTTATGGGTAATCGACATAGTATATTATTCCATTGTTACGTAGCATGTATTTCGAACTTTTATAATCTTTTTGTGTCAAACAGATCAGAGGAGTAACCACCGAAGTGTTTTAATAAATCAAAGAACATAAATCCCACATTGATTTAACCGAATGACGCGTACGTGTTCCCAGAAACTGCGTATCGCACTGCGTGGGCGAGTATTCGCTTCACGCAATGCTAAAGGCGAAATTGAAAATTCGTATATTGAAACTATCTGTAGTCCCATTAGTAGTTCCGATTAAATTGTTACGCATAAAAAACTTAACTATTACATCCTTCATAATGTTAGTCATACGAGATAAGGTGAACGTAATATTTTATATAAAACACAGTAATACAGAAAAATCAGTAGCAACGATTACAACTGAACATCTTCTGAAGATAAAATAAAATACAGAATCTATAGAAAAGAGAAAAAACCTTATTGTAAACCTTTATGATTAGATTTGCTTATACAATCGAGAATATAATAATATTACAAACATATTTTATTGCTAGCCGTAATTACTAATTAGTTAATTAATTAATAGTAATTAATTAACTAATTAGTAGTAATTACGGTTTTGTTCTATCATTTCACCGCATTATTAAAGCTGTTATATTTTGCTTCTTCATTTATACAGAGTGAAAAAACCACTTAATCACATTTTTCATTAATTGAATTTTGAAATTGATAAAATTTGGTTATTGAGCTAAGTAACGAATCGCTTTAAAAAAGCATGGAATATGAATTCATATGTACCACAAATTTACCCTAGAAAGTTTTATCATAATGATCGTCGTTTTTCTAGTAAAAAATATATCCTATCCACTTGACACTGGCAGAAATGTTAATTTACTGCGAACGTTGACATAAACTAAAACGAAGAAGGACTATTGCTTAATAAGACACTAACAAATTATAATGATATAAACAGAGGTTGAATGATATAATCATATTATTTTGTATACAAAAATGTAACTACCTACTTATCTAATGGCAATTATTATAATGTCTTAATATCATGAAGTATATTATACCTACTTAGCATATAATGATCAATCAATTCGTGTCAAGATAAACAAGCATACCTCTTGTATCTGGTGCCGAGTAAACAAGATATTTTCAATACAACGTAATAATTTATCGATATTGACAATTAAAACCTCTTTTACGCAGAAACATACATTACATTATTTGTTTATTTAAATACTCCACTGCAATTACACATAAACATTTTATTATACCAACCATAACAATTTATTTTCGTTTAAAATCTTCATTGTAATTAAGACGCACGCGTTAGGGTCATTAATGACCGAGTATAGGAGAGGGACCTATCTTTCCCTTCTATAGCGAAAGCGGGTTCTTTCCCCTTTCTTCTTGGCCCGTCTCCGCTCTGTTCTTTCTTCCCTTTTCTGTTTATGGGGGGCAGGAAGTATATCCTGCCCCCCGGAATGCTGACCGATGGGTCATGCCTCCCTTCGGGGGGGCGGGCGAAGAGGTGGGGTGGAGATTCTCCCCTGTCCCCACTGGGCCATTGAACGACGAGGCCCGGTGGGTTCGCTGCAGGGGGCGACGTGGTGCCTGCGAAAGCCACACCGTGTCGCCCCCATCCCAAATGCAGCGGATGGTCCCGTGGGGTTTTAGTGGGTATTTCCGGGCGCTTCACGCCCGGGCGTGTCCCACACTGGCACGAAGCTCGTCACTCCGTGCCTCCTTACACATTGCATTGGGGCACTTCGGTCTCACTAATGCAATGGGTAAGGGTAGTACGTAAATGCATTTCCTCCCGTCAAAAAAAAAAAAAAAAAAGGGTCATTAATGACAGGGTATTTAATGACATTCATCCTCTGAGAACCACAAACACTTACTGTGATCGCCAACCAGCCTGCCAAGCGTGCCGGTTATGGCAATACCCCCCCTTTTTGGGGGAGACCTAGGTACATTAGTTTACGTCTTTCGTTTGAATCAATCAATCAATCTCTGCAATGATTACAAGAAATGCCATTGTCGATAATGAAAATATTTGATCTCTATGATTATTTGCCATTTCAAATTCGAACGGAACCTTTTACCTATAATTGTTTTTAACCTATATGTGTATGTCTTTAGGGACTTATTCATTTAAGCGTTATAGACGTTTGTTTTTACCGCCTCAGTATTCACTTGAACAAATAGTAAAACAAACCCGTAAGTGAGAACGAACTGTTCATGGTCATCTTCCATTGAATGAGACTCTATGAAACGTAAAACTGATATGTATGTATATATAAAACTATATATACTTTTTCTTTGTAACTTAAATTGAATAGCAATATCTAATTCAATTCGTTCGTATAATTTTATTATATTATATTGTTCCAACCATATATATATGTAAAAAAATTCTCAATAAAGTTATTTTTATGGTTCACTTAATAAATGTAAGCTTTATTACAATAATAAATATAAAGTATATTTATAAATGAAAACATCTTTTATATGATTATAAGTGGTTATATTTTTCTTAGTGCTTTACGCACACGGGACCATGACGATTGCTATAATAGGTATAAAAGTCAATAGATTTGTACATGTTGTACTTATTATATGATATTTTTTGTATATTCAGAAAACATAATATACTAAGAACTTATATAAATATCTAGAAAGTACTTTAATAAATTTATTTATACTTTTTCCCCTCCAAAATCCCTCGAACATAATCAGAGACTTTTTCGTCTTTTATTTAATTTTTATTTTTCTTTTAAACAAAATCAAAAAAATCTTTATTCAATTTAGGCCCTAAGAAGGCGCTTATGAAAGTCAAAAACACTACCACCAGTTCGGAAAACACCCCAGTCGAGAATAGCCGGCAAGAAACTAGATCTGGTTCTTTTTTTTTCTATAAATATATAACATACATCATTTTTTTTTTTTCGTTTTCAATCCATTTACAAAACTATAATTATTTCAAAATATTCATGTTTTAAATATTAATTTACGTGTGAAAAATAAAAAACATTTCACAAAGTATTTTAGGATCATTATAGAATTATCCAAAAATTAACATCAACCGACTTGGGATTAAATGTTGATATACTCCTGGTATCAATTTATTCACAACAAGAGACTTATGCAAAATTAACACAACTTTGAACCACGAAAGTTTTGGTGTCTAATTACTACACATATAAGTGTATGTAGGTGCTCGTTGTATTCCGTAATTTGTTATCGAAGGGCCTTATAAAGATTACTTTCTAAATAATAGCTAAATTATGAAATAGTTCATACAGTTGTTATGGAGTCAATGACATTATATAGAAAAAAAAGTATCATAAAAGTACAAAGTTTCATAATTGACATATAAATATCATTAATAAATTGTAAGGAAAGACTTGTAAGGAAGCTTTGCCATCTTAATGAGAAGTGACAAGTCATGTCATGTAATAAGTGTAGGTAAATATTTTTATTTATAAATAAAAACAATTAACATGCGCAGCTATAATCCAAGAGGAGAAATGTCAACATGAGCAGATAATATAGCGACGTTAGTTCCTTTGTTGACCACCGGGTCAGATAAGTTGGCCATTCTATATGAGATGTTATAATACGGCGTAATTAAAACAATTTTCTTTTGTTTTAAACATAATTTTATTGAAATAAATACATAATATTTTTGAACTTAACAATAAAGAATATCACAGATTCAATAAACTACACCTATTTTAAATATAGAACAATATTTTAATTATAAGCCGTTTATTATAATTAATTTTATGTAACATCACAAATCACGCATAAATAAGAAACAATGCTAATGTAAGAACGGCACAGTTATAAGCAACGTAACCAATGAGCCAAAAAATAATGTATTGATTTTCGACAGTTATAAAACGTAAATAAATAAGTTAAAAATGTTTCACGGTAATATTATTATTGTTACACGATAAAAACAAGGTCAAAAATGATGAAAATAATGTAAAATGCTGATGACACACCAATATTCGCTATATTTTAAAATAATTTTTAAAATAATAAATTTTAATAACATGTTAGGATAAGCAAGCCGTTATTACAATTTTATACTCTCAATAATAATATATCATTAAAAAATACGATTAATATTTAATATATCTTATTCTGTTTTTATTTACATTAAGATCAAATTGTAAGGTTGTTTACTAGATATTCTTTGGGCAAGGAATTTACATAATACATGCAAGCACTACCTTTTTTAATGTATTATTCTGCATTATCGCTGGTTAGCTGGTAGAAAATTCCTTGTGGCATTAAGTTCACCAGTGTACAGATTATATATTGGTACAATAAAAAAAAAAAATTAAATTGACTCATTCAATACATAGTTCTCCAAGCAATTTAATTTTTATAATATTTTAAATACATAATAATCAAACACAACTTTAAATAATTACATGTTAAAGTCTTAAATCTAAAGAATTAACTTTTTAAGTCATTTAGCATGCCTGGTTTTAAGTGGTCACTATAACTAATAAACAACAGATTCGCAGTTTTAGAGACAATTAATTAAACGCATTATGTGGCTATTTGTTTTACACACAGCTTTTAATTTTATTTTGATATTCGATTTCTTCGCATAAACTGAATATCCAGATTTAAAACAACATAATTTACTTAAATATTTATCTTTCTTTCAATTTACATTATTAATCGATTTAAACATTTAAACCAATTTTGTTTAAAAATGTCTGTTGTGTAAATCGACCTAAGCGAAAAAAAGCCTAGTTAATACTTTCATTTGTTCAGTCGTTAAACTTTCAATTTAAAAATAGATAACCATAAGAAATTTTGTTATACTGAAACACTTATTACAAATGTACAAAATACACCAAAACCAGATGTGTTGTTTTATAACATACGTTATTTTCGACATTCTCCTTCAAAAAGGTTATCGAATAATTTATCTGCTTGTGTTTAAATAAAGGGTACCTACTATTGACTCACTATGATAAAGTGAATCCGATAAATATTATCTTTAATTATTAAGTGAAATAGTGGATGCCAAAAATATCCCAGACGTCAAAGCTTTTTCTATCATTTTTATGTGATTTTAAAAATCTAAGCATCTTACGTACTATTTTTTTATAAATAATTAGATAACTTAAGCTGTATTATAGTAATAAAAGTACACACACAATCACATATTATATTGTCCAAAGCACTATCTAAATAAACCATTAATAATGAAGAACGATGGGATAATATTATCCTATAACCACTTAATGATACCAGTGAAGCGCTAAATATGCTAACAGATATTATAAACTTCTATCACGCATTGTAAAACAAAGGTAACTAAATAAATAATAGTTCTTCTAAACGCCTGAATAATTCCTTACTTGCGGGATGTCCTCCACTTTTGTTTGTATATGCCCTTATTATTGTTATTTGGGATTAGTTGATACCGTGTTTGCTTGCCAACAACGCACAAGTATCAAGGTATATTCGTCGCATCCGCTGACCTAAAATTCTAACAGCATATTTACCGGAAGGTCTTGTTTTGTACTTTAAACACTTCTTGTATTAATTTACATCGTCACCGTTTATCTTCCTGGACGAATGTAGGATATATAATAATATTTTCAACACACATACATCAGTTACGAGTCAATATTCATCATACTCTGGCAATGCTGGAAGCTTTAGGCACTGTTTCCTGTGCTTACGTTTTCTCTGAATCGTGCTTGATTTAAATTCACCGTTGCAGTACTCCTTATCTTCTGGTACAGGTGGCAACACACGTTTGGGACGTTTCGGCAGAATGCATTCTGTTGAGTATGCGTTAGAATTGCTCCTAAGCATGTCGACGTCAGGATAGTCGCACGATAAAGCCGGGAAACCGAGTTTCACTAGCATTGTATTATAATAACACGAGCGCGCGGTTCGAGAACACCTTTGTAACTGACTCCAGTATTATACTGTAGTCTTTGTAACTGACTCTACATCGCCCGCTAGCCATTACGGTCGCTTGTCGAACGTTGATAGTTGCAACTAATTATTTTTAGAATTATTTCAAATCGCTCATGTGCATCAAAACAAACTACACGCAATTGTCTTTATGTATATCTTCTGAGCGTGTGTATGTGACTAAACTCTTCCTAAACGACTAAACCGATTTTAATGACATTTTTTGTGTCTATTCCTGAGGATTCGAGGAATGGTTTAGATTCACGATTTGGTCTTATAGATAATGTTTATTTAATTACTTTTTTTATGCGCGGGCACAGTTAGTGTCTTATAAATATCGTACTGTGCTAAATTAAACTATTTCCAATAATACGAACATTTATTTTTAATAGACATATTATATTACACTTCAGTTGTTAAATATAGATAATGACCTACTATTGTTGTTTATTAGCGCGCTGCTGTATTATTATTCGAAAAAAAAAACTGCTGTAACTTTAATAATAGGTATAAAATAAACATTTGCAATCACAATGCAAGCCAGTCAGGTAGGTCCAACTTCTAGAAAAACGTCAATCGTTGAATCCAATTTGGCTGAGCTGCGTTCGAGTACTATGCAAATCTTCTCATTCGAAATACTACAGTGTTTCAAAACGATATTTTTCGACCACTGTGTGAAACCAACGGTAACATACGCCACTGCGACGTAGTCACACACAACAGGGCTCAAGATAACTCAAAGGGCTATGTAGAGAGAGTTTTACTGCGTGATCGATACGGGAATGGAGTAATGGAAGTGAAAAGGAGATCTGCGGAAGAAACAAAGTAAACGACATACTGCCAAACTTTAAGTGGCAGTGGGCAGGCGACATTCATATCCGATATGAGACGATATTCGATTTGGTCAGCGGGTTCTCGAATGGTGACTACGTACCTGAAGAGGCAGTGAAGGCAGACCTAGTTAAGGTTACTGAATTTCACTGGATGCTGGTCGTGCAACACTGGTCGTAGTGAAGATCATTGGGGTAGGTATATACCAGCAACGGACGGCTGACATTTTGAAGAAAATGCAAGTATTTAATGTAATTTAAATAATTATTACTTCTTTTATTTAGTACTAACTTTTGGCCGCAGCTTTGCTGGCATTAATACATATTTCATCAATTAATTAAGAAAGGGTACTCTATCGTTATCGGTGGTCAAAGCACAGCGTAAAAAAAGATCAGTGCTAGTTGCTGCGTTTAGGTCGCGTAGTACAAAGTACAACCGTGTGCTGCGTATTATTTTCCACCCAGCCATGATTGTGACATCCTGCTGTGTCTAAATACGTTACAATAACATTAAATAAAGTTACATCTGTAACTCATAATGAGTATAATATTTAAGTTATCGTTTCTTTCTTTAAATCAGCGGTTTCCCAACCTGTGGTCAGCAGGATGCAAAATTCGCTCCTCAAATTCAAAGAAATTTCAAATTTCTTGGAATATGCAAAGTCGTACAGTTAGTAAGTAGGTACATGGAGGCAGGTGGAGTATTTTCGAGGAATAATATTAGATTTACCAAACTTGTGAAAAATATATCACAAGCAAAAATCTCTTTAATTCAAAAGGATAATTTTCTAGTATTTTTTCTATTCAATAATAATGTTATTTAAATTGAGAATGTTATGTTAAAAATATATGTATATTTATGATATCATATGACTCAGTTTTGTTCATCGTAATTCCTGCAATTAGCCAAGAAATCAAAATGTTCCTTCGTTAAAAAAAAGGTTAGGAACCATTGATTTAAATTCTTTGTAATTCCGTTTACTGTTTTTTTTTTCTTTTTATATCTGGAAACCTGTAAATGGGTTTCAGATTTGTATTGTGTATTTGCTTGCTTTGTCTTTTACTAGCTGTGTGCCCGCGGCTTTTAATATATTTTTAACTGCGTAATATAGTTTTTATGAAGTGAAAACTTTTTTAGCGGCCTCGAGCAATTCTCGGTAGAGGAAAAACTTATAGACTCTTTTTTAAACGGAGCCCTAATCATTTTCGTATTTATTATGTATTATGTATTTATTAAAAAAAACAGATACTACAATTTTATCTATTAACAACAACAAAAAAATATTTTCTTTGAACGATCCTACATTGCGTAATGGTTCTGTTGTCTTCCATTACACATACATTTATGCATGTTTCGAAACAGTCAGCGCTTCAATTTTGTTTATTAGATTTGGCGTGTGACAATTTTTGTTTTATTTAAAATTTACAAACTAAAGGCATATGAAGGTTAAAAAATATGTCAAGACATTTTGAAGATTGTGTACGTTATTACGGTGTAATTTACAGATTTCATTTATATAATGTTACAATCAATGTTTCTGTTCAGATTCATAAATATGTGAATTATTAGCAACTAATTACGACCTAGACGAGACACATGATATAAAAGATGAGGGTGGAAAAAGAGAAAATTACAAAAGAAAAGATTGATGGAGTGTGGAAGGAAAGATTTGAATCAAAAATGGTGAATGAAGACATGGTGGCTGATACAGATGTATGGAAGAAAAAGACATACTGCCCTGAATCGCAAATAATAAATTGTGATCCGAATGATGATGAACAACTAACACAATAATTACCACACTCGTTATCATTGGCTAGTAATTAATTTAGTTATTAATAGTTGACCATCCACTAATAACCAATAGATCAGAATTAACTGCCCAAACTTATCAATATTAGCAAAATCCTAAAAATCCTTAGACTCACGTATAAAGCTAGCAAATTTATAAATTATAATATGTAATTTTATGGAAAGCAAATTTTTATTCTCAACTCGTCTATACATATATTTCGGACCGACCAAGTATTACGTAATAAAAATTTTGGCCATTTATTTCCTCTTCTTCCCTCTTGTTAGCAAGAGTAAGCGAAGCTCTTAGACATCAAAGCATTGACATAATTCTAAAAATATAAAATAAAATTAATAAATAAATATTGCTAACGTAATCGTCATACATATCACCGCCCCATAAGCATATTTATAATGGAATATTTGTATGCCCCCTTATGGCATATGGATCGAAAATACTTATACTAAAAGCGAGGTTCGTCTCATAAGAACATTGAAAGTAATTGTAGGAAAATATTTCGAGTCGAGCTAATGATTATTTTGCATAACATTTACTAATCTTATTTACTATAATACGCAACATAAAATTCCACACCGGACAATGATAAACCCGTACATGTAATGTCAATAAGTATTGTATAAGTAGGCACTGTTGATAAAATTCTTGAGCACAGGCCAAGGTTTAATAAACTGCAAAGCCGTAAATAGATTTAAATTAAATTTATTCATAATTATAAATAATCTCTCGTATACACCTGTTAGTCTAACTACATAGTCACAAGAATAATCCATCTCTGATTTATATAAAACATCGATTTACAATGTACGCAATATCGTCTGAAGCACTATTAGATACAACTAGTAAGAGACTCAACCTTTCCATTTTTTTTTTCATCTTTACACTATAAAAATAAAACTTTTAATGAAAATTTATTGTTTAAACTTTAATTCAAATTTAATTATGTATGCCAATATATAATATTTTTGATTTTCAAACAACGAAATATCTTAAGTATGCATGCATAAATTAATATGAAACTACATAAAACATAATATATAATAATATAAAAAATATAATAATAATATAAAAAATCAAAATACAATAGAAAATGTGCAATATGGATATAGGTAAAGACAGGTACAATGACCTACATTCCTACTTCCGCTTGTTACGTTACGTCTACTCGCGCCCATTTGGCACATGATTCGAATCGCGGCAAAATGTCACGCGGTCAGAACAGTACAAGAAAAAGGTTGACATATTTTTGTGGGTGTGTATAATTTTGATTAAATATTAGCTTTCACGTTTATTAACAGTGTTCCTAATGTCTGATTTGGCTACATGGTCTGCTAGTGCCTTTGCCTTTCATTAAAAAGGAATAAATAGAACCAAGAGTTTTTGGCGGGATATAAGTCAGTAATGTAGAAGTTATTTTCTTTATTTATTTACTTGTGTATTTGACTCTATATCATGTAATCTTGGTGGCATTATTTGTGATATAGTTTGGTAATTATGTTCAAGTTATTATAGAAAATAACGCGTAACATATACTGAGGTGCCGATAAAGTTCCAAGGAAAGTTCAAGCAGGATGGGCCACCGTTTTGCTGGAGCTTAGTAACGCTGATACAAGATTGTTAAAACATCTTATTCCCGTGACGTTGGCACATTGTCAAAAACCAAGAAGACGAAGAATGGAGCAAAAAAAAAGTTAATGTCAAATAGAAAAAATGGCGTCTTGATTTATTGCTCTATACTATAGAGCTAAGGGCAGTCTATAGCATTGGTCTATAGTCTATGGTTGAGTGACGCTTGTTTGATAGTTCAATGTAATAATAATTTAATAAATTCGATTTCAGAGTTACTGATTACTACCGAAGATCTTTACAATATAGTTTAGGTAAAATACTAATTGATTTTACTTTATTTTTATATTTCTATGAATGTTTTTTGGTTATACTAACAACAAAGTTTTATTATTCACAATGTGAATATCACATTCACTTTGTATAACTTTTCTAATTTGTTTACAGTTTTAATACATATTCGCATTAATTTATAATTATTAATAAAATGTTCAGTTGCTCTCCTGATTAAAATAAACGGATAACACAAAGAGGAAACTGGCAGATTAATTGTATAAAATTATGAATGACGATGGCAATGTGCATTATTTACTTTAAAAATATATAAAAACTTATTCAATTTCATCCATTTGAGATTAGGTGCTGTATTAATAATAAACAATTACAAATAATAAAGGTAAAGTCTATAAGATTGTTCTGACCCGTCTAGAAGTATGATAATTCAAAAATATTTAATATGCTAAAATTAATAACATAAATCCCATAATGAATTATAATATTAAATCAGTTTCTTTATAAAAGTTTCCTTTTACATGCATACTAAGCTATTTATCTATTTTTTACTTTATTTAACATTCTAAACTTATTAAAAAAATAGTTGATATTATTACAGAAATTTTATAATTTCAGGGTGATAACAACTGCCATGGCTACACAAAACAATTACAAACCGAACACATCAATGCCGAGTCCTCAGAACAACCCGCGTTTGTATAACCAACTTAAACTTATTGATGCCCCATTTAGATGATGATATTTGTGCACCATAAGTTCTTTGATTTAATAAACTAGCATTTTGTATTGTAATTTTATAACTGTTGTATTGAACTATTAGTCTGAATGTCTATAAGAATGTTAGATACTAACTTTAACAAGAGAAAGTACCTGAAGTCAATGCCTTTGCAAGCTTAGCAGGGCCAAGTACTATACCTAGTATTGCTGGTATCTAACTGCATTATGATCTGTTTCCCTATAGCATGTATCCCTGATTCTTAGCTTCTTAAGTAACATTTATTATTTTTCTTTTATTTTTAATTCCCTACTCATTTGAAACATTCTATTATGTTGGTTTTGTTTCATGTTTTGTTATGTCGAAACAGACTACATGATTGCCGGGCCCCCAATGAGTTTCGGCATGATGAAAGGTAATGCCACAATCTGACTACTTTATTATTCAAAATTTGTTCTCTCACACACACACCATCTGTTTTGGATCTAGGTAATCTGTGGGGTTTATTAAATATTGTAATAGCACAAAATTCTCTCTTGTTTCCACATCACAAGCCATCACTTCTCTCTTTCTCTACTTAAACTATGCTAATTAAAGCCTACTAAACATTACAGCTAGATCTTGCTCGCTATATAACAACTTTCTTAACATTTATTTTATTATTTCTAGATGTTAGTGCATATTTGAATTTTCGTTCGCCTCCCGATCCCGTCCCATTCCTTTACGCTTTTTTTTTTTTTTTTCTTTCATTGTATTGCCGCCCCGCTGCTTGGCTTGAAGGCGGTATGAATGCACCGCCGCCGCCGCCGCACCATAACCAATATCAGTACCACCCGCAATACCAAGGTGGTCCGGGACTGGGGCACCCGGGCCCCCCGGGGGGCTACGGCGGCTGGCCCGTCGCGCACGCCCCCCAGCAACAGGGCCGTTTCGCTGCAGAGGGCGCTCGTCGCGCCGCTTCTGCCAGTCAGCCTGCTCAGCCGTCCAAGGATGATAAGACTAGTCCCTTCGTATCTACTGTGCATTCTCATCCTGGATTTCAGCCGCAGAAAATTGGAAAAGGAGCTGGGGCAGTAAGTTAATTTGTCTGCAAATAATTTACTTAAACTGTACTTCTAACCTCTTATTTTACAAAATAACATTACTAAATCACTTTGAATATGATAAATATTCTAATATTATTTTACTGAAAACTAGTATTCAATATCATATAATCGGTTTTCTAATAATGGACTATTCGTAAAAATATTATTATACTAATTTCCAGGGTGCTGGACTCCCAAAACCTCCCAAACCACCAGAAAAAAGCCTCTAATGCCTTACATGCGCTATTCTCGTCGTGTATGGGACAGTGTTAAAGCAGCCCATCCAGACCTTAAATTATGGGAGATTGGACGAATTATTGGTGGAATGTGGAGAGATCTACCGGATTCTGAAAAATCTGGATTCGTCGATGAGTATGAAGCTGAAAAGGTATGAAAATGCTTATATATTTGATTCTAGTTGTAAAACTAAACATTCGGTTTCAATAAATGGTTACTGTAATCAAAATATAGGTGCTGATATATTGGTACTATAAATATGGTCTCCTTTATATGTTACCTTGTTTTTAAACTCACATTTTGAATAAGGAAAAAATATATATATATAAAATATGAAAATGCAATAGTGGAATCACCTCTAATTTTGATTTTTTTTTTAACATAACCTAAGCTCACGCCTGTTATCCCCGAAGGGTTAGGCAGAGGTGAAATAGCGAACTACTCCACTCACATTTCGCCGAGCTTAGTTCCGTCCCAGATGTGACAGGGGGCGAGCCTGTCGCCATATCAGGCACAAATTCCAAACTCCGGGATGATACTGAGTAGAAAAACCCAATACCACTTGACCCGACCCGGGGATCTAACCCGAGACCTTGGAATGGCAGTCGCACCGTAATACAACTGCGCCACCGAGGCAGTTATATATTTTTAACAATATGATAATAAAGTACATACATTTGTTATAGTGTATTGATATAAATATTATAATGTTGGTTAATTTGGGCTCAGGCGCAGTATACAGAAATGTTGAAAACATACCAATCATCACCTGCGTATATACAGTGGTTGGCTCACAAGAATCGAGGTACAATTATAATGAACCCTGCATAAACTAGGGGAATGTATTGCATTAAAATCACTCCGTCACCCCCCACAGCTTCATTTAACATGGGCTATGAATGGGATATTAAGGCCATTTACTGTTTTCTACTTCTTTTGAATATTCCAATTTTTTAAATCAAATAAAAACTGGATATGTATATTCTTTTTTTTACATATATATTCAAAAATGTTAATCATTCTTTTGTCAGGGCATTTTTGTAGTTATTAATAGTTTCATAATATGACATAAGGTATATTCTATATCACAATAGAAGTAAAATTTGTGTTTCTGCTAAAAAATTGGTAACTACAAGTTTAGAACAGTAACTGTGGTTGTATGTTTTTCAATGTCGTTTTTTCATAAAACATATTTGTAATATCCCAGAAGTCACTGTTTTTTATTAATCACTAGATTATAAGCTTGGAGGGCCACTGTATATTCCAAAGCACTTGGGTTCATAAATAATGTAATGAAGTATTTTAATAGAACTCAGAAAGGAGTTGAATCCAAATTAATAATAAGTTATGATTTAAATTTTGTATAACTTCAGTAGTTTGTGAAAAAATTAGAGATATAAAACTATATATGTAACAAATAAATTTTAATTTATAAAATACATTTTAAAGCGATTCCTTTCTCAGTTCTTGTTTCATACTGATAATTCGGTGAATACAAATATCGGTAAACTTCTTTAATATAAACCAGTGAAGTGTTTGGAAAGTTCGTTAATCGAATCTACCAATCACATGATTGATACGTCATTTCCCCTCGCGACATCGACCAATCAGAACTAACAATCGACATCCGTACAATCATGCTCAATTGTCAAGATGTTTGCCGATATTTATACTGATTATGAAGAGATATAGAACTATACATTAATAATGACTTAAAAAATAAACATTTTATAATTTAATATGTTGATTAAGGTAACGCAATTACTTGAAACTTACGGAATATTCCTATATCTATTTCTTTCATAAAACTGTGACTAACAAGCACATTGTAATGCTAATTTTGTCCTCCCACATGCACCATCACCCATATTATACGCTCGCACGGGATTACACCACTACACTCATCATCAACACGCGACCTATGTAGTCTGAGTATGAGAAAAGTCTGAAGACCTACCACAATTCGCCCGCATATCTCGCTTATATTGCGGCAAAAAATAAAGCTGTAGGTAAGCGAATCGTCATAACGCACAATGTTTAAACTAATATGTAATTCACACAGTAATTACGATTTTGATTACAATATCTTACCATTCTATGTAACAAAAACTTATGTACAAACAGTTGCAAAAATGACATAGTGTATAAAAAAATTGAATTATAAAACAAAATAAACATTTTAGCTATTAATTCACCTAATCATTATAGAATATAGGCTACCTATATATAAACTGGTTCACTGTATGAATTGCATTTGGAAAAAAAAAAATAACGTCCATAAATTTTATTGTTTTACTCACATTTCCAATGTTTTTCTGGTATGTGTTACACAGAGGGGCCGCTAAAATGTTATAATATTAAATATTGCAACAATGGGTCTATTATTTTTGTCGACATGGAGGAGGTTGGTTTCGGAATGGTGTTTCTTTATGCAGTGGCGTAACTATAGCATCTAAGGCCCCAGTAAAAATCGTCAAGTTGTAATTTGTTTTTAATAAATCACCAAAGTGAACATTAAAGCTTTTAGTCTTGTCTCACTTTAATTGTATTTATAATTTTTGCTGAATTTTCCTTAATATGGACTTGGGCCCGTGGCATTTTGCCAGCTCTGTCACCCTATAGTTACGCTAGTGTATGTAAGCAGATTTTATAAAAATTATGCCACTGCTCAAGAGAGATAAGGAGGTTTGCTTATTAATGCTGATAAGAGGCAGGAGGAACCACAAATATCTAAAACTCTGTTTGCGGAATGCTTAAACGTAAAAATACACAATATAAAATAACCCTAATAATATTAAATGTTATTCATATATAATAATTATTAGTGGTCTAACATTACTATGAGGAGTTTAAAGTTATTAAGATATTATCACTTTTAACATAATCTTACACAATATAATTATTGTTTTTTTTTAATAATATAATTGTAACTGTAAATTATGTCAAAATATGTATCAATTCCTAAAAGCACTCAAACCATTTATAAATACAAATATAATTGTATGAATCACTGAAAGATACATTCTATTTGGTGTAAACTTTTTCTAACATTAATTCTGTAAGCAGTAGGTAACTTGGAAGAGGAAAGTTCTAGCAAAAAGGGCAGCTCACAGAAGGAGCAACAACAACAAGACCGAAGAATTGACATACAACCTGCAGAAGACGAAGAAGGTATATATCATAACCTATTTCTTTATATTATTATTAACATATAAACGAGAAGATACTGAGTATTGTTTCTTATAAGAGGTTATTCATTAATCATGTGACGTTTTCTAACAACTTTGGGACTCCTCTCATCCTTGGTGATTCGTGAGATTTCAGATTGATATGATGAGAATGAATAGGATCAGGAATTTGTATGTTAGGGGATGGATGACTATGAAAGTTGAGGGATGAAGGGGGAGAGAACGCCCAAAGAAAAGATGGATGGAGTGTGTCAGAGAAGATATATATGTATGGAAGACGAAGACATACTTCGCCTATTCTAACACAACTTGAGAGCAGGACCGTGGTGATGATTCTTTGGTCCAATTTTATGATGTGTGCCCGCGGTTGCGCCAGCGTTTCATATTTTCTTCACTGCGTTTTAATTTTTTTATCAGGAACTGGAACTATTTACCTGATTTTTTTAGTACTAAGATAAAGTATAAATATATAAAACAAAAATATATTTGTCATAAATTCAAGCACTTGCCCGTAAAACTGTGCATTGATTCGGATTTTACTCGAAACTAGCTGTGTGCCCGCGTCTACGTCTGGGTTTCATCTTTATTTTGCACTGCGTAATATAATTTTTAATTTTTTTTATACGGAATTGAAATAACTTTCCAATCTTTTTTTGCTACTAACAGTAACAGCAACCAAAGATATTTCACACAAATTGCCCGTAAAACTGTGTCTTGAATCGGATTTTATTTATTTTTTTGTGAGTTTTATTTTTTTTACACGGAACCTTAATTATTTTCGAAAATTAAAAATACCCTAAGTTACCAGGAGTAACTTCAGCTATCTACCAAAAAAGTACCGTCAAAATCAGTCCAACCGTTACGGGGATTACCCATTACAGAGAGACAAAAATTTTAAAAATTGTATTTTTCGTATAGGTTATAAACAATTCATATGTATTAGTAAAAATTGTTATTTTGCCATTACAAACAGACACCTTAATTTTGTTTATCAGTATAGATTTTGTTAAACTTGGTTCTATATGAAACACGTTATGGGGATAATAGTTAATTATTCGGCATAAAAATGACTACTAACGCATTTCTTGCAATGTTTTAATTGAACCATTGATTTTTATAAGTTATACATAATAGAAAAATATATGGATGAGAGATAGTTGACACGTATAGTATTAAATGTTTTTATTTCAGACCAAGATGAAGGTTTATCTGTGAAACATATAGCTTACGCACGTTATTTGCGAAACCATCGCCTTATCAATGAGATATTTTCGGACACAGTAGTACCGGATGTACGCTCCGTTGTCACCACATCTAGAATGCAGGTGAGAGTAGTATTAGATGTTCTCCTGATTTTTTTTACAGACTTAAATAAGGAGGAAGTTCTCAATTGAGGAGCGTTTTCACAAAGCTTTACGATAAACATCTTCTCGATAAAGTTTTTTTTTTGTTGTTGTTATTGTCTCTCTGTCCATATCTGATTTTGTAGACGTCAATTAAATTTCTGTAATGCTGTTAATACACGTACGGACCAGACCGCGGACATGGTATGCCGAGCGGCCGAGGTCATCAGTCGCTTAAGTAGGGATGGGGAATAAGATTTTTCAATAAGATGGATTCAAAAAAACATCGATGTCTAAGAGATAAATATTTTCTCTATTTGTTTTCTTTTATTCGTAAATAGTAATCTTCTAGTCGTCGAAATTAGACTATAATCATCATTCATTGCAAAAACATTTCATTTTTTTTAATTAACTGTACTAAAGGTCATCAATAGCAACTAAACAAAAAAAGACGATTGCCTAACCCCTACTAGTTTGTATAAAATATAGGAAAGTCAAAAGAAAAAGACAAGATAAAAAGAAAGACAAAAAAATGGAGACAAAAGAAATAAAGAAAAACGGAAAGACATAAGAGGCAAAAGAATCAGCCTAATAAAGAAAAAAAAGGGGAATTGGGGGGAATTGCTGTTACTTTATAACCCGTTGTTGCCAAACTCCCTGATAATGTCAGGGGGGTCTGTAGAAAAACCTACTAAGGATAAATAACTGTTTTATTTTTGCTTGTTTACAGATAATCATCTTATTATAGAAAACAAAAATGACACTCTAATAATCGATACTTTATTAGTTTGAAAGTTATCGATCTTTTTTAGCCTTGATGATTTGTGTATTGTTTCGTCAAACTTAGATTTAAATCGATCTTTTTCGGAAAGGATTCCATCCCTACTTCGGGCACTGATAACATCGGCCGACCGCCGTACTATGTCCGCGGTCCGGTCCGTACGTGAAGTAACACCTTAAATCTAGAAAAATCAATAAATAAACTAGCTTCCTAAAAAAACGCATGTATCGTTATGTGAAAATACTCCTCAATTCGTCTATATTTTTTCGACTCAACTCAATTTTTCATAGTTAAGCAATGTACTTATTTACAAATGGAAACAACCGCCTAAACTTTGTCACAATTACACATAAGCTATATAAAGGACTTGGGTGATTTTAAAGAACAATTAATCAAAAACGAATTTATTTAGCGACGTACATTTTTACATTTACACCATTTTGTTATCTTCAAGCTGGCACCGATATCAAAATTATTAATGATATTGAAACGAAGGATATATTAAAGTGAACAGAATCATTTTAATAAAAAAGTAATCATTTATTTACTTTTTAGTGCATTTTATAATTTATTCATTTGAAGTTGGTTTAAACTAAAAACAGTTTGAACTAAAAAGTTTTTTTAAATGCTACATACTCAGTGCTTTTAGCAACAATTGTAGATACATTGAGCTTGACTTCGTATAGAATAGGATTCGAACCAATATCCATTCCACTGAAGTCCGAGCACACAACCGCTGAGCTTCAAACTAAAAATTGAATAAAACTTAGTGATGGAAAAAAGATACATTTTGTCTCATACAAAATTCATAAATTTCAGATATTAAAAAAACAAGTTCAATCATTGACAATGCACCAAAAGAAGCTTGAAGATGAATTGCAACAAATCGAAGAGAAGTTCGAAGCTAAAAAACGGAAATTCATCGAAAGTAGCGAAACATTCCAAGAGGAATTAAAAAAAGTATGTAATTAATTACCTATTACCCCTTGAGCTCTAACCTGGCGTTTACGCCAGCTTTCCATTGTTTTCCTATTGTTTCATTTTTATGGGTTATCTAGATATTAAGCATTTTTGTATAGTCTAATAAGTACAGAATATATATATAAATTGACAAAACAGTTCCGTGTGTCTCTTGATTTCCCTTTTCAGCAATGGACGAGCAAATCAAAATTGAGTCTTTTTTTTCTCAATTTTTTATAATAATAATGACGGATCTGCTGTTTTTATGATTGCATAATATACGAATGAAAAGGTTCGGCGATAATACGAAATGAAAATGACGTCACATAAAATCAATCATGGTGGACGAAATTAATAATTAATTTTTTTTTAAGTGAAACGTTATTGGACGCGATTTGCGTCACGATTACATATTAAAAGACGGATACATGGCGAGAGGAAAAAATAGTAACCACACTATATTATTTTTAACTATATAATTATTAATTTTATTCCTGTTGGAAAAAGGGTACAGGTTGCTATATTTTTAAACGTGGCCTTGTATATATTTTTATATTTTTCCCAGTCTCTGAAATCTATTCTTTACTAATAATTTTTCTTCTGATTTAAATTAAAGGTTGCTAAAAAAGTTTCATTTGTGACACATGTACTTTGTACACATACCCTTATTATTATTATTTCTCTAGCACTGCAAACCGGCTGTTGACGAGGATACTTTCCAACGTATGGTTGAACGGGCAATTGAACAGATGCGCCGCGGAAACAATCCACCCCAGCAACCACCACAAAATCCCCAACACCCCCAAGCAGCACAACCCACCCCGAGGACTGATGAGGTATGACCTACATAATAGTCGAAGGCTAAAACCTAACTTGATAATAAATCTATCTATACTAATAAATAAAATTGAAGTGTCTGTTTGAATGTTAGTAGCAAAAACAAAATTGGAAAAATAATTATGATTCCGTATAATACAAAATGAAAACTAGTATCACGCAGTGAAAAATATAAATGAAACGCGGGCACACTGTTAGTCGATAATAAATGTGCTTACCTTTTAAGAAAGTTGAAATGTCTATTAACTGAAAAAAAAAAAACAAATCTTACATATCGCTTGTTTTTTCAGCCAATGGATCAAGATCAAAATACGATTAAAACGGAAAATAACGGGCCAAACCCGCCGACACAAGTTGACAAAGTGTCTACGACTGAGGCTAAACCAGACACTAATGGTACGACTGATCTGAACAAACCTGACGAGGCCAAGGGTAAGGAAACTGATGACAGCGGTAATGCACATGATAATGAAGGTGAGTGAGTGACTCGATTGATTTTTGATGTTTGGATGGTTATATATAAATTATGATATATATGAAATTGGATGATGATAAAATAAATTCGGCTGTTTTTTTTTAAGCGTAATTTGGTATAAATTTTGAAGCGATGATGGCGCAGTGGGTAGTACTTCCGGATTCCGCGTCAATCGACACGTGTTCGGTGCCCACCTATCCGACTTTAAAATCAGCCTGAGCTTTCGGTGAAGGAAAAGATTGTGAGGAAATTATAGCATGGTGGTAGCGTAGGTAGGTAGGGTACTTACCACATTCAAGTTTGAAGCCTGTCGCCAAATACCAATACCTCTAGGCTTAGTGTGTTCACCATCCTGGACCACATTGTCACTTAACATCTCATGAGAATCTGGTCAGAGCACTGAACCTATTCAATGTAATATATATATATATGTGTGTGTGCTTATTAGCTTATATTTTTAACCTGCTTGTTTACCAATATATCGAGTCGGAATGAATTGGGTTTGTTTGGATGATTATCGTGTACAGTTTTTTGAAAAATGTAATAGCGATTGATTTGTAACTTGATCATCTTCTAAATTCTTTAGTCTGATGAAACTGACTTTGCCATTATTTTGGCCTTGATTCTGTTTATTATCTTCAACGGTTTTCTGAAATTATCAATAATCTAATAATATAATCGTTTGGAACACATTTTATAAAGACTTTGAGGTAGTCAAAAATCTTAATTCTATTTATCTCCTAAGAAGGCGCTTATGAACGTCAAAAACTCTACCACCGGTTCGGAAAACAACACATTCGAGAAGAGCCGGCAAGAAACTCGATCTGGTTCTTTTTTTTTAAATATAATATATACGCATATCATTTTTTTTAAACTATACAAATCATAGTCATAACCAATGTTAGCGGAAGTACAGATTTGTGTGTAATTTCCAGCCGTCACTATCGTTCACTTAATGATCCACCCTGTAATAAGTTTTTTAATTAAGACATGACATGATACTTGAACTTATTGTCAGGTCGGTAATGTTATTTGGGATCTTCTTGTAAAACCGAATACCTATTAAGTTTCTATTAGACTTAGCCCAAAGCGTGGGATGGCTAATGTATCTATTTCTAATATTATCGAGTTTGTCTAAATTTTCACGAACATACATTAAGTTATCGACGGTGTATTGGGAGGGCAAAGTAAAAATACCATATTCTTGAATCTTGTTCTTTAGAGATTCGCGAGGTCTCCCATATTGTATATTGCTCGAACAGCTCTCTTTTGTAACGTAAAAATGTTGTATATCTCAGCTGCTGTACCCCCCAACAAAATACCGTAAGACAATTAAGTTATAAAAGTAATCAAAATAGACTAACCTAGCAGTAGCAATATCCGTCAACTGGCGAATTTTTCGAACCGCAAAAGCAGCGGAGTTAAGCCTTCCTGCCAATGTTTTAATATGCGGATTCCATTGTAACTTATTATCAAGTGTGATACTTAAAAAAAGAGATTTTTCTACTAAACCTACTAAATTCCCTTCTATCTCTAATTTACAATCAATATGTTGCAAATTACCCTATTGTAAAGAAGTTCTTAAAAAAAGAACAAAATTGACAGAGGAGAATTATAAACCTGGATTGTTTTTATATTTGCCTATTTATATATAGATCATTGTAATCATTTAAACAATAAAATAAATTGAAATCTATTATCTACACTAATATTATAAAGGAAAGATTTGCATTTTTGTATGGAACGAATTAGACGAATTTTTGTTGTTGAACTTGAAGACTCCAAGATACAGGCATTGTGGTCTGCGGAGAAAAACCATATATTATGTATGTAATCAATTTGTAAATAAACACATTTTTGATTTTTTTTTATTTTTACTTAAAAACTACTGGACCGCTTTGGATAAAATTTGTTATGGAGATAGTTGAAATCCATGGAGTGACATAGGTATATAGTTTTTATTCCGAAAATCCCACGGCAACGGGAACTAAGCGAGTAAAATTGCGGAGAGCAGCTATCAGTAATAATTTTACTACCCAAAGCAATCCCAGTAAAATTACTATGTTTTAAAATATTGATGAATGCAACGACTGCCTGTCCTAGGTGATCGTAAGAGGAAAAATTAAATGATATTAAAGAAGGTCCACCAGCCAGTATGTCGATGCCACCATCACATCCGCCGGCAGCTCATCCTCAACATATCACCTCTCCCCCACACCATGGTAAGGAAAAAAACAATAATATATTATCTATATTAATAATTCGGTCAAGCGGTACGGTAGACTCGATTGAAACCTTACCTGAATAATAAAACATAAAAAAGATAATGATTTTGAGGTGACAACATATATCCGGATTGTCGAGTATTTTATTAAATTCTAATGGTGCAAATGGCAGTCGCCATATTGGCCACTCGAAAGCCATCTTGAGTTCGTAAGGCCGATTCACACGGATCAATGCCGATTCACATCTAGTTCTTTATTAATTTTGTATACAAAGTGGCTGATAATTAATTTCGTTTATAACAGTACTATAAATATACAAATAATAAAAATTGAAGTGTCTGTTTGTAATATCAAAATGAAGGTTTTTTTTTCTAAACATACATGAGTGAATGTATGTACGGAACTTGTACCAAAAACATTTTTAAAATTTCTGGATGTTCGTTCCGGCTAATCTCTGGAATGGCTGGACAAATTTTAACGAGAGATTTTCTCACAGATAGCTAAAGTTCTGAAGCTTAACTTAAGCTACTTTTATCTTAAGAGCTTATTATCAGTGCGGTGTAAAAAAATTTTTTTTTTATAGAATGAGATACGCGAGCGGTGCCACGGAAACAGCTAGTGTATATTAAAATATATTCTTTTGTAATCAAACAAAGCGGGATGATATATGCTAACTTTTATATAAGGATTTAATAATTATGATTATTACATTACGAAAGTATTTTTTTAATGATAATTTTATTCACAGCTATGATGATGCCACCAAACCCCAATGCACCGGCTCATCCTGGACCACCAGCTCATACTGGGCCTCCGCCACCTCCAGGTACGCACGCAATTTAACAAACTAAAACTTACAATCCAAAAATAAATTATTATTTTGATTTAAGTACAGTTAATAAAAAAAATATAGTTAATAAATAATATAAGATCACGCCTGTTATCCACGAAGGGTTAGGCAGAGGTGAACAACACGATCCCCACATTTCACAGAGTTTAGTTCCGTCCCAGATGTGACATGTGACCCTGTCGCCATATCGGGCACAAATTTCACACTCCGGGATGATACTGTGTAGAAAAACCCAATATCACTTGACTCGACCCGGGGATCGAACCCGAGACCTCAGAACGACCGTCGGACCGTAATACAACTGCGCTACCAAGGCAGTATAATATATATATATATATATATGTATGTATATATAAGATTGTCGTTATTAACCCATTACTTCCCAAGCATCGAAAACATTGGAATTTTTTGATCAATTCTTTAAATTAAGTTCATAATACATTGAGAAAAAAGAATATGACAAAAAAATAATAAAAAATATACCATCATCCCTGTTTCAGCCTGTCCTATAAATATGACAATGGGGACATGTGATCAGAAATAATACAAGTTAACAATTATAAGAAAATCAGCTATATTTGAAAATTATGTCCACAAACTGTCATAAAATAAAATATTATGAGTTTATTTTGTATGATAAGGTATGAAACAATCACTGCAAAGTGTTTTTTCACACTTAGCACAAAAGGCTAGAGGTTTTTTCCTTACAACCTTGTCCTTGACAACGCCTCTGTTTGTCCCTCTTTGTCATATAGTGACCATCATTAACAAACCTGACAGGTTGTAAAAGACCTTCTGAAGAACCGGGTGTTGGTTTACTTGCCTTGCTTTTCAATTTTTTTAATCAAGCAAAACAAACCCTTCGTCTGAAATCTAACAGAGGGATAGTTTCATCTTTATTTATCTGGTAGTAGATAATCCATGCATTCACAAGGGACATGTCTAAAACACGGATGACTAACGGCCAATACCATTTTTTTACCTCTAAAGCGGATTGGATATTTAGAATTTTGTTATAATTATGATTAAGCATTGGCTGATTCATGGCTACTTTGGTCTTTTCTTTCTTTGAGTACCTATTCGTTTTTACAAAAGGTTCAATAAAATCAAAATTAGTCAAAAGACAAACAACATTGTTGTCATACCATTTCACGCACAAAATTTCATTATTTTTATCAAAACGATAATCGGTAAAATCTTGGGCTTTCTTTTTCATTTCTTGTTTGTTCATGATAGGACATTTTTAGTCCTATTTTCTCTGACTATCCCTGTAGCTCTGAACCCTTGAGATTTCAAATCAATCAACAAGTGCATGCTGCTGAAAATGTTATCGAAGTAGACTACATGTGTTCTGGGAGCTGTACAAACTGCAAGCAACTTCTTTACCACTATCGCACCCAAGCCATCGTCACTACTAGCAGAGGTTTGAGCATCCTTGCCTGTGTAAAGCGAAAAGTTATCACAATATTCGCTGACTCCACACAGAGTGCCCAAAGCGTATATCCGAACCTTACTGCTTTACTTTTTATAAATTGTTTGATTCCATGGTGACTGAAGTATTTGACGATCATTTCATCAACAGCTAAATTGGATTCAAATATACCAAACTTTCGGAATGATTCATTAGCTTTATCGATAAGTGGGCGAATTTTGAAAGCTTTGTCAGTATTATCAATTTGTGAGTTGTCATTGAAATGTAAATGGGATTTAATTTTATCAAAATGATTACGGGACATTGCCTGTTCAATAAATGGAATATATACATTCTCATCTCTACACCAATAAAGTTTACTTTGCGGCAAGTGATGATACGAAGAGAAAAAACAAAATTCCTATAAAGACTTTTAACCCATTTATAATAAGGTTGAAGTTCAAATCATTTTTATAATGTTTGGCGTACGTTACAGTTTCGTGCACAATATATTCTAGAATCTCGTCACACAATAAGTTTTCGAATACTTCTACCGCTGATTTTCCTTCCAACTCCGTAATCATATTTTCCAAACATTGTTTAGCAGCATTAGATTTCGGCTGTATTTATATCCGACTAATGTAAACACAAGCAAGACCCGCAAAAAACAAACAATTAACCAGTTGGAACCTACACTTAGCGTGACAGGATCGAACACGCTTTCGCCGCAAATGGTACAGACAGGTTCCCGGTGTCATATTTATAGGACGGCTTATTTTGAATGTATATCACAAGTTCACAAATTATATTTTGTTTTTGTTTTTATTTGTTTTATTAGTAGAGATCTAAGAATAAGTCTTATGTACTTTGAAGTAGGTAACGTTTTTCTTTTAGGGTATATACAATCGAAACTCAATGCTCTCCTTCAGTCAACAAAAATGATCAATTTTAAAAAATTACATTAAAATTACGTAAACATTTTTTACAGTAGAAAAAAATTATTTTAATAGAAAAATAGTGTAAAAATATGAATTTCATCATAAATAATAAAAATAAAAGTCCTAATACGTAAAAAGAAATTTTTAAAATAGTGTCCTAAAAATATGACAGTGGGGAGGAATGGGTTAATGTGTTGAGCACGCGTAAAAATAAGACAATAGGAAAACAATGGAAAGCTGGCGTAAACGCCAGGTAAGTGTTCAAGGGGTAAAAAGATACTTAGAATAAACAATGTGTTGCTCTATGAATAAAGAAACGACATGTTTATTTCTCGACATAACAAGTTCTTATAATAATATTACAAAATGTATCGTTTTAAAACTATTTGACATAACACTCGATGTCATAGTTGCCAGGTCGTTTCTCCTAACTAGACAAACTTAAAGATGTAAAACTTCTTTACATAATAAAATAAAAAAGGAATTATATTGTTTAACAAATTAATAAATTTTAAACTAATATTAAATAATGAAAAACTAAAATGCCATATCATCACTCTAGGTGTGATATCAGAAAAAAATTAAAGAAACAAAAATGTCAGAAATCAGTGTAATAATCGAAGACGTTTGTCCGTACCATATATTTATAATTTTTTGTTAACAGTGGCAGCATATGGCGCACCTTATGGCGGCAGATACTATGGCGGTTATGCTGGTGGTTTCCCGGGTGGGTATCCACCGCACCCGTACTACGCGACCGCTGCAGGACCAGCTGGTGCTCCTGGAGCGGGACCAGGCGCAAGCCCCACCACCGGCCCTCCAGGAGGAGAACACTACCCGCCACACGTGGCACACCACGCGCCACAGCAACACGTACCTCACCATGATATCAAACGTAAGTACAATATGCGTTTCAAATAAGAATGTGCGCGTCAATGACCTTGATTATAAAAGTATGGACAGCAACAAAAATATTTACGTAGTGTTTTTTTTCGCTAATTATTTTTCTAAATATTTAAGACTATTAATATGCGTTGTTTTAATTAACCATACTAATAATACATTTTTCGTTATCTATGACATCACAATATGGTGCAGGTCCACAATGTGAATGAACTATATAATAATGTACATAATTATCTCTCGGAGCGCCAATAGTTGTAAAAATCAGACAAATAAATTAATCATAAAATTTAAACAGTTTTTACAAAGTTTTAGTTTTCATTTGTGCCGGTAGTTTTTTTTTAAATCATGGCCACCATGATATTATCTCAGCTTTAGTAGTATAATTTATATATTATTGTTATTTTTTAATTATCTATATTTAATTTACTTGGGTTCACCAAGAACATGTCAGTCCCATCGTTATTGTTATAGACTAGATTATAGTGTACTTTACTACTCATTTAAATGGAATCATATCATATGAGAGGAAAATAATAAAACATAGTAGATAAAATCTGTCCAGTCGTTCCGGGGATTACCCATTACAAACAGACAGACAGACTAAAATTAAAAAAATAGTATTTTTGGTATAGATTATACTACTACTACTTAATACTACTATTTAGTAAAAAAATATACTTGACATAACAAACAAGACATTTATTTATTAGTATAGATATATCGAGGAATGTTTTATATGCATCAACGGTACTTGCCGAACTGAAACAGTTGCATTTGTTTGTATAGACTTATAAAGAATCAATTAAACTAACATCGGTACAAAAATACGAAACATACGAGTAAGGAAGTGCATTCGTGAGTAACGTTTCGGTACTCGGTACTACACGGCGTACCCGTTACTTTTGCTACAGCTCTAATTTATAATATAAAAAAACATAGTTTATGGATTTGTAATAATTGACATTCAGTGTAATTACGATACTTAATTTTCCTATCCTTTTTAGCTTACTTGAAAAAAGAGGAGGTTCTTAATTTATCTGTAGGTTTTTTATTGTGTGGCCAATTTGTAAAATTATTAATGGTAATTAAACAAAGGATATATTGAAGTTAATAGATTAAGAAATTAATTATTTATTTACTTTTTAGTGTGCTATTATTGGATATATTTTTGAAGTCTGTTTTGTTCATTAAAAACGTTTTGTATTATATAATTATTTATGTTAACAGAGGAGGAACCACAACCGAAGAAAGAGGATGAATGATCATCGCCTAAGCGCGTCGTGAAACGACGCCGCAAGTCCTCTTCAAAGGACAACCATTAAAAACTTATAAGTGACATGTGTCTACAGCGCGGAATTTTAATATATGGACTTTTTAAATCCCAACAATGATATATAAATAAATTTATATATATAATTGTTTTATACCCTGCTAGATGTACAAAATTTATCGCTTCTGTTTTCTAGTGGTTGAAAGTAGATAATTTAAAATAAAAAAAAATATCTTAAATAGATTAAATGGAAATCGGAGTGATTGCGATTTTTAAATTTATACATATATTTAATTAAACTAGTTTATACACATGTTTAAAATTACTAACTAAATAATTATCTTATATAATAATATTGCAAATGTTCTAAATACACATCAAGCAGTCGTAAGCTAGTATTAGGCCAACAAATTATTAGAAATAAGTAAAGTTTAATTTAGATAGTTTACATATTACTTTAACATCTACTTTTCTAAAAATTTCTTGTTTACTTTCTTATTCATTCTGGAAAAAAATACCAAGTGTTAAGACTTAACTTCTGCTTCTTTCATAATGTTTTAATTCATAAAATCTTATAAAAATTGCTCACTCTATGATTCGTTTTCATTTTAATTAGATGTTGTATGGATATAAAATAAAAATGTAGAAATTTTACTCATTATTACATTTATATTATAATTTGAATATGATTTAATAATTATATAATATAGATAATATTGATAGATAATCTGTAAGCTGTTGTAGGTATAGTTGACATTGACTCCAATAATTGTATTTTTTATTCAAACTGTATTCTGTTAGTGTGTCTGCCAAATTGGGCTATTATCGGACGGCCAGATACAATGGTGCCGTTAATTTCTTGTAAAGCTTGTATAGCTGTATTCTCATCTGGAAATAATAAATGAATAGTTTTTAAATAAACAATATTTTTTAATTAAACCCTCTATATAAATAATATCTACACCAAATGTAAGTTCAGTAAGGTTTTTGACTTTTAACAAATTCATATGATTTTAAAACATTATATTTGGAAAATTATTTTATCACAGTACTATTATTAAAGTCTGAAAAATAAAAAAAAAAAAACATCTGCTCTTATTGGATCTCTACCTACCTATTCTTAACAACTACATCAACATAATCAAAATAAATGTTTCACATCTTTAATAGGATCTATATTGAATTAAACTTAATACAGTTCAGGTGCACAATACATATATTAAAGTAAAACATAATTTTTACATGAAAAAAAAAATTAAGTTAAGGTAATTAAATTAATTTATTTATTACAATAAATTTTTCACACTTACTGCGGAATGCAACAAATGCCTGTCCTCTCATTCGGCCTGTCATTAATCGCACATCAATTGGTCCACCATTATCCAGCACGAACTGATTGAATAGGACAGAAATCTGTTGTTGTGTGACTGAAGGAGCTATATTTTTTAAGTATAATACCTGGAATTTATTCAAATAGAAGTAAATAATATATTTGTTGCATATATCATCCAAAAATATTAAAACCAGTAAAAAAATATTTATCTGTGTAAAGAATTGACATAAATACCTTGGACGGAATCCCGGGTTCATAGTTTCTAAACCTTTCAATTTTTTTAATATCATCTATGCTCATTTTTGTCCCCTCAAGTAGTTGTGCTTCTGCTGGATTAATTGGCATCACAATATCAACTGCACGGAAATCTTCCACATTCTCTTCTTGATTTAGAGGTTCCAGCCTCATAATTTTCTTATTCTTTACTGTATACATTACTGGTTTTTTTAGACAAATCAATTTATCTTTTGACCTTATTCGAATTCTAGATCGTACTGGTATATCTTTCAGATCCCACAGGCTTCCTGGTCTATCAACTTTTTGCATGTTATTTTCAGTTGGTATAATAAGTTTGTTCTGTGATAGCATTCTTTCCTTTTTTCTTTCAAATCTTCTAAGAATCTTTCTTCTTTTGTTAAGGGGTAAAAGTTCAGTATTCAAATGTCCAAAAAGTGTGTCATCAAGCTCTTTGATTTGATTCATAGGGTGGCCTTCAGGATAAAATGTGAGTGGTTTGTTTTGCAACCTTTCCAAAAGATTACATGGTTTAGATGTACTTGGTCGATCTTGTTCTTGCAAGAGTCTGTAAATATCTTTACATTAATAAATAAATATTAGAAGTAAATTTAAGCACATATCTAATAAAAATAAACATTACAAATAAAAATTAACTGGTTAAGCACTAGCTTGGTGTTTGCTCCAGCTTCCAAGTGTTTCCTATTGTCAAATTTTTATTGGTATTTGAACAACTAAACATTGTTCTACTGTTACATTACTTTGATTGACTTTGTTGTATATCTACTTGAGGTAGAATCAATATTTGGCTATTGTTTTCTATTATATCATTATTTTTACTGGTGCATTGTATCAATTGAATGTAAAAGTATCTCATTTTATTTACTATATATTTAGAGAAAAACTAATTTATTGTATTATTTGTATAATTATATGTAAAGTAGAATATTTTTCTGTACTTAAATATTACCAGTATTTTAGTCTAATAATTTATATATTATTATTGTTTCACTTCACCTTTCCTTTTGCTTGTTATATTTAGTAATTTTTTCTTCGATTATTACCAATTTTTGGTTTAAAGCTTCAGGGCCAATGATTTTGTGCTGGTCTAAGTTACCTTCTTGATTATCGCGATATAGTTTAATTTCTTCCGGTGTTAGGTCAGCCTTTTTTAGCAATTCTAACTTCTCGAGCTCCTCTTCTGCTTTCCTAAACTCCGCACTCGATGATAATCCATATTTAGTGAACGGCAAAACCTCGGTTGTTTTTCTCGAATTCTTTCGGCAATGATTTAGAACTGGACATCATAATAGTATGAGAATCAAGTGTTTTTACAACGATTTTATTACGCTCCACTAATGTTTTTAATAACAACAATACATTACACTCTTTTTTTATTAAAGGGAGCCTATTTGTAAAACAATAAAATTAAAATTAACATTAAGTAAATATAACATCAGAATATTTTTTTTTGCTGCTTTTTTTTTAATTCCATTTCTTCTTGTTCTCAGCTATTGGCAATTTGTGTTCAAACAATTAGTGCCAACGTCATGTAGGTACGATGTATTTTCAATCTTGTATCAGCGTTTCCAAGCTCCAGCAAAACTGTGGGTCATGCTGCTAGAACTTTCCATGGAGTTTTGTGTGCACCTCTGAATAAATGCTACGCTTTATTTTCTAGAATAAACTTGACTTGTACACAACAACCAAACTATATCAAGCAAAACACCACCAAAATTACATGATATAGAATAAAATCCACAAATTTAATTAATTAAAGAATACAACCACTACATGACAGACTGAGATCCCACCAAAAACTCCTGGGTCCATTTATTTATTTTTAAGTACAAGGCAAAGGTACTAGTATACCATGGAGCCAAGTCAAACGTTAGGAACACTATCAATAAATGGTGGCCTTCTGTTATAAACACAATGAGGATAATTGGGACATTTTAGAATTCATGCTCCGTGTCATTATTTTCACTTCAATACACTTGTGCATTATAACTACACTATATTACGTAAAATGCCACCTACTTTACATAATATATTATAAAATGATGCAAGATAATTAATTAAAAATAAGGCATGACATGACAAACCAAAATCGCGCCAAGCTTCACGATAATAACTGCTACATGATAGACTGAGATTCCACGAAAAACTCCCAAGTTTTTATTACTATTACACTGCACGTGTTACAAATTATAAACTTTTTTATTTGTCTCTCATAGATACCTTGCCTTACGGTATGGAGGATAGAGGTAAAGAGAATCATTTGTGTAAATGAAAAGTGTTCGACGAAATCAGAGATGAATGTCGAAATGCATTAAATTAGGGTGGCCCCACATGAACATCAGGGTACATTTTAAAGGAAGCGTTAAATATTATAACAGTAGGTTTAAAATATATACTTACAAAGTAATGTTATTCACAGTTTACGAAATAAAATCACTCTATTTACATTTATACTATTTACTTCATCATTTTGTACAACGTAAGTTGTTGAAATTTTCAAATTAACAATGATAATAAATTTATCCATTTATAATTTTTTTTTTTCAAGGAGTGGTTTTAATTATATTTCATATATGCCTCAACACCTTCATGATCATTTATACAAATTGTTTAAGGAAATATCAAAGTCCGCAAGTATTCAATCCATGGAATTGAATATTACTATCTCAGGTTCATTATAATTTTTGGATAAAATAGCGTTCGTTTTCACTATCTTGTCAAATGTTCATGAATACAGGTTAATGTTATCACGTCTTAGTAAAACATAAAGGAAAATTAAGCCTGAAAATATTTTATTGTCCTCAGATACATAAAACTCAAACTTTTCAGTAACACATCAAGGGCTAACAAAATAGAGATTAGTAATACTAATAGACATATACCTTTAATCAGTTTCAGTTTATAGCAGCAAAGTAATTTCAAACAATTCATTTAATTGTAACTCATGTTTCTATTAACTATATATTTTCACCAATATAATGGTCATAACTAGTGCTACGCAATGTTATGTTTATGGTATTTAAGGTTGTTGCTTGCTTATATAAATATATGTTTACTAGTTCAATAAAGCCATGACGAAATTATGTTCATTACACAACAGGTGAATCGTTGGTATGTAAAAAACAATTTTGTTTTATTTTTCTTTCTGTTTCTATTGTAGTTGTTGTATTATAATATAGGCTTTATGTATATATGTAATGGATGAGGGTGGCATGTTCAGTATGAACAAACTCTCTATAAAATAAAGATTAAAAAAAAAATACAATGTTTCTTGTTGATTTATTTATGTTCTAATTTGTGTTAATATAATATTTCAAATAAATACTATTGCTTAATACTCACATTTGCTCGATACTTTTAGCAAAGCTAATATTCCTTACTTTTGAATTATAATGTTTTATATAGTCTGGCTACTATAACTTTGCAGAAATAATAATTGGAGTATTTTAGTATTTGTACATACTTGAGAACAAAATTTTATATAGGAAAACGTTTAAATTACACCATTTTTTATTACTACAAAATTGGCGTGGCTAGACATCAATATGTAACTTTCATTGATTTAGGTTGAAGTGGGTGCGTCCCTAGGTCCTAATATTGCTAGCTTATTAAAATTACTTTTTTTCGGCTATTATCAACAAATATGGCGCTGCAATGGATCAGCCCTTTCTCCCGTACCTTAACCATAACGTTTATACCAATCGCCTACGAGATTCGCGTCTTTAATTGTACATTATTAGTCTGTAGATCATTCATAGATCAATAATAAAAGATCGATCATATTATTATTCATATCTGATCGATCACGTTGGTTTTTATTGAGGTACAATAATTATAATCTGAGATAAATATTAAAAATTATAATTAATTGTACATAAAGATAATACATTGATTTTAATATTGTACAACATACCTCGATTTTTTTCCCCAAAATTATCTGACAATGTGTCAGAAAAAACTTGAGCTGGCCATTTATAGCCACCGAGTTCTAGACCAATGCGTTTATATGAAATATATTTTTGGGAGAATCCATCGATCAATAATAAAAAAAAATCTATCGGATAAGTTGAAAATTTAAAAAAAAGTAATTTTAGTTTGACAAATGACAGTTGTCAACTGTCAGTTTGTCTCGTATTAAAAAAATTCTGAAATCAGAATTGAATATTTAGCAGAAATAGAAACAGTAAATAGAGTTTTGTGTTAAAGTGTATTCCAAAGAATTCAACATGAATACTTGGAATAATGAACAATTTATAACACCCAACATAATGGGTGTGCCGTCAATCATGCAAAATATAATGCCCACAAACGGCATTACTCCGAACACCATGCAATTAGCTCCTCCGTTGTATATGATGGGCGATTTAAACTCCAACCAAAACAATACTCAACTTACAAGTGCTCCAGAGTTGAGACGATTATATAGAGAGAATAATGATGAACAAAATCAAAACCAAGTAATGTTTGACGACGATTCAATAGATTCTGATCGAACTAGAGGTAAAATATCTATTACTAATGTCAATTTTTGTTCTCTTTTTATCTATAATTTGTAATTTTGTAGATAGAAACCGACATCCAAGATCTCGCGATCGTGAACGTAATGATAGATTTGATAGAAACAAGTTTTCAATTGATAAAGATCGTAATGAACGTCGACGAACCAAATGGGATACTAATGACAAATTGAATACTAGTACTGGCATGGAGAATATGGCGACGCCTGGTGAGAATTGTTATTATCTTAACTCATTTGTCTTTCAATTAAATTTACAGTTTTAAGTGTCTACTTCATTAATATAAATTATTGTAACAGTTGAGTACTACCCTACAAGTTAGTCTATGTAAACTTGAATCAGTCTTTAAATTTAATACATAAATCTAGTGCTTTGGTGGATATTTATTAAAAAAAAAAAAAAAAAAAGAGATTATAAGGTTAAATTAATAATGGTAAACTAAGTTTAAGGTTTTAATAATTACAGTGATTCCTAATTTACAGCAATAATTACATTAAGCATACACAACATTAATATAAATTTATTTCCAGGGAACATGATTCCTTTTAGCAATATTATAGGTCAGTCTATGGATATGGCTAATATGCAAAATTTGGCAAATATACAAAGCTTGGGAAATGTCGGAAGTATGTCAGGCATGGCTAACATTCCTGGTATGATGCCAACTATTATGGCAGGTGTGATGGATCAAAATATGATAATGCATCAGGCAATACCTATGTTACCAAGTCAGCCTATTTTTCTTAAAAATGCTATCTTAATGCCTCCTAATCCAGGGGTTTCTATGCCACCAAGAAGAGAGAAACCACCTGGTTGTCATACAATATTTGTTGGTGGCTTACCTAGTGGTGTAAGTGAAGAAATTGTTAGAGAGATATTCAAACGGTTTGGTACTATTATTGACATTAAATGGCACAAGCAAGGTATTTGTCATGTACGCTTTGAGAGAATGGAGTGTGTGGAACAGTCTTTCTTTTTGTCTGGTTTTCGATTTAAGTATAATGATCAAATGGATTCTGAAGCTACTACAGTTTTCATTGACTATGCTTTGGTAAGTAATATTATTGTAATTTTATGTATTACTAGTTGCTCTCCATGATTTTACCTGCGTAGTTCCCGTTCCTGTGGGATTTTCGAAATAAAAACCTATGCTATTCCCTGGATTTCAAACGATCTCCATACCAAATTTCATCCAAATCAGTCCGGTAGTTTTTATGTTTATTCCTTACATACATAAATACAAATCTTTCCTCTTTATAATATTAGTGTAGATTGTTTTAACAAACTGAGCAAATATAAAATATAATAAGATTGAAATTTAATCAAGTAATTCATATATAACTGTTATGTATGTGATTACTGTCATTTGATTAATATTTCGAAAATTTTACTTTTTGTAATTAATTGTTGTCATAAGATAAGTATATGTAATTGTGAATAAAGTCAGTTTGTTTCCTGAACTCAACAATGGCGACTGAGTAAAATTAAAGTATTTTTGGTGGAAATGGCACTAAATTTTGGAAATATAGTGTTTAAAGAATGAAAGTGTGCAAGAATATGTATCAGCAATTTGTGCACTGGCAGCTGGATATAATTTTAATGATTTGAAATGTCAATTAAGGGACAGATTGGTCTTAGGGATACATTATGTACAGCTGAGAAGAGACTTGTTGAAGTCTAATAATTTAACATATGAGACAGCTTTACAAAGATGTCTTAATTTCCAAGCATCTTTTTCTGATATGTATCTGGAAGTCTGTGAATCGAATCAAAATTCATCCAGGATCACCAAATCAATGGAAATAGATGGGATTAAAACAAGAGGATGCCTGGCATTGTATAAAATTACATAAGGCTGGGGTAGTGCCCATTTATGGATGCAAGATGTTTTTATTGTAAGAAACTGGGCCACATAGTCAGTGCATGTATGAAAAAAAACCTCATAAAGTGTATCAGGCAAAGGAAAAAGTGAGTAGGACTTCACAGAAGATGATGGCAGGGGTTGAAGATATGATGGAGATATATGTATGCCCTGCAGTAAATTCAGTAAATCAATCTCCAATCACTATTGAGGTCTTGCTTGCTACATTGTTCATGGAGTCAGACTCAGGAGCCTCTAGATCCATAATATCTGAAGAAACATACAAGAAATTGTGGGAAATTGTTACTCCACAGTTATTAAGAAGCAACCTAAAATTGGTGACTGTGACATGGGAAGAGATAAATGTATTGGGGATGATATAAAAGTAAAAGTGGTACTAGGTAATAAGGAAGCTTTATGTGATCTTTTTCTTGTGTCAGAGAAAACACCAAGCTTGTTAGGGAGGAATTGGTTTAGACAACTGTGTCTCTATGTAGGAGGATTGTGTTGGGCATATAAGGTGATATCTTTATTAATGGAAAAATTCTTGACTCTTGTTAAATACTCAAATTGGGCCACTCCTCTGAGAATTGTTATGAAAGATGATGGCTTACTTCGAATATGTAGTGATTATCGAATCCAGTTATACATGTGGATACCTATCAGATGCCAACATCTATGGAGTTGAGTGGGGGTCCATTATTTAGTAAATTGGATCTCAAGCAAGCGTACACACAGTTAACAAGTTAATGAGCATACTGCAGAACTTTGAACATTAATACACCACTATGACTTATGAAAATGAATCGGCTGGCTTTTGAGATAAATCCGGTGCCAGCAATTTTTCAACTAATTATATCTACAGCGGTTGTAGGTTTGGCGGGGGAGTAGCATGCCTGTTAGATGATGTGGCTGCATCTGGTAGGAACATCGAGGAGCATAATTAGAGACTGCGTAAGGTGTTGTCCATTTTACAAAATTTAAGATTTAGATTAAATATTGAAAAGTGTAGTTTTGCATCAGATAATATAACTTTTTTGAGACATATGATTGATGGGGATGGGCCTCATCCTTCTCCGACAAAAGTAAAAGAGATTATGGAGAAACCGGCACACACAAATAAGCAAACATTGCGGGTATTTTCGGCATCATATAACTTTTATGAAAAATGTTTATCTCACAAATCTACAATACTTGAACAATTATATCGGCTGTTAGAGTTGCAAAGAAATTGGGTATAGGGTGAGCAAAAAGAAACTGCATTTGTGAAGGAAAAGGAATTGCTCTCCTCAAATTTTACTTTAGTAGGATACAATTTAAATAGGGAACTATTGTTAATAAGTGACTTATCTGAATATGGCCTAGAAGCCATCATTGCACACCTCATGGATGACGGTTCGGAACGGCCAGTTATGGTGTCCTGGACCTTGCAACCTAATGAAAGATGCTATATTATTTAATCCTGGAAAACCCATTCCTTATCAAATTTCTACAAGGATATTACGTTGGTCTTTGAAGCTGAGTTGTTACAACTATCTATTCGACATAGACCAAGAAAGTTTATTGGTAATGCTGATGCACTGAGCAGATGGATTACTATAAAAGATAATGAAAAAAAATTCAACTCAAAGACTGGTTTCAAATATCTCTAAAAGTTGCATATTTTGATATTGATATTGATGGTAATATTTTGTATTGTCATTTATAACGTTTTTTTGCTTCAGTTTAAATGCCTAAAACTTGACACATCCAATCCAATCCCAACCTACCAATCCTAACTACATGAAAATCCTAACAGAAAGCAAAGATTTTTCTCACAAATTCAAACACTTGCTAGTAAAACTGCATTGAATCAGATTTTGTTCACAGTTTGCATGAGTTTTAATTTAATTTAATTTAATTTTATGTGGAGTCGTAATTATTTTCTAAAAATAATAGCCCCACCCCTTAACTTTCGCTATCCGCCAGAAAAAGTGGGTTAAATTTGGTCCAGCCATTCCGGAGATTACAAATAAACAGACCGAAAGAGATATAAAAATTGTGTTTTTGGTGTAGGTATTCATATGTATTTAGTAAATAATAATTAATATTATAAGTTGTTATTCGTGATATTGTATAAGTGACAATCAGACATTTCAATTGTATTTATTTGTATAATTAATATCTCACTAGTTGCTTGTAATCATTTTGCTGACTTGATTTAAAAATTTTGGTATCATAAAATTAAGAAAAATCATTTTAGGATATTCAGATGTTGTTTACTATATATAATAATAAATTAATTTCTAGAATCGCGACGATCAAAATGAATATGAAAGAAACAAACGTAAACGTGAAATAACACCACCTCGTATAGAACCGTACACCTACACAGCACTGACAGGTCTAACAGATAAAATCAAAAGTGATACAGAATTTATTGAAGCTGCTCCTGTGAGTTAATGATATTTTAATTTTAAGATATAAATAATCTGTATTTATTTTCAGGTTATGTTGTTTGAAATCCCAAACTTAGCTTAATCATTATGCTACTATCATTTGATATTATCGAAACAGTTAGATAATAATGCTACCTCATAACCATTAAAAATCCAACAATACATTGTTTTTTTCTCTTCATTTTTGAAACGGACTTTTGTCTTTTAAAGACATGCCAGTTACATCGTAACTTAATATATTTTTCATTGTGGATTTGTGAAAAATAATTAAGTATTACACATGTTGGAGTTTCATTGCGTGGTCGAATCAGGAATGAGGAGATGCACCGAAGAACCAAAGTAACCGACATTGCCCAAAGAATTGCTAAACTTAAGTGGTAGTGGGCTGGGCACATTGCTCGCAGAACCGATGCCAGATGAGGCCGACGTGTTCTCGAATGGCTACCTCGCACCGGAAGACGTAGCGTGGGTAGGCCTCCCACAAGGCGGACCGACTACCTGGTGAAGGTCGCGGGAATCTGCTTGACGCGGGCGGCGCAAGACCGGTCGTCGTGGAGATCTTTGGGAGAGACCTATGTCCAGCAGTGGACGTATTTCGGTTGAATCGATGAACACATGTGTGCTAAGCAATATAAAAGTATACATACCCTACTTTATATTTTAGACACTGTTGAGCTGGTTAGAACGCGGCGAATGCAATAAAAGAAATTCAAACACATTTTACTCGCTTATACAATCGACAAATAATCAGATTCGCCGTCTTTTCAACGAGAAAATGCAAATAGAAGATGAATATCAGTTAATGAAAAACAAAACTAAAGACAGATTTTTTCACGTTTTAACTCAATGTAAGTTCTTTTTTCACATTAAATTCATTCGACGGAATTATGTAAGTACTTTTAGATAGGTAATCGGAAAAGCTGGAGGTTTTCATCCAGTTGGGCCAAGAATCCATTAAGTAGGTAAGTACATTTATAACAATTATTTAATTATTAAGTATTTAATAATAGAACATTTATTTAATTACCGTAACACCCGGAACTTACATAGACAACCGCATAAGTCACTATATAAATCATATTTTTAATTGGGGACCATAAGCCTAAAAAAATAATAATGTACCCAATTTTAGATTATCCAAATATGAAATTGCAAAATGAAGTTATTTTAATATAGAAGACTTCATAAAATCTAACAAAGTAGTTTGACAAATCAAACATTTTTTTAATGTTGAACCGAAGTTCCGTGTCGCGCTTTACACGCTTTGAGCGGATGGAAGCGAAACCAAACTTTTAGAGAATGTTTTGATATTTGATGTTTAAAATAACCGCCATCTATCGTAAAGCCAAAGAAATATATGTTGTTATTAGCGAGTGTTGTTATTTAATCGATAGATGTCGCTGTTTACAATGTACGTGATCTTATATTTTATTAATTATCTTTGTTATTATTTCTAATATTTATATTGATAACTTAAAAAATAATTATATTTCTTTTCATATACATTTATGTCTATAATTGAAAAATGAAATTAGACAAAATAGAAAGAGTTGAATGAACGCAGATAGCAGCGTTTTAAGGTGTAACGAAAATATCCTAATAGAAATCTACATATTCTATCGCGTTTAAAGTTGAAATAAAAACGTAAGGAACTTCGTTCCTGGTGGGGGGCTCCTCCGACCGTACAATTTATTTCTTTTAATAATGATTATTTAATATTTTTATTAAAGCCGATAATCTAGAGATGTGTGACAGTCTAAAGTAAAGTTTACTCTGGGTTTGCTAAGTCAAGGTATTACTGTATTACCAACAAGTGCCAGTAAATGGGATCACAAAAAAGTATATTTTTCAAGTTTTAATACCCCAAGGCTCTGCTACTGATATAATTTTTAATAGGTATTTACTCCCTTTAGTTGGTGGTAGAAAGGTAACGTTTTATAAGACAATCGGTGAGTATATTGGGTTATTCTGATTCTACATTCTTCAGTATAACATTAGCTGGTTTATCGACATCAACGATTCTTTTATCCGACGTGCATCATAAAATAGTCGTCATGGTACAGCATGAATTATTTCTTATTAGGCTATATCTAGTTAAGATTTCACATAAATTGTCATATTATGTCGAGTAAATAATCTTGAAGTTCCAGTACATATAACAGATCAGGGGTGGCCAACCTGCGGCTCCGCGAGCTCTTTGAAGGATTATTTGTGGCTCTCGATAACTGTACCCGAGTTCCCTTTTCATTTTTGTGTTAGGCATTATATTAAAAAATATTATTATCGTTCCGTATGTGTTTAAAAGTGTATTTTAAATTACTGACAACAAATATGAAAGACTAAGTGAATCGTAATAAAATTCATTTCCGTTCAAGTTAAAAATAATATGACTCATCAAAAACTGCGCGAACGTACATAAACAGTGGCGTAATCGACTGACTCCAGGTTCAGACCGATTTCGAATTTATAATCTTTTTTTGCATACTTTTTTAATACGTATTTAACTGCGGTTCGGGAAAAAATTAAAATTTTGATAAATGCCTCGAACTATCAAGGCGCTTGGCCACCCCTGTAATAGATGATCCTGGACATAAAATGGCAATATAATAAACATTTAATTCTTTAATATTTGTGAATAACAGTCGAACAGATAGCGAAAATATTGAGCGCCGCAAAACATCAGCGTGTCTCTGATCATTTCACAAAGCAACAGCGCCGGAATATTGACATGTGGCTTAAAATGACTGAGGTATGTAACTATAAGCGTGGGCGATGGACTTGCAACGATTACATGTAATGTATCGTGTTATAACCCGAGCATTGTGACAGTACGATTATTATGTGGAGGTTTGATTTTACCATGTACGATAATCGTTAGCTAAATGTACGACAAATTACTATAAAAGTGTAAAGACGGTAGCAATATCTAAGACTGTTGAATTTTGTTAAACTTTGTTCAAAAGCGGTTGACATGATAGTTTTTGTTTTTTTATTTCTAAATGTACGATGGTGTCATTGTCAAATTTTACGTGAAAATATTATTATATTAACTTTAGGAGTTTGCATCACTGAGTGTTATATTACAAGTAGAGTTGGCGATTATTTCGAATAAGGTTTGATTATTGAATCGATTCGCATCGAAACTTCGTAAATTGATTCAGAAAAAATCGATTTACAAAAGGCCGGTTTCTAAAAAAGTACTTTTCTTTGGCTTGTTGGGAGTTTTTATTCGTAACTAGTATTCTTCCAGTGGTCGATTCACTGGATCAATTTTGTGCTAGACATCAAAATAAAAAATTGGTCTCAAAAATTCGATTGGACTCATTATTCAATAATTACAAGTCGTGAAGTCAACGCCGTGATAACAATAACGTAAGCGGGTTTAAGGAAGAATTAAGGATGCTTGAAAATTGGCTAATACATATTTGCACCCCACAACCAAGTTACAAATTCTATGTGGGAGATTTTTTTTAATCCGTTTAGCTGGGATACATACAGAATTTTCATCCCAGAAAGAGCTTGTATAAGTTATAAGTTTCCAGCTGAGCGCCATAGGTGCTGGCTAAATTATAATTAGGAAAAAGGGGCTCCAAGCGAGCGTTGGTCGTGTTTATGATACATTATAGACAATTGTTGCAAGTCAATCGCTATTTTTAATTAATAGACGCTCAGTGCACGCAGTTTATTAAGATACTCGAGTAATTCCAGCTATTTTTGGGTTTTCAACGTTGTATAAAGTATACGCATTGGTTATTGACGTATTTTAAGGTTTAATAGCCTAGATTTTAGGCTTATAAAGTGCCCAAAGCAGATCGAAAGGGGAGACATGAAGAATCCCACGCAGCCTGACACCACGTGGCTCCCGTGGAAGTTTGGTAAATACAGCGCTGGCCCTGATCTAACTCAAAATACATTTCGATTATCATGAACGAGAAGCAACTTTTACGTTTGATTTTTTGTAATGATTGAGGAGAAAAGAATACTCCTAGAGTGACCTAAGATATCTTTTGATATGGTTTTGATAAGATTTAGCAAAGTGTTGGCTGTTACATTTCAAATTATTTAAAATGAAAAAAAAAAATTGTATTATACTTACGTGTAATTAGTATGGTACATGAAGTAAAAAGTAAGAAATGAAACATATATGCGCTTTACACACTTGTTTGTGTGTATTTGATATTAATAATCCTCAGGCTATGACTGTCATGCGTTGCGATTTCACAGAAATAATTTTTTTTTATGAACCTTTCCGGGCGTTTGCACTACAAATCATAAAAGATTCATCATAATAGGGTAAATTGTAGGGGTGTGCGAATATCATTCGAATCGAATCGAATATTAATATCCGTTTCGAAATTCGAATCGAATAATTCGAAAAATTTCGATTAATTCGCGAATTATCAATTGTTTCCAATTTGAATTCCATTGCATCGTGTATCTAAATATTCTATCCGAATAATATACTTTTTGATTAAAAATCAATTACCCGGAGAAAATTTTTTGAATTATTCGGGAACTTTCGAATAATTTGAATTTTTCGATTTGAGTTTCGAGGTTTCGAGATTCAATGGTTCTTTTTTTTTATCAAATCTCCTATTTATCAGAAGTAGGTAATTATCTAAGTAACAGCTAATAATTTATTAGGTTAAATTGGTTTTATTTTTGCCCAATAATAAAATTGGACGATAATTTGAATTCCGTGTGGTGTCGGGTAAGAATAATATCAACCCATAACGTTCCCATGGGTGTCGTAAAAGGCGACTAAGGGATAAATAACCCCAGGGGATGGACAGCAGAGTCCTCTGAGTACCACAAATACCTATTGCGGTCGACAACTCGCCTACCAAGCGTGGCGATTATGGAAATTCTCCCCCTCACCCCTCCTTATGAATAACACAACGGCATAAGACCGGTCGTCGTGGAGATCTTTGGGAGAGACCTATGTCCAGCAGTCGTCGTCTTTCGGTTGAATGGATTGATGGCTGGAATGTGGCCACATCTCAGGTAAGTTTTACCTTTACAATCTGTCATTTAAGTTTATGTCTAAAGATCCATTTTAATGTTACACAGCATTGGGACGTCGACATGGAACTTGATTGGTAACTGACTACTAAATGTTTGTCCTCTAACCATAGCAAAGTCCTTCAAGTGGTATCCGTTTGAAGGTAGATTTTACATGTGATGTTAACACGATTCGAATTTGAATGACAGAATGTAAATTTTATATTTTCTATAATGTGATCTACCTGCTTTGAAAGAGAAAGAAGACACACAAATACTACTAGAAGTGCAAAGCGGCTTAAACAGGATTTTGTTTTAAACTTATCTATGAAATTTTAGTCCTTTAGATTATTTCATCTTTCATTTAACGACAGGTAATAAATAAGATTTTACAGGCTCGCTAAATCATCAAATTTGAGGTTATGTTCGACGATACTATACCATAATATGTTGTAATAATAAAAATAAATTATTATAAATAAATAATAATATAATTATGTGAACATTATTTTTTATTATATTATATTTATAATTTTTTTTAGGAGTTGGTAAATCTTAAAGAGGAATATAATAATAATTTCGAGGAAGAAGAATCTGAAAGAACTGGAAAGACTACTATTTCAATGGACAAGTATGAGCAGTTGAAGGTAATTTTTTATTTAATTAAAACTTTAAACTTTTTATTGAGTTGAATGAGTCGAATTACTGTCAATGGATATTTATATCTAGATGATCCCTAACTCCTTTGAATTATGAGGTATTTATTTAATAACTAGCTGTGTGCCCGCGGCTGCGCCCGCGTTTCATTTATTCTTCACTGCATTTTTTTTTATATTGAACCCTATTTTTTTTAGTACTAAGATAAAGAAAAAATATTTCTCATAAATTCAAGCACTTGCCCGTAAACCTGCATTGAATTGGATTTTTATGAGTTTTTTTTACGCGGAACCCTAATTATTTTCAAAAATTAAATGTATGCTAAGTTATCCGGAGTAACTTTAGCTATCTATCAAAAAAAGTCCCGTCAGAATCCGTCCAGCCGTTCCGGAGATTACTCGGAACAAACAGACAGAGAAATATTGTTTTTTGGGTATAGGTATCGTATATACATACATATCTATTTAGTAAATAAAAATTAATTGTGACATTACAAACAGACATTTCAATTTTTATTTATTAGTATAGATTACTCAAGTAAGGTTAATTTTCAGACTGAAAATGAAAACTTGACTTACGAATTGGAAGGCTATAAAAATGAGGCTTATTTAGCTAAAAACGAAGCAGAGAGAAAATTTGAAAAGTTTAAAGCGCATTTCATAGCTCAACAAGCGTTGCAGAATAAACAGGTAATATAGGGGGGGGGGGGGAATAAAGTATTTATGAGGCGATGTTGTTTTAATTAATACTTGTTACCATTAACAAAAATGATTTCGTTTCTTAATAAAAAAAGTGTTTATAATCTTTGTTCGCTACTAGGTGTATGGTCGCGGTTCTGTCCGCGTTTCATTGCGTAATATGGTTTTTAAATAGTCATTGGCATAATAATGTTTTCATGGTTATGCCCATTAAATCGGATTTCATTCACAATTTCATTAGCTTTAATGTTTTTACGTGGAACACTAATTATTTAAGAAGAAATAAAAGTACCCTAAGTTACGCGGATTAATTTCAGCTATCTGCTAAAAAAAGCTCCGTCAAAATCGGTCCAGCTGTTTCAGAGATCAACCGGAACAAAAAGACAAAATATCTTAAAAATAGTATTATTGGTATAGTGTACCCGTATATACATTGATATGAATGTAGTTAAGTGTTGTTATTTTGTTATTAAAGACAAATACTTCAGTTTTATTTGTTAGTAATTAGTATAGATTAAAAAAAAATAGTGTGTTTGTGTGTGTGTGTGTACTTATGTACGCACGTAAGAAGCTAAACTTTTTTAACGTAATTATAGAAATAACTTAAACGTTGACAGCTAACTTCAGGGGGTTGGTTTTCCGTGACGGTGTGCGCGCGCATCGTAAAAATTTGTTGTCATCATTTTTCCCTAACGCGCCAAACGAAGCATAACTTCAAAAAATTCAATTGTGCTTATCTGCCAAACATGTTTGTTTAAGGGTCGGCCATACTCGCCACTCGCATCAGACGCATCTGGAAACAAAACGCATACTCCCTTATCATCCGCCGATGATAAGTTACAGATGTCAGGACAATCAATACCATTTTCAGATGCTAAACTGATCAGTCTTTTGACGGCCTTTTTAATGGTACACCCCTTGGGAGCTACCTCGGATTATTTAGTTTCCTACATTAAATCAATAATGCCCGATGTTACTCAGACTACTGTAAACCACGTGCTTCAAACATACACTGACGTGTTTACACGTAAAACTAACGGTGTTGGAGCGAATATCGAACATAGATGGCATTTTATTACATTCGAAACTATTAAAAATGAACCAATTAGTGTAATAATAGATTGATAATATTATATAGTAGATATATAAGGATATAAAAGGGTGAAAAAAATATACATATTTAGAAGTAATTGTAGTTTTATTTATTTCGTTTTTGTCATTCTATTACAGATATTTTTGTTAACAGTAATTCTTGAGTCAATATTCTTAGAAAATTTGTAATATATGTAAGGGGCACGAAAATTGTTTCGTTTTATAGTGGACAAGTTAAGCATAAGATGTGTTTACCAATGGCGGGCCGAGATGGGGGAAGTGTAGTTGTATTTATCTACACTAATATTATAAAGAGGAAAGATTTATATGTAACGACTAAACTTAAAAACTACTGAACCGATTTGGATGAAATTTGGCATGGAGATAGTTTGAAATCCAGGGAGTGACATAGGATAGTTTTTATCCCGAAAATTCCACCCGAACGGGAACTATGCGGGTAAGCCTGCGAAGAGTAGCTAGTTTATTATATAAAGGCAGCACCAACAGTACACATATTATACATTGTCCGTTTAATTATTTAAATGTAATTATAATATGTGTACCCATTACAGGCGCTCAAAACTTTAGCAGATATCTTATAACTAATTTATAATTATAATAAGAACTTATGAATCTCTATGGAAATAATTTTTACATTATTATAAAAGTTGTAATACTACGCAAGTATATTAAAATTACAGGGGAGCTAACTTCAAGATTAGTTTTACACAACTGTTGAAAAAATGTGTTGGTCATTTTTGTCACAACATCAAATTGTACCATTTCTAAAATAATGGGGCTCTCAATTCCTCCATCAATTATTTTATGAAGAAATGTTAGATCATGTAGAATATATTTTGGACTATGCTCGCGACTACTATGGGCTAACTTTTAAAACTTATATAGACAAACTAAAACTTATCCAAATGAGGTTAATAAAATTACTTGTTGATAAAAAAACTAAAATTAAATTTAAACACACTGCAAATTATTTAAAATTAATAATGTACTACCGGATAGTATTAAACATTAAAAATATATCATAATATACACCAATAGTAAATGTTAATTTACAAGAGTGATGCCCGGGGGTAAATATATGATACCGAGAGTTATCAAACTGTAAGGAGACAACTCTCCAAAAGCGAAGCCATATATTTTGAGTAGTTTACCCGCAGACATCAGAGACGCAGAGAAGAAAACAACAAAGTAAAGTTTAAAATTAGGTTGAAAAATTATTTTTATAGATATTTTACTATAATGATAACGCTATTGTTTGAGATTATGGAACTATAAAAATATGTAATTAAATAAGATGTTTGACCTGCAGTCAAACTGGATGTTCAGTTTTGTGAGTCAGTTACCTATATTATATGATGTAAACATGAGAATAAATCAATAAAAATAAAATATATAATTTAAGTTTATCCCTGAGTTTTAACATTTTAAAATTTAAAAGCCTGCTATCATTATTATATCTGACAAATACGTTGATATTTCGAATATTGTCCGACGTTTTAAAATCTTTAATTAATTTAATTTAAGTCTGAATAAAAATGATTATTGTTTCTTATTACAGATGGTACAATTTTTTTGTAATAAAAACGATAAATTTAACTCTAAAGTACGATAATCTGGAATTTAGGAGTTGGCAACACTGGACTATAGTCTGTGTACAATTAGTTCATAGATTAATATGTGCATCTAGATTCATCTCTGATATCAAGTTATCAGCGTTGCTAATTTTACTCGGCAATTGCCATGTTATACGGTAATAAGGGGCGTCTAACAAAAAAAAAAAACGGTACACGGCAGGACAATGGTCGCCGTATCCTAAAATACGGCAGTCAAAGTTCAAGTCAAATCAAAGCGCATTAGGGCACGGGAAACAGCTAGTCCACGACGAAATCGCGTATAATCAATAATAAAGTCTGGTAATTGAATTCAGTCTTTATACTTAGTCAAACAAAAAACGAAGATATGCGTATACGATAGTGTGAAAGGTCACTTCGTTTGGATTCGTATCTCTCTTCGGTTCAGGTGACTTCTGATTATTGCCTGTTTTTGTGTCCAAGTCGAAGGCCTCGAAATTTCTACTCTACTCTGATTACACTACTATGGTTCATGTCGTGATGTACAAAATACGCACATTATGATAATATACGATAATGCACATTACATTGACACTGCCACTTCCACTTATACCATTATGCGTAGACATCAGGCACTGGCGAATATCTCTTCGCGAGTTTACACAAGTCTGGTCACATACTTCAGACTTCGGTTATAGCTCTAAAAACGTTAAATTAGGCCATATAAATTAATATATTATCACTGCCATATGCTAACGCTGAGTGTGAAACAATGTTTAGCACCGTAAATATGATCAAAACGAAATCACGAAATAAAATTAGTATTTCCACCATAAATAACATGTTGTTTGTAAAACCGCATTTCAGTCGACCAAAGGAATACTAAATTACGTGATAGATAGCTCATATATAATTTTAAAAAAAGGAGAAGAAATAAGGATATTTGATATAAGACATTTATATTATGATGATTATGACCACCCTCCGGGTTCCTCTCCGATGGGGGCTCAAGACGTGTTCCGTTCCCCAACTGGGGAGGGTCTTCACGCCGCTACCAGCGCGATACAGTGACACCACAGAACAATATTACTCCTACCGGAGAGTGACACTGACCACGCGTGAAACATTCTCCGGTAGGAGTAATATTGTTCTGTGGAAGCATTACACGCGCAACACTGCACACACACTCCTGCGCATAGCACGCAGTTACTAGTATGACCAGTAAGGAACATTTTTTTTTCTCATTAATAAATAAAAAATGTAGGGTTTAGCTAGGATTAAAATACTGGAAGTTTTCTCAAACTCTGGTAGCGGTCAAGCCGAGGTTTGGACCCTTGGCCTAGTTACTTTTTCGAAGAGTGCCTTCAGCACTCGCCCACAAAGTTACGGTGAAGCTGTTAAGGCCATTCCGGTCAACAGCATTAGCTAGGATAAGAAAAAATTATGACCAATGACTTATCCATTGGTTTTTTTTGCGGGATCTCAGTCTGTCATGTAGCGGTTGTTTTCTTTAATTTATTAAATTTGTTTATTTAACTTCATATCATCTAATCTTGGTGGCATTTTATGTGATATAGTTTGGTTATTGTGTACAAGTTTATTATAGAAGATAACGCGTAGCATTAATTCTAAGTTGTCGAAAAAGCTCCATGGAAAGTTCTAGCAGGATGAGCCACAGTTTTACTGGAGCTTGGTAATACAGATACAAGATTTAAAATACATCTTACCTATATGATATTGCCAATATCATATCTAATTGTTTGAACACAAATTGCCATAATCGAAGAAGAAGAAAACCAATCCATTGTTGAATCGCAAATTTTTATTTTTTATTTGTAATAATTATTATTTAATGAATCTTGTCCGGAGCCGTCAGCGCGTAATAATTTACGCTTAGCTTTTCCCAGTAAACACTGGGGCTTGTGCAATTTATTTTTTATCACTGTACAAATATAAAATAACTATAAAAAACTGTAAAGGTATAAAAAATTACGAAATTTTAAATTTTGCTAAAAATTTGTATGAGACTCGGCAATTTTTCAACTTTTGCCCCAAAACGCGGTAATTCGACCATCCAAAACACGGTAAACAATTTTTTATTTATTGGCAACACTGTGAATTAGTTTTGTGAAGTATTTTAGTAAATGGACGTATTTTTATAATCGTGATTTTAGTAGTTCGTAAAAAAAATGAAGAAATGGTGGAATTGGGTGCTGGGGTTCGCTTTGTTCTGTCTGTTGTTTGTTGCTATACCTATATCATTGACAAACGATAAAGGCAAAGAAGAACTTAAACCTATGTTCGATGAATACATACAAAAGTTCAATAAAAGTTACAAAAATAATACCGACGAATATTTGACAAGATTTGAACATTTTGTGGTAAGTAGATTTGATAGATCTGTAGTTTCCATTGAATAAAGTAAGTTATCATAATATTTGTTAAAGTTATAAACAATAATAAACTTAGCAACATGATAATAATATTAGTCTGATAATAAAATTATGTGGATAATATGAATTGTAGTATGTAGGTACTTGAAAGATAGATGGTATTTTCTAAAAGATCAAGCGAAGTTCACGTCAAGATCAAGTCAACTGCGTTCGAGATTCAAAATCAACTTTATTGCATTACATTGCCACCATTTAAATTATAGTTTCAGAATTTACCACACTTTTAAGTTAGTACTTATGTTCACACTTATTAATAATATTATAAATATTTTTTTTAATTTTTTCATTTCATTGATTTAAAGACGAGTGTTAATTAAAAATTATGAAATTAATTTTTAGTTCATAATATGAGTCTAAACTTGACTATCTATTACATTTAATAAAGTTTGGGGTTGTTAAGTCCTCTTTGTGTAGATATTTATCAATATTAGATATTTAATCTTTACAAAATCAAACAAAATATCTCTATATTCATTCATGATTAAAATGATCCGGTATGAAGATATTACAAATATACAATAAGAAATGAAAATATTAGAGGGAGTTTGAAAGTTGCGCTAGTGGTAGAAAAGTTAAAAGGTTCCCATTTGTTGTGATATGGACATGTTATGAGAAGAGAGGAAGCGCATGTGGGTAAAATAGTAATGGATATGAATGAGGATGGATGGAAAAGTAGAGGAAGGCCAAAGAAAGTGTGTATGGAGTGTGTAAGAAATGATATAAAAGAAAAAGGAGTGAATGATAAGGATGTATGGAAGAAGAAAACATACTGCGCCGACCCCAAGTGAGTTGAGAAAAGGCAGGAGAATGATGATGAAGATATTACAAAAAATATGAAGGTGAAAAATATAAGTACTTAAGTAAGTGGAGAAATTATGTATTACCTATAGTAATTTTAAGGAGGTATCTCATAATTAATGGTGATTATTGCAAATTTTTTGAATGGTGTGTGATCTCAATATGATTAATTTCTAAATTATACAACCTCGAGTAAATTAAGCTAATAAACTTGTTTTGTAAATTTAGTTAATGAGCTATTTGTAAAAACAGAAAACAACTAGAACATGAATAATCAGATATTATTACTTATAGTAACATATAATAGGGGTAAGGTGCCTATAATAAACAAGTAAAGTATGTGAATATGTGTAACATAGGAGTTCTGAAGTGATTAACTTTTTTTGATCAAGTTATATGACATGAAGTTTATTTTGCCTCATAGGGTTAAGTTGAATTATGGTACTTGAGGTTTGATTTTTTGTATAAACACAAACTAATTATCCTTTTATTTTCATGTGGGGTCATATAGCTGTATTGGTTGCACATCATTTATGTTAATATTTTGTGATATATCACTATTTTAAAAAATGTACAGGGCAATAGTTAGCTGTAAGCCCTGTAAACTGGGTCATCCATCCATCTAACCGTAAAGGCAACCACTGCTCGACTTGGTCTTCCCCAAAGATAAGGTTGGAATTGCCACACTTGGTAGGCGGGTCGGTGATTGCAGTAGTTGTTTATGGTACTCAGAGGATGCTGCTGCCCATCCCCTGGTGAATCCCTTAGTCACCTTTTACAACACCCACGGGTAGATGTGGGGTGGTACTATTCTTAAGCTGGCACCACAGGGCATTATGGTCATATGTATATATGTATAACTATTATAAACTAAAGATATTTTACTGATATTCATTAACCCCTTGAGCACTTACCTGGCGTTTACGCCAGCTTTCCATTGTTTTCCTATTGTCATTCTATTGTTTTATTTTTATGAGTACTCCATACATTAATAAGTTTTGCCATAAATACTTTTCTAATTATTAAGTTAAACCTTCTGAAGATGGTCACCACCCAAATGGTTACCTAAAACATGTGTTTTTTGTATTTGTCTGTTTTTATAACTGGTTGGCACCTTTTTTTTTGCACTTCCAAATTTTAGTTTTAATCTCATGAAAATGAAATTTTATCTTTTGAATGAATCTAAAATGGTTTCTGTTTACAATAATATAATACTTATTATAATTAAAAACTCTGATGAAGAATTGAAATTAAATGAAGTTTTTCTAAGCACATTCCACATTTCCATTTCATTTTAATATATTTCAAAATTGGTTGGAATATGTGAACAGTTATCAGTAAATCAAATAGTATATTATTGCCACAGGCATCAATAAAAGAAATCGATGAATTAAATGCAGCGGCGAAAGGTCCTGAAGAGCATCGAGCCAGATATGGCCTGACTAAACTATCCGATATGTCTAAATATGAATACAAAGACATCCACTTATCGGATGAAAGGATTAGGAAGCCACCACACAAGTACGGTAGAAGCTGGAGCAAGTTCAGAGACGGTAAAGCAAGTGCGGACGGCAAAGGTGACAATGTAGAATACACAGTAGATAATGGCAATTCACCACACAATAGTCATCAGAGAGACAGACCTGGCGGAAGTGAGCCTCACGATAACATCAACGTTATAATTAGAAAGAAACGTGCAACTTTACCTATGACAGTTGATTGGTAAGTATTTCTTATTTATTTCAATGTAAGATACAATTACAGAGGTTTTTTGTAATCTATCTTTGACGAGTATAATAATAATTAAACGTTAAGAATTACACATAGTTTATAGTGTATATATGAACCATAACTGAAATATAAAAAAAAAACTGAAAGGTTAATAACGCAAAATAAAAAGTGGTTTGTACATTTAACCAGACCCATCTACCTACATGCATAGAATTAGAACACTCAGAATGGAAGTATTCACCGCGGAGTGAAACCGATTCAAGTTGGGCTTAAAGGCCATGTACGGCTTTCGTTACTGGTTGGTGATTACGTAATTCCGATTACACGGACATATAAATACTATGTTTTTGTGTTCGAAATTTTTCTATGAGACGATCGCTCTTACATCTTTATTACTCTACATGTATTTCGACGCGCTTAATCCGAATCTGAGATCCGTTTGGTTCGTACACTCTCCAAATTTTGAATTTAATTTTAATTAGTAACGCAAAGATAGAGATCCATACATTGATCCAATTGACACAGTTATTGAGCTCTTGGTTTCCTTTAGAAAAATGCCTTTGACCACCAAATAAACAGTTATGGTATTGTATTAATACCTATTATTTAATTCACATAACAAAAATTTCCCCTTAACTTTTGTGATTATATTAAAATTTTATCTCTTAAAATATAGATGCATTAAAATGCTATTATAGTTTATTTGTAATCAGTTCGGCTAGGCAAATACACAGAATACATTTGTCATATAGAGTTGAAATTTATGCCTGACGATAAATATAATATCGTAGAGTCAATAGCCTTATGATCTTGACCACCGATCTGCGTTGTTTTATACCTGCTTAAAATAATATATATATTTTACTAATAAATTATTATTGTATACTAGACATAGCGGTGGTTGCGTTCACGAACGCGTTTATATGAAATTGTTTAAAAAGTATTGCGAGGAATAGAATGGCGGCCATTTTTGTGCCTCGATATATTGCGCGGCTCCATATATTGCCTAATATATAAAATAATAATATGCCAAATTCTGGTTAGAAATTATAGATTTATACAATTTGAAAAAGAATCATATGGACTGGTTCTAAAGCTTTTTCTAGATCTATAATAAATCGATTAATTGTCACACACGGCTAGACTACCTTTTATAATAAGATAAGCTAAATGTGTATTAATAAATGATGACTCGAGGTTGAATAAGATAATGTATGGCCTTTGTTGAAATTTTACGCATTCTTTATTATTCTAATAAATATATATCGGATATATAGATAGAGAATCTTAATAAAGTTTATTTTGAGGTAGGTATATATATTAAAACATGTTATATGTACTTAAGTATATCAGAGCTAATTTTGTTATCTCAGTGATATAATGAATCTTTCAGTTTTTAAAACTTGTTCAATATATTTTTTGTTTAATCTATTTATATTGTAAATTAAAGTATTTTAAGAAGCAACTTAATAGCATGTTATAGGTAAATATCTGATAATATTTAACCATTTATAATTACATATTAGGTATTTTGTATTGTATATAAGTTTTTGCATTTTGATTTCTCGCAAATTGCTATACAAGAACCACCTGGAGGTTATCTAAATTTAGTGATTCTCAATGTTTCATTGCCATTAGTTTTTTTTCGATCTGACTAAATGAATCGTATAGAATCATAGGCTATCTACAATCGTTAACAAAAAAAAATTAATATTAGTTTATTTTTAAACTTTGTGCTACTAACTTCATGTTGCCATATAAGTGGACTAACTATAGATTAAAATACAGTTTATACACCAATTCCACTTTGTCAAAAATGAGTTGAAGTGTAGATAGCCACTTTTGATTCTATACAACTCACTTGCCGTTGCCCGAAAAACCTCAACAGGTTGGCCGATTTCTTGAACGAGCGCTTAGGGGTTGTAACGGTCCTGAGTACTTTTGAGCCCTTTTGAGCATGTAGTTATTTTACAATATTCGTATTATTTTATTAATTTTCATCTTCAAAGCCGGACAAAGTGATGGTCTTTTCTGAAGCGTTCCGAGGGAGTTGTTTAGAGATTTTAGAAATCATGCTCTGTGTCATTGTTTTCGATACACTCCTCTTGTGGATAATAGGAATACTATATCACGTAAAACGCTACGAAAATTACATACTATGAGGAGTGGTCGTCACACTTTTCTGCTCAAGGGCCACATAGGTCAATGTGAAGTACCACTGCGGGCCACACTTTTATGGATACCATGGTAGTTGATACCATATATTAATATATATTTTATATTATGCTATATCAAAAACAAATTCCTCATAGATTTTGTGTGGAAATAACAGCATATTTTAACTAGGTATTGAGTTATTTTCTATCAAAAATGTTTGCGAAATTGCGGGCCGCAATTTGACGACCACTGCTATAGAGTTATACACTACAATTTAATAAATTAAAAACAAGGGCACAAATTTAGTCTAAAATTATACCAAGAACTCTGGTACTACAAACTTGGCTATGCCTTTGCTAGCAGAGACGTAAATTCTGCGGAATTTGTTCTAGCTACGGTGGTTAAGGGAAATTATATATCTTAAGGTCCCGTACAGAACCCATGTGCCTGCGTGTAAAATGCAGGGGTGTGAGGTACAGTATAATCTGTGTTAAGATAGTGTATGAATTGTGTCATTGTATCGCGCTGGCGGTGGGTACAGGGGCTTTACCATTTGGGCATCGGAGTACGTTCTGGCCTGTTGCCAGTACGAACCCCAAGGTCACCTTATGCAATATGCAAATCTTCCATATAGGCTAAAAATTAAATAAAAAACAAAATAAATAATTGTTCCTAAAAGTCTGCTTTAGTTATTAGTAATCGTATTTTAATGTTTTTATCTATGACGAACACGTATGTTAATGACAGTAAAACTTGTTATGTTATTAAACTGGTTTTGGTAAATGTATTTTGGTTGAATAGATAATTATTTCGACTACGCATATAAATCGGTGAATTCGTTTATTTGATTTCGCTTATGTTTAAGATATATTGTCACGTGGCATGTAAAACATGAATCAGTCTCACAAATGAAGATCCTATAACAGTGGCGATGCTAGACCAAATGACATCCGTTAGAACTTTTTAAATGCTTCAATAATGTTATCTTGGTAAAATTACGATTGTCTTAAAAAAAACAGTTTTAAAACTGCGCTTTCAAGAGCAAAAACGCTGCTATCCTGAAATCTTTAGATGTAACAAAGCCTTGTCCTTATTAAAATGCAGAGATATTATGTGCCTGAATATAAATCATGATACATGTTTAAATATTTAAAAAAATGTAACAAAGGAAAATAATCTTATTAGTTTATAATAAATTGGGAAACAGAGAACAACTAAATATACTTCGATGGTACATTCCTACTCCATTGACAGTGGGATTTTTGCCTTCATAATTATCATATATTCAATAGTTAAAATGTTGTAGGAGAACGTGCTGGCAATCATTTTTTCTTTTAGTAAATATATATATATATATACATATATATATACTTATAACTTGTTCCATATATATGACCAAAGACTGTAGAAAACGTCTATGGTAAACAAATCAGCATTTCTTACATGTTCTAATATTTAAAAGGAGAATGACTTTTTTTTTTAATACGGGAGAGATAAAGTGGATTTCACAGGCCAATGTTTACTCTTCGATTATCAGCGACAGCCGACAACCTCGCACCCATGGGGGCTTCGCAAAAAAGTTTAACTATGCGATGCGAAAACTACGTTATTCGTATAATTTTCCGTATGCGTGAGTAGTATTTGTCCAACGTTTCAGAGTAGTCTGGAAACACTATGAATGTTAGACGATACCTCGAGTAATTACCGGAAAGCCGATATAATTTTTAGTTTGATTTCAGTCTTAACTTTTAATGTTCGATATTGAAATCCGTCGATAAGCGGCACTGAGTTCGACATCGGAGATATCTCCGAAAACTCTTTGTTTCATTCATGTTTCACATGAAATTCACATTATTTATACTTCATAAATTATGGTGTTCTTTCTGACTGTGAAATGAAAGCAGCCTCCCAAAGCCTAAGTCGGCGACGTCTCGCAACGCCAATGGACCTTGGCATATTCCATAGTGACAATATTATAACATTTCACTATTCAAAATGTTATAGTTTGACAGAAATAAAGTTGATTATTATCATCTTATGTGTAAATCGGTTTAAATGCCCACGGTTAAAAAATACTTGACGAAGGTCACTACATGTTAAAATTCAATGTCACAATAATGGTATAAGGTAGTTTAAAAGGCCTTATAATATTATTGATTGAATAAACATATAAAACCTTAAACAACATAGCGTAATTTATAGTGTTATTATAATTTCTGTGATGTCAAAATCTATACATGCACTTTTTTTATAATTCTGTACGAATACCATTTCAATGAAATGTTACGGGTACATAATACAAATATTTAATGCTTTGTTAAGATGTCTTACTTCAACTTGTCACCTAGTAATGTGACAAATTAAATTTAAATTTGTAAATGTATGTGTATCTGAAATTTATGGATTGAATAGGAATTAAGGTGTACTTTTTTATTAAACTTTTTTACTAAATATAGTTAGTGATGCTGCCAGAATATACCTTTAGGTATGGTGACAGATTTTCAAACTTGTGGTTAGTAGCTAGTCAGTAGGGCATTTGGAAATACTCCACCGCCATGCGGTATTCCTCATTGCGATATTTCTTTTTACCGAAAGTTCCGGTTCATCTATACTAATAAATTAAATTCGAGTGTCTTTTTGTAATGTCAAAATTATTATTTTTTTACTAAAAAGATATGAATGTATATACGATACCTATTCCAAAAATACAATTTTTAACCTTTTTGTCTGTCTATTTGTTGCGGGTAATTTCCGGAACGGCTGGACGGATTTTGACGGGACATTTTTTGGTAGATAGTTGAAGTTACCCCGGGTAACTTAGGGTACTTTTAATTTTCGAAAATAAAAATTTCAAAGTTCCGCGTAAACAATTAAAACTCCTAAAAAAATTAATAAAATCTGTTCAATGCACAGTTTTACGGGCAAGTGCTTGAATTTATGAGAAAGTTAAAATATACTTTATCTTAGTACTAAAAAAAAATAAAACGCAGTGAAGAATATATCACACGCGGGCGCAGCCGCGGGCACACAGCTAGTTATGAAATAAAATAGATAGATGTGAATCTGTGTCCATTGACGTAGTATCCTACTACATTACCTTTGAGCTATTATAGTTGTATGAATTTCGTGTAATTAAATAGAACCCATAACTTGAACTATATGCTTGATTTTTCTTTTTATTTCAATCAAATCTATTTTAAATGCTTGAGCCATTATTTAGCTTCTTTACCGTTTGCACGTATTTGGTTCTGTGGTGACAACTAAGTGAAACTCGTCCAGAGTCCTAGTCCAAAGTGATTTTTAATTTAACCCTTTGAACACTAACCTGGCGTTTACCTTCCATTGTTGTCTTATTGTCTTCCTATTGTCTCATTTTTATTGGTAATCGACATATTAAGTATGCAGTGTGTACTAACCTTATGTTAATTCAATTAACGAGTATGCCCAATATTATTCTTATAGGAGGGCAAAGGGTGTGATCAGTCCGGTAAGGAATCAAGGCCTTTGCGGTGCGTGCTGGGCCTTCAGTACAGTAGGTACTATGGAAGCAATGGCGGCTATGAGTACGGGAAAATTGCAGGTTCTTAGTGTTCAGGTAACTCTATTCTTAATTTTTATTGTCTACCACGTACCCCCTATATTCTAGCAACAATATTTGAAACATATTTGAAAACTATAATAAGTATATTAGAGGGAGTTCGAAAGTGTTACAGTAAATAGTAACGTAAGAGGAATGGCTAAAGAAAGAGGGATGGAATGTGTAAAGGAAGAAAGGTAAGCAAAAGTGGTTGCATGAAGAGATGTATGTAAGAATAAAATGCACTGGACAGAGGATAAATAATAATGATTATAACAATTATTTCCTATACTTTATCGGTTTATGTAATTAACTAAGTGTAAACAATCAAGAACTGTAAAAACAGATCCCATTTAACCTTTTATTACGAAAGTATTTTATATATAAAAGCGATGACGGGCGCTGTTGGTAGTGCGGTCGGATTTCACGTCAATGGAGGCGGGTTCAAGCCCACCTACCCAACTCTAAAATCAGCCCGAGCTTTCGGTGAAGGAAACCATCGTGAGGAAACCATAGCATGTTGGTTGGGCAATTTTCTAATAATGCCCGCCTGAGTAGCTACCACCTTCAAGTTTGTAAATCTGTCGTCAAATACCAATAGGTGTGTTCCGTCAGCGTCACTTGAGAATTAGTAATACTAGGCTTAGTGTGTTTACCATCCTGGAACATCCACATCGTCACTTAACATCAGTTAAGATTGTGGTCAAAGCACTGAGCCTTTAAAGCAGTGGTCGTCAAACTGCGGCCAGCGGTCGCGCGCGCGGCGACGTGTCAAACAATTTTGGTAGACGATAATCCAAAATCGAGTTATATACTATGAAGTTAACTAAATAGAAGTACACAGGATGGGAGTATAAATATAAGTAGACTTAGTAAGTGGGTTGTGGGAGAGAATTCTCGACAACGGTTGTTCGACCCGTACTTCCCTGCTTTTTGGTTGATATTATTATAAAGTTTAATAAGATAAAGTTCTAACAAGATGATCAGACAAATGATAAATTAAATATTCGAACATGATACTAGAAGCTACGTAGTAAAAAATGCCCGAATAAGTACCTAATGTTTGTGTATGTTAAATCGAAAAATATCACTATCAATTTACAATAGATATTATCTATTCAGATTAATTCTCATTGCTAATAGAATTACTGCAGTGTATCAAGACGAAAGTCTTCGACCAGTGAGTGTTGCCAGTGATGACATACAACACTGAGACGTGATCGCTCACAATGAGCCTAATAAAAAAGCTCAAAGTTGCTCAATAGGGCAATGGAGAGGAATGCTTGGAGTTTCACTGCGTGATCGAATCAGGGATGAGGAGATATATAGAAGAACCAAAGTAACCAAGATTGCCCGAAGAATTGCTAAACTTAAGTGGCAGTGGGCTAAGCACATTGTTCGTAGAACCGATGCCTGACGGGGTCAAAGGGTTCTCGAACGGCTACCACGCACCGGAAGACGTAGCGTGGGTAGGACCTCCATAAGGTGGACCGATGACTTGGTGAAGATCGCGGGAATCCGCTGGATGCGGGTGGCGCAAGACCAGCTGTCGTGGAGGTCTATGGGGGAGATCTATGCCCAGCAGTGGACGTCTTTCGGTTGAATGGATGGTTGCCGATAGTTGACACCACGAACCATTGATTCCAGAACACAATTTCTCTAAAAACATATGAAGTGAAAGCTCTGAAAAACCGATCTTTTTCAATTACTTGTGGGAACTGCAAATTAGTTTTTCAGTTGCTTTGAAAGCAATGAAAGTGAATTTGGTTATCAAAAAATGACTTTATGGGTTGTTATTTTCATTCAAAATCTGTGGGGAATTCGCATTTGGCAACTCATAAAAATATGTCAATTAATATAATTATGATATCAACTAACCAACTTATAAAAGTGAACCGCAGTGATAGGTACTTCACATTGACCTATGTGGCCCTTGAACAGAAAAGTGCGACGACCACTGCTATAAAGTATTAAAAAAATATATAATCATTATCACGGCAGTTTCATACATTTTATTTTTCTTGTAGTGATAACAAATCTTTTGTTCTTGGAAATATTATTTAAACACATTTATTAACATTTGTTTCCGCGAAGACGAATGATATCCACTTTGGAACGCTTGTCATAAGGACAATTGAATTAAATTTGGATAAAGGAATAAATTAAAAATGACATGAAAATATGAAAATAATTTAATATATACAAAAACCGAAGGTTCTCCCTTACATTCAATAAATATCAAAATTCCAAAAAAATAATAAACCTGGCCGGCAAAGAAACTTCCTACTTCAATACTTACACCAGAATTTGTTGAACAGTACGTCATAGTAATTTCCTGATCGAATAAGATCTTCGCTTGCCTCATCCAAAAGTCTGCACGGTATAATGTAATAGTGTTGCCCGATCTTTTATTGTCCATCAATTTACTATATTCAATAAATTGCACTTCGACTGTCGTTTAATCTTCATGACCCACAGTGCGTCTGATTACATTATTTAATTTACATAGTCTTTTCAATAATTGGTTGATAGACCGATATTATCTTCCTTTACGTCCTCTCACTCTCGATCGCGTTGTCTTAATGAATCAAAATTCTATTGTTTTTCGGCGTTCCAAATATTCAAATTTTAAATGTTCTTTCCTAAACGGCCTCCTCAAGGAATCCATTAAAACTTGTTACATTGGCAGAACGCACCGTTAAGATATACTGACAGTTCATATGAATAAACTAATAGAAAACCTTCGAGTTTCCTTAATGTATTTAATAAATAAATATAATAATAATATAATAAATATGCATTGAAATAAAACCAATCATTACACGATTTTTCTTCAGAAATCAAAATATAATAGAATAATTTACTTACACATCTTGTCTTGCCAACATAATTAACTATCAATCTATAAATTAGATTTGAACAAAATGCCAAGGGATTACTTGTTTTCGACTTTACAAATATAAACTATTTTAAAATGTTTTAAAAATCTGCATTGCGAATGAGCGAGTGTATTATGGATGAATGAATAATACGTGTTAATGTCAGATCTTGTTAATTACCGAAACCGAATAAGTATAAATAATAGCCAAAATTATTTCTTTATATGAAATTAAATCAACGTGAACGTGAATCATTCCAGGAAGTGATCGATTGCGCAGGTCTCGGTAACAGCGGATGCGCTGGCGGTGACATCTGTTTACTACTCGATTGGTTAACTCTTAGCAAAATGGCGGTAGAGACGGAGAAAGAGTACCCTCTCCGTCTAATCAATGGCGTCTGCAAGGTCGCAAAAAACGCAACCGGAGTCCAAGTTAAGATGTTCACTTGTGATGAGTAAGTGAAAACTTTTAACTTTGCATGACATATTTATATATGTACACTCATAAACAAGATTTTGAGAAACAATAAAAAGGGGTTAATTTTTGAGCAGGTCTGTTTTCATATTAGTCTATATTATATAATATAATTTACTATTTTAAATATAGAGTGTCTATCTTACCATGGACTTGTAAAAATTTTCGTAATATGATTTAATACAATTCTAAGCGTAGTTTGCGCCTTAGCAGATCGTCGTACAATGAATAGCTATTGAAGTACGAGCATTGCCGGAAGTTATAGATAACTCTATAAAAATGATCAAAAACGTTTCATTTTGCATCATGACATTGCCAGATCTCGGACGTCCAGACTGACAGACCAAATTTTTGAAACGTGAAAACGTAGATATAATGTAAGGCTCAACCTGAATATAATCCCGACATACAACTTCATTCTATTTTTAAAAATCAAGAATTGTAAACATAGTCAACGATTTTCAATACTAGAAGAGGTTGAAAAAGCATGTTTCGTATGAGAAAGTGTATTTAAGCTAAGGGAAAATTTGTTGGGTTGTACATATAAACATTATATGCTACATACAGCTAGTATGTAAATGAATACTCTTGTTACGTAATTCAACATAACAGTAATTGTTGAGTGTTGTTCATTCATACGAGTTACTTATCTATATTTGTGTGAATAGTATACTAAATTTTAGAATAAATTACAAAATTGTATTATACAAGTCTTAAAAAGGTTCGATTTCGGTTTCGGCCGAAACTGAGACCAAGGCCGAAGGTTCTATTTCGGTTTCGGCTGAAAATCCAGTTTCGGTCGGACACTAGCCAAAATTCATACACCTCCGTCTACGTAAAAGTTTTTGGTTCACGTATTAATATGGATATACTCAATTTGAAAAAAACATGATTGTAGTATTTTTTTATCCAATTTTCACGCTAATATAGATTATAACATGTGTTAAAAATATTGTATTTTTCACTTTTAGTTTTAAAAGTCTTCTTAATTTTTCATAATTGTTTCTAAAAAAAAAATTAGGTACTATTCTTGTGTTATAGGTAGTTCATTTTGTATCGTGCATATTGTTAAACTCAATCATTTCATTATTTTTTGGATTATCTTGTAATATCCGCTTAAAAAACTCATGTTCTTGCTCTGTTCCCAACTCACTTGGGGTCGGCGCAGTATATTTTTTCTTCCGTACTTCCCTATCAGCCGTCATCTCTTCATTTACTCCTTTTTCTTTCATATCATTTCTTACACATTTCATTCTTTGGTTATTCGTTCTTATTCACTTCATTCTTTGGTCTTCCTCTACTTTTTCAGCCTTCTACACTCTTATTCATTACTGTTTTACCCACATGCACTTCCTCCCTTCTCGTAACATGCCCATAACACGACAAACAATCCCTTCAACTTTTCTACCACTAGACCTACTATTATACACCCTATAAAATATATTCATTTGTGTATCTTATGTTTCAAGGTATGAATTTTCCCCCTTTACAGTTTTGTCGGTAAAGAGGAGAAGATTCTAGAAGCTATAGCAACTCACGGTCCGGTGACCGTCGCAGTGAACGCTTTGACCTGGCAGAACTATCTCGGTGGAATCATTCAATTTCATTGCAGGTTAGTTTCGTGCAATATTTCGGTATTTGAATTTATTCAATTAGTTATTACTAGTGTTCTTGTTATGGTCGACCATAATCGTTATTGAAATTTGAGAGAACAAAACTGTTTACAATTTTTTTATTGCTAATAATAATTAATAAAAGAAGAAACAGGAGATAAATTTATTGAACTCTTATATCTTTGCATCTAAATCTGAAAAATATGTTTTTTTAATAAAGTAAATTCGCTTATAACTATGGCAGTGTTTATAAGAGTTTGCTTTTGAGTTTTGACCATTATTCCATAAATGTAATTTTAAAATTCGAATAATAGGTATTTGAGATTTTTTTTGCTATCGCATTGGGCCACAATGAAAGAATTATAAAGTGCGAAAGGGACAACTGCAGCTCGTGCTGATTTTACCTATGCAAAATCACTTCGTATTCCTCTGTTTTCTCGTCTAAAACTGAGTCGTTTTTTTATTTTTCTTTCAATCATAAAATAAGAAAGACTTTGTCTATGTCTCTGCGTTTAGCCTTTTTGTATTTATTCGTCAAATTTGTTGGACGGACATTTGAAAACGACGGTTAAAAACAAAGTTTTTTTTCCTCATTTTCGAATGTTCCTGCGTTCTATACATGTCGATGGTGGATGTATATTGTCTATACTAATCTATATTTTATAAGATAATTGAAGTATCTGTTTGTAATGTCAAAAATATTATTTTTACTAAATGGAAATTAATGTTACGACGCCGATACTAAAAAAACAAAATTGAATTTTTTTGTCTGTGTCTGTCTGTCCGTCTGTCTGTATGTCTGTCTGTTTGTAATGGGTAATTTCCGGAACGACTGAACCGATTTTGATGGAACTTTTTTTTGGTGGATAGCTGAAGTTACTCCGTGTAACTTGGGTACTTTAATATTCGAAAATAATTAGGGTTTCGCGTAAAAAAATAAAACAAAGATTTGAATAAAACCCGATACAATCCATAGTTTTACGGGCAAGTGCTATTATTTGTGAGAAATATTTTGACTTTATCTTAGTACAATTTTTTTTTGGGAAAATAATTACGGTACCGTAACAAAAAATTAAAACGCAGTTAAGCTAGTATGGTATAAAAATGTTTACTATAATGTCATTATTCAGGAAGCAAACAGACGAATACATTTGTATGGAATAAAAGCCGCCCGTATTTCTTATTCATGAGACAGTCTTGAAGTCCAGTTGCATTAAAATTAACAGCAGTTCCAATTGTACATTTATTTGAATTACAGCGGTGCCGCGGTAGATTTAAACCATGCTGTACAATTAGTGGGGTATGATCTTACAGCTGATGTCCCCTACTATATTGTAAAAAAACTCCTGGGGACCCGAATTCGGTATCAACGGGTACTTGCAACTGGCAGTTGGCAGTAATATATGTGGTTTAGCTAACGAGGTGGCCACTGTAGACGTGATATAATTATGTGTGATAACTAACTGGTGCCCTTGGCTCCCCTCGCGTTATGAAACGCGTTCTTTAGCTGTGAGTGAAAAAGTGCATATAACATTCCATTTATACCTAACCGTAAAGAAACATATGAATGACGAAAAATGAGAGTATATTGTTTTTACTAGCGGTAAAGATGGGTTAAAAAAAATAGCTTTTTATCATATACAAAAAATTCCGCTTCGAATGGTAGTAGCCCCATCCCGATATGTTCAGTAGTTTTCTGGTGATGGTGCCTCAAAACAACCTCATTTTCTTTTTATATATATATATAAATAGATATAAGGTATCGGATGTCCTAAAGTTATGGTCGTATTTAGGATTTAGTAAATAGGAGATTGGGATAGAGTGAAGTATTCATAATAACTGCAATACACTATTCCAATTGTAACTTAAGTTATTTATCATGTATTGTGGTACTATTAAAGTTAGCAGGCTACTTTTGGAGAAGCAGGCTGCCATTTTTTATTAAAAAAAAGGTTAGATAAAGATCCATATGCAAGGTTTTTATGCAGGACTCTGCAGAATCTTTACTTATTTAATATTCGAGGTAAACTCATAAAGGATTTTATTTTTTAATTCATTATTGTATTTGTATAGTTCATGAAATCTGACTGCCTCGGTGGCGCAGTTGTATTACGGTGCGACTGCCGTTCTGAGGTCTCGGGTTCGATCCCCGGGTCGGGTTAAGTGGTATTGGGTTTTTCTAATCAGTATCATCCCGGACTTTGGAATTTGTGCCCGATATGACGACAGGCTCGCCCCCTGTCACATCCGGGACGGAACTAAGCTCGGCGAGATACGAGTGGTGTAGTTCGCTATTTCACCTCTGCCTAACCCTTTGGGGATAACAGGCGTGAGCTTATGTTATGTTATATATGAAATCTGAGTTTCAAAGATGGCAACTAAAAAAAATGTATTTTAAAATTACGTTATATGGCTGTTAAAATTAATAATATGTTTTATTTGTATTTAAATGTTACTCATTATTAGTTTTATGATGTTTAATTTTATTTTAAATGTGTAATATACGAATAACTCACATTTTATGTATCCTCTGATATACTCCACTACTTTGTCACATGAGTTTTAAAAGACATTATCTATACTAATATTATAAAGAGGAAAGATTTGTATTTTTGTGTGTAACGAATAAACTTAAAAACTGCTGGACCGATTTGGATGAAATTCGGTATGGAGATAGTTTTTAAATCCAGTAACATAGGATTTGATTCCGAAAACCCAACGGGAACGGAAACTACGCGGGTAAAACCGCGAAGAGCAGCTAGTGAATCATAAAACATAAGGCAGCTGTTGAGTTTTAAATAGTTTCGATTTTATAATATACTACGAGTATGTTGTTTGTTTAATTTATGTCTTAATTAATAAGTAGACCGTGTGTCAATTTTTTATATGTGCCTTTTTTAGATAAAATTGTAGTAACAGCTTATATAGGTAAAATAAATTTAACAAGTCCTTGCCATTAGGTGTAATTATTATAAAAAAAAGTGTTTGGAACATGACAAATAATTAATATTGATTTTGTTTTATTAGAATTTTGCCATATCTTACATACAAATATGTATATTAGTATAATATTTCTATGAAATATTAACCATTCGAATGTAAGTAATATAATTTAGATTATTATTATAAGTAATTATTTAATATGAATGGTCAAACATCGCTCACGGATTAATTTTTTGAAGTTTCTGTTCTTTTTAATAATAATGTGACGATGTGGTCCATGATAGTAAACATACTAAGCCTGGATGTACTGGTTCTCAAATGATGCTGCAGAAACATACCTCTTGGTTTTTGGCGACAAGTTTACAAACTTGAGGGTGGTGGCTACCCAGGCTAGGATTAAAATGCTATTAGAAAATGGCCTATCACCATTCTATGGTTCCCTCGCGATGTTTTTTTTCACCGAAAGCTCGGGCTGATTTTAGAGTTGGATAGGTGGGATCGAACCCGCGTCCACAGACGCGGAATCCGGCCACACAACCAACTCCGGCATCATCGCTTCATAATATATGAAATATTTAATTTGAATTGTAATAATTTTATCCAGTTTTTAAGTGAATTGTGAACATGACAGGTTTAATACAATAATGTTTTTTTAAGTTCTAGTTTTTAATTCTCGATGAAGCGTTCCCCAGAATTTGTCCAGCACTTTTTATCAAGTAACGTTTTTTTTAAACGGGCCTTTATACCTGTGTTTAGTTTTTATCGTTTTTAATATAGTAATTTTATAACAGTGTAATTTTAAGATTGTTACTTTTGTTTGTTTCTTAGACTAGAAAACTAGCCCTGACTGCGTTTCACTGTATTATATCTAACATATTCATTATCAAATATATGGTAATAAATATAGCAGTAAAATGTATAGTTCATTAAAAATGTAAAGACTATTAAAACGTAAAATAAAAAAAAAAGAATCGAGTGTGAGTTCACACGCGGTAGCAGTGAAACTTATTTTCGTTTTAATGACATCTAGTTTTTTTATTTTGTACTAATAAATAAACGTGTTAAAGCGTATTATTTAGCGACATCTATTGGTTAATGATGGAACCGTTGCCTCTTTCGATACACATTTTCGTTTCATAAAATCCATGTTCAATGGGACCCTAGGAAGTTTCACTTAAAAAATTAAAAATATTTTAACATTTGATTTCTATTCTTTTATATTTGTTGTTAATATATCGGATAATTTATTATTATATATTATGTATTGACAATACAAGAGTTTTATACCATTATCACTAAAATGGTGAAACACATTTTATTTATAAGAGTAATGTTTCGTAAAAAGCTATAAAACAGAAAAAGGAAATTGGTTGCGCAGATGAGATAAACTTTTTGAACTGTTTAGCCTATGGCTATTTTTGTATATATTTTAATATACTGATTTTTCAAATAATTATTTGAATAATACCATTAAGTTTAAAATAAATTACTGATCTTTTTTTTCGAATACCGTTTCTTTTTTGGTATCAATATAACTTGTAAGTTGTTCTGCATTTATTTTGTAACCTCCGTTTCACTTATATTATAATTAAACATAATTAAAGTATGTTTTGTTACATTCCATTTCACTGTATATTGTGATAAAATCATTTTCTTACGTTCCGTTTCACTGTAGATTTTGATGAAATGTTTTCTTATAAATATTGTATATTGTTTAAATTTATGTTAAAATACGCTCTTCACTGAGGTGGCATGGTCAATATTTGACCAAACTCCATAAAGCACAGAGAGAAAAAAAAATGTAATAAGATACTCGTAAAGTGCCATGGAAATTGAAAAATAACTTCAATTAAAATAATAATATGTAAGTTTTACATTTATATATATATATTATTGTTAAAGACAGCGTTTGTTGTTCAATTATTTGATAAAGTGCCTACTATGTGATTATTATTTTTATAATAAACGTTAGATAATGGATGTGTTTTATTTGTTTTTCAAAGCTCAAAGTTGCTCAAAGGGCAGTGGAGAGGGCTATGCTTGAAGTTTCAATGAGTAATCCAATCAGGAATGAGGAGATCCGCAGAAAAACCAAAGTAACCGACATTGCCCGAAGAATTGCTAAACTTAAGTGCCAGTGGCCTGGGCACAATGCTCGGAGAACCGATGCCCGATGGGGCCAACGGGTTCTCGAATGGCTACCACGCACCGGAAGACGTAACGTGGGTAGGCCCCCCACAAGGTGGACTGACGATCCGGTGAACATTACATTTCGACAACCTGTACATTTTCGATTTTTGTGAAAAGAAATTATACAAGGGGCTAAAAATAGATAATTAAACACATTTCAATCATTTTTAGAAATGTATGTCTGTCTGTTTGTCTGTGCGCAGACAATTAGAAGAAGAATCAATTAGACAGTACTAGGTATATTTTAAAAATTCCGGGGTAACATTAAAACTTTATTTCATTAAAATCACTAAAAAAATTTAAAAATGATATAAAATTATTCAATATTTTTCCCTATTCAAGGAAGTTATACATCATAACGTATTACACATACCAATATAATATTACCAGGAAAATTTAGTTCACAATCGTTTCGTGAATATCAGTTGACACAATAAATCGCAAACGAATACTACTAAAGTAAATAAAAATGATCCTAATCCATGTTTTACGCTCAAGAGTAACCTTAATAATTTTTTTGATATCTATCTTCGTTTCAATCGGCTTTTTCTCATATAAATTTGTTGGTATATTCAGAGACGGTATTAAACCTAACGGTTTAGTGATTAAAACAAAAAGTATGATGTTTGATGAATATTTAAAAAAGTTTAACAAGAGCTACAGCGGTGATGAATATGTGAAACGTTTATCATATTTTATGGTAAGTTATATTAAGTGAACTGTTATAATAAATGAGCGCCAACTCTAGCCCTGACACCCGTTAATAGGCACACGGTCAAAATGGAATACGTACAACTCTGTTACATTACCGATTTACCTGACAATAAGTTTAAGTATTATTATGTCAAGCAAGATTTAATCTCTAAAGGTTATTACAGGGTGGATCATTACGTGAACGATATTGATATTAACACACTCACATGAATTAACTCACATCTCTGTGCTTCCGCTAACATTAGTTGAGACGATGATTTGTATAATTTTTTATATGAAAAAAATGATATTATATTTATAAAAAAAAGAACCAGATCGAGTTTCTTGCCGGCTCTTCTTGACTGGCTTGTTTTCCGAACCGGTGGTAGCGTTCATAAGCGCCTTCTTAGGGCCTAAATTGTATAAATATTTGTTTGATATTTGATTTGACTCTTCTGTCGAGCTGAGATTCCAACCCGCTGGAATCGTGTCTCTCAATACGGTTTGTCAAGCAAGGTGAAAATTTAACTCGACCGGGTTGTAAATAAGTTATAGAATCAAACGGCAATTCGGGTCTAATTAATGATGTCGGGAAGCAAAAGTTATTGTGTAAAGGAGTCACTCGTGAGGCGCCTTGCTTTGCTACCGCGCCTAGGCATCGGCCATAACACGGGCACAGGCTCACGAGCGGTGCTCGGCGCCCCCTAAAATCCTGCGCCCGAGTGCGCTGCAGTGGTGCAGAGTGCACCATAGGTAAAGCCGTAATAAATAATACTTCAAAAGTGCCGGTTGGATAGCAACGACCTACGGTAGTCTCGATCTTTTGAATGGTGGCAGCTATCTTTCGAATAGTTTAAATATTAGGTGCAGTGCGGCTAATTCGTTATTCGTTATCATTATTGTATTTATGCATTGTATTACAATAATGGTTTTTCATTTTGTTTAATCTATTTTTTTGTACAGATTCACACAGTTAAAAGAATTCCCTTATGTAGTTAGTAGATACTTATTAAGTTACTCACCGCAGCGTTTCATATTGAAACTAATCTTTTTATCAGCCATTACTATATATATATATATATATATGATCTTCAACACTCAAAATAAAAAACTAGGTCACCATGGAGACTGCGGACAGAAGTGAAAACTATAAACTACAGATAAACTTTTTTATGTTTAAATTTCATATATGTAACACAGTTTATTCCTAATCAAAACATGCGATAGGCTGCGTAAGTTTAAATTTTATTATAATTTATCTCCGATCACCAATATTAAAAAGCCATCTTATACGTGACATATTGTAGCATGTTAACTGCTGAAGTCATAAGCATTTGTAACGCGAATCTATAAGTTTTCCCCCACCGAGAATCGCTCAACGCCGCTAAAGAAGCTTTCACTCGAAAAACAAATTTATTCAATTTGGACCCTGAAAATAATCTTATGAACGTCAAAAAAAACACATATGACATGACAAACACCTAAATTCTCAGGCCTCTCTGAAAGAAATATCAAAACTAAATAGACTGACAGGCGCCGTGCATGGTCTGACAAAGTTCTCTGATATGTCGCAAGTGGAATTCTCAAAGTTGACAAGATACAATAGACGGTCCGAGAAAACTGTTCATTTTCATCAAAATTGTTTAAATAACGTATTAATGGACTTTGAAGATTCAAGTGGTTGCAATAATACGGACGACCTACCGAAAGTAGTTGACTGGTGAGATCGAATTCAAATATATTAGCCTTTTTTTACAAAAGTCTTATAAATAAAGATAAAGGAATGTCTTGAATGAAAGGAATGAAATTGGTTTGGGAATGTGGAGAGAATGGACAAAAAATATTAACGAAACAAATTTGCAAGGTGAGGGTTACTGGACAAGTCGCTAAGGGTCGACCTTTTCTTTTTGGTAAGGAAGAAATTAAACGCTAAATTTCGAACTATTTTTTACAAGAGGAAATGTAGGTCGACCATTTTGAGTCGAAAATGCCTTTACTCGGATTGGAGATGCCTGAGGAGTATGTGGGACTCGGCCGGCGTGAAGTGCCGGGACTATTCATGAAAACCCTACCGCCGCTTTCTTTTCGGGCTAACCATGCACTCCTACCCTCCGTAAATGAAGGTCGACCTAGACAAACGTATCTCAAACAGATAGAAGACGTTCTAAAGAGAGACCTCATGAAAGTAGAAGAAGCGAAAGACGTGTGTCAAGATCGTAATGAAAGAATGTAGTCTCTGCCTACCATTATGGGAGAGAGACGTTATGTTATGTATTACGAACGGACGTTTGAGCCACTCTAGTCTAGTGATAATAAATCCTTTTTTATTCGTATTATTTTAACGTGAAATTAAAATACACAGGCGCAACACCGACAAAATTGGTCCAGTTTTAGATCAGAAGTTATGCGGAGGCTGTTGGGCATTCAGTATAGTCGGTCTCGTGGAGTCAATGTCCCTCATACAGGATATAGAGAAGAAATACACCAAGCGCAGTATTCAGGTTCGTAAGATCAATGTGTTTGCATGATGACTTTGCTAATTTTGTGTTTTGTTTGATTTCTGGAAATTTAATTGAGATTGGTGAAAAAATCCGTAATTTTTATTATGAGGTTAGTAAATCCTAGTATCTATCTATCATACTTAGAAACTTTATTATTGTACAGGCTGAAATAAAAATTAATGGCAATAATTAAATAGGAGCTTATAATTATATTAAGAAACATTTTGAAACAAATGTAGTGGTAAAATCTATAATAATAAATAAAATCGAAGTGTTTGTTTGCAATATCATTTTTTTACTAAATAGATATGAATGTATACACGATACCTATACCAAAAATGCAATTTTAAAATTTTTTGTCTGTCTGTCGGTCTGTCAGTTTGTTACGGGTACTTTTAATTTTCGAAAATAATCAGGGTTACGAGTAAAAAAAAAATTAAAACACATAAAAAATTTAATAAAATCCAATCTAATGCACAATATTACGGCCAAGTGGTTGAATTTATGAGAAATATTTTTACTTTATCTTAGTACTAAACAAAAATTGGGGTTCCGTATAAAAAAAAATGGAGTGAAGAATATATGAAACGCGGGCACACAGCTAGTCCTAAATAAAACTATTAAAACACGTCTTATAAATTCAATTAAAGTATCAAAATCGCGTAGCCGTTTTGCAGCGATCGATAACCCGGTAACCATGTAGGTAACATTATCAGCTGATGTGCGCGAGCGCGAGTGGTGTCATCGACCGCCGAATACTTCTCGCACGGTTTAGATACTTCAATTATATTATTTTTTTACTATATTATTTTTTGCTTTGCACTTATTCAGAATCATAATTATAAGCTGCCATTTAATTATTGCCACTGATTTCAAAGTCACCTGTATATAGAGGCGAAATTGACTTTTTCTTTGTTATCTATAAATTCAAAAAAACGGCATAAGCAATTTTAAATAATCTTTTAACTAGTAAGCCACATTAAAAGTGAGTAATATAAGCTATATGCTTATTTTTAAGTAGAGATTTCTATATCAGGTATATAGGTTTGAGGTCAGGTCAGGTCGCTAGTTCGCCGCAGGGGGCGACGCGGTGCTTGCGAAAGCTATTCCGTATCGCCCCCATCCCAAATGCGGCGGACGGCCCCGGGGGGTTTTAGTGGGTATTTCCGGGCGCTTCACGCCCGGGTGAGTCCCACAATGGCACGGAGTTCGTCCCTCCGTGCCCCCTTACCTATTGCATTGGGGGACTCCGGTCTCACTAATGCAATAGGTAAGGGTAGTGCGTAAATGCATTTCCCCCCGTCTCAGGTCGCTAGTTACTAAATATAACTAAGCAAGGATAAGAAACACTCAGTCAATACTATTTCCTCCTCTGTTTGTCAACACATCCTGTCGTGAGTCATGTCGTTTGTGCACTACTATAAAAGCTACCTGTCGCTAGACGCCAACACATTCGTGACAGTTGCCTTTTGCGGCTGTGTGCCTTCAGCATTCGCCCACAAAGTTCGGTGAAGCTGTTAAGGCGCTTTCAGTCAACAGCGTTAGCTACGTTAGAAAAAAAAGCCAAAACATTCGTTCACTAGCATCGAGCTGTAAATATTGGATAATAATCTTGAGTTTGCTTTCTTTTGATTTCGTAACTCATTGTTATAAAAATACCCCTGCTCTTACAAAGTTACCTCTTTTGTTAATGATGCCAATGCGTACGTAATCATGGGTGTGTGGTAAGAGTTATGCTTACTATAGGTGACAAGAGAGAAGGGATGAGGTCTAAAATGTTTAAAATTTTGGCTACGTAATACTTGCACGGCACCTTATCATTTAAAACCACAACATATTAGTCAGATACGTTAAAAGTAATCGCATTTCTCAGTCGCACATGATGTACAAAAAGCTAGTAGAAACATTTTTTTTTTGCAATAATTTTAGTAAACATTTTTTCATTTTTTTTTTTTTTTCAGGAGGTAATAGATTGCACGACATGTTGCGATGGTTGTAAGGGTGGCAACATTGCGGATGCACTAGAATTCCTGTGTACGAAGCATGTTGCACTCACGACGGAGGACAAATACCCGTTGGCTCTTGTTGACAAGAACTGCAGTTTATCCAGTAACACGGATGGCAGGAGAATCAAGCAGTATTGGGTTTATTAGTAAGCTAAAGACATGTTATTGAAGTGAAAACTTATTTAGCGGCGTTGAGCGATTCTCCGAAAAAATATATAATAGATTCACCGTTACTAGTGCTATGACGTAAACCGTCAACATTGCTCTATTTTATTGTTTGTGATGTGTGTGGCTTGTCTTAATGAAAGTAACGTAGCCAATAAAACACTACGTTTAAGCCAGTGGTGGTGATAAGTTTGTAACATATTCGACAGAATTATAAATTAAAATAGGTTAAAAACAACAATATTAAATTAGTTCTATTATAAATTTATGCTTACGTAATTGATGCGTATGCGTACATGCTGAATCGAGTCTTTTTTCAGGAATGAGTGTTTGTTTCAGTAAATTGAACGAAGCGAAGATACAATATTATCTCTTCAAACATGGGCCCCTGGCGGTCGTTGTGAATGCAGAACCCTGGATGCATTACATGGGTGGAATTATCCAAAGAGCCTGTTCGTAAGTTCTCATATCTCTTATCAAAGAACAAGTCCTGACTGACCGAGTGACAAACGGAAAACTTTCAGGAATCTGATAAAATGAAATATGTATTGTAGATTAATTTTGTAATATAGAGGAGTCTTATCCTATTGAACACTTTTTTATGAAATCGTCTTGAAAGTGGTAAATTTGTGAAATGGAAAGAAACAAAAAACTTTAAAGAGGTGAAGATGTTATTAAAATAAACAATGTTATCCTTTATCACAGCCTATCTATACTCATAATAAAAGGCTTATGAGACGAAATCTGTACATTGAAGATATTTAAGAAAAAAAAATACTATGCAGGGCTTCAGAATCGAGTACAGAACACATTTTGATAGTTTTAAAAAATGTTGTTGTCTGTCTGTTTTTAATTTCTTCGTCAATAACGCAAAAATTACTGAACCGAATTCAATGAAGTTTGGAAATGACATATATCGCATTCAGGAGGCAGAACATAAGATGAAAAATGTCTGAATCAAGCGGGTGAAGCCCCGGGCCAGCTAGTAAAGATTAGCGGAAGAGGTTTGTTTGCCAATCACGCAAAACCTACTGAACAGAATTTGGTGAAATATGGTTTGATAGTAGTTTAAGACTTTGTAGTATCGTTTAGGACATATACAGGTGACTCCGAAATCAATGGCAATTATAATTAAATGGGAGCTTATAATTATGATTCTGACTAAGTACAAAGCAAAATATAATATAGTTAAAAAATAATGAAATAAAAAAATATGTAAGTAATTAAAGTATCAAAACCGTGCGACAAGTATTTGGCGGTCGATGACCCCCAATTGTGCTCGCGCACATCAGCTGACAATATTACCTACATGGTTACCCGATTTTCAAACCTTGCGAAACGGCTACGAGATTTTCTAAATATTATTATTTTTCGTATTAGTTAATATTTTTTTCACTAAACTTATTTAAAAATGTTTCTAAATATAATTAATTACAAATGCCTGTTTAACTATTGCCATTAATTGCAATTTCTCTGTATATGTTCTTATATAATGCATAAATAGTATTTATCTAGATTTATATTCAAAAACCATAAAATTACATTAAACCGACTTACATTATGCAAGCAAAAACATGCAGAAAAAAAACCAGATCGAGTTTCTTGCCGATTCTTCACGATGACTGGATAACTGGGAACTTTCCGAACCGGTGGTAGTATTTTGCGTTCATAAGCGCCTTATCAGGACCTAAATTATAAATTATTTTTGAATTATGTTTTTTTTTCTCGTTTGGCATAATTACGCATTTAATAATTTCGAATGGCGCGTTCCGCTCTTTCCCTGAATTGAAGTACCATCAACATTCCGAATTAATTTTTGTTTACAAAACACAATTCTAAACTAACATCTTTTTACCTTGCAATCGTTCAAACAACTATAGTCCGCTCACATTTATTTTACCTCTAGCCGATAAGTTGCCGTTCTGAATATTATGTTACCGTATTATTATTATTCGCCATAATTTGATTGAATATTCAATTGGAATGAGGTTTGAAAAACGTGCCAAATTCAAAATAGACTGACCGGAAACATAAGTTATCACAGCAAAAGATACTTGGCGGCAAATCGTTGACGAATGGAATTAACGGAGGTTTATTTGATTTTTCTCTTTCAGATCATATATGTATAGCTAGAAAAAATATTTGTAGCACTACTTTAAATTCGTTTTGGCATGTTTTACGAGTTAAAAGCAAATATCCAAAACGATTGATAACATATTTTGACTACATGACAGCTAGTAATGCCAAAATACTAAAATGAGACTTTAGAGGCAAAATAACTGTGAACGGACTTATAAATTAATAAGAATAGTATTGAAATTGACGTCTTTCATTGCTCAAAATTATTAAAATTGTAAGAGCAGCCTGAATCTGTGCTAACTTCTTTCTACTAATGTTCTAAATTAAAACATGTCGACTAATGGAAAAATACTTCTACATGGTTATCAATTTGATATGTATTTTTCTGTGACATTTAAAATTTTGTCTATTTTAGCCGTTATTAATCTCGAATCTCACATTGAATTTTCATTTATCTGTGTGTACGTAGTCCGGATTTACATTCAGTCAAAAAAGTATAGAGAATGGATGATTTGTTTATAGTTTCAAATTCAAAATTTGTTTTTTTGTTGTTGTTAGATCGGTACAACTGTTTTTCATTTTGGCGCGGAGTTTGTATTGAATCTGTAATATAGATTAAATACAGTGCTGTTTTTAGTTAGATTATATCTAGTGTGCATTACGAATTTCATAATTGAGTAAAACATCGAACTAAGAGTTTGTCTTAAATTTTGCATCGCCAATGCAATTTCGTGCTCGGAGGCACTGAAAATGTTACAGAAGGCTTACAGTGAATCAACTTAATCAAAAACACATGCTTATGAGTGGCACAAAGCGTTCAAAAGCGGTCGAGTTATCCTGAAAGATTTGCCTCACCCTGTTAGGCCATCAACGTCTTCAACTGAAGTTAACATCGCAAAAAAGTGAAGGAAATAGTAACTGTAAATCCTCATTCAAGTTTGAGAGAGATAACCGCTGAACTTTCTGTGTCTCACTACTTGATTTCCGTTTCATTTTATCACTTCGGTATGAAACATGTTGCCGCTTGGCTAGTCTCAAAAGACCTGAATTTTCTCCAAAAACTCAATCGCATAAGAGTCGCTGAGGACATACTAGAACTAGTCAATTCCGACCCAATATTCCTGAAACGCATTGTTACTGGTGACGAGGCGTGGGTTTACTAGTTTGACATTCCAAGCAAATGTTTTATTTTTTTATAGCCGCAGCGAGGACCAATATTCTATGGATCACGTCGTACAACTAGTGGGTTACGTTAAATCCGGAAGTGTACCGTATTATATAGCACGAAACTCTTGGGGCATCGACTTTGGTGATAAAGGTTACGTGAAATTGGCGATGAATAAGAATATATGCGGAGTCAGCGATGAAGTAACCTGGCTTGAAGTCTATTAATATGTACTAATAAATAAAATTGAAGTGTCTGTTTGTAATATAAAAAAAAAATACAATATCACAAATACAATGTTTAAAATTTTTGTCTGTCTCTCTGTTTGTTCCTGCTCTTCTCCGGAACGGCTGGACCGATTTTGACGGGACTATTTTGGCAGATATTTACTTTATTTTTCGAATATAATTAAAACTATAATAATTAGGTAAAAAAATCTAACTAATGAAATTGTGAATAAAATCTTATTCAATACACAGTTTTACTACCAGGTATAGGATTTTGTAAGAAATATCTTGGCTTTCTGGTATTACCAAAAGCAATTTCAAGAAATTAATTAAGCTTCCGCATAAAAAAAATGAAAACACATAAAATTGAGAAAAAGAAAAAAAAACGATTCAATGACCAGTTTTACTGGCAAGTGTTTAAATTTGTGAAAAATATATCTCATTCGTCTTAGTGCTAAATAATAAGGGTTCTGTATAAAGCGGGCGGAGCCGCGGTCACAGAGCTAGTAACTTATATAAGTTATTGGAAATAAATTGTATCTGAAAATTTTTATGATTGAATTATTATATGGTAACGGTAAAAACAACTTAATTAATTTTAAGATTTAAGAATAAATATTCTTGTAAATAAAAAAGGTTAAAAACATCCGCAAACTGTTTTTTATTTTATTTTGATGCAGTTTAATAATAGTTAATTCTTTATTCACTGAAGCAGTTCTAATACATGAAGATCTTGGTTTTTTATTGAAATTTACATATCGCATTCAGTTAATTAATTTTTATTTTATACTGGATAGACTTTGTGATTTGGTTATAATTTCAGCTAAACACGCTAAACCTAGATAGGTCTCAAATGATAGTTGGGATAGCTGGACGAGTTAAGAATTAAGAGAATATGCTGTTTATTCCACATAAACGTATTCCACTGTTTCCTTCCTGAATAATAATATCATTATAGTCAATGTTTTTGTACCATATAATATATATCCACCATCGCCATGCCCGTAAATTTTGATTTTTTCCATAAATTAGTTCTTATAAAAACTAGGAGCCTTCGAAGAGGAGAAAAAAACAAATGGCATAGCCAGTCTTTGTTATTCTATAATTAACAAAAAATTATACTCGGTCCAGTTCAAATTGGTTTAAAAGTTTTCATAAGGGGCATATTCTAACAACCAGCCAGATTTTGTCGAAGTTTGACCTTTTTTCTAGTACAATCATTGCCGTAGGTACCTCTTGTTTCGACGGATCTTTCTTGTACTTTAGTTTTATTTTCAAATATCTTTCGGTATGGAAATGACACCCCTTTCTGTGCTATTGACTAATAACGGTCATAGCCAGTGGCAGTAGTTTGACGTTCATAAAGGCTTTCTCAGGGCCTATATTGAATAATATTTTTTTTTTTTTTTAGTAGATTTTTAGTGTTTTTTTTTGGAATCCCCTATACACTGAAATTTGTTGATGATGCGTCTATATAAAAAGTAAAATATTTTAATAAACTTCTTAAGTATTGGTTACAATAAAAAATAAGCACAGAAATCTAATAATTAATAGGTTTTTTTAATAATGAAAAATACCCCGAGAATTAATTGTAATTTATTTACTAAATTGTTTTATTTGGCTATGTGCATTTTTCCAAGTCGTAACCTCTAATTTTGGTAGCCCTCTTCAAGGCTTGTTTATTCATTTGTTTTATTCTTGAAGACTTGTAATTAGCCTTCTCTTTGTCGATTTTTGTTTCTACAAACTGCAAGATTTCCTTTTAATACAAAGTTATTTGGAAAGAAAATTAATTTATCAATTTTTATTTGTTATTGTGGTAATGTTGTATCTTTTTCAATTGGTGATTTTAAAAGTAGAACGAATCAAACCACACTAGCTATCTATTGTTGTTAAAACATAAATGGAATGTTATGTGCCGTGTGAAACCGTCTACTACATTTTCTAATCTAAAGTATTCAAACTAAGGATTTGCTTTCACGCAAGAAACATAAGTTTGTCACATAATATTAATTTCAATTACGATGTGGTCGAGGATGGTAAACACACTAAGCCTAAAGGTACTCGTTTTCAAGTGATACTGCCAGATCACACCTATTGGTATTTGGCGACAGGTTTTCAAACTTGAGGGTGGTAGCTACCCACCTACCCTACCACCATGCTATGGTTTCTTTGCGAAGTTTCCTTCACTGAAAGCTGAATCTAATTTTTTAGAGTTGGATACGTAGACTCGATCCCCCGTTCATTGGACACGGAATCCGGCTAACTGACTAACTGCGTCATCATAGCTTATCGCAATGTAGAAGCAGTATATTTTATTAATAAATACCTTCATATTCATTTATTTAGTCCTTATTTCCAGAACTTTCTGTGGTTGCTTTATACATATCAAGGCTGCTAGACCCTGTGCCCGCGGGCCATAATGTGGCCGCTTATAAGTTCTGAATAGCCCGCGTAAGACTAAATCTCTGAAAAATTCTTCTTAGATCTTAGTTGTGTAAAATCGTATATTGTAACAATGAACAAAAGCAATGTCTGAAACCACATTGATAATAGGTAACGGTTGTATAGCATAGTTTTATTTAGGTTTTTTTTTTGATTAAAAATCGATCTTCTTTGGATATAATCAATATTCCTAGGATGTTAATTTATCAACGACGTTACGAACTAAACCAACATAGCAGCTAGCGTTTCCGCGCGGGAATTTATAATTGAAATATCTTTTTAATTCACTTAACTATACCTAAACAAAGAAACAAAAAAATCTAAATCTTTATTAACATCGAAAGATCAAAATAAGGCACAATCCTTATTATAGTTAACAAAAGTGACGGTAAGTGGCCCGCCATAAACTTCTGAATCGTCCATTTGGACCGAGTGACAAAAAAGTTCAGCAGTCTTACTTTATATGTATGTCTTGATATTATAAATAAGTGTCTATATAATGTTTAATGAATACTGTCTTATTAGCATTTACTTAATGTACCTAACTCAGTGGAACTATTTAGAGTTTCCGTTGCCAGGGTCGGGAGAATAATTTTGCACACCTTAAGTTCTTTTTTTCCGGGTCTCCCTCCGGTGGTAGCCCATGATATGTGTCATTCCTTAACTGAGAAGGTACTTGCAGCCACCACCACCTCTGTACGGTAACACTGCATGCAATCAACCATTACACACGTCACACGGAGGTACATACGTTCTGAAAGGGATCTTCTTTTCTATTTTTGGAGGTCGTAGGGTTTAGTTAGGGTAAATTCCGCGGAGGGAATATAGGAAGCACCAGTTCAAGCTGAGGTTTATACCACTTTTTTGTGTCCTAATGCTAGTTACCATTTTCAAACTGAGTGATCTAAATGATCACAACAAAGCTCGGGTCAAGCGGTCAATAGCGCTAATCTGTTCGAAAAAGGAATTAGAGATATTAAAAAAACATTTTAAGCCTCTAGGCAATTGAAGGTGGACAGGACAGTTGGCCAGATATGGTGATGACAGGTGGAGTAGATCTCTGACGGAGTGGTGTCCGATGGGTCGATATCATAAACCTTGTCGGCAAGACCTGGACAAGACTGTCTCGAAACAGGGACGAATGGCTTGAAGAGAAGAGGGTTATACTAGGTAGTGGGCTGAAAAAGCTGAAGCTGAAGATGACGAGGCAAAAAACAATATCTTTAGACGCCTATGTGACTAGTATATTATCCCGGTGGTGATTATGATAGTTATTATTAAAAATTTGAACAAAAATGTGTTTCAACAAACAAGTTGATATCCCTTAATAAACGAAATAGAAAAATGTCTTCGAACTCTTTTATACTTTGCCTAACTTATCAGAAATTTTGCTTCCAATACGAAATAGAATAACGCGTACAATTAATTCTTTATTAAATAAATTTAAAATGAAAGTATTCGATACATATTAATCCGGAAAGTACTGCTCCTTGTCTGGTAAAATGTAAATCAGTAGGTATATATATACATAGTATCAATTGAAAATAATTATCTCTTCAGTTTATAGTATGAACATTACTTGGTTTACAAATGCTATATAGAAGTCTGAAGCGAGTAATCAGTAAGCGACCAGCCGGCGAAGATCGCGCATCTGTGATCGCGCACGTAGTATTTTGTAAGTATTTTATCATGTTACAATTTTTTTTTATTAATTTATTACAATGTTTTTCAATTTTCAATGTCGTCGTGGTATTGATATAAATTGTTTGAAAACTGATAAAACTTTAACACCATAGCTTGTGAGTTTATCTTACATTATTGTAGATACCTACCTACATAAATTTATGTTTTGAAAATGTTAACAATGGCATAAGATTAACTGCAGATTACTATAATGTATTAAATAATTTTATCTCATTTAAAAAATGGGATAACCAGGTATTTTTTTTTCTTTAAATACTTAAATTTTATTATTTAATAATTTTAGCAGATTTTTTTTATAATTCGCTGAAATTTATAATTCTTTAAAAAGCTATTACAATTTAAATTACATTCTTAAAACGCAGATTGTGGCTTGGTAGTATGTTTTATGTAGCTAGATGATACATATTTATTTTATTTATTTATTTATTTACATTAAAATACAATTAATTATTTACTTTTATAAGGAACATTAACTCTATTAAATATGTGTTAAAAGAAAATGAAACTAATTTGTATATTTTATAGTCTATTTAAAGATGGTAACATTAACGGTAGACGATTTCGGAACCTTCAACAATACCAATGTGTGGAAATATACTTGGAGGACTTCAAGTGGATTCTCACTGTCGGCAATATCTTACGGAGCTATCGTACAGGCCATTCAGGTAGGTAATCACTTTGATGATTATGTATTATAGTCATTACATAAGACTATATTTAGGACTACAGTCGCATCTAATAAAACACCACTCCAAAAATTTGAAAATACTTTTTATTCCGAAGTGACTAAATAGTTTATCTGAGACGACCTTTTTTTTTTGACTAGGGGAATGCATTTACGCACTACCCTTGCCAAATTCATTAGGAGGATCAAAGTCCCTCCAATGAAAATGGTGTGTGTGTAAGGGGGTGTGGGGGGGACGTCTCCACACCAGTGTGGGACTCACCCGACGATAAGCGTCGGAAATACCCACTAAACCCCCCGGAGTCGCCCGCCGCATTTAGACCTGACATCTTCAACGAACGTTTGGGGCCATTGCTTAGATGAAAAATGTATCTAGCGCAAGGGTCCAAAGTGGCACGAATTACGGCTTGGGTTGCTAATTCTGTGAAAAAATCCTCAGAATTTGTCCTAGCTAAACCCTATGGCTTGTAAAAAGTGTAAATGTAGTATGATTCTAGTGCATACGGTGTCACTATATCGCGCTGGCGGCGGCTACACGAGGTTTTCTAGTTGGCGATCGGAGTATGTCTTGGATCGCTGCTGGAGAGAAGCCTGGTGTTGAATATTATATATATTATATCTTATATTTCTGTTAAACCCTGTGTTAAATAAGATTAATATTTTTTTAATCTATAATTTTACTTAGACAAAATCAGTTGAATCAATAATAATATTTAAACATTTATTAGCGTCTGAAATACTAAATAATTTCTGCTTTTAACACGACTTAGGTTTGTAGAAATTTTAACGAACTTATACATACAGTTCGTTAAAATTAGCGATGTTTCAGATTTGGGTTTTTATGTACCGTGTAGGCATTAATATACAAGTCATAGCTCACTATTATTTTATATAACTTTCTCCTTATTGCAGTTTTATACATTTATTATGTTTTATTTTTCGGTAATCCAAATCGAATTATTTTTTTAAGTTTGAGATGAAAATGTTTTGGATAAGGCCTTGTTTAATAAAGGCATACATAAAATTATTCAATATTTTTTGTTATATAGTCCCCTTACATCTCAGACATAATTCGAGATTTGTTTACTTTTTTTGTAGCTTTCCCCTATTTTTTCTTTGCCTTTATTGTTTTCATGTTATTCCCATTTTACAATATTATTCTATTTCTTATCTATGTGTTCCTATTGCATTGTGGTTATGTCGAATCTTTATATTTACTTAAATCCTATTTCTAATTTACGATCCATATTTTATTTTTTATCTCTTATTCCATTACATTTTGTTTTGTCGGACCTTTATTTATTCATAATTCTTATCATAGTTTTTATATACTTATTTCTAATTTTACATTTTAATCTAATTTTTTGTTCGATCTATTACAAACTATTCATTTAGGAGTAATTAGTGACGTTACAAACATTTTCTGATTCAAGGTACCAGATAAATTTGGGATCCTTAAGGATATAGTACTAGGGTTTGACAACATAGAGGCTTATGTGACTCGAAACTTGCCGTATTTGGGAGCAACTGTTGGCCGTTGTGCGAACAGAATAGGCGGAGCTACCTTTAAAATAGATGGTGAAACTTACCATGTAGCGAAGAACAAGGGCGACAACCATTTGCACGGTGGCACTGTGGGCTTTAATAAGGTAAATGTTATTGTTTACCTTTTATTTTCCAACTCGTAGAACCCCTGGAGCCAATGAGTTCTCGAATGGCGTCCGATTTATTATCCGGTCAGTTTTTTGTCACACAAATAATACCAGCCGATATTTAATAATGAACATAACAGAAATTTAGTTAAAAACAAATCAGTAAAAAACTAAAGTTCATAAAATTTCTAAGAGGTTTTGGCGATGCTTTTAGTAAATTTGCTAAAAAAAGAGGACACTCTTATTATAACCACTACGTTTTGGATTAATTGGTTATCGATAACTACTAGTAAAAAAAACAAAAGAAAATCTTTTGATAAACAGAGGAGAAAAAAAAACTTGAACGGTTTTATCTTTGCTTATTTTATATATTTATTACATCATAGTTTATGGTCACTAGAGATAACATTTATATAACATCATCATATTTTTCAATACGAGTAAACTTACCATAAAAAATACATAATAAATTAAATGCGTTTCGTTCCTAGATACGATTATTTTTAAATTAAAATTAGTTTGGTTTGATTTATATTTTTTATTTTTTTTTACACGATATAGGCTCAGTGCTTTGACCACAATCTCACCTGATGTTAAGTGAAGAAGTGGTCCAGTGTGGTAAACACACTAAGCCCAGAGGTGCCGCATCTGGTTCAAATTTGAGGTTGGCAGCTACCCAGGCGGGCATTATTAAAAAATACATGCATGCTATGGTTTTCTCATGACGTTTTCCTTCACCAAAAGCTCAAGCTGCTTTTAGAGTTAGATAGGAGGATTTAAGCTCGCAGCCATTAACGCAGAATCCGGCCACAAAATCCACAGCGCCGCCATTGCTTCAAGTTGTTATTGGAAATCGGTTTTATTTCGTACATCCCATGCTTGTTTATAGTATACATTTTTTTATTGTTATATTGAATAGAATACGAACTACATAAGTTAGTGATATTGTGAAATCAATGCCCGCCTAGGTAGCTATCATCTTCAACTTTGAACATGTATCCTCCTACTACTTGTACCTAAGTATGGGTAAATGCCTGCAGCATGATTGAGAACCAGTCACTCTAAATTACAATCTTGAACCACATCGTCACTTAACAACAGGTGAAATTATAGCCCAAGCGCTAAGCCTATGTTTATTATTAAATATAATATATGTATCAAAATATCGTATAATGATGTTTATTCGCAATAATTCTGACATTACTCAGCCGATCTTATTTCGTAACTAATATGTACTTATTATGTATCGTTTTTTTTAATTACACTAATACTAACGTAGTAAGAACTTTATTTGCTATTGTCGCCGACAAGGGATAAGATATTGACCAACATTTTTCTTATGTAATACCCCTTTATAAAAAACATCACGTTTTGGCTATACTAGATTTGATTATACACATGCATTAGATTTTTTTTTTAATTTTGTTTAGGAACTTTTATTCAAAGGAATATATTATCTTCATTAACACCCGTTCTATATAAGGATCAAGAAGATTGCTGGTGGGTTAATATTACTTCAGTCATGTAATCTCAAATCCGTAAATTATAATTTCTTAAATTTAAATTGTCCTTCAACAATTCTCTCTTAGTTCTATTCTTGGTATCCCCATTAGTAAGTCTGGTGATTTACATCGTCAACATTCATTAGAATTAGGGTTAGGTATAATTATAAATTTAATTTCTAGGTTAACTGGAAAACGTCCGTCGACGGTACAAAAGTCACCTTCAGTCACCTATCACCAGACGGCGACGAGGGTTACCCGGGAGATCTGGTCACAAATGTCACTTACAACGTATCCGATGATGATTCGTTCCACGTTGAATTTTATAGCCACAACTACGAAAAAGACTGTTGTGAATCTTACGAATCATTCCTATTTCAATTTAGCGGGAGACGACGCGGGCGCGAACGAGTTGTACAATCATAAATTCGTTATTAATGCTGATAGGTATATACTATTATATATATATATATATATATATTTATGACATATATTTTAAAACACATACATATATCTATTTTACAAATACAAATTCAATATTATCCATTTAGACATCGACCCGTTTCGATTTGGCTGAAAGATTTTAAAATCGCCTTTAGGGGATTATCTTTTTCTGTCCTGTAAAAAACACTAACCAGGATTTTTTTGAAGTTTTTTACTTTCGATAAAGTAATGAATAAAACAAACAACTCTTTTTTATCAAATTGCCATAACTTTATTCAAAATTGGCCGATCGGGAGGTTTTTCTTTTAAAATTTTCGTACTTAAATGTACTTTTTGAAAAAAAAAACTGTTTTTTATATAAATCTATAAAATTTTCGCTTTTTTTTTTTTTAAAAAACCGCTGATGTTTTAAAATTAGACATTTATATTTAGTTTTTTATTTCCTCAAAAAAACTTCAGTCGATTCTGTGAATATTCCATCTAATGCCAGAATCGGCTGAAGTTTATAATTTATTTTTATTGAAAAAATTAACTTGATTTTTTTTCAGTTTATAAAAAAATATTAATCCTAGCTTATATAATAAAATTAAATTAATCAAACGATTTCCCGGCATAACATACTTAATTAATAGTCTCAACTTACAACTATACGGACTAGGATTTATTGTGTTAATATTACAAGGTTAGACTTTATCAAAATTAATCAACTAAAGACAGAAATTTCTTTTTCATTGAGTCCCTGCTAATTGACGTATGTATAATGTAAATAAGCCTTTTGAATAAAAAAGGCATAAATCATACCATATATAATGCATTTCAGAATCACGGAAACAAACTCGGAGTCAATACCAACGGGGCGTTTCTTGAAAGTCGGTGGAACTCCGTTTGACTTGCGATCGGCTACTCGATTGGGCGATGTCATTGATAAAGGACAAAATCTGTACGATAACAACTTTTGCATCACTTCTTATGGAAATAAGGTAAAATGCATTATTATAACTTCGTTTATGTATTTATGTGAAGTACAAGATTCATCAAATACTGCATATTATCGCTGAAATTGCACAGTGATTTTAAAAGGAAACGAATTATCTTGTATTTTTGTCGACTAAGTTAGTTAGTCTAAGCGAAAATTCATTTAAATAATTATGTGCAATGGCCTACTGTATGGTCGTTACATGAACCAGTATACCAAACAATTTGTCACAGATAAGCGGTATTATAAACCAAATTTAATATTCTCTAATGGAATGATTAAAATTAAATAAATTACTAAGATATTTTTGAATATTGTATTAGTGTTCAATGCTTCTACGTTCTAGCAAAACTGTGACTATGTTGCTAGAACCTCCGAGGGAGTTTTAGTGACACCTCAAAATAAAAAGTTCCACGTTTTCAATACATTTCACTTGTGGACAATAACCAAACTATGTAACGCAAAACTACATTACATAATATAGTCTTAAATACGCAAGTGAATGGATTAAAGATAAGAACTGCTATGAGACAGACTGAAATCTCGCAATTCAGAACAAAATAATATATCCTGGGGGAATCTTTAGGGGGATTCACTCTTACGGTGAGATAAGCTAGAAAGTAAGAAATACATTACAGAAACACAGACAAAAAGATAATAAAACTACACTAATATTTTAAAAACTATACGCAATGAAAGGAATTTTTTGTGCGGGGACGAATAGGGTCAGCCTCAGCATAACTGCTTATATGCTTAAATTACAGGAGATAAACTTCGTATCGCGTGTGGTGCATCCACAGTCAGGCCGTACTCTCGAAGTCTACAGCGATCAACCAGGTGTTCAGTTCTATACTTCTAACTTCCTCCCATCACCGACCGAACAAGCTCTGATCGGCAAAAACTCAGTCGGATACAGACGTCACGGAGCCTTCTGCCTCGAAACTCAGAACTATCCCGACGCTGTCAATCATGCCAATTTCCCAAGAGCCATATTAAGCCCTGGTGAGGTGTATACACACCGAGTGGTGTACAAATTTGGACTGGACAAAACCGATGAACCTCAAGTCGTTTTCGCTTGAATTACTTTATTTAAGAGTCAAACAAAATTGTTCCGAATTGCCATTTAAATAAACGCGTTATGATTTATCATTGTGTTGTAATTTTGAAATGAGATTTTAATTACCATCCGTCTTTACTTAGGGTTGCGTACTTCCGTTATGTATTCTAGAGGATTAAAATACGCCATATTGTTTCCAGTTAATACTTTCAGTAATGATTTATAAATATAAATTTAATTTTTAAAACAAGGACACAGTTTGTCCTCTTTTCTTAGTCTCAGAATTTACTTTACCACTTTAAGTTCACGTTATTAGGATTCTTAAAGATGTATATTTGAGAAAGAAAACAGAGTTCTAAAATAAAAAACCAAGGCTTCTTTTTTTACAAACCTCGATTATATCCTTATTGCGTAAACAATCTTATTCCATGCTATCTACATTTTACTAGTATAAAATCAGTTTCTATTTATTTGTTTTTATTGTGTTCTAATAAAGCCTCATAATTAAAAATGTTTTTAGCCGATTTTACAAACAGCCGTCCAGTGCTTTTTATTACTTTTCCGCACTGGTACTTCGGATTTCCGTATCAAAAACAAACTATACTCTCTGCGAGGGTTTTTGCAGGATCTTAGTTAGCAGACTACGTAGTAATGTAGCAGTTATTGTCTTTAATCAATTATCTTCCTTATCTTTTGGTTTTTTATTAAATTTGCAGACCTTAGAAACTTTTTAAAATAAAATTCATCAAATGCAACAGTTAGTGAAATTACGCGCAGATTTATTTTTATACTTCTAATAAAAAAGAGCATTCGGTTTTTTGAATATCCTGTTACATCCGCAACATTATAGTAGAGCAAAAAAAGATTATTTCAACAAATAAAATGCATATGGGTTGAAATATTTATATAAAACAGTTGAAATAAAGGTTATAAGGTATATTTTTAAATTAATAAAACGTTTATTAAGAGGACATACGGTCAGAAAAGTAGGTATTTAAGAAAACTATTGCTATATCGTTGCGCCCCAAAAAAAGCGAAAGGGACAACTGCAGTGCGGGCTGATTTAACCATGTAAAATAGACGAAAACATCACTTCCCATCACACAACATCCTCCCCCAAAACTGAACTAATTTATGGGAAAAATCGCAACTTACGGGCATGGCAGTGGTGGATATATATTATTTGGTATAAAAATATTTACCACAACGCTATTATCCAGGGAGGAAACAGGAGACTACTTTTTTATGGAATAAAGGCCGTTAGGATATCTTCTTAATTTTAAAGTATCCTTTAACGTATAGGTGTTGTAGAATATAACATAATAACTGTGGGTTGTATACTATCTTCGTTGTCAGTGTCGACATCAGCCAGCGTGGTTCTTTTATTAGGATCCACCTTTATTATTCTCTGTGGTAAATCACTAAGGTCTGGTACAAATGCCCATTTGTAATAAAGAGATAGTGCCAAGTCTTGTGAACTGATAGAAGGAGGTTGAGTATCAATAGTAGTAGAAAGAAAACTCTTTTCTACCGTTGCCTTAATAATACTTTGCACAGCGCTTTCATCGAATAGATCATTCTTTATTTTTGCATCTAAGGCTGCATTTAGAAATGTTGACCAACGAGGTATATAATAATATTCAAATAACTCTGCCCATTGTTTGCAAGCATAATCACTAATCTCTCCATTTGGACCCCACTGTGTAATTTGATTCCGAGAATTCAGTTCGTATGTGTAAGATTCTATAGGAGTTTTTGAGAGACTGTTCGCTTTATTTACCCAGTCTATAGCACTGAAATGTTTATTCGTGTATAATATTGACTGCATATCTTTCATTACATCAAGGAATTGTGTTATTGTAGAGTTGAAAACCCAACTACTGGAGCTGTGAATATCCAGTATTTTATAGTAAATTTGTTCCGCTCTGTACTGAAGGGCTTGTCTTGTTACGTCAACGAGATCATATAAAAAACCATCAGTGTCGCAACCTTCTGCTTGAGTTACAAACTTTTTGAAAGCCGTGAAGAGATCGTAACGTTTGTACCATGCCCACGGTCTGATTCTAAAACTGGGTCGTCGAGTAACTACATATTTCCCTCGGATTCTATTCAAACCATTAAAACTGTATACACTTTTTAAAAGATATTTCCATGCTTCTGTGGTAGTATTACAGCCGTATCGTCTTTCAGCATACTCACTGGTCCAAACCTCTAAATCCACAGATCCAGCACGCCAAGCGGATTCTAACATTAAGTCGTAAACAACATAATTTTGATTTATTCCTTCAGGAGTAAGTCCAATCCCTATCATTGTACTATTTACAATTGATCTGGTATAGTAAACTCTTTGTTGATTGTAATCATATTTCCAAACATACCTAGAGTTCCTCCAAAGTTGTGAAGCATGCACCAAATAAAAGGTTGCCCATAATACATTTCATATAAATTGTATTGCGGCCACTGTTCAGCTTGTAAATCTAGGATAAGCATTCTACCGTTAGGCACAGATGTAAGAAATGATTTCACTCGTGATTTAGGCCACATTAATGGAGCGCTGACAAACATCCAATTTTGAAGAAGCCACACAGCATTATCATCAAACATGCTTATTGTAGAATAGATTGCATTGCTGTTTTCATAACAAGATCAGTAGACCAAGTTTGTATGTTTACCTCGTTAAATGGATCTGCTGTATATATATGACTTGGGATAGTTTCACGTGTGATTTCTTTTAGGAACATTGTTCCTACATTCTTAAATAAAGGATCACTAGGGTCTAAAAACAGTCCACAGCAGAAATCATCACTAAACTTATTCCACGTGTCTACAACATGAAAAGTGGTATTGGGAAAAATTCGAGTAAAAGCTTTGGGTACATGCCCGTTGAATGCCGGAAACACTGGTACGATACCAAGTCTGTACATATAGTCTATTGCAATGTTTTGTATTTGTACCTGACGGTCGTGCCATGTTTGATATAAAGGTCCTCCCCAACCATGCACATTCCCCATTCTGAGCCACGATAAGAACGCTGGTCCTGTGAAGTGTTGTTCCATTTCGTCATCAGTTATTCCGAGTTGCAAGTACACGCGAAGCCACGCGTTCTCCTGTGCTACCGGAGCAAGCGATAGATTTATTCCATTCAAAGCCATCCATTCAATATGATCCATCCAGTTAGTAATGTTCCACCAAACAAAAGTATACGAAGCTGTACATACATTCTGGTAGTAACGGAATCTGTCGTTTGCTACTATCCTTTCATTAACTTCAGGAAGTGGATCTGGGATCACGACATTTTTCACTTGCCAGGCAATTTGGCTCTTGCAGTATTTTTTTAAATAGTAATTGAAACCCCACACCGCGGACACGCCAGTGCTTGCAGTTATATAAAGATTACCGAGTCTTGTACGCAAAGTGAACGAATCCTTATTATCTTTAAAATAAAACGGATCTACTTTTATAATTACATTATTTGAATACTTGGAAATAATCGTATTTGCTGCTTGTTCCTGAGTGGCGGGTGTTGTTTTCGTTTGTAATTTCGTTGGATCCAAATAATCTAGATTTAAATTTACCGCGAATACTATTTTGGTAACAAATATCAATAAAATGCATCGTATCATCGTAGTTCGATGCTCACACGTTATTCATTTATAACTACTTTCTTACAAATGAAATTCTATTATCAATAACAAGGATAAATGGTGACCAAAGAGTGACCGTTGACCTCGTCTCACTTGATATTGCTAGGGATGTCACTAATGAAATGATTAATGTAAATAGTGCGTTTAAATTATCTACTAGAAGATACAAAAATAAAATTATCGCGAATCTTTTTAGAATTTGCTTAATTTTATTAATTTGCTTTGGCTAGAGTTAGTACAGTTTATCGTGAATGGTTATTGACCGTCGAACTTAAATATACGTGAATTTATGTACATACGTCTGAACATACGTTAGTTTTTTTGTTTCGAATAATCTGAAAACAGATTTTACATTTGATGAAATAAAATTAAAGTGTCTGTTTGAAATATTCATTTTTTTACTCTATACATGTGACAGTATATATAAGATGTATATCTACCAAAAACACAATTTTTAAATTTTTTTCTGTCTGTTTGTTCCGGCTAATCTCCGAAGCGTCTGGACCGATTTGGACGGGACTTTTTTTGTTAGATAACTGAAGTTACTCCGCGTAACGTAGGGTACTTTTTTCCGAAAATAATTAGGGTTCCGTAAAAAAAACGCAGTGAAGAATACATCAAACGCCGGCGCAGCCGCGGGCACATAGGTAGTTAAACCATACGTTTTAAATCTCGTGAAAACACAACATTTTATGTAAACTTTGAATTGTTTACAGATATATATCTATCTATGCATTATTTTTTGTTTGACCTTTTGACATCTCGCAGTAAAAAAAAAAATACTGATATGTCTTTAACGAAAAAATAATCTTTGGTCTGGGACCTGTCAGTATATAATATAATAATTACGCGGACAAAGGATTTTTTTTACCAACTGAATAAACTATACAACCTCATTTCATAATGAAGGTTAACGGTTTAAAACCAATTACTTCATAAATTCGTTTTCGAGTTTTTGGCGGGATCTCAGTGTGTCATGTAGGAGTTAGTTGTTATCTCTAATCCATTGTCCATCATCTATGCGTATTTGACCCTATATTGTGTAATTTTGGCGGCGTTTTGCATGATATAGTTTGGTCATTGTGCATAGGTGAAGTATTTTATTCATCAAGAATTACGTAAATATAAATTTTGGACATGTAACTCCACCTTCTCATCAACATCATCATCTCCCTACCCTTATCCAATTTTCTTTTGAGGTCGGTGCAACATGAATAGAACAGAAAGACCTTCTATTCCTATCTATTTGCAACCGTCTCCGCATTCACTCTCTTTCTAAATATATCACAATTTACACAATCCATTCAGTTTTTCTTTGGTCGTTTCCTTCCCCTATAACCGCGCACATTCATATCCAATACTTTTCTTACAACATCCTCATCCTCCCTGCGTATCACATACCAGAATAAATGATTTTTCACCTTGTTCTTGTCAGCATTAGTATCTAAATGTCAAGTCCTTCCATATCAACGCTCCCATATCTTTCTTTATGTGGGTTTATTAGAGGTATTTTAAAAGGAATTAGCGACGGATGACGTTCTTTCATGGTATTATGACAAGGTTCCAGCGCATAAGTGATTTTCAATTATTATATTTTCGTGAGTCACACCATTGCATTTATTATATTGCTTCTATACTAAAAATAAAATTGTAAATTTCACGTTTCTGTACATTTTCGATTTTTGTGAAAAGAATTATTGCAAGAGGCTAAAAATAGGTAATTAAACACATTTCTATCATGTTTAGAAATGTCTGTCTGTGCTGGTATCAATTAAAAAGTACTAGGTATAATTAAAATATTTAAAAAAATAACTATAAAGCATATTCCGGGGTAACATCAAAACATTATTTCATTAAAATCGATCTACTCTATCAAAATTTATAGCAATTTGAATGAGACGCGGCGTCTTTAGTGTGAAAGAAGAGTTTGTAAATAAATGCGTTTTAGTCTTATTCGAGAAAAAAAATTGATGGATTAATTAAAATTGAACAAAACGATATAATATAAAAAAATATGTATGGTATATACAGTTAATTAATAAATATCTAATACGCAGTAAATAAGAAAACTATATTTTGATATTTTTATACAATATCTAAGCATTTAGCCGTTGTATTAAGGAGTCATTTTATGGAAGTAGTGAACTCAATTTTGATTAAAATATTAATAGGTAAATATGGCGGGGAACATAATAATATTTAATTCTAATATGATTAGACGGTTCATGTTTTGTTGATTTTTGATGACATGGGTGATATAATAATGACCGTAATAATGATGTGTATGCGTAAGAACATCTATACCATTATTACAAAGAGGTAAAGTTTGTGAGTTTGGATGTTCGGGGTAATCTCCGGTACTACTGATCCGATTTTGGAAATTCCTTCACTGTTAGAAATCTATATCATATATATGGTACTTTTTAAAGGGACAAGACGCCTGAATTCCACGCGAGCGATGTTGCGGGCACAGCTAGTAATAAATAAACTTGCCAAAACAAAAATTGTTCAACCCTAGCAGAACATAAAAGATTACAATATTTATTGTACCTATTGAAGAGTATACAAATTATTAGATAATATGACTTTAATATTTTCTTTATGATTGTGTTTGTGAGGAGTGTTATCTGTATGTAAACTATTTACTAGCGTATTTTTTATTATCTATATTTAATTTAGACAGTTGAGTTCATCAAGTATATGTCAGTCCCATGGTAGCCTAAACATAACCATTTATAACTTAATAATACCCGAAAACATTCACAAAATTTTGGCTTCCACACGTGCAGGCAAAGCCAAAATGTCATGAAAGGTTCCTAGATTTAATAGGTTAAGATTAAATTCTTTCAGTATTTGTTACGGAACATTCAATCAACAAGTGGTATAAATTCCTCACGATTCACAATTTGGTTTATTATTTTCTTCATAATAAAAGCAAACTTATTAACAATAAGGTATCTAAAATTACTGTTTACTAGCGTATTGTAAAATTCTCTGATGTATATATAATGTTTTATGTACACTCTTGTAGGTGGATGTAAATCGTATTAAGTTCGATAATTAAGATAATCATATGAGAACATGCATCCATTGACGCGAAATCCAACCGCACTAACCACTTCGCCATCTTCGCTCTGAGATGCTACATTGGGGTCATTGCTTAGATCACAGTTTCTCAACCTTATTTTGCTCACTACCGAGCACTGGTAGGAGTATTATTATTTTGTGCTGTGCCGACTTAATATTAAATAATAAAGATTACAGTAATACTTGTTCAATAGCCAAGGCAAAGGAATTAATTCATACTGCCAATTCTAATTTCACATATCATACAAACGGTGACCCCACTTGGTTGAACTTTCCATATAGTTTTTGGTACACCTTATTATTAACGTTAGGTTTTTTGTGTAGCCACAACACATCACTTGTGCACAATAACAAAATTATATCACATAAAATGCCATCCAAATTATAAAATGTAGGGTGAAATAATAAACGATAATGAATCAAAGATAAGAAGCCCTATTTGACAGACAAATATCCAATTTAATAATATAATTTGGCTTCTTTACATTGTAACGTTCGATAAAAACAGTATTTGTCACTTTCAATAAAATGAATAATAAAGATAATTTGTTGTACATAAAAATATTGTTTTATTTTCTCTCTGTTTTACATAACATTTCACATACATTAGTAAATCGATTATTAAATGAAAAAAAAAACACAAATCGTTTACTACATATATTTTATTAAAATTCTATAGAAATCATAAAAAGGTATGAAGATAAACAGGTGAAATTGAAATTAATTGCAATAATTAAATGGGAACTTGTAATTATATTCAGAAACACTATTGAATAAGTTTAGTGGAAAAAAGAGTAACTGAAACTATAAAATATGCATTATAAATTCAAGTAAAGGATCAGAATCGCGCAGCCGTTTTGCAGCGGACTATAACCGGTTACTATGTAAGTAAAGTTGTAAGCTGAAATGCGCGAGCGCGAGCGGGGTCAACGCCCGCAAAATAATACTTGTCGCACGATTTTGACAGTTAATTTTTTTACTAGGTTATTTTTTGCTTTGTTCTTATTCTGTATCATAATTATAAGCTGCTATTTAATTATTACTATTGATTTCAATATTCAGTCTGTATATTCAGTATAATTTTATAAAGAACCTTCCAGACCGTTTTGTATTTTTAGTGAGCTATCACCGTTTTGACCATTCTCTTTGATATGATCTCCCCAGGTCAGGTTCAGGCTCCTCTTCATACCCTCGTCAAGGGGAGGCATTAGCGATCGCGGTAATAAGAATGTTGACAAATTGAATAAATCAAGGAACACTTTATAACGATCACTGAAAAATAAGAATTTAATTTTTAATAAACATAGTTATTGATTTTCAGTTAAGGAACTACCTACAGTAATAGGCATGACTGATTTTCAAAAACTGTTTTACTATTTCCAAAAACTATCGTATTTTAGTAAAAAATCAGGATTTAACAAGAAAAATGTACAATTTTAATTATATATTTAAAGTTAACACCAAAACGCTCTTGCAACTGTAATGGCGTCTCCTCGTGACGTCACTTATATACATAGAAGTCGTAAATATTATACGCTATCGTCATATTGTTTTTTTTAAATGTTGAACATAAATTCTACAGTGTAAAGTAGTGTGGTGGTCCTTCAGTGTAATACACACATATAGGTAATAATAATAATAATTATTATTAATAATAGGTAAACAGTTGTGTAGTAGAAGAAGGTGGCATTAGTTACTTTTTTCAATTTTCGACATAAATTATAAAAGTTAACACTTCAAACTACTGAAAAAGTTATAGAATGTCGTAAAAAAGTAATAAAATCAATCAATGTTTATATTAGCGCAAAATAGGTTTCTTGTTTTTAGTAGTAAAAATATTATTATGCATTACTAAATAAATAAGGGGGGGACGCGATATGATTGAAATAAATCAATAAAATTATCTAGATACCTCAGTGTTGAACGCAAGTATTGGTACCCAGAAGAGCCTCCAGTACCTAGCTGTTGAGAGCCAATCATACGCTGCACCATAATTACATGATTGTCTGAAAATCGTGCAAAAAAATTATTTGAGGTAAAATAAATTTTAATATTTGTATTAATTTTAAAATTATAATATTTAATTGAGGTAAATGTTGCCCTCCAAAGTAAACCGCGCATTTTAATCACTTTTTACTGACATACATAGTATCATTCCTTTCTCCAGTGGGGGTAGGCAGAGATTACGTCCTTTCACTTCTACGATCTTGACAAACCTCTTTCGCTTCCTCTAATTTGGCTTTCATGCATGCTCGTCGGTTATAGGTACTTTTCACCTGGCTTTTATTGAAGACGTGTTCGATTTGGTCAAAATATGTTTGTCTAGGTCGACCCTTATCGACGGGCCCAGTCACCCTCGCCTTATAAATTCGTTTCGTCAACCTTCTGTCATCTATCCTCTCCACATGCCCGAACCAACTAAGCCTTTCTCTATCTTGGTCACTACATCCTCTACCATACCACAGCGTTCTCTTATCATACTATTCTTGAATTTGTCAATCATCTTCACTCCAGCTATACTTCTCATCTTCACAGCGTTAATCTTACTTTCACGCTTGTTCTGCAGGGACCAGGACTCCTCGATGAACAGCCAAACGCGCCTTTTTAGTTACTTTCTGGCAGCACATGAAGTTACGCAGGGCCTCATTCTATCTATTCCCTAACAAATTATTCGCTCAATATCATCGTCACACTTTCCATCACTCACAACCTGTGTTGATCCACACTTGTTCCACTCTTTCTCCTTCGATCGTAATTATGCAATCTGTCATTCTTTCTTCTTCTCTTTCTGAAGGTAAAAAACTTGTTAAACAGAGATAGAAAGATACATTAAAATGTCAACAATAAAGATAGGGAAGCACGTAGGTGTTACTCGTAGAGTTACTGTATTGCGCTGCTTTGTATGCCGGTGCAGAGTTTTATACTTACTAGGGGTGGTTGGAGGAGACTGTATTTAATTCTCCTATAAGCCCCAAATAAATGTTAATCGGGAAGCGATTAATGTTATACACGTAATAAAAAAAATACATTCGTATGAGTAAGTTTAGTGTAAATGGTTCACGTGGTTTTGACGACTCTTGATAGTTTACATTTAGTTAAATATATAAACTGATAGAGTCTATATATTTTTTTAAGTTCTTCTCTTTCTTTTACATAAGGACCAAGCGTTTTAGATGTAAAAGTAAAGAAAAGCGAATCGAATACTAATTTTGTTATTTATGTCTATCGAATACTATCCAGCAACGCTTGAGTCACTTCTCTATGGCACATATATCGATGAAAGTGTGGCGCTTATCTACTAAACAAAATTGAAGTGTCTGTTTGTAATATCAAAACATTTTTTTTAACTAAATACATATGAATGTATTTAGTATTCTGTCTGTATGTTTGTTCTGGCTAATATACCTTTTATATTTCGAAAATCATTAGAATTCCGCGTAAAAAAAATAAAACTCATTAAAATTGTGAATAAAATCCGATTCAATATACATTTTTACTAGTAGGTATTTGAATCTGTGAGAAGTATCTTTGCTTTCTGTTAGAACAAAAAAAAAATTATTAGGGTTCCGCATAAAAAAACAAAACGCAATTCAGAAATAATTATAAAAAAAAACCATTCAACGGTCAGTTTTACTGGCAAGAGCTTTAATCTATGAAAAAAATGTTTGCTTTATCTTAGAATCAAACACATTTTAAGAAAATAATTAGGGTACCGGGTTAATAAAAATTATTCATAAAATTGTGAAATATGATTCAATGGAAAACACCATCAAAAAAGTACTTATTTTCCAATGATAATTATTTAAAAACTATATTACGCAGTGACGAATATATGAAGGGCGGACGGAGCCGTGGGCATACAGCTAGTGTAAAATAATCTTATAATAACTTACAACGCCACTTTGTGATGAGACTATCGATGTCCATAAGTAGTGTGAGGAGCTGGTGGGGCTGAGAGAATCGCGGCTCATCGCGATAGAATGTTATCATTATGGCGCCCTGAAGTGCCTTGTGCGATAACCTAGCAACATTACATTTTTTTACACGGTATATATAGGCTTTGACCACAACCTCACCTGATGTTAAGTGACGATCTGGTCCAGGATGGTAAACACACTAAGCCTAGGTACAGGTTCTCAAGTGATGCTGCCGGAACACACCTACTGGTGTTTGACGACAGGTTTTCAAACTTAAGAGTGGTAGGTACCCAGGCGCTACCACCATGCTATGGTTTCCTCACGATGTTTTCATTGACTGAAAGCTCAGGCTGACAGACAATTTTATTTAAGACATCTTTATTTAAAAAAATAGTGTTTATGTTTTCCTAATTCTTCTCCTACGATATCGATTATGATAAAAAAAGGTGCGTGTGTACAGAGTACACGTGTCAAAAGTGAAATTTCTTTGGCAATGTCTAGTTATAGGGATAGATAATATCAGAGACAGAGAGATAAGAAATATGTATGCGCACTTTCTAAAGTACAATAATGCGCATGATTCCTCAAGACCAAATATCCTCCACTTAAGGAGAAAATAATAAATGTACAGTAAACAGTATAGCCTGATTACTATTTTTGTCTCTTTCCTTCTTGCTACATCATTCTATTATTCAAAATTGAGACGCTAATTCTGAAGCTTTTCACGTGACGCAACCTTGAAGTTTTTTCTTTTATGGCGCGCAAAAGTTGTATGTACAAACACCAAGTATTTAACATTAGCCTTATTTTAGGGGAGATCATCACTAGACCGACAAAGATTTTATTCAAGAGAATTTTCATTTAAATTTATTAATGTTTATTAATGCAATAAATATGTGTGAATAATAAAAATATTATTACTCCGCAATGATATTATATAGAAAAAAGATATCATTGTTATTCTATTATTAAATATTATTCATTGAAGGTTTGTGACAACGTGAAAATATCATTGTATTTGCCTTCTTTCGCCCCTTGACCGGAGTGCGTCGTGGACGGCTGGGTCAAAAATGGATCGATAAATTTCTCGACGATTCTCTGCGTCCTGAAGTCTATGATGGCGAATTGTTTCGTGAGGTTCTTTCTGAAATATAATAATTTACAATTAATTTTCCTCTTAATTTCAATTGGTCTTTTCACTTTGTTTTCTTTTAATGATATATTTAAACAATATTGTGTAATTTTTTTAAATTCTATAATAAGAATGGACATTTGTAATTTTTAAATGACTTTCTGTTATTACAAGTATTATGTTTTACATTACGTACAATTGAAAAGATGATGCTTTATTAAAAACTTATTTATTATTCTTTATTTTGGTATTTAATATATTATTGTGCTTATTCATAAGAATTTTTAGTTGAATAAGTATTTAATTTCGCCGTACATAAAAGTTATATATTAATAGGCCATTTTTAATCAAAAAGGAAACAAATTTGAAGAGTTATTTGTCTGAGAGTAACATTTCAGTTTCACGTCACGCGGTGTGGGTCAAAATTAGCATCATGATTTTTAATATTAAAGGACAAATACAACCATCCGTGATTGAGAGGGAAACAGACAAAAATAATTCAGAAATTTTCGAACTATTTTTGTTCATGAGAAAGCTTGCATTTTAAAAAACATTTGACACGAAAAAAAATTATCTTTTTCTAGGTTTCTGATATCCGATCTCTTCCTTACTAATAATTTCTCTTACAGATTAAAGTTAAAGAGATTGTCAAAGAAGTTTCACTTCTGACATGTATACCTACTCTGCACACATGCTTTTTTTTAAAGAAGGATGATTAGATATGTATGAAATAGGTGGTAAACTTACGAGTGCTGCTTCGATGTCCTCCTTTATCATTTTGTTGACGGCAGTTTGGAACTTGCCCCAAAAGTTGAACCCGTGCGTGTTTAGACCAGGAGTACGCTCCAACCAGCGTTCTATCAGCGCTAGTAAGGCTGGCTCTTGTTCAGATCTGTAGAATAGCACGGACTAATCATTATAAATGAGGGCGCACTGTCCATTCAGTACGGGTATACAAATCGAATAATATTTATGAGTATTTGTTCTTTATATTTCCCAATTAATAACCTAATAAGTTTTGTTTTGCTTTGTTATTAGATGATTTTTATATCTAAACCTCCAGCATAATTTGTATCTTCTAAACATTTTGGGACAGTGGCTATTTTGCAGTTAAAATCAATTTTTATATAATAAATGAAATAGTTCTTAACATAAATTGTAAACAAAGCTACTAACATTTAAAAAATACGATCTAACAGATGCTATTATCAATTATGGGTGAAAATGGACACTACAAATTTTGGTCTGATACTTCGCGACGGGTTCAAGCGGTCGTAGGGGTCATGACGACAACCTTTAACTGAATTGAAATGAATTAATAACTTCCTGCTTAAAACCCCTAAACAATAAAATTAATAATAGGTGAAGGTATTTAAAATAATCTTAAAAAATCAGTGAAACTCGATAATTTCAGCAAATAGGAGACCACCGAAAAGTCTTTGGCTGAGACCGTATGCCTGCCAGAACTATATCACAAAAATCATCTAATTGCGTTTTCTTTAAACCTCTGAATATTTTAATTTTTTTATTTGTTTTTCAATATTTGCAAGTTTTGCAACTTTACTAATAAATGATTAAGCCATAAAAATTGTCTAATACTGCTACTGAATTTTTACTGTTTATTCTATTCTATTTATTAGACTAGACTTAGTAAAACTAATAAAAGTTTTCTAGGTTAGTGTTATGTATTAAAAATAAACCGGTTTGGCGGACAATGAGTGCAGGCACCATGTCAAGCAAGGTTTCATATGCAAAGGTTATTTTAGGGTGGATCATTACGTGACAGCCTTCTCTTGTGTCTCTACTAATATACTTTGTAACTGTTGTATAGTTTCAAGAAAAAAAACATAAAAAAAAATCTAGTTTCTTGCCGGTTTTTTTCGATGACTGGGTTGTTTGCCGAACAGGTGATAGTATTTTGACGTTCATAAGTGCTATATAAAGGCCTAAATTGAAAAAGGAAATTTTGAATTTGAATATTATTTGAATGATTGTTGCAATGTAAATTTAGACTTCCAGAGCCACACTGAATGTTACACAAAAATGAAATAGAGTTAACACAACTTATAATTATATAATGTATATTTATCTACTTCTCGCTGCGTGTTATAATATCCATATCATCTTACTTTTGTAATGCATCCATAGCTTCAGGGTCGTCTCCAAACACGGTCTGGTAATTTTGGTTATATTTGACACGTAAGGCTTGTTTTAGGCCCAACTGTAAAAAAAAAGTGAAATTTATGAAGCAGATACAACTGTCATGGTCATACGTATCTTACAAAACCATTAACAAAGTATAGGGTTTAAATAAAACTTTCTAATCGTTTTTTTTTAGAATTAGTGCATTAGTTGCATGATTGTAACTTTACCTTATTCTCTAATAGCCGGAATTGAAGACTCTGGAAACCGGAAGCCGGTCGTAAGTAATGCCTAAATTCCATGAAGTCTAATGGAGTCATGGTTTCGAGTATCATTACTTGGTCGACCAGTAACTGGAAATTGGTAACAATATATTTTGATTTAACCTCTTTACAATTGCCATGATTTGTGTCATTAACACAAAGTTATTCTAATTCTAATTAAGCCAAATGATGTCTTGAAGCAGTTAATGGCCCGCTGACTTTTTTCCTTTGGACGGAAGACAAAGGAAGAGGTCTGGCGCAGCCAGGTACACATACTAATCTATGCCAGCCGGGGTGACGCGGAGCATACCAGATTAATCCCGTTTCGCTCCAGAAAGGTGAGTGGTACCGTAGGGTTTTAGTGGATATTCTTGGCGCTTCACGCCAGGCGAGTCCCATATACCCGCCTTTTTTCATAGGGAAATGCATTTAGGAAATGTCCTCCCGTGCGAGGCAGGGAGGGCGTATGGGACCAAAACTAGGGAAGGGGGCCCTAGCGAATACACACTAAAACCCTATGAGTGACCGTCTCTACCACCTTATAAAGAGGGGCAACATGGGATCGATAATCATTCACCGCGACGTACCCCCCGGATAGACGACTCAGCCATAAGGCCGGGCCCCTACCCTCTTAGGAATCGGTCCCGACCAGCCAAGACCGAGGCCCCGACGGCTTCCCCAGTGCAATGGAACCCATATACTGCCCTGCTAACTCTAACCCGGGATATGTTACTTCCGGATTAGAGTTATCAGGGGGGATGCGTAAATGCATTTCCCCATGTAAAGAAAAAGGCCCACTATCTTCTTCGTATTTTATTTGTTTATTATTTATTGAAAGATATAATTATAATTGAAAGAAAACAATTTAAAAATAAATTAAAAACAATTTAAAAAGTTCTACATATGCATATGAACATGGTGTGGTTGCAAATTAGTGAAAAACTGCCTGTGTTCTGTAAGGCCAGAAAGTTATCCATACCATGAAGTAGAAGATGTAATTTAAACTAAAAAGTTACAAAAAAGGATGTAAAATATGAAGCTATGGAAAATTATAATTATAGAAGGAATTATAGTAGAACTTAAGGTAGATCAAGCCATATTAAAATTAAAATAAATTCATTCAAATTTATAACAATTAAAAAGAACTGAGAAATGTAAACAAACGCAATCATAACAAATTAATCACTAATCACGTACATAAATTGATTTTATCTAAACAATTTTGGAACAAAAGGTGAGTAAAATTTAATCCACGTGTGATGAGAGGGAAAAAAACAATTCTACCTAATTAGTAGGTTTTAGACAATTTATTTATTTTTCTAAAACAAATTTACTTGTGTTCTAATAGTAAGTAGAGTTTCAACGCAAATATATCTAAAAAGTCTGGAAGTTTAATGTGCTTTTATAAATAATAACAGTACTATAAAACAATTTTTTCTAATTTTTACAATAGCGTTCAGTAGAATGGTATTTATTAACATTGTTATTATGCGAACGAGAGCAGCAAGGGCAGTCATGCGGGAACTTGAGACTTCGGTGAAAGTGTCGATATGGAAAGTTGAAATGATATGTGATAGGTACTTATGGAAGTGACATAAACATATCACTTCTGTTATTAATAATTCCTTAGAAGAGAACATATACTACCCTATTGCTATGAGAGCATGTTAATGTGCTTATCTATATCTATAATAATAATAAAAGGCTAAAGCAAAGAAATTTGTACGCCAATCACGCAAAAACTACTGAAGCGAATTAGTAGAAATTTAGTATGACAGTAGTTTATACTCTGTAGTAACATATAGTTCATATATATACTTACAATAACAGGCTAAAGAAAAGAAATTTGTTCGTCAATCACGCAAAAACTACTAAAAGCGAATTCGAAGAAATTTAGCATGATAGTAGTATATAGTCTGTAGTAATATATAGTTCATATCTATACTTATAATAAAAGGCTAAACGATAGAAATTTATTCGCCAATCATGCAAAAACAATTGAAGCGAATTCGAAGAAATTTAGTATTATAGTAGTTTATATTCTGTAGTAACATATAGTTCATATCTATGCTTATAATAAAAGGCTAATGGAAAGAAATTTGTTCGCCAATCAAGCAAAAACTACTGAAATTAATTCGATGAAATTTGGTATGATAGTAACATGTAGGATACTAGATTGAACATATTTATGCTACGAATCTTTGGATTTAAGGTCTTATGTTACGAACTGTTCGAGCGGTTTAAAATACGGAACCTCGTGAATAACTTAAAACAAGTTTCCGGAATGTAGTATCTTAACCTTGCCCTCCCAATATATATTCTTGATAATTACTGTATATGTTCGCAAAAATTTAGATAAATTTGAACTTGTAAACAATCAGCATAATTTTAATACAAGGAATAAATTAATAGTTCCATGTTTCAGACTTAGCAAAACTACTAAGAGTTTTCTAGGTTAGTGTTAGGTTTTACAATAAAATCCGAAAGCACATTACCGATTTACCAGACAACAAGTTCAGGTTTTAATTTGCAAAGGTTTATTTATTTCTTATAGGGTGGATCATTATGTGAACGACGGTAATGTCTGGAAGTGATAACATTCTCTGTTCATCTACTAATAAACTTTGTAAATATTAGTTGTAAAATTCCAAAAAAAACATGCAGATCGAGTTTTTTTTGCCAGTTCTTCTCGATGACTGGATTGTTTTCCAAATCAGTGATAGTATTTTCATGTTGATACGCACCTTATCAGGACCTAAATTGAATAAAGTATTTTTTTTAGTTATGAAACAAATAGTCTACCTATGCCGGATTATCATAGGGGCTAAAAAAAATTAAGCTTATCTCGAAGCGAGTGAAAATGGGCATTAATTCCACGCGGAAGGAGTCCCGGACATAACTAGTTTAAAATATAAGGGAAAGGTGTACGAGTTAATCTCTTGAGGTAAGATGATCCTGTTTAGTAGGTACCAATGAAATTAAAGCCATCATCAAGGTGTTTTCTTTGGTAAAAATAAAATTGAAAGTGGTACCTACTGTGTTTTCACAGAAATTGTTTTACGGTGTATTTCTTGTTGTAAAACCTTGTATATCTTTACTAATAAATAAAATTGGAGTGTCTGTTTGTATTGTCAAATTTTTTTTTTTGCTAAATAGGTATGAATATATACGATACCTATAACCAAAAATACAATTTTTAAAATTTTTGTCTGTATGTCTGTTCCGGGTAATCTCCTGTAAGTTTGAACAGATTTTGACGGGGCTTTTTTGGTAGATAGCTGAAGTTACTCCGGGTAACTTAGGGAACTTTTAATTTTCGAAGATAATTAGGGTCGAGCAAAAAAAATCAAAACATGGTAAAGAACATATGAAACGAGAGCGCAGCCACGGATACCCAGCTAGGTCAGCTAGTCATAAATATTATAAACGCGAAAGTGAGTTTATTTGTTATGCTTTCATGTTTTTATCTCTTTGGATCTCAGTTGTAATAATTCTTTGAAAACACTAATCGTTTTTATGGTAATACTGGAAGTAGTTTTGACCAATAACCAGAATTAAATAAGTTAATTGTTTTTAGGTACAGGGAGTAGTCGTTAACTACATGAATTGAATGACAAAATCCACATTAACGCGAGCGCAGCCGCGGGTCAAAGCTAGTTGTTATATGATTTTTCCTTAACTGGATCAAATTAGGGTTCCGTATTAAAAAAAATGCAGTGAAGAATATAATAAACGCGGGCGCAGCCGCGGGAACACAGCTAGAAATCAAATGAATATAAATCCTGGTACATATCATAAATAAAGAGATTTTAATATTTTCCAATTTTTGGGAATTCTGTGATACTATGAATCATCTTGGATACCCCGGGGTCCAAGTAAAGTAAAAAAAATAATCACGTGAACTCGTTTCTTATGTTATAAACCCACTAAAAGGCAAATACATATTTAATAATGCCTTTTATATTGTGTATAATGCTAAAGTTCGAACTAGAGGACATCGACTCTAATCATTGCGAGTTATAAATAGAAATAGGTTGGTATGCAAATTCGACGAGCGGTCGTTAGGTGCAAAATTGGACGTAATCAATTTTTAAAAATATCTTTTTTATTACGATGTTACGGCAGGTTCAAAACTATGCAAGTTTTTTTATAACTTTTATTTCTGTCTAGCTGTGTGCTCGTGGCTCCGTCCGCGTTTCATATATTCTTAATTGCGTCGTTATACAGTTATATAAGATTATTTAAAAATAATCTTTCGAAAATAATTTCACGTTGTTGTCCATTGAATCGTATTTTGTTTACGATTATATGAGGTTTAATTTTTTTACACGGAACTCAAATTGTTTTCATAAAAACAATTTTTGATAGTAGCAGAAAACAAAGATACTTCTCACAAATTCAAACACCTGGCAGTAAAACTGTGCACTGAATCGGATTTTATTCAGAATTTCATGAGTTTTAATTTCTTCACCAGAATTATTCACCCTTATTATTTTCGAAAAATTAAAGTATGGTTACGTGGAGTAAAAAAGTCCCTATCTACCAACCAAAGCCCCGTCCAAACAGGCCCAGGCGTTCCGGAGATTAGTTGAAAGAAACAGACAGCGAAATTGTATATTTTGTATTCGTATCGTATATACCAGTGGTCGTCACACTTTTCTGGTCTAGGGTCACATAGCTCAATGTGAAGTATCACTGCGGGCCACACTTTTATGGATACCATGGTAGTTGATATTATTTTTATAAACACATTTTTATGAGTTATCAAATGCAAATTTCCAATAGATTTTGTGTGGCAATAACAACACCTATGAAGTCATTGTTGACAACCTGATTCACTTACTATATGTTCGGTTTTGAGTTTGTGTAAGGTTTTTGTCTGCCAACAATGTTTGTGACATCGCAGGCCTCACAAAAAATTCTCCAAGGGGCGCATGCGACCCGCGGGCTGTATTTTGACGATCACCGGTATCTATTACATTTATGTATTTTGTAAAAAGTTATTATTTTAATATTACAAACAGACACTTCAATTTTATTTATTAGTACAGATTTGAATGTCATGGTAAACTAGCTGTGCCAGTGGCTCCGTTCGCGTGTAATATTTCTATTTTTCTAAAATTATTCAATACAATTACACACTCTTTTGAGGTGTGGTTAAAGTTTTGCCAGATAATGTCCAGTACATTATCGCTATTAAAACTAGCGATCAATTACCTATAGTCACTCTTAAACATATGTTTGCTCATACGATAATATAACAAGACTAACGAACACAGAAGAATAAATACCGTACTTAAAATGTTACCAATCATGACAGAAATTCACTAACCAATGCAAAGTTTCGCCAATGATATAATATATCTCGTATAGACTACACTACAGTATTCACTTGTGTTATAAAAACAGAAATGCGGTTGGCGACAAATTCTAAAAATAGGTTTTTCAGAAATCTATTACTATCGCGTTGCGTCCCATAGAAAGAGTTATAAACACGAAAGGGACAACTGCAGCTCGGGCTGATTTTACCGTATGCAAAATAGACGAAATCATCACTTCGTAGTACCGTTTCCTCCTCCAAAACTGAACCGATTTTTATTTTTTTTTTCAGTTTTAGGATAAGCCTCTATACTTTGGTTATGGCTTGTTTTTTTTTGTCATTATTCATAAAATTTATTTGCAAACGTCTGGAAATAACGGTAAAAAATTAGCGTTTTTTTTTCAATTTTCAAAGGCAATTTCTACAGTAACTAATTTATGGAAAAAATCAAAACGTACAAGCATGGTGGTGGTGGATATAAAAATATTTATCATAATACTATTGTTCAGGAAGGAAACAGGGGACTACGTTTGTATGGAATGAATGCCGCTAGCATATCCTTTTAACTTGTGTTATCAAAACTGCTATTAAATAAGTAAATATAATTATGCACCTTTGATTACTGTATTATATATTTCATCATAAAATCGTGATAAGCTTTTATCTTATGCCATAATATGTTCGATTTATTCGATTCGATTCTACGGGTATTCTGTCTACAATTGAGTAGAATTTAATCTATCGAACTCGTTTCTCGAACATTAACTCCTTCGTAATGATAAGAATGTCTCCCTTTGTGACATAATAATTATTTAAATGTACACTTTCCTAATGGTCCTTATAATCTATACTAATAAATAAAATTGAAACGGAGACTGTTTCGAAAAATTTGAATGTATAATGGACCATATTGCGACGTAGAATCGTTCAAAGAAAAAAACAATTGTTGTCGTATATACTTATAAATAAAAGTGTCTGTCTGTAATAGCAAAACAACACTATTTTTTACTAATACCATACGAATTATTAATTGTATAAATCAACTTGATTTTATGATAATTTATCATGACATAGAGTCATGTAGTTAAGAAAATTATTGAAAACCTACTTTGCATTCGTATTCACTACTTCAACGCTCTCAACAAAATGGCGGCTTTCTTGATAGAAGTTTTTATGACGTTTTTGTAATATTGTAGAATATATATTTCGGCTCATTATTTTCAATACAATTGGGCACAATAACCGAACTATATCGCTCAAATTTAATCAAAATGACATAATATAAGGTCAAGTTAATAAATAATTGAAGACAAGAACATACTACATCCTACATGACATGACAGACTGAATTCTCGTCAAAACTCCTTTATTATGTATACTCTATTCTATTATATAAGCAGGAAAATAAATTTTTCGCTTGTTATAGATAAATTTAAAAACGAATTAATCAAATTTATTTTTTTTTTTTCTGTAAAGCCATATTATTAGTTAGTAACATAGGTTATACATTTTTTTAGCACAGATTTCTATATACCCGTGCGAAGTCGGGTTTTATCACTAGTATATAAAAGAGTTATTTAAAAAAAGATTTAATCAATCTAATTAAAAACCTAATTCATAAATATTGGTTCAGTGTAATTAAATTGTTGACATTCAAAATGGCGACGCAACTAGTGCGTTGCAACCGACTGTAGCCGGTTGTTTATCGATAAAAAAATTACGTGGCAGAACGATTAAGGTCAAATGTTAGGGATCCGTTTATCTGTCACAGTTATACGTAAGCAGAAACATAATAACAATGATGTAAACATAGCCCGTTTGATGTGAGATAATTTAAGGAAATTTTAAGTTAAGACTTTTTACACTTACGTTTTTTACAAATATCATCATATTTGTAATGTAGAACCTAGAGTTTTAAAATACTTGTAGTTTATGCTTTAGGGCTGTCATGTACATTTGCGCTTCTTTATATAAACCATGTTGTTATCATAGAGTAATAATGCTAAGAATAAAAACAAGTTTAACATTAACGGCTGAGTGGTGCCGGCTAAGAATAGCGCCACCCCATATCCTCCTGTGGGTGTCGTAAAAGGCGACTAAGTTATAAACCAGGAGTTGGGCAGCAGCATTACCTGAGTACCACAAACACCTGACTGCGATCGCCAACCCGCATGCAAAGCGTGGCAATTATGGCAATCACCACCTTTATGGAAGACCCATGTCCAGCAGTGGACGTTTTTGGTTAAATGAATTGAAGACAAAAATACGTACACACGGCCTTTTAATATCAACTTGAAATCGCTTGATCTTGAACTTGATCGCTTTGTGTGCGACTACTGTCGTTCTGAGTGTTTTAATTCTATGATTGTTATATCGTACCTATACACATTAAAGAGTAATCCTTTTATTGCAGATATAGATGTTCTAAATTAAAATCTAAAATTAAAATAAAATAATATGTACCTACATACATATTAGTACATTTTAATTACCTACCTAGGTAATCATTTGCATTCTACGGCATGCGATTTGTCTTTCTAAATTAAGATATTTTTTATTTATTATATAAGGATAAATTAGCTAATGCGATTACGGATTGCGGAACGTTTTCTACGCAATTTGTCGAATTGCAGATTTAACTATGCTTTGTAAAACGTGGCAGCTGTATTTCTTGTTTAAAGTTTATGCTTGAAAATCTGTTTTACATATTCGTATAGCTATAACAAGATCGTAATTATTAAGCAAGTTTTAATCTCAAAAGGTTATTACAGGGCGGATCATTACGTGAACGATAGTGATGTCTGGAATTAACCCACATCTCTGTGCTTCCACTAACATTATTAAGGCAACGATTGTATAGTTTTTTTAGATGACAAAAAAAAAAATGTTTTATTTAAAAAAAAAAAAGAACCAGATCGAGTTTCTTGCCGCTCTCTTCTCGACTGGGTTGTTTTCCGAACCGGTGGTAGTGTTTAGACGTTCATAAGCGCCTTCTTAGGGCCTAAATTGAATAAATAAATTTTGATTTTGATTTTGATTTTGATTATGTTACACTGTTTAATATAGCTTAAGCTTAGGTTAGATATCATTACATATTTTATCCTATCCTTCACTAAAATAACCCTGATCTTTTGGTGAAAGAAATCATAGTAATGAAACGTAGCGTTATTGTAGGTTCTGAAATCTGCCTGAGTAACCTTCGGAACGGCAGGACCGATTTTGACGAGACTTTTTTAGTAGATAGTTGAACTTACTACGGTACCATAGTTTTTCGATAATCATTACGGTTCCGCGTAAAAGAAATAAAACTCATGAAATTGTGAATAAAATCCGATTAAGTCCACATTATTACTGGCAGGTATATGAATGTGTGAGAAATATGATTGTTTAATGCTAGTAGCAAAAAAAATGGAATATAATTAGGGTTCCGTATAAAAAAAAAAACTAAATTACGCAATGAAAAATATATGAAACGCGATCGCAGACGCGGGCACACGGCTAGTTAATTAAAATAAAATTTAATACACGTACCTTTAGTATAAGCACGATTCGGTTTAGCCTTTTCAAAATTTCCATCGTGTGACTCTCGTCAAGACCTTCAACGTCGAGGAGTGACCTCACGGAGTCCACCTCGAAGATTATCTGTTTGAACCATAATTCGTATGCTGGAAAAAAGGTTTAATTTTTTTAAGTAAATCTTTCTATACTGGCATCTTAATATCAATTGAACTAAGTGTAAACTATTTGGTCGAGTCATAAGTAACTTCCGTTTCTTTATCACATATTTATTTTGCTCTCATTAAATAACAAAATTACGTTAATTATTATCTACTATCGCCACTATTATCTATTAGGTTCTCGCATCTTCCTGGCAATTTATTAAATCCTTTCTTGTAAAAAGTGCTTGATTTGGATTGCAAGGAGTTTTTGACAGCCTGCCTGACTTGCTCTTCAGAATGAAGGGTTCTTCCATTCAAAGATTTTTGTAAAGAACAGAAAAGGTGGTAGTCTGTTGGGGCAAGATCCGGGGTGTGCGGTAATGTGGTAAAGCAGACCATCCCAGCTCAAAAATTTTTTCTTGAGTCACCCTAGCTGTATGTGGTCGCACATCGTCGTGTAAAAGAATGATGCTTGCGCTATTGAGTTTCTCTTGAACTCTTGGCAACTGCTGAAAGTATCCATTCAGAGTAATCATTAGATTTAACTTTAAGAACTCGTGGTGAATTATTCCTTGACAATCCCACCATACACACAATAAAATCTTTTTGCCGTGGATGTTTGATTTCGGATCTGGTACGGGTGGTCGATCTTTCTCAAGCTACTGTCTTTGGCGGACTATATTCTCATAGGCTTCCCATTCTTCGCCTGTTACAACACTGTTTAAAAACTACCCAATTTTTACTCGTGAGAGCAGATTTGTGGCGATTGATTGATTGATTCTTTATTCCGTTCACTAAGATTGTGGGGTATCCATACACCTAACTTACTGACTTTCCGTAATTTCGCCAGGTGGTGATTAACAGTTGATTGTGATTTATTCAACCTTTCTGCTATATCACTTGTTGATTGACGTGGATTTTGCTTCCATATTGCCTTTAAAAGGTTCAAAAAAAGCTCGTCAAAGTAGGAAGGAAGTCCCGCCCTCGCTTGGTCTTCTAAGGTTTTTATCCATTACGGAATTTTATGAATCAATTTCTAACTACTCGATCAATTATTAGTCCTTCACCATATACAATGCATTTTTTTAGCAGTCACCTTAACACTGTTGTCTTGTTTAAATTCCGACAACATTACATAACGAATATGTACTTTCTGACTCTCCATATCAGACGTAACAAAACAGTTTGACGTGACGTGTATCACACCAAACAATGACAAAAGAGTAACTGAAGTCTCGTCAGTATAGTAACAACAAAAACTTGTTGTCGTGGTAACTCATAGCGGGTAGACCCGAACAATAGATTCTACTTAGGTGTATCGGAAGTTACTTTATGACTCGATCTTAATATTTATTTATAAACAAATCTTAACTAGGTATAAAATCATGCCCACACGACCTAAACATCGATATTATCAATCGATAATGATTTTTTTTCTGTCTTAACCGTAGAAAACTAATTTGGGAAATATTAAATGTCAAACTTGATGGTGATAAAAGTGCTATAATTCCATGTGATAATATTAAACTCCGCGAATTATTCAACATTTTTCATAATATTTTATATTGACTAAAAAATTTAAAGTCGATCAATTGATATTATATATAAAAAAGCATAAACGTTACTGGCGCTCACAATAGAAGACGCTAAAACGTCCTAAATGTGATATTTTGCTATCAGTCTGCATTGATCAAGCCGCCGAGTGAGTTTTATGTCACCAGAATTATAAAAAACAAACATGCAGTCTTGTGTCTTTAGAAAGTGTACCAATTATGATTCTAAAGTAAATAAAATACAAGGGATATCATATCACATGTAATTATGCAAAATTATTAATATTATTGGTGTATTTTCTAATATATTCATATGTTTTTTTTGTTGAGAGAGCTATAAGGAAGCGCTAACTCCAGACATAGATTAAAATCTGCAGATACGACATCGTAGGCAGTAACAATAAATAATTCGATTATACCCGATACTATCTTCTTGTGATCTTAGGTTCTACTAAAAATGTTTGTTTTATGTAATGGATTATTGTTCGAACGTATATATGAACATTTTTAACATTATCGTTGTTATCGATTTAGATTTTAGTAGTTCTGTATGTAGCATTGTACCACTCATCTAGTTAAAAACGTGCTTTTTTTCATTTGGTTATTACGTTTCCAACCAATGAAACCCCATTACTAGATTGGATCGTAATAACACGGCAATAAATGAGGAAATTAGACTGGATCCGGTCAAGAAGTAGTAGAATTTGTAGCAATCTCTTTCAGAGTAGTAATAAGTATAGCAAAAAAGGGCAAACACGAATGCTATTCCTGTTGTAGAGATAATTAAAAGTAATTGGAAAAAGAAAACATTATTGTCTTTGAAATATTTTTACGTGTTCATTATTTCTTCAGGATCTTGGAAATCAAAGTGCTCTCCTTCGAGTTTTGAAAATGCCAGCATACTTGACGTGGAAGAAATATTGGAAACACTCAAAAAGTTGGTGCTTAAAAAACGTGTGCGTGAATTAAAGTAAAAAAACAGCTTCAGAAGAAAAATAAAGTACTTACTTTATTTAAGTAAATATTAATAGCCTATAGAGTTTAAAACCAATCTACAAAACTCGAGTGAAAGGAGTTCGCATTACACCACCAAACCAATCAGATGAATAGCAAAGAAGTTCGTATTAATCTTGATCTGTCTAAATTTATTACAAATGATGTAACTATTAGCAAAGGTTTAATCACACATTGAACTTGTATAATAGATCGCCGTATTTTGAATTGTTATCGTTGTTTTTTTAAACCAATTACTTGTCTATACGCATATAATAATAGTTTATAAAATTACAATCGTTGACAGGCTTAATATTCCTAAATTATTTTAAAATGATGATAAAACAATTATTTGCTAATTATTTGTTAATTAGCTGTGCGTCCGCGGCTGCGCCCGCGTTTTATATATTCTTCACTGAGTTTTAATCTTTTTATACGGACCTCTAATTATTTTACTAAAAAAATTTGTACTAAAATAAAGAAAAAAATATCATAATAATCAAAATCAAATCATAATAAAAATTATAGCAGTTGCGAGTAAAACTGTGCATTGAATCGGATTTTATTCAAAGTTTTATTTGTTTTACACGTTACCGTAATTATATTCAAAAATGAAAAGTACCCTGAGTTACCCGCAGTAACTTCAAGCTATCTTTAAAAAAGTCTCGTCAAAATCGGTCCAGCCGTTCCGAGGATTACCCGTAACAAACAGACGGAAAATTTTTTTTTTAATTTTTGGTATAGGTATTATATAATCGTATAAACATTCATATATATTTAGTAAATAAAATAGTTGTTGTAATAAACAAACACTTCAATTTTATTTATTACTTTTAGTATAGATGATCGAAAAAAAAAGGGGAAAACAATTCTTAGATAGCTTGCCTTGAATGTGAAAGGGGAAATAATAAAACTATAGTTTTAAAATCTTACAAAATCCATTTAAACGGTGATTTGAACTAAAAATTTTAAAATAATTTTTATGTATAAAGTATTTCTTCAACAAAGATAAGATGGTCCTATAAACAGAAATAATTTAAAAAAAAAAATTCAAATTTTTTTTATGACGATTTATAATGCGTATGATGACTAGATTACACATATAAAATTATTATCGTACCATCGTTTTTTTTTTTTTTTTTTTTAATAACTTATAAAAATTATTCGGACGTGTAAAAATGGATTAAAGTTTAATTAAAAGATTCCATCACATCCTGAATATATATGTTAAGATTTGAATAAAAAAAATGAATCACATATAACATAATTAATATAGATTTCTTCATTAATGTTGATTTCGATTTATTACTTATAAAGTTATGGGTTTACCATAACGACAGTGAACGTATTTACCATATGATCGATGTTACTGGATAACTCCATTATCCGTGAAGTTTCCAGGTCAGTGGGCGACTAAAACACATTCTTTACATACATTCCTCAGTTTATATACTATGGCATATGTACGTTTAATAATTAACTACATTTATTTAGTTAAGTGTATTAGTTATAACGAAACTACAATGATATGTTAAAATACTCTCGCTATATTATTGAACACTCTTACTATGTATTATTCCCACGTCACCACTTTATTATATTGCAATATAAGGAACGTTCACTTTAACAGATAAAACTCAAATGTCCCTGTGTTTTTTTTTTTTGTTTTTAACCTAGCTAATGCTGACCGGAAGGGCCTTAACAGCTTCACCGAACTTTGGGGGTGAGATGTCCCTGTGTTGGCTCTGCAGAGACTCATATAGTAAATCCAAGCAATGTGACATGTGGCAAGTGAGAGACGGTCCCACCGGGTGCAGGCGAATAATATCTTAAGGCACTGCTGGATGTATGGGCGACAACATTGTTAACAGATATTCAACGATTCAAATCCTGTAAATTAATTCGGCATCTAACCTAATCTCTTAGAACTGTAGTAGTAAAAAGTGTTTTCGAAACCACTATCAAAATTAGCGAATCACTATCAGAGTCATACGAGAGAGAATTGTATATTATTATTGTCAGACATTACGACACGATGCGACATTAAAAAGGCAGAACGTAGAATCTGGCAGTACGAAATTAAGGATAAGTAAGGTGAAAATCGATTATATAAAGAACGAAAGTTACATGAAGATAGTTTATTGATAAATATTCTAGATTAAGCACGTGAAGGTTTGCGAAACAGACACGAAATTATAACACATTGTAATTTTGACATTGTAATTTTATTTATTAGTATAGATATAGATTAGTATAGATAATTGAATAGATTTTTTGTTACTTGATTTGATAAAAAAAATAGTTTAAATTAACAATACCTTGATGTGTAACGATAAAGAGATGTTCGTCGTGCACTGGTTTAGATGACTCCGCGCTCAGCATTCTCTGTGCTGATAAGAGCTTATCGAGCATTAGATACTCTCCATACAGCATACCGGCTTCGTTACCGAGGTGTTCGCCTTCTTGGCCCATTGATTCGTCTATCACTGACCTAAGAATATTATCACATTTTACTTGAGCTCAGCAAAACGATTGCAATTCATCTGGCGTTAAATACAGTCCGAGTTCGACAAGAATGCTGATAAATGATAAATGAGCCTGTATCTATCACGGAACTATCCATCCATTTAACCGAAAAACTACTTGACATAGGTCAAAAGATCGAACGAATTGTGTCGTTCATAAGGGTAAATTGCCATAATCGTCACTCTTGGCAGGCGTGTTGGTGATCTATTTTATTTTAAAACATATTTATATATATATTCTTAATATTGATATGGTTAGTATAAGATGTTGTTAGGTTAGCTAATAACGTAATAACCTAAGACAGAAGGTCCCTTAATATGTCGATTACTCATAAAATTGAGACAATAGGAAAACAATGGAAAGCTGGCGTAAACGCCAGGTTAGTGCTCAAGGGTTTAAGTAGGGACTTAATAAAGTAACCGACTTGAAAGTCACAACTTTTTACGGTAGTAGAACTGAGTTGTGAGACTTGTTTTTTTTTTACAAGTTTTGCTTTTAATGGCATCTCATTTCTTTTTGTAGATAGTCCTGCTTTTTGCCTTTCTACAGTGTTTCCAAATCCATTGTGACTAATAGTACTACGTAAGAGTTTTTACGATTAATAGATAATACGATTAATAGGTAAACGTGACTTTAAAGTACTTAATTAAAACATTACAGGTACACTAATTGTATTTTAAATTTGAAGCTTCTATGTCTGCTAGAAGTGCCTTAGAGTTTTAATGATCGGTTAGTCAGTCGAGTCAGTCAGTCAGTGAGAGAGAAAATTAAAATTTTTGTCTAGTATACAGATCTTAAACTTCTGGTTCAAATTGAATGAAATTTGAAATATACCGTGTTTATACAAAGCCTGCTTGGTTACAGAAAATTCAGGCTTTTAGTTTTATCCACAACGAAGTTATAGGGCATCGAAAATAGCCTGAACTGCTTCGAGAAAAGGATGGTACGGCTGTGCCCCCAGGTAAATTTCAAATGAATTATTTTATTGCTGGGAATTAATATCAATACATAAAACTTTATATTCATAACACGATCGATGTCAATATAATTTTATATGTCACATGATGTTTACTTATATAATGTTTGCAAGGTATTCTATGACTTTTGTATGTATTACAAAGTCATTGGACAGTTGTGATACGTATAAACATGCGAAATTAATTATTTGTAATTCGAGTTATAATGTAGGTGCCTATAAGATAACAGGACAATCCAGTTTTGGACACTCACTTAATTGAACATTTCGTCATATTCTTGTATATATACTAGCTGGTCCTGTGGCTCCGCCCGCGTTTCATATATTCTTTAGGTGTGAGTGAGAAAGTGCATACAACATTTCATTTAAACCTAAACCTACCTATTTACACATAGAAAATACACATATAGGAATATAACATTCACAGCTACCTAAAAAAAATAATTGAATGAAGAAAGTCTTTTGTTTTTATTAGCGGAAAAAAACGTACAGAGTAAATAAAAAAATAATAGAGAAAGGGTCGATGGAATGAGGAAAAAAAAAAAAAAAAAAAATAGTCTATTTACGAAAAAATCCGATATGTTCAGTAGTTTTGAGGCATTGGTGCCTCAAAGGTCCCCTATTTTCCTGTTATGTATATATATATATACATTCTTAACTGAAAATTAGTAGGCAAACATAATGTAAAAACGGTACTAAAAATTTTTTTTTCCCTGATTTTTAAGTTTTTGTATATAATAGTCACATTGATAAACGCGTAAAAATTAACTGTTTTTTATGAAAATTTAAAAAAAATGTCTAAGTTGTACCTAATCTTAAGACAAAGTTATTAATAGTAATCAATAAAAGTATGTATATTAATTAACGTAAAATTTTACTTACCTCATTGGGCAGGCCATTTTATACGAAATAAATTTCTATATGATTTTTACGACACAAAAAAAATACGCGTTAAAATTTGACGCGCGCGCTTACATTCACGTCCGCATCGCAGACTCTCTCAAGATTACTAAATAAAAGTGAGCGTATCTTTCGTCATTTGCCCCCTTGATAATATAATTTAATTCAATTTCAGTTAATATGAGATAAGTTTTTATGTTATCGAAGTTTTTTAGAGTATTTTTAAACACGTAATAATGCTTATTGAGGCCTCGTCGTGTCATCATACAAATATTGCTGAATTGAAATCTACAATAATATAACAGTGTGCATTGAATGTAGGAATTTGAGAAAAAGCACTTCGGGTGACTTTAAAATTAATGACCAAACAAATTTTCAATATTTTATTATCTGCAAAAGCAAAAGCTACTAGATGGATTTTGATGAAATTCCGTATGTAAGTAGTCCCGGAACAGCAAATAGAATTATGAAAGTTTGTATCAGAATTAACTCATTTTTAAACTTAATGTTTAAGATCTGAATTATGAAAGAAGTTGCATATATCGGAATAATTAAACAAACTTTTGAAAGCATACTCTAAAGTGGGTGTAAAAGTATATGAAAATCTGTGTCGGAATCAGGTCACTTTAAAAGTTAGCACCAAAAACTAAGTGTATAAGGTCTTAGTTACAAAGGAAGTCTTCTATATGTCGGAGAAAATAAAATTGAAGTCTCGCCCCAAACTGGGTGAAAAAGGGTATACGAATTTGTATGATAGCAAGTCATATTATTATGGATGTTTAGTTTAATAAGGAAGCTGTGCATATGAACATAGAATTCCACGCGGACGGACTCACGGTCTAAGCTAGTTGTTAATAAATATTATGATAATACACATTTGTATTTTTTTTTGCTAATGAAATCGATAGTACAATTTCCAACGTAATACATTTGGGAATAGAAATAATAAAGTAGGTATTTATAAAAACTATCATTCATTAATTGTACGCAATAAGAATGATTTTGATGATTTTTCTATTATCGTTTATAAAAGGTTGATTTTAACATATCATTATTTTAAATGAGACCATCATTATGTACGTGTAAGTATATAATTGTTTTGTAAATTGTTATAAAGTTTTTATCTATACAACAACAATACAGTATGAGAAATATTAAGAGAACATGCGGTCGGAAAAGTAGATATTTCAGAAATCTATTGCTAGCGCGTTGCGCGCCAATGAAAGTATTATAAAACACAATAGGGAGAACTGCAGCTCAGGCTGATTATACCGTATGCAAAATAGACAAAAACGTCACTTATAAATAGACAAAAACCCTGTTTCATCCTCCAAAACTAAACCGATTTTTAATTTTCTTTCAGTTGTAGTATAATAAAGACTTTGGCTATGGCTCTGCGTTTGCTTTTTTGTCATTATTTGACAAACATCTGAAAATGACGGTAAACATTTAGTAAATTTTAAATTTAGAAATTCAGAACCCATTTTTCGTAGTCAACCCTATACCACCGTGTTCGTAATGAAATAATCTTTATTTTAACCTAACTTCAATTTATTAACCATACAACCAGTGCAAGTTACTACTAGTATCTATTTACTTATTTATACCTGCCTACGCAAGAGTTATGAAGAGAAAAAATAGTCAAACTAACGTTTGCATATTCTATAGGATTCATACTTTCGATTGGTATGGAATTTGTCTACTAACGAAACCAGTTATATAATTGATTAAGTTGGTTAATTAATCAAATTATGGACTGAAATTTTCTAGTCAACCTATTGCAATATATTTATTAAAATATTTAATTTGATGAACCAGCTCGATGAAGGTCGTTATATTAGGGATCTTAGACTATTTAACAGATTTTGTAAACATTACGGGAATGCTTATGTTACTATGGGGGAGAGGGAATGACAACAGTTTTGCTTATTCCATCCATCCATACATCCATTCAACCGAAAGACGTCTACTGCTGGACATAGGTCTCCCCCAAAGATCTCCACAACGACCGATCTTACGCCACTCGCATCCAGCGGACTCCCGCGACCTTCACCAGGTCGTCAGTCCGCCTTGTGGGGAGCCTATCCACGCTGCGTCTTCCAGTGCGTGGCAACCATTTGAGAACCCGCTGGTCCATCGGGCATCGGTTCTACGAGCAATGTGCTCAGCCCACTGCCACTTAAGTTTAGCAATACTTCGATCAATGTCGGTTACTTTGGTTCTTGTGCGGATCTCCTCATTTCTGATTCGATCACGCAGGGAAACTCCGAGCATAGCCGTCTCCATTACCCTTTGGGTAACTTGCTTATAACTAACTGCTGACAAATTCTAACTAAATTAAAATTTTGCTAACTCAATACTTAAACGGCGCCTTTATTGTGATTACAAATCATATAATAAGCTTATCCCCGAAGGGTTAGGCAGAGGTGAAGTAGCGAACTACTTGACGGATACGTGTCTATTTATGCGTCTTGTCAATAATAACACCAACTTACGTATTAGGTGTAAGAAATAACTAACGACGATTTGTAATACAATCCGAATCAGATTAACCTTAAGAGGATATCCTAGCTGCATTTATTCCATACAAACCTAGTCCCCTGTTTCCTCCCTGGGCAATAGCATTATGGTAAATATTTTTATACTAAATAATATATATCCACCACCACCATGCCCATACGTTTTGATTTTTTTCCATAAATTAGTTATTCTTGAAACTAGGAGCCTTTGGAAATAAAAGAAATGCTCGATTTTTACTGTCATTTTCAGAAGTTCGTCAAACAAATTTGACGAAAAAACGTAAAAAAAAAAAAATGTACAGGCATAGCTAAAGTCTTTATTATTCTAAAACTGAAAGAAAATTAAACCCGGTTCAGTTTTGGAGGAGGAAACAGGGTAATACAAAGTGATGTTTTCGTCTATTTTGCATATTTAAATCAGCCCGAGCTGCAGTTATCCCTATTTTTCTTTGGGGCGCAACGCGATATCAATAGATTTCTGAAATACCTACTTTTCCGACCGTATGTCCTCTTAAACTAGGGTTTAAAAAAATATTTAAGTACCTATAATATGTAACTGTTTATACCTATTATAATTTTACATACTCTAGTAAAAATCTATGGACAGTTTATAACAGATCCTAGCGCGTTTGTCCGTCTGTTTATCCGCCAACACATAAATAACGCAATCGATGTTGATACTTTTTAGATATATTTTAGAAATAAAGTCTATATAACATATCGTAATAAAGCTTTAGTGCATGTAGAAAGAAAACTATATATTTTTGAAAGTTATCCAAAATTTTTTTTTCTATGCAATCTAAATTCTTCAGAGATATCTACCTACATAAAATTATTTATTATATAATGTTGATTCTTCAAAAAGCCTGAATATTTCGCCATGCAATATCTATGATACCTCGTTTTGTACGATCGCTTCACAATAAGTTTCTCTCTGGGCTCAATTTAATATAAACATGAATTTAGTCACGGGCAAAGGATAGTACAAAATAAATATATATCACGCGTAAAATCAAAATGATTTAAAGTCTCAAAATTATCCACATATGGAAAAAACTTTATCGTGTTCCTACAAAATGGCGCAGATCTATATTGTTATTGTTATTTCACGACAGGTTTCAATATGCAATCTCAATCTATTTTTCCGAAATATCAACTTTTTTTTTCTAAAGTGTCAAATCAGTGTCTGATCTCAATCACAACTTTTAAGATTGGATAATGAAACCAGCCGTAAGTTATTCAAATGAGTACCAACCCACAATATATTACTTTTCAAATAATTGATTTTTTGTAATAAACGAATGCAAACATCACTAGATAATTTAATTTAAACTAACAACTTTACTAACTTCTGTAATATAATTCATTGAGCATGGCCCTTGACAACAGGATAGGAAATACAAAGATTCTCTTACGAATTATTGCTTGGTCCTAGTTTGTCATAACTATGTTCGATTTATGATTCGCATAGTTTCAGAGTCGCGCAGATTTGACGTACGAGTATATGTCAATAATAACTGACAACATTGCTCGAACAAGAAGGTCAACAAAAGACGTCCGATGATCATAAAGCCGAAGCAATAAACACACTAATTTATACAAGACTGAGTTTATAAAAAGAACAAATGTAAATGAAAAAGTGAGTTGCCTCAGCCGACAGTAGCGGACGCCATACCCAACTTTATTTAATCAGCAGTTATATTTGAAACTAGTTTTGAGTATTGACCTACTTATACTAATAAATAAAAATTGAAGTGTCTGTTTGCTGTGTCAAAATAACTATTATAAATACCTAATACATTGAATGTATATACGATACCTAAACCAAAAATACTATTTTAAAATATTTATCTGTATGTTCCGGGTAAGCTCCGGAACAGCTTGACCAATTTTGATGGGACTATTTTGGTAGATAGCTGAAGGTACTCCGCGTAACATACGGTACGTTAATTTCGAAAATAATTAGGGTTCCACGTAAAAAAGCAAAAATTAAAAGTCATGAAATCTGTACTAATAAATAAAATACAAGTCTGTTTTTAATGTCAAAATATATTGTTTTACTAAATAGATATCAATGTATATACGATACCTATACCAAAAATACAATTTTTAATTTTTTTTATCTGTCTGTCTGTTTGTTCGGGGTAATCTTTGGAACGGCTTGACGGATATTGACTGATAGATAGCTGATGTTACTCCGGGTAACTTAGGGTACTTTTAATTTTCGAAAATAATCAGGGTACCGCGTAAAAAAAATTAAAACTCATAAAAAATTGAATAAAATCCGGTTCAATGCACAGTTTTATAGGCAAATGCTTGAATTTATGAAAAATATTTTTACTTTATTTTAATATTAAAAAAAGACTAGCGTTTCTTTATAAAAAAATAAATGCAGTGAAAAATATATGAAAAACGCGGGTGCAATCGCGGGGACACGGCTAGTTTTAAATAAAATTCTATTCAACGTATAGTTTCACTAACAGGTGTTTGAATTTGTGAGAAGTATCTTTGCTTTTTGTTAGTAGCAAAAATAATTACAGGAAAATTATTAGGGTTCCGCATAAAATAAAAACAAAATGTTTGGAAAAAAGACAATTCAATGGTCAGTTTTACGGGCAAGTACTGAAATTTATTCGATCAGTGTATATTTCTTAATTGAATATCAATGCGACGGTATGTATTAGGGAATTCTACGTGATAAGTTTTGATTGAATGCAATATAATAAATGTAGCGTACTGATTGTGGAGGAAACTTGGACGCCTTAATAAGACATGTAGTAGTTCTTTTATCTGAACGTTACGACGCTACGACATACGACCATCGTCGGAAATACATAACACAAAATATTATAAGACCGAGAACGGATAAAACTATAGCATAAATTAGAAAACTTACAATATTTAGTAAATATGAATACTATAAACATTTTTATTACCTATTAAATTTATTTCTATCCTGTGTAAATAACAATACAATAGGTGCATAAAAAGCACACTTTATATAGGTACTTACAATATAGTTTTACCTTTTTAAATTTTACTATGTCACCTCGTTAATTTTGACTGACGTATCTTAAAAAAGTATAAAAAAATGTAGTGACGTTTAAAGTAAAATCTACCTATTCAATATTTTGATAAAATAGCGTTTTTTTGCAAATCAATGTACTCGTTTTATCAGAATACATAGTTGATACATTTTTTTTTTTTGTGTGAACATGTTATATTAGAAAACTATGTTAACGACACCGAAATTGATAAGGTTAAAAATCCTTTATTTACTTGTTAGTTTTATGATGATAATTCTCATGTAAGAAGTTTAAAACTATTTAAAAGATTTGCACATTACAGGCCACATTATACAGACTATCTCTAGGCCATGATCGTTTATTTTTATTTAAAGTTTCGTCTTCAAGAATTTTTGGCGGCATATTGCTCTCATGTAGTTTTCATTTGTTATTCGTAAACTTACAGTATTTGACTATATATAATATTGGTAGCATTTTCCATGATGTAGTTTTGTTATTGCGCTTAAATAAAATGCTTTAGAAATAATAACATGGTATGTAAATTGTGAGGTACCATAAAAAAACTCCTTGATCATCGTTTTGGTTACCGGTGTAATGTTTAAATAGATTGAAACGTTTGATTTGACTGTATGGTCTAGGTACTTTTGACTTTTCCTATAAAGAGAGAAATGCCCCAAAAAATTTCGCTTATCACTATGACTACCTTTTTTTTTTTTGACGGGGGGAAATGCATTTACGCACTACCCTTACCTATTGTATTAGCACTATGACGTACCTACGTTTCTTCATTATTAACCTACGCGGGGTGCTTGGCGAGATTTTGATTTGTCATGTAGTCGTCCTTATTTTTAATTCATTATCTTGCAGTATTTTATTAGATATTATGTAATTTTGGTGACATTATACGTTATATAGTTTAGTTACGATGCACAAATGTAGTGAAGTAAAAATAGTGACACGGAGTGTGATTCTAAAATGTACCAATCACTCCCGTTTTTGGTTGAAACAGAAGGCCGCCATTTTGTTTCCGCCATTTATTGATAGCTAACATCTGACTTGGCTGCGTGGTCTACTAGTACCTTTGCCTTTTTCTTAAGAAGGGGTATATGGAATTTATTTTTTTATAAATATATATACACATATACACCTAAGCATATGATGTGAAGAACGTTGACGGACAATACTAGAGTGATTTTTATTGACAGCTTATTAAATATTTATAAAATCCCTGAGAGTAGCCTGCATCAGGGTGGCCATTGAAACAGCAATTGCCGTGTTATACGGTAATTGGGGCCGCCCAGAAAAAAGAACACGGTACACGGTAAAACAGTGGTTGCCAAAGCCTTATAGCACTATCCTAATCCAAGCGCATTAATTCGCGGGTAACAACTAGTACAAGACGATATCGCATATAATTAAAAATACATTTCACTAATTGACTTCAGTCTTTATACTCAGTCGAATAGTGCAGGTAATATGGAACGAAATTTACAAAATGCAATACGAAAACAGTGAAATCGAACAGTTCTGTGGATACGATACTGTGAAAGGACTTCGTTTCGCTTCGTGGTACGTCTTCTCGCTTCAGACGACTTCTGATTATAGCCTGTTTTTGTGCTCAAGTCAATGCATTCGAAATTTCTCGAAGTTCTACATGAAACGCTTGAGTACAATACTCTGCTCACTTTGGTTCATGTCGAGATGTACATGATACGCACTAAGTGATAAGACGTGAGAATCCACTTTACAGTGACAGCTGTCACTAAAATATAACCCATTATACGTAGCCAACAAGCGCTGGCGAGTAAGCTCCTTGCGAGTTTACACAACTCTGTGGTCACATACTTCAGACCACCATAAAAATAGCATGTTGCTATCAAAACAATATATCACTACACTATATCCATATAATTCAATCAATTTGTACAAATTTTAAGTCGACCAAAGGAATGCTAAATTACGTGAAAGATAGCTCAAACAAAATTTTAAGAAAAGAGAAGAAATAAGCATCTTTTATGTAAGACATTTTTATTATGATGCTTGTGATCAATCTATTGTTATAGAATCGCATTTTTTTTAATACGAATTATTTTATATTTCTTGTAAGGGACTGTCAAGGCGTGAGTTTACTTGGACTTGTCCAATATATTTTTTATCAATGTACAAATATAAAACAATTATACCAAACTGTGTAGGTTGTTGTAAAGTTTGTTTCAATTTAGCAAAAATATTGTATGAGACATGGGAATTTTCTAACTTTTACCCCAAAACTCTGTGAACCGCGCTCTTTTCAAGAAATATTTAAGAATCCGCAATGTTATAGTTCTGTGTGCAACTACATCTGGACTATCATTGGTGATATCTAATTATGCTGCAGTATAAGCACAATAGCTTCTTCTTTACGTAAAATACTGTATGACTATGGATTTTATGTATGAGCAGAGAGACTAAAGACAAGATTATGGCTTTTAAGGGCAAAAGAAAGTTGGGAATATTATATAAACAGAATAATTTCAGACTCCGGCCATTTATTAATTGGCTTGGTTTTGGCATTTCTAAATCTAAAATAAACCTATAAAACGAAATCCAACTTGGCTGCATGGTCTTGGCACCTTTGCCTATTCCTTAGAAAAGAGTTAATAGAACCACAAAAAAATATTACCTACGCATTTTCTTCAAAATTATAAATAAACCGTGATTTAAAGTAAACAACTCATTTAGAAGTTTTATTCGGTTTTGTGGTTGTCGAAAAATATTGTGAGCAATTGGTTTAAATTATTTGTATTAGAGTAATTATTTTTAAACTGGTAGATATTTTTGTATTATTATCAATTATTGGTACCCAGTTTTTAATACATGTAAAGTTTATTATATCTTTTGTAAATGACTTGGTAACTAAAAATTTATTTGGATAAAGATACCAATAATTATATTTTATCATCAAATTAATTTCGATTCTAAATGACTAATGCCCTGATGTCATGCATAAAAAACATTGCTTCTTCTCTTTCTGTTACACAAATCTTCTATATCTTATTTGAAACAACTTCATGTAATCAGTATAGGTTCTATATATATATATTAAACGAATTTAAATGTCTAGTTGTGTGGTAAATAAGTACATTAATAATAAATTATTTACCTTAATTAACTACTTTCGTGCTCCTAGAGGAATTTTTATGAAACAAATATAACAATAAGAATGTGATAGATTCACAGTGATTTTCACAATATCAATGTTTCTATTTTCTTTACATTAACAAAAAATGGTGGTTATAAGTTTTATGTATGTATTGTGTTTTTCAAACATTGTTTTATTTAAGCACAAATAAATAAATTAAGGACAAATAAAATAGAGTAAAGTTCCAATTATGATATCTCGGTATGTTATTTTCAGAGTAATGGGCCAAACCCTATCAGAGCCAGTAACGGAAAAGCAATCATCGACATGCCAGGACACAAGATATTTTGTTGGTTCCTCTTGTATGCAGGGATGGAGAGTTTCCATGGATGATTCACATACATATATACTCTCCCTTCCTGATGATCCGGGAACAGCATTCTTTGCTGTTTATGATGGGCATGGAGGTAATTTGGATTTTGTTTTTTATAAAACATTTACTTGGGGGCAATTTAAATATCACATATGCATCAATGAGGGCCAGAAAGTTAATAGAGATCCATCCATTCAACCGAAAGACATGTGCTGCAGGACATAGGTCACCCCCAAAGATCTCCACAATGACCAGTCTTGTGGCACTCACATCTAGCGGACTATTACAACATTCACCACATCGTTAGTGAATAATAATAGGGATGCTTGGTTTATTTTATGATGACAGGGGTGTCTGAATTAGAGATGCCACAAATAGTGATTTGACTGAATGATGAATATTCGGCGAGGCTTTTGGCCGAATATTTGTCAACACTTAGTACTTTTTGCGGGTGATAGCTAAAACAAACCTGCATCACTAAAATACATGTGATCACGTCGTGCCGTGGGCGCTTTTGTTTCATATGTGATCATTCGTCTAGATATGATAGCAGATACTTACATGCGGTGGTCAGCAAATACAAAGCAATATAAACATAACCTAGCAGAATTTGCTGAAAAATATTTATCATCTCCGGTAGCAGGGTGGCAGCATATACAGTGAGTGGCTATTTTTAAAAGCACATATAATTTATGAGAAAAGCTTAACTGTTTGATATCAACAAAAAAAACTAAAAAAAATATTTTTATTCATCATAACTTACACTGCTAGATTTTAAGTACATATTAATGCTAAGTTATTGGTAAAATAAAAATCTTTGTGAGGAATATTATGCATTTTTTTTTTCCTGATTTACTATATGGTATTTAGCCCAAAAATGAATAGTGGAATATATTATGATTGATGAGGAATTAATTTGGAACATATTTGTGGTATCTCTAGTCTGAATCATGATTATCAACAAGGTCACTACTTGTTTTTCATTTTTTTTTTAAATTAGGCCAAATTTTCTCACAAAAGTATTTGTTATTATCATATTTAATTTAGTTACTTATTTTTCTTTCAGGGTCAAATATAGCAGAATACGCTGGTAAACATCTACATAAGTTTGTAACAGCAAGACCAGAATACCATCTTGGTAATATTGAGGATGCTTTGAAACAGGTAACCCAAACATTTTTGATGTTTCATTGCATATTTGAATTAAATTTTTTTAATTTTATATTTTGACATTTCAAGGAATACTATAGAGAAAAGAAGTGTTATATTAATCTGTCAAAGGAAATCATGGGCTGTTATTCTTTGGATAATTTGTATAGATTTTTTTATGTTTTTCTGTAAGGGTTTTTTGGATCTGGACCAAGCTATGTTAGAGGAGGACATGCTTCAAGAGAAAGTGGCCGGTAGTACAGCAGTGGTGGTGCTTATTAAGGACAACAAACTGTACTGTGCTAATGTCGGTGATTCCAGGGCCGTTGCTAGCGTTCGGGGTGTGGTAAGTTTTGTTTTTTGCATAGAAGTTTTACAAATTAATGAAATTAAAAGTTAGTAAATTATTGACCAGTTTCATGCAAATGACACTTTAAATAGATATTGCTTTTAATGTTTAAATTTCTATTAATTCTTAATTTTTTTTCTGTTAATTCTACTTTTAATCATAACACTAGCACGTAAAAAGAATGTGATCTGTGCATTTGACCAGACCTACCTATTGACTTTTTTTACATGATTTAGGCTCAGTGCTTTGACCGTAATCTCACCTGATATTAACTGACAATGTTGTCCAGGATGGTAAAACACACTAAAGCCTTTTATTTATTTTTTTAACGTGGTTTAAATCTGCTCGTTGAACGCTCGGACGTGCGCCGAAAAACCCAGTTTTTCGCGCACGTGTGATCCTCGCGACAGACCATAGACACCGAGTCGCAACCCCCTTGCGAGAGGCGACTTTAGGTGTCCGTGTGTCAGGTTGGCCGCAACCGACTGACTAAACACTCCACGTCCCTAATACTGCTTCTCAAGTGATGCTGCCGGAAAACACGTATTGATATTTGGCGACAGGTTTTCAAACTTGAGGCGCTTCCACAATGCTATTGGTTTCCTCACGATGTTTTCCTTGACCGAAAGCTCAGGCTGATTTTAGAGTTGGATAGGTAGGTTTGAACCAGCGTCCATTGACGCGATTTCGGCGGCACTATCCACTGCGCCATCATCGCTTCGTGTATTTCGTGTACTTGTATTTCAACTTGGTGATTCTGAATCTGAGATCCGTTTGACTCACACACCCTCACTTGTTACTTGTGGGTGGGCTCCTGTTTCTGCTCCTATACACATCAGCCGTCTGTTGTGCATATAGTATCAGCTATCTACTCAAGTCAGTCCAGATCCTTCTAGAAGCTCAGAAGGCTTCTAAGGCGATCACATGCTTTCTAGTGCGACCTCGTTTTTTTGAGGGTTTTTGCCTGTTGGTTGACTATGCAGCAGTCTCATCGTCTATACAGCCAGTACTTATGTGGCTATCTGTCAGTCTCTAAATAAATGTTTGTTTAAAAATGTTTTTCATATCAGAAAAATTGACGAAAAAGTTGAAAAAATGTTTTTTCCAAAATTTCAAAAAATCATAACTTCAAGACCGCTGCGTATTAAGAGCTAAAACTCTCAGGGAATTTTTGTCTTATGATAGAGAACACCTCCATAAATTTTAAATATAATCCGCGAGGGTCGCCCCGTAAAAATGTTCTTATTTGGTGGAATGACCCTTATATTACCGTCAGGTATAAACATGTTACAGGTTGAGACGCTATCCTATGACCACAAGCCGAACAATGAAGAGGAACTCCGTAGAATAAAGGCAGGAGGCGGCTGGGTCCAGTTGAATCGTGTCAACGGTAATTTAGCTCTTTCACGGGCTTTGGGCGACTACGTTTTCAAACGAAACTATAGACTTTCACCACAGGAGCAAGTTGTCACAGGTATAAAAGTTACATTACAGTATAAACATCGAAAACTTAAAAACCTCTGTAAAGTAAAAAGAAATCCCTTCTCTCCAGACCCGAAAACCTTGAATCTAAAATATGAAATACGAATCCTAGATAACTTAAACAAATAATTTGAATTTTGCGATCTTTTGCAGAATAATTTATTATCGTTGGAGACGATATTTTCTCTGCTCTATTAATCAAATTCATTTTGAAAGCGTAAAATGTTTTAAAACAAAAAAAAAACACCGTTTCTCAATAAAAATAGAGTACGTTTGTGACATTTGAATATAGTTTTTGAATTTAATCTAGTCCTTCTAACCATGCATGCGTATACAAATGTATAATAATCTCGAAACAAAGCACAGAAATAAACCTTGATAAGTTTAATTATGATCCATCAAAAACCACTCTAACTCAACCCTCGGTAAGTTAAAAACCTCGATAACTTAAACTATTTAGCATTTCTCCTGGTCTTTAAGTTATCGAGATTCCAGAATATTTGTGTCTTCCTTAAATATGATATAGTAGAGTATCACTTATCCGGCACTATTGACATCTATGGGGTGTCGTATTATTGGAATGTTCGGATTACTGGATTGTATAGAAAAAACCATCTATACTTCTATACTTAATAAATAAAATTGAAGTGTCTGTTTGTAATGTCAAAATTATTTTTTTTTTAATAAATAGATATGAATGTGTATACGAAACCAATACATACCAAAAATACAATTTTTAATTTTTTTGTTTCTTTCTGTATGTGCCGGGTGGGTAATCTACGAAATGGCTAAACGGATTTTGACGGGAGTTTTTTGGTAGATAGCTGAAGTTACTCCGGTCAACTTAGGGTACTCCTAATTATTTTCGATAATTAGGGTACCGCGTAAAAAAATAAAACTCATAAAAAATAGAATAAAATCCGATCATTGCACAGTTTTACGGGCAATTGCTTGAGTTTTTAAGACATATTTTGGCTTTATCTAAGTATAAAAAAAAGTAGTTCCGTAAAAAAAAAGTAAATAATATGTGAAACGCGGGCGCAGCCGCGGGCACACAGCTAATAGTGAATAAAATAATGCAGCGATTATACTATGTTAAAAATCAAATTTAAAATAAACAACCAAATCATCGAGAAAAACCGGCAAGGAATTCGATCTGGTTTTTTGTTACTATTTTATAATTGTTAATATATTTTAACACATTTTTACAAGCTTTGTAAGTATGTATTTACCCGTTTTACATTACACTTTTTCATAACAGTAGGTAGCATATCTATTTCCTCTCGACAAAAATTTCCCTTCGACAAAAATTTCCCCTCGACAAAAAAAAAAGGTTGCATATCTAATTTGATGACGTATTATTAAAGTAATCCTTAATTGAGGTCGGCTTTTCTCTAGTAGTCCATGTAATTAAAATTTTTACAAGCTTTATAAGTATGTATTTACCATCTTACATTACACTTTTTCATAACAGTAGGTAGCATATCTAATTTGATGACGTATTATTAAAATAATCCTTAATTGAGGTCGGCTTTTCTCTAGTAGACCATGTGATTAAAATTTTTCTCGCATATTTCGGAGGGTTAAAATCTCTTTGGCTGATATACTGTTTTCTTCAGACCATGTTATGCAAGTATTGAAACAATCAAATGCTGTATCTGAATTTATTTTAATGATTGTAGTAGATGTTTCAAAGACTTTTTTTTTCTGTGAAGAAATTATATATCTCTTAATCAGGCATAATTTGCTCTATTTATTCGGTCCCTTTAAATCAAGAATTTAAATCTTCATGTATGTTGAATCGTTTTTCTGAAATTAATTTTCACATTAAACATTGAAATACTGGTTCTCAAACGATACTGCCAGAACACACAGTGAGTTTTCAGACAGATTTTCAATTTGAGAGTTTATATCTAGCTGGAAGTGAGTTCTTTTAGGAAATTCTAATTCAGACACATTTATTTGTGATATCCTTGTATAATTTCTTTTTAAATGTCATTACATATTCTTATTATATTTTACTTTTTTTTTTTTTTTGTTTGTTTTAGCGTTCCCAGACGTACAAACGCGACAATTGACCGACGACTGGGAATTTATCGTGATAGCTTGCGACGGCATCTGGGAAGTATTGTCGAACGAGGTAAATGTACCAAATACATGATGTCCCCTTTGTGATACAAAAATATACAGTAAACGAAGGAAAGTCAAACTGTTTTTACTCAACTATTTCCAAGTAAAGGCAAAAAATACTGTTGTCTAAAATGATTACATGCAAACCATTGTTACCAACCCTGATGTTTTAACAGTAGATTTGTTGTTTTCACATTGATACCCCTGTTTTCTGTCTCATTCGTAATTTTTACTGTTTTTCAATTAGCACCTTTTTTTTATACATTTACGCACTACCCTTACTCATTGCATTAGTGAGACCGAAGTCCCCCAATGCAATAAGTAAGGGGGCACGGAGGGACGACTCCATGCCAGTGTGGGACTCGCCCGGACGTGAAGCGTCCGGAAATATCCACTAAACCCCCCGGGGCCGTCCGCCGCATTTGAGATGGGGGCGATACGGGATAGCTTTCGCAAGCACCGCGTCGCCCTCTGCGGCAGGCCCACCAGGCCTCGTCCGTGCAATGGCCCAGTAGGGATGGGGGGAAAATCCCCACCCACCTCTTAGCCCACCTCTCAAAGAGAGGCACGACCAATGGTCGAAAGTCCAAGGGGTAGCATTCAGCACCTGCCATTTCACTATGCAAATATTTTTTTTAATAACCACATTAATAAAACGAACTAGACACTAGCAGACTTACTTATACAAATCTCCTAATCATATGCTTAACAAACAATTTACTATGTATTGCTTAAGGACTTAAACAATGATTAATTTCATCAATTTCATTAAAATTAAAAAAAATCATCAATAAATAATAATTTTCTACCTATAAATATTACTTAAGCGCGACTTAGTTAACGATGGTTATTAACCAAAAAAATATTTTACTCTTTCCTCACTTTGCTAAAACTGCCATGTGTTGACAGCATAGAATAATTTTGGCGAGATTTTTCAACTATCATGGCAACATTTTTCTATTGCCAAAAATGTAGATGGAGATGTGTTAGTACAATAGTATTAATAACGTGTAATTTACAATGAAGTTTATTGACAAAAAAAAAGAGTTCAGCATTTATAATAATTTATATTATTTACTTTCCAGTAATTTCGACATTATTTCGTTTGATAAATTTATCTTGTTATTTAGAATATTTATCGCTCTAATCCTCCATTGGATTTATTGTTTCATTAAATGCTTTTGACTTCTTAATCGTGCTCAGTGTTGTTCCTTTTAAAGTTTCTTAATAATAATACATAATTCGCTCAACAAAACATAATGAAGTGACAAGTACTGACTGCAGATGGAACGATATCAGCTGATATAGAACCGCCATCTTGTTATTTAACGTTAAGCAGTCGCTAAACAAGGGTCCTCTGATATTTAAATTGACAACTATTAAATACACCACTAAACAACCGATTAACGTTAGTCAACGTTTATGAGTAAGAAATTTTATTAATTAGCTATTACTTAAAATGTAATCATCATTTATAAGTAAGTCCGTAGATGATTTAAATGACTATGAAACAAACATTATACACAAAAATATGTATGATTTTAAAAAGGTAAATGAGTCTGAATATACTAAAGATGAGGTAATTGACGATGAAATTGGAAAATAATTTTACTTTGATTTTTGTTTTATAATATAACAAGTAAGTCCTGGTAACTAATAAAAGTAGGTGATTGTTTTAATTATACGAGGAAAGTATAAAATCTGCCTTTTTTTACTTTACCTACTGTTTTTTCTCCTGTTTTTTTTGCTTGGTTAGCTGATGGTTTTTAGTTTTTAGAGGTTGGCAACTCTGTTGCAAACATACCTTATCCACTATATTTAATCTAAATATTGTTTGAATGTTTTATGTGATTTTATCTGAGGCCCGTGACAAATTTGTTCGATGGGGTCCCAGTAGAAATAGTCGCGTTGTCAGAAAATCACTAAAGCATTTAAATATTTAGTTGTGTCTAACTGTAATTATGTTAAAAATGCTTAACATATATCTAAGCATCCTAATGCTTCTAAGCTCACGGGCCTCCTAATTTCCTATCAGACCTCTGGCACCCTATAGTTTTGCCACTGATTGTTATGCTATTTCAGAAATGTATGGTTATTAATAGTGTTTCCTGAATAAATATATTTTAATGATATTAAGGAAGTAGTCGGAAAAGTTAAATAATTAATATCGAATGATTATACCGGAGATAAGAAGTCCGTAACTTACTGCGGCCACATGGCGACTGATAAGTTCACTCTTCCGCCATACCATGTCCATTTTCCGAACATCTGTTAACACTTTTACAACAAAAATTGGGTTTAATAGTCGATCCTTCCAGGTACTCGGAGATAGGGATGCTTACTGATTATTTTTTATTATCTCGTCAAAAAATAGACTTAACTATGCTGACCATTGCACCACCAACGTAGCTGTTTGCCTTTTTAGGCTGAGTGCCTTATGAGCTGGCTCCAAAGTTCGGTGAAGCTATTAAGAGCCCCCAATCAACAGCATTAGTTAGATAAAATTAAATATACCATAAAAAAGAATGCCCACAGAAAACGAAATTAAAATATGATCAGAAATAGGGAACATATAAACAATTGAATTTCACCCTATAGAGAGAGATTGCGCACTATGCTAAATCATGACGTCAATATACGTGCTAAATACAAGTTCTGTACTAACATTAATGTTATGAGAAAGGTATAGAGGACAAATTCAGAGTCCTTAAACGTTTGTCTCAGAATCTTATTAGCTGTATTCCATATTTTTTTCGTATACGAATTATTTTTAATGTGTCGAGTACCCATAAAAATAAGCCAATAGGAAGATAATAGGAAAATAATAGAAATTTGGCGTAAACGCCAGGTTAGTGCTCAAGGGGTTAATGATGTTATTAATTTCATATATGTTTTTTAAAATACGTTTTCAATAAATTATAAAGCACCAGTGGAAACCCTATATTGTTTTTCTTTTTTGTTTGCATATAAGTGTTATAATCTTCTATATAATATAAAAAATTATAATTATCTTAATTATAAATATTATATTTGTAAGAAAAATAGGATTACTTTGACGCACCATGACCTCAAAACTACTGAACATGTGGGATGGGAATACTACCATTTGACGCGGAATTTTTCGTAGATGGTTGGTTATAGGCTATATATTTTTTGGATTCCATCGACCCTTCTCATTTTTTTTATTTTTTTTTATTTTACTCTTATGTGCATTTTTCCGCTAATTAAAACAACTACTCATTTTTTTCATTTATTGTTTTTTTTTTCGTTTAGGTATAAATGAAATGTTATATGAACATTTTCACTCACACCTAAAGATTATATGAAACGGAGGCGGAGCCGTGGGCACTAGATAGTATGATATAATTAGCTATTTGTCCGCGGCTTCGCTCGTATATAGTAATGGGCAAACAGATACACGATGTCTTTTTTTATTATAATGTAAGGATACGTAATTATGTGTGCAGGAAGTGATATCGTTCTGCCGTATGCGATTGTTGAGAGGTTGGGAACCGGCGGCGGTGTGCGAAGCGTTAATGCAGCGCTGCCTTGCGCCTAACTGCGCGACCGGCGGCCTCGGCTGTGATAATATGACAGTACTGATCATCTGTCTCGCGCCTTTCCCTAGGCCCGCCGCGCACGTGAGTACTTAAAAAAAAATCTATACAGGTTAAGAGGCACGGACATTCAAGCCATACAGCCGGATCAAATATAAGTATACTCGAGTTTCTGGCGGGATCTTAATCTTGTCTTTATTTCGTTAGCGTTTTTGATATCGCGTATCATGTTATTTAGGTAGCGTTTTATAGTTATATAATTTGGTTATTGTAAACAAATACTTGTATTGAGAATAATGAGATGGAAGTGTGAATTCTGAGATGTCACAAAAACTCGGTTGAAAGTTCTCAAGGCCGTCAATTTGTTAGAGCCTAGTATGGATTGGCGGGGCAAGACTATCATTTAATGAGGGTCAATTACAATTCGCGAGGCTATCCTCTCCGCTCGTTAGTAGGTAGTCGCCCACGCCTTACGCCACCTCTGCTTGTATGAAAAGTGTTTCTAACGTCAGAATTGGCTGCATGGTTTAGATACCTTTGTCTTTTCCATAGAAAGTTTCAATTTGAGTGTGGTAGTCATATAAACGGTCATTAGAAATCAAGATGTCTTTCTCCTTCACCGAAAGCTCAGGCTTATCCTAGAATAAGATTAGTATCGAGGTCGTTTAATGTGACCTCTGACAATACTGCCTCTTAACAATTATTGAAACAAAATGGCATGCATGTATTTAATTAATGGTGAAGTCTTTATGCGGTGGAGGAATTGCTATTCCTAATTTGTTTTTATGTTTATTTACATTTTTGTGATTCGTTTGTTTGTGTCAACTTGGTTTAGTTGACTTTTGCATGTGGAATGTGCATTAATGTTAATGCTTGCTGCTATTTCATAATCTTAAATTTATCTATTAATTAATATTTTAATATAATCTTTAAAGATGCTATATGGTATTTATTCCGAAATTATTGATTAATTACAGTACTCAAAGTGTAGATTTCATTGGAATGACAACTGTCAAAATAATTTGACTATACCCCTTCCGACCATTCTTTTTATTTTTGACCCTTCGAGTACAACTCAATTAGTGATGTCCTGCGATGAATGCGTTACTGATTCATCTCCTATAACAAGTGTTTTTATTTATGAAGGATTGTAATCGATTCAACACAAATTGATAAGTATTTTATTTTGCTCAGCTTTTTTTTGTTTTATAACAAACGACTGGGAGCGTTTAAATTACTAATATTTATGCATACAAATAAACTATTTATACTACGGTTAATGTATTATTTATTTATTACTTGAGAACATAAATCAAGCAGGTCATAGAGAACATTAATAATTATATATATAAATAATAAGTAAATTAATATTTAATATGGGGTCGATAAATATTCGATGATAACTATCGGATAAACTTATCGCTTCATTATTGAAAAAAAAAAACAGCGTTCATGAACTTTTGCATTTTTTTGCAAATGGTTACCTGTTAATAATTATAGAACTTCATAGACTTCCTTATGTCAAAAATAAAATAAATGGGTGGAAGGGCTATTACAGTGCTTAGAATATATTAAGAGACGGTTATCAATCAAAATATGACATTGTTTAAATTTTGATATGGTTTTGAATTATAAGTAATACATCGTTTGTTTCGCAGTGTCCATACAAATACTTGGACACGACACGCCCGAACAGCTATTGGCAGTTGACGCCTTCGCGCCGCTTTACCTAATAGTTAACTTCACATTGACCCTTAATTATTGACCTCCTCCCATCCAATGCACAAGCTAACGTTGACCAATTGTTTCTATTTTATATATGTTTCGTAACTCGGTTGCCTTTTTCAATATTGATATATTGTCTGTTTCATTTCTATAAAGGAATCATTCCATATTATACGATAGATTTAAAAAAAATGTATGCTGTTACCTTAATCACCATTATTTAGAGTAGTGAATCAAGTTATATAACTTCGCCCAATGTTTTTTTTTTTCAAATTAAAAAGGCAACTGAGATTTTTTTTTATTGCCATGTTTATTGACACTTTATTATTTCAGTGCAAATTTTGATAGAAATTATGTGTTTAGTAAGACTGACGTGTGCCATTGACATTCTAAATATTACCATTACCATAAGTATATGGGATTAGAATAAATACTTTTTTGTTGAGATTTTTTTTTTTAAATTTATACATGAGACAAAAAGGGTTTACTCATTTGTACAGATTTTATTTTTGTATCATATATATAATATTATTATATCAATTACAAAGTTATAACTTTTAAACGTTATAACGGATAAAAAGTTATAACGGATTTTACTATATACAAAGAAACGTAATTAAAAAAATTAATTGATGAAAGTCTTTCTTGTCTATTACTATTTTATTTTACTTGTCAAGATGCTTGTTTTCATAAGTATTATCCTACACGTCTTAGCTATAGCGTGCTATTCTTATAAAAGGTACTGAATCATGTAATGCTTTGTAATTTTATTATTTACATACATTTCATAACGAATAAATTAGTTTATTGCGGTAAGACTATATCCACGAACATAGTAATTTTTAAATGAATTTCCTTATTTTCTGTTTTAAAAAAATAATTTCACCGTTTGACCTTTTTGCAACAACAAACTCATTATTAAAAGAGTCGCATTACAATGAATACTTTCTGATATTTATATTGTGTTATTTTTCGTTTTTTTTTTAAGTCTATATTTAATCATGAAATCGTATAGTTTTATGTGTGGATCATAACAGTTAAAAAGTTTTATAGTCGCATGTGCATTTTGATAATTTACCTTAGTTTTGAATGATTTATGAAACATATCGTATTTAAATTCCAGTTGTAACTGGTTTTAATGATTAGCAATAGAGATATACTTTTGTGCATGAATAAATTAATCAGCATGTCTGAGATATATTTTTGTAATAGTTCATAGATAATATTATTTCTACAGATTCTGTGCCTTAGAAGCATTTTTGGGTGTAGATTAAAGCAGGCTAATTCTATCTTGCTCTCTTTTGCTACTAAGGTTACATTAACTTCGATGTTGATGTTATTTGACGTTTATTTCAAATTGAAGGGGTTTCATGTCTAAAGTTATATGTTATTTTTGTCCCTTTTTTGTTTTTTTTTTTTTAATATAATTTGTATTTTTATGTAATAGCATAAACTTTAAGGTTACATTAAACGGAATATTTATAAATGCATACACAAACATTAATAAAATATATATTTAAAAATATTCATGCTATTAAATTTCGATTTATGATTTTTTTTTCATTGTTTATCTATTTTTATGTATTGCATGTTACGCTTTATATGTTAATGTTCGCGCGTTAATTAAAAAAATATACTTTTAACACTGCTTTGGGTTTTTTGTGTTGTCACTATGTGTTTGCTTAATAAACTTTTTTGAAACTATTGCTATTTGTTTCATTTATTACTAGATAAAGAAAAAAGGGAAATTCTACAATTATTAACAAATAAATAAATAAATTAGTAACACCTCTAATTGTAAATAGGTTATTTATTTATTTTTGTCACAAGTAATTATATTTAAACATTTCGAAGAAGTGATTATTGTCAAATAATTAAATGACGGTTCGACTATATTGTTTCTTTATTATTGTGTGTTTTTTTTTTTCACTTTTTCTGGTTAACATGCTACAATATCACTTATATAAAAAATCAAAAATAAATACCAAATTAGATCCATATTGATAATCGAAACGTAATTTTATTCAAAGTGTTTTTCATAGTACATAAATTATATATATAACATCACGCCTCTCCCATCAGGGTAGGCAGAGACTTCCGGTCGCTACGATCCTGACACACGTCCTTCGCTTCTACTTCTACTTTTATGAGTCCCGTTATACCCTTTTCGGTTACTTGTCTTTTTTTCTTTTTACACAATATAGGTTTATTGCTTTGATCACAATCTCACCTGATGTTAAGTGACGATGTGGTCTGGGATGGTAAACACACTAAGCCCAGAGGTACTGGTTCTCAAGTGTTGCTGCCGAAACACAGGTATTTGGCGATAGGTTTTTCAAACTCGAGGATGGTAGCTACCCAGGCTTTCATTTTTAGAAAATGCCACGAGCTATGGCTTCCTCGCGATGTTTTTCCTTCGCTGAAAGCTCAGGCTGATTTTATAGTTGGACAGAAATGTTAGTTAGTTATCATGATTTATTCTGTAGAGTAACAAAATATAATAATTCTAAAATCTTGGCAGACAATATATTATATATGATTTAATAATCGAAAAATATCATCTAAATTAGCTAAGTGATTCTCGAATTATAACTCCATTTATAGATGTAGAGATGCGTTGCCTGCGTGAGGGTAATGGCTTATGGTTTTACCACAGCAGACGCGACTGGACGCCAGTGCGATGTTTCTATAGAAATCATCGCGTCGACGCGAGCCGTGCGCGAATTCTTCTATAGTAAAAGCGCACTGACGTCCCGGCCCGTCCGCTGTGTGTCGAAACTATTAAATCAGGTTATATGGAAATGTTTCAGGTATCTACATCAATCGGCCAGGAGCTTAACATTCAATATGTTACCAATATGAAGGATTTATTGTTTGTCGAGGACGAAGAAGAGGATTTAAAATGAAGAAACTTAATCATCGATGTAAATGTAAATGTTTGTAAATATGATTTAGGAATTTAAGAAGTTACATGCACTCTACACTAATTGATTATTATTTTTCTGTCGTAAAAAAAATTTAAGATTCAAAGTGATTAGGGTTGGATAGCGGTTAATGGTTCATAAACGTTGAAAATTTGTTTTAAATTTGGTGAATTAACAGACGATATGTTTTTATGGAGTAACGATCATCTATAATTCTAAATGTGGATTCGTTAATACGGTTGACTTTAGCGTTGTTTATTACATAATATGGATTTTATCAACTTTTTAGTGGTCTAGTTTCAAAATATTCTATGAAGTATTTTAGCAAAAGCGTAGTTTCTTTTCTGAACGATAAATAAGAATATTAAATACATACAAATTATAATATTGCAATAATTATGTCCAGAAATAATATATCCAGTTTTATCCTTAATATTAGTAGTTGTCCCATTGGCGTAAAGTATCATTAAAATATGTTTTTTAGTCTATCGGAAAAAATAGTAATCTATCCTAATAAGTAAAATTGAAGTGTCTGTTTGTAATGTCAAAATATTTTTTTTTTACTAAATAGATATGATGTATACGATACCTATACCATAAATACAATTAAAAAAAATGTTATTTGTCTGTCTGTTTTGTTTGTTCCGAGTAATCTCCGGAACAGGTGGACGGATTTTAACTAGACTTTTTTGGTAGATAGCTGAAGTAACTCAGCGCAACTTAGGGTACTTTTAATTTTCGAAAATAATTAAGGTTCCGCGTAAAAAATTAATACTCATAAAAGTTTTGAATAAAATCCGATTCAATGCACAGTTTTACGGGAATTTATGAATTAACTTATTTTAGTACTAAAACATTATCAGGGTTCCGTATGAAAAAATTAAAAAGCAGTTAAGAATATATGAAATACGGGTGCAGCCGCGGGCACACCGCTAGCATTTAAATAAGACTTGGTATATTTTAATTAAACTTTGCATTCGTGGTTTTACTACAGTATTAAATATTTATTTTTCGAAAAAGTAATCTCACTTTTTTTATAAAATTTTTCATGCACAAAGTTTTCGGAAATTAGACTTGAACGAAAATATTTTTTTTTACCATAATATTAAAACAACACTACACTATAGTATGCGTTAGAGGTATAAAAGATAATTCATAATATTTACTATTAAATAGATTAGGAACATGTAGATACTCAAGTTCCAGGCAAACTCATGAAGAAACGCAGAGAAAAAACAATTATGTTAAACATAAAGAAACGATGTTTATAAGTTATAAAACGATTTTATGTATGGTTCTGGAGAATTGGTAAATTCATAATACACGCAACACGTATACCACATTCTTAATAAATAAATAGGTTATTTTGTATGTGTTACACATTTATAACAGAACACGATTAGTGATGTTTTGGTAAAAATCAGGAGACCGAAGGATAGCTACGTGTACATCAATTGAATAAATTCATACGATCAAAGTAGCGGGTAACAGCTAGCTTAAAATATGGAAACTATCGGAAGTAGTTAGTCTACTGATATTCCGTGACAATGAATTTGAGGATGAATTATAAACACGCATACTAGTCAACTAGGCCAAGCTAAGTTTGCTGGAATGCGGTGTCCCTCTCGCTACCCCGCGTACTTCACTGTGATCCTCATATCGCGCAGTACGGTTCAGCGTTGCCATTTACACGGCAATTGCCGGGTTATACGGTAATTGGGGTCGTCTAGCAAAAAAAAAAAACACGGTACACAGCAGAACAATGGTTGCCGTATCAACGGCAATCGGAGTTCAAGCGCATTAAGTCGCGGGAAACAGCTAGTCCACAAGGAAATTGCATATAATCAATAATACAGTCCGATAATTGACTTCAGTCTTTATACTTAGTAAAATAAAAAACGGAGATATTCGGATACGATAGTGTGAAAGGGCACTTCGTTTCGAATCGTGCTACCTCTCTTCGGTTCAAGTGACTTCTGATTATTACCTGATTTCGTGTTCAATTCGAAGGCCTCGAAATTTCTACTCTACTCTGCTCACTTTGTTCATGTCAAGATGTACAAAATACGCACTTATTGATAAGATGCGAGAATGCACATTTCAATGACACTTGCTACCTATACCATTATGCGTAGCAATCAGGCAACTCTTCGCGAGTTTACACAAGTCTGTTGTCACAGACTTCGGTTGTAGCTCTAAAAAAAAAACGTTAAAATTAGGCCCATGCTAACGCTGAGTGTGAAACAATGTGTAGCAACAATTCACGAAATAAAATTATCACTTCCACCATAAATTAACAAGTTGCTTGTAAAACAGTATTTCAGTTGAACAAAAGATTACTAAATTACCTGAAAGTTAGCTCAAAATGACAATGTATACAATATATAACAATGACCAATCCATTGTTATAGAATAGCTAATATTTATTTTTAATTATTATTATTTTATGAATCTTGTACGGAACTGCCTGGGCGTGAGTTCACTTGGACTTGTCCAATTTATTTTTTATCACTGTACTGAACTGCACTTTACTGCATTTATATCAAGTATAAAACAATTATACAAAACTGAGTAAGGTATAAAACAATTGCGAAAGTTTAAATTTTGCTAAAAATTTGTATGAGACACGGCAATTTCCAATTTCGGCTTTTACCCTAAACACGGCAATTCGACCATACAAAACATGGTAATCAATTTTTATTTATTGGCAACGCTGGACTATGGTTTGTAATCGACACGAGATGCAAAGTTAACTCGACCGGGGTTGTAGCTACAAGCTTAAAATTTGAAATTAGGTTATTTTTAATTATGGATCAAACAGAAGAATCCCAAAAACCAATCATTTAATTATAATCATATTAATTAATGTTGCAGTTTTTTTTTATTGATTTTGCTTAAACTATGTGATGTTATAAATTACTTTAACTAATCGAATTAAAATTTTATTTGTGTTGTGCAATTATTTCGATTAGAATAACGTATTATTCTTAGGCAATACAATTGATTGATAGTATGGAAATTTATATTGAAATTAGATTTATAGATATTAATATATTATCGTTTAAATATTTGGATTAAGTGGTTATCTTTTTTTTCTTTTTTTATATGTATAATTAAGTTATGTTATTTCTTAAAAATATTTAAAATGTAAGACCATTTACCATTAAAGATAAATTTTATTAGAGAAAATATTAGTAATCGTTTTTTCAGTAAAAACAATATGTTGATGACATTTTTACCTACATTACCCGCCTTCTGAAAGAAAAAGGATTTTTACTACCCTACCCTACCCAAGTTAATTGTGCTGTAATGCGTCAATCATTGTTTTTTCAAAATTTTGGACAGAAAAATTACCTACTACAATTTAAGTGCCATATACTATCATAAGGGTATTATTAACAAAGACCCTGGCCTGGACATGATGATAAGTTCAAGCACTATGTCAAGAAGTTTTAATTTCAAAAGGTTCTTTACGTGAACGATAGTGATGTTTGTAAATGACACCCCTGTCTGTGCTTCTGTAAATAATGGTTATAACTATAATTTGAATAGTTTTTTTTATATAAAAGTGTGTATATGGGTTTTCTCTCGACTGGGTTGTTTTCCCAACCGGTGGTAGTGTTTTGACGTTCACAAGCACCTTCTCAGGCCCTAAATTGAATAAGGAATTATTCATTTTTTTTTGTGATTTTTATTATATTTTAGAGATCCTACTAGGGTTCGAAAGCGTCCACTGATGCGAAATACGTCCATACAACCAACTACGCAATCGTCGCTTCTAATTCAAATTTTAACCTATAAGGATTCTGACGCTCTTGTGACATTTAATGCGGAAACACAAATGCCACACCACCCGAGGCAACGTGACACGTGTTGATTCGGATCAAATTCTACTATTGCAATTTGCAATACAATACCGGAACCATATTATTGAGAGAATATGCGGGCGGTGTTAATTCAATATAAAGGTATTCACCTGTTTCCTCCCTGGATAATCTAATTATGGTACTTATTTTATACCATATAATATATATCCACTATTGCTATGCCAATACATTTTGATTTTTTCCCTAAATTAATTATTATATAAATTACTTCGAAAATGAGAAAACAATGACAGATTTTTACTTACGTCCGTCAAAAAAAAAGGTTAAAGAATAATAACAACAAAGAGTAGAGGCATAGCGAAAATCTTACTTATTTTATAATTGAAAGAAAAATAAAAATTGAGCCAGTTTTGGAAGAAGAAACAGGGGAATATGAAGTAATAATTTTGTCTATTTTGCATAGTGTTAATCAACCCGAACTGCAGTTGCCCTTTTATAACTCTTTCTTCCGGGTGAAACGCGATAGCAATAGATTTCTGAAATAAGTATTCTTCAGATTTGATGCCGACCGCGTTTTCCTCTTAATACGCCGTGTGCCGTCGGGTGTTCATACAGTTTCCTGCCATTTCATGATCTGTAGAAAAAAAAACATAATGTATATAGTTTGGATCCGATACTTGCCTTGAAGACTTGGTCACCGCATATGAATGTTGTTCATTTATAGATTTATCGTATAAGAATATTATTTAAAAAAGTTTTCATCACTAACGTTTTCTAGGGAATTAGGAATTATATTAAATATTATATCAAATGTACATTTTGCACTGTATTTATATATCTTTGACACAGAGTGTACAAATATTTATGAAGAGCAAAAAAGCTATTTAGTTTGTAATAAAAATAAAAACATGAAATTTTATCTCGAGGTAATCCGAGTGCGCATTTTTACTTCTTTTTTATGATCGGGGAATTGTTTTTTTATTTATTTTATGTTATTTAGATTATATTATGTGCATTATTCTATTCGAAAGTCGATGTGTGAAATCTATACTATGTTTCTTGATAAAATGATTTGTCAATATTCTTTGAGTTTTGTCATTGATAAAAAAAATCGAGACTTCGATTAATTCTACTTATAACTAATTTTGCGACAAAAATGTATTTTTTATGTTTATTGTGATGCAAATATATTTATAACATACGTGTTACAAAATTGAACTTGCTGACATTACGTAGAAGAACGTTGTCTCTCATTTTACCTGTAAGTTTGGTGGATAGTAATTTGATTGGGGAGTTTTTGGCTGGAATTTAGCCAGTTTCCTAGTACTTTTTATTAATCATCTTATTCAATTTTTGTGGCATTAAATTAAATGTTTTTTTTTTGTGGCATTTGACGTCATATACCTTCCTGAAGTGTTAAACGATAACATAGAAAATGTAAACTAAGATGTCGCAAAAATTCTCTAGATAGTTCTAGCAAAGTAGCCGGCATGCTAGCCAAACTAGATCGTTGTATAAAACTAGTAACAATATCATATCGTTCTATTGGCAAAATTGTGTATATACCCAGTTCCATTAATTAAGTATAAAAACCTTTCACGGCCAAGATATATTTAGAGTATTGTCATGATGATGGTCATCGATGGATGTCCCCTTGGCACTCATTAATATATTAAACTATTACGTTTATAAGTGTATATACAATGAAAGCTCCTTATTGACGATTCTCTTATTCGCGTTTACACCATAGACACACATTTATTTGGATTATTTCGTCTTGCAACTTCACATTTACTTTCTGAACAAGAAATCATAGTCCCACAACTAATATATTTAGAATTTCGCCGTAAGATTTTAATATCAATCTGTATTGAGTTTTTAAAGTAGTAAAACAAAACAAAAACTAAACTATTACCTTGAAATTATCATTAAATTAACATTTCCCGAAGAATTGCTGAACTTAGTGGCAGTGGTCTGGGCACATTGCTCGCAGCATCATTGCCCGATGGGGCCAACGGGTTCTCGAATGGCTACCACGCACCGGAAGACGTAGCGTGGGTAGGTCCCCCACAAGGTGGACCGACGACCTGGATGCGGGTGGCGCAAGACCGGTCGTCGTGGAGATCTTTGGGGGATATCTATGTCCAGCAGTGAACGTCTTTCGGTTGAATGGATGGATTGATAATCTTGGAACGTATCTCTTATAAACATATAATCACTCTTACATTTTGAAGATTTCTATATTCGTGCCATATAATTACGGATCATATTTTGTTCGAACAAGAAGCTTTTTTGTATAAACATATTGGATACAAATAATTATGTAAATAAAATAATATATCTCCCGGATTATTTTAATTAAGTAAGTGTTGCGTTAATTTTATATGAAAAGCTGTGACATATCTTGGAATTGCACTAGTCAAATGAGTTATTGTAATTTGGTCTGTATCTTAATAATAACCACGATGTTGAAATAAAGTTTTACATTTTTAATTGTGTTTTTTTTTATTATTTTAACAATACCTACCAATTGTTTGTTTGTGTAGATGGGTCAGGCCGTAGATATTAGCACAAATGAGACATTAGTGACGCAAAAATTTACGCGACGGCAACGTGAATTTGATGCAATATTTTATATCACCATGACGTAAAAAGTAAATGAAATGGCTTTTATCTCCATTATTTGGCTAGATCAGCGGTCGTCAGACTGCGGTCCTTGGACGGTATTTGTGCGACCCGTGATATCGCAAACATTTTTTTGTAGACAATAACTCAAAACATAGTTTACATATAGTTATAACGTAATTGTAAGGATTTACAAAATAAATGTAATCTATTTTATATTAATAATATGTGTAACTGTTACTTAACAAGTCACTTTTGCGTATAGCATATTGTAATGCACCTTCTGACGGCGGGTTTCAATATCGAGTCTCAAAAGTTAAGGTTTAGAGCGAACTAAAAGTATATCTGTTTTATGAATGATCTGAAACTTTACTGAAAAAAAAGGATTACAATTTCGGATTTTAGTAAATAAAACAGATTGAGATAGCGTACTGTAACCGACCGTTACACGGTTAAAGGATTACATGCGCTTGAAAGAGTTTTCTAGTGACGAAAGTGGGACAACGTTTATGTTGTATAATAAACCCCGGGGTCATGTTTAAGCGGTGTCGTAACTTTTCAGTAAAATCAGGACCTTTATCATTATGAATGGTTTTATTCACGTCGTAAAGGATTCTTTCTAACTCTGGGATATACGATGAATCGAATAAAACACGTTGCCTCGTTACGCCTTTATCTTCTATATGATGCATTATAATATGGTACCTAATAGTCATTTGGATCGAGTATCGCAGAGTGATTTTGTTATTTATGCTCTTTAAAATTCTATTTTCGTAAAATCGTTGACAATACTTAATATTCGACAATAGGAAGAAGTCGCATGGTGGCATGTCGGTTGAGCTTGATATTATAACTACGTTATTCCGTTTCAAAGATTTGGTTTGTCTGTCTGGCCGTGTGCGATCTGGCATTGTCACGGTGCAAAATGTAATGGCGTTTTTTATCTTCTTTACAGAGTTGGATAGTAACTTCCGTCAATCAAATGTACGTATACCAAACGCAACAATCTGCTGAGGCGTCTAACTACACCTAAAATCGTAGTAAAACATACTACGAAAATATTTATGAGTTAAGTCCATGGTAATGTTGTCTACTTTGTGAGTATTTAAAATGGCAAATAGTTCATCTATAAATTGTATTTTAATTATATAACTTCAACTTTCAAATGTCATAATTTGATTTAAATTTTTATTATGTAAGTGACTAATTCAAGAATCTTTTAGTGTGCTCTATGCGTCATATTCACTATTTTCAAAATTGTTTTCCAAATCACTGCAATTAGATTCAAAATCACTTGGGGAATGAGATAAAAGAGATAAGTTATAGCTACTAATACGTGAGGCACAAAATCACCCTTACGATGCGCGATAATAGAGTTTCGGCGATGCCGAAGACTCAGCCGATTTTTGGCCGCAGCCGAAACTTTTTCCGAAATAAGATTTTTAGCAGAAACCGATACCGTTGGTCGGACACTACTAGAAGTACATCTATAATTAAAAAAAAAAAGAATCATGTAATTCGACTTAGTAACACTAAAGTTATAAGCCAACTAACGGACATACAGTAATACTGAGTACCTTGTAAATGTAAGGATTTGTGATGGGTATAACGCCTGGTCATTACACTAAACTAACAAAAGGTTGTTGAAAAACCTTGTGTCAACATAACATTTGTCATTACAAAGTAAGAATTACTGCTTTTAACCGGACTCGTCTGCCTATGGGTGGTCGACCCCCTCATTAATTGGATAATGGAGAGTTGACATATAAAGGCAGGTGGTTGCTATCGCGCGCAGGAGTGGCGTCTTGCCAGCCTCGGCGTTTGTTTTATGTGAGTATCGGATTTGTTTATTTAATTTTAACCGTCCCGCAGAACATCCTACAATCACAAATATCGAGGCAGTTGTGCTATTTGCTAAATTAAAGTAAGCTTTCCTTCTAGAGCGCGAGAAAACTTCTTGAGTTCAAGATGAATGAAATTTATCGATATCAGTCAATCCGTTCTTAAGATATCATCAAAAACGTCGTTCCATACAAACTGTGTGAACAAAACATTTTTCTTCTAACTAATTTTATTCTGTGAATTTTTCCCGTTTTTTTTAATTTATTCTGGGCTTGTTACCAATCCAACAAATTAAACGTCATAAAAATCGATCTTTGAGACACGCAATAAAACCCTATAGCTGAAAATGATCTATGACAAAATATGTTTATTTTAGCCGTTACTAATTTCGAATGTAAATTTTTGTTTCTTTGTCCATGTCCATATTGATTTTGAAAACGGCTTGACCCGTTTTGTTGTAACTTTATACACCGGAAGTATATGGTAAGGAGCAATTAATTGTCTATAAAGATTCGTAAAAATAAAATAAAAAAATAATTCCATTCGGCTTTATTTTAATAACGGATACACCGATTTTGATTTAAAAAATTGTGAGCATAAAGTATAATGTGTTATTCAGCGATTGAAGATAGTATCACTTTATGAAATTATTTAAAAAAATCTCAAACGTGCCTGGGCTAAAATCAGTTATAAATAATTAAAAATCTTAAATGTGTCATTTTGACTGTCTGTCTATTTATATGTCTGGATAAATCTCAAAAAAACTGAAAACGGCTTAATCGATTAGAATGAAATAAAGTGTACGGGAAGTATATGTCTGGTTACTAATAAGCTATAAAAAACAAAATTAAATCAAAATCAGACACGTGGAAGAACTAACGGACCACGCACTAGTTTTAAATAACTTTTAAATGCGATTAAAAAGTTACTTGATGTTAACTTATCTTTATATTTACGTAATATATTTAAAATTGTCTGTCTTGAAATCCTTCGATTAATTAATTTTAGAGTACCTAGTAGATATACGCGCCCAATAATAATTGTTTACGAAAACCAATTGTTGAGGGATTTCGTCCCTATCTAGAATGTGTAAATTTGATAGAAGTGTAAGTCTTACAACTAGTATTTATGTGGATTCTTTACCAAAATATAGATAATGTATTACTACTTCATTGTTACTAAGTGATTACTAATATAATTGTTGAAGTTTTTTGATGTGATTGAAGCGTTTGATTGAAGCAATGATGCCGCAGTGGATAGTGTGGCCGGATTCCACGTCAATAGACGCGGGTTCAACCCCCACCTATCCAACTCTAAAATCAGCCTGATCTTTTGGTCAAAAAACAATCACATCGTGAGGAAACCCTAGCATGGTGGTAGGGCATTTTCTAACAATGTCCGCCTGGGTAGCTACCACCCTCAAGTTCGAAAACCTGTCGTCAAATACCAATGGGTGTGTTCCGGCAACATCACTTGAGAACCAGTTTCTAGGCTTAGTGCGTTTACTATCCTGGACCCACATCGTCACTTAACATCAGGTGAGATTGGGGTCAAAGCACTGAGCCTATGCCATATTAAAACAATTTGAAAACTTCTTAAGCGGCGTTGATCGATTCTCGGCAGGCCGATGTCATAGCATTGGTGACGCGAATCTATAAGATTTTCCCCTATCGAGAATCGCTTAAAGTTTTCATTAAAAAAAAGTATCTGGGTTTGTAATTAGTGTTTTTATATAATGATTTTATCAGTATTGTATATACGTCACATTATAATTTATATCTACTTTGTGATAAATAAATAGAGCATAATTTATTTACATGGATCCAAATTTATCCCTTAAATACGTAGTGCTGTAGATCTGTGTCGTTAAAAAACTCACGTTAGTATAAGTACCTACATTTGGTTTCGTTCAGCATTTCATAAGCAAAACTTTGGACATTTTCGAATTATCCCGCCCCCATGTCTTTCTCTTCTAAGTCTTTGCTTCCTTATGTGTGTTCTACTGTTTATAATTGGTCGTGTTCTGATGAATTGTTCGATATAACACCGACATCTAATTTCTACCATCGTAAGACTCGACATCGGCAGGAGTTCATCCTCATATCTTGGAGCCTAAATGGTCCCGGGCGGTGTGGTTACAGGGGAGTTACCTCCCGCGAATTATCCGGAAGTGGAATGAGCTCCCTGCGGGCGTTTCCCGTAGTATACGGCAGAGGCTTCAAAAGAGCGTGAGAAGTTTTTTTTAAAGAGTTGGCAACGCGCATTTTATACCTCTGGTGTTGCAGGCGTTCATAGACTACGGTGGCCGCTTACCATCAGACGGATCGTGTGAATATTTGCCACTTTAGTGGTTAAAAAAATGTCAGTAATACTAAGCAAAACTCCCCCCTTATTACCGTAAACATTAGCATAATTTTGAGAAAAAAAGCAAACATTACGTAATCACCATATACATCGCCCTGTTTTCCATGCCATCAAAAATAAGCAAAGAATAGACCCGCTGTCATGATTGTTTTTTTTAACTTTTATTGTTACCAAATCTATTTTATCGTGTCTGAGAACCCAATTAAAATCCTTGGCCGCATTGACAATTTTTATTCTTGGCGCGCTATCTGTGTAATTTTATTTGTACAAATAACGAATTTAATATTACTAATACCCATTTCCCGGTATATCTACCGACAGAAGTGAAAATTTGAAACTTGGGAAAAAATTGTTTTTTTTTTTTATCATAGTCTGTTAATTACAATTATTAAAATAACCTAACATGTCTGGTTTGTACACCTGTTTGCGATCCGAGCAATAATTAATAGGGTAGATATACATATAATATACATTTTATTATTTATCTCTGAGCGCCAGCACTTAAACGCCATCTTATACTTGACATACTATAGCATGTTGATTGTTGGTTAACGTCATAGCATTGGTAACCCGAATCTATAAGTTTTTCCCATACCGAGAATCGCTCAAAGCTGCTAAAGAAGATTTTACTTCAAAAGGGTTAATTATTTTTTATAGGTCAAGCACCTATAAAAAATACTCGAAAGTACGTACAAAATTACTCAACTATAGAATAACGACAATTAAAGTACAAATAGGTAAACATCAGCTTTGTTATACAATAATGAGTAAGGTTGTAGGTAACTGGGTGACGGCCGTAATAGTTATGTCAAAACGGATTACGACAGTTGTATGTGCGAATTTGTACGCTTCGCGAAAGCGCACTACATCGGAAAGATAATTTAACATTATTTATATTCTAAGTTTAATCAATAAAACAATGAACTGAATTTACAAAAATATTTTATACTTACTGATACACTAATTATTTTAAAATTATTTTGTACTTTTATTTACTCGTATTGCATTTTGTATTGAGATTTATACAGTACGGTGCCGGTGTCCGAATCAATGTTACAACGCTTTAACAAATCGATGGTAATCTTACTAGAACTTTCCAGGTAGTTTTGGATATATGTTCCATTATTTCCATTTTTTTAAACTGGCGAAACGCTATTGTTGAGAATGACCTTGACAGCTTCACCGAACTTTGAGGTCAGCGCTTAAGGCGCTCGGGCTAAAAATGGTAGCCAGCACAAGGGGACCAAAACGGTATGAACTTTGCCTTGAGCTGCTACCCGTGATAAATATTTCAGAATTCCAAAAAAAATGCAGAACCTATGTACCTAGCGTGTAATATGCAAGTGTATGTGTGCAATATGATGCGTGCGGTGCTAGTGCATGCGGTCACAGAAGACATTAAATTATTTTTCGAATATTTATAGTTCGAACACTTTATTAGTCATTATTGCATTACCTACATCTACACCTACACTAGTATTATAAAGAGGATAGATATGTATTTTTTGTATGTAACGAATAAACTTAAAAACTACTGGACCGATTTGGATGAAATTTAATATGGGGATAGTTTGAAATCCAGGGAGTGACATAGGATAATTTTGATCCCGAAATTCCCACGGGAACGGGAATTACGCGGGTAAAATCATGAAGAGCAACAAACATCCTGGTTATCTCACCTGCTGTTAAATAACGATGTGGTCCAGGATGGTAAAGACACTGGCTTTTAAGTAATACTGCTGGACACCTATACTTGCTAGAAGGAAGATTTTCAAGTTTGATAGTGGTTGATAGCCAGTCAGGCATTAGAAAATACCTTACTATAATTACCTCACGATTTTTTCTTTCACTCACCGAAAGCCCAGACTCATTATAGGTGGATTCAAATCTATGTACGTTGACGTGAAATCCGACCATGTTGGCAAAATCACTTAAAATCTTTTTTCCGTTGTTAATAGTTTTTTCTTACAAATACTTTCACCGGGAGGGCACGGATGATGATTCAATAAGACGTACGTAATAAATCAACAACATGGCGGAGAAAAAGGATTTAGAAGCAGTGAGTATATGTTTTAGAATTTTATTTTGTTATTACTTTTACACTGCTACGACTGTGAGAAAATAATTTAAGGCAAATTATAAGGTGTATTCTATTTTTAAATAATATAAAACAATTGCCGATCAGTGCCGTAGAAACAGCAAGTCATGAATGTAACACTAACTATACAATCGCATACACATTAAACATATAGCACTTGTAGATCACTTCGTTAAGATATTCAATTCAAAGTAAACTGACTGGGGTTGATCCGTGATCAATTTATTTAGTGAAATAAAGATACTCCTATTCTATTCTATAAACAACAATTTATTAATCATACATGTTACTATCGTTTTGTAGGGGGATCCAGAGTTAGATTGCATTAGAAAACCGATGCAGCTACCTGTCCTGCCCAAACCTCTGACATTAGAAGAGAAAAAATATCTTCTCGCTGTAGAGAGAGGAGACATGGGATATGTTAGAAGGTAAATTCATAACGTGTTACCTAATTGTCATACTGCTCCTCATGTAATATTTATATAACAAATTCGCTTTAATATGTCGATTACCCATAAAAATGAGACAATAGGAAAATAATTGAAAGCTGGCGTAAACGCCAGGTTAGTGCTCAAGGGGTTAATATGTGTTAGATACAAGTTGATGACTTAATTACTTATAAAACTAATTTTTAAAAACTTTTAAAACATTAAGAATATTTTGATAGTCTCTCTGTGAGTAAATTACTTAATTTGAATATAACGATTTTATTGTTACCGAACTTAGAAATAATTCCGTAAATTTGAGTATTATTAATTCATTAAAATTAAATAACGTAAAAATGAATAAGGAAATTGTCTAAAACAATATTTGAAATTCAATAGTTTGATATTTTAAAATTTACCAAGAAATGACTGTCGCTGTGAAATGTAATTAATTACAAACCGATCCCGACATCAATGAAAGACAATTTACGACGATTTTTTAATTTAAAAATAAGTTGATTCGTGCCGACTCTTCGATATTTGTGACTTCGAATCGGAATTACATATACTTCGTTCAATTAAGTCTTGCTAAAAACTCAGAAATCATAATGCAATGCATAAATAAGTGATATTTATAATAATATATTTCAGATAATGTGAAACACTATAGTGTATTAAGGAATATTGCATTAAAACTTTTAAGAAAATTTCCATTAAAACATTAAAAAAGTTGACATATTAAGTAATGTAAATTGAAAACAACTAATTTTTCTTCAAAATAATATATTTATACTACTTTTTTTAGAATAGACTAGCTGCTCTCCACGGTTTTATACGCGTAATTCCCGTTCCCGTGGGACTTTCGGAATAAATCATGTGTCACTTCTTGGATTTCAAACTATCTCCATACCAAATTTCATCCAAATCGGTCCAGTAGTTTTAAGTTTTTCGTTACATACAAAAATGCAAATCTTTCCTCTTTATAATATTAGTGTAGATGTAGATAAAGACCAATGGTAAGTAAAAAATTAGAATAAGTTAATATTTCGACAGAATACTTCAAAAGGCTCATCGTAAAAAGCACATAGATATCAACTGTGTAGATTCCCTCGGTCGCGGTGCTTTGACTTTGTCGATCGATGGCGAAAACTTAGAGATGGTTGAGCTGCTAGTCATTATGGGAGTCGAAACTAAGGATGCGTTACTGCAAGCCATCAATGCTGAGTTTGTTGAAGCGGTGGAACTACTTTTAGAACACGAAGAGTTGATTTACAAAAATGGAGAACCCTACGTGAGTTATGTTAAATGTCTTATACACTTATACAGTCAACAAGAAGGCGGAATAATTTACGATGTAAAAAAATCTTTTCTGGTAATTATGGTTTAAGAAAATGTAGTTTCAGACAGTCTTTGAATGATAGACCTCTAGAGTTGATGAATTTCATCTTTGCTTGGAGTACAGTAAACATATTCTTCTGCGTGTGTTTTAAAAATATACGCAGGCTATTTCTCATCTGTTACATGTACTATATTAAAAACTGGACATGTAAAAATGCTTCCAAAAGCGGAATTAAGAACAATATATCTCGTTTATTTATTTATTGTGATATTAAATAATTATTTTGTGCAGAGTTGGCAAAAAGTAGATCCGAATACAGCGATGTTTACGCCAGATATCACACCACTGATGCTAGCCGCCCACAAAAACAACTACGAGATCATTAAAATATTGCTCGACCGTGGAGCTACACTTCCAGATCCTCATGACGTAAGGTACAAAAAATTATTCCATTAAATTTATATACATTAATATGTATTATCGTAATCGATATTAATTTCTTTTTTGCACTATTTTTCGCCTTCTTGGTTTATAAAATAACCGTCAGGTATTAAATGGAATTATTAATTTGAAAATAAATGATATATATTTCAATAAGGACTCCTTGTAAAATGGTAATGTATTACTTTAGTGTTGTTTTTTTTTTACTTTTACTATTTTTAAGCGTTAAATTACATTTAGTACAATTTGCAATAACGTTACTCCAAAGGTGTGGTTGTGAGGAGTGCATACGTGACTCAACTGAAGATTCGCTTCGACACTCACTTGCCCGATTGAATGAGTACAGGGCTTTAGCATCTCCTTCGCTCATCGCGCTATCTTCTACTGATCCCGTATTGACTGCCTTCCAGCTATCGTGGGAATTGAGAAATTTAGCATTCGCTGAACAGGTAGTTTAATTATTTCTACTATTGTTTTATCTTTTTAATGAGTTTTTTAATTGCGATTAAGTATTTTGCAATTATTTCTAAAACTATGTTGTCAGTAATAATTTTATTGTGATAGGAAAGTAAAGCTGAATATCTAGAGTTACGTCGTCAAGCTCAGATTTTCGCCGTAGACTTACTCGATCAGTCTCGTAGTTCTCAGGAGCTAGCTATTATTCTCAACCATGACCCTGAAGAACCGGCTTTTGTAGAAGGAGAGCACATGAAACTGGCTAGACTGGAACTTGCCATCGATTTTAAACAGAAGAAAGTAAGTTAATATTCTTAACGTCTCTTGCAGTTAAAAGCTGTTGTAAGTTCGTTGAATTGAAATAACCATAATTATTAATTCAATTCTGGTAATAATCTAGTTTGTAGCTCATCCCAATATACAACAATTGTTAGCTTCGATTTGGTACGAAGGTGTCCCAGGATTTCGAAGGAAGACGACGATGGAGAAAATCATGATCATTTGCCGTGTCGCATTGCTGTTCCCTTTCTACTGCACCCTTTACATGATTGCACCAAATTGCGCAACCGGAAAACTTATGAGGAAACCGTTTATGAAATTTTTGATTCACGCCTCTAGTTATCTGTTTTTCTTGTGTAAGTTCTTTTTCTTTAGTAGTTGTTCAAAACCAGTAACTTAATTTACGTAACTGATAATAGTAACATAAATATCACGGCATTTTGATTTTTTTTTTTTTGTTTAAAAGTCACTTCCTTATATTTTAAAATAGCTTTCACTATATTTGGATTGATCAGTATTAATTTTGTAACTTTCCTTTGTAGTAATATTGATCCTAGTTTCGCAAAGGGCAGAAGTTCAAGCAATACAGTTATTTGGACCGGATTGGATGGTTCAAGAGTTAGAGAAAGAACTGTTGAAACAAAGGGGAAACGGTCCGACATATTTGGAATTGGTTGTCGTTGTTTACGTACTAGGTTAGTATTATTTTGTATTTTTTAACATTTTACAATTATATCTTTGATGTTTATATCTTAATCAACGAATATTGTATTACAGGATTCATATGGGAAGAAACTCAAGAGATTTACATAGAAGGTATCCGTTCTTACCTTCGAAATATGTGGAATTTCATTGATTTTACACGTAATTCGCTATATGTGGCTGTGGCAGTGCTCCGATTTGCAGCTTATTTACAACAATCGTCAGAGATTAGGCGAGATCCACAGACCAAGTTCATTCCCAGAGAGAATTGGGATGCTTTCGACCCACAGTTAATTGCGGAGGGTTTGTTTGCTGCGGCTAATATATTTAGGTAGGTATTTGTAGATTTTTGGGTAAAACATTATTGTTATTTGTTGGCAAATATGGTTAGTAAAATATAGAAACATATATGTTTGAGTTTTTTTAATGCAAAATTGTAAGATAAACCTTAATATTTTGTTAACAGTGCCTTAAAGCTGGTACATTTATTTTCTATCAATCCACACCTTGGGCCGCTTCAGATTTCTCTTGGTCGTATGGTCATCGATATTGTCAAGTTCTTCTTCATATACAGTTTTGGTTCTCTTCGCTTTCGCTTGTGGTAAGATTGATATTATAATCATTACAAACCTTTTGAAATCTTCTAATTATATAATATAATAAATTTTATGATATAAGTATTAATAATTGTCAGTTATCTTTATAGTTTTGAAGTTATTAAGACTGAGTGCAGCACACACATTTAATATCATAAGTATTTAAATGATTTCAAACCCCGATGAATCTTTGTTGAAGTCTTTGTAGTCTGTGTGGATGAAGTCTTTGTTTTGTATTGAATAAATATTTATAGAATTTTTACTTTCAATATAAATTAGTTATCTTTTTGTTCTTTTATGTATATTTATTTTCAAATGATTATGGCTTAGTGGTAGTGTATGTCATTATAATGAACCTCATCTTTCGGTAAATTAAAACATTATGATGAAACCATAGCACGATAGTAGGGAATTTTCCAATGTTTGCCAAGTTCTAACTTGAAGTTAGAACCACAAGTTTGAAAGTCTGTCGTCAAGACAATAGTTGTGTTCTAGCAGCACCGATTCAGAGCCAGTACAGTAACAGTGTAGTGTGTTTGCCAGCTAGAACCAAATCGCTACTTCATATCTACGTGAGATTCTGATCAAATCACTGAGCCTGTACAGAATAAAATGTGTTTAGTTTAGTAGTTTGGATGATAGAAGCAATTTTACAAGAGTAAATATTACTTATAATTGTTATTTCATATGATTTTGTATTAGATTCTATCTTGCAAAATGCAGAACAACTATGTGATTAGCTATCGTGACTGAGTTAATAAGATCATCGACGTTTAGTGCATTTATTGAAAACTGAGATATGCAATCGTACCTTGCTTTAATACTTTACAAAGTGTATTTTTATTATGAGCCGTGTTTTATAATACCTATAGAAAACTTATCCCCAGTTTTTAACAAGAACATTTTATAACTAAATCAGGTTTAAATCAGTTACTTTGGTACTTTGCGGATTTGGAGAAACGTAAATGCTACGTTTTGCCTGGAGGCCTACCTGATTGGGACAACGCCGGTGATTCTTGTATGAAATGGAGGAGTTTTGGAAAGTGAGAACTAAAGACACCTGTAGATTCTGTTGCTCCAATCTTATAATATAATTCAATCGTAGAATGTGCTATTTATATAATACTTTTAATTTTTTTCCATTGATTGTAAACACGTTTTTTATACAGCATTGTCCTGGTCATATTATTATGTGTTATAATAGGTATTGATTTTGATATTCGCGTACAGTTTGTTGCAATCAATTGTAACGTTGCTATGAAGTTGCCTTGGTAACGTCACATTTGTTAGATCAATTCCCGTTTTTTTGTCGTCAGAGCATTACGAAGCAATTTTTGTTTATGTTTTCTCATATAACTGAATTAAATAGTTTGACAGCGCCATGGGTGAAGCTCAATTTGGTGTTCGTCATGTAATAGGTGCTCCAATAGCCACAACTAGACTCTCACAACAACCTTTGGTGTGTATACCACCAAGGACAGCCAAATTTACTCTCGCAGAATGGAAAACGAGCAACGAGCAGCGTTGCAGAAATGCAGAAGATCAGCAGCAATTAGCAGACAGAGTTTTAGGTGAAAGTGAAAGAATCCGCGAAGAAACTGCTGAGCGGGCAGAGATTATGAAAGCCACTAGTGATCGACGCATAGAGGAACGAATAGGCGACATTGAATACAACAAAAAAGAGTTACAAATACAACGTAGAGAGATTTGCATTGAGTTAGAAGCTTTAGGGGTATACAAGACTAGACTTCTTGATTGTCTTGCCTCCTTACAATCAAATGCTTTAACTATTTGTCGAAAATGCCTCATGTTGAGAGATGGTCGAATTGGCATTGATTTAGTAGTCGACGAAGTAGAACACACTCTTCAGCAGGAAATAACAACGATATTGGGAGGACAAAGCCTCCTAAAGCGAGTGCTAGAACAACTCAACGAGCAGATGAGACGTTTACGGTCAACTCGATATTTATTAGATCGCGACCTACAGTATAAGCAATCTGCTATTGATTTAGACAAAGGTTCATTGACATTGAAACCTACAGATTTGTGTCTTTCCATCTATGAAGGGTATACAAGTCTTGATCCAGCAAATATTTCTGCTGATGAATATAATGCCTATTCGGCAAAAAATATACAATTGGCTGCCAGAGAAGTAACCAGCGCAAGGCCCATCCGTATGTTTGTAGATACAATTTTGAAACAAGTAATTGATGATCTTTGGAGCGTTTACAACAAGTGCAATCATGCTTTTCACGAGAGGATTGAAGAGACAAAGCGTGCTAAAGCAAAATTAGAAGATATGCATCGAGAAACGACTCAAAAAATATCTGACATGCAAGACAATATACTGCAACTGCAGAAAGCATTATCAGCAAAGGAGGGAAACACGGCGTTGGCACATACGCGATTGGGACGACGTGCCCAAAGAACTGGGGCGGAATTAGTGCGTGATCCTCCAGGGCAAGCACTTTATTACGAATGCGAAATGCTTCGTCATAGCACGGAACAACTTCAACAAATGTTACAGGAAGCTTCGGCATCGCTAAGATATTTACTTCAAACACAGATTCAGTTGGAAGAAGATATAAACGTCAAGATGAATACGCTGAAGATTGATGAAGTAGATTGCATGACTTTGCGAGAAACCATGGATTATCATGCATACTAAATTACTTCACTACTCTTTGATTATATTTGCTATTTTAAATTATCGCTTGGTTGTAGGCTAAATTATGCAACTTATAAGTCTAAATTTCTTGTTTATCGACTGTACCTTTTTAACTTGCATTAAAGTAATAAATACTTGCTATGAGTTGTTTATTCTTACCAGCTAAAAATTATTTGCTCTAAATTTAATATATATTTATCCTTCAGCGTATTTGAGGCTTCTCAGTCATTGTTCTGGGCATCATTTGGCATGGTCGGATTGGAGAACTTCGAATTGGCGGGAATTAAAAGCTACACGCGATTTTGGGGTCTACTTATGTTCGGATCGTACTCGGTGATAAATGTTATCGTCTTATTGAATCTCCTTATAGCTATGATGTCCAACTCTTATGCTATGATTGATGTAAGTAATGATTATATATTTTTCTAAAATGTGTTTATAATTACAGTTTTTAACGATAATGTGGAATATGATGCTGCTTCCGAAAAAATAGTACTAGATAGTATTATAGTTAAAAATATTCATGAATAATAATTTTGATTAAAGAATTGTAATCTCTGAATTATGATGTCTGTGTAATATCACTCTAAATTACGATAGGTTCAGGTCTCGAATTTTGCATACTTTTTGTACATTTAGTAAGGTTTTTATAATTAGTTACGATAATGACTCAGGATGAAGTAAAACATCGTGATGAAATTACTAAAGAAAAACTTAAATTTGACTTTCTTGTAATATCACAGGTAAAAGTTTTGGCGTTTTAATGTTCGATTATATCATGGGCTGAAGTGGTGTTTAAACTCGTGCCAACCCTCAAGAAGAAACCTTTGACTAGCAGTGTGACATTTGCAAGCTGTGATTATACTCGTTTTAAAATGGCATGGGCGCTTTGCTATATTGCCAGGCTAATGGTGAAGTCTTCTAGGATATTAAAACCTGATATGCCGAAATGAATCGATATGGTTGTCTTATTATAGTGTATTTTTTACAATACGTAAAGTGTTCACGGTTTAACCGCACACAAATTCCAACGGTATACTTATGAGCTCGTTTGTACTCTATTACATGTACTTTTTACCTTAATATTGACCCAAGGTAACAATACCAAAAAAAATTATATGTATATAGTACGTAAAATAAATTATTACAATTAGTAACAAATCAGACACAGAATATAATCTTGTGTTTTAATTTAATTATAGTCCAGGATTCTTTTATATAAACTTTCATTTTAATTAATTCAATTAAAAGGACTCGTATTTTCTATTCGTATACAGTTTCTCATCGAAGGCCGTATTTCAGAATACTCCATTAAATATTGAGTAAAAACATTGAATTTTAAACATATTCATTTAATTGGTGAAATTATGTAAAAATGATTATATATGTGAGATTAAACTTTAGTCTCTCTAATGCTAAAATTTCCTATTCAGTCGATTTCATAATTTAATATCACGTCACGTCTGGGATTCGTCGTATCGAAGCTATTTATCTTTTGTTTTCACGAGAAACTTTGCGGGCTACTTTTTGTTGTTGTTTTTAATCTCCAGACGTGATAGTTGTTCAGTTAAATGTCAATTAGTGCGTACACTTTGTACTAGTTACGTGTAACGTCTTATTAAGTAAAACAGCTAGACGTTACTAACACGTCATAAATAATAATACTTGAGTATTTGGAAATATTAAATATATTCAGATATTGAAAGTTGAAGGTTATAACTTCAAGGTTCAACAAGGTTCAATGATAAGGACAAATAAATATAAACTTGTTATGAAAAAGAATACTAGTATTTTACAAAATAGAGATAGTATAATTATAAAGGAATACATACAAAAGCTTAAAGCAATGCCGACTAATAATGTTATAAATCACAAAGCAAAAATTAGAGTTGGAAGAGTGCATTTAGCAGAGATGAGAATGTTAAGATTTGTGGAATAAATACAATAGATGAGATTAGAAACAAAAATATCAGAGGTAGCTTGAAACTAGCATCAGTGACGGAGAAGTTAAAGAGTAATAGTAGTATGAACATGTTGTATGGAGAGATAAAAGACACGTAACTTGAAGAATCTATGCTTATAATAAAAGGCTAACGAGACGAAATCTGTACATTGAATATATTTAAGAAAAAATACTATGCGGAGCTTCAAAAACGAGTACAGAACACATTTCGGTAGTTAAAATATTTTTTATCTGTCTATTTATTAATTTATTCGGCAATCACGCAAAAATAATTACATCTTATTCATGGTCTTATTTAGTTACATTCTAAGTACATAAACATTAACCTTTTCATGTTTTAATTGTAATAATTCGTTTAAAAAATTTTAATTTTCTTGAATGTTGAAATTTTTGGAAATATTCTTTGTTTAACTCTCGTCAACCACTGCCTGGAATGCAAAGCTAATTGGCATGAAAATGCTAGTTGTACTAAAGTTCTTATTGGGTTCGAACCTTGTAATGATACTTTAGGCAACGAATTAAAAAACAATGATACTATATTGCTTTCATTGTTGATAACTCGTGTATTCTAATATTCGTTTGGTTTAAACTATCTTTTGGGGATTCGTTATCAGGTACTTATCACTGAGTTCATGAAACTGCATTTTTGAATCGTGTCTGAGATTGTTACGTAGTCATCTTTAATATCATTGTCTTTGTAGACAAGTATATGTAGCTGTGATAAAAAAGCAGCTTGTACAGTAAAAAATCGCACTCGCAAGTATGCATTAGGTAGTAACTTTCCAGTTTGTTTTCAAGGGAATATTGGGGAAGTTTTTGTTGAAGAACTTGTTTCGAGCATGCAGTTTATCTAGAATTTTCCTAAGCATTTGATTAACAGTAATAAATTTAATAGTTTATAATAAAGTGGACATCCGCGTGTTAATAAAAAGGACTAAGCATACGAAATATAGAATGTGAAATAAAAATATTTTCTATAAATAATTTTAGACATTAATACCCTTACGTTCAATCATCGGAAATAGGGTTTTTTCTAAGTCTGTATATTTTTGTTATTATTCCCGCAATATAGCAAAGGCTATTATTATAATCCACTAAGCATTTTTTTATATCTATAACGGAAAATAGGAATAAAAACTAGCCCATGGTCTTCATTATAAGAATAATATTTAACAAAAAAAAAAACAATCAAATACTCCCAACTACTAATACTCTACTAACTACTAATATTCCCAACTTATTTTTGAAAGTTCTTAATACAAAAGGTAAAATTATTAGATAGGTGTGCAATAAATAAGACTAAATGAGGAAACTCATCCCTAACTTACGATAAATTGTTTGAACAACAATCTATATTGTAAGAGGTCTGTTATTCGTTTTGCAGTTTGTATCAGAATTTTAATGCAATATTCTATACTTCGAATATATATTAATAATAAAAAAATAGCTGAATTTATATGATATTTTACTTTTATTTTTATGAGCTACGGCACTAAGACGTAATTGCTTAATGGGCCTAATTAGAAAGCTCAAAGTTATCCAAAGGGCAATGGAGAGAGCTACGCTCGGAGTTTCATTGCGTTATCGAATCAAAAAGACTTAAGTAACCGACAATACCCGAAGAATTGCGAGACTTACGTTGCAATGGACTTGGCATATTGCTCGTAATACCGATGTCCGATGGGATATACGGGTTCTCAAATGGCTACCGCTTCCCGGGAGACGTAGCGTGAGTAGGCCTTTCAAAAAGAGGACTAACGAACTGGTGATGGTCGCGGGAGTTCGCTGAATGCGGGTGGCACAAAACCTGTCGTTGTGGAGATCTTTTTGGGAGACCTATGTTAAGCAGTGGACGTTTTTCGGTTGACTGAATATGATATTTTAATAACAATTTCGAATACTCTATAAGATTTTGTTTGAGTTATTTTAGAGTTTAAGGAAAGATTGTCTCTATTCCTTTTTTTTTCATGATGTACTTCTTATAGGAACATTCAGATGTTGAATGGAAATTTGCAAGGACAAGATTATGGATGAGCTATTTTGAGGAGAGCGCTACTCTACCACCTCCGTTTAATATCTTACCAACGCCAAAGTTGTTTTTGAAGATGATGGGATTGCGAAAGAAAGATAAATTGAGAAAAATGAAAGTAAAGGTAAAGATTTAGTGATTTTATATAAGGCGTCATTATAATAGGTACGACAAAGAGCCTCTGTTATGCGTTTAATATTTATAAAATGCAGGTCAAAATTCGATCGTATACATCGTTTACAATTGAAAGAAATAAAAACATGGTTGCTTAGTTTTTTTTAAATTATAGTAGAGGTTTACATTGTGCAATTTATTTACTTATAAAACCTTGTAAATTGGATGGAAATTAATGTCACTCGGGGAATTATAAAAACAAACAAAATTAATTATACTAAAGAAAATCATGAGATGAGGTGTATTTTTAAAGAGACTTTAATTACATCTTCTACGTAGGTAAAGTGCGCATAAATCGAATTTTGTCGCAGCATGTATCCGCGGTGTTTTAATAACATTTGATTAATATTCAAATAACAGCGGTTTCTTGTTATTAATATTCAAAGATATTATTATTAATTAACTTTCTCTGGTGATTATTGTATAATAATTTGAGATTTACGTCTATCGCACGAGATAAAATAACTTAATTTACTGGCAACTATTCAATCGTAGTGTATACGAATTTAGATACATATATGTGTTTCCTTTCTTCACGTTGATAAACTTAGTGCTGAGAATCCATAATTCCTTTTTACAGAGATACCTCCATCGATCGCTATCTTGAACATCACACACATCATACTGCACACAGTGCACCTGCAGTTGATATTTTGGTTGTGTTCCGCGTCAATGGATCCGCATCAGCTCTAAAATCAGCCTGAGCTTTCGGTGAAGGAAAACTTCGTGAGGAAACCATAGCTTGGTGGTAGGGCATTTTAAAATAATGCCTGCCTAGGTAGCTACCACCCTCAAGATAAAAAACCTGTCGCTTGATACCCAAATACAGATAAAAAAAAAACAAATATAGCAGCTCAAACCGAGTTCCACACCATTTTAATGCTCTTGCGCTAGCTACCAATTTTCAGACGAACGCATTAAGGCCTCGCTTCTAGTTCAGTAAAGCCAACATTGTTTAGTTGATTCAAGGAAATACGCACCAGTTATACTTTTTGAAGTTTTTTTTATAACCAGGAACAGAAAGAGAAAGAGCATGACGTCCGATATACAGCTGTGATGCGGGCTTTAGTGTGGCGCTACGTTTCAGCGATGCATAGAAAGATGGATGACGATCCGGTAACAGAAGATGATATTAATGAGTTGAAGGGAGATGTATCAGCTTTGAGATATGAACTTTTGGAAGTGTTCGAAAAGAACGGGATGGACGTATCATTCACTGATAGGAAAGAAAAGAGTAAGTCGGTTGTTCGTGGAGTTAAATTCTAAAATCAAACCTTTAGATTTCCATCATGGAATATAATTGATTTTAAACACTTTATATAAATTTTATACCGGATAATAACTTGTTTATTTACTTAAATAAAAATATTTCCAACTAGGAATAAACGAAACTTTTGAGTGTGATACCAAGAATTTTTTTTTTTTTTAAACCCCCTAATATACTTAAATAAATTTAAAAGATAATTACAATAGTTAAAATATGAATTAAAGTAATATTATTTACAATTTAGAGTAAAACATTTTTTTGGATTACTACTTCTAGTTTTCATATATTACAGCGGTTCTTGGTAGCAAGCAAAAAGTTTGGGAGAGACGTTTGATGAAAGACTTTCATATTGCTGTCGCTGGTGTTGAAGAAGATAAACCTGCTAATGAAGACGGTCTCGCCCGCTTCAGAAGGATTGCTAAGATGGCCGTTGCAAGTACTACTAATGATAAATGGGACCAAACACTTGCCGGCACTGGGGTGTCGTGAGTATACAAAATACGTAATTTTTAATATCAACCTTATTTTGATTTGGAAATTTTAACATTATTCAATTATTATTAGGTCGCAGATCGGTCGATGCCGTAGTCGCGAATCCTTCAAGAATCAACAGAATTTGCAGAGAGCAATGGAAGAAGCGAGGAAATTGGTTTTGCGTTCGCCTTTACCAGGTATTGCTTTCTGTTGCATTTTTACATTTTTTTAAAGTAAAATCTCTGCGTATATCCCATGTATTATAGAAATGATTATTGTAACTTAAACTATAATATTTAGACATATAGACTCGGGGACTTTTACTATAGAAATAAAACACTTAAAAAGCGACGTACGCCCTGTGCATGTGCCGGTGATTACGTAATTCCGTGTTGCTTATACACAAACACATATACATTTTTTTAGCTTCAATGTTAAGCAACTTTTTGTATGGAACTATCAGTCTTAGCGTTATTACTCTATGTATTCTCCACTATTTCATATTTTATAAATTAATTAATTGCAACGCACACCAAATAATAACCTTTATAAGGAAATTTTTGATAGCGCGGAGTTACGTTATTGTAATTTTCGTTCTCTATTAAAATACTGACTGATAATCAACCCATAAAAAAATCAGAAAATCAACCCATTTCTCTCTACATTATTAGCTTAGATTAAATAGTACTTACCTTCCAATATGATACTAAGGTTTTATTTAACGTGCTGTATAAAGGTAATGTCCCAAATCGGGAGAATACAAAAACGCAATAACGATTTCGTACGACTCTCAGAAGCATACTTGGAGATATTACTGAAAGAACACATTTAAGTTAATGATCAGTATTATTTTTGCTGTATAAAGTCAGTACGTGGTTTTGTTTTTAAAAAAGGTTTCACAAAATAAATCTTTGATAAATTTTGATTAGCATCTCGCGTAGACTCGCCGATAGAAATGCCGGTAACACCAGGACACACTTTGTTGGAGCTCATTAAGGATATATCTACGGAAGTCGGGGAAACAGTTGACATCAGTACGCTTGCTCCTAAATCACCCGTGAAACCGGCTCGTGAGTATATTGATATAATACACTTAGGATATCAACTGCGTCCTGTATTTTCAACTGGCATTAGATTTATCAAAATAAATAATCTTTGTATAAACAGTATAGGCTTGGTGCTTTGACTGTAATCTCACTTGATGTTAAGTGGCGATGTAATCCAGGATGGTATGCAAACTAAGCTTAGAAGTACTACCTCTCAAATTATGCAGGCGGAACGCACCTATTGGTGTTTGGCGACAGGTATTCAAAAAGGAGATTGGTAGCTACCCATGCGGGCATTGTTATAAAATATCCTACCACTATGGAAAATCGGAGATATAATATTATACAAACATTTTTTAAATCACATCAGTACTCTGTAGTAATTATAATGTGATTAATCAAATACTCTAAATTATACAGAGTAAAATTGAAATTAATAACAATATTTAAATGAAAACTTGTAATTATATTCAGAAACATTTTTATTTATAAATTTAGTGAAGAAAATATTAAATAAATCTTTAAAACATACAGAACAAATTCAATTAAAGCATGAAAATCGCGTAGCGGTTATTGCAACGGTCTATAACCCGGTAACCATGTAGGTAAGTAAAATTATCAGATGATGTGCGCGAGCGCGGTCATCCGCCCGCTGAATATTTGTTGCACGTTTTTGATACTTGATAATTCAAGTATCTTTTACTTATTTTTTTTACTATATTATTTTTTGGTTTGTACTTATTCAGAATCGTGATTATAAGCTCCCATTTAAATATTGCCCTTGTTTAAAGTCACCCGGTATGTTAACAAATTCTATACAAAAATAATAAGAGGCTTTATTGCATTATAACGACAATTCTCGAATTTTCACCATCGTTGTTAGTTTTAATAAGAATGACACATAATAGACGATTATTTGACATGTTTACGTGAGATTGAGGTAATTAAACATTATGAACTATGTTCATAGCATCTGGAGGTGGTGCTGGAATTGCAGCTGGTGGATTACTGACGGCTGCTGGAGCAACAAGTAGGCCTGTTACACCTAAACCTCGTTCTTCAAGTCCTGTTCCACCCAACGTAAGTTGATTACTTAATTTTATCCTTATAAAAAATATACATATTATAACGATGTTTGAGCGAATTTGTTCATTGTAAATTACATGTAGCTCTGTAAATTACTCTGTTACATATATTATGTATGCTTACTTTAAAAAGGCACCTTCAAAGAGTTCATCACCAATGCCTCCTTCAAGAAGACCCAGTCCTGTTCCAAAGGCTGCCAGTCCTGTTACTGGAGAATCTGCGTCTCATGTACCAGGTGTGAAAAACTAGAACTTTCTAAATGAAATAATAATAAAATCTAATCATTGTTGGTAATTAAGAGTTAATTAGTACGTCCGAGTAATTAATTATTTATTGTACTATATATTTCTTTTTGGTTACGAACATGTTTAGAAAATGTTTAATGAACTTATGAAATTATGTAATTACGCGCATTTTATAAAAGAAATCAATTGTTTTGTAGAACCAAGTCCATTAAAATCCAAACGTGTTTCTGGGGAATCTCCACCTAAAGTCATCAAGCGCAAGCCCTCTGAATCGGCACTGCCAGATGAAGAAAAGGTAACATTATAGTTTCAGGTTTTTATTTATTTCAAAATGCAAAACTATGAAAACCAATACTTTCAGAAGGAAACTATAGTAATAGTAATTTTCTTGTACTGTAATAACATTTTTTTTGCATCTTTTGGTGATGTAAGCAATACTACGCTATATTATGTTTGATAATTATAAGTATTATATATACACATAGTAGCGTAGCTTGCTCTAAACGCGGTCCTGTATCAAAACTTCTTAACCGTTAATGCCTTTCTTTTTACCCGACTGTAACGAAGCCTAAATCATACGTTAAGATTTTGGATGTATTTTTTAAGGCAATATTGTAAAAAAAAGTTTAAAGATAAAACTTGTATTTACAATATTAACTATTTATTTCTAGGCGAAAGACGAAGTAGTAGGTACTGATGTTAAAACATCTGAAGATATTTCAATAGCGAGACCTGTTGCTCCTGAAATTAAACCATCTGAAGGTGCTATACCTCCTCCACCAGCATCTGTTAAGCCTAAGGTACATATTTAAAAAATATTTTTACAAGTTTCGATTTTTTCTACAAACAAAAATTTTGAAGAAAATTAAAATAGAAAACGACATACTTCTAAAGTCCTAGTTATATAATCTGAATTGAATTGAAATATATCTGATCTGAAAGTAAGTTTGTGTTAAACGCACTTTGATAGTATTTGATTATTTATAAAATAATATAGAAGCAGAATTACAATCGGAAACATTATAACAATCTCCTAAACAGACAGAAATTGTTTTTAGGCAACATAAATCAACTCAATAACATATCATTTGATGTTTTGTTTCTTTTAGGCACCACCAGCACCTAGTATGGAAATAACTCCAAGTACACCACCTATTCGTGCACCTACTCCAGTATCGGATACTCCTACTGCAAAGCAGACTTCACCTCCTAAATCTGCTACACCCAAGAGAGTTGCTTCCCCACAACCGTCTGTTTCAGCAGAAGCTGCTGTATGTATTAATTAGTCTTTGACAATCTATATAGTATCCTCAGAACTTGTTACATGTTGTCTTTAAAAAAAATTTACACCGGTTTTTTTATTCGACCTATTTACGTCATACTTCCATTATAAATCCTAAAACCAGGAGAATGTAATCTACTTAAGCTCTTTCTATCAGAATGTGAATCTAATTCCACAATTTTAGAAGGATTCAGATTGTCCACTTTGTGGTTTTATTCTGGTCATTTTGTGGGTAAATGATTATTTTTTTAATATACAGCGTCCAGTAACACCACCGTCACCTCCGAAGCGCTTATGCTCAACTTCGAGCACAGAGCAGCTTATTCCACCATCATCGCCGGAGCCATTGCGTCCTGTCAAGAAAATTGACGATGTTAAGACCATCAAACGACAGCAGAAGAGTGGCTGGCTTTAAGACAGAATTTGACATTTTTAAAAATATCCTGACTCATTACAGTTATTCTGAATAATCATTTCATCAACCATAAAATATTGTCTAAAATATATATGTGCTTTGTTTTATTACTTTCGTTCAGGTATTGAGAAATTTACATTGAATTTTAACTCTCCACAAAATTTCTTTATTAATTACATTCATTAATTTTATTGTATCTTTATTAATGTACATTCAAAACCTTTATTATGATTTTAGATGCAATAATATTGTATATGTCGTAGCCTTTTTTCAATAGGTGTTGGTAATATAGTTTATCATATGGAATATCATGGTTTTGTGTAATTTGGCACCTCATTAAAAGAGGCGTAGATAAATGACTTAAAGGTTATGTATTTAATTTAGCAAAATATGAGACGATATCTTTATTTTACCAGTCATAGATCAAAATAATAGTTTCTTTCGATCCAATTGCCAAAAGATATGGAATCAAATGATCGTATGAGAAATAGCTTGCGAGCCGCGTGGTAGTTACAGAGCGTCAAATTCATGACTAATGTGAATGTCTGTTAGACCAGTGTAGTCGCTTATATACAAATTGATTCTGTATCGACGTATAGGTGTTTCAATTTTTGTTTGCGATTTTTTTTTTCTTTTTTTTTCTCGTTGCTTTGACCACAATCTCACCTGATGTTAAGTGACGATGTGTCCAGGATCGTAAACACACTAAGTCGGTTCTCAAGTGATGCTGCCGGAACACACCTATTGGTATTTGGTGACAGGTTTTCAAACTTGAGGGTGGTAGCTACCCAGATGGGCATCATTACAAAATGCCCTACCACCATGGTATGGGTTCCTCACGATGTTTTCCTTCACCGAAAACTCAGGCCGGTTTAAAGTCTTAAGTCAGGGGGTTTAAAGGTGGGGATCGAACCAGCGTCGATTGACGCGGAATTCGGTCACACTACCCGCTGCGCCATAATCGCTTATAAACTGATTAAGATATTGAGAAATATTTAACCTGTGTTGTTAGTAACAAATCTACGAGTATTATTAACAAAATATGGTATTGTTCCTTTTATTTCTTAGTTAAGTTGTCGTGTTTTAAGCTTTGTTTCGTACTCTTTTAATTATTTTATTTTATATTTTTTATTATATTTTTATTTTGAGTTGAATAAAGGTTTTAGATCGCAAGTTTGTTTTATTTTTAACAGTAAAATGATTTGAGTGTATACAAAATGTAATTTGTTTTATTCATAATATATTATTTTATATAAAGGTTAGTAATTGAAGTACGTATAACCACGAAAAAGTCATTAAGCGTCAATGAATAATACTTTTGATATTTCTCATTACTATAAATGTGGTTTTGATTTCTTTTTATTTTCAAACATAATACATGTAAACTGTGTTGTTTTAGCACAATTTGGTTACTATGCAGTTTGTGTAAATTGTATTTTTGTAATTATTTAATTTAATAATTTTACTTCGTTCAACGATAGAGCAATATTGCTAGTAAATTTAGCTTATGTTAGTAAAATATTCTATAGCTATAATGGCAAAATATTACGAGTATGTACATTACACATTATATATTAATCAATCTTGAACCGACAAAGGCAAAATAGCTAACTCACATAGGTGCACATATTTTTTATCAGTTCCGTCCAGTTTGAAGAACTGTTTGGCCTATCCCACAAGACCCTTAGGGTTGAATTAGAGCTGCAACCCAGGCATTAATGTATGTTTTGTTAAGATGTTTTAATTTTTTTTAAATTACACATTAACCTTTAGCCTTTGTTTGTTTATTCAATTTTGTGTATTGTCTGGTCATGAATCTTAGCAATATTTTTTTACTCTGTACAGACTCAATGCTTTGTCTACAATCAACCCTGATGTTAAGGGGCGTTGAGGTCCAGGATGATAAACACACAAAGCCTAGATACAACTACTCAAGTGAAACTTTCAGAAAAAAAACATATTGATATTTGGGAACAGGCTTTAAAACTTGACAGTGGTCGGATCTCAGGCGTGCCCTAACACCATGTTATGGTTTCTTCACGATGTTTTCCTTCACCGAAAACTCAGGCTGATTTTAGAGTTGGATAGGATGTTATGAAGAGTTAGACGGATGAAAATAACCAAATGATCTTTTTTTTTTTCGAGGAATATCCTCTACTAATAAGAGGTTTATGTATGTAATCAAATAAACCAATGTCATATTGTTTCAGAACACTATAAATTTATAACTTTGGTGCACATAAAGTAATTAATAACTAGATATGTCGTATACCATCGACTTCTCCTATGATGCTGGCATCGTCATCCAGGGTGCACTGAAGCCGGGTTAATTGTATAGATTACAAAAAAATGTAATTAAATAATTTTATCTTTTGCCTAATGTGAACATTTAAGAATATCAATAAGAAATCATATCAAATTATTATCTATTGTCAATTTACTTTTATTTTTAAGATTATAATATCACAGTCATATATTTTTTTCGTTTTAATTATACAATATTATAATTGTTCCATACGTATCTCAACGAATTATGAAACCTTAAAAGAGTATATACGAAAAATTTATTGTCAAAAGTGCCGCCCTGGCCCAGGGCGTCGCGTCGGTTGGTTCCTGTTTCGCTTAAGAAAATTTCGAGTTTTATCCTCAAATATAACAAAAAAACATCAACCCTAAGGGCTCGGGTTGTGGGCAAAAGACAATGCCCGTTTTATGTGTAGAAAGTTTAGCAAATTAATTAAAATAATGTCCCGACAACAATGAAAATGTTTACATTTTATAGAATAAAGTCAAAATTTACTAAAACAATAATATTTTGGTTTAAATTAAGTTGGATACGTTAAGAGGATATCCTAGCAGCATTTATTTCATAGAAACGTAGTCCCCTGTTTACTCTGGAAAATAGCATTATGGTAAATATTTTTAGACCAAATAATATATATCCAAAACCGCCATGACCGTACGTTTTGATTTTTTTCCATAAATTAGTTATTCTAGAAATTAGGTGTCTTTGAAAATGCTCGGATATTTCCCGTCATTTTCGGACGTTTGTGAAACAAATTTGATGGATAAAATTTATAGCAAAAGCAAAATACGAGTGTTTTGCTTGGAAAAACTACTTTTTTTAATACTTATATTTCATAATTTGTTAATTTATATTATTAACATAACCTAATATTTTTTTACGTTTATTTGCGCTCCGAGTAATAATTATGTGCATTTTCATACAGTTTATTCATAATCAAAAGATACGATAGAGTGTGTAAGTACTATGAATGTTATTATTTATATCTGAACGCCAGCACTCAAACGCTATATTTTGCTTGACATATTGTAACATAGCTGACGTCATAGCATTGGTAACGCGAGTTGTATAAGTTCTTCCCCTGCCGAGAATCGCTCGATGCCGCTTTGATTTTTGTTATTTTACAAAACAATAGTAGTTTCATGAAATTTTATTAATACGGTAAAGTCTACAAAGAAGACTTATGTATTCTTTATCGTGTGCAGCTATTGACAAGTAGCACTTCCACGTCAATAGATTTTTACCTCGATAGGTTTTCAAGGAAGTACTAGAAAATAAGTGATATCTATGCTATGATTACGTAGCTTGTTAATATATCGTTAAACTATATCTAGTAGACATTACTGTGTTCTACTATCAGTCCGAATTATACTATCAGGTAACAAATATTACTGGTAAGTATTCATGGAGGGTGGTTTAAACAACCATATTTTGATGATGTGAGGGAAGGGAGAGATCGTAATGGTAATCATGTAAGCATTATTTACTTATAATTTTTTTATTTTTGATAAAAATTATGCCAATGCTTATGTAATCATGCGGAGGGGAATTAGTTTTGCTTGCAATTGGGGGGTCCAAACCCAAAATTTTCTTCACAATCGAAGTACTTATATATGTTTACTTCATTATGTAGTTGTCACTTGTAGTTAGTCGTTCAAACAGAGGGAATCATCGAAATGAAACTAGTTAAGAAACGTAAAACAATATGTTTTTTTTATTTATTTCAATAATATGTTTATTCTAGATTTCACTACATAGAAAAGTTTATTGAATTAAATTTCTATATTGGTCCTGTTAACTGTCATGTTTTACATTAACACCTGGTTAAGAGGATATCCGAGGAGCGTTTATTCCATACAAATGTAGATTCATGTTTTCTTTCTGGATTAAATATTTTTATACCAAATAATATATATCCAACACCGCCATGCCCATGCGTTTTGATTTTTCCCATTAATTAATTATTGTAGAAACTAGGAGCCTTTGAATATGAAAAAATGCTCGATTTTTACAGTCATTTTCAGACGTTTGTTAAACAAATTTGATGAGCCGTATTTAATAAAAGCAAAACGTGGAGATACAGCCAAAGTCTTTCTTATTCAACAAGTGAAAGAAAATTAAAAATCGTTCAGTTTTGGAGGAAGAAACAGGGTACTATGAAGTTACGTTTTTGTCTGTTTTGCATAGATCAAATTAGCCCGAGCTGCAGTTGTTCCTTATGGGTTTTATAACTCTTTCTTTCGGGCGAAACACAATAGCAATAGATTTCTGAAATATCTATTTTTAAAATTTGTCACCGACCGCATGTCATCCTAATTTGACTACGCGTAATTGGATACTAACTCCTGTTTTACACAGTAGAACATTTTGTAGTCCGTGAACAAAATTTTTATACATCTAGAGTAATATTTCTTGATGAAATACTGCGAAATATCTGTAATTATTTTAAAACTTTATAGATTATTTTATGATTAGACTATTACATATCTTTAGAAACGTAATAATTAATGTAAGTAAACTTACAGAAATATTAATTTTAACTAGTTGAAACTTCGTCTTGCGTAAAGCCATTTACTATACGTACTTTCTTTAGAACTCTTAGTATAAATAAGGAAATTTCAGAGTATGTTGACGGTAATTTACTATCTTTAATTTAATCTAATTATTGCTTTAAATATTTATCTAATATCTCACTTTTATTTGGTAACACTAAATCTAAAATATATTATAAGGCAACGGTGAATTATGGTTAGATCTTTCAGTAACTCTTCATAGCCACCCAGATACAATTTTTCCAGTTACTTTCGATCTGCCTTTATCACCGGACGCCATTGATGGGGTAGGCGATGAAGGACTAACTCTCGAATATCTAGAACTTGGAGGAATTGGACTTGAAGAGATGGAGCTTGACAATCTTGCTCTTTCAGGAGATCTAGCTTCGGAGCTTGTAGACAATCGGGATGGTGCCATTTGTGTTTCAAGAGAAGCTGAAACGAATTTTGTTTTCTTTTTGGAATCCGAAACTGATAATCTGGAAGAACTTTTTGAGTCTTCACAGGCAGCAGTTGAGCAATCTTGATCTGCTTTAGTAGATTTATACATTTTAGTTTGAATAGACACTTGTGAACCCTTTTTAGAATCACGAGTATAGGAAACTGTATCGACTAGCTGTTTATATTGTTTTTCTAAAGCGGAGGCAGACAGGACTTGTTCCGACTGCGAATGTATACTTGGAGTTGGTGTGATAGGTTTCTGCAGATTAACATCTTCATCTTTGGTTATATAAAGATTCTTAGTAGGTGTATCTGGTTCAATTTGTATGACATGATCACGTAATTCTAGTGAAGATTTTCTGTGTTTTACGGGGTCAAAATCAGATGTTGATGGTTCTGTTAGCGCTTGAGTTGCTGATTTTAGTTCCTTAGCTTGGGTTGAACTACTTTCTAAAGCTAAAATAATAACCAAGTTAACATTGACATTTATTACTATATTTATAATTATACTATAAACCAGTAAACATCTATATACCTTTGTTTTCTATATCGGCTTCAACTTTTATTTCATTGTTATTTCTAACAAATACTTCATCATCTGAAGTTTCTGGGATTGGTGTTCTACTTCGGAATGACCGGCCTGAATGGTAAATATTAAAACCTCGTATTAAAGTATTAAAAAATATGTAAAAAAAAATGAATTTATTGCAGTTAAACATTACTTACTAGGTTTTTTAAAATCTTGTCTTTTAGGTACTTCGAAAACTTCATCATCTAAACTTATATCCTCAGATTTCTTTCTTGATTTTTCCTTTTCCGTAAAGTCAGATCTAATTTTGCTTCGCATAAACTTTGCATATGCCACTCTAGTCGTAGGAGTGAAGTCTAATAGATTAGGATTAAATTCTGCAAAAATAAAACAACGCACAATTAAGAATAATGAACATGAAAAATAGAACTTAATAAACGATCTAATACTTCCAAAGTTAACCCAGAATTAAAAACTTTCACATAATTAAACAAAATGTAGCAAAATAGAGTTAAGGTAAAATAGATACAGTAGATTGGACGACAATATTTTGTCGTGCACGTTTTAGTTTCTAGTTGTGAATGCCTGTTGATTGTGATGTATTAAATTATTAAATACATAGAAATTAACGAATTATCATTTGATTTATGTAGAGCACAATGCTTGTATTAGACAATAAATTATAAAAAGTTTTATTATAAAATAGTTTAAGTATGTTAACAATGGCTCGTTATTTTTTTAAATAACTTATCCTAAGATTCCGAAGCTCTATCTATTTTTACGATTTTATCTATTATTCGAAGAGAAACCGCTTTGAAATGGAATAGTTTTTATCGTATAATATTGGTGTAAGGTCATACGTCTACACTAATTATCACGATATGCGATAAGAATTGCTTTAGTTACGGATTTTTTTTTTTGTTAACACTGAGATAACTGGAAGTTATTGTAAATTAATAATACAAGAAAAAGTTCAGTGGGTTAAGATTATTAGGTTTTTTACATGTATAAAATGTTATTGAACTGTGTAGAAATATAGGTAAATGAAGATTGTAATGAAAGTTATGCAAAATATTTGAATTGAACCTACGCAATAACTTCTGAGGGTCTATAGTCCGAGTATGGACATTTTCTAAAATATGCGCTCTCAGAGATTGGCGGCTCCTTCGTATCTCAGCTTCAGCTGCCGTGCCAATGGGATCGCGTCGGATTGTGTTGTTGCGAACTAGAGCATTCCAGTCACGTTTTTTACTGAAAAGATAACAACCATGTTATATATTTTGATGATTTATCCATTGAACCAAATAATAATCTGTATAATATCCGAAAACCAATAGGAATAAAAGGTCTAATGTGTTTAAAAAAAATTAAGCAGCCATAGGAACTTCCGACGAAAGTAAAAAATTTAAACTATAGGAATACTGTTTTTTTAATATTTAAATTTCATAATTTGTTAATTGTAATTATTAACATAACCTAACATTTAACACCTAATATTTCTGGTTTTTACGTATATTGGAGCTCCAAGCAATAATTATGTGCATTTTCATCTAGTCTATTTATAATCAAAAAACGTGCCGCGTAAGTATAAATGTTATTATTTATCTCTGAGCGCCGACATCTAAACGCCATCTTATACTTGACACATTGTACAGTGTACATTGTTGACGGCTGACGTCACAGAATTGGTAACGCGAGTCTATAAGTTTTTCCCTACCGAGAATAGCTCAAGGCCTGTAAAAAAGTTTTAATTTCAAAAAAATTGAGGTGTATACATTATTATTATAAACTAGCTGTGCCCGCGGTTGCGCCCGCGTTTCATGGATTCTTTACTGCATTTTCATTTTTTTAAACGTAACTCCAATTAATGTTTTTGTACTAGTAAGATAAGTAAAAATATTTTTCGTAAATTGAAGCACTTATTGTGCATTGAAAAGGATATTGTTCAAATTTTTATGAGTTTTAATTTTTTTACGCAGAACACTAATTATTTATTTTTAATACATCTTATATACATTCATATCAATTTGTTGTAGTTAAAAAATATATTTTGACATTACAAACAGACACTTCAATTTCATTTATTAGTATAGATATAACTTCATAATTTTGGATTTGAACTGATTGTCATTTTAAACTAATTAGATTTTATTCGTTTACCTATCAGTACTTCCTCTTCTAACTATCGCTTTAGCAATTTGACTGAAGACATCTTTAGGTTTGTTCTCCCGTGATATTACATCTTTTATAATGCCCTCTACGATGCCAATTTGGAAGTCTTTCAATATTCGTCTTTCCATGACCTTCCCTTTCTTACCCGCGACTAAAATAGAAAAAATACTTTTAGGCTGCTACTACAAGAAAACGAGAGACGAACAACAGAAGTTAATAAATCTTTTCCATTCATTTTATTCACATTTATGCAATAAATAAACACCTTACCGGTCGCATCTTGCAAACTGACGCTCGGTGTTTTCATCCCGTTATTATGAAGTATATCAATCAGTTCGTATCGCAACGTGGAAATGTCTTGTCTGATCTCCATGACGTCATCCTCAGTTACACCTACTTCATCTCTGGCTCTCTGCTCTGCTGTCACGTATCTCCTTACTAACACCCTCATAATAGCTTCGTGTTCTTGTCTTGCTTTCTCTCGGGATTTACTCTAAATTAGGTTGGATTAAAATTGAATATTTTTCAAAATTGTAATTAACTGATTCTTACGTAAACTTTTTAGCGTCATTATCGAAACAATATAAGCATTTAATTACGTTAATTAAAAGACGATATAACAGAACTGCAATAAGTAAATTTCTTTAACAGCAATTTCTTTGTTTCGGTTTATTAAATCTCATAGATTTAGTTGGATTTAACATTGCAAATAAATTAGCGTGGTCATTTCCAGATCGAACGTTCACCAATAAATCGATCAGTTATAAATATAAAGTAGATAATTGAGCGCATTCGATACGAAATGAAATCGTATTTTTAGTACGATGATACATATTTATAAGAAAGTATTAATAATAGTCTTACAATTATAGACGCCCGGTCGCGTGTAACGAAGCAGTTTTGATCCAACATATTAAGTGCTTAGGAGTTGGGATTATATTGAAAGGTGGTGGTACTGTATCACCGTCTTCAAAGTAAGACATCCAAAGGTTACTGCGGGCGAATTTCCACTCTGTATCCGCTCTTTCCTAATCATATAATTTATATTATAAACTACGGTTTATTTAATGAATTAATGAAATTTGTATTTGTTATGTCGTAATTTTCACTGCAATGGATACAACCTGAAATGCTAAGTACAATTTTAATAAGTAGCCGATATGTTATAGAAGATACAAAACTGGTAATTAGATTGGTACAATGATGTAAAAGTTCTTGGTGCGATTTTGGACTGTCATGTCGTGGTCCTTGATTCATCAGCTTTTAACTCTATATTATGTAATTTTGGTAGCATTTTACGTGATACAGTTTCGTATTTATACACAAGTGCAGTGTAACGGAAATAATGCCACAGAGTATGAATTCTGAAATCTCCTTTTGGAACGCTTAACAAATAAATAAACAAATTTAAATACCAAAAGCTATGATAGCTTATTTGGTAGTGCGGGAGGATTCGGCGCCAATGACGCAGATTTGAGCCCACCTATCTTACTTTAAAGTCAGCCTGAGCATCTGGTGAAGGTAAACATCGTGAGAAAAATATTCCATTTATTAACCAGTATTTCTAGGCGTAGTATGTTTACCATTCTGGACCACATCGTCAAAAAAATCACCATTTTTTTTGGGCATTGAAGTTGAAGATTACTAAAATAATACGAATACAGTAAAATAACTAAAGGCTCAAAAGGGCTAGAGCCTAGGGCCGTTAAACAAGTTAATTAGAAGAACATTTAAAAATAAGATATGAACATTTTCCAATTTACTATGAAAATGTTAAATATTTTCAACGAGAAAATTACAACGAATGTTAGTAAATAGTAAATTTAGCACAATATTAAATAAACTACTTTATTTATATTTTCGATAAACTTACTGAGATTATTTGATAGGAATTAGACATCATGGCGATGAGCATGTTTAAAAGGACTATAATATTTATCACCGAGTACGATCCAAAGGTGAGGAGCGCCCAGAATCTTGTAAAGCTTTTGATACCGGTGAGCTCGAACGTGGTCAGATCTACGAGACCAAAAGATGCCCAGAAAAGCGATTGGGACGTTTCAAATAAGCTGTAATTAATTGGAAAGATACAGATTATATTGTTATATTAAATTTATGTGATTTGTGTGAAAATCTGCAAGTAAATGTCTTACTTGGCGTATCGTCTCCATATAGTGCAAGCTCGCTCTTGGCCATCGAAATCGGGTAAGCCATTTGGAAGATGATAACACTTGTCTTTCTCTAGTTCAGCATAATACCACATGAGTTGATTCAAACCTATGAAGCAAAGTTTTACTTAACTTTAAAACAGCTATTAAGTTTTAAAATGTATCCTTTTACATACACAACATCCTTCCAATTACTACGATCCTAATATTTCACGAGCGTCCCGTCCATCCATTCCAACATAAGACGTTAATGTTGAACATAGGTCTCCTCCAATGAGAGAGACAATGCCATAATCGCCACGTTTGGCAGGCGTGTTGGCGATCGAGGTAGGTATTTGTGATACTCGGAGGATGCTGCTGCCAATTCTTTGGTTTTTGTTTTAGTCGCCTTTTACAACACCCACGGGAAGATATGGGAAGGTACTATTCTTGGCCGGCACCACAAGGCACGAGCGTATTTATATAACATGCTCTTCAGTCGTGGGTACTTTTGAAGTAATCTTACTTTAGAACGCTTTCGATCTGGCCGAAATACTTTTGGTCTAGTTTGTCGAGTTTCCTGGTCATCTACACCTTGTAAATTTGTTTCGTCAATTTTCTTTCATAGATACTTTCCAACCACCATAACACCACTGACATATTTTTAAGCCGTTTTTATTTAAGTAGTTCTAAACAATAAAAAGATACTTACCACAACCAAATGCAAATAACACCAACATATATACGAAGAAAAATTTTAAAATGTCCAAAATCATTCTTCCGAGAGAAACTTGCAACGGTCCGAGATAAGGGTTGATTGAGAAAATATGGACCAGCTTCAAGAAAGAAAATATCATTCCCGCAGCGAAAGCACCTTCTGAGAGAAGCATAGGATCATAGGAGTCCCAACGCTCACGGGGATACCAAGGATCAAGGCCTTTTTGGTGGTCTCTCTGCAAAATTTCACACACGTTAGTTAAAATAAAATTGATTTATATATAATATTTTAGTTGTAAAGATTTTAAGAAAGGTCAGCATAGCCGTTACGAAAGATCATTGATCGATCAAAAGTTTTTGGATTGTTCTGTGTTCTGTGCTTACCATCAGGGACAGTGCCATCCTTTTGCCATGCTAGTATTTAAAAAAAAATAACGATTGTGTATTCTATTTACTGTGTGACATTCGTAAATGTCTGTGATATAGAAACACGGCAGTTTGGGTATTTTCTGTATGAGTATATAAATGCACACATACTAGATTAAATACATCAAATGCTATATTTATTAACCAGACCATAAACAGCGCTTAAAAGCAATTTTGAATTAAAAAATATGAACGTCCAACATTATAATTTCTAATAAGTTAATGATGCATCAATAAAACTATCATCTATTCAACCGAAAGACTTCCACTACTGGACATAGGTCTCCCCAAAGGTCCCCTCTCCCCTAGGTCTCTCCACGACTACTGGTCTTGCGTCACCCGTATCTAGGGGGCTCCCGCGACCTTCACCAGGTCGTCGGTCCACCATGTGGAGGTCCTACCCACGGTGCGTTTTCCGGTACGCGTCAGTCATTTGGGAACTCATTGGTCCCATCGGACATCGGTTCTACGAGTATGCAGTCGATTGCCACTTAAATTTGGTAATTTTTCGACCCACCGACATTGGCGGATCTCCTCATTTCTGATTCGATCACGCAGTAAAACTCCGAGCGTAGCCCTCTTCATTGCCCTTTGGGTAACTTTGAGCTCTCTAATTATGCCCATTGTATGCGATGGTAAAGGTAAGATATTATAATAGTAATAAATCTATCTAAAAATGAAGCTTATATGAAGTAATGTGAATATTTAACCTGTACAATATACCACGACGATATTCGAAGACTGATCCACGCAATATAGAAAACGTTTGTGATGAAATCTACTATATTCCAAAGGTCGCTTATATATTCGGTTATACCACCAGTCCATAGTGCTCTTATTTCGGCCCATATAAGACCTGGAAATAATTGCTCAATATTATTTTTGTTTCGTATTAAATGATTGCTCTAAATATATAATGTTAAAATGTTCACAAAAGCTATTAAATTTTTAGGTATATTTTAGAAAACCACCTAGAGCATTAGAGGGATCAAGCAAATATAAATACGCATGCCAACAAATTCAAATTTACTTGCTATGTAGATGATGACACTGAATTCGATGGGACCCGGTAAAGATCCTCGTTCGTGGTCCTTCCAATATTCCACTAACTCTTGTAGCCAGCGAATCCCTGTCCATTCCAGAACTACGTACTCAGCTCTTTGTGATGCTAAAGATAGAAGACCTAACAGAAAAATAATGTTATTCAAATATATGCGACTACTGAAATTTTGATGTCAAAATTCTCATGGGACGGGTGTGAATCGGATTTTATGAAACGAAGATGTGTAACAAAAAAGAGATAGAGAAACTATTCTTTTATTCATAAACAGTTCAATCATTAATCAATAGATGTCACTAAATTAATAAGCAAAATAAGTGCAACACGTTTCTTTAGTACAAAATAAACAAACTAAATGTCACTAAAACGAACTAAATTTCACTTTTACTGCCATGTTTTAGAAGTTCTTGTATTTAATTCATTAATTTACGTATTTGATCCTATATTATAATTATTATTTCGTTGGCGTTTTATGCGATATAGTTTTATTATTGTAGATAAGTAAAGTGTATAAAAACAAATAATAATAACGCGGAAGATTTATTCTGGGGTGCCATTAAAACTCTCTGGAAAGTGCCAAAAAAATCGCTATTTTAGGGCTTGTTATAACTTTGAGGGATTGCATACTGATACAAGATTTGAAAAAGATTGTTTTACACACACATAATTAATAACTCACATATTACCATTATTTAAAAAGAAGAATAAATAGATTCATAAATATTAGCACATATATTTCTTGATAAAATAACAAAAAAAAATACAGTACCTTTACAGTCACAAAAGAATTTAACAATTTTAAAATCTAACGTTTATTGGAATGTGGTGTAATTATTAATGATTTGCCGATTAAAGTGAACAGATGTAATAATTAAATTGACATAGAATAAATAAATAGCAAAGGCTATAAACATGTATTACAAACTAAAATTAAATAAATAAGGACTTACTAAGGAACAGCATGTAGGATGAGCTATGGCATATGAACTTCACGAATGGCTTTTTCATGAATCTTCCGTATTCGGAGTTCGGGGCCAACATATAAATGGTACAGTACACGGGAAACATCACACCTAATTTTGCTACCTAAATTTTCAAATAAGGAGATTATATATAACGATGTTAAAGTAATTAAGATATGACATAACACAACACAGCACAAGGTACGTAATACAAGGACCGTACAAGTATTACTTAAACTGAGTTTTAGACGTTATGTCAGCAATAGTACAAAAAAAAACTCTTAGCCAAACTCCCATTGTCGTAACTACATCTCAGGTTTGTGACAAATTCATTAGATGGGGGCTCCAGTAAAAATTGTCATGTTGTAATTTAATTATAACAAGTAGTTACCATTGGTATATGGATGCGTTTTTAAAATTGATTTCTTATTCATATGTTTACGACTTAATAATTTATTTGAATTTGTATATATTCTTTAGTTCTATCTAACTTTAATTGATTTTAAGTACTTATATATAACTTTACTAATATTTGTTTAAAATGTTAGCATACTTGTGCAAGCTCAGAAGTATCCTAACATTTTTCTTAACATTAACAAGCTCCTCGGACTGGAGGCCGCATCAGACCGGAGTCCCATCGGACTAGGGCCTTGTGGCGTTTTGCCAGTTCTGCTACCCTATAGTTACGCCACTGCCTCCTCCCATAGTAGCGTAAGTATTGGCATTATTTGTACAAAATTTTCTTAAAAAAATAAGTAAACATTGTTTACGTAATATCGGTTCTTTTACTTTATCGTCAAATATAAGCAAACCATAGATTCTCTCACTCAATATTGGTTGTTAAGTAATACTTGTACTACCCTTAAAATGATTTTGATTTACCTGTACACATTGTCCAATGATATTTTTCCTTTTGAAGCCAGGAAGTCCTTCGTACCAGATCGCCCCAAGCAATTGTTGTACATTAGGATGCGCTACAAACTGAGAATAAAGAAGACCAACAGGATTTTTTTTAATATGAAATGTCTTTTAAAATTTTGTAACACATTTTTACAGTATTTAAAAAGAATAAGATGCAATAATATGGTTATTCCGTTAACTTCTATCTATTTATCCATTCAACCGAAAAGCACCCATTGCTGAACATAGTTCTCATTCAAAGGTCTCCAGGGTAACTTTGAGCTTTCTAATTAGGCAAATTGTAAGCGACCACATCTCAATGTCGTAAATCATCAGTGGTAAAAACACATTGATCGAAGACTTTTGTCATGAGACACTGCGGGATTTCGGGCGAGAACATTCTGAGTAGCTTCCCAAACGCGGCCCAGCCGAAATGGGTTCCTAATACCAAAGCATTTAAATTATTTTTGTTAAATTTGCTACTTTTTACTGTATTTTGACCACAAGCTATGAATATCACGAATAAATTAGGTTAAGAATACAGAGGGATTCATTTTTATCTAGTGTCGTTTGAAATTTAGGTCAAATTATATGTATTTAACTTAATTATGTATATTAATATAGCGATTTATGAAAAAAAAAAAATTTACTTATATTACACATTATTTCCATAATTCTTTATGGTTTATAAAATAATGGTTATATATTACTTTACTGTATAGAATAGAATACACAAGTTGTATTTCGTCACAATGAATAATCGATTTATTTATAAATAGAAGATTTGAAAATTGTAAATGATTTAATTGATCTATTGAAAAAAAAAATGTTTTTCCTTGGGTAAAACTTCTTTATTTTTAATAATTCAGTGTAAGCACTAGACAATAGAAATAGCTAAAAGTATAATGTGTTGTTTTTTGTTCACACTGAATTATATATATGTAAAATTGTATCCATCCATTCAATCGAAAGACGTTCACTGCTGGACATAGGTCTTCCCCAAAGATCACCACAACGACCGATCTTGCGGCACACGCATTCAGCGGATTCCCGCTACTTTCACCAGGTCTTCGTTCCACCTTGTGGCCTACCCACGTTACGTCTTCCGGTGCGTGGTAGATTCTAGAAACCGTTGACATCAGGCATCGGTTCTGCGAGTAATGTGTCCAGCCCACTGCCACTTAAGTTTAGTAATTCTTCGGGCAATGTCGGTTACATTGGTTCTTCTGCGGATCTTCTCATTCCTGATTCGATTGCGCAGTGAAACTTCAAGCATAGCCCTCTCCATTGTTCTTTGACTAACTTTAAGCTTTTTTATTAAGGCCATTGTGAGCGACCACGTCTCAGTATAGTATATCATCACTGGAAACACACACTGGTCGAATAATTTCGACAAAAATCGATAGTTGTATGTAGGCCGTTTAATTAAAATATTCATGAAAACATTGAAGCAAATTATTTCGTTAATCCAAAATATTTAGGGATATAATTTAATCGTAAGATATAAACTCCGTAGGTGAATGTATTACAACTAGAATTTACTTTTATTATACTAATTTTACACTGTACTACACTGTTTATCGTATCGCAGACTTCTTGAACGATGATCATATAGACTGACTTGTTTAGCTGATTCGTATCAGAGCGAAACGAGCTGGTTAAAGGTAATCGTAAATAAACTATTAATTCGTATGTTTTTTATAATCCATTCGGAATTCGACGATTTGAGAGATATTTGAAAGTGTTTCAACGGCCAGCGAATGTTTTAAAAACAGACATTATTAGTTACAAGCGTGCAATATGTTAAGGTAATATTTGAAAATGTTCTGTCAATATATTGTTAGTATTATTAATATAACAAACTGTAATCTAGTTGTGAGTGATTCCTTGGTAGGAACAAAGTATTTTTTTATCTATATGTATGTTCTATGTGTATGTATTGTGGTCGTGTTTGTGGTTCTCTTTATATATAACAGCCTGTAATCTTCGCAATTGTTCACACTTTCTTATGGCGAGATAAATGTTGCAAAAAAATACTTGAAAACTGTCTGATCACACATTGAAATAGACGTCAGTGAGAATATTGATGCTTGAGCATTGTTGACAGTTTTTCGGATCGCTATCCAAATCACACATGGCTTTGTAGAAATAAAATTTATCACTAGTAGAATTTCTATTACCCACATTGCAATAGTTTGGGTAAGGTATTTCAATAAAATGTTTTGATGGTCATTTTTTCTTGACTTCATTCATTATTGGTCATATAACAGACATGGAGTTGTTGCCTTTTATAATATGTCAGAATTACTTTATGTTCAGACTTTGCCGTTTCAGTTATAGAAAAATCGAAAGGAATCATTTGCCTTGATGTGGACATATAATAAGATAAGGGGAAATGCATGTGATGAACAATACGATGACCATAAAGTTTGATAGTTGGATGGGGAGAGGACGGCCAAATAAAAGATGAACTGTGAGACAAGATATGAAAGAAAAAGGGGTGATTGAAAGCATATACGCGGTGGCTGAATAGTAATGTATGGAAGAGACAGACATACTGCACCGGCACCGGCAAAAATTGGAACCAGGATATCAATCCATCATCAGATGACTTTGCAGTTTTAATTATTGAATAAAAGGTTTTTGAATAATTAGTATGTATAACAAATACATTTACATTCCCGCACACACACTGCGGCAGTTGCAATAGCCGTGCTCCGACCACATCTGGAGAAGCTCTTGTAGCCGTTGTCAGCGCGATATAGTGACACTGCACGCACTCGCACGCACACGCAAGGTACATAGATTCTGTAAGGGACCTTTTTACTTTACAAGTTTACTAACCGTTCGGTTAGCGCGGAATTTTTATCACGGGTAGCAGCTCAAGCCGAGGTTCGGGCCATTTTAGTGCTCTTGTGCTGGCTAACATTCCTAGGCTGAGCTGAGTGCCTTTATCGCTCTCCTCAAAGTTCGGTGAAGCTGTTAAGGACCTTCCGGTCAACAGCGTAAAAAAAAAAGATTTAAACACAATTGCTACTTTGCAATATGCTATAAAAAAGTTACTGAACACAGATGTGTCAATAAGAATACAAGTATTGTATCAAAGCGAGGTCAAAGTGTAATCTCAAAAAGAAACACGAATAGGAAATGTATTTTATGAGACATATTGAGTCCGGGAGTAGTTAGATGTAAATGAAAACTTTGTGCTTAGTTAAACTGTAATATTGCAGTCCAGTTTCAACTTTACGCTTTATACAGGAAATAGTCTGAAAACAAGTCTAGTCTCACTGCGAGTTTTATCATTAATATTCTACAAATGATAAATTATATTCCTAGAGACACTTGTGGTTTTAGAGATTGTTATTTCCATGTTTTTATTACTTCGTGTTTGTAAAATATTATTGTGTAAAAATTTATGATAATCTTTTTTTAAATGCAGTTATTTACATATTAAAATTAAAAAATCTTTTTTATTATTATATTGACTTGACACTCTGACTACAATTACTGACTGACCCTTTATGTTAACTTTCTGCAAATGGTAACACACACTGAGTCTATAGTCTAGATGCGGACAGCGTAAGATCAGTCGTTCTGGAGATCTTTGGTAAAGACTTATGTCCAGCGGTTGACGTTATTTGTTTGATATGATGATTCAAATTAATTAATTAAAAAATACTTTTCTCAATTAAGGTCTTAAAAGCCGCGTTAGTGAGCATATGAACGTCAAAATACAACCATAGGTTCGGAAAACAATCCAGGTCCTAGAAGAATCGGCAAGAAACTCGGTCTTGTTTTTTTTTCATGTTTTTTTTGGAACTTTCCAATTAATAGTTACAAAGTTTAGTAGTAGATGCACAGAGAAAGCTATCACTTCCATATATCACCATCGTTCACATAATGAACCTTTGCAATATAAAACTACTTTTACATATTGCTTGAACTTGTTGTCCAGATAATCGGTAATGTGCTTTGTGATTTTATTGTAAAAAATAACGTTAACCTTAAGTTAAACTTATCATGTGCGTAATTTACCGTTAATCATGGACGTTGTTTTAAATGAAACTTTTCGACGTATTTAGAGTTTTCTAGTTTGGTATGGGAAAATATATTCAAATGTTAACAAAATTCTATAATACATTCATTCAATAACCCATTATCGCTTCATAGAATTGAACTTGATGTAAAATTGTTTTATGATTATATTATAGAGTGAGTGGGTGCTATTGTAACATTATTTCGAGTGTAGACGTTTTGAAGATACGCACCATATTGTACTTCGTGATTCAATATATCTAACGTTAGGTATTTATTGATATATTATTGTTTCAACCGATATCTGATTCGATTTGTTACCGTTTCACATATTTTAGTGGATAAAATTAAACTCATTATAGAGTCCATCTTGTAGGTTTTTATTTTACATAATTAAAGGCAACAGGCTCTGTGTGTACATATTCGTTTGTTTGTTTTTATAAATCTAGAATTGCTCAATAGATTACACCATCAATAGCTATTGTTCCTACCACCGATATATTCCTTCCACCAGTAACCCAGCTGTGTTCCGATCCCCACCTGGAGAGGTTCCTGTATCACTCACCAGCGCGATACAGTGACACTTATATGGACTAGCAAATCACTTATTACACTACATTCCACACTCATGCATACTACACGCATGTACATAGTTTCTGTAAGAGACCTCGAGATGTATAGTTTCCGCTAACCACCGTAGGTTTAGCATGGTACAATTTACGGCTCGGTTAGCAGAGGTTAGTAAAACTTTAGTGACCTTCCGCTAGCTACCACTTCTCTTCCAACTGAGTGCCTCTAGCGCTCGCCTCAAAAGTTCGGTGTAGCTGTCAAGACACTTCCATTCAACAACATTTAGTCAGTTTAAAAAAAAACTGAATACATTTACATAATGGTAGTCGCTCGTAATGAGTATGATAAGAAAGCTCAAATTTGCTCAAAGGACAATTAAGAGCGCTATGGTGTTTCATTGCGATCCACAGAAAAACCAAAATACCTGACTATGCTCGAACAATTTCTAACCATAAGTGGGAGTCGGCTGGGCACATTGCTCGCAGAATCGATGCCCAATACAAGACGCAGCGTGGGTAGGGCCACCACAAGGTGGACCGACGACCTGGTGAAGGTCACGGATGCGCAAGTCCGCTGGATGCGGGTGGTGCAAGACTGGTCATTGTGAGGATCTTTGGGGTAGATCCAGCAGTGGACGTCTTACAGTTGAATGGATGGATTTACATAAATCTTTTATAAATCAATGATTTTCTGGCCAGGTTTTTAGTACTATTACTTAGGGCAATTAATACATAGAAAAAGTTATAAGAATAAAGTCGACCCAAAGATACTATTAACTGTTTTTTTATTTATTAAATACCTTAACTAAATCAGCTGTTATTTAATTGTTAAGTATATAATTTGTTATATTCGAATGGAGCCACAAGGCGCTTCAAGTTCTTTTTCGCATCACAACTTTTTATAACTCTGCCCATCTAATAAAAACACGATTAGAATACGATTTTTTTTTAAATTCTGATGAAGGTTTTAATGAAATATGAAAAAGTTTTTGCGAACCTCGTGTTTTCTCCATTAAAATTGAAGAGTGAATTTTCTTACCATTTTCTGTTTATATTTAATGGCAAGTTTCAGCCTTCCTAGAGTTTGCCTTTCTCTCCTGGTTCCCAGCAATCTACATCCCATGGGTTGTAGTTTAACATGATTTCTAATTCTTTAGACGTTCTCGTGTGATCCAGTAGTGCGGTTGCGAATTCTTGACATTGTTGTCTTAATGCCTGGCGATGATATGTTTCAAGATATTTCAGATTACTATTTTTTAAATTTATTATAAAACATATTCAAGGGCTTAATAGCGAAATTTACACACGTTGTACATATAAAAATATAATTATTCTATTCTTATGTGCATAACACGTCATATAGAAATACTTAAAAAAAAATTGGGTATTTAACGCAAGTATTATGCGATTTGGTATGATTAACTTTTGTTCCCGACTATTCCAAAAAGATTTTAATAGTTTATTTGACATTTCAATATATATATATATATATATATTAAGGTAACTAAATTACTGAGGTAACTAAATTAAGTAATTTTATGTGTAATCATAGAAAGCGGTAATTTAAAAAAAAATGTTAATATATATTTTTAATACAATTAGTCAGAATTTCATACAAATAAGCATCAATGCTCTTTTACTTATTAATAATGTACACTTAATAAATTAATCATTGCGTTTATAAATACCAAATTATTTGTGTTCGCCCACTAGCGAGAAGTGTTAAAAATATGTCACCAACATAAATATCGCTGTATTTTAGATGATGTACGGCTTACCTTGTATTCAGCCCTGAATTCAGTTTCCATCCGGCTTAATCGTCCCAATTCCCATGACAGCTGGAAAGCTGTCAGTAATGGGTCAGCTGAGGACAAGGCGATAAAGAGACGGTGAAGAAAGCGCACGGTACGCATTAATCCGCGATTGAGAGTGACGGAGGGAGTCCTCTTGGGAGGACTTTACGCACTCATCGCAACCGCATCTAGAATGAAATAAATAATTTTAAAATGTCGGTAGAACAGACTGGCTAACACTTGTTAAGTTTTAAAATCTATCACAAGTCGTAGATAAGTTACGGCAGCATTACCATCTTGGACCACAGCGTCACTTAACATAAGGCGGGATTGTGGTTAAAACAATTTCAATCTATGACTATTTGTTTGTATGGAATCATTTTTTTTAAATCTAATTTGTTTGTGATACTGGCAATTATTTTTGAAGTCGTTGGCCACAATTAGACTTGACACATTATATGGTAATGAAGTAGTCAATAATGATGGAGACATCAGAATAAGTGTTACCACACATTTCCAATTCAAAGATGGCCAGACTAAGGTTATAAATATTGCATCATTACTGGAACCTTCAAAAGCCAATCATATTTTATATGACATAAAGGACCCAGGCCAGGACATAAAGGCAGTGGTATAATTAACTGTACTATACAGTCCCATTTGGAATATTGATAAGCTAAGCCCGGTAAAGTGCAGAAACTACGGAGAGATAACAGAGATAAGCTTCAGCAACAGTCGACATCATGTCAGTCAGTAAAAATACTTGTTCAATTGTAAGATATTTTTAGAAAAAGTTCTACTTACTTGGCATCGTGTGGAACTGGCAGTGTAGCTCCTCGATCCAGGAGTATCTTGAGTATTTCGTAATGGTTTCTATGCGCGGCCAGGATGAGGGGTGTGATGTCTGGCGTGAACGTCGCCCCAGCAGGGTCTACTGACTCCCAACTCTAGTGAAGTTTTATAGCAATACATTTTACCCATTATGTCAAGCAGGTTTTAATGTCCAAAGGTTATTATTGTTAAGTGAAGTCTGTAAAAGACACCCCTCTGTGATTTCGTTAAAACCGTTTATCATTATGATTTTTGAAATTTATATTGACTTTTTAAAAAATATTTTAACAAACCCGATTGAGTTTCCGTTTCTGATTTTGGCCCCTAAAATTAAAAAAAGGCTTGTTTTTCGAAGTAACTAAATGTTGTTGACCTGAAGAGTTTTACTAATAACTTTACCGCACTTTTAGGCCGAGTGTTTATGGCTAGCGCAAGAGCATCGAATTGGTACCCGACGAATGTACAGGAATAAAGTTAACGACTCGTCTCCAAGATTTTTATTTAATGCTTTAAATAATGCACGGAATGGAAACGGTATTAAGTGATTAATGGGGATTTATAAACATTTCAAAACAGATCTGAAGATGTATTTAAAGTCAGTTACTATTCCTAAATTTATCTAAAGAACATGTTACTTATTCCAGAGGATAATGTAAGAAGGCGTTATGGACAAATTGTATTATATATATATATCCCAAAGACTGAAAAAAAATAACGTGAACACTTCAAACTTTGGACACAATCTACCAAATTAATTTGCGATCCATGTGGACTGATTTCGTAGGTAGTTGAAATTGTCTTCAAAGCTGACTTGTTAATACACTCATTAACTCCAGAAACTCGTTTGTTGAGTTCATAATTTTAAAATGATATGTCAAATGGCAGGTTATACGCATACATATCTTCACGCCTTCCTCCCGTGGGGTAGGCAGAGACTACCTCCTTCAATCTACGATCTTCACACATCACTTTCGCTTCTTCTACTTTCATGAGCGCTGTCATACATGCTCGTCGGTTATGGGTACTTCCAGCAACACGCCAATAAGCAGGTTATATTTTTAATAATATTTAGTAATAATTATTACTTATTACAATAATTATAAAACAAATAATTATTACTTATAAAAATTGTAAGTCTAAAAACAATTATAAAATATTTGATAAATTTACATAAGATAAATAAATAACAGTCTGAAAACAATAACTAACTTATGACGAAATATAGTTTTACGGATGAACAACATAATCCTATATTAATATTTTTGTATAATGTAATTAATGTGACATATTATATCGGCCATATATCATTGTCGCCTACGTCCTGGATAAACCATTACTTTATGTCTGAAGTCATTACCTTAACGTGTACCGTACAAAAAATATGAATATCGCCAAAGAAATATTATTTCCTATGTAATTGATAAATAGCAAATATTTTTCTCATGATTATGATTAATAATATGATAAGTTCAATATAATATAATACGATACATTCAACTTGAAAATAAATCTTATAAAAAAAATGTCTCTCTATTTGTTATTTGGTTTACATATCGAAAACAACTTGACCGATGAAAATATATTTTTTTAAATTATAGACATATTACCTGCTCAGGCTTTAATATACTTTTTCTTAGGTTAGATAATAAATGAAAAAAGTTATAAAGATAGTTAGAAGGATACGCGCTCGGCAACAAATTTAAAGTAAAGGTATTTTCAAAAATCTATTGTTATCGCGTTGGGCTCCAGAACAAGAGTTATAAAACAGCAAAGGGACAACTGCATTAAAATATAAGAAACCATCACTTCGTATTCCTCTCAGTAGCGTGTTCGGATTCCGCGTCAATGTAGGCGGATTTGAGTCCACCTATGCAACTCTAAAATCAGCCCGAGCTTTCGGTGAAGGAAAATATCGTGAGGAAACCATAGCACGGTGGTAGTGCATTTTGTAATAATGCTCGCCTGGGTACCTACCACCAATAAATTTGAAAACCTGTCGCCAAATAAGCAATTGGTGTGTTCCGGCAGCAACACTTGAGAAGTTGTACCTCTAGGTAAGCACTCAGCCTATACAGTGCAAAAAACAATAATCGTTATTTAGACGGCCCCGTCCCTCTATACCATCTAAATTAAACAAAGCTTAGGTTCTCCCGTCCCAAATTGATTCTTAAGTATCAATTAAAAGGGCTCTTATCTTATGTGTCGAGTACCCATAAAAATAAGACAATAGGAAAACAATGGAAAGCTGGCGTAAACGCCAGGTAAGTGCTCAAGGGGTTAATGTATACATAATAGAGATAATAATCATAAGTAATATTCACGTATGGTTCACCAGGTACATGTTGAGTTTCTTCCCATTGCAGAAGCAGTTCAACTGCTTCTACGTATTCTTCTTTGATTGCATGTAAAAGGGCGTCCTGTCGAAAAATAATTGCATTAATATTTATTTAATCAATCATTTAATTAATTATCATGGTATATTTTTGTTACATTATTTTTTTAATTCTTATAACAGATTTTCTTTTAGCGTATGATAAGTAATTGTTACTTCAGAGTCTGCAAGAAAGTTTAGAAAATAAAAAGATGAAATTAAAAAAAAATGAATAAAATCAATTAACAAAAATCAAGATACTTATAATCTAAATAATACGTTTTTATTATAATCAATTAGATGGAGAATGTTCACAATGTTTGATGTATGATAGAAAGATAACTAACCAAATAAAAATATATTTAAATAATTGTAAAAAAAATACATCTGAATAGGGCTTTTTATGAACTAATTGCATAGGCGCTGTGAGAACGTAAATAAGAAACATAATATGACAGTTATGCATTATCACAAGAGGTTGCATAGTAAAAATAACCAGAACTGTAATCAAATTATTGTAAAAGATATTTTGATATATGTGGCTAGCAGCATAGAATTGAAACACTCAGAACGGCAGTAGTATCACGTGGATTGAAAGTATTTCAAATGGCTCTTAAAAAGCCACGTTACGTGTCGGTGATTGCGTAATTCCTTACCACTTAGACACATACATACATTTATTTTGGCTTCTATGTTAAACAATGTGTTTTTTTTTAAATTAACATTCTTAACGTATAACTCTATGCCTAGCAGTTTTTATGAGTTTATAAATAAAAAAAATAAGGTTTCATGTAATCTTAATGTGTCGAGTACCCATAAAAATAAGACAATAGGAAAACAATGGAAAGCTGGCGTAAACGCCAGGTAAGTGCACAAGGGGTTAAATGAATTATCACTATTTATAACTAGAATAGATACTTTGAAATTTTTAAAAGAAGATAAATGCCAAGACTGACCTTTTTTTTTCTCGAATAGAAACTCGAATTCAAAGCTAGAGAAATAAACTTTCGTAACAAGGATCTGACATTACCTCAATCGTAAAACTATCCTCAATTTAGATTGACAGACATTAATAACAAATAATTAGTTATTAATCTATTTCAATGTAAATTAATTCGGCATTATTCTATATAAAATGTGTATATCCAAACCAATGGTCAGAAAATTATTGTACGAAATGAAGACACTGAGAACAAGAAACGAGCTGACTAAAATTACGACCTATAAATAAAAAAACCTACCATGTAGCCTAAACAAAACTATTTCATACCCGCAAACTATGACGTACTGCATCTTAAATATGGTAATTAAAAACGAGATTCTCGGATATTACCGTATTTCTGTTGGATTTTAAAAACCAAACGGTTGTGTCCGTTATGACGTTTGAGTGATTTAAATATAGCAATGTGATAGTTCTAGGCGCTATAAAACTGTCCGTTTTCAATCTCTAAAGCGGATTGATAACACTGTTATTAACGTTTTAATTCGTGTTTCGTTTGAAACGATTTAACCTTCTTTTTTCTTTAAAATCAGTAATATTTTCCAAATTCCTAATTATATGTAATACAATATCTTACATTATTTATTATATGATCAAGTTAAGTAATTATTTAATATACATAAGTTTCTAGCAAGTGACTAGTTGTAGTGTTTGCGAGAAACTAAGCTAAAACTATGAAAGTTGGTGACTAGTTACTATAAGGCTATTTCGAATTTAATTTGACTTTGAATTTGCAGGATGTTAAATATATGTTTTCGAATTGGTTTTTTTACTCTCAAATGTCTATATATAAATGAATAAAGATAAAAAAGCCAATGAAAATAATTGTCTCCTCTGCTTACCATCCGATTACCTTTTTTTTAGTATTTATTGATAAGTGGTGATGATAATAAAAAAAAATTTCGACACAGTTTTGCCATTAAATTTTCAACAATAATTATGGTTAAATAAAATTATAATCAATAATATATAATAATTGGTTATTCCCGCTACTACGTCTGCATGGAATTTCGTTTTTGTAATACATATTTAGAAATAAATATTCAATATAAACTAAATAATAAATAAATAAATAATAATAAATAAATTATAAATTTCATTCACCCACTAACAAAAAGCGCATATAAATATGTTCCATTATTTATTATAACCCCCCCCCCCTTCAGTTATTTCATTTTAATATATGTAATGTATAGATTTTTTAGAAGTTTTATTTACAAATATTTTTATATTTAAAAAAATCGCAATTTTCATTTGATAACTTTAACAACTATAAATATTAATGATAGATGTCAACTGTACAATATATTAATAGCATTATGAACTCCTATTTGAAATAAACAGGAGTGAAATACAGTATGACAATGAAATCACAAAAACAACGCTTACATAAATGTGTAAAATAAATAGTTTTTCAGAGAAACTTTTTCAATAATATTTAGTGCATAATTTCATATTTATGTAATAACAAATTTTGTTTTACTAATTTCAAACCAGATAGATAGATATACATCTTTCATACTGGCCTTGATGGAATTAATGCAGGAATTAACCTCGAATGCGGAATATACTACACATCATAACATTCAAATGCCGCAAGTTGTTTACGAGTCAAATTTTAAAGTAAACAATATTAGACACCGGGAGACGGAGATGTTATAAATTACAGTATTGTAAAAGTGGTATTTTAGTAAGTTCAGGTTGAGGTGTGGTGACGCTAGAGCGAGACGGGACAAGGTGAATAGAGAGATGAGTAGTGACGAGGTTAGGAGAGTGTGGTGTTACATTTTGAAGATTTATCAAATAATATAAAGGATGGGAATATTTTTCTTATTTTATCAACATCATCTATTATTTATTTTTTGTAATATATTTTTTATCGACAAATAGAAGTCGCATGTGTGAGAAATTGTACACTGATGTTTATAATAAATTAATTGTTCTTAGTTAATAAATTCATACCTATTCATATATTTTATGTACTGAAATAGGTTCAGGGCTGCGCCCACGATCTTAACTAAGTGCCCAAATGGTTTAGGCTTTAAGCAAGCTATATCTACATTCCATGCTATGGCTTTCTCACGATGGTTTCCTGCACTAAAAGCATAGGCTCATCATCGGTAGGTGGATTCGCATCCAACCACACTGTTGTCGCGAGGACAACTGAATAAAAATTAAGATAAAGGAAGAAATTAAAAAACCAAATTAAAATCTGAAAATAGTATAATATTTAAAAAAACCGAAAGGTTTTCCTTTACAAGATATATGTATAAAAAATAATAAACCAGGCTATACTTATACCAGAATTTGTTGTGACAGTACGCCTGTATCGGTCATAACGATTTCCTGATCGACTATTATCTTCGCTTGTCTTATCTAAAAGTCTGCACAGTATAATGTAATAGTCTTGCCGAATCTTCTATTGTCCATTAATTTACAATTGCATACACTGCATCGTGTTATATCTATTTATTATATAATATTTTATAATATTTTCACTTGAAATGTTGATGATGACATTATTCTTTACTTTTTCAAATTATGGTATTAAAATTTTATTGTTTATCGACGTTCCAAATTTTCCAATTTTAAATGTTCTTTCTTCGACGGCCTGCTCAATGAATCAATTAAAACTCATGTTAAATTAGCAGAGCGCGCGCGTATGATATACTGATAGTTGACATGAATAAACTAATAGAAAACCTTCGGGTTTTCTTAATTAATTAAATAAATAAATAAAATGTTGATATATAAATAATAATAATATAATAAATATTACAAAACAACAACTATTTTAAAACCAATGATTACACTGTTATCGACATGTAGATCAGATGGACATTCGACGGTTGGTGATATTTAAATTTAACAATATCTAGCTCTTTGTTTATGATATTATAATGCTATACGAATAGCAGGCACATGTTAAATAATATTATAAGCCGGTGTTACCTGTGCCAGCGACTAACCTAATTATGAAACCTTTTCGCAGAAATTCTCGTAGGCGTGTATATAAACATAATATTACGTTTGACAACCAGTTCATGTTTCATTTTTTTTTATTACCAAAACAATAATTATTCAAGTATTGCAAAGATAAAAATAATTGTTAAAAAAAACTTTACAACACTAGTTGAAGCGATATTGGTGCGTATAGTATAGTCAATAGTCAATGGACACGGGTTCGAGACTACCTATCCGGCTCTAAAATTAATCTCTAAGCTTTGGGTGAAGGAAAACATCGTGAGGAAACCATAGTTTTTTAATATTCTAATAATTTACCCGCTTGGGTAGCCCTCAAGTTTAGAGACCTGTCGCCAAATGCCAATAGGTGTGCTCCGGCAGCATTACTTGATAACCAGTACCTTTAGGATTAGTTTATTTACCACCCTGGACCAAAAAGCCACTTAATATCAGGTGAGAATGTAGTCAAAACTCTGAGCCTATATAGCGTAAAAAAATTTATCTAAAGGTCACATAATGCACAAAATTAAATAAACAAGCAAATGCTAAAGATGAATTTATAGATTTTTCTAAAAACTAAAAAAAAAACATAACATAATGTGACAATAAATAATTTACACATTTTGTGTAAATTTGCATATATGGTATAGGCTTTAGTGTTTTTATCATCCTTGACCACTTAACACTTAACACTTGAGATCATGGTCAAATCACTGAGCCTATACAGTCTTAAAAAAATAAATTATCCACTAAGAAAATCGGTTGATAAACAAAGGAGAAAAAGGTTTTACATTTGTATATTTATATATAGATTAACGGACCCGTCCCCGTTTCTGGGAGATATATAGAAATCTTTAATTAAAAGAATAAAATAAATAACGACTATGTTATAACGACCCTCAAGGCGTTTTTTTTGCGAATTTGTAACGCCCTCGCTCCCCTATGATCATATGTGATGAGGTGTTACCCTAAATAACGCGTATTTCTTTGGTTCAAATTATCACAAAATTTCGAGATTTCGAGTCTTAAGGTTCCGTGTAAAAAAATTAAAACGCATGAAATTGTTAATAAAATCCGATTCTATGTACATCACTATCAAAACATTGTTTTCCAATAATTATTTTACAACTACATTCCTCGTAAATGAAACACGGGCGGAGCCACGGGCACACAACTAGTAATAGAAATATAATGTAACTAATATTTGTTAATTTTTTGAAGAACGTATAAATAAATATTCTTTTATTTGTATTGATCTCGTCTGATGGCAATAGGTTATGAAAATATACGGCAAACGTGATCATGCAAACTATCTGAAAAATGATTTCCCGCGGGTATCGTAGATATCTATTCTTCGGAATCTTTTCTATAGACACGGGGATTTTTTTTTTTGTACAAAAATCTTTTTTTATTTTATAAATAAAACTGATTTGTCGTCTAAGTTAAGGTTTATATTTGAATAATAGTATTTACAAAAGACAGATAAATTTGTATAAAGTAAAATGTATGTTTACGAAAAATTTCTTTGTTACTCGGATTGCTTGATATGTGGGACGACTGGGACTCTACATTATTTAATAATCTTGTTTTATTGCTTACAGATTTTCCAGTGCTTAATTAATACAAATGGATGTTAAAATCTTTTAACAACAGTATAAAAAAAAACAATATAAACAGATAACATATAATGTGAAAGTAACTGGAAGGATCGAACCTAATAAATCGATTTATTACTGTAATACTTTTTGAGATATCACTTAAATACACTTTCTGAATACTCGTGACATGATTTTGTAAATACAAAGTAATAAAATGTATTTGAATAATTCATTAATTCATTTTATAATACTTTTTTTTTAATTACCGATTACGGAAAAGATTTTCGTTGATGACAATGGATGGAGGAGAAATGAGAATGCCTTACAACGTCAAATAATTATCAATTATTAAAATAAGTTTGACAATGTATAATGACGCATAATAGTATATTACTTACTTTTACTTTTATCCCTGAATTTAGAAGCAGTTTGATCAGTTCTATGTTTTCATTTTCTATAGCAGCTATGAGTGCCGATCGATTTAGCGGGTCCACACAGTTGATGTCCAGTACGTCTTGTGTTTCAGCGAATTGTTCTATCAACCTGTCAAGTACATTAATTTTAATACCATTATCTCCTTCAATACCAATCTGCCCCGAGTTCAAATACTTCGGCTCACTCCTGCAAAGCAATGGCGAAATAGTCCGGGCGGTAAAGCATAGAATTAACGCAGTATGGATGAAATGGCGGCAGGTCACGACTACTACGTGTGATCCGCAAATCCCCTTTAAATTAAAGGGGAAGATTTACAAGAACCTAATACGACCTGTCGTTTTGTATGGATCAGAATGTTACCCCATAAAGGTGACGGACGAAAGAAGATTACATGCAGCTAAGATGCGAAAGTTGAGGTGGATGTGTGCCGTGTGGGGTAACAAGAATGGACAGGATTAGGATATATTAGAGGAAGTTTGAAAGTGGCGCTAATAACAGAGAAGTTAAGAGGCGGTCGTTTGTCCTGGTATGGACATGAGATGCGCAGGGAGAAAGAGGATGTTGTAAGAAATGTATTAGATATGAATGTAAACGGTTATATGGGAAGGGGAAGGCCAAAGAAAAAATGGTAGGACTGTGTGAAAGATGATATGCTTAGGAAACGAGTGAATGCGGATATAACAACAAATAGAGAATGGAAGAGGAAGACATGTTGCGCCGACCCCAAATGAAAAAAAGAGTAGGGAGATGATGATATCCTTGAGTCATAGATTTCGTAGTGTGTTGACTAAAATAAACCATCAGTATTGTTAGTTTTTACAGAGCTAAGTGAAGAGAAGCAAAATGAATCAAAGAATCTTTAATTAACTCCTGTGTATGTTACTAGAAACTTCCTTGCAATATTAAAAAAAAACTATCCATATAATATATTACTTAATAAACTGTTTAATTACTCTGAATTATAATTCAGGTTTTTAATTAGAAAAATAGAATAAAGTCATGTCATTATAAAATATATATTTAGGTGTTGGTGGTTAAGAATAGTACCACCCCATATCATCCCGCGGGTGTCGTAAAAAGCGGCTAAGGGATAAACCAGGGGATGGGCAGCAGCATCCTCTGAGTACCTCAAAAACACCTTCTGCGATCGCCAACCCGCCTGCCAAGCGTGCCGATTATAACAATCCCTTCCTTATCGGGGGAAACCTATGTCCAACAGTGGAAGTCTATCAGTTGCTTGATTGATTATGATTTATTATTATTAGTATACATTAATTTATAACAGATTTTTTTTACACGGAATAGGCTCAGTGCTTTGACCACAATCTCACCTGATGTTAAGTGACGATGTGGTCCAGGATGGTAAAAACACTAAGCTTTACTAAGTTACTGCTGGAGCACACCTATTGGTATTTGGTGACAGGTTTTTGAACTTGATGGAGGCAGCTACCCAGGCGGGCATCATTAGAAAATGCGCTACCACCATGCTATGGTTTCCTCACGGAAAGCTCATGCCGATTTTAGTGCCAGATAGGGGGGGATCGAACCCGCGTCGATTGATGCAGAATCCGGCCGCGCACTACTCGCTGCGCCATCATCGCGTCAATATTATGAGTAGTACTTTAATTATATATATATGAATATGTATACAGCAAATATATGTATTTGTTACAGTATTCGATATTAATTAATACAAGGATAAAACAAGATATGTATTCTGAATATGGATGTACATTTTATATATTTAAAAAAAATAATTCTATTTTGTGATAAAAACAATTAACCAGAATGTCGTAGAAGATAAAAACAGTTTTAGAAACCAAATGAAAATTTCTCTAGTAAACAAATAACACAATATTTATACACGGCCATATTATCCTTACATAATAATATCGACAAAAATACATACACGTTACAAACACATGCACACACACACACGCGCACACACACACAACATACATATACATAACATAACATAAGCTCACGCCTGTTATCCCCGAAGGGTTAGACAGAGGTGAAATAGCGAAATACACCACCCACATTTCGCCGAGCTTAGTTCCGTCCCAGATGTGACAGGAGGCGAGTCTGTCACCATATCGGGCACAAATTCCAAACTCCGGGACGATACTGAGTAGAAAAACCCAATACCACTTGACCCGACCCCAGGATCGAACCCGAGACCTCAGAACGGCAGTCGCACCGTAATACAACTGCGCCACCGAGGTAGTACCCGACATACATACACACATGTAAACATAGTCTTATAACTCGTTTTTAAATAGTGATAAATTAATTTTTGGGTAATTATTTTACGTATCGGTTTAGTTTATATGTTTAGTATATGAGCTGTGAATTTTTGATGTAAATTTTAAATAAATAAAATATCTCCATTTCGCCATGAATAAAATAAATGTTCGCAAACACTTTTCGTAGCTGTGAATATGTATCTCGGTCGCTGAGTTCTCTATTTCCTATTTCTTTTATGAGCTACAATCGAATTTCGGCATATATGCCGAATTTTTTTTAATTTTGTGATGTCATCGCAAAATTCGCAAGAGAAACAATTTCACAATTTTTTTACGTAAGTCTTTACGAAAAATGTGAAAATAAATTATAAATATTTTTTTTCTCTTATCAATAAATAAATAAACATTGCAAGTAAATAAAAAATGTATTTTTGTTAAATTATAATATCAGAAAAAAAGGTGTAATTATCTAATTTATTAGTGGTATTTTTAGAAGCCGATGTGACGGAGAGGACAGTCTATGAAAATAAAAATGTACTATACCATAGTTAACATTAGAAGCTGTAAAGACAAAACAAAAAGTTACAAGTTTGTGTCTTCGTCTCATATTAAGAGGGTACAAAAAGTGAGTTTGCTTGTGAGTCAGAATCTACGTCCTTTTTATATATGTTTATACGTTACATATGTAAATGTGCCACATACTTGCGGACTGTTTAACATCCTCGCGTGAAACTAGTTTATTTACGATGACAAACAATGATGTCACTAGTCCATTTTACAATACAGAACGAGCGAGACTTTCAACAGTCTACGTTTGACGTAACTTCGTGTAAGTAGGTGTATTATTTCATTCCTTTTTTCTATCGTCTATGAGTAAGCGATTGTTTTTTTTTAATACTTTTTGACCACGATCTCACATGATGTTAAGTGACGATGTGGTCGAGGATGGTAAACACATTAAGCCTAGAGGTTCTCAAGTGGTGCTACCGGAACCAGTATCTAGGTAGTCGTAGCTACCCAGATAGGCATTACTATAAAATTCCTTACCACCATGTTATGGTTTCCTCACGATGGTTTCTTTTACCGAAAGCTCAGGCCCATTACAGAGGTGGGTTCAAACTTGCGACACACTAGCAACTGCGGCATAATTATAACTAAAGATAATTTACCAAAAGTAATGTATTGTTCATGACATACCTATGTAGATTTGGCACATGATATCTTAATTTAATCAATGCCATTCGTATATATTACATCAGTACAGTATGAAAACCTACAAAAGTGCCAGCAAATTAACAGATAACCGTCCAGTAGTCATTAAAAGTCGTGCACGAATCACTACAAGGGCAGACTAATCCAATTAATACCTTTACACGAGGCTTTCGGCATAACAGTGCCCCAATTTCAATTAATCGATGGATTGCAAAGGTAAATATTGTGATTTTTGCGTTTTTAAAACCGAATCGCTAATGTATTGTTATATTATATATTTTGATGGGAATCTTTAGAATCAAAATCGCACAGAATTTAGTTTGGAGTTGATCAATAATAGTCGCTATAATATAGTTAAAAATGATGTATTTTTATAATAAGAATATTTGAAGAGATTCTAATATTTAAAACACAATTATATATATGTCGGAGACAATGAATACTTTAGTGGAATTATGATAAATAATAATAGCTAGGAGGGTTGATAGATAGCTTATTTGATAATAGATAGCGGAAACGAGTACTGCTATCACTGCGCCGCCTTGACGTAGTCCAGACATTGGTTTTAGCATTCTTTCAGATTGGAATTGACTAAATGCTAATTGGCTGGAAGTGTCTCCACAGATTCATAAATTTTTTGTGGCGAGTGCTTGAGGCGCTCATCCAGTAGAGTGGTAGCTAGCACAAGGATACTTAAACGGTACCTACGGACCTACGTTAAAGCTACCGTAGGTTAAGGGTTAAGGAAACTAAGGATCTCAAAGTCCTTTACAGAACTCATGTGCCTGCGTGTAGTGCCCAGGGGTATGGGATGCAGATTACAGCGTGTTATTTCAGTGCATTAAAGTGTTATTATATAGCGCTGGCGGCTGGTACAGGAGCCTCTCTAGTTGTGGATTGGAGCACGTCCTGTGCCGCTGCCAGAGGGACTCCAGAGTGTCCCATTTATTTACCAATTTTAACTCTTAACTATAATATTGTTTCACTGAACTGTTTGAAGCGATCATGACGCATTTGGCAGTGCGGGTGAATTCTGCGTCAATGGGCGCAGATTCGAGCACACCTATCCACATCTTTTAAATCAGTCTTAGTTTTCGGTAAAGAAAAATATATATAGGAAACCATAGCATGGTGATAGTGCATTTTATAATAATGTCCGCCTTGATAGCTACTACCCTCAAGGTAGAAAACCTGTCGCCAAATCCCAATAGGTGTGTTCCGACAGCATCACTTGATATCCACATCGTCACTTAACATCAGGTGAGATTGTGATCAAATCACTGAGTCTATACAGTACAAAAAAACTTTAAATATGGTTGGCAGCACGCGTTTATATACCACAAGAGTATTGTACGAGTATATTAGACGTCAGGAGTATTATTGCTTAATGCTATCGCATTTTGGATAAAATTTCATCGTCTGGTGTTTTGTTTATATTTCTATAATGCCGCTATGAAAACGATTTTGTTAAAAAATAAAGCCTTCAAATTACCGTTTGACCGTGACGTAGTCGCCCCTGTCTGCGTGAAGTAGGTAGGTTTTCTCCTCTTTCGTCAGAGGACGTTCGTAATTGAAACGCAGGTCATGGTGACTGTTCCTCAGTGCCTCTTGAGAGCTTCCCAGCAACTCTTCCCGGGAGCCACGGTTCATACTGGTCTGTCAAAGATGAAAGATTGAAAGGATATCATAACGATTCTCGTTAAGTTAGAATGTTTGATCAAGTAAAATCGAGGTAGACGAAATGCATTCTAGTACAGTCAAGTTTTGAAATAATTACTGTTTTCAGGCAGATATTCTGTAACAATGATTACAATATCAAAATCAAAATATAAAAAAAAAAACCTTAGTCAATTTAGACCGTAAGAAGGCGCTTATGAATGTCACAAGCCACTACCACCGGTCCGGAAAAAATCCAGGCGAGAAGAGCGGGCAAGAAACTCGATATGGTATATATATATACACAGTAAGCAAGTCTTAATAATTTCAAAAGTTTATTACGTGATGATAATTGTGTCTGAAATCTACACACATCTCTGTGCTTCCGCTAACATTGACTATGACGTTACGTGACATTGACGTTATGACTATGATTTGTATATAAATAATGATATATATATATATATAATATATATATATATCTCCATATATATAAGTTACCCGGAGTAACTTCAGCTATCTACCAAAACAAGTCCCGTCATAATCCATCCAGGCGTTACAGAGATTACCCGGAACAAACAGACAGACAGACAAAATAAAAAAAAATTGGTATAGGAATCGTATATATATTTATACATATTTTGTACAAAAAAAATGACATTACAAGCAGACACTCCAATTTATTTATTAGTATAGATAGATCAATGAAAATTAGCTTTCTAGTGCTGTCAGTGGCCTATATTAAACACTATAATTGTAACAATGTTATATCCATCGAAATAATACATCTATTTGATCTTAAAATACATCAATACTCCGAATCCCAAACTACTCTCATAAACAAACATTTAAATTATATTACATTGTTATAAACATTTTAAGATGAAATTACTCTTATACTCTTATACGATTCTAGTAAAGATCGTACATCTGTCATCAGTTCCACTCAGCTTTATAATAGGTACACTAAACACTATTGAAATCACTAAATTACAGTTCATTGTTTATCGGAAGTTTCGTTTAAAAGTTATCTGTTGAATAGTTTTATATAATGACCAAGAAAAAGTATTTATAATTGTATTTTTATACGTTTTAAGATAACGCTAAACCGCTAAACATCTTGATAGAGGCAAGACCATTTCTGTCGCGGTGCATGCTTGCGATTCCGTGTTGCCCCTCTCGTGTGGCGGTAGAGACGGTCACTCATAGGGTTTTAGTGGGTAGTCGCTAGGGTCTCCTTCCCTAGTGTTAGTCCTACACACCCTCCCTGCCCCCGCATGGGAGGACGGTGCCTAAACGCATTTCCCTATGTAAAAAAAAGACCATATCGGCGTTTGATGTGAAAAGTTTGTTTGTGCATCTTGACAGTTAAACCGACTGGTATACCGTGACGCGGCATATGACGTTTGATGTTTCACTTCTACCGTGCGTCCCGTGACGGTCTACTATTTTTTATATATTAATTTCAAAATCTTTAATTACATGTGAGAGAAGTTATTTTCATATATCATAAAATATATAATGTCTCTGTCTATATTTTGATGTGTTTATAATTCGAAAATGATCGATGATTTAAATGACGTTTTTTTTAGTATTTCAAAATCACAGTAAAGTTTTAGTACATATTTTGACACATTGGGTCATGAAAAAATCCTAATGATAACAATATATTAAGATGATAAAAAAATGACCAGAAGTATTGCAATAATAGTTTTACCTGTTAATAACACTGGTCTGTAAAATGATTTTTTTTCCTCCCTAACTTTTTAGGATGTTTCCTATAGATTTGATAATCTTGATTTTATATACATATCATTAAAATTTTCGTATCACGTATATATAATGAATATTTTAACGAGTTCAAATAATTTAATAAGTGAATAATTGCAAAAATGGTTGTAACATATTGTTCCGACACATTAAAAATCATTTATACTATTATAAACTTTCTGTTAAGAGCATTTTATTTTAAAGTTCTTTTTCTTTTCACCATTTCTAATGGAGTTTCAAGGCAAATTAACAAACCAAAAATATGCGAGTGTTACTTCTGACCATTTCCTATAGAATTGCTTATATATAATACATGAAATTTGTCTTGGCGTTGCCTTTTAACGAGTTATACAGATATTGCGCTAACAAAGCATTAGTTGAAAATATTATTCAAAGAGACGTTAATATTTTAGAGATATGTAAGTAGAAATGTTGTGGATGATTTCATGATAGTTTCACATTTTTTTTTTTTTGCGGATTTAAATATTACTTGTTTCCAGTTTGCGACTTCGGGGTATTAGTACTAATAATAGACTAAGTAGGTAGTGTTTAAATATCTTCCAAAATTAAGGAATTACCATAAAAAACCACATCATTATTTAGTCTATCCTTCTTACAGTTTAGTTAATGTAGTTAACAACATTCAAATAAGCACAAAAAGTCATGGAATTTTTTGGAATTTTCTATCACTTCGAATCCTTTTTGTATATTATAAATCCGATCCATGTGGAATAAAGTTACATTGATGTGAGTGGGTACGCCATAAAAAGTATTTAATTTTGAGTATTTAAAAAAATAAAATAAAAAATATACACGTGATAGCGATAAAATAAAATTATTTTTATATTTTGCGAGTTGAATTCTTCATACTCATGATATTTTTGTTTGAAGGAGGATTTCGTTGCCGACCAGTGTAATTGAAAAAAATAAATATTTATCCTTGTAGAAAAAAATATTTTTTGGATGTAGATATATTTCTTTGACTTGTTTATTGAGTTTTGAGCTTTGAATTTTCTTAACAGATATGTGCTAAAATTACCACATAGAAAATAAACTGTATTTTCATAACATACCTGATTTAATTGTAAATTTAAAATTTTAGTACGATATAAAAGAAATCTTTACACCAAGTATACCGTTAGTAACTTAATAACAAAATTATCGTTAGAACTGTTTTAAGAGAAAGTCGGATATTTACTGGCGGGTCAAATATGTTTAACCCCCGTTACTCTCAAACACAGTTTTATGGCCAAAGTCAAGTGCGGATACAAACAAACGCATTAAACGATATGCAAATATTACGTGCCACACGCACAGCCATTATCTGTGACTACCCGTTTGATTTTATTATATTTTATAATATTGTACGTGTAATTTCTGTATGTATTTGGGCATTTTTTTTTTATACTAGTACGGCATAATAACTTCACTTCATCTGAGTTATCCATAGAAATACAAATGAAGTGTCTGTTTGTCAAATTAATAACTTTTTACTAAATAATTATACGGTATATTATTGGCATATAAAAATACAATTAAATTTTTTGTCTATCTGTCTGTTTGATTCAGCTAATCTCCGAAATGGCTAGTCCAATTTAAACAGGACTTTTTTTGGCAGATAACTAAAGTTAAGAGGCGTAACTAAGACTACTTTTTTTAATAGTATGGGTGGCGGGTGAAAAGTTAAAACTTATTGAATCGTTTCAACGTTCTCGGAAACGAAATCCGATTCACACATCCGAATGCACATTGTGACTTCCAAGTGATTAAATTTGTGACAAATATCTTTGCTTTCTGTTAGATAAATTGTAAATTGTTTGGCCTTGTTTTTATTATAACAAAAACCGAAACTTTCGGCGAAGGAAAACATACTAAGGATGCATGCTGTTAGGACATTTTCTAATAATGTCTAAAACCTGACACCAAGCACCAGTGGGTGTGTTTCGGCAGCATCACTTGAGACCCAGGGCATCTAGACTTGTTGTATTTAACATCCTGGACTGCATCGCCACTTAACATCAGTTGAGAATGTGGTTAAAGTTCTGAGCCAATGCAGTCTTATAAAAAAATGAAATTATTAACATCACCTAACGTTTACATCTATTGGCGTTCCGAGCAAGAATTATGTACATTCTCATTTAGTATATTCATAATCAAAATATGAGACAGGTTGCACAATTATAGATTTTATTATTTATCTCTGAGTGCCATCTTATACTTCGCATACTGTAGCATGTTAACGGCTCACGTCATAGCATTGGTAATGGGAATCTATAAGTTTTCACTTCAAAAATCAACAATTTACGAGGGGTTTTCTTTGGCTTTTAAAAATGACGACTTCTAAACTGTTATTGAATTGTAGAATTGTGACAAATGGACAAAAAGTATTTTATCATTTGAAAATAAAAGAAATATTTATGTCTGGTTTGCGATCTCACCATTTGTCATAGTGACTACAAAAGGTTGTCAGGAGTGGAGGAGTGACGCGCGGTACGTGCGATCTCCCCCAAGTTAGATCACATGTAGATCATAAGCTAACAGTAATCCGGCGTGATTTATTTCACGTTCAGGATGCCGAGATGAATACACGTTGTGTACGCGATTATTTACAAACTAACTTTTGATAGCGGATTTTCTCGTAATTTCAAGTGTTATTTGACCTTCCAAAACATTGTCAAACAATAAATTTAAAATTTTTTTGAATTTAATCTTAATACAAGAAATAAATATAAACTAGCGTTCTCATGTTTTACACTTTTTGTAAAACAGATATAAGTTCTTTAGGTAGTAGTGTTAAGTTCAACAATATGGTGCCAAAGCACATTACCGATTTTCTGGACAATAAGTTCACCAAGGCACGCAAGTTTTAATTTCAAAGAGTTTTTGTTCAATCATTATGCGAAGGACTTCTCCTGCGTCCTTGTCTTCTCTAGGGTCCTTGTTGAGTGACAAGAGTGTGAAGAGGAAAGGGGCAGGCTGTCTTTGCTTGGTAGTCGAAAGAGGTCAGTACCCAAGCTGCCCCTCCTTGGAAGGAAAAAAGACTCTACCTAACATCAGGTCAAGTCTGCCACTGGGGCGACACGGAGCATGCCAGACTAATCTCTTTTCACCACAGGAACAGGTTTTAGTGAGTATTCCTGGCGCTTAACGCCAGGCGAGTCCTACATGCCCCTTGCCAACTCTTTGTCCAGGAGATATTACTCCCGGATTGGACTTTGTAGGGAGATGCGTATATGCATTTCCCCACATAAAAATATGTGTACGATGGCGATATCTGGAAGTCCCACCAATATCAATACGTCAGTTAAAAACGTTTTATAAATATGAATTATATGTAATTATTTTTACAACCAGTGTTAGCGGTTTGACATTCGTAAGCGCTTATGAACGCATAAGCGCTCTTGCCTAAACTGAATAAAGTATTTTTTTCGTTTTGATTTCTTTCGCTGATATGTTCACACACGAGATGTTTCAACTTTACTGTAATAAGGATAAAGGGTTTTTGCTAAGAATGAGTGGACTTTCATACGTTAAAGTTTCTACTCAAAATCAAAAGAAATGTAGGTACTTACATGTCTATTCCTATTTTAATTACACAGAACTTTACTAGAAAAGAAAGCACGAAATAAGAATAAAGACAATTTTTTGAAAATCCTCGTTATTACCTCCGAGTGTAAATATCGTTCGTATGTAAGAAACGTCCATCATACAAATATTGCATATGAATTCATACGCTATCATCTCCGGAAACATAAATTCGTCCGAATAGACGAGATAGAATTCAAAATTAACAAAAGCTACACTCATTTTTCGCAACAAATTTTGTTAGTTTTGTAATACTTTTTTTTTATTATAAACAATATGCAGTCACATATCGTTTACAGACCGACTCGTAGGCGGAGTTGAATAATTAATTTAAACCATAAAAATGTTTAAATATTTTAAAATGATCGCTCAGTTTCTGTGACTAATATTTTAATATTACATTTACATTTTAGTATTACAAATATTCAAATTCATGTTTCATATCGAATATTCATTCATTGTTTAATTTCATGCTGCCAATATAGACGTCATTATTATCCTTACACTGATGAATTTTATTATCATATGTCATCGTCATATTTGACATTTATTTACTACGTATAGTTCGTTCCCTATAACTTGTCCCTTGACTCCCTTTCCTTAATATTGGCACTACAGACCGTCATGGGAAAGTCAATCGATTCTGTCAAATACAATCTCTGTGATTTTAGAGTAGAAATTAGGGCTTTTTATTGCTTTAAATTACAGCTAAAGTTCAAAGTTGCTCAAAGGGTAATGGAGAGGGCTATGCTTGCAGTTTCGCTGCGTGCTCGAATCAGGAATGAGGAGCTCCGCAGAAGAACCAAAGTAACCAACATTGCCAAGAGAATTACTAAACTTAAGTGGCTGGGCACATTGCTAGCAGAATCGATGCCCGATGGGGCCAACGGGTTCTCGAATGGGTACCACGCACCGGAAGATGTAGCTTCGGTAGGCCGCCCATAAGGTGGACCGACGACCTGGTGAAGGTCGCGGGAATCCGCTGGATACGGATGGTGCAAGATCGGTCGTCGTGGAGATATTTCGGGGAGACCTATGTCCAGCAGTGGACGTCTTTCGTTTGAATAGATTGCTTTAAATCATGTTTCAGGCGTTTAAAAGTAATGCAAGAGAAATTGAATTAAAGGTTCGTGCTTTTTTTGTGAAGGAGAAAAAGCAAACAAATCTCCGATTATTCCATTAAATCGAGGACAGTCTTGTCTGTTGACATGACAGGCTAGTAGAATCGAGTTGCCATACCTTTATATTTAGACTCCCGTATGATTTCACAAAAATGTTTTTTTTGTATAAATTTTGTATTACTGAAATAAGTGCGATAATTACTATCTATCCAGAAAGTAGTAAGAAAAAAAAGCAGTAGATGTGGGAGGGGAAAAGAAACTTTAGAGACGATTGTATTTCACCGGACAATACTTACCTTATTTCAAATTAAAATGCTACTTAATGTTTATTTTATATACTTTGTGTGTGGCAGATATTTCCGATAAAACAGTTATTAGAATCATGAAGGTAGCGATTGTTGCTGCAGCTAATATCCAATAAAATTAGAACCCTGGGAAAAATACGCTCCAAGACAAAGACTGTAAAAATGGATGACTTCGAGAAACAAAAAGATTCATCGAATTCAATTAAAAAAAATGTAGTTCAAAATGGAAGTTATTAATACACTTTGGATGCATGATATTGTACTTGGGAGACACAAGTACATACTAAATGGAGGTCCACATGCTTAAACTTACCTAGTAACTTTTTTTTTCGAACCTAGCTAACGCTGTTTACCTGGAGGGCCTTTACAGCTTCACCGTGACTTTGGGGGCGAGTACTGAAGGCACTCTGCCGCAAAAAGGTAACTAGCACAAGGGTTACCAAATTGGTACGAACCTCGGCTTGGCCGTTACCCGAGTGTACAAACTCTCTCGCGAATTGAATCCTATCTAATCCCTACATTTTTTATTTAGCATAAAAAAAGTTTCCTTGCAGGTTCCTACATACCTGCGTGTTATGTGCAGGAGTGTGTATGGTGTTGTATGTGTAATGCTCAATGCATGGGCAGTGTCACTGTATCGCGCTGGCGGCGACGTCAAGTGTCTCCCCAGTTGGGGAACGAGACACATTTTGGGTCGCCGCCTGAGGCGGACCCGGAGAGTGTGCGGGAGCAACATTAGTCGCCTGCCACCGACGGCGGGAACGGCGGTTTCGTGGGCCTAGGCACTGGCACGCATACTGAATCGGTTGATAGGGAAAGATCCTATTTTCGCACGTGACTTTATCATCGGAATCGGTAAGAACGTTACGCGGTCTCCGAAACGGATTCGAAGCTAGCGGGTCGGAGGAGTACGCGACGGCTTTCGCTATGAGCGGATTCGGGTATGTCTCTGCGCTGTCGAAAAAGGCGCGACACTGGAAATTGACTAGTAACAGTGACGCTCCTTTAGATTATTCAGATTGTAAGATTTTTTGTCGTAAAAATCAAGTATATTTTGAATTGATGTTTTCTTATGTGTTGCATCACTTTATTATGGCAGTTTACCTAATGTGTTTGAATGAAATTTACCCTATTTAATTGTCAAGGTAAATTTTTCTTGCATAAATCATACAAAATGAAATTTTCTTTGACGAACACTAAAGTAATATTACCGGAAATGGTAGTGTTTGCTCTACAGCAGTAATTAATATTAAAGTTACGTGAGTAATGGCTACTAGAGGTGTAAAAGTAACGAAAAATAGCGTACCCGTATGTATTCCTTACTATAACAATCAGTTACAGTTACAGTTACTTTCATATCGTTACGTTACTCGTTACGTTTGATACCGCATCGAGTCGTATTGCGTACGGTATGACGTAAATTCTAGTTGTTCGTACGTTGTAGAAAACTTGTACTTTACATACCTAGTTGTGTATGGTAAATTTTTAACCTTACCATTTTTAACCAAACTGATATTTACTTCATTTCTTTTAATTTTTTGTGTTTATATTTCATTCTCACATTTTATATATACCAAGCATTGTTTTATTTTATTTTTACAGTTATATCGTTTTCATGCAAATACGCAAATCCTGCATCGAAAGTACTTGCATAACTGAAACAATTGCATTTATTTGTATAAAGAATCAATCAAACTAACACCGGGAGAAAAAAAAAATCAAAATCATCTTTATTCTATTTAGGCCCTAAGAAGGCGGTTATGAACGTCTAAAACACTACCACCGGTTCGGAAAATAACCCAGCCGAGATGAGCCGGAAAGAAACTCGATCTGGTTCTTTTTTTTTTCATATAAAAAAAACTATACAAATCATAGTCTTAATAATGTTAGCGGAAGCACAAAGATGTGGGTTAATTCCAGACATCACTATCGTTCACGTAATGATCCACCCTGTAATAACCTTTTGAGATTAAAACTTGCTTGACATAATTGAACTTATTGTCAGGTAAATCGGTAATATTATTTGGGATCTTATTGTAAAACCGAATAATATTACCTATAAAGCTTTTATTAGACTTACTTAGCCTAAAGCGTGGGACGGCCAACTTGTCTTTACTTCTAATATTAAAATTATGACGATCATTCACTAGATCTAGCTTGTCTAAATTATAAAAATACGAAACATGTGAGTAGCGAAATGCATTCGTGAGTAACGTTTCGGTACTCGGTGCTACACGACGTACCCGTTACTTTGGAACGAATACATACAGTTTGCTAAATCTCTTCTGGCTGCACACTTGAAACTTACTTATTCATATTTACATGATTTGCAGGTATTTATTTAATGTTGTTTCCTATGTAACATAAACCTTGAGAGCTTTCCTTACTTTAGCGCTGTGTGAAATATACGTCTCTGAGTGACTAATTTTAGTCACTCATAATTACAATTAATCTTTTGTTACAATTTATCCAACCTTCTCTGTCTACTCTAATTTTTGGGAGGCACAAAATGGGAAAATATGCATCCCGACTAGTCAGAATGTGTACTTTCAAGAAGGTCAAGAACTTAAGGCGATTAAAACGGCAAAACAAAGTTGTTAGCATTTTTTTAAAATTATTAATTACTTTTCTCATAAAAGATACTAAATCTATATATAAAATCTCAATATTGTAGATTTAGAGTCTGCGTTGATGAATCAGTCAATCAGGCCAAGTAATTTTATATATATTTTACATTAGATGCCTTATATGCCATCTAAGAAAAGATTATTAAAAATTTCACCCCTAAGAGTGTAAACTAAGAGATAAGTTGAATGAAATAGTATGAAACTCCATCGTTTTCAAACTAAGAAGCACGAAATTTAATATACACAGTTCTGGTTAGAAATATAAATAAATGTGCATCGACGTTTCATAAAATTTTATGCCTAAATGTGTGAATTAGAGGTAGTAATTTTATATGGGAAATTTGTAATTTTGAAGTAAGAAACATGCGATTTCATAAACCTGTTATAGTCTATATACTTATAACTAGCTGTGCCCGCGTTTCATATATTCTTTACTAGGTTTTCATTTTTTTATACGGAACCCAATTTTTTTTAATAAAATAAATTAAAAATATTCTGCATAAATTTTAGCACTTGCCCGTAAAACTGTCCATTCAATCGAATTTTATTAAATTTTTTATGAGTTCTATTTTTTTACGCGGACCTCTAATTATTTTCGAAACTTAAAAGTACCCTAAGTTACCCGGAGTAACTTTGATAACTTTGAGCCAGAGCGATCTATCAAAAAAAGTCACGTCAAAATCCGTCCAGCCGTTCCGGAGATTACTCGGAACAAACAGACAGACAACATTTTTAAAAATTGTATTTTTGGATAGGTATCGTACATACAAATAGATATTATTTGGTATTATTTTTTTAATTTTGACATTACAAACAGACTCTTCAATTTTATTTATTAGTATAAATAAAAGGCTAACGAGACGACATCTGTACATTGAACATAAAATATATTTAATAAAAACACTATGCGGGGCTTCAGAATCGAATACATAACACATTTCTATAGTTAAAAAAAAAAATTGTCTGTCTATTTATTAAATTTTTCGTCAATCAAGCAACAGCTACTGGACCGAATTCTATGAAATTTGGTAATGACATCCACGGAGAGGGCATAGGATGCATATGATCTTAATTCCACGTGGGCGAATCCGCGGGCATAGCTAGTAATAAAATATATTCTGTAAGGTTTAATTACGAGTACTAGGCGATCATAAATATACATGTAACATTCTAATATTACTTACAACATTGCTAATATTGAAGCGCACTCGAACCTTATGTTCTTTTTTTCGTTTCTTCATATTATTGTTAAAGTTTTTAAAAGCACAATAAATCACAATCAGTTGTATGTTAACCCATCACATATATTAATCACAATTAAAACGAACTGATATCTTCACATAGGTAATTCAATAACTTTGGCATTTTGATTAATTTCGACGTTTAACCGCATTTTTTTATTTCCTTTAAGAACTAGTTAAATTAAATTTATTATTTAGTATTATTAATAAGTATATTCCAATAAATTAACTTACAAACTGATAAACTGTTTTAATGATTTAATTTATTATACTTAAAATTGGGTTTAATATTTTAAAAATACGAATAAGTTTTTAATTGTAGTAACTGTCTTCGTTATAATCTTGTAAATTGATTCCAAATATGAAATTCAAATCATTAGAACTTCTTTTGCAATATAAAAGTTTGTCAATCGCTCATCACAACCGTTTCGTTGTCTTTCTCTCGGTTCAATCACATCACATCACATCACATCACTGCACTAAAATTTTAACGTTCTGTTGAGATAAACAAAATAGTCTTTAATGCCTTTTTTAACGTTCCTAAATTCCTTTGAAAACTTGTTATATCGATCGGAGACGCTACAAAACTAATTTTGTAGCACCGTCTCGCGCGTTCTGTTAGGTACAGACTGATCTATTTTTAAATAACATCTTAACATTTTGTGAATGGTTGTTTATGTGGCTTTTACATTGATATATCGTGACCCTAAATCTTTCGAATAAGCGTAGTGTAATTATATTTAATTAAGTAAATGAAATCGTCATTTATGAAGATAAAATAAAAAATCATAAAAATAGTAATCCAGAATTTTATTTACAAATAATATACCTGTATTTAAGAGGACATCTTAGCGGTACTTATTCCATATAAACATAGTCCCTTGTTTCCTCCCTGGATAATAGCATTTTATATTATAGATATATCAGCCACCACCATGTCTGTACGTTTAGATTTATCCATAAATTAGTTATTGTAGAAACCTTTGAAAATGAAAAAAGTGCTCGATTTTTACTGTCATTTTCAAATGTTCGTCAAACAAATTTGATAAACAAAATTTCATAAAGCAAAAAACGTACAGGCATAGCCTAAGTATTTATTATTCTAAAACTAAAAGAAAATTATAAATCGGTTCAGTTTTAGAGGAGGAAACAAGGTACTACGAAGTGATGTTTACGTCTATTTTGCATACGGTAACATCAGCCCGACCTGCAGTTGTCCCTTTCGCTTTCTTTGTGGCGTAACGCGATAGTAATAGATTTCTGAAATACCTACTTTTCCGACCGCATGTATTCTTAATTAAGTATATTATGAATGATTTATTAAGTGTTACTGTAACAACGTCTAACGTACTTTATCTTTATTGCATTCATTAGAATTATGTTACATTTTAAGTTACATCAAAATCAAATTTGCTTTGTTCAATTTAGGCCCTGAGAAGGAGTTTATGAACGTCAAAATACTACCACCGGTTCGGAAAACAGCCCGGCCCAGGCAAGAAACACTATTCGGTTTTTTTTTTATCTACAACTACTTATTAAAGTTGTTATATTCGCTAGGTCTAATTAAATTTATGATTGACGAGGTCACTATAAACCAAAGTAAATAAGTCTCATATATATATGGGTTGTTTTTTTTAAGTGACGGCATTGTACCTTATGGTAAGCGCTAAGTACAATACAATCCAATAACAGTGGCGACCGTCTGGAGATCGGCAAACCATCGTCAGTCGTCCCTGTCATGTTGGCCTCCACAGATATCTCTTCATGATAGGTTGATATGACGTGATGTTATACGAAGGAGGGGACACATTGACTGGAAGACAACCAGCTTTACATTACGGCAAATTTTATGGCGAATTTTTTGGTTTACATCTTTATTAAATACACATATGTATTTCTAAATAAATGACGTCACCGTAAAACTCTTCAGTTATTGCTAGGAATTCAAACTAGAAGCGAAATATAAATAAATAATACAGCTCGCAGTGCCGTAATCGATATAAAAAGATGAAATGAGTAGATAGTAAATCCATAAAAACATCCCATTTTATTATTACGGCATTAATATAATAGAATCATAAATGAGGAAAGATACCTTATGAAAAATGACTATCGAAGCATTTCCATCGAATGTGTAGGTTCAAATAGTTTTATTATATAAGCAAATATATATAGACAATGTCTGGATCAAAGACTACTAAATTGGTGAAGTGATAGACTGTTCCATAGATATAGAGATACTAGATGTGATTTATGATAACTTATAATACGTTGAGGTATGTGATAATAGTATGCTGTTTTATTTTAGCTCTGTAGAATAATTGTACTTCTTTTATGCTAAATAAATTACAGTTCAAGTATGATGACGAATGCCGATCGATGTGGATATATCGACAGTCACTACCTTTACGCCGGCCAGCGTCTACCATGGATAAACTGTCTAGATAAATCTGAATCCATACTGGATGATCTCGTAACTTAACCAAGTTTATAGTGGTTGCAACCAGGACCGAAAGCCTTACCATCCCACTGATGTACTAATGGTTTATATATGATTTATAAATAATTTATTCAAATTCAATTGTGCCCTGAGAAGGCGCTTATAACTTGAGAAGAGCGCAGGCAAGAAACTCGATCTTTTTTTTTCATAAATTATACAAATAGCGGAAGCACAGAGAATAGTGTCATTTGCAGACATCACTACCGTTCACGTAATGCTTTATAATAATAATTTTTGGTCATTAAAACCTGCTTGACATATTGCTTAACCCCTTGAGCACTAACCTGGCGTTTACGTCAGCTTTCCAAAATTATTGTCAGGTAAATCGGTAATGTGATTTGGACCCATGTAGGAACCGAATTAAATGAAATTTGGTAAACAGATAGTCTAGAGCCTGAGAAAGGACATAGGTTACTTTTTAATGTGATAAAAATGGTTGTAAGGGGTTGAAAGAGGGGATGAATAGTTTTATGAAAGCATCGTCATTTTTAGAGCTAGAAGCTTGAAACTTATTTTTTAGGCTGTTGATTCGATAGAAATAAATATGACTGTCAATATTTGTAAAAGTTTTATCCTCAAGGGTGTAAAATAACAATAGGGAGTAGAGGATGAAAGTTTGTATGGAAATATGTAAGATTTATGTGAATATGTTTTATAAGTTGCGACAAGACACAAAATATTAGAGTTATTCTGATGTAACATTTACGGAGTAATTACAAAAACTGAACTAAAGTTAACGCCGTACACAGTGAGCTCTGTGCAGTCGCGCGGGTTTAGGGAGGCGGGGGCGGGGGGTGTAGTTGGGGAAATATGTCTAAGTGTGCGTACCCGAAGGGGAAAACCAAAGACTGGAGCGCAGACCTATGAGGACTGTGCCACACGTATGCGAATACTGATTTTTCCACTGCCAATTCATTATTATTCACTGGAAATTAATTACAATTCGATTTGCTTACACGTTTTTTGTTTATTTAATATCTGTTTGTGATGTATTTTTTTTTTACTATGACTATGATATGAATGTATATGTGATACGATACCTATACCAAAAATACAATTTTTAACATTTTTGTCTATTTGTAATACTTAATCTCCGGAACAGCAGGACCGATTTTGGCGGGACTTTTTTCAGTAGATTGCTGAATCTACTCCGGGTAACTTAAGGAACTTAATTTTCGAAAATAATTATGGTTCCGCTTAAATAAAATAAAACTCATAAACATTTGAATAAGATTAGATTCAATGCACAGTTTTACGGGCAATTGTTGCAATTAATGTATGAGAAATATTTTTACTTTATCTTAAGTACTAATTTTTTTAGGAAAATAATTAGGTTTCCGTATAAAACAATTCAAACGCAGCGAAGAATATATAAATCGCCGCGGAGCGGGCGAATAACTCCGATATTATCAAAATATATCAATCTTGTGGGAATTTTTGCGGACGCACATTAAACCATCAAAGATGAATCGGGATTGCAAAGTTAAGATACTATATTACTTTAATTTAATATTCAGTGGTTCTTTTATTTAAATTGTTTACCACAGAAAGAAATGTTATTTTTTTTTCATTGTTATGAAAACGACAGACATCAATTTCTATATTAATTAAGCGAGGTTTTTACATGGTTTAAGGCTAAATGCGAAAGACGAATGAACTAAATATATAGGTACATCCCAATAAGTAAGTAAATTATTATTTAAGAATGATGATAGCGCAGTTGGTAGTGCTCCCGGATTTCGTGTCATAAGACGCGGGGTCGAGCCCACCTATCCGACTCTAAAAATCAGCCTAAGCTTTCGGTGAAGGTGAGGAAGCTATAGCATGGTGGTAGAGAATTTTCTAATATTGCCCGCCTGGGTAACTATCACCCTTAAGGTTACCTGTCATCAAATGCCAATAGGTGTGTTTCGGCAGCAGAACCAGTACATCTAGGCTTAGTATGTTTATCATCCCGGACCACATCGCCAGTTAATATCACTAGAAATTATGGTCAAAGCCGTTGTCAAAAAATACAGTTTTTTTTTATGTATACATAAAACTCAAATTATCCGCTTCATTACGACATCTAGTTTTATTCGTATATTAAATCTGTGTGAGAATTTTTATAACAGGCAATCTATCATATCGAATAATGTGCATTTCATAAATTCACAAACTCTTTGTAGTCCACTTTTGAGAAAAAAAAACTAACAAATAACGTCATGAATAATGTTATTTAATACACGGGCAGCGTTATAGCCAACTTGAATTATGTAAGTTTAACTTTGTAAACAGCACCATTATGTCTTTCAAAATAACTTAATATTACCCAGGAATAAAACAATAAAACTTATACGTTATCTCAATTTATCTATACTAATGAATAAAATTGAAGTGTCTGTTTGTTTTATCAAAATATATTTTTACTAAATAAATATTAATGTTAAAATGTATATATCAATATGCCTACGAAACGTTATAAAATTATAATACTGTTAAAACGTAATAATAGGACTAAATTCTCTGTGGGTATAATGAAAATGTACCAGTTAAAAAAAAATTCAAATTACAGGTTAGATAGACTTTCTATTGTTTACCTATCCGATGTACGATATACATGTACCAAAGGTAAATTTATATTATAATTATGTTAATATTTTACAGTATTAGATTTACTAACACTAAATAGATTGTTATCATCGCTAGTAAAATGACAATAAAAAAAATATTTCTAATTTTTTTTTAATCGTCTTAGGCGCATTTTTTGTTACATTTTTTTTGTTGTAGGTCATGAGTCGAGCTTTTGCGAAAATTTATATTTACTAAACTCAGCTATTTGGCAACCACTACTCCTAACAGATAGAAAAGTCCATAACTGGAAAAACAAAGATTACCTACCTAATAACTAAAAATCAAATAAAACTTGCAACGTGCACGTGTGTTTTGGAATTTCCATGCGCTAACGTGTCCTCGGCCTAATATTCTAAATTTAAATGTACGCCATCGCAACAAATTTGCTAGGCGTTCGGAATTGATACTGCCATTACTTCTATATTTAATAGTTATAAATGAATTCTATTTTATTATCTAATACGTGTCGTTGTATAAACCCATATATGACTATGTAATGTTTTATAATTCCAAGTAACTTTTTAATTAAATTAACTATTCTATCCGGCGTTGGCCTTATTTATGTAAACAGAGGAAAAAGGATATTGAATAATGATTTGAGGAACAAAAAAATATTCCAAATTTTTCTTAAGTACATTTTTATAAAATGAAACTACACTACTACTAGCGTAGTACTTTTTTTAATTTTACACATTTGTAAATGCATAATAATAACCGGTAATACTATTAGCTATTTCTTTCGTAACATTATAAGAAACATGACAATAAAAGAAAGACGCGACTGTTTGCAGTTTGTGTAAATGAAAAAAAATATTTCGCCCGTAGATAGAGCGGCATTATCAGTTAGTAATATAGGTTGTTTTTTATTAGAGATCTATATCTAAACCTGTGTGAAGTCGGGGCGGTTTTCTAGTACAACATGACAATAAAAGAAAGACGCGACTGTTTGCAGTTTGTGTAAATGAAAAAAAATATTTCGCCCGTAGATAGAGCGGCATTATCAGTTAGTAATATAGGTTGTTTTTTATTAGAGATCTATATCTAAACCTGTGTAAAGTCGGGGCGGTTTTCTAGTACTTGTAGATACTTATAGTTTACTTACTTCTAAAATAGTCCCAGACAAATTGATTTCCTGAAAGTTCCTGTAAATTTCTCCGAAGCGATTGAACGAATAAATAGCTTTTGATATTCGAATGGCCTTGATGTAGAGAACGAACTTCCCGTGATCGAGATAAGTGAAATTGGCAACATACCAAGTACGACGTTGAATGTCTCAGTGTAGCGAAACCACTTCCCCCCTCACCTAAAATCATTCAAGTAGACATTGCAGATCATCAAAGCAATTACATGCCAAAATAGAGAAAGGAATGCTTAATCGGTTTGGATATGTAGAGAGGATTGTTCAAAAAAGATTATTGACGAAAAAAATTACAAGACGAATGTGACTGGACAAGGCCATAAGGATAGTCTTAGACGAAAGTACATAGCTCCGCCAGATCGAGGTGCTTCTGGAAAAAGGCCAAATCGAAAATACCCGTAACCTAAGAGCATGAATGAAAGTAGAAGAAGTGAAAGACGTGTATCAGGATCGTAGCAGGTAGAAGGATGTAGTCTATGCCTACCCTAATAAGAGCCGCGTGCCACTATGTATGTATGTATATAACACTATCAAAATCAGCCTAAAATATGACTAGCTGAAACTGGCAAACGTTGTCCAGTGCATGTAAAAAGTATAAAGAATAATATTACCATAACAACGGTTGTCATAGCAACCGCTATGATATCAATGTCTTCTCACCGTGGGTCTGTATGGCCGGTTCAGGAAACGCGTTTGATCGTAGATGACAAATTTGCCAGATATGAGTTGCATAAGGTTTCCGTGAAAGTCGTTCTTTAGGGTTAGGTGACCTCTTTACAAAGCGCATCAAAGCATCGATATTTATATGAAACGCGGAAGCAATCGCGGGCACACAGCTAGTCTATGAATAAAAGCATTTAAGAAGTATATTTGTTATCTATTTATTCCTAAACTATTCATACAATTATTATGAAACTTTGATAAGTTGTTCGGCATACGCTCGCGAAGGTATCTGACTCAAAAAAAGAATCCCACGATTCTATAGTATTATATAAAAATAATTATTAAAAATTCTAGTTATTAAAACCTGATTGATTTGCAAAAACAAAGTTATTACAAAACTGCTAAATGCTATCAAAGTAAAAACAACTATTCGACTATCTTCCGTACATCTTATTAGTATATTTCCCATTAGCTATTAAGTTAGTAGAGAATGCGGAGTAATGTACTATTAAATAATGTAATATGGGTCAAATAAACAAACCCTTTGGGAAATCGTTCCGTCGGCCATAACGGGTTAAATAGTCTGAATATGTGTTCCAAATATTATTTGATAAAACATTAATTCGTACAAAAATCATTAGCACTATCAAAATTAGAAAACCTTTATTAAATTTAGGCCCTAAGAAGGCGCTTATGAACGTCAAAAACATTACCATCGGTTCGGAAAACAACCCAGTCGAGAAGAGCCGGCTAGAAACTCGTTCTGGTTTTTTTTTATAAATATGATCATTTTTTTGACATATAAAAAACTATACAAATCATAGTCATAACCAATGTTTGCGCAAGTACAGAGATGTGGGTTAATTCCAGACATCACTATCGTTCACGTAATGATCCACCCCTGTAATAACCTTTTGAGATTAAGACTTGCTTGACATAATAATTGAACTTATTGTCAGGTAAATCGGTAATGTTATTTGGGATCTTATTGTAAAACTGAATACTATTACCTATAAAGCTTTTATTAGATTTACGTAGCCTAAAGCGTGGGAGGGCTAACTTGTGTTTATTTCTAATATTAACATTATGACGATCATTCATTAGATCGAATTTGTCTATTTTTTTACGAATGTACATTAAGTTATCGCAGATGTATTGGGAGGGCAAAGTTAAGATACCATATTCTTGAAACTTGTTCTTTAGAGATTCGCGAGGTCCTATATTGTATATTGCTCGAACAGCTCTCATTTGTAACGTAAAAATGGTGTCTACTTCTGCTGCTGTACCCCACAGCAAAATACCGTAAGCAAAGTATGAAAGTAAGCAAAAAGTAAACTAACCTAACAGTAACAATATTCGTCAACTGGCGAATTTTTCGAACCGCAAAAGCAACAGAGGTAAGCCTTCCTGCCAAAGTTTTAATATGCGGACCCCATTGTAACTTATTATCAAGTGTGAAACCCAAAAACAGAGTTTTGACACAAGTAAGTCTACTAGATTCCCTTCTATCTCTAACCTAAAATCAATATGTTGCGCATTGGGCATCATACATTTTATACATTTAGTTTTCTTAGTATTTAGAAGTAAATTATTTAAGACAAACCATGTAGAAATGTTTGCTAGTGTATCATTTAAGAGCGTAACCTCTGATTTTTTTCTTATTACTTTAAAGTACTTTTACTTTAAAGTTTATCTGTTTATCACTGTTTATCAGTTTTGATTATCTACTTTAGAAGGTTCCGATATGGGTGTAATTTTGTATTTTGTTTTCGATCCATCAGTATTTTAGACGACTAATCAAAGTGACTATAAGTTACGCATTTATTAAAAACGCAGTGATCAATAGCATATTGATAGTAATTATAGAAAACTCATCTTTTAACGACCATCTGTATGACCTAAATAAGCGACTAAAATCAAAACAAACTCGTGGAAACGATTTAGAACTATCTTGATGACACATCTGACGATATGGAATGCTGAATGAAGTGAGAACTATTTCGAATGGACATCCGAATATTCTCTACATACGATAGTATTAAATTATTATTAAAAAAAAAATATTTCCTTAATTCTCACTATGCAAACATGTATACACAACCATTTATTTATTTTAAATAAAGATTCATTTATTTTCTGCTGCTTTTCTTTTTAAATGTTTTGTAAAAAAAAATTATGTAAGTAATCTCTATTGCTAAGAATATTTTTTGTTTTCCAAAGAAACTATATTCGTTTTGAAATGGAGTGACTTTAAAATTTTATTATTTTTTACCGGATTTCAAAATAGTTATAAAGATTTTCGGAAGCAAAGAATTCATATATTTTTAAATGTTATGTCGCAACTAATATAATAAATAAATTCATGGTCCCAATGTACTATTTACAAATAAAAAGATCATATTTATTCTTATTTTTGGAATTTATTATGATCTAGAAAGGTCTAAAAATAAGCAAACAATTATCCAAACAACAACAATATTTAGACATTATGTACTTGTCTGACACAAACCAAGAAATAAAGAAAAAATACATAATAACTTACTTGTTTAAAGAGAACCTAAAAACATGTTCACTTCACGAAATTCCGTTGTAAGCCGGATGATTCGGCCATTCGGATCGACAGTCGCACTAAACACGGCTGTGTGCTGCTTGCCCTATGGGGCACTGGACAATATCCTAAGTGTACTTGTTAATCGAATTTTCAAAGAGGGCTGGCCTTGTTTAGAGTGGTTTTTTATCGATAATAATTTCTTTAAAGTGTCAAATTGGCCTTTAAACTTAACCAGTTAAATATTTAAGGTTTAGTGCATTTGCACTGTATTTCAGGAAATCCAAAGAAGTTCATTTACCCATTTAATAAGAAGATAAACTTCTACATTTAGTTTTCACCCGTCTGTTTTCTCTGTTTACTTTCATTTGGAATTATGGCATTTTTTTCATAATTTTTGGCATATTCATTTCTAATGAACGTGTAAATATATTTAACTCGAGTTAAATAAAACTTTAAGAAATTTAAATATTCTAATTGTTCATGAGATGAATTTGGTAATTAATACTAATGTATCTCTTCCAATTTTATGAATTTTACTTAAAAGGGTCAATAAATAAATCGTCATGACCATCAACCGGCTCCCAATTTTTAGTTTTTGGAGTCGGCGCAGTATATCTTTTTTCCATACAAATCTATCAATTATGTCTTCATTCTTCCCTTTTGCTATCATATCTTCCTTCACGCAATTCATCCATCTTTTCTTTGGGCATTCTCTCTCCTTCCGTCCATCAACATTCATAGTCATCACTTTTTTTAATATAGTTTTTCAATATGGGGTTTCACTTTTCTATCACTATCATCACTTTCAAACTTTCTCTAACATACTCATTTCTGACCCTATCAATTCTTGTCAGAACACACATCCCTCTCAACATTCGCATATCTGCTACATGCAGTCGTTTCTCATCCATCTTCTTAATAGCCCATCCATACATTACGACAGGTCTTATAACGGACGTATATCTTCTACCTTTCAATTTATTCTAACAAGCATTCTATCGTCAAAAGTTATGCCTGGGACCTGTAGCCACTTCATATTGATACGTCAGCTTATTTTTTGATCGATTTCACTGTAACTTTTATGAGTGACCAGAGGTGGCGAAATTCGGAACAGACCGGTAAGTGTACGCCTGCAAGTGTTATGGGCAGAGTACCGGAGACATCGCCAAAGTCGCAGAACATATAATATTCTGTCTTATTTTGTCTTGTGAGTGAATAAGTAAAAAGTGTTAATAAATAAATAATCGTTAAAAAAATATTTCGCAAAAACATCCCCATCTCTAGTTAACGAGCCACGTTAATGTCATTAATGTAAGTCCATCGGTCGCCAATACGTCGATATGTTTAAACTATACCCGCACGGATAAATTCATTAATTAATTTCACCTATAGATGTACTAGCTTACGTAATTTATCTTTTTATTTCAAACCAACATCTGTTTTAAGCGTATTAATTAAGCTATCACCTAATAAGTTAATTATCATACTACACGCTACGCTTTATTCTTCTTTCTGTGGCATTGCACCTCTTACCGGGTACAGCTATATTATTTAATAGAAACTATTGTATTTTGTCTGTATGACCGTAAGTGTATGCTTTTGTAAATTAAAGATATATTTTCAAGCTAAGCTTTAGATTTATTTAAAAAAAATCGTAATGATCTAAGTGTCGGAAATCAGTAAATATGACTTTATAATTATAATACTTTACCTGCAATCTTGTATCATTTAAAAGATATGGAGTGCATAATTAATTATCAATGAAGGTTTTCTTTTTTCAAACTTACTAAGGGTTGTTGACTGGAAGGATCTTGAGTGCTGCACACAAACGTTTAGAACCCTCAGACGGGAGAGTTGCAACTAGTGCATGGGTATCAAAGTGATAAGGATCTCGTTTTAGGCTGCTAGCTGAGACGTAAAATTCACAGAATTTGCCTTCCGCTAAACGGTGATTAGAGGAGTAAACATGTCTCAAGGTCAAAAATCCATGCAATTGTGGGGTGTAGTATAAAGCTAGTACATGAAAGTGTCACCGTATCATGCTGACGGTGGATACAGATGCCAGTTGGCGATCAGAACACGTCTTGTGTAAAGACAAAGGTAAAGGATAACGATTTGTTTTGATTATGTAAATAAGTGAGCATAAGCATCAGTCGAGCCGTACAAGGTACATAATTACCATTACACGAAGGGTGATCATAAAAGAACGACTTTCGCCGACATAACTGGACCGATTCTCGGGCTATTAGTTATCTTTTGTGTGTCATAATGAGGTCCGAGATTTATCTTTGAATAGGCTCCCTTAAGACAGATTGGTTTCTCTAATTTGTCTTACATGTAATAGTAACTTCAGCCTTAGAGCTTCTTGTACCAACTTTTCTAAGATCAACATAATTACTGGCTTTATTAGTAGTAGTTTGTACTGATTTTGTGACAAGGTTACAGGGACAAAGCCAAAGTTACATGTTTGATATAACGTAAGTTCGTTTATCTATGAATAGTAGAAATTTGAAACAAATTGTGTCGGGATCAGAGGAAAGTTTGCTAGAATCAAATGTGTACGTGACTCGACAAATCCGTGGATTCCTTAGTGAGAAAAGAGAGAAATATATGTGATAGATTTTAGTATATTTATTAATTTAGTTGTATGTTTCCTAATGATGTATGTATGTCAATACACCATAGAATAGTTAACAATTTTTATTTCTCCAATATTGTCTATGAAAAAAACTTTTATAATTAAATACAAAATCGACTGCAAAAGAATAAACTATAACAATGCACTAAAAAGTCAATAAATTCGTTCGTTAATTTTGAATTCGGTGCCAGCTTATGGGTAACAAAGTGGTGTAAATGTACGTCGCTAATTATATTCAATTTTGATGAAATGTTCTTTAAATTCACCCTAGTTCTTTACTTAACTTATGTGTAATTATGATGAAGTTTAGGCAGTTATTTCCATTTGTAAATGAGTACATTGATTAACTCTAGCTGGAACCGACTACAAAATTAACGAAGCAGATTAATAAAGTAACTATTTATTGACTTTTTTGTGAATTGTTGTAGTTTATTCATTTGAAGTTGGTTTTGGGTTTAATTAAAAAAGCTTTTTTTTTTTTACTTTTTAGTTTAAGTATTAATATGTACTTATTGGTATAGCTGCAAAGCCTACTTCATAGCTCTGGAAACGAATATATGAAACACGTGTAAGTGTCTATAATATTCGAGGGTTTTTCTCAATTTCCCTGAGTTCCACTAACCTGATATGGGACCACCTCAAAAGTGTACTCCTTCGATTAAAGAAAAATATTTTGATGACACAAATGACACATCGTGTATCAAACGCACAAAAATAAAAGATGAACATACAGACGAATTCATAACCTCCTCCTTTTTGAAGTCGGTTAATAAAATAACTTCAGTGAAATACGTGTGTGTACGTTTTATAGAGAATCGTCTTCAATTTTTTATTTTCTTTTACATCTACTTTCTAAAATGTAACTATATTTTTTTGTAGAAACATCACCGCATTTACATGTTATATGACAATGCTTATGTTTTGATTTTTTTCTATCCAATTATTCCAAAATTCTAATTACCACATTTTACAAATTAGATTAATTAAATTGAAAAAATATTTTCTGTACATATCCCATTATTCACTAAAGGGATATACACAGTCATTGAGAAAAATTAGAAACCTCAGAATGAAAACAAATCATATGGTTAATCGGATTATATAGGTTTAAATATTTTCAAACAATACGCAATATGTGTAGGAGGATATATCAGCTAGTGAAATCGAGTCAGTAACCTTCTACCCTTTATGACATTTCAGCACCTAAATGGAAATGTCCTATTCAAACATTATGTACGATGTTTTTTCAGTTCTTCTCTACCACTTTCCTTGTCATAAAAATATTATCTTACATTATTTTTTTTTTTTATACAAATACATGTTTCAAAAGGTAGCGCGCATATTTGAAATATTTGTAATAGAAAGTATCTCGCATTGAAAACAAAAAAAAAACTTATGGAGAAATTAACATAAGTTATTTTCTTGCACTGTAAATCAATACCGAAATTTATGTACCTACGCAGAATGCCTAAAATAAACTAAGCTGTATTTAGTATACAATAATTATGATTTTTGAATGATTTTTGCGATGGTGGCTTAGTGGTTTTGCATTGGAATAGTGTTGATAGACGTAAGTTATAATCCACCTAACCGTTCCAAATGAGCTGGAACTTTCAACAAAGGAAAAAATCGTAATGAAACCTTGAATCTGTTTATCAATACCAATAGAAGAGAGCCAGTAACTCTAGGTTTTGCATGTTACCACCTTAAACCACATTGTCACTTAACATCAAGTGTAAACACGATCAAAGCTACTAAACTAAATAAAAAAGATTTAGTAAATACTTACAAATTATTTACAACGTCGAAACTAACAAAGATCTATCGATCAACGATTATATTAGAAAAAATCTCTCCATTCTTACAAAACTACCCAAACTAGAACTCCGGTATCTGAATAGTAAAATGGACGTCGTAAATAGGTTGGCGATTACAAATAGTTTTACATTGATATCCGAACAGTGATTGATCACATCAGATATATTTTTAAACGCCGTTCAAACGAGTATGCTTATGCCTTGAGAAGTTTCGTTTAATAGTTCATTAATTTGCTTACATGCGTACATACAACGTAGATAAGTAAATATATATATATCACACCTTTTATTTATAAAAAGTAATGCACTTCCTTTCTTTTGTCTACTAAATTTTACACAAGTTACTTGTACAGGCATTTTTTTAAAATCACCATTTATTTACATAGGCCTTTTACACATTAGTGTATGCCAGCCCTATCGGAGCATACCCAATATATAATAATAAACTATAAAAAGCTTATTATTGCCATGCAAAGTAAAACAACGAAAAACAGATAAATTCAATATTATAACACATAATTAAATACTATTTCTGCATTGACCCCCTTCAGGTAAAAGCGAATATATACCGTTATTAGATATAAAGTACAATAATAATATTAATAATAGACACAAACTAAATAAAATGACATCTTTGCTTAATACTAGTAATAAAGCTTCATAGCATGCTAGCAGAATCGGACGTCGGTTTCGCTATTGCACCATGGAACCATGCCTATATCTAAATAACGTAAGGCCAAAACCAAACAACTTCTAGGCCCCACATTTCTGGTACATTCCACCAACAGTTGCCGAGCGTCTTCGATTTTCTTAAAACCTTTACAATTGGGTGAGATTACTCTTATGTAACCAAATCTGTTAAATGGAACATGATCCAGAGCGAAACCTCAAAGCTGTTTTAATTTGGCCTCGTGTCAGCATATATTTAATTACATAATATTTATATTTACAAAACATAATTTTTTGAAACTGTCTAAACACTGTTCATCTCAGTGTCCTTGACAGGTTTTCGGGGCGAGAAATTATGGTAGCTAATATAATGGCACTAGAGTGAAACGAACCTGGTTTTAAATTATTGAGGTAACGGCTGGCAACAAATTTGAAGAAAATGTTTTTCACGAATCTATTTCTGTTGCTTTACAGCCTAAAAAAAGAGAAATAAAGCGCGAAAGGGACAACTGCAGCCCGGGCTGATTATACCTTTGCAAAATTGACGAAATCATCATTTAGTATTCCCATTGTTAACGCCATCTATTATCGTATATATTATCTTCTTATTCTAAGTTATTTCTTCTCTATATTGTCTACACGCCCCCGCTCTATTTAGTCTATGTATACATTATGCCTTCCTCTTCCTATTCAAAAACGGAACGGCAACACGCAACCGCCGCCGCTGTCTCTCATATGTTTAAAAGTGCACATTAGTTATCAAATTATATAGAACATTCATAAAGTGAAGTGAGGTGGAAAAATAAAATCTGAACCAGCTTAATCGAAGGCTAATAATAAAGGTAAGTTCCGTTTGCTCCTTTCAACACCATCCTTTTAGATATTTCCACACCACCCCTGTTTCGTCAAAACTGGGCCGATTTCCATTATTATTTCATTTGTAAAACAAAAAAGACTGGCATTGACTCTATGTTTCGCTCTTTTTGTTTTTATTTGTCAAATTTGTTTGTTTGATGGACGTAAGAAACGACAGTAAAAAACGATCACTTTTCCCATTTTGGAAAGCTTTAGTTTTTATAATAATTAATTATTTCCTCTTAAACAGTGCTGTTCTGAAAAATGAATACAAAAATGATTTCTTACAAAATTTATGTATTTTGAGTGTAATGTGTGTGAAATTAGTGCATACGCTATTACTGTACTGGATCTAAAAACGTTTTGGTCTTATTATCTTCAATGAAAGTTATAACAATAAGTCATATGTATATTAATATAAAATTGGATTTTTAAAATGTATTATGTTCTTAAGCATGTGACAATATAACTCTATTCAAAACTATAAGGTTTCACAATTATTCACCTACTGGTTTCCTTGATACAAGTTCGCATTAATTGCATAATGCGATTCCAGTTACCGCTTATATTATAGGTATATTTAATGCATTGTACTTGAAGACGTAAAGTGCTACGAACTAAAAGGGATGTAACAACTTATAAAATATCGACAAACGTATATTACAATTATAAGGAAGTCTGGGAATATATTGCGAAATATGTCTACTAATGTTAGTAGAATACTTACAAAATTAATATATTAAGATGGTAATAATTAAAATTAACAGTTTATTAAAACAATTTTGAATTTAAAAAAAACCTCATTCCATATGTATTTTACTCTACAGTTATTAATACCAAGATACTTTTTTATACATCATGAAGTTAGCAGTAGATTATTTTATTTTTATTTAAGATAAAAAATAAAATGTAATAGAAAAATCAAAATCAAAATATCTTTATTCTTTTTAGCACCTTTTTTTTTTTTTTTGACGGGGGGAAATTCTATTTAGCACCTAAGAAGGCGCTTATGAACGTCTAAAACACTACCACCGGTTCGGAAAACAACCCAGTCGAGAAGAGCCAGCAAGAAACTAGATGAAACAGATATTACCAAATTTAGCGTCTATTTTTTTACAATAAGAAATTATACATGTGATAGCGATCCTTATAATCATGTGACGACTGTTGTACCATATAATACAAATATTTTTTTAAATTTTCTCCGAATTTTTATCAAATTTATAATATACATCAAAACAACATATAATTGCAAAGGATAGTTAATTTTGGGAGGAGTTAGATTAGTACTTTTGGCCCTCTCAATCAACTATTATAATTGTTCGAACATAGAAGAAATTAGTATGTGTAATAAAATTGTTTTGAAAACCTCAAAGTTTATCTCAAAATGATCAGATGTTCACAATTATATATTTTACGAGCAATTTATTTTTAAATTTAAATTCATAACAATAATATGAACGCATTTAAATTAGTTTCAATGGAATGTTCACGGAAATATGAAATTATAATTGATCAAATAAATCAAGTCCTCTGAAGCGATATTGTGTAACAGTTGTTCTGAATGTATGTCAACAATGATTGAAATTATGTTTGATTTTTAAATTGTTTTTTTTTTGTTTTGTCTTGCTCATACGTCATATTTCGGATTCGATCAGAGTATAATCGCCTACTTAGCTTTTAGTAGGATTTTTAGTGTCCAGTGACATAACATTATTTCTAAACGAGTTACACCTTTCATCGGTAGCTTCTGTTTTAAGAATATAATTTATCACTATTGCGGTTATTTCTGTGAAGTTTAAAATCCATTTATTTTCCATTGTTTACTTTTTTTATAATAAATTATTTACACCTGCTATCTTATAATATATACGCGTTACATATATTAAATATATATATAATACGACTTATGGATTGTTTAATAATTATACAATTAATGATAAAGCTGTAAAAGAGGTTAATATTAACCGAAAAATATCAAGCATGTATCAAACATTTATAGAATGGGGCTCAAAAAGTACGTAACATTTTGAAACGTTTAAGCCGTTAAAGTTAAAGCCTTTTAGGTGTTTTAGATCTTTTTAGCCACATGACTATACAGTATATTTGAAATGAAAACAAATTGTAGGTACAAACATAGATACTAAAAATACTATTCTAGATATCTTAATTGATACCGTAAAAGCGACAACCGCTTCCGCAGTCGAGCCGTGAAACATCCGATGAAATGAATAAACAATATGTTAATCTCCATAAACACGAAACATAGCAGACATTATTTGTTTATACTTTATTAGCTCAGCGATTTGATCGTAATTTCATGTGATGACGTATTCGAAAATATTAAATAAAAAATCTCTCTCAAAAACTCTCAAAAAATGCTGTCAGAAAATACCTGTTGTTGCTTGTCGACAGACTTTCAAACTTGAGAGTGTAGCTAACATTACCTTCATGATTTCATTGCGATGTTTTTTCTTCACCAGAAGGTCAGACACTTTAAGAAAACAGGATTGGCGAAATCGTATATACCTCAATTGATATTATATGTTATCACTTTTATTTAAAATAATCGATATCAAAATAATATTTACGTCATTTATCTCCTCCCTTTTTGGTGTAAGATAGCAGATATAAATCTCTTAACACCCTCAATTAACTAACAAGCTTTTATAATTTATGTTATAGTGTAAGTTTTAAAACTATATTACGGTATAATTCTTGTCCTCAGCTAAAATACAATCTGGAACTATTTGACCGATTTACATGTTTTAAATCATTATTATATTCTCTGGCTAGTTTTTACTTCACTACATTAAGTGATATATGGGAAAATATATCAACAAAGAAACGAACAATAACACGTTGCCTAGTAATATTTTAGATTACCCAGAAGTCTCTAAACAAAGGCCTGCAAGCTAATAGCAGTCAATGAGGCTTATCAATTTGGTTCGCAATAGCGGGCCCAACGTACTTTGTTTCCGGCCCAGTCGTTAATTTTTTTGGATAATCATAGATATTATAGGATGTTCTATTTACCGATTAGAATCTACATAAGATAACATAAGCTCACCGCCTGTTATACCCGAAGGGTTAGGCTGAGGTGAAATAGCGAACTACACCACCCACATTTCGACGAGCTTTGTTCCGCCCCAGATGTGACAGGGGGCGAGCCCGTCGCCATATCGGGCACAAATTTAAGACTCCGGGATGATACTGAGTAGAAAAACCCAATATCACATGACCCGACGCGGAGATCGAACCCGAGACCTCAGAACGACAGTCGTACCGTAATACAACTGCACCACCGAGGCAGTGTCTAACTACGTACTTAAGTAGATTAATAAACATTTTAATGAAAATGACGCAGTTTTGAAATGACGATTTACTACGATTACATTACTATTACTTTAACCATATATTACCTCATTTGTCAGTCATTCCCGAAATGATAATATGCCCTATATTCAATACTGAATATGTTTAATTCAATTTTTAAAACTATAATGGTATGCCAATCTGATGATAGACATCGATCGTTAGGACTTTCTGAAGCAACAATCTAGTCCGTATGTTAAAAAGTTTATAATTAATAAACTATTCAATTAAGTAGTGCAGTTAATTATTGTGAAAATATAGAAATTGTTACGTGCGAGCGACGCCAAGGATCATAGCTAGTCATTTTCAAATAGCAAAAACCTTGAATACTAATTAGAGAAAATATATTTAGTTTGTGAATTAGATTCCTATATAGATTGTCAATAGTAATTACTATTGGCGCATTGTATATCCGATTTTTTAGTTGGCATTGTTTTTTATAGAGCTTACGTATGTTGAAAAACTCTAGTTTTTGTTTTATTCTGGATAAAGTGTTATTTTATAGTTTAAAACTATCTTAAGATCACGCGAAATCAGATTTGAGTAATATCGGTGTTATTACAAAAAGTTAAACTCCCGTTGACACATGTTTAAAAAGAGTTCAATTACAAAAGAGCTTTTAGGGATTATATTTTCTACAATTTTAATTTTTAGACACTGTTTAGTAAAAAGCGTGATAACGCTAGTATATTTTTGTAATAAGTTCGTATATATTTAAAGTGTTTTGAAAGCGATGAAGTCTTAGCGATAGTGTAGTCGGATATAGCATTGATGGATGTAGGTTTGAATCCATTTATCCTATTCCATATTGTGTCTGTGCCTTCGGAAAAGGAAACTATGCTTAGGCTAAGCCTAAGGCTAAAAGCTTAAGAAAAATCACCATTTTTACGTTTGAAAAACAATCTCCAAGTAAATAAAAGTGTGTTCAGGTTCCATCATTGGGAACCAGTATATTTATTGTTTTTATCATAAAATGCACTGAATCTATATAATATTGAACTATATATACATTTATATTATCTATGAATCTCTAAAGAACAAGTTTCAAGAATATGATATCTAAACTTAGCCCTCCCAATACATCTTCGATAACTTAATGTATATTCGTAAAAATTTAGACAAGCTAGATCTAGTGAATGATCGTCATAATTTTAATATTAGAAGTAAAGACAAGTTGGCCGTCTCGCGCTTTAGGTTAGGTAAATCTAATAAAAGCTCTATAGGTAATAGTATTCGGTTTTACAATAAGATCCCAAGTAACATTACCGATTTACCTGACAATAAGTTCAAGTATTATGTCAAGCAAGTTTTAATCTCAAAAGATTAATACAGGGTGGATCATTACATGAACGATAGTGATGTCTGGAATTAACCCACATCTCTCAGCTTTCGCTAACATTATTAAGACTATGGTTTGTATAGTTTTTATATGAAAAAAATAATTATATGTATTATATTTATTAAAAAAAAAAAGAACCAGATCGAGTTTCTTGCCGGCTATTCTCGACTGGGTTGTTTTCCGAACGGGTGGTAGTGTTTTAGATGTTCATAAGCGCCTTCTTAGGGCCTAAATTGAATAAAGATGTGTTTTTGATTTTTTATTTTATGTATGCATGTATAAAAGTAAAATGGGAGTCCTTTGATGCACCACCACCTGAAAACTACTGAACATATGGGGATGGGGCTACTACCATTTGAAGTGTAGATTAGTATAGGCTATTATTTATCTTTTGGATTCCATCGACCCTTTCTCATTTTGTTTTCTATTTGCTTTTATGTACATTTTTTCAGCTAATAAACATGAACTCCGTTTTCTTCATTCATTTGTTTTTTTAGGTACGCAGTGAAGAATATATGAAACGTGGGTGAAGGTGCGGGGACCAGCTACTATAATATAAATCGTTCGTTGCTAACTTTTCGCAATTGTCTACATTTGGTGAATTATTTTATCCCGTTTTATCATGTTAACGACATTTTATTGATAGCAAACAATAATCCACTGAACAAAACACAAACTAAACCAACCAACTCTCTCGAAAATGTCGGACATTCATTCGCATAATCACATCGCAGGGCGTGGTCTCAGTCGCAGCGTGAATAAATAAAAAACCTGATTGTTTTGGAAAAAAAATTCTTAATACTTTATAGGTTCAATGCTTTGATCACAATCTTTTCTGATGTTTTAAGTGACGAAGTGGTCCAGGATGGTAGTAAACACACTTAGCCTAGAACCACTGGTTCTCAAGCGATGCTGCCGGAACACACTTATTGGTATTGGGCGGCAGGAGATCAAACTTGAGAGTGGTAGCTACACGGGCAGACATTATTAGAAAATACTCTACCACCATGCTAGAGGGTACCCTCGCTATGTTTTCCTTCACCGAAAGCTCAGGCTGATTTTTAAAGTTGGATAGGTGGGCTCGAACTGTAAATTAATAACATGATTTAAAAACGATATTGTAAGAATTTTATAATCTCTATTATACGAACACTATTAGTATTCAACTGTCATATTGTTTTATAAGAATTATACGATAGAATAATTACGAAACGCTATTCGATTCGCTTTCAATCAGGCCGCACGGTATTAGAAACAGACAAAGTTTCCCTCACAGTGCACAATGATCGACCGATGCGACTCGTTAGAGAACCTGAAATGATTAATCACGTATTGTTTTCTACTTCGCTTTTTTTTTTTTGTTATGAATTTGAAAAATTATATAATCATTAATCGTTGACTAGTAGCTATTACTTACTATCAAAATTCACAGAATAGTCGAGTTTTTATATTGTGCATAGAATACTATGTATGTAACATGTAATATGTAATGTCTTCTTTAATGCTTGTTTGAGATAAGTTTTTGAAACAATTGGTACTATCACGTTATTATTTATTTATTTAGTACACTATTTTGAATTTCATATAATAACTATTTAAAATAAAAGCGTGTTAAAGAATCTTATTGCAGATTTGAACCTTCTTATAATGCTTACATTTATCCATGTATCCAATCCAATATCCATGAAACTATTATATTTTACTACAAAGCAACAAAGCTGGTAACAAAACAAAGAAAAAATAGCTTCGACAGAAAACCATGGACATATTATGTTCGCATGCGTAATTTTTATCCAATTATCCAAAGTACATTCTGTGAAATTTATAGTATGGCGTGAAAATAATAGGCATCCTCGTTCAGCCACCAACATTCGTGGATTGCAAAATTAGGTCACTTTGAACACTAGAAATCTAAATATAAGTTAGTTTCTCTTAATATATGATATTCGAGTAAAATAGGTGTAAAAGTACGCTAAATTTTGTTGGAATTGTTCAAACACTCGAAAAGGGACGCTGAAGTGTCCGCGATGATAGGACTATAGAGAAATTATTTTAATTAATTAATTAATATTTCATTCAACAGAGAGCCTCCATTAAGTAAATACGTGATAAAACATAAATAGCTATGAATTATTATCAACGAAGACATTTTTATTTATAGACTTTTTAATTTCTTATGCATTCTTTTGACGGAAAACAAATATGATAAAATTGTTCTTGGAGACGCTGTTGGTGTGAAATAATTGAGTATTTTTGTTTTTATTTAATTTAATAATACATTTTTATTTTGGAAAAAATTCAAATTTACTTAAACAATATGGTATCGAAATTTTTGTATTGTTTTTTATTAATAACTAGCTGCTCTCCGTAGTTTTACCCGCGTAGTTACCCTGTCCAGTGGGATTTTTGGAATAAAAACTGGTTGAAAAGATTTATTTAAATTTAGAAAATATTCATTTAAATAATACAAGTGTATTAGATAAATAAATAGATATTTAAGCCAATAACGACTAATTAGCATAAATAATGATATTTATAACAAATTTACAAGGCGAAGGTGACTAGGCAAACCAGTAAAATTTGTAAAGATCGAGGACGGTTTGGAGAATGGTCAGGTCAAAATTTACCGAAGATAATGTATGAAAGTGGAAGAAACGAAAGACTTGTACCAGGATAGTAGCAGGTGGAAGGATGTTGTAGTCTCTGTCTACCCTAATGCGAGAGTGGCTTGACGTTATGTATATCTGTGTGTTTATGTGGGTAAACTGCGATACGGGGATTCGCGGCACAGATCACACGGATGAACAGCACAAAATTTGTTGCCAACTCATCTCGTATGGCGCTGGGTTTAATCTTGAAAGTACGCATATACAAAATTGTAGGAACATAGGTTCTGTAAGGGTCTTTGTTTTCTTTTTATCATTGCTTGGTTTAATGGGTTGAGTTAGGATGAATTCCGTGGAATATGTATGCAGGTTCGTTCCTAGGTTTGTAAAATTGGGATTCCCTAATGCTTGTTACCCTTTTCCAGCTGGATGCTCTTGTCACAAAGTTTACGTAGCGTTAGCACCAGTTCGGTAAAAATATAATCGTCTTTTCTTTTATATTTCAATACACCTTTATACTCGTAATTATTAAAACATACATTTTAAAAGTATTGCACTTTGTAATTCCACGTTTTATAAGAAATATTTGCGTAAATCTTATAAAACCGGGTTGGATATCCGATACACAGCGTACCAGGTTATAAACCCGGTTAAGAGCAATGTAAGCCGATCTTTATTCAGCGAAATGCCCAATTAAACCGGATAAGAGCATCGTAACGCCCGGTTTCTCGCAGCGATGACAGTTAAACGGCTGTTATATGAAGCTAAATCGTGTTTATTTGTATTGTTTCTTTATTTTTATATAGAAAATCAACTTTTTTTACTCTTGTCTTAAGGTAAACCAGTTTAAACTGGTTGTATGCAATCATATCCTTATTAAACCATAAATCAATAACCGAATGTAATATACTAAGAACATTGTGGGTCCGGTAGGCCCTTAGTATTATAATGTGACTACAAAATATTGATTGTTGTTTCATTTGTTGCAATCATGTGTAATCGCATTCAGACATTATCCCTAATTAAATTCTAATTTACTCTGTGATAGAAATTAAAAAATGTACCTAAATGAAATGTTATATTAAGCGTACATGCTTAAATTTTATAACAAAAAGGAAATAAATTAATATAAGTGTCAAATTCGTTGAAATATGCATGCATGCAATATATCTTAACTGATATACTGTATAATAATGTCAACAGTATAAATTTTGTCATAATGTCCTTTAATATTATTTGTTTTACAGTTACAAAATGACCGATATTATATATATATATATATATATATATATATATATATATATATATATATATATATATATATATATATATATATATATATATATATATATATATATATATATATATATATATATTACATTACATATATTATATATATTACATTACATATATTAGTTTATGGTAAAATATCATTTTAAAACTCAAGCGTCTGTTGCATAAAAATATTATACCAAGTGAGATTGCTTTACTTTACTGGCTTTTGATTACACACCTAACTCAGTTAAATATTTGCAAACCAAAAGTTTTAAAGTCGGTTAACTGAATTGCTTCAGGGTAATAAAATTGAAAATTAAACAACAAATAATAATTATCGAAGTTTTTAACATCAATTTTATTTTTTAAATGAATATTATTAGAAATAAACAGATTTTATATTTACTCATAATAAATGCATTTTATTTTTAAATTGCAACTATATTATAATACGCACAATATTTATATTGAAATATTTAATAGTCAATTTTTTATATTTATTCCTGAGTAAAACCTTAATACCAAACGTGAAGGCATCTGAAAGTTAAATAAACACCCAGCGTAAACATTCAGATCCTTTACATTTTTATTAATATAATGAATAAATTGAAAAATAGTCTTTTTTGCAATATATTTTTGCATTACAATACTGATAATATTTTTATAAGTCTGTGTAATAAAATTGAATAGTAATTTGGAAAATAATATAATACATAGTAACTTAATTATTATTACAGGAAATAACCTAGTCCAAACAGAGTACGAGACAAATATCTAACATTCAATTATCACTCATGAAATGTAAAATATTGAAGTGTAAATCGGTTTGAAGTTATATTACATATTAGACAACTCAATTAATCTAATAAATTTAATACTGTAAATTTACCATAACATCAACGCACCACTTAGTTAGCCTTAGAAAATATCATTAGCCATTTTCATAAAGATTAAAGAGAGACGACTTTTTAAACACAATAATAATACAGTATCCTGATTAGTTAACCAGTTCTTGTGACAATTCTAAACAATTAACATTGAAATGGTCGGATTACGCGCAGTCATGACAGATTTCGGTAGATCTTTCCCTCCTACTGGTATTATCGTCCTCCAAGCCGGGCTCATTATTAATTTCCTCACTATCCCGGCCGAGTCTTATGAAGTGGTTACGTGCTCTGAGCTTCCGTTGAGGGTAAGTGCCTTCGGATTCAATATTCTGTCCGTTCCCGATCTTCTCTTCCTCTCCTGACCTGCCGAATCTGATGAAGCTGGGGTCTCGGCCGAATCGCACGAAGCTGGGTGATTTTTTCGAGACCGGGATTTCGTAGTCTTCGTCGTATGATCTGAGAAGTTGGAGGAGCTCGTCAGCGGAGAGGGAGAGGGGTTCTGATCTACCGAAACGTAAGAAGCTGTTGCCGCGGCGTGTCGGACGTTGGAACATCTCACGCAGGTCGGCGGCTGACGGTTCAGGAGGGTATGACCTTCCGAATCTATAAAGAATAGATTAATATTTAGACTCTGGTCAATGTGTTTTAATTTTATTACGCACGAAAAGCAGCACGTTACTCTGACTAGCCGTTGCTAGGTTAACGTATCCAAAATTTTCAAGTACTAGGTTATAAATGTATCGAAAGATAGTATCATGAAATTGTTTATGGTACTTTAAGGTCTAAAACCTGAACGTAAATGGGGATCGAGAATTTGCAAAAAAAAAAAAAACATCACGTGATATATGAAATACTCCTAATTGCAAACATAACTTCGTTTGTTTTTTACGACAGGTGTTGTAACAATCACGCATGGCGTTAAGTTTCAATAAGCCAATAGTTTGAGACTAAAAAGAAAATACTAGCTGCAAAGAAGGCGAAGATGATAAATTTACAACATGTATTAGCCAAACTAATAGCATATATAGTATTGTCTTCGTCGAAATAATCGTACTCTCATCAAGATTTTTTAAATTTAATTGAAACTGCATGACTCAATTGTAAGTATGCTCTGTAAGCGTTTCCATGTTTAGTCATTCAATTCTAGTACAAACATTTACGCGATGTTTCTCACTAGAAAACTTGTTATGAATATTTTTTTATACTCAATTAGTTACCTTATCATACTCCGATCTATAGCGCTCCTGCGCCGCGCTTCGAGATCTGGTGACCGTCTCACTGGCATTGCAACTGCACCGACGACCAGACATATTACGGCAAGTATCGCCATACTAAAGGAGCGGCTCATGATATATATCTGAAAGCAAAGACTTTGGTTTAAGATCTTTATTCTCTATACTGAATAGCTGATGTATAAGTATTTGATATCCAGATAAATAACTGACAATCTAACTAAATCTAAATCTAATCTTCTTTGTTTTAACCTCTTTATTTTTAACCTTCTAACCTCAGATATTTATTTATTTTAAACTTTTGCAAACACTTGAATACAACGCCAGACTTTATACCCTAGGCATTTTCTACCAGTCAACGTTATGGTGGTGAAGAAATATAACTAAATACATATTAATAATATCTGTATTATTAATACTATTAATAATAATAATAATAACGAACCTATTGACATCTTACTCATAAAAATCGGATGAACAGTTTACGTGCTACGGAGGGACATACGTAAATACAAATAAATATACTGTTAAAATCATACCCCTCCCTTTTTGGCTTCGCCGCAGTTTTGTAAAATGGGATTGTAATTAATTGTATTATTTTTTATTTTATTTTAGGATAAATAAAGACTAGACATTCTTAAGATTAATCTCGTTGGTAAATGCTTATACATTTGAAATACCTTCTCATAATAAAACTCCCTTTACTGCGAACAGTATACTGTCTCTAAGGACAAATGACTGCTCGATTGTTGTTTATTATGACACAAAGTCACGGTATCTTTATACTGCCCAGTAGTTTCCGTTTGCGAGAGAAATAAAACATGTCATTTTCTACATAATAAGAGTAACTTTCTCTTAAATATCAATTTGTTAGATGCTTCTTAATATATTTTTTTTACTGTAAAAGCAAAAACAAAACTAACTAATAAGTATCTTTTATAGTTGTCAGTCGGTAAATGTGATTTATAAACACTAAGTTTATAATTATAACTTTGTGAGTTGTAAAACTGTTTTCTATCTATATGGTGTTCACATTTTTTGTTTATTATCTTCATGTAGTTATTCTATCGCATGATCCGCCCTTCCCCGGAATTGGATATGGGTTCCTACTTTTTTTATTTCCGGTATAATCAGTAAACTTAGTTTCACGGTTTTCAAATTATTCATTACTAATCACTGTAAATTTTCTTAAATTTAATAAATAATAAAACAAATATGTGATTTGTTTGTAATTTATTGTGCCGTGTATACATTTATATGTGTTTAGTATTCAGTTGTTATATTGACGTTACAATCCGTAATTACAATTTTGTTTGTTAGTGTCATACGATTCTGATGGCTCGCAGTTTGTTTTACTGCCTGGATAAAAATGTTTTGTTTTTTAATAAATTAAGTGAATGGGTTATATATATACGTGCACTAATAGAAAACATATTTAGAAAGACTTATATACCTTCTACACTATGTAAGGAACTACATTCATCTATACTAATAAATTAAATAAAAAACTGTTTGTAATGTTAAAATTATTTTTATTCCTAAATAAGTGTGAATACTAACTACTAACCACGTACAAACCTATACCAAAAATACATTTTTTTAAGTTTTTGTCTGTTTGTCATTTTGTTCCGGGTAATCTACAGAATGGCTGGACGGATATTGACGGGCTTTTTTTGGTAAATAACTGAATCTACTCCGTGTAACTTAGGGTAGTTTTAATTTTCGAAAATAATTAGATTTCCGCGTAAAAAAATTAGAAATCATAAAAAATTAAATAAAATCCGATTCAATGCATAGTTTTGCGGGCAAGTGAATTAAGTGAACGAAGATTTTATGAGAAATTTTTTAACTAAAGTAACAGGGATAAACTCTAGTACTATTTTTTTGAGTAAATAATTAGGTAAAACACTTCAAACGGATTGAAGAACATATGATACGCAAGCGCAGGCGCGAGCACACAGCTAGTTACTGTGTAAATGTGAAATTAGTTTTGAACAGGAAACGGGAGTTCCATGTTATCATAAAACTTCCCAGAACGTTTTATTAAGGTAAAAAAACTTTACTGTTACATATTCTATGTTTAAGTTTACCTGTTTATCTGTACTATTATTTAATGAAACATTGACGAAAGGAAATTTTAATGCGTAGCCTATTTCAGAAGAGAAAAAATAACTACTTTTATCACTACGAATATAGCACACTTCACTATCTAATATCCCGAAGGTTCAAAAATATAAATGTGATTATTCCTTCACTTTAGACAATAATATTTTTTTATATTTTTGTCAACGTTTATATGTATTATTATATGTAAAAAAAAAGAATGAAGTTAATACTACTTGCAATTGTAGTATGTTAAATTACATAGAAATATGATAAACTGAATATAATTAATAAAAATAATTTACTTAAAGTTACGGTTGTACAAATCCAAATAGGACTTAAAATAATATTAGATAAAATAATTACTGCATATTTACGTGAGGTATTTTGAAATTTATAAAACAAAAATTGTTTAATTCTTGAACTATGACACTATAGACGATATATGGGAAAATTTAACAAAAAAGCAACGAATGTCTGATGAGTAAGTCTTTCCGTTAATATCTCGAAAAAACTACCGATTTACATGATTCTTTTTGCAAATTATTTTTTGTTTCTGGCCATTTTTTATATATTATTTGTTTGAAAAAATGCAATTAATACCTTATTTAATTACATACATAACGAGTTTCTTTGTTACAAATTACGTAAAATCCAGACTAATCCGTTACTAATGTCATGACGGTTGACTGGGCTTGCGTCAGGTGAAATTTGACAAATCTCCACCAAGCCTCTTTGGTTTCAGGTACGTGTGACAAAAGCAAACGTTAAATCACACACCAAGTTTTATTTGGTAATGATTTAAATAAAATATACTTAATTTAAATATAGACGGTTATAGGGGAAGGGGACGACCAAAGAAAAGTTGGATGGATTGTGTGAAAAAAGATATGCTTAGAAAGAGAGTGAATGGATATGATCTCAAATAGAGTTGAATGGAAGAAGAAGACATGTTGCTCCGACCCGAAATAAACTTGGTATACGAGATACTATGATGCAATCGTTGTGCTGTTTTTAACCTGAAACTTGCTTTCGAATATAAGCGTCAATATTTGGAATATTAAAAATGAGAAATAATACCCAGTAAAAGAGAAAGAGACAAAAATAATAAGCACCTGATACTTGCGTGTGATCTTTTATCAATCGCACACACCTTTAGCCACTTCTTCGCAAAAATTAAGAGTATTTGACAGGGGAGTGCATCTGTCATATATCCCTAATCTTGCACCATTAGATTTTCATCTTTTTCTGTCTTTTCAAAATTCTTTAGGCAATGTCAGGTTAACATCAAGGGGGGACTGGCAAAAACTACTTGTCACGTTTTTTGATCAAAAGCCCCAACATTTCTACAGCAACGCGATCGTGGCACTACCTACAAGATGGCAGAAAGTCATCGAACAAAAAGGCACATATATAATGTAAATAAACTTTTTCCCAACCTAATATTAAGCTATATATACTGCAAGATAAAGAAGTTAAAACATGAACTACTCCATGGCAAAACAAAATTGCGTATAGAACTCTTTTTATAGAATAGTATGTCTTAATAAATGTCCTAATGAAAAATTAGTCATAAAATACACAACTACTAATAATCATTAATAATAAAAAAAATGACATGATAAAATATTATAATTTAAATAGTAGAACAAATGTTATGCGTAGCTTAAGTAGATCACAAGGACATCGAGACAGACGCCATGGCGCCGTCGGATGGACATAGCGACGCATTGCGTCATAACACCTCTATGAACATTAAAGATTTCAACTTTCATAATATTTTCGCTATAAAACACATAAAAAATGTTATTTAATAACTTACGATCAGGTAAGTAAATCGCAGAAGTCACAGAATAATAATCATAACTGTAATGTTCTTGAAATGTCATTTATATTGTAGTTTAAATAGTTGTTCCTTTTAATCAAACATTTTAAAAGAGCATATTCTTTCTCATGCAATACGTACTTCCGCCTTTAATATTCAAAATTGTGACGTGAATATCCTAAAGATCATCGCGTGACGCGTCCTTTAGGTAACTAAATGTCACTTGAAAATCCTATGCCTATATTATATTCAATCTTTTTAGCATTAGAACTCTTCATCATCAATTCTGCTCCCAATTTGTAGTCATTTGGGATCGATGTTTTCTTCTTCTTTCATACATATATCCGTATATACCTATCATTCACGCCTTTTGGTTTCACTCACATAGTCCATACATCTTTTCTTTGGCCGTCCTCTCCCTCTCCATTCTTCATTATTATAACAAGACAGACAGACATCAAGATTTTTTGTCATATGTGTTGCGTCTCTTTTCAAATCATGCCCATATTTTATGAGCCACTATAATCTTTAATGTAATATTGAAAATACTAATTAAATAAATAAAAATGTAGTTATGATGGCAACATTTGTTTATTTGTTCCTGGTTACATATATTTAATACCTCGTATGAGAGAAGTCCCGTCTCGCTCGCACTCTGCATGTTTCTGATTGACCACCGTAGTTACTGTAAGCCCTACGACTAACGAAGGGATCTTTTAGAGTATAAGTCTCACTGTACATCCTCAATATTAATCATAAGAATCAAATAATTAATCATAAGAATCAATTAACCAATAATCAAATAAGAATCAGTTAATAAATAACTTTCAACGTGTACCACGACTTTCCCTCCAGTCATCCTTCATCTGGCTAGCAGCAACAAAAACAACATGTTTCTTATGTTGTGAAATGCCATTTGGCTAAATATTTTACGATCGGTCGCCTGGCTGTTCGTCAACCTTTTAAGGCGCTCCTAATTATAACGTACTGCATGCTTAGCACACATGTGTTCTTGTGTACAATAAGATATTACGGTTTCTTTTATTTATTTACTTTATCTACATCTGCTTTTGAATAAATGACTACCATTGCATTCCGTACAATAGCTTTATATTTTATTGAAATTATAATGTGATTATAGGAGGCGATGATGGTGCAGTGGGTAGTGCGGCCGTATTCCGCATCGATGGACGCGGGTTCGTGCCCACCCCATCAACTCTAAAATTCCCTGAGCTTTCAGTGAAGGAAAATATCTTGAGGAAACCATAGCATGGTTGTAGGATATTTTGTAATAATGTTCGCCTGGGTAATTACCACTCTCAAATTTGAAAACCTGTCGCCAAATATCAGTTGGTGTGTTCCAGCAGTATCACTTGAGAACTATTACCTCTAGGCTTAGTGTGTTTACTATCTTGAAACACATCGTCACTTAACATCAGATGAGATTATGGACAAAGCACTGCCTATACCGTGTAAAAAAATACAGGTTATAATTTAATGTGTCACTGTTATTTTTGTTAGTTTGTTAATAAACATTGTTAATTAACATTATGAAAATATTACGAATACAATATAATAACTCAGTTTACGTGACTTCATCAATTCTATAAAACAAATGTGTTATAATTCAAAGGCATATTCTACGATAAAATCTCAACAACGCAAGTCTATGAGGTAAGGTTGACTTTGAACAATGTAGGAACATTAATTGGAACCGATAATTTCATAGAGAGGCTTCTTGTGGCATCGAGAAGCTAAAATATATGCACACGATATATGTGTATATTTTTAGTTCAACATAAATCATAATTAATTGTAGGTGTAAATTAAAGTAATTTTAAAACATTTTTAGGTAAGTTATCATTTTTTAGTCAAACGACATTTCTACCTTTATGAAAGAAAATATATTTTTCATAAATTCAAGCACTTGCCTGTTAAATTTTGCAATGAATTGGATTTTGTTAATTTTTTACGCGAAGCCTTAATTGTTTTCTAAAATTAAAAGTACCCTAAGTTACCCAGAGTAATTTCAGCTTTCTACCAAAAAAAAGTCCCGTCAAAATCCGTCCAGCCGTTCCGAAGATTACCCGGAACAAACAGAGAGGCAAACAGACTGACAAATATTTTAAAAAATGCACTTCTTGTTTAGGTTTCGTGTGTATAGATTAATATCTATTTACTAAAAAAAATTGTAATACAAACAGACACTTCAATTGTATTTATTAGTATATGTACATACGCGAAAAAACATCGAGAAAAAGTTGTATGGAATTTCTGTGTATAACACACGTTACATTCATAAACAAACCTGTCTGTCGCCTCATCAGTTTTTTAGAACAGCCAGTATAATATTTAACAGTTTTATATACGGGTGTAGTTACGTGGTAACTGTTATCCTAGAAAGAGATTTTTGATCAATTACTTTTAAATTCTAATATGAAACATTTTTCATACTTTATCTATACATATAATAAAAATGTAACGGATCGCTGTCTGTACATGGAAGATATATAAGAAAAAATATTATTAGGACCTTTATAAACGTAAATAGCACCCAAAACAATGATTCTTGAAATTTTTGTCTTTTTGTCTGTTTGTCTGTGCGTTTGTGCACGCTAATCTCAGAAACGGCTTATCCGATATAGATGTAGTTTTCACTAATATATTGTAGTAAGCTTCACATAACATTTAGTGTTTGTTTTATGTCAATCGGTACATAAATAAAAAAGTTATGTCAATTTAAAGAATCGCGTCGAACATTTATTCTATCTAAATTCTTTCTCTGTTCAGATGCATTGACTGAAACTTTGCTAAACTCCATAGTAATGGTCTATATAAAAGTATGATTATATAATAATAAGTTGTGGATGTGGATGTAAGTATTAGTTGTTTTTCGCACGGTCAGCTTTATGTGGCTTTGTCACATGTTAATAATCCTAGCAGCCTGTATGCTATGTTCCCCAATGGCTATACGATGTAACGACGGTGATTATAATCCAAAATAAACCAAAAGATACATCCAAAAAATGCTGCCCAAAGTCACTATTCCACGCGGACGAAGTTGTGGGCACAGCTAGTAGTAAAAATAAAATTGCATTATTGCAATATTTTAGTAACATAAATTAATTATTGTAATGAGAAACAAAATTTAAAATTTTTCTTTACCCACAAAAACTACAAAAAAAAAACACATTTTAAAGCTTATTAATATAAATAACAATTTGTCAGTTAATTAATTTGATCTATTTATTGCTACAAAAAAAAAAGAAATCAATTTAGAGGCCATTTCCGGAAGAGGTCATATATTTCCATTTTATTGCATGTTTTCTCTTGTCTGCAACATAATATGCAAAAATAGTTCCCGTAATAAATTGACATTGTACGACTACTGAGAGCAAACAATACAGTAATATACAAAACCATGGTTAGAATTTATTACCCATTAAATGATTTAAAAAAAAATAGACTACGATTTTTGAAGCATGTAAATCGTTCTTGGTATAATACGTTCTGCTTTGACATCGATATAACAAAATCGCCTGCGGGAACTGAATCGGGCACGAGAATACATTTGTACTGAAAATATTATCTATATTTTTAGCGTATACTGTATATGCAATTCAGATATGAATTTTGTATTTAATTTAAGGTAGCAGCTGTATATGTTAGCTCAATATAAACGTTTTAAAAAATATTTTGAGTTTTTTTTTTATGTGAAACATCTAGTGACGCATTTCGGCAGCTAAGAGAATCGCATACCATGACGATGGCGGAAGATCCGTGACGACGATTTTTTTTAAATTTAAGTAAATTAGTTTTATTCTTATTTGTTGGATAACTGAGGATATGTGTAATTGTTAGCTTTCCTCACATTAACATTACTTGACAAATTAGTGGCCTGTATGTCTCATTTTCCACTGAAATTGATTTGATATTATCATTTGGAACTAAAAACGAACCCTATACAATCTCATATATACATAATATTCATAATTATTACTTTGTTATGAAAGTTTGCAATAAACATAATAATTTATATGTCAAAAATATTTAATAGAATCTTATGATATAAACGATGTTTCAATAGAATTTATGAGCGATATTTCCTTTTAAACTCTATCGGATGCTATGAACGTTATTGAAATAGACAGGGGAGCATAATGCACAATATAAATGCAATGGCTTGTTTCAAGTTGAATGAGGATGAATAGGGTTGTCGGGACTACTTCCCTCTCGTCTCGTACAAAGCGACGTCGACCTGGCGACTTCTTAAAACTTTTTATTTATCGAAAGGTTATACTTAGATTAACTTTCTTTTTTTTATAAAATAAAACATATACTGCGGACTCTGGGTTCACACCTTTTTTATGTTGGAGGTTTAATTCGACTTGCGTCAGAAAAAAATACCTATAATATTTCATGCAGCTATGCACCTTCTTTCATAATTAATTAATTGAGCGTAAATCTACTTATATTTTACATCTGAACTAAGACTATATATTAAATAATTGTCTAATAAATATATATATTAAGTAAGTGTTGTTAACTTTATAGTTCTAATGTGCTATGTCTGCAACTTTGCCCGCATTTCATAAATTCTTTACTGCGTAATATAACTTTGAAGTAATCATTGGAAAAATAATGTTTTTATGCTGCTGTCCAATGAATCGTATTTGGTTCACAGTTTAAATAAAAATCTCACAGAACCCTCAATATTATTCTAAAATTAGTTTTGGTTCTAAGAGAAACTGACAACTGAATCGGATTTTATTCACAACTTCATGTGTTAACATTTTTTTTACACAGATCCCAATTTTTTTCGAAAAAGAAAGTATCTAAGTTACACGAAATATGTCCTGTAAGAGTCCCGGAAAAATCGGTCCAGTAATTCCGGAGATTAGCCGGAACTAACAGATAAAATAAAAAAGCGTTTTTGGTATATGTACCGTATATACATTGATATGTGTTTATTAAAAAATGTTGTTATTTTAATATTACAAACAGAGCCTTGAATTTTATTTATTGGTATAGATTAGATATTTAAATTCAATTCCAAATATAGATAAAGGTATTTGTTTTTTTTTTTTTCTTATTAATATTGACTTTTTTTTACACGGTATAGGCTCAGTGCTTTGATTACAATCTCACCTAATGTTAAGCGACGATGAGGTCCAGGATGGTAAACAAATCAAGCCTAGATACTGGTTCTTGAGTAGTGCTGCCGGAACATACCTATTGGTATTTGGCGACAGATTTTCGAACTTGAGGGTGATAGCTAACCAGGTGTGCATTGCTTGACTCTGATCCTTCAAATACAATAGATAAGGGTAGTGCGTAAATGCATTCACACCCTCAAAAAAAAAAAAAAAAAGCATTGCTAGAAAAATGCCCTGCCACCATAATATACTACCACCTTACGATGTTTTCCTTCACTAAAAGGTCAGGCTGATTTTAGGGTTCGATAGGTGGGTTTAAACCCGCGTCCACTAACGCGGAATCCGGCCGCACTATCCATTGCGCCATCATCGCTTCAAAACATATTTTACAAACGAAACTAAACAGAAATTTTGAGGTACAAAACCATTACAAAAATGCTAACATTTTCGCTTACGTAAAAAGTATCAAATATATATCCGTCGTGAATCTTAACTATTATAGATAATAAAACGGTGTCTAGATGTCACGAATTTATTACCACAAGCCATAGAAGTGACTTAGGGTTGTCAGGTAAGGAAATTTGTAGGAAATTGTTGTGAGAGTAATAGTTTTGGCAAATGTTTTAGTATCGTCAGAATACAATTTTAAAAATATTATGTATATCTACGTTGGGTAATATTGTCCTGAATAAACATCTCCTTGTTATAGTACGAATAATATATTACAGTTATGTTACGCGAATTTATTCTCTTCTATAAATAAATAGGCGGAGATAAAATAGTTAAGGGCACAGTTCTTATCTATTTATTAAGAAAGTGTCCTAGTTTCCAATAGAATAAAATTGAAAACATGTTTTTTCCATAATGCTTGATTGATTCAACCGAAATACACTGTACACTGCTGGATATATGTCTCCCCAAAAAAAGGCAAATTGCCATAATCGCCGCAGGCGGTTTGGCGATCGCAGTCAGATCTTTGTGTTCAGAAGATGCTGATGCCCGGTTTTATCCCTTAGTCAGCATTAATGACACCCACGGGAATATATGGGGTAGTATTATTCTTAGTCGCACCACACATTAATAATGGTTAATTATAATAATGGTTATGATCAAAATTTGAACTATCGAGCGAACACTAGTACACTTTCAAGTTGATCATTATTTAAAAGAGATCTACTTTTAATCCTTACATTATATAAAAGGCAACATTTGTCAGTCTATTCGTAAATTGGCTTATAACTAGAGGATTACTAAACCGATTTTTTCAACTCTCTTTTGAAACTTACATGTCCAAATGATGTAGATAAAAGTAAAATTAGTAAAAAAGAATCTACCACTAAGCACAATCTGGTAATATTTAATTAAATAATTGAATATATAAAAAACGTACGATGCTGTGAATAATTTTCAAGAATAGAAAGATAATAATAAATTCGGATTTATTTGAAACTTATGATTTTTTTTTTAACTTGGCACACTGATATCAGCGACTTTAACGATTCGGTTATACGGTTTTGATAGTTTCCTTTGTTTTATAGATGGTTAAGATTTTTATTGACGAACTTTTTCACATAAATATAGTGAAGCACAATAAACTGTTCTGTTGGAAATTGATATATCGACAATATTTTAAGGGAAAGAACTTTGTAAATCGGTTATATTACACATACCTTTCTTTTATCAGGTGTTTCATTAAATTGATTTGTGTTGTATAATAACTTTTATATACTTTATATCTATACTAACAAATAAAATTGAAGTGTCTGTTTGTAAAGTCAAAACATTTTTTTATTAAATAGACGTGAATGTATATACGATATCTGTACCAAAAATACAAATTTTGAAATTTTTATTTGTTTGGATTAGGTAATCTCCGGAACGGCTGGACCGATTTTGAAGGGACTTTTATTTGTTTATTTTATTTGTTACTCCGGTTAACTTTGAGTTCTTAAGATTTTCTTGAGTTTTAAAATTTGAATAAAATCCGATACACAGTTTTACACAATGCACATTTTTACGAGCAAGTACTATAATTTATAAGAAATATTTTTACTTTATCTTAGTACTAAAAATATTTTAGGAAAATAATTAGGTTTCCTTATAATAAATTGAAACTCAGTGAAGAATATATGAAACGAGGGCGCAGTTGCGAGCACACAGCTATATTTCGTATTAGTACGCCGATTTCGGCTACAGTGATTGGATCCTCTCTAAAGGCGATTAAAGCGATGATAGGTCAGTGGTTCAGTCAGTGGTCATAGTCTATATGCCCGTCCATGGACGTAGATTCGAATCCAACTATCTTATTTTATAAAGAGCTAGAGTTTTCGGTGAAAAAACAGCCCGTAGTTGTAGGAATTTTAATAACATCCTCCTGGTTGGCTACCATCTTTAAGTTTGTAAAACCTGTCGCTATGTACGTGTGTGTTTCAGCTGCATTACTTGAGTGCCAGTATCTCTACATTAAGTGTGCTCACTATCTGGAATCCATTGTCGATTAACATCAGATTAGATTGTGGTCAAGGCGTTGGCCCTTTACTGTACATAAAACTGTAGTTTTACTATAACTAGTGCAGTATTGTAAGACCAGGGCGGAAATTCGACCTAAAAAAAACTATCATTTGTTTAATTTTATTAATAACAATAAATGTTACCAACACTTAATTAAAAAAAAAACAAACAAAATCGGTTGATACAAAGAGGAGAAAATTGTCTTGAAATGTTTTATCGCTATGAATCATGCAGAATTATAGATACACAATACGGCCGGTTTCATTATGCGATCTCAATCTGTTTTTATAGAAATTTCAATACTTTTTGCTTAGTCAGACCAGTGTCACTGATCAGTCACAAAAACCGATATATTTTTGATTTTATTTCAATCTTAACTTTTACGATTCTATATTGAAACACGCCGTTAGATATAATTTTAAATTCTTTGATTCCTTTTCATCGATATGTATTTTAGTTTAAAAATATATTGTTAAATAAAAATTTTACTTTATCCGTTAAGGACAATAATATGTATGAATTTTTCAATACTTTTTTTTATACGATATAGGTTCAGTGCTTTGACTATCTCATCCGATGTTAAGTGACGTTTTGGTCTAAGATGGTAAACACTAAACCTAGGTACTGGTTCTCAAGTGATACTGCCGGAACACACCTATTGGTTTCAGCGACTGGTTTTCAAACTTGAGGATGGTAGCTACCAGGTGGGCATCATTAGAAAACGCCCTACCACCATGATATGGTTTCACGCTGTTTTCCTTTACCGAAAGATAAGGCCGATTTTAGTGTCGGATAAGTGGGATCGAACCCGCGTCAATTGATGCGGAATCCGGCCGCACTATTTACTGCGCCTTTATTGCTTCAAAAATACTTTCAAGTTTCGAATAACGTCAATACATCCATCTATTCGACCGAAAGATGTCTAATGCTGGACATAGGTCTCCACCAAAGATCCCCACGTCAACCGGTTTTGCGCAACCAGCATCCAGTGAATTTTCGCAAACTTCAATGGTCGCTGGTCTGCTTTGTGCGGTGCCAACCCAGGCTACGCCTTTCGGTGCGTGGTAGCCATTCGAGAACCCATTGGCCCCATCGGCCCAATAACGTAAATAAACTCTTTATAAAAATAATCTTCAAATATTCTCTTAAATTTATTTATGAATACATCGGGATAAAGACACAGTACGAAAAAACATCGTCAAAACACATTATGAGAAGACTGTACAAATCCGATTAATTTGATTACTTGTACGGTTCGTTCAATAACTGAGCTGCGGCATCGGTATGTTTAGAAATACAATTATATTAAGAAGCTTACAAAATGTGTATGTATTAGTTGATGTTTTTTTCATATTTCTACTTTACAAAGTAACCACAATAAATCATCATCTCCCAGCCCTTATTCCATTTTTATTTGGGATCGGCGCAACATGTCTTCCTCGTCTATTCATCTCTATTTAAAGTCATACCTACATTCACTCTCTTTCTAAACAAATCATCTTTCACACAATCCATGCTTGTTTTCATTGGTCTGGCTGTTCCCCTATACTCGACCACATTCATATCCAATACCTTTCATAAAATCAAAATCAAAATCAAAATTTATTTATTCAATTTAGGCCCTAAGAAGGCGCTTATGAACGTCTAAAACACTACCACCGGTTCGGAAAACAACCCAGTCGAGAAGAGCCGGCAAGAAACTCGATCTGGTTCTTTTTTTTTCATAAATATAATATATATAATTTTTTTTGTCATATAAAAAAAAAACTATACAAATCGTAGTTTTAATAATGTTAGTGGAAGCACAGAGATGTGGGTTATTTCCAGACATCACTATCGTTCACGTAATGAATCACCCTGTAATAACCTTTTGAGATTAAAACTTGCTTGACATAATACTTGAACTTATTGTCAGGTAAATCGGTAATGTTACTTGGGATCTTATTGTAAAACCGAATACTATTACCTATAAAGCTTTTATTACACTTACTTAACCTAAAGCGTGGGACGGCCAACTTGTCTTTACTTCTAATATTAAAATTATGACGATCATTCACTAGATCTAGCTTGTCTAAATTTTTACGAATATGCATTAAGTTATCGAAGATGTATTGGGAGGGCAAAGTTAGGATATCATATTCTTGAAACTTGTTCTTTAGAGATTCGCGAGGTCCCATATTATATATTGCTTACAACATCTTCTCTGTGCATTACATGCCCATACCAAGAAAATCGCCTGCTCCTTACCTTCTCTGTCACTGAAACTTCCTCTAACGTATTCATTCTTAATCCTGTCCATACTTGTTACCCCACACATCCATCTCAACATTATCATCTCGGTAACATGCAGTCTCCTTTCCTCCATCACCTTTATGGGTCAAAATGTTGATCCACACTAGACGACAGGCCGGATCATGCTTTTGTATATCTTACCCTTTAATTTAAGGGGTGTTCAGGCCACATCATTTGATCTGTGCCCGGAGGTTTCGGTGTTCCGACGCTTGGTGGCGCCCCTCTCTCGCTAACGGTTTTTCGAATAAGCGACACGGTCTCCACGGAATATTTTTAATTAATCGACTTCGGCTATTATTTCGGCTTATTATAAACCTAAAACGTGTTAAACGTATGTGTGTGCTTGTACATTCAAAGTAGCGATAGTGAAATCGGTTACAGATAAGAGCGGCCGCTCAACAGCAAGAAGACGGAGCTATACATCGCAGCAAACGAAGGTACACCAAGTAAGTCGACACTGTTACTACGGGTGTGGTTATTTAGTGGGCCTGAACAGTTTATAAGGAGGATAAGCCGGCGATAAAGCTATCGAGAAAATTTAATGGTCCTTCGATTCGGTCATCACACCTCCAAGGGGTATTTGCGGAACACGAGTGGTAGCTATGATTTGCCGTCATCTCATCCATGTTGCGTTTATTCTATGCTTTACTTCTCGGTCTATTTCGCCATAGTTTTGTACGAGTGAGGAGTACTTGAATTCGAGGCAGATTGGTAAAGTAACCACAATAAATCTATTGATACAAATTAAAAAACAGACTACAACCATCATCATCATCATCCTGCAAATACTACTACAAAAATCATTAGATATACTAGCTGATTTTCCATTAGTATGGCCGCTGGGAGTCAGATGGCAAAGTATATTTTAATACTTTTTTTTACACGATATAGGCTCTGGGCTTTAACCACAATCTCACCTGATGTTAAGTGACGATGTGATCCAGGATGGTAAACATAATTCTCAAGAGATGCTGCTTGAATATTTGGCGACAGGTTTTTCGAACTTGAGAGTGGTAGCTACCCAGGCGGTCATTGTTAGAAAATGCTATGGTTTCCTCACGATGTTTTCCTTCAACAAAAACTCAGTCTGATTTTAGAGTTGGATAGGTGGGGTTTAAACCCGCGTCCATTGATGCGGAATCCGACTGCGCCATCAACGCTTTAAAGTTTGTTTATTTACTTGCAATGTGTTTCCAACAAGAATGTGCAAAGACCTGCGCCATGTTCTGACATCATAGCTAACGAAAAATTTTATAGGTGTTTGGTTCATTAAAATAACGCATATTAATAATTCTTATTAATGAGCATATTAATAAGTCTTAATAATTAGGTAGATAATTCACTAAAAAAAGAAAAAATTTGCAAAGATTTTTGTTGCTTTTAATCAAATGGCAAATTATAATGCGTAATGCAGATAAGTCCTGAACGGTTAACATCCAATTTTTTGCCGACAAAATAATCTTTATAAATGTCATTTCTATTTACACTGGGATGCGATTTCAAATAATTAAAAAGACTACACAGGTTTTTTCCCGGATAGCTGCGAGGTTGACATGATTAACGTGACCATATGTCCCGTTTTGAACGGGACAGTCCCCTTTTCTGTTATCTGTCCCGTTGTCCCCGAAAAAGCTTCAGGACGCTAAATTGCCCCGTTATTGTTAAAGTATTACCGAAAATTTTTAATTTTTAGTAAAGCTGTAATTATATAGCAAATATGTTGGACAAATATAATTGAAAGTTTTATGTTGCAAAATATTTATTTGTTGTAATAATAACTGATTATTTGTCAAATAAAAAAACATTTCATAAAATTTTATCACCTCAAAACTACTAAACATATCGTGATGGGACTACTACCATTCGAAGTGGAGTTTTTCTTAGATGGTTATAGGGTATTCACCTTTTAGACTACATCGACCATTTCTTATTTTTTTTTTTCGATTTACTCTTATGTACATTTTTTCTGCTAATAAAAAAAAGACTCCCATTTTTCTTAATACATTTGTTTTTCACTTACACCTAAAGAACATATGAAACGCGGGCGGAGCCGCAGGCACCAGCTAGTAAATACTCAGTCATGATAAAGTGACAATAAGCTCAGTGGTAAAGCGTGGGGCATTTCACACTGGTCATGAGTTCAAATTCAATTATTCTGATAATGAGGATGAGTTTTTTTGTGAAGGGAAACAGCATGATGTAACCACAGCATGGTGGTAGGGGGAATATTTTCCCAAACATTTATAGGTGTATATTTACATTATATACATCAATTTTATGGTAGACTTAGAAGGTTTACTTACTATTTTATGACAGAACCTCACTTAACCCTTCCCTAACAGCTACAGAAAAAAAAAAAAAAAAATTGGTATTTTTAATTTATAATCTTAGAAGGGTGCGCCCTAAAGAAAATATTCGCTCTAAAAAATAATAATTATAAATAATAATTGGTATAAAAGTATTCGGTAAACAATTTTTTCTTCTGATTGAGGCTTAAGGGTGCTAATAAACCGGAGGGAGATGGGGGTGGCGTCAAAAAAACGACCAAGAGTTTCCATACGAAATTCTTGAACGGACCCTTATAGAAAGTTTATGACGACCTTTATTACAATTCCATTAGATAACAATGAGAAAATCCTCAAATAACCATTATAATAATACATTTATAAGTTTGTATTGAATAGAGCGGGACACATCTGTCTTTTGACCGACGTTAAATTGCACAAGTTTAATAATTTTCAGTGGCAACACATTTTGTAAACTATCTACAAGAAATCCTATTTATTTATAGGTAAAATCAGTAACTAATCCAACATTGATACTATATATATATTATTATTACTGTACATTTGAGCTCCTATAGTTACCAAGTATGTATCAAAAATGATTCGATGATATATATATAATTTATTTGTAAAGCTTTAGCCGTGGCAGATTAGAACCGAGATGTTGTTGATTTTCGGTACATTTATTTATTTATTTTAGGCAAAAATACAGATTTTACTTATTACTAATAATTTAAATGTTTGAATCAATCACCCAATAAAGTTTCCACTCAATAAAAAAACATAGACACTAGACTTAAATTATTACGTATTAGCACAATTTACATTAAGATATATATTAATAACTGCAGTTGTATTACGGTGCGACTGCCGTTCTGAGGTCTCGGGTTCGATCCCCGGGTCAGGTCAAGTGGTATTGGGTTTTTCTACTTTCTGTCACATCTGGGACGGAACTAAGCTCAGCAAAATGTGGGTGGTGTAGTTCGCTACATCATCTCTGCCTAACCCTTCGGGGATAACAGGCGTGAGCTTATGTCATGTTATGTTTATTAATAACAAATAATGTTCGAAGATGTTAAACGCGACACTCACACACAACAGATACAAGCGTCACAGCATCAGCGTCAGACAATAGTGCCTTTTTTTCTCTAACTCGTATTAATATTATAATTATATACCACTATGAAGTAATTGTGGTACCCTGTCTTGGCTTTAATTACTAAACAATGTGTGTTATCATATATATATTTTCAATCTGAGTTCGGCAAATTGTCACTACACTTCATTGGATTTTAATTAAATTAAAGTACAAAATGATAATCTATCGTAAATGAGAATAATGACGCTGATATATTTTGTTATTATATTTATTTTACATTAATTTTTCTAGCAAAATTTGATTTTTATGTATATATAATAATAATATATTTAATTTTCTTACTATTTTACTTGTAGTATCGAATATTTATTTATTCCTAGGAAACCCATCATCATACATAACTATATAGATTCGAATCCAACTATCTTATTTTATAAAGAGCCAGAGTTTTCGGTGAAAAAACAGCCCGTAGTTGTAGGACTTTTAATAACATCTTCCTGGTTGGCTACCATCTTTAAGTTTGTAAAACCTGTCGCTATGTACGTGTGTGTTTCAGCTGCATTACTTGAGTGCCAGTACCTCTACATTAAGTGTGCTTGCTATCTGGAATCCATTGTCGATTAACATCAGATTAGATTGTGGTCAAGGCGTTGGCCCTTTACTGTATATAAAACTGTAGTTTTTACTATAACTAGTGCAGTATTGTAAGACCAGGGCGGAAATTCGACCTAAAAAAACTATCATTTGTTTAATTTTATTAATAACACTAAATGTTACCAACACCTAATTAAAAAAAAACAAACAAAATCGGTTGATACAAAGAGGAGAAAATTATCTTGAAATGTTTTATCTCTATGAATCATGCAGAATTATAGATACACAATACGGCCGGTTTCATTATGCGATCTCAATCTGTTTTTATAGAAATTTCAATACTTTTTGCTTAGTCAGACCAGTGTCACTGATCAGTCACAAAAACCGATATATTTTTGATTTTATTTCAATCTTAAACTTTTACGATTCTACATTGAAATCCGCATTTAGATATGATTTTAAATTAACAATTGAAATTTGAACAATTTGAAAAAAACAAATAACAAAAAATTAAGTAACGCGTTTGTAGTGAAGTACTCAAGTTCATAGTTTAAAAAGCATAGAAAAGTATTGAACAAATTTGTTTTTCATGTAACAATCCTTTATGGGTTTATGAAAATATTGATGTATTATAAATTAAGTTACATGTAAGTTTTAAGACTGGACTGAGGTTACAAAGTTACATTAAGTTAACGTTGCCTGCAAATCAGCTTACAGAGGTCATCCATCAAAACTTCTGTTTGTTTTGAATTCAAATCTGATTACTGGACAAGCCTTAATAATAGCGTATAGATAATTGTTCATTTTGTAATATTATTTATTCTATTTCAACTCCATAAATGTTGTTTATTTAACAAAAACGATTTTTTTTATTTCTCTAAAATGTTTACCTAAATACATCAACTGATTTTTTTTTAAATATAATGCAATAAACAAACCATTTTGAAGTTTATAACTTCATTATAAGTTTATTAATGTTGTGTTTTTATCAGACTTAATACTAGCTTTTAATAATTTACGAGAAATAAAAAAAAACCATCGAAATCAGTCAATCCTTTTCGAGATATTAAAAAACGCCGTTCCATACAAACTGTATGAAAAAATAAATTAACATCATAATCAACACGTCAATTTTTATGTTGTTGTTAATAGTTACATTGCTATTCAGGATGGAGACAAAGCGTACAAATCGAAAATCAAAACAATCGGTCCGTCGTCCGTTCTTGAAATGAAATGAGTTGAAATGATTTTTTTATATTTTATTTAGACTTTGTTTTAATATATAGAGATTAAATAAATTGCTTTATTATTTACTTTTAACGATTAATTAAGCTTACTAATTATATATTTGTAGTAAAAATGGATGGAAAAATGAACCATGGGTTTAAAACTTCAAGACGAGGTGAGACATACGGACAGCCGCAAGAAAACTAAAGCAATTTTTATTAACTTTCTCGCTTTAAAAAAATGGAAATGGGCAGATCACGTGCCTAGATATAAAGAAATCAGATGAACTCAAAGATCGGTAGTATGGTTAGGGCCGCGAGGAAAAAGAGCTATAGGCTGCCCGGACGCTGGATAGGCAGATGAAATAGCAAAAGTCGCAGGCCGAGATTGGCTATACACCACCATAGACAAAGCAAAATGGTATGTATGCCTTGGAGGAGGGGCTTAACAGTAATATTATACTATTTAATTTATTTGTTTTTTTTTGCATGGAATAAACAAAGCTTATTAAATTATTATTATTATAATATTGTTTATTACATCATTTAATGGGAAGTATATTTTATAGAGATACATCTATAACTATTATGCCAAGTAATCAAAGCGGTTGTTAATCAACGTGGTCGACCTATTTATAGACTTGCACGTGCAATGTTCCGATTCGCTATTTCATATTACGGTTTCCAACCGCTAATGTTATATTGTAATAAAGAGTAATTGTATACAAACTGAACCTAGTAATTACATGATCATGTTACATAAGCAAGTATGATTTTTATAATAATCATATTACTATGAAGCAACGATGGATCAACAGTAGTGAACAGGGATGAACAGTAGTCAATGGACGTACGTTCGAATCTATAATCTATCCATACTCTATTAAAAATTAAAACACTGTTATAAAACCATAACATGGTTTTAACGTTCTAATGGTTACCTGGCCTGTCACATGTAAATAAGGTGGATGAGAAACTACTGCATGTAGCAGAGATTCGAATGTTGAGATCAATGTATAGTGTCTCAAGAATTAAGGGAGGGTTAGAAATGTGGGTGTTAGAGGGAGTTTGAAAGTGGGACGCGTGATAGAAAAGCTGAAAAAAAATTGCATGTGATGAAGTAATAATAATGAAGGTTGATACATGCATGGGGAAAGAAATAGCAAAGAAGAGATAGATGGAGTGTGAAAGGAAAAGATATGAAAGCAAAAGGAACGACTGAAGAAATTAAGATACACTGCGCTGATCCCAAAATAAGTAAAAATTGGAACCAGTATGACAATAATGTCCTGTTAGCTACCACCCGTAAGTTTGAAAATCGGCAGATATCGGCTATGTTTACCATCTGGGACTACATCTTCACTTAACAGCAGGTGTGATTGATCAACAGGTGAGATTTTTTTTTATAAAAAAACTCTGTTTTCCATAGATGAGTAACTCTAATACTTATAACATTGTAAGAAATATATTAATTATACAGATCCATTGCATACGAGTATAACAGTGAACGGTTTTTATTTTTATGGATACTTATGAGAATTGGTTGTTTAGGACTTTTATTAGAAATTTACACAGTCTTTATTAAATTTGAATTGACTCTCTATTTTTATTGAAATATCATAATGAATATTGTATTATAGATTCATATTACTAATGTATCCATATCAAACATAATTATTTTGAGTAAGTATCTATTTATATGCTGACATTAATTTATATTGTTATTTTATATGTAGAATTTATTTACAGGCCGTGTGGTACCGGCTAAGAATAGTATCACCCCATATCCTCTCGCTGTTGTCGTAAAAGGCGACTAAGGGATAAATAGGATAAGGGATAAAGGATAAACCCGGGAATATGTAGCAGCATCTTCTGATTACCACAAACACCTACTGCGATCGCCAATCCGCCTGTCAAGTGTGGCGATTATGGTATTCACCCCCTTATTGAGGGAAACCTATGTCTAACAGTGGACCTCTATCGGTTGGCTGATGATGATGATGTATAATTTATAAATGAATAAAATATTAGTGGTAAGACAGATCCTTATCATAATTAAATAGCTTGAAGGTTGTTTATACAGACATTATGTATAAATGTTATAATGTTGCTGACTATAGAAACATTTGTCATGAGTATGTCGCAAGTTGGAAGCTTTTATAGCCGGATTTATCACGTACCATGAATTTTTAAATAAATAAGAAAGTTTGTCAATTTCTAAGTTGACAAATTTGTCGTGTTTTTAAAGGAGTTTAAATGTAATATAAATAGTGATTGTGTTAATAAAAAAATATATATTTTAATTTTATATCATTGCACGTGTGTATTTAAAAATGTAATCACTATGAGTTAGTAGTCATTTAAAAGGATAATCTTAACAATGAAAATTACTAAACAAATTTAATTCAAGAAAATGTTTATACAAATTTGACTTCTGCCTTGAAATCAAAATTTATTATATTCTATAACAATAATTTTATTTTGATAAAAGGCGAAGTGAGTGGCTTCCACCACGATACAGTGTGTTTTAATATAGCTTAGGCTGACGCAATTTTCAACATAAACCTTGCTTAACCAAGTAAACTATGAACTTTTATTAACAAGGTAAGTTGTGGTGTGTTCAGTGCTTTTTTATTTCACCATATAATGAGAATTTACTACATTCAAACAGACAAAGTTAATAAACGATAACAAATTATAAAAAGAAGAAAACAATATTACGCTTAATGCATTTCATAAGTTTAATATATTTGTTGAAAATTATTAATTACATTTTATTTTATTGTATAGGGGAGATGAAACTCGTTATATCTGAACTTCGGAATTAATATTTTATTATAAGTTATCTTACGAACAGTAAAAATTAGATGTAAATGCAGGATTACCATCCTTTGATGTCCGATTCTGTTGTGATCATCATGCACAGAGTAAGAAACGCGTGGCACGTTTTATTATTAGCCACTATAAATAACTGAGGTTTTTTTGTAGTCACCTATGCATCTCAGACATAATCCAAGACTGTGTTGTCCCTCTTTACTTTATATTAATGTCTTTATATATAAATATATATTTCAATATACCTCTACATTTATTTATTAATAAATTTTATTTTTCCTAATAGTTTTACTCTATTTTATCTATGACAATCTATTACATTACTTCAGACTGCTATTTCTAAGTCTGGCAACTATTACAACCATTATGGACGAAATCGAGCAGATACTTTCGAGTGTCCTGACACTCCAGCAGGGAGGCCAGACTCTCCATTGTGACTTTCCTGACCCTGCACTCCAGTTCGTGTCGAGACGAGTTAAAACTTGGACAGTGTAACAATATATGATACAATGCTCGGCTATATCTGGATGACACGGACAAGCAGGGCTGTCTTTAAGTTTATACTTGTGTAGGGACAATTGTTCTACCACCCTGCTAACAGCTTGAAAGGGCCGCCGATAAGAAGACCACGTCAGAGTAAAATCGATATCGAGTATCATACGTAAAGCAAATAATTAGGGGAAAAACAGTAGAGGCCTGGGAGGCGCGCTATGAGGCCTCCGGTACTGGGGATACGACGTGAGTTTTCTTCCCAAAGGTGGCTGATGCCAGCCGGGCAGTGAAGAAGACAATAAGTTTAAGCACTAAACCAAGCTCCCTTTAATATCCAAAGGATTTATGGAGTGTCCCTCTATCTGCTTCCGCTAAATTATGAATTATATAGTTTATATCATACTTAAAAAAACGAATCTAGTTTTTTACCAGCTCTTCTCGACAAGGTTGTTTCCAAGCCGGTGGTAAATTTTTGACGTTAATACACCGAAATGGCCCTTAGAATCAAGATTTTTTTTTAATAATGTGGATAATGATGTTGACTGGCAATATATTCTCATCTATTGGTGATCATCAACGGTCTTGAACAGTACTTTCAACAACAGATGAATTGCAGTGATTTTACTAAGTTTGAATAAAAACATATTGTTAGTAGCGTGAAGAGATATCCCTGCAGGTCTGCATGACAGGGACGACTGATGATGGTTAGCCTATCTCTCGACGGTCGCCACAGGTTTTTGAATTACGTTTTGCTTACCATCATTTTGCCGAACTGCTATTTACAAAAATTCTCGAATTCCAATTTGAAACTAGTTATAGAAAGTTAGTTAAAAAAATATACGTAGGTAAATAATGTTATTAGAATAACCTATTAGCACCGCAAGTTGGGTTAAAACGACTTTCAATATTACCTGCTTTCCTCTTTAATTAAAATCCGCTCTCTATATAAAACCTATTTCTCTGAATCATTAAATTATTTTAGTAAATTTCTATTATAAACATCGCGCGATTATTACAATTATTTCTATTATTCCATGTATTAGTTAAATTTAATATTATTTTAGTACAAAAGAGTATTTATTTCGATGATAACTTAATTAATTTAACTAAACGTTTTACATTTCGGTCTTCTCTGTAAGATATGTTGCTTTTTTTTTTCAAATTAATATCTATTTGCACATCTGAATAAATATAATTTTATATTATGTAAATGTAAAGGTATTTAGTGTATCATTGATTGTATCTTGTACATTTAAATTAATAATCATCTTTGAAGTACTGGATGATTAATTTAAAACACTTAAATAGCTAAAATCTTGCTATATATTAATTTTTCATTTGACTTTGTACATAGATTCATTTACATAGATAAGAATATATAATATATATTATGTGTATTTTGTAATCTGTGGTCAAAGCATGAGCACAAAGTCACAATCTTTTAATCCATAAACAAGTTCAATCTAAATCATCGCTTTGTGCAAATAATTAAAAACTGCTACAGGATTAGAGTCTTTACAACTTTATCAAGATTTTATTCTTTTTAAATTGACATATTTATATTTAAATAATTTACCAAGGAGATAATTAGAATTGACTGAGTTCTTTCAAATTAATAACACCGTCAATTGTAATCGTGGATTTTTATATGTACTTTTATTTTATGATACCACCATATTTATTGTTCACATATGTCATTCACAATTGTCAAACAGACTTGAACCTCTAATTTCATGCCGGTTTGTAGGTTCTTACAACAAAGGAGTTAATAACGGGAGCTTTGATCCTTAGCCGTCTTAACTATATACAATGCAGATAATAGTTTCACAAAGATGAATATAAGATGGATCCTTATTTCTACGTATATTACGCGTGAGTTTATTATATATAGATATATACAGATCTCGAACAAAAATCACAGCGTTAATGAAATCTCATTTCAACCAACTTCTTAAGTATACATTTGCAACTATTTTGCCTTCGTTTAGTATGAGAATGTACTACGTCAACAAGCATAAATCGGAAACCTGAGCCTGCTATCTAATGTAAGTAATTTAAATGGCAGCGTTGATTGTTCAGTTGATAATGCGATCGGATTCCGCGCCGATGAACATAGGTTCGAACCCACCTATTCAATTCTGTAATGAGCCTTAGATTTCGGTGAAAGAAAACATCGCGAGGAATTCATAGCATGATCGAAGGACGTTTTATAATAATGCCTAGTTGGGTAGCTACTATCCTCAAGTTTCAATCCTCAATACTCTATCGCCAAACACCAATAGGTGTGTTCCGGTAATATCTAGCTCTCAGCTGCTACCTCTAGACTACATTAGGCATCACAGCAACATCAGATAAGATTGCGGCCAAAGGTATGAACCTATACAGTATTAAAAAAAATTAAATACTGTTATTTTAATGTTCTTGTAAACCATAGTACCTCTATGCCTATACGTTTATAATAAAATAAATATAGAATTTTATATTTTAGATATTACTTAATCTCTTTTGAACTGATGTTGGATATTATGTAGCAGAATGACAGTACATCTATCATTAATTTAGTAGTAATCAAGCTCTCGAAATATTTTGCCAATATATATTTAATTTAATTGTAAAACATTCCTTAAACTGGAGTTTATTTTAGGCATATAAAGTATGATAATAGCTAAAGTTAAAATTAGTAGATTGGAATGCGAAGATTCCTATGCTCAGTCTGGTAATGAATGTTAACATCAGTTTGTATTAAATTTTAGACTTTGTAATGAACAAAATCTACTTATAAAAACGATACTTATAAATTTACAAAACATGTTTATATAAATTTTTGTCATTTGTTTATCAAATTTGAAAATGGGTTATTTTTTGTCTTTTTTTAAATCTTAATAAATAGTCAAATTTCGACCTATACTATCTTTGTTTTTCATTATATGTTAATGTAAGATATCAAATAGTGAGCGAAACGTTAAAGACATTACTTGACCGCAACTCGAAAACCACAACATATTATTATTCTAGTAAGAAGACATTCATTATGCATCGAAATATTTTCACGAATACGGACATAAAAAAAACTTGACCTCCGAATAACACATAAAACCTACGCTCTTAATCATTATGATAATGTCCATACATAGAGATGAAGGAAGTTTAACAGGAGTATATTTTGCTTAACAATAAAATGCTATCATATATTATTCGGTGAGATAAAAAATATTTCGGTTGAAATATTTTAGGGCCTCTACACAGTCATATATTATGCAGCTAAATATGAAGTAATATAGTGAAATATCCTACTACTGTGTATTGTTAATAATATATTTAATACATTTTTTTATAAACACAAGATTCCGTTTCTATTTAAGACGTTATTTTTTCAAGTTTTTAACCATGGTGATATCCAACTAACGTAATTAACGTCTTTACTTTCAATACTGAAATTGCAACAATTGAATAAAGGAAAAAGCTTTTTTTCTATATAGTTAAGTTCAGTTATATAAGTTAAGTTCTATATATTTAATACAGCAATGTCATGGTTATAACTAAAAGAATATTTAGTGGTTTAATATTATTACACTTTTTTCCACTTTGAATCTTTCAATTTCTGTAATTATATTTTTTATTGTATATAAAATATTAAATTAAATGTATATAAAATTGCTTTTGTTAAATATATAATACATTTTAAGTAGTTTTTATTTCAAGAAAAAAAAAATATAGTAGAAAATATAGCCTTTAACATGACACTCATATTCCTATAAAAATATTTTGTAATACATTGTCATTGAAAATATACTACAATTATAAATACAGTACACTTAGAATTTAAAAACAAAGCACTACGTACCGAATAATACGAAGATGGTATAACTTGAACAAAGTTGTAGAGGAGCTCGCGTCCGGATGCGTAGCGCGTCTACGCCGTAGCGGTCGCTCTGCGGCTTTGGTGTCCGTAGCTGCCGAGCGTAGCGTTTTATGTGGTCGCTTCACCTGTGACGTCACTTGGCCGCTGATCAAAAGCCATGGGAACGTGGGAAGAGCGTACTGTTATACACAAAAACCTTTAAATTTATCCTAATAATAATTAAAAAGCATGTAACTATAAAAATATTTCAAGTTGAGAATGTAACACGTACTGTATAAATTACAAGCATATTTTACATTAATTACCAGATACTAGTTACTACAGTTAACAACGTATAGTAATAAAAGTATCTAGTAGTAAAAGAAACAATTCAAAAAATACATGCGATCCATTAATCTATCCATTCAACCGAAAGATGGTCATAGGTTTCCCCCAAAAATCTCAACAACAACCGGTCTTGTGCCACCTGCATCCAGCGGTTTACCGTGAGCTTCATCAGCTTGTTAATCCATCTTATGAAGGGTCTGTCCATGTTGCGTGTTCTGGTACGCATCAGCCATTTGAGAACCCGTTGTTACTACGGGCATCGGTTCTACAAGCAATGTGCCCAGCCCATTGCCCCTTACGTATTGCAATTCTTCGGTCATTGTTCAGTAATATGCGATGTTACTAAACTAATATTCCTGGAAATTCAGGTTGTTAATGTTTGTAACCTAATAATAATTTCTTTAGATATTCCCTCATAACATAATTATACGAAGTTATATTCATTATTATTTCTTTTTACACAAATTATCAAATTCATATTAATAATAATGATATATAATTTTTCATGAAGGATTCTTGTTTTTCTCTTAACTATTATACAATTAAAATTTAGATTCGAATTAAAAGTTCAATTTAAACTTTTCTACACAACTATACTGAGATGTACGACGTATATATTCTAATATGGTGACCTTGAAAGGACGATAGGCGGGCGTCTAGGAAAAGACTTCAACGAACTACTGCCATTATTAAATTACAATAAACTAGCAAGAGTTACAACGTTAAGAACCACGACTGTTAACGGGAATAGTGACTTGTATTTCCCATAAAACTAGAAATAATATTTTTCATTAGTTACAGTAATATATTGAGCAACAGGAAGCGTATTTTCTCACATAAATCATTTCAGATAACAATAACTCTAGCTGACAGTACTATGGGAAATTTTGTATAATAGATTCACTAGTTGTGCCGGCAAGTTTACTTGCATATATTATACTAATTGTTTTCTCAAGCATTGCATTTTATGTATTAAATATTTAATTACGCTCAAGTAGAGTATTAGTAAAGAAAGGGCCGGTGCAAATTTCTTTGTCAACTTCATATCGTATTTGTCTCATAACATATTCTTTATTTGGATTACAACCACGATTATTAATTTCATTCATACATAAATTTAACGTTTTAGGCCAGGTGCATTTAAGATTCAATTTTCTTTTTATTTTAGTGCTGGTGTGTTGATAGTTTCGACCATAAAAGAGAAAAGGAAGGAAGAATAATGGGGGTGATTATAATTATTTCATTTCTTTTTTAAGATCAGAGCGAAGCGGTATATACCTTAAACACCAACTACACAAGTTAATTAAATAGATTTACTGGGTAATTTGCAACCCTGTGTCCGTAACTTAATGTGATACCGCCGTAAACTGTGTATCTACCCGTCTAGTTAAAGGATTTTTATTATAGTACATTATTATATATTTTTATATTAGTGTATTATTCGGGCTTCGTATGAGTATTTAGAAGTCTCGATTTTTTAAAAATAGCCTATATTCCTCACTGATAGATAATGTAGTTTTTAATTCAACAATTTTATTAAATCGGTTAAGTATTTTTTGAGCTTATTCATAACAAAGAAAAGTCGATTATATATCAGGATAGATGATATATTTAATAATTACTTCCCTTTTATACATTTTTTTTATATAATACAAGTTTTATACAATTTAAATCCTAACGTGTTAATATGAACGTCAAAAATTCTACCACCGGTTTGGAAAACAACCCAGTTTCCGAGAAGAGGCAGCAAGAGTCTCTATCTGGTTTTTCTCTTTTATTTGTACAAATCAAACTAAAAAGAAATCATACTTATAAAGTGTTTTAGCCCACAGAGAGGGGTGTCATTTCCAGATATCACTATCGTTCATATAATGACCCACCATGTAATAACCCTTTAAAATTGAAACTTGTTTGACACATAGTCAGCAAATCGATAAAATGTTTTGGTACTGTCACCTTATTGCAAAATTTAACACTTATTACCTAAAACAATTAAAAAAATAAAAGTTTATATGTTTTTATCTTTCATTTTAATATGTGTGTACATACAACATTATACATTTGTTATATTACAGAAAGATACGTTGCTTTACTATTTTAATAACTACCATTATGGGCTCGCAATCCCCGCAGGCGTATCATCCCTCGTATTCTATAATAAATATTATCCGGCATGATCCTTTTGCTAAAGGCTAAGAGTTTGTTGTACATGTAACTTTTATAGCATACTAGCTGTGTGCCCACATTTCATATATTTTTCACTACGTAACATAGTTTTGAATTTTTTATACGGAACCCTAATTATTTTCCAAAAATATTTTTGCTACTAACAATAAGCTAAGATATTTGTAACAAATTTAAGTACCTGCCAGTAAAACTGTGATTGTGTAACTGTGTCCAGATCGGATTTTATTCACAATTTGTAATTATTTTACCCGGAACCCTAATTATTTTCAAAAAAAAACATTAGTACCCTGAGTTACGCGGAGTAGTTCAGTTATATGCCAAAAAAAGTCACGTCAAAATTGATCTTGCCGTTCCAGAGATTACCCGGAACAAATAGACAGGCAGACAAAAATTAAAAAAAATGTATTTTTGGTATAGGTATCGTATTTACATTTATATCTATTTAGTACAAAAAAACATATTTTCACATCACAAACAGACACTTCAACTTTGTTTATTTGTATAGTATTTAATCATTTTCTAGTACCGTAGGTTTTGCTGTTTAATTAAAATGAAATCTTTTTTTAAATATTTCTTTTATTAACTCATTTGTATCGAGCCGTACTCATTGTGAATACGAATATAATTAAAATAAAAAAATCATAAAATCAATTTTACGTATAACCATGTAATTAAACTTTTAAAAACCTTGAGACGATTTCCACGTGTTTTACTTTGCAAAATTAAGTTTACAATTACAATTATTATATTAATATTGTTAAAACTATTAACAATACTGAAGTATTAATTAAGTATACTCAGTTATTCAGATTTAATATGTCGATATTACTCATAAAAATGGGACAATATGAAGACAACAGCAAAACAATGGAAAGCTGGCATAAACGCCAGGTTAGTGCTCAAGGGGTTAATTTAATTTTTCTATAAGTTTCTAGTAACGAAATCAAACGTAATTTTCGAAAATCATAAACACTTATATAGGCGTTTTTGGTTTAGTAGTCTTTGTTTATAATTCATCAATTTGTGGTATTTAACCTTACGTTACATAATTTAGGTAGCATTTTGCGTAATGTAGTTTACTTATAATGTACAAGTGATGTGTATTGAAAACAATGACGTGAATCATGAATTTCAAGAATGTCACACCAATTTAGAAAAATAACTATACGAAATTCATCCTCAAGTACTTGTGTCTATAGCCGCAATTTTTATTTTTAATACTGTATAGGTACTGCCTCGGTGACGCAGTTGTATTACGGTGCGACTGCCATTATGAGGTCTCAGGTTCGATCCCCGGGTCGGGTCAAGTGATATTGGGATTTTCTACTCAGTATCATCCCGAAGTTTGGAATTTGTGCCCGATATGGCGATAGGCTCGCCCCCTGTCACATCTGGGACGGAACTAAGCTCGGCAAAATGTGGGTGGTTTAGTTTGCTACTTCACCTCTGTCTAACCCTTCGGGGATAACAGGCGTGAGCTTATGTATGTATAGATCCACGATCTCACCTAACGTTAATAGACGATGTAGTCCGCAATGGTAAACACAATTAGCCTAGAGGTACTGATTCTCAAATCATGCTGCCGGAACATACATATTGGTATTTGCGACGGGTTTTCAAACTTGAGGGTGGTAGCTATCACCATGCTATAGTTTCCTCGTGATGTTTTCCTTCACCTTAAAAAAATCTATGAATAAATGTGAAAATTTATAAGGTTATCGTGGTAATTTACAATAGTGTTGTGACACAATTCGTAAGGTCAAAGATACAGACTTAAGCTATCCGCAAACGCCCACTCAAAGAAGACATGGTTGTCCTGATCTAGGTTAGGCCATAAAATAAGCGATTTATTTATTACACTTAAACGCTATTTTTACGTTAATCCGAGTTTATGTAGGCACAAACGAGTACCTTTTTTCCTTTTATTATGGTGTAAAAAGGTGAAATGTTGTGAATATAAATTTGTTAGTGTATAAATGAAGTTATCAAATAATATGCGATTCGAAGCAAGTTGATAATATATTTACAATGTAATTAAAAATGAAGAATTAATGTAGTCACTATTTTTGTAACTTTACTAGTTATGCAGCGTTGGCCAGATTACATTATCTTATAAATTATACAATGATTTAATTCCCAATAAAAATATTGAAATTATTAGAGATTAAATAATCTGTTAATAAATCAATCAATTTACTTAATATATCAATTTAGTTAAACATATTATCAATATAGTGACTTATATGAGCCTAAAATAAGAGCGATCTTATTTGAACACTAGTTTTTTAATCATTTATCATGGAAAATCTATTTTTCGTATCTTCCTTATACTTTTTAACACCAATGCTTTATCTTAAACCTCGTATTTTATGGCCCATTATTAATAGTGGAACAAGACATTAAATAACTGTTTTTATGTGCTTATTTGTTCACGTATAACCTTTAACGATACACCTACGCAATTAAAAAATATATTTCATTCAATTTATTTACACTTTCACTTTTTAAATGTCTGCAATAAAATTTATGAGTTTGCTTATATTTGCTCACTGAAAAATAATTAATTATAATAATTAATTGAGTACTCTGAAATCTGTCAATTTTGAGTAACATTGATATAAGATACGCTACAGACATTAAAAGGCGGACTTAGCGGAAAAGAAATGGTGCTGTCTAATTCTCAATCCCTTAAGTTATTCACGAATTTGCTATTTCCATACCAAAATATTTATTGTGTCGTTGCAGAACTAAACGAAATATGAACATAATACGATCTGTACAATTTATATAATTTGAAAGTATCAATTCTAATTTACTTGCTATGTTCATTCTTATAAATTTAAATCGTAATTAATTCTACTGTAATAAAAACATTTTGTATAATAACTAAAATTAGTATTCTATAGAAACTAATTGAAAACTTTCATCCTATTATGTAAAAATAATATTTAAAATTAAACCTAACATCGGTGAAAATTTTGAAGATTTCAAATAGTAATATCTCTATTTGATAACGTTGTTGCAACACAAAAATAGTAACTGCCATCTCGAAATCGAATATTCATATTATCAAGATTGTATAATTCATTAATTAACTAAATCTCTAGTGTTCTTACGGAGGTATGGTAAACTAAACCAAGTAGATAATTAACTACCATTACTTAACGTACTTATTTAGTTTTTCCATTCATCCATCTAACCGAAAGACATCCACTCCTGGATATAGGTCTCCTACAAATATCTCCACAACGACCGGTCTTTCATCACCCGCATCTAGCGGATTCCCACGACCTTTACCAGATCGTCAGTCTAACTTGTGGTGGGCTACCCACGCTACGTCTTCCAGGGCATGGTAGCCATTCAAGAACCCGTTGGTCCCATCGGGGATCGGTTCTGCGAGCATTGTGTCCGTCCCACTGCCAGTTAAGTTTAGCAATCCTTCGAGTAATGTTGGTTAATTTGGTTATTCTGTGGATCTCGTTATTCCTGGTTCGATCACACAATGAAACTTCAAGCATAGCCCTCTCCATTGCCCTGTGAGCAACTTTGAAACGGGACAATGTTAAATGAATAATAGCGTGAAAAATAGATACCCGAATGTATGACTCAATATCGTACGTAAACATGACGTGGGCGTTTCATTGACTCAGACGAAATCAGACTCTACTCAAGACAATACTCGTATAGTCAATATTTATTACTTTATTTATTTGCATATTACTGCTGTATATACATTTTTATCATAATAAAATGCAAAGTTATCTTTTATGTTAAGCAAAAAATAAATTATATTCGGCATGGAATATTTAAAAAAAAAGAACGTTTTTTGTATCAATATATTCAATAGTCAATCATTTCGTTCACAAAGAGACACTTATTGCGTTTTTGACTTCTTCAGCCGCGTTGAACGATTCTCGGTAGGCGAAAAACTTCAGATTCGCGTTACCAGATCGATGACGTCAACCGTCAATATGCTACATACAGAATGTCATGAATAATATCGCGTTTTAAGTGCTGGCGGTTTATAAGATTTTTAATTTAAATTATAAAATTTTAATTATTCATACTAAAATTTGATCAAAAAAACTCTTTTTTTAAACTTTTGAGTTTTCACTTTTGTCGGCAGTCCCAATGGCTGCCTCCATCCATCCATTCAACCGAAAGACGTCCACTGCTGGACATAGGTCTCCCCCAAAGATCTCCACGACGACCGGTCTTGCGCAACCAAATCTCATAAAACTAACAATGAACTGAAGAATCATTTTGTTAATGAATTATTAATGTTTTTTCTTTAATGTTTTCAAATGACCACTGATGTAAGCTCATATCTAGCAGCGGTCGTCTTTTAGTTAAAGTTATGATGATAATTAAACAATGTTTTCAGTAGGTGAGCGTTTATGATTCAATCTCGTTTAGCCTTAGCGCGATATGATTTTAACAAAAATTGCTACCATTAGGTGAGATTATTACCAAATATCATTCAATAAACGATGATGGCACAGCGGGTAGTGCGGTCGGATTCCACGTCAATCGACTCGTGTTCGATGTTCACCTATCCGACTCTAAAATCGGCCTGAGGTTTCGGTGAAGGAAAACATCGTAAAGAAACCATAACATGGTGGTAGGGCATTTTCTAATAATGCCCGCCTGGGTAGCTATAAAACTCAAGTTTGATAACTTGCCACCGAATACCAATAGGTGTGTTCCGGCAGTATCACTTGAAAACCAGTGTCTTTAGGCTTAGTGCGTTTACCAACCTGGACCACATCGTCATTTATCATCAGGTGAGATTATAGTCAAAGCACTGAGCCTATTCCGTTAAAAAAAAACAGAGAAAGGATTACATAATACACAGTAATACTTCTTCTGCTGGACATTTATCGCTTACAGATAAAAAAAAGCGAGATTACAACATTTATTTTATAGCTGAACATAATATTAGTCACGTGTCCGTGGTTGAAACGTGGGTGTCCATTCACATTTCACGTCGACAGGCTTGGAACATTGCCAACATATCCCGACTAATAGTAATTGATCCACATTCATCTGACTGCTCTTTCAGGAGAAAAATTTCTTTAACTGTTTAACGACTTCGTTGGTTAGAATTCTTAATATGGTATACAGGATAGTGTTGGTCAAAGTTATGAAAATTTAAAGAAAAAAATGGTTTTTTTTTTAAATAGCACTAAATGCTTTATGTGGTAACCCCGCTCGTCTCCCACTCTTAGGTTAAGCTAGTGTTAGTTTGTAAGTTACGCTATTGTTACAATAGAAACTACGGTTTATTTTATTTTTATTTTATTTTCTTTATTGTATATTACTTAACAGTACATTTACTATAATACAGTTTATTATTTTAACATTTAAGTAGTACCAATCACAAAGTAATTATAATTAAATTTTGTTAATAATTAATTAGTAAATAGTAAATAATTGTATTGTGACCATAACCTATATGAAATGTATATATATTATGTTTATGAGAATATTTGTTAATATATACATAGAGAGAGAGAAAGAGAAATCTCTTGCAAAATAATAACAGCTAACATAAGAAGTTGTAAGACAGCGAATAGTCATAGTCTGTGTTTTAAAACTACAGCAATTCACAAATTTTTTTTTTTTTTTTTGACGGGGGGAAATGCATTTACGCACTACCCTTATCTATTGTATTTGGAGGATCAAAGTCCCCCAAATACAATAGATAAGGGGGCACGGAGTGACGAGCTCCGCGCCAGTGTGGGACTCACCCGGGCGAGAGTCGCCCGGAAATACCCACTAAAACCCCCCGGGGCCGTCCGCTGCATTTGGGATGGGGGCGACACGGGGTGGCTTTCGCAAGCACCGCGTCGCCCCCTGCAGCGAACCCACCCGGCCCATCAGTGCAATGGCCCGGTGGGGATGGAGGAGAAAAATTCCCCTCCACCTCTTAGCCCGCCTCAGGAGAGGCATGAAATCAGGAGAGGCATGACTCAGGAGAGGCATGAGAACGCATCGACCTGATGTTTTTTTTGTAATATGACGGTTTTTCTTAATTTCACATAATTTGATATTTGTTATTATTATTTTGGATTTGTTTTATTGTTTTCATTCTTTTGTTGATAGTTTCTTGTTATCTAATTGCTGAAATTCCAAAAAATACAGAAAAACTGTTCTAAATAATAAAAACTCACGGGGACTTTTTTCTTTCGTTTACGTGAATATTTCGAGCGCGAACATCAATATGACAGACCTTTGTTACCGTTGTCACAAGTATGTGACCGAGTTACTGACGCGCTTGGTATTAGAGTTACTTTAACAATAAACAGCAAAAAAAAAAAATTTGGAGATTTGTCAATGGGGGACAATAAGTTTATTAAACAATGCATGTGAACATGTTACACTAGATGACCGGAAGAAATTAAGTGATCAATAATACGCGGAAAATTATGACAGAAGATTTGGAACTCTGTCCGCTTTGATTCCATAAGTGACAATGAATTAACAATTAATCTCTAGGGCTGTTCCAACGATTCTGATTCTGATAATATTGTATATTCTTAATTAAGTTGTACTTGTACAAAAAAGTCAATAAACTAATTATGTTTCAAGTTTTATTTCAGTCTAATACTAATATTTACATACTAACTCCTTATATTAAACGCACTTTAACTATTCATTTCATCGATAATTTCGCGGCACTACTCATATTCGTTTGTGAGCTGTCATTATAATCAAGGTATATTTTACAGACTATAGTTTTCAATATTTTTAAATAGATTTTATTCCTTTTCAAACCATTCAGGCAGCATACGTCATATTTGGCGACTTCAATTATTTTTATTTATCAAAATAAAAAGTAGTCTATAGCACTCATATTAACAGTGCAGAATTATCCAAATCGATCCAAAGATTACCCGAACATCTAAACTCATAAACTTTACTTCTTTGTAATATTATTATAGATATAAATATGATAGAAAGTACTTTATCATTGTTATTTTTCTACAATAAATCATGTTGATGTCGAAAAACTTTCCTATATCATAGTTTACAGATTGTCATGGACTATTGTACAATGTAAATGAAAAAGTTTCGTTGTATTCAAACCGTTTTCATATTTTTCAAACTTTACGTTGCAAAATAACCATTATACACGCTCGTTCCAGTGGTAATTGCATTGTTTTATTCTTTGCACGAATTCGCAATAATTGCAAATGGCGATGACTTTTGCGTTGTAACTTTGAGGAGAAAACGATTTTGTAGTTTCCTGTATATAGATATAATATGTATTTATGTTTACCATAATATTTGAAGCGATGATGGCGCAGCGGGTAGTGCGGCCGGATTTCACGTCAATCGACGCGGGTTCGATCCCCACTTGTACAACTCTAAAATCGGCTTAAACTTTCGTTGAAGTAAAACATCGTGAGGAAACCATAACATGCTGGTAGGGCATTTTCTAATGATGCCCGCCTGGGTAGCTACCACCCGCAAGTTTTAAGACCTGTCATAGACCTGTAAAAACCTGTAAAAAGACCTGTAAAAACTTATCATAATTATCGCCTTACTTAGAATTATATCTCGAGACAGTGGGTCACCTATACTAATAATAAAATTATAAATTTCACGTGTCTGTACATTTTCGAGTTTTTGTGAAAAGAATTATTGCAAAAGGCTAAAAATAGGTAATTAAACACATTTCTGTTATTTTTAGAAATGTCTGTCTGTTTGTCTGTGCAGGTATCAATTAGAAAGTACCAGATATGTTTTAAAAATTCAAAAAGTTAATTATAAAGCTCATTCCGGGGGTAACATCAAAACTTTATTTCATTAAAATTGGTCCACTCAATCAAAAGTTATAGTAATTTGAATGAAACGCGGTAACGTGAGTATTAAAGAAGAGTTTCCAAGTAAATGCGTTTTAGTCTTAATTGAGATTTCGAAAACAAAAAATTGATGAATTGATTGAAATTTAACAGAATAACATAATATAAAATATATGTATATTTTGATATAAAATTTTCACACAATCATCTAAGCATATTAGGCGGTGTATTAAGGAGTTATTTTTTGGAAGTAGTGAACTAAATTTCATTTATAATATCAATAGGTATAAATATGGCACAGAACATAGTATTATTTCATTCTAATTAGATGGTCGGTTCATGATTTTTTCATTTTTGATGACTTGAGGAACAATGTCAAAATGACAAGTGACATATGATGATGACATGGGGGACGAAGTGTTATGAATGTAATTACGTAAGCAAATTATATATGTATATATGACGGTTATTCATAGATGGCGCTATAATTATTTTTAATTACTTGGATTGTTCTGAAACATAGATAACTTGATAGTTTAAAAACATTGTTTGAACAATGTTGGACGGTATGGGACGCCTGAATTCCACGCGTGTGGAGTCGCGGGCACAGCTAATAGTGAATAAAATCGTGTATGTATTTATGAATAATTTATAGTTATTAAAGAATTGTTACATCTAATTATTTTGCGTTTTAATAATACTCTTCATTATATTTTTTTTATGTTACGAATACACGGTTTCTTAGGCACAACTTGTATTATATCTCTTAACTTTAGCGTTCCAACAAAATGGCAACTCTTTGTTTTAAATTGCGATTAAGTGTTTATGTCATCACAGAGTTATAGTTCCGACTGGACCGATTTTAACTTTAGTTTTTTTTGGTACTTTTGATTTACGAAAATAATTAGAGTTTTGGGTAAAAAAAAATTAAAACTCATAATAAATTGAATACAATCTGAGTTAATGCACATTTTTAGGGGTAAGTGTTTGAACTTATGGAAAATGTTTTTACTTTATCTTGTACTAAACATTTTTTAGAAAAAAAAAATAGTGTTTCGAATTAAAAAAAAAATTGCAGTGAATATTATTTGAAACGCGAGCGCAGTCGCGGGCACACGGCTAGTATAGAAATAAAATTGAAAACACTTATCATCAATAACAATTGATAATAATTTATTCCGTTTTCATACCATTTAACGTTCATTTTTAACAAGTCATTTAACATAGGGAAAATCAATCAAAGGGAACTATACCTAATGGTTTATTTAAAAAAAACTCTTATCATTGTTGTTTCAGTAGGAGTAATTAATAGAAATAAACTTGCTATACGTGAAATCTCAAAATTAACTTAGTAAAATTGTTATTATTATTTTCTGATAGACAAATATTAAGCAATGTTTTCCAGGTCCTATAGTTTAGTGAGAGGATTACATTATTAAGAGTTTTATTATATTACCCAAATGTAAATTTGAAAGATGAAAAAGAAAGTATAAAGTGAAGATGGAAAAAATAAAATAAAATTCAAACCACGTAAACTAAGAGAATACTTATCCATATCCTAATAAATAAAGGTATACACCTCAATTGTTATCATTATTCGTTATTGTTATTATATTATCGTTATTGTTATCATTTTCGTTATTGTTTTGCATCATAGTAAAATGATAGCTTATTTGTAGATATTACGTACTTTATTTCCTAAAAAATTTACTTTGCTAGCAACATAAGTTACGGTACTGATAGCGTATGATAACATATGAATATCCAACCGCTGAGTTGTCTTGTTAGTTCCGTGGTCATAAGTGGCTACATAAAAATCCATATAAAAACTAGTTTAGGCTTTAATGTTTTCGATTCGGTTTTTGTGTTCGTTTCAATTGTCGTTATTGCTATTCTTGTTTATTTTAATTTGTTTTATATCAATGGATGGTGAACAGGCAGATGGTAAATGATCTGATGGTAAATGGTTACCGTCGCCTATGGACAACTGCAACGCCAGGAGTATTACCTAAAAATCAATTTAATTTATCAATGTTTTCTACTTGACAACTTATATTCAGCGGGTAACAAGATGCCAACGATTAACGATTAAGGCCATGTGTTCTCATTTCTCTTCTCTAGTAGTCTCATTTCAATTTCTAATATTTTCAATTGTTAATTAAACAAGAGCATTTAACAGCAGCAGCTACTGTAAAAAACCTATCTAAACAACAGAAAGAAATAGAAGTTGAATATTGTGTTACAAAATATTGGAGATTTACTGCTGTTGTTTTATTTTAATCCATGGTCTATTTTAGAACAATATAAAAACTCTACGATCTCTATCTCATGATTGTATAATTTTTGTATAAGACGATTCTAACAATACATTTCAAAAGAAGAACTCTTTTTTTCCCCAAACAATACTAAAAACTATATAAAGTTGGACCTAAATAACTTGTATTTATGGCAATAATGTCTTATTAATAACAACATGAAATGTTTTATTTTAATATTCATGTGGAGTCACCTATAAAGCAACATCCGACTTGGCTGCATGGTCTTGTTACCTTTGCCTATTCCTTAGTAAGGAAGGAACAGAACCAAAAAAAAATCACGTGGGGTTTTATTCTTTCTATTTACAAATTAAACCGTACTAATAACTTACTTATATTAGCGGCATTTTATGTCATGTAGTTTGGTTTATTTACTTAATTGGACATAATAAGGCAGAACATGAATTTAAAGATGTCAAATAACGGTTTCCAACTTGTCTGTGCATATTGATAATCAGGAAAATAAATAATAATGGAAAGACAAGCTTAAAGTAATTGTTTATATTACATGATAGATTATAGAAAAATGTGCATAAATTATGAGCAGTGAGATTTTTATGGCGATCTACAGTAATGTAACCACTGTTCGATAACTAATGACTAAATTATGCTAAATATACAATCTTTTTGAGCATCAATGAAAGATATATCAATGTGAAAAAATCATGGCACAAAGCACGTTTTTCATAAGTACAAATGAAGCGCAATAAACGTCTGCAGACTACTTTCAGCATCTTTAACATCCGATAGGCGTATAAGTTTATAAAAACATGACAACCTCAAATAAATAATGTAGAATTAGTAGGCACTAAGTGATTAAATATTAATACTAGTAAAATTTTATCAGTACATAGTTAAATAACTCAAACATAATTTAGTTTTTTTCACTTTAAAGGACACATGATTCTGAGCCATAAATATTTATTATATGATGTCAAATTACGTTTCCAAGGGAGTAAAATAATAATAATTAATATTAAAAGAATTTTTATATGATAATACAAAGAAACGATAATATGAACTTTATGACTTGGCAACACTGATCATAAGTGACATACCCCAGGTTCAAAAAGGCTTGAACCCAGAAAACATTAAACGAGTTAATAGAAAAAAAACTAACATTTGTAAATGAAAAGTCATCTTTACCGCTGTTGCCGCTTTACTATTGTAACAAATTTGTACTCATATATTTTACTAAAAGTGGTATTCGAATATGGTAAGTTAACTTTTATTAATATATAAAGTAATATTTACAACATAATTTTTATTCAATACAAGGTATATAATATGCCATGTCATTATTGGTGTTCGCTGTTTGCTAAATTTTAATATTCGAAGCTAATTACACTTTTCCCAATGTTCTTAGCAAATATTTAGAAATTAATGCATTTTATTATACAACTAAACCTGGCTCCTTGCATTGACTTGAATTTTATTAACCTGAAAACTAGAATGAACCTTTCAATTTTTAACAATTCATATACTTATTTTTAGGTTTCACCTATTTGCCATTACAGCTCTTCTGATATTAACTGGTTTATTAATCTTTATCTTGATTGTTTTAAGTTCCCGTAGTGTACTGTACTCTGCAATATTTACATTTCACCCAGCTTTTAATATACCAATAACATGTTTAAAAAGATATGTTTGTCTTTCTAGTTTCGTAACCAGTATGACAGTGACGTCACAGTGTGGAGCCCTCAGGGCCGTTTGCACCAAGTTGAGTATGCCATGGAAGCAGTTAAACTTGGTTCAGCAACAATTGGTTTAAAGAATAAACAGTATGCTGTTTTAATTGCATTGAAGAGAGCAGTGAGTGAGTTGTCAGCGTACCAGAAAAAAGTCATCCCTATTGATGAGCACATTGGTATTTCTATATCAGGATTAACTGCAGATGCAAGGATGTTGAGGTAACTATTACTTTTTTATCCGATGTTTAGCAACCTTTCATCAAATTGAAAAATGTTTATGCTGTTGTCCATTTATAAAATATCAAAAAGATATTGTAATCTACCATTAATTTACATGGTATAAAATTTATTTTCACAAGTGCTTTCTCAGTTCTTGTACTAAATAAACATTAATTTGATTTTGTTCATCAAAACAATTAATAAAATTGTGAAACCTGGAAATTTCGGAGGTTATGATGGTGTAGCTGTTAGAGCGATTGGATTCTGCATCAATGAACATGGGTCTGAGAGCTCATCTATTCAACTCTAAAATTAGCAGGAGTTTTCCGTTAAGGAAAATAGGAAACCTACCATTCTCAGGTTTGAAAACACAGCACCAAATATCAATGGGTGTATTCCGGCAGCATCACTTGAGAACTAGTACCTCTAAGCTATACAGTGTAAAAAAAAAAAAAAATTTTATTATGTTTAAAATATGATTTTTCTATGGATTTACGTTTCAGCCGTTTCATGAGAACGGAATGCCTGAACCACCGGTACTCTCATGATGCACCAATGCCAGTCGGTCGTCTCATTGCTCTTGTTGGCAACAAGATGCAAATATGCACTCAGAGATATGACAAACGCCCACTTGGAGTTGGACTGCTTGTTGCTGGTTATGATGTTAGTATTTTTTTTATCTATACTAATTATATAGATGTAAAAAAGATTTTTTGTTTGTCAAAATCTACTTAACTGATTTTAAAATTCTTATAGAAAGTTATTTAGGAGTAAGTAACACAGGCTATACTTTTTTAAGTTACACATTTTTATATACCTACTAGTCTTAGTTAGTTACTAGTCCTTTGTTTATATTGTATACTAGCTGTCTGCCCGCGGTTGCACCCGTGTTTCATATATTCTTCACTGTGTTTAATATTTTTTATATGCAACCCTTATAATTTTCCTTTAAAAAAAAATTTGTAATACTTAATTACAAAGGTGTAAGTTTGTAATTTTGGTATTTCTCGGTTAATAATGATAATGTTGATAGCTATTATTCTGTTAATGTGAAAGGAAAGTTGAAGTTGGAGATATGTCCGTCCATCCATCCATTTAACTGAAAGACGTCAACTGCTAAACATAGATCTCCCCAAAGATCTCCACAATAACCGATCTTGCGGTACCCCGCGCCCAGCGGATTTCCGTCACTTTTATCACGACGTCAGTCCATCTGGTGGAGGGGGTATACCCACTCTGCGTCTTTGGTTCTCCTGTGGATCCTGTGGATCTCCTCATTTCCGATTCGATCATGCAGTGAAACTCCGAGTATAGACCATATGTACATGGATTTTTAAACAAATTTGAATGAATTTCAGGATCAAGGACCGCACATATATCAAACATGTCCATCGGCTAACTTTTTCGACTGTCGCGCAATGGCGATTGGTGCGCGCTCTCAATCCGCCCGCACATACTTAGAGAAGCATCTCTCTACTTTCATTGATTGCGACTTGCAGGAATTAGTCGCACATGGTCTTAGGGCCCTAAGAGACACACTCCCAAATGAAATGGATCTTAATAATAAAGTAAGTAGTCCTTTATTCCATATAAAAGTTATTTTCATATATATCTTTTATATATACTAGCTGTGTGCCCGCGGTTGCGCCCGCGTTTTAAATTATCACTGCATAAAATAGTTTTTTTTTTTTGTACGCAACCTAATTATTTTCAAAAAACATTTTACTACTAACATTAAGCAAAGGTGTTTCTTACAAATTCAAATACCTGTCCGTAAAACTGTGCATTGAATCAGTTTATATTCAATTTTGTATGAGTTTTAATTTTTTTACGCGGATTCCTAATAATTTTCGAAAATTAAAAGTAACTTAAGTACGGCGGAGTAACTTCAGCTATCTACCTAAAAAAGTCTCGTCAAAATATGTCCAGTCGTTCCTGAGATTACCTGTTAATAAAATTATTGACTTTTGTCCGTTATCCTGGAGAACTCCTTGCGTTTTATGTGACAAAAAGTATTCTAGGTGTTACATTATAACATTAGTTTATAACATCACTGTGTCAAGTTTCGTCAAAATTGCTTAAGTACTTTCAGAGTGATACGCGTACATGGGGAAAGACAAACTGACAAAAATTCTAAATAAAATATTTTTAGCTTCTTTATCCACCCTGATTATAATTTCCAAAAAATATTTAATGTGCAGATTTCACCTAGTTACAGTTTTATTATATCTACTAGCAGTGCCCACGACTTCGCTCGCGTGAAATTTAGATAATTATATTCTTCCGTCCCGTCCCGTCTTTCATAACAAAATTGACCGAAATCGGGTCAGTAGTTTTTTGCGTCATTTCGAACAAACAGACAAAATGTGTCCTGTAATAGATTCTGAATACGCACATAGTTATTTGCTTAAACATCATCAATGTAAATAAAAAATCTTCATTCTCCAATCTGTAGATTTTGTCCCGTTACACTTTTGTTATATGTATAGGTTATCATCTATGTCTTGTAATCTTCCAGAATAGTCCAAATTATTAAAAAAATATTATAGAGCCATCTATGAATAATCGTCAGAAATACATATACCTACGTAATCATCGTTCATAACAGTTCGTCCCCAATGCCATCAAATATAGATAAAAACTTGAACCCTCCAATTATAGTTAGAATGAAATAATATTATATTCCACACCATATTTATACCTATTGATATCATAATTGATTGCCAGTTCACTACTTTCATAAAATGACTCCTTAATAAAACACCTAGAATTCCTAGATATTATGTAAAAATATCAAAATATTGTTTTCTCATTTATTATGTCTTAGAGATTCATTATTTATATACTATTCTATACAGTTTGTTCAATTTTAATCAACCCATATTTTTTTTGTTCTCGAATAAAACTAAAACGCATTTACTTACAAACTCTTCTTTCATACTAAAATCGCCGCAGTATTATATTGTAGTCTTTGCTGGCCGCGTGTCATTCAAATTAATATAACTTTTGATAGAGTGGACCGATTTTAATTAAATAAAGTATTGATGTTACCCCGGAATATACTTTATAATTATCATTTTGAAATATACTTAGTAGTTTTTAATTGATGCCTGCACAGACAGACAGACATTTCTAAAAATGATAGAAATGTGTTTCATTACCCCTTGCTAGTCCCTTGCAATAATTCCTTTCATAAAAATCAGAAATGTACAGACACATCATATTTACAATTTTATTATTAGAATAGATATTTCCTTCTGGAACTATTCGAAAATCATAAAAATGTCTGCTTCTTCTCAAATATATTTAATGTACAGATTTTGTTGCTTCAGTACAGATTATACTATGGCCTAACAACTCTTTTCTGTACTAATGTGGTTTGATTATTTTTGTATTATATCAATGAATCTAGTAGATTTTATGTAGGTAGTGTGTTATTTCTATTTAATTTAAATTACTTCGTGATTTGCAGGCTCTTAAAAAATTATAATATTATCTCAAATGAGAACATGGATCAGGCTTTTAATTAAAATGTTTTGTTAAGCTTTATATGAATAATTCTAACTATCTTAATTACCAGTATAAAGGCAAATCATTTACAGGCAATATATTTTTAAAGTAAAGGTATTCTGAAATGATCATGGCTTAGTGATAATAAGTATAGTTGGTCTGAAATCTACAATTATATTTTGCTTAAAGAAATAGTTACAATGAGACATTAGTTTTATGCTACAAAGAAAAGTTTAAAAATGTGTAATTTGTAAATCTATACTACTTATAAATAAAATGGAAGTGTCTGTTTGTATGTTAATTTCTTTTTTACCAAATACATATGAATGTATATACTATACCAATACCAATAATATAATTTTTCAAATTATTGTCTGCCTATTTGTTCCGGATAATCTCCAAAACGCCTGGACCGATTTCACGGCACCTTTTTTTAGTAGATAGCTGTAGTTACTCCGTGTAAATTAGGGTAGTTTTTCATTTTCGAAAATAATAAGGATTCCGCGTAAAAAAATTGAATAAAATCCGATTCAATGCACAGTTTTACGTGTTTGAATTTATGACAAATATTTAATCTTAGTAGTAAAAAAAAATATTAGGAAAATAATCAGGGTTCGGTATTAAAAAAAAATTAAAACGCAGTGAAGAACATACAGAACGCGAGCGCAGAGCTAGTCTAGAATAAAATGATGCGAGAACAGTATTAAAATACACTTGATTACTAATTTCACATTTAAAAAAAAATTGCTTAAGCTCTTTGAAAATGAGCTTGCAACTTCTTCCTCACTTTACCTCATATAATACCTGTTCGATGTCGTTATAAAACTTGCTTCAGTAACACTATTTGAACTTTCAGAATGTGTCAATAGCGATTGTGGGTCCGGATACACCCTTACGTGTTTGCGAGGAGGAGGAACTCGGCAGGTTCCTGGCTCTGGTCGAGGGTGAGGAGCGCCGCGGCGGTGCCTCAGCCACCGGAGACGCAGGAGCTGCACAGCCAAGAGATCAGGGGGACGACATAGATCCACAAGTCGCTGTATGTAATTAATTCTACATATTAATCGGTTAAGCACCAACTCGGCGTTTACGCCAGCTTCCAATTGTCTTTCTATTGTCATATTTTTACTGGTATTTAAGCGGTAATGATGAAAACTTCTTAAAAAGTTCGAATTGATTACGACTATATATATCAACCGAATCGCGCTGGGCCCTAGAATAAACGATTCGGGGTCGTGATCAACCCTGGCCGACCTCAGATTAGCAGTAGACCGAAATAATTAATACTAGAAAACCCGGCTTCGCTTGCGTGAAATGTGACTAAATACACAATCTTTTTTACAAAATGTAGGTAGTTAGGAACTGTAATTTCACTGATAAGTGTGAATCGGCACTGATACGTGTGAATCGGCCTTAACGAACTCAAGATGACATCCGAGTGGCCAATATGGCGCGTGCCATTTGTGCCATTAAAATTTAACAAAATACTCCACAATCCGAATTTTGCGGATATATGTTGTCGACTCGAAATCATTATTTTTTTTATGATTAATTATTCAGGTAATGTTTCAATCGGGTCTACCGTACCCCTTGACCGAATTATTAATATAGAGATAATAGATCGGCACTTACCTCTCGGGTAACGCCTGCGTAATGAATGTATAGTAGTGTTTATGTATAAAGCTGAGTAAAAAGGTTAGTGAAGACACTCAGGTAACTACCACGGTACCTTTTGCCGCGAGTGTCTCCAGTACTCGCCCGCAAAGGCCTTTCGGATCAACAGCATTTTTAAGTTAAAAAAAGGCTAGGAAGGAAATATAATTCTGCACTCTATAATAATAAGCAATTTAGAAATAAAACTAGTGTCACCTCGCGTCAGGATTTCATAAAGTGATGTCCGCTTCAATTATCCCGAGTACTCCAATATAATAAATGATTCCGTATAGAATCATAGGCGGCTATCTACTATCTATCTACAGTCGCCAACAAAAAAAAAAAAAATATTGGTTTATTTTTAAACTTGTGCTACTAACTTCATGTTGCCATGTAAGTGAACTACCTATAGATTAAAATACAGTTTATATACTTCAGAAGAAAACAAAGACATTTTTTCCACTTTGCCAAATAGTTGAAGTGTAGATAGCCACTTTTGATTCTATTCGACTCAAATAGTACTGCCTTTTTTATGATCAATACTTAACAGCGCGCTATTCTCGCATTTTTTTATAGTATTTCGATTATTTAAATTTTAGGTCATTTGAAATATTGTCTTATTAACATATTATATCAATGATAAGATGTGTATTTCGGGTTTATTACAACCATTTAATTTTAGGTGGCGATGGACACGGAATAACGGCTGAACGCCTCCAAGAAACCTCAGAAGAAATGACCATATTACCTAGTAGTGAGGTGCCGTTGTTATCTTCAAATATCATATTTTATACGGTCATTATCTTCAAGTGGGTTTTACCTTCTACAATCCACTTTCATAATAAAGAAATGCCTTGGCCAGTGTTCTGATAAACTCTAATATGACTTAACACTTAACAGTACTTACTAATTGGTAGAATTTAATACAGATTCGATACAATATCCGTTTAAAATAATTCTGTTTTATTAAATTTTATTTAACTTGATATCATAAATTATTATAGAAAAAAAAAACATATTTTTATATGAAATAAATGTCTTACTTTATTTACATTGAAAATAATGTGGAAAAATAATAAAATTAGTAATCATTAAAAGGGAAAAGATAATATGCAAATTTATATATTTTGAATCACGAATCTTTTACCCACATGCTTCGATGGGTGTCTATTTACAGCTATAAAAAGATATCCTATATTCATTAATTACTAAAAAGAACCTATATTCCAATGTACAAAGAAAGATTGTGTTAATAGTATCTGGTTAAGATATGTTTAAGAATTGCTTAGTCCTGATGTCATTTAGTTTCACCTGCAATTGTTCGATACAAAGACAAAAGACAAAAAATGCAATATCGATTACAAAGGTTAGTTTGCAAAAATCAACCATATATGCTAGTACCAGCTGTTAATAAAAGTAGATAAATCAACGTATAAACGTACCATCGCTTAGGAATAAATGAAATACCTAAACAGGTAAACAGAAAACAAAACTTTGTTCTAAATCTATGGAACCAACTAAATATATCTGTATATTTTTATTATATCAATTCTCTGATTATTTTCAATCTAAGTATGAGATAAGATGTTTAGAAAGTTTTTTTATACATTTTTTGCACAAATACTGGTAAACATCAGTAACATAAACTGGCATAGTTCGTTGAAATGATCTACCAATCACACGACAGTATCCCGCGCGGTGACAACCAATCAGGCTTAAAAACCATTTTCTGCGTTTTCAAGGTCAATTGTCAAGATGACTGAAGTGATGAAGAAGAATGTTTATCCGGTATAAATAAAAATGTATTGAATTGTTTGCTATCAAAGATAGAAAATTCAACATTTTTGTACTAAAAGGTTTAAGTTGTATAGTTTTTTCTGATCACTGGCCAAGGCAACTTTAAAATGATTCTAGAATTTTTCAATGTATTTTTCTTCAATTTTTTTTTTGTTATAAAATAAAACAAATGCTTTTTCAATATATTGTTGTATTTTATTTTCTGTACATTATTACATAATAATATAAATCTTATATAACATTCTTATAATATAATGTTTTTGGGTATTTTTTTTTTAATTATTGCTCCTTTCTACCCGACATTTTAAAAACTTAAGATTAAACAATATATAGCACCTTTACCAGTAATCTTACGAAGATTGCTGTATAAGTAAATAAGTAACTTAGTTAAGTGAATATAATTACTTAAAATAAGCTGATAATATCCAGGAAATTGTGATATTCAAGTTTAAAGTAAAAAAAAATAGTTCTCAATAGTTTTCATCTTAGAATTATTTCCGCATTGAATTCTATCAATGCTAAAGCTAAGAGCTTTGAAATATCTACCATTAACATAATTAATTCAGCTTAGTTTTACATTTTCCTTTATGTTTGAACACAAGGCGTTTGATATTGAGAATGAATTAAAATTTGACTAGGCCTAACTAAATATATACAAAACTTGGTGGTCTTTTATATTTTTGGTTTCTTATTTAAATGATTTTGTGTAAAATTATGTATTTTGAACGTTTGCAATTTTGTTATGGATGTCAAACAAAAAATTGCAAATAATTTTTTTTTTTATTAATTGTATATTTGTTTGGTGTAAATCATTATAGGTGATAAGGTAGGTACAAATTTGTCACCACAGACTATATCAGATTAATTTAAAAAAACAATATAAAACTAAATCAGATACCAAACAATTTTCAAAAGTAAAACTCCAAAAAAGATCATATTTTTAGGTTCAATAACGATATGGGAGTATAATTTTTCTATTTGTCTCATCACCCTATAACATTACTTCATACAACTACCACTCAAATTAACAAAACGTAATTTGGGGGATTACGTCGCTTTGGAAAATACGTCACTTGGATTGTATTAGCTGAGAGAAATATCTATGGTAATTTCAGATTATTTATCTTTGGAACAAATTTAACGATTTCGTACATGCGTATGTCATACTAGTGTGTCTAGTGCGTAGCCTGAGTCATAGGTAAAGTTTGTTTGATCTAATACAGGTACGTAACTATCTTGCAGGAGAATGGGTTGTCGACTCGATGCTTCATTTAACTGTCTAGTCAGAACTGCGTTTTGTAATTCCTCTTCCTCTAATTCCAGCGTTAGTTCGTCTAACAACTTCATCCTGCATTCGATATCTCTATCCGTTTTCTCCAGTTCCACTGCATTATCTTGTATCTCCTTCGTAGTACCGCCTAATTCTTCCTCAATTTTATCCAAGAGCATCATGACTTGTGACGCATTCTCGCAACTATTCGCTCTGTTCTCCTCCGTATATCGCTTCACTTTTGCCGTCAATCTAACAACCAATCTTCTTCCTCCCGGTGTAACCTTTTATTTATTATAGCCAACTTTTCCAGAAGTTCGATTTCTTCCCTTATTCTGGATAGTTCGTCGGCTGACGCGTCGGAGTCTGCGTCGGGCTGTGTTTGCGTGAGTCGTTCAGAGTTTACTTGACAGATGTCCGTTAGTTCCTTAGTGAAGTAATGTTCCCTCATTAGATGCCTCTCTCGTCTGGATTTATGCTTTGTGTGTCGTCGAGGAGGCGTGCCACTGCCAACGCCGACCCCGCTGTCACTATTGGCCGCTTGGCTGTCGTTCACTTCGCTATTTCTACCCAAATCTCTCAAGTAAGATTCCAGTAGATAATTAGTTCCGTGCTTTTCCATGCGGCTTTTGTGTGTCTGATCTTCTAATTGGTCGATCAATTTCTCTTGTTCTCTGTAAATATTTTAATAAGCGTGTTTTATTATCAAGAATATATAAACTTGAAATTTTCTTAATTGCAAATAGATACATTTTTTGGAGAGCTAAACATAAACATTTTTCTAAACCGAATTAAATTACTAAGGCAACTTATATACTTTGTGTAAAACACACTTATATTTGCTACATTATACTTTAAAGTATTCAATGGTTTAGTTGTTTTTCTATTATTCTGATAACTTTTTCTATATTGTCTACTGTAAAATTATATAAATCGCTACAGTGTTTCTCACGTTATAAGCTAGCTAATGGTAGATAGATTGCCTTTTATAGTATATAAGGAAAAAACTAAAGAACCACAATTTATCGATACAATTTACAACCCATACAACAACCCAAACAAAAAATGAGGGAACTCGTACATTTTTTGCTCAAAGGAATGGCTTTCGTTTGAGGAAGCGTGTTTCCCCTTGATTTCATTATCGATCCTTTCAAGTGAAGCATGAACGCCACTTGAGCTGGCCGCCATAACAAAAGGCCTAACGTAATGGAACATTTTATAATGTTCGCTTACTTTGGTAACCACACTCCTCGCCTTAAAACTTTTTGGTGTGTGTACCTACAGCAGCGATTATCTCAATCTCTTGTATAAATTTCACGTGATACCTAATTTATAATTTTTTTTTTAACATCACGTGTAATAGATATGTTTACTGATTATTTTTATAGTCTGATAACTGAATTAAAATCTGAATAAATACAAGGAACTTACAATTGAATTTTATACCAAAAGGAGAGCGAACATGACGTCACACTATCTATCACAGTTCTATCTATACTAACATTCGTTTTACGGGCAAGGGATAGAGCATACCCTCTCGATTTCCATCAAAAACTTTGAACGCTTCTTTCTAACTGATAGTTATATTAGGCGAATGAAATATTTTCAATATACGCTGTATGCCAGCAGCTTCGCGCGCTCTACACGGAACCTTAATTATTTTCCTACTTTTTTTTTAGGACTAAGATAAGACAAAGATATTTCTCACAACAGTTAAGCTGACTATTAGACTGTTTTTCATACAATTTATTTTTATGCAGTATTACTTTTCACAATGTAATGAGTCTTAATGTTTTGACGCTAGACCCTTAATTAAAAAAAATCCCGTCAAATTCTTTGCAGCCGTTCCGGAGGTCAATAGGAACAAACAAACAAAAAAAAAAATTAAAAAAATTGTGTTTTTGATATAAGATTGCATTGTACCGTATAAATATACATTAGTATGTATTTAATAAAAACTTGTTTATTTTTTAATTATTACAAACAGACAATTTCATTATTTAATATTTACTTAGTCTTTCAATAAATTAAATAGCATTCAACTATCCTATTTTGGGGAGATTTCAATTTACGATATATACGAACCTTAATTTATCGAGTTGTTGGTGTATAGTTTTGCTTTGATGCTGGATTATGGAGACAAGTCTAGTGGCTGGGTCTTCGCTTTTCGCTCTAGGAGGTGGCGTGGCTGCTCTAACACCTCTCCGCCTTCGTCTTCTTGCCCCAGACCTACTTCCACCATCGCTGTCCCTCCCAGAGTCATCCTCTCCACCGCTTGACAAACGACGAAGGGAGAGCCGAACCTGAAAATAAAGAAGAAAAATTAAAATATAAACGCTTGCAATTTTACCATTTTAATAACATCTTAATGTTAAACCGCGATTTATTGTGGGATCATAAAAGTAAGTTAATTGCCCGGCTGATAACTTCGGTAAGTATCATACACAATATATGGTATGGTGAAATACTTATGTTTGACATTTGCAATGATCTTAAGCAATGGCGTAGCTTGGGTGACGGCCGCCCGAGGCGGAAGGCAATTTTGCCGCCCTTTTATTTTATTTTTTTTATTTCAATCGGTCCGAATTGTGAAATTTTGCCGCCCCCTAAAAATTGCCCCCAGTAGCGAGCCCCCTACCGACCCCACTACGCTACGCCACTGATCCTAAGCTTACAATTTTCTCATTCTCGTCTGATTAGTTACCACTTTAGGATTGAAAAATTATCATAAAATTCTAATTTACAGTTAATTGGAAATGATCTGGTTTTGAAAGCTGAAATGAAGTGTTTTCAGAGAAGTTGTGTTCTAAATTTATTGGTTCAAGGTGTCACTTACCTAATTCCATAATATTCTATTAACAACGTAGGTAGCATAATTAGAATAAAAATGGAAATATAAAGCAAAAAAAAAAGTCATATTTTTCAGTTTAAAAATATTAGGCACCTATTTGGGTATTTTTTACTACGTAGGTTCCAGTACCTATCATGTTCATATGCAGCAGCTTCAAATTCAAATATTTAATTAATTATTTGTCTGATAATATTGTTAGCACCTTGCCTTTTTAAAATACATTATAATATCAACCAAAAAGCTTTGACGGAAGGGGAAAAGAACAAGTGCATGTCGGGTTGCCGTTGTCGACAACTCTCTCTCGCAACCCGCTTCTGTAAGCGAAGTCCGTACTCTGCTTACACTCATGTTCATATCCTGCATAATTCTGTTTAGTTAACTTCATAGAATGTAAACTCAATTGACCCATTGTTTGCTATGTTTTCGGGCCGCACAAATACCGGCCAAGAGCCGCAAGCGTCCCGCGGGCCGCAGTTTGACGACCACTGCCCTAAAAGGTTATTTAAATTTAGCATTTCATCTGCTTTCCTGCTTTAATCGTGAGGTCATAATACAGCCAATAAACTTCAAATGTAAAACATATTCAAGTGTGTGGTCCATATTAGTTGACAGATGTCACGTAGATATTCATTATGGCGGCTACCGTTATAAAACAGACATAATATTTTGAATTTTTAAATTAACATAACTCGTTTGACTTACAAAACACATAAAACGTACACATAAAAGTAAAACCTTAAAAAAAAAAGCCTTCTTGTAGATAATTTTATGGTTTCGCCACACAGCCAGAAGGACGAGATGCCAGTGCGATGTTTTTATAGAAGATATCACGACGACGCGAGCCTAGCACGACCTCTTCTATAGTAAAAGCGCGCTGGTATTCCGGCTCGCCCACTATGTGCTGTAACCATTACTCACTATACGTCACCTTTTCTCTTTGTAGACAAGATTGATGACACTGAAGCGCCGCATAAAGAGAAGACCGCGAATATAAGAAACACTATAATGTTTTCTATCACATTCTCTCGTATGTTAAGTCAAACACGTTTGTTTCTCAATAATGTCGGGTTTTCGTTTCATCGAGTTTCAAATCACAACGGGGCTGAAGAAACTTTCAGTTCAAAACGCCATATTTTTATTGCAAATTGTTAGTTTAAAAGTCTAGGGCTAATCGCACCTCGTGTCTAGCATCTCCCCATGCGGCTAAAACATGAAGCACAGGCACATCAGGCGGTAATGGTCGCTCGACGCCACGCCACCTTTCCGCCAGCACCCATTCGTCTTGATCACTGAGTCCGCCAGCTAAAATTAAAAAAAAAACACTTAAATACAATGAACAAAATCGTTCGCGTGTTAGACTGAAAAATTACATTTATATCCGCTTTAGCACAAAACCTTTACTCACTCAATAGCTCATTTTAAACATACTACGCAGGAAGCATAGAAATTTAAGAAAATGTATTCAAATCCAGTTAGTCTTGCTTGCAGTGTTAAATCACTGCAATTATTTATTCTTAACTTGATATTATTTGTTACAATTTCGTACTCGTAATGCCTGATTTTTTTTTTCAAAATTATTTCAGTACCACATAGGAATGTAGGATAATACTTGGATAACCTCTGATTTTTATACAAGTCATACAAGAAATACATATAAGCCCTTTGTGTGTGTAAGTGTTTGTTGCAGTTGTGTGTGACTATTTTACCCTCAATACACATAACAACTAGGAAATAGCAGTTATAGTTTCATACATATTTTAGAAAATAATCACGAATGGAAGTTCTATTTTATACTTTGTCATTATTCGTAAGTTGTAAAGTGCATTTAACACTGTGTTTTTATGACAGTTACCTTCAGGCGCATCCTGTAACGCTCTAACAATATCTGCGCAAGTAGTATGCGATCGTACACCGCGGACCCATAATTTTTGACCCCGTGCAAGCACTCCCACTTCTTCGTCGCTATAATCTGATGAAGACGCTTCCATAGTCACCTGGGGAGAAAGAAAGACAATTTTAGAAACTGTGTTACTTTTTTTCGATCTAGCGTTTGATCGTTTCAGCAACAATGTGGCCGAAGATGATGTAGTCATAACATGTTTTCACTATCCTCCTCTGTGTCAGGTGCAAACTTATGTTATGAAATTTATTTGCACAAAATCTACATTTTTTCTTTCAAAGAAAGATTGTAAATTTGTATTGTTACTTAAAAATTACCAAAATACCAAAAAAAAAATCTTGACAATTGACCATAATTATACAATTACACAGTTATCGATTTTTAAATGTGCGATTTGATATAGCATCGATCACGTGATCGGTAGATCAATTCAGTGAACTTGTTCGCACTATTCCAATTTATGTTCTAACCGATCCAGCATCTCTCTTCGGGTTCCCCTGAACTGGGGAAGCTCTGAACGTCGCCGCCAGCGCGATACAGTGACACTGCCCATGCATCAAGAATTACACGCACAACACTGCACACACACTCCTGCACATAACACGCAGGTACATAGGTATTATAAGGAACCTTTTTTTATGTTAAATAAAAATGTAGGGTTTAGCTAGAATAAAAATTCCGCGAGAGAGTTTTCACACGCAGGTAACGGCCAAGCAGAGGTTCCTACCATTTTGGTAATTACCTTTTGTGCCTTTAGTACTCGCCCCCAAAGTCACGGTGAAGCTGTAAAGGCCTTTCCAGCGAACAGCGCTAGCTAGGTAAAAAAAAATATGTTCTAGATAAGTGGTCGTCATTATTTTCTGGTCGAGGGCCACATAGGTCAATGTGAGGTAATACTACGGGCCGCACTTTTACGGATACTTCTGGTCGAGGGCCACATAGGTCGTACTTTTATGGATACTATGGTAGCTGACACTGTCTATTAATTAACATATTTCTATAAGCTGTCCTTAGGTTTTGTGTGGCATACGAAGTGGTTTTTAATAACCTAGTTCATTCGATTTTAAGTCATGCCTAACGCAATTTTTTGCGATATCGTGGGCCGCACAAATAGTGTCCAAGGGGCGCGGTTTGACAACCACTGTTCTAGATGTTTGTTAGAATTGGTAAGTAAACTCGCAAAAGAGTTACGTTAAGGAAATAATTTCGCCGTCGTACACAAAGAAAAATGGAAGGGGCAATTCTAAAAAAAATTATAAAAGGTAGATATTTAGTCATTTAAGATTGGTAAATAACGTGGAATATACTTATAATAATGTGTAAAAAATGAACACTGCTAAGAAATACCCCTGTCTTCTATTATCTTCAATGTTATCATCATATTTCTTACCAGTTTTGAATTTAAAATTTCATTAGCGGCGTTGAGCGATTCTTGGTAGGGGATAATTTATAAATTCGCATTACCAATGCCATCAACATGTTATAGGATGTCAAATATAAAATGACGTTTAAGTGTTGATGCTCAGAGATAAATAAATAATAAAATATATACTTTATGTTTTGATTATGAATAAACTATATGAAAATTTAAATAATTATTTCTCGGAGCACCAATACAAATGAAAACCAGACAAATTTTAAATGTTATTAATTTCAATATCTCTATATTTTAAGAGAATTAAATAATTAATAAATACATATCTAATAAATAGTGCTAACCAAGAGTATGGAATGTGTGGATTTTTTTTTATGAAATTAACAATTTTTGCAATTTAATCATTAAAAAAGTTTCGAGTTTTCATTTCTGTCGGTAGTCCCCATGGTTGACTGTTTTTTTTACATCAATTTTTTTTTGTAGATTGACACTAACAAGTCAAAAATTTATATTTTGTCCAGATCAGAGATGTAACTATAGGATGGCAGAGCTAGCAAAACGCCACGGGCCCCGGCCCTCGAAGCTGCGAGCTCTTCTGAGCTCTTTTGAATGCTAACATTTTTTAACAAAATTCAGTAAAAATTATAAATACAATAAAGTTAGGCAAGACTAAATATGTAAACGCTTTAGTGATTTATTAAAATCAAATTACAACGTGACGATTTTTACTGGGGCGCCCCAACTAATAAATTTGCCACGGTATGATTCTCGCACCATCTGAGGATGGTATTCTTACGCCACTGGTACAGATATTATTGTTATTCACATATACTATGGTTACATTTAATATACATACTACATAATGTACATTAAACTTCAAGTCTATAAATATTTACCTCTAAAATCACATTTTCTTTCATTAGTCTTGACTAAGGAATAGGCAAAGGTACCAAGACCATGCAGCCAAGTCAGATGTTGTTTTATTGGTTTACTAAAATCACATAAGCAATACTTTATCATATATACAAAATCGTGAAGCGTAATAAAAACTTTTCGCGTGATTTCGTTTTGCAATTTCGGTGCCTGGTACCAGGAACTACGGTATACTTTCTATTACGGATTAAAGCGATTGATTTTAGATTAGATTCGCGAAATAAAAGATAAATTAATTTGCAACTTTTAACGTTTCATGTTAAAATAAGAATCTTCATAATGAATAAATTTGTACGTATAATGTTTCAATTTTAAAACAGAGCGTATAATTTTTTTTCTATCCATGTTTAAATTTTCTTTTTTAAGCTAAAAAAAATGCCTACAAGACTATTTAAAGGGAAGACTATTTAACAAAATTATTAGCATTTGGCACGCGATATACTAATAAATAAAAATAAATGTTCCTTTAGGTATGTTTTTCCTCTATGCGTTCCTGTATGGTGACTGATTCTCTAAACACCGTAAAGGTTCTTGACCCTAAAAAAAATGAGTATGCAGGGTGTACTTAATGTTTTTTAATTTTATTTTTAATAATAATAATTAAAAAAAAAAGGTTATTTGAAATAATATTTACAGGTTTGATTTTCCAAATATTAACAATTTCAAAAACGAAATAATACACATTTATACAAATATTTTGTGGTTTCTTTGTTTTATTATTCGTTTGCAAAAAAATATATACGTTAATGTTGAATACGTTTGTTCAAAATGGCTATAAAAAAGCTAATTATAATTAGTACCGAATTGTTATCAGAAATCGATACTTGATTAATTATCTGTATTTGTATCTTTAACAGTTTTCTAATTTACTTGTTATCATTAGCACCGCTAGGGTTACATTCAGGGAGGTACATCACCATCTACAAACTATCTTTCTGTCAATTCTTAGTCTCTCGTCGGTTTGACTCTTTTGATTCAGCCCCGTTAACCATTTACCAATAACATTCTTTGCTTCATATTTTGAGCAATCTTTAATCGGGCACAGTCTCTGGACCTTGTTATACTCATAGGTCCTGACGAACTGTCCACACTTTTGTCCAAAGGTTATGCCAACTGCCGAGAAAACAATCTGAATACTTAGTCGGTTCAATATGGCATCGTAAAATGATGAGGCAATTACTTGCTTATTTACGCTAATTGTCGGTTTTTTTTTAATAGAAACAGCTAGCGGACACTATTAACTTGACTTTCTTTACATAGTTCTGAAATTGTATGAATTATTCTAAGCGGAGCCAATAAATCTAAAATTTTGATTATCTTCTGAATTAAAAATAATTCGATACTTAAAACCACTAGACGGTGCAGACACAACTTCTATAACATGAAAACGTTTGAATATTATTGAAAAAAATAACCACGAAATGTATAACGATATTTTTCAATTTATCATAAAGCTAAAAATCACGCAAATTCATGCCTACACAACTTCGAGCTCGTAATTTAAGTGCGTTCGTGACTTAACACCATTAGGGTTAACACCCTCGTCCTTTCACCCCCTTTCACCATTTACACCCTCGTGTTTGCTCCCTTGGCATTTGGGTCGCCACGCCTTTGAATGTCGGTGTTTTGATAGTATGCAAGTTTTATGGAAGTAAATTATACCTTCTATAAGTCGCTATATTCCAAAGCCTTTCTAGGGACTTCTAAAATAATCTAAGTTTTTGATCTTAAATTATTTTTACAGGGTAAATATCTGTTAGTCGTCATCTCCCTGCCCTTATTTCATTTTTATTTGGGGTCGGCACAACTGGTCTTACTCTTCCATTCATCTCTATTTGAGATGATACATTCACTCTGTTTATAAGCATAACATTTTTCACACAGTCTACCCATCTTTTTCTGCGGTCTTCCTCTTCCTCTAATCCCGTCCACATTCATGTCCAATACCTCTCTTACAACATCCACTTCCTCCTAATGCATTAATTATCGGTTAGTATATAATTTAATTTGAAATCATAATTTGGTAATGAGTAACTTTCAAATATACATAAAGCTAAATAAATACTGTTACGTGGAGGTAGCCAGAGACTACATCCTTCTACTTGCCACGATCTTGACACACCTCTTTCGCATCTTCTATTTTCATTCATTCTCATCGGTTACGAGTACCTTTTTTAGAACGTCTCCAATCTGGTCGAGATACGTTCACCTAGGTTGGCTCTTACTGACTTTCGCCATATAAATTTATATCGTCAATCTTCTTTCACCCATCCTCTCCACGTGCATAAACCAACTAAGCATTTCGGTTTCTAGCTATCATTTGACAGCTTGATTAGCTTCCAGGTGACATCACACTTGAACGCCTCACCTAATCGACTTGTCCGTAAATATACTCACAAAGGAAAGGTCAATGACAGAAGGAATAGCCCTGAAGCGATTTCTCCATGTCCCCTATAATTGTTACTTGCTAAGCAGCTGAGTTATTTTAATATTTTGTGTGAATATTTTGTATTACTTGATTTTTAAATAAATGCGAGATCGTCTCGTGGATGCATGCATACGTATGTGTAACTAGGGGTTATTTTTATTTTAAATATCAAGGTTCTCTGACGTAATTAGAGATTATGAGTTTTTTTCTGTATTTCTTTTGTGCGATTATTTATTATTAATTACTGAATTTTTTTTTACGGAACCCAATTTTTTTAGTACTATGACAAAGTAAAAATATTTCTAATAAACTCAAGCACTTGCCCGTAAACCTGTGCAACGAATCGGATTTTATTCAATTTTTTATGAATTGTAAGTTTTTTACTCCGTACCCAAATTATGTTCAAAAATTAAAAGTACCCTAAGATACCCGGAGTAACTTCAGCTATCTACCAAAAAAAGTATTGTCGAAATCGATCAAGTTGTCCCGGAGATTACAAACAGGCAGACAGACAAAAATTTAAAAATTGTATTTTATTGTATAGATATCGTATATACATTCATATATATTTGTAAAAAAAAAAATTACAGACAGACACTTCAATTTTATTTATTAGTATAGATCATCTATGTCCTTGTAATGTTTAAAACAGTCTGAATTATTAATAAATTAGTATATATAGCGCCATCTATGAATAATCGTTAGAAATACGTATAAATTTTAATTAAATATGAAGAAGTTATGATGACTTAATTTAGTTTTATTTCTGCTCATTTCTCACTCATTTATAAAACTATTATGCAAACACATATTTATCGTGATGTTTATATGACTATAAATAAACGCTATTTACGCATTATATAAACGTATATATGAATAAAAATGTATTCTAAATGTTCCTACAATCATACCAAATTTCATATAATTCGGTCTAGTAGTTTTTGCGTGATTGGCGAATAAATTAATAAACAGACAGACCGACAGACAGGCAAAAATTTTAAAAACCGTCGAAATGTGTTCTCTTATCGATTCTGAACCCCCTCATGGTATTTTTTGTGAGATATCTTCAATGTACAGATTTCGTCCCTCTAGCCTTTTATTAAAGTAATCTGTACTTTTGTTAAATTTTCTTTGCCAATTTTGTTGCAAATTCGATACATTTTGGGTCTATACTTGGAGTTTTCCATAATTTGTTTATGTTGTTTTTAGTCATTTCGATGTCTATCTCCTATGATAAGAAGCGTAAATCTTTCCAATGCGTATATGGGGCAGTTCAGAATAATGTGGGTAATTAATAATATGGATTTTTTTTCTAACCTAGCTATTGCTGTTGACCGGTAGGGCTTAACAGCTTCACCGTCTCTTTGTGGGGGAGTGCTTTTTCTAGTGATCTTATTTGGTAATATTGCATCCAGGAAAAAGATTTCGATGACTCCGTTGGCTATACCTTGTCCTTGTTCTTGTCCGGTCCCATTCGTTAAGGGCTGGAGTCTAATTTGCATCTTTAAGATTAACACTGGGACCTTGTTATAATGCGATTTTGTCATGAATTATGTAGCCTTTTGCGCGAGTTTGTAACTAGGGGTTTACAAATGACAAACCTTGAGCGATCTCTTTATGACTGCATCCTCTATCACACTACAATGTTCCCTTATCACACTATTATATTATAAAATATAAGTTATACAATAAAAATAAACGATGCATTGCTAACGAGCCTCTTGAATTTATTCGCGCTTATTCAATTTTCTGCCGTTTAGTGTAAATTGACTTTGGGGGAAAAAAAAATACAACAAAATTATCATCCTGTCCGTGTATCGCTGATTTAATGATCTCTTAGCGAAATTATACTAATTTTACCAACTATTCACTACGTGGGTACGTGTATAATATGCACAATGGTTTTATTTGTATTCGGTTTATGCTCCCGAGATAGTTGAAGGCTTCTTGACACTTTAATTGGACAATAATTAGTTTGTAAAATAAGAATTTATTAGGTTTTTCGTATCGGTGTTAAAAATAATAAGGTAATTATAACGACGTCGCTTGCTTAGCTCGAGGGTGAGCAGGAAAGTTGAAATAAAAAATTGAAATGTAAAAACATCTGTTTAGGGCTCGTGCAAGTTTTACTTAAGAATAATTATGGATTTATTGAACCAAGTAAGTAAGTTTTTCAGTAAGTAAGCAAAGATTTTACATTCTCGCATGATTGGGTAAACATTGACATAGGTAATGTTTTCTTACTTAATCATCATTCACTTGCTCCCCTCATATTATCAAAAACGAGCACCTCTATTGGTGCTTATATAAAACTCGAACTAGCCTTTACATACGGCTCTGATTTTTTTCGTGTTTAAAGATTTAGTTCATTTAAATCTAAATATGTAGGATAATTGACTTGGCTAACAAATTGATAAAAAAATGTAGCTACTTAAAAAGTTTGGAAGATAAATGACGTTCCAGTTTTGCTTCACCCCACATTTAATAGTTATTATTATTACTTAATTATTCCAAATCGAATTCATGATACTAGTAGGCTTACATTAGTATAATTTACAAAGTAGTAAAATTGGAATAAACTACTCTTGTAGTGATGTAGACGGGTTTGCGGTGTTGTATTTTGTAAAGAGTAATACTGTTCACGTTACGTCGACTGTTTGGATTTATCATGCAAACGGTATCTTGTCTAAGTAGTAAGTAAGTAGTGATGTTTATAAACATCGATAACTGTAAATAGAGATAGAACACACGTGTTATAATATTTAAATGCCTTATTTTAAAATATCGAGCCTTTTGTATATTGATAGGTGCATTATTATGACACAATAAATGTATTTATAACTAGTCGTGTGCCCGTGGCTGCGCCCGCGTTTCATATATTTTTCACTGCATAATACAGTTTTTAATTTTTTTACACGAGACCCTAAATTAAATTTAAAAAAATTGCTAGTAACGTTAAGCAAAGATATTTCTCGCAAATTCTAATACCTGCCAGTAAAACTTTGCATAGAATTAGATTTTTTTATAATTTTTAAGTTTTAAAACTTATTACGCGAACCCTAATAATTTTCGAAGAAATAAAGTTGTCTAAGTTATGCGGAGTAGCTTCAGGTATCTAACAAAAAAAGTTCCGTCCAAATCGATTCAGCCGTTCCGGAGATTAGCCATTACAAACAGACAGACAGGCAAAAGTTTTAAAAATTGCACTTTTGGTATTGTTGTCGCATATACACTTAGTAAAAAAAAATACACACTTCAATTTCATATATTAACGACAACAAAAATTGATTTTCTTTGATAAATTCTACATCGCGCTATGGTTGTGTTGTCTTCCATAATACATATATATATTTTGAAACAGTCTCTGCTCCAATTTTATTTATTAGTATAGATATACTTTATATGGTCCAAAAGGCACGGCTTATGCCTTGTCTACTCAGGTAGCGGCCAAGCCGAGGTTCAAACCCTTGTGCTAGGTTGCCATTCGCGGCTGAGTGCCTTCAGCACTCGCCCCCAAAGTTCGGTGAAGCTGTAAAGGCCCTTCCGGTCAACAGCATTAGATAGGTTAGAAAAAAAGCCTATGCGTTGTCTCTGTATGTGCGTTATTTAGTTTATAACTCGAGAACTAGTGAACTGTTTTGAATGACTCATTATTATAATCATAGGTATTTTATCTGGCCAGGTTATAATGTATATTTTCTTACACTGTAGTATATAAAAATACTATGAGGGTAATAGTAAATTAATTGGTCACAAAAATGATTACTAATGTATTTTACAGTTACAACTAAACAATATAATTGATATATACACCATATGTAATATTCACTACAAAAACTTAGAACAAAAAAATATCGACTTTATTTATTTATTATCTACCTAACTTACTACATAAAGTACTACTATAAAGTTAATAGAAAATGTACTAAATTAAAAATGAATCATGAAAAGGGTTCAGTACATTTCTAGCTAGAAACCCATTAACGAACAGAGAGACAAAAAGAGATTACCTTTTATAAAATGGAATGAGTTTTAAATATCATAGCATTTGTATATTAAGTCCAAGGGTAATAAATCAACTTGTTCTATTTTAGAATAAAAATAATACGTAGTCGTTATTTAAATAGTTATTATTATTTATTATTGCCTTACCAGTCAGTGTGATGAAGAAATGTAAAATAAAAACACAATATGCTTTATAAAAACACAAGGAAGGTTCCGGCAAATCACATCTCTACGAGCGTTAAAGGCAAATCATCGGCAATCCTTATCCGACGCCGCGTAATAACAGGAGCGGTTCACCGCGGATTGCCCCGAGCACGCAAGGACGTGCGAAATTACGGGCGACACACTGCTTTTAAGTTCAGCCAACACTTTTCACAACTTGATCGATAATACAATATAATATTTGCATCAATTCATTCCACTCAAAGACTTCCTCAACGACCGATCTTGCGCCACCCGTTTTTAGCGGACTCCCGCGACCGTCACCAGGTCGTCGGTCCATTTTCTGGGGGGCCTACTTACGCTACGTCTTCCGATACATGGCAGCCACTCGAGGGTTTAGTCATTCTTCGGGTAATGTCGGTTACTTTAATTCTTATGATTCGATCACGTAGTGAATCTCCGAGCATAGCCATTGCCCTTTGGTTAACTTTGACCTTCTAATTAGGCCCGTTGTAAGTAAACATGTCTCAGTGCCGTATCTCATCACTGGTAGCACACACTGCTTGAAGACTTACATATGTCTTAAGACACTACGGTATCTCGGACGAGAAGATTCTACGTAGCTTCTTAAAGTTACCAACATTATATCTATTTTTATATATTTATTAAATTATATCGTTGTAAAATCGTGATCACCGTGCACAGTGATACTGGCTATAAGTCGATAATTTTATTTATATATCACGCATTATCGAGCAATTAATATCTATAGTTCTTTACTATTTACATATAAAGTTACAATTATTCTCTTTTTTATAATCTGGATAAATTATGATCAGATTTTTTTATGTTTCTCATGCGAAAGATATTATATTAGAAAATGTATATCTAAAATTAAATATACTACGTTAAACGTTGGTGGTAGTGGGTTTTCAGTCTATCAATAACAAAATCTGAAAGAATATATTTAAAAATTATTTTTTTAATTTTAAATTAAAATATATAATATTTTTTTCATTCATATAAATTGAGCAACGCCGCGTAGGACAGTTATTTTTCTTATAAGATCACGTGCATAAAAATTTATAAAAATTACTATAAATTAAAAAAAGCTATGTTTAGCATCCAATGAAATGAGAAAATAAAAGATAGGTACTACATGCGTTAGAATGAGACGACGGAATGAGTGATTTGACATACGATTTTTTTAAATTAAACGTTGCATTTATAACAAAATAATATTTTTTTTTATAATGTTCCTAGTTAAACTTATAGTTTCCTTAAAACAGCGAATGTACAAAACATTGGAGAATATATTAAAAAAATATGTGTTTTATGTTTCTTAAAAATAAGGTACATTATACGTTAAGAATATTTGATTTATTTAGATATCGTTGTATACCATAACACAAATAATTAACCGCACATTATATTAATATATGCAAATATTAAGTAATTTGTTATTTATACAGAGATATATTTGAAACAACATTGTCGACGGACAACGGTCGTTCTTGTATAAAAGGTCACTTTCATTAATGTGATAGTAACCAGTAGCAACTTCAGTCACAACAAGTCCCGATAACATCAGACCGCGATGACCACCACTTTTATAAGTAATGGTAAAATTGCTTCTGATCACGCTATAGAATGCTAAAACATTTCTTAATCACACAGATTATAAAAATAGACAATTGAAGTGTTTTAATTGTCTATTGTCGGAAATGGACACTGATCCATTTTTATTTATTATGATAGCGAGTACTTTAAATGTATGTTAGAATATAGATTATATTACAGCTTTTTTTTACAAACTAGCTGTATGCCAGTGGCATATATTCTTCTCTGCGTAATATGATTTTAAATATATTTTTTTCAAAATATTGTTTTGATGGTGCTGTCGTGCCGTGTGGTGCCGGCTTTGAACATCACCTGCCCATAACTTCCCGCGAGTGTTGTAAAAGGCGACTAAGGGATACAAACCAGAGAATGAGCACCAGCGTCCTCTGAGTGTCACAAACAACTACTGCGATCACCAATCCGCCTGCCAAGCGTGGCGATTATGGCAATGCCCTCCCCATTGGAGGGGATGTATGTCCAACAGTGGACGTCTTACGGTTGAATGGATAGGATGGTGCTGTCCGTTAAACTGTCTTTTGTTAACAATTTCATAAGTTTTAGTTTTTTTACATGGAACCCTAACTATTATCGAAAAATTAAAGTAGCCTAAGTTACGCGGAGTAACTTCAACTATATAGCAAAAAAGTCCCGTCAAATTTGGTGCAGCCGTTCCGAAGATTAGTCGGAAAGAACAGACAGACAATTTTTTTAAAAATTTTATCTTTGGTATAGGTCGTATACATTCATATGTATTTAGTAAAAAAATGTTATTCTGATATTACAAACAGATACTGAAAATTTATTTATTAGTATAGATTACAAAACATTACAGTTAAAATTACAAAATCTTGAGGTTGTTTAGTCAGAGAATAATACACACATTACGGGAAGAAATGAGTTTTTTGAAACAATATGGCTTTGCTATTATTTTATAAAGAAAGTAATATATATCACAAGCTGGATTGTTTTTGGTTTAATTGACTTCTAGCTTTTGTAAATTTTTACTCATTTTTGATTAAAAAAAGAAATGATAGATTGTGTCATAAATTAATGTACGCTATTTAAATGTACCTAATTAATAAAAAATATACCTTTTAAAATACGAAATCCAAGGGTCATTGAATTATATTCGGCTTTCTGTCTTATTATTAAATATCGTCTTTATTTGACGAAGTTATACCAATTATTTTTATATTAAACACTTCCTTCGAAGTAAACGTGTTGTTCCCTTAGTCTTTATAAAAAAAATGTTTTCTAACATGTTTAAACGTTCATACGATTGTTTGAAAACCAAATAATCTGTATGTCGCATGTAAAAAAAATAAACAAGTTTTATAAACAAAGAAATATAGGTTTATAATCCTCATGAATAAAAATTAGCTCCGCGAGGTATCGGCAACAAATATGTACATCCATCCAATCTAGTTAATTGTACACTTAAAATTGTAAGGAAATATAAAATGAAGATTAATTTAAAATTTACTTTTAATGGAGGAATGATTTCTTGCACGGTTTTTTTTTTTTACATTTAAAGGTCAAATATAATTACCAAACCTAGAACGGTTTTTACTTTTAAAGCTAAAAGAATGTGACTACATGGGCTTTATTTTTGAAAAGATTTAAATAATAATTACTTACCTGTTCGTGGTAAGAAAAAATCTGAGGAGCAATTGCATTTATTTATAAATATAAATCTAGGTGCATTACTCGAAAACAGAATTCAAATTTCTTTACGATGAGATTTAATGTCTTAAAAGAGAAGAAATAAGACAATTCGAAATTTCTATTAGTAAATTTTTAACGTTCCATAACCATACTCATAATAGGTCACTTTATGTAACTGCACTAACAGTAAATTTTAGCATCCAAATAGAGATATTAAGATTGGATTAGGACAGTATTTAAACGGCCGCGGTTATCAGCTGAATATTTTATTTAACTTTCGTTTTTTAACTATCTGTACGCTGTTGACCATAAGGCTTCACCGGAGTTTCGGGCGAGTGTTTATAGCAAATGGTAACTAGCGCAAGGGCACTAAAATGATACGAACTCTTTGCCAAACTAAAGTGTTAGTGGGCATTGCTCGTAGAACCGATGCCCGATGGGGGATTGTTCTTAACACAATCTATTCAAAACTCCGGTCTTCCTCTACTTTAGTATCCATCCAACTTTACACTTAACACTTTTCTGGTTACATGCCTTACATTTCTCTCGATGACATTCTCGTAGCGCGTTAACCAATTCTTATCTTCTCCGTCACTTACATTTCTTTCTTTTATTGTTTTTGAGTTACGTAAAATTACTGCACTGGATTTGTTAAATATAGTATAGTCCAGGAACGATAGTAATCGCTGATAAATGATAAGAGTCACGATCATTATGCCGGCCTACATACATATACAACTGCTAAAATCTCTAAATTGGGTAATATATACCTTTGTTTTTTTATTCACAAGTCTACGGTGGTCGCGTTCCAATCGCACACCACCCCGCATCTGAATAATAATAAAAGTAAAATATAGGTCAAAGATAAAAACGAAACCTACCATATTATCCAGCAGGTTGAATTCTAAGAAATATATAACCGCCGTCAAGGAAATTACACATATAACTGGCACGAGCCGAATTAAATGAGCCATTAATGTTAATATTCTAAGAAAACGGATCAATTTCGACCTAAATTACTTTCGAGATTCACCCGTTTCTTTGGTTTTTATTCTTGTTTCCCTTAATACCATGGTTTATTATACAAATATACATTCGTGTTATTTATATAGTTTTAAATCAATTATAAAGTGCGTATTTTACCTACTATTGAGTTCTTATATCAAATATTTGAGATTAAAAAAAAGCATTTTACTGCAAAATTGAAGTTTTGCGAGTCACGTCGAGAAATAACGCTTAGCTACCATTTTATTAGATTAAAGCTTATGTGTGTTATATAAAACAGTCCGTATTTTATTAGATTAGGTATAATAAAACTATATTAACTAACCTGGCGTTTTTGCCAGCTTTTCATTGTTTTCCTATTGTCTTATTTTTATGGGTAACCGACATATTAAATTAATTTAAAAAGCATGTTAATGATTTTGTAAATTACAATTTTTCATGTTTTTTTTGTACACTGTTTAGGCTTAGTGCTCTGACCACAATCTCACCTGAGGTTAATTGACGATGGGACGGGATGGTAAACAGACTGAGCCTAGAGGTAATGCAGTTCACAAGTGATGCAGCCGCAACATACTTATTGATTTTTGGCGACAGATTTTTCAAACTTGACTGTGGTAGCTACCCAGGCGGGGATTAATAGGAAATGCCCTAACACCGTGCTATGGTTTCCTAATGATGTTTTTCTTCACCGAAAGCTAAAGATGATTTTATAGTTTGAAAAGTAGGCTCGAACTCGCGTCTATTGAAGCCAATTAAATGTACAATGATCCAAGTAGTTGGCTAAACGAAAAGAAATTAATTTACAATGTACACTCGACAAAAGAGAAACGTTTGAACTGATATCGTTATACAACTGTAATTAATTGCCAACATTGAGATAATGTCACAAGGAAGTCCCATTGTCTAGGCTGTCTCCCATCCGTCTAGTGTTTGCGCATTAAAAACTAGATAAAACCGCGTCTGCTTCAGATTACATTACAGTTTTTTATCGACAATGAAAAACATCGATACTTCACTTCCCTCTATATAGTTAAGGTGGCAATTATAAATTATCACGAACATTCTTTTATTAAACTTATATAATAGACAGTTGAGTATTATATTTTTTATTAAATTACCGAGAGTAAAAAAAAATACAAAAAGCTTTTTACACTACAAAAGTATCAATCTATGGTCTTGAATGAAGTGAATATTCATTGTCCATTCTTTTTACGGGGATTTTTTTAATAGAAACATTAAAAAAAAACAGCATACATGAGGAATAAAAATACGTGCGCACTTTACAATAATATCAGATGTTGCCAGTTTGAATATACGATCAATCAAAGCAATTAGTTTTACTTAATACTGAAAATAATTATTACTTAGTTTCAACTTGCTTAAAATTTTTACGTACAAGTAAGTACCTAAAAAAGAAAAAAAAATTACAAAAATATTTATAACATACATATCGAATAAAAGATTAATATAAAAAAAAAACTAAAGTGAATAGATATTAACAAATCAGCATGGCACAATTAATAAACACTACTCAATTGTTTCATTACCTTCATCCTCTTAAACTGTTTTATTTGATGTAAAAATCGCGAGCGAAATCCAAAAACTGCTGTGATACGGTTTACGGATAGGCTTTTATGACAAAATTGCGTATATAAACATATCTTTTGCTAATTCTTTAAAATCTCTGAGAATCCGATAGACCAAGGTTGATAACCCTATGCCCGCGGGCCATAATGTGGATTTTGAATGACCCGCGTATGTAAAGCATATTTCCAGCAATTTGAGTCTTGCATCCGCGGTCACTAACAGAAGATGTTTATAAAAACTCTGCCTAGATCTTAGTTGTGTAAAAAAAGTATCGCATATTAATAACTGAAACAACATATTTGTGACCATTTGTTGATATCAACGCCTAACTTAACTTCTGGTATAAATAATATATTAAAACAAAAACTGTGTCTGAGATCCACATTGATTATATAGGCATCGGTTACATACCATAGTTTTCATTTAATTTTTTTTTCGGCAATAGGTGATTTAAAAATCGATCTTTTTAAGAAAGAATGATCACTGACGTCACGAACTAAAGCAACATGGCGGTTAGCGTTTTCGCATGGGAATTTATAATTTTAATTACTTTTTAGGCCTTTTTACTTTTTATTACTTAACGTTATTATCGTCATCAAATATCATCATATATATTATAACTTTATTATCATCAAAACATCAAAATAAAGCACAATATCCTATTAACAGCAACAGTTAGTGGCCCGCCAAAAAATTCTGAACCGTCCGTTTGGCCTGACTGATAAATAGGTTGAGCGTTGCGATAGACGAATAAAAAATTTAGAACCCTTTTTGCATTTAGCACGCGAAATATTAACAAAATCAGTCTAAGCCTCTCAATTTCTTAAATTCATCAGTCCATATTTTTATAATAGCTTTCTCTAATAGATTAGTGACATAACATCAAATTGCTTATATAAATAATCCACATGCCACGTCTTGTCTAAACAAACACAATACATACCAAAAACAATAAAGTAAAACTAACAATTATTGTATAAAAAACGTATTCACATAATGCACGCAAAAACTACTGAACAATCATAACCCGTTATGTAAAGGCATGCTCGTCTATCACATATAAATAACACAAGACAATAACTAATGATTATAAACAATATATCAGTCAACAATACCATAGTAATTATTACGAAACCTTTTAGTATATTGCGCAACATTTTAAAAATAAACCAAATTTCTTTTTTTTTAATCTATGTAAATATAAAATTGCTTGACCTGACCGATTCGTCAACACAGGGCCTGAACCGTCCGTAAGCCCGTCTTTTTTCAAACTAAGAAGCATGTAATTTAATATACATACTTCTTGTTAGAACTATTTGTCCACGTGTCAAAATCAAAATCAAAATCAAAATTTATTTATTCAATTTAGGCCCTAAGAAGGCACTTATGAACGTCTAAAACACTACCACCGGTTCGGAAAACAACCCAGTCGAGAAGAGCCGGCAAGAAACTCGATCTGGTTCTTTTTTTTTTTTTTTTTTCATAAATATAATATATATCATTTTTTTTTGTCATATAAAAAACTATACAAATCGTAGTTTTTAGTGGAAGCACAGAGATGTGGGTTATTTCCAGACATCACCATCGTTCACGTAATGATCCACCCTGTAATAACCTTTTGAGATTAAAACTTGCTTGACATAATACTTGAACTTATTGTCAGGTAAATCGGTAATGTTACTTGGGATCTTATTGTAAAACCGAATACTATTACCTATAAAGCTTTTATTACACTTACTTAACCTAAAGCGTGGGACAGCCAACTTGTCTTTACTTCTAGTATTAAAATTATGACGATCATTCACTAGATCTAGCGTATATCTAGTATCTAGTGTATAAGCGTTTTACAAAAAAAATACTCTAAGAGGGCGAATTAGAGGTTGTAATGAGAAGTTTGTCATTTTTTGAAGTAAGAAGGATGAAATTTCATATAGTTTTAATCATGAAGGATAATATAGGCTACATGTGGTATGAATTTCACAAGGGTTAAACCGCAGGCACAAATAGTATTGTAAATAAGCCAGGAGCTTTGATCAACCAACAATCAACAGCAGCCAAATACGTAAACGAAAGAAGTGAGAAATCTGACGCACCCAACCTTTGCTGGCCGACAAGAGAGGTTATCTTACGTAAGATTTTCCCATGAAAAAAAAAGTCCTTTGATCACAAGATGGCAATCACGCTGTACCTTGAGGTAATAGCTCTTAAGTGATGCTGCCGGAACACACGTACAGTTCTGCTTGGTGACAGATTTTTAAACTTGAGAGTTATAGTTTTAAAATTAACCCAGGTTAGGACCATTAGACCACCATGGGCTATGGTTTCTTCACTGTTTTCCTTCACTGAAAGATATAGAATCGGAAAGAATAGCTTTTCCCGCGGGTCTCCTCACGATCAATTTTTTATATTCCGCACAATTATTCACTATCTATTTAATATAGTGTTTAATAATCATTTTAATATTCATAGAAAAAGAATGAACCCTATTTTTTGGACAGTCCCTAAATTATTTTTGGTACTAACAGAAAGCAAAGATATTTCAAAAATCCAAGACGTGCTAGTAAAGCTGACCATTGAATCGATTTTTAATTTTTTTATGCGATAACATAATTGTTTTTTTTTAAGTAGCCTAAATTACACTTTATAACCTCAGCTATCTGTCCGAACAAGTCTCGTCAAAATCGGTCCAGGCTTTCCGGAAATTAGCCGAAACAAATAGATAGAAAGACAGACAGATAAAATTGTATAAATTAAATTTTTGATATGTGCCATATATATACAACCATACGTATTTAGTAAAAGACTGTTATTTTTATATTATAAGCAGACACTTTAATATTATTTATTTGTATAGGTGAATTCGAGTCTAGGTCCATCGCCGTGGTATCTGACCACAGAACCAGTCAACAATGATCACTTGACATTTATACACGGTTATAATTGAACGAAATAATATAAGTTCAAATTTAGTTTTATGTTCTTAATATCTTCTCAGATGCTGGGCGACAGGGTTGAACTGAGGCATCGGGAAATTCACGGGTATGATCACCAACTCCTGTGAATTCTCCCAGTGCCAAGGTTCAGCCTTGTCATCATTTTCATCTTCAATTTTCGCTTTCTCTCCCGCTTATTTTGAATCTTCTTGGTTGTTAAGTTTGTCTTCTATTTATGTTACTTCGTAATAAGCGTCCATTTGATAAGTGTCGTAAACTTTTTTTCTTTGGTTCCATTTCTTCTTCTTCTTAGTTAATGGCAATCTGTGTGTACACACAATTTGTGCCAATGTCATGTGGGTAAGATTTTCAATCTTGTATCAGCGTTACCAAGCTCCGACAGGACGGTGGCCTATCCTGCTCGAACTTTCCATGGCGCTTTGTCGGCACCTCAGAATGTATGCTACGCGTTGTCTTCTATAATAAACTTAACTTGAACACAATAACCAAACTATTTCACACAAAACGCCACCAAGATTACATGATATAGAGTCAAGTACACAAGTTTAATGAATTAAAGAAAACAATTGCTACATGTCAGACTGAGATCCCGCCAAAAAACCTTTGGTTCCATTTATATATTCTTAAGAAAAAGGCATAGGTACTAGTAGACCATCCAGCCAAGTCACACATTAGGAACACTATTAATATATTACGGAAACAAAATGGCGGTCTTCTGTTACAACCACAACAGGAGTGATTGGGACATTTCAGAATACACGCTTCGTGTCATTATTTTAACTTCACTACACTTGTGCATCGTAACTAAACCATATCACGTAAAGCGCCTCCAAAAGATAATGAATTAAAAATAAGGACGACTACATGATAAACCAAAATCGCGCCAAGTACCCCTCTATCCATAAACTTGCCATTTTTGTAATGTTGTCAGCACATGAAACATGCATTTTAAGATGTCTATGGAAAGTAGTGTCCGGCCGAACCTTCGGCCAAATATTCGACTTCGGCCAAAATGCGCTGAAGTTTTAGCCAAAACCGAAGGTCTCTATCAAGCACCTTAATTAAACGATCTATAACGAATGAATACGGGAGAGGGCTTTGAAAAACGCAAAAGGTGAGAGGGAGGGGTTATATTGCATCAACGGCCGACGGCTATCCGCTATTATCCGCAGAAATAAATAATAGATATTCAGTAAAATAACCAAAACAAAACAAGCTAGTACGCGCATTAGGATTTTCTGCTTTGATATGTTTTTGTTTGATTCTATTACAAGATTGTGGAAATTATTATTTAATTGAGCAAACTAAAAATAAATCTAAAAATATATATCCCCTTTAGGTATTGTTATTTATGTGATTTTTCAAACAATAATCAATGTAGACGTAATTTCCTTCTTTAGACAGCTAATTAGAAATGTTTAGGGAACTTTTTTTAAAATCGGCTACGGCTCCGGCTTCGGCCAAAAATTGACCTTCGGTCGGATACTAATGGAAAGTTATAACGGCCTACATTTTTATAGTGTTGTATGACTAGGCTGTATGGACTATATACCTTTGCCCTTTCATTAAAAAGAAATAAAATGAAACCTAAATAGAGTTAGGCTATGAATCTTTAGGAAGTTTTACTTAATGAACCTTGAGATACGATTATTTATATTAATTTTGTATTGTGTACTAAAGTTTCAAGTACACACTTAAACCCACTATTACATTCAATAATTGACTCGGTTTATTTTTGGAACTAAACAAATATAAAAGGTTGCGGTACGGTGCGTAAATGACTTGTAAAATTCGTGAAACGACATAATTATCTTGCGGTTTTCAAACTACGGTACTAAACATCAAACGGTAAACAAATGGATATCATACTGACATTTGTGGTTAAAAATCTTATTACCACCACTTATTAAAGCATTAAACTCAGTACTTTAAGTAATAATAAGTAACTACTAAAATTTCCACGTCATGCCGTATGGTTATGAGATCGATTAAATTATATGTTGTATTATTTATTTGTAGGATTGTATGTTTTGTTTAGTTTTGATAACGGCTGGTGTGAAAGTAATTACGTAAACAATATTTACTTACTTACTTTTATTGCTTAAGCAGATTTTGTAAAAGTTATGCTAATGCTTACGTAACTGGGGGAGATGGAAGTGATATATTATGTATAAATTTCTGATTACATTATACTTGAATGACCCCTATGGAGTTAATAGGTCAGCGTTAAATTGTTACATTTCTTTATCATTTAGAATAAACACAATTAAATTCAAATCATCTATATCTCGCCTAGTTTGTATGTGACGATATTGTCGTTTTAAATATCGAATCTTATTTGAGATTGAGATAAAAATAAAAAATAAATCGGTTTTTCTGACTAAACACTGACACTGATTTAAGTAGAAAAAGAGTTAAATTTAAATAAAACAGATAGAGATAGCATATTGAACCGGTCGTAAATTCTCAAATGATGTTGCCGGTACACCTCTATAGATGATTGGAGATAGATTTTCGAATCTGATTGTGCTATCATGCCAGATGGGTAGAATAGGCGCTTTGTATAAAGGATTTTTTTTATCAATAAAAAGCGAAGGTTTTTTTATTACATAAAATTAGTAGTTTCTCAACCTACGTCCATCGACGCAGCATTCGGCCATGCTATCACTAAACAACTTCTAATACCTACAAATAATATTAATTAACATTATCTATTGTCATTCGTATACGAACCAAGCATCTTACGCTTACCTCATACATACACTACATGAGCCGCATTCACTTTCTGTAACAAAACAAAGATAAATCGTGAATATATGCAAATGGCATTCTAGTTGTGTTTATATGTAAATGTAAATTTTAGTTTCTCACATAAATATGAATGAGATAACACGATAGTTATTGTAATTAGAGTCAAATTAAATCGGCTTATTTGCATCTCTGTCTCACAATCAAGTGTTAGTTGAAATCAATTTGACGTAAGTAGAACATGCATACATAGGTAATTAACAATTAGATGTGAAATAATTTCACTAAGAATATTATAATTAGTAGTTCTTGCTGTTTGTATTGAGTATACGGTTTTTTTTTTTTTTTTTCGATAATAATTGGGATGTAGTTTCTTATCGCGCGTTACACGCTCTGAGCGGATGGTAGCGAGACCGAAAAAAGTGTAATAAGCCTTTTTTCTGACATTTCTTGCTACAGTAGTTACAGCTGTGTATGAACTATGTACATCGCCGCACATAGATCTCCCACGCGCCGAAAGACTAGACGGCTTTCTTCTCTTCGGCTTTCATCAGTTATTTATGAATTAATATTGTTATTATTACTAATATATATTTTACAAGTTAAATATTATTATATCTTCTTTTATATACATAAATGTACAGTATATAAAAAACGAAAAAAAAAAAAAAATACAAAATAGAGATAGTTGAATGAACGAAGATAGCGTTTTGACGCGTGATAAAAACACATTAATAAAATCAATAGAAATCAATATTTTAAATCGCCTTTAAAGTTGAAAAAACTCGAAAACTTCGACCGCACATTTTTTCCTAATGTTTCACGGTACATCAAACGTAAATTACACTTATATTGTTCATTACTAGTATAATTATTATTATTCGAATAGGGGCTGTGCAGGCTAGAACAGCGCTGTATCACTGCGACCTAGTTAGATCTATTTTGATGGTCCGTGTATTGTTAATTATCAATGCGTACAATCTGGATATATTGTAGGATCTTTTTGGCAGAAAGTGTCTGTACTTCCTCCGGGAGCACCGCGTGCTTACCCAGAATTCGGTTACGTATGGGTATTAATTGATCAAATTCACATGTTTTGGCATTGCTGATTCCTATTGATTATCTGTGCTTCTTCAGCTTTACACTGCGTAAATGCTCTGACGAGCTCTTTGGAATGCACTTGTCCTGGCAATTTGTTCCAGAAGTCTATAGCCTTATTGGTGTACAGAAATTTAGAAGTAACAGTTGTTTTATACTATTTAGGTACTTATAGAATTTCCTACTTCAAATTTATGAATTCGAAAAACATATATCAATTTGAAAATGTGCAAGATAATTGCGTGAGAAATTATGATGAAAAATTGGATAACCACGTCCGACATTGACTTCCATTTATGTAAATATAAATAGAATAATAAACTTAATTGTAAACAGTAATATTAGAATTATGTTGCAAATTATAAAAGATGTCATTATTAACAAGGGAAATTCAAAATGATTCCAATATGTAGGTACTTTGTTCACTATCGAGTTGTTAAGAAATAAAATCCACTACGGTTTATCTGTGAAATGTACTTATTTGTAATGTAAGTCAAGCCCATTTTCATTTCGTTGCTGTCGCGGGGTTTGGAGGGGGGGTGCTCGCGAAGTATACTTCGCCCACATAACATTATAGTCTTGCCCTCTGCCACTGCTTCGATATAAAAAGATAATAGTAACAATCGAATCATTTGTTATTCATTCCCTTCTGACATCTGTAAATAGAAAAAAAAAATCGATTTTTCGCCGCATGGCACCACCCCTTTGTACAGAGGTATACATATAATATTAAACATAGTACTCAGTCATAAAGGCTTTTAAATTAATAGCTACCGTTCAAGTACAGAATTTTTTCCATGGAAACCCATTATTTCGTAAGAACATTTACCTATTAATTACCTACTCGTTATAATTTTTTGTCGTTTGAGAAATGTTTAAAAGTTGTCAACTGTTTTATGTGTACTTATGACGGATATTATAATCTTTAGTGTATTATTCAGCCAATAAAAAACATAGTAATTATTTGCCTCACATATTATAAAAGATGTAAACTGATTATTTTTTTAATATCTCGTCAAAAAAACAGATCATAAAAAAGTTCAACCATTGAGAACAAAATCAAAATATGACCGAAAATAAAAGACTGCGGTAAACTTTTAGAGCATAATATTTTTGTACTAGAGAGAGAAAGATGGGCGCTAAGATAGCTATCAGAAGCGATAGAAAATTCTTTGTCAAAAACGCTTGTATTTCAAAATATTTTTTTAGTGTACGTTTATTTATTTATTTATATTATTCACCTACTTTTGAATTTTCAATAAATTTTACATTTTACATTTATAATGGATTTATTCCTCGAGTAGAACAAGCGAAAAGACATTTGTCTATACTGCGTATTCTAAAGTTCAAACTAGTTCTATGTGATTTTCGTGGCACCTTAGATAAAACTATACGTCCCATTATTTTCAATACACTTCACTTGCATGGTAACAAAATATTACCAAAGTTAATATTACGTAAAACACAAGTTACTGAATTAAAAATAACAACTACGACATGACAGACTTAGGTTCCGAAAAAAAAAAAAACAATATGGCGGCCCTTTATTAAAGCTTTCCAAAGAAGTTGTAATGAGTTTTTTTTTACACAATATAGGCTCAGTGCTTTGACCACAATCTCACCTGATGTTAAGTGATGACGTGGTCTAGGATGTTAAACACACTAAGCCTAGATACTGGTTCTCGAGTGATGCTTCCGGAACACAGCTATTGGTATTTGGCAACAGGTTTGCGAACTTGAGGGTGGAAGCTACCCTGACAGGCATTCCTAGAAAATGCCCCCCACCACCGTGCTATGGTTTCCCTACGATGTTTTCCTTCACCGAAAGCCTAGGCTGATTTTAGAGTTGGATGGGTTTGAACCCGCGTTCATTAATGCGGAATGCGACCGCACTATCCAATGCGCCATCATCGCTTTCGTGTCATTTTTTCAATAAACTTCACTTGTGCATAATAACCACACGAAATCACGTACAACGCCATCAAAATTACATAACATGGAGTCATATACCGGAAGTTACCTAATTATAAACAAGGGCCACTACAAGACAAACCCAAAATCACGTCAAGAACTTGGATAGATGATTTATCAGCAACTTATTTTAACAACATAAAACTAAGGTAAGTCATGGTAATAACACCAGTACACATTGGTCTGTTATTACAATTACATGTTGTTATGACAGAGACAGCATTATTTCCAAAATTTTTTAAAAGAAAAAATAATGTTTCTTTTATTTCAAGTTGTCAAAATTGTGTTTGTTACATATTGTTTGGCTTCATTAAAATTAGGTAAGCAATAACATTTCAAACGAAACTCAAAACATTTCGTTATTATTATAGAGAGCTAACATATCAACGTCAAAAATCCATCAATCGAATATGAACCGTAATTATTTCAAGCTAAAGTGGTTTATTCCAAATAAGGTTGGGTGTGTTATTACTTTCGTAGCCATGGAAACGTTTGATCGGTTTAATGTAAAAATACAGACTACATAATATAAGGGTGAATGCATAATTTATTATCTATAGTACTCGTATGAGGTTTTAATTGTCAGGTAGATCTATTTTCTAAGCTTTAGCGTCTTATAATTGAATAACTTCATGGAGTCTAGCATGTGTTTTGATTGGTATAGGATGTTTATGGGTTATTTTTTTTGGAAATATCTGTCTTGTTGTTGAAGTTTATCTAAACGGCCGGACTGATTTACATAAAATTTCGTTGTGTTTTTCTGGGTCTCTGGATGGATTATGTTCACAATCAGAACCGAAAGGTAGCGTTTTTTAGGGATAAAGTAACGTGTCTCATGCCACAAGTTAAGAGAATATCCTAGCGGCATTTATTCCATACAAACGTAGTCTCATGTTTCTTCCCTGGATAATAGCATTATTGCAAATATTTTTATACCAAATAATATATATCCATCACCGCCATGCCCGTGCGTTTTTTCCATAGATAAGTTATTATTGAAACTAGAAGCCTTTGAAATATAAAAAAATGCTCGATTTTTACCGTCAATTTCAGACCTTCGTCAAACAAATTTATTGGATTAAATTTAAAAAAGCCAAAGTCTTTATTATTTTAAAACTGAAAGAAAATTAAAAATCGGTTCAGTTTTGGAGGAGGAATCAGGGTACTACGAAGTAATGTTTTCGTTTATTTTGCATAGTTAAATCAGCCCCCGCTGCAGTTGTCCCTTTCGTGTTTTATAATTCTTTCTTTGCGCAACGTGACAGCTATAGACTTCTGAAATACCTACTTCTCATGTTCTCTTAAGTGTAAGATTTTTTACCCTTTTAAACAAGACTAAAGCAACAATAATTACTTAACACAAATTTAGTTATAATTGATACAAGGGCTTTTTACTATTTAAAAAAATCTAGGCAGCCATGGGTTATGCCGACAGAAGTGAAAACTCGAAGCTTTGGAATAACTGTTTTTAATGTTAAAATTACATAACTTGTTATTTGAAATTATTAACTCAACAATTAAAAAATATAACGTTTTTAAGGTATTTGTATCTATTGACGCTCCAAGCTATAATTATGTACATTATCATATAATTTATACTTAATAAAAACATAAGTGACGCTGCGTAAGTATCATCATCTCCCTACCCTTTTCCCATTTTTATTTGGGGTCGGCGCAACGTGTCTTCCTCTTCCATTCCTCTCTATTTGTTGTCATCTCCGCATTCACTCCTTTTCTACACATATCATCTTTCACACAGTCCATCCATCTTTTCTTTGGTCTTCCCCTTCCCATGTAACCGTCCACATTCATATCCAATACCTTTCTTACAACATTCTCTTTCTCCCTGCGCATCACATATCCATACCAGGATAAACGACCGCCTCTTAACTTGTCTGTTATTGGTGCCACTTTCAAACTTCCTCTAATATATTCATTCCTAATCCTGACCATTCTTGTTACCCCCACACATCCATCTCAACATTCGCATCTCAGCTGCATGTAATCTTCTTTCGTCCGTCATCTTTATGGGGTAACATTCTGATCCATACAAGACGACAGGTCGTATATGTTCTTGTAAATCTTCCCCTTTAATTTAAAGGGGATTTGCGGATCACACGTAGTAGCCGAAACCTGCCGCCATTTCATCCATGCTGCGTTAATTCTATGCTTTACCGTCCGGTCTATTTCGCCATTGCTTTGCAGGAGTGAGCCGAGGTACTTGAACTCGTGGCAGATTGGCATTGGAGTGCCATCTAGTGTTATGACAGTTGAACTAGAGGTGCCGCCGAAATCACAAAACATATATTCCGTTTTGGATCTGCTCACTTTTAGGCCGACACTCTCCAGCTTCTGTTGCCACTTTACCAATCTGCTCTGGACCCCAGTACCATCCTCACCGACAAGGACAATATCGTCGGCAAACAACATACACCAAGGTGCCTCTTCCTGTAAATCCGCTGTCAAGGCATCCAATGTTAACAGGAAGAAGTATGGACTCAAGGTCGACCCTTGGTGTAAGCCTACCGATACCCTGAACTCGTCGGTGTTGCCAGCAGCTGTTGCTTACGCTGCGTAAGTATAGATTTTATTATTTCTCTCTAAGCACCAGCACCTAAACGCCATCTTATATTTGACATACTGTAGCTTGTTGATGATTGACCTCGTAGCATCGGTAACACGAATCTATAAGATTTCCTCTACCAAGAATCGTTGTAGTTTTCACTTCAATAAATCAATTTCAATGAAGTCAAAGTTTAAACGCTAAAAAGCGTGTCGCGTGTACAAATATCATGAAAAATATTTAAATGGCTAATAGACCCTTAAATCCGTGCTATAGGCGCTAGGTGGTATGGGACTGGGAGGACAATGGGGTGGAATTAGGTCGTGTGACCCTCGGCTCTACGCATCATTAGACCGGCTTTTGGGTCAAACTAATTCCGTGTTTGTTTTATATATGTTAGGAATAGGTACGTCAACTAAAACATAAATATAGAACAAGATAACTTGATGCAGATTTGATTTTTTTAAATGCAATTTCTTCAGGAAATATTTGTTTATTTTTTGTAACGGAATTCAATCATAATTAAAAAGTACCGCTGTTCTTTCTACAATCTCACCTTGATGTTAAACTTCTATGTGGTCCAGGATGATAAACCCTCTAAGCTTAGAAATACCAGCTCTAAAGTGATGCTGCCAGATTTATCATAAAAAATACCCGATCATTATAATACGGGTTCATTAAGATTTTTCTTTCTTTAAAAGCGCATGCTTATTATAGGATTCGAGCCAACGTCCATTGACGCAGTATGCCATCGGCTTACCAACGAGTCATCATTGTCAAGCAAAAATATTTGACTAATCATATGGATCGGTGGCAGGTCGCCTCATGAGACAGTGAATAATGGCATTCTGGTCAGAAGAAAACAGTATCAGTTATTTTGCAACATAAAGACATTACTGATGTATATTATTAAGAAATATAGACATTATATTTTAAAGATTACATTAAGATGATATATCTGTTGTTTTAAATATATCACAAAAAGCACGGCCAACAATTAGAGCCGTGAGCGTATACAAATGATACGATAAATTTTATAATAGGAAAAAATTTAGACAATAGACCACAACGTTTTGTAATTTATGTCTGACCCGACATACTTTGTCTTGTCTTATTGTTTTGTCTATGAATATTGAACTCGAATTGTATAATTCATTAAAAAAAATTATTCCAAAATATGTGCACCAAGAAATGATAAATTAATTATTTTCATAATACCAACCGATGCATCTGTTTTAATAATAAACGATGTTTGCAGCGCGCAGTCTGTCAATCACGCCAACTGACAGTTATGTCGAACGCCATAAGGTTTCCGTTAGAAAAGTTAATATGGTCGTTAAGTATTTTTTTAAAGTATATGCGCAATTTTCGTAATTTTTTAATGTAAGAACCTTCTACTATGTATTAAGAAACATTAAAAAAAAAGATGAATGAAATTGATATAGCCGTTCTCAAGTTAGCGTGACCAGTAGAAATAGGTTTTAATTTATATATATATATTATATTTATAAAAATTCATTACAGTAAGATTATCAAATTTAGGTCAAGTAATATTTCTTATTACGTGGTTAAATTAAGTGATAGATTAAAATTATTTTTATTATTAGACCTAGTAATCATCTCCAGCACAAAAATTTAATGTTTTGAACATACCTATATAATACAACTTGTTAATTACTTATAAATATCTTAGTTTTAGTGTGTACGTATATAAAGGAATTTACCACCTTGTCCTATTTCATTTGAACGTATCAATGACCTATATCCAATTGCAATTATCATCTGCTAGCAAGTAACATTCATGTTTAAACAGTTTAACATTTTCAAGGTCATTTTTTAAAGCCATAGCAGATGTAATTCTCTTGTATGCTTGTATAGAGGTAACATTACATTCTTTGATGAATTATTTTACTAAAATGCCTTCTTAAATGTTGATAGTTATTTTAGGTATACCTTGTAGAGGCAATTAGTTACTACAAAAAGTTACATTTACAAAAGTTACCTAAAATCGCCTTATATGTTTAATTTAAAACTAGCGCGTTGACGTCAACAATTATAAATGAAATATTATAATAATAGTTACAAAGTAAAATAGTTATGTAAGTATCTTTGTCTGTAAATTAGACATATGTATAACATATTGATAAGATTAAGGCTAACAGAATATTCAATTTCTCCTAAAAATGCTATTTCTACCGAAATTGCTTGGCAAAGCCAATTTTTGTCGGATTACAGAGTTGCCATTTGCCGAACTGTGGGGAATTCTCAAAACTTTGAGGATTTCGGAATTTTTTAAGAATTGCAGTATGCAAGGAGTTACTGTTTTCACAATTTAATAGTTTATATAATATAGCTAATTTAAAAATATTTTGATGATTAACGAATAAATTATCAATGTCTATCGGTAAGATTTTCAATACCATTTTCTTCTTCGTTTGTCTTTTTTTTTTTACATTTTATTGTCGAGTTTTAGTGTTATAAAAAAATTTAAATTATTTTTTTACCCTTAAAAAATATCCATAATGATTTTAGTCGTACTTCAGCCACTAGTCAAACAAAAGTTAAATTATAGGATTACTAATTATGCTGTTCCAATACTTGAAAATTTATAGTTATAAATCAGACTGAGGTGATTGGGGAGTTCATTTTAAGCTAGATTTTACATTATATAGTCTCTAAGAAGACGATGATGGCGATAATGAAATTGTTGAAATATTTTAAACGTTTTACATTTAAAAAATTGAAATCTGTTTATTACTTCTACATTTACAAACGTATCTAAAGGAAGAGAATTTAAGTAATCTTAAATACAAGAAACCGATACTCTAATCTCCAATATATAGCTGCGATATTTAAATTAAGTGTTAAATCTAAATGAATAATATATATAAGTCTCTCTTAAAAAATTCCACAACGACCAGCCTTGCACCACCAGCATTCAGCGGATTCCCACGACCTTCACCAGGACGCCGGTTCACTTTGTTGACGGCTACCCACATTGTATCTTCCGGTACGTAGTTGCCATTTTAGAACACATTAGCTCCATCGGGCATCGGTTCTACGAGCAATATACCCAGCCCCCTGCCACTTTGGCAATTCTTCGGGTAATCTCGAATCTTACAGCTTTATGTAATTTTGCATTTTTATTGTAAGTTTACACGTATCAGTTATAATTTTGAGCGACACTAAAAAAGTAACCGAATGCTTTTCGTTTTCGGATTAAAATCTTATATTGATCGGTTATTATTATAAAATTTATTGTTGGAAATAAAATATCTAATTTAGATATAACGGTGTTTCAAATCATCGCCAAATTCACCTAAACGTTTTCGTATTTTGAATTTACGGTAGATAAGATGTTTTTAATTTCGAAAAATAAAATATCCGCATAATCCTCTTAACAATGTAGCAAAATGAATATGGAATATTATACAAAGTGAACTCTATATTTCAATATCGGAATATTTATAATGACGACAAGAAACGTCGACCGCTCAGAACGTCTGTCTAATGTCCATGATTTACGATGTCAGACATTTATTTAATTTAGACACATCCTGCCGGCACGGCTGACTAACATTTCAATCAGATATTATGCTACCTGAATTAAATGATCTCGATCGATATGTTTATTGTATATACGGGTACGTATTTAAGTTTATTAGTGGGTCTAATATTAGTTCCTCGCATTGCAGATTTTTTCATATAGATTTTGAATATTAAAAATTGTCATTTTGCGGGCTACTAACTGTGACTTGTTAACTATAATAGGGTGTGCATTATTTTGATCCTTCGATGATAAGTTTTTTAATTGCTTTTTAGAAAACGATAAGTTCCCTAAAAATTAATTTAAATTATACATTCCCGCGCGAAAACGCCAGCCGCCATGTTGCTTTAGGTCGTGACGTCCTGATCAATCATCATCCTGAGGACGAATAAAGGAAAGATCGATTTTTAAATTTACCTATAATCAATGTGATTTCAGATATAGCTTTTTGTTGTAATGTATTATTTATACCAGACGTTAAATTAGGTATTGAACAAAAAACATGTTGATTAGTTACTGATGTGCGGTATTTGTTTTTTACACAACTAAGATCTAAAAAAAGTTTTTTTTAACATCTTCTGTTAGTGACCGTGTACGCAAGACTCAACTTGGTAGAAACATACTTTGTTTGTGGGGGCAATTCAAAAATCTTAAGCGGGCCACATTATGGTCCGCGGGTATAAGGTTGAGCCCTGGTCTAGCATAATGATAGTGTCAGACAAAAATTTCTTGTCTGTCGTCATTTGTTCTTGGCTATTTAAAATCAGATGCAGTGCATTTTGCTAAGCCAAAGTAAGAAAAGTCAAAGTATTTTTTTTAGATCAAATGTGTTTTATTCACTTGAAATATACATATAGTGTACCTGGTTGTATAAATATATATTGGAATCTGAATATAAACGTGAAAACCAGAAAAATAAAAGTACGTGCATTTATATTTTTTTTTAAATAAAAATTACCATTTCGGCTTACTTTAAGTGTTTGTTCATTTTAATTCTCATAACTGAATACATGTCTGGCACGTTGGATGTATGCGAGACCGTTAGTGTGGTAATTACTACCTCAGTAATTATACTCACCGGTAGGACTTCATATCCTGTACGGGATAGAAATTTATCGTAAACCAATGGCGTCAAAGTTTTAACATATTCACATAAACTTAAGCATGTAAAGTATGTTAATTCTTCATTTTATATTGTCGATCTGTCAGAATAAAAAAAAAACAATGATGGGGCAGTTGGTAGTGCGGTTGAATTCGGCCGCAATTGACGTAGGTTCAAGCCCAACTATCCAACTTTCAAATCAGCCTGAGCTTTTGGTGTAAGAAAACATCATGAGGAAACCATAGCATGTTGGTTGGGCATTTTCTAATAACTCTCGTCTGGGTAGCTACGACCCTTAATTTTGAAAACCTGTTTCCAAATATCAATAGATGTGTACTAACAGCATCACTTGAGAACCACTACCTCTAGGCTTAGTGTGTTTACCATTCTGGACCACATCGTTACTTAACATCAGTTGATATTGTGGTCAATGTACTGAGACGATACAGTGTAAAAATATAAAATAAAACAAATATAATCTAAGAAATAAAAAAAAGTAGATAAAATATCTCCTGCCCTGTTAACATACTTTTGTTTTGTAATTTATAAAGTTCTCTTCAATATTATCACCTAACTGAGCCCGCAACTTCACCCGCTTGGAATTCAGACAATCCTATGTTCTCTCCCCGGATGCAAAATACGTTATTACCAAATTTCATCGAATTCGGTTTAATAGTTTTTGCGTGATTGACGAATAACTTAATCAGAGAGACAAACAAGAAAATTGAAACTATCGAAATATATTCTGTAGTCGATTCTGAAGCCACGCAAAGTATTTTTTCTTAAATATCTTCAATGTAGAGATTTCGTCTCATTAGCTTTTCATTATAAGTATAGGTTCTGTATAGTTCTATTCTTAACTAAGTATTATAATTTAAGATGAAGAAATTTATTTGTTACTTCTCAAATCCCTTTAGCTTTTGCAAGCAACTATTGTACATTTAAAAATAATTTTCTGCTAGACTGCTTTAGGCGCTCGTCACTAAACCTTGCAAAGCAGTAAGCGAGCGTTAGTCAACAGTACAGGCAATAAAAAACAGTTTAAATGTGTATTCAAAGTCATTGCAATATTATCAAAATATACACGAAAATTTTGTGTCATAATCGATATATATCTTACACACATTATATCCAAAGTATAGTAGAATGTCTTTAAATGAACAAAGAAGGTGAGATTGTCTGAATAATACAACGATTATCTTTAAACTCCAGTACAAATAGTCGGATGTTAAACGTGTAATTTCGAATCCAATCTTCATTAAATAGTTGCAAGCGAACGCTAATAGACTTTCCTGACTGTACTCCAATGATCAGTCTGAGTTATGTTGTAAATAATCAATAGCATTTACACTCTAATTTTAATGTAAATAATCCTCCTTTAATTTTGAATTTTATATTTTTACCACAATAAATAACCTTGATTTATATCTAATAAAAAAAACGTATTTTATTTTATTAATATTTCGGGTGTGAAACGCGCACTTACTTTGCGTTTCGGCCTGGTTACAAAGGCCGTGGTCACGAGACGACTGAGGTGCTGCGGTGTCTTAGTCAGCGGGGTAATTATGAGAAACTACCCTCGTCTGTTCGTGTTCATTAATTATATTTTGACACACTACACTCACTGTATCCACTTTATACTTTGTCGATCGTGTTAGTATCGTTTTTCACTCACTAGATTCCACGCCGACCGGTTTAATCCGTTTAAAGTTTATTAAGATTTGAAATTACCATTGGTTACAATTACTATAAAAATCTATGTTAATTTTTATTGTAAAATTTTCCATTATAAATGTCTTTAACTTAATTTGTTTCCTATAATTTGGCAGGTAGGTCCAACTTCAGCAGTGGCGGGTTTCTAGCAGTGGCGGGTTTCTAGCAGTGGCGGGTTTCTAGCAGTGGCGGGTTTCTTCCACTTTTTCTTTGCCCGTCACTGCACTACTCTTCTTCCTTCAATTTTAGGGGGGGCAGGAGTATATCCTGCCCCTGGGTTTATGACCAGCTGGTCATGCCTCCCTTCGGGGAGGCGGGTGAAGAGGTGGGGTCGAGGAATATCCTCCCCCATCCCCATTGGGCCATTGCACGACGAGGCCCGGTGGGTTCGCTGCAGGGGGGGGCGACGCGGTGACATGCCTAGCAACCCCGTATCGCCCCCCCTCCCAAATGCAGCGGACGGCCCCGGGGGGTTTTAGTGGGTATTTCCGGGCGACTCTCGCCCGGGTGAGTCCCACACTGCACGGAGCTCGTCACTCCGTGCCCCTTATCTATTGTATTTGGGGACCTTGATCCCCTAAATACAATAGATAAGGGTAGTGCGTAAATGCATTTCCCCCCGTCAAAAAAAAAAAAAAAAAAAAGGTAGGTCCAACTTCAAGAAAGAGATTTATGAATACAACTCGACTTCTCGTTCGAAATACCGTTATGTCTCAAGACTAAAGATTTCAGCCAGTATGTATTGCCACTGATTACATACGCTTTGCAATGGGTCTAATAAAAAAGCTCAAATTGACAGTGGAGAGAGCTATGTTCGGAGTTTCACTATGGAATCGAATTTGGAATTACATCCACAGAATTGCCGGACTAAACTGGCAATGTACTCCATATTGCTCATAGAATCTGATGGTTCCAAAGGGTTCTCGAATAGAGATGTAGAGACCACGTACCAAAATACACGTGTATTCAACAATATGGAACGACGGCCTGGTGAAAGTAGCAGAAATCCGCGGGTTGCGACTGGTACAAAATAATAATATTCCGATTGGGAAGGCCTATGTCAAGCAGTAGACAAGTCTTTAGACTGATATGATGACTTTGGAGTTTTGTCATAAATTCTTAAACACGGCCACGTGTGGCACTTTAAAATATTATTTTTATTGTACAAATATGTAGCTACGTGTAAAGATTAATTCGGACAATTGAAGCGCGAAACTTCTTTTTATATTCACAAATCAATAATCATAATTTATTATTGGCATTAAAATTTATTACATATCATCAATCAAAATGAAACGGTCTTCACACTGTCTTCATTAGTTTCCATCAGGTATGATTGTTGCAAAGCGATCATCAGCAAAAAAAACATATATTTTGACGTCCGTTCTGTCAGACATGACCAAAGCTGTCAAGTATGCAAGGACTCCGTACGTATCGAATGACTAATGACTACAATTTTCTTTTGTTTCATTTTAACGAGCTCCAATTTTGTCCTACTGTTTTATTTTTAACTAGCGTGCGCCTACAACTTTGTCTTACGTGTTTTATATTGATTAAATGTATCATTTACCACACATGCTTCGAATACACTAAATTTGATATAAATATTTTTTTATTTATTTTGAATACATTTTTTTTTTTCTAAAATGTACATTGGTAATTTTGAAAGACTATCAATCGCTTATTATCATATACTTGAAATTAAATGTACTTAAAAATAAAATAAATTTCCAATAAAATAAAAAAAACATCTATATTTAAAAGGCTAGAGGAACGAAATCTGTACAATGAAGATATTTCATTAAAAATACCATGAGCGGGGGGTGAGGTTCAGAATCGACAAAAGAACACATCACCATGGGTTTTAAAATTTTTGTCAGTCTGTCGGTCTGTCTGTTTATTAACTCGTTCACCAATCACGCAAAAAGTACTGAACCGAATTATATCAAATCTGGTATGATTGTAGTAACATTTAATATACATATATACATTTATATAATGTGTAAATAGCGTTTACATATTTTCAGACATCATAATAAATATGTGTTTGCTTAATAGTATTATATTATAAATGAATAGTGAAACGAGCAGAAATAAAACTAAATTAAATCAACATAATTTATTTATATGTAATTTAAAAAAAAATATATAAATATATATATATATATATTTCTGACGAATATTCATAGATGGCGCTATGCTTATTTTAATAATTTGCACTGTTTTGAAACATTACAAGAATATGGATAATCTATAATAAATAATACTAGAATAATAAGGGGCTAAAAAATTTTGTCTGCCTGTCTATTTATCAATTTGTTCAAAAAGTACTGGTGCTAGCTACTGAACTTGGTAAACTACTGATATTTGTTATAATGGTAGTTTATACTGTATCTCAACCGGTGGGTCGCGACCCCGAAGGGGGTCGCCTTTATTATTAAAGGGGGACGCAGTCTGTTGAAAAATAATAAGACATCGAAATATACAAACTATACAAAAGATTCGCATATTAAAGGAATGCATTTTAGTGCCGTGTTATAAAATTAAATAATATGATGTAATAAATAGCAACATGAAATAATAAAGTTTTAGCTTACTTTATTTAATTAAATTGATTAACATACATAAACTCACGCCTGTTATCCCCGAAGGGTTAGGCAGAGGTGAAATAGCGAACTACACCACCCGCATTTCCCAGAGCTTAGTTCGGCTATTAATTGATTAATCGTGAACATTAATAAATTAATGCGATGTTTGGCATTGTTTCTCACTTAAAAGTATTTCTATATGTGGATCATTATTGCAAACACTCATAAGTAAATTATTTTCGAGTGATAACAGTCCATTTCTGTATTTAGATTTTGGAGCCACCATAGGCGAGAAAACTTTTTCGCATAGTAATAAGTAACAAAGGGTATGAATGTTTTTAAAGCTTCCGTTACTAGGTGTCCGTACTCACGTCGTTGTGCAAGGCAAAATGTATATAAATCTTGAGATAAAAATCCTAGTTGTAAAGGTTTATCAGCCGATAGTGAGCTGTCGGTGAGGTGATTGTGTGTGTCAGTTCCTAACCCGGCACCTGCAACAATATTGTCATGAAACGGATTGAGAACCCATCTTTTTGATAAATCATTATTGTCATTTGGAAAATTATCTAGTAACTGAATCTTCAAAACACTTAAATAGGTTTTCATGCTCTCCAACGGGCGATAAATAACTGAATTTTCTAAATTCCAATTTTTGTCAATATATGCAGAAGTTGCAATAAATTCATCAAGATTTCGTTTTTCAAGGCGTATACTCCAAATACTAAGGCTTCTTGATAAAGGCACTGACTTTATCTGTCATAAGTAAAATATTTTTGTTGCGGCCTTGTAAACTCGTATTTAAGTCAATCAAATGTGAACATATTTCACTCAAGTAAGCGGAAGACTCTTTATCTTGTAAAATTCTAAAAATGAACTATTTTATGTATAAAAAATGTTTTTAATTCTTCTCATAATTCAAAGAGCCTTGCAAGATCTTTTCTACGCAACAACTATCTCACTTCAGGGTGGAAAACCAGTAAATGGTTATCGACACCCATTTCTTCGTAGAGTGTGGAAAACAACTAGTTTGCAACGGTCGGCTTTTAATAAAATTAATAATATTAACAGCTTGTGATAAAACATTTTATAAATTGTTCGTTATCTTTTTTGTGGCAAGTCTGTGTCTGTGAAGAAAGCAGTGTGTCCATTTCACATGCGGCATAATATCTTTTAACTTTACTATCACGCCAATGTTCTTCCTTGTTATCGCTTTCGCGCCATCAGTACATACTGCAACGCATTTATTCCAGTCCAAGTTTTCGTTTTGTGTTGCTTCAATAAATGTGTTATAAACTCCTTCGCCTGGTGCTCGACCAGGAATTAATTTGCAAAAAAGCACATTTTTTTAATAGACTCCTCACATGAATATAGAACAAAACATAAAAAAATCACTTATTTAACTTTTTCAATTATTTGGTTGTGAATATTGACAGCCATTTCATTAATGCGAAATCGAAATCGAAAGGGGTACAGTTATTAATATTTTTGCTTCTTCTGGACTTATCATCATATTGACCATATCAATGGTTGCAGGTAAAATGAGTCTTTTCACAATAGTATGGGGCTTAGATTTCCTCGCGGCTCGGAGTGCTACTAAGTAGGATGCATGAAGTGCCGCAGTCTCATTACGGCTGGATTTTATATAGTTATTTGTTGATTTTTCAAATATGTGTCGTTGTATAACCTGGTCTTTTTTTTCTTCGCCGTTTCACAAGACGTAGAAGGAACACTTCGTTTTGTAACAAATTTGTCTATTTTAATTTAATTTTTTAATGGACTTTTTACTGTTATCTGTTTCTTTTAAATTAAAAACTGAGCGAGTGAGATAAGATAGTTGTTTTATGTACTTGCTTCCATATGCTATTTCACTATAAATGTAAATAACAATGAAGCTCTGCCTCGCATACTTTTGTTTTATAACTGAGTCAATTAACATGTACGAACCTGTAATAGCGTAGGTATGTGCCAAGGGATGCGCGAGCGGCTTGTTTGATAAGTTTGTGCAAGTACACCGCACCCTCAAATAAACGGAAGCGATTAATACGTCCGAAAATTTATATTTATAGTGCTCGGTTTAGCGTTTTAATCAGCTGGGGTGATTTATAGTACGGGGTCGGGAGACTTTTTACTTAACTTTTTAGCTTTTTTGTGGGTCGCGACATAAAAAAGGCTAAGAAACGCTGCTCTAAAGTAACATCTATGTATTTATCTCATGTATGAACAGCGCTTATCTAGATTCAGTAAAATCCATAATAATAAAATATATGCATAATAACATCCAAACTAATATTATAAATATGTAAAGTTTGTGAGTTTGGATGTTTGGGGTTATCTCCGGTACTACCGATCCGATTTTGACATTTTTCTCAGTGTTACACTACACCTTCCATTGCACTGAGGAAGGCTATCTGGGAGGTGACTTGGACTGGCCGGGATGATCTTCCCGCGGGTAGGAGCCTGGACTGGATGGGACATAGATAGATTATATTTATGAAAGTATTGGTCATGAGATATATTGCACCTAGAAGGAGAATATAGACTGTCTAAGTTCCACGCGAGTGAAGTTGCGGACACGGCTAGTTTAAAATAAAGTACATTTAAATTAGATGTAAAAGAAAAAATTAAAGAAATTCATAATACAAAAAGTAAATTCAAAAATCTTATACTTGACATACTGTAACATGTTGACGGCTGACATCATAGCATTGATAACGCGAATCAATAAGTTTTTCCCCTATCGAGAATCGCTCGATGCGGCTAAAGAAGTCTTCACTTCAAAAATTTCAAGACCTAAATATTTTATACAAACATCGGTCGTTAAAATATTATTGTTCAACTAAAATCTTCAATAAATTACAATATTTTAAATAATTTATTTACGTTTCGCTATACAAATTTGCGAATTTGTTATTTTTATTGAATGAATTTCGGTAAAAATTTTATTGGCCGATGTCACGAATGATAATATTTCATGGTAATTTAATCTTTATTCGGTATGAATAAAAGGCGGTCTAACCAAATAAGTAAACATTTATCGAGTCATTTAAGATTGCGAACGACAAATATTGAGGTGTGATTCTAAGCTAGCAGTATATTTATTTTAACGATATTGCAGTTCAAATGTGGAGCGATGTGATTCAAACCAAATACCGATCCGTAAGCTCGTAATCTAAATGAAGTAAAATGTGTAACCTTTTAGATTTAACTCGAGTATAAAATGTAAAATAACAATTTAGCTAGTATTTAGACATAAGATTTCGTGTCGCAATATTCGCTACACCCTGTTTTGTGTACATTTTTTTCTTGAATTAATCTAGATAGAAAGAAAGAAATAAATTGTTTATTTCCACCATATACACAGCACATATTTTAACTGCAAGTGCTGTACTACGCTGAAAAAAAGTCCCAAGACTCAGCTAATTGCTCCCGCAACGAAGGTTGCAAAAGCGCTGGTTTTCAGCCTGGGCTTGTAAATGATCAATGATGTCACGGAGTGTGATACGTCATATATGGATTATTACAGATCACACAATAGTACATAGATGTAGGGGATAAATATTAAAATTATTATGCACATGTACACGTATGTACATATATATACACATAGATACATACATATAAACACAGCTAAAAAGGAAAGTTGTCAAATATTCATCTACTAGAAACAGATCTAACAAACGTTACAACACTATGTAATATTGGATGAATTAAAATCCGTTTTTAAGCATTAAATATTTCATTGTTAAGATTGGAAGATGATAATTTATCTTATTTTTTTAACTTGGCGTTTTGACAACAATGTCCTCACCCTCAATGAGTCGTAGAGATATTGTTTCTCAGGTGATGCTACCGTAGAACAGTAGACCTTACCTAACCAAGTAGGTATTTGGGCATCACGATCCTTTTTTTATTATTAATTATTAACACACTGCAGACTCTTGGTCCGCACTCTTCATTAGATATGTTTTTCATAAAATTCTTGTACAATAAAATCTTTTAAAATATAAATATCCAAAAAACATATAAAAACAACTTATATCTATGTGAACTTTATAACTATTTTTATGTTACTTTTTTTTCCTTAACTATATGGGTTAGTCTATATTATTAGTTTTTTTTATTGAGCTTTTGCCTTTCCCCTACTCCTATCCTATTTTTCTTCAAGAATCATCCTCCATCACGATGCTTTCCATTATCGAAAGCTCAAGCATAATAGAATAGGTCAGATGGAATCAATCAGTCGATTATCGAAACGAAATCCGGTCACAATACCATATTACTGAACCATTTGCTTGAGTATTTCTAATTTGTCCTCAAGTATTTTATATTCTCCGTATAATATCTAGTTTAAAATCGTATGTTTTATCTAAGTGATTGCAGATTTATTTATGCATGTTAGTCCTAAATACATTATATTTCGAATGGTAAGTTATTGCAATTCACCATTCGCTAACTCCTATTTATTTTGTATACTATTTTCTTACCGCTTACTTTATTTCATATACAGTTAATTGCTTCATTACATTTTATTAATATTTTTAAGTATTTTATTTAAAATATAAATAAAAAAAAAAAACCGAGAACAAATAAACGTGAAATTTCGAATGATTTTTATTGCATAAATGTAGATAATCGTGAATACTTAATTAGTACCTATTGAATATAAAATACTTGAATAAAACTTCCACACGCTGAGCGCTTCGATATATAGAAAAAAGGTGCGCGCCCCGCGTCATTGTAAATCAAAACAAATTGACTATAAGCACATGAGTTTTTTCTTTAAAGTAACTTAATTTGTAATATAGAATCACTGCTCGTTTGCTTTTTAACCGACTTCAAAAAGAGGAGGTTATCAATTCGTCTGAATGTTTCTTTTTTTTTGTTACGCGATTTCTCATTTATTTGTGGACCGATTTGCATTTTTTTAAATCGAAACAGGATCTGATCAGTGGAACTCACGGAAATTGAGAAAAACTCTCGAATATTATAGACACTTACGCGTGTTTCATATATTTGTTTTCAAAGGTATGAAGTAGGCTTCGCAGCTATACCTAAAAGTACATACTTAAACTAAAAAGTAGAAAAAATGTTTTTTTTAATTAAAAACAAAACCGACTTCAAAAGAATAAACTATACAAAATGCACTAAAAAGTTAAAACATTATTACTTTATTAATCGGGTTCGTTAATTTTGGAGTCGGTGCCGGTTAGAGTTGACCAATGTACTCATTTACAAATGGAAATAACTGCATAAACGTTATCACAATTGTACATAAGCTAAATAAAGGACTAGGGTGATTTTAAAGAACAGTTAATCAAAATTGAATATAATTAGCGACGTACATTTACACCACTTTGTTATCCATAAGCTGGCATCGATTACAAAATTAACGATACAGATTAATAAAGTAATTATTTATTGACTGTTTAGTGCATTTTTATAGTTTATTCTTTTAAGTCGGTTTTATTTTTAATTAAAAAAGTTTTTTTTACCCTAGCCTTGTTTTTTTTATTAACCACCATTTATAAGAATACTTGCAAATTACTATCAATATGTTTTTCGTTTTTCATATATTTTTATAATAATAATGTTATTTATATATAGTTTAGATGGGCATTCATAGAAAATGGCCCACCTGCATGCTATGGTTTCCTCACTATGTTTTTTCTTCACCGAAAGCTCAGGCTGATTTTAGAATTGTATAGGATGATTTGAACCCGCGTCCATTGACGCGAAATCTACTCTAATTAATGTTCTTATAGATATATATTTTTTGTAATTGAGCGTTTGACTATGTTTCTAATTTTCTCATGGCAACAAAAATATTTTATCAATCAATAGTAACTTTGATTGATTGCTTCAACCAGAAGACGTCCATTGCTGGACAAAGGTCTCCCCAAAAAGGGAGTAATTGCCATAATCGCCACGACTTGAGGGTTGACTATCACAGTCAGGTGTTTGTGGTACTTCGGGTGAGTCCCACACTGGCACGGAGCTCGTCACTCCGTGCCCCCTTATCTATTGTATTAGGGGACTCTGATCCCTCAAATACAATAGATAAGGATAGTGCGTAAATGCATTTCCCCCCGTCAAAAAAAAAAAAGAAAAAAAGTTGTTTGTGGTACTCAGAGGATGCCGCTGCCCATCACCTGGTTTATCCCTTATTCGTCGTTTACAACACCCACGGGAAGATATGTAGTGGTACTATTCTTATCCGCCACCACACAGCAAATAGTAATAATTGGTAATTAACAATAGTAATTAGTTGTTAATAATAGTAATTAGTAATTAATAATAGTAATTATTTGTTAATAATAGTAATTAGTTGTTAATAATAGTAATTAGTAATTAATAATAGTAATAAGTAGTTAATTCTGAAGTATCGAATTCTTTATTATTTTAATTAAAGCATACGTCTATTTCAATTCTTTTTGTAGTAAGATCTTATTTACAGTGGGCATAATGAAAGAGTATAATTCTATAAAATACTTTCAAATAAATTTCATATTATTTTGATATAGAAATAACTTTAACTTAAGTTCTATTATTTATCAGTTATCCAACTAAATTGGTGATAATATTGTGGTAAGTTAGTGTTATAATAATTTCTTTGTATGAATTGTATATGACTGTTTGTTATATTAATAAATAAATAAATAATTTACTTGTTGTTTTATTCTAATTAATCTTGTAACTCACCTCGATAAAGTGCGCGAAGCGAGTCACGGAAACATTTTCAAATGCTCTTTCGCTGTCAAGAGTGATCTGGGAACAAAATTAGAATTAATTTATCTTTAATCTTTCTTCTTACCTTACCAGATTAGATGTGTAATCACAAGTTTTTTATGTACAAAAATTAATATGTAAAATTCGGTGTATGAAGTTACTAAGTTACTTATATATTACAAGTAACGTCCGATGAGAAACTTGATATTATTGTATTGTAGAAATGCTGTAAAGATTATGACAAAGTTTACATTACCGTGGGCGAACGGAGTTAAACTTTGTTTAAATTTACTGGGAGGAGAAAAAAAGAGTTTTTTGTTTTAAATTCAGCTTACGTTATATTTAAATGTTAATGCAACATAGAAACTAACTGTTAGTTAATTTTAATTATCACTCATTCCATTTTAAATACAGATAAGTATTTCCTGATTAAAATGTTTATATTTTTTTACTAAGCCTAGATGTACTGGTCCTCAAGTGACGCTGTCGGAACACACCTATTGGTATTAGGCGACTAGTTATAATATTAATAATACTCTGGAAATCACATAAAATATTTTTCATAAATTCAAGCACTGGCTCGCAATAATGTACATTGAATCGGATTTTATTCTAAATTTAATAAGTTTTAATTATTTAAGCGGGACCGTAATTATTTTCGAAAATTAAAGTTTCGCGGAGTAATTTCAGCTATCTCCCAAAAAAAGTCCCTTCAAAATTCATCCAGCCGTTCCGGAGATTAACCGGAGCAAACAGATAGACAAAAAGTTAAAAAAATTGTACTTTTCGTATAGGTATCGGAAATGCATTCATATCTCTTTAGTAAAAAAAATATTTTGACATTACAAACAGACACCTCAATTGTATTTATTAGTATAGACTGAAGTGACGATGGCGCAGTTGGTAGTGCGGCCGGATTCCGCGTTCGAGCCCACCTATTCAAATCTAAAATCAGCCTGAGCTTTCGACGAAGGAAGACACCATGAAGAAACTCTAGCATTGTAGTAAGGCATTTTCTAATAATGCCCGCTGGGGTAGCTACCACCCTCAAGTCTGAAAACCTGTCGCCAAATACCAATAGGTGTCTTTCGGCAGCATCACTTGAGAACCAGTACCTCTAGGCTTAGTGTCTTTACCATCTTGGAACACATAATCACTAAACATCAAGTGAGATTATGGTCAAAGCACTGAGCCTAAACCGTGTAATTTTTTTTTTTTAATAAGGTTAGCTACTACGGTCGTGTATACGGTACATTATAATAAACCGATTTGACATAAAATAATAGGGTGACAGTTTGACACAGCGGCGTTATTTTACCTTACCTTATAAAATTAGGACAATTTCACCACTTCACAAAATAGTAATTTAATATAAATTAGAAATTTTACGAGAATCTACATCGATTTGTTATAAAGTCTAATATTGAAAGTCTAATAACAGTCTTGAATAATTTCCACTAAGTTATTCTCTAAAACGTATTTACCAATGATCTTACTTGAGTAAATTATTTGAATCTATTTATAAAATACGTCATTAAAATAATTGATTTTTTGCATATGCATTAGTAAGCAGACATGCAGTACACTTGATATTAACTGGTCGTAGCTGATCACAATCAACCTTTAAAAGGACCACAGTGAGAAATAGGTAAGGAATATTGTATAAGGCATATGAACTGAGGTAAGTTAGTTCATATCGTTAACTAAACCCGTCAAGTATTGCTAAATATCTTGAGGCAGAAATAGATTTGACTTTTAAATCATATGTCTGCTTGATCTACGTTTCCATCAAAAGTGAGCGAGTGTACGACTTACGAGTAGTTTATGCAATTTTGTGGACACCGAATGCATGAGGGCTTTATTTAATTTTTAGCTACTCATGTTTAGGTACGATAAATGTGACTTAGTTAATAATTATAATGAAAGTTATATAATATTTTCTTTTACTCGAATATAGGTATTTAATCTATCTATAACAATAAATAAAATTGAAGTGTCCGTGTTTAATGTCAAAATAACAATTTGTAACTAAATGCCTAGGGTATAGGGTACATTGGGTAAAATAATTAGGCTTCGGAAATTTAAGGAAAAAAATTAAAAATATGTTACGCATTGCGAAATATGTTTGACGCAGGTGCAGCCGCGGACACGTTGCTAGTTAGAAGATAAATGAGAAGTACAAAAATGTATACAAAACATTCACTTAAGAAAAAATAAATCGATTAAAAATATTTATGACTATTACTATTGATCTAATGAATTAATAGCCTATAATGGAACAATATTTTATCATATGTTTTAAAAATAACAATAATATATAATAAAAATCAAAACATTGAAAAAATATAGTACAAACAACATAATAATTTAAGTGGCGGGCGAAGAAAATCAGAAATATACGTAATAACCTAAGTATTTACTATATTCGACGCAATATCCGCCATAACATCACTTAGTCCGCTTAGTTAGGGCATAACCTGAATACTAAACTAAGCGTAATTGTACAGACAGCAAATAAATTAACGTTTACTAAATATATTATAAATTTAGAGGTTTTATAAAAATATTTTATGTACGTATATAATTCATAATTACGTACACTTTGAAATTTTTAAAAATGTGCAAAAAAAAAAACTCAAAAACGTTGATTTAATAAGAATAAAATGATTTTAAACTTCGGGCATATATATATATAGTACCAATTTCTTAAATAGTATCATTGAAAAAGACGATAAATAAGGGATAATACGAAAGAAGTTCCTACTCTCCACGATAGAACACCGTCGGGTTTTAGCAAGAATCTGACATAACCCACTACCCTTCGTTGCTCGTGTTAAGGGCGGAGATATCTTATCTAAGATTTCCTCACGTAATAAAAATTGTAAAATAATAAATAGTATAAACGGCAATAGATATTTATGTTCGTAAATGACATAAATATTAATTTTGAAGTAATATTCTGTCGATACAGCTTAATCTGTGTAACTAATGAGGTTCGTTCAGTAATCTGTGAATACCGCAACCGCTTGCCTACTTTTTTCTCGCAAGATTTTAGCTAATTAATAACGGTTACGAAAGTCCTCGCTAAATTGGTCTTCTAATCGTCGGTGACACGCTCGTTACTAGCTTTTATGGATGTCGCAGGAATGTAATAAAAATAACGTCTTTTTTTGCAAGAAAATTGAGTATTTAAAAACAGAAATCTGGGAAATGTTAATAATGTTTTCTATATCTTACCAAAGGATATAGGAATGAAAGATCATTAGTTAGATGGCAAATGAGCTATTGAATGGCGACCACACATTGAAAGAAGTAGCGTGGGAAGGTTGGAAGCGTGGCCCAACAAGGTGCACTGACAACCTGAAGAAGGCCGTGAAATTTTGCTAGCTACAGGTGGTGCAAGACCAATCGTTGTGGAGTTTCTTGGCGAAGGCCTATGCCCAGTAGTGGACGTCTTTCTACAGATTAGCATTTCAAATAAATCGAACAACGGATCAAGTATCGCTCCTAAGAATTTGCAAGGGAATCGAATATTAGGTTTTATGTAAAACGTCAATTTTGTGACACGACTATTACATACCAGTATTACATTTATATTCGAGAGGTTACGAAATATACTAAACAGCTGATTGCTAAAATATTATCGTTTAATAAATATTAATTATCTCAAGATATAAACAATAGATAAGTCGATGATATAAACTCCAAATAACACATTATGATAACAAGTTTATTATTAAAAGGCTTTACAATGAAACCTAGCCCCGGGGTATCGGTAGAGCAAATTAGAATTTATCTCATATACCAAGATCAGAGAACTCTCGCTTTTAATAGTAAAGTTCACGTAAATAGCTTTACGAAGTTGCATTTAATTTACTTTACGCCATGCGACGCTTGTGAATACCAGATAATTTTAAATAATTCTCTTTTATAAGTTTTTGTCCTAATTATATATATCTATAGATCTTAACTAATAATTAATGTCGGGTAAACTCGCTATCAATATTTTACTGCAAATAATAAAAAACATAGAAACCGTAACTTGAATTACAAACTGGTTGTTATTTCGCAATAAGAATTGATACTAACCGATAAAATTTTATTTCAATTGATATGTTTTACCGAAAAATAATGTCAAGGATGTAAATATATGCAACATAGTTATACAATTAAAATCACGCGATCTGTTTACTATATTTTGATGTTGTCTACAATAAAATTCCCTGCAAGTCATAGTTACATGTGATAGATTATATTCGCAACTTTTACCATTATACATTAGTAATACATTAGATAACTTTGTTACTAAGCTTTTGCCGAGATATTTGTACGTCATGTAGTAGTTCTTAATTGTTATTAACTAATTTGAGTTTATATGATAAGATATGGATATTATGTCAGTTTGGCTATGTTATTATGCACAAATGAAGTGTATTAGAAATAATAGCACAAAGTTTAAATTGTAAGGTACCCACAAAAAGTCTCTGGACGATTCTGGCAAAACAAATTCTATGAAAATAACAAAAAATAAAGGAACCTCGATCAACGTCCCATTGGAACAAATTTATACATACTCTCATTAATTAAGAGCATATGCGATTAGTGTTTATTCTATACTAACGTATTATTATTATTTCCATGATTAATTATGGTCAATATTTTTGTACCATATAAGATATATTCACCACCGCCATGCCCGTACGTTTTGGTTTTTCTTCCATAAATTAATTATTATAAAAACTAGGAGTCTATGATTTTGAGAAAAAAATGCTCAATTTTTACCGTTGCTTTCAGACGTTTGTCAAATAATTTTGAGGAATAAACAAAAAATATAAAATGTAGAGGAATAGCCACAGTCTTTTATATTCTATATTTGAAAGAAAAAACTAAAATTTGCCCAGTTTTGGAGGAGAGAACAGGAGATTAGAAAATGATCTTTTCGTCTATTTTGTATAGGTAATATCAGCCCCTTTCGTGTTTCTTTCGTGAACTCTTTCAAGGGCGCAACGCGATAGCAATAGATTTATGAAATATTTATTTTTCAAATTTGTCTCCGACCTGATATCCTCTTAAGCACGAACAAATCTTCTTTACTATTTTTTTCGAACTAGATAATGGTGTTGAACTGAGGGCCGGAGGAACTTTGGGAGCGAGCACTTAAGGCACTCAGCCGAAAAAGGTAAAGCATTGAGAATTCTTGTACAACGCTTTTACTCTATAAAGTTCTTTTTGTAAGGCTAAAAAAGGATACCATATTGAAATTTTTAACATAGGCGTTTCAGCTAATGCCTGGAATTGACATATGGCTGGAATTTACACTGGGATGAGTTTGGTATATAGCTCCATATTGCATTTTGGGTAGGTATAGGTTATGAATATCTGTCACAAATAAACAAAAAAGGTTTGCCTTCAACCGTGCGTGAAACTGAATAACAGTGCTCTATCTAAAATATTTCTAAAGAATATTAAAACATTTTATTGATCAAATTCCACTATTATCCATAGAAACTTATTATAAAGTGTAATTTAACAAAATATCTAATTCAACTTGATCGGATAATACGTCTATGGTATAAAGAGAGAATCAAGTAAATCGATTCAGTAATTCTCGAGTTAACACACAACTAACGAAAAAGAAACACATTATAAAAAAATAACATATTATAAAATACAAAGAACGTTGCTTTTTACAATATGTAAATATAAACGATTTTTATTATTAAGAAAGATTAAACATAAATTATAACAATACAATAAAGGTGAGAAAATCATTTTTCTATAAATTGAGTATGAAACTCAAATATTCACTAATTCAATTTAGGGAGACATCGTCGTACGTTATAAAAGTAAAATGCGACTCACCCTATTGACGGAAATACCATAATTTGGTTTACGGTAGAAAAAATAGGCGTGTATGTAGGGTGTTCTCCCTTCAAACAGTCTATTTGCAACAATTTGCAATTTATCTGTCTTACTATTTTTACTATAATTAGTTGCATGGTTTATACAGTTTTACCGAATGAGTATCTCTGGAATATATTGCTTTTTATTCAGTTTTTTTTTTTACACGGTATAAGCTCAGTGCTTTGACCTAAAGTTAAGTGACGGTCTGGTCCAGGGTGGTAAACACATTAAGCCTGAAATGTACTGGTTCTCAAGCGATGCCACTGGAAGATACCTGTCAGTATTTGGCGACAGGTTTTCTAATTTGAGGATGGTAGTTACCCAGGTGGGCTTTATTAGAAACCAGGCTATGGTTTTCGCACGATGTTTTCCTTCACCGAACTCTCAAGCTGATTTTAGAGTTAGATAGGAGGATTTGAACCCGCTTCCATTGACGCGAAATCTAATCTAATTAATATAATAAATAAAAGCACAAAACAAAGAGTATGCAAGACGTACTATTTCTAAACTTTTAATTAATTTAGTTAAAGTATTTACAAGAAACACGATAATAGTTGATTTTGTGACGACTTTATTCACTATTACGCACATTTTTTTTTATATACTAATCAAGGAAACAAAATGACACCAAAATCTGTGCAACGAATACATCTATTATTTTTGTAAAAATCATGTAAATTAAAATTAAAAAAATCATGTAAACCAGTTCAGTGGTTCTCGAGTTGTAAGCTGGTTAACAGACAAACAATCAGAAAGTCGTTACTTTTTGTACTATGTACAATGTATGATTTAGAATAAACTATTTATTTTATTGTTACGCGTAACGAATATGGAAAACTAGATTGTCGTGTAATCGAAGACATCTCAAAAATATGTGTTACTCAAGAAATTATACAACAAATATAATTTTTATTTTTTCCTACAGAAAGAAAGATTAATTGCATTGGATTATTTATTTCATTGAAGTTGTAAATTTTGCAGAAAATTTATTGGTCATCTAATTCAATTAATATTTAGGTAAGCATAAAAATATTATAAACTAAGCGAGCCTAGATTACGTAAGAAAAAGAAATAGGGCGGAGCGAGAGGCCAACTTAATTTGGCGGTATTAACTTTTTGACATATCTGGGTCAAAGATTAATGATTACAAAATGTTTAAGAATATAAGGTGACAAAATAAGGTGGACAGTGATTTATTGCGTCGTTCGGACGACGTCGAATCAAACCTCGATGTTGAACAGATAACGAACTTTCTTGTAACAGATAATATGAACAAATGCATAAATGAGGAAAGAGAGAACATTACCGATTTACCTGACAAAAAGTTCAAGCACTATGTCAAGCAAATTTTAATGTCGAAAGGTTATTACAGGGTGGATCATTACGTGAATGATATTGTTGTCTGGAAATTACACCCAACTATAATTATTTACATTTCATATAAAAATTATATGTACATTCAAATTTATTTAAAAAAATGGAACTTGATCGAATTTCTTGCTTGCGTTCTTCTCGACTGGGTTGTTTTTCGAACCAGTGGTAGTGTTTTGACGTTTATAAGCGCTTGTTTAGGGTGCCTTTTTAATATGTCGATTACTCATAAAAATGAGACAATAGGAAAACAGCAGAAAGCTGGCGTAAACGCCAGGTTAGTGCTCAACGGGTTAAATTGAATAAAGAATTTATTTTTTGTAATATGGGAAAGTTTCTGTATTTTTCGGAATTCAAGTTAATAAGCTTTAATAAATAATAATATTGCTAATATTACCAAAATCTCGTCATTCTCATCTTGAGGTTATTATAAACAAATTAAGGTTAACGTTTTGAGACTATGAGCAAGTACTGGTTATAGATATATTGTATTAAAAAAAGTTCCAAAGTAAGGTTTTACTTTATAACAGAGCAAATAACAAATTTGTATATTTTGATCGCAAACAACCGGTAATGTTTGTGAATAATCTCATATGACACTACATGTATTGGAGAAAGAGTAACAAATCACAGAGCAAAAATAACCACATTCGACTACGAAGATAAAAAATTGAAATCCTAACAAAAAGCTTTCCAATTTTTTATCCTGTCATTCTCTTCATCGCAGTTTTAAAACGAAATATAACTCAATGTGTCAACCTACGCGATCATTCTATAATACGCGTGAAGTTGAAATTAATAAAATGAAACGTTGTAGGCAGGCAATATTAATAAAAAAAGGGTCAAAGCAATACTCTTTTTAATGACTCGTAGGCCGAGATATACTATACGAAATCAGTAGATGTGTATAGTAAATCAAAAGGGCAGTAAAACTACTAAACGTGTGGCACGAGCCGGCACCAGCCCACCCGGACCATAAATCTAATCATCGCTCCACTAAGCGATGCGATAATATTAAAGACGTCGCGCTATACTTTTATATACATATTATATTATTCAGACAGAGAGAGAGAGAGAGAGAGAGAGAGAGAGATAGACAGAGTACTTCAATACCAAGAATCAACTGAAAAATTAGTAAAGTAACAAATATGGTATATGGACTATAGTTTCCTTTAGTACAATAATCGTACTAAAGTACGTAGTTAAAAAAAATGATAGTAATAGTAATAATATAATATAATTCTACTATCAGGATGTGAAATGAGCTCCCAGCGGCCATGTTTTCGGTGGAATACAGTATGGGGTTCTTCAGTAGGGGCGTGAAAAACTTTTTTCAACAGAGCATCGCGCACGTAGTACCTCTATCACAGGCACCCATAGGCTACGGTAACCGCTTACCATCAAGCTGATCGTATACCTGTTTGCCACTTTAGTGATATAAAAAAGGATTTTTTTTTAGGAAATACTATCAGTATCTACGTAAATGACTACGTAAACTCTAACTCATGGCAGTAAGGTACTTTTCAATAATGCCCGCCTGGGTAGCTACCACCCCCAAGTTAGAAAACCTATCGCTAAATACCATTAGGTGTGTTCCGGCAGCATCTCTTTGGAACCAGTACTTAGTGCATTTACCATCCTGGACTACATCGTCAGATAACATCAGATGAAATTGTGTCAAACCACTAAATGTGTAAAAAAAAATATCAACACATTACGATTACTGGTTACTGGTACTTACAAAATCAATATGATAAAATGTAATTCCATAATAGAATGAATAATTCATTGCATTAGGATATGTAACTGCAACTTTGCTTTTTAGACATCTGTAAGCATTGCAAGTTGGTTATGGTAGCAATAAGAAACCACGAAAATTTGATATGACAGAGAAGGGAAAACAGGAAAATTTGAACACATATGATATGCGATTTCTAGTCATCCTTTTTCTTCGCAGATATATTAACTAAAGTGGACGAAACTAAGTTAATAATTATCTGAGTAAATTCTGACGTTATCAGGCTTTACAATGTTGCCATATGAAATTGGACCAATTGATAAGGTAGACTAGCTATCAACACGAACACAGCTCTATGAACCGACAATATATATTTTCTTTTATCATAATTTTACACGTAGATATTAAAATGAAAACGATTGACAAATTAGTTTAAACTTTTTTTTATCGTGCTCGTGAATGTTATAATTGCATAGCATCGCTTCTTTCATGTAGGACCTTAACTTGTTTCCGTTAATTTTTATGCGACAAATTTAACATGATTTAGAAAAAAAAAAAAACAACTAGAAGTAAAAAAATATATTTGAAAAACTCCTTATGTTTGATGTTATAATATTATCTAAGTAGGAACAAAATTGGTTAAGTTGTGTATAAAACTGAGAACTTTTTTCTAGATTTCAATAACTGCATTTATGTAGAGTGCATTAAGCAAAGTTTTGTAAGGATTTGTTATATATATATATATATATATATATATATATATATATATATATATATATATAGTACCCTTCACATGTAGAAAAAGAAATTTAACGACGTAATACTATAGGGTGAGGCATCAAACAAACGGTTCACCATAGTAAAACATGTTGTTTCGTAATTGGATGTTTTGAAAATAAAACTCTCTCTCAAACAAGCTAGTAAAATTTACTGTTATAACAATCCAATTAGAATTGAACTATAGTTAAATGTTTAGTCATACTAGTGGTCAAAATTTAACAACTTGATGAGCAATATAACGAAAAACAACAATATTGAAAATGTTTTTTTTATTAATAACACTACTATAAACCGTCCAATAACTACTAAAGAATAAAAAACACAATCTGTTGACAAGATAAAAAAATGATAGAAGTTTATGAACTGTTTTATTTCTAGCTATTTATATGTGAACCTAAAAATCTCTTTTTGTTATAAGCAATTCATTTTGAATTTATGGCTTAACAATTGTTTCGGCACTATCGCGGCATTAATTAGAATTAATCCGCATTGTAAATTTAATAAGAGATAGCGATGCAGCGAGTAAGCATTGTTTACCTCAAAACGCTTACAAAATTGTAATAAATTTAACATTCTCATATATTGTATAAACTTCAAAAAAGGTAATGAAAATATGATTTTAACGAACCCCCTTTAAATAATTTGGAGGTTTAAAAAACCAGAGCAACATGTACAAAAATAAAGCACGTTATTGAAATTTGGGTAACGTCAATTAATCTTGACTTAGTAACAATGAGATGAGAAACAAGGTTATTTTTAAGTGCACGCTGTTATAGTTATTTGTCATGCTCTTAGTAAAAAATAATAAGTCATTAGTTACAAAATTAACTAAAAAAAAAATTGTACCTAGTAATGAATTATTTAGATATTTATTTATTGTGTTATTTGTTGTATTTATTAGTATTTTATACTGTTTTTATAACTATACTGCGTATCATGTTTGCTAACATTAGAAAATCAATAACGCTGACAAAATATAATTTATGTATATAAGATAAATTATATTTCTTATTTCTCAAAATTATTATTACAGTATTTATGAATGTGTTCAGTATGTCGAAGTTAGTTAATTTTTTTAAACTCATCTTACCCAGTCTCCCGTAGAGCTTCGTTTAATTTGATTTCTGTGGAAAGAAAAACCTTTTAATATTGTGTTCCCATTTAAATCATTGATTAATTTCAAAATTGTCATACAACGCTTTTAAGGAAGATAAAATGGAATTCAAATTGAAAATAAAATTTCAGAATAGAATAGTGTCTTATAAGACTATGATATATGAGACACTGTTACTTTTAAAATCAAAATTCTACCAGCTTCTCGAATGGATAAACAATAAAGGGTTAAGTTATGACCCGGTTACATAACACTCGATCCGTCAACGCCCAGAAAATTAAACTTACATGGTGGCCTGAACGACCCTTGAACGTAATGCCTCTTCGGAAACATGCTTACACCTCCGCTAGCGTCACAAGAATGAACCGTGGGTTTACACCAGCCCACGACATCCCATGGGGTTATACCAATACCACCAGGTAGAGAGACACGCATGCGTTGAAAGGTGGGGCAGAATATTGATTATTTCGGCAACCACCCCATTACTGCGATAGCTCGATAAGAGCTCTATTCACGGCAGGTCCGACAAATTGCTATGGGGTGGCGATACCTGGCTAAAGGCGAACTATTAATTATGTAGAGAATGGAATGATTGATTGGAATTGTCCTGGTTGAACCTATGGTGGTAAGTTAGACCGCTTTGTATAATGTTATTCATTAAAACCGTTTATTAAACCCTATATATCAGGTTCGGTAAAGTCACAATGGAGAGCTTGGCTCAGCACACTCGAAAGTATCTGCTCGAGTTTGTCCTTGAGATCGTAACTATTGTCAGACGTTAAAACAGTAATCTAATTTAATATAATATACTGCAATAAGTAACATAGAATGTAAGACAGAAAAAAATATGAGGGAAAAAAGGAAAGAAAAGAAAATAAAAAATAGAAAAAAATAAAGAGGTTTATTTAAAAAAAAACCTATATAAAATAAAATAAAAAGGGACAACAAAGTTTCGAGATATTCCTGCGTTGCGTAGTGGACAAAAAACCCTATATATCGACATTTGGAAACTATCCAGTATTAAACTATTCTTCGGGATTTTAACTTATTTTTCATAGCAAAATCACTTCATCTCATATTAAATAAAATACATTCCAAAAACATATGAGGATCGCTGATCGATAGGAACCTATCGATAGTCACCTTCATCGTTTCGATCTCGATCTACCACAGATAATGTTTTAGATAGCTCTGAGTGCACTTTGAAGACGACACGAATTAGGATTTTCATAAATGTACGGTACTTGCGACAACCTATAGCCCTAAAATCCCGCTGTTAATTTAGTTAATTTGTTTACATTAAAACCAGTTATCAATGGTAATACATTCAGACACGGTACAATAAATTTGAACATACGATGAAGTGAACCATTACCTTCTTTGTTCATCTGGTTTTCACAGACTAAAATTGCCAAATAACATCTTTATCAAATATAGGGTTTTGACTACAATCTTGTCTGATGTTGAATGACGGTGTGCTCTAATATGACAAACATATTAAGTCTCTAAAGTGGTGCTGCCGGAACATACCTATAGGTATTTCATGACAGACGGCGATTAAAAATACCCTACCATTATGATTTCATCGTAAACAAATAAAAAAAATAGTTCATTTAATTTCAGCGCTGCGAAGGTACTTTTATAAACTTCAAAAAACACTACCACCGGCTCGGAAAACAACCCAGTTGAGAAGAGTTGGCAAAAACTCGATCTGGTTTTTTTATGATATCATATCTTTCCTCACCCCAGGGGCCATTATAGAATAAGTTCAAATCTACGTCAATCGACGCGTAATTAGACCCCACTACTAACTAAGCCATCATCGCTTCAAACTAACCTAATATAATATATTCAGAGACTGGGTTCTCAACGTGGGCCATAACGCCCCCTTGTGAATGTATTAGACCCAGAGAAAATTAGGGGACATTAGGATAGTGCAGAGGGTGTGCAGATTAAATATATAGTCTAAAAAAAAAGCCAAAAAAAAACACTAGAACTTTTGTAGAGTTTATGTTCTTAAAGTGTTCAGTGAGCAGAAATAGGTTGAGAACTATGAAGGTGTCAAAAACTATCTATAAAATACGATTACTAACATTCGGAATTTATGACTGTATTTACTATTACATAATAATAATAATACAGTAAATTATTATGTAAAAAACCGATACAAATCAAAATATTAAAAAAATCAAGAACACAGTAATTAAAGCAGTTATTGTAAAACTAATTGCTACTGTTGGCTACATAACATATTACTAAGTCGTGTCATGACATATTATTTACGATATTGACCAATAACAGTTATGTACTCGTTATTTAAGGGGATTTTTTTAAATGAGTAAATATCCAACCAACTTGAATTTTGTTTTCATAATAGTATTTGGTTTTTTTTTATTCTATTCACCGCTTTGACCACAATCTTTTCTGATGATAACTGATGATGTGGTCCACGATGGTAAACACACTAAGCCCAGAGGTACTGGCTTTCAAGTGATGCTTTCAAACGTGATAGGTGACGAGCATTATTTGAAAATGCTCTACTATGGTGTGATTTTTTCTCATGATTTTTCCTTTGACGAATGCTCGGGCATCTTATAGAGTTAGGTGGGTTCGAACCTGCATCAATCGACGCGTAATCCGACCACAATACCAACTGAGCCATCATCGCTTCTGTTACGTGAATAAATTCTATGTAATACGAGTATTGATGGCATTTTACGTTTGGTTAGTGCTAAGTGCATTGATAATAATACCATGGCACGTCAATTCATAGGTGTCACAGAAACTTCTTGAAAAGATCTAACAAAATGGCCACCAAATTACTCAAATCGCTTGGCACTGGTAGAATTGTGTATGTAATCACAGATTACCATTAACTAAGCAAAAGAAAATGTATTTAGACTAAACTTTATTTATTTAAACTGTTATAAAGTGTTGTTTTCACTTCTTTAGTTATGAGATACCATTAAACATGCTTTAAGTTCGAAGTTTTAAAGAAGGAAACTATTGTAATGATATTCTTCTAGTCTCCTAAGCTCACTCTGTATATCCTTTCATAACTAATATCTTAATAAACGTTAGTGAGTATACGAGAAAGTACATTCTGATAGACGTTTTTCAGTATATTTATACGTCATCACGTAAGTCATATTTATCGAGTTTATGCATTATTCGGGAATATTTACTTAATGGATGATCACTCATAATAATAGATGATATGCATTTATTAAACGGATTCAATGAAAAAATGAAGTATACGAAATGACTTCAATTTATTACTTTAAAGACAACTTATCCAGTATTCTTTGAGATATGGAATAATAATAAAAATCATAATAATAGTAATAATTTATGTTTCAATAAAATTACCATAAAATTAAAGAAATTCTTTATATACATAATTTAGTTCTTTAAGATTTTAGATATAATATGTACGAACATTAAGATTAAGTTAATTTTAAGATACGTTCAAACAGTACTTTAAAAAAAATTGAGACATTTTTGACTCTTCTCTCCTCTCAGTAAGGAAAGTTACAGTTACATTTCCCCCTTCACCTCATGATTTCTGTAAGTAAATACTTAATATTTTACCCTCTGTTGTGGATCTACAGTGACCTACGGTTTCGTGCTGTAAATTATAAGCGAACGAATTTTGTAATGTCGTCACTAAGTATGGATCGCGTCGAAAAGCGCATTGCGGATGATCGTGTTTACGTGTAAAAAAGATGAAAAAAAATTCTTTTTATTGACAATAAACTGTTTGATTTTAATACTCTTTAAATTATTTTTATTTGGTATTTATTTATCGTTTTTCGTTTCTCGCTATAAATCAGTTATAACTGTATATTTAAACTGTGGTTATAAGCAATAAATTCTTATATGAATTCTTAATCCTTAACTAATACTATACTTCGGTAAGATAATCGAAATTAATTGAATAGTATGTATAATAAGTTGAATGTAACAAATTGAAAACAATTTATTTTTTCTTTAAAATTTCAGTAAAGATTTTTTAGTCAAAATTTCGATTACGAGGCGAAAACTATTGTATATTCATATTGTATAGTATTTCAACCTAACCTAAGTGGATATATATACTTCAATATTGTCTTTTTCAAATATATATATAATTATAAATGTATATTTTCCTAATAAATAAAAATTGTATAAGTAATAAATCAATACATTCTTTCCACAATAAAAATACTCGATTCTGTGTCAAAATAGTAATTATTTAAATAAGAATATATAATTGAATTACATTAAAATCAATTGACATAATTTGGAAAATAAATGTCAACATAACTAATGGAATCACTATTCCTTCCGTAAAATAAAATAATCTAAATTAAATGAATGGTAAATATAATTAATGATCTAAATAACATAACATAACATAAGCTCGCGCCTGTTATCCCCGAGGGGTTAGGCAGAGGTAAAATAGCGAACTACACCACCCACATTTCGCCGAGCTTAGTTCCGTCCCAGATGTGACAGGGGGGCGAGCCTGTCGCCATATCGGGCACGAATTCCAAACTCCGTAATGATCTAAATGTACGATATATATTATAGAATTAATATTTCGAGGATTACAGGCGTGGTAGCAACAAACCAAACCAATGTTCGTACCATTGTAGTACCTTGCAAAAGATGCCATTTTCAGCTTAGTAACTTTGCATAGACATAATTTGCCCCTTTTGCGCTGTATAACTTTTTCGTTGAGGTGTAAGGCGATAGCAATAGATTTTTGAATTATCTACTCATCAAATTTGTTGCCAATGACGTTTTCTCTTAAACGCACTGATATCGCCGCAGATGCCTCATAATATTAAATATATAATAAAGAGAAAACTCATAAACAATACTAATTTAGAATTGCTGTAAAAAAACACTCATGTGCAAATTTAGGGGAACACTAAAAAAGGGTAGATTTAGATTTCTATTTAAGCATTCGCCATTTATACTATAATATCAAATTTAAATAAAACATGGTGGTAATTTTAATAACTTTATCCCATTTTTATGGAATAGTTACACCCCATATCTTTCCACGGGTATCGTTAAAGGTGGCTAAGATATAAACCAGGAGATTGGCAACAGCATCCTCTCAGTACCACAAACATCTGAATGCGATCACCTGCAAAAAAGTGGCTATTATGGCTATCCCTACCTTATGAACGACACAATAATTTGTAGTGGAGATCTTTGGGGGAGCCCTATGTCCAGCAGTGGAAGACTATCGGTTGAATAAATAATAATAATAAACATGTTTTTAAGCGTTCCTCTAAATTTGTCCAAGAGTGTAGTGGTTCATAATATTAACGATTAACATTAAATATACATACATATAAACATACTTAAATAATGTAAGAGTTTAAAAGATAGTCTAGCTTGATATGGTTTTTTTGTTGTTTAAAGAGCTCAAAGCTCTGATCTTTAGGTGCTTACCGCAAGAGCAAATTAAAGTCAATTATTTAACAACGGGTTTTACACGTTACCTTTCTTAACCCAGCCGAAACGTCGGGATAGGAAAAAGGAAAGGTAACGCGTGAACCCGTTGTTAAATAATGCAATAATGTCAAATTAATGCATTTGCATTAAATATAGAACGCGAAAATTTTAAAAATTACAAATTTAAGTCATCGATTTATACTCTGCTAGTTTTTTGGAGCAAAATTCAAAGACAATTATAATTAATAATAAACGTACAGATAATTCTCTTCGCAATTGCAATAACGAATGTCGAATGATAAAAACTGTCGCATTTTGAAATAGTAAAGTAAGTAACACGTCGGCTTCGCTTTGATGTTCTTTAGACAACAAAATTACGCTCATCTGTTGTGTTTAGTTGGTTACAATAAAAGATAAGTCGATTAATGTTCGTTGTACGTCGATGTAATGGTAATAAACTCGTCTACGCAAGTTGCCATTTATGTCTACGAATGTTTATGCACCTGTAAACTCATAACATGGTTGTTTTATATTAATTAATTTTTATTGTCATTCAATTACATACTGTTATTTGAATAATTCCTATTTCGACATGGAATCGAGTATTTTTATTATGGTAACAATGTATTGATTTATTAGTAGTGAGGTGAGAATGTAATGTTAGTCATTTTCTGTTGGTAAATGTATTTTTATTCAGGGAAATATACATTTATAATTATTTATATTTAAAAATGGATGGATATAGATACTTACCGAGGGACTGCCTAGAAGTAACCAAACAAAAAGAGGCAGATCGCTTAGAAGATGGAAAGATATCTTTAGAGTAAGCGCTGGCCCAGGCTAGCCCACTATTGCAAGGAACAGGAGAATATGGTCCGTAATAAAAGAGTTATTCAGCGAAAACACGTGTTAAATAAACACTTTACAGCGCTTCTACGCCGAAACAATTGATTTTATTAAACAATTGTTAGACAGAAATGTAGGAAATTTTCTATAGTTTAATTTTGTCCATAGATGTTTTTATCGTAAAATCACTCGGCCTTGATATCGTCAAAAAACGGCTTTTAGACGTTATGTTACCAATATGGCGGCGCGAGCGGTAAAGATACGAGGCGGTGAGTGGAATTCGAAAAAAGCACATCAATAACCATACATTTAGCCATCCTCAAAACTTTCCATGTAAAACTACCAAATGACCGTACTAATACGTTTAATTATAACTAACCGTTTTAGTATAACTAAAGAAAAAGTTTCCGTCCATATCGAAAAAATGCCGATTCTTTATATAAATACGGGAAGTATTTATCCGGGTAAAGTTTTCAAACGTTAAGCGAAAAAAGAATCCGAGTGTTTTGATTACGGCTAATAAAAAATAAATACTATAGATAAAATCATCTCTTTTATTAATACCTTAACACGTTCAAAGCCAATAAACATATATCACTTTTATGCAAATACGTATCTGCGTATTAATGAGTTTGTAAATAAATATCCTCACCATATCGCTTACCGGTGCCAAAAAGAATTTAACGTGTAAGGAAACTTATTTACCAAAAATACTACTTATTTAATGCATTTAAAATCGTTTCCACTAAATAAAGAAGTATATTAATTATTGTATTAATTTTTTTTTCTGAATTTTGACTCAGTTGTCGTAAACAGTGATCGAAATCACACTCCAAAAATGTAACTGGGTTTTCTGTAAAGAAAAAAATCAAACTATTAATAATATGATTTTTTTCAATTCCGATTCCCGATTCACAAAACTAGACACCGAGAAGAACTGGTAAGAAGCTCGATCTGGTTTACCTTTTTAAGCACTTTATATTAAGCGAAATTGTGGTCAGTGGATGGCTACTGCTAGACATAGGTCTCCCTGAATGATCTCCACAACGACCGGTCTTGAGCTATTCGCATCCAGCGGATTCGTAAGACCTTCACTAGGTCGACTTTGTGTGTGGTCTACCCATGATGCGTCTCTTCCGATTTATAAATAAATGTGCCTTATTATAATTAATATTAAAACGTAAAAAATATAAATTTGTAGTATTTTCTTTAATTACAGCTCGGCAAAATAACTGTACATCATTTAAAATTAAATAAAGTAAGGTCCAAGAACAGTCGCCATTATTTATCATAGCTAATAAAGCGTCTGTATTTACACTTATTAATGCCGGAACGCGATGCGCATTTACGTTTCCCTATGACGGCTTTGCCACAAATGTGCGGTGGTCGCAATCCGTCCTTACAACACCTACACTCATATCTATTTAGTAAAAAAAAGTAAGTTTGACATTACAAACAGACACTCCAATTTTATTTATTAGTATAGATATGTTGACTGTTTTTTTTGTCTAATAGCGCCATCGACAAACTTTAGTTTTATTAATTTAAAAAATGGATAAATAATTACTTTTATTCTTAGAGCTTTCAAGTAATAATTATAGTCTAAATTCGACCACAACTAAATTACTATTTATACATCTAACAAACATTATTTTTTTAAATATGATACTCCACTCCATTTCAATTTAAACGACCGTGATATCACGTTACACGAAATAATTAATAATATGCAATAAAATAAATAAAATATTTACAATAAAACGTGTAATTAATTTTAATTCTCTCATGAAACTACTATGTTTATATATATAATCAATTATCGTTTACTTTTTTAATTGGTTAATAAATTTCTTTGCTGAACCGTGAGCTGGATATGTGTGAATAATTTATATAAAATTAATTTGTTACAAATTATAATTTTTAACCCCTTGAGCACTTACCTGGCGTTTACGCCAGCTTTTCATTGTTTTCCTATTGTCTTATTTTTATAGATACTCGATACATTAAAGAGAATATTTATATATAAGAATTTGATGTTTTAGAATTTTGAGAAGTTTGAGATACAATTTAAACACATCTGTTGAGATATTTTTTAACCGACTTCAAAAAGTAGGAGATCTGCATTTTTTTGTGTGTTTGTTAGGTGATTTCTCCGTTAATTGTGGACAGGTTTGCAAAATTTTTACTTTAATCGAAGGAGTATACTCCCGAGCTGTTCCAAATAAAGATCTGATCAACAGAGCTCAGGGAAATCGAGAAATACCCTCGAATATTATAGACACTTATACGTGTTTCATATATTTGTTTCCAAAGCTGTTAAGTAGGCTTCACAGCTATACCTAAAAGTACATAATATACCTAGTATATATTATATTATACCTATTTATAAGGTATAGAGATCTATTTTACTATTAATAATTATTTGTAGTAAATTTCTAAGATCGATCTTTTATTCTTGTATTTAGAGACTTTGACTGCTTTCTTGGCGCAATTATATTACGGTACGACTGCCGTTCTGAGATCTCGGGTTCGATCGCCGAGTCAGGTCAATTGATATTGGGTTTATCTACTCAGTAACATCCCGGAGTCTGAAATTTGTGCCCGACATGGCGACAGGCTCGCCCCCTGTCACATCTGGGACGGAACTAAGCTTGGCGAAATGTGGGGGGTGCAGTTCGCCATTTCACCTCTGCTTAACCCTTCCGAGATAACAGGCGTGAGCTTCTATTAGAGAATAATTCTCAAAGTAAATAACTGGAATTATTAAAACCAATTCTAATTTATATAATTTTTTTAATATTCTGTTTCTGGAGTTATAAATAATATCTTTTAAATAACTGCACAATGTTAAACTAGTAATCATAGAGATCGAGTTCTTTTTAAAACAACAACTTTTTTTTAGTTCCTTTATTCTTTCATTAATAGCATGCCTACTTAGTGTTTATAAGATATCTTTTGTATCCTTATGATTACGTATTATAAAAGGTAACGACTCTGTTTGCTTGTATGTTAGTCCGTTTGCTAGCTTATAATCCAAGAACTAGTGAACTGATTTACATAGATGTTTTTTTTTTTTTAAATCGCGCAAGTGACTTTATATAACATATAAAAAAAATTATAATCTGGCACTGCAGCATATGAAGATATTTTATGAATGAAATTAATATATACTGGATATCTGTCTTATATCTCTAATTTACGCCAAACAAAGCAGGCGGATGATGGCAAGTAAGATAGATAAAAAAATGCTCAATTATAACCGAATAAGTGAAGGTGTTTTTTTTTCTCGAGCTCCAAATTAACAGTAGCATATAAAATAAACAAAAAATATTGATTACCAAAAAAATCCTATACATAAATCAATAACGCGACCACAGCCTAGTAGTGATTCAAATAACCGTTCTATTCAATGAATACCGATCGTTTCATATTAATTAATGTAACACTTCTAAATTAATTGACACTGTATGCTAGATTACGCATGTTTTAACGATGAAATTCAAATTAAGTTTCAATATGAATGCATTAACATATTTATCTGATTTTGTATTCACGCATACACCTGTAGTTGATAATGGTCAGTTGTCGCTCACTAGCGCTAAGACAGATTTTAAAATGTTTCAATTTGAATCGGATATATGAACTTACTTACTATTGTTATAATTACAATAGTAATTTTGTTCTACGTTACCACGCCTAAACCGTTAAACTAATTTTGGTACAGAAGTGAATGAAGGACCTCGGAGAAAGATATAGGCTTATACTTTTTATCGTGTAAATAAAATTCGAAGAGAGGAAAGGAGGGATTCGATAGAGTTAAAAAAATTAATCACACTTACACTTTTGGTAAGAAAAAAATGCTTCTGAATATTAGAAGAGAAAAGTATAAATAGGGTTTTTTTAATATTCTTTAGGTATATATTTACAAATTTTTTTTACAGTTTCTATTTACCAGTAACTGATTTTTAGTGATTCCTTATTTATAACCCCGTACCATGTAGTTAATAATCACTAATGTTTTTGGGCTGTGATTTAGTTTGCAGAAAAAGTTGGTTATTATTTCTCGCGTTTACAAAAAAAAAACATCGAACGTAATATCTGCATTATTGTAACTGTAGCTAGATAGGTTTTCCACAATAGACGTATTATTGTGAGCGGTTGTCGCAATGATTGTAAAAACTGAATGGTATAATGGAAACAATGGGTTATGTTCCGTTTGGTCCTATGCAGAGCAATGACAGGAAACATGGTCGTATAGTACTCGTATTGCGAGCGACGCGACGTACCGATTAGATGTAGTAACGTTCTAAAGCCGAATGTCCGGATAATTTATTAGTAAATTCGGATCGCGTATACTCGGATAGATAGGATTTACTATGATATTTATTAATTTATATAAATACATTTAAATAATTTAATTTAGTAATTGTGTTTAATTAGTATGGATTAAAAATTATTTATTTACTACAGACAACATTGTTTATATTCTTAAATACTTTATTAGCTAAAAATTAATGAATTCATAAGAACTGAGATTTCTAGTATTTACAACGAAAATATCGGAACTTACGTAAACAAAAATTAACGTTTGTATGTTGGTCCTCTGTGCATTTCTTAATCATTCATTAATGATTAAATAATCAATGAAGAGGGCTATGCTTGGAGTTTCACTGAGTAATCAAATCAGAAATGAGGAGATTCGCAGAAAAACCAAACCGACATTGCCCGAAGAATTGCTAAACTTAAGTGGCAGAGGGCTACGCACATTGCTTACAGAACCGATGCTCAATGAAGCCAACGGGTTCTCGAACGGCTACCACGCACCGGAAGACGTAGCGTGAATAGACCTCTCACAAGCTGGACCGAAGACCTGGTGAAGGTCGAGGGAATCCGCGATGCGGGTGGCGCAAGACCGGTCGTCGTGGAGATCTTTGGGGAGATCTATGTCCAACAGTGGACTTTTTCGGTTAAATGGATGAATGGATTCGTTCATCCGATTGTGATAATAAAACTTTGATAGGTTCTGCGTATGCTAAAGACGGGTGAAAAAAAACTTTTCATTGTTTCATTCAACAACTGTTCGAACAATATTAATTATTATTATTTTCTTCAACATTTTTAAATTATTATGAATACTTAAATATGTTTCATAACGATTGTATCATCAGGAATGAAATCAAGTAATTTAATAGAATTTTTATTTATTATTGTTATAATGGTAACCCGTTTTAAAAGCAACATTTACTACATTAACACACGGTGAGCATTACATTAGTATAATTTAATAAATACAAAACCCGGACCGATTGTCATCCGTCCAACAATGTCCGTCTTTTTTGTGGTAAGTTACATAACGTTACACACTATTAAATGGGTGGAAACTGAATTTAAAGTAGTTTTAGTGGCAACGGAACATGTTTCACAGAAGTGTTTGTGAAGCACATACTAATCCTTTTGAAAGCATTTATGTGTTTCGTGTTTCTTTGAACGGGTCATAGCAGTTTTAAAATTAAAATAATCTATAACTTACCAAGTCTCAAGACATTAGGCGATATAATTGAATGCAATTATTTTATATGCGTTGATAAAACTGTATACTTTTTAGTACTTTAACACATTATATAGGTTTTTTTATTATAATAAAAAAATATATCGAAATTGTAGACTTATTAACTTAATCATATCATAATATGATGAAGCGCTGAACCAATGAAAATATTACGGTGCAAAGTGTAGAACAAATTTTAGTAGTCACTTCGCTAAATTCCCACAGAAGTTTGAAATCTTTTGATAAGCTCTTATCAATAAGCTAGCATTATCCTTCATTTTGTAAGTTAATGTGGTATGATGCTGTTTTGTAAGGTTATTAAATTCCTTGTTTATAAGATTATTTCTGATATACAACGTCTTTCCTCTCATTTTTCATCTGTGGGAATAGTTTCGTAAAAAGGAACGGAACTGTGTAACAGGAAGCCGGGGAATCGCGCGCTGTTTGATTTGAACAATGAGTACGCGCGATGTCCGAATTATCCGTCAGGTTGTACCAACTCATTTTCCTAGAGGTTGGTACTGCCTGCGCCTACAATATTCTGTATAAAGTGTGATGTTATTGAAATAAATTTATATTTGTAGATTATACTATTAAATGTATGTATTTACTGTTGATAATAAATCTCTGAAATAAGTATAGATTATTGATAATGAATGCGAATTAATAACAAGAAATAATTATTCGAATTAATTTCAGTTCGTAGCTTTTTAAAATTTTGAGGTTATTTTCTGTGAATTGATATTTTTAATTGTGATGGTTTTTCTATTATATATCAATATATTTAAGCAACGTACACACAACAGGCTAAAATCAAGGACTATGTAATTGAAAATTACTCAGCATAAAACTAGGCAGCCATAGACAGAATACTGACGGCGACTACATAAGGATACATTTTATTATTTATCTCTGAGCGCCAGCACTTGATCGCCACTTATACTTGAAATGCTGTAGCATGTTGACGGCTGACGTCAAAGCATCGGTAACGCGAATGTATAAGATGTTTCCCTACCGAGAATCGCTCAACGCCGCTAAACAAGTTTTCACTTCAAAAACCTTCTTTCATTAACACACTAAAACAGAAAACGGACAATGTAAAAAGTTTTAACAAACAAACGTCAAATTAGCGATTATATACAGTTCGCGCAATGTAAAGAAAATACAAAGTAAATGCAGCAAGCATTTACGCATTTCACTTTCATCACCGGTTACAATTGCCGGAAATCGTGAATGTCGCCATATGTCGTACCAGATGTGCAATGGCAGTTTTTAGAAACTTCAGGTGTCACATTGAGCTGTCACCTACAGAGTTAAATTGTTGGATTAATATGTGAATTTGTTTTCGTGAACTTCTTAATCCGAAACAATGACAAAATTGGAGAAAGCAAAATCTATATTGTGTGTTTATTGTATCAATATACATTGAGCTACTAATTTTAAGTAAAGTCAGCAAGTTAAATTTAAACGTACTAATTGAAATAAATATTTTATTTCAATACCCTACATTAGCTAACGATAATTTCAATAAATTATAAACAGGTGTGAGAATCATTTCATTGAGATAATAATTAAATTACGTTAAAAATTAAAAGCTTTATGACGTCACCATGTTGAAAATATTTGAAAATAATGCGACTAGAATTTTTTATTTTTTACGCGATGTAATTCTCAGTGCTTTGACCTAACGTTAAGTGACGTTGTGGTCCAGGATGGTAAACACCACTAAGCCTAAATGCTGCCGGAACACATCTTTGGTATTTGGCGACAGGTTTTCACCTTAAAGATGGTAGCTACCATTATTAGAAAATTCCCTTACGCCATGCTATGGTTTCCTCACAATGTTTTCCTTCACCGAAAGCTCAGGCCGATTTTAGAGTTGGATAGGTGTGTTTGAACCGGTATCCATTGACGGTAAAACCGACCGCACTACCAACTAAGTCAACATCGCTTCAATTCGGAAAGGGGCCATGCAGACTAGAACATTTTTGTGTTACTGCAACCTAGTTAGATCTATTTTGATCTCGAAAAAATACCCTATACTATATTCCAAATAATTCATAATCAATTTATTGTTGCTATTCCATAGAAACAGATTAAATGTGAATATGTGTGGTTATATTTAAATTTTAGCAGTTACGATCCGCGGCGTCCGTGTGTCCACTATTACGATGTAAAAAACGAAAAGCGAAAGGAACACGTGCATTGTTCATATAAACATAATTTATAGGTAAAAACTAATCGGTCGTCTGTGGTCGTTTAAATTTAGAAAAACTCTATTTTAAAGAAGTTACTAAATATTGACAGTTATCAAATTATCATTGACAAAAAGTTTCCAGGATTATAGACTATGGCTATTCTATTTAGCTTTGTATTCAAATAAAAGTAAAAATGGTAAGAAGTTTTACAGATTGATTTCTTATTAACCCCTTGAGCACTAACCTAGCGTTTACGCCAGTTTGCCATTTTTTTCCTATTGTCTCATGGGTTATCGACATATTAATGGACTATACGCAGCCCAAAAAATACAATTATGAGAAGAAAGCGTTTCATTCGATGCTTTTTTCTATCTAGTTGTCGCTGTTGACCGGAAGGACTTTTACAGCTTCAGCGTGACTTTGAGCCGAGTGTTGAAGGCACTCAGCCGAAAAAGGGTAACTAGCAAAAGGGTTACAAAAGTGGTACCGACTTCGGCTTGGTCGTTACTTGAGTATAAACAATTCAGCGCAATTTTGAACCAAGCTAAGCTTAACGTTTTTATTTAATAATTAAAAAGGTTCCTTACACGACATATGTGCGTTTATTCGATGCTGAAGTTGCTGTAATTTGAGAAAAAAACTACCTACCTACCTACTTAATCGATTATTCTTTACAATTTTCTGTTGTAAGTATGCATAATAATTCATTTTATAAAAACTTCAATAAATTACACGATTAATTGTTAAACTGATAACAAGTTTTGCATTAAACTTTGGTACAATATTACGCGATTTGCAATATTGCACAAATGCATTTTGTGTCTTATTAATAATATCACAATACACGATTCAGTTGTGTTTGTTTGTATATTTACATAAATTAATCAAACAATTTTGAATGCAAATGAGAATATTTCATATTCTTTATAGCGCCTACGAATTTGAAAGTCGACGAAAATTATTACCTATTACAAGTTTTTAGGAAAATGATATAATACTAATAAATAAAATTGAAGAGTCTGTTTGTTATGTCAAAAATATTTTTTTACTAAATAGATATGAATATATACGAAATTTATACCAAAAATACAACATTTAAATTTTTTGTCTCTCTGTCTGTTTGTTCGGAATGAATCTCTAGAACGGCTAGGCGGATTTTGATGGGTTTTTTTTAGTAAATAGCTGAAGTTACTCTCCGTAACTTAAAGTACTTTTAATAATCAAAAATTAAAAAACGTTACGGGTTACGCATAAAAAATTAAAACTCAAAAAAATGGAATAAAATCCTTTTCAATGGTCAGTTTTAAGGGCAAGTACTTGAATGTATGAGAATTATTTTTATTTCATTTTAGTAGGTACTAAAAAAAATTGGAAAATAATTAGGATTCCCGATAAAAAAATTAGAACGCATAGAAGAATATATGAAAAGCGGGTGAAGCCGTGGGTACACAGTTAGTTTTTAGAATAAACTAAAGTAATATCACTATTTAGCAACAAAATATGATATTAATTATAACACAAAATTTTAACATCAATATTTCAAAATATAGTTATAAATACAGTAAAACTTTTCGTATACATAGTTAGATAGCCCACATCTATAGAACACATACAATACTTTGAATTCACCCAACAATGTTTTATAACTAGACAAAACGAAAGCCGATTTTAGGCATGGGGAACATAAGCACTTCTAATTCCAGCCGATTCGCCATTTTTGGACATAAAGAAGCCTAATATTTGAATTTTAAAATGGCGAACAGTATTCTAAGTACCGTGTTATGAATTATTCGAATTGGGATTCCTACACCGATCACGCCGAAATCTCGGCAAAGGCAACGCTTCTAAGAACATCGTACCGAAAAATAAACGCTAAAACCGAGCATGGGAACTTGAAGATAATTTGAATATCTACAACGATTCACGTTGAATAATATGTATAGTGATGAGATCATTTTATTTATCAGTTCAGATTATAATATCTTACCGTTTTTGTATTCAACGAGTTACTTGAAATTGATGTTACCTGACGCGGGCGATTAGCATTTCTTATCACTTCGTATTGTGTCGTATCCTGGCGTAGCGTAGCGTTTTGTTATATTTTGCTCTGTATCGTGTCATGTAATAGCATTTTATTTATAATTTCATTCATTAGATAGCTCCTTTTCCAATTGTTTTGTTGTAATTCAGAATTCACATGTTTATAGTCTGCGTTTTTAAAATTGTGTGTTGCAAATAATTTACCTTTAAGAAAGGGTACAATTGCAAAAGTTACAGAGCTGGATGATGCACATCAAGTATACTTAAGTAGTTCGTAGTTTTAGTAAAATCAATACAATCAACATTTCCTAAGATTAAATGCACAATGTTTTGGCTATGATTCTTTACATCGTTAAATTGGTTTTAATTTTTTTTTTTTTTTTTAATTTTCATACCCAGATGGAATACGGAACTTTTGGAACGGATTGTTTTAAATATTTTTCGGTATTAAAATAAAGTAAAACTATTTCTCACAAATTCAAAGACTTGCCAGTGAAACTGCGTTGAATCGGATTTTATTAGAAATTTCATGAAAGCTTATTTTTTTTATGCGGCACCCCATTTTCGAAAAACATAATTAACTTCAGCTATCTAACAAAAAAAGTCCCTTCAAAATCGATCAAGTTGTTCCGGAGATTACCCGGAACAAACAGACAGACATACAGGAAAAAAAATTAAAAATTGTATTTTTGCTATAGATATCGTAAAAAAAATCTTTCTATATTGCAAACAGACACTTCAACTTTATTTATTAGTATAGATAACTGTGAAACACCTTATGTTATTGTTTCATATTTTGACCTTTATTCTAACCTTCATAACTTGAATATAATGTTATTGAAGTTGCCATAATGGTGTTATAGCTAAGCCTAATAAACTATAAATTTTGAATTTTAAAGTTCCAAACCAAAATTCGTACTACCATGGTACTTTTTATGTTAGTTATCATCCTGACTCAGCTGAGTGTAGACCGTTATAAAGCCCAGTAAAGTTATCAAGGTCCTTATAGTTGACCGCATTAAATAATAAGATCGCAGTCCTAAAGCTAGTTTTAATTATTGCTGTTACTTAAAATCGATATGATCATGTGGCTTGGTAACCATTTTCGTAAATGGTTTGAACTCGAACCCTTCTGAATATTAATTCTGAACAGATTCAGTAATATTAATTACATCAGTAAACTAAAGGACCCTCTACAAGCGGTTGCAAACAGTAATTCGAAAGCTGAAAGTCATTTAAGAAAACACTGTTGACTGATTTCTACATAACAATGAAATAACACTTTCGAACATGCTAGCTTTCGTTGGAAACAACCATTAGGGTATATCGTTACGGTGAAAAACACGTATCGTTAACTAAACGCACTTATATGTGCCTATAGGTATACCACTGTTCAATGTAGTGCCAAACTCAATTTTAATGTATTTGCGGATTTTTCCAACATTTAACGTTATTGTAATCTTCAAGGAAACAGCTTAACAAAAAAACAGTGACATGTCTCTTGTGTTATTTGAGACTCGAGGATGCCGCTTAAATTAAAAAGCAGGATTTATATGAGTCCATTATAAGGCCTGTCATATTGTATGGATCAGAATACTAGCCTAGTAAGAAGATAACCGAGAAACGATTGCATGTAATCCATGCGAATGTTAAAATAGATGTGTGGACACAAGAATTGATAAAGACAGAGATGAATATGTAAGAGAAAGTTTCGCAAGTGGTAGAAAAGTTGAAAAGGGAATCGTATGGAGATGCTATGAGTAGAAAGGAAGCGCATGTGGATAAAATAGTAATGAATGTGAATATGGAAAATGGAAAATTTCAGTAAGTAATTAATTATTTTAAGTAATAAGTACTTTTAATTATTTTACTTTTTGAGTACTTTTAATTTTCAAAAATTTGTAGGGTTCCACGTAGAAAAATAAAAGCTCTTAAAAAAATGAAAAAGGTCCGATTCACTGCACAGTTTTACGGGCAAGTGCTTCAATTTATTAGAAATATTTTTACTTTGACTTAGTACTAAAAAAAATAGGGTTCCGTATAAAAAAAATTAAATGCAGTGAAGAATATAAGAAACGCGGGCGCACCCGCGGGGACACAGCTAGTTAATAATAAAACATGATGCGAATGATTTTCTATTGTTTCCATAACATAAAAGATAACTTAATAACAGTAGTTGAAGAACTACGTCAAATTTCGAACAAAAAAATACAGATAGTTTGTCTTTTGTTGCTTTAAATAAAGCTAAATTTTATACCATTTTCTAGAAAAAAAATTGAACAATAGGTTATGTTTTGCACAAGAACATTTCGATATGACAGTAAGTACAACTCAACAGTTTTAATACACCCGCCGCGGCACAATGACGCAAGCGCAAGCGCAACGAAGCGTGTATATTATTATACAGAATATTATAATTGATGCACGCGAACATTCAATTCTACTGTGAACTATGAAATCAAGATTGCCGCCGTCACACAGTGTCGAGCAGAAACAATAAAACACGGTAACTGAACCGTTTCACTTGCGATCGTTAACAGACGATAGATTTCTACGCACGTTCGTAATAGGTGTAGTGTAGTAACCCCTTAAAGGTATTAAGAAATCTATATTAGTAAATTACTTTGCAGGAACTAAAGAATTGTTAATAGCCAAACATTGCAAAAATAGTGCTGTTTCTGTATTTAATTCCTTTTTTTTTATCTTATGAAATTATTCATCAATACTAATAAATAAAGTTGAAGTGCAGACTGTTTCGAAACATATATGCACTTGTAATGGAAGACAACAGAAACATAGCGTGATGTAGAATCGTTCAAAGAAAATCAATTTTTGTTGTCGTCAATATATAACATTGAAGTGTCTTTTCAATTTTAAAATTTTTGTCACTCTGTTTGTAGCGGTTAATCTCCGGAATGGTTAGACCGATTTGGACGGGACTTCTTTGTTAGATAGCTGAAGTTACTCCGCGTAACTTAGGCTAATTCATTTCTTCGAAAATAATTAAGGTTCTGCATAAAAAAATCAAAACCACTGTCTTCCGGCAAGTTCCGAAACTATTCAATAACCCGTTGGTAACCTCCATCGGGCGTCGGACTATTTGCACTATGCCCCTAAATTTGACAATTCTTCGGGAACTGTCTCTCATGCCCCATTCCTGATTCGATCACGCAGTGAAACTCCGAACATAGCCCTTTCAAAGCATATCAGTGAAACTCGACCTATTAATAGATTTTCACAAGTAAAGAAAACTATAGGATTAGCCATGTATTTATCAGCCACCTTTCGCATAAACTACACATACATAACGTCATGCCATTCGGGTAGGGTCACATTAGGGTAGGCAGAGACTGCATCCTTCCACCTGCTACGATCCTGACATACGTCTTTAGATTCTTCTACTTGCATATGTATTTTCTTATACATGCTTTTCAGTTACTGGTACTTATATTGGACCTGGCCTTTCTTTCAGAACGTACTCGATCTGGTTGAGATATGTTCGCTTAGGACGTGCCTTACCAGCTTGCCCAGTCACTTTCGCCTTTGTATGTTTGCCAATCTTGTGTCCAACCGCTACACGTGTAGGAATAAGCTAGTATGTAGATAAGGACAGTACAATAAGGTGGTCGTTTCTTTCTAAATCTGTAAAATTTCCTAACTATAATATTCTAACCTTTTTGCTAAATTCATATATAAAAAATGATATAGAATAAGTGAATTACTAGAAAAAATATGGTCTTATAAACAAGTGATAAATAGTGACATGCGTCCACATATCCGCATAGTACATATCGGACGCATCGCATCAAACGGATCGTAGTATTCTTTGTATGGGAAGTCATGCAGGTGCGTCCGCTGATCCGCATCCGAAACTGACCCACACCGAACAGATCGCACGAAGCTACCCGTCGGCAATGCCAATGCCAACGCTCCCAGGGGTAACTTTTGCGATACGTGCCGATGACGTCATACGGAATGACGATCAGTGGTCGGACTCCGCGCGCTCACTCGCTCCGCATCGTCCGCCATTTACCTATGATTATCCTCTTGTTCACACATGTTATTCCAGCATGGACGTGGCACAACTAATTGCAATTGTACAAGAGTATAAAGAGATATATGATTTCAAATACCACAATTATTCATATTAACAAACAAGCAATTGCAAGAATTCTTCCTCGTATCCTCCATTATCGTGCACATTCCACCGAACATTACGAAAGTTCGAATGAATGTGGCTTCGGCAATCCGATTGCTGGTAGTTGAGGCAGCAAATCCGATCGCTGCTAATACTGTGGACGCATAGTAAAAAAAATCCGTTTGATGCGATCCGTCCGATACTTACGATGCAGATATGTGAACGCCTGCCTTAAGTCAGCTCTTAAGCAACGATAAACCTAAATCAAATTATACGCGAGACAGCGAACAAGCATTTGCTTTTGCAAATACAATTAATTGTATTTCAGACCAATTTAATAATAAGGTGAATAGACCAAGAAATAATCAATTCCTCTCGAATGGGTTAAGATTGTTTAAAGTTTAAAGCATTTCAACATTTGAACTTTTATGATGAGTTTTGTACATTTTACGTTTTTGTTTAAAACATTATTGATTTATAATTTGGATTGGACAGGCTGGCAAAGCTTTCAAAATTAGGCGTCACTAAATATGAAATTGACAAGACCGGATCATATAAATTGCTCTGGCGAGAGATTAAAATAGACAAAAATAAACATTTATTTAAACACAATTCCACTTTGAATCGTTATAGTTGAGATTAATAATAACCGTGCTCTTTATTTATTTAAATATATAAGCTGAGAAAAGGTTTACTTTGACGCAATCCTTGGATTATACATATGTAAACAATAAGACGCAAATCAAAATTTTGTATTTTATGTTCGATTTGCAAATATATACATTATCTCTTTAAACTGGGTTAAGGTTAACTTAACTTGCGAATTAAAAGTAAATTAGTTCCATTGCGGAATGATACAGAAATTATTTTATTGTAAACAGTTGAAACTAGTAATGCACAGTAAACGAACTAACCCAGTGAGTTCGTGATAGAGTAAAATGTGGCTTATTTATGATTTAGAATCGCACGGAAATGTTCGCGTAATGATTGCACTCATTATCGTGATGGTATCGATGTAATGGTGAATATACAGGGCACTTCCCACTTTTGCAACACGTCCTACTTAGAACTGATGGAAATAGTATAATTAGTTCTACTATTAACTAACATCTTAATCGCATATTTATTTATGATATTTATTTTACTTTAGAGACAAATTATGAAATAAAGTCTCCTTGCAGCTTTTGTCTTTTTAATTTCGATTAACTCACAAACTACTGAATGTATTTTCATACGAATTTCACCAATAGACAGAGTGATTCATGATGAAGGTTTAAGTATATAGAATAGAATAGAAGCGATGATGACGTAGTGAGTAGTGCGGCCGGATTCCGCGTCAATCGACGCGGGTTCGATCCCACCGATCCAACTATCGGCCTGAGCTTTCGGTGAAGGACAACATCGTGAGGAAACCATAGCAAGGTGGTAGGGCATTTTCTAATGATGCCCACCTATGTAGCTTCCACCATCAAGTTTGAAAACCTGTCGCAAAATACCAATAGGTGTGTTCCGGCAGCATCACTTGAGAACTAGTACCTAGGTTTAGGTATATTTACTATCCTAGACTACACCGTCACTTAACATCAGGTGCAATTGTCGTCAAAGCAATGAGCCTATCCTATGTAAAAAAACAAATATAACGCAATTTTTTTTTTTGTTAATTTACCGTATATTCTCTGCTATACGTACGAAAAGCCGAGACAGGTCGCTACTATATATTATGTATAATAATTTTCTATCATATTATTTATCCACGATAAACGTTTTTATAGAATAATGGGTTTTAATTAGTTATATATTTTAGATAACAGTGTAAACGCGAACGAATTCGCCGTCTAAAGCAGATAGTAAATAATCATACGCCTGCTAGTTTAAATTATGAAAAATTTAAAAATAAAGCTACTATTCAATTTGTATGTCCAATAACTTGAAATAAGCTATATATTTTAAGTTAGTACTAGCTGTGCCCGCGATTTTTCAGCCTATGCTCTCCCTTTGGATGCAATATATGTCATTACCAACTTTCATCGAAGTCGGTTCAATAGTTTTTACGTAATTGACGAACAAATTAATAAATAAACAGACAGGCAAAATCTGAAGCCCCGCATGGTATTTATCTCTTAAATATCTTCAATGTACAGATTTCTTCTCGTTAACCATTTGTTATAAGTATAGACTATACACAGCAAGTCAACTGAATATTGATACTAATCCAGTTCTTAGTAAATTATGTGCGGTTAACTAAAATAAAATCAGTTTCTTAAGTGATATCAATCAGATATATTAACTTTTAGGCCACGATCCTGTTTGATATATGGCCCATGTTTGTTTGAAATAGTTTATTTTATAACCTAATATAAAATAGTTGTATATTTAAGATATCGATAGCAGAAGTAGTAAAGGGTAAATTAAAAAAAGGTTCATACCAAAAAAATTAGATGCAAATTCGGGTGTTTTATGGCACAAAATCAAAACTTCAAAACACTACTTCTGGTTCGGAAGATAACACTGTCGGGAAGAGCTGGCAAGAAACTCGATCTGGTTTCTTTTTTTATAAGTCGAAAGTTGAAATGTACATATTAATTTTAAATAAAAACTATGTATATTAATCATAGTTAAATAAATAAAAAAACAAGTAACTGTGTAAATTTGCTATAAAACAATCGAATAAACATCGGTCAGATACGAAATACCAAGATGCCTCGTGATTAATTTCCTGGGAACGGGGCAAAATACTAAAACTATATTTTGAACTACGCCCATACATTAATGCTAGATTACTTGTCCTAAATGTTTAATGTGAAACATCTATTAGTGCACCTTGCCAGGAAAACCAACTTGTATGCCGTGGCGGCAAATAATGTTTGATGTGTCACATCAAGTATCCCATGACGGCCAACTTTTTTGTATGTATTTAGGGCTACTTGGTTATTAATGATACAGAAGATAACATATAAACTTGTCTAGTGTATCTTTCGCATATACATATTTGTTGTAATCAAATAGAGCCCTACCCCTTTCAATATATTGTTATTTTCTTGTGCAATTCTAATTTTAAGTGTAAAATATACACGAGAAATAACTTCATGATTTTATCATGTTATTTTATCAATCATTTGCGACTTGTTTTCTAGTATCTTAATAAGATCTATGCGTAATTTTCCTAACTTACCAATAACAGCTTCAACGTCCAATCGACTTACTTACCTGGAAAATAAATGATATAAATACTTACTTAACCACAATATTAAGATAAAATATTATTAGATCAATACAGTTAGATGTAACGGTTTAATGCAAATATATTTAGATGACCAATTTAAGAGCTACTTATAATTTGATCATTTAATTTATTAAAACATACAACATTTAACTGTCGTAATATTTACATGCTGCATTATTAAAAGCATTTGAATGTTTATTCCCAGAGGCATCAAAGTTCAATGCTTGTAAACAAAGTGAACTAACTATAATACTACAGGGCAGATTATGACCCGGCCTATTTTCGATTTTGCGGAGGATTTTATATGTTTATATGTTAAAAGGGACTGGAAGATATGCAGTTTCACCTGACATATTTTTAATACAATGTATAATCATATAATTTACTAGATTTATGCCCGCGGCTCCGCCTGTATTTCACATACTCTTCACTACGTAATATAGGTAGTTTTAAATAATTATTGGAACCCTAATTTTGTTTTTTTGTAAATATTTTTCACATATTCAAATACCTAACAGTAAAACTGTGCATTGAATCTGATTTGATTCACATTTTCATTCAGTTTTTACACAGAACCCTAATTCCCACAGCCGTTCCAGAGTTTTAGCCTGTATAAACACTCAGACAAGCAAAAATTTTAGAAACTATGTTTTGGTCTAGGCATCGTCTATACATTCATACTTATTTACTAAAAAAGTTATTAGTTTATGATTACAAACAGACACTACAATTTTATTTATTAGTATGTATTACATCTACTTTAAATTATAAATGTATACATACATAGATAACATTACGCCTTTCTCCCGTGAGGGTAGGCAGAGACTTCGCCGTTCTACTTGCAAGACCTTAACACACCTCTTTCGCTACTTCTACTTTCATGAGCGCTTTCACACATGCTCTTGGCTTATTGGTACTTTTCAGCTGATTTCTCTTTAAAACGTCTTCGATCTGTTCGATCGATTCGTTCACCTAGGTCGACCCTTACCGACGTGCACACTCACCCTCGTCTTATAAATTTGTTTCATCAATCATCTGTCATCTCAATCCACTCCACGTGCCCGAACCAACTAAGCTAGATCTAACTAGCATTTGTTTTAAATTAAATATTTATATGGATTCCCATTTAAAAAACCCTTATATTTTAAAAGTAAGCATTATGATCTATATATAAATCTGTTATCAATAGTATATAAATAAGTAATGGTGTAAAATATTAAAGAGACACCATTAACCATCTATAATATATGTACATTCCTTCACAATGCCCCAATGGATTCCTTTTTCATTAAAATTACTATGCATTCTCGATTAAACTCGAAATCAAGTTTCGCAACAAATTCTAACGTGAATTGTAAAAGAGAATGAGTTTTAAACTATTTAATTAATTATTATTTGCATTCTCACGCTTATATAGAAAAATGCAGTGAATCACTATTTCTCATTGAATCTATTTAAACCTTGAAGTTCAATTTTTGACAAAAAAACTAAAAATACTATAGTATAACACACGTGAATAACTCAAAAACTAATAATATTAAGGAATTGGAAAATACACTTAAAGAAGACGAATTCCCAATAATAAAGTCCCAATTCCGGAATGGTATCTTCTTTATATATATTTTTATGTCACGCCGAAAATAGACATCCGCGCGGCCTTAAATACTAATAGATTTTGAGTTATTCTCGAAAAAGGAAATACCTTTTTTCAAATCTTATTTTATTAATAACAATTGCAATGTTTTATGTGCTAATAAACCTTCAAGATACGTTTTTCTAGTCGTCATTACGAATCAAATGTACGTACTTATTTTTAGGAGTTTTATCAATAAATATTACGTATTTGAACATGTTGACTACGAATAGAATTTGATTCAAGGAAAGATTACTCAACCGTGCATTTTCCTATCTATTACTTATTCTAATTCTTTTGCTTTATTATGAGCTACTATTTACTCTGTATTATAGTAATATCATTGCTTTTCCCATTTTTATTTGGGGTCGGCGCAACATGTCTTCCTCTTCCATTCCTCTCTATTTGTTGTCATCTCCGCATTCACTCCTTTTCTAAACATATCATCTTTCACACAGTCCATCCATCTTTTCTTTGGTCTTTCCCTTCCCATGTAACCGTCCACATTCATATCCAATACCTTTCTTACAACATTCTCTTTCTCCCTGCGCATCACATGTCCATACCAGGATAAACGACCGCCTCTTAACTTGTCTGTTATTGGCATATATAAACATATCCATTGTTAAGTAATATTTTAACATATTAAATACAATAGTTTTCTTGATAAAGCGTTCCATCAGTCACCTCTCTAATATCAAGACCCTAGACAATTCTTATTCTAATGATGACATATTTCTTAATGGCCAGTTTGATATAAAAACAAAAAGGTTGGAGCTGAGGCGCCACAAGGTTATTAATATTTAAATACTTGAATTACAATATGAAAGCCTGAATATTAACATTTTAATTCAGCATCATCATCAAGAAGAATTAAAACATAATGTTTTATTAGGTATTCATTGTTTTTGTATCATTTTCTCAAACCTCTTTTAAAATATATACGAACAAAACGAATAAGTTTCGACAACCATTAGTACGTATCATTCCATTGAATATTCATGTAGTAGCGGACTTCAATAGAGCATTGTGTTGTCTATGACAAATGGAGGCCTTATTCCCATGGCTTGTCCATTTGACAGTACTATGGTGTAATTTGTATGTACCCAACACCGATTCAGGTAGGTGGTACGCAAGGTCACTTTTTTACCAATGGGACATAATAAAAAAGGTGTTTTAATAAAAAATACAATATTGTTATATTTGGAAGAAAATCTGCGTAATTGGAATTTAATGAAAATGGACCTTTGAACAATAAAATTATGAGTTAGTATAGAGAATGATTGTGTTGGTAGAGAGACGAAGACTAAGTTAACAGTAATAAAGATCATATCAAAAGCTGCACGCACATATTCATGACGTTCTAAAATGCGAATAATTTGTATTGAAATATTAAATATACTAAAATGTATATGACAAGGAACTTAATGTTTAACCAGTTAACATATCTTGAATGCAAATTATGATTTTTGCATATTGAAACATGTTAAGGTGACTATATGGGGCTTTTTAATCTTTTCTTATATGCATTTATCGTAAATTATACTACCAATCGTGTTGATCTAAATATAGAAATAACTCAAGATAATGCATAATTTTGTTTGTACTGTATGACCACAATCACACCTGATGTTAAGTGACGATGTGGACCAGGATGGTAAAAACATTAAGTCTTGAGGTACTGGTTCTCAAGAGATGCTGCTGAAACACACCTATTGATATTTGGTAACAGGTTTTCGAACTTATGGATGATAGCTATCTAGGCGGGCGTTATTAGAAAAAGCCCTACCACCTTGAACAACGTTTTAATTAAGCATATATAATTATTATTGCCCCGTGGCACTACACAAGCAACATGCAAATCTTTTTTTTTTAACGTGGGGAATGCATTTACTCGTCCGCCTACCTGCTTCTAATCTGGAATTAAATTTCCCGGATTAGAGCTGGTAGGGTGTATGTGGGACTGGCTCGGCATGAATCACCGGGAATATCTACCAAATCCCACGGCCCCGTCTGCTGCCATTCACGGGGTTATGAAGGATTGAATCCATGCCCCGCGTCGCCCCGGCAGCCGGCCCGACTGCATGCCCGGCCAAATGGCCAGAAATACACACCTAATAAAGATCAAACTATTGATAATCAAGGACCAATCATGTCTCCCCAAGCTCTATTATCTTTCTTTTCGAAATGATTAAGACGCTGTTAAAATGAAAGGCTTTAACAGCTTCACCGGGCGTATGTAGGGTGCGCTTAAGGTGCTCAGCCGGTAGAGTGGTGGCTAACTCAAAGGCACCAAAATGATACATACGGACTTTTGCCTGGACCACTTACCTGATAGGCAAATTTCGTGGAATTTGACATAACTAAATCAACGGTGGTTAAGGGAAAAATGGATATTAAAGTAAAATTAGCTCACACGACCGGTATAGTTGCGTATGGGGAAAATAATGCGTGCAATGCTAATGCATGAAAGTGTCACTGCATCAAGCTACTGAAGGGTGCAGAAGCCTCTTCATTTGGAGATCAAAGTACGTCCTTGACCGCTGCTCGTAAGTGCCCGCTTGCGATTCTACCACTTTTTATATACCATTTTCATGCAGTTATTTCCTCTTTTGAATAAATATTTTTTGCGTAATTACTTCAAAACTATATTTGAATGAAGTAACTAAATCATATCCCTCATATAAGTCATAGGGGTATGCTTGGAGTTTAATTGCGTGATCGATTCAGGAATGAGGAGTTCCGCAAAAGAACCAAAGTAACCAACATTGCCCGAAGAATTGCTAAACTTAAGTAGCAGTGGGCTGGGCACATTGCTCGCAGACTATGTACCGGAAGACGCAGCGTGAGTAGACCCCTCACAAGATGGACCGACGACCTGGGGAAGGTCGCGGGAATCCGTTGGATACGGGTGGCACGAGACCGGTGGTCGTGAATATTTTTGAAGGAGACCTATGTCCAGAAATGGATGTCTTTCACTTGAATCGATGGATGGATTCATGACTATAAAATCAATTATAATAATGGGGTTTCAAAGAGTCAATCATGTTCAAAAACATATTTTAATAATACACATTAAAGTGTACCTATTTTATAAGAAGGAAAAAAAAATTATAATTCGACATAATCTGTGAAACGTCGTCACGTATAGAGTTTTTTAGCGAGAGACCAAAATTGATACGGTCACTAAATGATTCGTTCTTAGATCACGTGCACACCCACCGCATAGCTACGCGTCTAGTCGATACTTGGCGAAATGTCGGACTCACCTTTTGATGACAATTTTTATTGTATTTTTTATTAATTGTACGAGTTTAAAGTGGCGGCTTTACCAGGATCGTATAATAGTATAAGTACCTATCAAACAGGAATTTTTTTTTTGAGGAAAATATTGTAAACCGTATAAATATCAAACCTTTCATTATATTTAGTTAAGGAAAATATCATGTTGTAATCAAAAACTCCATTTACTAATACTCTTTTGTTAATAATCAGGTGTTAGTATAATCAAATGATAACGGTAAAGCAAAGCATAATAACAAGCCGCCTCTAACGTCTGAGGTCATTGGAATTTGTGACCGATTTTGTTATGCCCTTTCAGAAAAAAAAGAAAAACTTAAAGCAGTAGTGAGTTAACTTCTTAAAAAAAGCAGATTATTTTAGAAACCAATTTACAGATAATATTGAAATTTGTGCTGAAGAAAGAAAAATGTAGATATTCTTTTTAATGCACTATGAAAATATTAGAATTGATAGAAAACTGTAAGGCCACCAATATTCGGTGATTCGGGAATATAAAATCTACGGAATGGAGGTGAATGAACGAACTAAGCTTTCACGTGTTCAAAATAATTCGTAACAATCTCATATGCAGTTTTTATTGTTTACATTCATTATAGAAATATTATAATCCATAAAATCGACATTTTATGCGATAGAAAATAATATCACTTATTATAAATAGAAAACTTTGACAAAATGTACTAGAATAAGAAAAATAAAGTGAATCGTCCGATTGCAGTCTTTGATTTTTTTTTACTTTTATCGCATTAGCAACCATTACTACGAGTTTCAGTCGTTCGCTAAAATTTACGAATTCGTGAAACCGAAACAAACTGAATTAAATTTAAGAAATAATATTTTAGCCGCATAGTTTCTCAACCTATTTTGCTCACCGCCCACTTAAAGAATATGTTTTTTTTAGAGTCCGCCCATCTTAACTTTTTTTGCTCCTTTTAGACCCCATGTTTAATCTGCCCACGCCCCTTTGCGCTATCTCAATGCCCCGTAATTTTCTCCATTTCTTCTCCTTCTAAGAAGACATGTTATCGCCCACGATGAAAACCTAGGTATTAAGAAAACTTCTTAAAATCACCTTGGAATATTACCTCGTCAAAAATTGAAAGGAAAGAAACCTTTTATACAGAATTACATGTAGGGGTTTCGGAATGGATGGATCTAGATATCTAGAAGTAGAAAACATTGTAAAAACTACCGCGGACAAATTTTCCTGCAGTTGCGGAAAACGATAAGTATCTACCTCTGGGGAGGTTTTTTAAACAATTTGATTAGGGTTTTATTTTTCAAATTTTAAATCCTCTCTTAGAGGTACTTCATTTTTAATTTGACACTAAAAAGACTGAAAATTAGTATATACCTATACTCCTTTTGGGTAATATAGGTACAAAACAATTATATGTATACCGGAAATGAAGGAAAGGGGAAATGTAGGTAATTACAATTATTAATAAAAGGAATTTATATATTGTGCAAAAAATCACAAAATTCTAAGAAATTGTGTCATTATATACATATTTTTTTCTACTTAAAATTAAAAAAGCAGTCATAAAGACTTCCTTGGGAAATCTAGTGTTAATGAATTTTAGGTTAAATACTGTGTCTTTAAAAGCGATGATGGCGCAGTGAAGTGATGATGGCCCAGTGAAGGAATGATGGCGCAGTTGGTAGTGCGGTCGGATTTCACGTCGGAATAGACGTGGGTTCGAGTCCATCTATCCAACTCTAGAATCAGCCTGAGTTTACGGTAATTGAAAACATCGTGAGGAAACCATAGCATGGTGGTAGGGCATTTTCTAATAATGCCCGCCTGGGTAGCTACCACTCTTAAGTTTGAAAACCTGTCATCGAATACCAATATGTGTATTCCGGCAGCATCACCTGAGAACCTGTATCTCTAGGCTTAGGGTGTATTCCATTCCAGAACACATCGTGACTTAAAATCAGGGTAAGATTGTGGTCAAAGCAATGAGTATATACAGTATAAAAAAAAACGTCTAGTGAATAAAATTCTAATAACAAAACAAAGTAAATAGTAGGGGTAATAATAAAGACAGATAGCGTCACGACAACGCGACGGCACGCGATCCGTGATTGTTTTACTAAATGATTGTGGCGATCCGATGACTACCCATTCAACGTACGTTGAGTTCATTATAGTAATGCTCGAAGACATTGAATATGGTAAAACTCTGATGTACTTATATTTGCTATCTAGAGAGTTAAATATTTAAAAGGAAAAGGTAATTTATGGAATGGTAATGTATTTTTGATTAACGTTTATAATGTGACGTTAACAGATAATTTACGGCGGTTTTCAATGTTGAATCTAAAAGTAAAGGTTGAGATCAAACCAAAAATCTATCAGTTTCTCCGACTGATCATGAACTGACACTTTAGGGAAAAAGTGATCGATATTGAAATCGGCTAAAGTAGTAATGTAATGCATTCTTGTATGATTCTTACTAGATTCGAACAAAGATACGACCGATAGTTAATAAGCGAAAAGTCGACTAAGTAAAATTTTTAGCGTAGTCTAAGGCTGGCGTGCATCATCTACGTTTATATTTAGCAAAAGTCAAATCCTTAGTTAAATCTACAGTTAGACAAAAACGTGTTGCACCATCCGAGTTTAGTTTAAATTACGTCATAATTTAACAATAAACATAACCCACGAAATTTGGCCGTTTAAAATTGAAACGGTTTATTTCGAATGTTATGTCATCTACCAACGATATTTAGAGAGCCTATTATTTACTTTGTAAAAAAAATGTCTCTTTTGAAAGATATTTTGTGGGAAACGTCTTCTAACGATGTTTTCTCTTTTTGTTTCAAGCTAATACCATCTGTTTTTTTACATAAAATAGTATCCTTATGTTTATTAATAAGTGTTCGAAGACTTAATATTTTAGATTTTGTAAAGTTACTACTTTTATCCCTAAAACATAAATACCAATGAATATGTAATAATACTCAGTAACAATAATGATGAACATGTCTTTCATTAGGATATATATTACAGTAATATGACAGTAATATCTTAATGTAAGACAAATACTATTTTTTTATTCTTAACAAACATTCATGGTTTTTACAGTTAATATGATTTGATCCAAAACGAAATATATCCAAAATCTTCGTTTTAGTCAAATTGCCAACAATAATAACACGTTTGATTTCTATTTGTCAATATTGTTTTAGACATTTTTTACGATATAAAATATTTTCCTTTATATTTATTAGGAGGTTGATGTCTCTTTCAACTGACAACTCTATTAACTTTAACCCTAACTAAAAGTTGGGTTGCGCTCTCGAAACTTTACTACTGCTTGGTTAAAGATATAGTAAAGATTAAGTTTAAATTTAATCTTTAACTGGAGATTCGTGCACTTCGCCCTAGTAGTCAATAGCGTAAACTACAATAATAATAATATTGTCTTTTATTCACCATCTTGCTTTTAACCTCATATTATGTCATTTTCTTGTATATTACATGTTGTCTGAAGGTTAAAATATAAAGATATAAATATATGTTTTTTTGTGAATTTTGAAATTTTCAACGTGACGGTGGCCTCTAATTACAAACCATAAAGACTTTAACGAATTATTTTACCAGATTCAGAAATAAGACTTGCAAAAATAAAAATAAAACTACACAGGGTTTTGATTACATTTATGTATGTTACGAAACCATTACCACTGTTTTCATTTTCGTCCAACATCCGCATGAAGGAAGCTATATAAATCGAAGATAAATGTGTAAAGATGTTTTCATAGTACATTACCTAAAGTGAATAATTATAGGGCAAAATATAGTTCCTTCTGATTATAATTAGACAGAACGTATATAGTTGATAAATTCTATTTGACTAATATTTCAATTTAGTGCGTTCACAAATTCGGTTGACAATAGAATTTCTTCTTCCTTCTTCTTGTTCTTAGTTAATGGAAATCTGTGTACACACTTTGTGCCAATGTCATGTGGGTAAGATGTATTTTCAATATTATAACAACGTTACTAATCTCCATAAGAAGTTCTTTAGGCTCGACTTCGTATTATTTTACTAATCTTCATTGCTTCAACAAAATGGCGGCCATTTTTTCAAGCGTTCCATAAGAGTTGTTATTAGATCCTAGAATGTACGCTCCGTGTCATTATTTTCAATGTTCAATGATCAACAAAAAAAAATCATCAAACTTTTCATCATGATCATCATTTACTTCAAGTTAGTGAATCAAAAAGAAAGGACTAATATATGACAGCCAAAAATGACGTCACGAACTGCACTATATATTAGAATAATACCAACGCTGTCAAATATCAATGTCATTGTTTTTTTTTTTTTTTTTGTGATTATTTGAAACTAAGCCAATTTTTGTTACCCCGTGAGTAATATTACAATATGGAATTATGCGGCTAGACAGTCATATTATAAGCCAGTATCCACATAAATTAGGTACTTTATATGATTCTATTTTACGTAAAATAATTACCGATGTATTAAAAATAACTAATTTACCTGTACTATATAGTTTCTTTTTAAATTATTTTTTTGTAAAAGTACAAAATTTGTAGCTGATTTATATTACTTTACTTACCTTTAATGAAATGGTTTTCGAGCGCGACCAGTTTGAAGGCACCATGTACGTGGTGGGTGAACATTTCGCCCTAGAAATACGCTTGTCACGTACTTTTATTTCTTTCTTTTGCTGATTTCGTATTTATAAAAAATAGTATAACCAGTGACACAAACTATTTTAAATTATGACAATCCCAGGTACTTACGTATTAATGCCACCACAGCGAAAATTCTGACAAAAGCTCGCCGACCGCTGCCGCGGCCGGCTCGTGCATTCTTTTCATCACAAGTCTAACTTAACCTTTTTTTTATTTTTCGAGGGGAATGCATTTACGCACTAGCCGTCCAGCCAGATCTGATAGGGACCCCCCCCCCCCCTTCCAGATCTGGTTGAAACGTGTCTGAAGATGTGTGACAGTCTCTCGCACGAAAGCGCGAGAGGCTGTCACACAGGATTAGTGTGGGACTCGCGGCGAGAAGCGCCGTTGACCACTACCCACTAAAACCCCCGGTACCTCCCGCCACCTAGTAGGAGCAAACACGGGATCGCTATGCATGCACCGCGAGAAGTCTAACTTAACCTAACCAAACTCATTCTTGTTTGGTCTGACTAGTTTGCTCACTCGCTTAGAATGATATGTGGAAAAGCAGTTTGGATATTTGTTTTTTTTACTATAATAATAATAAATAAATAATTATAAAACAACAATAAACATGTATCAAATGACAATATTATCATATTATAAAACATTAAAAATACACATATGAAAGCAAAATCACGTTCCATTACACGTAACTTCCAACACATTAAAAAAAAACCACGCGTCTCCGCGGGTTGGGGGAGGGGTGTCATTTAGATTTAATCAATCCCTATAAAAAACAATTCTTAACAACCCCAAATTCGAGATTCGAATTTCAAATGCCGACACAAATAAGGTAATTTTTGCTGCGGTGGCGTTACTACGTAAGTACCCAATGCCATGGATTATACGATAGAGAATTTGTTCCGTTTTATTAAATCGTGATTTTAAAGTATATATCGTATGATTAATTCAATAGCCATAGTAAAAAGTATATACATACATTATTAATATGTACATTCATCTGTATAAATGAAACTACCGTAAAGTTGCTGTTACTAAAAATGGTATACTATTGTTAAATATTCACACAACAAGAATTCAAATGTATGGTGTGACTAATTCAATGAGTAATCGCTCGGGGTCTATGTTTGTTGCCGTTTATTTGTTTCGGACATATAACCGTGAAAATTTTCATTTAAAAATCACTTGCAAAACTATTATACGTTTGAAACTATTTTTCGTATTTATAAATAATACTTGGTAGGTATATATTAGTAAAATGTAGACAGATAGAAGCGATGATGGTGCAATTAGTAGTACGGTCGTATTTTGCGTCAATAGTCGCGGATTCGAGCCTACCCATCCAACTCTAAAATCAGTCTGAGCTTTCGGTGGAAACCATAGGCATGGTGCTAAAGCATTTTCTAAAAACGCCCGCCTAGTCAGTTACCACCCTCAAGTTAGGAAACCTGTCGTCAAATACCAATAGGTCAATCAATTTTTTACAAATAATTCCAAAAAAATAATTTTACCTCATAATATATAGTACCCGTTATTCAACTTGTAGATAATTTTGTATGCAATGGTGCCTTATTTAAGTTTAAACTTTATCCTGATTCATTGTTCTGGCACAGCAATCCATTTTTTTTAGTCTTGATTAGTAATTTCTTCATCCTAAAATGTCCTTTGCCATTCTGCAGTGTGCTCCATCACAGGTAAGATTAGTTATTTGAGTCTAGCTTTAATTATATGAAAGTAAAAAACATAATTTCAGATATTCTGAGATTAGAATAACAGTGCGTTTAAAACCGTTTAAAATGAACCTAAAATACTATAAGTATTTACAAAAAAAAATCTATTATAACTTTTATTAAAATTTCTTGTCTGTCACCATCTTCCGAACTGTTTACCTGATACCTCTTTGTTACTAAGCCGAGTAATTTCACGGCCATTTTTAAGTTCACAGCTGAATGATAAATAATTTTTCTCAATTTTAAATATTACCTACCTAACTATAAGTACACACCTTCAATTTCAATGCATCATGTCTGGGGATATTAAATAATACTGTCATAGTTCGTCGAATAAAATAAATTTTAGTTTGATATTAAAAGTGATGTTAAATTTATTTTATCAGATTATTACAAAACTTCTATATTGTTAGTCTATTTTGACCAAGAGTTTGGAGCATGATTCTGTATGCTTCACATAAAGAACATACATGCAATCATTAACTTTATAACTATTTCTTCTCAATATCACTGACTTGGAACGCTTTGTATGTGGTTTATATTTGTAAGATCTGTTTAACGCTGTTGACCTAAAAGATCTTGACAGTTGCACCAGGCTTTAGGACGAGAGCTTAGAACAGTGGAGGGCAAACTTTTTTAATGGCGGGCCACAAAGTTTAAGAAATTCTAGAGGAGGGCCAGATTTATAGAAAAAATGCATTTTGTGTTAAAGCTCTTAATCATCATCATCAGTCGGATCAGTATTACGCATCACATGAACTACGCGGCTAGTTTAGCTTCACCTATAGGTTATGCATCTATTATTCTACCAAGTAGAATCTACTTTTTCTTCTCGACCGCCAAAACGTAATTACAACGAGACATTACTATCCATGTCGATGGACCCTCGGCGGGCCGGATTAAATACTTTCGCGGGCCGGAGCTGGTCCGCGGGCCGTACATTGCCCATCACTGGCTTAGAACCTGAAAATGGTAACTAGCATCAAGACACAACATTGGCATAAACATTACCTGAAACGCATAAATTTCACGGAATTCGTTCGAACTAAACCTGTGCGTTAAGCATATAATAGAAGGTTCCTTAAAAAGAAACGACTTATATTTCGTTTATTGTGCAAGTTTTTGATATACTCTGTGTTCGCTTATGTTCCTAGTTTATGAGGTATCAGTGTATCGCACTGAGAACGGATGCAAGAATTTCTCCAAGAGGTGATCGGAGCAAATCTCAAATCACTACTGGAAGGAAAATATGTGTTGTTAACCACATCTTTCAAAGCGGGACACAATTACGCGAGCACGGCCACTTTGTGGTGGTTCGGCATCTCTTCATGTGATGTTAAATAAATTTCAGTCCAAAAACGACGACGTTCGTCAATAAATGAAAATCTATTGACAGTCGTCGCCATCACCCCGATCTATATCTATTACGGCTATAGATTCTAGGTATTTCTGGATATATATGCTTGTTGATTTCAGAACGCGATGCGCCTTAACGTACAACAGTAGAGTTCAATATTAACCTACAACACCGCTAACTGCTATATCTATATTGGCTGATACCAGAACGTGTACACTATGGTGGGTTAACCAGGGTTACCAAGGGTGCCCAGGCGGGCACGTAACCCTACCACCATTATAAATAATCTTCTAGTCTTCTAAAATTTTTTTTAAGTGTTGTAAATTTTAAACAATAAATAGGAGCCATAACTTTAAGTCGTAGAGCTATACAACAGAATATTGCACTCAACTTTCTCTCTCATTCAACCGTTAATCGTTTGCAAGACTACGTTAAAACTGTATTTCGGCTCTATATTCAGCATGATTGTGTTTGGTTATATGTATGGTATGTTATATGTTATGGTACTCTCTTTGTTTAAGAACTTTCAATTCCATGGGAAATTTGTTAAATATTCATTCATTTATCTACTTGTAATCAAGCGGAGAATCGGTTTTAAGTATTGCTCTCATCAATGTGCTTATAAGAATTTAATAGTGTTTTTTTTGTGATTACCCTTATCATAATATAATTCATAGAAAGTATTTTATACGGCAGTTTTGACCATAATTTATTTTAAGCACTAATGTCGCCGAAGCATGCCTAAAAGAACTAGCTCTTTATTATTGTCACCAGAACACAGCTTTGTTTATAGCTATAGATAGACCAGTGGTAGTGTGGTCTCCCGCACACTCTCCGGATACCCTCCGGTGGTGGCTCAAGATGTGCTCCGTTCCCCAACTGGGGAGGCTCTTGACGCCACTACCAACGCGATACAGTGACGCTGCCCCATGCATCAAGCATTACACGCACAACACTGCATACACACTCCTGCACATAACACGCAGGTACATAGGTCCTGTAAGGATCCTTTTTTTATTATTATTTATGAAATAAGATATGTAGGGTTTAGCTAGGTTCAAATTCCGTGGGAATTTTTATAGTATAGATAGCGGCCTAGCCGAGGTTCGAACTCTTGTGCTATTTAACTTTTGCGGCTGAGTGTCTTCAGCACTCGCCTCCAACATTCAGTGAAGCTATAAACGCACTTCCGGTCAACAGCATTAGCTAGGTTAGAAAAAAACATGGTAGTGTGGTCAGATCTGGCGTCGATTGACATAGGTTTGAATCCACCCTATAATTAGCCTAAGCTTGCAGAGTTATGAAACTATTATGGTGCTAGGATATGTTTTAATTCCCGCCTGGCTAGCTAAAACCAACAAGTTTGAAACTCTGACAGTAAGCACCTCTAGCTGAATTCCGGCAGCATCACTGGAGACCCAGTACCTCTACGCTTAACGTGTATACCATCCTGTATCACCATGTCACTTAACATTAGGAGAAAACGTAGTAAATTCAAATCTTATCTCAGCATTTTAATCTGATAGGACATGCAAATGTTCTAAATATTACCTGTCCATTAATATTGTAGAAGTCAATTCACACTTATGATGTAAAGAACAATCGTACAAAGAATATGAAACTGATAATAATTTAATTAATTATAATTTAATAATAAATGGATTAAATTATTTTTTTTTTTACTATTTCATTAAAATTTATTTTTATTACTTCTATTAAAAACTTTTACAATGTCATTCTATAATGTAAATATTTTGTATTTAATTCCTGAAGTTATGCAAAATGCATACTTTTTTTCACAATAAATTAATATGTTAACGGTGTGACAGGCGGACGTGATGAACTCACGCAACCTTCCTTCTATAAACTTTGAATATCAGTACGATTATTTACAGATATATTATATTGAATATAAGAGAGAGATAAAAGATGAAAGCACTCACGGAAGCATTATAATAATAAATCTATTATATATATTTGGCGATGAAGTTTTTTACCTTTAGAGTGGTAAACTAACCAAATGAGCATTGTAAAACATCCTACTACATTTATTCAGATTAATTTACGACTGATAAGTTATAATAAATTCAAATAGCATATATTATCTGTATTATACGATTTACTCATTTCGTAAATTAAGGATTTTTGGGAATTGGGAATCAATTTTACAATGAACTGTCATATCAAGAATTTTTGAATCTGTAATGGTCTATATCAAGGTTGGGTTCTTACGAGTCTTTAAGCTGATGTTAATATTACGATAAATATTAATCAGTATTTATTCCATGTAACTTGCTTGTTTCTTATGAGTGAACTGTAAGCGATGGTTTACACTCGTACAGCATAATCCTATTTTAGTTATTTCACCGTAACGGTTATACAAGCTTTTAAATAACACGACCTATGTATTTAGTAACTGTATATTCTGGTTAAGTTTAACGGGGCGGTTAATGCCCGACCACCATACACATGGTGAAAATCTCCTCCTGTTTTCTATGCGTCGCACTCTGGGATTAGACAGCGAAAATACAACAGTTAGAAAGGTGGTATGATAAGCGAATTCGTCTGGAACACGACCTTGTAAAAAACCCGACATATTGACATGATAAGGTACCTCGCGATATGCTATTAGTGAGCCCGCATACACTCCGGGTCCCCCTCTGGTGTCGGCCCAGACGTGCTACGTTCCCCGAGTGGGAAGGCTATTGACGTCGCTGCCAGCGCAATACAGTAACACTGAACATGCATTAAGCATTACACGCATAACACTGCACACACACTCCTGCATATAACACACAGATACATTGGTAGTGTAAGAAACCTTTTTTTTATTATTAAATAAAAATTATAGGGCTTATCTAGGTTCAAAATTCCGCGGAGTTTTTTAGACTCCGGTAAACCGAGCCGAGGTTTGTACCATTTTGGTAACCATTATGCTAGTTACCTTTTTTGCGGCTGAGCCCCTTTAGCACTCATCCCAAAAGTCACGGTGAAGCTGTAAAGGCCATTCCGGCCAGATTATTATATTCCAGTTAGATAGTAAAAAAAAAGCTATCAACGAGTTTATATCCAACTCTACATGACTTATACTATGGTAGATTTAGGCTGACACGATGATTATTAGATTAGATAGATTATCGCTGGTCGTCCTTGTTCTTAGACTGTATCTTATTTATCACTAACTGTGTTCGCGTGGGCTCGCTCGCGTATACAGATAGAAAAATAAGCGTTGCCTTTAATAATATAAGGATCTAAAAAGGAACGCGCTAATGGTAATTTTTTGTGAAGTTTATTTCTAGTATTTTGATACATTCGTCACATTCCCGGATCTTGGAGGGCAGGGGGGGGGCAAACCGGAGCACCCGTCCCGGGTGGCATTTTCGGGGGCGCCAAAAGCATAATATATTAAGATTAAAAAGAAGACTTGTTCCACAAAGCGCCTAGCACATTGGAAGCCTGGTTGGTAATTTAGATGATTCTATACTCTATTTTTCCTGGTTAAGTAATTTCATGCCACACAAATGAAAAAGTTATTAGGTAATAGGTAAAAAATAGTACAAATATATTAAAGGGCTCTTGGCCCATTTACGAAAAATCCAACAATTTAATAGTTGAGAGTTTTTCTTAAAGTAATTTCTCTTAAACTCTGGAGAGAAGGACGCCACTATCAAGTTTCTATACCGATTCGAAAAAATCGTAGAACCTCTCTGTTCGTACATACTCATAAATATTATTTAACGTAATAAAAAATATACGCTAAAACCTGATCAGATAATATATCTATGATTTCAAAAAAATCGTGTAAGACATTTCATTGATTATGAAGTTATAAAGTTTTTAAATAGTAATTGGAAAGTAATGTTTTTTTTATAGTCACCATTATTTCGTCCTAAATTGTTTTTGGTACTAACAGAAAGTAAAGAATTTCTCACAAATTCAAACACTTGACAGTTCAATTGCCCAATGAATTTTGTTCGTAATTTTATAATTTTTTTTCACGGAATTTTCGAAAAATAAATAAAAATCTGCTAACAAGCTACACCGTATAACTTCAGTTATCTACTAGAAAGGTCCCATCAAAATCGGAACAACCAGACGGACAAAAAATTTAAAAAATTGTGTTTTTGGTACATACACTCATATGTATTTAGTAAAAAGTTGTTGTTATGATATTATAAACAAACACTTCAGTTTTTGTTTATTTGTAGAAATAATCAGATAAAGTATAGTTTCTTTTTTCGAACTCTGATAAAAATAAAGTTACTTTGGTTGATTGCCCCCTATGTGTATTTTGATGGTTTTACTACTTGTACGTGGTTATTTACGAATGGGATAGTTATGCTATACTATACTATGACTGTACCAATCGTTTGTAAAATAGAATTACAAAGTAACAGGTAAACAGACTGTGCGCTTCATACATGCCTTATGAACTAGATAACAGATTGATTTATATCTTAATTTAATATATATAATACATCACAGATAGACCTCGTGTGTCCTGTGGCCACCTGTACACGTCTAACCCGTTAGGTAAGTGTAACTTTATTTGTTTTAGAGATCCGCAGTTTCTAGCATTGATTCGTTTATTTCTTCAATATGAAAAAAATCTATACACAGTCGGCGTTTAACTTCCAGTTTTTACTTAAGCTCCTTTTAAATGTACAACTGAAATTTCTATAATATAATTATTTCAAATTAAAATAAATTAAACCGAAAAAATAATATAATATATTTTAATCTAACTATATATATCTATACAAAAAATAAAGTCGGGTTTGTTAAACCATTTATAAACTCAAGAAAGGCTGGATCGATTTTTATGATCTTTGATTTGTTGGCTCTGTTTCCAGGCCGAATAGCAGAATGGGTTATTAAAACATCGAAAAACAATGATGAAAATTACATTTTTTTTTTCGTACAGTTTGTATGGATCGGCTTTTTATAATTATGACAAAAATGGGTTAACTGATTTAAACTGATTCATCCATTGGACGTAAAACTAAATTTCATACATTAATTAACTTTGAGGCGGTACGAAGTTCGCCGGGACAGCTAGTTATTTACAATTATAAGTAAAATCATAACAATATGTAGAATAAGTAATAATAGAAATAACATTCTAGAAAATATTTCCATATACCGGATAGAGAATACTATATTTTACAATAGTGTAATTTCGTTAAGGACAACAGCAAACAACTAACAGAAATGTTAATTGAATTAGCATTTAACATTAAATTATATCCTTATATAAGTAAACACTGACCTATTATTCATTAGAATTATTTAAACGTACACTTCCTTAGTAATTCAAATGTTTCTAGAAATTTCTAAAGATGCTGTATAATTGCGGAAGATCCGCACATCGATTAGATTACACTAATATTATTAATAAATATGAAACTAATAATTTGTGAATGGACTTAAATAAATGAACAATACAAATTAGTTAAATTAGTATTAAAATCAGTACTAATGGATACCCAGATGTATTTCTAGACTTTTGTTCATACAATTTCATTTTTAAGGATGTGTGTATGTTGCCACATTAACTGATATATAGAATCGACTTACATTAAAAAGTATTGTCATAATGTATGCATAACTTATACGCTGTTACATCACGAGTGGAGTCGAAGGGGAAACTAGTTTTAAAAATAAGAAGCAAAAAAATAAAAGATAATCTACTTTATTTTAATAATAATACGAATAAGAAAATTTTATTAATATTCGAAAATAAATTTACAGAAAATTCATTACAATATACGGATCAGTTACACATGCACCGTATGAACGAGCTAGTATTTTTTTTTATTATTTAGAACTTGGTCGTGGTCGACTACTATCCGTCATTATACTCACAGCCTCACATACACCTGTTTGATGGGAACAGTGTACGGCGCCTTATTCTGGTATAAGTTTTTTTATTACAAACTTTATCAGGTCCGAATACAGATAATGAATTGCAAAAAACTTATTATATAGCGGTGTAGTTTACAAATAAGCAAAACAATAAATTGCAAGTTTTATTTACGTTTTTTTTTTATTATTATTATTATGTTTGTATAAGTGAGCGGATGATTGGATTGCGCTTAATTCGCATCTCAGTAATTCTCCCTTATTCAATTCTGTAATCGAGTTATTGATATGTGAAGCGTGGTAATAATAATGCTTTGTTCGATATGTAAACTATAAAACGAATAAATCTTTTGAACTTGCATAGAGAGATTTTTTTTAATCGTCCGCAAACATGTAAGCTTACATTGAGATTTACAACTTAAATATAATTAGATAGATATATTAAGAGAAAGAGAAAGCGTCATTTGCAGTTAAATTAATACTAGCGAAGTAAAAGGTAACATAAGCTAAAGACACGGGTTAATTTTATGATAAGGCAATATTCATGATTTGACCAATATATATGATGTATAAAAAATTAATAGTCTTGTGAGAACTGCTATGGGCTCTATTTCAAAGTGTACTTTGACTTTAGATACAAAAAATTGAATAAATGTAATTTTTATAATAATAAGTTTATATTGCATAGGTTATTAGTAAAACTTTGACAAATATAAGACATAATATTATACAAATGCACTATGCAATAAAGGACAGTCAACAGATTTTATTGGAATAAAAATTGAAATAAATATATCAAGACTTTGAAACTATATTACAATTTTTTTTTTCAAATAGACAACGAATACAAAGTGACACGACAAAACAAAGTAAACCCGTATCTGAGCCCTAGTAAACAATTATTACAATTTAGGATATCTGATATGGTTGTACTGTCATAAATGTCTACTACCAGTACCTTTCTCATAAATAATAACATTGACATTACAGAAGTAAATGAATACGATTTACCTACATATTTGACTATTGTTTTTAGTGTGTTCGTATACCTATTACATAATTTATATTATTTATATATACAAAAGCTGACTTTGTTAACTCCATTGTTTACACTAATTTGTTAACCAACAACAGATAAACAAAGATTTGTTATATATTACTCACTTTGCTTATAAAAAACATATCAGTATAAATATTTTGCATGGGGTAAGGGCGATTTTAATAATTTACGCATTGCTAGCTATCACCCTCGAGTTTGAAAACCTGTCGCCAAATAGTAATAGGTGTGTTCCAGCAGAATCACTTGAGAACCAGTACCTCTAGGCTTAGTGTATTTATCACCCTGGACCACATCGTATCTTAACCTCAGGCGCGATTGTTGCCAAAGCACTAAGCACATTCACTTTCGTAGCTTATTAATAACTAGCTGCTCTCCGCGGTTTTGCTAGCGCAATTCCCGTTTCCGTGGGATTTTCGGAATATATGTCACTCCCTGAATTTCAAACTATCTCCATACCAAATTTCATCCGAATCGGTCAAGTATTTTTTAAGTTTATTCGTTGCATACAAAAATACACATCTTTCCTCTTTACAATATTAGTATAGATTAATTCACTACTACTTACAGAAATGAATTTTATATTTTTATTATTATAACAGCAGCAAATATTTACAAAAAGTGATATGAGTAAAAAAGGTCAAATTAGTTAATAAAACGATATAAATTATATTTTTTTAAAAACCTACAGGGAATATATTTCTAAATGAGAATGAAAACTATTCCGAAAGTCATACAGAAGAAGTCGATTATCAAAAAACAGAAACGAAGCGACGCGCAGACGTTGATATTTATTAATGCAGACAAGACTCGAGACATATGCATTTCAACTTGATTAAAGAAATAAAAAAGAAACATTTAATTACCAGAATATATTGATCCGAGATACACACATCGTATGTATTGATATACTGGCACGTGCCTGCGGTTCTGCCCACATTAAATTACATTTTATACTTTTTTAATTCTTCTTGAAATACCATAAACATTTCTTTAACTGTACACAATGGCATTCCAATTAATTTTATAGTATGTAGGAACACAAATATTAGCTTTATTAAAATTCATATGTACATTTTTGAATGAACGTTTTGGCATTTGTTTAGATATTTTCATTTATCATCGGTCAATAGTAGATAAACTTTTTCATACAACGGAGATCGATTTTTGTAATTTATTTTACAAATAGTGGGTAATTTTCATTTTTATTGTCGGTATTATTTGAAATGGGTGCTCGGGTTGGTTTTTGATTACGCTACGAATTTAGTTAGTGCTCTAGAAGGAAACTCATGACTATGTTTAAGAGGATATCCTAGCAACATTTATTCCATACAAACGTAGTCCCCTGTTTCCTCCCTGGATAATAGTAATATGGTAAATATTTTTATACCAAATAATATATATCCACCACTGCCATGCTTGTACGTTTCGATTTTTTTCATAAATTATTTATTGTAGAAACTAGAAGCCTTTGACAATAAAGAGATGTTCGATTTTTATCGTAATTTTCATACGTTTGATGGACAAAGTTCAAAAAAAATGAAAAACGTACAGGCATAGCCAAAGTCTTTATTATTCTAAAACTGTAAGGAAATTAAAAATCAGTTTAGTTTTGAAGAAGGAAACAGGGCACTACGAAGTGACGTTTTCGTCTATTTTGCGTAAGTAAAATCAGCCCGAGCTACAGTTGTCCCTATTCATTCTTTGGGGTGTAACGCGATAGCAATAGATTTCTGAAATTTTCTGAAATTTCTGAGATTTCCGACCGCATGCCCTCCTAATTATGATACGTATTTAGATGTAGAACAGTTTCTGGTTTTTTTTTTTTATACAAAAGAAGTTTACACAATATAGTCCAAAAAAAGTCTTACAATTATCCCTCCATCCCCCACCCACATAATGTTAATTTAAACAATCCTATTCTTAATAGAGTTCTACTCGATAAATAGATCGGAATCATAATTTTTACAGGTTCAGTCATTTCAGTTTTACTTCCATAGCGCCAGTACTTATTCAGTATACAGTATCCATACTTATTATTTTAAATATAATCTTATAAAAATACCGTATGTACATTGTTATGGAGTTACAGGTTTATTTATAAATCGACCAGCTTACGGGACAGCACACAATATGCCATATTTAGGCATAGCCCTTGTCCGCCTAGAAAGGTAGCGGTTGAAATAACTATGATCAAATTAAATATATTGGTATTCAAATAAAACCGTACTAGCATTGGAATCAACGGTGCGCGTTGGATATACGGTAATTATATCATAGTACGATGCCCTAGATTTTTTATTGTTGTCATATATACTTGTTCCCATTCTTAGATTCAAAATTTGTCATTGAGCGCGATCATCATGGACGATTCCATTTATTACTTTTTATGTCCTATACTTTTACTTGTCGGTCGTTTATTATAAATTTAATAGTCGAACCACTACTGGGGATAGGCCTTCCCCAAGGTATTCCACAACGACCGGTCTTGCACCACCTGTATCGAGCGGATACGGTGCTTCCAGTAAGCGGTCACCTTTCGAGAATCCGTTGTCCACATCGGGCATTAGTTCTACGAGCTATGTCTCCCGTCTACTGCCATTAAGTTAGATAATCCTTTGGGTAACGTCGGTTACTTTGGTTCTTCTTTAGATCTCCTAGTTTTTTTTCGATCATGCATTAAACATCCGAGCATATCTCTCTCCATTTCCGTTTGGTTAATTTTGAGCTTTCTTGTCTCTTTGTGAGCGACCACGTCTCAGTGCCGTATGTCATCACTGACACACACACTAGTTTAAGACTTTCCGTCTTGAGAGATTGATGTATTTCGGACGAGAAGATTCTTCTTAAATCATATCATCACTATTTCAGTCGAAAAAAAAAGTAATTCATACTTAATTATCAATACTATGTTTGTCAAAAAGTTTTTTTTGTTGTAAAAAATAATTCATAGTAATTATAAATAATACATCTTAAGAGGATATCTTAGTGGTATTTATTCCATATAAACGTAGTCCCCTGTTTTCTCCCTGGATAATAATATTATGTTAAATATTGTTATACCAAATAATATATATCCAACACCGCCATGCTCGTACGTTTTTGATTTCTTTCCAAAAATTTGTTATTGTAGAAACTAGAAGCCTTTGGAAATGAAAAAAAATGCTCGATTTTTACCGTCATGTTCATACGTTCGTCAAACAAATTTTATGGATTAATTTTAAAAAAGCAAATTAAACTAAACTAAAACTGAAAGAAAATTAAATATCGGTTCAGTTTTGGAGGAGGAACATGGTACTACGAAGTGATGTTTTCGTCTATTTTGCATGGGTAAAATCAGCCAGCGGTGCAGTTGTCCCTATCGCTTTCTTTGGGGCGCAACGCGATAGCAATAGATTTCTAAAATACCTACTTTTTTGCCCGCATGTCCTCTTAATATATATATGTAATAAATAATATGTATGCATGTAAACTTAAAATTGTGAATCTTTGTATTTTATGTCACTGAATTAATGAATAAATTAGTAACGGGGCATAGAAAATTGAATTGTTATTCTAGATATAACATAGCTAAATTCTCTTGCACTTTCATTTTTAAAATAAAGTTTTGGTTATAAAATTCATATATCTTTTATCAACCTTTAATTTATAGAGTATAAGTAGGTTTTATTAATAAAAGGTAACATATGTTTGCTTGTTTGCCCGTTAGTTACTCGAGAACAGATTAATTTAAAGCTGACACAGTATTATTAAATTAAACTAATTAAATAATTGAAGCTGAACTGATTAATTCTCGTTTTTTTATTACATAATAAAGTCGCTAATCATTTATTTAATTTAACATAATTTATCTCAACTCTATGATGACAATAGAGCATTAATTAGGTAAAAAAAAATTACCTCCAAACTTTTCTCTTGGTGGTAACAGACAACAACAACAATAGAACATCAATAGAAATTACATACAACTATTCTTCAAAAACTCATGCTCTATATCGAATACAAAAAATTGATTCGAGCCTACGTCTATCGACGCAGTATTCGAACGTGTTATCACTGAACCGCTGGTAAAAAAAACCTCTAAACGTTTTCATATATAATAACAAACTCGATGTTGTTACTCAAGCGATGTAAAATCACATCCGTTTTTAATAACTAGTGTTAAAAAATCTTCTTACCGATCTCTTAAACTTGGCACAATAAGCCATTCATAAGTCGTTACCTACATTAGTGTACTTACGGGTTGAATGAACTCACGAATTTTGTTCGCTCGCGCATGCTCTATGGTTTAATATGATATACCAACTAGCTTCTAGCTTATGTACGCAATATGACAGAATATGTTTAGCTTTCCATATTTCACTATTATGTTTCTATTATGTTTCAGTTATGTATATACGAAATATTAGGGTTGACGCTTTTAGCGTAGTAATAGTCTTAATTTGGATTTGATTTCTTATGTATAGGCGAATGTCTTTGTGGCTTGCTTTTTTAAAGTTTATGTTTATTTAAAAAATAGATCTTCTATTAACATAATTATATATCATAATTCATATTTGATTTTTTTTCCTTTAATTTATATTTGAAAGACATCAAAAGCACTCCTTTTAGATTGATTTATGATTTAAGGTTATTTCATTCAGCTTTATAGATGTACAATGTTATAATTTTAACAATATGACGTAGACCTTTGGTAGAAAACATTAATATAATAATATATTATAAAATAAGAATAATGTAAAAAGTATGTAATATTTAGAAAAATGACTTCAATAGTTGAAATTAAAATTAAATAAAGAAGTTTATCGTGGAACCTCAAATACATCTCCCAAAGTCACGCTGTGTAAGCTCAATGATTGCCGAGAACATTATGGCTATAGTTGGCGCGAATCTGACCGCTATGCCAATGACTGAGCCCCTCGGCGGCCAGCTGTCGCTTCCGTTTCATGTTTGTGGCTTCGTCGAAAATAATATGCCGCTTTTTGTACATTTAACAAAAGCCTTCCCGTGTATTCTTTGTTATTAATTTGCCATTTGTACATTTTAAGATATCGGCCTAAAAACACCATTAATTTCACTAACGTTAAAAGACTACTTATTAAAATGTTACCGTATATTTATATAATTTACAAGCTTACAATACATTGATCACGATGTGTACTAGCTGTGTGCCCGCGGCTTTGCAAACGTTTAATTTATTATTCAGTGCGTAATTTAGTTTTAAAATAATTGTAGGAAAATAATGTTTTGATGGTACTGTCCATTGAATCGGTTTCTTTTTTTATAATTTCATGAGTTTTAAATATTTACCCTAAAATAAAAGAACCTAGAAGCCGGTAGAAATAAAAGTAAGCCATTACGGAGATTAACCGAAATAAACAGACAGATAGAAAGACACAGTTTTAATGGCAGGTATTTGATTTCTAAAAAATATCTTTGCACAATGTTAGACGCAAAAAAATTTTTTTGGAAAATAATTGGGTTCATTTTAAAAAAAAAAAAACTGTATTACGCAGTGAATGTGTATATGAAACGCGGGCATAGCCGCGGGCACGCAGCTAGTAGATACATAAATTAACATGCATTTAGTAAAAAATTGAAATTTTAATACTAAAATACGTTACTTGAATCTTATTTATTAGTATATATAGGCTGAGCGCTTTGACCACAGTCTTAGTAAGTGACGATATGATCCAGTATGGGAAATACACTAAGGCTAGTGGAACTGACTCTCAAGTGATGCTACCGGTACACATTTGTGCTTGGTGACAAATTTTTAAGCTTAAGAGTAGTAATTACCAAGGTGGTTATTATTAGAAAATGTCCAACCACGATTCCATGGTTTCCTCGCCATGTTTTTCCCTTCACCGAAAGCTCAAGCACATTATAAAATTTCAATAGGCTGGTTAGAACCTACGTCTATTGACGCGAAATCCTATCACACTAAATATTGAGTCATCATCATTTCGAAAGCACTAAATTTATGTAAATTTATGGAAATAAACACAATTATTTTAGATATCCATACTTCTTGTATCTCCTGATTATCTTAAATATAGAAGCAACTAAATACCACACGTGAAATATTTTCAAAGCATATGAAGTGGGCTACTAGAAAGAACAATAATTCTAAAATCTACAATACGTCAGCTAAAACCTTTCAAGTTATTTAATCGCGCTACTTCTCTGCTCACTACATTAATTTAGCCGTAATAATATTATCTCTATATAGTAAGTTAACATTGTAATATTTAACGCTTGTTATTTCCGCTGGCGAACAATTATCACTATTTTTACAGTTGACTGCATGTTGCACGCATATGCTAGATAAGAAAACATATATTATTATATATATTCACCCATATCCATAAATAAAGTTTTTTAAAAAAGATGTTTTTCTTTTAAATTACAATCCACATTTGACATAGTAATAATTTAGGTTATAAACTTGCAGGTATTATGTATTTTACTGGTTATATTTAAACAAGCTGTGTGCCCGGAGCTCCGCCCGCGTTTCATATTCTATTTAGGTGTGAGTAAAAAAACAAATGAAAGAAGAACAATGAGAGTCTTTTGTTTTTATTAGCGGAATAAATCGTAAATCGAAAAAAATGAGAAAGGGTTGATGGAGTCCAAAAATTAAGAAAAATTCCGCGTCCAATGGTAGTAGTCGCATCCCAATATGTTCAGCAGTTTTGAAGTGAAGGTGCGTCAAAGTAACCCCATTTACTTATATTTATGTAAATATGTATGATTGAATTAATATTAGTAGTAGTCGTCTCTGCAGCGTAAATCCTTTCCATGCATCTCTTTTCCTCCTGTCGCATCCAGACTCCATATTATAAAATGAATCATTTCTGTCTTTCCGTCTGTTAGTTGACTTATAACTAAGAACTATTTTATTAATGAACATATTTTTTAAATTATACACTATACAGTAAATTTTATGAGAATAATAGTAAATAAATAATATGTAAATAGTTCATATACATCAAACCTCTTTATTGTAAGTCGTTCTTGGGTAATGCGCTACAAACTCGCAGCAGTGGTCACCAACAATAGGCCCTGTATAGCCATCCCATACAAATTACTTTTCACTCCAGCGATTCGACAAATAGCAATCCGTGGACCGCGGAGATACTAAAGCGTTCCACGGCGGTGGCTTTAATAAAATTTATAAAAAAAAAACTCCATTTTGAATAAAGCACAGAATAATTGAACCTATGCTCCTTTGTAAAATATATTTTTTAATACTGTGTAGAGATACATCGCTTTGACCATAAGCTTAATTGATGTTAAGTGATGATGTGATGGTAAACAGACTAAGCCTAGAGTTTAGAGTTAATGGCTCTCAAATGATACTGCCGGAATACACTAGTTAGTTTTTGGCGTTAGGTTTTCAAACTTGAAGTTGGGAGCTACCCAAGCGCACATTATTAGAAAATACCCTACCACCATGCTATGTTTTGGTCATGATTTTTACTTTCACTGTAAGCTAATGCGAATATTAGGCTACTTTTTAGAAATAATGATTTATATACCTGTGTGAAGCTGAGGGGGTTTCTAGTTATTTTAATAATTCCTAAAAATTCTCGCTGCGTAACTGGGGAAGTTCTTGTATCCTCTGCCAGCCAAACATATGTATTTATAGTTTTCAATTCAATCAATTCTAGGACTATGAAAATAAAACTTTGATTACACCGTAGTTACTTTTAGAGGGAATCCTACATACATAAATTAAATCAGACTAAATATTACTCTATAGTACTCTATTCTATAACACTCTATTGAGCGTGAGCATGAGTATCATAAATAAACAAGAACTCTATTAGTAAAATGTAGAATCGCGAGAAAATTTCAGAATTCACCTTTAGCTGTTTCCATGTTACGTGTCTGGGCATATATTTACATCTTCTATGTTATTACAAAATTACATACATACCTACACACAAAATTGCGTCATACATAATTTTATTGTCTGCATATAGTATTGTGTATGCGGGTTAAGTTTGTGTGTGGTAAGTTTTCCACTTCGCCTGTCATAGATATACCACGTTTTTTATTTATAAATGTTGTAACTAACATTGACCAATATTATACGTACCTAAATGGGCGCACTGTGTTATTATATATTATATCTTACTGAACCTCAATGAAGTTGTGTAATTTTCATGAATAAAAATATACTAAAATCGGTACTGTAATAATTGATAATGTAATTACTTATTCGGGACTTCGATAGCTAAATTTCGAATTATAAATCTATTGCCAGGTATCTACTTAACTATAATTAATTCATAATTTTAATTTCAAATCGTAATATTTACGTTTGTTATACATACTATAAACATGGTTTGATCAAATTATCACTATTTTTTTATGACAATAAAAGGATTATGTTCGCACTCCTACGGACTAAAACGCCACGGTACTGCCATAATGAAATGACACGGGATCGCGTTTAGTCAAGATAAAACAACACGGCCTGGTACACGCAGCTTTTTATAGCTCAGAATTTTTGACTACAATCACATCTAATGTTAAATGAATCCTGGATCACATTCCACGATGGTAAACAGTGTTTACTAAACACATTAAGCCTAAAGGTAATGTCATTTAAATAATGCTGTAGGAATACATTTATAGATGTTTGGTGGCAGATTCTCCAATTTAAAAATGGTAGCTAGCCAGGCGAGCATTAGAGGGTATCCTTTTTTTTTTGCCAAAAGCTCAGGCTGATTATAAAATAGAATTGTTACTACATTCGAACTTGAGTGCATCGACGCGTTGTCCGGCCAAATTATCACGGATCCTATCATTCTTCGCAAAGTTTTCCTCCTTCCGCAGCTTTTTGTACTACAAGTAACTAGCTAACCGCAAAGACCATTGTTCCGAAATTAAAATCCATACAATATTTACTTAATGTTATCGTTGAAAATCTGATATCATGCCGCGAGACTCTTACTTCAAAATTATACCGTAAACAATTATTGTACCCGTATTTTTTTTTATATAATTCTACATAATTTATTCATAATTTTTTGACATACATTCCAACGTTACATGTATTCTTCTAATTAAATAAAAGTTCTACGAATACTAATTAGTTAGAATAATTATTCTTTAGGGATTTAAAAAAATCACACTTTAATTCAATTTGATACCCTAAGCTCGAGTTGTTTTCGTTGTTCCCTCAGGACATACCACCTCTACGCGCGCGCTTGCATTGTCTTAAGGCACCTACATTAGTCTACATGGTTATCTATCTATCTCCTTCTATATATATATATAAAGAAAATAGGGTAATTTTTACGCACTATCACCTCAAAAACTACTGAACATATCGGGATGGGATTACTACCATTCAATGCGGATTTTGTCGTAAACAGGCTATTTTTGCATTCCATCGACTCTTACTTATTTATTCATTTGATTTTCTCTTATGTACATTGTTTCCGCTAATAAAAGCAACAGACTCTTTATTTTCCTTCATTCATTTGTTTTTTTTAGGTTAGTTATAAATGAAATGTTGTATGTACAGAACATATAAAACGCGGGCGGAGACGCGACCCCGAGCTAGCTATAATTATAAAGTAATATCAACTATATAATCTATTTTGAAAATAATTTGTATTTGTTGCCATTTAATCCCATTTCTGTAATGATAGCATCCGAAATTAATACAAGACAACGCACACTCATTTCACCAAACGCCCGCACCGCCATGATTATTGCTTTTTAATTAGTGTTACCAATACTACCGTAATAAAAATAACAAAATCACTTAATTAAACCATCGGCCCATATAATCATAATGTTGAAATCGTTAACATAATACATGTATAAACCACGTTAGTGGTAAAATTTTAATTAATAGATTAATACTATATACTATTTATAATTAATTATTAAGGTAGTTTTTTCGTGTCCTAATTATGCATAATTTTTAATGAAAACAGATTTTTTGCGTTTCCATTAACTTGTGTAACTATAGCTTATGCCAGAACGTACTTAAAAACGTAGTACACCAAAATTTTAACTACTGTATGAAAAAAGAATATTCCGTAGAATTTGATGCTTGAATGATATAAACCTTGACCGCTCTCGCTTTCAAACTCACTTAGTCCTAAGTAAATATTAACAATTCTGAATTTGTCATTTCCTATGTTTAATGATATTCCTATGTTCCTTTAGGAATCATTCTGTGTTAATTTATGTATTTTAACCACTTCATCATCATTATCGTGTCTTGATTCCATCTCACTTGAGGTCAGAATTGTATATTTTCTTCTTTCATACATTCCATCATCATTTACTCCTTTTTCTTTCATATTATTCCTCAAACACTCCATCGACACTGTCTTTGGGCTACCTCTACTTACAATCTTTCCACTTTACTATTTTATTTACACGCGCTTACTCGCTTCTCATAATGTGTCCATACAACGACAGACGATTATTATTTTTTTTTAAATCGGATTTCGTATTTCATTTAGAAACATAAAAGTAATATCATTAACAAAAAAGCAAAAAATTAACGACGTTTACTTTAATTTAATGCACAAAATCGTCGTGAGTTATTCATGTAAACGAATTTTCCTCAAAAAACATAAAATAGCGTACAAGTTTAACACAAACATACGAAACACAATGAATTTAATTAAGAAAACATCTGCCATCGACTGTAGAAAAGACCGTTAGGATAGTATGATTAATTGATAACAAAAAAAATGTATACCGCAGTTACCTCGGTTGCGGGGCTTCATGGATCAGTGCGCGCGCACTGTTACGTCACTTCCGTCCGCCCTCGCCCCCCTCTCCTGCTTCACTTCCGGTGGCCATAATGGCGGACCGTATTCTGGACGCGAATTACTATTGTAATGGCGGCTAGTAGAGTTTTACGTATTGAAAGGTTTTTTTTTTAATAAACAGAACGTGACTTGTTTTATAACGTTATAGTTAGTTTTACAATTGCGTTAATTAACTTTTATGGATATGGAAATAAAATCATGCTTTTGACATGCCTCGTGGCGTAATAGTTGACAGACTTCTTATAATCCGAAAGGTTGTCGATTTGATTCAAGTAAAAGATGAACTTTTTATACATAATTTTATATACATACCTAACGAGCATCATTGTCAGTTCATTGTATGAGTGTTATTGTTATGTTTTATATGATACTAGCTGTTTCCCTAGCTCCACTCACGTTCATACTTTCTATTACGCCTTCATAATTTCATTAGTTTTAACTTGTTTACGCGGTATCGTAAATATTTTCCTAAAATGAAAAGTAACTTAAGTCAGTCTTTGCAACTTCAACTATCAGACAGAAAAAGGCCCGTTAAAATCGATTCAGCCGAAATTAGCTGGAATAATCGGATGGACAGACAAACAGAAAAGTTTTGAAAATTTTTTTTGGGATTGTATGGTATAAGTACCGTAAATATGCTCAAATATATTTAGTTCAAAGCTGTAAATGTTGTTATTACAAACAGACATTTATTTCAATATGATTTATATGCATGGGTAACACGTACGTATAACTTCACTTCGTCTATAAATAAGCGTCTTGATACAAGCTGGTTTACATTTCTACGAATGTCAAAATTAACATATATTCAAGTAGGTAACAGATCTGACACTAAGAAAATCTAACAGAAGGTCGTCGTGCTTTGTTAATATTACAATTTTGTTTATTTATTATTAACTATCTTAAATAAGTAAAGCTTATTATTATTTAATAATTAATTCTAACATTCACGGCCACGTTTAAAATGGGAACATTTAGACGTAAATGGCATTTTAGAAAATGTTTGCAATATACAAATTGTTTTTTTTAACTAGCTAACGCTGTAGGTCGGAGTGGCCTTTACAGCTTCACCGTGGCTTTGGGGGTGAGTGCTGAAGGTACTCAGTCGCAAAAAGGAAATAGCACAAGGGTTATCAAAGTGGTACGAACTTCGAACTTTTTTGACGGGGGGAAATGCATTTACGCACTACCCTTATCTATTGTACTTAGGGGATCTAAGTCCCCCAGTACACTAGATAAGGGGCACGGAGTGACGAGCTCCGTGCAGTGTGGGACTCACCCGGGCGAGAGTCGCCCGGAAATACCCACTAAAACCCCCCGGGGCCGTCCGCTGCATTTGGGATGGGGGTGACACGGGGTGGCTTTCGCAAGCACCGCGTCACCCCCTGCAGCGAACCCGCCGGGAGAATTTTGAACCTAGCTAAACCAAATTATACTGTACAGTGATACACAATTCCAGTTACAAGAGTTGTTATTCTATTGATGTCTAATATAAAGATTAATTGCAAAATAATATTTCCTAAAATCTTTGAATCCTTTGTGGCATATTAATTCCACAGTATACTTGTAAGCAGCATGTAAAGTAAACGTTTAAAAGACATTTGCTTACAAATATTCTAAAGTTAAAGTTTAAATTAACTCCGACATCATGTTACTTGTTTAAAACGTGGATTTTAAATTTAAAATACAACTCCAAGGAAAAAGTAAGTTAAAATTATATTTTTCGTATATTAATCAATCCTTCTCTAATAATAATCGAAATAATTCACTAATAATAATTATTATTTAATATTTATTTGTAATTTAAAATTTTTTATTATTGTGAATAATATTATGTAAAATTTCATATATGTATTTAATTTCTTGAATATAGATTTTTTCCGAAATAATGGTATAACTTTTGTTCGTAATTCCAATATTATCATAAATTAAATGTTTACCTATTTGTTTTAGTATATTTTAACCATAAAAAGATTCTACTTATAATGATTATTATAAAAAGTGAGAAGAAATAAGTTCCAGAAATAATGCATTCCCGTTGCTAAAATTTCAAATTGATCTAAATTTTTAATCTGTTTAAAAACTACTCCATTACTTAATGTTTAAATAACATCGTAAACGAATTTTCAAAACAAATATATTTCCTTATACCATCATACCTCTTGACGATGTTTTGAGCCGTAAAATTGTGTGACCAGTTCTATTAAAAACTAAACCAATATACTTCTTAATAAGTGAGAGACGATGTCTCCTATATCGTTTCAAATTCTCGGTACACCAATCTATTTGCGTTGCGTGCACGAGAATTTATTATAGTTCCGTTGATTCTCGGCGTTACTAACTAAGAACGAATCGTTAATTTTCGACAATTATTATACTTCTACATATGTAGCCGCACCGCGCCGGCGTACAATATCGATTTAGTATACAGACGGGAAATATGCACGTGTAGCTGTTTTCTACAAAACAAGCAATTATGAACCGAGTCTAGGCACACTCCGTTTCATGGTAAGATTTTCATGCACGACTAGATCACTACTACCATACACATAGTGAAAACCTCGCCATCGTTTTTTTTTGTAACCTAGCTAATGCTGTTGACCGGAAGGGCCTTTACATCTTCACCGAACTTTGGGGGCGAGTGCTGAAGGCAGTCAGTCGCAAAGACCTCGCCATAGGGACACGTTTCGGAACGTTAATGGGATGTTAGAGTAATTGAGCTTGACTCGATCGCGACCACCATATATTTATGTAAAACCCCGTCATAGAGACACGCTAAGGCACTCCTTCGCGTTCCGGAATCAGCAAGCGTATATTCAGGGCTACATAGTAGCTATACTTGTGGTAGATATAGCCCGGCATAACGATGGCGAATGTCTATAATAGATTCCCATGTGTCGGCGGTAGTCACTTTAACAATGTCATTAAAAAAAATAGCCTATTAGTAGCATATTCATCATCATTATCATCATCTACCTACCCTTTTCCTATTTTTATTTGGGGTGGGCGCAACATGTCTTCCTCTTCCATTCCTCTCTATTTGTTGTCATCTCCGCATTCACTACTTTCCTAAGCATATCATCTTTCACACAGCCCGTCCATCTTTTCGTTGGTCTTCCCCTTCCCATGTAACCGTCCACATTCATATTCAATACCTTTATTACAACATCCTCTTTCTCCCTGCGCAGCACATGTCCACACCAGGACAAACGACCGCCTCTTAACGTGTCTGTTATTGGCGCCACTTTCAAACTTCCTCTAATATACTCATTCCTAATCCTGTCCATTCTTGTTACCCCACACATGCACCTCAACATTTGCATCTCAGCTGGATGTAATCTTCTTTCGTCCGTCACCTTTATGGAGTAACATTCTGATTCATACAAGACGATAGGTCGTATTTATTAGTAGCATATTCATTCTCTTAAATTCAGGTGTCTGTCTTAGTATGGGCATGTGATACGCAGGGAGGAAGAGGATGTTGTAGGAAAGTTACTGGATATGATTGTGGACGGGTATAGGGGAAGAGGCAGACCAAAGAAAAGATGAATGGACTGTGTGAAAGATGATATGTTTAGAAAGAGAACCAATGAAGTTATGACCTTAAATAGAGATGAATGGAAGAGGGACACATGTTGCATCGACCCCAAATAAAAATGGGATAAGGGCAGGGGGATGATGATTCATTCTCTCAAATGGATGTTATTTTGTAAGTAAAAATTATTTCACCGCGTTATTTCACAGTTGTTACGTATGTTTTCTTACATACAAATTCAACAATATGAAATTTCTGCCTGCGAGTAGTCGAATAATTAGTAGATACGTTTTTATACAATTTTTATTTTAGATAGAATTGCAAGCATCAAACATAATTTTTTTGTATTAATACCCTTGTCAAAATAGATTTAAAATATTACTTAATATCGTTTTATTGTAAAATCTATTTCTCTCTATAACCTACTAAAATACCTCAGCCTGCCAAATTCTTTATTAGAAAGAGCAGTATTAGTAGGATCTTACCAAATTGGGCTAGGCAATGAGGGGAATACGTGCAATGAAGGTGAGCGTAAATGCGCATTGTAAAGGGGACTTTAAACCTACACCTGGGTCGCAAGTCCCAGGCACGGTTCCCCTCTCGGCAACGCGATGGACCCGGCCACCACATGGAGAATGGAATGCTAAGAAGTTTCATCTCATTACTAGCGACCCGCCCCGGCTTTGCACAGGTAAATGGAAAAAATATAGCCTATGTTATTCGGTAATAGTGTAGCAGGTCACTAGTGAAATATTTTTTAAATCGCTTAAGTAGTATTTGAGTTTTTCCGTAACAAATCAATTGTGACATAATTTTTTTTTGTATAATAGTATAGATTAGCAATATATATGATTAACAAACACAACGGTAATTTTTTTTTAATAATGTTGGCGGAACAATGAGCACATGAGGTGATATGAAATGCAAATAAAAACTTAAATAGAAACATATCAAAAACAATATGAGTTAGTAACAAAATATAGCGACTTTTTTACAAATTACTGACTATAAGAAAACACTGCGACATACGCGTAACATGTTAACTTAATTTTGCTGATGAAGTGCGTTGTTATAAGCAGCTAATAGTTTTACGGTCGCATCATAAATTTAGGCCTATGCATGTCTCGGACGAATTAAAAAAATTAGTACTTTTTAATTTCACCATCGCGTCGGTACCTTTTTTAATTTGAAACGATTTACAAGTATGAAATTTGAGAATTGCATTAATTTTAAATCATTCAGGAATGTTTGTTTTTATTTGATTAAATCATTTGTTTCGATAAAAATATATATTTCTCCTCCTAATTCACTAACTGTACGGAAATATTTACTTATGAAGATTCTTGAGTAGTTTTAGTATTATACTTTTAGACTTTTATAAAAACAACTTTTGAAAATAACCAACAATCTATACCAATAGATAAAATTGAAGTGTCCGTTTGTAATGTCAAAATAGTTTTTTTTGCTTAATAGGTATGAACGCATTACGATACCTATATCATAAGTACAATTTTAATTTTTTTTTGTCTGTCTCCCAATATTTCCAGGTAATCACCTGAACAGTTGAACCGAACTGAAGTTATGGTAACTTAGGGTATTTTTGTTTTTCGAAAATAATTAGGGTACCGCGTAAAAAAATGATGAAAATTCGAATAACATCCGATTCAACGCACAGTTTCACTGGCAAGTGTTTACATTTGTGAGAAATAGTTTTCATCTTACTACCGAAAAAATTTAAGGCAAACAATTAGAGTTTCCATATAAGAAAATAATTAAAACGCAGTGAACAACATATGAAACGCGGGCGCAGCTGCGGGCACACATATAGTTTTAAATGTTTTCCGCACCTGATTATATTACGACAAATAATGAACTATAAAACATACACGCACTCAATTGAAAATCTCATCATAATACTAAACACGAAACATTAACATAGACAAACAAGTGAACAAACATATAGACCAGACCAGCCATTAATTTTATAAAACATTACCGATTTCCTTAGCAAATGCAAATAATGGAACGAAATTGTAATTGAATTAAAGAGGTAGGTAAAAATGAAATCCTAACAGCACAAGACTCTAGCATAATCATACCGGACTACATCGTATATTTTAATCAATAATGATACTCAAGCCATCGATGCCTATATAAAGAAATAAAATTGGATTGTATGTTTGTTATATGAAAATAACAAGTTTTTACTAAATACTTATGAATGTATATACGAAGACATATACCAAAAAAATATCTTTTTTTATTTATGTTTTCTGTCTGTTTGTTCCGGCAAACATCCGGATTCTGATATAAGTTTTTCTACCATATAACTAAATTTACTCCGCGTAACTTGGTTACTTTTATTTTTGAAAAATAATTAGAGCTCCTAGTAAAAAATTTAAAACTCATGAAATTGTGAGTAAAACTCGATTCGATGAACAGCACCACTAAAACATTATTTTCCAACGATTATTTGAAAACTATATTACGCAGTGAAGAACAAAAACGCAGGCGCAGTCACGGGTACGCAGCTAGTTCACTAAAACTTTATAATTTAAAGCAAAACCGCTTTCAAAAAATGCACTAAAAAGTAAATAAGGTAATTACTTTATTAATCTACTTTTGCTAACTTCGATATATCCTGTGTTTTAATACCGTTAATAATTTTGAAATCTGCGCCAGCAGCTTACGGGTAACAAATTGGAGTAAATGTACGTCACTAATTATTTAAACTTGGGGATATGCAATTGTGATGAAATTCAGGCAGTTATTTTCATTTATAATTGAGTACATTGGTTAACTCTAGCTGGCACCGACTCCAATCAGCCAACCGAATTACTAATTAAAAACTTTTGTTTTGTTTTGGTATGTAGTTTTAGGTATAGTTTACTCTTACTCGTTGAAATGTTGTACCTTCCATCATCATATCAGCAAAATAAGGTGGTGACTGCAATACGCAAACACTTGAATAGCTGTGGAAATGAACATATATACAAATCTATAAGTTTTCTACAGAATTCGAGGATTTCTTTTGATTTCCCTGAGATCCACTGATCAGAGCCAGACTTGATGATAATGGGATCACCTCGGGAGTGTACTCCTTCGATGAAAAGAAAAAACCACAAATCGGTCAACAATTGACCGATAAATCGCTAAACTGCATACAGGTGATTTGACAACCACCTATTATTTGAAGTAGATTAAAAATAAATAAGCAAAGATTTTTTGTTTTAGTAGCTATGGGACGGGACTTTTCAAGATTTAAGTTAGCATCAATAGGGGGGGGGGGGGGGGGGGGGGGTATATGCTTTGGTAATTTTTGATCACATAGTAGATGGAAGGTTTGAATGACGTTTACGTAAACAATATTACTTATTTATCAATTAGCATAGGTGCTGATAAATAGAAGGCTAAGTCTCTATAGAACATAAGAAAAATAATATAAAATGCGGTCGGTCACCCCTCAGTTTAATTATTCGTTTTAATCAGTATGAGTTAGATATCATCGATTTCTGTTAAATAATATTGCCTTTTGATGTCTTTTTTATTAAAACACCTTCGTCTTTTATATCGGAATAAATTGTTTAAATGCCTATTGCAGTTCTCTTAAACGTATTATAATAAATAAAATATCCTCTGCATATTTTATCTTAATTGGTACTTATTGTTTTATTTTATTTTTGTTAGCATTTGATGTTATTTACCTTATTATTAAGTGCGAGTAGGTTCGTGTTCCGAAAAATTTTACTTTTCATTTTTTATTATATTTTTTATTACAGGGTTAGTTTATAACAACCATAGATGTGGTTATCTGTATTAGTTATTTTCTATGTCTACGGAAGATTTGCTACGTGATTTGATAAACGGGTTAGGACCAAAATAATATTGAAAACAGTAGATATCATTTTTATACATACATTCCCTTTAGAATTTCCATTCTACTATTTGTTTCAACAGACATAAAAAAAAATCATAGCAATTCTAATTTATTTTTCTATTAGAATTGAATTAAAAAATCATAAATCCTATAATTTCAAAATAGTGGTATTGATGTGTTTAAACAGTTGACGATATTTAATACTTACCAACATCTGATATTATTTTAGGTATACAAAAAGTTATTTAATGTGTCGAGTACCCATAAAAATAAGACAATAGAAAGACAATAGGAAAACAATGGAAAGCTGGCGTAAACGCCAGGTAAGTGCTCAAGGGGTTAAGACAATTTATATTGTATGATTTTATACGTTAATATTTTTTTTTATTTCACCACTTAAATATATATTCTATCTTTGTATAACTTGCTGTTTACAAAGTAAGATTACGCGCAAAATATTGTTTATGGTACCTGAGGTTATACTTGTTTTTGTATGTTCGTTGTGCCAACGTCCAAGGTAGTAATTGTACTTTACTTTATCGTATATCACCATACCCGTTATTACAACTTGGCAATGACATATAAAGAGTTGAGTTACGACAACCTGTAACACTACAACAATTCTAATCAATTGCTGCATTTGGTATCATATAATCTTTAGGTAATTTGTTATAATTAGAAAACAGTCTAACTGCTAAACGTGTAACATTTTTAAAAGATATTATTTTGAATATGAGATTCAATTTCTATACAAAATTAATTTCAATATTTATAATATTTCTAGATATCATCTGTGTTATGTACTCCATTCAATCGAAAGACGTCCACTGCTGAACATATGTCTCCCCTAAAGATTTCCACAACGACCGGTCTTGCACCTCACGCATCGCTTTATTTTATAAAAGGGTGTAAAGATATAATCTTAAATTTACCAGTAGCTTTATAACAAACTAGCGGATGCCCGTGACTTCGTCTACGTACCTTATCTTGATTAAGTGAGGGATGCCTAGATTTTGTTTCTTATAGCCTACTAGCTAAGTGCCCGCGGCTGCGCTCGCGCTTCATATGTTTTTCACTTCGTAATATAGTTTTTTTTATTTATTTTGCTGCTGTATTAATCAAAGATATTTCTCCTAAATTCAAATCCCTGCCCGTAAAACTGTGCATTGAATCGGATTTTATTCACTATTTTCTGAGTTCTAATTTTTTTACAAGCCTACCTACAACCCTACAACCCTAATTATTTTCGAAAACCAAAAGTTACCCTATGTTACGCGGAGTAACTTCAGCTATCTACAAAAAAAGTCCCGTCAAAACCGGTCCCGCCGTTCCGTAGATTACTTAGAACAGACAGACAGGCAAAAAATTTTAAAAAATTATATTTGTTATGGGTATCGTATATACATCTATTTATTAAGTAAAAAAAATTATTTGACATTACAAACAGACATTTCAATTCTATTTATTTTAGTATAGATAAGTTAGTAATTATTCTGTAAAAAATAACCACTTACGAAATACAAACAAAGAATATAAACATACATGTTACAAACCATACGTACGTATGTATTTTGGTGTAAGAAATAAACGATAAAATCTTTCTATAATTTCATTGTTTTCCTACCGCTATCAAAAATTTTCATGTTAAATTTTATAAATAATTCATAAGTCATTAGGGTGGAAAATAAATAGCGGTCAGCAAAGTCGACGCTGTTTTCATTTAAACGCATGCTATAAGAGTGTTTACGGCGAGTATTAAGATAAATATTTTAGGTAAGCACGTCAATTTTGATTAATTATTTGATTAAACCATCATTAATTTATATTGCAATTCTAAAGGACCAAAGACTTTATATTAAATATTTTTGTGAAATACGACTAAGGATGAAATCAAAAACGGAACACGTTTCTATGATTTTTGAAATTTATTTCTGTCTCTCCATCTGTTGTGTACGAATCACGAAAAACCAAAGGTAGTCGAATATTGATAAAATTTGGCATAGAAGTTTTCTATATTCCGGAGTAGCATAAATGATTAAAAAAGAATTTGACAATACACTACAATTAATAATAAATCTAAAACAGTTACATGGATCTAAAAAAAATAATATCGAAGTTGTTAACATGTAGCTATATTTTATTGAAATCGATCTTTTACAAACTCAAAATTCATGCGGACGGAGTCGCAGCCACAACTAGTTATCAGTTTTTGTTTCAAAAATAGAATTAAGGTAAAAATTCAACAATAGATCTCTAGTGTTTAATAACATTTACAGCTCGTTAAGTAATAAAGCGGTTGGTAACAGATAGAGTTTAAAACAACATCGGTCGACTAGAAGCCCGAGCACGCGATTCGCTGAGTCATCGTTGCTCCAAATCGCATCACGCACGTACAAATACGTAAACCAAACAACTGAGAGTTCTAAAATAAATTTGTACATTTGTCGCAACTCATATTGTATATAAAATAACAAATAGCCTAACAGTAAATCGCTAGTGATACATCTCAAGTTCTCGGCGTATTTACACACGTGCTTCGCATTTGTCGTACTTCGACCACGAGGACATGAGATTTACGAGTTTAAAGGTGTTTTCATATTTACCTATTTTACCGTGCGTTGTTTTTATAAGAACGTACCTTTGTAAAGGTATGATTAGATACGCATCAAAAGACAAGAGAAGTGTTTAAATTAGCTCGAATTTTCGTAACTTACATTGAATGAAAACAAAAACCTTGAGTTTTCTACTAATATAAATTTATAATAATACATTTCTACCATCAACAAACTGTATATAATTAAAGAAAAAGTAAAACTATTAATAAATATATGAAAATTTTATTGAGATGTCTTAACAAGCTCTTATTATGTATTACCATAAACTCCGATCAGATATAAATGTTTCAAGATTATTTATTGTTTCTCTTACAGACATAATTTGTGATAGCAATCACCGGTGACGTGAAGTTTGACGAGTTCTTATAATTTTTGTTCAGTTTGTTACGCTGTTTATTGCTTGTTAATCAATATTGATCTATACGATGAAACTTATTGTACAATTTCTTACGTAACACTACCAAAAGTTATTTAATATAAACCTGTACGAAGTTTACTAAATTTCTAATAGTAAATTATTTTTCAATAATCTATTGTAAGTAATAATGGGCTCGTATACTTTTTACCGACTTACAAGGTGGAGATAATTGATGATCTCTTTAAGTTTTTTTTTTAAGTTTGTTACGCGATTTTTCCGTCAATTGTGGACTGATTTGTAATTGTTTTTATTAAAAGGAGTACACTCCCGATGTGGTCCCATTGTCATCAAGTCTGGATTTGATCAGTGGATCTCAGGGAAAACAATAGAAACCCTAGCTGGCACCGACTATAATATTATTAATGCTATTAAAGCACAGGATATATCGAAGTTAACAGAAGTAGATTAATAAGTAATTATGTATTTACTTTTTAGTGCATTTTGATAATATATTCTTTTGAAGTAGGTTTTGTTTATAAAAGTGATTTATAATTTCTCTTCAAATAAGTTAAAAAGTAAAATACATTGTACCGAATAAAGCATGTACAGCCACCTTAACAGAGCGATAATATCAGTTACTTGCAGCGCGATTGTGTTTGTTATGATAACTTTATGAGTCGTTTGCCAGTTGCCACTCCACTTGCCATACCAGTCGACTGTCACGGTTATTCTACTAACGGGGATTGTTATAATAAGGTAATCTATCGTGATATTAGCAACAGTATAAATAATTACATCGTACTCTCTGTCGTTTTAGATATTACTAGTTAGCTCGGCTTCGTCCGCATATAACTCTTCAGAATTATTCACTGTATAAAAGATATTTCAAGTATTACGTAAGCACCAAGTTATAGGGGTCTGAATAGTAATTACGTAAACAATGTTTACTCAAGCAGATTTTGAAAAAATATTCCATTGCTTACGTTGCTGTAAGAGCTTCGATTATTATTGCTGGGGATGCCCAAAATGGCTAACATTCTGCTTACTACTTGAACTTACTGCGTAATACTTGAAAGGGCTCTGACGTTTTCTAAATATTTAAAGGTAACGTTTTTCAGCGTCGCGTTTTTGATTTAGCCAGTGTAGATACAAAAGTTATCAGATTGGTAGAGCAATTGGCCCTATATGTATAGCAACTACCGTACGTTTCTGAAACATTCCGTCATAGTATGTAAAGGCGAATTGCAAATGAGGAGATCACAGAAGAACTAAAGTAACCGACATTGCCCGAAGAATTACCAAAATTAAATGGCAAGAGGCTGGGCACATTACTCGTAGAACCGATGTCAGATGGAGCAGACGGGTTCTCGAATGGATGCCACGTGCCGGAAGACGCAGCTTAGGGAGGCCCCCATAAGGTAGAGCGACGATCTGGTGAAAGTCGTGTGAATCCGCTGGATGCGAGTGGCGTAAGACTGATCGTTATGGAGATGTTTGAGGAGACCTATGTCTAGCAGTGGACGTCTTTTGGTTTGTCAAAATTATTTTTTTTACTTAATAAATATGAATGTATATACGATACCCACACCAAAAATACACTTTTTAAAATTTTTATCTGTCTGTTTCTTTCGGGTAATCTCCGGATCGCCGGGACGAATTTTGACCGAACTTTTGGTAGATAGCTGAAGTTACTCCGGGTAACTTATCGTACTTTTAATTTTCGAATATAATTAGGGTTTCGCGTAAAAAAATGTAAACTCCTAAAATAGTAATTAAAATCCGATTTAATGCACAGATTAACTTGCAAGTGCTTGAATTTATGAGGAATATTTTTACTTTATCTTAGTTCAAAAATAATTATCAGGGTTACGTATAAAAAAAAACGCAGTGAAGAATACATGAAACGCGGGCACAGCCACAGGCACACAGCTAGTATAGCAATAAAAGCAAATAGAGATCGAAGAGAGAGAAGTCATGTAAATCGATGTATTGGGTTCATAACTTTTAATTGTTTATTTCAGGAAAACTTATTGCTAAAACAATAGAATAAATGCAATAAACAAAACTGAAGCCCATTTCAAAGTATTTACAATTACAATACATAAATAAAGTTAGAAAAAATTATGTCGGTTGATTAACAAAGTGTTAATTGTTATAAGCATATTATTAGACAGACACAGCGACTTTATCTTTGTGTTACATAAGAAGTTTTATTTCTTTAATATTTGTAAGGAATTTTTTTTTCAAACGCCCCAATTTTAATAGAAGTTTTTAAGCAATTATTAGCTTCCTTTATATATATATATAAAAATTTATAGAAATAAATAATTTCACCCAACTAGTTGAACTACTATTAACAAAGTTATTATTTTTAAACGGACCCATGACACTAAGTATTTTTTTATATACGAAATAGTCTCAGTGCCTTGATCTCACAAGCTTCACCCACAATCTCACTTGATGTTAAGTGACGATGTGATCCAGGATGGTAAACACACTAAGTCTAGAGATACTGGTTCACAAGTGATGGGTGGTGGAACACACCTGTTCGTATTTGGCGACAGTTTTTCAAACTTGAGGGTGGTAGCTACCCAGGCGGGCATCATTAGAAAATCCCCTACCACCATTCTATGGTTTCCTCACGATGTTTTCCTTCACCGAAAGCTCAGGCTGGTTTTAGAGTCGGATAGGTGGGAATCGAACCTGCGTTGATTGATGCGGAATCCGGCCGCACTACCCGCTGCGGTATCATCGCTTTAATATAATTTAATTTAATATAAATATATTATTATGAATCACTATGTATATGACTTTACTTGAATTCAATATTAATTTCTCTAACACATGAGTGAGATAATTCACTTTACGAAAACTTAATACACCCCCTCTCAATTTGTTATTATTCATATTATATCTATATTAATAATAAATCTATAGGCTTTGTCTGTAGAATTTTAATTTTAGCAGTAATTATTTTTTGTCTGCCTGTATGTCCTCCTTCACATATGTTAAGGTGTAATTTATGGGCTGTATAGATAATTTTATCATCGGCAGAGAGTTCACCCTCACATCATGAAGCCAAAATAGTCCCGGACAATGAGGTGCGGTTCCGTAGGTGTTTCCTCCCGCAAATTGTCCGGATGTGGAACGAACTCCCAGCGGCCGTTTCCCGCGGAATACGGTATGGGGTTCTTAGAATGGAACGTGAGAAAGTTTTTTTTAAAGAATTAGCATCGCCCACGTGATATCTCTGGTTTATCGTAGGCTACGATGACCGTTTACCATCAGGCGGATCGTATGCCTGTTTGCCACTTTAGTGACATAAATAAAAATTATAAATCGTTAAAAATAATTAAGATAAATTTTCTATTCTCATTTTTCGTTTCTATGAGTTAATTATAAACGAAATGACTAACTTTTATAAAACTTTATGTGCATGAAGTTGTGCGATTGATACGCCATAAACATTAACTATATTATTTTTAGTAACTATTAAAAATAAAAGGCTTAATCAATTTGAATTTGGTGTAAGGGAAGCGTGTAGGTCGATAAATGATAGTTTAAGAAAAACAACAAATTCAGAACATCCTACATTTAACCCCCTAATAAATGTATAACTTTGAAACTAAAGTGCACGATTTTTTGTGGTCGTATCTTTAATGCTACCCGATTTCACGTCAACGGATGGAAACAGTAGAGTTATAATATGAATTTAATAAAATCTACTAAATATGTCAGCGGCTATATTTTATTATAATTCACTGGATTATGATTACGTTTCTAAAATGTTAAATTTGACTTATTATATCGATTACCCATAAAAATGAGACAATAGGAAAACGATGAAAAGCTGGCGTAAACGCCAGGTTAGGCTGCTCAAGGGGTTTAATATATTTCAAGTGTTAGTATCTGAGGTAGGTAGTTATTTTGGTAACTCTTAATTTCTTCCATAAAATATGTACCAAATGTAACTATAAGTACACCCATTGAATAAGTTTGATATATGAGATTGATTTATATAGTACTATGTAGTTTGAATGCATGTAAAGAAAAAGAATGAAATAAGTGGATAAAAATACACATTTTCAATAAATATTACGATCGTATAGTTATTTTATTTATATATTTGATTAAATTTGTTATAAATTGATGTCGATTTTGGTTTTTTTTTTTATTTTGAGGATTTTTTATTTAATTAAATTGTTTGCTAAATTCTCCAATATAATTTTTTTTTAATTAAAATAAAGATTAGATAGGTATAGGAAATATATTTGAGGTAGGGTCTGTTAACTCTTAATTTCTTCCATATAATATACCAAACGTAACAAAAAACATAATTAAACCTGACGAACGAATACATATATGGTTTTAAAAGTTTAGTCACATAAATCTGTTTTGTAATTCTGTGTGACGTTTAAGCCAACTAACGAACGGATATACCAAATAAAAACATAAACCTTTTTTTATTGTGAATTTAGTTAATTAACAATTTCTTAAATCTCTACAAATTTTTTTTAAATACTGAATGTATTGAGTAAAATTAAATTTTATGTGAAAATGTGAAAAAAATTACACAATTCCGTATATAAATGACATAGCCAAAACAATTCGCAATGATAAAGTTGAGAACACGGTTCATTGTACTGCTTGCCTTAGTAGTGAATAACGTCTTTAATATTATTTTTAGTTATAATAAGATATATTTAACAATTCAGCAAATCAAGGATAATAATGATTGTCCAAAATTGAACACATTTTTAAAATCACTCATTCCTTTAAACATAAGTCGAGATCTTAGAACATAGTTTCGTTTTTACTATTGATTTTTTGTTCGTTTATCTTCTCGCTTTTATAACTTCCCTGGTATAGTAAAGACAGTATTGGAATGTCAATGGAATACATAAACACCAAAGCTCATGTATCTCGTAAATTTTAGGACCAATTATTGTACGTCTAACAATAAAGTTATTATAAATAATAGGCATACGAATTATTTTTATTGAAAATTGTTCTTCCAATAAGTCTATTATATATGTCATCGAAAGCAGGACATTTTTTTAATAGCAATTTTAAGTCTTTAATTAAATACTAAACAACAATTCCTTTCAAAGATATACTTAATGTGTCGAGTACCTATAAAAATAAGACCATAGAAAAACAATGGAAAGCTGGCGTAAACGCCAGGTAAGTGTTCATGGGGTTAAGCTACAAAATGAACATATTTATTATAAAACAGTAAGCGTATAAGAATATTTTAAATACAGATAAACGATGTGTAAGACGTGAGACGAGATGAGTCAGTAGTAAAAACTTTGTAATTAGTAAACATTTGATAAAAAGCATTTAGAAAGTTTGAAAGCAACTTTAAACATACGATAAATACAATTAAAATTTCGACTCAATACTAAGAAGACGGGCGCACTTAAAATACTTTACCTAATACTTCACTTAAATAATAAATAAACACATAGAAGTACAAAGGGCAAATCCTTGTTTTTATTTTACGAAACGATTTATTTTTTAGTTTTCATTGGGACACAATATATTATATAGTTTGCGATATGCTTTATTTGTAGATAAAAATAAAATAAAAAATAAACTGCCTCGGTGGCGCAGTTGTATTACGATGCTACTGCCGTTCTGAGGTCTCCGGTTCAATTCCCGGGTCGGGTCAAGTGGTATTGGGTTTTTCTACTCAGTATCATCCCGGAGTTTGGAATTTGTGCTCGATATGGCGACAGGCTCGCCCCCGTCATATCCGGGACGGAACTAAGCTCGGCGAAATGTGGGTGGTGTAGTTCGCTACTTCACCTCTGCCTAACCCTTCGGGGATAATAGACTTGAGCTTATGTATGTATGTATGTAAAAATAATAAATACTGGTGAACAGTGTATCTATAGAAATATTAGAAAATTATATTTCATATAAATTTATATTATACTATTGTTAGGTTATGTGATTTTTTTTTTTTTATCAAAATAGAAACATGTTTCTTATAGTCCGAGTGCGCCTCTGATTTTCTTATAACTATTTTTAATGGACATCGTAAATTTTTATCATTTTTAAAACATGAATTGTTAAACTCGACGCAAACCTGCCATAAAATAATAAGAGATACATAAATACACAATATATACTCCCACGCACACGAAAGTTCATTATATTTGCTAATTCCTAACAAATTTATTGTTTCATAAAATATACATGGTATTTAAAGTAGTCCACGCTCTTTTCTATTATAAAAACTTATCTCCGATTTGATTTTAATGGATTTCTTATTGAATCCATTTAATTATAATTGTATATTTATTCAATAAATAAATTTAAAAAAAAAATTGAAATACCTCAACGGTGTTAAACACCATTATATTAATCTTTAAATATGTGTGCTGCTATAAATTTTACAATAATCTATATTTCAATTTTTTTTTTTTTATATTGAAGAATTTTCGCAAATAATTTAATTAAACAAACAAAAAAACTCCCAAAATCGACCACAATTTATAACATCAAAATATATATATATATATATATATATATATATATATATATAATAACTATATGACTTGTAATATTTATCGGCATTTTTTTTTAATCCACTTATTCTATTTTTTTTTTCTTTACGTGCATTCAAACTACATTTTACTAAATAAATTAATCTCATATATCAAACCTATTCAATTCGTGATTACTTATAGTTCATGTCTATTTCTTTATAAGAATTAGATTTAAATGTAAGTTCAGAATTAGACAACAAAAAAACTTATACAAGTAAGTTATTTTTAACGTACATTATATACGAGAGTTTTGACGGGTTTTAGCCTGATATGTAATAATTATATTCCTTATCCATTTTTTTAAATTCAATTACCAATAAAACATATTACAAAAAATATACATCTATATAATGCCACTTGACCAAACCTTCAAGGTTTGTCTGTTTAATTTTATTTGCGGTATTTAACCTGTACTTAATATACTATTTTTATTATCTACAAGTTAAATGTATTAGAAATGGTGACACGGAATATAAGTTCTTAGGCGTCACAAAAATTCACTGTATAGCTCTAATAAAATATCCGCCATTTTGTTTTGTTATCTAAAGGTTACATATATCAGTTTATCCAATAAGTGATATGGAATGGGATATTTATGAAGCACAAACGTACGTAACTTTTCTGATTGACATTTTATCGTAACATTCGTATAGACGTTTTTTTGACTAAATAACGCGTGTTCCTACAGTAGCTAGAGACGTGATGACTCACAACTCAGATTGATGGTGACCTCTGGACGTGAGCAACGATTACGTGATACAATATTTGAAACATTTTAATGTGTGTGCTTTTACGTAAATAGATAAGGGAAATGGGGTTACTTTGAGGCATCTCAAAACTACTGAACATATCGGAATAGGACTACCATTCGACGCGGAATTTTTCGTATTGTTTTTTTCCGCTAATAAAAACAAAAAAACTCATTTTTCTTCATTCGTTTGTTTTTTAGATTAGGTATAAACGACATGTTATATGCACAATTAAACACACACCTAAATAACATATGAAATACGGGAAGAGAAGCGGGTGCCAGCTAGTATAGGTATAAATTAAAATAACCTATAAAATCTAAATTCAAAAATACTTTTAGGCCCTGATAAGGCACTTATGAACGTCAAAAACTCATATTTACAAAGTTTTTAGTAAATGCACAGAAAAAGGCCTCATTTCCAGACATCATCATCGTTCACATAATGATCCACCCTATAATAATGCAATAACTTTTTAAAGGCAAAACTTTTTTTCTGGTATAATAGTACCCATAGGTTTCAAAATACAAGCTAGGAAATGTATATATCGCAATTTAAAGATTTTTTTACTTCGTTTCCTTTTTTTTTTTTGTTTTTGTTTAGATACGTCTGGAAAATGATGATTTTTTTTTTCATCCCAAATACAAATAAATTACTAAATCAAAATTACCATATAGTATTACAAATAATTCCATGATTCTTAAACAGGTATACCGATTGATATGAATTTTGTCACAGAGGTCATATATTGACAAAAAAGCTACCTTGATATAACTGCGCCGAGTTACATTAGACCATTTACTTATAACAAACGAAACCAGCTAGCTAATATAACATTAAAATAAAACAGAATACATATGCAGAATGATTATCGACTATATGTAAAGGGAAATTTCATAAGAAAAAACTAAATTAATACCGCTATCTAGTGAGAAAATATAATACTTAATCAAATCTCCGATAGTTCGTGAGTTTGCATGATGTTTTAATTAGGACCCCTTTCTTCCAGAAATTTGCTTTACCGTGTTATGAAATTTTTAGATATATCAAATATTTAAGTAAATTTTCTTTCGTAAATTAATAATAATAATACGAAATTGTTCATGGGTTGACTATAAATAAAACGCTCATATTTAACAGTAAAGATTTTTATTGTAATCTAAGCGTGTATTTATTTACTTAGTATAAATAAAATTGAAGTGTCTGTTTGTAACGTCAAAAATATTTTTTTTACTAAATAGATATGAATGTATACATGTACACCTAAATCAAAAATGAAATTTTTGATATTTTTGTCTGTTTGTCTGCCTATCTGTTTGTTCGGGATAATCTCTGGAACGGTTGGACGAATTTTGGCGGGACTTTTTTTGGTAGATAGCTGAAATTACTCCGGGTAACTTAGGGGACTTTTGTTTTTCGAAATTAATTATGGGTCCGCATAAAAAAACTGTAACTCATAAAAAATTTAACAAAATCCGATTCAATATACGGTTTTACGGGCAAGTGCTTGAATTTATGAGAAATATTTTTACTTTATCTTAGAACGAAAATAATTAGGGTTCCGTATAAAAAAAATTAAAACGCAGTGCAGAATATACGAAACGCGGGCGCAGCCGCAGGCCCACAGCTAGTTAATAATATAAACACAATCTTACTGCATAACGAAAAATCGATCGACAATTTACATGTAAGAAGTAATCGAGATCAAGAAAGCGATAGTACACACGAAACAAATAACATACGGGTTGCGGAGCCTTCCTACCGACCGTCGACCGGCCTACTGACCCCTCCGCCATAGAGTAACGAGTTGTATGGTATCGTGAATAAACATTTGTCTTACTGCCTACGCATGCAACGCCTTATAGGGATGTGATAATTCGGAACCGTTCTGGAATAGGGCTGTCAATTATCTAAACTAATAAATAAAGTTGAAGAGTCTCTTTGTAATCTCAAAATTATAATTTTTTACTAAATAGATAAGAATAGAATAAATATACGACACCTACACCAAGAATACGATTTTTAAAATTTTTGTCTGTCTCTCTGTTTATCCCGGATAATCTCCGGAACGGCTGAACGGATTTTATTAGGTAGACCTTTTTTGGTAGATAGCCGAAGTTACTTCGCGTAACGTAAGATGCTTTTGTTTTTCAAAAATAATTAGGGTTCCGCGTAAAAAATTAAAAGTAATAAAATTTCGAATAAAATCCGATTCAATGCACAGTTTTACTGGCAGGTATGTTAGTAGTATTATTTTTTTTATTTATTTTTTAACAATTTTGGTTCCGCGTAAAATGTTACTTATGTAATTGTGAACAACATACGATTTAATAGACAAGCATTACTGGCAAGTGGTTGAATTTATGAGAAATATTTTTACTTCAACTTAGTACTGAAAATTGTTAGGAAAATAATTAGGGTTCTGTATAAAAAAATTAAAACGCAGTGAAGAATATATAAAACGCGGCCACACAGCTAGTTCCATTATATATTTAACTCTATCTGTGTGTCCGCGGCTCCCTCTCTCTGTGTAATATAGTTTTTTAATAATCATCTGAAAATAATGGTTACTATTTTTTGGTCCTAAATGGTTTTTGATACTAACAAAAAGCAAAGACATTTCTCACTAATTCAACCACCAGTAAACAGTTAAGCTTCTCTATTAAACCGTATTTTGTTAACAATGTCATGAGTTTTAATTTTTTTTACGCGGAACCCTAATTATTTTCATAGAACACAGGAAACACGCACAAACAAATAATCATACTTTACATAATATATCATCTTAAAAATAGCGGTCTTTCATGTTATCAGTTAATTTTCTTTTTCGATTCTCTAAATCCTTTGGCGAGTGAGTTTATCGAAACATTATGTAAGCACAGTAAGTTGATACCTTTATAAATTTATATTTCTTGTGTCTATTAAAAAATTCCTTGATAGCTTACTTTTTCCTCTTTTTTTTTTTTTTTTTTGACGGGGAGAAATGCATTTACGCACTACCCTTATCCATTGCATTAGTGAGACCGAAGTCCCCCAATGCAATGGATAAAGGGGCACGGAGGGACGTCTCCGTGCCAGTGTGGGACTCACCCGGGCGAGAGTCGCCACTAAAACCCCCCGAGGCCGTCCGCCGCATTTGGGATGGGGGCGATACGGGATGGCTTTCGCAAGCACCGCGTCGCCCCCTGCGGCGAACCCACCGGGCGTCGTCCGTGCAATGGCCCAGTAGGGATAGGGGAAGGAATACTTCCCCCCCCACCTCTTCGCCCGCTTCTCTAAGAGAGGCATACGCCGTCCAAGAGCAGGAAGGTAATTACCGCCCAAAGGCTGCAACCACCTCCCCTCAGATAGCTTACTTACCAAAGAGTTAAAATGAAATATATATATATAGATTTGATTATTTCAAAAATTGTGAACAACAATTTTGTAGTGATAACCCTATTTACTCATGAGCGACAGTTCGGTTGATTCTATACGTAGGTGGACGTATACGGTGTTAATTGTATAGTTACGCATTTTCTCGCTGTTATGGCATTTGACAAAATTGACGTGTACGGCATGAAACCATATACCTTTTGAGTATGCTCATGGATTCACGTATAAAATCAGGTCATACTGTGTACCGCATACACCATGTTTAAAAGATTGTCAATATATTTTGAACTACAATTACTCTTTTACGAACAAACGACTAAGGACAACCATTGACCTTCACAAAATAAACCTGCAGATTATGAAATTTGTGTAGAGTTTTAATAGTCTACGCTACTGTAAAGTTTAAACAACTGTCTCCTTCATGATATTATTAAAACATATCAATATTTTGACAATACATTCAAAATTATGCTCAATTTTTTTTAGTTTAAACTGGGATGCATAATTTATATCTCCCAGGCTATGAACTAAAAATTCTTTAGTATTTTTATTATTAATACCCTATTCAACATGACGTTCCTATAAATAAACTTCAATTGGAAATAATATTTTATGATAGTAAAAACAGATTTTAGAATATTTACCTTATTTTTATATTAAATTTATTTTATATTCTCTTTGTTACTCCTTACAAATGACACATCAATTTCGCATCCATTTTATGTCATACAACACCCACATAAACGTATTAAATTCGTCACAAAATATTTCCTTCTAAAAAAAAACAAGTTGTCCTATGAATTTTAACATTTATATGCACAAATAATCACCAATGAATTAAATAAGTTTATGACATTCACATTTTTATGACTAGTGCAATCTATAATTCGTATATTATTTACTATCTTAAGTCGCACCAATACTTCTTGATAAATAAAGGTTTAACTATAAGAATTCCTCTTTCTTTGAAGACCTAAGTCAAATATAACTTTGACCCTTTTAGAGCTGACAAAATCTCTTCGCCATCTATAGGTATTATCACTGGGTAATTAAATACTCTACACTCATTATACTTATATAAATATGCATAATTATTTAATAAGAAAGGGTTTATTCAAAATTCAATTATGATCTTTGCGCTAAAAATAAAAATTGGTTAACACATTCCTCAAGTAAATGGTAAATAATACCATTCACTACGTTTTTTTTATAAAGTAACACTTATAAATAGCTACTGAAAATAAATAATAAGCGTTAATTATAGGTAAACGTCACATCTGGTAGGTACGTTATTCTATAATTGCGTCGATATGTCGAGGCCTTGCCGGCACCCTCGCGCCCGTCGCCCGCTCGCCCACGATATCCCCCGGGCCAATTCCTGGGCGTTTCGGAAATTCACCTCGAAAGAAATTTATCGCCATCCACTCTTATTCCGATGAAAGGCGCCGTCGAACCTGGGGGGCTTTTGTAAAAATTTCGACAATTATCATGAATTGATGGCTCTCGTTCGTGTGCCGATAATATAAGTTATTATCGTGTATAAACAATCAGTTTGATGTACAAGTGACGCGAGAAGGGTGACAGCAGTAACGGTGTTTTCCTTTTGAAATCATTTTACCGGTAATCGCAACGGTTTCTATAGAATACTTTAGGCGCGTTTATCTCTCATATTATATTTCCACTAAATTAATATGAAAGAAATTTTATATTTACTTAAATAATAGAATAATGACAAAAATATTTCCAATTGGAGTATTAAAAAATAAACCACTTTTTATAATCAGTTTTAACTGTAAAGTGAAACCGAAATGTTCAATAAAAGCATGGTTTAATTTTTTTTTTTAATTATAATTTCGTTCGCAATATTTTGTTTTGGTATTCTTTTCAGCAAACCTTTGATAGTTTATTTTGGGGGTTCATTATTTTTTTTAGATTTATGGCATTTTAGATTTAGAATGACGTCATTTAGTTGACGATGTATTGTCAACCAAACTAAGTAAGTATAAATTTTATTATTAATCTCTGAGCGCCAGCGCTTAAACGCCATATTATACTTGACATATCGCAGCATCTTGGCAGTTGTCGTCATAGCATTGGTAACGCGAATCGCTCAACGCCGCTAAAGAAGTTTTCACTTCAAAAAAAGATACATTGATTTCTAAACTGCTTTATGCAACATTTTAGTACTTTCGGATGAGGATGAGTGAAGTAAAAATTCAATGTTTTACTATTTACAGGCTTAACAGATAACAATACTAAATTGAAAAAGGAAAGTTACATACATACTTTCACCTTCCTACAGCAACAGCTTCGACCAAACTAACTTCTGACGCATTCACCCACGCATCTTTGAATATCCTATGTATTTGATGTCATAAGTTAACTGATTAAATATTACAATAATGTCCATTATTATGTATTGTAAAATAATCTTCATACTGTGCATAAATATTCCACTACATGAAAAATATCTTACAAGCGTATTCAATAGCTTATTTTAATATTTTTTACTAAGCACATTCCGTATATACGATACCCGTACCAAAAATACAATTTTTCAAATTTTTTTTTTCTATTTGTTCCAGGTAATCTCCGGAACGGCTGAACCGATTTTGACGGTACTTTTTTTGTTAGATAGCTGAAGTTACTCCCGCTTAACGTAGGATACTTTTGTTTTTTGGAAATAATTAGGGTTCCGCGTAAAAAATTAAAATTCATGAAATTTCGAATAAAATTAGATTAAATGCACAGAGGTATGTTAGTAGCAAAAAATTTTTAGGAAAGTAATTTGAGTTCCGTTTAAAAAAATTAAAAACTATATTAAGCAGTGAAAAATATATGAAAAGCGAGCGTAGCCACGGGCACACAGCCAGTTATAAATACGTATGGAAGTTTGTTTATATGGTACACTCTCACGCAGTAAATCTAAACCGTTACTATTGAAATTTTGTCAACACATTTCATCCCCGAATTGGTCTACAAAATCTACATTAAAGCGAGCGAAGGCACAGATAATATCTAGCCAGGTAATACATGGAACAAGCATTGAGTATAAAACTTTTTTTAAATGAAAACGTATTGAATCCACATATTTTTATAATAAAACTTGAAAGCTTTTCCCTTTTTTTATATATTCAATTATTATTTAAAAAAAAAACACATATCTATATATAGATATTTTTTTATTAAGATAAATTATACAGATCAATATTCGAATAAATAGATGCGTCACTTAATGCGATAATTCCGACATCTGGTCGAATTTATAATAACTTAGCGTGAAATAGGTTCCTTATGTATTTAAATTAATTTAATACAAATAAGAGATACAATTGGCGAGAACTCGTTTGTCAATTCTCAGGTCATGGATTGAATTTCCATGTTTTTACGCACGAAAATAACGATAACAGTTAAGTTTTTTTTTTAATATGCATAATAATTCTTTTATACCTGTTTATACTATAACAACTTTTGACAAAATTACATTCTATTATAATTTTAAATGTATTTTCATAGTTATCTTTAATTTTTTAAATTTCCTAATATACGAATTAATCCTATAAATATAATTAAAGGTAAGGTTAACGATTTATTGTAACGTCTAAGGATGTATCGATAGGACATTTGGAAGATTCGACTGTGTTAGCAACTCATGTTATATCAGCAGTCTCCTTTACTTCAGGCTGACCTCGGTTATAATGTTTTCTTTTTTTATTGACGATTATAAAAAAACATCTTTCCATTTGGAAAACAAATCTTCAACAAGTTTTTATATATTTTGACGGAGTTTGAATGCTAATTCATTTATTTTTGGTGTAAATTGCTCGCAAAATCCCGGGTTTAAAATACATAAAATTTAAAAATAATTACTTACTTAAAAGTAATAATTAATAAGTTAAAATAAGTTTTACATCCTTAGTCAAGTGAAGCATACGCCTTTTACAATTTTGTAATGAAAAGAAAAAAAAATCATCACGCACAGTAATGAACAATTAACTTCATGTAAGCTGTATAAGTATTTACCTAATTCCAATCTACTGATATACATGCTACTAAACTGTCTGTGTGCCCGCGGCTGCGCCGGCGTTTCATATATTAATCACAGCGTTTTAAATTTTTTATGCGGAACACTTATTATTTTCTTATTTTTTTTAGTGCTAGGATAAAGTAAAAATATTTCTCATAAATTCAAGTAAAACTATGCTTTGAAATCGGATTTTATTCAAATTTTTATGAGCTTTTATTTTTTTTACGCGGAACCCTATTTCGAAAATTTAAAGTAACTTAGAGTTACCCGAATAAACTTCAGCTATCTACCACAAAAAATCCTGTCAAAATCCATCTAGCCTTTCCGGAGATTACCCGGAACAAACAGAAAGATAGACAGAAAAAATCTAAAAATTGTATTTTTGGTATGTATCGTATATACATTCATATGTATATTGTAAAAAAAATAAATTGATATTACAAACAGACATATCAATTTTATTTATTAGTATGAAAAATGACGACAGTTAAGAGTTGAGTATTATTTTATGGACAAATTATTACATAGCGTCATAGACTACAGAATAATAATTATATAGACACCTAATCTACTACCATGGAGGTTTAAGATTTATTTACTAAAACTTTCACTAAATGTGTAATAATGACATAGATGAACATTAGCCAACTATGATCTATGTTTATCCGGAAAAAAAGAAGATCATCCACGAAAACACTTTACGTCTCCATGGAGGATTACTTATGTGGTTGAACTCTAAAAACGAGTAAAGAAAAAAAAATTGCCATTACTTAAATTAGTATAATGATGACAAAAACATGAAAAGTGATGGACAAAAACTTTGTTTCGTTTTAGTAACGACTCGCGTAAGTGCGGTGTCTCGGTGTCTGACACTTTCAAAACGTCTGTGAGTAAATAACGGTTCATATTTAACTACCGACTGTGGGTGACATCCCATGCTATTTCTGCTTGAATATTTAAAACGGAAAAATACACTCATAAGGTGTGTCACACACACTTTTCAGTAAATTATTATTATTAAATCCTTTTTTAATGATATTAATTCAAATAATTTTAAAAATAATTAGAAATATTTTGTTTTTTTTTTTTTGTGAAAATATTGTGAAATAAAAAAAACGATAAATCACAATTTAAGTTCTTAGTAAATAGCCAATAAAATAGCTACATAAATCAATCCAAAATAATATTACCAAGTAAATTAAAAACAATGAATATTGCGTGACTATGATCGATAAAAAAAAAAACATTATAGCGTGCTATGCTAGTCTCAATGTCACCATCTTTTCAGAATTATTCTAGATTGAGTGATACTTAAATAATTTTAATGCGAAATTACTTGCAATAGCCGCTGTCAATAAGACAAATACTTTTAGCTTATGTGATTTTATTTATTGTTACACACTGACAGAAAATATGATACGTAACAAAGAGTAATAAACCTTTTCATGAAAATATCCACTTAATTTAGACATTTAAAGCACAAGCACAGAAAGGATAAACCATATGTAAAGTTCGAGAGATAACAACTTTCTAAACTCAGAAAAGCATCGACATAAAGGATCAGGGTGAACGGTGCGACCGCTACAAGCAATTAGTCCCAGAGGGCGTTTCAGTGTTAAAGAATTTAAATAATCAATTCATACATGCAATACTAGTCTATAAATGTAAGTATTATCTTAGCACTATCTTAATCTAGATGGTAAAATAGGTAAAAAATTATCAACCTGCCTATACTAATGAATACAATTTAAGTGTCTGTTTGTAATGTCAAATTAACAATTTATTACTAAACACACATGAATGTACATACCAGACCTATGCAAAAGTACAATTTTTAAAAATGTTTTCTGTCTTTTTGTTTCCTGTCATCTCTTGGATGAATGGACCGATTTTGACGGGACTTTTTTTGGTAGACAGCTGAAGTTACTCTGGTTAACTTAGGATGCTTTTAATTTTGGAAAATAATTAGAGTTCCGAGTAAAACAATAGAAACGCTCTGAAGAATATATGAAACGCGGGCGCAGCCGTGGGGCGCTCAGCTAGTATCTATATTTTTAGTTATTTTATTTATTTAGTGTTGTAAAAAAAACAAATTTCAAATAATGACTAAGGTCTAATTTCAGCCATCGCGCAAACACTGACTGATATATTAAAATTTAAATACAATATAGGTCTCGAAAAAGTCTTGTAGGATAGTAAATCCTTAATGTTTTTCCCACGTAAACTCGACACAACGATATCGCATAGTTTTATGAACAGGTAAACCGTGAGTAACGGAGGCGTCAAGTGTCCAAAATAGTAAATTCAATAATCTCGAATTATTTGTCGTACAATTATCGAGTCTCTCCGTCGATCGGACTCAAACACCTCTCGCTTACATATTCGTATAACGGACGAGCGACTAGTATTCTTGCTATGTAATCGCTACTAGAAGCGATTTATGAAAACATTCGGCTAGGGAACTTCCATTGAATGTCTCGTCAACAGTACATACAAATATCATATACACTTACCTCATATATTAAAATATCTCTTTCATATTCGATTTATGAGAGCAATACTTTATTCAAATCCATCATAAATAATATGGTTGATTTTTACTTTGCTAACTCCGCTTTGCTAACGAATAAAAGATATAATCTGGTTTAATTTTTTATTAATGTTGTTATGTAACTTCAAGAAACATAAGTTCGTGGATATAACGTAACAGGTTTTTCAATATGACCACCTTCTTCGTATCTCAAACAATTACGAGTACATCATATGCAAAGTAACGTTCATAAGGGGTCTTAGAATACGTTGAATGGCGCACCATTAACATTCGCTGCACGCGCGCGCACCGGCGTCACTTCCCTCCCTCTGCGCACCTTAACCTCCTACGATTAGTAGGCTCTTGTGCAATGAAAGATAAACGACATCCTTCTATTGCTTTTCATTTAAATTCCATACAAACAAATCAAATAACCATACGTGTTAACTTCTTTCGAATATTTTTATACTACAATGAAAATATGACAGTATTTGGTAAATACTATTGATGATTTTATAAATATTTAATACAATAATAATTACAATATATTAGTAAATAATATCAACGTAACGATTTTACCGTTGCATTTAATGTTTCCGTGTAGTGCCGGCTTATGAATAGTACCACCCCATATTTTCCTGTGGGTGTCGAAAAAGGCGACTTAGGGATATAAACCAGGAGATGGGCTGCAGCGTTCTCTGAGGACCACAAACACCTACTGCGATAGCTAACCCGCCTGCCAAGTGTGGCAATTATGGCAATTCCCCTCTTATCTTTGGGGGAGATCACGTCCAGCAGTGGACCCCTTTACGGTTGGATCGATGGATTCAGTGTTTCAGAAGTGGGACATTTTAAAACTTCATAAAGTGATTAACTTAAATAAGAATAAATCTCACCTAAGATTTTACCTTCTAAATTATTAAAATTTTCTACGTTAAATACATTTAATTACTTATTTATTTGGAAACACATACAGTTACAAAATTTACATCTCAAACAGCATAAAAATATCTCATATACCATATAAGTTTTCAATGAAATTATATTTAATTAAAAATTTCAATCAATATGGAAAACACTACAAACTTAAAGATACATAAAAATAAAATAAACTTTTTAGTATATTTTCAATATTAATAGTTTAATCGAACGTTTAATTTTAAATGTACACTCAATTAGGAACTCATGTGTGTATTTTCTTTTTCATGATATTTAGCAGATATATTTTTTTATTGCTTATAATAAATAGTGTGGATAATACTATTTTTAGAAAAATGTTTCGAAAAAATCGTAAACAGTAACATCACTGATGTTATGTAATAGTTTCCAACAACGTAACAATATTATGGTGAAAAACATAGCGTAAATTTAGCTTGAAGCGTGATGTTTTAAATCCTAAACATAGATAAGTCAAATAAACTGTCGTCGAGCGCTACAATGGAATTTCCAAATTGTCCTCAGCATTGTACTCTTGCTCGTAAATAGTCAAAACTGTAGGCCTACCTATAACATATCGCAATTAAAATAAATTATGTCCAATGTTTGTGTTATACGTTCTAACTTTCAAGGACTCGTACTGTTATCGTCATCATTTATTTTTTCTTTAACAAACTTTAACAATAACTTTTATTTTTAATATAAAATTCATCACATTACATTTTATATCTTTTTTTTTTTAAATAAAGTAAATAATGAAGTATCTTATTCAATCATAAGAAACAACGCCTACTAATAAAGACATCAACGCGCTTAAACTTAACTAAGACTAATTTCTTCTCAATTGAATTAGTAAATATTAGAGTACCAATATATTTAAAATAGTAAAATATGTTTAAAAATATGGAAAAAACTCATATAATATAGTTTTAAGTGTAATAAATACTAAGCACCTTTTACCTACGAATATTGTCATTCTTATCATGTAAATTCGTTAGCTTTTCGTAAGTTAGCTTTTAAGCTTCCTGAGAAGATCAATACATTAACAACATCAATGAACTTTTAAGGATAAACATGAGAAAACCTAACCAAGTTAATGGATTATAAATAATTTCACAAACCAATTTTATATGAATCCAAAACAAAAATAAAAAAGGATACAGGTTGTCTACAGAGTGTTTATGATTTATTTTAAAGATTACATTTGCGTTGTAGAAAAAGACAACATTTTTGATAGGACAATCAGTATATTCATCAATATTAATAATGTACCTTTTTCCATTACAAAGGTAATAACGTTCCTAAATTATTATGTTGTGTAAACTGAGGTAACGTCAAGATGAAATAATATTTTTGATTACTATATAACCTTATTATAAGACAATAATTTATGTTTGCATTATTATGTCGATTGTACGGAATATAAAATTAGTTATCTGACTTACAGAAACAATTCAGAACAACTAGACGTGGCATTTATTACGATATTCCGTTTTGTTATATTTACCTTATTTATAATGAAAGTATAGGTTATTGTTAGAAAATCTTTATGTAAATAAATAATAAACATTCAATAAATGGGTATTTAATAACAATAATAATACAGTAAAAAGCCTTTTTTTTCTTATAGACTGTATACACTCAGTGTTTTGACCACAATCACATCTGATGTTAAGTGACGATATGGCCCAGGATGGTAAACAAAATAACCCTAGAGATGCAGTTTATCAACTAATACTGCCGGAACTGACCTATTTGACGACGTATTTTCTATCTAGAAGGTGGTGGCATTATTATAATATGCTCTATCACCGTGCTATGAATTCCTTTTTTCTGGTGTTTTCTTTGAATGAAAGCTTAAGCTCGTTACATAGTTATATACTTATTTAAAAATACCTAAATGCATCAATTAACGCAGAATCTGACCGCTCCACTAAATTCACAATAATCACGTCAAATACATATACTGGTTGGTTTAAATGTTTATTGATTCTATATTTGGCCTTTATTTGCAAAATGGATATGCAAAATAAATCCTGCGGAATTTGCATGCCTGTAACAATTCATACCGATGTTCGTAGTATTGTGATGCTCTTAGGTCAGTAACCATATCCTAGTTGAATAGCCTAAACCCCAAAATTTATGTACTTTTTTTTTGTCGGGGGGGGGAAATGCATTTACGCACTAACCTTACCCATTGCATTAGTGAGACCGAAGTCCCCCAATGCAATGGTTGGTGATCGAACCACGACTTGAATCATTGTCAGAGAGCCCGGGGAACTGGGCTACACTCAGGGTGTCACAAAGTGCAATAAAATTGTTAAAATGCCTTCACGTTAAATCGTTTAAAAAAGTAGCCACTATTGAGAAAAAATAAATAAAGAGTAACATTTGTTTGTAAAAAGAATGATGATATAAATAGCAATGTATTTTTAATTTACCATTGTTTGTATAGTATTTTCTTAAACCGTACGTCTGCGGGAAAAATCAATATGCTAATATTTGTACTGCAGACAATGTAAAGTGCATACATTATGAACCTCGTAAATAGGTGTGTTGACCTTACCCGGGTGTCGTGTAGGTGTTATAAACAAGCATCTGCCAAATGTACTCAGGTAAAACCATTAATATGTCACCAATATAGAGGTATTTCAGGCATTCAAAATTTAGGATTCGATATTCGAATATTTTTTTTTGTTAAGATTAATATAAATATATGTATTCAATAAGGATTAGGGACAATTTTATTTAAATTATATAAACTTATTTTATTTATATGGATTTTGAATATTTTTTAATGATTAATCGTACCTCCTACGTGTTTATGAATTATCGTTTTTTTTAGAACAAACATATTTGATGGTTGATGCAACCGAAATGACCATTGTATCTCTATAGAGCGCGCGATGATACGACCAATAGATTCAAATGCTACAGTATAATAAAGTAGTTTCGGTATCGACAAAACATTGAAGTTAAAATATATTGATTGATTGATATTGGTTTTCTAGTCCGCTAGCTTAATCTGATTTTATACTTGATCTATCAAAATAACACTGGAGATTTATTGAAAACTACTTATTGATTTCCTGCTGCAACTGCTCATTAATGACACTTGCTTCTTTATTTTTAGTCCACTGAAGTCTGCTGAAGTTAGCGTTTGTTAAGAGTGCGATGTCAAAACTTATTCAAATTGAAAAACAAATATTTTTTTGTTTATTTTCTACTCGAATATTTATTTAGTTTGAAAATGATTCAAATTGCAAGTATATATTTGTATTACTACGCGATTATCTAGATGTCGTATACAATAATTAAAACTATAATAGGTCAGTATACGATCAGAAACTACTATTTGTTCCAAGAAGTGTGTAGAGAGTATAAAGGATCCATATCCAGTAATCTCCATCATGCTGATATGTAAACATCACGGCAAATTTCTCTAAGTATTATGAATTCATGCTAAAATTCGCAAGGAGTTGTTACATGTATTCGATGTATGAAAAAGCTATCGTACTAAAATAATGTTAATAATCATCTCTAATAATAATCAGCTATTATACCATATATGTGTTTTTATTTATATGCCTTCGAATGCAGCCTCGTGACGGAATGAAGTCGCCCTTTTTTAACGACAAAGAATTTTTATTATAACTAGACTATCGGCTTCCTTCCACGTGCACGGAAGGTAACAAGTTAAAATGAAAGAAAAGCAGTTTCTACTTACTCGAATACTCCGTTGTATGCGACCAGTATATGCACCGGGGATGTCTTTGGAGTCTTCCAGATACTCACGTAAGCCACACAAGTCAAACTTAGGGATGTAACAATATTTGATATCGCAATCCCTCACTTCTGCTTCCATTTTTAAACGAGACTCGATTCTCGAATATTATGAGAATCTTAACAACAATAATACAGCCGAAGGCTCGATTGCCGCATAAGTGATAAGCATGTTTTTTTAGTATATATTTGGATTTCCACTTGATTACCTTTACTTAAATCTGTATAAAATAGTCGTGTGTGTCTTTTATATTATAACTTATTACTATCATCGGGATTACGAAATCAAATTAAACCCCTAAAAAGGTTAATTATAAATAGTAATACAATAGAGTATCTATTGGCATAGTTTATAAGGTGATTATAAAAACAATCTCAGCATTCTCTCGTTGCTGATTATCTGAACAATACAGACGTCATTGCCGTAATTGTTATATTTACTTGTTATTATCGACAATGACAATAGTAATTACACTGTAATTATACTAAGGTAAAATGATGTAATCATGTTCCAATATGGAAGTTTATTAATTTTTTTATTAACATTCTCACTACAGATTAAGTGATGATGTGTAAGTCTAGTGGTACTGGCTCTCGTAAAACATGTAAAGATTGTACGTATGTAGTGAAACTCACCCAATGTTTGCCTAACATAAAAATTTTCTTCTTAATTTATTAAAATTAAATCTATATCGTATATTAATTATAGATTTTTATTTCTTGGTTGAATATTTATTATTTATTTACTCAAAGAACAATAACCATAACTAACGTATTTAGTATAAATTCACTTTACAGTTTACTTAACCCCTTGAGCACTTACCTGGCGTTTACGCCAGCTTTCCATTGTTTTCCTATTATGTTCCTATTGTCTTAATTTTATGGGTACTCGACATATTAAACAACTGTTTTCAGCAATTTGTTTGTGTAAGTAACTACTTACACACCTTTAGAGATGCTATTACTAACTAAAATTATATGAATATTTATCTAATATTAATCACAGAGATTGAACCACGCGATACATTATGAATGCCTTCAGGATTTTCCTTCATTAGTCTAGCAGTAACAAGGAATCCGCGATTATTATTTTTTTATAATTTAGCAAGTTATATTGTTAATAACCTGAAAGCGTTTAACACTCTTTAAAATTGTAATAGCGTATTTTGCCTTTATAATCATAATATTATAATTCATTATTTTCTTTTTAATAAATAACAGTTCTATCGTTGTGTCATTCTATTGTTTTTTCTTCTTCTCCTGCTTGTATTCCGTATGACGTAGTAGTTTTTTTTAAATATTAAATCAAGTAATTTTTAATTTATTTATTACAATTTTTTTTAAAACATAAAGAGAAGTGTTACGTATTAAATCTCGCACATTTCCCTCTCTATTCATACTTTTAAAATTAAACTATTATATTATATAATTAAATCAACATAAACCTTCGTGTAATAAACGAAAAAAAAAATCCTGTTATAAGGGCACCTATCACAAAGACACCCTTATAAACTTCTACCATTTTTAACCAATTAATATTTTAAATTTTTGTTCAAACAACTACAAGTTATTCACCTTCAATTTCAACTTATATCAACAATGGATTTTATCACCGTCTATATCAAGCGAGAAGACAAAAAGTACTTTGACCTTAATTATGTTATAATAATATAATTAGCATTGCCATCCAACGTGGCAATATGGCCAGCCTCCTGGGAACCTTCCCGTCTGGCGGCGAGCTGGACGGCATTCATTATTTATAGTATTTTATTTTAATTTTAAATTTTTTTTGTGTATAAATTTATGTACTTTTTGAATAAAGAATATAAGAATTAGCTCAAACATCAGGATTAACCTGCCTTGTGTAATAAAGTCAAGAACTATTAATCTTATGTATTATCACAATAATCATGGGATATATAATAATGATATTCATAACATAACAAGGTTTTTAATTTTATAAATGAATCTCAACTTAATTTCGAAACAAATTCCTACTTTTTATAAAATTATTATTGTATGTAAAATAGACCTTTTTAAATACATCGTGACCATAAAGCCATAACAATAAACAACGGCCAAATTAAAACTAGCCTACGAATATCAAGTAAGAAGAAAAAATACATACCGAAAATAATTCCGAATAGTTAGTGCGGAATCGACCAAAAAAAATCCAATAGGAAAAAATACACTTTTTAAGAAAAAACACTTAATAGTAGAGTAATAATTATAAAAAAAAAACAAAAACAAAGTTTACACACACAGACACACACGATAAAAGATACACATAAACAAATAAACGAATTTTTTAAAAGACGCACGTTCTTATGTACACTAATTGTTTTTTATTTTTACGTTTTCTTTCGATAATATTTTCGTAATATCACGTGCATCGATGGTTATTAGTGACACGACACGACCGAATCCCACACAGGCTGGTTAAAGACTACACGACGATGCCTATTGCCTACCGAATTGCGCCCGCGCACCTGACTTGCTTCCACTAAAAAAACAATAGCAAAGAATACTATGATCGTATGAGCGTCGAATATTTACCTATAACATTTTGAGCTGTTTATACAGAATTCCACTTTTCATATTATTTCTAGTGTATTTCGATATAAAGTTTTTATATGGATTAGAATGTATTGGCCGTATCGTTCTTTACATTATCTTAACAGTAATACTGACTACACTCTTATTCCCATAACATGTTTCGTATATCTTTAAATTCACAAATCTTCTGTGTGTGTATGTGACTAAACTCCAGCTAAACGTCTGAACCGATTTTAATGAATTTTTTTATGTCTATTCCTGAGGATTCGAGTATGGTTCAGATTCATAATTTGGTCCAATTTATTTTTTTATTTTTGAAACGCGAATGAAGCCACGGCCGCAGCTAGTTACATATATTATACTTAAACCGAAACAGAGAATATATCTGTGATAAAAATAATTGTCATGTAAAACTGTTGTGTGGTTTTCGACTTATAAGCCCAACAGCGGGCTAACGGAAAGACAGACATTGCCTTTATTTAAAATAGGGAAAGCAAACTCCCATTGATACAGGCACATATTAACTTGGCGTTTTATTAACGCGAGATTTATTTGTTTAAAATGCGCTTTAAACCTATCCATGCATTTAAGACCTAAGAATAGAAAAGGTTTCTTTTATTAAAAATATAACTACATTCCATATTTCGTTTAGACGTAAAATCGATTAAAGAGAAATACTTTTAAATTTAAATAAAGGTATCTTAATTCATAATGATACAGTTCATATAACATATTTCACTAATTTAAACCATAAACCCAATAAAGACATTTTACATGTAGTGGAAGAAAACAAATAAATATTTCACCTCTGTCCATATTGATCCGTTAGTCCATATTGTGTAGTATCGAATACTGTTTCGCTTAACCATTAATTCTACAACTTAATACTAACTTAATTTATTTATTAATATATGTATATAGTATATTATTAAAATTGAATAAAATTATATCGAATTTATTTATATATAAGATATAAAACTCCACAGGTGTCCGTCATTTTTTTATTATTTACAAATTGTTTGAGTCTAATGGTTATTACTAGAGAGAATAAAACAGATTCAGGTTTGTTAAAACAATATTGGTGTTATTATTTTTATCTTTCTAACACTGTTTATGTAATTTCTACTTTACTGATTAGCTATTTTATGATAAAGATTAACAATGATAAAAATAGATTTCATGAATATTTACTATTCTAAAGTTATTTTTACTAAACCTTTTTGATTTACTGAAGTTTGTTACGTCATCAATTCTTACCTATTATTGAAGGCAAGTGGTCGTTTCAGTATTTATTCAGTCTTCGAAAAAAAAAAACAAAATTAACAAGTTAATATTATATTATATTATCTCTTCCTCTTCCTCTTCTTTTCTTTCTTTCTCTTTTTTCTCTTCTCTTTCTCTTCTCTTTCTTTCTTCTCTTCTTTTCTCTTCTCTTCTCTTCCCTTCTCTTTTTCTTCTCTTCTTTTTCTTCTTCTGTTCTCTTCTCTTCTCTTCTCTTCTCTTCTCTTCTCTTCTTATTCTCTTCTCTTCTCTTCTCTTTCTCTTCTGTTCTTTTCTCTTCTCTTCCCTTCTCTTCTCTTCTCTTCTCTTCTTAACATTGTGTGAGATTTTGTTCCAAGCGCTACAGTATTAGATGACGATCTACTTCCATTCGACTTTTACGATTGTTTACAAGCAGTAAAGTTGCATATACATTCATAGACCATATTTTAATAAAATTATTACTAATCAAGAAGTACAATATGCAAAAAAAAATTATATTTCATTATTGTAAAATAAATTATCCTATTAAAATAGATTAATATGTACTTTAAATATATTAAAACGAACACCCTTTTTTACGATAAAGTGAATTTTCTTAAATACACCTTTTTTAATAATAATTTATAAGTAAGAACTTATCTTTTCTACAGATCATTAGTTTAAAGAAGCTTTGAGGTTTACATAGTAATTACGTTTACAATGAGCCATACCGTGTCTCATAGAGTTTATCTATTTGATACAATTATTATAACACAAAATTATGATATCCGTACACAGACGACATAATATCGCCATGTGTGGGCTTGTAATTAATTCCAAGTATCAAGATTTAATACGATTAAGATATTACGCAATAGGAGTCGGTTTTCATTTACATATTATATTAATGCAATGTTTATAAATGGTTTGTTTGACTTGGACCGTCTCGGATTGCAACTCGTAGTGTTTCTTATCTAGTATCTAATTTAATTTTACATGTTTTCACATCTAGAATTCTGTTTAACGGGTTGTCAAATTATTTAATACTAGCTATTCCCGCGACTTCGCTCGCGTGGATTTCAGATAATTATATTCTAATAGACACCCTATATACTCCCTCTAGAGGCAATCTCTCTCATTAAGGAAATATTCAAATATATATTCTACCAGTCCCGTTCAGGCCCCTAACCGTGGAAAAAGTCACCCAGGTCAGACCAGACCACGTCCCAGACTGCCTTCTCAGACATAATATTTAGGCCCCGCACCTTCCGATTTGGCAATACGGCAAAGTCTAAACTCCTGCCTGCACAGCATACTACCTGTTATGTACTGTTGCTACCTGCAATCAACGGCCTGCTCCCCATACCTAAAATATTGCCCTCCAAGATCTATCCCCGGAGGTCAGACTAGGCGAGTGTTACCCAGGCCAAAACACCGGAAACACGGAAGGGTCATAGATCAAACCGTTCAGGCAGCGCACGATATTATAGAACTTTTGCCGACTTCAAATACATTTATTGTGATTAATTATAGTAAATATATTTACCATAATCAAAAGTAGCCTATTTATAATATACCTTACTATTATATTACTTATTGAACTATTTTACAAATTACCAATTCATTTATTATTATTAATTTTTAATTATTGTCGACTCAATTGGTTTTTTTTTTACCATTTGTTTTACTTTTAAGTTTTAATCCAATCAGTGACAAGAATTATGGCCTTAATAGTAGCATAGTTGTATAGAATAGTAATAAGTATAAAACATAGCAAAAGAACATGCTAAAATAAAAAAGAATAAAATAATAAAAACAAAAGAGCACTCAAAAACTAAAAATAAAGCAGTATCAAGGCCCCTGGTCACGCCAGGGGAGATGCCGGAACACTACAAAAAAAAAAAAAAAAAAATAAACCTTACTAACACTGAAAAGATTTTCAAAATCTGATCAGTAGTGAAGATTACCCTTAACATCCAAACTCACACATCTTTATAACATTATTACAGTTGTTGTTATGCATATACTTCATTATTATGATTTTTTAATAAATCTAGATCAATGCTATTCATACATTATATAAATACATAGATGTTACTATAGAGCAACCGACCGCAACAGGCGGACCGCGATCCGTTTACGGACCACCAAATATTGTAATGTATTGTATACCAAATATAAATTAATACGTAGATAAGGTATACTACACCTTTATTTTACAAATACCTACCAGATATGGTTTGATCAGTTTCCTATCTAGCCTATATGTGTGTTTGTCCGAATCAGTTATAACTGTAACTGATGAGATTTAAACATTTATAGTTTTTTTTTGTGGGCTTCGTTAAAATTTTCCCACAATATCCGGACCCCACCTAGAACTACTCGCCGACCTCTGCTAAAGAGTATAAACTATTATCATACCATATATTATCGAAATCGGTTGAGTAGTTTTTGCAAATAATTAATAAACAAGCAGACAGAGACAATTTTTTTGTAGCCTTTTATTATTATAGTAATATTTAGTATAGATTATCTATGTCCTTGTAATGTTTCAAAACAGGTCAAATTATAAAAAAATAAGTATAGCGCCATCTATAAATAATCGCCTCAATATTATTTTTAATATATATATATATATATATATATATATATATATATATATATATATATATATATATATATATATATATATATATAAATTATGTTGATTTGATTTAGTTTTATTTCTGTTCATTTCACTATTCATTTATAAAACTATTAAGCACACACATATTTATTATTATTTTTTTAATATGAATATAGATAAACGCTATTTACACATTACAAAAATATTAAATTCTAAATGTCACAACAGAGTATATGCTACAATCACACCAAGTTTCAACCAATTCGGTCCAGTAGTTTTATCGTGATTGGCGAACAATTTAATAAACAGACATACCGACAGACAGGTAAAAAATTAAAAAAAAAAAAACCATCAAAATGTGTTCTGTGGTTGTTTCTGAACCCCCATAAAGTATTTTTTTCTGAAATATCTCCAATGTATTGACTTCGTCCCATTCAGCCTTTTATTATGAGTATAAATTAATGTTTTTACAATATGCGACCTAGCGAATCTCTTAATGAACAAGTTTCAAGAATATGATATCTTAACTTGCCCTCCCAATACATCTTCGATAACTTAATGCATATTCGTAAAAATTTAGACAAGTTAGATCTAGTGAATGATTGTCATAAATTTAATATTAGAAGTAAAGACAAGTTAGCCGTCCCACGCTTTAGGCTAAGTAAGTCTAATAAAAACGTTATAGGTAATAGTATTCGGTTTTACAATAAGATTCCAAGTAACATTACCGATTTACCTGGCAATAAGTTCAAGTATTATGTCAAGCAAGTCTTAACCTCAAAAGGTTATTACAGGGGTGGATCATTACGTGAACGATAGTGATGTCTGGAATTAACCCACATCTCTGTGCTTCCGCTAACATTAGTTAAGACTATGATTTGTATAGTTTTTTCCATGAAAAAGAAAATGATATGGATTATATTTATTTCAAAAAAAGAACCAGATCGAGTTTCTTGCCAGCTCTACTCGGCTGTGTTGTTTTCCGAACCGGTGGTAGTGTTTTAGACGTTCATAAGTGCCTTCTTAGGGCCTAAATTGAATAAAGATGTTTTTGATTTTGTTTGTAAGTCAAATAAATTTAAATAAATACATTTCCAAACTTTTAAATCATTTTCGAAGTCTCATAAATTTAATTTGGGTACTGCTGGGTATTATTGTTCGCTTGCTTATTATACTAATAATAATAAAAGAATATTTAAACCTACATTTTTATTTCACAGTTTCGATGAATATCCGTTGACCTCATTTTATAAATGCTCCCTGCAGGTCATTTTTATTTTATATAGGTAAAAAAGTAGAAAAATAAAAAAATAATTTTTACTCTAACTATTTTCAAAGTAAGGGATAAAAGAATCCTTAAATCATTAGCAACTTTTTTTCTTATATCCGTACGTACACAGGTATAATTTACCGTACATGTACTTCGCATTTGTAACAGATAATTCATAAACACATAAGAAACTGAATATTACACATGACATATTACATAAACAATCTGTAATAATCTTTCATCTTTCACTCCACAGAGAGAGGTACTGTCAATTTAAGTACCAGGTCGCAAGGCAAGCCAAAATGCTAAATGCGAAAAACTCAATAATTAGTGTTGATTCTTTTGATTTTTTGAAAAGGTTGATTATTTTTATTATTTGGCATCAACTGAATCTTCGATATTATCTTGATTAAGAACTAGGGCCGGCGCTGAATTTTCTACCCTCCATTTAAGAATTTTCTACCACACAGATGAGAGTTCTACAGTTAATGTTTAACAGGTAAAATTAGACAGTCATTACGATGTGACAGCTGCGCTTACGCACCTGTCATGGCGCGTGCAGAAGCGTAGATCCCTAGTTAGATCATTAAATATAGAGGGGAACTCGATGCCGGAATCAAGTGTTGACAGACTGTTATAATAACATTAATTTTTAAAAATACGCAGAACTTTGCGGTTAAGAGCATAGACATAATATGTTTATACTAGGTCTATGGTTAAGAGTGTCAAGAGTGAGAAGAAAGAAAGAAGGTGTAAGAAGGATAAAAAACAACAGGCGAGGAATAAACCTTCTATCTATAAAACTAAATCTATAAAAAAATATATATCTGAGCACAGGAGTCTTTTAGTCCGAACTTCGGTCCCTTATTAGAGAGCTTCGTAATGCAATATATTTACTATGTATGATTACTTATTTTTTTGAGATAAATTTTATAAATTGAATACAATATTGGTTAGACGAAGCTTCGGTTATCAGTTACTATAAATTCTAGGAGTTTGACTCGTTTTCCTAACCTATGTATGTGGATCCGTCACAACAGCTGACATACTCTCTGATGACAAACGACAATAAAATGAACGCCTGGCTCCTTGGTGTTTGAGATTTGTTTTGTTTAATTTTAATGGTTATAAAAGGTTTTTTTAATGATTGAATAAAATACGTTATTGATAGATTTCTTTTGTTTTACTTTTTCTTATTTTGTTTAAATTATTGATTATGTAGGGGACACAACGTAACAAGAATGATTGTTTTTATAAGTACCAGGTAGACGATATGAAAAGAAAAGAAAATTGCATTCATGCACCACAGTTGGGATACGTTGATGGTTATTTGGTAACTTAGATTCAGTTAAAAATTATAGATAGCTAAGCGAACATTAAAAAATACCTCACAATATATCAAGCCATTATCAGATTTTTCCTTAAAACAAATTCTGTTGATCATCGCATAATTAACTTGATCGACGCGTAATACCCCTCCGGAAGTGGCTCACGGCGTACTGCGACCACCAACGGTGAAACTTTTGCATCTGCCACCAACACAATAAAGAGGTATTTCATACAATAGTCATATGGATATAGTCAATAGTATAGTAGACGACTGTGGGGACACTGTGGACTATGTTGAATGACGTTATCACATCACTTTCACAATCTAGTTCGTATAAAAGAACGCGATGTGCCAATTTTCGACTTACTAGACTAGAACCGAGAATACTTGCGTGTAAGTACTAGTCAAGGACTTACTCCTATCCTCACCTGGGAATTTCTTAGAACAGCAGCAAGCGCAATACAGTTGTATACACTCTCGCATCACACTCATCATACATACACACACACACTCCTGTAAAATCACACACGTGTACCTTTTAAAAAAACAATCGTAGGTATTATTAGCTAGGACAAATTTCACTCAGATAATAGCCCAAGCAAGGGTGTGTACTGTTTTGTTGTCCTCGTGCATGTTACATCTTTCGGTTAAGTGGCTTAAGATATCACGTCAAAGTTTGATTCGGTTCGGCCAACAGCGTTTGTTAATTCGAAAAACAAAAATCTAGAATTATCAGTGCACTCTGCTACTAGTCATCGTAAGAGCGATCATTCTAGAAACCGCGTTAATCTTCTTGGGATTTTTTTATTATTTTACTAATAATCAACGTGATAATTAACCCTAAGCTAGTGATATTTTTTGAAGCGATGATAGTTTAATTGGTAATGTGGTCAGATTCCGCGTCAATAGACACGGGCTGAAGCTTTCGGTGTAGGAAAACATCGTGAGGATATCATAGCTTGGTACTAGTGCAATTTCTAATATTCCTCAAATTAGAAAACTTGTCGCCAAATATCAGTAGGTTTGTTCCGGCAGCATCACTTGAGAAGCAGTACATCTAAGCTTAGTGTTTTTACCATCCTCGACCACATCGTCACTTAATACCAGGTAAGATTGTGGTAAGAGCACTAAACCACGTTTAAAAAAAATCCTTGTGATGATCTGGTCATCTTTAATTGACGTCTTAACCTGATATCCGGTTTAGTAATCAATTTTGTTTTTTTATTTGCAAACTAGAAGGTTGACCTAGAATAATTCCACGGAATCTTATGCGTTTACTTACATCTTCACTTCGAGTTTCGTACCATTACAAAAGCCTTGATGACTACCATTATCTAACTAAATGCTTCAAGTTTTCGCTGTGGCTTGGTACCCCCAGTAAAAATGTCAACAATCCACTAGTCAACAGCGTAGCCAGTTACAAAACAAAAACTAAACCATCAACACGACGATCTCTTTTTCAATTTTATTACTAACTGTATTTCATATATTCTTCACTGCGTTTTAATTTTTTTTATACGGAACCCTAATTTTTTTTAGTACTAATATATAGTAAAATTATTTATCATAAGTTCGAATTCATGCCCTTCAAAACTGTGCATTGGGTTGGATGTTATATAATTGTTTATGAGCTTTAATCTTTTTTTTGCGCGGAAACCTAATTATTGTCCGTTATTAAGAGTACCCTAAGTTACACGGAGTAACTTCAGCTATCTACCAAAAAAAGTACCGTCAAAATCCGTCCAGCCGTTCTGGAGATTAGCCGGAACAAACAGACAGACAGATAGACAGATAAAAATTTTAGAAATTGTATTTTTGTTTTAGGTATTGTATATACATTCATACCTATTTAGTAAAAAAAATAATTTTGACATTACACACAGACACTCCGATTTTTTATTTGTATAGATAGGAACTAAGGGATCCATGTAAATCAGGAACATAAGACATGTTTCGTGAACAAGGATATGGTGTACTGAACATCAATTACGACACGAACGAACGTTCACTGTAGCCTGTCTTATGGGTACATAATGGTCATATTCAGCCATTGCACGCTAAGTTTCTGCCTCCACCGGCCCGTGAATAAGCGGATGTTAGGAAACAGACGGTGCTGTCTCACCTGTGCCGTATTAATAATGCTACTCAACGACAGTGACCCCATACGAACAAAACCACTTGACTATATGCTGTACTAGCTAATACTCGCCCGCTACGCTCATTCAATGTAACTCAACTCGAGAATTATATAAAACTAAGTTCATATTCTCGACAAAGTTTACCTGTATACTAGATTTCATTTGAATCGCTTACGAGTACAAACGTTTGTAATACATATCTAAATATAGATACCGACTGTCCTAATCGAGCATATATTTATGTAAGAAACTATATTGCAGTTTTTTTTTATTTGTAATTTTTTAATATATTTTATAAATTAAAACTTTTTGAAAGGATGATGTTGGATTACGCTTCGATAGATGTAAGTTCGAACCCATCTATTTTATTCTATAAACTAGCTGTGTGCCCGCGACTGCGCCCGCGTGTCATTTATTCTTTATTACATTTTAATTTTTTTATACGGAACCCTAATTTTGTTTTAGTGGTATAATAAAGAAAAAATATTTCTCATAAATTCAAGCACTTACCCGTAAAACTGCGCATTGCATCGGAATTTATTCAATTTGTTATGAGATTTAATTTATTTAAGCGGAACCCTAATTATTTTCGAAATTTAAAAATACCCTAAGTTACCCGGAGTATCTTCAGCTATCTACCAGAAACAAGTCCCGTCAAAATCCGTCCAGCCGTTCCGGAGATTAATCGAAACAATCAGACAGACAGATACAAATTTTGAAAATTGTATTTTTGGTATAGTTGTCGTATATACATGCATATCTATTTAGTCAAAAAAATTTGACATTACAAACAGACACTTCAATTTTATTTATTAGTATAGATAAGCCTGAGTTTTCGGTAAAAGAATTGTGACGATCCATCATTATTTTCTAATAATGACCGCTTTTGTAACTGACCCCTTAAGTTTGAAAACCTGTCGCCCAGCACCAATAGGTGTGTTCCAGTAACATAACTTGAGAGCCAGTACTTCTAAGCTTAATGTGTTTACCATCACGGAATACATGGTCACTTAGTATCAACTAAATCGTAACACCCCTTGAGCAACTAATCTGGCGTTTACGCCAGCTTTCCATTGTTTTCCTATTGCCTCATTTTTATGGGTAATATACATATTAAAGTATAACAAATCAAATATCGAATGCATAATAATAATGAAAAGTTAGCCTAAGGATCTTTCATAATATTATAAAAAACCTAACAAAAATTCTATGAAAATTAATCAAGTGACTTTAAAGATTTATCTAAACAAAAAAGATGTAACCTATATTTATATTTAAAAATAAATATCGGTTTAGTATAGTACAGTTGTGTATATTATTCAATTAATAGTCTAAACTAAAAATTTGAAAAGGATGATTGTGTAGGTATTTTGCACATAGTAAAATTGAATAATGAATATAATGGTACTACTCGCACTAACTTAATTCTATTAAAGAGTAAACGAGATAGATATAACATCTCCATAGCAACATTATTACATTCATGATTATTATTATTACATTAAGAAAATTGGCTAGTATTATCTCGATACAAGCGTAGTTATTATCATAACAAGAAAGTCCCTTCATTATGTAATTATTTGTGATTTAAACTTGACTTAACTTTTGTTAATAAGTGATTACATTTGAAACCTACTAAGCTGACTATGTTTCATCTGTGTTTTAAAAATATAGTTTTAAACTACTGTTTTTAACTTATCAAAGCTTTAACAATTTTTGTTCAGTTGGAGGCATGTTAAAAGCATTCGAAATTCAAATAAACATTAATTTAGGTTTTATTTCTTTCTACATCGTAACTTTAATGCACTTTAGGCGTATTTGTGTTTACACAAAATTGTATGAACGGACGGTCTATTGTACCGCCTGGTACCTACTGCTATCAATAAATTACATTTTCAAGTCACTCAGGCTAATACATTGGAATGACTTGAAAAAAAATGTAGTTTTAATCGTTTTTATTCATGCTCACCTGTGATCAAATTTCGATATTAATTTATTAAATTACTTAGTTCTTTTTTTATATAAAAGAGTACTACTTAATTATAAAGATGCTAAAAATGTTTAAAATGTAGAAGAAGCGAAAGACGTGTGTCAGGGTCGTAGCAAATGTAAGGATGTGGCCTCTGCCTACACTTATGGGAGAGAAGCATAACTATATGGTAGTATTTAAAATGTGATTGGCTTTTCTTTGTCAATTTCTTAAAATAATGTCCATTCTGACAGTCACATGCGATTGATAATAGAATGCTTCGGTAATCATAAGAGATAGATGTGTGTGTGTGTGTGTGTATGAGTGAAACGCATGGCCTAGTGTGTGTAATTCTATTTTTATTACTTTAATATTGTATATTATATAAAAATATTAACTCTCTGCACTAATTCTCTATATAAACTTTAACCATGCCAAATATCAAACTCGTCCGTGCGCACAGTGTTCTTAAAAAATATCCAGTTTTCGCTTGACGTATTAAGAGGATATGCGGTCGGAAAAGTAGGTATTTCAGAAATCTATTGCTAATTTAGAATAATAAAGACTTTGGATATGCCTGTACGTTTTGCTTTTTCAAAAAAAAAATCGAAGCCATTCAAATCGCCGCCGCAAGGAAGCGTACCCAGAATCCTGGCAGCATTACCACGTTGTATGCCAATGATGATTCTTTGACTGAGAAATAGTCCAGTCTTTCTGGTTATGAGATGTCTCGACCAAATTACTATTATTACAATTATTTGTTATAATTATGAAACTATTAATTTATGAGAACTAAATGAAACGCACTCACATCCCACGGCCTATTTTTGCCTTTATCTAAAAGAGCTCTTTTAAAATACACTACTATACTTCAGTAGTTAACAATGGGAATGTCATATCATTAATATATCGCCGACTCGACGGTCACCACTAAAATTCTCTACAAGTCCCGTAAGCACATCCATTCCATAAATCGTTTGTTACCTTTACAATGATTTTTAAGTACTTATGTAAGCACATAACATCATAGACGCAGTTAAAATATACGTGCCTCAAAACTGGTATCCAGAGCCTTATTCTTGTTAAAACTCTATTTTATTATTACAAAGAATTTAACACGTTATGTTGAAATATTAAAACACACGGTTGAGAAACGTCCTATTTAATAGTGGAGCGTGTTTCTATGAAGGGAAATAATAAAAATAATAATATGGAATGAATTAAAAATAAAACTTCATTGTATGTTTTTAATAACAACATTTTATTAATTATATGTTTATATATACGGTACTTATATCAAATATATTTTTTTTTAATAATTGGTCCGCATAAAAATATTAAAACTCATTAAAGTGTGCACAAAATTAGATTCAACGGACAATTTTACCGGTCAGTCTTTGAATTTGTAAGAAATATTTTTACCTGTCGATCAAAAATAAATAAGGCCTGTACAAACAATAAGGTTTATTATTTTCCAGTGGTTATTTAAACTACGCAATGAACAATTGTAATAGAATTGAATTGAAAAATATGATACGCGAGCGGAGACACGGGAACAGCTAGTGTGTAATAAATGTTTTCTGGTATTTATAACAAATAATAAAATATGGGATATATAATATTCCTTTATAATTGAAATTTGTGCTTCTTTGAGGGGTTTTAAATTTTCACCCTATTTGTAGTATGACCTCTATTCGATCGCCCTCTCTCCTTCAATAAAGGTCGGTGTTGTTCGTAGCGTCCGTACTGTTGTAAGCTTCTGTAAGATTCCGTTTAAAAAAAAGAAGTATTTAAGTATTTCGTAGCCGTCTAGTTCGGAAGGATGATGGATTAAGACTAACTGGGATTCAGAGTGTCGTGGATAGGTAGGATGTTTACTTGAGGAATAGAGTTGCTGAGGGGCAGAATAGAGGATGTTGTTAACAATACGTCTCACATGTAAGGGGTATAACAGTACGTACGTATTTATTTATTATGTAATTTATGTCATTCAAGAACATTTATTAGAACACTGCAGGGAATTTTAATGGCATCTTAGTATTCATGCACCGTGTTATTATTTCTAATACACTTCTGTTGTAACGAATAATCCATACTACATTACATAAAAATCTACTAATATTGTGTAATGTATGGTCAAATACTGCAAGCTTTTTTATTATAATATACTAGCTTTTACCCGGAGTTTCGTTCGTATTAATGTAGATTATTTCAACTAATTCATTTGTGAGACCGAAGTCCCCCAATACAATAGGTAAGGGGGCACGGAGGGACGAGTTCCGTGCCAGTGTGGGACTCACCCGGGCGTGAAGCGCCCGGAAATACCCACTAAAACCCCCCGGGGACGTCCGCTGCATTTGGAATGGGAGCGACACGGGGTGGCTTTCGCAAGCACCGCGTCGCCCCCTGTAGCGAACCCACCAGCCCTCGTCCGTGCAATGGTCCGGTAGGGATGGAGGCGAATACTTCCCCTCCACCTCTTAGCCCGCCTCAGAAGGAGGCACGACCGTCAGGATATACTTCCTGCCCCCCCATAAATAGAAAAGGGAAGAGTTTGACAGAGCAGTGGCGGGCAAAGAGAAAGGGATGAAGAAACCCGCCACTGCTTTAAGGAAAGTAGGTCCCACCCCTTTCGAGATAGGTCTCCACCTAGGAAGTGAAGGCGTGAAAGTGGAACTAACAAACAAAACCACAGTCGCATCTGTAACATTAATTAAAGCAATACATATAAATAAATGTGTCTTGGCATGTTTGTCTTCCACGCGTTCCGATTTAGTTGCGAAATTTTTAACCTAAATAAATTCTGTGGCATTGCAATGCACGTCTAATAAAGCAAGTTAAAATAAAATCGTATTCATAAAATACTAATAAATATGCTTCTAAAAGGCACGCTATAAAGTCTGAATGTATTTGTTGCTGTGACTAAGACGGATCGTTTTATTTGCAAAAAAAATACTAGAAAAATTTCTATCATTTAAAAGAAATACATTTAACGTTAACATTAAACTTTTAAAATGTCTTTAGACATTTCCGTTTCCGTTTCCTGCTTACTTAGATAAAATTTTAATTCAGATATTTTCAAAGTCATTTTCAGATACAGGGTTACATACAATATGACAAAATAATTTTGTATTAAAGTTTAAAAATAATATAGAAATAAACATACAATAGAGAGAACATTATTGATAAGAGTCAATCGAGGTGCGCTAGCGCAGCGGAACGCATGTGAATGAGATTTACTGACGATTTCCGACTAAATATTTTTATTGTGTATGTTTTTAATACGAGCGTAAACAGTACAGTCATCTGGTAGTTGTACCTGGAAATTATTCCGTGACTTTTGAGGATGGGTAAATTTATACACATAAGTTACAGGATGTCCTTTGTATAATGTAGAAAGAAGGATAGATATAGATATAAGGAGGATATTTAAAATATAAACTTATACAGAATCTGTTCATTTGGAAACTGTACATAAATAATTCACTTTTTAGTACAGCCACTTGGTTGGAAAAAAGGGGTTCCCTAAAAGTTTTCCGGGAGTTTTGAGGATGGGTAAATTTATAGTTTTTGATGCGCTCTTTTTTAATTTCCACTTCGCCACTTCGTATCTTTGCCGCTCGCGCCGCCATATTGGACAAATGGCATTTTATTGCAGTTTATTGACGATATCACCTTTCCAAGTGATTTTACGATCAAAACATCTGTATACGAAATTAAACTAGAGAACACTGCCTACTATTTTTCACTTATTTTTTTTTTATAAAATCAATAGTATTACTAATTTTGCTCCCGCACACTCTCCGGGTCCCCCTCAGGTGGCGACCCAAGACGTGTCTCGTTCCCCAACTGGGGAGGCTCTTGGCGTAGCCGCCAGCACGATACAATGACAGTGCCCATGCATTGAGCATTACACGCACAACACTGCATACACTCTCCTGCACATAACACGCAGGTACATAGGTCCTGAAAGGAACCTTTTTTTATTTTATGTTAAATAAAAAATGTAGGGATTAGCTAGGATCCAATTCGCGAGGGGGGGTTTGTATACTCGGGTAACAGCCAAGCCGAGGTTCGTACCATTTTGGTAACCCTTGTGCTAGTTACCTTTTGCGGCTGAGTGCCTTCAGCACTCGCCCCCAAAGTTCGGTGAAGCTGTAAAGGCCCTTCCGATCAACAGCATTAGCTAGGTTAGAAAAAAAAATCCTAGCGATTTTTTCCTTCACCGAAAGCTCAGGCTAATTTTACAGTTGGATAGGTGGACTCACACCCGGTCCATTGATGCGGAATTCGACTATACCAACTGTGGCATCATCGTTTAATTGGTAATATGAGAATTATGAAAATGTTTTCCAAATCGCTGTATGTGACACTGTACCCTCGGCGCCGGCAATCCCCGACACCACGCTATCTGCATTCAGAGACTGTTCTCGCGTACATGACATACCGTACACTGCGATGACCATTATAACACTAGGCCATTGTTATATCGCTTTACCAAAGATTATAACGCGCGTTTATAACTTGTACTTGCTTTATATAACTTGAAACTACTTCGCTTTAGGTATGGATATGTTTTTATTTAGTCACCTTTATATTACAACTTTCTTCGCGTCAATCCACTCGTTAGTAGGACTATTGTTGAATTGATAGGTTGCTAATATGTTTCGTGCACAAAAATAACTATAATATTTTGAAAATGAGCGTAGAAAAATAATTGAATGCTCAGTACAAACTATGCTTACTTTGAAAAGAAATACCTATGCAACTTATAACAAATACCTATGCAACTTATAACAAATGACGGACAACTAATTTTGAATCGTAAGAAGTGTTAGTACTTCCTTTGTTATTTTTTAACATTATATATTGCTTATTACAATATCTTTTATGCTAATAAAAAGGAAAACAACATACTATTTTTACAAAAAAAAATTATTATTTTCATCACGGATGAAACGAAAGGTAGAATTTGATGACTATAAATAAACATTTTTGTTTAAAATATAAATTACAATCGTCTCTACTCATTTACTCCAAATTCTCGCCTCCCTGCATCGCTATTTTGACTTACCCCCAATCGTTCCGGACAAAGCGATGCGTGACGCGCCTGGTCACGCTCTACCTTGGTCTAATTTATAAACTAATGCCGTAAAAAATACGTAAAATGTTTTCATCAAAAGTGAAAGGACCTACTGATTTTATCTGATAAAACTATAGGATTATTGCATTTTTAACCGACCTCAAAAATAAGGAGGTTATCAATTCATTTGTATTTTCTATTTTTTGTATGTTGTTACGCAACTTCTGCGTCATTTGTGGACTATTTACAAATTTTTTGTTTATTCAAAGGAGTATACTTCCAGAGTTGATCCCATTTGCACCAAATCAGGATCTGATTAGTGGAACTACATATATAAAATTACATACTTAAACCAAAAAGTAGAAAAAAAAAAACTTTTTAAAATTAAAAAGAAAACCGACTTTAAAAGAATGAGCTATAAAAATGCACTAAAAAGTCAACAAATAATTACTTTATTAATCTGGTTCGTTAATTTTGAAATCGGTGCCAGCTTATGGATAACAAAGTGGTGTAATTTTAAGGCATTTTTATAGTTTATACTTTTGAAATCGGTTTTGTTTTTAATTTAAAAAGGTTTTTTTTTTTTATCATGTATATAAACAGAGATTATTTTCAAAGTCATATTAGGTCATATATACTAATAAATAAAATTGAAGTGTCTGTTTGTAGCATCAAAATAACATTTTTTTTATATATGAATTTATATATGATACCTATACCAAAAATACAATTTTTGGTCTGTCTGTCTGTTTGTTCCTGGTAATCTCCGAAACGGCTGGACCGATTTTGACGGGCCTTTTTTTGGTAGATAGCTGAATTTACTCAAGCTATCTTAGGGTTAATTTGTTTTTCGAAAATAATTAGGGTACCGCATAAAAGAATTAAAACTCATGGAATTTCGTACAAAATCCTATTCACACACTGTTTCGATACTAGCAGTTTAAATTTGTGATAAATATCTTTATTAAATGTTAGTAGCAAAAATTTTAAAAAAAAATATTACCCTGTGAATAATATATATAACGCGGGTGCAGCCGCAGGCACACAGCTAGTTTTATTTTATTTCTAACGGTGGCCATTTGTTAAACTTTAAACAGTGGTCGATAATTAAGAAATAAAGTCAATCACAGCTCGTGGCATTATTAACTTCATTGTATATGACAAAGTTTCACAAAATGGTAAAAATATATTCGTTAGGTTAACCTTAACAGTGTTATGATTTAAAAAGTGATTGACTATTTATTAAACAATCACGAATTCAGTTATGTATTTAATAATGCATCCGGATTTATAAAGATTATTATTTCAGTTTCTTAATAATTAATAAATTGTCACGTCCAGTATGACATCGATATTTCTGCCATAAGCGCTTGATAACCAAAAATGTATTTCGTATTTTATTACTATGCCGTTAGTCTGAAAGGGTTTATGACCCCAAAGGACATGTTTAATGATGTTGAATAAAATTATTTTATGTAGGTAAACTTTTTTTATTAAAACAAAACCGACTTCAAAAAATGCACTAAAAAGTAAATACATATTAACTTTAATAATCCACTTTTCTTTACTTCAATATATCCTTTGTTTTAATACAATTCATATCTTTCAAAAAATTAATATTGGTTTACAATAATTGACAGAGAAATCGCGTAACAAAAAACGAATAAATATTCCAATGCCCCAACAGTCATTCACGTCACTTTGTAAACAAGATTGATGAATATTTTCCACCTCGACAATTATAACTTTCGCCCCGAAAATTCCTAATTAGCATCGATCGTTCCGACTAGGGTCACTTGGAGAAAATGTAAAAATAACATTCCAACGCCCTTACATTAAAAATCTGGGTTACATTGCATATCCCGGCCGGATGTGTGCGTGTTTTTAGGGGTAATAACCCTGCAACTCATTATATTGCCCTAAATATATTTTATGATTCTTAATGGTTTGGTTTATTTGGCCTTTATAAAAGATTAAAAAATTACAAAATCGTTTTTTGTTTGTTACATAATTACATTAAAGAATATAGGTATAGAGAAAAGGTGTAAAAATTGATCCGAGAATACTTGTGGTTCACACAATATGCATCTTAAATAAACTGTACAAAAAATGATAGCAAATTTATCCATCTGACTGTCCTGATACTCCAATTTATTAAGCCAATAAATAGACAGAAATATACATTCATAGATTCACACACACACGAACGCAACATACCATACACACGAAAAGTGTGCTAAATTAAGCATTAATGTACTTTTTTAAAATAATATTTTAGAGTAAGGAATTATGTATACTGGGAAGACCTGACACCTGAGATACAGATTAAAAAGCCTAGTTCAGGTGACAGGGGTTAACATTATGTTGTTGAAAAAATATTTTTGAAAACAAATTATTATTATTACATTCCACTGCTTTTAAAAGACTACCAAATAATTATCTTCTACACGCCTACGTCCAAGATGATTACTAGGACACCGATAAGATGGTCCATGGGATCCCCAGATACCGGGAATTAAATGAAAATAACTCGATAGAATTAACAAGGTTCTTATTGATAATTTGTGGTCGAGAATACAGAATGACGATTTTATATAGATTCGATCGGTGAAATACCCGTTAACTCTATTTTTCTGTGAACTATAATACAGTTGTATTCTCTTTCCTTTCTGATGATATAATTCTGGCTACTTAGTTATATTCAATTCTAGTACGTACGGATGTGTTTTCTTTGATACCATAGATATCCTCAGCATAAAATCAATGTTGCTTATACGATAAAGTGGAAAATGCTTGAAGCATAGATGCCATGTAGATATGAAATACCATTTTTTAACCGTATCCAATGCTTTAATCGTTTTCTCTTCAGACCATCTATTATTACCCATTCAACTTTTTCCATTACCCAGTATCGTACAAAACAAGAAAAAGTCATTTTTCATAAATCAAGTTTAATACAAAATAGTTTTACAGATATTTAACATACAATAAGCTATTTAATTAAAAGATATTCTAAAGGGAATTGAGGGGAATTGAATCTGTTCAAATGTGAGATATTTTATATATTAATAATATATATATATATATATATATAATATCTCGTACACTAACATAAACATCACAACTTCAACTTTTTGAATCCCTATTTGATATCATAAAAATAATATTTTCTATTGTTACCATGCCATTAAGTACTAGTACAAGTAGACCATTGTACAAAGCCTGTTATACTACAGTGTTTACAGTTGATTGTTTTGAAAAAAAAGTTACTTAAGCCTACCCTATCATAGATCAAAGACACAAAAATGTTATATCCACAAAACCATACTCAAGTCACTATTAGGAATTGACTGATGCGATGGGGTTTAGGGAGATTTGTTTTATCAAAGAAAACACCTGGATGATGGTAATAGATTATTTGAAACCAAAAACAATCATCTTAACTCCAGTGATAATTTCGTACACACCTTTCGCCTAGTGTGTAAAAATTGAATTCATTGGGTAAAGTTAAAAATTATTTTACTTTAGTCGCATTTTGCCATTCCATAATTGTCCATTATTTCCTTACTTAACAGATGAACAGATCATTCAAAGATTATTTTAGCAAGAAGTAAATGATACATATTAAGAAAGTTAAAAGTTTGGACCTATTGGGCACGTCAAAATATTAAAAAAAAAAAAATATAACCCGTTTTATAAGAAAATTTGACAACACAATACATACAACCGTAAGAATTTAGAAGAATTCCTTGAAAATTCTAATTGTTCTATCGTGATTATTGTTGTGTTACAACGTGTTATATTTATATCTTAAAATTGGGCGAAATTATCACAAGTTCGGTTAGCTTGATGGTCAGCGTTGAGGGTCACCTGAGCTAAACTATACATATTTCAAATTGACAAAAAAAAACACGCCAGACATTTCATATTTAAATCATGAGATTCATTTATTTAGTCAATAAAGTTTATATATTGTAAAGGATAGAAATGCTAGAAACATTAAGTTATTTTATGCTTAATACCCAACAAAACACCTTTGACCACAATTAATAAGAAATGTCTCAGAAAGAGTAAACAAATCTAATTTCAAACATGAGTAAGTAATGCGAAAATAAACTAGCATAAGCTTATTTTAAAGTTGTTGGATTACACCTCGCGTGTACACGCTATTAGCTCTTAGCCGGGTACTTATTCGTTATGCATTTATTTCCACGGTATAACTTTGGCACTATTATTAAACTGCATAAGCCCTGTTTCCTGCCATTTAAATTAGGTAATTATTTTGTTTTATTGATGGAGTTAGTTTGGAATAGGTATATTTTGTAATTGGTTCAAGCATTAGGTAGTATATTTTACAACTTTTTGAGTAATATAATTAACAGTTGTAAATAGATACATTTTTACCTAGAGATACCTTAATACGACTTTCGAAGGCTTTGAAATTGCCTTCACTACTGTTTATAGATAAGTTACTTTTAAAAACAGTGTGTTATCTTAAATTTGTAATATTATTTTAAGTCACAGGCGTCTGTTTCTGGTCTGTTCTGAACGAATGCCTAAAAAGCTATAACCACTGAAAAAAACTTTTTAGCTTGACCGGGTTTAGGAAATACCAAATCAAAAGTGTATGGTTAAAAAGAATAGATGTAGTGTCTGAATCACTTATTAGTATCTTGTCACTATATGAAAAAATGTCATCAATTTTTTAGACACTGAAATTGAAAATAATACAAAGTTATGCCTATATAACTTGTATTCATGGCCGTAATAAAATTGAATTTTTTACACTGTATAGGTTCAATGCTTTGACCACGATCTCATCTGACGTTGAGTGACGATGTGCTCCAGGATGGTAAACATACTAAGCCTAGAGGTACTGATTCTCAAGTGATTCTGCCGGAACAAGCCTATTGGTATTTGCCGACAGGTTTTCAAACTTGAATGTGGCAGCTACCCAAGCGGACATTATTAGTAATGCTTAGGGTGATTTTAGAGTTGGATAGGTGGCTTGAACCTGCGTTATGCGACCACAATACCAACTGTCAATGTAGTAAAAACAAAATCAATTTTACAAGCTAACAGAATCGCAGTCCATGATTAGTAGTGTTTGATAAATCACTTCCATATAGTCTATGACTAGTAGTGTTTGATAAATCACTTCCATATAGTCTATGATTAGTAGTGTTTGATAAATCCCCGCTATATAGTCTATGACTAGTAGTGTTTGATAAATCACTTCCATACAGTCTATGACTAGTAGTGTTTGATAAATCACTTCCATATAGTCTATGCCTAGTATTGTGTGATAAATCACTTCCATATAGTAAGTATAAGTGATCGAATTCAAGTGTCAATAGTTCAAGTTCAAGAGTCAATAAATTAGGATGCCAAGGCGCGACAATAGATGTCTCTCATATAAACTCAACTTGCCCACTAAGATTTAAAAATTCGAGTGCTGGCATCAATTTTTGGGTACATAATTATCGAGGTTATGCACAAACCAATGAACATGTAATAAAAAAAAGCAGAAATCAAACGACACATTTTTATATATTATTTAATTTTTTTTATTTTCAATTTTTAATTAATTATACATATATCAACCAGTTATCACCGGTATCGGGCGTCTTTACAAAATATAATAATAATTCCTTTTCGTTGGAAGAATCAAAATCAAGGCTTAATATTTGATTTGGCAACACCAACATTTTACCTTTATAACAAATTTAACATAAAACTCCGCGTAAATAAACACTATAATAATATTATAGAAAATATACATTTTTTACAATAAAAAAAAATACAATTACTTACCTATAACTATGAGACTATCTATGTTTTGTTATAAAAATACTTAACATCGACTAATATTGCTAATGTTTATTTTATTCAATATATATAAAACTAAATATGCTTTTTTACATATAATAAAATATTATTTTCAAATTATGTACAATATTAATTATTTAGTATATTAAATTATCTATAATACAACATTTACAAGAAGTTTATATATATAAAAAAATAGCATACGAATGTTTAGCAAAAATATATAGTTTTATTTTTTTTTAATAAAAGTTTCTCATAAATTCTTATCTAATTTTTTTTTCAAGTAATTCATTTTGTTTTTACCAATTGTATAAATAAAACTAAAATACATAAATATTATATTATTATAAACATTTTAAATTTTACTTCCTAAATACATAAGAGAAATAAAAATAAAATGTTTATAATCAAAATATATAATATTATTATGAATAACAAGAAGCTTTAGACCAAAAAGGATTTCAGATCTTATATCATAGACAACAAAGATTTTTTTTAATCTACATAAAAATGACATTCAATATTGCACATATAAAAATTGTGCCCAGATTTATTTTATAATTTATATCGAAAAATAATATAGACGTGTAACAACAACAGAATTAATAACAATATGAAAGAAAAAAAATAATGATGAATATATTATGTATAATGCACACAAACGCCATATGTTGAATGTTTGTTTGTTCATAAATATTTAAATAATGAATGTCCAGACGTTTATTTATTTATTTTTTTTTTAGGTTAAAATAGATTTCCTTAAGACGAGTTCATTCACCGATCAATAATGACTTTTCGTTTAAGCCGATATTTACAAAGCATTTTTTTTTTTTTTTGGCTTTTTTAAGTCCTATTCGGTGGAGAAAATCCTACAAAATCCTTTTCAGACCTTAAACACGTCGGGGAACGGTGTGAAAAATCGAATCGAGGCGAAGTTTAAAATGTTTATCGAATCGATTTTTTTTATTTTTATTTTCAGAAGTATGTAATTTATTCTCGCACCCTTTAATGCTTAGGTCATTTAATGCGTTCATTTTTATTTATCTACAAAGGAACGCAAACTCGGTGGGCAACCGCTTCAGATATTACGTATACATGTATATGTCATATACATACATATATTTACAACAACAAAAAAAACAGTAACATAAATATTAATGTTCGCATATACCCACAACTTTATGCTCTAATAATTAAATTTAATAAAAAATTCGTTTGGCATATAATTTGTGACTCTCTCTCTCTCTCTCTCTCTTTCTCTACCTCTCCCCATAAATAAACACTATTTTGTACCTATTAAACACCACGTCTAGACATGCCGTGTTATGGCACAATCGCAGGCACCAAAATTAAGGCACTATGTATGTTTTTATATATATGTAACAATACATAGAATATAAATGTAAAATCAATTTCATTAACTGAACTCTTATGGCACTATATTTGCACAAATACGTACATAGCTTACGAGTTCTGTGTGTATATTATTTTTCTCACATAAAGATTAAATTTTCTCCCAATATTATTATGATTACAGTAATACCCCGCTTAGCGCGACCCCGTTACGCGCGGTTTCAAATTTATAAACGCTATTTTTTTCGGAACGTATCCCTCGCGTTAAGCGGGGTATTACTGTATATATAAAATCAATGTCAATATGTATTTATGATATGTTTCATATTATATTTACGATAATAATAATAATAATCAGCAGTAACAAATACATGTATATAATATAAACAGTTTTTTTCTTCAGTCTTCGATCCAGAAAAATCTCAATAGGCAATAAATATTTATCGATCACAGTAAAAAAAATGTTAGTTGCAAATTTAAATTATTATTTACGGTGCCATATTTTGCAAAAGGCCATTTTATACACCCTCGTATCATTTAGTAAATCTTGTTTTAATTATGTACCATTTTCACTAATATATTTTTAATGATTTTTTTTTAATTATATAGTTTTAATTATTGATAATATTATATGACAAAGGCAAAGATAGACGTAAACAAAATTAATATCATTTTCCCGTCCTGTTTAACAGCCGGTTGTCCTTTCTTTTTTTTTCTATTTAATACCTATTTATTGCCGAGATTATTTGGAATATTTTTTCTTCATTCGAAATGGTTACACCACTAGTATATAATTTTGCTACAGATTAAAAACTATAGATAAAACGGACAGCTGTTTCCGCGGAACCGGATACCGAATATCCGGTCAACCTTGTAGCCGAATAGCTCGATGTCGAATAGTCGAACATAAACGAGTGGCCTTCTGTATGTGTAATAAACGAAACTGTTTGTTGCCTTTTAATGTAGAGAAATTTGTACTTATTTATCATAATTTGTCCTTAACGAAATACCAGTATATATAGTAATAAATAAAATAGAAACGTACGACTGTTTTGAAACATATATGTATAATGGAAGACAATAGAATTATAGCGCGATGTAGAAACGTTCAAAGAAAATCAATTTTTGTTGTCGTCTCTATATACAATTAAAGCGTCTGTTTTTATTTATTATAATACAAATGAATGTATTTAATACAAAAATGCAATTTTTAACATATATATATATGTCTGTATATTTGTTCCGGATAATCTCCAGAAAGGCTGGACCGATTTTGACGGGACTTCTTTTGGTAGATAGCAGAAGTTACTCCGGCTAACTTAGGGTACTTTACATTTTCGAAAATAATTAGGGGTTCCCCGTCAAAAAAAAACTCATAAAAAATCCGAATCAACGCACAGTTTTTACAGGCAAGTGCTTGCATTTATGGGAATAATATTATACAGTAATACCCCGCTTAGCGCGACCCCGTTACGCGCGGTTTCACTATAACGCGAATTTCAAATTTCGCGCTCAAATGCCTCGCATTACGCGAAAGAGTGCGTATAAACATAATGTAAAGACAATAGATGTATTTTTCTGTAAAAAATAAGAGTATGTATTGCATAATGTGTTCTTAGAATTAAAGTGATTGATAAAAATGATTTGTATTTTTTTGTATTAAATTTTGACTATGTTTAATCATAAACCTCGATATACGCGAATTTCAGTTAACGCGATTTTTTTCGGAATGTATCCCTCGCGTAAAGCGGTGTATTACTGTACTTCCTGTAGTACTGTACTGTACTGTACTGTTATATTTAATACAACAAAATAATTAGAGTTCCGTGTAAAAAATTAAAACGCAGCGAAGAAGATATGAAACCCGGGCGCAGCCGCGGGCGCATAACTAGTATATTTAATATAATGTGAAAACGGTACATATTAAACGAGATACTACTATTCTAATTACTACATTCAAACTTGTACACCGAGCGCCCTATCGACGACGAATTCGTATATATCAGTCTTTGTTTCCGCACTAGCCTGTGCATCGCTATCGGTGCCGTTGTTGAGCGCTTTCGCGTTCTCGTAACAGGGTTCCGGGTTCTCGTAACAGGGTTCCGGGTTCAGGCACGGGTTCTTGCATTCCACCACCACGACTTGGGCGCTGTTCTGCAACGGCTGCGTGTCGCGCCGCTCGTAGGAAGTCTTAGAGGATCGGCCGTCGGGTGTCCTCCGTTCCTCGAGATCCTCCTCCCACTCGTCTCCCGATATCTCGTCACCCTCCTCGCTCGGCACAACCGGGATGGTGGTTTTCGTGCGCGTGAAGAATGCCATTTTTTCTCTGCAAAAATATAAATCATGATTTATTGCATAAAAATCAAAAATCCTTTATTTAATTTGGGACGTAAGAAGACGGTTGTGCGACCGGATTCCACGTCAGTCGATGCGGGTTCGTTCACGTCTATCATACTCTAAAAGCAGCCCGAGCTTTCGGTGAAGGAAAACATTAAAACCATAGCATGGTGGCAGGACATTGTCTAATGATGCCCGCTTGGGTAACTACCACCGGCACTGTGTTCCGGCAGCATCACATGAGAACCAGTACCTCTACTTAGTGTGTTTACCATCCTGGACCACATCCTCACTTAATATCAGGTGAGATTGCGGTCAAAGCACTGAGCCTATACAGTGTAAAAAAGAAACTCGATCTGGTTTTTTTTTTAAGTTATTAATACTATACGATTCATAATAATGATAAATGGTTTGAGCGGAAGCACAGATATGTACAGACTGTAATATGATATCAGAAATGTCTATCCCTTCCATTCTATCCCCACTAAAAATTTTATCCGTTTGTACCTGAGAATTTTACTAGCCGAATGAGTTTTTATTTTGTATAGGTATTATAATTAGTTTTCATTATTTGTATTATGTATTTATTTTCAATAAATTAAACATTAGTCAAATACTTCGATTTATTGATTATACATTGTATAATAGAATTTTAGTTGCTTTCTTTTTAATACCGTACTTTTTTTTTCGAGGGAAATGCATTTACGCACTACCCTTACCTATTGCATTAGTGAGACCGGAGTCCCCCAATGCAATAGGTAAGGGGGCACGGAGGGACGAGCTCCGTGCCAGTGTGGGACTCACCCGAGCGTGAAGCGCCCGGAAATACCCACTAAAACCCCCCGGGGCCGTCCGTTGCATTTGGGATGGGGGCGACACGGGGTGGCTCTCGCAAGCACCGCGTCACCCCCTGCAGCGAACCCACCAGGCCTCGTCCGTGCAATGGCCCGGTAGAGATGGAGAGAGAATACTTCCCCTCCACCTCTTAGCCCGCCTCAGAAGGAGGCACGACCATACTGGTCGACAGTCCGGGGGGGGGCAGGATGTACTTTCTGCCCCTTTAATACCGCACCTAATGTTAAGTAACGATATGGTCCAGGATGGTAAACATACTAAGCCTAGAGGTACTGGTTCTCAAGTGGTATGCTGCTAGAACACACCTATTGGTATTTCGCGACAGGTTTTCAAACTTGAGTGTGATACTACCCAGGCGCTAGCACCATGCTATTGGTTTCCTCACGATGTTTTCCTTTACCGAAAGCTCGGGCCAATTTTAGTGTCGGATAGGTGGGTTCGAATCCGCGTCGATTGACGCGGAATCCGGCCGCACTATCCAATGCGCCACCATCGTTTAATTGCTTAGAATAGGTTGTTGGGGAGGGAAAGGGGACTGGAGGCTGGGGAGGGGTTGTGGCGGGTGAGGGATGGGAAGGGGAGAATTAGAGAAGGGCAGGGAGAGGGAGAATTGCGATGGGGCAGGAGGGGAGGAGTGAGAGTGAGGGGGAGTGTAGTGGACAAGGGCTACGCCAATCAAGATGCCGTAATGATAAAAGCGACCGGTGCTTACTTGAAGGTGACAAGGTCGGGTTTCCTGGAGCCCTGCCTGGATTTCCTGAGCCGGTATATCTCCCTGGCGGTGCGGTGCAGGAGCCTGGTGGCGCGGTCGTTGGCGGGCTCCGCCCCCTCGGAGACAAGCCGCCGGAGGGTCTCGTCCTCCGCGACCCAAGTCGCCACCGCCGGGTCACCACGGGCGCACGCTTCTTCCAGCCTATACGATACAACGGAACATATAATAACCATTTCTATGCTAATAATAAAACTGAAGTGTTGTATGTACAGTTTTTTGTTTTTATTTATGGTTGTATATTTAAATCTATACGGATTAAATTTAAAAACGGCTTTATCGATTTTGATGAAACTATGTAAACGGGAAGCGTATGTATCACAAGGGGGTGTCGATATGCTATATAGATTTTTTCGAAATTCTTTTTAGAATTCGTACCAAAAAAAAAAAGTATGTGATAATTAGCGATTTATTAGCTATATAAAATTATCGATAAATCACAAAAAAGATATAATTACAAACTCAAAAAGGGCTTCATCGGTTTGAATACAATTTGTTGTACGGGAAACATATGTCGTTCGATAACTGACAGATTATAAAAAACAAGACCAAATCAGGACATCCTACAATCAATCAAGATAACACACGTAGACGACGAATTCCCGGGCCTACGCTTGTATGATTATGTGATGTATATGTGCGTATGCGTAAGCATGTGCATGTCTGTGCGTTTCCGTATACATCTACTTGTGTGAGTGTGTGTGCGTATGCGCGTGTAATCGTACGTGTGTAATTGCGTGTTGAAGTACATGTGCAAGGGCATGGGCGTCCGTGTTTGTATGTTGGAGTGCATGTGCATGAGCGTGTGTGTTTGTGTGCATGTGCATGGGCATGTGTGTTTGCATGTTGGTGAGCACGTGCATGTGTGTTTGCGTGGCGGAGTGCAAATGCCCCATGCGTGTGTGTTTACATGTTGGTGATCATGTGCATGTGTTTGCGAGTTGGAGTGCGTGTGCATGGGCGTGTGTGTTTGCATGTTGGTGAGCATATGCATGTGTGTTTGCGTGTTGGAGTGCATGTGCGTGGGCGTGTGTGCTTGCGCGTTGGTGTGCACTTGCACGGGCGTGTGTATACATACCTCTTTTTGAGATGTGTGAGGTTCGCGATCTCGGTCCGCAAGTCCGCGAGCCGCGTGTGCTGTGCGCGCAGGTCCAGCGCGAGGTCGAGCGAGGTGCGCGGCCCGCGGCTTCCGCCACCACCACCACCACCCCTCGAGGTGCTGCGTCTCACCGCACCACCGGACATACGGCCCCATCTGATACAAAAACACATTCTCACAACTACTATATGGAAAATTGGGTTCCTCTTTGAGGCACCATCACCGGTACTACTTACTATTCGACGCGAAATATTTCGTAAATGATTATAGGCTATTTTTATTATTTGGATTCCATAGACCCTTACTCATTTTTTTTTTTTTTTTCCGATTTACTGTTATGTACATTTTTTTTTTTTTTCCGCTGATAAAAACAAAGGAGTCATTTTTCTTCATTCATTTACTTTTTTTAGGTTAGGTATAAATTATTTTAAAACTATATATTACGCAGTGAAAAATATATGAAATGCGGTCGGAGCCGAAGGTATACAGATAATATAAAAAAAATTGTTGTCTATGACTTGGTCTTTCAACTTATCTAAATGGACGCCTTTTTTCAACACAAGATTTATTTTCGTCAATTTAAATTCGATTAAGAAATAAATAATATAGCTCCATAATATTCTAAAATTAATAATAATAAATTTGTATACCACTCTCATTCTCCTCGTGGCCTTATATACTATACTAGCTGCTCTCTGCTGTTTTACCCGCGTAGTTCCCGTTCCCGTGGAATAAACTCTTATGTCACTCCCTGGATTTCAAACTATCTCCATACCAAATTTCATCCAAACCGGTCCAGTAGTTAAGTTTATTCCTTACATACAAAAATACACATCTTTCCTGTTTATAATATTAGAAATTAGCGTAGATTGAAACATATTAAAGACAATTTAAAAAGAGAAAAGATTTTACACATCAATAATAACGCGGAACGTTTATACTGAGTTGCCACAAAAACTCCTTAAGAAGTTCTAGCAAGATGGCCGCTTTCTAGCGTATACGCATACTAACTAAAACAAGATCGAAATATATTGTTATTAAATGACACTGGCAGATTTATATGTGCAACACATATAACTAAAAAAAAAATTACCTGAGAGATCTGCGTTCGCGTACGCTCCTGTCGAAGGGTATGCCCGCAGTTAATGGCGGGTGGAGCGTCACGCGCCGCGCGTACTGCACCATAGACGAGTCCGACTCGGAACGATTCAGCCTAAACATACAATAAGACTCTATTTATTTAATTATACAAACATAACAATATAATACACACACGAGTCGTCATAAAATCATACGCAGTCACATCCAATTTTGGAAAAAAAAAAAATACTTTCAATCGACCTATATGAAATGAAAAATATTCCCCGCTTACTAAACGCGTAGTAAACCTAAATAATTTGAGCTTAAAAACGAATCTTCGACATTCTTCCACACGTTTTTTTTTTAACAAATATTAATACGCGACCTCTGCGATTGTTTAATTTACTATAGTTTTTATGTGAAACAGTTATTGACACTCCGTAAAATTGACAGTAAAAAAGACTCAATTCGCTTATGTAATGTCTGATTATACAAAATAAGAAACACACTAAACAGCAGCGAAAAAGGCCCCATTTTCACTTATAAAACAAATTTCAATAATAATACTGAAAAAAAAAACAAAAAAAAGATTTTTTTTTTTTTTCAAATTAATAATACTGACCTACAAATGTAGTGCCCTTTGCCGATGCTCTGAGGTTGCGGTGAAAACGTTTGAGATCTCTTTATAGTCGCCAATGGCTCATCCGGGTTCGAGTTTACTAACTGATTTTTCCTACAACAAAAATAAATAAAAAAAATTGTATTATTTAGTTCGACAATTGGTTCCATGTTTAATTTCAAATAATCATATAAGTGGATGCCTGTTATAATAAATCTCCTACGGGATTATTTTGACAATTCAAAATGACTGTTTTTTATAAGCTCTCGCTTTTTATGAAAGGTAAATCTTTACGAATTATTCAATAAAAAACAAATAAAATCAACCATCCTTGTTAGCTGTATTAATTTTTTAAACAAACGTTATATGATATACAATATTAATTTAATTTATTTGATTAATTAAATTGATTTCTCGCATAAATCGGTTTATTTCTCTATCGATATACTTAGTTACATCCCTAGTGACGTCATGGCAACAAAGGTCAAAACTAACTTCTTTATTTTACGATGACTGTAGTAAGTAAATATTAAATTACTGTTTAGCTTTTGTTTTATGATTAACAGCACTTAATTTTTTGTGTACTCGAGTTTCTCTTTTATACCTAAGTTCTCTGATATTCTTGATTTTATAAAAAAAATATGAGTACAATCGTTTGGATTTCATAATTCGAGTTAAATGAGTAATTTAATAAATGTTAATAATAAAGTCTCTTTTTAATAATTATTCTCTTGACCTAAATAAAGAGTTTCAGAGCCTCATTATCATAAGTAATAAATACTAAAGTAAATAAAAAATATTAATCTTATATTTAAAAATATTAATTTAAAAACTCAAAACAGATACATTCACATTGTGCCAGTTTCATGCCAATTAATTTTACATGCAATATATGTTATTTTAGTGTTTGAAGATGTTTCTTTTTCTACAAAGTGTTATTTTTTTTACAATAAACAATATCAGTATAAAGTGCCTAACAGTAAATTCACATGAATTAATTATTTACATTACATTGGTACGTACATATTTCAATTCAGTATTTCATAAATCCTTACACATTACAAAAGGTAACGTCTGTCTGTCTTTCGAGTATAGATATCCTTTATGGTCAGGTTTTAGTTTATATATTGTTTCCATAAGATAATGTGTAAGTTATAATAATAGTGAATTAACTTGCCATAAACAAAATGACAGCTAATTTTAAGTCCTAAGAGATACAATGTGCTAAGTAAGAAGTCAAACTATTAAATGTGAGTACAACCGCGGGTACAGCTAGTCTGATAAATGACATCTTCTATATATCTATAAAGATATAAGGAAAATGAGGTCCCTTTGAGGCACCACCACCTCAAAACTCATCGGGGAACAATAGCGATGGGGCTAATACCTTTCGACGCGGAATTTTTCGTAGATGGTTATAGTCTATATTTTTTGGATTCTATCGACCCTTTTAATTTTATTTTCTATTCACACTTATGTGCATTTTTTCTTTCTATTTAGTCTTATGTACGTTTTTTTTTCCGGTAATAAAAAGAAAAGACTCTCGTTTTTCTTCTTTCATTTGTTTTTTTTAGTTAGGTTAGATATAAATGAAATGTTATATGCACTTTTTCACTCACACCTAAAGAACATATGAAACGCGGGCGGAGCCGCGGGAACGCAGCTAGTGCATATATATATATCATGCAATTCGAACATATTTTGATGTGAAACATCTAATGCGGTGTGGAGACGCGTCGCCTTGCAGAATATTGAATTTTATATTTAATTATATATAAATGTTTATTACGTAAACAATTAAGTTCTTCATTAAAAATAACAATATTTTATGATCGATTATGAGATATCTATTTGCTTACATAACCTATCATTTTCTGCATAATATTACGATAGATATTTCACATCTGCTCCTAGGCGTCCCGCGACGGCATACTTTTTTTTTTAAAACCCAATCGTGTATATAATAGAAGCATTTCACACACAAAGCTAAATGAGGTAAACACCGGACACAATGTAAACATACCTATATACAATAATTATGTACAGTGGTATGTATGTGTATGTATGTATGTATTTATGTGTGTGTGTTTTAGTGTTATTTCTCTAACAGCCTCGATTCCTGCGAGCGACCCTCAGCCTCGATTCTTCTCAAACACTTCATATATCTGTAGTGGAATTTATCAAAACATATACATAATACCCCCCATCCATTTTTATATGATTTTATACATAATGTAAAAATGTTATTTACGAGCAAAGCCTATGGATACATATATTTATTTACAAGAACGCGTGAGATTTTATTTAAACAAACCTTAAAATAAATTCTTTCACATGGATATTTTAAAATAAAATAGCCTTTTAGTTGACGATTGTTATGCAATTATGCAATAATTGTATATGCAAAATGCAATATCTACTATCTTTTTAACCCAATACCATAAGCAGGCAAATTACCGTTAAACTGTTTGTTACAGTTTTTTTTAAACGTGGTACATATGAGTATCATAAAATAATTAATTCATAAGAGAGTGTAGCTTTTTTGGAATTTCGTGGGAAATATATTTGCTTCACCTGGTCGTGATAGGATTAAATTGTAAAACACAAATTAAACTCTTTTAAACTATTTTATTTATAAACTAGCTATGTGCCCGCGACTGCACCCGCGTTTCTCTTCACTGCGTTTTTTTTTTATCTAATAATATAAAGGGATAATATTTCTTATAAATTAAAGCACTTGCCCGTAATACTGTACATTGATTCGGATTGTATTCATTTGTTATGAGTTTTAATGTCTTTAAGCGGAACGTTAATTATTTTCGAAAATTAAAAGCGCCCTATGTTACCCGGTGTAACTTCAGCTATCTACCAAAAAAAAGTCCCGTCAAAATCCGTCCGACCATTCCGGGGATTACCCGGAACAAACAGTCAGAGAGACAAAAATTTAAAAAATTGTATTATTGGTATAGGTATCATCGTATATAAATTCGTGTCTATTTAGCAAAAGTGACATTACAAACAGACCTTCCAATTTTATTTATTAGTATAAATATTAACGTGATGTTATCTTATCTACATATATATATAAGCAAAGTTTGTTTTCTTTGTCCGAGGTAAACTCGAAAACTACTGAACCGATCAGTATGAAACCACAATCATTCGACGCGGAATTGATCGTAGATGGTTATAGGCTATATATTTTTCAAATTCTATGAGCACTTTGCCATGTTTTCTTTATTTGTTTGTTTATTAATTTATTTGCACCCATAAAACAAAAGACAGGCACTTCAATTTACGCCTATATACATTTTTTTTTTCCGCTAATAAAAACAAAATACTCTTATTTTTATTCATTCATTTGTTTTTTTTAAATTAGCTTATAAATGAAACGTCATATGCACAGAACATATGAAACGCGGATGGAGAAGCGTGCACCAGCTAGTAGATGTATAACACCATAAAGGACCTAAACAGTCAGACATGAAAGTTTTATTAAAAAAAATAATACGTAATCTGAAAATGTATTGCTATTATACTAATATAGTTTTAAATTGCCTTAATTATTTTAATTTTTATAAGCCGAGTCATAGCCGCCATATTGTATTTACATAAAATCTCGCGTTATAGTAAATAAGATATTTAATATGTGAGAACCTTGCTCCAATTTTCACTATTATAAAATTAATAAGTTATTCTATAGCATTAAAAGATAAATAATTAAATTCCCTGAGCCATATGAAAATATTTTATACGAAAAAAAAACAATGATTAAACAGAAAGAAAACAATTAGACATACCTCCTATGTAGTTGTCTCGCTCCCTCCGGGCAGAAGTTACACTCTGTGTTTGTCTCTTTCTCGGCTGTGGATGGATTTAGAAATTCTTCCTCAATAACGATATCCTCCTCGGGAATGTAGTCCTCGAACGAATCCTCTTCCACTATCTAAAACAAATTTTAGAAATGAATGTGGTTTTTACGTCCAGGGGCAATCTATCAAAATCGGTTGAGCCGGTTACGAGATGAAAAATTACCAACAAACGAAAATTCTTATACACAAAGATCGGGTATATATGTATATATTATGTTCGTTACCCTTCTAATATTATTATTATATTATTACACTTCTACTAAAAGGCTTGACTGATGATGATGATTTTTTTTTAATATCACACGGATGAAATGTGACTTTATGAGTCACAATCTTTTTACAAAATATAAGTAGATAGGAACTGTTACTTCACTGATACGTGTGAATCGGCACTGATACGTGTGAATCGGCCTTAACGAACTCAAGATGACATCCGAGTAGTCAATATGGCGAAAGCCATTTGCTCCATTAGAATTTAACAAAATACTCGACAATCCGAATTTTGCGGTTATATGTCGACTCAAAACCATTATTTTTTTCTATGTTTTATTATTCAGGTAAGGTTTGAATCGAGTCTACCGATGTACCGGTCTACCCTTGACCGAATTATTAATATAGATTATAGGCTCGTCGAGAAAGTTCTTAGTAAGTAAATGACGTTTGTATACTAGTTTCTTAATAACTACGATCACTACCAACTTATTTAGATTTAATTTAAGAGAAATTTATGCACTTAAAAGTAACTTTTACAACAAAAGAATTACTCTGGTGAATTATATTGCAGTTCTGTTACAGTAATAATGCGAATTTGAAGCGATGATGGCGCAATGGGTAGTGTAGCCGGATTCTGCACCAATCGACGCGGGTTCGAACCCAACTTCAAACTCTAAAATCCGAGCTTTCGGTGAAGGAAAACATAGTGAGGAAACCAACAGCATGATGGTAGCGCCTCAAGTTTGAAAACCTGTCATCAAATACCAATAGGTGTGTTCCGGCAGCATCTCTTGAGAACCAGTATCTAGGCTTAGTGTGTTCACCATCCTGGACCACATCATCCACTTAACATCAGATGAGATTGTGGTCAAACTGAGCCTATATCGTGTAAAAAAAAATGAAAAAGCACTGTCAAACGAAATACTATTAGTATTAAATTACAATAAATTTTACCTGATTAAGTGGTTCTCTAGGTTCTTCGTCTTCTGAAGCCGAATTATCTCCACAGTCGACGTTACAATCAGCTCCGGTCATACTTTCAGGTCCTTTAAAACAATATGCAGTTTAAATCGACTAAATATACATATTAACTCAGACAAACTATAAAAACTATTATTATTTCAGAAAAACTAAAAAAAAATCGCGGATTTTAACCCCGGTACCTCCAAATAATATAAGATTTTATGGTATTTTAACATTAGAAAATAATTGTGATGCTAAAAAAAATTTAAATAGGATTTCGAAGTATCGTTTGACATTATTAATAGGATTACAAATATTATATGACTTTTACATATCGTAAAATATATCAATAGAAATAATTTATTTAGAAGTAATTTATTCGTTATATTGCAAGATTTAATATTCATACCATCTTTGGTTAAAACGACGCAAAGATATCTCAATTCGTGTACCGCAAACAATAAAGTACGACGTAATCCTGACTGCAGATTAGGGCGAAAAATACAATAATTCATGCGAGTAACCTCAATGACAGCTGTCATTCTAGTCGAGCTATACTTCAAAGACGTATATAAACATCAATAAACAGTTTTAAGGTTATGAAATTCACAAATCATCATCCACGTAGTCGCTGACAACTGTCAGTTTGAAAAAAATACTTTGTTTTAAGATCGTGTAACTGTTACTACAGGCATAAATTGGTAAGTTTTGGTCCGAATCCGGACTGTCGTTTCGTGGTCTTTGTTTTAAATTCATTATATTGTAATATATAACTCTATATATTGTGTAATTTTGGTGGCGTTTTACGTGATATTGTTTGGTTGTTATGCACAAGTGCATTGTGCATAATGACACAGTATAAATTCTGAAATCTCCGAACAACTAAACGCTTAACAAATGTCCTCCACTTTGTTGGACATTGAGTATGAAGATTAATAAAATAACATGAATATTGTAAAATAACTACAGGCCCAAAAGGGCTTACACCCAGGACCGTTAAACAAGTTAATAAAAACAACTGTCATCAGGAGTTTTTGGCGGGTTCTCAGCCTGTCATGTAGCTGTTGTGTTCTTTAATTCATTGAACTGTGTATTTGACACTATATCATGTGGTCTTTGGTGGCGTTTTGTGTGATATTGTGTATTATTGTGTACAAGTTAAGTTTATTATAGAAGATAACGCGTAACATATATTCTTAGGTGCCGTCAAAGCTCCATGGAAAGTTCTAGCGGAATGAGCCACAGTTTTGCTGGAGAGCTTGGTAATCGTGTCGCCATCTTATTCTATGTCTATCTAGTACATTCGGTCTCCTTCGTCATTCATACGTTCCGTTTCCCACATACATGTTACCGTGACACTGGCGAAAATTGTTTTTATACAAATTGCCATTATTTAAGAAGAACAGAAACGGGGAATTTAATATACTGACCTCTATTTCTAGTTAACGTTGAAGTTTGCGAAGATATGACCGTAGACTCATCAGAGCTCTCATCCCTTCTCATGCAGCGGAAACTTAATACATTATACCACTTCTGTGATACTGAATCGGGATCGAAATCCGCCATGCTGACTTGAGCGCAACCCTGCAATTATATACCATTTATTATTAACTAATAATAGCAATATTTACATATATATAATAATTCGATTAAGTTTGGTTTTCAGAATTTAAAAAAAAATCGCTCTCGCCATAAATCAATTATCACATGGCACTCGAGGCTTAACAAGCCGAATACTCGAATTTGGCTAGTTTTCATCATAATATAGGGGAAATACTTAAAAAGAGTACGTAATAAAATGATACTCTCTGATTGGTGAAGACAATTTTTCATATAGATGAGGATGTTCAATGGAAGTCTCATAAGTGTTAAGAGGATATCCTAGCGGCATTTATTCCATACAAACGTAGTCCGCTGTTTTCCCCCTGGATAATGGTAAAAAATATTACACCAAATAAATTATATCTTTATAAAGGCTAAGTAGCCTTATGTCTTTATAAGTATAAAGCCTTTGAAAATGGAAAAATGATCGATTTTTACATTCATTTTTAGATATTCGTCAAACAAATTTATGGACAAAAAAAAATCGGTTCAGTTTTGGACAAGGAAATAGGGTACTACGAAGCGATGTTTTCGTCTATTTTACATAGTTAAATCGCGCTGTAGTTGTCCCTATTCTTTCTTCGGGGCGTAACGCGATAGCAATAGATTTCTGAAATACCTACTTTTCCGACCGCATGTCCTCTTAAGGCTTTAGAAAAAGTACATTTGTATCGAGTTTCATTTTATTTTTGGTAATATTTACGTTTCGATATCGGTCTGTTATAATGGTTTAATTATTTTTTTAATTAATTAGATTTAAAGATTAAGGGGACAAATGTTTGTTTTGTGTTTTGTTAAATCTCGACCACCATACACTTATGACAATCACAATCATAGGTTTCTTAATGAACGCTCTTGTGTTCCGTGAACAACAGGTGTATATAAACAGCTACCTAGAGGCAATAGATCACAGGTTCTCAATATTATTTTGCTCACCAACAACTTTGAGATTTTTTTTTCATTTACACGATATAGACGCAATATACGTCTTCGATCCCCCCCCCCCCCCTATCCGACTTTAAAACCGGCCTTTCGGTGAAAGAAAACATCGTGAGGAAACCATAGCATGGTGGTAGCGTCTGAGTAGCTACCACCCTCAAGTTTGAAAACCTGTCGCCGAATACCAATAGGTGTGTTCTAGCAGCATATCGCTTGAGAACCAGTTACTTAGGTCTAGTGTGTTTACCATCCGGGACCACATCGTCACTTAACATCAGGTGAGATTGTGGTCAAAAAAACTATGTCGTGTAAAAAAGGGGTATAGGTTATTTTATAGGGTTAGTATAAAAAAATAACGTACTAACCAAGCACTCGGGTCCGCTGGTGAGGTTGACCTGTAATGTGGCAGCGCGTAGGGCCCGCGTGCCGCCTAACGGCACACGTTGCGAGTGGCGCCACGCCAGCGTCGCGCCGCGCCACGCCACAGCCGCGCTCCCGAACGCGACCCCCGCACCCCCCGCCCACGACCAACGCACCGCGGACCGACCTGCACACGCACAACATATCCCACATGTTTCCTCACTGCGTTTTTTTTTTCTTAGTTTTTACACGGGACCATAATTATTTTCGAAAATTAAAACTACCCAAAGTCACCCGGAGTAACTTCAGCGATCTACCGGGAAAAAAAAAGTCTCGTCGTAATCGGTCCATCCGTCCTAAGATTACCTATTCCATACAGACAAACAAAAATTTTGAAAACCGTATTTTTGTTATAAGTGTCATATATACATCCATATCTATTTAGTAAAAAAAAGAATTTTTAATATTCGAAAATAATTGTGGTTTTCCGAGTAAAAAAAAAAGCTCATAAAACTTTAAAAATAAAATCCGATTAAATGCACAGTTTTACGGGCAAGTGTTGCTTGAATTTATGAGAAATATTTTTACTTTATCTAAGTACTAACGGAACCCTGTATAAAAAAAAAATAATGGAAATGCGGGCGCAGCCGCGGGCTCACAACTAGTAAATAAATAAACTAACACTTCAGTCCCGACGTCTATGAAGAGTGCGTGCAGATTCCTCGCCCTCTGTATCCCGATCTCCAATGCACTCTCGTCCTGACAGTAGCGCAATTTGATCTCAATCTGTGCACTGTTCACTGTAACAATTTATTACTCGTATTAAATAACAAAATCACTCAAAAAAAAACCCCTTCAAATTCGAACACTTATCCAGAAATAATAGAAATTTTGAGAAACATCTTTGGTTGCTTCTAGCCAGATGAATGATGACTGGAGGGAAAGTCGTGGTACACGTTTGAAATTTATTTATTAACTGATTCTTATTTGATTCTTATTCTGATTAATTCTGAGGACATATAGTGAAACTTAAATTCTAAAAGATCTCTCGTTAGTCGTAGGGCTTACAAAGATTAGGGTGGTCGATGCAGAGTGCGAGCGAGACGGGACACACGGACTTCTCTCATACGAGGTATTAAATATATGTAACCCGTGCGCCCGCGGCTCGCGCTAGTGTGCCGTTGGATGTTGATGAGGTCTCCACACATCCAATCCTTGTATTCGGGACGGCCCCTTACCCTTGGTTTGGTTTGGTTATATTTGTCAACTCTGGCCTGTTAATCTATTAATCGATTAACGGATTAATCGTTTAATGTTTATCTTACCAGCGTTAGATGCATCGGTGCCGGCCTGAGCCGCCTCAAACACACCGGAATCACCCGCCACCGACTCATCGCTGACTGCAGCTGACACTGATCTAGTATTCGTACCTGTAAACAACAGTACTTTATGTTAAGCCGTCAAGGCACTAAGTTATCAAGGCCTATCAAGCTCCCAAGGCCCTAAACCATCACGGCGTATCAAGCTACCAAGGCCCACCTGTTATCAAAACTGTCATCAAAGGTGCCAAGTGCCTAAGGTCTCAAGACCTTAAGCTTTCAAGGCCCTATTGGTCAAAAGCATTAACCAGTTTAAAAAAGGGGGAATCAGGTGAGCCGAACGTTATACCATGTACAGTATGATAGAAAACTAGCAACTATAATTAAATTTAAAAAAAGACTTAAATATTAAAAACACACGTATACTGTAAATCATCATAGTTTATGGATCATATTGGGACGATAAATTATAAAAATCAAAAATAGATCTTTTAGCAACACACATAATTTACAGAAACGGCAAGTTTTATACATTTATATTTAAAAACAAAAAAAAAACAATACTACATTATGTTTCTATAAATTTATGACGTCACTGGTTTCCACAAATCCGTTCCAATTACTTTCTTCAGATATATTATACAATTCTGATAATGTACATATATATATAATTCTTCTCCGTCACCACGGCTGGACCGATTTTGATGTATTTTTGTTTTAGTGTTTATGTGAGACGTCACCTCGTTGCTTTTCAACTATAGTTCATAGATGGCGGTAGTTGTTATTTTGATATCACAGACAGTTCAATTTTATTTATTAGTCTAGATAAACTTACCACTAGAAGAGGGAGTTCTCGGCGATAACGGTGGTGGGGGCGTTTCTGATATAGGCGATAAGGGCTCGCATGGCCGACCGGGCCCTTGCAGTTGTACTGGAACTATAAACAAAATATATCTTACTTTATAACAAGTATAACAATTTACATTTTAAGTTATACAATTTTTTGTTAAGTGTATTGAAAACAATCGCACACGAGCATGAATTGTAAGATGTCACAAAACTAATATTTTTAATAAAGGCCGCCATTTTGTTGGGGCAATGATTATTACAAAACAATACGAAGTCGGACCCAAATAACTTGTAATCATGCCCCCTATAAAGTACAAAAATAATCGGTAGGATAAAATATTATGGTAACAATTTACATTGAACTATAACACAGCAAATTCTAGTATTCAACTTACTTGTAGCAAGACCGGTGACTTCATTTAATCCTGTGGCAACACCTATCCTCATTTCAGCCAGTTTCTCTTCGAGTTCTCTCTGTTGCCGCCTTTGCCTTTCAACCTTAAATCAGAAAAAAAAACAAACCACATATCAGACAACAAAAACCCAATCTAAATTTTATCTTAACGTCTATCAGTTGACCTCTAGGCGTGAAAGTGAAAGCATGTCTTTACATTTGACAGACAATGCCAGAGGGCAAACTCACTCGGACATGTGATTTTAATTTTTTATTTTGCATATCTGATTATTTTGATAAGAAAGGTGACGTGAACTTCACAGATATCTTTCGATTGATACGGACTGTGATATGATCAATTGTACAAATTAAATACGAAGCGTTCATAATATCTAAGTCTGGTATATAAATCGTCAGTATTTATTTTTTCTTTCTATGTACCATAATGATTTTCAAAAAACTTGCCAAAACATATCTGCATCGGCTTATATTAGCAAATATACGTAATAAATTGATGCATAATAACCAAGTAGCATTTCGTATATACAGATATCGCTATCAGATTATAGCCTATTGTTAGGGTAAAGTTTTGTCGATTAACTAAGAAAGTTTGTTACCACGGCCACTATGTCAATTGGTATCTATGCATTTTGGACATCAAAACTTACAGGTTTCGTGAAAATTTAACATAACATAACATAAGCTCACGCCTGTTATCCGCGAAGGGTTAGGCAGAGGTGATGTAGCGAACTACACCACCCACATTTCGCCGAGCTTAGTTCCGTCCCAGATGTGACAGGGGGCGAGCCTGTCGACATATCGGGCACAAAATCCAAACTCCGGGATGATACTGTGTAGAAAAACCCAATACCACTTGACCCGACCCGGGGATCGAACCCGAGAAGATTTATGATGCGATTTAAATTCAGTAAATGCATCTCTTTATTTTTATGACCATACATATAAGTGTATCTAAAGAGACATGAAATTATTTTTGTGTTTGACAGTACATTATAAAACAATGAAAACGACCAATATATTTTATCATATGAAACGTGCAATAGAGATCATATTCATTAATAATTGTTACGCCCGTAAATATAAGTTCTTCAGACCGGACTTCAAGTTTTATTTTTCTAATCTTACAATATGGTTCTAAACAAACAGTTCCTCTTTACTGAACTCTTTAAAGAATTTTCATGACAAATCAGCATTCAAATTCCGTCTTATTATTTCTCAATACACTTGGGCATAGTAACCAAACTATATCACGTAAAATGCGATCGACATTACATCATATCGGGTCAAATAACGCAACTTAATGAATTAAAGATAAAATCGACTTGGCATGACAAATAAAGTTGCCACTAAAAACATTCATCCTAACCTAAATATATAAAAAATAGTTCAAGACATTTATCTCTTCAGTGGATCAACCGATTTCTGTTATGAAGTAACTATGGATGAACTTTAGTATTAAAAATAAATAAAAATTAGGTAATAGTTCTTTTCTTACAAATTTTTAATATGATATTATGTGTATTCAAGCGATGATGGCTCAGTTGGTAGTGCGCTAAGATTGTACATCAATGGACGCACGTTCGAAACCAAATTCTCCAATTCTATAATAAGTCTGAGCTTTCAAGAAAAACATCCTGCGAAATCTGTCCGTCTTGGTGACTACCACCCTTAAGTTTGAAAACCTGTCGCCAAATACCAATAGGTGTGTTCCGGCAGCATCACTTAAGAACCAGTACCTCTGAGATTAGCGTTTTTTATTTTTACCATCCTATATCACATCGTCGATTAATATCATTGAGGCCAAAGCACGGAGTCTATACAGTATTAATAAAAAACGGTTGAATTATACGAATATAAAAAGTTAAGGTTTTTAATAAGGATTAAACTAGAACGAAAAATAACCTGTAGAATGACGTAAACGACACAAGAATTGAAGAGTCAAAAACAACAGGGAAAAACACAACGAATAATCAATAGAAGAATTTGTTCTTTTTCTTACCTGGTTATAGGAAGGGGGCGGCGGCGGTGGACTGGCTGATGATAAGCTACTTCTAGGAGACAGCGATGGCTGTGACGGAGAACTACTAGCGCCCGGAGTGATACTATCCGTGTTGTAACTCGAACCGCGAAGTAACCTACGATTACCAACCGTGATATTTACTCGTGTCTGTACATATATTTACTTAAACAATTAGAATTACTCGCATACTTTTATATACTATCTCACATAAGAACTGTTTGTAAATCAAACGGAATCAAACAATTCTTTACTCGATTTAAGGCCTAATAAGGGCGCTTATGAACTTCAAAAAACTACCGGTTCGGAAAAACAACACAGTCAAGAGTAGGCAAGAAACTCGATATGGTTCCTTTTTTATGTAAATTCAAAATATAAATAATATTTTTAAATAATATCTATACAAATCATAATAACAACCATTGTTAGCGGAAGCACAGAGAGGGGTCTAAATTCTAGACATCACTGTCGTTCACGTATTGATCCACCATGTAATAACCTTTAGAAATTAAGAAACGCTTGACATGGTGCTTGAACTTATTGTCATGTAAATCGTTAATGCTCTTTGTGATATTATTATAAAACCGAAAACCTATAAAACTTTTATTAGATTTCCTTAGCCTAAAGCGTGGGACGGCCAACTTATCTTTATTTCTAATATTAAAATTATGACGATCATTTACCAGATCAAGCTTGTTCAAATTTTTGCGAACGCATCGTTATCGGAGATTAGGTTATCGAAGATGTATTGGGAGGGCAAAGTTAAGATATCATATTCTTGAAATTTGTTCTTTAGAGATTCGCGAGGTCCCATATTGTATATTGCTCGAACAGTTCTCTTTTGTAACGTAAAAATAATGTCAACCTCAGCAGCTGTATCCCACAGTAAAATTCCGTAAGATATAAGGCTATAAAAGTAAGCAAATAATACCATTATACTTGGCATAATAATTTTAATGTCTAATTAAACTATAAAGGCATCACAGTGAATGGTAACATTTTTTTATTTATGAGGTGGCAACGTTTTAGTTGCCCGATTAGTTCGCAAGCACCACACACTTGTAAAGAAAACACCGGTTGGATTGTGACCACCGTACACATGTTAAAAAAACCCATCATATTAACGTTCCGGTATTAGCAAGCTTATTTAGTCATTTAGCTTCATTTAACATCCGATGAAGGGCAGTCACTTTGTCGAGCTGTACCTTAGGAATAAACAATTTAGAATTAAAAGATTTTACTAACCTTTCGACTCTCCTGTGAAGATCCACCATATCGATAGGCTTATCAGCTTGGAAAGAGCTTGTAATTTGTGGTCCTCCGTATATATCAGTGAAACTAATACCAGAACTCAGAGAACCCTTACTGCTGGCTGTAGAAAGGGACCCTAAGCTTGAACTACTAGAAACCGATAGCGTACTGGCCGACAATGTCTTCAATTGTCCCTCCAACGTAGTCATCGACGTTAAAGCATCTTTCAACTGTTGCAATAACAACTGCTTCTCTTCGTGTAATCTCAAACGATCCGCTATACACTTATTGGACATCTCGAAGGCGTTCTTTAAGTCCTGTTCTAGCCTTTTGCATTCTGACTGGATGTCGCTCATCTCCTGTTTCGATCTAGTCCTCGGAGTTATACTCCTCAATTCTCTCAGCAACTGTTCCTTTTCTTGGAACAAAAGAAGGCGATCTTTATCAGATTCCGCCTGTCCCGGTTGTACTTTATCTTCTAAATCAGCTAATTGTTGTTGGATTTGTTGTATCCTTTTTCTAGCTTCGTCGTATTGTAGGCGAACCCGCGCCATTTCAGCTAGCCGTGTACCTATCGGTACTAGATCGGCACATAAGTCGGTTTGCGAAGCGGTACTCAACTTCTCCTGGGGTAAGCTCAACGTTGACAGATCCGGTGACGCTTCCCCTAATTGTAATCTCGTAAGATCGTCTTTGAGTTTGGCTAATGACTGCATGAGGTCTGCCCGTTCTTTTTCACCAGATGTAAGTGACTTTTGTATGTTTTTTAGCTCGGTCATGATGGCCTGAGCTTCAGTGATGTTGTAACAACCTTGTTGCGCGTTAAGTTTTTGTTCAACCCTGTAAAGATGGATAACTATCAACACCACTGTGTTACCTATTTAAAATGGGTCTTAACGTGATTTGATAGAATTATCTAAAGTGCGCTAAATACATGCGCTAAATCCTACCAAAGGTAAAAAAGTCCAGTCAAAATAGACATTGATCACATGGTGCAAAAAAGTTATTCAGGTCATAGTTTCGGATTTTTTGAATTGTTCCTCGTAAACAAGTAAGTTTTATCGAACATATACCCCACACAAAAATTGTAGATCTTAAAATATTTACAAAAATGTTATATTTAGAGATAGTACTCAATATTTTGCAATTAATTTGTACCAAAAAAATGTAGGCCGTCTTAGGTAGGAGGTAATTTTTTCTTAAAACACATTTAATTTGCAATTCAAAAAACTAGGTAGTCATGGTAACTGCCGTCAGAAATGAAAACACAAAAATGGAAAAACTGTTTTCTTTAATGTTTAAATTTAATATTTTGTTAATTTAAATTGTTATCATATCTTAACATTTAACATATAACATTTGTCTGGTTTTAACGTCTATTGCCGCTCCGAGCAATAATCATTTACATTTTCATATAATTTATTCATAATCAAAATATACTATAGGCTGCGTAAATATACATTTTATTATTTATCTCTGAGCGCCAGCACAAACACCAATTTATTCGTGAAATACTGTAGCATGTTGACGGTTGACGTCATAGCATTTGTAACGCAAATCTTTAAATTTTCGTCTACCTAGTAATGCTCAACGCCGCTAAAGAAATTTTGACTTCAATAACGTGGCTATAAAACCGGATAAAGTCTATTCAATCTTTGGGCAAAATTGAGGGTTATTGTTTGGCATACCAGTATATAGGTGTAAAGAAATGTTAATTTTCAAAAGTTACTCACTCAGCCAAGGTATCGACACCACGCCTCGCACAGGCGACCTCAGCGCGCGCTTGTCTCAATTCTTTACGAAGCTGAGCGACTCGACCTCTAGCTTGGGTCACTTCCGACCGAAGTAAGTCGGGGTCATGACGTGACGTCGTTGACGTCGTTGTCATAGACGTCGTCGACGAACACACTAGTTATAAAACATTCAGACTTATTAGGTACTAAATAATTACTAACAATTTTGGATGATGAAATACTTCTATTTAGAAAGTCATCAGATAATAGTTTGAGATTAATTATATTTGATACCAGCTATTCCCAGCGCTCCGGCGTATCATATTTTATATTCCGCACAGTGCTTCACTGCCCTAAATTATTTTAGTCCCAACACAGAGAGCAAAAAATTTGTCATAAGTTCAAAAAATTGCCAGTTAAACTAACCCCATTGAATCGGATTTTTTTTCAGTTTTAATTATTTTACCCTAATTAAAAATTTCAATAGAATAGTTAATATATTATATAAAAATATACACCGTTTCGAAGAAACCTAGAAATAGGTTATAAATAAAATATGTCCACACATTAAATCAATTATTCCCAGCGTTTTCTCCTAGTAATAAATAAATACATTTAACATTATTTCAAAGTGTCAACGTAACATCTAGTCTATTTGTAATTTGAATGCAGCCCGTAGTTGTTGTGGTGCATTTGTGCAGATTACAATTTATAATTCAGTTCTGTACGATATACTGTACACTTTACTATGATTATAACGACCCAACCTACGTATTCAATACGAAGCCATTGATTATCGCGACTGTCAAAACATTATGAATACACAATTCCCTAAGCCTATCATATTTATTATATTTTAGATAAAGATTTAACAATATTGAAATAACACAATCTAGTAAGATTTATATAAACTACGATGGGATACTATTGATAGATACCTACTGGTCGTGAATTTTAATATATAAAATGTATTGCAGTGAAACATAACCTATATCACAAAACTATTAAAAATATCTTTTTCCTCATTTCTACAATCTTTTCCTTTCCTTTTAGGGCTTAATATTTTAAATCTGTTATGTAGTTAGTCGTTATAAAAAAATATCAATAATTAAAGGGATTTTTTTATATATTCGGTCTGTTACAATGTTTCCATCACTTTTAGTGTACAATAACATTTAATATGCGAATATTTGTTATTAATTTAATCATATTTAAATTTTTCTTATTTGAATAAATAATAATTATTTATGATTTAATTAAAACTTTTATTTTTCATTATTGAAGAATTGTTTTACTTGGGAAATCTTGCGTACAACAATACCCTAGTCAGGCAGCGATAAGTGGCCTATATCGGATACTCACTAATTAAACATCAAGGTATTATTTCTTATACCTTTTTAGTGGGGAAGTAGGAATTGCTTTCCCATTACTTTTACTCCATTATTGAATACATCGTACACAAAAATAAAAGAAAAGTTGAATAAAATTCATTCAAAAACGAACACTAGGCTATGCGTTTTACTTTTATAAAGGAATTAGCTGGTGCCCGCGGCTCTACCTGCGTTTCATATGTTCTTTAGGAGTGAGTGCATATAACATTTTATTTATACCTAACCTAAAAAACCAAATGAATGAAGTCTTTGAAAATGAAAATGAGTCTTTTGTTTTTATTAGAGGAAAAAATGTACATAAGACTAAATTGAAAAAAAAATCGAAAAAGTCGATGGAAAAATAAACTTATAACCACCTACGAAAAATTCCGCGTCGAATGGTAATAGTTCCATTCCGATATGTTTCATTAGTTTTGGAGTGATGACGCGTCAAAGTAACCCACTTTCCTTATATATATAGAAGATACATATAATATACTCACGACTAGTTCTCGAGGCGGCAAGGGTAGATAGAGCATTATTCAAATGCTTGTACTCGTCCTGAGCTAGACACAGCCTTTGTTTCTTAACATCGTACATCTCCTTCTTTGCCTGTGACCAAAGAAAGTAAATATTAATACGATATCTCTTTTATTAAATATATACAATTTGTTCAAATACTAGATTTCAATATACAAAACAAATTTAACTAAAAGTGATATAAATGTTTAAAAAAAAATGTTTTTATGTTTGCACTAAAAATATTCATTTTAACTTTGTATGTAGTAAAATACTGGTTATTGTATTTGCAATTGCTTTAAATTAATTATTAAACGTTTGACCAAGCAATTTTATTTTTATTTTTTTAATTTTAGTTTATTCCTATTGTGGTTTAAAGCTAATAACACTGCAAGCTGATATAATCTAAAATAACGTTACTCTACTATTATATGCTTCTATGTATATGCTTCACATATATAACAGCTTTATAATAAATAGCATTGACGCGAAACAAAAATATACCAAGCTCTTTTTTTTAAAACAACTTTGTAGAATAAACTTGTAAATATTAAAAGCGACACGGTATTTGTCCGATCACTGTTTAGCAATACCGTATATAACTCTCAAACCATATCCAAATTTAACAAGTCATTAGCAGTAAATACCAAAGAATATTTTTTTGCGAGTACATTTTACATCAAGTAATGACTTGGTACTTTGGAATTCGTATAAAAAATAATACACGTCTATCTTTTATACGGTACATCCTGTTTTATATGTACATATCTGTACATATGTTCTGGCTTCAAACAAAAATTAAATTCATCAGTCTGAAGCGTTATAGAAACACAATAATCCCTAAAAAATAAAGAACGTGATTTACAGTAAAAACCCGCAATGAACCAGTAGGCCTATAGGCGTTCTGCAATCGACTCCACGTGTGAGGAGGACATTGCGGAAATGTTCCGTTTCTACTCAGCACCTGCGTTGCTACGTAACCTTGACCTTCATAGTAAGCCACTTCAGACACCGGCACTAAACGCACTTCCGCGGATCGTATCTGGCGTACTGACAAAATGTTCTCATATATTGCCTCATCCTCTAAGTTCTGTCCTTCTGGACACAGGCGATAACCGAACTCACGACTAATTTCATCAATATTCGCATATTCGGGCCGTTTACTAAGCTCCTCTAAGTTCTGATACTGAGGTTCATCCCGCACGCGCAGACCTGGGGGACGAGCGGAGGTAGGTTCGACACGGACGCCGAACTCAGATGGTTCCCGAACCATACGCGCAAGGTGCCGACCGCCAAAGCACCCACGACACCAACTGTGCGCGGTAGATGAGGCAGCGCGGGCACGAAAACTCGGTTCCATTTCGGGTTCGGGAAGAGGCGGTTGCGACCACATCGTTACCGCCCGTCGCAACGGACACATCTTAACCCCCAAAAGGGCGCGCGTCGACTGGCGCGAGCGCGCGGTGTTCCGATGGCGCGCAGTGGAATGCGCCCGCGCCGCCGAAAGAATGCAATCTCGGGCGCATTTCGGAGGTCGATCTCTCCGAAGGGCCGGGGTCCGCGGGCGCTCCCGCCTCCCGGGCCGCGGCCATCTGTCGTAATAAGTTCGTCGAATCGAAACCCGTGGCCCGCCGAGGTGTCGGGACAGAACGACGCCGTAACGGACTCTTATATCATGTACTTTTGCACGCGAAATTACACTTTTATAACAACAAAAACAACTATCTATCAATAAGACTACAGGACCTAATACTCATGATAGAGGGACGTGCGTCAACAATAATTATGGTAAGCATAATTACCGAGTTTATATCTAAAGCGGAGAGTAAACCAAACAAGACGTATAAACAATCGTAATCTCGGTAATCTGAGTAATGAAGCCGACGGCGGCATCCTCGGTCGAATGCAAAAACCTTAGTTATTCAACTTGTAGTCCGGGTGCGAGGCAACGCAACGTTATGGCCGCGGTATTCAACTCGCTATTTTCTTAGATTTTCCACGTCAACAATTTACGTGTTTTAATGAGGGTATGAGGGGCTCGGGTGCGGAGAGCGGTAAGCATCTGGCGGGTGCAGGTAGACGCGCACATTTTTGTTCCGGAATTCCTTTACACGCATTTGCAATCCCGTCCTGGCCGAGACTGCGACTCCTCTGCCAACATACTTAGCTATATAAAAGATGACCCGCTGTAGTATATCAAGCATCTAGCTAAGTATTAAAACACTTTACCCAATGCCATATATAATTGCTTGAATTAAACGTAAAAACAATTCACACACGAGTGAAACCGTACTGTAGGATGAGAAGATTTTTTATTTAAATAAACACTTATTACTCGAATTCAACAATAAACACGCGGTGGTAACAAGCATGACGGCCATGCTGTCTATTATATATTATTGTTAACAATAATTCTGTGAATGATACATATAAAAAGTAGAAATATGCGAAAACCGTATGTGTGTGTGTGTGTCTGAAACAACTGCGTAAACAGGCAAAATATCACGGTCGCTACCAATGGAATTCGTAGCTATATATGCCTCCACGTTTTTGATATTCAATATTTTACTAATATAAAACTGTATAATAATGGGTTGTTTGTACTTAAGAAATTCCAAATGGGCAATTTAAATCATAAAACTCACAGTTAACGATTGGATGGTGTACAAGGCAGGTAATTTGGCGCGATCCCACATTCCATCGTGCAGTGTGTACGACTAATGGCACCATGTGTTTTTTGCTAACAAATACCGGTAAAATTTCAGGTAATGACGAAAATAACACGAATAAATAATGTACAATAACTCGGTTTTAAGATAAACATTTATATCTTAAAGAAATACCGATCTAATACGGGTTAATGTAAATAATCGGAACCGAAATGTTACGAGTGCACGAATTTATTCATTGCTGTATTTTATAATTGAATATACTACAGACAAGCGTCTTCTTTTCACGAAGTTCTAAAAAATAAAAAGATTATTAAGAAATTATCATCATTCTGAATCATCATCTGAAAGTTTATTATTACAGCAATCTATTGAATATGTTTTATTCAAAACACCTAAAGGGTTAATGAATAATGTCTGAGGTGCAAATTAGAATATAATATGTTTACAAAAATTTAAGAAGAATTGTTTATAAAAAAAAATATTTTCTTATAGTCGGAATATGTAAGTTTGCCGTGGGGGGTTTCTAGAGAGAGCATCTGCCTCCCCTGGACCGGTTGCATCTCGACTCACTCTACCATATAACCGTCTCTTTCTAACTTCAACAAGTTTCTTTATAAGTCCATCCCTATCACGCTTACAAGCCACGGAACAAATAATTCATCGTTTACTTCTCATAGCCTATCTGCTTGCTATAAACAACCAAATATTCTTAGAGTTTTCTTTTAGAAATTTAAAATAAGTACTATAATATTGTTTTTAAATTTAAGCAACAAAATAAATACGCTACATCTGGAACCATAGTAGTGATTTTTTTTATGAATTATTCCAATCTATAAAAGTTTTGATGACACAGAATAGTGGTTTCAAAATAAAATAAAACTTTAAAAAATGAATCAATAGATTCTTGGAACCTCTATTCATTCGAATATATGACCAAAATTGAATACCGCGAACAAGTGTATCATTGAACTATCTTATGGGAGTTAAAAACAAAAGCCGAGAAGGTCGCACCCGGCGAGTTAATGTCTGTTCAAATCCAAAATTCAACTCGCCCGAAGTTGGACGTTTGTTTTTTATTGCTTTCGGATGGCCGGCACCGTCCGGGGGCTTGGATGCGATTAAAATTCCTAAGATTCTTCAGCCTCACGCTTGCCGACGCAACGGCGCGGCGCACACTGCGGCGCTGCCTCTCGATCGTCATACACCCTACCTACAATCAGCTTTCATCTCACTATTCTTATTCCATCATGACAAATTGTTGTTTATTTGTCTTCATATCTTTATACTGTTATACTCCATATACTCTGTTCCTATCAAAGTTAAAATTATCGAAATACAATTTTTTTTTTCATTATCTAATAACAATTAAAATTAGCTTAACGTTTGAATATGTATACAAGAAAATATTTTAACTTCTTTTTCTTGTGCATATTAACATTTTATAAATGCCATTTCTTAATGTTATAATGTTTTGAAAACACGCCACGGGCCCATTCGAGTCGAGAGAATAATCTCTTGCAAGAAGCTAAAGCCCCGCGGGCACACACGGACATTTACAATATTACAGAAATTATTACCATTACAACATAATGCGACGCCACACGAACACAAAAAAGGTTTAATAAAAGAAAGTATCTAGTTATGTAATTGAGTTTGAAAAACTTAGTGGCCAATACAATGTTATGTTATTTTATTCAAATTCGCTTGTACAACGTATGTACCATAGTATAATTTTATTCAAACAATGTATTAATAATTTTATAATTACGAATTTAATTTATTTTACTTATGTGTTTTTCAATAACATTGTAAACAGACAAGCACTACCTGAATAGTACTGTTAAAAATGAATGGTTCGTTATTATTACTTATTACAATACAATATAAAATATTTGGCTCTTTCTCATTACTAAATATATGCTATATTTAACACTTTGAGCACTTACCTGGCGTTTACGACAGCTCTCCATTGTTTTCCTACTGTCTTATTTTTATGGGTAATCGACACATTAATATTCAAAGGCAAAAAAGTGACAATTATCCCAAAAAGTAATAATGTAAGGGTGAAGAAAAATCCTTTAACACTCTTCAACAATAAAGAAAAACAAATTGGGTGTCAAATAGCTAAACATAAACCGGAATAAATGTATTATTAAGTGAGTACAGTATCGATTTTGCATAATTTAAAGTAAGTTTACGATAGGAGCGACCATTTTAACGGCAAGCCTTTTTAATACGTTGAAATTTTTTAAGTCATTCATGTAACCTTACTTATTGGGGTAAAAACTTCAACAGATATGAATTATTTTTAAAATAAACAATAAAATACAAAACGTATTGTTATTGGGTATTATTATAAAAGAAATTAAGAAATTATACATATAACAATATTATATTAAGAAAATATAGTACGTTTTGAGTTTTAATTTTCAAAAGATGATCGCGATTATTAAAATTGTAATATTAAAATTTAATTCGTTTTCCCGAAATTATAAACTTCTGTAATAAATAAATAAAAAAAAAAAAAAAAAAAAAACTTTTATAAAATATTATTACCTAGTATGTTTGATTATATAATAAACTAGATAAATGATATATTGAAATCCTAACAGAAAAAACAAAATATAAAATTTGTTGTTATTTACATCTCATAGGTCAATAAAATACAAAACGTATTGTTATTGGATATTATTATAAAAGAAATTAAGAAATTATACATATAACAATATTATATTAAGAAAATATAGTACGTTTTGAGTTTTAATTTTCAAAAGATGATCGCGATTATTAAAATTGTAATATTAAAATTTAATTCGTTTTCCCGAAATTATAAACTTCTGTAATAAATAAATAAAAAAAAATAAAAAAAAAACTTTTATAAAATATTATTACCTAGTATGTTTGATTATATAATAAACTAGATAAATGATATATTGAAATCCTAACAGAAAAAAAACAAAATATAAAATTTGTTGTTATTTACATCTCATAGGTCAACATCTATAGAAGAAAATGACCAAATTAAGGAAACACAAATATCAATATCGCATGTTCTTAGAAGACAGTGGCTATAAAAGCACACGGTCTGTGGAACCATGCTGGGACGCGAACCTACACTCGCAGCATATTCAGTCGTAAGCTAAACAATTGCGCTACCGAGCTTCTATGAAACTGGACAAATTTTATGGATATAATCGTGAATATCACCTTTTTTAGTTTCATTACACTATAAAATATTTAAAATACGATAATCGATTTACGAATTAATTTCAATTTGCTATGCTAAGAAGGATGTGTCAATATTTTTTTACGTAACATTTCATCTCCCCCTTATCAATATATAGATTATATTTTATCAAACATCAAGTTATAATTTTTGTATAAAATGTATTCCACGGGTTAATAATATGAGACTTAAAATTGAAATTAAAAATACATTATAAAAAGTTATTATTTTTTAAATTTAAAATAAATAAAATTAACATTTCAATACAAATATTAATTTACAAATTATTTAATTGTCATAACATTTAGTCTTTCTGATTTACTACAATATCGTTTATTTCATACAAAAAGTTACACGCTGCGAGTGTTTCATTGCTATCCATCATACACACAGCTCCTAGAGAGTAGAAAGAAAAGAATTCACCGAATATATTTATATTATAAACTCGAGTCGAATGCAGTCTAGCGTTACACACGATTATCCTTCTAGAGAGAAATGAAAAAAAAGTTGTAAAAAGAAATATATATTATAGATGGTAGGGTTGGCATGAGTCAACCCTAACGTTTATCAAATAGATTTTATATCACTACAAAATTTACTATTAACCATTCAATCCACCATGCTAAAAAAAAAAATTATATACTTATACACTACCTAATATAAATTTTAACTAAATTACGAAATTATGTACTATAGTATTAGTGAATATATTTTAAATTATTTTATTTTCAAAACACTCAAAAACCTGCTTACATTGATACCAAATTACAAATTTTAACATATATTCAATCAATACCTTCTCAGTCATTAATATCGATTACTTAAATATCCGTATATAATTAGAACAATGTAAAGAAATATTTTTTTTCCTTATCTCGAGTGTTTTTAAGTGAGTGTTATTGATGGGACAGCCCTAAGTGAGGGCCGGGGCCAAGCAGACGAGGTGCGCGGGCGCACGAAACGCGCAGTTTGACGTATTCGTTTTTTTACGCTCATATTCTTATTATTGGGTCCGACCGCTCCCGGTGTTACGGGCGTGGAATGCGCTATAGATTTACGCAGCGGCAGATGTGGCAAGTTATTTTTAATAAATGTTTACCTTTATATTATTTTTTTACAGTCTAAATCGATCTGGCAAATATTGTCCATTTACTATATATCTTTGTCATTCTTTGGTATAACAGAAAATTCTTATTAACCAATCATAGTATTTATATATTTATGTAAATTAAACCTCTATTTTAAGAAAATGTTTAATTCAGTTACAATAACATAAATATTTTTAGAAATAAAAGTAAACATTACAGTGAAAACGTTTTGATTACTTATATATCTAATTTTTTTATTTGATAATCCTTTAATATTATAAAAATGTAGACAAACTCGTATACATCAAAAAACACTAATAAAATTGTATAGATAATTCTACACTTATTCATCGCTTGAGATAGTAATGAGAGTAAACGGTTCACTGTACTCTATTACAAAATACATTTCATAGTATGCGCCTATTATCAATTCCATAAATATTTTTACAGTAATCAACCTATCAGTTTGGAACGCCACAGCGCCGATCGGTCCGTAGAGTGCCCATTACTGCATAATTGTACATTCTAAAGTTTATGAAATGACATCCATCACGGCCGGCGACCGTACGACATTTTAACTATTAAATACCTTTTATAATTTTAAAACCAAATAAATAACACTATATGGCACCGTCTGACGTTTAACACCATGTTTTCATAGTTATTTCGTCTTATCGTAAACAGTTGAACTTTTTAAGATTATTTTTTTATATGACATCTTACTATTTGGTTTGGAATACTTTTGGGATTTTATGTCGTTAATAAATATTGGGAAAGTATCGAAACTTTTTTCTACCATCCAAACGTGCTTGATTAAACATTCGATTTTTTTATATCTATATTTATGATCGAACTGTATATCATATAAAATACTCACTTTAGTATAAACTTTTACGTTTATACATTTAACAATAATGCTTATAATTGGTTTATGCGAATTAAACTGATATATTAAAAATAAAGGATAAATTAGAAAGAAGTACCACACTCATAGCTATATAGCAAGCAAGCTCTGTCGTCTACTTACGACCTTCATAACGTAAACATCCCCGGAATGCGGTAAAAAAAACAACCGAACGAACGAACCCTCGTGAGAAATGAAAAAAAAAACAGGGGTCCTTTGTCGTCGATGGGAATCTTGGGTTCCTGGAATTCGCGTGCCATCCTTACAATGTGCGTTTGAGCACACAACAGGTATTATGTCTTATAGTGTTCTGATTTGGAAAAAAAACCTTAATACATATTACAGTAACATAATAATAGACTTCTAAATTTATATACATCTTCTATAAAGTAAAAACTAACAGGACGAGTGGAATGTCTAACTTTTTTTTCATCGAGTAACAAACCAAAGTAATATGATTATTTAAGTATTAGTTAATTTGACCCATAAAAATAGAAGCGCATAGAATAATAGCATCTAATCCTAAACTACTGTTTTACATTACATTTAATGTGCACGTTTGTTTCACATTGAGAACATCTCAATTTTTAAATGAACGCAATTTGAGAATTAACATTTCAAATAGTAATTCAGTTTTTGTGAAATAATAATAAAAAAATGTAATTAATGATCACAACGACATTTAACAGATTAAATTTCTATTCGAATAAACAGGTACACAAAGAGTATATATTGAGTCAAAATGAATTCAGACAGTCACAACAAACTGATTATTCTAGACATAGCCATACATACTGTACAACACCCACAGCTCGTGTCTTTAAAATTCAAATGATACAACTACAAAGAGGAATAATCCGAACATCACGTGTCACGACTTATAAAAATCATCTAGACTTAAAACAAATTTAAACCAATATGCACGATTGCCTTCCTCGGAACAATTTCACGACATTTATTATGTTATTGAAAATATATCTTTCTTTTGTACAAATTACTGTCTCTTGAATATTCATCATTGTTTCTAAAGCATTCAATCTAACCTGCTACGCTATAGAAAAATAGATTTTATCTACAAAAAAGATATTAAAATTTCTATAAAGTATTCTACGACGTATTATTTATAGATGTTAGTTCGTTTATACTGTAAGTATCAACAATATCAGTTATCCAAATTATCATGGGTATCATATTATATCCAGGACATAATAACGAAAAGTAACAAATAAATAAATAAGCTTCAACTTTGTCAAAATAAAGCAATCATTTCGATACGTATGAAGACAGACAAAAACATTCTAGACTAGAAGTCGCCTACATAGATTAATTAAAAGTCGAATCACGTAAACCACGTAAATCATTTAGTAGGCAAACCATAGCCAGAGGCTTTGTTGTAATCTATGGGCCTTACAAGCATTCTTCAAACATCCTTTTGACAACTGTTGCAAGCACGCGTGAGATGGATATTGACTTAAAATTATCAAATGTTAGCTATATGTGAGGAAACCATAGCATGGTGGTAGGGCATTTTCTAATGATGCCCGCATAGGTAGGTACCGCCCTCAAGCTTGAAAACTTGTCGCCAAATACCAATAGGTGTGTTCCGGCATAATCACTTGAGAACCAGTACCTAGGGTTAGTGTGTTTGCCATCCTGGACCAAATCCTCACTCAACTTCAGATGAGATTGTGGCCAAAGCACTGAGCCGATATCGTATAAAAAAAATAATTTTTGAAGTGAAAACTTCTTTAGCGGCGTTGAGTGATTCTCGCTAGCGGACAAAACTTATAAATTCGCATTACCTATAGTATGATGTCAGCCGTCAACATGCTACAGTATGTCAAGTATAAGATAGCGTTTAAGTGCTTGGCGGTCAGAGATAAAAAATAAAATTTATACTCACGCAGCCTCTTGTATGTTTTTATTATAAACTAAATATATGAAAATATATATTATATGATTATTGCTCGAAGCGCCAATAGATGTAAAAACCAACTAAAATAGTATATGTTAGATTATTTTAATAATTTCAATTAACAAATTATGAAATTTGAACATTAAAAAACTGGTTTTACAAAGTTTCGACTTTTCATTTATTACGGTAGTCCCCATGGCTGCCTGGTTTTTTTAATCATAAGACAAACTCTGCCAGCAGTCTTACTTTATTATTTTTATACAATGTTTTTGGAAAATTATTGCAAAAAAAAAACATTCTGTTAGTAATTTTGTTTCTGGATTTAGTTTACAATTATTCTCATAAATTGATACATACCTATATATAACATATTAGAAAATAATCAGATAATGCTTCTATAATTCATTTAAGACTTTATATAGAACGGTTCTGTGGATTTTGACGAACTAGACACACAAATGAAGAGACAGATGGCTTTAATAATAGGTGTAATATGACAAAATGGTTAGGTAGTCTTTTTGGTAAAATATGTAACAATACTGTATGTTTATTTACATTGTTTAATAAATTAAATTTATTTGTAATACGTAAAAAAACTGTCACACTTTCACAGTAGATTAATAGTAAAATTTCTACTTACACATACTAGATTGATAAAACCTTAAACAACAGCCTGTATACTTTAGAAGAATAATGAACTGGGTCAAATATTAAACACCGATTTACATAATTGGGCAGGTAAAGTATCACAGTAAGCGTATGTTTGTTGAATTAAAAAACATCTACAGAAGTTCCTTGATTCTTAAATGTTATAGTATATGTATATAATTTATGCATTGTATTATGTGAACCTCTATGGTCCAGTACGGAGGTCGTCCGACGTCCCTCGCTGCGAAAACAATCTCATGTTACGGGCACGGTGGAGAATGCTAGGGTGGACACGCCATCAACCAATTAGTTGGGACATTGAATAATTTTTTATAACATAACATAATTTCTTGATCAATCTAAAACCATCCATGGCCATAGCGAATATAAAATAAAGTATACAGTTTTTTTAAATATATTACGAAAACATTAACTACCTATGACAATCCTTACATTATATAAAAGGCAATGCCTCTATATCCATTAATCAGCTTATTGCTCGAGAATCAACTAAACCGATTTATATAATTGTACGTTTAAACTTGATTGTCCAAATTTTGAAAATAACAGTGAAATAAATAAAAATAATCCCCACAAACGTACATTAACTAAACCATTGTATATTTAAAAAGTATATATTGTAGTGAATAATATGAGAAGAATAGACGAAATATTATACGCAAGTGGAACCGCGGGAACAGATAGTTATATAAAAACTAGCTTCAGCCACCTACATCGTACGCTTTGTCTTTTAGAAAAGGGGCCAAAGAGAAACAGTTTTATTTTAAGCCAATCGTAGAAGACAGAGATATGTCATCGAGAAATTATCACTGGGATTTAAAAAAAAAACACAAGTCACTAGTAGAGCATTTTGATGCATTTTTATATATTTAGCCTACTAAAGCCATGAATGTCGGATCAAAGTCCGTTAGGCCGGAGAAATTAGCAGACAAAAACACAAAGGTTTTATTTTATACTAAAATTCTTCATAGAATTTTACTGCATAGAAAAGAAATAATTTGTAATCTTTCCTTACTAATATACGTCGGTCAGTAAATTAACAAAATAGGTACCTATATGTTTTAAATAGAGTTTACTTTTCTCTTGAGTATTATACTTAAGAAATCGGAACGGTGTATGCGACTGTCCGAGAATGTAAGAGTTGTGTGGTCACGAATCGGGTGCGGTTTTACGACGAGGTGTAACCTTAGCCGGCGGTGGAACAATGGACGCGCACGCGCTTAGGTCGAGTGCCCGGGTCGAGGACGATTCCAGGCGCAGCCTTCCTCGGCCTTCACTACATCAAACTTACGTATTTAAACATTTATTTGAAAAGGATTGGCAGCAATGGTGACTGCTGACAGATATGAAAATTCAAAACGATGGAAAAACTGTTTTCTTTAATGTTTAAATTTTATAATTTGTTAATTGAAATTACTAACATAACCTAACATTAAATATATAGCATTTGTCTGGTTTTTACATCTATTGATGATTCGAGCAATACTTTATGTACATTGTCATAGTTTATTCATAATCAAAACATACGATAGTCTGCGTATGTATACATTTTATTATTTAAATTGTCTGAGCGCCAGCACTTAAACGGCATCCTACACTTGGCATACTGTAGCATGTTGACGGTTGACGTAATAGCATTGGTAGTGTGAATCTATAAGTTTTTCCCCTACCGGGAATCGCTCAGCGGCGCTAAATAAGTTTTCATTTCAAAAAGAAAAATCTTTTTAAATTAAAAAAAAAACAGACTCCAAAAGAATAAACTATAAAAATGCATTAAAAAGTCAATAAATAATTTACTTTATTAATCTTTATTACTTTATTAATTAACTGTTTCTTTTCTACTTTTTAAACACGTGTAAGTGTTTATAATATTCTAGGGTTTTTCTCAATTTCCCTGACCAGATCCTCACCTGGGAATGGAACCACATCGGAAGTAGCATTCTTCGATTTTAAAAAAATGCAAATCGGTCCACAAATGACGGAGAAATCGAGTAACAAACATACAAACAAAAACAGACGAATTGATAAGCTCCTCCTTTTTGAAGTTAGTTAAAAAAGAGTTGCAAGTCTTTCATAGCAATAATTAACCAGAAATATTAGTAACACAATAGTGCAGCTTACTTAATACTCAAGTATTTTGAATGGGGCCCATTTAGGTCGCCATCTACTTATTAATACTCGAGATGACAACTCGGAAATTGTTTCATTTATCACACGAAAGGCAAAGAATGACAAAAACGTTTAAGACAAAGTGGTCGCGACAGCATAACGCACGAAGCGCAGCGAAACCCGACCCGGTCCGGGTACGTTGAAAAATAACTCCGAGTAAAAATGCGACAAAGCCCCCATCTGAGCTGTCATCCTCTCATGATTGAAGCAAGGAAAGTTACATTCCATTCCCCGATGGCGGAGTGCGTAGTCAGAAAAATATCTCGGGTCACAATTAATGTCATGTCGTGTAGGTCTTTTTACTATTACGTCGGGATATAAATTTTACAGGCACTAAAATTTCGAAGTCACAAATCACAAGTCAAATTAAAAATTAGACCTCGTTATAAATTATTACCAATTATAAAAAGTTGAAATGTCATATTTTATCAATTATACACAGAATAACTAAATTATAACTAAAGATAATTCATGTTTGATTTTTATTAGGACTTAATGATTGTTTGTCCGAAACCCCCATGACGAGACTAAAGTACGTTCCTGTCGATAAAATACAAAGAACATATTTAATAAGCTAAAGAATTCCTGTCATACAGAACTCGTTTTATTTTTATAGTGAAAGATTTAAGGACAATGTCGCTACTGGCTTACGCTGTACCATGAGATTAGATAACGTGTTAAACGAGCCTTTGTGTTAACTACGGGGCATTTAAATTTGATTTTTTATAGTTATGGAACTTTTTATATGTCACATTACGAATGTTAAGCCCCGGTATGCGTTAAACTACAGTTATAATCTTATTTGGAATGAATGGCTTTTGTTCAATGTTGGTTTATTATTTTGTCGGTTAAAATTAATGTTGTTTTCACATTGACATGATTTTGTTTTTATTATGTTTTTGATGGTATACATCAATGTATTACGATAGAAAATTCATAGTATTTATGAGTAATCCAAAGAAGTATTATATCTAGTAATTTATAAATTCACTCTATTAACTCTTCTATTCACAGAAGATTCTAAGAAGTAATTATGTTACATGATATGGCTGTATAATATGAATCCTTTGCATTTGTGCGCAAGCGCATAAATATAACTGAACTGTTGACAGTCTATAAAAAACCTTTGTCCGCGCACCTATGACAGATGACGCCATTAATGCCAGTGTTCGTTCCTTAAACAAATCCATTTTTAAAGAGTTTGGACCGCGTCTATAATTATAATGTACCGTGAACGCATCAAGTCAAAAGAGTGTGGTAATGTAAAATAAGACGTATGGAATGTTGATAACACGGAATACCAACGTTTATATTCCGGGGTAGAGTATTTAAAAAGAAAAAAATAGTCATACTAAAAGAGCGAGGGTGTGTACGATGCTTTATGTACCGTCATCTCCGTGGAATTCCGAGAAGTGTGTACGCTTATACGCGTACCAGTTTTGTAACAATGGAAAAAACGAACTATGTCGAGATATCATCGAAAATGTATTTTGTTTGTATCTATTATATACCGAGAGAAATGTAATAGAATACAATTTATTTCTATTAAATTTTAAACTCTTTATTATTATATTTCTTTTTGTTTGTTATCGATGGCATGTCTTTGTGTAATTTCACTTAATAAAATACTGCAAATGACTTAACACGGTGCATTGATTGTATGATGTTATCGTAATTTAATATCAAGTACAATTAATAGGTACTCATTTTTTTTAACCAGTTTACGTGCGACGTTTTGACTTTAGTGAAGTTAATGCAGTGACAAACGAAATGTGTAAAAGAAAATGTCTCCTTAATAAAGTTTAACCACAGTATTTTTTTCTTTTTAGCAAACTAGATCGGTGCGGCTGGACAACATTCCTCACCCTTTGAAACAGATGCTTACATCGCCATAGCCCTGCAATTATTATAACAATTTCGTTCACATTTTCCCCTACAATTAGTCATAACAGCGCAACCGGCAATTTGTATACAGTAGCCAATGCCCCTCTCTCACGTACGTAATTATTATTTGAATTATTTTAAAACTCTCGTTGAGATGTAATAAGTACGTCATAAATGAATTTTTCGAAATCTTGTTTTATAGAAATGGGCGTATAATGAATATTAGAAAAAATCATTCAATGCAATAATATTTTTTAACTGATTATTATCTTTACGTAAGTCTGTTTGTCCATTAGTTGTTTTATATTTCGAGAATAATTTAAACAGATTTTCATGATTTTAAATTCACAAATATATCTCCGGTATGGTTTCTGTTATATATTTCGTTAACGTTTTAATTCGCAAATTAACTTTTTAGGATAAACAGTTAAAAATGAAATCAACAAACATTCACTATACGCGCTTTGTTTTAAATATTTTAACCTGATCATTGAACATTTAAAAGTAATAGTATAAGATAATGAAAAATGTGTAAAGAATAGATACTATTTTTATAATTATTAGGTCATTATGCGTTAAACACAGAACATAGATCACTCCTGGAATGCGATACTGTTTGTTTGTTTTCCCACATACTTTCTTCAGAGCACTGTGAATTATATTTTTATGTAAAAAAAACTGGGTGGATGACTTATGCTACATGCAACATTTATTATGTATATATCTAATTTTCGAATTTCGCATATCATAACAGTTCAACACTTTTAATTTCAATATAACCTGCAAAACGAACAGTTATAATATTAACTACATGGATCATGGAAAATTACATATTAAACATTTGTATGCCTAATATTAGAGAATCAACCACCTCTTCTCACAGTCTATGCGATTCTAAATCATTTTATCTACAAGTATTTCTAAGGTAACATTAATATTGATTTAGCACAAAACCGTACGCATTTACAAATATTTGTATGCCTATTTTAGTTGATCTGTGCAATGTTTATGCAATCTAAAGTTAAAATACGTTTATTAAAATATTGTAATACTGCAAATAATTGTAGCTAAATATAAACACGATATGATTTCAATTGATATCATAATTTTCTGCCATCTATCCCGTTCAAAACGTTCCATTTCAAAGTATTTAGACATTTTTATTAAAATCATTCTTTACAAAAAAAAAAGGAACGCCTACTCAAAAAACAACAGTGTGAAATAATAAAATGTAAAATTGTACATTAGGCACCAGTTAATATTCTGTTCCCAAAAGTCTTCACGGACCTCTCAAAATCAAATCTTTGCTACTGTTGTATTTTTTCTCAAACACACGAACGAACAACTATCTCATAGAGGATATTTTTTCTACCTTCCTGAAAATAAGATTCGTATCTTTGGTGGATGGCATTCGACAATAATCCAGCCGGAATGCAGCGCGAGCCGCGCGTGACCCCGCAATTCACGACCCGGGATAACTTACATATAGCTACATATATTTTTTATATTATTATCAAACCGTTTCATGCTACCCGTGTCTAGTTACGATTTGTAATTGTGCACGATATAAAAGAAAACAATTTTACATACTTTTTTTGTAACTAGTTTATGCTGTTGACCGGAAATGCCTTTACAGCTTCACCGAATTTTAGAGCGAGTGCTTAAGGCCTCTTAAGCGATTTTTTTTTATCAGTATGTCAAAGTATGAGTTTTGTTTAAATACTTTAGCCGAAAAATTTAACTACCACAAGGGCACCGAAGTGGTACGAACTTTGGGCAATTTAATGTACCCTAAAAGTTGTAATTATATTCTCATAACCCCACTATTTAATGAGGAAAACAAACATAACTAGAAGACTTTAAGTATCGTAGGGTTACGTATCGATTAGGATTGTATCGTCCCATAAGTAGAGGCATTTAGAGCCATCCTCGAATAAAAACATTTATAAGTATTTCTTAAAAAGTATTAATTTTTAATAAAAAATTACAAAAATAATATTTCTACATACCGGTAATAATATAATAATATTATAAATCCGAAGTATTTTAGTGGAATTTCGACAGCAATACGACATTCTTTCATATATTTGTCATCATTTACTCGTCGATCAAGTTATACAAAATTACTTCCACTGATACCAAGTTGTATTAAACATGTCACATTTTGTTGTATTTTATTAAGAATACTAAAGTAATTGTTATCCTATAATTGCTATTTTGTGAATGCATGTTTTAACTTTAAAAGTACATAGGTACATAAATGTATTTTCAAATATTCATAACCTTTAATATGAAAGGTATTTTATAGTTTACGTAGTGCACTGAACTTTTTTTATATTCTCTTTACAGTGATCCCCATTCTCCGCATTCTTAATGTATGACTGTGTATCTCACACGTGTTATAATGAATATACTAAGGCATTCAAACGGGATTTAAATGTCGAGAGCGATGCTTTTGTCATTTATATTAATTTGTGTAATACAAGCTATTCAGCTCGTTGCGGGGTAGGCAGGTATCGCTAAAACTCATGAGAAGCGATTGCGGTAATATAGTCGGATACTGCATCGATGAATATGACTTCAAATTCACCTATTTTGAACTTGAACTCTTGGAGAAGGAAAGCATTGTGATTAAATGGTGGTATGGTGCTAGGGTATATTCTACCAATATACATAATATCACACCTCTCTCCAAATTGGTTATGGTAGGCACAGAGGCTACATCCTTCCCACCTGCTACGACCTTGATATACGTCTTTCGCTTCTTCTACTTTCATGAGCGCTTTTTAACGCTAAACGCATTGGCATTTGGCCCACATAGTGATATAGTTATCAAACTATATTAAAACAGTAAAACAAATCATTTTTCGTAATGTAATCCTAATATTCAGTAGACTAATCGCATATTATACTTACAAAATACACTGCACTATAAGTCAAAAGTACGAGCGTCCGACATCACACTAGATGGCGCCGGTGAGTCGCTTAGTGTAAAGTCACTATAATTTATATTAATATATTACAAGTCTACATGAAATAACTCAGCAACTAAGCCACCGGCGCCACGGACACATTAAACATATAAATAATAATCGATATTGAATAAAATGCTACCTTAACATATGAGTCAGGAAAATAATCAACATTCCATTCATTAATCGGATTAAATTCTTCATAGATTATAATCAAATATTTTAATTTACTATTATAATATATTTAAGATCATAACATATATGATGCTTATAACGTACTCGTATAGGTGAATAGTAAAGTCGACTTATATAGTGGTAATTTTATGGATTTTATCCATTTTGAAAATCAAACGATTGTCTTTGACTGCTACATTTATAATCCTCACTTAGCAGAGATAAAGTTCAAGTTGCCAATAAACACGTTTTATAAGCGCTATGAAAAATTGAATTCATATTATGCATATTAGAAGTATCGTTTCCAACTGTTACTGGATCGCATTCATTACGATATGTGCATATTGAATAAAGCTGTCCAACTTATATATGGAACCCTTTTATCATTATTATGTCCCTCGGACCTAGCTTGTATACAATGACTTCTGTTCTTGAAAATCAATCACTACATTATAATTATCTCTTAAAATAAAAATGACTCTTTTTTTCATAAGTTATTAGGGCGATGTATACAAGTTCTTTAGGCTCAACTTCGTATTTTTTACTAGTGTTCCGACAAATTGGCAGGCCTATATGAAAATTCACCAAGGAATTGTTGTGAGAATCTTAGAACGAACATGAACTGTGATTTGCACAAAAATCAAACTATATCAAGTAAAGCGCGACCAAAATAACATAATACAGAGTCAAATACCATATGCAAGTTAATGAATTAAAAACAAGTAGTAAGATTTGTTGAATTTCTAAAGCATTTTTAAATAATAGCCAAAACGACCAAAACCTGTCTAGATAAGACATTTATAATTGAAATACTCGAGTTTTAAGCCTCAAATGGACAGACAGACAAACGAGAGACGTTACCTTTTATACCAAGAATTGGTTTATTTTTATGATAATTATTGCTTTCTTTGCCATAACTGTTAAAACGAAAGAAGACAAAGAATTCCAAAACTTTACGTCAACTTTAAATAGTATCCATAAAAATGTGAAACTTTAACCGAATGAAATAAAAGTATTTCTAGCTTTATACGAATATTCAAATAATATACGATTGAATATAATATTGTCCATCTTGTTTTATCAATATATTATTTTAACCAGTCTGGAGTACTTATCCCATACAGTAACAACTTTTCAGTTTCTGTAGGATTACACATCGTCTCGGAATTTATTGTAATTATTTGTCGATAATTCACGTTTTAATGTAATATTTATATCATATTACTAATGTGATTTATTGTTCAATTTATCGTATATTTAATACGCAACAAGCACATAATCTTTATATGATTTCCTACAGAAGAATGTGGAAAGGTCTCGTTCAATTAACAGACCATAGCTACTGTCTAGTAAGTTAATACCAGTATTAAATACTTCATTGGGTAATAAACAAATTATTTCTAATAAATTACCTTTTCGTATATTACCTATTATTCTTACCTATAAAACAAATGAGAAAGGTAATAAATAACAGGTTCCTAAAAGACTACCTACTGCACAAATAATTATTTGTTCAGTTCAATAAAAAAAAAACAACTAAGTCCTTCGAATTTGAGGAATTGGAATTTAAAAAAAAAGAATAAACCTATGCTATGTTTGTTACGTTTAGATATTGAAAAATAGCTAACAAAAAATTCTACTTTAATCCTACAGATTATCCCCTATTAATGTTATTACAGTATAATATTCATTTTGAAAATCTTTTTTTCAAATACTCTTGACCTTTTCCACGAAATCTGCCAAAGCAGTAAAGTACTTATAGAATTCAGAAATATTACTGTTATTTAATTGCTCTTTTAGTTTCTTACAAATTGGATTTATTTTAAACATATATATTGAATGAATTTGTGATATCGACAACTTAATATAATAATAATTTATGTAAGTACGAACATCACATAAATATTCAAGTAATACTTCTTCTGTTCAGAATTTGTGAAAATTCCTTGAAATACACGTCAGTAATACGAAGCTCTGACGTCAAATAGGTAACAAATCAATCATACATCACGTCAGTTCCACGCACATGTAATTTTATTATTTAATACTGTGATTGCGCGATTATCTATGGTATTGTTAGTATACTCCAAGGTTTATCAATATCTACGTTATTGTAATGTAGAGTACTATTGGAATTTATGTACAATTTCGTTACGCAATAATTAGTATACTATAGTTATCTAGTAATTTTACAGTTTCACTGTAAAGATATAATTTATGAATGTAATGTTTTCAAGATTTTATGATTTTTTTTTTTACACGTTTCAGACTCAGCGTTTTGACCACAATCTCACCTGATGTTAAGTGACGATGTGTTCCAGGATGGTAAACACACTAAACCTAGAGCTCCTGGTTTTTAAGTGATGCTGCCGGAACACATCTAATGGTATATCACGACATGTTTTCTACCTTAAGGTTGCTACCCCCAGGCGGGCATTATCTTAAAATGCCCTACTACCAAGCTATGGTTTCCTCACGATGGTTTTCTTTCACCGAAAGCTTAGGCTGATTTTAGAATTGGATCGCTGGATTTGAACACGCGTCTATTCTATTGACTCCGACTGCACTAACTACCAACTAAGCCATCATCACTTCAATTTCTTATTTTGTGATTTGTTTTGTTTTCATTGAAAACGGCATACATAATAAATTGTGAATTTACGTAATTCGGATTCTTAGAACTAATTCCACAGACTGTTTTTTTCGAAAATCGACCATAGTCATTATAAAGTAAAGAAAAAAATTAAAATTGTTTCCAAATATTTTATTGATAACACTAAAGCGGATCAGTAGCTACTAAACATAAAAAGAAATCAAAAATTTCATACAAATTATCTATTACTTGGATCATTCAACACGTTCGGTGGTCTTATGGAGAAGTGAATTTTGTTGTTATATATATAATTTATATATACAAGATAAAACTAGTCTAGATAAATAAATACTCTATCCGATATCTGACTTGTCAGGTTATTTGATGCCTATTTACGCGTATAAAACGTATAATCGTTCTATGAAATGTCTGAACTATAGTATTCTGTTCCGAACTGGATTAGGAAGAAACAGAAAAAGGCGATTAAATAAGTAGAAATTTGAAACAACTTTTGTATGCATCACGTAGATGCGCCTTATTTACCTATCTATCTATATACATAAAAGGAAAATGGGGGTCCTTTGACGCACCATCACCTAAAAATTATCGATTTCATCGACCCTTTCCCTTTTTTTTTCTTCAATTTATTCTTATGTATATTTTTTCGCTAATAAAAACAGAAGACTTATTTTTCTTCATTCATTTGTTTTTTTAGGTCCGCAGTGAAGAATTTATGAAACGCGGGCGTAGCCGCGGCCACTAGCTAGTATATACATAAAAATATATAAACGATAAAAACTTAATTTTAATATATTGCTTATTGAAATGAGATCAGACATTCCGGTCCGGTCACCGTGTTTTTTAATTACGTCAATGTTCCAATGTAAAAACATGACGTATGTTATGATAAATACTTTTTTAATGTTTACAAAAAAAGTAAAGAAAAAAATATAGTTGTATCTTCATCTTCTTTAATGACATTTATAGTATACTAACTGTATGCCCGCGGCTACGCCCGCGTTTACTATATGCTTCACTTCGTTTAATTTCTATACGGAACCCTAATTATTTTTAGTAGTAATATAAAGTAAAAATATTTCTCATAAATTCAGCCACTTGCCCGTAAAACCGTCCATTGAATCGGATTTTATTAAATTTTCATGAGTTTTAATTTTTTTTTTACGCGGACCCCTAATTAGTTTCGAAGATTAAAATTACGCTAAGTTACCCGGAGTAACTTCAACTATCTACCAATAAAAACTCCCGTCAAAATTCGTCCAGCCGTTCCGCACATTACCCGAAAAAACAGACAAGATTTTTAAAATTCTATTTTGCTATAGGTATCGAATATATATTCTTATCTATTTAAAAAAAAAAAAAAACAATTTGACTTTACAAACAGACACTCCAATTTTAGTTATTAGTATAGATGAATTTAATTATAAGCATAACATATTTATTTTTAATTATTATTATAGTATTATATACCTGTAATATAACTAAAGTTCATTTAAATAGTTTCCTATTTCAAAATTCGAATTTCATTTATTTACAGATTTTCACGCAATTTTTGTTTATGTATAAAACATTGTCGTTATTAAAAGGCAATTAAAATAAACAACGTTTTGCTTTATGAATAAAGAAACGACATTAAAAGTTTATTTTTCGACATAACAATTTCTTATAATAATATTACTAAGTCCATATTTTTATTATTTTAAAACTATTTGACACAACACTCGATGTCATAGCTGCCAGGTCGTTTAACCTAACCTAACTAGACAAACTTAGGGTGGAGTGCACGAAATCTCCGGTTATAGTAAAGTTTAAATTTAAACTTAATCTTTACTATACCTTTAACCATAGCAGTAGCAAAGTTTCGAGTGCACAACCCAACTTTTAGTAAGGGTTAAAGTTAAAAGGGTTGTCTGTTGAAAGATACATCAATCTCCTAATAAATATTAAGGAGAATATTTTATATATGGTAACATCGTTAAAAATGTCAAAAACAATATTGACAAATAGAAAATAAACGTGTTGTTATTGTTGTCAGTTTGGACTAAAACGAAAATTTTGGATATATTTCGTTATGGATCAAATTCTATTAACTGTATATGCCTTACATTTATTACTGTAATATATATCCTAATGAAAGACATTTTAATTATTATTGTTGCCGAGTACTATTACTTATTCATTCGTGATTATGTTTTAGGGATAAAATTAGTAGCTTTACAAAATCTGAAATATTAAGTCTTCAAACACTTATTGATAAACATAAAAACATTTTGCATTTTATTTTACATTATATGTAAAAAAAAATGATGGTATTAGCTTGAAACAAAAAGAGAAAACATCGCTAGAAGACAATTCCCACGAAATATCTTACAATAGAGACATATTTTTGTACAATATAAATAATAGGATCTCTTAAATATCGTTGGCAGATGACATGACAATCGAAATAAACTTGGTTTAAATTTTAAACGCCCAAATTTCGTGGTTTATGGTTACAGTTAAATTATGACGTAATTTAAGGTAAACTCGGATGGTGCAACACGTTTTTGCCTAACTGTAGATTTAACTACGGATTTGACTTTTGTCAAATATAAGCTTAGATGATGCACGCCAGCCTTAAAGATATAGAACTTCTATACATAATAATTTTTTTTTCCTTCGCTCAGTGTAATTCAAAATAAAAAGACTTTTTCGCGATATACAATGACTTGACATCACATGACTTGAATGACAATAACTCTTAATGATCTCCATATGAATTGTTTATTCATTCATAAATTTACGAATTAAAATTATACAAATCACAGAGAAATATAAATATTATATCTAATAGGCATACTTTGGAAAAGAAAATCAAGCATAATTAGTGAGTGGAAGTACATAACGATTTACTTGACATAATTATATAAGCCATGTAATATTATTTACAAGAGAACCTTGGTGTTCACGAATGACATGTTAACAGCATTTGTCGTTCTGTACAGATAATAATGACCGTAATCAACCATTTCCGAGAATGTGGTCAGAGCTATGCCGTGGCAATGGAGATGTAGGAATAGGTTCATACCTTCATAGGAAAACTCTCCATGTAATAAATAAAATCACGATTAAATTGATATATGAAATTCGAAAGTGGTCGATATTAGTAAGTTACGTAATAACATAATTAACGATAGCTTTATAGATAATTTTATATGTTCAGCTGAATACCATAATGGTTTCGACACACAGCAGGCGGCACACACAGCGCGATTTTATTATAGAAGAGGTCACGCTCGGCCAGCGTGCCCTCTATAGAAACATCGCGCTGACGTCCCGGTCCGCCCGCTGTGTGTTACAACCATAAGCACTCGGTGGTACAAAGACCAGTGAAGCTTCTAACACCTCTTAGTAGGTACAAACACTATAGTTAGTTTGAATAAAGCACCTGTCTAAAAATATGAAATAGAATACCTAGTGTCAAACTTCTACCGTTTTTTCTGATATTTTCATAATTAATAAAATATATAGTAAACTGCCCACTGATGAGAAGTCGTAAGGAATATAGCTGGCATGATAATGATAGATAAAGTAAGAAATCACCTTATCACCCTAAGGGAACGTTGTGATGTGGTAGAGGATGTAGTGACAAAGATGGAGAAACGAATGCTGAATTAGGTTGGAGATGTAGAGAGAGTGGATGAAAATACATTAAGGAAACAAATTTATAAGACGAATGTAACAGGGCAAGCTGGTAAGAGTCGTCCTAGGCGAACGTATCTCGACCAGATCGAGGACGTTCTGGAGAAAGGCCAGGCCAAAAATACCCGTAAAGCAAGAATGAAGATGTTTATGAAAGTAGAAGAAGCGAAAGACGTGTCAGGATCGTAGTAAAGTGGAAGGATGTGGGGATGTATGTATGTAAATTGACCAATACAAAAAACAATATCAACTCGATTTCTTTCTTTCTCCCTAGTTATTTTAAAATAGACTTTTACTAATTTTAAAGGAGTGATTTTATTTAAACAAATGATGTTTTTTCTTCGTTTGCATACTTAACAATCTTATAAAAACGCTAAAACTTAAACTAAAATATCCTTTCCACACATAATATAAATACTGCAAATTATACACCTATTAGAATTCGAAAATGTTGTTTTTTTTAATCAAACAGAATAACAAATGAAGGTTTGAAATATATTCATAATTGTTAAAAATACACCGGTGATTATGTAATACAATAATCAATATGTCAATTGTACCTAAAACAACCTTGCGTACTCCTCCACTTAATAAATAAATTAAATAAAAATAAAAACAAAATCTCTGTGGAAGCCCGGTCCCTCCCTATCATCTGTCCTGCCCGAGGTATCATATCTCGTCGACCTTCATTCCAGGAACCAGAATCTCGGGTCAGAAATAATAATCGCTCGCAACCAATAATTTTCTACCATCGCAATCAAAATAATACAGATTATATGAAATCCTTTTTTAGGGATCAACGTTATTGTTAAATAAACCTTCGTCAGTATACGTTTTATTTATAAACGTGTAAAGATCTGTTTTTCCGATGGCGTTCAAACAGCTGCTAGACGGATTGTATTAAGCATGGAATTAAATTGTATCGTGAAGTAGGGAGCAGAATCATTTAGTCATATATTTTACACTAAAAGCTTCAAGAATTATTTTATTTATACCATATAACTATGGACAATAGATTTTGTCGATATCATTTTACTTATCTATTTACCACCTCAATGATACCATACGAACAAAAATATTATATGTACCATTCACAATATGTATTACTTCTTAAATCAAATAAATTAATCTTTTTTTTTTTCAATATAATAATTATTATACGGAACTCATTATTTTAAACAACACCGCTTATAATAATATTGAAGAGTTATGATACTAAAATTGTACACCACACAACTACTCGTTAAGTTGCATATAAATTACAAAGGTGTAGGACAATTAAATATGTATTAATGTTGCTTAATCTTTTTTGAAGACTTGAAGTATATTTTTTGCATTCATAAAAAGAAAACAAAGTTTTCGATAATGCATAATTATGAAATGGTATTTTATTATATTTATTTACGTGTTGTATTTACATCATATAATATCATCATCATATTATACCATGAACTACGTGGGAGAAAGTCGTCCGTGTCGCACATAATAGTCTCTCTGTATAAGAAACAAATAATTAAGAATCAACTTCTACTACTTAATAAGTTTTAATCGAGCACTAACCTGGCGTTTACGCCAGTTTTCCATTGTTTACCTATTGTCTCATATTTATGGGTAATCGGCATATTAAGTAATTGTAAAAATTGCTTGTCTTGTTTTATTTAATGTTTTTTTTTTTTAAATTAGGGATCCCCGCGTAATATGCTAAAATATTTCCCAAAGTAGCGGAAAAAAACTTCATTTATCTTTCTATCTACCCGTATGAAACCGGGACGAGTCGCTAGTATTTAATATGGCTTTACGTCAATGTATTTTGTGTTGTTATGAACGACAAAAAATATGATGACAGTTAAAAAAAAAAATAATGACGCGCCACATTGTGGTGCATGACAAGATAAAGAGTAAATATGGTCATTGTTAGCGTAACATAAAACAAAGGTGACATCATAATGTCAACATTAGAGACGGAACGCACTCCGGAGTATCAAATTACTGAATATATCGTGTGTCGTAAAATTTTATGATGTTACTAGATAAACTTTGGGCCTACAATATTATCCTTCGTATAAAATTGTAGACTGAACAAATTCCATTCAAATTTTCATTAAAATATACACTTATTACAAAATCCGAATTCACTCCATTAACAAAAATGACGATGTGGTCAAAGATGTAAGTACACTAAGCCTAGATATAAGGAAGCGTTCAAGTATTACGTAGCGCATCTTTTGGAGATTTTTGACCCTCCACCTCCCCCCATGTAAGGCGTGGTAAAGTTTTTCTTTACCCCCACCCCTCCCTCCTAGAAAAACGTTACGTAACCACCACCAAGTGACCATTTTTATCTGAAAGTAACAATTATGTGGCGTAAAATACCGGAAAGTCCCTAATATACCTAGTTATATGTATATGTATATATATGTTTTAATCGCGTTAATAATATTTATTAACATTTGAAATGTCTTATTTTTAAAGCAAGAGATTTCTAATTTTTTTTCCTAATATTTTTTTACTGCTAATCATACATTTAATCACGTCGTTTTCCTGAATTGGCCCTGCCCTTAACACATTTTTGCTTTATCCGCCATTGTTCTTCACATGCATGAGACCAAAGTATAACAAAGCTATCCAAAGTGCGGTATTTTTTGTTACCTACTTTACTGGAGTGATGAGAAAAACTATCACATCCGTTGATAATTATTTTTTTTGCGTTACATTTGGAGTTAAAAAAAAAAATTATCAAAAATTATTCACTATCCTGTAAAGCCAGCAAGAAATTATGAAATTAAAAAACATTCAAAATTTGCGCGTGAAAAAATATCTACGCGACCGTTCTGAAAGGTTAAAACAATACGCAACGCGTTATTCAAACATCCCCTCCCGCACTTGTAACACATCGTAACGTTTTAGAAGACCCCAGAATTCGTTACGTAATACTTAAACGCCCCCTAATGCCTCTCAAGTGATGCTGCCTGAACACACCTATTGGTGCTAGGCGACAGGTTTTCAAACTTGAGGTTGGTAGCACGGGCACGGGTAGACGGGCATAATTAGATAATACTTCACCACCATGCTATGGCTTCCTCGAAATGTTTTTTATCTACATCAGGCTCATTACAGAATTAGATAGGTGGGTTCGAACGTACGTCCATCGACGCAGAATCCGATCGCACTACCAATTAAAAGTGTAATATTAATTCCACAAAACTACTGCAAAATAGTATCAACTAATAAAACTATAAAGGCTTTAAAATTACATTACAAATATACATTCACGTACAATTTAAGTCATAAGTTTTCTCTAAGACAAGCCTGTTACCTTATTCGATGCCATTACCTGTTTCACGGCAAGGAATGATGAGAATGCCCTTATAGTGATGTTGTTCCAAGTAGAAACGATATACTGTGATTGTTTATAATATAAGTAAGTTATTTTACAAATAATTTATATCCTAATAGTTGTGTGCCCGTCGGCTACGTTTCATATGTTCCTCACTGCGTTTTAATTTTTTTTATACGGAACCCTAATTATGTTTCTAAAATTTTATTAGTTCTAAGATAAAGTAAATATATTTCTCATAAATTGAAACACTTGCCAGTAAACTATGCATTGAATCGGATTATAGTCAATTTTTTTAAGGGTTTTAACTTTTTTTTTACGCTGTTATTATTTTCGAGTAAAGTAAAGTACACTAAGTTACGCGAAGTAACTTCAACTATCTACCAAAGAAAGTGTCCCGGCAAAATCATTCCGGAGAATACCCGAAAAAAACAGACAGACATACGGAATTTTTTTTCTCGTAAGTATCTAATTTTCACATGTATATTTATTGTTTGAAAATTCTCTCAGTTATTTAATCCAGCTTTTCATGGCGCCATTGAAGCGGATAACCTTACGGTATGCAGGACAGTGGCGCGAGCGGCCTGTGTTCGCGGAAATCATAGTCTTACACGGTCCTTTCCGCGAAATATTTTTGATTCTGCTACCTATTAGGTAGCTACACTGGCTTCGTAATGAGAAAATTCCTTTTGTTTTTGTTAAAACTAGAATATAAAGCGAGATTTAAAGATAAAGTAATTTCCTTAATAAAAATAACTACCATTTATTTGAAGCTTTATTTGAAAGAGGAAGAATTAACCGTTTCCGATTTTTTTTGTTACTGCCTACTCAATTATGGCTTTGAATCTTTGAAAAAAAAAGTGTTTTTAATAGTGAATTAATAATACACAGAATACATTTCTGAGCCTTAAATAATCATGACTTTATTTAAACAACCAACAGAATAATTTAGAAATAATCCTTTCGACTCGAACATTTATGATAAAATATTTTAGATGTAACAAACGCTTAAACTTAAACGCCATCTTATATTCGACAGGCTGTATGTGGCATGTCGATGAAGGCAATCATAAGTGACGCGTTCTATAAGTTTTCCCCTACCGAAAATCCTCCAACACGGCTAAAGAAAGTTTCACATCAAAAATGTAAATCGTTTATGAAAGGAGAAAAATGTACTTAACTGTTTTATCTCACCTATTTATATAATATACACTACCGACCCGCCCCAGCTTCGCATATAGGAATCACTAATCTGTACTAATAAATAAAATTGAAGTGTCTGTTTGTAATAACAAAATATTTCATTTCAATTTAATTTAAATGTATATACGATACCTATACTAAAATACAATTTTTAAAATGTTTGTCTGTCAGTTTGTTCCGGGCAATATACGATACGGCTGGCCTGATTTTGACGGGACTTTTTATAGATAGCTGAAGTTACTCCGCGTAACTTAGGATACTTTTGATTTTCGAAAATAATTAAGATTCCGCGTAAACAAATTAAAACTCATACAACATTGAATAAAATTCGATTCAATGCACAGTTTTATGGGCAAGTAGTGTTTGAATTTATGAAAAATATTTTTACTTCATCTGAGTGCTCAAAATTTTTTAGGAAAATAATTAGGGTTCCGTATACCTTTTCCCAACTCACTTGGGGTTAGCGCAGTATATTTTTTTCCTTCCATACGTTCCTATCAGCCGTCATCTCTTCATTTACTCCTTTCTCTTTTATATCCTTTTTTTACACTCCATCCACACTTTCTTTGGCCTTCCTCTACTTTTCCATCTATCCACATTCATATTCATTACTATTTTACCCACATGCTCATCCTCTCTTCTCATAAAATGTCCATACCACGACAAACGGGAACCTTTCAACTTTTCTACCACTGGCACAACTTTCAAACTCCCTATAATATATTCATTTTTCTTATTTTATCCATTCTTGTGACACCACACATCCATCTCAACATTCGCATCTCAGCTACATGCAGTCGCTTCTCGTCCATCTTCTTACTAGCCCAACATTCTGGTCCATACAATATGACAGGTCTTATGATGGACTTATATATCCTGCCCTTCACTTTAAGGGGCATCCTGGGGTCACAAATCACACCAGAGACCTGTCGCCATTTCATCCAACCTGAGTTGAGTCTTTGCCTTATTTCGCGGTTACACTGCACAATTAGGGTTCCGTATAAAAACAAATTAAAACGTAGTGAAGAACATATGAAACGCGGGCGCAGCTACGGACACACAGCTAGTTAAGGATATATAATCACTGATAATGTAAGCTACATTAGGTGAAATTGTTGAAATAGATTAATTACTTCTTGAGCTTATTCATAACAACCAAAAATAAATTACCCCTTGGTTGAGAAATAGTAAAAGAACATATCGCTAAAGATTGATTCATATACTTAAACTGTATTATATAACAGGAGAATCACTATATAAGATTCGTCGTTGACGACAAGATATTTTTTAAACAATAATTACAAAAGTGTATGTCTAGGTAGAAAATAGTTTTAATGTAAGTGACAGGTAAAAGTACAGATGATTTTATAAAATTGAAAGTAGACGCCGAGCGACGATCAAACAAGTTAGTTACCTCATAAAAATATTTGCACGTACAAATCATATCGCATATTATACGTCCCGCGACTACCTAAACTGGAATCTAAATATAACATACAACAGATATGATAGCAAAAAGTCTATGGAAAGTTAGCTCGCTGTTATTTCGTATAATTTACACTGAACAATAAATTAATTATAATCGTAGAGAGAAAATACGTATATACACTGTTAATTTTTTTTAACACAGCCATGAAAACAAGTTATTTAGACATCTGTATTATTTTATTAATCTTCAATGCTCCAACAAATAGGCGGACCTCCTGTTAAACCATTCTAATGGATTTGCTATGTAAATATCTTCAGTACACTTGTGCATAATAACCCAATTATATTATGTAAAACGACACCATATTTACATGAAGCCATATACTGCCACAATTAAGGAATTAAAAACAAGGACAACTCTACGTTAAAAACGAAAAATAACGCTAAGAAACATGAAATTAATTTAACTTGTGTATTTTGAGATTTAGATAGAGTTATTGATGAACACTATACGGCCTAAAAATACTAAAGACTGCAACAAACAAGGATGCTGGAGAATGTTACATAATTGTTGTTGCTATGTTTTTTTTTAAATTGCTAAGAACGTAAGAGATTCCGTCGGATGGCGTGACTGCGTAAGTAGATTCTGAGAAGAGGCACGTGAAATTTAAAGCTACCGAGAAATGCCGATATAGACCGCAATTTTGGAATTTAAATTACTATAGTCAACGGATAGAGCGGAAATAGCTGGCAGCTATTTTCGTGTAAATATTTCATAGGTAAGAATCGTTTTTGCTCGCTCGTGTTTTTAAATTTCTGTTGTTGTTAAGCATCCTGTTTTACGTTATTTTCTTTATATATTTACGATAACTCCTTATTGTATGTCGTCATAACAAGATTTTTCCAGAAATATCAACTAATACATGTTATCACTTTTAGCCTACTAACAATTACTTATCATGTAATTTTTTTTAATTTTCGCGTTCTATATTTAAATGCAATTATTAAAACTGGTATTACTTATCACTTTGCACACCAGAATTTCGACAAGAATCAATTAACGGTGAGGGTTCATTAAAATAATATTAAACTATAAAATTATTAGACCCATTAAAAATTCAGTGAATAGATCAATCGCATCAACTATATTACGTAGTTTTGAAACTTAAAAACCAAATTATTTTTTTATTGTTATAGCCATTGATAAAATACAATTTATTACAATCTATATTTAAGACAAACACTTTACTGCTGGATCTCTTTTCCGATATTATTATTCAAAATAATATACACAGCTTATTATAGCTATTAAATAGGTAACGTAGAAAGGTAACATTTAAGCCTGATAAAGCTGTAAGCATAAACATGAATGTGGGATGTGTAGGAGTCAACGGCGTGGTTATTTTTGGTGAAATAGGGATGAGGTACTGATAAATAAGCAATGTTTAATTTTTTACTTTTGTTGATTTTTTTTTCAAAATTATTCTAATGCCTGTGTTATCATAAGAGCTTTGCTAACTATTACTGACAAGAGGGCGACCCAAATGTTTTTCTTACGTGATACTTAAGCTATTGATAATAGAACTAGATGTAGTCTCTACATATCAGAATCGTAAAGTTAGCGTTAACATCAGACACTGTCTCTTAGGCATCTATGGTGTGCGTACAGTGGTTTTTTTTATAAACTAAATAAATAATACACTTGGTTTTATATAAAGGAATTATACCTACTGAATATTCATTTACTAGCGTGAATTCGGAACTATTAGTATTCACAATGTTTCCTACAATAATATCATGCGTATATAGGTTATAAATAATTATAAGCAATCTAAAACAGCTTCTATCTTTATTTACCTGATTTCGATCCTTAAATAATTTCAGTATGCTGATTGATCAATCCACACGTAGCAAAAAAAGACACTTAGGCGCGCAGATAATTTAATTCATCAACAGCTATACTCTCAGAGTCTCGGCACTAAGAGCCATACTCGATTCGAAACAATACAACAGTCCACTTATCTGATATCTCGCTATCAGGCAATCGCATTCCATTGTTATCTCTTGAAGAGCCCACTGTGCGCGCACTTAATGCGTCGAGTACATTAATTATAGATAACATACAGTTTCGTTTAAATTTAGCACTTTTTAATTATTAGTCGTGATCTTTAGTAATTGGTGTTCGTTATATTCAAAGAATTATCCTTACTTTTTTATTTAAGACAGAATATTACTATAATTTATTTATAGTCGTTGCTTTATAATAAATTATAGCATAGTTTTACTCATGTTAATACATAATTTATAATAACAGTGAACTGTTTAAATGCTCTACTTTTTTAAAAGTCTTAACAAGGATTATATAAATAATGTAAATACTAAAATCTATTTCCTATTGCTCTAAGCAGGTATAATATAAGAAATTCTGTTTGAGACGTACTGTCGATCGATATAGAATTGAAGTTGGTTAAATATTTGAAAATGAACTCCTTGGATACGACCACAATTCTACTCGAATTTCTTCGAAAAATAGATTACCAATAGAATATTTTTAATACCCTATGGATTTATAAATAAGAACAAATCACTGTGAATAGATGAATATGACTTAATTTTTAAACAATTTTTGCTCCCAGTTCTTACACCAACTATCGCCAAAATACTTTTATAGTGCGAGCCGGTAGAAATTTTAACCAAATCTGCAAGCTACATGACTTTGATGTATTCTCCACTAATTTAGTATCTGCTAGAAGACAGCTGAGCATGGACTTTTTTTTTTTGTTAATCATATCATCCTTTAATGTCTACTTTTAACTGTTTATTATCATTTTCTATTTTAAAATTTTGGCTAAAATAAGTCAGATATAACGTTGGGACTTTGTTCATATGTGCATTTTCTATAAAATTTATTATCTATTCGTGAAAATCTGTAATTGGCTAATCATTGTATGTTCTTAGTGCTATATCGTTTTATTGCTGTAGATTTTCCATATAAATAAATAAAAAATCTTAGAATATGTATAACAAATTAATAAATAAAATGTTCAAAATCCATACGTGAAAATTAAAACCAAGACAAAATCACGTATGTTCAAGAGCGAACGAATTCAGATATTTAGAGATAACGGTGTTCACACTCAATGCGAATGTATGCGGGACGTGAGCCGTTTGGCTAATCTTATCATAACCTACTATTTGCTAGGTAAAAGGAAAAGAACACGCATACTTTTCCTTGAAACGGTGGCAATGTTGGTCTTTAGATGAACTAAACTTTCAAGGGGCCTTTTATTTACCATGCCTTTGATTTATTTTCATATTTTTGAAATAAGTTCATATAATCTAACCTTTGTAAATAGTTTCTTATTTTTAATTTGTAGAAACTATGATTAGCATAAAATATTTGTTTTTTATTATCTCTAATAAATACTAATGGTTAAGTGACTGTCCTATTGGACAGCAAAAACCAAACAAATATACATAATGATAACTACTTAAAACACACAATTATAAATTGATTCATCGGGTTATAAATCAAATAAATGTCATTGTAGTTATGTGACAATAATGCCAATTTATAATCAAATATATACGTAGATAGATAAGTTGCAAAAATTTTGTATAAATTTAAATTTGTAGTGGAAACTGAATTTGAATTAACGTTTTAAATGGACCTTGATATTTAGCTCCACTTATGTCGGTATTTACTGTCACAATTAAGGTTGGCGCGTGTCCGAGACATTTCGTCGGAAGTATTAAGCTTACGTTATGTTGTCACATTCGTGCATATTTGTAGCAAATGGTTCAATTTTTGCATTAAACTTGAAATGACACATTTGAAACTAATTATTTGATTATATTATGTTAAATCAACTATGTAATTTGAAATTAATTATATCCTATGTTCTCAACGTGGGCGATAACACCCCATTGTGGGCTTGAGATTTTCGGAGGAGGCAGTAGAAGTCCAGAGAAAATTAGAAAGTATTGAAATAGAATAGAAAGGGGCGTGGGCAGATTAAAAATATAGTCTGTAAAAAAATAAAAAGGGAGACTTTAGAAAAAACCATAGTATCAAATTGGGCAGTGAGCAAAATGGGGTTAAGAAACTAAACTACGTCCATAAAAATATACATGAGTTTTTGATAATGCAAAAGATTATTCTCACACATATGTTTTGTTTGTTGTATTTAAAAGGTCTATTGCTAAGTTTCTTGCATTTCAGCAAATTGAACCTAGAGCTTAGAACCCTAGAGCATTAGAAACACATGATAGCCATGAAAACAGGTTTTCCACAATACCCCATTCAAATAATTACATTCAATTTATTGTACCAATAATGTATAGAGTAAACCTGTGTACTTTAAACGAAGTGATATAAATTGAAGTATTACAAAACATACTCTGATTTCAAATGGTAATAATGTATTAATTATTTTAAATAAATATTTCATGAAGCATGTAGATTTTCAGTTTTCGATTATGAATACCAACGTCGTGAAACTAAATAAAAAAAGTTATTTCAATTAAATTGTTAACGAGTTAACAAAACACTTAAAAATTTAATGTATTAAAACAAATAGGTAACGCAAGAATGCGGTGTGACCTATGGTCCGGCGATAGACAACACGCAGCCATCGACGATAACCTTCCCTCTTTACCAATTGACGTCAATTGATTGATAACAGTGGATCGAGTAAACAAAAAGATACATTAAATTGGTCAATTACGAGCCGAGAGGACCTGCGATCTAAGTTCCGCGAATTAATGTGACGTTATATCTAATGGTTATGACATTTTTTAGCCTGATATCTACTTGTTTCATTCAGGCTTTTCGATATTTTTATATATACTAGCGTTTTCATTGGTAAAGTTTTGTAAATTACTAACGCTGTAATAGTTTTTCTACGCAATGAGATTTTATACTGCCTTCAATATAATAGTTCTATACTTATTAATGAAGCATTTCTGTGACTTTTGACTGACATTTAAGTTTAAATTTTTAGTTTTCGTTTATTGAAGTTTATCAATTAAAAGATATAAATTAACATTGCAAAACTATTTACATACCTCTACATGACTTGTGTATAATCAAAATTGTTAATAATGTCAAACGTTTATTATTTTCTCATCTTTAATGTGTCGAATACCCATAAAAATAAGACAATAGGAAAACAATGGAAAGCTGGCGTAAACGCCAGGTAAGTGCTCAAGGGGTTAATAAAAGAAAAAAAAATTCTAACAATTAAAAAAAAAGACACCTTTTTTATAAAAAATAGAGAATAGAAAACCAAGAGGTAAATCAAATATTTGTTCAAATTAGTTTAAACACTAGAGGTTTTAGGTAACTAGTACAATGTTTGTTTTGACCTGCATGTCACGATCACGACCAATTAATACAGTAATAAAAAACTTCTAAAATATAACTGAATATATTAAAACTACCTATTCCACTTAGCTGCATTAATAAACAAGGTAATCTAACATTTATTAGTCATAATACTGCGAATAACAACATTCCAGCATCACTTATGTAATCAAAACGGGCGATTTCGTCAAAAAACGTGTAAACATGAGTGTCGCAAGTTGCCATATGCGATGTCGCCGGAAAGATACGCATACCATTATTATAACAAAATGTTGTTTTTTTTTTATATGAACGTCGTAATATTTTTATTATATTTATTTTGTTTTATTTCAAAGTACAAAATACATATCTGATTTGCCGATCGCGATAATTGCGATTCGTTTAGAATTACCGAAGTGAAATCTTTGGAATGTAACAGTACTTAATGAAACAGAATTCTAAAGCAATTTAATATTAATCTAATGACCTAGTTTTCATGAAAGCCAAGAAATGTACATAGAGGCCAAAATTTTATGTCAGTTTTCGAGTAATATTAAGTTATGGAGTTAATAATAATAGTAAGTTTCAATTACGATGAGAATGGCATGTTCTTGTTATCCCATAATTTTAAAAAAAGAAAGAGAATTTGTTATTCTCTGTTCGATCGATGAAGGTCGTATAATTTGAATTAAAAAAGGAAACCATGTTGTCAACATTATCCAAATTAAAATAATTTTCGTCAAATAATCTCAAAAGAGTACCTATACGCTTCGTAATTTGACAATACAATTTCCATACATTTTATTATTTTCACAATATCTAATTATCTACCAAAGCGCCATTTTAACACTTCAAATTCCAACATTAAACTAAATATTTACATGTCAAACGCGTGGTAATGTGCTAACCGGCCGGCCTTACTTCATAAGTTTGCGTGTGACCGACCGACTACGTGCCACAGGACGACGGTTATGTAAAATCTTGATGGCAAAATGGTTAAAACCATTATAATATGCTATACGATGTTCGCAAATTCGAAACGACAAATGAATTTATTTATATTCATTAAAATTAAATTAATAGTGATGCGATTGACTGAAAGAAGACGAAATTATTTAAATAAAACGCCATACACAAATGTTATCTAAATTACAATGATGAAGTGGGTTATATGTTTTTTTTTTTTTTAAATCGGTAATATTTCGTTATCATTGGGTAACAAAATCGTTGCAGTCATATTATATTCGTAGTATAGCAATTAAGACCTACTTTCCTTGAACCCTACAAAAGGATATTCATAGGCAGGAATTTATTATACAACTTATTTGAATTTATCGCTCTTGTCCTTTTTAAATAGATCCAAATCTTTCTAAAATTTAAATTTCGATTAAAAAATAAATAAAAATTACTTCTGTAAAATATATAAACAAATCATCATCTCCCTACCCTTTTCCCATTTTTATTTGGAGTCGGCGCAACATGTCTTCCTCTCTTCCATTCCTCTCTATTTGTTGTCATCTCCGCATTCACTCCTTTCCTAAGCATATCATCTTTCACACAGTCCATCCATCTTTTCTTTGGTCTTCCCCTCCCATGTAACCGTCCACATTCATATCCAATACCTTTCTTACAACATCCTCTTTCTCCCTGCGTATCACATGTCCATACCAGATCAAACGACGGTCTCTTAACTTGTCTGTTACTGGCGCCACTTTCACACTTCCTGTAACATACTCATTCCTAATCCTGTCCATTCTTGTTACCCCACACATCAACCTCAACATTCGCATCTCACCTGCATATAATCTTCTTTCGTTCGTCACCTTTATGGGGTAACATTCTGATCCATACAAGACAACAGGTCGTATTATGTTCTTGTAAATCTTCTTCTTTAATTTAAAGGGGATTTGCGGATCACACGAAGTAGCCGTACACCTGCCGCCATTTCATCCATGCTGCGTTAATTCTATGCTTTACCGCCCGGTCTATTTCGCCATTGCTTTGCAGGAATGAGGGAAATATATGAACAACTGTATTTAATAAAAAAACTATTAGATAGTATGATCATCTTAAAAAATGTAATCAATGTAGGTAATTTCAGTGATTAATTTATTCCACCTCTATATTATTCACATATCAGCTATGTTTATCATTACTAATGTATTTAAAAAAAAGTAGGAAGAAATGCTATCGCTAATTTTATATTCTTTTAATTGCTACATTTACTGACAAATATGAATAATGAGATATGGCGCTAGATAACGATGCCAAAATAGAGCTAATATTAAGTAATAGAATTCTCACGATTTTTATTAAATCCCTAATCCTTACAAAATCATACAGAGAATATATAGAAGTCTGCAAAACCCTGTGAATTAATTGTGTATTTTTTTCTTCGCCCTCGATGAGTGAACAATACAGTATTGTATATAAAAATCTAACCTCAGGGTAGTTAGTACATAACAAGAACGAGAGACGAGGCCGCAAAATCAGTCGTCACGGTTCACATGTCTCATGGCAAACGATATGATATCGAATTCCAATGTATGACTCAAATATACTCGGCAGACAAATTCTTATTAACGACATATTTCGCTAACAATCAGCCGGACTGCGCATGCGTCGCATTTAAAAACTCTCATTTCAAATTGGTAAATAATTGGTTATGATTTAGCAAATGTATTGGACTATTATTTTAGATCTTAATCACTTGTAATAAAATATAACGACGACCCATAATAGTAAGAATTTAATCGCTTATTTCCTTACTATAATAAATTTAAAAGAAGAAAAATCGAAGATGAAATAAAATAAAAACTAAGTTTAAAATGTATAAACAAAGCAAAAAAAGTAATATTTTTTCCAGTACACACTAACATCAAATGAGTATATATACATTTTTTATACACGGTATGGGCTCAGTGCTTTGACCACAATCTCACCTGATGTTAAGTGCGATGTGGTAAAGGGTGGTAAACACACTAAGCTTAGAGGTACTAGTTCTAAAATGATGCTGCCGGAACACATCTATTGGTATTTGGCGACACCTTGAGGGGTGGTAGCTACAAGGCGTACATTACTAGAAAATTCCCTACTAATAATAATAATACTAGACATTATTTTTATGACACATACTAGAGTATAGTGGTTTTGATAAAAAATGTGGACAAAAATTCATGAAGGCATTTCATACTATGATATTATGTCACAATAACACAGTTTTTCTCTGAACCTAATTCTTAAGTAAATACAGACGAAGTCGCGGACAGATGCTAGCATTAATATATTATCTCCTGAGTAATACACCCGGCCGTGAGATGTCAGTGAACCATCACTTACAATGTATCGGGCGTGGACAGATGTAAAGTACGTCACATCTGAATTGCATCCGATGAATGCATAAAACCGAGTTATTCAAGACCCGCACTCGTATGCCGGTGGCATATAAAAATCTCCCAGAGCAATAATAATCGAACGTGGTAACAGTATAGGGACTGTCTATTAATCACGTGAGAATCGAGCGGGAGGGAGTTTGGAAAAAGCATGAATTGTAAGGGGAGGATGCCTTGAGACAACACACCTGTATTTATTTTTTCGTTCACCGCTCAATGACTAAATCGAAAAGTAATACTTATTGACTCACCGTTGCCAGGGAACGATAGGCAAAGATAATATTCCGAATTGGATTGTATATTAAAAAATACACACTCACAAATTATTTAGGGTAAGTGGGGAGGGATAATCAAAAACCACACCACGTATCATTCGAAAGGGGTTTATAAAATTGCTAAAAACATCAAGTGAATAATTAAGGATCCCATAGACAAAGAGCAAAAAAATTCCATTGGAATTATTAAGTATTATTTAATGACTTAATTGTGTTGTAATTTAAAAATATCAACAAGCTGACCTACTTTTAATAAAATTCTAATTTTTCTAAGAAGTTGTAACATAGATGTACCGTATTTTATAAAAATAAAATCGGTAAAATACGGATAATGATCGATATAAAAGATTCAAATTTAAACCGAATTCGTGAACGTTTTACAATGAAAAACATAATTGCTTGTACATTAATTAAAATTTATCTTTTTTTAATTTGACAAAGTCAGACCTACTTCCATCACTTTTTTTTATATAAACCCCTTGGGCACCTTCCTGGCGTTTACGCCAGCTTTCCATTGTTTTTTCTATTGTCTTTCTATTGTTTTGTCTTTCTATTTTTATGGGTACTCGGACACATTAAACAACTTATGAATTGTATAAATCAGTGATATATATTTAAGTATTCGAACGTGCATCAACAAAAATATACGATTTGACATTCATTGATAATTATACATTAGTATAAATACCTATCTGCTCCCCGCGATTTTAGCTACGTAGTATCCTTGGATTTCAAACTATCTCCATACCAAATTTCATCCAAATCAGTCCAGTAGTTTTAAGTTTATTCGTTACATGCAAAAATACAATTTTTTTCTCTTTATATTATTATTAGTGTAGATAACTCTACAGAGTACTGTTTCAAATTCGGTATTCGGCTGTTTTACCGATCGTTCGTATTCGGCCAAATATTCGGTGAAGTAGTAGACCTAATCAGTGTTCAGTATTCTAAGCTATGTATAACTGATCATGATTAATAATTTATGTGGTTTGGCAAGTCTGAAGTGTCTTGTTTTTACGAGGTATTTAATTAAAGTATCACAAAAAAAATAGACTTTACAAATATAAAGTTACCAAAACAAAAGCACCCACGTGGCTAAGTTTTGCAATGTTTCGGAAGCTACTGTTTAATGCAATGATTATTTGAGGTAGCGGTCGGGAAGGTTCAACATCTTACCTTACGCACTTTCATTAAATAAAATACTTATTTCGTATGGGAATCAAATATGCTGAATATTCGTATTCAGAAAAAGCCCAAGTTCAGCCGATCTCTATTACATATACATAGATAGGTAGTAAAACTAAACAGACTACGAAAGCAAATATACTAACCTCGAGAGCTTCTTGCGCTGTATGCAAGTAGTCCCTTAGCATCGCTTCTTGAACGCTCAGCCATTCTAACCTCGGGTCTTCCAACTGTGTCACCTCTGCAACGAATATCACTTTATTAAATTTTCATTAAAAACATTTTCGTAAACCCTCGAAAGGGACTGAATCAAATGTATCTATTGGCTTACATAATTATTTGATGTCTACAGCTGAGGAGAGAAATAGTACTATGCGTACTCTATTGCGTAAGAACAAACAGATTTCACTAATCTGTGATAGAATATCAGCAATAACAACGTACACGCGTATCGAATCCAATGTTTATTTGAAAGATACACGTTTTAAATCAAATAAATACTCCTCTATAAAAAAAATCCGCACACCTTCCAGGAGTAGTAAATGACGCTGTGAAAATACTAAAACAATATTTAAAGTGAAATATACAAACTTTAAAAGTTCTGAACCTATTTTATAAAAAGATGAATAATTGTGAATTGCAAATCAAATGCTCTTGTGTATAAGGGTTACATTTTTTTGTATTCTGTCATTGGTCACGTAAACTGTAAAATACGTCAGTTCCTCTGCAAGTAAACGAATTTGATTTAAAAATTAACGAACAGTGCACCGAATTGCCTTTTCCCCTTTAACACCAATCAACGCTATTCGCACTAACTGTTGCGAGCAGTGTTACCAACCCTACTGATTAAACAGTAGATTTGCTGTTTTCATATTGAGGCCCCTGTTCTCTGTTTCATTTCTAATTGTTACTGTTTTTCAATTAGCGTTCAGCGCCACCTATTAAACTATGTAAATATTTTTTGATAACCCTGTGTAATAAAACGTACTAGACACTAGATGATTTGATAACAACCACTAAAGGAGCTTTACACACTAAATCCGAAAAAAACAGATTGCTACATACAGCCACAGAAAGGCGCATGAAGCAATTTCACAAAAATATCATTTTAAAAAGGAAAATGAGTGAAAATACTGAAGATGGGGGTAATTGAGGTTAAGAGTGGAAAATAATTTTACTTTGATTTTTGTTTTTTATTATGCTTTGTGATCAATATTATAATATAACAATGTGAGTCCTGGTAACGAATAAAAGTAGGTGATTGTTTTAATTATATGAGGAAAGTGTGAAATCTGCCTTTTTTACTTTAAGTACTGTTTTTTTTTTTATTGGTGAGCTATTGTTTTATTAGTTTCTAGGAGTTGGCAACACTGGTCGCGAGGTTAAAAAACCATCAAGCGACAGGAACATAATAATAGACATCGCACCGGGTGCATACCGCAGTCACTCGCGCACTGCGTGACTGCTAAAGTGCGCAAGCGATCTTTCAATTATCATCGTCAATTCTGGAGCAGGCAAGGCCGGAATGATTGCTTCCATACCGAAGATTGCACTAGCTTTATTAGTTTTAAAATTTCACACATTCTTTAAAAATATGCCGATATTAAAAAAAAAACATGTATTACGTGATTCCTAATTTTTCCAATAAGTGAAACTGCTCGCAAAAGAAAACTAAAATAATCAAATTAGTTCACAAATGATTTTATGATATTTATAAGATTTTTATTAATAAAATAATCTTATATCATTTTACTCAGAATTTTAGTATCATCACCACAAGAATGTAATAAAATTCTATGCGTTAATTCGTTTAAATATGTAGTTTACATAAATTTATTAATAACGTTAATTCCAATGTAATAATAGTATAAAATATTAGGCAATATCAACGACTTCAAACATTGTATAAAATGGTTATGTAGTTTGACTTTATTATGAACTAGCTATGAGCCCGCCCGCAGCTGCGCTCTCGTTTTAATTTTTTTATTCGATACCCTAATTATTTTCCTTATTTTTTTTCGGTACTAAGATAAAGTAAAACTATTTCTCACAGATTCAAACACTTGCAAGTGAAACTGTGCATTTAAACTGGTTATATTCGAAATTCATGAGTTTTAATTTTTTTAGGCGGATCCGTAACTATTTTCGAAAAACAAAAGTATCCTAAGTCACTTCAGCCCTGTAACAAAAAAGTCCCGTCAAAATCGGTTCAGCCGTTCCGGAGATTACCCGATATTAACAAACAGACATACAGAATCGATTTTTTTTAAATTGTATTTTCGGTATAGGTATCATTCAAATGTATTTAGTAAAAAAATGTTATTTTCACATTTCAAACAGACACTTAAATTTTATATATTAGTATAAATGTATAAAGCACGTAACACATATAAAACCTCTTCAAAATAACCGCACAGCAACGTAGATATATAAAATAACATTAACACACCACCAACGAGTCATACAAAGTACACGTAAACTAATTGTTTATTCAAAGGGAGGTCCTAAAAAGCTACAATAAACAACAATCAGAATACAACGTCACGTTACGTCATAAACAGGTGGAGGGCGTGACAGTCCTCGTAGTAATAAAAATTGACCACACGCAATCCGTTTGGTATGCAACAAGTTCAACGATCACCGTTGATGACATAAGCAAAATGGTGTACAATAATCAAAAACTACAAGTCAAAACAGATGTTTCAAGCTCTGTAAAGTTTTGAACAAAACGGGTCTAATTTTCGTTTTAGTCTACCGCCTATAAAGTGGTCTACCATTAATATTTTAGTGACCACAAGTTTTAAAAACTATTGTCAAAACAGCTATAATGTTGAGACAACGGTAATTGAGTTTCAATATTTATTCACTACCTGTGTGCCCGCGGCTACGCCCGTGTTTCGTATATTTTTCATTACGTAATTTAATGCTTTTAATTTTTTTTTTATACGGGACCCTAATTATTTTCCTATGCTATGCTACTTACATTAAGCAAAGATACTTTTCACAAATTCAAATACCTGCCAGTAAAACTGTGCATTGAATCGGATTTTATTCTATTTTTTTTAGTTTTAAGTTATTTACGCGGACCCCTTATTATTTTCGAAAAAATTAAGTTACGCCGCGGAGTACCTTCAGCTATCTAACAAAAAAAACACTGTCCAAATCGGTCAAGCCGTTCCGGACATTAGCCGGAATAATCAGACAGACAAAAATATTAAACATTTCATTTTTGGTATACGTTAATATTTGATATAAAAATAGGTCTTGTAAGGAACCATTCTTTTTTAAATCTAATTAGTTATTATAAAAATTCGTTAAAAATATGCATTAAAATATGTATTAGATGAAAAAAAATAAACAACAAAAAAAAAATTCTCTAAGAGTCTCTTATATTGAATGTTAAGTGTTATTACTACTACCTAATCACTATGTAAAAAAAAAAAAAAAAAAACAAATACTCGTACATAACAAAACGTTGGTTTTGTTCCATACAAACAGAAATCAAAATGGCATTAACAAAGAACAGCAAAACACACATTTACGTTTATTCGAAAAGCTTTAGTAATATCATAGTTTATTTATTTCATATAAATATGTACCATAATATACAAATAGAAACGAAATTGCTTGCTAACACAAATGAATACTCGCGTGGATATTAAAATAAATATCCAACAATGTATGTATGTTTGCTGGCCGTTGCGAAATGAAATCCAGTCTGTGCGAAGATTATAAATATTGTAAGGCGTATTCTATACGCTGTAAAATAAGTACGCGTATGGGGAGATCGCATTCCTTGATAAAAAAAACAAACGTTGATGTTGTACGCTAAATATTATGCAAAATGGATACGGCGTATTAAATATCTCAAAAGATATTCACCGTAAATGTCCATAGCGTTTGCCCAGTTTAATTACACGAGATATGTAAACCCGATGCACGCATGTTTTCAATAGCATCATAACTAGAGATCGTTTTAGCAGAATATTCGTTTAAATTATTCGCGGTAACTAGTGCATTTTATAAAACTTCTATCGGATAATGACTTCACTGTATGATTTTATACCTCTGTGTTAACTATCTATACTAATGAATAAAATTGTAGTGTCTGTTTGTAATATCAAAGCTTTTTACTGAATATATATGAATGTACGTTCGATGCCTATATCAAAAACACAATTTTTAAAGTTTTAGTCACTTTGTTCCCGGCTTTTTTGGCAAATAGCAGAAGTTACTCCGCTTAGGCTGATATTATTTTTCGAAAATAATTAGTTTCGCGTAAAAAAATTAAATTGGGAATAGAATTCGTTTGAATGGACAAGTTTTACTGGCAGGTGTTTGATTTTGTGAGATATATCTCTGCATCCTCTAAGTACACAAAAAAAAAAATAGGATAATAATATTTGGGTTTCCGTGTAAACGATTCAAAGGACAGCAAAATCAAAACATTATTTTCCAATGATTATTAATAAAAACTATATTACGCAATATATGAAACGCGGGCAGAGAGAGCCGCGGGCACACAGTTAGTTAAGAAATAAGATTAAACCGAATGAATGAACAACCTATTTCCAAGATCGCTAAAGTAGATAAGACCAAGCGAAATGTTTATTACCATCCCTTATACTCCGCCCTACGATATAATATGAACAGGAAAAAAAACAACAAAATACAGATTACAGTAATTCTCCTGTAATAATTTCTTGTTGGCAAAAAACATTGTCTATGTTTTGTTTTAAGTTCTATTAAATTAATTTCTCGTTACATGCGTAACCAGTTTACAGCAGAGACTTTGTTAATTAAAATAGGTATCATTAAGGTAACACCGTATGAAAAATGACAATTTACTTGTTTTTTATATACTTTATAATATATTTCTTACTACTATTTTTGGTTTAATATCGTTATTAAAATTGATGATGGTATTGTAAATTTGATATATTCAATTTACTCCATAACAAATGAATATCTAATTTATTTTATTAACTTATACTGGACACTTTCCTGATTTACTATTTTAGGCCTTCACTATTATGATAATTTTTTACGTACTTTGTGTGAATCATATTATTAATAAGTAACTCTAAATTTTACAATACTCTGTTCTGAAATTTCCTTTTATTTACATACAAATTTTATTGTTTTTTTTATATATTAACATTAACTATAGAGTGGTCGTGTTTTCATTTTGTGATTTTTATGTGTAAACATTTTTATTGGGATTCAACCTTTTTTTGTCGGGGGGAAATGCATGTCGGGGGGAAATGCATAGTCAGGGGAAAATGCATGTCGGGGGGAATGCATATTAGGATTCAACCTAGCTAATAAGATTGTTACTTCATTAATCTCCTGTTTGTTATGCGAAATTAAATAAATAAATAAATCTAATTTTACACGAAACTCTAAACAATTCTGCAAATCTATAGACTCAATACCTTATCATATATATTCTAAATATATGACACATTTAATACACGTTTTTACTCTTGACCTTATCTACAGACAAAACTGGGTAGATACAATTTTTATATACTTAAATATAACGCTGTAAAGAATTATCTATACTAATAAATAAAAATGAAGTGTCTGTTTGTAATGTCAAAATAAAAAAAAAACTAAATATATATGAATGTTTATATGACACCTATACCAAAATTACAATTTTTAAAACTTGTTTGTCTCTTTTTCCAGCTAATCCCAGAACAGCTAGACCGATTTTTTTTGGTAGCTATAGCTGAACTCACTTCGCGTAACTTCATAGTAATAATTATAATTATTCGATAATAATATAAATAAATAATTAGTGTTCCGCATAAATATTATAATTGAAACATAAAATTGTGAATAAAATCCGATTCAATGCAGAGTTTTACTGGCAGGTGTTTCAATTTGTGTGAAATATCTTTGCTTTCTGTTAGTACCAAAAATCATTTAAAAAAATTATTAGGGTTTCGTGAAAAAAAATGAATACTCATGAAATTGTGAACAAAATACGATTCAATGGATATCACCATCAAAACATTACTTTCTAGAGATTATTTGAAAAAAAAACTACATTACCCAGCGAAGAATATATGAAACGCGGGCGGAGCCGCGGGCACGCAGCTAGTTTATAATATAAAGTAAAATAAAAATATTTATTTTATATTTGCTTACCACAAAATAAAGCCGTTCCAAATTGATAAACAAATTAATCAAGAGTAACTATTAATTTACAAGCTATTATTTATAGCGTATCGAACATTACCTACTAATAATGATGATATCATTATGTTTAATAATAAACATGTTTGATATTTAGTTCTAAATTTATAAATACCCAAATTGAATAATGGATCACTTCATTTTTTCTTATAACTGTAAAAGCTGATAGTTCGTTTAACTATATCTTAATTTTATCACAGCGATATATAGTTATATATTTTATTTAGATACGAATAGAAACCAAAAGGATTATCACAAATAGAAAAAAAAATACACAACACCAACTTAGAAAAATTTGACAGCACCAGTCAATGAGTAAATTAATGGTAATTTCAAAACAAACATCCTCATCACATAGAGAATTCATGTTAAAGAATAAAATAAAGAAGCCTGTGTCTATACAAGAAAAAAATGCACTCCTACTGTGTATAAACGTTACCTACGTCCGAGTTTGCTGAAACAATTTTCAATTTTGATGTTTTTATGATAAATATTTACGGAATTTCAATTGATAAATTCCAGCGTATTATTTAGAACGTTACATTTCAATTCATATTTGGTTATTATGAATAAATAACATATGTGAAATAGTTATCTATACACAACCCAAAGTCCATTTTGTATTATACTAAAGTTTAATAACCGTTTAGTAACTAACGTTTAGTAACTAAATAATAGCGAGCCTTCGCGACTTCGTCTACGTATTTTATGTAGGATTACCCGATTTAGTTTTGATTTTCAGAACCATTCAGTTACCACTACGAATCAGTAAGGACACACGCTTCCGGTACACGAAATTTCATTCAAATATATGTTTTTCTTTAAATATATTTCTTAAATTTCTAAAAATGATATTAATTATTCTTATGTATTATTGTTTATACATGAAAATAAATCAAAAGTTTAGGATCATAAAACCATATTATTACTACACTTGACATGATAATATTAATAAACATTGATATTTTTGTTTCATATATGATATACATGATGCATTCATGTCTGATAACATTAATCTGGCTATATTTGACTTATCCTGATGAATACTAAGGTTGAGACATCTTCTTCTCACTAAATTCGAAACCAACTGTGGCCCAGTGGCATTCGAGTAAATAAAAAAATGTATTCATTACATTATCTCACTAGGTGGTCAAAATACAACCATAATCATAATTAAAAATATGGGGGAAAATTGTTGCCATTTTTTTAAATAAATTATAAAGGGCATCAATAGCTATTTAATAAATAAATGTTTATAATTTCTTTAAAAAATATCTATCTGATATTTAAAGGTTCACGAGTTATAAATGACAACAGACAGAGATATGCAATGTTAACAATGGCGCTTATAATTAATAATATCTTACACTAACACTTTCAGAGATTAAATACCAAACTTAACAAGCCCCAGTATCGCAGAATCAACAGACGTAAACACTATGGTAAATCAGCATATAAACAAGTGCATTTGCATATAATTATGTTACGGTTGGAAAGATAATGTGCGGCCTTCTGTGGTGTTAAAGAAATATTTTACATAATTACTTGTCGGGTTCAAACTGCAAATATAATATGTTAAATAAATATTATATGATACGAAAATATTCTTAGTATTTACATATCGAGAGATGTTATTTGGTTTATTAACACATTATGTCATCATAACACTTAATAAAGAATAAGAAACAACCACCAAAATAATATAAACGGACATAAATTAATTATTTATTCTTCCAGAATCTAGATATAGAAGAACGAATATTAACGTTATGAATAATATTTTTATGTCTGTTCATATTTACAGGGGCTGCTTAATATTCAATTAGTCATTTTCTTTTTTATACCACATAAATAAACATTTTTTTTGTTATCAGCATAATAGGTATTTTTCTTATTTTAACTGTGATCGATTTTTTTTGTAAATATTATATGACTGCCTCGGTGAAGCAGTCGTATTACGGTACGACTGTCATTCTGAGATCTCGGGTTCGATCCCCGGGTCGGGTCAAGTGATATTGGGTTTTTCTACTCAGTATCATCCCGGAGTCTGAAATTTGTGCCTGATATGGCGACAGGCTCGCCCCCTGTCACATCTGGGACGGCACTAAGATCCTCGTAATGTGGCATATGTATCGTATATACATTCATATCTTGATTTTGACATTACAAACAGACACTTCAATTTTATTTATTAGTATAGAGTATGCCAATGATGACGTAATCGTGGGTAGGAGAGCGGAGTCGAAAATTGTAAATAATATTAGTAAATCATTGTTGACTAATAATTCTTAACCGATTAATCACTAACCTGGCGTTTACGCCAGCTTCCAATTGTTTCCTATTGTCAAAGCTTTATTGGTATTTGAGCGATTAAATATTAAAAATGAAACTTAATTATGAGACACATTTGTAATCCAAATAGCCTATACGAATAAATAATTTTCATAAATTAAACTCACTTCCCAGAATTAAATAATGTTCCGGATATCTTATCCGCAATGATAAAAAAACATACAAGAATTTTAAATAGAATATACTTAATTATTTTAATTAGTAATTTATAGTCATATTAAACATTTACCTAAGATATTTAAGTTCGGATATATTGCTTACGTTAGTTTACTTGTGTATTTTATTTTAATAGAAATTCTTTATAATTCAATAAATTGAGTATTTTTATTAATTTTCTATATAATTGGTAAAAACGATCCTTTAAAAAATAAAAAAAAAATTTGTTTCACTTTGTATAAACACACGCTATGATTCACAATTGCCTCGGAACATCTAGAGACTATTTACTAATAGGTTTATGTTTTTGTAAGTTGTTGTGTGCCATATTTATTATAGGTGGCTTACCTCTTTACAGTGAAAAGTTTCCAAGGGTCACATTCAGAGCATTCTCTACCAATTTATACTATTCCTAAGAGCCTAGTTCGTTTAGCCATATTGTTGTAATTTTATAGTATTCTGGAACAAATTTATTCCAAAGAGCTTATCAACTCAGCTTACAGAAAACAATAAAGGATGTAAATTTCAATCACTATGCAGTTATAGCATATTATATAAATAATATATTTTCGCTGCAAGAATATAAATTATTTGCAAAATAACTTACTTATACCAGAAACAATCACAGTATATCGTTTCTACTTGGAACAACATAACTAGAAGGGCATTCTCATCATTAGGTAATTTATATGCATCCATGAGATTCTGCTTAACATTTGCTATTCCTTGCCGTGAAACAGGTAATGCCATCGAATAAGGTAACAGGCTTGTCTTAGAGAAAACTTATTACTTAAATGTATGTGAATTTGTTATGTAATTTTAAACCTTTATAATTTTATTAGTTTATACTATTTTGTAGTAGCCATGTGAAATTAATATCAACGATGCTGGCTCAGTTGGTACTGTAGTAAGATTATGTGTTGATGGATTTAGGTACGAACTCACCTATTCCCTTATATGATGAGCATGATGTTTCGGTGAAGGAAAACATAATGTGTAATCCACAGCATGATGGTAAGGCATTTCCTATTAATGCCCACCTGAGTAGCTATCACCCTATCAGCAACTGCCAATAGGTATGTTCTGGCAACATCATTGGAGAGCCTAGTGGCTTAGTGTGCTTATCATCTTCTATCACATCATGTCTTATCATCGGATGAGGTTGTGGTCAAAGCCTTTAGACTAATATAAATGTATCTATAGGGGCACGTCATGTCATGAAGTAAATAAGCCGAAAGGCTTGCATCCATCTTTCGCTTTTTCGCGTTCATTAATCACTCCATAACTCGCGGCGGTTTTAACTGATTTTTACCTTTATCTGACTTCGTCTTTTACATCTTTTGTCTTTCGATAATCACTCAAAAGCGCTACGTGTCGCTACTAACGAAGCATATCTATAAACATAACTTCAGTAACGTTCTTTTATAGATCAATGCGTGTCTGGACATTCATATTGCTTTAATGTAGGTAATTATCAATTGTTTTTATTTGAAACCACGCCTCAATGGAACCACAAATAACAGATAAGGATAAATCGAGACCTTTATAAAATCCATAAAGCTAGGACACAGATAACACAATAGAATGATGAGTAATAAAGGAAAAGCAGTGTCCGAAGCTGACACGACCGACACGTAGAGTCATAAAATTCAATAGATAAGAAATAAGAAATGGCACAATTATCTCGCATCAGGCTTTACACAGAAAAGAACATAAAATTTAACAAGCCGTAACTAAAGGTTTGAAAAGTGTTCCAACAGTAAGCCGTGGGTGGTCCGTCAGGAAAAAAAAAAAAAGAAAGAAATATAAACAAGAAAACGGCGGAAAAGCTCTAGGTGTTCTCATAAATAATGCATCGGAATTCGAATGCGTGGTGTGCGAAAACAGTGTTCCTTTTGCTGCAAGTACGCACCGTTACTGTGGTGTCCGCGTCAAGAAGATAAATAGGCACATTTGAACACGCCAAATATAAAATGTATTTTAGTAAATAAAAAATAACACTATATATTTATAGAGATAATACCAAAAAGATCATTGAATTTAACTTGTTTATTATCTAAACACGGTATTTACATTTTTTTAAATTCATGAATATTTTTTTATCATTACGTTAAAATTTGATATAAAACAGTTTTATTGTAAAATTAGAATCATATAGTCTCAGTTCGTCAAGATATCAATACCAAATGTAAAGAAAATTATTTAATTAAATTTAACAAAACCATATTGTACGTAATATTTTTTATCGCATTTGTAATACAAAATGGAATTGAATCCCATCTAAATAAGATAGTCCCTGTATATCGTTCTCTAATCAATTCAGCACTACTACACAAAGTTTCATTTGCGTAAATAACCGATACGTAAGCATTCCGTTCATAACACGACTTAATTAGTTATTCGACAGGCAATATGCTCGGGAATCTATGAACCTCACGACTGTGTATTGTGATGGGAATAATATCAAATATATGATTATAATTTGAAATGAAAATGTAAAGATGTGCATGTAATAATAAGCTCACGTGCGATGACTTACATTAAAACTATACTTGAAGAAAAAAATTGAAACGAAATAATGTAATGTAATAGATAATTTTATCCGTGTTAGATTTAGTTATTCCGAATATTATCTGCTCATTTCTACGGGTTTATTTAAAAGTGCTAATCCATGCGCCTCGCATATTTCATTTATACGCATAAATTGTCCACTTTTATCCGTCTACGAAATATAAAAACTGAAACGAGTCTTTGTTTACAATTGTATTATATTACAAAACTGTATTGTTATCAAAGAATAATTTAAGGTTTATTATCTGAACTTGGCTACCTAAAAACTTGAACTAAAAATATAGTACAAAGTAATTTTTTCACAAATAAACTAATAAAACATAGTACTCCCAAACAACCGGTATATTTAGCATATATTTAATTACAAACAAATATCTTATTAATAAATACTTTTGTTAATAATCAGTCTGATATTTTAAATACCAAAATTCTAAACAAAGACTCTTTTCAGTTTTCATGGATGGATAAAAGTGGACAATTTATACGTATAAATGAAATATGCGAGGCGCATGGATTAACACCTTTAAGTAAATATTAAAAATTCTAGACTGTCAATTTAATCAAAATATACTTTAGACAGTTTAGGCCTTAAGAAAGTACTTATGAACGTCAAAAGCATTACCAGTTTCGGAAAATAACCCAGCCGAGAAGAACCGACAAGCAACTTGAACATTTTTTTTTTGTTTGTGTAAATGTTTTTTAATAAACATTTTAGCGTATACACATATAGGTGTCACTTTCGGATATAACCATCATTCATATTATTGATTCACCCTATAAAAAAACCCTTTGAAATTAAATCTGCTTGACACGGTGCCTGAAATTATTGTCTGGCAGATCGGTAATGTGATTTGGAACTATAATGTAGAATTGAACATTATTACATTTTCTGAGTCTACTGCATGGAACGGCTAATTCGTGCTTTTTTTAGATTTATCTCATCGATTCTTCTCTGCAAAGCACCATGCGCAAATAGGCTATCACCTCTAGAGCTCAATAGGCGCGTCATGTAGAATACAGTTCAATAATTAATAAGTCATAAATTAAGCACGTTCTCTTTCACGCCTCTAAGTAGGACATTTTTCAAGCCTCACTGAATGACAATTTCGAAGCTATAAATAGAAATCTCTTATTATTTTTTCTTAAAAAGAGATTTTTTTTAGACCAAGAATAACTTAGACAAGTATGACGTATTCATAATTAGTCATTGTGTCATCAAATAACTAACCATCGTTTATATTGTTCTAAGAACTCTTAATTTACAATAAGATCATTTTAAAATGTTATGATCCTATTGGTAGTTTTAACCAATTTACGTTAACTTTTGGTAACGTTACTAGAATAATCTTAACGATATATGATTTGGATAATGAAGGTTTAATTGAAATTGATTTTGAAAACGCTTATTTCACTGGAGTCAGCATCTTTTTTTTTGGCTTTTTTTTAATTCATTGCATTATATAAATTACGATATCCATACGTATATTAGTTCAAGTATTATGTCAAGCAAGTTTTAATCTCAAAAGGTTATTACAGGGTGGATCATTACGTGAACGATAGTGATGTCTGGAATTAACCCACGTCTCTGTGCTTTCGCTAACATTATTAAGACTATGATTTGTATAGTTTTTTATATGACAAAAAAAATATATATATTATATTTATAAAAAAAGAACCAGATCGAGTTTCGAGAGTATTGAATAAATAAATTTTGATTTTTTTTTAAATAATACCTTCTATTTTAGAAAAGTTAGCTACTTGAATCAGTGGAAAAATTGGAATTAGATCGAAATTATACTGTTTATAGATAATAATTTATCCGTACATACACACAACATCATCGCGCTTCCCCCCATCAAGGTAGACAGATACCACATACTTTCACTTGCTATGATCCTGACACATCTTTTGCTTCCATTTTCATGGCCGTATTCTCGTCAATTACTGGTAGTTTTTACGTGAACTTTCTTCAGAACATCTATCTGGCAAAAGTACATTTACCTAGGTCGACACTTACCAGTCACACTTGCCTTTTAAATTTGTTTCGTCAATTTTTTGTAATACATCCACGTGCCCAACACTAGTTATACTTTTTTTATATAAACTGAGCCATATTAGAAGTAACATATAGAGCTTTCGGCTTTAGTATGGGCAAACTTTATTACCCGACTTCAAAAAGGAGGAGGTTATAAATTCGTCTGTATGTTTTTTTTTTGTATGTTTGTTACGTGATTTTTCCGTCAATTGTGAATTTCCACCAAATCAGGATCTCAGGGAAGTCGGGAAAAACCCTCGAATATTAAATTTACACGTGTTTCATATATTTGTTTCCAAAGCTATTAAGGAGGCTTTACAGCTATACTTAAAAGTATATACGTAAACTAAAAAAATAGAAAAAAAAAAAAAACTTTTTGAATTAAAATCAAAACCGACATCAAAAGTATAAGCCATAAAAATGCACTAAAAAGTAAATAAATAATTACTTTTTTAATCTGCTTCTGTTTACTTCAATATAAACTGAAGTTATTATTTTTTATTTTATTTTAATATTATTAATAATTTTGAAGTTGGTGGACAGCTAGATTTAACCAATGTACTCATTTATAAATGGAAATAACTGCCTAAACATTATCACAATTGCATATAAGCTAAATAAAGATAATTTGATTTACAAAAACAATTAATCAAAATTGAATATAATTAGCGTCGTACATTTACTCCACTACGTTATCCGTAAGCTGACACCGATTTCAAAATTATTAATAATATTAAAACAAAGAATATATTGAAGTAAACAGAAGCAAATTAAAAAAGTAATTATTTATTTACTTTTTAGTGCATCTTTATGGCTTATACTTTTGAAGTCAGTTTGTTTTTAATTTAAAAAGTTATTATATAATAATAACACATCTTTATCTGGTGACAAGAATAGGCGCACACCGACAAGGCAATATATAAAACATACAAATAAAATTAGCAGATGCATTGACATGAAAAGACATAAGGCACTGATTATCACACCATCGACAATTATGACCGTTTCACGTGACGTCAGTTGTCATGCCGTGGAACTTACAATTTGGAGATTGTGACTTTTTGATATTTGTTTTTTATTTAATTTATTCAAGCTCGGTAAAATGACTGCACTATACATTATGTTATATAAAGTACAGTATAAAAACGAATATGCACCCTGATATGTGATAATTTATCGATAGTCGTCGTCATCATTCTGGCTTATATTTACCACATTATAAAACTCTTCCGCGCCTTAACGTGTCACTATCATTAGTTTAACACCATATCCACAGTCGGTCAAAAGACCATTACATCCCACAACATTGTCATCCGTCGCGTTGATAATTACATTAAATTAATTGACATTTAAAATTTGTAAATTATTTTTTTTTAATTTAAAATGTATTTGTTATATGAGTAATCTAGCTGTGTGTGCCCACAGCTGCACCCTCGTTTCTTATATTTTTCACTGCGTAACATAGTTTTTTTTTTAAATACGGAACGCTATTCATTGTCGAAAGATAAAAGTAAGCCGAGTAACTTCAGCTATTTAACAACAAAAAAAACACGTCAATATCGGTCCAGCCGTTACTAAGATTACCCGGAACAAACAGACAAGCAGACAGGCAAAAATTATAAAAATTGTTATTTTGGTATAAGTATCGCATGTATTTAGTAAAAAAAACATATTTTAACATTACAAAAAGACACTTCAATTTTATTTATTAGTATAGACAATTATATGAATTTACGAGTAAATTGGGCACAAATTAAGAAAAAAAAGCATTCAAAATGAAAAATGAAAACATATTTTATGACAAAAATAAAATAACAATAATTTCACACCTAATTCAGTTAAAAGTTGTAGAATAGAAAGGTTACGGCGTTACTTGTTTATTGGCATACATGAGTGCTTTTTAACAATAAATTATGGAGTTTTAAATGTTTTAGTGGCCTGCTTATATAGTTTCGTGTATAAGCGTCATTATTATGCAACTAGTTTCTGTTTTCTAAAATCGTATTACGTCACCTTACTAAAGTTATTCATGTTCCTTCGCTCTTTGGTAATTAATATCTAAAATCGACTAATTTATAACTTATTAAGGTCCAGCGAGATTATTTTCATGAAAAACGGAAACATGTAAACAATAATGAATAAACGAAATATATATGTATATTATTAATATATTCTGATAAAACCCAATTTGTCTTATATGTCAAAGAGTGAGTCAAATCTATGTAAAACATCTATACTAATAAATAGAATTGGACTGTACTGTTTGTAATGACAAAATATTTTTTTTTACTAAATAGATATGAATGTGTATACGATATCTATACCAAAAACATAATTTTTAATATTTTCGTATGTCCCTCTGTTTGTTACGGGTTTGTTCGGAACGGCTGGACCGACTTTGATGAGGCTTTTTTAATCAAATTCAAAAAGCAGGAGGTAGTCAATTCGTCTGTATGTTTTTTTTTGTATGTGTGTTACGAGATTTGTCCGTGATTTGGTGACTGATTTGCAAAATTGAAGTCGCAAAATCGAAGGAGTAGACTTCCGAGGTGGTCCTATTTTTAACAGATCAGGATCTGATCAGTAGAACTCAGGGAAATTGAGAAAAACCCATTCACACCACTTTATTATCCATAAGTTGGCACTAATTTCAAAATAACGAAACAGATTGATAAATTAATTATTTATTTACTTTTTAATGCATTTTTATTGTTTATTGTTTTGAAGCCGGTTTTGTTCTTAATTTAAAAGGTTTGTTTGGTAGATTAATTTTTCGAAAATAATCAGCTCCGCGTAAAAAAAATAAACCTCATGAAATTGTGAATAAAATCCGATTCGATGCAGTTGTACAGACAGGTATTTAAATTTGTGAGAATTATATTTGATTAATGTAAAAAATTAGGGTTCCGTATAAAAAAATTAAAATGCAGTGAAAGAATATATGACACGCGGGCACACGGCTAGTACAATATATAATAAAACTTGTTAGAAAAATGAGATATAAAACTTACAATTTCGATGACTAAAATTTCATACGTATGATACATGGATATACATGGAAGTATGATAATAATTACCAACTTTTAGGAAATCCCAAAAAAATTCAAATCAATAACATTTTATCAATATATTTTTTGTCAAATATCCGCCATGGTAAAATTGTAATTAAATATAGTACTAGCTGGTGCCCGTGGCTCCGCCCGCGTTTCATATGCTCTGTGCATATGACGTTTAATTTATAGCTAATTTAAAAAAAAACAAATGAATTAATAAAAGTAAAATGTACAATAGAATTTATATATAACCATCTACGATTAATTCCGCGTCGAATGATTGTGGTTTCATACTGATCGGTCCAGTAGTTTTCGAGTTTACCTCGGACAAACAAAACAAACTTTGCTTATATATTGCAAACATATTATATTTGATAAACAATATGATCATCAAAAATGTAGTGATCGTATTATTGCTATACAAAATTGTTATAGTAATTTAAAAAAAAAAATACAACGTTGAAATGATCCATGCAATTCTAATGTTTAGATTATTTATAATGATTAAGCTCAAAACGTCCGTCCAATAGTTAAGCCAAAAATAGAAGTATTACTCACGATTGACATGATTGATGTAGTAGGGCCCAATCTGTGGATCGTAGGCCTCTTCCCAGCCCAACGGCAATTCATTGCCGATACAGTCCGCGAACGTCTGAGGCTTCGTATATCTAAAACAATGAGAATATATCTTTAGTTCCAAGAAAATACGTCAATATGAACAAGTGTTCGAAATGTAAGAACTAAATATATAACCTATTTTTTTTTAAACGGTTATATCAGTTTAAACTGTATATATGTGTGTATCTATCTATATAACGGAATCTTTAAAGTCAATTTTCATCTACTTCAAAACATCGTGAATGTAATTGAAATGTTCTTGCAATCATTCTCTGAATAAATTAATTTATATCTTAAAATTATTAGAAATTTTTCAAACTTTATACATCGTGATAGAACGAACGCTTCATATAAAAAAAAAAATATCTTATTTTTAGTTCCGCTAATTATTAAGAGGACATGCGTATTTCAGAAATATATTGGTATCGCGTTGCATCCCAAAGAAAGAATTATAGAACACGAATGGGATAACTGCAGTTGGGGCTAATTTTACCTATGCAAAATAGACGGAAAAATCACTTCGTAGTACCTGTTTCCTCTTCCAAAACTGGATCGATTTTTAATTTTCTTTCAGTGTTAGAATAATAAAGAGTTTGGCTTTTTTAAATTTTATTCATCAAATTTATCTACAATAACTAATTGATGGAAAAAATCAAACCGTACAGACATGGCGGTGGTGGACATATATTATTTGGTATAAAAATATTTACCAAAATGCTATTATCTCGGGAGGAAACAGAGACTACGTATGTATGAAATAAATGCCGCTAGGATATCCTCTTAAGGCGTGTTTTTTTTTAACTATATTTTCTTATCATTAAAACAAGCTTTACAGAGTACATTTTGTTAAAATAATTTGACTGTAAATCTCAGTCTGTTAGTTAGCTTATAGCGCGCTAGAACTATAGGATTGTATACATGATTTTTTTTTAATATTTAGATGAGTAATGGTTATTTATATATTTAAGGTAATACATATATAATATGTACGGAAAAAGTTAAGGATTATATTCAGTAATTAGGACGACAAAAACAATGAAGACTGGCACGAATTTTACCCAAACAGTAAACTATTAGATATTTAAGATGTCGAAAATTATTATTAAAAAGTATTTAAATAATTGAAGAACTTTTTATTGCGGACCCGAAGCAAAATAGAACCATAATTAAATGAGAACTTTTCATTTAGAATTCCTTTATTTGATAACTTTGATAATTACCCGCCACTAATGGAAAGAAAAATGCAAATTATATAGTCTAGGCCGTACTCAGATAATATGCAAGCCGTGGAAGAATAATTAATGATGGGCAATGGTGCAGGAGCTGACTAGCGTCGGGGCGTGGTGTGGCGGCGCCAGCGACCTGGTCCACTTGACTTGTACAAGTTTCGATCATGATTCACGAGACTTGCCCGGACAACAAAAAGCGGACTCTCGTTTCCGATGGTGACGAAATCGACTGGCCCGTCTCATACGCATCCCGATTAACGGTTTTCAGTGACTTTTAATATGGCGTTTATACGGTAGTCGGTTATTAAATAAGATTCCTCGGTTAATTGCCCGCGTTTATGTCCAGTTTGGCGTACGTGCAACTTTTAAAATGGACGTTTTCTGTGTTCGCGTGATTCCGTTTTACCGTTTGTTGGTTGTTTTGCTGTAAACGTTGAGGTTCTCTTGATTTAATAAGCACTTTATACTGGCATGTATTGCTAATTACATCTGATATTTAAATTTAAAGGGCACTTATGACGTCATGATAAAAAATTTAAAATATATTATAACATCCTTTACAGAAAGATGAAGGCTGAAACATTACATTAAAATGCAAGGGCGACTAATGGTTAAATTATAATAAAACCGCTTACATTAAATATAACAATTAAAATAACAGCTTTCCACTTAATGGAAGTTTTTTTTTAGCTTAAACTCACGAAGGTTAAATCTTGAATGGAAATTCATTACTCCTTTCGCACGGCTACCGAATGCGGCATCCGTTTCAAAACACGATCATACTTATCGAGGTGAGGGGGATAGAGGGCGCGTGCGTATGCGCATCCATTGCATCGGTGAAAGAGTGAGAGGGAGAGTTAGATAGCGTTAGCGGTGAGTGGGAGCGGTGCAACTAAAGCAACTATGTTGCTCCTGCATGTGGAACGGCAAAACCAGTCCTGTCAGCGGGATGTCAAGACGAACCGAGTTCTTGGAAATGGTGACCCGTGTCACGGAATCCCTTGCACACAAACGCGAAATGACGCACACAGACAATATATAAATTACACGTTGACTCCGATCGCATTTTTATGATATAGATTATTAATTAATAACGTTTGTGATACAATAAATGTAATTTCTTTATACGTTAATTTAATTACGCTATACGTTATATGGTAATTTAAATTTATACAATAACAATTGTACTAACATTTTTCAGTAAAACATTTTCACAAGGATTCGTTCGAGCAGTGTTTAGACAACCAAAGCTATAGGAGATATAAACGTCATCGTAATATTATAAGATTATTATATGTAAAAAAAACAATTTACTAAATTCTAGTGTTGTTAACCTTGTTTCAGATGATATCGCTCATAATTATTTTATGTTCTAAGGTATAAAAACTAGTTACAGAAGCTGTTGAAATTTGCTTCACAATACCTCGTCAATAGTCATTCCATTAGTCTTGTCTCTCACACAATAGATGCCACAGGTAAGATTTGATCTGGTACAATTTCATGTCTCCTAGTGCCGTGCTGTTTTACCCCTATATCAACATAGTTAATTTATAAACGAATATAGATTGTCGAAATATATTGACATTCAATCAAACCAATAACGTTGTATTTTGTAAATATATATAAAAATTACTACAAGAAACTAGTATTGGTATGTTATAATTAGCATCTCCGAATGAGCGAATTATTAAAAGATTACCTAATAAATAATATCATGGGTACCGGGGGCCCCGAGTAGTAATTATGTAGGTATATTTATATTTTGTCTACGCAATATTAAACATAAGGGGCAGTATGGTTTACGAAAAATACGAATAGTTAATATGTTAATTTATAGTTCCATCCATTAAAACGAAATACGTCCATTGCTGGAAATAGGACTCCCCCAAAGACCTCCACAAGGACTGGTCTAGCGCCACCCGCATCCAGCGGATTCCCGCGACCTTCACCAGGTCGTAGGTCCACCTTACAGGGGGAGGGGCCTACCCACAATTTATAATTACGTAATTATATCTCATTAGCTTGTATTTCGATTTACATTACTTACATACAAAATTACACATGTAAGCACATATTCTATAATGATAAATAAATATAATTTCTGAGGTAGAAATCTCGTCGTGTACCCTGGGTAACGTTAGCTAATAACCTGACACAGGGGAGCTCGTCGAATTAGGCGTTGGGGATTTTAAACACTATAGTCCAAAATGTCCTCCGGGTGGATGGGAAGATTACGTTAAACTTTCAAATACATGGTTGGTTCTCAAGTGGGGTTACCGGACGACGCCATTATATTTAATGATATTACATAATCACAACCTTCTGGATATTTTCAGCATTCGTAAGTACATACTTACTATTGGTGTAGTTAATTTAAACTCCGCACATACTAATTTCGAATAAATTACCTATATAAATTGATTTAGCATACTATTATTTATTATAAGAGTTTTGTATCCTAATAAAAACACAATCGAACATCGTTGACGGCATTGGAAGGTCGCATTCCTCAGATAATATTGGCAAAAGAATTTTTTTGTTATCTGATAAATAAACAGTTTTCAACATTATCAGGATTGATAAGATAGTCTAACAATTGAATGTTATTAAGTTAATACCTTTAAAATACCTGACCTGTATTATGAAACTTCATGGTTTTATATTATTATTGATTTAAACTGTTTTAATTGAAATAACATCGCCATCTAAAGATTTACGCATATTTGTTAAAATACTCCGCATACGAACTTGAATAAATTGAATTATTATCTCCTGTTTTGCTGTCGTTATTTTCAATACTAGTAAATAAGTAGTTTTAATTTTGTTTATAGTTATAACACTTGGGAATTCTACAATCGAAGCCATATTTACAATATTCAATTCATATTTATTCAAGCGACACTTATATACGAAGGTGCCTGCTAATTTTGAAATATTAGGTTTTTGTTAATATAGGCTCTTTAACATATTGTAATTATAAGTCCAGGATCGTTTCTTTCGTATGTTAAGCATCACAGACTCATTGGAAAATAGCGCTGCAGAAGGCCAACGCACCGTCAGTCGCCATCCGCAAATAGCATCGCGAAGGTTGCTGCCCGCTTTGGTATATTTTGTTACATGCTCTGCAAATTTCGCGCTTGTATTTAAGTGCCTCCTATTAAGACATTATGAAATGTTACTTGTAAAAAAAAAAATAATATTTTTTTTTTGCGAATAATAAACCAACATTTATATAAATCAAAAGCACCACTGTTCATGAAGTAAAAGTGTACCAATCGAATGATCTTCAGTTGCTCTTGTTTTTCTTAATAAATCATCTAGTATGGTTTGTTTTGATTTGTTATATGTCTAATTCTGCAGCATAATTTATATTATTACAATGTACCATTCTGAAATCGATATAAAACACAAGTCATTTCGCGACAGTAGAGTTTTTGCACTTCTTAAAGGCATTTTTAAAACTGTTTTTTAGGAGACATTACTTGTAAACTATATTGAACCTTTTAAACAGATTTAGCTATTGGCATTATTAGTTATATGTGGTTATAAAATGGACACCGGTGCTTTTGCAATTATATTAATATTTCAAATTAATAAAAATACCACTAATGACCTTGAGTATATAATAGATACGAGAGGTTTTAATCGAATCGGGATATCCAATCATGTGATACCTAGGAATTGTTTGAAAAGACTAACCAAATCCTGAATAAAAACAAACTTAAAGCACGTCTGGTCAAAGGCGGTGCCACGCTGTCTCACATATATCGACCGACCGACAGACGGACACGCACACCTACTAATGCTCTATAAATACCGCCAGAGAAATATTTTAATCCGGATGGCCCGTTTAATGCACATTCCTTGTGCTTGGAAACAATCTCGGCTTTTTTTACATATATTCCTTCGCTCCCAGTGAGGGCAATGCCCCAATTAGGCTTTAATCCGCCATAAGATTACCTGTCTTATATCAAAACTGTGTCAGTAAACATTAGTTCAGTATAACAATGGTTGGGAGAACAAATCATACATTACAAAACCACCTAGATATAAGTAAATCTTTTCCTAGTAATATGAAATCAAGATATTACTTGAGCCAAATGGACGAACGGTGATTTGGACAGGAAGATTGCCAGTCCTTTTGATATCCAAAAAAGGAACGATGTTATGGGTCAGCGTGATTTCCTCTCGCATTCCGAGCCGCTGACACAATGGTACAACGTATTTGTAATCAAACTAAACACGACTTGCATTTACTTCGACGAAGCACACCGACCGGATGATCCAATACGTGGATATAAAATATCTGACTCGAACCATGCATTAAAGTAACTACATACAAACATTCTTCGCTTATTGCGTCATGGCCAATCACTGAATTAATCCCCAAATTGCGGCGATCGTTCGAAAGTAAAGATGGACGACTTCGTATCAAATGTAGAGTGATTTAAGTCGAAGATAAATTAGATTAGCCTTAAAAAATAATCAGCAAACAGGAGTGAATTTTTGCGCCCAAAATTCTAAAAAACTTTGTTTAAATAAAGCCTGAGATTCCTATTTGTAATTAACTCTATGAGTAATAATACACAAAATGTTATTTATTTTATCACCTTCAAAGTATGCTTGCTCCTTTAGAAACGATACACACTTACGCCAACGAATAATCATTAAAACCTTTTATAAACGCTTTTTCCGGAATTGAGTTTAGTTCTCATCGCGAATTCTCCTTTATTAAACCGGGCAACCAAGTGCCTTGTGCGAAGATGCATTATTGTGTTGCAAAATCCAATAATTTTCTTTCCACAAATCTGGCCTTTTTAGCCGAATTTGCTCTCTTAAACGACGCATAACGCTCTAATAATATACTTTATTAACCGTTTGACCTTCCGGTGAGAATTCCGAGTGCACACTGCCGCTATAGTTAAAGAAAACAGTCGACATGACTTTAACTTTTGATCGACTTTGGCGTGGTTTTTTCGGTTTCGGTTCAGTTGAAAGGCATCACTCCATTTCTTGACTAGTTTGCATGTCAAACTCGTAAACCCTCGTCTCGTCACCAGTAAGAATGCGTTTCATGAATGTTGGGTCGGCATGGACTCCTTCTAGCATGTCCCCAGCGACTCTTATCCATCCATATAACTGAAAAACTTCCACTGCTGGACATAGGTTTCCAAAGGTTTCCACGTCAACCGGTCTTGCGCCACCCGCATCCAGCGGATTCCCGCGACCATCACCAGGTCGTCTATCCATCTTGTGGGTCTACCCACGCTACGTCTTCCGGCGCGTAGTAGCCATTCGAGAATCCGTTGGGCCCCATCGGCCATAGGTTCTGCGAGTAATGTGCCCAGCCCACTGCCACTAAGTTTAGCATTTCTTCGGGCAATGTCGGTTACTTTGGTTCTTCTGCGGATCTCCTCATTCCTGATTCGAGCACGCAGTGAAACTCCAAGCATAGCCCTTTCCTTTGCCCTTTGAGCAACATTGAGCTTTTTTATTAGACCCATTGTGAGCGACCACGTCTCAGTGCCGTATATCATCACTGGTTACACACACTGGCCGAAGACTTTCTTTTTGAAACACTGCGGTATTTCGGAGGAGAAGATTCTGCGTAGCTTCACCGCGTAGAATTACCGATTTTTATATGAGTTGGCACAACATTGACATTATACATAACTTTCGTCTCCTCCATTTTTGCATTTTAAGGCCAATTCGTTCGGAGGCTCTTCTGAAGTCACCGAACATTGTACATCTTATGCGATTGAGTTTTTGGAGAAAATTCAGGCCTTTTGGTACTAGTCGAGCGGCAACAAGTTTCATACCCAAGTGATTATTTAAAATGATACGGATCCACTCATGAGACACGGAAAGTTCAGCAGCTATCTCTTTCAATCTTGAATGCGGATTTACAATCACTATTTCCTTCACTTTTGCGATGTTAACTTTAGTTGTACACGTTGATAGCCTACCAAGGCAAGGCAAGTTTTCCAGCATATCTCGACCGATTATGAAATTTTTGGACCACTCATATGCACGTGTTTTTGATAAAGTTGATTTACCGTAAGCCTTCTGTAACATTTTCAGTGTCCCGAAAACGAAATTTCATTGTCAATGCACAACTTAAGATAAACTCTTTGTATGACGTTTTTGTCCACAATGAAATTCGCAATACACATTAGATATGATCTGTCTAAAAAAACAACACTGTATTTAATCTAAATGGCAGATGATTCTTAAACTCCGCGCCAAAATGAAAAACAATTATGCCAATCTAAGAACAAAAATTGAATTTGGAACCATAAACAAATCATCCATCCCGATACTTTTTTGACTGAATGTACTATATCATAAGTATCATTCGTTCAAATTCCAAATCACTCATCTCTATTGGAAAGTGGTAAATGTATATCATTTTAATAGTGATGATAAGCGCACAAGCAGGCGGTAAATGTGAGACTATGACGTCACGTGTTATTCGATCATTGACAAACGACATTCCAGCGGCTAGTGTGAACCAAGTTGATACGCACGTCACGTCATACAGCCAAGGTCTCCTGTTCGTCTTGAGAGTTTAAAAAGAAAAAATGTATTTTATTAAATGTTACAAGCGGAATATTAATCCGACATAAAAAAGGCAAATAAAAAATGGTCTATCGTTCTCGAAAGATAACTTCTTCTTTATTATATCCATAACAGAAGTTAATGTTGAAATAAAAAATGGGAATCAGACGTTTGCATATAATTTGTACACGTAGAGAGCTGTAAAACCTCTAAGTACCGAATGTAACGTCGAAATCGTAAACCTAAATTCACCGCCACAAATTCCTTCGATAGTCGATTCAAAACATCACACACGTATAAAACTGGCGAGCGAGTATCGATGCAATCGAAACTGCTCACGCGCTATAATGTTGCATGCTGTCTGTAGAAGTGACGGACGAACGGACAGCGTGTTGCATAAACACTGAATATATAGGGTTTCCGTTTGAATCACGCCGCATACCAGTCGCCTTCGTCACGCCGCCAGTCAGCGCGTGCGACACAATATCACACGAATTCACTGAACACTCGATAATAATATAATGCCTACTTATACATAATAGTAAATAAAGTTGACACAGAACGACAGACCGTTGCTATATTAAATTGTGTACACAAATTGCTAATTATAAGTGTTTTGTGTTACAGTTGCGCAGGTTTGCGTTGAAATGATTGCGCAGTAAATACCTACTCGTTAGCACGTCAAATCTCTACAGAGCAACAGAGCCTAATCATAAAATTGTCATACTAAATCACCATGATTTCGATTAGAATTTAACAAAAACTTATTGTTGTTTATAAATTTATTGTCATAACCAGTTTAAATATTTATTAAAAAACGTTCATTTTATAAGATCCATCCATTCATCGAAAACAACCGGTTTTAGTATTAAAATACGCGTGAGTGTCTTAAATATTTGCAATAAGATAACATCTTTTGGCATAGAAGAAACATGGGTATGTAAATATGGAATGGTTATTTCGTAAAATGTCAATTACCAGTCCAAGAATGTTTTACGGCAATACATACCGTCGCGTCGCGCAGTCATACAATGATAGAAATGTGTCAAATGGTTTGTTACGATTTATGCGGCCATGCCAACGCAGCGTCTGCACAAACTATAGTAGTTTCCAAGCAATGCATTGGTATGGTAGAAAGTCAAACATCAGGAAGCGATGTCATTCACATGGCGTTACTGTTAAGTCGCTTCGACCGGATAGTATGGTTAAACACGACGCGCTACAAACAAGTCGATATCAATGTAGTAGTCCTAGTGAATGGGAAACAGCAAACTTCCACGAACGTTTGTTCGGAGACAAAATTCCATAACCACATTGTTTGAAGTTGTGATATAAATTTCAAATGAACATACGTTTCAGCGTCATTAATGCATGTGAAATACAATTTAATACAATATAAATTAACAATTTAACTTCAGTTTTAGTGTCCTACACGCCAATTTAGTTAGTTCCTGCAAAGCATGGATTTAGTTCGTAGTGGCCCACTTATCATCACATGGATCACGAATCTATTCTCTATTTCAAACCATAAATAAATCGGTTGGTTGGAAAAAAATACTGTCAATAAAAAATACTTGAATACAGTATTCTTCTAAACCTAGATTAGTAAATTTTATGTAGCAGAATACATATTCAAAGTGCTTTGAAATCAACAAAAACTGTAAGAACAAATTTTATACAACTCCATATAAATCAATAAAGTAATTGTGCGCTTTAAGTAACATAGTTCATGTTTATGAATAAGCATTAAAATTAACATTTTAGCAGCAACCAGCGGTAATAACGAGATATTGGTAATGTTGTCGCATATTTTCGCCCACACCCATAAGCGCGGGTCGTCAGCAATTTATTCAAAACCAAGGATTTCAAACCGTTCGCCTCTAAAAACTTCTGTTTATGGACCCACCTAAACATTAATCCGTTCTTGGTAACAAATCTAATTTTCCACCACGCAAACTATTGATCACTATATCTTCGAAAAGCTTTATAATTATATTGATTAACTAGCTGTGTGCCCGCGGCTTCGCCTGCGTTTCATATATTTTTCACTGCGTAATGTAGTTTTTTAATTTTTTTTTACGGAACCTTAATTATTTTCGAAAAAAAAAATTAGCTACAAACATTAAACAAAGATATTTCTCACAAATTCAAATACCTGCTAGTAAAACTGGATTTAGAATTTGATTCCATTTTTTATGAGTTTTATTTTTTTTTTTACGCTGATCCCTAAGTATTTTCTTAAATCAAAAGTACCGTTAGTTACGCGGAGTAACTTTAGCTATCTACCAAAAAAATGTCCCGTCAAAATCGGTCCAGCCGTTCCGTAGATTACACAGAACAAACAGACAGACTAAAAATTTAAAATTTTTGGTATAGGTGTCGTACAACATTCCATATGAATGTTAGTTAAAAATTATTATTTTGACATTACAAGCAGACACTTCAATTTTATTTATTAGTACATATAGAAAGTACAGATAAGAATGAGATGGTAGTGATAAGAAAGGTTTTTCTTCGTACATTTTCTATCACCATAAAATTTGCAGTTGGGTTCAAATATTTAAAACGCAACAAACATTTACACCACAGATCTTCATAACTCATAATGAAAAATTAAGTTCTTATTAGCGAAAGTGAAAAGATGAGGTTTCCAATATCGAAGCAAACTATCTGGATTACTAACTGGATTTACGCCATGTATTTGATGGCCGTGACTTAGTTCAATAAAACTGCCATGACACCTTTCTTCTTCAGAAACACCTTCTTTGCCCGGTACTCTATACCGCTAGTAGGCTTCCCTTTAAAGCCTGGACTGTTATTCTAACTCGTAACTAAGGTCATGATTAAATTTACGACTCCACATTTTACACCTTCAATTACTTAAAACTCTGATCGTATTCTTCACTTACCTACTACATATTAGCTGTACTATATTATTGATAGTATTTATTTAGTTTTATTTATAAATTGCATAGTAATCAAAATTATTTGATAGTTGATATTTACTAAATACGCATTGTACCGCCTAAAATGCTAGATCCACGTTCACCTTATTTAATACGCCGTTAATTAGTTTCTCATAAAAAAACCAATGTTATTTAATGAATATACGTCTGTAAATAACGATATTAATTTTTATTAGACATTTTTAAGTCGAATAGCGGTAAAGCATCGCTTTCGTTCCATCGCCAGACAGTTTCTGAAGCGCGTATTTTACTATAGACGTTTATAGAGGAAACATTAAATAGACAAGATTCTTTAACCGACGTCTGGCCATCCTCCGATTGTTTAACTCAAACAGGATTATGTAAATCTACTAAATACTTAGTAATTCAATTTTATGATCGTCGACCGACGACAATTTATCAACACCGTACCGTATACGGACGGACAAACTCGCAGAAATTCCATCTAACCATTCCTAAAGCCGCTATGTCGACAGACCATATTTTGCAAGCTTATCATGACCGCTTCTCACATATTATGGTGTGGTTTTACGATACGCGTTAAAGCCGTTATGGTTAAACTAAATAGGTACAGCTCGTATGGCTTCAAAATATAAACACAAACACAAAAAAAAAAACTACGTCTTTAACATTGATATTGTTTAACATTGGGTTGAACAACTGTTTTATGACGACATCTCTAGATAAGTGTGGAATGCCAATTTTGATTAGAAACGAGAGCAGTGCCGCCTCTATCACATAGATAACTTTTAAATATGCGTGATTTTAAACACTCTTTTGTTTTATATTATAAACAAGATAACAGTTTTCCTTTCAATTCATTTGACACTACAAATCACAACATAAATTGCAAAACAAATTATACAATACTTTTTTGCTTATTTCAATAGCATGACGTTATAGATTTCAAAAAAATTATAGTAGCCTGGTGTAGAAGTCGTACTATTACTACTACAAATATCATTAGTGTTAGAATTTAAATAAAACTGCAGATAGTAACCAGAGGCGGCGCGACGGCGTCGACGCGCGTCTGAGCGAATAAAATCGCCAAGGACATATTTATCTGAGTGGAATGCGTAGAATAAACAATGTTGTACGGTATTTCGCGTCCGCTCGCCGATACGAACCGCTCCCTGCGGTACTCATTTCCAAGAAACATTTAACAAAACCGTACGCAATATGAAAACAAATCACTATTTGAATGTTAATCTTTTTTTTGCCTTCAAACTCATCTATTGAGTTTAAAAAATAACGTATAAGTAAAATTACAAAGTTAGCACCTACCTCGAAGTAAAGAAAAGCCAAGCCGTAAAATGCCCAGCCCCTTTTGCGTTACGCTTGAAGGAACTCGGGTTTGTCTTGTGCGTGGGAAGCATACACTTGGGTTACACAATCTTGTATAGAAGATATAGCTTTGTAATACACACTTAGATGTTTTATATATTTTTTAAATAAATCTTACTTTTAAAATCTTGAAAAACACTTTAGGATTTAAATAAAAACATTTATCAGTATTTAAACAAAGAAAGACAATAAAACAATGGCATGATGATATAGATACTTTGAATTACCTAAGGAAATGACATGAATTGGAAAACAACAAACAGTCGAAGTACAGAAAAAACATTTTAGTATGGCTGTTTGCTTATATCTTAGTATATTTACATAGTATCGTCGAGTAGATTTTATTTATAACACTTTAATTGTAATTATGATAGATAGTTATGCCAATTCACAACCTTAACTGTAGAGAAAAACAGTCACATGAAATCATGCAATTGTTAACCGCATGCATGCAAATGACATGTCACATTCCGATCATAAACATCCTCGTATTTCCCACATTATTATTATTGAGCAACGACGACTGCACATGCCGTAGATTTCACTCGCCGCATGTGTATTAACGATCAACGGAACGCAATACTCTGGTATGCGAACAGAACAATGTACCCGCGTAGTGAAACCGTATTCAACTGGTACAATTAAAGTAATAAACACTGGCGAACACAGGTATTATAAGTTCCCATTCGCTATTTAATCGATGCTATCATTGTCTTTCCCTCTTCCTAGTTTTATGACACTGTTTTTCAACTATTCTTACAACACGTACATAGACGACCAGCGTTCTATGTATTCGACTTTTTATGTTCCAACAAGTATCATTACATATCACATTCATCTTGTTGGTTCTGCGCAAACCGCAAAATGATCTTTCGCACGCACCTTCCACTTATAGTCATTTGCAGCCACTTGATACTTCAAATGTCATGTTTATATAGAAAATAAAACAAAATGCATTCGTCTGCTTCTTTTTTTATTATAAATAAAAACGCCCTTTTTAAGAGAATACGTACTCATAAAATTTAACGTTTAAAGGTTAATTATTTTAATTTTTACAATGGCATTCTTGAGGTCAGTAAATTATTGCATTTATCGATAGAAAAATGTTCATTATTTACTATGAAAAATATATGCTTTTAGGTTTTACATATAAGGTTAATAACGTCGTATGCGCTCGAGACGTGGCCGGGTTATTTTTAGCATTAATAAATTGGCTTAGTGGCTCGGTTATTGTGCGCGCGTTTCGCAAAGTATTGTAGATGTAGAGACGGAGTGACATCCGCGATGGCTCCACACACTACGCTAAATTCTGGGTCAATTTTGACTGTACTCGCTTTTAGCTAATCCACTTAACATTCTTTTGAAAACAATGCGCTAACTGGTAACTGTGAACATTTATTTTCAATAAAGAAGTACTTAGGTACTCTTTAAGTTGAAAATGAATTTACTCTTCGAGAATTTATCATCACTAAATCCCTCAGGAGATAAAATCGAGATCTCACACATAAGAGTATAAAATGCTGCATTTTGTATTAAGTATCGAAATGCCAACAATATCAAATATCATAATGTTATATAGACCCGCTGGAATGCACTTCGCTAAAAGGTCCAATAAAAATACCACTTTATGTTTCCTGTGTCAGTGGCGAATTTTATTGTGGTGTCAATGTACCGAGACCAGAATCTCTCGATACCTTTTCACATACTTGAATCAATTTAATCCACATTCGAATTTTATGCAATATTTGTTAAGCACTCAAGACTGGTTTGAGTTTCAATATAACCAGCATTTACTTATTACATCGAGTGATTATAGTTTTTTTTTTAAATCTTGGTTAAATGGTTTGATTTTAATATCTGTTATCAACTTTCAGACGCAAATTCAATAGAAAAATCATTACTATTTATAACCATGCTCACAAATATGCAATTACATATAACAAGTATAGAGGTTTTTTTTTAACTTTGTCATACCAAAAGAAGATATGTTGTTACTCTTATTTATTTATTGTCCCTGAACATATTGTTGCTGTAAGTTAATGCACTTTTAATATAACGTTTTTAATTGGATATTTTGAATTATTCCAACAATGTCATTCCGACTGCAGGTGTAAGAGCTTTTTAAGGTAAAGCTTTTGAAACAATAACGCAGGTGTATTTCAACTATGGTAAATAGATACGACTAGAGACATGATCGGTATTTAAAGGGGATGTGTTGTGCAGCACCTGCAACCGGCGAGGTAGTGAAGGGGTGTGAGGAGTCGGCAGCGCGGCGGGGGCAGGGAGGTGCGCCGCTTTAGAAAGGCGCGACCATCGCCGCAGGCCTGGGCCGCATTCTACGGCCTGTCATTCACACCGCGCAAGTTGGCTATGCATTGCATTCCATCTCTCGCCGCAGTCTTCACGTACGAAACCATACATGCATTCAACAAAACCCAAACTTAACACCACAGTTTGGACAACAATCAATGTTCATACTAACATAGAAAAGTTACATTATTAAATAAATCTGCTCCATGGTCAGCTCAATCACTTCATTTCTGCGGACCAGTTTCGTGGCCTCATTGTTGCGTTCGAAACGCCACTCACCGATTACGTTCCCACATAAAACAAGCCAGTATGCATTCCAAAGGATAACAAATGATAACCATAATTTGTGTTTAGCTCATTTGTTGTCACTAAATTGTGGAATGTCGTGTGAAATCGAGGTTATCGCGCATTCCTACCACTAGAGAGCGCCAATGTCGCGGCGAGAGAACAGTTTGTTTTTCACGATTTACTCTATTTTAAAAGAATATTTAACACTTGTAACTTCATCACGGGTTAAAACGCTCCGAACACTATACAAACAAATACTCACGAGATTAAAATTTAATCATAAAACATTACAAATCGCATTGGAATGTAAAGTTTTGATATGGGGCTCTTACGGGTTAACACTTCTCTTTAGAAAACTTACCTGTCTCGCGGGTCGATCCACGTCGTTTTTCTATTATTGTGGTCGATGAAATACAATTTTCCGTCAAAGTCCCTCGCGTAATCCCATCCGTCGGGCAAGGGTATCTCACCGTTTTCGTCTCCTTGGCATATTTCACTGATTAAATCCATTCAAACGAATAACGAAGCAAAGCACACTCGCGAACTAGCTACACGGCCATGTTGAATACCTCATTACGAGGTGTGACGTCACGCGGGATCGGCCAATGGCGGCAAAGGGCCCCCACGATGGAATGCGGCGCGTACGCGAACACACGAAGCGGTTCCGCACGTCACTTTACCGACAACAAGTATACAAGCGACCGCACCACGCGAACCCGCGGCGCTGACTGAACCCCACCGCCTCGCCGCCACGTTATCACCGCACATGATAATATTCACTACCAGCAGCCAGCACCTACTGTCTAAATGCATTCCTCGACCACCTAATGTTTACATTACATGGTCTACTAGCGACTGACGCTATGTACGGCGCGGACACTGCGAAACCAACTGGCAATGTAAGCAAAAAGTAGGTAGTTACATACCCATTCAATCTATTTACGATACCGCTGTATAAATACGTATATAAGAGTGTTTATGTACAGTGCGCATTCCACAGCGTATATATATATATATACATACAAATGACAGACATTTATACATCAACTTAGATGTTTACTCTGATTTGTTTAAAGTTGTGGCATTGCTAGATATAAAATAGTTATTAACTTTAGTAAGTATATTTTATTGGTGTAAATATATATTATAAAAAGTAAGTTATTTTCAAATAAAATAATGAAAGGCATACTTCAATAGTTATAATTATAGTATATATAGTAATTATAGTATAGTATAATTCAATAGTTCAATAATTCAATATAATTAAATAGTCATCGATGAAACATATATACATATATGTTTATATATACATATATACATATATACATATATATTTTATATACAAATCTAAGTAGAAATTGAATGTCACATAGCCGACTACGAGACAATCCTTCCATTAAGTTTATTAAATACTAGCTGTGTGCCAGCGGCTGCACCCGCGATTAATATATTTTTGAATTGTATTTCTACAAAAATTATATTTTTAGTATATGTATCGTATTCATATATATTTGCTAAAAAAAATTAGACATTACAAACAGACACTTCAATTTTATTTATTAGTATAGACGTAATTAGTTTAATGCATTAAATATTACGCCTAATTACTTCAGATTAGTAGCAGATTTAAAGTTCTCTGCTTAATTATTTCGAACCAGAAACATTCTATTGTGAATGTGGTGAACATCACCAAGTTTATAACGTACATGACATTAAATTAAGTTTTGGTATAAAAAGGCGAACCAAATTATTTTACAATCTGCGCTACCTGTGTAAAATAAATTCTTGCAATATAGTGTTACGTAAACATGATTGGTGGATCTATGCTTTGCTTATTTTTGATGACATTGGGAACTGGAAGTCTTATACATACATAAGCAATATTAGATAGAAAAACAATCTATATAAATAAAATTGAAATGTCTGTTTGTAATTTCAAAACAACAACTTTTGACTAAATACTATGAATGTATATACGATAACTATACCAGAACACAATTAAAAAAAAAATCTGTCTGTTTGTTTGTTCTGGCTAATCTCCGGAACGGCTGGACCTTTATGACGGGACTTTTTATGGCAAATAGCTGAAGTTACACGTAACCCTGATTATCTTCCTAAAACTTTTTTTTGGTACTAAGAGAAAGCAAATATTTCTCTCTCAAAGTCGAGTATCTCCCAGTTAATCGGACCATTCAATCGTTTGTTTTCTTACAATTTTTTTTGTAACTAACTTTGTAGTGAAGTTATTTTTCACAAATTCAAATTCCTGCCAGTAAAAGTGTGAACTGAATCTGATTTAATTCACACTTTCATGAGTATGAACTATATTACCTACTTCTTATATTCTCAAAATAAAAGTTAAGCGGAGTAATTTCAGTTATTTGCCAGAACAAGTACCGAAAAAACCGGTCCAGCCGTTCCGGAGATTAGGTAGAACAAACAAACAGACATATATTTTTATATGTACTGTATTGATGTACATATGTATTTAGTAGAAAGTTATTATTTTCATTTAATAAACAGACACTTCAATTTTATTTGTTACCTAGTATAAGTATGGACAAATATACATTCCTTTTTTCACCTACATGCATTAGAAAATCATAGAAATGTATTGCGTTAATGATTCTAAAAACCCAATAGTGGTTTTTCTCAAGAATGTTTAATTTCGATATTTTGTTTTTTTTTTTGCAGCTTTTTTATATATTTTTACCTACTTCACTTTTACATTACTGATTTACCAAGATTATGTATATAATTAAAAAAATAGAATTATACAAATCGGTTTTTTGTGATTTTCGAGTGGTGAGCCAACTAACGAACAGATAGACAGACAGACATTGCTTTTTAAAATAATGTAATGATAAGGGTGTAATGAAGGAACACGATAAAGATGATTTTTATCTATTATAGAGTGTATCAGGGGCCATTCATTCATTACGTAAGAATGATTTTGATGATATTTGACCCCTCCTACCCCATGTAAGGATACATAAGATTTCTTGAACCCCTCCTCCTCTTCTTATGTAAGATTTAACCTCGTTTTAATATAGTTATTATTTATGACATTTAAAATGAATAAGAAATAAACATATTTAAGATTTTTAAATCATAATAATCAATATAATTTTTGTAAAATAAGATGTAAATTTAAGTGCACATTATGGAATGAAGAAAATCATTCAGCATCCGAAATAGATATATACTTTTAATGATAAATTTCAGCTAGTAAAATATGACATAAAAATGGGTTTTTACCACCCCTCCCCTGCCCTCCTGGGGACCCTTACGTAATTAATGAATGGTCCTTAACTAGCGCTAACCTCAAATTGGGCTGTTAATAGTTGAGATGTAAACTCTACGGGATTTACCACCACTAAACTTACAGTGGTTAAGAGAGAAAACGGTAATCAAGGTCTCTAAACGGATCCGTGCGTTGCGTTATACGGATTTTTTTTTTTAAACGGAATAGGCTCAGTGCTTTGACCACAATCTCACCTGATGTTAAGTGATAATCTGGTGCAGGATGGTCAGCACACCTTCTAAAAAATAGAGTTAACAATAACAATAAAGTTTATAAAGAAAACAAAATTATAATCTAATAAAAAAATATTCTAAACTTTTAGAAACAAGTGCTAATGTTATTCTAGAGAGATAACACGCTATACTTAAATATGACGTCACGGTTTACGTGCTTCCTACAAAATTTACTAAAATTGGTATCTCTGAAAAGGGTTAGAACTAGTCTTGCGCAAAACAGGGTCAGGTGCGGATTGGACCTGTAACAGTTCCTTTTGTTTGGGAAATTAGGCGCAGTAAGCACCTTCGAGGAACTGTTTCGTTCGGTGAAATTACATGTATCATTTGTTTCATGTTCGCGTCATTGGAGTAAACAGGATATCATTTAAGTATGTTTTAACAAATCATCAGCTCTTTCGGGTCGGATAGTGAGGCAGACAGTTATAATTTACAACTTTAAGTTTACAAAAAATAAAAAATAGTATTGATTCAGGTTCACATTTTTAGGTTTTCAAGCAATAATTAATATGGCATTAAATTATCTTTATGCTATATAGACTCGCCGCTTGAGACTCACTCAATGCTAAAACCAGGGTAGTAAACATGTAAAGTCTGGAGAAACTGGCTCTCAAATGATGTTGACGTAACATACCTATTGGTATTTGGCGACATGTTTTAAACTTAAAGTTAATTTTTGGTTTAAATACTATTACATTTGTGAATGTTTACAAACTTGTCTATTTTAATCAATCTGTGAGCTCTGTTTGTACGTGAATTTAATACCTGATATTTCTTTTTTAATTTGCCATGTGTGCTTAGCTTGGCCTATTTCAATGAAATTTACGTTATATATAATATTATATTTTAATATATATATTTTATAATACATCAATAAGCAATTAAGAGGCTACAAAAGTTAATAGTGCTACTTTTAGAAATATGAAAGAAAACGTAAAATAATTTACCTCATTAACCAATTATGCATACTTATCAATACAAAATTATAATATGTTCTATTATACTGAAATATAATATGTAAATTTAATATAATATTATAATTATGATTACTCGGTATTTTTTCTTTATTGGTCCTAATAGGCTTGGCCTATCTCGTATCTAGTTAATTTATTTGAGTCTTTCAATATGGTTTTATTTAAGACCGTCTCTCGTAAGCCAAATAAATGTATGAAGTTGTTATAAGTATCGTGATTATTCAAATCTAATCAAATCAAAAACATCTTTATTCAATTTAGGCCCTAAGAAGGCGCTTATGAACGTCTAAAACACTACCACCGGTTCAGAAAACAACCCAGCCGAGAAGAGCCGGCAAGAAACTCGATCTGGTTTTAATAAATATAATACATATATTTTTTTTTGTCATATAAAAAACTATACAAATCATAGTGTTAATAATGTTAGCGGAAGCACAGAGATGTGGGATAATTCCAGACATCACTATCGTTCATGTAATGATCCACGCTGTAATAACCTTTTGAGATTAAAACTTGCTTGACATAATACTTGAACTTATTGTCAGGTAAAAAATATTATTAAAAAATTATTATATTATTGTAATTTCTTAGACATTTTATTATGTATTTAAGGGCTGTTATTGACGAATATCTACATCAATAGTCAATACCTTTGTTCGAGTTGACTTATGACTGATTTTTTTTAAACTATTGAATTACAATGACGTAATTGCCAAGTGTTTCTAAATTGTTATTTGAAACTTTTTAATAATTGCAATCGTTATATCATCTGTCACTCAATCAGAAATTTAATCTGAATACATAAATAATATAATAAGAAGTGTACGTCCCATTCTAGGTTTGACGTGTTCACCACAACTGAAACATCAAACTTGTTAATAATCTGTCTACTCACTTTTGTACGAATATATGCTAAAACATTTTTTTTTTCTATATCCTAATAATCCCTCGAATATAATCTGATATTTTTTTTGTCTTTTATCTAATTGTACCTTTTTATTTTGTTTCGTTTGCATAATGAAACTATAACCACAATAATAAAGACAGATCAAGTAAGTCAGATGTTTTCGGTTTGAATGTCAATCTAAATTACTCAAACTGCCCTAAGCAAAAGAAATCATTTCCGAACAATACTTGCATTTACCTTTATTGGAGTTTTCTTCCAAAAAATGATTCCAGAGTTTGCTGGTTTTTTTTTCCGGGATATCATTATTTATACTTACCTAGGTACACAATTTACACTAATACAAAAATGTATTTACAAAAATACACAATTAACAAATTTAAAAAAAAAACTGCAATTTTCTACTACATTACATGCACACAAATATTTTATTGTTTATTTTTAGAACATATTTACGTTCTAAAATTGTTTATATATTATATACTATGTACTGCGCGCACTGAAGGTTGAAGAGTGTTACATAACAACAATTCCTCATATACCATGGTTTGCTAACATTAATTAAAGCAGATCCTTCATTGTTACAGCTCTTAGAGTACGTTCCGGCCATATGCCACTCAACAAATTTGCCTTTCTTATGAAAAAATTGTATTCACCAAATTGCGAATCGTGTGGAATTATTGAAGATGTACACCATTTGTTGAAGGAATGTGGCCGAAATAGAACTGAAAGAAACAGTGTACTCAAACAACTGAATATTAACTTGTTAAATCTAGGAACCTTTCACGAAATTTTGGCTTTACCTGCAAGTGTGGAAGTTTGCGAGTAATTTTAAGGTATAGTTTGTTAGTTTTAAGTTTAGGTTACGATGGGACTGACATGTTCTTGGTGAACCCAAGTCCCTAAATTAAATATAGATAATAAAAAAAAAAACAACTATTAGAGATAGAACAAAAAAAGTAATGAAAAAGGCCGTTGCAATGACATTGGACATTTATGAGGGTGTAAAAGTGTGAAGGTGAGATTTAAACTTTAATACAAAAACTTTAATTAAAAATCGACTTTATTCCACAAGACAAAACTCACATTATTCATTGTAACAGTATAGTAAGCGATGGCATATGGCCCCAATGCAGTCGCTCGCACATATACTCGTATATCCACGACGCAATCTACTCTCAATAGATGGTCAGTTCAAAATTTGTTAGCACGTTAAATCACTCCCGAAACATGTGCATTTATGCAACCAGAGGAACTGTCTGAACCTGTGAACCTGTTTCAATTGATATTTTGTATTGGAACGATATAGTTCCCGTAAAGGATATCGTTCCTGAACCCATTACAATCCGAAACTACCCACCTCTAGTTAGACCCAGTGTCGTAACTATACCATCTGAAGACCGTGGTAAATTAATTGAACGGGGCCCAGTAAAAATCGTTACGTTGTAATTTAATTTTAATAAATAACTACTAATACTAATATACTTTAATTGTATTTAATCTTTACTGAATTGTATTAAATTTGTTCGGATTCCTTTGAGTTCGCGACTTCGCACCGGGGCCCTGTCGGACCGGGGCCCATGGCATTTTGCAAGCCTTGCCACCCTATAGTTACGCCACTGGTTAGAGCATTCCTTGTCAATCCCCATCAAAAACTTTAAACATATGTGTTTTCAGAATTTTATTGGTGAATAAAGTATATTTTCATTATACGTATGAAATTAATCTGTTGTTTTCAATAAATTAATCACCAGTAAACGACGTCGTTGCAACCCAACCTCAAAAAAGAAAGAAGAAGAATATAAAGTAGTTGTATTACAATTCTCTACAAATTTTATTTACTGTTCTAATTTGAAGAAAAACTTGGATTGGATTCCATCTTGAATAAATACTATCAATTTATACTTATTTTATTATACCCTATGACCTAATAACCTATCAAAAATATTATCAACTATCGGCATCTTATCATGACATTATTTTGTCAAACATTAGCGTAGATAATTTTATATTTTATATCAAATGTCTTTCAGGTCTATATTAAAGAGTAAATAAAATATTAAAATAATCAGAAGAAAAATATATAATTTAAATAGTTTACCGATTAAATCGCAAACCCAAATCGGAAGGGACGGGACGTTTTTATATTTTTTTATAATACGTCATCTTTCTCTATCCCTTTTTCTCCATTCCATTAAAATGCTATTGTTTCTCGACGTTCCAAATTTTCAATTTGAAATGTTATTATTTCGACGGCCTCCTCGATGAATTTATTAAAACTCATGTAACATTAGCAGAGCACACACGTAAGATATACGGTCAGTTGAAGCAGCATACGATACCGTGGGTTTTAGTGGGTATTCCCGGCGCTTCACGCCGAGTGAGTCACATGGTGAGATTATACTCCCGGATTAGAGTTAGCAGTGGACATGCGTAAATGCATTTCCATCGTTAATTAAAGGTCCAAATGAGCTTATATACAGGACCGTTAAACAACTTAAAAAAACAACTGTCAACAAGAGTTTTTGGCGGGATCTCAGGCTGTCATGTAGCGGTTGTTTTCTTTTTCATTCAATAATTTTGTCTATTTGCCTCTATAGTAATTTTGGTATAGTTATGATATAGTTTGGCTATTGGGTACAAGTTAAGTTTATTATGGAACATAACGTAAAGCTTTTATTCTGAGGTGCCCACAAAGCTCCATGCAAATATCTACTAGGATGAGTCATAGTTTGGCTGGAGCTTGATAACGCTGATACAAGATTGTTAATACATCTTACCTACATGACACTGACGCAAATTGTTTGTACACAAATTGCCATTATTAAAAAAAATGAACTGTCATCACAAACGCGAATGACGTATACGTCACGTCATTATATTACAATATTTATCTGGTAGTCGTGCTAAAATATGAGCAATATTTTGATTGTACCTGTAAACTAGATTCATGGGGAATATGCAATAAAAATACATTTGACACTATACATAAAGTTCAATATATTTTTATAATGGCTACAAGTGACAGTGAGGATTTTGAGAGTGCTGACGAAGGCCATAGCAGTCCCATCAAAAAAGAAAGAAATAAGCGATTATCTTCTTCCAATTTTAGTGATACCAATTTAGAAACTGAACATACAGTTCCACAACACCCTATTAATACTAATCATGCCATAAAACATGTCGATAGACAGGTAATTTGTCAACTTGTTTTGTTTTTTTATTAATGAAATTAATTCCATATCTAATATCATATTTAAAAGGGGACTATTGATTTTGTTACTTTTTCTTTTTATTTTTTTTTTTTCTTTGTTAACTGACATTTATAATAAACATTTTTTTTTAATGTACTACATAAAAGTATTATTCTATGGAATTACATGTAATAATACTCTATGAAATAATCATCCATGTTGATGTTCAAATCCACGAGACTGGTTTTACTTCTAGTAATATTTTTGTACTGGAATTCGATTGTGCAGTTTCTACATTTGCAGACTCTGAGAAAGATCTTGAATGGAATACTGAACTTGGTTATAAGTATTATAACTTTTACAATAATAAGTAATATTACTTCTTTCATCCATTGAATGTCATACATGAATATTTCTGTAATATATCCAGTGTAAATGTGTTATATTTACATGTGTAATATTTTTGTATACATTTATATATTTTTTTCTAGAAAGGTACAGATGGATGGGATGATTTTGACATAGAAGATGAAGAAGAAGTAAACGATAATGGTAAAAAGAATACTACAAGTAAAATAGAGAAAGAAAGTGATTTAAGTAATATTAAATCTGAAAATAAAACAATAAGTAAGAACACAGAACCTGAATCTGGATGGGATGATTTTGATGATTGGGGACAAGATGAAAGCTCTCAGGTAAAAATTATTTTATTTAACTCATAAGGTAACTCTTTATTAATAAAATCAGATCATTATATAGTACTAAAGACTGTTGAAGTTGAAGTAAAAATTATGATTTCAAATTCTTATTTACAACTACATTTGTTATAATACTAGTTTTAGTGATATAAATGTAGTAAAAGTAAATTAATATGAATTTGCTTAATAACACTTTATTTGCTGATTTACTTAATAATTTTTTTTATTTAATAATTTTTACAGAATGAACCTACATCAACTAAAACACATAAGAAATCAGTTGAGCCTGATCCTGAAATAAAAGCAGTGACTGAGAAATTAGCTTCTACTGCAACAGCCAGTGGTTGGGGCTGGGGCTGGAGTGTTGACTCATTACTCAGTACAGCCACAGCTGGTATCACCACATTAACCAACCATGTGTCACAGGTATGATATTCTATGAAGTTGCTGTAAATTTTGTGTAATATGTTGCAAATGGAAAAAGTGAGAGATGTTTTTTTTGCAAGCTTGATGTAATAAATGGCATAATTTTAATACTAGTTACAAAGATAAATGAGACATCTCATCCTTTAGGCTCAGTAAGACTAGTAATAGCTTTTTAGATAATAGTGTTAGATTTTACAATAAGATTCCAAAGCACATTTTTGATTTACCTGATTATAAGTTTGAGAATTATGTCAAGTAAGTTGAAATTTCAAAAGGTTATTTCAAGGTGGATCATTACCTTAACTATAGTAATATATGGAAAAACCATTATAACTATAATATTTATGGTTTTTATATAAAAAGTACAAAAAAAAAGTCTCAGGATGCCTAACAGAAGCGATAACTTAAACTAAACTAACTTGAACTATTTAATATTGAAATTATTTAACTTCAAAAAACCTCAGGTTATTACTTAAATTTTATGTATATTAACCCCTTGAGCACTTACCTGGCGTTTACGCCAGCTTTTCATTGTTTTCCTATTATCTCTTTTTTATGGATAATCGACATATTAAAATAATTATAGTTTATGTGAGATTTAAAATGAAGTATGTAAACTTTCTTACTATTTACAATTAACAAGAATCATGTAATTAAAATCTAAGTAAGAAAATCAATTTCCAGGGTATATCCACTGTTCTAGAAACTGGCATAGGTGCACCAGACCCAGAAGAATTAGCTAAACAGAAAATTAAAAACAGAGAAGAGAATTCTGGTGTACACGATAATGTAGAATCTAAAAGCAAAGAAGATAATCAACAGATAGAAGAACCTAAAGAGAATGAAAGTGACACATTTGCATTTGGAAGTCTCATATCTGGTGTAACTAAATTTGTTGAAACAACTGGTAAGAAACATTATTTTTATTTATTATGTTTTTTTTTATTTATTATATTATTGAATGAACATTTAAATTTAATCAAAACTAAAAAAAAATGTTTATGTATAAGCGAAATAGTGGACTGTATTGGGTGTGATGCAAACGATACACTAATCGGGAGGACAAATTTAAAGTTAGGAAAGATAGTTGCTTATGTGAGATGATGCCGATGCAGGGTTCTTCCAAGGATCAAGATTAGTTACACATAATACACTTATTATTAGGCGGTATGTACGTGCACACGGGCTTACGCGAACTATCGACGAAAGCGAATTTATGATGAATTTAATGACACGTACATCTCGCAGGAAAGATGTTGGAGCGAGGGCAAATATCTATTTGTAATCACCAACTGCTAATTACGCGCAACCAATTTATTTCACTTTAAATGCCAGATATAAATTAGTGTTTTGAAAATGTCATCTAGAGATTCCTTTGTTTAAAGAATGAAGTTGGTTGGTAAATGGTGAATTATTGGATAAATTATATAATTGGATAAGAGTTAGATTAAATAAAAATTTTAGCTTTCTGCATTTGGGTAACGCAAAATTCAAAAATGTTTATTTATATATTATTATGGATGACTAACAGTAAAGTAATTTAACAGTAACAGTTAACAGTATTATAATATATTTACCAATAACAAGTTATCACATATATAGATCAGTTAAATTATAAAGAAAATGTAGGCATGTATGACGTTGCTAACACTACTACAAAAAATCAATGAGAACCCAAAAATTCACTATAGAATAAGAAAAGAGAACAATTTAAGTATTAAAAAAGGTAATGACTTAAGGTAACATCTTCTAGCCGAAGTAACACTTATTCGGAAAGGATTAAGGTTATACTGTTATACACAGCTCAAACTAAATAAGAGTTTTTCCTATAATTAGATGAAGCAAATGGAACTTGCAACAGGTAACTATAACGAGTTAGCTTACATGGAACACTAAAATCAATTTTGAAAAGGAGATCCGCGGTATTAATATCATTATTCAATATTTTTAATAACTATTTGTTGTCATAAATTTCACGCCGTGTTGCCAATGGTAATAGATGGTAACTTTTACAAAGTTCAAGGTAGTTATTGGATTGAGAAGGTACTTCTTGATGGAAACATGTTGCTTCACATATTAATATGTAAATAACTATTTTAAGGTACAAAAGTTATATCTGGAGGTCTAGACACACTAGAGACTATAGGTAAAAAAACAATGGAGGTATTGCAAGACGGCGATCCTGGGTTAGCGAAAAAAAGAGCAATGCTTGGGCTCAACCCTGGGGATAAACCGGTTCTATCCCAGGTATTAAGAGAAGCGAAAGCCAAAGCAGATGAAGAGGATAAAATCAGGGAGCAAAAGAGAGAAGCTAAAGAAGTTCACTATGAAAACTTGTTTGATGATTTTGAAGGTTTGTAATAAAAAAAGATTTACACGATATAGGCTCAGTGCTTTGACCACAATCTCACCTGATGTTAAGTGATGTTGTGGTACAGGATGGTAAAACACACTAAGCCTAGATAGTGATTCTCAAGTGATGCTGCCGGAATACACCTAGTGGTACTTGGCGACAGGTTTTCAATCTTGAGGGTGGTAGCTACCCAGACAGGCATTATTAGAAAATACTCTACCACCGTGCTATGATTTCCTCAAGATTTTTTCCTTCACCGAAAGCTCGGACCAATTTTAGAGTTGGATAGGTGGGATCGAACCCGCGTTGATTTGTGCGGAATCCGGCCGCACTACCCACTGCGCCATCATCGCTTCATTAATTGTAAAAGTCTGGCATTGTATCTTGTAATAAAATGATTAGTATTTTATATAAAAACTAGCTGGTGCCCGCGGCTCCGTCTGCGTTTCTAAGGTTCTTTAGGTCTGAGTGAAAATGTGATATCTAACCTAAAAAAACAAATTAATGAAGAATAACGAGAGTCTTTTGTTTTCATTAGTGGAAAAAAATGCACATAAAATAAACATAAGAGTAAATAAAAATTAAAAAGGGTCAATCCAAAAAACAATAACTTATAACCATCTAAGAAAAATTCCGCGTCGAATGGTAGCCCCATCCCAATATGTTCAGTAGTTTTCAGGTGATGCTGCGTCGAAGGATTATTTGCTTTTTTCATATATATAGATTAATTTCAGGTCTCGTGCATTTAGAAGCATTGGAGATGTTATCGAGACAAGTAAATATGCGGATAGAGGAACGGATGCGCGGTTTGGACCCTGAGAAGCGGCAAGATATTAAGGAAACTTTACAACAAGTTGCCGGTAAGTCTTAAATAAACAATTACAAAAAAAAAATAGTTTATTAACTTTATCTTAGTAGAATAGTGTTGTCATTTTAATAAAAAATCACCCAGTGAGTCCTGACGACAGAAGTAAAAATTAAAAAGTAAAAATTAAATGTGAAATAAGCATGGCCTTTTATTTAAATTATCACCCCATATCTACCCGTGGGTGTCGTAAAAGCCGACTAAGGGATAAACCAGAGGATCGGCAGCAACATCCACTGAGTACCATAAACACCTGACTGCGATGACCAACCCGCCTCCCAAGCATGCCGATTATGACAACACCTTCTCAAAGATATGTCCAACAGTGGACGTCTTTCGGTTGAATGGACGGAAATTTTATAATCTTGTTGTTTTACACGGTATATGCTTAGTACTTTGACCACAATCTCGCCTGATGTTAAGTGACGTCTCACGTCTACTACCATAATTACGTCAGGATTTGCATAATTTTGAACAAAAATCGAATTAATATTTTTTTTACACTGTATATCTTTCATATCGATTTCACCTGATGTTAAGTGACGATTTGGTCCAGGATGGTAAACACGCTAAGCCTAGGTACTTGTTTTCAAGTGATGCTGCCGGAACACACTTATTGGTATTTGGCGACAGGTTTTCAAACTTGAGGGTGGTAGCTACCCAACCGGGCATCATAAGAGAATGCCCTACTACCATTAACCACGCGATGTTTTTGTGCAATTTTTTAACCCCCCATATCCCCTGCGATGATATGTTGCGAGGTTTTAGGCGAACTCATACGTCAGTGGCCAATGGGGTACGATTGTTTCCGCACGTGTGTCTGGTTGGAGGCTGCATTTTTCCATATCGATGACACAGCTTTGAAATTTTTACCATTTTACGGTACTAATATAAATATAAAGTGAATACGCTAACGGATGCCAAATATTCCAATTCCCATATAACAATTTTTTTGTGCCTCAATGAGAAGAAAATTTGTGTTACCCTAATATAAGGATTTTAATTTTTAAATATTTTATAATCTTCTTTTATTACCGTCAAAAACTGTTATTGTAAAAAGAATTAAATATAAACATTGTTGTACATAATATTCCTGAAGGTAGTCATTGAGATATAGTACTTAGTATGAATTAAAAATATGAAAAAAAAGTGTGTTTGTAATTATGTACGCACGTAAGAAGTTATACTTCCTTGAAGAATAATAGAACAAACTAAAACGTTGACAGTTAACTTCAGGGTGTCTTTTTTTCATGACGGTTGCGCGCGCAACATAAAAATTTACTCTCATCATTTTTCCCTAACGCGCTAAAAGTAGTATAATTCAAAGAGTTTCCAGTTGTTTTTGGAACACCCTTTTATGAATTAATACCAATTTAAACTTAAAAATAATTTTACAGAATTATGTGAAATGCCAGAGGAGGAAGAAGAAGATAATGTCGCAGAAGACATGTCTAAAACGGAAGCGTTCCTCGACCGGTTACAAACAGCTACACAGGACCTAGGTCTGAAACTACAGTTTCAGCCTTTAACAAAGTCAGTTGCAATGTTTATATCTAGATTTTCTGTACGTTAGAACTACCTTTAAAACCTATCCGTGTATGTTGTATTTCTTGCCATTATAAGTAGGGACATATGATAATGAAATAAAACCTAGTCAAATTCATTGTCATACTTGAGTTATTTGTGCAGAAGCATATGCACGTTCTAAAAAAAATAGTGAGTATACTTTAGTCAGACTTAAAATTATTAGTGAAGGCTTGATATCAAAAACCGAGAAAGAGACAAAAAATATGCATGCCGCTTTCTAAAATACAGTCAGTCGTGTGCGCGGACGCTTATTAAATAATGGCAATCTGTGCAAAAACAATTTGTGCCAGTGTCATGTGGGTAATATGTATTTTCAATCTTGTATCAGCGTTACCAATCTCCAGTAAAACGGTGGCTCATCTTGCTCGAACTTTTTATATAGCTTTGGTGGCACCTCAGAATAAATGTTACGCCCGTTATCTTCTATAATAAACTTAATTTGTACACAATAACTAAACTACATCACACAAAACGCCACTAAGATTACATCATATAGAGTCAAATACACAAGTTTAAAAGGACATGCGGCCGGAAAAGTAGGTTTTTCAGAGATCTATTGCTATCGCGTTGCGCTCCAAAGAAAGAATTATGAAACAAGACAGAGACAACTGCAGCGCGGGCTGATTTTTCCTATGCAAATAGACAAAAACATCACTTCGTAGTACTCTGTTTCCTTCTCCAAAATTGAATCGTTTTTTTTATTTTATTCATGAAATTTGTTTGACGAACGTTTGTAAATGACGGTAAAAATCGAGCATTTTTTTCATATTCAAAGGCTTCTAGTTTCTATATTAACTAATTTATGCAAAAAATCAAAATGTATGGGCTTCGCGGCGATGGATATATATATATTATTTGGTATAAAAATATTTACCATAATGCTATTACCCAGGGAAGAAAACAGAGGACTAGGTTTGTATGGAATAAATGCCACTAAATGTGCCATTAAATTAAAAGAAAACAACGCTTCCTTAAGAACAGTTTGCACTTATGGTAGCCAAGAAGCTTACTTTCTCTCTTATTACGAATTTCAATCCTGCCTTTAAATTTGATTCTTGACCTTTGAAAGACTACATTCATATAATTAAGTGACCAATGTATAATATATGTACTGTTGGTGTAAATATTATAGGGGCCATCTATTAATTTCTTTTAAAAATTAAAATGTAACTGTATATAAAACATTTTAGGCAATATAGAGAAGTTCTCGATTGGTTGAGTTCAACGGAAATAGAATTGACAGATAAAATTGTGTACAAACGTGCGGTCTCAGGCCTTGCCCAAGCTACGGCACTCTCAGTAGAACTGTACCATAAAGCGGGAGAAATGCTTCTAGTCAAAGCTAGACGGTCTACAGCCGATGAAGCCGATGCACTAACCCAGTATGTTAAACTTTATAATATATGTATAATAATACTATACGTGTGCCCGCGGCTGCGCCCGCGTTTCATATATTCTTCAGTGCGTATTCACTTCACTAATAAATAAAATTAAGGTGTCTGTTTTTAATGTCCAAATGATTTTTTTTACTAAATAGATATGGAGATATAGAGATATATATATAGAGATGTGTATACACAAAAAATACAATTTTGTAATTACAAATTTGTAATGTGTAACCTCCGGAACGGCTGGACCGATTTTGACGGGACATTTTTTTTTTGGTAGATAGCTGAAGTTACCTGGGTAATTTAGGGTACTTTTAATTTTCGAAAATAATTAGAGTTCCGTGTAAAAGAAACTTGTATAAAATCCGATTCAATGCACAATTTTACGGGCAAGTGCTATAATTTATGAGAAATATTTTTACTTTGTCTTGTGCTAAATTTTGTTTTAGCAAAATAATTAGGATTCCGTATAAAAAAATTAAAACGCTGTAATGAATATATGAAACGCGAGCTCAGCACACAGCTTAACTAGCTGTATTAATATATTACGATGATGATAATATGTAATTTTCTCTAGTACTCGTCTGGTATGAACACAAGCTTCAAGTTGAAAATATTAATTAATCTCTTTACCACCCTAAAGTTAATTAAGAAAAAATCTTTAAAGTCCGGCGTTGTACTGTAAATGTGTGTGCAAAAATGTAAATTTACTTAAAAGATGCAGTTTTCACATTTGGGTAACTATTGTCGTTTAACTGGGCTTCGTATAAATAGAGAAAAAAAAGTGTGTGTGTACTTATGTACGCACGTAAGAAGTTATACTTCTTTGACATAATAATAGATAAAACTAAAACGTCAGCTAACTTCAGGGTGTTATTTTTTCGTGATGGTGTGCGCGCTCATCATATGTTGACAGTTAACTTCAGGTTGTTGTTTTTTCGTGACGGTGTGCGCGCGCATCGTATGTCGACAGCTCACTTCAGGGTTTTGTTTTTTCGTGACAGTGTGCGCGCGCATCGTATGTTGACTAGCTAACTTCAGGGTGTCGTTTTTTCCGTGATGGTGTGCGCGTAAAAATCGCGTGCATCGTAAAAATTTAGTCTCATCATTTTTCTCTAACGCGCCAAAATAACTTCTTTTTTCTTCAGAATGACAGTGGTTCTAACGAAACATATCGGCGATTTAGCAACGCTGTTTACGGAAAAGTTGAACTCGCTTAACGTAGACAATAAGGAACAAGTAAACAACTATATTACGAACATATTTTTGGAGGTACGATTTCTGATATTAATAGATTATATTTATTGAAGTAAACTTTCTTTAGGCACTACTTTAGTACAGACTAACTTAGGTATTTTAAGTTACGGAAGTGCCTAACAATGTCTAAACGACAGTCTGTGTGCGGTCGCTAATTAGAAAATGTCGTGAACTAGGTAACAAAAAAAACTAGGCAGTCACGGGAACTGCCGACAGATGTGGAAACTCGATTGTGGAAAAACTTTTTTTTTTGCAATATTTAAATTTAAATAATTTGTTAATGATAAAGATTTATGTTAATTTTATTTAAATTAAATATTATTTTAGTTTTTTTTGTTATATAGTTATTATATAGATTTAAGTTAAAGGTTTATGTTAACATAACCTAACATTTATCTGGTTTTTACATCTATTAGCGCTCCGAGAAATAATTATTTGATTTTCATCTAGTTTATTCAAAATCAAAACATATGATAGGCTGCGTTAGTATACATTTTATTATTTATCTCTAATCGTTTTTACCACTCCCGACCGCCCTCCCCCCCCTCTTGCCAGTAATAGTAAACAAAGCTCTCACCCCTACTTCCATAATTACGTCAGGATTAGCATAATTTTGAACAAGAATCGATTTTTTTTTTACATTGTATACGGGCTCAGTGCTTTGAACACGATTTCACCTGATGTTAAGTGACGATGTGTTCCAGGATGCTAAACACATTTAGCCTAGATACTGGTTCTCAAGTGATGCTGCCGGAACAAACCTATTGGTATTTGGCGACAGGTTTTCAAACTTGAGGATGGTAGCTATCCAATGTTTTCCTTCACCGTAAAACTCTGGCTGGATAGGTGGTACTAACCCACGTCCATTGACACGGAATCCAGCTGCACTACCAACTGCGCCATCGTCGCTTCAATTAGTACATATTGCTTATGTAATCAATATTCAGAACCCCTCTCCCTTGTCATAAAAAATAAAGAAAGTATAGACCCTCCCCGCATTGATGCTAATATTTGAATGACTCCTTACTTGTAATATGTCGATAACTTGTCGATGGTTAAAACTTTTATCGTATAATCATAGATTAGTAATCAATTATTTCATACTATTTATGTTTTTTCAGGCTGGCAACAGTTCTACTTATGTACAGAATGCATTCCAATTGACATTGCCTATATTACAAATTGGAGCCGTGTAGTGCAACATTAATGCATATTAAATGTCTAACTACATTCTTTAAAATATAGTTTGATTTGAATGACAGCTGTCATCGAGGTCACGCGCATAAAATGTTACGTTATGCCGTAAAATGTTGGCAAAATCTTCTTAACCGCAGATAATAATAATAATATCGTCGATCGTACAAATATAACAAATTCAAATAAGGGATTGTACATTGATCGCGTGAGGCTCGAATGGGGTTGCAGTAGGGTGTCACGTGTGTTAATTTTCTTGGGGAACGCGTTACTTCTAAAAAAAAAAGCAGCGCGTGAATTTGCCTCAATGTTGCCAGGCAATTATTTCCAAAATTGTCCAGAATTAAATCACACTATACCTGTATTCAAAGGTGATATTGTGAAAAGTTTTAAGATACTTTGTACCAAAAAAGTACAAGTGGTAGGGGGTGGAGCCCTAAACCTCACCCACCACGTACCACCAGAATGGATAGCGGTTTTAGAAAATTTGTTAAATCACCTCCCATGATTAATGGACGACCCATTTTACCATCTGTAAATATATGTAATTGTGTACTCTGTGATATCTGGATTTATCTCAATCATTTGACAGCTGTCATTCTTATCAAACTATATTATTATAGATTGTATCTTTGATATAACAAATTTTAATAAAAATGATTTATAATAAATGTTTTAATATAAAATGTGTGCAAAGATTTATCATTTATCTCATAATTATACGGTTTACGTACTGCAATATAATTTGCTTGCTAAAACAATACCATTAATATTGTAATAGGGCTGTTATTGTAATAGGGACATCGAAAACTATCCTGAAAAAATCTTGATAAGTTTTTCTCAAATATCAAATCATATATTTTAGCATTGTTCTGTATAATTTGTTTTTTTTTTTAAATATAAAACTCTAAAAATTAAAATAGAAAGCGTCTACTCTCAATGCTATATACGGACAAAGATATATTATTTTTGTATATAAATTTGAGAAAGTGACACAAGTATAATAGCACCAAATCTCAATATAATATATAGGTATATGAACAATATAACCATAATATTAGATATATATATATATATATATATTATTTGTATTAATGTTAAAATATAAAGCTGTTTGTGATAAACAATACAAGTGTTTTATTTTTTATTATTTAATAGATGTGTCAGCGTCCGTAGTTACATATTCACAGCTTCAATATTACAATAAATATATGAATCACATTTATGAGCGGGCGCCTAAAAAAATTAATTATATATGTTCTTACTCTGGGATATAGGCTAGTTTATCATACCAAATTCCATCAAAATCCATCCAGTAGTTTTGATGGGGGCACAAACAGACGCGCATATACTCCAAAATCATAGAAATTGCTTCTGTCATTTATTTTAAAGGCCCCCGAAGTCGATGTCATGTTGGACATAGATCTCTAAAATGTACTGATTTTCTTAAATATGTACAGGTTTTGCTTCTTAACAATTTTATGTATAGATTCTTTGGAATGCTAATATTGCCCAACTTAGTGTTTTCCGGTTCTAGAAATGCATATAAGGGTGAAAGTAATCTATATCTTCTTGGGAGCCATTCATTTATTACATAAGGATGATACCCCCTTTCTCCCCAAGATAAGGACCTGTATAGATTATTTTAACCCTACCTCTCTCTTACGTAATTAATGAATGGCCCCTTGGCTAGCTAGTAGCTACCACACTACTAAAAAAATTTCGCTGAGCACCTATAAACATCTGCATTTATTTAGGTCCAGCCTATCTATTGGTTTATACATCTTAGGCCACACCATAATTTTTTTTGGTTGTAATATTATCATTTTAGTAGGGAACTATGCGCTTTTCCGTACTCAAATACCCTAAGTGAAAAAAAACATTCACATGTAATTGTAAACTAAATTATATATTAAGTCATAGAGAAATAACGCTAAGAGGTACAGTTTCTTACAAAAAACTAGCTTAATATTGAAGCCAAAAAAACACATATGTTTGTGTGTTATAGACACTTGATTACGTAATAATGGTACGCAAAGCATTGTGTACGTGGCCTTTTAAGACCAATTCGAAAAGAATTCACTCCGCGTGCGACTACTGCCTTTCTGAGTGTTTTAATTTTATGTATTAATATATGAAACCAGGCCTTTCTACTAAAGTGTACGACATTTAAGATAAATACGTAAAAAGTCGTTGCAATAATAGTGGGATGAAATTTAATACCCGACAACGCGGAGACCTTTGTAATTATTGTTTGAAATGGAGTGAACGAAGATAACGGACAGATCTGCGAATATCGCCTATTGTCCGATCACCTGTTATTCTTTACAGAACAGTGAAAGAAACATGTGGATACGATCCTAACAAAGGAACAGAATATGAAAGTTATTTTTATTGTAAAATTTATTTCAAAATAGTACCCTGTCTTCGCGAATGATTATGAAATTGTAATGTGAACTTGTAAGTTTTTATGTAGCTCTTGTATGAAAGCGATGTCTTACATACGCGATACATTACGTTGAGAATTTTCAAATGTTCTTATGTATTAGTAACGCGAGTACTAAACAACGCCTACTTATTCGTAACTTTTATTATTACGGGTTTTTAGAATATCTTAATTAGCAATATTTATTATTATAGTATTCTTTAAATAAACAAGCATTCATAGAACCGATATTTATTATTTAGGAAAATTGAACTAGCAAATTACTGAAATACTGAAAAAAATTAAAGCTAAAAATTAAGATTATTGTGTCAAAAACCAATTAAATTCTTATGCAAAACTACTGGGTAATTACTACAACTTTTGGCTTTGTGCGTCATTGGCAAAAATCAAAACAAAGATTCGGTAATATTATCAGTGGGTAGTACGTAGTGTTATTTTTATTTTATTTAACTGCCGTAATATAATGTTTCATATTATTTGACATTAATTACGATATATATAATTGCAGTTTTAGCGGATTGTCCACATATGTATATCTATTACGAAATACGGACAAAACCCTGTTCGACCACATTCAAGGCGTGCACAATGGAAAGCATCTGCTGCTACAGCGAAAGCAAGGGTTACTTACTTTTCGTCATATGCCAATTCCTCATATCATTGACATTTGGATGATTAAATAGACTAGTTCACTCAATAACGCAGACGCTTTGAATAATTTAAAAATTCTACTGCGACTCTTTGTGTCATCTCAATCTTTTAGTAAAGCCGCGCAAAACAACCACTGTTTGAACACAAAAAGTGCTATAAAAATAACATTTTAACAGAGAGACTGAACTCTATTAGGCACTTTTCGTTCTTGTTACAGTTAAGTACCTACTTATTGTTTTATTTTTAAATATAATGTTTGTTCCATATTTGGCAACACAACGTGGGCAGGAAATTTTAACTCCTGCATATAAATTAGGAGGCCCATCAAACATATCAATTAGATGGAAAGTAGTTGCAAGCATAAAAGTTATTTTTAATATATTTATGAATATAATGTTTAATTTCAGTATTTATTATAACTAGTACTAGGCTAATGGCTGAAATTCGATTATAAATATTTGATGGAAAAAAACTTTTCGTAATTTTTTATTATCTATACTTTAATAAAAGACTAACGTAATGTTTACATTGAAGATATTTAAGAAAAAAAATTATATAGGGCTTCAAGATCTATTACACGACACATTTCTATACTTTTATTTGTTTTTGTCTGTTTAGCAATTTGTTTCCCAATCACGCAAAAACTACTGAACTGATTTCGGTGAAATTGGGTATGGTAGTAATTTCTACTTTATAGTAACATCTTGTTACAAATATATGTATTGATATAATGTATGTATTAATAGGGTTTATCAAGATTAATTTTAAAAAAAATCATGTAAATGAAGTGTATACACATAAGAACATGTATATTCTATACTAATATTATAATGAGGTAAAGTTTGTGTGTTTGGATGTTCGGAGTAATCTACAGTAATGCTGATACGATTTTGAAAATTATTTTACTGTTAGAAAGGTATATTATTTATACGCAACTTTTTATTACGGGACAGGAACTAAAATTGCAATTTGCATCTAGTCGAAGATCATGTGTCTATTAAAATGTAATTGTCTGAATTCCACTAGACTGAAGTCGCGGGTACGGCTAGTTAATATTAAAATTTATCAAGAATCACTAAATAAAAAGGAATATTGGGTTGATAGACAGAGGAAAAAAGGTATTAAAACATTTTATCTTTGCCCAGGTATCTATAGATATTAATCTCGATACGTCTATAGCAAGATGTACACACATAAGTAAGTTAAATTATTTTTGCTAGCCAAAGTATTAAAAACACCTTTCCGATAGCACGAAATGTGTTCTCCGCACCATGTGTAAATAAATAATCCGTTAAAATTCTTAAGAGCCCGCATGTTAAGTTGATAGGCAATAAATAATACATTTTTGGATGAATTCGTGTACAACTGTTGAAGGGCTATAATAGGTAAGATTGGGGCCAGGTGTTTATATTTGGCACTATAATAAAAAAAAAAGCATTAAAATAAACGTTTTAAAGTATTTCCATAAAATGTACTGTTCTAAAATTGTCTGTGGAAGTTTAGTGACATTAAACTTATCGGAAAGATATATAAACGTACGTACAATGTTGTAGAAAAAAAACGACCATTAATGTGCAGGACACAGAGCGGGAGGGCGTGAGACAATACGCTACCACTTCCGAGACACTTCCACAGGTAAAACTATATGTACTGGCGAAAGGAAAAGCGTTAAACGATAAAAAATATTGGTAAATTTTTTCCCAATAGTTTTTGCTGTAGATTTTATTACACAAAGGCAACAATGATTGTCAAAATAACTGCCTACAAATCCACTAAAACTGTATATTACTAATCTGCATAACATCGAATCATCAATTACATCGATTTTATGTGGTGTTGAAATGAATGGTTTCCAAAAAAAAAACGATGCCCTCTCCTAACTAGATGGTGGTAACACAAAATTACTAAAAAAGTTTTTTTGTTATCTAACTGGTTGTGAGTTCTCGGGATATTTTTTTTTTTTGTTTTAATGGAAAACTAGCATCTTTTTTAGACGCATGGTCACGTATGAAAGTTTCTGCAATTTTCATACAAAATCGTATTATTCTGGATATTTAAGTGATCAGCCTTTTTCTATTAAGATTAATAAATAGCTTTCACGTTTTCTATATGTTTTTTTAAATAAACATTTTAAATTTCTTGTTTCATTATCATTATGACAATAGAAAAAACATTCAAAGACATCTTTTCAATTTATAATCAACTAGTTCTTGTCTGTGACTTAGTTCGCGTTAATTTAGATTATTGTGTATCAATTCAGAAATGTAACCTGTGTCCTTTTTTCTACCCTTGACAACGTGGATATCACGATAATTGGTAGAATAGTCAAGGCGTGAAAGCGTTACAAACAAACTCACATTTTCGTTTATGATTAGTTAAGACTAAACATTTGTAGAAAAACAAATGATTGGTGGAAAATAAATGTAGAAGCTAGAGATTTGCCGTCTCGAAATTATTTCTATGTCATTTGTATAAACCACAATTGTTGTATCTATAAAGATTTAACGTAAGCTATGTAAGCAGATTTTTAGCGGCTACTACCACTTTCGAAATATCTATATGTTTAAATTATATCAAATAAGTATGTATAAAATTTCCGTAAATAAATAACTAAGTGACGGTGGAAACGAAACCGCGTCAAAATTCGTTACGTGCTTTAGGAGGAGTTAGCAAATAAACGTACAAAAGGCAGACACGGAAAGCAGCTTTATTTTATCCATGTATCCATTCAACCGAAAGACGTCCACTGCTAGATATAAGACTCTCCCCAAAAGGGCTGCCCCGTTTTCCAAAAAATCACCACGCTTTGTAGACTGTTCGGTTATCGTAGTAAGGATTTGTGGTCCTCAGAGTATGCTCCGGCCCATTACGTGGTTTATCCCTTAGTCGCCTTTTACGACACTCACGGGAAGATCTTATCCTGCCGGCAACACGGTGTGCTTTATTTTATACTACTTTGTAAAGATTAATTTTGAGCAGGTGTACCTAAAACCACTACAAATGTTGAAGACGACTGTACCGGAAGGCGGTACGGTGTAAGTACTCATTGTGTCCATTTCCGCCATTTTACGGCGACCCCTCTCCACGAGATGAATGAAAATCAATTTTGCACTCAAAATAATATTTATGAGAATGGAACACGCAATATTTTACTTTTACATTGTTACACATTTTACCGGCTGTCGTCCAAAAGTGAATTATGAAGGGATATCAAGATGCTCTGTTAAATTTTTTTTAAAATCTTAATTACAATTTGCGTGGGTACCTGAGGTCATAGAAATCGTGTGAATAGTGCGTGAACTTGAATTATATATGTTTGTCAGTTTATAACGTTTATTTAGGATATATCCTTCATCAGGTTTTTTTAATTATAGTTAAAAAAACTAAAACGACATGTTTTAATGGCTAGCCAAACTTCATAATCATCATCATCATCATCTCTCTAACCGTTTTCCATTGTCATTTGGGGTCGACGCAACTTGTCTTCCTCTTCCATTCCTCTCTATTTGCTGTCATCTTCACATTCACTCCTTTCATAAGCATATCATTTTTCACACAGTCCATCCATCTTTTCTTTGGTCTTTCCCTTCCCATATAATCGTCCACATTCATATCCAATACATTTCTTACAACATCCTCTTTCTCCCTGCGTATCATATGTCTATACCAGGACAAACGACCGCCTCTTAACTTCTCTGTTATTGGCGTCACTCTCAAACTTCCTCTAATACACTCATTCCTAATCCTGTCCATTCTTGTACCCCACACATAACCTCAATATTCGGATCTCAGCTGCATGTAATCTTCTTTCGTCCGTCACCTTTATGGGGTAACATTCTGATCCATACAAGACGACAGGTCGTATTATGTTCTTGCAAATCTTCCCCTTTAATTTAAAGGGGATTTGCGGATCACACGTAGTAGCCGTGACCTGCCGCTAGCCGAACTTAAAACCAGAAAATAGTTTTTAAATGTAGAAAGTTTGTTCTTGACATTAAATGATACAAATATAGTTCATTTGTAACTGTTTATGATATTTGTTTTTTTCTTTTTTAAGATGGTGGTGGCCTAGTTGGTAGTGCGTTGGATATCGCGTTAGTAGAGCTCACCTACCCAACTTTAAAAATAAACATGATCCTAATATAAAGGAAAACATCGTAAGGAAACCATAGCATAGTAGTAGGGCATTTTCTAATAATGTCCGCCTGGGTAGCGACCACCCTCAAGTTTCAGCACCTGTTGCCAAATACCGTTCCGTATCGAGTTTCGGCAGCATCACTTGAGAACCAGTACTTCTAGGCTTAGTGTGTTTATCATCTTGAACTACATCGTTACCTAACATCAGGTGAGATTGTGGTCAAAAGAATGAGCCTACTATACAGTGTAAAAACAGGTATAGTAAAACGCACCTTAAGCATTGTTACAGTCCAATTTAATCGCTATAGGTCACAGAAAATGTGGGATGACAATATCAGACTGTACCGGAAGGCGGAGCTACTGTACAAGTAGCAAGAGCAACGTGGTACAGATTGGTTCAAGAAAGAATTGAATGGAAGGAGGAGACCTTTGTTTACTGGAAAACAGATTCACATTTTTTTTACTACATTTTAATTGAAGTTTGTATTTATAGGTATAGTAGTGAAGCCTACTTAATAGCTTTTGAAACGAATATATGAAACACGTGTAAGTGTCTATAATATTCAAGGGTTTTTTCTCGATTTCCCTGAGCTCCACTGATCAGATCTTGATTTGGTGGAAATGGGACCACCTCGGGAGTGTGTACTCCTTCGATTTAAAAAATAATGTTGCAAATCGGTCCACATATGACGAAGAAATCGCGTAACAAACATACAAACAAAAAACAGATGCATTGATAACTTCCTCCTTTATGAAACCGGTTAAAAAACAAGCAAAATCGAAAACTTTAATAAACCCTTTCAAAAAGTTTTTATAACAGCTTAATTTCAGTTTTTATAAGCTTCATGATGTAATGGAATTCTCAAGTTGATCTGAATAAAAGGTCGATATTTAGACAGAATCCGTAATACAGTTTTTATATGAAACCCCAATTATTTTCCAAAAAATATTTTTACTAGTAACATTAAGCAAAAATGTTTCTCAAAAATGCAATACCTGTCAGTAAAATTGTGCATTGAATTGGATTTTATTCTCAATTTCTTGAGTTTTAATTTTTTTTTACGCGGAACCCTAAGTATTTTCGAAAATTTTAAGCGGCCTAAGTTACGTGGAGTAACTTCAGCAATCTAACAAAAAAGTCCCGTCAAAATCGGTCTAGCCGTTTCGGAGATAACCTGGAACAAACAGAGAGACGGACAGACAAAAATTTTAAAAATTGTGTTTTTGGTATGGGTATCGTATATCTATTTACATCTATTTAGTAAAGAAAGTTAATTTTGACGTTACAAACCGACACTTCAATTTTATTTATTAGTATAGATTATACCTATATGAATCTAACAGTTGAAAGCGTAAGCGCGTGTCATTCAGTATTTTTATTACTGCATATAAAACAACCCCAATAACATAATAACCGCACACGTGCACCGGGAAAGTTATTAATTTTTACGGCAAAACAATAATTTAGCTCAATCAACTGTAATTCATATCGGAAATCATTACTGAGCGAAAATTATTAATTGAGAAATGAAAGCCAATAGTTAGTAGATACGTGTGGGGACCGTGAAATTGGGGTTGTCGCAATCTGTACAATATGGCGTTTATTTATTAATAATAAAACTGTAATGACAATACATCCTGTCATTTAGTACCTACTAATATTCTATGTGACACGTGGCTAATGTATTGCAACGTAATTGTTTTTTTAAGTACGAGAATTATTATTACTTGTTGAGAACGAACATAACTTTTGTTTGAGGAATTTTTAATATTGGCAACGGACGAATAATCGATCTCCGAGATAGGCCTGGCACGTTACTTCAACTGACATCATTTTGAAACATTTCTAAAGTTAAATTAAAACAAAAATCATCTTACAATTAATTATGTTCGTTTAATAGTCGAAATATGCTTTGTAAAATGCTTCCGAAATGTTTTTTGATAACATTAATAGTCTGCAGTAGATGTTAAACAAAAAAAAAAACAGTTAAGGAATAGAGACAAAAAAGATATCGAAATTTATCTTCACGTATTTATAAACACGTAAAGATAAATTTTGATTGATATTATATATAATATCATTCATATCATACTATCCTTACATAAATGGCAACGTTTTTTGTAGCGATCATTTAGGCTTATAACTCGAAAACCACTGATATGATTTACGTCATAATGTTTCAAGCCGTGCATCTCTCTAGACATGTCTACTAATGCTCCACTAAATTCACTAAGCTTTTGATGTATTGGCCTTTAAGTGATGCTGCCGAAACACAACTGTAGATGATTGGCGACCGATTACAAACTTAACTAGTTTGGCGAGCTTTAGTAAATGCCTTATAACACAGCTATACTTAGTTTCCTTACGATGTTTTCGTATTATAGAATAAAGCGAATTCGAGACCTAAGTACATCAATGCGGTATCCATTAACACTACCAATTAAACTTGAACTCGATCAACTACCAAGTAAATCCCAGCTTTTACTCAATATATGTTCCTCTTTATCAAGCTTTTTTACACTCTATAAACTCAGGACTTTGACCACCATCTCACCTGATGTTAAGTAATGACGTGGTCCAGGATGTCAAACACGCTAAGCTAAGGTACTGGTTCTCAAGTAATGTTATCGGAACACACCTATTGGTATTCGGCGATAGGTTATAAAACTCAAGAGGGTGGTGGCTTCCCAGGCAGGCATTATTCTAACGATGTTTTCCTTCGCCGAAAGCTCAGGCTGATTTTAGAGTGGGATCGAACCCGCGTCCGTTGACACGGAATACAATCGCGCAACCAACTGAGCCATCATCGCTTCAAATTTTGCTTTACTTTGCATATAATTACAAGCTGGTATTATAATTATTATATTTAAACACTTACCTTTTTATTTATTTATTTGTTGGAAGACCAACAGCTGTATTAGTTAGTTAATAACTACATTAGAAACAAAAAGCCATTTACCGATTTTATATCGACAATATTTCGATAATACATTTAAATTATATTCATTGAATGTGCACATTTTTTTTATCTTGTGTTGTCTGGATTAGTATAAGCATATCGTTTATAAACGAAATTTTTAAACAGGATGTCTGCGGCACCATAAAATTAGACCATACATGCGATATCGCGATTTACATACAAGAAATAATCGAATTAGGTACCTAAGTTTGCAATCTTAAGCTCTGAGTGCCTGAGTTTAAGACTTGCATGACAGGCGCGTGCCGCAAACTGCAACAGCTTAGCTTACAAGGTTATTTACCTGTTGCCTTATTGATTATCATATTATCCACGATATTAAATAAATTGGCTAGATAATTATATTTGAAAACTAAAGTATGGTAAAACCTTTTCAATTATAGAGGATAATAGAAATACATAAATTATAAACATAATTATCGGATTCTTTTACCTTGTCCTAGATTTAGTAGAGTACTAGGATCGGCAAATGTTTTCTTCATCCACTCTGTCATGTGTTACCTTAACAGGTGGCTAATGGTAACGTGGGTTTTAGTGGGTATTCCTGGCACTTCACGCCGGAGGAGTCCCACATACGCCCATGGCATCTTTAATCTAGGAAATTTAATTCCCAAATTAGAGACGGCAGGGGGAATGCGTAAATGCATTTCTCACGATAAAAAAAATGTGTCATCTTAACATTCACACCTTTTATATTTGTGGTCCCGGCTATAAATAGTACCATCACATATCTTCCCGTGGGTGTTATAAAAAGCGACTAAAGGATGTAAACCAGAGGATGGGCAGCAGCATTCTCTGAGTACCACAAACACCCGACTGCGATCGCCAACCCGCCTGCCAAGTGTGGTGGTTATGGTAATTCCCCCTTTCATATGTATCATTCTTTACATAATCCATCCATCCATACCTTTATCGTTTTCCCTTTACATTTATATCCATCCACCTTCATTCTTCACACTCTTCTGATTACATGACTTTCATTACCCCTTATGACATGTCCATACCACGCTAACCTGTTACCTACTCCTTAACTTCTTTGCCACTGGTACTACTTTCAGATTTCCTCTGAAATACTTATTTGTTAGATATCCATTTTATAAGCAAAAATCATAAACAAATATCTTGGAAGGCAAACTATTTGATTAATTATTACTTGAGTATTAATTTACAAATGGTTTATTTTAAACTTCATTTACAAAGTGATTGTAGTTAAAATCAAGGTTAGTATACAAATCATTATTGATCAATAACGGTCGCTGAACTATGAACAGTAGCCGTCGATAATCACCGTCGATGTATTAAACTGTACTTACTAAGGTAAATGGTTAATAGGTTTACGCTGGTTCTTCTAACAAGCGAACTATTATACCAGTGGTTGATTGTCTTCCTTATAACGCTGTCTGTTGTGAATCAAAAACTAAAAAAAAAATATTATCATTGTTTTTTAATTGAACTTACTGGACGCTACTATACCCTAGAAAACTTGAGAGCTTTACCGGACTTTGGGGGCGAGCGCCTAAAGTACTCAGATGAAAATGATAGCTAGCGCAAGGATATCAAAATGGTACAAACTTCAGCTTGAAAATTTCACGGATTCTGACCTAGCTAAACCCTATAGAGGTTAAAGAAAAGGTCGCTTAATATGTTGAATACCCATAAAATGAGACAATAGGAAAACAATGGAAAGCTGGCGTAAACGCCAGGTTAGTGCTCGAGGAGTTAAAGAACCCATATACCTGCGTATAGTGTAACGAGATGTGCTGTAATGCATATTACGCTAGTGCACATTGTGTCACTGTATTGCGGCGAACAACAACTTGCCCAGTTGGGAATCGGAGCACGTCCTAGGAAACATAGTTTATCTGGTAAAGTTTTGATACATATTTTTTATTACATTCGCTTTTATTTACATTTCAAAAAAAGTATAAGGATAACTGTCAAATAAATTAACTTAAGCTTTTCAATACTTACGATATATAGTGAACTATTTAACTACAGAAATTGGTACAACCATGCTCAAGGAGTCTATTCAAGGAGTCAATAAAAAAAAATTAGCTGTAAACAACAAATTAATTTCTTTAATCTCTCATGAAAAGTGGAAACTGATCTGGAATGTTCCAGCGTGTAATTAATCGTTGATTGTTGCATAATATAGCATTAAATTATAAAACGTATTCACTATGCAGACAATATATATGAAGTCATAATTTAGTATAGTATGTGTATACAGTGCGGCCTCCAATTATTTAGACAAATGATGATGTAATCGCTTACCGATGTGTAATTTACGTCTGGTTTAAAGTATCGAAGAATCGCAGTAATTTTCCTGCAAAGATTCGGCAAATTGAGACTGCGCTTTATAGTAAATATATATAATAGTACACCAGCACCAGAACCATCATTAGTATCACTAGATCTAGTAAATGATCGTCATAATTTTAATATTAGAAGTAAAGACAAGTTGTCCGGAACCACGCTTTAGGTTAAGTAAGTGTAATAAAAGCTTTATAGGTATTCGGTTTTACAATAAGATCCCAAGTAACATTACCGATTTACCTGACAATAAGTTCAAGTATTATGTCAAGCAAGTTTTAATCTCAAAAGGTTATTACAGGGTGGATCATTACGTGAACGATAGTGATGTCTGGAATTAACCCACATCTCTGTGCTTCCACTAACATTATTAAAACTACGATTTGTATAGTTTTTTCTATGACAAAAAAAATGATATATATTATATTTATAAAAAAAAAGAACCAGATCGAGTTTCTTGCCGGCTCTTCTCGACTGGGTTGTTTTCCGAACCGGTGGTAGTGTTTTAGACGTTCATAAGCGCCTTCTTAGGGCCTAAATTGAATAAATAAATTTTGATTTGATTTGATTTGATTAAAAGACTAATGTGTAAGGAGACAGATATAACTTCGTTTCAAACCAACATCTGCTATGTAAGGGAAGCATATACTATATGGTCATATTCTGGCTAAAGCACATACAATATTTTTCTTTGCGACGACAGTTACTGTTTAATGCTTACATTGCCACAAAGAAGTCTTTATTTATAAATATTTGGTTAGTAAACTAGTCATCATAATAGTCGAAATTTTCAAAAAGTGCACAAAGCAGATATTAATTTGACAACGATGATAACCGGCATATTGATAATATACCGTTCGTCAAAGCGAATAGGTAACTGTTGCCCGCACATAGAAAACATTTGATAATGAGATTCCAAAAAGTTTAATATTTTTTACGCGGAGAAATGGATTTACACATCCCTTTCCAACAAATACATGGACAACCCTACGATTTCGATGTTCGGTGCCTTTATGGGGGTGACGCGGCTTATTCTTGGATGCTCCGTGACGCCCGAGCGGCAGGTTCGAACTGATGGTATGTCGAGCCACGTCCTTTGTTTTTGTCTTAGGAGGGAGGCTGTTCCAGGCTAGGGACAGCTCACTTCCTATCGCCTACCAGGAGAAGTGGGAGCAAGTGGAAGAAAGAAGGTGAAGAGGCCAATGTGGAAAGTAGAGATCGGTTGATTGGCTTAGGGATAATCTATACTAATAAATAAAATTGAAGTGTCTGTTTGTAATGTCAATTTTTTTTTACTAAATAGATATAAATGTATATACGATACCCATACCAAAAATACAATTTGTAAAATATTTGTCTGTCTGTCTGTTTGTAATGTGTAATCTCCGGAACGGTTGGACCGATTTTGACAGAACTTTTTTTGGTCGATAGCTGAAGTTACTCCGGGTAACTTGGGTACTATTAATTTTTGAAAATAATTAGGCTTCCGCGTAAGAAAAACATGAAAAATAAAAAGTTGAATAAAAGCCGATTCAACGCAGTTTTTATGGGCAAGTGCTATAATTTATGAGAAATATTTTACTTTATCTTAGCACAAAATTTTTTGTAGGAAAATAATTAGGGTTCAGTATCAAAAAAAAATTAAAACAATGAAGAATATGTAAAACCGGGGTGCAGCCGGGGGCAGACAGCTAGTAAGTTTATACTAATACCGAATATAATCTATTTCATGAACGATAAATAAATCATTTGTTTTAATTATCTACATAAGATTAATTCAATATTGTATGACGTACCTAATGTAAATAAAATATTTTAAAGCAATAATCTTTGACTGTAATAACTTATACGGAATATTTTTAATTATATAAAACGACCAATGAAACGGTTTTAATTTTTAACATTAAGTATAAAAAAATATGTATGTATACACATATATAAGAAGACTTGATCTGAACAGAAGCCGAAATGTGTCCATACTTGAGAAGTCTAGATTGCATTTAACAGAATACTAATGTTTTAGAAAACTGCTTTGAATATTAACAGTGATGTTTTAAAAGGTCAAACATTTATTATGTAAAACAGGTTTGATAACACATAATGTGTTAATTTTTAGGGCTACCGCGTTGTTATTGTATTATCCAGTAGGGTCGTTCAAGCATTGCCCAAATATGAATTTTATGAATACCCTCTTTTATCAGAGTAAATAAATCTCTTAAGTCTTACCTAGTAAATTGAACAGGCCTATCTGTTACACAGTGCATATTTTTTTTTTTTTTTTTTTTTTTTGACCTAGCTAATGCTGTTGACCGGAAGGGCCTTTACAGCTTCACCGAACTTTGGGGGCGAGTGCTGAAGGCACTCGCCGCAATAAGGTGACTAGCTCAAGGGCTACCAAAGTGGTACGAACCTCGGCTTGGCCGTCACCTGAGTACTCAAGACTCACTCGCGAGTTGTGTCCTAGCTATCCCTACATTTTTTATATTAATATAAAAAAAAAAAAAAGGTTCCTTACAGGACCTATGTACCTTGCATGTTATGCATGAGTGTGTATGGAGTGTTGTGCGTGTAATTGCTCAATGCGTGGGCAGTGTTACTGTATCGCGCTGGCGGCGACGTCAAGAGCCTCCCCAGTTGGGGAACGAGACACGTCTTGGGTCGCCGCCTGAGGGGGACCCGGAGTGTGTGCGGGAGCAAAGTTGGCCGCCTGTCCCCGGCGGCGGGAACGGCGGTTTCGCGGGCGTGGGCGCTGGCACGCATTCGTACGAGGTAAAGGAGGGAAGATCCTATTACTACGAGTTATGGTATCGTCGCGGCACGATAAGATTCTTTGCGGCCGACGTATACGACGCGGCTTACGTCCTGGCAAGTACGAGACGGCTCGCACGATGAGGGGGTTCGAGTGTGTCTCTGCGCGTTCGAAGAATGCGCGACACTGGGTCTTGAAAACGGACCTAATGGAGGGCAGGTTGAGATCCCTGTGTAAATCCACAGTTCTCTCGAACCATTGGGCACCTACTGCCTTCCTTACAAAGCGATTCTGAATCCTTTGTAAGGCGTGCATACGTGAACGAGTGATGTGACCGAAGACAGGTGCGCAATACGTGATGATGGGTCTGACCACCATCTTGTATAGGGTAATCTTATGGCGAAGTGCCATTTTGCTCTTGCTGTTATAGAGCGGATAGAGACGACCTAGCACCATGGAGGTCTGGCGCTTCACTTTCTTAATGTGAGATTTGAAAGAGAGTCTGTCATCTAACTGAACTCCTAGGTACCTGACTTCGGAGCTATATGGGATTTCAGTACCTGCGTACTGTATGGGCTTGGGGGGGTCTTTCCGGAGTTTACTACTTCTAGTGAATAATAACGCGGCGCTCTTACTCGGGTTTATCGCGAGACGCCATTTGAAATACCAAGCGCTGAGTTGGTCGACAGCGCCTTGGACGTATTTACGCAAGACCGTTTTCTTACGAAAAGCGAAATAAATAACTGTGTCATCCGCGTATAGACCTAGCTGAACTCTTCCGAGATCAGGGAGGTCCGCTAAGTAGAGGTTAAAGAGGACAGGCGCCAGAATGGAACCTTGGGGGACTCCTGCGCGTATGGGGTGGGCTATAGAGAGAGCGTTCTCTACTCTATAGCGGAAACTACGATCGGTGAGGTAATCGTGTATGATTCTAACCAGAGTGTCGGGGATACCTAATCTAGTGAGTTTGTAGACGAGGCCCGTGTGCCAGACCTTGTCGAATGCTTTGGCAACGTCGAAGAAAACTGCGAGCGTATGCCAGGATTTATTAAATTCAGGGTGATTAATATTAGTGAGTACGTACTCCGTGAGGCGGAGCACCTGATGCGCACAGGAGTGTCTGGCTCGGAAACCAAACTGTTGGGGAGGCAAGAGATTTTTGTCCTCTATCACCTCTATGAGACGGTTCATAAGGATCCGCTCATAGAGTTTACCTAAGGTGTTAAGCAGGCTAATTGGACGGTAACTATCGGGTTGCCTGGCGTCTTTGCCAGGTTTGTGTATCCCTATAACTATAGCTGCTTTCCAGGCGGCTGGAAAGTGGTTGTTCTTGATGGCCGCATTGAAGATGCAGACCAGCAACGCGACCAGAGGCGGAGGAAGAAGTTTGATGACTTCATTCCTGATTCCGTCGGGACCGGGGGACTTTCTGGGCTTAAGGCCCTTGATGGCAGTCGTAACCTCGTCACAGGTGACAGGTGAGAGGGGGACAACCGGAGTAAGAGCGAGGGAGTCCTTCACAGAGGATTCGACAGCAGAGATGTGTTCGATATCAATGTTGTCGGTGACGGGAGCGCATTGATGCTCGAGGCTATCGGCTAAGCACTCGGCTTTTTCGATATCGTCAAATGCGGGTTGAAGACCCTGCGTATTTCTGTCCAGGGGGGGCATGTTAACGATGGTACGGTCCATCTTCATAGATCGTGCGAGCTTCCAGTACGCGAGGTGGGAAGGTTTCAGCTCTCCTAAGAGGCTGTCCCACCTTTCATTACGGATCTGATCTATGCGGCTTTTCACCGCTCTACGCAAAGAACGCAAGCGCGCACGATTCTCCTCAGTCGGATACGTGTCGTGGGCGCGGGTCGCGGCGTTTTTTCTGGGTGAGCAGAGCTCTCACGTCATCGGGGAGTACAAAGCGGCGATCGTTCGCCGCTTGCACCTCTTTCGAGGTCTCCTCGATGCCGATCTTGAGGTGCTCAACCAGAGCATCGATCGCGAGGTCCGCGTCCGCAGACGTATCCAGTACATCTGGGATCCTATCGAGAGAGGGGGTGGACGGATGGTCCTTTAAATAACGGCCGAGCTTGTAATAGTTCGCGACTTTTACAACTGGCGGGCTAGAATTAGAGTCATCCGTGTGACCTAACATCAAAACTACTGGGCGGTGGTCGGAGTCGAGTTCGTGTACGACTTGTATAAGACGCACAGGAAGCGAGACTCCTTTTAAAACAGCAAAATCTAGAACCGACGGGCGACAGTTCGGTTGAAAATGGGTGGGCTCTAAGGGCGCGACGACCTCAAAATCGAGCTTCCGTACTAAGCGCATGAGTTCCGCCCCATTGGGCGTAACGCACGAGCTGTTCCAGAAGGTGTGCCCCGCAATTGAGATCGCCGGCGATAATGACTGAGTCGCCTAATGCGAAAAGCTTCTCTAAATCTGACCTTAAGGGTCGCTTACTGGGGGGGAGGTATGCAGACACGAGTACGATTGACGGATGGCCAGTCATACCTATTCTACATACCGAAACTTCCATATTGGTAAGCTCCGGAGCTTGTAACGGCGAGCAATAGAGTGACCGTTTATAATAAATAAGGGTACCACCGCCCCTATCAGGGGTCCTATCATTACGTACTATATTATAATTCGCAATCCCGGGATTGCGATCACTTGGCTTCAAAAAGGTTTCCTGGACGAGAAATACGTCTATTTGACGATCGCGGAGAAAGTTAGCGACTAATTCACGCTGCGGAGCTAATTTCCGCGCGTTAAAAAATGAGAGGGAGAGACCGCGAGGCTTGAACTTAGCCATTGATTATGGGGTAATTTGACCGCGTGCCAGACCTTGAAGGGTCATGGCGATGGCGGGGAAACGCGCGATAGCCTCGAGCTCGGCGTTTCCGGAGCCGCTGTTCAACATTGCGTTGAACGCGACTACTTCCTGCACATCATGGATGCGCAGGAGAAATAAAACCCGGTCTAAGCCGGTGGAGTTGGCCTGAGGGGCCTGGGGGGGGGTAGCCAGGCGCGGCTGCGCCTTGGCTTGGGGCCTAGGTGCCCACGGAGCCAGAGGGGCGGCGGGACGGGTCGGCACCGCGGAAGGCGACGCCGACGTGCCTGGGAGGCACGGGAAAGACCTCAGTGTCATAGGCGGCACTTGAGGTTGGAGGAGGAGGGGGGCAGCGTTCCTCTGAGGAACGCGTCTACCGCCTTTGTTAGGCTGGTTGCGTCTTACCTTGGGCGCACACGGGCACCCTCGGTAATTTGCGGGATGACCCTCCTGCCTGCACAGAACGCAGCTTGGAGGGTCGGAAGTGTCCTTGGGACGGGGACAGTCGGGGGTGAGATGATCCCCGAGACACTTGACACATCTCGGAGCCATATAACAGCTCCGAGAACTGTGTCCGTACCCCTGGCAACGGTGACATTGCGAGGGGTAAGACTGTTTATGTGGGACTTCCACAGATATCCGGGAGAGGCCGCAGAGGGTCTTCAGACCGAAGACCTTCTTTCCCTCTTCCGTGGCGGACAAAGAAACTAAAACCATGTTAAATGGCTTCATCCTATCTCTTTGAGAGTGCATACGATGCACCTCAATCACGGGGAAGTTCTGCTCCTTAAGGGAGGCAGCTATCTCGTCACACGAGAGTTCCTTGGGAACTCCTCGCATGACGACCCGAAGGGACTTTTCCTCCTCAAGTGCGTGTGTATAAAACGCGTACTTGGCCTCACGGAGGAAACTCGTGAGGGCACGGAAGGTGTCGGTATTGGCTACTTTGACCATGATGCCCTCTCGGACATTGGTCGCCGTGGTAAAATGTATATGGCGGCTCGAGAGAGCCGCCGAAATCTTCGTCCAGGACGCCTTGTCCTGGATCGTGACTGGTGGTGGAGGACGTACCTTCCTGGGCTGCACCTGAGACGGCGCAGCCGCAGGTTTGGGGGCGGCCGGTTTAGCGACGGGCAGCGGAGTGGGCTGCCGCGACGCGTCCTCTACGGCGAGGACCTTTGGGACTGACACGGAGGGCGGCGGAGAGGCCGGCGCCTTCCTCTTATTCTTTCGCTTGGGGGTGGTGAACTCACCCCCCCCCAGCGGAGGGAACGAAGTGTCCATCTCGTCCGAGTCTGACCCGGACGACGATTGGACTGCGGGAGCGGTGAACCTAGGCATCAGGCTCGGATGCCTATCAGCCTGGCTCTGGGGGGACAGAGGGGAAAACCTATTATCTGTGCTAATATTAATTTGTTCCGCCGAGTGCGGACGAAGGTAAGGCGAACGCGAGCGACAGTCCGAAAAGGACGAATCGCGTCTATTCCTAACTATAGGCGGTGTGGGCACGCGAGAACGCTCCGGTGCGTTGATGTTAGGAACCGGCTTCCTAACTCGAATTGAGGGCACGGCCGGCGATGGGGAATCCGCGCTAAAGTTTTTAAACTCCCTGGCAAGAATGGGAGATTTTTCTAGCAATAATCTGGCAAATTTAAGGAGCTTTTGCTCCACAACAACTGATTCGGCCATCCCGCGATGGCAAGAGGGCAGGGGGGGGTGAACTACCTCCCTGCCTGAGGGGCAGGGGGGCGCGCCAAAAATCTAAAGAGACTACGCGAGTCTCGCAAAAGACCGTTGAGTCGAAGTGCAATGACTCAAGGTAATTGGGAGCCTACGGAGCCTAGGGGGAAGCCCTATCAAGCCCTAGGGCCGAGGACGTGGGTCAGACGCCCAAACAGCACCCAGGGGATGGAGTTTGTCGCAGGAGCGGAAATCGGGTGAGAAAGAAGGAAACCCGGCGTGATCACACACCGGATTCCGGTATTTGGCGACCCCAGAAGGGGGTCCCCAGGGAACCTGCTAAACCCTGCACCACCTTAGGTTGGCACCGTTAGGTTTCCGGTGATGACCACAATCAAGAGAGAGTGGGTTTTAGTAAAGTCGTGAAGCGACACGTATCCTCACCTTAAGGGTGAGTATACGTTAACCGCGCGCGTACTGAAAAGTACGTTTTTTTTCGAGAATACTCGAAGTTATAATTAAATTATAAAAACGAGTATTCAATCGCTCGCAGAAATACCTCAGCGCGGGAAACCCACACCGGGTAAACGACGCGGCGCGCGCGCTTGCGTCACCTCAACCGTTAAATAAATTTAACGGCTGTTGCCACGCAAGCGAACGAACTCTGACGGCGGCGAAACGAAATCGAGCACGAAAATCGTATTTATGCGAGCGAGCGTAGCGAACGTCCGTCCACTACGAAGCTTACCAAACGAATCCTCATAACTCTCCGATAACCACTCAACTCAACTCCACAGTGCATATATTTTATTCTAACGCTGTTAATACACGTACGGACCAGACTGCGGACATGGTATACCGAGCGGCCGAGGTCATCAGTCGCCTAAGTAGGGATGGAGAATAAGATTTTTCAAAATGATCGATTTTTTAAATTTATTCACAAAAAATTGAGGTACAAGAGATCATTTTTTTCTATTTGTTTCATTTTACTTCTAAATAGTATTCTTCCGGGGGTCGAAATTAAACTATAATCATCATTTATTCTAAAAACTGTTCTAAACTATTCTAAAAACTAAAAACAGCACTAAAGGTTACAAATTAATCAAAAGAAGAAGAATGCCTAACCTTTTTAGTAAAAATGACGCTGAACTATTTTATTTGTGCCTATTTACAGACGATCATCGTATCATAGAAAACAAAAATGACACTCTAATAATTGATATTTTATTAGTTTGGAAGATTGATCTTTTGGGCCTTGATGTTTTGTGAATCGATTCATCAAACTTAGATTCGAATGGATTCGAAAATCAATCTTTTTCAGAAAGGATTCCCATCAGTACTTAGAGGACTAATAACATCGGCCGCCCGCACTGTGTAAACACACTAAGTCTAGATGTATGGGTTCTCAAATATTCAAATGTGTGCGTGGTAGCTACCCAGGCGGGTATTATTAGGAAATGGCCTACCACCGTGCTAAGGTTTTCTCACGATGTTGTCCTTCACCGAAAGCTCAGGCTGATTTTAAAGGCGGCGAGGTTGGCTCGAATCCGCCTCCATTGACGCGGAATCCGGCCGAACTACCCACTGCGCCATCATAACTCTGCTGCTTTACTACAAACGATTTCCGAATGTTAGCGAGGGTGAATGTTTATAATTACAAATGAATTAATTTATCTTCAATTTTTATATTAATGGGTGTTAGGTTATTTTATATAAAAAAACTGTTATTTAATTTAATTTTAAATTGTAATTAGATTATTCTTATGTTATTATTATCTATGATTATATCATTGAATTATAATATTGTTTATAATTATTTGTGCATGCTGTGACTGTTTATAATTAGCTTTACTTACATTTATGCTAAAAAATTCTGCTTAGAGTATTGTTAAATACTATTGTACTGGTTTTGATAGCCCTTAAATAAATAAATATATAAAACCTGTGTGGATAAATATTCATAGTAAAGATGTGTCGAAATCATTCTTAACCCTTTTATTCGTTCGATGGATACTAATAAATAAATATGTGAGTATTTGTTAAAGATAAAAGAGTACCTTCTTATCTTTCATCTTCTTTTTCTTAAATAATGGCAATTTGTGTAGAAACAATTTCAGCCAGTGTCATGTAGGTAAGATGTATTTTTAATTTTATATCAGTGTTACCGAGCTCCAGCAAAACTGTGGCTCATCCTGCTAGAACTTTCCATGGAGCTTTGTCGGCACCTCAGAATAAATGCTACGCGTTATTTTCTATAACAAACTTAACTTGTACACAATAACCAAACTATATCACACAAAACGCCACCAAGATTACATGATAGAGAGTCAAAAATACACAAATTTAATGAATTAAAGAAAACAACCGCTACCGGACAGACTAAGATCCCGCCAAAAACTCATTTTTCATCTTGTTAGGCAAAGATTTTTGGATTCCTACATTTCTACAAAATCAATACAACATAGTCATTAACAATGTAAATACATAGAGTAGTAACGCTAAAACCGATAGTTTCATACAAAAACGCGCGTAATGTGTCGAGTACCCGTAAAAATAAGACAATAGAAAGACAAAAGGAAAACGCCAGGTAAGTGCTCAAGGTTAACATTGAAGCAAAAAAATATATGCGTGTAAGGGTAAAGTGTAGTGGGACACAGAAAAACATACGTGACCTTGTAAGGAAACTTGAAATAGCATCACTCCACGTGCCACTAATGTCGGTCTGAGAGTTTTAATTCTATGTCAAAATAAGTAGTTTGTGTATTACGTATTGTATGTGTACTAATCAGACAGTCAGACTGGATATGAATTCTTATTAACAAGTGATAAACGACACAGGATTTTTTAATACGGAATCCACAGTTTGAACTTTTGTGTGTAGGCCGCCAACTACAATTTTTATAAATATCATTTGAAACTAGAACCTGATGGGGTTATATGTTAATATTGGACTTTTAATATAATATACAGATATTACAAGTTCGACAAGTTATGTAACATCATAGTGAGTATAAAATAGTTTATAGATAACGTGGTAACCTTGTAGCGATTGAAGAATTTGTGACTTTGTAGGTTTAGCATAATTATAAAAATGTTGACGGAAGTATAAGATTTTTTTTAGACTATATAGGCTCAATGCTTTGATCACAATCTCACATGATGTTAAGTGACGATGTGGTAAGGAGGTTAACACACCTTTTTTTTTTTTTTTTTGAGGGGAATGTATTTACGCACTTGCTCTCCAGTCAGACCTGATAGGGACGTACCCTTCCAGGACTGACTGAAACGCGTCTGAAGATGTGTGGCAGTCTCTCGCACGTAAGTGCAAAGGGCTGTCACACAGGATTAGTGTGGGACTCGCGGCGAGAAGCGCCGTTGACCACTACCCACTAAACCCCCCGGTACCTCCCGCCACCTAGTTGAAGCAAGCACGGGATCGAACTGGTGCATGCACCGCGAACCAAAGTTAACACACCTAGCCAAATACTAATAGGTGTGTTCCGGCAGCATCACTTGAGAACCAGTACCTCTAGGTTTAGTGTGTTTACCATCCTGTACCACATCGCCAATTAACATCAGGTGAGATTGTGGTAAAACAATGAGCCTATACTGTGTAAAAAAAAACCTTGCCTTTTTCGCCTTAAGCGCTCGCCTCAAAGTTCGAAAAACCTGTAAAAGCCCTTCCGGTCAACAGTATTAGATAGTTCGAAAAAATAACAAAGGTCAAAAAATATTTTGATTTTGTGAATAAATGTAATTTGCTAATAGGGAACATAGAAATAAGAATGATTCTCAAATTAATGTAGTTACCGAAGTACGCAGTTACTTGCGTATCGATGTATTTTAGTACAGATGTAATATAGATTTGTTAAAAATCTATAAGCAAATGCTTAAGATGATATTATTTGGATATAATTTCTTGAGGTTATACAATCTATTACGCAAGTTTTACTGCCACGATTACGTTCCTACTTTATGTACTAAATCGTGTAATTTTCAGGAGAACTACTAACCCATCATCAAATGTCATCGAATCATTCCAGTTTTATTTAAGGTTACCTCTGAATGGATATTGTTTTCTTCAAAATATTGAAATGAAAATCAACATACGAAATTGGATCAACTGTTTTAAAACAACTCCTATTTATAAGCACTGCTCGTTTATTTTCTTTCGAACGTTTAATACGTTACATTATTTTATGTTATTCGAACGTAAATAATTATGACTGTTTATGTCACTTGAAAATATTAGAATTCGAGCGTTAGAAAGGAGTTAATAATTCATCCAGACAAATTACCTTCATGTTTAACTTGTATTTAAACTCTTTGGGTCTATATCTATACTAATATAATAAATAAAATTGAAGTGTCTGTTTGTAATGTCAAAACAAAATTTTTCCACTAAATACAAATGAATATATATTAATACATACGATATCAGTACTAAAAATGGATTTTTTACGATTTTTGTCAGTCTGTTTGTTTGTTCTTGGTAACCTTTGGAACGGTTGGATCGATTTTGATGGGTTTCTTTTGGCAGATAGCTGAAGATACTCCGCTTAACTTAGGCTACTTTTTTTCTCTCCAAAACTAGGATTCCGCGTTTAAAAATTTAAACTCATGAAATTGTGATAAAATCCGATTCAATACACATTTTTACTGGCAGGTATTTGAATTTGGAAGAAATATTTTTAGGTAGTAAAAAAAAGAAAATATTAGTATGGGATTATATTTAGTACTAAAAAATATGTAGAATATAATTAGGGTTTCGTGAAAAAAAAAAACTATATTACACAGTGAAGATTATTACGAATCCTGGACGCAGCCGCGGGTACCCAGCTAGTACTATTATATAAAGAGATCATATTAATTTTTGTTCGTTATGTATAAACTCAAAAACTACTTTACCGATTTTAATAATTCTTTCACCTACAGATACATTACAGTAAGTAACTTAGGTTGTATTATGAACATTTCTATGTAACCGTGCGTAACCTGCACGGGTCGCTAGTATCAAATAAAAAGATCTTCGCTTAATATTGGCCAGTACTGCCAGTAGTCATAATCGAGTAGTTTCAAACGTAAGTAAAAAATTTCGTCATTAACCCCTCTTGCTTGTTGCTACATGCCCCTTGTCAGTAATAGTAACCAAAGCTTTTACCCGGTTACGTAAGCATTGACTTAATTTTGAACACAAAAATCAAAGAATTACATATTGTTGTAATAAATAAAAATAAGCAAAGTATAAACAATCCCCCCCCCCCACCTGCTGGGATACTAACGTAAAATTTGAACGACCTCTTATTCCACCTAAAACCATTGTCGATTGTTTATTTGTGATCACAATACTTACCCGCGAGTTACGCCAAATGTATTATTTAGGGAGATATAACGTTTTTTACAGGTTATTCTTTTCTGCCGTCACAATGGGTAATATGTTCGGTTTAAAAAAAGATAAATATTATTGCTCATTTATTTATGGCCTCCATTTCATGTCCCTTAATAAGCTAGGACAACTGACTTTAAAGCCTTTGAGATTTCGTGTGCCGGTCCTTTAACGCAAGTGTCGCTACGCTAGTAGAAATATGTAGTAATTCACTTACGAGATAATCAGGGTTTTCATTCTCAGGGTTATTTTATCTAGTCTTCACGACATAATAATTAGTACAATACAATTTATTTTCAAGTAGGTACACGAGTTTTATTATTATTTTTACCGCCATTGTATTAAATGATTCTGGTAACAATTTAAATCTTATTTACAAACAAGAACAAACGCCCACTCCTAGTGTAGCTATTTAAACAATTAGAATCGATAGAAAATTTTAAAGGGGCACTAGCAAGATGAAATAAATCAAGTAGACCGGCACTATGCAACATATTTATAATTCGTATATTACGTAGGTAATGAGAATTTCCTACGAAATAAGTAAATGTTACATTTTCACATTTCGATTGCAAAAAACCATTTCAAATATTGTTCAACCGAAATATTAATGAGTTCGTGGTGTATTCTTCTATGTGGTATTCCATGTTAAAGGTAGGTATAATCAGACAAATCATTAAATTATTTCCTTGTGTTAAAAAATGTTGAGATGTTCACTTATCAAACCCAGAGATAACGTCATAGCTATAAATAAAACTAAACACTAATACGGGGCGTTTCATACAAGGCCAAATAAGAAAAAAATTGTGCCGTCTATATAATATGCTATTTAGTTTCTCCCCTTTCAAGACTTCACCTGTATCCCGTAACAAAAAGCGTCCTTGATTCCATTGACTCCATTGTTAAAGTTTGCGCGCCAAGTGGCCAAAAATCGGCGCACGAGGCGATGCGCGGGAAAATCGAGCGTCAGTCGATCGCAGAAAGAGCGCGCGTATGGTCGTAACCACGCTATAACTTTTAGGTTAGAATTGGCGCGGCGCGGCGGTCTCGCCAGGTGTTATTTACTCCTTCGTTCTAACTCACGGAAAGCCGTATAGTCTCTCTCACACACCCTACCTGCGGACAACAGCTGTTTTCTCTCGGGAGATTAGTCAGATGTTTCTCGGCAACCAGTCGTAGCTCACTTGACGCATTATATAGACATGGCAACTGAAGGACGTACACCTAAGCAGAGAAGATTCGAAATGTCTACTTTGAGAAACGTATCTAATATGCAGAGGAGACGTCGTGGAAGTTGCAAATGTCTATTTGGAGCTCCGGACCGGGATGAAACCAAACGTTTGATGGCCGAACAGTATTCGAGAGATAGGAAGCGTTTTATAAGAAGATTCAACTTCGATATCGAAACTGAGTGCTCTTATAAATCTGCAAAAATGGATTCACCTGTTAAATTTTGTGAAGAGAATAAGGAGAATTCGGAAAGCCCAGTGAGGACGGCAGCTGAAGCGCTGGCGTGTGTCGAGAATACAGATTTGAGGGTTCTGGGGTCGCCGTCAAGAAGACCTGCAAGTAGTAGTAGTAATTCTCCGAGGACTCCTAGGACGCCGCGAACACCAAGGGCGTCTCGCACTCCACGGACGCCTCGTACTCCTGCGTCAAGGAGACAGTTGCAAATGACAGGTATGTAGACCATTTCATTAATTTAAATCAAGTAAATCCATTTGCTTTAAAAATAATTTTATACATACAACTAACATTTATGTAATTTCTCTTTTTTATATTTTTCCATTTATATTTGATTAATCGCTTTCGATAACTGCAATTTTCTTTCATTTATTTGTTTTATACTGCTATGACATCATTAGATGTCTGCCATTCAAGTTAAAAGACGCAGCAAACAACTGTGATTTAGTATTATAGTTGTCGATAGTCATACATCTAAAAGTGCACTGAACTTTTTCAAACACGGTTGTACCTTTTGTCACATTTAAAATTGAGACTGCATTTTGAAAGTCTAAGGCGGCTGGCTGTATGATGATAGATGGTGGTGGTATTTATTGAAGTGGAAATAATCATTCAAAACTTTTATAATATTTTTTATAGACATTTTAATTTAATATGAGAAATATTAATGAAGGTATAATTTAGAAAAATGTAAAGACTTGTATTCGATTAAGGGCAAATTAAAACTACGATAAAAATCATACTTTTTTGCGATTATTATTAAAATAACTTTATAAAGTAACCTATTTAAACTAGTATACAATTTTCCTATTGGTTCACGTACAAATGTCTGGGAACCGTATTAGAAATCCTTTTACCTGACTCGGTCAATCTTGCACAATACGCCGAGTTCATTTCGTATTCCAACTTTGTCTTGCATAATGTCCCGACCTCCCGTCTTTAGTATTATTGATCCAGACAGCTTATTTTTAAACTATTGACACATAATATGAATCAGATAATCGTAAAAAAATCAACCGGGTTAACTTATCAAATAATCAAACATCACCAAAGCAAATAGGATTATCGGCATCTAAAATGCTGAAAAATTTGGCTCTTGTAAAACGTACTTGGAAAATTTATTTAACCAAAATATATTTTTTAAATTCATGTTTTTTAAACATTTTCTACATTTTATTTAGATTATTGTTACTGAAACGTTCGTGCTCCTAAAAACGTGACCACATTATACAATATCTTCGTTGAACCTCGTTTCGAATGCAGACTTTTTAAGTTAGCTGTCAAGTCTAGGCTAGAATGGTTAAGTTCAATCACCTATTTTATGTACGTTTGCAGCGTCGCTTCGTTTATATCTTAACGTCATTTGAATGTATTATATGCATTTAGATATATGAAAAGTGTATAAAAACGGGTCCGAGTCCTCATTTTACAGGACGGAAATTATGTCAAGTGAAAGTTGTTACTGAAAACTTGATTTTCCACTTTCACCGTGTATTCCTTAAAAGGTTTGATTTTGTGTACCTACGTAATATTCACCTTTGGATACAGTTCGGTATGGAGCAAACATCTTTCGAATTTCTTTTACCATAATCTTGCATCTTTAAAAAAAAACAATTGAGAAAGATATCCATTTTTAGTATCATCTAATTAAATGTGATTATGACATCATAAGCTCTTACCTTTTTTCAAGATCTTAAGGTCTACGACCTTATCTAACTTGTTTAATGTTACTTCCTATCTGGACATCAGAAATTCAAGTCATGGAAAATCAATAGGATGCCCCTTGAGTTTTTGGGGTCGACGTCCGGTTACGTCATCTATGGTTAAACACCATTACATTTTTTGTTTCACTTCACTAAAGAACCTTAACAAAATTCACTTCACAGTTGATCAATAACTTTGTACAGGAATTTTAATCTCTATCCTCAATCTTATTAGATTCAATTTCACGTGTTGTAACATGTATAACTTTATCCATTGTAAAATCATACAAGTAAAATATAAATATGGAAAAAAAAAAAATCAAACATTATGAATCACCCGCTACCACGTTTAAAGTTGTACCACGTTGGTACAAAGTTGCAAATGATATCTTTCGATAAATCTTAAATGATTTGTTGCTTCGATGAGATCTTTTGTTCTTACACGAGTGGTTGTACATGTGCATTAAAAGTATGGCTTCGATAACTTAAATTATGTTACTAAGGAACTTCTGTTTCTGTTCGGCTTCTTGTTCATAATTCCTCCTTTTCGTAATCTTCGTTTGTTTTCATTATAATATTATTATTTACCGGGTTGTAACCCGGTATTTTATTTATGCTATGTGTTAATTCATCTCCCATAGGATGTGATTTGTGAGCATAGATAATAGCTGAAAAACAATTGTTTTTTTGTATTATTTTATACTAGCTGGTGCCCATAGCTCCGCCCGCGTTTCATATGTTCTGTAGGTGTACCTACCTTTGGGCCATTGCACGACGAGGCCCGGTGGGTTCGCTGCAGGGGGCGACGCGGTGCTTGCGAAAGCCACCGTGTGTCGCCCCCATCCCAAATGCAGCGGACGGCCCCGGGGGGTTTTAGTGGGTATTTCCGGGCGACTCTCGCCCGGGTGAGTCCCACACTGCACGGAGCTCGTCACTCCGTGCCCCTTATCTATTGTACTGGGGGACTTTGATCCCCTAAGTACAATAGATAAGGGTAGTGCGTAAATGCATTTCCCCCCGTCAAAAAAAAAAAAAGGTGTACCTACCTAACCTAAAATAACAAATGAATAAAGAAAAATGAGACTATTGTTTTTATTAGCGGAAAAATTGTCACATAAGTAAATCCAAAAAAAAGAGAAAGTTTCGCTTGAATCCAAAAAATAAATAGCCTACGAAAAATTCCGCGTCGAATGGTAGTAGCAGTCACATCCCGATATATTTAGTAGTTTCGAGGTGATGGTGCATCATAGGAACCCCATTTTCCTTTTATATACATAGAAGATAGAGATAGATTACTGACCGAAAATCTCAAATAACAATATCTTTAAGATAGTTATTAGTCATCCGCTCCGGCTTCGCACGGGTATAAAATATTTATACAATACTCTCTGATATTCTCTGAAAGGTGAAAGAATTATCGGTTAAGAAATTTTACCTCTTTATATAATAATATAAATATACATATAATTTGTTGATGTTTTTTTTTTTGAATAAAAAGCTTTTAATCTTTTAACGTCGCGTCACACACACAATTTTGCTTTACCGTGTGCGTAGATATCGACGAGGATACAGATAACCTCTCGGTGGAAACCCTAATGGTATATAACACTATCTCCGTCTCTTGATTATAATTGTTATTTGAAACTAAAAGGTTCCAATAAAATATTGAAAATTGATATTGAAAAATTTATTATTGTAAATCATTGAATATTTAAGAGAATATAGGCGAGTAAAGGCGGAAACACTTCTAATATGCTGTACGGCCGACGTTGGTGTTGAGTCGCACTAAATTTTACAATCTTCTATTGCCAGAAACATATTATTAGCACCCGATAAGACGTCTTGTTTGTTGTTAATAATATGTTTCTGGCAATAGATACAGTTTGTTTCTACACAACAAGTTAGGTTGCTTGGTTTATGAAAAGTATTTCCATTCAAGCGGAACTTCAAGAATTTAAAATGTTATTTCTATTTTTTAATAGTGTCGTTGGTCTGGTTTCGATTTATCGCTTCGTGGATCCCTAAAAGACAGTATCTAAAACACTCATGCCAATGCCCTTGCTACGAAGATGAAAATAGTTTTTACACTCGTCTACGTTGAACGAAGAAGCAGGATCGATATACTGCTCCGGAAGTCATCGACCCTGTGAATAAATTACAGATATTTTATTTTAGTGTGTTAAAATAAATATAGTAGCACCGTTTTAATTATAATATGGGGTACATAGGAGTAATGTAAATGTATTTAAAACGTTTTATTCTGTAATTAGTTTTTGCAGCATAAAATATTATGATTTTTTTTTCCTTTGACCACAATCTCACCTGATGTTAAGAGATGATGAGGTCCAGGATGGTAAGCACACTAAGCCTAGAGGTGCTGGTTCTCAAGTGATGCTGCCGGAACACACCTATTGGTATTTGGCGACAGGTTTTCAAACATGAGGGTGGTAGCTATCCAGACGGAAATCATTAGAAAATGCCCTATCACCATGCTATAGTTTCCTCACGATGTTTTCCTTCACCGATATCTCAGACCGATTTTAAAGTCGATATAGGTGGGTATCGAACCCGCGTCGATTGACGCGGAATCCGGTCATATTACCCGCTGCGCCATCATCGCTTCAAAGTTATTGTAATTAAGAGTTCTTTTTCGACACACACACTGTCTAGACACAATTTGTGCCAGTGTCATATGGGTAAGATGTATTTTCAATCTTCTATCAGCGTTACCGAGCTCCAGCAAAGTGGTGCCTCATCCTGCTCGAACTTTCCATGGAGCTTTGTCAGCACCTCAGAATAAATGTTACGCGTTATTCTCTATAATAAGCTCAACTTGTACTCAATAACCAAACTATATTCAAATACTATACTATATTTACAAATATGTGAAAAACTACGTGCTATCCTAGCCAAATTTTGTATTATAATAAATCGTCTTTTTTATAAAACTAGATTATTATTATATAATGCATTTTTTGACTCAATTGTATCCTACGGTCTATCTAGTTACGGTCTCACATACAAAACCTACATGGATTCTATCTACAGACTGCAAGTGAGAATTTTAAAGTTAATAATTAAAGCGTCAAATCTCAACTAACGGTTGAAAACACACTTTTTAAATATTGTCAAACGCTTCCTATCTATGACAACGTTAAATTTAGTCTTTTAAAGGAACAATTTTTTTAACACAAACCTACAGAAGAAAATAGACCAGCCTATAAACACGCGTCATATCGCGAAAAATATGTTACCTACCTACTCAGCCAATAATTGTTACGGCGAACGGACAACTACTTACTTAATTCCTAGAGTCTTAAATTCATTTCCTACATCCTTACGCAAAAAGATTGATATGAAAAATTGCAAATTTTATTTAAAAAAATTTTACTTATCCTGTTTGAAAAAACCCTAACTACCTTATATATTTGTAACCGATTTTTTTTAATTATAAGTGCTACAGACAAACATTTAAGGTTTAAGTGGCATTATATAGATGTATATTTTTGTAATATGTTTTATTGGTAATTAAAAAAAAATCAGATAAAACGTCACCAAGATGACATTATACAGAATCAAATACACGAAGTAATTAATTAAAAAAATAACAGACTGCGATCCCTCCAAAAAACCATGGCTATAAAGGATTTACTAACTATTCCCTTATATTTTTGTAATTTCATATACATAGGTTAATTTATTAATAACATCAAGTTTTTACTTGAACAGTATTCATTTTTTAACAATGCGAGTTTTAACCTTGATGCATATTAATTATTTAATCGAGTTGTAATGTTATCTTAATTTGTTGCATATAACTTGTTTTATATTAAAAAAAACTCAACAATGCGTATTACGTACATATAACATTCACTTGGTTGTAATAAATTATTATTCTCGAAGGAACAGTTTTGTGCCCACAGATTTATCCAGTTTATGTATATATAACTATAAAACCTTGATAATGTATTGGTAAAATGTTAGTGATAAAACTCATCAGATTTTGAATAGGTCTTGTTAATGGACTCATTAAGGTATTTTCGTATACCTAAGTACTAGATTTAATTGCGGCATTTTGCGTTTTTAATCCTTATGTAACAGTTACGTTTCAATTCTCTTTTACTTAATTATGAAAATATAAACGTGTGTTGCCGGCTAAGAATAGTATCACCCCATATCTTCCCGTGGGTGTCGTAAAAGACGCCAAGGGATAAACCAAGGGATGGGTAGCAGCATCCTCTGAGGACCACAAACACCTACTGCGATCGCCAACCCGCCCGCCAAGCGTGGCGATTATGGCAATTCCTCCCTTTTTGCGGAGACCTATGTCCAGCAGTGAACTTCTTTCAGTTAAATCAATCAATATAAATATGGTTGATATTACTTTGATAATTTAATGAAAATTATTCTCATCTGTCACATCCTTAGTCACTTGACTTCGTAGCTTCCACAACTTACGATGGGTTTCAACGAAGTGTTGCTACTTTATCGGTTATATTATTTTAGACATAATAGACAATCTTCATGCATTGGTTTTTAAAGAATAAACTATAATATAATTCTAAGATCGCTTCTATTTCATGGCACAAAGATACCTTAATTACCACAGCGAAATAGAAAGTCTGTCGAAAATAACTGCAATTTTTCAAAATCAATATAGATCACCACACCATTTAGGTTAAAATAAACTAAATACCCAATATGTTTTTATGAAGTTTGAAAAAAAAAACATGTTATTCTACTTTTAAATAACTTCAAATGTAACAAAATCAAATACACGATTACATTCGATAACACAATTTTAAACTGAAAAGAAAACTATGTAAGTAGGTACGGCAATCAATAATCTCCGATTTAAGTACTATAGCGTTAGTCAATATTTATTTACGTGATACGATGTGGTGATTCAGGTTAAATTCCACTAGTACAGGACGCGGAGCAAACAGACTGTTCAAGTATTTGGGGTGTGGCCCTCTTGACCCGAATTACCTTGCTCAATGTAGGCAAATCTTGTAAAATACATGTTTTGAATTGACAGAGATTCTTAAACTGTTTATTTTTTTTTATTGATACGACATGACCTCTTGTGTCAAAGGAAATAAATATAGGTCATAGTTTTTTGAAGTTAACATAGATTTAGAAATATACATATACATATGGAGAATAGTGAATTAAGGATGCGAGAGAATACAAGGATTTAAATGCAATTTTTATCCAATTGCTAAGTATAAAGTCAAGATACAAATGAAAACCAAAAATTTGTCTTTTAAAGAATTTCCCCGATAAAATAAAAGCGATATAATAACTCAAAATAAAGGAGTAATATAGTAAAAATGAGTGCAGTTCACACGCGGTAGAAGTTAAATCATTAAAAAGTAAACTTGTAGAATCTACAGTATAGAATTGAAAATACTATACGGAATATACGACTTCTTTTCTCTTCATCCATCCATCCATTCAACTGAAAGACGTCCACTGCTTGACATAGGTCTTCCCTAAAAAAGGAGGTATTAACCGCCACGCTAGGCAGGCGGGTTGGCGATCGCAGTAGGTGTTTATGGTTCTCACAAGATGCTGCTGCCCATCCCTTGGTTTATCACCTTAGTCGCCTTTTACGACACCCACGAAAAGATATGGGATGGTACTACTCTTACACGGTACCACACGGTTACCGCTAATATAAAAAACACTGTATATCATATTCTATCTCATTCTCTCGTTCGTTAAATTCCATGTATGTGTCTCTTTATAATTTTGCGTTTTCGTTTCATTGAGTGTCAAACCACAACGTGCTTAAAGAAGTCGAAGGCAAAAATATTTAAAGTATGTCGCTTCAAACTAACAGTTATTATATCAGAAACACTAACCGAAGGCCTCTGGTCCACGACCCCATGAGTCACGTTTAACCATTAAGGGAAACGTAACTTTCAAGCCGTTGTTATATCATTGGCATTATTGTAATGTTTTTATAAATGTTTCTGGTATCGATCGGCTCCTTAGGTAAATTATTTCTTAGTTTAGTTGAAATTTCAAGCTTATTTACTTAGTTAATAAATCAGTTATTGGCTACGGGGCAAATCTATACTGACAAATAAAATTGAAGTGTCCATTTCTAATGTTCAAGTAACAATTTTTAACTAAAAACATACCTATGAATGTTTATACGGTACCTATAACAAAAATACAATTTTTCTCTGTCTGTCTGTTTGTTCCGGGTAAATTCCAGAATGGCCGAACCGATTTTGACTGGACTTTTCTTTGGTAGATAGCTCAGTTACTCCCCGTAACTTATTCGACGTACTTTTAATTTTCGAAACTAATTAGGGTTCCGCGTAAAAAAATAATAAAAGTCCTAAAAAATGGAATAAAATCCGATTGAATGCACAGTTTTATGGGCAAGTGCTTGAATTTATAAGAAATATTTTTGTTTTATCTTTGTACTAAAAAAATAGGGGTCCGTATAAAAAAATTAAACGATAAAATAAATAAAATAAAAGTTTACTATTAAGCTAACATAGGTATATTATGTAGGTAAGAAATACTATGATTTGATTCATGATGCCGAAGTTGCATTGATTATAGATGAAGAAACGAAAAAAATAAATAGCAAAGGGTATTGCTAGTTCAAAACGAGACGAGAAACGAGAGAAATAAATGAATTCCTTGTACTTTTAAATTGAAATTCTAATTATCGTGGGACACATAAATCTTAAGTCTTTGGTTTTTTTAAGGCACTTACTACGGAAGGTTTTATTGGGCTAATTGAGGGCCATAAAAGCAAGACTACTACTGCTTATTTTTCAACCATATATAACTGATAATGATATTAGTTAGATCTTTTAAAAGCTATCTTGGTTTTAAGTAATGTTAAGGCCATACAGAAAATTACTATAAGTGCAAAAACGCTACTGTCCTAAAATGTCACGAATAACAGAGGCATTTTTTTTCTTCAAGGTTTTAATTCGAACTTAGAAAGATACTGTGTAGTTATGTTTGATGGTTAGATATAAAAAAAAAACATATAACAAAGCAATACAAACCTTATTAGACTATTAATTAGGAAACACAAAGAGCAACTAAATATCATTCAATTGGTGCACCATCGCTCCATGGATAGTGACGCTTTTTCTGTTATACACCTCAATTCTGGGTCCAAGAAAAGATTTATGTTTATATCTAAATGTGTATACGCAAGATAACGTAAATACGTTTCATTATGTACAGATATTTCTGTAAAGTAAAATTAATTTGTAAAAAAAATAACACGAGACTGAAGCAGCTGGTAAAATGCTGTAGGTACACTACTTAAATTTAAATTACGTTGGCAATAAATACCTTGACTAAGTTGTTACGAATGGCCTAACAAAAGAAACATTAAAGGTAGACTTTTAATACTCTTTAACGTGTAGCTTGATTTAATTGTACCATAAATACGAGACAATAATACTAATCGAATAAAAGATCTTTAAAAAAATTACCTGAGTATTTTTAAAGTTTTTTAATTGTTTCAACTGTGTCAAACGCTTTCGAATTATACTATCATCTTTAAATGAAATCCTATCACTAATCAAAATAATTTAAGAAATAATTTAATTGAAGGTACCCAAGTTCTACCAATGAATTTATCATTGCGTGTCTAGAATTTGTTCAATTCGTGGTAACCCATTATAAAAGGTATCAGTTTTTTTGTCTAATTGGCTGTAAATATATTTAGCTATATTTATTACTTCAACGATATTCGTACTTCTTGAGTGTTGTGCTTGGTTAAAAAAATAGGGATAGCGGGTGCTTCTTGGTAAAATGTGAAATTTAATGTCAACCATTATTTTTAAAGGTGATGTTAAATTTTCAAATGCGGACTTCAAGTGTAAATTAGTCAACTGGGAAAAATTGCATTGCTGTTTTTTAAATGGGAGTTAAAATAAACCTCGTATGAGGCCACTTTCCGGTGCTTTACAATTGTTTTTTTTATTAAATTACAAGTACAATATTGTATTTTGCGTTTACTTTTGTAGCGGGACAATAAAATATTCTTTAAGGCTTTTCAAAGCCAATTACTAAAAAAAATTAATGATTTTTTAATTAGTCACTCAGCACCCATCGAATATAATTCGAAATATTTTATATCCTTATATCTAGTTCTTAATTCTGAGTATATAAACGAGTATGTATATAATCTCTTTATTTACACTATTGATATTTGGCAATTGTGTGTTCCCTTTTTTTATTTGTTGAGATCATTTTATTAAATATTTGTATATATAAATAAATAAAGATAAATTAGTTCAGTAACTAATTCTTCTCTGTTTATTTATTTAATTACTTTATTTATTTAAAGGTAATTATTGTTTTCCTTAATTTTCAACAATAGATATAGTAATTTTCAACCACTAACCGAACAATAGCTTTCTTAAATGTGTTTCCTCGAAGCATATAATACTGACACAGTGACTCAAATAAACTATCTGACACACTTTAGAAAGTCCGTTAAAATTCAAAAATAATTTCTAAACAACTTTCTCAGTTCGTGCTGGTTGTAATAAAAATAAAATTCCGTTGCCACGTCGACCGGAACGAAACCGTGGACCGTGACGCTCCCCGTGGAATCAGACACCGTGGCCTATGGGAGAATGCAGTGGAGTGGCATCGTTTCCAAGCCTTCGGTAACTTTACCTGACTGTAGCTCACGCGGTATATAATGTAGACGAAAAATAAATTACAGTGATTGTACTAAAGCCACATTCTCTGCCTTGATTCTTCTTCACAATAAATTTACAGTCTTCTTTATCATAACTTGAAATTAATGAGTATAGATTAAACGACATTTCAATCTAAAAAAGTTCTAGTTTTGAATTTCTGAATGGATTAATCCTAACTCTATTTGCGTCTCAAAGGTGGATCTCTACTTCATCCTTGGACCATAAACAAGAACTTTGGAGAAGATAGAACAACACATTATAAAATAAAGAAAAAAATAACACGTTATAAAAGTAATTTAAAAATAAAAACTTATCTATATTTTATAAAAAGTGTACATTTTTTGATGCGATGATGGTGCAGTGGGTAGTGGGGTGGGATTCCGCGTCAATCGATGCGGGTTCGATCCCTACCTATCCGACTCTAAAATCGGCCTGAGCTTCAGGTGAAGGAAAACATCGCGAGGAATCCTTAGTATTGTGGTAGGACATTTTCTAATGATGGTTCTCTGGGTAGCTACCACCCTCAAGTTTGAAAAACCTGTCGCCAAATACTAGTAGGTGGGTTCCGGCATCATCACTTGAGAACCAATACCTCTAGGCTTAGTGTGCTTACCATGTTACACATCGTCACATAACATCAGGTAAGATTGTGGCCAAAGCACTGTGCCTATTCCGTGTAAAAAAGTGTCTAAAAAAACGTTGACATTTCCAAAGTGACTATAAATAAATCTAGTGCTCGTTGGTATAACGCACGTCATGCGTAAATCACTCATTGTCGCGTAATCTAAAGACGAACAAGTACGAATCATTTAAGTAGATTTAGATTATGTCTGCAAAGAATTATTTATTACAGAGTATAATATTATATAGATTTGAATATTTAGTAAAGTAGGCAGTAAATCTTTAGATCGTTAATAATTATTTCCGTCTATATTATTACGAACTTATAAAATAATTTAAAGATTAAATTGCATTAACCACAATACATTATAACTTAGTAAACATGTTCTAGATATTCGAACCATGTGACCTCATTGTTACTACCCTACAAAAGATCTTGATATTTTCAAATTATTTAAAAAAAAATATATCCCAATAATATAATACAGTTATACCAGGATGAATTGTAGTAACTCATGAAGGCAATTTAAATATATATAGTGGATTAAAACATACATTTAAAATAACAGCAATGAATCCGTAAAGATGTAATTAATATCCACGTATAGTTTAACTTAATTCTATAATTAAATATTACGTTTTTCTACACGAAAAACAATAATAAGAAAACGGGGTCTATCGTAATCAAATAATTTATATAAAATATTTAAAAAAAATTAAGTCAGTTACATGATTCTTTATTGCATCTCAATGTATGATGTAAAAGCTTGCCAGTATTTATCCATTCAGATGTCCAGCATGTCCAATTGTTGTACGACATATATGGCCAGTGTTTTAAAATTTCACGAAAAAGGCCATGCACGACCTTCCGCCTTGGGCCATGCTCCAAGCGTTGCAGGAATGTTAGCTGTGCGTGAACTGAAGAAAAAATGTTAACAGTCATAAACAATAGTTCAAATACAAATAGCATATTTAAGGAATTCAATAAAATTATTACATTCCTATCTAATCTATTTTAATTTAGAAACAAAATAGTTACATAAACTTATAAATTCAACAAAAACAAAAAGAAACATATAAAAACCTGTAATCCCCTATTTGTTTGACGAATATAGAAGATACATAACATAAACACTAGAGTAACATTTACACGAGCGGGATACTGCAACAACTGCCATTAAATATTTTTTAATTCATTTAAATCTACATGCACGTGTGAGTTTCCTGCGCAGAATTGGTTGAAAGGTATTGAATTTTTTTTAATATTTATGTCATTTACTGGGCATAAGAAAATTGATAGTTACATAGAGTCGGATACAGTACATACATACATCCACAATATAGTAACTATAGTGATTTTCTATGCAATCTTATCTGTCGATAAAAGGCACTGTTAATAGCAGACTGCATTTATGTAAATTATACTGTAGTTCCCAACAGCGGTAGTAAATATATTTTCCCCTTGGGACATTTTCATTTAATAATAACGATCTGAAATTACAAGCACTCCTATACATTTTAATAATTTAAATAAATGCAACAAATATTTTTCTTCATAACATGCAAATATTATTTGAAGTGAAAACTTTTTTGCGGAGTTGAGCGATTCTCGGTACTGGAGAAACTTATAGATTCGCGTAACCAATGTTATGACGTCAGCTGTCAACAACATGCTACAATATGTCAAGTATGAGATTGCGTTTAAGTGCTGGTGCTATTTATATTTACGCAGCCTATTGTATATTTTGATTATTTGTAAGCTATATGAAAATGTATATCATTATTGCTCGAAGCGTCAATAGATGTAAAGACCAGACCAATGTTATGTTGTGTTAATAATTTCATTGAACAAATTATGAAATTTAAACATTAAAAAAACAGTGTTTCCAAAGTTTCAAGTTTTCACTAAATTAGTGCTCGAATTAAAGTATCTCATATTACATCTGTTATAATAATAAAGTTAATAGGTTGGCAACCCTGACTTTATTGTACGATTCTAAAGTTCAGAATCGTCCCTACTACGAGTAATAACGTGAACCACAATAAAAACTAGTTTTTTTTAAACACTGAAATGCTGCTGACCTCATTTCTCTCTGTAGCTGAAAAAATATATTAACATTACCTCGTGTCGTGTTTGTTTGTGGAAAATATGAATTTATTTTTCCTTATATTATAGGTGTATACATTAGATATGGTGTAAATATGCTAACTTAAACAATTTGTAACACTTATTTAATGACTAAAGTATCTAGAATTTTTCATTTAACTGAAGAAAATAATACACAATTAATTTGTATTGTAACAACATAAATTATAAATTGCAAAAGAATTATCAAATTTGTTTTCAGTGTTTACAACACTTTCTTTGTTTAGATAGATAACTCTTAAACTTAATTTTCATGAAAATAGAATGTCTTATATACGAGTCCTTTAGGCGTCGACATTGAATTCCATATGTCTGATCAATTATGTATCTTTAACGATGTTAAAATATTATTTTCCAAATATCATTGGCTTACCTTTTTATTTAATTACATGTGTAGATACGGAAAACGAATAAAAAATACAAATCAAAAAGTCTAAGAAACACATATCGTTTAGAGAAACGGCTAGTATTATTAATTGATATTTTATTTTTTCCTAGCAAAGTAGATTTGTGTGTAATCTTTTTTGTTTTCAGAAACATATCCGACAGATTTTAAAAGTAGAATCTTCGCAATTACGTTTTGTTTTCATAAAAATAAAAGTTTTTTGTTTATCAGATTTCATGTGTTTTCGTTGCTTTAGTTACTAATCTTAAAAAAAGGACTATAAATGAAATATAAATATATTATGATACAAAAATCATTCAAAAATTAAAAAAAACATGTTGGTTAGATAAATGTGGTATACATAGAAATCTCAAACTCAATATAAATGTTAATGCTACGACAGTCTTGAAGATATCTAATCCGATGTACATTATTTAGTAAACCACGTTACTGAGCAAATTTTCAAGCTAAGCATTTCTGACCTTAACGGGAAAACGCGTGTGTCGGTATGCGGTATGCATGCATACGCGACACACATTAGATACTAAATTAATTTTCTGTAACAGATATAGGCAATAAACACAAGATCAAAGACATTAGTTCGTGGCAATTGAATGTATTTGTTAGAAGAAGTTAAGTGGACATGCGAGCGGCATTTATTCCATACAAACGTAGTCCCCTGTTTCCTCCCTGTATAATAGCATAATGGTAAATATTTTTATACCAAATAATATACATCCACCAGGTTTTGATTTTTTCTATAAATTACTTATTATAGAAACTAGGAGCCTTTGAAAATGAAAAAAAAAAAAAATTGCTCGATTTTTACCGTCATTTTCAGACGTTCGTCAAACAAATATGATGGATAAAATTTAAAAAAAAAGAAGCAAAACGTAGAGGCATAGGCAAAGTTTCTTATTATATAACTAAAAGAAAATTCAAAATCGGTTCAGTTTTAGAGGAGGAAACAGGGTACTACAATGTGATGTTTTCGTCTATTTTGCATACGGTAAAATCAACCCACGCTCCAGTTTTCGTGTTTTATAACTCTTATCTTTGGGACGCAACGCGATAGCAATAGATTTCTGAAATACCTACTTTTCAAATCTGTCGCTGACCGCATGTCCTCTTCGCAAAATCGACAACACACTTTTTATAGTACTACAAGGCTAACCCTAAAATGTATTTAACAACTATAACTTATAAGGACTACGAGTACTCAGAATTATAATTAATGAAGATATTTATGAAAACAACCAACATATCATATTGTGTTTACTATAACTTCTACACTATTCGAATTTTGCATGCGTACTATTGAATATTTTTCACTCTTTGAGAGTCATAACAACCTGGTACTGTGGCTAGTACGTACATGGTGAAAGCTAGGTAGTATGTTCAGAGTTCAATGGACCCTGGTGCCCTGATAACTGTCGGTTTCCTTGTTTGAAACCTTATCGGATAAAACAATGACGAGGCACACGGCTAGAGAAAGTACTTGAACACGTGTATGTTATATTTAAGAATGTACATTGATACATATCATGAATTATGTTTGAAAATTATTTTAGTAGTATCGTTCAATGGTTTCGCCCGTTTTTACAGACCGGACTTAAATATAACCGGATCAAATTATTTAGTTTTAGCGTTCTTAACGTAGAAATATCTTTAGCTTCTTTAACTTTAGCTTTTTAGAGAAATTCTTAGGGTGGAGTGCACGAAATGTCCAGTTATAGTAAAGTTTAAATTTAAACTTAATCTTTACTACATCTTTAACCATAGCAGTAGCAAAGTTTCGAGTGCACAACCCAACTTTTAGTAAGGTTTAAAGTTAAAAGGGTTGTCAGTTGAAAGAGACATCATCTCTTAATAAATATTAAGGAGAATATTTTATGTATGGTAACATCGTTAAAAATGTCAAAAACAATATTGACAAATAGAAAACAAACGTGTTGTTATTGTTGTCAGTTTGGACTAAAACGAAAATTTTGGATATATTTCGTTATGGATCAAATTCTATTAACTGTAAAAACCAAGTAAGTTTATCAAGAATTAAAAAAGAGAGTATATGTCTTACATTTATTACTGTAATATATATCCTAATGAAAGACATTTTAATTATTATTGTTGCCGAGTATATTACTTATTCATTCGTGTTTATGTTTTAGGGATAAAATTAGTAGCTTTACAAAATCTGAAATATTAAGTCTTCAAACACTTATTGATAAACATAAAAACATTTTACATTTTATGTAAAAAAAATGATGGTATTAGCTTGAAACAAAAAGAGAAAACATCGCTAGAAGACAATTCCCACGAAATATCTTACAATAGAGACATATTTTTGTACAATATAAATAATAGGATCTCTTAAATATCGTTGGCAGATGACATGACAATCGAAATAAACTTGGTTTAAATTTTAAACGCCCAAATTTCGTGGTTTATGGTTACAGTTAAATTATGACGTAATTTAAGCTAAACTCGGATGGTGCAACACGTTTTTGCCTAACTGTAGATTTAACTACGGATTTGACTTTTGTCAAATATAAGCTTAGATGATGCACGCCAGCCTTAGCTTCTTTGACAATTTAGTAAAACTATTTTATTGTTTGTTTAAGCAGTAGATCTATTTAGATCACATTTAGGAAACATCTTCGTAAAGGATTCTTCACTAATTATTGCTTCATATTGTTAAACTAGCTGTCCCTGTGACTTCGCGCAATATAATATATAATAGAATATAACTGTCTGAATTCCACTCGAGCGAAGTCGCGCGCACAGTTAGTATACTATAAACATATTTTATATTATGTTATTTTGTTCAATATCAATCAATATGTCAATTTTTTTTTCTCGAATAAGACTCAAACGCATTTACTTACCGACTCTTCTTTCAAACTAAAGTAGCCGCGTGTCATTCACATTAATAGAATTTAATAGAGTGGACCGATTTCAATGAAATAAAATTTTGATGTTATTCCGGAATATCCTTCATAATTAGCATTTTTTAAATTTTCAAAATATGTTTTAGTACTTTCTAATTGATGCATGCACAAGCAAACAAACAGACATACAGACGGACAAAAAAACATTTCTAAAAATGATAGAAATCTATTTAATTACCTACCTATTTTGAGTCCATTGCAATTATTATTTTCACAAAAATCGTAAATCTACAGAGACGTGAAATTTATAATTTTGTTATCAGTATAGAAGAAGATAATATTGTTTACATTAGTTTGCTAATTTCGTTTCCATAATATTTTCAGCTAATATATCAGAATTAACATCATTCAACATTATTTATGATGGGTTTCAACAAATAAATACCTTCCTCAAACGAGGCTCCATATTAGAAAAAAATAAATAAATAAACGTTCTTGCGCGAGCAGAGACGCGACAAAAAGTTTACTTTTCGTAATCTAGTATTTTAACTAGCATGTAAAATCGCTTTAACTAATAACCGTAACCGAAACGAATGAGGAATGTTATTACCCGGCCCTTTACATGATGTGAAGATGTAGATTATTCTAAAAATAAAGCGCACTTCCACGATCACGTCTTCGCTCGAAGCTTTATGAACAATAGTTTATTATTACAATATTTTTTATTAATTTTATCGACTTTTAGTTTTCATAATTAAAAAAATTAAAATTTTATTGTTATTTCTTTATAATAACTTGTGGTTAGGTTAGCCACTTGGCCGTAACTGGAACATAATCATTCACAATAATTTGAAAAAAAAAGAAGCTTTTTGAAATTAATAGTACTCAAATGCATCAATAGCTAACTAAACAGAAACAGAAGAAAATCGGTTGACAAACACAGAAGAAGAATTTACTGAACTGTTTTATCTTTGCTCATTTATAGACATATCACTGTATCAATCATTTGTATTAATATTCTATAAAAATTCACAAACCCTCGTACCAAAATTATAAGATTGAAATAGGGCTAACTTATAAAATTAATGAATCAATATGATATTCATTTGATTTTATGTGATAATTAGAAGATTGGTTTACTAACGAATACAGAGTTTTTTTTAAAGAAACTTTAGAAACATTATCTTTTTATGTAAACTTAACTTAAAGTTCCGCTTTACCTTAATAATATCGAAGTGGGAATTATTTTGATACCCGCAAGGCTTTCCCCAGCCAACCGATTTTGCTTTATTTCAGGATCTATTTTGCCAGGGGGCGACGCGGTGCATGCTACCGCGATCCCGTATCGCCCCCCTAAATGCGGCTGGCGGCTCCGCGGGGTTTAGTGTGTATTTCCGACGCTTCTCGTCGGGTGAGTCCCACACTGGTGTGGAGACGTCCCTCCACACCCCCTTACCTATTGCATTGGGGGGACCTGATCCTTCTAATGCAATTGGTAAGGGTAGTACGTAAATGCATTCCCCTCGTAAAAAAGGACCTATTTTGCCATTTAATTTGCTATTTTTTATTGAATATAAATTGTTTTTAAATAAAAAACTTTATTATATAACAAAATCTATACTTATAATAAAAAGGCTAACGAAACGAAATCTGTACATTGAAGATATTTAAGAAAAAAATACTATGCGGGTATTCAGAATCGACGCATTTCGATAGTTTCGATTTTTTTGTCTGTCTGTTTGTTTATTAATTTGTTCGCCAATCACGCAAAAAACTACTGAACCGATTTCGATGAAAGTTGTTAATGAATATTGCATCCAGGGGGAGAACATAGGCTGGAAATTGTCTTAATTCCAAGCTGGTGAAATCACGGGCACAACTATTATAACATATTTGTCTGTGTATTTACTCGGTTAGGCAATCTTTTGATAAGTGAAATTATGGTAACTTTATTTCGTATTTTCTTAGTAGTTACCGTTTTAACGGGAGAGTCTCTGCATTCAACTGGCATTACGCTTTATATGCGTATTTTCTTTTAGTCATGTACTGTACATTGTACAAGTTATAAGGTACCGATTACACAATTCGCCGCATGTCGCGTGAACGCATCGGAATTCGCGCTTTAGATTATCTTGCGTGTAATAATATTACACACGTAATATCTTTATACGTCGCAATGCTAAAAGCACTATACATCATTATTCATTTAGGATAGTGTCTTCGATTAAATATGAAAATAAAAATTTCTTTTAATCTATAAATACTTAGTGATTGTCCATAAGGTAGTCGAATGTCGAATAAAAACATTACTGTAAATTTGAGGAAAATATGTAGATGAATTTATATTTTTCCAGTGCTTTTTTTTTACTTTATTACATTCGATAATAGTTGCACATCTTAGAATATACACTTGTATATATATTTACACATTTAAAATCGTTTAATTTCATATCTCTCGTAGGGAAAAACTATGCGCATGTGTTTCTATTGATAGCACTAAAGCACGTTAATACCTACTAAACAAAAATTAAATTTACCATTCTTAATGAATACATTAAAAAAAAGGGTTATGAACTATTTTATCTTTGTCTGTGCTATTACAATATTCATATAAATTTAGATACGCAATGGGATAAACGCTTCCAAATCAACCTGCCAAATCGGTAATCACACAATAACAAAGGAACTGTGACCGTAAAATCGTTGATTTATGAAAACCAAGGCGGAAATATAAATGTTTCAATCTGTTTTCCCCATAATTTAAGATATCATTTTCGCATGCATCATGACAAAAACTACGAGATTTTGTTGCTACCAACTTTTATCCTTCAAATTCTTAATGAAAATTAAAACGTTAATACCTCAATAGCTCAGTTGTGATTTCAAACTAGATGCAACTAAATTAATTAAAGAAAGATGAAAGTCGTTTTCGTACATAGTCTATTATTAAGTCGGTTACCCATAAAAATGAGACAATAGGAAAACAATGGAAAGCGGGCGTAAACGTCAGGTTAGTGCTCAAGGGGTTGATAGAAATATTATCATTACATGATTATAGAATGCCTCTACCTATAGTCTGCCACGTTGGCTCAGTTGTATTACGGTACGACTGTCGTTCTGAGGTCTCGAGTTTGATCCCCGAGTTAGGTCAAGTGATATTGGGTTTTTTTTACTCAGTATCATCCCGGAGTCTGCAATTTGTGCCCGATGTGACGATACGCTCGCCCGCTGTCACATCTGGGACGGAACTAAGCTCGGTGGTGTAGTTCGTTATTTCACCTCTGCCTAACCCTTCGGGGATAACAGGCGTGATCTTATGTTACGTTAGCTTATTATGATTATAGAATGTATCTATTATAGTAATCTATGTTCGATTAAAGTCATCGTTCAGGAAACAATGATGTAGCGTTCAGTAGTTGTGTGGTTTGACACCGCATCGATTGACCTAGATTCGATTGCGATAGTATTATGAGACTGAACTTGCGGTGTAGGAAAACACCGCGATGAAACTATGTCATGTTGGTAGGGTTTTATAAAATTCGTCGTCCCTTTAGTTCTATCCATCCATCAGATGAGTCTGTGGTCCTAAACTTATTCATTATTTGTATGTATAAACATTGTAAGCGTTTATCGAAATTACAAGCTTACTCGAAGCTTGTACTACTTCCCTATACGTTATTTTTTATATATGCGACATAGAAAATCATGTATCGACATTCTCATATTAGCACCCATCTATGGATGGTGATGCAGAGTTGTAGGGTTTCCTTCCTTGTGGCATGTAATGGCTACCTAGAGGTTTTAGCCATAATAAACGTAGACCAGTACAATAATGTAGACTGCCGATTAATTCTCGGGCTGTATTTTATTTTACGTCATATGACGTGTAGGCATTCTGTCAAGCTTGAATAAAAAAAGACGATCAGAATGCTTACCTCCTGAGGTAAGCGTTACATCCTGATGTCTGCACGATGTTTTTTTAAGTGCGTTCGTAAGGCGCAATTAATTCTATGATTCGACAAATCCAGTCTTAGTTTTATTTTACGAGAGTGTCTCGAAATTCAACGATACATGGACCTCGGTCATTGACCCGCGCTTAACGGGAACGACCATACATAGGTGTATACATACGCACGACTTTTATATAACCACATGTTGGTAAACAAAGAAATCGAGGATACGACTAAAATGATTCATTCTTGGACAATTTTTTAAACTTAAATACATCCTTATGAGAGACAGATAATTGGATTGCAACAAAGTTATTTAATATTGTTTTTGTTGATATTATGATCGTTCATTTTATTTATATGGCAAATAATATATTCAATCTTATCTTCTTCTGATATATAAAAATAAATATGTATGTATGTATGTCTTGTATGCACTTCTAAACTATTGTTTGAAACTTTAGTGAACTCTTCTGCACACGCCTGCGAAGATTCCTGGGCCCTAAAGAAATTCTTTCAGTGGCATTGCAATGATTGCCGGGCACAGCTAATTATAAATCGTTGAAATAAATAATTTGAGTGCTTGTAGCGTATAGGGAACTCAAACTCCATGAGTCGTTTGGTGAAGATGTCTTATGACCAGAGCGCTGGCCTTTTTCTCGGTCAGAGCCTTCTGGTTACGTTACCTTGCGGCGGCGATTTGAAGCGTTTTGATTTTATAGTTTATAGTTTAAATATAGTTGGTATAAAGTGATAATCAGTTATTAATAAATAACAATAAATATTAAAAAAAAATATACCAATATCTTTCTAACTTTATGATGAAAGTAACGTTGCTCAGTCTGGATGTTATTTGGTTTATATCTCGAGAAACTATTAGGCCGATTCACATCACATGGTTATTTTTTAAATCATAAATATATTTTCTCCGGTCAGTTCCATTTTTTAACATTAAGAATTATATCAAACTAGTTAATTGGCATTATGTGGGTAATGTCGAAAGAACTTGATACTAAATATTTTAAGGGAAGATTGTTTACTGATATTGTAGTCTATACTGCGTCGATGGACGAAGGTTTTAATTAGGGTTGCCACCTTTTTTGTGCAAATAAAGTACATTGGTCATTATAGGAAGAAAATAAAAAGTACATTATGTCATGATAAAGTACGATTTATTTTACTTAATACATATTTTTTACTAATTTTAGCAACTTTTACCAAATAACTATCATTACTAAACAGCTGCACACTATTTTTATAGTCTTTATTAGGGTTGAAGTAAATAAGAAATTAGTTTGTATCAGTTTCAAAGGCGCTTTGTTTCGCCTTTTGCTATATCATAGAAACTGACGAAAACTCTTCGTGAATGCCAAGATGGTTGAAAGTAATCCCAGAGAATAAAATGAAATTTCGCATACTTTATTGTTCTCATAAAGTATTGAGTATAATTACCCGAAATAATCAAATCAAATCAAATCAAAATTTATTTATTCAATTTAGGCCGTAAGAAGGCGCTTATGAACGTCTAAAACACTACCACAGGTTCGGAAAACAACCCAGTCGAGAAGAGCCGGCAAGAAACTCGATCTGGTTCTTTTTTTTTCCATAAATATAATGTATATCATTTTTTTTGTCATATAAAAAACTATACAAATCGTAGTTTTAATAATGTTAGTGGAAGCACAGAGATGTGGGTTAATTCCAGACATCACTATAACGTATGCTACTTTATAATAAAGTACAGGTGGCAACCCTAGTTCTAGACCACCTATCCAATTTTATAATGAGCCTGAGTTTTATGTGTAGGAAAACATACTAATAAAATATAAAGTAAAATAAATAGCATAGCGTTTTCTAATGCCCGCCTGGCTTGCACAGCACTTTCACTTAAAGATGTGTTTCGGCAGCATCACACGAGACCCAATACCATTAACCATAGTGTGTTCTATTACCAATTCTGGAGAATATCGTTACCTAACATCAATTTTAATTATAGTGGTTAAAGCTTTAGGCATTTCTAGTTTTTTCTATACCAGCCCCAAATATTAAAATATACATATTATAAAAATCAAATCACAAGGAAGAAAGTAATTATAATTTCCTAATAATTAATTAAAAAGATACCCGATCAAAGGCAGGCTTCTTAGAAAGCAGTGGTTTGTCCAATGCGCGGTGTCTTAAAATATTTACATACCACTGGGTGTTGGTTTCTCGGAATTTTTGGCACTACACGTACCGGATCCGTTCGATTTCGTGTGGGGAGTTGGCATTTTCGACAACTTGATTTGTATTAGCGTGTCGGGAATAAATCGAATTGTTTCATCTTATGTTTATTACTCTCTTTTAGTGTCTGTTATTTCGGTTTACACTACTTCTTTTTTTATTTAAAAAGTAAGCAAACAGGCAAACGGCTCATCTAATGGTAAATGCTTACCCTCGCCCATGGACAACTGCTACATCAGAGGCATTACTGTTGCGTTGCCGCCCTTGGAGAGCGCTTTTCAATCATTTCTTGATGAGTCTCAAAATAATTTTGATAGGATACTTTTTATAAATTTATCTGACTAGGTATATTTCTATAAATGAGAGATGAAAGTAACCTCGACTTCATTTGGTGAAAGATCAACCAGTCTGTAACCATCTTAACTTGTTAAGCACGAACCTGGCGTTTATATACCAGCTTCCAATTGTTTTTCTACTAACCAATTTTTTTTGTTGTATTTGAACCATTAAGAAATTGAAGTATAATCAAAAAGTAAACAATCTCAAGTTCGATACGTAATAGAGCTTCCTGATTATATTTATTAAAAGTATCTTAATCATCTTATAATATATTAATTTATAGGAGAAGTACTATTTTTAATAATATATGTACTTACTTATTTTTTATACCTTGGGCCAAATATTAAATTATTATGAAGGTGTATGATCATTTGTAATTAGCGACACTGTAAACATACAGATTTAGCAAAACATTCAATAACGTACTGTCACTTTATAAATCTATTTTAAAAGTTACATGTTTGATTTAAAAAAAAGTCATAATATGTAGTCAAGTCGGAATAACATCAAAGTATAAATGTATGAGAAACATTGCATTGCCATAATATGCCAGGTACATCGGAATAACATCAAAGTTGTTTGTCGCTTCACCTCGTTTACACAAGAAAGGGTTAAGTTTCATATTATTCAAATTACAATTACGTGTTCAAAGTTAATACGATCTGAGTATTACAAATACTTGTTTGTAGCGACGCGAGGTTGATTTATACTAATAAATAAAATTGAAGTGTCTGTAATATCATTTTTTTTACTACATAGATATCATTGTATATACGATAACTATAGAAAAGATACATTTTTTTTTCAAACTTTTGTCTGTATGTTCCGGCTGATCTCCGGAACGGCTGGACCTATGTTGACGGGACTTTTTTCGGTAGATAGCTGAAGTTACTCCACGTAAATTAGTTTTTTTAACTTTCAAAAATAATCAGGGTTCTGAATAAGATCCTATTCAAACGCACAGTTTTACGGGCAAATGCAAAAAATTATAAGAAATATGTTTGTTTAGTGTGAGGAGCAAAAAAAAATCCGTATAAGAAAATTATAAATGCATTGAAAATTTATATGAAAAGCGAATGCAGCCGCGGGCATACAGCTATATATATCTCACTACAGCCTATAACATCCCGTTACCGGTCACATTATTAACTTTCTATTGTAATACTAAATCGGATATATACGGCTTAAGCATTTTTTTATTGAGGAGCTAACGTTATGTAATGGTGCGGTGAAAATTGTGTTACGATATATTTTATGCTAATCAACTTGTCCAATTCTATAATGAGCTTAAACTATCGGTGAAGGAAAACATCGTGATGAAAGCATGGTGGTAGGGTATTTTCTAATAATGCCCACCTTTTTTTTTATTTTTTTTGACGGGGGGAAATACATTTACGCACTACCCCTTATCTATTGTATTTGAGGGATCAGAGTCCCCCAATACAATAGATAAGGGGGCACGGAGTGACGAGCTCCGCGCCAGTGTGGGACTCACCCGAGCGAGAGTCGCCAGGAAATACCCACTAAAACCCCCCGGGGCCGTCCGCTGCATTTGGGATGGGGGCGATACGGGGTTGCCAAGGCATGTCGCCGCGTCGCCCCATGCAATAATAATGCCCACCTGGGTAGCTACCACCCTCACGTTTGAAAGCTTTTACCATACACCAATAGATGTGTTCCCGCAGCATCATACCCCAAGGCTTAGTGTTCGTTACGTTTTAAAAAATACAAGTATGACTGTCAGATAATAATGATAGGCGCTTGCCGATAGACTTTTAGTCTTTGCTCAAGCAAGTGTCCAGTTAGTGGGCTAACCAATGATTTTATATAGAAAAAAAGATATCATTGGCTCTAACTAATACTCGATGTTGATACCTACTGACCGTCAGGGCTTTCTCCAGCTTTGCGCCGAGTGAATGTCCTGATAACATGTTTGGAATGATTTGCTGCTAGTAATTAATTAGACGATAAAAATTAGTTGACGATAAATTAACGAAAACAACATTTTTTTTTTGCATATAAATGTTTTTATTGCCTCGATGGCGCAGTTGTATTACGGTACGATTGTCGTTCTGAGGTCTTGGGTTCGATCCTCGGGTTTTTCTAGTCAGTGTCATCCCGGAGTTTGGAATTTGTGCCCGATATGGCGACAAGCTCACCCCCTGTTACATCTGGAACGTAACTAAGCTCGGCGGTATGTGGGCGGCGTAGTTCGCTATTTCACCTCTGCCTAACCCTTCGGGGATAACAGACGTCAATGATATGTTGTGTTATAAAAGTTTTTATTCTCTTAGAGCTAATGCTTACTTTTAAACCATATTTTTGACTATTCTCTGCCTACATATATTAGACAAACACTTCCGGTATACAAACACTGTTATGTACGTGTATGTACAAAACAAAAAACGATTGTATTAATTTTGTACAAGTTAAATCCAGTTAAGGCGATTATAAACGAGATGAGTAAACACATTCTACAACGAAATGTAAGTTAAAGGAACTTAAACGTAAAGTGAGTGGTCAATGTTATCCTTTTTTTACCGTTTAGGAGCGAGTTTGCTTTTCTCACTCATTAAATCGTCTGACGGGAAACAGGAAGCCGTATCAATTAACACGGATGATGCTTATCTGAAATCCTTAATTGGGTTAATTTTTTGTTTGAAATAATTTTAAGGTGAAAATATTTTTAAGTACTAATTTTTTAATATGTATACTAATAAATAAAATTGAAGTGTCTGTTTATAATGATAAAATATATTTTTTTTTACTAAATAGATATGAATATAAATATGATACCTATACCCAAAATTTAGTTTTTGAAATTTTTGTCTGTCTGTCTGTCAGTTTGTTCCGGGTAATCTCCGGAAAAGCTGGACCGATTTTACCGGTATTTTTTTAATAGATAGCTAAAGATACTCCGCGTAATTAAGGATACTTTTGTGTTTTAACAATAATTAGGGTTCTCCGTAAAAAAAATAAAACTCATGAATTTGGGAATAAAATCCGATTCAATGCACAGTTTTACTGGCAGGTATTTGAATTTATGAGAAAAATTTCTGGTTAATGTTAGTAGCAAAAATGTTTTTTGGAAAGTAATTAGAGATCAGTATAAGAAAAAGAAAAAAACTATAATATATTACGCAATAAAAAAACTAAAAAATGCGGTCGCAGCCGCGGGTGTACTGCTAATTTTGTGAATAAAACTGTAATGCTGACCAATATTTGAAACATGACAATAATTTATTTCAAACATTAAATTTTATTTTTAAATATAAATTACAGCTTACAAAGCAAAGAACTTTTATAAAAAAATTTGTTGCAGCCAAAGAGATACATGAACTTTTACTTTGTCCTTGAATAGACGTGATCTAGCGGTCAATCACATTTCTAAACTTCAATTACAAAGTACAGTTAGAACAAAGAATATGTATTTAGCATGAGGCCTATATATTAAAATTCAAATTGTCTAAAGAATATTTTGATAAATTGAAACAAATTGAAAAGATGTGAATATGTCGACAGTATGTGTTACGGAATGAGTTTCCTATATTCTCAAAATAAATTAGGAATGTTTGGTTGTTCTAATATCCATCTGATTATATATTTAAACGTGTAAACGTAAGAGACGGTTACAAATTTTATAATTTAAAAATATTATCTCTCACTTCTTCAATTCACTATTTACGTCTCAGGTAGTTATTTCGTTAAGGCATTTTTTTTTAGATAATACCGGTAAAAGTAACCGCATTTTTTATTTTGCACATCAGTAATAATAGCTTGTAATTAGAATTAGAAATAGAAATTGATAGTTTTTTATCATTTCAAAGGAATTACGAATGGATTATTTATTAATTGGACTGACTAGATCTTTCTATTGGGGTGATTCATAAGGCCCTGTACATGTTGTGATCGTTCTAAATCTCGACGCGATCAAAATGTAAGAAGTAAAAAAAAACTTGTTTTTTTTTTTACTAAATTTAATTAAAAAAGATTGTAAGGTGCCTTTTATCAAGTAGATCTTCTTCTCATCGGAACTTTGTATACGTAAATAATCCTCAATTCACAAGTGGATATGAGTATAAAAATCGAATGAAAAAATATCTTACAATGTTGGGCCATGCGCGTAACCCAGGTAGCTATGTCGAGGTTCAATAAATAACCATACTCTTTGATTTTTTATTCTATACTCAAGTTGGACACACTTGGGAGCGGCGACGACCGGTTTTTATTTGCGACTGTAGTCGTCTCTTTCACTCCCCGAGTTAGTTTTTTTTTTAAGTTCACACATCAATATCGTTCGAATTCGAATGTAAACAAATGGTAAAAATGATGATGCTCAGCTATGTGTTGCTAAGCAATTAGAAATGTCTTGCACTTTTTTTGATTTCATAAGCAGACTTAGTAATACTGGTTTCATTCTATCTAAAGTGGACTTGTATCATTTGTTTTTATGTTATCGGATAATATGTAAAAAACATAGAAAGCGTGAAATTACTTGTAGCATAAAATAAATTCTGGTTCTTTTTTAAATATTATTGTATAATTTGTAATGGAAACAGCCTTGTAAAACTGAATTAATATGACTGTAACGATGACACTTAGAATTTTGATCATAATTAAATTGAATATACTAAAAAGAAAACGAAAATAAATTATAATTAGTTAAACAAAAAGGTTAGTAGAAATATGCTAGAAAACATCCATAGAACAACTGACTAAATTAATTAAATGTTTTATTTAAATCCTTATATTTCTTGCTATAGAGTTATTTTAGAGATAAGTTAATAAAACCTCAGACGAAAAAACTAGCATTACACACAAACTGAGAAGACTTTGTTACCTTTAGTCTTCTTATTCTGGAAACATCTTTACCTTACATAATACCTATTATAAAAGTTAGCCTTTCTGCTTATCTGTCCGTTCGTCTGTTAGTGTTTTTATAACTGGAGAAACACTTAAACACTATTTACGCTATTCTTTTTATAGAAAATATATTACGTATTCTCACATCAGATTTTTAATATGTATAAATCTTTTTAGATAAGATATTAAAAAGTACATTATGAGTGAAGCGGCTAGTTTTGTTAAATGAGAAACATTCATTAACATATTTACAACACCGCCATTTGTAGTCTTTACTTTAATATAAATACTAAAATCAAATGTCGAACGAAAGTTTATAAAATTAATATTATAAATAAAGAAAGTAAAGATCAACTATTTTGAGCATAATAGTTTGCTTTTTAAATTGCAAATGTAATATCGCGAACTCATCATAGTTCTTGGTTTCATAATCGAATAAGGATTGTGTTTCCTTTATTGCGTCGTCCCAGATGGTATTTATATCTAAATATAGAGAACTTTTCCTATTGGAATCAAGTTTATGTTTGTTTAGTTTGATCCCTATACGATTTATTACATTGAGTTTTTAAGGCTGGCGTGCATCATCTAAGCTTATATTTGACAAAAGTCAAATCCGTAGTTAAATCTACAGTTAGGCAAAAACGTGTTGCACCATCCGAGTTTAGCTTAAATTACGTCATAATTTAACTGTAACCACAAACCACGAAATTTGGGCGTTTAAAATTTATACCAAGTTTATTTCGATTGTCATGTCATCTGCCAACGATATTTAAGAGATCCTATTATTTATATTGTACAAAAATATGTCTCTATTGTAAGATATTTCGTGGGAATTGTCTTCTAGCGATGTTTTCTCTTTTTGTTTCAAGCTAATACCATCATTTTTTTTTTACATAAAATGTAAAATGTTTTTATGTTTATCAATAAGTGTTTGAAGACTTAATATTTCAGATTTTGTAAAGCTACTAATTTTATCCCTAAAACATAAACACGAATGAATAAGTAATAATACTCGGCAACAATAATAATTAAAATGTCTTTCATTAGGATATATATTACAGTAATAAATGTAAGACATATACTATCTTTTTTAATTCTTGATAAACTTACTTGGTTTTTACAGTAAATAGAATTTGATCCATAACGAAATATATCCAAAATTTTCGTTTTAGTCCAAACTGACAACAATAACAACACGTTTGTTTTCTATTTGTCAATATTGTTTTTGACGATGTTACCATACATAAAATATTCTCCTTAATATTTATTAGGAGATTGATGTATCTTTCAACTGACAACCCTTTTAACTTTAAACCTTACTAAAAGTTGGGTTGTGCACTCGAAACTTTGCTACTGCTATGGTTAAAGATGTAGTAAAGATTAAGTTTAAATTTAAACTTTACTATAACTGGACATTTCGTGCACTCCACTCTAAATAGTCAAAGGCGCAAACTCGTTAGGCGCGTGATCAGTTTGACGTTCTTCCTAATGTATTTAAATAATTATAGCATTGAAGGATACTATATGTATTGTTGTTCAGAAAAGATCTTCATGCAATATTAATTTATTATAATAGTTAATTTCTAATTAATTACCAAAAACTTTTTTTATTGACCAACTAACCGTATAAAAATGTTTATAAACTTGAAGAGGACTATTCGCTCTTTCTGTCATACCATCGTCCTTTTTTCGAAGCATGCTGCTGGTTTATCCAGTATTTGTAATTTCATTGAACAATCGACGTTAAAGGGAAAATTAATAGATTTTTTTTAATGCATTTCTTTTGACTTCATGATGCAAATACTTATATCGTCTAGTCTATTTGCCTATACCCCTTCCAACCATTAATTTTATTTTTGACATTTCGAATTAGTGATGTCCTAATCCGTTAAGGATTCGATTCCTATAACAAGTGATTTTATCTGTGAAGAAGTTTTTATCGAATAAACACATTGATATATATTTTATTTTTGTTCAACATTTATGTTTTATGTATTAAATTAATTTAGTTATTTTATTAGCTATATATAAATTTTTCTTTACATATATTCTCTACCAGCTACCTACTAATATTCTACATGGAAAATATCACTTTTTCAATATTTAACTGTAATAGCTTATTTTATTAATAATTATTTACATAATTAAATGAATATACCTTTCATTAAATAAAAATATTTACATAATCAATGGGCTCGATAAATATTCTATGATAAACATCGGAGCTAACAGCATGTCGCTTCACTATTAAAAAAACAGCATCCATGAACATGAACATGAGCATTTTTTCGTCCATGGTTGCCTGTTAATTATAAAACTTTATATGCGTGCTTAGGTAAAACATAAAATAAATGGTTGGAATGGGTGTAATTATAAACGATAAACTAAGTTATTGGCGTATTACTAAAAGAGCTTTATACACTTTAATATTCTTTTTAATAAGCGTAATCAGTAGCCATACCGATTGGCTACTAAGGACTATTCTATACAACAATGCTGACAGTTCTTTAATAGATTTTTATGAGAAAAGTGTTTACCGTTTCATAATAAGTAGTCAGAAAACATTATTTTCTTATACCGTGAACTTCACTGTTTTCGGAACTCGTAGACTCTATTCAATATATGAAAATTTCACACAATAAAAATGCAATTAGATCCGACTTATCAAATCAAGAACCCTATACCGACATGAGTCACGAACATCGTCAAGGGTTCCCACGCCAAATTATTTTTCGTTATGTGTATGAGGGATCTCGAATACCGAAACGAAATCTGTGAATTTTACGAATCTTTACGGATCTTTTAATTTTATTATTGTTTTTATGTTTTTAATTTTGTTCCACTTTTTTATCGCTTTGACCACAACCCAAGCAGAGGTACATTATCCAGTCCACCGAAATACGTCTACTGCCTAAACCCAGAGATCTGACAACGATCGGTCTTGCGCCACTCACTTCCAGCGGATTCCCGCAACCTTCACTAGGTCTTCGGTCCACCTTGTACCACTCTCCCGGCTGAGCGCCTTAAGCTTTTACCCCAAAAATTGATAAACTTATCAAAATCCTCCTGGTCAACACCATTCACTAAGTTCGAAAAAAAATCACTGAGAAATGCTTAGTAGCATGTCTATTTGTCGGCTATAAATACCTATTAATACTAGAAAACGACCTATAAACTTGAATTAGTTTCTCTAATCTAAATATAATAATCAAATTCATATCTTTTGATATTGCGTCGAATACCGCAACGGTATTCTTTGGGGCGTCTATATGATATGAAGAATTACACACACAAATTATGATTTAAGGGCAATTACTTATTTGTGTATCTTACAAAATGTAAGGGAAAACTAATTTTATTTTGATTTTCCACAATATCTCAACGAAACGTGTAACAAATATTAATAACCTTATATAAATAAATTTTAACCTTTACAGTGGACATATGAAAATAACTAGCCACCAATGAGTGTTTCAATACAAACAGCTCATGAGAGTAAAAATATTGTCCAAATATATACGCATACATTTGATAACTAGTTACCTAGAAATATTCATGAAGTAAAAACTGTTGGAAGTAAAGAAATATGAATTATACTAATTTGTTTTTTCTTCTATTCCAGATTACTGGACTCTAAGGAAACACGCGGAATCGTCAAGCGACAAAGAAAATTAACCATAATCATTTTATTACGTATATAATAATATATATGTATATTTTTTTTTAATAATAAATTTTAAACATTTAATATTATGTTCAAATAGCTGGTCACTGTGGCTGGTTTCGACATACCTCTGTATCATATCAATGCAACCACTGTAAATCTTTCTTCCAAGTGGTGGATGTTTATTGAAGGTGGCTCTTGATAGTTCTTTGACCTTTAAAAGTGGTCAGTAATACTTTAATTGTACTGTTAATTACATAATTTTAGATGCAGTTAATTTTATTCAACATTGCTGTATAATATTTTAACATTTAAATTATTAACCTAATGTTTTATTTTATTAAAATAATATTATAATGTACTATATATATAGAATATAAGTAGAAGCGTAAAGAGTTAGGTACCACGTGTTCCTATATGTAATTATTTTTTTTAGGAACAAGAAATATTTTTGGCTTATAATAAAAATTTTGGACAATTATATTTAGAGGCTAAAATTAACTGAAATTTATTATTTAAATTATATTATAATAATTTTTTGTTTGGCAACTATAATGATTTATATATCATGAATTAATCGATGTGCTTACAAAAAAAACAATTTTGTTCGGATTACGATTTACATATATATTATATTTTAGTGTTTACACATTTAAAAATGTCCTAAATAAGTTGTTTAACTTAGTGAATCAGGCCATTAAGTTGTCAAAAATATTATACGATTTTTACAATTAAGATTTCAAAGGGATCTTTATTTTTCACGTTAAGTATTAAAACTTCAGTGTACAAGGGAAGAATGTGGGTACAAAATAAAAAATCAATTTTATGTAATTAATATTATGGCATTTAATTTTCTTTAGTTAACAAAGAAAGTAAACAACCAAATACATTATAAAACAACTTATTGCTATGTTTTCAGTAAATAAATTAGTTTAAGTTACCCTATTGAACTTAAAAATAACATATATAAATATATATTCATCATAATGGTACAATAAATAAAGTTAAATTCTCTTCAAAGATTATTTTATAAAGTAACCACCGAAATAAATCTACATTATAACTTAAGTAATTATATCACGAGTAGATTTTAATATATGGATTTGATAATATGGAGTGGATTTTAATGCCATTTCTTCAATATATATTATGAAATAATCAAGTTACGAAGTGATTAAAAGTTTTCTTTGTAACACAGCATCGTTACCAATCGAGGATTTTGGAATATTAAGTTCTTTTGGTCGAAAGTCTAACTACACATCAAACACTTTAAAAATATAATAATTAACTCTATAACATAATAGGTATGTCGACTGAATACATTTTTATTATTATATCATTAAAAAACAGATCATAAACAAAGCTGGCAAATGAAAAAAAAAATTAAAATCAGATCAAATATCTACTTCAATGAACTTCAAGATATTTAACTTTATAACTGACATTCGTTTTCCAAGAAGGTATTGAGAGCATCTAATCTCGATTTCATCAAAATTTTTTAATAATTTTGTATCCGTGAATTTTATCAGCTGGATGAATTATTTTCTTCAGTATACGTATTAAGTTTTATTATATTATCCACAGTTGTTTTTATGAAATTAAACTGCAGTCAATTACCCTATTGTAACGGATTGAATGAAAATAATTTTATGCAAACTAAAACATATATAAAAGCATAGTTTGGTGAAAAGTAATAAATTCATCAGAGTGTAAAAAAATAATTCAACACTCAGAATGACAGTATTTGTATGCAGATTGAAATCAAGTCAAGTTGGCCTTAAAAGGCCACGTACAACTTTCGATTCCGTTTCGCTTACATGCACACGTATAAATGGCTACAATGAATGTTAAGTGAGTTTTTGTATGAAACTATCGGTCTCAGCGTTATTACTCTATGGATAATTGTGACCACAATTATGACACTATTTCCCACCGTATAGATAGAAAATTGTAAAAATTATGTCATATTAAAAAACAACCAACATTTTTATCATTTTAAAGTACCTAATAATCCAGTATTGAATAAGTAAATTCAAACCCACTACATTTCCAATATTTTTATATTATGATGATGATATTTTCACTATTACATGAATTAAAGAAGTTATTCTTAAAGTTATTCCTGAAAAATTGTTGTTGTAATTTCTTTTATAAAGCCGAAGTGAAATAAAGTTTGTTATGAGTCCATTCAAGTTTGAATAAACATTACTGAGTAGTGGGGCGTTCTATTGTTTGTTTATTTTTGAGGACATGGGAGATGGGGAAGTCTTAATTATTACTATGCAGTAAGCAATAATTACTTATTCATTTTTGTTTTTTTTCAAAATGATGCCAATGTTTACGTATTCGTGGGAAGGAGGTAACAACTCTGCTTAACATTTGCTAACAAAGGTGGAACTCAAAAATGACCAAACTTTTGCTTGCGTAATACATAGACGAACCCTATATGCACAATACTAAAATAAAAAATTAATATCTTGCCCAGTGTAATTTTATCAAAATCCCTTTTAATTTAGAATCTAGTCTATGATCTCTGCAATAAACTCTTTAAAAACTCCATTCACTGATTGGAGGTAGCTTCCTATTATTCTGTCCTTAGTAATTAAGTTAAAAGAAAAAAATATGTAATAATAATATTTTGAATGTAGTAGATAAGCACTAAACATTTTTTATTGTATTTTGAAATAGATAAATTCGTAACATTTATTTGTGGTTTCATTTATTCTTTTTTATAAGTTTTGTTTATTTATAAAAATTTATATTTAATTAACACTATAGCTACTTTGTGTGGTCGGAAGAATTTATTACTACATTTGCAGGTTGTAAAATGAAGTGAAAACCCGTGAAGAAATCAATAAAATACACAATTTAATCATTAAAATTAAAGATGGAAGTCAACAAATTCCTATTGTCCAAAGTTTAAAAGAAAAATAAAATGTATAAAATTAATAGAGATTTTGGCGGGACTTCAGTTCGATGTAATTGTTTCTATTTCTAACTATTTTGCTGTTTCTGACCCAATGTTATGTAATTTTATCATTATTTTACGTGATATAGTTTGTTTTGCAAAATTTAAGACTATTGGAAATAATTGAACGTGAATTCTGTGGTACCTACTTTAAAAACTAAGGTTTATTTTTATGAAAATAACCGCCATTTTGATAGAGCATTGTATGAAAACTAGTTTTCCTAGCGTATGACATGGCTGAATAATCAAAGTACCTTTGCCTTTTCCTTAGAAAGAAAAAAAGCTGGAACCAAAAAAATTGTGTAAAACTGCATCGTATTTACTTGACACTGGCTAACACACAAGCCGTGCAGAGCCATCAAAAAAACACAAGAAGAAGAAGAAAACTGCATCAAAAACTTGAAGTACAAGAATTCTAATTTCTTTATTTTCTATAAAATGTTACATCGGCATCCAAAATTCCCGGGAACTAATGACTTCCTACTATGCAGGGGCATGGGTCCCGGAATTTCGTTCATCTCCCACGCGCAGTACACGGGGAAACAAATAAAAATCGCCCAAATAAATATGGTTCCGTATTTTTTTATGATATTTGGACCGTTTAAAGATGATCGTTAAATTTGTTTTTGAGTGTATTTTAAAATGGGTTTTAAAAAGAGTTTTGTTTCAGTGTTAAATATACATATTAAATATAAATACTTATATTATTATAATATCAAGTAGGTAATAATGTGTTTCAACTGTAATATATGCCCATCGATTACGTCTAAGATTTATTAAAAAAATCGGTTCCGATGTTCTTAAGTTTATAACTTATACGAATAAACAGACGGATAAACAAAAACAAAATGCATTGTAAAATTAGTATAGATGATTATAAGTAATGGAAATTGCGTAATCCGTTATCGTTATGTGGGTTCTAGGTTCAATTTCATTTTTGTACATTTTTCCTCATTATATTTTCCTTCAAACCACATAGGTGACTAATATATGTTTAAATTAAAAAAACTTAACGTTGGTAGATGAATATTAATGAGCATTCGTTTTAGAGATTGGGTTTTTCTTATGAACATAAAACGAACAAAATATAGATCATGTAATAATTTTAATTTATAGAAATTTGTTTCTGTGCGTGTTGAATACGCGATTCAATATACTACCCTTCGATCAACAATGTCTATTGTTGATCGCAGATACTACCCGACGCAAATGAAAGGTATAAATTAAAAAACATATTATTTGTAATGTTAAATAAAAGTTCCTGATATTGGTTTTTGGCCGTAAATATTTAAAGTGGACCCAAGAGATAGTATGTCGAAAACCGTAATGTCGCGTCGCCTCGGGAGGGAGCGAGCGTGACTCATCAGATTGACGGGAACCTCTCGTATATGATGTGAGTCACCAAGCTAACTTGTTGTGACTTGTCAATACATGGATTGACTGTAACGCTGACTAATTTATATGATTTTTATCGTCTAATATTGATACCCACGAACGCTTTTCCAAGAAACGTTAAATCAAAGTCTTGTAATAGAACAATACAATAATTTTCAAATGCAAACGCGAATGAACATGTGATTTTTATTCTCGCAAATTTTCGTTCGTGTAGAAGATGCTTTACAGTTTACGATTTATCCATAATTACAGTAAAATATTGGTAATATTAAGAAACTTGATTTACGACATATTAAGATTAGAAAGAAAGTAGGCTCTCCAATACCACTATTAAAATATGCTTATTATTTATTATAGTATATGTCGACAGGTTTTTAACGTCAGGTTTTTAGTAAACCACGGTCGAGTATCTAAAAATCCAATAAGTAAATTATGCAATTAATGTTAGCCACTAAAAAAATTGACTGACTGTTCTTGCAACTTATTCGTATATATTACGCAGTTCATGAAATCTCAAATAATTTATTTTATAAATCAATTTTGCGCCATATAGCCATAGACATAATGTGTTTTCGCTATGCTCAAACTAGGTCTGTGCATATAACCGTTTGAAAAACGATCTATTTTTTTAAATAGATTTGGTACTCTATCATTAATTAAATAAGAGATCAACCTCCTTTGTCAAAGCTGAACGGTGACTTAATGTTATGCTGAGAATTGATTGTAGATGTGGTAGCCAAATATTAATGGATTGATATATGAATGGATTGGTGAAGTCTGAAGGAGATCTTAAGTCCACAAAGTAAATTACTTGTAAAGTTAAGTAAAGTACTTGAAAAATCAATAAACGAACAATGACGCCAAAGGTTACATTTACACTTAGGTACAAATTCGTAACAATTGTCGAACCTTTATTCTTGTTGAATTCATTACGTGAATGCAATTTTAACAACGATGACGTACAACTAAATGTAGGTATACGCGAAAATCGCCCTTAAATATGTCAGACTTGTTTAAACTTCCAAAATTGCTTGTAGTAAGTGCGTGTAATGTCGCTTTGTTCGATTAGAATCTTTTTTATTTCTTAATAGTAATCGTAAGTGTTCCTCAAAAAGTTTTGAAATACATTACTTTGGATATATTAAGCATAAATTTATGTCTGGAATTAACGCCTTACATAAAAGTCTTAGCAATCAAATGGAGGTAAGTCTTTGCAAACCAAAATTATGAGAGGTACAGGTTGTTAAAGTATTGGTGCCACTATACTCACTATAGTCACTCTTTGGGTCTGCAAATCTAGTAACATTTTGAACTGTGTTAGCTACAAAAATTTAAACTTAATACCGAAATAAATAATATAAATTTTCTAGCAATTTTCGAATTCTCCATCGTGCTCAATCTAGCTGCAAACTTACTTACCTTAAAAAAAATGAAGCACATAGGATAAAGTCTAGTTTTAAACTATATATGGCGAATATCAAAATCTAATTTATTTTCAAATACGCCCTCCGTGGGGGTTACATGTTTGTGCTGTTTAGGGTCGAGACTCTATAACCATAAGGTCCGTGTGTTCACAGCCTTTTCCATGAGCTCACGACCGGTCTAGTCGACACGTCTCGCGACCAGAGGGGTGGCCAATATTTTGCACATCGTATAAGCATTGCCATCCAACGTGGCAATGCAGCCAGTCTTCTGGGAACCTTCCCACCTGGCGGCGAGTTGGGCAGCATTCATTATTTATAGTTTTTATGTAATTATTAATAATTATTAATTAGGTACATCGAAAAAGATTTCTGTTATTTATTTATTTAAATAAATATAATTCCAGATTTATTCCTGAAAAATAGCATTCTAAAATGCTGAAGAAGAAACTAATAATAATAGTCTTTGCCTACCCTCGTGGAAGAAGGACGGGATGTTAATGTATATTCACTTAACAACTTCAAGTCACTTCTGAAGAATGTTGAGATCCCACAGTAAAGTACTTGGTATAAGGTAACCACTTATTCGGAAGCTAAAATGGAAAAAATCCAATCTTGAAAAATAATCCGCATTTGCATGCTCTGTAGTTTTTTATATCTTTATGTTGTCATCGAACCCAGCGAGGAAACTGGCATAATGTGGTAGTCGCACTGCCGTAGTCGTAGGTATAGTTTTCTCTGCATTTAAAATTCTTGCAAGTGGATGGGTATCTATTACTATTGTAACCTTACGTCCATAATAATAGTAAAAGAATTTCTTTCAAACCCCATATTAAAGCTGCAGTTTCTTTATCTAGTTGCCTATAACCTCTTTCTGCTTTCGTTAATGACCTTGATGCAAATGCTATAGGTCTTTTTGTATTATCAGGCATAATATGTGATAGTACTGCACCTAATTCCGTAGGTGATGCATCTGTAGCAAGAATAATGGTTAATTTCGCATGATAAGGTGTCAGTACTTTTTCACTGCAGATTTCACTCATGTTGAAATGATGTTTTACAGTTCTTAGTGTCGGTTATTCGAACTGGCCACTTCAGTTTAGTATATTATCTAGTCGATTTACATTATTTGAAAATTATTGACAGTTGTAAAAATCGAATACAATAAAATATACAGAATAGTTTTCGTGTTCTATAATTTCCATATAAATAAAATATAATAGTAAGAGACATTTGTTCTAATTTTGATTTTTTGTCTCATAAACTGTCTATTATAGGTTACCTACTAGCTTGGCCTTAATTCACTTTTTCAGACTAATTATAAATCTAGTGATCTTCATTTAGGACGGACACCATCTTCGTTAATAAAATGAAAAAGTATAATATGTAATTTAAATGATTCTTCCAGCAGAATCTTGAAAGAATAATAATCAAAATATTTTAATTAAGTTAACCTTAAAGTTAATGTATCGTAGAATTTAAGACAATAAATTATTTTAGAACAATAGGACTTCAATTAAAACGCCTACGAATAATGCCTTAGCGATGAAGATAAACGTCTTATTTATATTAAGTTATAAGGCGTTCCCACTAAATTACTTGGTCAATTAAATTTGCTAATATTTGACTAAATGTACAAATTATATTTAGAAACTAGCTGTGAGCCTGCGTCTCAGTCCGTGTTTTTTATTTATATTTATTATTCACTGCACTGGATGCGGGTGGCGCGAGACCGGTCGTCGTGGAGATCTTTGTCCAGTAGTGGACGTCTTTTGGTTGAATGAATGGATGATTCACTTATTATACAAACTATATTAGTTTGTAAATAATCATTGGAAAATAATGTTTTGTTGGTGCAATCCCTTGAATCTTACTTTGATCACAATACCTATCATGAATGTTAATTTTTTAAACGTCACCCAATTATTTTCCTAAAATTTTTTTTGGTACTTTTATTAGACGGTATAGATCAGTGCTTTGACCACAATCTCACCTGATGTTAAGGGACGAAGTGGTCCAGTATGGTAAACGAACTAAGTCTAGATACTGGTTCTCAAGTAATGCTGCCGGAACACACCTTGGTATTAGAAATTTTCGACCTTGAGGATGGTAGCTACCCAAGCAGGCATTATTTTAAAATATCCTCCCAGCATGATATAGTTTCCTTACGATATTTTCCTTCATCGAAAGCTCAGGCTGATTTTAGAGTTGGATAGGTGGGTTTGAACCCGCGTCCATTAACGCGGAAACCGGCCGCACTATCCACTGCCCCATTATCGCTCTAAAGTAAAAACATGTATATATGCAAATGTATTTTAGTGTAACTGAAAAGCAATGAAAAAAAAAAATATTTTTAGTATACTTACAAATTTGAAATTTTCTTAGCTAGTTTCATTCTACAGGCATGATCAAGCAGACATCATGATTTTATTATTTATTATTTTTTTATACTTGCCGCATTTTAGTTATTTCATATTTACTCTCCATAATAATAGAATAATGTCCACGTGCACTCTGAATCTAAAATATGGCAGAATAAACTAGTTTATTACAACAATAATGACTAATTTCATTTTTATTTTATCAAATATTTATATGCAAAACGGTAAGAAAATTGACCCTTTACCATCTCATCGGACAAAGATCCTTAATTGCTCCAGCAGCATACGAAATTTGATGTTTTGAATGTTCGGATGAGTGATGGTGTAACGCATGCGCGAGGGAGCGGGTTTTGATTAACTATTGTGCCGTATAAGGCAGCTTCGATGCAGCTTGCATTGTGCATCTGGATGCGTTCATGGTAATATGTATATGATTCATTACAATTGTGGAATGAAGAAGATGGTTTAACAGATTTGTTCCTGTGTCATGTTTTAGCTATTAGTTTCGTTTTATTAATTGTTGTTAAATGATACATCTACATTGTCTACTATATTGTTTATAGCTTAATAGTATTGTTAAAAAAAGGTTTTTGGTTTTTCTTGTCTGTCTATTTTTTTAAAGTCGTATTCCAGCTTTATTTGATCGTAGGAAATAATTTATTTATGACAGGGTGAACTTAACTTTTCCATAAAACATTTACATATACTCAAACTTTAATTATACAAACGGAGTTTTTAACATTTATTAGTTGAAATACAATTGAATGTTAGTAATTTATAGTCGAAGAATTAATCTTTTTTAAGCGACTTTAAGGAGGCCATATCTAAAAGTAGATACTTAAACTAAAAAGTAGAAAATAAAAACATTTTAAAATAAAAGCAAAACCGACTTCAAAAGAACACACTATAAAGAAATGCACTAAAAGTCAATAAAAAATTACTTTATTAATCGGCTTCGTTAATTTTCGAGTCGGTGCCAGCTAGCAATCACAATTACATACAAGCATAATAAAGGACTAGGGTGATTTTAAAGAACAATTACAACACTTTATTATCCATAAGCTGGCACCGATTTCAAAATTAACGAAGCAGATTCATAAAGTAATTATTTATTGACTTTTTGGTGCATTTTTATAGTGAAGTCGGATTTGTTTTTTATTTTAAAAAGTTTTTAAAAGTAAAGGATCGCATGAAGCGTATCACAAAAAAAAAATTTAGAAATAATGTAGAATATTTTAGGTAAGTATTCACCAGACCTCTCGTTGCCGAGCATGGTTAAAGCCATGGTCGGCATCAACAGAGTCTGGAATACTGTGGCATCCTTCTGCAAGCAAATCATGCTGCAGAAGGGCGGTGGTAGGAGAGTTCCTTCCTAAGCCAGCCACTGTCCAATGTATCCCCATCCTTCGGTATTATTATCGGTAGATAATAGGAGAGGAGAGGAGGAGGAGAGAGGGGCTGGACCTCTTATAGTTAGCGGTTGGAGAGTGTCGCCCCAGGAAGGTGACGGATGATACTGTGGGGTTTTAATGGGTATTCCCGTCGCTTCACCTCGGGCGAGACTCGCATACTCTCTACCAGCTCTAATTCGGGAGAAGGCTCTCCCGTTTAGAGCTGGTAGGACGATGTGTAAATGCATCTCCCCACGTTAAAAGAAAAGGTAAGTATTCATCAATATTATGTTGGCATAAATAGGACAGGATACCCATTTTATTTGAAAATTATTCTATTTTGTCGATTGAACCCCGCATGTCACATACAAGTTTAGTAAAAATTTTAAACGCATCAGTTAAAGGGGCTGATAAAAGCGCGTTTGTGTTCATGGTTTGGTTAATGTGGTTCTGTTGTTTGTTAATATATTTTTGCGTACATTAACCGCCTGGGAGGGTTTTGCAAATCAACGAACCTTCAGGGAACTTCAATCGTTGGCATCCAATTAGATTTTTATAGATAGCATTATTAACAAAATAATTAAAAAAAAACGTCAAAAAAATTATAAGCAATCTAGACTAATACATAAAATTGAAGTGTCTTTTTGTAATGTCAAAATTATTATTTTTTTAATAAATAGATATGAATGTATATACGAAACCTATACGAAATATACAATTTTTGTCTGTCTGTCTGTTTGTAATGGGTAATCTCCGGAACTGCAGTACCGAATTTGACGGAATTTTTTTCGCTAGATATCTGAAGTTACTCCGCGTAACTGAGGGTACTTTTAATTTTCAAAAATAATTAGCATTCCGCGGAAAAATAACTCATATAAATTTGAATAAAATCCGATTCAATACACAGTTTTACGGGTAAGTGCTACAATTTATGAAAAATATTTCTACTTTATCTTAGCACTATATTTTTTTTTTGGAAAATAGAGTTCTGTATAAAAAAATTAAAACGCAGTGAAGAATATATTAAACATGGGCGCGGCCGCAGGCACAAAGCTAGTGTTTTAAATAAAATGATACGTCGATCCCTGTTGTAAAATGTCCATAGTTAGTTAGTACCAATTAATTGTCAACAGTAATTTATAATTAAATTATTATTATCACAAAAAATTTCTAATTATTTGTCTGGGATTTTCTCAAAATAGTGATCGTATAACTTTTTTCTTACACATTATAGACTCACAGTGCTTTGACCACAATTTCATGTGATATTATGTGACGATGTGGTCCAAAATGGTAAACACACTAAGCCTAGAGAGGTACTGAATCTCAAGTGATGCTGCCTGAACTGCCATTTGGCGACAGGTTTTCACACTTGAGGGTGGTAGCTACCCTAACAGGCATTGTTAGGGTATAGGCATTGTATAAAATGTCCTACCACCATGCTATGATTTCCTCATGATGTTATCCTTCATCGAAAGCTCTGGCTTATTTTTAGAGTTGGATAGGTGGGATCGAACCCGCGTCGATTAACGCGAAATCTGCCCGCACTACCAAACTGCGCCATGATCGCTTTGTTATGTTTGTTCACAGTATTGCTTTATGTTGTCTTTTTGTAAAACAGTCTTATTTTTTATAAGATTTACGTTGTTCGAATTCTAATACTATTGAAAACGAAACACAATATTAATGCAAAGACCTATAATATATTGATTATTCGTGTTGGTTAATATTAAAAAATAATGCGAAAAAAAAAAAAAAAGCAGCTGGAAGCCGTACAAATTGTTATACGAACGTTCTTTTACACGGTTAGGAAACCCTTAATTGTGAATATCAGTTCCAATCTAAGACAATGGGTGAAACACACCCTCAATGTTGAAACCGCGGTCTGCGGCCAGGTGAGACTCTACCGGTGTCTATCCATCTGGACAGACTTGAAAACTTAAGAAAGTATAGTATCGACGGTAAATCTATACTAATAAATAAAATTGAAGTGTCTATTTGTAATATTAAAATTACAACCTTTTACTAAATACATATGAGTGTATATATGGACACATATAACAAAAACACAATTTAAATATTTTTTGTATGTCTGGCTATATGTTTGTTGCGGCTAATCTCCGGCGAGACCGATTTTGACGGGATTTTTTCTAGCATATAGCTGAAGTTATTACGTGTAACTTAGGCTGCTTTTATTTATCGAAAATAATTAGAGTTCCGCGTGAAAACATTAGAACAAAATCAGATTCAAAGGTCAGCACAAACGAAACATTATATTTCAATGATTATATAGAAACTATATTACGCAGTGAAGAATATATGAAGCGCGGGCGGAGCCGCCGGAATTTAGCTAGTTAGAAATATAAACGGTATATAGATATATTTAAAATTCTTTTGGATGAAGAATAAAATGAATCAAGTGACGTACCCAACTGAGAAAAAATAATTATTTAAAAGACTACTTTTTGTAGTTGACTTCAGTATTTTATTTTCATTATTGGATTACTTTTTATAGTACTTGATTTATAGTTGTTAAGGGCCGTTAAGTATTACGCAAACTCAATTTTAGATATTTTTGACTATCCCTTCTTCCTCGTCAGCTAATAAGCAAACATCTTAAGAGTTATTAAATATTACTGTTAACTTTAACTTAATATTTAAATAAATATATATAAATAATTATGATGATTTTATTGAAAAAAACTTATTAAAAAGGATCAAGTTATAATCATAGATATACAAATAGAAAGTAAAAAGATTTTAAATGTTGAGCTGAATAGGTTGTAGACCTTTAATAACTCTATAGTCTATGGTAATGGTGTCTTCATTTACCCGCGAGGAAAGGCACCCTGCGTCGGAGGGTACAAACTTAAATTGCCTTTTTTCCAATTAAACGAACACCTGGAGTGTGCCTTACCCTTTAGAGATATTAAAGGATATTATTATACGATTAGTTTTATCTACAATTGTTACTAATTAACGTGAAGCTATGGAGAATGTGAAATATAGCTTACTGTAATTAACAAATATGTATGTATTGCGTTTTTTTAAGTTATTTCAACGTTAGTTAAATATCTTAATGTAAAAATATTTGAATAGATGTTTGGATTCAAGCCTGTTTCCAAACCTATGTATAATTTTTTTTTAAAGAAGAACATAAATTTTATATTACAATATAAGTGAAACTCGATGCGTAATTGCGATTAATAGGCATTTATTTTTTCGAAAAATATAATAAAAATGTAAATCTGCTCATTTACATAAGTAGTTAAAACATGTCTATGTTTTGAAGTGGTAAACGATCATACCTTATAACAGCTAATGTTAACATAAATGTATTTATATGTATATTGTACTGTAAGCTATGTGCTCGCAGAGGCGGCGTAAGTCGTGGGCGAAATAAGCGACCGCCCACGGTCTCGCGAATCGAGGGGCATCGCGCCGGGGCCCCAAATATATGTATTACTAGCTGAGACTGTACCAGGGTGGGACTGGGGGGGGGGGTTTCTCGCGAAATGTACTGTCATGCCCCGCCACTGTGTACCTCCGTTTCATTTATTTTTCATTGCGTAACATACTTTTAAATATGATTTATGAACCCCAATTATTTGGCTTTTTTTTACTTCTAACATTAACCAAAAATATTTCTCACAAATTGAAATACCTGACAGTAAAACTGTGCATTGAATCGGCTTTTATTCACAATTTCATGACTTTTACTTTTTTTACGCGAACCCTAATTCTTTTCGAAAGACCAAAAGTACTCTAACTTACGTGGAGTAACTTAAGCTTTTGATCAAAAAAGTGCCGTCAAAATTGGTCCAGCCGTTCCGAAGATTACCCGGAACAAACAGACAGACAGACAACAGACAAAAATTTCAAAATTTGTATTTTTGGTATACGTATCGTATATGCTCATATCTATTTAGTAACAAAAAATATTTTGACTTTACAAACAGACACTTCACTTTTATTTATTAGTATAGATTTCTTAGACCGCGTCTAATAGAACGAGTACGTACTTCTCGAACCCTTTACTAACTAAATATTTTAAAACCAGGAAATAAACTTACAAGACCTACACAAAGTTTTGAAATGCGACATCTCTACAAGTCAAGCAAACCAGTAAGTCAAATAAGTAAAGACAAAGTTAAAAGTGAAATGATGGTGACTCTGTGGTATGGTCGGATACGACGTCAGTGCACTTAGGTTCGAATCCACCTACCCGATTCTATAATGAGCCTCAACTTTCGATAATGAAAGACCGCAACAATTTCAAATCTGCTGATAGGCTGACTACCATCATTCAGTTTGAAAACCTGTCATCAAGCATCTACACGTATATTCCGGCAGATTCACTTCAGTACGTCTAGGGTTATTCATTTCTCCCTAAACCTAGTGCACATTCGTTCTGATCGGTCAGTGCGTAGTAACTGGCGTCCCGTTTACATATACAACCGCTGACAAACCATTTATTTCATGCATACAAAGTCCCTACAGATGAATGTTAAGTATAAGAGTTATCAATGAAAAAAGACAGTTTAAAAACAACGTCTGTGCGAACACTAACTAGGCATTGTTGTTTGGGCAAATATATGCACAACATCGGTGCCCAGAACAGAAGAGACTGCAAATTTTGTAAATATACAGATAAAACACCAAACCATATCTTGTATAAATGTGATCCATTAATATCCATACGTAACCGAATTTTAAGTTAGCATGCGTTGCTCCCGAAGAAGGTTCTATGTCCAAAAGATCATACAATACGTCCAGTCAGTGAGCTTTAGTAACGTAGGGGCGATCACAATTGATCTAACTAGGTCGCAGTGATAAAGGACTGCCTGCATCACCACTTTTCGATTAATAATAACGTCATTGTTTTTCGGAAACACTTGGAAGTTAATTTTTTCTGGGTGTAGCGAACTTGTAACCCCTAAAAATCATGCAAACTTGATGACATCAAACGGTAGCTGTTTAAAAAAACAGTTTTGTCGGTTTGTCATATCTATATATCGTAATAAAATGTGGTGTGTCCAGCAATACCATCAGATATGTAAATTAGCCCTCGAACCGCCCATCTGCCACGCCACCTGGTGGAGGATCGCTGAATTAATTACGAAATTGAGGCACGCGCCGTGCCATACCAATTTAACTTGAATTTTCATCCCGTCATTATGTAACAGACCTACGGTGTATAATGTACATAATTGTTCTTTTATTAAAAATATTTTTTATTTAACTTTACCTAGTTTTGACCAATAAAAGTGATTTATATCAATTAAATATATCACTAATGATTATCATATTCGTTTATCCATAGCTAATATAAAACAAAATCGTTTTCCGCGTCTGGACTGCCTGTTTATCCACAAACTTCTCCTAAATCAAACAACTGATTTTTATGCAGCTTTCAGCATCTATTAGATTTTTTTATGGAAGTTATTATTTAAATGACGTATCATAACTTTTTTTAATATCATTATAAAAAAAACGATATTTTGTAATCGAATCAAAAATTCAATCTTCATCGCTTATATAGGCTAATTTTTAAGATATACATCAAAATCAATGTAATGTACAAGAGAATAGTGGTTCTTCGAAAATCCTACGAGAAAGTTCTAGAAGAAGAAATATCTGCTACGATAGATATCACACCAAGTAATTTCTCTTTGGACCTTATTTTAAACTCATCGCGGACAAAGATGGGGGCGGAACCTAGTTAAAAATAAATGTGGTTTATTTACTTATAGGTCTAATAAAACTGGACACATTAAAACAACGGCTTCTTTAAGTGCCATGACATTGCATCGTAATGCCCCCGCCGCTTATGGTCACCATCGATGTACAGATAAGATCTTAAGGTATGTAGGTATCATTCCTTGTGCCGTACCCCTGAAATTATTTAAATGTGTGTGTAATCATTATTAGAGTGTTTTTAAAAATCATAATTAGCTTATTAATTTATTACATAATTATAAAATATTTTCATGAGTTTTTTTTTCATATATAACTTTTTTTAAACTTAAAGAATTATCTTAAGTTTTATTAATTTAAAAAATCTCTTAAAAACTTTTATTACATCTTAATTTTGGGTTCAAAATTATACTTTATGGCTGTTTTTATCTTAGCTTGTATTTGCTGATCTTAATTTTTTTTCATTCATTAACTTACAGTATTTAAATGTATGTTATGGTCTATGCTTTCCTTATTTTTGATGACACAGAGGACTGGGGTCCGAATGGTGATTACGTCTGGAATATTTATCTATTTACTCAAGACCCGAATCTTTAAGCCGCCCTCAAAAGAGGACCTGCATTATCTGGAAATTAGAGGAACTGCGAAAGTAGTTCCTGCTCCTTGGCCAAATAGATAAACAAAAGAACATCTGGTATTTACTCAGGAATTCGATATAATTGTGTCTACTAAAAATTACTAGTGGAAATTCGGAAGAAATCGAGGTCGTTTTATGAATATTGTCCCAATACTTACGTGACCATAGGAGAGGCTATATGAGATTTGCTTAATTTAGATCACAAGGAGGGCCTAAAATGACTAAAATACTTGAACCAGTTTCAAATAGTCTTCCTACAATCTTTATGAATGAACTATCAATATTTTTTTTACACGGTATATGCTCAGTACTTTGACCACAGTCTCACCTGATGTTAAGTGACGATGTGGTCCAGGATGGTAAACAAACTCAGCCTAAAGGTACTGGTTCTCAAGTGATGCTGCCGAAACACACCTATTGGTATTTGGCGACAGATTTATTAGGTAAGTATTTTAATTTAGTGTCTTAGAGATATGGCGTCATAACGTCGGCACTAACTGTTATAATATTTATGACAAAATTACTAAAACGAGGTATTATTTTTATAAAGAAAATTACCATTTTCCATGCAAGTAAATTAGTCAACAGCTGAATTTAGACTTCGGACCAGCATTATTAACATATAATGCATTCTCGAGCGCGTGCCTACATAAGTGCAATGCATTACAATAACTTCATTATTTATAAACACAGGCCGATGCATCGATCAGAATAAATTTATTTTAGTATTATAATTTTTTATTTATTTTAGTTTTAAAATGGAAACAATTCTTTTATCGAGAGTGAGAGAAGTGCCAACAACTTGTTACAAACGCTAAGAGTTATTTGTGATTTTTTATTGTTATTCCAAAAGTAAATAAGTAAGTAATAATTTTATTAAAAATGTATGGTCTAAATCATAAGCTAAAAAAATATTTGTTCTTTATTTATTAAAAAGCTTTCAGTGAAAAAAAAATCATAGCATTTTGGTAGGGCATTTTCTGATAATGCCCGACTGGGAACACCAGTCGCTAAACTTCGATAGATGACTTCTGGCAGTATAACTTGAGATCCAGCACCTATAGGCTTAATTTGTTTTTCATCCTGAACCACACGGTCACTTAACATCAAGTGAGATCGTGGTCAATGCGTAAGTCTATACAGGATAACAAAGTAAGAAGTCGCACGTGATTGTAAGAGGTTACCGTAACCTATGGATGTCTGCAACACATCAGTGGTATTGCATGCGTCTTTTCGAACAAAGTCCGTAAATCGACTATAATTTCTATAGTTTTATATAAATTTATAAATATTTTTAAAAGCAATTTACATTTAAAAAGTTATCAAGCAGGCGAGTCTTACAGAGACTCTACCAGGACTTTCATGAGCTCGCAAATAGATAAGATGTTGCTTAATAAAACTAAATAATATATTAATAGATGTAACAAAAAACGCTACATACATATTTCACTTCATATATAGAGTGGTACTATTAGCCTATAAGCCGGCACCACACGGATACTAACAAACGGAAATGTTATTAACAGTTATTAATAAAATCTATCATTGCACATATTATCGTAACGTTTCAATCCAAAGGTGTAGGTATGAGATAAATACATCCAAACAGTAGCTTTTATACTAAAGATACAAAGCAATGTAATCTCCATAGATGAATTGAATTCAGAAACAAATAACTAACAAATTTAACGTGCTTTATCGAGATCAAATTGAATTAATGTCTATTTGATAATAAATTATGTACATAATGCACACGTAAAGTACACAATACAAAAGACATTTCGTTCGATTTTTGGGGAATACGGAATATGTAGACAAGAGTTCTAGGCACGTACTATTTCTTAAGGGGAAGACTCTTAAGTTATTTATTAATACGAACTAACTAGTCTAATTAACTAACTAACTAGCTAATATTGTTTGCATAGATGTTAAAAATGTAATATAATATTTTTTTAAATTAAGTAATGCTGTTAGTTAAAATGGTCTTATACGTGTGTGGAAAATTATGTAATCTTTACCGTTGTTTCCAAATTTAATAATATCAATTAATTTTTGCAGTTATCTGCCAAATAGACTAATTTTATGGTATTAAATTAAATAAAACTGCTTCTTTAATATTTAATCTATATTAATAAATAAAAATGACGTATTGTATGTTCATTTTTTTTGCTAAATACATATGAACGTATATACAATACCTGTACCAAAAATACAATTTTTAAATTTCATTGTATCTTTTTGTTCCGGGTAATCTCCGGAACAGCTGAACAGATTTCAACGGGACTTTTGGTACATAGCTGGAGTTACTCCTCGTAACTTAGGGTAATTTTGTTTTTCGAAAATAATTAGGCTTCTGCGAAAAAAAAAAAAAATATTAAAACTCATGAAATTGTGAATAAAATCCGATTCAATAAATAGTTTTACGGACTGATATTTGAATTTTTGAGCAATACCTTTGATTAATGTTAGTAGCAAAAAAGGTCCCGTATAAAAAAATCAAAACTATATTACGCAGTGAAAAATATATGATACGTGGGCGCGGCCGTGGGCTAGTTTCAAAATAAGTTTAAACTTATACAATTGAAAAAAAGCAATTTTTTTCAAAATGTCAATAATATTAAGTTTGAAAATCGTGTATCAATCATTATTTAACAATAAAAAACTTAATTTATACTTCTAACACCTTACAGTATATTTATTATTTATATAAATCGTAAAAACATCATTGATCGTAATGAAATAGTTTTTTTAATAATATACTTGGACAGACCAGAATCTTATTTAAGAAAGGGTCCAGTAACAGTAAAAAAAGTAAATAAAAGATACAGCGAGAAATTAAAATTAACAATGAACATACGCTTAACAATGTTGACGTTAGGCGCGTGCGCATCACCACGCATGTCCGCACAGAGGGCGCCACTGATTGTATCAGCGCGGCGGGTGGGTCACATCTGCCGGCGTCATTATACACCCCTAGCTGTTGTTTTATTCAAATGATACACAATATCTCGATAATGAAATTATTGTTAATTGTTAATAGTACATCTATAGTTCAATAGATATACGTACTCGTACATTTGTAGAAAATCATAGAATTGTTACACCGACGGAATGCTACTCCGCCATATTGAATTCGGTATACAATCATGAATTTTTTAGTGTTCAAATATTCAATTGCTCATGTTAATTAGTTTAATCACTCAATAAGGATAAAATAAAACCTCTCTGTTTTACAAGCTTTTTTCGGTACGTGGCAGCCATTCGAGAACCCGTTGGCTCCATCAGGCATCGGTTCTACGATCAATGTGCCCAGCTCACTACCACTTAAGTTTGGCAATTCTTCGGCCAATGTCGGTTCTTTGGTTTTTCTGCAGATCTCCCCTTTTCTGATTCGGTCACGCAGCTTGGGTAGGCTCTCCAGAAAATGGACCGATGACCTGGTGAAGATCACGGGAAACAGCTGGGTGCGGATGGCGCAAGACCGGTCGTTGTGGAGATGTTTGGGGAAAACCTATTTCTAGGAGTGGACATCTTTCGGCTGAATGTATGGATATGCTTTTTTTGTTAAAAATATTGACTTTTAAAACCTTATACATAAATCATGCATTTTATACACAGTTCCTTAGACTTTAGTGACCTAAAACTATAAGAAACAAGTTAGTTCATACTATTATTACTTAGTTTATTATTGATTATTTCCTTTAGTAAAATGGGGAGCATTTGAAAAAGGTTTACGTAGTCATTATTCAATTGAAAGTTTGATACGGTGATGTCTAAGTAGAAATCTATTGTATGCACTTTGGGCAGTTGAAGCATCAAAACTATATTATATGGCAAGAAATTTTTACACATAAATATTCACAGTATATAGTATAATACAATGAACAGTAAGCTTGTACATTTTTCGTATTATTAACAGCGGTATAAATGTTACATTAAGTACTTTATTTCGGTGGTTTTAAGCGTCATCTGAACATAAGTTTCTTCAAGTGGTTGTTCATTTTTATTTATTTACATAAGAATATATGGGACAAGAGCTACCTACCCTCGCCAGTTAAGCCAAGCTAAGATTACATCATATTCTGAGTAAACCCTCGCGGTGTTTCTCCATCACCTAGTTGTCCGAAAATTCAAAGAGCCATGATAATCTTATCTTTAAATAAATTAATAATAATGTAATAATAGTGACATTTCTTTCTGTTTTTTATAGTACGGTATAGGCCTAGTGCTTTGACCACAATCTCACCTGATTTTAAGTAACGATGTGGTACAAGATGGTACACACACTAAGAGGTACTGGTTATCAAGTGATGCTGCCGGAACACACCTATTGGTATTTGGTGGCAGGTTTTCAAACTTGAGGTTGGTAGCTACCCTGGCGGGCATTTTTAGAAAATGCTTACCATCATGCAATGGTTTCCACACTGTGTTTCCTTCACCGATAGCTCAGCCTTATTTTAGAGTTGGATAGGTGGGCTCGAACCCGGGTCCATTGACGCGGAATTCGGCCGCACTATCCACTAAGTCATCATCGCTTCTATCTACATATTTTTGCATCGATGGTTATCATCAACTTTTGTGATTTTATTTTTACTTATTTAAAATGAACGTTATTGTTTTAACTCTAAGTATTAAATATTATTAAACAAATAATATTCATTATGTCAAATGAATAAAAGATATATTTTCTACAACTAACGAAACAGCGCCCTCTGCACAACCCGTTTATCTTACAATAACAAAAATGGCGTAAGTTCTATGTAACTTTTTTTTATTCAGAATGCTTTTTTGTCAGTTCGATAGAGAAATACGGGTGCATTATATCTCGATGAGCTTCAGTTATGGGGGTTGTAAACAACTCCACCGATTTTATTAACGAAACTTCAAACTCGATTGTTATTGAAGATACTTGTAAATTTTGAAGATATACTATTAAATAAAATGAAAATGTATTTGAAAAAAATATGCTGACCTTTTTTTTTAAATTGCCGCGTTGCTGTTTAAACAATCTTTATTTATTAACCTGAACGGTATCAAACATTTTTTTTTACACTTACGCGTCTTGCTCCATAGCTAAACTAATGTAAAATGAAATAAAAAGAAACATAACAGTTTAATTGGCACGAAAAACAATTCTAAAGCATTAATGAGTGTATATAAATGAGAATGAAATGTGGTTACTAACAATTTTTTTTTTAATAAAGTAATAATAACATGAAATATACATAATTGGCTTGCATTTAGTTATGAAGAAACAAAAGAAATTTTAAAATTTAAAGATTAGTAACGACTCATTTGCCAGCTTCAACTTTAATTATTTTTGCATACACGCACGCACACTCGCACACACTTACCCACAAAACACATGCACATATACAGGCACAATAAATACCCATACATACGTTCTTAGCATTACTTTAAAAAAAACTGCTATTTTACCATATATTTAATTTTGTTTGTTTAACACATATATTTAATTCTGTGGAACGCAGCCCTTTTTGTTAATTATGTGGTGGTGGGGGCTGCGACACAGTTATACTAATGTAGCCAATATAGCGTAAATTTGTTTTTAGTGAAATTGTTATGGTTCCAATAAACTTATTATTATTGTTTCAAGGAGTCAAATTTTGCACACATCATAAACATTCTACCGTTTTTTATTTGTAAGATGTAAATAAAGTAAAATAACTCAACACCCAACTCAGGTAAGTTCACCCTTTTCGTCAAGTGACAACAGATAAAATCTCAACAGAGTCGCTGATTGATACAAGTATTACAAAACAAACTCTGTGGTTGAAAAAAAATGGCCGGCCTAAATCACTTGTCGCCCGCATAAATCATTTGAAACAGAATGGTTTGCTTATCTTTGACAAAAAAATGACAGAAAAAGTCAGAGCCTCATGCCACAGCGTCAGATTTCAAACATCTGGAAAGCATCAAACGCGAAAAAAAAAACGCAATTTAGAAAAACGCAGCGCAGGTAAAAAAAATCTTTCTGCAATTTTACTACTGTTTCACGCATACGCACTTTTCATTTTTTTTTATTTATATTTTTATATATACGTAGACTTAGGTTTAAGATTAAGATAGAGGAAACGGTGAAGGGACATTGTTGCCGTTTTTAGCGACTTTATCGCTAGAAATGACGACTTTTGTTTATACTTAAGCGAAAAGATTTAGCGACTTATCTGACGACTTTTAGACAGTTTTAGAGCCAATAATTAATATATTCTTTGTTAACTCGACACAGTATTGTATAGAGCCAAGATATATATAGAAACCCAAACACGCTTGCGATATGTGCATTAAGTTAAAAGTTCAGAAACAGAATACACCCAAAAAAAAAACCTGCAGTTCAGATCAGTTTTAGCAACTTTTGATACTGAGTCTAGCGACTCGAATTTCTGGGAGGTGGCAACACTGGAAGAAATTAGGAAAGCGGTTGAAAGCAAAATGATGGTCAGACTAACAGCAATCTACAGCAATCTGTCAGTACAGTATTCCGTTAAGTTTTAAATTTACATTTAGATTATATCAAGTCTTAGATCGATAAAGGTAACTGTTTGAAATCGAAGTAAAGTCACTTGAAATTACTGAATGGAAGAGATAGAGTAGTTAAAAATATATTAATCTAACTTTAAGATCTAATTTCTATACCAAGAAAGTGACAAACAGGTATATAATCCGCCTGATGGTAAACGGCCACCGTAGCTTATGGACGTCTGCGACACCGAAGGTATAAGATGCGCGTTGGCGACTATTTTAAAATTCTTTCACACTTCTCTTGAAGAACTCGATATATACATATACAGAGAAGCAAGATTTCAAATTTCAATATGGTATTTAAGAGTTACATTTTCATCAACAGGAAATAATTTAGTTTTAATTAATACGGTTGTAATTTATATCCTTTTTCAATAATCACCGCTTAAACAATAAATAGAGATAACTAATTTAACTTAATCGCTAAACGATATTGTGGGTGATAGTGTCAATTAAAAAAGTATAAAGTTTTATTTTTATGGCGCATTTCATTTTCAATTTGTATTATTTCGACGGACATCATATTATTACTGTGGGACGAAGTCATTGTATGGGGGCATTTATCTTCTATGATTTTCGAATCGTTTTGCACACTTTAATGATTTCATTTATCTCAGTTGACACCACATTTTTGTGAATTCATTTTATTTATCTGAATTTTGGATAACTGCTGATATAATCATTTTGTTATGTTCGTATGTTGATGTAATTTTTTTGTTGTTGTGTACGTAATAACCACGTGATTTTTTTCTTTGCGTTATCAACGTGATTAACAATTTCAATATATTTAATGTGTAATCTAATAAAAATGACCAGATAGATATTAAGATTGCAGGTTGTTTTCAATTGATTCATTCTTGTGATATTTCGTGATTATTTTCTGAAACACTTTCTTCACTTTTGAGCCTCACGTAGTTAATATATGATCCTTAATACGGTATAATAAACTAAACAAGACAAATACGACCTGTGTGTACAGGTAAATGAATTCATCGCTCGCTGGATATAATGAATGCAATATATCAGATGACAATTTCCCTTAGGAACAGAACTTGATATTTCCTAGCTGTATAGTTGACTGGATTGCTGATGTAAATTAAGGTTATTGAACTCAGTTCCTAAGTATATTTTATATACAGTTATGAACATAATATTTATATGAGTAGCCATTCATATGAGAAGTTATGAATTGAATTTATTATTATTTAATTTCGAAACTAAAATTCCAAACGTAAATGATGCAATTTACCGCTTTTGAAGTATTCTCTCAAGTTTACGGTGTTAATACCTATCTGTCTGTTATCTACAGAAGCTGTAGGGCCGACGGCGTGTGTTACCACCATTGTCACGTTGTTTGCGACAAGAAGATAAGACTTGTGAAATAGAATACAAAGAAATGTGTGTTTGTTGATTACTTAATTTTTTTCGAGCCAAATATTTTATCTGATAAAAAAAAAATCTTGCTACAATAGAATTCGAGCTGTATTACATAGTTGTAATTTCGTTGTAATTTCGTTGTATTATCTTGAAGATTTTTGTTTTTATGATAATGTTAATTTTTAATTAGTTATAGTAGTAAAAAAAAAAAACAAGTTTACATTTCCTAAAATCAGTTGCATCTTTGTAATCGTAACCTCTTTAAATTACACGCTGCCTATATGACATGACTATTACGTGTAATTTGTACGGCATGAGGGATTAACTGTCGATAGAAATTAAACATGCCAAGAAACCTTCTCATTCCACTAACTGTTTCTGGTGCTTGGTGTGTCGTCTCAGCTATGATCTGTTTGTTTTATATTAAACTGACCATGTCATCATTAGAATAAGTAATTGTTTGTGAATTTAATACGGATATAGATGTCACTGGAATCACTTTTTTACCAAATACCATTATATTTATTATGTTTAAATGTTACTTAACAATAAATATGGCTATCTATACTAATAAATAAAATTGAAGTGTCTGTTTGTAATATGAAAATAACATTTTTATTTACTAAATACATATGTACATATATACGATAGAGATATCAAAAATACATTTTTTAAATTTTTAGCTGTCTGTCTTTCTGTTTGTTCCGGCTAATATTCGGAACGGCTGCGCGGATTTTAACGAGACTTATTTTGATAGATAGAAAAAGTTTGACCGCGTCACTTTAAATTTTCGAAAATAATTAAGATTCCGAGTAAAAAAATTAAAAAAGAAAAGTTTGATTAAAATTCGATTCGATGCACCGTTTTACGGGCAAGTGCATGAATTTATGAGAAATATCTTTGCTTTTTCTTAGTATTAAAAGTTTTTTATGAAAATAAATACGGTTTCGTATAAAAAAATTACAACGCAGTAAAGAATAAATGAATTGCGGGCGCAGCCGCAGGCACACAGCGAAGATATGTATAATAAAGTTATTTATCTCTTATTTAGCTCTTTTGAATCTAAAACATAATAAAATCTTAAAGATAATAGTTAAGGCATTGTCAATTAAGCCCAATAGATGGGGAAGTCTAAAAGCTAGGCACTTGATACCAGAGGGTCACAAATTATAATTTAAAAAAACATCACATCCACGACTCCTTACTAATGGAGTTCTCAGACACCGTACTGAACGACGCAAATTTAAAACTTACAATATGATTCCGCTTTAATTGAACTAATACAACTTTAATAGAAACATTATATTTAGATAATCAATCTATAAAGTCTAGATGCTATGACCAGTACCTTCATGTAGCAGCATTTGAAATTCAGTCCGTATTCTGAGGTTTCAATACAAAATCTTCGGCCATTCGGCACTTTATATTTACAGGCATTGAAGCCCAAAACTAGTTAAGTCAATAAAAAATAAGGACAACCGAAGGACAAATTCTACTAGACGTCAGGACATGCGTGTTTACAGACCGTGACGCACTGATTGCATCCCATCGCATGCGTTCCACACTTCCCACGGTGCCGCAGGATACGTTGCTGTTTTTACATCCTTGTTTTGTATTTAGACTATTTCCTCGACGTTTGTAATCATAGACAACAGAAAAATGTTAAGTTAATACACTCGATCTCTGTATAATATGTTATTACTTAGTGGGATAACCTCAATGTTTTAGGTCGGTGCTCGTTGGCTCGATTTTTTTTTGATTACTTTAAATCAGCGACGTTGCTCTATTAAAACAATTTGTAAAGTATAGTATTTTATTGATGAATTTATTGAAAACAGCAGGCTGAGTGAATGATGGGCGGGGGGGTTAGCCGGCTATTGGCGGGAGGGGAGGAGGGAGTTTGGCTGGGGTGCAGCCAGCGCTGTCTTAGGCTGCTGTGGCGTGGGTCCCCTTCCTCGCTACACCTGTTGGCCAGAACAGGATGAGTTGAGGGGGGGGCCCGCGCTACAGATGCCGGGGTTGAGGGAACTCGGGGAGTAGGGATGAGAGGAATACTCTCTACCCGCTCCCGGACGCGTATAGGATTGTGACTTCTTGGCGGCCACTGGAGCACTCGCGGTGCATGCAGAGCGATCCCGTGTTTGCTCCAACTAGGTGGCGGGAGGTACCGGGGGGTTTAGTGGGTAGTGGTCAACAGCGCTTCTCGCCGCGAGTCCCACACTAATCCTCTCGCGCTTTTCGTGCGAGAGACTGTCACACATCTTCAAAACGTGTTTCAACCAGATCTGGAAGGGGGGGTCCCTATCAGATCTGGCTGGACAACTAGTGCGTAAATGCATTCCCCTCAAAAAAAAAAAAAAAAAGGCTGAGTGAATGATAAAATTTACGTAATGTGTTGCCTAAAAACAATATTTTATTCAACTAAATAAAATTGCGAGATACTAGCTTTTTTTAAAATATGGAACGAAAGAGGTTGTTATAACCCTTTTCAGGAAAGAGAATGTTAGTTAGTATTGAACTTGTATGAAACTCGTAAAGTGTGACGTCATAATATATGTATTAGTATAGTACTAGAGAGACTTTAGCATAAAAGAGTAGATTAGATTTTAATTATATTTTCAGTGGTAAGAGAATAAAATAATCATTCTCATTGTAGAGACTACTTGATATTTGAAATTTAACTTGACATTGTTGCCTGTTGTTCATATAATTTGTCTAAACTAATAAATAAAATTGGAATGTCTATTTGTAATGTCAAAATTATTTTTTTTTACTAAATAGTTATGAATGTATATACGACAACTATACCAAAAATACAATTTTTAAAAACTTTGTCTGTCTGTCAAGACGGATTTTGACCTGACTTTTTTGGTAGATAACTGAAGTTACTCCGGGTAACCTAGGGTACTTTTAATTTTCGTATTAGGGTTCCGCGCAAAAAAAAAAAAACAAAACTTATAAAATCCGATTCAACGCACGGTTTTACGGGCAAGTTCTGGAATTTATGAGAAATATTTTTACTTTATCTTACAACTAAACAAAAATTAGGGATCCGTATAAAAAAGAATAAAATGCATTGAAGAATTTATGAAACAAGCCGAGAGCACATAGCTAGTAACTAATAATTCTATTGATTTTTCTGGTAATATTACAAACAAGAGGCTTGTCAAAAAAACTGTACTGATTCTAACCCCACACGATGCTGCCATAATTTATATTTATGAATACATCCCCAGATACGCGAACGGGAAGTGAAAGCAGTTAAACCCTTGGAACGATTTCTGACAATACCAAAAAACAAATGAGTCACGCGCATATTCAAATCCGCCGACACCCCTATGACCATTCCTGATAACTGCCCACTTCCTTACGTACCAGGGGATCGTTTGAGAATCACATCGTCGAAATTTGTATCTCATGCATAGTAATGAAGGGGAAATCCTGCAGTCACACTTCGGGAAGCTCGACAATATTGTAAAAAAAAAAATGTAATATGTGCATTGTGTTAAAACGTAAAATGAATTTCGATTGATTATTTCTAACACAAACAATAAGTTCTTATTGAAGAGAGAGAGATCAACGCAGACTTCAATATCTGTAAAACGGACGTACGCTAGGAAATAATGAGTTTTGATAATCAGCAAACTTATTTAGGTGATGCGGCAGTGGATAGTGCGGCTGGATTCCGCGTCAATGGACGCGGGTTCGAGCCCACCTATCCAGTTCTAGGATCAGCTTGAGCTTTTAGTGAAGAAAAACATCGTGAGGAAACCATAGCACGGTGGTAGGGCATTTTTTAATAAAGCCCATCTGGGTAGCTACCACCCGAAAGTTAGAAAACCTGGTACCAAACAACATCGTTACTTTGCATCAGGTCAGATTGTGGTCAAGGCACTAAGCCTATACAGTGTAAAAAGATAAGCAATAAAAGTGGTTTTTACGACTAAAAACAGACAAAACAACAACATTGTAAGTGTTACATAGAAATTTCGATTCTTCATTGAAGTTTGTGAGCGTGATTCTACGATAGTATAAACTCAACACTTAAGGTAACGTTCGCAAAGGCCTTTCCTAAAGTTAAAATTTACTTTAAAGTTCGGTGATGTTGTTAAGTTCCTTTCGGTCAACAGCATTAGTCAGTTCAAAAAAAGGCGTTTCCAAAACAAGCTGCCAAAAGGTCTTATAAGATATAGCTCTGTGTATTTGTTCAAGCTTGACCAGCTTGTAGCGCTAGGATATTAATAATAAAATATCTTTAAGAATTAGTAATTAAATTCGTAAAACTGTATTATTATTTATCGGTATTTCTATAAAGTTACATAGGTATACTTTATCATGTTTTAGATGTCCACAAAACCAGGATATCAAACCTGCTAAGGGTGCATTTATGATGAGCTATATAGTCATCAGACTTGCATGACGAATTTCCGGGATATGTCCTCATTAACTACGTACCTATTTGCATGTCGGCAAACTGCAATATGATTACATCTCTTGGCATGCCTATCCTGAATTCATATATAAGTGTGATTATTAGAAACAAACATCGATTCATGTATGATTGAGTAAAATGAGAAATATGAAATTATCTTTCTTTACTACTAAAGTCTGTAGGAGATGACGTGAAAGTTACTTTAAAGTTTTGATTTGCTCTCGTAATTTACGAGGAATTAATTAATGGCAGGATAGACTATTCATTGAAATAAAACATTGTGCCAAGCAAAAAACAATATTAGTTCTGTGCTGTTTGTGGGTTCAATTAAGGTATATTTTTTTTGTTAAAAAGTTTAGCAATTTTGTGGTAAACCAATTTGGTGAACAGTGTGCTCTACGATAGAAACAATGCTCTTTAACTAAAAAAGGTAGAGTATGAAGGAAGTATTAGGGCTAAATTACAATAGAGTACAGCCAGTATACATTGGGTGATTGTATAAATTTACCAGTCTACAACAAAGCTTTTAAAGGGAAGTATTTTGAAGTGACAATTTCAGAAATATATCTAACAAAAGTTTATTACAATATTACTATTATATTTACAATATTTTGAAGCGATAATGGCTAAGCGGGTATGCGCTCGGATTTCGTGTCAATCGACGCGGGTTCTATCCCCACCTATCCGACTCTAAAATCAGCCTGCATGAGCTTTCGGTGAAGGAAAACATCGTGAGTAAACCATGGGTAGGGCATTTTCTAATGATGCCCGTCTGGGTAGCTACCACCCTCAAGCTTGAAAACCTGTCGCCAAATATCAGTAGGTGTGTTCCGGCATCATCACTTAACATCTGGTGAGATTGTGGCCAAAACACTGAGCATATTACGTGTAAAAAATGTGCGTTTTGGTTCACTTAATTTTTTCTATACCTATTCATAAGGAATAATACAAGATAAACAAAACTTAAAAATACAGCATGCAAAAAAAAATTTAATAAAAATTTCATTGCTTATCTAACACCAAGTGTTCGTAATTTCTGTAATTAATATTGCTAGGTATGCCAAATTCACACCTAATGTTAAGTGACGATATGGTGCAATACTACCGGAATGGACCTATTGGTTTTCAAGCTTAGGGGTTACAACGAACTTAATATTATTCTAAAGGTATAGAAGTTTCTCACGTCTGCATATAAACGTTTTAAAATCACTTTAATCTTGATAAATATTCATCTACGTAAATAAAAAGTCGGCAACGAGCGAACAGGTGCATAATTATGGCAATAGTAATATAATCCGTTCCTTGTTGTGATATTTTGGCCCTCAGTTACACTTCGGTGACTTCAACGGTCGCGTCACAGATGCGAATAGTTTTGGATAGTTCATCAATTATATTACGGCTTTTAAAGTCATACTTTAACTATTCTGTTTTATTATCTTCCTAAACTTATATAATAGTTTCGATAAAAACCGGTGATGGCTCAATGGCAGTATGGTCAAATACCGCGTCGATGAGCTTGGATTCAAATCCTTCTAAGGTGCTGTTTCAATATCAATGAGAAGGGACGGTTATACTTTGCTTATTATTGATGACATTTAGAGTGTGGAGTCTGAATGTTGATTACCGTAAGCAATATTTAATTATTATTCTTTAATTTATTGTTCAAATGATGCCTTATTGCTGACAAAGGAAAAGGGGAGAGCGAAAAATAACCAAAATTTTGCTTATATAATTTATTTAATAATGCATTTGAATCTCAGTTTCAGGGGAAAGCAAACATCACGATGAAACCATAAGGTATTTTCTAATGCCCTCCTAGCTAACTACCCACAATTGAGTTTGGAAATCTATTGCCAAGTAGGTATAGGTCTGTTTCGGTAGCATCGGTTGAGAACCATTTAGCAAATTTATCATCTTGAGCCATATCTTCACTTCGTCGTCACTTCGTGCGTTGTATCTGTGGTGTACAATTATGCATATTCTTAAAACGCCTACTGTTGCAGAAAGCAAGCATTTTATTTTATTATGGTGTACATAAATAACATAGTATAATTCATATGTAATTATTTCTTCAATTATCACAATTCGTATATTATTTTTTAAATGTAAAATAAAGTAAGGTTTTTTGCAAAAAGAAACTTTGGGTAAACTTCAATTAATCTTCGCATGGTCTTTCATGTTAAAAAACTAAGCTCAACTTCTATTTTTACAAAGAGAAAAACTAACCAAATATTCTGTCATGGAATAACTACACATAAGATACCAGAAGGTAAGATAACAGAAAAAACTTACCAATCCAAAATTTCTATTATCCGGTTTAAGTAGGAGGCGTAATGCGGGCGTAAACATTTTCGGCGTGAATTATGTTTAACGGTTACCTAACACGTTTACTTAACGGTGCCTACTTGTTATTATATAAATGGTAACTTTACTCTTAGTATAACAAAAAAATACTCATTTTGGGAGTAAAACGAATGAACACCTCCTACGTGGGTTACCTTATTTTGGTTTGTATCATTACTAGCTGCTCTATCCGTTATTTAATCCTATGGAAATATTTAATTTTCAATAAAAAATATATTGCGGTTACTAATCCTTAATTGGTATATGTAAGATTTGTTGAAGTGAGAACATTTTAGCGTTGAGCGATTCTCGGTAGGGGAAAAACTTCTAGATTCGCGTCACCAATGCTATGATGTCAGCCGTCAACATGCTATGATGTCAGCCGTCAACTTGCTACAAACAAATAAAGAAAACGAAAATTACGCGGAATTTGCCCCTTTCTTTTGAATGAGTGAAGGAAATGTATTTACACACTGCCTCGGCGTGGGGACACGTGTTGGTTGAACCACGCAGATGTACGCGGAATTTGCCCTATCTCTACCTAAGTTAAAAGAAAGTAGGGATCTAAAGGTCCCTTACTGAATCCAGTACAGGTAAAGTATGTTATGTTAGTGCATGAAAGTGTGACTGTATCACGTTGGTGGTGGGTACAGAAGCCCTCCATAAAATCAGAAGCCCACGTAGAGTTCATCTAACTCTAAATAAAACTCTAGCTTGAATTTAATGAAAGTTCCAGCTTATGATCAGTTATTCGATACGACTATCATTGTCTTCTCTTTGATAAAAATATAGTTTTCCTAATAACACACCAAAATTCTTAGCCAACATTTGTTTTTAACTGAATTATTTGTTAAAGACTGTTCTTTGTCTACTTATTAACATAATATGCCTTGTATAGGCGTTTAATGTGTCCGTGCCTTTACTCAAGTAGAACCCTTTACACAATAGTAGGAACAGGCTTGGTATTATGTTGTATCTGTTTTTTTTTCTCAATTACACTATTAAGAGTTTATAGTTTTTTTACGTATCAAAGATACTTAGGTAATTAAAAAAAGACGGTTAACATAAGACTATTTACATGATTTATCATCAACCTATCACACCGTGATGGTAGTGACACAAACAGAGAATTATTTGTGACGCTACCCGTACTCTCATTAATCTTCTCGATACCCACTATGGGTAAATCGTCATCACCAGGTCGTATCTTATTTAATTACATATTAAATATCACTTATAATGACATAAACTATGTTCATTTATTATTTTTATACCTACTTTTCCATCTGCAAACGCCTATTCCCTTAAATACAAAGAATGTAAGACATTTTCTACTTTGAGTTTCCACTACGTTTAGTTGAACCAATCCGTTAATCTACTAAGCAAATCGTAACGGTTTTAGCATTTCCCGTTATCGGGAAATGTATCAGCCAACTTTTGCTTTTTAGTTGTCAATGTGGAAAATATTTGTAACTCTAAATATCTTAATTTATTTTGCTGGATAGTTAATTAACTCGTTACTTTTGAGTAGAAGAAATATACTATTGTGTTCAACACATAAACACAACAAAAGAACCTTATGTATTCCTCTCTTAAACATAAGAAAACATGAGAATTAAATAATTTTAAAAATAACGAACAAAATAAAAATAAAACAAGTTTATTTTAATTCAATAATTTATTCAAAATCTAAAATAATTTACGTCAATATCAATAAGTTACATATCTAAAGAAATACATATATTCATTTCATACTTAAAATAATATGGCCTTATATACAAATACATAATTTACAAAAAATAAACAAAGGTACAAAAGATCCAGCCAAATAGATTTACGAAATAAGTACAAAATTATTTAAAAATCTATTCACCCCTATAATTTAGAAATCTACGATATTTTACGACTAGAAAGTGATGTGAGATTGACAAAAATAAAGACCATACAATTTACTGCTTCAGGTTTTAAGTATATTAATGTTGAATTTAACTTTGGTTTTTAATTTTCAATATAGTCATGGAAGCACGGAAAGTTTTAGTTCTTCCTAAATCAGCCAACTGGCCGATTTATTTGGTTAAATTATCTTTCCAAGTCCTTATAAGATCTCGTTTAGTGTTAATTTTCTATTATAATTAACTGCTTGTTTTTTTAAATTTATTAACATTGGCTCCAGATGCAATGCCTAGGAATAGAAACTAGCACTACCGAAAACATATTTGAAATCAAACAAAATTAGTACTAAATAAAAATGGAGCTGGCGTACGTTATTGACTATTTCCTTTTCTGGAGTGAATATATTGACATGTCGACACATCAAGATCTTATACTGCCATTAAATTTGCCAAATTTTTAGCATAAAAAGCCTACCTCAAAAGAGGCAAAAAACTCTACATTCTGCAATGTTTCCATACCAGACAAGAATTTATTAACTAAGTCTGGCACTGTTTTAAGATTTAATTAAGGTCTAACAGTGGTATGTTGAATTGCCACTATAATACAGGCCAAGAGTATAAACATAAGTCAATATAAATATTGTGGTTTTAATTTTATATTATTTAAAAATAAAAAAAATGTACATCGGAGAAAATCTTATTGCACTAACCATTATTAAACCAAATATTAGAGACGATCATTTTATTAATCCTAAAATAAACAAACCGCTTATTGTTCCTTTAGAAACGAAGCAAATTAATTGTTTTTTTTAAATAATATCTATAAATATAAAGCTAAATCACATTATAATCGATAGAGATTTTCGTTTTAAAATCGTTGATTCAATCTTAATCCGTTAATATGGCCAATATTACTTTATTAGTAATTTAATATAACTGTTGACTTGTCCGTTTATTTACGTCGGAGATAGTTCGCTCAGGACGTAAGGAACAATGGAAGGTCTATACTTATTTTTGATGACATGGAGGACAGGAGTTATCTTAATCGTGATTAGGTAAGCAATTTACTTTTAATTACTATTCTTACTTTACACCATTGATGGGAGGGGGGTTTAAGACGTTTTTTTACTATTACAGAGAGTGGAGGCGGTAGTCAAAAAGTCTAGAACTCTGTTAACGTAAATATTGGTAACACAATATATAAAACAAGGTGTTTACATCCCGTGACATGTAATCACTACGCAATAATTTAATCGTATGTATATATTTCAGTTTTTCCCATACGTGGTTGTAAATTTTACCGAAACAAAATACCTTATTTTAAACTTTGTAAAGCTTTAAAACTGTATGTTTGCTTGACGAAATTGGTTGAATATGAAAATACATGACTGCGTACGTGTGACGCTAACTTATATCACCCATAAGAATGTTATGTACCCAAACCTTGTTATTCCTATCATGAATTCGATCTAATTGGTTGACTAGAAATTTTGAATTTCTTTACTAAATTTTGAATAGCAAATAATTTCTCATAATTTCAGTAATGTTATAAATTTTTTTTGAGAATTAAACGAGTTGTGATGTTTTATATACACACACAGTCTTATTCAAATTTATACGTAAAAGCGATCCTAAAAAATAATTTATTTTTACTTTGAAATGATTAAATTCATTATGGCACTATACAATCAACAAGTTAGCCACAGTTTTTTTAAAACTTTACATAATTATAATTGCAAGTTTATCGCTACATAAAATTAGACAAAATAAATGGCATTTAAATAAAAATATGTTTATCTATATTTATATGAGCTTTGGCATGTAGCTGCCTTCATTAATTTCTATACAACTCCAACTGAATTCTAATACCGAGTTTTATTTAAAAAAATGTAACCTTAAAAATAAAAATTAATATTTAATAAAAAGTAGTCCTTCGTTTGACAAAGTTTTTAAGAATAAGTTTACAGTCGATTAAATAGATACATTAAATTATTTTTAAATATACAATAGTGGAATGAATAGTTTCATTAATGAAATTAATTATAAGTTTTCACGCAGATAATGTTACAAAGTGATATAATAATGATGTTATTGATATCAATAAAAACGTTACGATATTACAATTCAATGGAATTGCTAATTATAGCCAAGAGAGCAAAAACTATATCAATATATTAAAATAACAACCCAAATAAGCTGCTAAAATATATTTCACATACAGCATGTATGCGAGTTATTTTAATCATAAAAAAATATTATTGCAAAGATATAGATTTTTTACTAATGATGCTCGCTCGGGTAGCTACCATCCTCAACTTTGAAAAGCTGGCGCCAAATACCAATACGTGTGTTCCGGCAGCATCACTTGAGAACCAGTATCTAGGTTTAATGTGTTTATCCTGGACCTGGACCACATCGTCACTTAGCATCAGGTGAGATATCAGATATTGTGTAAAAAAAAGAACATGTTCATGGTTGAAAAGGTTTATGGATAATGTAATTTTTTTACCCATTTTACTATTTATGTGTTACTACATATAATATAATCAAGAATATAGTTGAATATGATATTGACAAATAAATATACAGTACGACTGTTCAAATTTTAAAATACGAATGAGATTTTTTATAAAATAAAATTATACTATAGTTAACCGCATTTTTCTTTTTTAGGTAAACATGCGTGGAAATTCGCAGAAACTATGTTCAGAGCGGTCCAAATATGCTGGCCATATTGTAACAACAGTGACTTTATCGAGTAATATATCATTTCTTATCAAGTGTTTAAAGTGTTATTTAAATTAGAAGTACCTTCCAAGTGACCAACAGAACACATTTAGCTTTTTATACAAAACATATATTTTAAAGAGTATTATTTATCTTAAATACCTTTTGTCTAAATCACTAAATAAAATAATCTAAATATCACAAACACAGAATAACAAATCGGTGATAAAATTCGTCCATAATAAAAATAAAGTGTACATCTAAAGTTGGCAAAATTTGTCTATTTTTGAATAATAACTACAAAGTAATTTAATGTAGAAACTAGCTGACACAATAAATATTATACAGTTTGAATAATTTTTAGTCTTACGTTATTTTTCTTTAATATGGCAATTACAATTTATATATTTAAATAATAAAGTGACAGGTGAAAGAAATTATTTTCTATACATTTTTAGTCTTTACCAAAATTGTAATAATTTGGTATGTTACAAGAAAATATATGTTGTTATATGTGTTACATACATCAAAATTTAAATGTAATAAATACTTACATATTTTAATTAAATAATTTATATAATAATGGTGAGTATTAAAACTAATTGTCCCAAATATATCATCAGCCTTAATTCAAAATGGTATAGTCTCTAAACAAAATTAATGCGCATATTCAAACAGGATTACTGTGATGCAAATTGCACGAATGTTATACAAAACCCATTAAAAGAATGGATTAAGACTGATTTAAAATTTAAAGCAATCAGCATACATCACTTTTCATTTTAATCAAAACTAATTTTCCTGCGCGCTGCCGGTTCAGCGATATGACGTTGATTAGTTTTCCTTTTGCGTATCACGGGAATATTTTCTTTTATCTCGCCCTTCGGTGTTTTCTCTATTTGGATCGAATATTTTTCGTCATTATCATTCTCTTTTTCTTCGATGTCATGTTCAGATTTCATAGAGATAGTTTTAACACCAACCCAGTCATTAATACCGTCTGATTTGGTCCATTCGTATGGGCCGTCGAGCGGGACTTCATCGCGAAAATCAAAATTCCATCGTTGTTTCATCACCTCGTGGTCGGCGGCGATCGCTTCTTGGATTATGTTTGCTAAATTGTCGTTGTTCGATTGACGAGTGACATCATTGTCGGGGAAGAGTTGACGGACGACGCGACTGTTTGGTGAAACGAGGTGACGCATTGCTTGCTTTTTGTTGTACGAAGTTTCGTTATTCTGCGAAAGAAAAGAAATAAATTGTTCAATTCCACTGTGAATAAAAAAATGTTATCAATTTATATTAAGCTACCATTACTTAAAATTAACGGATGTTTACTTTTCGTAAGAGAAAACACAAAAATGAACAGAATTTTTTACTCTCACGTTGCCCAATGAAAGAGTCATAAAGCTCGAAAGGAGCAACCGCAGCTCGTACTGATTATTTCTATAAGAAAGACTTTGTCTAGGCCTTAAGTATAATGTATATGTTCATAAATAAAAAAAAAAACAAAACACAGCATTATATAAATGCAAGTAAGATAAAATACGTGCATAATATTTACACTACATATTCGTTTCAACACTTTCAACGTAAAGATAATAATTATTGTTAAGTGTTTCTTACTCAAAGACACGTCATCTTAATTATATATAACAGATTACCACATAGTTTTCACATTACTAACTACTTTTTTTTTTATTTACTAGAAAAGTAATAATAGTGTGTTAAATATTATAAAAAAATGATTTATCTAAGTTTATTTATTTTTCAAATATTATTCGTTTTTTTTTTTCTGAAAAGAAGATAGTTTTTACAACTTTCGATATGAAAAATATAGTTATTATTTAAATCTTTAGCACAATTTGTATTAATACACTAATAGTAAAGTTTATAAGGCAAAATATCGCTAATAGATTTAATGTAAATTATACAAGATAATTGTAATTCTAAGGACGACTAATGGATATGGAAGATTTATATACCGTCACTTAATTCTATTATTTAGTACAATTTACTTCCATACCTGTATTACTTTTATTGTAGGATTGCGTAATTTGTGTAGACACGCCGAACTTTGAATTTCAAGATAAAATTATTCAAAGTAATCAATAAATAATGATAACACAGATTTAAAAGGATTTTTATAATAACAGTAAGTATACGGAAATTCAAATTAGTATACAATTTGATGCCAATAATATAGCTATCTGACTTCAACAGAAACCAATTAATTTTGTTGGACGTGTTTGAATCGTTTTTATAATTATGTTTGAAAATACTTCTCGTGTTATTAGTTTCAATAAGGAATATTATAGTAATTTTATTTACAACTGTAAAAAAGTAAAAGTAAATACAATTACTATAATATTCCTTATTGAAACTAATAACACGAGAAGTATTTTCAAACATAATTATAAAAACGATTCAAATAATCCAAAACATGAATATGCCTAGTCAGTTCATTATATCTAAGTGAGATTTATACACATAATTATTTATTCTAATGTCCGCCCAGTAGTAGTTATTAAACATATTCGTTACAGAAAATTGAAAAAAAAAAAAAAAGACAGTTCCAATAATTTCATATGTATATATAAACTAAAGCTTATCATTCAACAACTATTAAAAAAAGGTGCGGAGATACGACAGAGGAGCATAATTTATTGAACTGTTTTGTCTTTGGCTATTTATAAATAGATATGCATGCACATAACAAGTTATAACTTAAAATAATTAATATATCGATTACCCATAAAATGAGACAATTGGAAAACAATGGAAAGCTGGCGTAATCGCCAGGCTAGTGCTCAAGGGGTTAAATATCATTATACATAGAATTTAAACAATCTTTGTAAGATTCGACGACGGAAAGATTGTTCACATAATGTTCTACTTGCTTTTTTAAACGTGTCATTTCAATGAATCCTGAGCTGTGGTAATTTATCGTTTGATATAATTCTTGGATGAGAGACGCCCATTAACTATAGTGAAAACTTGACGTCAAGTATTCTAAAGTTTAAACTTATATTACATATTTATTCCTAGTGAAAGGTAAATAATACAATGAAATCAACTCGATTGAATTACCTTCACTGCAAACGTCACTAAAATAACTGTTACATTTTTTAATATAATGTATGAACAATTGAGACACAGTGCACTGTTTCGCGGCTCGGCCGTGTCGGGACTCGACAAGCAGTAGTTTGGTAACCGCGGGCTCGACTCAACCAGATAGGATGTTTAGTAAACAAGTACGTTCATCACTTAACACACTCTCGCCCCCTGAGGCTATGTCCTACGTGATTACTAAATACAAGCGATGCGTTGGAGCTATCTTATAGCGGCTGAAATAAAATTATAACATGAATTTTTTTAAACTAAATTGAACTACATATATTAAATTAGTATTTTTAATACTCTCATGAATCGTTATAACAGTAAAAAAAATGGTAAAATTAATAAAAATAATTTAAAACGTCATTTCAATATGTCATGACATATACATCAATATAGTCTGTAGTTGGTATAAAAATCTTTGAAATCTATATTAGTAATCTATTATGGATTAACTCAAAAACTACTAAACTGATTTTAAACATTCTTTCACCTGTAGAAAATTACACTATCAACAACTAAAAACATTCACTATATTATACCCGTAAGAAGCCGGGATGGGTCGTTAGTAATTATATAAAATGTACATCCATGTTGTATGTAAGCTTAAAGTATATGTATGGAGCAATTAGGGTAATGTTTTGGAATATACATATATATGTGGTATACATAAAAAACCACTAGATAAAGAAATAGTGGAGAGATAAACAGAACTTAAAAACTGAGACAGCGGAGGTTCGATTCAATCAGGACCGAAATGGTGCAAATAGCATATCTTCTTTTGATTACAAGCCAAACTATTGGGTTAAAACAACATAACTAAAACGAAAAGGAATCTTTGAATCAACTGTACCTTAGGGAATCCAAAAAAAACAGCACCAATATTCCAACTTCAGTGAATATGTTCTCTTAAAATGCAAGAGTGTGCACATGATTTATAGGCATATCCAATAGAAGAAACGATCAATCGCAAAACAATAACCTCACGTGTATCGCTGTCTTCACATTTTCTGTACGTTAATACAGTGGAATAAATGCGCTAAGAATTTCCCTAGCTATTTGAATTTAATAAGACGTAAATATTAAAGTATTATGTTTTCAAAACTCAAGTCTATTCTTGGAACGAGTATTCGTAATTAACTTTAAAAACAATTGAACGTTTAGTAAACAATTATTCTACACTCCACTCTCTGTAAACAGAGCACTCGAATAGCCTATAAGTGGACGATGTCATCGACTCTCGAAACTATTGCTATGAAATAAACTGGCACTGTTGTGACAATTTCAGTTGCACGATTTCTTATAGTCCCTACATTCAATTCTAATAAGTTTACGCATTTTTTCAACAACAAGAGCAATTTGCTCAGTTATACATTATCTGATTACCTAACTACATCAATTGCTATCGTACTGATTAGTTATATAACATCAAATTGTGCAGTATAGGATATTGGTAGATAGGGGTTTAATACTTGGCATTTTGATGAAATAGAAGACGGGAGGGCCAGACAAAAATGTAACAATTATGTATACGTAATACATGGACGGTCCTCTTTTTCAGGATCCAACCTTCTGCCTTTGTAATTAACCTACTTTTATTTCTATTAGTTACAAATTCAATTAATTACACAGACACACAAAAAGAAGTGGAACTGTCCAGACCTATGGTTCTCAACCTGCTAATTCCGAATTCGAGGTCAAAAAAAACTTTCATCTAGTCATTTTTTTTAAATCGCGAAAAATGTGAACAAACACAAAAAATAAACGGTGAAGTTCCTTCTTATATCTCTGATTTATATATTTGCGCTGGCTGTCATTTTTGATCCCATTCTAAACTTTGATCCCATGATTTATTGACTTTTATTGGATTCTTTGTTATTTCGCGATTTTAAAAAAAATGACTGTATGAAAGTTTTTTTTGACCCCGTATTCGGAATCAGCAGGCCGAGAACCATAGGAAATGATGTGCAAAGTGTCTGGACAGTTCCACTTTTTATTGTGTATCTGTGTTATCATTCTTCTATTAAATTTATTGTAAGGTCCACCAAATATCGTCTTTTTTCGTGTTATCCATAATAAAATGTTACTTAATCTTCTCTAAATCAGTGCTACTCCGCAAAAATCATGAGCAGAGATAGCAAACAACTTTTTATTGTAACTTTCAGAGCAAACGTCCAGGCTCATATAGTTATTTTTTAATTTGCAAGCCCGTATATAACAACGTACCATTCGCTTCTGCGCTCGTTCGAGCTCGTGGGACAGAAAGGAAGGCCGGATGTCCACTAAAACTAAGGGACAAATTTGTATTTATTTGCTTGGACATATCAATTTAAACAGAACATATTGACTCAGCGTAGTGTATCCTCGAGTTAAACTAAATTTTTGTGTTATTATTAATTTAAATACTTTATTTGAGGATGAGGATGTTATTTGACTTTTGATAGTATTATGCTGCTTGGAAATAACTTCATATATGTTTTGAATTGTGTTAGTACATAATGATCTATAATATTTTCGTTACTTAAGATTAGTATCGGATGGCAGTAAAGATAGACCATAGTAAACCTAAATTGTAAAGCAAACACTTTTAACCTTTTAAATAATTTAATTTTAATAAAGTTAAACATATCGAAATTGAGAGCATAATTTAGAAACGTAAGTGTTAAAATATCATATTGCGTAAATAAATCAAAATTTATTTTTTTGTCCGAGATATCGAAATAATTTTTTCATTGAAAACTTTAGCGGCGTTGAGCGATTCTCGGTAGGGAAAACTTATAAATTCGCGTTACCAATACCATATGACGTCAGTTGTCAACATGCTACAGTATGTCAAGGTTAATATGGCGTTTAAGTGCTGACTCTCAGAGATAAATAATAAAACGTAGATTTACGCAGACTTTCGTACGTATTGATTATTAATAAACGATATAAATATATACACAATTATTTCTCGGAGCGCCTACAGATGTAAAAATAAAAAAAAAATGTTATGTGTTAAATGTTAGGTTATGTTAATAATTTCAATTCAGTTTTGAGTCTCCATGGCTGCCTACTTTTTTTTTCATATCCGGACTTCATTAGAAATTACTCTTCAAGATATGTGTTTTAGGTACAATCCCCTTAAAGAGTTCAACTAGAAACCTCAAGATGTATTTGGTAGAACGACCGCATCTGATGACTGACATAACCAGTAAACACACACTGAAGCTCTAAAAATCGCCTCGATAATGTATTGAGCTATAGATAAATTACAAACTATGAATGACTAAATGATTACCATAATTTTAGGGCAAAGAGTTCTAAGACGATGTCCTTCTTTATAATAATCGTCTAATTCTGATTTTGCTATTCGAAACAAAAGTTACATTATAATTGATGCTGATAGTAATTTTTCTATACTAACATTATAAAGAGGAAAGGTTTGTATGTAACGAATAAACTTAAAAACTACTGGACCGATATGGGTGAAATTTGGTATGAAGATAGTTTGAAATCCAGGGAGTGATATGAATAGTTTTTATTTCGAAAATCCTACGACAATGGGAACTACGTTAGTAAAATCGCGGAGAGCAGCTAGTAATTAATAAAAATAAATGTAAAAGTCATAACTCACACTGCTTGGTATTCCGCTGGCTAGAGCTAGTACCTCTAGGCTTAGTATTTTAACATCTTCAGCCGCATCGTTACTTAAAATTAAACGTTACTTCGTTACTTGACATTTTTATCAAGCGCTAAAGTTATATTGTAACAAAATTTTTTTAGTCTATTTGAGCATTTATTTAAGTTATATTTTGTTCTTTTTTTAACTGCACTAGCTGTGTGCCCGCGGCTGCGCCCGCGTCTCATGTTTTCTTCACTGCGTTTTATTTTCTTATACGAAAACCTATTCATTTTTGTCATTTTTTTTTATACTGAGATAAAGTAACAATATTTCTCATAAATTCAAGCATTTGCCCGTAAACTACATTGAATTAGATTTATTCAAATTTTATGACTTTTAATTTTATTACACGGAACCCTAATTATTTTCGAAAATTGAAAGCATCCTAAGTTACGCGTAGTTATTTCAGCTATCTATCTATATTAGCCGGAATAAACCGACACAAACAAACTATCGTACATACATTCATAATTATCTATTCAGTAAAAAATATATTATGACATTACAAACATACACTTCAATTTATTTATTAGTATAGATTGGCTCAGCGCTTTGACCACAATCTCATGATAAGTGATGATGTGGCCCAGGTTAGTAAACATACTAAGCCTAGAGAGTACTGGCTTTTAAGTGATGCTGTTGCAATACATCTAAGGATCCTTGGCGGCAGGTTTTGAAACTTAAGGGCTACTTATTAAAAATTATCACCATGCCATGCCTACACGGCTCATTATAGAAATGGATAGGTGAGTTCGAACCTACGTCCATCAACGCGGTATCCGACCAAAGCTACCAACTGAGCCATCATCGTTTCAACGTTCTGTTTACGTTTATTTGACGCGTTAAGGTAAACGCGTGAACGAGGTTAAGGGATGCGCCTATCCAATCCGGCCTTACAGAAGATCGTATCGCGAACATTCGAGCCAGCAATTTATTTGAAAGCCAGTCAATTCTTTAACGCAGTTGACGTGACACTTTTGTAGTCAAGACCCACGTAAGTCTATTGACCAGTGTGAAGTACCACTGCGGGCCACACTGTTATTGATTGGGTAGATAGACACCATCTATTATATTAATTGACATATTTTCATGAGCTGTCAAACACGATTTCCTCATAGATTTTGTTTGGCATTTACTATAAACTATTTTTTTTGAAAACATAATTCACTAATTATTCCTTGATTTCAAAGCAACTAAAACCTAATTTAGTAGGATGGTAAAATCATCGGGTTTTCAGAGCTAAAATGAAGTGTTTATTAAAGAAGTTGCGTGCTTTATTGGTTCATGGTGTCAACTACCTAATTGAGTAAAATTCTATTAGTAATGGGAATGAATGTGAAAAAATAATGTTAATTGGAAAAAATAGTGTTACATTAATATTTTTCGTTTTAACATACATGATACACAAACATTAAGTAACATTTTAGATATTTTTTACTATGTAGGTAGCTACTACTATCATGTTTAAATGCATTAACTTCAAATGCGAATATCGAATTCATAATTTGTTTGGTTATCTTATCAGGACCTTTTCTTAATAAACTTCATAATAATTCACCCAAAAAGCTGGGAAGAGAGGGGAAAAAAGTTTATACATCAAACAAATATCGGCCTAGGGCCGCATTCAGCCCACGGGCCGCAGTTTCACGGCCGCTACTTTAGCAGACGGTTACAATAACGTCAGGAATCGAATTGCTAAGATCGAATGATTATCATTATATTTACACAAGACACCAAAACTATTATCGGATCAAATGAAGAGACGTACATTGCTTCTGCCTGCTCCTATAGAAGAGAACCGTAATGGTATACATTTATATAATTCCATGCCATGACCATGTAAAGGATGAAATAAGTAAACAATTCTTAATTTTTTTTTCCATTCTTTTGAAAATTGGATCGATGAGATATTACGATAAAGAAGATCGATACAAAGGAACAAGATCGAGCACCCCTAAAGTTGAATTAGTATAAAAGTGAGTTATTGAACGTGTACCGAAGTACGGTCGCGGCCCTAAAGTACTGTTATAATACATTACCCGTTAACTACGAGTCGAATGCCCGTCCCCGATAATTGACGTTACCAAGCAAAGTAAACACGGACGTCGAAACAGCGGCCGGAATTGATAGGCCCGATGATAAAATAACAGTGTGGTTAATAAACAAACATGTTAAGGAACTCCCTTATTTATAACAGTGGTCACTAAAAAGAAATGTTTTTTTCCTCCTTCTAAGTTTTACCTATAAATTTGATAGTCCTTATTAGATTCACATAGTTAAAATATTCGTATCACGTATATATTTGCTGTAATGAATATTTTAATTATAACTTTTAATTTTCGAAAATAATTAGGGTTCTACGTAAAAAAAAATTAAAACTAGTAAAAAATTTAATAAAATCTGATTCAATGCACAGTTTTACATGAATTTATGAGAATTTTTGACTAATTTATCTTATTACAAAAAAAATAGGGTTCCGTTTAATTATTTGGTCTATCCTTCTTACAAAGATATTATGTGATTTTTTGAAATTTTTTTTTTTTAAGATTATTGGATGTAACTAAGAAAGGGATTCTGAAAAACATTTATTCCCATTATGAGACGGCTTTCAAACGAGATTTTAGACAAATAAATAAAAAGTTGTTATTGCTATATTTCATTCGTTTATAGCTTCAACGTTTGCCGATTCCACCACTTTCTTTTGACTCTCTCTTTAGTTCTGATACCAGACAGTGTTAAATATAATTCTAATTTTTTCTATCAGTTCGAATCGTTTTTGTATACTATAACGAACACCACAAAAAGTATTGAATTTTGGACAATTAAAAAAATCTATTTAAAAATATATACACGTGATAGCGATAAAATAAAATTGTATTTATATTTAGTGAGTTAAATTCTTCAAGTTCATAATATTTTAGTTTGAAGGAGGATTTAGTAGCCGACCAGTGCAATTTTTCTGTTGTGAACGTAACCCAATAATAACCAATAAGATGTAGTTAGTAACCCTGTTTGTTGTCGTTAAAGGAGATATCAAACATATGGTTAATTTGGTTCACAATTTTCGATCTAATAAAATTACGGAGATTGCTTTCTTTGATGTAATTTCGATTCTTATTGTATATAAGTTGTGTGGCCGCAGCCGCGCCAGCGTTTCATATGTTCTTCACTGCGTTTTAATTTTTTTATGCGGATCCCTAAACATTTTCGAAAAACAAAAATACCCTAAGTTACCCGGAGTATGCTATCTAACAAAATTAGTCTCGTCAAAATTGGTTCAGCCGTTATTTGATATAGGTATCGTATATACCTTCATATCTATTTAGTAAAAAAATATTTTGCCATTACAAACAGACACTTCAATTTTATTTATTAGTATAGATTACTTTTGACATTTTTAACAGCAAAAGAAAATAAAGCTTACTTACTAACAACCCCCCCCCCCCCCCCCCCCCCCCATTATTACGTATGTAAAGGCATAATTTTGAGCGAAAAAAACAGCGAAAATTAAATAGTAAATATCGCTTACGTAATCATCTCTCAGAAACATGATATTTGATGACATTTTCTGAAAAATGTCATCAAAAATAAACAAAGCATAGACTTGATGATACATTACGTAAGAATGGTTTCGCCACACATCAGGCGGGTCGAGACAACAGCGCACTTTTACTATACAAGAGGTCGCGCAGCTCGCGTCGGAGTGATGTCTTCTATAGAAACATCACGCAGGAGTCTCGACCCGCCCGCTGTGTCGCGAAACCATAATACTTGGACGACTCGACGTAAGTTTTCGAACAGTGCGATAAAACCATAGTATGGTGATTCTCTAATGTTTTCTAAGTGGCGTCAATGGCATCAATGGGGCGCGGGGGTAAGCAATATTTATTAAACTAAAATTATCGTTTTATTAATTATACCAATGCTTATATAATCATAAGGGGAGGGGTTAATGCCCATACCATGCTTACTAATGCTGTCAAGGGGTAAGGAGAGTTTTACTTACGATACTTGAACAATCCGTAATCGGCATTACCCTAAGGTCTAAAGTTTGGTAATCGGGCAGCGGAGTTCCGTTACCATCACTTGTGAGCAAGTAAGTACCTCTAGGTCCTTGATAAAAACAAGCTAAATGCTTACTATCTTGGACTAAATCAAAGATTGTGGTCCAGGTGAGTCTATCAAGTATTAAAAATGTAAAAAAGAATCAAATTCGAATACTTTTTTGTTAATTTGAAAGATCGTATTGTAAAATTATATTCAGGAAAATTGGCACTTGTTTATAATTCTATACTAATAAATAAAATTGAAGTGTCTGTTTGTAGTGTCAAATATTTTTTACTATATAGATTGTACATACATTTTTACTGCCTCGGAGGCGCAGTTGTATTACTGTTCTGAGGTCTCAGGTTCGATCCCCGGGTCGGGTCAAGTGGTATTGGGTTTTTCTACTCAATATCATCCCGGAGTTTGGAATTTGTGCCCGATATGGCGACAGGCTGGGCCTCCTGTCATATTTGGGACGAAACTAAGCTCGGCGAAATGTAGGTGGTGTAGTTCGCTATTTCACCTCTGCCTAACCCTTCGGGGATAACAGGTGTGAGCTTATGTATGTATGTATTTTTAAAATGTTTGTCTGTCTGTCTGTTTGTACCGAATAATCTCCGGAACGGCTGAACCTATTTTGACAGGACATTTTTTGGAAGGTGCCTGAAGTTACTCCGCGTAACTTTTCGAAAGTAATTAGGGTTCCGCAAAATTAAAAGACATGAAATTGTGACTGGCAGGTATTTGAATATGTGAGAAATAGCTTTGCATAATTTTAAAATAAATTATTATAATTAGAAAAAAAAAAATTACGCAGTGCAAATGTATGAAACGCGGGCACACAGCTAGTATTAAATATAAATAGAAGAAAAAATTTGCATTTCGTTCTGCGATGGTATAAAAAGTGGCTCTTGTGTTACAGGTTTTATCGTGTGGTAAAAAGGCTGTTTGTTATACATCCCAATTTGAAACGGTAAGCTAATTCACGCGATAACGGTTCTCTGTTATTAACGAACGTGCGTGAGACTCGCCGAAAGCCTATCTTGTTTTCACATGTACTACTACACGGTGTTTATTTGGCAAAGATATGTTTACGTTATTAAATTAAGCATATATTTTTTCTGAACTAAATCTCGATTTTTTTATCCGCAGTTAATGGCAGCAAATGGTCAAATAAAAACACTAAATAGTTAAAAACAATACCATGATCCGTTTTTCGAAAGATAATTAAGCGAACCAATAGTCAACAAATGTGACTATTTAAATTACTTTATACTACTATTTCTATTTAGAAAAAAAATTCGTGACGTCACTACATAGTCACCAAGCTTGAAATGATCGGAGCGTAGGAATGTCTGTAGAAAACAGTTAATATTTACTACGTGATGACGTCACGTAAGCATCCATTATGGCGGTTACCGTTTGGCGTATTTTTAGAATAGATAAAAAATATTGAATATTTTAAATAAATTTAAGCATTTATAATTTTTTTGCATACATAATAAAACATTCTGTTTAGATTCGCTCGCCTCAAATATGAATAATTAATACAGTATGGACGTCAGTTAATAAATAACTCAATAAACTGACCTCAGACAACTTGAATCCTTCACAAAGCGATCCACCCGTGACGTAGATTCTCAGCTCATTAACAAACTAGATACGATGTAATATGTAAAATATATTAGCTGACACCTCATGTAACATGTAATTTCGTTTTGTATTTTAAATGCGGTTAAAATATTTGGAAGAGCCGTGTCGCCTTATTCTCTATTTCCTCCTTGTAATAAATTGGGAATTCATAATAAGTTTTCAATAATAACTTGAGATTGATTCTTAATTGTAGTTTTATTGCAACGATTATTAATACTTATTACTTGGAACTACAAAATTTTAAAAAAAGAAGCAAAATTTAATAGTTTTATTACAATTTTAATTGCAATAATTTTAATTGTAATTAACAATTACAATTTTAATCACTCATATCTTAACAGTGACGACGTTTTGCAAAATTTGCTCTTTGATTATTATTTACAGTACAAATTACAATCTACATACTCAAAATTCAAGAGAATGAGTAATTTTTTTGATCTATAAAGTTGTCTAAAGTTATGTGGAGGAGAATTTTACTAATCACAATAATTTCTAAATTTTAATCTATCTATCTATTAAATCTTAAAACTTCCACTGTTGGACATAACTCCCCAATAAGGGGGGATTGTCATAATCGCCACGCTTGACGATTGATCGCAGTCAGGTATTTGTGGTACACAGAGGATGCTCCCGCCCATCCATATTAAATAAATTGTTTAATATATATCGGTATGTTAATGTCTACAGTTATTAGTGAATATAGCCTAAATACATCATTTATTCTAAGTATAGTCTGTTAACAGGAAATGCATTCGGAAAAGTATGTATTTCAGAAATCTATTGCTAACGTGTTGCGCCACAAAGAAAGAATTAGAAAACATGAAAGGGACTGATTTTACCTATACAAAATAGACGAAAACATCACTTTGTAATACCCTGTTTCCTCCTCCAAAACTGAACCGATTTTTTTATTTTTGTTTCAGTTTTAGACTAATAAAGACTCTGACTATGTCTGTACGTCTGTTTTTTTATTTTATCCATCAAATTTGTTTGTCGAACGTCTGAAAATTACGGTAAAAATCGAGCATTTTTTCATTTTCAAAGGCTCCTAGTTTCTATAATAACTAATTTATGGGGAAAAAATTAAAACGTTCGGGCATGGCGGTGGTGGATATATATTATTTGGTACAAAAATATTTACCATTATCTAAGGAGGAGACATGGAACTACGTTTGAATAAATGCCGCTAGGATATCCTCTTAACTTGACCTACATTTTTTAAGAATTATATAATCTTTATAAAATGATTTACATATTGTTTATTAATTTTAATTCTAATATACTATTGTAGTGTATATTTCAAATAAATTGTTTCAACAGTTATTTGTTAAGAATCAATCTTATCATTATGTGGTCGGTATTGTAGTATATTCCACTACTTCAAACCAATAAAGCGATATGTCACAAGCGATACAGATATGATATATTGAGGTTATTAATAATCCCTATATTATTATGTTGCGGTTTCCCACAGCTGATTGATACGGCAATCATATAGTCTTATCGTCATACTGATAAACGGTATTACTAGGTTTTTGTAAGAGCTTTTTATACAAATATTTGCTATTTCTGATTTGTAGATTATAAAAGTTCTATATCAATAAATATATGACAGTGTAACCAGCTTCAATAAGCACGTGTACCAACTTTATAGGATTTAATTTTGTTTTTGGTTTTAGCTTTAATGACTGCAGTCGACGAAATAATAGGTAACGGTGGTTCAGTGGGAGCGTTTGCAGACGCTCTGTATGATTACGTGAGTTCGAATTCCACAATAAGTTTGTGCTTTCGATAATGAAAAATACAAGTAATTTAGAAAAATGTAACAAATTAACAAACGACGGTAAAACTGTGATGTAAACAGAATGAAATATCTAGTGAAAGAAATTAAATAAAAATCTGTATTTTACAGAATAAGGCCCTCACAGATCGTACAGGTACGTATGCCATCAATATTAATGAAGGGCGTCCGTATAATATCTGGTTATCCTACAAAATCTTTACGCACGAAACACTTACATTTTTAATGCGATCCAGACGAACGAGTACGTTAAATGGACTTAATTACTTTTGCGTATTTTTAACAAGAACTGTGATAATTTAAAGCGGGTTATTTTTTACTAATAAAATTAGTAAACAGTGTATCTGATATTAAATATTAAGAGGACATGCGGTCGGAAAAGTATGTATTTCAGAAATCTATTGCTAACACGTTGCGCCCCAAAGAAAGATGAAAGAGACAACTGCAGCTCGGGCTGATTTTACCTATGCAAAATAGACGACAATATTACTTCGTAGTGTCCTGGTTTCTTCCTCCAAAACTGAACCGAATTTTCTTTCAGTTTTAGAATAATAAGGACTTTAACTGTGCCCGTACGTTTTGGTTTTATTAAAATTTATCCATCAAATTTGTTTGTCGAACGTCTGAAAGTTACGGTAAAAATGAGCATTTTCAAAGGCTCCTAGTTTCTACAATAACTAATTTAAGGGAAAAAAACAAAACGTACTGGCATGGCGGGGGTGAATATCTATTATTTGGTATAAAAATAATTACTATAATGCTATTATCCATGGAAGCAAATAGGAGAATACGTTTGTATGGAATAAATACCACTAGGATATCCTCTTAACCACAGTTACGGCCATTTATAACACTCAAATAACCCTAAATAACTCCGGAACTAAAGACAGATGGAAAGTCAACATGAAAAACATTTGTATATACTGTAATACTCGGAATATCTACTCTAAAGCTTACTACGAAATGATATGTTTAGTCTGGTTTGATTGTAACCATAGCAATTGTCTCCTGAATGAGCGACAAGAATAAAAATATTACAAATTTGCGTATAAAAATTGACGATTGTTTCTAAACGTCTTTGCAAAGATTACCCATGTATGATAAACAATACATGTAAATAAACAGTTAAAGATCTTCTAAGTTATTTAATAGGGCACGTAGGTACACTATACAGTATACACCGTACACGCTATATAAATACAACGTATAGAATATAACACCCTGACTATTTCCTTAGGCAGTTAGATCTCGAGTATTCCTATATCGAATCTACCGCGTCGCATGAACGAGGGTGGAGTGGTACGATCTGACATTGACGATGAGCGAAACGCCACCAAAAACGTCTAAGAACTCGCAAGCACTTGTGGTGCTGCCACCGGAAGCTGGGCGAACACGTCGTGAGCCGTCGCCGGAAGTAATGCAACAACACAAAACGTACTAGTTTTGTAATGAAGAGACCTTTGAAGAGATGATTACTCAATAATGTTAGATTCCTTAAGATGGTTTTCAGTTGCCAAGAACAAAAACTTGTTTTCAATAAAATTCATTTTGTAAAATATATTTTGAACTAAACATTACACATAATTTCAGAGCTAAATAAAATAAGTAAATGTCTAGGTTCTGAATATTTATCCTGAAAAATTAATGAATGGACATTTTGTACAGGTCCTAAATTAGTTTTGTGCAAATTCAAATTTTCCGGTAAATTGACCCTTGAATCGGGTTTGATTCCAATTTTAGACTTTTACCTAGAACCTTGAATATTTAGTCCATACGTTCCGGAGATTAGCCACACAAACAGACAAACAGACAAAAATTTTAAAAACTGTGTTTTCGGTATAAATTCCTAATTCATATGTATTTAGTATAAAGTTATTATTTTAATATAACAAACAGACAGTTCAATTTTATTTATTTGTGTAGATACTTGGTTCCGCACAAGACAGATCGGTGGTCTGGAGGCAATAAAATAAAGAATGAAAAATTTAAATCTATTTAGAACTATTTGAGTTATAAGTTAACTACTCCGGAGGAGGTACAGACGCTCTCTGCCAAAAGGATCCTACAGTATATTCAGGTTGTAGGTCTAGGCAGTGAGCTTTAGCAATATAGGGACGATCGCAATAGATCAGACTAGGTTGCAGTGAAACTGTTTAAGTCTGCATAGCCCCTTTCCGAATAATAATAATAATTTAACTAACGGACAATCAGGAAGACTTGCTTGTTTTTATGAATCACAAACTGATTGTCATTCGTATAAATAATTCGAAGTCGGGTGGTTCTCCGTTACAGTTCGTAAGTTTAGGGCACTCCGTATTATAATTTGTTACATTGAACGTATTTTTATTATAATGTTCACGGTTCAAGTAAATTATCACGGCAGTGATCGTTCTATTTGAACAACAAGCGATTAGTCAAGTATTTTGTATCTACTTGTAAAACCACGCTTCGGAGAATAAATTTCATTAAAAAAAATTATGTTTAATTTTTGGTAACAATTTTGGTAAAATGGTATGATGTTGAAATTTTAAAATGTATTAAAAAAAAAACAAAAACAAATATTTTAATAAATTCTATTCCTTCTTCGAGATTGATGTATTTACTAAACTTAGTTTTTAGCTAGTGATCAAAATTCTACTATAAACATTATAAAAACATTAAAAAAAAAACAATTCCTACATTATTATTTTTATAACACAAAAGCTCGTCAATAGCTGCTAAACAAATAAAACGTAAGAAAAAATTAAATAGTGGAAAAAAGGTACTGAACTTTGCCTATTTTTATATGATACATCCATGCAACCATAAGACACCCAATGCTGGACATAGGTTTCTCTCCAAATAGGGAGGGGGATTGCAATAATCACCACGCTTGGCAGGCTGGGTTGGCGATCGCAGTAGATGTTTGTGGTACTCAGAGGATGTTGACGTCTATCCTCTGATTTATCCCTTAGTCGCTTTTTACGACACTCAAGGGATATGGGGTGATACTAATCTTAACCGGCACCACACGACAATATAGATTTTATAGATAGGCGTTATATAGATAATTAAGTATTTTAATACTACGAAAATATGAGTAAATTAAAAAAAAAAAAATACAAGAGCATGGGAATAAATTAAAAATCAAATAGAGACATCAACAATTTATGTGATTTCAATAACTGACCTATCTTTACAAGAACTTAGACTGTTTCTTGAATGACAAAGTTTACAAATCGTCACAACGAACGCTTATGTCGCGGTTAATTATCATGCTGTCGACATTGTTTTCATTTTCTTTTCTAAGCAACGTATATACGACTACTGTTTATTAGCAGCTTAGCTATGTAAAGTAAATATAAACGCTATTCCTTCATGTCCTTTAACTTATCTCAAAGACTTACTTCTCTAATGTTTATAATTGCTGGCTTAGATAAAAATTATTCTTTAATTAGAACTAGAAATTAATAAACGACACATGTTATGGTTTCGATACACAGTGAGCGGATCAGGACGCCAGCGGGATTTTTGTATAGAAGAGATCGCGTTTAGCTCGCGTGGACGCGATGTCTTCAATAGAAACATTGCGCTGGCGCTCCAACTCGGCCGCTGTGTGTTGCAACCACTAAGTATCAGTAATACGTTTAGACAAAGATGCCTACTAAAACAAATTTTAAATAACTCCAGATATTACGCACAAATTAATTGGACATAATAACTTAAAATAAAATGAAAATATGTAAAAACAATAATAACCAATTGTTTTAATACCAATCATTATAAACTCCTGAGTAGTTATTCAGTAAATATTATACTTACATAAATATTTATAATTATATTGAAACTCGTTAATCACGTAACACATATTCAAAATCTTGCCTAGTCGTAACATCATAAATATACATTTTTAGGACCGATTAATTGTATTTTTTTAAACACATACTTTATTGTGCGGTTTTAAGGTACGCTTCTAGACCCTTATAATTTGATTGATTGCTAAAGGATTCTGGTCCCAAATGTGTTCCGTACGCGCCATTTGTCGCGCGGATGCAAAATGGCGGCTCAACGAACCGCTTCCGCCCCCCCGGTGAATACTGACAAGTGCATCCGATATTGATACTTCACAACGTATATTGTACAAACGTTTTTGTCGCTCTAATTTAAAAGGGAGATAGGGAGTGAAACCATAGATACAATTTATTTGGGTATTATACAACGGCTATGCGTGTATAAGGTTTCTTTACAACATATAGTAGTAATTATAAAAGACCAAAAGAATAATATTTGTTGTAGTTGACACCAAATTGATATTTAAAATACTTCTTAAGAACACTTTATTTGTATAAAAATGTTTTTGTAAACTGAACGTTATTAATTTCACTTGAAAGTCTCAAAGCGGTACCTGTAGGAATTACAGGTTCGTCTTCCATTGCGGCTATTTCAAAGTGAAGTAATTCTGGAAGTCATCAAAGTATAAGATGAAAATTAGAAGCTTTCAAGAACCTTCTGGTCAACGGCAATAAGTCAATTCGAAAAGTAAAATACAACATTTTATTATTCCAATTAATGAATAAGCTAAAAACAAATAATAGAAACAAACCATTAGAGTATAAGAAAAAAGTTCTAACTCAACCACAAAATAAACGCATATATCTTCTTGAACAACATAATGGGTTCACATGCCTTAAACGATACATTAGCTCCTGACCTAACACCGATAGAATTGAACTTGACTCCGTTGCGAGATTGAATCATACGTTAATAGGCAAAGAAGAGCTATAATAGAAGCCACAGCTTGAAACTGTTTTCCAGTGAAAGTATTCAACTTTATAAGAGATTATAAGATATGTTATTATGAAGGAGATACGAATTTGGAATTGTTGAACTTGTTGAATAATTTAAAAGCAGTAGCGATCCATTTATTTTTACCGTCATTTCACCCTACAACTTATATCAAACGTAAACACATAGCGCGTGCACCATCTCGAACCCCGCAAAATTGAAAAGACAACCTATTTTCTAATATGTAGTTTGAATTTAGCCACATACGAGTGTTTTTAGCTTGGTTGTTTTTTGGTAGCGTGTAATCGCATATTTATAAAACTGGATTTAAAGTCTTATAAATACATAAGTAAAGGTTTTTTTTTACTCATCTGTGGTGCCTTATTTGTTACTTGAATCCTGATATCGCTTTTATACATAGCTTCAAGCTAAGAATTTACTGTGTCGTAATTTATAACCACACACAAAGCAAATTCAAGAATCTGAAAATAGTAATGAGCCGTGTAGAAAAATCAATCATTTTTTTCATGACGATCCTGAAATACCCGACAGATGTGAAATATCATACGTCATGCCGTTCCCCGTCACGGCATACAACTCGATTTTACTGCCAAGGAGCGTCATTAGATGTTTTTAACATTATATAATAAATAATTTTCATAGATATTTAATTAAAAATCATATTAATAACACTTATATACTGACTAGCTTTGCCTGGCATGTGTTGCAATGCCACGGAAAGAATTTATTGCCTCAAAACTTCGCAGGGATATGCAGAACACCTCACTAAAATTTCATCATAATCAAATCGTATAGGAAGGAGTGTTTACGTATAGATTTTGGATAGATTTCCAAAAAAAATGTGTTATATTCTATAATATTTTTGTAACAGTATATTAATACATTTACAGTGGAGGCCTGACTTTATTTTGATACTCGATCATATTAGATTGTATCCAAACAAAATTACAATTGTATATCGATGTCGATAGACAGAGAGATGATAATGATAGTATTGTGTTATTACTGATTACTGTTCTTTGGAGATTTTCGGATGCTCTAGTTCGTGATTACAATCGTGAAAACGTAATCGAATTATAATTATAGTTTACGGTTCTCTTTCTTGTAACACGATATGATTTTATACCATACATAAGAGATGAGATTTTATTCGTTTTATTATGTTAATTTTTTTTTTTTGTACACTACCTGTGTGCACGCGGATCCGCCCGTGTTTAGAATTTATTAAAAAAATATATAAAAGTTTTCGGTATACAAGGTGTATACATTCAACTATATGTGTTTTCATTTGTTACTCTAAATATAACCAAAAGTCGTTACTTTGATATTACAAATAGGCACTTCAATTTTATTTACTACTATAGATTAATAAGCTATAGCAATGTATCTTAATATGTTTCGAGTGTTTTATGAACCGTAAGAAACTCACTTCAATAAAATAACCTGTTGTTTGATTCTAGAAGAAACACTGGAAGATAGGTAAAAAAAAATCATAAGAACTCATCAAACATAACATATAAATACTAAAAAATCTATATACATCCTCTAACAAACTACGTGGTGTCCGTCTACATTTTAAGACACTTCTTAAATAATAAAATCTCGCTGAAGACAAGACAGAAATGTTAAATTTATGAAAACAAACGAGAGCATTTATTACTAATTGTAGATCTCTGCATGGGGAATTTTGTAAATAGCACACTGTCTAAGGCACGTGTATAGACGAATGCTGCTAAAGATGCGCCTTGGGGTAAAATTCCCTAAAATAAATTTCCAAATTATTATTTCTAAGTTGTTATTTTGATTTATTCATGGTGTCGCTGATTTATAAGGGACAGGAGTACAAATCAGTTATTTTGTTATAAATAAATAACACTATTAATATTTATAATCGTTCAAAGCCACATTTTATGATACCTAGAAAATATTGAGACATTTCATTTTTTTCCTTGTTAAAATCTATTTATAAATAAGTGTTATTTTTTTGCTTAACGTTATTTTATTTTTTTAGATAATTATGATTTGTGCAATTTTATTCTTAAATATTTCACGTGTAAATTTAGTTGCGAGATTCTGATAAAATGGAATAAATAAATATGACATACAATAATTGAACAATATAATTTTTTTTTTATGATAAATAAAACGGTTGTTTTACATACTAACATACATCATACAGTATTATTCGAGAAGGCTTATTAATGAGTTACTATTATTAAGAACTTTAAGCTAGCACGTTTTACCAATTACGGACATCGTATTTATCGTTAAGCGAACCATATTGTATTGAATTTACCATATTTACACGTTTATTAAAATATATACTAAACTTTTTTTTTACCATTAACAATATAACGTTAAACTTACTAAGGTGCTACTTTAGACAAGTAAATTAAACTTAAACTATTAACATTACATTCAATAACATTCACTCTTCAAACAAACGAATCTGATAATTATTTGCACTCAGTTGCCAACGGGTTATGTAAATTAAGTACATATTAGGGACAATTTGTTTCTAGAGGGATGCTGTCTGCGGGAACGGTATCATGCGGGTGCTCGCGCACTAATTCTCAGCTCCGGTACGTAAACTTCAATAAAGTAATGGCATTAAATTGGACATAAATTTATCTGTTAGCCGTAATTAATTGGTTTTACAACATTAATAGCAATTAATTCGATGTTTCACCACAATCTTGGTTCCCTACAGAAAAGTGGACACCGAATAACAGTCAATTGCCTTAACAATATTAAAGCCATTATTTAGTAAATATTATTTATTGTTTTTTTCAATTGATTAAGGTTTTATTTAAAAATTATCAATAAATTTTACGTACGTTTTACTCGTATTAGCTTCTTTAAAATTCTTATGCTCATTTTAGATGCCACTTTATTGGCCATATATTTTCACTACATATTATTTTCACTATTTATTAATAAAAGAAGTATATATGTGTTTATTAGATCATACGTTGGTAAGAAAAAATCCCAAGCGTGAATGCAATGGTGAAAAGACCATCATCACGATTATCGACTTTGGTATAACGAATTTGGTAAAAGCATATACATATTATGTATAAGAAACTGTAATATAGTCGCAACATTAACATTATTATTCAACCTGCCAATCCCAAGCCAGAAATTAGTAGAAAGGACTGGAACAATCGACTGTTAAACAACAACTAGTCAACTAGTTCAACAACAGATAAACTGTTTTGTCAACGATATTTAGCCTACTCGAAAATTAGACTGTTTTATAAACTAGTTTACCGTCAATGATAAACGGTCACGTTTCGTCGACGTCAAAAATGTAAACGACCCATCTCTAATATCCAGAGGTACCTAGAAACATGAACTGTGGTGGAAATAGGCCGCTAAAATGACGCAAACTGTAGATAGATTAGCAATTATCAGCAACCGTCATTATTCTTGGGCTGAACTTTATTTAACTTCAAATGAGTCATTCTAACGAGCTCTAATAACATAACGCTCTAAAAATCTATAAACTCTAATTAAATAATTAATTCGTATCAATCATGAGCCGTGTGGTGCCGGCCAACAATAGTACCACCCCATATCTACCCGTGGGTGTCGTAAAAGGCGACTAAGGGAGAAAAAAACAGAGGATGGGCATCATTATCTTCCGAGTAACACAAACGCCTACTGCGATCGCCAACCAGCATGCCAAGCGTGGTAATTATGGCAATGCCCCCCCCCCTCTTATTGGTGGAGACTTATGTCCAACAGTGGACGTTTTATGGTTGAATGCATGGATGGACGGAAAAAAAAATCCCGAGAGTTGTTTGGATCTATGTAATTTCTATCAAACTCGGACCCAACAAATAAAAGAAAAACTAAAATTGACTACACTTGGATTTTTCTACCCTCATTCTACCCTTATAGAAAGAGCAATACGAAAGACACCCCTGTCTAAAAATAGTAAAGACGGCACGTATCCACACAACGTGGGGAGTGAACGGATGTTGCGGGCAAAACAAGATGAACGCATCCCCGTGAGAAATATAATATCTTGATCGTATTTCAAAATTAATTTTTTCAACGAACATTAGCAATTATTCTGTAAAGACTGATACGGTCTTTAAATGATATAATATGTCTATTACATATCAATTTTGTAGACAAATTATGATCCAGAGGATGTCCTAAGAATAAACACTCATCTACGTTACTAAGGAATACAGTATCAGCTATAAGACAGAAAAAAGACTAGGCAGGCATGGGAACTGCCAACAAAACATCAACATTAGCTAAGACTATGATTTGTATAGTTTTTTATATGAAAAAAAGGATATACGTATATAATATTTATAAAAAAAAAGAACCAGATCTAGTTCCTTGCCGACTCTTCTCGACTGGGTCGTTTTCCGATCCGGTGGTAGTGTTTTAGACGTTCATAAGCGCCTTCTTAGAAGCCTAAATTGAATAAATAAATTTTGATTTTGATTTTTGAAAAGTGAGAACTCGAAACTTGGGAAAAACTATTTTTTTTTAATGTTTAAATTTCATAATTTATTAATTGAATTTGTTAACATAACGTAACAACTTAACGTTTGTCTGGTTTTTACATTTATGAGCGTTCCGAGCAATAATCATGTAAATGTTCATATAGTTCATTCATAATCAAAACATGCGACAGAGTGTGTAGTATAAATTCTATTATTTACCTGTGAGCACCAGCACTTAAACGCCATTTTGTACTTGACGTACTGTATCATGTTGACAGCTGACGTCATAGCATTGGTAACGCTTTTCTATGAGTTTTTCTTTTACCGAAAATCGCTCAACGCCACTAAAGAAGCTTTCACACCAAAACTTTAGATTTAGGTATCAAACACAAATTTACACAATAACTTACATTTTACAAATAATGTTTTGTGACATAATGTATAATAATTTATATTTCTTTAAAGGCAAAATAACTTAAAACGAAACCAGTTTCAAATCAAAACACATTTCGAACTGGCGGTTTTATAACATTTTTATTTAATTCTATCATTGTTTTTAAATAAAACGATACGTTTTAATAACGTTTATCAAAAAAAAAAACTAAATGTCTAAAATAACCTATAATATTGGTCTTCTAAAAAACATTCTAAATAATTTACTGAAATTTTCTTTAAATGGTGATCACGTAGGTTGAAACTGTATTGCTGTTTTGAAACTATCTGATTTAAATAAAAACAAAACGATATTCAATACATTTTAATTAATTCTACACCCGGTGTATAATAACAAGAAGCCAACATTTTTTTTTGTTCTGGATGGTCTCTACAGTGTAATTAGAGATGGGGTGTCATCTGTAACGTACGAGTAAAAATTGGCTCATTTTTTGAACTATCAGCTCTTTATCTCTTCTTCAGATATTAATTAGCCTTCCTAGGACATTGTCGAGTCTAATGCCAGATTTCATTAAAATTCATTAAGTTTTTTTATCGTGATTGAAGGAAAACATCCAAATAAACATACTTTTATTTATACTAATAAATAAAATTGAAGTGTCTGTTTGTAATGTCAAAAATTTTGTTTTTACTAATTACATATGAATGTATTTACGATACCTATACCAAAAATACAATTTATAAATTTTTTGTCTGTCTGTTTGTTCCGGGTAATATCCGGAAAGGCGGACCGGATTTTTACGGGACTTTTTTTGGTAGATAGCTGAAGTTACTCCGGGTAATATAGGAGACTTTTAGTTTTCGAATATAATTAGGGATCCGCGTAAAAAAATATAAACCCATAAAAAATTGAATAAATCCGATTAGATGCACAGTTTTACGCGCAAGTGCTTAAAAAAATATTAGGGTTCCGAAAAAAAAAAAAAAACGCAGTGGAGAACATACGAAATGCGAGCGCAGCCGCGGATACACACTTAGTTTTTTAATATTAATGAAGATTTAAGATAACTGACCTAAACGAGGAAAGATATATTTACATAAAAGTAATATGAATTAAAATTTATTTTTAAAATTTGTTCTCATTCAAAAATCTCATTATTTACAAAGATATTTATTATTATTAGAAAACTATCCTTTATATTTCGTTCAATAATTTATAATACTAGTAAACTATGAAGCGATAATGTTGCAGTTCGTATTACGGTCAGATTTCATGTCAAAAGACGCGGGTTCGAGCCCACCTTTCCAACTTTAAAATCAACCTAAGCTTACTGTGAAAGGAAACATCGTAAGAAAGCCATTAGCATTATATATTAGCATGGTGGTAAGGCATTTTTTAATAATGCCCGTCCGGGTAGCTAGCCCCTCAAGTTTGAAAACCGGTGGACAAATACCAATATGTTTGTTCTGGCAGCATCTCTTGAGAATAAGTACCTCTAGGTTTAGTGTGTTTACCACATGGACCACATCGTCACTTAACATCAGATGAGAATGTGGTCAAAGCAAGCAAGCAATGAACGTTAAAAAAACTCAAATCTATATCGACAGTCTGCATCGTCATCATCATCATACTGGGCTACATCCACCATAGCTAAAGCCTCCAAGTAGATCTGGATACACAATTATTGATTCCAGAACGTGACACGCCTTAACGTTTTACTATAGCGGGTTTTTTACTTTGTAGATGCAATTCAGTAGGTCCTCGTAAATAATCCAACAAAGATTATTTAATCGATATGTAACATTAAGAACGTAAGTGTCCCATCCCTTACTCGCGTCTGAGTGTCGAGTACACGGAAACTCGCAACCGCGGGTTGCGGCATGCGGCCTGTATTACAGCCAACGGACGGTTGACAGCTTTGCACAGATATGTCAGGTTGTCCGCTAAGGTTATTGGCATTTATTCACCACCGTGAGACGTCTCCCGTAGGTAACTAAACTAGAATGCGAATCGGGAACCTTTTTTAACTTTGCGGAATTATCTAGTCGAAGCATAGTGCACCCATATAAGATAACTAAGCAGAACTAGCTTTATTGCTGTGCTGTGTAACTGTGAGAAAGATCATACTATCTCTATAGTAGCTTCATCTGCGAATCTCTGCATTACAGTTTTATCTTATAGAATAATGATTTAGTTTATTATCGAATCTACATTATTGAAATAGTATTTTCTGTTATTGCAGCGAACTCTATGACATAAATGATAACATTTTAAATTTTTATTACATAATTCTAGTAAAAGATTCTTCAGCTTTTTTATTATTTTTGACTAGATACGTTTTTTCTTTAATCCGTTAAATTATAGTATTAATGATATCAACTGGATTATTGTATTAAGTAAATAAATTATACAAGTTACACAAAAAAACAGGTAGAGTCGCAGAAATATAACCATAATTTATAAAATGAGTCGCCCATGATGCAATGGTAGTGCCATTAGATGCAATGATAGCCTCGATCGACGTGAATTCAATTCCTATCTTACAATGAACCTTCTGTAGTCAATCGGAACAAACGTGTTCAAAATGGCCGTAGTCCACAAGGTGTCCACAAGTCCTATAGGTGTGTTCCGGCAGCATCATTTTAACGGCAGTCGTTGCTTAATATCAAATGAAATCGAAATCCAGAATTTCTTTGAACTATGACTGATATCAGATCACGTAAACAAACCATTCTAAATAGGATTCAGTCAATCAATCTGTTATCAAATAACTACTGTACTGATATATTCGATAACTGCCGTAATCTGACAACACATGTAATGTAGAATGCTTAATATTTACATGATATAAGAATGACGAATTCGTCCAAATTATTGTTGAAAATCGGAGGAAAAAGAACAAATCGGTTGAAAAATATCAAATAAAAATGTAGTATTTATCTTTGCCAATCATATAATATACCTACACATAGATAACGACAATTAAACGACAGGAAACAGTACACATAGTGTTGATGGATACTTTCTAAGTTTGGATTATATTTTGACAGATTTGAGATTATCTACAGTTAGTTAGTAACTTCTCACGCATGTCGTATATTGGTCGAGTGTTAATCCTGAATATTATTACAGTGTATTTGTGTGTGTCTCAGTAAATATGTGTATACGTTAGACAGGATAAGAGGAGAGCGGTGTACCGTTCAAACTGATCAGCCGTGACGCGCTACACGTCCGCGCCACGCCGGATGGGAACGTCCCCTGCGTTTAGCTGCATTCGCTCGCACACTTTATACTTCCTGCAACCTTGTAACGTTCACTTATTTTAATGGCGACTGGAATTCCGATACATCCTTACATCCGTTGCCGGTTGAACTGTACTTCTGTGTTCTCGATGAAATCGAAATTCTTATTTACATCTTGTGAAATAGTTACTTTAACATGTTCAATTTAAGTTTCTCATTAAAAAAAGTTATTAGTAACAAACGGGCCACTGTAAAGGTTTTTGAAGTGAAAACTTGTTTAGGAAAGTTGAGCGATTCTGAGTATAGGAAAAACTTATAGATTCGCCTTACTAATGCTATGATGTCAGCCGCCAACATGCTATAGTATGTCAAGCATAAGATGGCGTTTAAGTGCTGCGATAAATAAATAAAATATATACCAATGAACACAGTCTAACGTATGTTTTCATTATGAATAAAGTATATCAAAATGTACATAACTATTGCTCGGAGCGCCAACAGATGTAAAAAACAGGCAAATGTTGGATTATGTCAATAATTTCAATTAACAAATTACGAAATTGAAACATTAAAAAAACACTTTTTCCAAAGAATCGAGTTTTTACTTCTGTCGGCAGTCCCCTTATAGCTTATGTAGCAATGGTGCTACCTAGTTTCTTTTAATGACTTGGAAAGTTTTTTGCAGCTTTTGCTAGCTTGTATGGCAACATAACGTCAACAAAATGAATCTCACGGTTTGGGCGGTTGCTAATTATTTTTCTTTATAATCACGTAATCAAAATAGACTAAACTGTGCTTTAATATAAAACAAAACCACATTTAAATCACTCGCTCCGTCAATCGTAGTCGTCGACCGGATTCTAACAGGAAAATCAACAATGACATTGTTGTAATTAATCCATGAACACCGGATTCCTGTTACCGCAGCGACGCGCCGCTATGAACTCTGTCACAAAACACTCATCCCGATGTCATTGTTCTAAACCCTCGACCCGTGAATAATACGTGCAGTATGATGGGTTTTGAAAACAAATGCATTATTAAATTCTCTTCACGACAGAGACGGGAGGACAGTTATTATTCTCAGTGGACAATCAATTATCTCTATTATATTGATCTATGTTCAAATACAACTTGATGCCCAGCTTGTATGAAGGCGTATCAGAATCGTATGAAGTGTAGTCTCTGCCTTTTCTAATGGGAGAGAGGCGTGACGTATGTACATATAATATGGTCCAACTTGATAGAAATTGACTCCTTGAGCTAGTCACTTTATTGCGGCTGAATGCCTTCAGCACTCGCCCCCAAAGTTCGGTGAAGCTGTAAAGGCCTTTCCGGTCAACAGCATTAGCTAGTCAAAAAAAATAAAAAAATTGACCTCCTAAGGGCCATAATGCAAGTATTTATTATTTTACCAAATCGTTCTAGATCGAAAATATTCTTATCTTAATAATACAGGACTTTATTTTATAGATTCTTTTTTATATAATGTTAGTGTAAAATTTGTTAAACTGAACGTTTTCAAAGCCCGAGTTTTAATCGAAAATTATAGCATTTTTACAGTAAGTAAGAAGTACACAGTTTTTTAATTCTCGATTTAAATTTTACAGCAAACTTGTAAGGATTGTTATTATTCTTACAAATTTTATAAGAATCTTAATATTTCTTAAGGATTACTTTTAAAACGTTATAATAAATTAGATTAAAAAAATTACACAATTACCATTAATCTAGAAATCACTCATGAAAAATTTTCTAATAAATATGGAATAAAAGGCCATACATACTTCCTTCTTTTTTTTTTTTCGATAATGTCTTCATAGTTAAACGTTAGTAGCACAAAACATACCTACTAATAATAAAAACCGAAGATTTGTCTGTACATTTAACTTTTTTTTTTTATTTTGAAATTTTGTAACAGGTGTCTATTTTAGCATTTACAAATCACGATTCTGATATTAAAAAATTGTCTATCGGTCTGTCTGTGTGCAGATTTAATTCAAAAGCGGCTTGACCAATTTTAATGAAACTTTATACACGGAAATCACAACAAGCAATAGATACTCTACAAAAATTTATAAAATTATTAAGAATCGTGAAAAAATTAATTATGAAAAAATCTATTCATCTTTAACTCAAAATCAGGTAGACCGATTTTGATAACGTTTTGTGTACGTAAAGTAAATGTTAATTAGCGATTGATAGGATAGGATAAAAAATACAACATCGTTTTAGAAATAAAAAAATGGTATACGGGTAGCATATGGCGTTCAGTTTATAGAAAAACAAAACAAAGTCAGGACATCTCACATCTAGTCAAGATAAAACACGTAAACGAAGTCGCGGGCGTCTACTAGTATTATATAACGACAACTTTCACTAGACACGTCTGTATATCAGATTACGGGGCAAATTAATTTGTCGGTAGACGAGATGATAAAACAGTATTGTTCTCATAGGTAACCCTGCCTCCATTGTTGCGGACCAGCCGGCCATGAATCCAGACAGCCGGTTTTAAGAGAGCTCGAAACATTTACATTTACATGATGACTACAATAAAAACAAGAAACTTTGTGATTTCAGGATATGGAGCGATGATAGGTAACGCAGTCGAGCGGATTGAAACGGATGTGATTTCAAATTCGACAAGGAAATAATTGAGGAATCTTCTATTGAACAGTGTTGAATATAAACAGTTTTAATTTGGTAATTATATAATTTCTAATGGCAACCCTACAAGCAGTTCTGACCTCAATCTCATAAGATTTTAACAATATCTTTCCAATATGTATCACAAAGACAAATTTCTACTTTCAAGTGATATAATTCTGATAAGAAACTATAACCCAAATTCAAGAAATCAGAAAGTATTTGCTACAAACTTTTTATTGATAAGTGAAATTGCAGATACGTGATAGATGTAGTGCAAATAATTTTTATTTTCGCTTTTACGTACTGCTGTTGACATTTGCAAAATTAGTCATGCTCCATCGAGTCGCCTTAAGTAGTTATATGTATACTGAGTAGTTCTTGCCTTGGTGTTAGGAATTCGCAATAGTAACAATTGCGAATCTTAAATACTTACTGTCCCGTGAACCTTCTCTCTTTTGACTCTTATCTTAGTTTAATCGAGACCTATCCTCTTAGTATTTCTGCGCCACACGTCAGTTGTGGGTTATCTCTTTATTTGTACTGGTACATTTGATGTCGGTTTTGATGTCTGTTACCAAGTCATTGGTGATCGAGGCCTTTTTTTCTAAATTAATGTGTCGAGTACCCATAAAAATAAGACAATAGGAAGACAATAGGAAAACAATGGAAAGCTGACGTAAACGCCAGGTAAGTGCCCAAGGGGTTAATAACTTTATTAGTCATCTTTTCTTATAATATGTCCTAACTAGCGCTAGCTGTTTTCTTTCATTTTGTCGTATATTACCATACCATGGCTACCATAAGATAGGCACAGACGTATTAGTTCATTATTTCACCTGTTCTTGTTATTCCACCAGCAATGGAAATATTTGTATAATGACAAACTTATAAACTACATATAAATCAGATCTTGAAACTGGTAATCTAATGAACACTCGTTCTACAAAATCGAAATTGATTCCACATTAACGCTCGAATAACCGCGAACAATTAACAGGATGTGACAGCACAATACCAATGAAACAATGGGCAATGATCACCCAACAGCGGCGATATCATGTCCAGACGTGTTACGACGAATTACGAAGGTCGAAATCGCATCGGCTTTTAACTGCGTCCATTTCTTACATTCCTTTTACAGAACTAATGTCTATTGTTTCACCCGGACATCAATAATTTGGATTTATATAGTAAAGACAAGAAGATCAGATATGCAAACACATACATCGAAGTCTAGACCTTTAGCAGGGTAATCGCCGATGATTATATTTTTGATTAATTGATTTTACTGAAAGACGTCCACTGCTGGGCATAGGTATCCTCGAAAACGGGAGGAATTGCTATAATCGCCACGCTTGGCAGTCGGGTTGGCGATCGCAGTAGGTATTTGTGTGCTCAAAGGATACAGCTGCTATCCCCTGGTTTACGACACCCACGGGAACTTATGAGGTGGTACTATTCTTAGCTGACACCAGACGAATATCAAATTAATTGTAATCTTATATTCTTATATAGAACAAACAGAAATAGCATCAGGAGTTCTTATTTCGGGATCTGGCATAAACTTTGCAAAAGGTCATGACAGCTGCGACAGATGATAGAATGTTAATCTCTCGGTGGTTGCCGCTGACTTATGAATTATTTCTGACGGTACCGTTCATTGCCGTGAAACAATAAAAAAGCCACTATAACTATGAGAATTTTCATAAATCCTATTAAAACATAAATCAAAATTTGAAATATTTTAACCCAGTAAATACACTAGGAAGAGTAATCCATTACACATGAGATACACTTGGCATGTGTACTGTAGCTTTATAACAAAGAGTTCATATTACACCATCATTAAAATAATATGCGCACGCGTTCGTAATAACCACTTTGAGTCGACTGACGACACCTGATACGTGTATCAGTTTTTTATGGTTGCTAATTCTTGGATATATAATGTGTAACGGAGAATTACCGTTTATCTTTTTTGGCCTATTGGTTTGTAAATATGACCTTATAAATTACAAGAAGTCCACATTCAGCTATACTGAATACATTTAAAGTTCATACCTCTTCTGAAATAGATATTATATAGAGGGGAGGAAATTTGCAAAAAAAAACCCATTTCCCGAAACTCTATCATCATTATTTGTAATTTTTATCTAACCCCGAAAATAGGGCTCCGCGTGACCGTAACTGCTAGTGCGCGTCGCGACTAAAAGCAGTTTATTGCATAGAATATTATTATATAAATACAAATTTGAAAAAAAAAATTGCGTAATGTTCACTTGAAAGAATAAAGACCTGTGTTTAAAAAATAAATCATCATTCTCCTGCCTTTTCCCTACTCACTTGGGGTTGGCGCAGTATGTTTTCTTCTTCCATACGTCCCTATCAGCCGTCATCTCTTCATTCACTCCTTTTTCTTTCATATCATTTCTTACACACTCCATCCACACTTTATGTTTAAAAAATAAATATCGATTTAATTATATTTAAAAATTTAATGAACTTATTTTTTTTTCTAATCTTTGTTTTTACAAATATCGACATAAAAGTTTAAATAATTAACCTAGATATTTTTTTTGTTTTTTGGAACTCTTCGGTATGTACATACTACTTAAAACATTATGCGATGAAAGTTTATTAAAGGTATCGCAAATCGAATGAGCTATCGCAAGTATTTTTAGGAGTTTCATCTAGAATTAACACGTTTTTGAACTTGTTGAATGGACTACTACTTTAATTAAATATTTATTTCTTTGCACCACGATCACCACCACATCACACCACACCACACCTAATGCACTTTTACTTTTTGCTTCCACAGCTAACTTTATACTGATATACACAATCCATTTCGTTCTAAAGTTTAGCAGTGTTCGAAATTTGACCATAATCATTAGGTATCAAAAACTTAAAGAAAATAAAAACCAACTGTATCCAAAATGTATTTATTTATAACACTAATAAAACTCATCAATAGTTATTAACCAAAAAAACATGCGTAAAAGGAGGAGAAAAATGTTTTGAACTGATTTATCATTGCTTATTTATATCGGCATTTTACTGCATTCCATTTTACAGTCAGTGGTTCTTTCCAAAAAAGCAGGGGTAGCAGTCGAGATTCGACGATAATTCGCTTCTCAGGTCCTGGTTCACATGACTCCCCATGTTTTACAAGATATTATCATACTTAGAAAGCCGACATCGTTTTGATAAAGGTAGGTACGCAAACTGTTTATTCGTATTACCGTAAAACTGACCTAAAGAGCCATATTAAATAGTGACACTATTCTGCCTATTACAAAAACTATTCGAAAATGAGAACCTAAGGTCAAATCAACCTATCCTATTACTTAATGAGTATCAGCTTTCGGTAAAGGAAATCATCACGATAAAGCCACCATGCTTAATGCGTAGGACATTTTCTAGTGTCCATCTGGCTAATTAATTACCACAGTCAAGTTTTAAAACATTTTACCAAGTAGATAACGAGAGCCAGTAGCCTTCAGTTTTGCGTATTTATCATCTTTGGTCATACTGTCATTCGACGTAAGAGATTGTAACTAAAGCGATCAACCTATACAGTATTCTTACATTACATAGAATGCAATGAGTATCTGTATGTTAGTTGACTTATAAATCGTAGATATTGTCAAAAATTTAAAAAATACATATTATTTTTAATTTAAAATGTAGCGGGTTTTGGAACGCAGTTCTGTTTTTAGCTCAAATTACTTAGATTACTCAAGAAAGCGGTTAGTAAACGAAGAGTTTTTGGGTTTCATATAGGTTAAAAAACGAAGTAATAGACATCAAAACCTTATTAGTTAAAAGTTATGAGTACAATAGCGAATGAAGATTACGATATAAAATTGTCCACCATACCTTGTAATATTTTAATTAAACCATTAAATAGTTATAAAAATGGAGTCGCGGGGACAGCTAGTATGAAATTTATAAAAATATATTTTACAATTATTGTTTAAATTAATCATATTTGTATTATATGAATCTGCTTCGACGAATCTACTTCTATCCGTGAGAATAAAATTCATACCATAATTTCACTGAAATTGTGTGAGCAATTAAATCACAACGAAACGGGTTCGATCTTACACGCCGGTTAAACAGCACCCCCTCATTACAGAGTCACATCGTATGACGACGGTCACTATCGTCATTATCGGAGTCATGCGCCGCGGCAACGCCACCATCGCTGTCCATGTCAATTCAATTGGGTCTTTAATAATGTGGAGCAAGTAAATAATCAATTACTTCTCTACTTAAAATTTACTTAAAATACTACTTCTGAACGCGTGATTGCTAATATTGATATACTAGCTATGCACGGGGGTTGACTCACGTGAATTTTAAAATTAAATGTAGCGTTATTTTAATCACTTTTATATAAAGTAAGAAAAGGATATAAATAAGGATCATTTCTAAAAATGAAAGAGATGTATTTAATTACCTATTTTTAGTACCTTGCAATAATGCAAGAAAATATGTTACATTAACATTATGTAAGGAACCTTAAGGATATTAACGAAGCATTTATGATACGCTCATAGCAAAAACTATTAGTAGAATAGGTTTGTATACATTTTAACTTTGATAAAACTGAACATAAAACCAACTTGTTCCTATTCACTTTAATATAATATGATTTAATTTTAGTCTTCTAAATATCTCTAGAATATTGGCAGCTCATATGCGAGCAATTAAGAAACAAATATCGAATATTTGGATTAAAAGCACAAAGTTTACATTTCGTACTTTTACAGTGACTCGTCTGTGAACTTAGCCGGCGATGACCAAGTTCAAGGCTGGCAGCCTTGAAAGGTAATCAAAACTGCATATTTACACTTTAAGATATATAATTAATTATCCCTCCAGCCAGTGTGTCAACATACAGTTCTATATTAATATCATAATATTATCTGTGTAAAGCTATTGTTACTTTCTCAGTCACTAGATTTAAGAGTAAGTTTAATATTGTTATCAGAAATACAAAATAAAATTCTTGTATGCGTCAAAAATCGACAACATCTCAGACTTCCTAATAATTTCGCAGCAACGATTGACTTTCGAACGATATTCGAAATAATGTTATTATAGTTTATAAACTATAGCTTGATTAAAATTACAGCTCTTAAACGAATGTGACTAGCGCTGCGAAATTATCGATGAACTGAATAGTTAAAAGTGCGTATGGTATATAAGCTGGCAGTATTTTAAAGCATGTAAATATTAGTATTAGGCTGGAATAAAATTTGAAACATAATTTTATTATTGAGTTATCTGTATACACCTTAATTGAGTATCTACAATGCTGTCAGAGTCAAAATCGTTGGGACCAATCCTAGAGATTAATTATTAATTCATATCAAAGCGGACATAGAGTTCCAAATTTTCTGTCATAATTTCCCGCGTATTTGATTACCTTATTTCTTCCGGTCATCTGGTGTAACATGTTCCCATGCATTGTTTAATAAGCTCATTGTCCTCCATTGACGAATCTCCAAATTTTTCTTTGCTGATTCTTGTCAAAATAACTCTAAAACGAAGTGCGTCAGGAACTCGGTCTCATGCTTGTGACATTGGTAACAACGGTCCGTCATATTGATGTTCGCGTTAGAAATATTCACGTAATCGAACCAAAAACTCCCCGTGAGTTTCACTATTTACATTTACATAATACATCTTACATACAGAACAAATTGCCATAATCTAAGAAGAAGAAGGACTCTTTTATTATAAATTCATTAAATAATTAAAATATGTGTGGTATGCAAATACGATTTTCAAAACACCACATTCAAAAGATGTCCGATATTTGATTTCTAGAAACTTGAAAAGGCACAAGCAGAAGCAGTTTCACACTTAATAATAATCATAAGCTGAACCTGCCGTCGAATAAAACGCAACAAACTGTAATGTATTCATAATTGGATTGGTCATTATCATTTAAATATAATTAAACGAATCATCGTAAACGAATGACTTAATTTTCATTCGTTCTTTTGAATTCAAAACGATCAAATTATACACAAAAAATTGGTATGTGTAACTTTTTATTTGTACTGTTTTTTAAAACTATATAGTAAACACATTAAGCCTAGAGATACTGGTTTTCAAGTGATTCTGCCGGACCACACCTATTGGTATTTTGTGACAGGCTTTCAAACTTGAGGGTGTTAGCTATCCAGGTGGGGCATTATTGCAAAATACCTTACCACCATATTATGGTTACCTCACGATGTTTTCCTTCACCGAAAGCTCAGGCTGTATTTAAATTTGGATAATTAAATAGTTGGATAGTTGAGCTGGAACCCGCGTCCACTGAAGTGGAATCCGACAGCACTACCAACTGCGCCATATCTCCTCTAATTATTAGGTCATGTGTATTTTAACAAAATATTTTAGTAAATATATAAATTATTGTGGACTGTAAACGAAATTATTTATAGAATGAATACAGAAAAAAAATTATATTTGCTAGTAGTACAAAACATCTCAGGGACAAAGTTCTATTAATAGGTTTAGAAGTCTTGCCAATGGCACGGTTACTACATGGCAGTGTCGATAACCTTTAAAGTCGGTCAAGGGCGACTGGCACTGAAACAGTGCTTCAATATAACAAGGTAGGTCAAGTTATTGGTACCTAATAACAAGTTGCTTTGTCAACCTCATTAGATAAGCATGTAACCTTGGTGTATAGTACATAGAAACAAAAGAACAAATACAAACGTAAGTTATGACTTAACATGATTCATTATATCTAACTAAGCCCTTTAAATATGTATTAAAATATTAACCAATCTAAAGACAAAAGCTGATAACTCTTTATGTGTGGTTTATGTAGTAACTTTTTCAAAACACGCTAAACGCTGTCAACTCACCTTTTGTAGACAAAATCAAATATAGGTACAATGCGTATGAGACTAACATAGAAGGCCTTAAGTTTACCATAGAGCATTTGAAGTTTTAGTCAATGAATAAAAATGAATTTAATAAATCACTAAAAGGAAGTAATCAGTAAGACCGTGACTATAGAAGTCGATGAATCAACGGTCACGTGAATCAATTGGATGATCATAATAATGTTGATACTATAAAATTATCGAAAGCTACTAACACTCAATAAAAAAAACAGATGCAGTTCTGAAGGTACGGTAAAATGTATAAAGTATTGCCGAATCACGGTAAGCAGTAAGTAACTGAACTGTTCAAGTGAGAGTGACGCCGGTGGCCCTGCCCGCCTGCCCGCTATTGGGATACATTTATTGTTCCGCTCTGAATGCTGTAACCGCAACATGGCTTGAATACAAAACACGAAAAACGTTCATAACGATGCAAGGGGAAGAGAACCACAAATCGTTGTAAATACAGTACATGGCATAATATAGTTTCCTTTTTATTGATTCTTTTGATTTTCACATTCTACTACATCTTAAATGTCCATCCATCATTTAATCCCAAAGACATCTTGCTGGCGTCCGACTGCTGGACAATGAGGGGGATTGCCATAATAACCACGCTTGGCTGGCGGGTTGGCGATCGCAGTAGGCCATAAATGTACTCTGATATTCATCTAATAAATTAGATCTTTAATGGGGCATTGCATGATCGTACAATATCTTCTTTTTAGTTAATAATTACAAATTCTGTTAGTGTTATATTTTCAGTCTTGTGTCAAAGTTTCTAAGCTCCAGCAAAACGGTGCCTTATCTTGCTAGAGTTTTCCATTGAGTTCTTAGAGCACCTAAGAATAAACGTTTTTTATTTTCAATACACCTGTGTATATATCCAAATTGTATCACGCAAAACCCCACCTAAATTATCCAATATAGAATCCACCAAAAACTCTTACAGTATCTTCATATTTTAAAGTATATTTGTTCTATTTATAATCTGTATCACTAACCTAAGAAACAAATACATTGTCTACATACAAATCTTTACCCTTTAATCATATTGTCAACACAAACTATTTAAAGAACGCGTCGAATATTAAACAATTTATATCATCACGTCAACGATTCACTTACAACAAAGAAGAACATATTGTTTGTGTTCTACGTACCGCGCGCCGGTTCCGATTTGTTTCATGGGCAGTGTTGCCAGATTTACCGGTTTTATCGTAAACTATTGAAGTTTTTGTACTATAGATTAGCTATTGGCTGAACTATCATCTGATATTACAGTATGATGTAATTAATATAGTAAACTTCTTGGTGGTTAAAACTCTACTACTATACATTTCTAAAAATCCTCTTTTTTATAACTATAACACGAATACCAAAAATGTTGAAATTAAAGTAACGCCTTATTTTGAAAGATAATTCATATTAGAACATAAGCTCACGCCTGTGATCCTTGAAGGGTTAGGCCGAGGTGAAATAGCGAACTACACCCGCATTTCACCGAGTTTAGTTCTGTCCCAAATGTGACAGGGGGCGAGCCTGTCGTCATAACGGGCACAAATTCCAGACTCCGGGATGATATTGAGTAGAAAAACTGAATATCACTTGACCCGACACAGGGATCGAACCCGAGACCTCAGAACGACAGTCGTACTGTAATACAACTGCGCCACAGAGGCATATTCATATTATTCTATGCCTATTGTGATGAAAAGCTACTGAGGTTAGTGTGAAGGATCAAAATGAACAATTTCCTCGAAATCTTCTACTTCCACTAGGGATTGTTATCGCCCATGTTGGGAGCCTAGGTAATAGCCTAATCTACAGATACTACACTAGTAAGTAATAAAATAATCAAGTGAACTAGTATAGTAATCCTAACTTTTGTCTGAATTAAATTAGTTTCTCATTGTTATATTTAAAACTAACCGATACCCACCATACGGCTTCATCTCCGTTGTTTATTATCTTATCAATGTTTGAAATGAAAATTGTGATATATTTGTTAATAAAGACCAACGGTGTTATCACAAAAAAGTTAAACTCCCGTTGAACACACGTTTAAAATAATCTTTAATTACAAAAGAGTGTTTTAGGTTTGTTTAGAGATTATATTTTATACAATTTTAAATTTTAGACCCTGTTTAGGGAAGCGTGTTTAAAGCTAGTTTATTTTTATTTTTGTAATAAGACCGACTGTGTCTAAAAAGGAAAACTAAAAAAAATGTTCCAAATCAATCCAGAGCTTTTGCGTGATGCGCGCACAACGAGAGAGATCTCTGTCATTTTCTTTATTTTAATATTGTTGGACGCGATCTTTACTGCTGTAATATTATAACTATCTCACTCTATATATACTCATCCCAACATATGTAAGTTTTCAACATAATCAAACATTTTGCTTCTATTTCTTACAATTCAATTCTAAAATACCTTTCCTGATTACGTAAAAGTCCCTGTAGTAAAACTGTAAAGATTTAATACTTTAAAATACAGTATTTTTAATTTTACACTTGACAACACCAACGTTGATTTACACGTTTCCTTCAATAACAATATATCCCCTGTTCTACACCCTCCCATTTTAAACGAATGAAAATAAACAATTTCTGGGCCTTTTTGGTTATTTTATCTGGGGTTGATTATTTTATTAACGTACATCTGAGAAAAATTTCCTACGTTTCAACACCTATTTCTTTATATTAAAATAATAATACAATAACAATATGTTAAACGTCACGTCACAGAAAAGGATTGATCCTTAAAAAGAATGAATTTATAAAATTACTATGTACAACACGTATAATAAATTAATTGATTTTCAACAAAATCAAAAAATACTTTATTCAGGTTGGACCCTTACTTGGACTGGACCCCTGGACTTATGAATGTTTAAAAACACTATCACCAGCAGCGGAACAAGGCATGCTTTGATCCCCAACTGGGAAAGGGGTTGTAGCCGCCGTCCGCGCGATACAGTGATACTGCATGCACTAGAATAACACGCATCATACATTTTTCAAAAAACTTTATTTAATAATAAAAAAAAAGAAGATTCATTACAGGGCCTATGTACTTGGGTGTTGTTCGCAGAAGTATGTGTGCAGTATTGTGGGTGTGATGCTTAGTGCATGGTCAGTGTCACTGTATCGCGCTGGCGGCGACGTCAAGAGTCTCCCCAGTTGGGGAACAAGATACATCTTGGGTCACCGACGGAGGGGAAGGGGAGTGTACGGGAGTTAAGTTAGCCGCCAGTCCCCGGCGGCGGGAACAGCGGTTTTGCGGACGTGGGCACTGGCACGCATATATCCTCGGGTGATGGGGAAAGATCCTATTTGCGGCGGCGGTGATGTCATCATTGGGATTGGTGAGGACGTTTCGCGGGCTCTAAAGCGGTTTCGGAGCTAACAGATCGGTAGAGTATATTACGGCCTTAACTATGAGCGGGTTTGCGTTTGTCGCTGCGCGATCGAAGAAGACTTGATTACGGAACTAATGGAGGGCAGGTTCAGATCTCTGTTTAACCTCACATTTCCTTCATACCCTCGGGCACCTACGACTTTCCTTAAGAAGCGATTCTGAATCACTTGAAGAGAAGCCAAGTCTTTATGGGCAAAGGCGAGGGTGCAATACGTCATGATAGGTCTGACTATCGTTTTATACAGTTTAATTTTATGGCGGAGGGCCATTTTTCACTCCAGGAATTATATAGCGGGATTAGCCACCCTGGCACCATGGCAGTCTGTTGCTTGACTTTCTCCTGGAAGTGAGATTTGAAAGTCATATGGATGTCTCTAGTAAGACACCGAGGTACTTGACTTCGGTGACCCAGGGGATGTCTATTCCTATTTATTTAATTGGACGAAGAGGGGTGTGGTTCTTTTCGGAGAACATGATCGCGGTGCATTTTCCCAGGTTTATCGCTATGCGCCAGTTTTTGTACCAAAGATTTAAGGTGTTGTCAACCTTTTGAACGCGGGCGCTGAGAATGACTCTTTTTCTATCAGAGAAGTAGATGACCGTGTCATCGGCGTACAGACCGACCTAAATGAACCTGACTTGAATCTCGGCCTGGGACCGGGTGTTCTTTCAAGTTCAGGTTTAGGTCGGGTAGATCTGCTATGTAGAGGTTGAAGAGGACAAGCGCTAGAATGGAGCCCTGGGGTTCTTCTGCGCGGATCGCATGGGTTGAAGAGAGAGCAGACTCTACTCTAAAGCGGAAACTACGATTTGATTCACTTTAACCCACAACGCAAGCCGTATTTCGGACAGACGCTTCCCTCTCTCGCTCTATTCAGTGTTTAGTGTGCGATAGACATATACTGTTGATTAAATAATGATACTAATAATGTATAGTAACTAAGAATAAAATATATTTTATAATCAGTAAAAGATTTTATTAATAAATAAACCTTTTCTTACATTATCATATTTTTACTAAATAGATATTGAACGGTACCTATACCAAAAATATTTTTTTTGTCTGTCTGTCTGTGTCTCCCGGGTAATTTCCGGAACGGCTGGACCGATTTGGCGGGACTTTTTTTGGTGAAGTAGCTGAAGTTACTCCGCGTAATTTAGGGTACTTTTGTTTTTCGAAAATAATTAGAGTTCCTTTGTATTGCACTGTTTTACTGGAAGACAATTAGATTTGTGAGAAATATCTTTACTTAATGTTAGTACCAAAAAATTTTTTGGAAAAAATTTGGCTTGGTATAAAAAAACTATATTACGCTGTGAAAATTTATATGTAACATAGGCGCAGCCGCGGTCACATAGCTACAGTCTAAAAATATAAATCTAAAACATTTCGGTTTCTGACCTGAATTATCGGCGACTTCGTCTACCTATATAGGGTAATATTTACCCCAATTTTATATAGACGATTATCCACGTCCACTCCCTAGTTAGACAAGCGCGTTAAAAGTAATAATAAAAATAACAAGGGAGAGCGTGCGGTACGTGGCAGGAACAGATGTGCATGAAGGGGCGAATGTAAGATAATATCGATCTTTCCATTGCGCCCGCGCAACACCATTGATTTTAGCCGTTTCGGTATGGGGTTACAGACTCGAGGGGTACGCGATTTGTTTTACTATTGATTATATTCGATATTATATTCCATGTATTACGTTTATATCTCAATAATATTACAAACAAATGAATTAATGTAATAAATAAAATGAAATAATAAATTTATTAGAAAAAATGATGTTAAATTTGTCTTTAGACTTTATTTTAGAATTTTTTGCACTATTATAGTAGGGTTACTAATATTATATTATGGATATTTGGTTGATGTAGATTCGTAGACGTTACTTTGTGGAATTTCAACGTAAATAATATGGTTGATATTAATTTACTAATTCCACTGCAAAAGCTAATCTAATCAGCAAAATAATATCAACCAAATCATTTACTATAGAAAAAACAAAGTAGCCTGGTAAGGTTTTTTCATAATGGATTATTTTAATTTCAATGATTTTAGGTGCAATATGAAATACATGCAACCTGCATTCAATTTGTATTGCTTTCAACGTTATCTAACCAAAGCGATAACTAATTTACCATCATGTCTGGTGGTCAAGGTAATATCAGGATGACTTTTTTATACTAAATAGATATGAATGTAAATACGATACCTAAATAAAAAATTTTACCTGTCTGTCGGTCTGTTTGTTCCGGGTAATCTCCGGAACGGCTGGACGGATTTTGATGGGTCTTTTTTTGGTAGATAGTGAAGTGACTCCGGGTAATTTAGAGTACTAATTTTCGAAAATAATTAGGGTTCTGCGTAAAAAAATAAAACTCATATAAAATTAAATAAAATCCGATTCAATGCACAGTTTTACGAGCAAGTGCTTGAATTTATGAGAAATATTTTTACTTTATCTTAGTACTAAAAAAAATTAGGACACCGTATAAAAAAATAAAATGCAGTGAAGAATATACGAAACGCAAGCGTAGCCGCAGACACACAGCTAGTTTATAATAAAAGGTGAGATTTCACATCCAATTTAGGCTAAGGTTAACTAAGGCTTAGTTGATACGTATTATAGACTTTTGTCACCCGCATTATTTTCTGTAAACTGAAAATAACGAACGTCTACTGTGAATGAAGACTTTTGTAGTAACACTTGTTATTTTAACGTACCTATCCTATAGAAATTTCGCATATTTTTTAAATAATTTTCACTCTACTGTTTCTTTTAACCTAAATAAAATTAACTTCTGTATTGTAATTAGAAAGCAACTAAAACTAAATGTGTATTTGAACCATGAAATGAACGAAATCCTAGATAGTGAAAAACAACGTCACGTGATCACAGCTAACCACTACGATATAAGTTGCACACGCAACTACCAATAAATATTTTATTAAGAATCTTGAAGAAGCCTGAGCTTTTGGTGAAGGAAAATATCGCGAGGAAACCATAGCATAGTGGTAGAGCATTATCTAATAACGTCCGGCTAGGTAGCTACCACTCTCAAGTTTAAAAACTTGTTACCAAATACAAATAGGTGTGTTCCGGCAGCAATTTTCACCCCATATTTTCCCGTGGGTATAAGGGCGACAAAGGGACAAACCAGAGGATGGGCAGCAGCATCCTCTGAGCACCACAAACACCTACTGCGATCGCCAATCCGCTGCCAAGTGTAGCGAATATAGCAATTCCCCCTTTTTTGCGGAGACCGTGAACAGTGCAGGAGCAGTGAACGTCTTCTGGTTGGATCAATCAATCAAACAACCACTTAGAAATCCTATAAATCGTATCATACCATAAAATTTAAATATAAAATATAGTTGATCAAGGAATTTAGTTAAAATTAAACTATAGAAAGAAATCAAAGAACACTTCTCTTTAAATATTCCAGTAAAATTATGAACATTCACTTCCAGAAATGTTATATGAGAGATAAGTGTTTCTGAATTAAGGGATCATAAAATAATAATAAAAACATAGTTACGGAAGTGAAGCTCAAAATATTTACATTTTAATAAAAAAACATCAACTTGGAATATACAAACATTATCTTATCCGCGCACGTGCGACTAACAACGTGTACTTTTGGACACTCCTACCAACAATTTGGCTCTTCCAGGTAAACGACCGATTAAACAGAGGATAAGAACTTATCTATCTAAGAATGTAAAGTTGATGCAACCAAACTACGGCTCTAAATTTGATAAAAGACTGTTAACGAACTACGTTGAAGTGAAGATTGTGTGAGGCAATCGCAATAATGAGCTAGGGGATAAATGACCTAGTAAATTAAATTGATGTAAGTAAAATTTGATTTGTTTCAACGCGATACGCTCTTTTTTACATGGTATTGGTTCACTGCTATGACCACAATCTCACCTGATGTTAAATGATGATATGGTTCAGCATGGTAAACAAACTAAGCCTAGACTTACTGGTTCTCGAGAGATGCTGCCGGAACACACCTATTGGTATTTGGCGACGGTTTTTCAAACTTGAGGATGGTAGCTACCCAGACGGGCATTACTAGAAAATGCCCTACCACCATGTTATGGTTTCCTTACGATGTTTTCTTTCACTGAAAGCTCAGGCTAATTTTAGAGTTGGATAAGTGGTCTTGAAGTCTCGTCCATTGATGCGGAATCCGATCGCACTATCAACCACGCGACGTCATCGTCGCTTTATTCTACATTTATTATTAATTCAGCAACCATAATAGATATTTCCTATGACATATTTGCAAGTTGATTTGATAACAAGAATTTTTAGAAATTCGTTTTATCGTCGTTTGATTTTAACGATAATATAATTAATTTTAATCGGTCGTACAAAAAAAAAATTGTGTATTTTTATTATGAAAGATCTGTTTTTCTTATTAATATAATAAAAATACTCTTAAAAAAACTTAACACACAGAAGAAGTTTTGGTAAATAATATAATAGGTTACTTTAAAATAATTCATTTTAGTTATAAATAAAAGTTATGCCGTGTGGTGCCGGCCTAAGAATAGTACCACCCGATATCTACCTGTGGATGTTGTAAAAGGCGACTTAGAGATACACCAGTGGATGGGCAGCAGTATCCTCTGAGGACTACAAGTACCTACAGCGATCGCCAATACGTTTGCCAATCGTGGCGATTATGGCAATTCACTTAGACAAACTGACCATGAACTGAACTCAAAGCAACAAATTTTCTTATGAGTCACGAATGTTAAGAAGATGAAGATTATGACGCCAGTAAATTTTATAGTACGGGGGATATCAATATAAAAAGAAGCCTACGTTATATAAATAGACAAGATATTAATACTTTATGTTTATGTACGTCTTGCTATTTTCTTGATAGTTTCGAGATTCATTTTTACTACTAATGCTATAAAATAAAATATTCAAATCGACACAAACATAATAATAACCTCATTTTTTTAACAGAATCTAAAACGGAAACACTAACGCAAGCGGAAATGTATTTCGATCCATTTTCTTATAATAATAAAATTTACATGTTTAAAATGTTCATTCAGCAAGTGAGTGCTCCAGTTGAATGATATTGCGTATGTATCTGAATACTACATTGGCAAAATAAGAATTCTGTAATATCGCAATTCATCCCTACATAATGTATAGATCTCTGTCTTTCTGTCCATTGAAAATTTTAATAGACGCTTCTTTTTGTCCGTTTATTGAAGTATTCTCTGGTATAGTTTTAGTATCAACTGAATTACCTACATTACGTTAGGTAATATAAAAAATACCAGGACTAAAAAAAATGCTAATAGCAATTTCCCTTAGTTACCGAAGCATTTTAAATTTTAGGAGATATAGAGTAATATTTATAAAAACAAAACAACTAGAAGTATATAATTGAAGAATTGCGTCAACCATAAAAAAAGATACAAAGATCATTAAAGACAACAAAGTTAGCTGAATACTCGGGCTAAATTCTAAACAAAACTGTCGTTCATACATTATGTACATTGCTTGCAATCAAGTCAAGTGTGAATGTTCTATCATCCTCTGATGAGAAATGAATATAATGCAAGACGTGCTTATCTTGAACAAATGACACTCTTTGTACGATGTCTTAGATAAACACAAAGCTTAATAACATCCGCGTCCGGACCACATGCCATACTTTCCTTTAACTGTACTTTGAAAAAAAAAAAGCTCGGTTTAATATGTGTCATAATTACTATTATTATATACCGTCTTTTAATTTATTTTATTACATATACATATACATTTTAAAATATTAATAGTGTTCACATTAAGTATTGTGTTAAGTATCTAGGTTCTAGAATATTTTGGTAAGTCTGAAATTATTCACATTTCTATATATATGTGAGATTTAATCTAGTTCTCACCTTCATGATCTTTGAGTTACTCTACCATACATTTTGTCATTTTCGTTTACATAAGTTGGAGTATAAATTATTACATAAAAGAAGAAAGAATTATGACTCACCAATAAAAATAATACACTGTTATCAAATTAAATGCAGTTATTAAAATGTTTGTAAACAATCACAAAATTCTATCCGAAAGCAAATACCATACTGTCAAAGCAGAAATTGTCACTAGAATGCAGTCAAATTAAAACGCTGCTATCGCCTATCGTCATTGTGGTAAGTTAAATTGGTTACAACAATAAATAAAACGAGACGTAGATAATATTTCTCTTTCACCTAAGGGATGTTTGATTTTGGAAGGGTAAGATAAAAGGCGCATGCGTGGTCTGATGTCTGCGCGGTCGATATTCGCTTCTTTCTTTTTGTTTATTTAGATTGATTGCAGAATGAATGAATAAATAAAAGTAGTTCCATATTTCTTGCCAATACCTTGATCTTATAAGAATTATCATAGGGATGAATTAGTTCTTATGTATTTGTTATGCTATTTACTTTCAAACTTGTTATGTGTTATTAGTTATTTTTAATATTATCGTATTATGGCTTTCTGTATGTTATCGGCTAAACTCTTTCAAAGCGACTTAGCAAAAATATTTTTTACATCCTTAATATAATACATATGTCCTTAAATCAAGAACAATAATTTGATATTCAATTTTTAACTATTGTTTAATTTCTTTATCATTCGTTATCTTGATATTTTCTTGCACTCTTCCTAGATAGCTGAAATTAAATGTAAAAAATGTATTATACAAATGTGTTTTTGAAACTAATTCATCTATTTTATTCCATACGTTAATTGTTTAAAATATATCTGTTTTACATAAATTCGTCTCGTGAAAGTATGCTTTGTTTTCCTTAATTTGAACTACGCTAATCAGATCAAACTGTTATCAATTTCTCCTTCTATTGTCCTTTGCATATCTGGTTGGTAACAATAGTATGAAGAGATTTAATTTTTTGTATACTTTCAGTCTTATCATCAGGTTCTATATTATCGAAATCACTATAGAGAGAAACGAAAGAATTTAAAATGTGTTTTGTGAATAACTTCGTTTAATTTGTGAGTTTTTATTCAATGCTTTTGTTATAGGTTCTGGAAAATACATAAAAAAGAATTTAATCTTGAATCCAAACTCTAACTACTTAAATTGGTATAGGTTTGGTATTGGTATAGGTACATAATATCACTTTTTATATCGCCTCACAATAATGTTTTTACAATCGGAAGGTATTATTATAAGTACTATGCGTATCAAATAAGAATATGCGCGTCAATGACCTTGATCTGTCAAAGCTCGATAAAAAGTATGAATAGGAACAAATATATTTGCATAGGTTTTCTCATTTTTATGGTGAATTATTTGCCTAATTATTAGTACTATTAATATGCGCGGTTTAATGAAACATACCTACCCATTTTTTTTTCGATTTGACGGCTATTATACTATATGGCGCAGGTCCATATACATTCTTATTTAAAATGCATTGTAACGCTGAATACACACTTATAATTTCTTGTCTTTGATCACTAATATTCTGTAGCCGCTATTGATTATTCTATGGTTGAGAATTGCGAAATCATTTTTCGTATATGTATATTGATCAAGCTAATTTAGAATATCGCATATTTAAGTGACATTCAAAGTAAAATCATGTAACGTTAAATTCAAAATTCCTGCTAAGTGAACTGTTTTACAGGCCATGGAATTCTGTATCTAGAAAATTACCCTTCTAATAAAAATTATAAATTTTAGTTATACTGAATATTTATTAGATTTTGAGATCCAAGTTTCCAATAAACGAAATTATAAAAAAGGAATTTAATAAAATTCTAATGAGCAATTAACATTTTTACAAAGTTTATATTTCTCACGTTGATTAAATTCAATTTTAATTTAAATAACTTTGCATACATACAATAGCATACTTTAGATCACTCCTCTCTCGCATGAGAGTTTGTAGAGACGACATATTTTCATTTGCCACAATCCTGATCACTTCGCTGTCATCTTCTATGTAAATTTTCATACATGTTCATCGGTTACAGTCATTTTGATTTGTTTTTTTTAAGAACGTTTTCAATTTGGTCGATATATAGACGCCTAGATCGATCCTTAATAACTTTCCCAGTCACCTTCATAATATAGATTAATTTAATTTATCATTTTAATTCGTCGTCTCCACATGCTCAATCCGAGAAATTTGATTTTACATTCGCTTTTTTTTTTATATACGAGTATACAAGTTCGATTTTTTTTACACTATATGAGCTTCATGCCTTGACCACAATCTCACCTTATGTGAAGTGATGATTTGGTTCATAATCGTATACACATTAAGCCTAGAGATACTGGTTTTCAAGTGTTTTGCGACAGGTTTTCAAACTTGAGGGTGGTAACATTCTTAGAAAATCCCCTACCACCATGCTATGGTTTCCTCACGATGTTTTCCTTCACCGAAAGCTCAGGCTTCTTCACGATTCTTATTATTACAGCATTATTAGAAAATCACCTACTATCATGCGCTTATTCTAAATTTGATAATTCTGCGAAACGGTATTTCAATATCATATTTAAAAATGTTGTGTTGTTAAAAATTAAACGAACTACGTGTAACTTATTCACTAAAATTTATCATAATATCAGAAACATGCACAACAAGCCTATAAAAGTACATAAAACATTTGACCATGCACTTGCATCGACCTTCACAATACGTCGATAAGGCACGTCGTTGCGCCGCACCGCACTCTGTTTCATAAAGTTATAAATAATTTCTAAACAATTCTCACGTCCGATTAGTTGCCACATTTACGGAATAAAATTGTTTGAAGATTCAACATGTTACTAATAAAAGATATGATAAAAAATTTAATAAATGGTTTTACAAAAAGATTTTCTTGATGATTCTTTCCACTGGAAGTGTTCTCTGAAGAGTGGTATTTTAACATTTGTTTTTTTATTCGCACTACATATGGTCCGTGTTTTTTAAATAGTAATACATACTATGGATGTTAATTAAAATCACTCATGAAACAAATAAAGTAATTCATAAAGGTTGACCTTGATAACGTGTGAAATATTCTGATATTGTTATTAAATTAATGAATTTGTCTCGGTGTTTGCAAATCGTCAATTGACTGTGGCCTGGCGTATAGACAGCGACCTTGGAATCCCTTTTAACGAGATATTGGATTTTCATTATAGTAATAGTCTGGTGTGATTTGTGACTTCAGGATGCCCCTAAAATTGAAGATTAGGATATATATCATAAGACCTGCCAGGTTGTACGGCTCAGAATGCTAGGCTAGTAAGAAGATGGATGAGAAACGAAAGCATGTAGCTGAGATCCGAATGTTGAGATGGGTGTGTACTGTCACAAGAATGGATAAAATAAGGAATGATTGTATTAGAGGAAGTTTGAAATTCGCGTCAGTGGTAGAAAAGTTGAAAAGGAATCGTTTGACGTGGCATGATCATGAAGAGAGAGAGAGAGAGAAGAGAGGTGGAAAAAGGATGGAAAAGTAGAGAAAGGCCAAAGAAAGTGTCGATGGTGGTGTAAGAAATGATATGAAAGAATAAGGAGTAAAAATTTTATAAATTAAAAACTAAACAAAGTTCAAAAGAATGGACTATAAAAATAAACTAAAAAGTCAATAAATAATTACTCTATTAATCTGCTTCGTTAATTTTGAAGTCGGTGCCAGCTAGAGCTAACCAATATACTCATTTACAAATGGAAACAACTGCATAAACTTTATCACAATTACATTTAAGCTAAATAAAGGGTGATTTTACAGAACAATTAATCAAAATCGAATATAATTAGCGACGTACATTTAAATCATTTTGTTATCCATAAGCTGGCACTGATTTCGGAATTAACGAAGCAGATTAATAAAGATTTATTGACTTTTTAGTGAATTTTTATAGTTAATTTTTTTGAAGTCGGTTTTTTATTAAATTAATAAAGGTTTTTTAATTATACAATTCTGATTAATCGTGTTTTAACTCGAACCGCACGATTATTTTTATAATGTGAAGTAACAACCACTACCGTTTATAAACCTCCCAGTGATATGTTGTTAAAATATACCGTAGAGTTTTCATAACAAAGCATCGAATTTCGAGTTCCCTTTCAACGCAGAAGCGTTCAAGCGTGACAAAACACAAAATAAATTCCTAAGTTCACAAGTAAGTACGTACCTCGAGAACCTTCACTTTCAATTTAATGGATTTACAGTACTATTTCAATGATCACGTGCCACCGTGCCTAATACGATTGAAAGAGCACGGGATAAACCGTTGCTTAGGGATCGTCCATTAATCACGGATTCGGAAAAAACCACGAAACATTACAAGCGTGCGGAGAGATATGACGTTTACGTTTTTATTTTATCGTTGAACGCACGATGTCTAAAGAGTCTAAAGCGTAAATCGCCGCTTGACCTTAAAAGGATATGCTAGCGGCGTTTGTTCGATACAAACGTAGATACCTACTTTTTCCCTGAATAATAAAAAGCATTATGGTAAATATTTTATACTAAATAATATATATCTACCACCACCAAGCCCGTACGTTTTGGTTTTTTCCATAAATTAGTTATGTAGAAACTAGGAGCCTTTGAAATTGAAAAAAATGCAAACCCTCGCGTCATTTTTAGACGTTCGTCAAACAAATTTAATGAATAAAAACAAGAAAAGCAAAACGTAGAGGCATAGCCAAAGTCTTTTTTACTGACTGTACTTTTACTAATTTTACTTACTGAAAGCAAATTAAAAATCGGTTCAGTTTTGAAGGAGGAAACAGGGTACTACAAAGTCATATTTTCATCTACTGTGCATTTGTAAAATCGGCCCGAGCTGCAGTTGTCCCTTTCATGTTTTATAACTCTATCTTTGGGGCGCAACGCAATAGCAATCGTTTTCTGAAATTCAAATTTGTTTTCGCCGCATATCCTCTTAACAAACCGTTGCCAGGCAACAACTTTTAAAATTTTCAATAATTATATTAGCTTGAATAACAGGTGTATTTAAGATAAATGTTTAAATTTTTCATGATACCTTGTACCAAAAGAAAGTCGGTTTCAACTCCTTTATTTCAAGGTGTTGCAGACTATACAATGCTTTAGCCAAAAGGTAATTATTATTAGCTCTAAATTTAATAAATCAATAGAAAGAATAAACTATCCATTTATTATATTTAAAAGGTAGCCACAATTATTTGTAATGCACAATTTATTTATTTTTGTAACCATTTTATTTCTTGATTTCCTATGGAAGCACAAGATTCTACATCACTTTTTTCACGTTAATTCTTTTACAGTGTATTCCTCGTTTGATATCTTTTTATGTAAATTATGTTTATGGACGGTTGAGGGGTGACAGATTAGCCTAAAACCTCACCACGTATCACCAGGAGGGAGGGTGGATCAAAAATTGGCAAGAAAAAATACGTCACGTGATTAATGGACGTACAATTACTTGAAATAAAAATAATTTCTCACTGGTACGTGTGATAATAAAGTAATGCTGACCACAGCCAAGTCACGTGTAGCACTTTTATTGCCCTAATCAAACGCACTATATTCACCATCGTCATCTTCTAGAAGTTTCTACACTCATTTAATTACTCCTAAACGGATATGATTAATCCTAATTCAATTTGTTGTATATATACAAGTATGATATGATACATGTATGATACTAACTGACTACCCGCGGCTGCGCCCGCGTTATATATATTCTTCACTGCGTTTTATTTGTTTTATATGGAACCCTTTTTTTTGTAATAATTTAAGTAAAAATAGTTCTCTTAAATTATATCACTTCTCCGTAAAACTGCATTTAATAGGATTTCGTTCAAATTTGTATGAGTTTTATATTTTTACGCGGAATCCTATTTATTTTTGAAAATTAAAAGTAACCAGATCAACTTCAGCTATCTACCAAAAAAGTACCGTCATAACAAAGTACAATCGGTCCAGCCGTTCCGATACACGATACAAACAGATAGAAAAATTGTATTTTTGATATAGGAATCGTATGTATGTACATTCATATCTATTTAGTAAAAAAAAAAAACAATTTCGACGTTACAAAGAGACACTTCATTTTTATTTATTAGTGTAGAAATGGTCACAATACTTATTAGCATTTTTTATAAATATTATGTAAGTTAGTACTTAACAACAGTTAAGTGATTTGATTAAGACCTTAACCCTTGGGTAACTAATGTAACTATGTCGCCTGAGGCCCGAGGTAAATTCGTTACATGGGACCCCAGTAAAAATTGTCACGTTGTAATTTGATTTTAATAAATCACTAAAGCGTTTGAAAATTTAGTCAAAGCATAGCTAAATGATTTGGCCACAATCTCAACTGATGTTAAATGTCGATGTTTTTTTTTTAATATAATGCACAGCACAGTGACTGCACTGGACCTGATGGTAAGCACAGTACAATCCAAAACAGCGGCGACTGACACTGAACAGAATTCACTGCCAGTCACCGCCGTCATGCTGGCCTGCTTAAATACCTCTTCACGCCTCTTTTGAAGGACCCAATATCATATGAAGGAGGGAACACGCTGACAGGAAGACGGTTCCATAAGTATACGGTCCAAGATAGTAAACATATTAAGCCTAGAAGTAGTGATTCTCAAGTGATGACGCTGGAACACACGTATTTGTGTTTGGAGAGAGATATTAAAACATGGAGGTGGGAGCTACCTAGGCGTACATTATTAGAAAATGCACAACCACAATGCTATGGCTTGCTCACAATATTTCCTTCACTGAAAGCTCAGACTTATTTTTAGAGTTGGGTAGGTGGGCTCGAATCTGTGTCTATTGACGCTTTATCCGACTCCGCCATCATTGTTCCAAATTCTTCGGACCTTTTTTTTTTTTTGACAGAGAGAAATGCATTTACACACTACCCTTACCCATTGTATTAGTGAGACCGGAGTCCCCCAATACAATGGATAAAGGGGCACGGAGGGACGGCTCCGTGCCAGTGTGGGACTCACCCGGGCGAGAGTCGCCCGGAAATACCCACTAAAACCCCCCGGTGCCGTTCGCCGCATTTGGGATGGGGGCGATACGGGATTGCCAGGCATACCACCGCGTCGCCCTCTGCGGCGAACCCACCGGGCCTCGTCCGTGTAATGGCCCAATGGGGACGGAGAGAGGAGAATGCCCCCCCACCACCTCTTTGCCCGCCCCCCCGAAGTGAGGCATGACCTACGGTCAAAAGTCCGGGGGGCAGGATATACTTTCTGCCCCCTATCACTTCCTGCCCCCCATAAAAATATGTTAACCACCCTGGGTTCGAACCTCCGACCTTTCAGTCGTACCGTCAATGAAACACGCGGAATAGTCCACCGGGCTAATCACGCACTAGGGCTAATCACGCACTCAAATTCTTCGGACCTGATCTATTTGCTAGTCGGAACTCTTTTACCTCAACTCTACCTAAGATCTACAGGCGATTGATAATAGACTTATAACATCAAAGTGATCGCAAACCAAGTGGACATGAAAATATATTTGACCACATCACTATGATTTTATCAGTATGATTTCCTTCATCGAAGAATCGGGCTGATTTTAGAATCCGAACTCGGTAATCCATCGATCTTTTATTCTTCATTTATACTAATTTGAGATTCAAATAATTCTCTACATGAACTGTTAATCGAGTACGATTATGATTATGAATCGAATATGATTGAAAGGATAAACAAATACAGGCATTAGAAATATTGATTAGTGATTAAATATTATAAACATTATACTTTAGAATCATTTTATTTAAAGTAACTTAATCATTGCAAATTGCTAATAGTAATTTTTTTACATCTTGTAACGACCCCGTAACTTCCTAAACGTGCAATTGAACAGAATGTAATATTATATTTAGTACATTATTACATTCAGCCACCTATTACATCAATATTTACATTAAGTTTAGCTTATTATCATTATTTATAAGCGATATAGATATAATATAGACAATGACGACAGTAATATTATGATTTATCATTTCTGAACGCAGCCACGCTACGTCGCCGAGGCATACCGTTCTCTTTGAACGTAAACATTGAAAGTGTCTCTCTCATCCGTCTAACGATAAACAACGTAAAAACCTCACAGAGGAATTCGGTGTCCACTTAGAAACGACTTAAGGGTAATTACTCGCCTTGTTTTACAAGTACAACGGCTATTCGATGACTAGATGTCCACAGTTTATAGGTGATATGTTTAACTCCTAGTTTAGGGAATAACAAAAAAATAACGCTTGTGACTAGAAATCGGATTCCTTTTAAGATTTTTCCACATTCTCATAATGTTCTTGTATTCACACTTCCGCTCTTATGTATTGAATTCATAAATATACTCGTAATTTAAAACTAAATTATTTCGTCAATTTAAAAACCGTATACGTGAATATAATGAGGTAGGTAATTTTTTTTTATAACACGAAATAGGCTCAGTGCTTTGATCACAATCTCACCTGATGTTAACTGACGATGTGGTGCAGGATGGTAAATACACTAAGCCTAGAGGTAATGGTTATCAAGTGATGCTGCCGGAACACATTTAATGGTATTTGGCGACAGGTTTTCAAACTTCTTCTTCTTCTTAGTTAATGGCAATCTGTGTGTACACACAATTTGTGCCAATGTCATGTGGGTAAGATTTTCAATCTTGTATCAGCGTTACCAAGCTCCAACAGAACGGTGGCCTATCCTGTTCGAACTTTCCATTGAGCTTTGTCGGCACCTCAGAATGTATGCTACGCGTTGTCTTCTACAATAAACTTAACTTGAACACAATAACTAAACTATTTCACACAAGACGCCACCAAGATTACATGATATAGAGACAAGTACACAAGTTTAATGAATTAAAGAAAACAATTGCTACATGTCAGACTGAGATCCCGCCAAAAAACATTTTCAAACTTGAGGGTGATAGCTACCCAGGCGGCCATCATTAGAAAATGCCCTACCACCACGCTATGGTTTCTTCACGATGTTTTCCTTCAGCGAAAGCTCAGGCCGATTTTAGAGGCGGATAGGTCGGGATCAATCCCTCGTCGATTGACGCGGAATCTGGACGCACTATCCGCTGCGCCATCATCGCTTCATATGTAAATATTATGCAGTAACTTATTAAAACCTTCAATAGAATCAGGATGTACATAATTATATCCTTTTCATTCATTTATATTAATATGTCATATGTATCTTTAGTGACTCAAAAATTAAAGATGCAAAATAAGTAAATTCATAACAAACACAACACCGTAATTTAAAGTAATCTTCCTTGAAACATTACAAGGTCATATATAGTTAATTGTATCTAATTGACTTTCTCAGATCCTCGTGTCTGATAAGATAAATGTAGATATAAACTCGATAAGGATTGCACATTGTTAAAGAATAACAGCAAAAAATGTAACAGAAAAATGCAAACTTCGGAGGTGATTTTTTATTAAACTAGTTAACTTGTTAAAGAGACTAGACGACATGAATATTCCATATTATTATTCTATACTGTGTAAAAATCGTATTTTATTCATAGAATAACGATACAAATAACAAAACAATATCACACACATTTTACGTTCTAATTCAATTTTCCGTTATTATTTTATAACTAGCTACGTGTGTAATAACGCGGCTGCGCCCGCGTTTCATATATTCTTCACAGCGTTTTAAGTTTTTTTATACAGAACCCTCATTTTTTAATACTAAGATAAAATAAAAATATGTCTCATAAATTCCTTCCTTCCGGATATTACCAGGAACAAACAGATAAACAGACAAAAATTTTAAAAAATATGTTTTTTGTATAGGTATCGTATATACATTCATACCTATTTAGTAAAAAAAAATAATGTTGACATTACAAACAGACACTCCACTTTTATTTATTAGTATATAAATATATGTTATGTTACAGATTGGGGTTTATATTTCTGTACAAAAAATGTCATATTACTTCAATCTAGAAATAAACAAATGAAATGTACCATTCGAAATGAGTTTAAATTCGGTTAAAAAATCAGAACACGTGTATATAAGTCAGTATAGCCAAAGAGTGTATCTTATAAATGGATTGTTTATATTAAATTTGGTCGATCGAGATTTACAATTCTTCCTTATTTAAATAATTGAACCAATGAACTATTATGAAAATAATTGTTATTTTCAAAGGTTAAGTTTTGCTGCACTCAGGAAATTTAGTTACGTACAATATTTACATACACACACACATAATATCACCCCTCTTGTTGATAAGGGTAGGCAGAGAATACATCCTTCCGCCGGCTACGAATATGATACACGTCTTTAATTTTCACGCAATATTTAGTTACAACTAACAAGTTTATATTTTAGCACCTTCATAGTTCATGTATTGTTTAAAATAGATACATATTATTTTTTTTATATTAACACAACGTCTATCTGTCAGTCCGTTAGTTGGCTTATAAATCGATGTACATAGTTCTCTTTTTAAATTGTATACAATTAGATTTTAATATAAATTTTGTTACGTTAACGGTTAATTAGTATATAGAGTAAGTAATCAGAATAATAGGTAAAAAATCATTCACAAAAACCATCATTATCTTGTTCCTTCTTATATTCTATAAAAAAAAAACAACGTTATCCGTCTGTTGTTTTATTAATATACGCAAGTGGAGCCACAGGCCAATAGGTAGTTTACAATAAATCTATATTATATTATCGTAATGTACTTGATTCGGCGAAAGTATGAGTCGACCAACCAAGAATAGTAATTAAAATTTTAAATTTTATCAGTACATCTGTCTTCAAAAATTTTTTTTAATTATTTAAATACGCAACCGCATCTCAGTTATGTTCTAAGCTTAATAAGGACAATGACCCGATAGACACATGTCGCATTTCCGGGAATCATTACCCAACACGAATAAAAAATGTCATCTCCTGATCTGTAGGATACTTTATCTTTATGTAGTACTAGCTGGTGCCCGCGACTCCCCCCCCCCCATTTCATATATTCCTTACTGCGTACCTAAAAAAACAAATCAATGAAGAAAATAAGAGAGTCTTTTGTTTTTATTAGCGGAAAAAAGTATATAACAGTAATTCGAAAAAAAAGCGAGATAGGACCGATGGAATCCAAAAAATGAATAGCCATCTACGAAAAGTCCGCGTCAAATGGTAGGCCCATCCCGATATATTCAATAGTTTAGAGGTGATGGTGAGTCAAAGGGAACCCATTGTCCTTTTATATATATGGATTTATAAAACTGCTATTTATGAAATCGATTCGTGAAGATTTTTTTTATTTTCACCTATAGACTTAAACGTTTACGTTATATAAAGTTTATCTGTCCGTCCGCCTGTGCGTTATTTGGTTTATAACAAGAGAACCACTGAACAGATTCACTTGATTTTTCAATTCATAGATATATTACATGGTTAGGTTTTAGTATGTTGCTATGTCTAGCACTGGACGTCTTTCGGTTGAATGGATGGATGGACGGACGGAAATATTAAAAATAGCTACATAGATAAATAATCAGAATAACAGAATAAAAAACTTCACAAAAATAATCACTGTCATGTTCCTACCTTACATCATATAAAAGGAAACCTCTCTCTGTCTCCGTCCGTCCGTTAGTTGGCTTATAACTCGAGAACCAGTTAACCGATTTACACGATTTAAATCAGAGGTAAGTATAAGATCTGGCCAGGTTTAGGTATACATCGCTGCAGGGGGCGACGCGGTGCTTGCGAAAGCCACCCCGTGTCGCCCCCACCCCAAATGCAGCGGACGGCCCCGGGGGGTTTTAGTGGGTATTTCCGGGCGACTCTCGCCCGGGTGAGTCCCACACTGGCACGGAACTCGTCACTCCGTGCCCCCTTATCTATTGTATTTGGGGGACTCTGATCCTTCAAATACAATAGATAAGGGTAGTGCGTAAATGCATTTCCCCCCGTCAAAAAAAAAAAAAAAAAAGGTTTAGGTATACATTATATTACATACTATAAGAAAAAATTATAAAGAAAGTAGAATAGATTGGAGACGAAACAAAATGGAACCTCATGTGAACGAAGTCTCGGCCATATAACTAGTCTGTAATAGAGCATACAAAGCACTTACGATCTTAACCCGACGATGACGCGACGTTTCGACCTGTTGGCCACACGGCCTATGTATGCAATCAGGTCGGAACGTCTGGACAAAAAACTGTTTACGCGTACCACAGTCCGATATCATTAATGATGTGTAATCACTATTTATTTATATTGAAATTTCTTATTCACATTCGACGGAAAATCTTAAAATTGTTCGTAAAATCTTAAAAGGCAAATATACGGTTCAAGACATTTTTCTTATCTGTTTCAATAGCAGACCCACGTAAAGTATATTGAAACCAGGGGATGGGCAGCAGCATCCTTTGAGTACCAAAAACACCTACTGCGATCGCCAGCCTGCCTGCCAAGCGTGGCGATTGTAACAATGTACCCCCCTTTTGGGGGAGAACTGTATCCAGCAGTAGACTCATTCGGTTGAATCAATCAATCAATACCCAATAATTAAAAATTGTGAGCGTAATAAAGGGCTGAGCAAATTTTAGCTAAGCAAAATTTGCTTATTATTGACCTTGTCAGCAGTAATGAGCGAAGCTCTTAATCCCGTCCTCTATAAGCATAAGCATTAACATAATTTTGAAGAAAATAAAACAAAGTTAATAGAATAAACATTGCTCACGTAATCACTATTCAGACGCTCCTTGTCTAACACGTCAAAATAAGCAATGCATTAATTGACACCACCGCTTTCGCCTGCCCCAACCCCGTTGATGCTTGCGGAATATATTTGAAAAGCCTTTAGTTTAGTTTGTAATATGATAGAGTAACCTTCTCTTTTTTATACTGTATAGGCTCATCGTATTAACCACAATCTCATCTGTTGTTAAGTGACGATGTGGTCCAGGATAGTAAACACACTAAGCCCTGAGGATCAGGCTCAGAAATGATACTTGCGTGATTCTGTTTATTTATTGATTTTCGTCTTTTTTTGCTTAATATGCTATTGGTGAATTTAGTGTTTTCGTTTTTCAAAGTTTAGAAGCTGTTTATTTGTTTTTTTTTTCTTTTGACTAATATTAATACTAATAATAGGATTGAAACCGGCAAAGTAAAGTGCTTAAAATTCGAATTTTGTTGAGATCAAATTTTTTAACTTACGTGTATTTAGTTTATTGGTGAAGTTTGATATTAAAGTTATGTATAAATTTAATAGTTCCGCTCGTGTATAATCTGTCCATTCTTAAAAAAAAAATCATTACATACAATTGACATACTGTTTTAAATATTCAGTGGTTTATAGTCCATTGGTATTTTTTTTAACTTATTAGAAAATGAATGATATAAATCAGTTTTGTAATTTTCGATTTGTGAGAAAATAGACGGATAGACAGTCGTTGCCTTTCATATAAAGTAAGGAAATAAACGAAAATTGAGATTTTTATGAAAAGCGGCTCATAATCAAACATACGACCCCACTCAATAATCGTGAATGATTTACTATTGTCCGCCATATTGGCAAGAATCCAATTTTCTAAACTGGTAACAAGTCCAAAACAAATTTGCCAAGGCCCACAAGGAACTGTTGCAATGCAAGTAATTGATGAAATCTGTTTATTTAGTAGCAAATTTATGAATATTATTTAAAAAAAAAAAATATTATGTGTAAAAAAACAATACTACAACATACCTAATATTAGGTATCTTAATATGTTTTTAATTGTTTACACTATTCTGGTTTCTGTTAGTGGTCATTTTAAATTTACTAAATAATTATTAGTTACAATTGATAGAATAATTGACTTTATAGACTTTTTCTACTAATAAAGCGATATATCATAGATTATTTGGCGCGAAAAGAATTCTATTGGTAATTTATGTTTTTAGCAAATATTTTGTAAATATTGTAACACAAAATATTTCTTTTTAAATAAATGACTAATGTAGGATTAATATGTCGTTCTTGAAAAAGTTAACTTGCAAGTAGGAAATGACTTACCATGCTATAAAAGTGTCCGTGATTTGTTAGTACGAATATGTTCGACGTTCACTTATTTTGGATTTAGGCGAATCATTAATATTTTTTTTATAACTTGCAAAAGCAAGAGTTGTTATGCGCGCTTTCTAGATCGCGTTCGAGTTTGAACTGACAGATGCACGGCGTGCATCGGCTGGTGCAATGTATACACACAATAAACGAACGAATAAAACTCTTGTTTACATACCTCAAAGTCCTAATTGCATCGAACGATTAAATGCATCAGATTTTCCATTTCTACGTGCAGTAAGATTAAATTGAAATTTAGACTTTAATGTTACAAGCTTAGCGGAAAGGGAAAAACACGTGCTTTACATAAATAAAATTTAAATAGTTTTTATATTTTCATTTAGTTTACTTTGTATATTCTTTAAATTGTATGCGTAAAATTTATAGATGTGATAAGAATGTTACCCAATGCTAATTAATGGTGTCAAAGACACGTAGTCGAAATTTTAATATTTTCAGTTGTAATTTATATTACCTTCAGAATAAATGTATTTCGGTACAATATTGTTTGTCATCGGCTGTGTTAAGCCCGTAATTAAATTCCTAAAATGACGGACTTGAACAACTATTTAAAGTCGTCGTAAACAATGCACTGAAATGTGAACAATTTAGCGATTGTAAGTATAAATTTTATGTATTTCTTGATTCATACATGTGGTGGTTGGTATCTTACGCGATTTTCTTTAAAGTTATAATTTCTTAAAATAAAGCACGTCTTTCGTTATCGGTTCGTCGTCACACCTATGCCATAGAGATTACTCTAGCGAACTTTTTAAGTTATTATAGGCAAAGTATATCCTTTCATACATCCTACATGCATTTTTGTTATGCCTACATGTCTAATACGAATATATAGTTATTTCGCTATGTTATATTTTATATGTCAATATTTTTTTTATACCAAATAATATATATCTACCACCGCCATGCCTGTATGTTTTGAATTATTAAATAAATTAGTTATTGTATTTAGAAACTAGGTGCCTATGAAAATGAAAAAGATGCTCGATTTTTATCGTTATTTTCAGACGTATGTCAAACAAATGTGATATATATAAAAAAAAAATCCTACGTAGAGGCATAGCCTTTCTTATTCTATAACTGAAAGAAAATTAAAAATCGGTCTAGATTTGGAGGAAGAAACAGAGCACTACGAAGTGATATTTTCCTCTATTTTGCATAGGTAAAATTAGCCCGAGCTGCAGTTGTCCCTTTCGTGTTTTATGACTCTTTCTTTAGGGCGGAACACGATAGCAATAGATTTCTAAAATACCTACTTTTCCCATTTGTCGCCGACCGCATAACCTTTTAACGGAAAATAATGACTTTGATAAGATAAAATATTTTAGACACTGTTGTGATTTTTGTGGGGATCTCTTAATTAAAATATAATCTATGTAAGTTTGTTATAGTTGGCTTTCTATAGGTGAAAGATTTTTTTAAATCGATTTTAGTAGGCTTTCGGTGAAGGATAACATCGTAAGGAAACCATAGCACAGTGGTATGGCATTTCCTATAATGTCCGCCTAACTAGAATCCTCAAGTTTGTAAGCCTGTCACCAAATACCAATAGGTGTGTTCCGGTAGCATCAATTGAGAACCAGTACCTCTAGGCTAAGTGTGTTTACCATCCTGGACCACATCTTTATTTTACATCAGGTGCGATTGTGGTCAAAGCGCTAATCTAAGCCTATATCGTGTAATATATATATGTATATATATAGTCTTATTTAATACCAAATGTCTTACTAATATTAACGTCTAATACAACATACGTTTTTAATTAATTAATACCGCATATGTCCTAGATGCAAACAAGAGTTGTGTTCGTCCATTTGTATCGCGGTATTGATTACGCGCGGTCAGATAGATGACCCATCGGATCGTATGTCCTAGTATAAAGCGGTGACTGTCGCATTCTCTCCAACTGTGACAGTCTAGTGCTCGGCTTCTGAATTTCAACAAGTTTTACATTGATATAATTATTTCGCGGCGCGATTTGTTGTGCTGCGCTATAGAATAATTGTAATTGTATGCAAGGATTTTTCTTATTTAGGGCCTTATGTTTTTTATATTATGCGTGCAAATGAAGAAGCAATGATGGCTCATTTGGTAGTGCAGGTCAAACCTATTCAATTCTCTAATTAACCTGCGCTTTCGATGAATAAAATCATCGTGAGGAAACCATAACGTATTTTCTAATAATAGCCGCTTGAATAGCTACTATCCTTAAGTTTGAAAACCTGTCGCTTAGCACCGATATGTGTGTTCCGGCGCTATCAGTTGAGAGTCACTACCTAAGGCTTAAAGATTTTTTGTCATACGGATTAGACTCAGGGCTTTGACCACAATCTCACCTTATGCTAAGTGATGATGTGATCCAGGTCGGTAAGCACACTAAGCTTTGAGGTAGTGTTTCTCAAGTGATTCTGCCGGAACACACCTATTGGTATAAGCCGACAGGTTTTCAAATTTGAGCGTGGTAGCTAAACCAGGCGGCCATCATTAGAAAATGCCCTACCACCCAATGCTATGGTTTCTTCACGATGTTTTCCTTCACCGAAAGCTCAGGCCGATTTTAGAGTCGGATAGGTGGGGATCGAACCCGCATCGATTGACGCGGAATCCGGCCGCACTACGCGCTGCACCATCATCGCTGTTTAACATACTAGACGACCTCGTCACTTAACGTCAGGTGCTGGCAAAGATGTGCCATGTTTTGTTATAAAACACAAGTAGATGTGGTGTCTATAATTATTAAATATATGTTAATTGTGCACTCAACTACGTTTGTGATACATTGCATGTTTTGTAAAATGACGTTTTTGATACTGGCAACTTCGATGTATGTAAGCATACATTTTATTAATTTTACTGCAATGTGCAAAACTTTTGTGTAATTTTATTCTATTTAATTATACACCTATATTGGAATTCGTAAGATAAAAATAAACTGATAGGCATACAATACTATCTATGTTAGAACAATCGAAATTTACTCCGATAGATTCCTTGACCATGCCCCTGATATGTGTTTATATATTTCCTTTTACTACTCATTTAGTATACTTATAAGCAGTTCCAACGGATTCGCATTTCTATTATTTATATTTAATCATTGCAATATATCTTTAAAATATCCAATAATTTATTTAGATTATAAACGCAATTCATGTTATAACGTTTTGATATATATATTCAGCATTTAATGCTATTGTAGAAACACGCAATATCCTTGGAAATAATAAAAAATCAGTTGAAATCCCTATCGGTTTGCGGTCAGAGACCGTCACGCCTCGTGAGCGACAACAATGTTCAACAAGGGAATGTAGTCCTGGTTACTTTTTATATACATCTAGTTATGCGAATGTCGTGTGCATGTAATTACGGTGCATAATGCTCTTATATAAGAACATCGAGAGGTACATTTGACACAGTGAAATCTAGTACCCTCCGACTAAAGAGTATATAGCAACTACTCTTCCCACTCCCTCTCTGCAGCCTCCTTCTGTAGCGTGACTTGCTAGGTCCGCCAGGTCCTCACTCCACCTCTCAAATGCTGCCTCCTTAGCCCTCTGCCTTTCCAGGATAACCTTCGAGCAGTCGAAGTGGAGCCCACCACCAACCCTCCTCTTCGTTGTAAACCGGTACACGCCACGTTAGGGAGGAGCTGGCCCAGCTTTGCCGCAGACCATGAACTCGAACCGCCATCGTCCGTCCAAGATCAGGCCCAGATACTTCATCTTCATGCGAGTTCCAGAGGGTGGTCCATGCCGAGGCCCGTGAAACAACATGACCTCGGTCTTCTACACTGCAATCCTGAGCTCTAACATCTCGATGCGCCTGACCACTAGAAACACTCCCTCTATGGCCAGGCGCTCCACCTACCCCACTCCTCCCCTTAGGAACTGATCAATGACATGACAATGATTAAAATCGCATATTGAAACTGGCCGTTAAACTAAAATATTGAAATCGAATTTACGTCCCTCAACACGAAATCCAACCACACTACCGATCAGCTATTAACGCTTCATTAGGAATTACCATTCTATACTGGCTCTTCATCTGTTTATAACTGGGAAATCTCTTTTCGAGAGAATCGGTATCGGAACATACATTGTGCCTGACTTCAAAGTATCATCTGTTCAGCAATAGTTTTTTTAGTTGAGAATGGTAGTTGACTAAGTGGGAATTAAAAAATATCATACCACCATGAATCATGATGTTTTTCTATATTGCATTAATTCCTCAGGGTCATTATAGGATAATATTCGCATTCTTAGAACGCTGACAAAGATGGACAATATCATGTAGATGAAGCTATTGGTAATGTTAATAAGAAATATACGTATTTAGAATAATGCTCAATAGTAAATCTCAGAACTTCTTACACTGAGATAAATGGTAAGCAAACATTCATTTCATTGATATTAAAAAGTATATTCCTGTGCAATTCTATAGGCGATATTGGACGGTGCAAACTGATTTCAATATTTTATTTGTACACGCGGACTGAATAGTGTTTACGTAAGCAATATTTATTATATTAATCCTAATTTTTTTTTATTAAAAATCATGCCAACGCTTATGGTACATAATCATGGATGGGAGGGAGGAGTAAAGTTTTTCTTACTTGCTGAAATGGTGGGTCAAATATGAACGAAATTTTGCTTAGGTAATATTTGAATTGCCTTTAATAACAAACAAAAAAACCCCGCATTTTTATATTAACAAACGAGTAAAGTCACACATATACAGTATATTTTGTAATTATAAAAAAAAAAAAAGAACTAATTAATCATTAGGTATTTCAGTAGTGAAATGCAGCAGCCGTGTCGCATGCGATAACAGTGCATTGACTCCACGTCGGAGAGGTCACGAGCGCTGTGATAATTTTATTATTTTACTTTGTTTCGAATAAATGAGTTGTACCTTTACATCACTAATTATTGCTAAATAAAGAATAAAACCTATCCATCTCGACATTTTTTTAAAACAAAATCCCATTCCGCGTCTGTATCTGTTAACTATCAGCTGAATTGTTTTCGATGCGGTTTTCAAGACACCTCGCTGTCGAATTAGTAGTCACTAAGTTAGTAAATAATATTTTTACTTTTGTTTCTTTTACACTTCAAAGAAGCTAAATATATCCGTTTTGTACGTTTTGCAGCGAGTGCCTTCAGCACTCGTCCCCAAAGTTACGGTGAAGCTGTAAAGGCCCTTCCGGTCAACAGCATTTGCTAGGTTAGATAAAAATAAAATCCGTTTTGATTATTATTCTCGAAATATAAATATAAAATTCTTGTAACGAATTTTGCAAACGTTAGTTTTTTGTTATTGTCGTCGATTCTCGTACCATTACATATTTAAATAATTACATAAATTCATGTTCAATCACATGTTTGAGCAAACCCCACATGCCGCACGCACTAAACTACGCGCTTGACCCGAATTTATTTATTATTACTAGTTGTGTGCCTGCGGCTGCGCCCGCGTTTCATAAATTCATCACTGTTTTTTTAATTTGTTTATACGGAACCGTAATTATTTTCGAAAATTAAACATACCTTTAATTACGAGGAGTAACTTCGGCTATCTACCAAAAAAGTCCCGTCAAAATCCGTCCAGTCGTTCCGGAGATTACCAGGAATAAACAAACAGGCAAAAATTTTAAAAATTGTATTTTTGGGATAGTTATCGTATATATATTCATATCTATTTAGTAAAAAAAATATATATTTTGACATTACAAACAGACACTTAAATTTTTATTTATTAGTATAGATGAACCGATGTCATTTTAAAATGTGAAAACCGTAATAATATTCCTTGTATAAAACTCTGGGAAACATGGTCGTGTGTTAACCACATGTTTTTGCTTAGGTGACGTTTTCTTTCATTTGCAACGCGTAAATATTACAGTTAATTCATTTGTTAGCGTCAAAGTATCTTTAAAGAGTGATTGTAAATACTGGCTCCATGTGAAGACCCTGACCACTGTACTCTTGTGAAAAACCCTTGATAGAGGCACGTATATGTGCGTCGTGCTCCGGGATCAGCAAACATATAACCAGAAGCGATGATGGCGCAGTGGATAGTGCAGCCGGATTCCGCGTCAATGGAGTCGGTTTCGAGTCCACCTACCCAGCTCTAAAATCAGTCTGAGCTTTCGGTGAAGGAAAACATCGTGTGAAAACCATAGCATGGTGGTAGGGCATTTTCTAATAATGCCCACCTGGGTAGCTACCACCCTCAAGTTTGAAAAACCTGTCGCCAAATACCAATAGGTGTGTGTCCCGGTAGGATCACTTGAAAATGTGATTTACCACACACCGGAAGACGTAACGTGGGTAAACAAGGTGGACCGACGACCTGGTGGAGGTCACAGGAATCCGCTGGATGCGGGTGGCGCAAGACTGGTCTTCGTGGAGATCTTTGGGGGAGACCTATGTCCAGCAGTGGACGTTTTTCGATGGACGGATATCATATTATAGGTCAAAACTTAGTGTAGGATAAAATTACAGTACTTATAAGTTATTTTTTATTTGCATTTAATTTTGTTTTTATTTAATTTTATTTATTGCATGTTCAATAAAACATAACCATCACATCCGTATTGTCGACATTTAAATAAATATGAATAAGACACTTGTAGGATATAAAGGAAAATACATGTTCGCTCTGATTTTAAACCCCGGCACGCATCACCCGTTCCTTTGAGGGATTACGCTTGTTTGTATCACACACAAAAGTTGGTAGTGACACCGTTCATTACTTCATTAATAATAACAAAGTACTGTTGGGGCATTGGCCTAAAGAGGTCTCTCCATTCTGGACATCAAACGGGCCGCTTCAAAAGACGTGTTCCAAATAGATCATCGTGAGAGAATTCCTGTTTACCCCTACGTGGGTAGATATAATGTAACCTTAATATAAGGTACTGTTACGCCATAGTATACGTTTATAGCTAAGCTGGTTGTACGTCACTTTTCACTACCAAATATGGATGTTTTATTACGCACTTAAGGAGCATTATTATATATTGTATGATACAGGTTCCTGCCACAGTTGCCTTAACAAATGACGGGTATGTTTAACGCTAAGATACTCCTTAAACTAAGATTATTTATTTATTATTCACTAGTTGGTGCATACGGCAACGCTCGTGTGTCGTAATTTCTGTAAAATAATTCTAATAATGACCGCCTGGGTAGCTACCGCCTTGAAGTTTATAAACCTGTAACCAAATACGAATAGGTGTGTATCAGCAGCATCACTTGAGAACCAGTACCTCTAGGTTTAGTGTGTTTACCATTCTGGACCACATCATCACTTGAAATCACATGATATTTTGGTAAAAAAACACTCTTTTTTTCCTTGCGTAAATATGTATTGAATTTATGTATTATTGAAAATGCAGTGTTTTAGTTAAAATATTCCAAGTGCATATATATGCTAATAGTAATGTTATGACTAATTGAATATATCCACAATTTAAAGAAAGAAATATACAGATTAATTTAGTTGCTCTGTAGTTTTAAGCCAATTAGAATATCGACATTCAGACCACAATTTAACGTAAGAAAGGATAATAGTAATTTTTAGGACAATTTTATTTTCTTTCATTGATAACTTTTTGTACATAATATTGAACGTAACAAATGTAAACCAGGCAATAATATCTACGATATAAAAAAGGAATCATGTAAATCGGTTCATTGATTATCGGGTTATAAGTCAACTAACGTACAGACGTTGCCTTTTATATATAAGCTAAGGATTATAAATTCTTACGTAATTCTTTTGATAAATAATGACCGATGATCGATAATTAATAATCTATTGATGACATTTTATGTGACGTGCTTCTAAGGTATTGTATTTTGTATAAATCTGCATAAATTCTGTCTTTCTGAGCTATAAGTTATAAATTCTAGAATCGTTTCAGTGAATGTAATACAACGTTAATAATAATATTAATAAAGAACGTACACGAACGTTCAAAATTCTATAACGATAATTTGAACAATTTATTTCGTATCAACAGGAGTCGTCGTTTTAAATGGTCTTATGATATTTCCACCTGTTAATTATTATAGTAATTAGGATCCGTGCCGCTTCGAACCGATTTATTCTGATTCAATCTGATGCATTTATAATTTATGGCACTGAATTGATATAATGTAAGTCAGAAGCCTCGGTTAAAACTCATAATTTAAATGAACTAATTTTCCCTTTTATGTGTATCACTGCCCTAAGACAACTAGTAGGCAAAGCATGGTAATTTTAAATTTTAAAATAGTAACACATGTATGTCTTTACCACATATCCTGCATGAACTGCGATGGAAAATATGTCACAGAGCCATATTATCAGTTTAGTATAAAAACAAAAGAATTCCTATAATTTAAACTTTTATGAAAAAAAAAAAACAAACAGTACATTTGTAAATAAATATAAGCAAAATCACATAAAATGTATATACAGTTCTTATGATGTAAGATAAAAAGGAAACATTTAAAAGAAATAAAATTAAGGCAAAGTGACTGTACTGAACATGATGGTAACCCCAGTAAAAAAAAAGTTACCATTATGGGGCCCAATGTTTTAGGAGGGTGGAAACGCGCTGGCTGGAAGACCTTACCACACATTGACGACACGGTAAATATAATATATTGCCAATTTCTTCGTTCATGACTTGTGTTTGTAGTTACCGTAACGTTGCGCTGGTTTTGGGATGGCAAGGACCGTGTGCGAAAATTAACTTATCAATATGCTTTTTATTAATATGATGACTCATAACAATTTTAATTATTCTAAGGACTTACTTCTTGTTTATAACCATGATTTATAGTTAAAAATTAACAGATTATAAATAATGTCTACAAACAACAAAAATTGAATTGAAATGAAAATTTTGAGATTTTTGGTATATTACTACGTATTATTGTATCATAGTGATTCCTAAATATAATTTATTACTAGGTATTTATAATTAAAATCAATACAAAATACTAATTAATTCTAAATTCATATAAATATCATAGGAATATTATTTTCTAGCGTGTCTTTGTTATATAATTTTGTAATTTATATTATCAAAACAAATTTTATTTATACAAATTAATATAAGTTTCAGTCAATATCGTGATTTAAATTTAAAATATAAATAAATGGATGACGGAGAATGTTGAATCCTAAGCTCTACATCAGGGATTCCCAAAATGGTCGATTAAGGTAGTTTAAAAAAAAGCGGCCCACAAATCGACCTCTATTAATTTAACACAAATTCTTATTTTAATCTTTCAAGATACTGTACTGTCCGCTTGGTAAAATTGACACAATAGAATGGTATATACAATCTTATTGGTGTAATCCGAAAAATAAAAAGGAAACATTTTCATGAATAAAACGATACATATATACGGTGAGATAGGTCCAGGTGCAAAAAAAGACGTTAATATGCATAATAGGTTCCTGAGAAAGTTCCTGTCTGATAAACGTTTATTGACCAAGTTTCCGGTTACTGCAGCTGCATAGAAACAAAACACGAAATCATTAATCCAAACGCGCATCTATAGAAATAATCAAATGAACCGTCCTAATGAATCCATATTGTTTTTAATAAACACGGGGGCAATAACCTCTAAGCCCACGTGTGGACACACGTGTGAGGGTCCCTTTGTCCGTATCGTCCGATCTTTTCTTAAAGTTTCTAAGCTCCAAATTTTGTGAGGAGGGATTCTAAATTATATGGAATACAGAAAGATATAGAGTCGCTTAGTAAATTACAGATCTACTTTTGTATTGAATTGTAACAAAGTAAAATATTTTCTTTCATATACTGTGGAAATCTTTTTGGTGACTTGATGGTAAATCTTAGTAGGGATTTGTCAGAAAAAAAAACTTGAAACGTATATACGCGCTAAAAAAAAAATATGTCACTTTTATTAGATTTACATATGTTATAAAATACAATGCTCCAAGCTTTAAAGAGATTTTAATTTACGCAGTTAATACACTTCTGTTTAGGTTTCAAGAGTTTAATTGTATTATTTAAACAGAAATCACATTCATATTTAATCGGACCTACTCTAGATATTTCATTAGTCAACTTCCCAAGTTGTGTAACCCCTTTTCTTCAGTCGAAAACTTGCACTTGTTAAACTATACAATACGACCCTCTCTCTTTCTCAATGCATTCATTCGACTGTGACATTAACTCTTTGTGTCAGATATGAATAAAAAAAATGGGCAATGGTCTTCCTCATATGTTCCAGTTACAAAGGAAGTACACACTATGATTCGGGCGGAACGAGTATTCTTACAAACATAATGAATATTTTAAAAACTTATGTCCAATATATCAACTCATCTATCCATTCAACCGAAAGAGGTCCACTGCTGGACATAGATGTCACCCAAAGATCTCCACGACGACTGGTCTTGCGACACCCGCATCCATCGGATTCCCGCGACCTTCACCAGGTCGTCGGTGCACATTGTGGGGGGTCTACGCACACTGCGTCTTCCAGTACGCAGCAGCCTTTTAATAACCCGTTGGCCCCATCGGTTTGGCAATTCTTCGGGCAATGTTACTATGGTTCTTCTGCGGATCTCCTCATTTCTAATTCGATCGCGCAGAGAAACTCCGAGCATAACCCTCTCTATTGCCCTTTGGGTAACTTTGAGCTTTATAATTAGGCCAATTGTGAGCGATCACGTCTCAGTGCCATAAGTCATCACTATTCCATAAATAGGTAAATAGTTTTTTTGTTTGTTATGGATACACTCAAAAAATACTAAAGCAATTTAAAAAACTATTTAACCTGTAGAAATCTACATTATCACCGAGTAACAGACTATTTTTTTAATTATCTAGAGATTTCTATGCGATATCCTTGCAAAGCAGGGATAGGAAGAGTGTTGGTAGATCATAAAATTTTACATCTTTCAAATTGTAAAACAAAAAATCAAATATATCCAAGCAGCTATGGAAAGGAGCATGTTGAAACTACATAAAGTGAACTTATCAGAACAAAACACAAAAATAGACCATAAAAATATAAAAATAGACCATAAAAAAACACACGATTAAAAGCTCCACAGGCAACAAGAAATGTAGGTAGTAGGTACAACTATAAAACGGTGGGCTGATCAGATAACATGGGAGATGATGAAGGAGACCTTTATCCGAAGTATGGACCATATGAATGGGCAAAAACAAAACAGTTCAGTACCTTATCTCTCTTGTTTATGATTTCCTTCTTTTTGTTAAGTAGCAATTGACAAGTTTAGTGTTATTAATTTTTTTTTAATCTAGACAGCCATGGAGACTGCTCTACTGAGAATCACTCAACCACCATAAAGCAGTTTTCACTTAAACAATTGTAAACAGTTTTATTACTCAAAATTACAAGAATGGTTACGAATTAATTTCGAATTTATGATATAACTATATAATAATACTATTTTCATGTTACCAATATTTCTTCATCATCATATACTCTTAACAGTTCACCGCTAGCATAGTTCTCTCCCAGCTCTCCAAGATCACTGTACGCAAGCTTCAGCTTTCTTTATCCACTCTTTATCATGTCATTATCTTTATCATGAGAGGGCCCAACCCTAAATTTACGAATACACTATGATCTTTAAAAACTCTTACATTCCAACGGTTCTCAAGTTCTTTGACAAATCGGTGGTCTACCACTGATTCATTATCGATTTTATCATCGCTCAGACATATTTCCCTTTCCATAGCTCAATGAGCGACTGTAACTTGTGGCTTCACTATAAGTGCCCACTTTTCAACACCGACTTTTAGAGAAAAATCTACTTTTAGTTGAAAGTAGAAATAATCTGTTACAATTATAATAATTTTATTATACGTAATTAAATCCACAGCGCTATTTCTGGAGCTCGACCGATATGAGTATATGTCATCTCTGACGAATCACACAACAAATTCATATCCGCTTTCATGGCAACGCATAATCAATCAAAAATTTAGTGCATAAATACATATGAATAAAAATAACAAAAGAGCAACGTGGGGTTTTTTTATTTAGAATCTGACAACATTTTCGCTGATTGGCGCAGGTGGATATATTGTTTATGATTTCCCCACGCAAAAAAGGCATCTTCAAGAACATTTAGTACGTAATCTATCCGTAAAATGATCCATCTATAATCTATAATTTAGATTAAATGGATCTAATTAACTATCGTTTTAATATTCGAATTTGTCTAACATAATTACTAAATTTCATATTACACTAATCACGTACAATATTATCGTCGACTATTTGGAGGGTCGTGTTCGGGAAGTGTATAATCGATTCACGTTTGTAGAAATTAAACATATTTCTTTATTAAGCATAGAACATCGGTTTATTATAGTTTGGTTACGACTTTGCGTATTTTGTAAAGGAAAGGTCGATCCCTTTGCAATCAGTTGTTCAGCGTAACTGATTGTTTTTATGTTGGATGCATTTAATTGTTTTATATTTCATATGTTTTTTTTAAATAAAAGGATAAATAATTGTGAAGTATTTCTAACCTAATTTAGATTATTTAATAACGAAAGTCTGATTTAGTTAAAGGATAACGATTATAAAAGATGTGATAATGTTAGTAATAATACCTTATTCATTGATTGAAGAGATTATGACGCAGTGGAAAAAACAGAGGAATCTCTTGAGATTGTAAACATCAATATCCTTTGCTTATTTTTGATGACACGGGAAAGGAGGGGTTCGAATTATAATTACGTAAGCAATATTTATTTATTTATTCTCATTTTTTTAAACTATGTCAATGTTTACGTAAATATGGGGGCAGAGGGTATAAGATCTTTGCCTACTAACTAGGGGTGGCGGTCAAAATGTCCAAATTTTTGCTTACGGAAACCTGGCACGGCCGCTTATGATAGAAATTCATATAGTCTCTTACCCAAAACGAATTAAGATAAGGCTATTAGGCGCTGTCGGAATAATTTGGACGTGAAATAAATATCAAGCATTTGTGCTCAGCCAAAATAAACCTCCTTCCCAAAAAACCCAATTTATACCCTTTCCATTTGTGAAGTTAGCAACGTATCTTTTTTATAACAAAAAATTTAATTAATTATGACATTTTACAATAGTTGTAAACCTGATACATTGCTAATAGCTAATATCAGATATGTTGCACGAAATATAAGAATAGAGCTGGCTTTAGCTATAGTACAAGGTGTGCAGCGCACCCGGGCGCAGATCTTTAGGGGGCGCCAAGCGCCGCTCGCTACTCCTACAAATATCTCAAAGAGCGCCAGGATATTGCTGGTACTACAAGGTGCTACAAGGGCTAGAACCGCTGTTGTATAAAAATATTATTATCTGCATTAAATTAAAAAGAACACACAAAAACGAAAAATTAATTAAGATTCTGCCTAGAGTTTACATTACAAACCTTCATGTTAACGTTTGTCTAAGATCTTATATGATTTTAATGATGTTATTTAAAAACATAATAGATATAAATTTTGTAATATAATATCACATAATGCAATGACTATATAATGTTACGAGTTACACGAAACACATTATCTCATTATGCAATAGTATAATTGAACTCTTCCGTGGTGATATACTATGTCAAAGACCCGATAAAAAAATAATTGTATTCATCATTTATGTAATTTTTATAACGTTTATACTTATTTGATTGCGTTTGAAACGTTCAAAGAATATCGTAAATTTTTTAAGCGTTTAAAAGTTTTGGTCAAGTCAAGATAACATTCATCTTATAATATGTGTAATTTAATCGTTTTTAAAGAACATATACACTTATATATAATACAATTATACTTACTTACTAGCTGAGCCCGCGACTTCGCTCGTGTGGTATTCAGACAATCACATTCTTTCTAATAGGTATATTCTCCTTGTAGATGCAATCTATCTCTACCGATATATTCTTATCGCTATCTATGTCTCGTCCCGTCTCCTCTTTGAATATTTATTGATAATGTTATTATGCATACACTTCTTTATTACGGTTTTTTTTTCAAATAAACGCTATTCATACATTGTCTAAATACATAGATGTTACTATAAAGTATAAAGTACTACCATACCAAATTTCGTCGAAATCGGTTCAGTAGTTTTTGCGTGATTGGCGAACAAATTAATAAACAGATAGTCAAAAAATTTAAAACTATCGTAATGTGTTCTGTAGTGGTTTCTGAAGCCCCGCATAGTATTTCTTAAATATCTTCAATGTACAGATTTCGTCTCGATAGCCTTTTATTATGTACTATAAGTATAGAGGAGTTTTGAAGCTATGATAGCGAGTGGTAGGGTGGTCCGATGCCTATATGTCTAGGGACGTAGATTTATATTCACCTATCGTGTTTCATAATAAACTATGAAGCAAAAAGTCGTGTTGAAATCATAGCATGATTTCTAATTCTTGTCTGGCTAGATACCACGCTTAAGTGTGTAGGTCTGTCGTCAATCACCTATAGCTTTCTTCCGGCAGCCTCTCTTGAAAAACAAGTAATCGCTAGAGATTACTAGAGCTTCTTATCTTATCTTAGAGCCTAGGCTTACGGTGACCATTTTGGGCTGCAGTATCATCTAACATAAGTCAAAATGTGGTGAAAACGCTGTTCCTAAAGAGTACATTATCGGTCCCTACAAAAGTAAATTGGTTATTTAAATACAAACTGAATTTTTTTTTATTAAAAACATAACCGACTTTAAAAGAATATACTATAAAAATGCAATAAAAAGTAAGTAAATACCTAAATACTTTATTAATCATCTTCTGTATTCTTCAATATATCCTTTGTTTTAATACCATTAACAATTTTGAAATCAATTGCTTCTGAATCATAGATCAGATCCTTACTTGATGACAATGCGATCATCTAAAGAGTATTTAAAAAAAAAAATACAAACGGTCCACAATTGACGGAGAAATATTTTTGACGGCAAACGGAGAACGGGCTTTTTGAAGGCGGTTAAGCCGTGTATTTAGAATTATTGTATTTTAATAAAATTCTAATGATACCAAAATTTACCTAATAATGCTTCATATAGCGCAGAAACATCTACATAAATACACCATTTATAAACAAGATTACACCAGGACTGGATTAAGCGATCTTACAACGCACGATTTAATAAAAAAGAACGCGAATTCGATATACACAGAGTCTTACGCTGAAAAAAAAAATGTTAGAAACATAAATACACCATTTATAAACAAGATTACACCAGAACTGGATTACGCGATATCACAACGCACGATTTACCAAAATTTACTCGAATTACGATTATAATAATATTTAATTATAATAATAATATTATAATTATTATAATAACGATTTACTCGAACTCTTTCGATTTTGAGGAGATAGTTTACTAATATATATGAATTTAGTAAAATTTACATATACGCAACATTCAAACTTAGTTTTTATAAGTCACAAAAAAGATAATAGTTACAGATGTGATCCTTTCAAAGGTTGATTGTAAATAGTAAGCTGCCATGGTCACTGTTTATCAACTGGAATTCGTGCTTGTTTACCACTTAAACCTAAAAAAAAATTAGTCCAATTCTTTGAACATTGTATTATACAAATTGTGTATGTCTCATTATATCATTAACTTCACTATAACATCCCAGTAATGGGTAAAAAATTATTGTAATAAAACGTTGTCCCTAAGAAAAAAACGGTTGCACCATATAATTACGTATTCCGCTAAATGCTTTTGATCCTTCGAGCCGCCGACTACTGAATTCAAACGTAGACATACATCGACGGTTTTATTCGTATTTTTAACGAAAATACAAAAGTCAAGTTTCATTGAATGAAGTCATAAAATAAGGATGAAATATTCTGGGGTAATATGGTATAGGGTCCTGTAATAGGTCGCATCCTCCCGCAATCACTGCGCAGGAGTTTTTGATGCGTGAACTGATTCGTTATTCGACGAACACAAGTATTGAAAACTTTAAAAAAAAGGTTAAAATATACCTTGATTTATAACATTCTAAATAAATAAAGACTTTATTGTTTTAAAGGCACATAATTAAATAAGCAAACGATAAATTATCAATTATTATAAAAAAATCAAAAGCTTTCCTTTAATCAGAAGTTATTACTTCTTAATTTTAAGTGCGTATATTTATTCCTGTTCAACGTAGATCATTCGCGTATAGTAAGTTAATTCAATAATTTATCACTTAGTGTGTTCCGATGATGCAGTGTGTGCGTCGGCGCACGTACAAGATTGGCACCTGTCAACCATCGATACGCTGTGCGAACACCATCCACTATATTGCATTAACAAGATTTATAAAATATAAAAAAATAAAAATTACCTCCGCTCAATTAGATTGGTTAAAATTGAAAAACGAACGTAATTCGTACAAATTAGGTTTTCGAGTGAAATAAAGCAGTCTGTATATATCATTTATTTTAATGACCTTTGATTAAAATCTCACCTGATCTTAGTTTAATATAGTAAACACACAAGCAACTTGTGCCTGCAGCTACGCCCGCGTTTCATATATTTTTTAATGCGTTATTAATTATTTTTTTACGCGACCCTAATTATTTTCCAAATTTTTATCGCTACTGACATTAAGCAAAGACATTTCTCACAACTGTGTTTTAAATAGGATTTTGTTCTAATTTTTATGAGTTTTAATTTTTTACACCGAACCCTAATTATTTTCGGAAAAATAAAGTAGCCTAAGATACGCGGAGTATCTTCAGCTATCTAACAAAAAAAGCTCTCGTCCAAATCAGTCCAGCCTTTCCGGAGAGTAGCTGTTACCAACAGACAGAAAGAGAGACAGAGAAAAATTGTAAGAAATTTATTTTTGTATACGTTTCGTACATACATACATATGTATTGAGTAAAAATAAACAGACACTTAAATTTTATATATAGACAACAACAAAAATTGATTTTCTTTGAACGTTTCTACATCGCGCTATGGTTGTTTTCTTCAAATATACATATATATTTCGAAACAGTAAGTACGGATTCTCAAGCGATCCTGCCTGATGGCATCTATCTACTACAGGTGCTTGGCAACAGAATTTCAAACTTGAGACTTGTAACTAGCTGAGCGAGAATTAAAAGAAAATGCTATGTCTTTATTGCCGAAAGCTCAAGTTCATTATAAAATAGAATAGGACAATTTGAATCAGACTGCAATTGAGTCATCATAGCCCCAAAAGTTAAATTATCATTTCATTCAAATAAAAATTGCTACTTACCTAAAATGAAAACATTATTTGAAAGTAGTACTCTTACTGATTGATAGAAATATTATGAATTAAATAGAGCTTAAATTCAAATAGAACACCTGCCCGTTTTAATTTTACTTTTGATTCCCCGACATCGTCAATACTTTACAATTATAACCGGATAAAATTAACTTATTGATCGTTAATTTTACGTGTCCAAATACACATCATAATATTCGAAAGTTTAATTTGAAGAAAAAAAAAACAATCCGAACATTCATATGTGTTCTAATTTAAAATTCGAATAATAAAATATGTAGTTTGAAACAGTATTATATATAAATCCTGACCTTTCTCAAAAGTCAATGATCTGCATGATTGCCTCTATATTTGTTCGTAAATTTACGCGAACGTTGAATGAAATGACTTTCGCTTTCGTTGCAAACGTTCGATACGACTGTTTACGATAAAATTATCGTTCAATTAATTTTACAAGGTCAATATTCAGTAACAGTAGAATTTAAGACCTAGATATTATGTGTCTATGTAATTATTATTCTTTAATGATCTTCTTCATACCCTAGAAACCTACATACATATAATAACAGACAAATTCTATTGACTTTTTTAATTCTATTTTAAGAAAATGGCAAAGGTACTAACTAGACCATGCATCCAAATCGTTAGGAGCGCTATTCATAAATGGTGGTAACAAAATGCCGACCTTCTGTTTGGGTCATTGGGTGATTGGGTCATTTCAGAATTCACTTAACTTGTGCACTATAACTAAATAATATTACGTAAAATGAAAAATTACATAATATATAGTAAAATACTGCGCGTAAATGAATTGGAGATGCATGACGACTGCATGACAGACCAAAATCGCACCAAACACTCTTTAATATAGAATTCTTCTTCTTGGTTTATGGTAATCTGCGGTCGATATACACAATTATGGCAACGTCATGGGATAAGTTATATTTACAACCCTGTCTCAACGTTTCTAAGCTTCAGCAAAACCGTAGCTCATTTTGTTAAAACATTCCATGAACTTTTCGTGGCACCTCAGAATAAGCGTTTCGTGTTATTATTTCCAATACACTTCACTTTTACACAATATTTAAAAGGTTTAATACAAGGATTAAGTATGAATAATGGATAAAGTAAAGAATACTGTGTTAAAGGAACGTTGTGGTGTGGTGGTGGATGTAGGGACAAAGATAAAGAAAGGGATACTTAATTGGTATTGACATGTAGAGAAGATGGATGAAAAAAATTGACGAAACAAATCTATAAGGCGAGTGTGACTGGGCAAGCTGGTAAGGGTCGTCCTATGCGAATGGATCTCGACCAGATCGAGGACGATTCGGAGAAAGGCCGTGGTCAAAAGAAACCGAAACCGAAGAGTATGAAAGTAGAAGAAGCGAAAATGTGCGTCAGGATTATAGCAAGTGGTAGGATGTGGTCTCTGCCTACCTATGGGAGAGAGACGTGATGATATGTATGTATGTATGTAATAAGTATTAATAATATACAGTTCTAAATGCGAGTAAAAGACGTGGGGCATATCTAATAAAGTATAACTCAAAAACAGCTCCAACTGAGATTTATATAATCTGTGAAAAAATGGATTAGAAATATTACTATCATTCACTTTAAGCTATATTACGCATTATCGCAATCCAATCTATACCTACCAACATACCTAGTAATTATTTAATATCATAAACGTAGTTTATTCAGCGATAAATTCCTAACGATATATTTTAATTGGAAGGAAAAATATTACGCACTGTTTTTTATTACTATTTGCTATAATACTATTGGTACATATTTATGCTTCAATTTACGTGAACGATATTGATGTCTGGAATTTACACTTCTCTCTATGCTTCCGTTGACAATGGTTGTAACCAGAAATAAATAATAATAGTTTATAATAGACTATGATTTGTATAGTTTTTATTTAAGAATAATATGTATATTTTATATTTATATTAAAAAAAGAACCAGATCGAGTTTCTTTCCGGCTCTTCTCGGTTGTGTTATTTTCCGAACCGGTGGTAGTGTTTTGACATCCATAAGCGCCTTATTAGGACCTAAATCGAATAAAGAATTTTTAGATTTTTTTGAAATTTAACCAAATTTTATAACGTAGAGGTTTTTGTTGTGTTTTTGAAGTGAAACTTTCTTTAAAGCCGTTGTGCGATTCTCGGTAGGGATTAACTTATAGATTCCCGCGACTAATATTTTGACGTCAGCTGTCAAAGTGCTACAGTATGCCAAGTATAAGATGGTCTTTATGCTGGCGCTCAGAGATGAATAATGAAATTTATACTTACGCAGCGTATCGTATGTTTTGATTATGAATAAGCTATAGGAAATCTACATAATTATTGCTCGGAGCGCTAATAGATATAAAAATTAGAGAGATGTTACATGTTAGGTTATGACAATAATTTCAATTAACAAAAATATGAAATTGAAATATAAAAATAAAAAAACTTTTTTTCTAAAGTTTCGAGTTTTCACTTCTGTCGGCATTCCCCATGGCTGCCTAGTTTTTTTTTTATTTGCGACCACGCGGTATTTATCTCACGGTGTTTAATTTTAGATGACAATTTTATTAAAACTCATTGTTACAGATCTTGTAAAGCAATTTACGACCTCTCTGAATATGATTGCTTAAATATTAACAGATTCTAAAACATCAATGTCATGCAAAAAAACCTAATGATTAAACAGCTGTTTTTAACAAACTCAAATTCCAAATGTATATGTATTTACATACTTTAAATTTGCATTAAGCAAACAAAACCAGGATCTTCTTTTTATTTATAAAGTTATCGTAGTGTTATTTTGTGTTATTTTTATAGTGTTTGGCATCGATATTTGTACTCAATCATACTTGACGTGATTTAAAAGTCTAGTAAAATAATAGACTCTCAAGGATATAAATACATAAAAGAATTTGAATATTGTAAAACAGAAAATTTAGTAGCTCAGTGAGTATTTTGAATATGTTATGGTTCCTTCACGAAGTATTTTGATCGGAAAAATAAGGCCAATCATAGAATCGGCACCCAGGTCAATCGAGGCGTAAAACTACGCTACCACTAAACTATGTTACTTAATAAAAATTATTTTGCATTTGAAATACTGGACGGCATTAAATATTTATAGTTATACAAAATACATACAATTTTTTTTATTATGTATTAAAACTAAAGAAAAAAATAATTATAATAAGTATTTGGTTTTTAGTTATTCTAATTACTTATTAATTTTTTTATTATAGATATTGTTATAAATCTTTAATACGATGCCATACAAAAACAAGAGTTTTATTCAAACTAGGTAACAAAGAAAGTGAAACTATTTCATAAAGACCACACCGATTCCCATGTTATCCCCAGAATATCCACATACTGTTTTAATGTATACCATAAACAAATTACTTTCATTTTTTTAAAGTAAATTCGAATTTAATGATGCGTCTACATTCTAAAGGATGTTGCCAGCATGAGATCATCTCGAACTAAAATTCCACTTATTTAATATTTTTTTTGTAAATTAGTAATTAAATGTTCTTATTTTATGTATACTATTCTATTAACATTTTATTCATTAAATATGATAAAATATATTTTTACAATTATTCAAAACTTGCGGCCTCATCAGCTTTGCTAGGATTAAGTAAAAAATTGTTATACAATACTTGGCAAAATGTGTCTTTATAGAGACAAATTTAATTAAAATCTTTTGACAGTCATATCGAGCATATATATATATATATATATATATATATATATATATATATATATATATATATATATATATATATATATATATATATATATATATTTTTTTTTTTATATATTTACTATTCATATTATTGGATTTAAAATTAAATCATTTTCTATTGGAATTTTGTCTTTAATGAATTTTTATTAGACTAAATTGTAACTATAAAATTATGTTTTTGAACACAATATACGTCTGGCAACCCTCCACAGGCTACAACACACTTGTGCGGGACGAAAGCATTTTTTGGTGATAGTACCCTGTGATTCGAGTCCTCGAATCCTTTCCGGGCAAATTGATCTATGCGTGAACACATCACTAGTCCTTTTGTACAGTCGTCGACGTATTACATACATTTTGTATGACTTTTCACAGTTGTGACAGTTTTTGAAACATTATTTTATAAATTAAAATTAGACCTATGCGATGAAATCATCAAACCTACCATGAATTGTTTTTGTATATTCTTTATAGCCTAAATATGAATTCATTTCAATTTTGTGATTCCTTCTGGTATTAAAAGTTTGCCGGCCGGTTGCTATGTCAAAGTTCTTTAAATTAGTATCGTCTCATTCATAATACTATGTTAACAATTTTTTTATAAAATATTTTTTTTTTGACGGGGGGAAATGCATTTACGCACTACCCTTACCTATTGCATTAGTGAGACCGAAGTCCCCCAATGCAATAGGTAAGGGGGCACGGAGGGACATCTCCGTGCCAGTGCGGGACTCGCCCGGGCGTGAAGCGCCCGGAAATACCCACTAAAACCCCCCGGGGCCGTCCGCCGCATTTGGGAAGGGGGCGACACGGGGTGGCTTTCGCAAGCACCGCGTCGCAAAATATTCTTTACCTGACATTGATCTCAAGGCTTAAAATTAATTATTTGAAACAGGTGAAAACTATAATTAGATAAAAACAAATAGTATTATACTTATCACACACTATAAACGAAAAACGACGTTATGTTAAACAAAATACATATCTTAAATTAAATCTAAACATCGTCAATTTCTCTATGCAATGCCAAACTGTGTAAATATTACCGACAAATACATACTCATATAAATTACGTACATAGTTATTTCATAAATTACCATAATGTTTGATATGCATATAAGTACTAATAGAAAAAAAATACATAATTTAACTTTAATGTTGTCACTGCTGTATCCCATTGTTGACGTATTCAAGATAAATTGATTATGAATAAAAACACAATCATCGCTTCCGCTCAAATTGGGTCAATTGCGGGTTCAACAGCCGTAATTTGATAATAGGTATTTCATTATTATGTTATACGAAATGTTTTAAAAGTATTATCAGCCACTTTCAATTCTTATTTAAATATTGTCGCCGCATAGTTTCAATTCGATTATTTATTCCTGAAAGCTTATTACATTCAATAACAAAATTATATGAGAATGATAAACGTTTATTTGCACAATTAAGTAATATAATCAATTTCCAAAAAAACTAGTACTCATATTATTTCATTCATATAGTCAAAATCTGTTTGACAATAGGCGATAATTAATTTTATTATACACTACGTATGTGCCGCAGCTCCGACCACGTTTCATATATGCGTAATATAGTTTTTAAGTAATCAGTAGTTTTAATTTTTTTTGCACGGTATCCTAATTATTTTCCTGAAATTTATTTTGTACTAAGAGAAAGAAAAACATTTCTTATAAATTCAAGCACTTGCCAGTAAAACTGAATATTGAATCTTTTGTTTTTATTCGAATTTTATTCACAATTTTATGAATTTTAATTTAATTAAGTAATGCTAAGTAACTTCTGCTATATGCCAAAATGTTCCGTCAAAATCGGTCCAGCCGATTCGAAGATTAGCCGGAACAAACAGACAGATAGGTATAATAAATTGTCTTTTGGTTCAGGTATCGCATTACACATTCTTATATATTTAGTAAAAAAGTTATTTCGATATTACAAATTATTTATCCTGAAACCGAAATGATATACATATATAATCATTAATATTATTCATTTAAAAAAATTACAAAACCCAATTATTTAGAAAATTAAATTTCCCTTAATTTTGATAATTAATACTAACTTTAAAAAAGAAATACCCCAAATTCCAGAATATGAAGTGTTCTTATAAATAGTAATAAATATTTAATTTTATACCATATAAAAATACAATTTCTATACCATAAATGGTATAAATATAAATGGCATATAATAATATATTATGCAATAAACTTATGTTTACGAATGTACGTCGATCGAGTCACGGGGTAATTACATGGTGATTTGGCATGGCCGTGTGATGCTAATAGAGAATACCACCGAAAGGATATGACAGGACGAATTGATTGGCTGGTCATCGGTCGGCCGCTCCACAAGACGTGTTAGGTTAATGGATTTCACGCGTGCAGCTACAAATCTGCCTTATACATAAACCCTTTTGCAAAAAAAAAACGGGTACCATAGATTTTTTACTCTATTTCAATGAATATTACAAGAAAGCGGTTTTATTAATTTGACGATGGATTGGTATGTTATTTGAAACATCCTAGGATGATTTCTTACGTTCCGTATTTAAATTTTTAAATTACCTAACATAGGAAAAGTAATGATTATGTTTTTTCTAACTTGCTTACGCTGTTAACCGCAACGGCCTTTAGGGCCTTACTATGAATTTGTGGGCGAGTCCTGAAGGCACTCAGCCGCAAAAGGTAGCTAGTGCAAGGGTTACCAAAGTGGTACAGTCCTCGGCTTGGCCCGTTACCTAAGTGAAAAAAACTCCGGGGAATTTTGAACCTATAGCTAAGCCCTACATTTTTTTATTCTATAATAATAATAACTAAAGGTTCCTTACAGGACCTATGTACGCTGTGTCTTGTACAGGAGTGTGTGTCCAGTGTTGAATGCATGTTGGTTTTCAAATACAGAAGGCAAAAAAATGCATGCTTAATGCATGTTCATTGTCACTGTATAGAGCTGGCAGCGGCGTCAAAAGCCTCCCCCAGTTAGGAATCGAAGCCCGTCTTGAGCCGCCACCGAAGAGGGACCCGGAGCTATGATTATTGTAAAATTTCGTTACTAATGGCACGAATTGCTGAAACTGTTTTTAGCAGATTACTATTTTTTTTCATTTGGTTTTTTTGTGCAAAAAAAATGTATCATTCTCTTTTAGATTAAATACCACTTTCTGATATGACTGATAAAGCGATAAGAGATGGTAAAATTTTAGCCCTACATGACGAAAGTTGTTCGTAAACTTGTGTCTCTCAGTAGCTAAGTCTGAGTCGTTCAACTGTCCAGAGGTCTTGACAACGGTTTCAAGAGACCGGTTCGGTCAAAAGAAGACCAGATTCGGGAAGCAAACGATGCACAGGCGAGATGACCGCTTTTCGGTGAGTCAGGCGTTCTGGAATCTCAAAGCGTTAAGTGTGAACCTAAGGAAAAGCCTTAAAGAACTATGAGGAGTAGAAGTTACCTTTTGGACAGTCAGGAAGAGGTTTTTGGTTGGCAATATCACCAGTTACCGCCAAGCCCGGGGCCCTAAATTGCTCCGTGAGTACCGTGTCGCTTGATCTCAGTTTGTTCGATACTGTGCTTCATGGACTCTGGAGAGCTAAAACAAAGTGTTGTTTTCTGGTGAAACTCGAATATTTTTGTATGGAAAGCACCGACGCCGGTGAGTGCTAATTAAACGAAGTAAAAAAATCTTGTTTTTATTGCTGTTCAATTCTTGTTGTTTGGATCTCTACATTACTTTTATGAATTCAGCGAAAATTAATGAAAAAATTGCCTGAATTCACTTCACGCACATTAATTTACACAATTTATAAAGACGCTCTTTGCCAAAAAGCTCCACTACTGCACATTCAACAGTAGCAATAAAAAAAACTGGCTCTAATTTGATAAATCATACGAGCGGAACCGCGAGATATGGAAATAAATGTTAACAACAGAAAAAAAACAAGACATACTGTTGCAAGTTAGGTTAAAAAAATAACCTAAAAATAATCTTGTTATTACCATAACTAATGTCACATGTCAAAAATGGTTTAAAATCGGAAATGCATGCAATCTGTGGTTACCAGGTGGGATGTCTTTAGTTTTTGTGAGCCTCGTAGGCGAAGTGTGACATAAATGTGTTTTACATCAATCAACGATAGAGAGGGCAGCCATTTTGAGCTCGATGAAAAAATGTTAAATGCATCTAGACTAAAATCCACATAAGATATTAGTAGATATAACACGAAAATAATCTTAAAATATTATAGCAGTTTTAAAATTATAAAAGGAAAGTTAGAAAGGTCATAAATACTTTCATTAATCCACAGCATAATAATAATTATAAGCCAAATTACTAAAATATCGCTATTAATTATTTCGGATAAATAATTTTTCCTATAAAAAAAAACAATAAATTATTTCGTACCTGAAAAATTTTAAACTACATAACCTTTACTTATCCTAATAATACATAAAACATTCTAATGTTAAAATAAAAAAAGATCTAACTACATTTCTGGGCTCCTAGGTTCATTGCACATCGGGGCCCAACCGCCATAAAGTGCCTAAGTAATTGTAAAATAATATTAAATTTGTACATAAAAGAAATCAATATTTAAGTATGCAGAGAAAGTTTGTATTTTTTAAATTAGTTTATTAGAAAAATATCTATTTACACACATATGAATAATAAAAACAATTACTAGTAATTGATAAAAAAATTATTAAGATTAACTCATTTTTGATTGTAAATAATAAATATCGCTATTCGCATGTATGAGTTAGTTGTGAGCCCTTTATCTTTGGGGGGGCTAGATTTCAGCTTACATATTTCTATGAAATATTCGTCTATGTAAATAAAAATTACTACTTGACATACTTCTACCAAAAATCAAAATAAAAAAAAAAAACAATTTAGACCCTATGATGGCATAGCACTTTTGAGTCGAGAGTCGTGAAGAGCCGGCAAGAAACTTGATCTGGTTCTTTTTTTATAAATAAATATATTTCATTTTTTTTTTATATAAAAACTATACAAATCATAAGACTATGTTAGTACAACATAACCAATGTTAGCGGAAGCACAGAGATGTAGGTTAATTCCCGCCAAAGAGTTCTTTATACTAGTTGTTAAATGATGTAAGTATGTACTTATGTAGTAAAGTTAAAAATAGAATACAGATTTATAAACAAGAGGCTGTTATTTATTTGTCTTAAGGCACCTGCAGTGAAAGTAATTTTTTTTGCCTTCTGTATTTGAAAACCATTAAATATTTACGTAACATCTGCCCTGAACGGAAACAGTTTTTTGTGTGCGTAAACGAAACGTGACTCTGCGCCAGTGATTTCCGTTATAAATAGGTCAAAAATAATATGTTGCTAAAGATCCCGTTATTTTATGAAAAAAAATCGAATAGGAAATTTTCTATTAACTTTCATATCCTTTTATGTATTCGTCAGTGTTTGAATACTAAGTCGTAGAATTTTGTACATATTTGTAACACATTTAAAAGAGGTTATTTATTTAATTGGTATGTTTACCTTCAATTCTTTTAATACAAAAAAGTCATATCATATCCTGACACTTCTGGAATCCTGGTGTTTTACTTGAGTTTATTTCATTATTTCATTTTTAATCGTATATAATTATAGCAAATTAATTAGACTTTTAAGTTTACATTTATTGCTAACGAGCTTCGATATTATCCTAATAACATTTTTTTTATATACCAAAAGGCAGCGAACAGGTAGACGGCCCATCGGATCGTAAATGGTTACCGTCGCCTATGGACAACTTCAAAACCCGTGATTTTACTGTTGCGTAGCCGTTCTCGCACTAGCCTACTGACTACACCCCACTCAATTTACCCAAAATTTAATTGAAGAACAACATGGAGACTCCATTTTCGATATGGAGAATTATGGATATGGTTTCATAGAAATTTAAAATGATTGTATTGCTAGTTAAACTATGAAATTGAAAATACGTGACACGCACTAAACTTAGAACCATCGTTTCCATATTTCTATTTTATTTATTGTTTTTACCACTTACTTAAAAAACTTATAATTTGATTAAAAAAACTCTTATAATTATTACTACTAATATAATTATGTGTAATACTTATTAAACCATATTTAGATCATATCATAGCCATATCAAAAACACGAAAAAAGGAAGTTTATTTTAGGAACATTAATATTAATTGGATTACTAAATGTTAAGTACTACACGTACAAAATAACGTGAAAACATTTTTAACGTTGTTTTTATTTTTTTATCTCAATCATAGAGGCAAAAGGCGGCAAACACAATTTTCCGTAACAAAACTCATGCGCACCGGAAAGTACCTCATTTATTTACCGCCATCCGGCCCCGTAACCAACCGAAATTTGGCGCCTAAAATTCCACAAGCCAATGAGACACATGGCCGCCATTTTAAACCAACCAGCATCAAGCCCGCGCTCTGGCGATCGCGTCACTGTCATATCTCGAAATTTAGTACGGCGCTGTGCAGTGAATGAACCCCGTTCGCAAATTGAAAATTTTCCGTGAAAAATAAATAAATCTATATAGGTGAGTGTGCTTAAACGATTTTGTTTTATATACGTAGCCTTATTAAAGTACTATATGTTGATTTTATTCATTCATATGAAAAATAAATTCGATCGCAATTTTATTCTATTTATTTGATTGTGAATGCCAGTAACTTTGCTTTTTACAATTGAAAGAGAACTTATTTCATTTATTCACTTTAGTAATTTAGAGTAAATATTTACAACTGTAAACATCTTATATGTTTACTGTAAAAATTGTACTCAAAGAATTCAGAACATAATCTAGTCAATCGGGTTTCGGCAAAATGGCGGCAGCTATTAATACATTCTCCGTCCTTCTTGTGCAATGTCGCTTCGCGTACGTAAGATAAAGATGGCTATATATCCGATAAGATTTAGTAAATTATACTGAACACGTAACCTAGACACGTCTTTGCTCTTCGTAAACAAGCTTATTGTGTTGCCAATTTTATTATTAACCTTTCCCTTAATTAGTCGATATAGTAACATTTAAGTAATATTCTAATGCTAATATCTTAGGTATCATTTTATTGTTACATAATTTATTTATTAGATGTATTTGAAAGCCAAATAGTATTAATATTTTAAACATCACGCACTAGTGTGTAATCATAATTATGAAGTAATTGATTATAGAAAAACCATTTGTTATATCGCTCAAAGTGGTAAATATGAACTAAAGAAGCACGCGTCGCTGCAACGTCAGTCAAAACTAGATAAATGCGGTCACACTTCCAAACGCCATCTAGTGACAAACAAGATACTAGTTTGAACGTATCGCCGCTTGCGTCGCTTCCCTGGCGTTACCAAATCGTGCCGCGCACGGCGTAGTTGCGCTTCAGTCGGCTAATGTACTTCGACCGTGTGGACGTACGACGTCATAAGTGTGTTTTATCGCGTCATTTACGACTTGTTTACACTCACTAAAACAAAAATACGTATTTCATATAACTGCGTAATGGACCAAACATACTTGAGCTTATCAATTTTACATCGGTTCCCATCGTGTTCATACTGACCTTGTTTGTGCTAGGTGAAGACAGCGTCGCGGATGCTAATCGTTGTAGTGTTTCGGACTCTGTTGAGATGTCTGCTTTAAGTGTGAGAGCGCCCGGCCTGCAGGCCACGACGACAGTGTTGGACACTAGGTCGCTACGCGTCCGTGGAGTGACCACGCTCGAGGGAGTAAGAAGGAATTTATTTGGATGTGTTGACCGAGAGGAAAATAGACGAATCGTTGAAAGAGAACTCGCGAGACAATTGGAATTGGATAGTCAGAGATGGGGCTTCGATTTCGCAAACGAGAAACCTTTACCTGGCACACAGAGATTCGCGTGGCAACTTGTACCAGCCTCTACTATTCCCGTTGCTCTGAGAAGGTCACCCATTACAATCGCGACACCAAAACAAACTGCACCATCCAAGGAGACTAAAGTTTCGAGTCCTGAGAGCAGTAAAACACAAAAAAGAATAACAGGTTAGTTTTAATTCATTATTGTAGTTACATTCAGAAATTTTTTATTCGGGTTATAAAACTTACTACCAAAAATCATGTGCGTGTAAGAAAAAGTTTCATTGAATAAAAGGCCAGTTTCGTTGTAGCATTCAAAGCCACGTCGCTTGACACTACAATCGTACTACGCTACCACAAATTAGTGTCATTTTAGCAAAAGTGACTTTTACTAAAGAATAATTATTATTGTCAATTTGACTCATCAACATTGAATAAAAATCCAATCAAATCTATTTGAATGACATACACGTATGTATGTAGTTGTTCCTGTTATTCACATTCCTTAGCAGCATTTTTGGAAGAATGTTCTATATTTTAACACGTTAGCTACGTGAGTTACCTATAAATTAACATAATAATAACTTCTGTCTGTTAATTGCCTTGTTATACGAGAACAACTGAACTGATTTACACATTTTTTTTTAAATCCTGCAAGTTTTTATAAACATTAAATATTAGTTGTATGGAAAAAGCTATAAAAATCACGATGGAATTACTCTTCTTCTAAACTTTACATAAACTATGTAGGTATATATTTTAGAGAGAGAAAATTTTGTAAATAATAGTTAATGGAAGCTGTTATATATACATGAAACCGCTGTCACATCTAGTACATATATATAACAAAAATTAATTAGAAACTTAGGTAATACTATCTATACTAATAAATAAAATTGAAGTGTCTGTTTGTAATGTTATTTTTTTTTACTTTTTTTTTTACAAAATAGATATATGAATGTATATAACCTATACCAAAAGTATAAATTTTAAAGTTTTTGTTAGTCTGTTTTATCCGCGTAATCTCGTGAACGGCTGGATGGATTTTGCAGGGACTTTTTAGGTAGATAGTTCAAGTTACTCCGGGTAACTTACGGTACTTTTAATTTTCGAACATTATTAGGATTCCGCGTAAAAAAAATTAAAACTTATAAACAATGGACTAAAATCCGATTCAATGCAGAGTTATATGGTAAGTGCTTGAATTTATGAGAAATATTTTTACTTTGTATTATTATAAAAAAATATTGGGGTTCCGCATAAAACAATTAAAACAGTAAAGAATATATCAAAACGCGGGCGCACAGCTTGTTAATTAATATATTCATTGCACGTTTTAATTTGCACAAACTAAAGTTAATTTAAATATTATTAAAAATAAAATTTAATGCGTTATCAGACTTACAAGTATAGTCTTAATTAATCGTGGCTTGTCAACAAAGAGAATTTCAAACAAACAGGGCTGGACTATCAGCACCTTGAACTGCAATTCGTTTCGGTTCAATGACAAAAAAAAACATTTATTACCTACTGAATTCAACTGCAGCGAGATAGTCACTATGACGTTACTGTTACCCACTACAAGGTCACTTTGATTTGACACTGCCGGCGCATTCTCTATTGTACGTAAGACACTTTAACCTAAAAATAAAAATTACTCTTTATAGGCTCAATGCTTTCACCACAGTCTCATCTGATGTTAAGTGACGATGTTTTTAAGGATAACAAACATACTAAGTTTCTAATGTACTGGTTCTCAAATGAAGCTACCGGAACACACCTGTTGGGTATTTGAAGACAGGTTTTCAAACTTGAAGGTGGTAGCCACCCAGGCGAGCTTTATTAGAACGTGCTCCTCCACCATGTTATGGTTGGTTTTTTTGGTTTAGCTAAGATCAAATTCTGCTACAGAGTTTTCACACTCAGATAACAGCTAAGCCGAGGTTCGTACCAGTTTGGGAACCCTTGTGCTAGTTACCTTTGTGGCTGAGTGCCTTTAGCACTCTGTGAAAGTCACGGTGAAGCTGTAAAGGCCCTTCAGTTAAACGGCGCTAGCTAGGTTAAAAAAATGTTATGGTTTTCTTTAATCTAAATTCCCAGTTTATATAATCTTTTAAGTTTAATACCAAAATGCTAAGTTTTATTTATTATAGACACAATAGAATATACTATGTTCGTTTACAAACGCTTGATCCACATAGTAAATAAATGGACCTAGTTTACAACGAATACTAGAAACATTTATTAATAAAACTAGTCCGGCAGACGTATTGGCGCTTATTTAAACTCGATATACACACACGGACCTTGTTATAATACTATGTGATAAAGTTGATGCAAGCACTGAGCTAGAAAACTAGATTTTCATTAGGTCAATGTTTTCTCGAATAATATTAATTTCGTGTGTTAATGACTACATTATAGTTTAATAGCATAAAAATAGCTAAGTCAGAGATATAAAATTAATTTGTCAATCTCGCGTAATCATTTGAAGTTACTTGAGTACAAAATAGTTTAAAATTGTGACTAATATTTTAAGAGTGGTAAAACATGTACAATATTCACCTATGTCTGCCTCTTAACAACACTATAGCTTTAGGGTAAAGATCAGCATGCACCGACACAAGATGTCACTCAAAAGTCCATCCTTGTAGGTAATTAACCTTTTTTAACTGGTTTCGGATGGAACTTCGATCGTTTTGAATTAGGTCATGAATAGTTTATGCAATTATCCTCTTGACAGCCAACAGGATTGCAAGCATGTTCACCACTTCATACCACATGCTTATGTCAATATTTTGAAGTCTTTCCATAAGCGTGCCCGTAACTATATGATACTAAAGATTTTTTAAATTAATACAGACAGACATTCAATTTTTTTACATAGAAAGAATTTGGTATATTTATGTTTCGTATTTGAAATTATCGTATCTGGTATTGTAAACATTTACTTTCAATTAATTTTCAATGATCTTTATATTTATTTTTATCGCTACACTACTAAACTTTATTAACGGTTATTATAAAAGTCCTTATCCATATTTGAAATTTGTTATCTCGTTTTCAATGCGAAAGATTTAAACTCGAAACTTCACATTAGTTAATGAAAGAAAAGAAATCAATCCCCCAGTCGTGAAACTATTTAATCCACTCCCATGTAATCCGATCTTTAGAAAAAGTATGTTGTTCAAATTGCTTATGTGCAAAATTTTTTATCCTTCAAGGTGTTAAGATATTCATAAAGGGTTGAAAAGAAAGCTCTCGTTATTATAATTGTAACGTACGATAATTAAAAATTAATAAATCTTTTATTAAGTAATTTTAAATGAACTGTTAGACGAATTACAGGGGTGTATTTGATATAAAAAACGTGTTAAACCGATTATTAAGTTGTTTTTAAACTAACTAACACTAAACTATGTTAAGTTTTCTTGTTGCTTTTTGCTTAAGTTAAAGTAAAAAAAAAATATGAAAAGACCGCGAATATAATACAGTGCCAAATTTCTTGTGCTGTATTAATGTATACAATTAATGTTTGAAAAAAAATGAACACCTCTTAACAATTTGACCCACTTTTCCATTGTTTTGATAAATCATTCGCGCTGGAATACCACGAGCCTCCCACACATGTCCCATTTTTAGATGGCACATGTGCGGCAAAACTGGTAAACAAGGCAACTTACGTATACAAGAGCGTACCTACATACATAGACATGTTCGAAATCAATGATAAATGTATTACTATTTTATTTACTATAATCAACGAATCAAAGGTTATTACTACTATTCTGTGCTTTATTATTATTTACTTTAGGTGTTTTAAGATACTTCGTAATAAAACGTTTTCATACCACATCCACTAAGATACTATACAGAAGCACGAACAATAAAAATTGTGACCGATTTAATATTTTAAAGTACTTTTCCTTTGTACAAGGTGTAATGCTACTTACGCAAAAATCTTGCATATTGCGTTGTAAAGTAGAGGACGCGACGTCCTTTTCGCACCCACACGCAAAGATACGCCAATGGCAGTGACGCGTCCTCATAAACGGCGACCGCCGATTCACCTCATCCACGCATGCGCACTGACGTGCACACACGCTCACTTGCCGCATTGCAAAATGGCGGCGTTTATATTGGATACAAATGAGTTTTGGTTTTTTTTTATAACTTGATTATAGAACTTGACTTAATTTACCATCAAATTTATTATACATTGTATAATATTCGTTTTAATATTGTTTTTGGTTAGTTATTTTTGACGGAATTTAAAGTTAGCACTCGAACTTCGAGGTGGTAAAATTAAAAATACATTTATACTCAATCGTTTCGCTTTTAATGATGTTTCAATACTCAAGTTGCTTCAATCATATATAGCACCACAAAAAGATAACTTTAACTACAGTCACAAAGAAAGAGAACGTTTATTTGATGCGCATATGAACTATAAGTTCAAGGAAGCTCAACAGAACTGGGTAATAAGTATGTATGCTGATACAAATGTTAGTATGTATTTAAGTTACCATCACAGTGTTTTTAGTATTAGTGAGTATTGTAATAGGTAATTATCGAATAATAAATCTACTTAATATGTCGATTACCCATAAAAATGAGACAATAGGAAAACAATGAAAAGCTGGCGTAAACGCCAGGTTAGTGCTCAAAGGGTTAAGTCTATTTACTGAATATATAAATCATTATAATTAGGTAATCTTGATAAGTTTGTATATATATATACTGGATAATATTATATGAATGTTTTGAATGGTAAACATATTTAATTATGAAGTTTTTGGTTTATTAATATTGTGATAAAAAAGCTATATACTTGATTCAATTGTACTCAAAAGTTAAAACTAGTAAGATCATATAATGAATAAAGCAATTTGTTTTTTGTTATTTTGAACGTATTTTTTATATTTGTATTACTAAATTTAATTTTTTTTCCATGTAAAATCTTTAAAATTAGGTACACAGACTCCCCGCTTGGTGTATTGGCCAACCGAAATATATTTAAATAAGTTCAAACTTCATTTGGTGTACATTTCAACAGATGTACAAATCCTAAATTATTTTCAAGAGCTCACACGTTTAAGGGTTATGAGTTTTATTGTCTGAAACTGACCAACTGTACAATGCTCCCAGGGGGTCTAAGAAAACACGGTCACCCAATTTCTTATTTCCCTTCTAATTTCTATAACTGTTCATAATTGCGCACCTTTAGTAGTGTCGTTGAACTTTGTTTTGGATTATGGGAAAGTAAGTGGACCTCAGGCTGCAGGGTTCCAAATAATTGTATACCAAACGATTTTGCATTTAGAAATTGTTACATATTATATTAATGTATCACGGTATGTGCCTATATTGTATCGGCTTGTTACAAGATGTTAAAACCAAATTATTGATTTACGGTAAATGTCCCGATAACGTACCTGCAGTTCTTAATGTAAAAAAAAATAGAACACCTTTATTCAAATTTAATTGCGTAGACTTTGTAAGTTCTCAGGAGGTTATTAAATAAGGTTTTATTTAGGCGTAGTAGGTATTTGGAAAAATATTATATCACGTGTACTGTATGCACTAAGGTTTACAATCATGTCTGATGCATTTCACCATTGTCAACCCTGCAAATGTATAGAATAAATCGGCATTGTGTTTTGATTGTCATAATGGCAGTGCAATAACGAGGCGGCCGCTGGCGCGTGCGCCACACAACACCCTTTGTGTATTGCACCCTCGCGGACACTGACTCCGTAACGGTTATATTGATTTTTTAACTGTCATTTTTCATATACATTATGTATTATAGTTCAGATGTACCTATATTAATAATGCCCTTCAGTTCTTTAACTGGCGTTATTATACAAAAAATATAATGTTCCTCAAGGAATTAATATATATTTAACGCATTAAAACACAAGTGTTTTTTAGCACTAGGCGTGCAATAGTTTTGTTAAAACAACCTTTTATATCACACAAGCTAAACATAAATGTAATTTTCATCAATGGTTATATATATACCTTGTTAAAATAAATTAGGTTTTTTTTTTATTACATAAAGCACATTACTTATGGTGTTTATTTTCTGTTATCGATCTACAATATGAAATATTAGTTAAATTTATCATGAGTGTTTTTTTTATAAATACATACTTATGTATTCGCTTCGTCAATACAGTGATGTACCAGTCTTTTTCCTTGCCTAACAAAATGAACTAATTTTCATTACGTTGACAATATATGGACATTCCCATAGCCATATTATAGTAATAGTTGAAGTTGGTGTTACAAGGTAAATAATAATACTATACTTCATGTAATTAAAACAATATTGAAAACAGGAAACCCGGTAAAGCGATCTGTTTTGGAACAGATGACATCTTTTCCAAAGTTTATTCGACTCTAAATGTATGCGTTTCGAGCTGTCGAGGGTGCAATATTACAGTACGCGGGGGTTGAATAGCAGATGCCGCTATCTGCACGACCGTTACGGTCCCCCCTATCTGTTGTAATTTTTTAAATTTAGAACACGTGTGATGACAACTTTTTCGTTCTACCCGCATCGTGCAATTTTCGCAATCATAATGTCGCAATTTGCTAGTTGCGAGTTTTCGATAGTTGTTGCCAACACCTGCCAATTACAATTTTTTTATTGTTCTAATAATTTGTATGTGTTAAAAAGTGCATTCTTATTGAAAAACATAGTCTTTGTTATGTGTTAAAGTATGTAAAATATCAATTACGTAGTAGTAAATATTATTGCAGAACACAGCGACAGATCTGTTGTGGCCTTAATAAAAAAAACACTTGACCACAATAAAGTGGACTACATCCATTACTTTGCACTTGTTAATGCAAAAATGTAATTGGCCGAGCCAGTGGTACGAAACTAATGCGCAGGAGTAGTACGTTACAGTTCTCACGAGCGGCCGGTGCTTGTTGAGTGTGGCCACACGTTGTATTTACGCCAACCCTAAGGAAACGCGTAAGATATGGTTCAATGCGCTTAACGACTGTCTGCAACACTGGAGTATAAACTAACAAACATTTCATAGGGTTTTCACCGTAGTCGAAATTTGAAAATGTTATTTTAGTATGCCAATTTTATTATTCAATTTTTTTTTGTACTTATTCTTAATTCTATTTTTAAAGCTACTACCAAAATGAATACGGATTCTACTATGACCTTGTGGATAAATTTTAGAATCGCCCATCATATTAAGAGGGGCTTTAAAAACAATTACGTCATTTTGTTCTATCATGACACTTTAACCGAATTCAGAGCAAGGACACAAACTGACACACTTCATTTAGTATTATACCTACTAGTACGTCGTGAACTGACTAACGGTTTCTATTGACGCTTCCTACGGGAAGTATCATTTTTAAGCTGGAGATCTGTTAAATTGATAATGTCCGTTATTAGCTTAAAATAAGCTTAAAACTTACTAAAAGTAATACCACAGATAAAGTAATAGTCTTTGTTGGGAATACTGAACATAAAAGGATTTTTATCGAATGTATTTAATCGGTATCATATAATTTTATATTCAAGCATAAACATACGATGTATTATAGTATTATAGCATAAAAACAACATAATACTTACTTATAACTTTCTTAATTTGTAAGCTTAAAGAGTTTTCTTTTAAGTTTAAAGAGTTTTTATTAAAAGTAAAAAAAAAGCCTCCATAACGGTTATAGAAGCATTTATAGGGTTCAGCTGAAAAAATAAATTCAAATTTCGATTTTTATAACATGAAGTTAACGCATGTCATACGCAGTAACTCAAAAAGAAACCCAGTTTTGAGCCTACTTTTCAGTAAAATATGCATGGCAGAGATGTCTTAAGAATCAAACCTTGCACTGTATGTTTCTTACCGTCAGTTAGTTACTTAGCCGTGTACCGTTATTATTACTTTGTAACGTAGTTACCGTCAAGTTCAAATCGAACGGTTTTCTGAACCGTTTTATAAATGTAGAATTCATGATCGCGCAAGAATAGCATAATCGGATCAGTGTTGCCGTTTTAGAGACTTTCTCGCTAAAAATGAACTTTTGTTTATGTCTTAGTGACGAAAATGAATTAGCGACTTATCTGACAAGTTTCAGAGTAGAAAAAATATATAGAGCCAAGAGATATATTGTATGAGAAACCCAAACGCGCCTGCGATATTTTTGTTAAATTTAAGATGCAGAAACAGAATAGACAAACCTCCATCCCCCCTAAGAGTGAAATTCTGTGTCCGCTCCTAGTAGAATTAGTTAGCTACTTTTGATATTGAGCCTAGTTACTCGAATTTATAGATGGTAATACTAGATCAGATATTGCACAGGTAGACGCTGGTTCAAAACCTTATCGTATTTTTTTGTATCGTTTTTCATTCTAAATTATGCTAATACTTACGTAATTAACGAGAGGAGGGAGGGTAAGAGCTTTACTAAAAACCTCTGACAAAATCGGCCCAGCTGAACAAACAGGCAGACAGACAAAAATTGTGTTTTGAGAAAAGGTTTCGTATATATATGTATTTTGTTATATTATTTTTATATTTATAAAAAGTTGTTGTTTTGATATTACAAACAGACACTTCAATTTTATTTATTTTTATAGGTTACGTAGCATTGACCTAAGTTAACAACACTATAAGCTGAATAAAACCGTTTTCATACGGCTAGATGATTTTGATAGGTTCGAACCGCGAAATAACTACAGTTAGACAAGACTTAACTCAAGCAGACTTTCTAATTGCTACGTTGCATGAAAAAAAACAAAACCATTAGCGAATAGTGAGGCGATTTTCGTGATTGAATTGATGATATTAGATGGTATCTTACACGAATAGCATGTTCGATTCCAGGTGATGCTCATGATAATTGCATAAAAAAAGTTAGCGATCGATTTCAAAACATTTATAAACACCATTTTTGGTATCAAAACTTTAAATTTAATGTTACAATAGTACAAAATTTCTTAAGAATATATTTGTGTAAGCGTAAATAGCTCCCTTTCTTTAAATAGAAATACGAAATCCGTGAATTTTCATCTTGCTTTTTTTTACACGGTATAGGCTCACAGTGCTATGACCACAATCTTGCCCGATGTTAAGTGACGATGTGGTTCAGGATGGTAAACACCACCAAGCCAGAATGTACTGGCTCGCAAGTGATACTGCCGGAACACACCTATTGTGGTTTGACGACAGGTTTTCTAACTTGAGGTTGGATGGGGGGGGGGGGGTTATATAAAATATACAATTTACTACACATCCTTAATTTAGATTACTTTTTTATATTAAAGACGTAATGAAGATAGTGCATGAAATATATAAACAAATTTGTTAACAAGGTTTTTCCCGTTATATTACAAGTGAATACTCAAATAATATTGTGACAACAATAAAATAATGGATATTAATCCATTATTCTATATAATTGTTTATGATATATACAGGAAATATGTTACATCTTAAATTTATATTAATTTATTTTCCGTGATTTATATAGTTTTATCATTGTTGTTATGAGGAATATATTTAGATAAATGTTATTGTTAATGTTGCCAAGTTTAAAATTGATAATATTACAATAACAAAAAGATACATATATTGCATTTCCATATTAAAAATGCACACTCGGTAGGTAGGTTTTGTGTCATGGCCATAATGTAAATACGTAATCTACTTAACTCGTAATATTAATTGAATTATATTATATTAAATTAAGTTGATATTGATACTATTTATCCTTTTACATTTTATAAAAGGCAACGCTCTATTATCAGTTTGTCTATTTATGGTGTTAAAAACAAAAGAATATGCAGTTTTTATTAATTTAGTAATGACGTATTTTTGTCGCTATTTAGACTGGGTGTGATGCTACATAGTGTCTATAATGGTATAAATAACAATGAATTATAAATCAACCAAAGTTATGTAATTTCGATGCTTTAAAGAATTGATTTAGTTAAATCATCTGACGTTAAATATATTTTAGTCTTAGTTAATTTAAATGATTGTTTTGGCTAGGTTTTATTGTATTTTACATTACAGTAGTGAATGGAGTCGGAATTAAATAACCACGATTCTACTACAATAATTATCGTAGACCTCTCACTATTAAATAATTATAATAAAATGTATTTCTGTGTGAATTTCAAATTGTAATGTTTTTCAATTTTATTGACAAATTATTAAACAAATCTTTGATATAAATAACATAATAAGAGTTTGCACGATAGGTTTATAATTTCCACCATGATATTTACTGACACGGCGGCGTGTACCGTCCTTTCGACAATTACACGATGCGGGAAAACCCTGGATTTTATCTACGGGAACGATTCCTCCAGACCGTAAAATCTGTATGTCATTCATTCCCTAGTAAGCTCGAACGAAAGCGGAATGTACACTTTTGTTTTCAATGCGTTCTATTTATAAGATGGAAAGTTGAGCTGTTTATAAACATTGCGATCTTAACTTGCTTACATTCGAGTACATTATTATACACCTTAATGTTTTTTTTTAAATAACGTTTATGAAAACTATCTAACTATAAACTAAATACAATAAATTAAAAATAATAATAGTGTAGAACGTAAAACATTTATGGCAATACGAAAAGGGAAAAATAAAACTATGTAGTGCAATTTGAAAGTTAAATTTAATAGAAATTTTATAATAGTTACAGATTAATTGCTATTTGTAACGCAGAAATAAATGATCACACAGTAGTTATTGGCCGTTATGTTCGACCTAAAATATCGAATCAAACCCGTGACGATAGTTATAGGGTACTTTTCCCATAAACGCACGTGTGCAGATAGTTTTGATATCTATGGGAAAATGTTTAACAATGGACGTCTGATACCATCAATTATCTCCCTCGGATATATCGATTCGAACCCCTTTATTGGGAAATTATATTAGTTTAGTATCATGGGAATTAGATAAAGGTGCGCTTGGACTGTTTAACAAGTAACTTATTGTGGAGCGAATTAGCGCCAACGGACAGTATTTTTTTTTAACCTAGCTAGCGCTGTTGACCGGTATAGCCTTTACAGCTTCACCGTGACTTTGTGCTGAAGGCACTCAGTCACAAAAGGTAACTAGCACAAGGGTTACCAAAATGGTACGAACCTCGGCTTGGCCGTTACCTGAGAGTGAAAACTCTCGCGGGATTTTGATTCTAGCTAAACCCTAAATTTTTTATTTAACTTAAAAAAGGTTCCTTACAAGACCTATGTATCTTTTTTTTTTTTGACGGGGGGAAATGCATTTACGCACTACCCTTATCTATTGTACTTAGGGGATCAAGGTCCCCCAATACAATAGATAAAAATTTGTTAACCTCCCTGGGTTCGTACCTCCGACCTTTCAGTCGTACCGTCTATGAGACACGCGGATTAGTCCACCAGGCTAACCACGATCTCACCGCGTCGCCCCCTGCGGCGAACCCACCAGGCCTCGTCCGTGCAATGGCACGGTAGGGATGGAGGAGAATACTTCCCCTCCACCTCTTAGCCCGCCTCTCGAAAAGAGGCACGACCATCTGGTCGTCAGTCCGGGGGGCAGGATATACTTCCTGCCCCCCATAAAAAGGAAGAATGAAGAATGGAAGACCTATGTACCTGCGTGTTGCGTGCAGGAGCGTGTTTGCTCACAGCATAGTCAGTGTCACTGTATCGCGCTGGCGGCGACGTCAAGAGCCTCTCCAGTTGGGGAACGAGACACGTCTTGGGTCGCCGCCTGAGGTAGTAACGTTTATATATATCGAGTTACTCAGTTTGTTATATTACACAATAATACTATAAAATTACTATTAAGTATTTTAATGCTGGTTTCATATTCTATAGTAGTTGTCAGCTAAACAACATTAATGATTGTTGACGTTTACGTCTTTAAATATATAGAGGTTAATAAACTCTGTTAATATTGTATGGAAGATTGTCGTATAAAAGTTCTGATGTAACAGTTTTTTTTTTTTTCACTTTTTTAATTCAATTTGTAATTTATTTTTACGTTTATTGTATTACAAAAAAAAAAACTATATAAACGTACATAAAATATCAAACGTTTTTTGTGATAGTTATTCCATGTCACGTTTTGCAATTATACAGTACCTAACAATGGTTTTATTTAATATGATTGAAATTATTTTCTATTGTTTTTATTTAGCCTTTTAAGGCTTTTTTATTTAACTTAGAAACTGTATAAATTTTGTAGTAATATTACAAGTAAGCTATTCTGTTAACAATAAATAATTATTCTGTAAATGTGAAAACACAGCCCCGCTATTATCTCCTGAGTGCATATGGCGATTTGGTAAAAATAATACAAGGGGAATTTTTCCTGCAAAGCTATCATTTTGCACAGGATCATAGGTGTATATTTAATTACTTATTTATTAAGCTCGTGTGAAAAATACCTTTACGTGTTCTCGCCAGCCTTTTTAATTCTCTGTATTATTTTATAGAACAATATTATCATGAAGTAAAAGTCGACCCTGTCAATATATAGCGAACGCAATTTTACTATAGTATTAACAAAGCGACTCAATCATATTTCATTATTTTCAATTCGGGGCACAACACCTCATTATTGTTTTAAATGGAACGCGTCAATTTCAATTCGGGAATGCGTCGGATTTATTTTTTTTCTTTCGTCTGACAGCTGTCAGTGGTAAATTAAATGCTGCGTTCAAATATACGTTAGGTATTCTTTATTTGAAAAAGCAAATATAAAATTAATATCGGTAATGTTCCTTCTCCATAGTGTAGCGCAGGCGCGGATAAAAAGCGGATAAAAAGTAGATTATATTTAACGGATACAATTCTTTGTTCAGTTATTAGTAACAGACAAACAGACCGTTTTCTTTAAAAAAATTACTCGTTGTGGATGGTACGCAGCACAAAATTCGAGAGGATGATCCCACTCTCTATACACACAGGATATCTCATGGACCCAACATGTCCCTCAGACCTCTACACATTCTGTTCTGTGGCAAATATTACAAGTTATTTACGGGTTCTATGACGTAGAACAAACACTGCGTTTAAAAACACTTATTGACATAATTACAACCGGAACTTATGCTAAGGTAGCCACATAATGATCGTGGGAAAGACACCCACATGACAAAAGCAGCTGTAAGGACAACTGTATATTTCTTGTCTCAACTTCTGAATTATAATCTGTCGTAGCCATTTTGTTTGGATTCTATTGGGGTTCACATTTACTACTGTAAAATTTGATTTATTATATTCTCCTGTGTTTTTTCTCATTAAAATTACTGTTTGCGTTCCCGCCTGAATTCTTTCAACGCGTCTCACTCCAAATACCTAGAGGATTTATTTAGCATCAGATAAAACGCAGTCGTTTTGCTGAGCCAGTTTACAAAAAAATTGAAACGAGCGACAAAACCGATTCATGTAATCGACAAAATTATTAATGATATTTATTCCTTTATTTCAAAATATATATTGTACTCGTGAATGTGTGTAGGAAGATCAGCGCCGTCTGTTGCGAATTATAAAACATATGTAATGAGAAAGTCATAATATGAAAACAACTATATGACTTTGCCGATAAGATTTGCCAACCTTGGACCAATACGATAACGTTTATAGGTCAAACTTACCGGCCTCATAATCACGTAGACTTTGGAAAGCAGTTCGCCGTTAAAATACAATTGAAACAAACAATCTCTCATTATGTAAATTTAATGTAAAAATGACCTAGGGTTTTTTTGTTTGGTCAATATGTAATATCTGGAAGTGTAACCGTAGATTACTTTTCACTTATTTCAACATATTAACTATTCTCTCTGATTTGTCGTCTTTGAATGATGTTAGGACAATTGAGGCACTCTCACAAGATTCATATTTTAACATTATAATGTATTTTATTCTTTAAATTTATTTTGTAAGGGGGTTCGTTGACACTTAATGTTTGTTTGGGTAGCAGTTTACGGCTTACGCAAGAAAAAATTTCAAGCGAATGTTGAGTTCGTAAGCGTCTTTTAAGTCCAAACTAACAGTTAAAACTAAATTTTAGTAAACAAGTTCATAAATTTCAAAATGTTTGCTTAAATACGCATAAGCTTCCGGAGCTTGTTGCGGCCTACAATAAGCATAGATTATACGACGATGCGTAGGATGGGTTGAAGTTACTTAAGTAGAAATAGTAATTTACTCTTCAAGGTTCAACGAAAGTTTTACGGGTCATCAAGAGAATCCTCTTGTTGACACCAACTGTAACTAACACACGTGTGAACTTTTACCTCTGACACTATTCAATCACAATTCCCTATTCTGTTTGCCGATTCAACTGTCACAAATGTCCCCGTAAGACGACATACATCAAGAGGATACGTACATACCCCGTTTATGATGGATATATTTATTATTCGATCAATGAGAATTTATGTTAATATCCGATTCATATGTAAATATATAATAATTATTTAGTCGAGTGTGTGTGGAGTACAACTGAATAAATAGTCAATGATGTCCATTTCAAGTCTCACACCTTTTTACATTAGCATCTTTTTTAGTGTTATGGTTAAGATCGTGATATTACAAACAAAAAAAAAAATTGTCACCGTTAGTGACACATAACTATCAGCGATAAATATTTTAACAAAAGCGTGTCAACTCGCACTTGACATTTCATAATAATTTGCGTACAAGAGAATGCGAATAAATACATTTTAGCTTCCTTGTCCGTATTTTATAGGTCCTTTATTTCCGTTTCTTACATAACAACATAAACATTATTATGTTTATTAACATTATTTTACTATGACACTATAAATGACTAAATATAAATCTTATTAAAAACACTAGTAATAAGAATACGTATATTTAATTCTAAGTTTATAGGTTTGTACATATATTTATTAAAACTTAAGTAAGCAGAAATAAATAAAGAAAGGAATCATTATATCTTTCGGAAGTAATAGAAAATTTTTTAATAAAATAATTAATATATATAAAAATGTTAATAAATGGCTTTAAAAAGTTTTCACTACTTCAAACTAACATAATCTAAAAAAAAGAAGAAAAAAAATGAAACCATGTCAAGGTTCAGGGTACAAAATAAACATTATTATTGACGACTTAAATCAAGTTCATATATACTTAATATAGACTAAATCTCAAAGGGTTAATCTAACAAACCCTTTGACCTGTCCATCTCTATCCGCGACACAATTTTCGACAACGTAAACCGTTTGATTGATAACGTCGCCTTCAAAGATTCCTGTTCAACTTTTCATTCCATTCTCGACGAAGAGAATCCTTTTATATAATCATGAATAGAAGCCACGACAATAAAAATATCGTATTGTATCGCATTAGAATTCATATTTCATGCTCATTGTTATAAATAAAATTACGTATATTATGTTACAATTTGAATTTTAGATATCGTTTGATAACGAAGCTAATTGTGTGTGAACGGAGATGGAGTTTAAATGAAATTATGAATATTTATTATAATTAGGTGATGGAATTTCGTGAATACATCGAGGGTCCACTTGTGATTGACAGTTAATGAATGGCTGATGCGTTTATTTGATTGTGTATTTGACCGTTGAACGTTCGACACGTCTTTGAGGCAGTTATCAAATTAAATTACATTTTTAATTATACAAACATTAACTATATCAATTTTGATGTACAACTTCTAATGTGTGATTTAGTGCAATAAAAATATGAATCGTGTGTACTTATTACTTAATTGCTTTTTTACTACGAATGTATGTTTTGTTTGGTATTATGGCTTACATTATATATATATAAGCATGAAATTAACATAAAATATTATATTACCATATATGTGTATAAATAGGACTGAGTAATAATCAAAGATTCTTTTTGTTGTCTTTTCAACGAAGAAAACAAAACAAGATCAAGTGTTCCCAATTTAAATTAAAATTCGCTATAAACGAAACAATACGGATAATCATTCATCGGTTTAAACTTGAAACGGTATATCTAAACATGGTGCGTATGGGAACGCTAAAGTAAAATCAAGTGTGGACTAGATAACAAAACGCCAGTCCACGTCAATGCCGTTAATTCTGTCGAGGTCATAAAGGAGTGACCGAAAGTTACAATATTATTACAATAAAACTTAAGAACTAGTCTTACGTAAAAGTCTTTTTTACGATGTTATAAATTATATTTTAATTAATTGCCTCCGGAATGATTTTACAAGTAAAAGTAATTTTTATTAATATATTTTTCTCGTGATTGAATACATTTCAAATAAGTTGAAAAAACACTTTCAGTTAAATTCGATGATAAATTAGAATCGTATTTTATATAGAAAAAAAGTACATCAACCTGAAAATTGGGTTTAAAAGTTATTATAAACAAATGTTTTTTTTTTTTATTTCCAAGTCTTGAGATTCGCAAAGGCCACTTTCCGCATCCCCGTATATCTGCAACCGGCGCCGACGCATTGAGTTCGTCGACCCGACGCCGCGACACGGTGTTATTGAACGTACCATAACATCACGCACACATTTACACGTTCATACATACATACATATATGCACGTTTTCTGGCAATGTGTTGAAATAGTTATTAAGTTACTACTACTGAACTTTGTGTTAAGGCCAAGTTATTTACGTATCAGAATTAATTTTGTTCTACGATCGAATGTTGTTTACAAAGAATAGAAAGTTAATCTGAGGCGCTGATATCACGAAGCCCAATGAACGTATTATTATTAATTTTTTTTATTATTTTATTCGAGAAAAAGATTATACAATGTCTACCGGTATAAGAAATAGTTACAGTCACATTAAAAAATAAATTAAAGTATAAATATTAATTTAAATAAACCAACTAATATTAACTATTACTCAAAAAAAATAATTCATTTTCATAGAGTACCTAAAACATTATTTATGTTTATATATTTTGCAATTTACTAATAGTAATTAAGGAAAATTCAGAAAACATATTTAATTTTTAAACATCCGGGGTTAAGTGATTTCATCATTTGAAGAGTTTCGTTTGATTTATATGTTTACTAGTCGAGTGCCCGCGGGTGCGCCCGCGTTTCATATATTCTTCATTGCGTTTTGTTTTTTTTATACAGAACCCTAATTTACATTATCTTCAAGTGAAGCTACTTATTAATTAGGTATAAAAAGTTGTTAATTCACACGTGTCAATGTTATAAACTACATAACATTAAAACGCGCTATGTCTGAAGCCTAAAGCGTGAGGCCACGGTAGCTCAAATTAACGGTACCCTTAGACAAATCCTTTCGCAAACACTCATTTAAATTCATATGACGGAAAGCGTACGCGCACTATGATGACAACAAACAAAACAAAATTGTTATTGTGGTTGTAATTTTATATTTATTTTGTATATTCAAGTGGGTTTTTTTAATAATTTATGTTAATAAAACCTTTGACTTTCTTAGTTTTCTGTTTCACTATATGTTATATTAAAATTAAGACGCATGTGTCTTTATATGCAATGCAAGAAATTAAGATAGTAATTATTGGAATGAGAATTACTTAGCACTCAGGTGTAAATTTAACAGGGTTTACTTGGAACAAGTATCAGTTAGGATACATATTTTATCTAACTAGTATTATTAAATTAACTGACGACTTCAAACCTTATAGTACCTGAAGGTAAAATTTCTTAACCCTGGTTTTATTTATCCGTAGAATTGAAAAATATCATATGGATTGGGTTACTCTTCATTTATTGTAACTATATTTATAACTTGTAGAATGAAAACGGTCGCCGCAATGTCTTGGAAAACTAAATACTGGTAATTTTTTTGTGTGATATTTTTTTATTTTAACCCCTTGAGCACTTACCTGGCGTTTATGCCAGCTTTCCATTGTTTTCATATTCTCTTATTTTTATGGGTAATCAACACATTAAGTAGGTTTTTAAACTCATTAGTGCTTAGTGATAAACAAATGAATATTTTAGGCGTCTGTTTTATGTACGAGATATAATCGAAACGCTTGCAAACGCAATTCCATAGACCGGAAACTCTGGTAAAACAGCAATTTAGAACGCTTAGTAGTTACACCCTAAAACATCGTAGGCGTCAGGTCACTGAACCTCGTTAAGAAGACAAGTTTTTATTTTGCCAAATTACTTTGTACGCTGTCTAAATAATGCAACAGTTTAAATTAATTTACATTCTAATTGCTCTTTCTTTCTACTGATTATAACGAATTATACTTTTGTTAACTAATTAAATTAAAATATTACCGAAAAATACTTTGTGTTAAATTTATAACATATATATATATATATAACATATATATATATATATATATATTTTAAATTAAATTAAATTTATAACATATATATATATATATATATATATATATATATATATATATATATATATATATATATACTGAATGAGTAACAATCATTCATAAATATAATAATTGTTTACGACTTTTCATAAAAAAAAAGTTTTAATTTTGTTTTTAACTGTGACGAACGGTCTTAACGACACATTTGTCCAATTAATGTGTCGAGTACCCATAAAAACAAGATTATAGGAATACATAGGAAAACTGGCGTAAACGCCAGGTAATTGCTCAATGGGTTAAAGAAAAAGATTTGATGAACAATCCGCAATGAAAATATGAAATTCAGTTACTAGTCAATCAAGATACCGTTTTAATGAGTGCCGAAATATTGCCAAAATTATAGGCCGTAACGCGAACTGTGCAGAGTTTACAAACAAATAAAGTTCGTCGCACTCTATCCTGTAATGATAGAGAGAGACGAAAGAAATAGAGTATGCGCAATTGCGAACGCTACAGAAAAACTATACAAAGGTTATTCAACTTTTTTTAAACTGTAAAGAATATTACTAGTATGCAATTTTCTTGGATAATTTGACATGACGAGGCAAACGTCTCTTAGAATGTCGTGTAATTTAAATCGTTCAGAGCATTATTGAATTGTTAAAACCATTCATATGTACATCTAATATGTCACGTTAACTATTATCAAACAGTGCAATATTTAAAGTTAAGAAAATGTCAAATTCGTGTACTTGAATTTTTACAAAAAAGTATATTACTTTTGAAAATTTTCACACAAATAAATAAAATCATTGTATAGCTGTACAAAATCGATTAATTATACGTTACACATTTTTACAAATATTATTATTAATAGGGAAAAATAATTATTCTATTTAATTATATCTACTTATAAATTATTTATTGTTAGTAATTAATTTAGTTATTTCTTAATATAATAAAAATTGACGACGCGATTTAAATAAGTAATAAGCTACGATCAGATGAAATAAAACGACGTAAGAACAACGTTACTATTTTCCATTTGTGGATTCTTAGTTATAAAATCTGAAATGGCGTTATTTAAATATCATAATTTAATTCATTCAACCTACGTGTCTGAGTAAATTTGAAATCAACTTACATTTGTTAGAAAATTTATGCTGATTATATTATTAATATATAGTGGGTGACGAGCTTTTATAGGCCTAATTTCGTCGTACAAACACGGCTATGGTAAATTTAAGAATATTAATTAAATAAATATACTTTGAAACTTCTAAATTAACCTTATTAGTAAAATAACAAAACTATAATTATTTTCATTTGTTTATACTATAAGAAGCTCAGCGCTTTGATTACCTTCTCACCTGACGTTAAGTGACGTTGTGATCCGAAATGGTAAATCTAAAGGCATTGGCTCGCAAGTGATATTATCAAGACACATATATAGATGATTGTCTAGAATTTTTTGGATTTGATAATGCTAGTAGTTACTTGTCAGAGGGGCATTAAAAAATGACAAACTACTCCGCTATAGTTTCATCATAATATTTACCTTCAATCTTCATCGAAAGTTCAAGCTCATTATAGAAATGGTAGGTAAATTCAAACCTGCGATCATCTACGCGGTATCTCAGCTAAATACAACTGAGCCAACATTGCTTCAAAGTAATAAAAAAACATAGTATAGATATATTATTTTGTTTATTTTCAGGTAAGCTAAATCTTCTATATTTAATATTCCTATTTCGAGGTAAGTACAAACATACATACATATCAACAAGTCTTTCTCCCGTGGGGGTAGGCAGAGATTACGTCCTTCCACTTGCTACGGTTTTGACACACCTCTTTCGCTTCCTCTACTTTCATGAGCGCTTTCATACATGCTCGTCGGTTATGAGTACTTTTTACCTGGCCTTTATTTAACACGTGATCGATTTGGTCTAGATACGTTTGCCTAGGTCGACCCTTACCGACTTGCCCATTCACCCTCGCCTTATAAATTCGTTTCGTTAATCTTCTCTCATCCATCCTCTCTACATGCCCAATCCATTATATTACTTGAAAGTAGATATTTTACGCGGGTTATAATGGTTTATAATAACCTGTAACATACTTTTAGACCGCCCAGAAAGTCACCAAAATTATATAATCCCATTTGATAGCAGGATAATAATAAATATAAAAGTTATATGGTATATACCATATCTATCTAGCAAGAAAACATATTATAATCTGTCGTAACCGTAAATCTTTTACAGTAATTTGATCAATTTAAATAAATACTAAGCAATAAAATAATCATAAACGTCAAAGTATCTATCACTGTAATTTATTCCCCGTACCGTGAATTTCTTAGGTATTATGTAATTTGACCCATATTAAGTTCACGTTGCTCTTGAATTTTTGTATACAATCATCAGCATCATTATTATAATTATATTTAGCCATAACATTATTTTAAGTAATCTGTAATTGAAGATATTGAGAGAGAGAGAGAGAGAGAGAGATGTTTTAAAACACCGTTTTAAAAATATTTATCCCAAAAATGGTTTCAAAGCTAATAGATTTTGACTTTTTTGACGTTGTAATTTTTGTTTTTGTAAGTACGGAAAGTAACTCACTTTAATTGATGAATTGAAAAATATAAATTAACATCAATAATAATAAATAAAAGAGAAGTGTCTGTTTGTAATGTAAAAAAAAATATTTTTTTATAAATAGATATGAATACCTATACCATAAATGCAATTTATAAAATTTATGTCTGTCTGTTTGTATTGGTTAATCTCTGAAACGGCTGGACCAATTTTGACAGGACTTTTTTGTAGATAGCTGAAGTTACTCCGGGTACTTTTAATTTTCGAAAGCAATTATGATTTCGCGTAAAAAAATAAAACTCATAAAAAATTTAATAGAATCCGATTCAATGCGCAGTTTTATGTGCAAGTGCTATAATTTCTAAGAAATATTTTTACTTTATCTTACTACAACATTTTTTTTTACGAAAACAATTAGGGTTCCGTATAAAAAGATTAAAACGCAGTGTAGAATATAAGAAACGCGGGCGCAGCCGCTGGCACACAGCTAGTTCTAAACAAAGCATAAAGAAATTAATGTTTGTTTTTTCTATTGTACGCGGTAGTATATTCAAAATATTCAATTCGTTTATCTCTTTTACAAGTTAATATTTGAAGTCACACATACACATTCATGGGTCCACAAATAAGTTACACACAACGATTACCAAGAACTAACAACTTGAAAATAGAGCGACCAAGTATCCGTTATTTGTTCATCTCTACATCTTTGTCCACGGCTACTAAGTATTTCCCAGTTAGCGTGACCTATTCAGAGTGTAAAAATGTATTTATCTTTAATGTCCACATTATTAATATTATTGCTCTTGCTTTTTTATGGTTCTTTTAGAGAGTCTTTGTTTCTTTTCGAATATGGGTATTTGTAAAAGGTGAAGTCGTTATAGATTTGTTTGTAATTCTCAATTTTTTTAGGTCAAGTTGTTCGACCCACTTATGATCCTCTTATTACATTTGAAAGCAATTGAAAACAACTTGACTTAATTATATCCAATTCCTACAGGGTAAGGAGCATGGGAAAATGTTTATTTTAGTTTATTCTTTTTAAATCATTTATACTTAATACTGCACAAAGATGAAACTAGATATATTATTTATAATACGTTGTTTGTGGATATAAATTAAACTCGAAGTAGAAAAAAAACATACCCAATAACTTGTCCGAATGGGTGTGTACATTGAAAATCGTAAAAGGACTATTAATACTTTTATCTGTTTTATTTTCAACGAAAATAGTCTCGTGATAAAGGGATCAAGGGGTATCGTGTATCCCAAGCAAGTGGGTTACTATTACAACCAAGGTCCTTGTCATTATTTACTTATCCCACTGACCGCATTCTCTACGTAATAACTTTCAGTTTGTGATAATTTAGGTACGCTCCAATATTAACGTTTGACCGCATCCCTTTGTTGAAATTCATCTATATTCATTCACTAATTTTACTTTCGAATGTGCGATTGTAATCGACTTATTGAAATATTTGTTTTCATACCTACAATAAAATTAATCCATAAGTTCCTAAGATATAATTAACAACAAAAGAAAACTATGCGTTTTCAACATTTCTCAATTATTTCATGAAATTGTTACAATGCCAAGATGGAAGTGAAAGCACATGAGCATTGTCTAACTAAATTACCGTGTAGCGATTAATTGTTTTATTGTTGGTATGTTACGCAAACGCTCGTGTTTTCATGTTGTTCCAATTTGAAACACAATTATATTGTTAAATAAAATAGTCATTCGACATTCCAATCAAGATAAAAAAGAGCAACATTATATTTACTATTATTATATAAATAAAACTAAAGGACTTTTTAATTCCAAGAATCGTACTTACAAGCGTCTGCATCGAAGTGTTTTATGAGACTTAAATGATCACGCCAACGCCAACGTAACTTCCTTCCAAGAAACCTTACAAAGGGCTCATTAATGTACATTATAAAGTGTCAAATTCAGTGCAGTATACAACCGGTTCGATACGATTAATCCAGACAGTAGTATGTGATATAAAAACTATAGTATTATCTCTATATTGTATGATGCTATATGCGTTTTTTTAAAGAAATGACCATGACATTTATTCTAATGTCAACAGCCAGAGAGGTAAAGTGCAATGGTCTAAAGATTTTTGATATAAGAAATTATGATTAATAATCACCAGTTTTTTAAAATGAAATTACTTTTCCAAATCGAATTGATGTTGTTAACCCGTATATTAAGGAAGCCAATAACATTAATTTTCAACAGAATTAAATACTTTAACTCTTATATACAACAAATAATTATAGCCGTAATAGAGATTGAGAGGTTCAAACAAGGCAAATTGGAGGTGACAAACGTATCTACTTAATTATAAATTGTGGCTACCACTGCGTTGTATACTGACCGAAATGAATACGAAGGAAAGGGCATCGGGAGAAAAAGGGTGAAAAGATATCCCCATCGCCTTCATTTACTATTGAGGACGCTCGTAAACCGATTTTGGAACGGACAAAAAATTGTTTTGTTTTTTTTTTCTGAGAGCGTACATTGCCCCTTAAAAAAACATAGAACGTTCTTTTTAATTCAGATTTTGTACAAAATATCATAAATATAATATAGTTTTTTTATTGTAATCGTAACAGAAACATTTGTCTAGAATAACTAATTCTGTCACGCCATTGTATTGTAGAAATGCGCAGTATTTTTTTTTCTTATCTGCTCTTAAAGTAGGTCAGAACTAATCTAATTTATTTCACAAACCTTTTATAGCTTGTTAAAAATTTCGCGGATATCCCCCCCCCCCCTTTTGCAATCTAGTAGCTCATATTAAAACCTTATCTTTTAATTGGTCACAAATTGTATTGCATTTATCTGAGGGAAGCTGTATGGCCACTAGATGCAATCTCGTCGGAGATGCACGGTCATTGACCGAACGAGAGAGACAGAGCCACATGTGCAAGTGCAACAGATAAGATGCGCGTACGCACAGAAAAGGAATGAAAATTATTGTATTGTTTAGTTTTTTTTTATATAATGCATCTTTGTATTACTAATCTGTAACGTGTTGGTTAATGTTTAATTCTATGCCACATAGTAAGAATTATGTTCTCTGAATATTAAAAATTAAAGGTTTCTTAATCTTAATTCCTTTAAGAAACCCTCGAGCGCGAAGAACACGATCCTAACAAAAACAATTTTATGTCGTCTTCGACTGTTTCTTTTTAATTGAACTATTCAGTCGCCAGTAAAACGGATTAGGAGCGAAACACTTTTGTTCGCTTATACAGGTTCTCAACGTCTCGACACGTACCTATCCATTTAAGAGAATACCATTGAAGGTGTGACCTTTTTTATTTAAGCCTTATTAAATGACTCCATATATAAATTCCCCGAGCGTAAAAATTAAAAAGAAAAAATGAATGTCAATCATCATCCACCACTTTTCCCGCCGAACGCGATCTGCAATGATGAATTCCCATGCAATCAAAGCACAAGAGCGAGTTACTCTCCTCTCTCACTTCGGTAATTTCTAATGATTATGCATCAACGGTACCTGCGCAATGCAGTCCACGAGCTCACACAACGGACAATGTCTATTCAACCATTGACATTTAAATTTCGTAAAAAAAAAAAAACAAGAACAGCTGACAATCGCATAAAAAGCGCTGTTTATTGCCCAAAATACACAAATAATGCACCGGTCCCACCGTAGAGTATATAGGGTGGGTCAAAACTGTGCTATTGTTACACTAAGTTGTCCAGTGTGAAAGGGAATATAGGTTACCAAAGGACAAAGGTGGTGACATGTCTAAGATAAGAATAGAGGGTCCTTGTGCGTCCGAGGTTATGTTAATGAGATTTAATTGAGTTTATAATAGGTACCGTTGATGCATTACTATGTGACTAGTTTAGGGTTGTTATTTATTAAGACGCGATAATTACGATGACTCAGCACATTTTTCGTACACTAACCTACATATCAAATATGTAAATAAAATCCATTAAAGTGTAATGTGAGTTTTACTAATATAAATCAATGCGATATATCATAAATTATCACCTTCATAATATATTACCTAAGCGTATCAACTATCTCGTACACATACAGATAACACCTATCAAGCACTAATGCTTTCATACAACGGATAACGCAAAAATCACACCTCTAAAAACATAACAATGGCACACTTGTACACATATTATCACAATAAAAACAAATTGAAAGAAGCTTCGAAAACAATGGTCGGCGTGGTATTCCCTAAAACAGCGATGGTGCGGTAGGTCCTAATAACTTCTGGTAAACATTATGCACGTGCCTCTATTAACATAGACCGACAAAAGACGAATTGTTTAAAATTTCTAAAATGTCTGGAACACACCGCGTCAAAGGAACTTTGTTTTCCTTAAGTCTTGAGATATCCTAACCACTATATTGTACACGACATTTTAAATAAACAAATGTTTGTTATTTTTTTATCCATTCACTGAAAAATCAAACTGGCACAATATAATTACTGTTATTAAAACATGTACCTACTGTGTTGATTGATAATCAATGATTACGATGTAAACATTATTAGCGCGTGAATAACATCAAATAATGTCGTAATATAAAAGTAAACACTTTTACCGTTACAGCCATTATTTACCTTATGATCAAACGGATAAAGTGAATAGTTACGCAAATTATTTCGCAACGTACGCTTGTGACAGTACAGTGCACAATTAGTACAAAAGGTCAAAGACCGCATCTTTGTTAAGGACCCTTTTAAAACTAATATACAATTGGTAAGTTTTCTCCTGGCATTATATTGAGAACTCAATATTTTTATAATTATAAAAAGCACACAAAGCAGTGAGAATTTTATTTGTGTATAAGATATCAGCTAAAATACATGTATTTTAATAAAATTTAATGTTAAAACAAAGTTATTATAGAACATTCAACTATAAACTTTATCCGGGAAAAAAATAAAACAGAGATAAAAAACTAACAAAGAACGTTTCAAAGCTATATCATCTATTTTCTAAGATGAGTATTATTAAGAAATGCATTTATTTAATCACGTTCTCTAAATTATTACATTTTTTTTTTATCATCAAATCAACATCTAACCAAGAAATTTTCGATAATGTATTCTGTAATTTATTAAAACCAATTCATTATAAATCAGGTTTTTAAGATTTACTGGTATTATGCAATTTTATCTATAAAATTAGCGACAATCTCGATTAATAAATTTTGTTTTTTTTGTTAGAAAATATTACGTTCATAGCGTCTTTAAAGGTTATATTAAATATAGTTTAGATGTTACCACATTTAATTTATATTAAATTTTTGAATGACATAAATGTTTAAAATAATTTTCTGAGGTCGCGGTATGAAATGCATTTCTTCAATCATTTCGTAATCGTTAATAAATTCGTAATTACGACTTTATTGTCATACGGATAAGAACTGATTCTTGATTGAAAATACGCAGCAACAAAGTAAACGTAAATATATTTGCATTACTTATCGGTTTTAGTTGTTAGCGGTTGATACTGTGTGTAACAGAGTAGCATTGTTTGCGCAGCCATGCTGTCTGCTCGCTATACCAATACGAACCGTTGTATGAAGATTACTATCATTCTATTTTCAAATTTCATGCGTATTGTCATATATAAAGAATTATGCTAATGTTATTTAGTTTATTTAATATCGTTAACATAGTTTCCAGTTATATATCATATTTTAATATCCTTCGCAATTCAATAATCTTATTCATATATAAGAAAACTGGACTTTTTTTTATATATTACATAACATAACATAACCTCACGCCTGTTATCCCCGAAGGGTTAGGCAGAGGTGAAATAGCGAACTACACCAGCCACATTTTGCCGAGCTTAGTTCCGTCCCAGATGTGACAGGGGGCGAGCCTGTCGCCATATCGGGCACAAATTCCAAACTCCGGGAAGATCTGAGTAGAAAAACCCAATACCACTTGACCCGACCCGGGAATCGAACCCGAGACCTCAGAACGGCAGTCGCAACGGAATACAACTGCGCCACCGAGGCAAGATATTCCTCTTTTAGATATTCTTTAAAAAGTTCAAACATAAAAAGACTAAATGTAAATAACCGGCTACGCTCACATAAGACAAATGTATTTTTTACTGATTACCATATTAAATCGTATCATTTCAATCTAGTATTTATTTTAAATTTATGATATTTATAACCTAGATTAGAAATAAAAACAGACATGAATTATGTAAAAAAATTAACATGGAAAGTAAAATCCCAAACTAAATTCGTATTCGTTGCTTTGTTTATTGTAATTGTTATGATGTAACCCTCCCTCATTGCATACGGTTAATAATATAAGGGAGTTTTTGGAGATTTAATTTGTGAGAACCTCTAAATAGGTTACGCTACGTTGCCTTTTTTCTGTTTGTTATTTTTTTTTTCTTTTATTTGACAACCAGTGATTCAGGAAATTCCCATTGTATATAAATATTTAACATTAATATGTATTACATATATACCTAAATTTGTTATTAACCGTTTGTGGAAAGATTATTTACATTTCTGTTATTTCATTTGTTCCATAGAAAACTGGATTACACTTTAAGTCTTATATTATACAAATAAAATTACCTAAGTAATAATGTAAACATACGTATACTAGATATCTAAAATAGTATGTTCTAATTAAAACTAATAGCGAAGTATTATCAACACAAAAAGGTATAAAATATTTAACGATATTTGTGACTACTGCTAGTTTGCTATCGGTGGCTATTCAACCTTGATTTCGCATACAGTAGCTGTGAAAAAAATATAAAAAAAACAACGCATTATCATTCTAAAATAACATGTCAGTTTCATATAATAGTAGTTTTTTTAACAAATGAGATAATAACTTAAAACACCTAAATATCAACCCGAAACAGTCCTAAGCCTATCAAAGAACTAATATCGCCAACCCCAGAGAACATAATTACTATGGAAAAAACGACTTTGATGAAAAAACAAATTAAAAAGACGAATTATGAGGTTTTATTTTTGGATTAGTATATTATATGTAGATTAGAAGAGAGTTTTTAAATCAAGGCAATAATTTTAAGGCGTAGTATTTTGTTAAACGATTAAGTAACTTAAATAGATATTTATTTTGTTAATAAAAACATTGTATTATACATAAAAAAATATCAGAGCACCAAAAAATCTCGTCTACTTAAAAATTACTATTGTGTGTGAATTTGACAATATTATTCAATGAATAATTAGGTCTCGAAATAACAAAGATAATTTTATTTTAGTAAATTAAGAGGATAATTTTGTGTATTTCCAAAAATTTGAAATTGATACGGTTTAAATTATCCAGGTTAAATTTTATAAAATTACAAATAACAATAATAAAATATCGAATAAAATAGAAATTTATAGGAGAACCAATAGATATCAAATACGGGATTGCATTAAAATTTTGGTTATAACAGTTCTCCGAGTGTGTCAACGTGGTAATAATACCTATACGGGTATAATTTCGAAACAAAGCAAAGTAATCATAAGCTAGTGTAAAATACGACAATTATTTTCTTAAAAACGTATTGTGCGAGCACCAAAGGGTATGAAAAAAACGTTACAAAAATCACACATTGTCTTATGCAAATCTTAACAAAACAATTACTAAACTTGTAATTACAGTAACCTGTTGTCAGCAATCGAGGCGGAATGATTTAATTCACTTTTGTTCGATGCATAATGTTTTGATTGTTACAACCGGTGCCCATGGTTAAGCGTATATGAGTTAATGTATGTTAAACTATTCTAAATACCCTTTTACCAGATCTGCGTGTTGATCTCACGTGGGAATTTAAACCATTTGTTTTTAATGCATAGGGCAAATTGAAATTTGGTAAAACAAAATAGTACTCGACATTATTACAAATATATCAATGAATAAAACAAATTCTATTTTGGAATAAAATTTAATTTAAAATCATCCGAAAACACAGTGTAAATTATATATAACGAAAAAGATAAATTTCATATAATCGCAGCGTTATTAAGATAATATATTAAGTTAAATGTTTTTATATAATAAAAAAACAGTTTATTAGCTTGTTTATTGAACGTGTTGTATTACGTTAAAGAAAGTTATGTTTTAATCAAATATAGTATTTATATGATAATGAACTTGACAATGAAATAAGTTAGAAATAATAAGAAAGCAAAAAAACTTTGTGGTCGAATATCGAACTAGATTTAATCTGACGAAATCCAGTTTGATCCTAATGTAAATTGATTTCACACAAAATTTGCATAGTTGCATCCAATAAAACAGGTCCGCACAGTTTTCAGACGTCCATTCCCACGAACCATAAATTAATATCTGCATAACGTGAACGCATTGTGAATTTTAATTTGAAAATAATATATGTTTCACGTCACTTTTATTAATTGGTATTTCCCCCCATGAATTTTAGACTTACGCTTGGAGTTTTGTATTATACTTCTCAATAACGCAATAGTAGTATTAATACGAAATAGAAAATTGTTTTTTTTTGTTTGTTTATCAAACCATATTTTTGGTAAATTAGAATTATTAAGAATATTGTTTATATATTTTGCGGTATTGATAATATTAATGAATTTACTTGTTAGATAGTAATTAACTGGTTTCGCTATTTCGCCACCGCACTAACTTCGCTAGTCTGTTACTATTTCGCTTGTATGAATAGTTGTTTCTTATGATTAGTTTAGAGCCATAGGGTTATTATTATAGAGACTATTGTTGTTAATTCTTTTTTTTTTCAATATTTACTGGTCATTTCTGGATTACCATTTAAACATACAATCTACTTATTAGCGATATTTCTTTGCTAGCGAGCCATCCCGGATTCGTAAGTAGGTAGATAGAAACCTCAAATTAAAAAAAGCCTATGTTATTTATAACGTAGCTTTTATACAGCTGAAAGAAATCTGTTTAAAAATTTTATTCCACTCGATTCAGTCATAAATCTGAAATGATCACGAAAAAACGCCATTTGTTTTTACCAAGTAGGAACCAACTCCGGCTACATACGGAAATCACATAGATATATCTAATAAAAAAATATAGTTTATGTATAAATACTGTAGAATAAGGGAACGCTGTGGTGTGGATGTGGTGACCAAAATAGAGAAAGATATGCTTGGGCATGTAGAAAGGATGGATGACAGAAGATTAATGAAACGAATTTATAAGGCGAGGGTAAATGGGTAATCGGTAAGGGTCGACCTAGGCGAACGTATCTAGACCAAATCGATCACGTCTTAAATAAAGGCCAGGTGAAAAGTACCCATAACCGACGAGCACGTATGAAAGCGCTCGTAGAAGCGAAAGAGGTGTGTCAAGATCGTAGGATCGTAGAAGGACGTAATCTCTGCCTACCCCCACGGGAGAAAGGCGTGAATATATGTATCTATGTGTGTAACGTAGCTTTACAGAGGAAAGATTTTTTTAATCGGTTAAGTAGTTTTCGAGTTTTTTCATGACAAACAAATTTTTTTTACCTCTTTGTATAACAGCATAGAAGTACAGATAATATATTGATTTTTTTTTTTACATTTCTCACTAGAACAGAAATTCTGGTTACATTATAATGGTAATTTTCTAGTTAATCAATCTAAGAGGATTCTTGTAACTTTATATTTTACTCCTAATACAGTTATCTAGAATACTGAAACATATAAACATTACACATTCCACATGCTGACATGTTAATTTATTCTCATTAACATTTCTATTAGTGTGTCACGGCACTGTTAGATATTACATATTCGAAACACGAACAATCGCATATTCGCAAACTACATACTATATAAGTCAACAAATTTACTTTCATGCTATTCGCTACTGTAAATTGTACCTTATTCATCCAACAGGATTGCTTATATTTGTATAAATCAGTGATATTTACTTGTAATTATATAAGTGAATTCATGGTAATTCAGAACGGAAACGAATTTTGCATAAGTGTAATTCATTTGTTATATTTCTTGTAATTAATTAATTGTTTTTTTTTAATTAATGTAACCATATTTAGACTTACTTTCTGTTCCTGAAACGTAGACATTATAAAAACTCTTTAAAGAGTCTTTGATGTAAAACATCTATTGGCAGGCCTTGGCAGTTAAACCGAATCGTATACCGAGACGAGGTTTCAAATCTGAAGTGAATGAATAGTGATTTACAGTTTTTTTTTTTAAATTAACGTACACGCATAAATGATTTCATTACTTTCAATTCAATATACAAAAGGTAAAAAAAAAACGATAATATTTCAACAACAGAGATATCGTAAAACTAACTCGCAATAAAACGCAACCGAGCGACGACGACTTATCTTCGTATTTCCTTTCCCAAGACCACTGTTGACCCATATTCATGCAGCCAATAATTACACATTACATTTGATCCGTCGTCAATGGTTGACCAATCGTCTTTATGAGCGACCGACCGGTCAGTCTTATTATATGCATTTATGAGCTCGACTGTCAAACATAAAGGGTGCGCATTTATGTTCTACTTTCACACGTTTTAAAAAGCGGAATTTGTCGAAACCTAACGACCGGGCAGATCGTAAATGCTCGTTAGTTTTAATAAAAATATTAAGAGTATCGTACAAGCCCCGCATAATTATGTCGTTAAAATATTATATTTATTTAAAAAATATTTTAATTCTCTTTCATTCTCTCAGAATAATACCTGCATTTTTATACTATATTGTATAATTATATATAATCGAATGAATTTGAGGTATTATAGCAAAAAAACTAGATTTAATTTATCAAGCAATCAAGAGATATCAAAATACATATAAATTACCGTAGGAATTAAATTGCATAAAATTTATTTTTAACTTAAAATCTATATGAAATCTGACCTTTATTACATTTTATATTCAGTTGCATGTTTCTAATATGTTTTTATAACTGGTAAGGTAATGTAGTTTGTAAATGAATATTTACTGACTAGAATTATTGTGTACCCAATGTGGAAATCTGGTACTTCTAAACACTTAAAGGAAATCTTATTGCATATTAATTGCCTGAATCATTAGTGGTTACAGAATTAATCAAACGGCTAAAGAACTACAATTTAAATCCCATCCATTCAACCGAAAGACTTCCACTGCTGGTCATAGGTCTCCCTCAAAGATCTCCACGACGACCTGTCTTACGCCACCACCCGCATCCAGCGGATTCCCGCGACCTTCACCAAGTCGTCGGTTCACCTTATGGGAGGAGGCCTACCTACGCAATATCTTTCGGTGCGTGGTAGCCATTCGAGAACCCGTTGGCCTCGTCGGGCATCGGTTCTACGAGCAATGTATCCAGCCCACTGCCACTTAAATTTAGCAATTCTTCGGGCAATGTCGGTTACTTTGGTTCTTCTGCGGATCTCTTCAAACTCCCAAGCATAGCCATTGCCCTTTGTTATTAGCCCCACTGTGAGCTACCACGTCTCAGTGCCGTATGTCATCACTGGCAACACACACTGGTCGAAGGCTTTCGTCTTGAAGACACTGCGATGTTTCAGACGAGAAGATTGTGCGTAGCTTCACGAACGCGGCCCAGTCGATTTGGATTCGACGATTAACCTCTTTCTCGAAGTTGGATCTACCTAACTGAACCTTAATTTAATTTATAATAATAACAAATTCATTTAACTGGAATTTAAATACATCTATGATCAGTAAAATGAATTTAGAATAGTTGAGTTACACGCATAACAATTATTAATGAGTTTAACACCTAATTTTAGAATAAATTAAAAAATATTTTACTTGTTTTTAAAGGAACTTGTCATTAGAATATCTTATCATATGCTGACGGACAAATTTATAATGAAACATTAAAAAATTAACTGTAACTAATTAGAAAACCGTGACCCCCGAGAACGTTTATTTGTGTATTATGTAATTTTTTTTATAACAACTCATTCGTGTAAGAAATAGATCACTCCGACGCGACGGCATGGGTGGCCTTTTAATGCACACACCACGACATGATTGTATCAGTTCATATTTAAAAGTTTTTGTCCGAACTTACGGGGTGCAACGTCACGGAAACTTAATAGAAACACAAATCTCCGTGTGACCTCAAAGCGGTACTAAATCGTATACTTAAAAGCACTCAACCCGCAAACGTGAAAAGCTTTTAAACACTTCACCGTGTTATCTTTGGCACTTTACCGCGTTTTTAAAAAGTCGGCAAAAGTTACGCTATCGATAAGTTTACGTAAATGTGGCGTTCAGACATGTGCTCTAATTAAGTGATCATTCATAATAAAAAACTTTTCTTACATCTTTTAGTGTACAGATAGATGCTTTCGAAATATCTTTCCTCTATCTAATTTTTTTTAAACTAGCACATGCAGATTACAATTCAAATTAAGTTGAAACTGTTAATCTAACCCGAGTAACTGAGGCGGTACAGCTTTCTAGTTAGAAACTCTAGTATTTCAAGGAAACTAGTAATTCGAGCGTGTAACGCGAGCTCACAACTCGCAACCCAATAGTTCGAGAGAGCTGGCTAATCCAGGCCAGATGCGACCGGCAGGTGGCCTTTACCGGACTTCTAAACCACTACACCGATTATATTGGCCAAATAGTCTCATCTGCCAAATGTTGTGCGAAAGTACCGCATTCGCACATTGCGGTTACTCGCAAAATTCAATTCTCTCTTCGTTGTAGCAACCACATGTCAGGAAGGTTTCAATTTACTTAAAGTGCACACATTACAATGAATGAATACAATCTATAATCAACTTGAGGTCTCGGTGAAGGAAAACATAGCATGGTGATAGGACCATTTCTACCAAAGCCCGTCTGGATAGCTATCACCCTCAAGTTTGAAAACCTATCGCCAGACACCTATAATTGTATTCCGGAACCATTACTTAAGAGCCAGCACCTCTAAGTTTAGTGTCTTTACCATCTTGAACCACATTGTCACTTAAAATCATATAACATGAGGCCTATAGAATATAAAAAAAAAATTCGTTATTTAATCTATACAAATATTGCTAAGAGGAAAGATTTGTATTTATGTATGTAACGAATATACTTAAAAAAACTACTGGACCGATTTAGATGAAATTTGCTATGGAGATACTTTGAAATCCGGGGAGTGACACAGTTTTTTATTCCGAAAATCCCACGGGAACAGGAACTACGCGGGTAGAACCGCGGACAGCAGCTAGTTTAAAATAAAACTGAAATCCAAATAGAAAATAAAAACGTGCATTTAAAATAATTATTGTATTTTAATAAAATGCAAATGACACGAAAATTTACCTAACAATGCTCCGTATAGCGCAGAAACATCTAAATAGACCATTTATAAACGAGATTACACCGAGACTGGATTACGCGATCTCACAACGCACGATTTAACAACACCAAACGCGAATTCGTTATACACGGTCTCTTACGTTGAGAAAAAAATGTTTTTAACCTGTTGTGCATCTTATTACCATAGCGTTGGCTATTGTCCATTATATTATTGTTATTCATGGGTAAACACACACCGCGTTTTGTGTATATTGTTGAAGTAATACTTAGCAGCATCACCCCTCGTGGTAATCTCATCCTTTCTCTCCATTGTTCCCCACAATAAGAGATATGAGAATAGTTCTCGAATTCGATGCACAGGTCACACATCTCAGTACGACCTTAGGTCACCTTTACTATCATGTTTGCTTTTGTAAAACCGATGTTTAGGCTAAAAGCGGTCGTTACGTCTATTGTCCAAATTGAATATTGCTCAGAACAATGCCGACTACACAATAGTTTTATTGTTCCTCGATATGATATTTAGCTACCGTTCCGGCCGTTACATGTCTTTATTGTAGATATTATTGATCTCATTGTATGCTCAATTTATAACGTAGTTTTCAGCAGCTTTTCATTTGAATATTAACGATCATGGGAACGGAATTAACTGAACGCGTATTAGTTATCTCGAAAGATTACTCTATCACTTTAATAAAAAAAGTACAATGTTTAAAAAAAAAAAACAAATTTATAAAAGAATGATTTATAACTTTTATATGTTTATGCCACTAGAGAAAATTAGTTACGTCTCTATCTGTCGTTTATGATTTCCAAATAATTTTTATACGCCACTTTGAAAGGGAATTTTTAATTTTAAGTGAAATATATTGGAGGATGCAGTAGTTGTAACTATACGATTACAATTTTATTTACAAAAATGTTAATCGTACATGTAACATGTCGTTACAAATTTCTCATCTCATATATGTAAAGCGAATACCCAGGTGTTTACAATCGTCGGACATCTGATAAATAAGCCGCGTAATACAGTAGCTGTGTCAGTAAATTGCTATCCATTCCCGATAGTTCGAGTGGGCGATAACGGCGGCGCTTTGATCGAATCTGAACAGTAGTTGTACGCGGCGGTTGCAGCATCCTTTGAACTCGCCGGCCCCGCGGGGCGTTCTCTATCGAACCTTCATTAGGGCTCATTATTAACCTGGAAAGCACCATAAAAGTGCGCACAGAAGTCCCTAAGATCCGTAATACAATTTAGGAACACACAGCAAGGCATTCCAATCTCAAATAAAAGGATTCCTTGTGGAGACTACATGTAGTTTTATAGTGGAACCACTTTCGAGTTACGAAGGTTTATTTTATTGAAGCTATTGATTTGAGATAAAAGTTGGATTGTTTAAGATATTAGAAGACGCACATTATATCCTAGTGTTAAAATCCTTTGTAATATTAACGTTTAGTTAATTTCGCTCATTAATAGTCTTCGTAAAATATGAATTTAAAACATTAAAATTTAAATATAAAGCAAACAATACGGTATTGAGGGAAGGCAAATGAGTCAAATTTAACGTTCGTTGACCTTCAACAATGCATTCCCGAACAGAGCCGCAATCGTGTTATTTTGTTAATCTTAAAGAGGTCAATGACCTTGCCGACCTTCATAATTATCATTAATTTGAAAGTTAACTACTCGTACCGATCTAAACAGTAGGTATATAGGCAACAAACATTACTTTCGCAAATTACATAAATTAAACATAATGTTATCATTTTCAAAATTACTTTTAACTAGTCCCCATGAAACATAATACATATTTTTATTTTTAATATTTAACGTCGAATTTGAACATTCATTTCTTGTTTGAGTTTGAACGTCTTTTGTTATTTCAGTAAAACACATGTTACAGTGTTTGTATTTACGTATATTTATGTTTTTTTTTTTGTATTATATTTATTTTACTATAAAAATAATTTAGAATTGGAATTGATGTTTGTTGACTTGGTGATAGCGCGCTTATGTGTTGTTGAAGGAACTGCGTTCGGCTCTTGGAATGAGTCTAAGCTTTCGGAAAGTAAAAATATCGCACAATCCTCTGGTTAGTTGTCGGTTCTAGGTTTATCACATAAGTGGCCATGAAAACTTTTTTCAAACTGCGAGGAATATCAAACACTGCTAATAGAGAATAATGTTTTAATATTCAACTCAAAATATTTATGTGTAATTAAGAGCATCGTATTTAATTGGTGTTTTGTTAGTTGAAGTTGTGTTCTAAGATAGGAAATTCAGTCCCAAGCAAATAATATTCGTACGAACTTTCACTTCACACGCACGGGCGTTGGTACGCGGTTTCCGTCTGTTATGTCTTTTGAGAGCGTTTCGCTCTTTATAAAGAAGCAATAACAACTCCTTATATAATTTACCGTTACATTATTAATACTGAACTTCTAATTTTGATCTCTCTGTTAAAAAAAAAAAAACTCTCGAAAAACTAATTGATTAAAAAAATGTGAATTAGTATTTATGAAGAACAGTAACGTTAGAACTAACAAAATGGCGTGCCCTTAAGAGGATATCCTAGCGGCATTTGTTCCATAAGTCTCCTATTTCCTCTCTGGGCAATAATAGCATTATGGTAAATATTTTTATACCAAATAATATATATCCACCACCGCCATGGCCGTACGTTTTGATTTTTTCCATAAATTAGTAGAAACTAAGAGCCTTTGAAAATGAAAAATATGCTTAAGTTTTACCGTTATTTTCAGTCGTTCATCAAACAAATTTGATGGATAAAGTTAAAAAACGTACAGGCACAGCCAAAGTCTTTATTATTCTAAAACTAAAAGAAAATTAAAAATCGGTTCAGTTTTGAAGGAGGAAACAGGGCACTACGAAGTGTCGTTTTTGTCTATTTTGCATAGGTAAAATCAGCCCCAGCTGCAGTTGTCCCTATTCTTTCTTTGGGGCGCAACGTGATAGCAATAGATTTCTGAAATACCTACTTTTCCGACCGCATGTTCTCCTAATCTCTGTATAAAATGATCCGTTTTAATTTTACAATAAGCGAAAGAATATCATGGAATCTGTAGTTTTCTCTCTAGTAAGTGAAGTGAAAGAGGGAAAGGAGGTGAGGGGTAAGTCTAATTAATGAGTGCTGCTTACCGCACTGCGCCAGTTCGACACGCAACAATAGCTTCCATTTCGTTCACTTTCACAAAACGGCGCGGCGAACACGGCGCGAACCGCCCATAGTTTCTCTAATAGCACTGTGAAACTTGCACATCGTCGTCTTCAAGCCGACTTTTGCTATGTGCACTTTTTGAATAATTAAACATTTTTTCATATAAAAAGACTACGATGCGACTCTAAGGATTATATACGGTAAACTGTGGTTTCTAAAAAAAAATGCTATAATCATCAGCCAGAATATTGTTATATAGCATGTGAAGTTTATGTGCAAATCGTAAAAACTGTAAATAGTATTTAGATTTGGTTTGTTATATATATATATACACACTTTTAGATAACTAAATTTTTAATTTGAAAATATAGTCGAAAAAGTCCGTTAATGATTTTTTCAATCATGAAATTATACTGTCAGGATTTAACTTTTTTATATTTAAATAACTGTTTGTGTAAAGTGTTTAGTTTTTTAACTCTAATAAAAACAGAACAGTGAGAAAAATGACTATGGTTTAAAGTAGAAATTATAATAATATTTACAGTTAAACAACAGCATTACTCGTTGTGAATTGAATAAATTACAGGAGACTCGCTTTTTAATTTTAAAAACTTTACTTAAGCTTATTCATTCTCATGGTTTTATGCATAGCAACGGTAACTTAAGTCACAAACACTTAAGTCATGAAAGTGGCCATTAACGTATGAAACACTTGACATTGCCATTCTAAAGGTAAACCAAAGCATCGATAGGAGCCCTGTTATCAAATGCGCTGTCAATCATGCACCTACATAGATTTTGTTCAGCATTTAAAGTGCACACCAAAACACCGCCCAGAAACAAACATTCCAATTTTTATTAACATTACATTGTAAGTTACTACGGAAATTTGACACGAATGTGCGAATTTTTAATAAGTGATCAGTGTTACCAGTTAAAAAAATGACTAACGTAATTAATTTGTTAACAATGGAAAGTGCTATAATATTTTTTTTTATATAATAATAATAATAAAAGACTATTATTGAAAAAAAAATCCTATATACTATCATTTTATTTGTGTACATATTATATAGTAAAAATTCTTAATGGAGAGAACATTATTCTTCTGTTTTGTATTTATTACAATTTGTTTAAAATAATTTATATTTCCTGCAATTAATAAAAAAAACTTGTTAAAATATAGAAATATATCTTAACACAATATTTCACAAGTAAGATTTTTACTCGTTGAAATTAAAGTATAACGTTATGAAATATTATATGTGAAGTAATGATAATTTCATACGTCTACTCAACTCTTATACCCTCGCTCATAGATTTCAAATGTCGTATTAAAATACATCCTGTTTCGTAGATTTAATCTGAGTAATTGCTCTGACCCGATATTTCAATCTAGAAACTAAATTACAGACACTTGAAACTTGCCTACTCGTTATGTTCATTAAGTAAAATTACATTACATTAAATTTATAATTATTATCATTCTACTAAATAAATATTAATATGGTAAAAAAAATAATTTAAATAACGTCTTTTATAAAAGAATACGAAACCCATATTCTGCTGGAGTTGTTCAGGATTTTATACGCATAATTATAAAGTAAATTAACTAACTTCTAGCTCATTATAAAACATTTTAATGTATTAATAATATCTTTAACATATTTCTCAAAGTTATAATATAATTAAAGGTCACTGACTATGTATCTTATAGCAATCACCTGTGTATACATTACGAGGCTTATATTTCCTTGTGCATTAATAAAGTAAATAAAAACGCGGCAAGAAGACCTTGTTCAAAATATTATCCCATATAAAACAGGGTTAATCAACTAAACTGGGGAACCTAATGTGTGACTCACTGACGGACAGTGACTGAACGAACAACAATGATACCTGTTTTCACACAATCTATTGTAGTTGAAAATGTTCGAAAAACTACGAATTGTGCTTCAGTCAATTCTAATTTTTTGTCAAAATTTATAAAGATTATTCGTAGTTGATTTTTATGGAAGAATTTAGTTACTTATTTACTTATAATTTACAAAATAAAATCAAATAAGTTAATCTTGTATATGTGTAAAATTTAAAAAAGAAAACAAACATGTAAAACTTTTACACTTCAATAAGCTAAAACAAAAGTCTCATCATACCACGTGACCGTATAAACGATATCAGATAATATTAAACAAATGTTAAGTAAGAGCCATACAATGCGGGCTACCTTGGTGCATGTCACTTATTTGTTTAGGCTGCCACGTTTTAAAACCAGTAGCTGGGACACCAAACATATATAACCATATAGAGAGAGACGCACGGCAGGGATTATTAGTTTTTGTTACTTTATCTCTATCGTCCAGTTGCACTTAGACTCGAATAGGGTTACCAACAACAACACAATTTTATATTCCTACCAGAGACGTAATATTACAAATAGCAAACGTATTCACAACGAGCGTGATTTTGACATCGCCTTTCACTTGGCCTAGATGTTTGGGAACTGGTTTGTAATCAACAATGCGACAGAGTAGTCTGTCTGTTTGGCATTGCCTATATCAACAATAAGCGTTGAGAAAAATGAATGTAGAAGGTAAAATATAATTTACCTTTATATCTTTAAAAAAAGATATGTAGATTGTAGTGACGAGGAAATTTACATGCAGCAAATGATTATTTAATATATATTATTGCGCTGCTAAGAAATAATATTACTATAACCCGGCAACTTAACCTAACAGCCCTGCATAAAAAGAAATAAAAAAGCTACGCTTTGCGCTAAGGCTGCCGAGGTAACCTGTTTGGCTCCGGCACACGTAAAACACCCACGCGTCTTAAATCCGCGCCCAGTTATATATATAACACTATATACATATAACCACTACAAAGTCACAATCATGTTCGATCAAGTTTAGACGTGTTCTAAACGTCACAGCGGTTTACTCGCATCGTGTGATTCAAGATTTCAAGAATCGGTTTTTAAAACCGATTTCCAGTATTTACGAGCGTCGTCGACGCGTATGTATGTATGTGTACACACCGTCTATCGTTTCTGAATCACGCTCGTAGTAATAAACTTTTACGATTCGAAATATTTTACATAAACATTTTTGAAATAAGAAACAAAAAACAAGTTTAATATACAATTGTGTCGAACAATAGTTTTCTTGACTCTCTTATTTTCTGTTTGTTGCTTGTTCGATTTTTCGTAATGACTGATCGTGACTCGACGCCCTTGTGGTTTAAAAGCCTCAGGCGAGAGACATTTGGGACCGATACCAAGACAATAATTCCTTGTTTGGCGTTTTTAACATGAAAGTAATATATCTGAAATGATTATGGGGTGTGTAGTATTAAGTGTTTAATGTCGATTTTTCTTCCTACCTTAAAATGGAGGTTATTTTATTAGGGCTTACAAAATTTTCTTAACAACTTACGAAAAAATACTTATATTAAATCTACTCGAAAAATGATAACATTTTTTTTTTGTTTCAATTTTTACCTTATATTTTAACTCAGTACACAATGGACGTGAAACGGATGCATGCATGATATTGTCGATGGCCTTCGAGCAAACGTGATCTGCATTTCGATGAACTGTTGTTACTAAGCAAGCTTTCAGAACAAAACATGTCAACTTGCATACAAGTTTTTTTGTAGAAATATATCGATTTTATTTATTTTATTTTATTTGCTGTTGGCGAATTAAATAGGCATATATATGACGATTATATATGCTATATGCAAATATTTCACAATAGTTGCAAATTTATTTTTCTATGCTCGTATGTAATTATCTACGATTCATTTTACTCAATTTTTACTCCGACCTAGTAGAAAAGGTATGAAAGAAATTTTATAATACCTAGTTCTAAATTTTAATTTATTCATTACATATTCGCCACGCTAGCGTAACGCCTTCTGCTTGTTGCTTTTCTACTGCTATAATTCCTTACTTTAAACATCATACCGTCATCAGATATATATATATATATATATATATATATATATATATATATATATATATATATATATAAATTAGTTAAATATTTTAATGACATGACAAATATGTATGGCACGTTTGTAGTAAGCATTACAATTGTTCTTACAAAGCACAGCATGCAAAGTAAATCGTATAGATGCAACAAGATTCAGATCAGCGTGGACTGACAATATTTAGGTCAGCAGAAATAACCACGGCACTCTAGCTGGTGGTTATAGCAATTCGAGCTCACCTAAAGATTTATTTAATCGATTTCGTAATACAGCCAACGAATACGTTACATAAACTGTTACGCGTTATATATAATATAAGCAGGCTTGTTTATCACGTGAATGAAACTGTGCCCAGATATTATTATCATTCAAGGTTCTTCAATACGGAACTACTCGTATGTGTAGCGTAATTGAATACGTTATCGAAATCCAAATTGTACTACTATTTAAACTACAGAATTAGCTTTATATGTTAATGATAAAAAGATTGATAATGGCCCAGATAAGTGTGCGAGTCGTTTGCGAAGTTAACACGACGCGCCTTCGCTTTGCCGCCTTCAAGGCCATTTTGTTTACACATTTGCTTGCTTACCCGACCAATAAACGACTACAGAGAACTGGAATACATGAGAATACCGCGACGACTCACAACGTAAATCGGCCACGTTACAGCTAGTATAAGAAAATGGCGCGAAACGCTCCATTGAATCTTTGGCGGGAAATCGTATTGCGCAACCGCGTGAAAGTATTTTCTCTCGCATTGAGAGTGATGACGCGTTAATCTGCTCATATTCAAGCTATCCATCTTTAAAATTAATAATATTGAATTTGTAAATCTTTTTATACTATTAGACTTCTAGCCTCCAAATGGACGTGATAAATTTCCGTATCGTAAGCGTGTTTTATTTTTAGGTTATGTTTTAGGTATCACGTGTGTCCAATTTCATTTGGCGGGAATCTTAGCTCCACCAGTCGACCTTGATTCTGACGTCATGGACATTATTCCCGACAGCAGAAACCGACGCCGTTTTTTTACTATTCATATGATTTGTATTATATTATTATCAAGATATAATGAAAATTTTATTCACCATTTTTAAAAAATAGTTCCTGAAGGTCAAATTTAATTTATATGAACATAATTTCGCCAACATAACATCTAGAACATGTTCTTTGAATTTGTACAGGATAATGTTTTTCTGATAGTTTTGTTTACCTGTATACTTTCTATGTATTTTATTGATATGTTATGCGTTGTTTGCGTTGAGCGTATAGCGTTGTAATAAATAAATCATAGATTCAATTTTTTTTATTTAATTCTAAGATTATTTAGTACATCCAGTCAGAATAATTTATATATCTAAATTAATAAGAAGACGGTAAATACATGGCAATTGAAATACCTTTATTGATTAAGTTATACCTATACAGCAGATAATTAAAGAGATTTTACTTTTTTACACTGTGATATGTTAATTTGTGATTTACTAAAATGTTTTTAAAATGTAAAATTTCCTAACAGCAGTGGTAAAGTGAAATGTAATAATTTTAGATTGAAGTTAAGAATAACAGTGCGACACAGTTAGACAACAGACAATAAAACGACCGCGCCCCGATAACTCTAGTAGCCTTGAGCATCGCGTGTTGTTAACTCAGGCCATTTGCTACTTTGTTAATTGTGTGATCGGGTTTTATTGGCGATTACGATTAAATACTTTGATAGCTTCTAGATTGTTGCTTGTGTTATTATTGCTTTAATGTCAAATTATTAGATTATAGACAATACAAAACGTACGGGGGGGTAGTTCATAAGTAGTGTTAAAATTCTTGACGAGTTATTTAAAAATAAAAACGTGCATACTGTGAAAAAAAAAACGTTACACATGCAGTATATATTTGTTTGTGTGTTGTGAATAAATTTAATATTTTTAAATTCACACGTCACATTTTTTTTTATTTCTTTCTTATGATAAAAATGCTGGAATATACCGAGAGTAACAATATCATAGGCTACATGTATTTTAATTAAAGATTTCTATATAACAGCGAAGCCGGAGCGGGTCGCTAGTATATAAATAATACTACAATCATATTTGTGGAGATATTTAATATAACCTGATTAATTATCGAAATAATATCCAATCGAGTTTAGTATATTATGTCTACAAATTAGCCGTACGAATAATTCATCTATCCGTTCCGAGAACGTTAAATTATTCCTGTATATTTTATCACCAATGTCACTGTTTATCTTTGCCGTGATTACGTTACAATCATTAAGTCTTATGAATTATGTAACGCGATGGGCTAATTACTACTGTACTTCATTAGTGTTGCGTTTGTCATTATAAGTTCTAGAACCTTTAATTTTATTCTTACTATCAGACATGCTATGGGAAAATTTCTTATCGCTATAAATAAAGAAGCTAACCATTTTACTGTAGACAGATTTTCAAAATTGTCATTATAAATAAATATTGCTAAAATTAATTTATTATTTATTTATATGGACGAGCACAACCGCGCGAACGGTTAACTCAAATATCCATACTGTAATATTCATCAATGACAAAACAACTTGAAGCTAACTGGCACAGTAACGCCTACATAATACTTACCTGTAAAAATTACATCACGAATCCATACTATACCGAGTCGTAGTTTATAACCGAAAACTAATCCGAACAAGCCAATTACTAGTTGTGCACTCACTTACATGAGCTTGTTAAACCGATCCGGACTACGTAGATAAGGGAATGTTACTGTTTACGACTTTCACAGCGACCCTTGAACCAGTAACTCTGGCTGGGACCATTATAAAACAAATTAAACAGTAGTAAAGATGCTCGTAAAATATTTATGGTTATGAACACCATATTTTTTTAAATTTAGAAATGGTCACACAAAGCCCGTCACCCGCCGTATAAGATTTAGAAAAAAGGTTTCATGTGTTTTAAGTACTCTGGAACTGCTTTTTCACAATAGTGTCGTTGTGGATAAAGCCCGTAAATAACACCGCTGTGCAGTAAGGTGCACGCATGCGGAGAGAATAACGTAGCTTTCAGTTTTACATCGTAAAAAATTTGTTTAGTTTCATTGCGAGCCACGCCTTCTGATCTATTTAGAATTTGAGTATTATTGATCTTCTTATTCACTGGATGTTATAAAATTTTTTTTTAATATTTATTTTTATAGATCCCATGCACACCTGGGAACATCTTCATATAAGCCAAAGTTTTATGTGATATGTAGTCAAAATTAATAATACCATTTTAAATATCTTGTTTTCTTTTTATAAGATATTATAAGATTAGAAATATCATCAAGTTTTCGTTCTAGAAACAAAGTTTAATTTAATTATTTTTATATTTCCAGATTTCCTGAAACCGCGTAAGCGGTTATCGAATAGCGGCAAGAAATCCCCTGGTCACACGTTGAAACATGAGTGCGTCCACGGGACCCACATTCGTCCGCCGAAGGTAGCACGTATGGCACCAGGTCATTTCAAACGTTCAAGCTGCTAGGCTTACATGCCGCCACCTCACAACAAAACCCGCCTTGGATTGTTCAACTAACGAAACTCATCAGTTTCTGACAAACATAAAAGAACAGTAATACTTAAAGTTGTTGATCAAAACCAAGGACACAGCGAGTGTTTTCATAATTGTGCAAATTTAATTTTTATTTTCTTAATTTATTTTCAAATAATATCGATGACGTTCTTGCATCATCATGTAGAAAACAATATAATAATGTTAAGTAATTTGTAAGATAATTTTTTTTTTCAAAATATTAAATACAGCGCGAAAACCATGTAATTTTTTATATACAATCCGCATGTCACTAACACATCACAATATAAATTTTGCTCAATGCTATCTATCGGATCACGCGAACGAAACAGTTTTTATAACACGATATTTCAATATCCCAGCACCAGTCGGCTATAATTAATATATATAGGTATTGTGACACTTAATTGTAAGTTTATTATGATCTCTTTCAATTAAATTAAGTTATTTTAGTGTTAGTCTTAGTTTTATGATTAAGATTATCGGAATTTATGGATAAGGTTTGGATCGTGTCGTTCTATAGATATTGTAATGGCCCCACTATTTTTTTTCAATTGCAATATGGTCACAATAGTGTAACAAATAGTTGTGTCGGAAACATTAATTTGTCGTATGGGAAATATAATTTCCTCACTACGGCTTAGGAATACTTTTGACACACTGAATTGAAACATATAATTTTTTTTTACATCTTTCCTATGCCCGGTTGCAAGGAAGCTGTAAAAGAATTTAATAACATTACGGATTACAAATTTTGAGCGTGTGTGTACCACTTTCAGAAGAATAATAATTTAAGTTTACGATAAATACAAATACTCAATAAAAGACAATTATGTTACCTTAACCTGTAACAATGGATTTTTATTTGCCAATGTTTTAATAATTTTATGTAAGAGTACAATAGAAACGCAAGTGATGCTTTGAGTATTTGTGTTTTTGCATGGGAACTACAACTCTATTTGCAAATTCTTGGACAATTTGTTTTGTTGTTATGTTAATGGATTATATATATATACTTTATATTAATTGATTATTGTTTTATTGGATTTCTAAATATTGTTCATGTTTCAAAGCGGCGAAATTATTTAAAACAATGATTATCTATTTGGTTTCACGAACCCGCGACTCTTTATCAAAGTACAAATTCTCATCAGTTTTTAGGTCGAAGAGTCCGCGGTCTCAAATAAAAAGACGAACCATCGAATTCATTTTCATTCACGTTTCATATTATGTAGTTATTTGTATACGTTACATCTTTAATTGTACCGGTTTGTGTACGTAATTTCTTTGTACAACAGATGTTGTATGAAATATTTGGTTTATTAAAACTAAAAAAAAAACACTCACCACGGCTGGTGGAAGCGACAAAAATTTTCATGTACATGAAATTCTAATGAAATTCAATGACGGTATTTAAAGAAGGAGATAATTTTTTTTGTAGTTTATTATTATTATATTGTAATGTCTAAGAAAAGTAGCAATTTTGTTTGCATTATGATTTGTGTGTATTTGATTGGGAACTTTTTTGATGTTTATTTATGAATCGAGTTTACGTGTGATCTCTGGGATAGATTGTTATTTAATAGATCTACTTTTTTTTTTTACCTTTTCCCGACTAAATATCAAGTCAATAGCCATACATACAGTTAAAACTCGTGGTCGCTTTTTAATCAATGCTACAAAATTTTCTACGATGTATATTTACAGTCTTATTAAGTTAATTGAACGAGCCACTTCCTACATTCTTTAATGAAGTAAATATTCCTCAAGCAAATATTGTAATTTTATATGGATGTTTTTATAAACGATATTAAAATGACTATTCTATTTAGAGATCACACTACTATTTAATATAATTTTGTTTGAATTTTTCTATCGAAATGTTTATCATGCCAATATTATTTATGTATATGTAACAACACGGAAAGATGACAGAATTCATTGGAAATGTCAAAAAATGTCCACTGAATTTGAAAGATTTTTCGTGAGGGAAATATTCTGTATAATTATATTTTTTAACACCTGTGATGTATTAAATATGATCTCAGAACATAATTATACTATATGCAATTGTCATATATATATTTTTTAAAGTAACGTCAGTTACTGAAATCCAGTACGTAACTGCAGAAAACAGTATCCCCGTTAAATGTAATAATAATGAGAAATAATTTAATACATCAATTTAATTTATGTGATTTTAATTTGTACAGATACGTGTATATCTGTACGATTTTGAAAGAAATATTGGGTAATTCGGTTTAATAATAAAAAAAAATTATTGTAGTATATTTAAATAAAAAACTATTTATCACATGTGATCCGTTTCTTGCTCCTTCCACTTTCTACGCATAAACAATTAATAACATAATATATCGAAAGTATACAATTCTAAATTTGCCAACAAATTATGAATAACTTTATGAAATAAATACCAACCATTTGCATGTATATTTTATAACATTGCAAATAGTTTTAAAAATAAAATAGTTCGTGTTTTTAGTCCAAAGACAAGAATTTCATAAAAGAGTTATTTTAACCGAAGAAATATTTACCCATAATTCTTTCGTCGAATAAACGCAATAACGTGATGTAAAAAAAAACAGAAGGATTAAAGTGTCCCGCTGCACTGTATAATAAACACTCAAGTATATATTTATTGATAGCGGGATACAAACACTGTTTTACTGAAACGTCACTTAATTATAAGGGATACACCCAAAAAAAAAATTGCTACATTTCGTCCGTTTAAGCTACAGAGGCAATATAAAGAACGTGCCAAATAAAGATCCTGGTCTACTGGATTCAAAATAATTACGCAATAAGTTACGTAAAAACGGCCTTTATATAAGTATGTACTAACAGTTCTAACTACTTCAAAACTATTCATCTGTTATCTGTACTCGTATCTTATATTTTATAAATGTTAACAATTAATTCAATCGAGTTTTCACCACAAATTTTAAATATTTTTCGTTACTATAATAAAAATTAATTATAGTAAATTATTGCATGTATAAAAATAAATGTAATTCGTATAACCCTAATTCTGGTAGACCTACCTATAGACAATAATTATTGTGTAAAATAACAAACCGTTAGTTCTGTTGCATAATTATATAATATAATTTAAGAGACAGTGTAAAGTGTTTATAGTTTACGGATTACATATTATATTGTCTAATGTATAAAACCTTACATTTAGTTAAAAAAGCTTACTACAGAAACACATTTTGTTTTTTTTTTTTTACTGAACCCCAATCGTCCTACGCTTTTATATATTAATTCATCAGAAAGGGACATATGAACAATTATTAGCACATAAAAATGACTTTTATTTTGGAAAACATATCAATATTACTAGTTAAGAATATCTAATATCTACAAATGAATCTAGTACAACTGATTCCCAGTATTCGGTACATACTTAGAACGCTGATGTTGAAAAAGTCAACCGAACGCATAAATTTATTAAAAAAGGCAACCATGCAGGAAGTTGGTGTGTGTGTGTCAAGAAATAAAACCAAATATTGATGCTCGTATGAAAATGTTTATTGATATCACAATCAACTCTACACAACTACCCGATTAGTTATCCGTCACATACGTGTGTACTGAGGTTAATGATTTTAGACGAAGATACACATACGTATAATTACACCCAAACGTCATATGATTGACGTAGCTACCGTAATTTAATAACACATCAATAAATTGAATAAAACTGTGACTATAAACTTGGATTATACATTTAAAAATAATAAGGCGGTGCTCATAATGTTTTGCTTCTCGATAAACTACTTTGACAGTTTAAACTACGTGTTTACAACATCGGGGACAATGGAAATTAAATTGAATAGAAATTTACTTGCTAGTCAGTACAGCTCTATTTTGTTATTAAGAGAAAAATCACATCGATTAATGGACACTTAGATAGATATACATAGTTTAAATATATTAAAAAGTTAATTTTCGTAAAAGTGCTATATAGAAAAACATAATGCAAAATAAGTTACGATTGAAAATATTGAGGTTACGTAGCAATCCCATAAATAGGAAATACATTCTTTTAACATTGAACGATACACGGTTACACTATACAGAAACTCATTATACAAGTATTAATTAAATATTTACAGTTACTATAGAGTCAACACTTAGGCACATCGATTTTTATAAAATTACAATTACATATTTTTTTTAATTCGAAAAAACGTGATCCTGTCACCTTTAGCTATATATCTACCACCACAAAACTAACACATAAAAGTGTATTATAGGAATTAAGTCGCTATAACAAATATATTAAACGAATGCGTAAAGATTATCTACTACATTTAATAACATATCAAATGCAACATCTTCCTCTTATATAATTCTATGTATATAAGGAAAGAGTTAATATTAAAGCCTTTTCCAGACTCGGGGGATTATTTGATAAATTTGTACTTTAATTTCCCTTCGTCACTGCATTAATGACTAATCGTAGCATGAATTTAATGTTACAACTATGTGTGGATACATTACTTATTATAGCCTATCTTGGTCATAATTCTACTTCATTGGTTCTATTCTAGCATATAGGTAATTAGTGTTTTAATTATATCAAGAAACAAGATGAAATTTATATTTAGTGCATTGAGTAGAAAGTGTGGTTTATTACATCGGATTAAATACCTCATACTCGATATTTATAAATTTAATAAAAAGATTTTAAAAATAACAGCAAATATAATTTTACTATAATGTTATTCATTAATGTTACTATTTTTAAAGATATTCGATTATTTTTCTGACATGTTAATAGTACACTTTTTCTTTCCATGCAATCTTACAAACATCAAAAGCATTCAATGTGAAACGATTAATTACTTTATAATTTAGAATAAGTATAATTTGCAGGGTTCCATGTAATACAAACAATGCGCTAATTAATAGTAAGTTCTAATATAAAACCACGACATTTACCACTCAATGCTTCACACATACACCTTATAAAAATGGTGATACCACAAACATTTACTGGACGCTATTTATCAAACACTTTAATAAAAAATTATGAAGATATTTGAATACAGTTATTTAATATATAGTAGTAAAATATGATATTAAGTAGTAAAACGCCAATATTGTGTTAACAGCGGAGATCATAATTTCCTACTCTGCAATGTTGGAATTTTTTCTCTTTTTTTGTAGATACACTCCGCTGTAACCTACCACTCGATTACAAATACAGACACATAGTAATTAATCCTAAGCACAGACTACATCCTCAGCTTGTACGAATTTTTTTCTAGAATTAAAGCCTGACTACAACAACTACGTCCCTGATATTTCTTTTGAGTTCAGTTACTTTGATGGTGGATTTGAATGTACGTATAAAAATAATAATTCAAATAAAATGGAGTGAGGACAAAGGTTATTCTGAAAATTTCTGATCCACATAAGAAATTGGTACAATATTACTCTGAGAAAAATAACACAAGCATTAAATTAAATATTATCATACTTATTAAATTAGTGATTCGAAGCATATTATCTAGTCCTAGTAATTGCTATTTATTTTTTAAGAGAAACGAAGCATTTTACAATGACTCGCCTGAAATTGAGTACTGCAACGTTACCAAAGAATACTATAAGTATCGTAAAAGAGCAGGATGGTATGAAATTCATTAATTGAAAGTTTAAATGAATTGTCATAATAAAAAATTACGAAATCACATCGCACTGATATTCTAATAGGTTACTAATAGGTTCATCTGCTCGTTGACAAAAAATATCGTTTTCTCAAATACCTACATTCAGATCCAGCATCTAAGCAAATTTATTATAATCTTAATATGACTACAGCCCTATTCATTCTATAAGCTCTAGATAAATATAATATAGTTTAGATATATCTATAATAATTAAGTTGGTTTGGTACAAAGTTTGCGATTTATAGAAATCATTAATTCTAACAGTCCAGCAATATTTGTCGCACTGTGTACGAGTATTGGACGGCAAAATATTTAATTTGATCGGTGTTAATTAAAAAACAGTACAGAGGAGGTAGTAAAATTACGAAACAATTCTCACAGTTCGATTCATATTTTCCATAAATGACAGTTTTATCATTAACAAAATGTGATAAATGAATAAAGACGATTTCAAAAAGTTATATTCATTTACATTATTAACTAACGGATTATAAAATGCATTTTTTTTTCAGACTTTCTCGTTAGCTTTGTTTTGATTACATAGAAATTTAGTATAGACAAACACTAATAATTTATCTCTGGTATAGATAATTTCAAAAAGAGTTCAAAAGTAGGATTTTTTTTGGTAAAAAGCTGAAAGAGATTCAAGCTGTAGTTACTTCTATGTGTTAGTAATAGAAACTATCTTCGTGTTAAGTGTATTTTATAGAGTTCAAAAATATATGTCCCTACTAACTTAAACAAAATGTAAGATCAAACTTAGTGCTTGCAATTTTTTTTTTTATGAAATAAAAATGTAGACGTACGCTTCGTACGTATTCGATATGCTTATTATAATATATCGATACGGTTATGTAGGTCATATTATAATGTCAATGAAACCACAGTAATATTCTAATTACATCAGCGTACTTCCAACTAAAGCGCCTTGAGAGTTTCAATTAGATATATACCTACATTTATTTTAACGACTCGTAAAATAGTTAAAATGATGTTTATAATAAAATCTCACTTTGAGTAGTCCAAATTTTAAGAAAGACTCGTGAACATAAGGGAGAAAGAAATACAGCAGAAACAAAATAAATAGGCAGTACAAAAAAAAAAATGTAACAACAATTATTATAATCGTGAATATAACCTATATAAGCTTTCCTCAAACTAATTAAGTACATAATTGCTATTGTCTTTTAATAAGTATCATATATCTGCAGATATTGATATAGACTTCAATTGACGTAACTTTAAATGTTATAAAAGTTATAAATAGTGTTGATTTATTAAACTATCAGGCGTCATTTGAATACGAAGCCCAAAGCGATGACAACAACGCTGGACTGCGCTAGGACCTAAAGAATTATAATAATACGCTACGATCAAACATCACATTTATAGACAGTGTAAAAATAATATTTATAAATATTGGCCTTTCGATTCATCGTTTATCATCTAATTTGAGAAGCTTATTGTTATTATCACACATATAGTTTACCTATTTGGTACATATTAGACTATTATACAAAATTACTATCTAAATTGTAGAGAATACTATTAATTCCATGCTAAAAAAACCTTTGCTGTATTACCATAAAACATGTAACAAAACTGTGGGTGTTGCTACAATATACTACTTATGAAAAAATTGCTTTTATAAACTATCAGGCGTTTATTATTTTTGTTGTGTGAAATATATATTATATTGTTTAGGAATAAACGATATACTGTACAATGTAGTATATTATCATATTTGAACTGTGTACACGATATTATTATTTTTCTTAAATAACTACGTTTTCGATGATAAACAAAGCACAATGAATATGGTAAATCAATAACTATCTTGGATTTTGTGATTAGGTACTGTTATATAAGATTTTTTGTGTGGTAATTATTGAATATTATGCCGGCTGAATACAAAATTACAGTTAATCTAACGTTTTCTATATTATTTACCATAAAAAATGTAACACCCAGTGCGTGCTAAATAGCATAGTTTTAATTCATGTATAAAAATCTATATTCAAGTGCAAAATACCTTAACAGACACATCACAACGTATCTTCCCATTATAATATGGATTTTATTACTATTCAGCTACTCAGTGCTATTTAATATTATTAGGAGTTTTATTTATTTATTATTTAATAACCCTATATTATTAAAACTTACGATAATTTCTAACTGGAATATTTGTCATATATGTAATAAATTTAATTTCAACGATGATCATTACAAAAGTTGTTACAGAAGAAAATATTAATCAATTATTAAATATTGTAATTATTTTTTTTAGTTTTTCGGTGCATAATACACGTGTAGTTATTTCCCGTAAACGACTATTTCAAACTTTATTACAAACTATGGACACTAATATGGGGCAGAACTCAATAACTAAATGGCAAATAATAATAATAATGATTATTGTCTGACACTGGGTTATTGTCGAGACAGCAGCACTCGGCGTTATCCGCCACGCTATTGACTATATAATAAGGTACAAACATCGCAACTACCAACTTTTAAAACTGCTTCCGATAGCAATAACATATTATTACCATTTTACTGTTCCTACCATTCTAACTTCATAACAAATCCTACTAAATATTTATACTTTTTATTGTATTGTACGTAAATATTTGACATGGATTTTAATCAATATTAAAAAAAAGCAATCATGTAAATCAAATCAGGAGTTCTTGAACGAGAACCAACTAACAACAGACGGACAGAGAGTGGAATTAACTGTGTCGGTATATTCAAAACACAGAATTTAGATAAAACTGCAGTAGCATAATTATTCATATTTTAGTAAATTTCTCAGAGCAAATGTTACTACAATTAACATAGATAAGTTAATGGTTTGTAAGCCGCAGTGTGGAGAATTACTATTTCGAATATAACAGACTGCAATATACCATTAAATTATTTGTGAGTTAAATAATAAACCAGTAAAATTCGTTTATTATATGTCTCAATATATAGAGAGCAAAAATCATGGCTTTTAATTAAGTAGTACATTAAAGTTGCTAAAATATGGTAACTGTTAATAAAGTTACTAAGATAGTATTTTTACGAATTTTAAAACTCACTGGTCTTTTAAGCAGTCTAAATACAGTATTATAGCTACCGCAAATAGAATAAACTAATTATGATCCGTGTTACTTATGAAAGATTCCTAATAAGACTACACACACGTATTCTAAAAGAAAAAACTTAACTTTAATCCAATAAAACTGTTAAAATAATGAAAAAAAAAAAACTAAAACTAAGGGATATAGAAATAAAAATAAAATAAAAAGGGATATTTGGATGTTTATTTACAATTCGTTCACTAATAATAGTAATAATAATAATAAAAAGTAATATAATAACTAAACCTTTTATTATTGAAGTAAAACTTATGCAACACTATGAGTGCTCTATGCCCCTGATAGCCCACGTTATATCGAATATTACAAAAACACATGTTAATTAATAATATAATTGTTTAAACTTGTTACACAAGGTCCTAAACCTAAATTAAAACAAAAATACCCATTATTATTATTATTATTGTAACACATTACAGGAGTTAGGTTATCGGCGCGGGTACACTCAAGTACAAAAACGCTACCAATTATATTATTAAATAATTAAAACACTAGCAAGTAGTTTCACCGACAAAAAACTATTCACAATTGAAATAATAATTAATATAAATTCATCACAGTGGAATAGAAATCGGCGACACATCACTCCAGAACAAATGTGTTTTGTATGTGTGGTCTATGTATATAAGTACGCATGTACATACATAGTACCGGACCAGTTATATTATTTATTTAACATTGATTTAGTTTATTTAGGTTTTGATTTAGTTTTAAAAGTTTTATTAGATCAATACATGTCTCGTTCACTGTAAAAATGGACGAAGTACATATTTTTTGCACATGTCTAAAAAATTATAATATTTTTTTAATCTGCAAATCGTGAGCTAATAGGATAATGTCATACATTTCTAAACAAAACACGCGACCCACTTATAAAGTCGAGGACTTGTAAAAATCTCATAGCTTCTAATAAAACTGGCAAAAAATAAACACCATTGCGTAACTCGTAACTCATATCATACTCACTTTGTACATTAAAACCGGTAATAACACGAAATAAACATGACGCGTTCTCTTAATATATTAATATAAGAAAAAAAAAAGGCAAAAAGTAATCGACGACTTTTGTGTGAAACTGTACCGTCAGAACTAAATACGTCTCCCAGGAAAATACCAATATTAATACATTCTTATTGCAACGACCCAAGATATACAGCGACGTATTTTCTTTTCATTAATATTATTATTCCTTTAAAAACTCGCTACGTATAAGAATTCGTTAATACAACAAAACTGAATTTTAAAAAAAACACACACATAATACATACGCGCCCCCGTTATTATATTAAACGACAAAATTAAAAATCGAAATTATTATTTTTAAATACTAAGGAGAGTAAAGACGAAAAAAATTTATTAAAATATTACGTTGTTAACATTCCATTGATAATTAATGTGCTTAATAATTATTAAATCCCCCTAAAAAAAAAACTCCATAAAACCTCTAAATACATAATTATAATTAAATTATATGTTTTATTTGGGTAATTTACCGTCGAGTCGCGGTGAATCCTACGTACAATATGTTAGTATTACTTATATATTTTATAATTAACATATGCAAGTATCTATAACAAGAGATCATTGACTAAAAGCCTCAATACAGGGGCAATCTCTTTACATATATAATTTTTTTTAAATTAAATATACTTTTGTAATTAAATCACCGATAATATATTTTATATGGGCAGATATTATATTTCAAATTAGTATCTAATCGCAATAAAAGCGATTATTAAATTTAATATATAACATAATAATAAGTGAGCGATGTAAGTGGAAATTTTCGAGAGAAAAAAAAACAAAATGAAACAACGTTAGAGATTATTTCTCTAGTCGAAAAAAAAAAAAATCGTTTTTCTCAATATTCATATTAAATTGATTTAAATTCGACCGAAGCGAAACCATTTTTAAATTATATATTTTTTATAATTATATTTGATGACCATTAAAACACTATTAAAGTCGAGAGATAAAGTAAACGTTACCATTATCAATGTAATTCTTTATAATGTTAAAGTAATAAAAAAAATGTATTATTATCAGACAGCAAAAAAACTAACAATACACTTAAAGAGAACCATTACAAAGATGGTATTTTAGTAAAATGCAAACAAACTGAAATCTGAAACAAATCTAATTTATAAAAAAAAAAAACAATTAAATGATTAAAGAATACGATCGTGAAAGCCATATTGGCATCCCATATTATATGACTCAACTATAGTTGTACGATATGACTTATTTAATTAATTCCCATAAATAGTTTCTCATTCGGTTTTAATATTCATAATAGAAACTTTAAAGAACTTAAGTAACCTTCATTAACAAACAAAAAAAAAACATCACTCGTTCCTGTCTACTTTTTCCCGCAAACAATATGGCCGATGACCGAAGACAAAATGTAATTTTAATAACGGTCGATATTTCTCATATACGAATCTTATTTATAATCTGACATTTAATAAAACCTGAATAAATTACGATAAGTTAAAATAGGAGAAAAAAGACCATAATTAATATAATAATAATAACAAATCAAATCACGAATTATAAACAGCTGAGTGACGTCACTAAACACACCTATCCATAAATAAAAAAACTAAACTAAATTTTCCATAGCAGTCGTTTTCATTAAAATTATTAATATATATAGTTTTCTTATTATTTTTTTTTTTTTTTTTTTTTATTTTCCAATTTGTTGCTTTCAACACATATGATTATTATTTACGAATCTAAAATTAATACACGTCCTTACATTATTTATTATATATTTATTGCGTACTAAAATGTTTATAAAACTCATAAGATTACGATTATTTCTTTTAGTCTATGTTATATATTCAAATGTAACGCACATAGAATTAATAGTCAGTCACCGCGACCTAAATACACTAATTAATATGAAACTCATTTAATTATGAATATATGTATCGATTTAGATATATTTTAATATACAAAAACACAGCAATAAACGTTTGTTTAGAAACGCGAACCGAACCACGCGACTACACTACACTATATATGATATGGAAACCTCTCGAACATTCCAATTCGATATCATAATAAAGTGAAACGTAATGCATAGAACTGTTAAAAAAAAAAACAATAATTGACAATAAATCACCGTCGAATATTCATACTAATAAATATAATCAAAACATTATATCGTTTGATATAATTTCGATTTCTCACAATCGATAAAAACTGGATATCGATAATAGAGTTCGAGATTACATTTTTTTTAAATGTAGGAAACAAATCAAAATAAATGTCCGAAATCCTTATAACAGTTATTACGTGTACTTTGTATTTATTCATATTGTTAGTACTTCGCTACAAACATACATCTCATTATACAGATTTGGTACAAACACTATTCGTCTACGATATATAGTAAATGCAACCCCCTATAGTTTTAGCTTTTATTAGCACAAAAACGAAAATATTATAATATTATTAAAGAAAAAAAAAATGTAAAAATTTACAAACCGCTTTATACAGGACAATTATTATCGTAGAACATCTAATACCTCATCATATAGAAGTGTCACATTAATTATTAGAAATACGAAATAATATTAAGATAATGAAATTAAACTATAAAATTAGTGTTACCAACGCACATGAGGCGTCTTCTTAAAATAAATAAAATAAAAAATCGACGAGTGCATATTATGCTAAATTACATATTATACAAACAAAGACTACATACCTAATAGTATGTCGTGCGAATAAATTAAATCAATTAAAAAAAAAAGGTTAATTATTAATAATAATAATAATATTATTGTACAAGATATTATATTTTAATCGATTAAATTCGTTCACGATCCGTCAGTTAAAAGGAACTTTTTTTTATTTATATATACGATTAAATTATTAGGGACAGTAAGTATGAACCAATTTAAATGTCTTTTCTAGTTCGACTGAATTATTTTAATAATTGGTTAATCTTGTACATACTTAACATTATATTCTGAGAATTGAAAATTTCTACTAAACGTAAAATTTTATTTTACAGTTGGCAACATAATCTGGACGCCATCTTGATCACGTACATTGTGTTAGTTGTCGAGAGTCGCCAGAGCCGACGACACGTACGCGGCAACGAGTATTCTCTGATAAGTATTTTGTTTCGTGACATTTTCAGTGATTCATAATAACCCCAAATACGTCTATTTTGAACGTATTTTCCTAAACTCGTGAAAGGAATAGAACGTTCAAGACGTGCTTCCAAATATTTTTCAAAAATACCCAACTTTTTTCAATGAAAATATAATTATTAAAAACACAATAGAATTAATTTCAGTTAATTATTTAGACTTATCCGAGAATATAATCACAAGCTATAATTAAAGCAGAGTGACGTCACTAAAGAGTAAAATTAATTTTATTTTATTTTTATTATTACTAGTTTATATTACTTTTGGTTATATATTACATGATTTTCATAATCTTGAACATCACACTGTTATGAAAAAAAACAATCAAGGAATAATCAGTGGAACTAGAAAATACACTAAATTCAATACCGTTCGTAATGATTCGACCTTGCCTTGTATATATATATATATATATATATATATATCTAAGCGCTACACACACACTAGTCATAGTTTTAGTTAAAAATCGCAGTGTGATATCGTAATATATTTGGTGTTCCTTTCAAAATATTCCACTCGTGGCGTACTTCACGGTGTACGAGAATACGATATATATATAGTTAAATAAAACAATCGTACATCGACAAGTAGCGCTGAGTGGTGAAGTTATCGATAATACCTTTCAAAGACACACATCACTACACATAATAACATCTAATTGAGACCTAACATCGATAAATACGCTGACAACTATCAAGCAGTTATCCGGCCTTCTTTTCCTCCATACGCTTCAACGACCGGTCGTACATAATTAATAATAATTAATAACTATTAAAAAAAAAACCCATTAAACACACAGCACATTGAAATATCGATTATTACGTGTTTCGAAAAATATTGTGCGCTATCCAATAGTATTATTTAAAACAAAAAGCACAATATTGATTGCGAATAACTTGAATTGAATGATTGATTTTCGAAATTTTCTTAAATACATTAAGAATTTTATTCAAATCGTGTGCTATATATTAAATATAATCAAATTTCACAATCGATTATTCGTATATATATATTTAATCGATTATTATGTATCAGAATGATATTTTTGTTACGCATCATATATATATATATATATATATAAACACCTCTACTTAAGCGCATATTTTTTAAAATATCTCTATTGTAACAACAATTATAGAGAAACGTTATTATTATAATAATAGTAATAAAAATTATACTGAGGGTACGTTTCGTTTCTAGAATGTTTCTCTTCAGTATGTCAAATTCGCGGCACTCGCCGTATTTAACTGCGTTTTGCAAATATTTTTACCTACTACTAGTAAGAAAATAGCTAATATATTTCAAGAAAATTGATGCCGAAATTCTGAAAAGAAATTAAAAATTGTTTTTTTTTTTTTTACATTAAACAAATAAACGACGGCTACTTTTGTCCTGTCCATCGATTAATTCAACAAGATTCGTTTTAGTTTAAGTCGTTACGGCCCACTGTGTATAATGTTTTTGTTTGTCTCAATTTATTCCTTTTCAAGTAAAAAGGCAAAGGTACCAGTAGACCGTGCAGCCAAGTCAGACGTTAGGAACACTATCAATAAATGAATGGCGGCCTTCTGTTTCACGCTTCGTAATATTATTTTCACTTCACTACACTTGTGCATCATAACTAGACTATATCACGTGAAATGCCACAAAAAAAATTACATAATATATATAATCAAATACTTCAAGATAATGAATTTAAAAATAAGAACGACTACATGACGAACCAAAGCCCCCCGCCCTTCCCTGTTTACTGTGTATTTATATTCGACTCATCAAAGCCTTCGAGTTCGATATGGCTGTGTTATTATTAATGTCTGTACAGCTAATGTGTGTTTTAGACGATCGATACGCGAGGTATTTAGACGTTAGAGTAATGCAGGTCCCGGTTTGTTCCGTGGGTCTCAGTCCGTGTACCAGAGGTGCTGCTGGTGGTGCTGCGGCACGAGGTACGTGGGCGAGTAGGGCTGCAGGTAGCCGGGGATGCGGGCCCCGCTCGCGTGGTGTGCCGGGGGCGGACCCCCCACACCGCCGACTGCACCCACTGCGCCGCTGTGGGTGAAGACATAAAACATTACTCTCGATCCAGATCGAGTGACGGTGGTGACCGTTAAAATATTATTTCACGTTTACTTACGTATGGTAATGATAAGTGGGGACATAGAGCGGAGGGGCTAGGTACCCTGGTGAAACGCCCCCCCCAGGGGATAGTACACCGCCGCTACTCGTCCTAGAATAAAAACATAAAATTTCTACCATAATTAATTAATTTTTTTTTTCAATATAGTGACGAGATACCGTCACACTGAGATTAACCCAGTTACATATTTTTATACAAAACATGTAACTTTGTTAAGTAAATATTATTATATAACACTAGCAGTATGCCCGCGGCTGCGCCCACGTTAATGTATTCTTCACTGAATTTTAATTATTTTATACAAAACTCTCAATTTTTCTTTTAGAACAAAGATAAAGTAAAAATATTTCTCATAAATTCAAGCACTTGCCCGTGAAACCTGTGCACTGAATTTTATTTTTTTTACGCGGAACCCTAATTATTTTCGAAAGTTAAAAGTACCCTAAGTTACCCGGAGTAACTTTAGCTATCTACCAAAAAAAAATCCCGTTAAAATCCGCCCAGCCCTTCGAGAGATTACCCATTACAAACAGACAGAGAAAAATTTTACAAATTGTATTTTTGTTATAGTTATCGTATACATATTCATATCTATTTAGTAAAAAAAAATTGACATTACAAACTGATACATCCATTATGTTTCCTACATTAAGAGAGAAAGAGAGAGAGAGAACTTACAATAATACTTGGTGAATAATAGGTTCTCTCAACTGATACTGCCATAGTTAACTAAGCTCTACAATAATAAAACAATTTAACTACCACATTGTGATCTATATATAGAAAACTATCTAACGAGACAAAATCTGTACGTTCAAATACAATCGACCACAGAACACATTCGATAGTTTTAATTTTTTTTTTGTCTGACTGTTTGTTTATTAATTTATTCGCCAATCACGCAAAAACTACTGAACCGAATTCGATGAAAGTTGGTAATGACATATATTGCATCGGAGCCGAGAACATATGCAAATCGCAAATTGTAAAGTAAAGAGTAAAGCCGCGGACACAGCCAGTAAGTAAATTATAACTATAGATTTCTAAGTATCTTTGGTTAACTTTTAAGGTGTATTACATAAATTACAAAAAAAAATCCTTGCTCTCCTTCAAAGAGAGGACAAATTGTCGAACAGAGTAATGTTGTAATCGTATACAAACTTGTAATGGGGGGGGGGGGTGGGGATGGTGGTGCCAGGCGTGCGCCGCCGCCGCGTGCTTGTGCGCAGCGGGTGGACCGCTGACGCTCACGCTGACACCGTTTACGCCGCTAACCCCACTAACGCCGCCAACACCACCAGTCGTCGTCAGGTATTCGCGACACCCACCGCTCTGTTATTCCACAACAAAAATTATTTGTCATTATTTACATTCTACATGAACATAATGCAACAAATCGTTGTATTAACTAATTGCCAACAATATTGTCGCCATACTTCCGGCGGCACTTTACGATATTGTCTGTCTACTTCCGGTAGTATTTAAGGCGTACTTCCGGTAATGTATATAACTATTAATTTTGTTATTTTATTTTATTATTAACCCGGCAAAATGGCTGACACTTCTTCTGGCTTTAATAAAGCACAGTCCGGGAACGATGACGACTATCAAAAGACAAGAATCTATTGACAATCTGCATCCCTTTAGACTTTTCTAGTACAGACTCATTCAAACTCCCTCTAATATGTTCTTGACTTTATTTCTTATCCATCTTCTTCCTAGCCTGGGCTTCTGATCCATACAATATGACAAGTATTTATATATACCTAAAAAAAAAAACTAGGGAAATAACTAAAAGAATCCACTTACACTATCCCTTTTGTTATGTTGCGTGGGAACATATTGGCTGCATTGGTAGTCGTTCGCTTGTCGCACTGAAGTCCCACTCTGGCAACAAAACATGCAATATTGTGTAATTAATTAATTATATTATAACCACAATATAAAAATATATTCGTCCCGTTCTCAGTTAATTGATAAAATATAAGTTTCATTTAAAATTAAAAAATATATTTATACATCCATTGTTGTTTCACTTCAGAATCAAGAGAAAGCATTTTTACTTTAACGTATGTTCGTCTGTACCTTTTAATTTTTTATTCACTTTTATTTTTCACAAAACTAGAATCTTTAAACAAGAAATATCTCCTATAAATATGCTAAAGTGGTGCGAAGCTGAATTTTACATGTGGCGTTTTCTTTTAATAGATGCTCAAAAGTTAATAAAAATATTTAATATTATATATCATTATCTATTCTTCTAATAAATATAACTGTAGTGTCTGTTTGTAATATGAAAATTATATATTTTCACTAAATAGATATGAATGTATACACGATACCTATACCAAAAAGTAATTTTTAAAATTTTGTTCCGGGTGATCTCCGGAACGGGTGGACGGATTTTGACCGGGACTTTTTTTGAATAACTCCGGGTAACATACGGTACTTTTAATTTTCGAAAATAATTAGGGTTCCGCGTTACAAAAAATTAAACTCATAAAAATTTAAATAAAATCCGATTCAATGCAGTTTTACGGGCAAGTGAAATTTATAACTAAATTTTTTTTAAAGAAAATAATTAAGAGTTCCTTTTAAAAAAAATAAAATGCAGCGAAGAGGAATACATGAAACGCGGGAGCAGCCGCGAGTAAACAATAATTAGGTTAAAAAAGGGGGGGGGGGGGGGCTGCTTGCTCACCGGTGCGTAGTGGTGATGGTGATCAGTGGGGGGTTCGCGTTTAGCCTGGGCCTCTTGTTGCGCGAGGGCCAGTAGCCGTTTCTTCTGGCTCTGCGGCGTCGCCTGCGGTTGCGCCTGAGAGACGCGCGGCGGAACCGCTTGCTGCTGCTGCTGTTGTTGTTGCTGCTGCTGTTGCTGGTGTTGGTGCTGCTGTTGCGGTACCGGCTGTTGTTGGTGCTGCTGTGTACCGTTCCGATTGCAATTTCAATAAAATAAAATTTAACAATATAGGCGCAATATTTAATAATATGAACTTATGAACGTCATAATACTACCACCGGTTCGGAACAACAACCCGGTTATCGAGAAGAATCGGTAAGAAACTCGACCCGTTTTTTTTTTAACTATACAACGAACAGAAAGTTTTTAGTAGATGCACAGAGAAAGCGGTCACTTCCAGACATCACCATCGTTCACATAATGATTCAACCTTTGCAAATTAAAACTAGCTTGACATGGTGACTGAACTTATTGTCCAGTAAATCGGTAATGTGCTTTGGGATTTTATTATAAAACCTAACACTATTACCTAGAAAACTGTTATAAGTTTTACTAAGTCTGCAACACGGAACTGTTTTATGTTTATCCCTTGTTTTAAAAATTAAAAGATCCACTCACTGCAGTATCACTTAGTCTTAGGAAATCTTTTGTAATATCCCCCCCCCGCCCTTCCCTTTCCTAATGAGTTATCAAATTCAAACATTGTCAAGTCCATTTTAGAAAGAAAAAAAAGTTCTTAAAGTTACTGACGACATCATTTTTTTTGAAACTCAAAAAACCTTTCAGCTTAGTAACCGCAACAGATCGCGTCACGCGAAAAGAGAGCTGAGCGATAATAGTGGGGATGGGTTTACGCATGAGTTACGTCACGCACGAATATGCTTAGCTATCGCTCGGAAATTAAAATAAATAATACTTGAGAAACGTAAGTGTGAAAAACATGCAAACGTGCAAAGGGACATTCGAACGCGACTGTATTTCGGGAGCAAGCGTAAACGTCAACTGACGAGCCAATAGTGTGTCGCGGATAGATATAACACGCTGTAGTAAAAAAAATCAGGATTCCGTATCAAAAAATTCCAATACAGTGAAGAATATATGAAACGCGGGCGCAGCCGCGTACACACAGCTATAGGATATATATTAGATCTGATAATGAAATATAAACAAAAATATATGTTTTTAAAAAGATCTGAATAGAAGTCTGCATCGAAATATGGGAAGGCTAAAAATGTACGACGACTTCGATTCGATGCGGTGTGCTCTATGTTGTTAGGTACCAAAAGTAACGAGTAACGTAACGATACGAAAGTAACGAGTTTTGATTGTTACCGTTCGATAGTTTTACACCTCTACAAAATTATACTAAGTGGGCGGGGCCTCGCAAGCGCTCTTCATACGTGACGCGAACTATACCGAATATAAAACGGAACGTTTCCATTTGAAAATCAGCTACATTTAAAACTTATCTATAACGTTTGATTTTAGACGATTCATATCTTTTTTTCGAAAGTAGATAGGAGGTTTTGTTAAAAAAAAAATAATTAAAAACAAAATTTTACGATCGGACTTATATAGTATTAGCGTTATTACGTTACGTTATTTTTGCAACTTCTGAAATATGATTTAATATGTAGATTTCTATTAGGGTAGTTTCGTCACGTCTTAAAACGCTATTTTCGTTCATGCAACTCTCTCTATTTTGTCTATTTTATGTTCAACATTTTTTCACTGATAAAAAAAAATATAACCATTTTTAATTAATTATAATTTTGTAAAAAAAATTAACTGTAATAATAAAAGTAATGTTGTTATAATTAAAATATCACATCACATAGATTGTAAAGAGCGACATCTATCGACTGTCACTCGTGCAACATGTTTTAGTGGTAACTTATTTACCTTTACAATTTTTTTTTTTTAATTTTTATACCATCAGATTTATTACACTTTTTTCGGCCTCGCTCCCATCCACTCGGAGCATGACTGTTACGCGAGATAAAGAACTTCGTACCAAAAAAAAACGAATCCAAACAGGCAAAAATAATAGTGAATGGTAAGAGTAGTGAATTTACCGCGTGGTGATGGTGATGGCACGCGTGGTGCTGGTGGTGGTGGGTGGGTGTGGTGCGGCTCGTGCTTCACGTGGCGGTCGTCGCGCGGTGACCGCCCGCTGCAGATGACGCCGGGCGCCGGGTGTGTCGCGGTGTGCGCGCTCTGCCCGCCCGTGCAGTTGTTACCGCCCGGCGGTACCGGCGCCGCGGCCGGGCCCGCGCACTCGCCGCTGCCGCCTTATCACACAGCACGCATACAATTAAACATTTAATTTATATACACAGAAAACAAACAAAAAAAAAATGCTCAAGGGCCGTTCAATTATATTACGTAAGTAATATCGTTGGTGTTTACTTCGATAATTGAGGAGCGTTTTCACAAAGCGTTACAACAAACATGGTATACTTTTTGTCTCTCTTTCCCTATGCGATTTTATTTACGTCAATTAAATCTCTGCAAAACAATCCATAAACCGGTCAAAATCTACTATAAAGTATTTATAACTTATTAAAAATTCTTACCTCTATAAAAATAAATAAATAAACTCGTCTCCTGAAAAAAAAACCATATGTATCATTTTGTGAAAACGCTCCCCCAATTCCGCTTTAAAAACTATTTTCAGCTGTCATGCCTTTGAAAACCTGTTTCTTTATACTAATATGATTCAATAAATGTAGATAATAAATATGAAATAATTTATTGTAATAATTATAAAAGATTATAAAATATATAGATAATATATAGATTATAAAAGGTGGATCATTACGTGAACGATAGTGATGTCTGGAATTAACCCACATCTCTGTGCGCACCCGCTAACATTATTAAGACTATGATTTCTATAGTTTTTTATATGACAAAAAAAAAATGATATATATTATATTTATAAAAAAAAAGAACCCGAGATTTCTTGTCTGCGCTCTTCTCGACTGGGTGTTTTCCGAACCGGTGGTAGTGTTTTAGACGTTCATAAGCGCCTTCTTAGGGCCTAAATTGAATAAATAAATTTTGATTTTGATTTTGAGATAGATAATATTAATGACTTGGTTAGTAATAAATAAATATATCGACCGGTCCCTACGTACAAAGCGACATGTCAAAATTACATTTGACCGAGACTTCATCGACGGGTTCTATCAAATTTTTATGAAGACATGAAAATAGCACCATAAACATCAAAAGTTGAAAATAACATTGCCAAAAAAAAAAAATATTAAAACGTAAATAGATTAATTTCTAGAGTTATTTGAATATTCATTACGCTCGCCTGTGAATATCGGTTTTTTTTGATTTTTTTTTTTTTTTTAGACATGCCCCTTTGTACGTATTGACCGTCGATATATATACAAAGTAATTTACTTATTTATGAAATACATTAGGTAATTTATAATAATATAGAATCTTACAATGTAAATTCTACTTAATGCCTCGACTACCCTTAAAAATAAGATAATAGGAAAACAATGGAAAGCCGGCGTAAACGCCAGGTAAGTGCTTAAGGGGTTAATAAATTAAATTAGATTAAATAAATGAGCTTCCGTTGTAGTCGTGTCATAGCCGTAATAGATTACACGTGTTTCGCGTCTCCACGAGTTACACTCGAATCATCGAAGATCTTTTCCGAGATTTCGCCATATTATTTATTTACTAGCTGCTCTCCGCGGCTTCACCCGCGTATATCCCATTCCCGTGGGATTTTCGAAATAAATTACTATGGATATTCGAATTCGATTACCGCTAATTATTCTATGAAAAGTTTCTATAGAATCACAATAACTTTACCCCCCCCCCCCCCCCTCCAACTATTTATTTTATTTTTTGACACAAGCAAACCTATAAATTTGTATAATCATGGACAAAAATGCAACAGTTTATGGATGCTGTTTTTTTTTCCATAGTGAATCGGACTTTTTTTTTAGCTCCGATATTTATAGAGCCTACATAGTAATGAAATATATATTAAACGGTTTATTTTATTATAATACACAAAATATTAGTCATTTAAAACGCCTGAGTATGTTTATAAAACAAAAATGTCGACCAAAAATAAAATACTTATCAATGTGTTGAGAATCGATTAAACTTCTTCATAAATAAAAAATCAATTACTCTGTCCACTAGACCGTATCATACCATGATCGTGTTATGAACGTATCAATCAGGCACGTAAAAAAAAAAAACACGATACTGCCTACCATGCCGACTGCTAGTGGTCGACCGCGTTCTATGCGCGTATTATACCCGTATGCAACGGGTTTTATGCCCGTTTGCCACGGGAAACTATTAATGCCCGTTCGGAATATATTCCATACATTATACGTTATTTTCGCATACGCGGTAGGAACGTAGGGTAAACGTAACCGGAACATGCAAAATATTTTCGTCGGAAAATCGGTGCCGGGACGGTCATGGCACGCTGCGGTCCTGTTCGGTGACGGAACGGTCTAGTGGGCAGTCTAATAGTAACTCATACAAACTATTTTTTTTCCGCATGTGCCGGTACGGTTACGGTCATGGTATGGTACGGTCTAGTGGATAGAGTTCTGTAGGATATCCCTAATTGAATTGTACTCGAACTGTAAAAATAAATGGTTGCAAGGAGTATTAATTAGTAATGTCTATATTATTATGTTCAATTCATGAACATATATTTTTAGTTTTTAATTTGGTAACTGCCCTAAATTAGTGTATTGTATTTTTCTTACTCTAGTAATACTAGTTTCCTTTTCCTTTTTATCTTTTGTTTTATATACGACACAATATGTCTTCTGTTACAATTCTGTATTAAAATAGAAATAAAGTTTATTTCTAATATAAAGCTGTGTATTACTATATAATATACAATTATGTATAAATTAGTAATCTTACCTCTATTGTCGTGCGGAGGATCGGGTGCGGGGCGCTGGGCGGGATGTGGTGCGGGGTGCGGTGCCGGGTGGGCCGGGGCGGGCTGGGGGGGCGGGCAGGTGGGGCGGGGCGCGGCTCCTCGTCGTCGGAATCCGATATTGTGATGACGGACACTGCGGGAGAGGGCGTGTCCCGTATCGTGATCGTATGCGCGGGCGCAGCAGTGCAGGGACCCGCCTCCCACGTGCTAGCTGTCCCGTTCGGTACTCGACCGTTCCTATCAACAACATATTTATTTAATTCTTTATTCTACACCAATTGAACACATATACCTATTGAATGTAGAGTACAAAGGGCGTCCTTATTGCTGCCAGGAATTTCTTCGAGGTTACATACACATATTGCGGCTAGGAGTTTATGTGAAAGGGGGAGGGGGGTCACGATCGGCTGGTGTGTGACCCGAGTTCAGCCACTGGCGGCATTGCCTTTGCGATGCTACCGGTGTATGCGCATGGGGCATACTCGACAGGTCTGTCCCTCGGAGACGGCTAGGGGTCGCATATGTTTCAGGTGTTGAAGTGCAGGCCATAAGGCTGCGGCTTGCATTGCCGAGAAACCGCACCATTTTACTTCTTTTTTTTATCGTTACATAAACATACATATATACATTACATACACACGCACACACACACACATGTAAACATAGTTTTATAATTCGTTTTTAAACAGTGATAAATTCATTTTTGACTCTTTATTTTATGTATCGGTTTAGTTTACGGTTAGTGACGGACAATATAAAATATTTACAATAGCGCTATTATCCGGGGAGAAAACAGGAGAACATGTTTGTATGAAATAGACGCCGCTAGCATATCCTCCTAACGAAACAGTTAATAGTACTCACGTGTGATCGTGATGATGATGCCTGTGCCGGGAGGGCGGAGTCCCCTCCTTGACTCGTTTCTTGACGGGAGACAACTGCGTCGGTTCCTTCTTGCCACCGCCGTTACTCGCCATACTGAAAACGTGACGGTAACTTTATTAAAACTATTTTTTTTTTATAAAAAAAAAAAAAAACTAGGCAGGCACGGGTACTGCCGACAGAAATGAAAATAAGAAACTTTGCAATACGTTTTTTTTTTAAATGTTTAAATTAAAGTATTGGTAATTGAAGTTTAGTTTAAGATCACGTTTGCGTTAGTTTTCGCATAATTTTAATGTTTAAATATTATTTATAAAAAACCCAAAGAATAGTAACTTTTTCATATGCATACATAACATAACATATAACATAAGCTCACGTCTGTTATCCCCGAAGGTTCAGGCAGAGGTGAAATAACGAACTACACCACTCGCATTCCGCCGAGCTTAGTTCCGTCCCAGATATGACAAGGGGCGACCCTGTCGCATATCGGACACAAATTCCAAAACTCCGCGATGATACTGAGTAGAAAAACCCAACACCACTTGACCCGACCCGGGGATCGAACCCGACACCTTAGAACGGCAGTCGCACCGTAATACGACTGCGCCACCGAGGTAGTTCATAATGTATACGGTGAACAAAAACGTGAAGTTGTGTGTGTGTGTTTGTGTGTGTGTGTGAATTGATTTTGATCTAGTTTGAACAAAAAATACCTGTACTGATGTGTCTGGTGATGCGGCTGGTAGTGCGGCACCACGCTCGCCTGCTGCTTCGTCGATCTGTCCACAAACCTAACGTTCAAACCACTAACATGACCACCTCAATAAACAACACTATCGCTTTGTTTTTATTATCAATCCCATGCATTCCAACCGTAAAGGCGTCCCACTGCTAGACATAGGTCGCCCCCAAAGATAAGAGGGGGGGGGGGGGGGAAATGCCATAATCGTTACGCTTGATAGCTATTTATGGTACTCAGAGGTAGCTAGTGCTCATCCCCTGGTCTATCCCTTAGTCGCCTTTTACGACACTCATGGTAAGATATGGGATGATAATACCCTTAAGCCGGCACCGCACAGTACATTTTTATTATATTCTAAAATATAGAGAACTAGAGGAACTAGTTCTGCTTGGCTTGTTACGACCTTTAATAATAAAAATAAAAAAAATTGAAGTAATAATTAAGTAAGTAATTAATTAATAATAACAAAATAAGTATCTAGAAATTAATGTAACATATAGATAATATAGATAACATATAGATATAGTGTTTCGGAACGAAACGTTTTCCAAAGTGAAGTTTGATCCGCACGAAGTTCACTACGCTAAAAAGGCAGTTATTACGCGCTCTGTTCAAAATTGTACAAGTCACAATAAATTATTTTACGCCATAGTTTTTCTATTTTTTTACGTCCACTAATAAGTAGCGATACACCGCAACCGCCGCTACATATAGAAAATTTAGATGTAAAATAGAAGTAGATTTAAGCTCACATAAATTAATTGTGAAAGAAGATAACTAACTGCATGGCTGCATGAATTATTATAGGCAAGTTTTTCCGACGCAAGTCGAATTAAACCTCCAATATAAAAAAAGGGGTGGACACAGAGTCCGCAGAATATGTTATATTTTAATTAAAAAAAAAAATAGAGATATTATGTATTTTACACTATTATTTTATATTTCTTTATAAGATTAAAACACATTCACTAATAAAATACGTATGCGGTTATGTCAATATTGGGTGAGTAATCATACGACTGATAAACTACACCAAAATTGGCATATGTGGGTGGGGGGGGGGGGGGGGGGGGGGGGGTATATGTATGAATTGTGTTGCTTTATACCTCTTGTGGGTGTGATGGTGATGTGGATGGTGCGGATGGTACGGGTCCCAGACGTCGGGGTCCGGTAGCGGTGCCGGCTCGACTATCAGCGGAGCGCGCCACTCGGTCACGTCCGGCACCGGGCCGACGCCGGGCACGCCGGACACGCCGGGCACACCGGCGACGGCCGGCACGCCGTGCTGGTGGTGCGCGGCGGCCGCTGCGGCTGCCGCAGCCGCTAACTGCTGCACCTAACAATAAACCAAATTTTCTTTTATACATTAACCACAATAACACATTATTACTCTAATATCCGACTTTCAACCATCTCTTTAGTCGATGTATTTTAATACGTTAGAAACAACATCGAAATAAAATGTATCCATGCCCAATTTATCCATACACAGACTGACACAAATATATATGTAAGGTAACTTAAATAATATCTAATAATAAATTCACTAGTGGCTCTAACACTGTGTATAAGTTAAAGGAAAACTATGGGCTTTTTTTTTGAACCTGCGTGTAATGTATTTGAGTGAGGAGTGCAGTGTAATGCGTGTTAAGTTAATGCATGAAAGTGGTACTATATCACGCTGGCTGCGGGTATAGAACCCATTACAGTTACGGATCAGGACACGTCCCCAGAAAAGCATAAGTGCGCTTTCTAAATAATAGTAAAATGTCTAAGGTATATATGTAAAAATAATAATTGTGTACTAACATTACTGAGCTGGTACGCCGGCTGGCACAGTATCGAGGAGACGAACTGGTGCGGGAAGGGGTCAGGCGCGCGCGTCGCATACTGTCGCGCGCCTCCGACCGCTACCCGTCCGCCCTGATACAGCTGGTACTGTACAGACACACACAAACACACATATATTTAGTGCCTAGCAAAGGGGGCCTTAATACCTCTCCCCCAAAATCGTACACGTCGAACTGATAAAATCTATTAAGAACATTCTACCACTATGCCGGACTGTTTATTATTATATCACCAGTAACACTAAATTAGCTATATTGAGCAAAACTCTTACCCGGGTTTGGGGGGGGGGGGGGGATAATCATGGTGGAACCGCACGGTTACGTAAAAAAAATCATTAAATATTGTTCCACATCCCCAATCTTATCAAAAATAAGCAAAACGTAGACTCCCCCTTCACTTATTGATGCTTATGAAATACCTCCATACCGTCAAATTAAAAATCTCTCATTGGGCTATCAACTAATTGCCATTAATCAAGTACGTTGACAATAATATTAGTTTCAGAATTAACGAACTAATGAAAGAGATACAAATTTAAAAGTAACATTAATTCAAATTGCAGTTTTAGTCAAATTGAAGTGTTAATCAATTGAGTTTGAAAATAAATACTAACTTAGTTTACTTTTCTTATAAATCGGGGTCCCCGCTATCAATAAAAAAAAATCAAAGTGGGGTACCTCGACAAGAAAAGTTTGGGAGCCACTGGCTTAGACCTACAGCCTGTATATACTATGGAATCTTTTTCGTTCTTACCTGGAACTACGATGCGAATTAATGTGATTAATGTATCACATTCACAAAACATGTACCTGGGACTCGACTAGGACACAGTTTTTCAACTTTGAGAAATGTTTTTTTCCCACATCCTAATTTTTCATATCAATGCTCGCTAATTTTCTCGGGAGCCCAACCAACAAACAAGGGGGAGGGGGAGAGTAGGAGTAAAGGCATAGTTACCAGGTTGTCGTACGGCGCTGCACGCAACCGCTGTTGATTGATGGTGAGTGCGAGGTGGTGCGGGGGCGGGCGCGGGTGCCGGCCCGACCACGCCCCCAACGCCATAGTCACCCGCGCCACCAGCCCCGCCCCCGACCACGCCCCCACCTGAACGACGACACACCTGCAACATATACAACACCACTGAATTCTTGCCGGGATTTTGGTTTGTAACGATATACAAAATTAGCAAAATAATACGATTGCTAAAAAAACTTGTTTTCAGGGTCTTAATAAATTATAAACACACAAATACTACACCACTCCCCTTATTCAAGCTCCGAAAATTCAGACACCGACTAGTTTACGTAGAGGTAAGTTATTTTTTTTTAGCAACCAACTTAAGGTCGTTAAGAATTTTTATAAGGGCCTTCAAATTTAACATCCATCATTGACAATACGATACACTTAACATGAAGTGAGATTGCTGCTAAATCTTATATTTATGAATAATAAAAACAATTGCAATGGAAAAATGGAATCTTTTACTTATCCAATAACTATCTAATAGCAGATTGAATAATAAAAGGTTTAAGTCTACTAAATAAAACTTGTAAAGATTTATAATATTCAATTTTTTGGTTTTATCTTATTTTTCAACAATATATATATATCTAATTATAAAGGAAAAAAGTATATACAAGACTTTTATAAAGTAAGATATCTTCTTATAAAAGAAAAAACGGATTTACTTGACGCACAATCACCTCAAAACTACAGAACATATCGGAATGGGACTACTACCGAATTTTTTGCGTAATGGTTATAGGCTATTATTTTTTGGATTTCATCGACTCTTTCTCGTTTTTTCTTTTCGATTTACTCTTATGTGCTTTTTTTCCTTTTCGATTTACTTCAAGTACATTTGTTTTCCCTAATAAAAACAAAAGACTCATTTTTCTTAATTCATTTGTTTTTTCTATCGCACCTAAAGAATATATGAACCGCGGACACATAGCTAGTATAAACAATGTTTATTACCTCCATCATTTGCACAGAGGCTTTGACGTTATTGCAGTGCGCGTAGTCAACTAGATGGGCGAGCGTTACGAAAGCGTGGTTCAGAGCTTCACCTGGTGTTATTCTTCTCTCCTATAAAAAAGACAAGAAATCTATTCAACGGAAAAATTCAAAAATATATCAACGGATTCTATCAAGTATTAATTAAAGAATATAAAATCAAAAGTATTTCCACCCATATACAGTAGATATGTTAAAGTAAAAAATAATAATTTGTTGCCCCTTGTGTTTCCTAAAAAAATTAACTTCGCAGACTAATAGAGACATGACTTTGTTACTCCAAGCCCTAGGTTCTCAAGATGAGCGATTACGCCCCCTTGTGGAAGTAGAACACCCAAAGAAGTTAGGGGCATTGAGTTACCGGGGAGGGAGCTTGGGCAGATAAAAAGTATAGTCTAAAAAGGCAAAAAAAAAAAAACTAAAATACCCTAAAAAAAACCCTAGAAAAAACATATTCTCAAACTCGATGGTGAGTAAAAGAAGGTACTCTAAACATTTCAAATCTTTACAGTTTCAATTTTTGAACATAAAAGCTAGTTTAAATACATTATTTTATGGCACAATTCTAGTATTTAAAAAGATCTAACAATTTTCATTGTCAGCATATTAATGGAGACTGAAAAGTAGATAATGAAAGGTATAAAAATACACTCAATTGTAACCGGGAATCAAAACACGGATCACCCCCCAATCCCTCCTCCCTTTTTTAATAGTTTAATAATATTATTCTATAATAATTGCTTTGGACAAACTTTTCCACTGAAAAGGGGAACAGAAAAACAGAGTTACAGACATTTTATGTTAATAAAATAAGCCATGACTTTTACCAAACTTTTCTTGACTTAGCGAACATATTTAAAGAAAGCACTAAGAATGATCGCGCCAGTGGGAATCCCATACACATATATTATTTGGCCAACACCTTATATGGTTAATCTGGTCCTGTACAATATAGATTCAATAGTTTGCGTCATAATACGACCGAGAATGTTAATATGGTCTTTTGTCCCTTTGCCTAATAAAAAAAAACTAAAACACCAATTATTGCGTATATTTATATATTCGAATAAATAAAATTGAAGTGTCTGTTTATAATATCAAAATAACAATTGTTTACAAAATACATATACATATGAATGTACACACAGTACCTATAGCAAAAATAAAAGATTAAAATAATTTTAAAAAAATGTTTGTCTGTCTGTTCCGGCTAATCTATGGAACGGCTGGACCGATTTTGTTTGGGGCTTTGTTAGTAGATAGCTACTAGTAGAAGTTACATCGCGTAACTTAAAGCTATGTTTCAAAAATAGTTAGGCTTCAGTGTAAAAACAAAAATCTGAAATCGTGAACAAAATGCACAAAAACACATCAAAACATTATTTTCCAATGATTATTTAAAAACTACGCAGTGAAGAACATAAGAAACGCGGGTGGAGTCGCGGGCACACAGCTAGTAGATGAGTATAATAAGATATTTCATTACAATACCTGGTCCATAGTTAGCATTCTCTTCAATAAGTCGATAAATTCCCGTCTGTCCGCTTTCTCCGCCAACAGCTGTCCTCCCTCGAGATCTGTCGGTACGTTGACCTGATGATGGGATACGTATCATTTAATTTATTATTATATTAAAAAAATGAGGTATTTTCATTGGTGATTAATTTACTTAAGACATTAGAGTAACTGAATAACAAATAGAAATTAAATTAATACAAAATCATCGAAAAATTATGTCAGCGGTTGGATTGTCTAATTAACCGAAATATTGGCAATATAAATACAAAAAAAAAGTGTACGTCTCGGAATGCCCGACTTTGTTTTACTTCAGAAAAGCTAAGGTTATTTATTAATAAAAACTTTTTAATTAAAAACAAAACCGACTTCAAAAGAATACACTAAAAAGTCAATAAACAATTAATTTATTGATCTGCTTCGTTAATTATGAATATCGGTGCCAGAATATGGTTAACAAAGTGGTGTAAATGTACGTCGCTAATTACATTCAATTTTGATTAATTGTTCTTTAAAATCACCATAGTCCTTTATTAGGCTTATATGTAATTGCGATAGCTAGCTGGCACCGACTCGAAAATTAACGTACCCGATTAATAAAATAATTATTTATTGACTTTTTAGTGCATTTAAAAAAGTTTTTTTCTTACTTTTTACTTTAAGTAGGAATGTACTTTTCAGGTAAAGCTGTTGAAGCCTACTTCATAGCTTTGGAAACGAATATATGAAACACGTGTAAGTGTCTATAATATACGAGAGTTTTTCCTCATCAGCCAGATCTTGTGAAAATGGGACCACCTCGGAAGTGTACTCTTTCGATTAAAAAAAAGTTTGCAAATCGGTCCACAAATGACAAAGAAATCGAGTAACAAACATCCAAAAAATAACATACAAGCGAATTGATACTCTCCTCCTTTTTGAAGTAGGTTAAAAATCTTGTATTGTTTATAAAACATATTTTATTCTTAGCTACAATTCTTGAATATGTACATTAGAATGTTGCGTATGTACATTATTAGTATCATTATTTAATCAAGAGTATATGTCTATCGCACACTAAACACTGAGTAGAGAGAGAGAGGAGGAGCCTGCCTACCGTATGCGTGAGAGAGGGAAGCCAGACAGACTGGCACCGTAACGCGTTACGTAAGAAAGCGGTTCAACCCATAAGTTATCACTTCAAAAACAATTACAACATTTCTGAGGCCAAGTGCGACTCATAACGACAAAAAAATTATTAATTCGGTTAATAAAATTAGGAGATATAAGAATTATTTAAAATTCTTAGTACGCATCATTTATAAGGGCGCTCGTCCTTTTCTCGCAAAAAAACGTTAGTATAGAATTTGTAAGAAAGTTTATAAAGCGTGACGTCATATAATTTATACTGCACTCTCTAGAATAAAGTTAAAATGCTTTTAAGTTACAGGTTTTAATTGTGTTTTCAATCAATATACGGCCTAGGTTAATGCTCTATTTATACAAGTCTATATGTATATAGAAATTGAAATGTTCGTTTGTTCAAAATCGTAAATCTCCTAAAGTACTGTTACTACTGTTACTGTACTAAACATATTGTTAAATCTACGGGTACGAAGTCGCGAGAAGCTAGTTTTTAATATGTCAATTACCCATAAAAATGAAACAATAGGAAAACAATGGAAAGCTGGCGTAAACGCCAGGTTAGTGCTCGAGGGGTTAATAAATAGCAAAATAATAATGAATAAAGATTCCTACTGTGGTCATGTATAGATGAATGGAATGTTCTAGATACCTGTCCGATATCGTCGAGGCAGTTGAATATGTACTTCCTGGCCTCTTTGCTCTTGATGCCGGTCTCGAGCTCGTGTTCCTCGGGCGTCTTCAACCTCCAGAACGGGTACGTGCTGTCCACGTCGCGATAGAAGAACTTCGCCGTTTTACTGGCACTGTTCATTATTAAACACGGTTTATAAAACATCTTAATAATATACTATATTTGATGAGGATAAGAAATGACATTGCATTTCATTTGATGATAAATAAATAATAAACTACGGTCTAAAAATGATAATGATCGAGAGTCTACGTTGTCATCACATTTATCATGGCCAAAACGTTTGGATAGGTCTGGTTTGTACATGCGGGTGCTGTATAGTGTTGCCAACTTCTATAAATTCGAGTCACTAGTTTCAATATCAAAATTTGTACTCTAAAAGTCGTCAGATAAGACGCTATACCAGTTTTCTTGTTAAATCGATTTTTTTTAGTCGGTAAGACTTAACACAAAAGTCATCATTTCTAGTGAATGTTATATTTAAAACCAGCTGTGTGCCCGCGGCTGCGCTAGCATTTCCGGTAAATTTCAGTGCGTAAAATAGTTTTTAAATAATCATTAGAAAGTAGTGTTTACATTGGGATGTGCATTAAATCCTATTTTGTTCTCAGTTTCTTGAGTTTTAATTTTTTTACGCGGAACCCCAATTATACTCGTAAAACTAAAACTACTTCATTTTATTAATATAGACGAATAAATGAAATAAAGAGAAAAACTTCCGACATCTTGCGTAAAATGGAATAAAAAGAATATTTCTAACTTCTTAAAGCCTTTTGTTGAGAACAATTTTTGTTTAAAATTGTTTTTGTAATCATGAAATTTAGAAAGGAAATTATTATTTGTTAATGGGATGCTCACTAAATCGGGATACGAATAGCAGAGCATTGGACACTTTACCGACATTCTGGAGCGAACGATCGGACGTAAACATAAACTTAATTACAATTTGGCAGAAGAAAATTCCGGTGAAACAAACACACATTTGATGATTTACAACATGTGACGCACCTATATATGTCAGTATGACGGGTTTTTTTCACAAGTGTACGGTAGCCACGGAGACACCCCACCCCCCCTCAGTCGGACAAAACCCTCTAATAAATAGACCAAAGAGAAAGCAGTTCAGCACTTTATCCTCTGTTCAATAACTCGATTTTCTACTTTTATTTTAATTAGCACTTATTATTACGTTTTAGTATTGATAGGAGTAATTAGAAATTGTTTATTTATTTCTCCTCGAGTTTTTCAAAATGATTACAGTCGAATTTCGATTGAGATTTATTATTAAAACATGATAATTATTTATTTACCTCAAGGTCAAAATTGCATGCATAAACTTGTTCCATTGCATTACGATAAAACCACAAAATTTATTTATCATTACTAATTGATTATGTTTTTTTTTTATTAATCAATCAATTAATTATAATTTATACACTTAATCTTTAAATCAAATTGGGTGCCTCATTAAATATAATTTAAAATTTAAAAATATCACGTTGATTAAACGATCACGATTCAGAGATTAATTATACTTTTATGTAATAAGTCAATATTTTATTATTATGTTCATTTCTGTATTGATAAAAACTTTATTGCACATAAAATTTGTAAATAGGCGAGTTTAATGCTATTTGGAATTTTCTTCCAGCTAACCTGCGGTAGTGTTGTCAATACAAATTTGATTATAATAAAACATTGTTTATAATAAAAAAAATGACATCTATAAATAAAAAATGTACCATCTCGAGAAATATTATTGACCTAATTATCATTATTTATCATTTTTACTCTTGAATAGAGGGCATGGTATCAATACCTCTGATTTTGATTGCATATAGCTTCTAGAGGACTTTATATACATACAAAAATAACATGGTAAATGATTTTTTTTTACACGGTATAGGCTCAGTGATTGACCACAATCTCACCTGATGTTAAGTGACGATGTGGTCCAGGATGGTAAACACTCTAAGCCTAGGTACCGGTTCTCAAGTGATGCTGCCGGAACACACCTAATTGGTATTTGGCGACAGGTTTTTCGAAATTGTGGGTGGTGTAGCTACCCGGACGGTTATTGTTAGAAAATGTCCCTCCCCCCTCCCCAACATGCTATGGTTTCCTCGCGATATTTCATCGCTTCAAATAAATCGCGCACAAATCAAACGCAACGTCCGCACTAAACGATCATCAAATCGAAAGATTAAAAACAATATGTTTTTTATTATTGATATATGTTCTGTTGTATATTTGCAACAATATTATTTAAAAAAAAAAACGACAGTCTTACATGAAGCATGTAAAAGATTTATTAAATTATTTGGGCCCGATAAAATGATAAATGACTGCCTCGGTGGCGCAGTTGTATTACGGTGCGACTGCCGTTCTGAGGTCTCGGGTTCGATCCCCGGGTCGGGGTCAAGTGGTATTGGCTTTTTTTACTCAGTATCATCCCGGAGTTTGGAATTTGTGCCCGATATGGCGACAGGCTCGCTCCCTGTCGCATCCGGGACGGAACTAAGCTCTGGGAAATGTGGGTGGTGTAGTTCGATATTTCACCTCTGCCTAACCCTTCGGGGATAATAGGCGTGAGCTTATGTTTATGTTTATGATAAAATGATTACACTTTATCCGATCTATACTATTTATATAGAGATAAATCACAATCATCCAGGTCTATATCTACCACGGGTATGGGATCTGCAGTGAGAACTTATCACTGTGGTATGGTATTGAAGCGATAATGGCGCAATGAATAAAGCGACCTGATTCCGCGTCAACGGACGCTGGTTCAAACCCACTTGTCCAACTCTAGAAATCAGCCTGAGGTTTCGGTAAAATAAAACATCGTGAGGAAACCATAGCATGGTGGTGGGGCCATTGTCCAACAATACACGCCTGGGTAGCTAACACCCTCAATTTCGCAAAACCTGTCGCCAAATACCAATAGATGTGTTCCGGCAGCATTACTAGTTTACCTTTCTGGACCACATCGTCACTTAACATCAGGTGCGATTGTAGTACAAAGAACTGAGCTTAGATCGTGTAAAAAAAGGTAGAGGGGGGGGGGGGTCCCACTATGTGAATCAAAATCAAAATCAAAATTTATTTATTCAATTTAGGCCCTAAGAAGGCCCTTATGAACGTCTAAAACACTACCACCGGTTCGGAAAACAACCCAGTCGAGAAGAGCCGGCAAGAAACTTGATCTGGTTCTTTTTTTTTTTTTAATAAATATAATACAAATCATTTTTTTTTGTCATATAAAAAACTATACAAATCGTAGTCTTAATAATGTTAGCGGGTGCGCACAGAGATGTGGGTTAATTCCAGACATCACTGTCGTTCACGTAATGATCCACCCTGTAAATAACCTTTTGATATTAAAACTTGCTTGTCAGTCCGTAAAATATTGTAAAAATATGTGCAACCTGTTGAGCATGTGCTCCGTGGGCAGGCCCTGCGTCTGCGAGATGTACCGGATCTGATCGTACTCCGAAGACCCCGGGTAGAGCGGCCACCCGAGGAACAGCTCCGCGACGACGCACCCCAGCGACCACATGTCTATAGCCTCGCAGAACGCTAGACCCAGGATTATCTCCGGCGCCCTAACGTAATCATTCGTAAAATCAACTACTGTTATTAGGAACAGTTATTTACAAAAAAAAAAAAAAAAAAAAAGAAAAAAAAAAAAAACTAGGCCAACCATGGGGAAACTACTGACTCAGAAGTGAAATCACGAAAAATTTTTACAAACTTTTTTTTATGTTCAAATTTCATAATTATTGGTGCTCCGAACAATAAGTGTGTATTTTCATATAGTTTATTCATAATGAAATCATACGGACAGGCCGTTTGTTTATCTCTGAACGCCACGCCATCTTATACTTGACATTCTGTAGCATGTTGACGGCTGACCTCATAGCATTGGTAACGGGAATCTATAACTTTTTCCCCTAACGAGAATTGTTTAATGCCCCTAAAAAAGTTTTCACTTTAAAACGTTCAATAATTTTTTCGGCGTCGTACAAATGTTACGTGGCATCAAAAAAATGTTAGCGTTTGCTTTGCTTATTTTTGATGACATGCAGGACGGGGGGTACCTGAATGATAATTTGTAAGTAACATTTACTTTTTAATTATTTATGGATAATAACTTTCATTACTGACTACTGACGAGTAAAAGGTAGATTCGAAGTCCTAAATTTACCTGACGTAATACATCTGAGAATAACATTGCTTCAAGCCACCTGATAATATGTAATGAGCATTTGAGGTCAGATAAATATTTGATCCCGAGCAATATTAGCTTTAGTTACACCAAATTTTGGGAAAAAAAAAAGACTTTGATGTCCATGGCTTGAAACCCAAAAAATCCGCTACACTTTAAACTAATCAATTAGCTCATTCTCCGCCACATCTGTACTGTATGTGATGACGTTTGATTTTGAAAAAAAAAAACTCATATACATTACTAAATACAATAAATAAATAGATAAAGATAAATCAGTCATCCTGTTCATCGACTGATTTCCTTTATTAGCTATTAAGGAGCTTTATATCAATAAAAAAATTGTTCAGCCAACAGGCGAAGACTAGTCTCAGATAAATAATTTTAACATACTAAAACGCATGTACGAGGATGATTTTATGAAGAGGTATATGAAAACATTTTATTTCTGGTAACCATTAGTTTATTATAAGGCTGATATATCTAAATTGTCGTAATCGCCATGCTTCCCATCCTCCAGTTTATTTCTTAGTCGCTTTTTACGACACCTCACGGTAACATATGGGGGTGAGGTTATTTTTAGCTGAAACCACAGAGATATCTTAATATCTAGGTAATGTATATCTGCCTGTATACCTGTAATATCTGCTCTGCAAGTAGGTGTTGCAGACGGCCTTGCTGACGTGCGACGCGCTGCCGAAGTCGATCACCTTGACGCGGTAGGGTTGCCGCGCCGGCTCCACCAGCATTATGTTCTCCGGCTTCAAGTCCGCGTGTATAAGCCCCAGTTGCTGTTCGAACAACACGTCAACAATTATCATCATCATCATCATCATTACAAATACCTCCACTGCTGCACATAGGTGTCCCCCAAAGATCTCCACAACGTCCGGTCTTTAACAGGACGACGAATTTTGTTTTTACTTTTTTTTTTACACTGAATAGGCTCATATGGCTTTGACCACAATCTCAACTGATGTTAAATGACGATGTGAACCAGGATGGTAAACACGCTAAGCCTGGAGGTACTGCTTCTCAAGTGATGATGTTGAAACACACCTAATTGGTATTTGGCGACAAGTTTTCAAACTTGAGGGTGGTAGCTACCCAGGCGCTACCGCCATTCGATGGTTTCTCACGATGTTTTCCTTCACCGAAAGCTCATATCGACTAGTCGGATAGGTGGGGATCGAACCCGCGTCGATTGACGCGGAATCACGTCGCACTTTCCGCTGCGCCATAATTGCTGGGAGGTCGCAATAAATTATTACAATCCTTGACATATTCATTCAACGAATTAAAATTACAACAATAAAAAAAAATTGATTAGCTAATATTATTTATCATCACAATGAGAAACTTCTCAACATCGCATTAAAAACAATAAACTTGCATTTTAAGATACTAATTAAGACTATAAATCCAGCACATTTACGGTACAGTTTCTTTACTGACCTTCAATTTGAGTAGCGCCGTCAAAACTTGCTGTAATATCGGCCTGATGTATTTGAGTGGTAGCGGCGAGAATTTGTTCTGCTTGAGGAAGTCGTATAAGTTCTGTTCGAGCATTTCGAAAACGAGACACGTGTGCGAACGGTGCTGGAAGCATTCGTACGCGCGCACAAAATTGAACTCGTCAGCCGACTCTTGCGAGAGACGGGACAAGATCGACACCTGAAAAAAAAAACAATATTCAATAATCACTTTATTTTTTTGTTCCAGTTCGGCAAAATTATACAGCACTCGAATTAATCTATACAAATAATTAAAATGGAAGTGTCTTTGTATCATACCAAAATAACAAGTTGACACTAAATACATATATGATGAATGTATGTAAGATTAAAATATCAAAAATACAGATTTGGAAATTTTCCGTCCGACAAAGAGACGAAACTTTGTTCTGGCTAATCTCCGGAACTTTGCTGGCAGATAGCTGAAGTTAAGGGGTGTAACTTGGGATATTTATTTTTGGAAAATAATTAAAATTACAAACTAAATTATTTATTAAAATAAAAGTATGTAACTGTTCACAATAGACCTCATGCACGACTATAATAAAAAATAACCCAAAATAAGGTAAATTCATATAGAACATTAGTATTGATATTTTATAAAATTAATTATTAAAAGGTTAATAGATTCTTGAAATGAATAAATTACATATACGTAAATAATAAAATGTTGTCTAGATCTAATTCTATAAATCCTGTAATATAACAAGTTTCGAAGAAATATAATAAAATGAGGATAACCAGTATGATGTTTGAATAATGTGGCACCCACCCATCTATAATCATTATTTATCAGCTTATATAATAAATATGATTTTATAATAATTCAAAAATATGAGATATCGGAAAACAAATAGTGCCACGAAATATGGAAAAATAAGAAAAATGTAAAACTAATTCTCATACCAAACCAAAAAAGCAATGACTGCTTATATATATTGTTGTTTACTGTGATCATTTTGAATTCTATTTTATCTGTACAGATAATTTCGGATTAGTTCGCGCATAACTGTTTCATTTCTTAATGACTATCCTATACGCATTAGAACTTTTAAAAAAATTAACAGTTTACTTAACCTAACTAGTGTTCGATTCTCAACTACCTATAATCACTATTTTGCTATTTTATAGTTTGTTGCACGGATGACACATTATCAATATCACATCAATATCTATTGAACAAAAAAATATATTGGTTTACAAACATATAAAGAAAAAGTTACTAATAAATTGCATCTTCTCCATGTTATATTATACTCGACGCGTGCAAAGCTGCGAACGCATTTAGTGTGTTATTAAAAACAACAAAAAAATAATAGAATAAATAATTATGACAATGAGGAAAGTTCTAGCAACGAACGACACTAAACCACTGTAAAATTTTATATTTATCGGTAGATATAAGTTTGTAAAAAATATCGAACATTATGCCATAAGAAAATAAATTATTAAATAGAAACTTTATACGTCTGTGGAGTGATCAAAGAATGTAGACTTGTAGAAGTGCGATAGATAAACACAAACAAACGTTCCAACATCTGGACCAATGCCAGGCTATAATGGAACACAAATAACAACTTCTTTGAAACCCATGAAAAATAAATAAGAAAAGAAAACGAGTAGATACTTAATTAAAAATGTACATATTTATAGAAAAACGAATTAGTTTCTCTTACACCACTGAACTATGAAAGTTTAAATAACAGAATACACGTAACTATATTAAGTTTGTATACCGACCTCAATTTGTCCTTGGCGTGCATAGCTGGGGTGGTTCTTAAGGATTTTGATCGCGACTATCTCATTTGTGCCCTTTTTCCAGCATTTCACCACCTGCCCGAAGGTCCCCCGCCCGAGAAACTCCAAAACCTCGTACCTGGAAACCATAATCAATTACTCTATTAAAACATTTGCATAATAATAACATTTATAATTATACACATGCGTACCTATACTATACTCAAATTACGTCAATTAAAATTTATTCTACAAGTATTTTTTTATTTTTTTTTTTCAAATTAATATACAATTTTTTAACTCATACGACTAGTAAATTGATACACAAAGCTCCTCTATACTTAGTAGGAAAAATTTGCGCGCTAGAACAATAATATGAGCCATAAAAAGAGGAAATTCTATGTATCTCTTGCGTCATTTATTGATCTAAAGATAAAACAATTCAAATCGATGACATTTAAACAAATACTTTTAAACTTTCAATTATTTACATGTTTATTTTTTAATTAGTAATCAACATCCGATTTCAATATGCGATCCTATCCTGTTTTTACCTATTCATATACGAAAGGTTTTGTTTGTGTGTCCCCCCCCCCCCCCCCGAAAAGTGTCAGTAATCAGTCACAAAAACCGATTCATTTTTGGTTTGATCTCAATCTCAACTTTAACGATATTAAAACCGGCCATTAGCCGAATTGACAGTTACGGATATGCTTCGTTCAACTGGATATTTCAAACGAGCGATAAACAATGGTGCAATACCTATTGGACGAGGAGTAGAGCACCTCATGCTGCACCAGCTGGTAGTCACCATCGCCACCGCAACCGGAGCCTGTACATCCAGCGGTGGGTTGTCGAAACGAGCGACGACATCAACCGCCCAGAGCACCCGCATGTGAACACATTCATAAACACCAAGTTAGAAACAATGTTCACGGTTCGTACAAAAGTTCGAAGATGCATACATATCTATATGATATGTAATAAATGCTTAGAAGTGCAAATTTTTAACTAATTTATCTTTACATAATCAAATATTAACCAATAAGCATTTATCTAGTACGTTCAAATCGTATCAATAATTCAATAAACAAACAGGTAATTAAAACTATAACAAAATTAAAAAGATTTAATATGTCTACCACATAGAAAATTTACCTAACGGCACGGTAATGTATCTAAAACTCAATTAACTCCAATATGGTACTTCTGATAAAATAATATCGACATCATAGACTTCTGAAGGGCAAGAAGTAATAAATAAATAAAACGGGACAAGGTGCCCGAACGGAGGCAATGTCACCCCCGCCAAGAAAGCGAACAGCCGCACAGTTATAAATGTAGTATTCATTCTCTTATATAATATCTTATAACGCTACCTCTACATAACTCCCTTAAGATGATTACGTAATATTAAACATGAGGGGTAAACACTGAACAGAAGAAAAATATTCTCTTCTCAAAGCCAAAGGTCACATTGCGAAATATCATGTTTCTAATACATATTAACTTTTAATTATTCGACCGGTTTTTTTTAAAGACTTAATATTAGAATTTAATACTTCAATGATGTTTTTTTTATGATATTTGAAAGGATAGAATTTCATAATGTATACATTTACGATATGCTTGAATCTGGCAATAATAAGTTACCTTTGACATTATACATTTTTAGTAAAATAAAAACAACATTCATTTTTAGAGTAATTTTTGAATCAATAATTTACGAAAGATAAACTGGTATAGGGCGATAGATACGTGTATATTTTTCAAACCTCATATACTTCATTCCATTCGTATAAATAATTTGAATCAATATATTAATAGCCACTTAAACATGTTACGCGATAAACACATCGACACGCTGGAAGCTGTTATGTATTGCAAAACAAGCCATATATTTCTAACTAGCTGTGCGCCCGCGGCTGCGCCCATGTTTTATGTGTTTTTTCGCTGTGTTTTTTTTTTTATACGGAACCCTAAAGTAAATATATTTCTCATAAATTCAACACTGGCCCGTAAAATTGCACTGAATCGAATTTTATTCAATTTTTCTTATGGGTTTTATATTTTTTACGCGGAACCCATATTATTTGCGAAAATTAAAAGAACCCCGAGTTACCCGGAGTAACTTTAGCTATCTACCACAAAAAGTCCCGACCAAATCCGTCCAACCGTTCCGGAGAATACCCGGAACAAACAGACAGACAAAAATTTTAGGAAAATTTCATTTTTGGTATAGGTATTGTGTATACATTCATACATATTTAGTAAAAAAATAATAATTTTGACATTACAAACAGACACTTCAATTTTCAGTATATTATTTAAACCTGTAATGGTTACTGTTCAAAACGTAATTTTTATAATTTATTTTATTCATTCATGAGATCGTAATCAATAAGTATTGCTATGAAATGTATGTCTATACTGCAACTTATAATAGACTAAGTAGAAAAACTTGTGTTGGCTAATGACAGATATAGACATTTTTATATCAAAGTTCACGCGTCAAGGAGAGTGCATCAAAGTTGAAACAAACAACAGAATATTAGGTTTTCAGCTCTCTATATATAATTTCATTTAAATATATGATAATTGGAAAACATGGTCACGAATGATTTTTAATAAAACGTATCTGTGCTTAATTTACTGTGCATGGTTACAGTACCGTATTATTTATCATTATAATATTGTTGCCTCAACGAGAGCCTTTTATTAGAGATAAACGAAATAATATGTTTGATATGGTTGTCTTAATGTTTCATACAAGTTATCATTAAATAAAATCAATTTTAATAATTACTAATGAATAGTCATATAATATATTGCTAATAAATATGTAATACGTGCATGTATGCCTGATTCTAGTATTTTTTTCTATACATTTGAAAAGTAATCAAGATTTAATTTATTTTATACTTTGATACAATTTTAAATGCTCATTTTGCAAACTAAAGTGTCTTCTAATTTGGGTTTTGCCATATTCTAATTTATAATATACTCAAAGTTTCGATTAAGAATCATACATATCTTTGTAGGTTTATAGTAAATAGAAATATACGAAACCAGCTTGCATCAGCAACATACTGCATGAAATTACTACTTTCCAAGTGACATATATAACAGATTTACTACGATAGAAGTAATGTGTATATATGTAGTGTGTTTGTTTGTTATAAAGTAGGTAACAAAAGGGACATTACGTTTGTGGTTACCTTGCGGCTGGGGCGGGTGGTTGGCCCCGCCCGCCGCCAGCTGCTTGCTGTGTGCCGTCGTCGTTGCGGCCTGCGGTGCCGTCTTATGGCGCGCGCCAACGCCGCTCTCCGCTTGCGCCCGGCGCTGATCACTGCTATCTCGGACGCTGAAAATATATACACATTTTCATTAATATATTGCGGTGTGGTATGGTTTTCATGACCACCATACACATGGTGAAAACCCCAAAATAGTGTGACACGTTTCGAGGCGTCGTGTTCTGGGATCATTCAGAGGACATCGTAAACCAACTGTGCCTGACTGGATCGCAAACACCATAACCTTAGGAACAACCCTATCAAAGTAATAAAACAAGGCACCTCGTGTTCTAAGATCAGCAAGTTATTTAGAGGCTTTAGTATATATAGAGCGGTATGAAGAAGCCGACTGTCAACAGATTGTCATCCATCGGGGTTGATTGTTTTGGACTATACTATTTTTATTATCAGATAATGATAAATCACAAACATGCATGTTCTATAGAGATATAGATTCATTCAGAAGCGAATAAGTGAAACTAGTTTTTTTTTTGTTAAATATTATGACGTATTTGCCTTGCAAATAGGAAGATTAAAACTTACATATTACAACTTTGGCAGGAAGATTTAGTTCCGCTGTTTTTTGCTGTTCGAAAAATTCAACAATTGACGAATATTATTACTGCTAGGTTAGACCGCTTACTTTCATAGCTTAATGTCTTACAGTATTTTGCTGTGGGGTACAGCAGCAGAGGTAGAAACCATTTTTATTTTACAAATGAGGACTGTTCAAGCAATATACAATACGGGACCTCGCAAATCGCTAAAGAACAAGTTTCAAGAATAATAGTATCTTAACTTTATCCTCCCTATGCATCTTCGATAACTTATTGTATGTTAGTAAAAATTTAGACAAGCTTCATCTAGAAAATGATCGCTGTAATTATAATATTGAAATAAAGATAGGTTGGCTATACCACGCTTTAGGCTAAGTAAGTCTAATTAAAGCTTTATTTGTAATAAATAGTATTCGGTTTTACAATAAGATTCTAAGAGCATTACCGATTTACCTGACAACAAGTTCAAACACTATGTCAAGTATATATTCTATTTATAAAAAAAGGAACTAGATCGAGATTCCTGCCGGCTCTTCTCGATTGGGTTTTCGAACCGGTGATAGTCTTTTGACGTGCGTAAGCGCCTTCTTAGGGACTAATTTTTTTTTTTTTTCATTTTGATTTCAAACGTTGGCACTATTAAAATACAATATCACTAAGTGAAGGTAATCGAAAGTTAAAACACAAATTCTACAGATTAAGAATTGACTACCTAATGCTAGAATAATCCTCGTGGTTGAACATAAATTTTAATTACGAAAAATAACAACGAACGCAGTTAGATGAGTACTAAGAAATGACAAACTAAAAATACGATAACAATCTTTCATCCAGGCATTCATATATCAAGTAAATGGCATGTAAATAAGTAAGTTTTGTTTTCAAATAAATAAATAGTAGAATTCCTGCAAAAAGTTCCGTTAGTAAGAAGGGTCGAATTGCCTTCGCATACCTCTAACGCAGTACCGCGGCGGTAAGACCGACCTGCGTTAAAATTATTTAACAAAAACTGTTACCCTCGCGCGTCACCTGCATTATAACAAGTACCTTTTGAGATAAACAAAACTGTAGCTTTTACAAAAAATTCTTTGTGAATTAAAATTTAATTACGGTGCAGAACTGTAATAGCTATAGAAAAATCGGTGTAAACTATTTTCCTTCTAAAACTTCTAAGAATATCCATTGTATATTCAAAGTAGTAATTATTAACAACTATAACCAATTACTTAGCTGGGCAAAAATGTTGAGGTTGCTCATAAAAGAGGCGTTCTCTGTTTTACTTTAAAATAATATTGTAGAATACTTTTTAATTATTATTTTCGCTTAAAAACATAATAAAACGTATAACTTACATTTCCTCGGCAAAATTGAAATCATCATAATCATCTTCACACTCAAACTTAAGCCTAGGTATTGACAGATCCATATTTACATTTCTAAATTATATAACACTACAAATCAACTAAAACACGGTACCACATTTATCATAAAATATCTAGAATCACTGTTAAACGCATTTCGCATTTCAGCACATTGTACGGCGTCTGTGGAATGGACGCTACGTTGCGTACGCGCATCGTCGAGGGTTGGGGGTTGAATGACGGGTGCGAGTGGGTCGCGGGCTGCGGGGGGTTGGCGGGAGGGGGGTCCCCGGCTACCAGGTAGCAAAGGGGTCGCGCAAACCCCCGAATTCCGCGTACAAATGTACGATAATAATGAATCGACCGCCGTAGTTTATTCGCATACCTATGAGAATGCAGCGATTGTGACTCGACGTTTGATTAGATTTCTATCGCCAATGAATACCTCGTTTAATTCATAAGATAATACACATTTTATACGCTTGGATATTATTGTTACTAAAAAGTACATGATATTCTATAGTAGAGTTAACTAGAACAATCTCAGACACTAATAGCAGCGTCAACAAAGAAATATTTTCACACCAAAATGAATTACATAAAATTAATAAACAATTTATTCGATACTACACGTAACTGGACTTGATTTGATAAACATTTGTATTGTATGTGCAAATATTAAAATTGCGTATGTTATGCTAGAACATAGCTCCAGGTTGTTTAGTTACTCCGTAAGTCTCTACGAGGTTAGAAGAATTATCGTATCCGATTGTTAAATTTAGTAAAAAATAAAATCATTCTTTCTGTCTAATAAATAGCTAGGACGAATTTCGCGGAATTTAAATGCCAGTAACACCCCAATGTTACAACCTGTACGCTTAAATAATGGAACTGAAAATGGCGGCTAATTATATCGGTACTGTCAGCATACACACGATCTATAGTGATAATCCGTTAATAACGATATGTTTTAATATGTGTATGGTAAAATGAGATTTATATTATTCAAATTACTTGACTTCAGGATTAACGAATTGGTAAACAAAACAATTGATAAAAAAAAAGTAAACAAAAACTCGGATTATGTCTGAGATCTAGGGGGACTATAAAAAAAAATATATATGTGTATGATAATAGTTACATGATATTTATTAAATTCTCTCTCTAACTTGTGTTTTTTTACAATTGTAAAAGCTCATTCGTCCATGAGTCCCACATAGTGTATTCAATTTTCGCGTAGCCAATTTTGTATCTCAGCCTTTCGATTAACTGCTGATGTAGCGTTATTGACTTGCATGCTGTGATACGGCGCATTGTCCATCACCACGATGCTGTTAGAGAAGATGTTGGGGATTAATTTTTTTTTATATCTTTTGTAAAATTTTGCCCATTCATCTCATCATGGTAATCACCTTTTTAGATTTGGCCTGTTGCTATTCCCTCTCTTGCATTACTATGCAATGAGTGGTTACTTCCCGTATTTTATTCTTCTCAAAATACTTAATTACATTATACACGATTGTACGTGCATCACTATGTAATACTTTCCCGTGTCTATGCATAGTCAACAAACGGTGTAACAATGAAAGAAACACCAAAATAACGAAATATCTAACAACACTTAAGAATATAATTACAATAACAACTTTTTGACAACAATAACAATTATTTACCAACCAAAATCAACAAATAACATCAACAGTTACGAAGAAACTTAGAACTTAAAAACAGGACGAATACGGTCATCAGAGATAAATAATAAAAACGTTCATCATAATGGTTTTTGTGTTGCTGTCCGTACAGGCGAGTATGAGTATAGATAGCGACAGTGTGCGAGTGAGAGGTGAACAGAAGCGACGCCGTTTTCATCCCCATTCCGTAAGTGTACGGGTGATACGAGTTACCATTTTCCGGATGAATGCCCTAGGGGTTATTCAGGTATGAGGTAAAATTTTGACCTCCCCCTCCTCCACATGATTACGTAAACACTGGAATAATTTTAAGAAAATAACACGAAGAATTAATAGGTAAATATTGTTTACGTAATTACTATTCAGACTTCCTTGTCTCCCATGCCATCAAAATTAACCAAAGTGTAAACCCCCCTCTATTGATACTTACGTAATTTCTGAGCGGCCCCCTAAGCGCTAATCTTTTTTTTCTAACTTGCTAACGCTGTTGACCGGAAGGGCCTTTACAGCCTTTACCGTGACTTTGGGGGCGAGTGCTGAAGGCACTGAATTTTAAAGAAAAAAAACTACCCGTTATGTGCGCATTGCTCCAGAACTGCTGAATTTATTGAGTTTTGTTATTTCTTTTAATCATAGATATTTTATCTGAGGACGGTTTAATAAATCTCTGATCAAAAATAGAGAACACACGAAACACGGGAACAATGATAATAGTACATTAAGACAGTTAAAAAGGTTATCACAACACGAGAGTGATAGGACCGATGAAACGTTGGAATGGAGAAGAAAAAAAACTTTTTAAATAATTACCTAAACCGTTAAACAAACCAGCGAGAGTTAATTGTTTAGCTTTTGAAATAATTACAGTATCATAAATATAACTTTTATATTGAAAATAAAAAATGATTAAAAGCCATTCCTCATGTATTGTAACTACTTTATTGGAAGGAGAATACACGGTAAACTCTTTGTATAAATAACCAGTTAATACGTGTACAATTGATACCCCAACTGTAATAAATAAGTCCAAACAACATGCTATTTTAAAATATCGTACCAGTCCACTACGCTGTCTAATAAATAATAGTTAGGAATGAGATTAATATGAACATAAGAAACATAGAAAAAAAAACCAAAAGTATTATGTTCTTCAAAAAATATTTAAATGAAAAAAGGAAATGCTTCGTATTATGTAAAAAAATAATGTTTGTATTTGAAGCGATCGAAGCTGCGTCACAGCTAATATAAAAAATAAAAGTCACCTCTAACCAACTTCTGCTATTTATCTATAATACTATCTCATTAGGAGTATTTCTCATAAAGTCAATTTTTTATATTTTAAAATTATAACCAGAGTTATAAAACATAATAAACATTCCTTTAAAATCGCATTAACAAACCAGTTTTTCCTTGAATTTATTATGACATTTTCAGCACTCTTCAATTGTTTTCTTTATAAGTAATGTTCAAGGTGGTATACTTATGATGAAACCTACTTATGATTTGATAAATGTGGCAAAAACAAATACTAAATTGATCCATTATCTTAAATAAGAAATATATATTGTAACAGTGTATACAGACAAATAATTTGAGAATAAAGTATAGAAAAAATTACTAACATGTAGGAATGCTTTATAGACGTAACCATAGAATCGTATAGTAGTAGATCGTTTGCAAAACAATGTAACAGATAGGCATTGTTTACATTCGTGTGGCATCTGGAGTAAATCACAAGACGAATGAGGTTACCATCTTGACTATTATTATAACAATGAAGATAGCAGATTGTATGCATCTAAATATTGGAAAATAACAAGATCATCTTTACCTAAACTGTACCACCTTAAGAAATAGCTTAATACATAAATTGTCATAGACAGAATTGGCAATAGTACCTAACCACAGAGTTCTTAGTAGAGTGTATAACATTCATGCATTAAGAACCACAGGAACCGACATTGACAGAAGTATTACCAAATTTAAGTGGCAGTGGGCGGAACACATTGCATGTACAACCGATGCCCGATGGGGCTCTCTAATGGCGACCACGTACCGATAGACCTGTGTGGGTAGACCCCCAACAAGGTGGCCTAACGACCAAGCTGCTGCATGTGGGTGATGCAAGACCGGTCGTTGTTAAGATCCTTGGAAGAGGTCCAGTAATGGACATATTTCGGCTGAGATGATGACAATTATATAATTTTTTAGTTCAAAAAATGTTCAATAACGAGCAACGTTCGAATAACAAAGCCCTATAATTATTGGTTCCTAGCAAGAATATCACAATAGATTATCAGGGCCTTTACTGTGAATCAATGCTAGATTAACAATTTATAATTACATATTCAAGGGTTAGTCATAGTTCTTAATTATCTAAGTGATGACTGACAGCGTTAGCATTGGCACTTAAAATTATGGTTTATAAAATACACTAGCTTTCGCTTCCAGCATCACTCGCGTTATTGTCGATTACATAGATAAATTCAGGAATATACCCTATGCCATTTTCTGCACCCTTAATAATGTATCTAAAAAATATCATAATCATAAAAGTGTAACAACAAACAAACTCACATTCGGATTTATAATGGGGTAACCAAAAAAATGGGTATTGCGAGGCAGTTTTACATATATGCCATTGTGAAGTTTTCTCAAGGATTTTTTAATATAATATTTTTGTGAAAAATTTATCTAACTGACAGTAAAAACTCGTCAAAATCTATTGTTTTGTTTAGAAGTGTATTAACAGACAGGAAAACAAATGCGGGAAGCGACTTTTTTAAAATCAATACTAATAATAAAAATTGTAAATTTTTACGTGTCTGTACATTTCCGATTGTTGTGAAAATAATTATTGCAAAGGACTAAAAATAGGTGACTAACAAGTGGTGCCCATCCAGTCCTTAGTTCGTGTAGTAATTTATACATGACCCGACTTCAAGACTACAATTCTATTCGGGGTAGTTACACATAACCATTCGTGACTTTGATCACCATAACGTTAGATATATGCCTATTTACTGCTTCCATAAAAAGGTATAGTTCACCGAACGAGAAAGGTTGTTTTACAAGACTCCTTATAAATGTAATTGCTACACACTGACCTTGTGATACTTGCGTAAGAAATCTAAATATATTTTAATAAGTTCATTAAATATGTACGAACGTAATAAGTTCTAAGCTATTTAAGGACGTTTTTAATTTGAAAACGCTACAAACAATCTTATTCTAAGTGGTGACCGTCACCTCTGACCAACAAAAAATCTTTAATTTTCAACGCCTGTAATTGTACTTTTATATTTTGCGAAAAGTAAAAAATAATGTTTATTCTGACTACACTTTACCTGGTGTTAAAAATACAGCCCAAAAAAGATAGATGAAAATCTATCTACAGTCTGCATCCGGCCGGTTTGAAAATGCTATCTCAATTAGTTTTTCCGAAATTTCAATCCTATTTTTCTTTACAATTAGTGTGAGATAAGTGTCAGTAGTCAGTAAAAAAAACCGACATATTTTTGGTTTGATCTAAATTTTAACTTTTAAGATTCTCTATATAATGAAACCCTGCATTTACATCTACCTCGGCTAATGCCCCTAAATAGACATGGATACAAAGTTGTTTATCCCGTAACACGAACTTTTTTTTTTGTGGGAAATACCTTTACACATTCCCTCTTGCATCTTTAATTCGGTAGAAAATCTCGGCGGGTTAGAGATGCAAGAGGGATGAGGGATGCAAGTGGGACTCGCCCGGCGAGAAGTGCCGGGAATACCCACTAAAATTACCGGCGCCTTATTGGGGCGACACGGGATTGCAAGGCTTACTTCGCGTTACCCCGGCGGCAGGCCTTGAAGGGACCCTGTGCAGGATAGAGCCCTCCAGAGCGAGGGCCGCATATATTTATTGTTTAGATTAACATACTTTTAGATAGTTTATAGATCAATGTACGTTTTTATCGAAATTAATTATAAAAAACACACGCGGGCATATACAGAACGAGACAGTAATACCTCATGTCTTTAACCATACCGCAGTGGTGAGACGCGGCTGCCGGTTCCCTTCTTACCGCCCTGTCTATTGCCACGTCCGATTGGTGGAAGCGGAGCCCATCACCTTCCCTCCTCGCAACGCGACCTAACCTAACTACTTGTAACTTGTCCGTTACATACATTCATTAACATCACACCTCTCTCTCATTGTATATCTGTTTCATCAATCTTCTTTCATCCATCCTTTCCACGTGTTCAAACCAATTTAGCATTCGTTTCTCCATCTTTTTTCACTTCATCCTCTACCACACCACAACGTTCCCTTATCACATTATTCCTTACTTTATAAATCATTCTCACGCCAGCTATACTTCTTAGACTTTTCATCTCTACAGCATTAATCTTGCTTTCTTGCTTTTATGCTTGCTGCCATACCCAGCACTCACTGCCGATAAGTGTAGAGACTAGCAAATCTTGATGGACAGCCAAACGTGCCTTTTCGTTACGTGACAGAAGGAAGAAAAATAATAATATTTTATATAAGGCTTCATACGTACTTGGTGTCTCGGCAACAAGGCCTGGTGCAGACCAGTGGCGGGGCGGGTTGCGGCGCTTGCGGTGGAGACCGCTCCGCATTGCACGCACGACTCGGCACGGCGGCCGCGGCGCTAAAGCCCGGTCCGACCTCTGACCACCACTTGTTCTGAAACACATCAAACTTAAGTTAATTTTTTTTTTCAAAGTGTTACTTTGCAGCAACGAATATCTTACAAAACAAAGTCACAAATGTTTTCGTTGCGTAATATTCAAAGAATGTAACCTACAAGTTAGCTATAGAACAAATTCTACCATCGTATCATGATTATAGTATCCCAACTGTGACGTCAATACTCAAGGTAATGGAAAGTTCAAACCCAAGGTGTGTCGCGTGTAGGAGGTACACATATTGGTATCAACAGTTTTAGGAAAATGTGAGGAAAGGTGACATTTAAAGAAAGTTTAGATTATTTTAAATATATATTTAAATTGATGGTATAAAAGGTTTAATGAAAACCTTTATATCAATTTTATATTTAATCCAATTAAATTGCAATACATAAGTCACGTTTGTTTACCGCTGAAACAAAACGTTGGTGCAAGCGAAAAGCAATACATTACTACAATATACGAGTATTAGGATGACATAACATTTAATGTGGTTTTTCGTCCAAAGCGATGCTAATGTAAACAACGTTTCAATTAACGATTCAAATCATTACTGTATTGAAAGAAAAATTTAATGCAGTAATTAACTTTAAAGCCAATATTCCTGAGAAAATATTAAATACTCAAATACATCGTATATTATCATAACTCTGCTATTATTCGACAAAAAATATTTTATTGAAAGTGCGAAAGTCGGCCAGCGAAACGTTGAGTTATATCAGAATCTTACTGACTAAAAGATGATTCCCCCGTTACCTATTTGGCCAGGGATTTCGCATTACATCTAAACCTCTATAGGTGTGGGTCCTTCCAATGAGGGCTCCCTGCTGTCTAAGGGGTCGGCTATTTAGGACCACACTGACGAAACGATGAGGAAGGAGATGCATCGAATACTAATGCGTCACAGTACAGTATGCGTACCAGAAGAAAATTGTTTTCTAACCGGAGTAAGTATTAACATCGATAAAAAAAAAAAAACATAATCTATACCAGGGAATATATTTACGAGCTCAAACCTACATACAATATGTAATTTATGTAAGTGAGTAGCGGTCGGAGGCTAATACTAACGGACAGGAAGACACGGTTTTCTCTAAGCTAAATTTATAACTTCATATGATTCTTTGAAATGTAAAACTAACAAACAGCTTTCTTTCTTCTAAATGTCTTTTATCACAACAACACCGAATATTTCGTCTTTCAAATGGATACCTTAATCACAGCCTTAAGATTAAAGTTCGGAGTTAATTATCTATATCGTAGACATCAGCTAATGGTTGTTTCACCAGACTTCAACACGCCTATTTTACAGAGCAAATTTAAGTGGTAAAAATTTTAATTACCTCACTGTTTCTCAACCTTATTTTACTCACCACCCACTTTGACAATAGGTTTTTTCCTAGAGCCCCAATTTATTTGTTTTTTTTTATACTTTTTTAATCTGCGCCCACGCCCTCATTGTGCTATCTTAATGCTCCCTAATTTTCTCTGGTTCTTCTACTTCCAAAGGGCCCGTTATCGCCCATGTTGAGAACCTAGGAGTTAGCGTAATAAGATAGCAGAAATTAACATGAAAATTAAATGAATACTAGATACAAATCGACATTTCTCGTGATTCGTTTCGACAACATTGTATACGAATCCTTACATTTATATATAAATATCTATTACTTCCAGTGAGCACTAAAACACTGCACAACAAGCGACAATATCCGGTTCTCGACTGGTTCAGCCGGATCAGATATTCACGTTGTTATCTATCAAATGGCACACTGTAGCATTAACAACGCATCTTGTAATGAGATAAAACACTATATTAATGCATACGTTTAAGGAAAATATATAAAGAAAACTAGCCTCTGTCCGCGACTGTGCTTACACTGCCATCTATTAGATACTTATGGAATACATAACTAATAACAACCCTTTATCGTATAAAACGTTTCATTAGCCATAAAATAAATATTATGGTTATTAATCGGGATCAAAACCATCTTTTAAGTTGAACCAAATCACAGCGGTGTGTAAAATTTAATTAACATCGATTCACAAGTTGGAAAGCTTATCGGCAACTAACATTTTAATATACATACATATACGACAGACAGATAGATGATAGGCCATATTCATTTGAATGTAGCCCATACAATCGACAGGTTTTACAAATAGTCCGTGGGCACGATAGCCATTATGGGAACTACGTAATAAAGTATTGAGATTCATTATAGAAGGCTTTACGGATTTAAAAGAGAGAAAACTAATTTGATAAACTAAGGCTAATTAGTTATGCTATATTTGTAACAACGATACAGTTCAATAACCACCAAATTCCTTTTGTTCGACATTAGTACCAATAACTATAGCGAATTAGTATTGCTTCTGCTAGGGACTATCACATAAATTATAACGTAACTAGCAAATTGACCTATAATAACCTAAATAAATAAGTTATTATTAAATAACCGTTTAACAACTGATAAACAAAGTTATTACTACAAGCATTAAGCAGTCCATTATTGGTATTATAAAGCAGTTAAACTATAGATTTTTGAGTTACAATCACATATTTATAGAGATTTATATAAACAATAGGTAGGTACCTATATAATTATTCATGGAAATAATTAAAGTTTAATGATTTTGTGCCTATTATAGTATTGTCTGTTAAAGGCGATGTCGTGATTTTTATTAATTTATTTTTCAAGGCACGCTAGCCTTACCGCGCCCTAGAAAACGTGGAAACCATAAATATAGCATTGCCTAGAATAATTATCTAGGTAAATATTATTAGATGTTTAGTTATATTTATCTTAACCAGAAATGTTGTTACTTACGATGCTAATTAACTAGTACGGAAAAAATTAAAATTATATAGTAAAATAAATGTGACCTAAACTTATATTTATCAAAATTAAATATACATATTAATGACTTGTTTTTTTTTCTAACTAGCTAACGCTGTTGATCGCAAGGGCCTTTACAGCTTCACCGTCACCTTGGAAGCGAGTGCTGAAGGCAAAAAGGTAACTAGCACAAGGGTTACCAAAGTGACACAGAAACCTCGGCTTGGCCGTTATCTGAGTGTTCATTCCTTATTACCCCAGACTGATAGGGAAAAATAAAAATAATATTAATTAATTATTTACCTCGGTACATAAATCAAACAATACATTTGTAACACTTGTCTAGTAATCTGAAACTCAATCATAATCATTTTTTTAAACTTTAGAAAAACATTTTTTTTTTTTTGTTTACACTAAAAGTTATCGATGGCTACGTAACAGTATTAAAAAGTAAGGAAGAAAACAAGAGGACAAGATACTAAACTATAGCCTATTTGTAATATAAATATATTTATATAGCTCTGTTATCTAAAATTATAGGGTCAAATGGCTTTCCTGGTTTTAAAATAAAATCAATGTGTTTGCCTTACAAACTTTTAAAGGGTATTTCTATCCATTAGATTACAATTACGTTTTCAACATAACAGTATAAGTTTGCAAAGTAACGTTTTCTGCAATAATGATTAATGTGAACAGAAAACTAACCGTGCCAACTAAACATGTTTATGTCGAGTGTCACGTACAGCTCCTGCTAGCAGGTAATAAATTGAAGGCATATTCGTGCGGAAGCTGTAATCATCTGGCGATCAATAGCGATTAGCGGCGTCTATAAACTACGCTGACGAGCGTCGACGATGGCGATGTTTGAATGTTGCCTTTGCACGCGACGCGACGGTACCGCACGTTATATTAGAAAATGTCTGATCATGGACAGTTACACATCCATTTATAGACAATATAAGATCATGAAGCAATAATTTAATTATGTTATTCAAATTGTATTCCCAACATTAAACATTGTATTACAACTGTAAACTCCTTCTGTATAGAAAACTAGCCGTACCGGTGAAATTCGTATCGTCTAAGAATCAGTACGTGTTATTAGTTGAATTAAATTTTCATAAACCAGTTTCATATAAACTGTATGAAAAATGGAATATTCTACATTCTTCTTTCATTGTTTTCATAGTTATTCTGTTATTCGTGGTAGAGACAAATCCAACAAAACAGACATCATAAAAATAGGTTTAGCTTTACTTGATTTAATAATGGTGTTACTAACTAATATAATTACATATTAGAGCATTCCTTACTATAGACTACTAGTTCCCTTCATAGCTCCATCACAAATGCCGCCATCACGAGCCTCTTTTACAAGACTACCGACAGCACAAATCAAACTACCCACTCCTAGTTAAACAAATCATAAAAATCGATTTCCGTTGTAAGTTATATATTGAATAAAGACGAACGAATCTGAATAATGTGAAATATTCATTTTAAATGTACATATAAATTTTAATAATGCGAACACAATAGAGTTAAATGTACATACAAAACAATACAGTTTATTTTGACGGAACTAAGATCCTTACTTTATTGAGTTAGTATTGCTTTACCACAACATTAATAATATACTTGAATATTGCAAATAAAAAACATGACAAGTTCCAGTAGAATGTAACAAATGTACAATACAAGTAAGTACATATATACAAACTTCCTCATGTCTAAGAATGCAGACAGCGTATCCGTAATGACTGTAGGTGACAACGTTTACGAAGATATTATTATAAACGCTAAATGATAATTATCTTTTTTTTTTATACCACTAAAGCGGCAAACAGGCGTACGATCCGCCTGATGATAAGGGGTCATTGTAACCTATGGACGGTAACGGGGAGCGTATGATACGCAGTGTTATTTTATTTGAACCAGAAAAACATGCTGAATGTCTCAACTATGGTAGAAAATTCAAAATGTATTTCTTACCGTTCCAGATACAAATCGATATTGGAAACGTACTCATGAGAAACAAATCAATCAATTTATACTTGCATTATCGTGTTAAGCACTAATGGTTTCGCCACACAGCGGGTGGGGTTGGACGCGATCGTGATCTGTCTATAGAATACATTTTGTAGACGCGAGCCGAGCGCGACCTCTTCTATAGTAAAAAGGCGCTGGCGTCCCAGCCGCCCGCTATGTGGTCTAGCCATAAGTGCATCTCGTGTAAACGCTGGCAAATGTACATCTAGATATATTTTAGACAGAAGAAGAGTGATTTGCATAAATGGAATAAATAACGGAAACGAATTAACTTCAATGAGTATAGTAATAACAATTTTGTCGCATGAGTTTTGTAAAGGATTTTTTCGATGTTTCACTCTATATATGAAGTATCATAAAATGTAACACTACGAGATGACATAAAAGACAAAAAATCTGTTACAAATATTTAAAAATGCATGTAGGCTATTTTCTATTTAATTATATGTATGTTATAAATCACACACTTCATATATCACAAAATTATTTATATTAAATTCGTGAAATCAAAAAATGAAATCCTACAAAGCACATATATTTTTACTGTCATATGATTTTAATTTAAGCTATTTAATAAAGCGGTAAAATCGATTTGTTCATCTGTGAATAAACTCAAAAAAACTACTATACCGACTTTAAAAATTCTTTCACTTGGGCTATATTTTATTTTATTAAATTAAAGATGTATATAGATACCCGTCCGAAGACGGGGCGGGTGGTTAGCACTTAATAAATTGGAGCAAAAATGCATACTAAAATAATTATGTGCGGAGGATTATTTCTTTAGAATACAATTCACAATGAAATGATTCATTTATTGTTTTATGATAAAAACAATTTGTGTATTTTAAACGTCTCATCTATTACAACATTCTGTAATATACATGACGGTATCCAAACCAGTGTTATGAACATACGTAATGACTAATGACTCATAAACCATTCTGGAGTAAATTTAATATTTTTAGAAATTCTGTTTCGATCAATGTTGTTGTGCTGTTATTGTTTTTAGAAAATATATTATCAGACAAATTACTGTTCAACCAAAATATGTGTCGTAATTAGCATAAGGCACCCAAGACTTCAGCCAATAGACGCTATTTAAAGAAAATTAAAAGTAGCTTATATATTTTACATTTCATGATACTAAAAGTTTCGTCAAATTTGTGGTTGCGGGTCGGACGGCGTCGGGACACCAGCCTGTTGTTACTATAGAACAAGTCGCGCTCGGCTCGCGTGGGCGCTGTGTGACGCGTTCTATAGGGACCAGCTATTAATCACGTGAAGCTCGGAGGGGTGCAATGAGATATCACGTGTACTTTTTTTACTTACATTTTTAACGAATGTTCTACTTTAATTTTTTTGTGAAACGCGCGATTTCTAAACCGAAAAGCGACGCGTGATCTTGACTAACCATTGCCAGGTAATGATTTCCATAATTTTCCAGAAATAAATTAGGTTACATCTGTATTTAAAGACAATATTCAGACATATTTATGATTCTTTGTACCAATGAAAATACACTTGGGAGAGGTGTGTTCTTAAACCTCACCACGTATCATTAAGAGGCAGGTTCCAACGTAGTTAACAAAAACATCACTTCATTAATGAACGCCATAGTAACGAGTACATTACAACTGCTCACATTGCGCTGGCTTCCCACCGCCCGTTGTTTGTCGCAACCATAATAGAGAAAAGGCAGAAATTGATCATTCCTGCACTGGGTAAATGCAACCGTCAAGCGATGTTTTATTTAGATAATAAATTGAACGTTGCTTGAGGTATAACAATACTGTTAGATCACGCGACTGCATTCACATTTTAACAACTGGCTGACGGATAAAAATCGAAATTTCTTTGCAAACTTAACAATGTATAAAAATTAACTTTTCTAATCACACTTTTAGATAAACAATACAACGGCATCATAAATCTTTTCACTACCCCTCTGGTATACCAGTGGAAGGTTAATCCATTTTATGACCTAAAAAAGAAAATAGGCGTAATAAAGAAGGTAAAAGTTGCTCAAAGGGCAATGGCTGTCCATTGGCTATGCTTGGAGTTTCACTGCGTGATCGAATCAGGACTGAGGAGATCCGCAGAAGAACCAAACTAACTGACGTTGCCCGAAGAATTGCTAAACATAAGTGGCAGTGGGCTGGGCACATTGCTCTCAGAACCGATGCACGATGGGGCCAACGGGTTCTCGAATGGGTACCACGCACCGGAAGACGTAGCGAGGGTAGGCCCCCCACAAAGTGGACCGACGACCTGGAGAAGGTCGCGGGAATCCGCTTGATGCGGGTGGCTCAAGATCGGTCGTCGTGGAGATCTTTGGGGTAGAACTATGTCTAGCAGTGGACGTCTTTCGGTTGAATGGAGGGATGGATGGATGGATGGAAAGGGAAAGTAAAGTAGGTAGATACTGATAAATTGTAATTTCATAAACATAATTCAATCACGTGGAACTGTTTTGAGAACAAATAATACCCGTGCTCGGAAGCATGTAACTAGAAAAATACTGAATCGATTAAAATGCAGTTATCAGATAAATACAGGAGTGAACCTAAGAAATATATCCTTACGTGTTTCTGAAGAGATTGGTTGGAAGGAGGCGAAGGTGACAATGATAAAATAATGCGAAGAAAAATACAGGTACTATTATGATTGTAGTAATATTATTGTGCTTATCCTGTTATATCCAAAGATAATGTGGTAATGTTCTAGAAAACTTGTACAATTCATTTAATAAATCCAAAACTAAATACAATAAATATTATAATATTTGTATATAACTTTTGAAGTGACCTGAGAACATCGTCATTTTTCTGTTATCTACAAATTGTTGGTTTAGTTACCATTTCCAATAACATTATTGCTTATAAAATGGTTCCCCTCCGGCAGTGGCCCAAGACATGTTCCGATGCCCAAATAAGGAGGTTTTTGTACCCGCAGCCAGTGCAATATATTGTTACTTCTAGGTTCATGGTTGTAAGCGACCTTTTCTTAAAACAAATGGGATTAGCTAGGATTAATTTCGCTATTAACTGATGTCAGTTACTAGCATGTGCTAGTAGACGAGGTTACCGTTCTTCGGCCGAGTGCCTTAAGCGCTAACCTCCAAACTCGATAAAGACCCTTCAAGACACCATAGTTAATCAGTTTGAAACAACAAAAAACTATTTAAAAGGAGGTCTTTAGATCATCGTTTTATGTTTATCATCGTTCATATGGTAATGAAAAAATGTATACAATTGTTATTATTATTTGTTAATAAATAAATACATATATAAGGTTTCATATATACAATAATGTGATTGTGAAGTATCTACTGTACATTCACATTCATGTATGCGTGTAAATAGGTTAGTTAGTACAGAATAAACGCGGTTATCGTGCGTCAATGGCCGTTGTTTCTGTTACGATGACTTTACACATATTTAAAAGGTATGTATGTAAAAAGGTTTTAAAAACTAATTATCCCTGTGTGTTTATACTAAGGAAACCATTTATTTATTTAGTTAAACTTTTGAATTTGGTTACTAATAATAATATTGTGATCAGTAATGATACAATTGAGCCCGTGACAAATAAGACTGTTTAAATAGTCATAAGACCGAATAAACCATAAACCAATAGTTTACAATAAATATTGCTGAAATAGATAAATCTTCACATATAATGATTTTGGTCAACTTTTTTGTAGAAACTACAAGTAGAAATTCAGTTTGCGGCGCACATACATGTTTACTACTTAGTCTCGGCGCCGTAACCTATCTATCTAGGTACATATCTACCTATCTAGGTGGTCGAAGAATATAGGTCCAATTACTTAGATAGGCACAAAAATTAAAACATTTAAGAATATAAAATGAACATTAGCACGAATATTTGTTTTGTACTCTCTAACACTTAAGTTGAGGTTTCGGAGAATGGTAAAGAAAATCGCTTCACGGCGCCATACATCACTTTCTACGACGCACCAAAGCCCCGCGGTGCACACATTTGGGAATCTCTGATCTAATCCATATTATAAACATAATAAGTACGACAATACGACAAAAAAAATATTGGTATATATTGTTATAAAAAAAAATAACCATTAAAGTTCAGCAATAGATACTAAACGAAGAAAATGAAAAGCGAAAGGGAGAAAAAGTCACTGAACTATTTTATTTATTTATTTATTTATCAGATGCGGTCATACCAATCACAAATATTTCTGTAAACATGTTTTTATGCCCAACTTACTGTACGTATATTTCTTAAATTAAATTATCAAAATTTTAGTTGTATAAAATAAAATATTGAAATCGTTCACACGAATCGTTAATGACTATAATTTAAAGCAATTATGACGACAACTGTCATCGAAATAATTTAATTTGAAGCCAACAACCGAGCTATGCAAATGAGACAGATACATTATACTTCAAGTAAAAACAATTTACAATTTTATGTCACGTCTGTTAAACATCTCGACATCGTCTCTTTAAAACCAAGTTTTATGGTTAAAAGTAGAAAATTCCTAGATTTTAGTTAGGACCTGACAAAAATTGTAAAATAGGCGAGTCCCTGCTTAATGGATTATTCTCCCTCAATATTTTATTGCTTTTAGAAAAAAGTTTAAGGAAAAAATTTATGACAAATAAATTCAAACAGAGCTTTTGTTGTGTCCTATTTATATGCCGTCGGAAATAACCCTATTTATATGTCGTCCAATGTGTCAACATTCTCGATCTTATTGTGAAATAACATTTCGTATATTAGTCAAGAATGAAGTACATATATTATCGTATTTAATCTAAAACTGAACCCTACAGTAGAAATGATTTCATATATGACAAATGTTGGTTGAAATAGACTCGATTATTAACACGCACGCATTTAACACGTGCAATTTCCGTTTAACTCTATATGGGCCATGCGCTCACTATAGTTGGTCACTTTAGTTTGAAATTATAACATTTTCCTGTCTTACTCATGTATGTGAGAGAATATGAAATTTCATTTGTATTATTTTTTGTACAATGAAAAACAACTTAAAATATTTTATGTTTAAGCAGAGCAATATTGAAGATACTATTTTATTTATTTCTCAGATTCGATCCTGATTTAAATATAAACATAATTCTGTTTATCTAAGTTTCAAGTAGATTGGCAAACATGATATGAAAAAGAATAGTTCTTTTTTTTAAAATTAAATTGTTCAAAAAACTAATGGACTATACAGTTTATAACTTTTTTCAATAGAATCATACGTAAATTATGAAATAATAGTAGTTTATATGTTTCTACGTTATAAAAAATGACTATGCTCTTACAAATCGGAAGTATCATTAAGTCCGGCTACGTATTGAATCTTTAGCGATTTAGAGTAACACAGTTCGACATTATGAACAAGAATGTGCACTGACTACAAACTTATTCCGACGTCTTATTCTTCATATAACATTAAAAAAAACGTTTTATACTAAAACACACCAAGTTTATAACAAAATAAATTTAAAAAAAAACCTTTAAATCGGATAAGTGTTCATTCTAGTTCATAGCAATTTGTAAATTACATACACAGATTTATTGTTATTAGAATCTTAGAATAATTTTCGAATCCTGTGTTAGTATTTAGTGCTACAAGGTTCTAGATCTGCATAGATGTGAATGAATCTAGATAATTCTAGCATCTACCTTGTTGGAACTTTACAGGGAGTTTTAAAGTAATAAACGTAATAACGATAATAAACGTTCCGCGTTATTATTTACATCACACACTTCACTTGTTCACATACCTCAAACTATACCATACAGAACGCCAGCAAATTGCATACATAATATACATTAAAAATACAAACTTAATAAATTAAAGACAAGAATTTCTACATAACTAATGGTTTCACCACAAACCGGGCGACACGGGACGCCAGCGCGATGTTTCTATGGAAAACATCGAGTCGACGCAAAAGGAACGCGAGTCGTGCATGACCTCTTCTATTCTATAAAGCGATGATGGCGCAGTGGATCGTGCGGTCAGATTCCGCGTTTATGGACGCAGGTTCGAGCTCACCTATCCAACTCTAAAATCAGCCTGAGCTTTCGGTGAAAGAAAACGTCGTGAGGAAACGACAGCATGGTGATAGGGCATTTTCTAATAATGCCCGTCTGGGTAGCTGCCACCTTCAAGTTTGAAAACCTGTCGCCAAATACCAATAGGTGTGTTCCAGCAACATCACTTGTGTACCAGTAACTCTAAGCTTAGTGTGTTTACCATCTTGGACCACATCGTCACTTAACATCAGGTGAAATTGTGGTTAAAGTACTGAGCCTCTATCGCCCAAAAATAAACCATAAATGAGATCCCCAAAAAAAATTCAGTCATTTTCGAATTCAAATAAAAGACAAATGAAAGATGCGTCCTATAAATATGAAATGATAATTAATTAATACGTTATTTTATTATAACAAGAAGACCACACATGAATATATACTTAGAATGCCCCCAATGACTTCTAACAGGGTGCCCTTTGAACAACCGATCGAAACAATTGCATTATAAATGACATGAACAAAACACGCAAACTGCCCACCTGTCCATGCACACCTGACATCGCATTATATCGTATAAAACTTCTAATACTACGAAAAAGTGTGTAAATCGCGAATGTTACCACAATTAAATATAACCTGCTGTTAAAATTATGTTAGTGTTATTTTTTTTTTTCACTTAAATAGCACAATACATAAAATGGGATATTTAAATCACAACATACATACGACAGTATACCAGACTGCATCGGTGGTGCAGTTGTATTACGGTACGACAGTCGTTCTGAGGTCTCGAGTTCGATCCCCGGGTCGGTCGTAAGCTTATGTTATGTTATGTAATAAAGTTTAATCTACATCATAAATAACTACAAGTTTAGTACATCATAAATACAAAATTCTAAACTTCTAAGTTTCTAACATTATCCCTTTGTGTTGTTGTTATAAGGCTAACTAGTGTGTTACAACCTAAACTAGAAATAAACACTCTACCTTATTTCTTTTGGGACTTCCAATTACACATAGCGCAGATACATATATGTGTGTACAGGTTACATTTGAAACCACTCAAATTATGTACTGTTAAGGTATAGTAAGATACACCTATCTACATCTATATTAATACGTGAAGTGAATTTTATACCTTTTTAAGAAGACTACGCGCACGGAGTTTTATATTTGAAGTAGTTAAAATTGATACGGTAAAGGAGTGCAGAAAGTTAAACCCTTACGATTACCAATGCATTATCAATCACGTGTCTTTGTTAGTTTTAACATCCAGTTTCCCGCGTGTACAGAATGCTTACTTTTGGCGTTTTGCTTCAAGCAATTGACAAATAAAGGTACAATTAAAAAATATATATATTACACTTTTACAAAATAAAATAAATTATTTAATGAATTATGCTCGAATTTAAATAACAGCAAGCACTAAAGATAAGTCAGTTTAGTACGTCAATCGATTTTTTTCTTTTTCATCAGATGTCATCGAGATCATGGATGAAAAAAATTACACACAACACTCAACATTATAAATTAATATTGAGCATTCTTATTTTACTTAATTCAAGATCAATTAATATATATATTAAAACCGCGTTTATTCAACATTGTCAAGCAGAATTACGATGAATACATTACTTCTAAGAATCTTTTAACCCTTTGTCTCTAAACAATGATTCTTCTGATGCTTACTAATAACTATCTCGTTTATAATTGTAACATTATTCTATTATTGTAATATATTTAAGACCTTATTTTTTTTTGTATACGTAATATTTTTAATTGCCTATAAAATTTACATAGTTTGTTGTTTTCTAAAAAATAAACGTCAGTCAACTACCCTATTGTGTGAACCAGATAAATCGTTACCTGCGAGCACAAGTAGTGTAGATATAAAACAAGTAAGAAAAACACAAATAAAGCTTATACATGAAACATGGGTCACTTAGCATAAGATGGCGGTCGTCAGGTCATCGGTTATTGAATTTCAGAATGTTCCAGAACGAATTTATAATGCGTAAGAAATACCTTCCAACGCACAAATAAGTTGCCCTCGTTGCCTGCATACGCAAATCTCATAAATAATATTTCAAAACCCTGACTACGTACAATTTTACATTTGTCTTGTGACAAGCAGCATACATCTGAATTTTCCACAAGGGTACAAAATACATTATGTACACGGGTGCGCCGGGGCATTTACGATTTATTGATACTAAATTTGCAACTCATGTGTGAATAAAAATCACATCGAACAACGTGACAACAGACAGTATAGCTAATGTTTAATGCAGTGTTGTTTATCTCGTCTCATGCTGGATTGTACTCACAAAAGTCACGTTGTGTTATACGTTATCATCATTTTGTAAAAATATTACAGTTGTAATACTAGATATATAAAATTAATTGGTCTATATCGAATAAGCGCATGTTATATATTAAAAAGATACATATAGAAAAATCTTTGTTATGAGTCGATGGAAAAAATTAAGTCAGTAATGAAAACTGGAGTTCAAGAAGGTGGTCAAAAATCATTATTGAAAATTTTAGTAAAATAATAGTACCCAAAAGTTTTTATTTTGACACTAAACAAAAAAAATCCGTACATCATATAAAAGGTAACGTTTACCTGTCTGTATGTCCGCTAGTTGGCTTATAACTCGAGAACAACTGAACATTTCTAAATCGTACATATACTATCTGGTTAGCTTTTGGTGTATATACTGTTATAATTAAAAAAAAAAACTCCCATGAATTGGTATATATGTATCGAGAGTCATTAAATCGATCTATATAATTCTATTTTAAAATTTAAATTTATTATAACCTAACCAAGACTGGGTAAGAATAATAGGCTGATCCTGAGATGCGTCTTGGGGGGTAATGCACGATTTCTCGGCAACGATGTAACTGCGGATGAGGTTGTAAGAACACGGGCAATGGAAACACAAATTGAGCCTGAACCGTTTTGTGGTATTTCAAAAAGTCTAGTTTGGACAAACATGTAAGAGATTGCAGGTTCTGTATATCGATACGCAACCGAATTCTGCGTAAGCACGCGTTGCTCCTGGACGAGGAACAGACACTCTCTGCCAAAAAGATTCTAAAGTATTATCCAGACTAGGCCTAGGCAATGAGCGTTAGCCGTAGGGCGATCACAATATATCAAACTAGGTCTCAGTGACATAGGACTGTTCAAGACTACATAGCTAAATAATAATTATTACCTGCCTATATTATGAAGATAAAAGAGAAGTTAAATTACCACTAACACACTATATGGCAATATAAATAAAATAAATATAACTAAACCACTCATTTTTTTTTAAATGTTTGATGTAATCAATCATTTTTTAAGAACACGAATAATATACGCGAGCAGAGCCGCGGACAGAGCTAGTGACAAAAATAATAACATCGGTTGATAAACAGATGAGAAAAATGTCTTGAACTGTTTTATCTTCGTTTGTTTATAAATAGATAAACGACCAGGTTACGATACATTAAATCTAAATATTTATGAAAAACGTATCTGAAACGCTTAAATTTATATATTATTATAATATTTTCTTTCAGTTGAAATTCAAAATAAAAAAATACGTTATTCAATTTAGGCTTTGAGAAGGTGGCCGTGAACGTCAGAACAATCCATACAGTCGAAAAGAGCCAACAAGAAACTAGATCTGATTTGTTTTTATATAAATGTGGATATAATAAAAAACACAACACAAATTATAGTTATCGCCATGATTAGCGGCAGCACAGAGAAGGGTCTCATTTCCAGACATCACTATCATTTACGTTATGATCTATCTTTTAAATAATGTGAAGGATCCATTAATGATTTTTATAAGTGGGTACTAATTCTGTAAGATTGTCTTTTTCCTAAATAAATTCGACCGATCTTATTTAAGTAACGCTTTGCATCGATCCCAAAGATTTACGTCGATGAAGATCTTTGTACAGCAATAACCTCAACTCACGAAGAGAGTTAATTTGTTTTATTCACCCTCGCATTCAATATAAAACTTCGAAACATGGGATACGGCTTTAATAACCCAATAAAACTAGCATTTACCCAGCTACATTATAACTCAAACGTAGTCAAAGCCGTTAGACGGGCCATGGGTGCGACACGGCGCGACGGATGCGGACCGCGGAGGAGTCACGAGAAACAACCCACGTGGTAACTTTCAATGGTCAACGTTAATTGCTTAGATATACATAGATAACCGTGTGCCTTGTCGAACTCACCGGTTATAATAAATCGATATCTCTACAAATATACACACCTATACGTTACAATCTATAAAGTACCTACTCTAGTTTATAGCGGAACTCAGTAAACTAACATGAAATACGTTTTAGTTTTTTCTTTAATAAAATCTAAACACACTTTATAGGTACCTACAATTCATTGAAATTTCTATATTCAATTGGTTATACCAACAATTATTTTCATCAAAACTTTATTTAATATCTTTTCTTTTATTCATTATGCGTCGATTGTCTTTTTTTTTTTTTTGCTTTATAGTTTTTGTTTCTATTGTAAAGTTACAAACAGGCATACAGTTTTTATGATTTTAAGTTGTCAGACTACATCTATCGAACGAAAATACAATAGTACAAGTAATACCTACTGCTTGTTTGGGATTACCACAGTTGAATCTTAAACCTTTTCTACTATCAAATCATTGTCGCTCAAAAATTCATGTCAAACCATATAGTTTATTTATCGACAAGGATTACTCCGACAAACATCCTAGGAGTCAGGAAATATTTTACAAACCCATTATTGCATAAACTACTTAGAACAATTATTGCAAAATGAATATAATAATCATTTTTATTTTAATAGAACGTACCCAACTATTTAACTTATCTATTGACGACTGCAGTTCTATTATCACTTTTAAATAATTCTATAACATATTTTCACTGAATAAATCATATTTGCTAGACACAAAGACAAACAAAAATAATACTATAGTATCAGCAAATACACAATATATAAATTTGCGAACATTAGTATTTACATTTTTACGATAACGTCACGTTGTATTACTGAATCAATAATTACGCAAGTGCATTTTTTTGTATATCAGAAAACGAAGTATTTTATTAAAATATTTTTTGTTACATAAATCGCTTTATTTCATAACTCGGGGCACAGTGGAATCATGTCAAGGATCGCTGGCGTGCTATCCGCCGTTTCGCCCGACGAGCGTCGTGTTTAGAAAGACTTGACTCTAAAGGAGACACCTGACCTCATAACTACCGCAGTGGGATTAACATTGCTGTATACACTGTGGCTCTATGTACATATCAGTACTCTAAGTATGTATGTTACTTTAAATTGGGTATATATATATATATATATTCATAGATTGTACTGTTATTCAGTACGAAGACAACTTAGTAATTACTGAAATAATATGAAGTTGAACAACACTTGATCATCATTCATTGATATCTTATATCGCCCCAAATAGTAATGACTCTTAAAGTTACACTTGAAGCAGTAGAAGTTCATTAAACATTTGTACAATAATTTGTATGAGCTATCAAAGTTGCGTTTGCACTGGACCCATGTTTCTACAGTAGTAACATCTTAGTATATACTTAGAATAAACAAAAAATAACATAACGAGCTCGATGAAATCTCATACTTTTGACAATGTTACAATCTTTTATACATCCATCTATCTTTCTTTCCGATTAATTAAATACATCAGTCTCTTTTTTCCTTTAAATAAATTTAATTTTCAGTTTTTGCTTATTTTCTGCTTATTTGCATTGTTCAATTTGTACGTAGAGATTACATGAGTACTTCAACTATCCTCAAGAATTAATAACGCTCTATATGTAGACTTTAAAATAGTATAAAATAAAACATCTAAAAAAAAAGATTAGTTACTTGCTATCAAATTATTGGAGAAGGTCAATTAAAATGTATATAAATCAAAATATTAAATATGTTGTAATAAGTGCATTTCATATATAAATAAACCTCTATATAAAACCCTTAAGTTTTCATACGCTTCAACAATGTAGGCTTAAACCAAAGTATGTGAGGGAAATAATAAATATCTTTTACGTCATAGCCTCTCTCATCTGCTAGGGACAAACGATCTGTCAACTGCATCGGTACCGGACCACCTCCCGAGTCGTTTGCGTACCAGTTGATAACGTTGACGGGCGGATCCTACAACCTGACAACAGTGGTCATTGTAACTAACTTGGAAGCGAAACTCCATTATACAGAACATTGTCTTATTATGCGACATTCCGTATGGTATTGAAAAGATTTAAAAAATATGACAGAAGTTTAGAGAATTGAAATTCATTTCTTCTTTACATACTACAAATTTCCTTAAACGAATTTTCATTTTCTACATCCTTCTAAGTTTAACCCTTACCTAATTGACTGTACTAATTTGTACCGAGTGAATCACCGCCACAGTACAGTCGAGGCCATATTACAAATGTTCCCATTCTAATTCACTTTTTACGCTTCAATTCGATTTTTTTTTACCAAATATCAAGACATTAATTTTTAAACATTTCGTAGTTTCATTGTTAATTAGTGTGTCAAAAACTATTATTGTAAAAATTACTAATTGTTGATGGAGATATTACATAATACAGACTTTCATAAAATAAATGTATACAAGCGGAAATGTTAATTGGCATACGAATAAAAAGAAGCATACAGAAAATTTCAAACCATTATCTTTTTACATGTCTACGTTTTATGTTATTACAGAAGCATACATATTAGGTACAAATATAATGTACAACATTATTATTTGGCAAACAACATAACAATTGCAAAATAGTTATGTTAATTTGCATAAACTCGTTATCTTATGAAGACATGTACACAATTTTGTGAAATCACGTTTATTTAATATGCCAAAGTATTCGTCGGTTCGATATATAAATGCCAAAGATCGAGAATCAAATGAATTCGGATCGAAATTATTTTTAACTAATCCTTCTCTATGACTCAATTACGGCTAATAAGCATTAGTCAAACTAATACCTAAACGTAAGTTCTTAGCTAAATAGTTTTCAAGTATTTAACTAAAATGAATCTTCGCGCAATAACTCAGTCAAACAAACACTTAACCGTTATAGACTACATACAAGCATCAAATATATATTAACCAATCACAATTTTGGATTCCACATAATCACTTCCTATGTAATGAACTCTCAAAGTTATTTTCGATCATGCTGAATGCTTGTAGACGACCGCCGGTGTTAGTCATGCAATACGCAAGGTGTTCATATTAAGGGCGCCGATCCAAAAACGGTCTTTGGGTTTATATTTAGACGAAACTTAAGAAGATATGCTAGCAGCATTTATTCCATACAAACGTAGTCCCACGTTTCCTCCCTGGATAATAGTATTATGGTAAATATTTTTATACCAAATAATATATATCCACCACCGTGCCTCATGCCTGTACGTTTTGATTTTTCCTTAATATGTCGATTACCTATAAAAATGGTACAATAAGAAAACAATGGAAAGCTGGCGTGAACGCCAGGTTAGTGCTCAAGGGGTTACATTAGTTATTATAGAAACTAGGAACCTTGGAAAATAAAAAAGAGCATTTTTACCGTCATTTTCGGACGTTCCTCAAACAAATTTGATGAATAAAATTTTAAAAAGCAAAAGGTAGAGGTTCAGTTCAAATTCAGTAAATTCAATTCAATTTAGTAAAAATCGGTTCAGTTTTGGAGGAGGAAACAGGGTCCTACGAAGTGATGTTTTCTTCTATTTTGCATACGGTAAAATCAGCCCGAGCTGCAGTTGTTCCTTTGGTGTTTTATAACTCTTTTTTTGGGGCGCAACGCGATACCAATAGATTTCTGAAATACCTACTTTTCAAATCTGTTACCGACTGCATGTCCTCTTAACAAACGTCTGAAACACATTGACGTGGTTTACTCATGTGTTACGTTTAGCCTAATAAAGAGAATGCTACTTAATCAGTAAATCAGTATTTTATTGCGTCAGCAGTGTAGGAAGAGAGCGTATGCCTTCAAAATATATTGAATCGTGTCAACCAAAAAAAAAAACGATGATTAATTAATAAAATTACAATCAGAGTGTTTATAAACTTGTTAATAACATAAATATAAAGTACTCTTATGTAAAAAGAAACAATACAACAAACGGAACGTATATTTATTTACTAAAAAAAAAACTTGGTAGGCATGAGGACTGGTGACAGAAGTGAAAACTCTTTCGCTAAAACTGTTTTTTTTTCCATGTTAAAATTCCAAGTAACAATTTTTTTTTTTTATATTTTTTCATTTAGTGTATAAATTCTTTTATTTATTTCTGAGCACCAGAACTTAAATGCCAGCTTATACTTGACATACTGTGGCATGTTGATGACCTCATAGCATTAGTAACGTGAATCTATAAGTTTTTTCCCTACCGAGAATCGCTCTCAACGCTGCTAAAGAAATTTTCATTCCAATAAGAGATAATTTAAAATCACAACTTGAAAGAATTCCACAGTTCATGTAAATTATAAACAAATCTACAATACAATATTAGTAATATATATATATATATATATGTATATATATAAATAGTATAAATATCGTTCGTCTTTATTAAACACTAGCTGTGTGCCCGCGTCTGGGCCTGCGTTAATATATTTTCACTGCATTTTTTTTTACACGGAACCCTAATTATTTTCGAAAATTAAAAGTACCCTAAGTTACCCGGAGTAACTTCAGCTATCTACCAAAAAAAGTCCAGTCAAAATCCGTCCAGCCGTTCCGGAGATTACCCGGTACAAACAGACAAAAATTTAATAAATTATATTTTGGGTATAGGTGTCGTATCGTATACATTCATTACTATTTAGTCAAAAAAACAATAATTTTCACATTAAAAACAAACCCTTCAATTTTATTTATTAGTATAGATGATTCAACGAGGGAAAGGGAGGAAACCCGTACTCGCGGTGACGTCATCACATTGAGTAGCCACATAGTTAGTTACTGAATGAAATAAGCTTTTAGGAAATGACTTTATATAACTTATGTTATTATGTTCATATTATAAGTATGTATCTCTGATTCACGTAAGGTGATACAACGGGACTGCTCTATTGGCTGTTAACGTATAGTGTAGTAATAAAAGCATAAATTGTATGAAATAATTTTCAATACAACTGAATTTAGTTAACTCTCTTGGAAGTTAACATTAAATTTGGATAATATCTCTATAAACAAAATTTGATTTATTTTAAACTCTCTATAAGAAAAAACGTATTTTTCTAAATTTTATAATACTCGCGCTTTATATTAATTAAATCAAATTATTATTATACAAAAAAGTACATGTCAAAAAGTTATATGGGATATGAAACAGAAAATATAAACTAATAAATAAAATTGAAGTGTCTGTTAGTAATGATGGTTGTCAAAATGACATTTTTTTTTACTAAAATACATATAAACGTATATACGATAAGTATACACAAAACACAATTATTAAACGTTTTGTCTCTCTGTCTGTTTGTTTGTTTCAGCTAATCTCCAGAACGGCTGGACTGATTTTGACGGTAGTTATTTTTGTTGCTAGATATATGAAGAAACTCCGCGTGACTTTTTACTTTTCGAAAATAATTAAGGTTCGAAAAAAATTAAAACTCATAAAATTGTGAATAAAATCCATTTCAATGCACAGTTTTAACGGCAGTTGGTTGAATTTGTGAGAAATGATTTTATTTGACCTTAGTGCCAAAAAAATTATTAGAGTTTGTGTGTATATATATATATATATATATATATATATATATTACGTAGTGAAGCATATATAACATGCGATAGGAGCCGCGAGAACACAGCTAGTTAAATAAAAATTCAGAGTACTAAACGTAAACAATATGCTGTAATGTTTGTGTAATAACTTACGCAATAGCATGACGAACAAATTACAATTATTCAAGGTCACGCCTACTACATTACAGTCACAAAGTGAACAGACCCGAAATGTCCTATATGTGTTCGGATATCTTATAGACAGGTCGATTGTTATTTCTTATCAATATAATGTATGACTTTTAATAATTCGTACGTTATTTACTTGACAAAATATAGTAAGTATTGAGTGATCGTGGAATATTTATTCCAGACAACAATTTAGCAAATAAATATGTGTAATACCGTAATACGTGACTTTTAACAATACAATGAATTAAATCAATACATTATTGAAATTATATTCGATAATTTATTTGGCTTCATTTGTTTAACGTCAACAATTGTGCAAGTTTACAATCACTAAAACCTAACAAAACTTGCCATGATATAAAATTTCAATATACTGCAAACATAATAATGAGAAAGGAAATTGAAAATGTTGCCCCTAAACAACAATACGTTGGGTATGCTTGCCAAATAACACTCGGTCAACATTCTCAACTATTACCGACTACTGAGCAACAATTATATAGAGTTGTTTCGTAGAGTTCCAACCATACACATGCGTGTGATGCGTCGCGGTCGTGGATTTCCGTTATAATCATTCGTTTCACGGCAAATACATTTCGGGTAAATATCGACTGTTAACCGATTTAGTGTGCCGATAGCGACTTTAATTACTAACGATGACGCAAATTGAATTTTCTGACTACTCACGGCTTTATTGAAAGTTGTTAAAACACGTAAATAATTTTCAAAGTTTATAATCTATCAAATCTTATCTCCAATTATCTATACGTATAAATAAAATTAAAGTGTCCAACTTTTTTTTACTATATAGATATGAATGTATACACTTACTACACCTGCATCAAAAATTAAATTTTTAAACTTCTGTCTGTCCGTTTGCTCCGGGTAATCTCCGGAACGGCTCGAGCGATTGTGACGGCACTTTTTTGTTGTATAGCTGAACTTAATCAGCATAACTCAGGGGACTTTGATTTTTCGAAAATAATTAGGATTCCGCGTAAAAAAATTAAAACCCATGAAATTTCGATAAAATCCGATTCAATGCACAATTTCTTTTACTGGCAAGTGTTTGAATTTGTGAGAAATAGTTTTACTTTATCTTATTTACCGAAAAAAATATGGAAAATAATTAGGGATCCGTATTAAAAAAAATTCACTGAAGAACATATGAAAAGCGAAAAAACGAAGAACTTATGAAAGCTAGATCTAAATAAAAATATGTCGTAGTTCTCAATGCATAGGTTTAATAATTTTACTTAATAGAATATCTATCTTGTTTCATGACATACTCGTACGTAAACAGTACATATTATAAATAAAATAATATACCTTATTATTCACCACCTTCCTTGTTCCTTATTGTGTACATAATATAATGTACTCTGTACAATTAATTAATTCTCGATCGCATCAGTTACAACATATAATTTTTTAAATATAATGAATAGATAAAGCGCAACTTCCGTTTTAATGACTTGAAATTTTCTATAAATACTAATTTCTAGAAACTGAATATAATAGTCATCGTATTAGACGTAAACGGCAGATAAGGCGGTGAACGGATATCATACGAGACTGGAACAATTTACTAGACACTCGAATTACCTTCTACAGATTATGTGTACTGGGTCTATTTGTGTCATCCTTGCCGGTAACACATACTATATGTGGTATTGTTGGCTAGTTGACGCTTGACGCCGATACGTCTAAACTATCGTATAGAATTTATAATATACATTGCAGCATACATAGAGTAATAACGCTAAGAGAGATAGTTTCATACAAAAAAAATCGCTTAACATTGAAGCTAAAAATGTATATATTTGTATACGACACTGGATTACGAAGTCACACACGCACACGCAAAGTTGTCTTTTACGGCCAATTTGAAATAGTTTCACTCCGCGAGCGATTACTGCTACCGTTCTGAGTCTTTTAATTCTATGACACCTTACTTTTACATATTATATTTAATCTCTTAACGTAAGGTATGAAATGGCTGCTCGTACTTATTAAAACACTAGCTGTGTGCCCGCGGCAGAGCCCGCGTTTCATACATTTTTCACTGCGTAATACAGTTATTTATATACGGAACCCTAATTATTTTCCAAAATTTTTTGTACTACTACATTAAGCAAAGATATTTCTCGCCAATTCGAATACTTGCCAGTAAAACTGTGCATTGAATCGGATTTTATTCAAATTTTTATGAGTTATTATTTTTTACGCTGAATCCTTATTATTATCAAAAAAATGAAGTACCCTAAGTTACGCGGAGTAACTTCAGCTATCTAACTAAGTCCCATTCATATCGGCCCAGCCGTTTCGGAGATTAGCCGTTACAAACAGGCAGAGATACAAAAATTTTAAAATTTCTTTTTTAGTATTGGCATCATATATGTACATTCATATGTATTTAGTACAAAAAATAGATATGTCAATTTTGTATATTAACGACAACAAAATTAAATTTTCTTTGAACGATTCTACATCGCGCTATGGTTGTGTTGTCTTCCATTATACATATATGTTTCGAAACAGTCTAGTTCCATTTTATTTATTAGTATAGATAACAAAGAAACTTATGTTTTGAAATAAGTGTAAAAAAAAAAATCAAATTGAATTTGAATATTCGCACAACTTTAACGAAAGTAAAATATTCAGTTATCAGTTCGATAATCAGTTAATTAACGTTATAATAGATTATGCTAAATGCTTTAGATCAAAGTAACGTAACAATACTGGTTTTGAGTAAACGATTTTCCTAGGATACAACGAGAAATAAAAGTATTCTCTGTAAACGTGGAAGAGAGTATTAAATACTTTTTATTAATTAATGTTCAGAATTAAAATAAGTTTAAAAATCAATACTGATAATTTAACAAAAGCCCTTTAAATTTACATTTATTTAAAACTCCTTTCCGTTTTACGATACAGTTTAAGAATATTCGTTATCAAAATTCGAATAAGCAATCAAGCATAGAATCTATATCATCAATGAATGACAGCTGTAAGCTGTTACCTTGTTGGTTAAGCTTACCTTGAGTTCTAACGGATAACGTTATCAGTTATAACGTTCACACAATATTAACGTAAAAAAACATATTAAATTCTACATACTTATTCTACGTTTTCAAAACAATAATAATCTCACACCAGTATTTATTTAGGTTGAAATGATTGTAAGTCTTGTCTATAAGAAGCAGTTATAATACTTGTAACCAATCTACACAATCTCACTCTCCCTACGTATTGCTTACTCGCATTACAGACATTCTGACCACAGACAAACTATAAATACATTTTACAATACAAAGATGAATCTATATGCTTTTGCAATGCTCCGAATAATTTATAATAATACAGCTGAGAAAACTCTTTGAAAGGTTTATTAAAAGTCTCTAACTTGATGTGACTACAGACATATCGTTTTGGTTGTTGCTAATTTTGGTTAAATTATTTTATTATCAGCAAATATTATTTTTAAAATTTAATATTAAAGTTTTATTTTTCACACAAATAGTATTCTATATCAATACGTAAACAAATATATAATTTTTGTAGTTTTAAAATTCAATTGATAATATTTTTAACAGTACAACAAATTAATTCATAGATTTTTTTATGTAAAATGTTACAGTGAGTTTTATTAAGAAACTTATAGTGGATAAGCTCTATAATTATTGGATAGAGTATACTAATTTATATTTCTATTTGACCATGAAGTAAACCCACATACACTTAATAAAGAACGAGTCAACGCTCTGATGAGGTCGACACACAATGTCAATATGACGCACGCTCTACGATGTCCATATGAATAAGTAAACGTTGGATGACCACCACTCATTCAAACTCAAATATTCCTGCCGTTCTTCGTACTAGCTGTTCCCGCGGCTTCACTCGTTTAACATTATATTTTCTACTCCGCACAATTATTATAATTTGAAGTTTTTTTTTTCACGGTTATTAATTTTTTTTTTTACTCGTAACCCTAATTATTTTCCAATAATAAAAGAAGCCTAAGTTACGCCTTATAATTTTACCAATCTATCAAAACGTAACCTCAATATCGGTCCATTCGTTCTGAAAATTAACCGGAACAAACGGACGAAAATAAAAAAAATGGATTTTGTGTCATAAGTACCGTATATACATCTACATGTACCTATTTAGTAAAAAGTTGTAAATTTGATATTACAAACAGACACTTCAACTTTATATCATTATACAGATTACAAATCTGCAGGTATTTTATGACACAAAAAAGCAACGTTTTACCTCAAATAAAAATCAATTTTCGTTATTATTTTTAAACATAAACCACAATGCAAGACAAATAAAAGTAATTAAAATTGTGAAAAAATCAATAGCAAAAAAAAAACAGTAGAAAGTCAAAGCTAATAATAGAACATTCTGGTGTGTAAAAGTAATTATCAGAAAACTTTATGTAAGAATAAAAAATTTGATCAAAACTGGTACTTTGTTTAAGATGGTAACCGGAGAATTTATTAATATTCCAACACCCATCAATTCGTATGGGAATTAACGTCAATAGATCTCTCGGTGAACGGTACTGGCATTTACCATTGTCGTACTAAGCGCGTGGGTTGGCAATTCACTGTTAAATCAAGATCTATTTATATCAATTTTATATCAACATTATTAAAAATTGATCTTTTATTTCATTTACTTAGAAAATATATGACGTTAATTTTGCAAATTATAGTTTTGATTAATCCGCTATCACATTTCTTTTGAACACTAATTAAATATTTTTCCATTTAAATCACTTCCATATACATACATACACTAACTAATAGTTAACATACAAAATTATAGCCATCATTATTATTTATCTGTACTATTCACATCCAAGTCTAACAGAACCAAGACAAGAAAAATGTATGAAATGTACATTCACATGTATCACTAGCTGGTGCCCGCGGCTCCAACCGCGTTTGGCTCCAACCGTTTTTAATAGCGGAAAAAATGTACATAAGAGTACATTGGAAAAAACAGAAAGGTTGATGGAATCCAAAAAATAAATAGCCTCTACAAAAAATTCCGCGTCGTTTACCCTGTTTCCTCCCTAAATAACCAATTCTTCAAATTTGTTGCCGACCGCATTTCTTCTTAAGCCATATTATTTTTAAATATGTTCAAAATGTCCGCGCTGACGTACACCTAATGTAGTCGTGTATACATAGAACAATCTCTTCGTAAGCATATCAACAATATGGTATAATGGATACATATACAAATAGTGTTTATAGTGTTGGCATTACTCCGAATTTATAAAACAGTCGAAATACTATATGTATACGAGTGGTCCGGCCAAGAGAAGGCCCGGTCGTAGCGATACAAACGTCTCAGTTGGATAATAAAACCTCCTTGTATACTTCTTCGGAGTGCGTCATTCGTCGGTCTCTGTTTTACGCAGTTTTTACCTCTTGTTATTCAATTGCCTCGTTGAAAAACTTAACGTTTTATATGTGTGTTGTTTATTCAGAACCTTTTAGAAACAAATAATATATGTGTATAGTTGAAAATTCATATTATAAGAGTATTCATTGTAATATTGAAAGCTTTTAATTTTATTCACACTAATGAAATCTGATTTTTGAAATGAATGTTCTTCGGCGCCGTTGAGCGATTATCGGTAGGGAAGATCTTACAGATTTGCGTTACCAATGGTATGAGGTCAGCCGTCAACAAGCTACAGTATGTCAAGTATAAGAAGGCGTTTAAGAACTGGCGCTCGGAGATAAACAATTAAATTTATAGTTACACTTCATACGAAAAATATGATTAGATTATAAATAAACTATATAAAAATGTACATAATTATTTTTCGGAACACCAGTTGATATTATTAGATAGAAACTAGACAAATTTTATTTGTTAACTGTAAGGTTATGTAAAAAAATTCATTTAACAAGTTATGAAATTTAACCAATAAAAAACGTTTTTTTTTTTTCCAATGTTTCGAGTTTTCACTTCGTGTGGATAATCGTTACGGCTGCCTAGTTTTTTTTTTTTTCAGTTAAGAAACAGAAGCAAAATATTATTTATTTCATCTGTTTTAATTTAGCGTAAAAAAAATTACATTTTTTATCACACCAGGAAAACATTCGTACTTACTACCAACCGACTTGACTTCCGACTGTTAATGTCGATCGATAATAAACACGGATGTGGTTTCTGGTTACGGTATCGTTGAATATAGAAAAAACAACAACATCACAATACAGGAATACATGAGAATTTTTTTCTCAGTTCACGTTCATGCCTTGAAAACAACATTTTCCCATTGGAGTGAAGATGTAAAGAATACCGAATCGAAATGATAGTCATTAGACGTGACCATCGACTCGTGGAATCACTGGAGCGAGACATAGCTTAGGTTGCAAGGGTATCGCGACACGGTAACTTTCACGGTATGACGTAGCAGGCAGTTTACTAAAAGCAAGAAACCATGATAGGCAGTTTTCGTATAATGCCCATCTGGGTAACTACCAACCTTAAGTTTAAAAACCTGTCGCCAAGCACCAGTAGCCGGCAGCATCACTTTGAAAAAAACATTTGGACATCTAAGCTATCATTGCATCAGATGAGAAAAGCGCTAAGTTGTATACAGTATTTAAAAAAACAACTAGGATTTAATTATGCTGAAATGGGTAGAAAAATAGTTTACCGACAATACATTTTTTTTAATTTAATTTATTGCGTCATTTTCATTTATTATAACTAATAAAAAACGTTACCTTCCTGAAAAATATCTAACTATACGTTTTTATTATGTATTATATACAATTTATGTATACGTGTTAATAACTTCATAAACGATTTATTATATTAATTCTGTAAATATCCGTATAACTGTAATTTATTGTCTGACCTTATTTAAAAACATCATATTATGGTGCAAATGACATGTATTTGGACGTATAAATGTGTGCCATAACAACACAGAATATTACATTGCCTACTTAAGTTTACATTAAAGACCGAAATTGCATTAATACATGTATTTATAATATTCAAAAAGATAAGAGCTGGAAAACCGAATCATGTTGTTAATTGTCATAATCATTACGATAAAATAAAATAATTCTAAGCAATCACTTGAAAGTTGTTACTTCTTAATTTTTACATTTCCATATTATAGAAAATTGTAAACACAAATTTATTCACGCTTATTTTAGTACACTGCCACGTTGGCGGAGTTGTATTGCGGTACGACTGTAGTTCTGAGGTCTCGGGTTCGATCCCGAGGTCAAGTGAAATTGGGATTTTCTACTCAGTATCATCCCGGAGTCTGGAAACTGTCACATCTGGGACGGAACTAAACTCGGCGAAATGTGGGTGCTGTAGTTCGCTATTTCACCTCTGCCTAACCCTTCGGGGATAACAGGCGTGAGCTTATGTTATTTTATAGAATAGTATACAAAATTTCTAGATAGTCCTTATTTGTAAATAACAACGTAATCCTCTAAAAGTAGACCAGTACAAGTGGGTGGTTGTTTTAATTAATGAACACTTATTTGTTACTTTATTTATTTTAAATTGTTTTTTTATTAATCGACTTCAAAAAGGTTTTCAATTTTTCTGTTTTTTCTTTGTTACACGATTTCTACGTCAACTGTGGACCGATATCTATTTTTAATTCGAAGGAGATACACCCATTGTTACCAAGTCAGGATCAGATCACATCAACGGATCACAGGGAAAACACGAATATTATAGACATTTACACGTATTTCATATATATTCTTCCAAAGTTATTCAAGTATTCCCGTATATTATTCACCATCTTATTTTGGTTATCGGATGATATTGTACCTTCCGTTCAACATTTTTTTGTGAAATAAATAAAAAACTGACTCCAAAGCTTTACCTAAAAGTGCATAATTGCATACCTAAACAAAAGTAAAAACAAAATTGGATTCCTTCTAAAAAAATTAAAATGTATTACGCCAATGAAAAATATTTGAAACGCGAGCGTAGCCGAGGTTACACAGCTAGTCTTATTTAAAATTAGCTCTATTCATGTGTAATTGCATGTTCCTGAAACGACGATTTCCAAAAAAATCACAGTTTCTACATTAAACTAAAGATACCCTATGATTTCTCATACATAATATTCATCCCCTTCTGTACCTACTTTCCAAAATTATAGAAATGTGTACCGTTATTAATTCTAAAGTTCTCCCTAGTGGTTATTGTCATATTTTTTTTAATTATCGTTATATTTTATTTATTTATTCAAACACCAAAAAGGAGTACAATATGTTATTACTGTAAGCCACACTGTTATTTAAAAAAAAACGTTAAATGCAACGTTGATTACAGCTGAATACGTATGTATATGCTCATGTTTTTGAGCAAAATTATTTGTTTGAGCATAATAAGCAAAAGATATTGTGAAATTTTAATCGTATTAATCAATTACACGTCTCTAATAAAATGATAGACCTAGTTTTCAGAGCTCGCCGAGGCGACACGTGAGTCGAAACGAACCAGTGTTGTGAAAGTGCGCTAGCGATGTAACGAACAATGTTGGCAACGCATATCAAAGTTTGGCAGGCGCCAGTGACTTTCGAAACGGCCCACATATTCTGAGCAGTCGGTTGTTACACCGGTATTAAATTGCGAGTATAGTGGTTAAAGATATCTCTCCCAACTGAAGATAGATAATCCATTACCAGACCAAATATTTAACAACTGCTAACCCTGGCAAAACTTATTAGTTTTCCTCTTTAATCCCTTTATAAATCTTCCACAAATGCGCAGCTATTGTTACTGTCTCAAAAGGCTGTCAACTGATAATTTATTCCCCAACTGGGGAGGCTCTTGACGCCGCTGTCAGCGCGATACAGTGAAACTGAACATGCATTGAGCATTACACGCATAACACTGCACGCACACTCCTGCACATACCACATAAGTACATGTGGTCCTGTCTGGCCTAGCCAGGCCGATACTGCTTTGGTAACCCTTCTGGTAATTACCTTTTTACGACTGAGTGCCTCAGCACTCGCCCTCAAAATCACGGTGAAGCTGTAAAGGCACTTCGGATTAACAGCGTTAGCTAGTTAGAAAACAAAACTGATAATTTACAATTGTAATAGATATGAAATTAATTGATTTTTCATTGAGCTATGTGCACAAAGTTCGGATACAATTTAATCGAATGTCGAATAAAATAAAATATTCCCTTATTATGAGTTACTTATCGCAGCCTCCACTATTTCCATGTTACTATTATTTCGTATAATCTTTCATAAGGATGTCTAACTATATTATTAATATTATTTTTTAATTAACTGTCCGATATTTATTATAATTGAACATTTAGTAAGTTTTACTTTGAAAACTCTAGTCTTATTTGTTGGAAACATTATAATATACTAGATAAAAACTATTAATATTTTTTTATTTAGTTTGAAGTAATTTATAAATATCTGTGGCATTATAAATGTCTTTTTCTTCCTTTTCAATAAAACCCTTAATACGATCGAGCATTACAGGTCTTTTTTGTTATAACAATGTTTAACATTTTTTTTTCGCAATTTTTTAACACACTTTTTAAACTGTGTCTTTTGTGTTATGCGTCTGATAATAGTTTGATGACAATTGACAATGAAAAAGATATTGATTTGTTGTTGATATAAGTATTTATTTTTTATTTATTTTTATGCAACACTTGAAAACATTTATTTGAACAGCCTGCGTTGTTGTTCCCAGGATTCGTTGCTTCGTTTAGTTTCTTATTATTCGAAAATGTTCCAGAATAAGATAGGATAGGAAGAGATCACACAACACTGTTTGTTTATAGTTTTGTGAAATAAATAATTCAAGTATTTTTTATCTATACGAACTTTAATTCTGAAGTTTGTATATTTTTAATAGATTTTTATTTTAGCAGTTAGTATTATTTAATCTAACATTGAAAATATGTTTATTTGTCTGTTTGTGCGTATATCCGGATTTAACGCAAAAACTGCTTAACCGGTTTTGATCACACTATATATACAGAGGAAGTATATTTCAAGAAGAAATTAAAAAAAAAACATTTTTTCGAATTCGTAAAAAAGTAATTGAAACAAAAATAATCTCGAAACCCGGTCGGTTGATATTGATAAAGTTTTGTTTGCATAAAGTATGTGTTAAGTATTTTAGATTACAAATTATGAATATAATTTTTCAATATGAAAACTCAAAAAGGGCTAGAGATAGATTTAAAAAAAATTTGATGTACGGAAAGAATGTATCTTTCGGTAAGTGATAGAGTACAAAAAACAAAACAAAATCAGTTAATCCCACATTTAATCAATGTAATACATGTAGAGAAAGTCGCGGGCGCTCGCTAGTATATTAAAGAAAATATACAAACGACGCATTCTTATACCTCAGGTATTTATTTTATAATTATTTTTCTTATTTCTCAAGTACGTTATAGCCTCTGCCTATATTGTATTTTCCCTGAAGATAAAATATAATGGAGTTGGAATAATGTTATTTACATGACATACAGAGTGTTATATTTAAACATCACTCATGCAATAAATTGAACGGCTATATGCGAGGAGGTCATGTAATTTTGACCGGACTTAATGAGAATGTTAAATACAACCTTGATGTATATATTTAAGATCTTAGTTTTAGGCATAAAAAAAGACGAGCGTGGAACAATAAATGTAAACGACCTCTAAGAAGATTCAAGTATGTATTAAAAATTCGCTATTAAATCATACAGTAGAACGTTCTCTAATGTTTAGTTATTTTAAACATAGATTGTATTGATAAAGATGTACGTACATCTTTGTATGTCATGCAATGTTAAGACATATAAATAATCCTCACACAACAAGTTATAGTGTATTTCTGTGTAATAAATGAAATCATAATAATATTCCTCTACAAATAATATATTTTTCTATATTTAGAAAAATAAATTTATTTACACAATCGATCTTGTTCGATGACGTTTTGAAGTAGGTTAACAACTTAAAATAAAATATAATAAACAAAAGCAATATTAATCAAAAATGGTGGATATAGTATATGCAGGATAACATAAAAGTACCTATTACTCGATGTTAATATTCCAGTCATATTGCTAAACAATAGAAATTTAGCGTGAAATATAGATGCGTTTTAAATGTAAAGGTTCAATTTATACTCTTCAAGCAATTAGCAATGTAACTATTATAAATCTATTATAGTAATTAAATTATGCAATTTTAATACGGAAAATAACCTATTTTTGATATAATACGCACGAAAATTTTCATATATGCAAAGTTTTCTTTGATCCGCAGTAATAATGCAGGCAGGTAAATTAAACACATTACACTTATTTAATTATGTAAATCACGTTATATTTACTAAAAAAAAAAAAATCGATTCAAACAGGTACGTAAATCAAGTTTTAGTGTTATTTGAATGGTTAAAATATAAATATATATTTGTAGGTAGCAAAGAGTAGAAAAGGCATTTATAAACAACTAAAAGCCGGTGCCATGTGTAATTACGGACTCGTGGCGCTGCGCCACCGTTGCGAGATTGCCTACCAATTGAGTTATACAGAAATTGGAGGGAAACGTGTCCAGACTTACAGGAAATGGCGGGATTATACGTACGTATGCGTGATATAAAATTATAATGTATAGAACGATAAAGGAACATATTGCTAACCAAAAATATATTTCATTACCAGAGCACTCATTCATATATTAATAACATTTAGATAAATATATATACATAGTTCTTACATGGTTAAAGTTGAAAATCTAAGAGACGACGGCAAATATTGTTTATGAATGAAGGTAACTTCAAACGTTCCCATTGTAATATGAATTTTTGTTCACGAGTAAATATGCAAAGTTATTTACAAAATAAAACCGAATAATATGGATGTATATAAATCCCGTGAATTTAGTGCATTTTTCATACGTGAAACTGAATTCAGTAAAATGATATGAATCATCAGTTCCCACCCAAATCTATGTTACATTAATATAATTTGACTTATTATAATATCGAAGATAGAAGTTACAAGTGCCTAATTTAAAACCAATGACGTATGAAATAAAATACTGATTTCTCAACACAATTACGTTTCATTGCAGATCCCATAAAATATTCCTAAAATAAATAAAAGGCCGGGTATGCGCGCAAGACTAACATGCAGATGACAGCCGAAGGCCGCTTCAAATAGTACGTTCGCAACATTGAGAAAGTTTAAATTTCTATATGCACAATGTAATCACGTTCCACACAATCTAAAATATGGAATGCTCTAAAAGTATCATCAACGACCATGTAAATAAAATAAATTTACTTGTAAAAATACACAAATGGCGAAGATAAATTTATAAGGAACTTGCTGTGTGCCCGTGGCTGCGCCCCGTTACATATATTCTTCACTGAGTTTTAATTTTTTATACGGAACTGAAAAAAAATTTAGTACTAAGGTAAGGTAAAAATATTTTTCAATGAATTATAGCAGTTTGCCCCCGTAAAACTGCATTGAATCGGATTTTATTCAATTTTTTTATGAGTTTTTTTTTTTTTTTTACGCGGAACCCTAATTATTTTCGTAAATTAAAAGTACCCTCAGTTACCCGGAGGAACTTCAGCTATTTACCAAAAAAAGTCCGGTCAATATCGGTTCAGCCGTTATGGAGATTACCCATTACAAACAGACAGATAGACAAAAACTTTAAAAATTGTTTTTTTGGTATAGGTATCGTGTATATATGTACATTCATATCTATTTAATAAAAGAAAATAATTTTGACATTACAAACAGACACTTTAATTTTATTTATTGGTATAGATGAACGCAAACACCTATGATAATAAAAAAAAAACCCCCGAAGTTTTTCTGCCTACGTGCTTATACTCAGAAAACATCAAACGAGGTAAACGCTCAAACTAATACTAAACAATCGTGTCACGTCATGTGTAATTATCATCCAACAATTTGTTTTAATGCTCTCAAGACCATACATTATCATTGATTAATAGGAATTAATTCTACAATCACATTTGTTAAGATTGGAATCATTGCATTATTGAGAAGTATCAACCTCAATTTTGCCATGATAAAGAGCAATTCATATCCAAACATACCAATTAACTAGAACTAAACATATGATATCAATTAATTTAAAATGTAATACGACTGAGTCTGTGCTAAATGTAAAATTTTTGCTGTAAACGCCGAAACACTTAAAATTTTATAGTGTTTACTCCATTCGTATCATCTGTGTAAATGTTTTTTGCTATATCGTCCATTTATTATTTAATCATTTACAAGAAAAACCATTTAAAAATACCATTACATTATCAATTACAATTAAATTCATAGTCATGACTAATGTTCTAACGTCTTTTTCAAAAATGTTTGTTTTCATACAAAACAGGATGAAAAAAAAATCAAATTATATCTGGAAATATTAAACTTATAAATCATAAGCGATGATGGCGCAGTGGGTAGTGCGGCCAGAATCCGCGTCATACGATGCGGGTTCGATCCCACCTAGCCACTCTAAAATCGGCCTGAACTTTCGGTGAAGAAAAACATCGTGAGGAAATCGTGAGGAATTATAAGTGGTGGTAGGTTGTAGGGCATTTTCTACTGATTTACGCCTGGGTAGCTACCACCCTCAAGTTTGAAAACCTGTCGCCAAATACTAACAGGTGTGTTCCGGAAGCATTACTTGAGAACCTGTACCTATGCTTAGTGTTTAGCATCCTGGAACACATCGTCACTTAAAAACAGGTGAGATTGTGGTCAAAACAGTGAGCGCATATCGTGTAAAAAAGATTCATAAATATGAAATTAATAAAAAAAAATAGCACACATTATTTATAATTATATGTATAGATAGATATAAATTAATTTATCACTAACCACACATCTTAAACACGAAAGACGTAGTGTTGTTGTGTAATGGAAAATAAATACGATAATTATTAAAATTATTAATTTCAATAGAACATAAATCTAATATACTTAGTCAAAACTTTAACTATTCATTGCAACATCGAAACTCTACAATACCGAGTAAACTCATCGCAAGTTAAAAAATACAACACTATTCGTGACTTGCATGTCTTTGAACAATACTGTATTTGGACCGGTCAAACTTTGTTTATTTATGTCGGGCTAAACGACATCACAATTACGGTCATATGCGTAATTCTCTAATATCATGTTAATTAGTTAATTGGATGCAACATGATGCAATAACAATGCTGTTTATAAAAACAAATAATTATTAAAATAGCGTTTCTTCTTTTCCCTGTAAAGACGCTTCTTCGATCCAAGATCGAGACTAATTGTCCCGGAAAAAAATAATGAATTTCAAAGAAAACATATATATGTCAAACTAACAAGTACATTCTATAACATTTTTATTGTGTAGGATAAGAGCTGTTGTTTTTCATGTTTCATTTTTCTTTACGAATACACTACTTTTCTTTTGAATTATTTATATGAAAAATACGAAAAAAAATTAGACGTCTGAAATGCTTAATATAAAAATCTTATTATGTATTTCTGTGTGAATTAGTTAATTTTATAAACGTAATTATTTCAAGTAGTTTTCGATATGGTATCGAAAATCTAATATCTAGGATTTAGTAGCTTCTCAGTAGATAAAGAACATGACGACATCGTAAGAACCGTTTAGTACTTTGTTTCAAAGTTAACTATAGGTGAATCAATCTACTTATCAAAATCTACTTACAAATAATAAATACATTGTATTAAATTTTATTTCCAATCAGGTGTCGCTGATAACCTTCAAACTATAAACACAGTACGACACAGTGGGCAGAAAAGGTTAAGTCAAAAATTATCCACACTTCCTTATCGATGTAAAATTAATATAACTTTAGGCGTATTTAATTATATTTTTTAATTCATACATAATATATAAAACATATCCGTTTTTAATTTAAATTTTGATCAAGCGTATTAAAAAAAATGTAAAGGTTAGGAATGTGACCATTTAAGATTACAGTTTTGTAATTTTATCGCTTATGCCACAACAAATGTACTATCCAATAATAAATCAGTTATTCTAATAGAAAATAAATCATTCAAGAATCATTTGGTAATCAAATATTTTAATCTAACGTAACTACTGAAATGATCTCTATAGGGCGTCAAGTGCATTACCATTTATTAAAACTATTAATCTATCCATCCATTCAACCAAAAGATGTCCACTGCTGGACATAGGTCTCACCCAAAGACCCAGCACGGCAGGACTTGCGCCACATCGGGCTTCTTCCCCTTCGGGCTTCTTCCCCTTTCTCTGTGCCCGCCACTGAACTATCCAATTCTTCTTTTTATGGGGGGGCAGTTTTTTCTGCCCCCCCTGACTGGCTGACCTGCCTAGGTCATGCCTCCTACGGGAGGCGGGCGAAGAGGTGGGGTTGAGAAGTGCGTACACTCCCCCATCTCCGCTGGGCCATTGCACGACGAGGCCCGGTGGGTTCGCGCTGCAGGGGGCGACGCGGTGCTTGCGAAAGCCACCCCGTGTCGCCCCCATCCCAAATGCAGCGGACGGCCCCGGGGGGTTTTAGTGGGTATTTCTGGGCGCTTCACGCCCGGGTGAGTCCCACACTGCATGGAGCTCGTCACTCCGTGCCCCTTATCTATTGTATTGGGGGACTTTGATCCCCTAAATACAATAGATAAGGGTAGTGCGCGTAAATGCATTTCCCCCCGTCAAAAAAAAAAAAAAAAGGACTTGCGCCACACGCATCCAGCGGATTCCCAAGACATTCACCAGGTCTTCGGTAAATTATTAATATTAAAAGAGAATTATAACGAAAAGTAGCCTCGAAATGGTGGTTTAATTTTTCGAAAATAATTTTATAAGTATTTACACTTAAAATATATGTCCAAAGTTACGTTAGTTTACCAAAACAGATATAGGAATGTACGTTCATAGAAACTATAATACATAGTCCAAAGGAAATAATTTTTACCAGTGATTTACAATCATTTCTTGATAATCACTTGTGTATTACGCAAAAGAATTGATAAAATATTTATTAGGAAATACGCAATTAATAAAATCTCAATGTTAATAAACAAATACATTTCATGAGAAAATAAAGTCAGTTTCTTGGTAAATTAATGTTCAAGTTAACAAAGTACTTTGCCCAACACAACTGAAACGTGAATTATTTCTGAAAAGCAAAATTTCACAACAGTATAGAAAACGGTAAAAAGTTATGAAACTTGACTTAGAACAACTTGATAAAAATAAACCGAAATTAGGAATTTCTTAAATTATTTTTCTCTTGGTTTGTAGTATAATTTTATGTCTACATAAATACAATTATAAAATCCAAGAGTAATTTATACTAAATGTAACTTGGGTTACTTTTATTATAAAAAATAATTAGGGTTTAGCGTAGATAGAATAAAACTCATGGTTGTGAATAAAATCCGATTCAATGCACAATTTTACTCGTAGGTGTTTAAATTTACGAGAAATATCTTTGCTTTGTTACTATCAAAAGCAATTTTGGGCCAAAAATAGTGACCAATGATTTTTTTTAAAAACACAGTGAAAGATTGTGCGGAATGGAAAATATGTACGCGGACGGAGCCGGCGGGCACACAGCTAGTATAAAATAAAATCAATACTAAAACTGAATTATAACCACACAAACAACCGTCATACTCAAAATATATATACATAAAAAAAGAAAGTCAAAGCCACGCTCTGTAGGGACGTACATGACAGAAAACCAATAATTTGCTATCAACCATATAATCAATCCAATTTATATTCGAAGCTATAAAAATTGATTGTAATGGTGTTTTGATTTGCAAAGTACGGTGTTATTTTGATAGCGTTCACTTTAATATTATGTTGCTGGTAGCCATGAATATTTATTAAATGTTTGGGTGAACGCAATTTTAATAATTCATACGTATATCAAGACCAAATAAATAAATCAATGCTCGATACAAAATATTTATGTACTGGGGGCCGTTCAATTATTACGTACGCAAAATTTTTGATATTTCCCCCCATGTTAGCAAGAGTAAATAAAGCTTTAACCCCCCACCTAATCAGGGTTACGCAAGCATTAGTATAATTAAAAAAAGAAATTATCAGATCCCTCCTCTACACCGGCAACATTGATGACAAAATAAAAAAAGCATAGACCATCATGTTTAGTTGAACGGTATCAATAAACTATAACCCAGAGTTTACGCTAGATTCTCAACGTGGGCGATAACGCCACCTTGCGGACGTTTGAGACTTTCGCCAGTAGAAGACCCAGAGAAAATTAGAGGGCATTGAGATAGCGCAGAGGGGGCGTGGGCAGATGAAATAATATAGTCTAAAAAAGGCAAGAAAAAAAAAGATGAGAGACAAAGACAACTAGAGGACAAATTCAAATAAACAGAGATGTTTACAAGGCAGTCGTTCAGTCCAGTCAATCGTTCTCAAATAATACTTTAAGGATTGATGGTAATGTTAAAGACAAAACATCTACGAATTTAGTATGAAAACAATTGTTGAACTGTTTTCAACGACACTAATACGGCTTGTTAGATATCAAATCATGTTGTATAAGTCAACAATCAGCAATAAGCAACACACTTGATTTAAAAATGACACAAATATTTAAATTCAACATACTATTAGAAAATGACAACACAGTACTACTTCAATAACCATTTAACAAGGTATTAAACGTTTATTTTTATGTAACTGGAGTTAATGGACACTTATTGTAATTATATAATTAATTTAATTTAAAAAGATTTAAAGTTCATAAAGGCAAACCACTTTCACGAAAATGATGTAATTCCGTGAATAAATGTAACTTGACATCTTCAAATATATTTCAATGATTAAATAAAACAGCAATTATAAAAATGATACATTCAACTGATTTGTATATAAAATAATTATATTAATTTCTTACATCAAACAACGGTATATAGATATAATCATATATGTGCCTAGGCTATTTAGATTATTATTTCACGAAATATGTTCTTGTGTCGTAACAATTCAGGAATGAACAATAGTTCTATTGAGTTATCGACACCATCAATCTCACAATTTCCATTTTAGTGTATATCGTGCCGATCTAAAACGGTTCTTTCTCTTTTTATAATGTTGTTACAAAGAAATAATAGGTGTAATGGAGCAGAATATTTACAATGAAAAACAGTGCGCAATATTCTAGACCAGTGGTAGGCAAACTTATTTAGTGGCGGGCCACAAAGTTTAAGAAATTCTAGAGGAGGGCCAGAATTATAGAAAAAATGCATTTTGTGTTAAAGCTTTTAATCAGCCAGATCAGTATTACGCATCACATGAACTACGCGGCTAGTTTAGCTTCACCTATAGTTTATGCATCTATTATTCTACTAAGTAGAAACTACTTTTTCTTCTCGACCTCCAAAACGTAATTATAACGGGCCATATACTACCCATGTCGATGGACCCTCGGCGGGCCGGATTAAATACTTTCGCGGGCCGGAGTTGGCCCGCGGGCCGTACTTTGCCCATCACTGTTCTAGACAGTTGACCAGATCATATATACACTGAATTTTACAATACTTGAAATGAACGAATAAGTAAGCCTGTTCATATACAATGCAAACTTCATTCAAGTCCTTACCTAGTAGAAAACCTAAAGATTACGCCCAGTTCTATTTCAAGATTTTTAATACATTTTGAACTTAATATAGCCAAAGCGTATCTTTTTTTTAATTGAAGCTTATAGGTTCGAGTTACCTATGATATCAGCCTTCAGCGCCATGCTAGTCTGTTAAATATAAAAAAGCGTTTATAAGTGGACGCTTTTTTGTTCTCATAATCTAAAATATATTCCCATAAATCCGGAACGATTACTACTACATTATACCGTTGGTTGTCTAAATGAGTATGTCTAAATGAGTCCATGAGTAATTAAACACCTAATTGTAGTTCCTGTATTATTTCATTTTTTTTTTACATTTTTCAAAGTTTTCACTTCTATTGGCAGTCCCGATGGTTGCCTAGTTTTTTTTGTTAACACCGTGACCTAATCACCTTTTAATTAACGTTAAAATTACGCATTATTTTCAACATGCTTTGAAAGTTAAAATTTAAGACAGCATACAATAAAACAAACTCTGTTATATATGGTATGAAAGTTGTGTTACTTGTCAATCGAAAATCGACCGTATTTTTATTTTGTATAACCTACGTTTCTAAGCAGGAAATTTCATATACATTGTTGGATAGTCTAAAGGTGTATTACAATTATATTTAAATTAACTCACATATGTTTTAATAATGCCTTCCCACTTTTTTGTCACATTTTTGTGATACACGAATAACACTTAGAGAAAATGCTTCGAGAAGTAAAGGAAACTGCGTACCTCGGTCCCGAACGACGCAGAACTAATTCTGTTCACCGACCGGAGAGAACCCACAGGTGCTGAATTAATTCGCGCCTGTGTAACTCGCAACGTGACAACTAACGCAATACTTTCGTTTTATATTTCACAAGACTTTGAAGAGTTTAAAAAGTATGAAAGAAATAAAAATACGACATGTCCTTCAACTGGATTCCAAAAAGCCTACACCGTAATTGAAATCTTCCTAATATAAAATTAGCATGATTAAAATAAACGAATGACATTAATCGAAAACAGTATCTAAAACTCCACTATTAAATAAAAGATGCAAAAATTTTTAGAGACAAGTAAAATATAATTTACATAAATTTAAAAGTTTTAAGCAAATGTAAATATGAAACGTAAACTCGCCTAAAATATGAAATCAATCAAACCGCATACATTAACCACATGAAACACATCAAGTACCAACGGAACGTTATCAACATACGAGGGTAACGATAACAGACCCCACCAATCACTAAAGGCAGCTGTGTAACTTTGAAACCACTCAAACGTTCCTCCTGCCTACAACTAACATGAAAATAGTAAACGAAAATAAAACCTTTCTAAGCAATTTGAAAAACGAACGTTACATGTGCAACAAATCATTTTCTTTTTTGTGACTTTTCTGTGGACCAGAAGAGCAGATCTTCAGCGGTTTTTGTAGAGTGTGGTTGGGAAGCAGCCGGAAAATTATAACCAGCATGTCATCATAATGGTACAAACCTCAGCTTGTTGGGCTATTCGGAATTCGTCCCAGCTATCCGTTATGCGAAAAAAAAACACACACAATGCATGGCATGTTGTGTCATTGTATCACGCTACAAGCGGTTGCGAAATCTTTTCCAATGGGAAAATTTATTTTCGTCCTTCGATATGCGTACAAGTTAAAACAACTGATACAATTATTTATAAAAAAAATATTGTATAAACTTGAAACAAACAACGTGAACAAATCACATAATTAAAAGACACGTCATTAATAATATTTGTTACGACAATAATATACGTCCCTCAATACCAAAGAACGACATAGTGTTATATTTAGATTATATGATAGCTCAATCCATATCAAATAAAACTATAATAATAACACGAGTGTCACAATAGTACAATAGTACTACAATAGTAATAGACAAACCGGTAATTACCCGAAGATCTAAGATTCAGTCGGTTGTGCAGGAAGGAATCATAAACGTATCATCAATACGCCGACAACACTTCCGTCTAATGATTCATTATATAACAGGTACAAGATTTTAACATCACTGTAGCTATAGACGAAGGAATTACATCAGTATCAGCGAGTGGCAGATGTAAAAAAAAAAACATGAACGCACTGATCCGAAACTGATTTCGCATCACAGATTTTATTCGTTGCGGTCCGTGCTTCTTAAACGCCAAGTTGATCGCGTTTATCGTACCTATTTACCGAGAATTTCTGTAAAATAAAACTTCTATCGGCTCAAAAAATAAACAATTTCCAAACAACTTAAAAAAAAAAAACAATACTACATTTCCAAGGAAATATTGGAGTATTTAATTTGTAGCTAAATGATTCTCAGAGTTTGATATTGGTAAGTTAATTCTGAGAACATTTATACTGATTCAATATTATAAGTAGTTAAAGCTACCGACGTCACCTTCGACGCTTTATGAACTATTAAACTTCATAAACTTGATTACATAATAACATAAAATCATTTCATTACACGTGATAGAAATAATCAGATTTTGTCGATAGGTTTCTATATAAGATTAACCATTGACAAGTTTTAAGTTAATATCAATCTATCTGTACTATTGTATAATGAGGTATAATTAATTTCTTCTTTGTTATGTATCAACTCAAAAACTATTTAACCGATTTTAACAATTATTTCACTTATAAAAAGCTTCATAATCATTGTAAGATAAGTTTTTTTTAAATTAGTGATTTGCGTGCTAAGCTGGGCGCCGAGTCGTTGATCTCTTATATAAAGTCAAAGTTAACAATATTTGAAAGTAGTAAAAGAATTACTTATTATCTCAATGGTTAAATTAATTTAGCACGCGTGTTGACCGCCCGCCGCCCACATACATCCCACGGGCTGTCACGAGTCCATCTATTTTGATTAATTAATAACCTCCGACAAAATACCACACGACAAACGTTGGGCAACATTGTGTTTCGAAAGACAACCAGTAATATACAATTTCCATTGAACATTTTTAATAGTATTATCTTGCTGGGAATTAACTATGTTTCATGAATATATGAAAGTCACCAAAAGATGTTTTGATAAAAATAAATAAAATGTTCTTGTATCGGTTTTCATTCAGTTCGTTGCGAAAAGTGTAGTATGTGAGTAACGTTAGTGAATTATAAACAATAATGAAGTATTATATTAATGACTATCTGATATTTAAAAAGTAAAACTAGAAAATATTCGTAACTCATATTCAAATATTACGTTTTAGACTTGTCAGCAATGGTAAGCAAAGTACTCAATGGTGACCGTAAGTTTTAGCATAATATATGCAAACTCTGCTTGAGTAATTAAAAGTAAATAAATAAACATTCCTTACGTCATCATCATTCATTATCCCTCGGTCCCACAAAAATAAACAAAACAGACTCTACCAAACCCTTTGGTGCTTGAGTAATTCTTGAACAATCTCATATATCTATTGCACAGATAACCTTTTTAGTATTGCGATCAACACAAAACAAAAAAAACGTTACGACCACTTCACTGAAATACATTAAATTGACGTTCATCGAAGATTCACATCGACCTTAATAGGTCCGCTATTTATGCAAAAAAGCTTTCATTAGTCTATAGCGATTTAAAAAAAATATATAGAAATCGTTTATTATAACTTAAAATTATATTTGACCATGAGGCGGGTTGTTAATTTCACATTGACTAGGGCAAGCGAATGCACATAAAAACATCTATGGCAAATATCTAAGCAAAGATAAAATAGTTCAGTACAATTTCTTTTTCTTGTATTTAGTAGCTGAAGTACATGTAACCGAAGACGAACATTAATCAATAAAAAAACTAGTATTTTTACTCAATTTTCAATATTTATTATATGGGTATGGGTAACGACCACTAGGTAAAGATACTATAAATACCTAGTTATTATGTACTTTTGTTTTATTATATACTCACACAAAGTAATAGTAACTTGTTTTTAAGGATATTTCGTATGCGAATTTAATTTTTTCGAATACGCTACGGACCCCTGTATTTCTGAACGTAAAACTCATATAGAGAAAAATAATGTTATAATTATGGGGTACTTTTTTAAATATTTTTAATAGTACGTAGTAAAAAAACCAAAGTGTTTAATTCAAAATAAAAGTTTAGTATTTTCTGTACTCTATTATTACGATAACCGAAAATATTCGCTGCAAAAATAAACTCAATTAATTTGGACCCAAGCGAACAAAAGAGTAATTATATACACTCCCTAGCCGCTTTCCAAAATATTAGCTATAGGGGTTTTGGTAATTTATCAATAGCGGTAGACGAAGCCAAACGAAAGCCGAAACTAAATTGAACTCATTACAGTAGTAATCAAGAAATATTAATTAGAACCGATTTTCTAACTAATTAGAGTCGATACAGGTACGCCGCCATCTACATGTTATGGGTATAAATTCTTAATTCTTCCTTATAGATTTAAACATAATCTCGCATGAAATTAAGTGTCGACGTGGTCCGAAACACGCTAGGCCTAGAAGAGGAAATGGTTCTCAAGTGACGCACCCGGAACATCTATACGTATCTACTTAGTAACAAATTTTCAAATATAATAGTGGTAGATGGTCCTTTAGAAAAAACCCTGCCATCATGCTATTATTTCATAACGATGGTTTCCTTAAGCGTAATCTCGTAGGGCATTTTCTAAAAATGTCCGCCTTTCCAGCTAACGCCTATAAGTTTAGAAACCTGTCTCCAAATACCAATAGGTGTGTTCCTGCAGTATCACTTAAAAACCAGTACCAGGAGGAGTTTGCTTACCATCCTGGACCACATTGTCACTTAACATCAGGTGAGATTGTGGTCAAAGCACTGAGCCTGTGTATAAAATAGAATAGGTGAATTTTCGTACCATGTCCCCATTCGCGCAGTATCCGATCAGACCAATACCAACTAAAACATCATCACTCCAAAAACATAAAAAAACAACTTTAGTTACGGGCAACTTTAGTAATAAGAGATTAGAATATTTTAAATCCAATACTAAAATTAAATTAAATTATCATAGTTTTTCAAGTTGGACTTAACGAGTGCAGTGAGTGCATGAAATCACAGTATTATAGTTCATTAATAACATGGATTAATTGCTATTTGCATTTTATATAAATACTAGCTGTGTGCCTGCGGCTGCGCCCGCGTTTCATATATTATTCACTGCATTTTTTTTATATGGAACCCTAATTTTTGCTTAGTACTAAGATAAAATAAAAATATTTCTCATAAATTCAAGCACTCGCCCATAAAATCGGATTTTATTCAATTTTTTATAAGTTTTTTTTTTTTTACGCGGAACCCTGATTATTTTCGAAAATTAAAAGAACCCTAAGTCACCCGAAGTAAATTCAGCTATCTACCAAAAAAAGTCCCTTCTAAATCCGTCCAGTCGTTCCGGAGATTACCCGGAACAAACAAGACAAGACAAGACCGATAGACACAAAAATGTTAAAAATTACATTTTTGGTGTAGGTATCGTGTATATATTCAAATCTATTTAGTAATTTTAAATATTAGTATTATAGACTATTAATAAATCTACACTATAGAATAAGAATATTATTATTGAACATTTTCTTGGTTAAGAATCAGGCACTACACAAACTCGAAATTGAAAAAAAATCTACGTATATGTAAAAATATTGAACACAGTACTCAAATACGATAAATAATTTATAAAAAACTAAAACAAACTAAAATAACTTATATAACGTTACCCAAAGTATCGGTTGTTTACCGATTCAATGAAGTTATTAATTATCGCTGCCCGATATCGAACTTCCGTTATTGATATTGAACTTCTCCCCTTTTCCCTTCATCCTTGTTAATTATAATCACTTCAAAATTCATTCGTATTACAGTTTATGCGAGAAACAGATCAGTAGGAGATAATAATCCGAACAATAATGATACTAAAGAAAGACAGAAAAAGAACTGGCTCGTAATTGTATTAATTTTATAATGTTATTATAATTGTATAATTATCGACGTTATTTAAATTTACCAAAACAAATATCACTTTAAATGTTAACGTTACTATACTACTTACATACATAAATACATAGTATCACGCCTTTCCCCCGTGGGGGTAGGCAGACACTATACATCCTGCCACTTCGTACGACCTTGACACACCTCTTTTGCTTCCTCTACTTTCATGAGCGCTTTTATCCATGCTCGCCAGGTATGGGTACGTCTCACCTGACGTACATTTAAGACGTTTTCGACTTGGACAGATTACCTCCACCTCACCTTCATCCATTCTCTCCACGTGCCCGAACCAACTAAGCATACCTTTCTCTATCTGGTACCTACATACTCTACCACACCACAGCTTTCTCTTATCACACTATTCCTGACTTTGTCAATCATCATCAATCCAGCTACACTTCTCAGACTTCTACGATATACGATATTTTTATATAGCTACAGTTAAAGGTTGAAAAGCTTTTAAAAAACTAACCAGTTTAAAAAAACCGGTATTATTTGTAAGAAGAGCACACGCTTGTTATTCCTACTACAAATTCATTGTTTTTCACTTCAGGTGTTTCTATGTATACATAAATAGACTATCTTAAAAAAACAGTTTACCCCGATAGTCATATTTAATAAACCTTCATTACCTACATTCAATAATCTTAATAATACCAATTATTATGTTTTGCGTTAATACCAATTAATTATTTAGTACGTGCAATATTGCCAAGTGATTGCCGCCCTTACTACTATTATTATAAAGATTACTTTATAATTAGCAAATATATAAGTATGTACACTAAATATATCAACTACATTATATACCTACATTATGCATTTGTATCCTTAATTTGTTTACTGTATCTTAACTAATTGGTTCCTTTTGTGAAGGCATTGCAAAAATTAATTAAAATGGATTGTGTACTGCAAATAATAAGAAAATTAACACTTGCAGACCATTTTATAAGAAATAATTTGAACTATTTTTTATATGATAAACTTTATAAATTTTAGTTAGGCTATTAGTACGTAAGTAAAAATGAAATTATCTCTGATTACGAAAAAAAAATGTATTGTGTTAATAGGTTCACTGGTTCATACATTTTAAGTCTATTAACAGACACAGAGATACGTTAGCTCCTAAAAATGGCACGAACTATAATACCCTTCTCTTAAATTCAATTGATATTTAATATCATACAATGAGAATCTTAGCAGTTAGTGAGAAGCTTTATAGACATTTCAAGGTGATATCAAAGCGTAAAAAACTAAAATTAAGATCAAAATATTCTGTTACAAATATATTCACAGACTATTATAATAATTAAGACCATCATTTAAATTACAAATATTATTAACATTTTATCGCAATGTTTAAAAGCATCAATTAAAAGTGGCAATTAATAACTCAAATAGGACATAGAAAACATAGCATTGTTCGAGTGGGTGCTTAATAGAACAAAACGCAAACACAATGGCTGTAAGGATGTGGGAAGGAAAGGCAACACAAGAGCCGTTTGCGAAACAAAGCGTACGCCGTTAACGAGATCCGCAGTAAAAGAAGTGTGTTTGTTGGGTATATTGAAAACAAATGTATCTTTGATTTCGCAAACGTATAAAATTGTAACTGTATACCACTTAGAAAAAAAGATACATTCTGTACGAGATCGTGTTACGTGGCCATGAAAAAAATTATTTTCGATAAAACTTGATGATCATTGTACGGTATGTTCTATGAATAAAAACAAAATTAAGGGCGTTACTTAGTACGTATAATTATAAAAGGAAGCGTTTTTCTGTCCGTTAGTGTGTTGTTATAAATTTACTCTTTGACTAAGTCAAGGGTCTCAAAACTACGGCCCGTGAAGACTTCTAATCCGGACCGGCTGCACAATACATCAATCGCTTGCATACTACACAGATGGATATACCGACATTCCGTAGAATTTTCTCCACAGGTAGAAACTCATGCAAAAGTTCGTGACATTTTTGTGGCCCATAGTAATAGCAATGTCCTATTTAAAAAACCACATCCTTCGGTGAGAGTTATCAGCAAACATATGAGTCGTAAACATATTTTAAAAAATAAGTATTCAATTATAGATAGATCGATCTAAGATTAATTCACGGTAACAATCATAATTGTAATTCGTTTTACTTCATTTCATGTTCGTTTCGTTTTATGTATCATCAATCATGACATATTCCTTAAAATCCTTACATAGTTTAAATTTACTTGACTGTCGATATGCTTGTTAGTTGGTTTATAGAGTTGACAAAAAGTTACCTTATCCACTTTCTATTCTCAACTTATATTAACTTAAACAAACGTAAATATTTATAGATACAATATTCTGTAATGAACAATATAAATTTTTAAATGTAAACGGAGCCGCAGGCACAGCTAGTTTTATACATATATGACATAGACCATTAGATACGTCGTGTCTGTATTAACAATGGTGATAATGCCCCAATACTTGAAATACTTGTGAAATCAGTAGGTAAAACAGCATTAATGATGATTTATTAAAATTGTTGCCTAATATACCTCAATCATTATGTATTGTAATCGAAATACTATTCATATTGATTGTATTATTTTGTATATTTCGATTTATAACCCAAATAAATCATATTTACCTACAGCATAAACAGTTTTAATAACAAATTGATGAAATAATAAAAAGGCTTTAAAATATACCTATGAGGTAAGTTAATTTTAATGTTTAGTGTGACAATTCATGACCCAAAATATGACAAATCAAGATATTTACAAAAATGAATATTTAGGACAAAGATAAATAAAGATGGATCTGGAAGTCTTACTTCCCTTTTCTCTTGAATTCTTGTCGAAAGACGAGAATGGAGAGGAGAGTGATGGGGGCTCTTTGATTAGCGGTTGGAGAAGAGAGGCAGCTGGTCCTCACCTGGACGAAAGAAAAAAGTAGTGGCCCGATTTGTGAGCTTGTCGCTGGGACGACGCGCGGAGTGTGCCAGATTAATCCCGTGTCGCCCCTCAATAAGGCGGCGGATGGTACCGTGGGTTTTAGTGGGTATTCCCAGGGCTTCACGTCGGGCGAGTCCCACATACCCTCTAGGCATCTCTAATCCGAGGAGGGATGCGTAAATGCATTTACCGAAATAAAAAAAGGGATAAGAATGGGAACTAGTAACAAAAAGATAATCAGGTAATAACGCTTCTGTAGCATACCATAAACTTGAAACCGTAATTTTAAAACCTAATTCAAGAAAATAACCATTACCTTATATATTTTCATTAATATAACAAAAAAAATAATCTAAATGTTCTGTGTTATTATATTCTATACAAAAAAAAATATTTTATAGAAATCCATAATAGGAACAATGAGTATAAAATGGAAATTTAAAAGTAATGGAAGTAGACAATAAGATTTGGTAAAACTAGGCCACAGAAGAAGTATAAAGACAGCTGAAGTTGAAACAGTTGAACAATTCACTCGTTCAGTTCGAAATCTTGATGACTTTAAAAACGAAACGTCACTCTAATTGAAAGAGTAATAAACTTTACGACGCAACTAATACAGATTATAGAGTATATGAAATGTTTAACAGGATACAAATTGTTTTGTTAATATTTTTCATATCATAAGAACAGCTTCTTTTAGTTATGTAACAAAAAATAAATAAGTATGTTGTTGTAATTTTAGTCGAAACAAAATTCTTTATATTCGTTCAATATTTCTCTTTATATTTTCATCTCGCTTTCCATCGTTTTCCTATTGTCTCACTTCTATGGGTAATCGACATACTAAGTAATATATAATTAATTAGTACTTCAATTATTTATTCCATTGGCAATTAGCCCTGTATACAGTACCCACTCTTTTATAAGGTCATTGAACTTACTCATATGAGGTAAGTACCATTTAGCACTAGGACATAATAATACCTACTTCTAGTTAATTATATTTGAGGCTTGAACAAATCAAAAGACGAATTCGTATTTCTACCAAACGGATTACGAATATATATTTTAAAATAATGCATTTTACCTATTTAAATAGTTTACAAAACTGTCATCTATTCTTCATAAGAAATTAATAAATAAGAAATTAGCATTGGGTTACGCAAACAAATGTTAGCACGTCAGCATTAAATGTTGATTGGTTAAGCAAAACAACATTATTTATTGTATGTACGTACAATTAAATACCTTTGGGATAATTTACCTCTCATATAATTCCCAGTTTCTTTTTCAAAATAGACGTTGTAGAATCTTCATTACCTGTCAACAAAAAAAAATAAAACGGATTTAGAAACATAAATATTTAGTTTTTCATATCGTTTAAATTAAAAAGTGAAATATCCCCAACAATCATTAGTTTCATTCATTTTATATATTACTCGTAGGCGTATAAAAAGCTCTAGTCCAATAATAATATCGTGATCGTTTAGACTAATAACATATCGATAATTTGTATGCTTATCGACGTATATAACGTATGGACGTATATAAATTAATTTTCTGAATTCATAGATAAATACAGACATATAGCATCACACCTCTCTCCCATAGGCTCGTAGGTAAAGTGTACTTTTAACCGAACTTTTCTACAGGACATCATTGATCGTTTTTTTCTCCGTAGAATATGCTTTTGTGCATGCCCCCTGCCAACTCTACTCCGGAAATATATTATCCCGGATTAGAGTTTCTCACGCAGGAAATACCCACTAAATCCTACATTTCCATCCGCCTCCTTCCTGGGGGTGATGAGGGTCCAGTCGACTTGCTCCGACCCATTACAGGTTAGGCCACTCTCTGTCTTCCGTCCAGGAAGGGCAGCTTGGCAATAAACCGCACACACCTTCCCCCCCCCCCTAAGCCGCCACCAAACTTAAAGTAAAGTCTTGCCTCTCCTCTCCTCTTGTCCTTATCTACTGACAAGGGCTTGGGTGCAGGGAGGCTTATACAAGATTTGCTCGAGATTTGTTTACCTAGGTCGACACTTACCGACGTGCCGAGTCATCCTCGCCTTATAAATTTCATTCATCAATCTTCTGTCATCCATCCTCTCTACGTGCCCGAACCAACTAAGCATTTCAATATAATAATTACAAAAAAAATACAAAAATCTTTATTATTTTTTTACAAATTTAACACACAAATATATGTCTATTGATCCCCGCACTAGGAATGAATTCCTGTATCGCGGGAGATCATTCAAAATTCCGAGTTATAGTAGTTGATTACGCTGTGGTCGAATCGCAAGTGTCTCAAAGAATCATAAATTTACATTCCGGTAGTTTTATTACATAGTTAATTTATAGATAAATAAACGATAAGGCGAAAAGAATCTAAATATAAAAAAAATAAAAAAACTAAATATAATTAATATTTATATACATAGATACGCAGCATATATATACCAACTTAAACATAGATAGACATACTTTATATATATTTATATCAATTAAATACAGAAAGAGAAGAAAAGAATAAATATATATATACACACATACACACATACATATACATATATATATACACACAATACACATATATATAAATATATATATACATACACACATACACACACATATACATATATATATATATATATATATATACGCATATACATACACATATATATACACATACATATATATACATACATATATATATACACACATATACACATACACATATATACATATACACATACACACATGTATACACATACATATACATACACACATATATACCCACATACGTGTAAGTGAATATCTCCAATTAAATAAAACACAATTGTCCAGAGTCTGCAGTCATCCAATTAGTTATGACAGTCTACAAAGGATCATTTCTGTGTCCTCGTATGATAAGCCGGAGAGACATTTTATTGTAATTATCTTTGCTTGGTTAAAATTGAGATTCATTATCTCACATCTTTTATTCACTTGCCTATATATGAAAGGAAGCGCGAATTCACTAAAACGTTGTGCAAAAGTGGTGCTGACTTTAGGTGTTTTTAAATTGAATCGAACGTGGCGTGTGTGAATCAAGGAACTATCCGATAGTCGGTGGTTGCTTATATATGGGTGATACTTGAGTGTCATCTTGAGAATGTATAATTGTCGTACTGTTAAGACCTTAGCTTCTTCATAAAGATTCCGAGTTGGATATTGAAAGGGTTTTCTAAAAATAATCTTCAGCAACGATCTTTGAGCTCTTTCTAAGACAATTAGTGTAGTTTTGGGTGCATTACCCCATGCGGATATACAGTATTGAAGAATAGATTGACATAGCGCTTTATATACAAGAATTAAAACATCACGAGGAGCTCCCTCCCGCAGGAGTTTCATGATATTTATTAACTTTCTAACTCGCCTTGATAGTAAACCTATGTGATCTTTAAATGTCAACTTTTCGTCAAGTGTAACTCCTAAGTATTTAGTTTGAAAGGATCGTTCTATAGTTGGGCAGCAACATTTATTAAGTTTACTATCCAAGCTGCAGGTATGAATCTTCAAAGATAACGGATTAGGGGGAGCAGAGGCTTTAGTTTTGAATTAATAAGTAAGACGCGATTGGGGGCGGGGGTTATATTTTGCTTATTTTTAATGACATTGGGCTGGATAGTCTGAATCGTGATTACGTAAGAAATGTTTACTTATACACATAAGCAGATTTTGTAAAATTTAAACCTGTCCTTACTTTACCATAGAGGTGGAAGCGTAAAATATATGCTTACTATTCCTGATAAGAGGGAGGGGAAGTCATAAATGTTTATAAAACTCGGTTTACGTAATACATACTTGAACGGCCCCTCTCAAATATTACGTGTTTCTGATACTTTTTTAATGTTACATAAAGATTGTTTACACGAATTTACCGTAAAATAATACGTAACAATGTCAGCCACAGCGTTATTTCTGTCTCTATGTTTACGTCAATTACAAATACGAGAGGTTAGCTAATATCTAGAAATATACATTTTATAGCGAATATTTACAAATCAGCTTACAAATTCATTTAGATAAACCTAATTTTTAATCACATGGTGGACAGGGAGGTCTGAATAGGGTAAGCAATATTTACTAATAATACTATCGGTTGTTTTTTTTTCCAAATTTTCACAATCTCTAAGAGCTTATGATGAAAACGGGGCGACGTAATACTTTAATGACCCCTAAAGTCAAACCATACACAGCTAGTTTATACCAAAAGTATTTCCTCCTAAGATCCAATTACTGCTTACAAAATAAAATTCAGATGGTACAGTATTATAGTTTTAAATAGGCTGTGTGGTGCCGGCTAAGAATAGTACCACCCCATATCTTCCCGTGAGTGTCAGAAAAGGCGACTAAGAGATAAACCAGGAGATGGGCAGCAGCATCCTCTGAGCACCACAAACAACTATTGCGATCGCCATCCCGTGGCTTTTATGTCAATCTCCCTCATTGGGGGAGACCAAAGACGAGCAGTGGATGTCTTTCAGTTGAATGGTTTGGATGTATATAAAAAATCTAATGGACTCTAATAATTGTGAATTTAAATATATGATTCACCATAGTTATGGTAATTGGAGAACTGGTTACGATTTGCAAATTATAATTACCTTCACGCTAATTGATGTAATACAATAAAGTTATTATTCCTCATAGGGTCATAGTTCAAGACCGTTGTACTATTTATTAAAAACTGGTAAATAATAATTATATTATCTAATCGAATTACAATTATTAGAGCCTCCTAACAAAATACCAAACGAAAATTGTTTATGATTTAAAACGAATATCTAAACTAAACTAATATTTAAACGAATATAAATATAATCCAATAAAACTTATTACAATGATTTCATTGTTTCGAGTTAAATCTCCGTTTTTAAGAGGATATCCTAGCGGCCTTTATTCCATCAAATCAAATCAAAATTTATTTATTCAATTTAGGCCCTAAGAAGGCGCTTATGAACGTCTTAAACACTACCACCGGTTCGGAAAACAACCCAGTCGAGAAGAGCCGGCAAGAAACTCGATCTGGTTCTTTTTTTTTATAAATATAATATATATCATTTTTTTTGTCATATAAAAAACTATACAAATCGTAGTTTTAATAATGTTAGTGGAAGCACAGAGATGTGTATATATATATATCCAACACAGCCCATGCCTGTACGTTTTGATTTTTTCCATAAATTAGTTATTGTAGAAACTAGAAGCCTTCAAAAATGAAAAAATGCTCGATATTTACCGTCATTTTCAGACGTTCGTAAATTAAGTTTGATGGATAAAATTAAAAAAAAAAACAAACTTACAGGCATAGCCCGTCTTTATTATTCTAAAACAGAAAGAAAATTAAAAATCGGTTCAGTTTTGGAGGAGCAAACGGTATTGGGAAAGGATGTTTTCGTCTATTTTGCATAGTTAAATCAGCCCGCGCTGTAGTTGTCCCTTTCGCTTTCTTTGGAGAGCAACACGATAGCAATAGACTTCTGAAATACCTACTTTTCTCACCGCATGTCCTCTTAACTCCATTCTCCAATATTTATTGCCCTTCTTTTCAATATTGTCCTATATTTTTATATCATGGGATCATTAGAAGACTACATTGTTTATCAGGTGATATTTTTTAATGTCCACATATAACAGAAATAGTTCATGTACATGCACATATGTCATATGCACATATGTATAGCACATGTGTCATCAAACCACATCGCAAAGCCCCTCAATCCACTTCCACTTTATTATTAAAGTATCCTATTATTCAACCTATTGTGTTTTGTTCAATGTCCATGGTTGGCAGTCTATCCAAAAAGGTAATCAGAAATTATCGTTTTTAATTATTCCTTGTGGTATATTGCGTTTGTGGACATTATTCTTTGTAAGTCGATCACAATTACTATAGCTTGTAATAACATCTGCATTGTCTGGCGGAAGATGCTTACTTAGAATGATTAGAATTAAGTTATTGCTTGATACAATACATAAATAGTTACATAGTTTGGTTCTTTATTTTTGAAAATGTAGTTATTCAATCCGTTTAGTCCACCGTTAGATATATACAGGCTTTTTTTTCCCAAGTCGCGCCACTGTATTCGATATGCGGAATCAACGCAACGTGATTTTGAGAATAAGTACTATACAGATTATAAAAAACTAGTCGATAATTTCCAGGTATGTTCTAAACATGTAAACGAGAAGTACATTGTTAAAGTAAGAAGTAAAAAAATGTAACAATGTAAAATAGATTATATTGTTTCTATGAATATATTAACCACATTATCACTACTGATTATCACTCAACCCATGGGACCGTCACACAAAAGTCAGATAATGATCCAATTTCTATTCTTACAACTTTGAAAGCAATTTCAGGGCTGTCAAATTGAGCGATGACAGAAATAATGTTAATGACCAGTCACCAGTGATATTTCAGAGATATAGAGAAACACATATACATATGTATGTAGTTCGCACGATGACATTGACCACAATTCGAGGAGTGTCTAATAAATGTGTGAACATTGACGGATACTATGTTGATGAGACACAATTTGAAATTGTACGTGGTTCTCTGATGACTTTTAATTGTATTTTTATAAATGACCTTCACTCAATGGCATATTCATAACTTAGTTGAGTTGAATAATTATGTTCATTTTAATACAGTATATTCATAATTAAAACATATGATACGTTGCGTAAGTATAATTTTTCTTGTTTTATCTCTGAGAGCCATCTAATACATACTGTAATATGTTGACCGGCTGACGTCATAGCATTGGTAACGCGAATCATATAAATTCTCACCTACCGAGAATGGCTCAACACCACTAAAAAAATGTTCACTTCGATAATTGTAAAAATAACATCACAATTGAATGTTGGCAACGAGTAAGGGGCCGTTGCTTATTTTTGACGACATGGGGGACGGAGTAAGGTCTTTGCTTACTGTTACTGAGAAGGTTTTAAAAACGTCGAAAATTTTGCTTACGTAATATTTGATAACTAATGTTTCGGATACCTACACACGACAATTTGCCCGTCACGCTCCGACCCATGACCTTATCATTATAGCCTACATTTTAAAAGCATCGCTCAAGGCTATTGTATACACAACTACCTCACGAGGTTCATAGGCGTGTGTACAAAGACTATCGATCAAATCAAACGTCATTCCCTTTCTACATAGATACTTTCTAGCGACCTTCATTACAACCACGTACGTCTGTCTGTCTCCAAATATTACTTTCCAGTAATTGAAACCAAAATGTCTATGACTAAGTACGGAATGTTCTTGAAAAATAATTAAACTAATTTGAAATATTATTTCTCATATATATTTTTTTAATAACAGATATGAATAATAAACAATGTATGTGAAATTTTATATCTCTTAAGATTTATATTTTTTTAACTATTTTAATTTAATTTTGTTAATTATTATTATAACGTATTTATATATATTAATGGATAAATATAGAATGAAAATATGAAAGCATCTTTTAAAGGATAAATGTTACATTAGAATTGTAAGTATTGTAAATATTGTGGATTTTTTTTCTCGAAAGGATGTCTCAAGTGGATCTCGTTTAAGTTACGTTAAAATCTCTACAAGACTTTACCGATAATAGATTAAAAATGAGCTCCAAATATAAAATCTGATGAGACAAATCGTAAGAAATATCTTATCTCTACAATATTTTTTCATTTCAAATTTTTTTAGAGATTGATTTCCATATAAACTGTAGAAGTTAGTTTTGAATACATATAATTTATCTGAATGATTAGTATTTTCTAAATGTAAAAAAACAAAACAATTAAACTTTAATTCTAAATGTGTGTGTTTTAGCGCTGATATCATGAAAAGAATACCGCCGTGGACATTATTATTATAACATCATCAAAGGGGAAAGAAAAATAAAGGTGGAAATTGCTTTTTGGTGTGTTCGTTTTAATCAGATCCTTCTTCTGGAACTCATTAGAATGTTAATGAACAAAACAAAACTTTGACATTTTCAAATTTGAAGTTTATACTAAAGTTTATACTAAATAGTAAATTAGTGACCTCTAATCCGACCCGTTGCTAAAATTAGTCCCGATTTTAATGCAGCCCCTTTTTTATTGTAATAAGAAGCACAACCACCTCACACATCGTGAATGATACTTAGATCATTATATACCCAATGTTATAATTTTCCTCTTATGATTTCAAGAAACAGCTGGCGGGACGAGAAGCCTGCTCTATTTTACTTTAGAAGTGGTCGTGCTCGACTCGCATCGACGTCCGCTATATGTTGTACCCATTAGTCTTCCTGGCTTCTGTTAAGGAGAAGCATTAAGACTTAAGGGGATCGTTCAAGTATTACTTTTCCTACTCCCCTTGTCAGAAATAGTAAGCAAAATACCACCCCCCACTTAATGTAGACACCCATATCATCAAAAATAGGTATAGCATTGATACTAACTGTTAATACATGCATAGTACCACGCCTTTTTCCCGTGGGTGTAGGCAGAGATTACGTCCTTCTACTTGATGCGATCTTGACACACCTCTTTCGCTTCCTCTACCCTCATAAGCGCTTTCATACATGCTCGTCGGGTATGGGTAGTTTTTACCTGGTCTTTATTTGAGACTTGCTCGATTTGCTCACCTTATAAATTCGTTTTGTTAATCTTCTGTCATTCATCGTCTTTCATACCTTTCTCTATCTTCCACACTACATCCTCTACCACACCACAGCGTTCTCTTAACACACTATTCCTGACTTTGTCAATCATCTTCACTCCAGCCATACTTCTTGTTAACACTAAAGTAATACTTGAAAAACCCCAAATAAGAGAATGTTAAAACTGGATTTCGAATAATATGAGATAGTAATATTTTTGGTCTCAATCAAGTGATTCAGAGTTCAAATTTACAATTGTACAGAAGTTGCAATTTAACAATGATTATTTAATTAGGTTACACCCGTTCACACGTCCACATCGTAACTGCCACTTTACGCGATAGAGTTATAATTAACATTTCCTCTCTGACTACACTTAATATGCAGAATGGACCTAAGAACGAGATAATTAAGATAACCCGATAGAGACACTGCACAAACGCCCCGGGTTAATATTACTAAGAGGATGTTTTAGTATCTAGTTTTCGACTAGTGGTTGGAAATTTGAGAAAAAGACCGATTTATAGTTTTTAATTGCTAACACTAATGGTCATTAAAACAGAATATGATGAGAAAAATATCTTGAACAGTTTTTTTTTTTTTTGTATAGGTATTTTTTTTATTATAATAATATTACAATAGTGTATAAGTAATATCTACTTGAGTTTTTGGCGGGATCTCAGTCTGACATGTAGCAATTGTTTTCTTTAATTCATTAAACTTGTGTACTTGACTCTATATCATGTAATCTTGGTGGCGTTTTGTGTGAAATAGTTTAGTTATTGTGTTCAAGTTAAGTTTATTATAGAAGACAACGCGTAGCATACATTCTGAGGTGCCGACAAAGCTCAATGGAAAGTTCGAGCAGGATAGGCCACCGTTCTGTTGGAGCTTGGTAACGCTGATACAAGATTGAAAATCTTACCCACATGACATTGGCACAAATTGTGTGTACACACAGATTGCCATTAACTAAGAAGAAGAAGAAGTAATATCTACTTAAAAACTGAAATACTAAAACTGATTTTTTATATTCACTTCAAACAATTATCCTACCCATGACCGGTCAACATCTATACTAATAAATAAAATTGAAGTGTCCGTTTGTAATGACAATTTTTTTTACTAAACAGATATGAATTTACATAGGTACGATACCTATACCAAAAATAGAATTTATAAAGTTTCTGTCTGTCTATCTGTTTGTTTGTTCCGGGTAATCTCCGGAAAGGCTGGACGGATTATGACGGGACAAGCTTTCAAGACGGGTAGATAGCTGAAGTGAATCCGCGTAAACATACGAGTTATTGTAATTTTCGAAAATAATTAGGGGTTCCGCGTAAAAATTAAAACTCATAAAAAATTGAATAAAATCCTATTCTATGAACAGTTTTATGGGCAAGTGCTTGAATTTATAATAAATACTTTTGAAACCAAAAAATACAAGAAACGCGGGCGCACCAGCGGGCACACAGCTAGTTCTTAATAAAAACGATTTCATACACATGTGCAATAATTCTTTATGCAACAACACCGTTAAGTAATATGTCGTATCAATTTGAATACGTCATAAAGTTACAAGTAATCATAATAAAACCCGCCGCCATTCGGGTTCGTGGGTGCGAATGTGCGTCGAACAACTAGTTTTTATATTCACAGCCGCGTACCGTGAATGCAACGGCGTATTCTCGTTTACGACTAAATGAAAATACTTAAATATCAAGTTCATTTCCATAACAGAATAACTATAGAAACATAATTTATTTAGCAAAAAAAAAGTTAACCGTCACAGGTCGCCCTGCAGATATGAAAATATCAAACGATCAAAGTGCGCCAATAGAGGTTTCACATTAACAACAAAAAAACCTAATCATTTGTATAATACATTATAATTTTATAGATTAGCTGCCATTGAATAAATTTTTTTTTGTATATTTCAGAACATATTTGCAGATGGCTTGATTATAATTAAAATAAATTAAAAATTTAGTGGATGAATAAATCATTAGGAGTATAAATGAATTAACAATAATAAAATATACAGAGAAGATTTAATTTTTAAAAATGTGAAATAAATTTACACACATATTACCTCGTTGATTTTTTTTTATCCTATAGAAAACTCTGGTACAATTGACAGGGACACAACCATCATTGTATTAAGATCCATTCTGTATTTAGAGCAGTATCAACCGGCTGCCGTTCTGCCGTGCCGATACAATGATTGCCTGCATCAGAAGCGTAAGGTCGGACGGAGTAAAGTGTCTATTACTTACATTGATTGAATTCATTGGATGCATCCAAGTGTTAAATAGCAATTTACACCGACACTCTGTCGTCACTCTAATCATATTTGTAGTATACGATATCGCTGAATTATCTAAAAATATTTTTCTAAATGTTATGGTTTCTCCACACAACGCCAGCGCAGTTTGACTACAGAAGAGGTCGATGTTGTCTAAAAAATATCACGCTGGAGTCCCGACCCGCCCGCTGTGTGACGAAATCATTAACATTTTCGTATGGTGCCGGCTTAGAATAGTACCTCATACCTTCCCATGGGTGTCGTAAAAGGCGACTACGAAATAAACCAGGGTATGGGCAGCAGCATCTGAATATTCATTCTGAATACTACAAACACATGACTGTGATCGCCATCAACCTGACAAGTGTGGCGATTATGACAATCTCTCACTCCCTCTTATGAACGAGATTTTTGGGTGGCCTATGTTAAGCAGTGGACGTCGTTCGGTAGACATGATAACATTAACAGAGCATTTAGTACAGTAGATCGTTGGTAACTTTGCAAATTACTACAGTGCTATAAGGTATTGCTTAAACTTTAAACAAGATGTTTTTTCCTATTTTTAATACTGTATACGGTATAATGTAATAAATTAATTATTTGTACTGGTCCTTTATCTGCGTGTTGTAATATCTTTACAGATACTGTAAATTGTCTGTCAGACTTATCTGATACAATGCAAGTATAAAGAGCCGTGTTTTAATTTCCTATCTGTTTTCACAGTTAATTTTTTAGGTTTCATTTTATATTATAATACTGAATGTTTAAACAGTGAAGTAATTAGGTACTTACTGTCTTTATAATTTTACTAGAAAAAATTACGATAATATTAGTGATACCAGGGAACCAATACCGCTTCATATTTCGAATTCATTGAATTATACATAATTAAGGATGTCAACGTCAATTATTTCATAGATAAATCATAAATAATTACGTTAATCATATTTAATTAATCTAATACGTTGAATATAAAATCAATTATATTCTAAAAATACCTAAAAGTCGTACAGTTCACATAGTTTATATAAAACACACGCAGAAATATTTTTATTTATATTTTAAAACAGAATAAACTCTATCAAACTCCAGCGAAATTCCTCCCAAAAAAACCAAACTGACAACTTTCTGAAACGTTCCCACACGTAGCAACTTAATAATAAAATAAAACGAAATGTTACGCGCCTCGCTCCTCGGATATCGTATCTCCCGCATGTGCGTGTAGCCAGAGACCTGTCATTGGGAATTATATTAACATGACCAGATTATTTAGATCCTCGCTATATAGAAACGCAGACTACGTTTGAAGTAAACCATGTGTAGTGAACGGAGGTGTGGTGGGTCATCTAAGAATGGATATGAACAACTTCGTTGCAACCGGTTCGCGGCGTGTCCAGTCTCGAGCAAGGCTGCGATAAATGCGTAATAACAACATTTGTATCCAAGTGGATACACAACTATGTTGCCGAGCCTTTACAAAATTCTACACAGTTTCACATTTCGCTATACAAATGTCGAAATACTATATATTCTGAACTAATTTACCTTGACAAATTTTTATAATTATGTTGATAGACAAGTTTCTGGTCAAACGAAAAACTGTTTGTTTAAATTAAATTAACAAACGAAGAATTATTCAGAACAGAGCTCTAAATATCAACATGTTACGTGTCAACAAACAAAAATGATATAATACACAAACCTCGGGTGTTAACATAAAATAACTTCCACAATATCAACCTACACGATATCGATGACAAAACCCTTCATGCAAATCTAGGTCACACAACAAATAAATAACTGTAAAATAAAATTCGTGAAAATTGAACTAAATTCTCCTGAAACACATACGTACGTGATTTACACATTATATTAAAATAACTAGTTATGCTTTCGACTTCGTCTGCGTAGTACTTCGTAAATTAAAAACATTATATAAAATATTTGTTTCGTTTTTTTTTGTATACATGCCTATGTACGTATAGTTATACATTATATACCACAGTTCCTCATTAATAAATATATAAGCAACTTCAAAACCAATTACATCAAATTCAGCTCAGTAGTTTCTCCGTGATTAGGGAATAAATTAACAGACAAACAAAAGTATCATAAACTATCGAAATGTATTCTTGAAATCGATTCTCAAAAGCCCAGAGTATTTTTTTTCTCGAATATTCGTCTCTTTTATATTTTAATAAAAGATCATTTTAATATGTCGATTACCCATAAAAATGAGACAATAGGAAGACAATAGGAAAACAATGGAAAGCTGGCGTAAACACCGGGTTAGTTCTCAAGGGGTTAAATAGAAAACAATATAAATTATTTCGTCATTCAAATTTCACATAAACAGTAATTCTACATTATTTTACTATACGTGATAAGGAAAATTGATTATTTATCATTCAAAGCATTTTCTCACAGTAGCCCAAGCCCCCTCTGCACTATCTCAATGTCCCGTACAAGGAGGCGTTATCGCCCACGTTGAAAACCTAAGGTTTTAACTTTTTATAGGGAGATTCTCTTTAAAAATAAAAAATAAACATCATTGTCGCTCAATCACTCAACACATGACATTATTCTTTGGAGGAATAATTTCCTAGGAACGATCGCGAGTCACGCATCGACAACGATTGACTGAATTCGTGGAATTGCTTTATGTACCACATCTATATGTGTATATATAAGCACATGCGTGATTATAATAATATACCTATGGAGATTTTACTACGGACTCTTTATATAGACAATGGAAAACAATTATTTCTAAAGATTAAAATTGTGGGAGAATATTTACATAATTACTTATATTTTATGAAAAGCAACCAGTATTTGTGTATCTGTCCGTTTGTTGGTTGTTGTTTTTTATGATTCCTAAAAATCATATTATCAAGTTAATATAAAAACCCTATCAATCGTTAATTAACATAAAGATACGCACAACATTTAATCAAAATCAATCAACCAGTTTTTAAATTAAAATCAAAAAGTTTTTTTTTTTAGTTTTTTTTTACGATTTCTAAAAATAATTTCAATAATCTTTATAGCCTAGTAATTGCTCCCTGGCATATACATCCCGTGTAAAAAGTTTCAACGAAATCAGTCAAGCGGTTCCTGTGTTAAGTCCAAAAATACAAACAGACAGACAGGCAAAATTGTTTTCAACGTTAGATACGAAATTAGTAACGACTAAAATAAACATCTGTTACAAAAAACAAATGTACTAAAACTTTAATTTCATTATTGGTATAGATGTACTACTTTATATAAGTCTTTTTTTAAATCTTGGATGTATCAGAAGTAAGTAAAAACCATACCACGATTATATCAAGTATACCGTAGACTATTAATAAACCTATAGGTATCGACTCTCAAATAATGCTGTCGGAAAACACCTATAGTGTTTAGTAATAGATTTAAAAAATTACCACCCAAAAAATCCCATCATCATGCTATTGTTTCATTTCGATATTATCCTCCACCGAAAGCTCTAACTCATTACGTCCCTCAATACGCTGTTCGACCATATTTAATTTTGATAAAATGAACCTCATATATATTAAGACACAAATTTAAATATATATGAAAATAACAAGCTTCAAGGTTAAATAATATTAAAATTAATTAATTATATACATACATCGATACATACAAGTACTTATAACGTTTATTTTTCTGTTGGAAACTGGATAATCACGAATATACCTAACTATATTTATTAATAGTTAGTACGTATATTTGAAAGTCGAAAAAAAAAAAAAAACAAACTGTATAAACTTTGCAACAGTATTGACTAAAAACGATTAAAAATGTATTTAAACATGATTTACAAAATAATTAAACAATACTAGATCAATCAATATTATATAGCCAAGAGAATTGTGCCATATGTAATAAAACTATTTAGAAAAGTAAACACGTCAAACAATTATAATACCGTCTCAACTCCTCCGACATTGCCCGGATTTTACATGTTTTAGTTCATTGACAAATAAGTACGTAAATTAAAAAGACCCGAAGGTAATAGTCGCTTAGTAAATTAATTTTAGAATACTTGAAATTCTCAATGTATTTATATTTTTTCTAAAAATTAAGAAAGAAGGGACGGGCAAAGTAATGTGTAAATGTTCCTAACTTTACCATACTCATTATTTCAATCAACTAACTGGTCGATATTTAGACAAAGGAAGGTTGTCTATGGTGGGCTAAAAATCTATTTTAGACCAAGTATACATTGAAGCAATGATGATGGAGTTAATAGCGCGGCCGGATTCTGCGTCAATGTACGCTTGTTAGAGGCAAACTTTCCATCTATAAAATCCGCCGAGCTTTAGGTGAAGATAAACATCAAGAATTGCTAAACTTAAGTTGCAGTGGGCTGAACAGATTGCTCGCAGAACCGATGCCCGATGGGGCCAACGGTTTCTCAAATGGCTACCACGCACCGGAAGACGTAACGTGAGTAGACCCTCCACAAGGTGGACCGACGACCTGGCGAAGGTCGCGGGAATCCGCTGGACGCGGGTGGCGCAACACCGGTCGTCGTGGAGATCTTTGGGGGAGACCTATGTCCAGCAGTGTACGTCTTTCGGTTGAATGGATGGATGGAATCATCGTCAGGAAACCATATAATATGGTTGTAGGGCATTTTCTAATAATGTACGTCTGTGTAGCGGCTAACATGAAAACCTGACGCCAGATACCAATAGGTTTATTATTTTTATTAGATATACCAATTATTATTATTATTATGTGTGTTCCGGCAGCATCGCTTGAGCAACATCAGTCACTTAAGATCAGGTGAGATTGTGGTTAAAGCACTGAGCCTATACAATGTCACCAAACCTCCTTCCGCACTATTGAGACACTAAAAATCACGTGGCAAGGACTATCCACGATTCAGTGATTTCCGAACAACGACGTGGTGAGTGAAGAGAATCGCTATCCATGTACCGAGACACGCTATTCAGTTATTATTAGTATAGAATTTATTCTCGGCGGCCTCCAACAAAGACACAAACTTATCTATTTTAGTTTAGACACCCCACGTCATCGCATTCACGTTTTTTTACGGCGGGTTACAATATCGAATCTCAAAAGTTAAGATCAAGCCAAAAATATATCGGTTTTTGTCACTGATCAGTGACACAAGACATTAGGAAAAAAAGTATTGGAATTTCGGATTTCAGTAGGTAAAACAGATTGAGATCACATACTGGAACCTACCGATAGCCACATTTACTAAGTATTTCTTCACAATTCATAGTTTTTATACATTCATATTATCGACTTCTGAGTTATCATGACTGAAGTAATAATACTTTACTGAAGTTTTCTGTACAAAATAATAAAATTGGTTCATTGTTTTTTTTTCATATACTCGTACTATGTCATACAGAAGTATAATAATAATAATATTCAAAAATAAAAACAAATTAAAGGAAAAATAAAACAACTAAAGAATTGAAAATAATTCAACAACAAAGTTGCTCAAAACACAACACGATAAATATCTACTTTTGTAAATGTTTCATTTCTGAGAAAAATTCTTATTACGGTGCGACTGCCGTTTTGAGGTCTCGGGTTCGATCCCCAGGTCGGGTCAAGTGGTATTGGGTTTTTCTACTCAGTATCATTCCGGAGTTTGGAATTTGTGATCGAAATGGCGACAGGTTCGCCCCTGCCACATCTGGGACGGAACTAAGCTCGGCGGAATGTGGGTGGGTGTAGTTCGCTATTTCACCTCTGCCTAACCCTTTGAGGATAATAGACGTGAGCTTATATTATGTTATTATTATATATATTAACCAGCTGCATACTTATTTTATACTTTTTAATACCTTCTTCTGTTTAGTTATTACTTTAAGTAATTTTTTTTAATTAATAATAAGTCTGTTTTGGTATACTTCCTTTTACTGATTCACAAATCACCCTATCTCATATGATTTTCCATATAGCTGTCGATTAGCTCGTCTGTATACAAAATTATGACACTTAAAAAATTCCAACTCCTTTAACAAAACACGCCCAAGTTTTACGAACGTGATGCATATTATGACTGAGATTTACTCAAAAAAATATTTCATAACTGGCCTTGTACGTAATTTTATTACGTTTATAAGAATATTTCAAAGCTCACATACAAAATCACATCATCATAATAGTTTTCTCCTTGACGTATCCGTCAACGGCACAGCCTTGATAGTTCAGTCACGAAATGGTACTAATTAATATAACCAGCAACAAACATGAACTGAAATTGGTACACCATTATATTCATATTCCAATTCGAATTATTATAGAGGTACGATTATTACTTAACTACATTTCAGGTAACTTCATTATTCCATTTTTTTTTTCGCTTATTACAACAAAATCTCGGTAGGACGATATTATGTTGAGAGAAGTGCCAGCGATTTGATACGAAACACATTAAAGCTAAACAGAGATCATATGATATAAAAAAACATGGAATTGAAATAAAAACAATAATATATTTAAGTAGTAATAAAATTGTGTTTAAAAAGCAATGAGGATAGAATGGCAGAACAACATAAACATAATGAAAAATCAAAATAAAATAAGTCAATATTAATTGGTGTAAATCAAAGAATATGGTGTTCAAAACTCAAATAATAAATTTACAAAAAAAAAGAAGATAAATTCACGATCAAGTGAGAGCAAGCATAGCGTACGAAAAATTCGAAAATCAATTTGTAGTTGTGAGTGGCTCCTGTTCCCGGGGTGAGGTTGAAGCCGGGAGAGTCACGGCCAAGGTCGGTCGCGGAGCCTCGCCCCGCGGCCCCGCCCCTCAGCCGCAGCCGCCCCCGCCTACCCTTCCAACACCCGGCACATCAATACGAGTCCGCTCATTGAGCACGCACACCGACCAACAACTTCATAGTTTCATACATAACAGATACACGTGCCGGGTGATATCTAGACAAGGTTTCGACCATAACATCGTACTTCTAAATAAAACCATTTCCTAATTCCAACTAATTACTATTGAAACTAGAAATATTATAGAAACAACCATATTGTATGTCTATTTTTTTATACTTCTCATGTAATTTCTAAAAATACGATATCTAATAACTAAATGATATCTTTTCATATATGAAATGTTTTTTTTAATATAATTTAATTGAAAACGTTTGGTATCTGAATAAACCTGGTGTACTAAAGAAAATCTATAAACATAGGTGATATGGTGGTAAATACATTCAATGGGAGTGTTTTTCTAATAGATTTTTGTCCACGGGTATAGTTGAACGAGGCAAACGGAGCGTTTAATAACCCGCAGTACTTGGCAAGATAACGTTATCGTAGAGTATATTAGACATTCTGCCGTATCGGTCCACCGATAAGAAGATAAGCTAGTTTGTTTGTACTGAACGGTACGCGAATACAGTAACACGATAACAGCGATATTATGTTTATGAATCCGAAATTTTAGTAACATTCCAGTCCCTATAAATTCGATAGAAAACCGTGGTGATTACATTTATTAAAGGAAAACGTCGCTAATACTATTCTATATAAATGTCGGCAACCGTTAGCTTATCTTTACGTAAATGTGGTTAAGCATAAAATGTACTTTGATCAATATATAATAACACATATGAAGGTGTATTACACTAAACGCTTAATTCGGACAATTCTGAAAATAACAGAAACAATATACCTGACAATGAAATTATGATTAAGAGTGAAGTGATCCTTTGCTTCCAAACTCTATTTCTCTTACTCTTCCTAACTTTAACTTAAAACAGACAGAAATGTAATGGCAATGATCACAAAATAAACGCAGTTAATCTTTAGATGTAATATTTACATTATTTAACTCATCGAAACAATGGACTCGTACGTTGACTTAGTTTTTTCGAACCATGGTCACAATAGCTAATGAAGACAAGTAACTGAGGTGTCTGTCATATTGGTCAACCAACTATTGGTCGATTTGAAGTGGAATGGCCCATATAGTTAATTTCCAATTTAGTCAATTAATAATCAAATACCGAATTTACTTAACAAAATGTCTGTATACTAATGCCAAGTTCCGAATTAAAACACATACATACATATCATCACGTCTTTCTCCCGTGGAGGTAGGCAGAGGCTATGTCCTTCCAATTACTATGATCTTCACACACCCCTTTTCGCTTCTTCTACTTTCATGAAAATACATGCTCTTCGGTTATGAGTACTTTTTATCCGGTCTTTATTTAATTTATAAAGCAAATAAAACACAGTGCTATTTTGGACAAATCACATATCAATTCCACAGGCAAATTTAACATAAACGTAACGTTTCAGTTACCTTCATCGTTTGAATACTCCGTAATAGTATTGTTGCAATACCCTTATAAATGTTTAAAATGTAACTCTCGAGAACGTTGCTCGCCCTCCAAAATGCGGCAAGCATACAGTGTAAAGGAAGCACGAAATATTGGCCAACAGACATCTAGACGAGGCCGAACAATCAGGTTTCACCTTTGCGTCAATGCCTTTTACGATTTAAGATTTAAAAGTATTATTAATTGTTAACTTTAAAATGAATACTTTTGGCTAACTTCGATATGTAAAAAATCATATATAGTTTAGTCTTAGTGATTTTATTTTAATCTATCCACCAAGATCTAACAAAAGTCACTTTCTTTCAAGATATTAGAACGAGACTTACATCAAAAAAAGAACTATTTTCTTCCTTTTAAAATACAACTGCCTCGGTAGCGCAATTGTATTACATACGACTGCCGTTCTGAGGTCTCGGGTTCGATCCCCGGGTCGGGTAAAGTGATATTGGGTTTTTCTACTCAGTATCATCCCGGAGTTTGGAATTTGTACCCGATATGGCGACAGGCTCGCCCCCTGTCACATCTGGGACGGAACTAAGCTCGGCGAAATGTGGCTGGTGTAGTTCGCTACTTCACCTCTGCCAAACCCTTCGGGGATAACAGGCGTGAGCATATGTATGTATGTATGTAAAATACAAAATAAGGATGTAGTTGTTCAGGTGCCTACCTGCGAATAGCCTCTTTATATACGGATATACACTAGACAACGCTGAAAGGCGTAGAATCAAAGCGAAACACTTTGACAGACATAAAAAGTATGTTTACATTAATGACCCCACCACACACGCTATTAAATGATATGTATAAACTATAACGTAAAGCTTTCATGTAGTAATAATAAATGTAACCGAGCAAGAGGGCCTGTCCCGGCGCACGGCGGTCTAGACTGTAAAATTACACCTAGCGTATGACGACGAATACTCGTGTAACATACGCAATAACATACACAGACTATATTTTTGCGCGATTCGTATAGTTAACACAAAAATACGCTAGTTACATTCTTGGCAAGCCAACGTGTTTTTAGAATTCATTTTTATATAAGAGTCTTTAGAAATAGACGGGCAAAGCATATAAACATATGAAGATGTCGTGTCAGAAAATGCAGTAGTGATATTTACATACAAACATTAATATTCAATTTATATATTAATTTAATAGTCACTATACACTACCATATTTTTCCTTGTAAATTAATATTTGGGACTGGTACTTCTTACTGGGAGCTTAATTTATTCTTATTATGAACTAGCGGTGTGCCCCCGCGTTTAATATATTCTTCACTGCGTTTTGTTTTATTTTTTATACAGAACTCTAATTATTTACCTAAAAAATGTTTAGTACTACAATATAGTAAAAATATTTCTCATAAATATAAGCACTTGTCTGTAAAACTGAGCATTTGAATCGAATCTTAATCAATTTTTTATGACTTTTAATTTTTTTTACGCGGAACCCTAAATATTAAAGAAAATTAAAAATAGTCTAAGTTATACGGAGTGACTACAGCTGCCAAAAATCGTCACGTCAAAATCCGTCCAGCCGTTATGAAGATTAGCGGGAACAAACAGACAGACAGACAAATATTTTAAAAATTGTAGTCTTTGTATAGGTATCCAATATGCATTCATATATATTTAGTAAAAAAGATATTTAGACATTACAAGCAAACACTTCAATTTTATTTATTATTATAGATATTTAGTTTTCTTCAGTAAACCATATAATGCATGTTATGGAGTTACACCACTTTCACACTTATGCGATAACCATATAGTGTAAAATTTCGAAGTTAATTCGAGAATAAAATACAACACAAGCATATCAAAGTCCCTAGGTACATCTTATTGTTCTACAGATAGACTTGTCTGGAACAAGTCGCTGAGTGGCTTAGCCGAGAACTACCGTAGGCGAGATATACACATAACTACATACTGTACTTATTTCTTACATATCGCTTAGAAGAATATCTCTAATAAACATTCTATAATACAGTTTACAACGCCTGGAATAAATAATACGTTAGACGTAATTAATAATGTATTTCGTAATTAAATTATGTTGCATTAATTTCGCGTACGCTTGTTTTATCATTTTTTTTTTTCCAATAACGAAATTATATTGAAACAATGTAATTAGAATTATTACAGTTAAATTAATTACAACTATGTTCCTCAGTGTCATTTAATCATAATTTTATGATTAGCATGTTTAATGTGTTCGTTACACGCTACGATTTTGTTTTTTATTGGTTGATCCACAAAACTGGGTACAACGTTTTAGTTTTACAATAGGCTAGTTTCACAATAAATTTATTTAAATTGCCCCTTCTTGACGTAGACACAGCTTCAAATAATTATAATAAAGCGACGTGTTTAACGTCGCTATAAACCTTGTACAAATTATTGGACATGAAACACTTCAATATTCATTCATTACTCTTTTTTAAGCGAAGTTAATTTGGTTTTCTATAACATTATAGTAAATAATGTAGAGTATTAGCGAATTTTATTCGTTCACTTTGACATTACGGTCTATATAAGGTTTCATTGTAACAAAAGCCTTAGTAATTTGGTTGTTCGGCAAACAGCGATCCCGGCTTCTGGCCCAAATATTCTATTTATAAATGGCTCCCCGAGCTCCGCAATACTTACTGATTTTTTGTGCGTTTCTACGCTTTGTTACATTTAAACACAATATTAATAGTAAACAGATACAACTAAAGGGCTTTTAAAAACGTCTCAACTTTATTTGAATGATTGCAAAAAAGATACAACATACAGAACATTTTAAAGGTAGAAAAAGTTAAAGGTAACGAGGAATTATTGTGACAATTGTTATTAACGATTAATTGTTCTCGACAATTATTGGCATTATGAATGAGCCATAATAGGTAATATATGAGATATTTCTATTAACTAATCATAACAAAGAAATCAAAAATCATTGACCATTATGAAAGAATAGCTGTTTCTAAGATTTTTTTTGTAGGTTCAATCGAGAGTAAATACTATTTCTGAAATTCGAATAACCGTAGCAACATATTATTCTTTATAAAAAGTACAAACTTCTTTGTTCGAAAATATGAAACGAAGGAGTTGAATGGAGAAAATTTTTTTATGTTTAACAAAAGAAAAAAATACAACGTAAAATTATCCTTTCGCCGCAAAACCAGTTAGGTAAACAAAAGACAAGAATGTAGTAGGTAGTGCGCGACTCACAGACAAGTGCGAGTCTCGTTCAAACACTACCTACTTACTCTTTCGCTCCAACTCCATGTACCCCCTCTCTTCAAGTCGGTTGATGAAAAGCTCCATTGAGCGCTCCCGGGCTCTGGCGTCTATTTTTAGGGTTGTCGGGTGGTGGTGGTTACAAACCCCCGTTGTCGGAGCTACGCACCTACACAACCTCCCAACCTCCTACTCAGAAATGAACGCCACTGAAACATGATGTCGACCCAAAAGTGGGAGGTTACGTTTATCGCCATTGAAACGGAAAATTTCGCATCAAAGTGTATAAACGGTATCTACGTGTGCTACTGAGTTCATAATTGTAGCCTCTATAACATTTCGAAAACTTATATATGATCTCATCTCATCTATACAGACAATTCACACATAGGTTCTATTAAAACCAACGCCTATCCGTAGTCTGTTTATAACTCAAGAATCACTGAACCGATTTAGAAGATTCTTTGTTAAGGATTTAGATTATCTTACATTAAATTGAAGGCACTTGGAAGGTTATATGCTATCTAAAGTAACTTCAGGCAGGATTGCAAACCGGGCCTTTTTTGGTCGGGCCTGCGGTAGGGGTGACACGGAGCAATGTTGCTCAATCCTGTGTCGACCCTTTCATGCGGCGGATGATACCGTGGGTTTTAGTGGGTATTCTTGGCACTTCTCGTCGGGCGAGTCCCTTATACCCCTCTGGCATCTCTAATCCAGGAGGCCACTCCCGGATTAGGGATGGCAGGGGCATGCGGAAATGCATTTCCCACATAAAAAAAAAATTTTCGAAACCGAAAGTCAGTGAATTATAGAAATAAATTATGCATGTTGCTAATTGTACTTTTTAGACTGAATCATGAGACGAATATAAGTCAAATCTAGTGCATATTATAACCACTCTACTCGTGCATGTAAACACGTGAAATTAGAAAATAAAATCCGGATAGACTGTGTAAATACGTCTAAAAATAAAAGCGAATCTACAAAACTTTACAGTCTTTCGATTGCAATCAGCAAAGTACCTAACTATCAAACATATTACGCAGGCGAGCGAAAATATCTTCGAAAGAAGTGCATGATGAAATAGTGTTTACACACACGAAAATAAATTTAAATGTATATTTAGTTTTTTATATACATAATAACATCATCATTGATGTATATGTCAGTGATCGCATGTAGCTTGGAAACGCCTTGATCGATTGAAGTTATTTTATATGTACATGTGTCGAAGTTATACTAGTCTAGGATGCGACAGAAAGCTGGTAATGCTTTAGTCCTTATTATCAAGTGCTAAATGTCTATGGATTAGATAGAGTCTTATTCAAAATTTATGCTGGTTTAATACCACAAGAGAAAATTACAACCCCTGAACCCTATCGGATAGAGCAAAACAACAGCTGTCCACATATAAATAACGTATTAGGGGCCATTAAAATATTTATCCACTTTTGACTTCAACTGCTCCCTTTAGTCAGCAACAGTAAATCTCCCTTGATTAGGTAATCCATTCAACCGAAGACGTCCGATGCTGGATATAGGTCTTCCCCAAAAAAAGGGGAATGCATTTTCAAGATCCTCATAGGGTTTTAAGCCTATGAATGAAAAATATTGAAACGACATATTCCATTCATTGTTTTGTTTTCATTCATGGTTTTTCCCGTAATCGGAACACGCTTTAATGAACAATAACTAAGAAACTAGATCACTAGCTCTGGGCAAAGATATGATGATAATTTGTAATATTTACATAATACATAAGACAATCAAACAGAGAGTAAACGGAAAAGTTTGAAGTAAAAATATGCCCGTGTTTTATATTAATGGTGTTACTTATGAAATCGAATGGTCGTAGTGCATTTTCTAACAATGACCGTCTGGGTAGCTAGCACCCTCAAGTTCGAAAACATGTCGCCACCAATAGATGTGTTTTGGCGGCGTCACTTGAGAACCAGTATCTAATCTTAGTGTGTTTACCATCCTGGACCACATCGCACTTAACATCAGTTGAGATTGTGGTCAAAGCACTGAGCCTATACCGTATAAAAAAAATCGTGCTTTCAATCACTTTTGACCTTTTTTTTTTTTGATGGGGGAAATGCATTTACGCACTACCAATCAGTTTTGACCTGAAATTCAACATACCTAAATAACTGTGATTAGTCATCAATTAGTCATATTAAGCGATTATCAAAACGTGAACAAGGCACCAAGAAAAATAATGTATTTTTTGTAATCATTGTAAAATAGCGATGTCAGCGGATCTTTTCGTGTTGTATAACAATATTTAGTATTTACACCTACCATTATCTCTTAAATATAGAATGCCGATAACGCGAAAACAGGGCGAAATAATGTTCTATTTTATATTATGTAATGCATATTTTTTTACAATACGAATGAAACATTTAAATATAAAACTTGATATTCAATTTTTTTTATCCTGACGATATATAATGTAATTATAATTTAAGAACAAAGTCGTTGGCTAAAATATAAACCAATTTTGGAAAACAAACATAATTATGTTGAAAGCGGAGGAGAGACGAGGTTATAATGTATCACCATATATTTGTGTTGTTTACTGACCTGGAATAATATTCAGCTAATATTGTTTAAGTCAAGGATTGTTTACCTGAAATAGAGAAGAAATATGGAGGTTAATTTGAGTGGATACATTTTCTTATTATGATCGTTTATTTAAATACGTATCTTTTTTGTTTGTTTTTTATTTGTTTTATATAAACTTTTTTCGTATTAGGGAATTGTTTATATTATACTTTACATTTATACAAATTCACAGACGTTGGGGCTGGCGGCAACAATATAAAACGTAATCGTGTTGTTTTGTGGTTATATAAGCTTCCAGTATACAATATTGTAGCAAGGGTTACACAGTGAAGCCAAAAACTAATAAAAAGGATCGTACTTTCGTAACCTGAATAAGGTCCCTGCAAGTTCGCTATGTGGCGAAACCATCAGGCTTTCGATATTCGTGGTATGGCAGTCATTGTACATCTTTATTTTTTTTTTATATCAATAGACGGCTAACAGACAGACGGCCTATCTGATGGTAAATGGTTACCGTAGCCTATGGACAACTGCAACACCAGTATTACCGATACGTTGCCCTACCTTAGAGAGCGTTTTTAAGCCCCTTTTTGAAGAGTCGAATGTCGTAGCCTTGGGGAAAAACTGTGCTGGGTAATCCATTCCACAACGCTAGTGTACGTGGTAAAAAGGTCATGGAATATCTTTGTGTAGTTGCATTACGGCTAGGTTTAAGGGTGTCGGGATGCGCGTCCAGCTAACGGCGGAGTGTACGGGTTTGGAATGACGACGAGAATACCATTTCGAAAAGTTCCTCTGAGCACTCCCCATTGTTTATGTGTTACAAGACACATAGAGACCCGAAATCTCTGGAAAACTCCAAAGAATCTAGACCGCATGTTAATTCGGGATCATCAACAAACCTAATAGCACGCCTTTGTACGAAATCAAGAAGAGAAAGCTGGTAAGCAGGAGAACCGGCCCAAATATGTGAACATTACTCCATGTAAGGTCGGTCTTGTGTTTTGAACAGCACAAGTCGTTGTTTTAGTGTGAAGTACTACTTAGACCGGTTGCGAATACCTGTTTACCTGCCAATTTGGCTTTGCTTTTCAAGTGACTTCGAAACTGTACGTCGTTGGATATGTTGACGCCAAGAATCCAGATATCCCGTACATACATTAACATCAGTTTTTTTTTCTTCAAACATTGGCATAATGTTTACGTTGTGTTACATAAGAACTTTATTACTATCGCTGACAAGTAGAACGGGAGGTTAGAAATGTAAAAAAAAATTTTCTCTCATGATATACTTAAAGAAGTCGTTTAACGTTAGAAAAAAAATGTAAAATACTAGCGACTTGCCCCACCTTCACAGGGGTATACAGAAATATCTAATTTAAAATAAAATAAAAGTCCACATTACTCACTGATAATGTCGCTTTCCAATGGCGAAACATTATTGAAATCTATACATCAGTTTCAACAATTCTTTCCTGTTTATAATATGAAATATATATATAGTATAGAATAGTTGAATGTTATATCTATGTGGTGCCGGGTAAAAATAGTACCACCCCATGTCTTCCCATGCGTGTCGTAAAAGGCGACTAAGGGATAAAAACCAGGGAATGGGCACCAGCATCCTCCGAGTACCATAAACACCTGACTGCGATCACCAACCCGCATGCCAAGCGTGGCGATTATGGCAATCCCGCCTTTTGGGAAACACATATGTCCAGCAGTAGATATAACTACACATGGTAACTCAACAAAATTTTTATAGTAAGTAATTTAATTAACATATATAGTGTAACAATTATTCAAAAACATTAAAGTTAATAAAGCAGCAAGGACACGGAAAATAAATCTACTTATAAAATGAACGAGACATCCCTTAACAAACAGATTATACAAAATTCACGACGTACTTTCTTTCAAGGATAATAATAATACATTAGGCCCAAGGTCTTTTAAGTAAAATACTTCTAATGTACATCAGATTACTCCAAATTTATGAGTAAGAATAACATTAAAATGAAATTACATCAAAAAGTTATTTCTAACGGGTAAGCCATTATTTACTCCATTTTCGTATAAAATACATTTTTAATTTCATTTGGCTTTTTATCCTTACATTATATAAAAGCAACGGTCTATTTGTCTGTACGTCGTCTGATTTACATGATTCTTTTTAAAATTGCAGTCATATTATCTATTCAGGTTTAAGTGTATATTATTACGTTAAATAATAGGAATGAACATAAAAGAAAAGTAGTCTGAATAATAGAAGAAAACTTGATAATAATCCCCAGTTCTTTAGATATTGTTTATTCAAAACGCAATGCCTGTCTGTCTGCTCGTTAACTAACTTATAGCTCGAGAATCAATAAACCAATGTATAGTGTTCTATGGTGAAAAATTATTGAAGAACAGAAATATTAGCGGCTGTAACAGCTATTAATATTATAAAGCTGGAATCTAATTTATTAAACAAACCGTATTCAGAATGTATGCTATATTTTATTTGTAAAGTGTGATACGCGTATACACTGTATATTGAATATATTAATAGATACATTATTTAAAAAAAAATTAAATCATACAAAATCATTATATGTAGTAGGTATCTCACATCTACAGACTACAGACTATCATCGATGCAATACAACATATAACTTCTAAACTTAATAATGGTTATAAAAATTAACTTCAAATAGGTCAAATATAGTTTTGACACACTGGTCCTGAACCGCCCGCTGTGTGTTGCAACCATTAACAGTGAAGAAGCTTTCAACGCAAGCGATATAACTTTGAGTCCTATAACATGCCTTTGGCAGGGGCGCAGCTACCACCGTATTAATGATATGGGGCCTCCAAACTTCAGGGCCCTGCCTGAAAATGAAATAAACTTTTGGACTGCACGGTAACTTGGTAACTTTATAAGAGCTCCTTTCATACTTATTCGTACTGTTTATAAAGGCAAAAAATCTAGAACTGAAACAGTTTAGAATCATTTAGTAGTTAAGATTGCCGAAAAAAATCTTAAAAAGTGTAAATTTGTATTGTTTTTAACGATATGATTCTTAGTAGCAGTAATTGGAAGTAATTATTTATTTACAAATTTAACAATATTTGTTACTTATATTAAATTAATAATAATGATTAATATTTATTTTCAATGCGTTTTTGTTTTTTGTGGGGAATCTTTGCTTTTCATTCTGGCATCGCCACAGTCAAGGGGCCCCTCGACAAATTTTGATACAGAAAGGGGGGTCTCTCTAGAGCAAGTTACGCCACTGGCATTTTGGGTTTACTAATATTAATTAACGTTATATAGTGTTTTTTTAAACAAAATATCATATAAATTTTATTTTTACAATAAACCAAGCAATAAAAATATTACAAATTTAAATACTTTTACTGATAGGTTAACATCTTAATGTTATTTTCAATAAAACATGTTTAACATTCAAAAGTTTCGATATTTAAATAATAAGAAATCACGATTTTCCACCTCGAAATTACATGTGTTGAATTATATATATTTACTATTAGCAACTATTACAAAATATTTAACAATTGTTATCAATTGTGGTTTACATAACAAAAATAATATATATGCATATATATGTAAAAAGAAACACTAATTCAGATTTACTTCTAATAGCGTTAAAAAGATAAAGAAAAAAACAGTGTTACTATAATAATATTGAGCAATAATAAAAACTATCAAACATTAAAGCTGTAGTTTCAAATAATTCTTTTGTGAGCCTTGTATCCGGACGACGACCTCGGAAAATAGGAACGGTCGACACTGTTACCATAGTGTTTCGACCTCATGTCGATTGTAGTTATAGATAAGATTTTAAAATAAGAAATGATATAAAGAGCCGAAAGAAAAAAAGTAAAATTAAACAAAATAAAAGTTTACATTGCAGTCGACATTAGCGATTATTATTACATCTATTTATTTTTGTATGTATTCCGATAGTATACGAAAAAGATATTTTTATCTTTTATGGGCTATGCAAATTTAATAGGAAAAACAAATAAATGCAAAAGTAAAGGTTAATTTTATTATATGAGTATAAAAATAGATGGCATTTAATTTAACCTTTTATAAAATGGTCTCGAAAGGTTTCGATTTTAAATGGTAAAGGTTCGATTAACACTGGGTAGTAAGTATTCAGTTGTTTCGTCTAATGCATAATAATAATGTACTTTCGATGGAAATCCGTAAAGCAGGGACATGAGCGCTCTGAACCCGGACTACGAAACACAATCTAAAAGACCGGAGATCTAGAGCACGTGCCTCTTGGGTACTGAATTTATACCCTCAATGGGAAGCCATGATAGTTCTTTTCCATTACGTAAATCACTTAACCTACTTACCCTGACGTCATACTCACACGCAAACAGTCTATTTTCGATAATAAATATAAAAAAGCTGTTCACGATATTTATTACCCGGAGTCTAATAATATTGTAATCTTCATTCGCGTGTGTATACGTACGGAAATGTTCATAATGGAGTGACAGTACATTTACTAGCTCTTGGCTTGGGCGAAATAATAAAAATATATTCAGTTTAAAGTTTACTGAGGAAATTTGAATAATTTAACGTTTTGTAATTGTAATCAAATGTAATATTAAAATCAATAATACGTCCACAATTGTATGGAATGTGTGAGAATAGTAACGCTATGTGAATTCAAGTAGGTCAGTCAGGTACAAAATAGGACTGCAGGGGGCGACGCGGCTGCAGGGGGCGACGCGGCTGCAGGGGGCGACGCGGCTGCAGGGGGCGACGCGGTGCTTGCGAAAGCCACCCCGTGTCGCCCCCATCCCAAATGCAGCGGACGGCCCCGGGGGGTTTTAGTGGGTTTTTCCGGGCGACTCTCGCCCGGGTGAGTCCCACACTGGCACGGAGCTCGTCACTCCGTGCCCCCTTATCTATTGTATTTGGGGGACTTTGATCCTCCAAATACAATAGATAAGGGTAGTGCGTAAATGCATTTCCCCCAGTCAAAAAAAAAAAAAAAAAAGTACAAAAGAGGAGTCTAAGGTATATAAGTACATAGAAGTACACTTCCGCATAAATTATACATATAGATCTTATGCAGTTCTAATTGGTTAGTTTGTAAATACTTACAATGGATAACAACTTTTAGTTCTTAATTTTCCAAATTGACAAAATACTGTTGTGGGCCGGACCAACACTTTTCACCCTTTGCTAACATAATATGGATAAATCAAGTACTAAGACGTAAAGAATGATAGATGAGAATATTAGGTCATCCGCGACTTTTAATAAAACAAAACTTAAGTTTTTGGTACAGTTCAGTAAAAAATACAGCAATTCCTGAGCGATGATGATCATGGATAAATGATATTTTATTGACAGTAGCTATATCATGGCGAGCTATATTTACCAGAACTTAACTCCCTAAGAAGATCTGGACATAAATAAACAAATTAAAAAGTGTATGGTGGTCGCAATCCAATTAGTTCATTTTCCCCTATTAGAACGCTAAACCTAAACTAGAAATTATTAAACGAGTTAATAATTCAGCAAATAATTGTGAAAATAATAAACGGTAAGTTTTAAAATGTAATATTAATGGACTAATGGAATTAATCAACAAATGAAATAGATCTCCATCTATCCATTCAACCGAAAGACATCCACTGCTGGACCTAGGTCGCCCCGAAGGATCTCCACAGCGACGGGTCTTGCGTTACCCGCATCTAGCGGACTCCAGTAACCTTCAACAGGTCGTCGGTCCACCTTGAGGGCCTACTGATCATTCCTAACTTGCCTACTGTAGCCTACCTACACTGTAGTACGCGGGAGCCATTTGAGAACCCGATGGCCCCATCGGGCATCGGTTCTACGAGTATCGTGGCCAGCCCATTGCCACTTCAGTTTGGAAATTCTTCGGGCAATGTCTGTTACTTTGGTTCAATTGAAATTTCTGATTCGATCACGCAGGGAAATTCCGAGCATAGCCCGCTCCATTGCCCTTTGGATGACTTCGAGCTTCCTAATTAGGACCATTGGAAGCGACTACGTCTCAGTGTTATAAGTCATAACTGGCAACACACACTGGTCGAAGACTTTTGTCTTGAGACACTGCGGTATGTCGGACGAGAATATGCTTCTTTATAAAATATATGAGTTGCATTAATTTTCGATGCCAGTTAGTTGTCAATGTTGAATGCGGTATATGCTTTGGCGACGTATTATGTTATATTGTGTTATTGTATCATTTTTTGTGTATATATATATATATATATATATATATATATATATATATATATATATATATATCATTTGTTCCATGGTATAGTATCAAATAAATGATCTTTCTTTTTCATTACGATTTATAACCAATAAATAATAATTTAGTAACATCTCGGAAAGTAAAGTCGAGCTAGTGATAATTTGTAACAAATAAATATACGCAAACAACGGTCTAAAAACCAGTCAATTGTTATCTTGCAAGTTAACAAATAGGCAAACATTCGCGTCTCAGGGTGCAATGCACTCTGAATGCAGTCACACTAAGCCCACACATACATTATGTGCGTCATCTAACAATCTACGTTGCCATACATACACTAAATGATCTAATAGGAACATAGTTCAAAGTAGTAGTAAACTCGAAATAATGACGAATGAGGATGTATCTAGGTTTTATTTGAAATAAAATACGATATTGTATCAAATAGTTAGGGGGTCAAAAAACAAAAATCGATTTCATTATACATTATTACGTAATACTATATGACATTTATATGTATGTAAATAAAAAAATAATCCGTGCGAATAGCAGAACATAAACATAGACCTACGTATATTCCAAACTTTGGACAAGAACATAAATATAGTTTTATAAACTGGACAGAACATATTTCATTCAACCACAGAACCAACATTTGACATGATAATAAACAAACAAGCGATTAGATAGTATCCATTAATCATCGTTAATGTTTCATAGTAAAAATTTAATTTGATAATAATTACGTTATCAACATAATGAGATAACAAACCCCTAGACAACAACACACAACAAAAAAACTAATACTATAAATTCCTGCTATCTAAATAAATGTAAACAATTTAATATGAAATTCACCTAATCCAATACTTTAAAATATGGCCCCCGGTGTTACATAATCTATACTAATAAATAAAAATGTCTGCTTGTAATGTAATGTTTTTTTTACTAAATAGATATAAATGTATTTACCACACCTATACCAATAAATTTTGTATGTCTGTTTGTTTGTTTGTTTGTTCCGGGTAATCTACGGAACGGCTAGACCGATACCGATGGGATTTTTTTGGTAGATAGATGAAGTTACTACACGTAATTTTTGTTATTCCAAAATTAGAATTCCGCGAAAGAAATTAGGGAGTTGTGAATAAAATCCGATTAAATGCATAGTTTTACAGACAGGTATTTGAATTTGTGAGAAATATCTTTATTTAATGTTAACAGAAAAAAAAACAAGAACCTCTTCATTTGGGGATCGGAGCACAACCTGCATCTCTGCCAGAGACGCCAACTGACGGACAGACAGAGATACTTTGCATTTTATACTATTACAAAATGACTATACACAAGTACTTAAATATCTATCATATTAAGACGATGGGTATAAAAAAGTCAATATAAAAATAAAATTATTTTATATAATAATATGAATATTTCCACAAGTACAAATGAAACCACATATATAATATGGAGAGGGCTATGCTTGGAGTTACACTGCGTGATCGAATCAACACTGAGGAGATCCGCAGAACAACCAAAGTAACCGACATTGCCCGAAGAGTTGTTAAACTTATGTGGCAGTGGGCTGGGCACATTGTTCGCAGAACCGATGGCCGATGGGGCAAACGGATTCTCGAATGGGTACCACGCACCAGAAGACATAGCGTCTTTCGGTTGAATGGATGGGTGGATGGATATATAATATTGTCAAGCGTGCAAAAAAACTGAACGTCTAAAAAAATTAAATTGACCTGCACAATTGAAGAGTGCAACGAACTCAAAATTGTGGGATCCTTTAAGTGTTTTCGACTTGTATCATTTGTTCGACTTGTATCATTATATCATTTCATAAAAAGAAATAACTCGACAATAATGAAATTAAAACGTTCAAAATAGACTAGTTTTTTTTAAAGATAGTATGTAGTTTGAAATTAAATGTCGTTTTTAATTTTTACATTCAATTCATTTGAGATTAATTAAATTAAAAATATCATTTTTGTTTTCGTTCTTCCGCGTCGAAAATATATTCTAGATCGAATGTGAAATTTATGAGAAGAGTTAAACGTTATATCTATTACAGCTTTAATTAATCTTTAATACCTGTCATAAAAACAATATTATTGTATCTCAAGCAATGATCGCTCAGTTCATAGTACAGCTGGATTTCGCGTCGATAGACTTAGGTTCGAACCCACCTATCCGATTCTATAATAAATCTGAACTTTCAAGGCATTTTCTAATAATACTGCAGGCCTTCATACTTTATGAATTTTGAAGTCCGTTCAATACGAACAACAAAATAAAAAAATCAAAAACATCTTTATTCAATTTAGGCCCTAAGAAGGCGCTTATGAACGTCTAAAACACTACCACCGGTTCGGAAAACAACCCAGTCGAAAAGAGCCGGCAAGAAACTCGATCTGGTTCTTTTTTATTTAATGAATATAATACATATCATTTTTTTTTGCATCTAAAAAACTATACAAATCATAGTCTTAACTAATGTTAGCGGAAGCACAGAGATGTGAGTTAATTCCAGACATCACTATCGTTCACGTAATGATCCACCCTGTAATAACCTTTTGAGATTAAGACTTTCTTGACATAATACTTGAACTTATTGTCAGGTAAATCGGTAATGTTACTTGGAATCTTATTGTAAAACCGAATACTATTACCTATAAAGCTTTTATTAGACTTACTTAACCTAAAGCGTGGGACGGCCAACTTGTCCTTACTTTTAATATTAAAATTATGACGATCATTCACTAGATATAGCTTGTCTAAATTTTTACGAATATGCATTAAGTTATCGAAGATGTATTATCGTTAAGTGAATCCTGAAACAATCTATAAAATCCATATTGATCCGTTTCCGTAGATGTTCAAACCTACGCTTAAATAATATCAGTGGAATTGGAAACAAAAACAAAACACAGCTTTCTCCACAGCACTCACCATGACGACTCTATACAAACATAGATACCCATAGAATATACTAAACACACACATATATATACATTGTTATTGACATTACGGTTCACATTTACACAACAGATAACACAGCGCCTACCCGCAGCATATAAATGAACAACAAACGGTTTTATACAGACATCACGGGCGACATACATATTTCCACACAATGCGATACTTGTATGGACAAAATTCATGATTCAAATAAATACGTACACATTTTACCGATTGACAAAACTTCATCTTCTGTTTATAGTTGAGTTTTGAGTTCGTCACTGAATACAAAAGACAACGATGGCTAAAGGCACCAACCGCGATTAAGAACTAAAGCTATCACGAACACATAAAAAACCTCTCGCCTTTCGGGACTGATCTTTTTGTAATATTCGTATCGTTATTTCTTGAAGCACAAAAAAATAAAACAATCTTATATATATACTGATAGTGTTTCGACCTGGGCACATCGTTTTGACTTCAATCTCTCCATGTGTTCCAAGATGATAAACACGCGAAGCCTAGAGGTACTGGCTTTCGAGTGGTGCTACCGGAATAAAACCTACAAATTTTCAAACATGACAGCTTGTATTATCAGGTGTGCATTAGAAAAATCCCTACCATCATACTATAGTTTTATACGATGTTTTCTTTTACTAAAAATTCAGACTCATTACGAAGGTAGATTCGAAGTTACATACATCAATGCGTTATCCAATCACACTACTATTGAGCCATCAACGCTACCCTGACGAAAGCAAAATAAAAATTGATAGTATACTATAACAGCAAACAAATAAATTAAAATATACATTTTTATGTGTGACGCGGGAGTAGCAAAATTTACTTTAACATTGTTTTCTCTATAAAATTCGACCATGTTGCAAAATTGAAACCATACAGTATTATATCATGAGATTAATAATCCACACGAGGATGTTTACACATTATCTCACACGGTTCATATGGACGAGCATCAAAACATCCTGGAATGCAAGCATATTAATCCGACCTGGTATCAAACACATGGTATTTGTTTGGATCTAGCGTGGAACTGATGAGAATTATTACCTAAACAACGTGCCGTACGGTTGCAAGTACGGTTACCGCATGCAAACATTTCAATACAAATGTTGTTCCCGTAATGGACAAACTTCGACTGTAATCAACAATGAACATTTAAGAAACCGTTTCCAATGTTTTTTTATTGATAACTCTAAAGGTCATCGATCCTAGTAAAAAAAAAAGAAAAATAATAGGTTGATAAAATATACCTAAAGGAGAAAATGTTTTAAAATGTCTTGTAAAAATCTTTGCATATTTCTTAATTAAATGTTCTTAAGAGGATATCTTACTGGCATTTATCCCATACAAACATAGCCCCCTGTTTCCTAACTGGATAATAGCATGATTATATTATTTTTATACCAAAAATAATATATAACCACCACCAACATGCCTGTACGTTTTTTGATTTTTACCATATATTAGTTATTGTAGAAACTAAGAGCCTTAGAAAATGAAAAAAAAATGCTCGATTTTTACGGTAATTTTCAGACGTTAATCAAAATAAATTTAATGGATAAAATTAAAAATAGCCAAAGTCTTTCTTATTCTATAACTGAAAGAAAATTAAAAATCGTTTCAGTTTTGAAGGAGGAAACAGAGTACTACGTAGTGATGTTTTCGTCTATTTTGCATGGATAAAATCAGCCCGAGCTGCAGTTGACCCTTTCTTGTTTTATAACTCTTTCTTTTGTGACGCAACGCGATAGCAATAGATTTCTGAAATACTTTCTTTTCAAGTCTGTAGCCGACCGCAAGTCCTATTAAGGTATAATTGCTTACTATAGGCTTACTCGTAACTCGAATCAGTGATCTCCGAGACAGCGATGACCTAACTGAACAAAATATGGAATAATCGTAACATCCCAAGGAATACCAAAATCCACCTAGTCCACACAGTCGGTTTCTCTATATTCTTGTATGGTTCAGAATGCTGGACTATCAAGGGTGCTGATAAGCGTAGAAACGATACATTTAAGATGTGGTGTTGGGGTCCAATGCTCCGGATTCCGTAAACGGCATTTCGCAATAATGTCTCTTTATTAAATGAAATGCGATTGGAGACAGCATCTAGACTATCAGCAATCTGTATGTCCCGAGTACTGCGATATTTTGGCCATATTGCAAGAGGAGGCTCAAATCATTTAGAAAAGCAGGTGCTGAAAGGAAAGGTTCACGGATAGCAACCGAGGGGAAGATGCTTAAAACGGTCGTCGGATAAAGTCTCCGAACAACTGGAGCTACTCATCCATCAGCCCAGCTCTCCAACAAGGACAGAATCGAGATCGATGGATCATCTTTGTCATAGTGACTTACGGAGTCACGAACCTCAGTAAAACGACTACGAATTCCACTGTGATTTCAGTTGAGAAATGAGATTTCGTGAGAGAACAAACCCGATGCGATGATAAAAGTAATTTTCAACGCTATGTGTAATAATTAGTTGGACGTGGGCTCGGTGACATTTTTAACTATAATTAACGCTACAACATACTTTACAGAGTAACCCACACACTATATAAAAGGATGAAATTCAGGAAAAAAAATTCAATCATGTAAATGATGAACTATTTAACCCTAAATAGGTAAAAAATGTAACGCGACAGTATAGATTTGGCAAGTACACATAACAGAGAGCAAAGAAGATAAACAAAACTCAAGTACATTCTAAGTCAACAACATCTATTTGAAAACAAAACGTCATCACAGATCAACACATATCAACGATTGAGTTTAACCACTAAAAGTTTATTTTAGTGAACAAAGTAAGAAAACAACGAAATAAGTAAACATGCACTTTACCAAAGAAATTGGTAAAGAAATTCTTTACCAAAGATGACCTTGTATTTATTTCACATAGATATTTACCGCAAATTTATTTCTAGCTAGCTGGAGTCATTTCACTTGGTGTAAATTAAACTTCCATTATAATTGACATAAAACTCTTTATTTATTTCCTTGACGAAACAAGCAAAATAATGACTATAAGTTATATATGTGGTGTGGTATAATATTTAAAGCGAACAAACTCGCAAGTGCAAACCAATTGACAAAATTAAATATTCGGACCTGTATGATGACATTGATACCCGAGGACAAACATTTTTTAACTAACCAAGATAAAGATAACCTAGTAAATTCACTTCCTACATAAATTAAAGTAATCATAAATTGGCGGGGTAACACAATATTCATAAAACGTATATTAAAAACTTAACAACTGAGAAAGTTTAACGGTTTAATCCCAGAAATACAATGTCTCAAGTACACGAGGTGAAAGTTTGGGACACTAACTAATTGGTACGACATGGAACTGCTTTCTGTAGATTTTTGGCTAAGCAAAGCGAATTATGAAATGATGAAATCCGGTTGCCAACTTAAATGGGCATAGAGAAAAACTTTCCTTTAATAAAAATATTGTATATATGCCATAAAAGTTTAAAAAAAAAAGCGACCCGAATGTAGCGTGCGTCATGTTTCGAAAATCAAAATCTAAATAAACCTGGTGGTATTCATAGTAGGTAAATCCTATCTCTCTTACACCACACTAGAAGAACTAGTACAATCATTTTAACCAGTTCAAATACATGAATTGAGTAAATCAGCTAGAAGCAAGGTGAATGATAACGCGAGATAACCAGGCGCGTATGATTAGCACGGAGGTATAAAGTCGACTTTGGCAATGTCGTCGCCGGTGTGGCAACAGCACAATAGTTACGTAACGTGCGGGACGCGCGGGGGTACAAGCACCGTCAGGTTACTGACCTGTATGGTCCGCCGGTGCCAATTCGCCCATCACATCACAACACGAAATCTTCATTGCACAAACACTATGCAACATTCAATAATGAACAAAAAAGCCTACGTGCTAAATTGACAAATAATGTTAAGGTACATAACATATTTTAATATACTTCAAATAAAACTAAGGACATAAACCAGTTTACTATAGGTATGAAATACTTGTAATCACGTATCAGACAAAAAGTCACTACTAACTAAAAAAAAACTAAATATTCCCAAACGCGCTAATGGAAACGACCTACTTAAGAACAAATATATTTCATATTCTTAGAATCGGGTCTAGAAAATAACATAGTATAGTTTTATTTTACACACGAATATTTCAAAAGAACAAACAGATAAGATTATGTGATAAAGCCTCCATCTGTCGATATGTAGAAGAATAGATATCATTTCGTCGTTCAGTATACAAAGCCAATATATGCCTTTTACAAAGAGACGTATAAAAATAGATTAATTTTGAATAACAATATAGCAAATTAAAACAAAACGTGTTTTTCAAGACCAAACAGAACTCAAACTAAACGCAGTGGTTATCCCATTACCATGCAACCGCTAAAAGATAAAAATTGGCCAATATATAGGTGTATTATTTTTCATTCAATTTCAATGTATTTAATTACATGCTTTAAAAAAGTAATATTAGCATTTACCATGAGATAAATACACGAATTTCGGTCATATCTTAAAACCCACCAATCTGGTATCGAGTTAAAATTGATCTAGACACAGGTTATTGCCACACGGACTGTGTTACAATATTATAATAAAATATATAACTCCTATGACTTGGCATTTATATAATTAATATGTTACAATGATAATAATCGTGTTATACAATCAATATTTTAGTTCATGGACTTCTAGATGAATTTAGAACGTTCATAGTAGCGATGGAAATCAATGTCATGGCTGAAACACTCTGTCTGCTGAAATACTAATTTAATAAGACTTATACCACGAACGTAATTAATTGTGACGAGATATCATAAAGAATAACAAATCTCGATTGTAGTTGGCAATCGCTTGGCTTGCCGCGCGATTTTCACATCCAAGACGAAACTGGTGCCGGTGGTTGGGTTTTGTCGCGGACAAAAAGTGGTAAAGCAACCACGATCGTCGGTTAGTTATTATGGTGGCTGGCGCAAACATCGCTTGGCAACGAACGTCTTAAAGATTGCTCGCGAATATACACATCTACACTGGTCCACGTAAACAAAAACTATTGCATCATTTTTCGTTACGAACAAAAGTGAACTCAAAACTTATGCCATACAGTCAAATTTGAAACAGACAAATGCCTGATATATTTGTTATTCAACTATTTTTAGCACGTAATATTAATTTAGTATCAGAAAACACTTTGTAATCGTTAACGTAATCGTCGCGATAGATATGAACTAACAAGGCAATTTCTTTTTACACGTGTAGTTGCCCGTTGACGTTGGATTTTAAACCACTTAACGAATACCGACCCCATGGAAAATTCCATGCCAAATTATATAAGTCAACTGATCTGAATACTATCTATACTAATAAATAAAATTGAAGCGTTTGTTTGTAATGTCAATTTTTTTTTTCAACTAAATATATATGAATTTTACGATACTTATACCAAAAACACATATTTTACAATTTGTGTCTGTCTGTCGGTTTATCTGTCTGTTTGGGGCGATTTGGAGAGGTTTTTTTTTTTTTTTAGTTTTTTTTAGGTTACTCAGCGTAACTTCGGCTGATTTTATTTCTTGAAAATAATTAGGGTTTGGCATAAAAAAAATTAAAGTTCATAAAAATTTGAATAAAATCCAATTTAATGCACAGTTTTACTGGCCGGTATTTGAATTTGTGCGAAATATCTTTGCTTAATGTTAGTATCAAGAAAAAATTGGGAAAATAATTCGGGTTCCGTATAAAAAATATCAAAAATTACGCAGTGAAAAATATATTAAACCCGGGCGCAGTTCTAAAACAAATATAATAATATTACTTGATTGTGCGTAAAATATAACGTTCGATATAATGATATTGAGAGAGAACGACCACAATGAATAAATTATTCTTGAACACAAATCAAAGGCGACATTTTCGTTTACATTTCAGTGGTTCCTACTTCGCTGCTCACGTTCCCTCCCGTTCAAGACGTTTGGATCACGTTGCTCGGTCACGTGGCCTCGATGTTAGCTTCACGTGTCAAACCATTATTTCACGTTAATATTTATTTGTCATCTACAAAACTGGCCTACATTTGAATGAAAAATGAAAATAGCCGTGTATATAGTTTCACTTTGGCGTCCTCCAGGAATTTTTTCCATAAAACGACTTCGTGATGTTTTATTGCGGACAAATCCGATGGTAATTTTATTTCAGTAAAAATTTTATAACTTTCACGCATATAAAGATATTTTAAGTACCTATACAATATAAAACATAACTATTAAACACCTTTAACAATCAACTCACAAAACATAATGGTTTATTTATGTTGCCATAGAAATCTAACGATTAGCACATTTGAATTTCATTAGTCATCTATTTTATTATTTTACGTTGGTTCAAATAAACTCTTAAGAAGCTAAAATTAGCACGTTTCATTTTAAAAGTAAAAATTCAATTTATCATTCAAAATCTTTGTTTTTATAAACAATAAAAAAAAAACAAATACACACGGAAACAATAAAATATGTGGTTTACTATGCCGTTTTTATATAAACGAAATTTTGTCTTCCTACTATCATTTCAAACATTACATTTAATTGAAAATAGATGCAGCAAGTAAATGAACTAAATAGAAATGGATATATAAGACATTATAAATACACAATAAAGGACTGCACTCTAATTTCGGTTTGTTTACGAGCCTGCCTCCGCGCGGCGCTGGTTACTTTCAAAAATGCCCCAGATGCTGGTAACGGTAAAAAGACCATCTCACGACAGATGTGGCATAGCATAAAATTCGCAAATATCGAAGGATTTTTCATTTACAGATTTCTCTCTGGTATAATTGTATTTAAACCTATTTCAAGATTTATAAATCACTAATTTTAACTGAAGTTTTTGTCAAATACTCCTAAATAAAATAAGTACTTGGATAAAAAAAATACAAATTAAGATTAATTAGCAATTAATGCGATCATAAGTCCATACGTCGTACCACTAAATGAAATAAATTTGATAAATGTAACAGACAAAGTTGATATATAAACACTTGTGTCTGCCGTGGCAGTGCCTCCGCCAAGTCGAGCAAAAGCAAAAAAAAAGCGGCACGGCCGTACATTCCTTATCTCAAAGCAGTTCAGGCCATTTTCTACCCCCTATAACTTCGTTGTGGATAAAACTAGAAGCCTGAATTTCCAGTAACCAAGCAGGCATTGTATAAACACGGTATATTTCAAATTTCATTTAATTGGAATGAGTAGTTTAAGATTTGTACACTAGTAAAAAAAAAAAAATTTTGTCACTCATTGACTGACTGACAAATCATCAAAACTCTAATTTCAAATTTAGAATACAATTAGTGTTAAGTGTATAAATCAAGGAAAAACGAAAATATTTTGTAATATCGGTCCAGTTTTCTAGATACACCCTACTATAAATAACCATGTAATCCCATATAAATGTATAGCATTACAAAGTTACATTTGCAGTTTTACCAGTAATGTTTTAATTAAGCCCTTTTAAAGTCACGTTTGTCTATCAATCGAAGAATCTCTTGTGTACTAGTACCTTTAGTCGCAATGGATTCAGAAATACTGTAGAAAGGAAAAAAAAAAAGTAGGACTATCTACAAAAATAAATAAGATGCCATCAAAATCAAAGCTTGTAAAAGAGCCTAGTCTTGTAACTTAGTTCTTCTACAGTGAAAAGTTGTGAGATCCATGTAATACTAAGTCGATTACTTTATTAAGTCCTTACTTAACCCCCTGAGCACTAGCCTGGCGTTTACGCCAGCTTTCCATTGTTCCCCTATTGTCTCATTTTTATGGCCCTCTGTCTTAAGTTATTACGTAATTAGCAAAAAAAACATCTTATAGTGACCATATCAATATAATCTCATGTTTTAAACAAAATCGATTGACTTGGCCATACCATGAAACCACAATGTATATCACAAGTAATACATATTACACGTATGTATTATATTAAATACTGGTTGATCTCCGCGATTTCACCCGCGTAGTTCCCGTTCCATTGGGATTTTTGGAATAGAAACTATCCTACATCACTACCTGGATTTCAAACTATCTCCATACCAAATTTCATCCAAATCGATATAGTAGTGTTTAAGTTACATACAAAAATACAAACCTCTTTATAATAATATTAGTGTAGAAGATAGTTTAGTGTGATCGCCAAACGTGTTATACTATAAAAAGTAACATTATTTTCGTGTACATTTTCACAAACGAAATTAATACCATCATAATCTAAATAGTAATTTGCATGGAAATTCATATTTCACTCGTTGTCAAACCGCTCCCTCTTTTATAAATGGCAGTGTTGACGCGATTACATATTCATCAGTTCTCCCCAGCATCTGTGCGTCACGGCGAATTAACTTTAAGTGTGGCTCCTTCAAATGACAGTCATTCGCCTTTAACGCGCGCCATATACATTTATAATAAAATGAATATTCTCCGTCTCAAAAATTAACGTTAATTGCCATCAACTTAGAATTATTAGGTACTTAAGATTTTTATTTAAAGAATAGTTCCGTTGTTGAGGATAAACGTCTAATTATAAAATTAAGCTAAAATATGCAAACAATATTACAAGAAAAATTCAATAAATCGAAATAGCACTATGGAAATCGATGAATAATACACTGATATTTTAAATTAAATTATACATTTCAAATTAAAACTATTGTTCAATTCAAAATGCATTACAATTGGCAAACTTGTATCCTTAGTTTTAAAAAATAAAATTTTTAAATTTGAATTTTATTCGCAGATTCAATTTCAACTGTGAATTAATTTTATATAAAGGAGTACCTAGATTTAGAAATTTTTCCATTTGTTTTTTTTTAAGTTTTATGATAGTAATATACCCCTATTTGCTAATCTATTCAGGGGGTCAATGTTAAACATAATGCAACTTGCAACTTAATACAATTTAAATTGCTGGTCTTTATATAATTCTATACATATTTTGGGTAGAGAACCCCAAAATATTTACTTTCTTGTTGTTAATAGCATTTAAAGTTTTACCTGCGTGTGAAAATCACTGAGTATTCTCAAATATTAATATAATTTGATAGAAAGCGTCTATTTAATCACATTCCCGACACGTTATATGACAACAAAGAATCATTACACAGATGCAGCATGAAATTTCACATACATATATAAGTAATGAAAATAATTATTTATAGTCAAAAATTATAACTGACGGTATTTATATTCCATAATGAATCAAGCAATTATTTTTTCAAACTCTTATGTTTTAATGAGTAATATTAACTTTATCTCTGTCTCTTTTTACATGTAAATTATTTTTATCTCTTTATATTGTAATTATTTAATAATATGAAAAAACCAAATACTAATGATATTGTTAGTATTTAAGCAATTCATTAAGTGTATTAACAAGGTAATAAATTATATCTAGAAGTATATTAACGCATGTCTTAATTATTTTAACTAATAACTAAACAATTTCTAGATTTATTTCAACGCTCTGTTTTTCCAACTATTCTTTTTATTATCATAACATATCAATAAACAAGCTACAGAAATCGTCGAGTAACAGGAAAAACTAATTAAGTACAGTTTCCTGAGGAAAATTGTTTCACCCACATAGTTGCAAGTAAATAATTTCTTTAAACATACCTATAGTAGTTACCTTTACACAGAACATTGAGTTGTTTGAAGAAAAATAATAAAGAAAATGAATAAAAGTCAAAAACTAACCACAAATGTGATCGAAGAAAAAAATCATATCGCCTGATGAAATGATCTCCAAAGAGTACTTTTACAACTTGATTAACAGACAAATATTTATCTATGCTATAATATAATAAAAGGAAAGATTTGTATTTTTGTATGTAACGAGTAAATTTAAAACTACTGGACCGATTTGGATGAAATTTGGTATGGAGATGGTTTTAAATCCAAGGAGTAACATAGGAGTTTTTATTAGGAAATTCCTACTGGAACGGGAACTACGCGCGTAAAACCGCGAAGAGCAGCTAGTGTTCTGTATAAATAAAAATTAATGTTAGTAAGTGTGTCCTCTATGCGTTGCTAGTCGTAGATCTGATTGTGATAAAATTTTGGTGGTCTACGTTTGCAAAGGTTCTTTACTCATAAAAACTTGGGAGACACGGGACGCTCGTAACATTAAACGCCATTTGCCATTATGGTATACGATTCGGCATATGGTTGCAACGCATACCGAGCAGGTCGTGACGGCAGTGCATTTTTCTAAAAAGACATTGCGTCGATGTGAGTTGAGCGCGACCTCTTCTATATTAAAATTGGTTTAGCGTCATGGCTCGCCCGCTGTGTGTCGAAGCGATTAAGTATCAATCTATAGTAATATTTTAAATTGAAGTATCTGTTAGTAATGTAATTTTTTTTACTAAATAGTTATGAATGTACGTACGATACCTACACCAAGAATACAATTTTTAAATTTTGTGTCTGTGTATATCTGTCTGATTGTTCCGGGTAATCTCCGGAACGGCTGGACCGATTATGACGGAGCTGTTTTTTTAGATAACTAAAGTTACTCCGCGTAACTTAGGGTATTTTTAATTTTAGAAAATAGGGTTACGTATAAAAAAATTAAAACGCAGTGAATAATATATGCAACACGGGCGCAACCGCAAGCACACGGCTACTAATAACTATAATTCATACCCAGCTAGAAAGGCACAGCTAGTAATTTCATATTTACCGATGTTTTTCTTTCTGTATCTCTAAGCAATAAACTTAAAAATACATAATTCTCTTAATTATGTAACATCAAGTTCTTATGCACCATGGTGATTTTGTTCGACAAATTGGCTTTGCTTTGTGACTGAGACTTCAAGTTAGTGTTATACTGCACTAGATTTCTATATCTTACCTTGTAACCGTTGTTATCCTCCGGTGATTGTTGGTGACCGTTATATTGTTGTTGCGAGGGACTCAACAGGCGTCGTTTCTTTGCTGGCTGGTGGCGCGCCGGCGACAAGGCCGGCTGGTATTCGGGCTGGATATTCTGCGATTGATCGTTGCGATATTGCGCCGGCGTATCCGTGTACATGACATGCATTCCCTGTAACACACAACATGAAAATTTATAAACAACCTAAATACCTTCGACAATTACGTTTCATGGTCGCACCCGAGGCGGAACAGGTCACCTTGTTTACATATTATTATATTAATACTCGAGAAAATAAGACAAAAAGGACACATTAAAATTGCGGGCGCGCACCAAAGGGCAATCCAGTTCAATTTTAATATTTTTTTTTTTTTTTATCTTTATAGCGTCGCAATTTCACTGAGAGCCTCGTAAATATCGAGTTTTCATTTGCTAAGAGTGCTATTACGTAGAATCGTGTCTCCGTTCCTCGATTTTGATTCATAGGGGGCGTGACATCAAACCTAGAGCAATCCTAAGGCGGGCTATAGGGCATTATGACATTAAAATAAAACTGAACACGATATCCTATTTTTTGACCCTAGTTTATGAAGAATTGAAATTTGATTTGATTTGATTCAATTGAAAATTGAAATTGATTTTCTTTTCTATTGATAACACTAAAGCTCATGAATAGCAAAGCAAATATAATTATTTTGTTAGAAAACCACTCGTGAAGACTTTTTAAAACATAATTTAAACATAAAACTTGACTTAAAATCAATGACAGAGTATATTGTCTGAAATTCGTTATACAAGTAATCTATATCCCTGTGTGATATAGAATTTATGTCAAAACAGTCAAAATACATTAATATGGGCACGTACATGTATGGGAAATGTATGTTTAATGTCAAAGCTGCGATTATGTATATTATATTATATTATATTGAAATTTTCGTTTCACAAACACGAAATTCCACACGGACGGAGTCGCGGGCAACGCTAATCTATAATAAAACGTAGTAGATCGTAGAAAAATTATATAAATTATCTATATCCATCTAGAATATTACAAAAGTGGAAAGTATGATCCATTTGAAAAAAAGAGATCCTTATATTTTTAGCTTGTTTATTAACTAAAGTTCTTCTATCAAGAAGTCTTTAAGTAATTTACATCAGTACTGAACTTACGTACCGTTTATTATTGGTTCAGTACGTAATAATGATAGTATTGCCTTCCATTGTCACGTAAACAAAATTGCAGGCACCAACCTATTTATTTATAATTATAAATCTTAAGGCAGTAAACAAGTGTCGCGCATTCCAATTATTTATTCGCCGGAAACAGTTGACATTCCATTTGGAGATACATTGTAAAACTTAAAAAAAAATAGCCATTACATTCGTATAGGTAAGTAGATAATAAGAATGAAGTCGAGACAAAGTAGACTGAAAGGTATAAGATACACGAGTGGAACAAAGCAATACAAACGCACAATGAAACCTGATTCGCCTTGAACACTCGTGTCGAGACTTAGTGGAACCCCGTAAGAACGGAAAAGTCGCTTATTATAATAATATATGAGCACATTTGCCTGGTTTCACTATTATAATAGAATTTAGTGATAGTTAAAAATTAAAGAAAGTTAACATACGGTCGGTATCAATATGCGATCTGTTTTTTACCTATTGAAATCGGAAATCTCAATCCTTTTGCCTGTTAAAGTGTCAGAACCAATGACAAAAAAATCGATTTACTTTTGCTTTGATCTCAATCCAAACTTTAATTTTGTAAGTCGTCATAGGAAACGTTAATGTTTTCTTTTTTAATATTACTTCTTTCTTTATATTTGGTTTATTATCTATATAAGTTTGTTTGTCATCTATGATTTCCTAAATGATTATGATGAAACATTGGTGAATTTTTCTGCATATGGCCGCGAAGGATTCTGACACAAAAAAAGCATCTTTGCCAATGCAACGAGTGTCGGGTACAATTAATTTGTATAAGATCATATGTGCATCTTTGCGCATAATTTAAAATTATTATAGAATTCAAGGTGCATATACAAAAGAATAGGCAAATCATTACAATTATTGTATTAATAATAATCAAGGTAATTATTGAAAGATTTGCTAAACTAATTGAAAACAAGTAAACGTATCATCCGTGTAGTGTGGGCTAAGAACAGTACCACCCAATATCTTGCCATGGGTGTCGTGAAAACCGAATAAGGGATAAACCAGGGGATAAGCGGCAGCATCCTCTGAGAACCACAAACACCTAATGCGATCCCCAACCCGTCTGCCAAGCATGGCGATTATCCCCTTTTTGAGAGAGGCCTATGTCCAGCAGTGGACGTCTATCGGTTGAATCAATCAATCGAACGTATTACCCACGGAATCCCCAAACCCAATCATTGTTATTTTTATCGGAAACCAAATCGATAAAATAACAACGAAACCAACATAAGACAAAAGACGACTGACGTACAAACTACTTATATAACGTGAAAAATAAAGACACAACTTCAGAACAAACTTAGAAGAACGTCAAAACAAGATTATTATTTTTATGAAGTTTCCTGTTCACATACTGGCTATTTAAATTAATACATAAAATTAATAATTCGAACGATTTTAGTGTTTTTATTTTCTCGAATTTTATTTATTTTTCTACGATTGTTTTACGTTAAAGTGTTCTCTCCTTGACAATGATTTAATATTTGTGTTTTTAACTTTTTTTTAAAACTTAAATGATAAATTACTATTTATACTTTGCAGACATTGATTGGCATATCAAAGTAAAAATTCTACGTCTTATAGTTACTGAAGTATCTAATGCTGTAACTGAAGTAAAGAAAATGGTTGCACATATAGAGAAGTAGCCTAAATATTGCCAGTTTCTATATCTGTGGTATTTCGTAGTTAAGTAACGTTATCGACAGACTGGATAAAATACAATACGCAATGTACAAAGTTAAAATCGAATAACTACAAATTGAGATGACAAATTTCTTCTGGGTAATGAACGGAGTCTCTAACGCAATTTATTCCTACGTGAACTTGAATAGACTATCACCATGAATGAAGCATACAATAACTACACGATTACTAGAAGGTATTTTAATTACATTTATATTGCATAAAATACATTGCCTTATTACTTATTTGTTGTTATATAATTATGCTAGATTTAGTATTTTTAATGTAACTCGTTATCAATAAACAATCAGCGGAACGGAAAAAATCTAATCTAATACGAAATTCTAACGTGCTTTATGTAATAATTTTAAATACAAGCGTTTGAAAAAAACTGTTTACAGATAAACTACATCATTATATAATTATTTTAATCTGTCGAATATCCATAAAAGAGACAATAGGAAAACAATAGAAAGCTGGCGTAAACGCCAGGTTAGTGCCCAAGGGGTTAAACAATAACTTATAGATTTCGTTGTTCAACCCTTCATAACTAACTACGTCACCATGGTGTTCAATTGTAATCAATGTCACTCTAAGAGAAATAATAAATTTGAGAAGTAATTAAGCTACCTACATTAATTATAATAGCACAGTCCAAAGTTCTTAGTTCAATTACTGCGCAATAAACTCATTGGAAAGTCAAAATAGGAGTAACAACTGTTTTATAGCATATAAAAGAAGTCACTAACACAATAAGTATTAATGATAACGCGTCTGCTCCGCGTTAATGTATTAATAAACAATTAATATGATTCGGTACGATACACATTAAATTATTATATCAGAACCTGAGCCTTCGGTGAAGGATAACATCGAAATGTAGCCATAGCAATAGGTATATGGCATTTTCTAATACCTGCCTGGCTATCTAGCTAACTACCACTGTCGAGGTTGATAATCTGTCACCAAACATGTATAGGCTATAATAATATTGGAGCAGCAAAACTTGTCAAATTTTTTTTTACTGAACAAACGCTGTTGACCAGAAACCCTTAACAGCTTCACTGGACTTTGAGGCGTGCACTTAAGGCACTCACCCTAAAAATGTAATATAAGAAATAATCATATACGTATTTAAAAAAAACGTCTCGCATTTCAAAATATACTGTTTCGCCTATCCGCAAATACTTAATGTTTAAGGTTTAAAAAGTTTCTAAAGAGGATATTTCTAGCGGCATTTATTCCATATAACGTAGTCCCCTGTTTTCTCCCTGGATAATAGGATTATTGTTAACACTTTTATACCAAAGAATATATATCCATCACAGCCATGCCCGTACGTTTTGATTTTTTCCAAAAAATAGTAATTGTAGAAACTAGAACCAAGCCTTTAAAAATGAAAAAAAATGCTCGATTTTTGCCGTCATTTTCAGACGTTCGTCAAACAAGTTTGCTAAATAAAAACAGAGTTTGAAAAACGTAGAGGCTATTTAACCATTTAATTTAAAAAATGTTGATAGCTTTAAAATCAGTTTTACCTTTTCATTTTACCTGATTTTTATTTCCGTTTCTTTGTTCTATTTATTTCTATTAATCTATTAGACAAACATCTATCAACCATGCTAGTTACTGTAATTTAACTAAAGATTGATTGGACATAAAATTACTCTCTAACATAGTTTAATTTATTTTTCTTTCCTTCCCAATGTATTGCGTTGTACATAAAATTTATTCAATAACTAAAGGCGCATCATCTTACTCGTTTCATTCGTGCCACCGTGGTCATGATTGTAAACAAAGTGGTCCGCCACTACTGGCATTCACCTCAAGGTATTTCACCATCCGATTCGACCAGTTAAATCTGGTGCAATCATGCAATAAAGTACACAAAGCAAACTTGATCTGTTGACTCCATCACGCAGTAAGTATCTTTCCGATTATTATCACATATTCTTTCTATACCATATCTTACACGATTAGGCGCTCCAGAGAGTTCAGTATTTTCATTTTATCATAATCCAATTGAATGCACAATTAATATTTATTACTACAATACATAAAATACGCACATTGTTGCATTTACAGAGCGCCTGTAAATTGAATACTGTTCCGGAAGTGGAAAGGTGGTCAGTGTAGCGGTATCATACAATCCTATTGTTAAAAAAAAAACAATACAAAAAGTCGCATTTTGCAACTAAACCAGGTGTTATTATTCACAATCGACTTTCTAAAACCGAAATACGTGCAACACTACTTGTTACGCTAAGTTATATTTAGTATTAAGACAGGCATTTATATCTCTTAAGCGTTTTCATTATTTTTATTTTATATTTTTATTACGCTATATTCTAACTGTCAAATAAATTTAATTTTCGTTTATTTTTAGTGCAAGAATAGCGAATATTCTAGCGTCATAATTCGTTTGAACTTCGGCCACTCTCTTATTATAAAACTTCCAAAATAATAATATGTCAATGGCTCTGGGAAGGTTATTATTGTAAAAGGCATATTCAATCCTTGCTATAAGAACATTTCGACCGTATATTCGGTTTTGTATGATTTTTTGTGTAGTTGTGAAGTAAATTATATTTTAATCTCAATAGATTCTAATACTTATAACCTTCTCAAAGTTGATACTTTTAGTAGAAAATATAATTTGTATTCTTGAAAATCTAAATAAAGGTTTTAAACTCACGAGATGATAAATTTAAAAGTCAGTACACAGATAACGTACCTATAATTACTAATGGCAAAGAGCCAGCCACGTACAAAATGAGCATGCACAATTTTAACAAAGCAAAAGGTCCACGCATAACTCTACCTACACCCACAATATCCTAAAATAAGTATTATTGTAGTCTAATTACCTCGGGAAATATCATACATAATTTCCACGTATTATGTCCAAAACGTGATACTTGAAAAAACGGGATGGAGAAGACAGAAAGAAGCATTATTATCAGTCAATTATCCAATACCTTCTCGTTTCTACCTATGGCCAGTCTTATACACAAAGAGATAAGTATTAAAATCTTCTATGACTATTAAAATTCCCTAATAGTTTAAACTGCTTTTTAAATAATTTTAATAAATTTGCTTTTTTTTTCTTCGTGAATTCTTATTATTAATACGTTTGTTATTTATGCAAAGAGTTTACTTTTACAAATTCAAATTATTCTAAATTAATTTCGATGAAAACCAGACTGAAAAATATTGTTATAAATTTCATTCAACTTTCAATATAGATAAGTTTACATGGTTGCGAAAGCGTTCTTTTTCAAAGTATAAACGCAAGTAATATTGGGATAATAATTCCAACCTATTATAATCGTAAAACAATACTCTTATCTGTTCATTTTTATTTATTCTTTTACTTAAATGTTTTTTTCTTTTTATCGTCATCAATTTGCCCTTCTTACTTGTTTGCTTACTAGCTCGTATTTTTGTCATGTTTTAATATGTCGATTACCCATAAAAATGATACAATAGGAAAACAACGGAAAGCTGGTGTAAACGCCAGGTTAGTGCTCAACGGTGTTAATATTGATCGATAATGTTGATTTTTTTTAAGTACCTTGCAACTACGTAAATATACAGAAGCAGTACAATTAACGTAGAGTAATTTCACGCCATATGACTGATTAAAAATATCGATATATTTTTTACTTTTCTATTCAATAATCCGCATTTATAAAATATTCATATTTATAGAAAACCAATAAGATTTTTTCCTGTAAAGCCTAGAAGCTAGAAAATTACCGCAAACATCACAAAACTTCGAATTCAGTAAACTGCTACAATTATATAAATATTAGTACGAAAGAAAATTTTTGAAGACAGCATGCGTGAACGCATTAACACAGTGGAACGTTGCCGTTATGCGTTTTCATAATATAATCACAACAATAGTGAGATGCCTGCTAACGGTTTCTGTGACATTTCACGATCGGCCCCAAATCTAGATGCCAATCTTGGGCGATATTTTCCAAGGTATTAAAAAAATTGTACAAAAATTTGATGTACATCGTCAATTTTGACGATTTTAAAAAATTTAAAACTAGAATATATCAAATTATTTGTTTTTCATAGCCCCAAGTATCTTATTTAAAATAGAATGTGGTTCATATCTGTATCTATAATAGTTTTCGAGATATTTAAAAGATGAGATTGAAAATATATTGCATAACATTTGAAAAAATATTATTGTTTTTTTTCCTATGGCAGAACTTAACTTCGTTATATGATAATAGGAAAACTTCTGACCAAAATTTGTCCAAATCCAAAGGCGTTGATTCCAACTACTGGTCGATTTAAGGTAGAATGACCCATATGTAACTTGTAAAATAACTTATTGTGAGTATATAAGTGAGTAGTTATTCATAGAATGATCATAATGAGGTAAAACATGACTTAATTTTTTATATTAATTCTGACTTTCAATTTTATGAGACATATTGACTTCACTCATGATATGGGTTAATTATTGTCATGCTACATAAATATTTTTATCCTTTTTACCATACACAGAGATACCTACATACTACTTGTTACTTGTTAGATGAAGAGTTAAGTATTATCATCAATCAACAAACACATGGATTAAGTATATACATAAAATAATATTAAAATTGGACTATTGTAAATACACAAGCAGTTTTTAGTTACAAAATTAACAAATTTTCATGCAAGTTGTATTGTTATTGTAATTAATCTTTAGTAACAATTTATAATTGGAACATTGTAAATATTTGTGGAAATACCTAGACTATGTCTAATTTAAAATAAACTATAAATCACTTATGTATTTTATTTTGCAAATTATCTCGAAAATTTATCATAGTAAAATAAATACTGAATATTAAAAAAATATTACAAATTTACAATATTAGGTAAGGTAATTTAGAGATAATGGCTCTTGAAAGTTTGTTTAATATGTCGATTACCCATACAAATGAGACAATAGGAAAACAATGGAAAGCTGGTGTAAACACCAGGTTAGTGCTCAAAGGGTTAAGTAAATCTCTATGTCTTATATACTTTTGTATTTACAGATTAAAATAATATATATATTATTATAAAGATGAGGTTTCTGTGACTTTAGTAAATGCTTGTGACAAAAGTCTTAGTGCAAAATATTGCGCCCTTCCACTATTATTTACAAATTGCTAAAATACATTTTTCATGAAATTACAGTTGTTTTAGATCCTTTCTTCTGTTTTTAAGTAGGTGTTGACAAAATACTGCATTTAAAATAACTGTATAATGTAAAAAAGTGAACTTACATCACAGTTATTACAATCCCTATTACTTCATTTTGATATGTCAGTACAAGAAATTGTGTTGTCATTATGTAGTAAAATAAAAATGTTTTGGTTTAACTAAAAATTTATAGAAAAAGAGTGTAAAGGTGGTTACAACTTTTATTCAAGTAATGTTCATAAAAATAAAGACTTAAAGGAGTTAGTGTTATTTTACTGATTGTATATTTATTATAGTTTTCTCCTTTTATCTCATAATTTTTATGCAGTTTAGCAATTTTTTCTACCATTACACAGATCTGGAAAAAATAAGTACCTTCATATGCTTAACACTTAGCAGGTTTTGAATAAAAATGTATAAACTATCTCTGGAAATGGTATTTAATTCTTATAGTTAAAGTTTTTTCTTCATATTACAATTTGAAATAATTAAGTTTCTGTATTTAGTTGTGGGAATAAAAAAAACATCCCTTATTAGTTCACAAGAAAAATAATCCTATAACATCCATACAAGAACTTACTTATATCAATTGAGTACTTTATCTATTTAAAAGCTACAAATAGGAAAGTTTCCAAGTATTATAGTACCAACAAAAAATTCAATATAGATTTAAATTTAATAATTTCCTAATGTTGAGCACATATCAAATAAGTTATTAGAAAGAATTACATAAACCACCTAATAATATTACACTGACTAATCTAAAAATCAAATCAAATTATTTCTTTTTATTATTTTTAATTATTACAAACAACTTAGAATACATATTGAAACAAACTAATCTTTCCAAATTATATTTTTTTAAATATCAACAAGCCACGTGATATAAGATTCTAATAAGACTGATGGTAACGACTATAAATAAACCGTGTCATATTGTTTACCTCTTGCCGTAGGACCTCCATAATTGAACCTTAATAGATATTGTTTTTTTAAAGACATGGAAAGAATGGAAACTAGCGAGCAGTGCGCTCTTTTACAAACAACAAACGACAAAATAAAAAAAGGTTATTAGAAACTCACACGTTGCAGGCAATACTTGGTTGCATAGAAAGCAATCAACCGACGCAATGTACCGACGGTAACCAGTAATTTTCCACTGCGTAGTTTTATAAAAAACACAATAAACCCTGAACAAACTCTCGCTCACCTCTCTAAATAAAATTTCTCACAGTTCGACCCCACTACCATGCTGGAAGAAGTCACAAAACTGGACAAAGAGTCCTTCAAAACACAGCCATTTTGAAACTGTTCAGTAAAATGTTACGTGTACAGTGTATCTTGGACCGTGAAAACAGAACATACTTATCCGTTCGCACTCATTTTTGTTTTTTAGCACAATATAAACATACACTAACCATTTCACACACTTTTATGTACGATTTCACTTCATACTTTCGCACACACCCGTTATCGTCGCAGTCCCTCACTGACGGAAGCGACGAATTCACATGAATTGAGCTACGAATTGAAATTTGCGCGAACTACGTTCAGTATGACCACAGTTAATAAATTGAAATATTGGTTGCTATAAAAATTTAATAAAAATACAAACAAACAATCAATTTGAAATTGAAATGTCATTCATTCATTGAAGTAGACAAAATCATGATGGCTAAAACCATTCATTATTCATCTCTGCATTGAAGTATTAAACCGATATTCAATACCGCAAAAAACAAAGATGAAATTTGAAGCGTTTGACATTTAAAATATTTCGTCTAACTGAACGTAACACATACAGATTTTTTGAAAAGAAATCAAATATTTTTAAGCAAACAAATGTTCATAAAACTCATGAAAATTTAAAGGCCATCAGAAAAGTGGTACTTTTAATATTGTAACATGTTCTATAAATTTTCTATCAGAGTTATGTTATATTATAATGTTATATTATAACGGTTATAGCTTTTAAAATAAAAGTTTATACTTTAGTTACTATACTATATTACCCTTTTTTTTAATTAATTATCTGTGATGAACACTGCATTAAATCTTTGAAGATTAGTCGAGTCTAATCGGTATACAAGTTGTTTTAAAAGGGCTCATACTTATCGATATTATCTATAAATAAGAATACTTGGTGCGACTTTGGTTTTTCATGTAATCAGAAATAAATAATAATACATGTAATCGTCCTTTACGTGATTTTACATCAGTTATTTTGTATTAACTTACAGTATTTGACTATTTATCTTATATCATTTTGGTGGTATGATGTATGATATAATACAGTTATAGTGTTAAAATGAAGTGAATTGAAAATAATAACAAACAGCGTGAATTCTGCGATCACCTAACCAATCTTTTTAAATAACTCTAACAAAAGGCCGCCATTTATTTACAACGTTGAATGAAAAATGTGAATAACGCCAGGCTTGGCAGTATGTTCTATTACTTTTGCCTTTTCTTTACAAAGTAATAAATGGTACCAAATAATCTAATTTTTGACGGTACCTCAATCTGTCATGTAGTAACTGTTATCTTAAATTCAATACCTTGTTTTATTGATCCCTATAAGTTATGATTTTGGTAGAATTTTACGTAACATGGTTTGGTTATTGTGTATTGAAAAAAGCCACGAAACGTTATTCTGAGGTGCCACGAAAATTTCATGGAACGTTCTAGATTTTTTACACAATATACTTTGACTTTTGCTTTGACCACAATTTAATGTGATGTTAAACAACGACGTGGTCACACTAAGCCTAGAAGTACGGGTTCTCAAGTGATGCTGCCGAAACACACTAATTGGTGTTTGGCGACAGGTTTTGAAATTTGAGGCTACCCAGGTGGGCATTATTAGAAAATGCCCTACCACCATGCTATGGTTACCTCACGATGTTTTTCCTTCACTGAAAGCTCAGGCTGATTTTAGAATTGGATAGGTGGGCTCGAGCCCGCGGACATTGTTGCGGAAACTGGCCACAGTATACACTACGCTATCATGGTCTTGCTAGAGTATTGGTATAAGATTCAGATAAAAAAATCGTCTTTTCAGCTGTTCTATTGAACGAATAATTCTGCTGCTATTGTCTATCGGTAAGGAATGCTTGGCACGATTTTTGGTTCATAGTGTAGTCGTCTTTACTGTTTAATCATTTCCTTGCAATATTTATGTGTATATTTTGTAATTTTCATGGCATTTTACTGGGCATAGTTTAATTATAGTGCACAAGTGAAGCGAATTGGAAACAATGACACGAAACAAATTCTAAAATTTTCCAAACACTCCCTTTTAAGTAGTTATAACAGAAGTCAACATTTTGTTATAACGCGTATGAAAAGTGTTCTTAACGTCTGGCTTAGCTGCATGGTTCATTACTTTTGCCAGTGTCCTAAAAATGAAATGTCTATGGTTAAGCGCGCGTTATTCAATTATGTTGCTTAGCAACGCGTCGATTTTATCTAGCTGGAACCTCAGCAACTACACATTACATTAGTATCTGTAGAGAACCGTACTGCATATCGATTTTACTAATAATAATTATTTTGAAATAAGAGCATTAGGCGTTTGTAATACGCTTGTAATACGTTTGTAATAAAATAATGAGTTAAGACAAAGAGTAAAAAATAGATGAATTTACATTTTCAAAAAAATAAATGGTTATTTATTTATCAATTTCATATACAAAAATTTTGTGAATATTAAAACCAACAATATGTTAAAATGTGTTTTATTTACGATAATTTTACTACGTACATGTTTCAAAGACGTGTCTGCAGAGGACTATGAGAGTGATGACAAACGTAAGTTACAAGCCAGTTTTAAACAAAGATTTTACTTTCTTCAGATTCTTCTATCAGAAATTATGCACTTTATTATTTAAGCACTATCTAAAGACATATTTAAAAACTAAAAGTTCAAAGTATTCTTTAAAAAAAAAAAAAAAAATAATAGGTAGATATTTATTAAATAAAAAAGTTTCAGTTATTAATCTGAAAAATAAAACAATTAGGTACTATGTAAAAATTATTGTAAAAAGAACATTTTATCGAAATATGAGATTTTTAAACTGGTAAATTACATTGTATTTAATATTGTTAAAGTGTATCTAGTATATACATTCTAAGTAAAATGGATGGTGGGGGCATGTTCTTTCTGAACAAAGTCTTTATACAAATAAAGATAAAAAGTAAGTACATAATGTACTTTCAATTTTATGTTTTGCACAAATAGATACTTTTTTAAGTACTACCACGTACATATTTTCTTTATAGTAGTTTTTTAACGTTTTAGAAATATTATTTTAAGTCATAATCCTAAAGAAAAGTTTTAAAATTGTTGTTAAATTTAAAAAGTTAAAAAAGAAGCATTATTAAATAAACTTTACCACCAACAATTATGTTTATTATCAGGTAATGTGTAACATTTAATTTTTTGGTATAGATCCACCTACTAAGAGAGGAGGAACATCAGTAGTTATATACCGACTAATAAAACTGTCACAGCGAAAGTAATCAAGTAAATGGATTCACTGTTAATCCAGAAATTAATTACTAAGACTCAGTGGCGTAGTTATAGGATGGCAGAGCTGACACAGTGCCACAGACCCCGGTTCGCGAAGCCGCGGGCTCAAAAAAAGCCTAACATTTTTTAACAAAATTCAGTAAAAATTATGAATACAATTAAAGTTAGAACGCATTTTAAAAGCTTTAGTGATCACGTCAGTGATTTATTAAAATCACATTACAACGTGACGATTTTTACTGGGGCCCAATCCAATCCAATTTCCCACGGTCCTCAGATGGTATGGTTACGCCACTGCTAAGGCCAATGTTTTGCATTTCGCTTATACATTTTAACCTTACCACTTTGTTTATTCACCTTGTGAGTTAAATTACTAATCATAATGATGAATCAAAGGACCATGGTTTATGGTTAGATGCGCAAACGCAGCGCCGCCCCTCATTGGTGCCCGCTGCCCGCACATCCGCCCGCAACAATGCTCAGACGCACCGGCCGCGTATAACCGCGCCATTATATGCCTTTTTGTTAGTTAAAACGTAATAAAATGAAACAGGATGTGTGCTCTAATATTCTCAAAACCTACATTTCATCAACGCTATGATTTATTATTTTCATGAAATTTATAAAAAATACGAAAACACTTGAACGTCATAATACTACCACCGGTTTGGAAAACAATCCAGTCATCGAGATCAACCGGTAATAAACTCGATCTGGTTTTTTTTCTGGATGTTTTTTCACAACTCTACAACTGTTACAAAGTATATTAGTAGATGCACAGAGAAAGCGGTCACTTCCAGACATCACCATCGTTCACATAATGATCCACTCTATAATAAACCTTTACAAATCAAAACCTGCTTGACATGGTGCTTAAACATGTTGTCCGGTAAATCGGTAATTTGCTCTGGATTTTATTGTAAAATCTAACACTATTAGACCTAACACTACCTAGAAAACTCTTATTAGTTTTGCTATCCTTGAAACATAGAACTGTTAATTTATTGTTATTCCTTGTATTAAAATTATGGTGATCGTTTACAACTTCAAGTTTATCTAAATTTTTGCGGACATACAGAATTTATCAAGAATACATATATCGGGAGGGCAAGGTTAAGATACTACATTCCAAAAACTTGTTTTTAAATGGTTCGCGAGTCTCGAACAGCTTGTTTTTGTAAAATAAATAAAGTATCTATTTCAGCTGCTGTTCATCACAGCAAAATGTCATAAGACATCAAGCTACGAAAATAACTAAAGTAGACTAATTTAGCAGTAGCAATATCAATTAACTGACGAATCTTACGCACTGCAAAAACAGCGGAACTTAACCTTCTTGCTTTTTAAAGTAATATTCTGACTCTGTCGTGATCACAAAGACCATGATGAAACCCGCTATAGTGACACGTTAAGGCGCATTCCATTCTGGGGTCAGCATATGTATATCCAAACGTATTTAGAAGCGTTAACCTGGATAGACCGACATGTTGATGGCAACTGTAACACCCCGGGGGGGGGGGGGGGGGGGGGGGGGGGGGGGGGGGGGGGGGGGGGGGGGGGGGGGGGGGGGGCGGGGGGGGGGGGTTGTATATCAGGTGCTGTCATTTATAAAAGTATAGACAAATATTAAAAAAAAATAAGCAGCCATGGGAACTACTGACGGATGTGAAAACTCGAACGTTTGTAAATATTGTTGATTTAATGTTTAGTTTTCATAGTTTGTCAATTGAAATTATTAACGTAACCTAAAATTTAACACATAACATTTATCTGGTTTTTAGATCCATTGTCGCTCCGAGCAATAATTATGTACATTTTCAAATAGTTTACTCATAATCAAAACATACGGTATGCTGCGTAATTATAAATTTTATTATTTATCTCTGAGCGCCATTTTATACTTGACATATATGCCGACGGTTGACTTCATAACTTTAGTAACGCGAATCTATAAGTTTTTCTCCTACCGAGAATCACTCAACGCCGCTAAAGAAGTTCTCATTCCAATACATTGTACAGGAAATTGGAAAATTTGCTTAAAATGAAAAATCTGGTAAAAGACTGAAAGTAGATTTTTACGGGATTTTTTTGTATAAACTCACGACTCGAAGACTGAATTTGCAAATTTCTTTTCTTTATTATTGTTCCGTAAATTTTTTTGACAAAAGAGATATTTGGGACAGTTACAAAGGAATGTCGAAAAATTAGGATAATTGACGAATATATTTTTTCCCCAATTACACATGATCAGGCCTTTCAAGTTAGTTACTATTTATGAATAATACGAGTATATACGAGTATATATATATATTTATTTTCGAAATCGTTACAAGCGAACTGTTTTTCTTTAATCAATTTGAATAAGACTGGAAATAGCAATCTAATCCAAATTACATACAGTTATCCGTAATACAATATTTTGTTATCTTTATTGTTATGTATATATGTTATGACTATCAAAAATAGTAACAAAATAATAATTCCTTACTTTGTAATACAAAAACATTACGTTGAGGAAATGCGATTGCTTCCTTAAGTTCGTGCCGGTACGAAATGGTACGAATCCTTAGCTACTACGGTCTAACACATGAGATAAAGCGATAAATATTTTTATTATTTCGTAATTTTTATTCCTGCTAAAAATTTAGTTTATATATAACATAAAATACATTTTTTTTAAACCTATAGGCTCAGTGCTTGGACCACTATCTCACCTGATGTTAAGTGACGATGTGGCCAAGGATGGTAAACACATCTATAGGTATTTGGTGACAGGTTTTCAAACTAGAAGGTGGTAGCTACCCAGTCGTGCATTATTAGAAAATGCCCTATCACCATGCTATGGTTTCCACACGATGTTTCTTTCACAGAAAGCTCAGGCTGACTTTAGACTTGTACAGGTGGGCTCGAACCCGCATCCATTGAGCATTTCACTTAATCGCGTAAAGAATACACATATAAAGAATATTGGATATACCTTTGCCCTTTTCTCTCTTTATTATTTTTTTTATCTGACTAACGCTGATGATCGAAAGGGCCTTAACAGCTTCACCGAACTTTGAGACAAGCGCTTGAGGCGCTCAGCCTAGGAATGGTAGCCAGCACAAGGGCACCAAAATGGCACGAACCTCTGCTTGAGCTGCTACCCGTGATAAAATTTCAGCGGAATGTACAGAATTTCTCTCTTTATATTATATATTGTCTACTTTGTACTGTACTTGCTTGGTTAAAATGAAGCGAATACATTTCTATGAAATCGTTAAAAAAATAGATTTATTATGAAATAACCTTTTTGGAGGACTTCTCTCCAGCATATGAAATTGCACCAAATAATTATATCAAAGTAACTGAAACTTACAGCGAGGGTAAGTATAAACTGTAAACCCATTTATTCGGTAGATCACGCGATGTTCTGTCTGTCAATATAAACAAACAATGTAAATACCTATTATAGTTTTATGTTCCATTCATTATGCGCATATAAATATAACAAATTGCGCACATAAAATTAAGCAGTTCATGATTATTGGCAAATATTTTTTTGTGTAACAAGCTTGTGAATTCCATTGTTGTATAAAGCGTTACTATTATGATGTAAGTTCAGGTACAAACTAGTATATGAAGTTACAGTTAATACTCATAATATAAGTTTGATCAGTAATCATTACAATCCAGGATCCAGAGTATCTGCAAGATTTGCTAAATTTTAATTTCAAATGGTAATTTATTCATGTCGGATGTTTAAAAGTAACATTAGAAAGAAGAGGAAATGCGATCGGCAACAAATTTGAAGAAGAAGTATTTCAGAAATCTTTTGTTATCGTGTTACATCCTAATGACTTTTTAAGTCATCGCGAAAGGGAGTACTGCAGCTCGGGCTGATTGTACCCATGCAAAATAGACGAAATCATCACGTTGTATTGCCCTGTTTCCTGTTCCTCTAAAATCTGACCGATTTTCATTTCCAATTATAAAATTAGAAAGACTTTGGCTATGCACCTCCGTTTTGCTTTATATTTAGGATATTTGTTTCATGGACGGTTGAAAACGACTGTGAACCCAGACATTTTTGATCGCTCCTAATTTCTATAATAATTAATTTATGGAAAAGATTATAAATATATATTTTGGTGTACCAAGGGAATACGTTTGAACAGAATGAAATTTACCCGCATTTATTTTTAAAATATGAATTCATTTTGCAGTGTACATGCTAGTTTCACCGGATCAGCACCAACGAACCCCACGATTGGAGGATTTCTTTTGGACTGGCTCTGGAGATGGTCCACCTCCTCCGCCGGATCCGCCAATATTTCCACCATCGAAGCCTACGACTGAACTTGTGCGTACTACAACTGTTCTCGCGACGGTGTATCTAGACTCATATCCAGGGCAGGTTATAGTTATATTTCATTGTTTATTATATAGCTTATACACATTCATATTTACAAGCGACAATTTAAGATTTTTCACATTTCACTACTAAGCACGCGTGTTCACATTTACAATTCTAAAAAGCTTTGTTAGGTTATGAATTACATGTCAAAATTCTAAAATGTAGCAAAATTTATGAAGTTCAATAAAGGTGTTGTGAATTTTCTTAACATTATTTAGCTGGCATTGTAAACTTTCAGGCCGTGACCGATAGCACTACAGGAGAATGCGTGCAAAATTGCGGGGAGCCTGTAGCGCCGGACAGCTTGGAACCAGAGATACCAGAGGACAGAAGATATTGGCTAGTTACCGTTATTCAGGGTTCAACCCCTGATAGTCTCCAATTGAAACTCGCTAGATTATACCAGAAAGCGTTTTTAAGGTATAAAGCAATACTAATGGACCATAGTTATTGAAATTATTAGATTGAAAAAATTAGTTAATGTTTACAACTTGTAACGGGTCTCCTCCAGTAGCAACCAAGGACGTTGTCCAATCCTCAACTAGTGATAAATACCAACTACCAGCGCGATACATTTACAATTTCATGTATTAGCATAACATATAGGAAACAGTGTGTTTCCTATATTCCTGCACACGAAATTAGATGAGTTCTATAAGAGACCTTGAGATCTGCAGTTTCTCTAAACCAATATAGGTTTGACATTGGGCTAATTCTGCGGAATTTATTTCTAAGATCCAAAACAAGGTCCGTTCTACTTTGGTGCTCTTGAGCTAGCTATGACTGCAGGCTGAATCCCTAAGTTCTCGCATCAAAAATTCAGTGCAGAGGTCCGGCCTCTTCCGTTAAAATGGTATAGGTACCTTGAAAATAAAACTTACACTCAATTTTCCCGTGAAACTAAAGTCATATATTTTTTGTAGACAGCAAGAACGTCATCTCGGTATAATCAAGTCATTAGATGCACCAACAGCACGGAAGAAACATGATGTTCATTCATTTTTGGTAAAAAATGATAATAATAGCAATACAATGATAACTCAAAGTTCTGATATTGAAAGCTCCATCGTGGCTTACGAGCTTGAAATCAGTAGTCCATTAACAACCCACAATCGAGTTATTTCTACAGAAATATTAATATCTACTAATGCAGGAATTAATAAGAGTGTTGAATCACTAGAAATGCATCCAATTGAAAATGAACCCATATCAAAATTAAAGACTAATTTAAATATAGAAGTGACAAAAGTTAACGAAGAATCGTGGATTTTAGCAGCTCCATCAGTTATATTGAGAAAGAGAGATATTAACAATCAAGGAAAAACAAATGAAACCAAAGATCTGATAGACATACCTTTAGAAATTGATAGTAATGATACGTTACTATTTAAAAGAGAGATAATAACACCAGATCAGCAACCGCCCGTGCAAGTTCACATCCAAAATATAACTGAGGTGAAAATATAAATCGTTATTGTAATCATTCGTTTTTTTAGCTTTAATTAATACACACACTTAAGTTAACTCAAAATATGTTATAAGTTAACTTATAAACATTTTGTCAATATACAGGTCTTGTAGACTTGTCACATTAATGGTTTACGCTTCAAGATAATTATGACTGATTTGAAAGCATTAAAATATTATTTAACTTTTTGTATTTTACTCAGTCACCAGACACAAGAACAATTCAAATAGTATATGTGGTTTTGGTGGGAGGCAGGGCAGTACCAGCGGCAGTCGCAGCTAGAGACATGAGGTTGGTCAGGGATGCTGAAGTAGCGAAGGAGTTAGGAGCAATTGTTACTACAAAGGCTGAGCGTGAGTATTTAAAAAGGATTCTAACAACCAGGTATGAAGAAACGATCTAAATAAGGCCACAATTTTATTTATAGGTGCGACGTAAGGTTTTTATCAAACTTTGTCTAGGAAGATTTACTTTATTTCAAAAGGTATTGATACAGGTATGAATTTACAAAATACAATAGCAAATTAGGAACAATTATCATGTGTGAAAAAAATTATAACAATAATTTTAAGCATTTTAAAGTAAATGTAGACAAAAATAGAAACAATAGTAAAAATAGGAGATGTAGCATCAACCAGTTATGTAATGAAACTTTTGAATTTTAATATGATAGCGAGTCCTTCAAGACTTGTTACTATTATGATGTATGCTCAGGCGGACTCGATTGTTCTACACTCATCAACAAAATGTTGCGACTACACGCGCCAAGCACACACACTCGACACACACAACTATTTCATATTCCCAAGCATCGAACAAACTATTGGTTCAATAACTTGACGAGCAGAATTCCGCGTACTTATAATAAACAATTCAGTGATATAACAGTTTTAGAAATCAAATGAAAATCTCTTTAGTTAACAAATAACACAAAAATTATCCACATTACATGCACACACACTCATACATACACACACACACACACACAAAAAACATGTAAACATTGTCTTGTCTTTTTTTTTCTCCTGCCTTTTCCCAACTCACTTGGGGTCGGCGCAGTATGTTTTCTTCTTCCATACGTCCCTATCAGCCGTCATCTCTTCATTCACTCCTTTTTCTTTCAAACTCACACACTCCATCCACTCTTTCTTTGGCCTTCCTCTACTTTTCCATCCTTCCACATTCATATTCATTACTATTTTACCCCCATGCGCTTCCTCTCTTCTCATAACATCTTATAATCTTTTTTAAATAGTGATAAATTCAATTTTGGCTCTTTATTTTATGTATCGGTTTAGTTTATATGTATTTTTTAAACGAGCTGTGAATTTTAATGTAAATATATAAATAAATGATGAAACAAGAAACTTATAGTTGGGATAAAAATATTAGCAAAAATTTAATGTTCATCATAATTTTCCCCAGCAGCTTACCTGAAAGCAGCAGAAGGTCTTGAGGGAGAAGCGGAGGCTAGTGGAATACACGGTACCGAGTTATGGGCATTAGCAATCGGTGCAGCTGTAGCTATTTTACTCCTACTAATACTCCTAGCTTTGCTGTGCTTTACCCATAGGTAAATTAAATAACAAAAAAATGTTATTCTAACAAATGCCGTGTGGCATACCGGCTAAGAACAGTACCACCCCATATCGATCCCGTGCGTGTCGTAAAAGGCGGCTAAGGGTTAAACCAAGGGATGGAAGCACCATCCTCTAAGTACCACAAACATCTACTGCGATCGGCAACCCGGCTGCCAAGCGTGGCGATTATGGCAATTCCCGCCTTATTGCGGGAGACCTATGTCCAGCAAAAGACTTCTTATGGTTGAATTATTTTAAGCGTCTTTAATTTCAAATTACATTACAATATCTTACTAATAAAAACTATAATCGTATAATTAGGTTTTAATTTTCAGAAAGAAACAGATCAAATCTGCTGCCTCGATACGTAATTATAGGAATGAACTAATCAGAGAAGTCGAGAGGAACCAAATGAAGCAAGTTCACGAAGAAAAGGATGGAAAAGTTAGTAATGAAAATATTAAAAAAAAAAAAAAACTAAAGCAAAATTTACAAATATATTCTTTGCAAATTTGAAAGAGAGTGTTGTAAGAAAGGTATTGGATATGAATGTGGACGGGTACATGAGAAGGGGAAGACCAAAGAGAAGATGGATGGACTGTGTGAAAGATGATATGTTTAGAAAAGGAGTGAATGCGGAGATGACAACAAATAGAGAGGAATGGAAGAGTTGCGCCGACCACAAATAAAAATGGGAAAAGGGTAGGGAGATGATGATGATATTCTTTGCATCGAGCAGAGCGGAATTTAAATTAATTTTTATAAGTGCATTGTTAATTGTAGTGATATTTAAATACTTACTACGTATCCTATACTAATAAATAAAATTCAAGTGTCTGTTTGTAATGTCAAAATATTTTTTTACTAAATAGATGTACGATATACCTATAGGAAAAATACAGTTTTTAAAATTTTTGTCTATATGTTTGTAATGAGTAATCTCCGGAACGGCTGGACCGATTTGGACGGGAGTTTTTTTGGTAGATAGCTGTAGTTACTCCCGGTAACTTAGAGTACTTTTGATTTTCGGCAATAATTAGAGTTCCGCGTAAAAAAAATTAAACTCATAAAAAATTGAATAAAATCCGATTCAATGCACAGTTTTACGGGCAAGTGTTATAATTTATGAGAAATATTTTTGCTTTATGTTAGTACAAAATTTTTTTTTTGAAAAATAATTACGGTTCCATATAAAAAATTAAATAGCAGTGTAGAGTATATGAAACGCGGGCGTAGCCGCGGGCGGACAGCTAGTACTATATATAAATCTACAACATCCGCAGACAATTTGGATAATTGTAACACTTGAAATAAGTAAAATTAAGGATATAGATAGAGCTACCAAAACATTTTTTGGAAATATATTGGAAAAATATATGCAAATATATTTGCATACAAATGCATATTTGTACTTAGCTAAAAAAAGCAGCTAACTTAAGTTAAATTTATGTCATATTCTCAGCTGATTAGCGTCGTTTCTCCAAGCCGGACCCGTCCAAGCAGCACTCTGTTACCAATACACAGAGCTGCAAGTGCTTCCAGGTAATTAACAACAAATTCTAAAACAGTTAAATACTCTCTAGAAACTATATATATATATATATATATATATTGTTTGTCACAAAATTTGTTCATTTGTAAGAAATTTTCACATTAATAGTTCATCGACAACTTCATCTGGTGTTTCTGAAGTAGCAGCAGCTTTACGACGTCGACAAAAGAAGCCGCACGCATTAAGAATGCCAAAGAAGAAACGAGGTGAGTAGTTTAGCTGTTTTAAGTAAGTTTTTAAGTTTAGTATTTGTAAGGCGTTTTTATCCTGTGCAAAATTATTATAAACTAGCTGTCTGCCCGCGGTTGTGCCTGCGAACTTACCGGGAGCAACGTCAGCTATCTACCAAAGAAAGTTCCGTCAAAATTCATCCAGCCGTTCCAAAGATTACCTGGAACAGACAGACAAAAATTAAAAAAATATATTTTTGGTATTTACATTCTTTATACATTCATATCTATTTAGAAAGAAAAAAACATTGGACAAATAGACACTTAATTTTTATTTATTAGTATACTAAATGAAATGGCATCTGAACGATACAAAAAACGAAACGTTAATAGTGTTTGTTCTAGGGTTGACTTCATTGATATTTATAAATTCATTAAAATACCTTTGAATTATAGGTACAATTTATATTACATTGGCTAGATACAAATTTTGTCAAATACCTATGAGGTTTATGCACCTACATATAAAACTCTTACATTTTAATCATGTCCAGAACCATGTTTTATTATTGTGCTTTAGTAATTTGATTTTCATTTGAACATTTTTGTACTGCTATATATACATCCATATTAGACATAATCGCCTTCTTACTTTCTCGACTTTGACTTTATAGATTTTACATGTTCTTTTTTTAAGTTGGAACAACAGATAGTTTACTGGAGGCTGCCGGATTGGACAGTTCAGATAGTGGACAACTATCGGTACCTCGCACACCTACTTCGTACCTTTCTATGCCTTCAGTGAATTCATTTCCTAGGTATCAAACTTCTATATCATTTCTAGGTTATTTTAACAATTTTAAACTAAATTCGAGTAAAATGTTTTAACATTTTTCAATACTAGATTCATTAGTGCATTTAGAGACCGACGGAGCGCTGACTTAAGTGGTCCTTAATTTGAGGGGACTTTATATAATCTATTGACTTTCATAAATGTAATAATTATTAATAGAGTTTTATGTGATGCAAAGATTGCAGATAGAAATATCGATTGCAATACTTAATCGTATGTTAATTGTATCATCCAAAATGGAACTGGAAACTTTTTGTCGGCCATTGCAAAATTTCCGAAGCCGTTTTACAGAGGAAACGTTGTAGAACCTCTGTCACGAATATTGGAGCCAGTGTTTGTCCGACATCTGGACATCGACTCGCCGACGTCGACGCCAAAGAAAGTTAAACAGAAGCAGGAAAAAAGCAGCGATGTAATACAGAGAAGACAAATGCCTTCGCAACTAGTTAGGCTCGGCAGTATCGACAAAGACCCCGGAGTCATCGGGCCTCTAGTCTGGGACTTACATTGCCAGAGAATTAAAGACGGCAAGTGCACTTTTATTCAGATCAAGTTTTTGTTTAATTTTTGCGGTGACGTCATTGTTCGTATTTATATTTTGAAGATTTCCTCCTAATGACTCACATGATTTATTCTTTGAATTCGCTAAGATATCTATACTAATAAATAAAATTGAAGTGTCTGTTTGTAATGTCAAAAATTTTTTTTTTACACATTAGATGTACCAGATATACATATACCTATACCAAAAATTCAATTTTGTAAATGTTGTCTGCCTCTCTGTTTGTAATCTCCGCAACGGCTGGACCGATTTAAATGGAACTTTTTTTGGTAGATAGCTGAAGTTACTCCGAGTAATTTAGGGTAGTTTTCATTTTCGTAAATAATTAGGGTTACCCTTAGGGTAAAAATTAATAACTATTTAATACCCTTAATTAGAGTTAAAAAAAACTCATACAAATTTGAATGAAATCCGATTCAATGCATAGTTTTACGGGCAAGTGGTATAATTTATGACACATATTTTTACTTTATCTTACTACAAATTTTTTTAGGAACATAATTAGGGTTCGATATAAAAAAATTAAAACGCAGCGGAATATAAATGAAACGCGGGCTCAGTCGCGGGCTCACAGATAGTAGTAATTACAAATTAATAGAATCGACAACGGTTGCTTATACTCAAATCTTTTGTTAGGGCGATGGAGTAAATAGCGTGTACCAAGCAAATATGTCCCATGCAACGTGCAAAAAATCTAAAATTTGACTAGTGATTGCTTAGTGATAGTTTAGTCGGATACCACGTTAATGGTCGTATATTTGAATATATCATCCAAATTCTGAGCTGTCGTTGCAAGAAACAACATCGGAATGAAACGGTAGTACGGCTTTCTAAGGCTTGCTATAGTTTGAAAATCTATCGCCAAGCAACCATAAGTGAATTTTGATAGCAACATTTAGGAGCTCATGCGTCTAAAGCTTAGCATTTTTATCGTCTTTAGACCATATCGTCACTTAAAATCACAGGAGATCTGGACGAAGAACTACCCACATGGTGTATAAAAAACTAGGCAGCCATGGGAACTAACGACAGAAGTGAAAACTCGACACTTTAGAATAGACGTTTATAAAATAATTTTATTGAAATTTTTGACATAACGTAACATTTAACATTTGTCTAGTTTTTACATCTATTGGCGCTTCGAGCAATAAATATGTACATTTTCAATTTAGTTCATTCATAGTTAAAACATACTATAGGTTCATTACTTATCTCTGAGCACTTAAACGCCATCTTATTTTTGACATACTGAAGTATGTTGACGGCTGACGTCATAGCATTGGCAGCAGTTTATTCTAACGAGAATCGCTCAATGCCACTAGAAGAGTTATGAATTCAAAAAAGAATGTATCCGCATTCTTTCAATACTCAATATTGGTACAGTGCCTAAACCAGGCAGTCCTGAGAGACCAGTTCGCAGTGAACCGGGACAGTCTCGTATGAGACAGCGTTTCAACGAGCTAATGGACGACGCATTCACGCTGTTCGGTAGCGCTGCTTCTAGTCCCAATTCACACGACACTTACACCGTTCATACTGAAAACAATAATGGTACCAAAGATAAAATTAAACGAGGTTAGTAAATGTTATATTTATATAAATCTATAGTAATAAATAAAATTGAAGTATCTGTTTGTAATGTCAAAATAACAATTTTTTACTAAATATACTGGTTACGCCATCTATAGGCGGTTGGTGAAGGTTTTGCTGGTGATTTGCTGTGCCGTTGAGTGGTGGCGCTGTAGTACCTTAGCGGGACTACTGCGCTGACCCGACGGTCGAGTCATTAGAGAGCCGTGACAGTTAAATTGTGTACTTGAATTCGAACACCTCCGCTACAAATATTGTTTTACCGCAAACCCGCGCTATTGCCGCTGCACGCTTTTTAATATTATATACGCTTTACGTGAAAGTGAGTTCGAGAAACCGTCCTGGACACTATACGCTGGCATAGGGAACGGTTGCCGCCACCATCGGTGAGTAGATTACTGCAACTCCTTTCACAACCGCATCGCTTAGGCTAGATTGCCCCCCAAAACCGCTCCTAGGGCTATTTACACGCCCTAGGATCTCCCATACATAAATTTTGGTCCTTCGAGCCGGATTTGAACCAGCGACCTATGGATACGTTTATTTAGACATTGAGTCTCGAGTTTTCTCCAAATAAATATAATATTCATGCTCTGGTGGTCGACCACATTACTGATCAACTGCCCGCTAATTTTATATATTCGAGTGATTTGCAACATATACGTAATCTACCGCTTGCAGATTCCAACTGGAACGTACCAGGTGGAATTGACCTAGTAATAGGTGTTCAACTTTTTCCCTACATTTATTTAGGTAACCGATTAGATATTGGTACACACGGTCCTATCGCGGTCGAAAGTACGTTAGGAATTATTTTACTAGGTGATGTGCGTTATGATGGCACATCAGATAATGTGCGTTATAGTGGCACATCGGAGAATGTGCGTTATAGTGGCACTTCTTTTATTATAAATAATAATAACTCTAGTTTGTGACTATCGAGTACAACCTATATTCACCCGCATACTTTAAATACCAAAAAATGTTCAACCGCTTACTTCAAATACAAAAAATTTTCTCCCGCTTGCTTCAAACACAGAAAATATTCACCCGCTTATTGTAAATACAGAAAATATTAATTCGCGCAATTCTGATATTAAAATTCTTCAATCCGCTTTGACTTTAAATAAATCCTTCATTTCTATGGGACATAAAGATATTGAGTCGTGCCTCCATAAATTTTGGGAATTGGAGGAAATTCCCGCAGTACGTTTACTTAGTCCTGAGGAAACGGAATGCGAAAATAAATATATTTCTACGACTACCCGCAGTAGTGATGGTCGATATATGGTTGATTTACCTTTTTGTAAAAACCCTATTGATCTGGGCAACTCTCGTGCCGTTGCTCACCGCCGCTTCCTTGCACTCGAACGCAAGTTTAATAGGTTTCCATCGCTTCGAGATGATTATAATAATGTAATAACTGAATATATTAACAATGGTTATTTAACCGAACTTAACACCGCTTCCAATGAAACCGACGATGGTTATTATATACCGCACCACGCAGTAGTCCGCACAGACAAGGCTACAACAAAGTTACGCGTAGTTCTTGATGCAAGCGCTAAAACTTCTAGTGGATTGTCACTTAATGACGTTCTTCACACCGGTCCTAATTTACAGGCGGATTTATTTCTGTTATTACTCCGTTTTCGCTTATTTCCTGTTGCACTATGCGCCGACGTGAAACAGATGTACTTACGCATTAGAGTAACACCTAATCACCAAAAATACTTAAAAATATTTTACCGCTATCATAATAACGAGAAACTGCGTACTTTTGCATTCAATTGCCTTCCTTTCGGCTTAAAATCTTCACCTTACTTAGCCATGCGTACTGTACGGCAGTTAGCATCTGACGAAGGTCATCAGTTTCCAGAGGCCGCTCGTATCGCTGAATCCCAATTATATATGGATGATTTAGTCACCTCCGTTCCTGAAGAGGGTTCGGCATTCATCTTATCAAAGGAGTTAATTGAACTATTTAAAGTTGGAGGTTTTGATTTAGTTAAATGGGCAAGTAACTCTAACGCATTTATGGAAACTATACCAGATTCTCACCGTTCGTCCGTTAGTTTTTCTGATAAGAACGATAATTATAACGCAATGAAAGTTTTAGGTCTTTCCTGGCTTCCCGCTAACGATTTATTTATTATTACAAATTCGGACGCTAATGACAAATGTACGAAGCGGACGATTTTGTCTTTTATTGCCCGCTTGTTTGATGTACTTGGGTTAATAGCTCCAGTTATATTGTTTGCTAAATTGTTAATTAAAGAACTCTGGCATTCTAAAATAGAATGGGATGATCCACCTCCAAATAGTATAATTTACCGTTATTCATCTTTAGTCAAAGAACTTCCGCTACTTTCAACTATAAGTATACCGCGTCATATTGGTGTTACTAAAGACTGTGAAGTAAACATTGTTGCATTCTGCGATGCGAGTTTAAATGCCTACGGTTGTGTTGTTTACTTACACATCACAGATTCCATAGGAAATATTACCTTCAGATTGTTGTGTTCAAAATCTAAAGTTTCTCCTGTAAAAATTACCACCTTAGCTCGTCTTGAGCTTTGTGCCGCTTTAGTTTTATCTAAATTAGTAAAAACTGTTTACAACGCTTATAATTCTCTTCATCCTATAAATGCTATATACGCCTTTTCTGATTCGACAGTTGCTCTGTCATGGATTCATTCTTCACCACACAGATGGTCAATATTTGTAGGTAACCGCGTTGCTCAAATTCAGGAAAATATATTGCCTGACCGCTTTTTTCACATCAACGGCATAGAAAACCCTAGTGATTGTGTTTCGCGGGGTCTTTTACCGTCCCAAATAATTAATCACCCGCTCTGGTGGCAAGGTCCTTCTTGGGCTTGTTCCCCTATTTCGCAGTGGCCTATTACTCCTTTTGTTCCCTCACAATATGATGAGTTACCGGAAATTAAAAAATCAGTTACACTTACCGCTCTAACAGTCGTTGAAGATTCTCCTTTATACGAACTTGCTCTAAAAGTTTCATCATGGTCGAAATTGCTTCGATGTATTGTTTATGTTCTTCGCTTCATGAAGAAACTCCCGCGATCTCCATTTATTACTACATATGATTTAAATCAAGCTGAAAATGTTATTATCTGTGCTCTTCAAGCAAAATATTTTACGCAAGACATTGCAATAATTAAAAAAGGCGACTTACCTTGTAAAAACCTTCGTAAACTTAGTCCATTTTTAGACGAAAATGGGATTTTACGTATACAAGGTAGGCTGTCAAATTCAGATTTACCTTTTGAAACGCAACATCCCGCTTTACTCCCAAAGAGTGATCACATAATAAATCTAATTGTAGATTATTATCACATTACAAACTTGCATGCGGGTTCAGACCTGTTAATGTCTATTATTCGGCAACGCTTTTGGATTTTATCCGCTAGAAATATTATCAGGAGAAGAGTACATATGTGTAAGGCATGTTTTCGCGTATCACCCTCTCATCCAACGCCAAAAATGGCTGACCTCCCTTCTAGCCGTGTCATGGAAGCCAAAGCCTTCGTACATACGGGCGTAGACTATGCTGGTCCGCTGAAAATAACACTCTCACGCAGACGTGGTCAGCATTCTCAAAAGGCATATATTTGTCTTTTCGTGTGTTTAACAACAAAGGCTGTCCATATTGAGTTGGTTTCGGATTTGACTTCAGATTCCTTTCTCGCCGCTTTTCAACGCTTTATTTCTCGCCGCGGCCCAGTTTCATATATATACTCAGACAACGGTACTAATTTTGTTGGCGCAAAGGCCAAATTAGATGAACTTTACAAATTTTTAATATCAAAAGATTTTCGATCCTCTTGGAATAATGAACTGATTAAACATCGAATTATTTGGAAAATGATTCCACCCCGCGCCCCACATTTTGGAGGATTGTGGGAATCGAATATTAAAAGTATTAAAACGCATTTATATAGAGTGATAGGCACACAAATTCTTACGTATGAGGAGATGTTAACGGTATTAAACCAAATTGAATGCCTCATGAATTCAAGACCTTTGTGCGTCTTATCATCTGATCCAAATTCTGAAATACTTACACCCGCGCATTTTTTGATGTCAACTCCTTTACGATTCTTACCCGCTTCGGAGTTGCCTGACGACCGCATGACTCTAACCAACCGCAAAAAAAACTGTTAGATAACTTAGTTAACTCGTATTGGAAAAAATGGAGGTTAGAATACTTGCATACTCTGCAAGTTAGACAGAAGTGGTGTACGCCCGAAAATCCTATTACGGTTGGAACGATAGTATTAGTTCACCAGGATGATATTCCCCCGCTTCGCTGGCCTACAGGCGTTATAACCGAAGTTTATCCTGGGGCCGATGGTGTCGTACGAGTTGCGCTTGTTAAAACACAATCAGGCATTTTAAAACGACCCGTGCTAAAACTATATCCGCTACCGCTTAAATAAAATACCGCTAATTAAAGAGATTATTTTTCAACCGCTTCATTTCAATTTACGCTACCGCTTTAGTTAAAGTTATTAGGAGTATCTAATAAGTCATCTTTCATCCGCTTTCCATAATAAGTTCCCGCTTTAAAATTAGTCCTCTGTTCCTACTCTCCCTTATTCCTTTGTTGAAAGCCCTGGGTTCTTTCAAGGGGGGGAGGATGGTTACGCCATCTATAGGCGGTTGGTGAAGGTTTTGCTGGTGATTTGCTGTGCCGTTGAGTGGTGGCGCTGTAGTACCTTAGCGGGACTACTGCGCTGACCCGACGGTCGAGTCATTAGAGAGCCGTGACAGTTAAATTGTGTACTTGAATTCGAACACCTCCGCTACAAATATTGTTTTACCGCAAACCCGCGCTATTGCCGCTGCACGCTTTTTAATATTATATACGCTTTACGTGAAAGTGAGTTCGAGAAACCGTCCTGGACACTATACGCTGGCATAGGGAACGGTTGCCGCCACCATCGGTGAGTAGATTACTGCAACTCCTTTCACAAACCGCATCGCTTAGGCTAGATTGCCCCCCAAAACCGCTCCTAGGGCTATTTACACGCCCTAGGATCTCCCATACATATACATTTACGATGCCTATACCAAAAAAAAAAAAATTTTTTTGTATGTCTGTCTGTTTGTTCCGGGTAATCTCCGGAACGGCTGGACCAATTTTGACATGATTTTTCTGGCTAATAACTGAAGGAATAATTTAAGGTGCTTTAGGAAAATAATTCGTGTTCCGCGTAAAAAATTAAAACTCATGAAATTTTTAATAGAATTCGGATTCATGATAATTGAATCTAATCTATGGTCAGTTTTACTAGCAAGTGTTTGAATTTGTGAGAAATATCTTTACTTCAGTTAATACCAAAAGTAATTTAGGACAAAACAATAGGATCCAGTCATTCTCAATGATTATTTAAAAACTACAATACGCAGTGAAGAATTGCGCGGAATAAAAAATATCATACGCGGTCAGAGCCGCGGGCAATCAGCTAGTAGATATATAAATCTACTAGTTTCAAAAATAACAAAGATCACATTATAACAAGATTGAGATGTCTATGCTTTTCTAAGCTAAATTCTATTTAAGAAAATTTATTTATTATAATAATGTATTCAACAAACTCAGCATTGTGTCCGTATAAGCCAATCAGAGTGCCGCTATTGGATACGTTTATTCAAAAGTTAACATAGGGGTTTATAAAACTAATTTGTTAAAAAAAAAAAAAAATTTAATCTATTTTAAGTATATATCTGTCGCTACGACCAGTGATCCAATTATACAGTAAATCTAGAATAACAACATATAATTTTAATGGCTCTCTTTGCGATAAATCTTTTTTTACAACATTCATAGTGTTCATTTTTGCTCTTACATACTTTGTTACAAAGGACTTTATGTGGATCAATCCTTCTATATGCTGTGAAATGTATATGCTTCCCCTGGTTTTCTTCCAATAAAGGGCGGCAATTTATAATATATTTGTAATGTTCAGATAGTAGCCAAGTGACGCAAGCCCGTAATGATAACGTGCGTTTACCGGGTTCGCCTTACTCGGCAATTGACACTGTCCGGGGGAAATCAGCAGGGCCAAGGTAAGACATAGAGATGCACAATTTAAATGCTTTAACTTAACTTAATGCTTGAATTAAGTTTTACTTCGTTTAAGCAACTTCACGTGTAGTGTAGGAAGCTATAGCCCTTCGAGAACCTTCTGTTCTGTGGCGCAAAAACTGACAACGACTGGAACTCGGCCGAGGCGAGTTGAGCAAACTCTTGCTACTTGAACAGCTCCATAGATTATTACAAATTAACCTTACTCGAATGCGTTTACATTAATATTACTCCATATATAGTGTCTATGGTTGCGTCTGCATAATAGGTTGTCTGTACACGTGTTATTTTTGTTTAATTTATACCGAGACAATAAACGGAACATACGATGTCACAGACGAGATGGAAATAAAGGTCCTACGTTAGAGAAGTCACGACAGCCACGACCCAGTACTTCCTTCACTCGTTCAGTTGGTGAACGTCAAGTCCCACCTCCCGGTCGCGCCTGGGGACCGTCGACTCCATCACAGGTAACCATTACTAGTTTACCTTACAAACAATTACTGCAATTGTAGTATGCTATACTTTTTAATGTATAGCATACTAGCTGTGCCCACATGTGTATTATTTTATTAATTACCGCATTCCAGTTTCTATCTACCTTGCCGAAATATTTCAATGTTTTAAGTGACGTATTGTATAAGATTGTGCGTGTTCTTTCTCCTACACTACATTTATCATTACTAATGTTCGACTAATGGTCGGTCTTCAATCATAACGGATATGAAAATCATGGGAAAGAAAAAATTATCAAAATTTATATACGGCACCTATACCAAAAATATGACTTTTTAAATTTTTGTTTCTCTGTCTTTTTGTAATGGGTAATCTCCTGAACAGCTAGACCGATTTTGACGGGACTTTTTTTTGTAGATAAATGAAGTTACTCGGGATAACGGGAATTCGGGATAAAATCCGATTCAATGCACAGTTTTTGAATTTATGAGAAATATTTATTTAATAATTTATCTTAATACTAAAGAAATTATTAGGGTTCCGTATAAAAAAAATTAAAACGTAGTGAAGAATATATGAAACGCGGCCGCAGCTGCGGGCCCACAGCTAGAAATACTATATATTGGGTGTAGCAGTGGGGTGGCATGAAAAAAATCGTTCGTAAAGCCGAAGCACAAAAAAAATATCTACCTGGTCATCATACTTCTTCGTCTTGATTCAGTAATGAATGATGAATGTTTTTGCTGCTGAGTGAAGGTATATAGTTGCAGTTAGCGTTAACCACCTTCTAGTCTAGTCAACAAGTTCAAAAACGTGATAAATAGAGATAAAGGTCCTAAAAATATGAGCGATTAGCTCATTCGATTCGAAATCACCTCTAAAAAAATGTTTTTGAAGGATTTTGGGGCAGGTAAAAAATTGCAATTGTTATTAACAAAATAAGATGAAAAAAAAATGATATTTAGTTTTTCGTTAATAACTCAAAAAATATTAAAATTTAAGCAATTTTGAAAAAAGTTCGTTAAAGAGGAGGAAATTTCCGATAAAAAAGTCTAACAGCTTGTGAATGAGTTGAATGAGTCGAGCCCCGTAGAAAAATAAGGTTTTATCACCATTTTTCAAAAAGTTATCCAATTGTTAATTAACAATTTTTTTTCCCAATCTCCGTTGGCATAAATAATGGGATAAAAGGTATAAATAATTGGCCTATAAATTTTAAACTTCGTGGAGTCTTTGCGGTATATATACTTCATAAGATACTGCGATAAACGTTCATAAAAATTTATTAATTTGAAAATTATGATTTTTTATAACTATTGCAAAATGAAATATCTAAAAATTGTTAATATTTTTTTTTTTCAATTAATATCTAGCTATGCCTGTTTTCACATTAAACAATGGCAGTGATTAACATAGGTGATTAATTTTTTACGTAATTTGTTTGAAACAAATTCAAAAAAGAAAGAAATTCAATTTTTTTTTTTTGCTATTTTGTTGTTTAGAGAAAATTATGATTTTTAATTAAAAATTAAAAATTCACCGTATTGACCGATGTTTGTGTGCATAAAATATATGATAATAAGGATTGGAAATTTAGTACATCCTACATTTAGTCATAGTAAGACACGTAGATGTCGTGGGCAGTACTATAATAAAAACGTGGTATATACCTCTATAGTACAGACAATGCATGCAAATGTGGTGCGGAGTACCTGTATGTATTAGTTAATGTAATTTTTTGGATTTATGTTTTTCTTCTGTGGTTCATGGATCATGAAATGTTTCAAATTACGAGGGTAAACAAGTCATTGGTGTCCAGTATGAATACATGATTAACACATAGTGCTTTATTCACCCTTTCATACAGCAATGGGACAACGACACGTTGATAATTTGACAGTCCCTAGGTGGAGTCCCGCCGGCACCGGCTGTGAATCCACTCCTTGTGACGGCGCAAGGTCGTCTTCAACCAGATGATCCCCCCGCGGTACCACTAATATCTGCAATCAAATCTGAAATACAACGCATAAAGGAAAATGCCACTAAACCAGCCACATGATAACAATTGTTATATCATTTTAAATTTGTTCAAAATGGTTAAACTTTCATATTATTGTTAAGTATTCATTCACGTAATTTGTAAAAAATAATTTTGATTTTCTTACATCGACTTCCATTTTCGTACGAGTCTCCTTAACATCGTTGGTGCCAAGCTACACGTAGCGCTTTTTTAATAGGCTGTATAGACAATTTTTCATTTCTCAAACCTAGATGTATTTAGGAAAATAGTTGTGGAACAGTTTGATTTTTTTAATCCACTAATACCACCTAAAAAGGTGACATAGCGTTTGGAAAATTATATTGTAAAGCCCGTTCACTATTAAAAGTCCTCCCGTTCAGGAGTTGATAGCTCTGATTAGTCGGGCTGCATATTTTCCCATTTTGTGCCTCCCAAAAATTAGGGTAGATGGAAAAGGTTGGATAAATTGTGACAGAAGATGAGTGACTAAAATTACTTATTTAAGTGAATTATAGTTTGATGTTCCAATATTAAAACGAAACATAAATATCAATATTATTGACGGATATTTCACACACCATTAAACTAAAGAAAACTCTCAAGGCTTATTTTACATAGGCAACAACATTAATTTGTCCTGCAAATCATTATAACTACTGAAGAGCAAACACGAACATTTTCGTTAACATTACGTTAGTGTTCGTCAAAGAAAATGTCATTTCGTATAAGTTATGCGAGATAATTTTGCCTTGACAATTAAATAACAATTAAATTAAATTTCATTCGAACACATTATGTGAATTGCCATAATATATTAATGCAAGACATAAAAAACATCTATTCAAAATATACTTTATTTTTACGATAAAAAAATCTTACAGTCAGAAGTCTAAAGGACCGTCAATCTCACTAGTTAAGTTCAAACATGTTACCTTCATTTTTTTATGTATTTCTGTCTCCAAAGTACAAAATCATGTCTCTATATTAATAATTTCCATTTTAACCTACATTTTTACTTTCTCGAGATATTGTTTCTCGAAATAATTAAATTTTACAGTCTTTCTCTAGGTGCGTATTTTTCCTAGGGTCCTAGTTTTATTGGAAAATAGCTGCAGCAACGTCCTTCATGATTCGATTAACGGTTTTATCGGAAATATCTGCCACACACAAAATAAATAAAATAAACATTAGCAGGTAAGAATAATTACATAACGTAATGGGACTGCACAAATAGCGAGAAGTAGAATATTAATTTGAAATATGGTAAGTATTGTCCGGTGGAATACAATCATCAAGTTTCTTTTCCCCCTCCCAAATCTTCTACTTTTTTTCTTAATACTTTCTGGATAAATAGTAATTATCGTACTTGTACCTCTAATACAAAATATGTGCTAATAAAATGAAACATATTTGTCAAATTATACGGAGTTTAAATATAAAGGAATGGCAACTCGATTTTACTAGCCTGTCATGTCATCGCACAAGACCGTCTTCGATTTAATGGAATAATCGGAGATTTGTTTGCTTTGTCTCTTTCACAAAAAGCACGAACCATCAATACAATTTCTCTTGCATTACTTTTAAACGTCTGAAACTTGATTGAAAACAATAAAAAACCCTAATTTCTACGTTAAAATCACAACGCTTGGATTTAACAGAAATAATTGACTGTCCACTGACTGCCTGTAGTGCCAATATAAAGGAAAGAGAGTCAAGGGACAAATTATAGTGAACGGACTATATGTTTTTATTTAGGGTATATTATGTATGTATGTATAAATGTGACTAAGTTATAAGTTAGATATTAAAAATGAATCTTTACTTTGATCACAATTTTCGAATTTGCGTATGTATACCGGTAAACATCTTTGATATAAACTTGCGAAATGGGGAAAAGTTTGTTGAACTATTTTACCAATCACATGGTCAATACAAAAGTTTTCGGATTAACAGTGACCATTCAGACCTAAAGATGAATATTTGCACAGTTAAGGTCCATTTATCAAGATGTTTCTCTTTATTTATATTATTCATTTTATCATGTTTGTATCTATCGGTTTTTATAATGTTTACGATTTTCGACGTTTTTTTAGAGATAGAATTTGTTATTGTTGATTTCATACCGTTTTAATAAATATTAGCTTTATTATGTGTTGTGTAATGTTTGTGTTATTATCAAGTAAGTTAAGTCACGTAACCTTAAATTGATTTCTAGTAGTTGATCTTTAGAAAAATTGGGGAGGTAATTTGAATCGATGAAATGCTACTTAACAATAAATAATTTTTGAGGTAATTTCTTGTGATTATTTATAAGCATAAAACTTACCTGATATGGTTTTGTTTTTGATATTTGTATTTTTTTAATCTCGATAAATAAATGTTTTTTTACAACATTCCGTTTTTTTTTAAACGCTGTAAAACTTATTTCTTTTCTAGTTAGAATGGAGCGTATAAAAAAGCTATAATTGTTTCCTGATTCAATATAATTCATATTATTTTTTTAGTAGTTTATAAGTCATTTAATGCAAAGTGTTACTGTGGTTTAATACGGCGGGTGGCCCGGGGTGTTTAGTGGGTATTCCCGGAGCCCGAACGCCGGCCGAGTCCCACAAACCCCTCTATCGACCCTATCGGGGAGACTTCATTCTCGAGTAGAGTCTATAGAGGAAGCGCGTAAATGCATCCCCCTCGAAAAAAAAAAAGTTATCTATTCACCAAATAATTTCAAATATTTACATATGTGCTTGAATGAAATAAAACAACCATCTCGATTCAATATGAAATCTATTATTTTGTACTTTACAAACAATATAAAAACTTCTCCATGATTCTCGTTCGTATTTACAATATTTACATAATACTATTATTACACATTAATAATTATTATAAAAAACGCAGTGAAGACATTTCTCTTTGGTTTTCTAAACACTGTAATAAAAACGAATAATTTTTAATCAATCACTACTGAGCTAATTCGCTTGTATTTAGAATCTATTATGTATTATAATAATTTTGAACACATTAGATCCAATACGTTATTGCTTAATCGAATAGAAACATTTGTAATGATAAATTCTAAGACCTTGTCGGCCATGTTTGTTGTCACATTCCAATAAATTTGACCTGAAATAATATATACATTCCACACACCTCACATAGTATTTCAAAATTTAGGTTACAATAAACAGTCCAACGTGAAAATAAGTTAAAAAAAAACCTCTTACTTATTAACAACAACACAAACTAATCTAAGCTTATACAGAACTTGAAAAAAAAAAGTGTCAATTGGGTATATTGTGCGCGAAAAAACATAATACTTCATAAATAAGATAATATCCTATCGAAATAATACATTATTTTTAAAGACTCGATACTTTTCGACTGTTCTATAAATACTAAGCCGCCATAATGGATGTCGACGTGACGTCATTACACAATTACCTAAGCTTCAATTACTTATCTCTCACACGTCAATGTTTACTCTTAGACGCTTGTTTACTATGTAATGACGTCACAAACACCGCAACGCGACATGCATTTTCAGCAAGCAGAAAATAAAAAAGAAAAATTATTAAAAAAAAAATACTCAAAGAGGTTACTATAAAATAAAGCAATATTTAAAAGAAAAAATCATGTGATTATTCGGATAACATAAAAATTAAATAATAAACAGTTAATATAAGCAGAAACTTGTAACATAATATTTGCCAAACTTAAACCTTATCATTAATAATAATAGCAAAGTTTGCAAACCATAGGCGTTATGTGAAGATCAATTAAATAATTAACAAATAATACGGACAATTATTATAAATATGATTGTTTTTAATGATTCCTTAAAACAAAACGAACCAATTCCAATAAAATTCAACCATAAATGTACATACAACTGTTATAACTCTAACTAGCTCCATTGAGTTACACAAACGTTCTGGAATGATTCGAATAATCTCTTACAATTAAAATTGTTAAAATCGGTAAAGGCATTAAATGTTTAATAACACCCTAAAAATATCCATCATAATTGGCAGTGAAACGTCACCTTCGATATTTGAAACTGTTGATGAGAAAAAAAAAATAAACAAACCGCACGTTAATCGCATTAATGACCCCATCCGAGGGTTTTTTTTTGTAATCAGTCTTCTCCATTTAATATAGTTAATAAGATTGTTATCACAACTATATATGTATTCAAGTGGTAAATAGCCGTCTGTTTTCAAGTTTACCAACGTCGGTACCGTTAGCAAAACCGGCAATTATTACAGATTATATTTAAAAAAAACTGTTAATAATATCGTAACAATTTTCAGCAAAAAATTAACATAAAAATAGAATACCCAAAAAATTAAACAGATTAAAATTTTCCGAACTGGAAATCGAATCATATTGGAATCATTGCTGACGGTACTAGTTATAGATGGAAAAAAAAACTAATAATATAGACTAACCCATATAGTTAAGGGAAAAAATTATAATATAGTTATAAAGCTCACATAGATGTAAGTCGTTTTTGTTTTTTTCTATCTTAATATTTTAAAAGGATTTATTATACAATTTTTTTAAAATATATCTAATAAAGAGTGCGGACCAAGAGTCAGCAGTGCGTAAATAAATAATTTAAAAAAAAAGCGTAGATGTCGCCTGAAACACGATCTCGAGCAAAAGTAAACTTGATACAAACTTCTAATAACTTAAGGTCTTAATATAGTCTACGAAGGGTAGATGTAAAAAGTACCGATAAATGTAACGTGTACAAAAAAAAATGTTCTCAAGTTTACAACAACAGCAAATGATCAAAATTCAACTTTTACAACGATAACGTAATTTGAATTTCACTCATTTTCTTGAACATTTTTAATATACAGAGTGTCTCGGTACTATTCATCTTTACCCTCTAACTATGTAGTGTAATCACTAAGTCTGGACTTGTCAAGACAAAGCTGAACTTGTGAAGAGGACATGCGGTAAGGAAAGTAGGTACTAAAGAAAGCGAAAGGAACAACTGCAGCTCGGGCTGATATAACTAAAAACATCACTTCGTAGTACCCTGTATCGTCCTCCAAAACTGAACCGATTTTAAATTTTATTTCAGCTTTAGAATAATAAAGACTTTGGCTATGCCTGTACGATTTTCTTTTTTTTTTATTTTCTCCATCAAATTTGTTTGACGAACGTGTGAAAATGATGGTAAAAATCAAGCATTTGTTTCATTTTCAAACGCTTCTAGTTTCTATAATAACTAATTTATGGAAAAAATCATAACGTAGAGGCATGACGGTGGTGGATATATATTATTTGGTATAAAAACATTTACCGTAATACTATTATTCAGGGAGGAAACAGGGGACTACTACGTTTGTATGGAATAAGGGCCGTTAGGATATCCTCTTAAGCTTAATCTTTACTTATCAAAGTAAGTCCAGACTTGCCGAGTCAGAATGTAAACAATTTAATAAAACACATTTTTAATTAACGCGTTTGGAATAAAATCAGGCACATTTACATCATTAGTTTAGTATGCATTACCAATGATTATCACATTTTGTGGTGTCAATTCGGCTAGAACTTTCTAGAATTATCTGCGCTAGGCAGAGTGTATAGGCTGGTGTGGTGCCAGCCGTCTCCACTGTGTCTCGTTTTCGATTGCAGTCTCCCCATCCTGGATAGATAATAGGGTATTTTACTATTTTTTTTTTGATCGTTCAGTGATTATATACTAGGTTTTTTTTTTTTCAATTATTCAAAAAGGTCATTTTAATATTAAATTATAAAATCCCTCGTGCTGCTTTATTTAGTGACGTCACTTAATTATCAACACCCTACGAATGTAATGTTTTCCGATACGATAGATTTTTAAATGGATTCGAATCACGCTAAATGGATTGATTGAAATAAAAATCGACATTGAAAAGATTGACTTCTCAAAAAAATTAATAACAATAGAAACGAAATACATAATACGCTAATATAAATATTAACCTTGAAATGACTGTGGGACATTTAATTAAAAAAAATCATTTCATATTATGAATGTATTTTGTCTAATGTCGATTCAGTTAGTTGATCTTTCACCATAAATTTATTAACGTTAAAAATGTACCCAAAACTCATGAAAAGACATGTTAGATTTTAACTTAGTTTTGTGGTCGGTTTCCTTCGTCTCTCTGTAAGATTTAAAATATATTTTATATACCAGTAAGATGATAGACGAATATCTTGTCTGGTGTTAAGCGGTATCTATAATCCTAAAATATCTTCACTTATTTAAAAACTTTAATATGCTTGTAAAATCAACTCTCATTATATTAAAATGATTAAAGATCTGTATGTAAGTAGGTGAAAGATAAAAATTTAGTGTCTTTTTGTCCCGTGTTTTTGTAAAGTTTCTTTTTGTTTAAACGATATTAACGAGCTTAAGTTAGTATTAAAAAAAACTAGGCAGTCATGGGAGGCTGCCGACTGAAGTAAAGTTTTTAAAGTATTTAAATTATAGTACAAGGATTTTTTTTTTATAATTTAAAACTATTAACCTAACCTAACTTTTGTCTGGTTTTTACATCTATTGACGTTCCGAGCAATAATTAAACGTACATTTTCATACAGTTTATTTATAATCAAAAGGTACGGTTGACTGCGTGTTAGTACAAATTTTGTCATTTATCTCTAAACGCCATCTTACACTTGACATACTGTAGCATATTGACGGCTGACGTCATAGCATTGGTGATGCCAACCTATAAGTTTTTCTCCTACCGAGAATCGCTAATCGCCGCTAATGAAGTACTGATTTCGAATAATTTCAACGATATCGAGTAAATAATTTATTTCATTAATAGTATTGCTTTGAAGTAGTAAGTTAATTAATTTTGGAATGTACAAAAATAAAAATATGGTTTATACCTGTATTATTGTTATAGACACTGTGTCTGGTTTCATGTCTTCCATCGTCTTTTGATCGACTGACATGTGATCCGAGTGATCCATATTTCTGGAAACAAAAAATTAAAATATTAATTTATAATTATTTTTATCTCTATTACATTCACTTTATTAATTCCTACTTTTTTTTTTAAACTATTACCAATGCTTCTCAGTAAAAAAAATTGTATGTCACTCTTGTGTCTGCATTGTTTAAAAAACATCAACAAAGATATTTATCATTCATTTATTATGTTATATTGTCTTGCAATTTTGTACTCCTGTAAATGACTAGCAAGTGTTAAGGCGTTTCCATTAATCACGTGATGTTTTATTTCAATTTGCGTCTCTTTCCCCTTTATGATACGTACTAGCTGTGCCCGAGACTTCGTCTGCGTGGATTAGCGTCTTTAAGTAGCATTTTTAATTATTTAGGTAAATTATTTTACAAATAATACACATACGTACTTTATTGAGTTATTTGGAGTGTTTCACTGTAAAACATTCACATAAACCTTACATATTTCCATACACACTTTCATCCCCTATTCCCTATTGTTATTTTACGCCCTTGAGGGTAAAATTATAACAAACTTTGAATGTCATATTTATTTATATCGAATCAACAGCCTAAAAAATTAATTTGAAGCTTCTAGCTATAAAAATGACGATACTTCCATACAACTTTTCATCCCCCCTTTCAACTCCTTTTCGCATTAAAAGCCTATGACCCTTTTTCAGGGTCTAGACTATCTCTGAACCAAATTTCATTTAAATCGGTTCAGTAGTTTTCGCGTGAAAGCGCGGCAGACAAAGTTACTTTCGCATTTATAATATTAGTATTATCCGTACACTTAAAGAATGCGATTGGAAATGGCGTCGCGTATGTTCACCTCTCGCTCGCACACTGTCGCTATCTATACTCACACTCGCTGGTACAGACAGTAACACAAAAACCGTTATGATGACTGTTTCTATTATTTATCTCTGATGACTTTTTTGTATTCGTAACAGTACAGTTTTTAAGTTCGAAGTGTTTTCGTAATTGTTGATTTTGGTCGTTAATATTGTTGTCAAAAAGCTGTTACTGTTATCATATTGTTAAGTGTTGTTAGATATTTTGTTATTTTGGTGTTTTTTTTTTTCATTGTTACACCGTTTCTTGACTATAGGCATAAACGCGGTAAAGTATTACATAGATATGAACGTAAAATAGTGTATAATTAAATTAAGTATTTCGAGGAGAAGAATCTGGGACGTTACCACCCTTTGCGATATAGTAATGCAAGTGCGGGAATGGAAACAGGCCAAATCTAAAAAAAATGATTACCACCATGATGAGATGAATAGGCAAAATTTTCAATTCACTTCTTATGAGAATGGCGATATGCGAAATGAACACGATTCCGCCAATGTCGAGTAGATAATTAGATTTTAGAACGAATGAAATTAGCCGGTGAGAAACTCTGTTTTGTTTCTGATAAAAATATTAGCATATGATATATATATTTATATATAGGCAAAAATTTACAAAATATATTAAGAAAATGTATCCCCAAAATCCCTCCTAATAGCATCGCGGTGATGGACAATGCGCCGTATCACAGCATGCAAGTCAATAGACCTCCATCAGCAGTTATTCGAAAGGCTGAGATACAAAATTGGCTACGCGAAAGTGGAATACACTATGACGACTCATGGATGAAACTGGAGCTTATACATTTGTTAAAAAACACTTAATACATATAAATATTAATGTACTTTTTTTTTTTTTTTTTTTGTTTCGAGGGGAATGTATTTACGCACTTGCTGTCCAGCCAGACCTGAAAGGGACGTACCCCAACAGGAGAGACGGGAGCGACTGATGATGTGTGACAGTCTCTACCTACTCCCCGCATAGATATTTTATTTAGATGACAATCCGCTAACAACGATAATATCTAAAAAGATATTTTAAAACATATCGTTATCAACGGATCGTCACTATAGATCCCGCGTATGCTGACAGTACAATTAGCCGCCATTTTCAATCCCAAACTTTAAGTGTTGCGGGTCGTAGTGAGTCCAAAAGACTGACCATTCTCAAAAGCACGTGTATTTTTTTAGAAGTATTTCTAACATTTTCGAAATATTATCTTTAAATACAGACTAAATTAAAATATACCTAATTTTATTGTAGGGAATTTTTGAAATTGTTGCCTGGCAACAGCAAGTCAACGTCACGCGTTAACGAAAAATTATATACAAGTTTCTTGTTATTTTACGAATACCTCCCTGCCCAATTCGAGTGTCACGTGATTAATATATACGATCCTTTATCTATACTAATAAATAAAATTGAAGAGTCTGTTTGTATAGTCAATTTTTTTTTTACTTAATAGGTACGAATGTATAAATGATACCTATACCAAAAATTCAACTTTTAATACGGGTAATCTCCGGAATGGTTGGCCGGATTTTGACAGGACTTTTTTTGTTATATAGCTGAAGTTACTCCGGCTAACTTAGGGTACTTTTAATTTTCGAAAATAATTAAGGTGCCCCGTAAAATAATTAAAACTCTTAAAAAATTGAATAAAATCCGATTCGATGTACAGTTTTACCTGCAGATGTTTAAAATTTATGAGAAATATTGTTTACTTCATTTTAGTACTAAACAAAAATTAGGGTTCCGTATAAACAAAAAAATGCAGTGAAGTATATATGAAACGCAGGCGCAGCCGCGAGGACACAGCTAGTAAAAAATAAGTTATGTTGATGTTACTAGTTTGTTTGCTAATAAATAAATAAAAGTATATTTCGACTCACCTATTACTACCCGAATGGAACCTGCCGCCTTCGCCTCTAATTCTGTTCATAGCGTGCCTGTGTCTGGATTCATGAAGGTATTTCTGTAACGTAATATCAGATTTAAACATTTATTAAAAAAAATAAATTGAAGCGACGATGGTGCATTTGGTAGTTCTGTCGGACTCCGCGTCGATGGGCGCGGGTTCGAACCCACCTATACAACTCTAAAAATCAGCCCTGAGGCTTTCCGGTGAAGGAAAACATCGTGATAAAACTAATTGCATGGTGGTAGGGGGATTTTATTACAATTACTTGTCTTTTACAATGGGTCTAATAAAAAAAGCTCAAATTTGCTCAAAGGGCTATGCTTGGAGTTTCACTGCGTGATCGAATCAGGAATGAGGAGGTCCGCAAAAGAACCAAAGTTACCGACATTGCCCGAAGAATTGCTAAACTTAAGTGGCAGTGGGCTGGGTACATTGCTCGCAGAACCGATGCCAGATGAGGCCGACAGGTTCTCAAACGGATGCCACGTACTGGAAGATGTAGCGTGGTTAGGCCCCCCCACACGATGGTCCGAAGACCAGAAAATTGCGAGAATCCGAGAATGCGAGATCTTTGGGGCAGACCTATATACAGCAGTGGACGTCTTTTGATTGAAGCCAAGTTTGAAAACCTGTCACCAAATACCGATACGTGTGTTCCGGCAGCATCGCTTGAGAACCGATACCTAAGTTTAGTGTATTTACCATCCTGGACCACATAGTCACTAAACATCAGGTGAGATTGTGATCAAAGCTCTGAGCCTATACAGTATTAAAAAAAACTAGGCAGCCATGGGGACTGTAGACATAAGGGAGAACACAAAACTATGGAAAAACATTGTTAATTGAAATAATTATTAATCTTTAACATATAACATTTGACTGGTTTTTACATGAGGAATAATTATGTACATTATCATATAGTTCTTCATAATAAAACTTAGACCGCGTAAATACACAATCTTATGCTTGACACACTGTAGCATGTCGACAGCTCACGTCATATTATTGGTGACGCGGATCTATAAGTTTTTCCCTTATCGAAAATCGCTTGACGCTGCTAAAGAAGTTTTTACTTCAATAAATGAATATAGGACGGCAGAAGCTTGCCCGAAGCCTTGGTAGAAAAACATATTTTATTGCAGAGTGATATGTCAAATGTCATAGACAAGATGAAAGAGTTTGTAAAAGATGTTTTTGTTACAAGTGTGATTAAAAATGGTTTGAATAACCTCAACTAAGTTGAACGAGCCCGCAACCACCCCCTATATAAATATATTATTCACTAACTGTCTCCCCGTGACTGCGCCCGCGTTTCATATATCCTTCAATGCGTTTTAGTTTTTTTTTTTGTACGGAACTATAATTATTATCAAAAAAAAAAATTTCGTACTAAGATAAAGTAAAAATATTTGTCATAAATTATAGCACTTTCCCGTAAAACAGTGCAATAATCAATTTTTTTTACGTGGAATCCTAATTATTATCGAAAATGAAAAGTACTCCTAAATTACTTGGAGCTCTCTAACAAAAAAGTTTCGTCCAGCCGTTACCGAGATTACCCATTACAAAGAAACAGACAGAAGAAAAATTTAAAAAATTATAATTTTGGTATAGTTATCGTATATACATTCATACGTATTTAATTTTAAAAAAATACTTATTTATTATTAGTATAGATGTTTTGAATAATAAATGACACTCACCGGTCTCTCTTTAGGTATTTTCCCGAGCTCATGTAGCTTGGCTCGTGCGGCTCGGCGTTTCAGTATACGCTTGTATTGCCTCGCGTTCACATACAGCAGAGGTTCCTCATCAGAACCAGCTGTGGAACAGCTAGCGCCATCAGACGCCGCCGTAGCACCCGCTGTGGTGTTACTGCCACCGTTCACCATCTTTGAGAAAAAAGCATAATCACATTACGAATTATCTTTATATAAAGAGTGCTTGGGGCGATTTGCTATGTTATGTAGTCATCCACATTTTTTTAATTCATCAACTACCCGTATTTGACTAAATATTATATAAGCATTTTACGAGATATAGTTCAGTTATAATGTATAAGTGAATTTAAAATAGTGGCACGAAGCGTGAATTCTAAATGAATTTCACAACCACTCTTGAAATAGCTGTAACAGACTGCCGACATTTTGTTACCGCGTGCATGAAAAGTGAAACTAACGTCATACTTGGCTGTATGGTCTAGTACCTTTGCCTTTTCCTTAAGAAAGAATTAATGCAACCTTGTAAAAATCACTATATCTGTATAACATCCGACTTGGCTGCATGGTCTTGGTACCTTTGCCTATTCCTTAGTAAGTAATGAACAGAACAAATCTCTATATAGTAGGGATGTGAATCTAGAATAAAAATTGATATAGTTTTTCGATGTTTTATATAGTAATGTTGTATGGATACTTTGCGATGTATCGTATACTCAAATCTAACAGGAAGGATCCCCAGGGAAGACTACTATTTACAAATTGAGGTCCAATAAAAATATGGGTTACTCTTCCCAAGCACAAAACAAAGTTTGTTTTACTTCAGCGTAACCTACAAATACTTGCGCGTAATAAGTTTATATTGCTGTATACAAAAACACAACCTCAAAGGAAGCATATTATTGCAACTTGACATTGTTTATTATTTACCCTATCTAATGCATTGACATGTTTCCTAGGTTAGTGAGGTTATTTAAACAAAAGAGGATTTGTGATGATGTTAATTACGTTGAAGTTGTAATTACCATAACAATGTTGGGCTGATTGACTATCTGTTGTTGTTGGACTGTATTGCCAACTCCCGCGACTTGCACCAAGTTTCCATTTAAATTAATAACTGAAACATTAATAATGAAATTAATTCGACTTCTGTACGTGCAAATAGGTAGTAGAAAATTAGGAATAAGAAATAAAAAAGTATTGGCTTTTGTGTACAAAAGTATTAATGATTTTTAACGGCATTGTGATTGATCAAGATGAATTTAAAAAATCTTGTCTAATATGAATCGTCTCATTTTGTACCATCCAATGTAAGCAAAACTCAAACTCTATAGATCTAGGGTTATGTTTATTATACAAAAATGTAGTAATTGTACTCATAACCCTTCTGCTCATCATTGAGACTACTTACTAATGTGCCACATAAGCTTAAAATGTACTTTTATGATGGTTATAAAGTAAATGTAGGGATCCATCGGATATTGATTTATCGCAACATTTTAATATGCATTACCGTAATCGACGATATAAATTCACACGTCGATATATTTAATTTTTCGTGGTCTACAAATACACTTTTAAACATCTTATACATTAAAATAAGAAAAAATATTTTAAAGGAGTTCGACAAACATGACTCCTTTTTTGAAGAATATTTCCCTGATATTATGTAAAATCTCCTGATAAAACTATATTTCTGACGTAATGACGTTCAATATCCAAATGAAGAAAAAGAAAATAAACACTCGCAAATCGTCTTTCTCCGCTTCTATGTAGTCTAAAACAATATTATTAAATTAATACCTTCTCATTATTAAGGATGCAAATTTTAATTATCTTATTTTTCTCATTTATACTTTTAAATATGTTTTACAATCTATATTTACAATAATGTCCGTTGCTACGGTTTTTAAACTTTATGGTATTCAATCCTTGTCTATGGAATTTATGTATATCGATATCGACGCTGTTATATATATATATATTATAGTAAATACAGAATCTCTAATGTAAAAAAAGTTTTTTTTTTTTGTTTGTCCCCGCCAATTTCCCCTGGCATAACCAGAGACCTTGTTATTACGTTTCATTTTATTTGTGATCTTTTATTGTTTTTTGTAGCGTGTTCTTTTGCTTTAGCTTTTCTTTTGTATTACTTTTGTTTCTCATTTATTTCGTCTATATCTAAGACCTATTCAAATATAACACTTCAAAAGCTTATAATTAATTACATCTACAACAATAATGTACATGAACTTTTCCAATTGTACTACACAGCATGTAAAAAAAGGTTGTAATTAATCACTTACCAGCAGGTTGTATGATTTGATGTTGATCTATCGTAGGCTGTGCAGTTGCTGTGGGCTGGTAAAGGAACGTTTGACCGTCAGGTGTTTGCACTAATTGTACGTGCTGTGTTGCTCCTGTAATTATTAATCATTATTATCCTGTAATAATTATTAATAACCAGCTGTCCAACCCGGAGTCGCCCACCATTACATTAAAACAAAAAACATATTAAACAATATTTAAAATATATTATTCCGTTTAAGTTTGTGTCTATTTAATATTTTTATTATAAATTTATAAGGCAAAGCAATACATTTTGCGGTTAATATAGTTTAAAAATTATAATGATAATATTATAAAAATCATTACCCATAACCACATTATAAATCAATAGATATCATTAAAAAAAATCGCTTTCTGCTCCTGTCTGTCAGTTTATCTGATAACTCCTAGGACACGCAATGAATTTTGATACTATTTTCAACCACAATTAGACATTTTTCATAGAATAACATATCCTAATCATGCTTTTTAAAAAAAACTTAAAACTCTGTAATGAAGTGGCCACAAAATTAATTTTCATGGCTAAATCTTAAGAAACACATTAAAATAATGTACTAGGAAAATTGTGCTTCATCAAAAATTCTACAGAATGTGATGACGCACAAACTCCTATGGTGAACTTACATTAACACAGTTTCTCTCTGAACTCCCAATTGTAAAGTCGGTGGGACGAAATAGGGGGCAGAAGCTAGCTCTATATATTAAAGTGAAATTGATATAAAACAAATTATTTACCTTGTATACTTGATATAGGCAATACTTGTAATTGTTGTAACTGTTGACCGTTTGGTGTTGTTACCTGAAAATTGTAATTTTTATAACATTGCTTGAAAATCAACAAACATTCGTATTTAACGAAATTATTTATGAATTAAAAAAAAAATAAGAAACATAGATCTACAAACACCCTTTAGAGGAAAGTTATTTTAAATCTTAAAATAACATAAAAATGATCTTATATGTATAAAAGCAATAATTAATGTACTGCTACCTGGATTTGTGGTGTTCCAATCTGAATGCATGATTAGAAAAAAATATTGATTATTTTAATATTAACTCTCTTGTATTCATAATAGTAATAACAACAATAATGCTGTCATCTAACACTACAGTTGAACCTTCATAGATTGTACCATTTAATATATATATTCTCTTTTCAAATCCACATCTAATGTTAAGTTTCAAATTGTAAAAATAATCTAACAATATTTAAAGATCTAGTATATAAACAAACAGGTCAAAAATAAAGCAGATTTTAGTTTTTCTCTACTACTCTATCCTCTACTAATTATAATTATTTATGTTTTGTTTAGTAGCTGTTTATGAGCTAAGTGTTATCAATATTTGGAAAGTTTTTTTAAAATTCAATAATTATTTTTTGTTAGTAAAAAATTGATATTTTGACATTACAAACACACACTTCAATTTTATTTATTAGTATAGAAATAGAGACAAATACTACAAGCTAATGAAGAACACATTTTCTATTAACTATGAATCATATCAAAATACCAACAAAAAAATATAAAAAATTATAATTATATAAACATAGTACAAAGTATTAAACATTTATGTTGCAAATTACTGAAATATCAAAAGAACTGAAAAATCAAAGATGAAAAAAACTTTTATTCATGAAATTATAGCTGTGTAAAAAGAGAAATAAATAACTTAATGAAAACAGGTTACCTGTATAGTTGGGGCTGTGGACGGTATAGTGTGTACCATAATCTGTTGCCCATTTGGCCCTTGTATCATATGTGGAGTGTTATTCATCTGCAGAACTTGAAGCTGTTGTCCATTGATTGTCATCACTTGAGTTCCATCAGAGCTCTGAATCTGAGCATGCTCCATGATATCAATTACTGAAAACAAATAAGGTAATAATTAAACAAACCATACTTGTAATTGAGGGGTATATAAAGAAAAGAGGTACTATCTTTGTGGTAGGAGTGCACCAATCCAAATATAAACAGTTCTTCATGTTTTCTAAGTTTATTAATATAATATAGATCGTTTTTCTCATAAAGAATAAAATAATGTGGGCACCTTTGATACTCAAAATATTTTAGGATAGTAGCGTTTTTGAATTTAAAATCAGTTCTAAAACTGGGTTTTTCGTAACACAGTTATTACCATTAATCGGAAACCAAGATAGTTATAATAAATGGTATGTGTAAACAATTGACAGCGTTTATCTTTTATACCTGTGCGGTGTTTTATAAAATAAATAGAAAATATTAAAAAATTAGTTACCTACTAAATTGGCTCAAAAACCCGACGTATACCAATAAATGCAATGTCTTTCAACACCAGAGGAAAAGAACTTCTCTGAGCATAAAACCAAAGCGAATATATTTTCCTATATAATTTTCGTCCCCTATACAAATTACTATTTTTTCAAGAATTCAAATTCATACATTTATTGTAAACCTGAAGAGAATCATAGTTACTTTCCAAAAATATGAACGTAACACGTCACTTCTACGACGCAATCAAAATGGCTGCTTTTCATGTAATTTCTTCATACATTATACAAAACTTTAATGCACATATTAAACTTTTGAAACTGAACTCAAAAATATATTTATTAACCGGTACAACCATTATTGAAGTAGATTTGTTGAAAATAAATTGTAAACTTACAGTGGGTCCTCACTGGTTTTCCAATGATTGGTTGACAAAAGATAGACCAATGGCCGATGTCAATGATCGGAAAGACGGAGTAGATTGGTTCGGGACGTTACCACTCCCCAACAAGAATACCCCTTTGATTGCTCGACTATCCAATCGTTCACGTAATTAATACGTTGTCTATGGTTAATGTTGACTGTAAAGAATAATCCAATTATCCAAAAATAAATATTTACCACTTCTAGCTTTATTACAATGAAAGGTTTTATTTTCTCTTGAAAAGCTTTGAATTATTTTCTCAAAATTGTTTGATAATGTTATCTTAAGGTGTTATAAATTAAGTTAACTATTTGAATTTAATCAAATTAATTTTAGAAAGCTGTTTTGAAGAATGCTTTGATAATCAGATATTAATTATAACAAATTGAATAAAATAATAAACACGTTCACATTTTAAAATTTTTCAGGTTTATGAATTTATATAAAGTAATTTTGTTATAAATACTAAAAGTTTCATTTAGGAATTTTTAAATATTCAAGGGGTTAGAATGTAAAAGACAGTTAGTCATCTCGTGGCCAGAGATAAATAATAAAACCACTCGAGGCTATTAAAATGTCATAAATTTAAGAGATTAATAAAGCACATTCTCTTTATACGCGGGTGATTTTATACAATGTTTAATTTACATTATATACTAAGACATTCGATTGATTTAAAGTTAATTCTATTTTTTATATACCACGAAGTGGTAAACAGATATAGGATCCATCTAAGAGTAACCGGTCACTGTAACCTAAGGACAGTGACCTGTACACCAAAAGTATCACATGCGCATGCCGCATGCATAGTAGTTAATTAGGTACCTATAAAAGTCATAAAAATTTGAATAAAAATGGATTCAATGCACAGTTTTATGGGCAAGTGGTATAGTTACGAGAAATATTTTTACTTTATCTTAGTACTAAAAAAATTTACGAAAATGATTTTATAAAAAAATTAAAACACAGTAAAGAATGAAACCCGGGCACAGCCGCGGGCAAACAGACAGTTTATATAAAATCTAATATAAGATGCATTTGAAAATAAAGTTCGTAAACGGTGTGGTGTGGTGGTGTTATAAATCTGAATTTTGCATTATGTCGTTTATATAAAATCAAAGTTTAATATGTATATTGTGAACAAATATACAAATAATATGTATGATAATAGCGGTGCCAATATAGGAACAGCTGTATGTACTCATCGATCAATAATAAAAGATTCCATTATATTTCAGAATTTTTTAAGTAATATCCTGGCAACAATACATTTACATTTTGGTTTGATTGTATTGTAATGTAGCACAGAAATAAATAGTAAAATGTAACTATAGGCTCAAAAGGGTTTAACCCAGGGCCGTTAAACAAGCTTATAAAAAAACATTTTGTTATGCTATGCTTACAAAAAGTCAAAAACCAACGACGCTGTTTCGTATTTGTTACTCTTGTTAGTTGTTAGTGTCTTCGATTCTGTATAAGTGATATTTATGCAGAAGCTTTATATAACTTACAAGTGAATGTAAAATGAATTCTTTAGTATTTGACGATTTGAGCAGAGAAAATTTAGCTTTGTTAACAGCAAATTGTTTGAGTAGGTTATGGCTTTATTATTCGAATAAGACTTTTCAATTGTTTTTTGTTTGACAGAAGGCACCATATATTTTATATCCATTATACTAATGCGTTTCAAATTTTCAGGTGACGTATTCGTTAATAATAAGAAAGTAACTGGTTTACATAAAGAATTATTGGAAATTAATCTTACAATTGCAGCATACATCGAGGAAAGTAAAAAACGTTTACGAGAAGTCCGCTTAGATTTGGCTCATCAAGCCCAAAGTTCACAGGAAGTTGTTGAAGTATTGTCACAAAAGTGTAAATAATTTTTCTTATTACAAATGCATTTCTACAATAGTGGAGGTTATGTTGCTATGCTTAAGAATGTTCATAAGATAGCCAACTTAGTTAGGTTCAAAATTCCTTGGAATTTTTTACACTCAGGTAACGGCCAAGCCGAGGCTCGTACCACTTGGGTAACCTTTGTGCTAGTAACCGTTTTGCTGCTGAGGACTTGCACTCGCCCATAAAGCCATGGTGAAACTGTAAATGCCCTTCCGGTCAACTGCATTAGGAAATGAGAAAAAAAAAAGATAACCAATATCAATATTAGTCAATTATTTCTGTTAAATGTTTAGCAAAACTTTATGCAATATAACACATTGTTTAGACTTTATGTTTTCATTCTATATTAAAAGCTAATTCATAATTTTCAGAATAAATATATCTATGTCTACTATGCCACCACAGAAAATAAATGTTATAATGAACAAACATATTGAAGATAACAACAATACAAATAGTAAATTCACTCAACGCCAACAAGCCAGGACATTCATATCATGGTACAAACGCATGATTGACCATGAAAGACAGAGCTTTCCATCATATTTAGCTGATGACATTAGTTTAGAGTGGTTTGGGCGTACAATAAAATCTAGAAAGAAAGTTTCTGCATTCATTAAATTTGATATGCAATGTTCAAGGCATGATTTTACATCTGTTGAGAGTATAGATAAAATTCAAAATAGACTGGAAAATTTAGAAAGGTCTGTATAGTTTTCACAATTTATAAATCTAACAAACTTTAATTATTTTAAATTCTAAATTTTTTTGTGATAAAAGTTGAGTTCTTAGACCTAATTAATGCACACACTATCTGTGTCTGTGTGTACAATTTCAATCTCCTTGCCAAAGTTTGTTAAAATCTGTTTAGTTGATTTGTGAGGTGTGAAAAGGAAACATTGATATTTAATAATATATTACAACAATTTTCAGGAAGCATGATAACTTGTCTAAAAACCCTAGTCTGCATTCCCCAGAACTTATAAAAACAAACAGACCAGCTAAAAGGAGATCTCTCAGATCAAATTGTTATAGCCCAGAATGGGCTGAAGGATGTGGGCTTGAGGAGAATATAGATAGAGATAAGAAAAAATTAAAACTTGAAAAGATTGAATATGAAGATGTTGGCCATCATAATGGAAATGGTTTAAAGAGGCGGCACACAGAAGATAGTCCAGAGATTAGCTATGATGGAGATGGTATGGGGCACAAAACAAAAAGAAAATGTGTGCCTATCACACCAACAAATAAAGAAATTGGTCAAGGTGATTGTTATCCATCTACTAGTGGAACAGATTCTAACAAGTCACATGATGCATTAAATGCTCAATTACCTAAATTGGCAGTTGAATGTAATGGATATATAGAATTTACTAGAACCCGAAATAACTGTAGCATAGATGCAATGAAATGGGATAGAAAATGTAAGTTGCAAATAAGTTACTCGGAGGATCCTCTTAATGTTGGAGAATATATAATTTGGGCTTTGAGGTATACTGATGAGAGTAAATGCAGGCGAAATCTTTTATCTGCTTTTGAAGAAGTTGCTAAAGATGATGGTCAGAAAAGTGTTTAAAGATTATTAATTTAACTATGAAACTTCATTCATACAATATTGATACTACATTGATATATTTGATAAACATGCAAATAGATAACATCATTATAATTTTATATAGTGAAGTGATATATGAGAATATTTTTGTACATTTTTTTTTTTAGTTTTATATAAACAGCTATGTTTACTTTGACCAAGACATACCTGGGAGTATTATGCATTTAAATGTTATTTGTTTATTAGTGGATGTTTATGTTATAATGTATATAATCTAAAACGAAACATGTATGTACAAGGTGGAGATTTTTGAGTTTGAACAGGCAATCTCTACAAAATGTGTAAGATAAATTGAATAAAGTTCTAATCTATACTGATAACAAAACTTTTGTGTAGAGTTGACAAACCACACAAAAAAAAAAATAGAATATAGCAGAAGATAGTTGTAGAACAAAATGATACATGTGTTTTTTTCAGGAAAGGAATTTAGTTATTTATTTTTCTAGAGATAAGAAGTTTTAATAAGTTATTAAAACTTTGTAGTAGATTTTGAAAGGTTTATTGTATTGATTACATACATTTAATTGACTTCTATAAAATTAGCTGTGGAATGAGAGACAAAAACTTTGTTGAGATGTTTGTTGTAATGCCCTTTGTAAAAAAGCTCCACAATTTGCCTAATACCAAGAGACTAAAATTATCTATTATAGACATTTATTACCTCTTGCAACTCACCTGATTAAAGCTTAGAGGTATAATCGCAGGTTTAAAATAAGGGAAAAAGAGAAAAAAAAATGAATCAATCAAAATACAAAATTTTTATTTAGTTCTAAGTACTTGCTTCTATTATTTGTATCGCTGTTTTTTTATTCTGTCACTGTACCTTTGGATACAGTATTATTAACAGAAAATTTATGCAAGTAGGAGAAATTTTATATAAACATATATGAAATTTGGATTTGTACACTGGTGTGTAAAGATTTTAGACACCTTTTACATTAAGGAAATAATTGCTTGTTCAATACTTGATATTTTCACTTGTTTAAAAATAAGTCTTTATTAGAGATTGAATTGTTTTAGCTACTTTAATTAATTGATGCCAGAGTTATGGCGATTGAATATATTGTTAAGACTGTCATTTAAATGATTAGATTGTAAACACTGCCATATAATTATTCACACATAAGTTACTGAGTATAATTTCAGTACTAAGTAAAGAATAATCGGTAACATTATTTTTGTCATTTGATTCTTGGTTTTTTTTTTAATTACCTTGGTATGTAATTGCATTTGATAAACTTTTATTGTACCATATTATGTCTAAAGTATTTCATACCTATTTATTTTTTAAACATGTGGATGTCTTAAACTGTAATATAAACTGCAATGTGCAATAAGAACCGAATAAATAGTTACTTTTTTCCAAATTTTACAGACAAGCTAAAAATTGAAACATCTCTTCTTCAAATTTTCCAAGCCTTAACTAACTAATTTATTATTATCGTACTTAGATAGTTATCTATTTAAGTAATTATTAAAAATTGTTCTAAAAGTGAAGAGACAAATTATTGAAAATTGTAATGAAAATGATTGATCTTGGATATGAATGAAGTTGTTTATTTACATAATCGTATTCGTATGTATGAAAAATCCATTGTATTATTTCTCTTACTGAATCTTCACCTCTGATATATTTAGTATACTTAGTGGTATATTTGTTTCAAGTTAATTTTGTCTTTATGTAATTATAAGAAATTAAAGACCACATAATCTATCATCTACTTTTAGAACAGTTCATTTGTAAGATTTATTCATTCATTCTCACAAGTAATATGTAATTGTAGGTTTTTTCTTTATATTTACTTAATTTTTAATTCTACTTAGAATGAATATTCATCATCTCTTCTTCATCATCATCATCATATTCATCTTTATTTTTATACTCACTTTATTTTGGGTAAGATTCGTTGTCATTTTACAATAATTTTCACACGACAATCGCCACATTTAGTGGAATATTCTCGGAGTGATGTGGAATTTTGTAATATTAATAATCCAATCACATTCAGGTTCAGCTTTATTCTTATTTAATGGCAATTTGTGTACACACAGTTTTATGGCAATGTCATGTGGGTAAGATGAAATTTGAATCTTGTATCAGCATTATCAAGCTCCAGCAAAACGGTGACACATCCTGGTCGAATTTTTCATGGAGCTTTGTTGGCATCTCAGAATATTTACTACGTATTATCTTCTATAATAAACTTATCTTGAACACAATAACTAAACTACATAACACAAAACGCCACCAAGATTACATGATATAGAGTCAAATACATGAGTTTATTGAATTAAAGAAAACAACTGCTACATGTCAGACTGCGATCCCACCAAAAACTCTCAGGGTTCACCTTTTTAACGAGAATATCTGCTCCCAACTGACGTTTATTTTTTTCTTTTTACTAGCAAAGAGGTCTACTGAAGTAGCCAGTAACAATGGAGATTATCACAGCTTTATGATATTATGGTTAATATAGCACATTCAGATAATTTAAACATGTACATTTGTACTGCATTTTATAAAAACTGTATATGTTATAAAACATGTAAAAGTGAGACAGGTCAAGGTGATTATAAAAATACCAGACTAGATTTAAACATTGACGTCATTGCTGCATACCGTATAGGTATGTCAAGGTTCAAATGGCATGAATGTGTATAATTTGAAATTATTTTTTTCCTTTATTATTTCATTTAAAAATGAATTAAGTCACAATGTTAATTTATTATGAGGTTAGTTGTCATCAAATAGAAGTTATCATGTTTCTTTTACATTATATATGCTTAGTGCTTTGAACACAATCTCACCTGATTTTAAGTGGCATACTTGATGAAGTACTTGTTAAAGTAATGTACTATAGTTATGATTAAATATCATTAATGTCAACTACTTTTGTTTCAATATTGATGAAATATGGGAGTACATTATTTCACTTTATCATATAGATTCCCCACACAATTAAATGTACTCTGTCTCAATTATGAATAAAATGTCTTTAGTGTATTTTAAGTTTTATGTTGATGTAAAACATTACTTGTGAAGTAATGTGGACCATTTGAAGATTTTTTGTTTGTTACATAAGAAATGTTTAAGATAATAAAACATGTTTAGTAATAAACTCTTTGTATTATTACCATTTTTCTTATATCTAGTCAAGATGAATACATACAAAATTATCATAATTTACTAAATATCATATTGATATACAAGTGTTTTTTTTTAATCTTTAAAAAATGTTGAGACACTGAAATCAATGTAGATCACATATCTAGTTTTATTAACCAATACCTACATTTTATAACACAAAATTATTATAAGAATTCAAAGTAAGGTGGATACTGATTTCTACAATTTTAATCTTGCCTTTAGTTTTATTATATTATGCAACAATGTAATTAAATTTTAAAGTGTCTATGGACTGTTACATTATTTATAGAGCACATTAATAAAATTGATTTACAAATTATACTTTGTATTTGTACAAGTGAGATATTTACATATTGATAAATTCAGATCTGAAACATCTACATGTGGCACCACTATGGCATAATTATCAATATATAATGGTAATTTCAGCAATACAAGATAGCTTGCTCACAAATACAATAAAACAATGTCAAAAGAATATAGTTATATTACATTTCTTATGTAATAAAAAAATTAAACCCAATGTTAACTGTAACTCCTTGTTATATCTAAAAATATATTCACAATTTTCTTTACTGTATCTAAACTTGTAATCATAGTACTGATAATAAATATCAAGAACAGATACTATGTGAGTTATTTTTCAAACCCGGAAAATTACATTTTCAGCAATTGTTATTTATGTAAGATGTCTAGTTTTAAAAAAAATTGAGGCACTTGGGTTGCAATATTAAATCATACAACTATAAATTACATATTAAATGAACATGTAGGCAGATTGCAATAATGCTCATGATAAAATTCTGTATCTAATGTTAATAGATTTTTTATATGAAACATTTTTATCAAATAGTTCAGTTTTTCTCTCAATCAGCAACAATCACCTGCATCAAAGTCTAAATATTACTGTTTTCTATATTTATTATAATTTTTAATTACTATGTTTGTACATTACCATATATGGCAAAAGTTCCTAATTATAGATAAGAAATAGCCATGGCATATTATTTACGCCCAATAATTCAGTCAAAACTTAATACTGCCAATTTACAGAGTTTTAGTCAAACAAAATTATATTTCAAGTACATAAATTTAGTGATGCAACAAAACACTGTTTCTGCTGCCACAATTTTTGTAACAGAATACTTAACCAGAAAATATGCAAGCGCAACCATAGCTTATATTTTTATTTTTTTACAATTTGAGCAACTTTGTTCATTAAAAGATTCTCTGCAACTTCACTCAAGCTTCTTCTTTTTCATAGATAATTGCAATTTGTGTTCAAACAATTAGCGCCTATGTCATGGAATTTTGAATCTTGTATCAGCATTACCAAGCTCCAGCAAAACTGTGGCTCATCCTGCTAGAACTCTACATAGAGCTTTGTGCAGCACCTCAGAATAAATGCTATGCGTTATTTTCCGTAATAAACATGACTTTTACACAATAATCAAACTATATCACACAAAAACACCATCAAAATGACATGCTATAGAGTAAAATACACATACTTAATGAATTAAAGACAACAACTGCTACATGACAGACTGAGATCCCGCCAGAAACTCCTCACTTAAGCTTTGTGATATATGATTTATATATTGTGATGTTGAAACAACCGATGATCATTGTGACCTTATTTCTAACTTCTTGAATGTACAGATAAAATAAATAAAAACTTCTGTCCTTATCTATTTCTACAAAAAATATTTTTTTCATCTGGTTCAATTCAAGTTCAATTGCTTATGTAATTTCTGTTACATTAGTTTATATAATACTTTTACACTTATTCTGTTAGTAGGTAGCAACTGTAATATATTCTACATTGTTGTAATGATTTATTACATTTAAATATCTATGCTCATAATATATGTAAAAATTAGTAATATTTACAGTGAACTGTAAAAAAAATTGCCAATAAAAGATTCTACTTTTGATTTTTTACTGTCTTATAATTCATTGTGTGTCAAAAAGTGATATAATCCCAAGTAATCATTTGTATAGTCCATTTAAAAATTGTAATATTTATCACACCACATATAGGAAAGTAAATTTAATAATAAAATGAATAAATTGTTACTGTAATTGAGGATCAAAATCATTATCATTCAATGCATTAGTATCTTCAATTTCTTCCTTAGCATCATTTTCTAGCACAGGGTCATTGATTGGATTGTGGACATTCAAAGCAGGACTAAGCTTGGGCGACTGTGGCAGCTGGAGTTACTTTTGATGGATTGGGGAGATTAAGAGCACTTTTAGTTGTTAAAGCAGATTTCAACTTATCAATTTCTTTCTCTAGGTCTTCAATTTTTTGTTTACGTTCGTTTAATTGTTTAGTTAAAGTATCTTTATCTAATCTTAAAGTCTCTAACATAGCGGACTTACTAACTTGTAAATTTTTCAGTGACTGCAATTCAGTTTTGCATAATTCAACGTCAACACGTGTGTTATTAACTTGAACATCAGACTTTGATAATTTAGTCTTATAATCTGTAAGTTCGTCTAATAATTTAGTTTTTTTTGTTTATCCATTTCGTTTATTTTTCTGACATGGCTATCTCTTTGTTCAAGTAGCGTGAGAGATTCTTCCATGCAAGTTGTTTGTTGCTTTGAACACTCTTGTAATTGTGTACTCACTTCTGCGATTCTTTTCCGTAATTCTGTTTCCAAACTCCAACTATTTAGAAGTGAAAGTACTAACAAAATGCAAGCAGCGAAAATAATGTACATCGGCCAACGACGCATGTTTTCTATCCCCATAATAAAATGAACAATTTATTATAACCAATATCAGCTAGAACAACAAAAAATACTAGTACCTATACGACTATAAAATTGAAAACTATAATTTTATTTTGCCGGATACTGACCATAGTTATAAAACATTATATACTGATCATAGATAAAACACTATACTATGTAAAATCGCAGTCCCACAGCCTTTTTTTTTGTTTTATTTATTCCTTTTTAAGGAAAAGGCAAAAGTACTAGGCCATGCAGCCAAGTCAGACGTTAGAAACACTCAATAAATTAATCTATCCATCCATTCAACCGAAAGACGTCCACTACTGGACATAGATTACTCCTAAAGATCTTCATGACAATCAGTCTTGCGTCACCCGCATCCAGCGGACTCCCACGACCTCCACTTACTCGTCGTTCCACCTTCTGGGGGGCCTACCCATGCATAAATGAATGGCGGTAACAAAACGGTGGCTTTCTGTTACGACCACAACGGGACTGATTGGGACATTTCAGAATCCACGCTCCGTGTCATTATTTTCACTACACTACACTTATGCATCATAATTAAACTATATCACGTAAAATGCCTTCGCAATGACATAATATATAGTACAAATTCTGAGATAATGAATATAAAATAAGGACGACAACATGACAAGCAAAAATCGTGCCAAGCACACCACCAAGATGACACACCACTTACCAATACAGTTCTTCTTCTTCTCCTTAGATAATTGCAATCTATGTACACACAATTGTGCCAGTGTCATGTGGGTAAAATGTATTTTCAAACTTGTATCAATATTACCAAGCTCCAGCAAAACGGTGACTCATCCTACTCGAACTTTTCTCGAAGCTTTGCCGTCATCTCAGAATATATGCTAAGCGTTATTTTCTATAATAAACTTAATAACCATACTATTTCACACAAAACGCCACCAAGACTACATAATATAGAATCAAATACACAAGTTTAATGAAAACAACTTCTATATGACAGATTGGGATCCCGCCAGAAACTCTACTTACAGTTCTTGAGATTTTAAGGACAAGTTATGGCAATACTAAATATCACGTGACCATCTTCTATAAACCATAGACAACCAAATTCATCGACTTCTTTGGTTTATAGCCACGAGGTTTTTAGAAATATTACAATTTATTATTTAGTGAAATAATAAAAAGATACTTGAATTTTGTTGAACAAAATGCCACCCAGTAATCCTTTACCACCTAAAGAAAATGCTCTTTTTAAACGAATTTTGGTAAGGTCAATTGTAAACATTCAATTTCGGTGCACTTGAGTTTGTCATTCAGGGTAACTTGAATTTTATACGAGCGTATTCATAGCTACATTGGCTCCGATTATAAGATATTATGATTTAAATTTCAAGACCCAATTTGGTAGAATAATGGCGATATATGAATACTTATATCTTCAATGATTTTTAGTTCAGTACGACAGTGAAGTCCAATTGCTTTTTTTTCTCACTGTATCTAATAATATATAGAGGTTAGCACACAGTTGTATAGAATTTTATTATATTTCAGCGTTGCTACGAACATAAACAATATAAAAATGGTTTGAAATTTGCAAAGCAAATTTTATCAAATCCAAAATTTGCAGAACATGGAGGTAAGATGTCTTGTATTAATATGTTCTATCACATTATTTTATTATTACTTTCTCAAATATTAGTATTAATCTCTGTATTATGTGAAATAGCAGCTAATTCAGCATTTTAAAGTTTGAAATTCATGTTGCTTATGGTATAGATATAATATTATTTTTCAAGTGCTATATAATACACTAAAAGTATATTATATTAGTTCATTTATTATTAGTCTATGTGAATCGATGAAAATATTCAAATGTTCTATGTAGATCATATTGTTTGCATTTGTCTTTCTGTTTTCTTACTTCTATATATATATACACGATAATTGGCAGTAAAATCTACTCTCATGGGATGCTACAATTACACATTGTATTAAGAAAATATATTTATAATTAAAACAAATAAAATAAGTGCTATCAAATAAAGTTGAATTATTTAATAATTGCTACTTCTATTTATCAATAACAAGAGAAAATTATTTATTTTGAATTTAAGATATTATCTAAGAAATAGTAAAACATTTGAAGTAATGTTTTTAATTGTCTTGAAGAAGATTTATTTGAAACTACCATGTTAAACAGTAATGTTTGTTTTAGTAAATATTAAAAACATAATTTTCAGAAACATTGGCAATGAAAGGATTGACACTAAACTGCCTGGGTCGTAAAGATGAAGCATATGAATATGTTCGCCGTGGCCTTCGTAATGATCTCAAGTCTCCAGTATGTTGGCATGTTTATGGGTTATTGCAACGATCTGATAAGAAATATGATGAAGCAATCAAATGTTACCGCAATGCACTCAAATGGGAAAAGGAGAATATTCAAATCTTAAGAGATTTGTCATTGCTTCAGATACAAATGCGTGATTTAGAAGGATATAAAGTGAGTGAATTTGTTTAATTTTGTATTTAATTAACCCTTATGTTACTTACCTCTTTTGAAAGATAAAAAACTATTTAATTAGGGAATTTTAAAAATTGACTGTTGTATTATCTTGTAAAGTATCCTGATTTTGTTTATGATAGTATAAACTCTAATATTTATTGTATTCTTGACAACATGGATTAGAGTTATAAAATATTATGACTACAATTGTCCAGTAATTTATGCTCTCACTCTGAATTACTAAGAGGTTTTTAACAACAATGTTAATTTGTGTTTAGATTTTGAAGGTATATTTAATTATTGATAAGACTAACAAACATGAGGGCAAAGAGCAAGCTTACTTTGGCTACAAAATACTAATGTAATTTAAATAAATGTAATATGTAAAATGTTCTCTTTGTTTTTAATAGTATGTAGAATATATTATACAGCAACTACTTGAGTAAAGCTGCTGGTTATAAACTAGAAATTTATAAATCTTTATTTGGTTGAAAGACATGTATAATTTTAAAAACATTAACATACTATTTGCCCAACTTTTAAACATAATGAAACTTTATAATGTTGTTTTGAGGATGGGTGTGGTGACATAATTATTTATAATTTTAAGGATACCCGCTATCAACTCTTTATGTTAAGGCCTACACAACGAGCATCATGGATTGGCTTTGCCATGAGCTACCACCTTCTTGGTGACTATGAAATGGCTAACAGCATCCTTGATGCTTTCCGGACACATCAAATGAAGGGCCCCTATGATTATGAACATTCAGAGTTATTGCTTTATCAGAATATGGTATTAGCAGAATCAGGGCAGTATGACAGAGCCTTGCAACATTTACATAAATTCCAATCTCAAATTCTTGATAAATTATCTATAAAGGAGACCTCTGGTGAATATTATTTAAAATTAAATAGGTGAGTTACATGAGAATCAATTGGAAAAATTAAAATTTTATCCTATTTTCTTAACATTATTTTAAGAAACACAGTTGAAATCCAGTTCACTGTATTTAAACATTTGCCTGAAATAATAGTAACACCTACATCTTTTTATATTTTTAGTATAGTATATACCATAAATATGATGAGTTGATAAAGAAAAGTTAAATAACAGGTTTTTTTTACATTTACTTGTGATTTTTTGTTAATATTTATCAAATTTTCAGATAACTTTGAATTGATAATAATTTTAAACTATTCTTAAAATTAGCAATAGTATATATATGATGAGGGATTAAAAGTCAAATATTTTACTTTTATCTTTACATTTAACTATTAAGTTTTTTTTTTTTGGTGATATTGATTATTCTGACAATAATAATACATTCCTTTTGCCTCCCAGTCTACAGTCATTCATGACTATAATGGACTTTATTGTAATAATTATATAATATGTATTCTCATTTAAATATTCACATTGACATATTGTGTAGGCTTGATGTATTCACCTATTGAATTTATAACATTGATATTATATGAATTATTAAAACAGATGTAAATTTATATTTATAAATTTGATATTATAATTTACAGGTTTAAAGAAGCTGAATCTGTGTATGAAGATTTAGTGAAGAGAAACCCAGAGAATGTGATGTACTATCAGAAATTGATAGAAGCAAAACAACTTAGTGATCCCGACGATAAAGTGGCCTTTTTTGATGTGTTTAAGTGAGTTTATATTATAAATATCAGTACATTAATTATAAATTTATAGAAATAAAAATTGGAAAAGGATAGTGGGTATTTCCGGATGCTTCGTGTTGGGACGAGTCCCACACTGGCACGGAGTCGTCTCTCCGTGCCCCCTTACCTATTGCATTGGGGGACTTTCGTCTCACTAATGCAATAGGTAAGGGTAGTGCGTAAATGCATTTCCCCCCGTCAAAAAAAAAAAAAAGAAAAAAGAAGATGATGAAGTGAGTTTATATTATAACTAGCTGGTGCCCGCGGCTCCGCCCGCGTTTCATATGTTCTGTGCATATGACGTTTCTTTTATAGCTAATTTAAAACAACAAATGATTGAATAAAAGTAAGAGTGTTTTGTTTTTATTAACGGAAAAAATGTATATAAGCGTAAATTGAAGTGGAAAATGTACAAAAGAGTAAATCGAAAAAAAAATGATAGAGGGTCGGTGGAATCCAAAAAATACTGCGTTGAAAGGTATTAGTCCTATCCCGATATGTTCAGTAGTTTTGAGGTGATGGTGCGTCAAAGGAACCTCATTTTATAAATGCCTGTCTTTTGTTTTATGGGAACAAAAGAATTAATAAACAAACAAATTGAGAAAACATGGTAAAGAGCTCATAGAATTTAAAAAATATATAGCCTATAACCATCTACGATTAATTCCGCGTCAAATGGTTGTGGTTTCACGCTGATCGGTCCAGTAGTTTTCGAGTTTACCTCCGACAAAGAAAACAAACTTTGCTTATATATATATATATAGATTTCGTATCAAAGCAATAATTAAATTTGTGTTAATATTTTTTCCTGTTCTGATCATTTGTAGCACCAGCCTTGTTGTAGGTATCCATAGGTTATTGTGACTGCTTACCGTCTAGTGGACTATATGTTTATTTACCACAATCATACAAGAATAAAATTATATAATTATGTACATATTGATAATTTCAGGAAAGAATATCCTAGAGCGATAGCACCAAGGCGATTGCAGTTAACAGAAGCCAAGGCGCAACCAACTTTTGAGCGGATCGTTGATGAATATCTAAGACATGGATTACATAAAGGGATACCACCGCTATTTGTTGATCTCAGGTTAATGGACCATTGTTTTTGTATGATATGAATAGAATAGTATATATTTTTTTTATAACAATATAAAACAAAGTATAAAAAAGCTCAAAGGGTAAGGGAGAAGGCTATGCTTGGAGTTTCACTGCGTGATCGAATCAGGAATGATATCCGGAGGAGAACTAAAAAGAACCGACATTGCCCAAAGAATTGCTAAACTCAAGTGTCAGTGGGCTGGGCACATTCATCGCAGAACCGATGCCCGATTGGGCTGACGGGTTCTCGAATGGGTACCACGTACTGGAAGACGTAGCGTGGGTATTCCCCCCTGAAGGTTGCGGGAAAACGCTGGATGCAGGTGGCACAAGACTGGTCTTTGTGGAGATCTTTGGGGGATACCTATGTTCAGCAGTGGAGGTCTTGCATAAAACAAAAATCCATGCATATAAACATTTTGAATTAGGTTTTTTTGTTTTGAATGATAATTTAGAAAAGCCGTATTAGATGCACAGACCAGACTGCGTGAATGACTGAAGTTATGAGTCCTTTGTGGTCAGTCCCAAAGCTATCGACGTCATTATTACATACTGGTGATAGGGTTTTGACGTTCATAAGCGCCTTATTAGGGGCTAAATTGATAAGTAGATAAAAACCTTACTGCACATAAAATTTGTATATAGGCGAGCTTAATGCCATTTGGCATTTGCTTCCAGTTAACCTGCAGTAATGTTGTCAATACAAAGAAGTGGGTAGTGCGTTTTAGTGTAATCATATCTATTTTGTATATATTGAATAAATAATTTTTTATGTTGATTACATTAAAAGGCAAAAAAAATTCTATTACCGTACCTTCAACGTAAACGCCAAATAACACAAAAAATCCATACATATTATAATATAAAAGGTAACATCTTTGTCTGTATGTCTGATACTTGCATAAATGGCAATTTTTACTTTTTCTGACGCTACGATAATAACGTCCGTACTATGTACGCGGTCCGATCCGCACGTCTGTCAGGTCTATAATAATTAATTTATTTGGCCAATTTTTTTTTATTTTATTTTTTTCTAATTACAGATCTTTATATAGTGACCAAAGTAAAGCAGATACGATAGAAAAATTAATATTACAATATATAGAGAATTTATCAAAGAACTGTACGTTTGGACCGGATAGTAGTGAAGTGACACAACCGGCTAGCGCTCTACTGTGGGCATATTATTATGCGGCCCAACACTTTGACTTCAAACATGATACGGATAGAGCTGTGCACTACATAGAAGCGGCCATAGGGCATACACCGACGTTAATAGAGTTGTTCATTGTTAAAGGAAGGATTTATAAGGTGTGTATTATTTGAAACTTTTTATATGTTTGTTTCTATTGCATTAATATAGATTAGGATTTAGGATAGGCTAATAAATAAAATTGAAGTGTCTGTTTTTTTTATTAAATAGGTATGAATGTATATATCTATACCAAAAATACAATTTTCTAATTTTTGTCTGTCTGTCTCTTTGTTACGGGTAATATCCCCGGAATGGTTGGACAGATTTTGACAGTACTTTTTTGTTTTTGTAGATAGCTGTAGTTACTCTGCGTGACTTAAGGTACTTTTGATTTTCCAAAATAACTAGGGTTCATGGCCAGTATACTAGGTGTGTGCTCGCGGATGCACCCGCGTTTTATATGCTCTTCAATGCGTTTTATTTTTTTTATACGGAACCATAATTATATATTTTAGTACTAAGTTAAAGTAAATATATTTCTTATAAATTCAAGCACTTGCCCGTAAAACTGCATTGAATCGGATTTTATTCAATTGTTTTTGAGTTTTATTTATTTACGCGGAACCCTAATTAATTTCGAAAAGTAAAGGTACCTTAAGTTACGCGGAGTGACTTCAGCTGAAGCTATATAGCTATATACCAAAAAAACTCCCGTTTAAATAGGTCCAGCCGTTCCGGAGATTAACCGGAACAAACAGATAAACAAATATTTCAAAAATTGTATTTTTGGTATAGGTATCGTGCATACACATTCATATCTATTTAGTAAAAAAAAAATTCACATTACAAACAGACACTTCAATTTTATTACTATAGATCAGAGTGCATGTGTTAGTATTTATTTTCCTAAATGGCTGGACCAATTTTTAGGATTTTTTACTTATTGTGTGCCATATGCAACCGGGTTTTTAAAGGCGATGACGGCGCAGTGGGTATTACGGCCAGATTCCGCGTCAATGGACGTTGGTTCAAACCCACCTAACTCTAAAGTCGGCCTGAGCTTTCGGTACTTTAGGAAAACATCGTGAGGAAACCATAGCATGGTGGTAGCGCCGCCTGGGTAGTTACCACCCTCAAGTTTGAAAACCTGTCGCCGAATACCAATAGGTGTGTTCCGGCAGCGTCACTTGAGAACCAGTACCTTTAGGCTTAGTGTGTTTACCATCCTGGACCACATCGTCATTTAAGAGTATATGCAAGCGGAGCTTATTCCATACAAACATAGTCCCCTGTTTCCACTACCGTAATACCCGTACGTTTTGATTTTTCCATAAGTTAGTTATTGTAAAATATATGAAAATGGAGCCTTTGAAAAAATGAAAAAAAAAATTTCTCTATTTTTACAGTTATTTTTAGACGTTTGTTGAACGAATTTGACGAATAAAAAGAAAATAAAAAACGTAGAGACATAGCCAAATTGTTTCTTATTCTATAACTGAAAGAAAATTAAAAAATATATTCAGTTTTGTAGGAGGAAACGGGGTATTACGAAGTTATGCTTCGTCTATTTTGCTTACAGTAAAATCAGTCCGAGGTACGGTTGTCCCTTTACTGTTTTATAACTTCTCCTTTTGGGGCGCAACGCGATAGCAATAGATGTCTAAAATATCTACTTTTCAAATTTTAAGGAAAGAAAGAAAGAAAGACATTTATTACCATATTTTAGAACAGATTTACAAAAAAACAACTACAATTAAGCATATAAGAAAAAAAAACATATGGTAATAAGGACTGGCGTCAGCATTTACCGCTTTATAACTGTTGCCATAAAAACGACGCTGTTTTTCAGCCAGCCCTTTTCCGGCCGTAACATAAAATATATAAATATAACACTTCGTGCCTTACTTTTATAATTACAATGACAGATTTTTTTTTAATAAGTAAAAATTAAAATTACATAAATAAACAATATTTTGAAACAAATTTTAAAACTTAAGAGTGAAGTAGTTATAATTTAACTCAAAAAACTAACAAAAAAAAAAAAAATAAAAAGTAAATGCAGACATCAGATTAACGAATTGATTAAAAAAATAAAATAAAAAAAGGAAATTTTACTTGTAAGTTAATTTTTGGTTTTCTAATATACATATTTTAAAATTTTTCTTGAAAGTAAATTTGCCGCCGACTGCATATCCACTTAAAGTCAGATGAGATTATGGTTAATGGACTGTGTAAAAGAAAAATAGCTTTTCAAGTCCCATATGATAAATGCGAATGTCATAATAAATAAAGAACAAGTCGATGAGTGTAATGACGTTCTGGGTTTCAGCACGCGGGCGATCCGATATCGGCGTACCAGTGGGTGGAAGAGGCACAAGCTATGGACACAGCCGACCGGTACGTCAATTGTAAGTGTGCACGGTACATGCTGAGAGCGGGACATGTCAAGCAGGCCGAAGAGATGTGCGCTAAATTCACTCGGGAAGGTAAGTTGCTGAAAGGATGTTGGATGTCCCTAGATTTCAAACTATCTCCATACGAAATTTCATCCGAATCGGTCAAGTAGTTTTTAAGTTTATTTGTTACATAGAAAAATACAAATCTTTCCTCTTTATAATATTAGTATCCTACAATATAACGCACCAAAAATATATATTTTTTAAGCGTGACCCTATAATATATCTACTATTAAAAAATGAAATTACTTAAACTAATTTAGTGATTCTGGAATTATAAACCAATTAACGGACAGACTAACCCTTATACATTGCATTTTAATAATATACAGAATGATAGGGAGTCTGTATTTTGAGATATCGCAAAAATTCCCCGGAAAGTTGTCTAATAAAGGGTTGTCATATAGCAACATAGTCACTTAACATCTGATCAGATTGTGGTTACACAATTCAGTATTGAATTATCGTCGTCATCAGCGTACCGATAGACGTCCACTGCTGGGCATAGATTTCTCCCCAATAATGGGGGGAATTGCCATAATTGGCACATTTGGCAGGTGATTCAGCGCCGCAGGGGACGACGCGGAGCAATGCTAACGCAATCCCGTATCGCCCCCATCCCAAAAGTGCGGGCGGCTCCGGGGGGCTTAGTGGGTATTTCCGACGCTTCTCGTCGGGTGAGTCCCACACTAGTGCAGAGACGTCCCTCCGCACCCCCTTACCAATTGCATTGGGGGACTTCGGTCTCACTAATGCAATTGGTAAGGGTAGTGGGTAAATGCATTCACCTCGTCAAAAAAAAAAGAAAAAAGAAAGTGATTCAGCGATTGCAGTCAGGTGTTTGTGGTACTCAGAGGACGCTGTTTTATCTGTATTCCCTGGTTTATCCCTTAGTCGCCTTTTACGATACGGGGGATGGTACCGTTTTTTTTTTTGACGAGGGAATGCATTTACGCACTACCCTTACCCATTGCATTAGTGAGACCGAAGTTACCCAATGCAATGGGTAAGGGGGTGCGGAGGGACGTCTCCGTACCAGTTTGGGACTCACCCGGCGAGAAGCGTCGGAAATACCCACTAAACCCCCCGGGAGCCGCCCGCCGCATTTGAATCGGGGGCGATACGGGATTGCGTCAGCATTGCACCGCGTCGCACGGGGGTTGGTACCTGCTATTCTTAGCCGGCACCACACGGCCATTGAATTATGGAATGTAATATTTATAGGTGTGCCGGCGACGGAGAACTTGAACGAGATGCAATGCATGTGGTTCCAAACTGAAGCGGCGGCGTCGTACCAACGCTTGCAACAGTGGGGCGAGGCTTTGAAGAAAGCGCATGAAGTCGATAGGGTAAGTTACAAAAAAAAAACAAAATTAAAAAAATCAAAATTAAAAAATTAAAAAAATCAAAATAAAAAATAAAAATAAAAAAAAATTAAAATCCTTATTCAATATTTGACATCTTAATGTTGCAAACGGTAATGTGCTTTGTAACCATGTTGTAGAAACTGACACTATTACCTAATAAGCTTTTTAACAGACTTACTAAGCCTAAAGCATGCGACGGCTTTCTATTTTTTTTTTTTAATTGTAAAGTGCTCTGACCACAATCTCGCAATGTTAAGTGACGATGTGGCACAGGATAGCAAACACACTTTCTAACTTGAGGGTGGTAGCTACGGCGGGCGTTATTAGAAAATCCTACGTTTTTCTCAAGTTTTGGTTTTCCTTTACCGAAAGCTCAGGCTGAATTTAGAGTTAGATAGATGAGGTTGGACCCGTGTCCGTTGCGTCATCATCGCTTCAGCTGATTTATATACATACTAGCTGTGCGCCCGCGTTTCATATGGTCCTCACTGCGTTTTAATTTTTTTATACAGAACCCTAATTATTTTCCTACGTATTTTTTAGTACTAAGATAAAGTAAATATATTTCTCATAAATTCAAGTACTTCTCCTTAAAACTGTGCATTGAAAAGGATTATATTTGACTTTTTATCAGTTATGATTTTTTTACGCGGAACTCTAATTATTCGGAAATGAAAAGTACCCTAAATTAGCTGGAGTAAATTCAGCTATCTACAAAAAAAAAAAGAAGAAAGTCCCATCAAAATCCGTCCAGCCGTTCTGGAGATTACCCGGAATAAACACACAGCCAGAGAGACAATATTTTTAAAAATTGTGTTTTAGCTATAGCTGTCAGAAATACATTCATATCTCTATTTAGTAAAAGAAAATGTCATTTTGACGTTACAAACAGACCCTTCAATTTTATTTGTTAGTATAGATAATTGTTATTTTTCAGCATTTCTCAGAGATAATGGAGGACCAGTTCGACTTTCATTCGTACTGCATGAGAAAGATGACGTTGCGATCGTACGTCGGTCTACTGCGGTTAGAGGACGTGCTCCGGTCGCATCCGTTCTACTTCAGGTGCGCTCGGGTCGCGATCCAGGTCTACCTGCGCCTGTACTCACATCCGCTACAGGACGTGCCGCAGACCACCGAACCCGATACAGGTACGCGGAACCCGATCTATATATACCGTTATTTACATCAATTAATTCATCTCTCTTCCAGACTGTGATGTTTTTCTACGGAGCTCTTTTAATTTAATTGTCCTTCATCTGATCCATACTAATAAATAAAATTGAAGTGTCTGTTTGTAATGTCAATTATTTTTTTACTTAATATATATGAATGTAATTTTTAAAAATTTTGTCTGTCTGTCTGGTTTGCTCCGGCTAATCTTTTGACGGATTTTGACGGGACATTTTTTGGTATATACCTGATGTTTCTTTTAATTTTCGAAAATTCGAAAATTTAGGTTTCACGTAAAAAAATTAAAACTCATAAAAAAATGAATAATGAATCCGATTCGATGCAAAATTTTACTGGCAAGTGCTTGAATTTATGTGAAATATTTTTACTTTACCTTAGTCTTACTGCCTCGGTAGCGCAGTTATATTACGATACGACTGTCGTTCTGAGTTCTCGGGTTCGATCCCCGGGTATCCGACCAAGTCGGGTGTCGGGTCAAGTGATATTGGGTTTTTCTACTCAGTATCATCCCGAAGTCTGGAATTTGTGCCCGATATGGCGCCAGGCTCGCCCCCTGTCACATCCGGGACGGAACTAAGCTCGGCGGAATGCGGGTGGTGTAGTTCGCTATTTCACCTCTGCCTAACCCTTCGCGGATAACAGGCGTGCAGGGCTTATGTTTTGTTAGTCTTAAAAAAAGTGTTATGGTTCCGTATAAACAAATAAAATGTAGTGAAGACTATATGAACGCGGGCGCGGCCGCTGGCACAGAGCTAGTCAACTATATTTATAATACAAACTCATAGTTCGAGCCATTTACAATATATTACATTAAGGCATACAGTATCTTAACTTTGCCCTTCCAGTATTGGAAATTGTCAAAGATGTATATCTTTTGAATAACAGAAATAATCACAAATTAGACGTTTTTAGGCTTAGTAAGTCCAATAAAAGCTTTTCAGGTAATAGTATCAGGTTCTACAAAATGGTATGCAAATGACATTACTGATTTACCTGACAATATGTTTGAGCACTATGTCGAGGAAGTTTTAATGTCCAAAGGTTATTATTATAGGGTGGAGGTCACCCCACACTCTGGGGTTTGAAAGTCACCCAAACATATATTCAGGCAGCCTTGAGAGATGGTACCTCAACCTTTAGTTTTGGCTCTGATTTTTGAGTAACTATTTGAGAGCTTTAGTATGTCATCAATAAAAAAAAGACAATTTTTTTTAGATTTTCAAGACTAATTATGATCGAATAAATATCGAATTCCAACCAGTAGGCGAACATTGTTATCTATAAAAAGGAGTTAATAATGCGAATCTAATTCTAGGAAGTAACTCATATCATTGCGTGTGGTGTTTAAACGATAAATTAGATTTAAACGTATTTTAAATACAATTAGCCTATGGTATACCTAAAGCTTCGCTAGCATATAATTGCATGAATATTATCTGTGCCCGCGATTTCGTGCGCGTTTTAAATAAACATTATCCATTGGACCAAATTGGGAATCAAAACCATTCTCGAATCCTCAAGAATAGACACAATAAATTTCATTAAATTCGGTTCTGCCGTTTAGGAAGAGTTTAGTCACATACACACGCACAAAAGATTTATATATATAAAGATTATTTATTATTCTTTAATTAGAAAAATGTAAATTGTTTAGATAATTTTATATTGAATTTCAATTTGTATTTTAAATAATAAACGTGTTAAGCCTAACTTAAAAAAGACACGTATTCCGTTCATCGTTAACAAAGAATCTTTGATCTTTCATGTCCTTTAGAGGTTATGCAAAATCACTGAGGGTCAATCGAATTTCTTAAATAATTTCTCTTAATAGCTGTCTTCTCTCTCTCTCTCTTTCACTCTCTCTCTCTCTCTGAGAGTATATATGGTAGTACTAGGTAAATAAGCAAAATATAAAAAAAAGCATTCAATTGAATTCAGTCCCTAAAATGTACTTAGAGAAAAGTAAAATTACTAAAGGCTGTGAAAACATCTCTGGAAGAGTCGACAAGGAACTTGATTTAGGTTTTTTTAGCGACTTGATCCGGCTTCGCAGGGGTATATAGAAGTGTGTGTGCCCGCGGCTCTGTCCGCGTTTATTATACTATTTACTGCGTCATATAGCTTGTAAATAATAAAATAATCATTGTATAATAATGGTTTGATGGTCCATTGAATCGTATTTTGTTCACAATTTCATGAGTCTTATTTTTTTACGGAGAACCCTAATTATTTTTGATAATTAAAAGTATCCCAAGTTACGCGGAGTAGCTGTAGCTATCTATCAGGAAACGTCGAAATCCGTCCAGCCAAAAATGGTATTTATTTATGGTTTCACATCTTCACATCTTAATATAGTTTTTAAATAATCTATACCTAACCTAAAAAAACAAATGCATGAAGAAAGATGAGTCTTTTGTTTTTATTAGCAGAAAAAATGTATATAAACCAGTAAAACGACAAAAAAGAAAAAAGGTCGATGGGATCCAAAAAATAGCCTACGAAAAATTCCGCGGAATAATGGTGGCAGGGCAGTCCCACCATATGTTCAGTAGTTTTGATAGTGCGTCAAAAGAACCTTTTTTTCTTTTGTATATAGAAAAAACACATATAGATTGCAGTGATTATCTATGTAAAATTTTACTGCACTGAGATGAAGAAATTTTTAGGTATTAGTCATTCATATAACAATGTAATTTATAATAAATAACCTTTGAACAGTAATACTTACTTTACACGCAAGGCTTTATTATCCGGCGAATCCGTAATCTAGTTTGGATTAGTTTATAGTAAAGACTAACAACGCCTTTATTACCAAAAATATTTGCATTTACCTAGCTAATCTAAAAGGTGGAATGATTAATTTTAAAAGTTATGTTTTTGAGTTATTTATTTTGTTGAATATGATGATTATTATCAATGTTTTTATTATTATCAAGTTATAAAATCAAATAATTTACATTTCTGTGTACATTTATTTTGTGTTGATTGAGTTATCGTGTCATTTCTAGGTCGTTAAGTGTTCGTTATTGAAATTTATTTGAAGAATACTAGTAAATAAAACCGCGTAATTTTAGTACAATCATAATAATACATTTTCGAAATAAAATTAATTGTTCTGAGCTGGTAATGTGATATCTCAAACTTCTTATTCAATAATTAAAAAACGGAATTTATGTAACTGAGTGTACTCGCAATGGTTTAAATTAAATTGAGTAATGTGTTACAGCTAACTAATCTGATATTAAGTTCTTGATAATTTTTGTTTCTACTTTTTCTATTAAATATTCAATTAAAGTTATTTATTATACTTTTACTCTGCCTTTTGGGATGCCTGAGAACAGTCTGATGGGATAGTATTTTATAATTTTGATCATTTCAGCGGTAAAAAAAGGCATAAATATAAAACTTCATGTTTTATTTACGAAAAATACTTTGTTTAAAAATACAATAATAAAATCACAATTTTTTATCCATTTATTTGTTTAAATAACAATTACTATAAAAATCGTCGCGATTATTATTAAAATATAACAATGCCACAATCATTGCCACACATATATCACATCATACCTGCGTGTATTTTCGAGAATACTGATATAAATAAATTAATAAACATTATGCATGCACCACAGTCTCTTAATGATAATTTAATAAATAACATATCGAAATTATAACAGCGTTCGTTTTCACAACATCGCTAAGAGAATTAAAACTCTCGTGTTTTAAATATTATGGCAATGCGGGTTGTCCCGCTAGTCTCTTTCACTTACACTACGTAGGACACTTTAACATCACATTTGCGCTTTACTATTTACATATTTTACGCGTAACGACGCGTCAATAGTTCAGACTAGAGCTTTGGTTTCACCGTCCGTAGCCGGGTGTTCGGTACCTCTGCCGCGTTGCTTGTGCCCCTTGTGCTGCTTGTGGCGTCAGGAAGTACACGTGTGCCCCGTCTCCCGGTAGTCGGTACGATACAAACGAGCCCGGCCTTCCTTCACCTCCCGTATTCACAGGTTCTATCCATTCCGCATCTGAATTAATAGCCGGTAAAGGATGTTTATAATTTACATCCGTATCTCCAGCCAGCGATGGCCTGTTCAAGTCGTACTGTTCACTAGTGTAATGTGGTTTTTGTACTTGCGTTTGAACTCTGTATTTTTCAGAGGTCCTATATCTCGAATTGGGAATCGGTATAAACTCACTGTCAGGATTTATAGTCGGACGTGGGAACCTGTCGTTTACTAATGTGTCACTTTCTAATGACGGTGGCTTGTGCTGTACCAACGCACCGTTGATTTCTGGTATTGGTTCGCTGTCCGGATTGATCGTTGGTCTTGGATGTCGATCGTTAACTAATGTGTCTTTTTCTAACGACGGTGGATTACCGTTTTTCGAATCAATGATCTCATATGCGTACTGCAAGTTAATGTTGTTGTCAATTGGTGTTTTCACAGTATCGAGCGGATCCGTTACGGCTAGACCATTTACATCGCGTGTGTTATCTTCTAATTTCTTGCCAAATATGTCAAAGGAATTTTTCGTGATATCATCGAAATAAGTTTCGTCTTGTTTAGTGTAGTAACCGTGGCTAATAGGGTTGGGCGTTGTGGCTGGGTATCTAATTACATGATCTGCCAAAGGTACCGGGCTATCGTTTTGTATCGGTATATGATTTCTATTACCTTTTGACCGCACATTCTTTTCAACAACTGTATCATCGTAATCTACATCTCTCGTCTCGGTTTTTTGGGAAGTATTTACTAGAAGCGGGTGCCTCTGTAGTCACGGGTACAGTTTCGACCAAATATTGTTGATGATAACCAGGTGTAACTGACGGTGTGATGACATTAAAATCATTTTCAATATTAAATGGTTTACTGTAGCTCACCATCGGTCTGAAAGGTTCTGGATCCAACTTTGGAGCGCGGAATGGCAATTGTTCTGGCCTAGAATCAGTTTGATAATTAAACTGGTAAAACGGCCTCGATGAGATTCCTTTTGGTTTGTGTGTTTGTGTTCTGTAAGGATGGGGTTTAGGTCGTTTTGTCGTATAATAATCTATCGTTTGTTGAATATCTGCGATTTGATGATAGAAATCAGGTCTTTGTTTCGTTTGTTGCACTAAGACAGGTTGCTGCTTTGGCTTTTGCACACTGAAGTATTCTTGGGTTAAGGTTCTTGGACCTTGCTTTTGTGGCCACAAGTATAGATCATCTGTTTGATCTATAGCTCCGTACGTCACGTCTACAACTGGTTTGTAGCCAGACTGTGTGTTCACATTTTGTTCAGGATAAGATTGACTCACTGGTATAGTTTTGTAATAATTCCTTCCATCAAAATATGTAGTAGGTGACGGTGAAGATTTTGTCTGTTCATCGTAGAAATAGAAAGAAGCCAATGAATTTTCGTTTGGTTTTCTGTTATACACAGGTTGTAGTTTGGTGGTGGGTATAATATTTTGCGTATTTGAATAGAAAGATCTCAGTGGTACAGTAGTGGAAGTGATATCGTTTGAGACGACGTTTGATGTTTTCTGTGGCACATACACAACAAATGGTTTTTCAGATGTATGAGGCGGATTAGTCTTATAGACAATTTCTGGATAGTCGTAAAATACAGATACCGCAAGTGGTTTCGATGTAAGCTTAGTTCTGGTCTTATAAACTGGTTTTTCTGTTTTCGGTCGTGTTGTAACTTCATCTGGTAGGTTATGAATACGGACGGGGTGTCTTGATGGAATACGTTGTGGCTTTCTTTGCTTTTGAGTTGTAATAATATCAACGAGTGATTTTGTCGTGATGGTTGTAGGTGCCTCTGTCGTTTTGATCGATTCTGTAGTTGTCGGTCGTGTTTTATAATTGTTGCGATGGACAGTGTTTGTAGGTGTCGGTCGCGTTGTCGTCTTCGTTCTTGTATGTGACGTCGGTCTTGTAGGTCTGACTACTTCCATTGTAGTTGTCGTTATCTCTTCCAACGGAGCAAAGAAGTCAGGTGGCGGTGGTAGTACTATTCCTGGCACCAAAGGTCCCGCGGGTACTTTATTCTTGTAGTCAGCGCGATAGGAAAAATTGTATGGCGGCGGATAGTAGATCGAAGGGTCGTCTTCGTCGTATAGGTCTGTTTTGGTTGCTCGGTGGTGGTAGAAACGCTGCGCCCGGAGGGAATCCTTCTGGAAAAGAGCCGTTCATATTTGGGACGAAGGGGAATGCTCCTTCGCTCGCATTCCCAGGTAGGAATGGGAACGCAGGATTTGGCTGCGGCGCTCCCCCGGAAGTAGTGTTTCCCGAATGATCACTCGGGGTGTAGGGCGTTCCTGGCGGATAGGGGTATGGCGGAGGATATAGAGGGCTTTCGCTTTCTCCCGTAAAGAAGGGTGGGAATAGGGACGCAGGGACACTGCCATTGGGTGTGAGGAAAATGAGCGGTCCGTTGTCGGTGAGACGTACTGGAAAGGGCGGTGGTACTTTTGGCTTTTTGCGGCAATTTTACTTGCCTGTTTGGGGCCACATAGTCGTCGATAGGTGCCCACGGTCTGCGATCTGTTTCTTTAGTGCGCTCTGGAAATGAACCTCCTTTTATTACCAAAAGGTGGTCTTCGGCGAGCCAAATTTCATCTTTCTTTAATCCTCCGAGACTTAGTAGATTATCTTTTGTTTCCGTTTCTATATTTGGCTCATAGCTCACAATCCCAGGTCGTTTCGGAGCGTTAGAAAATATTTCATTCTGTATCAGACCGTATTTGCCTTCAGCCACCTGATCGGATAGTGTCTTTTTATCTTCGTCTACTTCTTTGGTCTTCATAGCGTTTTTTCCTTCGCCAGCGCTAGACATGAGCATGCCGTCATCCCAGATTCCCTGATTCCATCCCATGTTGCCGCCCGGCAGGTTCGGCGCAACCGTTCCGAATTTACCGTTTTCTGTTTTACTATCAAGAGATATGGAGTTCTTAGGGTTACCATAGTCTTTGTCAGGTTTAATTTTGATGTGACCACCGACAAGGCGTTTGATCGTTCGTTGTGATCCGGCAGTGTCTGTATCTGGTGGCGAACCTAGGCTTCGCTGGTCGCGCACGAACGATTCGGGCGGTAACACGTATGTGGGTACGAGAACGCTCGCCAGCGCTCCGCACGCCCATGTCAGCGCCAGCGTCACCACTAACGCCGCCCCTCTCACCATCTGAAAATGTAAAAAATAACATCACTTAGTTTTATTGCATAATTATAATATAATAGTGTTGTTGAGACTACGCAACGGCTGGTCAACTTATCTAAGTAAGATTTTCTTTGTTGATTAAACACACTCGATTGTCGTTCATGAACGAAATAAGTGAAAGGACCGCCGGAGACAAAAACCTCGTACAGTGATTCGGTTAATGGCGCGCCGCGCGCTACCACCCGCCTTTTATCAACTTTGTAGAACGACCACCTCCGACCCGGCTGGCATTGAGAATCAAGCGCTTAATTGAAAATTGAATGGCGAATTAACGTCACCGAGATAGGAAGGCCGCAGAGCCTAAAAATACGAACAAAAAATCGAACTAAGATGCTCATATAAATGTCAGTGTTGTGTTTGTATGGTACAACTCTTAACTTAAGTAGTAAATATTGTTTAATATTATGTGTATATTTGTAATAATTAATTTATTCATGTAACAACAATTATGTTAACATTTAACGGTTTGTTTGTCGATTTGTTCCGTAATGAAATCACAAAATTGGGTTTTTTTTTTTCATAGCAATGAATTTTCTCCATTCAGTAGCGATCTATTTCATAAATATTATGCAGGATTTTAAATTATAAATTCGTTAATTTTTTATGTAAAATTTTGTCAAGGGGTGTTATTAGTCGAAACAATGATTGAGTACTGAAGTACATTGGGTACTGGGTCGTGAACGCAAATTCTAGTTAGTGTTTAATGGGTGTGACCGTCATGTTAACGTGAAAGGACCTGCTTACCATTCTAAATTTATTTCCATAGATACAAAATTATTCACTGTTAATTAAGTAGTACATATTTGTAGAATATTCAGAACTAGTGCTCGAAGCTAAATAGCACCCCAACAAGTAATTGACATTTTAATGTTAAGTTTCCATATATAATGTTGATATGCAATTGATGTTTAAACGTGGGGGCATTGTTCAAACACGGCAATACTTTATTTGTTCAAACGTTCACCCCCAAAGAAAGGGGGAGATATTAGAGAGCTTGAAAAACCTTGAGTCTGTTAACACTATCGTTTGAGTTTTGTCATCGGCGCACCGGACTACATTGAGTAACGCTTGCGCAACCCGACTTACTTTCTGATAACTTGTAATATAATAAATTATATATCAATATATTAAACATCTATGTGAAGTGCACAGTTTTGCAATATTTGTGTATTTAAACAGGTGAACTGTAAAGTTCATTGCGAATGTTGCTGTCTGACATTTGGCTCATCACGGTTGCATCCTTTCGTTCGCTATACCCGGTTAGCCTTCGCAATACTCGGTGTCGCGGTTCGAAATGGAACCCAAATAAAATGTATTGTTGTAATTATTCGACATGAGCGATGGAAACTAAGACAAGCGGCGCGCGGCCTTGCCGCGACAAGGTGCCCGATTTTTATATTGCGGTCAGCTTAAAACGTGAAATGATTAACAAACTAGCGGTTTGGGAGTGTCACCGTGCTCTCGGTGCTTACAACAATACATTGTGTTATAGCCTTGCAAACGTGCACTATATCAACTTATAGTAGAATTCATTGTCAGTGTGCTAGCAAAAAGCTTTCTTTTAGTTATAATTTCACCGTGAAGCACTGAGAATTTCTATCAGGTTGGTGCATTGTTGACGATTTGTATTCTACGTCGTACGTCGATGTCGCCAACTTTCCATTGGGCTTTGTTTACCGGCGACTACAGTTGTAACATCAGGATATATCTTTTACACTTTCCAATTGTTTTATGCAGAAACATACAACTATGTACGATTCAAGTGGACAATTCTTCTAATTACTAAGCAAGATCAGTCAAGTCGCAAGCAAATTGAGGTCTAGTACACTGCAGTAATTACATGCATTTGCTCTCCTTGAGTTTACGGAACGACGGAAAACATGTCGTTTATTTATTACACGGTTCTGTAACATAGCCATTTATTAGGTTTAGTAACTATCGACCACTCCTTAATGTCCGGTTAGTGTGTCGCGTTATAGACGTTTAGATTGTGCAATCTATAATAATGATTTCAATCGCCAATCAATATATCGAATGTGGCAGTATATTTGTAACGCTTGTTTCTGGGAGGTGTGCTTTCACTACCTATAAAAAAATATTTCGAAATACATACATATGTCTATTACGAAAGACCTCGTAATTTTCTTTTAATACTGTTCATAAAATAATTACAATGTAAAAGTTTTAAACATATTATTCCTTATTATCTCAACTAAATCTATTCCGTATTTAAAGATGCAATTTTTAAATATCTCATTATATGATATTTATATATATATGCTTTTTGATATTGCAATACTTTCGATTTGACGTACGGCAAGTTCTTACGAGATTATGGAATTCCTGTCGATCGTGGATGCTAGTAATCGTGATTATTATAGTGGCCTTAAAAATAATTTGCAAAATTAAGCGATGCAACACACGTGCCCGCTGTATAAGTTATCGATCAATCAACACGTTTAGAGGGTAACTACACTGAAACGCTAATGGTTACCCGTGTTTGCATCGTTAGTAACATAGGGTTGTCTTCTTCGTTGTCGCTAATTGTATATATGTCATGAAAATAAAGGAGATTAATAGAAATTTGTAGTTACGAGTGTATATTAACCCCTTGAGCACTTACCTGGCGTTTACGCCAGCTTTCCATTGTTTTCCTATTGTCTTATTTTTATGGGTACTCGACACATTAAGTATTTATTATTACTAGTGTACACCTACTTAAGTCGGAATTGTACCATTCATTGCTGAAAAATCAAGGAAAAAATGTGTTGTAATTTTTTTAGTAGATCGTTTATATCTTGTAAAAAAAGGAAATCAGCTGATGAAAAACTGAAAAAAGTATTGAATTGTTTTATCTCTGCCTATTTATATATAGGTAATAAACTTTAGACCTTGTAAAGCTTGTATATTACGAATTTGAAACAATAAATAACTTTATATTATGTCTATTAGTAGACTATAAACAAGCGAAGATGAGGTTTATTATGGTCATCGTTCGGTAATGCTTTACAAACAAGGTCAAACAACAAGGTCGACTAAAAAGGCAATGATTTTATTTGATTTTATATATCTGTATATTTAAATATGATCGTAATCATTTCCTAAGTTATAATAATCGCGTTTTTTCTTCGGTGTTAAGATCCCAAAAATGAAAGGTATGTTTATAAAGCAGAAATTTTTAAAGTAACGTAACAATTTTCCTTAAACATATAATGTTGATAAATGTGAGGAAAATTGAAAACCATCATAGTTTTACAACAATTACTATTTAGTGAATATTTAACTCTTTATAAGTTACTTATTTTATACATAATTATTCTGAGTATTCTGATATTAGCATGTGCAGATGATGATACAATTACTCGGTGTGTTAACCCTATATATTTACAATTTGATAGAACGGCTCGTGCCGTTTTAATGATCTAGAAGCTCATTATCTATTACTCTTTTTATTTAAATCTCGCTTCATCACTTCAACAACCTCTTCTTAATTGCAAGCGTTTTGTTTGTATCTAAAATTAATGGCAGAGAATAGGCCACGTGCATTTAATATTTTTAAAACATTAATTATCTTGTGCAATAATCGTTCGCTATTCATAATATATCCAGTGAGGCGTATAACAATAGTTTACCGTACAAAGGAATTTCACGCTGAGACGTGAATAGCCTTTTTACAGTCTTGTTACTACCTTAAATGTCAAAAGGTTTACATTGATATTTACTCCTAAGAAATGTTAATAATGTCATGGCTTGGTTGTAATTATTCTCGACATCACAAGAGTCACTCTCGGCCAAGGCGGGATCATCTTAATCACCTAACCTGTTTGCACTTGTACGCGCATCTCTAGCCAGTTATGTCATCGTGTACATTTTCTAGCATGTTTTACATACAGAGTATATGTTTTGTTACCTTTGTAAAGAAAACTAGGTTCTCATTTGAAACGACCTCGCATTATTATGTGGGAATTATTTTTAATCTCTTCATAAAAGTATTAATTTAGATTATCTTTTGAGTTGAATTTGGAAATGTCTTGCTGTAATTTGTGTAGGTTTGTGCAAATATAACTTGTTGCAAAATTTTCCATGCCATGATTTATTGCGTGGTTATTGTTTTTGTGCACAGTCATTAGAATTGAGTCGATGCATCGTTGCTTTTATTTTATTAAAATGTTATTTGTATGCTCTATAGTATTTTAACTTAGCAGTTCAAATGACATGTGTTCGTAGAATTATTTTTGTTGGAATTTTAAGGTCGCACAGTAAAAAATGATTCTTCTTGTCGTGACCGGTTATTATCGTGGAGTGAGCACGCGCCTTCTTGTGGCTGTTTCGAAGTGAAATATTTCAAATTGTATTTCTATTGCGTGTTTTGTCATTTGCTCTATTGTTAGCTGATTTCTTATTAATAACTTCGAAACATCCAAGGTTATACACATTGCTTTGTACAAAGTCTTGTCGAGTTTGTAGTTTACTATTTTTACTAAAAGAACTACATATAAGTCGGTTACAGAGTACAAAAGTATATGCGAACAATATTTCAATCCCACCCTTGAGCTTAAAATAGCCTTGACAACGTTTGTATGTAACACGTTTCCGGGTTGACCGGTTAGCACGATGGTTGGAGTGGACTACGGTCGGTCTACATTACCAAAGATGTCATGTTGTCTATAAAACATTTAGCATATTATGCAGCGATAATGAAATATCCTTGAGATAAAGGAAGTGTCACGATATAAAACAACTCCTTATTAGTCGACAACAACATTTAAATATGTCTTTAATTAATTCGCGTGTTGGTTAAATTAAAAAAAATGATATTAGTACGTGATGTGCTTTTGTTATGCGCATACCTTCGTTTCTTTTGTATCGTAACTTTCATGTTATTTGTGTTTGGTAATTTCACAAAGCGTTGCTATTGTACGTGATTTTTCATGTGTCTCTTGCTCACATACACTACACGCTGTATATTTTTCGTGATCATCATACTTTATTTTTATAGTTATGAAAGCGATTAAATGTTATGTACGTTTTGCTTGTTAACGTATGAACTTTACATCAAACAAATGTGACTTTATGATTGTTAAAATTTTATGTTTCTTGTTACAGGTAAGCAATTGTTACTGCATACAGTGTAGACGTGCCACCTGGGTGAGATTTTTGCACACTGATTGTTATGTTTGGATTGATGTGGGCGGACTTTTTATACCGCGCACATGTATGAAGTAAACATCAATTAACTGATTCCAGATAGATAATTCCTCGTTATTAGTTACTGTATTGTTTAATATGAACCGTTGTTTGTGCAATATGTTTCAAAATTTCCCCGCTATACTTGTGTTAGTTAGTTGTTAGTTACCTTTTAGTGATATTCGGAGCGTGGCGGATAATAGGCAACCTTAGATTGCGGCCCGAGTCCTTCGTTCTGATTCGTGCGAGGAAAGCAGCATATTTTAATAGCGGATTTTGAAATGTCTCTTTAGCAATAGCGATCGTTTAGCTATCTAATAGATTATAACTGAATGCAATTAGTTTCAAGGTGAAGCTTGCTGTCTTTTTTTCTAAAGGCGTTCTTAGGAGGAATAGAATATCATTAATTATATCATATTTGTGCTGACGATGCGCGGGCGCAACTAATTGCTGAGAGCGCGCCTATTGTTCAAGCAACGAACGTATTGCTTCACAAACGTATAACAAATTGTCATTGTACATTGTTCTACTCTCTAAGTTTTCGTAGATCTCGCTCATACGCGAAATACCTGCGAACCGGTTTCACAAAAGTGTTATTGCTCCTTTTTTGCTGCACCTGATATCGTGGACTTTTCATCGTTCGAGCCGGATACGGTTTTTCTTGACGTGTAATCGAATGGATGACGTAACCGCATATACATGTTATCCCAAGTAAATAATAATGATTTGCCAGTAGTTGAATGTTTTCGTAATGTGTGCAAATATAATTGAATAGGTTGTTGACATTTTAATAGAAATTCTACCATTTGTTTGTGGTACTATGTTATGACCAATTGAAATTGGGTATTCTTGCGGTGTATTTGTGTTTTAGGTTCTACCAACTTTAAATAAAGTTAACTATTATGTTTTTATGTATATTAAAGGTAAGGTCTCTGTAAGGTCAAGATTAGTTTATAATATAACAAAGTTATATATCGCATTCCGGGATTGTAAAGGTGAACTGCATAATATTTTGTCCGGTGTGTCACTGCTGCTCATAAACTCGAAGACTGTAGATTGTAAAGACACAATGTAATTTACCATTATAATGTGTTTTATATTTTTGTATCGTCACAGATGGCATTACAGACAGTAAATCTAAATCTTTATTAAAAGTCATACATTAGAGGAGGTATGATCAGTACTTTTGATATGAGGGAGTTCTTTATTACAGGTTCAAAAGTGTCTCCTTTTGTATAAATAGACCCTGACGTATAAGAGTTTTATTTGAATTCAATAGGTCCTCTACACATAATTATTATGAGTTATTGCATATCATATAAATTACCGTGAAGGTCCCTCGCGGTATTGTCATCGCTCATAATCTCAAGTATTTTGTTATATAAACTTGTGTTATTTATTTTAAACCTGACCTTTGAAATAATAATGAATATTGTATGTATGTTAAATTTGTTAAAAGTTTTGCAAAGTTAAATATTTAAAAGATACAATATAAATCTGCAGATACGATATCAATAGTGAACTATATAACAGGATATAAACATTGCTATGTTAATTGAACACGTAATACAAATCACAAGAATTATTAAAATCTCATCCAATCTGTATAAATTAACATTCGATTAACAGGTGACACTCGTTGCATATCCATAGACCACGCAATACAATAGGTATTCTTTACTTATAGTATTTTGACTTTCTAATGGATATGCACACGTAGGTACATTGGATTTTTTTAAAGTTTAACACACTTTCCTTACATAGAAAGTTAGATAAATATTATTCTAGTCTGCAACAGTACTTTTTTATTTTTTTGCTGTCAGTGACTCTACATGTAATTTTCATTTCATTGGTTTTTTTTCGTCTTGTAAAATTGCTCAATTGAGCCTTAAAACAGTTTTTTTTTTTATATCTACCGTGTTAAAATTATTTGTTCTCGATATTATAATATCCATATAGGGAAACTACATCGTGTTTATTGTTGTTGCATGTATTGAATTGAGTTATGCGATGTAACGCTTTAGATTTGCGGAGGCTTCGATTTTGTTATAAACAATTTTCTGAATCCGAAAGTAATACTTTTCTATGATATAACCATACAATTTGCACGAAGACTTAATTAAAAGAATTTAGATATTATAATATTTGATTCTGGAATAGTGTTTTCTACATAAAGCTTGGATGTTTTAATACGGTTGAATATTAGTGATCAGATAATCAGAAATATAAAATTGTAATTGTTTTTAAAATTTCTCTAAGCGCAAATCTTTGACGAAGGATCACGATTCCTTTTGAAAGGCACAAATAAGTACAAAAATGAATTTTAGGGGTGAACGAACATTTAAAAAAGTGATCGAGGCTTTCGTATTACCGGAATTAGTTCGATTGATTTCTATCGGTCACTCGTCGACCGCGTGCTAATCTGCATTAAAATACAAGTGTTATTTTTTTCTTTACCGGTTTTCTAATACGTGTTTTTTTTAAATTGCGGATCCAATTACACGGTAGAATTTAAAACCGACACGTAAATATTATTATTTGGCAAGACATCGATTTAATATTTCCTACACGCCTGCGTATACATAGGTCCGGCTGATTTAGCATTCCGTTATCTGTGGATCTTTGAGAACTCGTGATGTTTTACATTCGCGATCGAAGATTTCAAGTTTCTGTTTTACGTCCTTGGAATTCCTCTCATATTTTAAAGTTCCTTTAATATTGTAAGAAAAAAAATTCAGTTAACAATGTGTACATTTTAGTTGCATTTGGAATTAAACGAGTATCATTTTAATTTACTATATTATTTTCGATGCTTGAAAAATTAATGGCTTCGTAATGAGACTGAGTTCTATTCTAATGTTCTCACGGGATAACTAATTCTAGGAACATTATAGCCCATTCATGAAGTCGGATGTGTGTCATGCTTACTAATAATGTATTCATTCACAAACCCCTGTTTATTGATTACACAAAGACGTTTCGTGTGGGATTGTGCTTGTGGGTGTGCTTTTATGTCATGTAAATTAAATTTGTAACTACTCATTTAATATTTCACAAAGATAGGTTTGAGTAAACAATTAAATTATTTCGCTTTGATCTGTTCGTATAACGCTTGCGCCAATTAATTTCGTACTTTTGTTTTGAGTTTTTCTCACAGGCGTTGCTGTACGTCATTGAGTATAACACATGGCTAAGCTCTGTGAAATTTTGAATAACTTAATATTTGTGTCGTGATATCAAATGTATTGTTTATGAAGGCTTATTGTTGGTTACACGTTGAAGTGTAACCCGTGAGATCTGGGTCGAGGACTCTGCTGGATGTTTGCAATTGTCCTCGTGTGTATTTAATACACCCTAAAGGCTTAAACAAAACACAAGCTTACATTTTCTGATAAACGGTTCGGAGGCTGCGGCTGTAATCACTTCTCTCTCGGTTATACTCTTCAGCACATCACACGACAGCACTTTGTTTATTTGTTTGCACTTGTTCAGTCACTGGCACATACTGTGGGAATGTTATCGCGGGTTGTCAGTTACTCTGCGGAGTGTCGATATGTTGTCGAGTGCTTAGGGTCACCGCGCACCGGTCTGTAGTGGGGTGCACGTGTGTTCGTCAGGTCGCGCGGCGCATGAGTGGCCCTAGTGGTAGGGGGGGGGCGCCGGTGTAAATACGCCGCCGTAGCGCGTGCGCACCGCCCACGCACACAAGCGCACGGGTCGCATATACAGCGACGTGACGTCACACGAGTGCGATGCGCCTAATCACATCTATGGAACTTAAAATTGATCGAAGAATGCCAATATCCACTATTGTAGATATACTGTACATACGGTCTAACGGTCGCTGAATATAAATTATTTAAATTTTGTAATCGGGCTCTTTGTTCATTTACCTATTTATCATTGGTGAATATTTGTATAATTTGAATTAAAACTAATATAAGAAATTGTCACAGCGTTAATGAATATTTTGGTTTCAATAATTTTTGTAACAATATGTAAAGAGAAAATTTTCGCGCTTTATAAGGAGATCTTGTGAGAACTAAAGTGACTGAGTCAGTGGATTTTACCGTCAAACTTAACCCCGTTGCGGTTACCGGGCTCGGATGCTATCTTAACGTCATTTCCTTTTGTGCATACTTTATACAAGCCATAATAAGTCACTCTAAGTATAAATAGATATAGAGAAAAGTAAAATTGACGTTAGACCTGTCTCCTTATAACTATCTATCGAGGTTCTATGCAGAAGACTGGCCTTTACTGAGTATTCTTAATTCTTGTAAATATTCCATAGTCCTCAACTTATTTACATGATTTTTCAAAATAACTACACGTTACTAAAGATGATATAATTTTTTTACTCACTGAATCAAAATGATCCTCGATTGATAGATATCATGGGGTTTTTTTACATGAAAAAACGAAATTCTATAATCGTTCGTCTTCGGATAAGTCAGATGTGTGTTGCGCAAGTCATGTCATTGACACCGGACTGCGTCCTCGGAAGGTCGCAGTTTGGATCCCGTATAGCACCGACGTAATGCCATCACTATTCGGCGCTGTTATAGGGTTGCCATAAAAATATTTTGTAAAAAAAATCCGCTTTGATTTTTGAGCGCCCTTGTTTAAACAAGCTAGCATGAAAAGGAGCCTCATTGACTTCCTATATACAATTTAAAGACCTTTGTTTAAGTGTAGGATTATTACGGACCGAATAAAAAAAAAACTAGATCAAAGTACCGTAATTTCTAAAAGAAACATGTGATTATTTTGAGGAGAAAAAAAAATATGCGCATTTGCTGGAGACTTGATCTTCAATGGCTGTTTTGTTATCGTGTAAATAGGAAATTATTTCGCGAAGGTATAATGGGTTAATTACTAATTAGTTTGTTGTAAGTCTATATGTCATAATTATTTATGTATAGTCACCAAACCACGAAACTGGTTACGTTTAAGTAAATAGGCAAAGGTAAGACAGTTCAGTTACCTGTATCTTCTCTTTTTCAACCGATTTTGTATATTTATTTAGTATTTATTGTCTACCTTTAGTGTTATCTATATTGTACTATACTAATATTATAAAAGAGAAAAGATTTGTACTTTTGTATGTAACGAATAAACTTAAAAACTTCCGATAATCTCACGGGAACGGAAACTGCGCAGGGAAAACAGCGAAGAGCAGCTAGTAAATAATAAAAAAAATTGGGACTAACTTTTTTTCAAGTAAAATTTTCAATACTGATTAGGATCGAATGGTTCGCAGCGACGACAGTTTTGATATATTCGAGAACATTTTTAATAAAAGAAAATCAAATATTAATAGTAAAGTTTTTATGTATACGAATATCCCATGGTGTAACCCTAAACTGGTATCATCGTTATAATTTTGCAAATGCGTGCAGTGTTAAACATCCCGGATCTATTTTTTTAAATCCTTCTGATCGTAATCTTTTTGCAGAGCTATTTTTGTCGATACGAGATTACATTTCTAGTTATTTTTTGTAATATTTTTAAATCCTTGTACTCTTGTGTTATAATGATATATTATGCTAACTACCAGTCCCAGTTCGCATGGATGTACAGAAAACTAATTAAAAAAAAAAACCTATTTTACTCACTGATAATATAGCTTTCTACAGGTTTTTTTTTAAATCGATTAACAAGTTTTTGAGTTTATCCATGACGGATCATGACAAACAAAAAATCCATTTTACCTTTACCATTATCCATTTATATACCTAATACAGATTGACTAAGTGAATAGTGAGTTAATGTTTTTTTTTAGATTTTCAATACACGTAAGTATATTTCGTCATAAATGGGAACTGTTGGCGCGTTAGAAGTGTACGAAATGATTTTTTTTTTAATTCTATGTACGAGTATATCATAAAAGGTTCAATTACTAATAACTGCGCTATTCAATATGTATTTTAATGGGGCGAGTGGATTTATTCGCAACGACACAATGGTCATGTGGTTAGATACGGAATCGACCCATATGGGTTCGAATTTATTAATGAGCCGAGGTTTAAAAAAACATCGTTATGATACACACAACTTGCAAATCTGTTGAAAAACATTATTATAAATGTATGTCAACAGCATTAGAAGCTTCACAATTCTTTTATAAATTAATTGTGGTGATCAAATTATATATGAAGTATCATAAATTATTTTTAATTTTTCCTACGAAACAAACCTATTGTGTTTGCACTTGCATACTTACGAAGACTGTAAATGTATTATTCAAATGCATATTGATTAGGGAATTATTGCGTATATTTACAGTTCAATCACACTTCTAGTTATCAACTGTTTATGTTGTGTTAAATAATATTTATGTCGCTGATAAGCGTAATTAATAATCTAAGTAAGAAATAATAATGTCACGGATAAACTGATGACCCATAAGTTTATTTATTGACAAATAAAAGGAACGGCGGGAAAAAAGGTTTTTCCATAAAATATGATTCTTCAAGTGAAGTTGGGTTTAAACGTTTTTATGAAGGATATGTATTCATTCAAGCCTTGCTTTTTTGGATAAACTTATATTTACATTAATCTTTAACTATATCCTTAAGTTATATGATTTTTAAAGTTAATATTTACCAGCCAGAGAACGTCTTATTCAGTACGAATGAATATGTAATCGAGAAAAAAACATGTAATGTACTCCTATTATAAGGAAAATGCCGTGTTTAATATCATACCGGATGTAATTATGTCAGTACGTAGGTTTATTTAATATATTAGATATAAAATCATATATGTAGATTAAAATTATATTTCATTCTACAAACTCACCGTTTACTTTTGAAAATACAACTGATTGTAATTAGTATAACACTAACAACTGCACGTTAAAAACTACACACCATTTAACATTCAGTAATACGTATACATAAACGTTATTATTATATATTGTGCGTAACTTCTTCACTACCACTGGAATCGGTAAACAAATTAAAATCCGCGTAACCGCGGTGTCTTCATGCATCATTATACGGTCTACTCGGCGCGCTGATACTTTGGGAGCAGTCCGCGATGCTCGTTTGTTATTTTCATTATTGTCTTTTTTTTTTTTTTGCCTCGGAATCGTGTTTTGGTGGTGTCGCCGCGGCGCGTCCGTACCACATTCCGCGACACCGAGGCGCTTGCCGACTCTGACCGTTTGACCACTTCATAATTCGTAAAGACCCTACCATTTTTGCGATTCAAGAACTCGTATCGAACAGAAAACACCTACATTTTATACATATTATTTTATAAGAAAATTATGTAACGTTATCTGTACTAATTATAACAATGAAGTTTTGTCTTTGTATTTTTTTTTAATGAAATTTTGTGACAGATATTTTAGGATATTTTAGCAGTTACTCATCTCGAATCTGAGAGATTGAAAGTTTTTTATCTGTTTGTTTATGTAAGTCCGGGTTTAACTCGAAAGCAGCCTGACCGATTGTGATGAAACTTTCTAAGCAAAAAGTCTATGTTAAGGACCTGTTTATAAGCTTTATAGATTTTCGAAATTATTTTTAGAATTAAAAGAAACTTTCAGTTAAAAACGGGTTGACCGATTTCGATAACATTTTGTATGCATGAAGTATATATATATATATAAAATTTAAATCTTAAAAAGGCTTCATCAATATGAATTATATTTGGTATACGGCAAGCATTTATCGATCGGTAAGAAATAGGATATGTAAACAAAACACACGCAGACAAAGTCGCGGGTGCCCTCTAGTTATACTAACTTAACAACCGCTACTGTGATGATTACACAATGTTAAAGAATATCTCAAAATATGAAAGTACATTGTAACGTGAATCATCTGTTAGCGCTTCAGTTATCCAAATAAATCTGCATCGATCTTTAACCCTTTATTTACTTCATGGTTTAGTCTGATCCTACGGAATAAGTACAAAACTGGATGTAAAGTTATCCTCGCCTTGGGCTAGTATTTTAAAATAATTGATAGTATTTTAAACAATGACTAATCTATACTTCTGTACTAATAAACAGAATTGAAGTGTCTGCTTGTAAATAAAATAACAATTTTTTTTAAAATTTTGCGCCAGTTGGTTTTCCGACTAATCTCCGGAAGGGCTAGACGATTTTTGGCAGATTGCTGAAGTAACTCCGCGTAACTTAAGCTATTTTTATTTTTCGAACATAAATGGTGGCTGCCTAAAAAGATCAAACTCATGAAATTGTAAGTAAAATCATATTCAATGTACAGTTTTACTGAGAGTTGTTTAATTTTATGAGAAATATCTTTATTTTCTTTTAGAACCAAAAAAAAAAAAAAAATTGAAAAAGAGTTCTGTCTACAAACATTAATACTCATAAAAATCGTGAACGAAATACGATTACAGTAATCCATCAGAACATTATTTTTCAATGAATATTTAAAAATAATATTACGCAGTGAAGAATATATAAAACGCGGGCGGAGCCGCGGGCACATAGCTAGTGTTAAATACAGCGGACTATCTAAATAAGGCTAGTATTATCCACAATCATACTGGTCGACTTCAGATCCATTTCTTAAGTTTTATAAGGAGGTCCAGTGTCATATCTGTAAATAGTAGCAATGTCATTCAATGATTTCACGGAATTATATTCTAGGGGTTATTAGTGTCAGGATTACGCACAGAGTGAAGTAACGACTACCAAAGTGAATTATACGAACAACTGTTCGTTCTGTGAAATGGCATTTTCAAATGGCTATAATTAATTAAAGTTATTGTTTATTTTGGGATAGAATTGAGGTAATCCTTTCTTACGCGCCTGTATGGATTATGTTACAGACATGTAGATAGAGATTAAAAATATAAATTTGAAGCAATTATAATTTTAGTTTTAGTAGTTTAGTAATTTAAAAGAAAATAAATAATAGTTATAAAAAAAGTTTTTATAGAAAATCCAACTTAAAGAATAGAAAATAAATTTGAATTAAGAATAAGTATATATAATAAGTGAATAAGAGAAAAAAAAAAAATTTATGGTAAAAAAAAGCATGGGGTGCACGATGTCAAAAGTTATAAATATTTTATTGATAGATATTTTCAGTGATATGAGTAGAACGATTATAATTTTGATATCTTTAAAAGCAGTCAAGCTTTTTTTACAATAAAAACCGTTTATTTCCTCTTGAGGTACTGGCTCTCAAAGTTCAGACTCATTTTAGGGTTCGATATGTTTGAACCCAACCTGCCTCAACATCGCTACTTTCTATGAAATTGCGATGATGGCGCAGTGGGTAGTGCGGTCGGATTTCGCACCAATGGACGCGGGTTCAAACCCACCTATCCAACTCTAAAATCAGCCTGAGCTTTCGGTGATGAAAAATATCGTAAGGAAACCATAGCTTGGTGGTAGGGCATTTTATAATAATGCCAAGTTAAAAAACCTGTCGCCAGATATCAAAGGTGTTTCCGTCAGCATCGTCACACCAAATCACCACCGCAGCAGTAAGACCACATCGTCGCTTAAAATTATGTGAGATTGTGCTCAAAGCTTTGAGCCTATACCGAGTAATATATATATATATATATATATATATATATATATATATATATATATATATATATGTAATTGAAAAAAAAAAAAACTATAGCGCGATGCGTACACAACAGTAGACATCTACTGATTTCATTTATTTAGATACTCGTAGCTTTTTTTATCTATTGCAATTAAAAATTATCATATACGTTAATAATAAGTCGCCTTCTGAAACTACTATCGTGATTTAATTAAAGTGGGGTGTTCAGTTCAGTTCGTGAACGTTCGGTGAGAAACAACACCATGTAAAAATATTCTCTTAATACACGTAGAGTACTCTTTTTATCATCATATTGCATAAATTTTTCTATTAGGGTGTTTGATACGTTATTTGAAACCGAAGGCAGGATGTACTCCCATGTACGCATGCCATAGAAGTTTCGGATCAGGAAAAAACCCGTAGTCCAATGTGTTTGTTATCGTGTAAACAGTGGTAGGGTTTTTAAATCCGGCGAGGCGCCGGCTGGCTCCGTGTTCGCTAAAATCGCCTTCGATCGCCCGCTTAAATTATGTAATCGAATATTCATGATGCTTTTTTTGGCGGGTGCATTACTCTACCACCGTATACTAGTGTATGTACGCGTTATTTCTTGCTATTATATTTATTTTAGTAGTTATTTTCGCAAATTTATTTTAATATAACCACTTATTTGTATAGTAACGATATTGGAGATTTTAGAATTTTTAATATAATTATAATACTGATATGACAACTTTAGTTTTCTAGTTCCGAAGTCTTGTAAACTTCGAAATACAAATTGTTAAACTTTTTAAATATCCTATCTCTGTGAAGTTGTTTAGTTTTTATACCTTAATAAGGCAATTTTATTTAAACTATTTTACATTTTTTTTTATTTATATTACAATTTGAACTGTAAACGTTTTTTTTACGGAATTAGATAATTCCTGTTAATTCCTGATCATTTTCGGTTATTTATTGGGTTTTTATCACGTTATTCGTATACTCCTTATTTCTATTAATCATTTCAATTACTAACTAACAAACAAAGGGGAATATAGTACTCAACTGCTTTATCTATAAAATATTTTTTATATATATATGTATATTTATAGTGATTCTATTTTATTCGAAGACCTCGTTATTATAATATTAGATGTTCGATCGTGTTATTGTTTGTAATACCAGTATGTTGAATATATAATTCGACGATTTCGTAAAATTATTCCGTGACGTTTCTGTCTCGCATATGACACGTTTAATTAATTTTAAGATATTTAAAAAAATATCAAATTAGTTGGTTTTTTCGCGTTGGATATTAGTGATAAAATAATCGAAATTCGTCTAATAAGACGTAAACATGTTGATGATTTTCAAAAGTATTTCTAGAAGTAACGTTTGTTCTAATCTTTGCGCTTATCCTTGACCTTGATCTTTATCCGGCTTGGTGAATACACAAGGTCAAATTGAATACAGTTAAGGATAATAAAATGAGTAGTGGATTCGCCATACAGCGGGCGGGTCGGGACGCCAACGCGCTTTTACTATAGAAGAGGTAGTGCACGGCTCGCGTCGGCGCGATATATTCTGTGGAAATGTCACGCTGTCGCCCGGACCTGCCCGCTGTGTGGCGAAACCATAAATGCATTAACAAAATTGTGTTCTTTATAATGTATTTGTTTATTGGTAAATATTAAGTTGACAGATTGAAGTAAGTGTACCCCATGTTAATAGATACATTCGATCGAGTTTCATTAGTTTGCACTTAGTAGTACTTACCGGAGAACGGTTAAAGAAAATCGTTCTAGTAATACCATCGTATGAGGAAAATCAAAATTATGCTGTTTTTTGACGTTCGAAATTGACATTTGAGAAATTTGAAAATAAATTGACAAGTACCGTCTTCATCCTGGAAATATACCTATTACCAATTACAATTATTGTGACATTTTAAATTTTGCAAACGTGTATTCGTAGACTTCGGTCAAATTTCTATAATGAAAATTTCTGTGAAAACCGTTTTCAATTTTTTTTCTATTATTGAAAACAGTTGACAAAGAAGAAAAATGTCTGAACTGATTTATCTGTGTCTGCTTATATATATATATTCTATTAATTGATTTCAAACGGGATCGTTTTTTTAAGGAAATTATTTAAATGGAAAGGTGGTCTGGTTTGATCGATTCAATCATTTCGAAAATTCATCAACGTTCTGTACTTATCAAATAAATACAGTTAACACTAAGTGTCGCTTCTTAAATAAATAAGTAACACATTATAAAAATACATTAAAAACTAAGAATTGGTTCGTAAATAAATCATTATTTGGAGTGATAACAATTTTCAAAAAATTCACATGCTCTGTTGCAATTCGCCTCGTTCTAATTAGTTCTGGCAGGTCTTTTAGCATGTTCATATTTAGCACCACACGGTGTATCTTACAGTTTATTACACAACATCAATTATCGACTTTCGAAGCATAAAAAGAACCCTTTTTTTATTATTTCTTTTTTACGTTTATTACAGATCGGTTCTGCCTTTGGAATTATTTTGTTATTTCAGTACAATGTTGTATGTTCGGAAATATTTCGTTGGTTGCGTTTCTTGCCTAATCGAAATTATATTTAGTTTAGTTTAGACTGACATAGCGTCGCCTATTTAAACCGCAAATAAAATTGTAACGAGTGTAGTTGGTTAAGTTGATGACTTATTTGATTTTGTTTCGTAAGAATCGACTGGTGTATTACAGTGTGTAATTTCGATTTGAAGAAAATTGGGAGATAACCTATTTTATTTGAAACTTCATATATACGTGGTTTCTTTCGCGTATGCCAATTTCCATACTTTACAAATGACCTTAAAATTATTGACAAAAATTGATTGACAGATTCACCAGTAAAAAACAAGTTAAGGAGCAGTCGTTTGTTCTGGTATGGGCATGTGATGCGTAGGGAAGAAGAGGATGTTGTAAGAAATGTATTGGATATGCATGTGGACGGGTATAGAGGAAAGGGAAAACCAAAGAAAATATGGACGAATTTTGTGAAAGATGATAAGTTTAAGAAAGGGGGGTGAATGCGGAGATGACTGCAAATAGAGAGCAATGGAAGAAAAAGTCATGTTGCTCCGACGCAAATGCACATCAGGTAAGTGTAGGTAGATGAATGGATGATGATGGTCGATTGATTCACGGGACTTCAAAGTAAAGTGTTAAAAATTCCGCTGACTTCCTCTATTGTCAACAAAGGTTTCCTTATAGGACGCATGTTTAGTCCGTGGCGTATCTATACCATCTGAGGTCCGAAGAAAATTCGTTGGATTAAAAATTGTCCAGTAAGAATTGTCACTTTGTAATTTGATTTTAATAAATCACTAAAGTAATCACACTAAATCATTTAAATATTTAGTTGTCTCGAACTTTATTTGTATTTATAATTTATACTAAATTTTGTTAAAAATGTTAGGATACTTCTGAGCTCGCAACTTCGCGGGCCGGGGCCCATCTGATCGGGGCACGTGGCATTTTGCAAGCTCTGCCACCCTATAGTTTCGCCACTATGTGGAGTATGCAATGTAATACGTGTGCAGTGTCACTGTATCGCGCTGGTGGCGGCTACAGGAGTTTCTCCGGTTAGAGATCGGAACACGTCTTCGGTCACTCCCGGAAAGGAAGACCTGAAGTGTTTAACATACAATGGCTTAGTTAAAGTATTGCAAGATAACTTGGTGGTAGTAATTTTTTTTTTTACATATAATTACAAGCTTTATATTAAATTAAGATATCATGATGTTTTAACCCCTTGAGCACTAACCTGGCGTTTATGCCAGCTTTCCATTGTTTTCCTATTGTCTCATTTTTATGGTATATGGTTCATTTTTATGGTTAATATGTCGATTAACATAGGTATTTCATTTTAATTATAAATAAAATAAATAAAAAAAGATCGAAACCTATTCAGTAGTTTTTGCTGGATGTGCATCAAGCACGTCCTCAGACGTACTATTTACACAGTCTTTCATATTTTATATGATGTAATAGAATACATACCTACTACAAAGCTGGCCAGAGATTAGAAATGTTAAACAGTAGTCAATGGTTCTCGAGTTATGAACCCACTCTAACGGACGAACAAACAGACAGAGGGTGTAACAAATTAGTGAAATTATAGACTGATTTTGATTTGTCATTCTCGCCGTTGTGATGTAAAGAAATGTAAGAAATCGATAGTGTAAACACAAAAATATATATGAAGCTAATTATTACGAAATTGTTTGGTGACACGCATGATTAAATTCCGTGATTTAGTAAAAATGGGCAAAAATAAAACTGAAAGAAGTGAAATAATTTTGATTGGAGAAACGATATTTTTTACTAAATAAGTGTCAGTTGTTTTATGTTTTTAGACTTAAAAAGGATTTTATAAAAACCGAATCGTATAATCCGCGCCGTATCTAATCCATTTATATAAGCGTTATTTCTATAAATGTTAAATTATCTAAAATTGTTTAATATCTTTATTCTTATATATGTATAATTAAGTAATAAACACCTTTTTTTGTTAATATAACAAATTACAATGTCTAATCAATTGTCTAATTCTCGGTTGTGTATTATATTATTTATTTTTTATTTGAATTTAACACCCAATCCGTTTTTTCTTATTTTGTTTAGAATCTGTCGATGTGACTATACGTTGCATTATTTTATTTTATATTATTTTTATTTTATTTTATAAATAATTGTCTAAGATATGGACCTATTTTTATTGACCAACTTTATTGATGTTGTTCTGTTTATTTTGTTTTATATGTATATAGTATTAACATCACACTATGTTCTTGGTCATTTAGGCAGAGAGGGTGGAACACCGTTATACTTTATCCTTCCATTTCTTTTATATTCACTATTTTTGTACAATATATAGGGTCAGACTTTGACCACAAACTTACCAGATATTAGATGTCTATATGTTACAAGATAGTAAACAGATTAAACTTAGAGGTACATTGAAATGACTACATATAATTTACATAAACTTTACCATCTGAATGGATTTATATTCTCTACCACAATGCTATGGTTTTGTTACGATTTTTTCTTTCACTAAAAGCTCCGGCTCATATAGAATGGGATAAATGAATTTGTCCTAAGTCCATAATCATGGATTCTGGCCATACTGACATCAAAATAAAGTTTTTTTTTGTGAAAAGTAAAATAAAAAGTCGTATAAAAATGTTCCATGTTTTGTATAGAAATTTAAATATAAATTCTTCTTCTCATGACTGAGGATCCGATGAAGAAGAAGAATTGAAGAAGGATGACTGACGGTAGGTTAAGAACTACCATAAATAACCCTCGTTTGTAGTGCTCTCCACACCGGCCACTCCGTATGCAGTCATGGAGTTTAACACTTGCAAACTCCTTAGTTGCATTCATCCAGCATATGGGTACCCGGCCTCTGTTTCTCTTGCCTTCCAACTGGCATACAAGCATCAGATGTTTTAAGCCATCGGGCTCCCGCCGGGCTAAGTGGCCAAAAAAGCCGATACATCTGAGGGAGCTAGTACATAAATAGGTCAAAATAAAACATTTCAAGACATTCCTTCTCCTTCTCTATATGTCTAGCGATTTTCTTTTTCTTTAGTAGCTATTGATGAACTTAGATTAACAATATTTTTTTGGAATGGTTTATCTTTAAATTTTCATTAATGCTTCAGATCGAATTTCGTACACCGGGCGGAACGGATAATTTCGTGTTCCTGTTGTCGAATGCCTTTAGAATATTGATAGTTTTATATGTAGCAATATTTAAATGTTGACCTTGAAATGCAGACGTAGATTGGTATGAATAAGGTGATTCTATTTCCTTTTGTAAAACAGATACTAATCTGGTCGTTAACGTTGCATAATATTAGCTCTTATGTTATGCATAAACTTGCTACTTACAAATTATTGTGTGTTCACATAAACATTTTTGAATATATATAGAGAGATAATCATCTCGCGTGGTATTTTTAAGAGTCACAGACCAATCAATCAACTATAAAATTTATTACTCCATTAGTGACTATAGCCGGATTTTAATGTTAATTTTAGGCCGAAGTTGAGCTGCTGTTTATATCTTGATTTTATTTTTAGTTTTATTTTTTACCTCCAATTTGGTTACCTTTATTTTATTATATACTATCGATTATTCTCTATTGCGGATATTGAATGCTGTATTAATTCATTAGCAACTGTAAAAATGTGTGTGGCTTGCAAAAAACGAATATGTATCCTAACATTGAGTTATTAAGTAGGCTCAGTGGCCAATAGGCCGTGATAGTTTATAAGCTAATCGCGAACAGGATTCTATTCGAGGTCACTAGTTACGAGATAGTAATTATTGATGAAAAAGTTTGAAGTTCCATGCTTGTCTCCAACAAAGCCCTTCAAATTGGAACAGAATAACGCGCACATTCTTTCAGATCTTTAATAAGTATGGAAGAGGTCAATTCTTGTACAGTTTCTACCATAATTTATTATGAGAAAAATTTTAATTAAGAATTTTATTCGTTTGTCTGTTGAGCATATAGATTTCATTATGGGTGGTACAAATTTTTGTATAGATTCTTACAATAGTGTATGTAGGTTTTCATTTCTGGGAAGAAAATATCTTTTAATGAAATTGCACTTTCAAAGAGTTATTTGATTGGGGTGGGGTTATTGTCGACTTATATGTGTTTAACTATAATTAATATTGAAAAATATACTTGTTTTTTTTTATTTCATTACCAATAAACCTATTACAAAAAGTATACATCTATATAATGCCACTTAAACCTTCAAGGTTTGTCTGTGGCACTTATAATAAAAAAAAAATCGATTACAAATATATTATGTGTGGATCATTGGAAATTAGTAGTTGCTAACGTAATTATGTGTTTAGTTAGCCACGTTGTTATTGAGGTTAGGCTCTACGTGATTTACACTTGATTACTTTAACTGACAACGTTATTTATATAATTTGCAAATGTCATGTCATTTTTCTGACAATAATCTATACTAAAAAATAAAATTGAAGTGTCTGATTGTAATGTCAAAATAGTTTTTAAACAAATATATGTTCATGTGTATTTTATGTTTGTAATTTGTACAGTTAATTATTCAACAATATATTTCTTCTTTCTTTAAAACTATACCAAAAATATAAAATTTTGGATTGTCTGTCTGTCTGTTTGTTAAGGGTAATCTCCGAAACGGCTGGACCGATTTGACGTTACTTTTTTTGGTAGATAGCTGAAGTTACTCCGCGTAACTTGTGGCACTTTTGTGTTTCGAAAATAATTAGGGTTCCGCGTAAAAAAATAAAATTCGTTTGGGTATTTAAATTTGTGAGGAATATCTTTGTAGCAAAAACATTTTTGGAGAATCATTAGGGTTCCGTATAAAAATAAAAAACTAAAAACTATATTACGCAGTGAAAAATATATGAAACACGAGCGCATCCGCGGTCAGACAGCTAGTGACAAAGATATTAATAATCTTTTGTTGGACGAATGATAAGTGCGTTTAAATCTTTTTTTAAATAGAGGACGCCGTTGCCTTGTTTGTATTGTTTTTTTTTTTTTGTATTTTTCACATGCGCTTTCTCTATAAAATTTGCATTGAATGCTGCGGTTACATATAATAACAAAAATAACACTATAATGGTTATCTTTCATTGCAAGTAAATGTAATTTGTGTAAAAAAAATGTATACATAAACAACAATGGTTCTCGTGAATTCTAACCGCCCTGAATTTTCTGATATTTGCAGCGGTGCCCTTGCGAATTATTCATAACGGCTCATAAAAGAGCAAGGTCGTCGCACTGTCGAGATTGCGGATTTGAGCTGCGTGGCGGTCGGGTCGCGCGGTCCACCGTTTCAAACTATAACAAATAATAAAATGCAAACGAGTGGGATGTACGCGGATCCCCGGCATGGCGACGCCGAGCCGCGCCTGCCGCGTCCTTTCCCTGGCGCCTTTTTTCCACTTTTTTTAACGTTCAATTTATGGCGTCGCCGTTTGTTATAATCTGCCAATATTACACGATAAATAAACTACATTTATTAATCATAATATGACTTTGACCGTGTTCTATAATGGTTATTGGCTAGTCCATGATCTGAATGTTGAGTACGGTAGCAAAAAATTATACCATTATTAGATGTATCCTGGCTTAGCCTGTTTAACTAGCTACACGGGGTCTATATCGAGCTCTGAAGCATTTATAAATTACGACTGCCATGTGTCGGTGCAATAACTTTGTATATAGTTTTACATCGATTTGTAATATTCTCGTGTACAGTTTTAACAAATATGTATGATATGTTCTTGAGGGGTTTGACTGAACAATATTCACTAAGATCTTCGTATCCAAATCGCAAGCGCACAAAATCGTAAAACTATGTCGTAGGATAATTAAAGTGTTACGCCTGGGTGAGTTCCTTTACGCCCGGGTGAGTCCCAACGCCCGGGTGAGTCCCACACTGGCACGGAATTCGTCCCTCCGTGTGCCCCCTTACCCATTGTATTGGGGGACTTCGGTCTCACTAATACAATGGGTAAGGGTAGCGCGTAAATGCATTTCAGCCCGGCAAAAAAAAAAAAGAAGGATAATTAAAGTGAGTTTGTGGGTCACGTAATATGATTATCAAGTTCTCAGTGGTTTTACAGTGGTATTTATGATCTGATACGACGTCTGCTAAATATTTAAGGATTTTTGGTCGGTTACACCGATATTTATGAACTACCAAGTGCAGTGCTAGCTACAAAAGATTTTTTTATTAATTGTTACTATGAATATTAATTTAAAAAAAATTGATATGATTTTATTAAAATTTACTAATCCATTGCAATATAATTCGAACACAATAACCTGCAATAAATTAGATCGCACCCATTGTTTTAAAATTATTTCATACAGTGAAACAATTTTCTCTCGCATTGTCTTCTGGTGGTAGAAATCTTGTCAAAGCTGCCCAGATCAGATGCTATAAATTTGATAACATCCAAAATGTGTTGAAAATTGATATGTCTAAAGAGAGATAAGAATGTTATGAAATGTTTTTAGTAAAGTTTCTAGTTCCCGCGGACGTAACTGTGGTGTAGAAAGTGGTCAGAGGAAAATATAACTAGCTTCTTCATCAGAAGGGAAAGGGATCATTTTGTATAGCAAATGCGTCCGCTTTATACACCATAGACTCATTTTAATTGGCTACATTGAATTAATTCGTTCTACTTTCCAATAACTATGTTAGTAATGTATTTTAGAAATTTTAATCTCTCATTTAGATTCTTTATTAGAACAGATTTTTCAACAACAGAACATTTTACAAGAACAGTCAAGATCGACTTAAAAGTACACAAAAAAGACATGTAACATTTATTTTAATAATGAAAAGTTCTTAAGGCCAAAACACCTTGGAATGTCCGCGAGTACATACTTCAGTTTCAAAATAGTTTTTTTAATATAAATAATTTTAAATGTATTTATAATTTATATATTGATATGTATTTATAATGATTTAGTCAATTTTTTTTTCTACATTCCTAATACGTGGTGGGTGTTGCATTCTGATTATATACTTACTGTCTCTCGGTAGGTATTTCTTTATCAAATACTAGAACATTTCCAAGTCGGAACTGCAAATAATTTATGATAAACTAATTATCAACAAACTTAATTTTTAACTTGAACACATTTTAATAATACGTATTTTTAGCTAAGAGGCGAATTTTCAATCTTGAATGCTACATAACAGTAAGGTTCAAAGGGAATAAACAAATAAACGTAAAGCCAACACCGTTATATTCTCCAAAAAATTATTGACTGATCGTTTGCAAACACTTCACGATGTAAAACAAACAAGTATGTATTACGTTTAAAATTATCATGAAAAATACGCGTGAGTACGAAAGTAAAGTGTTAATTGCTGTGTTACATTTACTGAGAAAGCAAATTAGTACATTAATACTCCCGCCAACATCCGCGTAATCACCGTTCACGCCGCCGAGGACGGACGGTTAACTTTGCTCCCGCATACACTGCGGGTCCCTCTCCGGCAGTTGCACATGCTCTGATCCCCATCTGGGGAAGCTCTTGTAACCGCCGTCAGCGCGATGCAGTGACACTGCATGCACTAACGTCGCACGCATCCATACTGCATACATACTTGCACACTTTACGTTAGGTATATCGGGTCAGGAAGGGACCTCTTTTTTACCGGTTACTAACCGTTAGGTGAGCGTGGGGCAAATTCCGTGAAACTTTTAATACGGGTAGCAGTTCAAGCCGAGGTTCTTACCATTTTGGTGCCCTTGCTCTTGATACCATTTTTATACTAAGTGCCTTAAAGTCCGGTGAAGATGTCAAGGTCCATTTGTACAAGAGCGTTTGGTCAGTTAAAAAAATACATTGATATGTACTTTTTATTGTATGTATGGTTTCTTATAACTATGATATGATCAATAAAGCATTGTCTTGAATTCCAAAGAAATGAATAAATGCGCGTTGTCCATTTCTACACTAATATATAAAGAAGGTTGTTTCATTGTATCGAATGAATCATCGTTTTAATATTATTAGTTCTAAGAACGAGAGCTATTAGTTAAAATCTTACAGACTTCACTTTAGTGAGCAGAAAAGTGTTATGTTAAATAAAAGCTGGCGGAGTCTGTTTCTTTTTGCTGTTCGATAAAATACTTTTGTTACAATTCTATTTAGATTGTAATTAAGAAGACACACGGTCAGAAAAGTAGGTATCTCAGAAATATATTGCTATCGCGTTGCACCTCAAAAAAGAATTATAAAACACGAAAGGGACAACTGCAGCGCGGGCAGATTTTACCTATGCAAAATAGAAAACATCATTTCGTAGTACTTTTTCGTCCTCCAAAACTGAACTGATTTTTAATTTTCTTTTAGGTTTAGAATAATAACGTCTACTTGTACGTTTTGCTTTTTAAAATTTTATCCATCAAATTTGTTTGACGAACATCTGAAAATTACGGTAAAATTCGAGCATTAAAAAGCAATTAAAAAATTTTTTTTAAAGGCTCCTGGTTTCTGCAATAATTAATTTGTGGAAAAAATCAAAACGTACGGACATGGCACTGGTGGATATATATTATTTAGTATAAAAATATTTACTATAATTATAGTATCCAGAGAGGAAACAGGTGACTGGTTTGTATCCCCTTCAGCCTTTTACTTATAAATATTGAATCTATTTTGAATTTCCCTTTCGACCTTTGCTTTCAATGTGTTACTCGAATTAAGTTTTTACAGATTAAAAATTTTCTATGAATTTTTAACGATTAGAAATGATCCTTTGCCTCTGATCGATAATGAAAGCAGAGAAATAACGCTAAGCTTAAAAAGGAAGGTCCTCAAAAGTGTAACACATACATGTATGCTTGAGTGTGACGGCCGCTTAAATATCTCATCACAAAACTGTACTTCTAAACTTAAATATTAACTTAATTGAATATTCCAGCTTTAAAATTGAATAATGCGGGTGCTATCACTAAGGTATTATTATCCTATTCGAAGTTTGAATGTCTCTCTTATTTGTGAACTATGATATAATGGCATCACTTGTATAGAGAGACAAAGTCTTATACGGTTTCAATAAATTGTGACTTGTAGATTATAGTTTATGTTGCTTCCGGTAAATTCATGCTTAACCGCTTTGTAATAATAACTATAAATATAAAAATTTGTAGTAATTCATGTTTCTTTAACTCTAGACATGTCATAAAATGATGACACTTTGTGCTTGTAATCCACGTGACGGGGAGGTATTTTTGTTCGTTGATGTAAGGGCTTGTGATTCACGACAGAGCTGGGGCGCGCATGTGATTCGTAGCTAACATAATGAAACGTGTATGTCATCTAATTAACTGACCTACGCATACGGGCAGACCCTAAGTATACCGCCTTACGCGATCCACTAGTGATGCAACACTTTATATTACTAGTAAAATTTGCGGTGTCGTTTAGTTATATCTAGAAATTAATTTATGTTACGAGATTATCCATATCATAATATCTTTTATTTTCGTAATTGTATTCTTAGTAATTATTAGCCTACTTGAAAAGCTTTCTAAGTTGTGAGTGTTTCCAAGTTTATTTCTCCCACTTTGTTTTAAAAGTCAAGAGAGATTATACAATAGTGTAATTCGAACCTATGTGACGTTTTGTATGAAGTAGTATTTCTGTGTTAACGCTAACCCACTGTATTATATCAGACGTCATTAATTATAGAATACAGTCTAATTAGTAATTACATTATTGTGGAGTTTACTTTGAGATAAAATTTCCTTAATGTGTTGAGTACCCATACAAATAATAGGAAGAAAATTTTTGTCTACAGGCAAAATTGGTTTATCGTAAGTAAGCCAAGGTCACTCTTATAATATGGGAATCAAAATTGGGACGTTGAAATGCATTATTTAATTAATAATTTTATATATTTCGAAGGTAGTCCATTTTTGCACAGACTTAGGAGGGTGTGGACACGACTTAGACGACGCTAGGTTAACGAACACCTGGTGTCCGTATTAATTATGATGTTTCCGAAATATTAAATAGCGAAAACATAGTAAACCAATGGTTAGCTTAATAGTTGCCTTTAGAATGTTGTTTTCTAATTAATTTTCTGTATACAATGGCAGGCTCTATCATATATTTTTTATTTCAAAATGAACGATGTTTTGTCTGTATTCTCTCGATTGAGCGTTACCAAAATGACATATCGAGTTTTGATTGCTCTTAAGCGTGTGTAACGTATAATTATAACACATTTATATTATAATAATGTTCCTTCTTCACAATATATTATTACTATATCAACCCGCAACGGTAAACGAACGGTGTCGACAAATTAGGTAATAACAACAGGCTTCACATAAATAAAAAATATATCATGTTATTAAACATTCGTAACTTGTTACCACATCATGTTATCGAATTGAGTTGTCACTGTTGAGTTGGAAACGTGTAGGTACATATAAACTAATTGCAATTTATCAATAATAATAAAACCAGATGAGCCGTATAAAATCAAAAGTGGCAAAGTAGGCCGATTATTTTGGCAAATAAAAAAAACGAATAAATTTTAATTGTATTCACAGATAATTATATTTTATTTTTATTATTGTGTTTTAACAGTAATTTGATTGCAGAGGATATTCGAATTATGTTTTAACTAAGGTTTATAGAAATATTTTGCAGTATATTTTTCATTTTTATCCGAATAAATCATTACGTTCATTTGCGGGCTCCTAAAGTCATTGAAATGCAATTTTCACATGAATGAAAGGAGCTTAAATAATGTTGTCTAGACCGTAAGAGACGTGGTTTCAATATAATATGATAAAGCATATCCACGTGAAAAAACTTGCTTGTAACACCAGCTAATATTACATTAATCAGTAGGTAGTCTAAGTTATCTATATTTGCAAATGTTACTTTTATATGAACTGCCTCGGTGGCGCAGTTGTATTACAGTACGACTGTCGTTCTAAGGTTTTAGGCGTGGTAAATTTAGGTCGACATGATGATGTTCGTTCTTGAACTCTATTTGTCATTTTCTATGACGTGCAGTTATTTTACAGTTTGATATGATTTTAATATGATGCAATCGAAGGATAATTATGGTTAAATCCTAAAAGTGGAGTTGGATTTGAAGTGTCTATCGGAAATAACTGTCAAGTGGTGGTTTACCAAGTGTGATCTAGAAAATACCAGTAAGGTTGTAGGTTTCATTGTGATGTCTCCTTTCAAAGAAAGCTCAAGGTCACTGTTTGTTTCGAATCTAAGTGAATCGCCACGGTGATCAAAATTTGCTTTACTTTAGAGTAGTGTAACTTCAAAAGCCTGTAAAGTCATTTTAAATATTAGTTTTAATTATATTTAGGTAGAAAAGTTTATTGTTTACCAAGAATAGATTAGGCACAGCATAATCTATGCCGAAAGCGGATTTGTCTCGTTTTGATAATATATGATCATTCTTTTTTTTTATTATTTGTATACCCTCATTAAATCATTAACACTAAAGCGGATCTTAATTTATTATTTATACATGTTTTATCGACGAATGTTCGAACTCTATGAAATTTAAAATTCAAATGTCACATGAGAAAACGGCTCTTGGCCTAAGGTTGTTATCATTTAGGACGTCAATCACCTAATTTGCGAGAGGCGAGCCAACGTTATGCTAATCAGTTAGACACATGCCGCACATCGCGGTCATCTCCGCATTCCATATGGCGTCAAGCGCATACGGCGACCAGACAGGCGGAATTCCCGCCTAAAATGACAACATACGCTTGTTTAGATCAAGTCAAAATAACATGAATTTGTCGCTATGCAGAATTTATTACCATAAAACTTGGTATTTAATGGGGGTTTTTCATGATTGTATCTACCTTATTTTGCTAACTTTGAGAATATGTTTTTTTCTGTATTAATTCTTTTTGCGCTTGTTAGTCTAAATTTTTAATCTGCCCACGTCGCCTTTGCGTTATCTCAATGCCCCCTAATTTTTTCTGGGTATTTGGGGGCCACAATGGGGCGTCATCACCCACGTTGAAAATCTATCTTGTAGATGAACGAGATAACTGAGATATGTATATAAACTAGGTGTGTGTGCCCGCGGCTGCGCCTGTGTTTCATGTATTGTTCACTGCGTTTTAATGTTTTTATACGGAACCCTAATTATTTTCCTAAAAAAATTTAGTACTAAGATAAAGTAAAAACATTTCTCATAAATTGAAGCCCTTAAAACTACATATATTGAATCGGATTTTATTCAAATTTTTATGAGTTTTAATTTTTTTATGCGGAACCATAATTATTTTCGAAAATTAGAAGTAAATCCGTCAGCCGTTCCGGAGATTACCTGGAACAAACAGACATACAAAAATTTGGAAAATTGTATTTTTGGTATAGGTATCGTAAATACATTCATATGTATTTAGTAAAAAATTGATATCGTAATATTACAAACAAACACTTAATTTTATTTATTAGCACAGATAAATATTCGTAATAATAATAACAACCCAAAATAATAGATTTTAATTAAGCTCTGACTAAGCCTGTATTTAATGAAGTCATTATAATTGATTGATGGATGCAAATTTTTTTTACGTCATTTGTTATGGTTGTTTTTGTCTGTTAAAAATGTATATTGACCTAACAGTTATGAAAAAGAGCAAAAAGAGTTATAATGATGTTTACGGGATGCTAAATTAACTTATTAATTTACTGAAGTTAACAAACAAATTAATGCTGGAACAAAATTTTGTAAACGTTTACCTTTTAAAATGTTTTTCTAAAGATATGTTAATAAATCAATAATAAATTAGTCTGTTTGCTACTAAATTATTGGAAAAAATCGCGTTTTTTTGCTCTTTTAACCTTATATTAATGAGCAAAATATTGTGATTTTATAAAAATAGCGTATCTAGGCGCCAGTATAAAAAAAAAACGAATATTGACCACAACATACAACTTATACTGATTTGATTTAAGATATTTTGTATGTGAACGTGATTAATAAAAAACGCTTAAGACGTTTATATTGTTAGATATTAATTTTCTGGATTCGGTAGACAACTGCTCTATATTAGCTTCTCCATGATCCTGACAGTATGCTAGAAAACAAATACGACACCAAAATAAATGACACAATGAAACATATTTTAAAGTCAAGTCGGTATAAACAATTTATAATGCGAAACATTCAATATATTATAATGTTTTTAATATATAACTTATTAAAAAAGGACAATGATAGTTGAAATGGAATAAACAAAACTCCCACGCGTTGTCCAAAGTTATGTTAACTGGTAAAAAACGAATATTCGATACGTGTGACCTTTATTAATGCACCTATTTAATTTAGACAAAAATTTACTGCTGTAATTAGGTAAAAAATTTAATGTTGCTGTTTATTTTTATAAATCTTCTAATGATTATATAATGGTCGGTATTGTAATGTATATTGCGTTCTCACGGGAGATGTATCAGTAATACTAATGAATGTCTTAGACACTGACAGTGAGATAACTCGTACACTTTCCACTTTCGCCGACTTTTTCCATTATAACTTCGTACATAAATAATATAGTTCTCCTGTATTTCATGCTTTAATTTAATCTATAATAATATCTAGCCGGTGGTCGTAACTTGACAATTATAGTTAATTTATATTTAAGGAAAAAGGTACTTTTCCAATGTTTTTTATTGATAATACTAAATCTTTACAATAGGCAACGAAACGAGAGAAAAAAAATCGGTTGGTAAATGTCTTGAATTACATTACTTTAGACTATTTGTATGTGTGCGACTACACAGAAAAGACGGTTATTTATTTGTTACTTGTGTTACTTGCGGTGTGACGGAGAAATCGACCGCAAAATAAGGCAAAGAATCAACTCAGGTTGGATGAAATGGCGACAGGTCTCTGGTGTGATTTGTGATTCCAGTATGCCGCTTAAATTGAAGGGTAGGCTATATAAGTCCATCATAAGATCATTTTGTATGGATCAGAATGCTGGGCTAGTAAGAAAATGGATGACAAGCGATTGCATGTAGCTCAGATGCTAATGTTGAGATGGATTTGTGGTGTCACAAGAATGGATAAAATAAGAAATGAATATATTAGAGGGAGTTTGAAAGTTGCGACAGTGGTGGAAAAGTTGAAAGGTTTGTCGTATGGACATGTTATGAGAGTAGAGGAAGCGCATGTGCGTAAAATAGTAATGAATATGAATGTGAAAGGATGTAAAAGTAGAGGAAGACCAAAGCAAGTGTGGTTGGAGTGTGTAAGAAATTATGTGAAAGAAAAAGAAGTGAATGAAGAGATGACGGCTGATAGGGACGTATGGAAGAAGAAAAACATACTGCGCCGATCCCAAGTGAGTTGGGAAAAGGCATGAGAATGATGACTTGTATAAAAACTTATTTTAGACTTGATTTGTTACGTCAACTTATGTATTACTTTAACAAATATATAAAAAATCATACAGTTACTTATTGTATTTATATTATAAGTTGTATTATAAATAACACAGGGTATTGTGTTCAAATTAATCCTTTATAATTTAAAAAATGCTGTTTCATATACTCGTTCGGTTTTGTTATTTATTGTTTCGTGTGTTTTTATATATTACTAGTGATTTGTGGAAGTGTGTCGTGAATTTTTAATGCGGGCTTAATGAATTTTTCACATAACTTGTTCAGCAGCTCTAAAGGATATTGATTTTTCTTAAATATCTTTGATATGTCTCAGGAATGACGAGAATATTCAAGGTGGGCTGTAAAAAGGATTTCTCAAGAATTTTTATGCTTTTGTGATGAGATTAAACAGGATCCTGGTTCGACTAATTTTAGAATTAAATTCAACGTGGAAATTAAACATTGGACAAATTGCAACGTTTCGACGTTATGATTTGTTGCATATTGTTTAAGTCTCATCAAAGGTAAAAACTAAGTAAAATTGTATAAAGTGAATTCTATCAATTCTATCGATTGATAATGTTGTTATAGTTCAGTTTCTTCAGCTATACTCGAACATCTTCTATACGACTGGAGCATAGTTCTAATATATACATTTTCTCACACTCCAAACGTGACTTAACTCCTAGAATTCCTCATAACAATTGGAACTAAAAAAAAAAAACTATTATTGTGTTTTAGTAACAGTTACATAATATTTCAAGCTACGTAAATGTCACGATCCTTTAGCAGTGAAGTTGACAACAGACAGAGAGGGTCGGTGATTCTGTTTGGTCAATAAAACGATCAGAATATAATTCGTTGTATAGAACTTGTAACAAGTCTCATTCGACAGAATAACAAGTATGTGATGATATTAAAATTGCATTAGAGAAAACCACTCACGGCCGGTGATCGTGATCTCGTTTCAATTGTTTGTAATACATTATGATCTAACGCAACTATGACACCTCGAGGTCATTGCCACACGCGGTACTCGGAGTTACGTGACACGGTCGATCGAATGCGAATCAATCTTACACACTCACATTTTAATTCGGCTTTTGTTTTTATTGTTAAGGCCGTATCTGATCGGCGAATAAATTTAACAAGTAAAAAGAATTAACTATATATTCCAGTCATGTTAAAAAAAAGCACAGGTAGGTAATTGGGAACTCTCAACATAAAGTATCCTACATGATTTACTAAATAACAGCAATTTTATATCAGTTAATAACATTTAAAGCGGTACTTTATTGTTAGCGGCAGTATTATATTAAACGCAATCTGATTGTTTATAGTTAAAAAAAATTAAAAACATGTGTTCTTCGAAAAGACGTTGTAAGTAAAGTTAACGATGCGAAGTAAGAAGTATTTCAAAATATAATAGTTTATATAACCGGGTTTGCATTTTATTTATCGATCAAGCATCAATAAATATTTTCAGGTTTTTTCACTTAATAAATTGTATGGATAAACAACGTATACACATTCGTAATTCATTGTTGACCTAATAAGTTATTTCGTAAATGAATATGAGAAACTTCAAAACTTAGCAATGAAATTACACAAGGGGGTTAAGGGGATATCCTAGCGGCATTTATTTCATACAAACGTAGTCCATTGTTTCCTCCCTGGATAATAGCATTATGGTAAATATTTTTATACTAAATAATATATATCCACCAGCGCCATGCCTGAACGTTTTGATTTTTCCATAAATTAGTTATTGTAGAAACTAGGAGCCTTTGAGAATGAAAGAAAAGCTCGATATTTACCGTCATAATCAGACGTTCGTCAAAACAAATTTGATGGATATAATTAAAAAAAGAAAAACGTACTGGCATAGCCGAAGTGTTTATTATTCTAAAACTGAAAAAAGATTAAAAATCCGTTCAGTTTTGGAGGAGGAAACAGAGTACTACGAAGTGATGTTTTTTGTCTATTTTGTCTAGGTAAAATCAGCCCGAGCTGGGGTTGTACCTTTTGTGTTTTATTATTCTTTTTTTCGGACGTAACGCGATAGCAATAGATTTCTGAAATACCTACTTTTCCGACCACATGTCCTCTTAACAACTTATTAGAACTGATTTACAGAATGAATAGATTTCAAGTATTGCAGTCGAAGATAAAAATAAAATTGGAATCTTTTTGTATCATATCAATAATTAAATTTTTGACTTAAATTGAATGAATAATCTTCCATAATAAATTTATGATTCTGTATAATCTGCGTACAACTTTATAGTTTTATTATCTTAGATTTTATCGTTATAGTATTAAATTATTTTAGAACACAGTAGCTTTAAATTTATTTCACCGCGTACCGTTTATCTAATGGGTTTATCATGTTATTCGTTTTAAATACTTTCATATTATAAATTGGATACGATTGCTCTCCAATGATAATAGTCTTGTTTTTGAGTTCCAATTATTTTTATCATGGGGAATTTTCGGGGTAAAGACACGAATGGAATGTACGAGATTTCAATGTCAACTTGACTAGTTGAGATATTTTGAATCATGTTTAGTAAAACTAACGTACTGTTCTCTCTGTATGTTGCTATTTAAAGATTTATTATTATTAAATAAATTACGAGAATGTTCGCAACCGTGCCGTGTATTTATTTTTGCTATGCTAATATATTTTTGTTGTAATATAAATTATATATTACTGTCAATGTATGTTTACCTAAGATTTAATGTTTTTTGTGTATCCGTTTTAAGAGAATGAAGCTTAATTTTTATTGTGTTGTTGTAAATAGTAAAGAAGAAATGCTTACTTCATTAGATAAACATCTTTTAATGGTAATTTGATATCCCAGTGATACACTTATGTCGAACATTGTACTTTTTAATTTATATTTACATTTACAATGTATTTAACTAGATATGTCAGTGGTTCCGTTAGAATATAACAGTTTTATCCTTGATTATTTATTTTACTAAAAAAACAACTAATAAATGAAAGAACCTAAACAAAATCATGATAATACTAAAGTTCATCAATAACTACTAAAGAAAATAAAGAAAATCTGTTGATAAAGAAAGGAGAAAAATGTCTGCAATTCGTTTTATCTTTAATTGGTTATATTTTATATTCAATACTGCGTTATCTCTAAAATATTCGAGGACATAGCGGTGATGGTTATGATAGTAAGAAAGCGATGGTGCTCATAGTTTTCTCGAAGAAATTCACTATTATGATCTTCATAAAGTTGAACAGAAAATATTTCTATGCTTAAAAAAATAAAAATGACGTGGTTCTTGAGCTTAAAGTCAACTAACGGATAGAGAGAGATTATTTTACCTTTAATGATTTTGTAAAATGTAACTACACCAGGGAATTTCATACCGCTTCAGAAACAATACATTTTATGGTTATGGATGAATTAAATTTAGTTTTACTTGTACGAGAAAACTTTAAGATATTATCAAATATTTTATCGAAATCAGTTAATCCGTTCTCAGGGTACATTCAAAAAGCCGTTCCAACTAAACTGTATGAAGAAATCGTTTGCCTCGTATTTTTTATCGTTGTTTTAAAAGTTATTATGCTCTTCGCGGTGGAAACAAAATCATAGAACAAAAAATCCGTCCAGCCGTTCTCATGTTATAAACGATGTATCACCCGACTTAATCTATTATATATTGTGTACATCTATACAAATAGAAAATAAATAAAATTGGAGTCTGTTTGTAATAATAATATAACATTTTTTTTTACTAAATACATATGCATTTATATACGATACCTATTAGACCTTTTTACCTATACCTTTTTCTGACAGATAGCTTAACTTAGGCTAATTTTAGTTTACGGAAATAATTAGAGTTTCGTTAAAAAAATTAAATCTTTTAAAAATTGTGAACAAATTACGATTAAATGGGCAACACCATCAAAACATTATTTACCAATGATTACTTATATATTATTTTTTTATCTAGTGAAGAATATATTAAACGCAGGTAGAGTCGCGGGACACACAGCTAGTTTTATGTATATAAGATAAGCGGCGCCGATGTAAATCGAATGAAGAATATTTTACTATTGAAAAATGAAACATGTTTTCTTAATAATTCAACTAGTGAACGGATTAGAAATACCGAACCATTAAATAATTTATGAACCTGTTTCTCGTCAACGGAAAATAACACTCATAATAATAATAATACATTTAAATGTTTTTTTGTTTGTGATTAAATTGGATTAAAAAAAAATACACGTACATAGAATACTTTGTAAATAATACCTTGACCTAACCTTACTTGGCACCTTTCGTTCCGCTCAATGTGCGTGGGCCTGAAACTTAATATTTACAAATAAGGATCGTCAGTATTACAGTGGTGTAAAAATTGCAATGGACAAACAAAAGCCGTTGTTCAGAACTCTTATGCGGATGTAATAAATATTCTTACTTATAATCCTGTCTAAATGAGAGCCATTTGTCAAGACAAATGGTACCAAGGTACATTTGATATTTCTCAAGTTCTTTTATAATTGTATTTGTGTGTCTATATTGCGGAATGTTCCTTAATAGGTAAAACGTGTAATGTGAAAACTCGGTTGGTTTACTGAGTTAGTTACATTGAGTTTTCTTTAATAGGATAATGTTATGGATAATGTTATATATTTTACAAATAATTGTAACTTTTCATACATCATTTTTAATAGTGTATGGGTTTAATATGTTGATTACCCATAAAAATGAGACAATTGGAAAATAATGGACAGCTGACGTAAACGCCAGGTTAGTGCTCAAGGGGTTAATTGACGATGTGACTCAAGATAATAAACAGACTAAGTTTCTGGCTCTCAAGCGATACTCTCGGAACACACATATAGGTGCTTGGAGAATTCTAACCTGTACAATACTCTGGTTTCATCCTTAATGTCTTACTACAATGAAAGCTCGGGCTTATTCCTAATTAGTTTACATGTATTTGAACCACCCTCGCGGTATCCGACGGACAATGACCGTTTCAAAGCAATAAAAATTTTACTTATGCCATAAATTTTTCTTTGAAGTAAAATCCTTACATTACTTTAGTTGTAAAATATTATTTGATATTTTATTTCATGTGTATAAAAAATTTGTTTTTCATTTTTGATATAACTAGTAAAAAAAAAATAGTAAGAATCAAAGCAATAGCTTATTAATCTGTACTCTATGCCTAAACGACGTTTGTCACGATGATACGCGCAGACTGTGTCTATAAATGCTGCATTCAGCGGACCGTGATTCGAATCCGACGCACTGATGACCTCCAGATCGGACGCTCTGAACTTGACCTAATGTACCAATTGTCTTTAAAATGTAATTTGTAAGATGTAATAAACGGTTACTTCGATTGTTAAATATTATAATAGTTTCTTGTTGGTAGGCTCCTGTATCAGCAACTAGACACAGAATCAGGCAGCTACTCGAGCCAGCCTAGGTCCTTCTAGGATCTCAGAAGCTTCCAGTGGCGATCACAGGCTTCCTGGAGCGACTTCGCTTTCTTGAGGGTTTTTACCCATTGGTTGACTACGCTCCTCTATTCCAGGATCACATAGGCAGCAATCTCTTCTTCTAGACAGCCCCTACATATGGTGCTGCCTGTCAGACCTATATTGAATAAATGTTTATTGCTCACTTAAGCAATGTCCCGTCATCACAGCCACCACTACTAGGCGAAGATCAGTGCGAGAAAAGCTGACCAGTTTCTGAGCCAAGCTTCGTGATGTTTTCGGGATAGATTGTTTAGACTGTCTACAGCAGGGGGTGTTAGCCTATTTCTCACTGATTTATAATTGTATTTTTTTTTATTAAAAAACAATTATAATAGTTAACTGTATTGAGATAATAGATCAGTGGAAGTGCGATCGGTCATTAAATCCTATTCTATGTTGAGCCTGGGCTTTTGGTGAAGAAGTCATAACACGATGGTAAGGCATTCTATTGCCGCCTGATCAGCTATATTACTCTTGAACTTGTAAATGAGTTGCTTAGCGTCCGTGTCTTTTTGACTGGCCATAGGGATGTTCACCTTATGGGCTTTGACAGCTTTACTAGACTTTAGGACGTGGTGCTTAAATGGTAACCAGCGCAATGGTACCAAAATGGGCCGAACCTGGGCTGTTACCTGTGTTAAGATTACTGCGAAGTTTGCCTCAGTTAACAAAATAAAAAAAACTAGAATAAAAGGTTTCTCATAGAACCTATGTAACTTGCGTGTAATATGCAAGTGTGTCTGTTAGTTAGTATGATACATGTGAATGTATCGCTCTGGCGGCGGCTACAAGAGCTTCCAAAGGTATGTACCTACCAACGTGACCAGTTTTTCTAGGTTTAGCGGTTTACCGTCTTAGGTCATATTATATCACTTAACATTAACTGAGATTGTGGTCACACGATAAACATGTACAGAATAATAAACTGTTTATTATGTTATTATAATACTATAGATTTATATTAATTTTATAAAACAGTATTTGAGCATAGTTTCTTTCCAAAATAATATTATAATTGGTATTAAAGTGATAATCAGAATGCATTTAAATATTTTACATCTTGTCTTAGTTATCTGGCCATACATAGGTCGATTAAAAAAAAGAAACAGATTTTCCTTCTTACATTGTTTTGTAGTTGTTTTCTCCTCAAGTTTGCTTCTAATTTCGAACATAACTATTTATGAATACCACTATATATATTTCAATAGTAAAATTTACAGATAATAAAATTTACAAATGAGTAGATACTTAAAGGTTATTTTGATATGTCGTTTTAGATTTCCATATTACTTTAAAATCATGATTTGAAATGATTATTATCCACGTGGATGTGTTGCTACGCCATGAACTTGACCATTGTTACCGATGCGCCGGTCAGCCTTCCTCGGCGCATGCCGCGGTTCACTATGATTTTGAAACAGATAGCTCCGTCTGGTCACCGGTTAATGATCTTGATCTTTACAGATCCACCTCAGGCCAAATATTCATATTATACAACACGGATTGCGTGTATTTTAGAGTAGTTTGTGATATTAATAAATTTATTATATAGTTGACTTTTATTAATTTAATATATGCATGCGAAAACAAATATTTACTTTAAACAAAAACCTAACGAAACTAAATAATTAATAAATGTGAAAGCAAAATATGCGTAAATACACATTTTTAATATTTGAATTGTAAATATCTTAAAGCCCGTAGGTACAATAGAGTCACTGGCACGTCGTGTATTTGTTTCGTTAATATTCTGTTAGTAAAATGAATACTTGTAAATCGTGAAGCGTTTTATTTTGCGGGCTAAGTAGAGCGGTGTACTCCCATAACTAGTCCGCAGCCATCATAAAAACTAACATACGAGATACAGGAATGTGTGTACCATTTTAAACGAGAATCCAGTATCTGATTTGTCAGCTTACCTAGTCGCCTAGTCTACTACTTAAAGAGATGTGGTGTTTTAATGTCACAATATTTAGCCGTATGTCATATAAATATTACTGAATTAATTTAGGTGGAGTTTTCATAAGCTAAAGTTGTTCTAGCATAACAATAATACGTAATACGAAGAAAAAAAAACTAACTTCGGATTTTGTACGATAATTTATCTAGGTGCCGGTAATTCTTATGCACAGGTCTGCACGAAATAGCACGAGTTTTTTTTGCATACGAATTTCGAAACATTACGTTTTCGACGTGTTCTTTACAAGTCTACTGTTTAGTAGCTATTGACGAGTTCTATCATTAAAGAATCATGAAAAACTTTCAATTCTTTCCAAAATTATATCAGTATCGCATATGAGAAGTATGAAGGAATGAAATTGTTAATGGTTTTTGATAATTTTTTGTATCTGTGAAAATGATTATTGTGGTTATAATATTTTGATGGTGATATTTAAAAAATTGGAAAATAAAGTAGATTTTCTGTCGTATTAAGTATACTCTAAAGCAATGCGCACAAATGTTATTTTAACTAATTTAGTGACAAATGTTCTTAAATAGTACATATTTTTTAATTGCAATATATTTTATAGTATATCAGATTTTTCCGAAAGGATAGCTTCAAAATGTATACGCTTGTTATTAGAGAACGTTACATGTTTCGTTTGAAAATTGATTATCCGTATGATTAGCTAATCATCCTTAACATTTGCAAATATCTTAACATTCTTGTTAATCACTATAAATGTTATTGGTAGTTGTTGCAATGTTACCCTTTTGTAATTTAGAATATGCAGCTGTCATGAATAATCTTTTGTCTTTTTTTTCTACAATCGTTGTCATTAGCATATTTTTTCGAATTATCTGGGATCGGCGCAGTACCTTTTCTTCATCTTCAATAAAGGATTTATTTTTACGCCATATGCGTTTCCTCTTTTCGTTACATTGAAAATAGCAAAAAAGAAATAAAATATACACTTATCCAAATTATAACTATTTCTTAATATGACTAGTTATTACGTTATAAAGTATTACTGTATAATTGCCAATTTGAAACCATGTGCTGTCGCTGTCGGAATGTCTTCCTGTACGTAAATTTACTAAAATAATAATTTTAAAATTAGTGGAATAATTTAGGAAGTCGTGCATATAATCAAATTCCTTTTGCTAACCGAATATAAACCGGTGTATTGCCAAGTTTGCGTCAACGGCGGTTAGCCCAGACAAATTACTCTACATATATATAATTATTGTTTATCTGAAGGTTATATCTACGTACCTTATAAGGATGGAATGGAATGATGTAAAAAGTCTGAGAAACAGGACAGCATCACATACGCGGCAGAGTTATTCAGTTATTTTACCTAAGTCTTTCGAAGGTTCGGTGACAGTCGTTGACCTACTAAGACCGGGGCGGGACTTTAAAAGTCGTGACATGCACCGATTGCAATGTTACAGTATTTGGTATTTATATTGTTTATTTCGAAGCGTAATTATTTACATCCAACTGTGCGTCGACTGCAAATAGATACTTACAGATTAGCTTTTCGATCAATTTCTATCGGATTTCTTAATTTGAACGTGACCGAGGCTTTTGTCTAGTTTTCATTGAATTGAATTTTATTGTTGTCGTTTGATGTATACATTAGTTTAATTTTATTACTTCATTCAGGGTGACATTTTAAGTATTGTAATAAATTAATTCGTACATTGCTCACATGGGTAAATAGAAAAAATATAGTTCGTTTTGTGCATTAGTTTTCATATTTAGACTTTTCTTTTTGTTTATAATAATGAGGTTCGAGAAGGAGACTAAGAGAACAATAAGGAGTTTTAATACCAGAAATAAAGTTAAAGCCGATCGAGTTTCTTACCGACTTTTATTAATGACTGGCTTGTTTTCCTAGCCGGCGGTAATGTTTTTGACGTTCTTTCTTTTTTAGAGTCTAAATTGAATAAATTACTTTTAGAATTTTGCTATTAATATGCATATTAAGTTACTGTTTCATTTTGATTCGTGGTAACGTTATAAGGGTGTTGAATACGTATTCATTTCCGGTTATTTCAACGTAATACCGTTTTAAATGTTCAAAGGGTTTTCGAATTTCGCGTAATATTCGGTTGTTACACAAAAAAGCTAATAATATTTTAATTACTACTTTTAATTTACAACAAACACATAGTTATAATGAAATTTAGTCAATTATTTTAAATTCAAAGAGTCTAAATGATAGAATTCTTGTATTCACTCAATACTGTATTTGAAATAAAAATGATGTAGCAATGAGTCAATGTTAGTTTAAAAAGGTATTTCATAAGTAAATATAACTATTCATAAAGAAATATACAATTCGTCTTGCTTAATTTTTAAACAATATATGTATCTATGAATGAAGTTGACACAACTGGGACTTTCTATTTCTTAGAAACCCGACCGTGAATTATTATTCCATTTTATTATATGTCTGTGTGAATTGCATCCTTAAATATTAAATTCGTGGAAACATAAACCACCTGATCTATGTACGCACCGCGCCGCCCAGTCAAAGTAATTTATCCGAGATATATCTCTATGAATCATGGTTTTGATTGTGGGTAGGTTCGTCGTGCAAGGTTATGAAAGCGCGGCGTGGCCTTTGTCTCTAAGGCATTGCTGCGATGTAATGAATAGTTTAAATTCTTGTCTAACCTTTTGAAATAATTAAAGGCAATAATAGTGTTGAATTTAGTAGATATTTTCAATATAAATGCACAATGTTTTTTATACTGTATAAGTTCAGCACTCTGATCACAATTTGACTTGATGTCTAGTGACGATGTCGTTCAGAATGGTTTAATTAGCCTAGCCTTAAACTTAGCCTAGACGTGCTGGCTGTCAAAACTCACCTATTGGTGTTTGGCGACAGGTTTTCAAGCTTGGTTGTGGTAGCTACCCAGGTGGTCATTATTGGAAAATGCCCTTCCACTGTTTCTTCAAGATGTTTTTTTCTTCGCCGAAATCTCAAGCTTATAGCGTTTGGTTGGTAGGTTCGAACCTACGTTCATCGTCGTGGAATCTAACCAAACTGTCAACTGAGTTATCATCGCTTTAAAGTTTTACAATGTATGTAAGCTTTATTTCCGTAAAATTCTGTTAGTTTCTGTTATATGTGTTTTCTTATTTGTGTCTTGAAGTAAAATAAATACACAAAACAAAACAAAAATATAATTATTGTTACTAACTTTAGAACAATAAACAAGATTATTGTATGTAATTTTGTTGTAAGACGTCAAGTTGAATAACTAGTTGTCAGTCTGCATTGAAGGTATAGAACGTAAGGCGGAGTGGTACCGCCTTCCTCATATGCTGAAACACAACTTTCGTATTGTTATATATTTTAAATAATATATATACTATATTTACTAATTTAAAGAGACAATGTTAGTTCACGATTTTATGTCTTATATCTTTGTCCGTTATTGAACTAAAACGTACCGCAAAACGATGAGGCTATTGGCAGTAAAAGTACTATATTACTGTCACTTCACAACATTGATGCATTCACAGTGTAATTCTGTTTAATTAATAAATACCAATTTATATAATATTCTATCTATACTCTATACTAATAAATAAAATTCAAGCGCCTATTTGTAATATCAAGATAACAATTTTTTTAACTAAATTTATACAAAACATATACCGAAAATACAATTTTTAAATTTTTTGTCTGTTTAGCTGTTTGTTCTGGGTAATCTCTGAAACGGCTGCACCTATTTTGACGGGACTTTTTTTTTGTAGACAGCTGAAGTTAGTCCGCGTAACTTTGGTTCGGTACTTTTGTTTTTGGAAATAATTAAGGTTCCGTGTAAAACATTAAAACTCATGAAAGTTCGAATAAAATTCGATTCAACGCACAGTTTCACAGGCAAGTGTTTGAATTTGTTAGAAATAGTTTTACTTTATCTTAGTACCGAAAAAAAATTAAGGAAAATGATTAGGGTTCCGTATAAAAGAAATAATACGGAGTGAAGGACATATGACACGCGGTCGCAGCCGATAGCACACATAGTTAGAAATAAGTTATATCACTTAACGCATCTGCAAAGTAATAAGCGCAATAATTGTAACTGAAAACTAATTATTTCCGTGCATTGGAATTAAAACTTGTTAAATATTTTTGAAGTTACCTTTGTGTATTTTGAAAGTGGTAACAGATTTAACGAATCTTTTACGTGAAAAGTAAGTAAGCCGGGGATTCCTCTGTCCCAGCCTCAACGGTGTTACTTGATGTTTGGGTTTTTGAACTGTACCTTGATGGAAACAATAATTAATGCAATTACTTTGACGTCATTTAAAATATTTTAAAGGAATGGAATATTATGATCAATGACACCCTTTGTCCTATAAACTACCAGAGTGAACACATTGTATTTGCAAATAGTATTTATTTATAGTGGACTAGCGTGCTTCGTATCTTATCTCGATTGAATGTGGGATATCCTGATTTTGTTTCATTTTTCATATCCTGTCAGTTACCGGACGACACATGATGACTGTACACCAAGTTGGATTCAAATCGATCTAGCCCTTTTTGAGTTTATCCTTTTTATTCCCAATAACAATGTTGGTGTTTGTGTAATAATTGTTTACTAGTTTATTGCGGATACACACACAAGGAAACAGACAGACAGAATTTCCGTTGCAGACTACGTCTGTCACAAAATGAAAATAAAAATAATTCAGTTAATTTTAACGGGTTTTCACGCGTTACCTTTGCTTTTTTCTATCCCGATGTTTCGGCTGGGTTTCACCAACCGTGGTCACGGGCTGAAAATAATGCACACACAAAATTTCACTTTTATTATTAGTACTAGCTGTGTGCCCGCAGCTGCGCCCGCCTTTCATATATTCTTCACTGCGTTTTAATTTTCTTATACAGAACCCTAATTATTTTCCTAAAAAAAAAGTACTAAGATAAAGCAAGAATATTTCTCATAAATTATAGCACATACCTGTAAAACTGTGCATTGAATCGGATTATATTCAAATTTTTAGTTTTAAAGCTTTATAGCCGTTATAAAAAATTATAAAAAGTGTATTTTTGGTATAGGTGTCATATGTACATTCATATCTATTTAGTAAAAAAAATGTTATATGAGAATTCATTTTTAAACATAAAACATAAGCTCACGCCTGTTATCCCCGAATGGTTAGGCAGAGGTGAAATAGCGAACTACACCACCCACATTTAGCAGAGCTTAGTTCCGTCCCAGATGTGACAGGGGGCGAGCCTGTCGCCATATCGGGCACAAATTCCAAACTCCAGGATGATATTGAGTAGAAAAACCCAATTCCACTTGACCCGACCCGGGGATCGAACCCGAGACCTCAGAACGGCAGTCGCACCATAGGACAACTGCGCCACCGAGATTTTAGAACAACTATTTTCGCATATTTTGCAATCTTTATGTTTTATGGTTTTGTATTTTTTTTATTTATCAATGTAAATTGGAGTTTTTCGTTTTTCCAGTATTAAAGTGTAAATTTTATTAAATAACTAAAAATACAGAATCATTAAAAAAAAATTGACAAAATTTATCATAGTATTTTTTACACCATCACAAAGTAGAGATTTAAACGAACAAAAAGCCCACCGGCTTTAAAAAAAAATTAAAAATAGTTTTGTACTTTATAAAATGTTCGATTGAAAATTAGTTATTATATAGTATATATAAATATATAGTATATTTTTCGATATAAAGTTAATAAGTTAAAAAAATAAATATTTTAAATAAAAAAATTGCCGTGTGCTTGGGACATAAAAAGGTAAGTTTTCACCAAATTCAAAGAAAAGAATATTTTTGTATTAAATGATAATTTAAGTGATGATTTAAAATCTTAAACTTGATTATTTGAGTTTTTCACATAAATTTTGAGTTTATTACTTATTATACAACTTTGCCCTTTAACTTTTTTCCATAGGACTTGTAGTTTTGCCAAAAATCGAGATAAACCGTTTTTTACCCTTAAAAACTCACCCCTTTCCATTTCACGACCTCAAATCACCCATAAGTTATTTTTCTTTCATTTTTGTTATATTCACTTCCTTTCCCAATGGGTTTTATCCAACTATTTTTTTTTTCATTTTTTCTATTTTCAAAGGACGAAGACCTGTTCTAAGGGTGCTATTAATAAGTATTATTTAAAGTCTAATTCTTGGAATATTACAGTGTTGATTAAATGTGTAAGCTTTGACGTGTGTGTCTGACCTGTGATCGATTGGTACCTCATCGTGTTACTTGACTAATGATAATTGTAACGTCACAGTGAGGACATTCCCTGCACTTTGACGCGGTAATGCACTTGAATTACTCAACGCGAATTACATGAAAACTTAAGGCGTACGTGATAACTGAGTCGAATACTTTTCGAAGCGTTTGATTGAGAATATTAGTTTGCAATATAATGCTTTAGAGATCGTTCAAGTATTAATATAAGTAGAGTTTTAGGCATTATTGACTCGCCCCACTGCTGTATTTAGCAATAGTAAGCAAAGCTTTTACCCCTAAATGACTCTGCCCACATAACCGGAGCATACTATGACCGTGCTATGAACGTATCAGGCACGTAAAAATACGCCACGCACTACCATGCTCACTGTAGCGGATCAATCGCAGTCTGTGCCCGTAAATGTTCTATGTAAATAACATGTCCGTTTGCAACGCGTATTATGGCCGTTCGGAATGTATTCAATAACGTTATTAACGCATTGTTCACGCGGCTATAACCCGTTGCATACGAGTACATGGCAACGGAAAGTGTCGGCGCATGAAAAATATTCTTGTCGGGAATACGGTGCTGGTACGGTCATGGCACGCTACGGTCCTGTTCAGTGGCGGAACGGTCTAGGGGCCATAGTATCTAACCCTTATGGCAACGAAAATCTTGACAGAAAGTAAAGACATAAAGTAAATAAGTAATCATTGCTTACGGAATTCATAAACGGCCCGTTATCAGTACACTATTCAAAATTAATTAAACGATGATTCGACAGTCGTAGTTATTCTTCGGAATTCAATTTCAATAAGGAATGTTTATTTTCTTTGATAAATTATACAGTAATTTTATTGTTAGCCTGTACTTTATTTCGCCTATTTGTTACTGATTCAAATATTTGTACATATCTGTGTATTTAGCCAGTTATAACAGATATCGACATACTTCGACCGCATAACCACTGGTCATGATGTGATAACTCACTGTCAAATTGGCAATAAACTTACCCATTACAACAAATTGTTATCAACTGTAATTTTTATTACTGTATTTTTTTCTTTGTAGCAGTGTAGAATTATTTAAAGTCATTATGTATTCAAATTTGTTTTTTTCCCTGTATATGTGCTAACGAATTAATTATATAAAAAAAAAGGTGTTGTATTAATCATTTCATCACACACGGGCGACCTTGCAAGGTCGTGCGCTACCATCCGAAATATACCTTGGAGTCTTCTAATTTAAATAAGTTTTAAAATATGAACCGATATGAATTCAATATTTTTTTTTAATGGTTTTTATTTCAATCTTATTACTATTTTTATTTATGAAACATAAACTACAGATGCAGACAGAATATTCAAATTTTGTTTATAATTATAATTTAAGTATTGATAACATTAACGTATTTATAATTATGTTGTAGATTCTACTGTCAGTTTAAAACAATAAGGTGTGAATTTCTTTAGTGTGTATTATTAATGTTAAAGTTTATTGGATGCGGAGCAGACTCAATTTTTTTTTTCTTCAATATATTGCATGACTACACAAATATATGTAATTTGTAATACGAACGCGTAAATTATATATCCGCTTTACCTTGATAAGGTTGTTTGTTATTATCATGCTTTATTTCTTTTACTTAAAAATGGATTTATTGGAACATAACCATTTAGATTTTCTTTTTTTGTGATTTTATTTATATTTTTAAATATAATTGTAGTTTATTAAACATGATGACTTACACTTGACCGAACATGACATTTCTAGAGCAGAATAACAAACCTCCTACGCATTTATATATTTTTAACATTTTAAAAATTGTTACATATTTGATAACGATTCGTCAAGTAAATTACAATAGAAATAATAAACAACAATATTAATTTTTTAAACAGTATTATGGATGATATACGATGGATGGATATGGATTTGTAAATAATTATCAGGATATAACTCACCTCTTCAAATCTGCAGCCTGTTTATTTGGAAAGTTTGAAATAAATTATTCGATTATTTTTTCATAGAAAAAACCTTTAATCTGATAAATCAAATTAAATTGCATATTCCCACGTAGTGAGATCTTCATACCAATTGCTATCAATATGCTATGTACAATAATTATGTCGTACTTCGATTTCATTCTTATTAATGCATGTAGGTACGAACTTAGTTATATAGCCTTTAAATATCAGGGTTCACTTGGCAATATCCCGTATCTGATATTCTATTTATGCTTATTGTAGTAATACACAGTATCCTGACTAAATATCTATTTAATATGTGATATAATTATTTGAAGAACCACCAAAAATAGTAGGTATAGACATTTTCATAATCTGGTTTTGTAGGGTTACGTAGATAATCTTAGACCAGCTAGTTTTATCGATAGCTTAAAAACTATTTTATGAATTGAGAGCAAGGTCAATTGTATACCACAAATGATACTAAAAGGTATAAATTATTCGATATTGTGAATAAGATAAAAAAAAATGGTACGGGCATCTAATCTTGTTCATTTAAACATTTTAAGACATGAATATATTTATTGTAAACAAAATACTCCATTCAATATTAAAAGATACAATGCACAATAAAATACATGAAATAAACACAATAAAATTTTATTAATTTGTTTTTTTGTAATTCACATTGTAAATTTTTTTTTGCGTGTCAACAAATCTGAACAATATCGTCACTTAACATCAGTTGAGACTGTGGTTAAAACGTTGTTTATATACAGCATACATTATTCCGTTCGTGGAAATGTATATAAATTATTAAAGAAGTAAAACAAAGTATTTTTATTATTGTAGGTAAAATATAATGTTTCTGATGTAAAGAATTTTATTTTGTTTAAATCTCTTGTAAGAGTGACTCGGCTAGATTCTGCGTGGCGCTTTATAGCAAGCTGGCACTTCCCTACCATAAAGGCTTGCCTATAAGGCGTGGTTGGTAGGTGACAAGTGGCGCTACTTGACTAGTCTATGGCAGCAGTTACGGTGGCAGCACTGTGACGTATTTTATTGTTTTGATAAACATTATTAGTTACATACGAAAGAATAAATAAAAACTTGTAACACTTCATAGATCAAGAACAGTTAGTGGACTTGAAAATTTAGATCGACATTATAAAAATGTATATTTGCATCCATCTGCTATGTACTTAATTGATTTAAATAAAAAACATATCTCCGATAGTCGTCACGGATTTCCAGTGCTTATTAAATAGTAATTGGTCACTTGTTTATGTTATTGTGGCTTCAAATACGTTACATAACGACAATAAAACAATGCTCTGTAATTATTGTAATTGTGAGATTTAATCGACAATCATAGGGTTTGTAATTGATAGTATTCTCGTGATTTTGTGTCGTTGTCTATGGGGCGGTAGTTATATATTAAAATGACTTTTGTCTTTTTAATTATACGCTAAATTTGTGTGGTCATTAAAAATATAGCTGCAGTCTTGTAACTGTTTTTTTCTAACGCTCAAATATTTAAACACGCACGAGATGTTTGTTCTTTGAAAAAGAGAAATGTTTTGGCACAGCATAGCACAACGTTTTCGAAATATTAAACACTGTTGTGGAATATCAATTGAGTATTGCATTTAAAGAAGAAAGTGCGCTACATGTCGCCGCCGTCCCTAGTCAAACGATGAGTCTTTTGTATGTGTAGTAATCCTTTGTTTAAAACTCCATTATATTATCATTACATGGGAATGTTGTTTGGCTTTATTTATTATTATTACTGAGTCGAAAGCGTCGCTGTGTCTCTCTCGCTTTCGCGTTTATATTGTCGTGTGAAGAAAGTTTTTTCTCACCACCTTTAATAGTTGTCGCTTTTACATGTTTCACTTTAATTGATGTTGTTTAGAGCGACGGCTGTATGCAAATACTACGTTTAAAATGATTTGTTACGCCTCTCCATAAACACCGCGCTTATATAAAATGTTACTTATGTGTTCTGTGATGAATACAAAATATAAATTATGTTAAGAATTATGAGTGGAATTCATAATTAACAATTTTAACTATATGAGAGACTTAAATCAATATAAAAAATGATGTTTTGAAGTGATAAGTCCTTCAGCCGCGTTGAGCGATTTATACGTTATCGCCCATGTTATTATAACTTCAGCCGTATGTATATAGTGTGTACAAGTATTAGATGCCGTTCAAGCACTGGCAATTTTGTGTTGACATATCTAAAATATTTTCCCATAAAAGACTCCGAATAAAATGTTCGCCTCGAAACGATTACTACTAAATTATTATTTTGGTCGTCTGAAAAAAAAAACAGATTTTTTTCTCAAGTTTCGAGTTTTCACTTCTGTCGACAGTTCCCATGGCTGCCTAGTTTTTTTTTTTATATTGGTACGGCAAAATGAATGCTCTTCGGTTGATGTTAAATAAAGTACCTACTAAGGTCGTTTTTGTAGTCTTAACAAATTTTTTAATAAAACCTTATCGCGTAATAACTCTATTTAAACAAATAAAATTCTAACAATTATAAAACTTTTAACAAATGTAATCTTGTTAATATGAAATTAATTGTCTAAATCACAACAATAGCATGCAGACACATTTCACATGGTTCTATGTAATGTACACATTCGTTGTTACGTTATATTAAGTATTGGTAAGCTATTTCTATTGTTCTATCTTGCGGAGATCTTTATTTATGATGTGATTTCATCTGTTTTTTTTTTTTTTGTTTTTAATGATATGTCGAAAATTATCTGATACTAGATTTCTTCACGTTATTTATATCTTTTTCTCAAATTGTTGCGCTCCTTCATTATTTTGTTAACTATGTTCATAATGTACCAAGATTTTATAATAATATTATAAAGTGATAGACATTAAACAATATCCTATTCGTGTATCACGTACAGCTTGAGGTTTCCGTAAAGGAAAACATCTCCATTAAACCATAGTATGGCATTTAGTATTTGACTAGTTACAACCCTCAAGATTAAAATATATCGTTACTCACTTGTAGGTGTGCTCCGGCAGCATGATTTGAGAGTCATTTATCACTTATTTTTATGTTTTTAATTAGCTAAACTAACAACATCTTATAGTGAACATATCATTATTAAAATCTCTTATGTTTTAAATAAAATAGATTGACTTGGCCATCGCATGAAAACACAATGTATCTCACAAGTATTACGTATTATATTCAATAACATTGTTTAGTGCGATTGCCAAGTCAATCTATTTTATCTAAAACGTAAAAAAAAATATTGTTATGGTCACTAGAAGATGTTAGGTTAGTTAATTACGTAATAACTTAAGACAGAAGGCTGAGGCTCCGCAATGAAGTTATAAAAGGATCGAAAATAGCCTAAAGTGCTTCAAGAAATGATAGTACGGCCGTTGCCGCGTTTTTTTTTTTATTTTGCTCGACTTGACGGGGGCACTGCCGTGCTCCCAGATATGTTAACAAGTTAGGTTATCTTAATAATTTCAATTAACAAATTATGAAATTTAAACATTACAAATAAAACCGTTTTTCGAAAGTTTCTAGTTCTCACTTCTATTCTATGGGCAGTGGCGATGGCTGCTTAGTTTTTTCATCATGGATACTATTCTTGTGATTGTTTATTTACTCTACCGTCAAATATCGTTATCCATTAGTTATGATGGATTAAACTCAAGACAAAGTTTCAACTAAATAGTGAAAGAAACTGACGTACGTTATCATACTCGTGGCCGCGACTCGTTTTTCATGTCCCTATATATCTCTAGTACGTGTTCAGTACACGTAACATTGCGTGATGTTACGATCTATCACTTTAATTGGACATTATGTAACCTGTATATACCACGTAATATTACAAAATGTATATACTAACCTAATTTGAATAATGTGTTTTATACAAATGATCGGCAATGCTTTATTATTAATTGGTTCAATATTGTGGATCTTTATAAGATATATTTAGGCGTCTAATGATGATTATTTTATTAGTATTAGTAGTCTAAGGCTATAAAATTGCTATACCCATCGAGTATTTAATCAAAATTTAATTTTTATATACAATTACAATAGGATAGTGGACAAAATGTCCTAGCTGGTATTCTTAATTAAATTAATATCAATTGACTGTTTGGATTCTCTAATTATTGAAATAAACTATACCCCTTAGAAATATAAGTACTTTAATAAGATATTTATGAATGATAAATATGCTTCTTGAATGTATAAATGTAATAAAATATTACCTGCTTACTACACGTCTGACTGCGAAGAGTTTGCGGCCAAGCGCACAATGCCAACGATTTCTTTTCAAGTTCTATACGTAAATTTCTGTGAAGTGGAGTATATTCGTTCGCACGGTGGGCGAATATTGACCATATGATTTTTGAAAATGTGGAGAAAAAAATCTTTCCAATTATTATTTTTATTATACTAAATCTCATCATATTTTATCTTTTTTGCCTATTTATATATAGATCTGCTGATATGATATCTAGACAAACACGATGAAGTAAAAGTTGCCATTACAATAAACAAAATATTTCCGTCCCAAAAATGGTTTGTCTTGCTTTTAAGGAAATTGAATGAATAATTATTACTTAGTCTAGGTTTTGTATAATAATATTTTGTTTATTAATATTTTTGCGAATTAACGCTGTCCACATAGTTTCATACGTCTTACGACGATTTCAATTAACTAACCTAAAATAATGAGCAATTTGATGAACAGCGCTGTAGTGAAAAGTATATCCGTCAACATGCTACATTATGTCGAGTATAAGATGGTGCGTTATAAATTTCAATTAACAGGTTGTGAAATTTTAATTATAGTATAATTTAAACATTACAAAACAGTTTTTTTCCAAAGTTTCGACTTTTCACTTCTGTCGGCAGTCCTTATGGCTGCGTAGTTTTATTTGGTTCTGAAAACTTGGTACTTTTTGTTCTTGAATTCTTTTATTCTTGTCTGCCTGCACCTTATTTGTTCTCAACCATTTATGCATCATTTTATTACGACGGACAACAAGATTTAATGCCTCGATGTTCCGTGGAAAACTTTGATCTTTTATGTGCTTTTTTTGTCCGTTATATACGAATAGAGTGATAAATAAATTTAATTGATATTGCTAATAATCGTCTATGTAATCTGATTGTGAATAAATTATATAAACAATTGAATTGATGATGCTGCAATTGATTTTGCGTCTTGTGTATTTTATATTGCTTTTTTTTTTTGTAATCTACAATACTTTAATGTTATACTTTTACCGTCAATTAGAGCGATAACTATGCGTTGCATCAAGGTCTATGCTTGGCCTTATTTGCATTCTATTTTTTTTTTTTTTTTACTTCCGGAGGTTAATTAAAGTTTAAATAAACAAACGTTTTGATACATTCTTTATTACGTTTTGATATAATAATAAAAACAAAGAATGTTTAATTTATATATTTACAGTTACAAATGCAAATATGAATGATTATTTGCAGTAGTGTTCGCACCTAGAGGTCGAAATAAGATCGTAATCTTCGTTGAACATTTTGGGGTTATAATGGCATTACGATTTCTTTTTCAATATATCCTATTCTTAGAATAGAATAGATAAGAACAGAGTTCTTATCTTTAATAGAATAGATTAAATAAAAGCATATATCGTTTGACAGAGAAGGAAAAGTTACTGAACTGTTTTGTCTTTGTTTAAGTTTAAGTATTCAATCTGATTTAAATTCTAAAGTGTTTTTTTTCTTCGATTTCTCCATATGTAGTGAACGGGTTTTTTTTTAAATAGGTTTTCATTAAGCAGAGGTTTCTTTTTAACTGGAATCATATTTATTCTAGCACATCTGTTGTTTGACATCTATTTCAAGCAGTTTAAACGGGTTTTAATCCAGTTAAACTTTTTGTCCTACTTTTTACAGTTTTTTGGTGGATTTTCCTAATATGTCGAGTTTTTTTTTTTTTCACGCGCTGCCAACAACCAGTTTAGCAATTATATTTTTAAAACCTAAAACATGATCTCGCTTTTATATGACGGGAAATACAACACTTAAAAGGATGTTATAGTGTAACATATAGCTGTTAGTATTTTTTTATTTATTTTATGCCTTTTATCTAGATAGGACCTTTTAAAATATTTACTAACAAACTTTAAATAAATTTAATTTTAATTGATATTAGAGTTTTTGAAGGAAACCGAGAATATACGTTTTTAAAGTTGGATTTCTTCTACTTTTTACTTAATATCAATCTGAACTACACAAACACAATTCTGCTAGTGCCACGTGTATAATTCTGTATAATTTGTGTTCTCAAATCTTGTTTTTATATAAGATTGTACTTTCAATCGTGCTAGACTTTTCCAGAATTTTTTTTGGTCCCCCAGAATATATGCTCTTTGTTATTATTTCTAATTGGTTCCACTTTATTGTACACTAGCTGTGCCCGCGACTTCGCTCGGGTGGAATTCGGCCAATTATGTTCGCCCGTTCTGTCCCGTCCCTACCAGTCCAGTAAGCAATTCTGTAGACATCCATAAATAAAAGTCTATTTAATAATAAATAAAGCTAAGTACTAACTCGGTATTATATATTTGTTGTATGAATGTCTATTTATGTTTAAAAAAAGTTGTACAGCGGTCACGTTTGGTTGTAAATATGCCACCCTTACAGTTTTATTCGTGAAATACTAATGTAATCTGTCACATATATTTGTTAAACTTGTCCGTATGAAGATGCACGTAGAGGCATTAACGTATTTTTAATTTTCCGACTTACATGCGGTTTTGGGCACTAATGTTTATAAACGCTGCGTTTATTGAATTAATCTTAATAACATGCTTACTTGAAAATATTTAAAGGAAAATATTTCTATTATCTATCAATATTAAAATATGTAAATTAATTTATTACATATAATAAGTAAAGAGTTTACTATAATATTTAGCTACTATGGCTATGAACCTCTCAGTAGTCTTGACAGCTGATACATTTTTAATGACTTGAATGAATGAATTTTAATTGTTTTTAAATACTCTAATAGATCTTGTATCATCGTTTCGTTGTTGTATCGTTTATTTTAATTATTCAATCAAATCTTATAATTTTTAATTTCTACGTATTGTTTTTTAAGCGCACTATATAATACTGAAATTAAGTATGTCAACTCTGTCTAAAATAATTATCTGCTTTTGTTTCAGGTAATACTATAACGATCTTCTATCAAACGATACAAGAGTTATGTGAGTCGCATGATTAATATTCTTTATCATTTATATTTAGGAGTAACACATAATAATAACATTATTAGATATTGTCTCATTCTATTATTAGAAAATATCCTATTCTTCTTCTTCTTCTTAGTTAATGGCAATCTGTGTGTACACACAATTTGTGCCAATGTCATGTAGGTAAGATTTTCAATCTTGTATCAGCGTTACCAAGCTCCAACAGAACGGTGGCCTATCCTGCTCGAACTTTCCATGGAGCTTTGTCGGCACCTCAGAATGTATGCTACGCGTTGTCTTCTATAATAAACTTAACTTGAACACAATAACTAAACTATTTCACACAAAACGCCACCAAGATTACATGATATAGAGTCAAGTACACAAGTTTAATGAATTAAAGAAAACAATTGCTACATGTCAGACTGAGATCCCGCCAAAAACTCATATCCTATTCTATGGTTTTGTTTTTCTCCATCTAAAGCTCAGGCTCATTATAGACATGGATAGGTGTGTTAAAATCTACGTTCATCGACACGGACTCCGACCGCAACACCAACTCGGCCATCATCCCTTCACTAAATCATCATTGTTTTTTATCTTGTTACATAAACAATTCTACACTATATAGGCTCAGGCGTTTGACCACAATCTCACGTGATGTTAAGTGACGATGTGGTCCAGGACGGTGAACACACTAAGCCGAGATATACTGGTTCTCAAGTGATGATGCCGTAACACACCTGTTGGTTTTCAAAGTTGAAGGTGGTAGTTACCCAGACGGGCATTATTAGAAAATGCTTTACCACTATGTTATGGTTCCCTCACGATGTGTCCCGTCACCGATGTAGTAAAATATAGAAATCTGGTTAAAGAGAAAAACTATAATTTGAAATTATAAATCGGTTCCATAGTTATCCTATTAAGCTTTTATGAATGGATAAGGACCAGGGTATTGCTACTGTAAAGCGAATGTACTAAACACATCCAAACGTTTCATGACTTACGTATTAAGGAGAACTCCGCCTTAGGTACATTCCTAAGATGTCATCGCTATGAGAATGTCTAGTTAATTACGACTATTGATGTTTACGGTGATCGTTTTAGCCATCTTGATATTGATTACATGCATCGTCGTGCCTTTTCTATGTCTGAAGTATTTTGTAGACGTTTTTTGTTTTTATATGACGAATGATGCACGAATATGGACAGGTGATGAGCCAATTATGTGCAATGAAGTTCTTGATCTAAATATGAGTTTGTTTGTTTACGAATAGTCGACAGCTATGGTCATAATTTGATTTTTAATATTGCTGATTGGGTACTGAAATAAATATTGTTAGTAATCTGTATATTGTAATGAGCAAAGTCTCTCTGTCTTTATGCCCGTAATAGTTTCGCAACGCAGCCGGTGGATCGGGATGTCAGCGCGATGTTTTTATAGAAGACATTGCGTCGACGCGAGCCGAGCGCGAGAAGTGCGCTACCTCTTCTGTAGTAAAATCGCGTTGTCTTCTTGCCCGCTTACTGTGTGGCGAAACCATAAGTGTGGCTACCCGAAAGGGCAGACACGTGAAGGTAGACAGACGTTTGTGTCGGACGTATGGGAATATAATTTTTTTTCTGCTGCATTTTTTTATTTCGTTGGGTCGTTTTTTTTTTATTTCATTCGCCAAAAGTAGTTTGTTTTCATTTGGATTATTAGGTAGGTACCTAATAACGGTAACTCCTTTTATTTATCTATACTAATAAATAAATTTACAGTGTCTGTTTGTAATATCAAAATTACAACTTTTAACTAAATATATATGAAAGTGTATATTAGCAAGCTAAATCAAAAACATAATTATATAATTTTTGTCTATTTGTTCTGGTTAATCATCGGAACGGCTGGGCCGATTTTCACGACCCTTTTTTTGGTAGATAACTGAAGTTACTCCGCTTAGTTACTTATCTTTCGAACATTATTAGGGTTCCTTTTAAAAAAATTAAAACTCATTTTATTCTGCATAAAATCCGATTCAATGTACATTTTTACTGGCAGGTTTTTGAATTTGTGAGAAATATCTTTCTGAAAACTCATGATACATGCTATAAAATTATACAATAAAATCATAAACGACATAAGATTAATTGGACAGCGCCATCAAAACATTATTTTATATTACGCAGTAAAGAATATAAGCGGAACCGTTGGGCACACACCACAGAAATAAATTAGAGGAAGCATCTATATAATATTACGCTATTTAATAAGGGTTAAGTAATAATGATAAAAATTATTTCACGTGACCAAGGTTGAGAACACCGGCTAATGTATCATACTTTTGTATATGTACTTGAAAATAGAGACGATCGTAAAATAAATAAGTAAGCAAAACCCTAGTCTATATTTTATACGTTTTATTTATTTTTAGTACTTGACAATCGAAACTGCGTAGTCGCATTCTGCAAGATAAAGACGTTTTTTAAAAAACTTAAAAATATATAATGTAATTTTAATGTGCTCGCATTTGACTTAATGTCGCCATTGTTGGTATGATCGTGACTTGAACATGATTCGCTTCCATCCGGCCTCTATTATTATTTATCTACAGCTCGACCAGTATTCATATATAAAAGTTATATAAGCCACTCTCATTTAAAACTAGTATAACCTCGAAAATAGAGACATTTATTTATTAATGTAGACAAAAAATATATCCATTATTATTTAAGTCTAGTCAACATTTTATCTACCCGCATAAAACGAACTTTTAAATGAATTAATATGGCAGTTGCTTTTGTATGTAGGTGCATAATATATACATATATCCTCACGGAATATATGTAGGTGTGTGAATTGTTTGTATCATGGTACCTACGTGACATGCTTACTGTCCAAAGTATATGTGTGCCCCAAATATTAATGTTGCTACGCGGAAAATAAATCGGAAGTAGCTGATGTTGATGTATTGCTTTGATAAGAGTTTTGACGTTTACGATAGTAAACAATATTATATTCTATCGAAGAATAATTGTGATACGTTTGTATCATATCCCAAGTGCACACCAAACAGTGGATCACCACCGTTCAAATGTAAATCCAGCTCGATTCTGTCTTTCTAATGCCCTATACCAGTGGTGGGCAAACTTTTTTAATGGCGGGCCACAAAGTTTAAGAAATTCTAAAGGAGGGCCAGGATCATAGAAAAAGTGCATTTTGTGTTAAAGCTTTTAATCAGCCAGATCATTATTACGCATCACATGAACTACGCGGCTAGTTTAGCTTCACCTATAGGTTATGCATCTATTATTCTACTACTTTTTTTTCTTCTCGATCGCCTCAATGGATCCTCGGCGGGCCGGATTAAATACTTTCGCGGGCCGGAGTTGGCCCGCGGGCCGTACTTTGGCCATCACTGCCCTATACCTTATTTATGTCATGGTGTCGTTTGTAAATTCATGGTGGTTTACTCGTACCTGAAAGCAATAGTATTTGTACATATGTGTTCCAGTCTGAAGAGTGAAGTAAATAAATACGTTTTAGAAGTAGTATAATTGCGTTATATGAGCCTTTACCATTTAGAAGTCGACATGAATACGTACGGGCAGTAGTGACCATTTACACAGTTGAATTGGCATGCCTGTTTGTTGCTTCAAACGATTCAAAAGTATATAAAAGTTGTTCTATTTTATTTATTATTATTTTACTATTTGAATATATATTATATATATTTCATTATTAATCCCTAGACCACTAACCTGGCGTTTACGCCAGCTTTCCATTGTTTTCGTATTGTCTCATTTTTATGGGTAATCGACATATTAATATAGATTTCCTTTTCAAAACCCAACAAAAAACAAATCAATTCATCATTTTAAATACTCACAATTATGTTCAATGATGTGCTTAAAACTCTACTGTGATGGTTTATTAAAATCCTTTAGTTAGGTTTTTTTTTCTTTTAAAAATTATCACAAAGTAATTCCTTAATGTCATGTTGGGAAAAAATAGTTAAAATTGTATGCACCGCTTGTAACAATGATATGTATGAGGAACGGTGATTTGAAAGTAAAAGGTTATAAATTTTATGCGATTTAATTGTACGGTGTCATACACTGTTTTTAATTTTGTATAAATAAATGGTGAATGTTAAGATGACAGCTGATTCACATTCTCTTGAATCACATCTAATTTATAAAAAATGATAGAATGTTGTAAATAAATGTAATGAATATTTATTATTTATTTATTTATTTGGGAAACACTCAGTTAATAACATACACATATGGAATTGCATAACAATATTACATAAACCAGTCAAGTTTCCACTAAAATTATAATTAACGAAAGTAAATATAATAACACTAATACCTCCATCATTACAAGCTATAATATTATGGCAAACACTATAAATTTAAAACTATTTTCAGCAATTTTTTAAAGGAACTGATGGGACATGCAAATATATCAATTTTACTAAAAACCTTATTATATATCGCACGAACGAAATAAACATGTGTTCTTCATTATAATATTCGAGTGAAGCCATAGTTTGATTATATGCTAGTAGCTGATATAGTAGCTGATTAGAATGACAAAATTTTTCTGTTAATGTCCAGATATTTATAGAACAGTGCACACATCATATTTGTACTGTAATTACTATATAAAACTATAAACCAAAGTTACTGTTAGTCGAGCATATCACATATGTATACGTGACAATCCAAGGGACATGGTAAGTGAAGGAGAAATCTATGTAAGAAACTTGTTTGGTACTAGCTATTATAATTTTGTGTCGAGAATTATCATCATCTCCCTACCCTTTACATGTTTTTATTTGGGGTCGGCGCAACATGTCTTATTCTTCCGTTCCTCTCTATTTGCAGTAATCTCCGCTTTCACTCTCTTCCTAAGCATGTCATCTTTCACACAATTCATCCATCTTTTCTTTGGTCTTCCTCTTCCCAAATAACCGTCCACATTCATATCCAATACCTTTCTTACAACATCCTCTTTCTCCCTGCGCATCACATGCCCATACCAGGACACACGACCGCCTCTTAACTTTTCTGTTATTGGCGCCACTTTCAAACTTCCTCTAATGTACTCATTCCTATTCCTGTCCATTCTTGTTGCTCCTCGTGTCAAGAATTACAGTAAGATAAAAATAACTATCCTCTTTTTATATTTAATATAAAAATTCACACGGCGATACAAAGAATAAACAATGCACAGCACAGCAATGTAATATAACTATTTTAAATTACAAATAAGACATAAGTGACGGGTTATTTAAATTATAGAAGACGGATGTTCCGTTTGTGAACTCGGTAGTCTTACTTTGCCAAGAATTATTTCCTCTTTAGAATCCATAAAAGCTCTATTTGTTTTATTTAAATACTAAACAAGGTGATCATATGTAGTTGATATACTTCGGGAAACAATAATAATGCGCATAAGTCTCTTTGAATGGTTTTGGTTTCTTAATTTTTTTGTAATGGAAAAAATCGCGTGCTAAGTTCAAAAAGAGTGTATCACAGCTGTTGGATAGGGGTTTATACCAAAATGGGTATAACATTTTGACCGTTCATCTTAAAGCCGTTGTGATAACTTAAAGATCTTTTAAAAATGCGATTGATGATTTTAAAAAAATGCTAACTTTTTATTTGATACGCAAAATTGGAATTACTTAATTGACATACAAACATACGTATAAATTAAACATACTTTTAAGATATTGGCTGAATTGAAAAGTGTGTTCGAATATTTATCAATAAAATTTAAATTAAATAGATACACGAAATATCAGACTACGTTAATATAGGATTCGTAAAAACTCATTCACAGACAAAATGATCTTTTATTCTGTTTTTAGTATCGTTTGGTTGTAGAGTGCTCACGTTGAATATGAACCGAATGGTTTATATTTTAATTTTCTATAAGGCTATATATTTCTCATTTTACTAGCACCCTGGTTACTGTGCATTCATGTTTATACATTCACAAAATAATAGAATTTTATAATTCATATCCGCAGTGCGTAATACTATCTGTACTTAATATTATTAACAGTATCGTTTATCAATTCAACTAATTAAACGTTCTTACTGTTTAATTTCCTGTTTAATTATATTGGGAAATTGTCATTTATAAGGATAAAGTGTCCGGTGTTATTTTAGGTAACTGTGTCGGTCTGCGTTGCATATATTCTTCACTGCGTTTTAAATTTTTTTTATACGGAACCGTAAATATTTTCCTAAAAAAAAAAAACACTTAGTACTAAGAAACGGATCTTATTAAAATTTTTATGACCCCGTGATTTTGCAAAAATTAAATTAGAGTTTTTGGCATAGTTATTTGGTTGGTAAATATATATGAATGTTTATACGAATATACATTATATATAGTATAATGAATATATATATATAGTAAAAAAAATTGACCTTACAAACAGACACTTCAATTTTATTTATTAGTATAGATTAGTTATTTATATTTGCCTATGCGAGCGAAAAGTCAAGGCATCTGATTAAAATAACTGTAGTCATAGGTTTCCTGTGGGGTCAAATAAATTTACATGCGCTTTATTTTGTTTAGGATTTGGTAAGTTTGTTACTGCAAGATGGATATTTTTTTTTACGACAACGGTCTGTACTTGTGTAACATTTATAAGTTTTTGGAAATCTTCTGTTTAGTTTGTTTTTTTTTTTTAAAGCCATAATAATATATTTGAATTTTGTGAGATTATTATATACTACAATTTTAACATTTCGTGTATTTATCGACTGTTATATTAAATCATTTTTACATATACGTGATGTGTAATAATATACGGTTTATTATGGCAGTCGTTGCGCTCGCACGTGTTCGTGGCAAGGTCGTGACTATTTCTGTAGTCAAAATCAAAATCAAAATGTTTATTTATACATACTCAATGAATATTCTTAGGATCGGGTCGTTTCATATACAGTTGTATGCAAAAGTTTCCGGCCAAACAAAATTTTGCGATTAAGTTAAGGTAAAGGATGCGAAGTGGAAACACAAATATATCATCACAAAGTATCTTTATTATAGAACCAAAATGTATATCTAAATATTTTCAAGTAACAGTTAATACAAATTTACAACAAAAATAAAAAATTTCACTATTTCATAAGTGTCCGGCCAAATTTCAAGAAGCTACAATTCACTCTGTTTCGTTTATGTTATCGGTTACAAAGGTATGTAAACATCGAGAACAATATTTCTTTCATATCCTACCTTTATTATTAATTGGTTAAAATGCCTAAACGCACGTCTTTAGACATACGCGAAGTAGTAATTAAGTTACATAATGAAGGGAACGTTTCACGTGTAATAGTCAATCTTTTGTCATTAGGAAAATCCACTGTTAACGATATTATAAATAAGTGGAAGACTACAGGTGATCTAAAAGATAATCCTTGTTCTGGAAGGCCCAGAAAAACAACGAATCGTGTCGATAAGATTATTAAAAGAAAGGCTGTCGTAGACGTAAAAAAGTATGCTGCGATCATCGCACGTGAATTACGTGAGGAAAATTTAGCTGACATTAGTCAGAGTACTGTTTCACGTAGATTAAATAAAGTGGGACTTTTTGGACGCGTTGGAACTAAAAAAACCACTAATTAGTATAAAAAATAAGAAGGCCAGATTGGAATTTGCAAAAGCACACCAGTACTGGACTACTGAAAAATGGAAAAAAGTGCTATTTTCAGATGTTCGTCGACCTAAAGGTACTAGAAATATCTTATCATATCTTCTCCCATCATTTTCAAACAAATTAATTTTAGTTTCGTCTGAAAATAGCACTTTTTTCCATTTTTCAGTAGTCCAGTACTGGTGTGCTTTTGCAAATTCCAATCTGGCCTTCTTATTTTTTATACTAATTAGTGGTTTTTTAGTTCCAACGCGTCCAAAAAGTCCCACTTTATTTAATCTACGTGAAACAGTACTCTGACTAATGTCAGCTAAATTTTCCTCACGTAATTCACGTGCGATGATCGCAGCATACTTTTTTAAGTCTACGACAGCCTTTCTTTTAATAATCTTATCGACACGATTCGTTGTTTTTCTGGGCCTTCCAGAACAAGTTTTATCTTTTAGATCACCTGTAGTATTCCACTTATTTATAATATCGTTAACAGTGGATTTTCCTAATGACAAAAGATTGACTATTACACGTGAAACGTTCCCTTCATTATGTAACTTAATTACTACTTCGCGTATGTCTAAAGACGTGCGTTTAGGCATTTTAACCAATTAATAATAAAGGTAGGATATGAAAGAAATATTGTTCTCGATGTTTACATACCTTTGTAACCGATAACATAAACGAAACAGAGTGAATTGTAGCTTCTTGGAATTTGGCCGGACACTTATGAAATAGTGAAATTTTTTATTTTTGTTGTAAATTTGTATTAACTGTTACTTGAAAATATTTAGATATACATTTTGGTTCTATAATAAAGATACTTTGTGATGATATATTTGTGTTTCCACTTCGCATCCTTTACCTTAACTTAATCGCAAAATTTTGTTTGGCCGGAAACTTTTGCATACAACTGTATTACTCGATGTTGAATTTTGTCATGTTACATCGGTTTCGACACAGATTTTTGCCGCCTTATTTTTACAGTTTCCATTTTCTGTATAACAGCGAGATTATTTATTCACGAAAATAGTAGGGAAACATTTTTTGAATGAATAAAATACCGTGATAATTCAAACATGATAAATAAACGTTTGATCTCATTAATTTTTATCAACTCATTATAACAAAGTTGTAAGTACAAAAATATTGTTGTTTTATTTTTTATTTGTGTTACACCTGCGCGCGTATAGAAAATCAAAATTCAATCAAAGGAACGGCACGTGAAAAAGAAATTGACGCGCCATTTTTCACAAATGCATCTAAACATATAAGATAAGTTTGGTGGTAACTTTATCTTAATGTATACTATTATTATGAGTATTGTTAATATTATGATGAAAGCATTATTTTGTTAAATTTTGATAATTTCAGGCAAAATTATCTAGAGAGAAGTTAGTGTTGTTTGCACTCATGCACCATATTTTTTATTCGATTATTAAATCCAAATTTTAAAAATCATTCTGAACAATCTCTTTCGTAGAGAAATATTTGAGTTTAAATTTTTGTGACTTTTCCATTATCTGTTTAAACATTTATTTACAAATAGTAGGTATACATTGCTAATAGTAGTTATACATTGTAGAATACATTATGAAGATTATTTAGTGAAAATTTAGGTAGGTTTCTAGGCCACCGTTAATTCTTAATATTGTGAATTTTAGTATAAAAAAGTGTATCAATTCAATTTAACGAATTATCTATTTAAACGTTAAAAGAATAGTCACTTGTAATAAAATGACTATAAAATAAATTATTTGATAGTATTAATATTTAACCCTTTGAGCACTAACCTGGCGTTTACGCCAGCTTTCCATTGTTATTTAATTGTCTTCCTATTGTCTAATTCTTTGGGTAATCGACATGTTAAATGGGATTACTTTTTTGGCGTGTTTGCGGTTTTAAAAGGAAAGACTTTTTTACATTTTTTAAATTTCAAATACCTGATATGTGTAAGAGGGGTTTTACCTATAATGATATTTAACACGTTCAAACGATTAAAATGTGTAGTTAATTTTCCAACTTCCCCTTCACAAATTCTTTATAGATGAGACTCATTGATGTATATAATATTCTCTGTATTGGAAAAAATACTTTTGCGTCAGTCTCGTAGGTTTAGTGCGTAATGATTAGTTATAAATGTAATCGTTTACTAATGACAGTTAATAAAAACAAATTCTTGCAATGGTGGTGATACGAAGTTTTATTAATAGTAGAGTGATGATAAATATCTTTTACTGTAATTAATGTTGTGCCCTAAAGCGCTGTGGGTTAAAAAATACCTTTAATGTTTAAAAATTTAAAGAGAAAAGCTGTTTTTGTTAAAAAAAAATTCCGTGTAAAATATAACAATAATGCTCGTGACTATGAAATATGAGTTGAAATGTTTGACAACACCGAATATTATTTCTTTTTTTTTTAAACTGACGATACGCTGTTGATCAGAATGACCTTGACAGCTTCACTTAGGGGCTCAGCCTAAAAATGGTAGCCAACGCAAGGGCACAAAAGTGGTACAAAATTCCGCTTGAGCTGCTACCCGTGAGAAAAATCTGCTGAATTTGCCCCGCGCTAATCGAACGGTCAGTAAAACTGTAAAGTAAAAAAGGCCCCTCAGAGAACCTATGCAACTATCTCTTTTTATGTTGTATAATTTAAAGATCGTATGGTGTAATTTTTTTCGGTATTTGAATTGACCATACGTCGTGAATAAGCTTTTGTCTGCTCTTTAAAAAAGAAACTTTCGCATTTAGAGTCATTAATTATATAATAAGTATATTATGCAACATTTATAAATTGATTGATTGATTTAACCGAAAGAGTCCACTACTGGGCGTAGTTTCTCCCCAAAAAGAGGGGAATGGCCATAATCGCCACGCTTGGAAGACTCTGGTTTATCCCTTAGCCGCCTTTTATGACATCCACGGGAAGATATAGGGTGGCATCACACAACATTTATAATTACGGTAATTAATTTTCGATGTGTTTGTTATGAATTGTTGACTAGTTAAAGGTTAAAGTTATTCTTTCGTCACTCTAGTGTCAACGAACCAGTTACATATACGTCATTCGGTAAAAACGTTTCATTAATATTGATGTCACGGATGATCCCCTGTGCCCTGTTGGACAAAGCTTATATTATCGAACAAAGCACACTGTTTATTATGCGACACAGTAAATATTTACATGATCTCAACTTGATTATTCTTAATTGGATCATCTTGTTTTTTGTTTAAATTTTATGAATATGTATGTAGCTTATAGCGAAAAATAACCACGGGATAACAATATGTATGTAGTCCTTGATACAGTTAAATTTACATTCCAAATTCTTTTGTAATGATATCATGTAGTTTTTATTTCATTTTTTTTTTGTACTGTATGGGTTTGGATCACAATTTTAGTTAAGCGATGATATAGTCCAAGTGATGCTACCCGAATACATAGGTGTTTGTGGCAAACTTACAATTTCAAGAGAGTTATTTAGTAGCCAGACGGGTTATTTAAAACGCGGTTATCACCATGTTAAGGTTTCGTTATTAATAGGATCGAAACCTACGCCCTATGCGTTATCCAGATACACTACCTCTAAGTTATCATTTCTTCAACTAAGGTACATTAATATTATTTTCACTTTTAGATTTACCAAATTTTGATTGTGTTATTCAAGTTACTACCTCCGTTTCTGAATATCGTTATGTTTGATATAAATGTTATCTAATTTATTTTGTTTATTTACATGTTAGTTTAACTTATTTTGCTGAGCATTAAGATGAGCTGAAAATATTTTTCAGAATTTCAAACACTTGCCCGAAAACTGCATTGAACAATATTTTATTCAATTTGTAATACTTCAAGTTATACGGAGTAACTTCAAAATCGGTCAAGCCGTTCCGGAGACTACTCAGAAAAATCACACAAACAACAATTTTAAAAGTTGTATTTTTGGTATATGTGTCGTATTCATATGTATTTAACATTACAAACAGACATTTCAATTTTATTTATTAGGTAATATAGATTAATTGCATAATTGAATAACAATTATTATTGAAATGAAAAATAAAGCTTGATGAATAGTGGGCGAGATGCATTAAAGAAAACCAAATAAGGTCCGTTGCACAATTACGTGATTCATTAACAGCGTCGTGTCCTTCAAAGTTATGAATAACTCGTTAAAAACATTTCACGGTTCACCTGGTATTACCGAGGTTTTGTTATTCACTGTAGATTTAACATGCAAATGATGGATTACGTTATGTGGAAAATCCACTGCTATCTCAATGTATTAACAATAACAATGTAAAAAAAAACAGCCATCGTCCTTGTCAAACTAGTGATTTATTCTTGTTACCACAGAAGACACATATTCCAGGAGTTATAATATATATCATCGATTGAGTTTAATATCCCATTCTTTGTATGTATTGTGCAAGTGTATAACTTCCTAGAAATGATTAGTTCTATTGGTTATTGTTCACTTTTAAATATCCGGGTTGATATTATGTAATATTTTTAAGGTAGCGATTCTAATAAATTTAAGTAAAAACCGAAAGGTTGGTTAAAATTTAAAGGATAAGACTAAAGTAAGTAGCCGTGTGGTGCCGGCTGAGAATAATACCGCCCCATAACGTTCCCGTGGGTGTCATAAAAGACGGCTAAGGTATAAACCAGGATCCTCTTGAGTAACACAAACACCTGACTGGGATCGCCAAGCGTGGCGATTTTGGCATTGCCCCTCTCATTGGAGGAGACCTATGACCAGCAGTGGACGTCTATTGGTTGAATGGATGGATGGTTAGAAAGTCATTAGTTATTTTTACACTGTTTGTAGTGACAAATATTTTTAATTTTATATTAAGTAATGATGTGACTTAAAATGGGTAACATACTAAACCTTGAAACTAACCTGCACCTGTAAGTATTTGAAGATAGTAGTTATCTAGGCAGGCATTAGAAAATAGCCCAATTTTTTTTGCCGAAATTTTTAGTTCATTTTAGAACAGAATTCGAAGTTTGATCGAACTCGTATTCTACTACAATGTGACCAATGAACCATGCATTAGTGATGTATTTTGTTATGAGATTTAATTTGTTTTTAATTCCACATAAGTACATTTATCAAAGTATCCCCAGATTTCATTATCTCATCACGTAATTGTAAATGTAAATGTTGTTTGTTACATTTTAATGAATTTTCATATGTTGACGTTTGATGTTATTCGAAAATGGATTTTCCGTTTAGATCATTACCGGACGTCAGACTTTGATTGCATATTATTTATTAATTTTCACCGCTACACGTGGTGGTTCCCCATTTATGGTCAATACGAGTCGTCGCTTCGTCAACAATCAGTTATGCGTTTGATCATCAATATTATCGGGAATTATTAAAATAATTAATTAACCGATTGTGACTATATGTAGCTATGATACAAAATGTTTTTTAATCAACGTTGTACAAAAATATAACGATTATTAAAAACGAATATTTTACTTTAAATTGTTTTTTTTTTAACATTAAGTAAGTTCACTGACTCTCTCTTACTAGAATCGTGTATTAATTATGGATATTCATGGTATTTTTATGACGGCGATTACAAAAAAAAATTTTTTACCGATCGTGTGTCAGAGACACGTATAGAAGTACAAAGTACAAGACAAGTACAGGACAAGTATAGAAATGTATGCTTACGAGTATTAATCGTTTTTTTTTTTTTCGAGTTTACTAAATTATGTTGACTGGATGGGCCTTGATTGCTTTATTGAACTTTTACCACTTAGGGCGCTCAACCAGAAGAGTGATAGCTAGCGCAAGGGGGTTCTGAGGTGTGTTGTATTGGTGCAAAATTACCCGAGCGTTCCTGGCGGCGTCAACGGCGGTTTAGGGAAATAATTATTTAGTAACTATTATATAAACTATTTTGTGGTGTTTCTGTCGTTACATAATATACCTACTTTACACTCGGTTTAATAAAGTTCTTTGAAAATTACGTATTTACTTCATAGTGTTCCTTATATGCATACGCTTTATTCATTATTTTACTATAGTTACGGTCTGTTCTAAAATTAGTCACCGATGGTAATCCATGAGACTAACATAAATGATTTTACACGAAAATCAATGAGTCATTTTTCGTTTACTACTTCAATGTTTAACTTGTCTGGGTTGGCAGTTTTGTCATCGTTCTGGCATGCCGTGACGTTTACTGAATTCTATACGGATTTTATGATGCCATAATGTGGTTTATAAAGGTTGTCATTAATTGAATTTGAGTTTTGGATTTCGTCACGGCTTACGATGTGTTATGTCAAACATATTGTTGTGGATAGTCAGTCCTTTATGAATTTTATCTAATTTGTGTTTTTTTTTTATTATTGGACTTTGTTATCTGTTCATTTTGTTTGTAAATATTACAGTTTAAGTTTAGTTTAGTTTAATGTTAGTAAATATATATAAAAAATGGTATTGATCACTGTTTATTGTTTATAATAAAGTGATAGTACTTTAGATAAAATATATTATCAGATAGCATTAAAAAAGTAAACTGAAATCGTTTTATGGTGATACTTTGAATACTGTCATTACCAGAAGTACCGGTTCAGTTCAAAGTTTAACCGTATGCTATAGCTACGTCACACCTACGCCACGGATTATTGCGCGTTTGCATGATGAGGTCTTATCAATGCGCGGCACGCGCGTCGCGCCTACGCACCCCACGTAGCATCAACTAACGCTAAAAGCTATCAGTTTTGGAATCAACAGAACTCTAAATTGACATGCTTTTTATCTTTTCCCAATTTCATTGCAACTTTTATGACTTGGTTGACTGACATGAGATTTATTATATGCTTACTTAGTTTAGTTTTTGATCATATTGTCACTTGATGTTAAGGACGGTGTAGCTGAGACTTGGTTATGAGATGAGAGCAGATGTTTAGCGAAAGATGTTAAACAATGTTTTCGCTATACTACTGGTATCACAGATGTTCTTCAGGTGGGGCCTTGCTCACCTGTCAAACTTCCGATCGCATGGGAGCCTTACTATATAAGACTGTAGAACCGCCACACGGTCGCTTGAGTTCTATCATTTAAAGCGTATAATACCATCAAAAACAAAACTTGTAAAAAAAAAAAGTCTCGAAACTCAATTCTTCTACCGTAAAAAGTTGTGAGATCCATGTAATACCAAGTCAGTTACTTTATTAAGTCCCTACTTAACTGGCTTTCTATCTTAAGTTATTGCCTAAATAGCTAACCTAACATCTTATAGTGACCATATCAATATTAAAAATCTTTTATATATTAAATAAAATAGATTGACTTGGCCATCGCATGAAAACACAATGTATCTTACAAGTAATACATATTATATTAAATAAGATTGTTTAATGCGATTGCCAAGTCAATCTATTCTAAATTTGAAGTTTCTATTTCTGCTAGAAGTGCCTTAGAGTTTTGATGATCCGGTCAGTCAATCAGTGAGTGACAAAAGTTAGAAATTTTGACTAGTTATAATAATTAAGCCACTGGTTTAAATTGAATGAAATTTGAAACGTACCGTGTTTATACAATGCTTGCTTGGTTACCGAATTCAGGCTTCTAGAATTATCCACAACGAAGTTATAGGGGGTTGAAAATGGCCTGAACTGCTTCGAGAAAAGGATGGTACGGGCGTGCCGTTTTTTTTGCTTTTACTCGACTTGGCGGGAGAACTGCCGTACCCCCTGATTCCAATTCTGGTATTCCAATGTAATGTGTATACGTGTGTATACATTTAATACACAGTGCAAGTCTTTAATAATCATTATCGTGTTGGATCATTTATGGAGATCTTCCAAGTAAATGAATAGACACCCATACAAGTCTGTTTGTATGTATTTTATAGCCAGTGTTATGTATCTTTTTTTTTATTTGACTAACGTCTGGGTCCATGCCAGCTGTTTTATTCAGGCTTTGTGACGAGCGCTTAGGGCACTTAGTCGGAAAATGGTAACTAACACATAGGTACCACAATGACACGAGCTTCCCCTCGGAGTACAGGTATACATAAACATTCCACGGGATTCCTATTCTCATTCGACCTATTCGTTGAGCATCACAAAAAAACGGAAAAGGTCTCTTACAAGAATCTTTGTACGTTGCGTTTAGTGTGCAAGTGTCCGAGGTGCAGTGTGTTGGTAATGCATGTATTTATACTGTATCACGTTGGCAACGAGTGCAGGAGAGAGACGGAGAGAAATATTACTGTGGTACTACATTTTAACATAATGTTGTAGGATCTCTCAGCGCCTAGCTCTTAGCCTTCCGACGCTTGTTGCGCGTGTTGCTCATTGGCGTGCGCTGTTTCGGTCACGTTCGGGAACCGGGTGGGTTTTTCTCAGTAATGTTTACGCGGTAGTTGTCAATTTAATACGACGTGTGACTTGATATCTATTTAGGGTTGCCGGATACTTGTTAAGTTAAAGTTGACTATTGACTATGGAAAACTAGTGTAAGGCTTTTCATACAGGGTCCTGCTGGTCATTGTTACCTACTTCGTTATATGTGCGAATTCAATACAATATAAAAACCGTGTATATTTTAAACACAAGTGATGTAGTTTTGCGAATATTTGGAACAACGAGATAGCTACGTTTATAGTGAGGGATAAAGGTTAAGTTAGACATGGCGCGTTAGACTAATTTATAATTTTCTTAATCCAAAGTACATAAACAGATTAAATTACCATTTGATCTTATTTTTATACCATACGACCTTCGCTTTGCATGTAACTTAAAGATTAAAGTAACACGATGGTGCTATGTAGAGCTATCTCTATTATTCACACTTATTTACTACATAACCTCAAGTAAAATAGTGAATTTACCGGATATCATTTTTTAATGAATTTGATCTATAAATTAACCTAATAAAATAAAACATAAATGTTTATAGTAATTATATAAATCGTTTCAGTTGCTCTCCTACTATAAACTAGCGAATATATGTCTGCCTTTTATAAAAATCTAAGAAAGTTTTTTTATAGATGACATATAAATATGTGTAGTATGACGTATAAGAATATACGGCTTTTATTAATAGTCAAGTACTTTGCGTATATTGTGATTCATAGGGTTTAAAATATCTGCTCTCTTCGTCATGTTTACAAAATTACTTTTGTCGCACAGTGAAGTTGTAGAACCGATTTCCTGTCAGCGTGTTCCCTCCTTCTTGTGATATTGGCCCCTTCAAAGGAGGGGTGAAGAGGTACTTAAGCAGGCCAGCATGAGAGCGGTGACTGGCAATGAATTCTGTTCAGTGTCAGTCGCCGCTGATTTGAATTGCACTGAACTTAACATCAAGTCCAGTCAAGTCACTTTGCTGCGCAACATAAAAAAAAATCTAGTTGACGTTATTGTAATTGAATCGATGGTGGGTCAGCGGTAGTGTGGTCGGATTCCTCGTCGATATACGTAGATTCAAATTGATAAAACCGTAGAATGGTAACAAGGTCTAATGTAACTTTCTTTTTCTCAAATTGTTGGCCTCCTTAATTGTTTTTAACCACGTTAATAATCTACTAAGATTTTCAGTTTTTTTATTTGTATAATAGGTATGAAATAACTGTTACATTGTAAGTATTACAGTGTGGTTAATTGGTAGAGATTAAATTATATCGTAATCGTATACCGCTTCGATGGTTTGAGATTTCGATGAAAGAAAACATCGCCATTAAACCATAGCATGGAGGTTAGTATTTGGCTAGATGCAACCATCAAGTTTAAAATCTATCGTTAATCACTTGTAGGTATGCTCCGACATCATGACTTGAGAGCCATTACTCCCAGATTTAGCGTGTTAACCAACTTAGATCACATTGTGACTTAACATCAGGTGAGTTTGTGATGTATTTGGGGGACTCTGATCCCACAAATACAATAGATAAGGGTAGTGCGTAAATGCATTTCCCCCCGTCAAAAAAAAAAAAAGGTGAGTTTGTGAACGAAGAACTAAACTTGTACAGTATAATAAAAAAAAAGTTATCGTTGTGGGCGAGAAAGCCTTAAGATTAATAAGATAAGTGCAAACTGAAATGATGCTATTAAAAGCATCATTTTTTTTTTATTTTATAGCACACTCGCAAACTTCATGCTTAGCGTGTTAATTATCTTTAATATGACATGTATGAATGATATGAGAATTTCATACACTGTTATTTGTGGTAACATACATTTATCATGTACTCGCAACTCCATCCGCATGAACTTTCCTGTTTATAAAACTCCGATTTAAATAAAATTACAATAAACCAAACGTACTGTTAATTCATTTTATTACAAAACCTAAATACTTTAGGTATCAATAATTTAAAAAAATCATGTAAATTTGTTCACTGATTCTAAAGCCCTTCAAATAAACTTAATGTAGCTACTTTTTTATTTGCACTTTTATTATCTGGTTTTAACTATCGACTTTCATCAAAAGGATTTTACGTTTTTTTAAAAATACTCTTTTAAATATGACAACGTTAAAGTAGGTAGCCCTGCCCGTTGACGGATGTCAATTGATTCACGCTGTTGTTAATAGCGATTACACCTACTGATGAATCAATGTTATGTTTGAATTTACCCGCGGACACGCTCCCCGTATGACAATCGCGTAGTTAATTTTGGATATGAAATGTCTTATTCTCATTGTAATTACTTATGACTAAACCCTTAACAATACGCGTCAGATATTTCATGATGGTAGACCATTTCCTAATAATGCCCGCTACAACCTTCAAGTTTGAAAATGCCAAATACCAATGGGCGTCTTCTTGAAGCGTTAATTTAGAACCAATACCTCCACGATTAGTGTATTTACCATCTTGGACCATATCATCACTTAACATCAGGTGAGATTGTTGTCAAAGCACTCGAGTCTATATAGTGTAAAAAAGAGATTATCTTTAATTATATAAAAATATGTATAGAATTCACAAGTGTAATTTGTTAAGTATGAAGTTACATTAGCATTTAAAATGCGGTTGCTGATGGAATTACTTCAAGTCTAGACTTTAAATATCGAGGTTTCGATCTCAAACCTGTTTCGATGGTACTTACTTATGAAGCATAATTAAAAATGGCATTGAATCGACTACGTAATATAAACAGAAGCAGCTTCTGGAATACCATTATCTAATTAGAAGTGTTATTTTATTAAAACACTATTAAATTGGAATTAAAGTTGTTTTCTTTTGCTATTTAATGATCTTGTATTTCGTTATCTTTTCATTAGCACACCTAGTTTAGCTTATATCATAGAATTCGATATGAATTTAGATTGATTGGTGTATGTACGTGAATCCACCGTTGCCTCTTAGATATCCTGTAGACGACGTGGTGGTAGAAGTTCTTTCACTGTCTTTATTTCACTGATAATAGTGCCTTTTATAAGATTCGACCTTTTGCAGCAATTAATATTATATAAGAATTAAATTACTTCGAATGTGAACGTTAATTAAAATGAGGATATTTATTTTATCTTAATTATTTAACGTAATATATATTCTCTCGGCATACAAGCTTCAATACTGAGAAACATCATAATGAGACGTATCAGTCATGCTTACATGACATAACAATATATTAAATTGTTTTTAACAGCATTAAAATTATTTTAGAAGAATCGGATGTTGTATTTTATAAATTCGATAATACAAGAGTTGGTTATGTTTTAATTATACATACGGAATTGTAGTGCCTTATGAGAAGGTGAAGCCTTGTTTTGCTTAAAATCTTAATTGGAACGGTGATTAATTAATATGCCTGATTGATTGTATATGTTACTATTATTATTATAACAATAATTGAATATGTTATTTAATTAATCAAAACACCAATATATTGTATGGATACTTAAATTTTATTGTTTTTTTTTACACGGTATAGGCTTAGTGCTTTGTACAATATCACCTGATGTTAAGTGACGATGGGGTCCAGGATGATAAACACACTAAGCCTAGAGGTATTGTTTTTTACGTGATGCTACCGGAACACACATATTTGGTATTTGGCGACAGGTTTGCAAACTTGATGGTGGTAGCTACCTAGGCGGGCATCATTAGAAAATGCCCTACCACGATGCAAAGTTATTGCTATAACTTATTAAAGCTATTGCTATAATTTTTGTAAGGTATGTGACCTTCCCATCATACATAATACTTAAATAAAGAATTAAAAAATATTTTTTTTAAATTATCAATAATAATTATGACCAAATTTCGACCATCAGACAAACACTAGTATTTATTTACTATAGATTTTCGGTAAGTAAATTAATTTCTTATTACATACTTTATTTATATATAATGCGTGTATAGGATTATACTTTAATATAAATGCTCAAACTATTTTCGATTTAAGGGTCCGGTTGTATACATACCTACGAAATATGAGTTATTCGTGTCACGCGGTAAACAATGTAAGAATGCAAAGTAGGATACGATGTTTTTATTTTAATACCTTAGTCACTCAGAGGTGGATGTAGTAATATATACTATGCTATTGTTGTTTGTAGTTAGCCTTGAAGTAGAAAGTAATGCAAATAAATATATGCATCATGCATATACGAAGTTTAAACGGACTGTGGTTATAACTACCTACTCGCATAGTTTTATTCCAGAACGACCCAACTTTATCGATAAGTTATTTACACAGCTCGCAATCACAGTTAGAGTTTGCTCCACGTTTTCACGGAAACTAATCTCGGTTTGTTGTTTTATTAGTGTGTATAGTTTTGGTTGGACATTACAATGTAGATGAATTTCTAACAAAAACATAATGCGTTTCTTTTGACACATACGCGTGTCTTTATATCACAGTTCACAGTTTCTCAACCCTATTTTACTTACCACCTAGTTTATTACGTGTTATTATTTTGTGATATTACGATGCGACGTTCATCTGAAATTATGTGGAAAATATCAAGAAGTTGAGAATAAGTTCATACATCTACTTTCTTGTAAATACGGCTATGATTTGATGCAGAAGTAACGGGGAATAACGCTTACTTCTTACAAGTTTGTCCCGGTATTCATTTGTATATATTAAAATCAATGTTTAATGGATTCTCTCATTCGAATATGATACTAGGTAGGTATATTTGGATCTCGAAGTCGATCAATATAACGTTGGTTGGGTTTTTTATCTGAGAAAAGTAAAAGGATAAAAGGTGATTTGATTCAGTTGGGTTAGACAGATTCGAGAGGTTTCTTTAGGTTTTTAGTTTAGTGCAATACACAAGGCCTTTTCTACGGATATCATAAACATAACTATCAACTCACATATACATGTTACCAACGAACAGCCAGTACATACACAAGTTATGGGTTAATTGGTAAATGATAAAATGCTTTTTTTTTGCAATATAACTTAAAATTAGTAACATTATTAATGTTAGGTTATAGTACATAATTAGAAATAAAATCGTAATTCTACTTTCGATTATATCGTCACTTAAGATCATAAACGAAAATATCGATTTTAACTATAAGCCGGTATTTATGTTATTCAGACAACAATGCGAGCTAAAAGTGGATGCGAAATAAATCTAAGAACATTAGATTCGTACGATCTCATTTTAACTAATAGACGTATATCTAGATATATTATATGCCAGATTCTAAATATTAGGTGTTAAGCTTTTTAAATACTCTACCCTACTGTAATAATTTCATTTATATTTCTTTTAGTTAGATTAAATCGAATTTCTCTCTGTGATCCAGATATGAAACGATGTAAACAAAGATTGTTATTGTACTAAATATAAATTTTTACGTGAGACTTATTTATGCTAATGCTATCCATTACTTTTCAATAAACGAAAGTACTTGCATATCTCATAACGTTATACATACATTATGGTCTTGTTTATCGCAAAGCTTGTTATAAGGTTCCGGTCACGCGGAACGAGTCGTATTTGTGGTATGGATTATCTGGCATAGCTGTTGTATCGGGATTAACTAGACCGTTGACCAGTGTACAGTTAGAACGTTCATTCGTTTATCTCGTCTTAGAAATTTAAGGTCATTTTTACATGGCGATTATATCAACGTTGTAAATTGTTCAATCGACCAACTTTTCTGGAGACTACTGTTTCAATATAAGTAGAGATCGTATAGAAACTTAGTAACTTATTTATAGTTTCTTTTATAGATATTACAAAGTAAAGAGTCTTTTTTTAACTTATAATGCTTACTCACTGTTCTCGAATTTAGTATCTTAGATTCAGAAGAAAAGTAGACTCAGTAACTATATTTTTTTAATAATAATTATAATCGACCTTTTTACATTCCTTGACGAATTGTTAGTAGATGAAATACGTTAAGAAAAAACAATAATGCATGAGTGAATTCAACTAAACGCATACATTAAAACGTGTTCGTGGTTTTAATTTATGGTTAAAGTGATAATTAAAGAACCGTTGAATAATGTGAACACAACTGAATAGGCAAGGTGTATGGTTTGCTTGCTCTTCGAAATAAATGCCTGTAATTACTTATACGAGTAAAACAAAAACCTTATTTTGTTCTCTCTGTTTCCTGTTTTACTTCATTATACATCGATTCGTTGATTACTATTGTATTCAATTTTTGGGCTCTTTAAATATTACGTAAGTATTAATGGAGCATACCTCTTTTTTACTTGGAGAAATGCATTTATACGTTCCCCCTCTCAAACTTAAACGGACAGGGGTATGTGAGACTCGCCCGGCGTGAAGCGCCAGAGATACCCACTAGATCTCTTAAGTTTTTCTCAACGCGCATGGCAGCCAGGGGTGCGGGATCTGTCACTACTATTGTTCCCTTAGCTGCAATCCCCCCCCCCCCCTATATTTACGATATCTAAGAGCTCTGCTGACAAGGGAGGAGGGGATAACGACCCTTTATATGATGTACTGTTCTGTATAAGCTAAATGAGACTGAAGAAATAAATACTACAAATCGATTAACAATGATACATTGTTAGTTAATTTCCGACAATGTTGGTGTATTCGTGTACGATAACAAATGTCACGGCCTACGAATTATCTCTATTACCTAATTGGCGAATTCGCGTAAGTGGATAACAAACTTCTTTGTCAATTGTGTTCTCTGCATATCTGAACGTATTCGAAGTGACCTTCTGACGAGTGACCGCTTTGTCAACTTATGACATATGATTTCGGACCGGAGTTCGGACCCAATGCCAACAGGAAAATAGTTACGTTGTCCTTGAAGACTTTATAATTGGTTATCTTTATTTTTTTGAATTCTATCAGTACAATGATTGTATGGACAATGCTTGTAACAAACGTCCAAAGATTCACAATAATTATTTTTATTTTTAAATGCTGTTTAATCAGATGCATTATACATAAAAAGAACACTTACCTACTTTAATGTTAATTCATCTATACTAATGAATAAAATTCGAAGTGCAATATCAAGATAACAACTTCTTACTAAATACATATGAATGTATACACTTACGAGTATGCTAAAAAACACTATTTTCATAATTTTAATCTGTCTACATGTTCCACCTAATCTTTGGAACGGCTCGAACGATTTTTGACGTGACTTTTTTTGGTAGATAGTTGAAGATAATCCGAGTAACTTAGGCTATTTTTAATTTTCGCAAACAATTAGGGTACCGTACAAACAAATTAAAACTTATGAAATTGTAAATAAAATCCGATTCAATGCAGTTTTACTGCTGGCAGGTGTTTGAGTTTGTGATAAATATCTTTGCTTTCTGTTAGTACCAAAATAAACTTCAAGATAGTTATTAGGTAAAAAAAATTAAAATTGTGAACCAAAAAATACAATTCAGTTGACAGCACCATCTAAACATTATTTTTTTTAATGATTATTTAAAAGCTATATTACTCAGTAGTGAATATATTAAACGCGGGCGGAGCCGCGGGCACAGCTAGTTTAAAATAATCTACTTTTATTTCCTAAGTAGAGATAAGTATGTAACGTTACATTATCTCAGCTTACTCTAGTAGGAACATAATATTCAATAAATGTATTACATTGCTACCTAATTCTGAGTCGGTGAAATAAAAACATGTCTATATGTATTTTTTTTTTAATATTTGAAATTAACCACGATCCGTATTTATAAATTTAGATAGGATACCAGTGATTCACCTTGAGATTTTGTTGGCCCTCCCATAGGTATTGCAATTTGTAAGGGAGCTAATATTAAAATGAATAACGACCGAACTGCATTTGAATACAATGCTCGCTTAAAATGTTGTTTAATATCAATATGCAACTGACACGCAATTTATTTGTTCGTTTTACAAGTAAGGCATCGAAATTATCAATTGAATGTTACATTCTAACTGTTACTCGCGACTTCGTCGGCGTTGTTTATTATCTTACCAATATATTAAAAACAAACATATAGTTTTCTAGATACGGAACGTGTGACTAAAAAATAAATCTCAAAATCATTTGAATAGTAAAATATAGTTTTTCCATGATGCGCGCCTAAGGGTAGACCTCAATAGTTCTATTTACATAAATGTATTTTCATTGCATTGAGCTTTACAATTGGTTTTGTTTTGCGCGCCACAATCCAAAATTTCGTTCCCGATGCTCAGCGAGAACTGTTTTATGTCTGGATTAATAATGATCTCTGTTTTATATTTTGATGTGAAACATGCGCCTTGATATGGTATGGAAAATCGATTTTTATGGCGTTATAGTAAGAAAAATGATACCTAAAAGTTATTGTAATAATTAATAATATGTTTCTCCTAGAAAAATACGTAGTCACCTATTTAGAAAAAAAAATATTGGGTAAAAAAAATGTTTATTGAAATTTCACAATTATTTATTGTCACCTAAATGCAGTACTTTATTGTAAATAATGTAAATAAGAAAGGAATACTATTCAAAAATGCTGACTCACTGACGCTAACTAGGTTGCACTATAATCTTGTAAACAAATCAAATGAGTAACCTAGATCTTTTTCTTGGGTTCAGTCTTATAGTAATTTAAAAATTACATGCAAATTGGTTCAGTAGGTTTCAAATCATCCGAGCTCGAATAATTTGTGATTGTCATACAACTAGTGTTCAAATAAAAATACTCGTTTATTGGAAAATTGAAGAAAAATACTGTATCCAATTTTTTATTGATTGTACTAAATTAATCAATAGGGCAAAAAAGAAAATCGGGTGATAAATAGAGGAAATAAAATGTGTTTAACTGATTAGATTACAATTTTAAATTTATAATTATCCTATTATTTTAATAAAAATGAAATGATATTAAAAATAATAAGTTACGCACTACACATTATATCAATTGTTTCTTACTAAAATCATTTAACTATGTTTGCGCAGATTTTATATGTATAATTAGCTAACTATTTTGTATTGATTTTTTTTAGATCGATTTGGATGTTAATAGTGTGTTCTATAGATTTTTCGAAGCATTGTAATATCATCATAATTTTGTCTAACATATTATTCTAGTCAGTACTTAAATAAATAAATGTTAGAAAATGATTGATTATAAACGTCCATAAATGGTGTGTGCCAGCGTATTCATACACGTCATTCTCATAATTACGACGTTAAGTTTCGTGACTTAGTTAATTATCGGATATACCGTTGATATACACTATGATTATGGGTATTCAATATAAAAAGTAAATTGAAAATCCTTATTTTATTTTGAACTTGTGTGGGGAGAGAGCGGTTCATAATTATTTAAACTGTGTACAGATTCCTAAACGGTAATTATAAAGAGTTGTCAACGCGCATGTGATACCTCGGATGTTGCAGGCGTAAATAGGCTACTGTGACTGTTTGCCAATTTACTGATTTAAAAAACCTGTGTAATAATATTCGTTCGATTTTTTCAACAGTGTATGAAATTTTAATCAAATCGTAAGTCCAAATGTAATTAAGTTCGTAGTAATAAGGAATGAAACCCGCCCAGCTTCTTTGTCACCTTGACCGCGAAGGCAGTCGATAAACAACGTTTCGGAGCTTCAACAAATTTGTGCTTCCGGGTCAAATTATTAAAAGAATGTCTGTTATAAAGATATTAATATAATTATATTTTGATAATTTCTAAAGGTCACTTCCGATGTTTTTTTTTTGCTGATATTGTTTATGTTTATTATTATTACGTTTTTGTATCTACTATTTTTGTAAAGCCTCTGGAGTCAGGGAATGTTAAAACATATTAACTGTATATTTCGTGTTTACACCGTCTTTTAACACCGCATGTGTAATGTCATTTTTTTTTACACACTTATCCTTAGTTTTTTTTTTTTTTCAAAAATGCTAAAATGTATATTTATTTACATACTTATACATACATATACTACTTTATTTATTTACAACTTATATATAAAGTTTCATGATTCATTTTAAAACTAATATTAAGTCATACGAATTTTCCATCGCTTTTTTAAGTTTTCCGAGTGGTTTTTCTCTAATATATTAAATGTAAAGATTTTGTTTCATTTCAGTTTTATTAAAGTATAGATATAGACTAGCTGCCATATACTATGAAAACATTTAATTTGCAAAAAAAAAAAATGAGGGTGCTAATCGTAATAAATAAATCCTATAAGTTGAACCAAACCACACAGATTGTGTAAACGATTCAAGAAATAATTTCTTTGTATTATATTTTATGTACTGAATATATATATATATATACATATATAATTTATGATTGCCCATTCTTCAATGTGTTTACATTAAACCATAGCACAATATTTGTCGATAACGGAACATTAATTTGAAACTACAATATAAAATACATATATTTTAAATTGAAATGTATAAAAAATTCACATAGTAAGAATATATTAACAAATTCCCTCATTAGTGGCGGACGCCGTTTTAAAACATTAATTGCAAAACTATGAATAAAAAATTCATAAAACATTTCTAAATAACATTAAAAGCTGTCGTCGCTAAGGTTTAGCACGTTTCTAAAACGGACGCGAACGTTATACATTTATAAAAATAAATAACTATTAAATTGTATATGATATTTTTTTAAGTCCCGTACGCACCTCTGGCGTGACCCGAGACTTTGCCTCTTATTTTAGTTATCTTATAATATATATTTTAAATAAATCCCTTCATGTATTGATTCATTTATTTTCTTTTTCTTATTTACCTTTATTTTATTTTTAATATTATTATTTTTCTTTTTTCTTATTTCAATATTTATTACTTTAGACCATTTATTGTACTATATTACTTAGAATATTTATTAGTATAAATTACTTTAGAGTGGTATTTCTATGTTTGGCAACTGTCACAACTTTCTGGACGAAATCGAGTTGAGTGTCCTAACCCCCCAGCAAGGTATAATATTTGTGTTTTATTGAAAAAGTACAGATAAAAAAATCAACATATTTTTTTAAAGAATTGGTATGTTGCATGTGGTATCTTTATTTGAGTAAACAACTGTCTTGATCTTCTTTCATGTTTCTGAGGTTTGACGGTAATGGTTTATGTGATTTTAATATTCAATAAAATATATAAATTACGACAATTTACAATAACTGAAAATTGATAATTTAAACATTTTGACACGATCTTAAAAGCAAATAGAAATTTAAGTAGATATGTATGTTTGTTTAGCAAGATTTAAATTGCTTCGTGATTTTAAACCCAAATATTAAAATAATGTTTGTGAGAAAGATTTTACTTACATATATTTTTTTTCTATCACGAAAATCTCATTCGTCATTTTTATCGTCAAATTCGTCAAAACTACACGAAAAAGTGGTTCAGTTCCGAGAACAAAAACCTATTTTTGGCAAATCTGTATGGGCTGTGAATGGCACCCAGGTTTGGTGTTTGCATCCCTTTCAAATTATAAAATATTTTATTCAATTTAGGTCCTGATAAAGCTCTTATAAACGACAAATGACTACCACCGGTTCGAAAAATTCATTCACCAAGTCATTGAGAAGATCCGACAAGATACTCGATCTGGTTTATAATTATATAATTCATTGTTTCATGTTTGTAAAACGTGCTTTTCGTGTCATGCGCTTAGCCTTAGCATCATACCATATTATGTTAGGTCAGTACTGTTATTTAAAGAAATTTGAGCTGACGACTTAAGTATCTCTGCGTTTTTAAATATGTTCTATAATCTACACCGTGATTTCTAGTATATTTATTTTACATTTCTAGTAATTCGCTTATCATTATTAAAACTTACTATATTATTAATACACTACGTGTAACTGAATACATCGAATGTCTTTATTACGGCTGTTCGAAATAAATAATGATACAATTTAGATTAATACTTTTGAAATATTAATTTGAACTATAAAATAACCTTTTAAAAATGTCCATCCGTTCAAACGAAACACGTACACTACTGAATATCGGTCTCCCAAAGATCTCCACAACGACCGGTCTTGCGCCACTTGGATCCAGCGGATTCCCGCGACCTTTAAAAATGTAATCTTAATTTTTGTCTTTTATTGTACACTTATCCAGTAGTGCGTTAGTCCAAAATGGTATTGAATGCGCTATAAACGGGCTTGCATTTAAAATTGTTACGGAACTACATTAGGGCAAACGATATCTTTAAACTGCGTTTATTGTAAAACAGGTGTTTGGCTTTCACAATGCGTACGCTACAGTTAGGGTTGCCAACCGTACTATAATATAATACTGAATGTTGAATATGTGCCGTGTGTTGTTGAAGTAAGATCATCATAGCATCTTTCCAGATGACTTAAATCAGCATACGTATGGGGTAACAACTGCGATTATTACTAAATAGGTCATTCGGGATCCACAGTTATGGCCACATCGCTGGCACATATGCCTTTGGGGAAGCGCGAGAGGAGCCGAATTGTGTATTTAATTAATTGTTTTATTATTATTATTATTATTGTTTGTTGTATTATTGTTTTATTAACATAATTGCTGCGTTTTTGGGACAGTATTCCTAACAAAGTGTTGTGTATTTTGAGACCATTTGGAATGCTTTTACGGACGCTGCGTCGTCTGGAATAACATTTAAGTAGCACAGGCATGCCCAGAATCTGTGCTTCTCTCGATTTCGTACTCTTTTATTTCTATTGTCGTAACCTACTTTTTCGTCAAGATGCAAGACACGAATGTAAATAAATTAAATAAAGTATTTATGTCTTTTTAAAACATTCTATAAACTATTCAATTTTTGTCTATATTTTTAAAACATTATTTTCACACTTTATCGACATAACATGATATATTTGTATATTGGTATTTTTAGATAAAAAAAATTGGCGACCCTAACTCCAACATCACGCCGTCATTAATCTGCAATATGTTGTTGATGATTCGGATGCTGTTAAATAAATAGATTGTAATGTTCTATATGTTGAATAAATAAAAACCTAAATTCAATTGAATTCAACACTATACTTTTTATTTTGTATTTTTTTTCAATTATATAATTGATATTATGTTCGCGTTAGAGAAACTGTGAACCTAATAGATATCTAGATTGCGTTACCACTGGGTTTTCAAAAAACTAACGCTACAAGTTGACAAAGGGAATTAGTGATAAAATTTCATAAGAGAAATTCGTCCTGCTCGACAAGCTTTAACATATTGATAAGCTATCGAACGAGTGCAATATATGTTTAAAGAATAATCTAAAAATCCATTTTTTAAGATGATATAATATGTATGTATATCTTTAGAAATCGCTGTTAAATTAATGTCTGGTATCTTTACCATTCTAATTATATCCAGGTTTAGTTTATTAGGTTTAAAGATGTCAATTACCTTTGTTAAAGGTTACTGTTTGGGCTGTAGTTTTGTTTTCAAACAAAAAACAAAAGACACCGATTGCAAAGTATTACAGCAATCGGATAAATTTGCCTGGAAAAGTCATGGCAATAGTTTAAAAACGCAACTAGGCACCGGGCGCCTCTATAAAATTTATTGCAGTCAATAGTCATTATCATCAATAATTATATTAATAATAGATTTTATGGAACTAATAAAACGACAATTGGTGACATCGATTATTCCACTTTATCCAAATAAAATATAGAATGTGAGTGTCGAAATATTTCGATACTAATATATGTTAATTAAAAATATAAACTTTTTAGCAAAAAAAAAAAAAAAACTAAATTATGAATCAATGTTTTGATTTATTTATTTATTTATTTTATTTATTTATTTTAGGGAAACATACAGTTTATTTGACTAATTACTAAATATTATAAAACAAGATCATACATCCAATAAAGTTTCCACTCAAAACAAAAATATACTCAAAAAAAAAAAAAAAGCACCTCAGAACAAAATCAACATCATAAATATATACTAATTACAACATTAACGGTAAGATTTAAAAAAAAAAAACAAAAAAGAATGAATTCAAATCCAAATTGACCATAGATATTTACACAATCCTTAAACATATAATATATCACACTTTGCTCTAATTTCTCTTTTATAAGACGATGTGTTTGCAATAAAGAATATATCGGAGTCATTAAAGTATAAATTATATAAATTGCAAGTCCTATACAGGAATGTGTTTGCAACATAGTTAGTCCTACAGAGAGGAACATCAAATAAAAACTGTTTTCTGGCATTAGGCCTAGGGCACCTAAAACCTAGTTCACTAAGAAGATATGGGGAGTCAACAAGATTATGGATTAGTTTAAATAGAAACATTTGATCTCGTTGTATCCTTCGTTTATGTAGGGAAGTTAATTTAGGAAGTGATGGGTTGCTATGAAACTTATACTGTAAGTGCTTGACAAATTTGTATTGGATTCCTTCAATCATATCTATATATTTATTATAATATGGATTCCACACTGTAGAAGCATACTCCAATATAGACCGAACTAAACAGTTGTAAAGAAGAATAAGAGTTGATGGGCAATAGAAGTCTTTCCCCGACCTTAGAATAAAGCCAAGCATTTTATACGCTTTGGCTGTTATAATGTTAATATGATTATTATAACATAATTTAGTATCAAGATGTACACCCAAATCTCTCATATCGGTTACTCGATTTAGTGGTTTATTATATAGATGATAATTATAAGTAATAGGTTTATTTTTTCTAGCATAAGTTATAACACTATATTTATTTAGATTAAGGTCAAGTAAATTGTTGTCACAATACCAACATAGACTGTTAAGATCATCTTGTAAAAGAGAACAATCTGAATACTTTTTAATAGTTCTAAAGATTTTCATGTCATCTGCATATAGAAGTATGTTAGAATTAATAAAAATTGGAAATACATCATTTATATATAAATTAAATAGAAGAGGACTGAGATGAGAGCCTTGGGGAACACCTGAAGTGACAGGCACAAAGGAAGAACAGTGGCCCTTAATAGTAACCGCTTGGCTCCGCTCACGGAGATATGATGTTAACCAACGGAGAAGGTCCCCGTGTATACCAACTTCTTCGATTTTGCGTAAAAGCAAAAAATGTGATATTTTATCAAAAGCCTTCGAATAGTCGGTATACACAGCATCCACCTGATAACCCTGATTCATATCTTTTGATATGCGATGGATGAACTCACACAGGTTGGATTCGGTTGATTTATTATTCAAGAATCCATGCTGCTGATCAATAATGATGTTTCTAAGTAAGGAGAAGATTAAATCGTAGACGATTTTTTCCAAAACTTTTGGAATTATACTAAGTTTAGAAATGGGTCTGTAAATCTGTATATTATGCTTATCACCAGATTTAAAGACAGGAACGACATATGATCGTTTCCAGACAGTTGGCATAATACCTGATTGGAGTGACTTATTAAATAGGATAAAAATAGGGTAAGCTAAATTCAGACTACAAGATTTTAGGAAGATTGCAGGCAAACCGTCTGGACCACTACCCTTATTGATATCTAAGTTTTGTAAATATTGTAAAGTACTTTCCAGTGTAATAGTTAAAGAGGACAATGATAGGCTAATGTAACTAATTATAGGTATGTTAATATATTTCGTTTGGAATTTTTAAATTAGTTTTGAGATTTTATTATTATAGGATGGCTTATTAAGTGAATGATAGCGATGTCTGTGCTTCCGTTAAAAACCATTATATCTATAGATTTTATATTAAATAAATATATATAGGCCATCCCATGTCAAATACTAGAATTTGTGACAAATATCATTGCTTAATGTTAGTTTGCTTAGTAAAAAAATTATGGACAAATAATTGGAGTTCCGTAAAAAAAAAATTAAAAACTATAATTACGCAATAAAAATATATGAACGCGGGCGCTACCGCGGGCACACAGCTAGTTATAGAATAAATATGATGGTGATGATGATGGTCATGATGGCGAGGTTGGTAGTGCCGCCGGATTCCGCGTCAATGGACGCTGGTTCGAACCCACCTATACAACTCTTAGCCTGAGCTTTCGGTAAAGGAAAACATCGTGAGGAAACAATAGTATGGTGATAGACCGATTTCTAATAATGCCCGCCTGGGTATCTACAACCCTCATGTTTGAAAACCTGTCGCCAAATACCAAATAGGTGTGTTCAGGCAGTATCACTTGAGAACCAGTACCTCTAGGCTTAGTGTGTGTACATCCAGGACCATATCGTTCTGGTCAAGATAGAGGTTAAAGTACTGAGGTTATTAAACAATGTAAAAAATCTTTTTGGTGACTGGGTTGTTTGCCGAACCGATGGTAGGTTTTTGACGTTTGACGTTCACAAGATTTAAATTGAACAAAATATTTTTACTTGTGATATAGGGAATAGGTTCTCACGACAGGTTCTTATAAAGCCTTTTACGCCCTGTGACCGGTTTAGCAATGAGCCGTGGTCGACGCCCGTTGACGGGCGTGCCGATCGATCTAGTTTATGCTTTAGCTACTTTAAACTATTAGCTTATGAAACCGTACATTGAACTCTAGAATTAAACAGGTAAAACCTAAGCAAACCTGAACAAATCATTATTACAATGTGGCTGGTAGTTATTAGGAGTTAGAAGTGTTCGCTATGTAGAGGACATGAACTCATGGTTGTCATGGCAAATTTTAGTGCAAAATGACATCAAAGAAATTCAAAGATATGTTTTTTTCCAAAGAGCCTAGCTGCTAATAAAATTTGTAGTAATTCCCGGAATAAAACCAGTAACCGATGATAATAAATTTACCTCAATAACTAATTAGAAAAACCTTACCTAATTTTTTTTTTCTTTCATCTAAGATATGGTTTTAATTTATATATTTTTGCGTATTTCAAAAATTATTTTGTTCTAATTTCATTATTTATAGTTGTACAACATAACGTCTGTTTGTTTTACCTAACATTGTATTTTATGCGTAAGAGACGTTCAATAAAATATTACACTGTATTTTCAAATTGAACTGGCCATTTTTGGATTTAATTGTAAGCATGACCTCCCCATACCTGAGGCGGTGTTGCCACGGTCGTTGTTTCATTAGTTTTGCGAAATTGGAGTGAATTAGAGCAGCAATTTATGTGTGCGACGCGTCCTAGACGGTTTGGGCACAATACCGTTACGTAAAAAACTCGATTGGCATTGTATATTTTATTTTACTTACTATTTATTTGTACATACATAACATCACACCTTTCTCCCATAAGGGTAGGCAGAGACATCTTCCACCTACTAATGATCCTGAAAACACGTCTTTCGCTTCTTCTACCTTCATAAGCGCTTTCATTTTCTTTGGTTATTAGTATTTTTGAACTGGCCCTTTCTTCTGAATGTCTTCGATCTAGTCAAGATATATTTGCCATTCGCCGATCATTTTTACCGTTCGATTATTGTCGGCCTTTCGCCTTGTAAATCTGTATCGTCATTCTTCTTTCATCCATCCTATCCAAGTGCCCAAACAGATTAAACATTACTATTAAAATCTTTGACACTACATCTTCTACCACATTACAACATTCCCTTATAACCACACTATTCCTTAATTTAATAACCGTTTGACGCCAGCTACACTTTTTAAACTTCTCATTTCCTCAGCATTAATCTTGATTTCATGCTTCTTCTAGTGGATCCAGCACTCACTATATATAAGTGGGGACTAGCATACCGCGATGCACACCGTACCTTTTCAGACATTTTTTGGCTACTCATGAAGTTACGGTGTAGTTATATATACTTGACGGGGGGAAATGCATTTACGCACTACCCTTATCTATTGTATTTAGGGGATCAAAGTCCCCCAATACAATTGATAAGGGGGCACGGAGTGACGAGTTCCGTGCCAGTGTGGGACTCACCCGGGCGTGAAGCGCCCGGAAATACCCATTAAAACCCCCTGGTGCCGTCCGCTGCATTGGGATGGGGGGCGACACGGGGTGGCTTTCGCAAGCACCGCGTCGCCCCCTGCACTACTTACTTAACCTAAAGCTACAGCTAATTTATCTTTATTTCTGATTTAAATTATGCCAATCAATTTCTAAATCACGCGCTTGTATTTTTTTTTTCGAACATTCATAAAATCATTGAAGATATATTGGGACATGATTAAGGTTTTCATATTTGAGATATATAGCACGGGTAAATAATATAATAGAATAATAATTTTCGGAGTCGATAGCGCTGCCTAGTTTATCAATTTTATAATGTTATTATTTTATAAATTTATTATCGTCAGTCACAGGTTTAGGTAAGTAGATCTGTAAAATACATACTAAGTTATATTAGGATATAAAAGCTAATAATAATCAATAATCTTATTGTTCATAATAATGTGAAATTTTTTGACACGATATTTTATAATACGGCTTATATTTTGTTGTCATTAAAATGTTTATAAAAATATATCCAGTACGAAATGTATACTTCAATAATGTTGTTGTCTATGATTTCTATCGAATCTACATATATGCTAATAATAATTTTCTTTTTTATAATGTTATACTATTAAAACTAAACAATTTACATGTATTTTATGTGCCAACGATTTTTTGTGTTATAATTTTAAACTGATAAATTACCATTTTAATGGTTGAAAATTACCGGATATCAAATGTCGAAATAATTAACATGTAATAATATTATTTTTTACTTATTTGCACACATTACATTTTTTGTAGTCCTTATAAACTGTGTAGCAGATTAATAGTTTAAATTATTATGACGACTGTTCGGCTCCATAATAATAATAAAAAATATTAAAATTCTCAAATGAACTGAGTAATTTTATATTTATTTTAAACCCGTCGCTATATTGTAATTATCGTGTGAGAAAAATAATGGAATGGAACATGCCCAGGGTGTGGATAATATTTCATGTACGTAATTATGATTATGATTAATAATAATTAAAAAAAAAGTCTGCGAAAATTAATTTTCAATCATATTTCATAAGGTAAAATAAATAATAGTATGTAGATTTATTTACATTATTAAAAATGTACCAAGGCATCAAGCTAATATATGATGAATGAGACAATCATATTCCTGCATTTTTTAAAATCTAAAACCTACTCTTGGCTGATTTGAATGCATTTATATTCTAAGAGGTAATTGTAAGACTGCTAACAGACGTGCTGTGTGGATCGCGTACAATGCCCGGCGGACGACCAAACAGACTGAAGTTATCTGTATCCTTGTGGACACATCGACATATATATAGCCTTTTATAATATATGTAAATTGATTTTTACGGGGGCATTAAAGTTATTTTTTATAGTAGTAATTTTTTTTGCGCTTCGATAATGATGTCCCATATCTGACTGTGGTCTCCATAAGGCGACCGATAACTGGTTCATCCGTCGTACCATGTACGTGGTTCGATCCGCGTTTTTGTTACGGGTTTAAGATTAGAAAAGTTTAAGGCATTCAAAATGTCACCTTTTAAACTTAACAAACAATTATAAGTTTCGTTCGAAAATACTGTCATGTACCAACCCTAATATTGGGCGTTCACATGAATGCGCTTGCAGAGTGTCGCAAGTGTGTTGCGAAACTGTCTCAGTAAGTAATATTACTATGATCAGAGTGGCCTTAGTTCAGCCACACTACATGGATAGTTCAGAGGGAAACACCTAATAACGACTATTAGGTCAAAACAACTTCGATTTTGTTTCTATAAATGTCTCTATATCCTTGACACTGTTGTTATTACGGTCAATGTCTGCGATATATTATTATTATCAAACAATAAACTATATTTCGCGATGGTTTGTCAAGTTTCACGTATCTAAATGTTTGAAGATTCCCATGTTTGAATTGACCAATATAAAATAAATTAGATGGTACTTAAGATTTTTAACTTGTGTCCTTAGATACTGATTAATATTAAAAAATGAGTATAAATTTATATTATTTCTTAGATCTACTTCTGTTTTCATCTGAAAACTGTATTGAAATCAATTTAGTAATTTCCAGTAATGCGCATTCTAACACGGAAAGTCACGTTCGCGCGTCTTACATAAATGCTATTATTTAATTTCGTTTAAATAAATAATGAAATGACATCACACATAACCATATAATGAGGTAAAATGTCAGTTCTTAATGTAGATAGTTAGCATATGTGTAATTTTTGTTCCGTGACTTGCCGTCTATTTGTAGCCTGCGATACACGAACGTCGTGACCCCTCTGTCGTTTGCTCACGTGCAATCAAGCGCACGGTTACAATCCATTCTACCATATCGGCTATACGCATCTGACATAATATAACATACTGTGTGAATTTATTCATAAATCACTCGACGCTTTTGTCTATGAATAATTTAATCGAAGACTTATTAATATCAATTAAGATTTTATAGCGGGATAATTATTTTTATCTTTTTGTGTAAATTATTTTTTTTCATGGCTGAAGTTTTTCGATTTTAATGTAAAAATGGCGACATGTGTACATGTACTTCAAATTTTATTTAATTTAATGATAGCATACATAAGATGGTTACCGTAAAAAATAGGTTTATAAATTTAAAAATAATACGATTTCTTTTATCTATGAAACTTTTCATAGTGTTATGTATAATTTAATTAACTATTGTGAATGTTTGTGTGTTAGCCAATCATTCCATTATTATTTTTATTCTATCCGTGATTGATAATTATACATCAACAAGTAATTCTATCTCTTCTACAAACTTGTTAATTACTTGTTCTTACAATGCCGAGATGATCAAGTCATAGGTCAGAAAGATTTGAATATAATATAACATAGATTGCATATTTTCTATAAATAAGTCTGAAGCGTAACGTCTCTTTACGCCAAACTTACGAACAGACTTTTATCATTTTACTAGCATTTTTTTTTTCTTCTAATAGTTTATGAGACCTTTTTTTAGTTAGGCAATGATTTGAATGACTACTATTCTTATTAATGTTTGGTGTGTATAGGTTGCAATGATACTTTTGTTTAAATTTCAAAGGACTTTTTCATATGTTATTCCTAAACTTAGGCTAAAATTCAATATCTAACTAATTGAAATTATATTTTGTACTATGTATTTTTGTACAAATCGTATTAGTACTCATAATTAGAAATACGATATAGAATACGTATATTTAAAATTTATTGTATCCTTTGTCCACAGAGAATTTGGCACCGTCAGAACTTAAGAAGCTTAGAAACAAACAGAGGAAAGCTAAGCGTAAAGCGGAACAGGAGAGCGCCTTGGCAGCACAAGTACAAGTACGACACTTATATTTGATATTTTTTTAAATTTAATAATTAGATAATATATTGTATTAGTGACTTGTATATTACAATCTTGACTCCCCCCTCCCATATACCAGCAATAGTAAGCAACGTTTTACCACTGCGTGGTGGCGTAAACATTGGGAGTAATTTTAGCAGTTTTAATTAGTAATTTGACAAGCTTATCCACTGATGTTAAATGTGCATCAATGTTCCAGGTCAAACGTGAACAGCATCACAAAGCACGCCAGCAGCAAGAACAAGGGGATCCTGAAGCACCGCAGCTAGATGAACTTATACCAGATAAATTAGCTAGGGTAAAGTATTGATTGATTTAACCGATACAGTCTACTACTGGACATAGGTCTACTCCAAGAGGGGGGAATTGCCGTAATCGGCTACCCTCGACAGGCGGGTTGGCGATCGCAATAGGTGTTTGTGGTACTCATAGGATGCTGCTGCCAATCCCCAGGTTTATACCTTAGTGGCATTTTACGACATCCACGGGAACGATATGGGAAGGTATTATTCTTAGGTTGCGCCACAACGCTGGTGAAGTATTATCTTTGAATAAATAGGCCAATATAAAATATTTAGCAGCCATTTTCCTATTTTTTCTTTAGTAGTTATTGACGAGCTTTGGCGTTATCAATAAGAAAATTAGAAATACTTTCTTTACTGTATCACTTTTAATAGTTATTTATGGTCGTATTTTGACTAACAGCGAATATTAAAAAGTCTTGACAAGTTATGAAAAGACTCAATAATCATGAAAATTTGATGTTCTTAGATGTTAAAGCGCAAATATTAATTTGTGTGCGTGAAGTGGATTTAAAATTCACTGGTATAGTAATTACCAAACAGTTTTAACTTTGTATTTGATGTGAAATATGTTTTGGCACAATTTGGTGTTAAAAGCGTCTCAAGTGCCGTGACAGCAAACGGCATAACCCTTTCTTATGTTGTCATGCCACCTCTATTTTATTGTTTCTCTGCGTGACTACATGTGCCTTTATATTCGTTTATAGTATTTTTTGTTGTGTTTGTGTATATATTTTAAAAGATAAAATCTTCTTTTTTTGTATATCGTTTTTTTCGCTATTACCTTATTGTTTTACGTTATTTATGAATTCTACCATCAACTTTGAAGTTTCATTCCAACCGGCTGTCTCGTGACGAACAAATTTTTTTTTTAAATAATGCTTATTGAAATTCTCAAATCGACCGTGATTAGTATTAGTGTGTGCGTTTACATTTGCTAACTAATGTTCTCATTTATGACTGTCATAAATGATCATGCGGTAGGTTTGCACGATTTATCAAGGTAATTTTACGCATGTTGTCATATGAAAATTATTATAGTTTGCGGTTTTATTCTACCGTATGATTTGATGTGTGTGTTAATACATAAAATACATACACGCATATCCTTACATAATATAAGACAAGATGACGTCTATTTATTGTCTGCTCGCTAGTGGTTAACTCAAGAACGGGCTCCAAAAAACCAAGATCCGTCCCTGCACAAATGGGGGTTATTGTGATATGTTGTGATGTTTCCGCACACCCCTGCCCCCTTTGGAGTATCACGCAATTAACGAATGATCCCTATACAAAACAAGGAAATACTAAGAACAAAAATACCTATAGAAAAACTATCATTTAATAGATATACTTAAAAAAAAACTATTGCATACAATGTAGTGTAAAATCATAAAATATTAATTCTTATATGCAAAATATATTGCTAATACAGATAGGATGTTTATCTGTATTCGTTTATTGAATACATTTTTCATATCTTTGTAAATTTCGTTCAGAAAATTGGGACAACTTGTAATTGACTTTAAGGATCATAAAAATTGTATCGAATATAATTATTTTGGATTACAAAATACACATTATCCACGATTACTTTTAATAGATCTTTAGCTTTAACCCCCTGAGCACAACCTGGCGTTTACGCCAGCTTTCCATTGTTTTCCTATTGTCTTATTTTTACGGATACTCGACATATTAATATATATTGATAATCCTAAGAATGTGAAATTACGTAAAAAACTTAAAAAAAAATCGTTTATATTAGGTAAACCTAAAGTAGTGTTCGTGTTCCAGTTTAGCGTTTCTCAGCTCGGTATTGGCTCGACTTTACTAAGATGAAATGATGTTGTATTATTCTAACTTTAGATTGGGTTTTAAAGTTTAGATTAATCTAAAACTTTTTAAATTCTACAGACTCAATTTTTATTAGAACTTCTAACTATAAAAACTTTTGGCCCAGAAAACAAAACAAGCAGCGTTATCAGTAATATTTATGACTGTGTTATATTTAGTAAATCAAACCACAAATCGCGCTATTCTCCATTTGGAACTAATGCATACCAAGTATAAGTAGGCATAGTGCAACATGGTAATATGTTATTTAAAAAAAAACAATATTCCCAATGGTAAATAAATAAATAATATGAATACGCATTATAGTAACGATTATTATTATTAATCCATAAAAATAGTCAGTATCAGAAAAACTATTAAAAGATTACATTGCATAATTTATAACCGACAGAAAGTAATGCAATTTAATCCCAAGGATACCAGCGTATGTATGTTTAATAAATTGAATTCATGTATTTATTTATATCATCTGAATACTAGTTCAACTCATAGGGAAAACCTGAATGAGAACTATGTTTAACTTTAGAAGATTTGATTCTCTCATTTATACGATTTCGTGTCAAAATATAAATCGTTTTTATATATAGATTATTTTATGAGGAAAGCATGAATAATAACGTACTAAATGATATCTGTAGTATGTCAGGTGTATACAAACACAATGATTTTTTATACTTTATAGGTTCAGTGTTTTGACCACAACCTCACCTGATGTTAAGTGACGTTTTAGTCCAGGATGGGTTCAGTACTGGTTCTCAAGTGATGCTGTGGGAACGCACCTGTTGGGTTTTGGCGACAGGTTTTCAAACTTGTGGATGGTAGTTTAGTGAGACCGAAGTCCCCCAATGCAATGGGTAAGAGGGTGCGGAGGGACGTCTCCGCACCAGTGTGGGACTCGCCCGGGCGTGAAGCGCAAGTTAATACCCACTAAAACCCCCCGGAGCCACCCACCGCATTTATAGTAGGGGCGATACGGGATTGCACAGCATTGCACCGCGTCGCCCCCTGCGGCAGGCCCACTGGGCCTCGTCTATACTTAAGCCCAATGGGGATGGGGGGGAGAATACCGCTGCCTGACCCATAGGCTCTCTCCCCACCCACCTCTCATAGAGAGAAGTAAAACCACCCGGAGGAAGAGAGGTGATTATCACCCTAAAGCCACAATCACCTCCCCCCAAGAAAATGCCCTACCACCTTGCTATGGTCTTCTCGTGATGTTGTCATTTTCCGAAAGATCAGGCTCACTTTTAAAGTTAGATAGGTGGGCTCGAACCTGCGTCCATTGGCGCTGTATCCGACCGCAATACAGACAGCGCCAACATCGCTTCGGAATCGATTTTTGAGACTTTCTTAAAGTTCAAATGATAAAAAGTTACTGTCATATCAAAAGTACTTTTTTTCAATTTGGGTAGTGAGAAGGTACTCGCGGTCTACGAAAAAAAAATTCGAGAAACTTTTTTTTTCATCGAGGTGAACCAAGAAGAATTTGAGGTTTCTCAATATTTAATAACGTGGAACTATTTTGACCAGTGAAATTATTATTATTATTGCTTTCTAATGATATGAATTTTTGCAATGTATTACAGGCGGAGGATCCGTTAGAACAAGCTCTCAAGTTCCTACAACCGCTGCGCACACTCGCATCGGATAGAATAGATACACATTTAATGGCCTTCGAAATATACTTTAGAAAAGGTAAAAAATATTAGAGATAACTTCTTCACGATAACGCAAGCCTTGGCATAATTTTAAAATAAAAACTTTTTTAATTAAAAACAAAATGGTCTTCAAGGGAATATACTATAAAAATGCTCTAAAAAGTAAATAAGTAATTACTTTATTAATTTACTTTTGCTAACTTTGATATAACCTTTGTTTTAATATCATTAATAAATTTGAAATCGGTGTCCTGCTTACGGTTAATAAAGTGGTGTAAATGTACGTCGCTAATTATAAGCTTACGAGTATATGTAATTGTGATGAAGTTTAGGCAGTTATTTTTAAAATTTTAAAACGTTATAAATGAATACTGCAAACATAAGTTTCAATATCACAATTGGAAACTAGATATCCTATGATTCCTAGCGCCTGAATTAGGCCGAGCCTGTAAATCTGTATATAATGGAATTTTTACTGAGTGATGAAAATCTAAGAACTTTGTAACGATAATTATCGCAGTGCTGAGAAGTGGAATTAGCAAGGTAATATCAACGAACACAATTAGAGATGTATCCAAACAAGAACTAACCCACTTTAAGTTAGTTGTTAATTAAGTCATTTTTTGTAGCAAGCTATTGCATATATGAAAATACTACATTTTCAATTAAACAATTTTATCAACTCGTTTGTAGCATTGAGAACAATATAATTAATTGAGAGTGGTAACAACATGTTTAATGTAAAATGTACCCTCTCTAAGTGCGGATTGGTTCTAATATATAAAACTCTGTCCAATATAATATTTGATTGGTATTTTTTTTTGAAAACTAGCGACCCGCCCCGGCTTTGCACGGGTATACAAAAATATATTATTATAAATAATATAGCCTATATTACTTTGTGATAGAGTTGTTGGCTTTCTACAAATGTAAACGCTGGAACGCTGTGGTGTGGTAGAGGATGTGATGACCAAAATAGAGAAAGGTATGCTTAGTTGGTTTGGGCATGTAGAGAGGATGGATGAGAGAAGATTAACGAAACGAATTTATAAGGCGAGGGTGAATGGGCAAGTCGGTAAGGGTCGACCTAGGCGAACGTATCTAGACCAAATCGATCACGTGTTAAATAAAGGCCAGGTAAAAAGTACTCGTAACCGACGAGCATGTATGAAAGCGCTCATGAAAGTAGAGGAAGCGAAAGAGGTGTGTCAAGATCGTAGCAAGTGGAAGGACGTAATCTCTGCCTACACCCACGGGAGATAGGCGTGATGATATGTATGTACAAATGTTTTTTTTTTACATCGCTTCAGCAGTTTCTCTTACATCTTTATATAATAGTTTAGGCAACAGAATAAACATATAATACTTGTAATATAAAAATATATTTCATATAAGAAAAAAGTTTAGTGGGGAACGAGAGGGATGCTCTATTGTCTCTTTTCCGCAAAACGAATATTACTATGGAATTTGTACGAATGTCGTTAATGTATGTGACTTTATAGTGAAGTATATCTTTCTTCGTATTATGAGATATTAAATGTTGTTAATTATTCATCATCGTTATTATCTATGGGTTTTCGTAAAGTTTTAAATAATTAATTTGCAGAGAAGCCGCTACTGATGCTACAGAGTATAAAGCGAGCGTGGCGCTTGAACAGCGAGCACCATCACTTACACGATTGCTTGTTGCGGTTCCAGCGGTGGCTGGACGACGCGCTCGACACTTTGCATCCGGACGTCGCTACAGTGCTCACCACAGAGTCTCAGCCGGTATATTCCACCTCTTATAACTTCATTAACTCCTAGTACATTTTCGACTTCAACCGACTTTTTTAAACGATGATTGTATTGACTATTTTATATATCGATTTAGGGAATAATAAAAAAAAAAACTAGGCAGCCATGGGGACTACCGATAGAAATGAAAACTCGAAACTTTAGAAAAACTGTTTTGTTTTTTCATGTTTAAATTTCATAATTTGTTTTTTGAAATTATTAACATAACCTAACATTTGTCTGGTTTTTACATCTATTGATCCTCCGAGCATTAATAGATGTACATTGTCATATAGTTTATTCGCAATAAAACTTACGATAGGCTGCGTAAGAATACATTTTAATCTTTATCCCTGAGCATCAGTACTTAAACGCCTGTTTATACTCGGCATACTGTAGCATTTTGACGGCTGACGTCATAGCATTGGTGACGCGAATCTATAAGTTTTTCACCTACCGAGTATCGGTAAAGGCAGCTAAAGAAGTTTTCATACTAATGGTTTTGACAACGGCAAAGAAGTTTCACTTCAAATGGTGGTGCATGTAAATGCACAATTTTCGGCTTCAGTGCAAAAATGAAGGGGGGGTTCGGTCTTTTTAGATGGTTCAGGGCCGGACTGCGCTGCAGATAGCGGAGGAATACCTCAGCCTACGGGCGGGTAGTTCCCAGGCGGCAGCGCTGTGGGGGGCGCGCGCTCTCTGCCGCTTGGTACCGGAGCGTATTCCACACGCGTTACAGCTGGCCACCGCACTACACTATCCCGATCTTTCTATACAGGTATACTAACTTACACACCGCTATCGACCGGTTTTATCTAGACTAGTGTTCGTCACACTTTTCTGTTCACGGGCACTGCGGCCCGCACTTTTATACATTTGGTGGTTTATACCATCTATTCATTGACCATAAAATATCAAATACGAATCCCTTATTCTACTTATACTGACGTTTCCGTGTTGCGTACATCAATTTAGTTACATTCATAATATATTAACTCGGTTTTGAGTCATTTTCTATCAAAACTGTTTACTATATCGCGTGCCGCACAAATACCGGCAGAGGGCCGGATGCGGCCCGCAGTTTGACGACCACTGCTCTAGAGAAATCCAAAAATGGTAATCTCTTTTTCTTCTCTAAATTATCAGATAAATGTTCAGTCAGAAAAACCGATTTATTTTTAGTTTGATCTCAAGTTTAATCTAAGATTACATATTGGGACCGGCAGTATGTGAATTAGTGATCGCTTTTTAGACGAAATTTGACCATACTAGTTATTGAATGGCTTTTTATTTGATGATACTAAATTAAAAAGGGGATGAAAATTGACAGATGACATACAGAAGAAAAATGTACTGAAGTGTTTTACTAAGTTACATGAGTTGTACTGGCAGTTTTGTACGAGAAATCCATATTGTTACAAATGTAAAACTCGGTCAACAATTAGTTTTTTTGGAGTTCCGAACCTTATCTGAATCAGATCGTTCAGATCTAATCGAAATATTATCAAATAATACAAATAAATAATCAAGTATGGATATTGAAATGTCTCGCAATAAAGGCAAAAGCCAATGCGAAAAATGACCCTTTAGAGAATGGCCATTCGATATCTTAAACTAGACATCATACAGTTTCAAGAATAAGTTTCTAGGTTTTAATTATTTATAATGACAGACAAATTTTATCTATAATCATTGGATTGACACAGAACAGCAGTGGCCTCTGACCCCTTTTTTTTTTTTGTTTTTTTGTCGAGGGTAAATGCATTTTTACGTACTACCCTTACCTATTGCATTAGTGAGACCGAAGTCCCCCAATGCAATATGTAAGGGGGCACGGAGGGACGAACTCCGTGCCAGTGTGGGACTCACCCAGGCGTGAAATACGCCCGGAAATACCCACTAAAATCCCCCGGGGCCGTCCGCTGCATTTGGGATGGGGGCGACACGGGGTGGCTTTCGCAAGCACCGCGTCGCCCCCTGCGGCGAACCCACCGGGCCTCGTCCGTGCAATGGCCCAATGGGGATGGGAGAGGAATACTTCTCCACCCACCTCTTCGCCCACCTCTCGTAAGAGGTATGACCCAGAAAGGTCAGCCAGCCGGGAGAGGGGGGGAGGGCTATGACCCCTTTTTTTTTTTTTTTTTTGACGGGGGGAAATGCATTTACGCACTACCCTTATCTATTGTACTTAGGGGATCAAAGTCCCCCAGTACACTAGATAAGGGGCACGGAGTGACGAGCTCCGTGCAGTGTGGGACTCACCCGGGCGATGTGGGACTCACCCGGGCGATGGGCTATGACCCCTGGCTTAGATCCTCTAATTATTAATTACAGATAATTTTGTCTGATTTTAAATGGTGTTATTGCTATCTCTGAATTTTTTTTCATTTTTTGTAATACTATTGTCGACTTCTTTTTTAAAGTATTTTAATAATTTAGACACTCCTACTGTATGTTATTTTATTATTGTGTTTTTTTGTTGTATTGTTCCTAGGGCTGCGTAGATGTGTTATACAGTCTGAAGGACGGTGACTTCGGTCCGTGTGAGAAAGAGATAGAGCAATACGTCGAAGCGTGTCGCACTAAATATCCGTACGCGATAGCTTTCAAACCGGCAACGCTCGTGACCGAATTCACTGAGAATCACGTCTCGGACGAGTCCATCCCGCTCCAACCTAAAGAGATTATAGTCAATAACTAAATTAACCGCCTAAAATAAACAAAAATATTGTTACGAATCGGGGCCTCCTTTGGCAGTGGCAAAAATGTAATTAATTATATACGGTTTGTGAAGCAAAAGCGTATTTTCGCATTGACTTCAGTATTTTGGACTCGGTAAGGGGATGGAGGAACAATGAATATCACAAATGCACGGTAGCGTTTCTCATATGTCATATCAGATTATTGTTATTTATTGGCGGCTTGTCTCCTTGTTTGTTTCTTTATTAAAAACGTCTTGAAGAATCTTTTTTTTATTTTTATTATTATAAACATCTTTCGAGACTCTAATCGAGAATTACTTGAAATAGCACAAAGGAAGTAGACATTCACTAAACTACGGTTACTAAGATTTCACACCAGGATACAACGAATATATAAAAAGACAGAACTGTCTCGTGTCATAAATATAATATTTGCTCTCTTTTCTGTACCTCCCGTATTACACTAAATGATGATTTTTTCCGTTTACTAATTTAAAAAATTAAGTTCCAAAGTTCCGTTGCGGCCAAAAGTTATTGAAAACAACAAGTTAGAGGTCATCCAGCTATTACTTTATTTTGTTGTTCTTCAGAATTATGTTAATGTTTATATTATAATGAGGGGGGTAAGAGATTAGCTTAATGTTGTTGACAAAGGCGGAAATAAAAATGTCTAAAAAATGTTCTTTTAATACACTTTTTATAATATTTTTTTTTACCCATCTCGGAACTTCATTTTTTCGTCTACCTATCGCATGTCGCATTACAGCCGGCCGCGTATTATTTTATGGAAACTAAAATAAGTAAACAGTTACTTTTTTTTGCTTGAAAAGTTTAACCTGCACCGTGGTTTCATAAAAGGGCACAATGTTTTATGTAAAGTCAAATTCGTAATTTTTCATAAAATACACTATTTAGTGTTATAGTAAAACCAACGTAAGGCTCTTTTTATGTATTCGTAGAAAAAAAGCGTTGTTGTTTTTTTTAAGGTTTACGTATGAGTCTCGATAGATTGTTTCTCTTGAAATCTGGTGACGAATTAAGATAAATATTTCTTGTAATTCATACTTTTTGTTTTTCGTGATTTTTTTTCGTGTCTAACTCCGTATTACAGAATACCTCGAAACTTCACAAACCTGTTTATTAATAATATTGTTTGTTTTTTTTTTGTAAAAAAAAAAAGTTTTAATTTAAGTTTTATACAATAGTTAGGTAGTTACCTACAGGATTTAATTAAATCTGATATAATGGTTTTTGTTACTTCAATTTGCGTTACTGTAATTAATTAGTAGGTATGTACCGCTTGACTGGCTTATGATTTGGTATTTTTTAAATAAATTGTTTGCCGTTTTTGGCGTTCATTAAAACTTTATATAAGATAAATACGATCAATATTCGATATATCATCTCAAAATATATTATAAAATAACCACTTTTTATTGTAATCGACTGAAATTAGGTATCTGTATAAACAATAATACAATTAAATTACTTTTACTAATAAGGTTTTTACAATCGTTTTCGAATCAACTGATTTAAATCGAGCTTCGGCTATTAACTTGTACGTAATTGTAACAGACAAAAATGTTATAATGAAAGTTAAAGTTGTGCGCGTATGGATTATAAATTGATTAACGAAAATTGTGAAGATTGATACTTGACTTTTAATTGACTAGGATCAACTATATTTATACAGTCGAAACTTGCTATAGCGACATCATTTACAACGACAGATCGGTTATAACAATCTCCTGATATGGCGCCTTTACTAATGTGGTAACTTCAGTTCCGTTTATCTAATTATAATTCTGTTTATAAATATGCATTTCCTAACCTAACATTTTTTTTAGCCGAATGACTTAACCGCTCCTAGTAAGGCCAATAGAGCTACCAAAGGGTTGTCATGTCCACGGCATTCGAGAAACAATATTTCATAACCTAAGTTAGGCTTTTTGTAAATTGAATTTAATGCTGTTGATTTGAAGAGTCTTGACAGTTTTTTTTTTTTTTTACCGGACTTTTGGGACAAGGGTTTAAGCTTTCTTTATCATTACGAACTGACCATAATTGAAAATGATTTAAAATAATAGTATTATTTACAATTTAACGAACATATTAATTCATACCCCGAGATAATTGTATCGAAAAAGTTTATACAAAAAATTGTATGTTTCTTTTTATTTTAGTGTGAGGTTTTCTTTTCTTTAAATATCATATTTTCATAGTATATAATACAATGTTATTAAGTATACAAACACACACACACACACAGGCTATTATAAAGTTAGATTTGTTTTATTGTGTTCAATGATATTGTTCTGTTTGATATTGCATAATAAAATATGTCGTTTAAATAATATGATTCAGAATGTTACAAATTTTTATATTAAAAAAAAATAGGGTTAGCGCGTCTTTGAACATATGAGTATATTTCGCAGATTGTAAAATTTGCTTTTTCTAAATCTATCAAGTTATTAATTAGCTAAATATTGTCTTCTTTTGTTAAAATATGAACGATCACGGAAGTTATTAACAAGGTCTTTTTAGGTTATAAATACATAGTAAAATATCTCGAAAAATAAAAGTCGAAGAACTTTATAAATAAATTGTAAGTACTTAAAACTATTTTCATTTCGAATAGCGTATCTATTGTAATGGATGGATCAGGATAATCATTTTTTTTTCTTCATTTATTTACATATGTGTCTCTTCTCATATTTTTAATAAAGAAAACAAAGGATTTATTACATATTTTTATTTGGTTTCATTAATAGTGACTCTTATCAATTAATCAATGGGTTAATTTTATATTACAGATTTTAAGGATACAAATAGTTTCAGAATATTAAAAATAATATATATGCAATCTTAAATTATATATTTGAAGTACGAATCACATTAACAAATCTCTCAAGTAAATAGGAATGAATACATGTAAATTATTTGCGCTTCAACAGGAAGATTTATTGTATCATTAACGTGTTTTTATAAATATATATAATTTAAAAATAAAAAAGATTAGGTAGATAATATGTAAATAATTTGATCGTCGCCTAGACATTTAATACTTACGTAGTGTCTTAGTTGAAATCGCAATAATTAGATATCTACATGATTTGATTTCGGCATTTTTAGGTTTCGCTAAATATCGATATTGAGAAATTGTATATTTTAATAACTCGATTTTGATTGCTTATTCGGATAATTTTTATTCTTTCGTAATCTGTATATATATATATATATATTAGTCATTGCTCCTTTGAAATATGGCATAATATCTGGCCTGTGAGTGTAAATCCGCATTTAACTTAAGAACCACTTGACCTATTTTCTGTGCCTAAAGTATACGTTAATTAACGATCGATAGGCTAAGAATATACTTGCATAAAATTTGGTGTACGGGAAGCGTGTCTTCCGGTAACTGATAAAACTAGGAAAAAGTAAATAAAATCAGGTCAAATACTACATTTAATCATAATGTAGGTATTTGGTTACATTATGTAATAAATAGCAAAAATTATAAAAATAATAATTAATGAAATTAACACAAAAATATCTTTGCTTTATTTAATTTAACCAAAAAAACATTGAGATTTGTAATTTATTTTTTATTTGCTTCGTCTAAAATGTCGATTATCGGATGTGGATACGTACTTTATTCGAATTCGAAATCAAATCGTTAAAGTTCGAGAACCGTTTTATTATTATAAACCGTGATTTTTTCAATATCGATATTCGAAATCACTATCGATCAAATTAATAATGGTTTTTTTTTCAACGATCGTGTCATGTTGTTGCAAAAAAAAAATGAGGTAGTTTTGTACAATAACATTTTTGAATTCATATGAAATGTTGTAAATTCTCGTAATGTATAAGTAAGTATTTTGGTGGTATATCTTTGTATTTGTTAGTTAAATTCTTACATCGAGTGGCCTGGAGTGTTCAGCATAATTCAGGAGTAATAAATATTAGGACCTTTATTAATATAATACATTAACGACTGGTTTTGTATGTGTAAATAGTACTGTGTCGCGTAATGACGTATCCCATAATAACACAGTACTGACTCGTAGAGAAACGCTCTGTAAATATTTCTTAATTTTAAGTTTGTACTGTATAATAATGTTTTTCAAAGTTTCGTTTTTTTGTTTTTGTCGAATTCGCAGTACGGGGACATTAGGTTATGAAATTTCATTATGATATTCGACTCGATATGTTTGTTATTATTAATATTATTTTTTTGATAGCAATCACTTCGTTTCTATAATAAATGCATTGTTATACCTAAATGCTTTGTAGGAATTTCTATACGGATCTTTAAACTGGATTACTATTTCTGCGGTTTGAATTATCATATTGTAGTTCGAGCCAAATGAATGGAAGTTATGGAATTAAAATAATAAATTTCGTTCAATACATCTTAGTCGATTAAACAAATATATAGTTTATTAATAAAATTTGAAGGGCAAAATAATTAGTCTTCATTATTTTTACTAATAACACAAAATCTCCTCAATAGTTTCTAAACAAAGAAACAAAAGAAAATCCGTTGATAAACAGGAGAAAAATATCGTCTAACAACTTATATTTAATTTCTTCAACTACAGCTTTTAAAGATTTTTGCAAAAATGATAGCCGTCAAACTTTGTTAAACACGTAGACTGAAAATAGTTTGGTTTATTTAAAAAAAAAAAAAAAAAAAAACGGAACACAGACATTGTAAATGTAAAAAAAAATCACTATATGAGACGTAGGCGTTGAGTGAAAGTTTAATAATTTATGTGGTTATGTTGATAACCGGATTATTTTGAAACTATGCATATTTATTTGTTATTATTCACTTACTCTTTCAATATGTATGTTAATCGGGTTTCGTATTTTTGCTTGAAACGTATTACATGAAACTTGAAAAATATTAATTTTTAACTCAATCGAATGGTGTGATCCGAGCTAATGTACCCGTAACAACTTGTACATAAAGTAATAAAGTTTTATTTTATAAAAATTGAATGTTTGTTTTATTTCCTATAATAATAGTTAAATTTTTTCTAGAAGTGATTACCTAGAAATCTTCCAGAAAAAAATGGGTAACTTTGGTTGGTAAGTTGTTGTCTAGTGTGCGCATTTTAACTATGCCGGTCTGAAACCGTGGTACAGTGGCGGTGCTTTAGGTAGGTAGGTACACGCACGCTGAAAACATTACCATGAAAAAAAACTGTCGTAAGACTTAGAGCTAATTTTATTTTATTTTTCAGTCTATAGTATATTTATTTTATGTTACATTACACCATTAAATAATACTAGCGTGGTACGTTAGACGTACTAGTATGATAATAAAAAATATGTCTAGAATACCCGTTGGCAGCGCCATCTACCGGGGCCAATTGTGAATCTAAACCATCCAGTCTACTCAGGACATAGAAAAATTTAACAAAAATCTGTTCAGTCTTTTAGGAGTTCAGTGACAAATACACGTAAAGAAGAATTACATATAAATTTGAATCGAAGATGCCGCAGTGGGTAGTGCGGTCAGATTCCGCGTCAATGGACGCGGGTTCGAGCTACCTATCCAACTCTAAAATTAGCTGTTTTCGGTGAAGAAATATATCGTGAGGAAACCATAGCATGGTGGTAGAGCTTTTTCTAATAATGCCCGCCTGGGTAGCTTAGCTCCGTCAAGTTTGAAAGCCTGTCGCCAAATACCAATAGGTGTGTTCCGTCAGCATCACATGAGAACTTGTACCTCTAGGCTCAGTGTATTTACCAGCCTGGACTACATCGTCGCTTAACATCAGGTGAGATTGTGATCAAAGCACTGAGCCTATACCATGTAAAAAAACATTATTATATAAAAATTTCAACAATTGAACGTTATGACGTAGCAAAAAGCATTTTTTTATATACGTTGAAATACTGAGTAATTTACGTTTTATAAAAGTATAGTATCAAGTATGATCTGCATGTTGCAAAAAATTTGGTCTGACACTAGTATAGTAAAAAAATAATATGAAAAATTTGTGATAATACTATTATTAGGTACTTTTAGTATTTTTCATTATTATTTAAATCATTTTGTTTCAACTCATATAACGTAACAATATCTTAAAAATTCATAAAAGGACATTTTTGAAATTTTAAAAAGTCATTATGAAAGATAAGTAGGACTCAACAATATTTTTATTTGAATAATCAGACTTGACAGACATTTTTATAAAACGCCATTTAATGAAACCTATTTTGTGCAATTTTTTGTCTAATAATAGGGACTCCATTTTGGATTTATGACATCTATATGTTGTACCAAATATTTCGGTGGTTTATCTATTTATCGCATAATCTTGCTGCAACTGTCACTATTAGGTTTCAATTTAGCAAATTATAAAAATCAAAATAAAAATGCAATAATTTTTATTATAAAATTCCATTTAGTATACAAAAGTATTATTATTATTATTTATTAATTATTATTTTATTTCTGAGCATTCCATATTGCAATATGTATGTATATAATTATATCACAATAGTGTGATATGTTGAATTATTATTATAAGCCCATCGTCATACTATAAATTGTCATCGAAATTGAGTTCAATAGTTTGACGTTTAGGTAAATATTTTCTGAAAATAAAAAAAAAACATTAATTAATTGGGTAATCGAGGTTTCGGAGGTTTTTGTAGTGTTCCGTGTAATAAAAAATACTTCTTATTTTAATACATACTACCCAAATATAGCGACATTATGTTAGAACAAAACAATATCGGGCTTAAAGTACTTCTATTCAATGGCAATAAAAAAAATTATAAACTTAACAAGTGGTTAATTTTTTTTATATCACTTTAGTAATTACTTATATGCTATCCTATAGAAACAGCTTTTAAGTTTTATGAGGTAGAAAAGATTTTAAATTACATAGTAAACTTACTGGTATTTTAATCCCACAGCATCAAACATTTTTATTGAAGCTTGACATTCCTTCTTATAGTTTTTTTTTATCAGATAAATATATAACTTCTTTCATACCCGACTGAATTATCAGTTTTGCACACTCATTACAGGGGAATCGGGTTACATACATTGTACAGTCTTTAGTATCCGCTGAATTTTTATTCATTATAGCGTTCATTTCCGCGTGACAAACTGAAAAAAGTTACGCCATAAGTATTAATTAATTCATTTCTCACATCCATGGCTTTATCCATGCCATTCGATTTCAGTCTTATTTACCACAAGCTGTGTACGCGCAGCTACGCCCGCATTCTCATATATTCTTCACTGCGTTTTAAAAATTTTTTATGTGGAACCCTAAATATTTCTCTAAAAAAAATGAGTACTAAGATAAAGTATTTCATTCCTTATATAGTCAATCAATCAACATAAGATTTTGCATACAGACAAAATTAACATTTCTCATAAATTATAGCACTTGCCCGTAAGACTGTGCATTGAATCAGATTTTATTCAAATTTTTATGAGTTTGTATTTTTTATGCGGAATTATTTTCGAAAACTAAAAGTACCCTAAGTTACCCAGAGTAACATAGTAATCTATATCTATATATCATAGTAAAAAAAAAAAAATCTAAGTTACGCCCTGTAACTTCAGCTATCTATCAAAAAAAGCCTCGTCAAAATCGGTCAAGCCGATCCAGAGATTATCCATTACAAAGCGACAGACAAACGGACAAAAATTGTATTTTTGATATACATATCGTATATGCATTCATATCTATTTAGTAAAAAAAATGACATTACAAACAGACACTTCAATTTTATTTTTTAGTATAGATAATCTAATATTATGTATATACACATGACTAGTGTTTTTTGGAAACGGCTTTATCGATCTCGATGATCCATTAATAAACCGATGATTTACTATTCAGATACAGTTTTACTTTATAAGTTTGTAATATTTTTTCCTTGATGATCGGACATCGAAATTTTTAAATTAACATTTTTAGTACTATAAATATATTCATATTAGTTAAGCAAAAATATATGACACTACATAATAACAGAACTTTAATACGCCTCCCAGGTAGGGATGATGATCTGAGATCGGTTAATCGAAAAACCGATCTTTTTAACCAAAAGATCGATCTTTTTGAATCGTTTTTTTGTATGAGAAAATAGAAGTGGATTTTTCTGCTTCGATTAAAATGACAAATTTGTATAAATTAGAAAAGTACTAAAAAAATACTAAGGTATGAAAATTTTCACTTAATTAATTAAACACTCAAGAGATGGTTTTGTGAGTAGTTTCTCTCGCTTCTTTCTGAGATTTATAATGTCAAATTTGTAAATTATGTATACTATTAGGATGGCAGAGAAATTTCTACAATGTTAGTGGGACGCTCACTACATCAAGAGAATTTAAAGCGCACTGCCAAACATAAACTCTCTTCACTTTATACTTTTAAATTTGATATACTTGTAAAAACAACTCTAATTATTTAAAATGATAAAAGATTGATTATTATAGTTTCCCTTTTGTTTTGTCTAATATGGATATACCTATAAATAATCAAAGATAAAATAGTTTAGTACTTTTTTCTCCTCAGTCCGTTTGTCTTTTGTTTCTATAATGTCTATTTTCGATCTTTATTACTAGAATTATTTTCGAAAACAGTTTTTTTCTCAAATCCTTTATAAATGATGATTATGATCCAATTTCGACCAATAGAAGAATTCTACTTTCCCATAAAAAAAAACAAAGTCGAAAAAAGATCGATTTAGATCTCGATTTCTTGTAAATCGATTAATAACGCTGCAATTCGAATCGATTCAAAAATCTATCTTTTTTAGAGAGATTCGCCATCCCTACTACCAGGAACAAAAGAACCTAATTTTAGTTTTAAGGATGGTGATGCCTCTATCATTTATTTGTGTTTCAACCATAACCTATGAGAAATCCTAGTTTAAGAGTTTAAATGAAAAGATAATTATAATATTGTAAACAATATATGGCCATAGCTGGCTTATTGGCATAAAATATTAATGGATATTATAAATGCGAATGTGATATGTATTTATATGTGTAATGAAACGACCGGTTAGACAAACAGCTAGTTTATTACTAAAGATATGTTATGCGCGGGCGCGGGGAACGCGCTCGCATACATGTCACTCCTCCACATCTAATTTTTGACACCTAATAAATACAGAAAAAACTTATAAGATAAGTGAATACATAATAATAGGCACAATACACAAATTAAAAATATTTCTTATAATCTATTAGTTTCCCAGTACGCTTCGAACGTGTGGTCTTTGGAGACGGAAGCGGAGTAGCAGGGCGAGCTACTTCATTCGGAGACGCCGGTTGGCAGATGCTTTCGGCTGTCTCGGCCGGACCCGACTCTGACTGACTCACGACAGTCTGTCCACTACTCTCTGTGACTACTCCGTCAACCTCCCCATTTTTACAACCATCGATTATTGTTACTTGTTTTTCACAAGCATGAGGTTCGACCGTCACCGACGGAACGTTTATACCCGTTGAACTAGTATTCATAGAGTCATTATTAGTAAGACCAAATGGCGAATAAAACCTATGACCCTCGTTATTCTTATTTGTTTTTAGGGGATGATCTTCCTGACCCGTATATCTAATTATTTGGTCAACATGTCTTATACATGAAGCACCATACTCCTTAAGGAATATTTTATACATCTTACTACCTACTTTTTCTTTAATAATGCCTAACTGCCAAGTTTCACTCCGTGCACTATACCATCGAGCCCATACAGTATCACCTGTTTCGAAAACTCTTTTCCTTTTTACTGAAGACGATTCTGATTCATCATAGTAGGGTGGAATAATTAAATCAAGCCTAGATCGAAGATTTCTACCAAAAATTAGTTTACTAGGTGTTTCGCCAGTCGTACAGTGCACGGTGTTTCGATAATTAAACAAATATCCTAATAATAGGTCATTTGTTTCATGCGTTGGTACATTGTCATTTATAATACTCTTTAGCATTTTTTTACAGATTCTTACTGAATTTTCGGCTTGACCATTGCTAGGGGGATGGTATATCGGAGAAGTTATATACTTAATACCATTAGATGAACAAAACGTTTTAAATTCGTTAGAATTAATTTTTACGTCATTATCGGATACAATGAGGTTTGGTATGCCAAATGTTGCAAAAAGATTTTTTAATTTCGTGATCAGGGCTTTAGTTGACGTACCATTATGCATATACAAACATTCTAGCCACTTACTAAAAGAATCTACTATCACGAGATATACCCTCTGCCCAACGCTCATGTAATCAATGTGTACGCGCTGCCAAGGACCGGTGGCGGCGGGCCACGGTGATGGCTGTTCCCCGCGGCGGCGCACACCGTAACCCCACGCATGTATCACATGACCCAATCCAGCGCTCGATATCGACGTCGATTCCCGGCCACCACATTCTACTCCTAGCGTTACTCTTAGTTTTTTACTATACCTAAGTGAGAATCATGCAGTTCACGTAACATATTTTCTCGTAGAGAAGGGGGAATTACAACCTTATGACCTCTAAATAAACAGCCGTTTTCGAATTGTAGGTCCGATTTACACTGAAAATATGGTAACACCGAAGTACAGCTTATTTTACGAGGCCAACCAAGCTGCATATATTTAGTGACAATACTGAGCGTCGCATCTCGCTCCGTTTCTAAAACTATTTCGCGAAAGGTAGTCGCCGGTGTTAGCTCTTTCATAAAATTTAGCGCATAATAATGATCAATATTGCTGTCGATCCCTTCTGACTTGTCAGTGCACTCTAGCGGCGCGCGCGAAAAGTAGTCAGCCACTAAATTAGTGTCGCTGGAAACGTATTGCACTACATAATTATAAGCTGACAATATTATAGCGTATCTCTGTAGCCGTAGCGCTGTCGTGACTGGTATACCGGATTTATTATTAAAAATTGAGACTAACGGTCTATGGTCTGTTCTTAGTGTAAATGGATCTTTCCTACCATATAGATATTGGTGGAACCGTCGTACCCCGAAAATAATTGCTGTTGCCTCCTTTTGTATTTGGCTATAATTACGTTCACTTTGTGTAAGTGACCGCGATGCATAGGCGAGAGGGCGCTCATTATTGTCGGCAGTACGCTGTGTCAACACTGCGCCAAGGCCGGCCGGACCCGCGTCTACGGACAGCACGAGTTGCGCGGCGGGCTCGAAGTGTGCGAGTATGCGTTCGGAAGCGAGCTCACGACGTATGGCCAACATGCTGCGTCGCTGAGATTCACCCCACTCCCATGCCGCGTCGTTACGTAGCAGTTTATGAATAGGGCCTAATAAATCTGATGCATTGGGAATAAAATTTCGATAATAATTTACGACGCCCAGAAATCTCTTTACTTCTGTTACATTTGACGGCTCCGGTGCATCCATTATCGCCTGAACTTTATCGGGACTAGTCTTCAACCCGGTTTTACTTATTATGAAGCCTAGATATTTAACGCTTTTCTTTAAAAAAATCACACTTATCTACATGTAGACGTAAACCCGCATCATTTAACCTACTTAACACTTGTTTTAGTCTTTCAGTATGAGAGCACCGGTCCGGTCCAGTCACACAGATATCGTCGAGCCAGACACTAACGCCATCTATACCTGACAAAAGTGTCTCCATTGTTTTTTGAAAAATTGCTGGGGCATTCGCCAGACCGTAAACTAACCTAGTATACTTAAAAAGGCCTTTATGTGTATTAATAGTCGTAAGTATTTGAGAAGGTTCATCTAAGATGAATTGATTGTACGCGTTTTTTAAATCCAATTTACTATAATGTTCACCACCTCCTATTTTAGCAAACACTTCCTCAATACGCGGTAAGGGGTATTTTTCTATCAACAGATCTTTATTCAAAGTTACCGAAAAATCTCCCGCTATTCTAATTTTGTCGTTTTCTTTTAAAACAGGTACAATGGGAGTGGCATAGTCCGAGTGGTCAACTGGTACTAAAACACCTAAATTTACTAATCTATTTAGCTCTTGTTCGACTTTATCTTTTAGGGCAAAGGGTACACTTCGAGGTTTAAAAAATTTTGGTATTGTATTTTCTTTTAAGTGTAGGCTTACCTTAAATTTATTAAATGAACCTAATTCGTCTCGCCACAGATCAGGAAATTTTTTTAATAAATCTTGTACATTAATTGTGTCAGTCGTGCTACATATTGACTTAATTTCCGTTGTGATAATTAAATTAAAGGCATACATAAAATCTCTACCTAGTAACGGGGGTCCTCCGTTTTTAACAACATATATTTTGATTTTATTTTTCATATTATTATAACATGCTTCAATGCTGAAATAACCCAGCGGAGAAATTCTATGTCCGTTATATAAATACATCTTAATATTATTTTTAGATAGCGGATAGTTTGAAAACTTCTCAATATATAAATGTTCAGGGATAACACAAGTGCCTGAGCCTGAATCTAATTCCATTGTCAAATTTTGATTCCCTAAAGCTAAGTTGATTACATAAGGTTTATTGTCCACATACCTTAAATTAAAGTTTTGGCACTTCACACAATCGCTGACCTCCTCAGAGTCACCTCCCTTATTTGTATCAACGTGATACATACACAAACTTTTACTACCACACACTTTTTTTAGATGTCCCTTTTTTCCACATTTTTGACATTTATATGATCTGTAACGACACTTATCACTACAATGATTCGCCATACCACAAACTGAGCAGCAATTTCCATAGCGGCGCGATGACTTTGCATCGACATCGCCGATGCCGGCAGGCCCGGCTTGACCTCGGATTGACGTACGATATACCGGCTCTTCCTTGATGAGACCCGCTTCAGTGGTACACGGCATACTCTTCACTTGCCTTGCAGCCGCCGCTTGCTCCGCCAGTTCAATTGCTTTCGCTAATGTAAGTGTAGACGGATTTTGCTCGAACAATTTGTCGCGTTCAGGGCCCGAACCCAAGCCGAGGACGAAACGATCTCTTAAATTCGATTCCAGAGCGATGCCGAAGTCACAATAGCTTGCTAGACCTCTTAGTCGCGCCGCCCAATCTCCTAATGATTCGCTTGGATCTCTGCTTGCCCCGTAGAACTTCGCCTTGTCCACAAATGAACATTGTTTTGGCTTGAAATGGTCATCGAGTAATTTGACTAGCTCTTCATAACTTAGTGATTCCACGGTATTAGGGTACGCTAAGTTACGTACTAACCGGTACGACTCATCTGTAAGATGAGTCAGCAAAATTCCACCCTTTATATCATTTTTGTCAACACCGTTTATCTTCAAAAACTGTGCGAGTCTGCCTCTAAATATTGACCATTCACTGGTTTTATGATCGAATACAGGCAGATTCCCTAAATATGACATTTTTTTTTTTTTTATATTTATTTTGCGTGGGTTCGTATCCCATCCTCGTCGCCAGTGATATGTATTTATATGTGTAATGAAACGACCGGTTAGACAAACAGCTAGTTTATTACTAAAGATATGTTATGCGCGGGCGCGGGGAACGCGCTCGCATACATGTCAGAATGTCAGAATAGGTGGACTACATCACAAATCTGGTCAGTAAGACCTGGATGGTGTAAAACGGACTAATCACCAATGGCGTGATATGGCTCATACCCTCCACTGGTATGGTAAAAGGTGTTATGATCATGATGATAATTGTCATTTTTTTTGTTGTTACACTTTCATTCCTTATATAGTCAATCAATCAACATAAGATTTTGCATACAGACAAAATTAACATTAATACGAACGAAAAAGCAGACAAAAGCTAGTTACTATGTAAATATATTACTTATTATTCAAACATGAATTCCATACCAAATAAATGTTTGTTTTCATTATCCCACGGAAACGTGTCATCACTACACCCTGTTGGCATGCCATTATATCTGAAAATAACATTTTAATAGGTTCATTTATTTCATAAATAGTTTCTTTTTAAAAAAATATTGTAGTAGGATATATGTACATTGAGATGTTTGAAAATAAATAGTTTTTTTATACTAGAATTAGAAAATTCTCATTACATATGCTAAAATAAATATTATGTCTTAAACTTTCACATAATTTTTAAATTACCACAAGTAAGGAGAGTTCTAAAAGACAAAAATGATTGATTTTGAATTAAAAAAAAGAGAAGCAATAAGTAATTTTAAACAGTTTCTAGTAGGATTCGACAGTATGAACATTTTCTTAATTGATGGTAGCTGATTGCCTTTGTTTTTTGAATTGTATTTATGGTGAGACACCTCTTCTGACTTCTGTCAAAAAGTTTTTAGCTACATGCTATATCAAGGACTGATATCAGTTTTAACATTCATATTTGCCTTGTTAATGCCTTAATTTTATTTAAAAATAATTTCTCTGTAAAGAAACAGTTGTTTAATTTAAAAATAATACTTACCCTATTGCAATAATTTTTTTATCTTTATCAACTATACAAGCGCCTACTTGACATCTTGGATCTTTGCTACGTTGTTTAGCCAGTACAGCAATTGCCATGTAATACTCCTGCCATTCAATATAATTTTCCCGTTTAGCGAAAAACTTATCACTGAAAAATAAAAGGAATATTTCATCAGACACCTAGACACATAATAGGGCGATAATGCCCCCTTGTGGAAGTAGAAGACCCCGAGAAAATTAGAAGATAGCGCAAGGTGGCGTGGGCAGAAAGAAATAATAATCTAAAAAATAAAAAAAAATTAAGATGGGGGCTCTAGAGAAAAACAAATTCTGAATAGGTTGAGAAACTGTGAGTAAACATAATTATCTGAAATTAGTTCAAACTTGCAGTTACAAACAACATGCAGATATATCCAGTATGCATGAGATTTGATAGATTTCTTCAAATATAATAAAGTAAACATAATTGGAAAGAATGTAATTTTAAAATATGTGTGAAATCTAATAGATATTGAAAAGTATTAAGTGGCAACCCCAGAATATAAAATATATACTTTTACTTAATACTAAAAATTATTTATCATTTACATACATACATACATATCATCACGCCTTTCTCCCGTGGGGGTAGGCAGAGATTACGTCCTTCCACTTGCTACGATCTTGGCATACCTCTTTCGCTTCCTCTACTTTCATCAGCGCTTTCATACATTAATTTATCGTTTATCACTGTTATAACTGAATTGCACACACACAGACTAGATAGGAAACTAATCAAACCATATCAGTTGTAGCTACTTGTAAAATAAAGGTATAGTATACCTTTTCTATGTATTAATTTATACTTGGTACACAATACATTACAATATTTGGCGGTCTGTGGTTCTAACTTTTGTGGTCCGCAAAAAGACCACGGCTGGCCTGTCGTGTACCATTGTACTAAGGTGTATTTTTAATATTAACATTATTTGTATTATCTAATATAAGTTACATATAATATTATGACTTTACATTTAGTCTGAGCAATAACTATAAGCTTTACAGAGTTACATTAAAGTTAAGATTAAATGCACCTGATGTTTGTAAATATACAATGTTAGTGTCTTAGTAGAACACACTGAAAGTGTCAAGGTGGAGTAGTCATATCCACGAAGAACTGATGATGATTTGAAATCAACACGTTTATTTCAAATACCTAGTATAAACAGAATATTTGAATGTTTTAAATTTTTTTTTGTTTGGTTAACTTCATATCAAAAGACTTTTATAAATCTGTTGAAAACACTTACCTATCTAAAGATAATTTAGAAGTCTCTTTGGCTATATCCATAACGGGTTTCATAAAAATACACAGAACTGATACATACTATGATTTATTCTGTATTTATGTATTTTAAGAGCAGTGTCTTCTTTTCCAATGAATATAAACGCAATTTCTACGTTTTTTACAATGCCGTTAAACTAGATATATTACGAATGATTTATGTAAACAGACAATTCTAACCTATTTTTGACGAGAAATTGAAAACTCGATTGAGGTAATATACTTCACTAGTTCATATTAACCAAACTAGGTTTACTCCAAAGTTACATAATATAGTCATATGCTGCAAGTTATTGAATTTAAAAACAAGGATTAGTATTTACTTCTTCTTCTTCTTAGTTAATGGCAATCTGTGTGTACACACAATTTGTGCCAATGTCATGTAGGTAAGATTTTCAATCTTGTATCAGCGTTACCAAGCTCCAACAGAACGGTGGCCTATCCTGCTCAAACTTTCCATGGAGCTTTTTGTCGGCACCTCAGAATGTATGCTACGCGTTGTCTTCTATAATAAACTTAACTTGAACACAATAACTAAACTATTTCACACAAAACGCCACCAAGATTACATGATATAGAGTCCAGTACACAAGTTTAATGAATTAAAGAAAACAATTGCTACATGTCAGACTGAGATCCCGCCAAAAACTCCGATTAGTATTTACTATGCGATGTGACAAACGAATTCTATGTAGGGATGTAAACAAAACATCGATATTTTCAAACATCTATGTATACCTCATAAAAAAAATGATATTTTAACATCGATATCGAAACCAAAACATTGACAATATCTCGATGTTCAAGAACGATGTCTTATCCTACATAGTCAATATTATAAATAAAACATTTATAAACTACAAGTTAATATATTTCATGTTACACAATAGTAGACAAATTATGAAGTGCAAAAATATGACAGATGTTGTTTTAATAATAGATAAATATATACATTTTAAATAAAGAACATTTAAGATTAACAATTAAGGTTTTATAACATTCCTCCGGGCAATGATAAACGTTCACATTTCTTCAATAAGTCGACGAGGGGGTCGTATTGTGCGACGTCTTCGTTCTATTTCAGGTTGTGATTGTAGATGTTGTGCATTGTTAAGTGGAGCTTCTAAAATGTTGTTAGATGGTAAATGTGGTGTACTCGTTTCGGTTTGTAATGCTGATGTTTGTTGAATGGGTAGTGTTCGTAAAGGTTGTGATGACAGTGGGGAAGAAGTAACGAGATGTTGGTCAGGGTTATGTGGTGTAGTACTGTTTGTTTGGCGCTGGGGTGTGAACATAGGTCTAATGTGATCAGCATGTCTTCGTTTTTGTGTTCCTTGAGGAGTGCGTACAACGTAGGAGTATAGTTGTTTCCTTTCCAATACAGTAGCTGGTTGCCAATTGTTTTCGAGTTTTGTTTTAATATAAACATTATTCCCTTCCACATAATTAGGTATTTTCGTTATATTTTCTATATTCGCCCTTAATTGTCGATGAGCTATAGATCTCATGTGATTCGGTCGCACATTGTCCAAAACACAAGATGGTTGACGTCCAAACATCATCTGTGCTGGTGATTTGCCTGTTGTGTTGTGTGGAGTTATTCTATATGTAAATACAAATTCTCGAAGTCGTTCCTTAAAGGTTTTATTATCTGCTGTACTAGCCGAAAATCTTGTTTTAAAAGTTCTCACTAAGCGTTCAGCTAGTCCATTTGTACGAGGATGGTACGGTGATGATGTTATGTGTAGAATTCCTAATTTTTTACAAAACGTTTTAAATTCGTCTGACGTAAATTGAGGTCCGTTATCAGATACAATTATTTGTGGTAGTCCAAAAGTTGTAAAAATGCTACTCAGTTTGTCACATAAATTCGCTGTAGTGGTTTTATTCATTGGTTTTACTTCGATCCATTTAGACAAGGCGTCAGATATAACAAGCCATTGTTTTTTCCTTCGAATGGACCCGCAAAATCGATATGAATTCTTTCCCATACTTTTTCTGGGATGGACCATGTAGGTAGTTCTGGAATATTAGGACGATTTTCCTGACAGCTCTTGCAGCTTTTTACAAAATTATCAATGTCCTCATCAAGTGATGGCCACCAAACGTAAAATCTAGCGAGAGCCTTCATAGCAGATATAAAGAAAACTAAACTGAGAGAAATAACATTTGCTGAAGTTTTTGCAGTTTCACAATCAAGGCAAGTTGCTGAAAAGGATGTTGATGAATTAAAAATGAACGTAAAAAGAATACATCAAACCGATCAAAAGAAACAGTATGTAAACCAAAACAAACCTAACACATACCAACCTCGTAAACTAAATGGACGTCAACAATGTTGTCGTTGCGGAAAGCATGCGAGGCATAATATAAACGACTGTATAGCTAAAAATCACATTTGTGAAGAATGTGGAACGAAAGGTCATTTTGGCAGTTGCTGTATCAAGACAGGCCGAGCTTACATCGTTCACCAAAGATACATCAAAGACAACATAAGAACAACAGTAAAACATCGAACATCACAAAAAGTAAAGAATGTCAATCATGAATTGATTGGGACAGAAGATTGTGAATCTGACAACACTTTTGATAGCGACGAAACAGATTGCAACGTGTACAAAATAAATAAATCTACAAGATGCAAAAAGACAGATTTATCAATCAATAGCGTTAAATGTACGATGGATTGGGATCCAGGGTCCATTTATTCAATTATCACTACAAATTTTTGGAGAAAAATAGGTTCACCAATTTTAAGCAAAGCTCCAAAACTACGAGCATACTGTAACTTTAAATTAAAACCAAAAGGATTAACAGATGTTACCGTAGAAATTCAAGGTATAAAGAAGATACTCCCTGTGGTAGTTATGAAAACAACAGATTCGATGCTTTTTGGATTAGATTGGAGTGAAATGTTCAATATGAAATTTCCAAAACCAGTATATTCTGTAAAAACTTTTACACCGACGTCACTCGAACAAGTCCTCAATACGCATCAAGAGTTATTTAACAATAAACTAGGAAAGGTTAAAAATTACCATGTCAACATACACATTAAATCAAACACAGAACCCAAACATGTACCCGCAAGACCTATTAAATTTAACATGAAAAAGAATATAGAACTGGAATTAGAACGTTTAGTTAAGGAAGAAATTCTAACGAAAATAGATCCAAACGTAACACCTGTAGAATGGGCAACACCTACTGTGAATGTTGTAAAACCTAATGGACAAATTCGCATCTGTGGTGATTATCGTACTACTATAAACACAGTATTGATTACACACACTCACCCAGTACCATTATTTGACCAATTAAGACAACGATTAGCTAATGGAGAGAAATACAGTAAAATCGACCTAAAGGACGCCTATCTACAATTTGAAATAGCTCCAGACTCAAAAAAATATTTAACTATATCTGCACATAAAGGTTATTTTCAATACAATAGAATGCCTTTTGGTATCGCAACAGCACCATCGATATTTCAACATTACTTGGACACACTCTTAGATGGTATCCCTAACGTAGCCATTTATTTTGACGATATTGCTTTAACCGGAATAAACGATAAGGAACATCTAAAAACGTTAAATACCGTATTTCTAAAACTAAAAGAAGCGGGGTTAAATGTTAACATTAAAAAATGCACATTCTTGAATAATGAAATTGAATATCTTGGGCACATTATTAACAAACACGGAGTACGCCCTACTAATGCGAAGATAGAAGCTATTTCGAAAGCAACAGTTCCAACAAACGCCAAGGAGTTACGCTCATTTCTTGGATTGGTAAATTTTTATGAAAGATTTATTCCACATCTGCATAGCTTATGCGCTGATCTTCATGCCCTCACTGGTTTTCGACAGCGTTGGAAGTGGACCGATTATGAAAACAATATATTTGAGCAAACAAAAATGCTAATAGTAAATTCAAAACCATTAGTAGCATATGACGAGAATCAAGAACTATTTCTAGCCTGTGATGCATCAGAAAAAGGAATAGGGGCAGTACTTTTACACAAAAAAGGAAACAAAGAATATCCCAATCTCGTCGCCAATATTATAAATAAAACATTTATAAACTACAAGTTAATATATTTCATGTTACACAATAGTAGACAAATTATGAAGTGCAAAAATATGACAGATGTTGTTTTAATAATAGATAAATATATACATTTTAAATAAAGAACATTTAAGATTAACAATTAAGGTTTTATAACAGTCATAATGCGCCATCTTGCGCTATATCTGTGATCTACACAGATCTCTTGCCTCAGTCACAAGCGTACATTTTTCAATCTAGCGTCTCGCTTACTCACTCAGCAATACAAAACAAATGCGAGCCGAACGAAACAGTCGGCCATTGGATTAGTCAGTAGCATGCGCTACATTTGCTTAGATTGATCGCTTTAATTAGAAATCGAAAAAGAAGTCACAATAAGATTTGATAAGTTAAAGCACTGTTCATCGTTGGCTAGTGCTACCGGCTTGGATTCTCGATTTAAGCTGAATTATTTTAAAGATGCTACTGCGACGATTAAAGTAACAAACTACATAAATAATTACTTAGAGAGTAATTTAAAGAAGCTAATGTGCTGTGGTAAAGTCTTCCGATGAATCTGAAAAATGTGAAGGCGATATATAGAGCTACCATATGACATTGACTCACTACCAATTAAAAAATAAAACTAGAGCGGACATCGAACTACGAATGTTCATGTTATCCCCTGTCACTCCTATAAAGGGAGATGCATTGTATGCTTCAGGTAGCGGCCAAGCCGAGGTTCGAACCCTTGAGCTAGCTACCTTATGCGGCTGAGTGCCTTCAGCACTCGCCCACAAAGTTCGGTGAAGCTGTAAAGGCCCTTCCGGTCAACAGCATTAGCTAGGTTAAAAAAAATAAAAAAGCGTTGTATGCATTGGACATGTGGGACGACGGTAAAAAGGCTGTTCCCGGGCTTCATAGCCTAGCTGTGATCTACTTACCAATCGTGGTAACTTCAGTACCCAGTGATCTGTTTTTTTCATAATTTTGGAGCTACAGTCACGCAGGAGAGAAATCTCTTATCCAAATGTGGCATTTTTTAATTAAATTTTGAAGAAGTAAACGTTCGCTATGCTCATTTCTTAAGAATTTAATTAAAAATAACAGTTGAAATTATACAAACGTTTAATTAATACTTGTTCTTTTCCATTATGTTATTTTTTTTCATAAATTTATCTATTACCTATAATATGATAATGATTTATGATATAAAAGTTGATTATTACACCTATTTCTTTAATTTCTATTAAGAATGACCATTTTCCTTAGATGTACATTTATTTTAAATGGTGTTATTGTGTGTCCACGCAGTTGAATAGTAAATACGGTAGTGAATGTTAGATAAGACAAAAGACAGGATGATGTTAGTGAAAGCAAGAATTAAGAAAGGTGTGCTAAGGTGGTTCGGGCCATACATCGATGTTAAAAAGGACGATGTTTCATTTTTCTACCGTAGTTTGTGTAAATGATGATAAAAAAAACATCGATATATCGGTTAAAGCACCTATATTTATTTTTTACATCTTTGTTTAACTTTTGAAAACATTGAAATCCTAATATTGATGTTTTTATGAGCGATGTTGGATGTCTAAGTTTATGTCCTGTGGCGCCAAAAACTTTTTGTTCCACTTATGCCTTTTTAAGGAATAGGCAAAGGTACTAGACCCTGCAGCCAAGTCAGACGATAGGAACTAGTGATGAATAATATAGGAAGACTATTAATAAATTACGGTAACAAAATGGCGGCCGTCTGTTACAAGCACTATAACGGTAGTGATTAGGACATTTCAGAATTCACGCTCCGTCTCATTATTTCCACTTCACTACAGTTGTCCATCATAACTAAACTATTTCAAGTAACTAAACCACCGAAATTACATAATATATAGTCAAATTCTGCAAGATAATGAATTAAAAATAAGGACGACTACATGACAAATCAAAATCGTGCCAAGCAACTCCCGCTAAGAACTCTCCTTCAGTTTAATTTTTTTTTTTTTTTGTTTCGTTTACTCCTTTTTACGTACAAGGCAAAGACACTAGACCATGCAGCCAAGTCTATAGTTAGGAACACTTTACATACAATGCAAATACAAAATAGTGATCATTTGTTACCGCTATTTTATGGGAGTGGTTGGCAGATTTTAGAGTTCAGGCTCCGTGTCTTTATTTTTACTTCAGTTCACTTGTGTACTATAACTAAACTATATCATGGAAATTGCCACCAAGATTACATAACATATTGTCAAATACTGAAAATTAATAAATTAGAAACATGGATGAAACTAAAAATAAGAACCAGTACATGACATTGTCATGATGACAAAAACTATTCATCCAGTACTATGTGTATTCATCTCTGACAAAAACGATATAAAATCGTACTTCATTTTCATAGAGTTTTTTTTATTATTAACTTATTTAACGGCTCTGGATAAAAACCATTTTGAGCCTGTAGTTATTTTATAATATTCGTAGTATTTTATTAATCTTGAACAAAGTAGTGGCCTTTTGTTAAGCGTTCTGTGGGAGTTGTTGGAAGATTTCAAAATAATCCAACAGTGTCATTATCTGCAACAAAAAACAAAATGTTGTATTATAATGAACGTGACTTATGTAAAATGTAAACACTTAATTTTAATGTGAACAGCACAGAGATTTTAAAAATCTGATCTGGCAATACTTGTCGTAATTCAAAAAGTTTACTATCGGTAAGGTTGGATAGTAAAGCTCGATAGAATCCATAAATACTTTGATTGTGTACCTATACTATATACCTACTCATTGGCAGTGTCCAGTCTTCCGTAGGGAAGCCAGGTACCGGACGGCTGGCGTTATTACGCGCACTGGCGACCACATCTCAGGACGCGCGACGAAAGGGTCAGCACTACCTCCGCGAACAACAGTAGGGGAGACGGCGTCAGCGTCGCTGATGGCGCCGGCCAATGAACCTACTAGTCGCGGTGCGACGACTGGTCCTGGGAGAAGACGCCGACGCCAGAATAAGAAACCCGCGGTTCAGGATCGTACCGCGGGTGCGTCGAGAGATAAACCTGCCCCTCTGGTACCTCCATCCCCCCCCCCCCCCCCGGCTCAGCAGCTGGACACTTTGACTGCGACCCTCGGTGTCCTGCAGGAGATCTTGTCGGCCGTAAAGGAGGGTGAGAAAGGTCAGAAGGCCACCCTATTGGGATTACTGAAGCTCCTAAATCCCAATGCTTGAGTTAAGGGTGTGCCATTGGAATGCCCAGGCGCTCACGGGGAAGAGAAGGCTACTCATAGCCTTCCTCCGTGAGCAAAAGATTGACGTGATGCTGATATCGGAGACTTTCCTGCGTCAAGGCGAAGAGTTTCGGGTCCCTAACTACTTTGCATACAGGAAAGACGAGAGGAGTCCGACGACGAGTGGCCGCCCGTACCGAGGACTTTTAGTCCTCGTCAAGAGGAATGTCGTACATCAGCCAATACCCTTCAAAGAGTACCAGTCACTCTACGCTCTGGGGGTATTGTTGCACGTCGATGGTCGGGACTTGAAGGCTTACGCCATATACCGACCAAATAACCAGCCCACACAGACGCTGGAAAGAGAACTTGAGGAATTAATGGCGGGAGGTACGCCAACGATCATGGCAGGAGATTTTAACGCGAAGCACACCTCCTGGAACTCCTCATGTAATACGCAACCTGGTCGACAACTCTTGAAGCTTGCAGAAGACTATAGCTTTGATATCCACGGCCCAGACGAGCCAACACATCATAGCCCGAGGTCGCAAGACGTTTTGGACATAACGTTAACGAAAGGGCGCTTGAATCCACCGAGGCAGACAGTACTGCCGGATCTACCCTCGGACCATAGACCTGTCCTTCTCGAAGTCTCCGAGTCACCTACGCGAGTATTATTCCCAGCATCACGTACGCGGATTGATTGGGCAATATTCGTGAAGGAACTAGAGAGCACCACACCGACGCGAAAGATGTCCACGCCGGAAGATGTGGAACGGATGACGGGTGAACTCACCCATTGCATCCGCAGCGCCCGAGAAAAATCTACTCGCACCATTCCGACGGAGTCGAGGCTCAAACCTCTTCCCCGGCGGATTCAGGATCTCATAAAAGAGAAACGAGCGCTGCGGAGGGAGTGGCAGAATACCCGTTGCCCCTTCACGAAGACTAGACTTAACTCGATGGTGACACGAGTTAAAATTGCCCTAGATGACCATGCAGCCGAAGCGTGGGAGAACCATATAGACGAGATTATCACGGACAGCTCGGTCCCCTCAGTACACCGTCTATGTAAGCAGCTATCGAGCACACCGGAGCCGGTCCGCCCCTTATTGGGCGAAGATGGCTTCCCACGCTTCACAGCAACTGATCGGGCGGAGATCTTTGCTACGTGTTTGGAAGAACAGTTCTCCCCGAACGACGAAGCGGACCTTCAGCACGTCTTCAATGTAAACCGACACCTAGACAGATACTGGGCTGAGCCTGTAGTCGGCGGCAGCCCGGCAGACGCCCTGTTCTTCACCCCGGCCGAAGTAAATCGCGTGATCGGGAAACTGAAGCCCAGGAAGGCCCCCGGTGCGGATAACATTACCGTTGCAATGCTGCGTCACCTGCCGCTGAGATCACTCGCGGCGGTGACGCGGTTATTCAACGGTATTATCCGCTTGGGGCACTTCCCGAATGACTGGAAGCTCGGACTGGTCCGCATGTTACCGAAGCCCAGGAAGAACCTGCAAAGACCAGAAAACTACAGGCCAATCACTTTGCTCAGCACGCTGTCTAAGGTGTTCGAGAGGCTCGTGCTGGCCAAGATGCTGCCGCACATGAACCTGAGAGCCGAACAGTTCGGGTTTAGAGAGCATCACTCTACTGTTCTCCAACTCACGAGGGTCATTGACATAATAGATACCGCAAGAAGAAACAGACAATACGTCGCAGTCGTACTGCTGGACATGGAGAAGGCGTTTGACAAAGTATGGCACCAGGGGATGCTATACAAACTGTTAACGACCACCACGATCCCTAGGAAGATTCTCCATGTCCTGAAGTCTTTCCTGGAAGACCGCCGCGCCCAAGTAGTGGTCGAAGGCCAAGTGTCTCGGGAGTTCCCTATGAGAGCCGGAGTCCCGCAGGGTAGCTGCCTCTCTCCTAGCCTCTACGCCGTCTACACGAACGATATGCCCGTGCGCGGGTGGACAGAACTCGCACTATTCGCTGACGACGCCGCTTATTTCCACGTGGATAACACGCCATTAGATGCGCAAATCGAAACCCAGCGACTACTAGATACCCTTCCTGAATGGCTACGGAGATGGAGGCTGCGGGCCAACGTAGGGAAGACACAGGCACTCATGACTAGAGTGATGATGAGTAGATTACCACCTTGCTTGACGCTCCAGGGAAAGACTATACCGTGGAAGGATAAAGTTCAATACCTGGGAGTCACTATAGATCGAAACCTGACTTTTTCAAGTCATGTAGGAGATGTGATCGCGCGGACAAGAGCGGCGAGGAGAATGCTGCGCCCAGTGCTCACCTCAAGGCTACCCTTGAGAACGAGGCTTGGTTTATATAAAACCTATTTGAGGTCACGATTTACCTATGCCGCCCCTGCATGGTTCAGTCGCTTATCGGAAACGAACAAGAGACGGCTTAGAGCCCAACAGAGCATCACGCTTCGCATGATCGCGGGGGCACCGCGATACGTTAGCAACCACGTACTTGCGCGTGACTTACGTGTAGAGAGCCTGGATGCGTTCATAAGCAGCCTTGCAACCAACATGTTCCGAAGAGCGGACACGTCGGCGCACGTTCACCTCCAGAACATCGCGCCGTTGCACGCCAGACCTCCCGACAGTCGGAGAGGAAGAGGTGATCGCTTGTCATTAATATATAGGCCTCAGGCGCGCGATCTCATACGCCGGTCCTCGCCTAGCTGAGTAGGTAGTTGAAGGAGGACCGTGTCTATGACCCGTATAGATCGGGTGCATCTCCCTGACCCCTCAGAGTCCGATCGACAGCAGGATTAGCTCCCAGAACTCAGAAGATTACTCCACGAGGGACGCACCTGTGTGCCTCACCCAGTTGACTTGTCCGTAGGCGCGGACAAAGGAGAGGCCACCGTCGAAGGGAATAGCCCTGATGCGGTTTCCCCGTGTCCCCTATTAGTTCGTAGTTTAGTTAGTAAGTGTAGCGTGTGTAGTTTTCTAATTGTATTTTCTTTTGTTTATGTTTTGCTTTTTATTTTGTATTTTTATTATAATGTGTAATTTAGATTTAAGTTACATAATAATAAAAAATAAATAATAAAAAATAATAAAAAACTCATGAAATTTCGAACAAAATCCAATTTAATGCACAGTTTTATTGTTTTCTGTTAGTTGCAAAAAAAATCGACAAAAATTATTAGGGTTCCGCATAAAAAAATTAAAACTCATGAAATTGTGAATAAAATGCGATTAAATGGATAGAATCAGCAAAACATTATTTAAAACTATATTAGATACCTAAACAGTGAAGATTATACGAAAAACGGGAGGGGCCGCGGACACACGCCTAGTAAAAATAAAATCTGTCAAACTTGTAACTCTGATGTGCATTCATTTTTGTAGTGTAAACATTGAAATGGTTTTTAAATCTAATTCTTGTTTAAATCAGTTTGTCTTGTTGTCGATTTGTTATTAAGAGTAATACTAATATTTGTCTGGTTTTTACATTTATTGTATGTACATTTTGATATACTTTATTCATAAACAAAACGTATTGTAGCATGTTGATGTCTGACCATAGCATTGGTAACGTGGATCTATAAGTTCTATCTCTACAGAGAACCGCTCAACACCGTTAAACAAATTTTCATTTTAACAATATTGAGTAAATACAAGAATAAAACTTTAACAGAATATATTTAATTCATTAAAATGCATATGTTTAAATATTTTGAATAAAATAGCGCTTTAAACGTGTTGTTATACTAGGAGTGTTAAGGTTAATAACTAATGTCAATTTGTTAACTATTGCTTCACAGATTCAATTTATTTTCGCCATTATGTTTTCTTTTTTGTATATAACTAGTTAACGCTGTTGACCGCTAGGGCCTTTACAGCTTCACCGTGACTTGGGGGGGGGGGGGGGGGGAGCAGGGTTGTGCTAAAGGCACTCAGCTGCAAAAAATGTTACAAACACAAGGGTTACGAAAGCGGTACGGATCTCGGCTTCGCCATTACCTGAGTGTTAAACAATTTCGGGGAATTTTGATCCTAGCTAAGAGCTAAATTTTTTATTTAATAAGAAAAGGTTAATTACAGGACCTATTTAGCTGCGTGATATGTGCAGGAGTGTGCGTGGAGTATTGTACGTGTAATGCTTAATGCATTTTCACTGTCACTGTATCGTGCTGGCAGCGGCGACAAGGGCCTCCCCAGTTGGGGACCGAAGCTAGTCTTGAGCCGTCACCGGAGGGGGACTTGGAGTGTGTGCTGGTTCGCTATTATGTATCATCCACCGGCAACTACGATTCGGTGGTGCTGATTATAAATCAGTGGTCGTCAAAGTTTTATGGGTCTCACAGGTCAATATGAAGTACCACTGTGGGCCACTCTTTTATAGATACCATGGTAGTTGACATACATACCATCTATTAATGAACATATTTTTATGAGCTGTCAAAGGCGAATTCCCCATACATTTTGTGTGGCTTATGAAGTCATTTTTGACAACCTAGTTCACAAACTATATGTCACTTGTTTTTGAAACATTATCTATAGAAATTGTTTGCGGCATCGCCGGCCGCACAAATACCATCCAGTAGTTTGACGACTACTGTTAAAAATAACTACAAAGAGGAGAATTACAGTCGGAACGGGAATATTTTTTGAAGTTACCAAAGGCTTTAACTCAGTATTTATGAAAAATGTATAGTAACATTATTATAATTATTTTACACGATATAGCCTCAGTGCTTTGGCCACAATCTCACCTGATGTTAAGTGACAATGTGGTCCAGAATGGTACATTAAGCCTAGGTACTGGTTTCTCAAGTGATGATTCTGGAACACACGTGTTGATATTTGGCGACAGGTTTTCAAACTTGAGGGTGGTAGCTACCCAGGCGGGGATTATTTCAAATTCCCTACCACCTGCTATGGTTTCCTCATGGTGTTTTCTTCACCGAAAGCTCAGGCTGATTTTTAGAGTTGGATAGGAGGATTTGAACCATAATAATTTTCCTGAAATTATATTTGGTATTAACAGAAAGCAAAGATATTTCTCACAAATTCAAACAACTGATTTTATTGACGATTTGACGAATTTTATTTTCTTTTACGCGAAACCCTAATATTTTTCGAAAAATTAAAGTAACTAAGTTAACTTCAGCTATCTGCCAGAAAAAGTCCCTTCAAAATAGGTGGTCCAGCCATTCCGGGTATTAGCCGAAACAAAGAAAGTGACAAAAAAAAAATTCAAAAATCGTGTTTTTGTATTATGTATACATTTTGATTTTACAAACAGACACTTCAATGTTATTATTAGTGTTGAGCAGCGATTCTCAACCTGTGGTACCCGTACTACTAGGCGTACGTAATATTATATTGGTAATGGCGGAAATACTGAGTAGTTAAATTAGTTGACTTATAATATTATTGGTTTAATTGGATGGACAATATTATTATAATATATTATACCTATAATATGTAATATTCATACTGCACTGGTATAGATAAGGACTGGGCCTCCTGCGGCAGTGGCTTAGGATCTATTTGTTTGTTTGCTTTATAACAAAAAAAAATCGTAATGAGTTTACTTAGACACGGTAATTAATTCAAAGTGTCCTGCTTGTAAGGTTCTAATTAAGTAATTGTAAGATAAAATCCTTGAGGCCGTAACTGGCACGATTAATTTTATATAACCTCTAATATCTTTTGAACCAAACTACTATTAATAGTCTGCACTCTGCAGGATCGGTTTATTTCGAAAATAAAGCATTATTATGATAAATTTCGAGTTCTTATTGCAATGATTCACGCTAAATATAATATAATAATTGTTTTATGTTGATTTTTTTACAAATTTTCTTCCTTTCAATAATTGTAACTATGAGGCTGATAACTATTAACTTATTTCAATTTGTATTCAAAGCATTTTGTACAAGTTTTAAATTATCCAATCGATTGTTACATAAGCACAATTTTAGACATTTTAAAACTCTCCTTCCCTTTATTTGTCAACAATAGTTAGTAAGCAAAGTTTTTAACTCAAACCCCGTTCCCCCCGAGATAACGTAAGCATTGTATTATTGTTTACATAATTATCATTTAGACACTCCGTCCTCCGTGTAAACAAAAATATGGAAGAAGAAACCAATTATCCGATAAATCTTTACATAACACTTTAATAGCCCCATGGAATGATCTAGATATTACATTTATTCGACAGTTATAATTAATACCTAATCGATTTTGGTAGTCTCTATTTTTTGGCCGCAATCGTAGAACAATAAGTAGGTCACAATGATATGTAATATATAGTCATTCATTTATCTTCTCAGTATGGGAACGGTTTGGAATCTAGTAGTAGAAAATGTAAGGGTAAATATATGCAAGTAATATTTGCATAATGAGGTGATAAACCATGCGGGAGATTTAACACTATAATTTCGTAATACCCGTATAGCTAGTATTATAAATCTTACGCATTTACATTAACTAATTATCCTTGGACTAGAAAACTAGACTAGATTCACCATGATTTCAGTAGGATAAAAAACATGCCTCCAGTACAGACGCGGTAGAAGTGAAACGAATGAATGAATGAAGGAACGAATGTAGAAACTTAAGTACCAGTTTTAATTACCAGTTAGTAGTACAACATTTATAAATATAAAAACTTGCTCTATAAAGCGCCTAGCATATGGAAGCCTGATTGAAAATTTAGATGTACAAAGATCTATTGAATTTAGGTCTACTCTATTTTTTTCCTGATATATATGTAATTTCCTATCACACAAATGAAAAAGTTATCATATAATAGATAACAAAAAATACACATTTATTAAAGGGTTATTATTGTCTCATTCACAAAAAATGCAAATCATTATATATTTGTGAGTTTTTTTTTAAGTAATTTATCTCAAACCTCTCTCCAGGGGCGCCATTATCAAGTTTCTGCCCCGGTTCGAAAAAATCGTAGATCTGGGTGTGTAGGGTTTAGTTAAATATACGGAGACTATTCTCTCGGTAGACAAGAGTGGGGAAGTTTCGAAGCACTGAACAAATAAGAGCCCACGAATATAAGAAATACTGTATAATGCCCTATTCTCTGGCACGTTAAATCCTATAATAGATGTATGTGTTTGTCTTTCTAAATGTCGGGTTTTTACATCAATTTCCGGTTTTAACAGTTATTCTATGCTAAGTCTTTAAAATACTTAAAATTATAATAAATTTAAATGTTTATACGTATTATAAAATTTTGAAATAGTCGAAAGTTCAATATTAGTTGTAGCTAATTTTAGCTTTTTCATTTTTTTTCCAATTAAGATATTTCTGCCCTGATGTGTGATCTATAGTTTGAAATTTATCACTAGCTTAATAGTCTTGTAGTATATTAATAACGTAGTATTAGTAGCGCCTTATTGATTAAACATTGCTTTAACACTGATTAAGTAAGTTTTTTGTTGTAAAAACACGTGGAATGGTCTAATAACAGCGACTAGTTTCATTGTACTCATGTTAAGCGTAAGTACTTCAGTAAATTGGATTCAATAAATAATCGTATATATTTAACATAAGGCATTTGTTAATGGGACATCTCTATTATTTAACCACATTTTTATCGAGCAGTCTAAGATAACGTAGTGGAACAAATATAATAGCGAATAAATGGAAATTAATTAGTTTTCAATAATTATCACTATGCAGTTGATTTGTAAATCATTTACAGAAAATATGCCTAAAAGTATTATGACGAGCATCAATTGCCATACTAGTAATTCTAAAATTACATTGCTAAATATATTCCAGGTAGTCGAAAACAAAACTTTATTAATTAAAAAGTAATTAATTCTATTAGAGCGTGTGATCAAAGTTAGATGTTCAGCACGATTACCAGCTTATTCTATTGAATTTGCTTGAAAACCTTATTTTTTTCGTTTCCATCACAGATAAGTGAATAAGGTTGTTGTTCCCTTATCTGTGGTTCCCATGAGTTATACGACGCTAAGGAGAAACCCTTGCTAAGACACAAGCCGTGCAGAGCCATTAAAAAACACAAGAAGAAGAAGAAGGAGAAGCCCTGTGCTTACACAGTGTTTTCGTGTGAACCAATAATGATTATTCGTCCTGGCGATCGCATGACTAGGTACGATACATAATATAATCAACAAGTAGAACAAAAGTTTACCGAGTTTCGATGAATGTGGTTACCCTATATCTCAATTTATATCAATTTTGTTTATTCGTGTTTTTACTCGCAGTCCTTCTTCACATATTTGTAATTTAGTTTGTGTTGCAGTGACGGGATATTATAGTGTAGTTAATGATTTTGTGACTTATTTTGTGATTTATTAACGAATTTGCTAGAGAATAATTTAGTTTGGTGATCTATCGTTCTATGTTAATTTTTACGTTAATCGTATTAATTTACGTGTATAGTGAAAAAGTCAATTAATCATATGTAATGTTTTAATTCAGCAATTGTGTTATATGATATGTATTTCTCTATTAATTATTTCGGGCACATACTAATTAAATGGAATTACTTAGGAATTGCCTTAAAATTAAACTACTTATTTAAATTTAATAAGAACTAGCTGTGAGTCCCAGGCTACGCCCGCGTTCATATATTCATCACTGCGTTTTAATTTTTTGATCTATCTATCTATCCAACTATAAAAGCGTCCGCTACTGAATTTGATCTCCCCCAAGAATAACAATTCCTCCAATTGTCATTATCGCCACGCTTGGTAGGCGGGTTGGCGATCGCAGTAGGTGTTTGTGGTCCTCAGAGAATGCTGCTGTCCATCCCCTGGTGTATCCCTTAGTCGCCTTTTACGGAACCCTAATTATTTTCCTAAAAAAGTTTTTGTACTAAAATAAAGTAAAAATATTTCTCATTAATCATAGCGATTTCCCGTAAAACTGTGTAAATCGGATTTTAATCAAATTTTTATGAGTATTATTTTTTTTTACGCGGAACCCTGATTATTTAAGAATATCAAAATCGGTCCAACCCATTACAAACAGACAGAGAGACAACACTTTTAAAAATTGTATTTTTGATATAGGTGTCGTGTATACATTCATATCTATTCATTAAATAAAACTAATTTTGACATTACAAACAGACACTTCAATTTTATTTATTAGTATAGATAACAAATATCTTTCCGGAATTAAAAAAAAGTTATCATATCTACGCATGTAACTATATTAATTACATCGATTTACATAGAAATTATTCTATAATTAAAGTAATATTTTTTCAGTAACAGATAGTATTAATCAAACTGAGTTAATTAGGAACTATACTAAGCAATAATGTTTCATATTGTCAGTTCGATCGTCTTAAACACTTTGACCAAACTCTGCAGATAACATAGTTTTGAAAATGAGATCATATCACTATGATTGTAATTTAAATAATTAAGAGTTTGCATTTCTAAATAGGTAAAAATACGTACAATGCAATTTAGCTTAAGACATTTTTCTCCTGCGTTTATCAACTGACCCTTTCTATACATTAAAACAGTTTTTTTTTTCTCATTAATACAATGATAACAGTCGTACTACCGATATCCTGTACGTGCTAACCACGAAAATATTCGTTTTGTTTGGAAAGTTAGCGCCCTTCGGCCCGCAAATGCCCCTCTGGCTCCGTGGGCCCCTAGGTCGCGTGTCGTGGCGCAGCCGCGCAGTAGTCCCTGTCCGGCCCCTCAGGCCAACCCCCACCGGCCTAGACCGGGTCCTCTTTCTCCTGCGCGTTCATGACGTGCAGGGCGTAGTCGCATTCAACGCGTTGTTGAATAGCGGCTCCGGAAACGCCGAGCTGGATGCTATCGCGCGTTTCCCTGCCATCGCCATGACCCTTCAAGGTTTGGCACGCGTCTCTCTTAACCTGTAATAGATGGCTAAGATAAAGCTTCGCGGTTTGTCCCTTTCGTTCTTTAACACGCGGAAACTAGTTCCGCAGCGTGAACTCGTCGCGAACTTCCTCCGCGATCGTCAAATAGATGTGTTTCTTGTCCAGGAAACCCTCCTGAAGCCCAAAGATCGCAATCCCAGGATTGCGAATTATAATATCGTTCGGAACGATATATTGCCCCCAACTAGGGGCGGTGGTACATTAATCTATTACAAGCGGACTCTGTATTGCACGCCGCTAGACCCTCCTGAGCTAGAAAACTTAGAAATTTTCTACATACAGAATCGTAATGACTGACCTTCAGTCGATAGTTCTGGTGTCTGTATACCTCTCGCCCAATAAGTGCATCTTAGCGTCCGACCTAGGGAAACTTTTCTCTCTCGGAGACTCCCTCATCATCGCGGGTGATCTCAACTGCGGGCACATCCTTTGGAACAGTTCGAGGGATACCAGTAATGGGATCGCTCTTACTGAACTGATGGATGAGCTCGATTTTGAGGTCATCGCTCCTTTAGAGCCTACCCACTTCACGCCGCACTGCCGCCCGACAGTGCTAGACGTAGCCATATTGAAAGGAGTCCGGCTTCATGTGCGTCTGATACAAGTCGTACACGAACTTGTCTTCGACCGCCGCCCAGTCATCTTACAGTTAGGTCATTCGGATGACTCTAGCCCGCCAGTTGTAAAGGTCGCGGACTATTACAAACTCGGCCGTTATCTCAAGGACCATCAGTTCTACGCCCCACTCGATATGATTCCAGACTGGATACGCCTGCGGACACGGATCTCGCTATCGCTTCTCTGGTGGAGCATCTCAACACCGGAATCAGGGAGACCTCGAAAGAGGTACAAGCGGCGAACGATCACCGCTTTATACTCCCTGATGACGTGAGAGCTCTGCTCACCCAGAAGAACGCTGCGACCCGTGCCCACGACGCATATCCGACTGAGGAAAATCGTGCACGCTTACGATCCTTGCGTAGAGCGGTGAAAGACCGCATAGATCAGTTCCGTGATAACAGGTGGAACAGTCTCCTAGAGGAGCTGGTACCTTCCCACCTCGAGTACTGGAAGCTTGCACGATCGATGAAGACGGACCGCTCCGTCGCTAGTATGCCTCCCCTGGACAGAAACATTCAGGGTCTTCCACCAGCATTTGACGATGACGAAAAAGTCGAGTGTTTAGCAGATATCCTCGAGCAGCAATGTTCCCCCGTCACTGACAACGTTGACGTCCTCCACGTCTCCGATGTAGAGTGCTCGGTACAGGACCTAGACGCTCTTTCCCCGGTTGTTCCCCTCACACCTGTCACTTGTGATGAGGTCGTTACAACTATTAAGGGCCTTAAGCCTAGAAAATCTTCCGGTCCGGACGGGATCCGGAACGAAGTGCTCAAGCTTCTTCCGTCCCGTCTCATCGCGTTACTGGTCTGCATCTTCAATGCAGCCATCAAAAACCACCACTTTCCAGCCGCCTGAAAAGAAGCTATAGTGATAGGTATACAGAAGCCTGGCAAAGACGACAAGTCACCCGATAGTTACCGTCCAATCAGCTTGTTAAGCTCAATAGGTAAACTCTACGAGCGGATCCTTCTGAACCGACTCCTTGTAGTGATAGAGGACAAAAATCTCTTGCTTCCCGAATAGTTTGGTTTCAGAGCCAGACACTCTTGCGCATATCAAGTGCAACGCCTCACGGAGCACATCTTGTCACAGTTTCATCGCAGCCCTGACTCACCCTGGCGTACGCTCGCTGTCTTTTTCGACGTCGCTAAGGCATTTGACAAGGTTTGGCATGCCGGCCTTGTATTTAAACTAGTTAGGTTAGGTATTCCTGACACGTTAGTTCGCATCCTACGCGATTACCTTTCGAATCGTAGTTTCCGCTTTAGAGTAGAGTCTGCTCTCTCTGCAGCCCGTCCGATCCGCGCAGGAGTCCTCCAGGGTTTCATTCTGGCGCCTGTCCTATTCAACCTTTACATAGCGGACTTACCAGACCTAAATCCGAACCCGAAAGACGATCCACTCAAAGGAGTGGCGGCTAGTAAGGTTCATTTAGTTCTCTATGCCGATGACACGGTCATTTATTTTTCATACAGACGTAGAGACATTCTCAGATCCCGCGTCCAAAAGGCTGTTAACATCTTAAGCCTTTGGTACAAAAAGTGGCGCATAGCGATTAACCCGGGAAAGAGCACCGCGATTATGTTCTCCAGTTGAGATAGATGTATACGCAGAATATATACTTATTTGCTGTTCACTTCGTCACAAAGACCATCTTAGATCTCGAGTTGAAAAAGCCCTTAAAACCCTAGGCTCTGGGTATAATAAATGGAGAATAGAGAACATAATAAATGGGAATAGAGATCAATGCGGGAAAGAGCACCGCCATACTGTTCCATTTTAATAACTGCGAAAATAAACATTGTCCCTTTAAGTAATAGTACTAGTAACTAAGTAATGTTATGTTTTGGTAAAGTCCAGTGAAGCTGCCAAGACCCTTTTGGTCAAATGCGTTTAGTCAATTTATAAAAAAAAAACCAAGTTTGGTCACAAACTGATAAACGGTTTAGAAACGCATAGAGAACAAACATATCTATTGACATTAATTTGAATTTATACATTGCATTAATAATTGATGATCTTATAAATAGAATAAATTAATATTATAGAAAATGTTATCAATAAACGATGTGATAAACGAATTTTTCAAAGTGATCCAAGCGTCAAGCTCTTGGCCTATGGTCCGATGGATATTGGCCGGTTTGGCGCTCTCGAATTCTATATTACCGACCGGTTGGCCTGAAAATCATGTATTGACAGGTTTGTAGCTTAAGTGTTCATTAAAAAATAATATTTATTTTAATCTCTTCAGAAGGATTAATTGACATTTGTGTCTTTTATGGGTTGTTAGTAATGATAGTGAGTGTCATACAAACTCATTTTGTGTATGTGTGGTCAGATATCTCGTCGATTGACGTGTGTTCATATCCCGCACATGGGAGGTTCAGCTTGAGGTGAAGGAAGACTTGGTGAAATTATATTATCTGGTTATAGGGTATTTTTGATGCTGTAACATGGCTAGCTACCACCCTCAAATTAACTAGTTCTCGTTTACCAACTTATATGTATATTTCAGCAGCATTACTTAAAAAAACGAAGTATCCTTCACTACATCGTCACTTAACATCGAGTGAAATTGTATTTAATCGCCAAATATTATCCATTACGTGAATAATTGTTTTGAAGTTATATTTCTTTTGATGCGTAAGGAAAAAAAAAATTAGAGTAAATTTTTAAGATGTGCGCGCAACCATCACGAAAAAAAGGACGCCCTGAAGTTAACTAGTCAACATACGATGCGCGCGCACACTGTCACAAAAAAAGATAGCTATAAACGTTTTAGTTTTTTTCTATTATTACGTCAAAGAAGTATAACTTCTTAAGTGAGTACATAAGTCTACACACACACTTTTTGTATTTTATTTGACAATAATCCTATTCGAGGTGACGTGACAGTGTGAACTTAGATGGTAAAAGGGTAAGTCTAAAGAAAATGGCTATGTTATCAAATCACCTAAAATGCAGGTAACCTTAAGCTACCATACATATAAAAAAATATTTTAAAATTTGATTAGCGAAAGATCAAGCAATACAGATTATTTTACAAGTGAAGTTGCTTATGAAATTTTCAAATACTTTTCATATTACCTACTTCCTATACGGGCCTTGTTTAAATTTTAGCTTATTTTTAATACAGTTTAAGATCAGTGGTAAGCGACGATGGGTTAGTTGTTTGTACGGTCGGATTTCGAGTCAATGGATGCGGGTTCAAACCCACCTATTCAACTCAAAAATCAGCCTGTGCTTTCGGTGAAGGAATTATCGTGAGAAAACCATAGCACGGCGGTAGGGCCGCCTGGGTAGCTACCACCCTCAACTTTGAAAACCTGTCGCCAAATATCGACAGGTGTATTTCGGTAGCATCACTTGAGAAACTAGTACCTAGGCTTAATGTACCATTCTGGACCACATCGTCACTTAACATCAGATAAGATAGTGGTCAAAGCACTGAGCCTATAAAAAAAAACCCACCGAAAGATAAGAATTTATCGTATTCGCAAACATTCGTAGCGCAAGGTAACATTTTAAGTGCTTTGTTTGGCAGAATCACTTGAGAGCCATTTTCTTTAGACGTTACTTAAAGAATAACTGTTGTTGCCAATGAGACTTATTAGATTATTGAATCATAACTATTAGATACATTCCTTTATACAAAACCTAACAACATTTTGTTTGGGTGTGTTATTTTATTTCTTACTGCGTAAAGATATACCGTTTTAATTTTAATAATGTACGTTGTATCTGCTTCTGGAAGGTTCAGTCTAAATTACATACGAAATTTTACACAGATTTTAAGGTTATATACTTAGATTCGTAAACGAAATAAACAACAATTCAATTAACGTATTATTTTAATATATTTGAGCGATTATAGTCTATTGAATTTAACGTGAAAATATTAGTAAAACAAAAGAAAATGAACCAGCCTATTTAAGCCACCTAAACAACAGAAGATGTTATATTGATAACCTATATTTAAAAAAAATGAATATACTGTCAGTTCAGTATATTTAGTCAGTTCGAAATCATTAATAAAATGCAAATCAAAATGAAATTATGAAATTTTAAAATTAGTAAAATTCTATAACAAAGTCTTTTACTACAGCAGCTGGATTAGAGATCCAGTAGCCATTCGACGCTCAGCATAATGTTAGATTGTGTAGAAACATTTTGCTACATTGTGGAACTTTATGGTCAAACTTTGGTCTATCATACATTTTTATTTCAGATGGTGAGACATTCAACTTCATTGTAATTGGAGCAGGGTCCGCTGGAGCAATAATTGCAGCACGGCTTAGCGAAATCCCCCACTGGAAAGTGCTCCTTATTGAAGCTGGTGGTAATCCTCCACCTACTAGTGTGGTAGGTATTTTATAACAGTCGTCTGCCCGCGGCTACGGCCGCGTTTCATATATTCTTTACTACGTTTTAATTTTGTACGCAGAACCCTAATTATTTTCGAAAATTAAAAGTACCCTAAGTTACCCGGAATATCTTCAGCTATCTACCAAAAAAGTTCTGTCAGAATCGGTCCAGCCGTTCCGTACCTATTACAAACAGACAGACAAATATTGTATTTTTGGTTTAGGTATCGTATATACCTACAATATACATTACCAAAATAATACATTCATATTTATTTAGTAAAAAAAAAAAATAATTTGAACATTACAAACAGACACTTCAATTGTATTTATTAGTATAGATAAGTGATGCGTATTCTCTCTGAGGAATGAAATTTAGTGAAAAATGATATGTTATAATAGCTTCACTTAAAATAGTTGATATTTAAGGTGTAGCGCTAGGTGTATATTATTATGAACAACAAATCAATTATGATAACCCTATTTCGAACGTAAAAATTAAACTTACTAGCTAAGTATAGCAGTCGAGTAGTAGTAGGGCCTACAGAATAAATTTGAACGTTTTTTGTATATTTCAGATACCAAGTTTGTTTGCAGTTCTTGGAAACACAGAATACGATTGGGGGTATCGCGCTTATCTTGATGAAGATATTGGAGCAAGTCATCCTGGAAGATACCTATTCATGACTAGGGGAAAAATGCTTGGAGGAAGTTCATCTAATAATTATGAAGTTTATACTCGTGGTGTTCCGCAAGATTACGAAGAGTGGGGCCGAGTTGCACCCGGATGGGACTGGAATACGTGTTTATATTACTTCAAGAAATTAGAAAATATGACCGATCAAACAGTCTTTGAATATCCTTATAATGCTCAATTACATTCTACTGAAGGCCCTGTCGCAGTATCTAGGCCTACTTTGAATATGCATAGTAATGAAATAAGTGAAATTATGTTAGATAGTTATCAGGAATTGGGACTGAAAAAAGTGATAGAAAATAACGGGCCAGATATCGACGGTATTGCTCGACCACATTTCACATTTGCTGATGGACGCCGATCCAGTACAGCAGAAGCTTATTTAAAACAAAGGAAAGATAGGTCTAATTTATATGTTGCCAAAAATGTAAGAGTTACAAAAGTGCATATTGATCCCTTACTGATGAAAGCATATGGAATCGAAGTTTTACTAAAAAATGGTGAAATAATTAATATTTATGCTGATATGGAAGTTATAGTTTCCGCTGGAACTATAGATAGCCCTAAACTTTTAATGTTATCAGGTATAGGACCTAAAGATCAATTACAAAAAAATAACATAGGTGTAATAGCTGATTTGCCTGTAGGTAAAAATTTACATGACCATTCTTTTGCTCCTATAATGTTTGTTGGAAAACAAGGACTAGAAAGCGCTATTCAAAATATCCTTATTGCAACAGAACTTAATTCTTATCCAATTCCACTACTCAATGGTTTATTTCGGTTTGATTATTCTAAAAATAAACCAGAATATCAAATTTTCAGCACTTACATAGGAGCTACAGCATCATTAGCAGTAAAATATGGTTGCCAAACCGTAGGTAACTATGACGATGCGTACTGTGAGTCACTGGCTAAAGCAAATGCCATTAATGAAATGTTCGTAACCCTATTACTTTTGTTACATCCTTTATCCAGGGGACAAGTAATTCTGAAGAGTAAAGATCCTTTAGAAGACCCTTTAATAGAATTAGGTTACTTTAGAAACGAGAATGATTTAGAGAATTTAACTAAAGGAGTTAAATTTTTGATAGGTTTTTAACAAATACAACGTATTTTAGAAAAAATAATGGCGGTGTTGTGGAACATGATGTAACTGCTTGTAGAAGCTTAAAATGGGGATCAGATAGTTATTGGAAATGTTACGTTAGAAATACTGTTGGTACTATGTTACATCCCGTTGGGACTTGTGAAATGGGCATAGACGGAGTAGTGGATGAGAGATTACGAGTGCACGGCATTCATGGGTTGAGAGTAGCAGATGCCTCAATAATGCCACAAATTACAAGCGGTAATACGAATGCTCCAACAATGATGATCGGAGAGCATGCAGCTGACATAATCAAAGAAGAATATGGTCAATTGTTAAACGAATTATACTTTTAATTTCAACGAAGCAAAATATCGTACGCATAAATAGTGCGTGATATAGTTGCCTGCAAGTAATTTCGTAGAAAATTGAAATTATAATTATGAAGAATTAGAATTACAAGGTTTTGTTTAACAATTATACGAGGCGCGTAAAAAATAAAACTGTTATTCCAATTTTTTAAGTACAAATGTAAATTTTCTAATTTCTTATTAACTTTTATTAATGAGGATTTTTCATTAATTTTAGACATGAAGACAAGCGGTAAAATTTAAGTACTGTTGTTATATTCCTGAATCTATATCAAATATTATTTGTATAGAGCTAGAGCAATATATCAAGCCTTAAACAAAGGATGTCGACGTTGTTTTTTTATTGAGTTTACAAAATAACTGCACTGCATTTGACTTTATGTTCTAAAAAAGGAGCCACAACTTGGCTGTGGAAATGTGGATTTGCATTTTTATGCATTAGAGATAGGAATAGGAAACTCCAAGATGGAAAACAATATTGTAATTAGGAAGGGGGATGTTAAGAGGTTCATTATCATTACAGTGCTGTTCCGGGGGTTAGTATTGATCATTACCATGACAAAGCCTAGCACCCTTGAGTTATGTTAATGTTTTCTGGATTGAATCGTTGAGCTCTGCCGTCGCCTACATTCCAACTTGAGTGTTTTTAAATGTTTGAATAAATCAAATATAGGTTTGTTTTATTTATTGCACCTTTTTATATATTTTTTTTACACAATATAAGGTCAGTGCTTTGGCCACAATCTCAGCTGATATTAAGTGACGATGTGGTCCAGGATGGTAAACACAATAATTATAGAGGTACTGGTTCTCAAGTGATGCTGTCGGTGTTAGTTACTCAGGCGGGCATTATTAGAGAATACCCTATCACCATGCTATGGTTTCTTCACGATGTTTTTTCTTCTCCGAAAGTTCATGCTGATTTTAAAGTTGGAATTGGTGAGCTCGAATCCGCGTCCATTGACGCGGAATCCGGAAGCGCTACCCACTGCGCCATCGTCGCTTAACAAACTAATAAGTAATTAAATTAGTCATAAATAAAATTGAATTGTCTGTTTGTAATATCAAAATAACAATTATTACTAAAAAAAACGTATGTATGTATAATAATACTAATAGATTATATAATACGACGCCTACACCACCCCAAAAATACAATTTTTTAAATTTTTGCCTGTTTGTCTGTTCCGGGAAATCGGAACGGCTCAACAAATTTTGACAAGACTATTTCTGTTAGATAGCTCAAGTTACTCCGCGTAACTTAGGGTACTTTTGTGTTTCGAAAATAATTAGGGTTATACGAAAGAAAATTAAAACTCATAAAATTGTGAATAAAATTCGAATCAATGCACAGTTTTACTGGCAGGTGTTTGAACTTGTGAGAAATATCTTTGCTCTCTGTGAATGTCAAAAATAATTTCAGGAATATTTTTACGATTCTGCGTAAAAAAGTACAAGAAATTGCGAAAAAGAATGATTCAATGGACAGTGTTAATGGCAAGTCTTTGGATTTATGAGAGATATCTTTGCTTTCTCTTGTACTAAAAAAGTTTAGAAATAAAATTTGAGTTCCGTGAAAAAAATCATGAAAGTGTGAACAAAATACTATTCAATGGACTGCACCACCAAAACATTATTTTCCAATGATTGTTTAAAAGCTGTATTGTATACTAGCTATGTGCCCGCGGCTGCGCCCGCGTTTCTTATGTTCTTCACTGCGTTTTAATTTTTTTATACGGAAATTATTTTTCTAAAAATTCTTTAGTAATAAGATACAGTAAATATATTTCTCATAAATTCAAGCATTTGCCAGTCAAACTGTGTATTGAATCGGATTTTATTAATTTTTTTACAAGTTTTAATTTTTTTACGCGAAATCCTAATTATTTTCGAAAATTAAAAGTACCCTAAGTTACCCGGAGTAACTTTAGCTATCTGCCAAAAAAGGTCCCGTCAAAATTCGTCCAGCCGTTCCGAAGATTACCCGGAACAAACATACGAACAGGCAGATAGACAGACAGACAAAAATTTTAAAAATTGTATTTTTTGGTATTGGTTCGTTTATTATATAGATTCATGTCTATTTAGTAAAAAAATAATTTGGATATTACAAACAGATACTTCAAATTTTATTTATTAGTACAGATATAGGATAAGAAACCCGTGTGGAGCCGCGGGCACACAGATAATATAAAGTTTATTAAACAATCGTCAATCTCGTTAGTGAGATCCTGACCCCGGTGAATACGAGCGATCCGGGCACAAAGTCGTAAGGCCGTAAAGTCACTCGTTTACATGACAAAGTCTTGTCGAGTGCTGTTAGGGTATGATTATCTGTGACTGAAATATTCTACTTAGGATTGCAAAGTCATTTCATTTTCACTTAGTGATACCGTTAACTGATAACTATACCGTATTTTTTACTTGTTGGTCTAAATTGAAACTAGTAAATATTGGAAGACTTGAAATTGAAACAACTATCACACACAACTCATCATGTAAACAAGAAAACATGTATTACTTTGTATTGTAAGATTTTTTATTTTAGTAATAATTTAATTAGGTTAATAATCATTTCACGGCAAATTAAACTAAGGGCCTCTCAATCTCTCAGATCGAGAAGTCAGTGAGTATTGTAAAACACTATAGTAGTAGGGTTAAGAAGTGAGGGTAATGACGCGTTCTGGTTTATGTTGGACTCGGGCTTAATGTGCCGGAATACAGTTCAGCACAGCCACGTTTGATTCTTTTTATGAATTATGTTCTGCTAAGTGATGTATGATCGTTTTCGTGGCTTAGAACCATTGATCATAGCGGTTAACTACAATATCAAGATCTTGGCATCGATTACCGAAAATGATGCAGTAAAATATTCTATTAGTATTATTATATCTAGAATAAAAATGTTCTCGTGAAAGATACCGCAGTATCTCAAGATGAAAGTCTTCGACCAGTGTGTGTTGACAGTGATAACATACGGCACAGAGATGTGCTCGCTCACAATGGGCCTAATAAGTAAGCTCAATGTTGCTCAAAGGGCAATGGAGAGGACTATACTTAGAGTTTCACTGCGTGATCGAATCAGCAATGAGGAGATCCGCAGAAGTATCAAAGTAACCGACATTGCTTGAAGATTTGGTAAATTTAAGTGGCAGTGGGCTGTGCACATTGCTCGCAGAACCGATACCCGATAGGGCCAACGTGTTCTCGAATGGCTACCACGCACCGGAAGACGTAGCATGGGTAGGCCCTCCACAAGGTGGACCGACGACCTGGTGAAGGTCGCAGGAATCAGCTGGATGCGTATGGCGCAAGACCGGTCGTCGTGGAGATCTTTCGGTTGAAAGGATGGATGGATGGATATATATAAAACAAAGTCGCGTTAGTTACACCTGCATTTATAACTCAAGAATGGCTCGTGATTTTTATGATCTTTCAAATTCTACCAAAATTGTATCTTTATTTATTGTACACAAATTATAAATTATATACTTATTGCATATAGATTCCAAAGCGCGCCCTTATTGGTGGCAGCAGTTTTTTGTAGGCAACCTTTGGATGGATTAGGAAATCAGTAGTAGTGTGGGTGTAGTGGAAGTAATGTTCTCAGGGTTATAAAGCATCATACGTTTGACACGAACTATATACATATAGTGTATCATATATACATAGATAAACATAAAGGTACATACATATAAACGTATCATAAATCAATTAAACATAAAATATGTACAATACAATTACAAAGTATTCAATCATGACGCAACAAATAATATTCGAAAAATTCGAAATTCAAATCGATAAATTATTACTGTAATTTCGAGGTAAAGTACTAAAAGAGGAGAAATATGTATTGAACTGTTTTATATTTTCCTATTCATATAATATAGAATACAATAATCTAAAAATATGTAATAGCACTTAACGTATTACGTATTCCGTACGCGACAACAGCATATTACTCAGCCGATCGTAGTACAAACTATATGCACTTACTGACTATTATATATATACATACACTAATCTAAGGTAATGTATAAAATTCATTACAAACCGCTGAACCTTTAAACTTAGCTTCTAAAAAAGAACGTTCGCATCTACTACCTATTTTCATAAAATCCTTTCTTTACTATCAGACGACTATGGTGATGTTAGGGGATTATCTAATAATGCTACGTAGCTACCACCGTCAACTTTAAAAATCTGTCCCCAAATACCAATAGGTGTGTTCCGGCAACATCACTTGAGAACTAGTACCTCTAGGCATAGTGTGTTTGCTGTTCTGGATCATATCGGCACTTAACATCAGGTGAGATCAAGTAGTCAAAGGACTGAACCTATACAGTGTAAAAAAAGTTATCGAAACTCTTGTACTAAAATAAGAAAACCTGTGTACAGTACTGTACAAAGTACACGTGTCAGAGGTGAAATCACTTTGACAATTTCACTTTACATTTGTAATACAAATTATTAGTAAAGGGTAAATATCATAGACCGAGGATGCGATAAAAAAAAAGTATTGTGTACGCTTCCTCAAAAACGAATATCGCACAAAGAAGAGTAATTCTACAGTAAAAAAAAAATTTCATGTGTTTCATATTTTTGTCTCTTTCTCTCTTGCTAAGTACTTCTATCCGACCTTTTAATAATCAATCAGTACACAACTATTAACTGACGATATGGTTAAAGATAATAAATACGCTAAACCAAGTGGCTTTCAAGATTTTCAAATTTGGAAGCTATCTAAGTAGGCTTTAGAAAAAGTCCTACTACGGTATCATCCTCATGTTCTCCTTTTTCGAAAATTCTAACTCATTATGGAATATGATAGGTGGATTCCAGCCTACGTCTATTGATGCAGTATCCAATTAGACTACCATTGATCTATCATCGCTAGAAAAAACTATCAAGCAACAAATGACATTTGTGATGACACAACTGCCTCGGTGGTGCAGTTGTATTACAGTGCGACTGCCGTTCCGAGGTCTCCGATTCGATCCCCGTGTCGGGTCAAGTGGTATTGGGTTTTTCTACTCAGTATCATCCCGGAGTTTGGAATTTGTGCCCGATATGGCGACAGGCTCGCCCCCTGTCACATCTGGGACGGAACTAAGGTCGGCGAAATGTGGGTAGTGTAGTCGTTATTTCACCTCTGCCTAACCCTTCAGGGATAACAGGCGCGAGCTTATGTTATGTTACGTTATGTGATGACACAAAGAGTCTTTAGTAACGTAACTAACGAGATATTATGTTCAAAAATTCCTTCATACAATAACATAAAAGACAGCATAAATTCTTCCGTTTAATGTCAGATAAACATTGTTACATAAAAAGCTAAACCGAGGTTCTTCAATCGTTTTTCAAATTTATTCCCTACAAAATTTAATCATTCTTATTTTTATATTTATATTATATAATGCATCTTAGAGATAACTTCATGTTGAGTGTCTTACCAATAATGAATTAACACTATAAATAACAGTATTATTTATTAATTATGTGTTTCTCTTTCTTACTTAACTCGAAAGTATGTATTTTTCCTGTGTGATTATAAAGTACTAGTCTTCGCCTAATGGTTAAAATTCTACCATAATCAATATTTTGGAGAAAGAACTATTTAATTTTTTTTTATTGCTAATAAATAAAAAGAAGAAATTCTGACAATAAATTTAAAGACGTATAGACCAGATAACTTTATCGTTTTGTTTTTGCTTTGATAGAATGAATAAACGGTAAAAGTCGTCCTTGTAATTCCAATATGTTTAGTAACCACAGTTCACCGTACTGGCTTATATTCACATGGCAGTTTTTTTTTAAAATCAAATATTCAAAACGTCGATGTATGTAAAAAGTTGACTTCGTAGATATTTGTTTGACAGTGACGAAATAAACAAACTATATTCTCTACAGCATTTTTATGTTACGCTGTGTATTTATAACATGAAGGGCCATACAGTAGTTACCTCACAGGTCTGACGTGCTCGGAATAGTGCAGTGTAAGGAATAAATGTATTTCGCCTCACAGGAGATGCAACTAAATCGAATATTTATCGTTGCAAGCGAATGCTTAACCGCTCGCAATCGAGCCAATACCTTATATTATATGTAGAGGCTAGTTAGAAAATTGTAAGAATTTAATGTTAGTCTGTGCTTAGTTTGAAGTTAACTTAACGTTAAATTTGGTTCCTTTCGACTGTGTTGTTTTCCGAACCGGTGGTGTGGTAGTATTTTGACGTTCATAAGCTCCGTATTATGGCCTTAATTGAATAAAGAATTTTTTGATTTTGATTAACTCCCATTGGAAGTAATAGTGAATTTATTAAAACTAGCGACCGGCTCCGACTTCGCACGGGAAAAATGGAATCAAGTCGTTTTTGAGTTTATTCATGGTAATAAAACACATATTTAACGTACGATTTTTTTTAAACTGTTTTATTATTAGTATGTATATTATTATACTGTCTTAAAAACATCATATTATATTTTTATGAATGATAACATGCATGAATATTTTCTGATATAAGACAATTATTATCTAAGAAAGGCAACGAGTAGACGTTAATCTCAGTGACAGAGACTCTGTCACGATCTTAATACAATATTAAGTAGTATGATCTATGGTGTAATCTTACGTATGTGATTAAGTATTAAGTTTGATCTTCAATCTTAATCCAAAAGTTATTGAGAACATGTATACTAATAAATGTCATTGAATAACAACTTTTTACAAAATACATGTACATTCTGCTAATATCAAAAATATTTTATAGTTTTAATAGTTCCGAGTAAAAAAATGAAAACACAAGAAATTGTCAAAAAAGACTATGATAGTTATCTTTTATTTCTCTTAGTACCAAAATTTTATAGGAAAATTATTCTTACGAAAGCCATCCCGTATCGCCCCCATCCCAAATGCGGCGGACGGCCCCGGGGGGTTTAGTGGGTATTTCCGGACGCTTCACGTCCGGGCGAGTCCCACACTGGCACGGAGTCGTCCCTCCGTGCCCCCTTACCTATTGCATTGGGGGACTTCGGTCTCACTACTGCAATAGATAAGGGTAGTGCGTAAATGCATTCCCCTCGTCAAAAAAAAAAAAAACTCATGAAATTGCGAACATAATATGATTCAATGGACATCACCATTAAACCATTATTTTGTATGAATCTTGAAACAACTATATTACCCAGTGAAGAATATATGAAACGTGGGCGGAGATGCGGACACACGGCTAGTATGTAATACACGAGCTTTTTCTTACTACTTAACTTCACTACGTTTTAATTTTTTTATAACAGAACCCTAATGAATTTGCAAAAAAAAAAAAAAATTAGTACTAACATAAAGTCCAAATATTTCTCTTAAATTATAGCACTTTCTCGTAAAACTGTGCATAACATCGAATTTTATTCAAATTTTTGTGAGTTTTATTTTTTTTTACACAGTGTTAATTTATTTACGGAATTAATTAAGCTATTTACTAAAAGTCTCGTCCAAATCAGTCCAGCTGCTCCAGAGATTACCCATGACAAAAAGACAGCCTGACAGACAGACGGACGGACAGACAGACAGACAAAAATTTTATAAATTGTATTTTTGGTATAGGTATCGTATATACATTTATATGCATGTAGTAAAAAAAATGACATTACAAACAGACACTCAAATTCAAATTTATTACTATCGATAGATTACGTCATGTCCTCGCAAAACCGCTTTTAGATTTCATTAATACTTAAGGTTATTATACCCTGTTACCTGAATTAGGATTTTTAGTCTGTGTCTCGGGTGTCAGTGTCTTACTTAATTAAAACACATTACTCTTATAAAGATGCTTAATTTACCACTTTTCGTGTGTATGTTGCATGTGTAAATGTGTATCTTCAGATGAATGTATATGAGACTGTCTATTTATGGCTTACATGAGATATTATGGCTAATTAATCCGCAACGATTATAACGTCTAATCAATAGTTATACCAATTTTGTAGATACAATGAAACGTTCATTAAAATTATGGCTATGTTATTACAATTTGACCATTTACCCCGTCAAATCAGGACGGTCGTTTTTAAATGTTAACAACGCATTTTCAATTCCTCGCATACTATTCCTGAGAGTTCGATGAATCTCTCAAAGACCTTTCAGTCAACAGTTAAAGCAAAAAAAATCTAACTTGCAGTTGAGGAGCGTTTTCACAAAGCGTTACAACAAACATCGCATCAACCAAGTTTTGTTTTGTATTTTTTGTTTTCCATACATACATATGCTCACGCCTGTTATCCCCGAAGGGTTAGGCAGAGGTGAAGTAGCGAACTACACCACCCACATTTCGCCGAGCTTAGTTCCGTCCCAGATGTGACAGGGGGCGAGCCTGTCGCCATATCGGGCACAAATTCCAAACTCCGGGATGATACTGAGTAGAAAAAACCCAATATCACTTGACCCGACCCGGGGATCGAACCCGAGACCTCAGAACGGCTGGTTTTATTGTCATCGATTAAATTTCTGTAAACAATACATAAACCGTTCGCAATCTACTACAAAGTTTCACTCTACAAATTAATAACTTATTAAAATATCTCATCTCTAGATAAATAAATAAATAAACTTGTTTCCTGAAAAAAACACTTGTATCGTTTTGTGGAAACGCTGCTCAATTAGGAAAAAGCACGAAAAACTATCAGGGAAATGACCTCAATAGTTTTTTTCTCACATAAACTAACTACTCATGTTTATTTCATTTAGACAATATCTGCAGCAAATGTCGACAAATCTTGTTGTTTTTTGTTTAATATACAAATTTTACTACACTTTTTAACTACCTAATAGAAATCAAGTCAATTTTTATCTATGGATGATATTAATTGTGCCTTATTTTTCAGTTGACCAATAACAGACTGAATACATAAGTACTGAGGTAAATAACGATTTACTATTTTTTGTCATTTTGCAGTTCATTAAGGGTGGTTCATTAATCTCGTGACGTTTTTTTTTTGTGATGTGGTGATAAGTGGTTAGATTTTAAACTCACCCACCCTTCGTACGAAAAATAAATCGCACTCATTTATAAAGTTCATTGACTTCAGTGGAATCGAACAGTCCCGTTAACTTAATAATTTAACTACATTTTCATTGTGTCATATTATTAATCCCATTATCAGTTGTTTTTCATTATGCACGATTGTTTTAATTAGACGGTTAATATGTTTAAATCGTGTGTTGTTGATAACACGTTATTTTTAAAAGTATAATGAGTATTCCCATGGTTATGTTATACAGTCATTATCATTTATAAATGCATGTATATGATCACTGTGTTATGTTTTATCTTTAATGTAATATTATAAAAAGTCTTAAAACAATAGATTACGGAACGGATAAATCTCTTACGAAATCTCCTATGTCTATGAAAAGACATTTGTACAGGCCGGGATAACAGGGTGGCCGACAATGAATAGCCGATTTTTCGACTTTCTGCTTACTATCAGGAATAATGCTGTCTTTTTTCTGTGTTACTAAAAGATTCGATCACAAACTATACAGATATTTTATTTGTTATCGATTATAAGTGTTAACATAAATCTTTATCAATCTTATATTGTGTATTTGTGACGTCTCTATGTATTCACAAAAATGAAAAATAAACTTATCAAGGAATCGCTATTACAGTTCAGTTCCGTTATAACAGTAATTAGAGCATTACAATTGAAAAAAATATTATAGATAGATTTATACATTTAGTACTTATAATTTTAAACAATACCTAATCATGTCTAAAGTTCGTGTTGTGCCAATTCCTATAAAAATCGGTGACTCTACGCTTGAAGTTGTTGACAGTTATGTATAAATGGGACAAACCGTCCAGTTAGGTAGATCCAACTTGCGACGCGGTGCTTGCGAAAGCCACCCCGTGTCGCCCCCATCCCAAATGCGGCGGACGGCCCCGAGAGGTTTTAGTAGGTATTTCCGGGCGCTTCACGCCCGGGCGAGTCCCACACTGGCACGGAGTTCGTCCCTCTGTGCCCCCTTACCTATTGCATTGGGGGACTTCGGTCTCACTAATGCAATAGGTAAAGGTAGTGAGAAAATGCATTTCCCCTCGCAAAAAAAAAAAAAAGGTAGATCCAACTTCGAGAAAGAGGTTATTCGTCGAATCCAACTCGGCTGGGCTGCCTTCGGGAAACTACCCAAAATCTTCTCGTCCGAGATACCGCAGTGTCTCAAGAGGAAAGTCTTCAACCAGTGTGTGTTGCCAGTGATGACATATGCCACTGAGACAGGGTCGCTTACAATGGGCCTAATAAGGAAGTTTAAAGGGCAATGGAGAGGGCTATTCTTGGAGTTTCACTGCGTGATCGAATCAGGAATGAGGAGATCCGCAGAAGAACCAAAGTAACCAACATTGCCTGAAGAATTGCTAAACTTAAGAGGCAGTGGGCTGGGGATATTGCTCGCAGAAACGATGCTCAATGGGGCTAACGGGTTCTCTAATGGGTACAACGCACCGGAAGACGTAGCGTGGGTAGGCCCCCACAAGGTGGACCGACGACCTGGTGGGAGTCGCGGGAATCCGTTGGATGCGGGTGGCGCAATACCGGTCGTCGTGGAGATCTTTGGGGGCGACCTATGCCCAGCAGTGGACGTCATTCGGTTGAATAGATAGATAGACGTACCTAATTAAAAAAGTTAATACCTATTATAGTTGCATATTAAAGAATACAAGGTCATGTTTTTTTAATTTGTATTCAGATGAATTAAAGAGATTTCCATAGAATTGAATATGGAATAAGCGATCTCGGTTAAAAGATTTATTTAAACAAAATGTTTAACACTTTGGCGCGTATTAAACAGACAATAAAACACCTCATGTAATATACCTTTGTAATAGAAGGGTCCACATGTTCTCGATAATAAGGGGTAGTATTCGTAAGGACCTTTTCACGGGGAGATACTCAACCTTTCACTGTAGTATTTTTTTAATTTAACTTCAATATCTGTAATATATCGGGTTATACTTGTGCGTATGTTGTGTAAGCGGTCTATTTATGATTGCACGAACTAAGTAATAAGCCAGTGTGCTACTAGCAGTCAATCGTTGCACCTGTGTTTCCGATAAGCATAAATATATATATATATATATATATACAAAGTTGCTTGGCCTGATTGACTGATTTATCAACGGAGAGCCAAAATCGTTAGAAGTTTTTGTATTTGATACCTTTTATGAAGTAAGTATTCGCTAAGAAAGGATTTTTGAAAGTTCACTCCTAAGAGTGTAAAATAAGGAATGGATTACTGTTGTATGAAAATTCATTATATTCAAACTAAGAAGCACGAAATTTAATAAACATCTTCTTTCCAAATTTCACCCTTGTGAGATACGTAAATAATTTTACAAGTCTTAATCATGAGGGAAAATGTATGCTTCAAATGGTCTGAATTCCACTTGGGCGAAGCCGCGGGATCCGCTTAAAGCAGGTGCCACCAGACCGGTCGTTGTGAAGGTCTTTGGGGGAGGCCTATGCCCAGCCGTGGGCGTATCTCGGCTAACATAGTGATGTCGAAAATCCCGTTAGATAAGGGGTTTGAAGATTAAATTAACTATAATTATAATAATGGCATAGTAACAAATCAATTTTACTATTTTTTTTATTTAAGCATTTTTTACAATACAAAAATAAAATAACAGTTTTATGAGACAATTTCTAGTTTGTAAAGAAGTATGAAATAAAATCGATTTTGCTGTTAATGTCAGTCTTTATAATATCTGAAGGTTGACGGCCGCTGGATTCTCTCTCGGTCCACACGAATAAAATGCACCCGTTACCTTTACTTATTTACCTTGAGGGTAAACATGATATATAGAACATATTTATATATGCTTTGATATCCAAATCTGTCTATACATATTTAGTGTTTTATGTTATATTGCTTACGTGTTAAAGATTGTTTTTTGGTGTATTGGTGTAGTGTTGGTTAATTGATTTCGGTATGATTTTAAATAAAAAATATATTACAGTATAATATGGTATATGTTAGTTATTTACATTCGTACCAATATTACTATTTTTGATAGTTTTGACTTGCGGCTATTTTGCCAGAACTATTCAAGGATTTTTATGACTTTCGAGAAAATCTCACTTTGTGATATTATTTCCTAATATTCTTAGGTAATTTATGAACCTCCGTGCCCCCTTGAACCTCCGTGCCCCCTTACCTATTGTATTGGGGGACTTCGGTCTCACTAATACAATAGGTAAGGGTAGTGCGTAAATGCATTTCCCCCCGTCAAAAAAAAAAGAAAAAGGTAATTTATGAAATGATATAACGTAAAATACCACAAAATTTATATAACACAAGATAATGGATATCTACTACATGACAGACAAGCTCCCGCCAAAATGTCCGTGATCACTGTGAATCACCTAATGTCGGTTAATAGAATGGCTTTATTTTTCATTTATAATAATTTATTGTTTTTTTAATACTGTATAGGTTCAGTGCTTTGATGCCTCTCACCTGATGTTAAGTGAGGAGTGGTCCAGGATGGTAAACACACCAAGCCTAGTGGTACTGGTTCTCAAGTGATGGCCGGAAAACACCTTTTGGTATTTAGAGACATGTTTTCAAACTTAAGGGTGGTGGGTACCCAGGCGGGCATTAATTAAATATACCACCATATTATGATTTCTTCACGACGTTTTCCTTCATTGAAAGCTCATGCTGATTTAGAGTTGGATAAGTGGGCTTGAACCCGTGTCCATTGACATGGAATCCGGTCGTGCTACCAACTGCACCGCCATCGCTTCATAATATATACAGTACACACATTTTGGTAGTTGACATTACAAATAACGATGGTTCCGTGGTAACGTGCGCGGATTCTGCGTCGATGTACGTAAGTTCGAAGCCATATATCCTATTACATAACGAGCCTGAGTTTACAGTAAAGGAATGGTGATAGCGTTTTTTCTTATACCTGTCCGGTTAGCTACTTTAGTCAAATTTGAAAATGTTACCAAGCACTCATGGGTGCGTTCCGGCAGCATCACTTGAGGACCAGTACCTCTAGACTTAGTGTATTTACTTTCTTAGACTACATCGCCACTTAACATCATGTTGGATTGTGGTCAAAGCGCTGAAACTATTACAATAAATAAATATGCCATGATAAAATAGTCCAGTACACTTTTCTCCTCACTTTGTTAGTTGATTTTGTTCTTTTTTTTATTTAGTAGTTATTAACGAGCTTGTGTGTTATTAAATAAAAATATCGAACATAATTTTTTTCCTAAAATTTTTTGGGTAATTATTATGGTAGAAACAATTGTATCGATACTGTAAATACTCAGACGGCAACATTAATAAAACCCATAATAGTATATATGTTACGTGTACTCGAATAGGTATAATCTAGAAGAATAGTACTGTGCGAAACGATCGATCAGGCTAAGTGTATTGTTTCCTGGCAATCATTCGTCTTGCCTTACATCCAATTTGAGGCGGGTAATGCGAGCTGATCTCTCAATTTACCTGCCGCCATACCGACTACGAGATGGCTATGGTAGACTCTATTTATTACAATACAATGTGAACTGAATTCAGTTATTATTCAAGTATCCAGTAATAGAGTATTTGACTCGTGATAAATTAATTGAAAACAACAAATTAGGTGATTCATTTTATTAAAAACAAAAAGAACTTATACTGAAAATAATTCACTCATTCGGTTAATAAAATACTGGGACGTAAGCATTTAAAGCTTATGGTGGGAGTCGCGAGGAAGGATAGTTTTTTGAATTCCAAACTTTTTAAATAATTTCAGAACGTTTGAAAAATCTCTTATAAATAGACAATTTACGGAAATTTAAATACTTCACTAACATCCTGGTTAAATCGTATAAACGATGAAAAAATAGCTAGGTATTAAATATTAAATAATTTTAAAAAAATGCGTGAAACACGATAATGCTAATTCTTGTCTACCACTCGAGGTGAAATTTAAGCGAAGCACCTATAATAGATGTCTTCAGATGATATTTTGTGTTACCATGGTTTATAGTCATTTCACATGAAATGAGATTATCCTCAAAAGAGAATCCTATTCACTATAAACAAAGGAGAAAGAAAAAAAAATATACGTGTAATCTCGTCCCTATGTATATTTCAATGCAAACTTCCCAATATGTTTTTATGTTAGTGCATATATTTAAGGAACTTTGTGTTCAGTATAAAAAAACTGTACTAATTCTATTCTATAAAGAGTAGGTCCACGTGTCTCTTATATGTAGTTAAATGAAGTAACACTGCTGAATTACGATTCAAGAGGGACATAATAAATTGCACAGGCGACGCGATAAGCGATATATTTTTAAGATACTATACTTTGAAAATATAATATATAATAAAAAAAAACGATTTTTCGAAAATGCTAGACAACATAAGTTGAAATAATAACTAATCGTATAATTCTGTGTCCACAAGTGGGGTTTATGTCTGTTTATTTATGTGTTATTTTATTGAATCATTATTGAAATTTAAGAAATATAGTATATTAACTTAACCCTCCCAATATATCTTTGATAATTTAATGTAAATTTTTTACAGAAGTTTGATATAGCAAATGGCACACATAATTTTAATACCAGAAGTAATCACAAATTAGGCGTTCCCTGTTTTAGGCTTAGTAAATCCAATAAACGCATTTTAGGTTTGTTAGGTTAGTGTTAGGTTTCACAACATGATTCCAAAGCACATCACTGATATACCAGGAAATAAGTTTAAGCTATATGTCAAACAGGTTCCAATGTCCAAAGGTTATTAGAGGGTGGAACATTACGTGAACGATATTGATGTTTGGAAATGACACACCTCTCTGTGCTTCTGGTAAAACCGTTTATTGTTATTATGTTATAATTTAATTTCTATCTTTAAACAAAAAAAATTAAAAGAAAACCAGATCGAGTTTCTTGCTGGCTGTTCTGGACTGGGTTGTTTCCCGAACCGGTGGCAATTTTTGACGTTCATAAGCGCCTTCCCAGGGCCCAAAATGAATATAGAATTCTTGATTTGATTTGATTTGAATGCTATAGTTTTTTTTTAATATACTTAATACGCCGTCTTGAATTTTTAAATGATTTTAAATTTCTATAACTCCTAATTCTATTTTTATTGTAGCAATGTCTTAAAAGTTTTTTTTAATAAAACATAGTTTGTCGATTTGCAGACATTTATGTTTAATAAGTTGATTTACATATAAAATATCTTTATATAAAGAAGCAAAAAAAAAAAAAACAGTTCATAATATTTCGCTCCTGTGTTTATCAACTGTTATTTTGTTTATTGGCTATTGATAAGTTTTAGTATATCAGTAGAAAAAAAAGTAGTTGTTTTTAATAAATCTGCTTTTGGACGAACACTCATTACAGAAAGAAAGTCGTGAAAACGAATATTTACAAACGCTACTCTCCTGACCATAGGCTTACCATAGAAATTCAATCAGTTTCACTGGCGAGACGATACGTAAGGGCGCGTGCATAAATAAAGCAGAGGCGTTTCGCGTTCGTCCTCATTCCTTGAGATGGATCCCGTAAGAGTTATTACGAGCGTTGTCCAGACGGACTTTGGTTGATGACTGGGACACTAGTGGGTGCTTAAGGATGTTCAGAGGTTGATTGATTTACTTTTACTTTTATTTAGCTCTTCGAAGAATATCGAATATTACATATTATTTGTCTGATTTACTGAGCTTTCGGTTATTTTAACCTTAAAGAAAAAGAGAGGGGCTCTTTGTCTGTCGAAGTTATAAACTCAAGAACCACTGAACAGATTTACATGAATCTTTTTGTTGTTTTAAACTAATATTATATTTGAAACTAGCTGTGTTTTGGCGGTTGCAACGGCGTTTTGTATACTCTTTAGTACGTTTTAATTTTTTATACGGAACCCTAATTATATTCGTAATTTTTTTTGTTACTAAGATAAAATAAAAATATTTTTCATAAATTCAAGCACTTACCAGTAAAACTGTGCGTTGAATCGGATTGTATTCAAATTTTTATGAGTTTTTTTTTACGCAGAACCCTATTTATTTTCAAAAATTAAAAGTGCCCTGTGTTACCCGGAGTAACTTCAGCTATCTACCAAAAAAGTTGCGACAAAATCGGTCCAGCCGTTCCGGCGATTACAGACAGACAGAAAGACAAAAGTGTTTGGTATAGGTATCGTATATTCATATCTATTAAATAAATAAAAAAATTACATAACAAACAGACACTCCAATTTTAATTATTAGTGTAGACATATATATAACATCAGGGAGGCGCGTTACTCTAATCGGGACACTATTTAAATCACTTTCAATGAATGTTAAACGCTTTATATTAATTTCATTTATCGTTTGTTGTATACATCTCATATCTTAAATCTCAGGATTCACAGTCCGTATCATTATTTTCAGCACGATATACTTGTGTGCAACGACCGAGCTATATCACGTAAAATGCTACCGAAAATTATACAATACTAGATGAAAACCCGGCTTCGCTCGGGTAAAATGTGATTCTAATACACGATCTTTTACAAAATGTTGGTAGATAGGAACTGTAACTTCACTGATACGTGTGAATCGGCCTTAACGAAGTCAAGCCAATATGGCGACTGCCATTTGTATCATTAGAATTTAACAAAATACTCGACGATCCGAGTTCTGCGGATATATGTTGTCGACTCGAAATTATTATTTTTTTATGTTTTATTATTCAAGTAAGGTTTCAATCGAGTCCACCGTACTCGTCGACCGAATTATTAATATAGATATGGTAAAATTTTACAAGTTAAGAACTAACTGCCACATGAGAGAATTAAACTCCACTTGTAATTGAACTCTTCTTCTGTTGGTGAATAGCAATCTGCGATTTACATATACACTTCTGCTAGCGTCAAGTGATAAGTTATGTTTTCAATCTTGTGTCAAGGTTTTTAAATTGCATCAAAACGGGTGGCTCGTCTTGGAGTTTTTGTGCACCTCAGAATAAACGTTTCTCGTAATTATATTCAATACTATTCACCCATACAAAATAGCCAAACTATATCATACAAAACGTCACTAAAATTAAACACTATAGGGTCTAATACGCAAGTTATGGATTAAGACAATAACTGCTATATTATAGAATGAAATCCGCCAAAACTTGTTTCCTTTTTAAGGAAAAAGAATGCAACCAGTCAGCCAACTCATATGTTAGGAACACTATTCATAAGTGGCGTTAAAGATATAGCGGTTTTCTGTAACAACTATGTCAATGGGATTATGGAAGTGATCTAAATACTTCTCTTCACTATGACTAAATTATCATGTAACCATGGTATCGTGCATTATGACAAAATATATAGTCAAATATTGCAAGATAAATAATTACAAATAATGACGACGAGGACGAACTGGGGGGGGGGGGGGAGGTGAGAGGCAACACGGAGTTAGTCGAGCACACTCTGCGTAGCCCATTGTATTGACGTGACTAAGATGCAGGCAATCCCTTTAGAATGTTCCATGGATTCTCCTGCCACCTCAGAATAAACGCTTCGTATCATTATTTTCAATTCAGTTTACTTGTATATTTGCACAGTAACCGAAAAAACTATAATAAAACACCACGTTCTATTTATTCCTTTTTATAGAAAAGATGAAGGTACTCGACCATACGGCCTAATAATATACCCAATACCATATGTGTTTTACTGTTTTATGAAAGCAATGCAGTTCATTTGATAACGAGCAACACATTTGATAAAAAAAGGTTAAGTTTAAAAATGAGGTCATCTCCAAATAAAGCGAGATTTAACATCTTGAGTAACAAAATGAATATACATAATATAAACTAAATAATTGAGATGTGTTTGCATCAACTGATAACTGGCTAATACACAGATAAATATTATTATTTTTCGGTACTCCAATCAGTCTCCTTATGGCATTCAGCGGGAAAGTAGCTCTTATCACGGGCGGTAGTTCCGGCATCGGTGCCGCTACTGCCGTCCAGTTTATTAAAGAAGCTGCTCATGTAGCTATAGTAGGCAGAAATGTGGTTAAACTCGAAAAAGTCGCTGCAGAATGCACTGCCAATGGTAAGAACCCATTGATCATCAAAGCGGATTTGTCCAACCAAAACGCAGCGAGTACAATAGTAAAAAGCACTATAGACACATTCGGAAGACTCGATTTTCTCGTCAATAATGCAGGTATGTCAAAGTCGGGAAGTTTAGTTGCTGGAGATCTTCTAGAATCGTTTGACACAGTAATGGCGACGAATTTGCGAGCAATAGTGCAATTGACAACGTTGGCGACTCCTAATATAATTGAAACGAAAGGTAATATCATCAATATATCTAGTGTGGGCGGTATGAATATACCATCGATTCCTGGGATTGCAGCCTACTGTATGTCCAAAGCCGCTTTGAACCATTTTACGCGCTGCGCTGCAGCAGAACTAGCGCCTTTTGGTGTTAGAGTGAACGCAATAAGTACAGGACCAGTAAAAACTGATTTATTAGATAACGCAGGCGTAAAACTTTCTTGGGACGACTTCCAAAAGTTTACAGCTTTAGATAGATGCAGTGATCCGGTTGAAATAGCTGACTTAGTGCTATTCTTGGCAAGTGATAAGGCACGTGGTATTACAGGATCTAACTACGTTTCAGATAACGGAATGTTATTAAAGATGTAATAATTAAAAACGTTTACAACCTATCTCGGAATTCGTGTTTAAAATTTATTTTTACTACAAGAAAACGTGATTATACAAGTCAGATAATGACAATGATGTTATTACAATCATGTAACAAATAAATGCTTAAAATAAAGTTTGTGAATGGATTATTTTTCTGGTTCTTACAATGTGTACATAAATTTGTAAAAAAATCAATAGTTTCCTTTTACTTCATTTTTTTATACACTCGTTAGAGTTGGATCACAATATCACCAGATGTTGAGTGATGATGTGTTCCAAAATGCTAAACACACTAAGCCTAGAGGTACTGGCTTTCAAGTGATACTGCCGGAACACATCACCCAGGCAGATGCTATATAATATAATGCCCTACTACCATTTTATGGTTTTCTCATGACGTTTTCTTTCACCAAAAGCTCAGGCTCCTTATAGAGTTGTATAGGCACGTTCGAACTCACGTTCATTACCTCAATATCCGACCGCACTACTAACTGCGCTATGATCACTTCACTATTTTTCATTCGTTTTTATTTCCGCGGTCCGTACATTGGAAAGGAATGGCTGGTATTCTTATGTAAAAGTTAGAGGTGGTAAATAGTGGTCAACAATACGTGTGGGAAAGTAAGACAGGACGCGGTGGTGCGTATAAATTGATGTCACCATTTGGCTTTGACGGAAGAAGGACCAACTGATCTATATAAGCCTAGCTGTGTACCCGCGGCCGCCCCCGCTTTTTATGTATTCTTCACTGCGTTTTAATTTTTTTTATACGGAAGCTTAATTACTTTCGAAAATTAAAAGTAACTTTAGCTATCTACGAAAAAAGTCCGGTCTAAATCCGTCCAGCCATTCAGGAGATTACTCGGAACAAACAGACAGACAGACAAAAATTTAAAAATAAATGATTTTTTGGTCTATACCAAGTAAATAAAATTAAGTTAATAAATACAATTGAAATGTCTGTTTGTAATGTCAAAATTATTATTTTTTTTACTAAATAGATATAAATATGAGTAGGATACTTTTACCAACAATAAATATTTTAAAATTTTTGTCTGTCTGTCTGTTTAGAGTAATCTCCGGAACGGCTGGGTAGATATTTAACAGGACTTTTGTTATTCGAAAATAACTAAGGATCCGTGTAAAAAAATTAAAACTCATCACACTGTGAATAAAATCCGATTCAATGTATCAGATATTATTCACAATTTCAAAACATTTTTTTACGCGGATCCCTAGTTATTTTCTTAAATCAAAAGTAACCTAATTTGCCCGGAGTAACTTCAGGTGTCTACCAAAAAAAAATCCGTCAAAATCGGTTTAGCCGTTCCGGAGATTAGCCGGAACAAACAGACAGACAGACAGAAATTTGATAAATAGCATTTTTGGGATAGGTTTTCTATTATACGTTCATATTTAATAAATAAAAAATTAAGTAACATAGATGTAGTAGTCTAACTTACAGTAAAAACTACCTTGAATTCCTCATACCATATCAACCCAACCATTGCATGTTGCATTCCGTAACATTTTTTTTCATTCTATCTATAAATGTTTTAAATAAAATGATAATTAAACACTGTTATAAAAAATCACAACTATAAATCCAACTATAATTGTATGCTTAAATGTTTATAGTTACTTATATCTTTTCATTATTATTGTTCTAAATGTTTAACTGGCATTTTATCATAATGGTTATTGCGTAAGTTAACACCGTATGGCTTATCAGAGTCCAATTATTTGGTTTACGAATATTACAAATCCCTGTAAATATTTGATTACTCATTTAATTACTATTAAACAGGAAAATGATTCATAAATGAAATACAGATAAATAACGATATTTATTTGAACAATTACATTATTGAATCAAATTTTTATCGCAATCTTTTTTGGAAGGAACCTTGTAGTGTTGTATAGTATATTGTGACAAAGGTAATGAAGGGAATGCTTAGTTAGTTTGAGCGTGTGAAGTGGATGGATGTAAGACCGACCCGACTTGGTAAGCCAGTAGGATTGACCAAGTCGAATGTATCGCGATCAGATCGAAGACGTTCTAAACAAATGCCAGGTTACCGTAAACGAAGAGTATGTATGTAAACACTCGTCAAAATAGAAGAAGGAAACTTAAAGCGTATGTCTAAAATTGTTTTCAAATCAAATCAAATCAAAATTTATTTATTCAATTTAGGCCCTAAGAAGGCGCTTATGAACGTCTAAAAAACACTACCACCGGTTCGGAAAACAACCCAGTCGAGAAGAGCCGGCAAGAAACTCGATCTGGTTATTTATTTTTTATAAATATCATTTTTTTTCTCATATTTAAAACTATACAAATCGTAGTCTTAATAATGTTAGTGGAAGCACAGAGATGTGGGTTAATTCCAGATCTCACTATCGTTCACGTAATGATCCACCCTGTAATAACCTTTTGAGATTAAAACTTGCTTGAAATAATACTTGAACTTATTGTCAGGTTAATCGGTAATGTTACTTGGGATCTTATTGTAAAACCGAATACTATTACCTATAAAGCTTTTATTACACTTACTTAACCTAAAGCGTGGGACGGCCAACTTGTCTTTACTTCTAATATTAAAATTATGACGATCATTTATTTCTTAACATATTCTATGGCGCCTGAATAACATTTTATAGCAAAATTATTTTTAACGTAAAATTTAATTATTTTGCTATTTTTACTTTAGATTTTAATAAAATGTATATTTCACTTTTAACAAAATAGTTTAATAAAAAAAAGTCTAGAAGTTTATCAACGATTCCCGGTTTTACTCATTACAAGTAGAATTTTGGCATCGAAATTGTAGGTATTTGTTTAGTAACGCTATAAATGCAGAAATACATACGAAATACTGAATTTGATCTGACGTCGGTTACTTCAGAGGAAATCTCCACTTTTCAGTTGCAATTTACGCTTCGGACTCCCGGGGCTCCCTGTCGGTGCCCGATTTAATCCGATACCGTATAAATGTGAATCGTATGTGTCGAATGGGCAACTAGACTTTATTACAACAATACATATGTACGATATCTCGCAAATTCACAAAGGAGGAATCATAATATATAATTACACTCGTGTTAAATCAATAACAAGATCTGGACGAAATTTATTCCTAAAGACAGATAATTCTCTATACTGGTTTTCGTTTGAAACTGTTTAAATGTAGCGATATAATTATGTTAAGCGGTTAGTATAATGTGTTTGTAAGTACTAATCATGTAAAAAATAGATAATCTATTACACAGACAGTTATTATATATAGTGTGTGGATACACACTCAAAAATTTTATCGGCTATCCGATCGGGGATTGTGACGTCAGATTCGATGAAACCAATAAACAAATCTTTAAATTTCCCTCGCCTATTGAATGCTTTTTATAATTAAATAAATCTTCAGTAATAAAGTTTTTAAGTATGGTTTTCACCCATGCGATTTCACCCATTACTGCTATGAGTACAAATTCTTTTGGTTCAAATATTGTGGAGGCATTTTTACAAGATCTCAGAATTGACGCTCCGTGTAATTAGTTCCAACACGCTTTACTTGTGTGTAATAATCAAACTGTATTATTTATAATGCCTCGAACATTATATAATATAGAGTTAAATATAAGGATGACTACACGATAGTCAAAGATCGCGTCCAAAAACTCGCAAATTCCATAGAATATTTCAAGGTTATGTTAAACATTTAACATCAGTTCTTTTGGTTTTGGGACTAAAATTACAACAAATATTATTGTGACCGTTTTTATAGTAGGTGTAGATTAAGATTATATCGAGGGAATCGGCGTAGGAAAGGGTTCGGCGCCATGTGTTGACATAAATTATTGAAAAGTGTCGTAATAAAATTGCTCGTTCGGTAGGTATCCGTACGTAGTTTCGTAGCGCCATGTTGTGAAAATGTACGAAGTTGTTAATAGATCACACCCTACACAATTTTGTAAAGGGAAAATTACCTTGCTTTATGGAGTATGTTCGCCATTTTTCGATAAGTATTCTTAACATACTTTGTTAATTTTGTGTATTACCGATTTCAGATATGGTATATCTGTCAAGTATTACTGTAATTATTTATTTACTCTATGATCACAATGTCTTCTGCTGTTAAGTGCCAAAATGATAAATACGCTAAGCTTAGGGTACTGGATCCCAAGTGTTGATCCCGGAACATACTTATAGGTGCTTGAGGTAAGTAAACGTAAACGCGAAAGTGGACGTATATTTTTTTTATAGTAGCTCGTTTATAGTGCCTGATGGTAAGCACAATGCAATCCATAAACAGTGGCGACCTTCGAGTCTATTGACGTCTATCTATCGTCGTTCGTCCCTGTTATTGCGGCCTGCATAGTTTATCGAAACAATTTTAATGATCTGCATGTTTGATTTTTTTTTTATTCCTAGTCCGATATTAACTGAACTCCAATACAATGAACATTTCGTTCGGAAACAGTTAAACAAAAAAAAGAAAAGGAAGAAAAAATATTATATACGAATTGAGTCGCAGGTACAACTATTTTTATTCGATCTAGCATTCAATGTAAAAAAAAAGTATAATCCCAGAATGATGATGACCGCTCGACAAACGATAATCTATCAACAGTCGTTATCAGCGTGGCAGGCTATATTTACCACGTCTATAGTCTACAGGCAAGTCTGTATAAAAACACTTGCTGATTCTGGAATATGGCGCGCTGTTGAGTTGCCACGATCCAGTCGGAGAAGTAAAACCACCACCACTTGGTATTTTATAAATAAATTGTACACTTATTTTTGGAGGTAGAAAAAACCATAGAGTAATAATGCCAAGAGTGATAGTTTTATAGAAAAAAGCTAACATTGAAGCCGAAATAAATGTATATGTGTGTGTGTAACTTTAAGCAACACAGAATTACGTGCTCACCACAACGCAATTTGAAATGATTTCACTACGCGTGTGACTACTGCCGTTCTGAGGGTTATCGTTCTATGGTAAGAACAATATTTTGTGTTTGTCTAGACAAGAGTACGGATACTAAATAAGGGTATCTAATAATACATGTTGCAGTAAGTGTTTATTAAGAGCTTACGTAATATGTATATGGGGTTCTAATATTCCGTGAATACAATGTACTGTGATAATTTACATAATTATGAATGAACTAACTGTCAGAGAGATATTCTTCTAATAAAAGTGTCATATTATATGTCTTGCTATGATAAATAAATAACAACCATTTTTTTAAGGTCATCTTTGACAGACAGACTATTATCTTCAAGTTGAAAGTGACTTGTGGTACAATTTAGGCCACACACATATTTAGCATCAGGTATGTTTCTACACATAAGCTTATGTATTTCATAAGTATATATACTTATAATAAAACTGTAAATGAGCAAAAGCTGTGTATGTGAAAAACCACTCAGAAGGATTTTGAAATCAACGACAGAACACACTTATTCATGGAATCTTTGATGGTTTTTTTGATGAACTTTGGTATGGAAATTAAGTCAATTTAAGTGTGATTTTAAGGTCTTATTTATAAAAGAAGTAATCTATATGTCAGAGTGGCAATAGGATTTTTAAAAATTGACCTGTCACCCCAAAGTGTACGAAAAGGGGGATGCAAATTTTGTAAAGGTATTTTACGGAAAATTTCTTTTTACAGACTCGAAATTCGACATAGACAAAGACGCGGGCACAGCTAGTCTGTTCTAAAAATATTTGATAAGTAGGTATTTTATTCTATCTGGTTACACGAAGCATGTTAATCCGAGCTACACAGTGTATAGGACGGGAGGTAAAAAGCCCTCATTATTGTGTTCAGAGCAAGATAAAGAGGCTTGCCCCAAGAGAGGCAATTACTTTTATCTGAGCTCGATGCTAGCTTTAGATATGGTAGATATGCAACACACAATACACGCTTTTTTACTTTAAGTAAGAACCGCAATGAGTGAGCGAAGCATTTGAATTAAAAACTACTACCATTTTATTCATGTGGTACGCAAAGACCTTCTTCTGGGTTTTTACTAACCTTTAATTTAAAAAGAACACAATTCTTTTTATAATATGAGCGTTTATCGAAATCGTCTACGTGAAAGAGTGAGACCACCGTGCCCTAAGAATAGAACTCGCTTTATACTCGTTGTTTCTTAATGCCTCCTAAACATTTATGAGCTAAATATTTAGAGTAACAAAGTTCCTAGATTTGCTCTATTAAATGTGTTAATAATTGGTTTTAGGTGTCGCGGGTGACGGTATGTGGAGCGTTTAGGTACTTAGCCAAAAAAGACCAATAGAAATAATGTTAATTTCATATTTCTTCGATGTTTTTTAGATGTCTTCTGGCTGCTCATGAAGTTACAAGGGGTCGCAGTCATTTGTTTCCCTAACAAAACTTACATAAACCCATACCAAACCCAACTTTGGCCCATAAGAGTCACTCATAAACCTTTAAAAGCGAAATAAAAACTGCATATTATTTGATCACAAATGATAAATACAAGATATGCTCTACGCTCAAAGTAAAAATCGGTGGCTCTATGCTCGAAGATGTAGGCAGTTAGTTATACATGACAAGCCGTCAGCTTAGATAGATCCAACTTCGAAAAAGAGGTTAATCGTTGAATCGAACTCGGCTGGGCTGCGTTCATGAAGCTACGCAGAATCTTCTAATCTGAAATACCGCAGTGTCTCAAGACGAAAGTGTTGCAAGTGATGACATACTGCACTGAGACGTGGTCGCTCACAATGGGCCTAATAAAAGAGTTGAAAGTTGCTCAAAGGGCAATGGAGAGGGCTATGCTTGTAGTTTCACTGCGTGATCGAATCAGGAATGAGGAGATCCGCAGAAGAACCAAAGTAACCGACATTGCCCGAAGAATTGATAAACTTAAGTCTTAGTGAGCTGGGCACATTGCTCGCAGAACCGAATGCAAACCGAATGGCAGAATGGCTACCACGCACTGGAAGATGTAGTGTGGGTAGGTCCCCCACAACGTGGACCGACGACCTGGTGATGGTCGTGGGAATCCACTTGATGCGGATGGGGCAAGACCGGTTGTCGTGGAGATCTTTGAGGGAGACATATGTACAGCAGTGTACGTCTTTCGGTTGAATGAATGGATGGATGGAAATGACAAATAATATCTATGAAGTAATTTGAATATGCGATAATACGTGACCATATTGAGTAGCAACGCCATGTGGTAATGCCACAGAGTGCCAGATGTGAACTTTTATGTTGTAATGTGAAGTCCTGTGATATGAGTTTCTATAAATATAATTATTATCTTTATTAATCAATATTAAGCTGTTAACACACGTTCGGACTGGACCGCGGACATGGTATGGCAAGCGCCCGAGGTCATGAGTCGCCTAAGTAGGGATGGGGAAAAAGATTTTTCAAAAAGATCGATTTTTTGAAACGATTAACATAAAATCAAGATCAATGTTTTTTCGACTTGTTTTTTTTTTATCACTAACATTAAACAAAGGTCTTTTACATAAATTTAAATACCTGCCACAAAAACTATACATTGAATGGGATTTTGTGTACAATTTCATGAGTTTTTTTTTACGCGGAATCCTACTTAATTTCGAAAAACAATAGTACCGTAAGTTACGCGAAGTTGGAAGTTGGAAGCTATCTACCAAAAAAGTTTCGTCAAAATCGGTCAAGCCGTTTTAGATTAACCGGAACATACAGAAACACAGACAAAAATTTTAAAATTTGTATTTTTGGTATATACGTTCATATCTATTTAGTAAATAAAAATATTTTGACATTAAGAACAGACACTTCAATTTTATTTATTAGTATAGATATTTCTCTCTTGTGCATGTAATGTGGTCAAAGTTCGTAACAATTTATTCAGTGGCTGCATTTTGTAATCCGATTACTGCCTCGAAGCCTAAAGTCCATCTGTTATTCAGAGAAGTGGGGTTCGTAATACGTTTAACAGTCAGTTGAAAATTTATAACAAGTATTATTGAATAATTTTATGGATTTTTATCTTTTATAAATGCACTAGATACATCCTCTCGGCTCCGCTTGGGTATACTAAAACAGACAGACATTTTTTTTACACTGGGTCAATATTTTGAACAAAACATCGCCTGAAGTGACGATGTGGTCCAGGATGGTGATCACAACAATTGGTATTTGGAGACAGGTTTTCAAACTTGAAGGTGGTGGTAGTAGCTACGCAGGCGAATATTGTTAATAAATGACCTACCATCATGCTATGGTTTCCTCACGATGTTTTTTTCACAGAAAATTCAAGCTGATTTCTAGAGTTGGATAGGTGGGCTCAAATCCGGGACCATCGTCGCTTCATATATAGACGTAGCCTTTTATAAAGAGTAAGGATAAAAATGTAAGTAGGAACAATATAATGGTCATTTTTACTATGTTTTTTTTCTATTATTTAGATTTATTTTCTCTATATTTACTATAATACCCATTTATATTATTTTACGTTCCTAACAAAATATATGACTTGACTAGATAATATGTTCACGATTTCACAAAGAATCATGTAAATCTGTTCAGTGGTTCTCGAGTTAAACACATAGACAGACAATACGTCTTAAGCAATGTAAAGTTTAAAAAACAAAACTTGTACATAATTTTAGATATATTTAAAAAAAATATAATAGTTTTTTTTTTCTGAAATATTAAGTTAATACAAGCCCTCATAATAAAATATAATTTAATGTAAATTGTATGAGTGTACTTGCTTCTAAGTTTGATAAATTTCTTTTCCGATTTCCTATTTTGTTTGTAGCTGCCGTTTGTGCACATGAAATATATTAAAATATGCGAATAATTGTGAGTGGCTCTAAGCTCTGAGACAACAAACCCTAAATAGATACGTCATAATATTTGTAACCGGTCGGTCGACTGACAAAGTCCGCGACGACTCAGCCGGTCTCCGGATTATCCCCGGTAAGATTTATTGTGTTGTATCCGACACAGTCAGCGTTCTACACGGGGACCACTTTTGTGGAGATTACGGCTCCACCATCGATAAGGAACGGTGTTGGTGAAACGTAATCCTTTGTGATTTTGTCCTTTGCAAAGGCTCTATACGTATACGATATAGGATTTGAAGTGATTAAATTTATTCTATATAAAGGGTTCTATAGAATTAATAATAATTAAAAAAATACTAATTTATTTACTAGCTGTGTACCCGCGCGTATCATATTTTCTTCTCTCCGTAATATAGTTTATAAATAATCATTGGAATATATCGATGGTCACTATTTTTTGGCCTTAAATTGCTTATAACAAAAACAAAAGATATTTCTCTCATATTCAAATACCTGCCAGTTGTACAACTGTGCATTGAAACGGATGCTATTCATGATTTCATTAGTTAAAAAAATATATGCGGAACCCTAATTATTTTCGAAAAATAAAAACGTGAAAAATTCCTGTCAAAATTGGCCCAGCCGTTCGCGTGATTAGCCGAAACCAGAAAAAAAACCGACAGACAGAAATTTTAAAAAATAATAATTTTGTTATAGGTATCGTATATACATTCATATGTATTTAGTGAAACGTTGTTATTTTTATGTTATAAACAAACACTTACATTTTTTTTTATTAGAATAGATAACATCGAGGGAGACATAGGGGGACACCTAAGCACATAACTTTGTTTAATCAGTCGTATTGTCAGATTCGAAATCGAATCTTTTGTAGTAATCTCCCGCTGCACTATTACCAAGTATTAAGTACCCATGCACCCATTCTAGAATTAACGATTTCTACGTATAATTTATCAACGCACAGCGTCAGTTCCGGTGTTGTGACATGTCAACGGAAGTGGCTGTCCAGTGGCCGTCACGTCCGGCTGCCATTTGTCATTTCCTGTCAGATTGCAACTCGCATTGTTGATTTGAGGTTACTAAATTGAGAACGACCTATATTTGCTGTTTTATTAAGTGAAAACTTTTTACGCGGCGTTGAGAGATTCTCGGCGGGAAAAAAACTTACAGTTTCGCGTTACCAATGCTAAGATGTCAGACGTCAACATGCAACAGTATAAGATGGCGTTTAAGTTAAAATAATTAAGAAAAAATAATATTAGGGGCTTTAGAATTCACTCCAAAAAAATTTCGATAGTTTTAATTTTTTTTGTCTGTTTGTCTATTTATTATATTGTTCGCCAGTCATGCAAAAGTAACTGAACCGATTTCGATAAAATTTGATAATGACATACGAGACTATAGGCTTTTCTTATAAGTACCATATATACATTCATACGTATTTACTAAACAGCTGTTATTTTGATATCACAAACACAAGTTTATTTCTTTGTATAGGTGAACGTACAGACGAATCTTGCGGAATTCGCATAAAAGTAACAGGGCAAGCCGACGTTCGTATCGTTGTGGTGCCTTTGAACTCCAGTTGAGCGCACTAAGCGCTCATCACAAAAACCGGTGGACCTGTAAAAATGCGTTCAGATCAAAAATCTTAGTGAAAAAAATCTCTCTCGGGACAGTGAAATTGGTGACTGCAGCGTAAACCACAATATAATTTATCTATTTCATTTGTTTCACATATTTATTTATCAGTTTCAATCAATTCAATTTATCAGTATAATGATAAAAAGAAGTATCGCAAACACCGCCTGTGCCCACCATTGTATCGGACAATAAAAAAACATTCAAGAGATAATAATAAAAATAATAGCCCCTTTGTACACCCGCTGGACTTAAACGTCAGAGAACGACGGAAAGAAAATTCGATTGTGAATAACAATGGGCTCAAAAGAAATTGTCTTTTGTTGCTTGAATAAAATATTTTTTTTGCTCTTTGATAAATAAATTATTTACTGATATGCCATTCAACTTCTTTATTTATAAAAAAAAAATGGTAGCGGTTGTATATTTAGGAAATTCAAGTGTTATCGTAGCTGCCACTACTTACTAATGAAAACGTGCACACGTAATTAAATTAATCTCAGAATAATGGAAAACCAGAAGTGTATGATTGAAAAAATAGAAATTGAGTGCCCGTCTTCCGTTACTACATCATCTTTAGATATTAACTTGCTCCTTAGTAGTTCCTGGTAGAAAACTTTGCTGAGTTTTGCTTCTACGACTACGAACATTGGTGACTAAAAATTTATTATTTCCATGATAATGCTATACATGCAATGCATACCAGGAACTTCCTGGTATAGCAATAGACTTGTGAAATACCTACTTTTCCCACCGCATGTCCTCTTAAACTTTGCTAAATTTTACTTTTACGGCTACGAATATTGCTGACTAAAAAAAATATTGTTTCTATTATAATTCAATACATGCAATGCATACCAGGACATGGAAATAATATTTTTTTTTTAAAACGTAAAAGTAAAACTCAGCAAAAGTTTAAGAGAATATGCGGTCGGAAAAGTAGGTATTTCAGAAATCTATTGCTATCGCATTGCGCCCCAAAAAAGAGTTTATAAAACACGAAAGGGATGACTGCAGCTCGAGCTGATTTTACCTATACAAAACAGACGAAAACATCTCTTCGTAGTACCCTGTTTCCTCCTCCAAAACTGTTTTAGAATAATAAAGACTTTAGCTATTCTTTAGCTTTTTTAAATTTTATCCATCAAATTTGTTTGATGAACGACTGAAAATAACGGTAAAAATTAAGCACATTTTTCATTTTCAAAGGCTCCTAGTTTCTACTAATTTATGGAAAAAATCAAAACGTACGGCCATGGCGGTGGTGGATATATATTATTTGGTATAAAAATATTTACCATAATGCTATTATTGTCCAGAGAGGAAGTAGGGGACTTCGTTAGTATGGAATAAATTCCGCTAGGATATCCTCTTAATCACAATCCCAGTGATGATTTGAAAAAAGCATAAATGATAAATGTACAATGAAATCTTCTTTTTTGTGTACAATATTCATAAGGAATACGGATACTCAATATATAGTCTGCTTAATGTGTTAAGGAAAATATATCAAAAAGTGAACAGCAGGAAACTTCGCTTTTATATAAATTCAAAAGATAATTGCGGTTCTGTCTGTTTGTGGATTGTTTGATGTTTTGATTTTGTTCATGAAAGGAAACTATTTTGCGGCCGACGTTATATTTCTAGCGTTATATTCTCTGGAAAGTTTCATAGCACAACAATTTTCACATTGTTTAGGAAAAGTTTTAATGGCTGAAAGAACTACGATGGAATGTGATTTTGATTTAATAATTTGATTTTGACTTAAATTTCTTAAAACATCAAGAAAGCTTAAGATAATGATATGAATATTATCGCCCAATGACCTTGACACAATGAAAACCTCGAGTTCCTTAGTGAATTGTTAAAAAAATGAAATCCAATTAACACTCATTTCATGAGTACCTACCTAACCTACCTAACTAGATACCTAGCTATCCTAATTTTTTATTAATATTCGTTAATTTGAATTTAAATTTCCAAATTTCAAAATTTCCAAATTTCAAAATTTTACATACAATTTTTGTACGGTAACACGTTTACAATGTTCTCCTACAATGTTATACTCAAACATAATTTATTTCTTGTTCGTGTCGTAATAAATCTATCTCGTAACGGAAAAATGGTTCCGAAGTGAAAACTTGAGTCGTGTCTAGTTTTGTGTTAGTTGTGTTGTAACGCACTACGTATTGTACAACAGTCAACTTTAATTAATTATTAAACGCTATTTACGAGAAGATGGGTATATTTCATTGAACTTGTATATCGTATTAACAAGGTCAAACAGTGAACGAGCGAATGAGTAGTGAGTGAAGTGAATGAAGTGAACATTGAACAGTCGTGAAGCATGCGCGGTGCCTGCAATTTGTACGGTTCTCCGCGTTCTTTATTCGGTATTCTTTAATCGAAAATAATAATACTGGCTACATAAATTATACTATAATAATTTTGAAACTGTTGAAACTGTTGTTATATTACTATAGAAATAAAATACAATTATCACGAATACACTGAAGAGAGTGCAAAAAAAAAGTACATCAATCTCATCGGCCAGATGTCGAATTTTCGGAACGGATTGCGCATGTGTATTGCAAACCTGTGAAATCAAGATGGTTGTGTTCCTATTTAGACAAGCATACAGTGTTTGGGTTTTGAATTTTGCCGGCTTTTAAGTAAAGGGCGACACGATATAACAACAGGTGTGTACGCTTGATATAAGAATCAAAGTTGCATAACTAGTTTAGGAGGTTATGTTTTTATTAAAATTTTCTCAGGCATTTGTTTATTTATTGTTTACAATATGTTGGATCCTACCGGTTTCTTTATTCGAATAACGAATTGTTTATTCTTTACTTTTATGTGGATACGAAGGCATATTTTTATTGCGTTTTCGTCTAAAAATGCTATAATTTTTAATGTGGATTTTTCTTAAAGAATTAACTTTTATACTAATTTTTTTTTGTTACTTTAACATAAGTGGATTACATTACTAATGGGCAAATGACTTTTTAGGAATAACTATTTTGGATGCTATGAATAATTTTGTTATAGTAATATCAGAGTACCTTTTTAATAGGGGCAAAGAAATTTTTGTTTATTTACCTATAGTATCGCATAATGTAATCCCTGTTAATAAAAATTACCACGTGAAGAATTAATTATTTTATTTATACCTTGATAGGTTTTTTTTTTCCAATCTATCTAAATGCTGCTAACCGGAAGGGCCTTTACAGCTTCACCGAGTTTTTGTGGGCGAGTGCTGAAGGTAACTAGCTCAAGGGTCAGAACCTCCGCTTGGCCGTTGCCTAAGAGTAAAAATTTCCGCGGAATTTTAATCTTAGCTAATCCCTACATTTCTATTTATCTAATAATAATAATAAAAAGGTTCCTTACATGACATATGTACTTGCGTGTTGTGTGCAGGTGTGTGTGTGGAGTGTTGTGCATGTGATGCTCATTGTAGGGATGGCAATCTGAAATCGATTAATCAAAGAATAGATCTTTTTAACTAAAAGATCGATATTTTTGAATCGATATGTACCATTGGATCGATTCAGTGAATAGATCTTTTATCCCAGAAAATCGAGGTTCATTTTTCTGCCTCAATTAAAATCACAAATTTGTATACATTAGCTAAAACAAATATAATACAAAGGTACGAAAATGTTCGCTTAAATAATCAAAAACTTGTGAGATGGATCTATTGGGGATGGACTTCTGAGCTTTAAGAGCAAAGAAACAATTGCATATAATCGATATCTAGCACTGATTCGATATTAGAATCTAGGAAGTCTAGGTTCAATTTTTCTGGTTCAATAAGAACCATAAAATTATTTACATTTACGAGGTACCCAAATACAAGTATGTATGAAAGGTTTTAACTTAATTAATTAAAAACTCAAGAGATGGTTTAGTGATGAGTTTCTCTCGCTTCTTTGAATTATATAAATGTCATATTAGTAAATGTGTAAATTTTGTATATAATGGCAGACAAATATCTTGCCTGATGATAAGTAAACACTTTCAGTGTGAGTGGGGCGTATACTTATCAAGAGTATTTCAGGTGTACTGCCAACTTTCTTCAATTTATACCTTTAACTGTGATATGCTTGTAAAAACAACTCTAGTTATTTTAAAATGATAAAAGATTGATTATTATAGTGCCCCTTTGTTTGTTTTATATACCCACAAATATGCAAAGATAAAATAGTTTAATATCTTTTTTTTCTCCTCAGTCTGTTTGTCCTCTTAATTTCTATTGACGAGCTTAATCAATAAAATTATTTCGAAAACAGTTTTTTTACCTCAAATTGTCAATAAATGATGATTATGGTCTAATTTCGACCAATAGAAGAATACTAGTTCCGCATTAAAAAAAAACAAGCTGAAAAAAGATTGATTTTTTAGAGATCGGTCTTTTAGATCTCGATTTTTTTGTGAATCGATTCATAAAGCTTCGTTTCGAATCGATTTTTTTTTGGAAATAATTGGCATCCTTTTTTTTTTGTCGAGGGGAAATGCATTTACGCACTACCCTTACCCATTGCATTAGTGAGACCGAAGTCCCCCAATGCAATGGGTAAGGGGGTGCGGAGAGACGTCTCCGCACCAGTGCAGGATTCGCCCGGGCGTTAAGCGCCCGGAAATACCCACTAAAACCCCTCGGGACCGTCCGCCGCATTTGAGATGGGGGCGATACGGGATTGCTAGGCATGCCACCGCGTCGCCCCCTGCGGCGAACCCGACCTGCCTCGTCCGTGCAATGGCCCAAGAATTGGCATCCCTAGCGTGTAACCATGAGCAGTGTCACTATATCGCGCTGGCGGTGACGTCAAGAGCCTCCCCAGTTGGGGAACGGGACACGTTCTTGGGTCGCCGCCGGAGGGGGACCCGGTAAGCGTGTGTGCGGGTACCTAGATACATTTTTTTTTCGAACCTCCCTAACGCTGTTGACCGGAAGGGCCTTTTTACAGCTTCACCGTGACTTTGGGGGCGAGTGCTGAAGGCACTCAGCCGCAAAAAGGTGACTAACACAAGGGCTACCAAGGTGGTAAAGATAGGTACAGGTTATATATTATTATAACCTTCGACTGTCCGTTGATCTCTAGTCGGTAAAGTTTAGACTTCTTTAGGTTTTCATTGCGTCGGTACCTGCCTACAATCGTCAATCATCACACAATTGATAAATTGAACAATGATGAATAACTGAAGGTGTATTATATGTTGTGTGTGTGAAATATATGTTATACTAAAGGTCAGAATTAAATGAGATAGCAAACTGTAAATTATAAATTATACGCAAAAAGGTAATAAACTAACAAAATGTAATAGACTGAACAAATAATTAGATTAAAATGTAAAATAGGTTAAGTGAACAAAAACTAATTTAGAAATAAGTATATAAAATGATTAAATGATAAGAATGAAAGATGATAATGAAGAAATGATAAGAAATAAAATAAGTATTGTAAATTAGAAATAAGATTTTTAAATAAATATAAACAAATTCGACATAACTACAATGCAATAGAAACATAGATAAGTAATAGAATATGATTGTAAATTTAAAAAAAGAAATAACATGAAAATAATAAAGGCGGATAATTGAAATAGGGGAAAGCCACAAAAAAGTAGACAAAACTCGGATTATGTTTGAGATGTAAGGGGACTAAATAAAAAAATCGTCAATCATTCATAACTAAACAGTATTATATTATAGAACTAGCTGCGTGTCCGGGGCTGCGCCCACGTTTAATATATTCTTCACTGCGTTTTAATTTTTTTATACGGAAAGCTAATTATTTTTCTGAAAAAAATTTACTACTAAGATATAGTAAAAAGATTTCTTATAAATAAATTTTTATAAAGCACTTGCTCATAAAACTGAATAAAACAAAATTTAAATAGAAAATTTGTTCTATAGTGATTGATTTTGATTATAAAAATTTTTGGGGTGCTTGACAAAAAACCATACAATTTTTGTTTTTGTTTCCCTTCTTTATTTTATTTAATTATAAAATAAAATAATCTAGCAGAATACATGTTATTATAGTAATATTTGTAACATACACTAATCAATAAAAAAAATCCTAAAATTTACTGTCCTGATAATTTTTGCTAGATATTATAATAACTGTTAATCTATCAAAATAGATATTTATAAAAAAAAAACCTGGTCCATGTAAATCGGTTCCGTAGTTCTCGAATTATAAGCTTCTATGACGGATAAAGAATATTTTATTTTGAACGAAAAAGGACGTATGTGATTATTATATTTATCAAATTAAATCACGCAATGAGATTGTAACTATAGAAAAACTAGAAAATATGAGTACATGAATCAAATTAAATAAATATTTATGATTAATACATAGGTACTGTGGAAAGTTACCATATTTTAAAAAAACTCGTGGTGTATCTATGTAGCTTACGTCATATGTTGAAATAATTAGTCTGTACGCCATACGGAGTAACGTCACATGTGTGGGTTAATTTCAGTTGATTGGATCCCTTAGTATAGTTTGATTGTGCGCTTTTTAAGGCATTCTATTGTTATTCCTGGGTTAGTATTTTTTTGGATAATGGTTACTTTAAATATTTTTTTTTTTTTTGTATTATTTGATGATCTAACGTTGTTTTAGTGTCTAGCATTAAAGTTGAAAAATAGGTTTGGATTTTTTTTTTAATATCTTATTATAACAAAATTGTATACCTAAATATTTATTTGTATTTTTATGTACTGTTTTACATTTATTAATTAATTATTGTAGGTATAAATTGTACTAGACAAAAAAGAGTTTATTTCAGACCATGTTTGTACGTTACGTTTTACCCTTGTAAATAAATCGATACGCAATGTAGGTAGGTAATTAGGTATATGAAAGAATCGGGGTGAATAAATTACATGTAATTTGCAGAGAAGTGTTAATGCCAAACTCAAACTAAGAGGCCCGTTGCGACATTTGTTATCATGATCTGTGCTTCCGCTAAAACCGTTCATTGCTATGTATGAATTGTATAATTAATATTATAGTTGAAAAATAATAAAAAAAAACCAGGCCGACTTTCTTGCCGACTTTTCTCGATTGTATTGTTTTCCGAACCGGTGGTAGCTTTTTGACGTTCATAAACGTCTTCTCAGAGCCCAAATTGAATAAATATTTTTTTGATTTGATTTGAACGATGATAACAAGACGAACTGATTGAAACGAGAAATAGATTTAAAAACCATTTCAATTTATACCACTACAAAAATAAATGCACATCAGAGTTACAATTTTGAAAGATTTTATTTTATTACTAGCTGTGTGCCCGCGGCCGCGCCTGTTTTTCATATAATCTTCACTGCATTGGTACCTAATATAATTTAAAATTAATCATTGGAAAATAAACTTTTTGATCTTGCTATCCATTGAATCGTATTTTGTGTACAATTTAATGGGGTTTAATTTTTTTTACACGGAACCCTAATTATTTAAAAAAAAAATGTTTTCTAACTAAGGTTTCTTAAGATCGTAAAGATATTTCTCATAAATTCAAACGCTTGCCATTGTATCAAAACTGACCATTGTATCATTTTTTCACAACATTTCTTGTGCTTTAATTTTTTATGAGGAACCCTATAAAAAATTCTGAAATTATTTTTGATACATAAAGTAAAGCTACTTCTCACGAAGTCAAACACCTGACAAAAAAGCTGTGTATTGAATTTGACTTTATTCACAATGTCATTTCTATTTTTTTTTTTACGCGAAACCCATATTATTAATGAAAATAGTCTAAGTTACGCGAAATAACTTCAGCTACCTGCCAAAAAAACTCGTCAAAATTAGTCCAGCCGTTCCGGAGATTAGCCGGTACAAACAGAAAGACATAAATTTTAAAAATTGTGCTTTAGGTATAAGTACCGTATATACATTCATATGTTGTACTAGCTGTGGGCCCGCGTTTCAAATATTCTTTACTGCGTTTTATTTTTTGTTATACGAAATCCTATTTTTTTTTTGTAGTATTAAGATAAAGTAAAGATATTTCTCGTAAATTCAAGCACTTGCCCGTAAAACTGTCCATTGAATAGGATTTTATTAAATTTTTAGGACTTTTAATTATTTTACGCGGAACCCTAATTACTTTCGAAAATTAAAAGTTACACGGAGTAACTTCAGCTATCTACCAATAAAAGTCCCGTCAAAATCCGTCCAGCCGTTCCGGAGATTACCTGGAACAAACAGATAAGCAGACAAAAATATTAAAATTGTATTACATATTGTATTGTATTATATCCATCCAACCGAAAGACGCCCACTGCTGGGCATAGGTCTCACCCAAAGATCTCCATGATTACATATGGTATAAAATTATTTTTGTTAAATGTAATTATAATTAATTATTCATCTTACTATCTGCTTCATTCCCTCTTGTAATAGACACTATTTCTAAATATAATTGTTAATACATTGTAACAATGGTTTACCTACTCTCTATATTTTATCTAGATATGAAAAACATGAATATTACCTACCTATAATCACAAATGTGAACATTTACATTTTTACAGCCTAGCTTGCTTCATTGAAACGTCTATTTACTAAAGTGGTTGTACGATTTGTGGTAGCAGTTAGTACTTACTTGTAAAAAATTTAAGAGATTTTTCGTTGCCTTTGTCCTTGAAGCATTCTCCAGTTCTTTCTACATTCTGCCTTCCTCTTGACATCTTGATACAAAGCGAAGTCTATTTTTTTTTTCACATGTTGTATGTGTCTTCCTCAGTCTTCGTCACATCTTCTGTTTTCCTTACTATTAGAGTACTTATAAGATTGTTATGTCGTATTAAGTGTCCTAATATCTTTCCTGTCTTATTTCTGCCCTTTTTTTGTCACGGTAAACACTTCCTGATCTTTCTTTTTCCTCCAATACATTTTCTCCATCCTTCTCCAACACCACATTTGAATGCATATATTCTTCTAAGCCTATTTCTCACTAAATCGTCGTCCATGTTTCTCATCCGTAGAGAGTTACACACCAAACGTTTACTTGTATTCATTTATTTTAAGCATATGTTGATATTCTGGCTCTAAATGGCTGGTGTTTTTGTTGTTTTAATAGGTTTTTTTTCATCATGACTGTTCATATGTACTACAATTGGATTTATGATAATATTTACTAGATATTTAAGGAAATGTAGAAACGTCGATTTGTAAATTATTTAAGGTTAATTAGTAATCGTGTTTTTTATTTTTGGTTATTTAAACAATAATATTCATTTTTTACAGGTACTAAGAATTTCGAGATATTATTAATGCCTACAAATGCTCGCTGATACTGGAACTTCACGTGAGCTCTTGAATATGCGGCGATCGAAATGCCACGATGCTCTCTTGCCCTTTATATCACCAACATCTTAAGGCAAATGCACTCTGTCAAGTTCTTTTTTCTGGTCAGCTCTATTAGCTTGACACTCTCCGTCATTTGGATACAATTGGCTAGCAGATCCCGCTGGACTGCAGCTAACGAGAGCTTAGTTAATGAAGCCCTTGAGAATGTAGCTCGGGATTACCGATATTCCGAAGTGTATCGAAAGACGAGTAAACTTCCAAAAGATTACAAATATATCTTGCTATGGACGAGACGAGACTTTGCACCGTTTTACTATTTCGGTGAGGGCCAGAGGACCTTTCTCAAAAACAACTGTTCGATGATAAATTGCTACGTAACAACTGATAGAAATTTCTTCAACGGTGACATCACCAAATTCGACGCCATAGCATTCAATGGTAGAAATATGAAACGTACAGATCTACCAAAACAGCGATCAATGAAACAGAAGTACATATATTTCAACATGGAGTCGGCAGATAATTTCCCAGTATGCCATAAGGATTTTGAAGGGTTTTTTTTAATTGGACATCGACCTACAAACTGGACTCGGATATACCGTTGCCTTATTTACAAATACGAGATACGAATGGTGAAATCCTTGGTCCGAAAATAGAGATGGTTTGGGCCACAGATTATCCAGATCTTGATGAAGAATATTCTTATCGATTACTGAACAAGACTAAAGCGGCTGCTTGGTTTGTCTCACATTGTACATCTCGAAGTGGCCGTAAAACATTTGTGGGGAAATTACAAAGGGCTTTGAAACTTTATGGGCATAGTGTTGATGTGTACGGGTTTTGTGGTCCGTTTAGCTGTCCAAGGAACAAGATGAGTGAATGTAATTTAATTTTAGAAAGGGATTACCATTTTTTTATATGTCTCTCGAAAACTCTTTTGCGGATGATTACGTGACGGAGAAATTGTTAACAGCAATGCAGCACGACATAGTTCCGATAATTTATGGCGGAGCGAATTATTCAAGGTTAGTACTATTTCCAGACGGTTTTTCTCGGTAAAACGTTATCGCTGTTCCATCGCTTGTTTTACCAGAGTTAGTTGTGCTCGTAAAGCGAACACATTACTCTGATAACCTTATCTTGATAGCGTAATAATAAATTAATTGAATGTTAAATGTTAACCATACATTCTGGTTCGTGATTCAAATTACGTTAACCGCATGTCGTTATGATTTTTGGATGTAACATATTTTAAATATGATGACTTCATAGTAACAGTTATGTGATTTATAAATACAATAGAATAATAGATAATACTAATTCGTTACAGACGTCCTTAAGTATAATAAAAGCGAACGTTATTGAATTTATTATTAGAGAACTATAGAATCGATTTACAGTTGTATATTGTACCTATAATATCTGGTTAGGTTTTTGTATATATTTGTCGTATTTTACTTAACCATAATTATTGAGGATAAATAAATAATTCAATTATTAATAACACGACTAGTAATGTAATCGAACATAGAAAAAATCATTTCAAATATAAGTTTAGTGAAGTTATACTTCTTTTGCCGCGTTAAGGAAAAATGATGAGAGTAAATATTTACGATGCGCGCGCACACCGTCACGAGAAACCAACATCCTGAAGTTAGCTGTCAACGTTTTAGTTTTTTATTATCTATTCTATTATTACGTCAAAGAAGTACAACTTTTTACGTGGGTACATAAGTACACACACTTTTTTTCTTCATTTTTATTTAAGGATTTTAATAAATACTAATAAATATAGTTGAAGTGTCTGTTTGTAATGTCCAAAATTTTTTTTTTTACTAAATTGATTTGAATGTATACACGATACCTACACAAAAAATACAATTTAAAAAAAAATTGTCTGTTGTTTGTAATGGGTAATCTGATTTTGACGGCACTTTTTTCTATAGACAGCTAAAGTTACTCCGGGTAACTTAGGGTACTTTTAATTTTCGAAAATAATTAGGGTTTCGCGTAAAAAAAACTCATAAAAATTTGAATAACATCTGATTCAATGCACAGTTTTACGGGAAAGTGCTATAATTTATGAAAAATATTTTTGCTTTATCTTAGTACTAAAATTTTTTTAGGAAAATAATTTGGGTTCCGTATAAAAAAAAACGCAGTGGAGAATGTAAGAAACGCGGGTGCAGCCACGAGCACACAGCTAGTACATAATATATGATTGTCCCATCGTATCTTATACTGCAATATAAAACAGAAGCATAACTTAATTTTTTTTGTCTAGATTTTGTGACAGAAGTCTATTTTAAACGAATCTGACATTAAACAAATTTTTGTTCTGTGCATATGTCCGGATTTAACTCTAAAACTGCCGACTAATTTTGATGAATTTTTTTTACACAGGAAGTATTTGTCAAATGATAGGCTATGTTTATTTTTAAATTAAAATTATTTCTAGGAACTAACTCAAAAACGGGTTGACCGATTTTTATAAAACTTTGTCTGCGTACTTCATTTTAATAAGAGATTGATAGGTTATAATATCATTTTTATACAATATCATTTTTAGTAAAACTTATAAAGGCCTTAATCGATTTGAATGAAAATTGGTATGTATTGTTCTGTAACTAATATGCTATGAAAAGCAAAACAAAATCAGGACATATCACATTTAATCAAGACAGAATAGTTAAAGGAAGTCTCCGGCATAAGCTAGTTAAAAATATTAGATTTTGTACATTTTACTTATTTTTATTTCAGGTTTCTACCACCGGGCGCGTATATTGACGGTTTGAAATACGAACCTGAAGAACTAGCTTATATAATGGATCGCCTCATGAATAATCCGGATATTTATCGGGAATACTTCAAATGGAAGAATTTATACACGTACCATGACCCCACTGAAAAAGACAACGTGTGTGCGGTATGTGCGGCTCTAAATAATAAAGATTCTATGGATACTTATAGTACATACGACGAATTTAGAAAATGGTGGCATCCTAATTACACGGAACGATGTAAATAAATTTATTGATATAACAAAAAGTGATTTAGAAACTGTTGTTTTAAAATATTAATTCTTGTTACAGTCTTTATTACAATAAAGAAACGCATAATTCGATATAGAATTAAAACACCCAGAATGGCCGTGAATATATATATTTGTGGCTTCAATGTTCAGGGAGTTTTTGTACGAAACTATCGCTCTTAGCGTTATTACTCTATGTGTTTTGTTAAGCGGGAATTATGACAGTTCATATTATAATTATCATCGATCAAGCCGAGGTGCTTCTAGTAATGCTGGACTTATCTAGAAAATTCTACCGATGCCTCATCTATTGTTATTCCATTATTGGTGTGTTCTTTGTATATTTTAAATGTTATTTCTATTGAAATAAAAATTTTATTACACCTATATACTATCTTTTCGTCAAACACAAAGAAGTAGGTTTACCAGAACTCCGTGCTAATCACAATTACATAACATTTTATGCTATGTAACTGAATGTACAACGTCCAGTGACTATTATTCTCTTGAATAATGATTTGTTTTGTGATACATTATATACGTGTGGGATTCGTTGTAATTAAAAGCCACATATACTTGTATAACGCGAATATAATTATACGTATTACGATACAATGATATATATATATGTTATCGACGAGCGTGCGCGCGGCCTTCCGCTATCGTGGGCGGTTCGCGACTGGCCACGCGGCAAAGGTCATCTCGCCCGACACCTCGGATGAGATGCGCGGGAGCGGACGACGATGATCGGGTTGCTACACCAGCCCCCCCGGAGACCGTTACGGTCGATAAAAGTCCTGGAACCTGACTCTTCTACCGGATCGCGTGACGTAGGTGGAGTCGGGTGCGCTGTGTGGAGGCTTCGTGGCTCCTTGCAGCGTCGGGGACTCGCTGAGTAAATAAGCAGGCTTAAGTCTGTCGATGGAAACAGTAACAATTTTACCAGCTATATCTATTTGAAAAGTTTTATCGCTCCGGCTGATAACCTTATATGGTCCAGTATACGGAGGTTGTAAAGCTCTTTTAAGAGCGTCAGTTCTAAGAAAGACCTGAGATGATTTTTGTAGATCCTTATGAACAAAAATATTAGATTTTCCGTGTCGTGTTACGGTTGTAGGTTTCAAATTGCACATGTAGCGGCGCAGACGTGATAAGAAGTCACTGTAATCAGTAACTTCTGCAACCGATGACGCAAGGAAAAAATCGCTAGGGAGCTTTAAAGTTTCTCCATATACAAGCTCTGCTGAGGAACTTCCTATATCTTCTTTCCAGGCGTTTCTTATCCCAAGAAGTATTAATGGAATAACTTCATACCAGTTTTGATCGGAGTGACACATAATTGCTGCTTTCAGTTGCCGATGGAAACGTTCTACAAGTCCGTTAGCTGCTGGATGGTAAGCCGTGGTAGAAATATGACGGGAACCTGTTAATTTAGACAATTCCTTAAATAAATAAGATTCAAATTGCCTTCCCCTGTCAGTGGTGATTTTTTGCGGACAACCGAAGCGTGATATCCAGTCTCTGATGAAAGCTTTTGCTACAGTTTCAGCTTTGATATCTTCTAAAGCTATGACTTCAGGCCAGCGTGTGAACCGGTCTACTGCTGTCAAGCAATACTTGAAACCATTCGAAATCGGTAGTGGTCCAATAATATCGACATGTACATGAGAAAATCTGCTCGTTGGTGGTGTAAATGCATGCACTGGCGACTTCGTGTGGCGTGTAACTTTTGAACGCTGACAGTCAACACAAGTACGAGTCCAAAGTCTGCAGTCTTTACGTATATTGGGCCATACATACCGTGCTGTTATCAACTTGATTGTAGTTTTAGCTCCAGGATGATTGAGTCCATGGATTGTATCAAAGGCTTGTCGTCGAAACTCTGAAGGTAAGTATAAACGAGGAGACGTACCAGATGTGTCACAATATAATTTCTTCCTGAAGTCAGAAAAATGTAATAACTGTAATTTCAGTGAAGAAGAATTGTTTTCAACAAGTTGTTGTAGCTCACTGTCGTTTTCTTGTGCAGTGTGTATTTTGTTAAGATCCATAGTCTTGTTGATAGATTCTACTCGTGATAAGGCGTCAGCCACATGATTATGATCGCCTGCGATGTATCTTATGTCTGTAGTGAATTGTGATATGAAATCTAGATAACGGAATTGTCTGGGTGAACATTTATCAGAGTTCTTTTTGAAGGCTGATGTGATAGGTTTGTGATCAGTGAACACTGTAAATGGCTTAAGTTCGACCATGAATCTGAAGTATTTGATACTCTCATAAATGGCTAACAATTCTCTGTCATAAGGGCTATATTTACGTTGAGCGTTGTTCAGTTTCTTCGAGAAAAATCCTAGAGGAACCCAGCCTGAATCTGATTTTTGCTGCAACACTGCGCCTATAGCACTGTCTGAGGCATCTGTCATGATGGCTAGATGTGCTCGTGGATTTGGGTGTGCAAGCAAAGTCGCGTTAGCTAAGCCTGATTTACTGTCCTCAAAAGACTTTTCTAACTCTGGCGTCCAACTAATTAGTGTAGTAGCCTTAAGACATTGTCCTGATAAGATATTATGCAGAGGAGCTTGTACATGGGCTGCATTCGGAATGAATTTCCGGTAAAAATTCAACATCCCGAGATATCTGCGTAACTCTCGTATATTTTTAGGACGTGTATAATTTAATACTGCACTGACCTTTTGTGTCGTTGGCTTAATACCTGCAGCAGTCACCGTAAAACCCAGAAATTCCACTTCAGGAACGCCAAGTTGAGATTTTCGCGCAGTTGATGAGTACACCATGTTCATGGAGGCGCTCGAACACAGCACGTAGGTGATGCTCGTGCTCATCCTCTGTTCTGGAAGCTATTAAAATGTCATCACTATAAGGAAAAACAAATTCTTGGCCTCTGAGTACCTCATCTATAAAGCGTTGAAATGTTTGACCTGCATTACATAATCCAAAGGTCATGAAGGGGAATTCGTAAAGTCCAAATGGAGTAGCAATTGCTGTTTTGTGGATGTCTTCGGGTGCAACAGGTATCTGATTGTACGCGCGTACTAAGTCAATCTTACTGAAGATGGTGCAACCAAATAAGTTGTGAGAAAAATCTCCGATATGGCGGATGGGGTAGCGATCAGGTATAGTGCGTGCGTTCAACGCACGGTAGTCTCCGCATGGACGCCACGTGTTGTCCTTTTTGGGGACAAGGTGTAGAGGTGACGACCATGAGCTATCTGAAGGTCTAGCTATACCTAGTCTCACCATATCGTCGAACTCTTGCTTGGCGATGCGAAGTCGATCCGGCGCTAAGCGACGTGGTTGGCTGACGACGGGCGGCCCCGGAGTTGTGCGAATGTAATGCACGGTAGAATGCTTGACCATGCGCTTTGTTGGGTCTCCAGCAGGGCGCGTGATGTCCGGATATTTTGCCAATACGTCGTGAAAGCGGGAAATACCTGTAATGGTCTTAATTTGGTACACGTTAGGTGATGTAGTAGAAATTGCTTTGGCAACTAACGAAGTAGTATTATCTATTAGTCTATTATGTCGAGCGTCCACAAGCAAATTATAAAAAGAAAGAAAGTCTATGCCGATAATCGGCTTAACAACGTCAGCTATCACAAAACGCCAATTAAAAGCACGACGCAGTCCAAAGTCCAATGACAAATTAATCCAACCGTAAGTACTTATAACTGAGCCATTGGCTGCAAAAAGTTCATAATTTGTTCGCTGAAGGCGTTTATTAATCACAAATTTTAGTGGGTATACACATAAGTCCGAACCAGTGTCTATTAAAAATCGAATTTTAGTTTTAAAGTCTGTAATAAACAAGCGGCCACTAGAGAGGCAGTCGTTTTTGGCCGACATTACCGACTGCCCGGCGCGTTTCCCTTGTAGCTACAAGGTGAACGGCACTTGATAGCTTGATCACGAAACTTCCAGTGGTACCAACAAAATTGACGCCTTTCTTTCGATGATGTTCGAGAACTATGCAAACTGGGCTTACGTCCACGTGACCTCCGCCGCGAGCGTGTAGATAATGCAGCTACTTGCCGAGTCAACTCCGCTATAGACTGGCGTAATTCACTAATTTCAGCGTTAGGCGTTGTATTTGACATCTCCTGTACCTGAGGTTGACCGATGACGTCGTTCACCGTATCAGCGAGCGTTGCTAGCTCATCCAGAGTGCTCCGTGGTTGCGACGCTACAATTACCTGTATGTGAGTCGGTAATCGGCTTGACCATAATGATCGCACGAAGTCATCTGGTACACTGGGACCAGCAAGGCTCTGCAAGTGTCGTAAAAACTGAGACGGTTTGCGATCGCCGATATCTTCATGTGTCAGTAACTGACGTACCCTCTGCTCTTGCGACGACGAGAGTCTTGTTACGAGTTCGTTCTTCAACTTTTCGTATTTTCCCGAGCTCGGCGGGTTTTTTATAATGTCTTTAACTTCGGTGACGTATTTATAGTCTAGGTTAGCCAGCACGTAGTTGTATTTCGTCATATCTGGTGTAATGTTAGCGAGCGCGAACTGTCCCTCTAATTGTGCAAACCATAATGTTGGTTCGTCAGGCCAGAATGGCGGCACTTTAACACTAACACTATTAACAGTCACATTGTCTAGCGGTAGCGACATTTTAACGGAACGAACACTTAATCAAAATGGCGGACGGTGGTCGTACGAAGCACGCGGTTTTCACTTTTTTATTTTTAATGTTCGACGCGTCGTGGTCACCAATTATATGTGGGATTCGTTGTAATTAAAAGCCACATATACTTGTATAACGCGAATATAATTATACGTATTACGATACAATGATATATATATATGTTATCGACGAGCGTGCGCGCGGCCTTCCGCTATCGTGGGCGGTTCGCGACTGGCCACGCGGCAAAGGTCATCTCGCCCGACACCTCGGATGAGATGCGCGGGAGCGGACGACGATGATCGGGTTGCTACATACGTATCGCTTTGTACTAAAAAAAATTAAAACAATGCATCTTTATTAAAATAATGGGTACATTAATTCTTCTAGATAATTTCAGTTGTAGATTCTTCTTCTTCTTCTTCTTAGTTAATGGCAATCTGTGTGTACACACAATTTGTGCCAATGTCATGTGGGTAAGATTTTCAATCTTGTATCAGCGTTACCAATCTCCAACAGAACGGTGGCCTATCCTGCTCGAACTTTCCATGGAGCTGTGTCGGCACCTCAGAATGTATGCTACGCGTTGTCTTCTATAATAAACTTAACTTGAACACAATAACTAAACTATTTCACACAAAACGCCACCAAGATTACATGATATAGAGTCAAGTACACAAGTTTAACGAATTAAAGAAAACAATTGCTACATGTCAGACTGAGATCCCGCCAAAAACTCCTTGGTTCTGTTCATTGCTTAGTAAGGAATCAAGTTGTAGATTCTACTAGGAAAAGAAATGTATAAAAAATGTTTGTATTACATTATTATTATTATTATCATAACAGGCCAGTATTATATATATATAAATTTGAATATAAAAAAAAAAACGTTTAAAAGCTTTATTTAAACCAAAGCCAGAAATATCTGAAATGGAAGTTTGCTTCAATAAAACTAGAAGAAACACAATAAAATGATAGGCGTTAATAATTTAATATTAAAACATTATTTTTTACTTGATCAATATCGATTCACACCACCTGTAAAATTATATTGTAGTTTCTGTATATTCAATATATTTTTTATAATTTTTTTTTTTGTAATTTGCAATTTATTTTGACACCACCAAGATATGATTATAAATCAATACCATTTTTGTTTACATAAAGGGCATATTGTAGAAAAAAAAACTTGTTCCAAAAAAATATCGTTAAACCAAAGCAAAGTCATTATTATTTTTAATTAATTTAGTGTTTTTTTTTAATGTAATTCTTCATTGGTACTAATTGTAGTTTTATTATTCTTATTATTTAACAATGTATATTAAACATAAATACTAAAAAATATGTTAAATAAAACTTAGATATTAACGGTCTTATTACAAAAACAAAAATAAACTAGCGCGTTAAACATGATTTTTACTAAACAGTGTCTAAAATCTAAACAACCCTAAAACGCTCTTTTGTAGTTGAACTCTTTTTAAACACGTGTTCAACGGGAGTTTAACTTTTTTGTAATAACACCGTTATTTAAAAAATGTTGTACCTACCTATAATATTTACAAATAATACAATTCAAATGACAGCTTTAAATACATTATAAGTGATTAATATGTCGATTACCCATAAAAATGACACAATAGGAAGATAATAGGAAAATAATGTAAAGATGGCGTAAACTCCAGAGTAGTGCTCAAGGGGTTAAATTAGTTTAAACAACCGTAATATTGTGAATCATTCAACACTTCCATAATTTTACGGCTTTCAAAGTATTAAAATATGTTTTAAGCCATTAATACCGAATAAAAAGTAATTACCTACTCCTATTTGATTTGTTTGAATTCATTTACAATAGGGTAATTGAGAAGTGATTTCTTTATTTTTTGTTTTTGAAGTTATACTTCTTTTGGTGCGTTAGGAGAAAAAATTTTACGGTCCACGCGCAACCGTCACGAAAAAAAAAAAACGACACCCTGAAGTTAGCTGTCAATGTTTTACTTTTATCTATTATTACGTCAAAGAAGTATAACTTGTTACGTGGGTACATAAGTACACACACACACTTTTTTTTTCGATATAACGTTAGTAAAACTTATCGTCTAATTTCTTATGAGTATTATCGATGTGATTAAATTTCTATAAACGAGTAATAAAAATTTTGATTTTTGTAAAATGTTGTAATAAATAAATGTAAATTGTATAAATTGTGCATACAATTGTAATATCTATAAATAAGCCTTATCTGAATATCGATAAACGTATAAGTACTTTTTTTAATAATTATTAAATTTTTAACAGTTAAATTGGCATTTTTCTTTCTATTAATTAAGTTGCTTGTTGTTCCCAATATATGTTCTTCGTATTCTTGTATTCTTTCATACTACACAGTCCATTTAACTTTTTGAATCGATACGAGTTTTTATTGTACTTACATCATTTTATTATTTACCCCCCCGTTTTCTTAATTGCATTTTAGTATGATTTTGCAAGAATACTAATCACAATTAATTATCACACTTTAATACGATATCTACAACTCTCAGAACAGCGCCGCCATGATGATTTTTAAGTCAAAATATGCACATATTTTTCCTCGACATAATCAATACAACTCCTATTATTCAGTTACAATTGTAAAAAACTTATGATTGTTACTTAATTAAATTATTAAAAATGTATTTCATTTTGAAATAACAGTATGTCAAATAAATAATATTGTAATTTTCTGGGAACGTAGGTACTTAAATGTTATATTATAGGGATAGTTATAGCATGATTGTTAGAAGAAGCAAAATAAGGTGTTAACTACTTCTTCTTTGAAAAAGTACAGATAGTATTAAAACTACAACAAAAGCCACTCCGCGGTGCCCGAGACGATAACGAAAAAACTTGCTCCCAAGTTAATTAGAAAAGTTTCGTACGTTCCCTCGCTCCTGAACATACATATGAGTGTAAAGATGTGTAGTTAAGAAAAGGTGCGTGAACGGGAAGTTTATTCTTTTATTTTCTTTCGTTAGTAATATATGTGTACTTGTATATCTAATTTTTATAATACCTATGTGTTAATTTTCAGATTATCATTTAAGTAAGGTAATGGTTCGTAATTCGTATAATTTCAAGAGCGAGGTTAATCGAATGAATTAAGCCGCGGATCTCTTCCAGCCAGCGGCCCGTTGTCTCGCTGCTAGATTCATGACCGACATTTGAATAGTAGGTACAGAAATGTGGTCTGCGATAGATTCTTAATTAAACAAAGACGCGCAAAATGAATTTTTATTTATTGCAATTTGACATTTATTATACGTTTTAAACTTGCATCTTTGGAAAGAGTATGTTAGCGTACGATTACTGATTCATTAATTGCTACGATTATTTTGTTACTATTTATTAAATTTCAGCACTTTGACCACAATATGCCTTGATATTGATGATGTGGTCCAATATGGTAAACACGGTACTTGCGATATACACACTAGGTATAAGTACTGACTCTCAAGCGAAGATATAGGCGGTGTCATTACAAAAATAGTTTTTATAAAATTTTAAATTTTAGACACTGTTTAGTAAAAAGCATGTTTAACACTACTTTATTTTCGTTTTTGTGATAAGACCGTTAAAAATACGGTACTCGAAGAAAAACAATGCTACACGTTCAAATTACGTAAGTTAAAACAGAACTAAGTAGCTGATTTCCACTTTATTCGTTTTTTATTTATTTATGAAGTTATAACTAAAATTTACAGAAAATTTTATGGAATAACATAAAAAAAAGCAAAGTAAACTTTGTGACTATGTGGTGCAGGATGGTAAACAGAGGTATTGTTTTTCAAGTGATGATGCCGAAACACACCTATTGATATTTGGCGTCAGGTTTTAAATCTTAAGGGTGGTAACTACCCAGGCGGACATTACTAGACAATGACCTAACATCATGCTATGGTTTCCTCACGATGTTTTCCTTCACGGAAAGCTCAGGCTAATTTTAGTGTCGGATAGGTGGGCTCGAAACAGCGTCCATTAGCACGGTATCCGGTCCCACTACCAACTGCACCATAATCACTTATACACGTAAATATAAAGTAAAAATAGTTTTCATGTAAAATTGGTTCAGTGGGACTGTATATGGTAGACATACTTCATTTGATATATCGGAAGCGTTTTAGACAAAAATCTCTTGTACACGAGAGTGCCTATCGCTCAGTGATGTCATTATGGAATCCCCCGGGCACACAACCAATGATCGCAGAGCTACGAATAATAATAGAGAAATACTGGAATAAATATATAACACCTTTATTTATTCATACTACTACTTAAGGAATGATTTACGTTTAATCATTTAGTCATAAAACAATTCTAATTATACTTTCACCGAGAAAGAATTTCTGGGTATTTTAGCCGAACAGAAATAACGTTGGACCTATTTAAAACTAGTGCAACGGATTAAAACTCTAGGGTGCTGACGTCACTAAGTACATTGAACCGCTGCAGTTAGGCTGGGATATTACTTTATTAAGTTTCCTCTTCTCCCTTTCTTAACAGATCCACTCGTGCTGTGTTTGGAGACAGCACTATACGACAACCACTATCTATACTCGGGTCTGAAAGTTGGCAATGTCTTTATTTTGCCATGTTTAAAGCTGTGGAAGAGTCTCAAAGCTGGTACGCGTTGCGTTCCTAGAACATTGGGTTTTTTAAGCGTAATGCGAAAAGCTATTTTTGCAGGTTGGCAACACTCCTACGACCTGAGATGAACATGCGATCTCATAATGTTTGTTGGTGTTTTTTAATTATATTACTGGGATTAGCATCAAGTATACCGCAGTCACTACAGTATTTAATTTTATAAAACAAAACTCTCTCGACAGGCGTTGTGTACAAGAAAAATCCGGGGAAATTTTCACATAGTTTAAAAATATTAATTAAGTAGGTATGTTCTTGGTCTAACCTCTAAAATCAATATTCAAACATATACACACTTTTTTCAAATGCAAGATTTCATTCAGTTTCATTAGTACAATCGAGTTACTGGAGAGTGGCTAGAAATTATACAAGGTTCTATTGTGGAAGCATGGAAGCAAGCATAATAGTTTCTTCCCACCACAAACGCGGAGGAAAAAGAGAAAACGTTTAAAAAATGATATTTTATAAGAACAATAATACGGGAACGCAGAAGAGCTCTGGTTCTATCTATGAATGGTTCGAACACTAAGATAAACTATATAATAAAAAATACACTTACCAGTCTAAAACTCAGCACCCTTAACTTGCAAAGCTGTAGCAGGAGGCTGACCAAGGGTGTTTGCAAAGCGCTGTTCTTAATAATAAATATATAAAATGTGTTACTATTTTCTGAGGCGTATTGACAAGTCAATTTTTATTTTCTAGCGCACTGAAGAGGTCGCATTACAGCATTCTTAAACCTCACCGTACACCGTCCAAGTAGCAGGCGTTTAGGATGCAGGCCGCGAATAATATTTTATTCTAAAGTGTATCTAGTAAATTTAAACCACTTAGCTGGCTCTAACCAACATTTGTTTTGAAATATGGATTTTTGTGCATGTTGTTTCTGCTTCTTTAAGAAGTAACAACATTTTATTAATTTGGTACATTCATCCCTGTTTTAAAAATATTATTATATAACTGTATAAAAAACATTTTTCTTAACATAAATATTTTTTAAGAAATTAATGTTTTATGATGTCTCGAGATATCACATCATCATATTATGCACTTTTGTAAATGTTGTTGTTTTTTTTGTAAACATAGTTCAATTACAAAATATTGTATTAGGGTTATTTAGAGACTTTAGACATTATTTAGTAAAAAGCGTGTTTAACGCTAGTTTATTTTTGTCTTTGTAATAAGACCGTCTATGTCAGAAAGTAAGTATTTATATTGATACACTTGTATATTAGTGTAATGTTATTTTTTATGTTATTTAGAGTAGGTATGAATGTTTTGAATAAAGATGTGATTATTTGTGTGAGAATTGTCTGTGGCTATGCATTTTTGATATGGCGTTAATTTTTGATTCGTTTAAAAGAAATATATTTGACGAAGCAACAAACAATTTTTATATACATTAAATAACTCGCATTTTCGTAGCTCTATGAACGCGATAGTCAATACAAAGGAGCTTGTAAGTAGATTTGTGCGGCTTCCGCAAACGCGCCCGGAGCCCTCCGAACGTCGAGACACGACTCTCATTCAATTACAGCCTCTTATTCGCATTCTACAAGAATAAACGTGGGAATAAACTGAACTGTATGGATGAACAAGTTAACTTTGACCAGTTATCAGACCTACGCATTTTATTAACGTGCAATCAGATATCGGTCAAAACAATACGAATGGATCAGATCACGTTTGCTACTGTGGCGATACTAAAAAGTATTGCCACTATATTATGTTAATAGCCAATATATTCGTATTGGCTATTAAGAAAATATGAGATTTAAGAAGGGAGACAATGTCTTGTCGGATTATTATATTTAGAGAGTTGACATAAACAATAATATTTACATTAATGGAAATATTATTATGATCTCTAAATTGGTGACCTCGACGAGATTTTCTTTAGAACTTTGCTATTGCTGATGTAGAAGTAGCAATAATTGAGTCTCATTTTCTTAGTTTTTATAATTTACTGCCTGATTTAAGTAATAAGTGCCTTATTGATGGTAATACCAACTTGACTTCCTATGCATCAATTGCTCATATAAGTCTGGTTAGCTTTAAATCTGTATCATTAGAGAATATCTCACCACTCAACAGGCTTCTTTTGGAATTCCTCAATTTAACTACTCTATTGGGTTTTCCTCGCCAAGTAAAGCATACAACTGTGCATCATATAATTACAACTGATGGTTCACCCGTCTCGTATTGCCCATGATACATGGCCTCTCATAAGCTAATTGTAGTCAAGAAGGAATTTGAAGATATGGTCAGCTGTGGTACTGCCAGACCTTCTAATAGATCTTGGACTTCATCATTACATGTGGCCCAAAAAGGTTAGAACGGATGGAGAGAGCATGTGGAGACTAAAGAACTCTTAATGCAAGGACTATTCTAGACCGCTATTTTGTGAAGCATATTGCTAATTCCTCACACAATATTTCAGGTTCAACGATTTTCAGCACCATTGAACTGGTAAGAGTTTATCAGCAAGTACTAGTCAGCGATGATGATATTTGCAAGACAGCCATAACCACTCTTTTCGGATTATTTGAGTTTCCCTTCGTGACATTCCGTCTTCGGGAAATGCTGGGCAAACTTCTCAGCTCTTTATTGATGTTGTGAGGCGACTTGATTTCTGCTACCCTTACGTTGATAACATTCTCGTTTTCTCACGGTCAGCTGGAGAGCATTTAAAATATTTGCGAACATTGTTGCAACGGTTAACCAGGTACAGTATTGTCGGGTAGTGCGTAAATGCATTTCCCCCCGTCAAAAAAAAAAAAAAAAAAGGTACAGTATTGTCATAAATACATTAAAATGTCTTTTCAGTGCTGCGGAAGTAACTTTTCTAGGGTATAGAGTTAATAAAAATAATACACGGCCTCCATCAGAGCATATAGAATCTTTTCAGAACTTCCTCTTGCCAAATACTGTACAAGGCATCAGAGGATTTTAGGGATGGTTAACTTTTATCGTCAATTTCTTCCAAATGCGACTGAACTACAGGCGCTGATTAACGTTTTAACTGATTCTAAACTAAAATGTGCCGAACCAGTGCCATGGACACCAGAATTAGAACTGGCATTTAACAAATGTAAGGAGGGCAGTGCTACACTATTGGCTCACTCATCGTATAATGCCACACTTGGTATATTTATCGACGTCTCCTCGCTGCAAGTTGGTTCATGTCTGCAACAAATGTTTAATGGAGATTGGAAACCCTTAGCATTTTTTTTTGTAAAAAACTAACTACCAAACAGGCTCAATAGCCCGCTTACTGTCGTGAACTACTTGACGTATACGAGAGTGTACAACAATTTCGACATATATTGGAAGCTCAATCGTAACAATATATACAGACTATAAGCCATTAGTATATGCTTTTGCCCAAGGACGCGAGAAATTAACACCAGTACGCCTTAACCAGCTTTCCTTCATATGTCAATTCACAACAGATGGTGTTTATATCAAAGGAGAAGAAAATGTAGTCGCCGACACTTTATCAAGGATAGTATCAATATCGCTTGAAAAAAGCTACTCTGAATTAGATCAAGAACAATCAAGCGATGAATTTAATTTAAGGCGAAAAGTAATTATTTTTGAAAATTAAAAGTACGTTACTTAAGTTACGCGGAGTAACTTCAGCTATCTGCCAAAAAAGTCCAGTAAAAATCGGTACAACCGTTCCCTAGATTACCCGGAACAAACAGACAAACAAACATTTGAAAAATTGTATTTTTGGTATAGGTATCGTAATGTAATATATCGATAGATACATTCATATCTAGTAAAAAAATATTTTCACATTACCAACAGACACTTCAATTTTGTTCATTAGTACAGATATTTTTTTTTTACTTATTTTAAAATTAATACAGGTTTTTAAACTCGAGGTAGGGATCTAAGAAAATGATAAGTAACTTTGATAAAACTATTTCACGTAAAATGACTTAAGGATGACATCTAATACCTACAGTAAATGCAGGGATATTTATTGTAATGATGTTAGGTTTCAAAATTCCTCATAACTAACAAAACACAAGTAGAACATATTTTTGCATACGTTTCGTAACTATTACGTTATTACAATAATAGTTATTTTAGTCAGTAAATATGGATTTTTCGCAAAAATATATAACCCCACTTCTAAAGAATAGCTTCCAAAAATTGTTATGGACTGGAAAGTACTATATTTAATAATCTTATCGTTTTAGATAATCTATAAAATGCGGTCAGATGACAATGTAAATAAAAAATTTAGCAAAATATATTTTGCATATTCCATCCATCTATACTTAACTTAATATTTTCGCTTAGCTAGTTTACACTATGTATGGTTTTAACAACTGTAAATCCTCCCTTTGACAATTTGACACAAGTGTTTTACGGTTTGTATTTCTGTTTTATAAAAAATATTATTTATATTATCTGAAAAAAATATTACTAGATTTTATGTGACGCGATTGTAAACATCGTAGGTAATCTCAATTTCACAGTTATAATGTAGATAAATGTATTGAAATACATATTTTCAATGTAAAGAGACGGAGAACAAGAAAAAAGAAATTGTTTAGGTTTTTTTACATGGTATAAGCTCAGTGCTTTGACCGCAATCCCTCCTGATGTTAACTGACGATTTGGTCCAGGGTGGTAAACCTAACACTAAGCCTAAATGTATAGGTTCTCAAGCAATGCTGTCGGAATCAACCTGTTGGTATTTGGCGACAGGTTGTCTAATCCAGTCGGGCATTAGTAGAAAATACCCTACCAGTAAGCTAATGTTTCATCACGGTGTTTTCCTTCACCGAAAGCTGAGGCTGATTTTAGTTTTGGATAGGTGGGTTTTTATCCGCGCCCATTAACGCGAAATTCGACAGCATTACCAACTAAGCCATCATAGCTTCAAAATGACTCAAATGAAAGTAAAAACCCTTTTACTTTAATTTCATTTGATAGTATTCGAAGAAGTCGGGGTGATGATTATAAATACGCTAAACTTAGATGTACTGATTCAAAGTGATAATTTCAGAACATACCTATAGGTGCTTGCGAGAGATTTTCAAACAGAAGGGTGTGTTGAAAACGCTTTACCACCATGCTATGAATTTATTAAGATGTTTTCTTACAACCTCAGGCTCATATGAAATGCGATATGTGAATTCGAACCTATGTACGTTCAACGACTCTGTATCAGAAGACACTGCCGCTGAACCGTCATCCCTATATAAATCTTTCAGTATCTCTATTATTTGTATTTCGAATAAGAGTAGGAGTTTTTTGAAAATAAAAAGTAAAGATACTATGTCTATACCTATATTTCTTTAAATATTCTTAATATAATAAAGATAAGCCAAACTATAATTAAAAATAAAAATCATGTAAATCGATTCAGTAAGTCTCAAGTTATAAGCCGACATACCGAAAGATATACGTCTCATTGCAATAAGTGTTAACAAATACATTTGTACTGAGAATATATTTTTTATATTGATAAGTGATATTCGAAATTAGCTTTAGATAAAAAGGTTTACAGTTATTTCATACCAGTAGATATAATGAAGGCAGGGTGGATGATTTGTCTATTATTATCTGAGATCAGAATCCCAGATAGGACCGTTCTAATTTTAAAGTTGGTTAAGCGAGAGAAACGAGTTTGGATTCCAACGAGATTGGTTACGATTTTGCTATATCGTTGGAGCATCGGTAAAGGTTCGCAGAATTACTACCTATATCCAATCAGGCGCGAAGATTTTTATGGGTGTGTTAATTGTTCCACCCGCCAGCAACGGAAACGATAAAAGATATTAATTGGTTTCCCGCCATCCCCCGGCAGGAAGTTGTAAATACAGCCGCTACTATTTCCGGTCGATCGACACGCATCGCTCGAGCCTTTCTGCCAGTACGAGATATATGGTTTGGATTACCATTTATTTATATGTTTTTTTTTGACGATTTCTATGGTTATTCGTGAATATTTTTTTAGTAAGGATATAAATGATGATAACGGTGGACTTGTTTTACATGATTAATAATTCAAATTTTTGACAAATATTAATATGTTTTTAAGCAGTAAAATTTTAAAACTCTGTGAACTTATGTATCTTAAATATAATAAACTAATATCATATTAAATTTTACCAAATTTCATTTAGTAGTTTTTGCGAGATTACCATACAAATAAAAAACCGAGAGACAAGACAAAAAAAACTGTTGAAATTACAAAATTAGACTTTAGTGGCTTGTACGGCCTCACTGGCGTGAGTTACAGTTAGTAGTAATAGGTACTATTGTAAAGAGCTGAATCCTGAGTAATTCCTGAGTTCGGGGTGTTTATCACCAAGTGATAAAAAAAATGAAAGTTTACGTTCATTTTAAATGGGAAATCTCACGCTATGGAAAAGTACTTAGGGCTAATATTGAGGGCTCTAATTTTCAGCCAAATTTTTTTTACATATTTCCAACAGTTATTTTTTTGCGTCGGAACCAAATACAAAAATAATCGTTTGAAAAAAATACCCTAGTCTACATCTTAAGGCGATATTGGTAAAATTTATGTTCAGAAACTGCACGAAAAAATAAAGTTAACATAAAACATTCTAATCTTTATTCACTGTCAAGTAATTACGATAAATAACAACGGATTACGTAAAATATCTTCGTGAAGTATGGAACGACACATTTAGCTAAAAGCATTCTATTGTTTTCCAAATCTGCGGTGTCTGTAAGTCTTCGGTTAGGTGATTAGTCCTGTGGTTCTTTTTAATGGATTATAGTAATCTTATTGGAAAATGGAATACTCTATATCTGGTATTTTCGTTCACGATATTTCAGGACGTAGATAATTTGCTTAATATTAGTTAAATTATATAAATAACAACGTATTTATTGTTGAAATTTAATTTTGATTTCGATTGTCAGAACTTATAACGAACTGCATTATAAATTAATGTGTGTGGACTATTGTACTGTAGACTAATGTATGGAGACTGAATGAAATAATAATGATATCACACTATTAACATACTGAATTACGTGATATATATCCAGAATTAGATTAAAACATATCGATGAAAAATTTGCAGTGAAATTATATACTGAGTGTTGTAGAGAATACCTATTTATAATTTTGTAGCACGTCTATATTAATATTTCTTTCAAGGGATACGGTAGACTCGATTTTTATCAAGTCTAGTTATTTTAAAATTTATGCTTTACTTGGTGGATAACTTATTAATTTAACGGGTTAATATTATGAAGAATGGTTTGAAAGGGTAACTTTTCTGGATACTAGCAAAGAAATATTGTTGCAGAAGTTACAATATGTTAGGGTTGTTATTTATATTAAAATTCTGAATTTTATACGCTTTATTGTACGCACTTTTATGTAAGATTGATACATAAACACACATACACATACACTACACACACACACGTATACTTATCAAGGACCTATGACTATATTATAACATAGTAACGTGGCCATATTATCCGTTACCTTATTTTGAAGCGTTTTTATTTTATAAGATATATTTCTTAATGTACTCGTGAATACTCGAATACTCGTGAATGTTTATAGTTTAAAAAAATAAAATTTGAGGTTTTTTCTTACAAAGTATGAAGCAAAAAAGGAGAGGAGGATTCGTCCTTTATCCTCATTTACCTGGCCACTTAGCTTCGTGGCTGGAAGTAAAACAGATTCTTTGATCTCCGCGTAAGAGGCTGCGTAGCGCTGCGTCAGGCCCCGAGTGTCGGAAATCACTGTAATGGATGGGAGGCTATTGCGATAGGGTGCCCACAATGTAAAAACAATAAAATTATTTTACTGAATGATGGATAAATTGTCTTTTTTTTTTCGAGAAGTAAAATTTTATATCTATTACTATTGTTCAAAATTACTTAGCTTGCAGGCAACAAGACAGTTCAAAACAGTTATGTATACCTGAGGCAAACCGTCAAAAGAGGTTAATCGTCGAATCCAACTCGGCTGGGCAAGGTTCAGGAAGCTACGCAGAATCTTCTCGTCCGAAATACCGCAGTGCCTCAAGACGAAAGTCTTCGACCAGTGATAATATATGGCACTGAGGCGTAGTTGCTCACAATGGCCCTAATTGAAAGGCTTAAGTTGTTCAGAGGACAATGGAGAGAGCTTGTAGTTGCCCTGATTGATCGAATCTGTAATGAGAAAATCCTTGGAAAAACCAAAGAGATGCGGACTGAAGTGGCAGTGGGCTGGGCACATTGCTCGTAGAATCAATGCCTGATGTGGCCAACAGGTTCTCAAATGGCTGCCCGTACCAGAAAACGTAGCGTGGGAAGACCCCCCCCCCCCCCAAGGTCACTGTGGATATCATTTGGGGAGATCTATGTCTAGCTGTGGACGTGTTTCGGTGGAGTGAATGAAAAGTTAACGACTCTTTTGAAGGGCCCAATATCGTATGAAAGAGGGAACACGCTGACAGGAATACGGTTCCATAACCTCACAGCGCGACAAAAGTAAGAGTCAGCAAACTTTTTGGTTCTTGAAGTTTGTTCTTGAAGTGGTTTTTTGGTGAAATGGAGAGCCGCTCCTCAAAGAGCTCTTCAGAACACTCGCCATGATACGAGCGGTACAATACGCTTAGAGAGGCAATGCCCCTGCGCTATTGAAGCGGTTCTATGGTGTTAATGATACTTCTATAATTTACAATGCGGATAGCGCGCCTCTGCAACCAGTCTAGATGACATTATGTGCGAATATAACAACATACTAGGCAGCCGCGAGGTAGCCGACACAAGTGAAAACTCGAAACTTAGGAAATCTGAGTTTTTAGTGTTTAAATCTCATTATTTGTCAATTGAAATTATTAACATAACCTAACATTTAACATACAAGATTTGTCTGGTTTTTACGTCTACTAACGCTCCGAGCAGTAATTATGAACGTCTTTATATAGTTTATTTATAATCAAAACATAAAATAGGCTGCGTAAGCATGCATTTTATTATTTATCTCTGAGCGCCAGCACTTAAACGACATCTTATACTTGACATACTGTAGCATGTTGTTGACAGCTACTGTCACATAGTATTTGTGACGCGAATCTAAAAGTTTTTTCCCTACCGAGAATCGCTTAAACGCCGTTAAATACATTTATCTTCAATTATAGGTTATTGTAAAAAAAAAACAAAATTTAAGTATTTTATTGACAACCCTAAAGCGTGGTTGTGCGTCTGTGGCTAATAGATATCCATTACTGGGCACTTGTCTCGCGGGTTTGAGTCAAGCACGCAATGAACAGTCGACCGCAGTTCGCTTGTCGGTACACCGATGTAACTTACAGGAGTTTTTGGCAAAATAACTTTCTTATTTCATAGAAATATACTGAATAAAACGGTATTTATTTATGTCATATCTTGTTAGGAGAAATATTATCTAGATACTACTCCGAAGTGTTTTAATTATGAGTAAATATTTATAAGTAATCATAGTAATATAACGTTGGGCAAATTAAAGAAAAACTCAAAAAAAGATAAGCATAAATCTAGCTTATTAAATTATTTGAAAGAAAAAAAAAAAAACAAATTCCGTTCCTAATTGAAGTGGTTAATTATTAGATATCGTAAAAAGGCATGCATTGAATTATATATATTTTATATTATTTGCCCCACGATTTCCACAGGAACGCTTTAGGTACCTGAGTACCAGTGGCCGCACCCTTCGTCCTACCTATAGCAAAACACTTTGTATTCCAAAACAGAGTACGACATTATATTCTAATTCATTTACTATAACAGCTACACGATTGTGGAACTCTTTAGCACTTGATCTACAAAATGCTACATTCACCAATTTTAAATCCAAAATCCCTCTATTTCACTTAAATGAACAGGAACAAGAAATTATATAAGTATTTTCCAAAACTCGTAAATTTTTATCTGTTTTTTATCTATAACACAAATATTTATTTTAATATTTATGTATCTTATTTATGGTCATTAATATTGTAATCTTTGACTTTTTTAGTACATAAAAAATAGAATAATTACATTAAAACGCACTACTCACTTCTTTGTATTGACTACACTATTGCAGGTTAGCTGGAAGAAAATGCCAAATGGCATTAAGCTCGCCTATGTACAAATTTTATGTGCAATAAAGTTTTTATCTATCTATCTATCTATTTATAAAACGATTCGTAACCACAGTAATTACATATATAAAGTCTTCAATGTTATGCTTCGGTTGCGCAGTTGTATTACGGTGCGACGGCCGTTCTGAGGTCTCGGGTTCGATCCCCGGGTCGGGTCAAGAGTGGTATTGGGTTTTTCTACTTAGTATCATCCCGAAGTTTGGAATTTGTGTTCGATATGGCGACAGGCTCGCCCTTTGTCACATCTGGGACGGAACTAAGCTCGGCGAAAGGTTGTGGTGTAGTTCGCTATTTCACCTCTGCCTATCCTTTCGGGGATAATAGGCGTGAAGCTTATGTTATGTTATGTAATGATCTACCATACTAGTGTAAAAAAGGAAACAAAAAATTTGATGTTTTATTCAAATGTAAAATAAAGAATTTGGGGAAATTAAATGTTTCTGTAGCTATACTTACTAACTATAGCTATAGTTTCAATAGTTACTGGAGTTCTTGGTGCGATTTTGGTATGCCATGTACTGCATAATTGTTTAATTTTCAGTATACGTGACGTAATTTTGTGGGCAATTTACGTATGTTTATAGAGCACAAGTCTATTGAAAATAATATCACGCCAAAAAACCCTTGTAACTTTTTAACAAATGGCCGCCACTTTATTAGAACACTGGAGAGTTGGGCCCAAACAACTTGTATTCAGGGCCGAAACAAATTGTTTTTAACAAGCAAGAATTACTAAACTAAAAACTAAAGCACACTAAAGCTTTGTCTTTTCCTTTTTGTATATAGATTAAGAACGAATTTAATTCCAGTTTTCACAAACAAGTTGCTATAAATGCTAAATAGGTAGGTGGTAAACGAAGCGTAGGCTCGTTATCAGCATGTCTGAGCCCACTCCAACTCGGGAAATGAGATTTTTGTCTGCACCCCCCACTTCGCGGCTGACGCGAATCCATTAACAATGGTAAATGGATGATAATATATGCTTGTAGTATATACTATTATCATGCTTCGAAATTTTTTGTGGGCTCTTGTTGCAATTAAAAAACAAGGAATGAAGTAATTACAAAAAATTACTGTAAAACTTTATCTTTACTAGCTTTCCTAAATTATTTTTCTTTTTATATCATCAAGTGTTCATATTTAGTAGATACTACTAAATAGAGAAAGACGAAGAATGAGAAGAAAACGGAAGAATAAGTTTTTGAATTTCTTTGTCTATTTTATTAGTACAGAATTCAGATTTGCCTAAATTCGTACGATCAGTTCAAATGCCAATCGATACAATATACAAACAGTTGATTGCTACAGTTTACAATAACACCAAGGCGGGCGCGAATGCGGGATGCCACGATGAAGGGCGGGGTGCGACGCTCATTTCTCAGGTTCGACTCCCAGTGTTGATATTGCTCGGTATTACACGATGAAAGCTGCCGTTACCGTAGACGTAATAAGCTATAGAATAGTGTTTTAATTTATTTTTCATTTATTGTAATCGTTTAGAGCATAGTTTTGTTTTATTCATGATTGTGGATGTTTCAATATTCAATTGCGTATTACTTATGAAATTCCCGCGACCCAGGGCGAAAGCTCTAGAGCGCGGGTTGCTATCAATAAATAAAAAATAAACTTGCCTTCTAGACGCTTACGGAATTTTGCATGTTTAATTGTAAAGTTCAATCAGAATAAACAATACTTTATGTTTCAACTTATAAAACTTTGATCCTAACAATGACTTCAAGTGCAGCGCTTAAATTGAAGCTAAAATTTTATATTTCGAAGGTAACTAGGAAAATTCTGCCTGAAATATTTTAAATCAATTTATATTTGAACAATAAAACTAAATACTAGTTAGTAGACTTTCAACCTTTTCCTTACTAATATTGTAAATGCGAAAGTAACTCTGTCCATTTGTCTGTCGGTTGCGCTTTCACGCCAGAACTACTGAACCGATTTAAATGAAATTTGGTGCACAGATAGTCTAGAACCTGAGAAAGGACATAGGTTAATTTTTAATGCGAAAAAAGTATTGAAAGGGGAGATAAACAGTTGTATGGAAGTATCGTCATTTTTGAAGCTAGAAGCTTGAAACTTATTTTTTAGGCTGTTGATTCGATATAAATAAATATGACATTCAAAGTTTCTAACAGTTTTACCCTCAAGGGTGTAAAATAAGAATAGGGAATAGGGAATGAAAGTTTGTAAGGAAATATGTAAGGTCTATGTGAATGTTTTATAAGTTTGCGATAAGAGACAAAATATTCTATATAACATTTACTTAGTCATTACAAAATGTGAAACTGAAGTTAACGCGAGTAAGAGACTTGCCAAGCACCGCGCCGAACACAATGAGCGCTGTGCAGCCGCGTGGTGTAGGTGGGGGAATATGCCTAAGTGTGCTTACCCGAACGGGCAAATACGTGAGAGCATACGACTGTCCCACCCGCATGCAAATACTGATGGCAAAAGATGGGAAAAGAAAAAACGTAGTCTATAAAAAATGTACTTACATAAACTCATATTAATACTTTATATCTCATATGCTTAAATAATTTATGAGACACTGGAAATAGCTCATTAAAGTATGTGTCTTATTTGTAAAATAATTAGCCCAAATAATGAAAAATGCTACCAAAAGACACTATTCCACGCGGACGAAGTCGAGGTTAGAGAATATGTGCTATTTTTTAATCTATCCACGACTCTTCTGCACTCTCTAAGTGTAATTTTATTGTAATGCATTTTTTTTAGTAAATAGATATCAATGTATACACAATACCTATACCAAATTTGCAATGTTTGTCTGTGTGTTTGTTTATTCCGGGTAATCTCCGGAACGGCTGGACGGATTTTGACGGGACTTTTGTTGATAGATAGCTGAAGTTACTCCGGGTAACTTTTAATTTTCGAAAATAATTAGGGTAAAATAATAAAACTCACAAAAAAAAAATGAATAAAATCCGATTCAACACACAGTATTACGGGCAAGTGCTTGAATTTATGAGAAATATGTTTACTTTATCTTAGTACCAACAAAAAAGTAGGGTTCCATATAAAAACATAAAATGCAGTGAAGAATATATGAAACGCGGGCACAGCCGCGGGCACACAGCTGGTTTATAAATAATATCAATTAACTAGCATGCATTAATTAGTTGCGTGGCCTTTTTCGCTTTGGTTTCAGCTTACATTTTTCTGTGGGAGATTAGCCCATAGATTCCATGGAATGTGTGCCAAAAACAAAATCTTGTTAGGTAATCATCAGCCAACCGATAGACGTCCACTGTTGAACACAGATCTTCCCCAATAAGGGAGGGATTGCCATAATCGCCACGCTTGGCAGGCGGGATGGCCATCGCAGTCAGGTGTTAGTGGTACTCAGAGGACGCTGCTGCCCATCTGGTTTATTCCATAGTCTCCTTTTACGACACCTACGGGAATGATATGAGATGGTACTATCCTTAGCCGGTATCACACAAAAATATAAATTTAAAAAGTTAAAACGTTGATATATGTCACAGTTCAAATGTTACCTTGATTAAATGTTGCCGAAAAGTTTATACCATTTACTAATGTTAAACAAATAATAAAATCTAAAATAAAAATAAAAATGAACAGACAGACACAAATGTTTTGTTTCCTAAAATTCATGAGAGTATTTTTTTTAACTTATTAGATACGTTCTTTGTGATTTATCGTTGGTGATATTAAATGCCATTTCTATTAGAATCAGAGAGGTTAATGTTATCGCCGAGTAATATTTGTTTAATCTGCAGCCAGAGCGGGCGACATCAACCCACCAGTCTATTGCCACTCGATAATCTAAGCTATATATATATTGAAACACTAGATATGCGTCCTGAATTTATCCTTTTATTAAAATTTATAGATGCTCTTCGTATGTTTTACATACAGCTTTCTCTTTCTTAATTAAGAATCGCTTTTCATTATTCATTTTTTTTTAAATCTGTTATAATAAATAAAATTGAAGTGTCTGTTTGTAATGTCAGAATAATATTTTTTTACTAATTAGATACGAATGTATATACGATACCTATAACAAAAATACAATTTGAAAAATGTTTGTCTGTCAGTATACCTGTCTGGCATCTTCGGAACGGATGGTCCGATTTTGACCGGACTTTTTTTGGTAGTTAGCTGAAGTTACTCCGCGTAACTTAGGGTACAATTGTTATTCGAAAATATTTAGGATTCCGTGTAAAAAAAATAAAACTCATAAAAAAATAAATAAAATCCGATTCAATGCACAGTTTTATGGGCAAGTGTTAGAATTTATGCGAAACATTTTTACTTTACCTTAGTACTAAAAATATGAAAATTAAATAGGGTTCCATATAAAAAAAAAAATGCTGTGAAGAATAGATAAAACGCGGCACACAGCTAGTCGCAAATATATTCTCTGGTAATAATTTTTTACACGATGTAAGCTCGGTGCTTTGACCACAGTCTCACCTGATGTTAAGTGACGATGTGGTCCAGAATGGTAAACACACTATTTTATTTATTTATTCTATTGTTTACATCTTATCCACAAAACTGAACATTCAGTTTGACTGCAGGCCATGGTTATTTTCTGGTAATGCCTGTCTGGGTAGCTTAACTCTCTCAAGTTTGAAAATCTGTAGCCTCGCACCAATAGGTTGGATCCGGTAACAACTCTTGAGAGCCAGTACGTCTAGGTTTAGAGTGTATACCATTCTAGATGAAATCGTGACTTAAAGTCAGCTGAGAGTGTGGTGTAAGCGCTGAGCCTATATAGTTTAAAAAATAAATTATTTTGTGTTCGACAATATACGTTATTCAAGAACGATGGCGACCATCGATAGATAGCGATCTATCGACAGTCGTCATCATATGTCGGCCTATATCACAGATTTTCAACCTTATCTTGCTCACTGCCCACTTGAGAGTATGTTTTTTTCTAGACACTTTTTTCTTCCATCCTAATTTTTTTGCCTTCTTTAGACTGTATTTAATCTGCCCACGCTCCTTCTGCGCTATCTCAATGCTCCCTAATTTTATCTGTGTCTTCTACTTACATAATGGAATCTAGCGTCCACGTTGAGGACCTAGGTTCTATTTCTACCACAGTTAAAACCTCTAGGTAGCTCTGGATATACTCACGCTGTTTCTGGAATACGGCATGCGTCGAAACATGTTGACACTAAAACTCCATGGAATGTTCTAGCTTGATGAGCGACCATCTTGTTGGAGCTTAGGAACGTTGACCCAAGATACTGGCAGAATAGTGTATGTAAATCGTAGAGTGCAATTAAAGAGAATTTTAATTCTATGCTAGGATGTTCCAGGCATACACGGTTCAACACTCGTGGGAAATAAATCTTACAGGTAAATTATTCTGTACATTTTTCTACCTGAAGTTTGTAAGTAAAAAGAAAAATTTATTTTTTGTATATTTTTAAACTTTGAATTAATCGTAATAATTATTACCTTCAAGAACAATGATGAAACTCATGTTAATATTTCTCGAAAGTGTAACATTCCGAGATGGTGGAAAATAAGAATTTACTTTTACATTTTTTTTATCTTATTAATTTTTAATATTAAGTTTTCTATTATCAATTATCAATACTTGATAATGTATGTATAGAGATACACGAGAATGAAAAAAAACCTAGTGGCAATATTTTTTAGCGCAAACTTAATACTTGTATATGAATGTTTACTTTATTTCTTAGTTTTCGAACGCACGTTTAGTTTTTTTTCTGTTGACCAGACTGATGAGCTGTCAAACTTCACTTTGTTTCACGTTCCGCCATGTTGCCACGCATGAGGATAAGAAAATTTATAAAACAAATTTGTTTTTACATGTTTTATGAATGGGTTCGTACAATTATAAATTATAGGTATATTTTGCACTAATGTAATTACTTCGGACTTTCTATAATTGTCCGGTTGATGCTTCATTTGACTTTCTTATTGGATGTATGTATATCATGGTGGACACTCCAAAGTAACTAACAATTTTATGTTTATTTGATATGTATCTGCACACACTGCTAGCTTCACTAATAACTTAATACACAATCGTCTTGCACCTGTATGTTCCCACTACCAAGCTGTTTAACTGTTCATATGCTTATGCGTGTTTAGCCTAATTTTTATTAGTTGTAGGTACATATGCTTTCAAGTGTTAGCAAAATACTCACATTGGTGCCAAAATACATTCATCAAATGATGAAGAAAGTTCGGATTCTAGTAGTTACGTTGCGAATTTTAATTTTCAAAAACGTGACAGTACTTCACCAGTTCCTTCGCTTCCTTCTACTCTTGAAAATCTTTACATATTTTCTGACAATGAAAACAAACTCACTGTGCCTCAAATTATTGCTTCCTGCCCTCCAGTATCAATGAAACCAGGTACTGAAAATATTTCCTTGTATGCTTCAGCTCAAGATTCTCTTCTCTCGGCTATAACTCCTTCATCAACCGCCACAGTGAATGTTGTTCAAAATAAAAGGCCTAGATTGAATTGAATATTGCCTGAAACACCTGAGCCATCCTCAGCAACAGTAGCAGCCTCACCATCGCCATCAAATATAAAGAATAAACGCTCAAAACAGCCAAGGCTAGCTGTAAGACGGCCTTCGCCTATACAAAGAAAGCAATTGAATTTCCATTGGATAAACAAGAAATTTGAACATAATTCCGAAATACATGACAAACAGTTACCTATAGAGAACATCAAAACACCACTAGAATATTTACATTATTTATTTGATAATGATATCCTTGATTACATAGCAAAGTATATATACTTAACTCAAACATTCGGTCGCTCTCTTAATTTTTCAAAAAAAGATGACAAAGATTTTATCGCAATTAATTTGATCGTGGGGATGGTGAATATGACCTATACTGGCTATTGGTCTCAAGAATTTAGATTTGCACAAACAGCTGATGTGAATGACACTCAAAAAATTTTTGCAGATACAACAGTACATCCACTTCAACGACAATTTACTTGATATGTGATAAGTGATCGACATTTTAAAGTTAGGCCCCTCATTGAAAATCTGAATTTTTTTAAAGTTCCTCATAAAAAACCAGATTTTAGTATTGATGGTGCCATGTACTGCGATATGATATGGGAATATTCTCTTTAGGCACAATAAGATCGAATTGACTACGTGGTGCAGAACAGACTCTTATCAGATAAAGACCTCAAGAGAAAAGGCCGAGAGTCTTATTCACGAGTGGTATGCAATAAAAACAAAATGTGTATTGTAAAATGGCATGACAACAAACCTCTACGTATATCGTATGTGAATTTCAACACAAACATATACAAATTGTCGTATTTTTTTTTTTGCAATTGTTACGAAACATAACGAATGTATGGGCTAATGTTATTAGGGAGAAATCTCTCCATACACGCTTAGGGGAGTAGTAGGCGGGATGTGAAACGGCTTACAAGACGGCATTATTAAATTGGCGATGCGGACCCCGTGCACGCGAACATTCAAGTCTATTCAGATTGTACGTAAAAATATTACGGGAATTACACGGCATTCATACTGGAGTGTACTTATTACGGGAGTGTGGATTGAATTAATTTAAAAAAAGTATACGCATACACACTCATAGATATATAATGGTCATGTTTATTCACATTTTTATGTTTATTTATATCCTAGGTTCCCAATGTAGAGCGTAGAGGGGTCTTAGATAGATTAAAATATAGTCTAAAAAAGTAAAAAAAAAATGAAGCAGGGGTAACTCTAGAAAAATAATATTCTCAAAGTGGGTGGTGAACAAAATAAGGTTGAGAAACTGTGATCTATATCTATATTAATAAATAAAATTGAAGTGTCCGTTTGTACTATAAAAACAACAGCTTTTTACTAAGTGCATGAATATATGTGCGGTATTTGTATACCAAAAATGTAATTTAATTTTTATTTGTCTTCTGTTTGGTTGCAAGTATTTTGACGATCACGATCGGCTCCTGCATTAACGTATACATTGTTTATTATAGTAAAAACGGCAAAGGGATCGGAATGTATATATGGTAAGGGCAGTAAAATCTAAATCTAAATTGCCAGGACATCAACAACTAAACACCTGTCGTGCATCTAATGCTAGATTGCGAAGTCCTCCCCAATTTGTGAACGCATCGGTTAATTTTAGTAAACGATGCAACTAAGTGTCCGTCTATGGTAACTTTTACGCCTTGTATTATGTTATGACGGGTACTGTCTAGTCGACTACCAACTCTTTTGCGTTCTATATTGAATAACTAGGCAGTTATGGGATCTGTTGACAGACTGAATTGCAAACTCGAAACTTTGGAAAAAAAGTAATAAAGTAAAAAATTTAATGTTTAAATTATAATACGAGTAATTACAATTACATAAATTAGTAATTGAAATTATTAACATAAACTAAGATACAACATTTACTTCTGTTAGTGCTCCAACCAATTTTTTTTTTCTTTTTTTCATATAGTTTATTCATAATCAAAACATACGATAAGCTGCGTAAATCTAAATTTTATTATTTATCTCTGGCACTTCAGCACTTAAACACTATTTTATTATTGACACACACTGTAACATGTTGACAATGACGTCATAGCATTTGTTAACGCAATGATGGGGAGCAGTGCGCGGACGGAATCTAAGGACATTACCCCGGTCACCCGCCCCCCACACAAGCACCCCGTCGCCCACGCACAGATCAGCTGGTCCGTTCATTCATTAATAAGCATCGCTCGGAACGTCTCATTTTATATATGTCTTAAGTAATTAAACACTATTGATACAAAACCGCATTTTTACTGCAACCAAGGAGCTGTCGAAGCACATCACCTAACAGCATTAGTAACCGTAATAAGTTTTTTCCCTACTGAGAATCGTCCAACGCTGCTAAAGACGTTTTCACTTCAAAGAATGCTGTGAATAAATAATATATATCCTAATAAATTTCGGAATTGTTTACTTTTTTTATTTATTACTTTTGAGAATTCATTTATCGTTCTATAGTAACATAGAATTTGCAAAATAAAGTATTCATTAAAATGTAAATACAACGAAAAAAAATTATATACCAAGATGAAATTCGTAAGCACACTTTATAGTAGTTTCTCTTTATAGCAGTTTAATGTCGAGACGTATCGAGGCGCGGTTGCATGGATTGAACGAATGTTTTTTTTTCAATCATTGTTATCGGTTTGAATTCCATCGGATTGTAAATACACCGTGGAAGCGCGTATCGCTATTTTAGACCCCATTTAATAAATATAAGCTTTACCACACTCAACTTACTTTATCCATCCAGTGCTTGAGTCATTCGATTCCCCGGTTATACATTTGTTTATCACTTTATCCGTCTGTTCACAGTGTCGTAAAAATTCAATCTGTAAATTGCGCAGCGCCCTGCTTCGTAGGCCCGGCAGGCGGTGGCTTATATTATAGTGTTCTCTGCATGAAAAATTTATTAAGTCATAATACATTAATGGTTCGCTTTTATGTGAGTTTTCGTTTAAGATGCCAGAGATGAAACGTGAACTGTTGTTATAAATAAATCCAATTGGTACAAAATGTTTGTACAGTCGTATGCGAAAGTTTGTACAATTAAATCTATACTAATAAAGAAAATTGAGGTGTCTGTTTCAATATAAAAATAACAAAATATTAATGTATCTTTTTTTATATCAACAGACGGCGAACAGGTAGACGGCCCATCTGATGGTAAATGGTTACCGACGCCTATGGACAACTGCAACACACCTGGAGTATTACTGATGCGTAGCCGACCTTGGAGAGCGTTTTTAAGACCCTTTTTGAAGAGTCGCATGTCGTAGTTTTGGGGGAACACTGTGCTGGGTAACCCATTCCACAGTGCTAGCGTACGTGATAAAAAGGTCCTTAAACTTAAAACTTAAGGTTGTGGTGTTACGGCTAGGTTTAAGGGTGTGGGGATGAGCGTCCAGTCAAGGGCGGAGTGTACGGGTTTGGAATGGCGACTAGGGTACCGTATCGAAAAATTCTCTTAGCACTCCCCATTATACGTACGGTACAAGACACATAAAGACCCAAAGTCTCTGCGAAGCTCCAAAGAATCTAAACCGCATGTTAATTCGGGATCGTCAATAAACCTAATAGCACGCCTTTGCACGGAGCCAAGAGAAGAAAGCTGGTAAGCAGGAGAACCGGCCCAAATATGTGAACAGTACTCTATCTGAGGGCGCACTTATGCTTCGAATAGCACGAGTCGTTGTTTCGGTGTGATATGCTGCCTAGACCGGTTGAGAATATCTAGCTTTTTAGCTGCCAATTTAGGTTTGCTTTCCAAGTGACTCCAAAACTTTACGTCGCTGGATATGTTCACGCCAAGAATCCCGATATTGTTTAAGATCTTAACAGGTGTGCCCTGGAACACAGGTGCTGCGATAAATGGGATCTTTTTTGTGATAAAAGCGCAGACTTGTGTCCTTGAGGGATTCAATAAGACGAGGTTTCCCTCCCCCCAATCAGAAGCATCTTTCAACTTCAGACACAAGATCAGTCAGGTTTTACCTCAAAGTTGCTTGAGAACTATTTGCACGGCCCAAGTATACGGCTACACAAGTGCTGTCACCCGTGTAAAAATGGGTGTTGGAAATATCAAAAAGATCATTAATGTGCAGGATAACGCTGATCCTTGTGAGACTCCACAGTTGATTTTCATAGCATCAGTAGTGCAAACGTCAACTACAACTCTGATAGTTCTTTCGGACAGAAAACTTGAAACCCACTTGCAACAGCCCTCAGGGATACCGTAAGATCTTAGGTTAGAGAGAACAGCCTTATGACAGACCCTGTCAAAGGCCTTCGTGATTTCCAGACTTACTGCCAAAGCGTCTTCCTTCTTTCTATAGCCTCAGCCCACCTCTGAGTAAGATAAACAAGAACATCACCAGCTGAACGACCATGGCGAATGCCATATTGACTGTTATTGATCAGCTGGTGATCTTCAAGGTACTGCAACACTTGTATGTCGAAGGCTTGCTCCATTACTTTAGAAAAAAGGAAGGTAATTGCAATATGGTTCCTATGCCGAAATAACTTCATCATTTGAGTACCCCAAGCCGAGGTCCATACCAGTTTGTTGTTACGGTGAAGCTGTAAAGGCCCTTCCGACCAACAATGTTAAGTTAGGAAGCGATGATGGCGCTGCGGATAATGCGGCCAGATTCCGTGTCAATCGACGTGGTTTCGATCCCCACCTATTCGACTCTAAAATCGGCCTGAACTTTCGGTGAAGGAAAACATTATGAGGAAACCATAGCATGGTAGTAGGGCATTTTCTAATGATGCACGCCTGGGTAGCTACCGCCCTCAAGTTTGACAACCTGTCGCCAAACACCAAAAGGTGTGTTCCGGCATCATCATTTAAGAACTAGTACCTCTAGGCTTAGTGTGCTTACTATCCAGGACCACATCGTCACTTAACATCAGTTGAGATTGTGGTCCAAGCACTGAGCTTATTCCGTGTAGAAAAACCCTTTGAGAACCAGTCACTCTAAGCTTACGGTGTAAGCATAATGGTTATCGTTATAATCCTGGAACACATTCTCATTCAACATTAAAAAAAATCTACAACTTAAAAAAATGTGGAATTACATTAAGATTTTCAAAGTTTCAATGAATGTACTTTATATGGTTTTTTTTTCTCATAAATGTAACCCAAGCATCGGCGGGTACGAGAACTAGTTGAAAATAAAGTGAGATTATGGTCAGTATAAGACACAAATATTTTATGTAAGTAATCAGCATCGATTTTGTATAGAAGAGTTCGTTTAGATAATATAGTTTTGTTCGGGAACAAACCCCTTCAGTTATCTGGGTGTCGGATTGCTTAAGGTTTCGAATGACTTGCTGGCACCGCGTACCCCAATAAACACTGACAAAGGGTTACTACGGACGACGATTTTGTGGAAACCCGACCGGTCCGAGAAAGCATTTCACTTTCGCGTTCAAATTGCAGTGGTTATATTGCTTTTCTTTCCTTTGTTTTATTATTTGTTTCTGGTTTCGTGAATCTATTTTGGTGTTTTTGTGATTGGTACTTTATTAAATTAAACTTTATTATTTATACTAGCTGTGGCCGCGACTTCGCTAGCGTGGAAATCAGGCGTCCCGTCCCGTCCCGTCCAAACACACAAAATTTACCTCTTTATGATATTAGTATTGTTGTTCTGCATACACTTTATGGTTTTTGAAATGAAACTAAATAAACGCTATTCATTCATTATACAAGTACATATATGTGTAAAAAGACGTTACTATACAGTATAAACTTCTTACATACCTACCAAATTTCATCGAAATCAGTTCAGTAATTTTTGCGTGATTGGCTAACAAATTAATAAACAGACCAAAAAAAAATTAATTAAAAAATCTGTCGAAATGTGTCGTGTAGTAGATTCAGAAGTGTTTAAGTCTGAACTATTTAACTTAGTATACAATTTGTTCTGTAACTATTTACACCAAGATATCGGTAAAATGTTAGACAAAATTTGTTACACCAAACATCACCATTGTGGCCAAGTGAGAAGTTTTCGGGACATTTGCTCGAATCTTATCGACCGAGTATCGGTCTCTCAAACGTTCGCGGGTCCCCAATAAAACCGAAATGTCCGCCATTCGAGCCCTCGCAGCTATGATCGTTTTTATCTTGTCCTGTTTGACCGGCCGCGTCTTTTACTTAATGGTTTCGTAGCCTATGGCTCAGTGTGGCCAGTTTTGAGTAAATTTATTTGGTAAAATATTTTCATTTTTCTAATTTTAATTAATTATCGTTTTATATTTTATCTTGTAACATTACTTAGTGTCTTGTTTAATCATCTACTAAAGATAAAAATATGCCTAATTAAGCTCTAACACGAAGCAAAAACATATATATTCATTCTAAAATATTGTGGGAGTTTCTCTGGGATTTTCTCATAAAAATATCACAAATAAAGTTTGTTTACTTATTTGTTTACACTTACTTTAGATATTAACTAGCTGTGTGCCCGCGGCTGCACCTACATCGCGCTATTGTTCTATTTTATATATAGTTATATATAATCTTTCATTAAACATATATATTTAGAATCAGTCTGTGCTTCAATTTTATTTATTAGTATAGATTGTTTAAATTTATTAATCAAAATAGTTTAAGGATTTTCTGGTGTCTATCAGTGGAGAAGCGCTCTAATAAATTTTGAACCTTGTTAAAGAATTACGTTTTCTTTTAGAAATGTCAGTTTCTGAACGTTTAATACATACGGCAGTCCTGCGTAGTGATGCCAACTGCATTGTAATTACAATAGATTTACTGCATTTTTTTAAATTGTAGCGTTTATTGTTTTCTGTAGTACAAAAATACAATGCATTAAAACTACGGAAATAAAATAAATGTTTCAAATTAAGGACTCTTCGAGACTTTAAGTATAATATGTTTTGTTACTCTTAAAGTTGCTTTATTTTAGTCGAATATATATACGTATCAACTATAAAAGAATAGCTTAAAATGTACAAATTTGAGTAAATATACCATTTCCAATAGATTATTAGAAATTATTTTATTTACTGTTAAATCACCTTGTTTAAATATAACATATTTTTTGTTCCCATCTACTGTAATTTTTACTGTAAAAACCTGATAACACTGATTCTGCCACACACGTACTTTTTTTACCTTTAGGGATGGCGATTCCTTCCGAAAAAGATCGATTTTTGATTTGATTTGAATTTAAGCTTTATGAATCGAGTCACAATAAAATCAAGGTCTAAAAGATCGATCTCTAGAAAATCGATCGTTTTTCGGTTTGTCTTTTATTGGCCGAAATTAGACCATAATCATCATTTATTGAAAATTTGAGGTAAAAACTATTTCCATAATAATTCTATTGATAACACTAACAAAAAGAGACAAACAGGCTGAGGAGAAAAGATATTAACCTCTTTTATCTTTGCGTATTTATAGGTAAATCCATATCAGACAAAATAAAAAGGACACTATAACAATCAATCTTTTATCATTTTAAAACGATGAGATTTGTTTTTATAAGCATATCAAAGTCAAAGGAATAAGGTGAAGAGATTTTATGATTGGAAGTATAACTCAGGTAACGGCCAAGCCGAGGTTCGTGCCACTTTGATGCCCTTATGCTAGTTACCTTATTGCAGCGGGTGCCTTCAGCATTCGCAAAGAAGCGAAAGAAACTGACCACAAGCCATTTCTTAAGTTTTTAATTAGTTTCGTGAAATTTTTTCATATTATACGTTTACTTGAGTTTGGGTAAATTCTTAATTGTAAATAATTTTATGGTTCTTATAGAACCATAAATAAAGGTCTTAAAAATCGATTCTTCATTTAATTGATCTCACATCGCCATCCCTAATAACACTGTTTTCTTTGATATGTATTTTGTTATTCTGGTAGCTTACGAAAGTTTATTTTTCTTTGTTTTTAAAATAAGTAAATTTATTAGAATTCTGTGATTATTACACATAGTTTACCAGTGAAATTTAACTTAATACTTAGTGTTTGTGATAGAGATAGATCTAATAATATGACTAGGACTGCGATTTTTACGAGGTTAGTATTATTTCATGTACTGTTTTTAAATTTTCTAACTTTTTACTAAGATCTTCTATTGCAGCCTGGGTATAAATTGAATAATGAATATTCTCTCTCTTAGATTATCAATGTCTTGTTATTGTGATATGAGTTTTAAACTTATATTTTTATGATTGTTTTTGTACCTTTTATGTGTAAATTAGTAGGTAAATTTTTGTTTTGCTTTTTGAAAAAGGGCGTAAAGTATCTTTGTTTCTTTTATTTTTGCACAATACTTATCTTTGAACAGATAGTAGTAGGTAATATAAATTTTACTGGGCTTTGGGCTTAAAATCTTTTTAATGTATTTTTTTATTATAAACTAAGGTGTCTGTTTGTGTGTAATTATTATTAGGCGCATTACACAAACAATTTTAATACTAAGATAAAATATCATATAATCAATCTCGGGTAACATAAATATTTGAAGAAACTTGATAGCTTTTCTCAGCAGTACAAGCACCCATCATTCATTACTGTACTAATTTTCAAGATGAAGAAGTATGACGAACAGGTAGATTTTTTTTTATTCTCCGGCTTTACCTATGATTTTTTTCACGCTTCGCCACTGGTGTCTATATAAGGTAAAATTGTTAAACAAGAGAATCAAATAATGTTTCGATCATTTCATAAAAGGTATGTTTTTATTAGCTATTAGTTGCGGCTGCGCTCGCGTTTCATATATTTTTCACTGCGTTTTAATTCTTTTTACCAAATCTTAATTATTTTCCCAAAAATAAAATTTTGTACTATAATAATAAAGTTAAAATATTTCTAATAAATTTCAATCCCTTGCCCGTAAAACTGTGCATTAAATCGGATTTTATTCAAGATTAACCGGAACAAACAGAAAAATGGATAGACAGATAAACAAAAATTTAAAAAATTGTGTGTTTTTTATATTGTTACAGGTATAGTATATACATTCATATGTATTTTGGTAAAAAGTTGTTCTTTTGATATAACAAATAGGCACTTCAATCTTATTTGTTGGTATAGATCAGTATCAGAATATAATCAGTAAGAAAATACGTAATAAAAAAAGGCTCCCTACCATTTGCTAAATTCGATAGCGTTACATAGTTAACCGGCCAGTCTGTTTGGTTTGCCAAACGAACCGCGAAGTTACACAACAACGTTACCTTATCCCGGACGAACGGTTACGTGGCGATTCATAAGAACCAGCCTTAACTTGTTTTCCCTTATGTTTTCTGTTGATCATTCGTCTACACTATACATAAAACATAATTGTTTTATGTCTTCTTTTATACCAATTTGAACCGGTGTATTACTTTTGAGTCTGTCTTATTTTTCTGGCTGCTAAGTTTGCTACTTTTTTTAAACAAATTATTCCCTTAATGTTAAGTTATGATTTTGGTCCAGGATGCTAATGACACTAAACTTCGGTAGCGGCCTAGGACATGCTTCGATCCCCGACTGGAGAACCTCCCGTACCCGCTGCGAGCGGTGTACAGTGACATCCCTTGCACTAGTAAATCGTACAGCACGCATGCACATGAGTTCTGTAAGGCATGTTGTTTTTTAGGGCTTGCTAATGTCCGCGAATTTTATTTCACAGATAACCAGGGTCCGTACTTTTTAGTGCCCAAGCGCTAGCCACTATTTTTTAGCTTAGTGCCTTAAGAACCCAAGAAAAGAAAAGACCAACGAACAGTGACGACTCAATTTGAAAAAAAAAGGATTATTTAATCTTATTTCTCATTACATACATCACGTCTCTTTCCCATATGGATAGGCAGAGACTACATTCTTCCATTTGCTACGATCCAGACACGTATTTCGCTTATTCTACTTTCATACACACTCTTCAGTTACGGATTCTTTTTACCTGGCTATTCTTTAAAACGTCTTCAATCTGGTCAAAATAAGTTCGCCTAGGTCGACTCCATTGAGGAGTGTGGTGCGTTCGAGGAGCAGCGGAGAGTCCTGGTGAGGGCAGTAGGGAGCGTCCTGTCGTTGGGAAGGGTGGTAGAAGGAATGCTCAAAGATGAAGCAGGGTGGGAGGCTGTGGTATCATTTTGTGAAGATGTGATGCACACTAAAGAAGCTGTGGAGCGGGACCGGGAGCGTGATCCAGGAGCGGACTCTCTGAGGAGGCGTCGACAGCGACGTAGGGGGCTGCGGAGGTTCCCCTTCATTCTATACTAATGGACGGTGTTTAGATCTGGTTCACATAGCTACTGGGACAACGCGGTTGAATGCGTTGCCATCCCGTATTGTCCCACGCAAGGTGGCGGGAGGAACCGGGGGGTTAGTGGGTAGTGACCTTCAACCTTTCCTGGGGGGTTTGCCCTGGGTTAGGTTGGACAGAAAGTGCGTAAATGCATTCCCCTCGAAAAAAAAAGAAAGGGGTTTGATGGGTATTCCCGGCGCTTCACCCGGGCGAGTCCCGCATATCCCTGGCATCTTTATTCCGTAGGATTCTCTCCCGGTTTAGAGATGGCAGAGGGAATGTGTAAAGGCATTTCCCAGTAAAAAAAGGGTCGACTCTTATCAGTTTGCCCAGCCCTCGCCTTGTGAATTTGTTTAGTCCATCTTCTTTTTCAGATCCATTCTCACCACGTGCCCAAACCATCTAAGCATCCCTTAATTTAACCAAAAAACTTAAAAAAAGACATCTGTATCTAATACTATTACCAACAAAAAGAAAATTTTTGTTGACGTTATCAGGTAATTTGGCATGTGATTTTAAACCTTCTTAATCAAATACGCCTCAACGTATAAACTCCGGAGACGTTAAATATCTTTTCACTTAATAGAATACTTCGATGCCATCGATGTAGATGTGCCCTGCGCCCTTCAACGTGACCGGGTGTACAAATGGTCCTCTTAATAAAAAAAACACGACGAAAGGTGATCGTCGTATACGTCACCTAATCCAGTTACCTATTGTGAATGTTCGACGTTAAAGAGAACGTTTTATACAGAAAACACGTGACCAGCGTGACACCCTTAAGGAGCGAATATAAATTTCTCACGCCCGAACCAGCAGAACTGTTGGGTTTTAATAACAATAAAATAGCTTTCTTCATACTAATAAATATATAGGCTTTGTATGTATACTTTACTTTACAAGTTTTGTGACAGATGTTCATTTTAACCATTACAAATAACGAACATAATATTAAAAAAAAATTCTGTCTGTAATGTAATGCCAGATTTAAATCGAATACGGGCTGGTCGAATTTAGTAAATTTTTGTGTTTCTAAAATACACATTAATAGCAAATGGATGCTCCACGGTCGAAGACCCGGCAATCCTTTTGCTCACTTGTAGATAAGTCAAGAATGTAGCAAAATCATATGAATTCTTTATTGAGATGCCCGTTTTTTTTCATAGAAAATATGCTGAGACGAAAAAGTAAGTGTGAGAATGAGGAAAAAAAATATTTTTTTTCTCAACTACGTTGTGTAAAACAAGTGTTATAAATAAGAGTAATATTAAAATTGGCATTTTATCTATATACATATATATATATGTGTGTTCTGGAGTCTGGATTTAACTAAAAATTATTTGATTGCAATGCATGAAATTCTGTATACGAGAAGATTATGTGCATTATTTCATAAGCAATACAGATAATATTCAATAAAAATTAATTAAAAGTACATCCCACATTATATTAAAACATGCGGTCGAAGGTTACTGGTTACGCCATCTATAGGCGGTTTGTGTAGGGTTGCTGGTGATTTGCTGTACCGTTGAGTGGTGGCGCTGTAGTACCTTGCTGGACTACTGCGCCGACCCGACGGTCGAGTCATTAGTGAGCCGTGACAGTTAAATTGTGTACTTGAATTCGAACACCTCCGCTACAAATATTGTTTTACCGCAAACCCGCGCTATTGCAGCTGCACGCTTTTTAATATTATATACGCTTTACGTGAAAGTGAGTTCGAGAAACCGTCCTGGACACTATACGCTGGCAGAGGGAACGGTTGCCGCCACCATCGGTGAGTAGATTACTGCAACTCCTTTCACAACCGCATCGCTTAGGCTAGATTGCCCCCCAAAACCGCTCCTAGGGCTATTTACACGCCCTAGGATCTCCTATACATAAATTTTGGTCCTTACGAGCTTGGATTTCCAGCAAATTTTACTATTTTTATACGCATTTTTGTTGCCGAGTTATTGTGCAACATTTTTCCTACACATACCCGCCATTTGTTTACAATCCTAATTATTGCTGCCTTTTCCTAATCTAATTATAATTGTTATATCTATAATGGAAAATACTCTTAAAAAGTTAATAGCGAAGAAAGAGAGGTTACTTGCTAAAATAAATGTATTGTTTGAAAAATCAAAAAACATATCTAACTTCGATTCTAGAGTCAATGAAAACTTCATGACAGATTCGGAAACGGTTGACAGTGATCGTCAAACTTTTGAATCAATTTTAGATAGTATTAATGATATAGCTTTAGCACGGAACGCTGATAGTCAGCCAGATTACAGAAGCCTGGATGCGTATGAAGAATTATTCTCTCGGGTTATTCGGATTAGAAACAAAATTAATAATCCTAAAAGTTTAACAGCGCGACAAGCGATTAACTCTAATGCTTGTCAAATTTCAATACCGCCTATCCAATTAAAAGAATTTGATGGTTCCATGGAAAACTGGACTGCGTTTTATGAATCTTTTAAAACAAACATACATGATAATGAGTCACTTTCTGACTCCCAAAAGGTACAGTACCTCATGGGTAAACTAACGCATAACGCATTAAGTTCAACCGCGGGAATATTACCAAACGGCGATTCCTATAAAATAATATGGGAAAATCTTGTAAATAAATATCAAGATACACGCGCCTTAGGTACCCATTACTTAAAAAATATTTTAGATATAAAGGCCTGTACACATACCGCCGCTAGCCTTGATTCTTTCGTGGAGAAATATTCTTCATCGGTCGCTGCATTAAAATCATTAAAAATTACGGATTTAACAGATTTTATACTTTTACATTGTGCATTACGTAAATTGGACATTCAAACGGCACAGGCCTTCGAAATGTCAGTAAGAGGAGAAAATATTACTTCTACAAAAAAATTGATAACTTTTATTCAAGAACAAGTGAAAGTCTTGAACCGGGCTAATTCTAACATTAATAAAATGCCCTTAACACCAGGACCGCGCAATATGCCGCGATCACAAAATAATTATAAATCATTTATAACAAACAGTAATTCATACGAATCGACCCGTCCCGCAATTAATAATAATAAAATAAATAATGTATTATCCGCTAAGTACAATATTTCATCTCCCCATACTAAGTGTTTTCTATGCAAACAAACAAACCATTCGCAATTGTACAACTGTGTACAATTTAAAAATATTATTTCACCGCAAGAGAAGTTTCAATTTATTAAGTCTCATAATGGTTGTGTAAATTGTTTAAGCCTAACACATTCTGTGGCGGCATGTAAATCGCGCTTTAAATGCAAACATTGTAATAAAACTCATCATAGTTTGCTATGTTTTAGAAAATTACCTCACATTAATGAACAAATTGAAAACAAAAATATCCCTACTACCGACGATACTCAAGCGCGAGCGCAGGTCGCGTCGCCTGCGTCCCCTACCACGCGTCTTGATGTTTCCCGTACCACGTTATCGCATAACGCCGAAGTAAAAGCTAGTAATAATATATTATTGGCCACCGCTCAAGTATATGCGCATTGCGATAATGACGAACGAAAGGTAGTTCGATGTTTAATTGATAACGGTTCACAAAATAATTTAATAACCACAGATTGTTGTAAATTACTTAACATTCCGATTATCCCATTGAGTAACTCTTTTATTAAAGGAGTTGGATTAACGTCGCGACCAGTCCATGGATATGTTTATTTAGACATTGAGTCTCGAATTTCGCCAAATAAGTATCATATTCACGCTCTGGTGGTCGATCGCATTACAGATCAATTGCCCGCTAATTATATAAATTCAAGTAATTTGCAACATATACGTAATCTACCGCTTGCAGATTCCAACTGGAACGTACCAGGTGGAATTGACCTAGTAATAGGTGTTCAACTTTTTCCGTACATTTATTTAGGTAACCGATTAGATATTGGTACACACGGTCCTATCGCAGTCGAGAGTACGTTAGGAGTTATTTTACTAGGAGATGTGCGTTATGACGGCACATCGAATGATGTGCGTTATAGTGGCACATCGGATGATGTTCGTTATAGTGGCACATCAGATAATGTGCGTTATAGTGGCAGATCGGAGAATGTGCGTTATAGTGGCACTTCTTTTGTTATAAATAATAATAACTCTAGTTTGTGACTATCGAGTACAACCTATATTCACCCGCATACTTTAAACACCAAAAATGTTCACCCGCTTACTTCAAATACAAAAAATATTCTCCCGCTTGCTTCAAACACAGAAAATATTCACCCGCTTATTGTAAATACAGAAAATATTAATTCGTGCAATTCCAATATGAAAATTCTTCAATCCGCTTTGACTTTAAATAAATCCTTCATTTCTATGGGACATAAAGACATTGAGTCGTGCCTCCATAAGTTTTGGGAATTGGAGGAAATTCCCGCAGTACGTTTACTTAGTCCTGAGGAAACGGAATGCGAAAATAAATATATTTCTACGACTACCCGCAGTAGTGATGGTCGATATATGGTTGATTTACCTTTTTGTAAAAACCCTATTGATCTGGGCAACTCTCGTGCCGTTGCTCACCGCCGCTTCCTTGCACTCGAACGCAAGTTTAATAGGTTTCCATCGCTTCGAGATGATTATAATAATGTAATAACTGAATATATTAACAATGGTTATTTAACCGAACTTAACACCGCTTCCAATGAAACCGACGATGGTTATTATATACCGCACCACGCAGTAGTCCGCACAGACAAGGCTACAACAAAGTTACGCGTAGTTCTTGATGCAAGCGCTAAAACTTCTAGTGGATTGTCACTTAATGACGTTCTTCACACCGGTCCTAATTTACAGGCGGATTTATTTCTGTTATTACTCCGTTTTCGCTTATTTCCTGTTGCACTATGCGCCGACGTGAAACAGATGTACTTACGCATTAGAGTAACACCTAATCACCAAAAATACTTAAAAATATTTTACCGCTATCATAATAACGAGAAACTGCGTACTTTTGCATTCAATTGCCTTCCTTTCGGCTTAAAATCTTCACCTTACTTAGCCATGCGTACTGTACGGCAGTTAGCATCTGACGAAGGTCATCAGTTTCCAGAGGCCGCTCGTATCGCTGAATCCCAATTATATATGGATGATTTAGTCACCTCCGTTCCTGAAGAGGGTTCGGCATTCATCTTATCAAAGGAGTTAATTGAACTATTTAAAGTTGGAGGTTTTGATTTAGTTAAATGGGCAAGTAACTCTAACGCATATATGGAAACTATACCAGATTCTCACCCGTTCGTCCGTTAGTTTTTCTGATAATAACGATAATTATAACGCAATGAAAGTTTTAGGTCTTTCCTGGCTTCCCGCTAACGATTTATTTATTATTACAAATTCGGACGCTAATGACAAATGTACGAAGCGGACGATTTTGTCTTTTATTGCCCGCTTGTTTGATGTACTTGGTTAATAGCTCCAGTTATATTGTTTGCTAAATTGTTAATTAAAGAACTCTGGCATTCTAAAATAGAATGGGATGATCCACCTCCAGATAGTATAATTTACCGTTATTCATCTTTAGTGAAAGAACTTCCGCTACTTTCAACTATAAGTATACCGCGTCATATTGGTGTTACTAAAGACTGTGAAGTAAACATTGTTGCATTCTGTGATGCGAGTTTAAATGCCTACGGTTGTGTTGTTTACTTACACATCACAGATTCCATAGGAAATATTACCTTCAGATTGTTGTGTTCAAAATCTAAAGTTTCTCCTGTAAAAATTACCACCTTAGCTCGTCTTGAGCTTTGTGCCGCTTTAGTTTTATCTAAATTAGTAAAAACTGTTTACAACGCTTATAACTCACTTCATCCTATAAATGCTATATACGCCTTTTCTGATTCGACAGTTGCTCTGTCATGGATTCATTCTTCACCACACAGATGGTCAATATTTGTAGGTAACCGCGTTGCTCAAATTCAGGAAAATATATTGCCTGACCACTTTTTTCACATCAACGGTATGGACAACCCTAGCGATTGTGTTTCTCGGGGTCTTTTACCGTCCCAAATAATTAATCACCCGCTCTGGTGGCAAGGTCCTTCTTGGGCTTGTTCTCCTATTTCGCAGTGGCCTATTACTCCTTTTATTCCCTCACAATATGATGAGTTACCGGAAATTAAAAAATCAGTTACACTTACCGCTCTAACAGTCGTTGAAGATTCTCCTTTTTACGAACTTGCGTTAAAAGTTTCATCATGGTCGAAATTACTTCGATGTATTGTTTATGTTCTTCGCTTCACGAAGAAACTCCCGCGATCTCCATTTATTACAACATATGATTTAAATCAAGCTGAAAAGGTTATTATTTGTGCTCTTCAAGCAAAATATTTTACGCAAGACATTGCAATAATTAAAAAAGGCGACTTACCTTGTAAAAACCTTCGTAAACTTAGTCCATTTTTAGATGAAAATGGGATTTTACGTATACAAGGTAGGCTGTCAAATTCAGATTTACCTTTTGAAGCGCAACATCCCGCTTTACTTCCAAAGAGTGATCACATAATAAATCTAATTGTAGATTATTATCACATTACAAACTTGCATGCGGGTTCAGACCTGTTAATGTCTATTATTCGGCAACGCTTTTGGATTTTATCCGCTAGAAATGTTATCAGGAGAAGAGTACACATGTGTAAGGCATGTTTTCGCGTATCACCCTCTCATCCAACGCCAAAAATGGCTGATCTCCCTTCTAGCCGTGTCATGGAAGCCAAAGCCTTCGTACATACCGGCGTAGACTATGCTGGTCCGCTGAAAATAACACTCTCACGCAGACGTGGTCAGCATTCTCAAAAGGCATATATTTGTCTTTTCGTGTGTTTAACAACAAAAGCTGTCCATATCGAGTTGGTGTCGGATCTGACTTCAGATTCCTTTCTCGCCGCTTTTCAACGCTTTATTTCTCGCCGCGGCCCAGTTTCATATATATACTCTGATAATGGTACTAATTTTATTGGCGCAAAGGCCAAATTAGATGAACTTTACAAATTTTTAATATCAAAAGATTTTCGATCCTCTTGGAATAATGAACTGACTAAACATCGAATTATTTGGAAAATGATTCCACCCCGCGCCCCACATTTTGGAGGATTGTGGGAATCAAATATTAAAAGTATTAAAACGCATTTGTATAGAGTGATAGGCACACAAATTCTTACGTATGAGGAGATGTTAACGGTATTAAACCAAATTGAATGCCTCATGAATTCAAGACCTTTGTGCGTCTTATCATCTGATCCAAATTCTGAAATACTTACACCCGCGCATTTTCTGATGTCAACTCCTTTACGATTCTTACCCGCATCGGAGTTGCCTGACGACCGCATAACTCTAACCAACCGCAAAAAACTGTTAGATAACTTAGTTAACTCGTATTGGAAAAAATGGAGGTTAGAGTACTTGCATACTCTGCAAGTTAGACAGAAGTGGTGTACGCCCGAAAATCCTGTTACGGTTGGAACGATAGTATTAGTTCACCAGGATGATATTCCCCCGCTTCGCTGGCCCACAGGCGTTATAACCGAAGTTTATCCTGGGGCCGATGGTGTCGTACGAGTTGCGCTTGTTAAAACACAATCAGGCATTTTAAAACGACCCGTGCTAAAACTATATCCGTTACCGCTTAAATAAAATACCCGCTAATTAAAGAGATTACTTTCAACCGCTTCATTTCAATTTACGCTACCGCTTTAGTTAAAGTTATTAGGAGTATCTAATAACTCATCTTTCATCCGCTTTCCATAATAAGTTCCCGCTTTAAGATTAGTCCTCTGTTCCTACTCTCCCTTATTCCTTTGTTGAAAGCCCTGGGTTCTTTCAAGGGGGGGAGGATGGTTACGCCATCTATAGGCGGTTTGTGTAGGGTTGCTGGTGATTTGCTGTACCGTTGAGTGGTGGCGCTGTAGTACCTTGCTGGACTACTGCGCCGACCCGACGGTCGAGTCATTAGTGAGCCGTGACAGTTAAATTGTGTACTTGAATTCGAACACCTCCGCTACAAATATTGTTTTACCGCAAACCCGCGCTATTGCAGCTGCACGCTTTTTAATATTATATACGCTTTACGTGAAAGTGAGTTCGAGAAACCGTCCTGGACACTATACGCTGGCAGAGGGAACGGTTGCCGCCACCATCGGTGAGTAGATTACTGCAACTCCTTTCACAACCGCATCGCTTAGGCTAGATTGCCCCCCAAAACCGCTCCTAGGGCTATTTACACGCCCTAGGATCTCCTATACAGTCACGTTAGTCAATAAAATTCATTACATGACAGTTTTTCTGACCGCTTTGCATAAATACCTATTTTATACCTAATAATCTAGGTTAAGTAAAAGCCATACGAAACTTTTGAGCTTTAAAATTCGATACCAAATAAAACATTTCAATGCCAAGTTTGAGACATAATCCGCTCGCGGTAGCAGAGTCAGGCAATATCTTACAAGTGCAGTCAGTGCCCGAGGTCTATTCGAAACGATTTCAGATCTAAGAACATGCCTTTGCCTTTAAATGTTGAAAAAGTTTTAACAAAACTCGCAAAGGCTTTTATTAGGATTACACGTGAACATAGCATCAATATTTAACATATCAGGTATCGTATTAATTTGTCGTCTATCGTTACCACGTTTTATTCGACTTTGTGAAAGTCATGAACTTTTTAATAATGGTAATGATAATTAATTAATGGTCATAATTATATTTTTCTTAATTCTGGTTGTGCCCACGGTTCAACACGCAAATAAAAAAAACGATGTTTCTTTAAACATATTTATTTAATCCTAATGTGATTTAAACAAAAAAAAAATATTGGTTCAGTATTGGTGTGTTGCAAGCTCATTAACGAACCAATTGACAGACTTATTGTCTTTTATTTTTTCGTATATAATTTTGTACAAATGATTTATTACCAACGAAGTGTGAATTCTTGACGAATGTAACAGATTTCTTAATAATGTTTTAAAGTTTGATTCTACAATTAAAATGGTTATAAATTATCATATTATATTTGATAAATGTAACTCCATAAAACAAATTTATAAATGAACCAAAAAAAAAGTAAATGTTAGTTTATTAATTATCAAAGCGAAATCCTTCGTAGTTAGCTTTGCACAGTGGCCTACCAATCACATAACAAAGTTTCAAGAAAGTAAACACAGAGCAACAAAACAATAGATCCATCTATTAGCTAATATAATTTAGCGGTGGATCGAATGCGCGGGTAGCTGCCCCGAGCAGTAATCAAATATTTGCCGGGGCAACCGCCCCGGGGTCGGCGCATCGCACACATTCCATACTGTATTTACCAGATATATCTATTATGAAGTAAAGAATTGTTTGCTCTTATGAATATTATGCTCTTATCGGCTTCTATTAACTTGTTTAGGATATTTTATACATGTACAATATAACATGCTTCTACTGTTAATTTTTTTCAACTTAAAATCAGTGGAACATTAGCAAATAACTCCTTAACAACATTATAGTTCAATTCAAATGTTTCAATGAAAATCCTGACTGATAATAAAACTTAAGCATACCGACCTAGGGTACTGTTTACAACGTTTAAATTTATGCGAATAATTATACAAGAAAAGTTAGTTTGTGCAACTTCGTTATTTACGTCTGATTAATTAACATAGATGGATAATTTGCAGCTTGACTGAAAGTCACAACAGACGCTCTAGTCAATTTGGTTAGCCGTCGTACCACGTACACAGTTCAGTACGTGCGTCTGTTATGGGTTTAATTGGTAAGGGCACTGACATACTGGCGGACCGGACCTTACAAAGTCGTAAGGCGAACTAAGTCTTTATTTATTTCGTTTCGTGCTAGTTTCGTTACTAGTTACCAGTTTTCGGGATGAATATCCTAAGCACTCATCAAGTATCCCGGCGAAGCTGAATATACTTCAGGTCAACAGCGTTAGCCAGCTCGTTAAAAAAATCCTTGTTATATTTTAATTAAAGTGGACACAAAGAGATGAGCAGATCTTTTATGCCCGCAAAGTAATACGCCAGATTATATGGCGAAAATTTTAGTTTGATTCTCGAAGAAACTACCTTAATAGAATACGTGTAAATGTCTTATAAGGTGTATAAATAGAAATAGAGCAGAGGTTCCCCATCTGTGGACTACAAGATCCAAAATATGAACCATTTTAAATTTCACGAAAGTCACGCGGTTGGTACAGTACATGGCGGGAGGTAGAGTAGCTTTGAGCAAATATACAAGTTTCAAAATGACCAAATTTCTGAAAAAGATTTCTAGTAAAAATGATTTCTATTAAAATAAGTACATCCTTTTTTTTAAATATATTTATTCAGTTAATTTTTCTTGTTTATCCTGGTCCCTCAATAAAGAAGTCAATTTGGTTCCTCGTTATGAAAAGGTTGGGATTCACTGGAATAGAGGAATATTAATTATATTTATTGTAACGACTCATCTTCGCGTATTACGTTATAAGTAGGTGCTATTTACATGTGTTAATAGATATGTTTTAGGTACTACCTCTAAAATTGTTTGTAAGTAATAGAAAATTGATAGCACTTAAAAGTGCTCAGACGTATTTGCTTAGTATCTAGTGAATAGTTAAAAGGTTTTATAAAGGTACAAGCAAGAGCCAGATTCAATGAACACGTTGAAAGCCTGTTGAGTCACGTAGCGAGCCCTCCACTATCCATGCACATAACACCAGTGTAATACAATACCGAGGGGGCAACACTAAACTGCTATAAGTATTGCAAGTCGGTCCGGCATTTGGGAGTCGCGGCGCGAATACTGATGCATCCTTTGTCGTAGATTTGAAAGCTAGCCTTTACAGGTGGATACGGAGGTTTTGTTTTTATTTGTGAAGGGTTTAATTCAGTTACTTTGTGGACAAATAATTGGTTAAACGAGATCCTATAGCATTTTATGGGACAATGTTTCCGTAAAAATATTATAGTTGTGTTGATTACGTTGTCAAGGAAATCAAAATTAGAAATAAATTGTTGATATATATTCAGACTCTATATTAGTCTAAACCCTAGGTCCTTAACGTGGGCGATAATACATTCTCGTGGACCTAGAAGATCCAATGAAGACAAGGAGGCATTGAGATAGCGCGGAGAGAATTAAAAGTATAGTCCGAGTGCTCGTAGTCTATACAGGGTTCTCGTGGGTCGTTTCGTGGACACATCTCATGAACAGAGTGCTGGTCTATATCTCGGTCGGAGAATCAGTATTCCCATACAACGTGGCGATGCTGCCACCCTTCTGGGTACGCTGATTTGGCGGGTTTTGATTTTCTGTAAATATTTTGTATAGATTAGGAATATTACTTTTGTTTAGAAAAGGCAAAAAAAAAAAAAATAGGATGGAGGACTGAGAAAAAAAGATATTCTCAAAGTGGGTGGTGAGCAAAATATGGTCGATAAACTGTGATCTAGTTAATCGATGTCTACGAGTTTATAAATGATTTTCCTTATTTCAATTTCGAGTGAGCTAACAATTATAAGTACATATTAATAAATATTTTTGATATTCGATTTTCGCTATTGACATATTCTAGTACATTGGTACACAACGCACGTAGTGCGAAAGCGATGATGGCGCAGCGGATAGTACGGCTGGATTTCGCGTCAATCGACGCAGGTGCAAACTCCACCTATCCAACTCTTAAATCGGCCTGAGCTTTCGGTGAAGGAAAACATCGTGAGGAAACCAAGGCATGGTGGTAAGGCATCTTATAATGATGCCCGCCTAGGTTGTTACCATCATCAAGTTTGAAAACCTGTCGCTAAATACCAGTAGGTGTGTTCCGGCAGAACAAGTACCTCTAGGCTTGGTGTGCTTACCATCCTGCATAACATTGTCACTTAACATCAGGTGAGATTGTGGGCAAAGCCTATTTTTATTTTATTATATTCTGTTATTTCATTTGTACCGTGTAAAAATAAAGTATATGGAAAAATAATCTACTTTTCCCATAATGCAATGTAGTGTTTCATAATAAGTCATTAAACGTCAGTGATTCAAGTCATTAAACTTACAGATATTATAAGTTATATTTACTTACCAGATCCATTTCATACATAATATGTTCGTCGTTCGTGAATCTTAACTTAGCTACTTTATTTCGTGAGAGGTGAGGTCTGCTGAAAGTGAGATAGTTCACTCCACTTTACTAGTCAAGTGTTGTTCGTATTCCGAACACGTTTACGTGGACTTTTTAACTTTAACTTTCTTAGTCTACATACTTAGTGATTATATTGGTTCTATCAACTTTTATACACTTGTAAAATAAATTATCACCTACGTATTTTAAAATTTTATCATTTGTTTTATGAAATACGTTTCAGTCTCCGTCATTTGTCATCTACACATACTATACCAATTAAAGCTTAACGTCATAAGGAATTTCAGATTTTCAGAGTAAGAGAAATACGATGTACATTTTGAAATGAAAGTCAAAGGAAGGATTTAATCTGTTTTTACAATCATTGCACGTTAAGTATTCAATACAATAAATATACATATAAATATAATTGGGGTGTCTGAGTGTAATATCAAGATGACAACTTTTTACCAAATACATATGAATGTATATACGGTCTGTGTGTTTGTTCGGCCTAATATTCAGAACGGCTGGATCTATTTTGACGGGACTGTTTTGTTTTGGCAGATAGCTGAAGTTACTCCGCGTAACTCCGCGTACTTTTATTTTTCAAAAATAATCAGGGAACCGTAATATATTAAACCTGGTGAAATTGTGAATAAAATCCGATTCAATGCACCGTTTTACTGGCAGACGTTTGAATTTGTGAGATATATTTTGTAGGCAAATAATCCGTGTACAAAAATTATACCTCTTGAAATTATGAATAAAATACTATTGAATAGACAATTATAAGTGGATAGAACCGCAGGGGGCACAGCTAGTTTTAAAATAAAATAAGTGGATATATGCTGCATGTGGATCATACCTATAAATCAATTCCAAAACAATCGAATTGTATTTTTTTGGGGTTTCTCACACCTGACATATTATGCTGTCTTATAAACTGTATACGGCTAAGCTCTTTGACTACACTTATCTGATGTTATGATATGCCTCAATATGTTATGCATGCTAACTCTTGAAATACCTGGCTCTTGAATGATGGTGGAATACACATATAAGTGATTTGCGACAGACTTGAAGGTGGTAACAAAATAGCAAAGCATTAGAAGAAGCTCTACCACCATACTGTCTATGGTTTTATCACAACGTTTCTCTTCACCGAAAGATTAGCCTTCGTTATAGGATTTGATCTATTGATGTGAGGTCTAAACACATTACCACTGAACTATCTTTGCATCAAACACTAACGCCAACGCCTTCTTCTTGTACTTTTAACAGACATACTATAATTTTATTCGTATCTTCTATTAACTGTACGATATTCGAGTCAGTAATACATGAGATATATCTATTGCATTATATATGGATTGGATATTTACGTCTGACGGTACTCTTCATAAATAAATACATACGCGATGTTACTGCCGGATCGGAATAGTTGCTGAAGATAAACTACGTCGTGTCGAAGTTTTGTATCTTAAATTGTTTACAGAGTCAAATTATTATTTATTTCTTTATCAAACAAAACAAACAATCATATACAATTCATATAAAGAAGTTATTACAATACAAAAAGATCCAAAGTACTGTAAATTAAATAGTGGTTATAATACAATCGCTTAAAATCAAATTAGCTAAATATTAAACTACCTATTATAAATTCGTATATGAAGAATTTGAAAATTTATCTATTTCTTTTAAGTAATTATTATAATATTTACAAGAACGTTCATTAAAATGGTATAGGTAAATAAAAAATAAACTAAAAAATAAAAATGCTACTTGAAATGTATGTTGCAAACTTGAGGTAGAGGGAAGAATATTAAAAGATATTTAACTAAGAAAAACTCGGAGTCAATATGATAATATATGGTATTTTATTATATAGTCGCATTATTATAAATGGAAATTTTGTATTACAAATTGCACGGTTGTAAAAAAGTGTGCCTATAAAAATCACTTAGAAATAATTTGTTCGGTATTTAAAAACTTGAATTTCGTATTATCATATCGTATTTAACTTCTTGACTTTTTATCTTTGTCATTCTATGTTTTTAACTATCTTGTTTATTCTATATTACGTAGGGTTGGCACTGCATGTTTTCTTCTTATACTCTCCGTCATTTGTCATTAAGCCTAACTTAACACATTATGTACATATAATTATTTACATAATCCCTCCATATCTTCTTCGGTATAGGGACCACTATATCCATCCACCTTCATACTTAACAGTCTTCTAGTTATGTGACTTTCATCTCTCCTCTTAACATCTACACACCACGCTAATGCACGTACTCCTCTAATTTCTCTCTCACTGATGCTAATTCCAAGCTTCTAATTCATTATATTTAGTATTTATGCTACACATCCATCCATCCATTCAACTGAAAGACGTCCACTGCTGGACATAGGTCTCCCCCAAAGATCTCTACAACGACCGATCTTGCGCTACCTTCGTCAGGTCGTCGGTCCATCCTGGATGATCATCGAATAAGAAATGAGGAGATCCGGAAAAGAACCAAAACAACCGGCATTGCCCGAAGAATTGCCAAACTTAAGGGCATGTTGCTCGTAGAACCGATGCGCGATGCGGCCAACGGGTTCTCGAATGGCTGCTGCGTACCGGAAGACATAGCATGGGTAGGCCCCTCACAAGGTAGACCGATGACCTGGTGAAGGTCGCGGGATTCCGCTATATATGGGTGGCGCAAGACCGGTCGTCGTGGAGATCTTTGGGAGAGACCTATGCCCAACAGTGGATGTCTTTCGATTGATTGAAAATAGTAACAAATATATAATCACTAAAATGTTGTATAAATTATATTTTTAAATATATTTGGATGGACCCCAGAGACAGAGAATTAGGGAGCATTTAGAAACTGAGCTATATATTCTTTGCATATTTACGTTTTATATACATCATTCATTCAAAAGTGTCTGATAATATTTTCACAAGTTTTACTTTACGTAGTTATAAGATGAAAATATTTTTCCAATATATTTCTGAGAGGAGCTTGCGTCAAGTAATAAAACGTTTGATATTAAGATTCGCAGGGCAGTCGAACCTCGCCCGAGGCACTCTCTGATCTATTGGCGTTCTTGCTTCATATACGCTACTTATTTCATACCTACATATATGTCTAGATGTAGATATAAGATTTTGTATGTATATGTTGTATGACAAGTTTTTCATTTTTGTGACATAAATTTGTATATCCGGGAAAAAATTGAGTATATCTACATTCAGCAGATCTATGTACATCTAAATTTTCAAACAAGCTTCCGTATGGTAGGTGCTTTGTGGAACAAGTTTTCTTTTTTTATAATCGCATTATTTATATAATTTATATAGACACACGTATAATCACATTATATTATGATTTTGGCACCCCTTGAAACTGCCGCCCCGGAGCCCCGGCTTGTTGCTCAAAGATTCGGAGCTGCTTACTATTGATTGCAAACGGGAGGGGACCAAAATGAGCAAAATGTTGCCTACGTAATATCTGTACAGTCACTGCCTCATATAGATTTTTTTATAAGTACTACGCATTCAGCGATGTTTGTTTTATTGTCGTGGAAAGTAGGGTAAGAGTTGCTGAAGGAGTTTTCAAACTCAGGTAGCTGGCAAGCCGAGGTTCGAACCCTTGTGCTAGTTACCTTTTGCGGCTTGTGCTTACATCACTCGCTCACAAAGTTAAGGCTGTTAAGGCCCTTCCGGTCAACCGGAAGTTACGTTTTGTCATCTATGCGTATTGGTGTCGTTAAAAACGGTATCGTTGTTGTTGTTGACATCTTTATTTTCCGCAACGATGCGACCAACACGGCAATGACAGAGGTGGGATTTTTGTGTTATTGTGGGCGATGACTTAACGCATCGTTTTTACTATTGAAATATTGTTGATACCTAAATATTTAGACAATAGAGTATTGGGTTTTAAATTAGTTTAGTATTATTTTTTTAGTTTTAATGTATCGAGTACCCATAAAAATGAGACAATAGGAAGACAATAGGAAAACAATGGAAAGCTGGCGTAAACGTCAGGTAAGTGCTCAAGGGGTTATATACCTGTATATACATTCGTGTTTCTTATGCTTTAGATACTGAAAAAGAACAATAATATCATTTAAAATAATCTATTTTAAAACTAGGAAAGTATTTGTTTTTACTTTAAATAAAGATTTTCGTCGTAATGGAATTCTACTTGAATTTCGAAGCAGGTACCTGGTAACATAGAAGCGAGGTTTCAGGAAATCAGTTAAAACACGTCAAAACCCGTTCGTCGTAGCCAGTCCACGAGTGTTCTACAAACATGTCCGGACATGCATACAAACACGCGACTTCTCTAATGCTCACCGCACACTCAAAAGAATATGCGGTTGGCGACAAATTTGAAACGTGAGTATTACATATAGTATAAAATACTAAAGGGACAACTGCAGCTCGGACTTATTGTATCTGTACGCGAAATGGACAAAAACATCACTTGTAAACATCACAGTACCCTGTTTCTTCCTTCAAAACTGAACCAATTTTTAATTTTCACTTCACTCATAGAATAAGAAAGACTCTGGCTATGTCTTCATATTTTGTTTTTTTATTTTTAACTAATTTATTAAATTTGTTTGATGAAGATCTGAAAATGACAGTAAAAATCGAGCATATTTTACATTTTCAAAGGCTCTTAGTTTCTACAATAACAAATTTATGGATAAAATCAAAACGTACGGGCATTGCGGATGAGGATAAATCTTATTTGGCATAAAAATATTTTTCATAATGCTATTTATTACGTTTATATTGAATAAATGCCTCTAGCATATCCTCTTAAGGCGCGTCGTGTTCACGCTGCGATTCACGGATTAAGTGCGAAAGCGGGCTTGACAAGGACTTCGCGGCCGAGGTTCTGTAAAGCTGTAACAGACGCGCGGACCGAACCGTGTACATGGTACGGCGGACAACCAAACTAAGTGAAGTTTTCAGTCGTCTAATGGGCACAGTCACGTACAGCCATCGTTATCGAAAGGCGAAAAAAAAAAAAACAGAAATTGCTATTTATGCTAGTAATTAACCTACAGTCAGAAAGGTGATGCCTTTAATTCTCAAGGATTTTTATGACGGCGTTAATAATGGCCTTACCCGACTGTAAACCCAAGACGATTGGTAATAAGGTCGTCCAAAGTGTACCATGTAAGCCGAATACGTGGTCCAACCCACGCGTCTATTAGTGCTTTTATTACATAATTAATTTCATGTGAGTGTTTTAATTACATATTCACGTGTAACGATTTTATTTAAAAGTCTATAAAAATGATTCATCAATATATTAACAGCATTTTTTTTAATTCTTTTTATAATTTGTGAGTTTTGTGTATCATCGTGTGTCTCGTTGCTGAATAAATGTCTTCTTTCTTTAATTGACTAAAGAATATAAATTCTAACATTTTAATTACATGTTATATTTACTCGAAACTGTAACATAGTCTCTAGAATTGTTCCGCAACCAAATCCGTATTGTGGAGTAAGTTTCGCATACTTAGTGATCGTCGGAAACGGTGCGAGCAGAATTTCGTGCGCCCTAAGTGCATCAGTAATTCTATACTAGTGTATCTGTGGCTTCGTATATTTCGTATTTTGCCTTCCTCTGCATACAATCTATTTCCATGCCAAGTTGAATCGATATATACTCGTCAGTTTAACGTTGAATAGGTAAAATACTGGATATTAGTTTGAAATAGTACACTTAGTTTACGCGATAAATAGGTTTTGATTTCTATTTTTTTAAAACATTTTTTTTATTCTACTAAATTCGCAGACGGCCGTACGTTTTGGTTGATGGTAAGCGGTCATCGTAGCCTATGGACGCCTGAAACACCAGGGATAACACGTGCGCGTTGCCAACTCTTTAAAAAACACTTTCTCACTCCTCTTTTGAAGAACCCTTCTGTATTCCGCGGGAAACACGGTCGCTGGGGTCCCATTCCATATCCGGATAGTTCGAAGGAGGAAACTCCTCTGGAACCTCACTGTCCGGGACCATTTTAGCTCCAAGATGTGAGTGTCAACTTTCTGCCGATGGTGAGCCGTGCGTTGGTAGAATGACGTAGGATGATAGAACATGTTTCTGAAATACCTACATACATAATATGAAGCAAGCTTTTTCTTTGTATAATATCGAAAATCTTTTAGTGGTTAGTTTGGGCATGTTACCATGAAAATACTCTTCAAAATGAAAAAAGAATCTGGTAAAGCTTGAGGTCTTAATATAATATTAAGGATACCTTTTCGAGATTTTCAATTGCATATTTAAATAACACAGGATTTTTTACATTTGGAGTTTTATTATTTAATAACGAATCAGTGTATCGTAGACAGCAATATAAAGTGATAATGGTGCAGTGGGTAGCATGGCTGGATTCCGCGTCAATGGACGTTAGTTTGAGCCCACCAATCAAACACAAAAATTGCCCTTAGCTTTTGGTGAAGGGAAACATCGTGAGGAAACCATAGCACATAGGTATGGCATATTCTAATAATGATAGGGCATCTTCTAATAATACCCGCCTGCGTAGGTACCACCCTCAAGTTTGAAAATTTGTCGCCAAATAGGTGTGTTTCGGCAGCATCACTTGAAAACCAGTACCTCTAGTCTTAGTGTGTTTACTATTCTGGAGTACAACGTCACTTAATATCAGGTGAGATCGTGGTTAAAGCGCTGAGCTTATACCGTGTAAAAAAAAATATTATGGAGAATCGATCGACTTACAAAAAAGATTTTTCGCTAAGACAACTGATTTTAAAGTTATTCAAGGTTAAAGATTAACCAATCACTAGACATTTTTTTTTTAATCCTCCACCGCTTTTTTTATGCCGCGGTACCCAGCTGGCCGCCCGAATATCTGCCCTGCAGATTGAGATACCTCTTCTCTTATAATCTCCGTGGCGTGGAAAAACATTATCATAAATGCATCGTCGCTCCATCATATCGTCGACGACGCCTTCCTCCTGTCCTTCTCTTTCTTGCCTCCAGGTCCTCTTCTCTACCCCTTTCAGCCTCTTCTTTTGCTGCCATTACCTCTTCGCAAAACTCCTTAAAGGCATCCCATGCCCTCTCACTGCAAAAACCAATCACTAGACCCGCCAACCGGTTTCATAGTTCAATCACAAGTGTTCCGAACACTCTTTTATAACAATGTCAAAACTACCCACTACTAGTAAAACAAATAATAAGAATCGATTTCTGTTGCAAGAACTAGTTAAAATACTATTGGGCGATCAAAAATGAAATATCTGAACAGTATTAAGAGTCCATTTAAATTATACATATGAATTATGTATAAAGCTAACAGTTTCGTCAAACAGCGGGCGGATTTTACAGCGGCGGGACACCAGTGCGTTGTAAACAGTTGTAATGTACTCGTACTAGTTAATACACGACATAGAGTCCTCGCTCTCGGCTAATGGTTTCGATACGCAGCAGGAGGGTCGGGATATCAGCCCGATTTTACTATAGAATACGAGTAAGTCACGCTTGGCTCGCGTTAACGGGATGTCTTTTATAGAAACATCGCACTGACGTACCGACCCGCCAACTGTGTGTTGCAACCATTGTATAATATAAATGAATTAGTCAATTTGATAAATTAGTAAAATGTATTTTTAATCGCAGAAATAAGAGTTGAAAGATTTATAAGATTACTTTTCAATTCCATTTCATAGTTCTTATGTTGCGTTGAACACAACATGTTACAAGAACTAGCATTATTTAGTTAGTGTCGCGCGTGTCGTATAGTCGTCAATAAAACTCCAATAAAATCTCAATATGGCGTCCGTCGCAGTCGATCGTAAAGCTCGGACAACGACGCACCCTGTACCGAACGACTTATATAAACTGTCGAATAAAAACGCACAAATAAAGTTATATTTTTATGAAGAAGTAATAAAAAAGTTGACAACCGGAACGGTAGGATTGTATCAGTGCATTTACTTAATTAAAATACTATCGGATTCCAGAATACATTATACTAACACGAGCTTTATTTTACATCGAAATTAGACGACGTAGAAGATGTATTTAGTACGAAGTTTTTTGGCGCGATTTTGGTATGCCTTCTTTGGCTGGCAGAGAATGGTGGATAAAGTAAGGAATAGTGTGATAAGGAAACATTGTGGTGTGGTGGAGGATGTAGTGAAAATATTGAGAAAGGAATGCTTAATGATGAAGCTATGATGGCGCAATTGATAGTGTTGCCGGATTTCGCGTCAATGGACACGGGTTCGAGCCCACCTATCCAACTCTACAACTAGCCAGAGCTTTAGGTGAAGGAAAATATTGTGAGGAAACCATAGCATGATGGTAGGGCATTTTCTAATTATGCCCGCCTGGGTAGCTAGTACCCTCAAGTTTGAAAACTTGTGACCAAATACTAATAGGTGTATTCCAGCAACATAATTGCAGACCTAGTAGCTCTAGGCTTAGTGTATATTTACCATCCTGGACCACATCGTCACTAAGCATCAGGTGAGATTATGGTCAAGCCACTGAGCTTATACAGTATAAAAAAATTGTGTCTGGCACATGAGGAAGACCTATTATAGAATACAAGTTTATAAGGCGAGGGTGACTAGGCAAGTCGGTAAAGGTCGAACTTTTATTTTTTTTTTGACGAGGGGAATGCATTTACGCACTACCCTTACCTATTGCATTAGTGAGACCGAAGTCCCCCAATGCAATAGGTAAGGGGGCGTGGAGGGACGTCTCCGGGCCAGTGTGGGACTCGCCCGGACGTGAAGCGTCCGGAAATACCTACTAAGCCCCCCGGGGCCGTCCGCCGCATTTGGGATGGGGACGACACGGGATGGCTTTCGCAAGCACCGCGTCGCGGTAAAGGTCGACCTAGGAGAACGTATTGGAATTTTTATTTTTACACAATATAGGCCTAGCGCTTTGACCACAATCTCACCTGATGTTAAGTGACAACGTGGTCCAGGATGGTAAACACACTAAACCCCTCTAGGTTCTCGAGTGATGCTGCCGGAACACACTTTGGCTGTGCTGTCTAATTACTGGGGGTGCCACGGGATAATTAAAAGTCTGTTGTTTATATATTTACAATATATATATGCTGTTACAAAACCAATTACTTATAATGATTAATGTTATACGTGGTGACTGCGTCACCGGCTAGTCAGGCTAACCTGTTAATTCAAGGCCGGTTGGACGATCACTACATAGTGCATTTAAAAACTGAATTGAACCGCACGACTACTCAACCTGGTGGGTCGTGTGACCATGAGTGTGTGCCACCTTTTTTTTTTTTTTTTTGACGGGGGGAAATGCATTTACGCACTACCCATATCTATTGTATTTAGGGGATCAAAGTCCCCCAATACAATAGATAAGGGGCACGGAGTGACGAACTCCGTGCAGTGTGGGACTCACCCGGGCGTGAAGCGCCCGGAAATACCCACTAAAACCCCCCGGGGCCGTCCGCTGCATTTGGGATGGGGGCGACACGGGGTGGCTTTCGCAAGCACCGCGTCGCCCCCTGCAGCGAACCCGCCGGGAGTGTGTGCCGTCACAACACCTATTGGTATTCTCTGGTGATCTGATTTGATCAGATCGAAGACGTTGTGAAGGATAGCCGTGGACAAAAGTACCCGTAAACAAAGAGCGGGTATGTAGAAGAAAGTAGAAGAAGCGAAAGACGTATGTCACGACCGTATCAGGTGGAAAAATGTTCTAAATGTACGTATATTTCTTGTAATTTATTAAACTTGTATTTTCATTAGCATTATATAAGTTTGGTGGTAGTTTACGTAATCACTTGTAAATAGTATTAGTAGTAACTTTTATAGTAATAGTGATACGGAGCGTGGATTCGAAGATCTCATTCCATTGTAATTTCTAATAAAGGGACCGACATTTTATTGGAACATTGGAAAAATTTGAAAAATATTTAAAAAGTTGGACCTAAAGAACTTGTATTCCTGGCTGTAATAAAATATTAAAAAAAATAGTAGTTAGAACATTCAAGATAAACTTTATCGCCAGGATATGCCATCAGATTTATTTACATTATAATTTACAGCTCGTTAAAAAAAAAAATACATATAAACTAAAACGATAAATAAAATAAAGAGTCAAAAATGAATTTTTCACTATTTAAAAACTAATTAATTGTAACAGACAATGTTTAAATGTTGTGTGTGTGTGTGTGTGCGTGTGTAATGTGGATAAATTTTGCGTTATTTGTTTACTAAAGAGATTTTCATTTGATTTCTAAAACTGTTTTTAGATATATTTTTGTTATGAAGTTTGAAGTTAAATAGATCTATATCACTGTATTGTTTATTATAAGTACGCGGAATTCTGCTCGTCAAGTTATTGAACCCATAGTTTGTTCGATGCTTGGGAATATGAAATGGTTGTGTGTGTCGAGTGTGTGTCCTTGGCGCCTGTAGTCGCAACATTTTGTTGATGAGTGTAGATTGTAGAACAATCGTGTCCGCCTGAGCATACATCATATGATTATATTTCTATTTAAAGGCAAAATAATATTGTTGATGGAATTGAGTTACAATAGCAACTGAACTACATGCCTTTGGAGATTTTTGTTAATAAGCAAACTAAATATATAATTTTAAACTTCATTTTGAGCAGTTTTTAAATTTTGACTTACAGTACGTAAATACGCAATTGTTGTATTTTAAATAGAAACATTTCCATATTCATAGACAATAATAGAGTAGATTACATTTGTGTTTATAAGTTTAAGAAACTTAAGCGGTAGCAACTTATGTAGAAAATATTTTTACCACCGCTACCAGTTCAAAGGTACTACTTACTTATGTCAAATTTCAAAAAGATTGATCGTTCATTGTTCAATTGTGTGCACTATTGTTTAAATGATTAATATCAAATACAAATATATTTAAATATAATATTTTAATATTAATTTTGTTTTAATATTGATAACTCGTAGTTGCGAAATGCCCGCTTAGCTGAATAATGGAACTTTGTTTATTATGATAGATTGTTTAACATTTTTTTAAACCTTTGATTTAGGTTATGTTTTTACTGGATATAGTATATTCTAATGGTGGCAGTGTGTTTTTAAATATATGCCTACTTTGTTTGATTTAATTTGTAAATCAGTCAGTAGATCTGTTCTAATAGTATCATCTGAGAGCCAGTTCATTTGGATTAAAGGGTTTTTATTTACTATTTTTAAAATCATCGACAGGATAAGGCGAAGTTTTGGTTAATCGCTAAGAAGGTGACTAATAAGGCCAATAATTTTTAGTGTTAAAGTACGTATAAATGCTATAAATGTCGTTTTAATTTAAATTCAAGAATTACATATCATTGCAATCAGATTACTTTTAAACTTATGCGTATTTCACGCATACGAAATTGCAATTAAATTTATCACGAATTACAGATTAAAAAAAAAATAATACAATTTTATTAAGGTGGAAAAGTGTGTGTTTTAAATAAGACGAGAACACATCCAGAGTTACAATAGTAAGGTATAAAGGTTGAATTCATATGCAGATTTGCATTCTACCCGCATTCCACATTCAATTTCCTTCGAACGGTAGGTAGTAAAGAGAACACACGGCGGCACCGGGAAACTTTATTAGTTGCGCTTGTTGGAGCAAATTGTTAGAGCATGCATGCACAGTCCCATTGAGATTGGTGATTCTTATGAATAGTATTCCATTTGAAAGCCATACATACAATTACCGATGAAACATATGCATTTATAAAATTGACGTATTGTAAGACAAATTAATAAGGGATAGAAATGAGAGACCGAGAAAGAGATAAGAAATATGTATAAGCCACTTTCTAAAATACAATCATGTGTGCGCTTGCTCGAGAAAAAATACAGCACTAAGAGGGGAAAATAATAATTATAAAGTAAAAAAGTATACCTTCCAAATTATTTTTGTCTCTTTCTCTCTCACTATATACTTTCTATCTGTCGTGAGGGTAATCTTGTCTTTGTAGTCCATTACTTTAATAACTTGCAAATATCGAATTTATTTTTAATACATTACGGTAGATATGTAGAAATCCTCTCCAAAATATCAGGTCAAAATTGCACCGATAGAAGATTGATTCTCCAACGACCTGTTCATGTGCATCATGATAAAAATTTAGTTTTCCAATATTCATCGAACGACGCGATGCGACGTATAATACCTCACACCACAGTTGCAGTACGACTGACTATAAAATTTACGAGCGTGTTGTTAGACGCCATCTAGCGACCGACATGGTTAACTACGCAGTAAATCTGCAGCGACTTGTACGATGTTAAACTAGATCTTTATGGTGACTAAGTCTGAAAGCCGGGCTTTAAGGTTTAAACGACTCGATAGTTTGTCAAATGTTTTATGGATGTTACAGTCTATTTTATATAGTGCAACAATATTTATTAAAACGTCAATAAAGAAAATAGAAAATATAGGTACTTACTGAATCTACTGTTATTTACTGAATTTATTGTTGTTATTAGTAACTAGCCTTGTGCTCGCGGCTCCGTCCGCATATCAGATTTTTTTCCCTGCGTAATAAAGGTTTTTAAATAATCATTGGAAAACAAGGTTTTGATGGTCACTATCTTTTGGCCCTAAACTGTTTTTGGTACTAACAGAAAGCAGACATTTCTCACAAATTCAAATACTAGAAAGTAAAACTGTCCATTGCATCGTATTTTGTTCTCAATTTTATGAGTTTTAATTCAATTACGCGGGACCCTAATCATTATCGAAAAATAAAACTGGCCTAAGTTATGCGGAGTAATTTTAGCTATCGACCAGAATAATCTCGTTAAAATAGGTCAAATAATACATACCAGTATTATTCGACACACGTTGAAGAACTTTAGGATTTAGCCGAATGCGATATCCATTGATCAATTTACAATGGTTTTAATTGGTCTTTGTCTTTTGCTAGTTTCAATTATTCAATTCAATTTACTTGATTTAGTGATCCCTGAGATGGCGCTGTTAGAGAAAGCTTTCTCAAACTCTAGTTAATCAAACAGAAGAAGACTTATTATTTCTAAAAAGTATCAAAAACTGTTCAGACGAATTTAATTGAAAAGAGGGTGAAATCGATCAAAATCCCCGAAGTAGCATTACATTAAAACTTTTCAAATTGAATAAAGACAAACATAGAATGTAAGCGTTTGCGGTCAGCCTTTATAAAGTGGACTTTTATATCGGACCCCCGCGAAACACGACCTCTCACAGTATAGAACACAAACTTACAATGCATTATGGTCTTCTGGAAATGGTATTTTATACGGTATAGGCCCAGTGCTTTGACCACAATCTCACCTAATGTTAAGTGATGACGTGGTCCAGGATGGTAAGCACACTAAGCCTAGAGGTACTGGTTTACAAGTGATGCTGCCGGAACACACCTATTGGTATTTGGCGACAGGTTTTCTAACTTGAGGGTGGGAGTTGCCCAGGCAGGAATGATTTAAAATGCCCTGGCACCATGATATGGTTTCTTTACGATGTTTACCTTCAATGAAAGCTCAGGCTGACTTTAAAGTTGGATAAGTGGGCTCGAACCCGCGCGTCCATTGAAGCATAATCTGGCCGAACTATTTACTGCACGATCATCGCATTAATTGCATAGAAATTTTGTACAACTTAGTTATTTCTATTTTTTATGATCTTTGATTTGTTGGCATTATCTACACTCCGAATAGTAGAAAAAATTATTAAAACAACGAAAAGCTTAACGGAAAAACGTATTAAGAAAATTCATTTTTCTCATACATCTTGTATGGAATGGCTAGCTGATTTTTTTATTCGTCTCTAGGATCCGAGAAGTTTTTTCGCAAATTGGAAGGAAATCTAAGTTTAATTCAGCATATTACACAACATTTATTTAACCCGCAAGTGACCTGGTGGTCAAATATAAAACGAGACCTCAAGAAAGCCCAACTGTCTGAACTAACAACTAACTTAGTGCAGAATTGTAAAGAAACCCAATCCCATATAATGTTATCAGGAATTGAAGAATGAGATATTAAATAATTAAATTTGTTCGACAGATTGTTTTTAAGGCCCTTTTTTTTTTTTTGACGGGGGGAAATGCATTTACGCACTCACCTTACCTATTGTATTAGTGGGACCTGAGTCCCTCCAATACAATAGGTAAGGGGGTACGGAGTGACGAGTTCCGTGCCAGTGTGGGACTCAAACCCACTAAAACCCCCCGGGGCCGTCCGCCGCTTTTGAGATAGAGGGCGATACGGGGTTGCAAGGCATGTCGCCGCTTCGCCCCCCTGCAGCAAACCCACCAGGCCCGTCTGTACAATGGCCCAGCGGGGGTGGGGGAGAACTTCTCTACCCCACCTCTTCGCCCGCCTCTGAAAGAGGCATTACCTTCCGGAGGGAAGAGGAGTGATAGAACTGACACCGCACCTCACTGACACCGCACCCCACTGACACCGCACCCCAGTTGTTTTTAAGGCCCTAAATAAGGAGTATGTTTACCTTTTCTAACGAACCATCTGGCTAGCTATAATCCTTATTTTTAACTTACAGAAAACGGATTTGGGCATCCCAAGCCGCGTGCGGGGGCACGAGTATGTGGGACTCATATGGCGGTTGAAACCACCGCATTAATACACGACAGTTTCGGTCACCGCATATACTACGAGGACTTTACCATCTCTCCAGCTTAACGGGACGACGTGGGATAGCAGCGGTAGCGTTCGGCGCTAAGCCCTTCCCATGCGAACGAAGGCAACCCCAGTATAAGGCTTTGTTCCAAACGACCTCCCCAGTGGAATGGAAGTTCAGAGATCAGAGATTGTAGGTCAACCTAGCAATCATACGTGTATTCCTGCAACAGTACTTGGGAACCAATAAGTACTTTTAGGCTTAAGGTGCTTGCATTTAGCATCTCAAACAATATCGTCACTTAAATTCGTGACTTATAAATGCATATCACATCCAGTCTCCGTATCTCTGCGTACACCATTCCCCCGGAGATTGAATAAGAGCGGAGTGAAGTCGACGCCGGATTTATGAGGATTCCCTCCGACATTGCACTCCTCTCTGATTGCCAGTTTATTTTGTGTCAAGTGCGTGAGCCTTAAACCGATCCTGGGATGGATATTTCAATCCTTGCAAATTTTTCATTGCGGTATATACCTTATATATAGTAGAAAATCGAGGTTTTGTATCTACATTTTGAAATGAAAAACTATTTATTAGTGCAAAACTCTTAACCCCCATGATTATGTAAGTAATAGAATAATAAAAAAATATTGTTTACGTAATCAGTATTAATACGGGGTTAAGCCTCATGTCATCTATACTAATAAATCAAACTAAAATGTCTGTTCGTAATGTCAAAATATTTTTTTTTACTAAATACATATGAATGTATATTGTCACCTATACCAAAAATACAATTTTTTAAATTTTTGACAGAACAGACATACAGGTGTCTGTTTGTTCCGGGTAATCACCGGAACGGTTGTATCGTTTTTTACTGAACTCTTTTAGGTAGATAGCTGAAGTTACTCCCAGTAAAATTTGAATAAAATCCGATTTAATGCACAGATTTACTGGCAGGTATTTAAATTTGTGAGAAATAGCTTTGCTTAATGTTAGTGGCAAAAAAAGTTTGGAAAATAATTAGGGTTCCGTATTTAAAAAAAAATCAAAACCATATTACGCAGTGAAAAATATACGCAGGCGCGGGCACACAGCTGGTCAAAAATATACAAGAACGGACCTTAAGCTAATCTGTCGATTCATGTTTGGAATAAGAACCGCGCTTACGTCTGTCGAACTGTGTGGCTGTAGCTGATGACGTGCTGCGCGTATATTTCTTAGTTTAGTTCTCTATGTGGGCGTATAATCTACGCATTCGATTATTTACGGATTGATTAAAATCTAATCTAAATATTATTGTAATTTCTAGTCATGCAGACAATGAAAATAATGTTCAAAATGTAGTTGATAGATATTGCTGATAGACGTAATAATAAAACGATCATATTTTTTTATATTCCTATCCATTATCTCTAATATTCAATATAAATTAATGGCATAAAGTCGTCTATGAATATAACGCGCATAGTCAACGTAACCACTAGGTTTAAAAAACTTGTTAAATCGAGTTACCGGATAACTGGAGTGAGTTAAACTGCTTTGAACAGTCTCTATACGCTACGTGAGTCACGTCGAGTCTTGAAAATATATAATAATAACTATTACGATACGCCATATTGAAGTTTCTAAATTGAATAGTTTTGTTTACTTTGACTATTATTCAGGCCTAGTGATCGACATATCAATTTATTTAATAATCCAGTTTATTTTTTCAATGATAACACTAAATATAGTCGATAGCTATCAAATACTGTTTAATCTTTGCCAATTATTAATATATATTTTTAGGTAAACGATCATCCATATTTTTTTACGCTCGATTTATTATTGTAAATTAAAAAAAAAAAACAAAAATCAATTTTTTTCTATCTATATATTCCATATACAATAACTATACCAAAAATATATTTTTTAAATTTTTGTATCTGTCTGTTTGTTCCAGGTAACCTCCGGAACGGCTGGACTGATTTTGATGGGACTTTTTTTGGTTACTTTGGTTACTTTTGATTATCGAAAAAAAGATAGGGTTCCGCGTTAAAAAATTAAAACTCAGTTTTACGGGCGAGTGTTTGACTTTTATGAGAAATATTTTTACTTTTTCTGAGTACTAAAAATATATAGGAGAATTAGGGTTCCGTATAAAAAATTAAAACACGGGTGCAGCCTCGGGAAAACAATAAATATGTTAAATAAAATGATTCATTAATAAATGTTATACATTGTGATTGCGTAGGTTGACAAGCAATAGCAATAGTCATAAGTACCCAACTATGTCGTAATCGTTTTAAAATATATGTAAGCCCAACCGCGCGGCACAATTAGAATGTAATAAAGTGTAGAAATTTTTCGATTTCGAACGCGCGCTATGGAAAAATAAAATCGCTTTAAATGAAATAAGGTATTCTTTAAGAAATTAAATATCATTTTTTTTGCTAGCAATAGTTAGTTATTAATGTAGACATTGAATTTCACAACGCTCTATGATATCTAATTCCTCCTACGCTCGTAAATATGAATCCATCAAGTATAGAAAATATAAGTGTCTTAAAAGTGTTAGTACAGTATATCCATGAAAGGATTTCAAACTAAATGAACTTTGAAAGCGACTTAACAAAGTTACCGACGGCTAAATTTTCTCCCACATTAGTTTGAAAGGCAGGTAACTGGAACACGACGCCGCGACCAGACTCGACGCGACGCGACGGGGTGTAACTGTGACTACATGTGACGCCTTTTATTTTATGAACTCAATAAAATGTCCGGTTCAATTGCCTTCAAGTTTGTCGCCGACAAATATAAGAGAGTAAGAGACCCGTACCTATTTGCTTCGGGCGAAATAATATCGAATTTCATCATGTCGTTAATATATAAAATCTTTATAGTTGTTTTTTAATAATAGTGTTATTATTTTGTACATTTTACAAATTTAAGATTACTTGACTTGTCTTCAAACACTTTATTATATGAATAAATCTATTTAAATATTGAAACAATAGTAATAGTAAAATAATTAATTTGTAACTGCTGTGTTAAAGTGACTAGGCAAATATGTAAATGTCCACATAGGTAAACGTATCTCGACTAGATCGACGACCTTCTAAAGAAAGGCCAGTTTAAAAGAACCCGTAACCGAAGAGCATGTATGAAAGGCCTCATGAAAGTAGAAGAAGCGAAAGACGTGTGTTAGCATCGTAGCTAGCGAAAGGATGTAATCTCGGAATTAGTGAGCCAGGGGAAATTTGCTCTCTCTGCTCTGAGCTCGTAATAATATTATCGAGGAAGAAAACCTCTTTAAAAAGCTACGATAGAGGCTAAGTTTGAAGAAGACGATCGGCATTTCAGGGGATCTTCGGTTTTTTTTCGGGCTCAGTGCTCGCCAGGTGTCACAGGGATTCCCCTGTTAAAGTGGTAGTTTGAGTTCAGTAGGTGCTATCCTATATAACCCATGATGGAGTAACCCCAACATAAAATAGAAAAAAAAAAGAAATGAAAACGCTAGTAATTCCAATTGTTGACAGTTGTGAATCTGGTACTTTTTCAGCGGAAGTTTTTTGATTTTGAGTTTGAAGACCTGTTATTATACCTAAAGCGGGTCTTTAATGAATAGCGACGCTGGCTTAGTTGGCGGTGCCGTTGGATTTTGCCTTTACGGACGCGAGTTCAAACCACTTATCCAACTCTAAAATCAATCAACTCTGAGCTTTCGGTGTTCAGTGAAGGAAAACATCCTGAGGAAACCATAGCAAGGTGTAGGGCATTTTAATATTTTAGTAGGGCTCAAGTTAGAAAACATGCCGCCGAATACTAACAGGTGTGTTCCGGCAGCATCACTTAAGAACCAGTATTTCTACGCTTAGTGTGTTTACCATCCTGGACAACATCGTCACTTAATATCACTTAATAGCCTCTCTAAGCGTATTTTACCGCTTGTAACATGGCGAGTGTTCTGAAGAGCTCTTTGAGCTGACCCTCTCCTCTCCATTCCATAACAGAACCACGCGGGCGGGACTTCGGTGTCACGGTTTCACGGTGACACCCATAACTTCAAGAACCAAAAAGTTTGCTGACTCTTACTTTTGTCGTACTGTGAGGTTATGAAACCGTCTTCCTGTCAGCGTGTTCCCTCCTTCATATGATATTGGGGTCTTTCAAAAGAGGCGTGAAGAGGTATTTAAGCAGGCCAGCATGACAGCGGTGACTGGCAGTGAATTTTGTTCAGTGTCAGTCGCCGCTGTTTTGGATTGTACTGTACTTACCATTAGGTCCAGTGCAGTCAACGTGCTGTGCATTATAAAAAAAAAAGGTGAGATTGTTTTCAATATAGCTTATAGCGTGTAAATAAGAGGGTATTATTATATAGGTACATTACTTATTCATTAGTCATCGTTACTTAGATATTTTTGACTTCTAAAGTAAAACCATCTAGTTATGTCAGATCCTTTACAATTTTCACCCAATGTCGTCTCGAGTTATCTAATCTACAAACGCGTAGAAAAGGGATCCACTCGTCATTTTGCGTCGTCGCATATTTTTTTATCTTCCCCCATCGAACGAAATGGCTGACATTTTTCGGGTAATTTCAACCTTGAGAGGGTATCCGTCTGGAGTTAAGATTGTGTTCTATGTGTTTTTTTTTACGATAGTCACCCTGAAACGCAGAGAAGTAACTGTGTCGAAAGTAGTTGTTGGAATATTTACATTAATAACATGACAAGTAACCACTGTTAATATATTTAAAAAAAAATAATAATTTTAATATATATTTTTTTAAACTTGGCCAACTTTATGACATTGAAACACGTCAATAGTAACGAAACACATGAAGATTTTTCTTCCTTTCATCAAACGTTTGATGAGCAAAAGAAAAAACGTACCGAAATGTTTACCTATTTATATATGTTTAGATAAATTATATACAGTAAGTAAAACGTAGTTTGGAAGTAGCAAAAATAAATGGACTGTATGAAAGCTTGTGCATGTTCATTTCTGCCTGTAACACTTACAGTGATAGAATTAGTAATAATATTGGTCTAAAATTACAGAATGAATTAATCCATACTGTTAATTAGTTTAGCTTATATCTTGCTGGACTTTTCACGGAGGTTTTATGATAACTTAAAATAAGGATCCTGTTTAATTATTCATAATACATTTCACTTGTATAGAGTAACCAATCCGTATTACGCAAAATGTCAACGAAATTACAATACATAGAGTCAAACACCATAAAAAACAGAAGTTTCGCCACTAGCGTTATGCTGGTTAGGTATCACGACAACATGGCTTGTTCCCAACTCAGTTGAAATCGGCACAGTTTGTTTTATTATTCCATACATCCCTATTAGCCGTAATCTCTTTATTTACTCATTTTCGTTTCATACAATACCTCATATGGCCAATCCATACTTTATTTCAGATTCTATTTACATGTCATGTCCATGCCATGACAAACGATTTCCTTTAAACTTTTCTACCACTGAAACCATCTTCAAACTTCTTGTAATATATTTTACTTTAATCTAATATATAATCTGTATAACTTTATCCATTTTTGTCACGCTACACATTTATCCCAGCTACATGCAATCGTTTCTCATTCATCTTCTTCTAAGACCAGCATTCTGACCCATATCATTTAACAGGAATTATAATGAACTTATATATTTTGCCTTTTAAGTTAAGTAAAATAAACTTCAAAGTTATGATTATAGAAAAAACAATTAAATATTTTAATTATATATTATATATTATATTATATAAAAAAACGTAGTGGCACCATTATCACTTTGTAAGTGTCACTCTAGTTTTAAAGCATCGACTACATTTCAGTGCATTGTCACTAACTACTTTCCCCTTTGACAAATAATAGTGACTAGTATCAATACCAGTGATTGAACAAGCGCTGACTTGCGCATTGAACTCCAGAACACTATTGTTAGCAATTCGCCCTGCAAGTCAGGGTCGTCCATTAAAATCCAGACCCTTTTTTATTTCCACTATTGAAAGCAATATTTTTAATGTTATTTCACAGTAAATTTGAAACGGTTTCTATTTATCTTTTACTTTCTTTTAAGTATGAAATTTACTTGATTAGTGTTTAATTTATTGTAAACGATAGACTGAATAAAATAATTAAAACCATAATACGTATACTATGAAAATAAAAAACAATCAGCTCACAAAATTCTGAGATATAAATGTTTGAAGACTTCTATGAGTATTGAGAGAGGATGCTCTGTCACTTTCCCATAAAACAAATGTCAATATGGAACCAGTACGAAGCACGTAAGTCGTGACGTCATATTTTAGCACAGTGCGCTCTCTCTAGGATATAATTATAACGTTTATAATTTCCTTATTTTTGATCAGATTTTAATTTTGTCTTGTTAAAAGGTTGCATACCTTTTGCCTTGTAGTGCCGGCTAAGCAGAGTACGTTCCCATGTCTTACCGTCTGAGTATCACAAACCTATAACCTATAACCTGACTGCGATCGCCAACACGCCTACCGAGCGTGGCGATTATGGCAATCTCTCCCTCCTTCATGAGTGCCCCGACAAATTGGTGAAAGTCACGGGAATCCGCTGGATGCGGGTGACGCAAGACCGGTCGTTGTAGATATCTTTGGGGGGGAGACCTATGTCCAGCAGTGGAACTCTTTCGGTTGAATGAATAAAAATGTATCAACCATAATTATAATCAAAATTTGTGACTTATTGAATAAAAATAAAAATTACATCAGTGAAAATTCCTATTATTAAGCATTCAGTTTTAGAGTATCTGTTTAAATAAATTGTCTTAATGTAAATATTTACCCTCAAACTGGATGTGACTAACCAACTATCGAACAGAGGATATATTATTTAAAGTACCAAAACCAGTCGTTCCTTGTACAGAATCGTAATTCACAAATGTGGGGCGTTTCCGATCTCAGGACACCAAAATCTATCCCCAGACGAAGGGCCCCAATGATTATTAATCAAAAGGGAACTTACCTCACCAACGAACTTACATACAGGAATACTTTTACGTTTACAATAATCGCATCCAATACCAATCGATTCTTTCATAGATTATTGATGGGTTAATTCTAACCAGAGTCGATAGAACTTTTAATTGATCTAATAATCGTCAGTCTGGCTTAATATTTAAAATATTTATAAGGGAGTACACAAATGAGTCATCTACAATGAAACACCGTCATATCCAATGCAGATGTGGCGGAGAATTGTGGTAGTCATGCTAAGAGTGATAGTTTTATACAGAAACTCGCTTTTTACACTGTATAAGCACAGTGCTTTGATAATAATCTCACCTGATCTTAAGTGACGATGTGGTCCAGGGTAAAAAAAAAAACAAAAATCAAAATGTATTTATTCAATTTAGGCCCTTTTTTTTTGACGGGGGGAAATGCATTTACGCACTACCCTTATCTATTGTATTTGTGGGATCAAAGTCCCCCAAATACAATAGATAAGGGGGCACGGAGTGACGAGCTCCGTGCCAGTGTGGGACTCACCCGGGCGAGAGTCGCCCGGAAATACCCACTAAAACCCCCCGGGGCCGTCCGCTGCATTTGGGATGGGGGCGACACGGGGTGGCTTTCGCAAGCACCGCGTTGCCCCCTGCATTCAATTTAGGCCCTAAGAAGGCGCTTATGAAGGTCTAAAACATGGTAGTGTTCGGAAAACAACCCAGTCGAGAAGAGCCGGCGAGAAACTCGATCTGGTTCTTTTTTTTAATAAATATAATATATATCATTTTTTTTGGTCATATAAAAAGACTATACAAATCGTAGTCTTAATAATGTTAGCGGAAGCACAGAGATGTTGGTTAATTCCAGACATCACTATCGTTCACGTAATGATCCACCCTGTAATAACCTTTTCAGATTAAAACTTGCTTGACATAATACTTGAACTTATTGTCAGGTAAATCGGTAATGTTACTTGGGATCTTATTGTAAAACCTAATACTATTACCTATAAAGCTTTTATTACACTTACTTTACCTAAAGCGTGGGACGGCCAACTTGTCTTTACTTCTAATATTAAAATTATGACGATCATTCACTAGATCTAGCTTGTCTAAATTGTGGTGGGTGGTAAACACACTACACCTAGAGGTACTGGTTTGCAAGTGATGGTGCCGGAACACACCTATTGCCATTTGGCGACTGATTTTCAAACTTGAGGGCGATAGCTACCAAGGCGGGGATTATTAGAAAATGCTATGCTACCATCTACTAATGGTACCATCATGCTATGGTTTCCTCGCGATGTTTTCTTTTACCGAAAGCTCAGGCTGTTTATATTGGATAGGTGAGCTCGAACCCGCGTCCATTGATCCGGAATACGGCCACACTATCCACTGCACCAGCATAGCTTAATATTGAAGTTAAAAAATATATACGTGTGTCTATGTAAGCGACATGGAGTTACGTAATCACCGGTACAGAACGAAAGGCGTACATGGCCTTTGAAATGGCTTCACTCCGAGTCTGTCTACTGCCGTTCTAAGTATTTTTTTTATGGGTATGGGTATGGGTATGGGTGGGTATGGGTGAGTAAAGAAAGGGTTTTTTTTTTTTTAGTTTCACATAGGTAAAAAAACGATAATCCTTATTTTATCCAAAAAAACGGATGTGACGGCGTTTGAGTTTAGACCACTCAAATATTTCCTTCTTACTTAATATGTTACTAAACACTCAAAATGGTGGTTATTTTTTCTCTTTGGTACTTTCTCTCAGGCTCTTGTCCAAAATCTCACCCAATGTTAATATACGTAGTGGACCAAGATCGTAAACATGATATACCTAGCTGTACTATGACTATAACAAATGACGCAATATCCAATTAAATTACCACTGTGCCATAGTTACTTCGAAAGTGATTCTGCATCGATATGTATTTATATGTTGTTGTATTATCACTTGTGTGAAATTGGAAGATTTTATGTTGATAATATTTTTGTTTATTCTAGAAACTTTTGACTTACCTTGTATTACGTCAAAGTTTAAAAGCCTCGATGCATGTGTTGTTCCCTTTACGCCAACTTGATTGAGAAATGGCTGCAAGAATTGATTCTGACGCCGTCTTTCTACACTTTAAAACAAGCTAAAACGTCTCGCGTGATACTCTCCTAACGAATATCATCTCTATCATGTTGTAATAGTGTCTAATTTAGTTCGACTGTAGTGTAGATTTACCGACTTTTTATGAAGAGAGAACTGTTTCATCCTGATATATATTTTATTAGTTATAAATACTGTTTTTGTGTGTAATGGATTTTTAAGTGAATAAATAAAAACAAAATGTTGAAAGCTTTCCAATTGAACGCGTTTTTTTTTGAAGTGATACCTTCTTTAGCGGCGTTGAGCGATTCTCGGTAGGGGAAAAAAAACTGAATAGATTCGCAATACCAATTCAATGACGTCAGCTATCAACATGCTAGAGTATCTAACGTATAAGATGACGTTTAAGTGCTGTCGCTCAGAGATATGTATTAAAACTTATAGCCTATCAAATGTTTTCATTATTAATAAACTATATTGAAGTTTTTCGCGGGATATCAGTCTGTCATGTAGCATTTATTTTCTTTAATTCTTGCGTATTTGACTCTATAACATGTAATCTTGTTGGTGTTTTGTGTGATATAGATTGATTATTGTGTTCGAGTTAAGCTTATTATAGAAGGTAACGCGTAACATTTATTCTACTGTGCCGACAAAGCTTTATGGAAAGTTCGAGCTGGATGAGCCACCGTTTCACTGGAGCTTGATAACGCTGATACAAGATTGAAAATACGACTTACCCACATGACACTGGCATAAATTGTGTGTACACAGATCAGCATTATTTTAGAAAAATAATAGAATAAACTATATAAAAATGTACATAATTATTGCCATTATTGCGCCAATAGATGTGTCGTAGCATTGATAACAAAAAAATTATAAGTTTTTCTTTACCGAGAACCGCTCACAGCTGCTAAAGAAGTTTTCATTCCAAAAACTTCGCGCTACCTAATCGACTTCTGAATCTTTAGTACACTGACAATTAAAAATAAACATTCGAGAATTGAAAAATATAAATATCACTGTTATCTGAAGTCGAAGACAAGTACAGTCGCACTCTCAACCGTCGAGAGGCTATATATTTTCATTTTGAAGTGTCCGCGCACTGAGGCACCGCGCCGCGTGCGAATGACGGCCGGAATTATTACGCCCGAGGACGACCGGCCAATGTGTCGTATATACGTTTTATTGCGGTGGAAAAATTGCCGACTCGGCCCCTTGAGTAAGCCGTAAGTGTGACAATTGGAGAAATGGAGTGTTTTTATTTTAAAAATTATAGTAATAACCTTCATATACAGATATTATCACTAAATTCGTCTACTAATCATCTTGCTTAGTTATGACCAATTCTGTAATTAGGGCGAAGCCACCAGTGCTTATAGGGCGCATACCCTTGAGGGCTGCAGAAATAACTAGACCAGGAACAATTTTGGGTAATGGATGGAAGTTAGTAGCTCACATAGAGTACAAATTATTACGTTTCGCATAATATGGGTGTAGTATACACTGCTTATACTTATTCTTATTCAAAACAAGTACCTATACTTAAAGAAAACATAGTTTTTTGGATGGTTTTATTGTAAAAGCCGTATAAATAAAAATCATTTGTCAACGCGGCGCAGATGTAAAAGCTCGCACCAAAATTAAGACAAATAGTAAATAATGAAGAAATAGTATTGTTTGTCCGAGAAGGCTAAAAATTAGTAATGTATAAATACACAAATAAGATTATTTAATTCACGTAGTACATAAGTAATAAACTCACTAAAACACAAGCTAAATACATTATTCACAGTAAAAACCACAGATTAAAGACCATTAAAAACTGATAGAAATAAAATCAGTACACAACTTGATATATAAAGTAATTACATTAGACAACGACTTTTGGAAAAATAACCTAACATTTACGAACGACCTTCATTACATATTATTTTTACTTAAAACTAAACAGTAAAGAAACCCGCTGACATAACATTTATCAATGAAATTCGAATAGAACATAAAAGCCCTCGCCATTTATCGTGAAGTATAGCTATTACACAAATGAAAGATCCTGATACGTCCCACCAGAGAGAACTGTCAGTTCACTGGTACATTAGCCGCGGCGTACAAAGTACAATCGTCGACAATATCAATATTACTGACGCCGATGGACTTATTTATATCAAGCTGTCTTATTCCAGACCATTGAATTAATGGTACATTAAGTGAAAAAGTGTTTAAAAAAAAAAACGGCTTCCTTTTGTTTTGACTTTGTGGTCTTTTGAAGTACACCTAAATTAAGAAATAGAACAATTGTAAAACTTGCAACTAGCTTTTAAAAACAAGGCGCCGGGTGATGACGGAATTACAGTTGAGCAGCTGAAGGCGGGTGGAAAACCGATTCTTGAGGCCCTTCAGAAGCTCTTTAATTTCGTCATACTCGAGGAAAAAATGCCACAGGCGTTGCACAGAAGTGTGGTGGTCCTCTTTTTCAAAAAAGGTGACAACACCCTTTTGAAAAATTATAGACTCATCTCACTTCTGAGTCATGTCTATAAGCTGTTTTTGAGAGTCCTCACGAACCGACTAGCTCTACTACTAGGCAAGACTAGGCTCGATCAAACAACTTTTTATTTCGTATCTATCGATGAATTTTAGTTTTATCAATATCCCCAGTAATGATTATGATCGACTACTAGGCTTAAACTAGTATGCATTATTTTTATTAGATTCGATTTGTTAAGAAATTCATGTATTTCTTTTTTATGTTTCGCTAGACATTTTTCTCTGCAACGATACTCGCCCTCGAGTGGTGACTTGTACAATAAAAAAAAAGTCATCTGTGATTTTTCATCTCGTTCCGCGATCCGCCCATGTTGAGCGTACTTTTAGAGTATACGCCACAATAAAGATTTTGATAGTTTCGGATCTTTTGTACGAAAATGAACAATGTATAATTGGACACTGATAAGTAATACATTACATTAAATTTAGAACATCTTTTTAAATAATGTACAATATTATAAGTTACTATAGATATTTAACTGGTATTGATTTTTTTTTGTAACAGTGATGACGTATAATGTATTTAAAATATTGATACATAGAATGCAATAATGTTAAAGTATGTAACATGCCAGTACGAAATGTCTTTGATTAGAAACTGGTTTCCATTCATCCTTTTTTTAGTAGAAATATTACATTATGCTACAGAAAACTATTTTGTAAAAATGTACGTTTTATATCATTTTGAGCTTGACACAAAAATCTTGACTTTTTTTAAAGGGTTGACACTGTTTTGCTTAACAGCGCTCAATTTGCAGTTTGCGTATTGATGACTTACAAAATGGGCATAAGAAAAATAATTCGTTTTTTATTCACTTTTCTGGCATCTACAACAGTTTAATGCTCTTACCTAATACGACGGATACCTTAAGTTTTTTTTTATTTTTACCTATACTTAATGTTTCGAGTACCCATAAAAGTGAGACAATAGGAATATAATAGGAAAACAATGGAAAGCTGGCGTAAACGTCAGATCAGTGCTCAAGGGGTTTACATGTATATTTCATTATAATTAAATACAAATGTTATATTTATTATTAACTAAATTTTTAATTCGCGAGTTATCTAAAGTTATTATAAAAGTCTATAGTAATTCTCTGTAATCTTTTTTTTATAGAAAATTGACATGCAGATATTGTGTGTATACTCGCTTAATATAGGGCCGTGATGAGTCAGTCGACGGTCTGTAAAAATCACTGAGTTAGCACAAAGCGGCCACTGCCTTGGCTTATTAACTTTATTTTTTAATATCCGTAAGCAGCCTGCGTAAAATTACCTCTGTGAAAATAAAAATGAATGTACCTATATGTTCAGATGAAGAGATTTCCATACCGGCTTGAAGCGACTTCTAGAGTTGAACAGAAGATCTCTTCTGTCTAAGCATAGCGTTTGTTGGATTGTATTGTGTATACCACCAGGCAAATTGCTGGGAATTTGCCGTGATAAAATAAAAAATAAACAATGAATATCACACCGTAAATTAAACACATCATTAAAAAAATAGGTTCATTTTGGCCATATCTATAAAATAGACTAACTCAAATAAATAAATACAGTATTAGAATTTAAAAATATTAAAAACCAATATTTCGCAACGCGTTTGATTTGTTATATTTAAAAAAAAAAATAGATTTCGAACAAATTCTTCTCTCTAGGCAATGTTTATCACATTCATTCATTCAAAATTGTATTATGAGTGAAGGAATTTTTGGATAGACTTTAGCCTCTTATTTATTCGCGTTGCGTTATTTCACTATTTATTCTGTAATTATGTTGTTACATTGGGACGATATTATCTCTCTGCGACAAAGTCCTTAAAATAAATAAATTAAAAAAATGTTGTTATGTTACACAATATAGTTTAGTTGTTGTGCACAAGTGAAGTTGTCTGGAATAATGTAAAATTCTGAGTTGGCACAAACTTTACTTAGATAGTTTCAGTAAAATAACCGCCATTCTACTCACAATTATTTGTTGATATATAGATGAATTATTATTCATAAGATTGTCAAATCATTTAAATAGCATAACATAAAAACGAGGCAAAAGTTACAATGTTATATTCAAACGGACGACTGACTTTTTTTTTCTATTTTTCTCGATTCAATTCAATTTGCTCGGTTTGAATTAATTCAGTTCTCTCTTCGTCCGTACGATATTAACCAAATGTATTCATGAAGTGTGCACGCCACGTGAAATATTATTACATAAAACTTGCATACAAACAGGTACTGCTTGCTCCAACTTGCATTCTCTGAAAAACGAGCTGACGGATTCTTTAATACATATAACATAAATTTGAGTTTTTTTTTTTTTTTTTTTTAGTTTATTTTATAACTACAGATTATTATTATTTAACATAGGTTTATTTATGACATATGATATGTATGTGAAACTGTGATAGTTTGAAAAAAGTAATTTTGTTTTTTTTTTCTAGTTCGAACAAAATAATCACATAAATGCTTTATAATTATATTTTTGAGTTTTTAAAATATACTCAGTAGTTTCTAATTGATGCCTGCACAACCAAATAGACAGACATTTCCAAAAGTGATAGAAATTTGTCTAATTACCTATTTTGTCCCTTGCAATGATTCTTTTCACATAAATCGGAAATGTACAGACACTTGATATTTACAATTTTATTATTTGTATTTACAATTAGTAACGTTTATTCTAAGCTGCCGAGAAAACTCCATAGAAAGTTTGAGCAGGAAGAAAATACTTCTTACTTGCATGACACTGGAACCAGTTGTGTGTGTTTAATATTAACACACAGATTGCCATCATCTAATTAGAAGCAGTCAGTAAACATAGTTTCATAACATTAAGAAAATAAATGTATTAAACAAAGAACAACATAAGTGATTAAAGTTTACGTAACTTAATATTAAAAAACTCACGCATTTCCCCTTAAAAGTGTAAAGACGCACTTTTCGGTTATTCAGCCAAAAATAAGTAAATTTTATGTAAAATATAATAAATTACATTAAATATAGTTTTATAACATTTTAAGAAGTTAAATGTGTTAAATAAAGAACAACTTATAAGTGATTATATTTTAAGTACCTAATCTGATATTAAAAACTCTCAAATTTCCTTATAAAAGAGTCACTTTTCGGTTATTCGAACACGGTTATTGTCTGCCTGAGATCACCCGAGTTGAACGCACGTACCGACGAATTCAATAATTCAAACGTGTTCTGGAACTTGTTCTGAATTCAAAAATTTGAAAAAGATTCGTTTAGATTTAAAAATGTAACAAAAACCTAAAAAGTAAAGTATTCACCACAGATTTATATACGATAAAAAAAATGAGTTTTCATTATTACATTACCCACAAGGAGAGGCGTATTATTTACCAAATATTATGACTATTTTTTACTAATAATTGTGATTATATATTACATAGTCAAGTCAGGGGCATAGAGTGATATTAAAAAAAATTGTTTTAATTACTACGTTTATTAACTTTTCAGCTACAGTTGCCTTAAGACTAACTTATTCTATGCCTAAAACTACTAACAAAGCAACAGACCACCTGAGCTGGATGTTGCTATCGATTCAGTCTTTGGTTTCTTAAAAGACAGGGTACTGACTTTCTGTATTGTTAATTGTATATGAAATAATAATTAATAGTTACCCGTAATAACAGAAATCACATGAAAATTTGTGGCAAGTAAAATACGCAAATTTTTGTTTTTGCATCAATATTAACAGATTACCCGCCGTGTTTCGGTGTCTTGGCAGTCGAGGTGTAGCTCGCTTAAATAGCGTAAAAACACGGTGAAAAGTCGACGTAACCTTTGCAAATTCCGAGCAAGCAAGAGGGGGAACTGTGAATACATTCGCCGCTTCGGGCATGAATATAGAATGAATAAAATGAATAAAAACTTCGAAGGGGCGCGGTTAATAATCGCGAGTCTGAATATATATTTTTTTCTAATACGTACTCTCTCCAAGTATAAATATTTCACGAACGACTTGTTGAGCGTTTGATCCGCTAATATATTATTGTTACTGCGAATGAAAACCATATAATATTATAGGCTTTTTAAATTTCTAATTTAGGCATGGTAAAAATCTTAAAACTGAAAGAGAAACTAATAAACTAGGCTACCTAATTTTGAGTACTTTATGTTCAGCTCGGTTGGAGTAGGAAATCCTTAAAAGGATAACAAATGCATCTAAGAATTTAGCGAATAACGCTCGATTAGAATCACTGAGGCATCAATGGTGGCGGTAAAATGTGAAGGGTCATTCCTTTAAATAATAACTATTCTTAATACCGTGCCTTGAGCATTGACAATATTAACATTCACGCATGGTACACACGCAAGGAAGCACGCACACACGCAAATGCCTATTGTGCACACGTCAATGCCAATACGAATATTTATTATCTATTGCAGTATATTCGTTTAGTTTTGATGAATATTATGGATTATGTTGAATGCTAGTAATAATGTAACCAATAATATACACTTCTTTATTTATTTTTATCTATATTTCAATAATAACGTTGAAACTTTGTCTGTACACTTCATTTTACTTTAGAAATATTGCAATAAATGTATATTTCTCTGCCGTTATTAATCTTGAATATGACTTCTTTTTTAATTGTTCTAGTCTAGATAGCTAGATCTAGGGAATGATCGTCATAATTTTAATACTAGAAGTAAAGACAAGTTGGCCGCCCCACGCTTTAGGTTAAGTAAGTGTAATAAAAGCTTTATAGGTAATAGTATTCGGTTTTACAATAAGATCCCAAGTAACATTACCGATTTACCTGACAATAAGTTCAAGTATTATGTCAAGCAAGTTTTAATCTCAAAAGGTTATTACAGGGTGGATCATTACGTGAACGATAGTGATGTCTGGAATTAACCCGCATCTCTGTGCTTCCACTAAAAACTACGATTTGTATAGTTTTTTTTTATATGAAAAAAAATAAATAATATATATTCTATTTATGAAAAAAAAAGAACCAGATCGAGTTTCTTGCCGGCTCTTCTCGACTGGGTTGTTTTCCGAACCGGTGGTAGTGTTTTAGACGTTTATAAGCGCCTTCTTAGGGCCTAAATTGAAATAAATAAATTTTGATTTTGATTTTGATTGTCAGTACGTATGTCGGTATTTAACGGCTTGACCGATTTTGACTAAACTTTGTAATCGGAAAGTATATGTCAAAGAGCAATGCAAGGAGCAATGGGTTATACAGATTTTTTCAAGAAAATTCATCTCAAAAAGGGGAGTGGTTCGATTAGATAAGCTATAAATAACAAAATAAAATCAGGACAGCCCACATTTAATCAAGAAACGTGGATGAAGTCGCGGACGTCCGCTAGTTATAAATATAAATCAAATGTAAAATGCAAAGCGACCTGTACCCCTCGATACATCATCCTCGAACTCCGATCCCGTCTTCATCATTTAACCGGCGGCAACTCCCGGCGCCGATCCATCACATTACAATCACAATACACAGTTTTCGCATTAATATTAAAGGAAAAATAATATTTCCATTCCTTCTCGACGCGCGAGCCCTGATAAGAATTTCATTACCGGATACTTAGATGTTTGTCGTGCAAATGTTTATTTTTCTCGTTCACGAACACTGTCGATTTGCTAATTTAATAGATAAAAAAAAAAAAATAGAATTATTAGCTTTAAAGTTTAAACTTCTTTAGCTGCGTTGAGCGATTCACGGTAGAGGAAAAAACTTATAAACTCGCCTTCAAAATGCTTACAGTATGTCAAATATAAGATGGCGTTTAAGTGCTGACGCTCAGAGATAAATAAAAGAATGTATATTTAGGCAGCTTATTGTACAATTTGATTATGAATAAACTATAAATGAAAATGCACATAAGTGTTGCTCGGAGCGACAAATAGATGTAAAAATCAGACAAATGTTATATGTTAAATGTAACGTTATGTTAATAATAACAATTAACAGATTATGAATTTGAAACATTAAAATACATTTTCCCAAAGTTTCGTGTTTTCACTTATGTCGAGTCTCCAAGGCTGTCTAGATTTTTTTGAATTTTATAAATGTAATGGCTACATTGGTCTACGCGATTTTTGGGTAGAGCTGCTGAGTATTAAATTTTAATTCGTAGAAGAGTACGTGCGTCATTAATGAAGGGAAAATTAGTTAATTTGATCAAAGTTAAGTAGAAACCAGAGCAGTTCTTTGCAATCTAAAGAATATAACCGATTCTTCTTCAGAAATGCATGATAATAAAAAAATTAAAAACTGGTTAATGGTTTTTAATTCAGAATTATTATTAATAACACAGACACACAAAAAAAAGTGGAACAGTCATGACACTTTGCAGATCATTTCCTATGGTTCTCGACCTGCTGATTCCTGAGTGGTTATACTTTTTTTTTTTTTTTTTTTTTGACGGGGGGAAATGCGTTTGACGGGGAAAAATGCATTGAGTGGTTATACCTAACGAAATTGATCCTTCTTATATCTCTGATTTATATATTTGCGCTGGCTGTCATTTTTGATCCGATTCTAAGCTTTGATCCCATGATTTATTGACTTTTCTTGTATTTTTTACTTTTTTCGCGATTTAAAAAAAAATAACTCAATTAAAGTTTTTTTTTTTGAAAATTCATTGAAAATGTATGCACGTTAGCAATTATTGATCTATGTTAAATTCAAAACGGTTGCATAATTTCTAAATTCAATGAGTTTAGAGTAATTTAAAACACCCACCACCTTCTAGAGCTTTTTGAATATCGAATTTGTGTCGTACGTGCGCTGTTACTGGTTTCCTACGTCCCGTGGGCCGACACTTCTATGCAATGGCTTGGTTCAATTCGTTGCGGGAAACTTGTGGCCGTGCACTATGAAATTACATTTCATGTGTGTAAAGTTTTCAAAACAATTTGCTTATGTATTATTATGTTTTAGTTCTGCAATTTATGTTTATATACGTAACTACTCTACATATAATTAATTCTTTCTTATATCTTTATACGGATAAACTAGCTGCAGACTAGCTTCGCTTGCATTTCATAGTTATATTCTTCAGTTCGTCATAATTTTAATATTAGAAGTAAAGACAAGTTGGCCGTCCCCACGCTTTAGGTTAAGTAAGTGTAATAAAAGCTTTATAGGTAATAGTATTCGGTTTTACAATAAGATCCCAAGTAACATTACCGATTTACCTGACAATAAGTTCAAGTATTATGTCAAGCAAGTTTTAATCTCAAAAGGTTATTACAGGGTGGATCATTACGTGAACGATAGTGATGTCTGGAATTAACCCACATCCCTGTGCTTCCACTAACATTATTAAGACAACGATTGTATAGTTTTTTATATGACAAAAAAAAATGTTATATTTATTAAAAAAAATAGAACCAGATCAAGTTTCTTGCCGGCTCTTCTCGACTGGGTTGTTTTCCGAACCGGTGGTAGTGTTTAGACGTTCTTCTTAGAAGCGCCTTCTTAGGGCCTAAATTGAATAAATAAATTTTGATTTTGATTTTGATTTTGAATTTGTAATATAGTTTTTAAATAATCATTGGATAATAATATTTTGATTGTGCCAGTCAGATTGTAATTTTTTTTCTCATTCTTCATTTTTTGGTACTAAGCAAATACTTTTCTTACAAATTCAAACACTTGTAAAAATGTAAATAATGTTATTGTTCGATTTTATTAAATACTAGAACACTAGTATTCATGTAACTTTGATATCCTGAGACATCAAAAATGTTTTATCATTATTTAAAAATGCTATTTTGTTATGTTTTAAGTTTTGAGAAATTGTGACAACATAAACAACAATTCAAACGAAATATAGCAAAATTGTTTATCAACTTATCCATTAAATCATATGACGTCTACTGCTGGACTGCTCCCTCAATAAGGGGGAGATTGCCATAAATGCCACGCTTGGGAGGCAGTTTGACGATCGCAGTAAGGTGTTTTTGTACTCAGAGGATCTTGCTGCCCATCCTCTGGTTTATATCTCTTAGTCGCCTTATACGACACCCACGAGATGACATGGGGTGGTACTATTCTTAGTCAGCACTACACGGCATAATCATCGACTTACAACAGTCATATCGATTTATGAATTATTTTTATACGGAAATAATGTTGAGAAAGTTGAATATTAACAGTTATTACAAATCACAAAAGAGTAACTATTTGTTTAAACCTTTTAAATGAAACAGGCTAGAATAAGAAACGGCAATGGGAATAGTGTGAAAATTAAAAAAAATAAAATAAAATAAACGAGTAAGTAAAAAATGAGGCCGAAACGAAATCCCGAGTGAATCCGTCGGGCGACGGAATGAAAATTGGATTTGCCTCTGATTGGATTTTTATTTACTTAAGACAAGAAAAATTCTCTTCCTCGACTCGACGTAGACGTCTTTATAAATGGTTTAGAATTCCTGCCTGGTGCAATCACTTTAACGATTAAGAATCAGTTGTATTTTAAATTTTTAGTCCTTGCATATACATAATAGAATATAAAAAAAAAATCAAACAGATAATACAGCTGTTTTTTTTTTCAAACTAGCTAACGCTATTGACATGAAAGGCCTTTACAGCTTCACCGAACTTTGATAATACAACAATCCCCCAGAGTTTAACAATAAGGAATCATAGGTAGAATTAGGGGGTTTTTTGTAATTTATCAACCAGAAGATATTAATACAACGAGTTAGTGTAAAAAGACATTATAAATGAATTAACATAAAACGTGAAAAGAGAATAAAAGATAGTAAATATTGTAGATTCAGTAAATTATTGTTGTACTTTGATGTTTGAGCAGCGGTTCAGAACGTTTTCATAATAATAATAATAAAGAATAAAATAAAAACAATGTAGATCTATGTAATATATCAAGATGTGATGAATAAAACGAGAAAACTGCTAGTGGCATGTAAAGAACTCTAGATAATGTGCGTTGAATGCAGGCTTCACCCATGTAATAGGACCTACCTACAAAACAGCGCTAAACACTCTTGGGCTTTATCTGATACACTAACAATAAGGCTTTACCCGTACATTTAATATTATGTACAAATTTTGTGACATGTGGTCCATTTTAACCATTACTAATTTGCGATATGGCGTTTTTAAACGATTTCAAAAAGGAGGAGGTTCTCCATTCGATTGGTTTATTTGATTAAAGAGTCTCTCTGTGTGTATGTCCGGATGTATTTCGAAAATAGCTTGACGGATTTTGATGAGAGTTTTTACGCGAGAAGTGCAATTGCCAAAGAGCAATTGATAGGCTTTAAACATTTTTATAATTATTTTTATAAAATGAAAATAAATAATTAGAAGAAAAAACGACTTGACTGGTTTGTATAAAACTTTATGTGCCCGAAGCAAAATTGATAGGCTATGAAAGTTAATGATATCATTTATAGAAATTACAACAAAAACTAATTAACATAAAGCATGTGTCATCATAATATAACTATCTGTATGCCCATGGCTGCACCTGCGTTTCATATATTTTTCACTGCGTTTTAATTTTTCTTATACGTAACCCTAATTATTTTCGAAAAATAAGAGTAGCCTAAGTTCCGCGTAACTTTAGTTATCTACCAAAAAAAGTCCCGTCCAAATCGCTAGAGCCATTCCGGATATTAACTGGAACAAACAGACAAACAGACAAAAATTTTAAAAATTGTATTTTTGGTATAGGTAGCGTGTATACGTTCACATTTATTAAGTAAAAAAAAGTAACATAGATGTAGTAATCTAACCTATAGTAAAGTACTATGAATGCTTCATACCATATTAATAAAATGGATTGCATGTTGCATTCCGTAACACTTTCTTTCATTATATCTATAAATGTTTTAAAGAAATGATACTTAATGTGTCGAGTACCCATAAAAATGAAACAATAGGAAGACAATAGGAAAACAATGGAAACCTGGCGGAAACGCCAGGAAGGTGCTCAAGGGGTTAAACATTGTTGTAAAAAATCAGTCATATCTATTTAGTAAAAAAAAATTGATATTACAAACAGACACTCTAATTTTATTTATTAGTATAGATTGTAGATATAATACGTATTACTGAAATAAATATTTCATTCGGTTAATAAAATTCTGAGAAACAATCGTATAATTTTTTTACTGGAAATAGAGAGGAATGCTCTGTACGCATTATAATATTATCTCTCTGTAGGATATATTGAACCGGTCAAGCACCAACATGGCGTTTACGCCAGCTTCTAAATGTTTTCCTATTGTCAGATTTTTATTGGTGTTTGAGTAATTTGGTAAAGATTCAAAAGATCCTTATTTTTGATTAGATTTTATTTTGTTCTCAATGGTCAGCTTTATTTTTATATCAGGCAATAAAAAGTACTCAGTAAGTATCCTTTATTTTTTATAATAATTACAGTAATTTAACTGTATATAATCGGTAGAAAATAGCGTAGGATATATCCACATCTGTAGGCACAGATGAGCGTAGAAATTTATAGAGGACACGACGGGCAATTTTTAACGGATCCCTCTGGCTTATTACCGACGTGATATATTCGCCATTTTGCGGGGTAATTGAATGTTATACTGCTGTTAAAAGTAAACGAAAAAAAACATGAATTTGTGAAACAAAATGTGAACTAACTTGGGGAAGTTTCAAAATTATACTTTGAGTATCAAAACTAATGTATTTTAATAGTTATTATTAAATTCACTTTGGAACTGAACTTGACTGACAAGCTTATTTATTTAAAGAAGAGAAAAATATAGCAGAATAAGAGGAACGATGGTATGTTAAATTAGATTTTTATATACCCTAAAATTAGTTTTTTAATCATATATCTCTATATAGTATAGACTCTGTGCTTTAACCACAACCTCACCTGATGTTAAGTGATGATATGGTCTAAGATAGTAAACACACTAAGCCTAGATGTACTGGTTGTGAAGCGATACTGCCGGAACGCACCTGTTGGTATTTGGCGTCAGGTTTTTAACTTCAGGATGATAGCTACCCAGTCGGACATTATTGGAAAATGGCCTACCAACATGCTATGGTTTCATCACGACGTTTTCCTTCACCGAAAGCTCGGACTGATTTTAAAATTGGATTGGTGGGTTCGCTTTAAACTTATTTAAAACATTTCTTATTTTTAAATATAAACAGCATCACATGCTAGGATCATTTGTAGCTGAAAGTCACCCAGCCCAGGATCCCCACGAAAATTTCATCAAAATCGGTCGAACCGTTGAGGAAGTGCAGAATAACAAACAAAATTTGCATAAATAAGTTTACGGTAAGTTGATGCAATACATAAACACGTTAAGAATACAAAAAAAAGGAGGATACAGTTTATTACCAAGATGTAAATTACACAACTCTATAAAAAAAATTCGTTCTTTATGCTAAAAAAATTTAAGACCATGGGCCGCAGGATGTCATTAAAAGTACAATGTACATATTGTATGGATCAGAATGTCACCCCATAAAGGTGACGGACGAAAGAAGATTACATGCAGCTGAGATGCGAATGTTGAGGTGGATGTGTGGGGTAACAAGAATGGACAGGATTAGGAATGAGTATATTAGAGGAAGTTTGAAAGTGGCGCCAATAACAGACAAGTTAAGAGGCGTCCTGGTATGGACATGTGATGCACAGGGAGAAAGAGGATGTTGTAAGAAAGGTATTGGATATGAATGTGGACGGTTATATGGGAAGGGGAAGACCAAAGAAAAGATGGACGGACTGTGTGAAAGATGATATGCTTAGGAAAGGAGTGATTGCGGAGATGACAACAAATAGAGAGGAATGGACCCCAAATAAAAATGGGAAATGGGCAGGGAGATGATGATGATGTTGCGTGCTCATTTACATAAATTTAAAAACAACATGGGAGCATCATTCGATGGGATTCGATGGGAGCAGGATTCGTATTCGGAAGAGCAAGGAAAAGGTTTTCATCTGGACATTATGAGCTTCGAACAGTGTTATCAAGGCCAATACAATGAAAACTTGATGGGAGAATATATTTCGGATCTATTGAGAGAAAGTAATTATGAATATAAAAGTAAAAGCGTACACTTGTAAATTATTTTACACTTTTTTATAAGTTATTTTGATAGTAAAACTTAATAAAAATAATGAACATATTTATTTGAATGGTTTCATCCTCAATTAAAAATTAAACCACAGATTTTGAAAAAATATTATAACTCAATCGGTCTCCTAAATACAAAAGACATTTTTTTTCGTATCGTATATTTTTTTCCGTCTAATTACGACTTACAATATCGAAATTGTATGCTTTAATGTCTTAGTCAAATTTTGTGCTGACCCGTGTTATTAATTTATTCGTATCATCGCTTATGAAATAGTGAAATATTCAGAGTTAACCTGCGAAATTATAAGTCCTCTAAAACTAATTAATACTTTCCGAAAGTGTATTAATAAAGTAACATTATTTAAGTAAGTTTCATTAAATTAAAGGTAGTTGACTAACACAAAACGCCAATAGAAAGAGCATATTATATAACTCGTTCACATTCTAATGGGTAATTTCGACCATCGATACTTACATATGGTATATATGTATCTGCGCGACAGATAATCGTTTCATTTCCTGCCTACCCCCACAACGGATATTATTGGAAATGCATGCCGTTATCATACTGTGAAGTTTATTACAAAGCTTATTGTTCTATCGTCCATTTATATTTATAGAATTGATTATGAATGTTTATACGCAACACTGACGTGACTAAGTTTCTCACTGGGATAAAGTAAGTTTGGGCTATCTATCCAAATAACAGTGGCCCAGGCCGTGCTTAAATCTGCCTCAAATGGGTAAGCTTTTTTGTACCCTTCGCCAGCGCAATACAGTGACCATAACACACATTACACTGGACCCTCTATAACTGCACACCACACGCTACCTGCTTACTGGTATCTAGTATTATAAGGAACCTTGAGATCCATTTATTACGCTAACGTCTGCGAGAGGGATAACACTGGACAAATTTCTCGGAATTTACGTCACAAATAGCAGTCCAAGTTCGTACCACTTTGGCTTCCTTGGGCTATCAAATACTTTCCCGGCTGGGCGTTATTAGTTAACAGCGTCATGTTCAGAATGGATTCCCCAAGGCGATCTGTTGAAACAAATAATAAAGCGGTTAAGCTTGGTGTAAGACAGATATTGAGTTATCTTAAAAACTTAAGTGGAAATTTTATTGGTTTATGTAATATTGTTATGGAATTTCAGATATGTATTTTATTAACTGTGTGTTTCACAAATGAATATATAAAAAAAAAACTAACAAACGAAGCAAACTTCAGGTCTAATGAAATTTAATACGATACTTGTGTCTCTTGCATTTATTGACACTTTTTATTGCATGTAATTTACTTTTATAACTCTGGCGCATATTCCTCAGATATGTTTTTTATTATCTCGTACTGCCGCCGCCAGCGTTATACATGCAATCTAGCATTACACTACAAAGAAAAGGCAATATCACTAGAGACACTGCTACTAGTTGAACCATCTTACGTCTTGCCATATTGCGTTTGGTTTGTGTTATTAGGCTTAAAACCTGTGTTCTTGTTATCGTTCGTCAAGACTGCAGTACCAATTACTACTCTAAGCCTGCTCTCATGCGTCTAGCGACAACGTATTCTGAGCGCAGCCGATCGTGTGCTCTTGATGCTAAAATGGCCTGAGGTAAAGTGCCTGGTGTATTTTCTTTTGCATCGATAGTTATTGCTAACCGCCGAGGTGACGTGGTACTTGCTTGTATGATCGCCTCTTGAATGGTGATATTAGAATTATATTTTTCATGTGATTAAAAAGTTATAGTTGAACAAAGCTAGTATTTATCTAGTCAGATGAAGTGGCATTCCAAAACTTTACCGCACCCTAATCAATAAGCGCCATTATTATTTATTTGCGTACCTAACGACAATATTTTGTGAAAGGTCGCACGACTGGGTTTCATTTCCTTCGGTCGCGGAGGCGTCGGCCGCGCCTCGCATTATCGATACAGATAAATATTTTCTTTCCCCGGCCACTCTATAAATAACCGCGTAATGGATTCCCATTCCGAATCGACTTAGGGTGATACATCTTAGACATGATCAATTTAGGAACAGACATGTTTTAATGTGATTTGTTCCACTATATTTTACTTGTGTGTAGTTATGTTTTAATTTAGTTTACATAAAAAGTGAGCAGTTTAAAGTTCATGTTATTGCAATTTGACTAAGAATTGTTGATTTGACATACATACATATATATGCTCACGCCTGTTTTCCCCGAAGGGTTAGGCAGAGGTGAAGTAGCGAACTACACCACCCACATTTCGCCGAGCTTAGTTCCGTCCCAGATGTGACAGGGGGCGAGCCTGTCGCCATATCGGGCACAAATTCCAAACTCCGGGATGATACTGAGTAGAAAAAACCCAATATCACTTGACCCGACCCGGGGATCGAACCCGAGACCTTAGAACGGCAGTCGTATGTAATACAACTGCGCTAGCGAGGTAGTTGATTTGACACATGGAAATAAACGGCGTATAATTAATAATAATAAAAAAAATAACAAAGCGAATATACTGAAAACAAATCTATTTCCCTATTTTTTTTTCGTTATTTCATTAGGAAGTATATTTTTTACAAATGACATTTTTACTATCCTGTATTTACGTATTCTTGCAGTATCGAGCCAGCTTTTTTGCCGATTGAAGATCATCTTTTGTCATTGAAATGTGTCCAATTCTATTACAGATATTGTTGAATTAAACCATTTTTTTCTCATGTTTAATCCAATCTAATTTAATACGATGATAGGTAATTAATTAGGTAATTATTAATATCGCCTGGTTAGTCACCACCATCAAGTTTGGAAATCTGTAACCAAGCGCCTATAGTGTGTTCCGTCAAAATCACTGGAGAGTCTAGTAATAGCGTGATTATCATCTTGGCCGCCATATTGACATTTAAAATTAGGTGATACTGTTGTATACGTTGAGCGTATACAGAATAGAATATTATATTTTGAGCAAAGATATTTCTCACAAATTCAAATATCTGCCAGTAAAACTATGAATTGACTCGGATTTTATTCAAATTTTTATGTTTTTTTTTTTACGCGTACCATAATTATTTTCGAACGAAATAAAGTAGCCCAAGTTACGCGGAGTAACTTCATATATCTAATAACAAAAAAAGTCCCGGCCTAATTCGTCAAGCCGTTCAGAACTTTTTACACGATATTAGGACGTTACAAACATACAAAAAATTTAAAAATCGCATTATTGATAAAGGTATATACGATGCATTCATATGTATTTAGTAAAATAAAATAGACACTTCAAGTTTATATATTAACGATAACAAAAATGAATTTTCTTTGAACGATTCTACATAGCGCTATGGTTCTGTTGTCTTCCATTATACATGCATATATGCTTTGAAACAGTCTACGCTTCAGTTTTATTTATTACTATAGATATAGATAAGGGTGGATGTTTCTTTGTTTTCACGGCGTATTCCAATTTAACGCAGGTTGCTCGCGAATATTAAAAATTAAACTTAATAAGCAAAGGCAGCGGTCGCTTTGTGATTGCTAAGTGAATTTTTTTACAGACGCTTGATTCATTCGCATTTTAAACGAAAATATAATAATAAACAACGTCAAAAATGTAATAATTAAATTATTGTTTTAAATAAAAAATAAAACAAAGTAAATTAAAAAATAAATTATTATGTTTAATAAAAAAATACTATTTGTAATAAATAACAGAACATACACATCTTAGTACCTAATATAGGTATATGATTTCACTCGTTTTATCTATAGATTATTAACTTCGTTATAAGAGTTTTATTTTAAAATATTTTATGTAACTTCCACACATAAGGAAGTTAATGAAGTCAAACATTAGATGAGTTACATTATTTTTTTAATATGATACAAAAGTAAAATCCTTGAATATTAAAATAAATTAGTTACGTTTTTCCCTACGTTTTTGGTTTTCGATAATAAGCCATTTGATTTTTTATAACTTAACAAATGATGTTTCCTTTTGATACACGTTTAATTATAATTCCGTAACTAGCTCTAAATATGATGTCCGAATTAAACTCGGCCCGGCTTCCATTCGAAATGGTTTTAATAATGACAACGGATTCAAATAATTGATGCGTGCAGTAATCTGTGGACGGCATAAATTGCGTGTAACGTTTCGAACAAAAGTCAAAAATTAGTTTGCATTACAGATTATAATATCATTAATTTATCTTTTATTTCTTTTAAATGAAACTCATTCATGATGTTGATATGTTTTATTAGGGTTTTCTTGTCAATAAGCGAATAATACTTTTTTTACAAATTATTTTAATAATATATTTAAATAGGCAAGGATAAAATAATTTTTCATTTATTTATCAACCGATATCCTTTTTTTTGGGGGCTGTTGACGTTAATTTGTTGAATCTTTATATCTTCTTTAAATTTTTAAATGTGTTTATGGTCTAATTTCTGTCACCCTGGAGGGAAACTCAAAAATAGCACGAAAAAATTGATACTATTTATGTTATGTAGCTATTTTCTTGTTTTGACATTTTATTCATTTTAATTTTATCTGAGAATTTTATCCAATTTTACCACCACTTAAGAGATCTAATTGTAAACGTAATCCAAGTCTGCCCAACCCCTATGCCCGTGGGCCATAATGTGGTCCGCTTACGATTTTTAAATGGCCCGCGAAAGCAAACTATATTCCCACCAAGTTGAGAGCCTTGCGTACTTATTATACGGGAATTCACAGGAGTCATTTTTATAAACAAAAGACGATTTGAATAACTAATCAAAATTTAATATAATTGTCAATTTTATATAAGTAAACTTTGTGAAGTTACGTCGAATGAGTCTAGAAAAGGAGAGACTAACTTACTTGGGATTTAACCGTGAGAGAATCTAATGGGGAAAAATGCTGACTGGGTCTAATATGTTCACGTTACGGAGATTAGAGTGATGTAAGCATTGCGCCTTGAACCTCTGGGGTAAAACAGTGCGCGGTCACTAACAGAAGACACTTATGAAAAAACTCAACCTACGAATAAATCTTAGTTGAGTAAAAAATTAATACCGCACTTGCTGAAAAAATATTTGGGAACTATTGTTACTATCAACACCTAATTTAACTCATGGCATAGACAATATATTATAACAAAAGCTATGTGTGAAATCACATTGATTATAGATATCGGTTACAGTTTTCATTTAAATTTTTATTTAATACTAGCTATGTGCCCGCGGCTGCGCCCGCGTTTCATTTGTTTTTCACTGCGTTTTATTTTTTTATACGGAACCCTATTTTTTTGAGTACTAAGATAAAGTAAACATATTACTCATAACTTCAAGCACTTGCCCGTAAAACTGTGCGTTGAATGTGATTTTATTATTTTTTTATGCGAAACCCTAATTATTTTCGCTAATTACTAGTATCTTAAGTTACTCGAGGTAACTTCAGCTATCTACCAAAAAAGTCTCGTCAAAAACCGCTCAGCCGTTCCGGTGATTACCCGGAACAAACAAACAGACAGACAAAAATTAAACATTTTTTTTTGGTTTAGGTATCGTATATACTATATCGTATATATTCAGTATATTTAGTAAAAAAAAAAATTACATTACAAACAGACCCTTCAATTTTATTTATTAGTATAGATATAGATACATAAACATAAATTTTTGATTCTCTATTTGGCCTAAGGAGAATACAAAAATCTATCTTTTAAAAAAAATCGACATCCCTAGGATATTGAATAATCAGTGACGTCACGAAATAAATCAGCATGGGGGCTAGCGCTGGAATTTATTATTTACATTATTTTTTATACTATTTAACGTTATATTTAAAAAATATATATCTAACAACTTATTATTTTCGAAGGACTTCAAGGATTAAAAAATACCGTATTAAAATTAACAACAGTAGCAGTTAGAGGCTCGCCAAAATTTTTTAAGTCGTCCGTTTGACCCAACTGATAAAAAATGTTGATCAGCCTTGAACTAATCCATCCACGTACCCTCTCCGACAGACACAAAAACGTTATCAAAATCGATCCAGCCATTGAAGAGGAGTTTTGTGACCATCACGCATAAGTATAGAATAATCGTATTCATAATATAATAAATTATTACATGTAGAAAATAATTTGTGTAAATAATAACAAACTCACCTGAAAGTAAACTTTAGTTTTATTAATTTTTATTTTTTATGCGATGTTGCGAAGCGAAATGTCAATACTTTAAAAACTTTTGTTAACGACTGTAGTGGTTAGAATACGTAGGTATTTTAACAACATCACATACAATTACAAAAATATAAATGTAATTCGTTTTATTAAGTCTTTTTTTTTAATGATTGTACTTTATCGGCTTTGTGTTTGAAATGTACTGTCGCTTTGTAGTCTGGCAATGATTTTGTTCAATACTCTCAGTACTTATCTCTGCACAAATTGTATTTATATCATTCATGAGCCCACTATTAGTATTATGACCTCACTGGGAAGATATAAAGATACTAAACCAAATTAAAATTCAATCTATTTTCTCTAAATGGTTTCACTAAAAACGAATCAGTAGTTAAATAAAGAAAATAATTCAAATAAACGCTTGTATAAGATTTTTTTTATATTGTATATAGGCTTAATGTTGTCCAAGATGGCAAACACGCTAAGTCTAGAGGTACTGGCTCAGAAATTGTGCTATCCGAATACATAACTATGTGGTTGCTGATAAATTTATGACAAATGAAACTCAAAACAAATTATCACTATAAAACTAAAATACTTCTTCTTATTTGTTGACGTTACGTTACGTAAAGCTAGACACACACACATTACCTTTTATAGTGGCGTAAGTTACAGTTAATGTCAATCAAAAAAATTATGACATTGTAATAATAATTCTTAAATGACACTGTGATAAAAATATAATATTTTTATAATATCTGGAGTTCCGCAATTCGATGGTTCATTTACAATGAAGACGGAAGACAATTATTATTAAATTCCCTTAACAAACATCGCAACCCTACCTTCTACCCTTACCTATTGGATTTAAACAAAAAACACAAGTTCAAAAGCGTGGATACCAATTAGTAACCGAAACGCAGTGCTCGGGTTCCGTAGAAAACGACCCGTGAAATAAGCGAAAAACATCTAAGCACGACTCTGGTTTAGGGTTCCTTAGCTGTGTAATTGCAGCGCCTCCGGCTTTCGGTCATAGAGTAAACAATCATTATTGAATGCAGACGGTACACTTAAAACAGAAAATGTTTGAATGTTACATACATGAAATTAAATGTAGGAATACTTACAATAAATATATCAAATTTTTATATCAAAACAATAATCCATATCAACATGTTAATCGAAAGACGTCCATTGCTGGATATAAGTCTCCCCCAAAGACCTCCACAACGACTGGTCTTGCACCACACGAATCCAGTGGATTCCCTCGACCTTGACCATGTCGTCCATCCACCTTGCTAGGAGTCTTCACACACTGCATCTTCTGGCACGCCGCAGCCATTCGAGAACCCGTTGGCCCATCGGACATCGATTCTACGAGCAATGCGCTTCTGATCTTCGTGACCATTTTGGATTTAGAGAATGATATACGACACAACTAGTTTACATATAACGCTTATTCAATGACACTATTTCATCGACAATAACATAGACGACATTATAGTTTTTAATATTTATGACAATGCCCGGCCTAATGCCATTTAATCTTGGTAATTCTTTGGGCAATTTTACTTTGGTTCTTCTGCGAATTTCCTAATTTCTGAATCGATGATGCAGTGAAACTCCGAGAGTATACATCTCCATTGCACTTTGGGTAACTTTGAGGTTTCACTTTACATCCATTGTAACCGTCCGCATCTCAGTGCGGTATGACATTATTAGCAACAAACACTAGTAGAAGACTTGTGTCTTCGCAAAGTCTGCGGTATTTGGGACAAGTAGATTCTGTGTAATTTACCGAACGTGGCCAAGCCTAGTTATGATTAATATTACAAATCATTAATAAATCATCAGGGTTATGGTGGAGTAAACCAATTCCCAGTATGCATTTAATGAAGCTTCGTTACGTGTAGAAACAACTCTCAAATATGACCCATGTGTTTTTTATAACAACTTATTACATGTGTAAAACCGTCAATAACGGTAAAGTTTTATATACATCTTTAATGTTATGAGTTGTTAGAATAGATCTAGGTTTAGATCTAGTAAATAATTACGAAGCAATGATGGCGCAGCGGTTAGTGCGGCCGGATTCCGCGTCAATCGACAGGGATTCGATCCCCACCTATCCGACTATAAAATCGGGCTGATCTTTCGGTGAAGGAAAACATCGTGAGGAAACCATAGCATGGTGGTAGGGCGTTTTTTAATGATGACCTTCTAGGTAGCTACCACCCTCAAGTTTGAAAACCTGTCGCCAAATACCAATAGGTGTGTTCCACTTGAGAACCAGTACCTCTAGGCTTAGTGTGCTTACCATCCTGGACCACATCATCACTTAACATCAGGTGAGATTGCGGTCAAAGCACTGAGCCTATACCGTGTAAAAAAATCGGTTTTTATCATTTATATCAAAATTTATACAACTGGTTTATCAATTAGGTACTTAAAAGATTAAATAATATTTACTTCATTGGTAGTTATGTTGATGATTAAGTGTTTTTTTTGTAATTATAGGGTTCGCTTATATAAATTAATTTTACTAGTCAATATTGATATACATAGATTATAAAATTTGATCAAGCAAAAGGTACAATTAAACGGAAGAATAATCACCGTCAATAAATCAAGATAATTGATTTGTAAAGGTAAACGATATTTAACTATTGTACGTTATTTGTTATTAGTTTTATATTAGGTAATAAATGTTCGTTTCCAAATATTACAGTAAAGCGGTTATAGGAAATATGTAAGTAATATCTCTATTTTACTCTTTGGCCTCTAAAAAAACATATCTCGCATATGTATTGAATTTCTTTCAAATATTTGGTAATGTAGCTGTTATTAAAATATATTTCAATAAATTTAAGGAGTCTTGAAGCTACATGGGCTTGATTGCTATAAAAAACAGGAGTTCTGGATACAGGAAAAACAATTGATGAAATCACGCCCACTTGTGTAACTACTACGCTTAAGTAGAAAATCTGCCTCAATACACTAATACATATGTTTTGGCAGGATTGTTTGTGTGACAGTCAGTTTAGTGTGTTATCATATCCAGTCATATTAAGACTTTTTAGGTAACCTTTCTGTCATGAAATTATAAATCTATGTCACTATACTTATATGACTTTGGATAGACAGAAACGTGGATCCATCCATTCAACCGAAAGACGTCCATTGCTGGACAAAGGTCTCCCCAAAAAAGGAAGGGATTCCGATAATCGCTACCCTTGAAAGGCGGGTTGGCGATCGCAGTCAGCTGTTTATATTATACAGAGAATGGTGCTACCTATATCCTGGTTTATCCCTTAGTCGCCTTTTACGACAACCACGGGAAGGTATAGGGTGGTGCTATTCTTCTTAACTGGCGCCACACGAAACGTGGACATCGTCCTTATTTCTGAATCAGTTTAAATAGAGGTTATTAAAGTTAAAGTAATAAGCAAAGACAATGTAACAACTTTTGCAATAACAATGAGAGATTGTACTTTCTTTAATTTCAGATGAAATGTAGACATTTTGCCGTGGCCAAATACAAAAAAAACGATATGCATTTTATTTAAATTAATATCGAATGTTAAGCAGATAGTTTTAAATATTATAGCTCACTTATATAAAATTAAAAACATATTTTAGTGAAGCAGTTGCAGATTTCACCAATATACAAACACAATAATTTACAATATACAAATATAAAACAAAGTCGGGTTAGTCAACTCAAGAACAGATGTAGTGATTTTTATAATCCTTGATTTTCCGGTTTTGTCTCTGATCCGAATATCAGAATAACTATTATAACAATGAAAAATTAAAGAAAATCGTTGAAGAAAATTTAGTTTTGCATGTAGTTTGTAGGAAGGAATGTTTATTTAAATAAATTAATGATATTAGGAGAATGGATTGACTGATTTTGTTGATTTTTTTGTTAATCTTGGATTCGAAAAGTTACCTCGCGCATCGGAAGAAAAAACTAATTTAAATTCAGCTAATGATACAACATTTGCTAATTCTGAGGCGGTATGAAGTTGCCAAGGGTAGAAAGGTTTAAATTTTAGTTGCTCTAAACTGTATATAAAGTTATCTGCATTTAACTGTATTTTAATCATAGACATAACATGTTTTCTCTGTCTATCCTAGATCTATGATTTTAATGGATAGGTGGTATACGTATAGGCAGAACAGACAGTAACGTGATGGGAAGTGGCGCTGGACTAAACTGTAGTGACGTCACTACGATGCACTTCCATTAACCGGAACACGTCTAAAAGCTTTCGTGTGCATTAACCTGACAGATTTACGAGAAGTAAAAAAAAAAACAATAATTTCCTTTTATAGCCTACTAATTGGCGCCCGCCACTTCGTTCACGTAAAATCATTTTATCACAACTGCATTATGAAAAATCGTAATGACATAATATTTATAAAAATTAAATTCTTTCTTGAGTTTCATGTTTTCTAAACTATTCTAGTAATTAAAAAAAATCTTTCATAAAACCTTATTCTAACTATAGTCCGAACGATTATAATAAAAAAAATATCGAAGTCGATTCAGCAATTCTCTAAAGATTCGATTACCAACGAACAGCTTTTAATATTTATGTTATCGGTATATATATTTGAGAATGAATGAGGAGAGCATGAGGATATAATTTGAAAGTGAAAGAATGGAAAAGTAGTGGAACTATAAAGGAAATGTGGATGGAGTGTGTAAGGAATAATATGAAGGGGAAACGAGTAAATAAAGAGATGAAAGCTGATAGGGAGACATCAACAATACGGCTATAAATATGATTTTGTGAGACTACAAGATGGTGGTATTGTGCCTATGTGGTTGGATACAACGTATAATATAGCCGTAGGTTCAAAACCATCATTCCATAATGAGCTTGAGCTTCCGGTGAATCCAGGATGACCTCCGGCAACAACACTTGAGAGCCAATACGGTTAGGTTTAACGTGTTTAACAAATTGGGCCATATCGTCATATAAAAATAAAGATATGTCAAAGCGCTAAGTCTATTTAGTACAAAATAATAACAAAAATATACAAACAAAATAAAGCGAAACTCCCAAAAAATGTTTATGTAACAGTAGATTTTTAATTATGTTATTTTCACATAAAAACAAGTTGTTTTCGAGCGACGGGAGCACTGACGCGAGACTGATATCTGTCCAAACCATCCGCGTATTGATTTAAAACAATATTGAGCTGTACTGAATACACTAAATGGGTTTAATGGAAATTGAAAGTCAATTTTTGCTCTTTAAAATGGATTCAAACATTTATTAAATGATCCTCAGAAAATGTAAAATCCAAAAATATTATATTTAATTTAGGCCTTGAACGTCAAAATACTAACACCGGTTCGGAAACTATACTCGATCTGGTATTTTTTCTGCATGTTTTTTTGGAACTTTACAACTAACAGTTACAAATTTTATTAGTAGGTTCACAGAGAAATCTCTCACTTCCAGACATCACCATCGTTCACATAATGATCCACCCTGTAATAACCCTTACAAATCAAAACCGTCTTGACATGGTGCTTAAACTTGTTGTCCGGTAAATCAGTAATGTGCTCTGGGATTTTAGTGTAAAACCTAACACTATTACCTAGAAAACTCTTATTATTTTTGCTATGTCTGAAGCATGGAACTGTTAATTTATGTTTATTCCTTTTATTAAAATTACACTGATCGTTGCCAATTACAAGTTTATCTATATTTCTTGAAAATGATAATATCAAAGTGGTACACTACTGAATAAATCATTTATTTAATATGTCTATATTAATTAATCAATAGAGTATAATAAAAAAATTAGTTGAACAATTCCATAAAAACATACGAAAATAAAACCGCTTCGTCGTCTCAATTACAGGGTTGTCTTTTGGAGCCAGTGGTAGTATTTTGACGTTCGTAAGTGCCTTATCAAATATTAACCTAAATTGAATAAACTATTTAAAATTTATCTTAATGGGAGACCTATATCCAGCAGTGGACGTCTTTCGGTTGAATGGATGGATGGGTGGATTTTGTAATTTGAATTTTGAATAATAACCCAAATTATATTGTCTTCCTGTTCATAATGAGATTATCGTCCGTTTCATTCGTTTTATTAATGCTAAAGTTAGTAAGTATTAATTTTTTAACAAAACAACATGAAACGAAGATTCTTTGATACCCATATAATAAATTATAGTTTTAAAACAAACAAAAAAATCCCATTTATAGCTACCCGATCGGAAAAGTAGAAAATATTTTTTAAATATGGAGACTTCATTCTATAGATTGAATTTGATTGTAGAGTAATTTTTGTTTCTTTACAGTTTTATTTAGTACTAGCTTTGTGTCCGCGGCTGCGCCCACGTTTATTATATTTTTCAATAACTAAAATATAGTTTTTAATGTTTTATACGGAACCCTATTCATTTTCCAAAATTTTTTTTTGCCCACAAACATCAAAGAAAAATATTGCCCTCAAATTCTAATATCTGCCAGTAAAATTAAACATTGAATCGGATTTTATTCATAACTAGCTGTATTTATACATTCATATCTATTTAGTAAAAAATAATAATTTTGATATTACAAACAGACACTTCAATTTTATTTTTTTGTATAGATTTCATGAGTTTTGATGTTTTTACACGGAACTGTAATTATTTTCGAAAAACCTAATTACTCAAGTTACCCGGAGTAACCTCAGCTATTTAGCATAAGTTTAGTCAAAATCGGTCCAGCCGTTCCTGAGATTACCCGGAACAAGCGGACAGACGAATATTTTAAACATTGTATTTTTGTTATAAATTCATTTAAATAAAAATTTTGACATTACAAACAGATACTTCAATTGTATTTATTAGTATAGATAGATTTTATATATTTAAACCGTTTACATCTATTTGACAGTCACGGTAAGTTTACGATTCAGAATATTTTATGAAGGAATATTTTAAATCGTACGAGTATATTGCCGAAGGGACCAGACAAGCTAATTAACTGAAAACAGATGCGAACTTTGCGTGCGTGTTTCAATAGTTAACGAAATGCATACAACCTTCGTCTAAAATCCTTGTATGTCTTATGTTCATTTATTTATTTACTAGCTATGCCCGCGACTTCGTCAGCGTGGAATAGTGTCTTCGAATAGCATTTTAAATGATTTAGGCTAACTATTTTACAAATAAGACACGTACGTATAAATACTTTATTTAATATCGTTTAATAATCAAATAATGCTAACTTAACACACTAAACTGGTGATCCCGACGTGATCTAAACACGCAACCTTCTACGTAGGCAACGTACGTTTCCATTGATTACATTTAAACGCTACACATGGATGTATGAAGAAAAAAACAGACAGACGACAAAGAAGTAATCATTGAACTAGTGAGTCGGTTCAATAATTTGGTAATTTAATTACAAAGCGACGAATAGATAGGAGCAAGCTGTCCCGCGTCCGTTCATTCAAAACGGAAATGCACTTCCACTGATACTGTATACTGAATGGACGTACAATTAGTTTCAAATGAGAACGTGCATGGACCTGCGCCATATTGTGACGTCATTGCTAATAAAATAACTATATAGGTGTGTATGGTTCTTAATAATTAGGTAAGTAATTCCCATAAAAAAAAGAAAAACTATGCAAATGTTTCTGTTGCTATGCATACGTTTTTATCGAGCTTTCACAGATCTAAGTCATTGACGCGCACGTCGTTATTTGAAATGCATAGTACTATTTTTTTTTTTAAATCCAAATGATAATAATAATAATCCAAATGAATATTACAGTTTTATGTTATTTTTTATGTGAGGTTATTATTTTTTATCTAGTGTACCTAGTAAATTCTGTTTCTCACTGTATAGACTTTGCTTTGACCACAATCTCACCTGATGTTAAGTGACGACATTGTTCAAAACACTAAGCCTGGTACTAGCTAAGGCAACTAAAGGTTCTCAACTGATGCTGCCGGAACACACTTATTGATTTTTGGCGATATGTTTTGAAAGTTGAGGCTGGTAGCTACTAAGGCAGACATTGTAAAAAATGTTTTACCACCGTGCTATAATTTCTTCGCACTGTTCTCCTTCAGGAAAAGCTCATATTCATCTTAGAGTTGGATATATAGGCATGAACCTGTATCCATTGGTGCAAAATCCGACCTCACTACCAACTGCTTCAAAATTACTAATTGTCACAATTCATAATTTAATTCGAAACATCAATTTGCGCATCTTGGCTGCTGAAAAGACTTGTATCTCTTGGCCGGCAAATGAGACTTGCCGAGCATCCCGTGACTACCAGCTTTTCTAAATCAACTGATTAAACTATTAACTGGTTTGGTATTAGTATTTCGACGTAAAATATAGTTTTATTTGAGGGCATCTTACAAATAGTTTTCTAGGAAGAGTCTGAAGTCGTTCGAATTTGTCACTTTTATCAATGAATCATTATTATTTATGACAGACTATTTATGACAAAACGACAGAATACAAGGTCAAATAACATATGATTATAAAAAAAGTATAATAGTAATTCTATTACCAATTAAATTCATACATTAAATAATTTTAGATTGAATAACGTACCCATTTGAACATACAATTTTGCTTTGAATCTCAAATTTTTCAAGATATGGATAAATTTAATTTAATGTTTAAAAAATTTGCTGTTAACAAAATAACTCTCCTCGCGGCCTTCATAAAAAATAGCCACTTCCCTTTTAAAATATGGGCCCGTGATGAGAAAGTATGGCCGTCAGTGCGATGTCGTGACTTTCATACGCGAATCTCTTACAAATTCCCGGGGCGGTGAAGACGGATGTCGGCCACTTGTCGGTCGGCTGAAGACATTTGTCATCCATGAATTTTTTACGCACTATGCGATATTATTTTGTGTGTAACAGAATAATACAGTTGTATTTTGGAGTAATATTATGTAAGTTTAATTTTTTATTACTGTTTCTTTTATGGTCACTTTTAGGATTTCAAAAGTCTTACACCGGATTCCACGAAGTCTTACACCAAAAATGTCTTCCACCGGGTGATCGAATCAACCATAATCGTTATTAGAAATTTAAAACTGTAAAGGATTCTGCCCCACTAGAACGTATAATTCAATGACCGTAACCGTACCCGGCCACATGCAAAAGAATGGTTTGTGTGAGTTACTATGAGACTATGTTACACTAGACCGTTCCGTCACCAAATAGGACCGTAGAGTGCCATAATAAATTTTGAATTCACAAGTGTTCATTAACGTCGTAAAATATCAGATAGTGTAGTATTATTAGTTAAACGTTATATTCATAACTTTACAAAATGATTACAAAGTTAAATAAATACGTCTATATATAAAAACCAAAGGTTACAACTCATTAAATTTATATATCAGTATTAATTCGTATTAATAATATAATTAAAGAACTAACCTCGATACAGAGAAACTATTTACTATGTACCCACCCATACCTAAACTTAATTCGAAACATTGCGCTGTCTTCCTTCACCTCAAAGGACTTCGTCTCGAATACCTAATTTAATTACTAGACTCAAACTTGATTCGTATTAAGTACCTGTTGTTTGATATTCTCAATTCTAAATAGCACGATTGAAATCATTTTGAATTATCATTGAAGTTGCCATTAAATGATTACCTTATATTAATTAATTATTGTATACTTAATAACATTATATTTTTAACCAACTATAAAAAAGTAAGATTTTAAAGCGATGGTGGCGCAGTGGATAGTGCGTCCAGATTCCATGTTAATGGACGCGGGTTCGAGTCCACCTATGGGGCCTATGGCCAAGTCAATCTATTTTATTTATAACATGAAAGATTTTTAATACTGATATGGTCACTATAAGATGTTGTTAGGTTAGCTAATTACGTAATAACTTAAGACAGAAGGTCCCTTAAGTAAGGACTTAATACAGTAACCGACTTGGTATTACATGGATCTCACAACTTTTTGCGGTAGAAGAACTGAGTTGCGAGACATCCCTTTTTTTTACAAGTTTTGTTTTTGATGGATTTATGCATACTTTTTGTTATAAATAGAAGAACTTATGGGTAAACGAAGACGCATTTATGGCTAGTGTATAATGATATTTATTTTTCATTAAACTCTTATAATAATTTTGATATTTGTTAAATTTGTACGAAATTTTTATTTATTTTAATTTTTCATTTTACATAATATCAATGCAAAAATCTACTTGTCATAAGAGATTAGTACTTTCTTCATGACACTATTTTTCGGCACCTTTATTGTTACTAGAGTTCAATGAATAATTCTGAGGAATTTCATTCGATATGTTATCTTTTAATAAATCGATATAAAATCGCTAATAGAATTGTTATTTACATTATCTTGTCCCAATAATATACACATAGTAACAATGCACAAAAAAACTATGGTTTACATAACTACATTCCTTCTAATCTGATCCTACGTAGCAATGACAGTCGTAGTAATAAAAAATAAGGTAACCTTCCGTAAATCTTAGCATACTTACAAATGTAAAAAAAAGGAAAACATCAAGGCTTTGCATAAACGCCCCAAGTTTCAGGCGCTAAATTGAAACAAACACACTTCGATCATAGAGAAGTTTCGGACACATTCCGACGTTACAATCAATTGTTCAGACAAGGTCCAGCTACAGTTTCCAATAGGGATACAATTTGTATCCGACATCCAACTTCGAGACTTGTCCGCCTCGTATGAACTTTCGTGAGTCTAGCGAGTTTCGTCTGTTTCGTAATCTATGTAACGGTGCTGCAGAAGGGATTTAGCAGCGAAATACATTGTCAAAGGGAATGTGTTCCAATAAGTAAGTTCAATAACAACTAGCTGTGTACCCGCGGCTGCGACCGGGTTTTATATATTCTTCACTGCCAAATATTTTTTTGTACTAAATAGATATGAATGTCCACATATACCATAGCTATACCATAAATACATTTTTTTTAAGTTTTGTCTTTCTGCCGGTCTGGTTGTTCCAGGTAATCTCCGGTACGGCTGGACCGATTTTGACTGGACTTTTTTGTTAGATAGCTGAAGTTACTCCGGGTAAGTTAGTTTTACTAGCAGGTGTTTGAGTTTGTGAGTGAAGTGTCTTTACTCTCTGTTGGTAACAAAAATAATTTCAGGAGAAGTATTAGGGTTCGCCATAAAAGAAATTAAAGACAAGTCATTGTGAAAAAAAACTATTTATTGGGCAGTACCATCAAAAAATTATTTTCCAATTATTATTTCAAAACTACATTACGCAGTGAAGAATTTATGACACGCGGGCGGAGTTAGCAAACGATAATGATACAATTAGGTACACTTATATAAACAGTCACCTATCGGTCACTATTATGTCATCGTAATTATTTTTAAGTAGCAGAGTGGTTCTATTCTTTACAATTATTTTATATACTAGCTGTGCTAACCCGCGGCTCCGCCCGCGTTAATCTGTCCATTGAATCGTATTTTGTTCACAATTATTTCTTGAGTTTTAATTTTTTTACAATGATTCCTAAATATTTTCAAAAAATAAAAGTAGTCTAAGTTACGCCATGTAACTTAAGCTGCTAGAAAAGGTATTATTAAAAACGGTGAAGTCGTTCCGGAGATTAGCCAAAACATACAGACAGGCAAATATTAAACAAAATGTGTATTTAGTATAGGTGTCATTCATATGTATTTAGTAAAAAGTTGTTAACTTGATATTATAAACAGACACTTCTATTTAATTTATTAGTGTAGATTGTTAAGGAACTCAGTCAGTTCAGCTATAAACCGTCTTCGGACAGAAATATATTAGTTTAGTTGGTATTATGAAAGGAGGATTTACAATGTAAATAGGTTTATTTCATAAAAACATAAATATCTATGTACACTATTGTACAGAGGAAGATTTAATGAGTCTAAAAACATTATTAGTAGAACAAAATTAATTAGGGAATTATTAATTATAATTCTTAGTTACTATTACATGTAATAGGTTACAGGAAGAACTCTTGTACGCACTTTTTACAACAAAAAAAAAACATAATCTTGAATATAAAAATTTCAACTTAACGAGCGAATCGTTTACGGCACATGACTAATGGCGAGGTCCATGCACAACCATCATTATTTATAATGTAACCATTTTCACTTGACCTCCGTTCCGTTCGGGAAACTTTCGATGTTCCCTCGCACGATAAATAGGAAGAGGTCCGGACTAGCTGGTGAATCTGTGAAGAATTGTGTTGTACATCATCCTGTAAGCAAATTATATGTTTTGCAGAATACAAAAATTGAAATTCTTAATTATGAAAAAAATCTGTTACATTTAATTCTTTAAATTTAGTATCGAAATAGTATTAGAAAACTGTCGTGTGGTACCGGCTAAGAATAGTACCACCCCATGTCATCTCGTGGGTGTCGTAAAAGGCGACTATGGGATATAACGTAGAGGATGGGTAGCAGCATCCTCTGAGTACCAAAAACACCTACTGCGATCGCCAACCCGCTTACCAAGCGTGCCGATTATGGCAATCGCTCCCTGTGTTGGGGGAGATCTATGTCCAATATCGGACGTCTTATGGTTGAATGAATCGATGGATGGAAGTAGTAAAAAATAAAGAAAGTCCTTTATTTAGTCCTGAGTTGTCCCTACAAAAACCTAAGGAAGAGAAGGGTGGGATCTTTTGGCTGGCGGTAGGAAAGATTGGGGGGAAAGAGAGGGCTGATTTGCTTGCTTGATTCTAATCATATATCTACGTCTAACATAGCCCTTCTAATTCTATAGAACCAATTAAGAAGGAATCCATTTAGCATTTGTAAAAGATATTAAAAAAGGAAGCTTCTGTGTTACCACAGAATTTGTGTTTCGCTCAAAATTATAACAGATATACGACATAATACAGGGTCAAAGAATGCAAAGCAATGAGATCAAAATAAATTGCTAACGAACAAATCAAGATCCTGCTAAAAACTCCCCGAAGAAAGTTTACAAGTTATCAGAGGTACGACCGAATGTTATTATGTATACTAAGAAATAAAACCTGTCTGCTTGTAATATCAAAATAGCAATATTATACTTATAAATATGCATGTACATACGATAATTATACCAAAAAATATAATTAAAAAAATTTTTGTTTGTCTGTCTGCCCGTCTGTTTGTTCTGGGTAATCTCCTGAACGGCTGGATCGACTTTGACGGAACTTTCTTTTGGCAGTTAGCTGAAGTTACGCCACGTAACACAGAGTACTTTTGTATTTCGAAAATAATTAGGGTTCCGCTAAAAAAAACTTCTGAAATTTCGAATTTAATCTGACTCAACGCATAGTTTCACTGGCAAGTGTTTGAATTTATGAGAAATAATTTTACTTTATTTTAGTAGGGGAAAAAAAAATAAAGAAAATAATTAGGGTTCCTTTTAAAAAAAATGAAAACGTAGTGAAGAACACATATCAAAGGCAGGTGCAGCCGCGGGCACACAGCTAGTATAATAGTTACAATAGGAATAAATGAAACTGTCTAATAATTGTTAACAAGATCAGTGAAAGTGGCCGTTCTCTGCAATAAGTTAACAAGTAATTAGGAACGATGAGTAAATGGATCCAATGCTATATATTTATATACGCCGTTTACTTTACTGAAATTAAATTCAAAGTAACTCTCTATTATTATACAATTAAATGTAATTCTGAAGAAAATAATGGTTTATCAACTTACGAACATGACACAGGTATTCATTAAGGATAGTATTAATTAACACACAAGCTTATGTGAAATCCGTTTCCCCTTTATCAGATTACTACAGAATGATAATTAAAGGAATTTCTCCAGAACAAGAGTTAACGAAATCTGCCCCGGAGGAACTTATGCAAAACTTTACCGCATTATTCCCGTTCCCGACGATATATTTAGCATCTAAAACAGAGTTGTAACGGAATAAATTGTTGTCGCGGCACGTTCGCTCTCTTCGCACTCAGCTCACGAACTGATTTGAATTTGGAATTTGCTTCCCTTCCCGTGGGTTGGTCATTCGCTGTTTAGATGTATAAAAATATTATCGAAGTTTTATTATGTAGCGTAATATTGTACGTGATATTACCATTTTGACTCAGTGGTTGTGTGATTGGATTTCGCATCGATAGCCGTAGGTTCGAATTCTCTTAATTATTAATGCGCCTAAAGTTTAAAACTTAGCCTATATGGGCTTAGTATGTCCACCATCTTCAATTATATCCTAATTTGACATAAGTGAGATTGTGGTCAGTAGTTTATTACAGTTTAAAAAATTCTGTAGTGAATTATTTAATTCTTTCTCTACTTACTTAATGGGGGTTTTTTAAGGAATAAAGTTACCTTTTTGAGAAAGTTCCTAGATAGTATGCTGTTTAGTGACGTATCATTTCAATACAAAACACCAGTCATAGGTCAAAATACTTATTATATCAACTTATTAGGGTCATGTAAGCGAACTTATATATCATCTATGCCAATAAATAAAATAAAAAGTATCTGTTTCTAATGTCAAAATTATTTTATTTTCTAAATAACCTGTAAATGTATATACGATACCTATACCAAAAATATATTTTTTTAATTTTTTGTCTATCTATGTCTGTTTAATGTATATTTATGTCTGTTTGTAATGGGTAATCTCCAGTACGGCTGGACCGATTTGGACGGTGTTTTTTTTTTGGTGGATAGCTGAAGTTACTCCGGGTAACTTAGCCAACTGAATTAGCGAAAAACATTAGGGTTTCGCGTAAAAAAATAAAACTCATAAAAATTTGAATAAAGCAAATACTATAATTTATGAGAAATATTTTCACCTCATCATACTACTAAAAATTTTTTATGGAAAATAATTAGGGTTCAGTATAAAAAATTAAAACACTGTGAAGAATATATGAAACGCGGGCGCAACCGCGGGCAGACAGCTAGTAGTTAAATAAAAGGCTTGATGATATATTCGAATTTTAATTTGAATCTCCGAGCACATAACTCATACACACTAAGAAATTAAATCAAAATGGTCTTTATTCGTTTGTTTACTACAGACCGATGTTAAGCGGCTTTGTCACTCGAATGCAAATCTCTACCTAACACTTAGAATTAAAAGAATAAAAACGAAGATGTTCTTTGCATTTCGAATCATTTATCCTATTGTGCACTCTGTTTTGGACGTAATAAGATTTATTTTTCTATCTATATAACATAAGATCAATTGTTTAATGAAGTCATGGGCAATGGAGTTGTCGGTTTTACTTCTTTCCTTTTTTTTTTTTTGTTTCGAAACATTGTTTGATTCAGGGATTTCCGATCAAGTTATATCCGCACGGAATACATTTGGTATTCAGATTTTCCGTTTGTTTACACAGATTTCCGGGAATATTTAAATTAGTAGAGCTATTTTCGTATTGTTTCTGAATATAGTAAGCTCGGAAGCAAGCGGACGAGGCAAGTACTTAGATTTACAAAGGTAACAATTTGTACTGTATTTTTTTTTCATGCTAATATTTATAAATATAATGGTGTGTGAGTATTGTTTCTTTGCTACTGTTAGAACTGTAACGCAGAAGTAGTCAATGTATTTGAATGAAATATTAATTATTTAATTATTAGCATGTTAATAAGTTTTCATTGTAATCGAAAAACTGAAGATACGAAAAATAAATTTGTTTCAAATATAATATTTCTGATGTAAAATAATACAGAAAACAAAATACAGTGGAATTAAATATGTCAAATTTCTGCGAAGGGAGTAAAGTAGAGATGTTTTCCAAACTTAACTATCAACTTTGAGCTCCGTACCGTAGTTTTTATTAAGTTACAGTGAGACAAACTAGTGGGAAATATTTTTCAAAGTTTCCGGTCGAAACGACGCGTCGCAACGGGGCGACGCGAAACGACTCGACGCGGCTCAGGTACGACCACGCTACGTAACCTAGGTGACTTATTAAGAATACCTTAAACATTTAAAAATAATATCGAACTTTGTTAACCCTTAAATTGAAGGGGAAGATTCACAAGAACATGATACGGCCTGTCGTCTTGTATAGATTTGAGTGTTGCTCCATAAAGATGACGGACGGAAGAATAATGCATGCAACTGAGATGGATGTGTTCGGTAACAAGAACGGACGGGACTAGGAATGACGGTCGGATTCCGCGTCAACTTTAAAATCACCCTGAAATCATATCATAGTGGTAGGGCATTTTAAAAAATGCTTGCCTGGGTAGCTACCACCCGCAAGTGTGAAAACCTGTCGCCAAATACCAAAAGGTGTATTCCGGCAGCATCACTTGAGAACCAATATCTCTAACCTTACCACCCTGGTCTACATTGTCATGTAACATCAGGTGAGTTTGCTGTCAAGGCACTGAACCTATACAATGAAAAAAAAAAATTTAAAATAATTTAATTTGTTTTGTTCATTAATTTCATTATAAAATACCAAATTTTGAATTTCTTTTCAGATAGAGATATATTGTCGAATAATATATGTCGAATGATTCTTAATAAGAGAACTTTTATCGCCAACGACTCGACGACGCTTTTACCTTAACAAGTTGAATCTAATTCAATTAGTACAGAAAGTTAGACCTAGGATCTCGACAAATTACGTTCTTTTTGTGTGATATTATTGTTTTTATCTCAGTTTTAAATTTATATTGATTTTTGTAATGTCTGTTAATTAATCTAATAAGGTAACGTAAGGTAACCATTTTTGTATATCAAAGTTATTTCCACAAAATCATTTTGAAAGCTGCTTTGGCTTCTTTAGATCGCAGTTATTAACTGCTTTATATTTTATTTGTAGATATATTAGTAGTTTACATTCTGCATTGATTTTTTATGACTTTAATCCATTTTAAAGCATATTTGGATGGTTTTAAGACTATGTTACTATAATTTAATTAACGGGTTTCGTACCCGTACCCGTAATCAATAAAATATTTTTAAACTGCACAGGATCTGCACTTTAATATGATGTTAAATGACAACGTTTCTGAGGACTCGGGTTCGATCCCCGGGTCGGGTCAAGTCGTATTGGGGTTTTCTACTCAATATCATCCCGGAGTTTGGAATTTATGCCCGATATGGCGACAGGCTCGTCCCCTGTCATATCTGGGACGGATCTAAGCTCGGCGAAATGTGGGTGGTGTAGTTCGCTATTTCAGCTCTGCCTAATCCTTCGGGGATAACAGGCGTGCGCTTATGTTATGTTATGTAAATGACAGCGTCGCTTGAGGTAGCAAATACTCCAAGTAAAGAATAACTGATTCTCAAGAGATGCTTTCGGAAGAAAACTTATTATTGCATGGCTACAGATTTCCAATCTTGTGAATGCTAGTTTTTTTTGGTAAATAGTTTAAGTTACTCCGCGTAACTTACTACTTTCGATTTTCGAAAATAGTTAGGATTCCGCGTAAAAAAATGAAAACTCATGAAATTGTGAATAAAATCCGATGCATAGCAAATCAATGAACAGTTTTACGGGTAAACGCTTGAATTTATAGGAATATTTTTACTTTATTTTAAGACTAAAAAAATTTGGATAATAAATAGGGTTCCATATAAAAAAATTAAAGCGCAATGAAGAATATATAAAATGCGAGCGCAGCGGTCGCCACACGGCTAGTTATTAATATATGTGAAATAATCCAGTAAATTCCAATTGACATTTTAAGCACAGTAAATTAAACGTAAAACCCTATAAATCGTTTTTGAAATCGAACATTAAAACCCTAACGAGAGTTTAGAGCTCGAGAGAGTATTAACCCGCCATTTTTATCTCTTTCCGCAGCAATCGACGGTTGCTTAGCGAGTAATAGGGTCGTCAACAATAAATAAAAATGTTTTAAAAACAGTAACAATTTATATAGAACACAGTGAAGATTAGTATATTGATAAAGTACTAGTTTTAAAATAAAGAATTTTGTTTTAGAGCTTTGAATAGCTAATAAAAATACTAATGAGTATGCCCGAATTTCAGTTAGTTGAAATTTCGAATTTTGACACTTTTGACACTAAATGTAGAATTATCATTGCAAATGGATTATCGTCCGTAAAATTTTTTTTTACTTGGAATAGGCTCAGTGCTTTGACTACAATCTCACCTGATGTTAAGTGACGATGTGGTTCAAGATGGTAAACACACTAAGCCTAGAGGTACTGGTTCTCAGGTCATGCTGCCGGAACATATCTATTGGTATTTGTGACAGGTTTTCAAACTTGAGGATGGTAGCTACTCAGACCGGCATCATTAGAAAATGTCCTACCACCACACTATGGTTTCCTCGCTATGTTTTCCTTCACCAAAAGCTCAGGCCAATTTTAGAATCGGATAGGTGGGGATCGAAACCGCGTCGATTGACGCGGATTCCGGCCGCACTACCCGCTGCGCCATAATCACTCTAATAATATAAGTGTTATAAATCAAATGGTTATTGTAGATCCATATGATACATTAATTTGTAAGCTAAACGAATTTACCTTCTTTTAATGTGTCGATTACCCATAAAATGAGACAATAGGAAAACAATGGAAAGCTGGCGTAAACGCCAGGTTAGTGCTCAAGGGGTTAATAATCGTTTATAATTACTACTCATTAGATCTAATTAAAACAGTACAAAATTTCAAAAGAAATAAATTAATGTGCTAATTTGTTTTCCATGTGTGTGTCTAGACGCGATAATTCCTTCAAACCGGTTCCAAGTAGACTCTTCCTACAGTCCCTATTTTCTGTCCTTTTTCCTCATTAATACAAATTTATGTAGATATTAACTTTCAAATATGTATTACCCTAAATATAATTGTATTATGTTTGTAAGTACGGATTCGAAAGTGTAATCATCGGGGTAACCACTATCTTAGAGGGAGAGATTGGTTTACGCTTTGATGTGTAATGCATATTTTGCTGCACGAAATTTTTTTACAATATAGAAATGTTCTAACACTTAAAGAATAGTAAGTATTATAACATAATGTAATTAATGTTATACAGTTATGCAAAATATGTTTTAATCATAATAATAACTAAAAAACTAACATAATTAGTCCTCGTCAAGTCTTTCAATTGCATTGATCTAAATAGCCTTCTACTATCATTTTGAATAACTTTCACTAAATCTTAGTAATTTTATGCTATAGACACTCAAATAGATTTAACAGACAACTTATTTGATACACTCGAAAAAATAAACATTCATAGCGAAACGTTATTAATTGTAAATATAATTTTGGATATTGCCATTATCCAATTTTATTTTAATTTCACCATTGTAATACATTTTTACCTTTAAACTATAATGTATTCAGAATTGCGAATAAAACGTTCGTTTAAAAAACAGCACCTTGATAAAGCACCGCGTTGGGCGCCAAAACTTGTCAGCACAAATTGACAGCATCTAGGACCGTATAGAGAGTATAGAGTTGTGTAGCGAGGCGGCATTCCGTGACTAAACTCTGAGATGAGCGAACGTGTCGCGTTTACAATAATGAAATGTACTAGATTCGGTGTACAAAATTCTTCACATGTCGTAAGGAATGTTACTTGAAAATGGAAGTAAAATGGGCTTTTTCTAGATTTCTACAAGGACCAGAATATGAAATTAGGCTAAATCTAAATTACTCTCTTTCAAATGTGATGTATTAAGATGAAATTTAAATGATTATTTTAATATTTTAAATCTTCCTCGTTTAACTTTGTAGGTAATAAGTTTTGTAATTAAGTCCAAAAGCACATTATCAATTTATCGGGGAATGATTTCGAGTACTATTTCAAGCAAGTTTTAATTCTCAAAGAATGAATCATTACTAGAACGACGGTGTTGTTTGTAAAGAGTGTTTCTTCTATGTGCAACTGCTTGGTACCAAAACTTTGTTATTATGAGTTTTATAAAAAAAAACATGCGTATATATATATATGTATATATATATATAAACAGATTGACTTTCTCACAAGCTCTTCTCGACTGGGTTGCTTCCGTATCGGTAGTAGTATTGGAGTCTATGCGACTTCTAGGATCTGGAATTTTAAATATTTACTTGATAACAGAAGGCGAGTTATTTTAAAAATATTTTAAAATGCGTGCGGGATAAGCTTATACAAAAACATATAATATATTACAGATAAAATAATACACTCTACTTACAATATATTAAAAGATATTTACAAGGTTAGAACTCTGTTTTTAAGCCGAAATGGAAGCCTTCGAATATCAGATACATCACTGAGTTTGTACACAAAAGATTATATATATATTTTGTATTGTATATAACCAATGTATTATCGTTGAAGATGCAAAAAATCTCAGATCTTATTCTTGAGATTTTCCTGGTGCGCATGCTCGGCTGATAAGCCACGCCTTGCCCGACAGAGATGACTGATGATTTCAACGTCCATCCTGAAAATAAATCAGATATCAAAGGATTGATTTCAGATAAAGAGGACAGTAATCGAAATAAAAGGTTTTGTATTTGTGATCATATTAAAATCTTTTATAAGATAAAAAAAACGAATAAAACATTGTTGAATGTTTACAGCAGATTACTGTAATAACTATTGAAGTAAAAGACAAATAAGAGCTATAAAAAATTTGCAATTTCTTTTGGTTTTTGAATGAATTCTGATTGTTAAAAAAACATATACATTTTTATACATCTTTTTGGATACTGGCTGTTTGCCTATAATCATAGGGTCAGGGCTTTAACCATAATCTCAACTGATATTAAGTGACGATCTGGTTAACGATGGTAATCATACGTAAGCTTGAGGTACTGGCTCTCGAATGATGGTGCCGGAACACACCTATTGGGCTGGACGGCTGTTTTTCATACTTGAGAGTGGTAGCTAACCCTGGCGCATTATTAGGAAATACCCTTCCACCATGCGTTATGGTTTCTTCACAATGTTTCACTTTATTGAAAGCTTACGCTCATTACAGAATTAGATGGATGAGTTTGAACATACGTCCACTGAGGCAGAATCTGACTACATTATTAACTGAACCATAGTGGTATTACTAAATATGTTTTTATATATTTCTCTCTTACACACCCATTTCATTAAAAACATTGAAGCAACGTAAACTCTAAACCTATCCCACTCTAAAATTAGCTTGAGCTTTCGGTGAAAGAAAATATAGTGACGAATCCATAGTATGGTGGTAGGGCATTTTCGAATAAAATACGCCTGGGTAGCTACAACCATCAAGTTTGAAAACCTGTCCTTAAATACCAATAAGTATATTCTGGCAGCTTCACTTGAGAACCAGTATCTCTGGGCTTAGTGTGTTTACCATCATATGCCACATCGTCACTTAATATCAGTTGAGATTGTGGTTAAAGCGCTGAGCCCGTACTGTGTAAAAAAAGCAATTGTATCCTACAAAGTTCCATGATTGAAACCAAGTTTGGGATGCTCTGTTTCGCCTCAAAAGGTGTTCAGCGACTTCATTAGCAAAATTTGATTGAACCAGTTAGAACTATGGTCCTTTGTTAGTTTATAAACTATATTACCCTGCAGTCACCAAATCATATCAGATGAAAAACATGGTGCGGCGATTTCTTATAACTATAGTGACCACAAATCCAGTGAAGAACAAGTATCATCTTTTCCTGTATGCCGATTGATTTCTTATATTGCGATGTTTTACCGACTGCATTTTGGTTAATGTTAGAATAACTAAGTACACCATATAATTTCATGTCATGACAATCAGGCATGAAAATTTCATTTAACGTTCGCGTAGCGTCATCTCGATCATCTTTATCTTCTATCACGTTTGATAAAAATGCATAAAGTTATATATAAATAGGAAAAGATAAAACCTTTTTTACTCTGTTTGTCAATCGATTTTCTTTTGTTTTTTATGTTTTAGAAGCTATAGACATCTTTCGAAATTATCTGTAAAAAAATTATTTGGTAACAGTGAGTTACATCTCCTCAAATTATCATCAATAATAATTTCGTCTAGTGCGTAAAAAAAGTGCTTATTTTGATTTTTTATAAAGAATGCCCTATAACTTGAAATACCATTACGATGTGCTGCGTTTATTGTGTATGGACAAATATAAAGTGTAATATTAATGCTCCGTGGTCAGCTTTAGATTTAAATTATCTCATAATATCTTTGATAGCAATAAACAAGTTACAAAGCTTAGTTTACTATTCTTTCAATTACTTTAAATAAAGGGTTTACTAAATAATTTTATATTCCATTGTCGAGTATATTAATTACCGTTTCGTTTGTGTGATAAATTCAGTATAATTAATTTAGCAAATTAACTTTACCGCACTAAGCCCGTTTTCATTACCTTCTCAATAAACGAGCGAGCGCATTTCAAAGCGACGCGATGCACCGAGTTATCTACTCAGTGTTAATTAATTTCACCTTCGTCTGATGCAACCCGAAACGTCCCTAGGCGTTTTCACGCTACGAGTTCAGATTTTTCTACGAAAACTTCAATTCATTACTGGCAAAGTTGGCGTTTTAATTAAAGATATTCCGTCGAAACCCGCCCATGGAGCCTTAACTCACTGAGACGTGGTTGGTTTATTTTTTTTTTTGCGACACACTCATTCCCGCCTCTGTGACCCTCCCAAACAAACAGCGGAGTACTTTGAAAACATTTTTTTGTATGTTCAAAGTTAGCTTGTGTACCGTTACATTTAAGGGTTGTATTTCAGTGGAATTCAGAGGGATTTATACCTTTTTGGAACGACACAAAGAGTTTCAGTTCATTTCATGAAAGCATAGACAACGAGGCTTTAGATTCAGTTGACCGCGAGCTTTCGCGTTAGATGTCGTCTTTGGGGTTAGATCGCTGTCGCTCGTGAAAATCTCGGAAAAGTTTACGATACGATATAGAGTCGTCTGTGTTTAAACTCAGTGTGTGTATAAGTGGGAAGGTGCAGAGCTGTAAAAGTTTCCGATCGGGGTAAGTTAATGAAATTATTATTAGTTTAAAAACATATGCAAAAAATACTTACAGGGGTTTTGAATTCAATCAATTTAAACTTTAGGTGCTTTATAGTTGTATAAAATGAGAAGAATAAAATAATAGTCATATAATTCTTGTTAAACTGAAGATAATAATTTAGTAATTAATAATTTAAATATATTCGTAAAAAATAAAAACAAAATAACACAGGATATTTTATTATATTAAAAATTACGATAGGAGTAATTATAATTAATTGAGATTTAAAATAAAATTCAAACATTTGTCTTTGTAATAACAAAAAAAATACTGTGAATATTTACGGATACGAACTTACTATAATAATTGATTATCTTAAAGTAAACCATAACCTTTATAATGTTAATAATAGTTTTAATTACGGAAATTACCGATTTAATTTCTTATGGAGCTTTTTAATTTTTTAACAGCGTTTGAAATTAATTCATACTAAGGTTTTAAAGTAATCTGAAGAAAAAGAATCAAGGTGTTTTTGTGTGTAATTCTAATTTGTATAAAATTTGCAATTAGAATTGAGGAAACATAGAAAAAAATTGGTTTTTGTCTATTATGGATAAACTCTAAAACGACTTAGCCGATTTAACAAAAATTAGTAACCTATTTTATCATCAAGCTAAATTTTATTTTAAATTAGATATTTATATATTCACGTATGAAGCACGGGCAGGTCACTAGTGTGTACATAAAGATATCGTGTTAATTTATAATTCAAATTTAGTAATCTTTCCGTACGAATATAAAATAACGGGATCATAAATTATAATGTATAATATTCCTAACTCTTCCACATTTACTAACAGACATAATTATCTCTTATAATAAATGCATTCCAAAACGTTACTTTATTAAAAGGAAAAAGGAAAGGTATTTATTTTTTAATTGAATTTACAATTATTAATTTTTTTAAACTACTTTTTCACACTAAAAAGAAACCACAAATAATTTTAAAAAAATTACAAATTCTATAAAATACCGGTTTTATTTTACAAATTGCATCAAAAGCAAGCCTACAAAATCAGTTTCCCTAACGTTAACTATTAAAAAGATTTTTAACTAAATAAGTCCTTTCATAATTTTGGACATAATATCAACTTCAACAAACCGGGATACTTTGCGAGATTTAGAATTTAAACTTTACTTTAATATTTAATAACATACACGTTCTGAATGCATTTGATCATTTATAAAATGAACTAAACTTAGGAAAAATTGACCAGTTTGATTATTAGTTTAGTTTATCATTTTTTTTATTAATTGACCATACGCTGTCGTTCAGAAGGGTCTTGACAACTTTATCGGACTTTGAGACGAGCAGTCAACGCCTTAAGCCTAAAAATGGTTAACAGCGTAAGGGCACCGAAATGATACGAACATCGGTAAGAGCTAACTACCCGTGTTAAAAATTTCGCTGAATTTGCTCCGCGCTAATCTAACGGTAAGTCAAGTAAAATAATCTCTTACAGAAAAAAGGTCCATTACAGGGAATACCAAATTAATTAAGCATAATTTTCCAAAGTTGTGGGTTTTCACTTCTGTCGTCAGTCCCCGTGTTTTTTATACAATTAGTACCTAACTAAAAAGTGGTGTTAACGTTTGGACAGGTAAACAATATAATCCTTCGAATGAATCAACGATCCGAACATAATTATGCGGTAAATAATACAAGCGACCCTCTTGACATCCACCCGTTCATCAGTTAAGATTTGCATAATTTAAAACAGATTCGCACCTGCTTCCGGATAGGAAGAAAGTCAAGCCCCAGAAGTTCAGTAAGTTTCATCGCTTCTTGTGCTAATTCTATAATTTATTTACTCATCGTTGTTTTGAAGATCGTTTATAAAGTTTCGATGTCAAAATTTAAAAAAGAAAACAGATAATTCTGGAAATAATTAAATTGAATACATATTATTTATGGAGATAGGCATCATTATTATCGTCCTGCTCTTTTACCATTCATTTCTATCAGCCACCATATATTCATTCAACCCTTTTGGCTTCATTAATACCTTCCCTAACACACTCCATTAATCTTTTCTTTGGGCGTCCTCTTTATCCATCCCTCAAATTTCAACTTTTTGGAAGTTAGGCGGAGACTACATATATCCATTTGCTACGATCTTTCATTACAGTAAATAATATACTATGAAATAATATATTTTAATCATAGTAAATTAATTCGACAAAAATAATCACCGTTATTTAGGTGCTCATTCGGTATTTTACTTAACGCTCTCAAAAAATTTAAGAGGTTTATAATACTGTACATAATAGTAAAGAATTAAAATAACTCTCTTAAAAAATTACCATAAATTAAATATTTTCTATGTTATTAAAAACCAATAACTATTTAAATAAAAAAAGATAAAATTGTTGATTTTGTCATTATAACATCAGCCCTTTAGACAAAGCAATTTGACTTATATATATAGTATAAAGAGATACCACGCAATAAATAATAATACAGAAAATATCAAGCACAGTTCAGGATTATTTAAGAAAACAGTAGTACTTTTAAAGGTCAGAGGAACCGAATTGCGGAGACAACTAGTTTTACATAAGAAACCCTTTCTATGAAGAATATTAAACGAAGTGTATTAAGAATGGAAAAGACTATATACCAAAGGAATCAGAATCCTCTTGAACCGTAAACATATTATAAATTCGCATAAAGATAAATCCTCAACAATCCACTTTAAACTCGATTAGCATATTTTCAAACGGATTGTTAAAACTCCAGTATCGGATCAAAATCGAGAAGTTAAAAGTTACAGTTAGAAGTTGATAATCTCAAGCTTGTGGCTTTATATTATTTTTCTAACAGCATCTTGATTCTAAATAGAAGACAAAAATCAAGCAAACTCGACAAACGTAAATGTTTATTCCTTTACATTTTGTTTTTCTAAATTATAGTAGTAAAAAAATCGGCCGATGAGGCAGGCTAAGAATTTGTCTATACTGTAAGTTCAAAATTGTATCAACACCCTAGCGAGACGATGGCAATCTCTCCAGAATATTCCATGGATTATCGTGGCACCTCATAATAAACGCTTCGTGCCCATTACTTTCAATTCACTTCACTTGTGTATAATAAAAAAAAGACTATTATACTACGCAAAACGACACTAAAATTACGCAATAGAGGGTCCTATAACATAACAGCTACTGCTACACTGGAGAACGTGATTGAAAACGATCATTATATACCTTTGTTTTACCGTGATTTAGATTTAACCAGGTACAATTATAATGAACAATATAATAATAACGTACAATTATAAAAACTTTTTGTAAAATCATGTATTAAATTCAGGCCAACCTCCTTTGTAACTCAGACGTAGGAAATATTAGCTTCAGAAGCTATTTTCTAAAATTATAATTTATCATCACGGACACGCTAGTTATTTAAGTCTGTGTTTTGTAATCGTGTGTTTCGTAAAAGTGGTAGCTCTTTATTTAGTCGAACTTTCTAGGAAGTATTTGTTACATATCACAATTCATGCCCTGTGTATTATTTCCAATGAAGTTATGCACACACAACGACCAAACGATACAAACATTACGTAAAATAATGGGTCAAATAGTTTGTCTGTCGGTCTGTCTGTCTGTTTATTCATTTCTTCGCCAATCGATAAAAAAACTATTGAACCGAATTCTATGAAAATTGGTAACGACATCCAGAGGGAGAACATAGGCTGAAAATTATTTGGATTCCGAGTGGGTAAAACCGCGGTTACAGCTAGTTAAAAATAAAAGAAATCATGTCAAGATTTATTTTTATTCGATTACAAAATGAATATAAAATTACATTGCTGTGTTATTTGGGAAAAAATTACTACAACTTGATTTGAAGCATTATGATGCCAATTTAATATTGCTTATATTACAATATTTTATAGTTTAATATGTTATATTCAGACCAAAATCGCAAATATTGTTTTGTATAAACACATTCATGAAGTTGCGTGCTTGAATAATTGATGCTTCTTTGCCAATTTGTCCCATCTTTTTAAGTACATCATTGAACTCCTTGATTACGACCGGGTCTAAAAGGTGGAATAAAAAAAAAAATTATTAATTGTTAGAAACATGGATAAAAACATATTCGGAGCGTTATAATAATTTAGGAGAGGATTTTGTGTTCCTTCGATGCGTTTCAAATTATAGACTAAACAAAGAAACTTCTAGCAAAGCACATGCATATATGTAGATGTTATGTTACTTCAAGAACAACGCACAATATTTTAGTAACTCTTTGAATTATTTATGATTTTTTTTCTTTCTCCTTTCTTGATTCTCTGCGCTCAATTAGGTACGCATGATCTGGTGTATAAATTGATATAGATGCTAGCTGTGTACCACGGGTGCGCTCGAGTTTATTTATATAATAATATTACATTATTAAATTGGGGGCCGCTAACTCGATTACCAGTGTGATTGATTTCAGCCTGCAAGGTCGAGAAACGATGTTTTGAGTATAAATACCATTAGTGATTTACAAGCACTTATGTTATGAAATGCGTAAAACGAACAAAAACAAAGTTAGCAATAAGGTCATGTATATTGATGACTTTTGACATACATATATTAATATAGTAACGTAGAAATATAGCACGGTGTATCTGGTTGTACAGTTGATATGTTGAATCAACTATTCGTATTTTGACCATAAGCTTATTTTTCCTTATTAAATTTTATGTAAAAAAGACTATTGTCATACCAAAGAAAGTATTTAATATATCCAATGTCTAAAGTACATCAATTACGATTTGAAAAACTGCAAAAGATATTTGTAATTCTTTAAGAATATGCAACGTTTAGGAGTAAACATAAATTTACATACTAGGATTAACACTATTTTAAAATGGATGATTTAACAATCGATTTGTTTTTTCTGTACAAAGCATTATATGGCGTAACCGATTTCTCAGATTTTAAAATAGAAATTTTCACCAATCTTTGGAATACCTATTCCAGATAACCTATAAACTTATTTATAAAGCCAGACAAACGATCTAACGTTTTAGTCACAAATGTTAGGTTAGGTTATCCAAATTATACGTATGTTGAAATTAAAGTTATACGAAAATATACATTTGAGGATTAGTTGCACACCTACAAAAACTAAAAGGCTCTATTTAATGTTATTAAACGACATTATAGATGAACTTCTATTCTATTGGATGTGTTGTTATTTTAATAAGCCGACTTCAAAAAGGAAGAGGTTATCGTTACATCTATATGTTCTTTTTTGTAATTTTTTTTATCGAAGTGAACTTTCGATGTGGTCCTATTTCCACCAGATCAGGATCTGATCAGTGGAACTCAGGGAAATTGAGAAAAATACTCAAATATTATAGACACACGCGTTTCATATATTCGTTTCCAAAGATATGTAGTAGGCTTCACAGCTATACCTAAAAGAGAATACTTCAACTAAAAAAAGTAGAAAAATACCTTGTCAAATTAAAAACAAAACCGACTTTAAAAGAATATACTATAAAAATGCACTAAAAAGTCAATAAATAATTACTTTATTAATCTGGTTCGTTAATTTTGGAGTCGATGCCAGCTAGAGTTTACTAATGTACTCATTTACAAATGGAAATAACTGTCTAAACTTTATCATAATTACACATAAGCTAAATAAAGAAGTAGGGTGATTTTAAAAACAATTAATCAAAATTCAATATAATTAGGGGCGTAAATTTACACCACTTTGTAATTTCAAGCACTATTCATCCATCCATCCATTCAATCGAAATACGTCTACTGCTGAACATAGGATAAAGATCTCCACGACGACCAGTCTTGCCCCACCAGCATCTAGCAGATTCCCGCGACCTTCACCAAGTTTCATATGTTCTTTACCGCGTTTTATTTTCTTTTTACGGAACCCTAATTATTTTCCTTTTTTTTTGGGTACCAAGATAAAGTAAACCATTACTCACAAATTCAAACACTTGCCAGTGAATCTATGCATTGAATCGGATTTTATTTGAAATTTCATGTGTTTTAATTTTGTTTTTCGAAAAACAAAAGTACCTTAAGTTACGCGATGAAACTTCAGCTATCTAACAAAAAAAATCCCGTCAAAATCGGTTTAGCCTTTCCGGAGACCATGTGATGTTTATACTATGAAACAAACCTAGTAAGATTGTTAAGGTCCAATAACGGTTACAATTGAATTATAAATGCAAGAATTATTTCAGCTTACTGATAACATCATATTTTTTTATTATTTAACCAGAGAGCTATTGATGTTGATACATGTAAGGACCTCGGGCATGGTATGTCGAGAGACCGAGGTTATCAGTCGCCTAAGTAGGGATTGAGCATAAGATTTTTTTCACAAAAATCGATTTTTTGAATCGGTTCACATAACATCGAGGTCCAAGAGATCAATCTTTTTTCTGTTTGTTTCATTTGACTTTTTATTCTTGAATAGTATTCTTCCAGTGGTTGAAATTCAAGTATAACCATCATAAAAACTGTTTTCAATTTTTTTTTTTATTACCGGCACTAAATAGCAACTAAACAAAAAAAAAAAAGAAGAATGCCTAACATACTAAGGAAAAATGATACTGAACTGTTTTAGTTCTGCCTATTTATAGATAAAAATCATATCTTAGATCGATCGATGTTTTATGAATCGATTCATCAAACTTAGATAATATTCGATTCAAAAATCGGTCTTATTCGGAAAGGATTCCCATTCCTACTTAGGGGGCTGACAACATCGGCCACCTTGTTATGTCTGCGGTCCGGTCCGTACGTGTGTTAACACCATATTTCATTTCAATAATTATAATTCGATTTAATAACTATTCATGACACATCTTTTTATAATTCCAAGAATTCAACAAAGTGGTCGTCGTCGGTTGCAAGGTCGTAGGATGAACGTCAACTAATGGTTTAGAACTATATGGAACGAAATTATTGACGAGTCGAATAATTTTAGTAATTACAAGGAATATTTCATTAGTAGACTTACCGTTGCTCTGAGCGATACCCGGTCCCAGACAGAAATTAGGATCATTGTCATGAAGATACGCGTAGACATATGCCTCGGATAGTTGTAGGTTCTTGATGTTTGGTATTGTTGCGGTATACGTTACAGAACCTAAAGAATCATTTAAATATTAAATTTTAAAGGATGATCAGTCATAATTTTTTTATAAAACCCATTTTGTTATTTTATTATTATCAAAATTATGTTGTAACTATTTTAATAAGTATGAAAAAATGTCTGATAAGGATGCTATAGGAGATTAAATACTGCAGATTAATAAGAAGATATCCTAGCGGTATTTATTCCATACAAACGTTTCCTCTGTTTCCTCCCTGGATAATAGCATTATGGTAAATATTTTTATACCAAATAATATATATCCCCCACCGCCATGCCCGTACGTTTTTTGTTTTTTTTGCAATAAATTAGTTATTGTAGAAACTAGGAGCCTTTGAAAATGAAAAAAATACTCGATTTTTATCGTCATTTTCAGACGTTCGTCAAAGAAATTTGATGAATGACATTAAAAAAAGCAAAACGTACTGGCATAGCCAAAGTCTTTATTATTCTAAAACTGAAAGAAAATGAAAAAAAAGTCGGTTTTAGTTTTGAAGGAGGAATCAAGGTACTACAAAGTGATGTTTTAATCTATTTTGCAGTTGTCCCTTTCGTGTTTTATAATTCTTTCTTTGGGCTGCAACGCGATGGCATTTGATTTCTGAAATATTATATATTTTCCTACCCCATGTCAGCTTAAATTGATAATATTAATAATAAATAACAGTCTAAAAATTCTTAACGGTTGGTCGTTCGTTGAACTTTGAAATCTGAAATTCGAAATGTAGTGTAAATGATACTGTCTTCTCTATGACAACTAAAGTATCTAATATGAAAAAAAGGTAACATTTTATATAAGTAAACTGGCTTTTGTTAGAATCTCAATTAAACATTATTTACAAATCTATTATTTGTGTGTATCGCTTCTAAATCTGACAAACAACTTCAGTCCTAGACAAAAAATGATTTCAGTTTCTGATTTAATGCTCAAATCCTATAAAAATTGCAAAATATCCTAATTAGAAGTTTTCCAATGAATCTCATTTAAATCATAGGTATTCTTACTGTAGGTTATAAAGAAACCATCCGTTAATCTGATCGGTTCCTTCCCTTTACGGTTGTATATGAAGGTAATTCGAGGTGACGATACGGTCACATTTTTCGCCTCGAAAGCGATCACCAAGTTGTTTGTTTTCTTATTTATACTGAAAACAATAAAACAAAATGAGTTTAAGATAAGAAACAAATTTCATTAGACCAGATATTGGTATATGTTAGCTAGCATAAAATAAAAAATTAAGGACTCATGGGGACTACTGATACAAGACAAAACTCGAAACTTAGAATTGTTCTTTAAATTTCCCAATTTATTATTAACATATCCTAACTTTAGAATTTGTCTGTTTTTTTACATCTATTGGCGCTGTGAGTAAATTATTATTTATATTTTCACATAGTTTATTCATAAACATAACACGATAGGTTGCGTAAGTATAAATTTATTATTTATCTCTTAGCACCAGCACTTATACGCCTTATACTTGACACACTGTAGGATGTTGACGGATAACGTCATAGCATTGGTAACGTGAATATATGAGTTTTCCCCTACCGAGCAAGAATCGCTCAACGTCGCTAAAGATGTTTTTACTTTAAAAAGACAAAGTAATATGTCGTAAAATGCATAGGTTAATATTAATAGGTTAATAATTGATCGCTCAGTGGTCATTCTTTCGGCTTTGGGCTTCTAATCAGGATTCGTGTCAGGCTCTGCCAAAAGTTGCTACCGTTGATTACTGCATCAACAATCCTAACATCCTAACTTAACATCCTAAAGTTGTATATTTAAACATCGCAAATTTGTTCTATATTGAGCTATAAATTAATTACGTTACTCACTAAAACGAAGTTATTTCCCCGTTGAGACCACTGACTTGGACGTCTGCTATCGTGACACTTATGTTTGAAGTGGACGTCAGCAGAATCATTAGTTCGATTCTAAACGGGTCTGGTACTGGACCATACATTGGCGTGCAGTGTCCGTGCGTCGCGAAAAAATTCCGTATGCATTTCGTGTCACTTATATTACATGGATGGACGATGCAGTCATCTTCAAAGTCTAAAAAAGAGCGTATGACAGACTAAAGAGTAGGTACACGTATCAAAAGTGAAACTTTTTTTGCAATCCTTAGTTTAAATCTGTAAGACAAATGACTTAGTGACAGATATCACATACCGAGAGAGAAATAAAAATATGTATGCCCACTTTCTAAAATCCAGTCATTCGCATGTACCATTTTAGTGCCCTTGCTAGTGCTAGCTACTAGTTTTCGGCTGTCTTAAGCGCTCGCCCCAAAGTCTGGTGATTCTGTGATTCTGTCAAGGCCGCTCAGATTAACTGCATTGAGTTAGTTCGAAAAAAAAAACAAAGACTAACAAATTATGTAACTCAAACACACAGCTATTAATGCTTTTCGTCAAATTTTGAAATCACAAGCCACAATGTTTTCTTTCACCGAAAGCTGAGACTTCTTAGTACCTATCAAAGAATATGCAATAAATACCATGATTATTCTGTGATATTCTGTCCGTGCTTTCGATGTCACAGTCATTATTAATGCAAACACAATAACCAATTAATGAAAATAGGAAAACCAAATTCTTCTTCATATTTACAAAAGTAACTTACACACTGGTGATTAAAATTCTAATCGATCATATATATACATATATCCTTAATTATCGCATGATATTCATACACATAGTCAGTCATATTCTAAATAAATAATGACAAAATAACATTATAGATTATTTAATATACATAAAGTTATTAATTGTAAACAAGAAAGTCGTAGTATAAGGGGGCGTGGCCAAGTTCACTACTAATTAATTTTAGCACTCTGTCTGTCTGTCACCTAACTTCAAGTTTTGTTTGTATCGAGAAAACTCTTTACTAAGCGGTACTATCAAACGGTTTTTAATTTTAATGATCTTATATTTAGCTTGCCCTGTTTGTTGGGTCAAATTTAGTAATTAATATTTTACCCCCTTCCTGTTTACTGATTGATCTGAAATGTTGTACATACCTTTAGTGATAATAAATTATTTGTTTTAGTATCCTCGAAAATTCAAGATGTCCACCCTTACAAATGGCGGATTACATATAGTTTTACGAAATCCTTAATATGGATATCAAATAAAAAGGCTACTTGAATAGTAGAATACATAACATTATGATAAAAATGCAAATCCTAGGTGGTTGTCACCACAAACTGACGGATTCATGTGTTTTTAACTTCCTCAATATGGGTATCTCTTTCTTCTGCTTAGTTAATGGCAATCTATGTACACACTTTTGTGCCAATGTCATGTGGATAAGATATTCAATCTTGTATCAGCGCTACCAAGCTCCAGCAAAACGTTGCCCATCCTGCTCTAACTTTCCATGGACCTTTGTCGGCACCTCAGAATATATGCTATGCGTTATCTTCTACAGTAAACTTAACTTAAACACAATAACACACAAGTTAATGAATTACAGAAAACAACTGCTACAAGATAGACTGAGATCACGCTAAAAACTCAACATGGCTATCAAATAAAAGGGTTTCTTTAGTAGAATAAAGTACACTATAAAAATATCAAATCCAAGATGGCGTACGATACAAAATGGCGGATTACAGTGTTCTGACAGTCAATATATTGAAAATGAAATCTAGGTATCTAATCCAAACCGTGTGTGGTACTGGTTAAGAAAAGTACCACCCCTTGGGTGTCTTTAAAGGCGACTAAGAAATAAACCAGGGGATGGGCAGCAGCATTCTCTGAGCACCATAAACACATACTGAGATCGCCATCCCGTAAGCATGGCGATTATGGATAATCCCTCTTATTGGAGGGAAACCTATGTCCAGCAGTGAACTCTTTCGATTGAGTCAATCAAATCAAAACAAAGGACTATGTCAACTTAGACTCTCACACTCTACACTCAAGTCAAGATATCGTAGCGTGTTCAGGACTATGTGACCTTAGGGTAACCATAAATGATTCATCGTTAGCGGTGAACAGCCTAAGTTAATGTAAAAGGTTACACCGCACCAAGTATGTGAGACATTTGGGTGGAAAAACCTTAAAAATAACATTACCTTAAAAAACCATTACCTTATTTTACGAGGGAAATGCGTTTACGCATGCCCCCTGCCAACCCTTATCCGGGAGTGATGACTCCCGGATTAGAGATGCCAGGGAGGTATGTGGGACTCGCTCGGCGTGAAGCGCCAAGAATACCCACTAAAACCCACAGTACAATCCGCCGCTTAGGAGGGGCGACACAGGATTGTCGCGTCGCCTCAGCGGCAAGCCCGGCCAAAAGGCACGGCAGGCTTAATCTGCCATGCTGGGTCATGCCCATCTCTATCTTCCATCCAGGGGAGAGCTCGGTACAAAGCAAACCTTCACCAAACTTCTGATGCTACTCGACCCTCGCAGTACACTCCGCAAGTGTGTTGTTTCCTTCCTACCTATCTTATGCAGATACCATCCGAAACAACCGTGTTCGGTTAATATCTACACAAGACGGAAAGTGAGAGAGCCGCGCCCCTGCTTCATCTATTCTCGAAGGACCGAGTAGAAGGCCTCCAGCTTATTTTAAAATAAACAAAACATGTTTACACACGTGTTAATATATGTTTTTTAACCTTGACTGACACCGACTCCACAAATATACAAATATTAGTATATCTATTCTTAAGTGATGATGTGAACCATTAAGGTAAATACACCAAGCCTATTAGGTCTAAACCTTGGTTTCTGTAAGTGATTCATTTTTTCGATTTTAACTTATTTTAGTTGGAGAAAATTTCGCAGAATTGCTAACACAGGTAGCAACTCAAGCCGAGGTAACTTACATACTTAAGATTAAGATACAAAATTATCAATATTTATCGTAATAACTATCGCAAGATATTCATTTAAATATTCAAGCATTCTAGATAAATACTAAATAATTATATAAATATACATTAAAAACTAATTATAAATAAATTAAACACAAACAAGACAGTCGTTAACTAAGACCAAAATCATTAGAATCTATTCTTCTTGCTTTGTCTGTCTGTCACCTAACTTTAGATTGCGTTTATATCGACAAATCTCCTTATTTTAATTATATATAATACGTTATTTTCATAAACAATCATTTACAACTATTTGCAATGAAAAAAATTTGTAATTTTACTAACATAAATTTAAAGCTAAGGATTGAACGGGTACTGGGTACCGTTTTTGCGGTTTTTCCTATGACGGTGGCCCCTACTCTGGTCAGGATGTTTGGCGGTTCTCCTGAATAGGGCGCACAGAAGCTCCTCTAGTGGATCTTCTAAGTTACCTTCGAGAGTCTATTCTTACTGTAGATCGAATCTGTGACAGATCAATAACATGCATTAAATCTTTCCAAGATATCTAATTTCTTGCAATAACTTACTCAAATCAGTTAAAGTGAAGTATGAACAAAATGAGCTCCACATGGCTAAAGTTGATCCAAAACCTACTTGGAAGTTGATAAAGAAATTTGCGAATGTTGTCAAAAAATCGGTCTCTTCCAATCAGTTTTTGTTTTTTTTCTCAGAATTAATTCTCGTCTATTCATATCGTTAAGAATTATTTATCAACATTGACAAGGTTCCTCCATTCCTCTATTGACACGTTACGTTATGGCATACGTTAAATCACATATTTCCTCTGCTCAATTCCATGCTATTACTTGATACATACTATAACGAAATAGAGTCTTTATAATAGAAAACTTTATAGCTAAAAACTATGCTATCGGTTGGTACGGAATTGACTATCTAAACTATCTTCACATATATATCTATACTATCTAAGCTATAAGTAAACTTATCGTTAAAAATTTCGATTGTAGACTAAAGTCAATAGGTAGTTTTCTAGATTTTTCCAAAGCATTTGATACTATATCTATTCTTGTTTTAGTAAATAAATTGAATCATATTGGTACTACTGGCTTTGCTTTGGAGGTTTTCAAAGATTATCTAAATGAGCATCATCATCAACGTCGTCAAAATTAATGACATCATCAGTGAGAACGCATTGCTCATCTTTGGCGTTCCACAAGGCAGTGTCCTGAGCCCAAATATTTTCTTGTTTATATAAATGACCTAAGTACATTTGAATTATCTCATTATAAAATAATTTCATATGCCGATGACACAGCTGTGATTATTGATGAAAAATCAAGGATAGAATCTAGATCCTACGATGACGCGAAATTGATAAATGTTGTTGATCAGAAGGGCCTTGATAGCTTTACTGAACTTTCGGGGCGAGTTCTTAGGGTGCTTAACCAGAAGATTGGTAGTTAGCGCAAGGACACTAAAGTAGTACTTTTTTAAAGTAAATATTGAAGACAATATTTACTGTTAAATTCCCTTAGGAAAATATTTCTTTTTACAAATTGAAAAGATTGCACGCAGTTTTGTATGTTTTCTTTAAATAAAATGTATTTAACACACTAAGTACTTTACACTAGAATTGAGGCGTACAAAACACATCATAAAATATTTTTTATTACATAAAAAAAATATATATGAGCGTACAAAATAATACTTAATTCTTTTGTCAGAGAGTTTAATTGTCTTCTCTATTTACAACCTTACATTAGCTAGGGTAAATACCATGTAATTTTTAGCACGGGAACTAGCTCAAACCGATGTGTGTACGATTTTGGTGCCCTAGCGCTGCATGAGTGCCTTAAGCGGCTCCTATGAAGCTGTCAAGGCCCTTCTGGTTAACAGTATTTATCAGTTTAAAAAACGGATTGACTAATTTCGGTGGATTTTTTTTGTCATCTCGGATCCAAAAAATATCCTCGTGCAATGTGAAATATTTGAGTTTATTTCAGCTAATACCACAACATTTATTGATTCTAAGGCAGTACTAAGTTCTCCGGGACACCTGGTTATTAATCTAGATAGATATGTAATGCGTATTAAGGATTGAGTATCAGTTGTTAATAATAATGTGCGCAAATCAAGTTTAAATAATTAATTTCATTTAAAGAATTAAAAATAAGAGAAATAATGATAAGATTTATTTTTCATTCGGTTACATCATGAATATAAAATTATATTGCTGTGTTAAATAGAAAAAAAATAATGCTATAACATGGTTTCAAACGTTAAGATGCCATTTTAATAGTCCATTTATATTAAAATATTTTATAGTTTAATCTGTTACATTCAGACCGAAATCACAAATATTGTTTTGTATAAACACGTTCATGAAATTACGTGCTTGAATAACCAATGATTCTTTGGCATTTTCTGGCATTTTTCTAAGTAGATCATTGAATGCTTTGAGTACGACTGGATCTGAAAGATGGAATAAATTATTAATAATGTTAGATGGTGTAGCATACGCACAGCCGAGATAGCAGTGGTGGCTTTCTGGTACTCTGGGGAACCCTGAACGGGCCTTACGAGACTTTTATCAGTTTAGATCCAGCTAATCGCAGCAAAGTACCTTGATCATTCTGGCCGCTGAACTTCCAATATGATGATTTTGATGCAATGAACGTGCGAATGCACGACTATGATGATGATAAATGCACAAGAAACACAAACACACAAAAGATGATGAAGATTAATTAGTTCTGATTATGTTCGGAACGATATTTCGACAGTGACGTGCATGACAACCAAAAAGTTGGCGTCTTGATACTGCGAATTACCCGGGATCTAAACGTCAAAGTCTTAATGCGTTATAAGTTATAATGACGATGCAGATGGATAAAATATATTCGAAGCGTTATAATTTACTAGACAAATTGTATTCCTTCGCTTCGTTTCAAATTATGTACTGAGAAATTTCTACCAAAGCACATAGCTATTAAATGGCTTCAAAATTAAGGAATAATTTTGTTGCTAGCTCATTTCTTCATTATTTAATTAGATGCGCGTGATCTAGTTTGTGCTTTTGTATTTACATTTGTTGTTTTTAACTTTGACGAACGCCCAGGCTCATTGTAGAATAGGAGAGGTGAATTTCTAACTACGTCCATCGACGAAGTATCCGACCACACTACCAGTTATCATCGCTTTATTTTCATTTTGAAAAATTGTAAAAATAGAAAACACCTGCACTAAATGTATTTATACTTTGCTGTATATAATTTATTGGCGTAAATTGGGCGAAAAATGGTTGGAATTACTGAAATAGGCGCTTTGACCTCTATCTTGTTTGATGTTTAATCACGGTGTAGTCCAATGTGATACAGATCCTTCGAATGTGTATGTATATTTTATTAAAGGTCGTTTTACAAAACACGGAATTACAAGCGCACGGAGACGCGGGCACAGCTATTACATAAATAAATAGAATCTATTTATTTATAACTATAGAACATTATCTAATGCTTACGCATCTTAAAGTAAACAATATCAACAATCTTTGAATGTAAAACAATACTTTTTAATTATCATGGTAATCTTACGAGATACGGAAATGTGATCTTTAAAAGAATAATAGAACCATTTATTAATTAGAATCGATGATGGCGCAGTGGATAGTGCGGCTGGATTTCTCGTCAGTGGACACGGGTTCGAGGCCACGTATTCAACTATAAAAATCAGTCTGAGCTTTCGGTGAAGGAAAACGTCGGGAGGAAACGATAGCATGATGGTATGGGGGGCGTTTTCTAATAATGCCCGACCGGGTAGCTACCAGCCTTAAGTTTGAAAACCTGTCGCCAAATACCAATAGGTGTGTTCCGGCAGCATCACTTGAAGACCAATACCTCTAAGTTCACCATTCTTAACCACATCGTCACTTAACATCAGGTGAGATTGTGGTCAAAGCACTGAACCTATACCGTGTAAATAAAATACTTATGTACGAACGTAAGAAGTTATACTTCTTTGACGTAATAATAGAGAAACTAAAACGTTGACAGGTAACTTCAGGGTGTCGTTTTTTCGTGACGGTGTCCGCGCGCGCACCGTAAAAATTTACTAGCATAATTTTTCCCTAACGCGTCAAAAGAAATATAACTTCAAAAAATAGTATTTATCCAGATTTTTTCTTTAAACTGGATACCATGTGATGTGTGTGCTAATGAATCAACACTGACAAGGTTGCTAAGGTTTTTTCAGCCTACTTTACAACATTATTAATTTAAGTCTACGTTATATAAGTGTATCCTTATAATATAAAATATATATATATATATATATATATATATATATATATATATATATAATTATTTTGTATGGGCTTTATCGCTTAGCGACGATGATGCCCCGTAAGTACAACACATAAATTAACACAGTACACTATACAATTCAAAATTCGCACTAACTTTTTGCTAAAGCTAACTTAGCGAATTTGAACTTAGCTCTCTCAGACATAGGACTTGCCAGTATCGAATTACAAATGCCTATTTCCTTGAATCGAGTTACACTCCAACAATTTTCATTCCGCACACATTCCTCCAAAATATGTTGCACATCATCAATGACGTCACATGTCGTGCAATTTGGTGACGTTACATTGCGCATTAAATATAAAAACTTATTTGATGGAATGTGGTCAGAGCGAAGTCGGAGTGCTTACAGCAACTCAGATCTGCTTAAAATGGTTTGGTCCATCCATGGAAAATCAAAGTGTGGTTGTGGCTGTATGATCTTATACCAAATTCCTTTTTCTTGCGATCTCTTATCGAAATACTCCTTCCACATGTATTTACAATAAAATTTTACTCGTTATGCACTGGATTTAATACAAAGTGATCGTACTTAAATGATAAAAAACTATATGCAACCAAATTATTGACAGGTTTAGTATTTACAAGAAATGTGTCATTAGTAGACTTACCGTAACTCTGAGCTACACCTGGTCCTATACCGAAATTAGGATCATTGTCATGAAGATACGCGTAAACATAAGCCTTGGATAGTTGTAGGTTCTTGATGTTTGGTATTATTGCGGTAAACGTTACAGAACCTAAAGAATCATTTAAAAAAAGTTCAGTTATATTGTTAAAGTAAAATTATTATTTAATAATTGTGATGTTACTATTGTAATAAGTATGATAAAATATCTAACAGGGATGCTACAATAGACTCAATTCTGTAGATTATTAAAGTTGCTGTGGGCTAAAAATTTAAAATAATGTATATAGTCTAAAAGATCTAAACCATTGAACCTTGAACGTCTGAAATTCAATGTAAAGGATACTTATTGTCTTCACTATGACAGCCAAAGTATCTTTTAAAACGTTTATAACTCTATAAATAAACTGGCTTTTGATAACCATCAGAGTTAGGTTAAAACGAAAATAGGCCTTCTTTGAGGAGTCATCACCTCAACACTACTGAACATATCGGGATGGGAATTGAGACCATTCGATGCAGAATTTTTCGTAGATGGTTACAAGTTCTTTATTTTTTGGATTCCATCTACCTTTTATCGTTTTTTTTTCAGTTTACTCTTATGTACATTTTTTCCCCTAATAAAAACAAAATAATCATTTTTCTTCATTCAATTGTTTTGTAGGTTAGGGTATAAATAAAATGTTATTTGCACTTTTCACTCACACCTAAAGAATATATGAACCGCGGGCGGAGCCGCGGGCACCAGCTAATACATATAAATATTTGGAGCTCTATAACTATTTAGAAGGACTAGCTGGTCTGTTTTAACGAATCTAAAGATGGTAATTTAACTAATATATGTTAGGTAGTTCGTCTACTTTTTGCGTCTATCGTTTTTAAATTTCACAGACAACTTCAGTGTTATACAAAAATTGATTTCAGTTGTTCTTAGTTTATTGTGAATTCTAATAAAGTTGCAAATGAACCTCAGTTAAGTCATACGTATTTTTTTTCTTACTGTAAGTTATAAAGAAAGCGTCCGTTAATCTGATTGGTTCTTTCCCTTTGCGGTTGTAAATGAAGGTTATTCGAGATGACGATACGTCCATATTTTTCGCCTCGAAAGCGATCACCAAGTTGTTTGTTTTCTTATTTATACTGAAAACAATAAACCAAAATGAGTTTAAGATAAGAAACAAATTTTATTAGACCGGATATTGGTATATGTTAACTACCATAAAAAAAAAAAATTAAGGACTCATGGGACTACCGATAGAAAACAAAACACGAATATATAGAATATAGAATTGTTCCTTAAATTTCCTAATTTATTATTAACATATCCTAACTTTAATATTTGTCTGTTTTTTACATCTATTGGCTCTGCGAAAAATAATTATTTATATTTTCACATAGTTTATTCATAAACATAACATACGATAGTCTGCGTAAGTATAATTTTTTTATTTTATCTCTGAGCGCCAGCACTTAAACGCTATCTGATACTTGAAATACTTTAGCATGTTGAAGGCTGACGTCATTGCAGTAGATAATGACAGTAAGCTATGTAGCTATTCCAATTCTACTATCATTCACGGTATATTACGTTATTCCGTTGAGGAAAACCCGCCAAGGAGAACACACACGGGTTACGCAGTACTCTCTACTCACAGAAAACCTCAACTTGCATTCTCGTCGCTTATTGCCAAGTGCCACGGGTATCAGTTTCGTATTCTTATGGGACCCTCGGCCCCCTACCCAGAAGAACCTCATTATTGATGATCCTAACTCCCAATCTCAACCTCCTTTGTAATTGTTTCATGAGGTATTTTATTCTTCCTTGATGATATCATACGAGGTTATTATTCCTCCAGTTCTGCGCTCACTTTTTCCGGAACCTCGCCCAGTAATTTTCCAGAGACATTTTTCTTTATAGTTTTCTCCAGATTATATTCTTTATTCTTGTAATACATTTTTTACAGGTTTTTTCTTTATAATTTTTTAAAGAGGGGTTATTCCTCCAGACGGCCTGCACGTGAGGACTGCTATGGGATTTTTTTAATACAGGTTGTCTTTTTCTTAGCCTAAGCCCTCAACCCCAAATGGAGTGAACGAACACGCTTCTAGGAGTAAGAAATAATCGATGGTGACAGGATATATAATTTTCATCCTGTCTACTTGACGACAGGATGGGTGCACGTGGAGACCGCCTCTGCTCACTATTGTACGATGAGCATAGAAGGTACTCTGAGAATTACAAGACATCACCCATCTTCATGCCTAAAACGAAGTGATGATGGTGATTGCATTGGGTAGTGCGGCCGAATTCCGTGTCAATCGACGCGGGTTCAATCCCCAACTCTAAAATCGGCCCAAGCTTTCGGTGAAGGAAAACATCGTGATGAAGCCTAACACAGAGGGTAGATAGTGTGCACGTACGCGTCGGCTCCGTATTTATTTTAAAAATAATTATTGTTAGAATAGTTTAAATGGGCATATATATATTAATAATATTAATCCATTACGATCATTAACTAAGTGAAGTTATTATAATTGTTAGGATTGCGAGTTTAAAGTCTTATTAAGTCGTTTAAGTAACCGGCCGACATAAACAGTTTTCAAAGTGATGTAGCGGTTTTTATAGTGTTAACCAGTGTTATAAATGGATTGATTTGGCAAATACATCATAATTAAATATACAAAACAAATGGGGTATGTACAATATCAACGAACGAAATATTGACCTACTAGTATGAATAAGTGTGGTGGATGTGGCAAGTTTGTATCAACGACAGGAGGAGCAGTCTGCGTCAAATGTAAAATTATTTATCACAACAAATGTGTATCGTTTAGTGGAACTTCTATTACATCTAAAACCTGGGTCTGTCCATGTTGTATAGCCAAGATGCCGCGACAAGACAATACAAACGCACCAATTAAAACACCCTCGGAGTATGACTGCTTATCACCTACAGAGATCGACAATTCTATCCAAATAACGCCACATAGCTTGGAATTATTAAATGAAATTAAGCAACTACGAACGGAAATAGGTAGTTTTAGAAGTGAAATGTCCAAATGCCGCGAAGAGTTAAACGATATACGCGCAGACATGCATCTACATAAAACACGAGTCATTGCACTCTCAGAAGAAGTACAAAAACTATCATTTCGAATAGAAGAAGTAGAAAAAGAAGCAGGAAAAAATGATCAGATAACAAAATTAGAATCAACCATAGACCTACTAAAAACAGAAATAAATAGCAAAGATCAGGAATTATTTTCAAATGACATAGAAGTAATGGGTGTCCCAGAAAAAGAAGGAGAAAATGCATATCAAATAATTACGACAATTGCCGCTAAAATAGGAACTAAATTAGAGGATTACGACACAGTGGATATATATCGAACAGGTCCAAGACGGTTGGTGGCTACAGATGCTACGGGAGATTCGCAGCGGCAACGCCCGCGCCCTATCGTAATAAGATGTGCACGGCGCGAGGTGCGTGACCGGCTGTTGCAGGCGCGCGCGCGTACGTCGTACCCTTACTACTGCACAGATGGAGCTACCTGGTGAGCCGCGGCCAATCTATATGAACGAGAGGTTGACATGGGAAAATAAGCGACTGTTTGTAAAAACTAAGTTAGAGGCTCGAAAAGTAAATTGGAAGTATACATGGACGAACAGAGGAAGAATATTAGTGAGAAAGTCTGAGGGTCATACTGTCTATCGTATCACTCGTGAAGATGATATATCCCGGGTTTTTATGGATAATTCACAACCAAATAATAAATTTTAAAATAAATTATGTTTGTATTTGTAAAAGAGATTATGTATTTATTCCAAATGTAAAAGGTTTCATATTTAATTTTAGTTGCTTTTTATATTTTATGCATCTTTACAAATCCTTGCTGGTGCCGATCGAACTGCATGTTGAATAAACTTTTTTCCTACATTATAATGATGAGTATGGCTATGATGAGTTATCTCAAATTTAAATTTAAATGATTCGGCACAGATCATTTAATTTGACACTGGGGTTACTGAACGTAAGGTCTTTAAATACAGGTCGGGACGAATTGATTTGCAGTATGGACAAACATAAACCGGATATTTTGGCACTAAATGAGACTTGGCTAAAACAGGAAGAAGACAGATTCGCTCCGGTTATACCAGGCTATAGTTTAAAACATATTCCACGGCAAAACGGAGCAAGAGGTGGGGGGGCGTGGGGTTCTACATTCGACGTGGCGTGCGAGTCAGGCACCGACAACATCCTAATTCAGTGTTGGAGCAGATGTGGCTGGAATTATCGGTTCCAGGAACTGGACGAATTGCAATCGGTACAGCATATAGACCAGAATCAATAAGTGTAAGCACAGCCATAGAATCTCTTAGTGAATCAGTAAGTGTCTTTCGTTATTGTAAACATTTATTCATATTATCAGACCTGAACGTTGATCTACTGCAGGCAAAAAAAACCATCGAGTGTTGAAATTACAACTTTCTGCACCCATTTTAGTTTAGAACAAATAGTAAAGGAACCGACAAGAATATCCGATAATAGTGATACCCTTCTTGATCTAATTATAACTGATTCAGTATCTATATGTAAAAACATAAGCGTGCATCATAATCCGTCACTGAGTGATCATGCCTTAGTCTTGCTAGAATGTAACATTAAAAAAACAAAAATGCCACCGAGAATCATATACAGACGTAGTTTTGACAAACTTGAGGAAAAAGCCTTTCAAACAGATTTATATAATTTACCCTGGAATGAGGTTATTTTAGAATCAACCGTAGATGAAATGATTTATAAATTTAATAGTCTGATCACATACTTATTTGATATTCACGCGCCACGGAAACGGATACGTATTAATAATAATGTAAGACCTTGGTTAACGGATAATTTGAAATTAATGATGACTCTTAGAGACTCGGCACTTGTACGGGCGCACAAAACACGTTCAGAGGTACATCGTGACTACTATAAAAGTCTAAAAAATTTTGTTAATGGATCGCTTAAAAGAGAAAAAACAGCTTATTTTTCGTTTTATATTAATCGTAACAAGAACAATCCTACAAAAATGTGGAAACATCTTAGACAAACATCAACGTTAGGAAATTCAAACCCCTTACACATCCCAGAACATCTTTCAGATCCAAATAAAATTAATGATTTTTTTCTGGATACTCCAAGCAACAGTCGTAATAGTAAAGACAATCTACATTATAGTGATCACATCACAGTAAATCAGTTTAGCTTAGAACCATGTACTGAGCAGCAAGTTTCAAATATAATTTCTTCTATAAAATCTAATGCCGCGGGTTACGATGAAATAACTATCGATATGATTCGCAGAACGTTACCTGTTACTCTTTCGCTAATCACTGCAATCATAAATAGATCTATAATGACCGCACAGTTCCCAGATGCATTGAAGATTGCTAAAATTAAACCAATTCCCAAAGGTCCAGCAGTCGAGGACTACAAAGATCTTCGACCTATTAGCATATTACCTGTCTTATCCAAACTATTAGAAAGAGTCGTTTGTAGTCAGCTTACACGGTTTATAGAAAATGAAAATATATTACCAGAAGTGCAATCGGGCTTCCGCAGAGATCATGGAACAGCTACAGCGTTAGCACATGTTACTGACGAAATTATTGCGGCGTCGGAGGTAGGCAAGGGCAGCATTTTGGTACTGCTCGATTACTCAAGGGCCTTTGATTGTTTAGACGTACAGCTATTAACCGAAAAAATGACATACTATGGTGTAACGGGGAAAGCCGGCCAGTGGTTTGCATCGTTCTTAACAGACAGGCGGCAATATGTGGAATTACAGAATGAACAAGGGGAAATAACCAAGTCAGAGGTTAGAACACTTGAAAGAGGCACACCACAAGGCTCGATACTTAGTCCCTTATTATTTATTTTATTTACAGCTGACTTGATTAATAACCTTCAATACTGTAAGGTACATCTGTATGCAGATGATACACAGTTATATTATTCATTTAAACCAAAAGATGCGGAAAGTGCCTTGAAAGACATTAATGACGACCTCGTTGCAATCTCACAGTGGTCAGAAAGAAATTTGTTGGTTTTAAATCCCACTAAGACAAAATTTATGGTATTAGGTAGTAAAAAACAGTGTGAACTAATTTTAGAAAGAGACCCGCGAATTATCCTGAACGGTAAAACAATTGAAAGAGTAGATATGGCTCGTAATCTAGGTTTATTAATGGATAGTGAATTGCGTTTCATTGAACATATTAATCTAAAAATAAGAAATGCATTGTTTAGATTAAAAATGTTATACGGAATACAGAGATATCTCTCACAGAGTGTGCGTTTAATATTGGTTGAGTCCCTTGTGCTAAGTCATATCAACTATTGTGATACTGTATATGGCCCAAGACTGTATATCAAAACGAAGCGCGCCATTCAACGAGTCCAGAATGCGTGTGCACGATTCTGTTTCGATATACAGAAGCGGGCCCATGTGACACCGTATCTTAACGAACACGGGATACTAAAAATGGAAGCACGAAGACAAATTCATCTGTCGATGATGGTACGAAAAATTATATTGGGTAAAAGACCACCATATTTATTTAAAAAGTTTACGTGGCTCAAAAGTGTTCATGATAAAGCTACACGTGCTAGGTTTGCAGATAATGCATCGATTCCGAAACATACTAAAACGGCATTTAGAGGTTGCTTCAAATTCGCTGCGACAAAGATTTGGAACGACCTTCCTCCACCATTGCGGAGCATCAGTATATCCCAATCGACATTTAAATTACACATCCAGAGAGCATATTTTAAAAAACAAACAGAAATGACCGAACTTTGAAGTCCTTCTTAATCACATGCAGTTTATGTTGAGTCTACTAGAGGATTTATCACTTTCATTATTGCTATTTATGTTTTTTCTTTCCTTTATATAAATATATATGTACGTGTGTATGTACACACATATATACATGTGTATGTATATATATGTATGTATGTGTGTGTAAATGTAAGTATATGTATATATGTTAAATATATGTTAATTATATATATTACCTTTTCATGTACTCACAACTTATATATTATTTCTCCATTACATATATGTATTCGAATGTTATAGCAATAAGAATAGTTTACGGGCCGAGCGGCTGCACAAAATTGTAATTATTTAATCATGTATCGGAGGCTGGGGCAGGCTGAAAATCAGCGCTATGTGGTAATGCCGCCTAGCAACAGCTGAGCTTGTCCCATTGCCAAAATTGTTATATCACGCCATGATTATTTTTAAGCTCATGTATTATGTTTTGGCAATAAATCGTTTTTTTATTATTATTATTATTATTATTATTATTATTAAAGCCATAGCACGGAGTTAGGGAATTTTCTAATTATGACCGCCTGGGTAGCTACCATCCTCAAGTTTGAAAACCTGTCGCTAAATACCAATAGGCATGTTCTAGCAGCATCATTTAAGAACTTCAGTACCTATAGGCTTAGTGTGTTTACCATCTTGGACCACATTGTTACCTAAATCAGGTGAGATTGGGGTGTGTGAGCCTATTCCGTGCAAAAAAATAAAATAAAACGCATCATGAGGCGGTTACTGTATCAACAATTTTCCTGCAGTTGTAAATTCAAATCGCATATTTATTCTATATTGAGCTATAAATTAATGACGTTACTCACTGAAACGAAGTTATTTCTCCGTTGAGACCAGTGACTTGGACGTCTGCTATTGTAAAACTTATGTTTGAAGTGGACATCGGTAGATTCATTCGGTCCATTCTAAGCGGATCTGGCACTGGACCGTAAACCGGCTTGCAGTGTCCATGGGTCGCGAAATAATTCCGTATGCATTTCATATCATTTGTAGAACAAGGATGGATGATGCAGTCATCTTCAGAGTCTAAAAACAGAGTGTATGTACAGAGGAATCTTATCAAAAGTGAAAATTCTTTTCAGTCTTTAGTTTAAAATCTGTAAGGCATATTAATAATAAGTGGTAGGTATCACATAAAGAGCAGGGGACGACGCGGTGCTTGCGAAAACCACCCAGTATCGCCCCCATCCCAAATCCGGCGGACGGCCCCGGGGGGTTTAGTGGGTATTTCCGGACGCTTCACGTTCGGGCGAGTCCCACACTGGCACGGAGTCGTCCCTCCGTGCCCCCTTACCTATTGCATTAGGGAACTTCGGTCTCACTAATGCAATAGGTAAGGGTAGTGCGTAAATGCATTCCCCTCGTCAAAAAAAAAAAGGTATCACATAAAGAGATAAAAATATATATGCCCACTTTCTAAAATGCTTGCTCATGCATCTTTAATAACGAATGTAAGAAAATAGTAATACCAAAAACTATATAGTTATCTAGTCTAAATAGTATCTGTGGTAATATTAATAATGCCACAGTCAAACGGTGTAGCATTCTTATTCTTTTTGTCTCTTTCTCTCCCCCAACGTACCTCTATCCATCCTTTACAATGTAAAATCGTGACGCTACTTCTGATACTTATCGCATGACGCGACCTTGAAATTATGAATCTGCACTTACCATCAGGTGAGATGGAGGTTAAGCGTGTGCCTGTTATATATATTAAAAAAAAACTAACTTAATTCCCATACAAATCGTTATCGCAATTTTCACCCAATGCGGGATTTGTTTTAAAAAATATATATCCTATACTCCTAGATATAGACAACTTCGTTTATAACTAATATCTTCCATATTGCGCTTAAGGCTTCCAACTTAATTCCCATTATAATCCTTTTTACCAAATTTAAGGGGGATAATTTTCAAAATTTTTAACTCTATATGCTACTTCGAGGTTACATCTTTCTTAACTAAGATCATAAATGCAAAGTTTCTTAACTCTAAACCTAACTCAATTCCTATACAAATTTTCATACACTTTTTCACCCACTTTGGTGTGAGTTTTCATTTTTTTGTATTTTAAATCATAATAATTTATTTTGTTTTGGTTTTTGGGGACCCCCAATGGTTTTTGCTCAATTATATTGAATGTACAATTTCACTTTTTTAAAATATAGATAAATAATACCTTGATTGCTCTGTATTCTTCTAGTCCAGTTTTCGGTGTCAGCGTCATGTTCTTTACAAACGCAATGACCAATAAATAAAAATAAAAATAACAGGTAATTCTTCATTTTTGTAATTATTGTTACGTACGTACAAACCGGAGAACGTGATTGAAAACGATCATTATATACCTTTGTTTTAACGTGATTTATATTTAAACAGATACAATAATTATAATGATTTGATTCACCTAATCGTTCAGGAACGAACATATCAATTATTAGAAACTGTTCGTAGTGTTATAACATATTAAATCCAGGGCAATCGGCTTTGTAACTTGAATGCAGGAAATATTGTTTTCAAATTGCAATTTTTTTTTTGTTCTAATTTATTACGGACACTTAACATTTAAGCCTGATTTTTGTAATCTTGTCTTTCGTCAAAATGGTGACTCTTTCTTTGAACTATCTGGGGATTATTTGTAACATGTCACAACCCACGTTCTTGGCTATTATTTTCAATACATTTAAGCTCGCACAACGATCGAACGACACAACAAAATTACGTAAAATACGAAACAAACACTACAAGATTATGAATAAAAACAAATACCTACATGACAGAGTAAGATCTCATTAAAAATTCCAACGTCCTGTGTTGCATGCCTTCTAACATCCATATTAGTAATGCTTATGAAATATTGATCTGTACATGAATCTGAAAACAACTTGGAATCAATGACCCTTCACTGATAGTTATCGGAAATTGGGTTCGTATCCCGCAATGAATTCTCAAACTTTTAATCTTGTTAAATTTAATTTTTAGTGATATTTATATCTTATTTCCATAACTTTATTTTACCACATGTAAGTATCACGTGTTACTAAAGGCAAATACAAGTTTAAGTTTTTGTTATTTATTATTTCCGTATAGCTAGTTTCATTCATATTGGTCAATCTCTTAATGTACAATATACTTATTTTAACTGTAGTTGAGCCATGAAAAAATTTATAAATAGTTTTGAAGTGAAAACTTTTTTAGTGGCGTTGAAATTTCTCGGTAGAGGTAAAACTTAAATATTCGCGTTACTAATGGAATGTAACATTAGCTGTCAACCTGCTGTCAACTACATGGTTTTTTCTACGGAAAGTTTTTTCTTTTCTTGGCGTCGCAGAAACATTTTCCAGAGTTTTATTAAAAATATCTGATGGAAAGGAATGTTAGGTAAGATGGCTGATTCCTAAGGTTTTGTGTTGTCACATCTTAATTATTTTCCCCTAAATGCCCGAATGTATAAAGTAACAAAGAGTATGCCTTAATTCTATGCAGATTAACTTTAATAAAGAGATAAAAACCAGACAAATGTTAATAATTTCAAAGAACAAATTATGAAATTGTTATTATTCATTTAAATAATAAAAAAAAAACACGTCTTTTTCAAAGTTTTCACTTTTATCGCCAGTCCCCATGGCTGCCTAGTTTTTTTTATTTCTAAACATGATACCGATCATTTAAACACTTACATAATTATCAATACAAAAAGTTGTTTTTGACTTGAAAATAGTTTTTTCTTAATTATTTTTTTACACGATCTCTAAAAATAACACTGCTAATTCTGACCAAATTTAACCAAATCGGAAGGCGTCGATTCCAACTATTTGTTGATTTGACATGGAATGACCAGTTTATTAATTAACATGCCAAGTTATAATTTATTTCTGTACATTGTCGTGTCATCTGGATGCTTATTTTTCTGCGGAACAGCTACCAGGTAACTCGTGATGGCCGACTTTTTTACGATAATTACTTTGACCTAGATCATTAAATCCACTTAAAAAAATATTACACATTTAATATCGCGTGATTTACAAACGTATAGGCAATATCTTAGATGAATAAATGTTTCCTCCAATTATTCTTTAATTGGCTGGTAATTTTCTATTTGTTTTGTTTGCGTTAAAGCAATCATAGTACTTCGTGTTTCAAATATAAGAGACAGAAATCAATACTGATTGTTTTAAATACATTAAAAAATGTATTAAAAAATGTCTTATCTAATACCTGCGACTTGCTCCGATTACGTGCGGGACAGATAGATAAATAGAAAGATAAATTGGTAGTTTTATATGCAGATAAATAAATTAGTATATTAATTTGATAAAAGACATAACTTACGCTAAGTTTTTGGTATGAATTACAAACTACATTTCGATTGGTTGGAACAGACAATAAAATGCGTTAGTAACTAAGAGAATAAGCATAGATTTGTCGCACAGGACGAAATTTTTCTTATTTATTATTATACTAATTTTTAAGTAGTACGAAATATATTTTATTCTATTATAACTACTTACATCTAATTAGCATAGGTTTAGCTAACGTTAATATATTGTTTATAATGGATCTTTGTAAAACTAGATTATTAGTATAAGTAAAATTATTTATTTTTAGAAAGTACATTCGTAAATACAAAATTAGCTGGTTGCTCGCGTTTCACATGTTCTTCACTGCCTTTTAATTTGTTTGTACGGAACCTTAATTATTTTCTTTAATATTTTTCGGAATCAAGATAAACTGATTGTCACAAATTCAAACACATGCCAGTGAAACCGTGCGTTGAATCGGATTTCATTCGAAATTTCATGGTTTTGAATTGTTTTACGTGAAATCCTAATTATTTTCGAAAAAAAAGTACCCTAAGTTCCGTTGAGTAACTTCAGCTATGTAACAAAAAAAGTCCAGTCAAAATCGATTCCTCCGTTCAGGAGATTACCCGGAACAATCAGTCAGACTGAGCAAATTAAAAAAATGAATTGTAGTATAGTTATCGTATATAAATTAATATGTATTTGTAAAAAATATATATATTAATATAACAAACAGACACTTCAATTTTATTTATTGGTATAGAAGTAAAGATTACAATGTAAAATGTACCATAGATCCCCTGTACTTACGATTCAAACAATTTCAAATTAATTTAATTATAAAAGGTAAATCAATAAAATGTTCCCACTACAGTGGTATGATAACATCAAGTGGATTTGATCCTACGTACATTGATGCAATATCCGTCCACAGTACCGTTAAACTATCAGCGCTTTTATCTTGTTTTGTAACGGCTTAATACTCGAATCCCAATGACACATATTCAGTCATAAAACTGCAGTCATGCTGGTACGGAATCTTTTCAGACTTAGCCCTTAGGAGTATAACTTATGTGATATCTAACAAGATAGCAATCTTAAAAAAGACTATTATCAATAGATACTGGTTGTAAATAATCATGGACTACAATTAGTTATTTTTATTATTATTACACACAAAGTGATCTAAAGTCAGTTTCAAATATTTAATTCCATCCATCCATACGACCGAAAGACGTCCACTACGGAACATAGGTCTTCCCCAAAAGAGGAAAATTCTGCTAATCGCCACGTTTGGCAGGCGGGTTGACGATCGCATTAGATGTGTGTGGTACTCAGAGGACCCTGCTGCCCATTCTCTGGTGTGTCGCCTTTTACGAAACCTACGGGAAGGTTTAAGGTTTAAGGGAAGTTCAAAATTACTAACGCTGCTGACCGGAAGGGTCATAACAGCTTCACTGAACATTGAGGCGAGCACTTAAGGCGCTCAGCCTAGGAATGGTAGCCTGCACAAGGGCACCAAATGGTAGGAACCTCGGCTTGAGCTGCTACTCGTGATAGAAATTCCATGGAATTTGCTCTAGCGAACCGAACGATTAGTAAACCTGTAAAGTGTGCAAGTATGTGTATGCAGTATGATGCGTGTGATTGCTAGTGCATGCAGTGTCACCGTATCGCGATGACAGAGGCTGCAAGAGCTTCCCCAGATGGGGGTCGAAGCACGTCTTGTGCACCTACCAGAGGGGTACCCGAAGTGTGTGCGAGAGCAAAGTTCCCGCCCGTCCCCGGAATGTATCGGAGAAAAAATTCGTTATCTTGTCTTCTGGATCGGTTAATATCTTACATCGACGTCGTTTCTTTAACGGGACGTTCGGGTCTGAGGTATAGGTCGTGGCGGCCACCACCAGAGGGTTTGCATGTGTTTCCGCTCGATCGAAATAACTCGATGGTAGGTCCAGATCTCTGTTGAGATCCACGTTCCTCTGGAACGATTGGGCACCTACAGCCTTTCTGACAAAACGATTTTCAATCTTTTGTAAGGTGTAGATCTGCGATTTCAGCCTATGGGCGAAAACGGGGGCACAGTATGTCATTACGGGTCTGATACAAGTTTTACATCGCGTGATTTTGTGGCGGAGGGTATTCCTACTTTGTAAATTTAAAAGAGCATATAAACGGTACCATGGCTACCTGGTTTCTAACATTTGTGATGTGATGTTTGAAAGACATTCGGTTGTCTAGAGTAACTCCTAAGTACTTCACTCGCTAAGCCCAGGGAATATCATTGCCTAGGTACTTAAGGGGCCGAAGTGTATTTTTGCAAATATTCAGACCGAATAATATGGCGGTGCTCTTTCCCGGATTTTTCTCTAGTGGTACTATTCTTACCCTGCACCACACGGTATACATATGTTTTATGGTTATATTAGCTGTGTTCCCAGCCGCGTTTCATATATTTTTCACTGCGTTTTTAAATAATTTATACCTAAACTAAAAAACAAATGAATGAAGAAGAATGAGAGAGTTTTTTACGTTTTTATTAGTGTAAAAATCTATGGAATACAAAAAAATAATTAAAATACCCATCCGGTATGTACAGTTGTTTAAGGTGATGGTGCGTCAAAGGACCCCCATTTTCGTTTTATATGAATATCCGATTTTATGAATTCTTTCTTAGAAAGCTATATTATCAATGAGTAACATAGGCTATATACACATATGTATATTTTTTAAATCAAGTTATACCCGTGGGAAGTCAGGGCGGGTCGCTAGTATTTAATAAATAACTGCTACACTATTAATACAGTAACCTTTCCAGTATTTCTTTGCTCTTACATCGGAGAATGTGACTTTTTAAACTAAAAGAAAAATCCAAAGGAACCCTTATTTATTTTAAAAAAACCATGTGTGTTTTAAACACTAAGTAAGTAAACACTAACATTTAATTAACAAGGCACTTGATAAAAGCACGTATTTTTTCGTTATATTTAATCATTAATGTGAGTAGGGGTACGAAAACAAATAGATTAATACAATATTTTATTTTTTTCAATAAATTAAATTAGAAATAATAAGCCTATCTAATTTTATTATCGTGGATACGTTATTTTCAAGCCAAAATCACAAATACTATTTTGTATTATAATTTTCACGTAGTTGAACGCTTGTACGATTAACGCTTCTTTGGCAGCGTCTGGTATCTTTTTCAGGAGATCTTTGTACGCTCTTTTTACGACTGGATCTAAAATTAAAAAAACAAGTGTAAAACAATATAATTAAAGATATTTTCATTATGCTCGTAGTTCGCTTCGCTAGGTTTTTTTTTCCAAAATTTATTATGGCTTTGAATACAAGTCCAATTTACACATCACTTGTACACAATAACCAAACTACGAGTATATTACGTAAAATAAAATAAAAAAAACTGAATATTAAGCCTTGCATACTAATAATGAGTTAAAGACAGGCATAGAACAATTTTGAAAACAATTTTTTTTCCTGAAATTTTCGATAATGATTATGACCTAATTTCAACAATTAGGCGAATACAAGACTAGCGTCCACTAAGTTCGCCGTGTAAGTGGACCTTTTTAGTTTACAGGTTTTCTAACCGTTAGGTTTGGGCGGGGTAAATTTTGAACATGGGTAGCAGCTCGAGCCGAGGTTCGTACCATTTTGATGCCGTTGCCCTGGCTACCATTTTTAAGCTGAGTGCCTTAAGCGTTCGCCTCAAAGTCAAGACAGGTTCACCGGACTTTGAGGCCCATCTGGCCAACAGCGTTTCGTCAGTTTAAAAAAATGTTAACGTATTTGCCTGTAGTTATCAAGGCCTTCGTATTTTCCGAAAGATAAATTTAGCAGAGTCCTTTTTTAGGTCTGGAAACAAATGATAATACTAGCTAACTATAGATATTTCTTTTCATATTTATATACTGTATTTGGACGCTAGCGCCTCCTTCTTATACACTGGGTCTCATTCATTAAAAAGAATTTGATATAAAAACCTTTTTTCATCCAAGGTATTCATCCTTTTAGTCCTTTGATGTTGACTTATAAATACTGACCGAATCGCCTCGATTCTTCTTTAATAAACGCATATATTTACATAGAACAAATGCGACTGGATTCGATGCGTCTCTATTCGAAGCTTTTTGGCTGTAGTTGACGCTAGCCTTTACAAATAAACGAACTTACCACAACTATTCCTGAAATTGTCTCCTAAACCGACATTAGGTTTGCTATCGTCAAGGTACGCATAGCAATAGGCTTTGCCCAGCTGTAGGTCTTTGATGTTCGGTATTATTACCGTAAATGTAGTGGAGCCTAAAATACATATTAGAAAAAAATCAATAGGTGTTCTTTTTAATTATATTATATACACAAGTGTAATAAATTCGACATAAAAAAATATATTTTAAGTGTGTTAAGATCTATCAGATATGAGAAATATTTTACTTATAGAAATTGAAATTAATTGCAATAACCAAATGGAAGCTGGTAATTATTCAGAAACATTTTAAAATAAGTTTAGTAGAAAAAATATTAAATAAAACTATAAACCAGGCATTATAAAATAAATTAAAGTACCCAAAGTCGCGTAACTGTTTTGCAGCGACCGTTAACCCGGTAACCATGTAGATAAAATTATCAGTTGATGTCTGCGAGCGCGAGTGGGGTCATCGACCGAATACTTCTAGCTCGATTTTGATACTTTTAATTACATTTTTAATTTAACTTATGTATTTATTTTTACTACACATAGTTTTATACTTTCATAATTATAATTATAAGCTCCCATTTAATTATTAACATTGATCAATGCCAATTTCACTACAATTTCTTACAATGATTGATTATTTTGGTAATTTGTACAATCTGCAGCTTATGCTGCCTTAACTGCTTAACTGCCTCGGTGGCGCAGTTGTATTACGGTGCGACTGCCGTTCTGAGGTCTCGGGTTCGATCCCCAGGTCGGGTCAAGTGGTATTGGGTTTTTTCTACTCAGTATCATCCCGGAGTTTGGAATTTGTGCCCGATATGGCGACAGGCTCGCCCCCTGTCACATCTGGGACGGAACTAAGCTCGGCGAAATGTGGGTGGTGTAGTTCGCTACATCATCTCTGCCTAACCCTTCGGGGATAAGAGGCGTGAGCTTATGTTTAATGTTGAGCTTATGCAGCTTATGTAATTTATGTGTTAATTTACCCGGATTTGAAATAAATAATGCATATTTGATGTGAATGCTTCTTTTGCGGCGTTGAGCGAATCTCGGTAGGGGAAACAGATTCGCGTCACCAATGTTACGACGTCAGCCATCAATATGATACAGTACATGAAGTATAGGATAGCGTTTTAGAGATAAATGATAAGATTTATACTTATGCACCATGTCGTATGTTATGATTATGAATAAGCTATATGAAAATGTAGACATAATTATTGCTCGAAGCGCCAATAGATGTAAAAGAAAACAAATTTATATGTTAACAAATTATGAAATTCAAAACATTAAAAAAACAGTTTTCCAAAGTTTTCGCTTCTGTCGATAGTCATTGCTGCCAATTTATTTTTCATTATTTAAATTCGTTCTATATTTTTAAAGAATTTGGAAAATTAATTCAACTTATTAAATAACTAATTAATCTTACCGTACGTTACAAAGTAATCGTCCGACAATTGGATCGGTTCCTTCCCTTTACGGTTGTAAATGAAGGTCATTACTGGTGATGACATGGTTACGTTTTTTACCTCGAGAGCGATCACCAAGTTGTCTGTTTTTTTTATTGATACTGAAAATATTTATTCTGTAGTGTATACGTTTTAAAATATCAATACACTGGTATATTACTTTAGTTACGGGTCATTCCATCTCAAATTTCCCCTTTCGATTTGGTCAAATTAATAAATAATTTTCGAACTTTTATTTTTAACGTGTAACGTTTGGTGGACATACTAATGTCAAGAGGAAGCGCGTTCCAGAGAAGAACGTATTGAACGGGAAAAACGAATTAACAAAACCGGAGCTATGAGAAGGACAGAAATAAAGACGATTACTCATAGAACGAAGATGTCTCTCGTGATTGGAGCATAGGTTTTTTTTCTAAACTAGCTAATGCTCTTAACAGGAAGGGCCTTAACAGCTTCACCGTAACATTGGGGGCGAGTGCTGATGGCACTCGCCGCTAAAGGTAACTAGGACAAGGGTTCGAACCTCGGCTTGGTCGCTACGTATTTCATAAAATTCCCGAGAAATTTGAACCTAGCTAAACCCTACATTTTTAGTAAGTGCGCGGAGATCCCAGCGTTGATGAATGGGTAACCACGTCAACTGGGAACGATATAGTTACACGTGGTCGTACTAACGAAGATTTAAAATAGATCTAATGCAGTTGTTGACTTAAGAAGACGGTCAAGTTTGTTGAGAAAATCCCCATTCATGTCAAAGTAGCACATATCACCATAGTCGACCAGAGGAAAAATTAAGTTTTGTACAAGCGTTGCCTTTATTTTATACGGAAGGAAGTTCTTCAGACGATACAGGGCACGAAGAATACCGGTTACCCTTAGACAAATACTATTCACTTGTGTTCGCCAGCTCAAATTACAATCCATATATAATCCAAGAATCTTAACTGCAGCACACAGTGGGATAACTGAGCCATTAAACATAACAGATGGAAGAGGCGCAGTGTCTAATCTGCTCATCATTTTCTGACTGCCCACAATTATATCTTGGCACTTGGAAGGATTTACTGATAAGGGAAAAGTTGTAAGTCCAGTTCTTAATATGTTCTAAGTCCTTTTTAATGCTATCTATTGCCAAAGATACACCATCAACGCTCTCCTGAGTATATATTTGCAAGTCATCAGCCTACAAATATTACGAACACTGTAGGTTGATAGTTAATATATTAATAATTAAATTGTTGATAGAGAAATGAACTACAGTTCATTTTAAAGAGGATACTTGGGGTTATGAGAAAAATTCACTTTGTGAAGAAGAGATGAAACAACAATAACACAAAAAGGGTTAAAAAAAAAAACCCCGACTTACATAACAGAATATAAATTAAGATTACGCTTGAAAACTTTTATCATATATTTAAAGATGTAATCTTTTAGTGTATTTTCCCAATTTTTTTTGTACAGTTTATGCCCAGCGCTTTGACCACAATATCGCCTGATGTTAAATGACAATTTGGTCCAGGTTGGTATACAAACTAAGCCTTGAGGTATTGGTTCTCAAGCGATGCTGGCATTATAAGAAAATACCAAACATCTATGCTATGGTTTTCTAATTTTTTTCTTCACAGAATGCTCAGGCTTATTGTAGTACAGCTGGATATTGAATTCGAATTTTCGTCCATCGTCGTGGAATCCACTACACTACAGCACTATCAACAGAACCATCATTGCATGTCTATTAGTCTATTTTCTTATTTTTATAGCTTAGTTTTAATTTATAATTTTTTGTTAAAATCTTTAGTGTATTTTCCTCAAATTTTCAATAATGGTTATAGTTGTTATACATTACAAAATTAGTAGATATAATTGGTGTATGGTTTCAACACACAGCGGGCGGGTTGGGATGCCGCACCGGCGCGATTTTACCATAGAAGAGATCGTGCTCGGTTTGCGGTTTGCTGGAGTTCCGACCACCCGCTATGTTGAAACCATAAGCAACTTTTACTTCTTTTTTTTCAATACCACCAATGCACAACAAGATATAATATATAATCTAGTGAATGATCGTCATAATTTTAATATTAGAAGTAAAGACAAGTTGTCCGTTCCACGCTTTAGGTTAAGTAAGTGTAATAAAAGCTTTATAGGTAATAGTATTCGGTTTTACAATAAGATCCCAAGTAACATTACCGATTTACCTGACAATAAGTTCAAGTATTATGTCAAGCAAGTTTTAATCTCAAAAGGTTATTACAGGGTGGATCATTACGTGAACGATAGTGATGTCTGGAAATAACCCACATCTCTGTGCTTCCACTAAAAACTACGATTTGTATAGTTTTTTTTTTTTTATATGGCAAAAAAAAGATATATTTATGAAAAAAAAAAGAACCAGATCGAGTTTCTTGCCGGCTCTTCTCGACTGGGTTGTTTTCCGAACCGGTGGTAATGTTTTAGACGTTCATAAGCGCCTTCTTAGGGCCTAAATTGAATAAATAAATTTTGATTTTGATTTTGATTTTGAAGGTGGATACGCTAAAAAAGATATGATACACTCACTAAAACGATGTTACTTTCCCATTAAGACCTGTAAGTTCGACGTTCGATAATGTATAACTAATGTTTGAAGTGGCCATCGTGTAGTCAAATCGGTCTACTTTAAAGGGATCAGGTACTCGACCGTATGTTGGTTTGCATCTTGCATGGGCACAGAAAAACTCTCGTATACATTTCAAATCACTTGTAGAACACGGATAGATTATGTTGTTTCCAGATTCTAAAATAATTTTTAAATTTTATTTATACATTTATATATTAACATCGAGAGCCGTGTGGTGCAGGCTAAGAATAGTACCACCCCATATCATCTCGAGGGTGTCGTAACAAGCGACTAAGGGATAAACAAGGGGATGAGCACCAAAGTACGGGGATTCTCTGAGTTCCAAAAACATCTGACTGCGTTCTCCAACCCGCCTGCCTATTCTTAACCGTCACCACACGGGTTTGATTATTAATTTATTACATTTATTAAATATTAAAATTAAATGTTAAATTAAAATTAATAATACAATTAATCCTTCCATCCATCCATCCAACCGTAAAGGCGTCCACTGCTGGTTTTGGTCTCCCCCAAAGATAAGCGGGGAATTGCCATAATCGCCACGCTTGGTAGGCAGATTGGCCATCGCAGTAGGTGTTTGTACTACTCAGAGGATGCTACTGCCCATCTCCTGGTGTGTCCCTTAGTCGCCTTTTACTACACCCAAGGGAAGATATGGAGATAGATACAATTAATAAAAGTGATTATTAATTAATTTAAAAACAATTTGGTACTGACTCTTATTTATATATATGTTTTTTAGAATAGTTAATTATCTTAAGCACTACGAGCACTTTTTTCTTAATATGTCGATTACCCATAAAAATGAGACAATAGTAAAACAATGGAAAGCTGGCGTAAACGGCAGGTTATTGCTCAAGGGGTTAATATACTTCATAAAAAAGTAAAATGAATTTTTCTAATCTTTTATGAAAGAAGTTTAATTTTACGCAGTTAATCAAATACAGTGGAGGAGAGTTAACTTTGTCAACTGAAGTAATGTGATAATAAAAAAACTATAGGTACTAGTAATCTTTTATCTTTATTCTTCACCAATAAAAGCATGGCGCAATTAAAGTCGAATTAATAATGAAATAAATATTCAGTAGTAATATTATTATCAGCAGCAATGTCTAATGAAATATCGCGTTTTGAATGTTGCCATTTTTTATTAACAAACTTAAAAAAGGAGAAGTTTCTTAATTCGTCCGTATAAATGTTGTTTGTAACCTCAGAATTACGTCATTTATAATACGATTTGAAACATTCAAACGTTTTCATTTCAAGGATATAGTTTCAGGTTTTCAGTTCCATAGAATATCACCAAGATCGGTTCAGTAGTTTGTTATTCATTTCTTTGTTCCTATTTTTTACACAGCGTTATCAAGTAGTTTTTTAGGACTATCAATAAATAATAAATCAGTTATGAAACGCAAGATTTACGGCAAAAAGCAAGAAATAAAATAACTTTTAATGCAAAATAAAACAGTTTAAAAAAATATCAGCTATGGAAAAAATGCCTTACAAATTAAAACAATATTTAGTTATATATTAGACAAGGTACTTAAGATAAAATCAATTTATTAGGACTATAACATACAAATAATGGAGTCAGGTGCTAGTGCCAAGTTTAAAAATAAATTGTAGGATGTTTCCTAAAATTTATAAAATAATTTATTTTACGTTACATTAAAGCTATTACCTTTTTTTACGTGGGATATAGATTTACACATGTACCCTGCCGACTCTAATTCGAAAGTATAATCTCACCGAATTAGAGATATATGTATATAAAATCTGGTTATGTGAAACTCTCCTGGCGTGAAGCGCCGGGAATACTCACTAAAAACTATGGTACCATCCGTCGCTTAAGGGGGGTGATACGGGATTGAGCAATATGCCCCAGCGGCAGGCCCGACCAAATGGCAGGACAGGCATAATCTGCTAAAGCGGGTCAGGCTCCTTTCTATTTCCGTCCAAGGGTAGCTTGGTAGAAAGCAGACCCCTCTTCTCCCCTCATCCCGCCCTTCTTTCCTGTCGCCAACCAAAAGGTCCCGCCCCTCTCCTCCTTGGGTTCTTGTATGGACAAGAACTCCGGAGGAGTTAATACTATTACCTAATACCTGTCACTGCCAAGCATCATTGCTGCGATGCTTGGCAGTGAGAAAGCATGGCAGGCTTTGAGTGAGTTCTGTGAGGTGGTAATAGTACGGAAGGAGGCCGTTAAAGGGGCCAAGAAGAAGATCCGGAAGTGGATCCAGTTAGAAGACGAATACAGGGAGGTAGAACGGGGTGCCGCAATTTGCTGGCTCTCTCTCCAAAGATGCTTATGCAGGGCGTATAATCGCTGCAAGTTATACTGAGTGGGGGAGACAGTAGGGGTGTACCAAACTGTCTCCTGAAATCTTGGAGCCTGGCCGTAGAACTGGGTAGTTCGCTGAAGCTAAGCGGTGAAATGCGAAATCGATACCGCATAACCCCCAAAAACGGCGAAGGATGGTACACCGTGTGGTTTTTGTGAGTAGGAGTCTCACAAAACTCACTGTTTCCCGGATAATAGGGTACTTGTGACGGGTTTCCACATGTAAAAAAAGAGGATAATTAATATCACTAATCCCGTTAAAAATATTGGGATATGTAGGGTTTTTACGACACCCACGGTAAGATATAGGATGGTTACTATTTTTAGCCGGTATGACACGTCACAGCCGGTTAAGTGATAAACTAGGAGATGGGCAGCAGCACCTCTGAATATCACAAACACTTGCTGATCGCTATATACCTGCCAAGCGTTACAATTATGGCAATGCCCCTCTATAAACGGCACACTAATAATGTGGGAAACCGCTGGATGCGGATGACACAAGACCAATTCGTTGTGGAGATCTTTGTGGGAGACCTATGTCCAGCAGTGGATATCTTGCGGTTGAATGGATTGAAAGCCACATGCATCGAATTAAGCATCATATAGTTTACCATAAAAAAAATCTATACGAAATTGATTGATATTGTACATAAAAAATTACCTTGATTATTCTGTGATCTTCTGTCTGTACTTTCGGTGCCATAGTCATGTTCAGTACACACATAATGACCAATTAATGAAAATAATAAGCACAAATACTTCTTCATCATTGCAATAATTACTTACATACTGGATATTCAGAAACAAAAAACGAACAATATATACCGGTAATTATCGCGTGATATTTATTCATTGAAATGGGCAGGGGTGTTGTAAATACATGCTTAAATAATTACAAAATTGTACATACATTAAATACTAATCATACATAAATTTAAGATAAGAAAGATAGTCGCAGACTAAGGGGGCGTGGCCAAGTTCACTACTAAAAATTCTTATCTGTCTGTCTGTCGCCTAACGTTGAACTTCGTTTGTTACGACAAAACTAATTATCTATGTATTAATACGTGAAGTAGAAACTTTGCACCCCTTTTTACGAAAATTGCGCGGACGGAGGAGTATGAAATTTCGCACTATTATAGTTTATATAGAGAAGGAGTGCAGAATGCTAATATTTTTTTAATTATGCATAAAAAAAACATCAAATCAATAAAACAATACAGTTCAAACACTACCATTAGTTTGGCACAGACACACATCTATCATTATCCCTTACGATTATCAATGACATGTCAATGTTAGATTTTACATTTTTTTACCTTGTAGACCATAGATATAATATGTTTTCGCTATGCTTAAACTAGGTCTATGGCGTAGACAGAATATTGATTTTTTAAGGTATTACTTTAATTAATTTAATAACGTTAATTGACAATGAGCGGCTAACAAAATTGTTAGCGTTTTTATGAATTATGGTCGAATTTCGATGACAGGCGAGCACTAGTTTTAAATAATTATTCAACATTATTTTTACAAATTGTTACAACTAGTTACAATTGTTAATTTGATTTAGCATTAAACTGCTTTCAATCTTCCCATTCCATGAGCGTATGTCCCAGGGCGGTGTTATATATCTTTTACTCTTTTAATTTTTTTTAACAAATATATATTAAAAAAATTTGTATCTTCTTACCATCTTTACGCAGATGATTTCCAAATGTAATATATTCGCAAGCATTTCTCTTTAATTTGTCCCAAGCTATATTCAATATCAGTAATGATTTGATAAGCATTAGTAATTGAAGTAATGCATACGAAAGCAGGTTTAATCCGACCAAGACTCAAGTTATTAACACTGGACGCTCTAAGTTGACAGTAAAAATTGATAGCAATTGATAAAACTTTGTGTTATATTTGATGGAGCTGTTCAAATATCTGTGTAACGAGTGACTGTGTATAACGAGTTATTAATCTGGGTTTCACTTGGGGTTCACTGCTCCAAGAAGTAAGTCGAAAAATATTTACATCAGTAGACCCCCTGGAAAGACTGGTAAATGTTCACTCTGTAACTACTAAAATCGCATTTACAGAAACTCTTGTATTGGCAATCATCGACTAGGCTAATGCTATTATAGTTATTTACATCTGACTGAAGCGCAACTTGACAAACTTGAGTGCCTTCGAAACCTCTGTATTAGGTTCATATCTAGCATTACATCTCAAATGGTTTTTCTTTCTTTTTTTTTACATGGTGTAGGCTCAGTGTTTTGACCACAATCTCACTTAATATTAAGTGACGATGTTGTCCAGGATGGTAAGTACACTAAGCCTAGAGGCACTGGTTCTCAAGTGATGCTGCCGGAACACACCTATTGGTATTTGACGAAAGGTTTTCAAACTTGAGGGAGGTAGCTACCCAGGCGGGCATTCATTAGAAAATGCCATACTACCATGCTATGGTTTCCTCATGATGTTTTCGTTCACCGAAAGCTCAGGCCGATTTTAGAGTTGGATAGGTGGAAATCGAATCCGCGTCTATTTACGCGGAATCCGGCAGCACTACCCACTGCGCCATCATCGCTTCCAATCAGACTTCGCCGGAAGGCACAGCTTTGTTCTTACTTTACATAATTCTGTTTAATCCTGCGAATCCATTGTATCTTAGAACACGTTTCAAGTTCCTCCATGTTATCTGCGGTCTTAGGAAAACCTGACTTTTACAGTAATTGTACATTCAATAAAAGTCCTAGATGAATCCTTTACAGGTGACGGGAGTATGGAACGCTCTTCCACTTGATATATGAAGAACGTTATTGTTAAAAACACTCTCGCTATCTTAGTAAACACTCTCACTATGTATTATTCCCATGTCACCACTTTATTATATTACAATATCAGGAACGTTCACTTTAGCAGAGATAGAATGCAAGTGTGTCTGTGGTGGTTCTACAGAGATATAGATGGATAATATCTTAAGGCGCCGCCGGGTGTGTGGCGAAAATATTATTCACATTATTAAAATTAGCTCTGTGTTTTTTTAAATTATTATTTTATAATATTTTTACTGTATATGTATACAATGTTTATTTTAATTATGATACATATATATTTATGTACTTTTATATGTAGTATGTAAAAGGGGGCTAAATTAACTTCCTTCCCGGGGCGGCCAACACCCACGCCACATTTTTATAATGCACAGCACAGTGACTGCACTGAACCTGATGGTAAGCACATTACAATCCAAAACAGCGGCAACTGACACTGAACAGAATTCACTGCCAGTCACCGCTGTCATGCTGGCCTGCTTAAATACCTCTTCACGCCTCTTTTGAAGGATCCAATATCATATGAGTGTCATAAGAAGCGACAGAAGGGAAAACATGGGCATACATCTACGTTCGGATCGTAGGTGGCGGTAACCACCAATAATACCATCTCCAAGGAGGATTGACGTCAAGCAGGCGGCTGGTCGTAAAATAAATAGCCTAAACTTAAAGCAACATGGATTCGAAGAGGAAGACATGTTGTGCTGACACCATATACAAATGGGATAAGGGCAGGGAGTATACCCATACAGAGAGTACCTATAGTACTCCTGATTTCCTAACACAAATTCATTCAAAGGTTACCTGAAAAAAAATTTCGGCATCAATAAGGTCGTCCTTTATACTCTACATGCAGTAGGTACATTATGTATAATATGTAGTCGATTGGTATACAATAAAGAATCAAATTTAAAAAAGAAATCTATTCAAAAATGGAACACAAGAGCTACCTAAAGCGAGGGCTTAGTTTAAAATAAATAAAACATATTTACACACGTGTTAATATTTTTTTTAACCTTGGCTGCCACCAACTCTACAAATAACAATATTTGTCAATATTATTGAGTTAAGTAACGATAGGAATAAGAAAGGTAAATTCAATATTACTCTTAGATTCACAGTAAGAGACATTTCTTTCCTATATTTATAGTTAGCTAAGACAAATTTCGTTGAATTTCTAACATAGATAGCATCTCAAGGCGAGGTCCGTACCATCTTGGTGCCGTTGCTAACTCGTCTACAAAATTTTCAATTATGGGGAATAAAAAAAAAATTGTGTGCCCGCGTCTGCGCCCGCATTTCATTTGTCACTGTTAAATGTGTTTATACGGAATCCTCATTATTATCCTAAAATGTTTTTAGTACTAAGATAAAGTAAAAATATTTCTCATAAATTCAAATATTTGCCCGTAAAACTGTCCATTGAATTGGATTTTATTAAATTTTTTATGAGTTTTAGTTTTATTACGCGGAATCATAATTATCATTGAAAATCAAACGTAAACTATGTTACACGTAATAACTTCAGCTATCTACTAAAAAAAGTCCCGTTAAAATCGGTCCAGCCGTTCCGGAGATTCAGACAAACAAACATTTTAAAAATTGTACTTTTGGTAAAAGTATCGTATAAACGTTCAAATGTATTTTGTAAAAAAAAAGTGTGTGTGTACTTATGTACGCACATAAGAAGTTATACTTCTTTGACGTAATAATAGAAAAAATTAAAACGTTGACAGCTAACTACGAGGTGTTGGTGTTTCGTGACGGTGTGCGCGCGCATCGTAAAGATTATCATAATTTTTCCAAAAGAAAAGAAAAAGAAGTATAAAGTCAAAAATATTTTAACATTATAAACAGACACTTCAATTTCATTTATAAGTATAAAAGTATAGATATAGATAAAAAAAACATTTTTTTAACAAAAAAAAAAACCAGATCGAGTGTGTCGGCTCTACGCAATTGGCTTGTTTTTGATATAAAGCTCTAAATTGTCTAAAGGATTTTTGATTTTGCATGTTTTTTTAACTGAAAACTCAGGCTCGCCATGTGACAGGATAAGTGTAAACGTAAATGCCGATATTTAGTCAAATTATAAGAAGCTGAAATTTCTAAGAATGAAACAAAACTAGCTGTGTACCCACGGCTTCGCTCGCGTATACTATTTCTTCTATACTTCAAAAATTATTTATTACAATACACATTTTTCAAATATTAAGTACTTTATAATTAAAATATTCCAACTTAATTTTTTTTTTTTATAATTTTAGCATGTAATACCGTCGTCTAAGATTTAATAAAAAAAGTTTAATTCTAATTCTCGAGTAAAATGCCAACTAAGGGACACATACACTTTGTCTTTAATATAAGGTAAGAATAAAGAAGTGAGGAAGGACCACCATAATGATGAGTGATTTTGTTTTCTATTACTCTGATTACTTTTATATACTCGTATTATACACTATTTAATTTAAAAACTAAACACATTAAGATAATAAATATATTGAATAAAAACATCTATGTAATTCGATTGACTGGTTCTCGAGATATAAATCTACTAATGAACAGATATATTATATATGTTACCTTTATATAACGCAAGGATAAGGATTTATTCGTACAACTATAACATTTACATAAATACATTTTGTTTTATTAGATATTATTAAAATACAAATCGTAAATACGACAATTACCAAAATAAAAAACTTCGCGGTTCAACCGCAGTTTAAGATTTCCAAAAAGTGAGTGTATAATTTTATATATTATTATTTACTAATAAACTAACAACGTCTTGCATGTTTGTATGTTTCTGTTGTAAGCCATGTACTCGCTCAAGCGATATATAGTCACAGAAGGAGAAATAAAATCTAGAAATTCAAATTATTTTTTTTAATATGTCGATTAACCCATAAAAATGAAAGAATAGGAAAACAATAGAAAGCTGGAGTAAACGCCAGGTTAGTGCTCAAGGGGTTAAGTGAAAATCAAATAAAAAATCGTTTTATTAAAACCGAACCAAATTTGTGTCCCATCACTATATTAGTAAAACAAAAATCTACAAAAACTAAAATTATATCGGCTTGTGTTTATTGCATTATTGTGATTTTACAACAGGTTTATCAAAACTAATATAAAATATTTTAAATTTTTCTATTAAGGTGTTGAGGTAAATTTAGTTTCAAAGGAACAGTTGCTATTGATTCGATTCGAATAAATAAAAAAACGAAAAATGTTAGTTCCTTGGATTTGTTATCTTCAAACCGAAATCGCAAATTTCGTTTTGGATAAAGATTTTCATGTAGTTGAATGCTTGAATGATTAACGCTTCTCTGGCTGCGTTTGGCATATTCTTCCGCAGATCATTGTTTTCATCTTGTACGATTGGGTCTAAAATTAATAAATAAATAAATAAACAAAGATTCTTCATTTGACAACAGTTCGAGACATTTTTTGTTTACCGTTTGTCAGCCGATTTTCTTTTTCATTTATTAATCATTGACGAGCTTTAGTGCTATAAAATTTAGATACATCTTTTCAATAATGATTGTAGATTTGAATTCTGACCACTAATTAAACGCAAATTGATGAATCTTTATTTTAAAAAAGGGTGCAGGTAATCTACCATACTAGGTTTGCAGGTTCGAAATACTGCACAACCGCAAGGAAAGAGGTTGAAGTGATAACTAATAAATATGATCCTACTTGATCTTCGGTAGCGCGTAGGCATGGAAGGTCGTTCGTTTAAGAGGCCATGCGGTCGGTAACAGACTTCAAATGTAGGTATTCCAGAAAAATATTGCTATCGCGTTGCGCCCCAAAGAAAGAGTTATAAATCACGACAGGGACCACTCGGGCTGGTTTTACCTATGCAAAATACATGAAAACATCACTTCATAGTACCCCGTTGCCTCCTCAAAAATTGCACCGATTTTTAATTTTTTTTTTTTCAGTTATAGAATAAGAAAAGACATTAGCTATGGTTCTACGTTTTGTTTGTTGTAATTTTATTTATCAAATTTGTTTGACGAACATATGAAAGTAACGGTAAAAATCGAGCTTTTTTCATTTTCAAAGGCATCTAGTTCCTACAATAACTAATTTATGGAAAAAATCAAAACGTACGGGTATGTCGGTGGTGAATAGGTATTATTTAGTATAAAAATATTTACTATAATGCTATTATCCAGGGGAGAAAACAAGTGACGACTACGTTTGCATGCAATAAATGCCGCTAGCAAAAGGAAGGGAATAGGGAACGTATTATTGCACTAAACATAAAAACTAAAATATTTACCATTATTTACAATACACGTAATGGATAAATGGACTTACCACAACTTTTTTCGAATCCTGGACCTAACCCGTAATTAGGATTGCCATTGTCAAGATACGCGTAAACATACGCTTTGCCCATCGGTAGGTTTTTATAATTTGGTATTGTCGCCGTAAATGTAACAGAGCCTATAATTATTAGTGAAATTGTACATTCATACATATATTTTTTATATAAATTATGTTATTAATTACTCGTATATAACTACTTTAATCAATACAAAAGGAAATTTAAATCGTCTGACGTATTTTTTGCACTACTGAAGAAAATATTTTACTTATTTATCTAATCTAAAACATACATTTACTAACATTCTTAAATAAACACGTTTAATTTTTATGCAAACAATTCGTACATCTGCGTTTATTGTACTTACCTGGATTAGGAACCAACATACAGGAAATACTGACAGTTTAAAAATAAAATTATATGCAATCAAATTTATCCACCCGTAAAATCTCCATCTATATTTCATGAATTACTCTCAGAAACAAGTGAGTTAGAGGTTATAAAGCCTAGTAAAATTTTAATTGAGCAATAGAGTGTATGATAAGCAATTTTTTTTTCTATTAAAGACAGCCTTTTGTATATCATCAAGAAGGTAATACTGTTTGGTAATAGTCTTGGATAATACATATTCACACGCGTATTTTAATTAACTGGCCAAGTTTTTAATACTCCTAGTCTTTGATCTTTGACTTTTTTATGTGGTGGAAGGTGGACACTATTTTTAATGAACCATTAATGTACTGCCTTAAATGTCTTCTTGCAACAAATTCCGACATCTCTTCGTTACTTAGACAATATTCAAATAATCAACGTATAAGAGTTGTGGAGTATCACATTTAACCGTGACATAGGCAAAGCAAGTAAGTTTAAATAATAAACATTTATCTATCAATTGTAACCAAAATTATGCATGGAGTATATATAATTAGCATACTTTCGTACGGTGTTAAAACTTGGATTTCATATGCAGAACAGGAGTGAAAGTTAAGGAATTTTTACTAAAACTGTAGAACTTTGCTTTTCTCATACATGATAGATTCTCACAAACGAGAATGTGTATGTAGAAGTTCCACAGTTGCCGATGTAACACTGGTAGCATCATTTGCATTGGCTAGGACTCGAGCGTCGCATAAACTCCTTACGTTTGTGATGACGGACTCATAGACATCTGCTCACCGATTGGGTTAAAAAAGCTAATTTATTCTAGAGATCTGTTTCGATGCATGCTCTGTGTGCGCTGCTGACATTCTCGCTTTGGTTTGACAAGTCATAAAAAGACGTATCACCACGACGTTCGCTAACATGCATAGATGAAAAAAAAACCAATGATGATGGAGTAGTTCAATAAATTTTGCAAATCATGTCCCTTAATTAAAAAATAACAATGGTCATAATCCAAAAATAACTGTCGTCTGTCACATAAATAATTGGCTAGTAATGCAATCAAGTTAGAACATAGACAGACGACTGCTTTTGATATTATTGTCAATATTATCAAACGCCTTACCGATATTGAAGTAGTCCAATTCGGCTTACATTTATATTTACATTATAATTAGACATATCCATTTTATCCATAAATATAATCAGGATATAACCTATAAATCACAGTTAGAATTCCATTAGATAAGTAATCAGCGAATTATTTAGCAGCATTAACCTATACAGACCTTGTCTTTATACACAAAGCTAGGATCGTATCCTCCGCCATTTTTAAGAAGGCTGCCAGCTTCTATTTTTTCCTCTATTCACCTTTTACCATTTTTTTCGTAGTATATTTCAGATTTAGGCACTCTCTATTTATAAATATGTATTTATAAGCTTAATGAAATTACTATTATTATGTCTTACCATAATTTATAAAGAATGTGTCTGTTAGTCTGATCGGTTCTTTGCCTTTACGGTTATAAATCGTGGTCATTCGAGGTGTTGACAAGGTCATATTTTTTACCTCGAAGGCGATAACCAAGTTATCTGTTTTTTTTATTTATACTGAAAATAATAAATTTCTTTACGCGGTTGACTATATTGTCTTGATAGTGATTTTTATATTAATATCCTAGTGACCATGGGTAAGAAGCTTCCAGCCCTCAGAAAGTTGCACCGTCCGTGTTGAAGATATACGAATCAGGGGAGTATTGGTTATTCCCTCGTTTTTTATTTGTAGATTACTTAGTTACAAACGAGTTTCAGATTTGTATAATATTTTTATAAAAGTTGTGCCCGCGACTTTACCTGCTTGGAGTTCATACAAATTCCAGCCTATGTTCACCCCCTGGATGGTATATGTCATTACCTACTTTATCGCGTTCGGTTCAGTAGTTTTCTCGTGATTAGCGAACAAATTAATAAACAGACAGACAGACAAAACATTCTAAAAACATCGAAATGTGTTCTGCAGTCCATTCTGAAGCCCCCGCATAGTATTTTTTCTTAAATATTTTCAATGTACACATTTCTTCTCGTTAGCCTTTTATTATAAGTATCGCTAACTGTCAATCGATTTAAAGCTTTTTGATTTATTCATAGTGACGCCTCGGTCTATGCAGAGTAATGCCCTTTTTTGCATGGGAAATGCATTTACGCATGCCTCTGACAAATGAGGGGCCCGACCGACGTGGAGACTCTCCCAGGATTACCCACTAAAACCCACGTTACCGTGTATTTTTTTACGTAATAATCTCTTAACCTTACTTTGGTGTTGTTGTTATCGAAATTTCTTGCAATTGTCAGTATTAAATATAATGATTATGAATAAATACTAGTGAATGTAATTGTTAAAGTGTTTATAAATTGCAATCTAAAATTTTTGTTTTTTTTTACCGCTTCAGAATCAAAAAATGTTGTATTATTCAATTCTGTTTTTCACCCAAAATGAATATTCTTCGTGAATTTTGTTTTAGACAATTTTCCGTTATTTCAAAGCGGAGACAATTTCAAATTCCAAATTCCAAACAAAACCATAAAATTGGTCCAGATGTTCTTGAGTTATGCAATAGTGTAACTAAGACGAATTTGTTTTATATCTAATAATAATAATAATAATAATAATAATTTATTTCCCAAAAAATTGTTTACAAAAAAATATAAAGTTAGGCCCTGTCACCTGAACTAGGCTTTTTAGCCTGTGTCTCAGGTGTCAGTGTCTTCCCTATATACAGAGTTCCTTACTCTAAAATATTATTCTTATTAATACAAAAATGCTTAATTTAATTTAATTTAGCGCACTTTTTTCTGTATGTGATGTTGAATGTGCATGTGTTGAGTATATGTTTTGAATGTGTGTGTTCGTGTGTATGAATGAGTATGTGTCTATGTATTTATTGGCTCAAATAAGAATGATAGATGAGATATGGGTAATAAAACTTGTATCTACTTGATTGCTTTTAGTAGATTCTCTATCCTATTATAATCATATTCAAACAAAATTTTTTGTAATTCATTTTTTAATCTATAGTTATTCAAATTTCTAAACGTATTTTTATAATTTAATAAATTGTATAGATGTGGTCCTAGATATCGAAAAGTCATACGAGCGCGTGTAGTTTTAATCATGGGAACAGGTAATCGATCTATTCGTTTTTGACTGGTGGTGTTTGATATTAAAGAGTTTTCAGTTTCATGATATCGTCTAATACTCTGATACACAAATAATTTTCGAACTGACATTACTTTAATCTGTTTGTATAATAGTGTTGTAGGGTGTCTGTAGGGTAATCGCATCATGACTTTGAGAACTGCCCTCTGCGCTCTTTCTATACTAATTAATTCTGAGCTAGAAGCAACACCCCACGAGCAAATGCAGTACCTTATTATAGATTCACACAGAGCCTTATAAGTTTGGATGAGAATACTAAAACTAGCTACAACTCGCAGTTCTTTAAATATATATATGAGCTTCCTCACCCGACCTGACAGTTCGTTTATATGCCCGGCCCACTTTAAGTTTTCATCAATAGTAACTCCCAAATACTTCATAGTTGCAGTCCGATTGAGTGTAGTACATGAACATATTACGTTATAATTTTTTGGCTTGCGATTACATGGATACGTATGTATTTTTATACTATAATTTTGGTTTGGACTTGTTTTATTTGTTAAACTGAAACATATATATTTTGTTTTATCCACATTAAGCGTTAAAAGACTGTTTTCCAACCATGTAGACACATTAGATAAACCACTTTCTATATACACTTTGATGCTATCCCAGGTAGGCCCATGGAATAGAAGAACGGTATCATCTGCAAACATTATTAGTTCGGAATCGTTCGTAACCGGCACCTTACATAAGTCATTTATATAAATTAGGAATAACGTAGGTCCTAGCGTACTGCCCTGCGGTACTCCGTAGGTGCAGTCATCGTTGTTACTTAAATACTCATTTACACGTACACGTTGTATTCTATCCGTCAGATAATCTGCAAGCCATAGGAGTGCATTCCCTCGAATTCCAATATTTTTAGACGTGTTAATAATATAGGCACCGAAACAGTGTCAAAGGCTTTTTTTAAGTCTAGAAACACACCAACACATTTGTCACCTTTATCAAGGTAGTACGATATCTGTGTGGTTAATTTCAAGACCGCGTCATCGGTCGATTTATGCGCTCGAAAGCCAAATTGGTTAGGAGAGATGATTTGGTTTATTTCTAAATAATTGGTAAGTCTTTTTTTTTACAAGTTTTTCAAGTACTTTTGATAAAGATGGTAGAAGAGAAATAGGCCTATAATTACCCGGAAGTGTTTTATCGCCATATTTAAAGATGGGTGTAACAACGGCAGATTTAAAAACATTTGGAAATTGCCCGAACTTAAAACTCAGATTACATAGATATGCTATAGGATGGATTACGAATTTTTTATAAGTTTTAAGAAACTCTGTTGAGATTCCGTCCCAACCTGGAGCCGTATTTGATTTCATAGTGGAAATAATATTTGCAATTTCTAGATGATCAGTAGGGAATAGGGACATAGTATTTGTGGGAGTATTTACACTAGTGGCATGTTTAGCCAAATCTTTCTCAGTCGTATTCATTTCGCTTAAAGTAAGATTTGCTAGTCGATATCCTATTGAGGTAAAGTATTTGTTCACAGTGTCTAAAGATTTAACTTGAGTTTCTTCAATATCTAAGAGTTCACAGTTAGATTTTTTATCTCTCTCTAAATTACATACTTTTTTTATAACATTCCATGTACCTTTAACGTTTCCTAAATTTTTTTGAAATTGTAGTTTAAAGTATTCGTTTTTTTTAAAGATTTAATAATCTTGTTACACCAATTTCTATAAGAAATATAATATTGTTGTAAATTGTTATTTACATTCTCTTTTACTTGGATATGTATCCTATCCCTACGCCGTAAGGATTTGATTATTCCAGGAGTTATCCAGGGTTTAAGAGGTATATTTCGTCTTGAAATTCTAGTTGTGTTAGTGTTTTTGTGTTTATAATAGATTGTAATTTACTTATTAACAGTTGAAATCCTAAACTAACATCTGTAACCTCATAAATTTCCTTCCAAGATTCTTTTTGAAGGCTTTTCTTTATATTATCAAAATTTAATGATGTTCTGTATTGTTGTGGTGAGTTTTTTGGTAACTTTGGCATCACTAATATATAATAGAATTGGTGAATGATCCGTTAGGTTATCGAATACAATAGTTTCCCATTTGTTATTACATTTCACCATAAAGTGATCAATACACGAATCAATTCTTGTGGGAATATTAATACCTTGCCTAAGTCCATGTAATGCCATTAGATTTAAGTATTCATGACTATAATTGCTGTTGTACTGTGGTAAGGTATCAATATTTATATCTCCTGTAAAGATAATATTTTTACCTTTTTCGTTATTCAATATAGCGTCTAATGAATCAAGATACCTTTTTGGATTATGAAAACATGGTGGTCTATAAGAACATAATATTGTATACTTATTTTCAACATTCAAAATAAGACAGTTGCCATCTAACATATTCGGCTCAGCAGCCGTTACATGAATATTTTGACGTACATAAACAACTACTCCATCCGTTCTATTTAAAGTATTTTTTGTATAAAATACTGTAAAATTACTTACACTGGGAGGAGTTGAATTTTCACAAGTCCAGCACTCTGTCAACACTAATATGTCAGTTCTTACATCTAAATTTGTAACAAACAACAGGAATTTATCTATGTTACAACGAATACTACGTATATTTTGACTAATGATACACAAAGAAGTATTGCTATCTATTTCCAAACAACTTAAAGTCTGTCTGCAAGATGTGGGGTCGATTATTCTATGGCACTTTGCCGTTCCTATATTATCAATATTTGTAGTAATTGTGTTATTTAAAATATTGAATGTAGTGTTTTAAAATATAAAATGTCATTTAATGGTTGATCGGTAGACTCTCTATGAGTCACCTTCTTACAATATAAAATATTCTGGGAGTAACTAATAAAATAACATGTATTCAAGGTAAAGTAAATGTGTATCTTTGAGCGAATATATTTTGATAGGAGTATAGTATGACTGTGCGCTAAGTTGATTTTACAATGAAATATTATAAATGTAATTTTACAGTAAAAATATAACTTGTGATAAACTAAATGTGAGTTATTTTGTAGCATGTCTAATATTAACATTAACATGACCTTATATCTTAGTCATTTTCCCAATAGTTTTTTGAGGTCAGCTTCGGTGTTTATTGCTATTTGTGGGTAGCCCTCGATTTTCTTTAAAAATATTTTACCGTGAGACGTCCAACAGTATGCATAACCGTTATCTTTGGCAAAATTTCGCGTTTGGTAAAACAGTTTTCTGGTGTTGGCTGTTAGTGTTTCAGAAATAAAAATTGGTTTCTTCGACCCTTCCGCAGACAAACAGGTTGTGTTAAGTTTTATCGCACTTCTTAAGCGTTTGACTTTTTTATTAAAATCTTTCACCGCTTTAAGCAAACTATTTTTTGTAATCGTACTCACACAAAGTCAACAACCACTGGCTTATCTATACTGGATGTGGCATTGTTTCGGTATATGTTTTTTATATCGGAATTTTGCAGACTAACATTTTAAAACAGTGCCAATAGATTTCACAATATGTATTAACTTTGTCGGATTTTCTGTGGATGTTTTTGGTATATTTCTTATTTCCACACCTGTCGATCGACAACTTCGCTCCAAACTCTCAATTTTTGTTTCTAATATTTGTATATATTGCTGATTTTGATTGTTCTTGCTTTCTAAATCACTAACTCGAGATAATAATTCATCATACTTTTCTGAAAAGAATTCTATAGAATTACGAATATCTAAATTCTGTTCTTTAATTTCCTTCATAGAACTTAATATTGTTGAAAATTTAGAATCCTGATCTAATTTAAAAGATGAGAACATATTTAACAATTCCTGTTTAAACAATTCTAGTTTTTCTTTATATTCATCTTTTTGCCGTTTTTGCTGCCGTGTTTTAGTAGCTTTCGTGGACGTACTACTCTTTTCACTGTCGCTTTCAGCAGCTACATTTGCAGTGTTCTTACAAGTCTCAGGTGTGGGTGTCCCTTTTCGCGGCATATTGTCTCTTTCCTTCCCGTCTAATTTGTACACAGAGATGTTATCTTTCACTTTCTGAGACAGTATTAGTTATTACCTCCTTGTATGTTTTAAAAAATTTTTGCTCACTACCGTTTAATATTTCATTCAATTATTTTTATTATTTATTTATTTTTTATTGGTATTTAGATATTGTTTTACTCACGCATTTAATGACTTGACATTTGCGAATTTATACACTTCTAATTCTTCTTTAGTTGTCACATTTATTTTACTTTATGAATAAGGAAAACATATAATAATTAGACACGTCCGCACTGTACAATGATCCAATAGGAAGAGAGATATATCTAGATATATTTATAGACATAATAAACATAGTACTATATGTTACTCACTAAAATGAAGTTATGCTCCCTTTGAAACCTGTGATTTCTATATTATACATTACATAGCTAAGGTTTGAAGTGGTCATCGGGAATTCCAATCGATCTATTTTAAACGGATCAGGTACTGGACCGTACGCAGGTTTACAGCTTGCATGAGCGCAGAAAAACTCTCGTATACATTTCATATCACTTGTACAACACGGATCGCTTATGTCTTCAGTCTCTAAAATAATTATCATAGGAACATTTTAATATATCTGTAATTTATGAACATATCTATATTAATATCAAGACTAAAAATATTAAATAAATTAATAGTACTTCTTATTTACATTTAAATACATCGCACCTCTACTTGTTGAGATAATGTCTAATTCCTTTATCCGGTTATTGTCCTCATTCATTAAATATTTTAAAATATCCCTACCAATAGTTGCTTACACCTCCATCATTCGTTTGTTTTTTTCTTTCATTTATTTAAGATTTTTTGAAACTTATTTAACATTTTTTTGCAATTTTTTTTCTGGCCTCTGCTAACCGATATAGATCTTTTTGTATTTATGGGTTTTCCATTTACAAATTAAATAAAAATAGAGCTTATTTTGTGTCTTAACTTTAGCGATAGCAAATCCCAATCTTGCATTTTCTCTTACATTTTGAGTATGTATTCTTCTTAGATTCTTTAACCACGCTATCGCTATCGTCAACACTTTTCCAGTCTTTTCTTTCAAAAGCACCCTTCCTTTCTTCCAAAAGCTTTTGTACTTCCTCATTCTACTACCATGTAACCATCTAACCTCTTTGTCTCGCTTCTCTGAATATGTTCCTTGGCGTCCTTCTTATAAAGCTAGCCATTTTAATCCAACATTCATTTACTGTTTCTGTTCTCATATCTTTCATTTCTATAATTGTAATTAACAACTCTATGTTTTAAACTTTTTTACATAATTATCATTCTCCATTAAATAACCATTTAATTTTGGGTCGTGGTATCGACTGATTTCCTGCGAATCGATTATAAAATTTTAAATCCACCACTCAATTCGGTGTTGTGCCCGAACTTAAAACTCACGGGTATATAACTTTCCAATTTTTTTTCAATAAAATTTCTTCGCAAGAGAAAATAATCAATTTGGGTTCTGTAGTTATCACTTTTAGTTTAGTTGTATTTAATTATGTATCGTTCTTATTTTTGAAAAGAGTATTAGCAATGGAGAGGTCAAAAGGAACTGTAGCTTGTATACTTTCCCCCTTTTTATTTCTGTCTCCATAACCCCCTACCCCGCAAATACTCCTCAAACCTATCGTTTGCTTTTCCTTGCATGCCCATTAAAATCACCTCCTATTATTATTGGATATATCTATCATCAATCCATCAAAATTATCCTAAAACTTATATTTCACTACCCCGTTAAATTCAGTGTTTGATGCATATACACTTATTATGTTTATAGTCATGTGCCCTATTAATAACTTCACTAATATAAATGTATCATTCTTCGACTCATTATCTAATAGAACTCCTTCCCCATTCCTCTTGGCATTATTACCACATTATAAAAATTTATATCCTAGTCCAATTTCTTTTGCTCTCAATCCCTCCCATAAATAAATCTTCTTTCTAAAGTATCAACCTTCCTCTCTCAGACATCGTTCTCACATTCCAATATGTAAACCTCCATCCTTACGCTCTGATCTCTTTTAACGTTTAATTCATCTCTGATGCCATGATCCTGATATGTTTTATGCTTCGACCAGGTGCTGCGTTTGAACTTATTTTTCCTTTATGTTGTGAAAATTGATTTGGCAAGTTTTTTTTGTTTTTTTCACGGTACAGACACAGTGCTTTGACCACCATCTCACCTGATGTTAAGTGACAATGTGGTTCACAATGGTAAAACACGCTAAGTGAAAATGTAATGTTTCTCAAGCGATGCTGCCGGAAAACACCTGTTGGTATTAGGTGAAAGGTTTTCTACCTTGAGAGTGGTAGCTACCCAGTCAGTCATTATTAGAAGATACTCTAACACCAACCTATGATTTCCTTACGATATTTTCCTTCACCGAAAGCTAAGAATAACTTTATAGTTGAGTAGATGGGTTAGAACCCGCGTCCATTGACGCGAAATCCAACCACATTACCAACTAAGCCATCGTTGCTTAAAGCTTATTGTTATTAGATAATTAAACCTAATGTGTTTATAAATGAAAACAAGAGCTACCTAGACTTACAGCTTAGTTTGAAATAAGCAAAACATGTTTACACACGTGTTAATATATGTTTTTTAACCTTGGTTTAGAACGACTCCACAAATAGCAATATTTGTGTACCTATTATTGAGTTAAGTGACGATGTAAATCAAACAGGTAAATAGGTTAAGTCTATCTATTACTATTGGGTGTGGTAAGGGTCGCTTTTTTTCTTTAGGGATTCTTTACTTACTCTAGAGCACGCTTGAATAAATTTCCCGGAATTTCTAACAGAAGTTGCAACTCAAGCCGAGGTTCATAACATTTTGGTACTCTTGCGCTCGCTATTTTTCAACTGAGTGCTTAAAGCGCTCGCCTCAATGTCCGATGTAGCTGTCAAGGCCGATCAGATTAACAGCATTGAATCAGTACACAAAATAAAACAGAAAGTCAACTCTCAAACGATGTAAGTCCGAGTGGAACACATATATATAAATATATTTAATGAACATGCCATAAATACCTTGATTATTCTGTGATCTTCTGTCCGTACTCTCGATGTCATAGTCGTTTTCAGATGAAACGCAAAGACCGATTAGTGAAAATAAGAATAAGATATATTTCTTCATAGTTACAAAAGTAACTTACACTCTCGAGATTAAGATACAAAACGATCAATATATATACATTATATATATATCGTAATAATTATCGTGTGACTTTAATGAAATAGTCGTATTGTAAATAATTATAAAGTATACATTATGTACTATTTGCAAATAAAGTAATTAATAAAATCAAGACAGTCGCATAAAAAGGGGGCGTGATCAAATTCACTACTAACTTTTCTTCTCACTGTGTCTGTCTGTCGTCTATAATTAACGTTTGCATCGACAAAACTCTTTATCTATATTTATATTAAAAAGTATAACGGGGCGAAATTTGTACATTGAAGAAATTTAAGAAAAAATATTATAGACTATAAAACACATTTCGATAGTTTTAAAATTTTTTGAATGTCTCTCTTACTTAATGACTTTTTTGCCAATCACGCATACACTACTTATCCGAATTCGATGGAATTTGGTAATGAGATATAATGGATACAGAGGCTAAAAAATTGTCTCAAATACAAGTGGGAGAAGCCGCAGACATAGCTAGTTTTAAATAATTGTGAAAGATTATTTTGCATATTAATACTATTATATACATTAAAAAATTATAATGTAAGCCTAAGGAGAGGAGCTGGAATACCGCTTCATGGTTTTGTCCTATAATGGTGGCTTCTCCCCACGACGACGAGCAGGTCTCTTGAGCGAGATACATATATAGTTGGAATCTTTAAAGTCACCTTTGGGAGTCTGTTCTTCTCTGAAGGATCTAGAATAGGTTCACGATCAGTACGAGACATAAGAAAAGTCCTCCTTACCTAACTTACACTTAGCTAAACGAAGACAATCAAATCAGGTCAAATCAAATTGAAGCGATGATGGCGCAGCGGGTAGTGCGGCCGAGTTCCGTGTCAAACGATGCGGGTTCGATCCCCACCTATGCGACTCTAAAATCGGTCTGAGCTGTCGTTGAAGGAAAACATCGTGAGGAAGCCAAAGCATGGTGGTTGGCATTTTCTAATGATGCCCGCCTGGGTAGCCATCATCCCCCAAGTTTGAAATCCTCGTCGCCAAAATACCAATAGGTGTGTTCCGGCAGCATCATTTGAGAACTAGTACCTCTAGACTTAGTGTGTTTACCATCCTGGACCACACCGTCAATTAACATGAGGTGAGATTGGGGACAAAGCGCTGAGCCTACACTTTGGTAACCCTTGTGCTATTTACCTTTTGCGGCTGAGTGCCTTCAGCACTCACCCACAAAGTTCGTTGAAGCTGTAAAGGTCTGGAAGGACAACAGCATTAGCGAGGTTACAAAAAAAAAGCATTCGAGACATTTGTTGTAAGATTTTCAAAGTATAAAGTTGTTTTTGAAATAATAATAGTCGTGACTAAGTTTTCAGAAGCTTTGCTCTTTAGATTTTGGTGTAAAATTTTCGCTTTGATGTATATTTAAATATAAAATTTATTTTAAATAAAAAGTGATAATAACCACTATATATATATGGATGTTATTAAAAATTGATACAGAAGATAGTTGTTATACTGAGGTGATAAGATAAAAAAAGTGAAATTGTAATGTCACCAAAATAGTAAAGTGACGTTCGGAATATCTTTCACAAACAAAAATCATGACGATCTTCGAATTATTGTGTTTTTATATTAGGGATACTAAAACAATAAAATGTTTTATATGTTTTTATTGCCGCTGTGTTAGTTTCAAACGAATAGTTGTTAATAATTTGATATGGAAGTAACAATCGTATCAAAATATTAGTTCCGTGGATTTGTTATCGGCAAGCCGAAATCGCAAATTGTATTTTGGACAAAAATTTTCAGGTAGTTGAATGCTTGAACGATTAACGCTTCTCTAGAAATTTCTGGTATATTTCTCAGTAGAGATTTGCTTTCTTGGCTTACGATTGGGTCTGAAATTAAAAAAATATATGTATGTACATGTCGGACCTGGTAGACGTTGCCCTGCCTCAAAAATAAAATAAGGTAACTAAATGACATAAATAAAATTAGTACTTTACTAGTGTAGGTTACCTAAACTAAATTTTGTGTATAGCATACAAAATGATATAGGTACAGCATATATAGAATAAAAAAGATAATGCACGAAAAATTAAAAAAGCACGATTATTTCGTATGTAAATTTGGAAAACACGCGCAACATAAAATACACTGTTGCATCAACGAATTAATTGAAATAAGTTTTCTTCAAGCAATAATTGCGACAAATACTTTCTTTACATAAGTGTACTACAATGTCTGATCAAATAGTACCATAATTTTTGAATTTACAGTAAATAAATATAAGTAGATAAATTGGCAAAGAAAAACAGTTCAATACAATTTTCCTCTCCTCTCCTTTATGAATCGTTTTTCTCTAGTAATTTTCGAAGAGCTTTAGTGTCGTCACAAAATTTTGGAAATATATTTTTTTCTCAAATATGCAACCATTATTATAGATTCGATTCGATTTTTTACCGCTAGGTAAACGCTTTGGAGGAGGTCTTTGCCAATTAGGAAACAGACCTACAAAAAACAATTAAGCATTAGATAGAATAGATTAAGATTAGTTTAGCTACAAAAACATATGTCAATACTCGTAGTTTTTAGTTCTAATACTTAGTAAATAGATACTAAGTTGGTCTGAATAAAGGGATTTGTTATTATTATTAGGTAAACCCTAGTTGATCAATCTTTATTTAAAAGATAATTTACCTCAATATGTTTGCAGGTTCGAGATAATGATCGACCGTAAGGAATGAAATTGACGTGATAACTGGGGTCAAAATCATATCTGATCTTCCGAAGCGCATAGGTAGGAAAGGTAGATAAAGTTGGGACTGTGTGGCGGCAGCGAAGCAGTGTGCATTTTGAATTAAGAAAAGGAGAAAAGCAGCGTATCATTGCACTAAACATAAATACCTTACCACAACTTTTCCAGAATCCTGGACCAAAATCATAATCAGGATTGGAATCGTCAAGATACGCGTAGGCATAAGCTTTGTCCATCTGTAGATGTTTAATGTTTGGTATTGTTGCCGTAAATGTAGCAGAGCCTAAAAATATTATAAAAAAATCACAACTTCTTAAATTTATATAGACTAGTTCAATCAATTCAAATTATGTAACTCTAGAGTCGTAACCTCCGACATTTTTTCAAGTGTTCGTGTGCTGCCAGCATCTTCTTATGTACCATCATCTACTCGTTTTAATTTAATTCTATGTTTCAGGTCTAAGTACAGTGGGATAATTAATTTTATTAAATAATAATTACTATCCTTACCGAAAGTTGTAAAGAATGTGTCCGTTAACTTAATCGGTTCTTTGCCTTTACGGTTGAAAATGATGGTCAATCGAGGTGTTGCCAATGTCACGTTTTTTTACCTCAAAAGCAAACACCAAGTTGTCCGTATTTTTATTTATACTGGAAATCAATATAATATAATATGATTATAATCGATGTTACAAAAAATTATAAATCATTGTATTTGTATTTAGGTATCTTAAATTAATAAACTACACATAGAATATGCAAAGATAAAATAGGATAGTGCATTTTTCTGACCATTTTTTTTTGTTTGTTTTTTTTTAAGTGGCTTTTGTGATTTAATGTTATAGTATAATTTGGAAATAGTTTCCTATCCTCCAGTTTGAAATATTGATTGATAATGTCTCTTTTCGAAAACTTGTAAAGTAAATAGTTTAAATATTTATTAAATAGATTCTATGATATACCTTCTCTATTGATATACTGCCAGTTCGTAGCAAGAGACAATCAGCAGAGTAAAATGTTTATGTTATTATTATGTTATTACGCATTATTATTATATCTTTGGTGAATTTCGCAGTGCTTTAGAATTAAAAGATATTGTATTATTAAATTCAGTGTTTCACCAATTCGTCCTTTCCATACACAAACTGTATGATAAAGTGAATTTTCTTAATGATTTGTTTTTCCTTTGTTTTAATGGATGTGCTGTTCGGGACGGAGATATATAAATCCATAGAATTAAAGATTATACAAATCAATGCAATCGTTGTTTTGTCAATAAATAATGGTGAAATAAGCCGACTTTGTTTTACATAGATATGTATATGGATTGTAGGGATTTTGTATGCATGAAACAGATTTTTTGTCAGCGGTTTTACTTATGTGTAAGAGAGACGTATGCGAGTAATTGAGTACTGACGCCAGTTACTGTGCATTAGCCGATTAGACTGAACTTGCACTATATTAAAGGAAAAAAAATAAATAATGTAATTATCGGTATACAGTCATTTATTTGAAGATAGTTGCAGTTGTGCCCCAGGCCAATATTATGCACATTATTAGTCGAGCCTATAAGATAATAAATATAATTGACTATAAAATGTTACTCACTAAAATGAAGTTATTCTCCCATTGAAACCTATGATTTCGATGTTGTCCAATATATAACTAAGGTTTGAAGTGGTCATCGGGAATTCCAATTGGTCTATTTTAAACGGATCAGGTACTAAACCGTGCACAGGTTTACAGCTTGCATGAGCGCAGAAAAACTCTCGTATACATTTCATATCACTAATAGAACATGGATTGCTTATATCTTCAGCGTCTAAAATAATTGTTGTTGGACACCAAAAGTGATTATTTATTCTCTCTTTACCGATAAAAACCGGTATGCATAAAACATATTATTTATAACCCTTCTAACCATTTATTTTATATTTGACGGTTCGAGTACAACTCAATTCAAATTACCTCATATGTGTGCATATGCATTATTAGATATATCCATCATCAATCCATCAAAATCATTCCAAACATTATCCAATTAATAACGCCACTAGTATTCATTTCTCATTCACTCTATTGGCATCTGTTGCACTTTTATCCAACCCATTGTCTAACACAACTCATTCCTCTAGCCATCACTAACATAATAGAAAAAGTTATATCCCAGTCCAATTTTTCTTGTATTTCTGCACTGCATCGGCAGTGCGCTCTAACTTCCAGATCATTCCTATTCCGACTTTCCCTTATGGTGGGAAAAGTGAACTGGCTTGTTGTTTTTATGTTCTTTTGTTATTCGCTAATTAAACCTAATTAAAACACTACCTAAAACTTCTATCTATTCAACCGAAAGACGTCCACTGCTGGACATAGTTCTCCCTCAAAAATCTTTACGACTACCGGTCTTGCGCCACCCGCCTTCTATGAACGACACCTAAAGCTTAGTTAAAAATAAACAAAACATGTTTACACACCTGTTAATACATATATGTTTAACCTCGGCTTACACCAACTTCATAAATAATAATATTTGTAGACCTATTATTGGGTTAACTGACAATATGAATCAAGTATGTAAGTACGCTAAACCCATCGATCATAGTTGCAACACACGTTGGACGACTCGAGACGCTAACGCAATGTTTCTATAGAACACATCGCGTCGTGTCGAAACCATTACTCTTGGGTTCTGCAGAGGTCTCTTTTTCCTTTTTTACTTACTTTAGGACTAGCTAGGACATACGAGTATTTTAAGGTAACTAACCTAACACATGTAATAGGTTCATACCTGCGCTAGCTACCATTTTTTGGCTGAGTATCTTAAGCGATCGCCCCAAAGTCCGGTGAAGCTGTCAAGGCCGCTCAGATTAACAGCGTTGAGTTAGTTTGAAAAAAAAAACAAAGACTAACAAATGTTGCAAGTCAGACACACACCTATTAATTCTTTTCTTCAAATTAAGAGCCACAAAGTTTTCTTTTTCACCGAAAACTGGGGCTTAGTATCGTATCAAAAAAATATGCAATAAATACCCTGATTATTCTGTGATATTCTGTCCGTACTTTCGATGTCACCGTCATTATCAATACAAATGCAATGGCTAATTAATGAAAATATTAAAAATAAATAGTGCTTCATAATTAAAAAAGTAAATTAACATACTGGAGTTAAGATACAAATCGATCAATATATATCGTTAACTATCGCGTGATATTCATTCAAATAGACGGATATTTTAAATAATAGATAATGATAAAAGGTACATTGTAGACCATTTACACATATAGTAATTAATTATAAACAAGAAAGTCGTAGACTAAAGGAGCATGCCAAGTTCACTACTAATCATTTTTATTACTCTGTCTGTCTGTCATCTAATTAAATGTTTTGTTTATTTAGCTTAACCTCTTTGTTGGGTCAAATTTAGTAATTAAAATTTTACCCCTTGAATGTTTACTGATTGATCTGAAATTTTGTACCTACCTTTATTTCTGATAACAATACAATTATTTGTTTTTGATGCCATTGTAAATCCAAGATGGTTACTGCCACAAAATGGTGGTTTACATTTATGTTTATAAAACATTTAACATGGATATCAAATAAAAGGACTTAAAAAAAGTATATAAAGTACTATAATATATTATGATTTTTTTTTATTCTTGGTTTTCGGCTCCACAAGCTGACGAATTTCATCTTCTTCAATATAGGTATCAAATGAAACTAAACTAACTGGTTAAACAGTTAGAATACAGTACACCATAAAAATTCCAAATCCAAGATGGCGTCCGAAACAAAATGTGTTCAGACAGTTAATACATTAAAACTGAAAGCTAGGTATCTAAACAAAACAAAGGACTTTTCAACTTGGATTTGTAATTCAGAAAGAGAATAAGTCAGATCTGTTTGGCATTACGATAACTAAAAATGATTCGTAGTTACTGGTGAACAGCTAAAGTTAAAAATACAATTTTAAGCGTATATTCGCGCTCTGAGTAATAACTATGTACACTTTAATATAGTTTATTAACCCCTTGAGCACTTACCTGGCGTTTACGCCAGCTTTCTATTGTTTTCCTATTGCCTTTCTATTGTCTTATTTTTATGGGTACTCGACACATTAATAATCTAAACATTTAATAGGGAGCCTATTAAATGTCTATCTATCCATTTACCCTTTCGATAGATCAGTTACCAAATGCAAGATTCTAATATTTGTAACTAAAATAAAGTGAAAAAAAAAAATCTGCTATGAAAGAATGCCTTAATAAATAATTACGTTATACACGTTAGACTGCTTTAGAAGTTGCATTATAAATTACCTAATTAAACTTATTTAAAAAAGGAACGGCCAAATGCGAGTCGGACTCGCGCACCGAGGGTTTCGTACAAACCTGTAGGTATATAAGTAATAGTTATGGTATTTTAATGCCAAATGAAATCCATAACATTACAACGTGGTAAGCTGGAGGAACATACTATACATAAACATAACATAAACAGAAAGTAAATGTAAATGGGGTTACCTCCACTGGATCATTAGTTAGAATCGGTGTTCCGCAGGGGTCGATTTGGGACCGTTTTTATTCCTGGTTTATAAACCATTTGGATTAATATATTAATAACTTACCGCTTATGGTTAATAACTCAGCTGATATGGCTCTTTTTGTAGACGATACTTCACTTATATTGAAAGTAAAAAGAAAAAAAAAAATCACAGGTTAGGCACTTAAATAATACACTAGCAAACATTTCCAAATGGTTTGCCTTAAATAATTTACTTCTTAACACTAAGAAAACGAAATGTATAAAATTTATGTTGCCCAATGTGCAACATATTGATTGTAAGTTAGAGATAGAAGGGATTTTAGTAGGCTTAGTTGACAAAACTCTGTTTTTAGGTATCACACTTGATAATAGGTTACAATGGGGTCCGCATATTAAAACTTTCGCAGGAAGGCTTAGTTCCGCTGCTTTTGCGGTTCGAAAAATTCGCCAGTTGACGGATATTGCTACTGCTAGGTTAGTCTACTTTGCTTACTTTCACAGCTTAATGTCTTACGGTATTTTGCTGTGGGGTACAGCAGCAGAGGTAGACACCATTATTACGTTACAAAAGAGAGCTGTTCGAGCAATATACAATATGGAACCTCGCGAATCTGTAAAGAACAAGTTTCAAGAATATGATATCTTAACTTTGCCCTCCCAATACATCTTCGATAACTTAATGCATGTTCGTAAAAATTTAGACAAGCTAGATCTAGTGAATGATCGTCATAATTTTAATATTAGAAGTAAAGACAAGTTGGCCGTCCCACGCTTTAGGCTAAGTAAGTCTAATAAAAGTTTTATAGTATTCGGTTTTACAATAAGATCCCGAGTAACATACCCGATTTACCTGACAATAAGTTCAAGTATTATGTCAAGCAAGTTTTAATCTCAAAAGGTTATTACAGGGTGGATCATTACGTGAACGATAGTAATGTCTGGAATTAACCCACATCTCTGTGCTTCCGCTAACATTATTAAGACTACGTTTTGTATATGTTTTATATGTAAAAAAAAAATGATAAATGTTTCATATTTATTAAAAAAAAAAACCAGATCGAGTTTCTTGCCGGCTCTTCTCGGCTGGGTTGTTTTCCGAACCGATGGTAGTGTTTTAGACGTTCATAAGCGCCTTCTTAGGGCCTAAATTGAATATAGATGTTTTTGATTTTGATTTTTGATTTTGACACATTTTAGATAAACGTCTCTTTATCGTTTCAGTAATCCTTATTTTATATTAACACATATCATTTATTTTATAATATAACTGAAATACCTACACTAGCCTTGCAGCAGCCTTGCCAAAGTTCTTTTATTAAAGTTATTTATTCAAATAGTTTTTTAGTCACTATTTAGAAATCTGGTTAAGAAATAGTAATTAGGTATTAAATTTGAACCAGACCTGTAAATGATGACTGAAAATTGAACATCTACAAACGAAAAAATCGATGACATCGAACATCGAATTTTGAAAAAACGCTATCTATAGCTGTATACTTCGTGTAGTGCTAGTGTTCATTAACGGAAACATGTTTATGGATGAAAAATATGTGGAAATTCCATTTTGGAGATTCACTCTAAAATCGATATTTTTTTATTATGTGATGTAACAAAAAATGTAAAGCTTTCGAAGTTTTTTCCTTTATAGCAATTAAACGTTGCTTCATGCTAAATTTCAAGATTCTAGATCGAATGGAAGTGTCCTTTAGGTTTTGATTCCCTTGCGAGTAGTTGAGAGTTTCAAAATATGCGGTTTAAATTGCTGTTCTATTGATTGCGTTGACATAGAAGTTTGATTTATTTACAGCTTAAAGGTATTATAGACCTGAGTATTCGATATGAATTACAATTTAATTTTTTAAGTTTTCGCGTTCCATATTTAAATTCAGTTAATTTTAACGGGTTTTCACGCGTTACCTTTGCTTTTTTCTATCCCGACGTTTCGGCTGGGTTTCACCAACCGTGGTCACGATTTATCGTCACAGGCATCGTCGATGGACACTGTTAGTGTTGTGTGTTGTGACTATAATAAATATAAAGACCAAACGGGGGTAGTTCATCAAAATACCCCTCAACGCTGCAGGCGAAGCCGCGCACCGCCAGTCAGCCCGTGACCACGGTTGGTGAAACCCAGCCGAAACGTCGGGATACAAAAAAGCAAAGGTAACGCGTGAAAACCCGTTAAAATTAACTGAATTTAATTACAATTTAATACCTCTACGCGTTCATGAGGAAAGGTGTGGTAAGTTTGAAATTATTAGAAATATTTTTATTAAACTAAAAATTTATGCTTTTTGCAATTTGTCCTTTATCTATGCTATAAGATGTTGTTTCGTACCAAATTTCAAGATTCTGTGTTCACGGGAAGTACCCTGTAGGTTTTGACTCCCTTGCGAGTGTCGAAAATTTCCAGCATAAACGGCTGAATCTTTTTGATTGCGTTGGCTTAGAAGTTTGATTTTTTCACAGCTCCAAGGGACAGTAAACTTAAGTATTTGATATGAATTTCAGCTTGATACCTCGACGAGTTCCTGAGAAATAGGGTCTTGACAGACGGACAACAAACTAATCCTATAACGGTTCCGTTTTTTTTTTTTTTTCCTTTTGAGGTACAGGACCCTAATGAACACAAGGACTACATAAAACGACTGCTTACTTTAAAATAAACAAAACATGTTTACACACGTGTTAATACATGTTTTTTAACCTTGGCTGACACCGATTCTACAACTAAACAAATATTTGTAGATCTATTATTGGATTAAGTGACGATGTGAACCAAGAAGGTAAATACGCTAAGGCTATTAGTACTACAATAATAATATATACGCTATTAGTACTAAGTCGTAGGTTATGTAATCCACTCTTTTTTCTAGTTTTACTTATTTTAGGGCTAGCTAGGATGGCTGCAGAAGGCCGCCGAATGGAGAAGTGGAGGAGTCACCCCACCTTTTTCCTCACTCCTCTAGTTACAAGAGGGTGGTAGGTGTTGGCTCTCTCAGCTGGTTGGGGCGCCCTACTTTCATCTTCTCTTGATTTCCTGTCGCAAAGCAATAGTGCATTTCCCAATTGCAACAAATGCATTGCCTACATTAAAAAGGGGCTAGCTAGGACAAATTTTGTAGAATTTTTAACACAGGCAGCAACTCAAACCAAGGTACGTAGCACTTTGGTGCCCTTGTGATTTTGGCTAAGTGCCTTGAGCGCTCGCCCCAAAGACCGGTGACGCTATCAAGGCCACTCAGATTAACAGCGTTTAGTTAGTTAGAAAAAAAAACAAAGGCTAACTCTCCAATGATGCAAGTGTGAGTGGAACGCAGCTATAAATACTTGTCGAGAAATTACCAAATTAAGTTCCGCAATGTTTTCTTTATCTGTAAACTCAGGCTCTTGATAGAATGTTAGAACCAAATCTGTTTTTTTTAATATAACGTAACTTGTTATCATTATTCATAATGGCACATATAGAAGTAAGCACCATGTAGTTTACAGTGAAAATAATTCAGCACGAATTGAATTGTTGAACATTCCTAGAATTATAGGATCTAATGCATATTCAATAAATACCTTGATTGTTTTTTGACCTTCTGCCTGGCCTGTACTTTCAATGTCATAATTCTATTTATTACAATGGTCAATTAAAGAAAAGAACAAATACTTCTTCATTGTTGACAATAGTAACTTATATAGTGTGTATAAAGATACAAAACAATAAATATGTATCGTAATAATGATCGCATTTAAATATTCAGTCATTTTAGACACATACTAAATAATTAAAAAGTTATACATAACAAACTAATTATAGATAAATTAAACATAAACAAGACTGTCGTTAACCGAGACCAAGATCATTAGTAACTATTCTCGCTCTGTCTGCCTGTCACACCTCTCCTCTGTTTAATTCTATGCTATTACTTGACACAGATTATAACAAATATAGAGTCTATTATTTTATACAACAAAAACTGAGCTATCGCTTGTGACAGAATAGACGTGGAAAAGTACCGAGAATGCGGTTTTAAATCAAACTAAACTTATTGTTCAATATTTCGATTTTAGAGTAAAGTCAATAAGTAGTTTTCTAGATTTTACCAAAGCATTAGATAATATACCTGTTTTGTACTATTCCTGTTTTACTAAACAAATTGGATCATATTGGTATCAGGGCTTTGCTTTAGAGGTTTTAAAGGTTGCTTACCTTTGGCGTTCCACAAGGCAGTGTCCTGGGCCCAAATATTTTATTGTTTATATTATATACATCTTTGTATATTATGCATGTGATGCGCAGGGAGAAAGAGGATGTTGTAAGAAAGCTATTGGATATGAATGTGGACGGTTACATGGGAAGGGGAAGACCAAAGAAAAGATGCATGGACTGTGTGAAAGATGATATGCTTAGGAAAGGGTGAATGCGGAGATGACAACAAATCGAGAGGAATGGAAGAGGAAGACATGTTGCGCCGACCCCAAATAAAAATGGGAAAAGGGTAGGGAGATGATGATAATGATGATGATATTATATAAATGTCCTATGTACATTTGATTTACCTCATTGCAACATAGTTTCATATGCTGATGATACAGCTGTGTTTATTGATGGAAAAACATGGACAGAATCTAGATCCTGTGCTGACGCGAAATTGACTAATGCTGTTGATGGAAAGGTCATCTCCAAGGGCAAGTGCTTAGGGCGCTCAGCCGATAGAGTGCCACCTCGCGCGAAGGCACCGAATATTACTTTTTTAAAGTACATATTGAATACAATATTTTATAGTACTTTTAAAGTCCCTTCGGAAAATATTACTTTTTACAAATTGAAACGTTTGGACGCAGTTTTTGTATGTTTTCTTTAAATAAAATATATTTAACACACTACGTACTTAATACTAAAACTAAGGAATACAAAACATTTTTTTATTAAATTTTTTAATACATTATTACATTATGAGTGTACAAAATATACTTTAATTTTTTATATGATTCTCATAGTAGCGTTAACAATCAAATGATAAGCAAACTTAATGTCAATAAATTCATTCGGAAATAACAAATAAATCGAAATATTCTTTCTATTAGTTCTTGTCTATTAATTTGTTATTTTTAACCCAAAATCGCAAATTTTATTTTGTATAAAGATTTTCATCAAATTAGGTGCTTGAATAACTAATGATTCTTTACCATTTTCTTGTAGCTTTGAAAGAAGATCTTTGTATGCTTTGTACACGATTGGATCTGAAATTTAAAAAAAAACTTAATTACTAATGGTCTCTTCCCTCAGTGAAAGTAGCTGGCTTTGAGCCTGTGTCCATTAACGCGGTAACCAACCGCACTACCAACTGCACCATTATCTCTTCAAATATAAGCATTATGGGCTCTGTTCAGATTGCTTCAATTGTTACTACATATATCTTGTTTGTAACATATATATTTTGACTTCATTTGCATAGTGAGTTCTCTCTAAAAGATGCTGTTACATTGATGGTGTATACTTTTAAGAGTATATTACATATAATATGATCTAATTATAAAGTAAGGTTTGTATTTGAATGAATCAAACTTACCGCAACTATTACTGAGACCGGGTGTTAAGCCGTATTCACAATGGTCGAGATACGCGTAGACGTAAGCCTTGTCTAACTTTAGGTCTTTGATATACGGTATTGTTGCCGTAAATGTTGCAGAGCCTAAAAAGAGACAGCTTTTAATTTTTTTTTGAGAAATAACAGACGATTTTGCAGCTAATATATAAAATGTTAAAATCATATAAATAACATTTATATCATCATTATCTTTGATGTATTCGTCTGAGCTCCTCTAGTAAGAAGCTGGATGAGATATAATTGCATTTTAGAGGGAGTTTGAAATTGACACCAATAGTTGAAAAGTTGAACAGCAAACGTTCTATGTCATTGTCTGGTAATGTTATTAGAAGAGAGGAATTACATGTAAATAATATAGTAATGAATATGAATGTAGAATAATGTAAAAGTAAAGGAGTAAATGAAGAGGTGACTGGTGATAGGGAAGAAAACATACTACACCGACTCTTAGGAGTGACTCCTAGTGAATTAGGAACAAGGGATGACTTATCCTACATTAAGTAAGTAGGGTCGGCGTAATATGTTCTTTATATTATGAAACGCGTTTCTGGCTTGGTGTTTTATGACACCTGCCTGCTTTACGTCAACCTTCCTTAGAATTTTCTAGTTAGTGTCTGGCAGGTGATAGCTATATAGAACATTTAAAGGTCTTCACTATTATTTAGAACTTAGAAGTAGGAAATATGTATACATATTTATAAATACATCTCAATTGAAAATTTTGAAATAGCTATTACTAATTTGTATACAGTTTGGAATATCTAGTGAAGTTATTGGTGAATAAATGTAAAATACTAATATTAACTTGCTAACCCATTAAATCCCTAAATATATCAAAATAAATACAAGTATTCTGTTAGGGATTAATAATTTCATTTATTTCTTTGCGTGTGTAGCTCTAAAGATACGTCATATCAGTTTCTTCAAAATTATCTAATTTAGTCCATTTATATATACTTTTAACGCGTACACATATATCAGCAAATGTGAGTACAAGCAACATTAATTTATTAAATAATATTCATGATTAATGTTCTATTTAGATATACATATGTACTGAATTATTCTTTAATTTATTTGATCAATCGATTGTTTTACTTACCGTCTTTAGTACATATAACGTAGATTCGAAGCCATACTTGTTTACATCCTAACGTTACACATGATACAGATTAGATCTATTTGTCTTAGTTCTTTATTAACTGCTCATGTCGTTCTAAAAATTAAATAAGAATTCTTACCATAGATAACATAGAAAGCGTCTGTCACTTTGATTGGTTCTTTGCCTTTACGGTTGTAAATGAAAGTTATTCGAGGTGATGACAAGATCATATCTTTTACCTCGAAAGCGAATACCAAGTTGCCCGTCTTCTTATTTATACTAAAAAAAACAAAATTTTTCAAAAACAAAATTCAATGTCATTAGAATTAAGAGATATATAATATGTTAGATATTAGATACTTTATTTATCTCAAATTCATTAGAAGAATAGTTGTTTAAATGGTCATTACAGGATTCTTGAGAGCTGCTTTCATGCAATTCTACTATTAATTACAGGAAATAAGCAAGGCCTTAAAATTTAGTCTATATTTACCGATGCATTAATAAAAATTGATTAAGTTACTTACTAAAACGAACTTATTTTTCCATTGAGACCTCTGATTTCAGCGTTTGCTACTGTAGAGCTTATGTTCGAAGTGGCCATAGGGAATGTCATTCGGTCTATTATAAGTGGATCAGGTATTGGACCGTAAGCCGGTTTACAGTGCGCATTCTTTGAGAAAAACTCACGTATGCATTTCAAATCCCTTGTAGAACACGGATGTATTATCTGATCATCATAAATACCTAAAATAATTATTATGAATATTTTATTGCAAAGTTAAGTTATCACTTTTACTGTTTGACAGAGATGGTAACCAAAAAACCATAAACCAGAATAAAGTTCGTTAATTTAATAAATTCGGGCAAGGTAAATTTTAACCTATGTATTTTTTCTCGACAATGAAAATACTAAGGGAATTTAAATAATGCATTTGCAACATTTCTAAATCAATATTTGTAAAGTACCACGCTTTAAATATAGTCTTTCAGAATTTATACGAAATGAATTGTTATATAAATACACAATTTTGTCTAATGAATACTGAATAAATACCTTGATTATTCTGTATTTTGTTAGGCCAGTATTGGATATCGTAGTCATATTGACTACAAACACAATGACCAATTAATAAATATAATAAGACCAAATAATACCTCATTATCACAATAATAACATACATACTGAACAGTAAAATAAAGAACTATCAATATATACCCTAATCATCGCGTGATATTAATTCAGTTAACGTTTTCAAAACTACATAATTATACTAATCGTATATTAATTGGTTTATCAGATTAATAATGTTATTATATTTGTTTTAACAAAGACGCAATTTTAATACTTAGTAAAGTTTACACCTATGCCTTTGTGATTATTAAAATATAAATCAATGTAGAAAACATTTATAAAGAATTACATTTAAAATATTTAATTGCTATACTCGTACTACTTAGTTAAGGAAACGTTGATTTTATATAAATAAAAATTAAGGTTTGTATTCGTGTCCTCTATTTATTTATAAAACATTAATCCGATTGTGATAAAACTTGGGAAGGCCCATTGCCCCCTCCGGCTGCGCCTCAGGACGTGCTCCGATCCCTAACTGGGTAGACGTCTGTACCCGCCGCCAGGGCGATACAGTGGTACTTTCATGCATTACCATACACGCATTATACTGCACTCCTGTGTGTTACTCGCAGGTACAGGAGTTTTACATGGTCCTAGAGATTTGTACTTTCATTTAATCATTGGAGTTTTAGCGCAGGGCTACTTATACTCTTCGCTCACACAAGTTTCCGGGTGCGGATACTGACCGTATACTACGGGCTACTCCAACTCACGTCTAACCACGGTCTCACCCTTCCTAATAAGATATAGTCTCTCCATCTCGTGAGCTCTGAGGTCCAAAGGATCAGCCAGCACTAAAGCAGGTGAGAGAGACTTTGCGGTACGCACCGCAAATCTTCTGGGCAAAACCTTTCTGCAGCGAATCCAGCTTTTTCCTAAAAGATAATTTCGCTGCAGAGGGGGCCCTAGTCATTTTCAGCATACAGCACGATAGACTAAATCTCCGCCACGTATATAGCCCTCATGATGTCTGAGCTTAGACCCCAGCTCACTCTCGCCGCGTATGCTAGTTGCTTGCTATCTTAATTATACCGGTTTTTCCCTATTTTCAAATATTCTTTGCACTTGGTTAAATTTTACATCAGAGCAATGGACTTAATTTCTTAATCACAACAAAAAATTATTAAGAGATAATACATGTACATGGTCATAACAATATCCTTACTATTCAATTTTCTATTTTTTGTATCCAAACATGTAAATTTTGCTTTACATTATTTTCCACGTTAAATAATTACTTTATCTCATTTTATTTATATGTAATGATTTTCTTTAAATTCCATAAAAAATCATGCGATAATCGTAACATAATTTTTATTTGATATTTATTTAGATGTGTAATGTCGTGTACATTAGTGATCACGAATTAATAAATAAATCCCCGTTCGGACAATGCCACTTTTTGTGTACACACAAACTACACTAAAATTAAAGAAAATAAAACACATTAATAATTCTAATAAATTTTTAATATGGTTTGGTAAATAAAACATTAATAAAATTGTTTCGGATTAACTAATAGCGTTAATTAAAAACGATCCCTTAGAAATGATCATATAATAATGTTATTATATTCTATTGGTTATTTTCAATCCGAAATCACAAATTTTACTTTGTATAAAAATTTTGATGAAGTTAGGCGCTTGAATCACCAATGACTCTTTTGCATTTTCGGGTATCTTTGAAATCAGGTCGTAATATGCTTTGAGTACTACTGGGTCTGAAATTTGAAAAACATTACTATGTAAAATATGTACTGCATGTATTATTCTCCTGGTTACATAACATTAGCGCCATCATGAAGCGCTGAAGGACGCGGGTTCAAGACCACTTATCCAACTCTAAAATCAGCTTGAGCTTTCGGTGAAAGAAAACATCGTGAGACATCTATAACATGGTGGTATGGGATTTTCTAACAATGTCCGCCTGGGTAACTACCACCTTCAAGTTTGAAAACCCGTCGCCAAATATCAATAGGTGTGTTCCGGCATCATCACTCTTAAGTGATTAGTCTCAACTCAGCTTAGAGTGTTTACTATCCTGGACAACATCGTCATTTAACATCAGGTATGATTGAGGTCAAAGCATCGGTGCTTTCAGGCATCACGCCTATAGTAACGAATAAAAAAAAGTTTTTAAAATTGAGATGTATTCGTAACGAGATATCAGTTTCGATAACTATATCCACTATTCACTGTTAGGTTTTTTTATTATATTAAACGCTAGGCACATCAGATAAGGAAAGAGATCTGATAAATAGAAAACATTGATACTTTCGCCCCAGCGCCCTCTCCAAAAGGGACCCGGTGCGTGTTCCGATCCCCAAATGGAAAGTCTCCTGTACCCATCGCCAGCGCGATAGAGTGAGTCTTTAGTGTAAGTAGCATTACATTGCATCACACACTCCTGCACACTACCCACGTACGTGGGTGCTGTAAGGGATCTTGAGATCCGTATTTTCGTTTAACTAATATGAAAGCATTACAAACAAAATTCCGTAGCATTTGGTGCTCTTGTCTTAGCTGCCCCTCTTCCGGCTAAACTGTTAAGGTCCTTACGATCAACTGCATTAAGTCAATTCTGAAAAAATGGTACTGTCTTCTGTTCAGTTTATATTTCCATCTATCCATTCAACCATAAGACGTCCACTGTTAAATATATGACAATTAGGGGAGACCCAATTAGGGGGGAATTACCATAATCGCCACGCTTGGGAGGCGGGTTGGTGATCGCGGTAGGTGTTTGTGATATTCAGAGGATGCTGCTGCCCATTGTCTGTTTTTTTTTAAACCCTTAGTCGCCTTTTGCAACACCTTCGAGAAGATATGAGGTGGTACTATTCGTGGCCGGCACCACACGGCATAAATTTCAGGCACTCCGGTGGATCATATTGTTTGATCGAATTATCAAGCAGCTGTTATATTTATAATAAATAATCAGTAGGTAGACTTACCACAACTTTTGCTGAGTCCTGGTGCTAAACCATAATTAGGATCACAATCATCAAGATACGCATAGGCATACGCTTTATCTAACTGTAGGTTTTTGATGTTCGGTATAACTGCCGTAAATGTAGCAGAGCCTGAAAAGTGTCGAGGAAGATTACATGTTTTGTGACTGCACTGAGACGTGGTCGCTTACAATGGGCATAATAACAAAGCTCAAATTTTCTCAAAAGGCAATGGAGAGGACTATGCTTGGAGTTTCACTGTGCGATCGTATTAGAAATGAGGATATCCGAAGTAAACGAAATTGCTTGAAGAATTGCTAAATTTAAGTAGCAGTGGGCTGCCGCATATTGCTCGCAGAACCGATGCCCGTTAGGACCAACGGAATTTCGAATGGCTGCTACACATCGGAAGACGTTGCATCAGTGAAGAATCCGTTAGATACGGGTGGCGCGTGACCGGCCGTAATGGAGATCTTTGACGGAAACCAATGACCAACAGTGGGCGTCTTTCGGTTGAATGGATGGATGAACATCTTTTGATATCATAATTCCGTTTAAATCTATATATATATATGTTTGTTAATCAACCTTGGTAAAATGATTGCACTTCATGTGATGTTAAATAAAGTACAGTTAAAGACATATGATAATGGATTGACAGCCACAATCGTCTACTATATTACGACGAGTTTTTTACAGTGTACGATGCCTTACCACATTAAAAATATATTCTGAATGAAAAATCATATTATTGTAAGTAGCAGATAATTTATGATCTGCTTGCTCTGAGAAATATTTGACTTATGTTATATATAAATTAGCTGTTATATTTAGATGAACCCACTCAAAAATTATTTTCATTGATTTTAGAAACTCTATGTTATCTACCTACCGCGTTTGTTGTAACTGAATTTATTAAAATAAATCTAAAGTCTCAAAAATCTTTAGTGTGTGAAATATATATGATATTTGCATTCATGAAATAAATATTATTCTTACTGTATGTTACAAAGAAGGAGTCCGTCAGTCTGATCGGTTCTTTGCCTTTGCGGTTGTAAATGAACGTTATTCGAGGTGATGACAAGGTCGTATCTTTTACATCGAAAGCGATCACCAAATTATCGGTTTTCTTATTTATACTGCAAACAAATAGCATTAATTTAAATAGCATTAGAATTGCAAATTTCCAAAACTAATTTACTTCTACGGTGGTCGTTGATCTCTTTGTTACTTTTTCTAAAATTTTATCAATATTAGATACGTGACATACGTTAAAAAATGAATAATATACGAATAATGATCTCAACTAATCAACTCAAGTTTTAATGTTTATGTTTATTATAATAACTTTTCTCGTCTAGGTCGTAGAGACTGTTTGTATTTGCTAACAAAAAAAAATAGAGTACTTACTAAAACGAAGTTACTTTCCCTTTAAAGCCTCTGATTTCGGCATGCGATATCGTAGAGCTTATGTTCGATGTGGCCATAGGGAATGTCATTCGGTCTATTATAAGTGGATCAGGTATTGGACCGTAAGCCGGTTTGCAGTGCGCATTCTTTGAGAAAAACTCACGAATGCATTTCATATCTCTCGTAGAACACGGATGGATGATGTAATCATGTTTCAGATCTGTAATAATCATTATGAGTTCGTATTTTACTTCTTCTTTATTATATACTACTATAATATATTTATATCGAAACCCCAAGTTATTAGATAGTATAAAAGTATTTCTCGATTCCTATCTTTTACGTATTCTTTCTTCGAAACCCTAATAATGATTGTTTGGAATATATTTTCTTTACGTTTATTAAAAATAAAATGATTTCCATATCGTCTGTAAGAGCGCTGTAAGAGCACGTGAGCGACTTTAAAATAAACAGCAAAAATAGCAAATGAATGCACTATAGAGTAAAAAAAAAATAATAATTTTACATTACAAAAAGACACTTCAATTTTATTTATTAGTATAGATAATTAAATACGACCTCTATTGGTAGACGGCGCAACCTATACCCCAAATCCGAACGCCCCGCAGAAGAAATGACTTCTGTTTAACAAATTGACTGATTCAGAAATGCTCGTAAATCGAAGAATTTTTCGTTGATAACTAAGTTATCGAGCGTGCTCCCGCCCACGTCGGAGTAACCACTATTCCCGGCGTCGAAGACGGGCTGTTAACTTTGATCCCACACACACACCGGGATTTCCTCCGGCAGCGCCACTAGGAGTGTTCTGATCTCCAAATGCGGAAGCTCTAGTAGCCGTCGCTAGCGCATACAGTGACACTGCATGCACTAGCATTAAACGCATCATACACTACACATACATTACGCACAAGGTGCATAGGTTCTGTGAGGGACCTTTTTCTCCCAATTTTACTAACCTGTACGTTAGCAAGGACGAATTACGACGAATTTTTAACAAAGGTACAAAGTATTTCAAGGTCTGGTTCGTACTATTTTGGTGCACTTACGCTGACTACCATTCTAGGCCTTCAACGCTCACCCCAAATTCCGGTGAAGCTGTCCAGGCCCTTCGTGTCATCGGCGTTTGATCAGTTAAGAAAAAAAAATAAGGCAGCCATGGATACTGCCGAAAGTAGTGAAATTCAAAAGGTTAGAGTTAAAAGATTCAAAAGGTTAGCTCGGTGTCTTAAGAACGTGTTAGGTACGTATTTTAATATATCAAATATAAAATAAACTTAGTAAGAATTTAAAGCGAATTAAAAATACGTTTACAATAAGATTAATTATAATAAAACATATGAAAATTCTTTTTATTTTTCATAAAATAAATTTAATAATTATTTATGGCAACACAAACGCGATTTTATACTTGATACTCTGTAGCATGTTGATGGCTGAGGGCTGAATAGCATTGGTAACAATCTAATTTTGCCCCTACCGAGTGAATCGCTCAACGCCGTTAAATAAGTTTGTACTTCAAAAACCAAATTGTTTTACATTCGCAGAATTATATTAAGTAATGAATAAACAATGAATAAATACCTTGTTTGTCCCGTAATCTTCTAGGCCAGTATTCGACTTCATAGTCATATTGCACAGAAACACAATGACCGATGAATAAAAATAACAAGATTAGATAATTCTTCATTTTTAAAAAATAATATAACACGCTCAGTGGAGATTTAGATAAATATCGATCTATATATACCCTTAATCATCGCGTGATGTTAATTCAGATATGCGCACGATCTAAACCTACATAATTATACAAATGGTTCGTTAAATGGCTTCTTAATTTAATAATGTTATTATTTATTGCAATCCAGAAATACCTTTTTTTTTTTGACGGGGGGAAATGCATTTACGCACTACCCTTACCTATTGTATTAGTGAGACCGAAGTCCCCCAAAGAAATCCAGAAATACCTAGCCATAATATTTTTTTTATTATTATTTTTATTCCTCGGTGTGCCTGTTAGTTGTAAAACTTGAGAATCACTTTATAGATTTACATGATTCTTAATTTTTTTTTTAATTAGTTCTATGCTACCATGCTCGTTGTTTTAAGAACCTATATTTGTTCCATAGCAGTAAGATAGCATAGGCATGTAAGAATGACGTTTTAAATGCCTTCTGTTATTATATCAATCAATAAATGCCGGTCCGCATTTTATTAAAAGTGTCAAGTTTTTATTAAAATATCCCGTGAAATAAGCAAAATGACCTTCAAATTGGTGTTACGATTACTAGCTGTACCCGCGACTGCGTCCGTGTGAATTTCTGTATTCGTAAAACGATGATTTGAATAAAACAAATATACACATTCCCAGCTTCAATACTAAACTAAACGTACATAATATTTTCATAAAAATTGTCTTACATTTGAAAATCATGTTAATATGTCCCGTCATTTATTCTAATGCTTCCCGGTGTCTTTTTTTTCTCCAATACATTTATTGAACAAATTTTATTCCTTTAAAGAGTTTTTTTTTTATAAGATATTATAATTTATTATTATTATTTTTATTTATTTATTTTATTAATTCATTATAATTTAATATTATTATTATAATTTATAGGAAACAATATTCGTGTCGATATTTGATATTAGGCAAGTTTTTAAACACTATATGTGTTGCCTAAATATTTTACCCATTTCTGGTTGCAACATACAGCGGGCAGGACAGGATGCCAGCGTGGTGTTTCTTCAGAGTCGAGCGTAACCTTTTCTATAGTAAATTCGCCCTGGCGTCCTGACCCGCCAACTGGCTGTCGAATCAAGGTTTAGGGTTTTTTTTTTACAAAAACGCTGAAATATACTTTCTTAATTTATAACTGACACCTTAATTGCAAAGTTTAATTACTTATCCAAATTTCACTTCAGTAGTTTTGACGTGATGCGTTCAACACAGGCAAACATTCTAAAAATCATAGAAATGTGTTTCTTTGTCCACTTAAACGAGCTTGTGACATGAAACCTAAATTGTTTCCAAAATATATATACAAGCTTGTGCCCGCGATTCTGTCCGCGTTATATATACTTATATTCTATATATTCTTCACTACGTACCTAAAAAAAAAAAACAAATGAGTGAATAAAAATAAGAGTCTTTTGTTTTTATTAGTGCGGAAAAATGTGCGTAAGTGTAAATCGAAACGGAATAAATGTACAAATAAAAAAAAATTAAAAAGGGTTGATGGAATCCAAAAAATAAATAGCCGACAACCATCTACGAAAAATTCTGCGACGAATGGTAGTAGTCCCATCCAGATACGTTCAGTTGTTTTGTGATGATGGTGCCTCAAAAGACCCTCATTTTTGTTTTTATATATAGATTGTTTTTTTATGGTAGTCAAAGGAGAGTGAAAAGCTGTAATGGAATGACACTGTGAGATCATTCCCTTAAAAGAGAGATAGAGAATTCCCATCAAGTAACTCTTTTATTATTTATTATACAAAAACGTGTAGTCTGAGCTTTTTTTTATCTGAGCTAGGCTGTGCTTATAACAATAATTTGCACAGTTTTCATATAAAAAATGATATATAGATATATATTCTATTTATTAAAAAAACGAACTAGATCGTGTTTCTTGCCGGCTCTTCTCGACTGGTTTATTTTCTGAACCGGTGGTAGTGTTTTGATATTCATCGAGACCTTCTTAGAGCCTAAATTGAATAAGACAAAATTAATTTTGGTTTTTTTTTTTTTCTTTGCATTGCAGTGTGTTCATTGTTTTCTAAATTATAAAATCATTCCCGTTTAATAATTAAGTTGCAATATAATATTAATTAATTTTTGATCTGATGATTTTAGCTGTTTCTCACCTTTATATTATTTCTCCCAGCATACTTTACATTTTTTTCCACATGTTCCAATACCATGTAACATACCTGGCCAAAACAATAATTCTTGCGCACGTCTCTTACAACGATTCAGTGCCGAATGACCATAATGAAAGTGTTTTATTTAAAACACTGTGTGCCAAATAAATAGGATAATATGTTTTAACGTAATCTATGAACATCCGTGAAATATTCCATATTTGACTAGAAAAATTGAATTCAGAGAAAGAACAACCCTAATACAAAAAGAAACCTTACAACATTAAAATTACTGGTATAATAATACTAATATTGTGTTAAATACGGCCAAATTTAAGTTATTTTTAGCTTAATTGTAATCGATAGTACCGTACTGAGTCTTTTTTTTACATGATATAAGCTCAGTGCTTTGACCACAATCTCACCTGATTAAGTCATGATGCGCTCCAAGATGATAAACATACTAAGCCTAGATGTACTGGTTCTCAAGCGATACTACCGGAGCACACATGTTAGTATTTGGCGATAGGTTTTTTAACTTAAGGGTGGTAGCTACCCTGTTGGGCATTGTTAGAAAATGCCCTAACCAAGATATGGTTTCGTCACGATGTTTTCCTTCACCGAAAGCTCAGGGTGATTTTAGAATTGGATAGGAGGTTTTGAACCTGGATCCATTGTAGCGAAATCCGACCGCAGTACCAACTAAGCCATCATCGCTTCAAAAATCTTGTCTTAGCTTCCATGCGCCCAACTAGTTTCATGAAATGTATTTCACGTCAAGAAAATATGAAGAAAAAAATCCCTGTGAAATCAGCCTATTTCATATTTTTTATTATTTTTAATAGCGTGTAGATTTTTAATGTATTTCTACAAAGAGCTAAATATGTATTTCGAAACTATTTTAATTTTAAGATTTGTTTAAGCTTTATGTAAAAGGAGTAAAATTTGTTGTGTTTTATCATATATTCCATATCCAGTTTTATCCACTTTTGATAAATCATAATTGATTTAACACATAGTTTAATTCAATACACGCTTGATGAAAAACAAATGAAACTAATTCAAATAAATTCTTATTAAATTTAACAACGATTACTGGATACTAAAAATACATACAAACAATTAATGCTCTTGAATCCAGACCATTATTTTATTTACGATCGTATATGTAAATAATTTGTAACAGTGTTAATTAGCTGATAAGTTTTAATTTTCTTGTTCATTTTTAATCAGTTATAACGTTCAAACTTCAGTTCAATGCCATTTTAATGGGTTTTGTTGTTTGTATTTGGACAACATTCTATCGCTTGTAAAACTTTGAATGGGAAAACATTATTTTGGTGTTCTTGGATTACCTTACTGCCATTTTTCAGCTGAAATAGGCGCTCGCCCCAAAACTCCAGTGAAGCTGACAAGGCCATTAAGATTACAGTGTTCAGTTGATTACAAAAAAATTGAAATCACCATCGCTGGTTTTACTACGTCTGGTGATTCCTTAAAAGTTTAACTTGTTTCAAGCATTAATATTAGGCCTTAGATATGAAATTAGCGATTTATAAGGAAAAAATAAAACATTTTTTTCTTATGAAATTACCATCAGAGACGTGGTAGCTCACAATGCGCCTGATAAGACAGCTCAAAGTTACTCAAAGGGCAAATGACTATGCATGGAGTTTCACCGCGTGATCGAATCAGGAATGATTAGATAGATAGAAAAAAATGTCAAAATTCTGGAAAAAAAAAATGGTAATCTGTTGGAGAAGGTTCGTTATTGTGACTGTCTTTATTAATGCTAATTCTTCATAACTTATTTAGCACTTAATAACAGGTACACTTCATACCCATCTATTTATATTTATACTAGCTGTGTGCCCGCGGCTGTGCCTGCGTTTCATATATTCTTCATTGCGTTTTTTTTTTTATACGCAACCTTTTTTTTTTTAGTACAAAGTAAAAATATTTCTCATAAATTCAAGCACTTGCCCGTAAAACTATGCATTGAATCGGATTTTATTCAATTTTTTATAACTTGTAATTTTATTACGCGGAACGCTAATTATTTTCGAAAATTAAAACCCTAAGTAACCCTTTTTTTATTATCCACCTCTGTGTTGTCTGGGGACCGCGGTACCGAACTGTCATTGACCGCGGCCCACCAACAGCTGACTCTTATGAGCCCCCTCCTAACTCCTTGAAGGAATTAAGCACTCGTCATCGTGCTATCTCTATCGTACCGCTGACGCCGCCTCCCTCCCAGTCTTCTCCTTCTCCATAACGGAGCCTCTGGGTCTCTTTCCCGTAATTTTTCGGCTTCCTCCTTTGCTGCCATTACCACCTCACAATATTCCTTTACGGCATCCCATGCCCTCTCACTGCCAATCATGGCAGCAATTATGCTTGGCAGTGAGAGGTCATTGCCCACTACCCCAACCAATATCCTTCTCTGCTCTTCCCACTTGGTACATTCCTCTAACGTGTGCCGCGCATCATCCAATCCCGCCCCGCACTCGTGACATGATGCATTACCTTCCTTCCTAACAATACGGTGCAGGTACCAACCAAAACAGCCATGATTGGTTACTTACTACCTGTGCCATTCTGTAGGACACCACCCCCCATTTCCTCCGGCACCACTTCCGCAGATGAGGCCGTATTGCTTCCGTTGTGTGCTTCCCGTATATAGCTGATCTCAGCCCCGCCTTCCATTTCATCATGACCATCCTCTTACACTCCCTTCTAATCTCCCTAACTTCTTCCCCAGTTAAAACCTCCCCTCGCTGTTTTCTCCGTGCTGAAGAGTGATAAGTTAACCCTAAGTAACCCTAAGTTACCCGAAATAACTTCAGCTATCTACCCCGTCAAAATCCGCCCAGCTGTTACGGAGATTGCCCGGAACAAACAGACAGACAAAAATTTTAAAAATTGTTTTTTGTTTTGAAATTAATTTTTTTTAAATAATTAGTTTTGACATTACATACAAACATTTTAATTTTATTTGACAGTATAGATAGATAGGATGTGAGGTTAGATTTCGCGTCGACACAAGCCAGGCGAGAGCTCTTCTATAATAAAATCGCGCTGGTGTCCCGACCCGCTACTTGTATGGCAAAACCATCACATAATGAAACCACTTCAAATCTACAATGGAATAAATACTATGTGACCTATTTAATTCCAGTTAGGAGCCGTTTAAGTATCTCGTAAACATCGATAGGACGATTCTATGATTTGTTTATTATTGACGACATGGACGGAGAGATCTGAATAGTGATTACATAATTTCTACCATCGTACGGCTCGCCACCGGCAGGGAGTTCACTCTCACATCCTGGAGCCAATATGGTCCCGGACAGTGCGGTTTCAGAGGAGTTTCCTCCCGCGAACTCTCCAGATGGGGAATGAGCTCCCAGCGGCCATGTTTCCCAAGGAATACTGTATGGGGTTCTTCAAAACGAAAAAGTTTTTTAAAGAGTTGGCAACACGCACGTTATTCATCTGATGTTGCAGGCGTCCATAGGCTTACCATTTTTGCTTACTTATATTTTTTTGGAAATATTTTACTGTTTAAGCTATCATTGGCGAGAGGTAAGAGCTTTGATTGCTATCGCTCAAAAATTAGGAGTCATAAATGTATAAAATATTATACTTTAACAGCCCCTTACTTCTTTTACATACATTCATTTATTTATCATTTGGCAGTTGATATATAAGAATAAGTCTCGATATTTCGTATTGACTTGTTCACTGAAAGCGATGATGGCTTATGGGCTATTTACACGTAAGAGTCAATTGATTAACTTGATTTTAACAGGTCTTTAATCGTAAGTTGCAAGTTGAACTAAATTGTGATTTATTGACTAAGTAAAAAAGGATTAAATCTATTATTTAGTTATGACAAATTATTTAGTTAAGATTTAGTAAAATAAGTGTGGACACCACTGGTCTCTACTTCGGAAAACATAAATTCTTCGTTCAGGAAAGAAAACAGTAAGATTTATTTATTTTGTAATATTAAAACAACGAGTATCTTAAATCGAAAAGTGTAAAAAACATATTCTTTGCAAGTTACATAGTTGATTACTGTAAAATAAAAATCATTAGTGTTTTCTCTGTAAGAGCTACCCTTTATTTAGGAAAAATGCATAGTCATATCAATCATATCTTTCTATTTTCAATCCAAAATCACATATTTTATTTTGTATATAAAAAACCATAAAGTTGCGCGATTGTATAACTAATGATTCTTTGCCATTTTGAGGTATTTTCGATATCAGGTCGCAGTATGCTTTGCGTACGACTGGATCTGAAAATTAGTAAAAAAAAATCGTTTTTAAAAAGGACACTATAGAAATTTACATTACGAGTTATAATATTGAAATAATGATGAAGACTCTTCGGTATTGTGATCAAATCTTATTTAATCCGTAAAAAACACCATAATTCAATTAGAGAACTTTGATTAATACTTTTTAGTTACATATCATCCATAAATTATCAATGTACTCGTATAACCATACAATAGAAAAAAAAAAATATCTCCTACACTTAGTTTCTCTTTGTCTTTCTTTATTAACAACTAACTGTGCCCGCAGTTTAGCTCGCGTGGAATTCAGACAATTATGTTCTAATAGACAGCTTATATTTCCCTTCTAGATTCTATCAATCTCTACCAATATATTCTTATTTCTATATATGTTCCGTCCCGACCCCGCGGAGGCGGTCAGCCCAGCCTGACCAGGCCACCTCCCAGACAGCCTTCCCAGTGCCATGTCCCCGGCCCTTTTCCTCTTGGTTTGACAATGCGACAGAGTCCAGACCCCCGCCGGTGCGGAGTCCGGACTGAGTCGGCATCTGCGCCTAGCCCTCACCCTAATAAGCTTGAGTGGTGGTCTGCACAGAATACTACCCATGTAGTGAGTGTCACCTCAACTTTGCAATCAACGCCCTTATGGCCCTGCTCCGCACACCTAAACATTGGCCTCCCTGGTCTACCCCCAGAAGACAGACTGGGCGCGTGTGACCTAGGCCTAAACACGGGAATTAACGCAGGGGCATTGCTCAAACCGTTCAGGTAGCGTAAATCATATCATAGAATTTCTGCCGACTTCAGTTACATCTCTTGTGATGAATTATTGGAAATATATACATTTTAATGAATCTAGATACATGCTGTTCATTATATAAATACATATATGTATAAAAAGATGTTACTATAGAGTATAAACTACTACCATACTAAATTTCATCGAAATCGGTTCTGTAGTTTTTGCGTGATTGGCGAACAAATTAATAAACAGACAAAAGTTTTTAAACTATCGAAACGTGTTATGTAGTTGAATCTGAAGCCCCGCACAGTATTTTTTCTTAAATGTCTTCAATGTACACATTTACCGTCTCATTAGCCTTTTATTATAAGTATAGATTTAGTAGAGCTTGAATTTTGTAAATGAGAGTATTAAAGTAAACTCACTACTGCTTCTGCTGAGTCCTGGTCCTAAAGAATATTTAGGATCACCGTCAGCAAGAAACGAGTAGTAATCGGCTTTGTTCGGCTGTAGGTCCTTGATGTTCGGTATTGCTGCCGTGTACTTCACAGAAGCTGAGGAAAAATTTAAGAATATTCACACACTTAAAAGTTTCTATTCAACATTTATCATCAACAAGGTGCATTGACATCTAAAAACAAAACAAAAGTACTCCTTAGCGGCTAGACTTACAACTAGACTACAACTAATAGGGAACACGGGGGAACTGCCTCAGAGCCCTTTCTCGGTATCCTCTCCTTTGTCCGTCTACCTACAGACAAATCTGCTGGGTGAAGCACATTGATTTGACTCTCATGAAATCACCATGGCAGCTAATCCAGCTGTCTTTCGAATTATGATGATATCTCTACTAGACATTCAAATACTAAAACACTTTATTCAATTTAGGCTCTGATAATGCGCTTATGACCGTCAATATACTCCCACCGATTCGGAGAACAATCAGGTCATCGAGAAGAGCTGACAAGAAACTCGATCTGGTCTGTTTTCTTGATATTTTTATGGAACTATATTCAACTCATAGTTACAAACATTATTAGTAGTAGATGCACAGAGATGGGCGTCATCGCCATTCAGACATCACCATCGTTCACGTAATAATGCACACTATAATAATCTTTACAAATTAAAGCTCGCTTGATACGGTGCCTCAACTTTTTGTCCGGTAAATCGTTAATGTGTGCTAGGTTGTCATGAAATATGAAAGATAATAAATAATAACAAATTTGCGGGACACAACAAATTACAAAAGTTTTTAAGATCAGAAGTATTTAGACTCTGTGATAGAAGTATAACCGAAAATCGGGTATACATGGTTTTGAATTCACGATGAATCTGAGATGCGGGTGAAGGAAAATATCGTAATTAAATGATGGTAAAGCATTTTTAATTCTTGTCTATCTATTATTTACTATTAAACTCAATATCATCGTTTCAACCGAAAGACGTCCACCGCTGTACATAGGTGTCCCCCATAGATCTTAAGAAGGACCGATTTTTCGCCATCCACATCCAAAGGATTTCCGGGATCTTCACCAGGTCGTCGGTGCAGCTAGTAATTTTCAAGTATTATACTAAAAATCTACCATCAAGTCCTTTGGCTGTTTTAAGAGATTAGTAGTTTTATAAGAGACTAGTGAATCAGTTCCTTTGGGCTTACTTACCACATCATTTAATGTGAAGTTAATTTCTTGTCAATAGAATATAAATTTTAAAATAATTCACATCTTAAAAGAATACGAAGTTAGGTCGAAGAATCAGTATACCAGAGATCGCTTGCTGTGCTTTGCCTGGGGGTAGATGTAATTCTAAAACAATCACTACTAATCGGCCAGATAGTTGTAGAACGAAGGAAGGAAGGATTTTGAAGAGATGATGTTAGTAGTGTGGTTAGATTCTACGCCTTTGGACTTAGCTCCGAACCCTCTTATACAAATCTATAAAAACCTCAACTTGCACTGAAATAAAATATTGTGAAGAGACCATAGCTTAGTGTTAGCGCATTTTCTAAACCAAATTGCCGCCTAGGATGCTACCACCCTCTAGCTTAAAAGTGTTTCCCGGCAGCCTTACGTCTAGACTTAATGTGTTTACCATCGTGGACCACATCGTCACCTAGTCTAATGTGATGCTTCCTTATATTGTGCTCTCAAATAACAGTCAAAGGTGATTTATCAACCACAAATAATTTTAAACATATAATAATAGCATATTCAATAATTAACTCGAACAATGAAAATGTTGATTTTGTTTTGGCAATAGTTTCTCAAGTATCCAATGTAAAATTTATAGTTTGTGCTATATTTAAATAGATAAACGTACTCTTTTATTATTTATCTCTTTTTTACAATCACTAATGTATATACCTGCTTTATTTATTATACCTAGATTCGGAGCCAAATCTGTATGAATCCTAACATTACATTTGGATTTCATACCTATAGGTATCTGTATATTATTGATCTCTTTTTAAAACTCGACTAACTAGCCTCAGGGATCGACCATTAATCACGTGATACTCGAATAACAGAGGGTTCGGAAAACATAGCCAAGCAACACATGTATTTGTTTTATGTGGAACACACAATATCTAAACCAATAAATGTGACTTTGACTAGTCGTATCAGGTAACGGTTCCCAACATTTTCTACAATTAGATTAGATTATATTAGAAAATATTTTGAAAAATTGTATCATACAATTACATGAAATTCTGTACCAAATAAGAAAGTGGTCTTTGGTAAGAAAGAGAGGGGTTGATCTAAAATCAATCCGCGCATCATCAACCGAGAGGGATGGTCACAAAGTTACTAAATAAACCATGTACTCGTAATTAAAGGATCGTCAATCTCCTAATAATCTTGGAACATAAAATATAAATTATTGTGAAAATTAATACGAAAGGGGCATGTGAAAATTTCCTTTAAAGAGTTGGCAACGCGTACGTGATATCTCTGATACTGCAGATGTCCATAGGCTACTTTAGTGTTTGCCACTTTTTTGTGGTAAAAAAAAAGTATTCAATTATTATTTTCTTATACTTACTGTACGTAATGATGAAGTAGTCCGTTAATAAGATTGGTTCTTCGCCTATAGGATGATACATAAAAGTTATTTCACGCGACGATATAGTCAGAGGTTTAGCCTCGAATCCGATCACCAATTTATTTGTCTTCTTATTTATACTGGAAGTTAATTTAAATCGAATTATTAACACTTAATAGTTACCAACTTTGCTTTAAAATTTTTCCATATCATTATCATCATCGTGCTGCTCCCAATTTAAAAAAATAATACAAATAGGTTTCGTGGGCAGGAATAGTTTTTGGCGGAATAGTTTTCGTTTGTCTATTACAAGACTCATAATTGTTAATGTTTACCTTATAATTAACTTGCGGTTATTACTCGCAAATTAACTTGAATTCAGAGATGTCTCAAACAATCTCTAGATAGTTCTCACAAATTTGTCGCCATTTTGTAAGAGCTATGTACAAAAATTAGAAAATCTAATTGACGTTGCCAAAATTATATACATTTACTGTATATTTATTACAGTGTATTCAAAGTGCTTGCGAGTCGTCCAGACAATACGTTTCGCGACCAGAAGGCGGGCCAATATTTGGCAAAGCATTGCCATCCAACGTGGCAATATGACCAGCCTTCTAGGAACCTTCTCGTCAAGCGACGAGCTGGACGGCATTTATTATTTATAGTTTTTTTTATGCAATAATAAGATGTTAAATTTATGCATGGTTAAAACCAGATACACACATAAACGCGTTAATTTTTTATATAATCGATTTTAATAGTCTTTATTGCCATTTTTACAAGCCATCATTTAGAACAGTTACATTGAAAGAGAGAGATATTTATTCAGATTTTATTATACGCAATTGTTATTTAAGCGTTTCTTAAATAATCAGCCTTCTTTAAATTCCATCGTTTTGATTATATGTATCCAATTATTTAAAAATAAAGTTTCCTTACCTTAAAATAAAAGACAACGTCTATCGTTGGATTATAGTTCGAGAACCTCTAAACCGATTTACATGATTCTTTTTAAAATCGTAGATATATTATATGGTCAAGTTTTAGAATTTTGTTACATTTAATAAAAATTATTGGAAGAGTAATCAGAGTAATCGGAAAACGCTTCAGAAAAATGAGTATTGTCATGTTCCTTCTTGCATCTTGATCCTTATATTATATAAAGGCAATATCTATCTGTCTTCTGTCTGTCCGATAGTATCCGCAAGCGAATATAATATTCCACATAATCTTTTATATAAGTAGGAAGGAAACACAAAATTCTATAACTAAATCGTCTACAAATCTTGGTTTTAGTTTAAGAGGTAGATATAAAAGATGTACATAAGGAGTTGTAGTTCTTAAAGAATCCTAAGAAAACTTCACGATAGCATTGCTCTATTTTCTACGATTGACTTATAATAACAGAGTTTCCTTCTGGACGTAAATTCCGTAAAATGTACCCTGCGCCAAACTTACGCTGGTTAAGGGAAATTACGGATTTCAATGTTCCTTACAGAAATCCTGTACCTAGTGCACAGGAATACGGGGCGCACTATAATCCGTGTCACTTTAATGCACGAATGAAACAGAATCCTCCCTCGAATTGGGGAAATAATTAACTTATAAATGACGGAAGGCTGGTTAGAAATTTAGCATAGAAATCGATATTACGTTGAAATAGGGTTAGTTTATACCAATTATTTATAAAATTTAGTTTACGCCCAGCTAAGTCGATAAGAAATAACTGAGTACTTTCGTTAATAAGATGGATTAAGTTACTTACTAAAACGAAGTTACATTCCCATCGAGACCTGTTATATTGGCGTTCAATACCGTAGAGCTTATGTTTGAAGTTGACATATGATATGATAATCGATCTAATGTTATTGGGTCTGGAAAAGGGCCACACGGTATCCTACATTTTCCATGCGTCGAGAAAAACTTTCGTATGCAATTTATTTCATATGAAGGACACGGATAGACGATGTAATCTGAAATATCCATAATTTATGTTAAATGTAGACATAGAAGTAATAATGAAATTAGATATTATAGAGATGAAAGGAAACAATAAAAAAGCTCAAAGTTGCTCAAAGGGCAATGGAGAGGGCTATTCTTGAAATTTCACTGCGTGATCGAATCAGGGATGAAGAGATCCGCAGAAGAATCAAAGTAAACGACATTCCCCGAAGAATTGCTAAACTTAAGTGGCAGTGGGCTGAGCAAACTGCTCGCAGAACCGATGCCCAATGGGGCCAAGACGCAGCGTGGATAGCCGTCCCACAAGGTGGTCCGACGACCCGGTGAAGGTCACGGGAATTCGTTAAATGCGGGTGGTGCAAGACCGGTCGTCGTGGAGATCTTTGGAGGAGACCTATGAACTTTCACCAATGAACCTTTTTCGGTTGAATAGATGGATATTAAAGGAAGGTTAAAAGTAGCCACTGATAAAGAAATTAAGAAGTAAGACTGGTATGGATGATGATAAGGAGAGATGAAAGTGACGTACCTAGAAGAATGTGTTTATGTTAAGTATGAAGGTGTTTTTTTTATAAGCTTCATTTCACCCTCAGGCTAAGAAAAAAACAAAAAAAAAACATTTTCGCTCCATCCTAGTAAATATAAAGGTACGGGGAGACCAGATAAGATGCATTGAGCTAACAGTGGAGGATGGAATAATAAAACATATTGGTCGACTCTACTTAATTTAAAACAAAATAAAGAATATCATCTAATAAGTAATTTAAGGAAATCCAAACAAAGAAGTAATAAAAACTTCGTAAGGCTTAATCGCGGAAGTAAATCAAAATGTCTCCTTTTTTTAAATCTTCTTCAATAAAAAATACCTTCACCGTTCTTCATTTCTCTAGATTCGGTTTCGTCGTCATCGTCATTTCGGGTACAGGTGCAATAACCAATACATAAAAACAATACGAAGTAATAAGTCTTCATATTGATACAAATGCGTACTGAAAACTATTACTGAAGGCGGTCGTTATATATCCTAAAAACCGTCTAATTAATATTCTAATAGATATAAAAGCGAACTATTTCCATTATCTTATCGTATGATTTAATTAGCAAATTGTTAGTTTGATAAAACATTAATCGCGACAAAATAATAAATATATTTCAGGTCAAAACTTCGCATTAAAATGTAACTTTGAATATGTTACAATATTTTTAAAAGTCGCATTCCATTCAACTGTCTTGTTTTTTTCCGAACCCGTGGTAGTGTTTTTGACGTTCACAATTTTTTATCTATTTCAAACTAGCAGTGTGCCAGAGGCTGCGCCCGCGTTTCATATATTCATCACTTCATTTTAATTTTTTTATACAGAACCCTAATTATTTTCCTAAAAACAATAATTAATTTCATATTTCTCATAAATTATAGCTCTTGCCCATAAAACTGTACATTGAATATGAGTTTTTTTTTACGCGGAACCCTAATTATTTACGAAAATAAAAAGTACCCTAAGTTACCCGGAGTACATCAGCTATCTACTAAAAACGTCTCGTCAAAATCAGTTAAATCGTTCCAGAGATTACCCGATAAAAACAGACAGACAAAAATTTTAAAAATGGATTTTTGGTATAGGTGTCGTATATAAATTTTAATATATTTAGTAAAAAAAAAAATTTCATTTTAAATTACAGACACGTTTTTTTTATTGTCTATATTTAAATTAGGGACTCACCAAGAACATGTTAGTCTCATCGTAACCTAAACTTAAAACTAACGAACTATACCTTAATATTACTCGCAAACTTCCACAAAAAAACGGACACTACAATTTTATTTATAAGTATACATATACTAAAGTGACTATGATGTTAGGTGAAAAGTTATTTTTAGGTTTATAGATCAGAAATCACACAGCAAATATTCTATAACCCTATGAGCCGAACAAAAAAACGATATATGAAATTTTACTTCGTCACTACATTCTTTATTCACTGAGTTTTGGCGGTAACGTTAAAGAAAATTTAAATGGATTCTAAATGTATGAAATGAACGTATAGTGCAATAATATTGAAATACGACGAATTGGCCTATGTCAGGCAGAACTCTACGAAAGTAATATCAAAGATTTTATCAAAGAATTTAAGACGCAAACGCAAAATACAATATTTTGTCTTTTCTAACTCAGTTCTCAGAAGTAATTATTCAACTAGTGACCATATGATTGCTGTTGTTTTTTTTATGTCGATTATATGTGACCATTTGACATGTATTGTACTCTAACTACGCCTTTCTTGTTAAGTGTAACATTTTCGAGTAGGAAAGTCCTTTTGCCGATAATCTTGTGAATATCCTGTCAGTCAGAGTTGTATATTTATTTTCGCAGTCGATTTTAGCGTTCGCGTCTTAACTTTTGTAAATGCATTTAGTTTAGAATAAATTAAACTGTAATTGGTACATAAAAATTATCTCAATATTTTAATATCCTAAAGTAGTACATGCATTAAACATTTTATCACTATTAACGGCATTTATTGATTTTTTATTTATTTTTTGTTTCATTTAGAAACTCGTCCTTATCTGTTTACAGGTCCCATATTATATTTTTATTACACATATAACTTTTAAACATAAAATTGTTTTTTTTTATGCGTTCGTATATTTAATTTGTACAAATGAATTACTTAACTATAATTGTTCATTCAAATAAATGTTTATATTACATGGTTTTCGTTGCTATTTCTTGTAGGAATCTTGTAGGAATGTTATAAATATTACTATTGTGAAGATCTTATTGGTATTGTAATGAAACAAATATTTGTCGAATCTGAAATAAAACAAAAGAAAGTCCTTGTAAACTCTAAAGTATAGTTTTGAAATCTATTACCTCTGTACTGAAAAATATAGACATGTTTTCTTTTGTTCGATATTTGGTACATTACATTTTGATCACATTACAAATATGTTTGCTTTAGAAATGTAAAATAAAACTTTATCAATACGTTGATCTTTTTAAAAGTTTCATTTTTTTATTAAAAAAAGAGTGCTAACAAAACCTACAACTTTTTTTTATTGTGGAACCAACTGCACTATAAGGTAAAATTACCGTTTTATAAGCATAATTATTATTAGAATTAACCTTTAAATTCTGCATGTCAAATTATTTCCTTAACTGTCCTCTGATTTTATTTAAATAAATTAAAGAAAACTACCCCGTACTGAATATGTTCGATTAACAATACCAATATGAAGGGTAATTCAGTTCTAGTAAAATATACTTTTGACAATCAAACAGACTGTATAGATACTAAAAAGAAAATTAAAATAGAGAAAAGTTTCCTTCGTTTTTGTCCTCAGAAAAAAAAATAAAAAGAATATTTCGTCAGAATTATACGTGTGAAAGTTTGGCATATTGTTTGCGAGGGAATGGATGAGTCTTTATATTAAACCGCCTTCGTCTCGCACTCAATTTCATGAAAAAACTTATAAACTGCTTTTTACCTCGAGCTGTCTGAACGTGATGGATATGGTATATTGTTGTTTAAACACCGAAGTGATGCAAAAAAAATAACGCATTATATTTCGTTGTCATAGAGATACCAAGTCTAAGAAGTCAGCTATATAGGTGAATTGAAGATTATGGACAGAGTAAGTAATAGCGTGATAAGAGAACGTAGTGGCGTGTTAGAGGATGCATTGACAGAGATCTGTTACAAAATTTATACTAAGAATACGATACAACAGATAAGTTAAGGAGCAGGCTTTGATATATGCATGTAATGCGCAGAGAGGAAGAGGTTGTCGTAAGAAAGGATAGGAATGTGGACGGTTATAAGGGAAGGGAAGACCAAAGAAAAGATGGATGGACTGTGTGAAAGATGATATGCTTAGAAAGAAAGTGAATGTAGAAATAATCCCAAATAGAGATGACCTCTAATAAAAACGGGATAAGAGCAGAGAGATGATGATAACTAAAAATACAATCAACGTCCAGTGTCCCAGCAAATGTCCAGCTATGTATTAATACACACTGTTTTTAACACGAAGTTTTATGTTCTGTTATTTGTATTAGATGCCGTATCTAATAATTTTCTAGCATCACATATCACACGTTGATAGGTCGAACTTTTTGACGCAGTCACGGCAAGAGGCCTCCACTTTCTTTGTAAAAGCCGCTGTTCTTTTAACAAAAGTTATGGGTTATGGATTAAATTTCCGCCTCCTTTGACACTTCTCTCGGTATTGTATGTGTAAACTTTGTTTGAATCAGTTTAAAATTTAAGTCAAAAAATAAGAATCAATAGAATGTAAAAAAAATATATATTTCACACGGCTCGTGTAGCGAGCGCAAAATGCTTCAGCCAAGAATTCAAGCGTATGACACTGCACATATTGACTGGTACTTATATCCTACATGCAATATCACGGGGTTATCCTAACTAAACCTAATGATAATTGTACACCGTGTGACTACTCCTAAGCATACTAAAAAGATCGGTCACGTAACCTTTATGTTTAAGAATGTATACGCATCGGATCTTATCCAGAATAAATAAGTACTACAGAATAGACAACTTGTAATACGAAATTGTAAAAATGCTCGAATGAAGAAGTCAACCCTAAATACGTAGTGTAAATTTGGCAACGCAATGGCATGAGTAATGAACCAATAGAGTATTGAACTTTCATTAGATCGAGTGTCAAGTTTCTTGCGGTTTTTATGTATGATAACTTTTTAAATATATGGATATACAATAGAATTAAGCGTAAATATATAGAAACCAAACATTTACCAATGGCGGTTGCGAGGTAGGCCGGAAGTTCTTTGTACCACCGCCATGCCATATCCTTGATTAGGCACGATACGATAACAAATACACGTAATGTGGTAAAATGGCCATTTGACAACAAATAAATTTGATCTCTGTTCAGGGTTGCCAGTGCGATAGTTAATAACAGAACTTATATTATAAATACTAAGTAATAATGATAGAATTATTAAATTGAAACACAAAATATACCGACCATACTATGGTTTCCTCATGTTTTCCTTCAACTAAATCTCAGGTTATTTCTGTTTGTTAAGGCTAATCTTCAAAATTGCTGCACCGATTTTAACGGACCTTTTTCAGGTAGATTGCGGTTGAGGGGCGTAACTTAAGTTCGTTTTATTTTTGGAAAATAATTAGCGTAAAAAAAAACATAAAATTGTGAACAAGTTCCTGCTCAACGATCAGTTTTACCATGACGGTTGAATTTTTTACTTTCTGTTAAAACCAAAAAACTATTTAGGATCTATACAAAAATGGGTTCTAATTTTTTTCAATGATTATTTAAAAACTACATATATTACGTAGAGAATAGAAAAAAGTATACGAGACCAGACCCGCGGGAAGAGCTAATCGTTATAACCTTTATATCTAAACCATGAGATTACAATAATAACTATCCCATTCCATCCCATTCAACCGTAAGATGTCCACTGCTGGACATAGGTCTACCCCAAAGATCTCCACGACGACCGGTCTTGCGCCACCCGCATCCAGCGGATGCGGATAATAATAACTTAGTTGTTTAAAAGGCCGACTATGAAAAATATTGAACAAGTATATTTTTTTTTATATTATTTCAAAACATGTTGTTTTATTACTATATCTATATATAGATATAATTAAAATACATAGAACGTTGTAATTAAACGCATTTTGAAGTGTTCAATTTTATTAACTTATTTTATGGTCCGATCCGAAATATGCGAGCTCATTGTTAAATTTATATTGTGTATTTAATAAAAATTAACAACCTGGCGATGATAAAGCAAATGTTTTCAGCTTTTGTTTCAAGAATAGGTAGGTTACCTACAACAGAGTCATTAATTAAGCCTTATAATTAATAATAATTACCTTTAACAGAAAACGATGAGTTAATGGTACAGCATGAGTCGCCCCATTTTATAGTTAGGTACCTAATAAGCGTAAAGTAGGAACATATATTTTGGGACATTTACCTTTTAAGAATGTTTATTTGATCTTACATATTTGTACAATTTTTGTCAAAGTGTTTAAATACCTATTTTTACAAATTTAACAAAAAGTGTAGGCAAAATTAGCAAAATTTTCCCTTTCCTTCGTCAGCAAATGCAAACAAAGCTCTTGTATGACGTAGGTAAGCATTGGTATAATTTTGAAAGAAAAAAAGATAAGAAAAACATTGCCAACGTCGTCATCGTACAAACCTCCCATTTCCCGATATCATCAAAAATAAGCAATTCATGTTTATGCAAGCCCTCCCCCCCCTTCTCAACCCTCTCAAAATTGATAATTCCGTAATTCTTGATCAGCCCATAGACGTTTGAAACAGAAATTCTGTAAACTAATCGAGTTGTTAATAAATAATGTGATTTTTATTTACACATTTGACCGCGTCTTGAGCTGCGTGTCTTATCTTGGTTAAATGTGGGATGTTACTATCTTACTACTGAACGACAGTTACTGAACGACATATGCTTTCCGTATACACCAAATTTTATCATAATCGACCAAGCCCTTATTTAGTCTTATTTTGTATAATTTCTAAAAAGTAATATTAACTTTAGACTTTCAAAAGTATATTTTTTACATATTTGTAGCCTATCAATTGCTACTTGACATATATTTCGTGTGTAGAAAATTTCATCAAAATCAGTAAAGCCGTTTTCGAGTTAACTCCGGACATGCCAATAGACAGACGAACATTTTTAAATGTCAGATTTGAGATTTATAATGGATAAAGTAGACATCTGTCACATAATTAAATGTACAAACAATGCCAACAGATTTATTGAATGCCTACAGAAGAAAAGTATACACAAAGGTAATTTCACCTTTTATTTTCAAAGAAAGCGTCTGAGATTTCTTCCATCCCGCACTATATATCTCAGGGAAAGTACCCTTGAATAATACAGACGATGTAGCGCAACCTTCTCCTTAATATTGCACGTCTTAATTATCCCGGATTAGGTGGAAGATATGGGATACTGGCGTGTTACACCTGAGCGAAACATCTTCAGACACGAGCCGAGATTACTCTCATTCGAGATCTGATTGGGTATTAAAAATTTCATTGTTTGTTATTTGCTTTAAGTGTATTTTTATTAGAAATATTTTTACTCGGTCTATGACAGAAAAACGCTTTGTGAGGAATTTAAAAAATATCCGATTCATCATATTGATTATACATTCATTCAACTGAAAGAAATCCACTGCTGGACATAGCCAATTCCCTAAAGATCTCCACGACGACCGGTCTTGCGCTACCTACATCCAGCGGACTCCCGCGACCTTCACCAGGTCGTCCACCTTGTGGGGCTTACCCACGCTGTGTCTTCCGGTGCGTGGCAGCCATTCGAGAACCCGTTGGTTCCATCGACTATCGATTGCCACTTCAGTTTGACAATTATTCGGGCAATGTCAGTTACTTTGGTTCTTGCAGATCTCCTCATTTCTGATTCGAGCTCGCTGGGAAACTCCGACTATAGCCCTCTCCATCGCGCTTTAGGTAACTTTGAGCTTTCCAATTAGGCCTATTGTAAGCGACCACGTTTCAATGCCATTAGTCATCAGTGATTATCTATATTAATAAATAAAAATAAAGTGTCTGTTTGTGTTAGAAGTATGTTAAGTATATTGTGATTATGGAGGATGGTCCATTTTCTGTTTTTTTTTTATATCTCTGACTATTGCAGCTGTAGTTCTAAGTTGGATCATCACCGCGCCGCTACACTCCATATTGTGGTAGAAAAAGGTGTTCCGCGGGCTGCTAGTATGGGTTTTATCCCTCGTGGTGTCATGTAGAAAGAAGCTGAGACTCAGCCTCTCATACACAACTACCACATGGTATCTGGAGACTTCCACATATCCCAGAAGGTCCACTACCTCTATGTCAAGCATGTCTTAATTTCAAAAAGTTATTACAGGGTGGATCAAAACGTGAACGATAGTGATGTCTCGAATTCACACCCCTTTTTTGCTTCCGCTAACAATTATATTAGTTATGATTTGTATAGATTTTATTTAAAAATTACATTTATATTCTGAATTTATTTCTGAGATTGTCAATTATAATATCGACTTGCTGTATCCACGATTCTGAAAGATAGAAAAGAAATTTATTTGTTGCAAAGAAAACATAAATGTCTGTGGGTGAGTGTTACAAAAACGTGCCGAGGCAGAATATATTCTGAAGGAGGTGAGTCTACTAGCGCTGATATTCACTCGACGCCCAAAGTGTTGTGTGTGCAGCCGATGATGTGTTTCTTTTGTCATAATTTTGTTTTAAGGTCGTGCTGTGAAAGTGCATTACCATCGCATCGTCCGTCCAAGATTGTATTTCTATCAAAATTTTAATTATGAAATCAACGAATATATGAGATTGAATACAATCGATAATTATAAAGGATATATATTTTATTGAAAATTTCGTTATAGAAATACGGAATTGAAATACAAGTTCTCCATAATAAATACATATCTATGCCTAAATCGTAATTTCGCTGTACGCCGCAGGCATTTGGACAGTAACACCTATCCACATAAAATTATTTCGAATCTTTTACAATGAAACAGAACCTAATAGTTTGTAGAAACTTTAAGGTTTTGACAGGCGTTTGAATAATTAAAAACAACAGATTAAGTGAATCATTTAGTCAAATATAATTATAATGTATATCTTAAAAAATATTAATTCGGTTAATAAAATTCTGAGATATAAACTTAGTTTTTGTAAGGATCGAAAGAAGATACGCTATCCCTTTCGTGCAAAGCTAATGGTAATATAGAATTTGTACCAAAACGGGTATTTTGATGTCATATTTTAGTTATAGTTCCCTCTCTCTCTCTCTCTCTCCTCTCTCTCTCTCTCTCTCACTCTCTCTCTCTCTAACATTAAGCAAAGATATTTCTTACAAATTCAAATTCATAATTTCATGAGTTTTATTTTTTTAAGCGGAATTATAATTATTTTTGAAAAATTAGTGTAACCTAAGTTACGCGAAGTAACTTCACCTACCCAAATGCCAATAAATGCCACGTCAAAAGTGGTCCAGCCGTTCCGGAGATTACCCAAGCCAAACATACAGCCAAAAATTTTAAAAATTGTATTTTTTATGTAGGTATCGTGTATACATTTATTTGTATTTTTTTAAAAACAAACACTTCAATTTTATTTATAAGTATATACTCAATTGTCATATTATTGCAATATATTCATTTATAGATAATTTGTATCATATTAAAATATTATATTTGTGTCGATTAACATCAGTTTCAAGTGTTTTGCCATTCGAATTTGGATATATATTGTTGAATATTTAATTCCTGAGAAAATTATTTATTTATTTAAACTTCTGCACACATTTGTGTAACCGGCGGACTTATAAAACAGGAAATAAAATATATTATATGGTTAATAACATATATACAGTATAATATGCATACATACATATCAATACAATAATATACTTATTACAAATTAATACTGAACCTACATAATAACATGAATAGTAAAAAAAATCTTTAATCTTCTTACCGAGTGCTTAATGTTAAAATATTAACTCAATGTTGATACGTAAACATACACACAAAGGCAGTCGAAGTCTATTTATTTGGCCTACGCAATATCCGGACAAACCCGTCTAATTTCCTTAACACGGCCTTACTCTAAATTATTTTTGTGTTAAATGGACTGTTAATTTTACACACGAATATGATCATTCTACGCAAAAACCCATTTTGTTAATATCGTTTATCATCTCTGATGCCTTCCTAGCTTTGAAGATGGTTCGCCGGTAGTGTTATTAAATATAACTTTGATGAACGTAGGTTTGAATCATATTCTATCTTAAGCCTGAGGTTTCGGTGAATAAAAAAACTGGCTTCATATCATTTTTTCATTTTTCATAGAGCAAAGTATGTTAAAACGTCGGCAATGCTTTACATTGACAAGCAGTCTAATTCTATGAAAAGAATGCCGACATTTATAAGTATTATAACTCTACACATTATGACTGAATCTGCTGCCGTAAGAGTAAGCCAACACAGCGGCAAGTAGCCCTCTTCTGTAACTTTAAGCTTCACAGCGCACCAAAGATAAGACATTGGAAATTTCTTATCTCATACCAAAGATATAGCTTACCATCGAGATGTACTTTTCTGGCCCAACGAGTCTATATATGGAAGTAGAACAAAGAGGAAATTAGTTTTAATAGCTTGTCAGAACACTCATTAAATAAATAAAAGATGAAATGTATTGGCGCGCCTTGGCAGTAAAGTCGACCCGTACATGCCGTGAAAGCAAATGAAATGACGTTTAATGTTGAGAGTCCCGTGACGATTAACTTTTTTTACATTAACGAAAATTCAATTTGGGCAAACTCCAACTAACAGCCCTTGAAAAAGCTGTAAAACGTCTCGTTTTAAAACAGCTAAAAAAATTAAGTTAAATAATATAATAGCACGATGTTTCAAACGATTACAAAGTAAACGAACTGTCATTTAGTTAGTGCGAAAAATCCTTCAGTTAAATAATACATTTATTCTAGTTTAATACCATTAAGTCAACCGCGCCGGGTGACTGAAACGATAAACAAGCGACGACAATGCACGGGCGAACCCACTCAAGTAAATTAACTCGGCAATACCTACTGGCTGCATTCCGCCGCCTGTCACAATGACGCGTAATCGGGTATTAATTTCAAATGGTTATTTATATCACGTTGTTATTTGCTGCTGTTACAACTCTTTAAATTTGAAACGATAACATTTTATTTACTTACTTGAAAGGTGTATCTTACAGGTTTTTGAAGTGAAAACTTCTTTAGCGGCTCTGAGCGATTCACGGTAATGGAAAACTTATAGATTCACGTTACCAATGGTATGACATCAACCGCCAATATGCTACAGTATGTCGAGTATAATATGGCGCTTAAATGCGGACTCTCAGAGATAAATAATAAAATGTATACTTACGCAGCCTATCCTGTATTTTGATTTTAAATAAACTATATGAGAATACATAACTATTGCTCAGAATACCAATAGATGTAAAGACCAGACAAATGTCAAATGTTAGGTTATGTTATTAATTTTAATTAACAAATTATAAATATTTAATTACTTATACTAGAATTTAAACAATAAAAACCCGTTTTCGAATTTTTACTTCTGTCTGAAATCCCCATGGGCTGCCTAACTTTTTTTAGCTGTGGAAATCCATGATGAGTAGCCGACCGTGACGAATTATATGATATTAGCTATGTGAGGCTGTACCCATTAAAACTTGGCGTGGCGTCAATACAAGGGCCACGGTATTGCTTTTGCATTTCATCCATGACCTGAGTCCAACTTCCTTCAACCTCCAGCCACTAGGGTGCCCAACCCAGCAGCCTCAATCTGCGTTGTAGTTTTAATGAGGCGTTCTTCTTCTTAATTTTTAAGGGGATTAAATATACTTCAGAAGCTTACTTCGTCTCAAAAACCGTTATTTTCTAACCTGCTTTCAACGTAAACACTCTCGTCAACAAGTATGTGTTTACCCATATACATCTCAATACATCTGTTTCGTAGCAATGTTTAAACTATTAAAAATGAGAACGGTGTGATATGCGGTAACATTTATTTGTATTTCGTATAGGGGAATCCGATACGTAGACCTTTCAATGGAACAGACGAATGGTATTGGATTGTTTGGAAAAATTTTGACGAAATCTTTCGTCCATTTACAATCCATTAATCATTTTTTTCTTACTGAAGAAGTGTTGTATTTGATAAACTATGTTCTTAAAAATAATATTACATGCATTAGAAACACACGAAATACATAGGATCTGTAATGGACTTTTTTATTTAATTGTTTAAGGGGATATGCAACAGCCTTTATTCCTTACAAACATAATCCCCTGTTCGCTCCCTATATAATAGCATTATGAAAAATATTTTTATACGAAATAATAAATATCCACCACCAACATGCCTGTACGTTTTGAATTTTTTCCATAAATTAGTTCGTGTAAAAAAAGTCTTTGAAAATAAAAAAATTGCTCGATTTTTACCGTCATTTTCAGATGTTCGTCAAACATATTTGGCAAATAAAAACAAGCCATAGCCAAAGCCTTTTTATTCTGTAATAAAATGAAAATTAAAAATCGATTCTGTTTTGAAGGAGGAAACAGGGTTCTACGAAGTAACAGGGTTCTATGAAGTGATGTTTTTGTCTATTTTCATTGGTAAAATCTGCCCAAACTGCAGTTGGTCCCTTTCGTGTTTTATAACTCTTTCTTTGGGGCGAAACGCTATAGCAATAGCTTTCTGAAATACTTACTTTCAATAAATACAACGTTAGATAGTAAAAAATATTATAGTAAGTAACCATTCCAGGATATAGGAAAGGTTCCCGAGAGATTTACAGCTGATTTCAATTTAAAATAGCAGTAACTATACTGTTAGTATGTCTTTTCACTAATCCTAAATACCTTCTCTTCCTGTGTATTAAATATACAAAAAAAACACATCTATTATAAAAAAAAAATGCGTGCAGAACAAAAAAATTCCGAGCAATAAAAAATTGAAACAATTACTGGTAAGAGAGATGAAATAAAAATGACTTAATAAAGGTATCGTTGTTTTGTAATAACACAACTCGAAGATAAAACAGCACTTTATCTCCCCGTGTTTTGGCAAGTTCGACGCACTTTCGGCGCCGAAATGTCGCGACTCCATGTCTCCTGTATAACCCTCCGGAACTCAAACTATAAGTAGGTATATATACGTAATATTTACTTAACGCTAAACTTGGGCTTTATGTTTAAGATTGTGGCGAAGATAACTGCGTTCAACAGTGGTTAGATAAGTATGATTTTTATCCTTTACTAGTAAGAAGACCCGATGGTCAAAATATCACAATATTTTTTTTTTGAAAATTTGATTAAAAAGTAACGAACTGGTTCCAAATACATTAAAATGTCATTAATTTTGCCGAGCTCGAAAATAAAAATGTTGGTTCAAAAAATATAAAGCAACACAAACTGGATCAATGCGAAAGATGAACTATAGATAAATGTAATCTAGGATGTAAATGTTTTAATTAATTATTCGTTTAGTTTTCAAAACGTTTAGTTTTTTGTGTTATTTTTTATTGCCTGATGTTATCAACACATTAAAGTATACACAAATAATGGCCACTGAAAAAAAGTATAACGTTCGCTTAATAGAGGAGAAAAGAGTTTAACTGTTTTTTAACTTTGTCTATTTTCTCCATATCTATACATTTTTAAAATTAGTTTTTGCTATATATTTTTTTTAAGTTACAGATTTCTATAAACTAGTGTTAAGTATAGAAATATTAACTCAAGAACCACTAAATCGACTTACATTATTCTTTTTTTTTATTACAGTACTCACTACCCTGGATTTTAATATATGCCATGTAGCAGGTAGATGTTAAGAATAGACTTTTGATCAAATCTCTAAGGTAAATGATCAATTCGCGGAAAATGTTAAAATAACAAGTCTGCGGCAAATTAAGCAAGTAGCCTCATGAATTCAAGAGATCAGAACGCTCGCTGTCTCGCTTATTTAGTTATCACAAGTCATTTGATCAAATCACTTGTACTTTCTTTGGGTAGATGGCCCCACCGAGTTCTTATTTTAACATCATCCGTGAAGTAATTATCTCTCTTAGAAATGTATTGTGATCATTGCGTACAAAGTCTGCAAAAAGTAAATTATTTCTAACTGGCTGGCGCTGGTAATGTCTTTTACTTGTAACAAAATTATCATTATTGTTTTTAAAATATGAAAAAGCCTATATATATATATATACTGACTTTCCGTCATTATCAACAAATTGTACTACTCTATTTACAAATTATTTATTACTAGCTGTGCCCGCGACTTCGCTTGCTTGCAATTAAGGCATCCTGTCCTGTCACGTCCCGTGAGTAGTTTTTTGCGTAATTTCGAACAAACTGACAAAATGTCTCCTGTAATAGATTTTGAATATATTTTGAAAAAAGTTGTTTGCTCAAGCATCATCATTGTATATAGAAAACCTTCATTCTCCAATCTGTAGATTTTGTCTTGTAATCTTCCAGAACAGTCCAAACTATTAAAAAATAGTAAAGCGCCATCTATAAGTAGCCGTCAGAAATACATTTACAATTTGTTTTATGTAATCACCATTCATAACACTTCGTCCCTCATGCCATCAAAAATAAAGATAAACTTGAACCATCCAATTATAATTCGAACGAAATAATATTATGTTCCGCACCATATTTATATATATTGATATCATAATTGATGGTCAGTTCACTACTTTCATAAAATGATCGCTTAATACAACACCCATATATTGTTTTCTCAAATATTATGTCTTAGAAATTCATTATTTCATAATATACTATAACTATAATGTACATTTTGTTCTATTTCAATCAATCCATATTTTTTTTATTCTCGAATAAAACTAAAACGCATTTACTTACAAACTATTCTTTCATACTAAAGTCACCGCAATATTATATTGTAGTTTTTGATCGCCGCGTGTCATTCAAATTACTATAACTTTTGATAAAGAGAACCGATTTTGTAATTTTTTAAGTTTTCATGTTCCATATTTAAATTCAGTTAATTTAAACGGGTTTTCACGCGTTACCTTTGCTTTTTTCTATCCCGACGTTTCGGTTGAGTTTTTATCGTCACAGGCATCGTCGATGGACACTGTTAATGTTGTGTGTTTGTGACTATAATAAATATAAAGACCAAACGGGGGTAGTTCATCAAAATACCCCTCAACGCAGCAGGCGACGCCGCGCACCGCCAGTCAGCCCGTGACTACGGTTGGTGAAACCCAGCCGAAACGTCGGGATAGAAAAAAGCAAAGGTAACGCGTGAAAACCCGTTTAAATTAACTGAATTTAGAACCGATTTTAATGAAATAAAGTTTTGATGATACCCCGGAATATACTTTATTATCTTTTTGAGTTTTTGAAATATACTTAGCAGTTTTTAATTGATCTCGGCACATACATATATACAGACACCTATTTTTAGTCCCTTGCAATAATTCTTTTCACAAAAATCGGAAATGTACAGACACCTGAAGTTTACAATTTTATTATTATTATTAGATAATCAATAATATAAATACGTAAACTATGCGCAGTATTCATTTGGAATAAACACATGAATTTTAAAAGATTTAATAAAATAGTTTTTGAAGTTACCATGTTAATTTCGAAGCATATTCTAATGCAATATTTATAGATAACATAGATCATAGTCCAAAGGACCGCATAGTCTCTGTAAATGGCTCTTAACATCCGACATGTCTCCACAACTCGCCCGGAAAGATTGGTAATTTGAAAAGAAAATTATGTGTCTAATTTTTTCTCAGTCTTTATCAAGGTTATTTTTTTAAATAATAGCCTTACTTAAAAGAAGTTTAGATGTACACTACATAACACTGTATTGCTAAATAAGTGCATTTAGGTTTTCTTTGTTAAGGCTAATTGGGTTATTTGTTAAGTTTGTTTTCGCGCGTTAATACGCTCTATTTATTTAGTACACACGCGATTTAGTTTAAAAAAAAAAAACTAACAAACAAACAATCATGTAAGCATTTGATTGACAGTATAATATATTGTATTAAAACACGTAACTGTTTGTTCATATATAATTTATCAATAAGTGATTCTTTCCTATATAATTTGATTTATGAAATAATTTACGGAAATCGATCGAATATATAATATTGTTGTACTACTTTGCCAATTCCGCTTGAATTGATTTTTGTTGTACCGTTTTTTTAAATGTGTATATTACCTTAAATAAATATACAATTGAGTAATAAAATAAATACAATGCATTATTATTTTCTTTTTCATTCTTATATTTATTACTGTATTAATTACCTATATTAATTTATTCATATTAATACAAAGCAGTTAGTGTTTGTTTACCTAGTGGGCAAAATTCGAGCCTAAATAGTTTTGAATACATAAAAGATTTTGCAACAGTTTCAAAAATTTATTACTAACTACCTATGTCCCTTGACTGAGTCCGCGTTTACATATATATATATATATCGTTTTTATACAGAAAACCTAATTATTTTCCTTAAAAACTTTTGGTACTAATATAAAGTAAAAACATTTCTGATAAATTCAATGACTTACCAGTAAAACTGACCCTTGAATCGAATTTTATTTGCAATTTCATGAGTTTTCGGAGATTCAGACAGACAGGCAGAAATTTAAAAAAAATGTATTTTCGGTATAGATATCATTGTATACATGTGTATCTGGTAAAATTTGGCTATTTTGACATTACAAACAGACACTTCAATTTTATTTATTAGTAGTAATATAGATAAGTAATAAAGGTCATCAATAACTACTAGCTACTATTTTGTACAGCATTAATCTTGTATGAATAAAAGCGTGAATTTTGAGCAGCGAGATACTAAAGTTATTTCTTTGACGCAACGTCGCCAGTCTGTCTGGCGCCGCCCAGAGCGTCTCCTCAGAGTCTGCCCTCAATTTTAACCGCTTGTCTACTTATGTACGGTAATTTATCATAGTGCTCACCAACATTTATAATTTTTATGATTCGTGTCATAAGTAAAGTCATTTCATGCGTTACAATAATATTGAGTAATAATTTATAATCACATATAATGTAAAATCATTGCAAACATTTATGAATAATATTGTCACAATAAAATTTGTTTTTTATTTAATGTATTTAAATTATTTTGAATTTTACAGTAGATTGGTTTAATAAATCGCGGTATTTACCAATTCGATTTTCGAACAGAAAAACTATTTAATTGAGAAGTAAACGTACGTTTCGACTTTTTCCATAATTTAATTGTTTTAGATACTAGCAGCCTTTGTTAATTAGGAAAATGTTCGATTAGTACCGTCCGTTGATTTCAGTCGGATAAAAATTGACGAATAAAAGCAAATAAGCAATACGTACAGGCATGTCCGAAGTATTTCTTAGTTTATAATAGAAAGAGAAATTGAAATCGTTCCAGCTTTGGAGAAGGAAAGTCGGGATTATAAAAATATGATTTCATCTACTTTTATGGGTATAATCAGTCCGAACTGCAGTGGTATCTGTCGCGTTTTCTTTGAAGCACAACGCAATATAAGCGCATGATGGCGCAGTGGATAGTGCGGCTCGATTTCGCATCAATGGACGCGGGTTCAAATCCACCTATCCAACTCTAAATATCAGCCTGAGTTTACAGTGAAGGAAAACATCGTGAGGAAACCATAGCATGGTGGTAGGGCATTTACTAACAGTGTCCATCTAGGTAGCTACCACCATCAAGTTCGAAAACCTGTCGCCAAATACCATTAGGTGGGTTCCGGCAGCATCAGTTGAGAACCAGTATCTAGGCCTAGTGTGTTTACCATCCTGGACCGCATTGTCACTTAACATCAGGTGAGATTGTGGTCAAAGAACTGAGGCTATACCGCATAAATAAAATATAAATACATTTCTGAAATACCTATTATTCAAAATTGTTGGCGGCCGCATGTCCTTTTAAACACCTAACAGAATGATGTATGTTAATAGCATTGTAAATTTAGAAGTCGTTTGTAAAGTTACATAAATCTTTTTTGTATACCCCGTTTATGTTAAATGAGTATTACTATTTTATATTCAAAAACGTGTAGGTGTAAACGTAATCTCTTGAATATAGATCGGAGCGATAGCTCGTTAAGGCGCATAGAGCGTCGTGGTGCGATGATATCAGTGCGGGCGCACCGGAAACGGGAGGGATTGTGATCGCACGCTGAAACTCACTTTAATGATATAGTTACTTGTAGATGTACTTCGTGAAGCTTTGATTACATGCTGTGCCAAAACTGAATTGCCTACTAAAGCTAAACATGGAACTAATATAAAGCCTATTGTAATGCCAGCGGTTACGCACGCAAATACCTAACAATTCCTTTTTTTTTGCTATTTTACGTACATAAACTGATACCTCTTAAAAAGTGTAAACAGAAAATACAGCTACGATTCTAACATACGTTTTTCGCTTCTTCTACTTTCACGAGTGCCTTTACATATTCTCATCGGTTACAGTTACTTTTAAACAGGCCTTTCTTTAGACTGACTTCAATCTGGTCGAGATATGTTCGCCTAGGTCGACTCTTACCGGTTTGCCCAGTCACACTCACATTGTAAATTTGTTTCGTCAATCTTCCTTCATACATCCTCTTCACGTGCACAAACTAATTAGGCATAACTTTCTCTATCTTTGTAACTACATCTACTACATCACAACGTTCTATGTCCTATGTTTGTTCTATCACCATTTCTTACTTTGTCTATCATTGTCCCACTAGCCATAGCTTAGACTTCTCATCTCTACAGCATTAATCTTCTGTCAAGCTTAGCACTCACTATCATACGTAAGTGTTAAGACTAGCACAGCAGACCTCAATGCACAGCCAAACGTGTACTTTAAAGGAGATGCTCTGGGGGTCAATTTACTGGATAGCAGCAAAAAACAAAATTGCATGATATTTATTTTATCGTAAATTTATTATGTGGTTAAGTTTTAATATGTTACATTTAATACATAAATCTAAAAAGCATTGAATAAGTGTTTTTTTTTATGTAGAACCACAGCTATGTAAAAAACGATTTATAAAGATAGAGGAAACCCAATAACATTAAATTTTTCCTCTTAAATCTTTTCGAAATTTGTAGAGAAGTAAAAAAATAAGTAAAAAAATTATAAAGCAATATTCCATCAAACCAGAATATCATTATTACTACAATACGAAGCAAAACAAACTTATCTTAAGCGTTCTGCAAAAAAGATATTTCTCGGTACAGGAAATTACCCCTTTATCTCGAGAGCTTGCAGCTGCAATCTGTGGCAGATAGCGCTAATGTCGGGTAAATTACACGAAGCAATGGTCTGTTTGTTTCTTTTACAAATTAGATTTTTTTGTAAAAATTAAAAGTACGTAACAAATATATTATCGTTATGTTCATGAATTTCAGTATATCTGTATTGAAATAACAATTTAATAAACTTTGTTTACAAAAATAAAACAGATTAAAAATAATATTTACAAAATTTTACAAGGATTTTTACTCAAAATAATTAGGAACAAACGAAAAAAGCCAAATATAATGAAGCAAAGAATCTAAATTTCCTTTCGAAATTTGCGTAATAATTTCTTAGGAAGTATTAAAGATTATCCGCATTGAAAGATACGAAACCATTTCCTATTAAAGTAATAATTAATAATCAAGGCGATTAATTGCTACATCATCTCCCTGTCCTTATCCCGTTTTTATTTAGGGTCGGCGCAACATGTCTTGTCTTCCATTCATCTCTATTTGAGATCATACATTCACTCTCTTTCTAAGCAAATCATCTTTCACAGAGACCATCCATCTTTTCTTTAGTCTTCCTCTTCCACGATACTGGTTCACATTCATACCCAATAACTTTCTTACAACATCCTCTTACAATTAATTAGTTAAGATTAGTTGCTACAATGAAGAGAAAAATGAACTTGCTTTAACTAATTCCGCTGATATTATTATAATCGTTCAAGTTAGTAATAAAAAACTAATCAATTTTTTGTTATAAGATTTAATAAAGCAAATCGGAGTTGTATCTCAGTAAGTTCGTAGACGACAAAGGATTGAAAATAATTAGGTAAACCGTTGCAATTAAAATCCGCGCAAGCCTTCACGGTAGACAAATATGAGTCAGCCGCGTTAATGGCGGTTAGACATGCGAACAATGTTTTTAAATACCAACAGTTGTTTCGTAATGGAAGTAAAGAATAAATCGGAATTTCCCTTTCAATTCAATTGAACTTTATATTTAGTAATACAATAGCTATATTTTTTTTTTTTTTCGAATTTACTAAATGCTGTATTGACCAGAAGAACCTTGACAGCTTCACTGAACATTCGAGACGAGCTCTTAAGACGCTCGACCGGGAGAGTTAGCTCACGTACGGCTGCCGAAGTGGTACGGACCAAGACTTGGACTGCTAATAAATACGTAAATTCGCTCTAACTAAACCTACGATGGTTGAAGGACACTAAGGATCTCAAAGTGTTATGTGTTATTAATAAATGTCTGTGCTCGGGAAAATTCCGCGTGGAATTTATGTCTATTTTCACTCACTTTAGGGTAAGCTTAAAAAATGTTTATATCTATGTTACTCCAAGAAATAGAGTACTTCTTTCAGAACCAAGACCTTGAATACAAAGTTTCATTACATAAGTATTTAGAAGAAGAGGTATATACATATAGTATGCACTTCAATATTATGGTTTTGTAATATGAATCCTATATGTTACTACAGTGTATAAACTACTATCGTACAAAGTTTCATCGAATTCGATTCAGTACTTTTTGCGTGATTGGCGAACAAATTTATTTCTTTTAGCCATTTATTACATGTAAACATCGAAATCATGAGGTCTGTACCTGATTGTGTCTAAGTGGCGATTGATAACTTCATTTTTCTGACGTACCATTCACACTGTCCGGTCCTCGCATCTGTTACTACTTTACCATTAAAAGGAATGTCATTTCATAACGTTTATTACACGATTTGAAACGAATGACTGCCTCGGTGGCGCAGTTGTACGACTGTCGTTCTGAGGTTTCGGGTTCGACCTGCGAGTCGGGTCGAGTGATATTGAGTTTTTCTACTCAGTATCATCCCGGAGTCTGGAATTTGTAAACGATATGGCGACAGGCTCGCCCCCAGTCACATCTGGGACGGAACTATGCTCGGCGAAATGTGGGTGGTGTAGTTCGCTATTTCACCTCTGCTTAACCCTTCGGGGATTACAGGCGTAAGCTTATGTTGTTACACGATTTAAATTGTAAAATCCTTTTCACAGGCCGAACCTCTATTATTGGTTCGAATAAAGAGTACACGAGTTGTTTTTTTTTAACTAATTTTATTGTTACAGTATCAATGACACGGATAAGGTATCGACAGTGATCGCGAGCATCGCCACGATGCGCCAATGTTCGATCTTCATACTTACACTTCTATGCGCTACCGTGAAAGGTGAATTTATATTTATAATATCAAATTTTTTTTATGACTGCATAACTAAATTTTAAAATTTTGGTACAGTTTTCTTTTAATCTTTCAGTGATGTTTATTACAATAGACCCTAGGTGTCGTAAAAGGCGACTACGAGAAAAAACCGGAGGATGGGCAGCAGCATTCTCTGAGTACCACAAACACCTTACTGCGTTCGCCAACTCGCCTGCCAAGCGTGACAATTATGTCAATCTCCCCCTTACAGGCGGAGACCTATGTCCAACAGTGGACGCCTTATGGTTGTATGGATGGATTAATCTAGTCATTTTTATTTTATTCGGGCTCCCATAAAATGACTGCAACTGAGCTGATTTTAAATGGAACAAACACGACCTCCAAAAGATGATAATTTGTTGACAATTCGCATCATCTAAAGCCTCTATGTAGGTCTGGATTAACCCTTGCTGGCCCCGAAACGCGGCTTGCTTTTCATCATATAAATTTATCTATGATATATAGAACATTTATTAATTTTAATTAATTAATTATTAAAATTCCGTAACAAATTTACAGATATCTCAGGTAGCTGGGAAGAATGGTGGACGTACGATGGAATATCAGGTTAGTTTTTGTTCAAGTATTTATTAATTATTATATAAATCCGATAGTAATAGGAAATAGCATTGTTGAATGTAATCACAGTATCAAATTTTATCTCAATTTTTTTAAACGCTATTCAATGTTTGTTTTATACTGTATCATTTTACCCCGACCTCATTTGTTATTAAGCGGTGATTTGGCTTAAGATAGCATACTAAGTCTAGAATGATTGGTGGTCACATTATACTGCCAAACGAACCAAAACCAAAGAAACGAGTATCCTTGGAGTAAACGAAACGCATGTAAACGAATACGAGATAATCTAAAGTCAGATTAGACAGACTACTCAAAAGCAGACGGTGCGCCGTAAAAACTAAAAAAGTATCCTTATTATCGGAATACATGCATTTTGGTCTAACTAAGAGATCCTAAGGATAGTTGATGTCAGGAAAACGGCCGATTATAAAACACTTAACCAAACCGAATTTCACAACATAAACGAGTCCCGCTCCGGTGGCGGCTCAAGACGTGGTTCGTTTTCCAACTGGGCAGGCTCTTGACGCCGTCGCCAGCGCGATACAGTGACACTAAACATGCATTAAGCGTTACAAGCACAACACTGCACATAACACGCAGACACATAGGTCCAGTAAGGAATCTTTTTTTTATTATCAAATAAAAAATGTAGGGCTTAGCTAGGTTTAAAATTCTGCGGATTTTTTTCATTCAGATAACAGCCAAGCCGACGTTCGTACTATTTTGGTAACCCTTGCCTTCAGCACTCGCCCACAAAGCCACGGTGAAGCTGTAAAGGCCCTTCTGGTCAACAACATAGCTAGATAGTAAAAATATGTTTGTTTTTACCCTGCTTCTTGTAGGACAAGGGAAAGAAGTGTAAAAGTCTGTAAATGTTTGTATAACGTGTGTTAATTTCATGTCTGTAACGAATAAACTTTAATCGTGTTGCGAATGCGACGGTATTTCATTTACCCACCACCGTAACAAAACATTAGCTTTTGCCAGCATTGATATTTATATTAACGATTTAATTTCTTATCTGTTTAATGTGTTAACTATTAAAAATATTTTTGATAACTCCATAAAACTTAAAGGAACTTTATATTATTTAGGCGTTAAAATGTATGTCGTATATATAACTGGGTCACATACTGTAGTTTGTTCATACATTCACTACCCATATAAATGATACGGGTGAACGCGCACTATCATTAAGATGGTATCTGTGATCATTACCGGCGTGTCATTACGCGGACATGTGGATAACCTTACAGATTCCTCGTGGCTTTTGAGGGTTATGTTATTTCTGATGACGTCATACAAGTTAATGCGATTACTCCCGAATTCTTGGTAGTTATAAAGAATCATAACTAACATCGTTGAGAGTTTCAATAAGGATTTGTTCAATTCCGATCATTTATGAAGTGTTGCAAATTTGATATCAATGGGTAAATAAGGACAATTTTAACATAAAGATTTCTTGTTTTTTTGTTGTTGTTGTTGGTAACACTAATAAAGCTCAGCAGTAGCTATTAAATAAAACAAAAACTAGGCAACCATGGGGACTGCCTACAGAAGTAAAAACTCGAAAGTATGGAAACACCGTTTTTTAATGTTTAAATTTGGTAATATAATATAATTTAATATAATTTAGAAACATAACCTAACATTTAACATAATTATAACATTCGTCTCGTTTTAACATCTATTGGCGCTCCGAGAAATAATATGTACATTCTCACATAGTTTATTCATAACAAAAAACATACTATAGAATGCGTAAGAATGAATTGTATTATTATTTATCTCTGAGCGTCAGTACTAAAATGCCATCTTATTGTTGACATATTGTAGCATGGATTTATTGTAATGTTTAAAACTTTTAAATTACTATTCTGTAAAAAAAGTCTTTACAGTTTGAATTTCTTTTTTTAAATTTCAACTGCTGCCATATATAACTTTTTGTACGTACATATGATTGGCTTATCCAGCTTAAAACTGTATACCATTTCTAATTTATATTTGTACTTTTTATAATCTGTAATGTATGCGATGACAAATAAAATAAATAAATGTTGATGAAGAATCGCTCAATGTCGCTAATGAAATGTTCACTTCATAAATAAAGAAAATCGGTTCATAATCAAAGGAGTAGGCCTTTTTTTTTTTTTTTTTTTTTTCGTGTTCCCTGGCGTGACCAGGGACCTTGATACTGCTTTATTTTTAGTTTTTGAGTGTGCTCTTTTGTTTTTATTACTTTATTCTTTTTTATTTTAGCAATAAGGAGTAGGCTTGAAAGTCTTTAAATGTTTTAGTGTTTTATATTTATAGGTATTATATAGAATGTATGCAAATCATGTAGTAACAGCTTCGATCAACAATGGTAATTGGTATTGTTTTATGTAATTCGACGCTTGCTCTAATTATGTTTGTTATGATCGTGAGGTGAAGGAAACATTATAATGAAACTATAAATCTTTTCAAATTAATATTGTTTTCATGAAATTCAATTATAAGAGCAGGAAAACAATCTATTGATAGTCGATCACTGTCCTTTATTATAACTTTGTTATATAAATTATTGCAACCATATAAAACTTTAAAATAAAATTTATGTATAAAGTTGACAGTTGTCATATAGTAGCACATGTCAAAGACATACACACAACACTTGCCTTTAATTACACAACATTTACCATTTACTCGTAGCACTCTTCTTATTCTTCGATCTGATGTTCAAATCAAACTGAACTAACTGTATTGAACCGCGGTGTCCTAATATAATGAAAAAAATGGGTTTCAAAACAGTTTAAAAAAGGCTAAAGGACATTGAACTTTATTTACATTAAATGGGATCTTTATAACAGTTAAAAAGTTTCAACATCCACACGATTTATTTCTCTCTTTCTTTCCTTTACAGAGCTTTACAAAACATAATAAACAAATTGTTTTCGGTAATGTTACAATTTACAAATCTGATGAATGAATCAAAAATGTTTGTGAGAAATAAATCACCATAACACGATGAAGGTTTCTGTGGACAATAATTATTCAATTCCGTATCGTATTATTAACATGTCCTACTTTTTCATGATCTCTTAAGGTTACACTACGAATTACGTACGATTCAATAAACCGTAATGACCGAATTTTGCGGTGTCCCGAATTTCCATTGAATGTTATAGATATCCGTTCCACTATGTAAGTGAGGGTTGAATAGCCTTTTCCATTCGAGTAACGTTACGATCTGAGATTCTGGTTAATGTCTACCTGTCTATAACTCTTTATACGCTCGTCAAATATAATAGAGTGGAAATCAAGGTTCATATTTTGATACCTTCACTGCAAGTGGAATTATTTTAGTGCGACAATAAGAATATAATAGTATACAGGATTTCATAGGTTAAAACAATAAATTTGCAAAAATGATTCGAGGTGTTTTTATTAAAGTCGTGACGTATCCCCGGACCGGACCGAACAGATCCAAGTTATCTATTGCTTTGTGGACAGTAGCAATTTTCTGTCAGCGCGTCTGTTACTGATTTTAGGTCATAAACTAGACGGAACTATAGTTACATGATGTTAAATGGATAATAGAAATAATAACGGGGTACATTAATTTTGAATTATCACAAAAACTCCTTGGATGATTGTTATAAATCCTATATAAATCAATATATTATAATATTTAGTTATTACGTCAACTCTATTAATTATAATCTGGCCAGATATTTGTTAAAGAAACTTCGGTACTTTCAATAATATAATGGCAATAATGAATACGTAACAACTATTGCTTTTATAATAACATATCACACATTCAAATATAAGAACATAACACAAACAGTATTGTATACCAACCAGGCGTAAATTTCTATATAAACAAAGGTTTTAACAATATTGTTTTCTTTTTTAAATTTATAATTTTTTTACTTTTTACCATCGCCTAATCATTCAATAATGAATTCTCTAGATTGAATGAAATCTCTTTATCCCCAGGTCCCGGGTTTTGGGGCTTAATAAACCCGCAATGGAGCATGTGCAATAAAGGCAGACGTCAGAGTCCAGTTAATGTAGAACCAGAGAGGCTACTCTTCGATCCTTGGTTACGGGACATTCAGTTTGACAAGCACAAGGTAAGAAATATAGAAATATACATTTAAGGTATGCATGCTAACATAAAAGCATCACGGCGTATGTATATATTTGTATAGTTTATAAACTAGAAAACCGATATATATAATTCATATAATGAATAATGGTCACGGAAATCTATTGGTATATACAATAAATCTTAAATTTTTTGAAGCTAGTCAGAACTGAGCTGTTCCTGGTACTATTATATATGTTTTTATGTGTTTATGTTTACTGTGGTTACATGTCAAACTTTGATTATAGTCCCAAAGTTGTGTTGTGTTTTAATTTTAATAGTAAAAAAATTTTATAATGTAATCACTTTGTCTTCTAAAATGTTTACAAAACAACATCTATGCTATATAAGCATGTAAACCCTAAATAATTGGTCTTTTTTCTGCTCTGTTTATCGTTTATCAACCGATTTTCTTTTGTTTTTTTGTTTAATATCAATTGATGATTAATGCTATAAGTCCTTCACTTCTTTTCGATCAATACTGACGTATGTAATTACATAACGCTACCACAGTAATGTGGTTAGAATCATAGAATATGTTTCTTCATGCAACACGTTTTTAAAATTTATAACCAACTAACTACAATTTTCCAAGGATGTTTTGTGACAGTTTAAAGTGAATGTTTCTTGTTCTGAAGTCCCCCAATGCAATAGGTAAGGGGGCACGGAGGGACGAGCTCCGTGCCAGTGTGGGACTCACCAGGGCTTGAAGCGCCCGGAAATACCCACTAAAACCCCCTGGGGCCGTCCACCGCATTTGGGATGGGGGCGACACGGGGTGGCTGTCGCAAGCACCGCGTCGCCCCCTGCGGCGAACCCACTAGGCCTCGTCCGTGCAATGGCCCGGTAGGGATGGAGGAGAATACTTCCCCTCCACCTCTTAGCCCGCCTCTTGAAGAAAGGCATGACCGTCTGGTCGGTTGGCTATAGACCTATGAGAATAAATTTTCAGGTTAAATAAATTTATTTGAAAAATAAAAGTTTAAATCCTATATAAAAATTCTTTAAACAAAATAAAATTCGAAACACTAATTTTTTTACTGTAAATATAAGTATTCTAAATAACAACGAAACGTATACCGCAGTCTCGGCACTTTGCCAGAAATGGGTAAAATTTCTCATTTTATAAATATATATTTTTAATTCTATTTTATAGCTTTATTACTTTAATAGGTGTTTTATGTGCATACATATTGATTACTAATATGGAATGGGCTGAGGCTCTGTGCTCTATGGAATATTAATACTATGCACTCTGGTTCGTATCTCAAATATGCTAACGATCTTTATCGAAGTTTTGGTAAATTGTAAATATATGAATTGATTTTTTAATATTCGATTGATGAAGGTGATACTTTGCGGAAATCCATTATAAATATAATATGGTTGATTTATTACTTGGCTATCTCCGCTTTAAATGATTTTCAGCTGTCACGTCTCTTTATTAGTCTAAACGTATAAGTGTAAACAAATTAGTTTCCAAGAGACGTGACAGCTGAAAATCATTTGAAGCGGAGTTAGCAAATTAATAAATCAACAACATTTCCATATCGTTTATGAATTTTTAATTTAAAACTATTATTAAGTGATGGGAGTTAATATTATTAGGAAACTTGATCATTAAAAATAAGAGAATTGTACAAGTGAAAATATTTTTTTGTGTTTATCCGTAAGAAACAAAAATCAAAGTTACCTCTTTATATAATGACTAGCTGTATGCCCGCGGCTCCGTCCGCGTTTTAAGTATTCTTCACTGCATACCTAAAAACCAAATGAATATAGATAGATGAGAGTCTTTTGTTTTTATTAAAGGAAAAACTGTACATAAGAGTAAATTGACAAAGAAATGAGAAAGGGTCGATTGAATCCAAGAAATAAATAAACTATAACCATCTACGAAAAATTCCGCTTCGAATGACAGTAGTCCCATCCCGATATGTTCAGTAGTCTGATGGTGATGTGACATGTGAGGTGATGGTGCCTCAAAGACTTCCATTTTTCTTTTATATATATAAATAGATAGATAGATATTATGATTATATTAGATGTAGTGTCACGACTGCTAAAGCATTTTACATGTTACTTTTGTCACGGTTCCAATAAACTTAGGCTTTTAAGCGTAATTACGCAAATTAGCTGAAACGATAAAGCGAACGAGCGTTGTGCATCGCTTTATCGCACATCCAACACATGCATACATGTATATAAAACAGGGTTTAACCTACCGACGTGCAACGCTACCAGAGCCACGGTAATCCCGAGTTAACACAAAACTAGCTGCCGGTTAGGGCTTACACTACACGGTTTTTGTCGTCCAAACATTTACATAAACCGCATTTTACACAGTACGTTGATTTAGTGCGGTACAAAGGTTGCAAGGCCTTTTATAACATCTATTATAGTTTTTTTAAATATTCGATTAGACTTTATAGGCTAGCGATACACAAGTTAGCGTGCATATTTCAATTTATCTGAAGCTAGTTGCTAATCGTAAAGATCTCTTGTGTCCGCTTGGAGACTCTTATTTTTAAAGAAATAAGTGCTACAAATAGAACCCAATCTGGATTCGTTTTTTATTTATTTATTTATTTTTTGTTACGTTGTATAGGCTTAGTGCTTTGTCTCATTTGATGTTAAGTGATATAGTATGGTCAAGGATGATAAAACACGCGACGCGGTGCTTGCGAAAGCCACCCCGTGTCGCCCCCATCCCAAATGCAGCAGACGGCCCCGGGGGGTTTTAGTGGGTATTTCCGGGCGACTCTCGCCCGGGTGAGTCCCACACTGGCACGGAGCTCGTCACTCCGTGCCCCCTTATCTATTGTATTTGGGGGACTCTGATCCCACAAATACAATAGATAAGGGTAGTGCGTAAATGCATTTCCCCCCGTCAAAAAAAAAAAAAAAAAGGATGATAAACACACTAAGCCTAGATATATTGGTTCTCAAGTGATGCTGCCGGAACACACCTATTGGTATTTGGCGACAGGTTTTTAACACTTGATACTGGAAGCTATCCAATCGGGCATTAATAGAAAATGGCCTTCCACCACACTATGGTTTCCTCACGATGTTCTCCTTCACCGAAACTGAGGCTCATTTTTAGAGTTGGATATGTGGGGTCGAACTCACGTCCATTGACGCGTAATCCGACAGCACTATCAACTGTGCCATCATCGCTTAAATGTGTCTAAATTCACTAATATGTATACCGGGAGAACCACTTGTATAATGAGGGCAAATAAGATAGAGTTTCTCTTGTAGAGCAAAAAATAATAGTTAAAAAAAAAATTAAAAAATACGCTTTTATAGAAAATCTAACTAAATAAATAAATTTGAATTAAGAATAGTGTATATAAAAGAAAAAAATGCATTTTGTTTTCTATTTTTTTTTATTGGATTTTCTATAAAAGCTTGTTTTGTTTTTTTTGTAACTATTATTTATTTTTTATTCATTATGTCGTAATCTAATCATTTTATTTAATTCATTTATCAGTAGTCGTATCGGCGTAAAGACACTACCGGATATCAGATAATAAAAAATCGCTAATCATAAGTATTTTATACTTATTTAAAATAGCAATTTTTTTTCGAATGTTTTAGCGAAAATTACTATTTGGATTCTAACAGGAATTAAAATTCTCATAAGATTACCTACTCTTAATGGAACTGAAATTCCAAATTTCAATCAAAATTTATTTCCTTATATTTACACTCAACGACATTGGACTAGCTTTATAAATATGTACACCAAAACAGAATATATGATAATGTATAAGGTAAAATAAATATATATATATATAAAATGAATATTGTAGACGAACTATTTCATGCAGAATTATTCATTTAGAATGAATTACGTGCGACAATGACATGCAAATGCATGCGGAGCGCGATACCGTATCGTGCCGTCTATCGGCTCGTATGTTTTTGCCAACACATATGTATTTAAGCCAAACGCTGTCCACGTACACGTAATCCATTAGTTTTGTTATCAAATCATATCTGGATTTCTAATCAAAAATATTGTGTTATAATCTATTTATAAATAGGCATGTTTAATACTTTTTTCGCATATGTTTGTCGACCGATTTTGTTTCTTTTTAGCAGCTACTGCGAGCTTTTTTACGTGCTTTAGTGTTATCAATTAAGAAAAATTAGAAGCAGTTGGCTATTCTTTCTTTCAATTTTCAATAATAGTTACGAGCGATCAATGGAAGCTTAAACATTTTACGGACACTTTTTAAATAATATTTTTGTCATTACCTTTCTCATGTCCTGTTCCCAACTCACTTGGGGTTGGTGCTGCATATTTTATTCTTCCATACGTCCCTATCAGCCTTCATCTCTTCATTTACTCCTTATTTCATATCTTTTCTTGCTTTCTTTGACCTTCCTCTACTTTCCCATACTTCCACATTTATATTCATTACTATTTTACCCATAAGCATTTCCTGTGTTAGCATAAAATGTCCATACCACGACAGCTTTTCTACCACTGGTGCAACTTTCAAAGTCCCTGTAATATACTTAATAATAATAATTTTAAATAGTCTTTGTAAATTGTTCAAGCAATATTTAATAAAATCTCCGGGCTAGTGGGGTATTTCGTTAAGGCATGCCGCGTTCTAGCATCAATGTATATCCAGTGTAAATGATAATTAATTTGTTGAAAATGAAAAAAAATACACCTAATAGTTTCAGGTTTTCAGGTTTACCACGATAAAAAATAATTGTGTACCTACGTTAGCACTATGCCCATAATATTTCCGTATTGATAATACAATAGATATTTTGTAAGTGCCTCAGTTGTAACGTAGCAAACGATGGTATCTCATAGCCAAACAGTTTCAGAACTACGCAGCGGTAGGCCACACCTACTTTATTTATATTTGTTACACGGACATACTGATTTTAAGAAGCGCTAAGATCCTAATCAGTACACGCTGGAAATAATAGGCACGTGTAGATAATATATTTAATAATGTAGGTTTAAATTATAATTTACACATGCATAAAAAATGTATATAAATATATATATATATATATATATATATATATATATATATATATATATATAGATAAATGGTTGAAAATCTATTGCGAACTGGTGACGAGTCCTAAAAAAGAGAAGCACATAAAATGCCCATATTTTGAACCAATCTTTATAGTCAAATGCTTTTGGGGTTGAGTCCATTTTTTATACACAGATTTGATAGAATATCTAGATAAAAAACAAAAACAAAATGCCATAAGATGGTAAGCGTATCACTCTTTTTGTTTTATTTATTATGAATCCTGGAAAAGATTCTGCTTGGTCTTGGAAAAAAAACGACACAATCATCAAAGGAAACTCAAAAAATATAGAAAAACTAAAAATATTTTTTTTTTTGTATGTATTCTAAATCAATATTTTTTTGTTGTAGTTTTTTTATATTAACAGGAGACTGAACGAAGATCGAGACAAGTCATTGCGTTTTTATATAGTTTAGGAATTAATGAAAATAATATATGTGCATTATTGTTACTATCCATAGTCCCATAGGAAAATGATAAACAATTACATTAAAACAATATAATGATACTTTTTGATGTCAAAGGACTTCCGCTAAGTGTTCTAAGTAAAGATTTTGTTACTCTATGGTTCTAAGTGATCACCACAATGTCCCGCACTCAACAGCATAATTAGTCCGATTTTTTTTAAACAAATAATACGAAAAAGATAATAATTAAACTATTCATTAAGTGTTAATTAAACTATTATAAAAAAAATAACAATAATTATCAAACATGGTCTGAATATTCAAAATGGAATTTAACAATGAGCTAGCGATATTTTACCGAAAATATATCATAATGCAAAAAAAAACTATTTAATTTTTTCTTATCGTATCTAGTAATAATAATACTTCATGATTTACCGAGTTCGCGTGTCAGCCAACAATATGTCATCTCCACTCAAAGCGCATAAGTTTCCAAGCTTTAATCAAGGAGTAGTCAATTGATTGATAGGATCAGACCCCCGCGGTGAAAACACCAACATTACGAACGATGATTCATGAAACAAAGCCGCATCGGTGATTTGAATCGAGCTTTAATTAAAACAAAAAAAAGTAATGTCCATTCTATCGAATAAGGAATGTCTGTGAATTACTATAATTATTGGTACCTAATGTATATAGTTATATAGTGACGTAATGATTACATATTCTGTTAATAAAAAACAATAAGTAATTTACAGTACCATTTTTAATCGACTTCACTCGTACACTACACTAAGTTTTACTGTATTGCTCACTAGAGAAAATGCAGGTATGAAATCCGCACACGAAGATATGAATATTATTAATTGTTCATTTAGATATTGTTTACATTATTTAATAAATTCAAGCTGAATAAATAAACAAATAAATAATAAACTGATTTCTATAAATGAAATAATAATCATTACACAATAATTGCATGCTGATAATCAATCCTCAAAATAAAAAAAAATCAACGTATGCAATTCACATGTGGTAGAAGTGTAACCTTCAAACAACGTATACAAAAACACAACGGTTGTTGTGATGCCTTTTCCCAAGATTTTTACTACGCATGCGCGCGCATTCACGAACTGTCGCTTTTTCGTTTCATCGACATTCACACCACAAGGATGCTAAAGAAGTTCAAAAAATAACGAGATATTGGTGTCGTTCACAATAACATACAATTTACAATATAGTGTTGTGTGATAACATAATCTTTCTATTTTAAAAATCAAAAATGATTAATCCGAAACCCATTTCCAATCAAAAAAATTTCGTACTAGCATGTTACATACCTTAACATTTTTTGTAATTCAATATATTCTCTAAGTAAAATGATATCTACGTCAACCAATGTTATTAATAAAAATGAAATCCATTAAATATAAATTAAAAAGATATTCGAAATACATTACCACTGCCATTTTCTGAAAATCGTAATCGCGCAGGTTAACACTGTATTGATTACTAGTGTCGAATTTTTAATTATCATTCAATACAGATTAAGAAGCATCATAATGCAGAATTTATAATAGCTATAATTTTCCAGGTCAGTGGTATACTGCAAATACAGGTCAGTCTCTGGTCTTCCGAGTCGAGAAGGACTCAAAACATCAGGTGAACATAAGTGGAGGTCCCCTCTCCTATAGGTACCAGTTCGAAGAGATATACTTCCACTATGGTATGGAAGATAACAGAGGTTCAGAACATCAAATCGATCATCACACCTTCCCTGGTGAGGTAAGTATTTTCAAAAATTACAAATGTGAAAAAGAGGACTATATTTAATAATAAATTGGAAATATTTCGAGATTTTTTAGAAGTTTATACTGAACCCCACAACGGCCCATGTAGTTAGCCTATGCTATTTACAATATTGTAAAGAACATAAAATAAAAAAGTCGATCAAAATTGGTTCAAAACCTATGTGTAAAATAACATACATAACATAAGCTCACGCCTGTTATCCCCGAAGGGTTAGGCAGAGGTGAAATAGCGAACCAAACCACCCAAATTTCGCCGAGCTTAGTTCCGTCCCAGATGTGACAGAGGGCGAGCCTGTCGTCATATCGGGCCCAAATTCTAGACTCCGGAATGATACTGAGTAGAAAAACCCAATATCTCTAGACTCGACCCGGGGATCGAACCCGAGACCTCAAAATGAAGTCGTACCATATTACAACTGCGTCACCGTATAAATAACCTTTGCATGTTTTAGATATATAAAATTAAAAGTACGGTGAGGGATAATTATTAAGATTAATCGTTGAACTTAATTTATTAGTAGTAACTATTAGCTGACTAAACCTGATCAGTATCATAACTCGTCGGTACCACATGGAAATTAAAATTGTCATTTGTAATTATTTATGACTAGCCGTATATTTATGAAACGTGTATTATCATATATTTTTATTGCGTAATATAGTTTTTTTATTACTAACATTAAGCAAAGGTATTTCTCACAAACTGCCAGTAAAACTGTGCATTGATTCGGATTGCGATCACAATTTCATGAGTTTTAATTTTTTTACGCAGAATCCTAATTATTTTCGAAAAACAAACCTAAGTACCCTATGTTACGCGGAGTAAATTCAACTATCTACCAAAATAAGTTCCGTCAAAATCGGTACAGCCGTTCCAGACATTACCCGGAACAAACAAACAGACACATACAAGCAAACATTTTAAAAATTTTATTTTTTTATGGGTATACATTCATATCTTTTTAGTAAAAGAAAATTAACGTTAAAAACAGACACTTCAATTTTATTTATTAGTATAGACTATAGATATATAGACATGATGTTGTCAATTGACTTTCAACCCCGACCACTTAAACTTTATACTAACTTTGAAATTAACTTTCGGAGAAAAATATAAAATGAATTAAACGATTTAAAAAAATAAAGGTGGGTAAAGTAAATTAGATTAATTAGTACTAATAGAATCAAACGTATTCTGAAAGTTTTCTTTCTTGTTGTAATTCCAATTATTTAAAAGTTTTTGGACTTTATCCTTCAGAAGCAAATCCTATAATTTACTAATTGTCTGTAAATATTATAAGTAACATGCTTAGATGATTTTTTTCTATTAATTATCTATATGGGAAGAACCAATTACAACAATTATTTCCTGTAATTAAATCGTAGACCGACATAGAGACATAGAGCTGACTTACAATTCGAACTATGCAACGCATCTGACCGCTCTGTTGATAACTATTGAGTAAGATTCCGGTATTGTCGGGACTTTATAGAAAAAAGCCTTTCATTATCGATTCAGTCGTGAAATAGTTATAGCACAGTGAAGTTTTTTCATTTGATGTCGATAAAATATTTAGTCGTGTAAATTATTGGTAGCGTTTTAAAAGTACGATATAATTCTTGTTTTTCCTTTATAATAATATGATGAAGTCCTATTTTGGCGTTTTATTCAGCGTTGTCACTTTTTTTACTACCATAAGCGTAATTATTTCAACTTCTTACTATTAGAAATATAAATTGAAAAATTATCACACCCGTAGACCTATTTGTACAAGGTTAAAAGAAACTAAATTATTATATACTAGCCTTTTTTTTATGTGTGCCCGCGGCTGCGTCCGCATTTCATATATTCTTCACTACGTTTTAAATTTTTTTATACGGAACCTTAATTATTTTCCTAAAAAAATTTAGTACTAAGATAAAGTAAAAATATTTCTAATAAATTCAATTTTTTATGAGTTTTAATTTTTTTACGCGCAACCCTAATTATTTTCGAAAATTAAAAGTATCTTAAGTTACCCGAAGTAACTTCAGTTATCTACCAAAAAAAGTCCCGTCAAAATCCATCCAACCGGTTTGAAGATTACACGAAACAAAACAAACAGACAGACAATAATTTTAAAAATTACATTTTTGGTATATGTATCGTGTATACATTCAAATCTATTTGGTAAAAAAAAAATTGACATTAGAAACAGACACTTTATTTATTACTAGATTACGTAATTAGAATAAATCATAGTTTGCCTGTATTGAAAAATATATATTTTATCCGAATTCACAATTTTTATAGTTTATTAATTTTTTAACAGTGTATATTGCCTTAGGGTTGTTCAAGTAATTACGTAAGAAATGTTTAAGATATTTTTACAAACTCTAGACACTCCCGCTTGTCTCTCTTCCGTTTTGTCCAAAATGTATATTACCCATGGACATATTGTTTACAAGATCTGCTTAAGTAATTAATTGTAAATAAGTACACATTCCTTATGTAATCAGTTATCAGAACCCTACGTTCCCTATGTCATTTAAAATGAGCCTTCCACTACGACCTTCATTGACACTGACGTAACAATTGAACTGTCTTTTATCCATAAAAACTTTGTAATAAATGTGATAATTACAGAGAAATCGTTGAAATTTTCCGTCGTCTATGTTTTTTTTTTTTAAAAACGTTCAATCACGCATACCAATATCATGTGTGTGATGACATAATTGGGATAGAATTAAAACAATATATTTAAAATTAAATGATTAGTTACCTATTCTATAAGACAAACAATTCAGAGTTAATGTTCGTTCATTGCTAATTAACACCTCAACTTGGTGCCATTATCGAAGACTCATTATTTTACTCTCGAGGAATAAAGTTACTTCAAACTTCACCCCTCTTTAACTTTGTTGAGCATTCGATTGTTTACCGCAGCCAATACTAATAACGTTATTCACTTATATCTAGGTATTAGGTTTACATAAATAGGAAAAATCCAAGATACTTTTCTCTACTATTTATTCATTAATTTTTCTTCCTTAATTTTTTGTTAAGTATCTTGTATTATTGGCTCTATTACTGCTATCAAGTATTAATAATCAGTTTGTTTTTTGTCATTAAAGTTTTAATAATGGTCGTGGTCGATTCATGACCAATAAAAATTATAGGAAAATAATTATGATTCCGTGTAAATAAAATTAAAACTCAGGAAATTATGAACAAAATACGATTCATTGCACAGCACCATCAAAAAATATTATTTTTCGACGATTATTTAAAAAAACTATAAAATTACACACTGTCAAATATAGGAGATGCGAGCGAAGCCGCGGGTATACAACTAGTATATACTAAGCGTGTATCATAGGTACATATAATGCAATGTATTAAAACGTAACCAAATAACACACACACCTGCGATTTCAAAAAATAAATAATTTCCCGAGTTGTAAGCCAACTAACAGACAGGCCGACAGTCATACAAATAGAATGACGACAAATGTATGTTCTTGTAATCCCTAAAATCAAACTTAATAAAATGAACCAGAAATAAATGTTATATAGGTATATATTTTTTATATTATTTATGCAACAAACGTATAATCATGATCTAGTAACAGTTCAAACATAGCCTTATAATGAGAAATTGTTAACATCAAAAAGTCATTAAGCACACCCCGCAGGGCACACCGCAAGCTCACAATAATCAACTGATTGAACCTTCAAAAGGTCGATGGTTCAATAAGTTGAAACATTTTCATCAATTAATGAGTAGAAAGTCGGCGTGTAACAGTCGATACCACTTTGTTAATTGGCAAAATTATCAGAATTTTGTTAGACGACGATACCGCGAAATAAATGGATTTGTTACTTTGCTAATTGAAAGTGCTGTGACAAAAGACTATATATCATTATTAGGAGATTACATGTAATACTTGTCGCTTACAATGGGCCTAATTAGAAAACTCAAAGGTACCCAAAGAACAATAGAGAGGCTCTGCTCGGTGTTTCACCGCGTGATCGAAACAGTTATGAAGAGATCCGCTTAATAACTAAAGAAACCGATATTGCCAAACTTAAATAGCAATGGGAAAATACCTAAAGTGTTTGATGACATGTTGTCAATATATTACTAACTATTAAGTAATAAAATAAATTTCCAGTTAGGTAGGTCTCATTTAGAAAAGGAGGTTGAGCCGCATTCGGGAAGGTATGCAGAATATTCTCGTCTGAAATATTGCAGTGTCTCAAGACAAAAGTCTTCGACCAGTGTGTGTTGCCAGTGATGACTTAAAGCACTGAGATGTGGTCGCTCACAATGGGCCTAATTAGAATCTTCAAAGTTACCCTAAGGGCATTGGAGATGGCTATGCTCGGAGTTTCGCTACGAGTTCGTATCAGAAATGAGGAGATCTGCAGAAGATCTAAAGTAAACAACATTGTCCGAAGAATTACCAAACTTAAATGGCAGTGGGCTGGGCACTACGCTCGTAGAGCCGATGCCCGATGGGGCCAACGGGTTCTCGAATGGCTACCGCGTACCGAAAGACGCAGCGTGGATAGGCGGGGGGCCTATAAGGTGGACCGACGACCTGGTGAATGTCGCGGGCATCCGCTAAATGTGGATGACGTAAGACTGGTCGTTGTGGAGATCTTTGAGGGAGACCTACGTCCAGTAGTGAAAGTGTTTCAGTTAAATGGATGGATAGATGTAATACCAAAAATTTCTTCGCAAATATCACCCTAGTTAGTTACATCCCTGTATATATCATTCTGTACATAAATAGAGTAATGTACTAAAAGATTAAGGACCGCTCTCATCGTTTCATTCTATTATAATTTTGCCAAGAAATATGCACTACAAAATTTACTCCTATTTTTATTAATGAAATTTAAAATGGTGTCAAAGTAATTTATAGAAATTCTGACATTGTACATTTAGCGACGCAAACATCATGCAGAAAATAGATGACTGAGTTTCTCTAAACAAATGAATTAAAGAAATAGGAATTACGCCAGTTTAAATTTAAACTGCACTGAAATTAAGAATTTGAAGACTTGTAAAAATACGAATATGTACAAAGATCTTTAAAAAACAAACCTCATGGCCTTTGTAAAAAGCCTTTTTAGAAGTAATAAATAGGTAAATATTATAAAGGTGAACTTTAATTTTAAATCGATGACTTTTAGAGCTATTTTAATAGCCTTATGTATGGTAGGGACAGCTTAAAATTGAGTAAAACAATCTGAGTTTAATTCCCATTAATGAAAATATACTTGATAAAGCTTCTTAGGGAGCTTAAATAATTAGTCAGTCTCTCTCTGTAGTAGATTATCTGTAAGATAGATTTCTTATATTACTTGTGTTCATTCATATTATTGTAAATTATTAAAAAATGTATGTAAATTGTTCAAATCTGTTGTTGATCCATCACTAGTACTTATTTGATAATGGTTTTCTAGATCCAGCTCTACGGTTTCAACAAAGAACTATACCATAATATGTCTGAAGCACAACACAAATCGCAAGGAGTCGTCGGTATTTCACTCATGGTTCAAGTAAGCATTTTTTTGCACTCTCGTGATATTATGTTGTCATATTTAAAATCATAAAAGTTTACATCATAAGAAACATTGAAAATAAAACAATTAACGCACGTACGGATCGGACAGCGGACATGTTATTGCGGGCAGCAGAGGTCATCAATGGCCTAAGTAGGGATGGGGACCTTTCTAAAAAGATCGATTCGAATCTAAGTTTGATTTATAGATTCACAAAACATCGAGATCCAAAAGATCGATCTTACAAATTAATAAAGATTATTACAGTCTCCTTTTTGTTTTCTAAGATGATGATGATTAGATGTAAATAGGCAAAGATAAAACAGTTCAGTGCCATTTTTTCCTTACTAGGTTAAATTGGAAACAGTTTTCATATTAAATTATTATTATAGACCAATTTCGACCACTGGAAGAATACTGCTTACGAATAAAAGTCAAAAAAAGATTGATCTCTTGGACCTTGATGGTTTGTGAATCGATTAAAATCAATCTGCATGCAAAAATCTTTATCCCCATCCCAACTTAGGAGACTAATGACATCAGCCGCTCGCCATACCATGCCCGCGGTCCATTCGGTACGTCTGTTAACAGCTTTTAAACAACCGTAACATCTTCATACGAGCAATTACGCGTATATAATCTAATATTTCCCATTTTTTAGATCGGAGAACCCACTAACAAGGAATTGAGGTTGATAACCAACGCTTTTAATAAAGTTATTTTTAGAGGTGAGTGCCATCCTTTTTTTTATATTCAAACAAAGGTTATCATAAATTATTTTTGAGCGTCGTTTATAAAACATGTGGTAAGCGAAAATAATTTGTAATGTGATCTTATTAACTTCAATCAAATTAATGAAAACAATTACTTAATCATTTAATATGTTACATTATTTCATAAAAATTCAAATTACATACATCATAATGAAAGCGATTGAAGCGATGATGGCGGTTTTGGTAGTGCGGTCGCGTCGCATCCATGTGTCGATCGACGCATGTGAAGGGAAACGTAGTGACGAAATCATAACATGGAGGTGACAGGTAACGTGTTCTAATAATGACCGTTTTGGTAGTTACCACCCTCAAGTTTGACAACCTATCTTCAAACACTACTAGGTGTATTCCGGCAGCATCACTTAAGAACCAGTGTTACTTCTAGTGTGTTTACAATCCTGAACCACAAGGTCATTTAACATGAAAAGTAGTATGAAATATATTCTTGGTTGGGCGTTAATAATTTTTCAACTTGTAACAAATTCTAACGTATTTTTAAAAAGTAAACCAATAAATCTACTCATTTATTACTTTACGATTATTTACACGAATAAACTAGCTTTGTACCCGCAGCTGCGTCCGCCTTTCATATGTTCTTCACTGCGTTTTAATTTTTTACCTTTATTTTTTCGTTACTAAGATCCAATTCAAACACTTTCCAGTGAAACTATGCGTTGCATCGGAATTTGTTTCATAAGTTTTGATTTTTTTATGCGGAACTCTAAGTATTTTCGAAAAATAAAAGTACTTTAAGATACGCGGTGTAACTTCAGCTACCTAACAAAAAAAGTCCGTTCCGGCGATTCCCCGGAATAAACAGACAAAAATTTTAAAAATTGTATTTTCGGAATAGGTATCGTAAATATATTCATATGTATTTAGTAAAAAAATGTTATTTTTGACGTTAAAATTCGTTAGTATATATTGAATTATTTTCAACAGGTAGCTCGTACCCTATCAAGCATTTACCTCTAAGTTCACTGTTGCCGAACACGCAGCAGTACTTGACTTACGAAGGGTCCACGACGCATCCTGGCTGCTGGGAGACCGCTGTTTGGATCATATTCAACAAACCAATATACATTTCTAAACAAGAGGTACGGAATAAAACAAACTTGCCGCCATAAAGTGTCATAATGTCTTTATTTGACTTTATTGATATGCATACTTTTCGACAGTTATTTACGTTAATATGCTTTTTTGTTATTTAAATAAGATATAAAAAAAACTATAACAGTCTACAATAGAAGAGATACCCTTTATCTTATAAATCTAAATCAATACTTACGATTTACTGGTCGGTCCCTAACGAAATTGTTGTTTTAATAAGCAAATCTAAAAGGAATAACACTTTCATGTTTAGGATGACCTTCGATTTTTTTTTAATATTTGAAAATGAGGTCTAAATAACATCGCATATCATTTGTTATTACAAATTATCAATCAACTTAATAACTGCTGTTAAACTTTAACTATTTTCAAAATTCCTCTCAATTCTACAGTTTTAGAAACAAGAGATGATCAAGGTTACGGTTGTTACGGTGTGCATTTCGATTTCCGCTGTGTATATTTCCTTTGTTAGAGGCTATTTCTTTTAAAACACAGCAGCACATATATAAGCGTTTTCTTAAAATCGCTATATTTTGATCCGTAATTATTTTCTGTCCACTCGAAATCCTTTGAATTTTTCACGTTTTATACTTTATTCAATCCTTTAATCGGCCTGCGTATTGGTGACTCAGGGACGCAAAAATTCTTCGATAAGTAATCACGTGTTGATGGACTGTGTCCGGAACAAAGCAGAGAGGGAAAGACTTGTAGCACACCTTGGTCTCAATATGTGGGACACGCAATCATTTCAGAATCCAACAGTGCTGACGCCCTGTTGGCATACAACTTACTTGGCAAATACTTGACACAAAATTTGAATTTACAATTAGGCCGACTTGACCCAAAGGGTTAAAGGCCAAAAATATATTGAAATAAAAAAAAAAGTAATCAACTTGCTGAAATTATGTTATTTACTTGCTCATTATACTTGTTTATTTATTTACTTTGTTTTTTTTTCTAATTTATTATTAACTATTTTCCTCTATTTAACCCTTTGAGTACTAACCTGGCGTTTACGCCAGCTTTCCATTGTTTTCCTATTGTTTTATTTTTATGGATACTCGACGCATTTATTGCAATATATTTACTTGCATTATTTACTTTCATCAATGTTTCACGCAGATGTACGCTCTCCGTCGATTAATGCAGGGCTCGGAGTTAACTCCCAAGGCACCGTTGGGCAACAACGCTCGACCTGTACAGCCGCTTCATCATCGAACTGTCAGAACTAACATCAATTTCAATAAGCAGGGAACTCAGGTAGGATAAGCTCGATTGAATAATGTTTAATTAGTCGTCTTTAAACTAGCATTCTATTTCATTAAGTTATTTAATGGGTTTTCGTTCTCTATTGGATTGCAACCACCATTCACTTGTGAAGAAGCTGACATAGTGGCACACTATTATGCCTGTGTAGATTAGCCTTTATATATCCAGCTGTTAGTGGAGTGGCACGACAATTGGGCTCAACTTGATCAATTGAAGCGATGATATCGCAGTGAGTAGTGCGGCCGGACACCGCGTCAATCGCCGCGGGTTCGATCCACTTATCCAACTCTAAAATCGGCTTCAGCTTTCAGTGAAGGAAAACATAGCGAGGAAACCGTACCATGGTAGTAAGCCATTTTCTAATGATGCCCGCCGAGGGTGGCTACCACCCTCAAGCTTGAAAAACCTGTCGCCAAATACCAACAGGTGTGTTCCGGCTGCATCACTTGAGAACCAGTACCTAGGTTTAGTGTGTTGACCATCAGGTGAGATTGTGGTCAAAGCACTTGAGCCTATATCATGTAAAAAAAAAAACAAGATCCCGACCTCCGTACACTTTTGATAAACCTTTAGTCGTGTTCCGAAATTAGCAAGTGTATGTCCAGGGATACCTGGAGGTTTAGCCCGTGGATCCGTAGAACGACATGATGATACCGACTATTTTCTCATATCATATATACTGCTCAACTTTTTTATCAGTCGGTCCAAACAGACGATTCAGAAAATTTTGGTGGTCCACCAACTGTTAGTGTTTTTAACTATAAAATGGTAATGTGTGTTATTTAGTTCCATTGATGATAATTTTAATTTTTTTAATAACGTGATGTACCTTAAAGTGTAATTTAAATTGTAAATTCCCGTGCTGCCATGTTGCTTTAGTTCCTAATGTCACTGATCAATCAACATCTTAAGAGTATCGATTATTACTGAAAATAATCGATTTTTTAAATCACCTTATGCCAAAAAAAATCTTCATAAAATCTATAACCGATACCAATTAACCAATGTGATTTCAGACATAGCTTTTCTTGTAATGTATTGTTTATGGCAGGTGTTAAGTTAGGTGTTGGTAGTAACAATAGATCTCAAATATGCTGTTCAGTTACTGATATGCAATATTTTTTATTACACAACTAAGATCTAAGAAGTGTTTTCTATAAACATCTTTTGTTAGTGACTGCATACGCACGATTCTCACCTTGTTGGCAATGTAGTTTACATACGTGGAACATTCCATAATCGTAAGTGGGCTACATTATGGCCCACGGACCTAGAGTTGAGCAGATAGATTATCGTTTATCGACGAACTTCATTTTTGGACAGTGCTTGATTTGACATTAGCGTCACGCCCCGACTTCATACGGACATATAAAACTCTCTGTAATAATCTATACTAATAAATAAAATAGAAGCGTTTGTTTGTAATGTAAAAAATATTTTATTAACCAAATAGATATGAACGTATATACGATACCTATACCAAAAACATTGAAAACCTATACCAAAAAAAATTTTAAATGTTCTGTCTGTCTGTCTGTTCGTTCCGGGTAATCTCTAGAACGGCTGTACGGACTTTGACAGTACTTTTTTTGGTAGATAGCTGAAGTTACTCTAGGTAACATAGGGTACTTTTAATTTGTTTTTTAATCTTTGGGAAATCTTTGGAGGAGACCTATGTCCAGCAGTGAACGTCTTTCGGTTGAATGGATGAATGATTTTACTTCACCTTAGTAGTAATGTTTTTAGAAAAAATATTAAAGTCCCGTATATATATATATATATATATATATAGCCTATGTTACTCACCGCCTATTTAGCTTTTTTCAGGTGAAAGGATTTTTACAATAAGTTAAGTAGCTTTTAACTTTATCGATAACAAATAAAAATTCAATTTTACCTCTTTATCAAAATCGATATTATAAATATTATAAGGTCGATCATTGCATGAACGTTAGTGGTGTCTGGAAATGACAGCCTTATCTGTGCTTTCGCTAAAACTAATAATAACAATGAGTTGTACAATTTTTACATAAAAAATATATTTCCAAAAAATTCGAGTTATTTGCCGGATTTTCTCGACTGAGCTGTTAATTTAACCGGTGTTAATTTTTTGATGTTCATTAGCGCCTTTTTAGTCCGAAACTTGAATTTTTTTTTTTTTTGAAAACAGAATATTTCTATTTAAAGAACTATATTGTTAGAATCAATTAAAAAAATAATTAGTATATATTAATACTAACTCTATTTAGATTTTACATCACATATTTTGAGCGTGTGTTTCAATACGATTTGTACATTAATTTATCAAGGAGAAGAAAACTAGGTTGAATTATATAATACCAAAAGATTGAAACTAACTATTTTCCACTGTCATTTGGCAATAATTCAACCACAAATAGGCGATGAGAGCAACACTCACTCGACATAACTCACGTAAACCGCAGTCTTATCTCAGAAATGAATGCTTCGCAAACTAAGAGCTGTAAATAAACACAATAATACGACGCGGTGTTTGAGTCCAAACTCGGGTTCCTTCGTGTTTATTACATCGCTTAAACTTCGTACAACGATTTGATAAAGGATTTATACGTTTGTTGCCTCTGTACAAAGTTGTTAAAAAAGCAACTGATATTTCAATATTTAGATGGTGTTGATATAGGACTTGTAAGATTGGCAGTATGCATTAATTCCTTTGCCTGTCTTATTTATCGAATATTACTACTACTACCACTTGACTTTAGATGCGCAGTTTTTGGCGGGATCTCAGTCAGTCATGTAGCAGTTATTTTCTTTAATTCATTAAACTTATGTATTTGACTCTATATCATATAATCTTGATGGCGTTTTGTGAGATATAGTTTAGTTATTGTGTTCAGGGTAAGTTTATTATAGAGAATAACGCGTAACATACATATATTCTGAGGTGCCGACAAAGCTCCATGGAAAGTTCGAGCAGGATAGGTCACCGTTTTACTGGAGCTTGGTAACGCTGATACAAGATTGAAAATACATCTTACCTGCGTGACACTGGCACAAATAGTGTGTACATAGATTGCCATCAACTAAAAAAGAAGAAGAAGACTTTAGATGCATCATAATGATCCCTGTGCACTTATATACAAATCCAAATAGGGTTCAAATTCTAAGAAGTTTTCTCCAAGTATTATAGTAATTCTTATAAATTAAATTAATTAATTCGGCTTTAACTTTATTCTTGTATTAGCGGGCACAGGCGACGTCGTCTGCTTGATCTTATTCATATGTATCCCATATTATGTTCTGATTTTGTTACATTTTTCATAGCTTATCATTTAGCGAACTACACATGCTTCCTCCATCTTCCCTCAAATGTTTTAATTAAACATTACAATAGGTTATGTAATAATAAATATATATGTATTCGTGAGATAAATAAGTCAATTTAAGCTTCATTATAAAATTTATTTATTTATAAAAAAGCTTAAAAAGCTCAGGATATATTTATATTAATGTGCGTACTTAATATTAGTATTAATCGCCAACAAATCCCTGGCTAAGACGAGCCCGTTTGAACAAACAGCGTAAAATAATTTACGTCCAGCTTCGTCTAATTTAATTAATGCTCGTAGCACTGTGGTCACTGGAATTGTTTTGTTGAATACGAATATTCTTGGTAATCATTTTAATGTCTGGTTTATATCACTTTGTAAGTTATCGCTTTAGATTTGTTAGAAGAAAGATAGGCAGGAACTTTATTATTTCTTTTCATCATTATCTTAGCCAAAAGACTTCTCTCCTGGATACCATCTTCAAGAACTCCGCATTGTTGGGAACTTCAACACGCTGCATCTTCCAGTAGGTGGCTGGCATTCGAGAACTAACTGGCTCTATCAGGCATCGGTTCTACGAGCAATGTACTCCATACTTTACCACTAAATTTTAGGAATTATTCGGACAACATCGGTTACTTTAATTCTTCTGCGGATATTCTAATTTCTGATTCCATGTAAATCTCCTAGAATAGCTCTTTGGATAACCTTCAGTTCTCTTATGCGGTGAGCAACCACTCAGTGCCATAAGTCATCTCCGGAAAAAAAACACAATGGTTGAAAACTGTCGTTGGTCGTTTTGAGTTTCGGACAAGTAGATTCTGTATAGTTTGCAAACGCAGCCCAGCCGAGTTAGATTCGACGATTGAACTCTTTCGCAACATCATTATTAATTTAAAAATATATGTATTCTTTTTTCCAAAAATGTCACTGCTTTAAACTACCATTTGTTTTGTTGTCCTACTTAATATATCGATTCAATTATGCAATGCCTTATTTATTTTCGACAATAGATTATCAGTTATATACATAGTTTAAAATCTATTATCTTTTTTAAATGTAATTTAATTAACCAAAAAAGTAACATCATAAAAATTATTTTCATATTTCAATTTAGAGTACAGATTTTCTTAAAGTTTCCCGTTGTCTGCGTCCTGAGCCATTCATATCTGGCATACTTAGCAGTAATTATATTGGAAGACTAGCCGTGTGCCTGGGGCTGCGCCCGCGTTTCATGTATTTTTCACTGAGTATTATAGTTTTTAATTTTTTTTGAGTGACCCTAATTATTTTTAATTTTTTTTTTGTTACTAACATTAAGCAAAGATATTTCTCGCAAACTCAAATACCTGCCAGTAAAACTGTACATTGAGTCGGATCTTATTCAATCTTTTATGAGTTACAATTTTTTTACACGGGATCCTAATTGTTTTAAAAAAAAATAGCCTATGTTACGAGGAGCAACTTCAGCTATCTAACAAAGTCCCGTCCAAATCGGTCCAGCTGTTCGGGACATTAGTCGTTACAAACAGCAGACAAAAATTTTAAAAATAGCATTTTGTTATCGTTTATACAATCATATATGTATCTAGTAAAAAAGAACAGACACGTCAATTTTATTTATTAACGACAACAAAAATAGATTTTCTTTAAACTATCCTACATCGCGCTATGGTTGTGTTATCTTCCATTATACATATACGTTTCGAAACAGTCTACGTTACAATTGCAGCGAGTGCCTTCAATTTGCGGCGGATGCCTTCAGCACTCGCCCCCCAAAGTTACGATGAAGCTACAAAGGCCCTTCCGGTCAACAGCATATTAGCTAGGTTAGGAGAAAAAAAAATCCATGCTTTAATTTTATTTATTAGTATACATATAGATAACTGAAATTTTTATTTTTAAGTACCGTCATCCATATTTCAAATTATACAATTTCTTTTAATCTTATCTTAATGTAGTAAATATTATATGAGGTCAACAATTGTTGCAGGTTTCAAGCAATTGTCCAGATATGTATCGAAATATGCATTACACAGGTATAATTAATATTTAATTAGTAGACTATTATTATTGTTATGTTATTGTAACTTATTTCTTTGTTAAATCCTCATTCATATTGTTTAAAATAAAATGAAACTTGTTAGTTTAAATCAACATTTATGCACTTTCTTATATTTATAACATTAACTGTTCTAAACTGAATGCATTATGTTTATAGTCGGGCATGAATTTTTATTGATATACCATGATTTTCAGCACGTTACCATCGCAAGTCACGGTCGAAAAAAAGTGTTGCATGCAAACGAAACCATAATGAAAAGAAATGTCACAAAAATAGGTATATACCTAGTATGAGCACGCATATTAATTTGTAATCATTGTATGTTATTTGCTATTTTAGATATCGAAGTGCTTTGAAAATTATGTACATTTAGTAGTAAGTAAATGTTTAAATATAGAGTTGTAATTTTGTTTTTTTTTTTTTTAATCTTTATTTATTAGTTTATTAGTTAATAATTCTATTTTTCTGAGTATTAGCTAATAATAGTTTTTGTTTTAATTAATAGTTATTGTTTCCCATAAATGTATCTAGAAGAATTATCATTACATTGAAAAGCCATAATCAATGTTATAAAATTTAAATACAATGGACCAAAGGTAATGTATAGTCTAATTTTAACGTGTTAGGAATTATGCTTCATATTTTCAAAAATCAATTTTACATCAAAATTAATTGTCAAAAATTTTTTTTTAAATTAAATCTATTAATTTACTATGATATTCCCCACTTTTGTTATTTTATTATATTGAATGTTTTATAAAATTTCTTCTATTGATATTGGTATGTTTTGAGGAATAATGCGACCAAAAAGTCAGCTTAGAAATTTGTAGAAAGCTAGATCTAGTCTTTTACTTCAAATAAATATGTTGTTATGTTTTACAGCAACCCAATGGCCAAGGGAGCATAACATGCGTTACAGGAGCACGGATGATTTAACCCAACCATTAAATTAATAATTAAAAATAAACTTATCTTAGAATAGTATGTTGTAATGATATTAACAGTTATATCTGTAACCGCCCTATAGCTTACGTATAAGAAATAATGTGTATATTATATAAATAGCCTAATATAACATAGAAATAAATTGGTAAACAGCTTTTAAGCCTTGTAAGTAGGAGTAATAATAATGACTTAACAAAAAACCTAAAAAAACTAATAATTGTTTTTAAACTGCTATTATTTTGATATACTCGTATTATATAGATGTATGCGAATTAGTTTTCTTTTCACAGTCTATATATCAATTATGTACTTTGTAATCAGTAATGTAATTTGATAACCAGCATAGCTGATGTGAACTTTTAAAATCCTTTTTTATCGCCTAGTTACTGTGTTTACTTTGTTAATTGTATTGTTTTAAAATATGATTCTATACTTATTAATATTATACTTACGAATGGTTAGAATACTGTATCTGATAGTTAATATTAAAAAAAAATGCGTATAAATATATTCATTGTTTCTATTTATGTGTAATAATTACAAAGTAAGTTCATATATTTCAACTAAAATGCAAGAAATAATGTAAAATGTATAGGGTCTGTAATCGCTTAAATAGAATGTTTGCTATATCTACTTATAGCCAAAAGCCTCAAATAAATATAAAATTATTTAAAAATTATTCAATTTCATTTTTCCCGTTTTATATGTATTCAAACAATATTGACGAAAACTTTTTATAAATGAATTTCAATCACTTTATTTAATGACTATTCCGATAAAAAATTATGAATAACATTTAATTATATATTTAATTAGTTACGTGTAATCTAAAAATAGTAGTTTTACAAATTGTCAATTCCTTAGACAATATAACGATAATTGCATTAAAAATGTATATCTATCTAGTCTGGTGTATAAATAACTTAATAAATAATATTAATTAGTAGTCAATCTTAAAGCAATATCACGTATATAATATTAAAATTACAAAAGTTATATTTACTTACCGCTGTCTGACTAATAATAATATAGAGTATTTAGAACAATCAATATTATATCAAAACTCAGATTAAACACATATTAAATAAACCAAATAGAAGTAACGTAATAATAAAGAGCCAATCGAGAATTATATTGCATATTTATTCCTTTTTGAAGCGAAACTTCTTGTGCGTCGGTGTGGATTGGGTTTTATGAAACGAAAATGTGTAACGAGTTTCAGTTCCATCATTAACCAATAGATGTCACTAAATAATATACATAATAGCTGCAACATGTCTGTTTATTAGTACAAAATAAACAACTAGATGTCACTAAAACGAATTTTCACTTCTACCGCGTGTGAACTCTCACTATAGTTTTTTATTTTTTAAACGACAATATAGATGTTAAAAATGTTCATTGGAAGATCAAGTTTCATTTAATTATTTAAAACCCAAATAATATCTATATGAATTTTATTGAATGGCAAATAAGTTGTCCAACGCGATACTGTTCTGACCTGTATATTAAAAATTTATTATTATGAGTAGTAAGACTTGATTATGAGGAAAAAAAAAAAAACAAGTATCATAAATACGTCCACACTATAAAATTGTTATTAAATGAAAATGTAAAAATAATTAAACGAATTAGATTAAAACTTTTATTAAATAATTTTCTGAAGATTCTTTTATTTATAATTGTTTTTGTTATCATTTAAAAATGAAATTTTTTAATGATTTTGCTAAATATACAACTGAAAATACTCATAATTTGTGCATTAATTTATGTGTAAATATGAATTATTAGGAGAACCTTAACGGTTTTAAAATTAGAAATAATTGAAATTAATGTTATAAAATTATGTAATCAGATATGTTCGTAAATAGCAATAATAAATTAATTAACAAAATATTTTATGTAGATACCTGTTTAGATCAAAACTCCGGTGTAATATAGTAATTTATTAAAATTTATCAATGTATTCAAAAATATAATCCTAAGTTAAATACGTTTAGAACAAACGTTAGTTCTTATTTAAAGTATCCTATATTTTAAGAAACATTCAGATATTATATAATCAAGTTAACTGTAATGTACTTAAGGAATTACGTGTTGTAGCTTAGAGGCCTATTCTGAATAAGATTAAAAACTTTATCACAGTTTGCTTTTCAATTCTCCCCTTGCCTGAAATGAGGTTTACATATAGTAAATAATATTCGTGGCTAGCATAAGAACACATAACACATATATGCAGAATGGTCGGCGGCTTATCGGCTTAAAATTATGGTTGAAATTAAGTAATTGACGTTACGTTACTAAATCGATCATATATTATATGTTATAAAAGATACTGTACTAATCTGTGGAAAGTATTTTATTGAGAGAAATCTATCGAAATCTTTATACAGACTAATTTATAGAGGTTATCTATTTTGAATATTTTATCAAGAGTAATCTATGGACAGGGTTCTATAGAAAGTAAGTAATTAAGAATATACTATCGATATAAACATATTGATAAAAATCTATTGAAAGTAATATCTAAAGAATATCTATTAAGAGCATCCTACAGAGAATCTATCGAGCGTGAGGTGCGGTCACCTAACAATATTACGTTCGAACTCTGTGTTATTTAACACGGGTTCGATACCACCTATCCAGCTCTAAAATGACCCTGAGCTTTCGCTGAAGGAAAACATCATGAGGAAACCATAGCATATTGGTAGAGCATTTTCTAATAGTTCCCGCCTGGGTAGCTACCACTTTCAAGTTTGCAAACCTGTGACCAAATACCAATAGATGTGTTCTGGCAGCATCATCATCAACAAGTACCTCAAAGCTTAGTGTGTTTACCACCCTGGACCACATGGTCTTTAACATCGGGTGAGATTGTGGTCAAAGTAGTAAGCCTATATATGGTGCAAAAGAAGCCGAAACACGATCACGCTCTAACTTAAGCGCTAGTATCGGCGCTGTATGGAGCGAAATAATATAGAATATTTGTAGAGAGTATTTTACCGATAGTAATCTATGAACGTTATTTATCGAGAGTCACGTACTCTATTCAGAGTAATCTATTGTATATTCGCTATTCAATAAACATGTTAAATTGTTGGGGCTGCTATAAGATAATAATCTTATACTATACTATACTATAAAGCGAGCAATTCTCAATACATGTTCTCTCGGTTTCTCGGGATTCGATGTACCGATCGGGATGAAATTTTGCATATAACTAAAGCCTTATTTTTTAAGATTATGTGAAATCATACTTTTTTTTGGAAATTACTGCTACACATTTATATTTAACATTTTTGTTTTGATTTAATTACATAATGACAGAGGGCAGTAACCTACATTTTTAAATTTTTGCAAATGGCCGACAGTTGCTAGGCAACAACAGATGTTAATAAATAAGATTATAAATTATAATTTTACATGTCAAAAACGAAGTATATTATTTAATTTAGTTATAAATTGTGTATTTTTAACATATAAATACAAATAGTATTTATACTCCAATAATACAATTGTTTACAAAATGTACATTAATTTATATAATACTTTATAATTAAATTACAAAAAGCTAAATATAATTACCTAATTATTACTATTACCTCTATAAATAATGAATCCCGTCCAGCTCGCAGCCAGACGGGAAGGTTTCCAGAAGGCTGGCAATTTCGCCACGTTGGATGGCAATGCTAATTCGCTGTGCCAAATATTGGCCCGCCCTCTGCTCGCGAGACGTGTCGATTAGACGGGTTAAATATGTAACCCTCACCAAGGGTAGCATATTTACGCCGCTTGACATCCTCCACTGATGTAGCTGCTGCGCCGGCCTTCAAAGATGTAACTGGAAGATATGATGGTGCTAAAGTATCCACGCAAGTATCATCCCATACCAAGAACCCCCCCATCCACATTACATTATTGTTTATTATTATTCACTATGTTTTTGGTTTTTAATAAAGGTTGTAAACATCATAAATTGGTTTAAGATGTTCTGATAACTCTACATGTAATGTAGTAAATTTTTCACATTTTGTATGAACTTATTGACAACCATTAGATAATTGATTTAATGCACCTCCGAAAATTGAACATTGATTTTTGCTCTGAACGAGATATATTTTCTACTAGGAAACTATAAATAAAAAACTATTTTATTGATTTTTTTTCTTTATGTGACCGTCTGATTTGTCTTATTTTTTTAAATATATACAGCTATTCTATCTATATAGCTTTAGCGTATACTCATAATCTCACCTAAGGGTAAGTAATTTTATGTACGAGAATACACCCATAAATGATTGACGATAGATTTACAATTCGAGAGTGATAGCTAGCCAAGGGGGCAACAGAAAATCCTCTACTACATTATGGTAATATGGTATATAAGATATCAAGGTTTTTTATTTCGATGTTTCCTTCGCCGAAAGCTCGGATTCGTTACCTATAGAATATGGTATAAACTGATTTAAACCTACGATAATCGAAACGGTAAATGACCACACTGTCACAATGAGCCACAGTTTTAAATATGTTTTAGTTTTTTTTTTACATTTTGACTGACCTAATAATTCTCTTCGGAATGCGTAACATTTATTGTGACGTGCCGACAAAGCTCCGTGGAAAGTTCAAGCAGGATAGGCCACCGTTTTACTGGAGCTTGATAACGCTGATACAAAATTGAAAATACATTTTACCTACATGACACTGGCACAAATTGCGTGTAAACAGATTACGTACTACGTACTACGTATTACTCTGAACATGCAGTACCGAATATAAAGTGTCACTTGGTTCTATAGAAAAGTCAATTTAAATATGATGGTTCATATTAACGGTCGTTAGATTTGAGATATTACCTGATCATAATCCTAATTAAACATTAATTATTCAGATCAAGGCAACACTAAATCGTTTAAATATTAGAAATAATTGAAAGAAAATGTTAGTATCTTTATAGATAATTTAATCACATAATACTGTGTAATGTGTACATAATTATATATTTTACAAGATATTGTTAGTAGATATCTATTTATATTATAATACATACCACTAAATGTTTTTAAATTTTCGAGATCCATAATTAGATAAAACCATAAGACTTAAGAATATTATCTTTTACTATCTAATAAAATCAAGTTATTCCCAGAAGGAGAAAACGTGCGTTGTGTTTTGTTTCAATTTTTTTTTTAATAAATTGTCATTAAAGTAGTGGTAAGAAGTTCGAATCGAACCGAAAATGAGGAGATCCGCAGAAGAACCAAAGTAACCGACATTGCCCGGAGAATTGCCAAACTGAAGTGGGAATGGGCTGGCCACATTGCTCGTAGAACCGATGCCCAATGAAGCCAACAGGTTCTCAGATGGCTGCCACGTACTGGAAGACGCAGCGTGGGTATGCCCCCCACAAGATGTATCAACGACCTGGTGAAGGTCGCGAAAATCCGCTGGATGCGGGTGGCGCAAGACTGGTTGTCGTGGAGATCTTTGGGGGAGACCTATGTCCAGCAGAGGACGTCTTTCGGTTGAATGGATACATGGATGGAAGAAGTTTAAGAACAAAATTATGTAAATGTAAATGTAAAAAGTGTGTAATAAAAAAGTGTGTAATATTTGAAATTTAATTTACTAATCAATATGAAAATATTAGTGCCTAACCAAGTTATTTTTATCGTTTCTTGAAATAATTGTCAATGCAGACAACTTTAAATAAAATACGCGACTAAAATTCTTTGTTTGTGCAAAACCATATATATCATTAAAATCCAAATACAAAATATAGTAAATAAATAGAACTGTAGCAGGAAACGTTGAGACATAGGAGTGTATGTACGAGAGCGTTACCGGATATGTCCGGCGGCCATATTGTCTGCGACCCCCGTTTCCTGCGGAACCGCGACTGTGCCGCAGTTAGCGACTGTTATGTGCTCCGCTTAGTTTTAATCGCTTACATGCTTAAAGCTACTGGAAATGACTTCTCGTAATTATTCTACCATATCATCCTCACCGCGAAATTATGGTCAGTGTTTGATTCAAATTTCGAAAGTAGAGTTTTCTCGAGAGAAATTTGACTAGATTTTAATTTATCAAAGAGAACAATTACACTTTGGATTTTTTTTTTTTTGCTCAGTGCTTTGACCACAATCTCACCGGATGTTAAGTGACGGTGTGATCCAGGAAGGTAAACACGCAAAGTCTAGAGGTGTTGGTTCTCAAGTAAAAGTGCCGGAACACACCCATTAGTTTTTGGCGATATGTTTTCAAACTTGAGGATGGAAGCTACTCAGGCGGGCTTTATTATAAAATACCCTGCCACTCATGTTATGGTATCGTCACGATGTTTTCCTTGATCGAAAGATCACGCTGATTTTAGAGTTTAATAGGTGTACTCGAATTTATTTTTAGCAAAATACCAAAGCTTTCATAACAATGTTCTTAGGTGACGACTTGACATATAAAAAGGAATGATTCTAAAATACATTTACCGCAAAATATCACAAAGGTACTTTATAAGATAATGTCAAAGGTTAGGTTAATCTTCTTCCTGGAGAAAGAGGAGAATTCGACAATTACCAGTACCTCAGCATTTTAGTTTTTTTTTTTTTTTTAAATAATAGTAGTGTATCTTATTCTTCCATAAACCTCTATCAACCCCTTTTGCTTTCATATCTTCTCTCACACCATCCATCTTTTCTTCGGTTCCTCTCTTCCCCTACATCCATCAATATTCATAGTCATCACTATTTTTTCACATGCGTTTCGTCTTTTCTATCCAATAAAATCTATTTTCTATAAAAAATTTAAGATGAATTAATCTGTAGGTATATTACTGTACTTGAAGGTTTTTAGTAAAACATTGTGTTAAAACCGTATTGAAAAATTTTGCTAATGTCCCAACGGAACACCGACGGCGCAGGAAACTCCGGGAACGGAAGCGTTCGTCGGCCATATTGTTTGCGGCTCAACTTCCGGTGCACTGGCCACTTGTCGCCGTACAACTTGCACTCTGCATGACAACAACAGTTAAACTTGTTTTTAAAGATGTTAGTAAACGCATAAGGGTATACATCTATAAAATATAAATTTATGTATAAATAGGAATATAAATGATATCAAAATGGTAATAACGTAGTTTTTTGTCGACGCTAATTATTGACGATATATTTTCTAACATTAATTTTAAAAAAACATTTAAAAGTTAATTACATGTTATCTCGTTGTATTTTAGAGTACGGGCAGTAGTATATAAAAAAAGTGATAAAGGGTCGTCCAATATGTTGACGTGATGATTATAGCAACTTTTTCTGGTTTTCTTCTTTTCTTTGTCTTTTTTTACACGGTAAAGATTTTATTTTCCTTCTCCCTCAATTTCATAAAATCATGTCTATATTTTTGGTACAAAGTAACTTGACTTCCTTATTAAGACGCGTGTCTTAATTTTAAAACTAAATATAAAATAACGAGAAAATAATTTAGTCGAATGATTAAATCAAGCCTTAATTAGTAGTAATTTAATTCTAGACAATTTTGAAAATCATAGCTTGGCAGCGGTGACCATAGGTCACGCTGCACGTTCTGATTTCAAACATGACGGTTCGCAAAAAAAAAAAAAAAAAACTCGTGATATCCCACTGCACCCCTCTCCCCCCTTGTGATATTGTTCCTAATCCCCTTCTCATTGATTGAGATAGTACATATAGAAGTGGGTTCAAATCCCATTCTAAAATAAGCTTAAACATTTCAGTGAAGGAAACATCGTAATGAAGCTACCTATAGTTGAGTTCTGGTAGCACCATTTGAGTTCTCTCTGGGCTTAGCATGTAGATCCAGCAATTAGTAGGATAGTATGGCCTTAAAGTAGAGCCTGACTGTATTGCAACATTGTACATTTGTAAAAAAAACCCATCATAGTCACACTTCAATGCGCGCTATGTCCCGGTATCAACAAGCGCCAGATCCAGAATCCACAGCTAGCTAGAAACTTTAGTTATGAATAAGTTAGTGATTAGACCGTCGTGATCATGGCGGCAGTTTTTTTTACACGGTATAGGCTCATTGCTTCAAAGCAAAGTGGTCAACCACAATCTCACCTGATGTTAAGTGACAATGTGGTGACTTTAATTAAAATCAGATGAATTGCAGCCAATTTGCTGCGCCAAAAGTAAATAAAAAACATATTCATTTATTTAGACAATTTTTATATAAAGGCGCTGTTACAGAGAACACATTATTTACTTATAATTTAGTAATTTAAATGTACAATGATTAAATTTGCACTCCTATTAAGCAATGCATTAACATTTATATGATAAATGAACTTATAACAAAAACTTTTAAACCTTATTATAAAAAACATAAGAGAACTTATGACAAAAACCTATAGAAAAGTGACAAACGAATGATATATAATAACATAATATAGTGTTAAATTTAACTTATGCAAATTTTTAGATAAGTGTTTTAATTATCGTTAAATATATCTAGATATTTACTAATTTCATTGTACGGTCTACACATATTTAAAATCGGATTATAGTAAGACCCGTTATTAGAGCAACATGGCACTTTAAGTATCTGTGTTCTATTGTTTATAATATCACTTACTATTTACCATATGTATAGATACCGTTTTAAAAAAAATTGTAGGTGTAAAAACTTTAACTATAATATTTGAACTCTAATATTTTGGTAACTATTATTATATCATGGTAACGGAACTCTAAAAAGCCGTCTCAATAATTTCATTGTATCTTGGCGACGCGCTGAAGTGGTTTTCAGTGATTGTAACGTCAGCAGACAAACTACAAACTAAAGTTATTAATGTTATATGTGTACAGAAATCGTTTCGACTTCTTTCACTACTTTTAGATAGGGATGTAGTAGGGATGTAAGCCAAATTCGTAAAATGATTCCAATTCGAGGCACTCTTAGTTTTTTAATCGACTTCAAAAAGGAGGAGGTTATCAATTCGTCTGAATGTTTTTTTTTTTGTATGTTTGTTTACTCGATTTCTCTGTCATTTGTGGACCGATTTGCAAATGTATTTTAATACCGTATAGGCTCAGTGCTTTCACTACAATCTTACCTTATATTAAGCGACGATGTGATCCAGGATGGTAAACAAACTAAGCTGAGTTGAGACTCAATACTTGAGAGTGATTCTGCTGGAACACACCTATTAATTATTGGTCATCAAACTTGAGGCTAGTGGCTACCCAGGCGGGCATTGTTACAAAATGCCCTACCACCATGCTATGGTTCCCTCATGATGTATTTCTTCGCCAAAAGCTAAAGCTGATTATAGGATTGGATAGGTGAGTTCTACCAACAGTGCCATCATCGGTTATAACATCACAGGAAAATAAAAAATGCAAAACAAGCCTGTTAAAAATACGAACAAAATATTATTGAATTTTTCTGGTGACTGTACACAAGGTCGGCGGTAGCGCGGCTGCACAACTGAGTTACTGTTCATTGACAGCATAATGCACGACGTAAACCACTTATTGCTCGCAAGCAACTCACTTAGCACATTGTCAACCTACCTATACCTAATTATGTTGTCAAACAAGCAATCCAGACAGACAACCCTTGAAATCATATTATGTACACAGTGCGATTACAAATGTTGTACAGAGGCGTGTATTTTCACTATTATTTAGTGACTTGAAAGTTAATTTCACGTAATTTAACATGTAAATTATTATTAATTTATTTATATCAAAGTTTATTCTTTACATCTAATAAGTACCGATTGAACCGATTCATACTTGTAATACTTTTTTTCCGACTGATTTATCAACATAGATCCTAAACCACCGGGTCTACAAACATCGAATGTTGTCAATACATGCCTTTTATAATATAAGTATCCACTAAGCATGGTATTTTTGCAAATTTTAGGTCCAAGAAGGAAACATTTAACCTGTTGTACTTGAAAATTCTACACGCTCACACAGTGCGTGTATAATATATTTAGGTCTGCTACTAAATTGCTGACTAATACAGAAACATCACATTAAAACAAAAGGAGAAAAACTAAATTTAAAACATACTCGAAACTATCAAAAGATAAGAAGCTGCTTAATATATAAGGCGATACTTTAGCCTACAGAATGTACAGAGTACAACTCTGAGGAAGCACTTATGACTCCAGTATATCTATTTTACAAAGAATGCTTAAATTTATTGTAAGAATGATATCTAGATAGATAGAACGGCAGTGGTGGCTCTAGCCCATATAGCGCCCGTGTGCAGCCAATATCCTGGCGCCTTCTACCAGGTGTGGGGTCAAAATGTAATACTTACAGTTAAATCATAAATGCACGGTTGGTGAAACCCAACCGAAACGTGGGGATAGGAAAAAGGAAAGGTAACGCATGAAAACCCATTGTTAAATAATTGCATTTAAATATGGAACGCGAAAATTTTAAAAATTACATATCATAGATAAATTATTATATTTGTCTATGGTTATACTCTCAAATGACAATTCGGATGCAATATATGATATTGGGAAGCAATTGGTACATGAATAAAAAGTATTTTTAGTACGGTTATATACCACGGGCGCAGGGTCTTTGAGCGCGTTGGCACCCCAAGCGACGCATCTTTGTAGGTGTCGCTGGGCGCCCCTTAAAACCCTGCGCCCGTGTGAGCTGCACACTCTGTACTATAGGTAAAGACGGCTCTGTAAGAACGGTATATTGATTTGCAACTGGTCGATTAACTCAATACTGTCTATTGTGTTTTATTGGAAATAATTGGAGATAATACCTAGAGAAAAAAAAATCATCCCACAGGGTTTAAAATATAGGTTAAACGGTCGTATGAAAGTCCATTTTTAAAGTCAGAAGCACTACATTTAATATACTCGTACATATATAGTTATGGATAGAAATAAATAAAACACTAAATTCACAGAATAGATTTTTATAAAATGTGCTTTTGAATCAATTCGCATATACATTTAATAATTGGATTCGTAGATGGTAGTTATACATTTGTCTTAACCCACTCATCGCGTACTCCGGCTGCAGATACTGCCCACTAATTAGGTGTTAAATCACTGAAAACGACTGAATAGCAACGTTGAAACTGTGGCCTTCACTGTTTACCGTGATTTACACTTTGAAACAACCTAACACGTCTGAAGGCTTAGATTTAGTGATAAGAGATAGAGTTTCGAACTAATATTATGTAATTTTTAATAAAAAAAAACTTTTATTTGTTCGAATTAAAATGGCCGTTAAGGCAGGTGTGAAAAATCGAGAATAGTAAAATTTATAAGTGATTAATAAATTAAAAAATAAGGACATAAATAAATACAAAGTGTATATCCAACACCATCAAAAACAAAACCAAGTCTCGGAACTCAGTTCTTCTACCGTAAAAAGTTGTGAGATCCATGTACTAAGTCGGTTACTTTATTAATGCCCTACTTAAGGGACCTTCTGTCTTAAGTTATTACGTAATTAGCTAACCTAACAACATCTTATAGTGACCATATCGATATCAAAAATCTTTTATATTTTAAATAAAATAGATTGACTTGCCCATCGCACTAAACAATGTTATTTAATATAATATGTATTACTGGTATCATTTCTTTTCATCTCATTTCTTTTTGTAAAAAGTAGGACACTTTTTTCTTTCCAGTACCCACATACTCGACTATAACAAGCCTTATCTCATACGACGATTCAATATTCCCATAAATAGAGAATGACAAAGAATGATATAAAAACGAACTATCGCCAGGTATAGGGACAACCCAGTGTGGGCAAGGATGGTCATTCACATACTATATTTCCTGATCAATTTGTTGACTGAATTGATCAATTGCGACTACTAGTACTGGTACGCAAGAGTTTTTTTGTGCAGGAATACGATTAATAGTAAACGTGACTTTAAAGTACTTGTTAAAACATTACAGGTACACTGATTCTTTAACTGCAAATGTAACTTTGTAATCCGTTACATTTATATGGATTACAAAGTTATTTATGCAGTTAGTTCATTTAGAAAACTAGACCGAAATTACAAAATGTTTTAGTTTTTCCTTAATTTATACACTAAACTCTAATTGTATTCTAAATGAAGTTTCTATGTCTACTAGACGTGCCTTAGAGTTTTGATGATCGGTCAGTCAGTAATGAGTGACAAAATTAAGAAATTTTGACTGGTTACAATAATAAAACAATTTGTTAAAATTGAATGAAATATTAAATATACCGTGTTTATATTATGCCTGCTTGGTTACTAAAAATTCAGGCTTCTAGATTTGTCCACAACTCAGTTAAAGGGGGTCGAAAACGGCCTGAAGTGCTTCGAGAAAAGGATAGTACAACCGTGCCGCTTTTTTTTTTTGCTTTTGCTTGACTTGGCAAGGATACTGCCGTGGCCCCAGATGTATACACTTTCTAATATTATTTTTTTATGAGATAATATAATTGTAAGTAAACAAAGCTGTAAAATAACTAGTTCAAAAGAAAAATAATGCACAATACAATTGGTAAGGGTTTATTACGAAATATTCAATTTAAATAATATTTATTTTATATATTTTAAAAAAAACAAATTTGGCAATAACAAAATGGCTAGCCTTCTAGGAACATTCCCTTCTGGTGGCGAGCTGTACGGCATACACAGTCTATAAATTTTTTTATAATAATTATTATGTACAAATAAGTAGGTAAATAGGAGGTAAAAAAAAATAGGTATAAAATACCAAAATTAATGTCTTCAATATACCTATATTATGTAGTAAATAATATACAACACTTCACACAAATACTATACTAAAGGAAGATTTATCGACTAATTTCATGGTGTTAATACTAACATGGCTGCTGTGCGTGCGCATTGTAAAAATTCACTCTCATAGTTTTTTTCCCTAACGCACCAAAAGAAGCATAAACTCAAACACAAAAACGAATGAATAACGTTTAAAAAATATATAAACAATATTCTTCGTAAAATGTGCAATATCGCTTATTCTATGCAATAAAACCTCGGCTGATAGATACACGGGCGCACCAAAGTAATGGCGGCACGACGCGCCGACCTATACAGCGTGTCCATCGTTCACCCAAATGAAATTGAAACTGTCACAGTCTTGTTTGCGTAGTGCATGCATTTTTACCTTTACACTATCTAGATTTGATTGAGTTTCTCTACACTTTGTGTTAACTCTTCGATTTTTATGTAGACTACGATGACATCGTATCGTATTCGTGTCAGTATTTTTATATAACTAGATTTGTATAAATTGATACTTTTATTTTGTTAAGATTTTATCTATACAAAAATAAATAAAATTGAAGTGTCTGTTTGTATTATCAAAATAGTAACTTTTTACTAAATACATATATGTAACTGTATATACGTACCTATGCCAAAAACATTTTTTTTTTTATGTTTGCCTGGCTGTCGGTTCATTTTTTCCGGCTAACCTTCGAAAAAGTAAAAAAACTCGTCAAATTGTGAACAAAATATGATTTTAATTGGCAGCACCATCAAACCATTGTTTTCCAAATATTATTTAAATACTATATTAGGCAGTGAAGAATTTATGAAACGCGAGCAGAGCCGTTAGCACACAGCTAGTCTATTAATAAACTTCATTATACAAAAACGTATCCAACGCGAGAATCAAACCGACCCGTCACAACTCAATAGTAATTACGCTGCTGTAGTCTTTCCAATACAATATAAAAATCAGAATAACCAAAAAAGATATTCACCTAAGAATCATTAGTATTATTATTATTAAATAATGGAAACTAAACTTAAGTTACGCAGCAGGAAGGTTAAACAATTTAGAAAAAAAAGTTGAATATATTGCTTTGAAATATACAATTACTCGAGGTTGGAATCTGGATATAGAATGAATTATCATGGTATCAAGATCGAGGTTTAAATAGGGAGTTATTGCTGGGAAGGCAAACAATATTTCTTAAAGACTAATTACTTAAAAGGAAAACAATTATCTAAAGATCTTATGAGAGGGGTAAACAACTAAGTACGATTTAAAAAACAATAACAAAGAATATTTAAGGAAGTTGATATTATTATAATGGGTTTACTTAATATATGTATAAACAAATTGATAGTTAAATGAAAATTATTAGAACAAAGGATAAAATATCATAATATACTTCCTTAACCCCTTGAGTACTAACCTGGCGTTTACGCCAGATTACCATTGTTTTCTTATTGTCTCATTTTTATGGGTAATCGACATATTAATAGTATCACTAATAAATTATAATATATGTTTAAACAATAGTGTTTATGTATATGGCATTAGGGTCATAACATAATTCTTATATCTGATTTTATATATATATATATATATATATAACCGTCTATTTATTTATAATTGCTTCTAAACTATAATGCGCTACGTATAACTAATGCATATTGGAGAGCATGTAATGTGAATAATTAACCAAAACTACAACCAATCACAAACTTAATTGGATGTAATCAAACAAGCCGTCTACAAAATTATCGTCTGAATAACTTGAAAATCAAAATGCAAAGGAACTATATGTATATGTTTTTTTTTAACCGAAGAGTAAGCAAGATACCTATTTACTCATATATTTACGTACATGTACCAGTTGTCTAGTTATTACAATATATTAAATACTAGTTGTGTGCCCGTTGCTCTGCTTGCATATCCTATTTTCTCTCTCCATCAATTCTTCACAGCGTAATATAGTTTTTAAAACAACACTGGAAGATATTGTTTTGATAGTCACTATTTTTGTCCCTTAATTATTTTTGATACTAACAGAAAGCAAAGATATTTCTCCCAAAATTCAAATTCTTTCCAGTAAAAACTGAATAGGATGTTATTTACAATTACATCAGTGTTAATTTGATAACGTGGTACCCAATTATTTTCGAAAAATAAAAGAAGCTCATGTTATGCCGTGTAACTTAAGCTATCAGGTAGAGAAAGCCCCGTCTAGCCGTTCCGGAGATTAGCCGGAATAAACAGAAATACAGACAGAGAAAAAAAATAGCTAACCTACTTTTTTAATGACACTCATTCATATATAAAACATTCAGACTGTGTTAAACGTGAATCTGAAGGTACAAAGGTAAGGAAAACAATCAAGGCAGGAATTGAGATCCGCTATTAAGTACAGGGCACAAACGTATCTGAGAGCCAGTAATGGCGTGCACTTCAAACAGTAGGGAACTCAAAGAAATCATTATTCCGCGAGCTTCCTCGCGCAACCTCTTTCGAGAGTTGCGACGGGGGAAATTTTCAAAAATTATCGATAGATCGAGAATAAATTCTACGAACTATACTGACGCACTTTTTATTTACTATTTTAACTTGTATTGTGCTCTGATTAAATTATTAATTTTATATGAAGTTACTGAATACCTATGAACCTATTGAGAGTTATATATAATAGCTTTGTCTTTGTATTTCATCAATACTACATATTTTATTTTACTCACATATTTATTTGAAAAATATATTATTATGTTATTGTTTATTTTTTTGTTATAAACACTATGCACATGTTAAAATTGTATATTTCAATATACTTTTTTTTAATATCAAATAATTGTCAAGGTTCTAGAATTATTGTAAGTAAATAGGACACTTTCAGTTTGTGTCATTCGACTACCAGTTTATGAACACATTGCACTACCTTTTAATAGAAAAAAAAAATTAATAGTGTAGAATACGCTTTTTTCAAATGAGATTGTTTTTTTATAGTAGCTGGACAAAGTGACGGCATATATTGTACCTGATAGTAAGCACAATGCAATCTAGAAACAATGGAGACTGGAGAAAGACCGGTAAGATATCCATCGTCAGTCGTCCCTGTCATGGTGGTCTGCACAGATATCTCTTCACGCTACACTGGAAGGACGTAATGTTAAAGGAAGGAAGGATATATAGCCCGGAAGACTGTTCCACAGCTTTACAGTACGGCAATGGTGTGATGATTCGAAATGTTTAGTTCGTGCCTGGATGGAAGTTACTCCACTCCGAAGCCCAGCGCAAATGGTTAAATTATTTTGATGATCTCTTAAATCTGACTTCTTTCACCTGCGTGAACTTAGCGTGGTTTCCAATTCATTCATGCAGATCATTTTCACTCGGCAATAGAATATTTTTAACTGTGAATTTATACAGAGATAAATAATCAGCCTACTTAAATTCAATAATACCTATCACATAAAAGCGATGTGTAAATTACAAGCGGGTTTTTAAAAACAAGTTACTTTACATAATTTGAACAACAGAAGAATTATATGTATGACAATAAATTGTTCATAAGATATTTTTTTTGGTTAAGTTATAAAACAAAATAATAAAATTATCGATAAAAAATTATATAATAGGACTGCAGCAAGGAAGCTCTTCGCCGTTGGGTAACGAAGCTAATCTGTACTCAAGTGTCGACAATTTGAGGCGTAACAACAGAAAATAAGCAAGACTTAACCGCTCTATGTTAAACTTAATCCACTGTATAAATAGACCTTACAATTTCCCTGTAATGATCGCCACGAATCGAGGTTTTGTTTGCGTTTATTTACGATAATAATATTGAATAGCAAATAATTTGCAGGAGACAACATGATTATATTATATTTTATTTATGTTCATGGTTTTATACAAGCCTGTTTGTATTTAAGCGCAAGATGCTTGTTTTAGTGGTAACTAACACTTTACATATTATAAAAACAAAGTCTGTCTATCAGCTCGTTAGTGGATTTATAAATAGAAAAGCTGGGTACAAGCCCCCCCTTTCGCCGACCACCGACTGAAAGGATTCGGTGCCTCTCTTCCTCTCCCTCTTATCTGTCGAAAACAGACTAGGAGGTTAGAGAGCAAAGAAGAAAAGTATAGAATAGGCAGGTAGAGAATCGGTCGGCTTTAGGGCGAGGGAGGGTGAGGGCGTACCTCACTAAAGAAGATCCTCCTCCTGTTCCCTCTCTGGTTTAGCTACCGGACTAACGTTTTGAAATACGTATGGGTGTTTTTCAGTGTAACAATCTGTACCTCTAGGTGTAGGTTTAGCGTGTTTATAATCTTAGAATACATCGTCACTTAACATTAAGTGAGATTGTGTTAACAACGTTAAGCATAGAAATATACATTAGAAATTACGCTTACACAAACTAAAATATTGCACAATTATTAGGTACAGAAATAGAACACCTCTTGTGCCAATATGTATTGCCTTTACACTTTATTTTAAAACGAATGTTCGTAAATAAAAACATAAATATTTTGTTTTATATATAGGCCAGGCTATCCATCCATTCAAATGAAAGACGTTGATTGCTAGAGATAGTTCTTCCTAAAGATATCATCATCGACCGGTCTTGCGCCATCTAAATCCAGCGGACTCCCACGACCTTCACCAGGTCGTCTGTCCACCTTGTGACACGTGATGTGTCTTCCGGTACGCGGCGCCATTCAAAAACCTTCATCAAAAAAGCTTCATCGGACATCGGTTCTAAGAGCAATGTGCTCAGCCCAGTGCCCCTTAACTTTGGCAATACTTCAAGCAATGTCGGCTACTTTGCTTCTTCTGCGGATCTTCTCATTCCTGATTTGATCACGCAGTGAAACTCCGAGAAAAACACTCTCCGTGAATGAAATGTGAAAGTTATTAGAAGAAAAATTTGAAATGTAAGCGATAATAAATCACTTTTAAACACTATAACATATGAAAGACATTACCGAATACCGAGTTAGAGTCAAACGACATATGCTCCAATATTACCCATTTCGCAGTAACATTTTTAACCCATAATTTAAACGCCGGATACGAAAACGACTTTTTCATACCGTAGTAAGTTAAACTCCCGACTTTTGGTGCGAAATTAAACACATAAATTACTTATTACACATACAGAATATGATACAATGTTCGCAAGTTGAAACTACCGAGTGGTCTTTATTCTGAATATTAACACTATCATCGTAAATTGTAACGAAGTGAACTAAGAGTAGTAAAATATGGTGAGAAAATAAAGTTAAAAACTGTAATAGACAAGAGAAACCAGAAATAGAAATAAGAATGAAATTGTAATTGGAATAAATAGTTTCAGAATATTGGATATAAAATTGAGAATCGTATCAAATTAAGAATTAATTAAATCACACTTGACAAGGTCTCGGGTTACGCCTGAGGAGTAGACGGGGATAAAAATAAAAAATAAACACTATCATCGTTTATATATTTGGTATGGCTAAGTTTCTATGAAAAGTTTAGATTTTTTGTTTAAGAAAACACTCGTTTTTTTTATAACAATACAAAAAAGTATTTATTTTGTTTTGCTTTTTAAACATATTTGTTAAAATTTGAAAATTGATTTCATTCTGTTAGATTTATGTCAAAATAATTATATAATAGCTATTATTATACCAGCTTGCAAATGTCTCATTGCTCGGTAGATACATTTTTGCCAGAGAATAAACATGTTTAATAATATACTGACCAACGGAACCATCATTAAATAGACTGAAGTTGGATTCGCATGAAGTTCACACTATGAAAAAAGACGATTAAACCCGCAGATCGTTTATATATATGTCTATTAATACTTAATAGTAATACGCAACTGCTGCTACAAAATCCTTTATAAAACTAGTAATATTAAACAATTATTTATTATTACATATGTATTTTTTACAAAATATTTCAGAACCACAAAATTTTTTTTAACACGTTCTGATTTCCTCAAACCCTTTACTTTTCTTTGCCATTGGAAGAAACAAACCTACATTTAATTTTATAGTTCAAAAATTCAACAGCGAAATTATAATGTTTGTTGTTTGCAATTAGACAAACAACGTATGAAACATAGCAACTATAAAACGGATTTGAAATGAAAACATTAATCATCTACTTGAAATGACGCTTTAAATCAAAACAAGCAATCAAATGCATTCCAATGGTAGATATACTGGAACTTTATAAACATTATCTATGTGAGCAACAATAGGCACGCAGTCTCCTTACAATCAAGTCGCAGCAAACTATGAAATTGGCTTGTGCTACGAAACGAGTATAATTAATGTAATCTTCAAGAAAGTATTAAACTCCATTCTGTAATAGAATGTACACTTACTGCATTAATGAAATGTTAGTCGTAAAACACGTTCAGGAAGACGTTATTAAAATTCAGTATATATTTTGTGTTGCTAATGTGCGCCATCATGATATCAGTTATACCACATTGCTTGTCCAGAAATAAACAGAATATAGAACACTGCCGAAAAAGATTTCCAACAGATTTAAAGTATATTTTGTTTTGGAACGAAACGAAGAAATCGAAAAATGGATATCGAGTCAAACAAGAGTATGAAAACATGCAAGGACAGAAAATATTTATCAAACAGAATTGTCCACATATTAATTGTTACTTAACATATAATAAAAATGTATTACACAGTGAAGACGAATTTGATGCGGTAATGTTTAACGTCGAAGATATTTCACAAATGTACGCCAAAAAAATAAATTTAACCAGATCTTACTTCCAAAAGTATGTATTCCACTCCACTGAATCTTCAGAAAAGTATCCAATTTGCAATCCGCAATTTGATGATTTCTTCAACTGGACCTGGACATATAGACTTAATTCCGATATACCGAGCCCTTTTTTTAACATTTATGATGAACATAATAAAATTGTGGGTCCAAAGAAATCTTTCCGTTGGATCCGTAAAATGAAACATGATAGACGTTTTGAAAACAAAATTAAAACAAAAGACAGAGCTGTCGCCTGGATCGTTGATAGGTGTAAACTAAAAACAAAATATGAACACTTTATTAAAAAATTAAAAAACGAATTGAGAGGATACAACTATAGTCTAGATACTTATGGACCGTGTAGCAAAAATAAATGTCCCAGCGGTAAATTAACAAAATGCTATAAAATGTTAGAGAAACGTTATTTCTTTCACTTAGTTCTTGAAGATTCAGTTACGGAGGACTATGTCAGCGAGAAGATTGTGGAGACATTAGCGCATATTGTCATTCCTATAGTCAGTGGGGGTGCAGATTATACCAAGTAATGTATTATTCCTTCCTAAAGATTGGCCAATATTCCATTTGATATTATGCATGTAATTCAATACAAAATATTTAAATTTAAAACTACTGCATTTGTGTGTGCACTATATAATATCAGCGTAATATGTTACACTGAAAACTATGAAAGATTTACTTGAAGTTGAAGTTGCAGTTACTAAATTGCATAAGGTTTCAAAATAATCTGTTTTTGTTTCATAATCATTTTCTCTCAGACAATTTATAATTTTTGACATTATCAATATGAACTACTATGAGTTTTAAAGACTAAATTTTTGATAAAAACTCTTTTGATAAATAAAAAAAAATCTAAATTAGTTTTGGCTGCTTAAATTTCTTTTTTATATTCACCATAGTTTTTTTCTTCATAGCTAGCTAATATAATTACTAATGAAGTTAAAATTAAAACCATAAAACTCTTACAAAATATCACTCCGGAGCTCATTAGATGTTATCACTATGAATATTTAATTCAATATTTAAACATATCAGTACCGTAAGTTTTCTAAATTAATTTCAAACCTTTCGTTATTACAGATTCCTACCTCCGGGCTCATATATCAACACACAAGTTTTTGACATCAAGAAACTCGGTGCGATAATCAACTACCTCATTCAGAATCGGAATATGTACGAGCTTTTCTTCGATTGGAAAAATCATTACTATTACAAATCTAAGCCTAAGTCTTACATCTGTGACTTGTGCACCATGTTGAATACTAATGCTAGTAATGTCCAACAATCTCATCCCAATTTTAGGCAATGGTGGAATTCCGATTACATTGATGTTTGTCAAAAAAATAATTTATTTAATAATTAGAGTATTATTTGTTATTCGTTAATTCGTCGTTGTCAATAAAATAAAAACAACTGAATTATTCTTATGTTTTTCGTTTCAATAAATAATCCTCAATTTAAATTTACAGTACATCCGAAGAAAATATTTCTTTTTGTACTGGCGTTCCTAATCTAACCATATTGAAATAAAAACTCTTATGAAATGAATCGTACGGTAATATTTTCTAATTTATGTATATCTTTTAAATATCAGAGATATTCTAGAAAACAGAGATCGCGATTTTTTTCCAATTAACTAACAGAAACAAATTTCCTGAAATTAAGTGTTACAATGTGTCTTACATATGAGTTTTTTTACACGGTATAGGCACATTGCTTTGACCACAATCTCATCTGATGTTAAGTGACAATATGGTCACACAATCTCAAGTGATGCTGTCGGAAACACACATATTGGTATTTGGCGACAGGTTTTCTAACTTGGGTGGTAGTTTTACTCAAGCGGACATTGTTAGAAAATGCTTTACCATAATGCTATGGTTACCGTACGACGTTTTCCTTCACCGAAAGACTCATTTTAGACTTGGATAGGTGGGCTCGAACCTGCGTCCATTGACACGAAATCAGGCCGCACAATCAACTACGCCATTATCGCAATCAAATAAATTATTTATTTATTTATACTTTATTTACAATTTGTGTAAAAAGGCGGACTTAATGCCAGAGGCATTCTCTACCAGTCAACCTTAGGGCGGTGCAGAGATAAAATAAAGTAGGAGTGATAAGAGATAAATAGAGATGATTGGAAAAAGTAGGGAAAGAAAATATGTGACATTTATACATAATACATACGATATTATATGTACATATACATATATATATATATATTACATATTAATTATGCTTCTCACATTTTTTTTACTTTTGTTTTCAAAAACCGTTCCTCAATAATTGTACTCTAAATAGCTTCAAAAATATTTTTCAAATCAATCATTTCATTGTCACATTTTTATTACTTCCTTCTGTTTTTTTATCAATGCCATTCAATTTCGCATTAATAAGGGGTGTCTGTATCACTTCAGTTCACATCTGTGATCGACATTCCTTCTAACTTACGTTATTGATACTTTTTTAACGTCTTATTCTTTGACAATGGGGACCTATCCATCTTTTTACTGTATCGTCATTTGTTACATACAAATGTACCCTTTGATGTACTTTTCTTTAGTTTAAATTTGATCTACTTCGTTTTTTTGATGCTAATTACTAATTCAAGATGTGCATATCTTAAAATCATTAACTACAATGAACATACATACATAATAAAAGTATTTTTTTGATAATTCTCACTCAGGTAATACGTTTGTTTATATACTATTTATGATTAAATGTTGTCTGCAAACTTATCTGCCTCTATATATCACTATGAAATTATGTGTGTCATCAAAGTCACATATTATGTCGCTTGAGTAATTAATATAACATCGTTATAATACCTATATGTGTTTCTTTTAAATGGAAAAAATAATCTTTTATTTATTAGCAATAAAAATATTTTAAATGGTTTAACATAAAAATATAAGCAAATTCATTAAATATCAACTCGAAACTCTCTCGTAGCCACAAATGGATTCCTAATTTCCTACGCAGAACCCGTGGAATGAGTACGTGAAAACACTAGAGGTATGCGGTACGTTATAATCGGTCTTTAGGGATGCTATCTGTTATTTAATGGTGTCAACAGTTCGCCGAACAAAAGTAAAAGATTTATTGTACTGAAATCCAAGTTTACTTCCTCTATTTACTCTTAATTTTAAAAATATATTAGATATTTTTTTAAATAACACATACATTATTGAATTTTGTAGTTAAAATATATCTTTTAATGTGTCGAGTACCCATAAAAATAAGACAATTGGAAAACAATGGAAAGCTGGCGTAAACGCCAGGTAAGTGCTCGAGGGGTTAAGTTATCAAAAATATCCTTTTCTTATATTATATTAAAAAAAATTAACCGATTTACATAAATCTATTCTGAACGCAGATTTATTGTATGTTCTGGTTTTAGTAGTATATATATATATATATATATATATATATATATATATATATATATATATATATATATATGTGTGTGTGTATATATATGGTTACATTTGGTAGGTAGTATATAAGAAAATTGATGAGGATAATATTGAATGGAGACGACATAAAATTATCCATCACTGTATTCCTTGCAATATTTTAATTAAACCAACGAATGTTTAACAGATTTAATACAATATCTAAATATCATAAAAGCCTTCATTTTAGAAACGCGGACGCACTCGCAGAAACAGCTAGTGTAAATTATTATAAAAGCAGTAATCTGTTTCTTTGTTTGTGTTAGTAGTCCTATAGTTTGTAAGATAGAATAGATTATGAGTATTATCATAGAATTCAAATACTCAGAATGGCAGTAGCAGCGGATTACAGCCAAAACCTAGCTACCTATTAAATTACTTTTTTTTAAAGAAAACTCTCGTTCTTTGCGTTATTACTTTATGATAATCTACAATAATTATTAACAAATAAAATTGGACTGTATGTTTGTAATGTCAAAATATTTTTTTTTACTAAATAGGTATAAATGTACCAAAAGTACAATTTTTAAAATTTTTGTATGTCTGTCTGTCTATTTGTTCCCGGTAATCTCTGGAACGGCTGTATGGATTATGACGGGACTTTTTTTCTGTAGATACCTGGAGTTATTCCGGGTAATTTGGGTACTTTTAATTAACGAAAATCATTATGATTCCGGGTAAAAAAATGAAAACTCATAAAAAATTGAATGAAATCCGATTCAATGTACAGTTTTACGGGCAAGTGCTTGAATTTGTAAGAAATACTTTATCATAATAGTAATGATTTTTTAGGAAATAATTAGTTTTCCGTACAAAAAAAATTAAAAGGCAGTGAAGAACATAGAAACGCGGGCGCAGCCGCGGTCACGGGTAAGATATAAAATTATACAGCATGAGTCTACACAATCTATTGTTAAACCAAGTTGAATAGTTTATTATAGTAAACTAGTGCCTAGTGACACAGGTGTGTGTTCCTATGCTGACAATGTGGTTAATAGAACTACTGTTAAGGTGCCCTACCATTTGCCACTTGCGAGTAAATTATGTAACACAAAAATAAACAATCATGCAGCATTTTCTTATTTTAAAATTGGATCGTTAACTTTATAATGTCATTAGGCAAATGTGTTTTCAGCAGAAGAAAATACATAATAACACCTAAACATTTGTTACATACCTACTGAAGTTTTGTAAAAGTAAATATTTTTTCTTCTTTACTCTTAGTTTTTTCGTTAATTCGATCCCCAATAAATTATCTACATTTTAAAAGTTAGCTTGTTCTATTTAATGCGTTTTACTATAATATTAATTATAATATGATAACCAATTTTTTTTTAGTAAAATAAAAAATAAAACTTCACAAATGATTTACCTAAGTAACATGAAATATAAGGAACGGTTCGGCATCTTTTGCGTCCTTATGTCAAATATATCAGATCGAAACAATAACCCTTTGATCGGAATTTCACCTGATGTTCAAAAAATTAATCCTGAAGGTACTGGCTCTCAAGTGTAGCTCCCCCAATACGCATATTAAAGCTAGCTGTGTGCCCACCGGTGCGCCCGCGTTGGATAAATTCTCTGTGTAACATAGTTTTTTTTTTTTTTTAAATTTTTTTACACGGAACCCTAACTATTGTCCAATTTTTCATTGCTACTAAAATTAAGCAAATGTATTTCTCATAAATTCAAATACCTGCCAGTAAAACTGTGCATGGAATCGTATTTTATTCACAATTTCATGAGTTTTAATGTTTTATGCGGAACCCCAATTATTCGAAAAATTAAAGTTACGCGTAGTAACTTTAGTAAGTTAAGTAACTTCAGCTATCTGCCAAAAAAAGTCTCATCATAATCGGTCTTCCTGTTCTGGATATTACCCGGAACAAACAGACACACAGATAAAAATTATAAACATTATATTTTTGTTATAAGTATCTTGTATATATCTATTTCAATTCATGGACATAGGTCACCCCCAAAGATCTCCATGATGACCGGTCATGCTCCACCTGCATCCAGCGGATTCCGCGACCTTCACCAGGTCGTCGGTCCACTTCGTGGGGGGCCTTCCCACACTACGTCTTCCGGTCTGTGGTACCCATTCGAGAACCAGCCCCATCGGGCATCGGTTCTGCGAGCTATGTACCTTTTTTTTTGACGGAGGGAAATGCATTTACGCACTACCCTCACCTATTGTATTAGTGAGACCGAAGTCCCCCAATACAATAGGTAAGGGGGCACGGAGGGACGAGCTCCGTGCCAGTGTGGGACTCGGCCGGGCGCGAAGCGCCCGGAAATACCCACTAAAACCCCCCGGGGCCGTCCACTGCATTTGGGATGGGGGCGACACGGGGTGGCTTTCGCAAGCACCGCGTCGCAACAAGCACCGCGTCGCTGCGAGCTATGTACCTGCCCACTGCCATTTAAGTTTAGCAATTCTTTGGGCAATGTCGGATCCTTTGGTTCTTCTGCGGATCTCCTTATTCCTGATTCGATCACGCAGTGAAACTCCAAGCATAACTTGCTCCATTACCCTTTGAGCAACTTTGAGCTTCCTTATTAGACTCACTGTAAGCGACCACGTCTCAGTACCGTATGTCATCACTGGCAACACACACTGGTCGAATACTTCTCGTCTTGAGACACTGCGGTATCTCGGATGAAAAGATTTAACGTAGTTTCCCGAAGGCGGGACAGCCAAGTTGGATTTATTTAATAAATAAAAAAATATTTTGACATTACTAACAGACACTACAATTTTATTTATTAGTATAGATGAATTTTAAACTTGAGAGTAAGAGCTAGCCAGAAAATATTTTTACACTTTGCTATTATTCCATAACGTTGTTGGTTCATAAAAGAATGGGATAAGTGAATTTGAACCTAGATATTGATCTGATATATCTACTACTCAATCAACGCAGTATTCGATAACACTACCACTTGATCACCATCATTTTTCCTTTATTTTTACCAAAATATATTATTAATAAACGATACGTTTACCGGTCGTAACTCAAACAAATAGTAGGGGATTCAAACCGAACAATGTAACGCAGTCAGCATCAGGTGCGTACTGTTTGTTAACACGTTTCGACTTCGAAATATTGCCAATTACACGTACACGCATCCGGATTGCAATTCCATACTGCATAATGTACCATTTTTTTATTCACCTAATTTAAACAAATATTGAAATATCCCAAGAGATGTATGAAAAACATTCTTTTTTAAATATTGTAATACGCTCCAATGTTTAGACCACAATCTCATCTAATCTGAAGTGACGATGTGATCCAGAATTAGTAACACACGGGGAGGATTTTCATACACGACTAGCTTTTTTTTTAATTTAAGCCCCTATCCTTGGACATAAATTCGAGATCTTGTTTTACTTTACGTATAGCTAGCTTAATATTATTTTAAAATTCTTATTCTGGATTTTATTAATAGTTGGGATTATCATGCTTCCATAGGATCTGAATAAATCTACATCATTATTTTTTCCTGTTTACCCGAGTTATCAACATATGCGACTTCCAAGAATTTTCAAAATTCACGGAACGGGTTTTTCGTAAGCTATTAATGCAGTTAATCAAATAGATTTTTTTAATTATTAACTGAAAATACAGCTAATAGTTTGAAAATATTATCTGAGAAATTACAAATTTTAATGCGATTCGTCTAGAAGATAGATGAAATAAAGTACTAACCTTCTTCATGGTGCAATCTACTGTGCGGTTCCTTAGTGTGGCAATCTTACTAGGCTAAAGTCGCTAACGTAAGAAAACGCTGTGAAACGTATGTTAAACTGTTTAAACTTACCAGTTACACGTTACACCATACTAGCATACAGATTCTATGATTGTAATATTTCAATAATTGAGCTGGCAATTTCGATTCTCGCTATATCCAATTGTATTTTTTTATTCATCCCTCGAACATAATCCGAGACTTGTCTGGGTAGAAAAGTCCAGTATAATAAAACAATGATAATAATTATAATACTAAATTAATGGAAATATGTAGTTGCCAAAAACAAAATGGCGCGCATTTATATATAAATATAATAGATATAACAATAAAAATAAATACAAAACTTATATTCTAAAGTGTTACTAACAATATTTAAATTTTATACCAAATTAGGAATATTTATATACCATTGCAACCCTATATTCTAATAGTTAACTCTCGAGGGCCTGACTGGGCATAATTTAACCAGTGAGCTCAGTGGCGCTCTCTCCTGCGCGCGAGGAGTGTCGTCAAGCCTTCTCGAATATTCATCAGACTTGATTACACCGTGGAAGAGAATGGTCCTAGTAAGTTTCCACAGTGGCCTTCAGGCCACTAGAACGACAAAGTTTGAATGCTATATTGATATTCAATATGTATGAAATTAATTCAACTAAAACCTACTTGCATTTATTAGACAATTTTGCGTTGGCGTGTGTATCTGCCTGAGCGTGTGAGTACGCGGGCGCGTGTGTGTAAAAAGTGTGTTTTTCACACATCTTTTAAACTTACATTATTATGATTTAAATAATAATACCATAGTTTAGTTTTATAAGTCACTCTTCAGAAATATAAATTTATTACATTAAAAACTAAACCATTCTAATTATGTATTCAAATAAATAAATGGCAGAACGAAAGCCAATTCACCGAATTGTATACGTTCAATTAATCTAAATTAATCATAAACAAATAAAAAACATATTACTTTCATCATTCCATTTAATTAAACACGATATAGCTAGTAATTCTTTTTACCTTTATATTTAAAAAAAAAACAACGACCTCTGTCTGTCTATCTGTTAGTCAGCTTATAACTCGAGAACCACTGAACCGATTTACATGATACTTCTGCTATTAACAATATATAATCTGTCTAGGTTTAAGTATTTCGATACATTATGTAATACATAAAAAAGTTACTGAGAAAATAGTTAATGAAATCGACACAAAATTTTCCACCAATCGTTACATTATTTTAATTAGTAAACCAACGAATATTTAAGAGATTTACAGTTACTATTTCTAAATATCTTCACTTTAATAACACGGAAACCCTTACGGACGGGGTCGCGGGCACAGCTCGTATTGAATAAAAGCAATGTAAGTGCTACGTATATATTTACGAACAGAACAGTAACATGGAATATTTAACAACACTTCGATTAAGAGCGAACTCACCACTAAAAATGTTTAATTCATTCCAAATAACCATTTTCAAATACCTACTCGAGCAGTGTTTGTATTTTAAGTTTTTCCTCTACCGAGAATCACTCAAAGCCGCTAAAGAAGATTTCACATTAAAAAAAATTGCCTTTGAACATGCTCTTTCAATTTATTATCACATTTATATCCAGGAATTTAATTAACAAATACGTCATAATATACGCTACAAATTAGTTCACTTTATAACTAACTTAAAGTCTGTTGTTTTTGTAATCGTATCGAAATAAAATCTATAGTAATAAATAAAACTGAAATGTCTATTTGTAATGTCAAAATAACATTTTTAAAATTTTTGTCTGTCTGTTTGAATGTATGTCTGTTTGTTCCAAGTAATCTCCGGACCGACTGGAGCGATTTTGAAAGGTCTTTTTTTGTAGACTGCTGATGTTACTCCGGGTAACTTAGGATACTTTTGATATTCGAAAATATTTAGAGGTCCCCGTAAAAAAATTAAAAGTCATAAAAAATAATTAAAACTCTATTTAACGCACAGTTTTACGGGCGAGCGTTTGAATTTATGAGAAGTATTTTTACTTTATCTCAGTAGGTACTTAATTTTTTTTAGGAAAATAATTAGGGATCCGTATATATATTTTTTTTTAACGCAGTGAAGAATATATAAACGCGTTCGCAGCCGCGGGCACCCGGCTAGCATCTAAATAAAATGTGACGGCACGCTGCATTACGTCACCAAGTATCTACATACTTTGTAGTTGACGAGTCGATCGCCCGAAGCAATAGTTAGATACAGGCGTACAGGTCGACTTCATCGAATATTCATCAGCTCTTTGTTGCTTGCTGACCTAACCCTCCTATTAAACGGCAATGAGCTAGTTTTTTTTATTAAAGCTGAACGAAACATTTCAGGAAAGTTATATAGGACATTTTTAGGTTGAATAAATTTTATATCTATATACTAATAAATAAAATTAAAGTCTATTTTTGTAATATCAAAATAATATTTTTTTTACTAAATCCATAGGATTACCTTTCCTAACCTTATTTTTTGAATATAATTAGGATTGCACGTAAAAAAGTAAAAACACAAGAAATTGTAAAAGAAATAAACGATTCAACGATCAGTTTTACTGACAAGTTCTTGAATTTATGAGAAACATCTTTGCTTTCTTTTGGCCCAAAAAAATATGTGAAAAATACGGGGTTCCGCGTAAAAAAATAAACACCAAAAAAATATGAAAAAAGCCATTCTATGGACAGCACCATCACATCATTATTTTCCACTGATTATTTTAAAAGTATTATTACACAGTAAAGAATAAATGAAACGCGGGCGGAGCTGCTGGCAGCAGCTAGTATCGAATAAAAGCACAATTAAATTTGAGTGTTATCACATCGCTTTTTATGGAAAAAATGTAGGTTTTTCTGTGACATTTATTCGTAGCAACGTATTACAAAGGGTTTAAAATGCCAAGTTTTCATTCTTAGAGATAACAATGACTTAACCTTTTATCGTGAACAAACAAAAACACAATTGCTAAATATCTATTATAAATATGAGCCCATAACAAATATATGAGTGATTTAGGCTCACTCTGTAGTAATGTAAGATTGCATATCAAAAGTTTTAACATACGATTTCATTTTTTGATTTTTTTATAAACATTTTTAAACTGCTACATATTCAATGCAGTTAATGAATTAAAAATTCTAGAATATATTATTAAGATCTAAGAAGTAATAGAGATCAGAACACAAATTAAACATGTATTGGAAATGTCATACATGTGATCATTCCATGACAGAGTAGTAAATGTTTGTAAGATATATTTTGTTTCTTCAATGAAAAAAATAAATTATTTATAAGCAAAATAAAACGTTTTTCTGACTTTAGTATTTGTCTGATTAAACGAGTTAACAAACTACAGTTCATATTTCAATTTACAGCATCATACTGTTTTGTCCGATGATTTGTCCCGACTAATTTAATTGTTGGGCTTGGCCAGGCTGTCTAAGCCAGAGATATTGGTCCTATTTTTCTCCTTTTAACGGGATGATTTATATATGAAAACACTTCAGAGTAATTTTCTGCACCTTTTGGATAGCATCTGTCACGTAAAGAGTCATAATACCACCACTTCCTGAACGTTTCATATGAACTGTGGATACGAACTCTTTTGTCATTATTAAGAAGTTCACATAATTTACAAAGACCCCTATTCAGGTTGACTTCTGTTATACTATAGTTTTTTCTCCAAGAGTGATAGTTATCGTATGTTGCAGGATTCTGTATTATATATTCGATAATTGCAGCCAATTTTTCTGGGTATGTTGCGGTGGCGTCAATGTAGGATCCCGGTGGAAGGAATCTGTAGCAAGTAGTAATAACTTAATAACTTTTAAAACACTGTTGTAAAACAATAGTTTATAATGATCAATTTAAAAAATGCGGATGTAAATAGTACATCTAACAGAAATGAAACTAAAAAATATTAAGAGAGATTTAGTGTGAGACAGAAAGAGAGAGAGAGAGTACAATAATACAAAAAATTAAAACAAAATCAATACAGTAATGTATGAACCAAAATGCACCATGCAATAAAAGCTCGCTGTCATACCTACTTGGGCCTTCAACTAACCTACAGTATACGTAATTGAGTTTATTATAGTCAGAAATATACGGCGAGTATACAATACGTGATTTTTAAATTTTACTCTCATCATACGCAAATAAGTTAAAAAAAAAACAACAACAAAATAATTACACTTTTTACGCAATATCTTATATTTTAGTTTAGAGTGTGATTTAGAAAGAAGGAGATTCTAACCAAAAAGTAAAATATAACTAACTTAGTATAATCAGCTCCGCTTTTCAATATTGGAACAGCGTTATTTTCATATGCATTAAGAACTTCCCGAGTGAGATAGTCCTCTGAAAAACTGTCTTCATAGACCAGATAAAAAAAGTACTCCCGGATATTTTTAAAACAGGTTCTTTTTGGGCATTTGGTTCCACCACATCCGTAAATATCCATAACGAGATTGTGTTCCTTCAGAAAATATTGTAACTCCTTCGAAAAAGACATCCTCGTCATGTGGGGTTTACAATCACTTATCACAATTGCGACTGCCTTGGTTTTATTTTGCATCCTCGCAACATTTTCTTGTATTCGCTCAGACTCTGACATCGACCACTCAACATCTATACTTGGTGCAATTACTTTATCTTTCAAATCACTCACTTCAATAAACGGTGTTACAATATCCGAATACAATTTATAAGACCAGGTCCAGTTAAAGTAATTGTCTAAATCTTTATTACAAATGGGATAATCATTTGATGGAAGCATCGAATAAAATAAATATTTCTGACAGCACGATCTTCTTTGTGGTAAATTTGATTTCCTCCAATTTTCCATCAGACTCATATTAAAAATTATAGCATTGAAATTTGTGTAGTCTCGATTGAGGATTTTCTTGTTTGCGGTAACAAAACAGTTAATGAAGGAACAATTGTTTCGTATGAAAGGTTGTTGGCCCTCTCCTATAGGGTTCGGTACGTTCTTCGAAATTGTCCAAAGAAGTATATACTTTAAATCATCGTGATATCTTTCCACATTCACATTTTGGTTTGGTATATTTTTGTCAGTATTTTGATATTCTTCTTTTTGAGTTGTATAACTTAGAGCATTATGAAATGAGTAAAATGCTAAAAGCACGTACGTAACTAAACCTGTACAGCTGACAACGAAGAACAATTTTGCAAATGTCTCATTTCTTGAAAACAAAATCATTTGCGTCGAGTTCATACTGTATTGACTATTGATAAAACAATGGCCGCACGAAGAACTCATCTTTGATAAAGAATGCGATTGAGATTGCGTTGGACGGCTATTGTAAACCAAACCGTTCTTTATGTTTCAAATAAACAAAGCAAGACGTCGAATGACAACAAACAATTCTTATCAGAAAAATGAGCATTTTTTTCCACCTGGACACATCCGGTCTTATTACAAAAACAAAAATAAACTAGCGTTAAACACGCTTTTTACTAAACTAAGATTTAAAATTGTATAAAATATAATCTCTAAACAAGACTCTTTTGTAATTGAACTTTTTTTAAACATTTGTTCAACGGGAGTAAACTTTTTTGTAATAACGTCGTTATGGTTTCATTTTTGTGTATATTTATCATGAAATATGAATGCAGACGCAAGATTGTAGAGTGTTTTTAATACCAGCATTCATTTTTGATTACTACTTTTTAAGAATCGATCTTATTAAATAAACTCCAGAAACATTTATGTTATTTTTTTCATTTTAAACTTTCACTGCAGGGGTATTTTGTTTAGTTTTCATCACGCGGTCTGCATGTTTAGACGGATTCTACGAGTCGGAATGTTTAAATTTTATTCGAAACCCTTTACACCTTAAATATCGTAAACAAACCCTTAACCGTAATCACGTGCGTTCTACATTCGTTGTCGAAACATCTAAAATATTTCCACCGCCGCCGAGAGCTCTCAAAGGAAGGTCTTACGTCTGTCTGTTCGCAGCCAAAAAGCACTCGAGAAAATTTTTCTATCAGTCGATGTCTCCCTCTATTTGCTAAGACCTGTTTCGTTAGTCATCGCGTGTTTCCATTATAATCTATTAAAACGAATAGAGAAAAACTATATATTTATTATAAACAATGACTTCAAAGGTAGCATTCTGTAAGGTTTCCGTATATTTTTTGAGTTATTTAATGTTTTTGTAACACCAAATCTCAATGCTTACGCCATGTTGTTTCTCATAATCGTTTACATTGTTAAGCATTTGAATGTCTATAATATTAGTTATCTAAATACATGTGCCCATCACCATTGACCAACCATCCACCTCCTCAAAGATCCCCCCAACGAACGGTTTTGCGCCACCCATAACCAGCGGATTCCCGAGAGCTTCACCAGGTCGTCAGTCCCTATTTTAAAATCCACCCATGTAGAGTAGAAATTTATTATAGTAATATTTATTATGATAATAACAATATGCCTGTTACTTCTTGTCATTGTTATCCAGCGACGATAAAGGCGATTTTTTTAATTATTTGTGCTTGATAAAAATAAACTAAATCGATATTAAATAAAAATATGGTCCAAGAACGATGACACCACCGATAGATCGAAGTCCATCGAAAATAAGATCAAAATTTATCGACAGTCTCCATCTTCATGCCGGCCTACATCTACCACTACTAAAGCCTCTACGTAAGGTTTTTCGCAAGTGTACGGTGGTCATAATGTAGTCGGGAACGAAAGTGCTACAACACCCACCAAAATAAAACTCAGTGTAAAATGTTGCAAATTTTAATCGAGCTTAATATTGATATCGTGATAGATGAGCCGTGGAAACACACTGCACTCTTTGCATGTAGGACGTGAAGTCTTCGGCAAATATGGGCATCGCGTATGAAGTCAAACAAAATTACGTATTCCATAAAAATATACCCCGTTTTGCGAGCACGTGACAACTGAAACGTGTTTATGTGGCGCGGCACGTATTTGATAGATATACATTATATTATTATAAATCATATTATAATTACATTACTGTCATCAATTATTTTTATCCGAAAGACGTCCTCTGCTGGGCATAGACCTCCCCCAAGAAACTCCACTTCTAACGATCGGTGTTGCGCTATCCGCATCCAGTGGATTCCTGCGATCTTCACCAGTTGGTCGGTCCACCTTGTTGGTGGCCTGCCTAAGCCTTGTTTTTTTGTCATAAGTAAAATTGAAGTGTCTGTTTGTAATGTCAAAATTATTTTTTTTATTAAATAGATATGAATGTGTGTACCATACCGTAATAATGCCAAAAATACAATTTTTCAAATTATTGTCTGTCTGTCTGTGTCTTTCTTCCAAGTAATCTCCGGAACGGCAGAACCGATTTTGACGGGACTTTTTTTGTTAGATAACTGAAGTTACGTACCTTAGGATAGTTTTAATTTTCGAAAACAATTAGTGTTCCGTATAAAAAAATTAAATGTCAGTGAAGAATATATGAAACGCGTGCGCAGGCGCGGGCACACAGATAGTTAGATGTATATTTAGTGAAAACCTTTTACTTTTATATCAACAACAGATACTTCAATTTTATTTATTTGTATTGATAATATTATTAACCTAATAGCACTGTGAGTATGTTAAATTAAATTTTGGTCTCTAGTTAATACGACGAATTGAAATTACGGTAAATATTCGAAGTCGTCAACCGCAGCGATCGGCGTTCATGGCGTTATGGAATTTGGAGTATTCAATTCGGAATTTCTGCATTCCTACGTAGACGGCATTGCGGTCTCAATACTAGATTGTTTATCTTACAATAACCATCAAATAAGTACATAATTTCAATATAATTTCTCATATCTATAAAATTACATTTATTCTTAACTAGTTGTTTCCGCGACTACGTCCGCATATCATTTTTTCTGTTCCACACAATTATTCAAAACATAAATATAGTTATTAAACAATCACTTGTACTCCATTTAGACCCCATATTTTGTACAGGCCCTAAATTTATTTTTTATATTAACAGAAAGCAAAGATATTTCTCACAAATTTAATCACTCGCAAGTAAAACGGGGGATTTAATCGAATTTTGTTCAAAACTTGTTTTCGGAAAACTTAAAATTTTTCCTAAAATTAAAGTAGCCAAAGTAACGCCCCGTAACTTCAGCTATTTGCCAGAAAAAGTCCCTTTAAAATCGGTCTAACAGTTCCGGAGATTACCCGGAACAAACAGACAAACTGACAGAAAACAATAAATAATATGTTTTTGGTGTAGTTACCACGTTTATACTTATATGTATTTATTAAAAAGATCTTATTTGATTGTTACAAACAGACTCTTTCATGGTATGTTTTCTGTAATATCTTCAATGTACAGATTTCGTCTCTCTAGTCTTATATTATAAGTAGAGTTTATCATTGCACTGCTATTATGCAATTATACTGTTATTATTGCTATATTTTCTACATAAGTAACGTTAATACTCTTAAATATATTATGACGAAAATAAATCTCGGATTATGTTCGTAGTATTATGCGGAAATAAATAAATAAAAAAGTATATAGATCTCTAATCATTTCCCGTAATAATACGCACCTGGGTAGCTTACGCTATCTAGTTTGAAAATCTCCAAGCATCTAACAATCAGGTGATTTTGAAAAAAATATTGAAGAGATAGATGAGAAATTCAAGATGCCGGTTCAATGAAAAGTCACTGACATTTGGGAAGAATCGCCGTTTTATCACCGACTATCGAAAATCGCTAGACCGATTTATATAACTCTATTTTAAACTCGAATGTATTAATTACTAGGTCAAATTATTAATATCAAAAACAAGTGAATTTCCACACTAATATTATGAAGAAGAAAGTTTTTATTCCGAAAATCCCATGGGAACTACACGAGTAAAACCGCGGAGATCAGCTAGTATAGTATATTTATCTATGTGTGTATATAATATCATATCTGTATTTCGAATTTGGCAAAAGCACTAACTTCCTTTAATACATTATTTCCGCATTCTCGCTGGTTAACTTATAGAAAATGCCTTATGCCATTAAGTTCGCCAGCCTACAGATTATTGGTACAATAAAGAATTCATTCCTTCATTCATTCTATTTGTTTTTTTTTTGCGGTTTTTATAAAATGTATAAAAATATTTATTCAAATAAAAAAAGTAGTGTAATTTAATATGTAATTAAAAATGTTTATACAAAAAACTGAATAAATTTTGAAGAGTTGAAATATTATACGCAACTGGAGACCCAGGAACAGCTAGTTCATTAAAAATAAAACAAGGATAGGTAAAAATGGAATATACATATGTAGTATAATATTAAAACCATTACAGTTTTATTCAACTAAGGTTGTACACGTAGCGCGTCGTTCAATTTGTCGTCGTGTCGGTCTGTAGTACATCGTCCATCACAAGCAATTGTTTCAGCAACAACCGATACCCCAGACGTGAACATAACAAATGATATTACGTTTGTCCCATACAATTTATATTTTATTCTTTCTAGGTTATCAGTGATAAATCGTAGCTACAGTTTTTTTAAACATTATATGTAAAATATACATCAACTTCATAAAATAATGATAAAGATATTAAAAATAACTAATCTACTTACGTTGTATATCATTAAATTTCTGGAAAACTACTCAATTGATTTGAATATAGTTTTCAGAAACAAATAATGCAGATAAAAGCAAGAAGGTTTAATATAGACTTAGGCTGTATCATATAATGTTTCTTAATGGAAATTAAACAGTAAGCTTTACAATAACAGAGATTCTACGATGTTTTCGAACCGGAGTAAATACTTTTTGAAACCAGGCATCCCTCTCTCCATCGTTTGAGATAAATTACTTTACAGAAACTCATAAATATATAATGGTTGGTATATAAATGGCCTATGTCTAATCTAGATTTTCAACCAGGCTTCCGTACGCTAGGCGCTGTGTGGAACAATTTTATTTTTAATCATATAATTTTGGCGTCCGGGCCGGATGCTTAGGTTTGCCCCTTTCGCCTGCTTAATAATAGATAATAAGATTAGAATTCGCATTGATACATTTAAATTTAAATTCTACAATGATGTAAAAAAACATTATGACTAAACCATAGCACGAGGGCAGAGCATTTTCTAATATAGTCCTTAATTAACTTCTAATTTCAAGCATCAGTAGAAGTATCTAACATTATAATAAATATAACATTTCAAAAATAATAACGTTGAGACTGTTGGATATATTAAAATATAATAGACTAAAATATCTGTATTTTTATATAGTCTGTAAGTAATTGTAACTACGTAAACTTGACTAATACATGTACTTGCCTTATCGTTCTTTCTCAATAAAACCTACGATCGATCTATTTGTTTGTAATTATAATATTTGTCATTATACTGTTATTATATTCAGAAACACCTTACTGCGATCGCCAATTCCCCTGCCAAGCGTGGCGATTATGGCAATTCCTCTCTCTATTGGGGGAAACCTTTGTCCAACAGTGGACGTCTTATGGTTGAATAGATACTGTTATCTTAAAATCTTAGTCTATTTAGATTCTGTACTTGTAAAATACAACACGGCTTCACTCAAAGGTGTATTTTTAAAAGAAATGCTCGTTGAAAAATATTTCATTCGTAGGAAAAATGTAATAAAGAAGCCCGTAATAAGCATGCGCCTCACCTGAGCGGGGCGAAATAACTCGGAACTTTAAGAGAAATGAGGTAAAATCGAAGTTCTCGAGGCAAGTTTAAAAAGTCTAATTTTCCTTCATACGCGACTTGAGTACAGGAGCCAACGGTCCGTACCGGTGCACGAAAGAATATCATGGACAATAATTATCTCATAAAGTTTTTTTTTACACAGTATAGGCTCAGTGCTTTAACCACAATCACACAGCCTAATAATATACAGCCTATTAAATGCTCTACCACCATGCTATGGGTTCCTCACTATATTTTCTGGTATTGGTCTGTGCTACTTTTCTTAATGCTTACTTGTTACATCTTTCATTGTTCAACCTCCGCTTCAAAATAGATAAAAAAAACCGAAGTTATTTCTATCTGTAAATAAAAATTACCACCACTTTAGGCTTAAAAGGGAGGCAATTACTCGAACTAAACGTAAGGTAAGGTCCCTACCACTTTGCACTCGCCCCACATTTCAGTGAAGCTAGCAAGGCTCTACCGGTCAGTAGGAAATAGGCAGTTTAGAAAAAACAATGACTTTTGAAAATACATCAAAGCTTTATTGAAGTAAATTTAATCTATAACAAAAATAAAAAATATATCCATATTAACATCAACCTTGGAGAAGCCTGCAGCATCAGACTATGCTATAATAAGGCAAAGTTGGCGATCTCACTAGTAAGATTTTCCTCCAATCATAACTTGCAGAGAAAAAGGAAATGTTATACAGGATCGAATCGTATTTTAAAAAGACGAACGTACTTTAACACCTTAATTTTGTGGTGAAATAAATAATACACAATTTAACTTATGACGAAGAATTTTCCTGATATCTAAAATCTTAAGAATGATATTTTCCCTATATACAATTTAGCAACAACTTCTAATTACCCCAAAAACATTGACTGGATTAAAAATCAATTAATTATTGTATATTTAAGGACTAAAGTTCTTACAGGGTAAAAAAACTAAATAGACTCTATGGAGAAATACTTTGAGGATGCTAAATACTAACACGACATAGTTTTTAAATTAAGACATAGATAATAATAAAAATAAAGAATGCAATAGAGACAGATGTAAATGCCGAGGCGTGTTATAAATCGTTGGAACATCTTCGCATCGTGGACCAATTAGTACAAGATGTTGCCGTGCACCGCTCGCGAAATAATTTAATACAGAGAAGAACCAAGACGAAATTACACTACAAATAAAAAACAAACCTTTTGACGATTAAATAATTTTCATTTATTCATAACAAAACAATCACGACTCGAATTCAACAATAGAAATAAACTAAATCGATTAATTATGTTCCATCGTATTATTATCATACGATTATTAAATTTGATACTTTTTAGAATATTTTGTTTGCGAATCATTCTATAACATAAATATTGAATTGTTTATATTGGATTAGTTATGTAGACTGAATGGATTAGTTACATTATTTATATATTATAACGAATAGTAATTTAAATGAATAACAATGAATAATAACGCAACCTAATTAGCTCATTTAACCTAGCGCAAATCTACGCATATACCGCTTTTTACGTTACTGAACACGGTGGCGGTCTTGTCAACGCGTACTATAATTAGTAGGCATAATTAGTACTATTAATACAGGACATACGATAATTTAGTATGATTAATAAAGATCATTGCTTGTTACTTATATCAATTTATACAAGAAATTTGTTGTGAAAACGATATTTTTAACGAGAAAATAGATAATTTACAATTTCAGTTGGCGTCTGTCCATCTAAGCGCAAACTCACGTAATGTCTTTTCATTAAAAACAATATTATTTTTTTATTTCTTTTTCAAAACCATAATCAAACTCACGAGATACTTTTTTTTTCTTAAAGTTTATATGGAACGACTTTTTTGGTAATATGTCGAGAACTGGTTGACTAATTTCAATGATTTTTTTTTTTTGTATGTCTCGCGTTTTGGAAGATAAACTGAATTTAGTTTACTTAATAACACATGAAGGCGGTTCTGAGGCGGTATAAATTTTGCAGTAACAAGTAGTTTTATAATATATTAAAGAAATAATAATAAATGGTTCACTGGATGCATAAACGTATCAAAAAGCCGGCGTCGCGTCGTGGCGAGACTAGTTTTTAACGAATGCCGTGAAAGCGTTAATTACTTTTACAGTAATTAATATGATTTAAAGATCTTTGCAAAAATTAAAGAACTCATCGCGTTCTAGTTTTTGGTCTCATATTTAGTAACAGACAGTAAGTAACCTTAGTTTCATAACGACTGAGGCTTACTTTGATGTATATAGATACTATAAATTGTAATACGACAAAATTACCTCCAATATTCGACTCAAAAGGTACGGTATCTTTTCGGCCCGTTAGTTGGTCTATAACTACTCAACCTAAACCGAAACTAAACTACTAAACTCGAAAATTACTAACCGATTTACTTTCTTTTTTTTAAATTAAAGACTTGTTCTATGATCCCATTTTGTATGCATATTTTTTCTTAAGTTAAGTAAAAAAATCTAATAAGTTATGAGAATAGTAAGTCGATAAAAAATTATCGCTAGCATTTTCTATAACAATAATATTATAAACATGCAGTGAATAATTGCGAAGAATAAAAATTATTTTGTACAAGCGAACTCACGGCTTAAAGCAAGTTAAAGCTAGCGCATACTTTTTTTGTCCTAGATCCAATACATTTTGAAAGCCATGTAATAATATTTTTTGTTATTTGATTTTTAAATTAAAGATATAAAAATATATTATAATAAATTCTACAGTCAAATAGAGTAGCGTAATTATTATTTTCGTCTTTTTCTCTTTCACTCTGCACTTCTATCGATCCTTTCATAATCAGAATCTTTAACGCTAAATTGTTATTCTAAAAATTGGCTACACAGACCTGTAACATGGCGACCTACAAAATCTTATTGTGATCGCCCCACATTATTAAAGCTCACTGCATAGATCTACAATCTGGATTTACTCTACGATCGCTTTTGCAGAGAGCGTCTGTACCTCTTCCGAAAGCAACACATGCTTATCCAGAATTCGTTTGCGTATTAGTGGATCACATTCACACATGATGTGCTTTGGGGCTTCGTCTGTAAATTCGCAGAACCTGCAATTTCTTGTATTATATCTGACACTTATATTTTGATGCTTATCAGTTGAGGCGACATTGTTTTATTAGACTACATTATGTGGAATCCCTGATGACCCTGCTTGACAGGTAAAAAACTAAAGAATTTCATGCAATATCGTTTAATCTATGACAGGGTTGTTTCTCTCACTCTGGTTGAACGAAACAGATATCTCGGAACATTTTTATTCTTCGATCCCTCTGTTACTACGTTGTGTTTTTAAGTAATCCATTCATCATCTATCCATTCAGCCGAAAGACGTCCACTCCTGGACATAGGTCTCTCCCCCCCCCCTCCAAAGATCTCCACGACGACAGGTCTTGCGCCACCTGCATCCAATATAAGTAATATTACGCGTTAAGATAACGAATGTCCTTACATATTCAAATTAAATATTATTGTTAAATAATGGACTAGCTATTCTCCGCGGTTTTATCAGTATATTTCCAGTTTCCATGGAATTTTCGGAATAAAAACTATCCTATGTGACTCCCTGGATCTCAAACTATCTTCATATTATATTTTATCCAAATCGGTCCAGTAGTTTTTAAGTTTATTCGTTACATACAAAATTACATATCTTTACTCTTTAGTATATTTATATTAGTATAGATAATACGGATAAGGGCGGCCGCCCAATAGTGTGAAGACGGAGGTTGGAACCAGACGGAACTCCCTCGAACCAAGGTACAGACCAGGTAAGTCGAAACTGTTCAACCGGATGCAATTATTTGGTAACGATTGTTAAGATCCCAGGATCGGCGCAAGCTGAGCTATCGATCATTCTCATGTTTCGGCCTTCATACCTTCAATTGTTCTAGATACAATTTCATGTTTCTCTGCAGGTATATAATGTATATATATAATATTAAGGCATTAATAATGCAGTTATCAATAGACGGAATAGGTATACTCATTATAACACCACCCCTTCAAGTTGCATCACCCTTTGATGTGACAACACACGTAGTGTTATTTCACTCATCTTTTAACAAAACAATACGAAATGTTTTGTATTAGTTAGTCCTTTATATACATTTTTACTATATAATCTAGATCTACACCTTTTTTTTTTGACGAGGGGAATGCATTTACGCATTACCCTTACCCATTGCATTTGTGAGACCGAAGTCCCCCAATGCAATGGGTAAGGGGGTGCGGAGGGACGTCTCCGCACCTGTGTAGGACTGACCCGGACGTGAAGCGTCCGGAAATACCCACTAAGCCCCCCGGGGCCTTCCGCCGCATTTAGAATGGGGACGATACAGGATGTCTTTCGCAAGCACCGCGTCGTTCCCTGCGGCAGACCCAACAGGGCCACGTCCATACTTAGCCCGTTGATAATCTACTCCTAACTTAAATTGAATAAACATTAGTTTTAACAACTTAATTAACACATTTTAATTAAATATGCAACGACTGGAATGTATTTTAAAAAGCGAAACTTTAATAAAATATACAGATGATGGAATTTTTCAAATCCGACTCGATATTTAGGATAATCTGTCAGACACGAAAGAAGTATAGAATTTTTAAGTTATTTTTTTTTCTATGAATATTGGACGTCATCTCTAGTTACATATATTATGAAATATTAAATATATTTCCACTACATCTTCTCTAAGTCTTAAAATTAAATGTTTCTTTAGATACAATGTTTATCTGTCTGTACGTATGTGTGTTTGTGTGTGTTTGCATATTAATGTCTGACAAGTGTTACGATATGTTCTGTAGTTGCATGGTGGCAGGACATTTTCTAATGTTGCCCGCCTGGGTAACTACCACCCTCAAGTTTGAAAACCTGTCTTCAAATACCAATAGGTGTGTTCCGACAGCATCACTCGAGAACCAGTACCTATAGGCTTTAGTGTGTTTATCATCCTGGATCACATCGTCACTTAACATCAGGTGAAATTGTGGTCAAAGGACTGAGCCTATTCCGTGTAATAAAAAAGCAAAAAAAGTTTGGCTTTGCCCATTCGAAATAATAAAGAAACTCAAAGTCTTATAATTTTTCAAATGAATCGTTCTTTTTATGAATGAAACTCGTCGCAATATACCCACGTATGTGTACAATCCAAACGGTCGTAGACAATCGTGCCGGCGCAGTAGGTTCGGCCATAATCTATGTCCTGGCGAGAGAGACCTTTGTTCCAAGATGCGTAACCACACCGATTCATACAACACAATACGGGCAATGCATCAACCTGATAGCTTGTGGCCTAATCCGCATTTAACTATGGACGTGTGGGGAGTCAAGAGTAATCAATCAGCAAAGTGCCTCCCTCCTCCTTTGTGATTTAGCATATTAAATGATAACACGGAGTTATGCTTAATGTGTAATTTAAAATTGAAATACAATAGATGATTAAAATATCGTATTCATTTGCACTAACAGTAAAAATTACAGTATTAACGACTGATAATCAAAATCAAAATCAAAATTTATTTATTCAATTTAGGCCCTAAGAAGGCGCTTATGAACGTCTAAAACACTACCACCGGTTCGGAAAACAACCCAGTCGAGAAGAGCTAAATTAATAACTAAACTATCAAAGTAATACAATAAGAAAACAAGATGAAACAATAAATTAAATTAATTTGCTAATGGCATTTGATTAACCGACAAAACATGATATCAGACTCTTTTGTTGTCGCGGTACATTACAATGACACTCTTTCATTTTAGAAGTTTCTCTATTTCGTTAGAGTGATGAATAAAGCAAAGAATAGTGTAATAAGGGAACGTTGTTGTCTATCTTTATTTTATTAAATAAATTTTAAATAAACGCATACGGAGCTACACTGTACCTTTTTTTTTTTTTGACGGGGGGAAATGCATTTACGCACTACCCTTACCTATAGTATTAGTGAGACCGAAGTCCCCCAATACAATAGGTAAGGGGGCACGGAGTGACGAGTTCCGTGCCAGTGTGGGACTCACTCGGGCGTGAAGCGCCCGGAAATACCCACTAAAACCCCCCGGGGCCGTCCACTGCATTTGGGATGGGGGCGACACGGGGTGGCTTTCGCAAGCACCGCGTCGCCCCCTGCAGCGAACCCACCGGGCCTCGTCGTGCAATGGCCCAGCGGGGATGGGGGAGTATAAACTTCTCAACCCCACCTCTTCGCCCACCTTCCGTAGGAGGTATGACCTAGTTAGGTCAGTCAGCCGGGGGGCAGGATATACTTCCTGTCCCCCATAAGCTACACTGTACCTAGGATCTGGTGTCTGGACCTATGTAGCGCATATTACAGTGCAGGTCCCACGCAAAGCGCTGACCTCGGAAAGTAACGTATCGTGGGTAGATAAAGCGGTTGAAAAGAGGCAATCTCGCTCGATCGCTAGACAATGGAGGATGGCGTCTTAGGTTTAAGCAATATATTGTAATTAGTTTTATATTAAATCTTTTTAAGGACAAAAGCTGCCTTTTAAAAACCTCCTACTGACAGTCAACTACATAATTCACGATAATACATTGCGAAAAAATATGTACAAAAGCATCAAAACGGCCCACACGATAATAAATTCCCTGTCTGCTTACACAATTCGTCACAAAGAGCTCGTCAATGAGATTGAAGTGTAAATGCAGCCTGTTTTGAAGAGTCTTTTGACAATTAGAGGGAAACGATTCGTGTATACGCGCCCTTTGAGACCGAAAATGACTATCACCATGTGCACAGTAAACATTAGGTACAGTTTACATACATACATATAAATGTTTATTACGGTCCATATAACCCACATCTCTGTGCTTCCACTAACATTATTAAGACTACGATTTGTATAGTTTTTTATATGATAAAAAAAATGTTATATTTATTTTTAAAAAAAGAACCAGATCGAGTTTCTTGCCGGCTCTTCTCGACTGGGTTGTTTTCCGAACCGGTGGTAGTGTTTTAGATGTTCATAAGCGCCTTCTTAAGGCCTAAATTGAATAAATAAATTTCGATTTTGATTTGATTTTGGTTGTTTATTAAATAAGAGGGCTTTTTAGTGTTACTTAAGTTAGTGATAGAGCTTACAGTTGCTTGGAAAAGGGATTTAATACGTGTTACATGAACGATACCTTACTTTATACGTTCAATAGCTCATTAGTCTATTTTGCTTACTTTCATATCAAGATCACTTATGATGTTTTGCTGTGGGGGATTGCAGTCAAAATAGATTCAGTATTTATAATACAAAAACGGGTAGTTCTACCAATTTGCATTGTTACATAGGGATATACTTAAGAACAAGTTTTACAAAAATAATACTTTTTTTTACACGGTATAGGCTCATTGCTTTGAGCACAATCTCACCTGATGTTAAGTGACGATGTGGTCCAGAACGGTAAGCCTAGAGGTACCGATTCTCAAGTGACACTGACGGAACACACCTATTGGTCCTTGGCGACAGGTTTTCAAACTTGAGGGTGATAGCTACCCAGGCGGGCATTGTTAGAGTATACCTACCACCATGCTATGATTTCCTCACGATGTTTCTCTTCACCGAAAGCTCAGGCTGATATTAGAGTTTAATTGGTGGGCTCGAACCCGCGTCAATTGACATGACATCCGACCGCACCATCCACTGTGCCATTATCGCTTCTTAACTTCAACAATACATCATTGACAATTAAATGTATATTCGCAAAAATTTTAAAAAATGGATTTCATAAACGATCGCCATCATTTTAATTTCAAAAATTAACACATTTTCGTGTTTTATTAAGATTAAATCAACACTGTGTTCTGTGTAACTTATTCTGTACTAGGTAACGTTAGTTTAAAAATTATTATGGTGAAAAACCAATTAAATGCATTATATATTTACCCTTTTGTTTTCAACTACATTTTGTGTTTTAACATCCAAATATTATTTTAACTATTTGCCAGATTTGTGCATTATTTATATGAAAATATAGAATAATATCTGAATTTTTTTCACTTTATGTATATATAAATTGAAACATAAGAAAGCTATATTATGTGAAAGTTGATGTATTTTTAGAATGATTTTTTATTGTTAAAATTGTGTTCGACATTTTATAACATAAGCTCACGCCTGTTATGTCCGAAGGGTTAAGCAGAGGTGAAATAGCGAACCCACATTTCGCCGAGCTTAGTTCCGTCCCAGTTGTGACAGGGGGCGAGCCTGTCGCCATATCGGGCACAAACCCTAGACTCCGGGATGACACCCCACCGGGCACTTTAAAATATTTACGTAGTAACGTAGTATAATTTTAAAGAATGATGGAATAATACTCCATAAAAATAGACTGCAATTTTAATTTAGAAATTCAAAAACAAAATCTAACATTATGGATTAATAACATATCATCAGCTAATCCAATACAAGAACACATTACAATAGATGTTCTTAAAACAACGTAAACAATTTTATGTTTAATATTATATCTAAAACAATATTGTGTTCGAACCGATACTCTGTAAACAATTAAGATACTTCACACACTTACTGACAATTTAACAATGAATGCGCTCTACAGCAGTTCAGTCCTAGGGGTCAGCGAAGTGACATCTCAAAATGTGTTTAAGTGTAACACTATTCACTACATTTTTGATACTGGTAAGTAAATACCCACTATTTTCATTTAATCTTGGTCCTGTGGTGACAGTCGCTGCGACGAATAAACCCTTTTGTAGACTTGATGATACCTTCTTCTTTTTATAATTGATTGTAAAATATTCAATATTTAGTAACACAATAACTCACAACTCTTCCCCTTGGACGGTTTAAAAAGCTTTTCTTAAAACATGCATAGATATCCAAATAACTTAATTCACAACTTTAAAAAGATTTACCCATACGTTTAAGAGTTTTAATTTCTTATTTCAAATTATTTACTTCGTAACATATAAAAGATACTCTACAAATTCTTTTTATTTTAGTTGTAATTCTGCGTGAATTCATTCTTTCTGATTCTATTCAGTTTTAGCTATAGGTTATGTGTTTTTTATCTGACTATTCATTTCAAACGCAGTAAAAACTCTTTTTTATTTACCTTTCGATCTAAATCATAAAATACTTTCCAAAACAATATTGATGAAGTTACATTTCAGGTTGAAATAAATACGCAGTCAACAAGTGAACAGAAAAGGTTTACTTACACAAATGCCTTAGCTACTACCAACTTCAACGATATTCATACGAATAGCCTAGACTTAGTATCCGAAGATTCATCCACAGTCAAAACCGAACAATCTCATATCGACAACATAATCTCGCAGTCCGCAGAATTGCATTTCCGAACGCAAACTATTGTACCTGGAATAAGGTCTCCTATTTACACATTCAACAAGTTTAATGAAAACATGAAGACCATCGCATCAACTACTTCAACAATAACAGAACACATGTCCGAAGAACCTTTCATCAAAGTGATACCGATAAGAAATGACTATCAGAGGGGGTGTGTTAGATTTACTCTTTCCCGCTACAAGAGTTAGAACTTTCAAAAGCGTTTTCGATTCGTTCAGACGAATATTATCCTATACTTTTAAGAAATGATTAATCCATACTATTTTATATATGGAATACTGCATATTGTATTAAAGAAATAACGGAGTAAAAATAGAATTCCATAAAACAAAAATTAAACTAGAGAATAATTATTATTTTCTTTAACATAAAACGACACAGGAGTAGTCAAAATTGGAAACAGAAAAAATTGTACTTATTCTATCAATTTCAAGAAGTCCAGAATTTTTTTCTACGAGTTGGCTTATGAGGACATACTAGCGGCATTTATTCCATACAAACGTAGTGCCCTATTTCCTCCCTGGATAATAGCATTATGGTAAATATTTTTATAACAAATAATATATATTCACCACCGCCATGCCCGTACGTTTTGATTTTTTCCATAAATTAGTTATTGTAAAAACTAAGAGCCTTTGAAAATGAAAAAATGCTCGATTTTTACCGTAATTTTCAGACGTTCGTCAAACAAATTCGATGGATAAAATTAAAAATCGGTTCAGTTTTGGAGAAGGAAACATGGTACTACGAAGTGATCTTTTCGTCTATTTTGCATAGGTAAAATCAGCCCGATCTGCAGTTGTCCCTTTCGTGTTTTATAACTCTTTCTTAGGGCGCAACGAGATAGCAATAGATTTCTGAAATACCTACTTTTTCGACCGCATATCCTCTTAAGAGTTTAACGTATCATTATTTTTATCATAATGCGTGTAATTCAAATATAATCTACTTAATGTTATGTGTGTTATTGCAATAAATATATTTAGAAACGACTTTGTAATAATATTTATGAACACATAAAACCTTAGTACATAGTTGAATTTTTTTTTTTTTTTTTTAAATACAGATCTCTTAAAAGTTTGAGAAAAATAGCTGGAGTGAAGCTGATTGAAAAATTAAGGTATGCGTAGTTGATTCGGGCATGTGGAGAGGATGGATGACGGAAAATTGACGAAACGAATTTATAAGTCGAGGATGACAGGGCACGTCGGTAAGGGTCAATCTAGGCGAACGTATTTTTTGAGGTGTGTCATATCAACGATTGAGGGGAGGGGTGGACTTCCCCTCTATCTCCAACGGGCTAACTGAGTGAACGTGGCCCTGTTGGGCCTTTTTTTTTTTTTTGACGGGGGGAAATGCATTTACGCACTACCCATATCTATTGTACTTAGGGGATCAAAGTCCCCCAGTACACTAGATAAGGGGCACGGAGTGACGAGCTCCGTGCAGTGTGGGACTCACCCGGGCGAGAGTCGCCCAGAAATACCCACTAAAACCCCCCGGGGCCGTCCGCTGCATTTGGGATGGGGGCGACACGGCCCTGTTGGGCCTGCCGCAGGGGACGACGCGGTGCTTGTGACACCGATCCTGTATCGTCCCCTGAATATGGCGGGTGGCCCCGAGGGGTTTCGTGGGTATTCCCGGTGCTTCTCACCGGGCGAGTCCCACACTGGTGTTTGAGACGTCCCTCAACACCCCCCTACCAACTTCGTTGACTCTCGTCTTTCCAGTGTACTTGGTAGGGGTAGTGCGTAAATGCATTCCCCTCGTCATAAAAAAAGGCGAACGTATTTTGACCAAATCGAGCAAGTTTTAAATAAAGGCCAGGTGAAAAGTACCCATAACTGGTGAGCACGTATGAAAACGCTCATTAATGTAGAGGAAGCGAAAGAAGTGTGTCAAGATTGTAACAAGTGGAAGGACGTAATCTCTGCCTACCTGCACGGGAAAAAGGCGTGATGCTATATATGTATGAAAACTAGTGACACAATTTAAAAGTCTTATTACATCACTGTACAATCAACACAGGAACGAACCCGAAAAAGGGTGGATGTTACATATACTAACGTTTTCGTTTTAACGCACGAATTTTAAAGAAACGATCGAGAATTATTTTTTTTTTAAATCATTTATTCATGCTCATTTAAGTCGATAGTTTACACAAAAACCACTCGACACAACAGTCCACACTTGACACAGACGTGATTCACGCTGATTGTTCTAATTACACTCGACGTGAAAACGCGACGCTTAAACGCTTGTGTTCCGGTCGAGTACTGCTCAAGTGGTGGAGTGTTAGCGCAGATTGTCACCAATTATTTTTTTGAATTAACGCCAAATACTCAATATACTCTATATGCTCAAGTTCAAAAATCAACCATAAGATATAATAGTTTAATTAATCAATTATTGTTTTGTTTTAACTGATATCATTTTAAACTTACTATCCCATTCAGACAAGTGTGGCAATGCCACGCGGATGTATACGAAATGCTCCCACCAACTTACCAAAGTATCATAATAATTACCTATATGAATAGTTTCGAAGAAGAAGTATAGAGAACAAACACGTACATTGATTTTATTTGTATTGATTAAAAAATTAGTTTCTTTGAATGTAAAAAAAAAAACTTTGTAATGTTTATTGCGGAGCTATTTTTAAAGTAGTAGCCTTTTTAAAGTGGGTATGGCTAAGTGGTAATATGTTCTGATACCTCTGATACCACGGACGCAGGTTCGAATCCACATATCTTCTTCCACAAAAAGCCTGAACTTTCGGTTAAAAATAACATCGTAATGAAACAATTTTCTAATGCTAATCTAACCCTTCAACTCTTAAGTTAGAATATCTATCGCCAAGGTAGATACCTATAGGTTATTTATGTCATCACCTTTAGTTTTAGCATGTGTACCATCTCGTCTCGCGTCAACACTTAACAACAGGCGAGATTGTAAATTAAATCGTTATACGCTAGAAAATACCACTAAAAGTTATTTAGAAAACCAAAAAACAAAAAAATGAATACTCTCTAAGCTAAAGATACAAAGAACTGTAATAAGATTTGCAACTAAAAAAAAATGAAGTCTCAGCATTCATTGGAGACATTGGCGGGAGCGATGTAATTTCTTCCTCTCTTATATTTTTTTATTAAAATAAAGTTAAACCCGCCGAGTCAGAAGGGGAGGTGATAATTTTATATTCACGAGATATCTAAGGACTGCTGACTGATGTAGTACCTACTTCGGTTTCAATATTTTCAGTACTGCGGATGATATAGACTATATTTAAGGGGCACAATGGTTGATTTATGTATCAGAAGGTATTAAATAAATCTATACATTAATTCAAGAAGATTTATGATTTATTTACGTTTAAGAATTGATAACTTCACTAATAGGTTTTATAATTTAAAACAACAAAATATAGTAGTTTTAACCCGATGGTAAAAATTCGACCATGATCGTAACTGAAAGAAGGAAAAATATTGTTTCCAATTTTTTTTAACGATAGCACTTTAGCTTTAGCTCGTCAGTAGAAAAAAAATTTAACATACAAAATCGTCTTTTTTGTTGAAGAGAGATCTTCCTACAAAAAAAACGCTGGCTCCTTTAAATGGCATCAGAATCTTGTCCGGTGGAGCCGACGTAGAAACAGTTTCCACCTTTTGGCAAACGTAGTGTTAAATGTCTATCTGCTAAATGCAGTGATGACATTCGAAGAATAGCTGGGAGAGTCGAGTGCAGTGGCGCGAATTGGAAGAGGTTTATGTCCAGCAGTGGGCTATCAAGGGCTGAAGAAGAAGAAACAGTTCGACTGACTAATGTTCCTCTGATCTACACCCACTTTGCATTGTTGTCTGCATGCTTTCGCATTCTGCCAGACAACCTTAGCAAATAGCTACGTTAAGTCCCACTCAAAGGGTTATGGTCTTGTCTTTTTTTTACACGACATAGGCTCAGTGCTTTGACTACAATCTGGTATTTGGCTATAGTTTTCAAACTTAAGAGTGGTAACTACCCAGGCGGGCATCGTTAGAAAAGGCCGACCACGATGTTTTCGTTCACCGAAAGCTCAGACCGATTTTAGAGTTGGATAGGTGGGATTGAACCCGCGTCGATTGACATGGAATCCGGCCACACTACCCATACCGCCATCATTCAAAACAATAACAAAACAAAAGTCCTTTTCGACTTTCCTAAAATTTTATCATTGTATTGTATCATGGTATTTTACAATTTGGAATCCTATTGCTTCGCGTAATTTTTTAGCTTGTATTGTTTTTAGCTTCTTAATGCATTCCATAATCATTATTACTTAAACTTAAACCACGGTATGGTCAATGAATAATTTTAAAATATCTATAGAATATTCACCCTAAAGATTACAACGGTCAGAAGTTTTGCTGAGGGGTTAACGTGAAAATGTAATTTAAACCTCGCAATAGAAATCCGAAAGTTCGATTCAATTATCACTAATAGGATAAAACCGGCCGATGGCGCGGAAACCGACTCAAAACTTGTAACGAATTAAAGAGTTTCACTGAATCCTACAATTGTTTAATATCAGATTGCTTCATCAAACCATTAGGTTATGAAGTCGGATAATTATTCGCTGGAATTTGTGTATTTCAATTAACATTTCTGTACGTTTATAAAATTACATCGTTCTCCTGCCTCGACGTGTTTTTATTTAGAACTTAACTATTGTTAAATTAATTTTCATTTATATTTTATTAATATGTTGGATATTTATTCCTACTAAAAGAACGTTGTCCACCAAATGTTAAACACAAGCATTTCGTTTTTTATCCGGTAAAAATAGTAGAACGTCGTTTGTTTCTTAGAGTATAGAAAATCATTAACAATTTTTTATTACGGTACCATGAAATTTATATGCAATTCAAAATTACGATTACCTTTAAACTATCCCAAAAGAGTTACTGCGGTTTTACTAGAGATGACTTATCAAAAATAGGATCATTAGAACATCTGGTTTTACCAGCAATACTCTGCAGACCTGCAGAAAATTCCAACAGGCTCCTTTGTAATGGAAGTTTGTGTGGCGTTAGTACTCTCTCAGTTTAAGACAAGATCTCTTTGCTAAATAATCAATAGAATGGTGCATAGTGTTAGCTGTTCGGAGGTTGTTATGATCTTTTGCCCGTAAATGAAGTGGCAGAGCAAGATAAGGAACGGAAAATAATGCGCTTCCCTATAGAGTCAAGCGGTGAGCAGTGATAGCCATTGCCTAAGATCACCAGGCCAAACCATATAACAGAACGGTTTTAACGGGTAATACAAGTTTTATTTAGATATCTTCCATAATAATAAAGCATTACAATGCTATATTTATTAAGACACTTTTATTGTTCACGTGGAAATTCTTTTAATTTTTTTACTGACGTTCTGGCATTTACAAACAATTAAAATATTCCTACCTGCTACGAAATAATTTGCAAAAAAAATCAAAACCAGTATGATGTGAAGCGACGTCGGTAAACTATTTAAAAATTCATTAAAATACCAAAAGTTAATTTGCGAAATGAACGAACGAAACAGTTTACTGTGTGACGTTAAACGTAAAAACCGTTTACAAAGATCCAGTACATTAAAAGGCGGCATGAATAACATTTATTTTTACATGATATTCAAATTCCGTCGTCGTCGTCCTCATCGGACGCGTGCAACCGTTAAATGAATGAACTTTTATAACTTAGGTCCCAGCAACTTCGGCTTTAATACCGACTTTGAGGTCCCGCGGCCGTGATGTACAGCGCCCTTACTTTTAATGACTTTCTGCTAATATCCAACGGTAGGTACGCTTTTCGGTCGGAAAAAAGTTTCGCCCGAACCGTGAATATTGAGGTTCCGATATTTAAAGACTTTTATTTCAACTTTCTTTCGAGTTGTTTCGAATCTAATAAAAAGTAATTACCTATCCATCTACATACTGTGAAAAGAGGACCGATAAATATGAATGAAATTGTTAACTTATGAGTCTTAAATGAAATCATGTACTAATATTAACAAGGCTTAAGAACAAGATTGAACGTAAAGATTGTATTAAATGTCCCAGGTCCCTTTTTCAATACCCAACAAGCACAAAAAAGGTTAAGGAATACATGTGAAAGTATCCTCATTACAATTTCCTTCTTAACATAACTTTTTTACCTGAGTTACTCAATAAAACTTTTACCTCTTCATTACAATAATAAAAACCTATCACTGTAAATACCTAAATAATTAAACTACAAACATATACATTTAAGACGATAATACAATAGGAAAACAATAAGAAAACAATAAAAAAGCTGGCGTAAACGCCAGGTCAGTGCTCAAGGGGTTAACAAGTATAAATAAAACTAATTTAAAAAATTGCGAAATCTATTAGAAAGAGAAAAATATATATCTAGAAGTATTTAGAATCCAAACTAACCTTAGACTTATACTCGAATATCTACATTTCTATGCGGCCTTAACGAAATTACCGAAGCAAACTAAAAATATATCAATTAATCAAAAATTTAAGAACTTTGTTACTTTCGTCGGTAGAGCTTACTCTAGCTCTCTCCATACTTCTCCTTCCTCTAGTCGTTTTTATCTAACACGACTTCTATTTTTCTTTAACTTCTTGTATTTATTTCCTTCTCGATCGCCTCTTTCCCTCATTACTTCTACTTACCCTTCTACTATATCACCTATTTTTATAAGATCGTCGCGTCATAACACGCAGGTACATATGTAGGTCCTGTAAGGTACCTTTTTTTTAATAAATAAAAAATGTAGGTATTAGTTAAGATTAAAATTTTGCGGGAGTTTTTACACTCAGGTAACGGCCAAGCCGAGGTTTTACCATTTTGGTGCCCTTGTGCTAGTTACCATTTGCGGAGAGTGCCTTCTTTACTTGCACCCAAAGTTACGGTTAAGATGTAAAGGCCCTTCCGGCCTTAGCTAGGGTAGAAAAACAAAATTTCTTCTCCTGTTTTCTATAGATTATAAAAGAGTTATTTTCTTCTTTCTTCTTTTGTTCTTTCTTCAACTCTTGCTAATATCTAATTTCTTGAACTCTCTCTTCAACTAACTCTTCAACTATTCTTCTCCAACGTCATATTTTGAATGCTTCTAATATTTTTCTATACCTCTGAGTCATTATCCGCGTTTCGCACCCATCTGTACGTCTGTAGTTCTGTAGTTACACTAAAATTATGTATATACAGTAAAATTATTCGGTACATTGTAATGTAAATAGTTTACAGACGCCGGGCGCCCGTTATGCAAATACTGAGACAAGTTGTCACCCGATCCCGAATCATCGACAACAGCTGCTGTCCAATACAATAGTGTTCGTCGAAAATTGCTCGGTATTGAAGGCTTTTATTAAATGTATCGTTCAATCGACTCGGGTCCGTGCATATAATAAAAGTTACATATATAATGGCTTTGTTTATAGTTTGCATGTTTTACCTAATAACATAAGCAGAAATACATAATATGAAAATCTTGATAAATGTCCTATGTATATTTATGCTAATAAATAAAATTGAAGTGTATGTTTGTTTTAGCATATGCGATACCTAAAACACAATTATCAAAATTTTTGACTGTCTATTTGTTCCAACTACTCTCCGGAACGGCTGGACCAATTTTGACAGGACTTTTTTTGTCAGATAGCTGAAGTTACTTTGAGTGATTTAAGGTACTTTAATTTTTTGAAAATAATTAGGGTTTCCCAAAAAAAAAATTAAACATTAAATTGTGAATATAATGCGATTCAATGTAGTTCTGTCAGGTGTTTTCTATGAGGTGTAAAATGTCGTGTGCATCTTTAAATATAACATCATGCAATGAAGATATAAAATCTGTTTTTTATCGAATACTGATCATAAAGTTTTTCGAAAAAAAAAACTAATTATTGCAATGATTAAACCAAAAGTAAACATTAGCCTCATTACTTTTATAAATAAGCATACATCATATAGATTTTTTTATTAAAACATACGTTCTGCCGAATATCTACACCTCATATTTCAAAATTAAAATAAATCTTACTACGGCGACCACAAGTGGGGCCCCACTCGTCTATTTGTTGTCATTTGCATACCAACCGTCGTGCAGCTCCCAACGAATACGAGCTGGCACAGACAAAGAGATTTTCATATTTAATTTTCTGTTTAGTATAATTGCCTACATATTTCCTTTTATATCCAGCGTTTTACGGTTTAATTTACATGTGAAGATGCTCATACTTTATACCACGTTGAGACAGAATTAACTTTTAATACTAAAAACCAATTACAAGGTTGTTTGTATGACAAATTTGAAAAATGTAACGTTTACTCCAATCGTTTGAGTAATGTCTGCAGAAACAATGATTGTTTTTGAAATATTTACAAACAGTTTATAACGTGCGATCAGTACATAGTATTAATGCCATTTAATGCAGTCATACAAATCATGTCAAAGATATTAAAGGTAATGCTGATTAGTGCATACGCTGTAATTTTTTGTAAAATTTATAAAAAATTCGATATCAAACAATATTTTCGATGATATCGAATTAGATTATTTATATCGAAAACCGGGAGCATTGAAAGCAATAAACAGAAATATCAAAAAGTTCCGCAACAATTTCACTGCAATCAGATTGAACTATACTGATCCCATAAGATTTCCTACAGATTTGAAGTTTGTATTAAGATGGACGGAGGCATACTCTCATTACGATGATTCGAAATTTAAAGACGGCCAATATGTATTCATAAATTATAAATGCAAGTACATAAACTGTTACATGACGAATGAAAAGGGTTTGCTAAATGATCCAAGAAATTTCGATGCTATACTATTTGACGTCGAAAACAATTGGGACAGTCACCCAATATTCAGAACTCCGAGACAAAAATTTATATTTATGGCGTCAGAATCGGCTACTAACTTTCCCGTTTGCCATCCTTATTACGACTTTTATTATAACTGGACCGAGTTACAGATTAAATTCAGACATCAAGCGGCCATTTGTGTATATTTATAATAAAAAGAATGATCTTGTTGGTCCTAAAGTTAATATGAGTTGGATCGAGCCAATGCAGCCAACACCTGAAGCGATTAAGAAAATATTACTAACCAAAAAGAAAGCCGTCGCATGGTTCGTATCGAGCTGTCGAACTCAGAGCCGTAGAGAACTTGTAGCGAACAATTTAACAAGAGCTTTGAGGAAATATAAATTAAAAATTGACATATACGGTTGGTGCGGTAAACTAACATGTCCAAGGGATCGTATGGAAGATTGTTTAGGATTAATCGAAGACAACTATTATTTTTATCTCTCATTTGAAAACTCCTTAAGTGAAGATTACGTAACGGAGAAACTTATGCATGCTTTATTGCATTACACAGTTCCAATAGTTTATGGTGGAGCTGATTACTCGAGGTATTTGTATATAATATGACTCATTCAGAAAAACAATTGCGACATAAATGATTTGAGATTTTAGGTTAGGTTAGGTTTTAGACTTTAAAAAACATATGTATTTGAGACAAAAATTTTCAGCATATAATTTTCAAATACAGATATAACCTGATTTAACTCTCTAAAAAATTTGGAAATCTATTGTTTCACCAAGGCGAGATAAAATCACACGTTCAAGGAAAATAAATGATGCATGTGATATTTAGTACACCCTTCCTCTCCTGATCATTCGTGGTTTTTTTACCGGACCTCTACCTCCCTTCGAGTCTTATCTGATTAATGGACAATTCCTATTTAGGCTTGGTTGGTAAATTTTGCCCAAAAATATTCTAACATTTAAGTGAATTGAAATTAATTTAAATAACGTCATATTTCAGATTTTTCTTCCGCCCGGATCGTACATCGATGCCGGTAAACAAGCCGCTGATACGATCGCTTCACTCATGCATGACGCCATGAATAACCATGAAGTGTATCAAAACTATTTTAGGTAAGACAATCACTGAAAAATTCCTAAAGTTTTTTTCAAAGTAACACTTATAAAAATTATCGATTTTTCGATAATAAAAGTCACGTTAACGTTAAACTTAAAATTACTTGTAATTTATACTGATAATAAATCTGTTAAATAATCTTTACATTGAAGATATTTCAGAAAAAAACCACTATACGGGGCTTAAGAATCGACTACACAACATATTTAGATAGTATTTCAAATTATTTGTCTGTCTGTCTGTAGTGTTGTTATTAATATCTTCATCAATCACGCAAAAACTACTGAACCAAATTCGACGAAAGTTGGTTATTACACATCCAGGGGAGAACATAGGCTGCAAATTGTCTGAATTCCAATAGGTTAAAGCCGCAGGCCCAGCTAATAATATTAATAAAATAAGAAATAACATTACATATTAGAATATGCTGCGGAGATACTAAGAAAAACTCACTTGATACGTGAGTATCAAGAACTTATATCGACGTTAACGTCTAATTAAAAACTGAATTATAGTGATTTCACAAAGCTACAAATTATGGACACTTATTTTACCGAGCTTTGTTATTAAAAATATATAATTAACAAAATTTTAGGCTAAGAGCGAGACTGGCCTAAATATAAAAACAAAAATTTACAGTATCAAAATTTGAAATCCCTGTTTCAGATATCCGTAAATATAATTATTGATTGTTTTGTGTATATTTAAAATAAATTAATTAAATGAACGTTGAGAAAATTAACGGTTAGGTCACTCTCGTTCTCTTAAACTAGAGTCTATCCAGCTCTAAAATAATCCTGAGCTTTCGGTGAAGAAAATCATCGTGAGGAAACCATAGCATGGTGGTAGGACATAATTACCGCTTGTATAGCTACCACTCTCATGTTTGAAAACCTACCGTTAAACATCAATAGCTGTGTTTCGACTTTGAGAGCCAGTACCTTTAGGCTAAGCACACTCGCCATCCTGCATCACATCGTCACTTAAGATGATATGCGATCGGCATCAAATTTGAAGAATAAATATTTTAGAAATCTATTGCTATCGCGTTGCGCCCCAAAGAAACATTTGTAAATCGTGAAAGAGACAACTGCAGCTCGGGTTGATTATATCAAACACTATAATATAATTATACCTATACAAAATATACGAAATTATCACTTCGTTATTCCCCTCTTTCCTCCTTCAAAACTTGGCCGATTTTAATTTTTCTTTCAATTATAAAAAAAGAAAGAATTTCGCTATGTCTGTACGTTATTAGTCTACGTACTAGTATTACGGTGATGGATATATATTATATGGTATAAAAATATTTACTATAATGCTAGGTAGGAAACAGGGGAATACATTTTGTATGGAATACACGCCGCCGCTTATCCTCTTAACGTCAGGTGAGATTAGTTAGGGTCAAAGCCTTCGGCTGATAACGTTATAAAAACATTAATATATAGATAATTAATAAAATAATAATATAGCACGTTTGTGTAATAAAATAGCATAAAATAAAGCATTTTAATTCTTAGATGGCACAATCACTACGTGTATAAAGATGTACCTCCTGAACCAGACGTGTGTACGCTCTGCAGAATACTCAATGATCCAGATCAAAAGTATACAGTTACGAGAGATTTCAGAAAATGGTGGAACCCGAACTATTTAAAATTGTGCGAAAACGAACTCACACATCATTAATATACACAATTCCTGCTCCATAGAATTAAAACGTAAGATATGTTTAAAATATAAATAATGTCCCACTTAGTTAAAAGCTCGTGAAAACCAAAATACGAATAAAACTTGGAACTTAGAACGTTAAATGAAAAATCAATGCCATATTTCTATTCGTAAAAAAATAGTAAACGCATTAAATGAGTCTTCTACTTAAGACAATAAAGTCCACATTTCAAGAGAAGTGAGATGTAAAATTCTACACCCAAAAGTCATCTTCCTTCTCTTTAGGAAATGGAAGCCATTTAGTGCCGAAAAAAAAAATGCAATAAAACCATAGATTAAACATATTGTTCTAAAAAAAAACCGAATGTATTTAACTCTTTTAACATTGTTCGTAGCGACCAAACAGGGTGGCCACATTGATAATGCTTATTTTTCCTAAAGTAAACATAACTGTTTTTGTTACAAGTAGATTCATATATTCCATTATATAAAATTGAATTATATAACAGATAACGTCTATCTGTTTGTCCATTAGTTGGTTTATAATTATAGAACTAATGAACAGATTTACATGATTCTCTGTTAAACCCGTATTTAAATTATCTGGTCAGGTTTGAGCGTATATTTGTTACGTTAAATAATATTTATAACTGTATATATATAAGACAAATAAACAAAATAAAAACCTCATACAAAAACTTCAATCGTGTTATTTTTATATCCTAATCCTTACATTAAGTATATAAAAGCAACGTTTGTCTATCTCTCAGTACGTTAGTGGAATCATAGGCACATAGCTAGTAATATAACATAAATATTAAAATCTGTGTTTCATAATTAACCGCCTTTATTTTCTATATTACACCTACCATTATTTAAAAAATGTAATTAAAATTTATCTATGATATTCCACTGCGATTACGTAAAGCAAGCAGAAAGATAATCCACAAATCTCTAAGTACACCAGATTCTAATATACAAAGTTATTTAATTACAAGACTCACTGGCACAAGTTGTAACCATTTAATAAAATTCCTATCTACTTTTTGACATTTACAACGAAAGGTTGACTACTTAGTAAACCACGAAAGTATTCTAATTTAGTATATAAAACCTCACAGTTCACATAATACGTTTAAAATGTCGAGGCGAGCAATCCTCTTAGTTCATCCAAAAGTCCCTCATTATTCAAAACCTCAAATTTTCGAGATAATTCTAATTACATAGTATTTCATCGTCGTAGCTGCGGATTTTTTTTTTTTTCTTGGAAATATAATTAAAATTTCCGCTGACTCTGTCGCGCAAAGATTAAAGCTATATTATATTACATTTTGATGATTCGAAAAGGTGGAAATGTCCATTCCAAAATTTATAGACTGAGGGACCGACGAAACCGAACATTAAGTTGGCTTCGTAGAAGTCTTTAGAATTTTTGTCTGATTTTATTTCAATGATCAGAAATTATCCAGGCGACTAATTTGGGTATAGGATAATTGATAAATAAAAATTTCGTGTTTGTAGTTGTAAACTTAAATTTCATAAAGAATTTAAACAATTATTAATAAAAAAAAAAAGAAAATAACAAACTAAATGTTTTATAGTATTTAGTAATTATTAGTTTCTGACTGTAGTAATACAGAAATAATAATTATACCGTTTTTTATTAATATATCTAAGTTAAAAATAAATATAACTCATGTTACTTTCTGATAATGTAGCTTCTTATAGACGATAGAGTTAACAAAGTCGTTTTTAGATTTAGTCGTTTATAGATAACCAGCAAAAAACAACTACAGTCTAAACATAGCATTTATCTAGATCGTAAACTTGCTTCCTGTCTGCCTCGGTGGCGCAGTTGTATTACGGTACGACTGTCATTCTGAGGTCTCGGGCTCGATTCTCGGGTCGGGTCAACTGATATTGGATTTTCTACTCAATATCATTCCGGAGTCTGGAATTTGTGCCCGATATGGCGACAAGCTCGCCCTCTGTCACATCTGGGACGGAACTAAGCTCGGCGAAATGTTAGTGGTGTAGTTCGCTGTTTCACCTCTGCCTAACCCTTCGGGGATAAAAGGCGTGAGCTTATGTTTTGTTATGTTATAACCTTGTAGATATTATGTATTTTACTGTGCAAATATGTATGATTCAATTAATATTAGAGGTAGCCGCTTCTGCGGCGTAGGCTTGTCCTAAACCTTCCCATACATATCTTACTCGCGTCTCGCATCCGTAGGGTTCCACATTTCTGATAAAAGATATCTCTTCACCCTTTTATTTGTTTATTTTTTTTTTTTTTCTGTCCTTTGGTATTCATTCTGTTAGATGTTTTGTTCATCTGTTATTGTTAATCATACAGATGTGTCCTTTTTTTTATAGGTGGGAAATGCATTTACGCACTACCCTTACCCATTGCATTAGTGAGACCGAAATCCCCCAATGCAATGGGTAAGGGGGGACGACTCCGTGCCATTGTGGGACTCACCGGGACGTGAAGCGTCCGGAAAATACAGATGTGTCCTGCCCATTTCTAGTTGAGTAGTCTTATTGAAAAGAATATAACGTACGTACGTAAAGAAAACTTTAAGTCGATTATTTTTTTTTGTTTTTTTTTCCTGTTGATAACCTTATCTGATAGTTTTAGACCAAAAATGCTTCTTTCCATTTTACGTTGGCATATGGCAATTTTTTCTTCGTCTTCTTTTCTTAGTAACCACGTCTGGCAACCGTATGCCGGGCATATCAATATCACTGTTTTATAGAAATTTTTCTTTATATTTATATCAATGCTGTTACTTTTCATTACTTCTCTCAGTCCCCAATATTTTTAGCAACTTTACTGAGTTGCTGTATATAAATATAAAACAAAATATATTTTTTAATTTAATGAAAATAGATAATAATTACAAAGTGTAGTTTCTACAATTTACCAACAACAAAAAAAAAGTCAACAACATTACTTAAACTACATCCAAAACCGTACATTTCACTAGAAATATTAAAATATTATAAAATATAACAAGAAAACTAACGAAATATAAATTAACTTTACAAACTTCATCAAACTGGTGAAGTTAATTCCAAGTTTCGCATTTGCGGGGTGTGTTTAAAATTTAAATAAACGAGTGTAGTGACGTCATACTACGTCATTAGTCGTAGGAGTAAGTTGAGAACGTCTCTACAATAACTCTCCGCAGAGTTTCACCCTATTTAACCGGAAAGCCGCACCGCAGGGAAGACATCTATGTGACAATGTTTAATTTTTCCGTATGGTATAATAATGTCAGCTACATAAACCATTGCTCCTTTATTATGACTTCTGTCAAATACACGCAGACATTAAGTTCATTGACGTTAGTAGTGAGCAAAAAATAAAACAGAATTAAAACGTAGTAATTGGTTTGCTTTTTAATTCACAATACATTGATTAGACAGTTATTAGTTAAGTCAGTTCATTTTCTCAGACACGTCGCACTTGTCAACTCTGAAAGGGTATGTAGATTTTAATTTTTAATAAATTGAATTAGCATTAACTAAGAAAACTCACGTTTTAAATAAAGTAACAATATCAACCTATCATAAATATATTTGATTTAATTTGAGACAATTACTATAATTGTTAGGAGCCAGATATATGTGATTTTTATTTGAACGAAGCTCAACAAGGCCTAAGTGATAAGGTTGCATGGAAGAAAGCAAACTGTGATACAAAAAGAATGTCAAAAACAAACTAAGAATTTAGTCACGTCTGGAACGTTTTATGTCGTACCAACATAAATCCATAGAGTAATAAAACTAAGAGCGATAGTTTCATAAAAATACTAGCTTAAAATTGAACCGAAAAATGTATATGTATGTGTGTTTACACACAAGCGACACAGAATTACGTAATCACACCCCCACGTAACGAAAGACGTACGTGGCCTTTTAATGCCAACTTGAAATGACTTCACTCCGTATCCGAATACTGCCATTATACGATCTGAGCGTTTTAATTCTACGCCTGATTCCATTACGAACACCCAGAAGTACCAGAACTTGTAAAAGTATTAATAAATCCCTCTATTTCAATATTATTTTTTTAAAAGAGATTTTATCCTTACAGTCACATAATTCTGACATTTTACAAATATTGAAATATTTGGATTAAAAAAGCTACTTTTTCGCTCTGGACGTTCGTTTTGCACATACCTTTAAATGAGGCACGGCTCTTCCAATCATAACTTAAACATACTTTCCGTTGAAACTCTCTCTAAGATAAACTCTTTACTTGAACAAACTTTGCAGCTTCGAAACATTTTCTGCGCCATGTTTATCATAAGTAGATTCATGCATTTGTTTATGATATTCAAGACTTTAGAATAGTAGTAGTACGGCACGGTAATAAACTATGATATAATTTTATATTTTATGTATTGTTAATAAAAATAACAATAATTTATTTCCCAGAAATATTTTTACAAAAACATAAGGTTAGGTCATGTCACCTGGACTAGGGTTTTTAGCCTGTGTCTCAGGTGTCAGTGTGTTCCCAATATACGGAATTCCTTACTCTAAAATATTATTCTTATAAATACAGAAATGCTTAATTTAGTGCACTTTTCTTGTGTGTGTGTTCGTTTGTATGAATGAATATGTGTCTATGTATTTGTTGGCTCACATAAGATATTGGTAATTTGACTTGTATCTACTTTATTGCTTTTAGTAGATTCTCTATCCTATTATAATCATATACAAACAATTTTTTTTGTAATTCATTTTTTAATCTATAATTATTCAAATTTAAAATAATTTTTATATTATTATTATTTTCCGATTTGCACAAAAAAACACTTTTTGTAAGAATTTATAAATTTGAATTTCAACGTAGGAATTCGTTAAACGGAAAAAGACAGACCTGATAAGTGGAAATCTTAATTACGAATATTAAAAGCCACTCTGATCTTTTAACCAGGTCCAATATGTTATGTTTTGATTCACTTTTTGAACTGCAATATTTCTTATTTCAATACTTAATCGTATTTGGAATATGTTTTAAGTTCTCTACTTTCAATTCAATAACTAGTATACAGGTTGAATGTCTTTTGGTTTTCGATTTAATTAAATTATTCTTCGAAACCTCTTACCCTTTTGATATGAATTCTATATATTTCATAGTATCACTATTTTCGTGCGTAATATTACTTAGATTTCCTCGTATTGTATATTATGTCGGGTCAAGTGGTGTTGGGTTTTTCTACTCAGTATCATCCCGGAGTTTGGAATTTGTGCCCGATATGGCGACAGGCTCGCCCCCTGTCACATCTGGGACGGAACTAAGCTCGGCGAAATGTGGGTGGTGTTCTTCGCTACATCACCTCTGCCTAACCCTTCGGGTATAACAGGCGTGAGCTTATGTTTTGTTATGTATATTATTTTATAATATTGCAATATTATTGTAAAATACTTTTAATTTTTAAGATTTTTAAATATCACAATTAAAATTGGTATATCCTATAACTTCTTTGTACACCTTGATAAAGTACTAGTTACTAGTTGCGAAGTTCCGGCAAAATTAACTACTATTTAGTTAGCGAAATCTCCGTCGAATGAACTCTGGTACAACTTGTTTATTAGTTTCTTTGCCATTACTTATTTTCATGTTCCTACACCACTTATTCTGACTTTGAAAGAAGTATATTCATTAACACACTGCGTTGTTTCACAAGTTACAAGTCATAAAACTTGGTGTTTATTTCATTTTGGAAATATCTAATTATTTTGCATTATTTACGCCGTATATTTAACAACACTGCTGCGATGATAGCGCAGATTGAAGCGATGATTGCGCAGTGGATAGTGCGGCCGGATTCCGCGTCAATGGACGCGGTTTCAAACCCACTTATCCAATTCTAAAATCAGCCTGAGCTTTCGGTGAAGGAAAACACCGTGATGAAACCGTAACATGGTGGTAGGGCATTTTTTAAACCCTCAAGTTCGAAAACCTATGGCCAAATACCAATAGGTGTGCTCCGGCAACATCACTTGAGAACCAGTACTTCTGGGCTTAGTGTGTTTACCATTTTGCACCTAATCATCACTTAACATCAGGTGAGATTATGGTCAAAGCACTGAGCCTATACCGTATAAAAAAAACATTATTTTAAGCATTAACGTACAGCTAGTTATGCTAGTTATGTACACAAAATGCACAATTAATTATACAATGATATAAGCATAGAATATTCTAATTATAATTGCAAACTAACCCCTTGAGCACTTACCTGGCGTTTACGCCAGCTTTCCATTGTTTTCCTAATGTCTTTCTATTGCCTTATTTTTATGAGTACTCGACACAAAAAAATTAACCATCCACAAAATGTGTCTTATATGCGGTTAATACATGTACGGACCGGACCACGGAGATAGTATGCCGAGCGGCCGAAGTAGGGATGAGTAATGAGATTTTTCAAAAAGATTGATTTTTTTAATCGGTCCCAAAAAACATCGATGTCCAAGAGAACAATATGTTTTCTATTTGTTTTATTTGATTTTTTATTCTTAAATAGTATTCTTTCAGTGGTCGAAATTAGACTATATTCATCATTTATTACAAAAACTGTTTCCAATTTTTTTTTCATTAACGGTACTAAAGGTCATCAATAGCAACTAAACAAAAAAGAGGAATGGCTAACCTATTAAGGAATAATGACACTGAACTGTTTTATTTTTACCTGTTTACAGATACTCATCATATTATAGAAAACAAAATGGACACACTAAAATTGATACTTTATAAGTTTGAAAGATCTATCTTTTAGGCCTCAATGTTTTGTTAATCGATTCATCAAACTTATATTCGAAACGATTCAAATCGATCTTTTTCCGGAAAGGATTCCCATCCCTACTTAGGGGACGGATAACATTTGCCGCCCGCCGTACTATGTCCGCGGTCCGGTCCGTACGTGTGTTGACACCATTATAACGATAAATATTATTAATGTATCGAGTACCCATAAAAGTAAAACAATAGGAAAACAATGGAAAGCTGGCGTAAACGCCAGGTAAGTGCTCAAGGAGTTAAATATAAATTTATTCCTTTCCAATGATTTACAATACACGTTTGTTATTTTTACAAAGCCGTATTTGCACCGTCGCGTCTTCGTTTTAAGTATTCTTTGTTACAAAGATACACCTTCAATCTTCAATAGCATCTAGCCTACTATTATCAGCTCCGTAACTTTCAAAAGCGTTAGACACGTCTTTTAGAATAAACCCATTCAATTGCACAAACTCTTGCAAGCGTTTGTAATATCGTTTACTAACGACCTACCCCGGCTTCGCGCAGATAACACAGAAGTTACCTTTATTTTATGAAATGTATAGAACAAATATGCGGGTATTATTCAACACTATTGTACTTAAAAAGTTTAAAATTATAATACGATAGTACAAACTAAATATTTTTAGAAGATTCTATTGAGTACCCTCTTTTGCTTGGAAGAAAAGGAAACGAAAGATCGAAAAAAACTTTTTGAAAGTAAAAACACAACCGACTTCAAAGGAATATACTATAAAAATGCACTAAAATTTCAATAAATAATTACTATAATAATCTGCTTCTGTTTACTTCAATATATCTGCTTTAATATCATTAATAATTTTGAAATCGGTGCCAGCTCACGGATAACAAAGTGGTGTGAATGTACGTCGCTAATTACGTTCGACTATTATTAATTGTATATTGTGATAAAGTTTAGACAGTTATTTCCTTTTATAATGTACTTAACATTGGTTAACTCTAGCTGGCACCGATTCCAATATTATTAACGGTTATAAAACAAAAGGATAAATTGAAGTAAGCAGAAGTAACCTTATAAAGTTAATATTTATTGACTTTTTAGTGTATTTTATAGTTTATTCTTTTGAAATCGGTATTGTTTTTAATGAAAAAAGTTTTTTTCGTATACATTAGAGTTAAATCAACATTTTTGTTTACTTCGCTAAGTAAATTTAACTAAATGTTAGAATATTCCAGTAATATTGATCAGAAACGGGTTTGTCAGAATAACATACTATACAATAAATTGTAAAGAATTAAAATTCTTTTCGTATAAGAACTTATTTAACTAATCAGCCACAGGGACTGCCGACAGAAGTGAAAACTCGCAACTTTGGAAAAAATATTTATTTACTATTAATTTAATAAAATGCTGTTTTTTTAAATATAATTTCTTAATTGTAATTAGTTTTTACATCTATTGGCGCTCCGAGGAAAAATTATGTACATTTTCATATACATACATACACACATAAGCTCACGCCTGTTATCCCCGAAGAGTTAGGCAGAGGTGATGTAGCGAACAACACCACTTACATTTCGCCGAGCTTAGTTCCGTCCCAGATGCGACAGGGGGCGAGCCTGTCGCCGTATCGGGCACAAATTCCAAACTCCGGGATGATACTGAGTAGAAAAACTCAATGTCACTTTACCCGACCCGGGAATCGAACCCGGAACCTCAGAACGACAGTCGTACTGTAATACAACTGCGCCACCGAGGCAGTTTCATATAGCTTGTTCATAACTAAAACATACGATAGGCTGCGTAAGTATAAATTTTATTTTTTATCTCCTGAATGGCAGCACTTAAACACCATCTTATACTTGACATACTGTAGCATGTTGACGGTTGACGTCATAGCATTGGTATCGCAAATCTATAAGTTTCCCCCCTATCAAGAATCGCTCAAAGCCGCTGAAGAAGTTTTTACTTCATTGGATTCAATATACGCTTCATTGGAGAAATTTAACTCATTATGGCGTTAAATATTTTTTGAAATAATTACTACTAATTTTTAATTACATTTAACAGTAATGTTTTTAAAAATAAATATCGATAATTTTATAAAACACAAAAAAAAATATTATTTTTATCCTTTGCCACATTTACTACGCACAACCAAGCTTACTGTTTCGTAGCGCAACCACAATTGGCATCTTAAGTGTTCCGATCATTATTTTTAATAGATTTAACAAAAAGAAGGAGGTTCTCAATTAGTCTGTATGATTTTTTTTATCTCACGGTCAACAGTTTACTTTTAAATCACACTAGCGACTACAAGTATTTTCATTATAAGCGCCAAGATTTAATTTGTTTCAAATAGTGCATACGTATGTATGAATGTTAATAAATCTAACACTAATATGTATCGACTTAAAACAAAGTTAAAAACAGCTATTTGTTTTATAATAACAAAGCATTAATTAATATTAATATTGCTCACTTTTGAATATGAATGTTTAGCGAATATTTATTAATTTTGTGTAATTGTTACAAATGTTAAATCTCTAAAACAGCGTCGAATTATAAACGACATGAAATTTCTTTATGATATCGTACATTCGGCGATAGACAGTCCAGAATTATTGCGTAAATTAAATTTTAGAGTACCTACCAAACGGATTCGTAGCCCCCATCTGTTTGAGATTTCTTCTGTTAAGCATATTTATGCTCAGAATTCCATTATCTACAGATCTACTAAACAATATAACAATCTATTCAATGACATTGATATTTTCCACCTTAGTCGTAATCAGTTCCTAAAGTCGGTCCAATTAAAGTTAGTTGCAGACGTCAGGTAATAGATTTAATATCTAATAATTGACACACACATTCAACATTTCCTATACACACACATATACACTCACATCCATACTCGCGTAATGTATATTGCTTATAAAATGTAATCTGTATTACTTCTTAATTGGCACTTTAAAATTATATTTTATGTTTTTTTCTATAACTATTGTGAATGTGCTGTGAAGTTCTTATACCTAAATAAATAAATAAAATAAATGTGTTCCTTCCCTCATTTCTACCCACATTTTAAGAACAGAATTGAGTTATGAATAAGTTGTGCACTTGTTGTTAATTGGATATTAGATTCACTGTGTTTTCTGTGTCAAGTGTTCTGTTTTAATCTATTTTCTGTACTTTTAAATAAAATAAATAAATGCTATTCTCATCTTTTATTATCTTTGATGAAGCAGCAGGGGATAGTATCGTTTTTATTAGACGAGTTCGTATCAGATCCCACTGAGTCATCAAATCCGTGGTTACGCCCATTCCGTGTCCTCTGCGGAGTGGGTTGGGACTTTACCGAACGATACGTTTGATGTGAAATACCGGAGTAAAAAACTATCGACATTGTTGATTTTTGTTTATACCTAAAGGGTCAAAGCTAACCAAAACTTACTGTGTATATAAAAATTTTATATTATATAGACATAATGATAATAAGTCATTTTTGGTCGACTGGTTATGCCTTTTTCACGAAAGATTATTTAGTATTTAGATATTTCATCATTGATATAAATAAAACTTGTCGATTGTAACGTAAGATCGTAAGTATAATAAAATTTAAAATATTAAATACTAGCTGTGCCCGCGACTTCGCTCGCGTGGATATTAGATAATTACATTCTGATAGACAGCCTATATTATATAGTCCTGTCCCGTTCAAATTTCATCCAATTCGGTTCAGTAGTGTTTGCTTGATTGGTGAACAAATTATTTAACTCTGAAATGTGTTCTGTTGTCGATTCTGAACTCCCTTGTAGTATTTTTTTTCTAAAATATCTTCAATGTACATATTTCGTCCCTCTATCCTTTTATTATAATTACAGAGTTCACAAACTTTTTAAGTAAGGAAATGCATTTACGTATCTTCTCCCTTAAGAGAGAGGTGTATGTGGAACTCGCCAGGTGTGAGATGTGGAATACTCCCCACGATGGCATCTGCCACCTTTAAAGGGCGATGCGGGATCAATCTAACATCCTCCCTAGTGGCCGGCCCAGCCGGATGTTAAGCCGGGTCCCGTCTTTCAGCAACCTGGCACTGGCTCTCCCCCTCCAACTGCCAACGAAGAAATATCCTCTCTTAATTCTAGAAGGTGACAAGAACAGAGGAAGAAAAATAGTAAAGAGTGCAAGAAAAGAAGAAGACAATATTTCTATAATAGATTCAACGAGAAATATCACATATATTGGACACAATCATCCTGGACCACATAGTCACTTAATATCACTAAATTCTGGCCATACCATTGAGTTTATATACAGTACAAAAAAATTCAAAATACTACATATTTACACATTTCATATAAGTTTGAACATTGTAAATAATTAGGATATGTTTGTACACATTTAGTACATATATTACCTCTACTGTACATATTAATATAACTTCTAAGTAGACTGCAAACCACAGAGGCGTTTAATACAAACATAAACGAACCTGATTGTGCAGTACAGTCTTGTAACTTCGACCACAAAGCGGTATGTCATTTCATACTAAATCTAAGTATAAGGATATAATACATTTGACACGTATCATAGCATCTACACTAATAAATAAAATTGAAGTGTATGTTTTTTTTTTTTTTTAATAGTCCCCACCACCCTCTGGCGTGACCAGAGACCTTTTTAATACTAAGCTTTTATTCTTTTATTCCGTGTGCGCTCATTTGTGTTTATTTATTGGCTTGTTCTTTTGCTTTTTCTTTTATTATTATATCTTAAAATTATACATAATTTATCTGTGTATGTGCTATTATTAACGTAACCTATCAGTTCACATTTTACCTTAACGCTACTTACTCACTAATTACATTTACAGGATCGTCATCTTTAACATTGTTTTAATCATTGCACCAAATCGCTGTTACAGTATATATATTATGCTTAAAACTAAATTTTTGATGTCAGGACGGTTATTGGTATTAATTTAGAATAGCAAAGAGGTACAATAGATAGATAGAATAGAAACAGGGTCATAGGTATAAACAGTGATTAATAGCTAGATGGTTAATTGAATGAATAAGAAGAGAAAGGATTAAAAACATGTCAACCTTTCATGTCAAAATATGTCAATTAATACAATAATAATAATAATAGTATAAATGTGTATAAATGAAGTATATGTTTATAATATTAAAATAACAATTTGAAACTAAATACATATGAATGTACATACGGTACCTTTTTCGTGTGTCTGCTTGCTCCGACTAATCTCCAGAACGACTGGGCCGCTTTTAAGGGGATTTTTGTAGGTAGATAGCTGAAGTTACTCCGCGTAACTTAGGCTACTTTTATTTTTCGAAATTATTTAGGGTCCCGTATTAAAAATTAAAACGCAAAGAATTGTGAAATAAAGCATTCAATGGATAGGCATAGGACCATCAAACATGCAGCGGGCTCACAGCTAGTCATACATACAATGTCACGTTGTCAAATTAGGATAACTTTAAATATAATCTCTAGTAAAACGAATACTGGGACAATTATAGTGATTGAGTTTAGATGGGACTTTGATCCGTTTCACTGCATTAAAGAAATAACATTTAGCACGTTTTCACAGGCGCGCTCGAATTAGTAAATTTAAACAAATCGTTTCATTTTATTTTATATTGTAAAACTAGCCACTCTTCCCGGCTTAGTTTATCATATTAACAATTAATTTACAATAAAATTGAGATCATTAATCGAGATAACTATCCTGCCTTTTAGGCAGGGCCAAGTCACATGCGACGCGGTGCTTGCGAAAGCCACCCCGTGTCGCCCCCATCCCAAATGCGGCGGACGGCCCCAGAGGGTTTTAGTGGGTAATTCCGGGCGCTTCACGCCCGGGCGAGTCCCACACTGGCACGGAGTACGTCCCTCCGTGCCCCCTTACCTGTTGCATTGGGGGACTTCGGTCTCACTAATGCAATAGGTAAGGGTAGTGCGTAAATGCATTTTCCCCCGTCAAAAAAAAAAAAAGGGCCAAGTCACATGCGACGCGGTGCTTGCGAAAGCCACCCCGTGTCGCCCCCATCCCAAATGCGGCGGACGGCTCCGGGGGGTTTTAGTGGGTATTTCCAGACGCTTCACGTCCGGGTGAGTCCCATACTGGCACGGAGTTCGTCCCTCCGTGCCCCCTTACCTATTGCATTGGGGGACTCCGGTCTCACTAATGCAATAGGTAAGGGTAGTGCGTAAATGTATTTCCCCTCGACAAAAAAAAAAGGGCCAAGTCACATGTGGTGTGCAAAATTTCATTATGATCGGTTGAGTAGCGCTACGGAGTTCATCGCGGACCAATACTGTGGCGAGGTATTTATATGCTTATGTGTAATACTCTACCGAGAAGAGCAACAGAACTCTTACATTTTTGATGAGTTGGTATTAAAATAATAAATTTACCTTTATAAACATGCCTATAAAGTTCTATAATTATTAACAGGCAACCAACCATGGACAAAATAAAGCAACAGTTCATGCACGCTGTTTATTTTTCAGTAGAGAAGCGACATGCTTTTTAGCTCCGATATTTATCGAGCCCACAGATTATGTAAACATTTTCATTGAATGAAATGTATATTTCATATAAACTTACTTGTTATGTGTATGCATAATTATTAACGTTCTCTATGACCTGCTTGATTGATGTTGCCAAGTAATAAATACAATTTCCGTAGTATAAATAGTTTATTTTAATGCATAAAATATTAGTAATTTAAACGCAAATGTTGAGCAAAACAAAATACTTATCAATGTGTTAAATCGATTAAACTTCTTCAGAAATCAAATCAATTGTTATAGGAAATTGAATCAGTACGCATTAGGACTAATAACTTTGAGTTATTCGAACTGTCAAAAATAAAATAAATGGTTGGAAGATGTATAAATATTCATAAAATAAAAATGAAATAATTTGGTATGTAGGTTACATACATTTATAAACATGCCTATAAAGTTCTATAATTATTAACAGGCAACCAACCATGGACAAAATAAAGCAACAGTTCATGCACGCTGTTTATTTTTCAGTAGAGAAGCGACATGCTTTTTAGCTCCCGATATTTATCGAGCCCACAGATTATGTAAACATTTTCATTGAATGAAATGTATATTTCATATAAACTTACTTGTTATGTGTATGCATAATTATTAACGTTCTCTATGACCTGCTTGATTGATGTTGCCAAGTAATAAATACAATTTCCGTAGTATAAATAGTTTATTTTAATGCATAAAATATTAGTAATTTAAACGCAAATGTTGAGCAAAACAAAATACTTATCAATGTGTTAAATCGATTAAACTTCTTCAGAAATCAAATCAATTGTTATAGGAAATTGAATCAGTACGCATTAGGACTAATAACTTTGAGTTATTCGAACTGTCAAAAATAAAATAAATGGTTGGAAGATGTATAAATATTCATAAAATAAAAATGAAATAATTTGGTATGTAGGTTACATACATTTATAAACATGTATCTATGGATACGTTTCAAATAATGAAATGATAAATGTTTATTTGCAAACATACAGTGATACGTCGTCGCACCCATATCAGCGTAAAATGTCAACGTGAACTTAATCCATGGTTTACGTGTGTTTATACGGCGCACCTGCCATTTTTTATCGTGTTAAATTTAAACTGGTATATGTAAGAAAACTTATTTTTTAATTAACACAATCTAGAAAAAAAACACTTTGTTAATTTTGGGCCTTGAAAAGGAGCTTACGGAGGGTAAAATAAACTACCATCGGTTCGGAAAACTGACCAGTCATCGAGAAGAACTGCCAACAAACTAACCTGTAAAAACTATACAATTCATTGTTTCATCATTTCCAGACATCACGATCGTTCACGTAATGTTCCAACCTATAATAAGAATAAACTGTAATAAGTATTTATATATCACCCGTTAAGTCGGTACTAGAAATCAGAAAATTACCCTTTGCCGCAAATAGCTATCACCTTGACCATTACAACTAGTCTCCTAACTGAGCGACATAAGAACTCGCCCCAAAAGTTCTGTGAAGCTATCAAGGTCCTTTTAGCTAACAACACGCAAAAAATATCCGACCTTTTACAGTACGTAAGCCGAAAGAAGATTTACAAGTGTTAAACACAAAACAAATAATTTACTAAAATAACCAATACAACGTAAACTATATAACAATTTAGTCAGTAAAAATTAAGATAGAATCGACAACGCTGTTAAATATACATTTTCACTGTACACCACACTCCATACCTATAAAGTAAGGCGTGGATTTAAACGAACCCATCGATTCTCAACTAATATTTATATAGGTTAAAAACAAAAACTCGTAGGACAAAAACACGACTGTACAAAACGAAAACTATGTATGTCACAAATAGATTGGTATTTTTTTAATGCAGCTTGAAAAAGTTGCTGCATTTTGTAAATTAATAACATGACATAAGCTCACACCTGTTATATCCGGGATGATACTAAGTAGAAAACCCCAATATTACTTGACCCGAGCAGGGAATCGAATCCGAGACCTCAGAGTGATAGACGTACCGTAATATAACTCCGCCAGGTAAATTTCTAGTTAAGATATATATAATCCCTGGACGATTTCCGCTGCAATGACTGGATCCTGTCTAGAGGCTGGGGTGTTTTGCCTGCAAGTGACTTATGTACCCAATTTTTGCTCTGAATGTGCGAGCGCATTGGGGTCACTTTAGGGTACCATTTACAAAATTGACCCCGGTTATTTCAATTGTGTTTTAACAGCGGTTTTTATGACCATGGACTACGCAAGCAACTTGCTTTGCTGTCACAATACATTGTCGTTTTTATTATTATTAATACAATCAATTTTAATGTGAAACTTATAGAGAAGATTGATATATTCAGTAATGAAATTAAATAGTCGCATACTCATTTCTGTATACTATCATTCGAACAGCAGAGCGGAGGCGGCACCGCGCGTTGGCCGCTCAAATGTAAATTAAGTGATGAATAGATACCCGACCGAATGCGCTCTGTGGACGCACAGCAAAAAAAAAAAAAACGACTCGACCATTAATTCGAGATGTGACTGTGCTGGTTTCGCTGTTCACTGTTCACTTATCGCGTTCATTTTTGTTTTAATTTTCACTTTGAATGTAATATTTATTTCAGTTACGAGTGTTCTGTGAAAACAATCTCATTTCTGTTTACTATCTGTAAGTCCGCACTGATTTTATTTGTATGGTGCTTTACAGAATGCTCGATTTAAACTTTTAAAAACTATTCTACTTTATATTTTATTTAATTACTTTCATAGCTTAATGTCTTATGGTATTTTGTTATATTTATATTTTCGACCGTGTGCTGGTGGTATGTGGTGCCGGCTAAGAATAGTACCATCCCATACGTTCCCGTGAATGTCGTCAAATGTGGCTAAGGTATATAAACCAGGGGGTGGGCAGGAGCACCACCTGAGTACCACAAATACCCGACTGTAATCGCCAATCCGCGTGTCAAGCGTGGTGATTATGGCAAACACTCGCTCATTGAGGGAATCCTATGATTAGCAGTGAACGGCTTATGTTGTTGAATGGATGAATAAATGGAAAGATTTTGCTATATCGGATAAGCTGAGATAGATACCATATTTATAATACAAAATCGTGCAGTTCGAGCAATTAACAACACACAAATCACAAAAAAAAATTCAGCAATCAGCATCATGACTTTGCGCAACTAAAAAAAAAAAAAAGAAAATAAGCGTGATATATCGAGCAGTCGGTAATTTTAATATCACAAATAATCATAAATTAGCCGTCCCACACTTTAGCTTATTAACAAAAGATTTTTAGGTAATATTGTTAGGTTCTACAATATGCGTCCAAAGCACATTACCGATTTACGAAGCACTATGTCAAACTCATTACGAGTATACAGAATTCCCACGCCCCCCCCCCCCCCTCTCAACCCACGCCAATAATTATAAACGTATATATCTCAAAATTGTATTAGCCGAATGATTTTGTTTTTTTATATGGGGAAGGTGATTAAAAAATGTCTAACACTTTGTACACGTAATGTCCTAACGGCCTTTACAAATACGAATGATATTTACTTTAAAAAGATTAATAATAAAAAAAAAAAACAATTATATTATAAACTAATAGAACAAGATTAACTAGGTAATAAAAATATTAGAACATTTCATTTTATGTAACTGTATCTAATTCATGAAATTGCGTTTAAATGCGAAAATGTAATATCGAATTGGAACACATATGAACTTACTTACGTGCAGTGACAACTTGTAACACGTGACCACAAATGACTCGTGCCGTTTGGTTTATAATTTTTATGGTAATTTTATTAATTTGTTATCACTCTTGTAAGTTATTTAATAGCTAATGTTAAAACACAATCTTAATTTTCTTTGCTAACAGTAATCAGTTAATCACAAACACAGTTATGAATTTGCCGCAATGCCCTTGTTTCTGATTTATTAAATCGCAGTATATGACTTTTTGTAATTTTTTGGTTGTTTTTTTCGTGATATAATTTAGTTATTGGACACAAGTGTATTGTAGTAAAAATTATAACAAGGACCGTGAGTTCTAAGGTTTCACGACAACTTCCTTTATACGGTTTACCATATGGTAGCCATTTGTAAAAAAATGCGAGGTATTCTGTTCAAAGTCGTAATAAATTTTCAAAAAATACACAGTTCTATCAGTGGTATGTAAATTTAAAAAAATTAAACTTCATTCTGAGGTCTAACAAAACGGCGGCCATATTTATAAAACTTTTCAACGAGTTTTGTAGCATCGAAGAATTCATAATCCTTGTTAATATTTCCATTACACTTCTCTGTGTAGAATAACCACATAAATTGCTTTTTACATAGCAATAAACAGTTAAGAAACCACATTTTTTACTATCTTATAACATTAATAGAATTTATGAATATATTTGTGAATTTAGATTTTCTTACTAAATAATTCTTGCAGACCGTTATCAATAATGTGATTAATATCGCACCAGACAATAAGGCAAAAGACACACCAACAGCTGATGAAATTGACCCTTTTGACATTCCTGATCCCGGAGACCAAAATGCTTCGATTGATGAAGTAAATGGATTCGCGAGTTTCCCTGGACAATTTATTCAACCTTTTTCACGTGAGTGAATGAATCAAATAAAAATTGGCATGTAAATTACTGAACATTAGAAAGACTTGAATGGTGCAATGTTGAATAATTTCGTGTTCTGTTTTAAAACGTGATTATGATAGATAGAATAAAATCTCTATAAAAATTAAACGATGAAACTCTCTTAAAATCACCGAGGAATAAAACCTCATTGACAAAATTGTCAGGAAGACAACCTTTTTAAAAAATCACACCGTGGCGTTTCAGTGTGAATAGCCTAGGAGCCGGGTGAAGATATTCTCTTTAAATGTCATCGAGAAAGAACACCTCATTAAAGATACTACTGTGGCTGAGATAGAGGATGGAGGTGGGAACCTCAGTGGAAGAGCAATGCTCATTGGGGTTATAGACGAATCTGAATCTACACCCTTGGCAATGAGCTACGCTACATTGCTGTATTTTTGAGTACCGATCCACATAATCCGTCTGCTGCCCCCTTTGGCGAGCGAGTACCCATTTCTTATTTTAAAAAAGTAACTTGACCATTGATAGAATATGACATTAAAGGTTTGAAGAGAGTTGAGAGAAGGTTGAGAAAGATCGTCGGAAGTAATTACGAAAGCGTTTAAATATTTAGTCGTGTCTAACTTTAATTGTACTTATAATTTTTAATAAATTTGGTAAAAATGTTAGGATACTTTTGAGCTCGCGTCATCTCCAGGGCCCCGTCAAACCGGCACCCGTAGTATTTTAGCAGCTCTGCTATAATATAGTTTAAAAACCTGTCGCCAAATATCAATAGGTATGTGCCGTCAGCATCACTCGAGAACCAGTACTTATAGACTTAATGTGTTTACCATCACTTAAAATTAGGTGTGATTGTAGTCAAAACACTGAGGTTATACAGAGTAATAAAACATATTTCCAAAAAGGGGTTTAATGCGTATTATAATATAATTGACCAGTGGCAAATTTTTATCTCTAATATTTTTTTTATTATTTTTAGGTATCGCTCACTTTATTATAAGTGGATTACAAAATGGAGCCTCCTACGCTTACGGAATGGGTAATAGAGTATTCGGATAATAATTCCTGGCAACCGAATGAATTTCAAAGTATCAAAAAAAATATAAAATATACTTCGAATTACAACATCATAATATGTCATACAACAACTATCATAACATTCCATTTATCCATCCATTCAACCGAAAGACGTCCACTGCTGAACACAGATCTCCACGACGACCGGTCTTACACCGCCCGCATCCAGCAGATTCCCGCGACCTTCACCAGATTGTCGGTCCTTCTTGTGGGAACCCTATCCACGCTACGTCTTCCAGTACGCGGCAGCCATTCGAGATCCCGTTGGCCTCATCGGGGCTACTAGCAATGTGGCCAGCCCATTGCCACTTCAATTTGGCAATTCACCGGGCAATATCGGTTACTTTGGTTCTTCTGCGGATCTCCTCATTTCTGATTCGATCACACAGAGAAACTCCGAGCAAAATATTACGTTGAAAAATTTCATGTGTATTTTCAATTTTTATATTATTTATTTTATATTAAAACCTGTATTATTATATAAATGATTAGCATACACATTTTTATTATACGGTAAACATGTTATGGTTTTAATTTATTCTTCCCTCGTGATATAAATCTTGATATAATTTCACCATAACATACTTTTACATGCGTATTAGGTATCTAGGCAATACAGGGGTCATTATTAAGTAAAACAAAAATTCTATCATTTTGAAATGTACGAAAATTAATGAGTAAATTTTGCTCCCTCCGACCCCATGTCATTAAACATAAACAAAGCATAGACGCTCCGCCTTCCTTAAAGCTAACGCAATACCTGGACGACTTCATAGAGGTACATTTAATTTTAAATAGATAAAGTCAGCTAAATCAATCTTTTAACACCCAGTAAATCGGACGATTAAGAGCAATTAATAAAGCTATGTAAAAACAACGTAAATTATATATCATACTATTCAGTGTAATGGGTATCTATGTTAGAAAAATGTTTATATAAATTGTTAGAAAATGGTTACTTACCACTAAAGAAAGTAAAGGTTTACATAAATAATAAGTATCGCTTATCTTATCGGCTTCTCCATTTTCAAGCAACCAGAATGGGAACATCAAAGCGTATCGGGTTGTAACCTTGCCGTGCACGTAATGCACCTCTTAAATCTTTGTCGCAGGTTCAACCTTATTGAAAATCAATTTTATATTACCAGCAATGTACTTGTACGTGTTTACTATTACAAAATAATAAGTGAAACTTATCCCAATAATTCTTGAAGCGATGTTGGCTCAGTTGACAGGGCTGACGAATTCAATGGACTTAGGTTTGAATTTACCTATCTAACTCTAGAATTATCATCGTAATAATATGTGTAATCCTAAAATATAGTAAACTTACAAACGTAATACCGGCGATACTTTATTAATTTCTTTTATTATAAATAGTTATATTGTATAAATTAGTTCTCGTTTTATAAATATTAAGGACAGTTTAAATGTTGAAAGTGTTTCGGGAGCTCATAAGACGCTATCAGTTTGGCGCGACGCCAACATTCTAACTACCGGGTGGAATCATCTCGCAAATGCAACTCCAATAACGTCGGTAGATACGATATTACAGAAGCGCTGCTGCTAGATATGGAACGACTGAAATAAACAAACACATAGGACTCAAATTATGCTTTAACTTCGAAATGAAGATCCACCAATACTTATTGTAACCGTAAGATTCTTTATGAAAACGATTTTATTTATTAGATAAATTAGGAAAGTTAAAATTAGTATTTTGATGATTCAATTTATACGATGCGATTAAACCCTATAATAACTTAGCAAATTGCTGTCAAAAAATAAAAAAAAGATGATCATAATATCCTTATTACGAGTCACTAATAAAGCACGAAGAAAAAAAAATAGTTATACACATTTATATTGATAACGCTAAATCTAATCAAGAGGAACTAAACAAAAAAAAAAAATCGGCTGTTAAACATAGGAGACAAACGTCTTTAAATGTTTTCACTTTTCTATCTTCACTTATTTATAAACATAAAAATATATAATACCATCATCTCCCTACCCTTACCACTTTTTAATTTGGGGTCGGCGTAACATGTCTTCCTCTTCCATTCCTTTCTATCTGCAATCATCTCTCCATTCACTCCCTTCCTAAACATATCGTCTTTCACAGAGTCCATCCATCTTTTATTTAGTATTCCCCTTCCTATATAACCGTCCACATTCATATTCAATACCTTTCTCACAACATCCTCTTCCTCCCTGCGCAGAACATGTCCATACCAGGACAGATCTCTACTCTGACGGCTACTGCTAGTATATATGTATGCTATATGTGCCCGCGACTTCGTTCACAAAAATTAATTAAAATTGTGAATCTAAACCATTCTTGAATAGACAAAAAAAAAAAATCATTAAAATCTGTTCAGCCGTTTAAGAGGAGTTTTGTCACATACACACGCACAGAAATATATATATATATATATATATATATATATATATGAAGATAATTTATGAAAAATAAAATCGTCAATTCAAGAAGAATTCGAATAAAACATACTTAGGTAATCCGCAATAATTATAACACACTTCAACGTAAAATTAACAGCGTTCAATACTTTTAGGGTTGCAATGTCCTTTCCAATCCTTTCCTACTGGAATTAGATAAATAACAAGTCGCAACTTTGTTATATTAGTTGGGCGCCGCCGACCCCTATTTCGGTAAAACCGCCGCGTGCCTCGTAACTAGCTAACTTCCTACTGAACTAGCTCCGTCTGTTCCTGTTTACTTTCTTCTGGCTAAATAAAAGTTTCCCTAATATTGTTATTAAATGGAGTACTCATTCGGATCTATAGAAACTATTAACAGTATAGTTGATTATAATCAACATATAATCATCAATCAAACAAGAAAACATTATCATGGAAGATTAATAGAAAACGCTGTGTGGTGGCAGCTAAGAATAGTACCGCCCTATATCTTCTCGTTGGTGTGGTAAAAGAAGACTAAGGGATAAGCCAGGGAATTGGCAGCAGCATCCTCTGAGTTCCACAAACACCTATTATGCCAACCCCCTTCTTATGAACGACACAATAATATCAGCTGGATGCGCAAGACCGGATGTTGTGGAGATCTTTGGGGGAGATCTATATCCAGCAGTGGACGTCTTTCGGTTGAATGGATGGATGGATGATTGATTATGTGATAAAACACTGGTTAATTGATAATATAAAACATAATTAACGTGAAAATATACCTTCATCAATTTCAAGACTTGCGCTAACATGTTTTTATTATTTTTCCAACTGTCATAAAACGTTGTTGATCTCAAGGGCCCTAACAACTGAAAGTGTCACTATATCACGCCGCCGGTGTGCACAGAAGCCTCTTCAGCTAAGAATTGGAGTACATCCTAAGCCGTTGCTAGAGAGAGCTCCGGTGTAATTACTTTTTTTCGAACTGACTATTTATATTGACCGGCTATAAATAATGTCTTTATTGCAAATCTGATTGTGACTGCCAACAAAATGAAGCCCTGCCTTCTACGCTAGTATAAAAACTGTGTTATAGAAGACAGTTTAACAATATATGGAACTAGTTGAAATTTACATACATACTAATGCCAACTAAGAGAAAACAATAGAAATCTTTTTACTTATAACCCCATTATTAAATTTTGAATGTCGAGAATTTAGTGTAGGACTTGTGCATATAATGGTGAATTTTGCATATTTGTATTGAAGTACTGTGCGTTTGTACATTTAAACCAATGATGTATTTGCATAATTGTGCTTAATATAACTCGAACAATGTAAAACACAAAAAGTAGTTCAGAAAAATCAAAAAAATCTTTATTAAATTTAGGCCCTAAGAAGGCGCTTATGGACGTCTAAAAAACTACCTCCGGTTCAGAAAACAACCCAGTCGAGAAGAGCCGGCAAGAAACTCGATCTGATACTTTTATTTTATAATTATAATACAAATCATTTTTTTTTTCAAATAAAAAACTATACAAATCATAGTCTTAACTAATGTTAGCGGAAGCATAGAGATGTGGGTTAATTCCAGACATCACTATCGTTCACGTAATGATCCACATTGTAATAACCTTTTGTGATTAAAACCTGCTTGACATAATACTTGAACTTATTGTCAGGTAAATCACTAATCTTATTGCAAAACCGAATACTATTACCTATAAAGCTTTTATTACACTTACTTAGCCTAAAGCGTGGGACGGACAACTTGTCTTTATTTCTAATATTAAAATTACGACGATCATTCATTTATGTTCATTTATTCAGTTATGAAACCTAATCTAGTAAGCAATAGGTTGTTTAATCCGTTTTATATTAACCTGTACCACAGCCGGCTTTGTTATAATCCATACATTTAAAAGTTTCAGTTTGCGGTCGTGTGGATATATATTTTAATTTGGGTTGTTGACACAAAGATTAGCTATACCACTCTAGTATAGACATTCAATAGCAAAGTGGGCCACCGAATTGATTGCCGCTTTTTTTTTTCGAAAGCAGGCCAAAGAAAAAAATGTTTATATTTCATACAATAGTTTATCGTATTACATATTAAATATATTCTAAAATCATAATCATATTTCTTAAAATAAATACTGAAAAAATCTTTCAGCAGTTAACCATAAAACTTCACGAAATAAAGTTATTCTAGGGTCGTATTTCAGTGGATGACATAGTATTTAGATGTTATTTAAAAAATATAGTTTTTTTTTAAATAAAATAACATAATTATTTTGAATTGAAATCGTTTATAGTACTTAGATGTTAAAGCTATTACAGAGCGTATTCATTAAAACGGAACAAATTGAAAACTGATTTCCGTACTTTGCCTACATCTTATACGTTTTATTCTGCACTAAGCCCCTAATCTGCTATGAGACATAAAATAAGTTAAACAGAATACTTACCTAACCAGTCGAGCACTAACTTGGCGTTTACGTTAGCTTTCAATTGGTTTCTTATTGTCAAAATAAATTTAACTGTGTATTTGAGGTATTAAAAAGCGAAAAACACCTGGTTACATTTTTTTACGCTCGTATACGAATGTTCTTCTAAAATATTAATTCACAGGTTTTATAATAACGGCAGCGAAATAAATATGACTTCAGATATTACCAAATTTAAAATTTTTATACTTTTATTTTCTGCATAAATAGGGATAAATTCAGCCTAAACTTTTTCGATATCAGATCTTTCGAAGAAATAGTTTGGAGAATTGTAAGCGAAACAGTTTTACTATTAGCCATTTAATTTTCAAATCAGATCAGATTCCTTAAATCAGTGTCTAAATACGAATATACTTGATGAATTAGAGACTAAACTATCTGCTTTTATAATTTATTGTAACAGGGCCCTGATAGAGACGCGGCGGTGGCGGGCGGCCGAAACAAATGAACTTTCGGAAAGCATCGAGGAGTTACGCTAAGTGTATCGATCAACTTCCAGTGTGTATTTGAGTCATCGCATAACATACATATATTACATATAAATGGTACATATTGGAATACACGTCTAGTTCTGTTAGAACTTGGTACTTGTTAGAAATTATTGTTAGAAATTTCGGTTATGTTTATTTATATGCTCGAGTAGCTAGCACGCTGACACTGTGGTCAAAGCACTAATCTTATGCAGTAATTTATGAACCTTATTAGAAATTGTGTAATATACGCATAATCATCTAGTAATCTGTTCGACCGTTTCAAAACTGAGGCGTTTACCACCGAACGGCATTTAGTTTTTATTTATACAGTTAAGATAGAACATAATTATTTGTCACGATTATATTTAAGGATAATAAATCATATGTGTCATATCATACTAGTATATGAGGTATCCCCTCCGAGTACTGGAGGGAGTATGATCATATGTATATCTTAAAAGCATGTCACTCCGGCACTATTTGTCATATGCTAAGTGATTTCCCTGGTACGAGGTTTACACGCGTCGGATTTGTTGAATCATTGCCACTTCGTATAAATATTTATGTTTACATTTATTATTGTTATTTTCGAAAATACGATAATACAAATTTGAATCGCCTTCCTTAACTTTAACGCCTTTAACTTCTTAAAGAAATTAAATTGTGTGCAGTTGTAATTAACGTCAATCTTAATTTATCAAAAATATTTTAAAAGTATTATCTTTATTAATGACACATCAAACAGATCATGAGAGGGACAATCGTAAAATAAGCACTTAATTTTACTTAAAAAAAGGGCGCAAAAATATTTTCATAGCACTGTACCCAACATAGCAGAAAAAAAAAAACATATACTCGGTATATTGCCGGTTAATTTTAAATTCTTTTACAAATGTTATTTAAATACTATATAATCGAATAAAAATAAAAATTTCTGTTATCACAATTATACACTAGTTTCGTTACTCTAGGCTAAGTGTGTTTCCTGGACCACGTCGTCACTTAACATCAGGTGAGATTGTAGTCCCCCCCCGGACTGACGACCTGACGGTCGTGCCTCTTCTTCGAGAAGCGGCCTAAGAGGTGGAGGGGAAGTATTCTCCTCCATCCCTACCGGGCCACTGCACGGACGAGGCCTGGTGGGTTCGCCGCAGGGGCCGACGCGGTGCTTGCGAAAGCCACCCCGTGACGCCCCCATCCCAAATGTGGCGGGCGGCCCCGGGGGGTTTTAGTAGGTATTTCCGGGCGATTCACGCCCGGGCGAGTCCCACACTGGCACGAAGTTCGTCCCTCCGTGCCCCCTTACCTATTGCATTGGGGGACTCCGGTCTCACTAATGCAATAGGTAAGGGTAGTGCGTAAATACATTTCCCCTCGTCAAAAAAAAAAGGTGAGATTGTAGTCAAAGCACTGAGCCTATGCCGTGTAAAAAAAAAAACTTGCCGGAATAAATAATTTTGTTTTCAATAAAGACAACGCAAAAATCATTGTGTTGATATTCAAGTGTTTTTTTTTTACCTAGCTAATGCTGTTGACCGGAAAGGCCTTTACAGCTTCATCGAACTTTGGGGGCGAGTGCTGAAGGCACTCAGCCGCAAAAGGTAACTAGCACAAGGGTTCGAACCTCGACTTGCTCGCTACTGAGTGATTCAAGTGTTTTGAAATTTAGCATCAGTTAAGGTCGAACTCAATATCGAATCTTACCTCTGAGAACAAACAAAAAAATTTTTGATTGATCACTGACATCGGTTCTTCTCGATGACTGGATTGTTTTCCGAACCGGTGGTAGTATTTTGATGTTCATAAGCGCCTTATCAGGGCTTTTTTTTACGAGGGAAATGCATTTACGCACTACCCCTACCAAGTTCATTAAAAAGACCGAAGTCTCCCCAATGAAGTTGGTAGGGGGGTGTGAAGGGCGGGATCGGTGTCGCAAGCACCGCATCGTCCTCAGCGGCAGGCCCAACAGTGCCACGTCCAGTAAAGCCTTATCAGGGCCTAAATTGAATAAAGTAGTATTTTTTTGAATTGAATTAAAGTATTTTTGAACTGATCTGAAACTTTAGAGAAAATCAGGCTTGAAATTTCTGATTTCAATATTTAAAAAAAACACATTGAAGTCGTAATATATTGAAAGCGGCCGTTGATATATCTATATTAATTAATAAAACTGAAGTGTTTGTAATGTCAAAAAAAAAAAATTTTCTAAATAGATATGAATGTATATACGATACCTATACCAAAAAACACAATTTTTAAAAATTTTGTCTGTCTGTCTGTTTTAACTTGTTTTGTCTTATTCTGATTTTGGCTGGACTCTATTTGGTAGATAGCTGAAGTTGCCCCGGGTAATTTAGGGTGCTTTTAATTTTCGAAAAGAATTATGATTCCACGTAAACAAATATAACTCATAAAAATTTGAATAAAATCCGATTCAATGCACAGTTTTACGGGCAAGTGCTCTAATTAATTAGGAATATTTTTATATTAGCACTAAATTTTTTAAGGAAAATAGGGTTCTGTATAAAAAAATTAAAACGCAGTGAAGAACATATGAAACACAGGTGCACCGTCGCCTGCTTGTATATACATATGTTTTAAATCGCATACCAAATGTTACTACATGCAATAATCTAAATAAATAATTTGATCCATCCAGTAGTTTTCACGTAATTGTCGTAACTGATAATTTAACAAACATATTGGCAGACTTTCAAATACCATAAAAATGTGTTCCATCTTCCACTAAAAACGGTCAACGTGGACAAATTTTTTCTTAAATATTTTTAATGTGCAGATTTAATTTATTTTTAATTCTTTTATTATAAATATAGAATAGTTTAAATTATTGCGATTTGCATCCATTATATAATACAGTTCATCAATAATTTATCTCACTAAAATACAGTTTACATATGAAATCAATGTTTGCATTTACCGATACAGCTAATGCGTGTCGATTGATTATAAAGCTGCATTTACATGACGTTGAAAACTTTCAATTCTATTTTTAAATATTACATTCATCTTTGCTAAAGTTTTATTATGGTCAATGATTTTTTAAGTGAAAACTTCTTTAGCGGCTTTGATCGATTCATGGTAGGGAAAAAAAAAACTTATGGGTTCGCGTTACTAATGGAATGTGACATTAGCTGTCAATCTGCAGTCAACGATCGGGAAAGTTTTCTTATTTATCTCTGAGGAGATGTAATGTTAAGTATGGAGGCAGATTCCTAAGCTTTTTGTGTTGCCACATCTAAAATGTTTTCCCCTAAATGGCCGAATAAAATTATTACTACTAAAATTATTTCGCTGGTTGACCAAACAAAAAAAAGTTTTTTAAAGTTTTCACCTCTGTCAGCAGTACCCATGGCTGCCTAATTTTTTTTTTTTTATTTAGTTTACTTTTTTGTGACTTTTTTTATTTAATTTTGAATTTACCTTATCACTAGCCGAGACTAGTTAATTGAATTTAAATTATATTTATTAAATAAAACTAGCTACTTACATTAAAGTAAATAAAATAATTTATTGCAACAACTCAGACCTTAGAAATATACATTGAAAGGACGATACGTAAATTAAGATTTTTTGTGTAAAATGTATTTTTATTATCTATAAGCATTCACACTGATTTTTTTATAGTAGCTGGGCTAAGTGACGGCATATTGCCTGATGGTAAGCACAAAGCAATCAAGAAATAATGGTGACCGTCGAGAGATTGGTTGTCCATTGTCAGTCGTTCCTGTTATTCCAGTCTGTACAGATATCTTCGCGCTACGTGGGAAGGACGTGATGTTATAGGAAGGAGGGAATACATCGGCCGCAAGACTGTTCCACAGTTTTACAGTACAGCAAAGGTATAACGATTGGAACTGTTTAGTTCGAGTCTAGATGGAAGTTACTGTAAAGCTGTAGTTCCGAAGCTTAGTGCGTGTAGTTCTACTGTGGAAAGGAGAGGAAGGGATCAGGTTAAATTCATCAGAGCACTCGCCATGATACATACGGTAGACTACGCTAAGCTAAGCAATATTCCCTTATATGCCTTAAAGGTCATAAAGATCATTGATATGCAGCAGGTACAGTGTGGGTGATAGCACAGAGACTTGTTGAATTCCAGCATATACAATCAGGAACTGCGAACCGCTGAACAAGGACACGAATTTTGCGTCCACGTAAAATGCTATAGATCCTTTGGTATGACTACATTTAATTTTATTATTTATTTATATAGTTACACTGCGTTTTCAAGTCAGTAACGGTTATTTTGGCGCTATGTAAACCTGTTGCTATTTGTCATTCATGCTTTTAGGCATGTACATTCGTCATTCAATGTCTGTACGGGTTAATATTAGCCAACTGATTTGTGAAGATAAGTTAGGTCTTGTCCAGTGAATTATTGTTACTGTTCTATTGACGCACATATTGCAATATTGAAGCCAAGATTTATAAATATGCTGGTGTAATCTATTGAGCCTTTTAAAATAATAATACTGTGAGTTTGATACTGAACGGAAACTGCGTAATGAATAATCAGTAGGCTCAGTGGCGTAACTATGCCATCTGAGGCCCGTGGCAAATTCATTGTATGGGGCCCCCGTAAAAATCGTGACGTTGTAATTTGATTTTAATAAAACATTAAACTAATCACTAAAGCGTTTAATAAATCTATATTAGTTTCTAACTTTAATTGTGTTTATAATTCCCACTAAATTTTGTTAAAATTTACTAATTTACTAATTTTGAAACTTCTGAACTCGCGACTTTGCGGGCCGGGGCCTCATCGGACCGGGGCTCGTGACATTTTGCCAGCTCTCCACCCTTTAGTTTCGCCACTGAGAAGGTTCTAGTATATTCTTCATTTCAACTATAAGTCGATAATTTACCATAAGGCTCATTCAAGTATCACGTGCATCTATAGAGGCCATAAATTCTTTGCTTATGCGATACAACATGGGGGACAGTGGACCTGAATAGCGATTATATAAGCAATATTGACTAGAAATTTTCGTTTTTTTTCATAATGCTTGCGTAATGATGGGAGGTAAGAGCGGTTCTAATTTTGCTAATAAGTGGAAAGGGGTGCTATTCGTTTAACGAATCTGACGGGATTTTTTTTTGTTATATAGCTGAAGATACTACTCCCCGATAACATAGAGTACTTTTGTTTTTCGAAACTAATTAAGATTCTGCGTAAAAAATTATAATTTATGTCATGAAATATAATGAATAAAATCCAATTCAACGTACAATTTCACTGGGAAGTGTTTGAAATATCTTTGCTGACCGTTAGTAGCAAAAATTTTTTGGAAAATAATTCCGTATAAAAAAAACACAGACACATATGAAACGCGGGTGCAGTCGCGGGCACATAGCTGGTTTAATAATAAAAATAATAGTATTGAATTTTTAATTTATTGATTGTTATACTCGCCCGCTTCATTAGAGTAAAATAATTGAGGTTACTCGACGGCAAAATTTACGAGTAATAAAAGAAATGTTATGTCTATTTCCTTTCATAAAACGATCAAATTCATTTAAGAATTATTAAAGAAACAAACAAAAATATCCGTCTATAATGTTGTTACAGGGACATAATGTAAAAGAAATGCACTTAAGTATTCAGTTTCGACACCCTTATTTATATTGGAATATTACAATTTCTTTTTTCTCTATTATCTAGGAATACATTTCAACAGCATCATAAATTTACCAAGCTATATTTTCATCGAAAGGGGCGCGGCACAATTTTTACTGAACAAAAACTACTATCAGTCCGAAATGTCAAGATAGTAGATGTCGCATTCGACCGACAGAATTCGATGCGGATGGAAAATATCACGATTTTTTTATTCGTAAACAGTAACCACTTTTACAGTAACACAATAATAGTAAAATAAATAAATGAAAAAATAAACAGATTTTATTCTCAACCATTTGACAAGGATTTCTTTTTATTTCGTTTCTTATAAAGGTATGTATCAGGCTAACTAAAACCTCTTTTCAAATATAAGTAAAGATTAATAGAATACCTACCTTAAAAACTATTTGATAAAATGCGCAATTTATCTTTCAATAAATTATGCATAAAAAATGTACATTACATTTAAATAGAATTATTATATGCTTTTGTAAAAAACATTTTTATAATCTGGGAAGTCAAATCTTAAGTGTCATGTAATTTTTTTCTTTAATTGAAATCGTGTATTAACCAACAAGTTATGAATTACAATTATAGGTTATAGATATACAATTAACCGAAAAATTTCTAAGAAGAGTACGTACTCTTAAAAGAAAGAAAGAGTCAGAAAATACTGAAAAAGTAAGATAAACAGAATCAAAACATTTTTTTCATAGATCGATAAGTTAATGTCAGATTAATGAGATTTACAAGTGAATTAATCACTTTTACCTATTTCGGCTTAATCAATACTTTTAATTAAGTAATTTCATATTCGCCTAATAAACGAAACTCGAACAAAATATATTGTTCAAATTTAGAAATATTAATATGAAGTGTTCTCATATTTAACCGACTTAGAAAGAAGGAGGTTATCAATTCTCTGTATGTTTTTATTTGTATGTTTGTAATACGCGATCCTTTCGCCATTTGTGGAGCGATTTGAAAATTTTTTTTACCACACGAGTACACTTCCGGTGTGGCCCATTTCCACCAAATCATGATCTGATCACTGGAACTCAGGGAAATTGACAAAAACCCTCGAATATTATAGATACTTACACGTGTTTCATGTATTCGTTTCCAAAGCTATGAAGTAGGCTTCACAGCTATACCTAGAAGTGCATACTTAAAGTAAAAAGTAGAAAAAAACTTGTTTTTATGAAAAACAAAACTGACTTCAAAAGAATAAACTATAAATATGTACTAAAAAGTTAGTAAATAATTACTTTATTAATCTGGTTCGTTAATTTTGGATTCGGTGCCAGCTAGAGCTAACCAATATACTCATTTACAAATGTAACTAACTTCCTAAACTTTATCTCAATTACATATAAGCTAAATAAAGGACTGGGGTGATTTTAAAGAACAATTAATGAAAATCGAATATAATTAACGACGTACATTTACACCATATAATTTGTTATCCGTAAGCTGGCACCGATTTCAAAATTAACGTAGCAGATTAAGAAAGTAATTATTTATTGACTTTTTAGTGCATTTTAAAGTTTTGTTCTTTTGAAGTCGAAGTTTATTAATGACTACTAAAATGTTTTATATTTACTTACCTATTTTTATAGATATAGCCAACATACAATCAAGAATAGTTGAATATAACTATTATATAGAAGACCATTGAAAAAATTTCAAATTCCAAAACGTTCGTTCAAGTTTTATGCTAAGCCTCTCACAGTATAGAAGTTAGGCATCAACTCGGAATCTCTCCGTGAAACTTTAGATTTTTGTTTTTTAAAAATCTGCTTCGTGCCAAAGTTTAGCGATACGGGCTTGACTGAGATTTCCACTTTAACGATTACTTATTACCTTTAAATATAGAAAAAAGTTTTACAATTTAGTTAAATGTTTTTGTTAAATATAATAACTCATTCATGTACCCATCGTGATTATTGTGAATATAATTTGATACAATTTATACTATTGATCGGGTAATATTTATTTAGTATTTATTTATTATATTGTTTTGGTATCTTGTACTTATATCGCAATTATTTTCTGCTTTTAATTTTCTTCTTCTTGGGAAATGAATAATACTATTAAATTACTGCTTAAAAAAGCATATTACTCTTGGGGTGGGCGTGAGTGGTACTTTGCATCACGGGGTGACACATATTTCAATTATAAAAATTATTATATCTTTTAAGTTGGACCAATTCACACATGGAGTGCAAAATATCATTAAGATCGGTTGGATAGTTTCAGAGTTTATCTCCAACAAATATGTTGACACGGGATTTTTGTACATAAATTACGCATACTTCTCAATTTGTTAAGTGGACCGTATGAACAGCGGAGCAACCGCGGAGAAAGAACTTGATCTGTAACGCAAAACCCGAGCCAAAGAATCTCATTGATAATACATAATATTAATAATAAATAGAAAGTAAAAAATTAAATGAAACAAACTCATTGTAAGTAATTGTAATTTTACTTATATCCATCCATCCATCCACCCATTCAACCGAAAGACGTCCAATGCTGGACACAAATTTCACCTAAAGAAATTACTGTGTCCATTGAAAAGGGAATTGCCATAATCGCCACGTTTAGGAGGCTGGTTGAATATCGCAATAGTATCTTTGTGTTGCTCAGCGGTTGCTAATAAACGAACGATTTCCAATTCGCTTTGGTATTTTAATTTTTTTTTTGGCATATATATAGATATTCCGATCCAAATCACAGCGAGAGATCTTCTAAGTCTAGTCGACCACAATGAACCACTACGAATCATTTAAATATTTAGTCTACACCTCCCCTATTAGCAATAGTAAACAAAGCTCTTGCCTCCCCCCATGATTAAGTACGCAAGGGCATAATTTTTTTAATAGAAAACGAAGATTAACAACCTTAAATACTGCTTACGTGGACACTAGTCAGAGCCTCGTCCTCAATGTAATCAAAAATAAGCATAATATACACCCTCCCCTCCATTGATGCTAACGAAATATTGGAACAGCATCCTGACACTTAAATCATCTGGTACTCATCGATCCGCTGAATAATGTTAAACTATGCTAAACTCAATTTACATTCAGACACCAGCGAACCTACCTGTTTAATTATTCAGATGTAACTTGATCTACCGCTATGGGTAATAAAATTAAAACTTCTTAACTGATTTTTTCTTTTGCAAATTGATTGCTTCAGTTTCTATTATATTCTAATTACATTATAATAGTAAATAAGGTAAGTAATAAAATGAGGTTACTTTGAGTACCATCATCTCAAGACCACTGAACATATCGGAACAACTACCATTCGACGCGGAGTTTTTCGTAGATGATTATAGGCTATTTACTTTTTGGATTCTATCGACTCTTTCTCATTTTTTTCCAATTTACTCTTGTGTACATTTTTTCCGCTAATAAAAACAAAAGACTCATTCGTTTTCATTCATTTGTATACGGTACATAGATACACAGTTAAGATATATGAAACGCAGGCGTAACCGCGGGCACCAGCTAGTACAATTTAACAATAATTGGATACATGTCGAAAAATAAGTATCCTATATATAATCATTTTTACCCTGTATACCCTATATTTTGTACCTAGAGGTCCTGCGTCTCAGTGATGTTACCGGAACACACCTATTAGTATTTGGCGACAGGTTTTTTAGTTTAAGGGTGGTAGCTATCCAGGCTGTCATTATTAAAAAATTCCCTACCGCCATCTTGAATTTCCAATACAACTATATAATATTACTTTCCCTAACTATAACATGTTCATTAATGAGATTTAACAGAATTATTGTTGGGAATCGTAGTAAATCAGTACAATTTTTATGTTTTTGTCACTTTAATTTTAATTATTCTGCGATACTCATTTATGATTCGATCATGCAGTTAATATCTGAATATTGCTATGGTAACTTTGACTTTGAATAGTAGCTTGTTCCATCGCTGGCAACACACAGTGATTAAAGACTTTCTAAAGTAAACTAATCTAATTTACTAATTTTATTTTTTGTATTTTATAAAGATTCACTTCTCTCGTTTAATCTAGTCGATACAATCCATTAATTTACTGCTGTGAAAATGAAGTTTTTAAATCACTAAAACTATTCAACGAAGCTATAAAGTGTACTTGAAACGTGAGGTAACATAAACCGCCCTCACTGTAGCACATTGAACTGACGCCATTAACCGAACCAAATCACGAGTTATGTAGTAACCCATCGGAACACCAATAAGTATGCTATATTACCGGCCTCGTCTTTACTTAATGTTCACAATATGCCACCTAAATATCTATATGAAGTTTTAATTTTACAGAATAGAATACTCTATTTAGTTTTGTGCCATAAATTTTACCAAACTATATACATTTTAATATGTAATATCTTTCATACCGCTTTTCTGTAATCCATGAAAGGTTTCGTGAAAAGGAACGGAAGTTTGTAACAGGAAGCATGGGAAGCGCGCGTTATTTGATTTGACCATTGAGCGCGCGCGGTGCTGTAGTTACGTATCTATTGGTATTAATATTGGGAACCCATTCTATATAAACTAATTCATATGTTTAAACTATATTAATATATGTGTAAATTATATTTATTGTTGATAATTTATGTTGCCTGCTCAATTTTAATTATGACGTCAGATGTTACACATGATGTGCGATTGCAGTAAGTGGAGTAGAGTAATCTGGAGTAACATCAGCAAGAAATATCGGTTTGAATAGTTTGCAATTTTAGTCAGTTTACGGTGAAGAATTAATACATTTATTGCAGGGTATTTTCTAGTAACAGCCACATCAATATCTGTCGATCACTGTACATTAATTGTCTCTTTCTCATTGAATAATGTAAAATAGTTTACTCACTTCACTCTTATTCATCTATACTAATGAATAATCTATCTGTAATGTCAAAAATTTTTTTTTTTACTAAATAGAATTGAATGTAAATACGATAGCTATAACAAAGATACCATTTTTTTAATGTTGTCTTTCTGTCTGTCTGTTTGTAATGGGGTAATCTCAGGAACGGCTTTACCGATTTCACGGGACTTTTTTGGTAAATAGCTGAAGTTATCCGGGTAACTTAGAATATTTTTAATTTTGGAAAACAATTAGCGTGAAATAAATAAAACTTCTAAAAATTTGAATAAAATAAAATAAATACACAGTTTTACGGGTAAGAGCTTAAATTTATAAGAAATATTTTTGCTTTATCTTAGTGCTGAAAAAAAATTGGGTTCCGCATAAAAAATTAAAATGCAGTGAAGAATATAGGAAACGCGGGCGCAACCGCGCACAACTAGTTATCAATATATTTGAGATTATAGTGTAAATTACATTCAATTCACTTTATAATTATAGATTGGTATGTCTTAATGTCAAATACCATTTATTTGTATAAAAACCAAACATTTCACTAATTTTATTTTTCAAGAATAAAAGAAACTAACAAGATTTTTGAATAAGAAATTATTACGAACATAAAATAGCAATTTTGAAAATTGGTAAATAGATATTTTACCTGTTTGTTGCTATTATATTATATTGTAGCTATTATAATATTATATATTGTTGCTATTAAAGTAGTAGTCAGTTTTGAACACACTCCAAGACGAAAACTTTCGCCGTAAAATTAGATATAACCTCCACAGGAAGATCACTCAAACTTCTTAAGAGGAATTTATGTTTTATGACGAAAAATGACCATCAATGGCTTCCAACGGAATATATTATAATATATAAGATATAATCCAAACGTATATCTACGAAGGATTTATATTAACAAGTTCACTCTAGAACGTTCGATATGAAGATTTATGTAACTTTTCTTTGGCCAAATTTATGTGTAGAAGATTATTTTGTTAAATTAGGTAATATGAGTCTGGCGATTGACTGACAATAGATTCTTATGCATCGGCGGTTGACATCGTTCTTGGGGTGTCTTCTTTGCGGTTCTTTATTTTTCACTAACTATGTGGTCGCGACTCCGCCCTTGTTTTATATAATCTTCACCACGTAATACATTTTTTAATGATCGTTGGAAAATAATGTTTTGTTGCTGTCCATTGATGTTTTTGTTTACGGTTTCATTAGTTGTAATTTTTTGAGCGGAACCATAATCATTTTCTCTAAATTATTTTCGATATTAACATAAAGCACAAAACATAAAGCACCTCCCATAGATATTCGCCCAATAAGACAAGCGAAGGAATTGATCTATACTGCCAATTGTGAAGCTATGTAGTATGATTGGAATATTGTTACTGGAGCTGTGATCTGTCCGTAATGCTTTGAAGTGGATATCCTAATAACATATTGTGACTAAGAAGATTTTTATTTTATTTTTATTTAAAAATGTATATCATAAATCATATTAATGGCGGACTCACAAGTTCCGTTGCATCGCCGGCGACTATGCAAGCAAACCCTACTACACCAACGTAAATCAATTTACGAAACGCAACGTTAAATAGTTGGACTATATTCCCCGGGAACTATGTGAGGAAATTATATAAGGCCAGTGGTTGGATATAACTCTGAAATAACGATACACGGTTATCCGTGATATTGCATATTTCCCTGGCACCGACTACCGCAAGGAAATGTGCTGATAATTTTTAATTATTTAGTCACGTGAACGATGTGTAATAACATTTCAGAACATTCTTTTATATTGTTTATTTAGCTAAAATTATTATGATAATTTACACATTTGTAAATTCTTAATATACTTTTTACTTTTTCTAGTTCGTTAAATGAAAGGTAAATGCGCATTCAGAAACAAAATTTTGCAACAAACATTGACCAAAAATACTAAGTTCGTTGACTTTATTTATTATTTTATCTTTTTTTATTTATTTTTACATTTATTATTATTTATCGTTTTGCAACTCGCGTTTTTTATGTTTTTAGTATTTAAAATTTATATGATTATTTTTTACACGTAAAACTACATTTTGATATTAACTTTTTATTGCTACATTATGATAAGAGACCGTTCTTTTGTAAGTTTTTATTAAACTTTATATGTACAAATTCCTTCGTTATGGATAATATTTTAAATTCTCGGAAGCTGCCACCTTATTCGTTGAAATAATCCATAAATCCATCCATTCAACCGAAAGACGTCCACTGCTGGACATAGGTCACCCCCAAAGATCTCCACGGCGACCGATCTTGCACCACCTGCATCCAGCGGTTTCCCAAAGCCTTCACCAGGTCGTCGGTCCACCTTGTAAGGGGCCTACCCACGTTACGCCTTCCGGTGCGTGGTAACCATTTGAGAACCTGTTGGCCCCATCGGGCATCGGTTCTGCGAGCAATATGCCTAGCCAACTGCCGCTTAAATTTAGCAATTCTTCGGGCAATGTCGGTTACTTTGGTTCTTCTGCGGATCTTCTCATTCCTGATTCCATCACACAGTGAAACTCCAAGCATAGCTCTCTCCATTACCCTTTGAACAACTTTGAGCTTTGTTAATATTACATTGGAAACAATATAAATATTTAACTTCAGTAACAAACCTAAAAAAAAAACGAAATAAGCAAAAACAGTAATCAATAACGAATCGCGTACGTATTAGCGCAAAATCGACATGTTTCGGTCCATCCATCAGTTGAAAGAGTAGAACTAACTTGTCAGATTGGAGCGTGATCACTCAATCCCCCCATTACGCGCGGGCTATCACTCAATCTGGTGTCCGGGTCCATTGCATCTACCACTGTTAATTATTTACAACTACTGCCAAATAAATTCTAGCATAACAAATTTAAATCTAAAAAGGATTCTTAATTTTAATTCATCGATTACTTTTGTTATGGTTAAAAATTGATATATATCTATAACATAATAATAAATAAAATTGAAGTGTCTGTTTGTAATATCAAATCTATCTATAATGTATGTCTGTCTGTTTGTAAAGGGTAACCTCCAGAACGGCTTCACCAATTTGGACAGGAGTTCTTTTGGTAGATAGCTGAAGTTACTCCCTGTAACTTAGGGTACTTTTAATTTTCGAAAATATTTAGGGTTACTTAGGGGTACATATGAACCAAGTGAATCATCGAAAAACGCCGTCAAGAAACTCGATCTAGTTTTGTTTTTCATAAATGTTTTTTTAATGAAATTAAACAACTCATATTTACAAAGTTTTAGTATGCGCAAAGCGAAGGGTGACATTTCCAGATATCACTAACGTTCATTTAAAGTTCGGTGAACCTGTAATGGTACTTCCTGTCAACAATATTAGTCAAATAAACACGGTTCACTTAGTGATTCATTCCATAATCGGTATCAGATATTTTACATAATTACATATAATATATCGGATAGTAAGTATATCTTAATATGGAATTAATTATCCCATATAAAAAAAAACTGAAGAAAATTTTCCTGCTAATAAAATAAAAGTAAATAACATAATATTCTGTTATTTACAAAGGTAAAACAACAATATACAAAGATATTCAAAAAATCAATAGGGATTAATAAAGTTACACGGTGATATTACATAAAAGATAACCTCCCTTTGAACACATGTTTAAAAAAAGTTCAATAAGAGTATTTTAGGGGTGTTATTTTATAAAATTTTAAATTTTAAATACGTTTCGCAAAAAGCGTGTTTAACGCTAGTATACTTTTGTTTATGTAACAAGACCGAAAATGATTAAATACCGTGACGTTATTTAGATAACAATGGAAACTTCGGTAACTTGAGTCGGTTCAGAGATGAAGATAGATCGTAGGGAAGAGACGAGCGGTCACTTTGGCCCACGCGACCGTTGCGTAGCTCCCTTACCATTTTTACTACTTACTTTGTTAGTAAATACCTACCTATTTATAAATAACTGAAACAATTTTTAGAAAAGTAATTATTATAGTAAAGCGATTCTCAGTAGGGGAATAACTTAGGGATTGGTGTTACCAATCCTATGACGTCACCCGTCAACATACTATAGTATATCAAATACAAGAGGACGTTGCAATGCTGGCGCTCAGAGATAAATAATAGAATGTATACTTACGCAGCCTATCGTATGATCGTACAAAGCTAAGTAGGAATAAACCATATGCAAATGCTATATAGTTATTGCTCGGAGCGCCAATAAATGTAAAAACCAGACAAATGTTAAGTTGCGTCAATAATAATAGCCTCGGTTGCGCAGTTGTATTACGGTACGACTGTCGTTCTGAGGTCTCGGGTTCAATCTCCGGGTCGGTTCAAGTGATATTGGGGTTTTCTACGCAGTATCATCCCGGAGTCTGGAATTTGTAACCGATATGGCGGCAGGCTCGCCTCCTGTCAAATCTGGGACGGAACTAAGCTCGGCGAAATGTGGGTGGTGTAGTTCGCTATTTCACCTCTGCCTGACATTAAAAAAAAAACAGTTTTTCTTAAGTGTCGAGTTTCACATCTATCGAGTTTCAGTACAATCAGAGAGATAGCTCAGTTTATGTGATCTTTTTTATATAGGTTTAATTAAATAAATATTTATAATATTTATGAAGAGTCATTAAAATATGAAAAACACTTTATCTATAGTAATAAATAAAATTGAAGCGTCTGTTTGTAATCTAAATTTTTTTTTTACTTAATAGATATAAATGTATATGAGTATACGATACCTATACCAAAAACATAATTTTTAAAATTTATGTCTATCTGTCTGTTTGTAATGGGTAATCTTCAGAACAGCTGGACCGAGTTTGATAGGACTTTTTTTGGTAAATAGCTGAAGTTACTCCGGGTAACTTAGAGTACTTTTAATTTTAGAAAATAATTAGTGGCCCGCGTAAAAAACACAACTCATAAAAATGTTAATAAAATCCGATTCAATGCACAGTTTTACGGGCATGTGCTATAATTTATGAGAAATATTTTTTCTTTATCTTAGTACTGAAATTTTTTTTTTGGAATACAATGTGTTCCGTATAAGAAAAATAAAACGCAGTGAAGAATATATGAAACGCAGGCACAGCCGCGGGGACATAGCTAGTTACCAATAAATTGCAAAAATATTGTTTTTATCTAAGATCGTAAAACATTATTGAGATAACTAAGATGACTAATTAGTATTTAATAGTTATTACATTATTATTTTTTATACATTAGTTCAGTGCTTTGAGTACAATCTCACCTGATGTTAAGTGACGATGTGGTCCAGGATTGTAAACACACTAAGCCTAGAGGTACTGGTTCTCAAGTGGTGTTGTCGAAACACACTAATTGGTATTTGGTGTCAGGTTTTCAAACTTGAGGGTGGTAGCTACCCATGTTTTACTTGACTGAAAAAGCCTAGGCTAATTTTAGAGTTGAATAGGTGGGCTCGAACCCGCGTCCATTGATGTGGAATCCGGCCGCAGTACCCACAGCGCCATCATCGCCTTTTTAATCAAAGAATGTACATGTATTGAATTTAATATTATGGATCGTCCATTAATCAGGTGAAGCTCAAAAGGAGCCGCCTCCTTTTCATTTCGTACGAAAAAATCACGAAACATCATAAAGGGCAGGTGCAATGAGGTATCATGTGCATTTTTTTGTTCGTTCAACGCGCAACGTGTTATAAGAAACGGCGACGATTTTTAAAAATTTTTAGAATTAAATTAGATTAAACATTTTTTTATAATAATACTTTATACCAAAAAATACACTTGATTTTAGGTAAGTCTAGAACCTGAATACGTGACTAGAGGTGACAAATTAGCAAAAAAAATCACGTGATTAATGGGCGGCACCACAAAATCAATATTAAAGTATAGACCCAGTTTTCACTCCTTATTATCGAAGAAAATAACAAAGTGCTACTTTGACATAGTAATATGCAAACTAACGTTTGTTTTCTAAACGTTTTATTACTGTTATTTCATTAATCGATTAGAATTAGAATTAATATTTAATTAACAGAAACTACTTACGCAGTTACTTTATTGTTTTACCCTGTTGTTAAGTAATGTTTTAACAAACGTATATTAATTTTGAACTTTTAAAATTAACAATTATATAAGCAGATGTATTTTTTAAATAAAAACATATTGATAAATTTCTTTTAAATAATTCTAATATATTCATATATATGTTTTATTATAATAAATCCAATTACACAAAGGCAACAATCCATCCATCCGTACAACCGAAAGGTGTCCACCCCTGGACATAGGTCTCCCCCAAAGATCTCATAAGTAGGGACATTGTCATAATCGCTACACTTGACAGACTTGTTGGCGTTTGTTTAATAAGATGTTTGTGGTACTCAGAAGATACTGCTGCCCATTCCCTGGTATATCCCTCAATAGGCTTTTACGATACCTACGGAAAAGATATAGGGTGGTGTAATTATTAACCGGCACCACACAGACTAGAAACTATAATAAACATACAGATAGAAACAATAATCAACAAAATTTACGACATAAGAAAAAAAAACTGCTAGTCTCAATATGGTGACAAAAAGCTAACATCTCATATCGGATGAGCAAATGTATTCAAGGGGCCCATTTCAGATTCTATCCAACGCATGTGTCATAGACAGTGGCCCTCGAGGGACAAGGTAGACGGACAAAAACTGAATATTGCAGATATGTTCACATTATTGCCGTGTGTAAACACTGTTGCAGACGATACGATAATCAGCTAAACGAACATTCTTCGAAAAAGTCTTATTTATAATTGAATTAAATTTTTCAAAATTATGATTCATATAGATTTATTTATATGCCGTACATTTATTTATATGTTATTTACCAAGTTGACTTTTTTAAACCAATTATAGCCCAAGAGCCCACGACAGCCAAATCTTCGTCATTTTATAAAAGCTGAAAGTTAGGTTAGGTACCAAAACAGGTAAGAACGATCGCGGATTGTGAAACTTGAGTATCGTTGTGACTTTGGAAGATAACAAAAACTAAAGGTTTAAAAAATTCACCTTAAATTCGTTATAGTATTTAGCTCAGTTTTTATTTATTTTATTCAGAATAATATTAGAAATCACGTGGTTCATTGTCAAATACTTATCATGGTTCCTTCCCCCTGCCAAAAACTCTTAACCTATAATAAATTGAAGGTATACTTTCGTTATAGTATAAAAGCTGATTTTTATATATCTTATATAAATATATGTTTTCTCAGTTGCCAGAAAGTTTGAACGATTCCTTCAGTTTGCCAGACACATAAAAAAATTACCGCAGCTGCGAGCGCAAAGTATATATATGCCGCTTGCATGGCATGTATAAGTAGTTTACAGTCTAAAATAATTTTGAAAAAAGATTTTTTTATGCCGTTTCATGTCCTACCTATATGACGATACTTTTCTCATTCGTTTAACTTGCAGTTTTTTGCGCTTTTTAGAAAACGGTCTACTTATTTTCTATTATATTCATTACTAGCGACCCGCCCCGGTTTCGCACGGGTCCAATGCTGGTACTAAATATACTACAGAATGTCTTTATATACAACGTTCACAGCTTTTTTGTCATTAGTCAATACAATTTGCATTTTAAATCTGTTAGAAAATATTTATTTCAATTACATGCTGTAAAGGACCATTTTGATCTATCTATATTTAATTTAGGTACTTAATTGGATAAGGATGAATGCTGCATTGCTTAAAATCGCTTCGTATCTAAGCCCTTATATTTCATAAAAAGTAAAGGGTAAAACATGGTTATTGTGAGTTATCACTAAAAGAAAGACATATACCATGAAAGACTTTGTTGTAGACCTTTTTAAGATGTACAATACTGTACATTATTTTGATCTATCTCGTAGCATGCAGCCAGCGTTTGCAATGTAAGCACATCAAAATGTGTTTATTTACGACATCACATTAAAAACCTCTAAAATTATCAATTATTCTGTACTATATTATGCGTGTATTATACACATAAACCTTCCTCTTGAATCACTCTATCTGTTAAAAATACCGCATCAAAATCCATTGAGTAGTTTAAAGATCTAAGCATATATAAGAACAGTCAGACAGCGGGACGACTTTGTTTTATACTATATAGTGAAGTTATGAAATATTGTCGATTCTAGTTTTATAATGGACCCTTTGATTATGATATTGGTATCCAAATTTTATTTTGTACTTTTTGATAAAATCAAAATTCATATTTTTACCAATAATTTTCTTAAAATTGTTATTTAATTTAATTAACTTCCTAATATTTTTTGTATATATATTTCTTAATTATTCAACTACAGTCTAATATGGTTTATAATTTATTACGGCTCTGATTTTTTTGTATTTAGCCCCATCTTCGTATTAATTTAAGGTTCAAATCATGTTACTGCCCTTTATTAAAACGTTCCAAAGGATTTGTTTTTGAGATCTTAGAATTCACGTTCCTTGTCATTATTTTCCGTTCACGTGTGCAAGATAAATAAATATGCGTAAATGCGTTAAAGAAACAGTATTAAACGTTTTTTTTAAAGTTAACAGTGATTAAAACTATTATTTTTGTTTTGAATTCTATATTGTACAATAATATTGGTGTAAAAAGGGTAATTTTCAGTCAGTGTAGAACCAGATCTGCCTACAGACTTTTGATATAGAAGATGTGGCGCCATCGCGATGGCGACCGTCGATAGATTGTCGCCTGTCGGTGGTCATCGTTGTTCTTGGACTGTACTTTATTTAACATTAGGTCGTGCGAGTATAAAAAATGTACGTATTGTCTGTTAAAACTTTAGGAATAGAACCCTAAATAACGAATAACAATGGATACGTAACATCAAATGCCTAATACATAATGTATAAAGGGCGGAATAGTTTCAATAAAAGGATTTTTTGCATGCCTTCCTTACATTGTACGATATTGTAACATCGTTCACTACTCCAAATTTATATTCCCTTTTTCTCACAAATCATATTTTAAATATCTATCGTAGTATTATGAATAACGCATTCGTTTGTATTGCTTATGCTTATTTTGTATAGTACTTCTGAAAGTAGTCGCTTGTTTAACCGTAGAACTGATGCACGCTGGGGCCAACGGGTTTTGGAATGGTTGCCGCGTAATGGAAAATGCAGCGTGGCCTACACAAGGCGGACCTACAACCAGGAGCAGGTTGCAGGAATCCGCTGGATGCGGGTGTCGCAAGACCGATCGCTGTGGAGATCTTTGGGAGAGACCTATCTCCAGCAGTGGACGTCTTTAGGTTGAATACTGGCGGCGGTAGTGGTGTTGCAGTAAACGTTATTACAGTTCCTAGGTTTTGTCCCCATCTATACTCTATACTAATAAATTAAATTGGAGTGTCTGTTTATAATGTCAAAGTTATTTTTTTTACTAAATAGGTTCGAATGTATATACGATAGATATCTACACCAGAAATACAATTTTTTAATCTGTCTGTCTGTTTCTTCCGGGTAATCTCCGGAACGGCTGGACGGATTTTGACGGGATTTTTTTGGCAGATAGCTGAACTTACTATGGATTACTTAATCCACTTTTAATTTTTGAAAGTAATTAGGGTTCCACGTAAAAAAATAAAACTCCTAAAAATTTGTATGAAATCGGCTCAATGCACAGTTTTTTTTTTCGGGCAAGTGCTTGAATTTATGAGAAATCTGTTTACTTTATCATAGTACTAAAATTTTTTAAGAAAATAATTGGGGTTCCGTATAAAAAAAATTAAAACGAAGTGAAGAACATATAGAACGCGCGCACAGCTAGTGTACGTGTGTAGTATGCATGTGTATGTAGTGTATAACTTTAAAGGCTAACTACTTTTTTTTTGTTGTAACAAATCTTTAAATCGATTGCGTTTTGAACGCGTATTTTTTGTTATATTTACTATAACATCGCTAAGGATATAAGATAATCTGCTTTTAATTATTATTTTGCATTGCATATTTTATTTAACTGTAAAAGTAGTGGGACTTCACAAACTATAACTTAAAAAAAAACCTTTAATTTTTTTATTTAATATACTTTTTTATATGCTATTTGTTGATATTATTAGTTATTAACACTAACATATCGCTCATATGCGAAAGTCACGCAGATATGTACCTATTACTTCTCTGTCCTAATATCTAGGTCTCAGAAAAAAAGTCCCTGGTAGCGTTTTCTAATTTCTTCTATAAAATTAATTCAGGCCTGTAAGTTAAAGATCCGTCATCAATAACCTGTCGATTTCTTTCTGTGCCTATACCACCAAACTTATAATAGTGGATATAATTTTATAGGTAGACAGTACAACAATATGAAATACTGTATATGCAAGCCTCTAGTATGCCTTTCCTTCACTCTTAGGAGCTTTTTTTAAGTGGGTAAATGCCTTTACGCATTTCCCTATTAGCTCTAATCCAGGAGTAGCCTAGGAACTGGTAGGGGGTATGTGGGGCTAATCTTGCTGAATCGCCGGGTATACCCACTAAAACCGCACGGTTCCGTCTACTGCCATTTACAGGGCGATACGGGATTTAGATGCTCCGCGTAGCCCCGGCAGCAAGCCCGGTCGAATGGCCAGGCCCCGTCTTTTATCTCAGACGTAAATAGGGGGAGCAGCCTGGCACCAGCCACCCCTCTCCGTCTGTCAGCGACAACTCACTTTCCTCCCTCACGTAGGTCCTATTTTCGTACAAATGTAATACAATAGGAGCCGGATGGGGAAAGGGGCACTCTTGGAAGCTACCTTAACACTCTTCAAATGAATCACGATAGATGTCAAATTTTATTTATTTTCCCTTAAATCTCTACATTCTCTTTGATCCGTCAGTACGCAATAACTTGTATCACTCACAGTATGTCTCGGTTACAGATAAATCCACTGACAAATCATCTCTTTCATGCATACAAAGTACCTACAATCGAATGGTAAAAAGTCATCATTTAGTTAAGTTCAGTGGAATATAGACAGTGGAGCAGCTGTGGAGAACGAACCTGATCTGTAATGCAAACCGCGAGCCAAAGAATCTCATTAGCGAGACGAGAACGATGCTACTAAAGCGCGAAGAACTATTCTGATATACGTAAAATAAATTCCACATAATATACGTTTGTACATAATTTTAATAATAAATAGAGGGAACAAAATTAAATAAAATAAACTCATTGTAAGTTACTTTCAACTTTCGGACTTTAAAATCAATTAAAAAACACATTTCTATGATTTTTGCAATTTTTCCTGTCAGTGCAAGAATCAAGAACTAGTTTATTTTGTTTAAATTTCTATTCAAGGCAAGGGTGACTGGGCAAACCGGTAAGGGTCGACCTAGGGATGGTATCTCGACCAGATCAAGGACGTTCTGGAAAAAGGCCTGATCAAAAGTACCCGTAACCGAAGAACACGTATGAAAGTTGAAGAAGGTCTCTGCCTACCCTAATGGGAGACAAGCGTGACATTATGTATATGTATGTAATTTTTTTATTAGAATGTAAGAAATAGCGAGTTTAGCGGAACATCAATAAGTTTAAGTTCGACAAAAACGTATGAACACACAACCTTTTTTGTTTTTTTACGGGGGGAAATGCATTTACGCACTACCCTTACCTATTGCATTAGTGAGACCAGAGTCCCCCAATGCAATAGGTAAGGGGGCACGGAGGGACGAACTCCGTGCCAGTGTGGGACTCACCCGGGCGTGAAGCGCCCGGAAATACCCACTAAAACCCCCCGGGGCCGTCCGCCGCATTAGGGATGGGGGCGATGAACACAACCTAAAAATGATAAACAAATGAGATTGCTATTTCAAATATATGATATTAAAAAAAGGTTTTATATATATATTTATATCAAAATAAATTCCAGAATATTCCAACTCATTCGGCGGCAAGTGAAGACACGTCGTCTTTGCATTCCCTCCAGCCCGCTCATTGGAAAATCACTGCCGCCCACTGAATACAGAACACCGGCACAATATGTATTAAATCACAGATAACAGTATACCCACCACTGCGTCACGTGAAACAAGATTGTCTCCGGACTTCGTGTTCATAATATATAATTTTCTACTATAACATGCAAATGATACTGTTTTACCCTACATTTATACTTAAGTCCATTGAACCGATTTAATTAATTTAATTTGGCTACGCTTCTTATAATATTGTGAAGGACATGGGCTAAATTTTGAAAACTACCAATATTTGAAAACTTATATAGCGGCATTGGGCAATTCTCGGTAGGGGTAAAACTTACATATTCGTTTTACTAATGGAATGTGATATTAGCTGTCAACTTGTTGTCTGCGAATTTTTTATCGAATGTTTTGTTTCTTTTTTTTGGCGTCACTTTTGCGATTGGCTAGATTTTTATTATTTATCTTTGATGGAACGGAATGTTAAGTATGATGGTTGATTCCTAAACTTTTGTGTTGCCACATCAAAATATTTTCCACTAAATGCCCGAAAAAAATGTTCGAGTTGAAACGATTACGACTAATTTCTTTTTACACGTTATAGGCTCAGTGCTATGATCACAATCATACCTGATGTTAAGTGACGATGTGGTCCAGAATGATAAACAAACCAACCCTAGAGGTACTGGTTTTCAAGTGATGCTGCGGGAACACACCTATTGGTATTTGGCGACAGGTTTTCAAACTTGAGGGTGATAACTACCCAGGCGGGCATCATTACAAAATGCCCTACCTATTGTAACAACAAAAAAATAACAGTCTTTCAAAGTTTTCACTTCTGTCGGGAATCTCCAGGGCTTCCTAGTTTTTTTTATTATTATACTTTAAAAAAAAATTATATTATTAAATGTACTGTGGGCCTTATTTTATTAATTATTACCTATATAGGTACTAATATACTTTTTAATAAAAACATTTTAAATATAAACGTATCCCGGAAAACGCTAAGTAAAATAGTTTGTCTAACTGTTAGTTGAACTATAATTCGAGAACCGATATATGTGATTCTTTTTTATAACATACATAAATGATTTGTTCAGATTTTAGTATATATCTTGTTCCGTTAAGTAGTAACAGTGATGGGAATTATTGTGAATGGAATTGATACAAAAATCACAATAGCATTCGTTGCAATATTTTAACTTTAATTTTTTTTTTGGTGTAATTCTGATTCGTCATATAGTAGTCCTGATTTATAATTCATTAATTTTCCTTAAAAAATTAAAAGAATGCCCTTTACGTATTTGCCGCCACAAAAATATAGGTACCGCCTTAGATTGCCTAATCAGCCTGCTTGTAAATTCGCAACTGTTAATGACGAAGGTATCATAGCTTCAAAATGTATAAACAACAATAGAAAATGTTTTAAGATAAATATCTGGTATATACGTGCAATAACATTTTATTATTCAAATGCATTACGTGCATTTTTTTAATGTAGCTAATGCTGTTTACCGGAAGGGCCTTTACAGCTTCACCGTAACTTTGGGGGCGAGTCCTAAAGCTTCTCGCCGCAAAAGGTAACTATCACAGCTTCACCGTAACTTTGGGGGCGAGTGCTGAGGGCACTCGCCGCAAAAGGTAACTGCATTACGTGCATAAACATACATACCCATCCATATACACTAGCTGTGTGACCGCGGCTCTGTCTACAATTCATATATTCTTCACTACGTTAAGTAGTTTTTAAAATAAATCATTGGAAAATAATGATGGTGTTGATGTTCATTAAATCGTATTTTGGTTACAATTATTTCAGTTCTTTTTTACTCGGAACCCTAATGTTTTGCGAAAAATAAAAGTATCGTAAGTTACACGGAGTAACTTCAGCTATCTTTCAAAGAGTCCCATCAAAATCGGTCCAGCCATTCCAGACATTAGCCATAACAAACAGACATACAGACAAAAATTGTGTTGGTATCGGTACCGTGTAATACATTCATATGTATTTAGTAAAAAATTGTTATTTTATTAGTACAAACAGACACTTCCATTGTATTTATTAGTATAGATAGACAGTAGAGTCTTGAATAGTCCCCTCCATGTCAAACATTCATATGTCACAGGGGTAACAAAAAAAAACATTTTGTAAAGCGTCCATCAAATCAGATTTCCTTGTAGCATTAATCGAGCGGCCATTCAAAAAACGTGGACAATTTCGTCCTTTCCCTCCTCGACGCAGACCCACATCATCTGGCACAATGATGGCATGAGGCTTTGTCGTTTCGAAAAAAAAAAGCAAGTCAAATCACATCTCGACAAATATAAATGTTCTTTCTGTAGCATAGAATTAAAATGTATTTGTGTTGTCCTTATCTGAACTTCTATTAAAAAAACAATTATTATTAACCATATTACTCTTAACGAAACTTAGTAATTTGCCAATGTACAACTCTATAGTTGTTTCCTTACTTCCCGATCCTTATAAATTCGTTCACTGGAATTTACTTTAAACTCTTTAAAAGAACTTATTGTATCAGGTTTAGTTCAAAATTGGACGGTTTTAAATTTTTTACAATTAAAAATCTGTATTTTTCTCATTACTGTTTAATCAATAATTAAAACCAAAATGAATATATGTTAGTAATTTTTATGAAATCTATTAATAGGAAAATACATTGAAATTAATGCAGTACTTTTTAAATGATAGATACAATGATTTAGGGTTTTCTTTTTGTGTCTCTTTACTTAAACACATATCTAAAAAAAATTACTTCATCGTAATAAGTAATTTTACTGGTAACTATGTTACATTTGCGTAGAACTACCTAATAAAAAGCAAAACCAGTTAAGATTCAAGAAAGTTAGTAACATTTTTCTTCTTTAGCATGAAACGTATTGTTAACATAAAGACATTGAAAGGTGTGTTTGTAAATAAAAAGATATTTCAACTGAACAGCATCAACAATACAGGTTATAGTCTTCAGAGAACCGTCAACAAACAAGGTTTTATGTATGCAAGGAAAGAGTTTGCATTATTAAACGGTACCTCTGTTTCATTTCATGGCTCGTATAATAAAATCTCTTAAAATCATTTTACACTTTTTTACTATAATTGCAATAAGTTATTTTCTCGTGACTAAACAAAAGAAAGTAATTATAATTAAGAAAATAGATCGATTTCTTCCCGATATAAAACATTTATTAATATGGACCTCTGTGCCTGGAATCACGAGAGAGGGGCAAGTTCATTTTATACAGAGCAAGTGTCGAAAAATAAACTGTTATTTAACTAAGAACAGAAGTTTGTTAGGTGATATAAGGCTTTTTGATGGTGTACTATTTAGTCTTAAAGATGTGAGTGAAAATCAACAAGAGCTTCCGAAGATCAGAGCTGCACATCAGCGATATATTTTTGCTGCGAATGATTCATCCGATAATTTTCCAGTTTGTAGTCCCTATTACGAGAACTTTTTTAATTGGACATGGACTTACAGGTAAAATTGTAGTTATTATCTCACACTATTCCGAAAATATTTTTTATTTCATTTATTCTTAAAACTTTTAGTATGAAGATTCATATTTTTCTATTAATATTCGTTTCTTTAAGACATCGATGCAAAGAAATAGATCGATATTTATTAATTATAATATCTCCTTGGCTTTATATGCCTAAATTCTTTTTGTAGACTAGCTAAAGCCATTCTCGGTAATGAAGAAACACAATATTTTACACAATAGTTACGGTGAAGCTGTAAAGGCCCTTCCGGTCAACAGCACTAGCTAGGTTAGAAAAAAAAATCAAACTTGTCCAATACCGATAATACTAGTGATATATTTAAATATAAGGAACAAACACAAATTTATTTTGTAACTAATCATATTCGAAAAAACATTATAAAGTTTTATTTAAATTTTATTCTTTAAAAAAAAAGCTGTCGACGTCAATCGCAATCTAAATATCATTTGCTTGTGTTTGTTTATATGCGCATTATAATAATAGTTTAAAGTCTTACCATAATTTTATTTATCAGAACAGATTCTGTAATCCACTATAAATTCTTCTCAATATTCCACGTAGACCATGACGGTCCTCTGGATAATTACCAATGGATCAAAGAAGTGAAATCTATTGATGAAACTTTCAAAAGTCAACTATCTTCTAAAACTAAAGCTGCCGCTATATTCTTAGACAAATGTGAATCGAGAAGCAAGAGAGAAGTGTTTTTAAACAGATTAATCGAAGAACTAGCCAGATATAATCTATCTGTGGACGTATATGGTAATTGTGGAAATAAGCAATGCAGAAGGAAATCAATGAATTCATGTTACTGGAAACTAAGAAAGATATACCATTTCTATTTAGCCATGGAAGATTCTTTTGCAGAAGACTTTGTAACGGAAAGTATCGTATATGGATATAAATATAATGCTGTACCAATTGTATACGGAAAAGCCAATTATGAAAAGTATGTGTATTACGCGTTATCTATATTATTAGAAATTGCATAACAAATTTAAATATTAGTTAAAATTATTATTAAAAAAAAGTCTTGTTAACAATTTTAAGTCTTGTTAATACTCGCACTTATCAAAGAGTAAGTAAGCCTTCATAGAAATATTTTGCACATTTTTATTTTGTACGAAAATACGAAAGAAGAAAGTCAGTTAAAAAAAATTAAACCTACTGTAAGAACACGTCAATTTTTATTGCAGCAATGACCACTGTTAAATAAAACAGTAATAAAATTATTAATTTAGATTTATTGAAAAAAAATTTTTTTTATTATACCAAGGGCGCCGTGCTATGGCTACGAGCAACCTTCGGGAGCTGAAATAAAATAAAATTAATAATGTTACAAAACTTAAAATATATTATGTTTATTATTTGTATTCAAAATCAAAATTATGTATAAAAATACATTAAATTAATAACATAATAAAGTTCACACATTGCCATTAGTTTGACGCAGACACTCATCCATAGATAATACACTAAGACTATAGACACATCTATTATATTAACCCTTACGATTACCATTGCATAATCAATCACATGTCAATGTCAGACTTGATATTTATTTACCGTGTAGACAAAATATTGACATTTGAGAAGGATTTACTTTAAGCAATTGACAATGAAAAACAAACAAAATTGTTAGCTTTTTTTATAAATTATTGTAGAATTTCGATCACAGGCGAGCACTAGTTCATTATAACCTCAAAAAATCAGTCTAATAACAGTTTTGAATCTTCAGATTCTTACCACCGCATTCGTACTTAGATGCCTTGAAACTAGGCGAGGAAAAATTGGCCGAAGTTATGTCCAGTCTGATAAAAAACAAAGAACGTTATTACGAATTCTTCAGTTGGAGAAATCATTATAACATAAAGGCAACACAGCCTCTCGACGCTTGTACGCTCTGTGACACATTAAACAATCCGGCTTGGTTGAACTACAGAGGCTATTATGATGAATTTAGGAAGTGGTGGAATCCCAAATACGAGGAAAGATGTGCATTCTATTCGAAATATTTTACTTTATGAATAAAATATATTGATTAAAACAAAAGGACATTTTTCTTCATCACAAATGTCTATTATATTAAGGAGAATTCAGTAAATTTTCTCCTCATTATGTCAACGGGTTTTCTTTTCTGTTTTCTTTAATTTGCTATTAAAACCGAGCATATTAACAACCTTTTTGGAAAAGTTTTTGCCTTTGTCGTTCTTCGACGCGGAATCCGACGGCACCAACAAATACGCTATCATCTATTTATATTTATTATAGTAACGCTAAAGAATACAGAATATAATAAACAAAATATGATCTAAATCAGTTAGATCACGATCACCATACACTTGTAAAAATCCAATCGTTTTTTACATGTAGCTATAAAGATAGAATCGCAAAAAAGATTTTTCTTCCTCCCTGCCTGCAAGCCATTGCTTAAATTCAACTCTAACCACAGTCCTAAAATGGTAACTATAAATATAGATGAAATGTATTATATCGATAGTAATAAATAAAATTGAAGTGTCTGTTTGTAGTGTCAAAATAACAATTTGTTACTAAATACATACATATAAATGTATACTCGTATACGACACCAATACCAAAAATATAGTTTTCAAAAAATTTGTCTGTCTGTTTTCTGTCTGCCTGTCTATTTGTTCCGGGAAATCTCCGGAACGGCTGGACCAATTTTGACGGGCCTTATTTTTGCTATATAGCTGAAGTTACTCTAGGTAACTTAGGGTACTTTTAATTTTCGAAAATAATTAGGGTTCCGCATAAAAAAACACTCATAAAATTTTGAATAAAATCCGTTTCAATGCACAGTTTTACAGGCAAGATACATTTTTACTTTATCTTAGTACTAAAATTTTTTTAAGAAAATTATTAGGGTTCCAGATAAAAAAATTCAAGCGCAGTGAAGAATATATGAAACGCGGGCGCAGCCGCAGGCATACGGCTAGTTATTAATAAAAACAAAATAAACGATTTAAATGACCGCAGTAGATTGCTTCCCGAACGAAATCGAATCTGATGAGAACACGGATTAAAAGTTTAAATTATATGAAACAGATTAATAACATATGATACAACCTTATAATACTCATTCTAGTGGATATTGTCCGCAGTCCGGGGTTTTATGTTAATTTAACTTTAAATCCGTTTTCTGAACGTATCGCTACGACAATGATTACTTGTTGTTTTGTTTTGTTGTTATAATATACATATATATTAATATCTATATTATCTGGTGTCAGAACACGCTTTTTTATATTTTTAAACTACTTTTATCTGCGTTTTCGTTGGCATATAACGATTTATATTGATCACAGTTATTCAAATAATTATACAATGTGATTATTAATTATGATTATGGACAATATAATTATTTGTAAACGGTAACATTAAGCGATACCTACAAACTATAAAGTTACCGCTAAGGGGATGTTCAAGTATTACGTCGTTATCGAATGAAAATAAATTAATAGCAAATGACCGGCAATTGCCGTACTTTTATCCCGCCAAAGTGTATCGTGGTCAATACATCTAAACACAGAATTAAAATTCTCAGAACAGCATTAGTCGCACGCGGAGTGAAGCCATTTCAAGTCAATTCAAGGCCATAAAAGGCCACATGCACTGGTGATTACGTTATTCCGTGATATTTACACACACATATTATACACACAGACTTCAATGTTAAGCGAGTTTTTGCACGAAACTATAACTCTTAGTGTTATTACTCTATGCATGTATGCTGAACATTTTCGCTATATTGGGAAGGAGTAGTTAAATATTTAATAAACTTTAGTTTATTTGATAAAATAATAGTTTACAATTATAAAAAAGCATTACCTAATAATAACACTTTTAGATAAATCCATAAAGCATATAACAAAAGTATTAGAACCTATAATATCTACTAATACGGTAAAATAGAAAGGCTTAAAGTGAAGTAAGTCAGTGGAAAGTTACAGCTTAAGTTAAGCCGTCAATACTAAGCTGCTTGCGGACGGAATCTGATACATTTTTAATGAGGCTCGCCGCCTCTCTCACTTGTGTGAAGTTAAGAAATTGTTTCTTAAACGGTTCTTTTCAAACATAAACTTTTACACCGTTGCACTGCAGGATAGAAAGAAAGTAATCATTAAAAAACTATTGCTTCTAAAGCTTTCTTTCTTTAAATTTCGAGTACAATATACCGACAAATGGTTACCGATACACAATCAAAGTACCAGCCAAACATAAAATTATCGACTCAATGCCATCAGGATGTGGTACAATTACCAAATACGTTTCATTACTTAAAAGCTTAGTAAAGTTATCTCAGATTACATAGACTGTTCGTTACTATTTATTTATAACAAATAATTTTAATTTCTTTTATTAACCCCTAGAACACTAACCTAGCGTTTACGCCAACTTTACATTGTTTTCCAATTGTCTCATTTTTATGGGTAATCGACCAATAAAATTCGGGAAGTTTATTAATTTATTTTAATCTTAAGCTCCGTTTGGCTTTGGAAAAGTGTCTCTGGATTCTAAAGCTACTCTGAAGTTCTCAAATTCAGGTGAAAGACTCGTATAACATCATAATATTTAACAAATCTTCGTTTATATTTAAATCCATGTCAGCGAATTTTTAAACATTGTCCATGAAATAACCCAAATGAAATCGTACATCATTTCCATTTAATTTTAATGAAATCAGTTATTTGAATAGCCGGGCCTTTACTTGCATACGTTGACATCAATTTGTCCCACAAATCTTTCGCAGTATAGCAATTTTTAATTAATTTTAACTCAAACGGAGCAATTATCAGAATTAATTCGGCTTTAGGCAGTTTATTAGCTTCTTTGTCAGCTAAACTTGAATCTGCGGTCAGAGAAGTCTCGACGTATTTCTATAACTTTTTGTTTTACAAGGACTGCTTCGGCATGAATCGACCAAGTATCGTAGTTGTTTAGGGTCAAGGATTTAATTTCAGTTAGTGACATTTTGATAAAACACACTATATTTTATTTCACCCATGTTAAATACGAGAACTGTATTTTAAATAATAATTTATTTTAAACATTTTTTAGTATAATATGTTTTATTTGGAACTAAGTAACAACAATTTTTTTTATAAGAATATAAAGGAGTTTGTATCCAACGTGTGTGGATACTTCACATCTTATAATAAATTTAGAAAAACACGATTTAACTCTCATTGTTGTAATATTTGTACCTCGTCGTGGTACATTCCACTTAATGAACGGTTTTTTTCATGTCTACAAGTAGCTAATACCGGAAGCAAAACGAAGCATGTAGAATGAATGACTTTGGAGCTTTTGTTGTACCTTCTAGAATTACATACTAATCATCATTATCTTAAGACTAATAGATTTATTATGTACTAGCTGTGTGCCCGCGGTACCGCCCGCGTTTCATATATTCTTCACAGGTAAATATAGTTTTTAAATAAACATTATAAAGTAATGTTTTGATGCTGCTGTCCATTGAATCGTATTTTGTTCACAATTTCTATTAACTGCTCTATATCTATACTAGTTAATAAAATTGCAGTGTCTGTTTGTAAGATCAAAATAACAACTATTTACTAAATACATATGAAGGTGTACTTATACGATGTATATACCATAAACACAATTTATTAAATTTTTATCTATCTGCCTGTTTGTTTCGGACTAATCTTCTTAACGGCTGGACCGATTTAGACGGGACTTTTTCTGGAAGATAGCTGAAGTTACCGTGCGTAACTTAGGGCACGTACTTGAATTTTTCGAAAATAATTAAGGTTCCATAAAACGATTAAAACTCGTGAAATGTGAATAAAATCCGATTTAATGCGCAATTTTACTGACAGGCATTTGAATTTGGGAGAAGTATCTTTGTTTTCTGTTAGTGTCAAAAGTAATTTCAGTTAATGGTCAGTTTCACTGGCATTTGCTTGAATTTGTGAGAAATATCATTCTCCAAGTACCGAAAAATTTGAAGACAATAATTAGAGTTTCGTGTAAAAAAAATACGATTCAATGGACAGTTTTACGCGGGCGGAGTCGAAGGTATGCAACTAGTTGTATTATATTTTAAAATCTACCCACTTGAAGAGATCGTCCAAATGATTTTTTTTTTCATTTAATTCAATATTGCCTAACCTCATAAGGTGTTCTATATGTCATGTAATGTTAATGGTAATTATCTCAAACGTCTCTCTTAGAACACATCTTTCGTGAGCCAAAATACGTATAATTACTATGCTAAACAGCTCTCGGTTCGCCTGGCACCCTCTCGCATAAGTATAGTTTTTGCACGACTCCGGTACCCATCTAAATTTCTAATAGCCCCCTTACGACTTGGAAAGACTCAATAAATTGTGATAGATACACGAACTTATGTTTTATGAGATCGTTTAATAACTCGTATGAAACTGAGGGAATTATAAACCCTTAGTGCACTCGTGAACTGATATGGACTTATATTAGAAAATTAGATAGAGATGACGATGAAAGACATCATCATAAAGCGATCTCATCTTGTAGTGCATTAAAGAAACGTAATTCAGTTAGTAACAAGTCCTGCAAATGACTGAGGGTCAAGAGGCCGACAAAAGATTCGTTTTTTACTAGGTATAAGTTCAGCGCTATGAACGCAATCTTATCTTATGTTAAGTGACGATGTGGTCTAGGATGTTCAAACACACTAAGCCTAGTTAGGTACTGGTTCTGACTGGTACCTGACGGTCGTGCCTCCTTCCGAGGCGGGCTAAGTGGTGGAGAGGAACTATTCTCCTTCAACCCTACCGGGCCATTGCACGGACGAGGCCTGGTGGGTTCGCTGCAGGGGGCGACGCGGTGCTTGCGAAAGCCACACGGGCCCCCATCCCAAATGCAGTGGACGGCCCCGGGGGTTTTAATGGGTATTTCCGGGCGCTTCACGCCCGGGCGAGTCCCACACTGGCACGGAGCTCGTACCTCCGTGCCCCCTTACCTATTGTATTGGGGGACTTCGATCTCAATAATACAATAGTTAAGGGTAGTGCGTAAATGCATTTCCCCCCGTCAAAAAAAAAAAGGTACAGGTTCTCAAGTGATGCTGCCGGAACATACATATTGGTATTTGGCGATAGGTTTTCAAATTTCAGGCTGGTGCTACCTAGGCGAGCATTGTAAGGAAACGCTCTACCTCCATGCTATGGTTTTCTCACGATGTTTTCCTTTACCGAAAAAGTTTAAATCTGAATTAAATGTTGAATAGATGGGTTTGAACCCACGTCCATTGACGCGGAATTTGGGCGCACTATCTACTGCGCCATTATGGCTATTAATTTAAACGTAAATAAATCTGTAAAGTCAACACTCACGCCAAGATTAAAACGAGTTGTTATAACTAACACTAACTAACAGATGACAGGACGAACTTTAAGAGAGAGAGAGCTATTTCTCGAGTTCAACTTTCTGGAACTATCTTCAAAAGTAAACAGGCAGTTCCATTAAACATTTTCATTAGTTTACTCCGACCCGACGAGAAATCCACGAAGAAACTCAAGTTCCGTTACAAAAATAAATTTCTTTTACTTTAAAAAATAAATCTCATTTCTAACAAAATTCTTCGTAACAAACTATTTCTCTAGTGACAAAAAAAAACAATTAAATAAACTAGCCTTTACTTCTACTGCAATCGAAACGTGATATAGCATTTATGTAGGTTATAAACTTGTTGATATTATCAAAATTTATCTATGATATTTTGTATTTTAGTGTTTATTTGTAAACATGTATGATTAATTAGTTAGGTATATTAGAAGTAATCGTCTCTATGGCGTCTGTCTCTTGTCATAAAATAAGTTTTAAATATATTCCAAAATAAAATGTTTAATTAGCAAACATGTTCATCATCATCATAATGTTAATACGTGAAGCTAAAACTTTGTACCCTTTTTTACAAAAATTGCGCGGACGGTGGAGTATGAAATAATATATTTATACGAAACCTTAATTATTTTCCTAAAAAATGTTTAGTACTAGGATAAAGTAAATGTATTTCTCATAAAACACTTGCCCGTAAAACTGTGCACGGAATCGGATTTAATTCAATTTAGGTTAAAAACTAGCCTAGACTTAATTTTAAAATGCACTAAATTTTGAATTCAATTATTGATGAATATTTACATAATAAATGTTCAAACGTCTCTCTCTATATTTCACATTTAAAAAAAAACAAAGGAAAGTAAGTAAATTTCTAAATAAAAATATGTAGGTAGTTGAGAAAAAGCAATCTGGCTCGCCAACGCGGCGACGAGCCCTAGTACGTTTGCTTTGGTAAATTAGTTGCTAGTTCTGTCTGTGAGAAAGTTAAATTACCTCCTTGACTCGTAGCAATAGTTCAATTTTACTCAAGAATAATAAATCGCTGAAGGTTTTTACTTCATTAGATATATGAATATTATTTAGAATGGTATTATTCTAAAGTAGAATACTGTATATTTACTGTTTTTTTATCCACCAATGTGTATCATAATTTTTGTTATTTACTTTGATACCGTTTATAAGAAAACAGTTATTTAAAATATGAAGGCATTAAAATCTCTTTTATTTATCTCTTTGTTAGTGCTGTTGACCTGAGTGTCCTTTACAGTTAAACTTTGGTTCGAGTGTTTAACGCACTCAACTGACAAATGGCAGTTAGCTCAAGTACACCAAAATAGTATAGACTTTAGCTTGTCTTGTGACCTGTAAAGGCAAATCCGCGAGATTTACACTAAACTAAGTTCTTATTTCGATGTTCTCTTCATATATTTAGTTATTATTTTCAACATTACCGAATACTTATTAATTTAAATGAAATGAATAAAATTACTAGATAGGTCTAAAGGAACACATCGGAAGAAAACTTAAAATCCAGTCATGAATAATATTGTCATAAGTTAATACGAAGAATAGAAAAATACTCTTTTGAAATCGTTAATGCGTCACGATAAGCCTTTACACAAGGGTAATTATTAAACCCATATCTTCTGTCGAGCTGACAGTTTGATATTAATATTGTAACTATTGATAGCCAACAACTAATTTGTATTAATTATAATTATTATGTTTGCTTCTTACAATGTAATATTTGGACTTATATTTAGGCATAATTTTAACATTTCATTTGAATAGGCTGTATAATTAGAAACTCAAAACCAAAATTTAAATTGTATTTGAAATTTTAATTGATATCTGACCATGAAGTTTTGGCGGAATCTCAGTCTGTCATGTTTGCAATAAAAGAAATTTCAAAACTTGATTTATTAATGTTCTGATTAACTACGTTTCGTTTCATCGAGCTCCAAATTATTTCGATTGCATTTAAGTCGCAATGGTATGGCGGTAATCTTAACACATTATTTCCATTCTTTTTCAATAGATCGTCTATTTCGTATACAGGTTTTGGTTTATTTCTTTTAATAAATTCGTAGATTTGCAGTTTTATAAACTGTTCATTAAATCTATGTAATTATCCGTCAGCCACTTCTGCATCTCGGCCTTTTTATGGTTTTTATTAGGAGTTTTGTTTATGCAAATGCTATGACATGAAAAGCTTTCGACATTTTTCACTAGCTATAACAACGAAACGAAAAATAAACACACGCAACAAACAACCAATGGGGGATATATTAGTGAATGGCAAGCAGATTGACATTTATAAATGGCGTCGTTAGTTCTTCTTTAGACCACCGGGCCAGATAAGTTTGTGGCACTATAAAGGGGTGTTGGCGCGATTTTGGTTTCTCCTGTAGTCGTCCTTATTTTTAATTCATTTTCTTGCAGTATTTGGATATATATTATGTAATTTTGGTGGTGTTTTATGTAATATAGTATAGTTGTGGTGCACAAATGTAGTGAAGTGAAAGTAATGACATGGAGCGTGAATTCTGAAATGTCCCTTATTCCCGTTGTGGTTGTAATAGAAAACCGCCATTTTGTTCCCACCATTTGTTGATAGGGTTCCTAACGTCTGACTTGGCTGCGTAGTCTACTGATACTTTTGCCTTTTTCCTTAAAAAGGTATAAATGGAACCAAAAAAAAATGTATAATAAATTGACAAGTATATTATTGTGGACAAATTTTTGTTTTTATAAACAAAATAAACGTAAAAAACCCTTTATAAAAATTAACATTAGGAACACTGTAAACAGATTGTTGACTTTTAATGAATACAAATTTCTTTGTTTTGAAAGTAAGGTTATATTTGTTAAATATTCTGACGAGTTATGACTCAAGGAAGCTGACTTTGCAATGATTCGAGGTTTTTGATGTTGTTGTGCCTTTGAGTAATCTGCCTTATATGGGGATAAGGATATAAACGTTACTTCCACAATTGCGATTAAAGATTCAGTTTTTATTAAACTTTTACGATGAGTGAACGCGATGCACCTGGCAGTTCTGACTCTCAAGAGTCTAACAAAGAAAATAATAGGACCCTATCGCGTCCTATTCCTACAGGTTCCAGGTATATATAGATTTATATAAATTTTATAATGTGTTTAAAAAATAGTAAAATAAAAAAGTATGTAATTTTATAATAAAAAAAAATCGAAAAAACTTGAAACATTTTAATAAACATTCATACATCTTACTTTTTAAAAAAACATAAAACTCAAATAACCATGTAATATGTGCTTATTTCAGCCAAAATTGATATCATAAAAATTAGTTGTCTTCTGAAATAGATGACAGTGTTCTTTTTGTTGCTATTTCTATAGAGAATACAAGCTTTCGAGCTTTTTAGCTACTAACAATAATTCTTATACAAATTTTATATTGTGTATTGAGGAAAAAAACTAAATTAAAGGTAAAACCAAAAAGTGAAAGAATTAATTTTACAGCAACCGCAGTTATTATGCAAATGAACCAATCCAGTTCCGAGTGAGAGGTTCTACCATTACAGGAGCATCTCCTCCTACATTTGTCACTATGGAAGACATTATGAAAGCAGCACATGGAATGCAAAACATGGCTTTGGCACATGAGATAGCTGTTGATAAAGACTTCAAATTGGAACCTTTTGAACCTCCTGACAATAGGTAAATATTTAAATTTAATATGACTTCTATTCTAAACCTTCTAGACACTAGGTTCTCATTGTGGACAATAATACTCCCTTGTGTAATAGAAGAACCGGAGAAAATTAGGGGCTTTGAGATAGTACAGGGAAGGTGTGGGCAGATTAAAACTAGTCTAAAATGGCAACAAAATTAAGATAGAGGAATCTAGAAACAAACATAACTCTCAAAGAGGGTGGTGTTCTCAAAATAACTTAAAGAACTGTGTTCTAGACCTTATTTATTGTGTACAATTTAAATATCTGAAATGTATTTCTTTTCAATTGACTTTTTTATTTTAATTTATGTCAACTTTGAATGTATACTTTATCAACTTGTTTTATCAATTTTTATCTTTGTTTTTTTTATACGCTTTTCTGCATAAATTGTTTTCGTATGCTAAATACTACCAGTATAAATCAATTATCATTTACTATATTAATACATAGGCATTAATATAATTATTGTAATAACTTTTTAATGCTACTTACTATAGTTGATGGTAAACCAGATAGCTGAAAAAAGAGTTGACATATGTAATCATCTATAATTTGTATATTTCAGCTACCAAAAACTTGTGAAGGAAACTATGCACAAAGCATATTTTGATATATTAAGAGAACAACTGAACTCTGATCCTCCTGAGTACAAACAAGCTCTAGTGCTACTACAAGATGTGAAACAAGTAAACCTATTTACTTTAACATAATTCTAGTTAATAGTTTTAGCATAATTAAAATACTGATGTTACAAGAAATGTATAATGCATAACAATTACTTTCATAACCTCTAAATATAAAATGGACACCCTTCAGATAACTTACCTACAATATCATCTAAAATTAAGTAAATCTATCTTGTGAAATGTATTCCTAATAAACTTTGTATTTAGTGTTTAGGAATAGGAATAACATGGATTCATAAAATATCATATCTAATTGAAGCCTAAAATGAGATAAAACATAAACATAAAATAATTTAACATATGTTAAATAAAGGTTATTTGTTCTTTAAAAAACTATGGTTTGTAAGAGGATTATTTTGCTAATAGCTATTACTGCGGCTCTGCCTGCATATCATATTTTTTATTCCACACAATTCTTTGCTGACTAGTTTTTACATAATTATTGGAAAACATTGGACATAATTTTTTTTTGTATAGACACTTAATTATTTTTCATACTAACAGAAATTTACCATTGAATCAGATTTTGTTCATAATTTTATGAGTTTTAATTGATTCATTGGCAACCCTAATTATTTGAACTAAAAGAATAGTAGCCTATTGTACTCATTATTACTTCACCTATCTGGTGTCCCATCAAAATCATTTTAGCCATTTTAGAGATTAACCAGAACAAATACAATAAAAAATACCATAACAAAGACAAACAAAATTCTAAAACGTTTTTTGTAAAAAAATTCTAAAATTGTTAATAATATTCAAATAACGGATAAATTGAAGTAAACAGAAGCAGATTAAAAAAGTAATTATTTATTTACTTTTTAGTGCATTTTTATGGTTTGGTGGAAATGGGACCAACTCGGGAGTGTACTCCTTCAATTATTATTTTTTTTATTACAATTCGGTTCACAGTTGATGGAGAAATCGAGTAACAGACATACTAAAAAAACATACAGATGAATTGATAACCTCCTTTTTGAAGTCATTTAAAAACTGTTAGGTTCCTTGATACTACATCTTTAATTTCATTTATTTATTATAGATGAAATTAAGTATGATGTTTATAGTGCAATTACGAATTAGGGAAGTACTGTTTTATTGGGAATCTAAAGAATCCTTTTTGTTTACAATATAAAAAAAAATTGCAGGGTCTCTTCTCGATTCTCCTTCCACGACATACACGCATCCGGGAGATGATTGAAGAAGTACTGGATACGGATTTCATAAAACAGCAAGCTGAAAACAACAGTCTTGACTTTCTTAAATACGCCAAGTTTGTCATAGATCTTATGGCAAAACTAGCAGCGCCTGCCAGAGATGAGATGATACAAAATATATCTACAATGACTGATACTGTAAGTGGTTTATTGTATTAATGTTACATGCAAACAATTAACAAGATTTTTATAGGAAACACTATGAGAACATTGTTAAAAGTTCCGTCTCTTGTTTATATACTCTTTGTTGCGGGCAGCGATTGCTTGACACAAGTGTAGAGTTTTCGGCACTTTCCCAGTAAATTACATTGGCAATGAATCCCAGATACCATTTACCTATAGTCCGGCCGCTCATAGAATGCGTTCACTTCACTTCACTTCTTAGTTTTTGGCCTTTGTAGCTATTGGCCACAATTCTGCCAGTGTCCGTAAGGTAGAGTCATGAACCAAGGAGTGGAAACTGGTAAACAAGACTATGGCTGATGATATGAAAACAAAAATCCTTTGACCTAGGTGATCAACCTGAAAAAGGGACAACACAAACATATAAGACAACACAATATTAGTAGGACAAAAACACAGTATTTACCAGTAAAAATGTTAGTAACATATACTATTTACAGTTTTATGTTGTTCATTTGTACATATTTACATAATATATAGTTCATTATGGGAGAAAAGGTGAAGAGAAGAAGACATTTAAAGGTTGTAGGACGAGGAACTTCAGGAGGGAGAATGTCATACAGGGAGTGACGCATCCTAGGGCAGGAGAAAAAGATATGGTTCAAATCGCCCTCGTCGAGGCCACATTCACACAACGAAGAATTCCTGATCCTGAGCTTCGTTAGGAAAACGGGAGTGCAGGAAAAACCCAGTCTTAAACGACAAATAGTTGACGTTGTCGCCTTGTTGGCCTTGGGGAACTTGAAGAACCATGGGATGGGAGGAATCTCAGGCTGAATGTCAGCATAATATTTTCCTTTTTCAGTTTTTGAGGAATTCCAGATAATATTCCATGATTTCACAAGTCGACTTTTGGCAAGCAGGCATAGGTCATGGGAAAAGGTTTTGTAGTGGTCTACGGAACCAATTTGAGAGGCAGCTTTGGCACACGAGTCAGCTGACTCATTGCCGGGAATACCTGAGTGACCAGGGACCCAGGCCAAGGTCACTTGTATATTTCGGTGGTGGCAGTCCAAGAGGGCTTTTTTAATCTTGAAAATTAAGGGAAATCGGGATTGACGACGGAATGGATTGGAAAGGATTGCCTGAAGGCAGCTCTTAGAGTCAGAAAAGATGATGGATTTATTTAAGTTATGGGACAATACAAACCGTACGGCTTCTAGGAGAGCCAGAGCTTCTCCAGTGAATACCGAAGTAGAGGAAGGGCATTTGTAGCTGAGACAAATTTTGGTGAAGGGAATCCATACTGCCACACCAACCGCACTGTCCGGAGCCATTTTTGATGCATCAGTGAAGATAGAGAGCCATTCGTGAAAACGCTGATCTAAGATGGTGTTAAAAGTTTTTCGAGTATCAACACACTCTTTGTCTACGCCGAAATCTGGCACCTGTCAATTCATCATGACTAGTGATGTACAATAAATAACATTAATAATATTTAGTAACGTTATTTATTGCATTCATTATGCATATTTATTCAATTGAATTTATATGTTGTTATTTTTTATAGGAAGTATATTTCAATATATTCGCAATGTAAATAAATTCTTAATGAATCTTTTAATTGAATCGAATCGTAATTTCTGAATGTAACGAAGGGGAAAAAATAAAAATGCTTTATTAATTGGAAAATATATATTACGAAATACATAGTTTTAAGCCTTAAACAATGAAGACTATGTCAAACAATTTAATCTTTCAATTCACTTGAGGAGTCGCTGTCATCTTCACTAATGTGTATGATCATATTATTGTCAATCATAGTATTTATACGGATATCGCGGTCAAAGTCATCAAATATAATCTTTTTAGTTTTTTCAACCACAAAAATATTCGATTACCTTTGCCTCGTTATTTTGTCACATCACTACAAAAACAAACAGTTGGCATAACCTTGAAACAGTGCCGTTTGACGTGGTTTGACTTTCAAAATCTATTGTTTTTATATTTGTTAATTAAGTAATTGTAATAATTTTAGCACAAAATTAATACATTTATTGCAAGTTGGCATAATTATTCGAATTTTATTATTATCACTCGTTAATAAGGTAAATGAAAGATATTTAAAATTTTGTCGTTAATTGTACTCCAGTTCAAAGTTACATCGCCCAGTCGATCACGATCTGTCAAAAAACGCATTCTTTGAGCGGCTGGACTTTAACCCTTTCAGGACCATAAGATATCGGAGAGTAAATATTACTATTCAATTGTTTATTTTTTAAACATAGAGTATATATGAAAATGCGTAAATACATTCCTCCACTTAAAAAGAGGTGTAAACGTTAGAAACTATAGCTTATTTAGAATTTTGTGGGGAAATTTTAAAGCCAAATAATATTATAATTAAATATACAGTCACCAATATTCCACTGGGGAAAAATGTTTCCCTTGGTCGTGAAAGGGTTAATCATGGAAATATTCAATTTACTGTATTTGTGCAATCGTTCAAGGTCGATATATTCCGTGCTATCCTGGAGACACTAGAAGTACTGAAGCTTGACTTAGCCAATACGCTCATCGCTATGATACGACCGCACGTGCAACAAGAAAGCGTACAGTATGAAAGAAATAAATTCGACGAGATGCTCAAAGTGACTGAAGGTAAAAGTCATCCAAGTAATCTGGTGAAATGGGGTTATTTTTTATGTTTAATGAAATTTATAATACACGAATTTAATTTCCAATAAAATTGCTTTTTTCGTAAACTTTATTGCTTCAGAGATAACGCCAAGAAATACGAGTTCTTTTGATCAAAATACACTTCACCTGTACTCAGCAAAATAATTTGATGACACTTTTTCCGCTATGGGCACTCTTGTATATCGTTTAATTCTGAGTAAAACCACGCCAAGTACGATGTGATAGTATAAAATGGGGCTGAGTTATAGAATTTAGAAAAAAAATGTACTTGTATTTTAGATGGGAAATCTTTTTACGTTCGGGGAAATCATTTAAAAATTAGCTGTGTGCCCGCGGCTGCTCCCGCGTTTTATTTTATTTTTTCACTACATAATATGGTTTTTAATGTTTTTATACGAAATCCTAATTATTTTCCAAAAAATGTATTGCTACTAACATTAAGTAAAGGTAGTTATGCGGTCGCCAGGACGAATAATTATTACGGGTTCACACGAAAACGCTGTGTAAGCACAGCGTTTCTCCGTAGCGTCGTATAACTCATGGGAACCAACAAATAAGGTTTTACTTGTTAAGTTGAATAGAATAAGCGGCAGTCGTGCTGAACATCTCACTTTGATCACACGCTCCAATATAATTAATTAGTTTAATACTTTATGTAATTTTAATCAATAAAGTTTTTTTTAACTATAAAACGCTTCCATAAACTTGACTGGCGCAGCCGGTAGGATCGCGCTGTCGTACGTCGTGCTCGCGATATATCGTAATCGAAATCGTACGTGCTCGCGATTGATTGCTTGACGTTGCGCGATCCTCGAACAAATAAATTTCGTCAAGGACTACAAGGACAGCATGCAGCGTGGTTGGTGAGTGAATTTTTCGCCATCCTTATATCATCCCTTTTACTATTGTGGAATCGAACCTTTTTCATTATAGTTATCTGGTTAACCTTCAAATTGGTAGATCAGTATTAGTTAAGTTGTTTTGTGTATTATAATTGATAATTTTCTCACTTAAAATAAATTACCTTATTATTATTGTTATATTATATTTGATAGTTACTACATTTTATTAAAAATGGCGACAATTAAGGTCATACCAAACGAAATGCTAAAAATAATTCCACTTTTTAACGGAAATAAAAGGCACCTAAACTTATTTCTAAGAAAATGTGAATATATAATCGAAAACTATAAGGGAAATGCAGAACAAAATTTATATGTTATGCATACAATTACAAGCAGATTAACAGATGAGGCGGCAGCATTAGTTAGTGAAAGAGAGGATATAGAAACTTGGGTAGAATTTAAACAATTACTAATCCAACATTTTGGTGACCCGCGAAACGAGGAATGCATAGCTATAGAATTAGAAAGTACAAAAATAAAACAAGGAGAGAGTTATACAGATTTTTGTAATAGGATACAATCAACTAGGGCAGTTTTAATCTCTAAGGTAAACCAGTTGCCCGATAACGAGATAAAAAGGGCTAAGTCTATAATCTATAACAACATGGCTCTTAACGTATTTTTGTATAACTTACCTGAAAACCTTATACGGGTAGTTAGGTTAAAGACACCGACAACATTAGAGGAAGCCCTACAACATGTGTTAGAAGAAGTTAATTTCTTCGAGCAATATAACTCTAAAAGTAAAATCAATAGACAACAGACGGGACCACTAATTCCATTTAAATTTGGTACTACTAGTAATATGCAAAATGTTATGCCTAGCGTAGCTCGCGCGCCCTTACAGTTTGGTGGCTTTAGACCTACAATACAACCACAAAATCCTCCCCAATTTAAATTTGGCATACCAAATAATCAGACGAGGTTGCCACAGTTAAATCAGAAGCCGTACGGTACTCTACCGCAGTTTGGTTACAAACCACAGTTAGGTCCTCAGCAATTTGGTATACAGCAGAAGCCTATGCAGCCGTCACAATTAAATCAAAACCCTCCACAACATTTCGGTTACCGTCCCCAATTGAACCAACAATACGGTTACCGTCCTCAATTCAACCAAGGACAGTTTGGGTATAAGCATCCCCAGCCGACGAGTGGTTTAGGTAACACAGATGTGTCCATGCGTACTGCACCACAGCCTAAGCCTCAGGGGTTCCGACTGAATGAGTTAGAACTAGGTGAAGCCGAATATTATGGTAGTTATGAGAACGGGTATGAATGCGACGATCAGGAGTATTGGCAACAGGATGAAGGAAACTATTATGGAGAGTATATATCGAATGAAATAAACGCGAGTGAACAGGAAAGTAAGATAGTGAAGGATGATAGTGTGCAGGAAGAAGTTCAAAATTTTCATATACGAGCTTATGTAGAAAACCGGAAATAGTACATTTAAATTGCGATATAAAACTTAAGTTGCCGTATATATACATTCCCGAAATTGACGCGAAGCTCATGATTGACACAGGTAGCACTAGATCATTCATAAGCCCACTTAAAGCCCATCAATTTTTTGAATCCTATGCCCTTTGCGAACCCTTTACAGTAATTAGTACACACGCATCAAGTAAGCATAATGAAGTAGTTTATATTCAGTTAATGCCTTCATTTAATAGTAATAAATGCCATAAATTCTATGTCTATAATGTAGATAGTAAGTATGATGGATTAATAGGAAATGATCTATTAATACAGTTAGAAGCTGTTATAGATCTGAAAAATTCAAAACTCGTAACAAAAAACTACAACTCTCCCAATTATAAACGAAGGTGACTACGTTATTGAACTGGACTCGCGAACAGAACAACTCGTCAAACTACCTACGGATCAATTCTCCGGGGAAGCAATTTTAAACTTCACTAAATTTTGTGAAGGAGTTAGGATGCCGTCAGCCATTGTAAAATGCAACAACGGATACGCTAGTACCATCATTCAAAACACCCTAAATGAGCCCATGCTTTTGACTATTACAAAACCTTTTAAGGTCACTGAATACTCAGAAAACTCTGAACGTATCTACTGTACTGACGTGGAAATGAAAGACGTTGAAGTTGAAATAATTTTAGATGAAAATTTAGCTAGACTTAGACTTGAACACATGAATGACGAGGAAAGGAAAGGTATTAGTTTACTGTGCAAAGAATACAAAGACATATTTTATAGCGACCAATTACCCTTAACTTTCACTAACCAAGTAAAACATTCCATAAGAACGAAAAACGAAGATCCAATTTATGTCAAACCTTACAGGCAACCTCCTGCTCAAGCAGAGGAAATAAAAGCCCAAGTTCAAAAATTATTAAAGAATAACGTAATTAGAGAATCTTACTCGCCTTGGAATGCACCTGTGCATCTAGTACCAAAGAAAATGGATGCATCTGGTGAAGTAAAGTTCCGTATGGTCGTAGACTATAGACGATTGAATGAAATAACTATTGACGACAAGTACCCGTTGCCCAATATAACCGACTTATTCGACAAGTTAGGCAAAAGTAAATATTTTAGTACACTCGATTTAGCTAACGGGTTCCACCAAATCGAAATAAACGAAAAAGACAGACAAAAGACAGCGTTTAGTGCAGGTGGACATTACGAGTTTCTAAGAATGCCGTTTGGGCTAAAAACCGCCCCAGCTACATTCCAACGAACTATGGATAATATACTAAGGGGTCTTCAAGGTCACCACTGTTTAGTCTACATGGATGACATAATTATCTATAGCTCTAGTTTACAGGAGCATATCAACGACTTACGAGCTGTATTTGACAGACTTAGAGCGACCAACTTAAAGGTACAATTAGACAAATCTGAATTTTTACGCAAGGAAGTCCTTTACTTAGGGCACACCATAACAGATCAAGGGTTAAAACCCAATGACGCAAAAATTAAAGCCGTACTAGACTATCCATTACCTCAAACCGTAACTGAAATAAAAAGCTTTCTAGGGCTAATTGGCTATTATAGACGTTTTATAAAGGATTTCGCGAAAGTAACACAACCCCTAACATCTTGTTTGAAAAAACGACACAAAATTGTATTAGATCAAAATTACATTAACGCTTTTGAACGCTGTAAGGAGCTACTAACAAACGCACCCCTTCTTCAATATCCCGATCCATCTAAACCATACATTCTAACAACCGATGCATCTTCCGTAGCTTTAGGAGCCGTGTTGTCTCAGGGAATTATTGGAAATGACAAACCTATTGCCTATGCAAGTAGAACTTTAAGCGACACTGAAACACGCTACAGTACAATAGAGCGAGAACTATTGGCTATAGTATGGGCAGTAAAACATTTTAGGCCTTACCTTTATGGTAACACCTTCACCATATTCACGGACCACAGACCCTTAGCATGGTTATATTCCTTAAAGGAACCAAATAGTAAGCTAACGCGTTGGAGATTACGTTTACAGGAATACGATTTTAAAATCATTTACAAAAACGGCAAGCAAAATACCAACGCGGACGCCTTGTCTAGAATAAAGTTAAATGCAATGAGTGATTCTGACGATGTTTCTATGAAAGTAAATATAGATGATGATGAGCAAAAGAAAATACAAGAACACTTAAATGAAATTGAGGATAGGGCAGCCCGATTGGCAGCTAGAAATCATAGTGAGGACATAATTTCAATATCGGATAACTCAGACGTAATATCGATTAGTGATATATCCGAATCAGTGCGCACTTACCCTTTACCCCCTTCATCTAGTAGCACAGCAACAGTACATTCAGCTGTAGAATTAGAAAATAAAGGAATTCCTATTCTTAATGAGGCAATCGACACAAAGCCCAATCAAATTTGGATCTTTACTTGGTTTAGGAATAATATTCAGGTGCGAGATATGTCACGAGGTAAACAAAAAGTTCTCGAAGTGTTCTTACCAGTGAATAACGAGGAACTAATTATAAAATTTTTAAAGGAATATATTAAACCTAAAATCAAATACTTTATATACTTCGAAGATAAACAGCATAGGAAGGAATTCAATGAGATAGTTATTAAATTATTCAGGGAAGGTATGGTTGAGTTTTATGAATGTACAGAGAGAGTTGTATATGTGGAAGACGAAAATGAACAAAAGGCAATTATTCTGAAACATCATGAAGGGAAAACATGTCACCGAGGAATAAAAGAAACAATAGCCAGAATTAGAAGAAATTACTTTTGGGATAACATGCAGGCGTTAGTATCATCAGTTATCAATGGCTGTGAGGTATGTAAGAAAATGAAGTATGATAGGAAACCCGTAAAACCCGCCTTACAATTAACACAAACACAGGATGCACCATTCCAAGAAATTTTCATAGATATTTTTAGTATTGATGGTCGACAGTACCTAACTATTGTCGACGCCTTTAGTAAGTTAGCTCAGGCAATAGAAATAAATAATAAGTCTACTGCGGAAGTAGTTCGCGCGTTAATAAAATACTTTTCTATGTACGGTACACCCAGAAAAATAAGCAGCGACCCCGGCACCGAATTTAATAACGAGTTAATGAAAGAACTCACAGCAATGTACAAAATCGAACTACACATTTGTACTTCGCATAACCCAAATTCCACTGGCATAGTTGAGCGCTTTCATTCGACACTAATAGAAATATATCGTTTAGCTAAATACGACCAAAAATGTACAGACGCGGCATCTGTTATGACTTATGCCATAATGGCTTACAATAATACCATCCACTCAGCTACTGACTTAACTCCGTTCGAGATCGTATTCGGTCATACAGATTCCAGCAATATATTCGCTGCCGAATTCGAAAAATGCTACCTACAACAATTAATGAAAGATCACGCTAAGCGTACTAAGTATCTTTATCAGTTTCTATCCGATAAAATGCTCAAGAAAAAGGAACAAAGTAGAGAAAAACAATTAGGCGACAACATAGAGCTAAGCGAGGGTGACACAGTATTTATTAAAGACGTCAACACAAGAAAAAGTAAGGATAAGGCTAGGTACAAAAAGGCAAAAGTCACAGGAAGTGTAGAAAGAAACGTAGTCCCTATCGAAATAGGTAAACGGTCAACAAAAGTAGCACTAAAGAACATTAAACGTCCTCCGCAGGTGGTGCATGGTCATAATGACTCTCCTCCCACTCAGCCTGGGCCTTCAACTTCAAAAACTTGAAGGTAACCCCGGGATTCTGCCGGTTAAAGAAGGGCAAGCTTATAAGCAGGAAGATAAATGGCTCATAGTTAAACGGTTCGACTTAGACGTTTTAGAAAATGATCTAAAAATAAGTATTCAAAAGTTTAAGGATTTCGTAAAGATAATTGAATCACACAAACCATTTATTCATGAATTTTTAGGAATAAAAATACAGGTGGATTATTTAAGCAATATAACCGTCTCAAAATTCAGGCAACTGGTCCCTTCACATAGGAGTAAAAGAGGCCTTATCAATCCACTAGGGTCATTGATTAAAACCATTTCCGGAAACTTAGATTATCAAGACGCGGTTCGTTACGACAAGGAAATTTCTATGATCGCCACCAAGGAAATTGCCTTGAATAAAAAGATAACCATAGTTACTAAAATGTTGGACGAATTCATAAATAATACAGAAACTGTTAATGAAAATGTGTCAATCCTAGATAAACGGTTAAAAAGAATCGAAGAAATTATTAAGTCTCACGGTAACAAAGAAAACGATTGTTTATATCTCACGTACGTTATAAATGTATTTGATACCTTTATGAGTACATTTAGAACTACTTATATAATATTAAATGAAATAGAGACAGCATTAGCCTTTACTAAAGTTTCCGTTTTACACCAATCGATTGTTAACCCCACTGAATTGTTAAATCTTTTAAAACCAATAGAACAATCCCACAATTTAATGTATGAAGTTAACGAAGGAAATGTAATTAAATTTGAAAGAATAATTAAGGTAAACGCTTATGTAAAAGGAAACCAGATAACGTTTATTTTAGAAGTACCCTTGACTGATAAAACTATTTTTGATTATATTAAAATATATTCATTACCGGTTTACAAAGGTTCCATTAACAAGACAGTTGTAGTTTTTCCTGAATTCCCTTACCTTTTGGCGAAAAATTCCAAATACCTATCCGTCACAAAGCCATGCGAGAAGATTGACGCAGACATGTTCCTGTGCACTGATGACGACGTGATGCAGATGCGAGCGCCTACATGTGCAGAGCAACTTCTAGAGTTTCTGGCGAACCCTACTCAATGCACTCCATATACTGTTGAAGTAGAAGACATCAAGATCCAAAGGATCAGCTTAGAAAGCTGGATCGTCTATACACGAAAACCCACCGTAGTCACAGAACAATGCAACCACGATAACACCAAGGAACAGCTTCACGGTACCTACATAGTTACCACGGCAGAAAACTGCATCCTCCACATCGGCGAGCTGAAACTTACGCATCAGCGCACATTTGCTAAAAATCTCCAGTATAAAATTGTACCTATCATATCATTACCAGATCTAAAAACTCAGAACATGACCTACTTACCTTCGGTTAATATAAAGAACATTAATCTTGAAGAAACAAAACATTACTCCCGTATCCTAAAGTTAAAAGATAGTGATACATTCAGTGAAGGTCCTTATAGTGAAAGTGACGCGATGAATCTAATCATCGACACGAATAGTGTTAGTGTAATGACTTTTATATTGTATGTGCTTTTAGTCTTAAGCTGTGTTAGTTTAATCGTATACTACTGTTATCGGCATAAGTTCACGCGAAATCATCGGAACCAGATCGAAATCTCACCGGATCCCGATAATTTCGCGCTTGGTGAGGGAGGAGTTATGCGGTCGCCAGGACGAATAATTATTACGGGTTCACACGAAAACGCTGTGTAAGCACAGCGTTTCTCCGTAGCGTCGTATAACTCATGGGAACCAACAAATAAGGTTTTACTTGTTAAGTTGAATAGAATAAGCGGCAGTCGTGCTGAACATCTCACTTTGATCACACGCTCCAATATAATTAATTAGTTTAATACTTTATGTAATTTTAATCAATAAAGTTTTTTTTTAACTATAAAACGCTTCCATAAACTTGACTAGGTATTTCTCACAAATTCAAATACCTGTCAGTAAAACTGTGCATTGAATCGGATTTTATTCAATTTTATATGAGTTTTATACCCCGCATAACTTTAATAATTTTCGAAAATTAAAAGTAACCTAAGTTACTCGGAGTAATTTCAGCTATCTACCAAAAAAAAAAATCCCGTCAAAATCTCTCCACCCGTTCCCGAGATTACACGTTAATAAAAATGTTTGATTTTAGTCCGTTATCCTGGAGAACCCCTAGCGTTTTATGTTACAAAAAGTATCCTAGATGTTACTTTGTAATATTAGTTATCACTGTGTCAAGTTTCGTCAAAATTAGTTCAGTACTTTCAGAGTGATATGCGTACACAGGGAAAGACAGACAGACAAAAGTCCTAAATAAAATAATTTTAGCTTCTATATTTATAACAAAGTCCATCCCAATTATAATTTTTAAATAAAAAATTTAATGTAAGTTTAGGCTTAGTTACAGTTTTATTATATCTATATAGATAAACATTAAGGGCGGTAACTTTCAGGGATTTTGACGGGACAAAAAAACAATTTAAAAATAAATAAATCTCACATGTATCTATATCATCATTACAGATGGTTTACAGCATACTAGAGAATGGTTAAAGAATCATTTAGATAAAACTGGACTCAGCATTCCGGTCACAGATCAAAATATAATTAGGAACGTCACGGCACAGACATTAGCGAAGGCTTACCTTGAGTTATTGGAATGGGATGGTCCGAAGGTTTACCCAGAGGTAGGTAATGTATTGCAGTGGGAACTTCTTTACCAGTGTTGAGTGATCCTCAATAGGGAAAAAACTTATAGATTCGCTTTACCAATGCTATGACGTCAGCCGTCAACATACTACAGTATCTCAAGTATAAGATGGCGTTTAAGTGCTGCCGCTTATCTACAATTTAACTATCTACAATCGTTAACAAAAAAACGTTAATTACTGGTTTATTTTTAAACTAACTTCATGTTGCCATATAAGTGAACTTACCTATAGATTAAAATACAGTTTATTCATCAATCATCACTGCCTATAATTTAGGGAAAAAAAAACAGTTTTGCCACTTTCCCAAAAATTTGTTGAAGTGTAAATAGCCGCTTTTGATTCTATAAGACTGAAAAATGTATTATTTAATTGTAATTTAAAGTGACTCAGTCTATTATATGTTTTAATTATCAATAAACTATTTGAACGCCGACAGATGTAAAGAAAAACAAGCAAATGTTAGGTTATGTTAATAATTTGAATTATAAATTATATAAAAAAACGGTCTTTCCAAATTTTCGAATTCTAATGTCTGCAGACCCGTGGCTGCCTAGTTTTTTTTAGTTCCCTTATCTCTTCGAATGTAATTCTAGACCTTGTCGGTTGGTTAACGTTAATTTTCAACTTATCTTTAGCTTTCTATCTTTTATTTTACTCTATGTAATTAAATTAAGACCAGCTTCTCGTTATTAGCGGCAACACAGAGAGGGGTGTCTTTTCCAGGCGTCACTATCGTCCACGTAATGATCCGCCTTGTAATAAATAACCTTTTTAAATTAAAACTTGCTTGACATAGTGTTTGAATTTATTAGGGTCCTTGCTAGTGTTACGCAAGCAAATTCCTTTATCATCCACCTTATCCCTTATCAGCAAAAGTATGCAAAAGTCTTACAATGAAAAAAAAAACACGAAAAGTGATTAGTAAATATTGCTTACGTAATCACATTTCCCTCGTCCCCCATATCATCAAAAATATGTAAAACAAAAACCCTTTAATTAAACAGCCCCTTATTGTCAGGATATACGGTAATATGCTTAAACGAAAACCACAAGTAATCACAGATTAACCCGTCCCGTTAACCAGTAAATTAAAAATTAACAAGTCCCAGTAAATTAACACTCGCATTCTAAGACGTTACCTCGAAGTCTCCTCAACCTCGACTCAGTCGAGGCTCCCTTAAGGAATCCTCAAAATCGGTATTCCTAGTTAAAACTCGTCCTTTCCTCTAGGTAATCTCGAGTGAGGTTTAAGTTGAAGTAATGCGTCATTGATTACGTCATCGGTTCCTAGATCTCTGTACAAACTATAATATTCGTGTTTTTAAATCTCTCTCGCGTCGTATCGGTTATGTTGTTTGTTTATAATTGATAACTTTTGTGTTTTTCTTCATTAATTTCTTAAGAATCTGTACAATACACGCAAATAATTTTGGGTTCTAATGATATCCCACGTGATAAACCTGCGCAGTAGCTTGACTTTATGGCAAAGTCGTGGGTAAGAGCTAGTCATTAATAACATAATACTATTTTCATTTTTGTATTTAAAATATTAGCTTATTTAAAACTGAAATTTATATTTTTTTTTCCCGCAACTATAAATGCGCAAACTATAGACGCTTACTCAAGATTAGAACCCAAAAAGGTTTGCATTGATCGGAAGTCCAATAAAAGGTTTTTGGGTAATAGTGTCAGGTTCTACAATATGGTTCTAAACCACATTACCAATTTAAGTAACAATAAGTTTAAACACTACATTAAACAGGTTTTAATGGTTATTACAGGGTGATCCATTACGTGAACGATAGTGAAATTTAAAAATGACACTCACCTGTTTCGCTAAAACCGTTTATTATTATGGATTGTATCATTTATATTGTAGTTAACTCGTTCAATTCGAATGTTTCTAATTCGGAAATTTTATTAGTAACAAAACATTTATATCTACTCTAAATCCCCAATAAACAAGCACTTGGTTTAATTTTTCTATCATACTTCCTTATATGCACATTGCCGATTTACCTGACGATAAATTTAAGCACTATATCAAACAGGTTTTAATATCCAAAGGTTATTATAACTACGTGAACGATAGTGATGTCTGGAAGTGAAACCCCTCTTTTGTGCGCACTCATTAAAACCGTTCATTATTATTATAAATTGTATAATTTTAATAACTTAAAAAAAAACATGTAAAAAAGCCCAGATCGAGTTTCTTGCCTGCGCTCTTCTCGACTGGGTTGTTTTCCGAACCGGTGGTAGTGTTTTAGACGTTCATAAGCGCCTTTTCATGGTCTAAATTGAATAAAATATTTTCTGTTATTAATCAAATTGCAGAATTAGAAGCATTCGAATTGAAAGAGCTATATAAAAAACATTTATAAAAACAGTTTGAGTTCTTGCCAGTTTTCCGAACCGGTGATTGATTTTTGATGTTAATAAATGCCTTCTCAGGGTCTGAATGGAATAAAGAATTTAGATTTTATTTTTATTTTGAACGTTGCACCTTGTTCCAGACAGTAAGTCTAGACGCCCCTAGGTTCTTAGAGCTCGGTGGGCAGGTGTACCGTTTGATATGTGTCGCAGCCTTGTTGCTTGCCAGTCCCACTTGTGGGACAGAGTCCGCTGCAGCCAGACACAAGCAGACGCTCAAAGACAAAATCACAATCATAATTGAAGACGCCTCCAATGATATGTATGTATCTTAGTGATAAACTGTATATATAAAATTCCAGAGATCCAGAGTGTGTATTTGTAATTGACTGAAACGGCTTGACCGATTTTGATTTAAAAAAAAATGTTTATGGTGTCACCTGAATGATTCTTAGTAATCGTTTTGTTTTATGTGTACCCTGTATATTATATTTAAGTTAGCTACTCCCGCGGCTCCGCTTGCGTATCATATTTTCTAATGCGCAATTACAGTTTCATTGCTTTTAATTTTTTTACGCGGAACCCCAATATTTTTTTAAAATAAAAAGAGTATTTGTTACATAAAATACAACGGAACCCCTTGGTTTTTGTCCGATAATACATGTTAAAGAAATGATGTAAATCGCTTGTTTCTGATAACCTATCTTTAAGGGGTCGTTCATTAATCACGTGATGATGTTTTTAGAAGTATTAGGTATCCGTCATATTCACTTTTAAAAAAAAGGATTTTTTATGAGTTCGTTTTTCAACCATATACTACCCAGCTACTCGAATAATCTGAGTAATTTAAGCTTAAAAAACTGTTTCAAAACCTTTAAAGTTAATCAATAATATCATGCATGATGGAAGGCGCATTTTCAAATAATGCCTGAGATAAAAAAAAAATGTATTTTTAGATTTCTCGTATATTGTGTAACGGGGGTGCTTGCAACGATTTTGCTCTGTAATGTTATCGTCCTTCTTTTGCAGTATTTGACTATATATTATGTAATTTTGGTGGCGTTTTACGTTATGTAGTGTAGTTATGATGCACAAGTGTAGTGAAGTGAAAATAATGACACCGATGGTGTAATGTCCCAATCATTCTCGTTGTGGTCATAACAGAAGACCGCCATTTTGTTACCGCAGTTCATTTATTGATAGTGTTCCTAACGTCTGACTTGGCTGCATGGTCTACTAGCACCTTTGCCTTTTCATTAAAATGGAATAAATGGAACAAAGGAGTTTTTGGCGGGATCTCACTATCTGTCATGTAGCGCTTGTTTTCTATATCAAGTAATTTTGTTGGCGTTTTGTGTGATATAGTTTGGTTATTGTGTACAAGTCAAGTTTATTATGGAAAATAACGCGTAGCAATTATTCTGAGATGCCGCACAAAGCTCCATGGAAAGTTCTGGCAGGATGAGCCACAGTTTTCTTGGAGCTTGGTAACGCTGATACAAGATTTAAAATACATCTTACATGACATTGCATTGCATTGACAATACATCTGCGATAACTTAATGCATATTCGTAAAAATTTCGACAAGCTCGATCTAGTGAATGATCGTCATAATTTTAATATTAGAAGTAAAGACAAGTTGTCCGTCCCACGCTTTAGGTTAAGTAAGTGTAATAAAAGCTTTATAGGTAATAGTATTCGGTTTTACAATAAGATCCCAAGTAACATTACCGATTTACCTGACAATAAGTTCAAGTATTATGTCGAGCAAGTTTTAATCTCAAAAGGTTATTACAGGGTGGATCATTACGTGAACGATAGTGATGTCTGGAATTGACCCACATCTCTGTGCTTCCACTAACATTATTAAAACTACGATTTGTACAGTTTTTTATATGACAAAAAAAATGATATATATTATATTTATAAAAAAAAAGAACTAGATTTAGTTTCTTGCTTGCGCTCTTCTCGACTGGGTTGTTTTCCGAACCGGTGGTAGTGTTTTAGACGTTCATAAGCGCCTTCTTAGGGCCTAAATTAAATAAATAAATTTTGATTTTTGATTTGCACCAATTGTTTGAACACGAATAACCATTATCTAGGAGAAGAAATGGAACAAAAAATTGTTTTGTGTACAAATGACATGTTATCTATCGACAGCGAGTTGAGAGCAGTACTGCCATCTATTGCAGAGGAAGTTATAATCGTGACTAATCAGTTTCTGGACGGTCTAGATCAGCCACACCTTAGTTCCGATACTAAGGAACTAATTAGAACTCAGATCGTCTCGCTGGGTGATCCTGAACACAGGGTCCGGCAAATTATCCGTAAGTAATAATTTAATCTATATACGGGGGAGGGGGGAGGGGTGAAATTTAAATTAAGGCCAATAATTATATTATATTTTCAGATATATTGTAAACAAAAAATGTAGCGCGAAAAAAAAAAACTATAGAAAACGCATTATAAATTCAATAAAAGTGTGAAAATCTCGTGACCGTTTTGCAACGGTCGATAACCCGGTAATATTACACTAAACTACAAAAAAAAAATCGTTCCTTGTCCTAAAGTTTATTGTATGATTTTTCGGTTAATTATGCACGAAAACGAAAAGAAAATAACACTTTTTTTTTGCTATAATGTTTGCTTTTGTGATAAACGTTAGTTGAAGGTTTGCTAAAGCATTTTAAGGCCATGGGCTGAGGGTGTCATTAAAAGTACATATTCTTCATGCTCATTTAAATCAGTTTAAAAACAACACGGTAGCGTGTTTACAATCAAAATCAATCAAAAAATTCTTTATTCAATTTGGCCCTTAAAAAGGTCTGACGAACGTCAAAAAACTACCACCGGTTTGGAAAACAACCCAGTCGAGAATAGCTAGCATGAAACTCGATCTGGTTTTTTTTACATGTTTTTTTTTATAAGTTATTAAAATTATACAATTTATTATAACAATAAACGGTTTTACCGGGTTCGCACAAAGAGGGGTGTCACTTCCAAACATCACTATCGTTCACGTAATGATCAACCCTGTAATAACCTTTGGATATTAAAACTTGTTTGACACAGTGCTTAAACTTATCGTCATGTAAATCGGTAATATGCTTTAGTACCGTTTTGTAGAACCTGACACTATTGCCTAAAAAGCTTTTATTGGCCTCACTAAGCCTAAAGCAAGGGATGGCTAAAATTATGCCGGCCGTTTGCTAAAAGAGCAAGGAGAACGTTTTCATCAAGACATTATGAGCTTCGAATAACGTTATTAAATCCAATACAATGAAAACATGATGGGAGACTATATTTAGGGTTTATCGAGAGAAAGTACATAATTTCTTTCCTCATAAGTACCTCATAAGAGCATAAAAGAAAAAGTAAAAGCGTGCATTTTTAAATTATTTTTACACTTTATTGTAAGTTATTTGGATAAAAATAATAAACTAATTCATTTGAATGGTTTCACCTTCAGTTAAAAATTAAAACCACAGATTTTGAAAAAAAGTCGTTCAATCGGTCTCTTACATACAAAAGTAAACTTTTTCAAGTCTTAAATTTTTTTTTTCTCTATTTATGGCCTAAAATATCGACATTTTATGCTTTAAAGTCAGAGACACATTTTTGTGTTGACCTGCGTTATCAGCTGATGTGTGCGAGTGCGAATGGATCACTGGTCGAATATTTGTCACACGGCTTCATTTATATTTTTAATTATTTATCCCCACGACTTCGTTCACGTGGAATTCGGACAATTATGTTCTAATAGACAGCCTATATTTTCCGTCTAGATGCAATCTAGACCATTATTCACAATACCAATATATATTCTCTATCCCGTCTAGTCCCGGCCCTACTTATTAGATTTTATGCATCTAATTCAACTGATTGATAATTTCGCAAACAAAAGTTGCCTAAGTTGCCATTAGCTAAATTATAACGTTCTTTTACGGACCAAGAGATCGGTTCAAATCTTAGCGATGTGGGTTTTGTTATTAAATTTTTTAAAGAAGCATAGAGAGATGAACTGTAGCTTCCATTTTTAGCTACTTTGTCTGCTATAGCACAAAATAAAATCATCAACATCCGTCAAGAATTTTATTTACTACATTTTTTTTACTTTTGTCCTTTCTCCTGGAGAACCCTTTGCGTTTTATGGGACAAAAAGTATCCTATATGTAACTTCATAATATCAGTTATTACTGCGTCAAGTTTCGTCAAAATTAGTTCAGTTCTTTCAGAGTGATACGCGTACACAGGAATATACAGGCAGACAGACAAACATTCTTAATAAAATATTTTTGGTTTCTATATCAGTAACAAAGTGCACCCCGATTATAATTATAAAAAAAAAAAAATACAGATTTGGCCTAGTTACAGTTTTATTACACGTTAATAAAGACTTAATTATTTTTTTTACTATATTATTTATATTCAGTACCATTATTATAAGCTTTTATTTAATTATTGCCATTGGTTTTAAAGTCATCTGTATAAATTCGATCTTATGAAAAAACAAATCGGATTAGCGCATCTCTATGATAATTGTTTATTAGGTTATTTTTTTTAGTTAATTGCGATCTAATACTTACGTTCATATCTAATACTTACATACGCAATTCTGTCAGCGTCATATGGATAACGGATTTTTTTTTCAAACTCGTATCTATGCTGTCAACGCTATATCAAAACGGTGGCCATTTTACTAGACTTTAATATCTATCAAAACTTTTACAAAAATTACATATTATAAGGTAAAATAACACCTAGTTATTATAATAAATTTAAAACAAGAATTACTACTACTTCCCGCAAAAAAAAAAATCGTCTGTCTTTTTTAAGAAACATTGCTTAGTATTTTATACATTTTTCAGGTCAAAGAGTACTAGAATTCTTGAAAATGATTTTAGTCTGTGGCGGTGGTAATCGACAGGTGCCGATCGGTTTGTCCACACTATCTATTGAGTTGACATCCATATCCGGGACATTACTCCGTTACGTTATGCACAATAAGGCAGTTTTTACAACATACTACATGGATATAGTCGCAGAAGAATTGAGTAGAATATAAGATATTAATTTAAACATTAACAACCATCGCGTCTATAATGGCGACTAATGCAAACCGCTTTTAATGGGGTTACGTGAAAGTAAATTTTAACGAACCCCTGACCCAGGTTGGGTGAGATAATGTAATCATAGGTATAAATTTGCCCCACCCGGGATAATCACACAAAACACGTATACTTTTTATACTGGAAATAAATAAAACAATTCATAAGAAATAATCATTAAATCCCTTGAGAGTTTATTCTATACAAGTTTTCTCCCGGTGTATATATATATATATACACATATCAGATATCATAACTGAAAATTTGAAGAAGAAATATTGTTTCCAGCTTTTTTTTAAATGATAACACTTATGCTCGACATTAGCTATAAAACAAAAAGGAAAAACAAAATCAACAAATAGAGGAGAAAAATATTTATTTTTTAACTATACATTAGTTATCTATTAACATAACTTTGACACAATGTAAGACTAACATTTGTTTTATTTAAAAAAAAGTTATTATTAATTATAAAATAGTTTTTTTTGTTATTCGAAGAAACAGGTAAAAGCACCTGAATCATACAGCCAACGAAACATTATGTAATTTATAAACCGGTGTTTTTATTGGTAACTTATCCAATAATTGCGATATCTGTTGTAATAATTGTGTTAAACTTGACAAGAATGTAATGACTACCATATAGAATAACTTCTACTTAATAAATATTATGTCAAATTGAAATAATATTTGTATGTGGTTGTTTGATCGTTACTATCATTAAAATACCATAATTATAATGGAAAAATGACGTTACTATTTTTGGATATACAATGTAATAAATATGCGTAATCAAATAATTTGAGTATAAATGAACTATTTAATGATTTTTTTAACTTTTTAATATCATAAAAAAGACTATAAAATATTAGTATATTTTTTTATTTATTATGTAATAGGCTTGCTTATAAGTGACAACTATGCTTCATTTTGACTAACCGATTATAGTTTTTATTAATTATATTATACAAGCAAAAATGGCTGAACATTTTAATTCCAATCCAATCTTTCCACACATTTTGATTATGTTCCTAATATATTTTATTCATAGGCGATATGTTGTGAATTATCATAAATATGTCACAAATACATTGCAACGGAATAACGTGCAAAACTTGAGTTTTTTTTCAAAATGTCATTTTTTTTACCATCGTAATCATGTGGGTTGTGCAACAATAAATGAATTTATTCACATAATGTATTTTTTATTCAATACCATTTACAACGCTAAATCCCTATAATGATAATTACCGACTTCTTGTAATCATCAAGAGTGTCGTAAATCATCAAAGGTAGGAAACATAAAAACATGCATAATTAACTGCACTTTGTTAATACAGTCTGTGGACGCTTAAGGTTATAAGGGAATGAATATTAAAAAAAAAACAGTACCATTAGATTCCTCTTGCACAAAAAGGCGTTTATTTTTATTATAAAATACATCTTACAACTATAATCGATTTGAGTGTCGCTATAATAATAAAACTTATTCCCGTCACGAGTAGTGAGCACGACCTTCCATATTGTTCGATTAATAAAATGGAAGACATATTACGAGTGATTAGTGCTAGAACGAACGCGATTGGTCAGTGTCGGTGGTGACGTCATCAGTCGGTTACACGTGTCGTGTTCACGACTCGTGCCGGGAACAATAATTAAGTTCGTCAATCTGAGCCGCTGTGACGTGATGAAGCGCTTGACGCAGACCCACTGCGAGACCCCTGAAACCATGACGTTACAAATTTGTTAATGTGGTCCACATCGACGGACGCAGGTTCGAATCCACCTTTCCAGCTCTGTAATGAGCTTTCGATGAAGGAATCGATAGTATGGCTGGTATGATATTTCCTAATAATGCCCACCTGAATAGCTACCACCCTCAAGTTTGAAAACCTGTCAACAAACACCAACTGGTGTGTTGCGGCAGCATCATTTGAGATACAGGTTTGCATGGCATGGTAAACCATACTGAACCACATCGTCATTAAAAAAAAAAACTAGGCAGCTATTTGTACTGGCGACAGAAGTGAAAACTATGAAACTTGGGAAAACCAGTTTTTTTTAAATATTTAATTAGTTAATTGTAATTGTTATCATAATCTAAAATTTGTCTAGTTTTTACATCTATTGGCGCCCCGAGCAATAAATACGTATTTTTTTATACAGTTTATTCATAATCTAAACATTCAATAGGCTAAGTAATTATAAATTTCATTATTTATCTCTAAGGCGCCATCACTTCGCAAGGTGGCGGGAGGAACCGGGGGGTTTACCCTGGGTTAGGTTGGACAGCAAGTGCGAAAATGCATTCCTCTTGGATAAAAAAAAGGCGCCATCACTTAAACTTCATCTTATATTTGATATACGTGTTGACGGTTGACGTCATAACGCTGGTAACGCGAATCTGTAAGTTTTTCCCCTAACGAGAATCGCCCAACGCTGCTAAGGTTTTCACTTCAAATAATGAAGACATGCCGTTAACTGTAAAATCTAACAAGCACCAGGGGTCTTTGTTTTTAAAACTTTCAAATAGTAAATCGAATTAAAAACGAACTGTATCAATAATGTAGGGTTGAAAATTATTGTATACTAGCCGTGTCCGCGGCTCCGCCCGCGTTTCATATATTCTTCACTGCGTAAGGACAGCTTTTAAATAATCGTATTTTGTTTACAATTTTCAAAAAAGTAGATTAGCCTAAGTTACGCAGAGTAATTTCAGCTATCTTCTAAAGAATAGACACGTCAAAATCGGTCAAACCGTTCCGGAGATTAGCCGAGACAGACATACAGACAAAATTAAAAAAAAAATGTATTTTGCTTTAGCTACATGTGTATTTAGTAAAAAAAAAAAAAAACAAAACATTTTGATATTACAAACAGACACTTCAATTTAATTTATTAGTATATTTACCTGTCTAGATCCACTAGCGGAACGACTCCTTTCAGATCCACTTCCAGACCTAGACTTCCCCCTCGAGCTTGCTCTTGAAGATGCTTTAGATCCAGACCCCTTGGACGAGGCACGTGAACCACGTGATGATGCTCTCGAAGACCTTCTGCTTGCACGTGACGAAGCGCGGGAACTAGCTCTGGAGCTAACCTTTGAACCCTAGAAATAATAAAAAAAAACACTTTTAACACAATGAATAAACATAAATTAACATTTCCACGTTTCAAACGTCTTAGTAAAACTAACCGTGAGTTTTCTAGGTAATAAATAAAATATTCTTAGGTTTTACAATACGAGTTCAGGCGCCATGTCTAGTAAGTTTCGAAGCGTTGATGGCGCAGTGGATAGTGCTACCGACTTCCGCCTCAATGGAGGCGGGTTCGAGCCAAACTATCCAACTCTGTTAACCAGCATGAGCTTTCGGCGAAGGAAACCATAGCATGGTGGTAGCGCCTGGGTAGCTAGCTACCACCCTCAAGTTTAAAACCTGTCGCCAAATACCAATAGGTGTGTTCCGGCAGCATCTCTTGAGAACCTCTACGCTGAGTGGGTCTACCATCCTGAACTAAATTGTCACTTAACATCAGGTGAGATTGTGATCGTTATTGTGTATCTACTAATATACCTTGTAACTATAAGTTGTATAGTTCTATAAAAAATCCAGATCAAGTTTCCTGTCGGTTCTTCTCGATGGCCGAGTTGTTTTCCGAACCAGTGATTGTATTTTGACGTTCATAACTAACTAATCATGGCATAAATTGAATAGTGTTTTTTATTTTGTTTGAATTATGAAGCGGTTAATACCGCTAAATTTTAATAAAATGTACTAAAAATCTTAAGTCGTAATTGCTCGTTTCCATTTGATAATTTCAAACTAAGATATAAATAAATATTGAGTAATTTTAAGACACGCTATAAATATATACTGGTTATTTTTAAGATACGCTATACATATATACCGGTTGATTTTAAGATACGCTATACATATATATACTGGTTAATTTTAAGACACGCTATACATATATACTGGTTAATTTTAAGATAAGCTATACATATATACTGGTTAATTTTAAGATACGCTATACATATATACTGGTTAATTTTAAGATACGCTATACATATATATACTGGTTAATTTTAAGACACGCTATACATATATACTGGTTAATTTAAGGATAAGCTATACATATATACTGGTTGATTTTAAGATACGCTATACATATATATACTGGTTAATTTTAAGACACGCTATACATATATACTGGTTAATTTTAAGATAAGCTATACATATATACTGGTTAATTTTAAGATACGCTATACATATATATACTGGTTAATTTTAAGATACGCTATACATATATATACTGGTTAATTTTAAGACACGCTATACATATATACTGGTTAATTTTAAGATAAGCTATACATATATACTGGTTGATTTTAAGATACGCTATACATATATATACTGGTTAATTTTAAGACACGCTATACATATATACTGGTTAATTTTAAGATAAGCTATACATATATACTGGTTAATTTTAAGATACGCTATACATATATACTGGTTAATTTTAAGATACGCTATACATATATACTGGTTAATTTTGAGATTACACCATACACAAATATTTGATCATTTTAAGATACGCTATATATAAACACTAGGTAATATTATGATACATTGTAGACAAATATTTGATCATTTTAAGCCACGCTGTACATAAATATTGGGTAATTTTAAGATATGATATACATAAATATTGAGTCATTTCATGATACGCTATACATATATAATGGGTAATTTTAAGATATGCTATACATAAATATTGAATAACTTAACTTAAGATACGCTACATAAATATTAGATCATCATTAACTGCAGCAAAACTGAACTATTTTCGGTATTTGCATCTCATTATTAAGTTTCAATTTATTAGCAACAATAAAATTAAGATAACCTTTTTCACATAACAAATATCAATTTGCCTTGTTTAGAAATAGACTACATTTTACAGTTATAAAGGAATGCTTATATTTAAATTTGATTTTCTAAGAAACAAGTAATACAAAATTAATCAATAATATCGATTTTTTTTAGTAATAAATGAATATACTAACCTTGCCGCTGCCTTTAGAACTAGCTCTGGAACCTCTACTGCCAGAACTGGCGCGAGAGCCCTTTCCACTTTTGGAGCTAGCACGTGAAGAGGCACGGGAGGAAGCCCTTGATCCAGATTTGGATCTTGACCTTGAACGGTCCGAACCAGACCTGAAAGGAACATAAATCAAATTCCAACTTTCAAGTGATATTGGCTAAACCGACTTGGTGAATTAGCTTCAAGTAGGTATTCTTTTTCTTAATAAGCCGCATCATTGTACGTATTTGCAATACACACTTTTTTATGTACTTAATCTATACGGATATCACACGAAACACTTTTGTGAAAATTGGATAATATAGGGTCACATATACCTACAAAAAAACTCAAATTCAACTTTAAAATCCTTTAACATTTTTATTTATTGCGGCCACAAATACATTTTTTTTAACCCTAGTGTATATTATTTTTCTAATTCAGAACTTCAACAAAATGGCAGTCCTTTGTCGGAAATTTCGATGAGGTCTTTTTAGAGAGATATCAGAATTTATGCACAATGACATTGTCTTCAATACACTTTACTTGTGCACAAATAACCAAACTATATCATGTATAATCCGACTAAAATTACAGAGTATATACAGGTTAAATACTGTAAGTTAATGAATTTCATACAAGATCATTTTAGTTCATGACAAACTAAAATCGCTCGAAAAACTTCCAAAAGATTCGCATCGCCTGGCTAACGTGCTATAGATATACACTGGCTGATTTCGAAACGTGGTCTTGTCTCAGTCCCGTGTCTAAACACTACCAGCCTGCTTTATAAAATAGATATACCAACTAATATTGGCGATAATATAGGGAGCGGATTATGACTAACTAATATTAGAGATAATAAAGTTGATATTGGAAGTAATAAGGTAAATATACAGCAACTGATATCAAAGGTAATAAAGTGGATATACACCGGCTGATATTGGAGGTAATAAAGTGGACATACACCAACTGATATTGGAGGTAATAAAGTGGACATATACCAACTGATATTGGAGGTAATAAAGTGGACATACACCAACTGATATTGGAGGTACTAAAGTGAACATACACCAACTGATATTGGAGGTACTAAAGTGAACATACACCAACTGATATTGGAGGTACTAAAGTGAACATACACCAACTAAGATACCATCCTCAAATTAAAAAATCTACCAGCAAGCACATATACATGTCTTAAGCAGCATAATTTGAGAACCTGTACTTCTAACTTCTCTGAGCTCAACCAATTAATATTAATCTTAATCAATTAATTCACAACATCACTTAATATCAATTGATAACGTTACATTAATTATAATGTAAGAAAACAATAGACGATAGTACGAATTTTTTTTATATTACCTCGCCGATCTAGATTGTACTGATCCAGAACGCGATCTAGACTTCCTAGATCCGGAACGAGATCGACTTTTTGATCTGTTCGATCTCTTCGACTTTTCCGAACCTTGGGGTGATTTTGAGCCTGATTTAGATCTTGAACGGGACCTGTAATCAAAATTAATATGATTGATATATAGGATTTTTTTAAACTCATAACCAGAATTATTAGATAACGAAGATCTTTACATACTATAAATCAAAGTGGGAATTTCTTTCTTTCTCTCTGTTTATCTGCTAACTCATAATAAAGTACAAACTTAATACTCAGTTAAATATTTATTCAAGAAAGATCACGTCACTAAAAAAAGTAATTATCAAGGCTATAAGTAGGCTAAAGTTAAACGGTGCATCAAAATAATTTACTAGATAATTATGATTCTTAAAACATAACAGAGACAACACAATGGTATCCCACAACAACACAGTTTGTCTCTGGATTAATGCAGATGTATTTATCCTTTTTAACAATATAATTAAATTAATTCAAAAAATATATCTTATACTCTATTACCTCTCTTTCTCTTCAGTCTGCTCCTGCTTTTTTCTTCTTCTTCTTCGTCTTCTTCCTCGTCCTCTTCTTCTTCATCATCCTCCTGCAAGAATTATTACTTAACCCCTTGAGCACTAACCTGGTGTTTACGCCAGCTTTCTATTGTTTTCCTATTGTATAATTTTTAGGGGTACTATCCATGGGGTTTAATACTTTGCTTATTTCTGTTGGCATGGAAGACGGGAGATTCTGAATAGTGATTACGTAACCAATTTTATTTTTATTATTCTTTGTTTTTTTGTTCAAATTTATGCCAATGCTAACGTAATCATTGGACGTGGGGTAAGATTAAAAATTTCCTTACGTAATACTAGAATCGCCCCGAACGAGTTATAGTGTTATAATTAAAAAACAATATTTTTTTTTTTTTATAGTAGTTCGGTAAAGTGACGGCTTTCCCCCTGATGGTAAGCACAATGCGATCCAAAAACAGTGGCGACCGTCGAGAGATCAGTTACTTATCGTTTTTCACCCCCCTATTATGGCTGGAATCTACGTTGGAAGGACGTATAATAACTTCAAGTATATCCATACCCGTTTATCCTTACATACATACACACACATATACACAAACGCATACTCACATTTTGAGATGCGTTCGTATGAAGTGCGCATGCACATATAACAAGTTGTGTTAAATTTATTTGAAAAGAATGATAAATTCGTTTTTCGTTCTTTATAACTTAATGTAGCGATGTAGTCTATGAATTTTAATGCAAATAAATAAATAAATCTTTTAAGATGGTTTTCTTTTTCACAAATTGTTCAATAATGAAATCGTGGTCAAACTCCAAGGGCCTAGCTAAATGATATAAAGTTATATGTAAAATGATATATATATATATAAGCAAAGTTTGTTTTCTTTGTAAACTCGAAAACTACTGGACCGATCAGCGTGAAACCACAACCATTCGACGCGGAATTGATCGTAGATGGTTATAGGCTATATATTTTTCAAATTCTATGAGCCTTTGCCATGTTTTCTCAATTTGTTTGTTTATTATTCCTTTGACGCACCATCACCTCAAAACTACTGAACATATCGGGATAGGACTAACACCTTTCAACGCAGTATTTTTCGTAGACAGGTATTTTTTAGATTCCACCGATCCTCTCTTATTTTTTTTTTTTCGATTTACTCTTTTGTACATTTTCCACTTCAATTTACGCTTATATACATTTATTCCGTTAATAAAAACAAAATACTCTTACTTTTATTTATTCATTTGTTTTTTTTTTAATGAGCTATAAATGAAACGTCATATGCACAGAACATATAAAACGCGGGCGGAGCCGCGGGCACCAGCTAGTATGTATATATATATATATAGAATACCTGGGGCGGTTCTAATTGTTTCTCTCTGAGACGCAGCATGCGGTGTTCCGGACCGCTTAGCGGCCGATGGGTGACGACCAGTCGAGTGAGAGCTTGAGCGACTGCTCCGGCCCGCGCTCTCCTCTTCGACAATCGCACTCGCGTTTCCAACTCGTTGTAATACACGCAATGATTGCGCATCACCTTTTCAAAATTAACACAACGATATATATTATGGTATATTTTTCTTATATTTTATTTATTTAATTTTAAACTTTTAAGAAAACTTACAGCTAATGTAAAGCATAAAATTGTACACAATAAAAAACGGAAGGCCATTTACAAGTTTTCACATATATATACCAGCAAAACAGAAAGAAACAAACAGCAGACAAAAGCACAAAGAATTTAAGTAAAGAAAGAGGAACTTAAAATAATTTTTAGTTTCTTAAGACTACTTATTTATAATATTAGGCGGTGAAATTGAATTTAATGGCAATAATTAAACGGGAGCTTGTAATTACATTCAAAAACATTTTTAAATAAGTTTAGTGGAAAAAATATTAAATATGCTTGTATAAGATTCTTTATAAATTCAATTAAAGTATCAAAATTACGTAACGGTTTTGAAGCGGTCGATGACCCGGTAACCGTGTAGGTAACATTATCAGCTGATGTGCGCAAACACGAATGAGGTTATCGCTTACCGAATACGCGTCGCACGATTTTGATACTTGAATGATATATTTTGAATTTAATTAATTTTTTTATATATTATTTTTTGCTTTGTACTTATTCAGAATCATAATTATAAACTCCCACTTAATTATTGCCATTGATTTCAAAGTCACCCCATATAAGGCTGAATTTGTTATATTGTATTAAGATTCTTCTAAAGTAGTCTATATCCCATAGTAACAACATTTTAGGCTTACCCCACAAGTAGTGAAAATGTGCATAAATTCCACGCGAACGGAGTCGCGGGCACAGCTAGTATATCATATAAGAGTGATAATGATATAAATAGTGAAAATATCAAACTAAAGTGTGTTATTATACTCTCATATAAAACCCCAAAAATTGTTTGTTTCCAATTTTCTCAGACTTGACTTTTGGTTCCAGACAGGATAATATACATGTATTATGGTGTACCATCGTAAAGGTTTTCTACTTGCAGAAATGCTTGATTAAGATATATTACATATAAAACCTTCCTTGAAAAAAGCTCTAATTGATGATGCAAAACAACATCAAAATCTAATGCGTGATTTAGGAAGTGTTGGCAAATATATAGAAAGATGTTCCTCTTTATCCCGTGTAAAAATATAATTTTATATTATTTTTAGATGATCAAATTATTATGGGAACAACATACCCTGAACTCAGCAAGCCTTACAATAAAATTAAAATATTGCCAAATAACCTTTACTTTTAAAGAATGCTTGAACAGTAAATAAAAATAATTTATAAAACTCTAAGTAAACTCACCAAGAAATAATTTTCTTCATAGCCTTTGGAGGCTTTACTCTTCACATTCCAGTTATATTCCCTAGCCATTTTGTACTCATATGTGTCGCCGTCCAAATATGGGATACCTTCTGTGATGTCGCGTCGACGTTTCTGTATAGTCTCTTCCGTTGGGAGACAGTATGCTACAAACTGTTCACCGCTTTCATCCATCACACCTCTAGAATAGTAAAGAAATACAAACATTATCCAATTCCTTGTTATATTATTATAAAGCAATATTTATCTGTATTTGTGGTGTCATATTTTATTTGTGCAATATTTCTAATTATTTGCCTGCAACATTTAACTGGAGAACCATTTACCCTTGGCAACACCTCCAAATACCCAAAAGCTTTAAAATAAATACTGCCGGAAGGAGCAGACGTACATCCATGAAATATAATTTTACTAAAAGATTTAATTTATAATCAAAATAAAAAAAAATCTCTATTCAATTTAGGCCCTAAGAAGGCGCTTATGAACGTCTAAAATACTACCACTGGTTCAGAAAACAACCCAGTCGATAAGAGCGCAGGCAAGAAACTCGATCTGGTTCTTTTTTTTTATAAATATAATATATATCATTTGTTTCATATAAAAAACTATACAAATCAGTCTTAGCTAATGTTAGCGGAAGCACAGAGTTGTGGGTTAATTTCAGACATCACTATCATTCACGTAATAATCCATCCTGTAATTAAGACTTGCTTGACATAATACTTGTACTTATTGTCAGGTAAATCACTAATCTTATTGCAAAACCGAATACTATTACCTATAAATCTTTTATTACACTTACTTAGCCTAAAGCGTGGGACGGCCAACTTGTCTTTATTTCTAATATTGAAATTATGAGGATCATTCACTAGATCCAGCTTGTCTACATTTTTATGAATATGCATTAAGTTATCAAAGATGTATTGGGAGGGCAAAGTTTAGATATCATATTCTTGAAACTTGTTCTTTAGAGTTAATAATAATTAATACCAATTCTATGATTGAACTAGCTGTGTGGCTGCGCCTCACATATCATATTTTCTATTCCGCTAAGTTTGGACTTAACAACTATAAATGTAATTTTCATCTATGGACAGTAAAAATGTGAAATAACATTTTATCAGCTTGAGTCAGTTGTTAGTTAGAGAAATTATCTGAAGTAAAACTCTCTATACTATTACATAACTTACCGAATCATAGCCTGGGACATGGCTTCAATCTGTCCAGCTATATTTTTATCTGCCGGAGCTGGGTCAGTATCAAATATAACTTGAGCACATGGATACTTCCACATTTCAAAGTCTGGGAAAACTGGCATGATCTCGACTGGTGTAACACCTGGCTTGCTGTAATGCTTCTCAATGGGTTTTTTGTTATCCTCAAAGGTTTTTTCAATAGCTTTAATTTGACTATCACGATCCATGTACAGTGTCTCTTCGCTGAATATCTTTTTGACATTGTAACCAACTTTCGCTTCAACCTGAAATAATATAATGTTTATAGAAAATTAAATGGTTTTATAAATGGGTTTGATGACAAAAACAATAATTTATAGAAGAATACGCAATAACCACAATTTTTTGTGTTAAATTACACATTAGGTTGAGTTAAAATTTATCTAGCAAAAAAAATGTGTTCATTAATGAATAAACACATTTATTGAAACTCTTAAATAAATGCACACTAGCAGGACAGCATGATAGTGATGAATACTTGGAATCAACAATCACACTTATTTTTATTTTAGGTTACCACAGTTTTACAGAATTGCCAAAAACTGTTTTACAAAACTAATAAATAAAGAAATACCTTTTCCATGCTCTGAGGTTGGAATCTTGTCTGCTCTGTAGATATGTATTCAGAACGACGCAACCAAGAAACATTCTTAGCATGATGACGCGATCTCTTTGAATCTTGCGGTGTAAGGACATCATCTTCCAGTAGTTTCTCATCTGCTGGGTCTAACACTGCGTTTCCATCTCCCTGGTATGTATCGCGATTGATCAAATCTATATGAACTCCCAAATCGTGTTCCGTTAGCACTTCATACCGATAAGTTTTTTCTAAAGATGTTGGATTATATTGAATGAAGCGAGTTGAAGGAAACGGGTACGTTATGAATTTTAAATCAAATGGTATGTCTGGTAACGTATTACAGTATTTCACACGTGTAACGAGCTCGGACCTGAGAAATAAACAATGTTTACAACGTGTGAAAGTGATTTTTTTCTAAATAATTGTTTGTTGTTGTACATAACAGGACTAACCTTCTTTCTCCTGTTCTTTGTGGACGTTTCTCTCTGTCCGGTTCATTTGTTTGTACTGTAGGAGGCATCTTTATTTCATTCGAGTTATTTCATTTCAAAAATTAGACAAAAAAAATTAAAATCACAATCTCAAGGTATGTTTCACGTCTCGCTCTTTTATGTCAATTTATGTTTTTTTATTTATTGGCATTGACACTGTTGACACATTTGACATTGACTGTATTGTTACACAGAGATAAATAATAAACTGTATAAAAACAATTTGTCAATTTTTCACAATTTTTAAACAAATTGACATCAAATCAATAAATTACAATTTTTTTTAAAAGATTGTATACATTTTTCTAACTGATCTATTTTCCACTAATGTTACAATTGTATCAAAATATTTAACAATAATCAGTCCAATTTTTTCTTAATATTTATTGTGAACATACATTTCTCTAAGGATAATTTTTATTGTGTTTTGAGAATTTGATTTTAGAATAATAAAATAAAATCTAACTTATGCATCCATTCAACTGAAAGACATCCGCTGCTGGACATAGGTCTCCCTCAAAGATCTCCACGACGGGTCTTTCGCCAACCGCATCCAGCTGATTCCTGCGACCTTCACTAGGTCGTCGCCCCACCTTGTAGGGGGCCTACCCACGCTACGTCTTCTGGTACGTGGTACCCATTCGCGAACTCGTTGGCCCCATCGGGCATCGGTTCTGCGAGCCCTCTGCCACTTAAGTTTAGCAATTCTTTGGGCAATGTCGGTTACTTTGGTTCTTCTAAATAAAATAAAATATAGGAATAGTTTTCTGTAATATTTAACTTTTTGGGTCTTTTCAATATAGAATGTAAACAGTAATGCAAACATTTTTATTATTTATATAAATCAGAGATAATGTTAATCATTGCATTATATTACTGACGTAAAGCGATGATGGCGCAATGGATAGTGTGGATTCTGTGTCAATGGACTCGAGTTCAAATCTACCTACACAACTCTAAAGTCAGCCTGAGCTTTCGGTGAAGGATAACATCGTGAGGAAGCCATAACATAGTGGTAGGGCTATAATGTCCGCCAGGGTAGCTACCACCAAGTTTGACAACATGTCGTTAAATACCAATAGGTGTGTTCCATCAGCATCATTTGAGAACCAGTACCTCTAGGCTTAGTGTGTTTACCATCATGGACCACATCGTCACTTAACATCAGGTGAGATTGTGGCCAAAGCACTAAGCTTATATCGTGTACGAAAAATATTTAAAAGTTCTCTGATCTACTTTTGTCTACTTATTTCACTTTTATCCCTTTCACTTGTTCCATTTTTATTAAAACAACAAAATGTACAAAAAATATTTAAAATATTTAAAACAATTATTACAGTAATTTTCATTTTTAAAATTCTCAATTTTTCTTAAAAAAGCATTATAGAAAAATATAATGTTTTACTGACATGTTTTACAGTGCAAGTTGTAAAAATTATACATCTTTAAACAATTAAAACAAAAAGGAAAATACGTATAGGTATCTATAGACGGAAAGCAACGGTATACATATATTAATATGATAAGTTTTCTTGGGTTTTAAAGCGAAACTAATAAACTTTTGTACTGTAGTAAGATATGAAGACCAAAGATAAATAATAAAATAAAGAGTTTCAAAATCACAAAATCAGTTATTATCTATGTTTAGCTTATGATGTCTGTTAATTGTTATTTATGGGATCTACTATTTTTAATAACCCATTAACTTGCGCATTTGACCCTATATTGAGCTATTTTGATGGCATTTTTATGATAAAGTTTGGTTACTATGCATCGATAAAATATTTTGAATATAATGATGCGAAACGTGTATTCTAAGGTTCCACAACAATTTCGTGTTGGAACAAAATGTCACGCTCGTTCTGTTGGAGCTTAGAAACAGTGACACAAGATTGAAAACATAACTTATCAAGTGACGCTGGCGGAGTTGTGTGTGTAAATCAAAGAAAAAGAAGAGTTTTTGATTGTTTGTCTACTTCAAATAGTTATAGAACTATCTATGGTTTTTCTGTCCATTTTCTTCTGTGTGAACCAGAGACAAAGACAGAGACAAAGTGTAAACTCAGTTCCGGTAGGACTGCCAACATAAGGTACCAAACGGTTCATTCAATTGCTAGTTGATTTTATCTCATTCAACTTTTGCATTCATCAAAGGATTCACTCATTCGCTGTATTATATTCAATATTGTCGCCATCTTTCTTTTCACAAGTTTTGTCGGCATTGAGGTACGTCGCAATTTTTATAATTATTAAGTATATTTCTTTATAATACTTTACTAGTTTAACATATGTTTCAGAATATTGGTGAATTTAATAATTATCGGTGATTAGACTTAATTTCATAGTTCAAGTAACTGGCATCTGCCATGTGGTCGGCCAAATGGTTTTACGAAGCACATACTACGCATTATGTTTTACCAATAATATTCATGATAATTTAAGTATTTACTACAAAAATATTATATTCTGGGTTTTTTTCAAAGATCACGTTGTATTTTCAGAATGTGCTATAAGGTATTTACAGAAGCCGGTAGTGTGACAAACGTGGCGCGAACACACTAGTTTTTACTTGGTTCTATTGTTTTAGAAGTTATGGGTTCAGTGGAGCGTTCTGGTGATGATCACACATCCGATGTCGAGTCTGGAGAGGAGGAAGAAGTTGTCACCGGCGGTGAACTAGCTAAACATCTCATGAAAAGGTATTCACAATTAGGTTATATACAAATGTTACAGAGATTGAAATACTTGAGTACTATATTCTAGATATTTTAAGCACATGGGGTTTACATAGTGAAACTAATTCGTAGGAAAGGTGCATACCACAACCGTCAAGCTGATTTATTTCATTTTCAGATTCAAATTATTTATATTTTTGAATTAAACACCAATTACGGCAATGATCGTGGTATATTTAGAAAGTTTTCATATATTCACAAAATTAATTTATTTACACATTATTTATTTTACAAAAATATTTACTTAATATAATAACTTTAAATAAAGTCTTTTTAGACATATTGAATTGAATTAAATCATTGATTTTTTTTAATATTTAGTAGGTAGAAAATTATAACCGATTTTTTACAAATAAGTATAACATATTGGATAGGATTATTTTTCATTCTTAATTGCTCAGTAACAGTTCCCCATTCTGAAGTGATGAATCATCATTAATAAAACCGCTCCCGCTTGAGAATCTGTTCACGCCATATACCTACATGGTTATTGGCGATTCTTAAGAGTTTCCATTAAAATTTGTTTTGTGTATCTCCTTTATGAATTTAATTTCAAAATTATCATCAAGTTTACATAATGTACATGGATCTTCATCTCTCATTGCTGTTTAGGGAAAAGAACAATAATACCCCCCTTACACTATGATTATAAGACTGAACTGAAAAAATATTTACGTAAAACATATTTATTACTATTTATATGAAACTACGATTTTATGACAGTGTCTTTAAACCTACGTTCTGAAAGGAAAAATGATATTTTTAATTTAATGACCACGTGCCTTGTATATTGACAGCAAATAAGCTTCAATCATGTGTTAAGTAAATGTTTTGTCCTTGGAAAGGGTATATGATGTACCCTTGGTGGAATTATACAATTGTAGATACTAAATTAGATATCACACAAATTACAATCATTATCCAGGAGCCTATACTTAAGATCAATCTTGCAAAGATACGGTTTTGACTAGTAATGTGTAACAAGTTTACCATGAAATTAATAGTATAAAAACATTTATAGCTTGTCTGATAAAAGCAAGTATTTTTTTTTTCACTTTATATTGTCAGACATAAGAACAGCCAAGATTACGGTTCATTGAACTAATGAGTCATTTCATGCTCTACTTGATCAATAAATGCTCACTTTAAGCTTACGGAATGCTCTAAACGTCTTCAGATTGTTGCAACTCGAATGTACGTTAAGAATTTTAATGATGAAAAGCGGTATTCCTTAACTAATAAATCTTTAATAATAAATAATAGTAGGTAATATACAATAGTGATTCATCAAGGATCATGATTTGTAAAAAACAATCGAATCAATTTATAAAACTGTGGTCGTATATCCGAAAGTTGCAAAAAAAATGAATTGCTGTTTGCCACTGAACATAAAAAGATACAGCCGTGTGAAGTTATCTATTTTCAAGGTTATTAAAATTAATTCTACGGAATTGTACCCAATACGTGCCTACGTTCACAGAAGTGAAAATGGATTTTTTTTTTACAGTGAATATAGAAATTAAAATAGATGATACGTCAATTAACTGGAACGTTATATTTACGAAACGAATGTTATGGTGCCTATTTAAAAACGGTATCAATTGAAACCGACTTTTCTAAACGTTATTTTTTTTTTTACTACTAAGATTTATTTCTGCAGTGGTAATCAATTTACATTTAACTCTTATGTTTTTTTATACTAATTGTTACAATATTTGTTGTTACTATTTTTAACAAAAATACATCCTCTATGAATTATCGTTAGGTGAAAGAAATATACAGATCAAAATCTATTTCATTTTTTCCGATGTTGTAAAAACTATATAGCAATCAAATTTTTTATGTTCACAAATACCTACCTAAATAAATACCACAAATACCTAGTGACTACATAAAAACGGCGTGTTCTAGCAGCGGACTAGTTCACATATAGAGTAGATTTTAAATACATCATTAGTTATAAGTTAGGTTTTTTAAGCTGCAAATAAGAACATGAATTTACATCTTATGTTTCTTATGTAATTTTTACAGTACTATAGAATGATCTTTTCAAAACTTGCATTTGTAAAAAAAAAAATTCTATCAAATACCTTCTGTCAATGTGTCATTGCCGGGGAAAAGTGACACATGACAGTCAACAAGTTGTCACTTATGATTGTTTTCGCTATATAATTTTGTAATATTCATTATTACACAGCGTAATTTTATAATTTAACACTTAGAAAATCTTTATTCTCTCGTTGTAGAGATAAAATAGTTTTTTTTAAATACAGAATATGAAAAAAGATTTAAATTATATAGTAAACCTCAACTAAAAATTGCTAGCATTTTGAGTAGAGAAAAGCGAATAAATAAAAATTGCGTTTTTTCATTACGGGCGAGATACAGACAATCTGGTTTTTGTATGAACGAAAAGATGCAATCACCCTAGAACGCGATTGTAACTCTGGACCGAGGTTATTGACATAAAGCAAGCTTACTATTATAGTCAGGAGGTACATTGTAAATTCTTTAGTTTTTATTTTTACGCACCTTTGAAGTTTAAAGTTAAAATAAAGACATTCCCATAATTTCAATGCTAGTAATGTAACTATTTTTTACATTCATTTAAAAATTCTAGAGAGAATGGTATGTATGTAAAATATCTGAAGTCAGAATAAAAATAAGTTAGAAATATTTAGTTTTTTTTTTACTACTATATATTTTGTGTACAACAATTAATGCTTGTGGTACTGATAAATGTTTACCTTATATTGCAACAGATCTATTTTAGGGGAAATAGGTCGCAGACACCTTATAAACACATATGTTGTAAATAAAGAAATGTGTTTGGTGAGATAGCGTTAGCTAATCTAACCTATTTTAAAAGTTAATATATAAATTAGGTGTTATCGCAAGTTTTTTTTTGTATTTTTAGCAACAAACAATCTACACTTAATATGTTTAAATTAAACAGTACTTACATTGAAATCAGCTCCGATGGCCACGAAATACGTAAACACACACATATAATGGTAATGATAATATTAGAATTAAAATTTAAAAAAAGTAATTAGATAATAGAAATATATTAAAATAAATTCTCATTAATTTGTCCTTGATTTTTATTGTAATGATTCAAGAGACTTCGGTATATTCGATAATATAATGACTAATATATTGGGACAACTCTTGTTTTTAGTATTACCTATCAAACATTCAAACATAATATATAACAGCCAGCCGTAAATTGCAATATAAACATAGATTTTTAATAGTAATATATTTTATAATAGTAATCTATTTATCTATACTAATAAATGTAATTGAAGTGTCTGTTTGTAATGTCAATTTTTTTTTACTAAATAGATATGTGAGGTGTATACGATACCTATACCAAAAATGTAATTTTTAAAATTATTGTTTGTTTGTTCCGGGTAATCTCTGGAACGGCTGGATGGATTTTCACGGGCCTTTCTTGGTAGATAGCTGAAATTACTCTGGGTAACATAGGGTACTTTTAATTTTCGCAAATAATTAGTGTAAATAAAAAAAAATAAAACATATATAAAAAATTGAATAGAATCCCATTCAATGCACAATTTTATGGGCTAGTGCTTGAATTTATGAGAAATATATTTACTTTATCTTAGTACTAAATTTTTTTTAGGAAATTAATTAGGGTTCCGTATAAAAAAATTAAAACGCAGTGAAGAATATATAAAACACGCGGGCGCACAGCTACTTTCAAATAATCTGATTAATGATCTAAAAAAATGGTTTAAACCTCTTCTTGATTTTTGAATTATTTACTAGGACAGTTTTTGATACATTTACAAATGTGCCGTGTGGTGCCGGCCAAGAATAGTACCATCCCATATCTTCATGAGGGTGTCGTAAAAAGTGACTAAGGGCGATAAAACAGGATGGGCAGGATCTTCTGTTTATGACAAACTACTGCGATCGCCTACCCGCCTGCCAAGCGTGGCGATTATGGATATCCCCCTCCCCCCCTTTATGGAGGTAGACCTATGTTAAACAGTGGACGTTTTATGGTTGAATGGATGGGGATGGATGGACAAATGTAGAATGCATTGGCCATTGTAATTTTACCTTATATATATTTTGCATAGTACAACAGGTTCGTGGTTATAATAGACTCCCCTAGTTAGTAGGCAAGTTGCATTTCTTGATCAAAAGTAATTATGTACTACCTACATATAATTAATACGTCAATTTCGGTCTTGCAATTGTGTCTTTGTCAACAGTTTGATTATTTTATTATTTGTGTAGCGGTATCACCCGAAATGAAATGTTAGCCGCTATAACCAGCCGCATCCAAGTTGAAACGCTGGCGTCTCTACCACCCAATGTGCGTAAACGTATACGCGCTCTGCGAACATTACAAAAACAGTTCGTGGACATTGAGGCTAAATTCTACAGTGAAGTTCACGCTCTGGAATGCAAATACGAGAAGCTATATAAACCATTGTTTGAAAAGGTAAGTGTTATTTGATATACCGAAAGCTATCTTTTTTTTTCAGGGGTAATTACTTCTTTTCTCATACAGTGCATTTTCTTTATAACATCCTCGGTTGTAATGACTTTTTATTATATCGACGTAAAACTTAAGGTCCATCTTGAATTTAATGTATATTTCAAAATCAAAATAATTTGCAGATCTTTAATATGTCGATTACCCATAAAAATGGGACAATAGGAAAACAACGGAAAGCTGGCGTAAACGCCAGGTTAGTGCTCAGGGTTTAAGGGGCTTCACGTATGTCCGCGGCCGCGTTGTATTAATTCTTCACTGCATAATATAGTTTTAATTTTTTTATAAGGAACCATAATATTTTCCTAAAATTTATGTGTACTAAGAGAAGGCAAGTGCATTGTATTCACCATTTCATGAGTTTGAATTTTTTCAACGCGGAACCCTAATTATTTTCGAAAAATTAAAGTAGCCCAAGTTACACGGAGTAACTTCAGTTATCTGCCAAAAAACTAGAGTCAGAATCGATTCACCCGTTCCTGAGATTACCCGGAACAAACAGTCAGACAAAAATTAAAAAATAAAATATTTTGGTATAGGTATCGTATTATATACATCCATAATTGTTATTTTCATATTACAAGCAGACACTTCAATTTTATTCATTAGTATAATGACGTGGCGGTGGGTCTCAAAATTTACCCCTAATGCCAATATCTCGGGATATGCAGAGTATTAATAAATCACCATTCACAAGTACTTAGAAATCCATTCCAGATATTGCTACTGAGTCTACTCACAAAGACTTGAAGTCAATAAACAAACACAAGGGTTCATTCATAGATAAAGCTTGTTTACACATCCAGAGATGGTCACCAGTTGTTATTAAATACGCAATATTAAAACTAGAACAATACTATATTACATTTTTGTTTTCGAATATGTGTGAAATGTTATTAGTTGATGCCTGCTTTTTTTCAAATGAAATATTGTCGTTTATATTTGTCCTTTAAACGTCGTCACAACCGAGCTCAACTGTACTAAAAACATTAAAAACCTTTTCAGAAATTAGTATTGTTACAATTAAAAAAAAACATATGTAAACAGAGTGACTAAACCAATTTTGTTTTTGTAGCGCGCTGAAATAGTGAACGGCATATATGAACCAACGGAGGAAGAGTGCCTGAACCCCTGGAGGGATGAAACGGAAGATGAAGATCTTGCACGGGCCGTCCAAGCCACCGCCATTAATGAAGGAAATGATGATAAAAACAAACCCGGTGAAGACAACAAGTCTGCTGAGTGAGTTTAGTTTTTTAATACAAGCTCAGCAAAATGGCGGGCGACAGCTGAGATTATAGATGAAGTAAATTCCGATGGTGATGATGAGCACCGATTAATGACAATTTATTGACATATGCCATTAATAGACCAGTTATATATAACATGGCTGAAGCATATGGGTAGCTCCGGTATCTCCGGTTTTGTTTGGTAGATAGTTGAAGTTACTCTGGGTAACTTAAGGGTACATTTAATATATCGATTAGCCATAAAAATGAGACAAAAGGAAAACAACAATGGAAAGCTGGCGTAAACGCCAGCTTAGTAGTCAAGAGGTTAATTTAAAAAAAAATGAATAAAAGCTGATTCAATGCAGTTTTACCGACAAGCGCTTGAATTTGTGTGAAATAATTTTACTTCATCTTAGTAGGTTCTTAAATAAAATTAGGGTTCGTTATTAAAAAAAAAGGCAGTGAAGAATATATGAAAAGCGGGCACACAGCAGTTTAATATATAAAGTAAAAAAATTAGGCATTCTTGGAGACTGGAAAAACTTTTTTTTTAATGTTAAAATTTAATTAGCGCTGTTTTTTAAGAACCTGCACCTGTTCATGTTTTCATACGCTTCAATTTATCAATAATAAAATAAAAAAATCTTTAATATGAATTCACAAAATAAGCAATTCTGATAACATATTTTAGGTGTGGTAAAACAAAAGTACCACCACTTAAACGCCATCTTATAATCGACATACTGTAGCATGTTGACGGCTGACGTTATAGTATTAGTAACGCTAATCTATAATTTTTTTTCCTTACCGAGAATTAGAAGTTTCCACTTTAAACGGCCTCAATTTTGTAACCATGTGGTTTTTTAAATATTTTTATGAATTTTAGCTTTTTATGTTCAGCTGTTTTCATTATTTTACTATTTTTATTATAACATATATTATAATACCATGATGACATTTTACACCAAACCACTGAAAATCGTGATTGATTTGTTTAACATGCATCACCAACTGAGGAAATATACCCTGATAGTGTTTGAACCGGGGCTAATTGTAATTGTATTTACGGACAATCGTTTCCTTTTCTCATAGGCCCCGGATGGATCCGAATGTCAAGGGAATCCCCGACTTCTGGTACAATATATTTAGAAACGTTTCAATGCTGTGCGAGATGATGCAGGAACATGATGAGCCTATCCTTAAATGCTTGCAGGATATTAAAGGTGAGTCTGTCGTGATTTTAAATTTTTTATCTAACACTAGCAAGTGCCAGTGACTTTGTCTACGTGTCTTATTTTAATTAAATCTGCCATGTCCTCATTTTGCGTTGTTTTTTTATAGTCTATCAGTTTATACTTAAAGGAGATCTATGTCCAGTAGTGGATGTCTTTCGGTCGAATCAATCAAATCAGTTAATGAAGGACACATCTTTCCCGTACATCAAATCGAACAATCCCTTTTTTGAGATTTTAATCTTTTTTTTTTATAATTCTTGTAAATAACGTAGATAAAATTGTTTAACCTGTTTTTTTGTTTGAAGCCAAACAGAATTTTTTCTTGTATATTTTTTTTTTTTTCAAATTCAAAAAATATTTTAAAAAATCTTTTAAATCAGTCGAGCTGTTTTTGTGCTATATCCAGATAAGTCCAAAGATAAAAGTATTTGTAATGTCCTATTCTCGGTTTTACTAACTAGCTGCTCTCCGCGGTTTTATCCGCGTAGTTCCCGTTCTCGTGGGATTTTCGGAATAAAAACTATCCTATGTCACTCTCTGGATTTTAAACTATCTTCATAACAAATTTTATGCCAATCGGTCCACTAGTTTTAAGTTTATTAGTTACATGCAAAAATACAAATCTTTATAATATTAAGTGCAGATGACTAAAATATCTGTAAAAAGAAATTGTGCAAATAAAACATGCAGACAAAGTTTATAGATTTATATTATTAATAGAATAAAATAAAAAATAAAAATGATGACTTACACACACCAAGATCTGAATCTAATGAAATATTACTATAACATGCATCACCAACTGATGAAACTTTTTTATATTGAAAAAAAAAAAAATCCTTTATTCATGGAAGATTAGTTATTTGAAATAATTTCCAACTTTCAGTCCACATGCACGAGGATCCTATTGGCTTCACGTTGGAGTTCCATTTTGCGGCGAACGACTACTTCACGAACAACATATTAACAAAGGAATATTCAATGAAATGCAAGCCTGACGATGAAAATCCGTTAGAATTCGAGGGGCCTGAGATTTACTCGTGCAAGGTAGTACATTTTACAAATTTTTTTTTGTCACAATATAGTCTGTGTTTTGTCCACAAAATCTCACTTGATGATAAGTGACGATGTGGTCCAGGACGGTAAACACACTAAGCCTAGATACTGGTTCTCAAGTGACGCTGCCGGGACACACCTATTCGTATTTGGCGACAGGTTTTCAAACTTGAGGGTGGTAGCTATAGCCCAGACGGGCTTTATTTGTAAATCCCCTACCACCTTGCTATGGTTTCCTCGCGATGTTATCCTTGACTGAAACTTATTTGTTTACTTTTACCTGAAACTTATTTGTTTACTTTTACCTGAAACTTGTTTGTTTACTTTTACCTGAAACTTATTTGTTTACTTTTACCTTAAACTTATTTGTTTACTTTTACCTGAAACTTATTTGTTTACTTTTACCTGAAACTTGTTTGTTTACTTTTACCTGAAACTTGTTTGTTTACTTTTACCTGAAACTTATTTGTTTACTTTTACCTGAAACTTGTTTGTTTACTTTTACCTGAAACTTATTTGTTTACTTTTTCGATTTTGATAGCCATTTTGACCATTATACTGTGTCAGATTCAAACTGTGTCAGACCTATTCAAATTGTTCACAATACAGCCTAGCTGGTCGTTTAATGAGGTATGTCGTAATAAGCAATGTTTTTGATAAGGCGATCATATAGCATTCAGCCCACATGTGCGTAGTGGGTAGTGCGACCGGATTGCGCGTCAATCGATGCGGGTTCGATCCCACCCATCCAACTCGAAATCGGCTTGAGCTTTCGGTTTAGGGAAACATCGTGAGGAAACCATAGCATAGCGCCTGGGTAGCGCTACCACACTCAAAGTTTGAAAACCCGTCGCCAAATACCAACAGGTGTGTTCCGGAGCATCACTTGAGAATCAGTATCTAGGTTTAGTGTGTTTATCCATCCTGGACCACATCGTCACTTAACATCAAGTGAGATTGTGGACAAAAAAAAACATGCAACACACTAAATGTTGTGTTCGTCTGTATGTATAACTGAATATTTTAATTGGGGTGTTCATTCAAATTATATTGATATAATAGATTAATTTAAGTACGTTATATTTAAATAATGGAAAACGTAAATAATAGAAACCTAATTATTATACTATTACATATAAAAAAATGATATAGATTGATTATTAATTTATTATAAAATGTAACCTTATGTTACTATAGGGTTGCGATATAAACTGGAAAAAGGGAAAGAATGTAACGGTTAAGACGATAAAGAAGAAACAGAAGCACAAGTCTCGTGGTTCAGTGCGTACCGTCACCAAGTCTGTGCAGGCGGATTCCTTCTTCAACTTCTTCAGCCCCCCCACCATGCCGGAGGATCCTAACTCTACTGTCACCTCTGAAATTCAGGTATTTACCGAAATGCTGTATTTTTCATCTGGGATGTTATATGAAAGGTCACATCTGTATGTATGAATGTATATACGATACATATATAAGTTCACGCCTGTTATCCCCTATGGGTTAGGCAGAGGTGAAATAGCGAACTACACCACCCGTATTCCGCCGAGCTTAGTTCCGTCCCAGATGTGACAGGGGGCGAGCCTGTCGCCATATCGGGCACAAATTCCAGACTCCGGGATGATACTGAGTAGAAAAACCCAATATCACTCGACCCGACCCGGGGATCGAACCCGAGACCTCAGAATGACAGTCGTATGTAATACAACTGCGCCACCGAGGCACGATACCTATACCAAAAATACAATTTATAAAATTGTTGACTGTCTGTTTGTAATGCGTAATCTCCGAAACGGCTGGACCGATTTCGACAGGACTTTTTTTTGGAGGTAGATAGCTGAAGTTACTCTGGGTAATTTAGGTTGCTTTTAATTTTCTAAAATAATTAGGTTTCCGCGTAAATTTTAACAAAAATGGATAGATGGCTTCAAACGCAAGTCCATCTCTATAATACTATGCAGCATCTGAATATACGAACAACAAAGCCATTATCATGTATGGAATTATCTCCAATGACAAATCAATAGAAAATATTTAAAATGTCAATTTGTTTCAATATAAAACGTTAAAATCTACTTTGCCGCCAATTTTCTATTTATTATCTATGCCGAAAGGCAAGCGCATTTATGGGCTATACAGCCACGTGAACGCATTTTGTTCTAAGCAAAGAGATTTACTTTGGTATGCCAAGAATGATAAAAGAGATCCAATCAAAGAGTATTTAATAAACCCGCCGTTTCATACAACATTGCTGGAGCGTTGTAATGTTCCAAATTCAAAAAACGCTCCTGCAATGAATGACTTTAATTTTCTTTGTCTGTAAATTCGATACTTCGCGTGTTCTTCTTTCGAAAATAATGACAATACTTCCCATACATGTTTGAGAAAATTGAATTTATGATTAGGCCCTGTTGACTGCCGACTTTGAGATTGGACACTATATTCGCGAACGCGTCGTATCTCGCGCCGTACTGCTCTACACAGGCGAGGGCTTGGACGATGACGACGATGAAGATTACGAGGAAGAAGAGGTGAGTTAACTGGTTTTATTTCTATATAAATCTTATTCTAGAACATGCTGTATCTGGAACGTGAAGGAAATGTTATATCGCACTCTTTCAATCCTTAAAATTAAAAAAGCCAGTGCTTTTTAGCGCGATTTTGGCTTTCCATTTAATACAGTTTGATTATTGTGATCTATTGAGAATAAAAACACGTTAATTCTATGATCACGTGACAACAACCCTCTTGCAAAGCTTTGATTAATGGCCGCTTTTGTTAGTGTCATATGAAAACTGTTTCTAATATCAAGCTCGGTTTGGCATGGTCTAGTTAGTTAATCTTGACAATATTAAAACAATGGAGCCAAAAGACAAATAGAATGACAGCTGTTAAATCAATGTGCTGTGAAAGTACTAATCAAATCAATAAAAACAATTATTATTGTTATCTGTGGTCGAGATCACGATAACTCGTACACATCACTATTCCTGTACCACAAACGGTAAAAAATGTACGATGCTGTCTTGATTGAATTTTATGGGGGGTTTTCTAGTTATTGTGCACAAGTGAAGTGTTTATTCTAAGGTGCCACTAAAACTCCACGGAAAGTTCTAGCAAGACGGTTATCGTTTTACAAACAGCATTGATACAAGATTAATTTGCACTATGGATAGATAAATCCTTACCTATTTGTCGAATATATCAAATATATTTCAGATCAAAACAAACTTAATTGTGTTACAGCTTTCATTCTATAATTAAATGTATATTTCAAGGGCTGTTTTTTTAATTGTCGAGATGATATATTAGGCATCTTTATTTTAAAATGGCGTATAATACATCATCCTTCAAGTTTCGGTATTAATTTTATGTATATGTCTTTTTATTGATCTGTCCAGTAATATAAATAATTTAGAGTTTTTTTTTAACAACAATATGAACCCATTTGAAGTAAAGATAATTCACAAAATCGAATTGTCTTGAAAAGAAAATACGGTATACTTTTTTTTTTTTATTTAGTTTCTTTACATAATCCGAGTTTTGTTTACTTTTTTTTTTGTGCCTTTATTGTTTTCATCCTATTTCTATTTTATAATCTTATTCTATTTCTTATCTATGTGTTCCTATTGCATTGTGGTTATGTCGAATCTTTTATATTTACTTAAATCCTGTTTCTAATTTACAATGATTATTTTATTTATCTCCTATTAAAAAAAAAATCGGATTTTTATTTACGGTATATACTTACTGCTATCGATATAATTTATGGTATCAGTTTTTTTTGTAAGTGGGCTTGTATTGTTGTCCCTAAGAGGTCTGGTAAAATTAATTATAAAAATTGTATTTGTCTCCGATATATTGAAATGAATTCTTCAGCCATCTACGTGACTCGTACGACGACCATATATATATATATATATATAGCGTGCATGGTAAATTAGTAGTTTCTGGGTTTGCTTAGAAAGAGAAAAAGTGCTTGTTAGTATTTTTTTATTATTATTAGTTTAATGTAAAAGACGAAGGTACGGTATTGATACATTAATAAATGCCCACCGTCTAGTCATTGCGTTTGTTTTTTTTTTAAATTATATATATATTTTTTTATTGAACCGCTGGTGTGTGGTGTTTTCAAGGAAGTATATACGGTATCTTACGTCTGATGATGGTGGCTGCCCACGACCAACGGCGGTGTGTTTTTTTTCAGGAGGATTCTTACTGTGACGAAGATTCTGGCACCGAGGAAGTGTCAGACGTGGAGGATTGAGTGCTCGACGGTTTATCCCCCCCCACCCCCCCTCTCTCCGCCCTCGAAAGTTTATTTCTAACCTTCGTTAAAAGTTAGATTCCTAAACGGGGGCGGAGGGGGACCTTTGACATTAACTCTGGGTTCATAGGGGCACGCGCTTTGATCAATTTCGACCATATCTGGAACCCCATATCGATAAATTATAAGTAAATTTACAATTTTCCATTAACATACAAATATGGAGTATATTTGTACTCTTTGGACTCTAATAACGACTCTATGGATTATTATTTTTTATCTGTAGCGTATTTACGCTCTAGATTCTTGGATTTTCTATGCATGATTTATCGTTTGCACAAAGATAAATATGTTTTAGGAATGCGGGAAAACGATTTTCAAAATGGTTCGGTTTGTTTGTTTTTTTTTTTTTATTATTTTTGTTATAAATTACTATTATTATTTTTAGATAATTCTAGAGAAATGAAAAGTGTTTGTGGTGCCTTCCTTGTGATGTGTTATTAATGCATGATGATAATTCGCTAAATGTATGTAATATATGTGTGATAATTAATATCATACGGTAACTCGTTGCATTTCTAGTTTAGTATACACATATGTCTCGTTTTTATTTATTTTACAATAATATTTTCGGTATTTTTTTTTTAATTTGTTTAAGATTACTTTTTTTTACATATTCATTTGAAATTCCCATGTGATATTATTACTCTTTAGGGCTATATAATTATATATATAATATATATTTGTATTTCCTATTTAAATGATATAAAAAAAAATAATTTGTAAGTTTTTTTTTTTTTTTCATTCCAATAAAGACGCTAAACGAAGAGTATTCAATGAATCTCATTAGTGCCAAAATACATTCATCACTTGAACTTTGAAACTGTGATCTTTTCAGATATTTATATACTTACAGTATATATATAGTCTCTGAGAATAGCTAGGAACTATATGTTTATTTATGTAATTTACTATATTGATAGTTGGTATCGTCGATTAAAATGTATGTGCAGCTCGTCTAGTAAATTGTACGTTTATTTATATGGCTTATAGACTATGTTTTTTGGCATGACCTTATGTAATAGTGAAATTAAAAATGTACGCTTTTTACAAATCCAAATGTGTTTCATTTTTCGTTCGTTACTGTGTTTTTTTTTTCTTATTCTTATCCTTTGTTTGCATGTTAGTCGTTCGTGGAGCAGAACTAAAAGATGGTTGCAGAATTCACGGATAAAACTAAATAAATAATAAATAAATGAAATTTAAAAAAAAAGAGAGGGCGCTTCGAAGATGTTCTTGTTGTGTATAAATGTTGTAATTCCACGTCGTATAGGATGACGAGGAGTGTTCGACTGAGGAAAGCGATGACGAGGAACCAGCCCCGAGGAGACGCGGGAAGAAACCGGGCAAGGGCGGGCCTGAGAACCCGGCGGAATGCAAACACCAGTAGTCGTTAGCGAATTAATATCATCCCATCATCCTCCTCAATTGATCGTCTTTCTTTACACTCGTCTGTATCACTATTACATTTATTGTGGTATTTCAGACGCGCGTGTCATAAAGAAACCGATAGGTCGAAACCCGTGTAGCGATAATTCGAAAGTTCTTATTAATAACATTAAACTGCCTGTAATATAACCTTTTTGTTTTGTATTTGCTCTGAACGAAGAAAAAGAAATCGATTCCCTTTTTTTTCTTTATAAATAATAATCTAGCAACACCTTAGTACTTACTACTTTTACTGGAATCTAGCAAAGATAATGATTTAAAAAAAAAATTGGATTTTAAATTAAAAAAATCTGCTTGTTTTTTTGTGTACCTTTTTATTTCACGTCTCAATATTAAATTTATCCATGAAAATAAAACATATATGATACCAAATGTCTTTCATATAAATGTATTTTTATAATGCTACTACTAAGTAACCTCGCAGTGTTGCTATTCAAATAACATTCCCGAAATTGAGGACGGAATGTAAACATATAAATATTGTTATCCGCCTTATATTATCTCTAAATATTACCGTTTTTGGTGCTAAAGGCACTGAATGTTATATTGCATGCCGTCTACAAGACAAGTTAATAAATACAATTGTAATTTCTTTGAATTGTTTATGCGATTAGCGACGACTTATTGAAGTCCTTTCCACACTTAAATAGTTAAAATAAGTGTTTAAAAACAGCTTTATATTAAAATAAATGGAATACTAATAAAAGCTATTGTTAAGCCCAGTAGTTATTTTCTAAAAAATAATAAACATTTAGTATAAAAGCGACGAATACACCAGCTGATAGGGATATTTGTACACAAAACATTTTTTGGAATAAAATAATTCATAAGGAAATGTGAGTTTTATTACCCTAAGACTGCGTAATGAACATAATTTTAGTTCCTCATAATGTAATTAAAACGCCTACTATTATTCATTCAAACACTCGATTATCATAGGAAGCATATTATAAATATATTTTGGTTTTCTATTTATATAAAAAAATGCACATATTTGAGTTTGCTAGTTTCGAATTAAATGAGAGAGTTTTGATGTTAAGAAATGAATCATTTGAGCTTAAAATACCACTAAACTGATTAATGTTTTCTAATTAAGTTAGTAGATCAACAAGAACTGCTGTTCACACTCCGCGGCGTCTCTAGCGCTCATGTGGGGGTAACCTATACCTTGGCGCCCACATGTAGGTGCGCTGTCAAAATGTAATACTTGATATTTCCCTTTCGGGTGCAATTAATGGTGTCTGGAAGCAATTGGTACATGAGTAACAATAGTATTTTCTTTGTTATGAAGAAAGTTTACAAGGATTTATTTGAGGAATATTTCATTCATTAATTGACATGTTTTCAAACTTGAGGATGGTAGGTACCCAGGCATTAGAAAATGGCCTACCACCATGGTATGCTTTCTTCACAATGTTTTCCTTTACTAAAAGCGCAGGCTGATTTTAGAGTTGAATAGGTGGGCTCGAACCCGCGTCTTTTCACGCGGAATCCGGCTGCACTAACCACTGTCCTATCATCGCTTCGAAACTGCGCCGTCATCGCTTCACTGGGCCATCATTTGGGGACGCTGAAATGAATTTATTTGTAAACTAGCTGTGTGCCCGCGTTTCTTATGTTCTTCACTGGGTTTTTTTATACAGAACCCTGCTTATTTTCCTTTTTTTTGTACTAAGATAAAAAATATTTCTCATAAATTCAAGCATTTGCCCGTAAAACTACATTGAATTTATTTCATACAAATTTTTAGGGAGTTCTATTTTTTTATTAAACTTTTTCATTACTTTTTTTTACGCGGAACCCTAATTGTTTCAAAAATTAAAAGTAGATTAAGTAATCTGGAGTAAGTTCAGCTACATCCCCACTCGAGAAAGCAGTGATACTGTATATGAACAAACCATAGACCTAGTATAGACAAAACTCACAGTGCTAGTTAAAAGGCGTTACAAAAAACGAGTTGCAAAAGTATGCGTGAAATAGTGTTGTCATAACTAATCATAAGTGTGTTATCGATGGTATATTCTGATAAGTGATGTAACTATAGGTTGGCAGAGCTGGTAAAATCCCACGGGCTCCGGTCCGATGTGGCCTCGCCCCGCGAGCTCGGAAGAATCCTAATATTTTTAACATAATGCAATAAAATTTATAATTACTATTATAGTAAGACGACTAAATATTTAAACGCTTTAGTAAATTATTAAAATCAAATTACAACGTGACGATTTATACTGGGGCCTCATCTAATGACTGCCATGGGCCTCAGGTGGATTAGTTACGCCATTGATTCTGTTATAATCATATATTACTGGATAGGTTCAAGCCCACTATTTATTACGAGAATTGAATGATTTCAAAAGATATAAAGCATAATCTCCAAGTAAAAGATAATCTATATAATACTGTAAAAGAATATTATATTTCTTAGAGAAATTGTTGTATCAAAATAGCACAAACTACAGCTTCAAAAATGTTTAGGAGAAATTAAAGGCACGTGGAGCGTTTTAAAAGAAGTACGTAATTTAATGATTATAAATTAAAACAATTTATAATCTCATACTACAATTTATTGTTAACAATTTACATTGTATTAAAATAAAATTATGGGTTGTTCAAGGTTTCCTCTCTTGTTATTCCTTCAAAATAACTAAACAAACAAAATAGCTAAACACTGAAATCAAAATAAAAAACTAACAAGAAATAAATAACTTTTAGCGTTTTAATTTTATCCTAGAGAGATAACCTCTATACTAAAATATGACAAGCTTCACGTACTTTATACGTAGCATCTCAATCACCACCAAAAACTTTAAAACACCTAGATATTTCAAATTTTATTGACGAATCTTTTATTTTCAATAAATGAAACATGATTAAATAAAAAATACAACTTTGTTTAATTCTATACAAACTACAGTAAGTGTGCAGATACGAAAAAATATTTGGTTTGAATTCCACACTGAACAAAAATTATACATATTGTATTAATAATTAATATTAACTTATCCACTAAATATCTATGAAGCTTATTATCGGCTATCGATGTTCATGACGTCATCCTTTTGTTAAACTAGCTTAAACAGATATTATTTTATTTACCACCAAATATCTTCTAACTACATATAAAGCAGTAAATATTACATCAATACAAAAGATAAAATCTATAATTGAAATCGGTTTTTTCGATTAAATATTAAACCCAAATCGGCAAAATATGTGAACTAACAATGTAACCAAACCTGTCTTAATTACCCGTGAAAAGAGTATTGATTAAGATTATTACGTTGTGTAATAAAATAAAATTTCTTCAACAGAATTGACAGCGGTCTTAGGGGGTCATAGCTAGTATAGAAATTGACGATGTGTCATTCGATTCGCTATCTCTTTTTGTTTTAGGCAATATATACCTAATTGTGACTTCTCACTCCCATCTATTAGTGCAGGTGACATATGCTTTCAAGCAATTAAATTTAAAACACTCAAGATATATATGGGGAATGTCGCTAATGGTTCTTCAATCCATGACTGTTAATATTTCACCGTAGTTGTCTAACATATTTAAAGGATGCATAGTATCAGGCACTTTACGCAATTTAATAAAAATAACTGGTGCCTTTATTTAAATCAGGTTGCAGAAGTAGGTAGACTTGAAAATTATATACCAATTTCAGTATTTCCATCGATTAGTAAGATTTTCGAAAAGATTATGCTTAATCAATTAGTTGAATACTTTAAACCAGAAAAGATTTTAGATGGTCGGCAGTTTGGTTTCACGAAATCCAAATCTATCACTGACGCTGGTGCAACCGTTGATTAGTCATATATTGGGAGGATTCGCAGGATGCAATGTGTTTTCTGCAATATCTCAAAGGCCTTTGACAGCGTTGATCACAGAAAGTAAATGTGAATGGGGTTACCTCCACTGGATCATTAGTTAGAATCGGTGTGCCGCAGGGGTCGATTTTGGGACCCGTTTTTATTCCTGGTTTATATTAATGACTTACCGCTAATGGTTAATAACTCAGCTGATATGGTTCTTTTTGCAGACGACACTTCACTCATATTAAATGTGAAAATAAAAGATTCAGAGGTTAGGCTCTTAAATAATACAATAGAAAACATTACTAAATGGTTTGCCATAAATAATTTAATCCTAAAAAATAAGAAAACGAAATGTATAAAATTTTTGTTCCCCAATGTGCAACATATTGTTTGTAGGAAAGGGATAGAAGAAAATTTAGTAGGGCTAGTTGATAAAACTGTGTTTTTGGGTATCAGACTTGATAATAAATTACAATCGGGTGCACATATTAAAACTTTGGCAGGAAGACAGCTCCTCTGCCTTTGCTATTCGAAAAATTCGCTAGTTGACGGATGTTGTTACTGCTAGGTTAATAATCTAAATTGCTTGCTTTCATATCAATATACTAATATGGGACCTAGCGAATCGCTAAAGAACTGGTTTATAAGATATGAACAAGAATATAGTGTCTTAACTTTACCCTCGAATCAGGGGCGTTTTTACCTATAGTGCAGGGCGTGCAGCGCACACAGGCGCAGTATTTTAGAGAGCGTGAGCGACCCTCGTGACACATGCATAGACGCGTCACTCGGGGCGTCAATGCTCTCAAAGACCTTGCGCTCGAGTTATTCCCGACACCGAGCGCGGTAATAGTTAAAATTGCTTTCCGACATCAAAAATTGCACCCAAATTTTCGTTTAAAAATATAACTGTAAGTATTCCATTTTGACCGCGCGCTTACTAGAGGACGTCAGGATATTGGTTGCACACGGGCGCTACAGGGGCTTGAGCCGCCTCTGCCCACAATACATCTTCGATAACTTATTGTATAAGCAAGCTTGATCTGGTAAATGAACGTTATAATTTTAATATTAGAAATAATTAATAATAATAATTTGGCCGTCCCTCGCTTTAGGCCAAGTAAGTCTAATAAAGCTTTATTTAAAGTATTCGGTTTTACTATTAGATCCCAAAGAACATTTTTACGATTTACCTGACAAAAGTTCAAGCACCATGTCTAGCAAGCCTTAATTCCAAAAGGTTATTACAGGGTGGATCATTACGTGAACGATTGTGATAAATGGAAGTTACACACCTCTCTGTGCTTCCGCTAACTTTGGAATGTGTACAGGTTTTATATAAAAAAGAATTATGTATTATATCTAATATAAGGTATCACATCGAGTTATTTGCTGGTTCTTCTCGAATGGGTTGCTTTCCGATCCAGTGGTAGTGTTTCGAAGTTCATAAACGCCTTCTTAGAGCCTAAATTGAAAAAAAGAATTTTTTATTTAATTTCTAGTGTGTTTATCGGGTAATATATAGGCAAACAGCTAGTAACCTTACAAAGGTCCTTTAAAAAAAGTTCTATTTGAAATATTTTTAATCAAACAGGTAAAGAATAATACATCCTAATATTGAATCGAATAAAACGCTTAAATTTATGTCCATATTTATTTTCAATCATATAACAAAGTACTAATTTTATCACGATTTGTCTTTTAATACAACACATTCAGATCTTGAAGTCTACGTAAATACATTCCGTCCCGTACAATACAAATAATTTCATGGAGGCACTGCTTTTATAAACATAAATATAGTTATTATTTCTTTATTCTTATTCTTTATTTATATCTTTATTTCTTTGAATACCCAACAAGTTTAATATAATGTTACATATACGAAATATTTTCACAATGTATTTATTTATTTTTAAACAAAGTTAGTCGATTTTCACTTTTATAAAGTAGGCCCCATTTGAATTCACTAACTATTCTAAAATATAAAACTAAGGTTAAGAAATTTATCATTTAAATAATGTTTGTTTGTTTAAAGTTTTGAACACTACATTGTTTGTAAAATCATTTAAGTACATAATGTTTATTTAATATTTCACATAACTAGGCAATTTAACTAACCTTATTTCGCACAGTAAGTAGTTATTTATTTATTTATGATAAATATAAGCTTAAATAAAAGGGCTCTTGGTTTTACATTGCTTTTTTCTGTTAATCCTGATTATTTATGAAATCTCACAAATTAATAAAGTTTGTTTTAAGCTAGATTAAATTATATTTAATTACTTAATGTTTACATGAAAACGATTTGTTTTAAACAATTTAATAGGATTTAATTATTAAAATATTTATTATAATATAGACTACATTATATTCGCAAATTATTGTCTTTATGGATTGGTATTTTAAAAGTCGATTAAATGAATAGTAAAATCGATAGAAAATTTACAGTACATACTTGTCTGTGGTCAGTCTGCAGTGTTCTTTAGCACCATAAATATAACCTTAAAATTATTAATCTACAATTAACCAGATAATATCGCTATCAAACTAGTCGAAACAAAAGGGAATGATGCGATATAGTTTTAATTGCTAAAATATATACTTATTTTATCAAATTAGTAAATAATTGCCATAAATAAAAATCATGTGCGCCGACAATATCGATTGAATATAATGAATTTGTTTATATAAACTTGAATAAAAATTTACCTTTAAAACCAGTTTACAAAAAGGCAAAAACCAATATTTATCTTCAAATTGTAAATTAATTTATTTTACTGATAAAACAAAATCTAAAATGCTTAATTTTATTTAAGTATTAAGTGATATTAATTATTCCATACATTATTTGCATTTTTACCATAGAACCATAAATGCCATCAGAAATAATAGCAGGTTCATATACATGTAGCCAGTATGAGGGTAACAATTAAACAAAGCACAAACAAAGATTTTTTTTCCCAAACATACAGAGTTCATTCTATAACGAAATCATAAAGATGGGGATTCAAATGCGAATAAGTTTCACATTTGACGTCTGACAAACGTAAAAACCGAGTTACCAAATTATATTTTTTCTTTGTGTTATTTGTAATTTACAATATGCTAATTGTAAACTCCAATTTAAAACAAAATTGTAGTGACAGAAAACAATAGGTATATAAAATCGTTTTATTAAAAAAACCTAATAGTCTATCCATTATAAGAAACTATGCATTTATAATGGAGAAGAGATTTTGCGTGTTAAGTGCTACACTGATTTTCCGGTAAGTTTATTAAAAATATATCAACATTAAGTTCGAATCCGTTCACATCGTAAGCGATTTATTTATTACTAGGGAACTTCGTACTAGTTCATATAGTTGTTATCCTTTAATTAGTCTACTTAATTTTTACCTACAGGTACCTTTCTTACATTTAATTTTAGAAGAAATTAGTAGGATTTACCTGGAACTAGCAATAACTTATGGTAAATTCAGAACAAATTCATGCCAATAGTGTCCTATTTAAAACACATGAAATTGAACTGAGTGAATTTTTCACCATATATGTCTTGAATCTAAATTTCAAAATAAATTATTATTGTGATCCAATGTGTGAAAAAGATTCAGTGGATCTCTATTTATGAGTAACCTGTAAGTATGAAACAAGTACCTACTGTATGGCAATAGTTCTGTAGGTCTATCAGTAGTTTATCTCAGGTAAGAAATGAACGAGCACAAGTCAATTAGGTATATCAATGTACTTTTATGTCAGTTTCTTCACTATATACACCAGAAAACATTTAGTATCAAAGATGTAAAAGTGCTAAAGATTGCTATACAAATAGCAGCTTTAGGGTAAATGATAGATGCGATTAGTGTTTTTCACAACCAAAAATAATTCGTTATCTATATGGAAGTAATGATAATAATGTAAATAAATCGAAATATTGATAACTTCAATGAGGTTTTATTTATAACTATGGAGAATAGAGGTAAGGGGCACTTAAATGAAACTCCAAAGACATTATAATTCGGACATTTAACATCGGAGTTTGTACTTCTTACCACTTCACCCCCCAATAATAATATAATACAAACATTTAAAAAAAAATGTTCATGAGAACGGATAAAACAATATTAAATTTTGTTATGTGTTGCCACTAAATAAAAATGGGATTCCATAAAAATATATTTTAATAATAAGTCGCTATTAATAAAATTACTGCAAAGCATTGGAACTAAATTTATCCCCTTCCAACTATTTATTTTATGAAGTTCTATAATTGTTAACAGGCAACCATGGACGAAAAAAATGCCACATTTCATGGACACTGTTTTTTTCTATAAATAGTGAAGAGACATGTTTATATACCGACCGATATTTACCGAACCCACAGATTATGTAAATATTTTCATTTAGTGAAATATATATTATTATTATGTATATAATTATTTATATGTCGATTAGCCATAAAAATGAGATAATAGGAAAACAATGGAAAGCTGCCGTAAACGCCAGGTTAGTGCTCAAGGGGTTAATGTTCTCTATGATCTGCTTGATTGATGTAGCCAAATAATAAATACTTATTCATTTAATGGGTATGTTTTTTATACGCGGAATAGGCTCAGCGCTTTGACCACAATCTCACCTGATGTTAAAAGACGATGTGGTCCAAAATGGTAAAACACACTATGCCTAGAGGTACTGGTTCTCAAGTGATACTGCCGTAATACACCTACTGGTGTTTGGCGACAGGTTTTTAAACTTGAGGGTGGCAGCTACCCAGGCGGACATTATTAGAAAATGCCCTACCACCATGCTATGGTGATATGATTTTAGAGTTGGATAAGTGGGGATCGAACCCGTGTCGATCGACACGGAATCCGGACGCACTACCCGCTGCGCCATCATCGCTTTATCGTGTTTATAAAACAAAAAATGTTAAGCAAAAAATGAATTTTCATATGAAATCGAATCAGTACCGCTAATTATAGGACATCACTTATTGAGTTGTACACGAACTATCTTAAATAAAATAAATGGTTGGAAGGGGGTGTAATTATATTATATAGACCACATAATTTCGTAAACAAATTGCGTTGAACGCGCGACATCATAGACAATATAGATAAATATTACATTAATTAACGTAAGCTTAATAATCGGCATTGACATTTCTGGCTATGATAAACGTATATTTCCCTAAAGCAATCGCGTTCGAGACAGAAGGGGCATCGCAACGTACGCTGTACACTGCCGGCCGGGGGTCACGCGGCCGTTTTCGATTTCTTACCGAACGGGAGATGGATGCGGCGTTTCCTGGGCTTCGGTATACCCTCGTCGTCCATTAACGATGAATCAGTAGATTCTTCCTCGGGCGGTGTGTTACTCGAGGGTGTCGCTGCATCCGGATTAACTGGAATAATATATTAATAGTTTCTTTTGTAAATTTAATTTTTATTTCACATTTTAACCAAAACAATTAAAAAATTCTTAGGTCTTTTAAGCTGTACTACACAACTCGCGAAGTTGCTTCGACGAAATGCGATTCGAAGTTGACCAATGCCCCTACAAACTCTTGCAATCTTTTTCTGGCGCTATGCATATAGGATAAATATTAGAGTGATATCTGCCATTGCAATGTACACTCTCGCATCTTGTAACTACGTGCGTATTTCGTGCATCACGACACGAACGGAAGTGAGCCGAGTAGTGAGACGTGCAAATACCGACAACGGTCGTGACAGCGAAGTGCAGTGTCTTTTTACACTATCGTATTCGCTTAACTTTATCCAACTTCGCGAGTAGTGTAGTGGTTCATTAGTTTCAATTAGATGTTTCAAATGTCATTTTTATAAGAATATAGAGAGTATAATACACGTATTTTTACTGTGCCGTTCTGAAATATGCTGTTAGACTATTATGTATGACCAAAACATAATTGAGTTGAACATTCTCAATCATTACTTTTTTGTATATTTACGTCTCGTTCGCTCTACGTTTTATCACAGTTTTTAGTAATAGTATATTTGTGAATTATACTCTCGATTTAAAATAGGGGAAAAAATGTTTTTTTTTTTTTTGGGCAAATAAAAGCAAATCATGCAATGGAAAAAATCAAACGCTTTTGTTATCCACGCATTATTTTTTATGATATAATTTGCACTTACAAACTGCGAACTGGCATGAAACTGTGATGTATCATTTTTTATCTGTGATCAAAGCAAAGTATTGAGTCTGCTAACAATTTATATCCAGCAAAATTGGAGTGTTAAATAAGTGGAAATAAGCATTGAATAACACTTTTTAATAAGCAATAGTGATTAATAATCGGTCCCATGAGCTTGATTAAATTAAGCGTGAGATAATTTTAAAATTGCTGAGAAGAAATTTCTTCTTTATTCAAAATACATTGATTTGTATATTTTTATTATAAGTTAGCAGTTAAAAAAAACAAACATATTTACATTAGCATAGAATAACTTAGAAGAAATTTTACAAAATGGTTATTACAGTTAATAATTTGACTAGTAAAAATGTAACAGGAATTAATAAAATTGACTTTTTTCCTCATTCATCTGGTAATATAAATAGAATATTATTATTAGCTTGTCCCGCCTAATAGTTAGCGGGACGCGGGCGGGTGATACGTTCAGATATAGTCTTAAGGCTGATTTGATTTAGACATAACTAGTTGTGTACCCGCAGCTCTGCCCGCGTTTCACATATTAATCATCGCGTAATATAACTTTTATATCATCATTGGTAAATAATGTTTTGATGGTGTTGTCGATTGAATCGGATTTTATTGACAATTTCGCAAGAAAAATAAAAATAACCTTAGTTACGTGGACTACCTCAGCCATCTACCAAACAAAGTCCCGTCAAAAACGGGATAACTGTTCCGGAGATTAATAGGAATAAACAGACACAAAAATTAGAAAATTTGTTTTTTGGTAAATGTTGAAAAAAATTGAAAAAAGTTTTTTATTTTGATATTACAAACAAACATTTCAATTTTATAAATTAGTATAGATAAGGTGATGCCTACTATTGCCTAAACTTGCCTTGAAGATGCCTGTACGTAATAAATAATTAAACATATGTATTTTACTATCGATTATTTCGAAGATATTTCAGTGTATATTTTAAAATTATAGTTGAGTGATAATTTCGGTCAGTTGTTTCGGTACACGAGGTCCGGTCCGCGTGTCTGTTAAGGGTATATAGTGTTACCCACACCTGTTAACCTTTAGGAGAAGCTTATAGAGGTTTATCCATAGTTCTCGAGTTTCTTTACCTTTCTATCGAAGGTAACAGTGCGCATAATTACCTTCGGGTAGTGGTTTCTGCCTGGTGAAGGGGTTCCTGGGCGGCGGGCGGGGGTCATCTGTCACAGTGACCACGTCGGTACTCCTCGAGCGTACTATAGGCGCTGATGAGAAAGGCCTCCGCGGCGGAGGGAAAGGCCCTCCCGTACCGCGCATAGAGGCGCGTAATAACGGGTGAGAGTGACCGGCGCGCGATAGTTCCTCACCGGTCCAGTTCACACTGACATATATACCATTAACTACATGAGACGTTTGAGATAAGTTGGCCAAGGCCAAGGCCAAGTCTAATAAAAGCTTTTAACGTATACGGGTTTACAATAAGATCCCAAAGAACATTACCGATTCACCTGACAATAAATTCAAGGACTATATCAAGCAAGTCTTAATCTCAAAAGGTTATTACAGGGTGGATCATTACGTGAACGATAGTGATAAATGAAAGTTACGCACTTCTCTGTGCTTTCGCTAACATTGGAATGTGTAAAGGTTTTATATAAAAAAATGAATTATATATTATATCTAATAAAAGGTATCACATCGAGTTATTTGCCGGTCCTTCTCGATTGGGTTGCTTTCCGAACCGGTGGTAGTGTTTCGAAGTTCATAAACGCCTTCTTAGAGCCTAAATTGAAAAAAGATTTTTTTTTAATTTCTAGTGTGTTTATCGGGTAATATATTGGCAAACAGCTAGTAACCTTATAAAGGTCCTTTAAAAAAAGTTCTATTTGAAACATTTTTAATCAAACAGGTAAAGAATAATACAGCCTAATATTGAATCGAATAAAACGCTCCAATTTATGTCCATATTTATTTTCAATCATATAACAAAGTACTAATTTTATCACGATTTTTATTTACAAAAATGTAATGTAAACTTAAATTTCCAAAAAAAAAACCAGATCGAGTTTTTATGCCTGCGCTTTTATCGACTGGGTTGTTTTCCGAACCGGTGGTAGTGTTTTGACGTTCATGGATGCTTTCTTACGTTATGTTTAGTAAAGTTCTGTAATGAACGAAACGGCATGGAACGGATCGCATGGCCATAGTCAACAGTTAAATCCGTACCTCCCCCAACGCATTCCCTATTCACTTGCTGTTCAACTCTCGCGCGAATCGGCACAGTGACTGTTTGCCAACAGCATTAAAAGAAAATTAGGAAACTTGTAAATTTGCTATAGGTAGTTCCCAGTATCCTGATTACCTTGACACATCAAAATTTATTGAGTAATTGTGTTTTACCCAACAGTACCTGAATTGAATAAATACTTTTTTGATTTTGGTTTTCGGGGGACTGCGGGAGAGGGTCCAGCCGAATCTCAGGGGCCGTTTAAGTATAAGTAAGCAAAATTTTACATATTTTTGTCCCCTTCTCCCTATTGATTCTTACATAATACTTGAGCCAACCCTTACAAAATTTCACGCAGAGTAAAGGCGGACCGTAACGTATAGTCTCAAGCATTTTTTTTTTTAACAAAATTTTTAAAATTGTTGGAACACTGGATTAAATATGACGTAAATACCATACACAATAATATTTATTGCGGTTGTGCGAACGTCACTAAGAAGCACATTAGTCATTCGATTCTTTTGAGATGCCTATAACCTTAATTTAAGTATAACATATAACATACGTACATAGTCAGTAACGTACGTTATAAGTTTATCTAAACCCTTTTTAATGTATCATGATTGGGTTTTATTAAACGAGCCCTTGAACTGTGCACCCGAGTTCTCTCTTTGTGATTTCCCCCCACCTCACGTCACCTCATTTTTTTTTAAAATAAATCCAACGTAATCTATAGATCAAAGTACTCACAATGATAACATGCATTTTGGAACAATTCCATGTCAGATTACAGAAGTGGACGAGCCAAATCTCATTAAATGTCTTTGTCAGAAAAATCGTCAAAATCACCTAACGTAATTACTAGACGATCCCAAGTCTATATCATTTGGCGTAAGTAACTTCGACTTTCCTGTTTTTATAATCAACTTGAGAGGCCATTCACGTACCTATTACGTAAGCATCAATGCAGGGCAGCAGGAAGGAGGGTCTTTGATTTGCTTATTTTTGATGACGTAGCAGGTGAGGAATGGGGGTTGAACTAATCCATAATTTCCTTTTTACCACAAAATTATGCTAATGTTTACGTAATACTGGGAAGTGGAAATGAGAACTTTGCTTACTATCCTGACAGAGGTAAAAGAGGAGGGGGTCGAAAAATCTAAAATTTTGACAGATTATGGTCAAGTCCTTGTACCATAATTAAGTCCATAAACAAAAAATAGTTATTCGGCATCGAACCCCTTGACCATATGAAAGAAGTCAACTCACTTATCTCCGCCTAAGACGAACTGAACTTGTTCTTTACGGCGATCGTCGACGGGACTCTTTCTCACGTCGTTATAAGAGGACTTCGATCTCAATTCCTCTGACGACGGCTTCTTGTCCTCTAGACGTCTGTCCTCTTGCCGCCTTTCGCGAGCCTCTTGAGCGAGTCTTTCTTCTAATTGCAACCTAAAATAAAAAAATAAAAAATTCTAAGTACTATCAACAATGTTGTACACTAAACTAATCAAGGTAAGGACAAACAAATAACAGAAAAAATAAATGTCATAGGGAATAGAATAAGTAAAAAAAAATTGCGCGTCCAGGGACATCCGACAGAAGGGATAACTTAAACTAATCTAAGTTGAACTATTAATTATTGAAATTGATTAACTTCAGAAAAGCTTAGGTTATTACTTAAATTTTGTCTTTAAATCTTTAATTGATTATGTTAGAATGATCATTGAATCAACAGTATATGTCTATCGCACACTAAACACCTAGTAAAGAGAGAGAGAGGGAAGCGTCTGTCCGAAATACGGCTAGCGCTGTGGGTTAGAGTGAGAGAGGAGGAGCCTGCCAACCGTATGCGTGAGAGAGAGGGAAGCCAGACAGACGTGCGCTGTAACGCGTTACGTAAGGAAGCGATTCACTCTCCCATAACAACTTATCGCTTCAAAAACTAAAGTACCCTAAGTTAAGCGGACTAACTTCTGCTATCTACCAAAAAAGTCCCGTCGAAATCGATTCAGCCGTTCCGGAGATTACCCGAAACAAACATACAGACAACATTTTTATAATTTTTATAAATTGTATTTTTGGTACAAGTATCGTATATACATTCACATCTATTTAGTAAAAAAAAAATTACAAAACAAACAGACACTTCAATTTTATTTTTACATATATATATAATTTATTTGCTAAAATTACCTCGCTTCAGCTAGTCGCAAATCCAATGGATAATGTGGTGAGTCTGGCTCTTCGCTTCCAGACGAATCTTCGCGCCATCCGAAGTTGTCATTAACTAGAATATTATTTGAACACTACAAAATATATCTATCTACATATAACGTTTAAATAAAATAAAAATTAATCTAAAATGTGGTCAGTATTCGGTTACAATTATTATCATCCAAGCATGTATGAAATAATTTAGCATACCTCAAAATAAAGCAATAAAGCATTTAAAATGTATTCATAACATTCTTACCTTAAAAAATGTGCAATAGACAATGCCGCTAAAAGACACTAAATGTGAAGCCAAATTATAACTAGTCCAAAGTGAAATAAAGACGGAAGCTGGGCAGTGAGGGAGTAAATAAAAAAAAACGAAATCACAATCGTCAAAAGCTTTCAAACGTGCATCATCAAATTAAAAATCTAATTATCGACTAATTTGATATGACACAATAAAAAAAAAAATATGCATTATAACTTAAAACAAACAAACCATGAAAGCGTTATCTACCAAACTATAAGCATTTATTTGTTTAAAGACGTTTCTATATTATTTAATATATTTATAAAATTATTTCGTGTGTAAAAAAAAACCAGTACTAAATAAATCCGTGTTAATAATAGCAAAAACATGCAAAGTTAATTTTAAAAAAAAAACACCCAACACCAAAACTTAATATATTAAGTATATAATATATAAATTATTTCATACATGCTGTAGGTACAAATTTATTATTTCATCGTAAATTATTGCCTGAAAGCTTCCTACCGATTGTGACAAGAAGTCAAACAATTCAATTTTTTTTTATTAATCAAAATCAAATACCTAATCATACAGTAATGTTGTTTGTTAGATAAGAAACTAGAATTTATAACATGTTTTAATTTATGACAGTTTTAATAATAATTAAGATCTAAATGAGGAACTTCGAAAAAACAAAATTGATACACAATGTCAGAATACAATAAAAATAATAACGTCTTTATTAAATCTTTATACTTTAAGTTAAATAAATATTAAAATTCCGTAAACAGTTAATAAATAACAACTATTATTATACTAGAAGATTTTTTTTTTTTTTAAGTACAAATTATTAAAAAAACATTGAGCATCCCTCTTTTAATAATTATATATTATTGCTGGTAATACTTTATATATGTATTAAAGTTAATTATTTATATTCGTTATCACAATATTAAAATTCTCTTATGCGATTGCTAAATAAATAAAACGCTATAATTTGAAATAAATATAATATTAGCTAATAAACAATACTAAAGATTTCTTTCAGCATCTGTCTATAGATCAAAGTCCGTTTGGCTTCACGGCACACGAAATGATTTAACTGCAAAGACGCGCCAATAGATTTTTTAACAAAAACCAAAAGAAAAAAATTTAGTTGCATACTATATGTTCTGCATCTATGAGATTTTACAAAAAAACCTACATAAAAGTCCTATAATAAACTAATTTATACATGTCGATACTAATTGTTCATCTAATTACAATGTATCAACATATAGTATGGTACTCTACTTGGTCCCTTTATGTTGGTATAAATAATCCTTAGATTTATCTTCTACCACATTGCCTATCTCCCTGGATTCTCTCACTATACTTTACAGGATTCTCTCGTTATATTCGAATGAATTTTTTCTTACTGGATTATCTCCTTAAACTTAACTGGAATCTCTGCCTATACTTGACTGGATTCTCTGCCTACACCATTAGCTGTTATTTTTATATAGTTGTAACATCGAATAATACCGAAAGATAAACTTTACTTTTTAATAATTTTCTTTCAAACCATCTCATTTTAAATAAATTCTAAATAACGTTTTAACAATCTGAAAAATATATATTATGCAATAAATTCTGCACATTATGTTATTGCCTGAAATATATTTTGCTATGACTAATCTTTATTTTTACATTCTGCACATTACCTATAAATTATCTACTATTTTCATATTTTTGTAATAGTCTGAAAGATAAAAAGGTTACTTTTTCTCATAATTGGTAATATTTTTTCTCTTACTTATCTTTACATTAACGTCCTCTTAAAATACTTTTTTCCCATTCGATGTTAATAATGTTTGCTCGTTAATAAACATATTCAAATCAACGAGGTATAATAAATATAAGTCAAGAGAAAAAATTACAATGGCGTTTTTCAAAATATTTTATGTTGTAAAATTTATTACATACATTAATTACTCACTGTAATTATCGATATGAAAATGATACCGCACAATAAAGTAATTATCATTATATTATAGATACATAAAAATAAAAACAAAATTCACAAACTGAATTTACAAATACCAAAATGATTTCAAACATTAAAGAAAATTTAACCCTTAACAAAAATATAAATACGGTCTTTTTTCTAGTGTAATATTATAAATGTTTCGAAGATTCGAGAAAACATTTCAGATTAAAAACTCTATTAGGAAAAAATAATATATTGCAGAGACATGAAATATAAAAGTAAGTAATATTAACTATTGATTATTGTAAAATCTTGTAAAATGTATGTACCGACATCATTTTCATAACGAGTGAGGGTAGTTTCGTATTCGCTCGTATTGCATAAAGTCATTCGGCGTGTTCGTGGAAGACTGAATGGTCGTCGTATGTCTTACCTGATCCGCATATAGATGTGTCATCGCCCAGGCTCAAATCATCCTGAGAATTGCTCATACGGGCTGAAATATTTAATTTTTCTAATTTTAAAATCCTAACACATAAACAGCAATATACACTTTTTCTCAAACATGCATGGAAATATTGTCATTATTTTCGAAAAAAAGAACACGCGAAGTATCGAATTTACGGACAAAGAAAATCAAATCCATTGCAGGAGCGTTTTTTTGAATTTGGAACATTACAACGCTCCAGCAATGTTGTATGAAACGACGTGCTGGTGTTATTAATACTCTTTGATTCGATCTCTTTTATCATTCTTGGCATACCAAAGTAACTCTCTTAGCTTAGTACAAATTGCGTTCACGTGGCTGTATAGCCATAAATACCCTTGCCTTTCGGCACAGATGATAAATAGACAATTGGCGGCAAAGCTGAAAATTTGACTTGATTTGTTATTTACATACTTAATAAATATAAATTTAAATATTAATTAAATGTATAATATAAAAAGTGTTTTATTTCCCTGCATTCTTTTGAGAAAAGCTCTATATATGCCTCGTATTAGTGTGAGGGATATTCGACCTGCAATTGCCGATTTCACGGCCTTTGCAATAATGTACTATTTTATCTTAACTCAGCAAAATAACTATACTAAAGTACAAATCTATTGACATTTGGTACCATTCATTGCCGGCCTACATCTACCATGACTAAAACCTTTAAGTAGAATATACACGTGCTAATAATGAATTAAGTCGAAAATAAAATGATTACCAACATATTCTGTAGTAATGAAATTATTAAACATTTAAGAAACACATTGAGTAAAAAGATAAATTTTATATTCGAGTGAGAGCTTCCGACAAGACACTATTAATAAAATGGCAAATTACTTAACTAAAACTGAAATAGATTCAATCTTTGATATCACCATATAAAGTAATTGTGGTAATGAAAAGTGTACCTATTATGGGAGATAGAATTTTTGGATTCATCAGAAGTGGGACATTTATAAGATTACATTTTTTTATCAATACATTATGTAACGTGGTAATTGAGCGTGAATTTTGCTTAAAGCAGCTTTAAGCAGGGTAAGCTTAAAAAAGACAACATAGCTACATTCATTTTTAGAATGTTAAATTTTATGTAAATTATCATTATTGAAAATTTGAAAAAATAAATTGCCTGTCAATTGTTTTTAAATTGATGACATCGAAAATAATAAAAAAAAAAAAATCGGTTGGCAGACAGGATAAATAGGTATCATATTGTTTTTATTTGCTTATAGATGTTTCTTTATAACAAGTAATTCTTGCCATACGGCGGCGGCTAAGAATAGTACCCCCCCCATATCTTCTCCGTGGGTGGGATACACTAGTTGATGGGCAGCAGCATCCTCTGAGCAATTATGCCAATTCCCCCCCTTTTTAGGGGAGACCTATGTCCAGCAGTGGACTCTTTCGGTTAAATGAATCAACAAGTATTTATCGTATGTACTTACGTCGACCCACGGGCCTTCCGTTGGCGCTTTTATACAAAGACGTTTCTAAACATTGCAAACCACTGTTGTTTATAATGTTAAAGCCGCACAACCTTTCGATTTGTTTCCATCTGTGCATGCGCTCCTGTAAAAAAATAAAATGAAATACAGTGCAACGAGAAAACAAACATAGAATAAAAAGGAAGTAAATCGTAAACGTATTTTTCATGAAACGTTCTCTAAATTTAACTGGATTCTTTCCCTATACTTGACTGGATTCTCTCCCTATACTTTACAGGATTCTTTCGTTATATTCGACTGATTTTTTTCTTATATTATACTGGATTATTTCCTTATACTTGACTGGATTCTCTGCCTATACTTGACTGGATTCTCTATGTATATTTGACTGGATTTCATTCCTAAAGTTTTAAATTCAACTGCGTGTAAACTACACACGTTTTGCATTCTGCATTTGACCATAGAAATATACAACAGTTTTGTTTTATTGAAGCGATGATCGAAGTAAATTTTAATGCACTTATTCTATTTCTATAACGAATCGAATTACAACATGGTTCTGAATAGTGACTACATAAGCAATACATATATTTTTTGTTAAAGTGTTAGTGGTAAGATCTTTACAAAATCAAAAATTCTTTCTTCAATTTGGGCTCTTATGAACGTTAAAAAAATGACCACTGGTTCGGAAAACAACCCTGTCTACATGAGTCGGCATGAAATTCGATCTGATTTTTAAAAATGTATAATTATAAACGTTCATTACATATACACAATATACGGTTTTAGCGGAAGCAAAAGAGGGGGGTTGTCACTTCCAGACATTATTATCGTTTCTACAGTCCAACCATCCATCCAACCGCAAAGGCGTCCACTGCTAGACATAGTTCTCCCCCAAAGATAAAGGGGGAATTGCCATAATCACCACGCTTGACAGGCGGGTTGGCGATCGCAGTCAGGTGTTTGTGGTACTCAGAGGGTGCTGGTGCCCATCCCCGGGTGTATCCCTTAGGCGCCTTTTACGACACCCACGGAGAGATATGAGGTGGTAGTATTCTTAAGCCGGCACCACACGGCATTATAGTAGTTCCATAGTAACCTTTAGAGGTTAAAACCTGTTTGACATAGTGCTTAACCCCTTGAGTACTAACCTGGCGTTTACGCCAGCTTTCCATTGTTTTCCTATTATCTTCCTATTGTTTCAGTTTTATGGGTAATCGACATATTAAGCTTATTGTCAGATAAATCAGTAATGTGTTTTTCTTACATATAGTGATAGGAGATGGGAGAAGAATGGAGTTATTTTAAAGAGCAGGGTTTAAAAAAAATTGATCTGTTTTATGTACCTGTAATTCCTGAGTGACTTCCTGGAGTGCTGTACGCGCTTCAACAATGGACCTGTCCACGTCGTCTATAGACTTACCGTGCGTGGACACGAAAGCGCCCACCAGGCTGGTACGTTTCTTGCGTAATTTTTCACACTATAAATAAAAAAAAACATATTTTTTTTATATGAAGAGAAGAAAAAAAATTAAAACTCATGAAAATTTGAATAAATTCCGATGAATGTAACTCTAGTAATTCGAGTAAACTCTCACAGTTAATGAGAAATATTTTTACTATATGTTAGTACTAAAAAAATTAAAACGCAGTAAAGCATATCTAAAAACGCGGTCGTAGCCGCGGTCAGACAGCTAGTGTGGAAATGAAAACCTTGTAATTATTAGTGGTAAAATAAAAAAATATCTAACCGCATCCCGGGCCTGCTGTAGTTGCATATCAGCTTGCTGCTTCTTGCGCTGGTAGGACCTGTTCTCAATCTCGTGTGTGAGCTGGAGCCACTGCTGAAGACCTAAAGGCGGTGCCCAGCACCTGTCTTCAAGTTCACCCTCCGCCCGACGCAATTCTGTACGTAGCATCTGTCAAAATGGAAATACAAGAGTGCCCGGCGCGATTATGATATGTCATGTAGTCGCGTGTAACTTGCTACAATTTACACTATGTATTATGTTATTTTGATGACATTTCACTATGTGATACAGTTTAGTCATAGTGCATAAGTGAAGTGAATTGGAAATTATGACACAGAGTATGAATTCTGAGTGCTGCCAACCAACTCACGTTGGGATCTCTGCAACGGCAGGTTCGTCATTCTAATTGAGAGCGTGGTTAGCCCGGTGGACTAATTCGCATGTCTCATAGACGGTACGACTGAAAGGTCGGAGGTTCGAACCCAGAGCGGGTAACACATTTTTATGGGGGGCAGGAAGTATATCCTGCCCCCTGGACTGACGACCAGACGGTCGTGCCTCTTTTTTCGAGAGGCGGGCTAAGAGGTGGAGGGGAAGTATTCTCCTCCATTCCTACCGGGCCATTGCACGGACGAGGCCCGGTGGGTTCGCCGCAGGGGGCGACGCGGTGCTTACGAAAGCCACCCCGTGTCGCCCCCATTCCAAATGCGGCGGACGGCCCCGGGGGGTTTTAGTGGGTATTTTCGGGCGCTTCACGCCCGGGTGAGTCCCACATTGGCACGGAGTTCGTCCCTCCGTGCCCCCTTACCTATTGCACTGGGGGACTCCGGTCTCACTAATGCAATAGGTAAGGGTAGTGCGTAAATGCATTTACCCCGTCAAAAAAAAAAAAAAAAGGTCCGTCATTCTGTTATCGCGTTACGGCGTGTTTTTGGCTTTTTTTCCTCCATAAAGGAATAAAGGGAACAAAAAAGAAAACATCCGATTATAACAAGGCATTATAGTGTCAACACTGAAAAACGAGATTTTTCGTACTAGCATGTTATATACCAGAGATATAAAGTGCTATGCGTTTCAAATGAGAATGTGTGTGTCAAAGACGTTGATCTGTCAAAGCTTGATAAAAAAGTATGGATAGCAACAAAAATATTTGCACAGTTTTTTCTTTTTTTAGTGGTTTATTTGCCTAATTATTATACGTTGTTTTAATTTACCATACACATAATTTTTCGTAAGTTATGACGTCACAATATGGCGCAGGTTATATTTGTAACACATTGTACCAGAGAATTTTCTTTCTTTTGTGGTAATTTTTTGAGTTTTACTAAAACAGTTAGTTCTTTTTCTTTTAGATTTTAAATATAGATTAGTTTAGAAAATCGTCCACCGAACAAACACTGGAGCAAAAACAAATCGATGAATTTGAATAGTCTTTTCAAATTATACGGAATCAATTTAAAAAAAAATGTGACAATTTATAGCATAGTACTTTAATGAAATTAGCCGCATACACCTGCATGAATTTAGTCCACTCAAGTTTTATGTTAACATTTTTTTTAAATATGAAGTCTTAAATTTTTTAATTTTTAACTAAAAGTTTCGCCAGAACTGTGTCTTCCTTCAACTACCAACTTTTGTTAACAAGATGAACAAAAAGAATATTGATACAAATGTTACTATTATTTACAGTTATTTCTTTATTATTGTTTCTTTAGACAAACAGTCTAAGGAGCGCAAAATTTTATACACGCTAACAAAAAATGTTGATAGTCACCTCAATTTCAGCTTTAAGTTGAGTGACTTCCAAATCAGACGTGGTGGAGTTCAAGAGCGGCGTGTCACCGGCTTCGCGTAATTTCTCTTCCAAGTTCTTCTTTTCCGTTGTCACGTTTTCCTACACGGGAAACCACATACAATATGATTTAAGTATTCTTCAAATTCTAGGTTCTCAACGAGCGTGATAACGCTCCTTGTGGGCCCTAGAAACTCGGAGAGAATTAAAAGGTATTTTCGCTAGCAGACAAGACGAGGGCAGATCAAAAATATAATCTAAAGAAGGCAAAATTATTAAGACAGGGGACACACTAGAAATAAACATATTCTCATAGTGGACGATGAACAAAATAAGGTTGAGAAACTGAGCTATAAATTATTCCAATAGTGATGTAGTGTATGGTGGAGCATTGAAAGTTATTCAACGCGTATCAATTTATAATTTATTACTCTAATTATTACAATGATAGAATTGAAAATCCTGCGCTAGTCTTAAAATATCCATTAACTCTTTAAATTAAATCATCATAATTTTTAGTCTACCATTACTCGCTGCTATGTAAGTCCTGAGTAATTTTATATTCAATAGGTACTAATATGTTGCTTAGCGCTTTGGCCACAATTCTATTTCATGTTCAATGACGATGTGGCCCAGAATGGTACACAACGCTACATTCAAAAGTACCTCTCAAATAATGCTATCGGAACATACCTATTAAGAGGATATCAAACGTAGTCCGCTGTTTCCTCTCTGGATAATAGCATTATGGTAAAAAAAATTATACCAAATAATATATATCCAGCAGCGCCATGCCCGTACATTTTAATTATTTCCATAAATTAGTTATTGTAGAAACTAGGAGCTATTGAAAATGAAAAAAATGCTCGATTCTTACCGTCATATTCAGACGTTCGTGAAACAAATTTGATGGATAAAATAAACAAATGGTACAGGCATACCCAGTCTTTATTATTCTAAAATCGGTGATGTTTTCTACTATTTTGCATACGGTACAATTAGCCCGAACTGCAGTTGTCCCTTTCATGTTTCACAAATCTTTCTTTAGGGCGCAACGCAATAGCAATAGATTTCTGAAATATCTACTTTCCGATCGCATGTGCTCTTAATGCTTGTCTGCAGCTGGTATGTGTTTACAGTTGGTGATCGGAGTACGTCTTGTGCCACTATCGAAAGGACCCATAGAAAGAACCTAAATAACTGTGATCGTTCTCACCTGTTCCAAACGTGCCTTCTCCAATTCCTTCTGCATATCATCTAACGCCATCTCCGCCTTCCGTAACTGTTCCATATCTTGTAACATTCTCTGCACTTGGCTACGGCTGGCTCGGCCCGCCCGTAGAGCTGCCCACGCACCGACCACCGCTCCCAACAGTAATGATGCCAGTAACCAATCTTTCCATCTACTGCCTTCTGTAATTATAAAATTACATCTTAATAATTCGGTCCAAGCTACGGAAGTTGTTGCAGAGCGGCGTAACTGTAATTCTATTAATTTATTTAATAAAGAAACTCCCAAATTTCAAATGATTGTGTGAGGTTTTAAGCCTAATAAGGATTATTTTCTACGTAATAAATTCAAGAACTTTTTTAAAATAACGTTTTACTGAGTATTAGTGATCATTAAATGGATCTTCTGTTAATGATAGTGATGTCTTAAAATGATTATTATACCATTAAAATATTAAAACAAAAAAATAAAATTTTGTTCATATTTAGATCGAGTAACTCAAGGAACCGGGTGGTAGTTTATTTACACTATTCATTAATGTTCTTGATACTTTTCCAAGTGCATCTGATGTAATTAAATTAATTATTTATTAAATTTAAATATGGTCAATGATTCAAAGTCGTTCTTTACATCAGTTACATTTTACTTGAATTGTAAACTAACGAAAAAAACCAATAAATCAAATAATTGCATTAACCAAATCGAGTTTTTTTATCAACACTTTTCTATGAAGAGAACGTTTTATTAACCTTTGGTAGATTAAAAATTTCAAGTTTACTTTTTATTCCGCTAAATGTTAAATAAAGTTTCATTGATAACAATCACTATAAGAAGTTAAAAATACATTATTCAAGCAATATATAAAGGCTTAGACGTGGTAATAGAGTTACCTATAAAAATCGTATCGTATAGTTTACGTATAATAATGGCTATTGGCCACTACAATGCGAAGCATCAACCAAATACAATGCGCTGGTTGAGTTATAAATTAAAAACTATTATTAATTATCAAGTCTACGACGTATTGGTAATACCCGAGAAATATCAATGGTTTATGGTCTTACTACTAAACGGTTTTACCAGAGAATTTCTTAATGTCCAAATTTCCAAACGATATTTTCCATCACGGCGTCAACTAGTTTTGTAGTATTGCTAATTAAATTAAATTCAAATTAGGGAATGTACATACATGATTTCCGAATAATTCGTCGATACGTGCTAACCTATCCGATTACATAGATATTTTCGTTCCGTCGTCATTAGTTATTAATTGAAACTTAAAAATACTTTTTATGTGTAAAAATCTACACAAAAAAAATCAAATTCAGACAACCATTAAGCATTTCGCAGGTCAAATTCAACATTAGAGAACTTTAAAATTCCATTAATAATCTATTATAATAATTAAAATTGTTCTGTTTTCTTGTTTGTCTGGACGGATTTTGACGGGAGTTTTTTTTTTATATAGCTAAAGTTCCTCCGGGTAACTTAGAGTACTTTTAATTATTGAAAATAATCAGTTTCATGTTAAAAAAATTAAAACTCAAAAAATTGAACAAAATCCGATTTTACGGGCTGGTGCTTGAATTTATGAGAAATATTTTTACTTTATTTTAGTACTAAAGAAAAATAGGGGTCTGACAGCGATTTAAGGCAAGACATAACGAGACAAGAGAATTTCCAGATACAACATAATGTTTTAGTTTTAAAATTAGATTACTATGGTCAACGCAGTCAAAGGCCTTAGAAAGATCACAGAACGCACCAATTGCATCATGTGTATCCTGCCAGGGCCCAAAATATGATTTATTAGCTTTGCACCAGCGCCAATGGTAAATTTGGATTTCATGAGACCCAAACTGCCATTCATTCAAAATCTTTTCTATTTTAAAATATACAACTAATTGATTAGTTTGAGACTGATAATCCTTTCGAATATTTTACTTATCGACGGAAGTACACACATAGGTTTATAAATTTCAATACTGCTTCTACATCCATATTTAAACAGAGCCACTTCTTTACTTATTTTCATTAAATTGGGGAAGGTGCCTGTTGCTATGTATTGATTAAATATATTAGCCAAATATGGTGCAATATTAACAATGATTGACTGGAGAACGATTACCGACATTCCCCAAATATCTTCGGTACGTTTTAATTTCTACTCTTTGAAAGATTTTATTTCACCTGAAAAAATGGATGTAAAATTTAATTTTGAATTTATAGGGGCACTTAATTTTAAAAGTAAAGGGGCACCATTGGGTGACGACATTTTATTACTTCTAGAGGTATGTTAGTGAAGTAATCTTGAAAAATAGTAAATACCTCTGAACTTTATGAAATATGTACTCCGTTACGTTCAGATTAAGTGAATTTTCATTTATTTTTTTATTTCTGTTTCCTTATTTATGATATGCCATATAGTCTAAATCTTATTTTTAGACTCATGAACTTTTTACAATATTCAGCAATTCACATATAACATGCGATTCTCGAAACTGTTATTTTTCATTTCCATTTTAAGAATAATGCAATTCGAAATGGTTGTCATAATGTGTATGATATTCAAATTAGGTAATTATGGTATGGTTTTTCTCCTTACATCTCTTCCTTATATATATATGTTGTTTCATTAACATTGTAATTTATATTACACATATTAAAATCTCCTGGTAACAATATATGTTTATTAAAATTCTTGACGAATGACATTTAAAAACTACATAATTTATTATAGTAATAAATTTGTTCATATTTAAATTTAATTAAATAAATTTTATACCGAGTAATAAAAAAACACAATCTAAATACATAGAAAGTTATTATATTTTATAAACGAAAGCGAATAAATAATCTTTCACGACACTTAAGAGGACGCATATCCTATCATATCCTAGCGGCATTTATACCATACAAACGTAGTACCTTGTCTCCTCCCTGGATAAATAGCGTTATGGTAAATATTTTTATACTAAATAATACGTTTTGATTTTTTCCCTAAATTAGTTTTTGTAGAAACTAGGAGCCTTTAAAAATGAAGAAAAAAATGCTCTATTTTTACCGACATTTTTAAACATTTTAAAATAGCAATAATAGCCTAAGTCTTTCTTATTCTATAATTGAAAAAAAAAATCGGTTCATTTTTGGAGGAGGAAACAGGGTACTACGAAGTGATGTTTTCGTCTATTTTGCTTAGTTAAAATGGAGTTGTCCCTTTTGTATTTTATAACTCTTTTTTTGGGGCGTAACACGATAGCAATATATATCTAAAATACCTATTTTTCAAATCTGCGCATCGCATGTCGCGTGTCCTCTTAATATTTTGTATGGCTTTGTCAGTTAATAATAGTAAAATAATTTCGTGAAGTAAAAAACGGTTAATAATACTTTTACAATGATTACCTTGTCATTAACTGTAATGTATTATATATACATTTTAATAAGTTATACTATGTTCATATTATGTAGCAACATAATTTGTATTTAAATTGTAACGTATTGTAATCCCGACACACGTAGTTTTTGTTTTTTTGAGCTGGTTACATTACAATAATTGTAAACGCCGTTTGTATCATACGGCATTATAATATGACATTTTTAGAAACATGATTCACCAGGGGCGCCATATTTACGGGGAGGGAGATGATTTATCGTATTTCACGCACTTTCAAAATTATTTTGAATAGGTACCTATGTCTATTTTTGATTATATCGTTTAGACGTTTCAAGGAAGAAGTTAGTCATTTATTTAAATCTTTCGTAAATAGTCATTTTTAAGAAATTTGTGGCCATTTTTTGTGCGGGGCCTAATCTATACAAATAAATAAAAAATATGTCTCTTTGTAATATCAAAATAACAACTTTCCATTAAATTCATATTAATGTATATACGGGACCAATAGGTATTTTTAAAATTTTTGTTGTGTCTGTTTCTTCCGGCTAATGTCCAGAACGGTTGGATCGATTTTGATGGAAATTTTGTCTGGCGGAGAGCTGAAGTTACTCCATGTACCTTGGCTAGTTACATCGTTTAAAAATAATAAGTGTTCCGTGTAACAAGTAATCAAAACACATGAAATTTTTAATAAAATTCAATTCAATGCACATTACTGGCAGGTATTCGAATTTGTGCAGGGGGGGCGACGCGGTGGCATGCATTGCAATCCCGTATCGCCCCCATCCCAAATGCGGCGGACGGGCCCGGGGGGTTTTAGTGGGTATTCCCGGGCGCTTCTCGCCCGGGTTTGAGTCCCACACTGGCACGGAACTCGTCACTCCGTGCCCCCTTACCTACTGTATTGGAGGGACTTCGGTCTCACTAATACAATAGGTAAGGTGAGTGCGTAAATGCATTTCCCCCCGACAAAAAAAAAGGTATTCGAATTTGTGAGAATATCACTCCTTTCTCGTAGTACTGAAATAAATGTAGATAATTATAAGGGTTCCTTGAAAAAAAAAAAAAACCATCTAATTATGAACATAATACGATTTCAATGCAAAGCACTATCAAAACATTATTTTACAATATAAACCATATTACGGAGTGAAGAATAAATGAAACGCGGGCGGAGTCGGGGGCACATAGCTAGTATATATAGTATTATAAAACGGAAATATTTGTGTGTTTGTAATCGATAAACTCTGAAACGAATGAGCCGATATTAATAATTATTTCGGTATTCAAAAGCTACATTATCTGCGTGTAACATAGAGTATATTAAAAAAAATATTGTGCACAATCATGCGAAGCAAGGTCAGGTCGCTAGTGCATTATAACCTTCCAATTTTTCAAAGTAAAGCTTTAACGGTATCTGAAATATATATTGTATGCTATTACGTGTTATGTATAATACACCAGACTCATTGTCCGTCAGGAGAAAAGATACATCGACATCAATTACTATTGTCATTCCGGATAAATACCGCAGATAATGTCACTGAATAACACGAGAACATAGCGTCAATCCTGAAAGCGATGCGGCAAAGTCATTAATAATCAGTCATAACAGGTAAATGAAAAAAAAATCAAGTTAAACGAATAAAGTTACAACTGACAAGAGCTAGAAGCACGTATGGACTAAAAAAACATCTTCCTAACAACTCTATATCGTTTTTCACAACAGTATAAGTGGAATAATGTTTTTATTGACGATAATCGTTTTCATGGCAAATACACTGTATTATTACAAACTGGCTGTGTGCCCTCGTTTCATATATTTTTCACTGCGTTTTAATTTTATTATACGGAACCCTAATTGTTATCCAAAAATGTTTTTACTACTAACACTAAAGAAAGATACTTCTCATAAATTCAAACATTTGCCCGTAAAACTGACCATGGAATCCGATTTTATTCACAATTTTGTTTTTTTTTTTTACGCGGCACCCTAATTATTTTCGAAAATCAAAAGTACCCTAAGTTATCCGGAGTAACTTGAGCTGTATACCAAAAAAGTCCCGTACAATTCGGTACAGCTGTTTTGGAGATTACCCGGAACAAACAGTCAGACAAAAAAATTTAAAAATTGAACTTTTGGTATATGTATCCGTGTATACATTCACATATATTTGGAAAAAAAATGTTATATGACATTACAAACAGACACTTCAATTTTATTTATTAGTTTACAGACATATTCAATTTTTTTACAAATTAACATTGCCACAAGTCATAATTAACTATAGCATTGCGAATGGGATTTACCCCTAGGTAATTATATTTACCCAATCTTTTGTATCACTATTACCCATAATGTTAATCTTTTACAAAATATATCTAAAAAAACAAAAAAAAAATAAATGTTGTATTAAACACGGTGAACATTAAAAATAAAAAAAGGTTTTATTTTTTGCCAATGTTTCGTATTGATATGTAAAAAAAAACTTAACATACCATCATCTGTTAAATCAACATAGCGCCCACAGAATATCAAGAAAACACAATACGACGCTCCCAATGCGAGCCAAATATCAAATATCATTTATAACATGTTCACGACAACGTAATTATTTTCACCGATACTTATACGATAATTCTTTCTTTTTTTTTTGTCAAAATAAAATTAAAAAAACACAAATTTAAAAAAAAAAACACGACCACTATAATTGAGCTGCAAGAACGAAACTCATTGAACGAAGCAAAATCACACTTACGGACCGTGATGTGACTGTACTGACACCAATGTTTCACGTGTTCGCGGGACATTGTTAATGGCACCTAACAAAACGGTTTCGTTTTAAGTCCGTAAAATCATCTATGCGTTTCGACGGACTTTATATAATAAGTGCGATTCTTCCGTTAACAACACGTAAGAAGTTTGTACTTATATCGTCTGATAAACTATTAACATATTGATAAATAAAGTCGAGGAAAAACGTTACTCGGTGATATAAAATAACATAATAATTACTGCTTAAAAGAGTCATCTGTATAAATAAAAAAAAACATTATTTCCTATTATTCTTATCAAATTTTATGTATATTAAATTAATATGCCGACTACCCATAAAAATGAGACAATAGGAAAACAATGGAAAGCTGGCGTAAACGCCAGGTTAGTGCTCAAGGGGTCAAATACCAACTAATATTAAAAGATATTGTCGTCGCATCTGCGAAATTCGTTATCTTGAATTACTTTTCAAAAACTTTATTTAAATGTTGTAAAAATATTCAATATTGTGATATTTTTTTTTACTGTAGTGTTTGTTTATTAATTTTATAATACAATTATGAAAATAAGTCACTTCCTAATTATAATTACACTACAATTTACTCTATATTACAAATACAATAGTAATGAGATATTTTTAAATAATCTAATATTAAAAGAGAAATAATGAAAGAGAAAGAGGCCAGAATAATGAGCACATTTTTTTCTTCTTTTTCTTCTAGAATTATTATTTAATCCTTTTTGTACTATATTCGTTTAAGGGTAGTGTGCGCATTAGGTATTTTAGAAAATGGGCATACATATTTTAATGTTTTTTTTTATGTCCCTGATATCCATATAGCGTTTAATAATAATTTGTCTCAATAAAGTAAAATAGAGGTTTTAATATTTTTATTTTAAATAGTAATTATTTAATCGAATTTATATCACACGGCGAACAATTTTGACATACAACATTTGGAGAGACAATTTTTTCAGAGGAATATCCTCTAATATAAGTCCAGCGTGGTGTACGTAGGGATAGTGATTTAATAACATGTTACAAGTAGTAACAACTTGTACCGAGAGTTTAATGTTTAGGTCATCCTTCCTATACCGTTCTAGTTTATGATTTTATTGAGAACGATTATTTTGTTTATGAGCGATTTTTATAATACAGTGTAAACTCTATACAGCGACAATTAAGTGTGACCATGCATTTTATGGCGTTATTTTCAGAAGCCTATGTAGTATAAATAATTTTTAGCCGAATGACAAAAAAGGCATAATAAATAATTCTACTCAAAAAGTCTGTGAAGGTCCCAAACTTTGAAGGTCATGAACACATGGCCACATTTGAACCTGTTAGTTCGTGAAATTAAGTATAGTTTATAATTTCATAGAGTAAACATTATCATTACGCTTATTTGAAGGCTGGACCCGCACCTATATGTTATGTATCATTTACGTAAGAAAGATTCAACAAAATTGACTGTAAACTTGCGATCACACTAAGTACCATCAAGTTTAAAGAGTATTGATCGATCGCTATTGTGAATCATAATTAGTTCTGCGCAGTGGTCGTGGGTTCGATTTGACCTCGTAATTTAAATCAGGAACGTAAAAGTATTGTTTTGTTTTTAATTTTAACAAAATACTGCTTGTAGAGGTTTCATGAATTTGATCGTTTTTCCAAATAACAAAATACTTTTAAAAACGAATTTAACTTAAACATGAACAAAAACAATTAAGATGTAAAAATAAAAAGATAAAAAAAACACTTTTCTCCTTTTTCTTTTTTTTCGATTTTCTTTTTTTATTGGTTAGTATTTACTGAAGTGTTTTCCTCAATTTATCAATAATAATTATGTTCGAATTACGAGAAGCGGTTGAACACTTATTTATAACAAAATTGACTGACAGCACAAAATATAGTGATTATATTACAAAAACCCTTACTTCTTATATTCAGGGCGTTTGGAGTAAATAAAAAAAAGGCTGTCATGGGGATTGCCGACAGAAGTGAAAACTTGAGTTATGGAAAAGCTGTTATTTTAGTGTTTAAATGTCATAATTTGCAAATTGAAATTATTATCACAACCTTAAATAACATTTGTCTGGTTTTTACATTTGTTGGTGCTCTGAGCAATAATTATGTAAATGTTCATATAATTTTATTCATAACACCGGCACACAAAAAAAAATTAAGTAGAATGTGCATTTGACAGGTACGTATTTTGGTCCGCTGAATCCGAATTCGAAGTCAGTTTGACCCCTACACCCTCGAAATTTCGAGAAAAACTTTAAAAAAAAAACCGTAAAAATGATGAAAATTGGCAGTTTTAATGATAAAAAAAATGTTTTGGAACTAAACTAAGCGTTATTTTCATGTACTTCGATCCGCTGAATATGAATCGAAACTTTACTGAGACCACGAGCCATTTTAAATGTGAAAAAATCACACAAAACTCTCGAAAAAAAAACCGAAAAAATATAGTTTTCATGATAAAAAAAACTTTTTTTGGTCCAATTCAGATAAAATTTTATATCTTTTGATATGGTAACTTTAAAAAAAAAAATCGAATTTTTCCAGCTTTAGAGGGTGAACTAAAAAAAATAAGATGCGAATTGAAGACATCAAAAGATATAAAATTTTATCTGAATTGGACCAGAAAAAGTTTGTTTATCATGAAAACTATATTTTTTTCCGAATTTTGGAGGGTTTGTGTGATTTTTTTACATTTAAAACGGCTCGTGGTCTCAATAAAGTTTCGATTCATATTTAGCGGATCGAAATACATGAAAATCACGCTTAGTTTAGTTTCAAAAAAAATTTTTATCATTAAAACTGCCGATTTTCATCATTTTTACGGTTTTTCGAAGTTTTCTCGAAATTTTGAGGGTGTAGGGGTCAAACTGACCTCGAATTCGGATTCAGCGGACCAAAATACGTACCCTTAGGTAGGTCCGATCAAATGCACATTCTACTTTTTTTTTTTGTGTGCCGGTGTAATCAAAACATACGATAGCTGCGTAAGTTTGAATTTTATTATTTATCTCTGAGCGCCAGTACTTAAACGCCATCTTATACATGACATATACTGTGGCATGTTGACGGCTGACGTCATAGCATTGGTAACGCAAACCTATAAGTTTTTCCCCTACCGAGAGCCGCTCAACGGCGCTAAAGAAGTTCTCACTATAAAAATTAATAAACGTACGGACAAATGAGATATTTATAGTTACAGCGAGTTAATTTTTCATGGTGCAACATCATGGCCTTGACTGTGGGTAGCATCTGTTACAAGTTTTTAGTCATGCTATGCCAAATTATTCCATCATTATGTAGCAAAATCAGTACATCAGTTTGTTTTACAACAATTACGTGTAATTTTATTTTAAAACGACTGTTTTTTTTTTTCAACAAACATTTATGTGAGGAAAAATATTCATGAAGTCTCTGTCACTTAACATGATAACATTTTGGCAACTAGTTTTAGTAACCTTTTTTACTTTACAGGTTTACTAACTGTTAGGTTAGTTAGGGAGCTTCTCGCCGGGTGAGTCCCACACTGGTGTGGAGACGTCCCTCCACACCCCCTTACCATTTGCATTGTAGGGACGTGATCCTCCTAATGCAATTGGTAAGGGTAGTGAGTAAATGCATTCCTCTCGTCAAAAAAAAAAGGTTAGTTAGGGAGACTCTTACTTCCGGATTAGGGGTGGCAGGGGCATGCGTCGCCCCCATCCCAAATGCAGTGGACGGCCCCGGGGGGTTTTAGTGGGTATTTCCGGGCGCTTCACGCCCGGGCGAGTCCCACACTGGCGCGGAGCTCGTCCCTCCGTGCCCCCTTACCTATTGTATTGGGGGACTTCGGTCTCACTAATACAATAGGTAAGGGTAGTGCGTAAATGCATTCCCCCCGTCAAAAAAAAAAAAAAAGGGGCATGTGTAAACCCATTTCTCACGTAAAGAAAAAGGGGGTTAATTCCGCAGAATTTTTAACAAGGGTAGTAATTGCTTACGTAATCACCTCCATTCAGTCCCCCTTGTCATAACAAATAAACAAAGCATAGCCCTCATCATATCACGAGTTTTAATTTACTCACTAATTCAATAACCTGCTAGTCAAACTGTGCATTGAATCGGATTTTATGAGTTTTCATTTTTTAAGCGAAACTAATTATTTTAGAAAAAATTCAAGTAGCCTAACTTACGCAGAAGCCGTCTGGTGGTAGTACCACCACATATCGACGCGGAGATCAAGTAACGCGGAGTAACTCTAGCTATTTACCAAAGAAAGTCCTTTTAAAATCGGTCCAGCTGTTCCGGAAGTTACCAGGAACAAGCAGACAACCAAACGATAATTTTAAAAATTGATTTTATGGTATAGGTATCGTACCTTACATTAACCCCTTGAGCACTTACCTGGCGTTTACGCCAGCTTTCCATTGTTTTCCTGTTGTCTTATTTTTATGGGTACTCGACACATTAATATCTATATAGTAAAGAAAAATTGACATTACAAACAGACACTTCAATATAATTTATTAGTATAGAAAATACAAAATTATAAAATTTATATCTGCCAATGACTCGAACAACAGACAGTCAACGATTATTGTCTTTTATTAAAAACACGCTGTTGACTGAATGATAAAAAACTGCAAAAACGAACCATATAAACATCACGATACATCTTATTATATATAAAAAAAAAAAAAAAAAACTATTGTTCTCCATACTTAATTCGACGTGGACGTCGAGTCACGTTGAGTGAAAAAAAAAAACCTAGTTTAAACCGCTAAAAAATGATTTTATCGTCAAGATGGTTATAAGTTATCTGATGTTGTTTTAATGACACGTTGTTTGTATTTACGGTTACGTGGAAGAATTGCATTTAATTTGTTATTTTTTATCTTGACAATAAGTTAGAAAGAATCCTATACTACAATAATACAATTGTATGGATTAGAATGTTGCATGTTGAGATGAATGTGTGTGTGTGGGGGGGGGGGGGGGGGTTAACAAGAATGGACAGGATTAGGAACGAGCATATTAGAGAAAGTCTGAAAGTGGCGCCTAGTAACAGAGAAGTTAAGGAACAGTCGTATAGGATGTTGCAAGAAAGGTATTGGATATGAATGTGGACGGGTATAGGAAAGAGGACGACTAAAGAAAAGATGGATGAACTGTGTGAAAGATATATTTAGAAAGGGAATGAATGCGGAGATACATACATACATACATACATATGCTCACGCCTGTTATCCCCGAAGGGTTAGGCAGAGGTGAAGTAGCGAACTACAACCACCCACATTCCGCCGAGCTTAGTTCCGTCCCAGATGTGACAGGGGGCGAGCCTGTCGCCATATCGGGCACAAATTCCAAACTCCGGGATGATACTGAGTAGAAAAAAAACCCAATATCACTTGACCCGACCCGGGGATCGAACCCGAGACCTCAGAACGGCAGTCGTATGTAATACAACTGCGCTACCGAGGCAGTGCGAAGATGACTGCAAATAAAGAGGAATGGAAGACGAAGACATGTTTCACCGACACCAAAAGAAAACAGTATAAAGAATACAATTAATGCATCTCCCGAATGCATATATTTTTCTCGAAGTTAGTTTAGGGGCCGTTTAAGTATCACGTTCGTAACATTTTAACGTTTTTGACAAGATCCGAGGTATCTTTTATATGATATATAACTTTTTTATTGGTGTAAAAATTTTGATAGTCTTTAAAAAAAATGATCGAAATCTATGCAGTAGCTTATGCGTGATGCACGCACAACGACATAAGTCTATCATTACATCTATATTAATAAATAACATTGAAGTGTCTGTTTGTAATGTCAAAATAGAAATTTTTACTAAATGAATGTAATGTATATACGCTACCTATAGCAAAAATACAATTGATATTATTTTTGTCTGGCTGTTTGTTTGTTCCGGGTAATCTCCGGAACGGCTAGACTGTTTTTCACAGGACTTTTTTGGTATATAGCTGAAGTTACTCCGCGTAGCTTAGGATACTTTTAATTTTCAAAAATAATTAGGATTCCGTGTAAAAAAATATTAAAACTTATAAGAAATAGAATAAAAATTCAATTCAAAGAACAGTTTTACGCGAAAATGTTTGAATGTTTGATAACTTGTTTTAATTTATCTTAGTACTAAAAATACTATAGAATAATAATTAGGGTTTTGTATAAAAAAATTCAAACGCAGTAAATAATATATGAAACGCGGGCGCCGCCGCAGGCACACAGCTGGTTTATAATATAAAAATATTTTACATGATGACATATTTTCTATGTGCATTTGTCTGTGTATTATAAACTCTAATTTGGATTGAACATTTATCACGTCTCAGTGATTTCTAACAAAAAAAAAATTACAACTTTTTAGTCACATAATCATCACGTGTGATTATAGGCAAATATACTCAATCATATTACAATAAAAAATAGATGCCTTAATATCCTTTTTTTATCTTTACTCATGATGACATTTTGAACGTAAAAAAAAAGACACATTTATACTGCATTATGAATAAGAATACAAAAGACTATGTTTAAGTATAAACACACCAAACCCGTTTTTAAAATTTCTGAGAACTAATTTACATTAATAACTATTTGAGATATAAATTAAATGGGGTCTAACCTTTCGGAGGTCCAAAGAGCACAACGTCCATGGCCTTGAGCGCGAGTTTCTGCTTGTGTATAGGGTCCTTTATCCCGAGAACGTTACTTAGGTACTGCATGTTATTCACCGCCAATCTGCATAAATTACATCATTCATTAAAAAAAAAAAAGGAAGAGCTTTAGGTTGTAAATCCATTGCATTAAAAGGTTAACTAGACTATATGTTTTTATAATTTATTACGGCCGTCCAACTTTAGATAATTAATTAATTAATTAACTTTAGTTAATAATTAAATTAGTTCCGCAACAAAATGGCGGTTCTTTAGTAAAATTAAACACTGGAGTTTATTTGAGATGTCATAATTCACACTCCGTGTTATTATTTTCAATACACTTCAGTGCAACATACAAACTATATCAATTAATAACCAAATTATATTCATGTGGGTAAAGCAATAAAACTCGATGAATTACAAACAAGGACAAACTATAATCGCGGCAAAATAATCTGTAAGAATATATATTTAATAAAAGAGTTTGTCAACCCTGAAATTGTATGACAAAAACTTCGAGCTAACTTGATAGACGAGACTAGTTGTGACACCAGGATTGAATGATTTGTATTTACTGTGATATCTCAACGTTTATTAGCCAATAGCATACTGTATTCAGGTAACTCCAGCTTTGAAATTTTGTTCAATATCCTTCGTCTCACTAAAGTTGACACTGTTTAAGGCAAACTTAGGAAAACTGCTGCGCTAAACATTTGACACAGACATGCTAAGAACGAAATGACTAAGCATAGACTAGTTAAAGAACTGAGCTCAAATAAATTGAGTTTAAAACTTGCAGCAATTAATACTTTTTATAGTGAAAAAGAGGCATACAAAATATTTGTTACAATAGGGCTTTTTAGATGGAAATATTTTTCGATAGCGTAAAGTGGTTAAAAAAATCATTTCAATTTTAAATTATAATTTAGAATTAGACGCTAAAGACGGGTTCACTTTACAAAAAAATTGAAACAGTTTTATCTTTAATATGATGATTATTACCTAATTTTGATAACTGTCAGAATACTTGTTACGAATAAAAATTCCAAACAAGTCGAAAACTGATTATTGAGAAACAGTTGTCTTGTACATCGATTTATTAGAATAATTCATTCGTTAGAAATTATAATACTATACATTTATTTATTAAAAAAAAAATCTATCCTGTTTTGTGTTGTCACTTCCGTTTGGATGATTAGTAGAACAGAATATTTGAATTTTTAAAATCAATGATAAAATTCTTTTTTTAACTTTATGAATTAGAATTAACATATTTCAATTAGTTGCGGTGAAATGTACCTTATTAATAACCTTTAATGATTTTTGCGCTTATAGTAAAATAGCCTATTCTGTTTCTGACATCACTCTTGCGAGTTAATCGAAGAAAGTGACGATACAACTAACACGAAACGGCGAGCATTTAATGAGAAGCAAAAAATGATTAAAAAAAGAAATCATTCATTTAAAAACTTTACATGATATAACATCTGTGAGGATGTTTGACAAAGAAGGTAGTATTATAGTCTAAAATTCGTGTACATTTTTATCATTCTCACACGATATTGTCATCATTAATTTTACCCATTTAAAGAATTAAGAAAACATAAAAAGGACTGTATGGTAGAAGTCGTAATATCATTTGACGGACTTATACAGGCGTTTTTGGCGGTGAACAAAAAAAAAAAAACCGGTTTCTCCGATGAGTTCATTCGCTTGTGAGATATTCGGCCTATGTAGTTAGGTAAATTAGAATTCCAATGAACGTTTATAAACTTTTAAATAATGATTTGGTCAATTAGGAATGAAACATTTGAAACAAATTTACATTCGATTTAAATCAGTTTTTTTTATATGTCGGTTTTTTAACGTTTCATCACAATGTCATCTAGTGTTAAATGAAAATATGGCCGAAGTTGGTAACACGATAAGTCTAGGACTATCTTTGAAGAGATGGTGTCGAAGAATACCTATAGAGGTGTTTGGCGGTAGTTTTCCAATTGGAGTGTGGTAACAAACCAAGTTTGGAATAAAAAAAAATTACTCTCCCACCATAATATAGTTTTCATCATAATCAAATTATTTCCTTTACCAAAAGCTCAAGGACATTGTAAGACTAGATTTGAATCGACGTCGATATCATTAAGACAACACAATTCCAAGTATTCATTATTTATTGATGTCCAAAATTACATCGAATTTGTAATGCAATTTTTTTTTAAATTCTGTAATATAGAGATCAATTTTCCACATCATATAATCCATTCGTAACATTACGCTAAGCATTTATAATTATTCAACGACCGCATTAATAAAGTTCTGTACGTAGGTAAATCTTTCTACGCCGACAAAATGCATCTTGACGATTGAATATCTTGCTTAACCCCTTGAGTGCTAATCTGGCGTTTACGCCAGCTTCCCATTGTTTTCCTATTGTCTCATTTTTATGCGTAATCGACATATTAATTGAGAAAGTGTCTAGATGTGGATAGATCAAATCTGGTTTACAAAACAGTTTACAAAATAATTTCAAATGTTTTAATATGATCTTGTTAAATAAAATATTTGAGAGCACAAAAAAAATTAAACTTGTCTTTTACGGTCCTGTATCGTCTCATAAAAGAAATACATTTTTGTTTTAACATTACTCATTTGTAGAAGAAGGCTTAACTGGTTAATAAAATATTCATTATCAGCAAAAATTTCGTGAACACCTAATGATTTCCTCTAACCTTGGTAAAGTGGCGCCTGTGACCTTGTGTTGCAAGAACAGTGTTCTATACTGGGGCAAATCGACGGATTGTGATAGCCAATCCACTGTCTGCTCCGCTGTCCAATTGTGTACCTGGAATACAAGTATATAAATTACTAAATTATTTTCACATAATGACAATAAATGTAGCCTTTAGATTTGGAGAGACACAATAAAATACATGGGTGCCTGTCAAGGTTAATTTCAGCGGTGTAGAGAATATTTGTAAACATCAGATATCAAAATGCCAATAGTCCAAATTCATTATAAAAAATTGGTGTTTTATATTACTTGCATGATTAACATCAGACTATAGTGAAAAATCTAATGGCTGAATTTAATAGGACGTATATGAAATTATTTAAAGATACAATTTAAATTCGTCCAGGGATAATTACCACCGTCTAATAGTAGGTTTCGATATGCGATCTTAATCTGTTTACCTACTGAAATCCGAAATGTCAATCCTTTTTTCGCCTAAAGCGTCAGATCAGTGTCGGTGTAATCAGTCAACAAAACCGATATATTTTTGCTATAATCTCAATCTTAACTATTAAGATTCGTTACTGAAACCCGTCGTAGGTTACTTACTACCTACCTACCTATTATTTAGAACAGTATTTCGATACTCAAGTTATGAAAGCCTATCCATCCATCTTATATTCGACTCGAAGACGTCACCTTTAATATGTAGATTACCCATAAAAATGAGACAATAGAAAGATAATAGGAAAACAAAGGAAAGCTCGCGTAAACGCCAGGATAGTGCTCAAGGGGTTAAGTACGTAATTAGAAGTTAAAAAATATTAGCAAATTGAATAAATATGCTATGTCCTAAACACAACATATTTGTCTTCAATTATTTTTATTAAAAGGACACAGTCGTTTTTCTTGATCATCAGAACTTACTTTACTTCATTGTTTATTATCAACACGTCTACATACTCGTTTTTATTATATCAACAATAGGAACAAAAACATAATTCTTTGTGATGACAAAAATAACAAGACGTTTTTCGACGTTTATTATCACAAAGAAACATTTACAAAAATTCTATATCAACCGTAACGTGGTAAGGTTAATATAAACATCAGGGAAAATTATATATACATTTACTATCTGTAGTGGATAATACCAACTAAAGTTTGAAGCTATTAAATTCATGTATGTATCATTCATGTATCAAAGAAATATTTAAGGAGAACGTTGTTTTCTCACCTTTCTTACCTCTTGGTTTAAGAAAAGTATTGGATGTTTTTTTTTTGTAATCATTTATTTGAACAGGGCTTTTACACATTAGTGTAAGCCAGCACTATCGGAGCATACCCAATATAACTTACAAAAATAATAATAACAATAAATTAAATTATGCCTTAACTTGTAATAATAAAGTTCTATAGCATACTAGCAGAATCGGACATCGATTCTTACACACTAACATGCCAATATCTAAATAACATAACCCTAAGCCCAAAACCAAACAACTTCTAGCCCCCGTCGGGTACATTCCACCAACAGATGCTAAGCAAGTATTGGATGTGAATGTGGACGGTTACAGGGGAAGACCAAAAGAAAACATCGATTATGTAAAAGATATGTTGAGAAAGGGAATGAATGCGGAGATGAGGAATGGAAGAGAAAAACCTTTTGCGGCGACCATAAATAAAAATGGAATAAAGGTAAGGTTATACAATATAATAAACTTTCTATTCTCACCTCCGACCGTAGCCAAGCTTCCCATAATTCTTTGACTGATATATGCATATCATCGTTGTGATGAAATGCACGCTGCCTCTTCTCGTACCCGCTATCATACTGTAACTCTTCACGGAGGAACTGAAAAAGAGATAACAAAAAGTTACAGATGCATAATTTTAAATCGCTAGTATCATTAATCAGGTACATACATTTATTTATACCGTTTGACGATAATGGCGTTTGATATTTAATAAGGTCAAAGTTGAGCGCGGTTAGTCTGATATTGAGCACTGAACTCTTAATGAATTTGCTGGTCATATTGGAGCTCGGCAGTAAATTTTCGACATCCGAAAGGTTATATCGTCTAAACGTGTTTTAACATAATTCTCTACTGGGCTATTACTAAAATTAACTTAAGAGTTATTTAATCATTTAAAAATATTGTGGTTTTTTCCTATTATTATCTGTTACAAGTGTATACACACACCGTGTGTTGTGTATTATCATCAGCATCATTATTACGAGCCCTTTGTAAGAAGTACTCGTTAGCACTCGCATTACATATTAGGTTTTTTTTAAACCTAGCTAATGCTGTTGACCGGAAGGGCCTTAACAGCTTCACCGTATCTTTGTGGGCGAGTGCTGAAGGCACAAGTGTTCGAACCTCGGCTTGGCCGCTACCTGTGTTTTAAAATTCCCGCGGAATTTAATCCTAGCCAAACACTACATTTTTTATTTATTAATAATAAGAAAAAGGGCCCTTACCTAGGACCAATGTACCTGCATGTATGTGCAAGAGTGTGTACGCTGTGTTGTGCGTGTAATGCTTGATGCATGGTCAGTGTCACTGTATCGCACTGGTAGCGGCGTCAAGAGCCTCCCCAGTTGGGGAACGGAGAACATATTAGGTCAAAGTATACACCTTGTTGGAATACCAGGAGCGTTCGCTTTAACAGCTAGAACTTTAATGACCGCGAACCTTAATGAGATCTGAAGTTTGACACGTGAGCGAGGTCCCACCGGAAAAACATTTTTGATATTGCCGGAAGTATGGCGACAATATTGCTAATACCTATTAGTTTTTTTCGTTGATTCGCCATTTTATTAAGTTACAAAACTGTTTTTCAAAGTTGTCGGTTTCTTGAAAGATATTACTGACCTTGGATTTGTTACTATATCAGCTTATTAAATTTTGTTTTATACTTGTAACTTTAGTTTTCTGGTGTATATTATACTTGCAAGCAGCTTCTATTTGTATTGTAGTTTAAATATTACAAGTATGACGGATGAGAGAAATAAACATGTATATAATAAAAAGTGTTTTGGCTTTGTAAAAACAAAAATATGGATAATAAATAGGCAAATGTTTTAGTTCACGATCACATACACGAATGTAAAATTTTCAATTTAATCTCTTTTATGGTTCATTAAAAACATTCTGCATATTATAATGTATGATAAAACATAAGGTCAATGTTCCGCATTAGAAGGCCAGACAGTATCCTACATCTTACGTCGTTAAAATCATAAATAGCAAACGCACAACATAGTTTCAATCCAGTTCAAGTTGACGTGAGTCACTTGTCAATGTCAAAGGAACAGCTGTCAGGGGTAATAAATCTAAAATGAGTATTTAATGAGGTTTCTTATATTCGAGTTCTTAAACTAATAATTTTATATACTCATATCTTTCGTACATAAATAGATGCACGAACGAAGATTATAGACAAGAAAGTGACATCTAGACAGTAAACTTTTTGTCAATTGATAGTACGAATAGGTAAATTAATAATACCAATGTATCTAATTGTGTTATAAGTACATAATTTTACCTTATAAATAATTTATATTATTCAGATAATTATTGTAAACGACTGTCTAACATATGAATACTAATTTGTTATCTATAAAGGTATGTAAATAACTTAATTAACTTAAGGTAACATAGTAAAAGAAAATGAGGTGTACATCTACAACACTTATATTAAAGGAACTGTACACATTGGCAGACTAAATCGACAACCACTACGTACAAAGCGACATTGTCCAAAAAAACCGAGGTTCGCAGGAGAGCGTAATGAATGTTCAAATCACTCTAGAAATGAATCTATTTACCTTTTAAAATTTATTTTTTCTGCGAAGTTTTATTCGATTTTTGAAGTTTATTATTAATTCTCGGACAAATGTCATTTTTGACATGTCGCTTTGTACGTAAGGACCGTCGAAATTAGAAACTATTGGACAAAAATATCCTGGACTATTAATAAGTTACTAGGGTTCTTAACTGATTATTTTTATTGTCTTAAAAAAAGTTGACGACCAAAAACAATCTTAACAAAAATATAACCTCAAACTTTATTTCCCACATGTTGTAGATTAAACAAATATTCATTTTGTGGGTAAGGGGTAGATAACCTCATCTCAAACCCCACCAAAAATTTTTGTTAGCTTTACTTTGTTAGTAAACAAATTTTATTTACCGTTCCCATCGATCTTTGAATAATTATTTTACTAAATGACTCGACAGACGTTGTCATGACCAAATTTGAATATACGATCTAATAATTATGGTTTGATAATCTCTTCTAATTGTCTTGAATGTTTCTTTAAAATTTAAAACTGTTCCAAAAATGAGAAATCACGCAAATCCATTATTCATTAATCTGAGTCATGTGCGCCAGTTAATACAATAAAAAGGAGTGCAATTTTCCGGTTAACTTTTCTTCCTTTAAGAGATTATGTGGTCAGCTACAAATTTGAAAAGTATATATTTCAGAAATCTATTGCTATCTCGTTGCACCGCAAAGAAAGAGTTATGAAACACGAAAGGGACAACTGCAGCTCGGACTGATTTTACTTACGCAAAATAGACAAAAACATTACTTCGTAATACCTTGTTTCCTCCTCCAAAGCTAGACCGATTTTTAATTTTCTTTTAGTTATAGAATAAGTAATACTTTGGTCATGCCTCTACGTTTTGCTTTTTGAAATTTTATTAGTTTATTTTGTTTGACGGACGTCTGTATACGACGGTAAAAATCGCGCATTTTTTCTAATCTGCGAATGCTTCTATTTACTATAATAATTAATTTTGGGATAAAATCAAAACGTACGGGCATGGCGTTGATGTATATATATGACGTGGTATACAAATATTTACTATAATCCCATTATCCAGGAAGGAAACAGGGGACTACGTTTGTATGGAATGAACGCCGCTAGCAAATCCTCTTAAAAAAACCCCATTACCCCACACTACATTAAGAAAGGAAGTGACGCGCTCAACAAAAACTCATTGTAAATGTTTATTTATTTACATTGCTAGCTGTGTCCGCGACTTCGTTCGCGTTTCATATACAAAAAAATTAAATTGGACCAAATTGTGAATCTAAACCATTCTCGAATCCTCAGGAATAGATACAAAAAATTGCATTAAAATCGGTTCAGCCGTTTAGGAGAGTTTAGTCACATACACGCTTAGAAGATTTATATACATAAAGATATAGGCAAATACAAGAATTTAATTTTAATCTTTTTAATAAACCATAAGCCATCCACGCTTTTTTACATTTTACTTCACTATGAGATACGTAAAAATAGGAGACTATCGCGTTGATCATGAAAAAAAAATGATTATATAAAATATATATATATAAATCAATTAAATGACTAAAGTCATTCCAACGATTAAATATACATTAATGCAGTATTATCAAATAACGTAATGGAACATCATATTTTGATGTCTTGATTTTTTACACTGTAATCATATTATTTCCATTTATAAGTTGGATAATTTTTAAATCCTGTCTTTATTCTTCCACTACGAACAATGCCAATAGATTAGTTCTAAAAACAAACTATATCAGCAACACGCTATGACGGTCGTAGCATATTTAATCTGATTAGACCATACAACTATTTTCACTGTCGTCACATCACTATTGACAATAAAGGACAGCAATTTTCTTCTTCAAATGTAGATATTATTTTATACCAAACTTCATGAGCAGAGAAACGTCAAAGCGGTTATTATTGGGTGCCGCTGATATAGTTTATAGAATGTTACAGAAATTACTCACGTCATCGCTCTCACTGAGATCAACATTTCCATTGGCGTCGTCGTCTAGCTGATGATGGAGCTGCGTGATCGCCTCCAACCCGGCGTGATCCTGCAGGCAGGCCGGTTCACTCTGGCACGCCTCTACGAGTACTGTAATATAAACAATAATTACATAAATCTTTATGCAGAAAATAAAGAACAGTCCGAGCGATAGTTGGAAGTCATTTTCAATTATATACAAAGTCACATCGGGCAAAGATTTACTATTAATTAAAAACTAGCTAGTCCACTTGTCCACCTTAATGTGGGTTAAAATTAATAATAATAATAGGTAATTTATGCATGGTGGTAGGGCATTTTCCAATAATACCCGCCTGGGTAGATAGCACCCTCAAGTTTGAAAACCTGTCGTCAAACCAATAGGTGTGGAGACGCCTAGAGCTGGCGCGGTAGGCCAAAATGGCAAGGGAAGCGTAGTGGATGCGGGAACCAGGAAGTCGTGCACTGACTTGTTCCTCAGCAGCAGTAAGCGCCTTCGACTGGTGATCCGCTCGCAGCCGCCCGAAAGCTCTCTCGAATAACACACGAGGGCTTCCAACACCTCACACACTTGCCAACACACGACGTCACCACAATATGCGGTATAGTTTATTTTATAAGCGGAGAAGCGAATATAACCACAAATTTAGGCGGTGCGGGCGCGGTTAGGAGCACAAGTAGGTATAGCGGGGTTGCGAAAATATAGTATCTGTATGCGATGTATGCGCGGGCGCGGTAAACACAGAAGTAGTGCACGACAGGGAAAGGGGTGGGGGTTTTAAGAAGCCACACTAGGTGGCGTTACCAAGGTGTATTCCGGCAGCATCACTTAAGAACCAGTACCTCTAGGCTTAGTGTGTTTAACACCCTGGGCCACATCGTCATTTAACATCAGGCGAGATTGTCGTCAAAGCACTGAGCCTATTCCGTGTAAAATAAAATAAAAAATGTTAAAAGAAATGATTAAATATGGAAGCCACAAAAGTTGCATTTACTATTTATTCAAAATAACTTGGCTAATTAGCAGTAAAAGGAAAGTCATTACCAACAACTAAAAGGTGCAAGGACTTACGTTTACTGATACAATAGTCACGTTAATTTGAAACAAGATGAAGGAATATGAACATAGTGTTTGTAGGGAATCTTATGATATAAAATATTTTCCATTAAATAAACCTACTATGTTTTTTTACTAAAGCAGGATTTGATAATTCCGCAAACACAATATTCCCTACTACTGTGCTATGATTGCACCACAAAGTTTTCCTTCACGGAAAGCACAGGCTTCTGTAGTTTGATCTTATGGTTTCAACACACAGTGGGCGTCGACGTCTAAGTCTTCTATAGAAACATCGCGTTGGCGTCCCTACCTGCTCGCCGCGCCGTGTTGATATCATGAAATCCTTATGCTACATAAAAGGCAACGTCTATCTGTATATCCGTTTCTTGGCTTTATAACTTGAGAAACATTGAACTAATTTACTTTGTGTTTTTATTATTGTAGATATATTTTCTGGTCAAGTTTTAGTACTTATGTTGTTACGTTAAATAATATGTAAATGTATGTAAAATATATAGGAAAAGTAATCAGAACCACAAAAATAATCGTTGCCGCGTTCCTTCGAACATTTTTATTATTACATTATTTAAAATGCATAATCTGCCTGTCTGTCCGTTAATATACACAAGCGGAGCCGTCGGAACACAACTAATAAAATATACATTCAATGTGATCCCAAATCAATTATTTCACAGCACTTTTTTTTTAATCTCGACAACTACACATACAATTGTGACAACATTTATAAATGGCAGAAATCGAGGATGATTCCTTTTCTTACGCTAAACGATTAGCTCTGTAACGTTATATAAATAAAACGCAAAATATATTTGCAGTGATTGCGCCCACAAGTCTGCCGGCATAGATATCATTATCTAAAACATATATTACGCATAATAGACAACACAAACGAGGGCTTCGTCCGAATGGCGAATAACTCTGTAAAATATCGCCATTCGCCAGTCTTTATGTCATAGAAATGTACCCAACAGTGTCTATTACACTAACTTGATTCACGAGCGATTATTCAACTTTGAACAGATGTATTAAGCGATTAACTTGCAATCCTATTGAAGCAATAGCGAAAAGAGTTGCAAATAAAATAGGTCTTATTCATGGTTAGGCGACTAGGCTTCTTAATTTGTAGGTACTATCACTTGGCATGGTTAATATTGCTATCAATTTTAGTACCGTGGAGTGGAGTCGCATGGCATAGGTACTATAATCTATTTTGCCTTGTTTGTTTGCACATTTCATTCGTCGTCTCACGGATTTCGTTATGTAACAGATTCAATGATGTCATCCATTAGAGTTATATTGTTATGTCGTTTAAATATATTCGTTTCAGACTTTTTCTTCGTATATTGTATTTGATAATTATTATTTCGGAAACCCACAACTATTTCTACGGATTCAAATCTATGCTTCTAATGTGACGGAGTCTTTAATTCCTAATTGGAAGGGATCAGTCAAGGATCAGTTAACCGCCTGTGACTCAATCGAACGCAGAGTCCGAATGCTTATTTGGGATGATCCACTCATGACGGAAAAAAATTTAAGATCTAGAGCATAATTTCGTAACTTTATTCTGCTCATTGCCCACTTTGAGAATATGTTTTTTTGTTTAGAACCGTCCATCATGTTTATTTTAAGCCTTTTTAGACTATATTTTTAATCCTCCCACACTCTATGGCCCTTTAATTTTTTCTCTGGGTCTTCTTCCACAAGAGAACTTTTCGTTGAGAACCTAAGATCTAGAACACTGAAGCAGAATAGTTTGCCTCTAAGAGTTTTACGAATTGCACTTTGAAGAGTGTGTGTATGAATTACACGACTTGATTCTATCATTAAAAGAAGAGGTCGGGAGAGTTTCTACCCTTACGTGGTGAAAATTTCCCCAATTCAACACACAATTCCCCAATTCGTACAAAACATTTCGCTTCGTCCTTTGTTATGCGAACGGCTAAGGAATGGAGTTCAGTCCCGGCGTCTAACTTCCAATCTACTTATAACTTGGGAGTTTTTAAACGAAAGGTAGGATAGACATCATTTAAGTAAGCGTTATACAAAGTCGGCGGCCTTATTTACACTCACCGTCAAGTGAGATGAAGACAAAGCATATGTCTGTCTTAAATTTTAAAAAATCCAACTTAGGTATGCAAACCTTGCCTACGATTAAGTTTAATTTTGAATGTAAGTTCAGGGGTAAAATAAAAGAACGTGATGTCTATTGCAAGTTATATTGACAACTAATTAAACCGCATAAAAAAAATAAAACTCATAAAAAATTCAATGCACAGTTTTACGGGCAAGTGCTTGAATTTATGGATTGGTGTGGAAATATCTAGAAGGATGATGTTGAAAGGAGTAAACGGAACTTACCTTTATTATTAGACTTCGATTAAGCTGGTTCAGAATTTATTTTCCACCTCACTTCACTGTATGAATGTTCTATATAATTTGATAATTAATGTGCATTTTTAAACATATGAGAGACGGCGGCGGTGGTTGCGTGTTGGCGTTCCGTTTTTGAATAGGAAGAGGAAGGGATAATGAATACATAGACTAAATAGAGCGGGGGCGTGTAAACAATATAGAGAAGAAATAACTTAGAATAAGAAGAGAATATATACGATAATAGATGGCGTTAACATGGAGGAATAACTTTATGTTGGAACTAAGTTTTTATTTTTTTTTGGAAAATAATTAGTGTTCCGTCTGTAAAAAATAAAGCGCAGTGATGAACATATAAAACGCGGGCGCAGCCGCCGGTGCACAGCTAGTAATAAATAAAATTTCTCTATGAAATGTATTATTTTATTTACTACGATTTTGTTCTATAAAATCCAGTAACTCATAGATTTTAACAGTGCCGTATTAGTGAGATTCTACTGTGCCAAGTAAGTCAAAGCTTGTGTACTAAAGACATTAACCGAAACAGCAAAGTCTTTTACTACTTACTAGCTGTGTGCCCGCGGCTGCACCCGCATTTAATCTATTTTTCACTGCATTTAGGTTTTTTTTAATAAGGAATACTAATATATTTTTAGTACTTACTAAGATAAAGTAAAATTATTTCCGTAATACTTGCCCGTAAAACTGTGCATTGAATTTTTTATGAGTTTTATTTTTTTTACGTGGAACCCTAATTATTTTCGAAAATTAAGAGAATTCTAAGCTACCCGGAGTAATTTCAGCTATCTACCAAAAAAAAATATCGTAAAAATCTGCATTGAATAGGTTTTTATAATTTTTTTAGGAGTTTTTTTTTTTTTTCACGCGGAACCCTTATTATTTTCGATAATTTAAAAGTACCCTAAGTTACCCGGAGTAACTTCGGTTATCTACCAAAAAAAGTCTCGTCAAAATCCGTAAAGCCGTTCCGGAGATTACCCGGAACAAACAAACAAAATTATTTATTTTTTTGTATAAGTTATACGTATATACATTCACATCTATTTAGTAAAAAAAAAAATTGTTTTGACATTACAAACAGACACTTCAATTTTATTTATTAGTATAGATTATTTACGTCCACGTGGGTGTTACTACAAAACGGGAATGATAACCAATTGAACTTGCAATTTACTTTGAATATCACCTACCATTATTAACAGAACAATATAACACGCAGACCATAGTTATAATAGTTTTCATAATGGAGGTCGATCCATGTACAAAATATTCACGACGAATCAAGCGATTTCACAATAACAACATAGGGATTACAGTATTAATAAATTCGAATAATATTAAAAGTTTAATTCATATATAAAATATTTTTAAACAAAAAAAAAAAATAAACATAAAACAATTAAAATAACATTATATTGAAATTTAAATAGATAACAAGAACAAAAAAAAAAACTATTAAAAGGTCATTGTACTAAATAACGAACGCTGTTATCACTAACGTTTTAAACAATTAAACAAATTTGGATGTTTATTATCAATTTCTTTAATTACTAACATTTTTTTTAATTCGTTACAGATATAGCGATCGATCAGTTTCACTTGAAGTTAAGTGACGATGTGATCGACGGTAATATGCTAAGTGTAGGGGCACTGGCTCTCAAATTATACCACCGGAACATATCTAAATTATAGTAGTTGTCGACAGATTTTCAAACTTGACTGCAGCTACAACCATGCTATAATTTTATCATAATTTAAGTATAGTAAGGAATCCGCAGCGATCGACGCAAAGTCCGTAAAAAAGTTTCGAATGAAATACTTACAAGCCGTGTGCCCGCGGCTGCGCCCGCATTTCTATTTCTATTCTATTTATCACTGCATTTAGGTTTTTTCTATACGGAATACTAATATATTTTTTAGTACCTACTAAGATAAAGTAAAAATATTTCTCATAAATTCAAGCACTTTGCAAGCAAAATCTGAATTGAATAGGATTTTTTTTTTAGGAGTTTTAATTTTTCCACGCGGAACCCTTATTATAATTTTGAAACTAACAGATTGCGAATCAGATTAATACCACATAATAATCATGACAATATAACTATTGGATGATGTCAGTAAATCTGTTGCATAACAATATCCACGACACGACGAAAGCAATGTGCAAATAAAAAAAAGGCAAAAATAGATTATATCGCGCAGCTCCACTGGAAAATAATAAAAATTATATTCTACATATATTTTCACTGCATTATATCTATTCAATATTATTTAATGGTATATTTAGAGAACATACAGGTGATCGGTTCTCTATTAAGTTCGTAACTTATTCAAATGTTATTACCCAACAAAATATACGAAAACAATAACGAAAAATAGAATATTTAAGTATATATGATTTAAAACATAAATCAAATAAATCCATTACTTAACTAATTATCTATTTATAAATCAACTAACATAGATACGTTACATTTTACAATATATTTTTATATAACTTATAATTTACCTATGCACATCTATATTAGGAAGGATTTGGGCTAATTATTTAACATTATCTGTCACAAGCTGTGAGTCCACGGCTTCGCCCGGGTTTCATATATTCACACTGCGTTTTTTTTATACGCAACCCTAATTATTTTCGTAAAATTTCTTTAGTATTAAGAGATAAAGTCAAAATTTTTCTCATAAATTCAAGCATTTGCCCGTAATACTGTGCATTGAAGCGTATTTCATTCAAATTTTTATAAGCTTTAATTTTTTTACACGGAACCTTAAAGTCACTTCAGCTATCTACCAAAAAAAACGTCCCGTCAAAATCCGTAGAGCCGTTTCGGAGATTAGTCGGAACAAGCACACAGACAGACAAAAATAAAAATTCATTTTTGGTATGGGTATCGGTAAATACATTCATATTTATTTAGTAAAAAATAATAATTTCAATATTACAAACAGACACTTCAATTTTATTTATTAGTATATATTAGAAATTTTATAAAATGAACGCTAGCTATGTGAATCTTAGTGGACGGTTTCACACTTCACTGCCCATAACATAAAATATTCTGGAATAATAATCAAGTCATTATTTTAAGTCGCTTTTTCTTAGATATTTTTATTCTAACGTAACTCGAGCAAAGTCGGGTAGGACAGCTAGTATTGTATAAAGATAAGTAAATAATCCCACATATTCATCCTCACTCACACAATCACACGCCGTCATACACAAATACACACATATTTTTGTTAATTTTAGTACGTCAATAATATTGTCACAGTTATCAGTTTCTTTTATTCGGCAACATTTTTATGTGCATAATATGTTTTTTTTTTTGTTCGATATCCATAGTTGGTGTCATTTTGAAGATAGGTTTTGTTGAAATAATTTGCTTTATTTGGGTAAATTGCGATGAATGCGATAATATGAACTCACTATAGAATTAATTATTGGCTTCTTTACTATTTACAAGAACTTATATGTAAATTGAATTTAATACCCTTTGTTTTTTTTGTAATAAATACAATGTATTTTATTTCAGAATCTACCGTATCAGCTTATTTGTACGTATCTACTCCTGTTTTTTAAACATATTTAACCCCTTGAGCACTTACCTGGCTATTACGCCAGCTTTCCATTGTCTTCCTATTGTCTTATTTTTATGGGTACTCGACACATTAATTACGATAGGTAACAAAATGGATAAGAAATAATGATAATCATAAACCGTATAAAAATTTTACAGCAAGAGAACAATCTCTTATAATAACTCTGTCTGAATCGTTAACTATATAGAACAATGTAATTGTGTAGAATTAAAGATGCAAAAATAACTCTCCAGTATCATTTACTTCTGTATTAAAAGTCATAATGACTGTATTTATTTTACATTGGCTGTGTTTACTAGGACTTAGGACTGGAAGAATAAAGCAAATGATGAAAGGATAAACTAGGAGATGGGCAGCAGCATCCTCTGAGCACCATAAACATTTGACTGGGATCGCCCACCCACCTGCCAAGCGTGGTGATTATGGCAATGCCCTCCATGTCCACCAGTGAACGTCTTACGGTTGAAAGGAAGAAAAATTTACCGATTACATTTTTACTGGCTTCTAGTCGCGACATCGTTCGCTTTGAGTTTAGAATCGGGTCTAGAGAGAAACTATGTTATTGTGAGTCATATTAGATGTAGATATACCATTGCGAAATTTAATTTATAATTTTTGAAGAACCATAATACCCCACAATTTTGTCAAGTCGGTTATAAAATATTGAATGCATAATTACTTAAATATATTAAATGTAAATAAATAAAAACTTCCGTGAAAAATATCTAATTGAGGGTGAAAATCATCTCAAAATTCGTAGCTAGTAAAAAAAGCAGTTATTGGATAAACAGGAGCAGAAAAGCTATTTTGGTGTATACAAGGTATTTTGATTGCATGTTTTGAGAGAAGTGATTATAGATTATAGATTTGGTCTATAATAATTTATCTTTAGAATATTACGTATTTTAGTAAAAATAGTCTAAGGAACGCGATGGTTGTCATTTATTTATGAATTCATTCAGTAATGTCATCACAATTTTTTTCATGAACTATCTTCTTTACTTAGGGAATTTTACATAAGATAGTCACTCTCGACGGGTCGTGAAGTGTGGGTTCGTCTTTCACCTATTTGGTAAATATGTGTACCAAGGAGTGCAAGATCGCGGCCATACCAAGTAATAGATAAATAATACCTTCCACAATCGGCATGAGATAAAAAATATTATATAATCAATTTCACATGACAATCATAAAAGAGAATTCGTTGCCAAATCACATTAACAACAGAAAAGATCTGTTGTACATTCAATGTCACTGAGACTCAAGATTGACATGTTATTTTGCAGATCTCACAATAGGATGCGTTTATGTACGATAAATATTAGTGCTTATTGCAGCCAGAATTTGAAACGTTTGAAAATATTATTATAAATAAGTCCTAATCACATCTTAGGCACGTGAAAATGAGTCTAGCTGTCCGTAACCAAGCAATCGGCAGACGGTCTAGTGACTCATCAAAATACTCGGATATCAATGACAGGCCAGCACACGTGAGTGCGGTGTGTTATTTTAGTACTCGCGATTGTGCAGAGGCGAATGCTACAAGGCAGGGCTGTCGTGTTCCAATCGGTCTGCAAATAATTACAATACGCAAAACTTCCGACTTATCATTCAGACAAAAAAAAAATGGCAACCATTAAACATATAGGACCAAAGGAAACAATGGGTCTTTAGTAAAGAAAAATATTATAATGGGATTTGGTACATTCAAGTACTAAACTGTGAATTCGTTAAAGAAAATGACAGACTCTCCAAAATCAAGACTTGAATTTAAAATACCATAACCCTCCATTTTAATCAAATAACAACACGAAAGGTTCAAGGATATACTTCATACGTCTCTCATTATTGCTAACTACCGTAAAATGTTTGATGTAATCTCCGGGTTTTATCATAATATTTATCAAGTGTTACCGAAATATTCAAAGTAATAAATTACTCAGAAACGAATGCTTTGTTTACGTGCTATTTTTGTACGCGCTGCAAGCTTGTGGGCCGGTAATGCAGACTAGGACTTGTGACGTCGTTTACCAAAGCAAATATACGGCGCGTTTCAATATCGAATCTTAAAAGTTATGTTTGGAGATCGAACCAAAAATATATCAGTATTTCTGACTGATCTGACACTTTACAAGAAAAAAAGGATTTCAATAGGAAAAAACAGATTGAGATCGCATATTAAAACCGACCGATAGACAAACAGGAATATCTTTTGTGTTATATTTGTCTATCAAGCTTATGACTAAATAATACTAACCATTGTGATAATTTGTAAAAATAAAAAATGTTAGTACTTTACCAGTGAAATAAAGTCTATGTACATACAACATTGGATGCGAATTCATCAAGAAGATAATGGATTTCATTATCACGGACGTAGACAATTTGTTACGAATGTAAACAGTTGTTGGCACGCGACATTTTATCAGTCGATTTGTTCCTACTGCTAAATTAGTAACGTGCGCCCGCATACCACTATGGCAGAACGAGTACCAACACTGTCGTGCCATATCTCGTACTTGGAGTGAATTTTGTAACATTGTGACCTACTTGTACATTATTCTAATCAAACAGCTGAAGCTTTATTAAGTAAACAGATCACTTTGTCCGTATACTTGCAGTATTGAATTTAATGTCCGTGCTTTGTAATTTTAAAGATTTTTTTTTAAAGAAGCATGCAATTCTTCAAGGCCTTTCAAGTATTACGTAACCAGTAACAGCGGGCGCTGAAGTCTATGCTTTTTTACTTATTTTTGATGACATGGGGTGGGGGTTTGAATGATGATTACTTAATCAATGGTTACTTATAAATTATTTCATATAAATATTACAATGCTTAGGTTATCATTAGGGGGGTAAGAAAAAGGAGAATTGATATTCAATAAAATATCAATACATACTACGGATATATCGAATCAGCCCGATATTGTCGAATCATTTAATATCGATATATTTCATCCATTATACATATATCGAACAAAATTGAAAGTACACTATTTCTACTCTATTTTGATGTTACATGATATTGCCAAATACCAGTAGGTGTATTCCGGCATCATCACTTCAGAACCAGTACCTCTAGGCTTAGTGTGTTTACCATCCTGGACCACATCGCCCCTTAACATCAGTTGAGATTGTTGTCAAAGGACTATTCCGTGTAAAAAAAAAAAACAAATACCACTTCTAATAATGTTATATTTCATTAACAGATAAATACAAAATTTTGTGTGAGGGTTGGGGGAGTTCTGGTGAACTTGAGTTGAGGATACGATATACCGAACATATCGATTTATTTCTTTGATATATCTCATAGTATCGATGCAAAGTTACGATATATCATATCGATATTTTTTCTAATTGCACATCCCTAGTAAGAAATTAGCTTACCTTAGCTGAAAGTAAAAAATGTGAATAATTTTGCTTACGCAATACTTATAGGCCCCTCACAATGATATTCAACATCTTTATACTGCAGTTCGTTATTGTATATTGGTAAGCAATGACTGCTATATAATCATATCAAGGATCTGAGAGAACGTCAAGTCTCTTGAGGCACTCTAAAAGACTACGTGCAGGACGATCTCTACGTAAGGTACAATGTTTGGAGTACATCCGAGTACACTAAGTCCTGAGGGTCCACAGACTGACTGACTCCAGCGTCAGAATATACAGAGTAGTGCTTGCACCCGAGCGTTTGTCGGACTAGAGGGATACTGTTGGCAATTGCAGAGTAGACTAAGATAGTACACAGTCTCAGGACATCATAGAAACCGAATCAAATTCAAATTGTGTATCAAAGTTTTGGAGGTCCCAGAAATTTGACATATTTATATATGAACCAGTAGTAAACCAGTATACTAAAAACACACTGAACGCGTCCAAACTAACGATATTATACCGGACAAATTTAGACAAAATAAGCACGCGGTATTTCCTCTAGTTCTGTTGTTTTTGCTTAACTATAAATTGGAATATGTAAACAATAATCAATTTCGTAGGAAAACCCTTTCCGAGTGTAGAGAAGTATTGTCTAAATACGCTAATATTTAGGCCAAAAAAAAAATATCTTGCTCTTGTTATCGAGCACAAAATAATACTGAACTTTATTGTAAGTCAACGTTACTTATATCCACAAGCGCGTAACAGAACCATATCGGATGTGGACTACTGAGAAAAAACAATCTTCAATGGAACACGCTCCAATATGTACTACAGTATGGAACTAGAATGCTTTAATTATAGTAAACATTGCTGACGTAATAAATAAATAAATCATTCAGAACCACCATACCCTAAGTCATCAAAAATATGTGCTAATGAATTTCTTCAACAGCCTCGGAGGAGTATAACCACTCTAAACTGACAGACGACAAACTGTACCGCTATAGAAACTGGTAACAATATCAAACACACGGTGTTATTACAAAAAGTTAAACTCCCGTTGAACACATGCTCAAAAAAAGGTCAATTATACAAAAGAGTGGTTAAGGGTTGATTAGTTTATTCATACAATTTTAAATTTTAGACACTAGTAAAATGCGTATTTAACGCTAGTTTATTATTGTTTTTATAATAAGACCGATAATAATTAAAGTCCGTACATTTTTTTTACCCGATATAGGCTCGGTGCTTTGACCACAGTCTTACCTTATATTATGTGAGGATGAGGTCTAGGATGGTCAACACACTAAGCCTAGAGGTACTGGAACGCACCTATTGGTACTTAGCGACAGGTTTTCAAACTTGAGGGTAGTCATTATTAGAAAATGCCCTACTACCTATGCTATGGTTTCCGCACGATGTTTTCCTGAAGGAAACTGAACCGGTGAACCAAAAGCATAAGCTGAATTTAGAGTTGGATAGGTGGATTTAAACCAGCGTCCATTGACGCGATATCCGACCGCACTATCAACTAAGCCATCGTTGCTTACAACATCTCGGAATGAAATCACACACACACACAAAAATGTATGAAACAATTTCGTTTTCTCACACAGTTGAATAGTTTTTAACAAATACATATTGAAGATGTACAAAGAGATCAAGGTCACTGTTTCGTTTTAAACGTTTCTTAGCTCGTAAGTGTAATTAAAATGATTCGCTTTGTAATATTAACCAGCTGGTGATTATGCGAAGGAAATACTGTATTAAAAATAACCACATCACTCAGTTTACAATCACGTTATTTTTATACTAGATCTACACTAATTAATACAATTGAAATGTCTGTTTGTAATTTCAAAATAACGTTTTTTTTAATAAATACATGTCAGTGTGTATACGGGCTACTAAACTAAAAACACAATTTTTTAAAATTTTCTCTGTCTGCCTCTTTGTTCCGGGTTATCTCCGGAACGGCTAGACCGACTTTTTTTTGTAAGATAGCTGAAGTTACTCCGCGTAACTTAGGCTACTTTAATAATAAAGATAAAAAAACTATAACCCATGAAATATTTTATTATCTTTATATTAGTACAAAAAATAATTTTAAGAAAATAATTAGGGGTCCGTATAAAAAATGTGGGCGCAGCCGCGGGCACACAGATAATACTTTAAATAAACTTAGCACAAAAACGATTCCAAAAGGAAAAAGTCCATATCCCTAATAATTCATAATTAAGGAGAGCTAATAACCGCCTTTTCAGAACCTTCAGACGTCTTATGAACCCTGTATATATTTAAACACGCAAATATTATAATTAGAATGTACGATAACAATAAACGGTATTTCCAAGTATATCTATTGGTTAATTTTGTTACACGGAAATCCTCATTATCACAAACGTGACATGCATCTCGCCTAATTTTTCCTTATCAGTCTTTTACACTGGAGCGTCATATGTATTCTTTGTAAATAAAACCATTTCAATATACAACCAAATACGGCACTTATTATTTAATTTTAAAAATGAATATAGGAAATAGACAGTTAGTTATTCACAGAATCAATCGATTTATTTATTAATAAATATAGGTCATGATTAAACCGAGTATATGTTTCACCTTGAGTCCTGTTAAGAAAATTTTCTTAACAAACAACAAGAAACCTCGAAACGAAATGATCAAGCAGCCTGAAAATCTCGAAAACCTGTCACCAAATACTTACTAATAGGTACGTTCCGGCAGTATCACTTGAGAACCAATATCTCTGACCACACTTATTATCAAATGAGATTGTACTTAAACCACTGAGCCTATAACGTGTAAAAGAAATGAGTTTATAATAGAAAAGATGGCTATTTTATACAACAAATATATACATACGTAATTATTAAATGCAAATGTTATCGGTTAAAAAAAATAAGTTTCGTATTTTATGCGTATTATAAAGATTTATGGAAAATTCCTGCTGATTTTTATTATTCAGTTTACTAAACCTGAACAATACGTAAGGATATACTTTCACATTCAAGGTTAAAATTTTGAAAGAAGAAAAATAGGAGTTCTGGCAGAGCAAGACAATAATTCTGAAAGTGAAAACAAGATGTTCTTGGAACAAAAAGAAGTTTTTAGTACAACTGATATAGCGCTTAAATTAAAAATTCTGTCAAATTAAAATCCGAATAACATATCAATAATTTTAGTATTCGTTTATAACAAATTTTATAACCATACAAGAGAGCAATTTTGTATTACAATAATTTAACTTACTTCAATACAATGGAATATGAGATACAATTGTACAGCATTGAAAAGAAGGTTAGAACTATGCGACGACTACACGCATCGATAAGGCTAACAACGAATGGTTGTATTCATTATTATCTGGTTATACAGATTATAAATATATGAAAGATGAGAATATACTATACGTAATTATTGCACTCATTTATCGATTCCGAGAACATAGTCGTATAATGCTCAATTGTTTACCGTTAGATCGTATTTCTGCGGGACACCATCTCGTTCGTTCTTTGTAGCACACAGCGTATAGACTACAGAAGGTACAGATTATATTATACATAAGTGAATCATTTCGTCGGCATCACTTGACTTCAATCTCACCCGATGTCACATAATGACGATGTAATCTAAAATTGAAAACATACTAAACTTTTGTTTTGTTGCACTAAAGTTTTGACTCTTATGAGTCTCAAGTGCTACTGGAATACACCCTACTTGGTGCGACAGTAACATGGGATCTTTGAAAATCTTTCGTTAGTTGGTAATTGATACATAAAACTGTTTATTTTAGCAAATCTAATCAGGTCATAATCAGATCTTCCTAAAGATCTCTACAACGATCGGTCTTGCGCTACCCGCATCCAGCGTATTCTCGCGACCTTTATCAGGTAGTCGGTCCACCTTATGGGATGCCTAACCCACACTACGTCTCCCCGTGCGTGGTAGTCATTCGAAAACCCGTTGGCCCCATCGGGCATCGGTTCTGCGAGTAATGTTCAGCCTACTGCCACTTAAGTTTAACAATCCTTCGGGTAATGTCAGTTACTTTAGTTCTGCGAATCTGCATTCCTGATTCGATCACGCAGTAAAGCTCCAAGCATAACCCTCTCCATCGCCCTTTGAGCCGCTTAAATCATTAATCTCTTTAGAAAATGATTTAAAAAAAAACTGCATAGTACTCTTCAATAATACCGCATAATAAAAATACTAGCAATTCCAGTGAAATATTGTCCAGACCGTATACTATATTCGTGCACGCAAGTCATTTCAAACCTGAATGAGTCAATTAACGCCGAGAATGAAGCGTACTACTACTGCTGCAAACATCAAACCATTTAACTCCCCCTTTATTGAGATCAATTGGGTGTTTGTGACGCAAAACTATTTGTGAATCCAACATTACATTGTAAAGAAAATCGATCCTGTTTTCCGAGTACAATTCTTATGATGGGAAGTGACTAAATATTTAATAATTTGAGGCCGAAAGTAGAATTTACAAGCTGTGACTAGCTACTTTGCTCCCATATGATTAGCTTCTATTCTAAACGTCTTTGTCTTCAATGGTTTTAACTAAAGAATTATAAGACAATATGGTATAATGGTCACTTTTTTTAATCGAGTAAATGTTAAGAGGACATGCGGTGGAAAAAGTAGGTATTCTAGAAATCTATTGCCAACGCGTTACGCCCCAAAGAAAGAATAGGGACACCTGCAACTCGAGCTGATTTTACCATATACAAAATAGACGAAAACGTCATTTCGTAGTACCCTGTTTCCTCCTTCAAAACTGAACCGATTTCTCATTTTCTCTCAGTTTTAGAATAAAAAAAGACTTTGGGTATACCTACACGTTATGCTTTTTTTAATTTGATCCATCAAATTTATTTGACGAACGTCTGAAAAAAAACGGTAAATATCGGGCATTTTTTTCATTTTTCAAAGGCTCCTATAGAGTAACTTAAAGTTACTAGAAAAACTTATTTATGGAAAAAAAAACAACGTACCGGGATGGCGGTGGTGGATATATATTATTTGCTATAAAAATATTTACCATAATGCTATTTATTATCCAGGGAGGAAACATGGGACAACATTTGTATGGAATAAATGCCGCGCTAGGATATCCTCGTAACTACTCTTATACTCATTATATTTACCTAATATAACAAGATGTATATTAAAACATGTTCATAAATTACAACTCTAAAACAACGAAAACGTATGAATTAGTAGATAATCAGTACTTATTTATTATGGCGCGTTTCGTTCGTTCCATAAAGCGGTTATCAACAACTGCCGCGTTGGGTCAATGCATTTGCCAGAGAATAATATCATATATGTACATACATATAACACACTAAACATATGAAGGATCCCATTTTATTTAAGTTCTCAGAAGTGATCTATTGAACAGATGTCCAAAAGTATCCATTTCAAGGAAACTTAAACAGCGTGATCGAATAAAAACATTAGTTTAACAACTTGCGAGCAACTTGAAGATTAGATAAAACATGTTTATTACAGAATAATATAAAAGATCTAATTTAATAAATGAGAGGTATTATTCTATTATTTGCATATAATAAATGAAAATCACCTTAATATGTCGACTACCCATAACAATGAGCCAATAGAAGAACAATGGAAAGCTGGCATAAACGCCAGGTTAGTGCTCAAGGGGTTAACAATAAAACTTAGTAAAGACAAATTTCCAAGAAAAAAAAATCGACTAAAGTGAAGATTCCACAACTGTATAATGTATTTATTTATGCAAATTTAATGTCTGTGGTTGCAGTCAGACACATATATCTTGGTTTTCAAATATATTACAATAAAAATAATCAAACTAGGAATAAAAATGGATTTTTTATTATTGTATATAAGTACTATATTTAGCAATTGACCTCAATCTCATTTATTATTTGATGATGTGGCCATAGATGGTAAGCACACAAAAAGAGTTACCAACTCTCAATTGATTTTGTCAGAACTCATGAAATTGTGAATAAAATCCGATTCAATGAACAGTTTTCCTGGCAGGTGTTCGAATTTGTGAGAAATATCTTTACTTAATATCAAAAAAATGTTGGATAAAATTAGGGTTCCCTATAAAATCTATATGAAACACGGGTACAGCCATAGAGACACAGCTAGTGTAATGTAATTCTAAAAACAAAACATAGGGGCTTGGTTGTGATAGATATTTAGTATATGTTATGAACATATTTAATTATTTACTATAATGCCAAAATCTCTAGAGAAAACAACAGGGGAATATGTTCATTCCGGGGGAATATGTTCATTCCGTATCCTATATACATTCATATCTATTCAGCAAAAAAAAAAATTTTTTTTCATTTCAAAAATACAAACAGATACTTCAATTTTATTTATAAGTATAGATTGTATATTGCTGTAGTAGCTATTGAACATGACGATCACAAATGCGAATCGAATCAGAATTCCACTGTACTGTTTGTTATCACATGCATTATACAAGTAACTTATAACCAAAGAAACTTAAAAATTAATTTTAATAATACTTGAGAATCCTTCTACAACATAAAAGTGAGAAATTGCTATAACTCAAATGAAATTTAAATGAATATGTTCAAAACTACTTAAATCATTATAATTATCGAAATGGATGTTAAATAAAAAAACTTCTACAACATTTTAATAAACACATTGTAAATTAAAAAATGTAGGACACAATCATTTCTTTATTAGAGTTCTAATAACATCTCTCACATTACTTACAAACTTAGTTGATTTATTTTGACTGTGAGCCAAACAACTCATCAAATATTAGTACCATTATTTCAAGGTCAAATAAGACAATAGGAAAATAATGGAAAGCTGGCTTAAAGGTGTAAAGGCTCAAGGGGTTAAATAAGTGGTGTAACTTAAATGTTGTTGAAAATATATATGGATTGTTTTTAATGTTATAAATAGAGGCAGTTCAAATATAAATGCATATTGCCAAAGTAAATAAATTAGAATAATAATAATATTTATTAAAATAAATCTTTGTGTATCCTGAAAACTTTATATGAAAAAATTTAAAAGTTTATTCCATTCTTTCAGTTACTATTCTTGGTATCATATGGTTCTACATTACTGTATAGATCAGATTTTAGACAAATAATATCTAGTTATTCATAACGAATTTAGGATTTAGAATAATTTTTTGTTTAGAAAAATTCCAACTGGAATACCTTAAAATTGTGGATGTGGTTAAGTAGTGAAAGTGCAAAAAATTTTCAATGATACAAAGTTTGATTAATTCCAGGACTCATTAAAAATACTCTAGTAAACGTAATAAACTGAACTGCCATGAAAAACAGTAATAAACCATAGTAAACTTGAACAGTAAATAAATCTTTTTTAATAATGTTAAAAAATTAACAAACAGATACATAAGTATCATACCTTAAATAAGAACATGTGAGTTACTAAATTTTGAGAATTGTGTTTCTCAAATATTGTATGTAAGAAAACACAATTTATCTTGATATCAGTATTAGCAGTGTATTATCTATGTTTAACTTTTAAACTACAAACCTGGTGTTTACGCCACCTTCCCGTTTTTTTCTATTGTCAAGTTTTCTTTAGCATTTGAGCAATTAAACATACACGATAACTCTTACAATGAAAAAGAACAAATGATAATATTTTTAAAAAAAATGCAGATATTTCTTCCCAGAAACACTTTTCATTTAGTTGTATGATCAACTTTTATAATGATCTTAGTTAGTACATCTGGTGATTAAGTTAATCATGTTGTAAACAAAGAAAAACAATGAAAATTACAATACATTGGTTATCAGTTTGGTATTAGGTATGTTAGATAAAATTTTAAAATAAAAAAAAAAAAAAATTACTAACATAAGTATTAAAAAAAATAAGAATAATTGTGAAAATCAGAAACCACAGAATTTAGAAATTCATTAAGTACTTAATAGGCAAAATAATGTATTTTTTAGAAAGATTATAATCACATAATTTAGATTTAAATTGTCCGGGTTTAGGTCATTATATAATAACTGGCATAACTGGAAAAGTCTCATTTAATTTTATAGCAGTTGGTGATAAGTCATGGTCAACAAGTAGCATGTAATGAATTATGTATATGTACCCTTTGAAGGGAAACATCTGGTTGATAAAATTACATTTAAGCACACTATATGTGTTGTATAGTGGGTAGGTTTAAAATAAAAGATAGCTTAGGTAACAACTTAAATTCATAAAAATATTTGAATAAAATAAGTTTCTTTATCTAATAAGTCATTTGAAAGTGTTCTTTTGATTAATTGAAGAATTGATTAATTTGTTTACAAAGTAAGTATATAAAAAAATTGTATATCTACTAATTCATTTATCACATTCAAAAGGAAAAATATTGTCTCTCAATTATTTTATGCACATGAAAAATTAATTTGTTTCACAAATTTATCAAAATCCAATTTAGTTATACGGCAAAAGGGTCCAGATCCTGAATTTCAATTTCATTTGTAAAATACATATATACCAATTGCATCTCTTAACATCAGGTGAGATTGTGGTCAAAGCACTGAACCTGTAACATGTAAAATAAAAATCTTTGTTATGGTAATATTAAATTATTGAGAGACGGTAACAGGTATCTTAAAAAATTACAATAAATGTTCAAATTCAGGGTCACAAGGAACTTACTCTGTTCATTTGATGCGGTAACTGCCAAATCGCTTGCAAAAGGTCCGTTTCTCGTCGGACCCCATTTCTCTCGCCTTCCCCCATCTCTGGGTTCTGTCCTTTCAACATCATTCGCTTGACACAGATGAAAAATGAATACGCACCAATATAAAATTATACCGAAACGCATTTTGAATTCAATGACACTAATACACTATAACCGCGTTTAAACAATACAAAACAACCACCGAAAAGTCACACACTATACACATCCTAGATTATAGACTGACCAATTGATCTTTAGTTCACGTAGCCCACATCAGAAGCACAATACAAAAACATTTAAACTACGATTTTTTATCACAGCTCACTACAGCGAGGTCTCGACGAGGTCGTAATATTTGACGTATGATTTTTAAATACTGGCAATTCTCTATAGCGTTACGGTTACGTGTCTATGATAATGGTGATGTCTAGTTATTGTTAAAATTGAACAATTTAATCGACTAACCATAGACAACATAAATTTATACCAGCAAGAACGCACTTCATGTATTTACCAAAATATGTCAAATGACCTTGCCAGTTTGTAAACAATACCTTGAAGAACTATTTTTGATATATAGTAACTGATTTCCTTGTTAATCCTTTATTATTTTTGCTTTGTGGGGTGTTTAACTGGTTATTAATAAACAAAGAAGTGAAACGAAAAATGAACATCGATTTCGAAGCTATGGCTGTTTTGGAAGAGGAGTCTCAAAATGTAAGTCACATTTTCTTTGTTGTACTTGTTTATTTATATTTTCAATTCACAGTGATTGCTATCGTGATACATAATAAATTGTGTACTTTTATCTGGTACAAAAGGAACCTTATTATTCAGAAGTTTAGGAAAGTTACATGTTACATTGTCTATCATAACAAGAATTAATTAATCTATTCTCAAATTCTATTGCACAACAAAATGGGATGTTTCATCAGCTTTATAAATAAACAAATTGATATGTTTTAGAATCTTGATATTAATTTGTTATTTTATAGTGGTTTCAATCTAATATTGAATCAAGTTTCATGAAGTATTTACCTGTTTTTAATAAACAGCTGTGTTTGTTAAGCAAGAGATTTACATTGTTTTGTTATCAAATATCAAACACCTATGTCTGATACACTGATATTTTAAAATTCTATTTTTTCTCGGAGTTTTAGATTTATTTCTTTTGAAAATACAGTTTTCACTTTCTGTTTTTATCAGATTTTAAAAATAATTCATCCAATTTTATATTAACACAATATTTACAACACAATAGTTTTTCAAATTTTATAATAATCATTTATGTTTTTATTAAAAAAAAAAACTAGTAATTGTGATGTGAAATCACAAAATTATTCGCTACAGGTAATCTTTCAGGGTCAATTCACTTAATTTATGTCTTGGAATTTTGATTCTTATGCATAGGTTATCTAAATGTTATGAGGCCACTTGACAAATCCTGGGTGAACTTTTTATTTACAATAAATTCATCATTACTAGTGTCATCTAGTTGATAGTAATGTAAACTAGTATTAGTCATATTTGTTTTTAAATCATACATAGTTTATTTAATATAGTATTTATTGGAAAGGATAGATGTCACTAGTTGCAGTAGTCATAAAAATAGATGTTGATTAAATTTTGTAATAATATAGTTTGAATAGCAATTTGCTGAATCAGCAATTAATAGACTAAAATTTTTATTTTTATTTAAGTAATAAATAATATTTCTTTGATACTCTGATCAAATTGTTTATTTTAGATTGTTTAATTCTGTTAAATGGATTTTACACAATTTCACATACTACTAAGATTCTTAGTACAAATTATGAAATTTAGTGTAGTACTTATACTAGCCAGGAAAGCTCTAAAAATCACTAAGGATAGAGATAGGGAGATTTGTTTTTATTTTATAGTAATCCTTGCTTGTAATCAATTAAATTGTAGTATTTAACTATATAAAATATTATCTAATGTTGGTGGCATTTTACATATTATTGTTTGGATGTTCATCCTCGAGTGAAGTGTATAAAAATAGTGAATTCTGAAATTGTTGTGAAATCAATTAGAAAAATTGAATAAAATGTCCACCCCTTTTTTTTGGAACACTGAAAGGAAAAAAAAAATAATACAAAATTAAGCCTAAATAACTTATGTTCATGGCCGTAATAAGATCATTTTGAGACCTTGAAATAGGTATCCGAGCATGTCATAACTAAGCAATAATACTTTAGGTTTAATTAAAGAATAATACTATATACATTATAAAGAAATATTAAAAGCATAAGCAGATGTACCATAAAAAGTAAGCTAAATCTTAGGGCCCAAAGGTAATGTGGGACTACGTTCTCATCGGGGACTCCGGTCTCATGGGAGACTCCGGTCTCATGGGGGACTCCGGTCTCATGGGGGACTCCGGTCTCACTAATGCAATAGGTAAGGGTAGTGCGAAAATGCATTTCCCCCCGTCAAAAAAAAAAGTACCCAAAGGTAAAAAGGCCCCACAATGAACTAATAGTAATATTTACTATTTTTCCATCAGATTGTAACTTAGTATTTTACTAATTATTCCTATAAAATATTTTCCAATAGACGCTGCTATAAAGCAATTCTGAATCTCTAAAGTGTAAAAGAACAAATTCCTTTAAATTTGTTTTTATTTATCAGAATCATGATTACCTGTAGTTAATAAAGATTTTATCTAAGTTATGTTTTTTGTGTTGTAACAGAATTTCACTTTTATTTAACATCCTTTTTATTTGTTACCAGCTGTGTACCCGCGGCTGTGCTCCTGTTTCATATATTCTTCACTGCATTTTTTTTATATGGTTACCTAATTATTTTCCTAATAATAGTACAAATATAAAGTAAAAATATTTCTCATAAATTCAAGCACTTGCCCGTATAACTGTGCAATAAATCGAATTTTATTCAAATGTTTATAACTTTTAATTTATTTACGCGGAACCCTTATTATTTTCGAAAATGAAAAGTATCCTAAGTTACGCGGAGTAACTTCAGCTATCTACTAAAAAAAGTTCCGCTAAAATCGGTCCAGCCGTTCCGGAGATTACACGGAACAAACAGACAGACACACAGAACAACAGACAAATATTTTAAAAATTGTATTTTTGGTATAAATATATACATTCATATCTATTTAGTAACAGAAAATTATTTTGATATTGTAATGTCAGACTCTTCAATTTTATTTATTAGGATAAATTTATAGTCATGGCCAAATCTTTAGGTTAGGTTAGAAATTTAAAATATTTAGACAGATTCTCAAGAGTTGGGCAGGTCGGGCCCCAGTAATTCTGTAGACATATGATCTCAAAACCACTTGTAAAAGCAGAGTCAGAGGCTATAAAAAAACTTAAAATTATGAACAAAACCGACAGCAAAAGAATAAACTATAAAAAGGTACTAAATACTAAATAAATAATTACTTTATTAATATGCTTCTGTTTACTTCGATATATATTTTGTTTTAATATCATTAATAATTTTGAAATAGAGTTTTTTTTTGTAGATAGCTGAAGTTACTCCTCGTAATAAAATCCCATTTAAAGGACAGTTTTATAGGCAAGTGTTTGAATGTATGAGAAATATTTTTACTTTATCTTAGAATTAGGGTCAAGTTTAAAAAAACGCATTGAAGAGTATACGAAACCTGGGCGCAGCCGCGGTCACACAGATAGTTTGTTTATAAATTAGATATTTCTATATATTTAAATATTAGATAAATCCTGTTTTTTCATCACTAGGATTGCATTGAAATTAATGATAATTTTAGTTCCTGAATGCGTTTTAAGCAGGTACTCGATATTTCTTACATTAGGAATCTAAGTTCCACTTTGCACCGTACGGAAATATTTATTTCTATTTCATATTCTTTACACTTTAATGTGTAGACTAGACTTCATAGATTCAGTTTTTAGATAAGATAATAATAGATATATAATCACTTGACGCCGTAAGGATGTACTTAACGTATTGCGTTTATTCGATTTATTCAATACTAGCTGTGTGAAAGCGGCTGCGCCCGCGTTTTATATATTGTTCACTTCGTAATATAGTTTTTAATTTTTTTAAATACGGAACCCTAATTATTTACATTTTTTTGCTACTAATATTAAGGAAATATATTTCTCACAAATTTAAATACCTGTCAGTAAAACTGACATTTCATGAGTTTTAATTTTTTTACACGGAATCCTTAATTATTTTCGAAAAATTAAAGGATCTGCCAAAACAAAGTCCCGTCAAAATCGGTCCAGCCGTTTCGGAACGAACATACCTACATATAAATTTAAAAAATTGTGTTTTTGGTATTTTACATTCTTATGTATTTAGTAAAAAAAAATATATTTTATTTTAAACTTATAAGAAAACTTACAGCTAATATAAAGCATAAAATTGGATTATTTGGATATTACGAACAGACATATTTATTAGTAATGATCAAATGAAGTATTCATCACACTTTTGGCGGATTCCGATAAAAATATGGTTGCAAAACTTTATTTTTCGCGCACTGTGCCAGTTCTTTGTTGGTTTAACTGTGCGCACATAGGTGAAAGAACGGAAACGCGATATCGCCAAACAGTAAAATTTTAAAAGTTAATATATTTATTCTTGGCACAAATTGATATTAAGTTTGTGACAAATCCAATAAATTTATATTTATAATGTAACAATTATTATTAATAGTTTCAAAAAATCTATGTTTAAAGTTAAAAAAAAAAAGACAAAAACAAAACGACAGTCGTAACTAGTATACTCACGAGAGTGTTATAAATAATCTTACGTAGTTTAAAGCGACGCAATAGGAAATACTTTACGAGCAAGAAGTGCGTTGAAAATAAAGTTACATGATTGTTTGGTATTATTTCGTGCTTTAATTAATGACCTCGTAATTAAATTCGTGAAGTTTTCTTTTCCTAACATTATAAATACTGTTAACCGGAGTGGTAACTAGCGCAACAACTCTAAAGTGGTACGGACCTAGGTTTGCACCTGAGATCTAAATTCAAAATCGTGAAATTACTTCAACGTTTTCATACCTTGACCTAGGCTAGTAAATACGCAGTTTAGCCACAAGGGTGAAGCGCAATACGATACTACGCAGTAAGACTGCAAACGAAACCGTTTTACGATCTATCTGTTGTTATGTCGCAATAATAATTTGAATATAGTTAAAATGCAAACTGTTCTGTTGAATGAGTTTATATTATTTTGTTGTCTTTACAAAAGTTGTTGCATTCCATCCCACACGTCTGTACACTATACGCAGGTACATAAGTTCTGTAAAGGATCGTAGTTTCCCTTAACCACCGTTTGTTTAGTGTGGGGCATATTCCTCAGACTATACGTCTGGGTAGCAACCCTGAGTCGAGGACCGTATCACTTTGGCGCGGCTTTGCACTAACTATAACTATTCCGGCTAGGAATTCTAAGCGCTCGCTCTAAGAGCTCGGTGAAACATTCAAGGCCCTTCTGGTCAATAGTATTTAGTCAGTCCGGAAAAGAACAATTGATGAGCCTTTTACAATCCGACCACACTGCCTTATAAGTCGTTCAATACATAGAAGTTATCTTACTTCTTATCTTTGTACGCGGAAATTATCATGATAGTTGGAATCTTCCGTTCGTAATTTTGAGGAGACGAGTTTATTTATTTATTTTTCTAGAGGGGTAAGAAGTTTCAATTAGTTATTAATGCTTTCTTGTTCATTTTGAACGGTTTATGTATTCCTTGCAGAAGTGTCATTGATGTCAATAAAATCAGGTTATGTATAGAGAGGTAGAACAACAAAAATTCTTTGTTGAGAAAATGATTGTGTAGTGCCTTGTGTAAACGATCCTCAAATTCTGTCACCTTTATTGCATAGTATAATTAATCGTCAATATAAACACTGACTTTGCCAACTTTAAAATTGTGCCATTGTATGTAGTCATTTTTATGGGGGGTGGGGTGTTCAAGATTTTAGGTATATACCATTCATCTATGTTACAAATTATTTTGAATTTTTTTTATGTTACCTATAATATTTTTCAATATTAGTTCACGAAATAATAAATTTCTTTTTTATCTTGCCCGGTCATCGGTTTTAGTAGATAACACGTTGATACTTTTTTTTGATATGACCTATTCTGTCCAAGTATTAATTGAACAGAGCCCCTATGTATTATAATATTATAACTGATAGTTGAATGTCATATATTAAATTAATTTTTTTTTCATGTTATACATAGATTTTCTAATAAAAAAAAAGTATATTCTCCAGTAGTTCGTAATGTCATATTTGTTGAATCAGTAACAGCCTATAATAACTACATGTACCTACTGTGTCATAATACTCTACCTTTTTTTAATCTATCCCTACTTTTTGAATTGGTTAACCATTGTAAAAGTACAAATAACGTAAGAATGTCTAAACATTGATTTATATTTAATTACTCGCAGTTTAATATAATCGCCTTTAATATTATCTACATCTTATCATCTCACTAATTTCTGGTAATTTTATTCGTATCAATCATATGTCATGAACATTTTTACTGAAATATACTACCTACAAACGAAATCAGACTTTTTGATAAACGCCCATAAGAACAACAACGTTAACGCCCTGCCTACACACAAACAAGTACGTTTTATATTGCATTCCCTGTTACCGAGTGCAGCCAAACGATAAGGTCACATTGCCGAAGGTGGGGGGTACTACAATAAGCGCGATTGCGACACATCTATTGCTGAGTCGAATGCACAACGTAGGTACCTAGTCTACAAAGAGGAGTATTCAGTACGACTCTGTTTCAAAAAAGGTTGTTCGAAAAAAAGTGTAGACGCGGTCATTCCCATTGCGCAGGCGAGACGCGCGCAGTGTGCGTTGAATCAAGCGTCAGTGCGGACACGATACTCGCTAAAATACATCGTAAAAGCGTAAGTAACTTTTTATTCCGGTTAAATAATTATGTAAGAAAAGTCGACCCTTATTAAATTTAAATTAAATACATAGTATTATGATTTGAATTACTAGCGATGAATTTAAAGGCGAGAGATAATTTTAGGTTAGTTGTCAGTTAAATACGTTGGTTGCGTTGCGGCGCAAATGTACACCAAGCATTTGCGACGCAGTTGGTGGTATCGCCCGCCGCCGGTCTTTTGTTGCTAACCGAGAATCAGGATTTACTGCGTATATTATTTGTTATGATTATAAAGTGCTTCGTTACAATGTGTTTGTGTTCGCATAGTTTCGCGTTTGTAAGTGTTTTAGTAATCGTTATAACTGCATCTACGATTCCAATGGGCTAGGTCATGGTGTGTATGTTAGAGAAATTTTAATTAGAAATTATTGGGTAAACTTATGCGCAATTAAACCCCGTCTATTACATATATACTTATAAGACATGTAATTATGCGTATATAATTTTATAATATATTAGTGATTACTTATTTCGTTTCGTCTGGTGCAAGGTCAGTAATATTGCTAAGTACAAAGTTACCAGTCAGTGTTACTCAGTTTGGCCTCGTTTTATTTTCATAATGCACGTTTATAATATACCTATATACTTTTTCCTTTACATAAAAAAGGATAAATTATTGTCTCCCAAAAGTAAACAGACATCCAAAATATATGAAATCAAGGGGGTTCCATCAATCTCAATTCTGTTTCACTATATGGCTATAGATTTCTACACTAAAGCTATGTCAAAAAGGGCCTTACTATTCGCACCCAACCGAAATAATTATTTCATAATTATAGTTTAGGTCATTTGTAGAAGTAAAACAAGCTTAGTTTAATTTCCCAGTATCACATGATCTTTCTAAAGTTTTAGAATCGGTAACATGTAATAAGGTTTTATAGGCAATATAATTAAAAGTTGAATGTCTTCGTGTGAGTCTTTATTAATTTTAATTTCTAAAAAAGAGAAATTTGATTTGGATAATTAAGGTAATAGTTAAGAAGTATGTGGTGAAAATTATTTTTCATGTGAATATTAAAGTGATAACGATAGTTTTCTCGAAAATAAATAAAGTTAATAAAAAGTTACAATTATTACAGAGGATGCAGTGAAACAATTACTTTTAAAGTAGCGTACACATTGTTCGACGGAAATTATTTCATAGTTACACGAACTTATATCAATATTAATGACCTCCGGATTGACGTACATTTCTATTTCGAGGAAGAAAATTACGTTGGCCCAATATTTTAAATGTTATGTGTAATAATATTTAAAAAATGGTTACTGATTTAAATGCTGTTTATGTAATACATATACATAAGAGATAGCTTTAACGGTCGGTTTCAGTATGCAATCTCAAACAAAATTGTGAAATCGTTGTAAGTAGTGATCAGTCAGAAAAACCGATATATCTTTAGTTTGATCTCAATCCTAACTTTTAAGATCGATATCAATACCCGCCTTAAAAATGTATATCAATCAATAAATTTTAAATTAATCGTAAATCCATCCATTCGACCGAAAGAGGTCCCTACTGCTGGACATAAGTCTTCCCCAAAGATCTCCACGACGACCGGTCTTGCGCCACCCGCATCCAGCGGATTCGCGCGACCTTCACCAGGTCGTCGGTCCAACATGCGGGGGGTGGGCTACCTACGCTACGTCTTTCGGTGGGTGATAGTCATTCGAAAACCCGTTGGCTCTATCGGGCATCAGTTCTGCGAGCTATGTGCCCAGCCCACTGCCACTTAAGTTTAGCAATTCTTCGGGGAATGTCGGTTACTTTGATTCTTCTGCAGATCTCGATCTACACTGAAACTCCAAGCATAACCCTTTCGGCATCTCCATTGCCCTTTGAGCAATTTTGAGATTTTTTATTAGGCCCATTGTGAGCGAACACATCTCAGTGCTGTGTGTCATCACCGGCAACATACATTTTCGTCTTGAGACACTGCGGTATTTCGGACGAGGAGATTCTGCGTAGCTTCCCGAACGCGGCCCAGCCGAGTTGGATTCGACGATTAACCTCTTTCTCGAAGTTGGATCTACCTAACTGGACGTTTTGTCCCAGGTATACATAACTGTGCGACGCGGTGCTTGCGAAAGCCACCCCGTGTCGCCCCCATCCCAAATGCGGCGGACGGCCCCGGGGGTTTTAGTGGGTATTTCCGGGCGATTCACGCCCGGGTGAGTCCCACACTGGCACGGAGTTCGTCCCTCCGTGCCCCTTACCTATTGCATTTGGGGACTTCGGTCTCACTAATGCAATAGGTAAGGGTAGTGCGTAAATGCAATAGGTAATTTCCCCTCGACAAAAAAAAAGAAAAAAAAGGTATACATAACTGTCAACAACTTCGAGCGTAGAGTAACCGTTTATTTTAGGAGTCGGCACAACATGGACATGACCTTCGTCTTGTCGATGTTAATTTTAAGGCCAACTCGTTCGGAGGCTCTACTGATGTCGTATTTAGGTCTTCTGCGGTCTCAGCCATGACTAGCATATCATCAGGAAAGCGGAGGTGTGTTATGTAATCGCCGTTCTTGTTATTGTCAAGTCCTTTCCAATCCAGAACCTTCAAGACATCCTCGAGCGCAGCGGTAAAAAGGCACTAAAAAGTAAATAAATAATTACTTTATTGATCAGCTTCTATTTACTTAAATATATCCTTTTTATATTAGGAATTTTGAAATCTATGTCAGCTTATAGATAACAAAGAGGTGTAAATGTAATTATATTCGATTTTGATTAATTGTTCTTCAAATCACCTGAGTCCTTTATTTAGCGTATATGTAATTGTGATAAAGTTTAGGCAGTTATTTCCATTTACTAAATAAATGAGTACACTGGTTAGCTCTAGCTGGCACCGACTCCAAAATTATTAATAAATAAAAATCAAGCATATATTTAAGTAAACAGAAGCAGATAAACGAAGTAATTATTTATTCACTTTTTGCTGCATTTTTATAGTTTTTATTCTTTTGAAGTCGGCTAATTATAACAATTACTACATATTTAATTTTGACTAGTTGTTATTTCTGGGTTCCGCCCGTGTGTCATATTTGCTATTCGCCACAATTATTCTTTGCGTAATATAATTTTTATACAATTATGGGAAAAAAAATTAACCCCGTTGTTAGTACAGGCCCTAAATTATTGTTAGTACTAATAGGAAACAATAATATTTCTCACAGATTCAAATTGTTGCCAGTAAAATTTTAACATCGAATCGAATATTCTTCAAAATTTTTGTAACTTAATCCTAATTATTTTCCAAAAATAAAAATAGCCTAATTAATATTTATAAATTCAGCTATCTGCCAGAAAAAGCCACGTAAAATTCGGTCTAGCCGTTCTGCAGATTAGCCGGAACAAGCAAACAGACAATAATTTTAAAAATATTGTTTTTGGTATAAGTGCCGTATATACATTCATATGTATTTAGTAAAAAGCTGTTATTATGATATTACAAACAGACTCTTCAATTTTATTTATTGTTATAAATCTAATTACAAAAATATCGCACCTCTATAAAAGCTTACGTTTAAAATAGCATACCATAAGATAATTTACAAAAAAGAAGCCAATAAGAAAATTGTTGAATCAAAAATTTTATACAAATATTTTTTATTATGGCCAAGGCTTTTTATTTTCATTACCCAGATTATTAACTCTTTGATCACTAACCTAGTGTTTACGCCAGCTTTCCATTGTTTTCCCATTGTATTCCTATTGTCTTATTTTTATGTGTACTCGACACATTAAAGATAATAATTTAGTATGTTTCATTAGTTTTCTTTTTTAATTGAATTTATAATAGTAATTACCTTGCACTTACAGTTAATATGGGTTTGTTCCATTAAACAAGTAACTAGACGTACATACGTTATCGGCTAATTTATTTGCTCACAGATCGATGACCCCGGTGCAACTTACACTTTACGGTCCATACTCAGTAACAGAAATAGAATACCCGATTGCACCATCTCGACCTAATCTTTGGCTGAACGTTTATAATTTGAAATGTAATGCGTAGCAAAAAATTCGTAAGTCCACACTCGATAGTGTTGGCTGAGTTTACTGCGCAGTTTCAATAATTTTTATTTTTTTGTTAATCCGCTGACGTAATTGTATTTTACGGACGTTATTGTATCCCATTCAATTTGGATGATTACCTTATCAACGATAATGTGTTTGTATAATTTAACTAGCTGTGTGCCCGCGGCCGCACCCGCGTTTTAATTTTTTTATAAGGACCCTAATTATGTGCCTAAAAAAATTTAGCACTAAGATACTAAAAACATTTCTCATATAAATTATAGCACTTGCACGTAAAACTGCATTGAATCGGATTGTATTTAAGTTTTTTTACGCGGAACCCTAATTATTTCCGAAAATTTAAAGTACTCCAAGTTACGCGGAGTGACTTCAGTTATCTACTAAAAAAAGTCCCGTCAAAATCCGTCCAACCGTTTCAGAGATTAGCTGGAACAAACAGACAGACATACAAAATTTTCGAAATTGAATTTTTGTTGTAGGTATCGTATATTTAAACAAACAATAACAAAAATATTTTGACATTAAAAAGACACGTATATATGTATTAGTATAGATTAAAGTAAGTTTCATCATTTTCGTTAAGCACTAAACTTTTATTATAACTAGCTATGTGTCTGCGGCTCTGTTCGTATATAATAAAAGACAGACCTTGCCTTTTATATAATGTAAAAATAAGGAAGTGCACATATAAATGTTATTGAACGTAATGTGTAACGTAAACTTCACTGCATAATAATATATTTAAAATTGAAACAAGAATCATGTAAATCGTTACAGGTGATAGACTTTGTCTTTTAGATTTGTTCAGCAGGGAAAGTCTGTACGTTTAAGTTTTGCTTATAGGTAAAGTCAAACGACTTTATACATACATTGGTAGTGTTAGTGCATTTTGTAATGCGCACTTGGCTACTAGTAGCTACCACCCTTAACAATACGCTAAACACTAATAATTTTATATTTCATCTTTACATGAGTTTTAATAATTTGTTTTTATTTTTTTTCTTTACAATTTATGAGACATATTCTTTAATGCAAATCTATTGATACGCATGAAAAACTCACACGCAGGTAACGACCGAACCGAGGTTCGTATCACTTTGGTAACCCTTGTGCTAGCTAGTTACCTCTTTGCGGTTGAGTGCCTTCAGCACTCGCCCACAAAGCCACGGTGAAGCTGTAAAGGCTATTGCGATCAACAGGATTAGCTAGTTAGAAAAAAAAACATGAAAAACTAATGAAAGGATAAAATTGTTGTAATTGTTATCATTATCATATCCCTTCCCTTATTCCATTTCCATATGGGGTCGCCGCACCATGTTCTCTTGCATTCCTCTCTATTTGCAGTAATCTTCGCATTCACTACCTTTCTAAACACATCCTCTTTCCCACAACTCATCATTTTTTTTTGTTTCGTCTGTTATGTAAAACGTTATACATAATTATATGATGAGTCATCATCATTCTCCTGCCTTTTCCCAACTCACTTGGGGTCGGCGCAGTATGTTTTCTTCTTCCATACGTCCCTATCAGCCGTCATCTCTTCATTCACTCCTTTTTCTTTCATATCATTTCTTACACACTCCATCCACACTTTCTTTGGCCTTCCTCTACTTTTCCATCCTTCCACATTCATATTCATTACTATTTTACCCACATGCGCTTCCTCTCTTCTCATAACATGTCCATACCACGACAAACGAGAACCTTTCAACTTTTCTACCATTGACGCAACTTTCAAACTCCCTCTAATATATAATATATAATTATATTATGAGTAATTAATGATTATTGGATGAAAACAAGACGTATGTAATGTTTGTTTTAACTGTATAGCTGTTTACAACGCGACGCGTCAAGAAATTTGTCATTAACGACAAAGTCAATTTAACCACCGCGATAAGTAAAAACTTTGTAGGTATTTTACAATGGCATATACGCAAAAACAATGTACCAATTGTTGTTTTTTTAATGAAAACGAGACATTGATTCTAGTAAACAACAATTATCCTATTATTTTAAAGTGTACGAACTTGTAAAACTTAAGCTTTCGTAATGTTTAAATAAATGTAAATAGCGTGTGTGGGTGAAGGTCTTTATTGTCATTGCTTATGTGAGTTTAGGTGTCAACGAACCGAAACTGCGTTGTGGAAATGAGCAGTTGTTGCTTTTGCGTTTTAAGTTTTGTTTTTTTTTTTTTTTTTGGTAACTTGTCTCATGCGTAAATAAGTAAGTAGGTAAATATTGCTGTAGATCACATTAGATTATGTAATGAAGTGTGAAATTCTTACGTATACTATCAGGAGATGTTGACTGTATTCTCGGTCTTCGATGTTTTTAATTCATTAATTTGGCTCTATATTAGTTCCGTGACATATTTTAATTGTTGTCCACAACTGAGTGTGTTGAAAATTATGTGCAATAATAATCCTGAGATGACCCTGAAAAGCTCGAGAAAAGCAGACATTCTGTAAAAGCGTTGTATGAATATGTTCCTCGCGTCAGAATTGGCAGGATCTTCTAGATACCTTTGCCTTTTAGAAAGGAATAAATGGAACCGAACTAATTTATCCCATAAGTTACTATTATTACTTTGAATTACAGGAGTCAATCGGTGGCAGTGTGTACGGTTCTGTTGGAGCTTCAGGCGTGGAGGGTGGGGAGAGACGTGAGGGCGGTAAGCGCGGGCGTAGGCCCGGTAGGAAGGCACAGCTTGACAAACAGGACATGAAGGCGAAACTGGGTTAGTTTTGATTTTGTTTTTTTTTTATATATTTAGTAGCGTAGAGTATATTTGCATCTTTATTTAAAAAAATTAGCTTTGATAATGGAAAATGTTCGTCATAATTAGTAGTTACTGCGACTATCCAAAATTGTAATTGATCCTAAGCATCAGATATTTTGTTAAACATCTAGGTCACGCATTAAACATAAGCAATTAATTAATAAAATAAAACTATAACTTGTACTGGTATATTAATTCCACTACTTATAAATAAGTCCTTCCATAAATCGAATTGACAATGAAATATGAATTTTATGGATCAAGTATGAAATATACTGTCAAATAAAAACCACCGATAACATTTTTATTACAAGCTTTTATTTAACTTGCCTTTTAGTATATTATAGGTCAAACTGCAATTGAATTTTGAAACGGTTATCCCCAACTGATTGATTTTTAACCATCCTCATGATATGGGTATCAAATCGTTGGTTTAACTAGGATCAAATACGCGAGAGAGTTTTCACACTCAGGTAACGGCCAAGCCGAGGATCGTACCGGTTTGTTAACCCTTGTGCTAGTTACCTTTTGCGTCTGAGTGCCTTCAGCACTCGCCCTCAAAACCTTGGTGAAGCTGTAAAGGCCCTTCCGGTCAACAGCGATAGCTAGTTTAGGAAAAAAGGATAGCAAATCGTATTAAAGTGGTGAAATAGTTTGTTGAGAAAAAAAAAAACAAAAATGGAACATAGTCACATAAATTCAATATTACATATGAAATTACGAATTAACAAATACACATTTTAAAAATAAGCTTTGTTAATTTGTTTTGTTTTTTGAATTTATAATTTTATTTAGTTAATAATATTGAACGTAGAAATATAGTAAGTTGGTTTTATATATCCAGAACGTAGTCGGCAATCGGCTCGTGAGTGCCGCGCTCGAAAAAAACTTCGCTACCAATATCTCGAAGAGTTGGTGGCCGATAGAGAGCGCTCCGTCCTTACGCTAAGGAAGGAACTAGATAAAGTATGCTTTAATATTTTTCTATGATTTATTTTTTTAATAACACACAGTCGATCCTGCGAGAGCTCAAGAGAGCAAAATATATTTTTCGCTTATGGAAGTTTCTCAGTAACCCGAATTTCTAACTTATAATATGTGTGGTTCAGGTGCGGTCTTTCTCACTCATAAAGGTTAATAAACGATACAGTCAACTTATGCGATCGCCATTTAAAATGTCGATTACCCATAAAAATGAGACAATAGGAAAACAATGGAAAGCTGGCGTAAACGCCAAGTTGGTGCTCCATGGGTTAAACATTAAACATTTTGAACATCTGTAGTCTTAAACGTTACTGTTTAATATTTTTGATTACCATTAACTGTTTTTGATTTGTTTATAACAGTGATTTTAGTATCATTTTGATAGGTGGAATGAAACAATTTTTTTTAAATTAAAAACATAACCGACTTCAAAGGAAAATACTACGAAAATGCACTAAAAAGTAAATATCTAATTACTTTATTATTCTAAGTACGACGACCTGGTGAAGGTCGCGGGAATCCGCTGGATGCGGGCGGTGTAAGACCGGTCGCCGTGAAGATCTTTGGGGGAGACCTATGTCCAGCAGTGGACGTCGTTCGGTTGAATGAATGGATGAATAACTTTTACATCTTATCCAGTGCTTTTAAGATTCCTTGCTTCTTTGATCATAAATATAATTCGGTAGCGGTTTATGATATTAACTGTGAATTATAAAGGTACAGACAAGAAGCAATCTCAGTTTTTATTCAAGTTTTTAAGCATCCTTTTTTTTTAAATGAATTAAATAGAGTTATTGGCGATTGCAATCCGTGTTTATTTGGTAACACTTTAGGTATAGATGCATTAAGAGGACATGCGGTTGCACCCCAAAGAAAGCGAAAGGGAAAACTGCAAAATAGACGAAAACATCACTTCGTAGTACCCTGTTTCCTCCTTCAAAACTGAACCGATTTTTAATTTTCTTTCGGTTTTAGAATAATAGAGACTTGGCTATGCCTGTACGTTTTCTAATTTTATCTATGAAATTTGTTTGACGAACGTCTGAAAATGACGGTAAAAATCAAGCATTTTTTTCATTTTCAAAGGCTTCTAGTTTTTCTACAATGACAAATTTATGGAAAAAATCAAAGGTACGGGCATGGAGGTGGTGTATATATATTATATGGTATTAAAATATTTACCATAACGCTGTTATCCAGGGAGGAAACACGGGACACTACGTTTCTATGGAATAAAGGCCGTTAGGAGGATCCTCTTAATGGTATTTCCACAGTCGAAATTTAGTGCATATGCAAAGGAAATAAATAGAAGGAGCATTGGAGTTTATACATAAATGTTTGTATTTACAGTATTACAAATGGAATCTCGAATTGGATCAGGGCAGAGTGCCCGAAGGTTTAGAGGCTATGCTTCAAGAAATGGGTGTTGTTAAGCAGGAGGATGTCAAACAATTTTAATTTTTTATTTCTAGGTAAACATTACTATGAGTTATGTATGTTTTACCTGTACACAGGGATATTTTTTTAAGTTATTTATTAGCATAAAATGCTATCAAATTTCAAATTTTTGGAGTTAAAAATATTTAGTATTTTTTTTTTTTATATGGAAATTCTCGCGGAACATGTTATTATTATCAGTCGAAAAATATGTTTTTTGTTTCTTCCTAAAGTTAAAAATTATTTTTCGATGCAAATTTCATTGTTGTCAACTTTTCTTGTATTTGTCTATTTAAATATAGAATTTATTTTAATTTATTTAAAAGGTGTTTTAAAAAATCTTTAACATAATACTTAACTTGTTCACTGAGAATTTCTATAAGAAAAATATCGAACGAATTCAACATTGTAATTAATTTGTTTGAGTTATACTTTATTCAAAATTATTATTTTTATTATTTGAGATTCATATAAAACATAAAATGGACGATTAACATTGATCATTTTTAAGGTAATTATTTATAAATATTTGTATTAATTAGTTGCATCTCCTATAATATCCCCGTATCGTACACGATAATATATAAGTGTATTTAACTGTAAATATATGATAATCTTTTAATTAATATACGATAGAATTATGACATGTACATATAATGGACCTCAGAAAACGCCTAAAAGTTTTTAGTAATTCACTTACTTGTAACTAAGATCTCATAGAATAAAATGTTTACATCGATTATGATATTAACTCTGGCATTGAAGCAAATAAATTTTGGTTAAAAAAAAAATGATACCACTTTATTAGTCTGGTAGAGGAGTAGTGTTTGTAGATTTTAGTATTTTTTAATTAACCTATCAATCTATTATAATCTTACATTCAATTAACCCAAATTAGTCGAGTCGAATTTTGTAGTTTTTATTAATTTAATTATGGAGTTTTATTTGTGTCAAGATACTTTTCTGTGTATTGTTTTTCTGAATCATCTGATATAAATTTACTAAACATTTTTTGCCTTCGCGTTTTTATACTACCGAATAATCAAACTATTCTAATCTCGGCTGCATCAGCACATTAATCTACCCATCTTCTCATTTTTTTTTTTTCCAACGAACATACTTTCTTTTTCTATACAGTATCAGCCTTGTTAACTCGATATATGAAACTTTTATTGCTTATTCTTACAAGTATTGGTCTTGTTAATTTAACATATGTTACTCTTCTTGCTTGTTGTAAATAGAATTGGCCTTGGTAACTCAGTTTACGGAACTCTCTTTGATTATTCTAGATGGAATTGGCCTTGTTAAGTCAATATATGGAACTGTTTTTGCCTATTTTAAAAATTTTGGCTTTGTAATATTAATATATTATCGAAAAAAAAAATTTTTTTTACAATGGAACGTGATGCCCCCCCCCCCCCCCCCCCCCCCCTCTTTATACCTTCGCCAAGACCAGTTTCTCTAGTATTTACCTTGAGGTTTGTTGGCCACTTATCCGATAACGTGTAGATTTGTTTTACTTTCGATAGTGAAGATAGCGTTATTGACTCAACAATCTTTATCTAATCCGACTATAGGAAAATATTTTGAATTATTGTTACACGTTTTCTATAAACTTAAAAATTGAATTTTGATCCGAACCAACTCTATCAAACTATCATGAATATAATTCGCTACATTATAATTTCATTTTTTGATTTAGTTTAGTCTAGAATTCGCAATAAAATCTTATAGGGTACATTTTTAACCCTTAGTTGCACGATTTATTTATTTCTTGGAAAAAAAATCATAATTGTTTAGCTTCTAATAGTGGGAAAAATAAATAGAAAAATCAATGACTTTTGGAAATATATTTTTTTGAAATTAAAATCCTTTGATGGAATTCACATCACTATGCAATACAGTCTAATGAGCTTAGTACTAATTTAAGGTATTATGAAAGATAATTAATTTTGATGAAAATTAACGTTTCATTATTATTTTTTTTATTTTTGTTGAGACACAATTGAACCTCTAACTTGTGGCCAATGATCACTGCCTTCATTTTTTCTAATGTCTTTTGTTGGAGGAAAATTGCAGGCTCTCTTTTCCTTTTTTCCTGTATTTAACTCTCTAAAGAGCTGGTACTGGGACATCCTCTTCTGGCCTCTGTTTTGGTTCCCATTGAGCACAAAACTTGAGCTAGCTCATTACGAAATTGGCCTATAGAAAGAGTATCTATAAAACTGGACCATAACCAAAAAGCAGGTGACCAATATATGATCTAGTATTTTGAAATCTTTGCACAGACATAAATATTAATATCCCAAAAAAACCTTTTGATGTCTAGTGCTTGATACATTATTTTGTTATTAGGATCTTTTTGCATGGTATATAAATTAGTTTGAGATACAATTTCCTGAATAAAATCATCATCAAAAAAAAAAAACTTAAAACATTGATAAGGACTTTCAAGCTTATATATTTCTGAAGAAAAAGTATTGTCCTCATCAAACTCCATATTTCTCTTTTCCAAATAAGCTTTCTTTTGTCCAGTAAATTATTTAAAATATCTCCACAACAAAGTATGTTTTGACTCTGTTGTCCTTCCATCGGCTAGTCTATAAGAGGAGGTTAATTATCATTTTCTTCCTGACAATCTTCATTACCATATTCATCGTCTAATTTACTTAGAAGCTCATCCCTAGTATAGCGTGGATTTTGGTGGCCCTGACTTCATCATCAGAATCTTCTGCCTCCAGTCCGTTTTCCGACGGCAACCCATCCTCCCAAGTGTGCCAGCTAATTTTATATATCTTTATCATTCAAAGTAATCTGAAAAAGCAAAAAAAAACATGAACAAAGTAAACCTACCTTAACCAATATTTATCCATAGTTCAAGGATGATGATACTGCATACTGATGTAAATTTACACCAAACCATATATCACCAAATTTTCGTTACATTTTTATGTTTTCTTTGAAATATTAGCAGTTTCCACAAAACCATTAAAAACTCTTTTACTTCAATTCACCCTTCTCTAAAAAAAAAAAAAAAACAAACTAAAGCTAGCGAAACTTTGAATGTCATGTGTCAGTTGACGTTTGTTTTTTTTTTTTTTTTGGGTACGTTCCGTTTTACTTATATTTGTTGCAAATAGTTGCCAGTGGCAAAAAATCTTTACCAGTAACCAGTTTTGGCAGTATTTTTTCCTTTCGATTCGTTTGACGGGAATATCCATCACCATGGAACAAAGGGTTAAAAGTTTAATTTCAACATTGTTTTTATTTCTTCCTTAAGATCGTGGCCAGAGACGGATTTATTGACTGTTTTAGTTACAGGATCCCATTCAAAAACCTCTTTCAATAGTAGCAGTACACTTATACTATTGTAGTCTATTAAGATGAATGTACATACGATGCTTGTGCAATGCACCCAATTGCATTAAATTAGTATATCTAAGTAATCTTACTACTATGAAATACTTAAATATCATTTAATATAATCATTTGTAAATATATAACAATGAAACGACTTGAGGACACAATTTAGTACCTAGTAGGTATATACTATAACGACTCATATCGCTTTTAAAGTTAACATAATATCGTAGAGTATATATAAGGATTTTATTGAACTTCGTTCGTAGGTTTTGAAAGGAATAAAAAATTGTTCATTAAAGTATTTTTTTTATATCATTGTTCTTTCTTATTCTAGTAAACTATATATTATTGAAAAATTTAATCGATGATATATCTGTCTCCCTCGTCCATGCAATAGCACCACATGTTAGAAAGAGATGACAGCTGTACGTTTATTTCACAAAGAGAATAATTTTAAAACCGCTACACTTCGTACTTATCTTAACCCCTGATCACTATATTGTATAGGACTAGTTTTTTCCCGGTTTCACTGAGAGTTAATAAATTAAATTGAAAAAATTCTTTTCTTGTAACATTATAAACATTATAAACAGTACACATAAAAAGAGATGTTAGTTTTTGTATATAATCTATCTATCTTATAATAAGCTAGTTTTTACATAGTTTGCCTAATAATATAGTAATTTGGTATAATTTAGGTGGATACACCATTATTAAAGTACCTATCAATTTAAGCAGGTACATATTTGTAAATGTTAGTTTTTTTTTTCTATTAATAATGATTTAGTATTTCACTAATATTCATTATAAAGCCGTCAACGAAGACGGTCTACTCGTCAAGGGAGTGATAAAATCATAGAATTCTCTTAATAGTCTTTTAATTTATTAGATTTGAACCTTAGATAAGTCTTTCTTTTTTTTTTCTTCTTAATTAATGTCAACGTGTATAATATAAACAATCCTGACAACGCCATGTTAATGAATATCATATAAATTTGAAACATTTACATTTGTCTTATTAAAATGTCATTCTAATTTCTTTCTAGGGATTTTTTATTGGTACTTCGAATTCATGTTCCGTGTCATTGTATCTTAATACCCTTGTGGATGCATCAAACTATAATTACAAAAACTCCAATATTATATAAAATGTGCAAAATAAGAATAAACTACTCCTTGATAAAAGTCCCCCTAAAACTCTAGATAATAATTTTTGTTGACAATTCGTTTTTATTATTGAAGACTCTTATTCAGATAAAATAGTAGAATGTACATAGAATTTTAATATTCAATTAAAAAAAAATTATACGAGTCATTGTTGTTCTTAATTTGTTTCGGTATTACCATATAATTGAAATATAATCGACTAAATATTTGGTATGCAGTCAATAACATTGGAAACCATTTGATTATTATTTTTTACTTGTTCAATATAATTTACTATGCGTTTAGATAAAATACAGTTTATTTTTTTCCTTATTCTTATATACATTATAAATGTAGCAAAGGGGTGTTTGCCGCGATTTTTGTTTGTCATGTTTTCGTCCTTATTATTAATTGATTATCTTGCAGTATTTGACTATATATTATGTAATTTTGTTGTCATTTTACGTGATATAGTGTAATTATGATGCACAAGTGTAGTGAAGCGAAAATAATGACACGGAGTGTGAATTCTTAAATGTCCCATTCATTTCCGTTCTGGTTGCAACAGAAGGCCGCCATTTATAGATAGTGTTCCTTACGTCTGACTTGGCTGTATGGCCTACTAGCACCTAAGCCTTTTCCTTAAAAAGGAATAAATGGAACCAAAAAAAAGCAATGTTGCAATCTTTTTTTTTTTTATATATAATATAAAAAATTAACAATAAATATTATAATCTAGGATTAAAACATGTAATATATTAGTATTTTGAATCGTTACCGATGTACGAATTTCAGTAGTTTTTAAATAATAATCGAAAAAAAATTACGATATGTAATAAATGCTATTGGTAAATTAAGTATAAGTCAATAGAAGTTATAATATCATTATCGATAATAAGTCATTTATTATTTTTCACATACAAATAACTACATTCAGAACGCTCGGACTAAAAAAAAAAATTTTTAATACATATTGTTTTAAGTTACATACATACTTCCTACGTTCAATTATTAGTTATTATTATTATTGTTTACGAGTAATTTTCGTGAGTGTAATATTTTTTTTTTATCTAACTATATAAATAAAACCATCCTGGTTTTATATTTTAATTATTTATAACGGCACTATGTTAAATATATAAGTCACATATATACATATTATGTTTACATAAGTTTTTTGTCATTTATCCGCCCTAGAGTTAAGGCATAAAATCTTATTAAGTTTTTAATTGTAACTTTAATGAGCAGAGTACTGAAATTTTATTTTGAAATGTATGTCAGGTGAATGATGAAGTGAACGAACGAACGTTTGAATGAATTATCGATAGATGAAAACTTTTACTTCTGTATGTCTGTTAATAGGCTAACTGTATAAAACAATTTCCTTACGAATTTAGATTAAATATGACATTTGATGATGTTTTATTATTTACAATAATAACTTTGGGTGATATTACTTTTCTGATTTCGCTTCAAAACGATTTTCAACTGTCTTTTTTATACTTTACATTTGGGTTTGAAAAAATACATTTATAATTGAGAATTGACTACATCAGGCTGTTCATTCTTGGTATTTGATTCCATTTGGAACCTTTTTTTAACTCTTTGAATACAGTGGGCATAATACAAAATCAAAAGCAACATATAGAAAATCAAATAATAATTTCTGTACTCTCGCTTGTTTATTGTAATGTTTATTTTTGTATTTCATATTTCAGTTGAAATATTATTATGAATGAACGAACGTGAATGATGAATGAACGTGAATTTAGGAAATGAAACTTGTATGTTACCGTTAAAGTACAGGAATCAATTTTCCTACAAACTGTCCAAGTTATTTGGAGAACGACTGGAGTATTTGTTCAGGTGTAGAACTGTGAAATGTTGCAGTAATATTTAGTGAAACGTGTCACTGATTGTTTCATGCAAGTAAAACCAAACCATAGTATTTTTTTTTTATAAAATACTCAGATCCGTAAAAGAACAGAGAAAATTAGCTCGACAATATGTTAACCGGTATTATGTATATTAACAGATTTCGAACTTTACCGGTGACAATATAGTTGGTTTTTCAAAATTATAACGACGGTATCAAATGCCAATTATGATCCCATACACCTTATAATTCTCTCTTATTATGCATAACTACGTTAATATGTTATTAGCATTATATTCATTAGCAAATGTTCTAAGGAAAAAACTGCTTTTTTCTATATTCTTCCATGGACGTTAATATGAAATACAATTTAAATAGCATTTTTTTAAATACTTCATACAACCTAAATAAAACCACCTCAACTTAGGCATTAAGACACTAATTTAAAAATTAAAGGGGCTTTGAAATGTTGCATATGAAAAAAAAAAAATAGATAATTTTTATTCTATACACCGTTTTGTCAGCAATAGTTCAATAAATTTCTTACCCACGGTAATGTAAGCGTTGGTATAATTTTTAGAAAATAAGATTGAGTATTTAAAAGTTTAAAATTTCACCATTCATACCTAACCATACCCTCATTTTATAAAAAAAAAAACAAAGCAAAGCAAACGTGATCGGTCCCTTAATTATGTTACGTTTTTTCAGTTCACGGTGACTCAAAAATAGAACAATACAAAAATTGTATAACCTTCTGACGCGATTACAGTGAAGTTTGTTTTTTTCTTAAGTATTATTTACGTAACTTTCGTTAAAAACTTTCTCCCGACCGTACCTAAAGAATTTTCACTTCAATAAAAACGAATTCTCTCGCTAAATATATTTGAATATGAAAATGATTTCTTTCATATTTATAAAGAAACATATTGCAAGATAATGCACAAGGGCGTTTTTTTTAATGCGGCGTTTACAATTTTTTCTTTGTCACGTTTAATTAACGTGCGTGCGTCATAGTACCTAAGTATTTTAGATAAAGCTAGGTGGAGGTCGTCGTGGAATGAAAAAACTTTAATTTATAAGTACATATCTTTATAAGTACTATTTAAAAAATATATGATAAGGATTCATAATATGAATAAAGTAAAAATACAAAATAGAATGGTAGTAATATGGAAGTCATTATAGCCCAGTGGTAAAATAGTAGAATTAGAAGTTCTATCGAATTGTTAATCCTAAATAGTTTAAGTATATGATACTTAAATTTATGTAATTAATAATAATTAAGTCCTTTGCGTTATATAACTATTTTATTATATAAGGTGAAGTATATACTTTTATATATCCTATATCTTTATATTATCCATTTTAATAACTAACGGTTGGCCACTTAGTGTCCAAGCGTCTTACGTCTCAAATAATAATTTTAAATTTAGCAGTAATTCTTACTATAAATGTTATTGTAGAAATATGTGTTAGTGTGTGTCTATTCTAATATCATCATGCTTTTTTGCACTCGGTTATGATCAGTTCAGTAAACTAGATTTAATCTGTAATTATTAAAAAAATGAATAAATTTCTTCATGTTAAGAACTATTCTTTGTTTTCATTTTTGGTTATTTGTAATTTCAAAATAAAACTAATTGGTATAACATATGTTTTATTTTTTAATGTGTCGAGTACCCATAAAAATAAGACAATAGGAAAAAAATGGAAAGCTGGCGTAAACGCCAAGTAAGTAATCAAGGGGTTAATTGGGATTATACATTGATTATGAGCAATTAATTATTAACATTAATGAAGGAAATTTGACATTACCCAATTGTCAAGATAATGAAAGCTACGTCTGGTCTGCTTACAATATTGGAAAGAATCTAATATTGGTTTACAACCTGAAAATTGAAAGTAAGGAGGACCATTTCTTATGGAGGAAAACCAAAATCGCGTAAGAAAGGTTACTGCGATTGAAGCCAAAATGGCGCTAGCGTAAGCTGAGAGGATGGTATGAATATAGCAGATAGCCTAAAAACTTCTGGAAATTTAAGCTCTTGCTATTATGGTAGTTATAGTTTAACGTTTTTCGACAGGCACACATTTTTCCTTACCTTTATTAAAACACGTGGCAATTGACATCAAAGAATATAATATACCTACTATTATGAATTAAAAGGACATTATGATATTTATTTTAGGCAGTAAAGTAACGAAGTTTGTAAAACGAATATATTTTTAAATAGGTCGCAGTGATATAGGGTTGTTCAAGCCTGAATAGTCGTCTTTTGGAAAGATAATAATAAAAAAGAACATGTGTCAGAAGTACAATTTCTTTACCGATCTTTACCTTAAATAAGCAAGATAGATTATTAGTAAGGGGTTGATTTCTGAGACTAAGAAAGATAAATATAAGTATGCCAACTGTCTAAAATACAGTCGTCTGCACGCTTCATCAAAACAAACATAGCAAAAAGAGTAGAAAATAATAACTAGTCCCAAAAAGTATAGCATGTTTATTATGTTTGTCTCTTTCTCCCTCACTGTGTATTTCTATCCGTCCTTTAATATTCAAAATCGTTACACTAATATTCTGACACGTCCTTAAAATTTTAATCTCACCACGCACAAAGAAGTTTCACTTCAACAAAGTCTAAACTAAATAGTTATAGTCCGTTCACAGTTATTTTACCTCTGAAGTCTCATTTTGGAATGTTGGCAAAAAACTAGCTATCACGTAGTCTAAATATTTTGACAATTGTTTTGAATGTTTGCTTTATATAGTACATTAAAATCGTAAAACATGCTAAAACGGTTTAAAGTAATGCTACAAATATTTTTGTTTACATACTCTGAAAGAGATAGGTCAAATAAAGCTTAATTCCGCCATGACCCCTACATAAAATGGTGTATATGGCTCAAATTTTTCTAAATTTTATAAGAATAAATGTCGACTTATTATAACATATAAAATACATTAAAATAAGCCTACATTTCTATTACAATGCAATAAGTAAATATTATATAATTTTTCCGCAGAGAAGAAGTTGCAGTTTCTATATTTCAAAAATAAGTATTCCAATGAAAATACGTATCCAAGAAAGAAGATTTCGATTGACGTTTGTTCAGAAATAAAACACATTTAATCTATGTTGTTTTATTCATCTACAACTATAGTTTTTTAGCGAAACATGATCTTACATCTGATTTACCCATATCTTGTTCTTCCGGCTCTTCGACATACCAAAGCTACGGAGTATCTTTATGCTGATAACTCATATTTCTGGCTGGTCTATTTTGAATCTGACACATTTATCAAACCTCTTTCAAATTGTATATTCAATCAAATCAAGGCGAATAATACATATCGAACATGGTAACACAATATTCAAAACGACAACTTAACGGATGTAAATAATATAACTGTGAACGGACTATAAAAAGATGTTAATCACGTAAGGCTCCATACACACGTTTCAGAGTGCGTGATTAAAATTAATAGAAAATAGAGCGTGTAATTGTTCCATCGGAAATAATTTTGTACAAACCGTCTATGTGTACTTACTACTACAACTTTATAAGTAAACTGGGATGGTTAGAAGACATCTTTGTTACAACAAATGGAAGTAGTTCTAATAAAGAATAGAATAATTTCGAAATATTTAGGTTATGTTCATTGTATATATTTACAAAGCTGACATTTTTATATTTAGTAAATTTATAATTGATTTTGGTCGTCCGTCAATGCACCCGGTGTCCACGCACATGTGCACAAACTATGCAGACCCTTATGCTTCACGAATACCAAAATAATGTAACTTTCAGGGACGAAATATAGGCGAGTTTCGACGAGTTCGTTGGGAAATGATATAGTAGGAAATTTCACTTTGAATACATTTATTGAGTGTTGTTTACCGTATAGGGTTAAAGAGTCGACGGAGTTTACGAACCTGCTTCTTCTGATATATTACCTTAGTTTGTCGTGTCCTAATGGACATGTTATGAGAAAAGAAAAAGCAGATATGGATAAAAGAGTATGAATGTGGAAATATGGAAGAGTTTAAGAAGGCCAAAGCAAGTGTAGATGTAGCGTAGGTGTGTTTGTAAGAATTTATATGAAAGAAATAGGAGTAAATATTGAGATGACGGCTGGTAGGGACTTATGGGAGAAAGAAAACTTACCGCGCCGACCCTAAGTAGGTTGAAAACAGCGTGTGAATGATGGTTCATCTAATTATACTCTTTCTTTCAATTTTACTAACATAAAAATTTCAATGAGCTATATATATAACCTATATACTATATTATTTTTATTCTATTACATAATGGGAAAGTGATTTAAGTAGATTACATTATACTACAGCATCATACATTATTTATTATGGGAATTAAATACTGTTTGCATTGTTTATAATATATTTTAGTGATTACTTAAAGACTTTTCCGTTGATTTAGTACTAGACGTTTTAGAAATTTCTCTTAAACCGCAATTGTTCATTTTTCTCGAAACTTCCTGTGATCGTGCAGATACACCGAAGAAGGTCTCTTTAAATGCTTTTCGATATCTGTAACAATAAATACAAGATTTAATTATAATACTTTTGATCAATTTCTTATCCTACCAAGTATCATGACGAAGTTGAAACAATGTTAACAAAGGCAGACTGCTGATAGTTAAAGATCCACTTTTGCCCACCGGGCCAGATAAAGCTTTCGCTTTATAGGCAACATGGAGTTTTTAACGGGGTCTCAGTCTGTCGTGTAGCTGTTGTTTTCTTTTAATTATTTAAACTGGTATATTTGATCCTATATCATGTAATCTTGGTGGCGTTTTGCGTGAAATAGTTTGGTTATTGTGTACAAGTTTATTATAGAAAATAACGCGTAATATTTATTCTGAGGTGCCGACAAATCTCCATGGAAAGTTCAAACAGGATGACCTACCATTTTACTGGAACTTGGTAACGCTGATACAAGATTCAAAGTACATCTTCCCACATGACACTGGCACAAATTGTGTGTACACAGATTGCCATTATCTAAGTAAAGGAATAGATAACATGTAAATTGTCAAAAAAAAATCTGTCAAGTCGTAGTAATATTAAATAAGCGGAAATAACTAAAATTTATAATAACTAGGTTTTTATAGATAAAAGAAAAACTGTATTAAAAATTATTCTACGTTGTTGCCTTCTCAAACGTATTTTGGAAAACAATCGCATTACTAATTCGCATAAATTTTATATTATTTTTATTAAAAGAGTTATTCGAAAATTCCGACTATATCAGACGACAATATTGGTATATTAGGTAGCCACGGAAGTATGTATTTACGGACTTACCGTTTACTCATGACATTGTATAAAATAGGGTTGACACATGCTGATAAATAGTAAAGGAATCCGGTGAACACAAACAGGGGTCCTTTGAGATCTTCGCTGGTTTCCGAATTGATAAGCCTTTGAAGATGGAATGGCGCCCAGCATACAAAGAAGGTGATCACTACAGTTGCTGTTAATAATTACATTATATTTAATATCAATAACAATTATGGCATAATACTAAAAAATTAACATGTATTCCTATAAAAAATAATTTTTGTGTCTGTCTTCCCATTGTTCCATTTTTGGGTTTTGGGTGTGGGTTTTGGAAGGAAGTCGAGATGGTTTACTTTGTGGACATGTACTCGTATTTGCGAATTTCGCAGAATGGTTTAGATAGGTCGATAGAGGATTAAAGACCGAACAAGTCTGAATTAATATCTCAGTTTCTCCAAAATATTCTTAAGCCCTTTGAGCTTGCAGGTATATATGTGAGCAGAAAAACTAATGCTATTAGAATTTGCACGATCAGAATTTTTTCATCTTTTAATTTGTTTTAAATTGCCAGTAGCTAGTATAAATTGCATGGGGGTAGAACTCTCACGACCAATATGCAGATGGTGAAAATTCCGACATAGTAGGACGTTACGGCTTGACGTGTGTATATTCAAAACGAATTGTTAACTTGTAGTATTTGAGGGTACACTTAGTAACTACTAATGAAACGACCGAGTTGTAGGACAGTTGGTTTATTGCTGTTTGAACATGGGAGCGCACGGCGAGTCGCCGCACGTACCTACCGCGTACATATTAACAAACACTGCATAACTACTCTACATTTCGCGAGGGTTCTTACTCTCTCTGTTTGTGTGTATCTGTGTGTTAATGTGTCTCTGTGTGGGCGTGTGTGTGTGTGTACATTGAGATACCTCTATCGCATTGCGTTGTAGGAAAGTTCTAGAATAGAACAAAATCAGAAACGTATGCGTTTACGCTTATCTAGAGCAGTGGTCGTCACACTTTCGTGATCAAGGTCAACATGAGGTATCACTGCGGACCACAATTTATGAATACTATGGTACGTCGTTGATACAATTTTTTTTTATTGACACAATTTTATGAGTTGTGAAATGCGAATACTCATAGATTTTCTGTGACAATAAAAAACCCATGAAGTAATTTTTAACAACCTTTATATATGTAAACTCGGCTTTAAACTAAAAATGTTTGTGACATCACGGGCCGCACAAATAGCGTTCAAGAACCGCATGCGGCCCCGCGGGCCGCAGTTTGACGACCATAAGCTTGCATAATAATGGCGATAATCGGTAAATTCTGAACTATCGTACTTTATTTAACATTAGCTGAAGCAGAGTCATTTTGCCAAACTCTCAAATAAATTAAATAAATATGAGATGGTTCCAATAGAAAATAAATGGATACGTCTTCTTCACCAGACTTTATCTTTAACAAATCACATAAATTTTAAAATATGGAAATATTACACAAAATTCTTTTGCTAATGATATTTCTTTTGTGAAGTTTTCAGTCATTTCCATTTGTTTATTTTGTTTCTTATTTGTTGTTATTGTTGTTGTTGCTTATCTCGGGTCTGTTGTGAAAATTTGAAAAGGTATTTTCAATTGATTTCAGTCGGTGTAATAAAAACACGTACACTTGTTTATTTTAAAGAAGTCTTTCAATTTATTATTTTCTTTATAGAAAATTATACTTATTTTTTATTTAAATTTCACTAATTGTGGTAACTTTTTTTAAATCAAATGGATCTACCATTTTATTAAGGTTTTGAAGTGAAAGATCGCGCAGTTGGTAAATGCAGCCGGATTCAGTTCCGATGAACGCGGGTTTGAGCTCACTTATCTTACTCTAAAATCAGCCTGAGCTTTCGGTGAAGGAAACATTATGAGGAAACCATAACATGGTGGTAAGGCATTTTCTAATAATGCCCGCCTGGGTAGCTACTGCTCACAAGTTTGCAAACCTGTCGCCAAATATCAAAGGGTGTTTTCCGGCAGAATCACTTGAGAACCAGTACTTGTAGGCTTATTGTATTTACCATCTTGAACTACATCATCACATAATATCTGGTGAGATTGTGGTCATAGCAGTGAGCCATACAGTATAAAAAAGAAGTAGGTATAGTGCTCGACAAGGGTTGCGACGTCACTGAATTTTTATTATAAAAACGTTGTTGTAAAAAACTTTCGCAGGTGTAAATAGAACAACACACAAAAGTTATATCATAATTGGATGAATAGGTTTTTAGGAGTGCATAGGGGACATATATACAACATATTTATTTTTATTTACAAATAGATTTATACCTTCGTTCAGTTCCAGGGGTGAAAGAAATAAGAATAGAAACAAAACAATAAAAAAACCAGTTCGAGCTTTTTGCCGGTTTTCTCGATGGCTGGGCTGTTTCCGAGCCGATGGTAGTATTATGACATTCGTAAGCATTTTATCAGGGCGTAAATTGAATGCGGCGCGGTGCTTGCGAAAGCCACCCCGTGTCGCCCCCATCCCAAATGCGGCGGACGGCTCCGGGGGGTTTTAGTGGGTATTTCCGGACGCTTCATGTCCGGGCGAGTCCCACACTGGCACTGAGTCGTCCCTCCGTGCCCCCTTACCTATTGCATTGGGGGACTCCGGTCTCACTAATGCAATAGGTAAGGGTAGTGCGTAAATGCATTTCCCCCCGTCAAAAAAAAAAAAGGGCGTAAATTGAATAAAGTATTTTTGAATTGAATTGAAAAATTAATAAATTTCAACATTACTACGCACTATAATATTAACAAAAAAAAACTTAATTACATTTCACAGATTCCTACCCGAAGATTTTCTGTAGGTAAAAAACCAACAAAAACATCCTTTTAAAGTAATTAAAATTATATGATACAGCGATTTTAATCAAGTCACCAACCATATTTGGTTACCTTTGACGCCTTAACCCTTAAATAAAATTATTCACTTTTAAAGCTTTGATGAGCTCCGAAGTGTCTAGACTTTTTATTATGGAGGTAATTTGATCCTAAAGTTAGGAGCATCTGTGTACCGTTCAAATAATGAAATTAAAGATGTTAGTTACTATGTACACCTGCGACTCTATTCTATTATATATATAACGTGAATTAACCGAGTTATTTTAATTAAATTCCAAGTTTCGTAGTCGACTCGAATTCCGATTCGAGTGGAGCTTTGAGTGAAATTCCAAATTAATCAATTTTGACATAACATTAATATTAGTGCATTAATTTAAGAATTTTCATACTTCTTTTACACGGTACATGCTCAACGCTTTGACCTAAATCTCACCTGATGTTAAGTGGCGATGTGATCTAATATAGTAAAACATACTAAGGTTAAAGGTACTGATTCTCAACTGATGCAGCCGGAACATACCTATAGGTTGCTTGGCAGCATATTTTCAAACTTGAAGATGGCCAAACAAGCTAGGCGGTCATTAATAGAAAATGTCTTACAACCATGCTATGGATTCTTCGCGAAATTTTTTTTTAAACTCAGCCTCATTATAGTGTAAGATTCGAATCAAGATCCATTGACATGGTAGCGGACCGCCACAGTTGTGGTCTTCGCACCCTCCTCGTTTGAGGGAGGTTTGGAAACCGATCAGGGCTTAACCCTCTTCAGTAGCAGCTACGCGGCACATATTAATGTGCTGGTCATTGGATCGTCGTAAGACAAAAGTCGCTTGGCCGTCCTCGGACCCCCACTTACAACGAGTTATCATTGTTTTTGTTTTTTGGTTCGTCCCAAAATATATATATATATATATGAAGATTCCTAAAAGCTGGCTGTTTTTTTGCAAACTTTAGCTAAAGTGAAAACGTAAAATTTGTGATTATGAAACCGTAGTTTTGTAAAAATGTATTTTTCTTTTCGCCATTGTTTATTAGTACCATAGTTAATACGATCCGATTTTTAACTTAAGAGGAAACCCGGTTGTCAACAAATTTGAACAATAGGTATTTTAAATGAATTGCTATCGCGATCAATATATAGCATGAAAAAGAAAATTGCAGTTCGGGCTGACTAAGTAAAATAGACGATCAAAAAAGAAAATCATCGCTTCGTATTCCCCCTTCAAAAGTGTACCGATTTGAGTTGTTCTAACAATTATAAAATAATATAAGATTTTGGCTAGGCCTCTATGTTTTGCTTTTTTTTTTTGTTTTGTATTCGTCAAATTTATTTAACGGTCGTCCGAAAACGACGGTAAAATAAGCTGTTTCTTCTCATTTTTTATGGCTCCTAATATCTAAAAAAAATGATAGCCCAAGGTATAGCCGTTACTGCTGCTTCAGTCGTTGTTTATAACAATATTTACTATATTGGCGTAACCTAAATAGCAATAAACGTCACCCGCATTTTCTCTTTATTAAATCGATCCGATAAAGAATCGAACAGGTTTCAAACAATTCGTGATATCACTATAAGGTAAGCTCGGCTAATCAAAGAATTTATAGAGCCGATGCCGAAGGTATTATATATTTGTATATTTTTATATATATATTTATATATCAATGGCTTACCTAACACTGTCATAGCTGTTTTATCCTGTTCAGTTCTGTCGGCATTCACTCTACCATGTAAATTATTAGCAGCTGCTATTGATCTGGATCTGAATGAAATATACCATCGATTAATCTAGACATATCCTTATTGTTGCGTATTATAAAATATAATATAAGGTTTATAATTTAAGAATCTTTGAAGCGATTCACATATTTTTTACGTCATATATACAATATCTTCTTATAAGACTTATATCTTATAATATTTATTTTGCTATATATAAACTAGTTGCCCTACCCAGCGTTGCCCTGATTTTGTTTACCCGATATAAACTTGTTATATATACTAATAAATAAAATTGAAGTGTCTGTTTGTAATGTCAAATTATTTTTTTTTTACTAAATAAGTATGAATATGTATAAACGATACTTATACCAAAAATTTAATATTTAAATTTGTGTCTGTCTGTCTGTTTGTTCCGGATAATCTATGAAACGGCTGGACCGATTTTGGCGGGACTTTTTTGTTAGATATCCGCCATAAGTTACTTGGCGTAACTCAGGGTAGGGTACCTTTAATTTTAGAAAATAATTAGGGTTCCGCGTAAAAAAATTTAAACTCATAAAGTTTTGAATACAATCCGATTCCATGTACTCTATTACAGGGAAGTGGATGAATTTTTGAAAATATTATTACTTTATCTTAGTACCTACTAAAAAAATATTAGGGTTTCGTATAAAAAAAATTAAAACGCAATGAAGAATATATGAAACGCGGGCGCAGCCGCGGGTAAACAGCTAGTGAGTAAATGGATTATTAAAATACAAGCGAATCCGCCGGTAAAATCTATCATAAATTAAATACAGTATCTAGATGTATGTAGTGAGAGAACGCAATAGTCACGTAGGTACCTTATACAAAATCCAATTTTTGTGTACGTGAAAGCTAAAACGCCCATCGGAATAAAAAAGAATGTCACAGATATAACAGCCAGATAATTATGTAGGTCCGCCTCGTTCGACAACCAGCACACTTTCGACATATCAGATAATTGTAAAGAGTCTGAAAACAGAAGTAATTATAAAAAAAATACATAAGTCAACTTATGCAATCATTAGTAAATATTATAATGAAAACATGCAATGTATTATTATTATTAACAAATAAGCTACACGAAGAAATCGAATATTATTACTTGCGATAAATTATATGTATGTTTTTCTTATTATATTAGAAAATATATTTACATAAATAAAAATTAAACGATGTTCATTGGACAAGTGCATCATTTTAGAACTATTAAATCGAGTTGATTTATATTCTGTAATAAATAATAGTAGGAATAAGGTTATTTTTTAAAAAATGGTTAAACTTTGTATAAACATTTTATAATTGTCGAGTACAGCTGTGGATTTTAGTTAATTCTTTCTGTTTTTGGTTTTGTTTATTATAAACTGAAAAAAAGATTGCAAAATATTAAAGTTAGTAATAACAAAATAATAATGATTAATGTGTAGAGTACCCATAAAAATGAAACAATAGAGAGACAATAGGAAAACAATGGAAAGCTGGCGTAAACGCCGGGAAGGTGCTCAAGGGGTTAAATTCGTATACATTGTAACAATCACAATTTATTGAAATTTACAAAGAACGATATTTGTTAGGTATTTAACAATATATTCGCCATACTCCCAGCGACGTCTTCAGCTATTATCCGACTACTTCCGGGAGTATTAAGGTGTACTTCTAGTGAGCTTTTCTCACCTGTCAAACTTCAGATCGGATGGAAATAGTACATAAGGCTAGGATTCAAATTCCGCGGGAATTTTTACACATAAGTAAAGGCCAAGCCGAGGTTCGTACCACTTTGGTAACCCTTGTGCTAGTTACCTTTTGCGGCTGAGTGCCTTCAGCACTCACCAACAAAGTTTGATGAAGCTGTAAAGGCCCTTCCGGTCAACAGCATTAGCTAGGTAGGAAAATAAATTATTACATAAGCCATTGTAAAGCCGTCAAGCGACCACTTGAGTTCTATGAACATTTTTGATATCAAGTGGAAACGTTGGAATTATTAGTTAATATAGTGAATGTTTTAATACAGGACATCTAATTTTAAATAAAACATTGTATATACAGATGTCAGTATACATTTTATTAGTTAAGGTAATGCTAATGAATTAATATATTCCAAATATGTTTGCCGGCGCGTTATTTTACAACAAATAAATTAACTAAATTGTAAAAAAAAAATAATAAACCTGTCAAGGATACTTTTAGCTAGGCCTAAATTTCAAAGAATATCTTAGTTAAAAGAAATACATTCTTAAATTGCAATTAATTTTCAAATTTATTACACTTTAGATTACCTATTTAGTTTTGCTTTTGTTTTTTTTTTGTTTCATTTACATGAAACATGATACCAGAATGTTTTTCACTATTTTGAAGTATTTGTGAATTTATTACATATTTATTTTATATATTATTTCTGTTATACTATCTATAGGCGTTATCTAAAGACATAAATAGTCAGTGATAAGTACCTTATTGGTATCTACCATTTACTTCCTTGTTTACCAAACGTTTTTTTTTATATTTAGTAGAATTCTACCAGCCATTATCCAATTTACCAACAAAGATTTTAGAAACCAATCATTTTTTTTAATGAAAACTACTTTAGAGGCACTTAAAGCGTTTCTTGGTAGGGGAAAAACTAGGGGAAAATCGTATGTTTTGATTAGGTATCTATAAACTATATAAAAAAAGTACATAGTTATTGATCGGAGCACCAATAGATGTAAAACCAAACAAATGTTATATGCTAGGCTGTGTTAATTATTTCTTTTAACAAATTGCGAAATTTCAACATTAAAAAAACAGCTAACACTTCTGTCAGTAGTTCCTATGGTTGTCTATGTTTTTTTTTCTCCTATAAACTTCAGTAATATTGTGTAGATATATACTTACTAGGTGGATATTCCACAAGCGCTTCTACGACATTGCCCGTCGTCAGAGGCACGGCACATGCCATACTTAAAATCCAAACGCCAACTATCACCATCCATGCTCTCTTGTATCCGGATAGCGCACATGAGTGAAAGGGATGACAGATAGCTATATACCTTTCTATGGAAAAGGACACAACTGTAAGAACCGAAGCGTATGTTGTGCTGAAAATAAATAAATTCATAAATTACATTTTTGCACACAAAAAGGATTTTTGACTAGGTTGTCGAGTCATCGTCTAAAAGACAAATGTACTCATATCAAGTTATCATTAAATTTTAATATTATACATGTAGTTTATTTAAGTATTTATTATAACTTACGTTTCACTTATAAATGCGCGTAGTTTGCAAACTGCAGTGCCGAACAGATCCGGATGTATTTGCCAGTAGTACCACAGCTCCTGTGGAAGACCTGTTAACAGTTGAACTATATTGGCTGTAAAATGTTTATGCACTAGAAGCGCTTTCTTGGAACATATATTTCGTAAACATGCCGCGAATACAGAAACCGAAAATAAGTTACTTATAGGGGTTTATCGGCAATACTTACCAAAGTACCAAAATATAAACGAAATAACCAAAGTTTTTAACAGTATATATTATTTATTATGATCAGGTTTAGGCAAGGGCTTAAAGAAGTTAGTAGTTTATTTGTGCCGCTTTGAAAAAGACCTCCAATTTAATTTAATATTCAAAAGAGACTTCTTTCCATAGACGAGTGAATTGTAATAAAGAAATCACAACGCTCATTTCTCATCCGTAAACCTTCAAGTAGGTTTTTCAAGCCATTTAAGGTATTTTTCAATGCTCAATTAAGCTCTTTCTTCAATGAAACGTTAATTTATTGATGATGATTTAAATTGATTTAATGTTCCATCAATTTAATATACCAACTAGATTAAAACATTTTTAGCAGCAAATACAGACATTTTTAAACCCACGAATTGTCAGTACACGAATACAGGAATCATGTAATGCGTATAAAACACTTTTGCTATATTTACAAATGGAGATTTCAAACTAGTTTAGTTATTATTAGCAAAATAAATCAGCCGATTCTATTGCATATAACATATTATATTGCCTTAAAACCTTGGCAGGAAGGCTTAGCTCCGCTGCCTTTGCGGTTCGAAAAATTCGCCAGTTAACATATATTACTACTGCTAGGTTTGTCTACTTTGCTTACTTTCATTGGCTAATGTCTTACAGTATTTTGCTGTGGGGTACAGCAGCTAAGGTAGACACCATTATTACATTACAAAAGAGAGCTGTTCGAGCAATATACAATATGGTACCTCGCGAATCTCTAAAGAACAAGTTTCAAGAATATGATATCTTAACTTTGCCCTCCCAATACATCTTCGATAAACTAACGTATGTTCGTAAAAATTTAGCCAGGCTTGATCTGGTGAATGATCGTCATAATTTTAATATTAGAAGTAAAGATAAGTTGGTCGTCCCACGCTTTAGGCTAAGTAAATCCAATAAAAAATTATAGGTTATAGTATTCGGGTTTTATAATAAGATCCCAAAGAACATTACCGATTTACCTGAAAATAAGTTCAAGCACCATGTCAAGCATGTCTTAATTTCAAAAGGTTATTACAGGGTGGATCATTACGTGGGCGATAGTGATGTATGGAATTCACACCCCTCTCTGTGCTTCCGTTAACAATGGCTGTAATTACGATTTGTATAGATTTTATTTAAAAATAATATTTGTATTCTGAATTTATAAAAAAAAAAGAACCAGATCGAGTTTGTTGCCTGCGCTCTTCTCGACTGTGTTGTTCTTCGAACCGGTGGTAGTGTTTTGACGTTCATAAGCGTCTTATTAAGGCCTAAATTGAATAAAGAATTTTTCGATTTAATTTGACTTTAATTATTGCATTACAATGGTCATTTTTTGTGTCGATTTCTATTATGGTCTTATCTTTTTCTAAATTATACTACGTAAAATAAATAAACACTAAAAAGTATGTTAAAACAAAATGTCTATGATTTAAAAAAGGATTACGAAAATCGGTTCAGGTACAAATTAAAAGCCCACTAATGGCCAGATAGAGAGAAGTGCCTTTTGAAATTATACTTGTTCATTATTTCCCATGAGTCAAGAACGAATAGCGCACGAGCCTTGAAAAATAGGACAATCCATCTCATGTATTTAATTATTACAAATTTTCATTCGGACTGGATGTTTTCTATTCGTTTTTGGAAGTTTTTTTTAATGTAAATATTTATGCCACTTATTATTACTGTTATTACTTATTATTAACTAGCAGTGTGCCTGCGGCTGCACCCGCGGATAATATAAATTTTCACTGCGTAAGTTAAATTACTTATATTTTTTTTATACCGAACCCTAATTATTATTCTTTTTAATGTTTGCTACTACCATTAAGCAAAGTATCTCACAAATTCAAATACCTCCCAGTAAAACAGTGCACTGAATCGGATTTTATTGACATTTTCATGAGAATTAATTTTTTTTTACACGGAACTCTTATTTTTTAAAAACTAAAGTTATCTAAGTTACGCGGAGTAACTTCAGCTATCTACTAAACAAAGTCCCGTAAAAATCGGTCGCGCAGTTCCGCAGATTACCCGTAACAAATAGACAGACAGGCAGACAAACAAACATTTTTAAAATAGTATTTTTGATATAAGTATTGTATATATTTTCATATGTATTTAGTAAAAAAAAAATATTTTGACATTACAAACATTCACTTCAATTTTATTTATTAGTATAGACGACAACTAAGTGTTGAGTCTCGAATATGAATATTTTATGTTAAATGGGTCGCGGTCCAGTCAACTTTGGGAAACACTGTATTAGCTGGAATATCTATTTATACAAATTTTCAAGGCGATTGAACGGATTTACAACAAAGGCGAATGCATATCATGTCGGTTTACAATTTACATGGTGATCGATCGATTAGTGTTGGATTTTCGTGACCTTGTATATAATTGATATGACTCGGTAGGAGATATATAAAGTTCCCTTAACGAAATGTATATTAGTTATGCCAAAAATTTATTCAATAATTTGTAAGTTATAAGGAAGAAATATTATACTGAATTTTTTTGTAAACTATTTTTAACTAGCTGTGTCCGTGACTGCACTCGCGTGGAATTGAGACAATTATATTCTGCCTATATTCTCCGTCCAGATGCAACCTGTCTCATTACCAATATATTATCTATCCGGTCCAGTCTCGCCCTGTACTTATTAGATTTCTTGCTTCTAATTGAACTGATTGATAATTTCGCAAAGAATCGCTAAGTTATGTCGTTCATTATACGGGTCAAGATATCGGATTAATTTTTTTTTGTATGTGTGGGAAATGCATTTACGCACTGCCTCGGTGCGGGGGTACGGAGGGGCGTGTGGGACTCACACGGCGGTCGGAGCTATCACGCGGATGACGGGGAAGCTCCGATCACCGCACACTACCCACTAGAACCACTCACGACATACCATCTCTGCCGCTAATGGGGGCATCATGGGATCAATCTAGGAAGATTGCGGGTGGTCCAGTAAAAGGCTGAGCCCCTACCTGCGATTGGAGACAGTCCCCGGTCAATAGAAATTCTGTCTCCCAGACGACCTCGCCAGTGCAATGAAGGTACGTCCTCCTGCCCCTACCCTCTTGGCTCGGCGAGGATGAAAATAACCCATAAAATATTTTTTTGTTTCTATGTTGATTACAAAGTCATACAATTTTCAAAAAGTATTTTATGCCTATATTTGGCCTAGTTACAGTTCTATTGTCTGTGGTATTGATTTTAGTGTATCAATCGATGTCTTCAATAAATAAACTACTTGAAATGAATCAAAGCAAATAACAAATGAAAATAATATTTGGGTTTAGGTTATTTCGCGTTACCAATATGCTACGATAAAATATATACTTTAGAAAACGTACGATGCCAGTTTCGTGGGCACTCCATGATTCTACAAATCCAATATATAAAATATTATGTTACAAAACATTCCATAACAAAGTCGTTAATTAACCCCTTGAGCACTTACCTGGCGTTTACGCCAGCTTTCCATTGTTTTCCTATTGTCTTATTTTTATGGGTACTCGACACATTAAACAAGTTAATATCGTACATTTTTATTTAGTGTAACGTGTAAGATTTAGGTAACTAAAAATAGATGAATATTAAAATGATCTGTGAGAAGACATTCCTTGTAATCTCCTAATTAACAGCCTTTCAACGTTACCTTTACGGCCCAATACAATATTCGGTAGCAAATACGTGAGGTATAGAAACGCACGTGTGAATCCACAGTATATCTACGGATAACCCTAGCACGTCAACGATAATCATTTTAACGTCTTCACGTTATTAACCCTATGCCATTTTGAGGCCGATTTCAACATAGAAAAAAAAATCTGGCTACGTGCCTATACGTTAATAATTCTTTCAGTACTTCTTGTTTTTGTTTTTTTTTTTTTTTTCATTGGTTCGTGCGAGGCTAATTTTTTTTAGCTATCGGCTTAAGTGGATTAACTGCGTCTATTCCGAGAGATCTATATGCGAAACGTCGGATTTTTCGAACCATGTGTTATTCGTCTTAGAAGTTTATTTTAAAACTTTACCTCAATAAATAAACTCTTCATTTCAAATAGTAATTAATTTATTAAATCTTATAAATGAATAGATAAAGATAAAACGGATCGAGACATGTTCTCCTCTGTTTTGGGGATCGTCCGTTAATCTCGTGAGGATTGAACGGGTTCGGTTCGAAAAACGTCACAAGGGTCGGAGGGAATTACAATGAGATGAAAAATGCCGGAAATATTAATAAATAATAGGAATAAGGAAATATTATTTAAATCAGGAATGTAGTAAGTAAGCGGAGTAACTTTGTGCTTCCGCTAAAACCGATTATTGTTATTACAAATTGTATAATTTTAATAACTTAAAAAAAACGTATAAAAAAAAACCAGATCGAGTTTCTTGCCTGCGCTCTTCTCGACTGGGTTATTTTCCGAACCGGTGGTAGTTTTTTGACTTTCATAAGCGCCTTTTCAGGGCCCAAATTGAATAAAGAATTTTTTATACCTTATAATTTTTTTATTTTGATTTTGACTCAAGATAACTATAGTTGGCTTAAAAACGTACAGGATTCAAAAATTTTTATTATAGGTAAATGTTATTACCTAGTACTTTAGGATATTTTTCTCTGTTTGAACTGCTGAACTTCTGTAGTCGCTTATAAATCATATTTATCAATAACCTTTATCTCAACAATACACATAAATGTGTTCATTCAACCAAGCACAGTGATAATGTTATCAATACAGTATAAACAATTCTATGAAGCACCAAATTAAATCAACTGAAGTTGCTATGTTGCAAAACTCGGTCAGTAATATCTTTTTAGTTACGTTTTTTAAAAATTATTCGCTATTCGATATTTATAACTAACTGTGGCCAGTACTTCGCTCGCGTGTTGTGCAGAGAATATGCAGTCTATATTCTTCTTCCTCAGGATTTTTGTAATATCGTATAGCGCTTTGAGCACAATCTCAAGTGGTTTTGATCCTGGATGGTAAACACACTAAGCCTAGAAGGCTTAAATTGGGTAGGTGGGTTTAAACCTTTTCCGGGCGACTCTCGCCCGGGTGAGTCCCACACTGCACGGAGCTCGTCACTCCGTGCCCCTTATCTATTGTATTGGGGGACCTTGATCCCCTAAGTACAATAGATAAGGGTAGTGCGTAAATGCATTTCCCCCCGTCAAAAAAAAAAAAAAAAAAAAATAAGGTGGGGTTTAAACCTGGGTTCGTCGACGCTGTATCTGCCACGTTACCCCTGAACCATCATTGAATTCAAATTCCATCTATATACTAGTATACGTTAATATAATATTTAGTATTCTGCATAAAAATAAAGCAGTGTATCATTGTAAGGGGTAATTCAAATCTTACGCAAGCGTCAAGAAGGCGCTAACTTTTACTTACTTTATCTAGCTGTGTGCTCGCGTCTGTGCCCGCGGTTCGTATATTTTTCGTTGTGTAAAATAGTTTTTTTTTTACGCCGAACCCAAATTATTTTCAAAAAATAAAAGTAGCCTAATTTACGCGGAGCAACTTCAGCCATCTACCAAGAAAAGTCCCGTCTAAATTGGTCAATCCGCCCCGGAGACTAGCCGGAACAAACAGACAGACAGACAAAAAATTTAAAAATTGTGTTTTTGGTATGGGTTTCGTATATACATTCATACGTATTTGGTAAAAAAATAATTGACATTACAAACAGATACTTCAATTTTATTTAATAGTATAGATGATATGGGGTAGACAGTCCGAATGGTAATTGTGTAATCAATATTGACTTATTTACTTTTCGGTTTTTTTTACAGATACCAATATTTATCATGTGTAAGAGCTTTGCCTAATATTGTTGCCACAGGGCTGAGGCAGACAAAACTCTTAAAATGTTGTGGACGTTATACGTAAATAGTCCCTAATAGAGATTAACGTAATTCATTGAATACATAATACGACACTTACCGAATAACAGTAGCAATAGATCACTAACAGCCAAACTGAATAAGTAATGATTTGTGACAGTTTTCATAGTCGAATGTTTCGCTATCACGATGCAAACGCAAATGTTTCCAATAACTCCCGTCAGTAGAATTGACATCATTATTAAAGTCACCGGTACTAAATATTCGACGGATAACAGTCTCACCTCCATATGACAGTCAACGTAATCTTTCTCCGAACATAAACTGATATTAAAATATGAGTTTGTGCAGTATGTATCGCAAATATTGTTTATAGTTAAATTTTCCATATTTTTTCCTTTGATAAAAATTTCTAAATTTAACGGCTTCTTAATACAGATTACGGTTAGATTTAAACTATTTAATACTCGCGCTGAAACTTTTTAACAATCTGTAACAAAAAACATTAATTGTGTATGTATTTTTTGAATTGTAAATTTAATTTATTTTTCTTATTTCGCGCATTACAAAAAAGATATTTTAATATACGGAGTTACTAATTCGAAGTTGATAATGTAATAAGTAAATAATTTATAAAATCAATCTTCATTTCTATTTCGTTCTATTTGTATGCAATACAATTGGCTCTTTCGTCTATAATATACTGAAGGCTACGATTTGTTTTTATCGTCTGAAATTCAATAAATATTGCTATCTGTTTTAGTTTACTGTAATATATTGTGTTGTAAGATTAAATGTATTTTCTGTTGTTAAAACAAATCGATATTAAAATAAATCAAAATAGACATTTTACAATATAAGACGTTCAAAATTGTTTTGCCGCAAAAGTATTTATTTACTCAATTGATTAGGTGAAATTGATTCGAGAATCAAATCTTAAACATATTTAATATGAATTAAACACAATAAAAAAATTAATTTCTAATATTACCTTTAAAAAAATGCTTTAAAAATAAAGACTTTTAATCCAATATTTATTACAGAATTTCAACACGATAAAGCAATGCGGTTGAGGGGGAGGGGTTCTTACAAAAATAATAAATGAGTTTTTAAAATACTCACTGAAAATATAATACAATTGTAATTTATTTTTCACGAGATAACGCGTTAATTACTACTGAAACATTTGACAATAATATTTTTAGAACAATTTAAATGTATATTTGGGATTTAAATATTGTTTGTAGATATATCTTTTATCGCTCGGATGTGCGTAGGATACGCCCACAAATCCAAATACTATTGCAATAATCATTGAAATAAATCACATAATGTACAGTTCTATGTTTATGTACTCCATCAATTGATAGAAGGTCAAAAACGAAATGATATATACATCTATACAGACATGGTTTTAAGTATAGATATGCAATATTTTTAAACGAAAAGAAATAAAACCTAGTAAGTAATATCACTTTTTAAAATAATAAAAAAAAAAACATTTCTACTTGCTTTTAACAGTTACTAATATTGATTAACATTATGTTTCTCACCCCCGTTGATAATTTAAAATTACTAATAATTTTTAATCACAGTACATTAAAAAAATAGCCGCAAGTTATCATCGTATACGAGATAATACAATTAAAAACGCGTCCGTCTTTTATAGACAGGAAACTTGTACTACGTTGGAAAGCACATTCGACTATTCAAAATATATAAATAGAGGAATTGAGTAAACAGGAATTATAGGCGTAATAACAGACAATAAGCGCGAATCGTTGGTAGCAGGTACGTATTCCTGAAAAATTACGTGCCGACAAATTTACCTCTTAACAGATGATTATGGGCCTCTTACTCTATGTTCAACGCAGAATAATCGTATTCATCCATTTTCACTGGAATGTAATCGTTTTAGAAATTCAAATGTAAACCTTTTTTGTAACTATGATGATATCAATAAAAATGTTTTTTAGATTTTTGTATTTATTTATTTTTACTTTATTCGCAATTTGTGTAAAAAGGCGGACTAAATGCCTTAGGAATTCTCTGCCAGTCAACCTTGAGGTGATGCAGAGATAAAATAAGAATCTATTAACATGCTTTCTGCCTTTTTTTTATGTGGGGAAATCCTGCTTGAATAACCGCCTCAGTTGTGCAGCAAGAGGTGCGTTATGCCATATTCCTACTGACTATAACCTCACAATGTTTGTTCGGCCACGTATTTGTCCGGAGAGTAGAAACTACTTTCTCATTATTTCTACCCCCGGGAGGTGTGGGCCCCACTTTGAAAGTCTCCTTTTCCATGTTTTGGTCGTACCACAGACATAGTATGTTTTCGCTAGACTCAACCTAGGTGTGAACTGTGTAGGCCCTACTGAAGTAAGTAGAAATATAGAGGCGTCACACTTTTCTATTTGTATTTTTATATACAAAACACGTGTAATATATGTGGTCATAATTTTTCAGATCTACTTAAGAGTCGTCCATTAATGAAATGATGGTTTAGGAACTTTTTCACTTATAAAATATATATATTTAAGGAAGGTTCATATGTGTAAACAGCTCCAAGTTGCTCAAAGGGCAAAAAAGAGGGCTATGCTTGGAGTTCCATTGCGTGATCGAATCAGGAATGAGGAGATCTGCAGAAGTACCAAAGTAAACGACATTGCCCGAAGAATTGCTTAACTTAAGTGGTAGTGAGTTGGGCACATTGCTCGCAGAAAAAAACGCCCGATGGGGCCAACGGGTTCTCGAATGGCTGCCACGCACCAGAAGACGTAGCGTGAGTAGGTTCCCTAGAAGTTAGACCGACGACCTGGTGAAGGTCGCGGGAATCAGCTGGATGCAGGTGGAGCAAGACCGGTCGTGGTGGAGATCTTGAAACCTTCTTACTTCAAAAATGTCAAGCCTCCCGTTCAAAATTGCAACCCCTAATTCACCCTCTTAGAGTTAACATTTTGAAAAAAGTTACGTGTTTATTTACTTCTAGGTTTGAAATTTCCAAAAATCCTTTCTTAGTGGATCCCTACGTCATAAAAAGTACCTACTGCCAAAATTTCAAGTTTATAGGCCGAGTGGTTTAGGCTAGTCAATCAGGACAAGTAATTCTAAATATATAGATAAAACAAAGACACAGTTACACAACTTTTAACTCATGAACGACTGGACCAATTTGTATAATACCACATGACTATCAAAACATTTTAAAAATTTCACGAAAAACATAATTATGAAAAAATATCATTTTCCCATGAAATTGTGTGAGGACGGTTTTATTGATTATGATGCGGTACGGAGTTCGCTGGGTCACCTAGTAAATAATAACTAAACGACTCATCCCGTATAATCACCAAATTACGTATTCAACTTGTGATGCTACCGCTTGAATAATTAGCCCCGTAATCTGAGAAAATTGTTTGCGTTTGTACTAGCTGTGTTTTGTTTAATATTAATAATAAATTAATTGTTTGTATTATAAATGAATTAGCACTGCCAAGAGGGAATCACGAAATAACGAGTATAATACGAAATAAGCTTGCTAATTTCATTATGATTTTGAAATTTATTTACTCCGAATAAAATTTATTATAATTTATGTTTATTTAGTTCTATCTTATAAGATAGAATTTTTGTCTTGTTAAATTAATTCGAGAATGATCAATCGAGTTAAATAATCAATGCTTTTGATCAAAATCATGAGGGTAATGGGTTCATTATCCGTTAGAATATTTACTATAGAAAACTTGGGATTGTTTTTCTGTATACAATCTAAACGGAATGGAAAGGTATACTGTGGGATATTAAAATAAAAATAGTGTCTCAATTAAACAGTGTAATTTTTTTATTAGCGGTTGCCAGCGACTTTGTCTACGTGTCTTAGCGTAATTAAATGTGGGATGTCCTGATTTTGTTTTGTTTTTCATAGCTTATTAGTTACCCTAGGTACGACACATGTTTTGCATACACCAAATTTAATTTCCAATCGATTGATTTCTCACTCAATAAAATAGAATTCTATTATATTTACTTATTAAGAAGTAATATTAGAAGCTTAGTGGTAGTGCGTTCGGAGAATACTACGATGGGCATGAGTTCGAATTCTATATCTCAATTTTTTAGTCAAGGCAAAAATTGTAATGAAGCCATAGGCATGAAGGTAGTGCAATTTATAACGACTCCTTAGTTAGGCAAGCATGTGATCAAGCATTCTTACGTGTGTGATTGTGAACTAACGCTAAACCTAGTATAAAACAGTAGATAATTTCTATGTAATAAATTCCTTTTTTTAAATATAATATTATACGACTTCTAAATAATATTTTTTTCTACCTTTTGAATATTATATGCGATTCATCTCCATTTTGTTCCATTGTAAGCATAGTAGGTGTTATTAAGTAAGAAATATTTTCAAAAACAATTTTATGTTAGACTATAGACACAATTGTATCGGCTGGATAAGGGTCCTGGGAGAAATTACAGATGTCGAACAAATCGTATTGGGATATGATATTAACAACGTATCCCTGTACCGTAATATATTGTAAATTATATTTGTACCACATTCTATTGGATATAATACAAATTTATAATTCGAGTGTAAATAAATACATTATTATCATCATTTTGCCCTTATTTTACAATGTGTAAAATAAATGTGTAAAGTAAATAGTTGGCGCAATCTATTTTCTTCTTCCATTTTTTTCTATTAACTGCCTCGGGGGCGCAGTTGTATTACATCCGACTGTCGTTCTGAAGTCTCGGGTTCGATCCCCGGGCCGGGTCAAGTGGTATTGGGTTTTTCTACTCAGTACCATCACGGAGTCTGGAATTTGTGCCCGATATGGTGACAGGCTCGCCCCCTGTCACATCTGGGACGGAACTAAGCTCGGCGAAATGTGGGTGGTGTAGTTCGCTACTTCACTTCTGTCTAACCCTTCGGGGATAACAGGCGTGAGCATATGTATGTATGTATTTTTTCTATTCTTCATATTTTATACATAAATCACACAATCCAGCATTCTAAAGACACTAAGCCTAGTTATTGGTGCTCAAGTGATGCTGCCGGAACACACCTATTAGTATTTGACGACAGGTTTTCGAACTTGAGGGTGATAGCTACCCAAGCATTGTTAGAAAATGCCCTACCGCCAGTCTATGGTTTCCTCGCGATGTTTTCCTTCACCGAAAGCTCAGGCTGATTTTGGAGATGGATAGGTGGGTTTTCACCAGCGTCCATTGACGAGGAATCCGGCCGCACTATCTACTGCGCCATCATCGCTTCCAATTTCTACCTCTAAGTTAATCGTTGTTTTTTTCTTATTCTAGCTATTAATTCTACTAATTAAGTTTTTGGAAATGGAGGGTTCGATTGCAGTCAAGAGTAAAATATTTTGTAGTTGACCTGCAATTGACTATATTTTTCAGTACACTATAATAATGCTTCACAGTAGAATAAATGTGAAAAAAAAAGGAATTTTCAAGTCAAAGAAATTTTATTTCCATAATTCTGTGAGAACATGAAAGCCGTTATTCCGATAGAGACGGTCCAAAATTGTAAATTCTAAACTATTGTTATTTTTTTTTTTCTTCACGTAAGGTAATGTTTTAGTGCAAGTTTTTGTTGCGATTTGAAATTTATACTAATAAATAAAATTGAATTGTTTGTAATTAAAAAAAAAATTACTTATTAGATGTACTTTTATAATGTTACTGTTACAATTATAATGAATTCCGTTAAGTTATAACTGCATCACCAGCAATTGTATGGGTAACACCTATTTTGATATTTTAGGCTTCACTGCATAGTTTGGAGCCGTAATTTATGTCATTTTGTAAATGTTTTGAGGAAATAAAAAGAAATATTTGCATTTCTTGTAGAGGTATAATTAAAAATGTAATATTAAGAAATTTTTAAGTTTAACTTTTACATACATTTCTTACTGTTATATTAATCTAAATTAGGTAATTTAAATTTCGTATCTAAATTACATTCCCTGAGGATAATTCTACCTACATAGCTAACTTTTTAATAGTTAAAAAGCGGTGTTTGTTTATTCATCGAACAAAATTTAATGTAAAACAGGTCACGTAATAAAAGACCCAGGAGTAATATGTAGTAATTAATGTCTAATATCCAGTTATAACGTATTTTATAGTTAGTAAGTTATTTCAAATACACGTCAGAAATATATTTGTCTTTCAATTTTATGAAGGAGGTGGAGTGGAGCTTTAGTATATATGCTGATGTTCACAAGTCTCGATAGTCGTTTGATGTGTTTTTTTTTTTTTATATTATAATATATACAAAATAAAGAACAAAGTAAATATTAATAGCGGGACCTTTTATTGGAAAATATTAAAACCTCTTTTAAGTACTTTTTTTCTGGCTTCTTTTTACATGTTACAATGTACTTTTATTTTTAGAATAAATCGACAAGTATAAACAGATTTGCATAATTCTTTTTTTGTTAATTATAAACGTGTTCTCTGGATTGTTTTTTAGTAGATTCATATTTTATACTCAATACAGTGGAATTTCGATAACTCGAACCTCGTTAAATAGTAATCCTCAGTATGTTGGTAAAAAAATACAATTTCCTTCCACTGGACTAATAAATATCCGATATTTTGAATCATTATATTTTGTAAATAGAAATCGACTCCTAGTCGAAATATATGTATATTAGAAATGAATTTGATCAAGTTAATTCAATTGACTCAAATGTTTAAGCGTTTGCTTAGAAATTCGAGCTTTAGATATTTCTGAGTTAAGTCGGACAACCACACAACATAAATGAAGATTTCTCCTCGATAAATAAATAAGTTCTGTTAGCAGATGTCTAAGCGCCGCTAGAATTACTTCAGGTGCGTTAATATCTAGGGACTATAATCCAATAGAATACAATTTATTTATAACTGAACCAATATGTATGGTGTAAGTATGATTAGCAAATCGATAACATAATAAGTTATTTTTTCGTAATTTTTTTCCTCGTATTTTTTTCACAGCAAAAGACTTAGTCGGGGGAGGTCGTTTGGCGTGACATTTATCGAGTTTTACGCGTTTCCCAAAATTATTTTCAATATCTACCTATTTTTTTATCTCATCGTTTAGAGCAGGGATTCCTAAAGTGGTCGATATCTGTTTCCCAAGGGTCGACATAAACGAAAATATATTTTGTGGGTCGACGAGGTATAAATATCGACCCCTATTAATTAACACTAGTTCTTATTTGAAATTTTCAAGATACTATATAAGTTGTGTTACGTGTGTAACATGTTATAAGAATTACTACTATTTATATAGAAAGTATTATTGTTGTATTTTTAAAATATTCAACTTAAGTAGGAAAAAATATCGACATGATATATCGTTATGTTGTATGGATACTATGCGATATATCAAGGCAGGTTATCTCATCTCCACTGGGGGGGGTTTAGTGGGTAGTGATGATTCTTCTCGCTTCGAGCCCCACCATAATTTTGACATTCCCGACTTCAGCCTTACCCGGGAGTTCGTTCCCTTTGGCTTAGGCTGGACAGCTAGTGCGTAAATGCATTCCCCTCGAAAAAAACAGAAAAAAGGTCAGGTCATCTCATCTCAAGTCTCTCCCTCCGTCACAAAAATGCTATTATTATCTATTATTGAAATATAATGTCATTTGTACGTCAAAACAAAGTTGAAATATTGTACATTTAATTTTTTTTTTCGGTAAGTTTATATCGAATAAAATATATCTATATCACATGATTCGATACTATCGGGTTGATTCGATATATCGAAAGTATATATCGCTATCTAATTGAATATATCGCACACTCTTACAACTATCTGTGGGGGTCTGAGGTATCAGTTCATTTTGGAAAAGGGGTTTCTTGCCCAAAATATATCGGAAATCCCCAGTTCAGACGTTTTAGGCAGGAAATTAGTATGTGATTTAAAGCATTCGTGAATTGTCTATGCCACTGGCGAAAATGCATCTCCTTTACCCTGCTGCCGGTGGACATGAGTAGACGTGTAGAAGATATTTTCAAAATTCAACCATCTTTTTAACTCCTTCTTTACTTAGGCAAAAGTTTATTTCAAAATGTATTTGAAAAAGTAATAATTCAATTATCCCATTAAACAAATCCAATTCTTCGAATAAAATTGAAAAAAAAAAAAAATAAAAAACAGAAGGCGCGACATTGTTAGGGACCGTTAACACTATTTCTTCTGTTATTTGAAGGTTGTATATTTAATTCGAAAGTTGTACGATTACATTACGAAGACCTTATTTGAATATAAAGGCGAAAGAGGACCTGATCAGGGATAAATTACAAATACTTGTACCAACTTTTTGTCGTTGTGACTCGATAAGAATTTAAATTGATAGAAATATTTTCTGAAATCTCGACTCGATCGGATTTTGGACCTACTTATAAATCATTTTGTCTAATATTAGTTGTAAAGAGGTATCTTTATTATAAATAAATAAATAAAATTGAAGTGTATGCTTGTAATATGAAATTACTAAATACGTATTGAATTACTCATATTCAAAACACAATTTAAAAAAAACTCTGTCTGTCTATCTGGTTATTTGTTCCAGCTGTTTAAAAAAATAAAAGAAAAGCTAACATCTTATAGGAATACATGTGTGGTAAACATACATTATGTTTTAAATAGGAGATCCTAAGGTAGGTTGACGTCAAAATCCGAATCAGTGGCAAGTTTTTGAATTTCTGAAAAATTTCTTTGCTTTCTGTTGAAAAAGAATTGAGAACTTGCATACAAAAAAGAGGGGCCATTATTTTCCAATTATTATTTGAAAACTATATTAAGTAGAGAATAATTGTGCGGAATAGAAATTATGATATGAGAGTGGAGCCGCGGGGACAGCTATTATAAGGCATTTCACATGATGTTATTTAATGATTACAGCGTCTAATAATTTGCATTAATTTTGTAACTGGTTTTACAATTTTTTTCTCTCTTTTTACACCATTAAAGAACCATTAATATAAACTTCTTGTCATACCTCAAAAAAGCTTGAACGGGTAAGGATTAATGAGAATGTAGGATATTAGTGTTTTTTTTTATAAAATCGATGTGATTATCTACATATATAAATGTGAGAAAAATAAATCTAGAGTGTCCCAATAAATGAAAGGGTTTTTTCGCTAGACGCTACACTTACATTTCAAAATTGATATAATACACAATCCACATACAGGATAACAATAAAATACTTTGATTGGTTATGATAGATTACATAAATCATTACTATTAATGACAAATAAAGACTGAAATCCCAACTAACCTTTGACTATTATTGAATCAAAATGGACAATAAAAGCCGTTTGACGTGAACGGAGCTAGCTAATTCAACGTTGTGTTTATAAATACAGGGTTTCGAAATAAATCCTTTATAAACGTTCCGACGCCTCATACGAAATTGCAGGAGTGTTGTTATTTTTAAACTGTTATTTATTAAACGCATTTATTATAGTACCTTAGTGTTGATTGGACGTATGCTGCTATAAACATTATGAAAATTTACGGTAAATCGTTTTGGGCGTGTAAGTTTTTAGACTCTACGTTATACACTCTCATTACTTATAATGTGTAGGTACATTATATATGTCGCAGCGAAGGTTTTGAGGGATCAATAATATTTTTAAATATTTCGTGATCTTTTTTAATTGTATATTTAATTCTAATATTACAAATAATATTAATTAATATGGCGATTACCCATAAAAATGAGACAATAGAAAAAACAATGGAAATCTGGTGTAAACGCCAGTTTAGTACTCAAGGGGTTGTTTAAACGTTAGGTAAATTGTCTATGGTTGTTAAAAAGTAAATATTAACTTTCAATTCGTCCGCCGAAAATAATAGGAAATCACTAATTATTCAGCGCTATTACATAAACTGCTGCAATAAACATAACATCAAGTGACCCCGAACACCTTGGGAAATAGACACCGCGAAGTTAAAAGTAAATACGTTTTTATTAACATATTTTATACTCCATTATTTTGAGGTTATTTCACTTTACTTCACTTCTTAGTTTTTGGCTTTTGTAGCTATTGGCCACAATTCTGCCAGTATCCGTAAGGTAGGGTAGAGTCATGAACCAAGGAGTGGAAACTAGTAAACAAGACTATAAACTGATGAAATGAGAAAAAAAAATCCTTTGACCTAGATGATCAATCTGAAAAAGGGACAACACAAACATATAAGACAACACAATATTAGTAGGACAAAAAACACAGTATTTACCAGTACAAATGTTAGTAACATATACTATTTACAGTTTTATGTTGTTCATTTGTACATATTTACATAATATATAGTTCATTATGGGAGAAAAGGTGAAGAGAAGAAGACATTTAAAGGTTGTAGGACGAGGAACTTCAGGAGGGAGAATGTCATACAAGGAATGACGCATCCGAGGGCAGGAGAAAAAGATATGGTTCAAATCGCCCTCGTCGAGGCCACATTCACACAACGAAGAGTTCCTGATCCTGAGCTTAGCTAGAAAAACGGGAGTGCAGGAAAAACCCAGTCTTAAACGACAGATAGTTGACGTTGTCGACTTGACTTGAGAGTTCAAGAAATTTTTAAACAAGATTTAAAAATTACCTTAGAAACTGGCGATGTATCAAAAATCCACCGCATCGGTCCCATCAAAGAAAAAAGGAAAAAATAAAAGGGCATAGATATAAATGAAATTGAATTCATAATTTTTTGGAAAAATAACTTATCAATATAAACAGATCGAGTACGAAAAAGTGAAGAATAATAAGTTAGAAGAAGAAACATTTGAAAATAAACATTGATGGAAGAGAGAAATGAAATGTTAGACAAACGAAAAAAAAAAAAAACAACAAATAAAACATCGCAGTTAACGAATACGCATACTAATACAGTAAGAAAATTCAAGAAATGATAAGAAAACATAAATAAGCAGAAAGACTGGATGTTTTGAAACAAATAGAAAAAAACAGGCAAAATTAGGAGAAGTATAAAACAGTTAAAAGTATATACACAATGGATACCCAACATGAAAACTAGAAACAAGAAAAAAAATGAGAAAATTACGTCAAAGAGACTATCAATAGCGAAAGTAGCGACATATTTTTTTAAAAACTTATACACAGAGACAGATAGAACAACGCCAGAAGAAGAAAAAAAGGAACCTCACGAAGAAGAAGAAATACCTTGTATACTAGAATCTGAGGTCACAAAGGCTATAAAATCCCAAAAAAGTGGAAAAGCTCCGGGAAATGATAAACTATCTAACGAACTACTAAAACAGTCTCTACCCGTGATATCCAAACATATGACCAATCTTTTAATGAAATGATAGCAACTGAACAACTACCCATTCAATGGGCGAAATCAACCATCATCCTACTACACAAAAAGGTGACACAAATGAAATAAATCATTATAGACATATAAGCCTTATGTCCAATCTATACAAAGTGTTTTCTAAAATAATACTCGAGCTAATATCGAACCACCTGGAAGAAAACCAACCGAGGGAGCAAGCTGGATTTCGCGCCGATTATTCTACCATCGACCATATTCATGTTGTGAAGCAAGTAATTGAAAAGCTCAATGAATTCGTCGATTACAATAAGGCTTTTGATTCGCTGAGTCATACTTATATCTGGAAAACGCTAGAAAAGCAACTAGTAGAAGGAAATTACATAAAAATCATAAAAGAAATTGACAAAAAAACACCACGGCAACAGTCCAACTTGTACAACAAAGCGATGAATTTAGAGTTCAAAAAGGCGTTATGCAAGGCGATCCACTTTCCCCAAAACTCTTCACAGCAGTATTGGACAATATATATAGGACTGGGGAGAATTTGGAATCAATGTTAACGGATTGAACCTAAATCATTTAAGATTTGCCGACGACATAGTAAATTTCGCTGAGAAACCAAGCATACTACAAACTATGTCACAACAATTAGATGTTGAAAACAGGAAAGCATGTTTATCAATGACCCCAACGAAGACTAAAGTAATGACGAATGCCATAAAAGAAAGGTCAGCGAATAAATGGTTTTATTATTATTAGTATTAACTTAAGAGTATTGTTTTTACTACAAATTGTTCGTAGTGTCGCTAAGCAAGTCTGTTCTATTATTGTTTTTAATACAAGTTGCTCATAGTTTTTGAAAGTAATTATGATTATTGCTTGTGTCTAACTGGCCTTACAATTGTTTAATATTCTGTGGAAATTCTATGGCTCTGGTATAGAGTTTATTAGATTATTTCGGAATTAAACGAAAATTAAAAATTATGAGTAATTAGTTTATTGTTTTTGATTGTTCCAAATATAATCTTTTGCTTGTAATAATATGTTTGCTTATATGTTTTATTGTAAAATGAAAAATATTAATAAATCTCATAGATGATCATATCAAAGCTTTTAACAAAGTTTAACTGTTTAAAACAAGTGGCTACTTTTGATATCGTTTTCAGTAAAAAAAAAAACTTTAAAAAAATATATTTTTTAAATATTAATTTTATAGTGATGTAAAAACTCGTTAATCTAATTGAAAAAATATAATAATTTTAAAATGAGTATTAAGTTAAGTTAACAAAATAATAAAATTTATTGTATAAAAAACATGGCTAAAAATATATCAACGTTTGAACGCGCAAGGTACTCAACAGTCATAATATAATAATTATCATATTCATGCATTACTAGGAAGAATTCAGATTCTTGTGGCTCAGGCCACATATTAATAAGGGGCTTCGCGAACTTATCTACCCTTGATTTAATCGAGGACGTGTTGAGGTCACGATCGTTACGGACCTTTACTTGATATAGTAACTTAATAAGTTACTATGTTAGCGGGTCGCTGATTAAAGCATTCTTTGATTGATAGCATATTATTTATAGATATATTGATTATTGACAAAGGTAATAATAATTTAACTGCTAAGTGAACCATTTTTTACGATGTGAGACAGAATCAAAATCTTTGCGATATAAAAGAGATTGATCGAATAATCATAGTAATAATGCCTTGAGGGAAATGTTTTACGCTGTCATTTATTTGTTGAATTAAATTATAATTAAAATGTAATATATTGTGTTATTATCGGCTAGCGTATAAACAGGGTGAAATTGTAATTAATGGCAATAATTAAACGGAAGCTTGTAATTATATTCAGAAACATTTTTATTTATGTTTAGTGGAAATAATTGCTGCGCTAGGCACATTGCTCGCAGAACAGATGCCCGACGGGGCCAACGGGTTCTCGAATGGGTACCAAGCACCGGACGACGTAGCGTCGGTAGGACCCCACTAGGTGGTGCAACGACCTGGTGAAGGTCCCGCGAATACGCTGGATGCGGTCGGCGTAAGACCGGTTGTCGTGGAGATCTTTGGGGGAGACCTATGTCCATTAGTGGACGTCTTTCGATTGAATAGATGGATGGGTGGGAAAAATATTAAAATAAAACATGCACTATAAATATATAATATACATATTAAAGTATCAAAATCAAGTAGCTGTTTTGCAGAGGTCGATGACCTGGTAACCGTGAAGGTAAAATCATCAGCTGATGTACGCGAGCGTCGTGCGTCGAATACTTATCGCCCGATTTTGATACTGCAATTATCCTTTTTTAATTTAATTAATCAGAATCATAATTATCAGCTCCCATGAAATTCTATATATATATAATGTTAACTCAGCAAAGAGACTGTATAAAGTACCTGATGGTAAGTGTAGTATTGTTCAAAGACAATGATTACCCAAAATGACAGATTCCACTGGCAGTCGTTTCAGTCATACGCTAAGATACTTTTTCACCTCTCTTTTATAGAACCCGATATCATAGGCAATACGGATTCCACAACTGAGTAATATTTGTATACTTGTGTATAGATCGTCGAAATCGGCTGTATCGATTTCAATATAAGTATTATTTCTTCCATTGCGATGGGAAATTTACGTTAGGCAGTTTTAAATTTATTAATTTACATAATGTAACATATGTGAATGCGCTACATTTTCATTTACTTCTCTTAAAAAAACTGATATTTGTAGTCAATACTTGAATATTACGTTCATGCAGGTACGTTCTTGAATATTATGTTATGAGAAATTTAAATACAAAAAAATACTTTATACAATTTAGGTCCTGTTAAGACGATTATGAACGTCAAAATACTATCACCGAGTCAGTTTATCGGCTTATAAGGGTATAAATTTAATAAAGCACTCTAGTTTTTAGCATTTTAGTTTTAAATTATATTAGTGTAACAGTTTTAAGATACCAAGTATTGGTCGATCTTCCAGGTATTGAATAATATTTTTTGATTTTTTCTGGGATATTTTAAATTCCACTCCTTTTAATATTGGACAATGTCCAGTAATAGCATTGATATAATAAAGAACGAACATTACTCCTGATGTCATGACCTACAAAAGAATAATGAAAACCTGATGTAACAAGTCACTAGATAGACTAAAGTAACAAATGTCTAACGCAGAGAAAGATCAAGCTCAACTGTGGTAACTGATTACCCACTGTGTGGCCTAGACTGTTATGTCTCACGAAGTCTTTGACGCGTTTTATAAATGACTTATTATTCGTGAACATTAGCATTGAAAAACGAACAATTCAAATAAACGGGTAATAAATTCTCACATTTTTTTTTTTCATTTTTGTCTTTTCATAAGTAAACTGTACCCTACGTATATGAGATAAAATAAGACAACCCAATATCTATTCCTCTTTTGTCAACTATTTATTTAGTTATGTTGCAGTTTCCTAATAACATGAACCTACGACACACCGCTGTATCCCACAGCCGGTACATAGCAGTTTCTTTGTAGCGATTGCATCATAGGACCATTCATGCTACATGGCACTTGCTATTACGGACTTCAGATTAACAGAAAGAGAGACAGAGAACCTATGCGTTTTATAATATGCACGTATTGTGGCAACCGTAATGTGAATTGAAGATTTTATAATGTATTTGCAGCCAACAATAGCTAGCCATGAAACACATCTCACTATACATCAGCCGTTATCCGGAAATAACTGCTTAGCCCTGTATGAAGTTCACTTTAGTAGTCACGCCCACAGACTAAAACAACAAAATGGTAGTCTATGATTAGGGAGTTCTTTTTGGCGCAATTTTGGTGTGTCATGTAGGAAGTAGTCCGTGTTTTGAATTAACTTGCAGCATTGGATTTTTAAATTAACTTTTAGTTTTTAAATTAAATTGCAGGATTCTTTTGATCGCATTTTATAGTATAAGTGAAGTGTTTTTAAAATAATGAAATGAAATCTGAGATATCCCAACAGACTCCCTTGAAAGAAAAGCTTTAACAAAAAACCACTATTTTTTTAGAATGATGTATGAAAATAGTTACAAATATAAACAAAAAAAATCTCTGGTCATGCAGATTCTACTCTATGTATATTCCAAAAAAAAAATGTTGTTGTTAAGGTATAATTTCTATAGGCAGGGGAAGAATAAGGACTTTGAAATTACCACATTTGGTTTATACATGTAATATAATTAAGAAGAAACTAAATCCAAGAAAGTATTTTCGTCTGTATTGATTAGTCACTGTTGCGTTTCCTCCAAACGTAAAAAGCTACGAAGCATAATCCATAATGCAATAGTATACTTTGTAATCCAAAGCCTGTAAATTTCTCTGTGCTGTGTTGTAGCTTTTTCCCGAGGGAAGACATTATATCATAATATTATGTTTACTACACATATATGATAGTCCCCTAACAAGGTAATTCCCGTTGAGTTACAGTCCCATCGACAGAATCCATATCAACGTTACCCTTGAGAATACCTTCGCAACACATCTGTTTCGGCCTCTCATGATTTGCTAGCTTATAATAAAAACCAGTGACCGAAGACGTAGGTATGTAGTAATATAAATAATATATCAAAATAATTTACTTTTTGTTTTAAAACTACAGTTTGTTTGTACTGCTTATCGGAGGAACTATTCAATGACAATTTGTGCCATCAGATTCCCTTTCATAACTAGTATGTATTTATTTGATGTGTAAATTGTTTACATTGGACTTTAGTTTCACGACAATTAGCGTTCGGGTATTCCGGGTCCGGGTAGTCCGGGTATTATAAGCCCATTTCTACCGTCGAGGACGTCCGGCTAGTTTTGCTCCCCCGCACAGATTGCTTGTAAACTTTGTAATCATACGTTAATAATATCTTTTTACAAAACATAAAAAAACTTCAATATTATTTATCTTCAATTTTATATTGGTCCATATATATAACATGTTATTCCATTATATATCCAGATGTAATAATATTTGATCGGAAAATTTTCTTAGCGTACCTACCTAATACTCTTCGAGAAATGAGTATGGTTGGAGGACTCAACGCGTTTGTTGACAAATTTATTTAGTCCGTAAGTGCTCTTATCGACATCTGAGGTATTTACGAATCTCTCAACTAAATAAACGATGTTACTTACTATACAGTGAATAAGTCATTTATATCAGTGAAGTTCCTCTGATTATAATTATCTTGGGAGTTAGTTTTAGGGCAAAGTTTTTATATTCTTACAATGCTTGGTGCAAATGAAAATACGAGTATATAAAGTATAGTTGTAAATCATAATATTGTAAAGTTCAAATAAAAGATAAATAATACATAAAGTAGAAATATGTAAACTTATTATTACAAGAAATTTTAGATCTTGCAATGCAACAAAATGACAATCTTTGTACTTTCTTTTCAATTTGATAGAAATAGAATTAGGTAAATTTAATTCTAGAAACAAATAGTCTGGTTCAAGAATGGGGACTTTGTAAAATGAAATAACCCTTTAAGAAAAATTTAAGAGCTAGTGCCACTCTGGTGAATTTGGGTTCGTCGTTTGTGTAGAAATAAAACGTTCAATCAGAAGGATATATTTCTAAATAAATGTGACTACTTTTATATCCGAAAATGTGGAATCTGGGCGAATGTGAAATCCGATCTTCTCTTGTACTGCGTCAATATGGTTTATGGTCAGCAGATGTTCTGTGGGGTCGACGCGGTCGCCTTGGCGCCACCCGGCCGACGAGGTTCATCCGCTAGGGGTATTGTTATTCTGCGCGACCATCCATTCTATTGTTGACTGCAGGAAGCGTTGACGGAGCACCGACGCCTCTCTGCCGCATAGCGTCCTGTGGAGAGTTTGCGCTATGTTATATAAGAAAATATCTAACAATACCACAGATTTGCTAAATATTATGTAAAGTCGGTTTTGTTTAAAGTTATTTGCTTATTAGAAAGTGGATCAGAGTATAAATGTTAATAATGTTTTAAAATTATTCCTTCTTGTATATGCACATCAATAATATGGTAAACAAAATAATCATTTTTTTATAACAAAAATATTTGTTTATACTCTAAATGTACACGATTATTATAAAAAGTATGATATTATAAAAAGTATAATGAAATATAATTTATTATTATATTTATTAACCCATTTTGGTTCTTATTTCTCTGTATAATATACACAATGTTAGTGTGATACTTAATAATTTTAAATAAAAAAATATAACAACTGTGTCGAACTTACAATCTCGTGAATTTCTCTTAAAATTTAAAACATTTAGTTTTATGGTATTTCGTTGCGCCTGATATCACTTATTCCAGGTAGAAAAAGAGGTCAACGTAAATTGATTCATACCTTGTTAATACATATATTTTTTATTCAAATATATTTTTGTGACATCATCATAAGTTTGGAAATATTAAATAATAAAAAATCGGACAAGTAACGAATAAAACTCGCTCCCTGAAGGCTCCTTGCTAACAGCGTACGTAACTTTTAGAGGAACAAATATAACTTTGTCGCGTAATAGTTCCACAAAGAACAAGAGGAAATTCATTATTATATATATTTAGTTCTTACATAAGTCCTGCCTTTGTACATATTTTTTTTTAATGTAGGTCACCGGAAAGAATCCTATAGATTTTAATAATTGCTTAATAAAGGTTTCTTCTTATACAAATATCTATTATATCTTTTTATTGTATTAATGGTTCCTTAAAATATTATGTATTGTAATAATAATAAATGTTTACACATTGAAAGATCAGAGCATTAGTTCAGGATAAAAAATAATTCGTGTCTCAGCTCAGGAACATTGATGTAATCATAAATGAGGGGTTAGATTTATGTTTTGTTTATTTTTAACAGCATTGGTGCCGGGAGACTAAATGGTAGATACATAAGCAATATTTATATTAATATTCGTTTTTTTTTTGTTCAAAATGATTCTAATGCTTACGTAATCATGGGTAGTATGAGCTCGGGGTAGGGGTGGTCGAAAATAACCTAAATTTGTGTCTATGAATCTACATAGGTAGGTACTTACCTTTGTTTCCTGCAGAATTATGTCATATATCAAGGATTTGATATTAATGTCAACTTAATAACTCAAACCGTATTCGAGATAAAGGACTTCAAGACACGGGCATACAGGCTAGCAAATTAAAAGAAACAAATAAAACATTACATCGATTTTTTTGTTGGGAACTCTCTGTTTTAAGAACACGAAATTCGAATTCAAAAATAGAATATATTAGCGTCCTAACTGTATTTGAAATAAGTATATAAAAAAGTTTCAAAGTTGCGGCCTTGGTAGAAAAATTGAAAGGTTCCCGTTTCTTCGTGGTATGGACATGTTATAAGAAGAGAGGAATCGCATGTGAGTGGTAAAAGTAGAGGAAGGCCAAATAAAGTGTGAATGGAGTGTGTAAGAAATTATATGAAAGAAAAAGGAGTAAATGAAGCGATGACGGCTGATAGAGATGTATGGAAGAAAAAAAACATACTTCGCCGACCCCAAGTGAGTTGGGAATAAGGCATGAGAATTATGATGTAAAAAGATTCTATGTGTAAGGTGACTTATACGAAAAAAAGTATAAACCAATTTCTATCATAAATCTAGTTTCACAGTTTATCGGGTTTATCCGTCTTTTCGGCGAAAGTATAGTTTTATTTTTCTCTTGTATTGTGAAATGACTACGATCACTCTATGTACGAGTAACAATATATTAGACGTAGACACGTCTGAGACATTTTAAGAACATATTACTCATACACTAAATCTTCGTGATTTTCGACGATTTTGCACGTTTCATAAAAGTAAATTACAATACAGATATCGTGATTTGAAAATTTTATAGCGCATTGTCTTTAGTGAAAATCTATAATATATATTGTGGGAGTTATATATATAGAAAAATCAGCAGAAAATACATAGGCAGCACGATAGTTGAATGCCACGCGGACGAAGTCGCGGGCACAGCTAGTGTTTTATATAATCCATTAGAGGAAAGTTACATTGGGAATTAATTCGCAAAACCCTGATATTTCCCTCCGTTTTCCTTAACCCTAACCCTGACTTCGAAGATAAATTACAAACCTTGTTGACCCGAATGAGAATTGAACCCAAGATTTCAGTATCTATTACTAATAAATAAAATTGAAGTGTGTGTTTGTAATGTCAAAATTACATTTATTTACTAAACAGATATGAATGTATACACGATACCTGTACAAAAAATGCAATTTTGAAAAAAAATTCTGTCTCTTTGTTCCGGGTAATTTCCGGAAGGGGTGAACGGATTTTGACGGGACTTTTAGATAGCTGAAGCTAGCTTTTGATAGACAGCTGAAGTTACTCCAGGTAACTTTTTAATAATTCTAATAATTAATATAATTAATTCTATTAATTTTCGAAAATAATTAGGGTTCTGCGTAAAAAAATGAAACTTATAAAAATTTGAGTAAAATCCGATTTTACGCAAGTGCTTGAATTTAAGAGAAATATTTAACCTTTATCTTACTACTAAACAAAAATTAAGATTCCGTATAAAAAAAAACGCAGTGTAGAATATATGAAACGCGGACGCAGCCGCGGGCACACAGCTGGTATATAATGAACATGTCTATGTGTATTTCTGAATAAAATTTTACACGTAGTCTTTTGAAGTTCATGAGCGCCTTCCTTATCAGGGTCTAAATTGAATAGCCCCCTTGCTCTGCGTCTTCATGATTTTTCATGTTTATCATTTATCTAATATTTTGGTAAATCAATAGTTGGATAACTACACAATTATTAGTTACCATATACGTGTTCCTACATAAAAAAAATGCAAATCAATCTTATTTATGACGGCAAATGTCGCTAATTTGATGGATTTATTTAGTGATTTTCAATTACCAGACAGGTAATTCTTTGTAGATTCTTTATATCCGGAACTAGTTTTAGAATGATTATGATAACGTTGTTTATCAATATTTTCGTTACCTGTAGTTTTGTGGAGGTAGGGCTTCCGTGCAGAGCTGTCTTAATGTAAGACAACCCGGCAGCCGCCTGGGGCCTCTAATTTCTAAGAACCCTCGAAACTTACAAGAACTGAAATTAAATTATCTGAAATTTAATTAAACTACTGTTCAATTTTACATATAAAAAGAATATCATTTTTTTTACCAGGGTAATGCATTTATGCCCTACCCCTACGAATTATGTTCCTTGAAAATACAAGTAAAATGTAGTCTATACAAGAAATAAAACTTGAATGGTAAACTGAGTCCATCTCCCGTAAAACACGGAGAGGTGTCATTTTATTTCTCATATTAATATTAAAAAAAAAAAGCTTACATAATGATGAAATTATATCGTCTATTAAATTTAATGGTAAATAATACTCCTTAAAAGTTAAACTAGCGTATGCAAAAAAATAACGAATGCTAATATGGAATAAAAAATAGGCACGATTTTAATAGAGTGTATGAAATACAAGAATGAGTTCAAATTTATAAATATGAAAAATAAAATGTCTGGAGACGTGAATTACTTTCATTTGTCACTTTCTATACAGGAGAATTTGTAAACAAAAGACGAAATTAATTTATAACATACTTTTTGCAACACTTACTTGAACATAAATTATATAAATATTCCTTTAAAACATTTAACAAATGCATAATTATTGTTTACTAAGTAATTATATTGTCTGATAATAATGGCGATTTTAATCCAGAGAAGTTAAGGAGCAGTCGCCCGTCTCGGTATGGGCATGTGATGCACAGGGAAGTAGAGGATGTTGTGAGACAGGTATTGGATATGAATGGGGACGGTTATAGCGGGAAGGGGAAGATAAAAGAAAAGATGGATGGATTATGTGAAAAATTATATGTTTAGATAGGGAGTGAATGCGGGGATGACTACAAATAGAGAGAATGGAACAGGAAGACATGTGCCGACTCCAAATAAAATAGGATAAGGGTAGGAAGAGAATGTTGAATTTATTCTTTATTTTTCTCTATTCTTGCATTATTATATTTTCGTGCTGACTGTACTTAAATGTAATAATATTATTATTCGAATTAAACACGGAGTTTGCTTTAGTTTCCATAATATACACCAAATTTTAATATAGCGCAATAATTTGTTTTATAGTTTTTACTTCTATCTATATTAATAATAACACGGAAAATTTTTATATTTCCGATTTTCGTGAAAAGATTTATTACAGGGGACAAAAAACAAGTAATTAAATACATTTCTATTATTTTTAGAAACGTCTATCTGTCTGTCTGTTTGGCTGTACAGGCATCAATTAGAAAGTCTTAAGTGTATTTTCAAGAGAATCAAAAAGATAAAGCATATTTCGGGGTAAAATTCAAATTTTATTTAATCATAATCGGTCCACTCTATCAAAAGTTACAGTAATTTGAATGACACGCGGCGACTTTAGTATGAAGGAAGAGTTGGCATTTAGCGTTTTAGAACAAAAAAATGGATTGATTAAAGTTGAACTAAATGACATAACATAAAATATGTTTGTAGTATATACATAATGGATATCTAAGACATAGTAGACGAGACGGGACTAGAGGAAGAATATAGGCTGACTATTAGAATATAATTATCTGAATTCTACGCAAGCGAAATTGCGGGGCTAGCTGCTCCTCTATAACATTTTTTTTTTTGTGTGTAATTTATACTATTCTTCCAATGTCACGTGGATATAATTATATCACAGGACACTACACTATAACATACATAAAACATAAAACTAGACATTTCATACAACGCTCTTATAAAATGGTGGCTATTTTGATAGAAAGATTCAAGGACTTTTTATATTACCACAGAATTCATGGCACCTATTTTTATTATTTCCCACCTACCTACTTCTCATACTGAACACTAATTTGTTTACAATTTATTATGGTACGGCTGACTCAGGTAGCGGCCAAGCCGAGGTTCGAACCCTTATACTAGTGTTACCTTTCACGGCTGAGTGCCTTCAGCACTCGCCCACAAAGTTCGGTGAAGTTGTAAGGGCCCTTCCGGTCAACAGCATTAGCTGGATTAGAAAAAAAAATACAGCACGGCCCTAAATACAAGTTCTTCAGGCTTAAAAGCGCAGGACATTTGTTAAACGTTTTTAAGGGAGTTGTTGTCAGATTTCAGAATTCACGGTGTGCAATTATTTTCAATATATCTAGTTCACTTATGCAGATTAATCAAACTATATTACGATAACGCCAATAAAATTATGTAATATAGAGACATATATTGAAAGTTAATAAATTAAACACAAGAACATGACAGGCCAAAATCGCGCCAAGAGATCCATACTGAACATTATAACATGAAAATATATTTTTTTTTGTTAATCATGTCATCTTACAATATCTATTATTTAATGTTTCATATAATTTTCTCTTGTTAAATTTAGGATAAAATAAGTTAGATATAACGTTGTGACTTTATTTCACATGTGTATTTCCTAGAAATTTAATGTCTATTCGTGAAAATCTGTAATTGGCTAATCATTGTATATTCTTAGTGCTATATCGTTTTATTGCTGTAGATTTTCCATATAAATAAATAAATATAAAATAAATAAATAAAGTGTCTGTTTGTAATTCAAAAATTTTTTGTTTTTGTATATAAGATAACTATAGCAAAATTACAATTTTTAACATTTTTGTCTGTTTGTCTTGTTTCGGGTAATCTCCGGAACGGCTAGACGGATTGTGACAAGATTTTTTGGTAGATAGATAGAGTTACGCCGCATAACTTAGGGTACTTTTAATTTTCGAACATAATTAGGGTTCTGGGTAAAAAAATTAAAACTCATAAAAAATTTAATAAAAGCCGATTTAATGCACAGTTTTACAGGGTAAGGCTTGAATCTATGGAAATATTTTACTTTATCTTAGAAATTAAAAAAATATTAGGGTTCCGTAAAAAAACAATAAAACGCAGGAAGGACATATGAAACGCGAGCGCAGCCGCGGGCGCACAGCTAGTGTACAATAAAAATACAGTAAATTCAGAAACCGTTCTCCATCTGAATACCCTTCATTTTTAACCAATATTTTTACTACAGACACAGATTACTTCAGAGTATGATGATCACGTCAAAATAACATCTGTTAGATTCAAAAGTAAAAAAATGTGAAGTATACTAATACTCCTAAATTCATTCAATTATTTATTTATACACTAGTTTTTTCTGCCCGTGACATCGGCCGCGTTGACCTTAAAATTTGTTTTAAAGAAAAACATCCTTAACATGACGATTACCCATATAAATGAGACAATAAGAAAACAACGAAAAACTGGCGTAAACGCCACGTTAGTGCTCAAGGGATTAATATTAGAAATAGTGATAAAGAAGAAAATCCATAATTCTCCAGTAGGTACATATTTTATAGTCAGTACGTACTCATAAAGTCAGAAAAGAATACGCCAAAGAAACTTTGCACTAATGAAACGGTACCTAAGTGAATTCATAAATCGATTATAGTGTTTTAATTGAATTTACGTTATCTCAATCTCCCAGAAGAACCTTTAAAACTAATCTCAGTGGATGTAAGGAATGAGAAATTTGCTTAAATGATTAAAATTCCTTTAAATTCCTTGACAGACTTTTACGTTTATTGACATCGTAAAATTGGAAATTAAATAAAAAATTTAGCAAATAACTAAAGGGATAAAATCTGTTTACGTTACTTTATTATTATGTACTATATAGTCTAATCACTGAGTCTGTGTGAAATCATTATTTGCTTTAGAATTACAAACACAGAAAAATATCTCGAACTGACTATATTTACTTATTTATTAAATATAGATTTACGGGTTTAGCTACTATCGTGACGTCCCCTATTTCAAAATTGACAGAAATCCTCGTATTAAAACCTTTTCAGAGTCTATGTTAATTAAAATTCTTTCTCACGACCCTTTTTACGGGTCATGGTCAGTAACAGAATTAATTTTCCAAATTTAATATCGACTCTGATCTCTCTTCGATGTGGATATGTTTTTATATTATACTAGATGTCTGCTCGCTGCTACGCCAGCGTTTCATATATTCTTCACGGCATTTTAATGTTTTCATACGGAACCCTAATTATTTTTCAAACAACATTTTTAATATTAAGATAAAGTAAAAATATATCTCATATATCGCACTGTATTTGAATTTTATCCAAATTTGCAAAAAGTTAAAGTTACCCGGAGTAGGTTCAGTTATCTACCAAAAAAATGCCTATCCAAATCGGTCCAGCCGTTCCGGAGATTAGGACCTACAAACAGACAGGCAGACAAAAAATTTAAAAATAGTATTTTGGTATAGGTCTCGTATATACATTCATATCTGTTTAGTAAAAAAAAAAAATTTTGACCTTACAAACAGATATTTTTTTTTTATTAATGCAGATGAATAGTAATTTTAATAGAATATATACTTACTGCCGAATTTAATATAGCATTCATAATAAATCATCAGCGAAATGCCCGGCCTACTGAAAGGTCAGCCTAATCTGAGATATTTTCTCTTCTAAAAATACGTCGGAATCTTGTACACAGATAGAATATTAATAGCGCCCGTCTAATATGGAGGTTAATTTGTCCGAAAGCTAATGTTACCTAAGATATAAGTGCATATAGGTATATAGAGAAAGATAAAATAAGGATGAGGACGAATGAGCGTAATGTTGAGAGTCGCGTATTTCTAGACGGGCGAAATAAATTGAGTTGAATATCTACGTTCGTACGGGGTGGTGTTTTGTGTCGTTATAGTGTGAAAAAATAATATGTGTTTATGATACATTAGAAGATATAGATTCATCCGAAAAATTATTTCACTTCTCATAACAATTTCCAGCGACTTCTTGCCGCGTATTTTATTGCAAATATTTATCACTATGTATTTTTATTTCATAAACATTTTTTAACATTTCATAAACAAACAGTTTTTAGCAATTTTATAACACCGCCCTCCCAACCCTGATACTATGTGGTGAGCTTGTAGATTACAAAAATCACGTGTAGCTCCTATTACAAATAATCTTATAAAGTTTCAGAATATTATATGTTGTTCTAATATGATCTATTTCATTTCTGTTATTATTTATTTTTTGTAAATCTTTGCCTGGCAGCGGCGTGTCAACGTCATGTGTCGTTTTTTGGTTTAGACATCGCACGTTCAAAGAAAACTAAAAACACAAGATATGTCTTTGCACCCCTCCTTCCCCTTGTGATATGTCTCGATTCTTTCCGAACCCCCCCAACTTCCCTTCGAGGTCATGTGATTAATGGACGATCCCTTATACTACATGAGATGTCAATATCTCCAATGTGAGCTTAAACTTAAATAAGTTAATAATATTATAACATTGTTTAGTAGTTTATAAAGGTAAAAATTATGGTCCTGTGAAAGTTAAATTTAGTTACGTTTAATTTAATTAAATTTCATAAATGGAAGTGTATTTGTGTAACGTAGAATGTTAGATTTTTTGTTAAATATGCTTTATAGAGATAGAATGAAAGAATGACCTAAAATCGTATAAAGTAAGCCTGAGTCTGTAAATTATTTCCATATTTTAATATTTTCTCAGTTCCATTCGTAATTAAGAGCAATATATCGAATTCAACTTTTTTTTAAATACATCTCACTTCTAAACATGACCCGAGGCCTTTTGTTGAAAATAAAAAGAGAGAGATCGTAATATTCTTTTTTAGTAATTGTTGTGCTTTATTCGATAAGTAAATAGGAACTTTATTTAGAATTATTAATCAGGCGAAATGTATTTAATCTGGGTTTTATCGATAAGAATAACAATGTACTTTATAATATGTTTATAAATTACATTAATTGACGAACCAATAGCAATTATAGTGTATGCGCATGGGTTCTCAGCATCAGAGTCATTAGAACTAATTTTACTATTTATCTCTGGTCAGAACACTAAATGTGCCAAGACAAGCTATTACGCACAAAGTGCGTCCCTGACACGAGAAGTTTCCGAGCAGTTGCCGATGTACGATACAAACCTTTTTAGTTTTAGACATTGCTGATATATATTAATTCATATGTAAATTTAAAAAAATTGCGAAGCTAAATCTATTTCTGTTAATATTATGTTAAAATTAGCATCAGGTACGTAATTTGATTCGCTAGAGTCTAGTGTAACGTCTAAGCAGTGTTTATTAAAACATCGTTAGTGTTGAGAATCCAACCTAATATACCTTATTTGTCTCAGTAAATAACCTTTTTTTATTTTGTTTAGTTTTTACTTATAATAAACAAATGTATTTTTAATTTAAGAATTCGATGTATTGTCAACGACTGATAGTAAAAATACACTACCAACATACACCGAATATCGCCTTTTTTTTCCTGTTTTCCATCATAATACTTGCCCAATCTTCACCTAAAACTGAGCTAATCCGCAACAGTTAGAAAGTTTAGCTTCTTTCCTGCCGAAGGAAGTTTTAACGGAACATTAATCATAATCTTCTTGTTACATCGAACAGATTTGGTCAAGGTCACACCACACGGCGCACCGTGGAACGGGTAAAACAACCCTATCAATCATTACGGCATTATTCTATATAACAACAAAATCGAATAACATATTTACGTGAAAAATACTTCTATTCACTATACATATTTTATAAAAAGTAATACTCATCTGAAGAGTACGTTTTAAATAGAAACTAATCTAGAATTTGATGTATTTATTAATTTCCCATAGATATAAAGTAAAAGGGCGAAAGTTCCTTAAAAAAAGTTGAACCTGTTTATATTAGCCCAAAAAGAAACGTTAGAAAACTTATTTCATTTCACGACCCTTATCGCAATTTATTTGAAACTGAAACATTAGATATTAGATTAGACACTAGATATAAAAAACAAAATAGACATTATTATTATCATTCTTTATAATAATATAAGTTGAAAGCCGGACCACAATCTCATCTGATGTTAAACGACAATATGTTTGAAGATTACGTAGCACATTACGCTTAATATCGATGACGTGGCTGGGCCGTTGCCTGGTTTTGTTTATTATCAGTGCAAAATTACTCAAAGACTAAATACTTGAACTCACTCGGAAAAAAGCTACCTTGACGCGTATCAGAGAAATATTTTCCGGGTCCCTCTGACAGTGGTCCAGAACGTGTTCCTATCCCCAACTGGGGAAGCTTCGGTACCTCCCACTGGTGTAATACAGTGACAACGTATACACTCTGTAATCTCTTTACCTACGTAGGATTAGTGCGGGCCAATTCCGAGGACTTTACGTATGAGATAGCTCCCCAAGCGGAAATCCGTACCACTTTCGTGCCCTTCCACTATTTACTAATCTCCCGGTTGAGCCTAATATTGATTCGCTTTAAGCGACCGCTTCGATAGTTCGGTGAAACCATCAAGGCTCTTCCGGTCAACAGCATTAGATCAGTACGAAAAAAAAACTTATATAGTAAGTATCCATCTATCTACTCAAACGAAAGACGTTCACTACGGGACATAGGTCTTTCTAAAAAATCTCCACAACGTCCGGTTTTGCGCCACCCGAATCCAGTGGATTCCCGCGACCTTCATCACGTCGTCGATCCACCTTGTGGAAGGCCTACCTACGTAGCGTCTTCCGATGTGTGATAGCCATTGGAGAGCTCGTTAGCATCGTTAACGTATAGTGTCGGTTAAGAATAGTACCTCTCCATGTCTTCCCGTGGGTGTCGTAAAAGTTGACTAAGAGATACATTAAAAGATAGGCAGCAGCATCCTCTGAGCACCACAAAAACTTACTGCTATCGACGACCTACCTGCCAAGCGTGATGATTATGGCAATCTCACCCTTATTGTTTACCGTTTTCCCCTCAATGAATAACGCTCAAGTTTAGTGTTTGCAATCTTCCAGTAAAAATGTAGATCATTAACCAAGATCCATTTTTAATATTTTTTCACTTCAAATTAGTAAGTATATTATCATTCGAGATTAAGTTACGTATGTTTGAGACTCCCCCCAGCATAATAAGCCAGCTGACGTCTTTCTTTCCCACCTCCCTAAATTTCTTCGTCTCCTTATTCTTTCTTTCACTTTCTCTGTGTCTTCAAGGCCCTCTTATCAGTACGTCTTGTCGTTACAAGACGAGTAAGAGGAAAGGGACATGTCTACACTTTCAAGCGTATCTTTTCCAAGAGAGGAGGAGGAGTGGAGACCCTGCGTGTCAGGCTATAACCGCTCCTCACCCCGGGCGAACATTCTCAAGCGAGAATCTGGCTTAAGGTGAGGGGGGGAGAGAGCCAGTGGGTCAGGCAGCAATTCTCTTCACCCTAACTTGGCGAGTTGAGTGGACGAGGCCGTATCACTCCCTTTAATGCGGCGAGTGACCCCGGGGGGATTAGTGGGTAGTTCCGGCACCCTAAACCCCGGGCGAGTCCCACATACCCCTCTATCGACCCCATCGTGGAGACTTCACTCTCCGGTGGGGTCGACAGAGGAATTGCGTAAATGCATTCCCCTTGAAAATAAAAATGTTGATACGTAAAGCGTGTCTTATTTTATAAATCTAACACGTGCAATGAAACGAAGGTCAGATTAATCAATGTCAATATAGAGAAACTGTATTGTATATGATACTATACTGTATAATTATCTTCGTAGATTAAAGACCTTTTCTAATCATACTCTAGATGTCACTTGTGTAACTAAATGCAAGTACTGATACGTTTGATAAACTAACATAGCGTTATGAGAGATAGTAGTAACTATAATACATTTGATAGCATAGAATGAACTAATGAAACTGATCATCAATCATTTTTTACAACGATGAATATTGAAATTATTTTTTATAATAGCTGTACGCCCGTGTTTCGTATATTCTTTACTGCGTTTTATTTTTTTTTATACGGAACCCTATTTTTTTTTGTAGTTTTCAGATAAAGTAAATATATTTCTCGTTAATTTTTTATTACGTTTTTATTTTATTACATTTTTTAGGAGTTTTAATTTTTTTACGCGGAACCCTTATTATTTTCGAAAATCTAAAGTAGCCTAAATAACTCGGAGTAACTTCAGCTATCTACCAAAGAAAGTCCCGTCAAAATCCGTTCAGCTGTTCCGGAGATTACCCGGAACGAACAGACAGATAGACATACAGAAAAAAAAAATTATAAATTGTACTTTTTTGGTAAAGGTATCGTATATACATTCATTCCTATTTAGTAAAAAAATATATTTTGGCATTACAAACAGACACTCCAATTTTATTTGTTAGTATAGATTAGTATAATTTCGTATAATCTTATATCGATTTTCATCTAATTTATTCGATATCCAAAAAGCTTTGCTACCATTTTAAAAATAATCCATAATAAATCCATCTTTGTTTATTTATAATTTCCTAGATATTTTATATAAAATCTCATAATTTCTATCGAATTACAAGTACAAAAAGCGGTAAACATCTTGAATATAAATTGGTGACCAATCACATGATCGATACGGTAATACTCCGCACGACGGCAACCATCGGCAATATTCCCTGGTGTTGCAGTTGTGCATAGCCGACGGTAACCATTAACCATCAGATGGGCCGTCTGCCTGTTCACCGTCCATTGATATTAAAAAAAAAAACAAAACCAATCAGACTTTGAAATCGACATCTGCACAATCACGGTCATTTGGTAAGATGTTTGCCGATGTTTACTAGTCGTACAACTTTATTACTCTTGAATTAATATGACGTACCGCCAAACACAGAAGAGTAAATAAACATTCTATCTTGTGTCAAAGAACTATTTAAAATTGTAATTGTAAACCTATATTATATAAAATAATAATCAATTTTAGTAAATAAATTTAATGTAATTAAATTACATAACATAATATAACTTCATCTAATTAAAACAAAAAATTGTGTGGTTAAAACAGAAATTATGAGTTTTTAATGGATTCATTGACGAGGCCGCCTACGAAGTTATATGATAAAAATTTAATTTTAAATTTTCAACGTTCCTTCATAGACTGCCTACTCAATGAATCCCTTAAAAACTCATGTTAGATTAGCAGAGCGCGCGCGTAAGATATTCTAAAAATTGACAGTTGACAGGAATAAACAAATATAAACACACAAATATAAAGAGCATATGGGTTTTCGTCACGTGACTCATCATCTCCCTACCCTTTTCCCATTTTTATTTGGGGTCGGCGCAACATGTCTTCCTCTTCCATTCCTCTCTATTTGTTGTCATCTCCGCATTCACTCCTTTCCTAAGCATATCATCTTTCACACAGTCCATCCATCTTTTCTTTGGTCTTCCCCTTCCCATGTAACCGTCCACATTCATATCCAATACCTTTCTTACATCCTTTTTCTCCCTGCGCATCACATGTCCATACCAGGACAAACGACCGCCTCTTAACTCTTTTCGTCACGTGACTATTTACTATTACTAAATCGTACTACTCGTAAGTCGCGTTGAAAAACTTCGCTCTAAAAGAACATTAAATGACATCAATCATAAACATACCGTATCAATTTATTATTACGAATCATTCTAAAAACATTTTCCTACTAATTTTTGGAAACCATCTGCGAGAATAACAAAATAAGAAGCTAACTTTTATTTTATATATCGACATATTAAAATACATTCAACAGGAAATCACAAACAAAAGGCAAACAACGTTTTTTGCATTAATAAAACCAACATTTGTAAACAAGTAAAAAATAACAAACTTTTTTTCTGTTTTCATTCTATTGAATGATTTGTTTAATAGAATCTAATTTTAACTTGAGGGTTGAAAAATGTGTTTGTAATTGAAAAAAGAATAAATTTGACAATCCGGAGGGTTTACTTTGTTGGGCTTCTTGAAGTTGCGTAGGTAATTTTTAACAGTACAATTCTTTCTATCCAATGTATAGTTTAAGTTGCCTTTTAAGTAACCACACAAATTGTAAGTAGTCTGAATTAATGGTTTCATCAGTTCATTAAGGTAACAATTACCTATCATTTAAACCGTACTTATTTATTATGAAGAATGAATTTTCGAAAACTGTAAAAAACTTTTCCTTCGCAACCTCCAAGTACTTCATTTCTTATTAATTCAAATTGTCGTTCTTATTTTTATCCATAATACTATATCTATAATATATTTAAATAGGCAAAGATAAATCATTTCAAGAAATTGTTCTCCGTTGTTCTTTGTTCTTGTTTAGTAGTTATTGATGAACTTAAGAGGATATCCTAGCGGTATTTATTCCTTACAAACGTAGTCCCCTGTTTGCTCCCTGGATAATAGCATTGTGGTAAATATTTTTATACCAAATAATATATATCCACTACCGCCGTGCCGGTACGTTATGATTTTTTCCATAAATTAGTTATTGTAGAAACTAAGAACATTTTAAAATGAAAAAAATGATCGAATTTTAGCGTCGTTCGTCAAACAAATTTGATGGATAAAATTTAAAAAAGCAAAACGTAGAGGCATAGCAAAATTCTAAAATTCAAATTAAAATTCAAAAAACTGAAACCAAATGAAAAATCAGGTCAGTTTTGTAAGAGGAAACAGGGTACTACGAAGCGATTTCGTCTATTTTGCATACGGTACAATCAGCCCGAGCTACAGTTGTCCCTTTCGTGTTTTATAATTTTCATTTTCATTGGGGCGCAACGCGATAGTAATAGATTTCTGAAATACCCACACTTCCAACCGCATGTCCTCTTAATGTTATAAACGATTTATTTTTGATCCGTTTACCTAAGTTTTTTTTCTCAAATTTTCAATATCTATTATCCTAGTTTTCTCAAATATATTTCCTATCATCAAATGAAACTGTAGTGAGTATTTGAAATTCGGAATTCTAATAATTTCGATTCTACCTTTGATGAGTAAACCAGTTTAATATAGCTCCAAACGAATCCCATTTTTTTTTTCATTAATACAAACTATCCTGGCGGCTTTGTTTGCAGATAATAATTTCTATACTTCACAATTATTTACAAAAGTATATTTAGTATCATTTAAATTCTCAATAGTTTAGGTAAATTCTTTCAACAAATATGCCCGATAGTCTGTTTTTGTCCACTGCATTTACTAAACCAACCTTTCTTTATTCTACCTAATGTAATGAAAATAATTCTAAAACCTGGTCAGTATCAATCCCGATAAAAAGGCCATTACAGAAAACAGCCCAGAACGTGCTTTGATCGCCATTTGAGGCTCCTGTACCCGCCAACAGCCAGCGTGATACAGTGACACTTTCATGTACTATCGTAATACGCATTACACTGGAACCTCATATGAAACATGGGTTCTCTAGGGGATGTTGAAATTCGTTTATTCCCTCAACTACTGTTAATGCCGCGAAAGCCGATGTCCGTACCGTTTCGGTGCCCTTCCGTTACTTACCGCTCTCCTGGCTAAGTGTCATAAATTCACCTTAATATCGCCCGAAAAATTCAGAGAAATTCAGAGAGTAATTTGTTAGAAAATGTCTTTTTCAAAGGATTTATGTAAATCCGCTCAGCGGTCAAGACTAACTGCTATAGAGAGATAACCACTACATCACTATCATTATTATTAACTCCATAAGTGGTATAAATTTCCTGCGCCCTGGAAAGATGATCCAATCTTACTTGGATCAGATATTAAAATAGACGGCTGTTAAATGGATTCTATAATCTAAAACTATTTTTTTATTCAAGTTCTAGGAACTTGAATATTGTATTTGTGTTCTTGGTAGATATTTTTCAAGTTACATTTATAAAGTTATAAATATATTCGTTTATTGTAAATAAAGATTATGTAGTTTACAGAGACACTGGTAAAGAAAGAGCCTTTGGCAACAGTCAAGGCTTTGTAATCATCAAGAAGACCTAGATAATCCAGGAAAGAACATAAACTCTCCAGTACCTACCATTACGGTTAAAGTGCCGCGTTAGGTTTGAACTTATTTTAAGAACCTCCGTTTGAATTTTAAGACCCCTGTCAAATTCAGATATAGGTACTTACATGAGATGGAAACCTTTTCATTATTGGGATTGAACCTTAAACCATCGATAAAATATAGGTGTGACAGTTTTAGTACCCATATCAATTTGAAATAACTATTTATTGATATTTTAAAATCAACTAATAAAAAAATAGATAAAATAAGAGAATATTATCAGCTTATAATTTGTATAACATAATTCCCCGAACAAGAAATTGATAGAATATTATTAATCAAGTTACATACATCATTTGAATTTAACGCTATAACTAATTTGAATATTTCGCCCATCGATCAAACAGTAATGGTGAGAGCTGCGTTGACGTTTAATTAACGAGTTTGTTGACGTTTGAATCCCTTCCCTCCCTTCCTCACCCTAACAATTTAAAAACAATAAGTGGCAACAGTGAAGGCAATGGACACGCACAAATAATGGACGCTCGTTTACGGAAATAACCCATGCTTATAGATTACTGACCTTTTTTTTCACCTTAATTAATGGCATTTGTGAACGTAAAGTATAATTAGAAATTTTTCATAATTTTGCCCGAACCATTCAGCGAGTTTCTATGGCATCTCAGAGTTTATGATTCGTGACATTTCGTGATGTTATGTCCAAACCAATGCATTATAGTGCACAATCACCAAACTATAAGACATAAAACGCCACCAAATTATATATAATAGGGACAAATAAAGCAAGCTAATGAATTTAAAATAATAACTATTCATGACAGACCCGTCAAAAACTCCAATTATATTCGAAGCTCTGTCAAAAAAATAAAAATGTTGAGAAAGAAGTGCTAATGTATTTTCCTCTAATGCACCCAATCGGTCTCCTACTAAACTAATTTCAACACTTATTGATGGACAATTACGCGAGTTTTTATATGGATATAATTCAATAAATATGTCAGCTTGGTATTGCTGTAATGTCTATACTTAAATTACTAGTCTGCCCGCGCCTGCCCCCGTATCTCATATATTCTTCAGTGCGTTTTATTTATTTTATACGGAACCCTAATAATTTTTTAGTACTAAGGTAAAGTAAAAATATTTCACGTAAATTAAAGCACTTAAAATTTTGAATCGGGTGTTATTCACTTTTTTATGTTTTATTTTTTTTAACGCGGAACTCTAATTATTTTCTTAAATTTAAAAATCCTAAGTTACGTGGAGTAACATCAGCTATCTAACAAAAAAAGCCCCGTCAAAATCGGTCCTGCCGTTTCGGAGATTAGCCGGAACAAATAAACAGACAGACGGACAGACAGACACATACATTTTTAAGATTGTTTTATTGGTACAGCTATCGTATGTACATTCATATCTATTTAGTAAAAAAAAAATTAACATGACAAACAGACACTCAAATTTTATTTATATATTAATTTTATTTTTATATTAGTATAGATGCGAACTTTACAATATTCTGATTTACAACTTCAAACTTTCGTAACTTTCTATAACCATAACCATAACGTTTGCACCAAGCATTGTAAGAATATTAAAACTTTGCTCTAAAACTAACTCCCAAGATAATTATTGTCAATGGAACTTCACTGATATAGATGACGTAATCACTATGTAGTAAGTAACATCGTTTATTTAGTTGAGAGATTCGCAAATACCTCAGATGTCGATAAGAGCACTTACGGACTAAATAAATGTGTCAACAAACGCGTTGAGTCCTCCAACCATCTACATTTCTCGAAAAGTATTAGGTAGGTACGTTAAATTTTTTAGAACTGAGATAAAGTAAAATATTTCCATAATTCAATTCCTTAAGTTTTAATGTTTTTACCCAGAACTCTAATTATTTTCGAAAATTAACAGTACTTAAAGTTACGTGGCGTAACTTCATCTATCTACCAAAAAAGTCCTGCCAAAATCCGTCCAGCCGTTCTGAAGATTACCCGGAACAAACAGACAGAGAAAAATGTAAAAAATTGTATTTTTGGCGTTGGTATCGTATATTCATATCTATTTAGTAAAAGAAAAAATTGGACTTCACAAACTGACACTTCAATTTTTTTATTTATTAGTATAGATTATATGTGTTTTAGTATATAACGTTATAAAAGATTCTTTTCTTATTTTAAATTTAGATTACTTTTGTATTTCATAAACGTTAATACATTTACAAGAATTCGCTTCATATTAAAATACCTACATGATTTGTTCCAGATAAAGGAATGAGGACAACATTCCTAACTGATATTAAATCTTATTACTTTGAAAAATAATGACTCTAGAGCTATTCTTAATAAATAAAAGATGTCATAAAAAAAATTACGACGTACCTATAATATTCCTTTGTCGCGTACGTTTTATCACAACGAACAGATGGTAGACGCAAATAACTAATATATCACGCGGCGTGACAATCCTTGGGAGATAATCTGAAATCGAGAGTCATGTAATAAGATTTAACGGGTAATCAATAGTTGACGACTTTCAATTATAGCTATACACTACTTGGTGCCTGCGGCTCCGCCCGCGTTTCATATATTCTTCACAACGTACCTAAAAATCAAATGAATAAAGGAAAATGAGAGTCTTTTGTTTTTATTCGCGGAAAAAACGTGCATGAAAGATAAAATGATTAACGAATAAGCTTTGGTATATAATCTACTAACTGAACCCGGCAAACGCCCTTTGACCCCTCTTCTTCTTAGATAATGGCAATCTGTGTACACCTAATATGTGCCAGTGTTAGTAGGATGTATTTTCAATCTTATATCAGAGTTACCAAGCTCCACCAAAACGGTGGTTCATCCTGCACTAACTTTTCATGGAGCTTTGTCGGTACCTTACAATAAATGTTACACAATGTTAGAAGAAAGCTCTTCTATAAAAGTTTAATTTGTACACAATAATCCAACCATATCACACAAAACATCACGAAGATTACATGATATAGATTCAAATGCACAAGTTCGATTAATTACTGAAAACAACTGCCAGACGACAGACTGAAATCCCGCCAAAAACTCCAATCATCTTGCCCGTGTATATTATAAAGAATAACATTGCCATAGCAACAATGATCACTGTAATGGTCACCATAGCAACCGTTATAATAGGCAGGTCGCTAGTTATTTAATAAGAATCTGGTCATTATTGTGATTGTAGGGTTCTCAATTATTGGGTTGTTTTCCGAAACGATTGTAGTATTATGACACTCATAAGCGAAGAATTTTTGATATCTTTTTATTAGCAAAGACAATAATATTAATCATAATATTTAGAAAATAATAATAAGAAAAAAGGATGTAATAAAATGATAAGAAATTTAATTATTTTGGTAAAATTAATAACGTGAATAATTAATTACTGTAATTTAATTTTAAAACCCTTATCTATCTATATTAATAATAAAATTGTTAATTTCACGTGTCTGTACATTTTCGATTTTTATAAAAAGAATTATTGCAAGGGGCTAAAAATTAAACACATTTCTATCATTTTTAGAAATGTCCGTCTGTCTGTCTTTTTGTTTGTCAATTAGAAAGTACTAGGTATATTTTAAAAAATCAAACAGATAATTATAAAGCATATTCCGGGGTAAGATCAAAACTTTACATTAAAGTTGGTCTACTCTATCAAAAGTTATAGTAATTTGAAGGAAACGCGGCGTCTTTAGTATAAAAGAAGAGTTTGTAAATAAATTCGTTTTAGTCTTATTGGAGAACAAAAAATTGATGGATTGATTGAAAATGTACAAAATGACATAATATAAAATATATGTATATTATGTAAATAATAAAGATCTAAAACATAGTAAATGAGAAAACAATATTTTGATATTTTATGGAAGTCGTGAACTGAATTTAATTATAATATCAATAGGTAAATATGGCGGCGAACATAATATTATTTAATTCTAATTATGATTAGACGGTTCATGTTTTGTTCAATTTTGATGACATGGGTGAGGAAGTGTTATGAAGTGATTACGTAAGCAAATTATGTATTTCTGACGATTATTCATAGATGGCGCTATACTATTTTTTTAATAATTAAGAATGTTCTGAAATATTACTATGTAGGACTTCACAATCTACTGCACGACACATTTCGACAGTTTTCAATTTTTTTCTGTCTGTTTATTATATTGTTCGACAATGACGCAAAATCTACTGAACCAATTTCGATGAAATTTGGTGTGTTAGTACTTTATACTTTATAGTAACGTCTTTTTACACACACACATATATATGTATTTATATAATGTATTAATAGCGTTTATTTAGATTCATTATAACACAATAATAATGAAGTGTATGCGTAAGAACATCTGTACTATTAATATAAAGAGGTACAGTTTGAGAGTTTGGATGTTCGGGGTAATCTCCGGTACCACTGATCCGATTTCAGAAATTCTTTTACTGTTAGAAACCTATATTGTATATAGGGTATATATATATATATATATATATATATATATATATATATATATATATATATATATATATATATATATATTTGCCTGAATTTCACGCGAACGAAGTCGCAAGCACAGCTCGTTAATAATAATTAATAAAAAATACATCAATTTACTAAACGAAACTTTTTATTAGTTAATATTTTTTGTGTTTCCAACATTAATATTTCTTTATTGGTTTTCATAGTTTATAAATTCTACCCTCACCTTTATTGTTACCTGCATTTAGCAAATATCCCACGATGATGTACTATTTTTTTGTAAATAAAACTCAAAAAAGTAACCGTACAGGTCAAAAACAATGGAGAACCGGGACAGATTTCACCGGTAGCCGCCACTGTCATGGCGGCCTGCTATGACGCATCTTCATACCCCTTCGGAAGGTATTTTAATCTAATTTATTAGAACGAAGCGAACACAATCGCAAGAAGTTCATTATACATTTGAATGGTTCACTAATACTAAGAAGTAGCTAACATCTACATATATTCGTGCAGGCATGGAATCTACTGTGTTTTTCTTACTAAACAGAACAGCATATGTGGTTCTGTTGTATATAGAGGAAACAAGCTGAATAAGGAAACACTCTTTTAGTAGTGTTGAGCGATTCTCGGTGAAGGCAAAACGTATATATTCGCGTTAGCAATGCTATGACGTCAGCCGTCAATATGCTACAGTATGTCAAATATAAGATGGCGTTTAAGTGATGGCACTTTTGTGTTACCACATCTAAAATATTTTTGAATAAATATTTATTTTAAATTTATTTACATTCTATTTTTAATTTATTTTAAATTCATAGTCAATTTATACGTTTTAAGACACCGAGCTAATTTAAGAAAACATTGCTTCCACCGTTTTTCACTTCTGTAGGCAGTCCCATGACTACCTATTTTATTTTTTTAGTCTAGCTGAGAAATTATTGTACGTATTTTTATAATATACAACAAAATACTGACTAATTTAACTGATGAATAGTAACGAATTACTAATTAAAGTAAATTTAAGGAGCTCGCGAGTCTCGCAACCAAAGGGCTAGTCAATATCTTGCACAGCTTTCCCATATAAATTAGAAATGCGGCCAGTCTTCTATGAACGATTTTTTAAGAGGTGAACCGTACGGCATTCATTATTTACAGTTAAAGGCAATAAAATTCATCAAGTAATGATTTTATTTGAATGTATAATTGATATCGTTGCCCTCAACAATACTATCTCTAATTCAAAGTATATATTATTTTGAATAAAATACGATAACCAGTCGCTCCCGCACACTCTCCGGGTTCCTCTCAGGCGGCGGCCCAAGACGTGCTTCGTTCCCCAACTGGGGAGGGCTCTTGACGTCGCCGCCAGCGCGATACAGTAACACTGCCCATGCATCAAGCATTACACGCACAACACTGCAAACACACCCTTGCACATAACACGCAGGTACATAGGTCCTGTAAGGAACCTTTTTTTTATAAAAATAATGATAAAAAATGTAGGGTTTAGCTAGGATAAAAATTCCGCGGGAGTTTTCATACTCAGGTAGCGGCCAAGCCGAGGTTCGAACCCTTGAGCTAGCTACCTTATGCGGCTGAGTGCCTTCATCACTCGCCCACAAAGTTCGGTGAAGCTGTAAAGGCCCTTCCGGTCAACAGCATTAGCTAGGCCAAAAACCAGTGAGAAATTAAACTATAAGTAATTACACGTTTTAGACCTGATATTACTAAAGCTACTTTAAAAAAATGTATAGTAATATAATTTAATTTGGCTTTTTTCAAGTCTTTGACGTTAATTATTTTTGAGTGAGTGCCCTTTAAAGAAATTATTAATTTGATTTAATTAAAACCGTTTTCAATATCTAATTTGTAATCTTTAGGAATTCGTATAATTCTACGAGCAATGGGACTATCATTAATTTATATAGAAATTCAAAGTTCGGTTACATTGTTTTTTCTAACTATTTGCAAATTTGTATTAAGTTTAATGTTTTTTTTTTTTATCTATTACTTAATTATATTTATATTTGAACATAATAATTACACATAATCATTTTCTAGATATAATAACAAAAGTGTCATATTTATTCTAATTCTCTAAAAAATACTATTGAAAATTGGCGACTATTTTTCCAGAACTATCCAGGGTCTTTTTGTGGCATCTAGAATTTATGTTCCATGATATTATTTACTATACAATTCCCCTGTGTACAATAGCCAAACAATATCACGTAACACATACGACTAAAATTACTTAATAGAGTTGAAACTCGATATCTCGAATTTTAAGGGACATGCAAAAAAATTTACGAATTTTTAACTTAACAATAATTTCGAAATACATAGAATTTAATACAAAAGAGAGTTAGAAAGGGACGATTTATAAAAAATTAGCCAAACAGATACTGGTCCATAATATATGTAATTCTTTTCATTAAATGAGGCCATACAAAAGAGGTATACAATTGTGTTAACCTAATAAGTATAAATACAAAATTGCATGAGTATAAATGTTAAAAAAAAAACAAAACTGTGGAAAACAAAAAGAGATGAGAAATGTCTTGAAATATTTTATCTTCGCCATTTATGGGTATTAGTAGGTATTGATGATTTGTGCTTTAATTACTGCTACTGGCAAAGGGAACAGGCCAAATATGACCAAAATGTTGCTTTATGAACGGCCTCATACTAGTAATATTATACTTATTGTCTCTAGAAAAAGGATTATATAGAAAAGCTATAATCAAATTGACATCCTGCTTAACGAACCCAGAGAGCACGTACGGATAACAAAATTATATTACATCTCTACGCACTTTATAAGCTAGTAAGGTAAGCTAGGCCAAGGTTGTACTATGATCCCTAAGGGTTACACGGTAAATTTATGGAGGTTCGAATGAAATGACACGTGTCCACATAATTATTTTAAAGACGGTTTATTCATTTTTAGATTAGAAGGAAATAATTGCTTTATTGTGTACTTAAAGATTAGGCATAAAAAACTAATATAAAATGGAATGAAATTATTCTAAATGAAAACGTAAATCTTTCAAAGTCTCATGCATGGTTATAACATTGTCTATTGTTGTTTTTAAATTTCGATATAGGCTAAGCACTTTGATCACAATCTCATATCCACTTAACCGATAGACGTCCTTGTTATCCTGTGTTATCCTTTTGAACTTTTGCTCATTCGAACCAAAGTCTATCGCCGCGTAATTTGACCACAATATTGACAAGTCATCGTAGCTTCATAAACTGGGAGATTAATATGCAGTCCATCTAGTGTTACATTGTCACTGGAGCCTATTTCTTAGCAAGAAAATAATCACAAACCTTAATTCAGATCAGTTGCTACCTTGGGAACTTACTTCGAATGTATCTGCAGTTTTACCTTGAGATTTTATTATATGAAAAAAAAAACGTTTTTATAAAGTAAAAAAGTCCTCTTTTGATAAAAACTCCTTTGAAAATATCCTCTACTTAATTAAAATTTCAAATGGATTTAAAAATAAAAAATACGGTTATAAAAGTAACCGTAAAAAATAATATGTAAAATAAGTATGTATTTCTACGTCACGAAGTAAGTTTTTCACGCACGCTACCAACCGTATTCGGATTAAAATTAACACTCGAAAAAGCTTTCACGAAACCGGGTTTTAAATAACACTCACCATATAATTTTTTATACCAGAAATAATCACAAATTAGCCATTCCATGCTTAGCAAGCCTAATAAAAGCTTTTTAGGTAATAATTGTGTCAGGTTCTATAATATAATTCCAAAACACATTACCGATTTACCTGACAATAAGTTGAAGCACTATGCCAAGCAGGTTTTAATGTCCAAAGGTTTATTATAGCGTGGATCATTATGTGAACGATAGTGATGTGTGGAAATGATACCCATCTCTGTGCTTTGAACAAAAGAGTTTATAACTATGAATTGTATAATTTACACATAAAAAATCTTTTCCAATAAAAAAATAATTAAGAATTTTTAATTTGATTTCAGTTTTGAAAATTCAACCTTTTAAGTGTAAACAATATTATTTTATTACCGTTTAAGCTGATTGGACACTCATTGGAGTTATATTGTAGTGAATATATTGATATCGTAAATCTGATAACTTGTAACTTCTGATAACAGTCGAAAACTCGAATACGTTATTAAATCTTTTATAAGAGGGGAAGAAATTCTTTTGTTAGAACCTACAAAGACTTTAACAAAAAAAGAAAAATAGTTACGTATTTTCCGATTACGCGAGAATAACAATGGATTACAAATGAAAAAGCGTAGGCTTAGGCAAGCTTTTACTATTCTGGCCACAACAAACGACGAGATATGTTATCGTCACAGTATAAAGGCATGGATAATAATAAATAATTTAAAATTATTCTCTCATAGTAGTTTCCCAGAATGTTAGACTATGGGAATCTTTTTAAAAGCGATGTTTGCGCAGTTGATAGTTCGTTTGGTTTACGCGTCTATGGATGCAGGTTCAAACTCACATATCCAACTCTATTATAGCCTGAACTTTTGTGAAGGAACGTAATGAATCCATAGTTTGGTGGTAGGGCATTTTCGAATAATGCTAGTCTAGGTAGCTACCATTCTCAAATTTAAAAACCTGTTGAAACACCAATAGATGAGTTCCATTAGCATCACTTGAGAGCCAATACTTCTGAGCTCAGTGTCTTTACCGTCGTAGATTAGATTGTCACTTAATATCACGTGAGATTGTGGTCATAATTGCAAAGTCTATACATACGAGTATACAATGTAAAAAAAATCTCGAACGTTCGTTTATCCTACAGTGTTTCTAATTTATGGTCTAGTGCTCAATTACTGTAAATATTTATTTACGTAATGAGTTTTAAATATTCATCGAATATGTTGAAGAAAAAGTACCATACCTTCTCTATTTCTTTGAAATTTTTTTTTTATATATATACATTCTTATTAATACAAACAGTTCAGTTGAAATCTCATGAATATAAAACACGTTCCAAAATGAAATTCTATTTGTATTTACTGACAGCTGATATAGAACTATATCTCATATTGTAGTGAATACAAAAACGAATTATGAATGTATAGTGTATGTTTTTTTTTTTCATTTATTATATTACATACGAAATTCGTGAACGCGAATCAACATCCAGTAGCTCTGGGGTCATCGGCACCTAATAACGATGTGTTAAATATTCATTAATATTGGATCACGTAAACCAAAGAATTTGCATATTGTAAAGATCAAGGTCCTATGCCAAAAGAAGATTCACTTAACATCTTAGCTTGCCTTAGCTCCGCTGCTTTTGCAGTTCGAAAAGTTCGAACAGTTGACGGATATGGACTGCTAGGTTAGTTAGTCTAATTCGCTTTCTTTCATAGCCTAATGTCTTACGGTATTTTGCTGTGGCGTACAGCAGCAGAGGTAGACACCATTTGTACGTTACAAAAGAGAGCTGTTCGAGTAATATACAATATGGGACCTCGCGAATCTCAAAAGAATAAGTTTCAAGAATACTTTGCCCTCCCAATACATTTTCGATAACTTAATGTATGTTCGTAAAAAAATAGGCAACCTTGATCAAGGTAATGATCGTCATAATTTTAATATTGGAAATAAAGATAGGTTGGCCGTCCCACGCTTTAGACTAAGCATGACTAATAAAAGCTTTATAGGTAATAGTATTCGGTTTTCCAACAAGATCCCAAATAAGATTACCGATTTACCTGACAATAATTTAAAGCGCTATATCAAGCAAGTCTTAACTTCAAAAAGTTATTACAGAGTGGATCATTGCGTGAACGATAGTGATGTCTGGAGTTTACACACCTCTCTGTGCTTCCCCTAATATTGGTAATGACTATAATTTGTATAATTTTTATATAAAAAATGATATATAGTCTATATACGAAAGGATCAAATCGAGTTTCTTGCCGGCTCTTCTCGACTGGGTTGTTTTTCGAACCGGTGGTAGTGTTTTGACGTTCATAAGCGCCTTCTTAGGGTTTAAATTGAATAAAGAATTTTTTGATTTTGATTTTTGACTGTTCTACCATGTAATTCAGTATCAAGCAATCCTTGAAGCGATGGTCGGATTCCGTTTCAGAGTACTCGGATTCGAATCCAACTTTAAAAATGAGCTTAAGCTCTTTCGATGAAGGAAAACACCGTGAGGAAGCTATAGTATGGTAGGAAGGCAGTTTCTAATAATGTCCGTCTGGGTTACCTTGAATACCTGTTGCCAAATACGAATAGGTGTGTCTTTTAAGAGGTACTGGTAATCTTATTACAATAGTGCAAATTATTACCAAATTTGTGGTAATTTTCCTTATTGATAAAGATGTGGAAACTATGACGGCGCAGTAGGTTTAGTCGGGTTGCGCGTAGACGGAAGCCGGTTCAAACCCATCTATGCAACTGTACAAATCAGCCTGAGCTTTCGGTGAAGAAAAACATCACGAGGAAACCATATCATGGTGGTGGGATATTTACTAATAATGACCGCCTGGGTAGCTCCCACCCTCCAGTTAGTAAACAAAGACCAACATGTATGTTCCGGCAGCATCACTTGAGAACCAGTACCTCTAGGCCTAATGTGATAACCATTCTGGACCACATCGTCACTTAACATCAGGTAAAATTGTGGTCAAAGCATTGAACATAAACAGTGTAAAATAAAACCTTTGAAAACTTATTGATAGAAAAATTATAGGTAGTCTACGTGATAGCAATTCCTTTGAAAAATTATTATTTGTTTTTTAAATTAATAATTTCGTTGCCATGATAGACGTTATTTCTTTCATCTCTTTTTATATATATACCAATCTGAATATTGATAAGTTTATATTAATAAATCTTATGAATTCATATCGCTTTATCATTAATAAATTTTATTTTGTGTTGTAATATTAAAACTTATGAAATAAATTAATTTAAAATATGAAATTATAAATAAAAAATAATATTATAATTAATAATGAATTAACTTGTGTAGATTATTTTGCTCAATTATATAGGTTTAATAATCAATGTCACTAACGTGATCTATTCTGCCCTCAATTGAATCCATTTGCTTGTAAATATTTTTGTTTAAATTTTTTTTACCTTGAAGAAGCGTTTAAAGACTTAAGCATATTTTAATTATATTTTTATTTTTATTGGGAATACTATTTTTTTAGTAGTTAGTTTACTAATCTTCTGTATAAATAAATTAAAATTATTCTTTGTATTAATTCATTATTCTTATTAATGCATTCCTAAAATATTCATCCGATTGAGGTGAAACTATGATTAGTTCTGTGCATATTCGCAATTGTTGCTAGCCTCTAGCAATTAGTGTCCTAGTTTTAGATCAATGATACGGCGGATATATGGCGGCTAATTCACTATATGCATGCCAGTCTAGGGGCAGTCTGGTAAGAAAGCCCTACTATCCCGCTCTTTGTCTAGACTAGATACGACACTAATACACTATCTGCATTCTGTTATGGTGTATCAATATTATGTAATAATTAATACTGTAATAATTAATAACGTATACATTACGTAGTTCTACATTTATTTCTGTTAAGAGTAAAAAGACAAGATTTACCGATGCGCGATGGACTTTTAAGTAGATTAAAACATCTCTATAAAATACAACGTGAAAGTTTTTTTTTACATATTTCCAAACCGTAGTTACTGTTTGTGTTCTGCCTAGCTAAGCTTAAATAATCCACTAAAATAAATTCCTTAAAGCTTTTAGATTCATTTAAATGTATTTTTCTAAACCTCTAAATGTTTAATCTGCGATTTCTACAATAGTCATAGACTGAAATAAAATTAATCAGACATGAAATGAATTGTAAAATAGAAATAAGTGAGTTAAATTTTATAGTCAATTATTTTTTATAACGCGTGACTTATTTTACACAACTGCGTTGACAATAATATTATCATCCAGCGATACAGTAGAGACATAAATATTAAAGAAAAACACTATTATTTTGACTGTCTTTTTCATATTTTATCATCTGCGCTTTGGTTTGCTTTAATAAATAATTTTAAGTGAATTAAATGAACGCAATGACGTAGTTTTTTCACTTTAGACTTTTATATCTATGAGTATTTTTTTCTAACTAGCTAGCGCTGTTGACCGGAAGGGCCTGTACAGCTTCATTCACCGTGACTTTGGGGGCAAGTGCTGAAGGCACTCAGCCGCAAAAAGGTAACTAGCACAAGGGTTACCAAAGTGGTACGGACCTCGCCTTGGGCGTTACTTGAGTATAAAAAATACACGGAATTTTGAATCTAGCTAAGCCCTACACTTTTTAAATTAAAAATAATAAATAAGTTTCCTTACAGGACCTATGTAACTGCGTGTTGTGTGCAGGAGTCTGTGTGCAGGTGCAGTGTTGTGCGTGTAATGCTTAATGCATGTTCAGTATGTATCAAGAGCATCCCCAGTATGAGTATGGGCATGAGTAATTGTTTCAACTCGAATTACAACAGTGAATTTTTGCCAAACGTTATTTGTATTACTGAATAAAAAGGATATATCAATGAAATACCATCGTAATAAAATAGTTTACTAGTACTATTGTGTCTCCTTTTTCTGGCAGCTCTTGTTTGATTACATTTAGTTTTCTCTTAATCTGATTAACTCTGTTAACCGACAGGGCCTTAACAGCTTGACCAAACTTTGAGGCCCGCGCTTAAGGCGCTCGACCTAAAAATGGTAACCAAAACAAGGGCGACAAAATGTTATGAACTTCAGCTTAAGCTGTTGCCCGTGATAACATTTATTTAATTACCCAAACAGATTGTCTATAAATAAAAATAATAACAATGTATATTTAAATGTTTTTTATGAAAACAAGTGTTATATAGTAAACAGTGTTACTAAAATAAACACATAAATAATATAACGGTCGGAATAATAACGATCAATTTATTTTCAACATAACTTCTATTTATAAAACATGTACACGTTATGCATAATAGGACTGTCTGAATCCGCGAAATAACAAGACAGCGCGATTAAACGTAGGATATAGTTATAGATAAATTGGTGCTTTAGCTACCTACTACAGTTTAGAGAACGTAAGTCTTAATATATGTAAGAAGTGATTTGTTAACCTTATCTATTCCGGACATTCTGAATTAATTAGGTTTTAAAATCCAAAGGTGGATCATTATGTAAACGATAGTAATGTCTGGAAATGACACCCTTCTTCTTAAACCATTTATTGTTATTATAAACTGTATAATTTATATTAAACTTTAAAAAGAAATAGATCGAGTTTCTTGTCGATTATTCCCGACTGGGTTGTTTTCTAAACCGGTGGCAGTTTTTTGGATGTTCATAAGTGCCTTCTCGGTGCTCAAATTGAATAAAGAATACTTATGTTTTTTTTAGATATGAAAATTGCGATATCTTAATATTCGTAAACCCTCATAACGTTTCATACAACTTAATCTGCAACAATCTTTCACTGTCATCTCTAAAAATGAAGGATTACCTTAACAGCTCTGGTTGACATTAATCATAAGGTAGCGTTGGCTCAAAGAAATTAATTTTAGGAGTAAGCCATGTCATATAACTGTCACTTTAGACAACTTCCATCTGTACGCAAATGAGTTCAGGAACAAATTGTCTGGATAAAATTATTCCACACAGCTTATCAGGGGATCCACTCAGCGCAAACCTGAATAAGCCCTAATGACCAGTAGGAATCATCTACACGTTGATTGGTGTCCATAAAACAAAAGTGTGCAGGTTCTGTGAAATTGCAGACATAAACCCAAAGCACATCTTATGCGAATGCTATCAATACGCAGCCGAGTTCTGAATAAGCATGTGGTGCTTCCTGAAGAGGTACAAAAGGTATGTGATAAAGAAATTCTACAGTATATCCTGGCTGTATGTCTAGACCCTAGGTTTTCAATGTAGGTGATAAACCCGTTGTGGTGGTTTGAGACTTTGTGAGGGCAGTTCAAGACCTACAGAAAGTTACCGAGCATTGAGACAGCGAAGAGGGAGCGTGGGCGGATTAAAAAACGTAGTCTAAAAACGGCGAAAAAGATTAAGATGCGGGACTATAACATGTGGAAAAACATATTCTCTAAGTGAGTAAAATATGGTTAAGAAACTTTGGTTTAGATAATGAGTTTTAGGAAGTCTGGGGCGATCGCAATAAATATTTATAGGTAGTAGTGATACAGGTCAGTTCTACACTGAATAGCCCTTTTCTTAAATGATAATAATAAATAGAAATAAGTTCCAGTAAATTGAGATGTGGTATGTATTTCTTGCCCACCTGAGTCGCAATCACAATAGACTTGTGAAAAACCCGCCACAGTGACAAGTGAATTCCAGGGTCGGTAAGTGTACTCGTATATCCAGACCTACTCAGAAGCTTTAGTTGTGGTGGATATAGGCCGGTATGCTATTGACGACAGTCGATAAGTTCTCATTTGTCATCGTTCTTGGACTGTGCTTCGTTTAACTTCATATGAAATAATTTTACCAAGCTGGAATAAAAAATGCATATCGGTAAAAATCTAAATCAAGTGAACACACACTGCCCTAAGTGCTTGCCACAAAGCTGTCAAAGTCATTCAGATCAACAGCTTTAGTCGATCCAAAGAAAAATATACGGTAAAGCTTCCAAAATGTAGGTATATATTCTATTTCAATAATAAACTATACTTATAATAAAAGGCTAACGAGACGAAATTATTACATGGAAGATGACGGAGCCGTTATTATGTCAGCACAGTTGAGGGCTTGATGTCAAATAAAAGCCCTGCTCGTGTATAAAACAGTTTAGTACAATTATTATGAGAATCTAAATTATAAACGCTGGGGGGGAAAGTGAAAGGGGGAGAGAAGGGAAAGAGAAAAAAGAGGCAAAAGGAGGTACGGGAGTGCCTTTAAGTGCGAGTGCTTGAGAGTCGTCGCGTGAGTGCTTGATCTCCTCTCCGTCCTCGGCACGCCTCGTCCCGCCTTCAGCCTTCTATCGCCAAGCAAGATGCGCGCGCCGACAACAACGAAAAACAGAACAAATTTCGATAGTTTTAAAATCTGTTGTCTGTCTGTCTGTTTATTAATTTGTTCCTCAATCACACAAAATCTAATGAAACGAATTCTGTGAAAAGTTGGTAATGATATATATTGCTTCCAGGAAGAGAGCATAGACTGCAAATTGTCTGAATTCCAAGCGCATATAACTACGGGCACAGCTAGTAAAAGAATAATTTGTTGATTGTTTGCACATATCGATGTGCAAACAATCAACATACATTTATACACACATATTTATTTATGTTGTTAACTTAGCATTTTATTTTAAATAAATAAATAATTCTATATGCATAATACTTGCATATAATGCAAATATTTTTGGGGCAAACGTAGTTGCGTGTATAATTCTGAAATATGCAAATTAGCCAGAAAATCGCAAGATGTTGGTCATGATATCGTAAATTTTTATGAGAGTTTTCCTTTGATATGTTGTCCATTTTTCCTTTGATGGTTATATACTAATAAAAGTTATAAAAAAGTCACGGAATTGCGACTACAGTATTTTGCAAGAATAGTTGCGACCACCGAGAGAAAATGATCATTCGATGGTCACCGTTGTCACAATTATATATATATATCTATGTTTATAATAAATATAAAAAAAAAACAAAAAAATATGAACATTAAATATTATTGAGAAAAATTAACAATAACAACACATTTCTATGATTTTGGAATATTTGTCGCTATCTTCACGGATCATATAAGAGCTAATATTAGGATTTAAATATTTTAAGTTAGAGACTTTGGATAATCGTAAAATTCTTTCATATAAGATTTTTAAATATGGAATTAACTGCTCTCAGCTTATTTAAATTTTGTATTCCCTTACGTCTTACTCTGCACTATATCACACCACCATTAATTAGGACTACCGTTTTAGGAATGATTTACTCCATTCCTATTTTGATAAATTTGTATTTTACATTGATTTATTGTTGTTTTTTTGTCACTTTTATTACAATTAGTTGTTTTTATTATGTATAATGTAAAACACAATATGCATGTGATGTGTAAAAAGTTATCTCAGATAGTTTTAATACATTGTGTGATACATGTTTTTTTTTTATTAAAGAAATAACTTTTGTGTCTACATTTTAATTATAACTATTACATTTGGATTAATCAGCATTTTCCTCGGTGTTACTTCAATTAAAACATTGATTATTCTAGAGTTATCACTTTATAAACAATTGTGAAGAGTTGAAATTATTATTTGAAAGCTATACTGTAGAGCAGATTTAGTTTATATCTAAACCTTCCAAGTTAACAATACAGAAGTATACGTTTTACATGAATATACAAACAAACAAAAAACGGAAGCTCAATAAAATAAATCAATTTTTTCTATAGGTACATACATACATAGAAATAATAAAAAACATTATCATAAAAATGCCATCGCCGTGCGATACGGAGCTATAACGCGCGGACAATGAATATAATTTATAAGCCAATTCAGACCGGCTGTTCGGTCATTATCGATTTGAAAGAGAATTATTAAATCTATAAATTGGCCGAATCAGACACATTACTGTTGTCGACGACTGTTTATTTATTTCTTTGTATATTTGACTTGTTAAAAACAATTCTTAAAGAAGGCTTATTCAATAAATCTAGATTGACTAAGTATGAATGAATGGAATGCGAAGTCAGGTAAACACCACGTAACACGAATGTCGTCGCAAACTTTTGACAGAGGCTAATACCAATCAGGACTTAGTTTTTTATATTAAACTGTACTGTAGGCTCATTGCTTTGACCGCAATCTCACCTGATGTTAAAATGTGATGATGTGATCCAGGATGGTAAACACACTGAACCCAGAGGTACTAACTTCCAAGTGATGCTGCCAGAACAAACCTATTAGCGTTTGACGACATATTATCAACCTTGAAGGCGGTAGCTACCCAGGTGGGTATTATTAGAAAGTGCCCTACCACCATGCTCTAAGATTACCTCTATAAAAAAATACTGCGGAGAGGCTCTCTTATGAGTCGCCATATTAACGCCATCAAGCTTGAAAATTTGTCGCCAAGCACCTGTAAATGTGTTCCTGCAGTATCGTTTGAGAACCAATACCCTTAGGTTCACCATGTTTATCACTTTAGACTAGGATTCTCCCATGACGCCATAAGCGTCTCGAAAAGTCCGATCCACACGCGGTGACGGCTGGCACAACACTGATTCACGCTTTTTTTTCAATCCTAGCTAATGCTGTTAACCTGAAGGCCCTTTACAGCTTTACCGAACTTTGTTGGCTTAACCGTTACCTCTGTGTAAAACTTCAGCGAAATTTTAATCCTAGCTAATGGTTAAATTTTTTATTTAATATAATAAAAAGATTCCTTACAGAACCTACGTACCTGCGTGTTGTGTGCAGTGCTGATTCACACCTGCATTCGCAGCTCATTTTTATAGGGATTTCGTTTGTGAGTTTAGTTGCTAATAATACAATAAAGCATTGTCTGTGAAATTAATGTAACATTAATTAATACAAAGTATAGATATATCTTCAGGTAACCAGTTGATTGACACAATAAAAGTTTGTAAACGTGACTCCCTTTTTAATGTGGAGATATTTTAATTCAGAATAGACAGTACTAGGTTAATATTACTGTCTTAAAACACTGGGAAGTTCGGTACAATGTCGCATTCTTCTCTAATTGAGTTTCTGTTTCCAGTTAGTTTCTAACGTGATTAGGCTCCTTAGGTGGACATGGCTGCCTCGATGCTATCTTCTATACTAATAAATAAAGTTGAAGTGTCTGTTTGTAATGTCAAAATGTTATTTTTTATACTAAATAAATATGAATGTATATACGATACCAAAAAATACAATTTTTAAAATGTTTTACTGTCTGTTTGTTCTGGCTAATCTCCAAAACAGCTAGATGGATTTTGAGGGGACTTTTTTGGTAGATAGCTGAAATTACTCCGCGTATCTCAGGGTACTTTTAATTTTCGAAAATAGAGTTCCCGCGTAAAAAAAAATAACTCATAAAAATTTGAATGAAATCCAATTTAATGCACAGTTTTAAGTTTTATTTGATATAAAATATTTACCATTATGCTATTATCCAGGAAGGAAGCAGAGTACCACGTTTCTATTGGAATAAATGCTGCTAGCATATACTCTTAACACTTGAATGTATGTATGATTTTTATTTCTCAAAACTTGCAGATATTTGATTTTGTGGCAAATATATTTGGTAAAAGTTAGTAGCAAAAAAAAAAAAATTGGATAATAATTAGGGTCCCGTATAAAAATAAAATTAGAAACTATATTACGCAGTGAAAAATATATAACACGCGGGCGCAGCCGCGGGCACACAGCTAGTTATGTATAAAAATATAGTATCTCTTGTTTTCAAATTGCCTAACGCTGTTTATCTGAAGATCCTTGGTTTACTTATTAGTTTATACGGGCTTTATGGCGAGCGTTCACGTCATTCAACCTTATAACTAGTCAAAGGACACTATAATGGCGCGAATCCCCACTTTGGCAGTAGCAGACGAGGAAGTTCTGCGGATTTTTTCCTAACTAAACCTATCCCTTAAGCATGCATAATTATAAAAAAATTATCTACAGTCCCTATGTATTTTGCGTGTAGTGCAGTATTGCTAACTTGTGAATTGTCAGTGTATCAAGTTGGTAGTGAGTGCCAGAGATTGCCCAGTTCGGTATCGGAGCAAGTCTTAGTCTGCTGCTGGAGGAAAAGCGGAACTTCTTCCAAATAAATAATCTGATAATCTCATTGAAAGGAAAATTAACAACAGAACATTTTAAAAAACTTTAAAATGTTAGCAAACAGTATGCCTATATCCCAGTACATCTACATATATTCGTAAATATTGATTCATAGCCTTTATGCTAAATATTGTGAACCCAAATCAAGTACTAAAACGGGGTGAACAACCTCTCTTTAATCGTTATATACGGTACTTCATACAAATATTCGATTTAATAAAGTTGAGTGCTACTTTGCCTACATTCGTGGAGTTCTTTGTAATGTAACCTCTTTGTTATATGCCTTCTTTCAATGTTACCAATTTCTAAACCATAATCCACTTCATTGAATAGCGCTGTTCGAGAATATTCCAAAATTATCGCAAATACATTGTGAGCGTAGCAACGACTCAAAAACAAATCTTAAATTAATTTGACCATAAAAAACCAGAGACGCCTATAAGATTTGTTGTTGTTAAACTTTATTGCCTTGTTAAAATCTTGATTAATTTTTCAAGTTCGATTTAGGTTTATAAAGATTCAATTAATTAAAAAATCTCTGAAACCAATTTCGCAGGGATACAAACTAGTGGTAGGTAAATTTATTTTTGATCAATAGATTGATGCTTAAGTAATTTTGTTCATCTTTGTTAGCATATTATAATTTTAGAAGATTATTATAATTATTTTAATTCGAATGAATAATTAATATTATGAAAATTGATATTAATTAAATTTGTACGTCAAAAATGTATTATGTAATTTTATTGTAACATTTTAAATTATTCCTAAAAGTAATTCATGTCGTAAACTGGGTGAGATTACAACAGGAATATTTGTAAATACATATAATAATTCAATTTATTTAAATAAATTATGTGAATTATTTTTATAATTAACATTATTCAATACAACGCTGATTTTTGAAGACGTGTGTAAATGTTTGTTAAGATACCAAATAAAAATTGAATTTTAAACTTATTTTAACTTTTAATAAGATACATAAAAGTAAAGAAGGCGTAATTATAGCTATAGAAAAATGTCTACATTTCTGGAAGGTTGGTTTATTAATTTATTAATTTTTAGGTTTATTATTATTCTGTTTTTTTTTTTTTTTATTAAAGGCGTTACGTAAACTTTTGTGAAATAATATTATATTGTTCGAAATATTACAGTATTAGACAATCCGGATAAAAATATATGTCAGATATTTTATATTAACTGACACTTTACCTGCAATCTATTTTAATGATAACAATAAAATGCCCAGAAATATGCAATGCTCTCAAAGTACATAATTGTTAATTGAATGTCTTAAATAAAAAAGTGTAAGTTTTAGCGCAAACTAAAAGCAACGAAGTAATTAAGTTATTTTATGTCAATTTTTCTTTATAGCCTAAAGGAGATAGCAGTACGAGTTGATATTAAGAATGATTTAAGTTCAATGTTTGTAAATTAGTTTTTTATCTCAGATGAAATAGCCCCAGGCTCCAGGCGTCAGGATTACAGGGGTAATTTATCGAATTATCTACAAGTAAAAACGGATAGAGTCGCTTGTATAAGGTAATGAAGATTATAAATAGACAAAATTGTCTCTCACGTGAGCAGTAAGTATCGGTTTTGGACTGCTCTGTACTTTTATGAAGTGCCATACATTCATTTTATGTGATAAAAAATAAATGCGTTAGAAGAAAAAAAATAATCCAAAAAAGAACCTCAAAATAATAAAGATAATTCACAATGAAGATAGGTTAATAACTTTGGCAAACCTAATAACTTAATAACAAAACTCAATAATATTATCCCTTGAAGCTAATAAAAACGTAGAACATTACATATTTAAGAAGCATATACAATCAGCACCAACACTATCTATCTTAAAGAACACACAAAACTTTAGTTTTGATGAAGTAATTTTAAAAAAGAAATAGTACACGTGTCAAAAGTGAAACTTAACGATCTTCAGTTTTAATCTGTAAGACAAATTAATATGTACTATAATAAATCATACATATCAGCAAACCAAAAGGAAATAAAAATATTTACGTCCAATTTATAAAAATACAGCACACGAACGAATAGAGGCGAAAATCATAATTCTACAATGTAAAAGTATAGCATGCTTTGTGCGGCCTGATTTCGCGTCAATGGATGCGGGTTTGAGCTCATTTACCTGAAAATCAGTCTGAGCTTCCGGTGAAGGAAAACATCTAAGGTAACCATAGCATGGTGGTGGGGCATTTTCTAATAATGCCTGCCTGGATAGTTAACACACTCAAGTTTGAAAACCTGTCACCAAATACCAATAGATATTTTTTTACTGGAAGCATTTACCATACTGAACCAAATTGTCACTTAACATCAGGTAAGATTGTGGTCAAAGTACCGAACCTGTAAAGTATTTAAAGAAATGTTTCTTACTCTCTCTCTCTATGTTACCTACTTCTAAAGTTCTATCCGTAGTCAAAATCGTGACGGTAAAAATGTTAAGCCGCTTATCCCGTGGCGCGACTTGAAAATCGACTTTTTTGCTCGTAAAAAAGTTTCACTTAGATGAAGAAAAACTATTTATATAAACACAGATAATGTAAAAATAACTAATATTAATAGTGAATCATTTTAGAATCGTGATCACTATATTTTTTTAACCTAGCTAATACTGTTGACCGGAAGGGCCTTCACAGCTTCACCGTGACTTTGGGGGAGAGTGCTGAAGGCACTCAGTCGCAAAAGGTAACTAGCACAGAGGTTCGAATCTTGGCCGCTACCTGAGTGTGAAAACTCGTGATCACTAAAGCTGTAAAACAAAATTTAGATCATAATTCTGACTTTAGATCCAGACCGACGTACCAATATTTCAAATCCTAAACCAATGCGAGACGGTCCATTAGAGACTATAAAAGCCTTCTGTTTATTTCTACGAGTGTAGATAATTGCTTTAGACTGTGTAATATTACGCAGTATTGAAATAAGAGAAGTCATTATTACTATATTTATTGTTGCCCCAATACCTATTGTTGAAATTAATATTAGAAGTTTCGCTCGCGATGGAAATCTGCAAATTGATGTTCTGTTGTTCTTTTGTTTACTCAAACTTCACCTTTTTAAGTGATTATTCATAATAGTAGTTATTTCGATGGTACTTTATTCGAAGTTGAAACATAAATAATGTAAGTCAAGTAAGCACAAACGTTCCCATCAAAAACTTTATCGATGATTTCATTGGAATTGTTAGAATTTTACAAAAGCCTCTATACTAAGAAAGAAAATTGTAATCTCAATGCATATAGTATATTTGGTAACTATTCCAAAAATATTTTTTTTTTTGTTTTTTGTCCGTCTATCTAATCTCCGGAACGGGTGTACCCATTTAGACGGGACTTTTTTCGGTAGTTAACTGAAGTTACTCTGCGTAACTAGGCTACTTTTATTTTCGAAAAATAATTAGGGTTCCGCGTAAAAAAAATGAAACTTATCACATTTTAAACAAAGTACGATTCAATAGACAGCAATGACCATTAAAACATTATTTTACATTGATTAGATAAAAACTATATTACGTGGTGAAGAATAAATGAAAGGCGGGTGAAGCCGCGGGCACACAGCCAGTAGGATTAAATAAATTAGCAATTTCAAACAGAACTAAGATGATAAAGTAATAAAATGAACAGGACAGACTTGTAAAAGATGTTTTTGAATAATTGAATTCAATAGATCGATATCGTCTTTCTCAAAGCCAATGTAAATTTCGCACCCTACAAATGAAACTTCTAGAACTAACTAATAGAATTTACTTCGCTCTCTTGTTTATATAGGGTCATACGGTACGTTGAATTTAATTGTTACATCTTACTTCTAATGTTTAGTTAAGCTATTATGCGAATGCCTTACAGTTTAAACTAATCATTAGTTTGCAAAGAAACTATTTCTCTTTAGTTACAACTTCTGTTCTACTGTCTTACTTATCACCCTATTATCGGTGACTTGAATTTACTGTAATTACAATAAGAAAAAAACTAGGCAGCCACGGTGATTGCCGAAAAATTCGAACTCGAAGACATTGGAAAAAACTGTTTTTTTTTTAATGTTAAGTTTATAATTTGTTAATTGAAGTTATTAACATAACCTAAGATTTAACATATAACATTTGTCTGGTTTTTACATTTATTACCGCTTCGAGCAATAATTATATACTTTTTATTTATTCATAATCAAAACATACGATAGGCTGCGTAAATATACATTTTATTATTTATCTCTGAGCGCCAGCACAAAGTCACCATCTTATACTTGACATACTGTGAGGTCTTGACCGTACCGAGAATCGCTTAACGCCGCTAAAGAAGGTTTCACTTCAAAAGCTTGAAACTTCATGAGACGATTATTGTTAAAAGCGAAGAAGTAAAACTCATTACGTATTTGATACGATTTAAACGATCGAATTTGCACCTCCGTTCCTTTTTCCTCAGAGAATCTATTAACGAATCAAAATAAATAAAGTAGCGGCCCAGGTCGCGCTCCGATCCCCGACCGGGGTGACTTCTGTGATAACGTGATATTTTCATGCGTTAGCATAACACGAATCACTTTGTACCCCAGAATCAATACGCGTGTGGTAACACGCAGTTCTGTAAGAGCAGTCAGCATAGGTTATATATTTTTTGCATTCATTCATTCAACCATAAGACGTCCACTACTGGACATAGGTCTCCACCATTAAGGGATTGCGATAATCGCCACGCTTGACAGGCAGGTTGGCGATCGTAAGGTGTTTTGGTACCCAGAGGATGCTGCTGCTCATCCCCTGTTTTATATCCCTTAGTCGCCTTTTACGACACCCACGAGAAGATGTGGGGCGGTACTATTCTTAGCCGGCACCACCCGTCTGTATGGGACGTTGTAATAAATTCTGCGGAATTTACATCTAACGCAGCAAACCCAAACCAAAGCTCGTACCTCTTTGGTTCCTTTCGCCAGCTACTACTCTCCTGGCTGAGCGTTCGAGGCGCTCAACCGAAAAGTTTGACAACAAGGAAAAAAATCAATTCCTATGAAGCAGTACAAACCGCCTTCAAAGATTTTATTGATTGTCTCTCTCACGATTTTTTCAGCAATAGAATAAATGAACTACCTATGAAATACCAAAAGTGCACAGATAAAATGATCAATTGATTAAATATATAATTTCATAATATTTGTTTCCATTTAAAACGGTATTTTTATATGAAAGGACCTACTATTATTTGATCGCTAAACTAGGGTTTGTGAAGTAAATTAACGTGGGATATCTATTATAGCTCTAAATAACTCCGCATCTTTCATTTACACCAAGCGTGTAAATGCCTTCATCCGGCATCCATTATTCTGTGGTAAAACAATAAATCAAATGTCCATCAATTTCACTTATCAAGACGGATTTGAACAAAGGGATACTCAATTAGTTACAAATCCGTGAAACTGAACAAGGCATTTGTTTATAGATATTTCGAAGTTTCTAGACGGCAGAAAGTGTTGATAGGTAAAGGTTTGCGTCTATTTTGAATATAATTATTGAAGTTTGCTTATATCATTAGCGTGAATTATATGTATATTGATGTTAAATGTTTGGTGTTTTAGCTTGTAACTTTAGTGTTATGAATAAAAAACTTTAGTAACAGTTTACTCAAAATTTTGAATAATATTTTAGCCGAATTTCGAGATCTAGATGAATTGTTGTAAAATTAATATTACATTATCTATGTCTCTTATAATATTTATTACTCATATAAAGTCAATGTCACACTGTCAGTCAGTAACTAACTCGAGAACGACTTATTTTTTATCTATACTAATAAATAGAATTGAAGTGTCGGTTTGTAATATCATAATAACAACTTTCTGTTAAATACATATGAACATATATACGATACCTATACTAAAAACACAATGTTTAAATTTGTTGCATGTCTCTCTGCTTATTACGGCTTATCTCCGGGACGGCTAGACTGATTTTGACGGGACTTTTTGTGGAAGATAGCTGAAGTTACTTTGCGTAACTTAGGCTACTTTTATTTTTCGAAAATAATTAGGGTTCCGCTTAAAAAAAATAAAACTCATAAAATTTGAATAAAAACCGATTCATTACAGTTTTCCTGAAGGTGTATAAATTTATGAGAAATATATTTGCTTTCTCTTAGTAGCGAAAACAATTAAGGAAAATAATTGAGGCAGCTAATGAAACTTTGAACAAAATAGGATTTAATGGACCATCAAAGCATTATTTTCCAATGAACATGTAATTACGCAGTGAAGAATATACGAAACGCGGGCAGAGCCGCAGGCGTGTGCTAGTGATAAATAAAAGGTTAGTGAATGTAGTTTCCTGTAGCAAACTCTGTAAATAAATTTAATAGCTTCTAATGCATATAGAGTAGTTCATGTGATAAGATTTCTTTTAATGTAAAAACTTTTAAAGCTGATACTATATAATAATACCGCGTAATACCTCGTAAAATCTTAGCTAATAATAAAGTAGTACCTAAGAAACAGCAAAAACCAGTTAACTGCTTTGCAGATTAAATAAATTTTCGGACGTATACTAATGAGTTCCTACACAAATAGTTGAGAATTTCTAACAAAAGGTGTCTTGATTCGAATAGTTGTCGAATTAATTCAATTATTTTGCCGTTCTTAAAACGAGTATACTAGGTAGAAATTTGTTTTTAAAACTTTTTAAAATTATGGAATAATATGTAAGTACAGTCTGTAAAATATAGTTTGATTAAAATGACAGCTCTCAAACGGATGTGACTAGTGCCTAGAAACTATTGTTATAGTTAAAAGTACGTATGATATAAGCAGTCAGTATTTTAAACTACCTATGGAAGTATTAGTAAACAAAACAAAAAAAAAAAGAAACAAAAATGAGATTTAACCCCTTGAGCACTTACCTGGCGTTTACGCTAGCTTTCAATTGTTTTCGTATTGTCTTATTTCTATGGGTACTCGACACATTAAATCAAAATTTTACCTTTGTACTGTCCGTATTACAATAAGCGTTCACAAAACGTACATGAAGGATCTGTAGTATATTTCGGCACTCCGTTGATTTCTCGTCGCTGTGAAATTAATTGGATATGTAAGTTCAATACACTTAAATAATAATAGTAAATGTCTCAATGCAGGTCAAACGCCTCATTCGCCGCAGGGGGCGACGCGGTGCTTGCGAAAGCCACCCCGTGTCGCCCCCATCCCAAATGCGGCGGACGCGTTTCACGCCCGGGTGAGTCCCACACTGGCACGGAGTTCGTCCCTCCGTGCCCCCTTACCTATTGCATTGGGGAACTCCGGTCTCACTAATGCAATAGGTAAGGGTAGTGCGTAAATGCATTTCCCCCCGTCAAATTAAAAAAAAAAAGGTCAAAGGCCTCTCTCCGAGGGAAGGCATGGATGTAATCAACAGTCGATACCCTTAGGATAAATATACGCACATATGTACATACCAATTCGTATTCTGCCTTTACCTTGTTTGATTTCTCACCTTTGAAACTTTCCCATAGATCGATAAACGCTTAACTCGCGAGGATTTACCAACTCTTCAGTTCATTACCCTTTTATGTTTGCATATAAAAATACAGGCGTTTTAATCGTCTTTACTTTATTGAAGTCAATTTACTGAGTGAATGATGTGATAAATAGTAATAAGTGTTTCGAAAAAAAAAAAAACCGCAAATTAAATTAAAAAATATTCGAATAATAAGACTATGCGATACCTACAAGGTTTTTAGTGGGGTTTCAAAGGGGAAATTCGGGACTCTTCCACACACGGCAATTCGAGTCGCAGAATGAGGCTTTTTTGAAGCAATAATGGCGCAGTCGCGAGTCCACCTATCCAACTATAAAATCAGCCTAAATTTTTTCAGTGAAGGAAAACATCGTGAGGAAATCACAGCAATGGTGGTAGGGCATTTTCTACTAATGCTCGCTTGGGTAGCTACTACCCTCAAGTTTGAAAACCTATCGCCAAATAACAACAGGTGTAGTCCAGCAAAATCACTTGAGAACCAGTACCTCTAGGGTTATTTTGTTTACCATCCTGGACCACATCGTCGCTTAAAATCAGGTGAGATTGTGGTCAAAACACTGAGCCAGTGAGCACTGCCAGGGTCTAGAGTATTGCAAAAGGAGTTCCTACTCCCTCTGATAAAATAGGTGAACGAAGGAACACCGATGGACTTTGGAGTTTAATCAATAAGAATTTAACCTTCCTACTCTTCGCTGCTCGACGAGGTTCGAGACGCCCAGTCTTATGCAAGATTTCCTCATGTTAAAAAAGAAAGGATGCGCTATCTCTTTTCCGCAAAATAAATATTAGTATAGATCTTGTACAAGTCACGTGCCATCATACTTTTGCATGGTTAGCTTTCCCTAGGATTTATCCTTATTTCCTAAATTCTTATTAGTTCTAATTTGTAACTTTTTTTTGTTTTCAGTTATCAGTCCTATGATAGTCTAATTGAGTTGGTTTGGGAGGTATATTGTAATGGACTGTATAATTTTTTGATTGCATAGATGCGTGTCATCTGGCGGCCGCCTCTTCCAAAAATGTTGGTATGTTTTATTTCACCTCACTTGTTTTGATATGAATTTGATTTGATTGACTTATTTGTTGTATATTATGACATCCATACTTATTTTTATTACACTTTTTTTTGTCTTGATATTATGCGGCATACGCTCACGTGAACCTCGACGAGGGAAGTAAAGTGACAGGAGTGAATGAAAGGATTAAGAATGAAGAATTTCAGCCGTATTCTCTTTATGTTATGTTATATATAAATATATTTAATCTGTATAGACCCGCTAGAATTTGGAGGGATTTATTTATATGTATACTTAAATATGGTCTATGTTTCGTTGAGACAATAATATAAATAAAAATAATACGCCTATTTTGTCTATACAAATAATATTAACACAGATAATATCTATTTGACGTTTTACAAATTTGCCCATTATTAAGAGGAACTGCGGTCGGAAAAGTAGGTATTTCAGAAATCTATTGTTATCGCGTTGCGCCCCAAAGAAAGAATTTTAAAACACGAAAGGGACAGCTGCAGCTCGGGCCGATTGTACCGTATGCAAAATATATGAAAACATCACTTCGTAGTACCCTGTTTCCACCTACAAAACCGAACCGATTTTTAATTTTAGAATAATAAAGACTTTGGCCTATACCTGTACGTTTTGATTTTTTTAATTTTATTCATCAAATTTGTTGCACGAACGTCTGAAAATAACGGTAAAAATCGAGCATTTTTTTTCATTTTCAAAGGCTCCTAGTTTCTACAATAACTAATTTATGGAAAAATCAAACCGTACAGGCATGGCGGTGGTGGATATATATTATTTGGTATAATAATATGTACCATAATGCTATTATCCAGGGAAGAAATACGAGACTACGTTTGTATGAAATAAATGCCACTAGGATATCCTCTCAACCTTCCATAAATAAAATATAAATTACCTTGAAGTTTTCTACGTCGTAGTATCTTATACGTAGTAGTAATAACAAAATTTTAATTAGACGTAGATTTAGAGAATAATTCAAGTAAATTCAAGTCTTGTTTACTTGTCAAGGTGATTACTATGAAATTACAACACCTGCTCATAAGATCTGAATAGATTACTCCTGATGGCCGATGTTCAAAATTGACTAATGGAATTGGTATATAATGACAATGATTGATGACCATGACATTGTACATTGTTAACGCCTTGAGCACCTTCCCGCCAGCATTCCATTGTTTTTCCTATTGTCTTTCTATTGTTTCATTTTTATGGGTACTCTACACATTAACCTACTTTATGTGTAAAGAAATATAGTAACCAAAGGCTAAGTTTTTGTTTCTCCATTTATTTATAAGCTGACTTATAACTCGAAGAAGTACTGAAATAATTTAAAAAGTTTTATGTTTTTTTTCCTAACCAAGTTAAGTGTATATTTTGTTACATTAGATATTATTGGGGAAAATTCATTATTTGTAAATTAAGTGGACAAAAAGAAATTGACAGGCATCGCATTCGGTTGTCAAATTAATTAATATTAGCCGAACCCCGTGCATAGCTTTAGCATATATATTTATACTAATAATTAACATTGCAGTGCCTGTTTTGAAATATCAAAATAACAACTTTTTACTAAATAGATATGACTGTATATACGGATACATAAACCGAAAAAAATGTTATGACTGTCAGTCTGTCTGTTCATTAGGGCTAATCTTCGGAACGGCTGGACCGATTTTGACGGGACTTGTTTTGGCAGTTAACTGGAGTTACTCCGTGTAATTTATGCTACTTTTATTTTTCGAAAATATAAATGGTTCCGTGTAAAATCATTATAATTCATGAAATTGTGACTAAAATATGACTCAATTGAAAGCACCATCAAAACAATATTTTCCAGTGATTATTTAAAAACTATATTACGCAGTGAAGAAGATATGAAATGCGGGCGGAGTCGCGGGCATACAGCCAGTAATTAATATAAATGACAGAGAGTTATTTATTGTGAAAAAAATATGCTTTGTGAAAAATCTACCACCCCTATTACAACAAGCTCCTTGCTCCCGTAAAATGTCACAAAAATAACAGATTGTTCAAAGTTTCTCTTTAGTATTTATGACTCTACGTTTTTTTTTATCAATTTGGAAATTTATTATCACGAATAAGAGGCGATAGAAGGCTTAAAAAACATTTTTTTTACTTTTCTCCAAGTACATGAAAAAGCGCATTATAGATGACAATATATTTCATAATAATTTACAACTAGCTGTGTGTCCGCGTTTCATATATTCTTAACTTTTATATAGTTATTAAATAAACATTGGAAAGTAATATTTTGATTGTGTTTGATTTAATCGTATTTTATTCACAACAACATGTTTTTTTTGTTTATACGGAATCTTAATTATTTTTTGTGCGATTTTTTTGCTACTAATAGAGAGGAAAGATATCTCTGACAATTAAAATCATAAAAATGACCATTGAAAAGATTTTTTTTCAATTTATTCCATAGTAATTTTTCTAAACGGATCCCTGATTATTTTTTCAAAATGAAAGTAGCCTTAGTTACGCGTGGTAACTTCAGCTCTCTGCCAGTCGCGTCAAAATTGGTCCAACCGTTCCGGATATAAGGCGAAAGAAAAAGACAGACAACATTTTTTAAAATTTTGTGATTAATATAGATATTGCTTATATATTCATATGTATTTAAAAAAAATGCTATTTTGATAATATAAAAAGAAACTTCAACATTATTTATTAAGAATGGATTGAAAATTACATAAGAAAACTAGACTGAAGTTTTATTTTGTTGTCAAAGTAAGTAAAGGTAAATAAATAGTAAATTAAACGAACGTGTAAAAGAAATGTTTATTTACATTAAAACTACGATAAAAAAAAAAAACAATACTTTAAATTAGGTATTAAATACTTACAGTGCATACATAAGTATTACTTACTTAAATCAAAAACCAATTACAATCATATATTATTTCGGTACATAGCAATTACATTATTTAGTCAACTTTTTTAATTACATTTTGTCATACAAATCGTTACAATTCATTAGTTTTAAAAATTACTAAAGTTAATGTTTACGACATAATTCCTATTTTAACGAATAAGTTTAATTTATTATTAGAAGTAGTGATTTTTTTTCTAAAATAGATTTCGTAGCATTAAGCCCTCTGTTTCGGCCAAGGTTTAAAACGTTTATTAATGGTATATTTAAGTGTAGGAGAGCAATAATAAAATTCGTGTACTCGTAAAACCTTATGAATATATAATGACAACCAAATTATACTATTGAAAAATATTGTTTTAGAGTATAGAAAACAATTAAAAATTCAAATCTTCCTTGTTGCGTTGTGTTGCCAGTGCACGTAAGCACCCGCCTTTTCACACTAATTGTGTAAAAAGTAAAAATAAATAAACAGTAAACTAATGGTAATTAAAATTAGGAAACAAATAGACTTAGCATCATTCTCTCACGCATAGTTTGATCTCAAGCCTTATTCTTTATAAAAACACACTCATTAAACAATTATTTATTATTTTATAACAAACTTCCTAATGAACATTTTACAGTAAATTATTAATAAAGTAATATATTTATAAAGTTGACTAAACTATTAACTATTAAATATAACCTCAAGTTATATCTTATAAGTTACGTCTAGAAGAAAGAACTTAACTTTAACAAAGACTTGAAAAAAAATCGTTTAAAACAAAGCCTCATTTACCTAATTGCGGCAAACGTTTTTTTATAATGGTGTATTTTATATATAGATATTTGATTTTAGTTCAGGTTTTTATTTTATTACATTTTTTTCGTGCTCGGAATAATGATTACAATTTTCATTACATAAGCTCATGCCTGTTATCTCCTATGGGTTAGGCAGAGGTGAAATAGCGAACTACACTACCCGCATTCCGTCGAGCTTAGTTCCGTCCCAGATGTGACAGGGGGCGAGCCTGCCACCATATCAGGCACAAATTCCAGACTCCGGGATGATACTGAGTAGAAAAAACCCAATATCACGTGACTCGACTCGGGGATCGAACCGAAACCTAAGAACGACAGTCGTACCAAAATACAACTGCGCCACCCAGGCAGTTTAATATTCATTCGTATCAAATTGCCTCCACTATAAATTCATATATAAAAAGGTGTTTTTTTTTTTTTTTCCTTTTCGCCGATATTATGTTACCCTGTAACTATGATCTCGTAATTGAGCTTTAGCGATGTACATTTTTTAAAATTTTAAATTCAAGTTATATTGAAAGTATGAAAGCTTTTAGTTTCAATGATTTCTTCGTCATTCACACTGACCGGTGTGGGGTCTTTGACGTAGTCAATTTTACTTATGAAGGAGACCCTAGTGTCTCGATTACGTCGGTTGGTAGAACTCACTGATGTTGCGTCACGGCATATCGTGTCGAAGTTCATGTTCCGGGAACCGGGAGCGTGTTTACGGCAAAGTAATGTCTCCCGGAAAGCCACACGATACCTGTGTATAAAAAAAAAACATATACACGGGAAAATAGGGACTGAAAATTTTTACATTAAAGCGATTTGATTAACGACTTACTTAATTTATTTTATCTGCTGAAATCTGAAATCTCAAACAATTCCAGATCAGTGTCAGTGTCCAGTCAAAACAAAAACTGATGTATTTTTGGTTTGATCTCAATCCTAAATTTTAATATTCGATAATGTAATCTGCCGATGATTTAATCAATGATCGAAGAAACAAAGGAATAAACTTTCAGAAAAACAGATTGGGATCGCATATTAAAACCGGCCGTATGAGGCTAAGTTCTCTATATGATCGCAGCTCGTATAAATTATAAAGACGTTATCCTGATATAGAAACTATTTTGTTATTATTAAATGCACATAATTTCATTGTGAGTATTTTCAATCCCAAAAAAAAAAATCTTAAGTTTCATTGTCGAACAAGGGTTTCGATGGAAATCGAATTATTTTCCTGGTAGGTACGTGACATGAAAGGAAAATAGAAAAATTATCGTTAATATAAATTGCTTCATTCCATTTTAATAGATTTATATTACGACCATATCCTTACATTATATACTGTGCGTACGACTCCGTTCATACGGAATTCCGTATATGTAAAATGAAGATTTTAATAATATATTCCCAACATCGATATGAAACTAAACATAAATAATATGACTTATTTTCATACAAAATTTGCTTCCCAATTTTTCACCGACTTTAAGGTAAGTTATAAATTTTGTAAAATCTTATATTAGGTTATTCCGAGATACAGACTACTCAATCTAAAACTGGCTTTATTTCGTTGTAAATTGTCACACCCGTTTTTAACCCAATTTGGAGTGAGTTTTCAAATCGGTTGCCCTATATCTTACTTCGAGATATAGACTACTTCCATACCGAATTACATACGAACAGTTTTTACGTGATATGTGTGCACAGACGAAAAAAGTTAAAATTCCAAATGTCATAAAAATGTGTTTAGCCCGTGTCGCTGTTCTCAAAAATATTTAATGTAGGTACAAATTTTATTTATTAAAATTAAAACAAATTATACCACATAAATCTTTTTTTTTAATCTACATTTATTCCAAATACAATATCATATGTACGCACAAAATATGATAGTTAGTTACTTGTTCTTAAATAGCGGAAATACGTATACAGACTACAACTACTGAACGGTCAGAACGAAAAATTCTAGTTACTCCCAAGTCGCGGCTAAAGAGGTCATTCAATTAACTCGTCTGGAGGGCGGAAACGCCTATGGTTTGCACAATTTTGATGACATGGGAGACGGAGGTGTCTGTAAGTGATTACAGCAGCAATATTTACTAACTAAATTTGTTTTTTTTTTTCTCATTGGGAGGTTTAGTTACAGTTACAGCCATGTTTAGTTACTATGACTGACAAGGTGAATAAAAATATTCAAAATTTTGCTAACGGTTAACCTTATAACGGTTCCAAGGAAATTTTACCTCAACAGCAACATCTCTTCATTAACGTACTTATAACTCGAGAACCGCTAACCTTAAGAGGATATGCAAGCGTGTTTATTCCACATAACCGTATTCCCTGTTTACACCCTGGATAATAACTTAATGTTAATAACTTTATGGTATATCTTTTCAGACCATGTAGTATATATTTACCATCACCATACCCTTACGTTTTGATTTTGCTCATTAATTATTTATTTTAGAAAATATGTGCCTCTGAAAATGTAAAAAAAAGCTCTATTTTTACCGTCGATATCTGACGAACATTAAATAATTTTGACGAATAAAAACAAATCAAAACGTAGAGGTATAGGTAGTCAAAATCTTTCTCATTCTATAATTGAAAGAAAAATTAAAATCGATCCAGTTTTGCTGGCGAAAACAGGGTAATACGAAATGATCTTTTCGTTTATTTTGCATAGGTAAAATCTGTCCAATCATCAGTAGTTGCTTTGATGTTTATAACTTTTGGGGTGCAACGCGATAGCAATAGATTTCTAAAATAACTGTTTTTCCTATTTGTCGTCCATTGCATATTCTCTTAATTTTAACTTTTTCCACTCTAACTCTCACCTCCCGCTCATAACGTTGTAGAGAATAGGATTGACTGTAGCTGACACGTAGTACAATGCTCCAGCTATGTTGAACAAGTGTTCGTTGATGACGTGGAATTGCGGTAGACTGTACCCGTATACGTAGAACAAACGTTGCAGATGAAAGGGTGTCCAGCACACGAAGAAGGCTATCACAACCGCAGCTGTTGGATTTTACCAAAATAATATGTAATCAGTACCTAATAAAAATGCATACATTATTCTGCTAGATTGACTGTGGGAGTTCCACAGCTATTTCTATCGCAAATTAGTATTGTATTTGCACGAGAATAGTGCATTGTTCGATTAAGCAACATTGGCACTCTTTGGTCAACTACACTGTTGACCAGAAATCTTTATAGTTTTATAGGACTTCTGTGGAGAACGGTTAGGGTACTAAGCCGAAAACAGTACTAGCACCAAAATTTGGCGAACGTTGGTCGATTACCGAACGAATTCAGTTAGTCAAATTTAATAGTTCACACTGTAATGTCATAATCATATCAGGTGTTGCTGCTGGAGCTAGGCCTTCTCCAAAGATCTTCTTGATGTTCCGTCTTGCGTCACCCGCAGCCTACGATTTCGGGTTACCCACGCTGGTCTTCTGGTACGTAGTTGTCATTCAAGAAGCCATTGGCCCCATCGGGCATTGGTTCTACGAGCAATGTGCCTCGCCCACTGCTACTTCAGTTTGTACATTGTATATTCACGTTATTTTAGCAACTACAATTTTAAATAAAACTGGCAAAATGTCATAAAATCTATCAGTTACAACAATAGAGTGCTGTTGTAAAGTCAACAAAAAGGTCACCAAAATGGCATGAGCCACCAAACCCAGTTAAGCTTGAAAAAACACTTCAACAGTATAGACAGTCCGAAAAGTGAGTCGTCACGGTACGTCCGGCAGTTTTGAAACATCGAAATTATTTTCTACAGATCATATAAGATAGTTTATGAAAGGCAATAAATATGTCATAATCAAAAATAAAAATATTTATCATATAAACAAATCAAAAATTCATACTAAAGAAAAGATGATTTATGTAATAAACAATGATTTGATTTTTTTTTTTTTACATGGTATAGGCTCAGTGCTTTGACCAGAATCTCACCTGATGTTGAGTGACGATGTGGTCCAGGATGGTAAACACACTGCGCTTAGAGTTACTGGTTCTGAAGTGTTGCTGCCGGAACACACCCATTGGTATTTAGCGACAGGTGTTCAAATTTAAGGGTGGTAGATACCCAGGCGGGATCATAAAAAATGATTGATGCAACCGAAAGACGTTATGAATAGGTCACTCCCAAATAGGGAGGAGTTGTCATAATCGCCATTCTTGGTAGGCGGGTTGGCGATGGCAGTAGGTGTTTGTGGTACTCAGAGGATGCTGCTGCCCATCCTCTAGTTTAATATACTTTAGTCGCCTTTTAGAACACCAACAGGAAGATATGGGTGATACTATTCTTAACCAGCTCACATGGCATAACATTTATGTTAATTTAATAAAATAATTCAAGGTGAAATTTACAGTACATACTGGCAACATGAAACTTCCAATCTATAAAAGTAACAACATAATATGATAGATATTGTAATTAATCAAATTATACCTTTGCTCTGTTTTGAAGCATGACATCAAAAAAATAAAATATTTAATTAGCTATATTGAGGCTGTTGAAATTTTATAGCGTAAAAACGTAATTACTAATTTTAATATGTTTACTAGAATTAACTTGGAACTCTGGTCATGATTATTATAAGTTTTAAAATTCGTTTTTTCGCAACTATTACTTAATTGTGTTCTTGATATATTGGCTCTTTATGCGTCAGGGACTTTGTTAAAGCTTGTCATTGGAAGACAGAGTGAATGCAAAAACTCGTGTTCTTCTTGTTATGTCCACTGAAAATTTCAACGAACAGTAATTTATTAGGTCGCTTCATAGATGTAATTAATTTTTTAATTACATCTATGTGTTGCTTGTAACTATTGTCCAATTGTCACCATCAATATTTATTACGTTAATCGGTCCATAGTTGATGTTTTCTTTCTGAGATGTAATCCGGTGACTTAGGAGAACGGAAAGAAGCGGAGATAAAAAAAAATAAAAAGACGAAACGCATCACTGTGATTCTAAAATGTAAATTAATAATCTTTCTAAACGAACAGATTCATTTGTGGCGAAATTAAAATAAATTGTTATTACAGAATGCTACACTGAATTTATCTAACACGCTTTTCTGTATCATTACAAATTTTCTTTAGCTTTCTTTAGACACATTAAATCCTTTTACCGATACAAATTTTATTTATTATGCATATAAAAATGACGCAGCCAACGAGATTGCAAATAACTTTAATCCTGGATCAGAACTAACAAAAGTTTTTACATTACCTACAAGTTTATGTTTATGAAGTTAAAACATGCTACACAGCAGGACTTGAATAGAAAAATAACAAATTTATTTATACAATAAGTTTTTTATTCACTTTACAACAAAATCTTATTAATACAGAATTTTTAACAAAGTATGAAAGAAGAAGGAATAGTACAAAATAAATAACTAGGCAGCCATGGGGACTGCCGACAGAAGTGAAAACTTTCAAAAAGGTTGATATCTTTGGTAGTAATAGTTTCGACTCAAACTTTTTTTCGTACATTCAAGGGAAAATATTTTAAATGTGGCAACACAAAAGCTTAGAAATCTGCCATCATACTTAACGTTTCTTTCCATCACAGATAAATAATAAAACCTTCCATGTCGTTGACAGCTAATGTCACATTCCATTAGTAACGCGAATCTATAAATTTTTCTCCTACCGAGAATCGCTCAGCGTCGCTACAGAAGTTTTCATTTCAATATTTTTTTAACAAATTTAAAAAACTTATTAACATTATGCCTTAAATTGATAATGATAGCATTGAATACTAAAATAAAACTTAATAAAAAAGATCAGTCATTTAATATCGATGGAAAATATAATAGTTCACTTAAAATTAGAAATAAATTTACCTTTAAATGTATACTTTTGTGTAACTGTTGCTTGACAAAGGAATCTTTGTTTTTATATGACTTGTATTTTACATATTTGCTTATTTTCTATTAAAAACAAAATACGAAGTAATGAGGTACATCAAATTTAACTTCAATTTATTTTACGGTATTCAATGAGTTAAAAAGACATATTTTTAGCTCTATAGTTTTAAATTAAATGTGGGCTTAATTATATAAGAATAGTTAATATAATCTATTATAATACAAACTGTTTTGTATATAGAATTTTTATTAACTGTAACTATGTGATTTAATTAAAACTTACAAAGTAACTGTAAAATAATGTAATTATGTAATAACATATACGTACGAATGTTATTTTAATTAAAATCTTTTTATAAATCCGCTAAATTTGTTTGTATTACGGTCTCATGTTAATTATATAGCAAACATAATAATCTCTCTTTGTTAATTATTCAACATCCAGTGAATTAATAGACTAGTTTCAAAAATCTCGCTTTGAGTTTGTACAGAAAATTTTATAAAACCTATTTAACTTTCATTCATACATTTATATGTTACGCGTTGTCTTCTATAATAAACTTAACTTGATCACAATAAGTAAACTATATCACACAAAACGCCACCAAGATATTACGTGATATAGAGTCAAGTACATACATACATACATATCATCACGCCTTTCTCCCGTGGGGGTAGGCAGAGATTACGTCCTTCCACTTGCTACGATCTTGGCATACCTCTTTCGCTTCCTCTACTTTCATGAGCGCTTTCATACATGCTCGTCGGTTATGGGTACTTTTTACCTGGCCTTTATTTAAGACATGATTGATTTGGTCTAGATACATTCGCCTAGGTCGACCCTTACCGACTTGCCCATTCACCCTCGCCTTATAAATTAATTTCGTTAATCTTCTCTCATCCATCCTCTCTACATGCCCAAACCAACTAAGCATACCTTTCTCTATTTTGATCACCACATCCTCTACCACACCACAGCGTTCCCTTATCATACTATTCCTGACTTTGTCAATCGTCTTCACTCCAGCTATACTTCTCAGACTTCTCATTTCCACTGCGTTAATCTTACTTTCATGCTTCTTCTGCCAAACCCAGCATTCACTACCATACCTAAGTGTAGGGACCAGGACTCCTCGATGCACAGCCAAACGCGCCTTTTCAGTCACTTTCTGGCTGCACATGAAGTTACGCAGGGCCCCATTCACTCTATTCCCTAACAAAACTCTTCGCTCAATATCATCGTCACACTTTCCATCTCTCGTAACCTTTGATCCCAAGTACACAAACTCTTTCACTTGTTCCACTCTGTCTCCTTCTATCGAAATTACGCAATCTGTCATACTTTCTTCTCTTTCAAATACCATTACTTTCGTTTTACTAACATTCACTTTCATTCCTTTACTTTTAAGGGTCCTGTTCACAATACTGACCATCGCCTGCAACTCCTCCGCCGATGATGCCAGTATAACCTGGTCATCAGCATACAGGAGGCATTTGACAGTCAGACCATTCATTTTTAATCCATACTTACTTTCTTTCAAGTCTTTCAAGCAATTGTCTACATATAGGTTAAACAGCCCTGAAGACGCAACACAACCCTGTCTAACACCTTTCTCGATATTAAACCAGTCTGTGTACGCCCCGTTTACCCTGACACAAGCACTAGAACCCTCATAGAGTGATCTCAATGCTCGTATCACGTTGCCGCTCACCCCATACATAGACAACGTCGCCCACAATTCATTCCGTATCACTCTGTCGTAAGCCTTTTCCAAATCTACGAACGCGCAATAGACCTTTTGACTGCCCGCCAAAAATTTTTCAGTTATTGTTCGTAAGAAAAAGGTTTGATCCATGCATCCCATTCCTCTTCTGAAACCCGCTTGTACATCCGATATTTTCCCTTTCGTTTCATTCATCAATCTTTTATTCAAAACCTTTGCATACAGTTTTCCGACGGTGCTGAGCAAGCTAATGCCTCTGTAGCTTTTACAATCTTGTTGCGACCCTTTTCCTTTATAGAGAGGCACGATGACGGCCTTACACCAATCTTCTGGTACTTTGCCGCTACTCCAGCACAGATTATAAAGGCGGTAAAGCTGACTTGCTACCACACCCTGTCCAGCCTTTAGCATTTCAACTGTAACCCTGTCATACCCTGCAGCCTTACCCACTTTCATATTCATCAACTCTTCCATAATCTCTTCCATGGTGATATCACTTTCATCGCTTCCTTCATTCCCATCAAAGGGCAATAAATCTGCTTGTGAATCATTCTTTTCAAATAAACTTTCAAAATATTCCTTCCACCTCTTTAACATGCATACCTCTCCTCTCGCAATACTTCCACAAGAGTCAAGTACACAAGTTTAATGAATTAAAGAAAACAACCGCTACATGACAGACTGAGATCCCTCCAAAAACTCCTATTGAATTAAAAAATATATGTACCAGTATTTTCTCGTGGGTGTCGTAAAAGGCGACTAAGGGATAAACCAGGGAATGGGCAGCAGCATCCCCTGAAAGCCACAAACACCTACAGCGATCGCCAACCCGTCTGCCAAGCGTGGCGATTATGCCAATCCCTCCCTTATTGGGGGAGAACTATGTTCAGTAGTGGACGTCTAATGGTTTAATAGATATATGTGGCAGTAAAAAAAAATTGAAGTATAGAAATATTAAGATCAAGAATTACGTTAGTAATATTTTTGAATAGTAAGGAAAGCTGAAGTTTTTTTTTACAAGGTATATATAGGCCCAGTACTTTGACCAGAATCTCACCTGATGTTAAATGACGATGTGGTCCTAGATGGTAAACACACTAAGCCTAGATGATACCGGTTCTCAACTGATGCTGCCGGAACACACCTGTTGGTATTTGGCGACAGGTTCACTAACTCAAAGGTGGTAGCAACCCAGACGGGCATTATTAGTAAATGCCCGACCACCATACTTTGATTTCCTCACGATGTTTTCCTTCACCGAAAGCTCAGGCTGATTTTAAAGTTGAATAGGTGGGCTCGAACCCGCATCCATTGACGCAATCAGGCAGCTACACACTGTGCCATCACCGCTTCACTAAGATTCATCGGGGTGAATTTTCCAACCATTATTCCGTAAACATTGGCAACATTTTAAAAAAAGAAACAAAAAATGTTAAGTAAATTTTGTTTACGTGATCACCATTCAAACCCTCCCGTCCCCCGTGTCATCAAAAACGAACAAAGCATAGACCTCCCACCACCGTTTATGCTAACGTAATACTGAAGGGCCCCTTGGGTCAAAATTAGTTAAAAGTGTAAAAGTTTAAATATTATTTAAAAAAAAAATACAGAATCACCTGTACACTGAATCAAACTTTTTCAACTAATCTAAGCTCTTCTGAACGTCATCTTAATTGACAATATTTGAATATGATTTATGAGTAATATATTGGTAAATTGTTTTTAAGTATTTATAAATGTTCTCTGCACTGGCTACTAAAAATACACAAAGTTACTAAAACTTACAAATTACATTGTGCCACAACGAAAAATAGTAATGATATGATACAAATTGGTTTTTTTTTTTTGTTGTTTGTAACTTTTAGTTAAATCAAATAAGACCCAGTTTTGAATTGAAATAAAATCTACTCCTTATTTCAAGCGATGCTGGCTCAGTGGTATTATGGTCGGATATCGTGTAGATGGACGTTGTTTCGAATCCACAAATTCTATTTTGATTATCACTTTTGATGAGAAATGCATCCTGACAACACCATTGCAAGGCGGTAGCGTTCTAGTTTTTTTAAATCTGTTTCCAAAAACATCTCCGATTGTTCCGGCAAAATCACATGAAAGCCAGTACCGTTTTTTTTCCTGTTAACTTGTTTAACAGCTCTGGGTTCTAGCCCTTTGAAGCATTTGGTTATTTTACAATATTTTTTAATCTTCATAATCAATGCCCAGCATGCAATGGGTGAACATTCGTTAAGCGTTTCAAGAGACTTCTTAGGAGCTTTTTCGATACATGCACTTGTGCATAATAACATCCAAATTATATCATGTAAAACGCCACCAAAATTACGTATATAGCATTATATAGTACAAGGAGCACAACATGACAGTCCAGAATCGCCCCAAGAACTAAGCCAGTACGTCATCTAGGTGTAGTGTGCTCATCATCCTGGCCTACATATTACTTAATATCATGTGAGATTGTGGTGAAAGCATCGAGCATATACAGTATAAAAAATAATAGGTCCCTTTATGATCCACAGTATTATTATACTGAAATATTTAAATTATTAAAAAAAGTCAATAAATCATATCAAATAACGAGACTGTATAAGATAGTTCAATATAACGAGAATTTCTTTAAAACATTTTTGCTTAATTCCTACTAAATTCGAATGAAGACGAAGCCTCTTTTTAGATAAAATTACATTCGAAATTCAAATAAAAAGTAACTTATTACGGGCACCAAATACATCTTCTATAGGTCTGACGTAGAATTTTTTTGTCTTCAAAGAACTGTCTATTAAAATGGTGCCCTTTGTTAGCACCTTTCAAGCATTTTTTATTACATCTCAGAATTTATGTTCCGTGTTATTATTTCTAATTCTCTCCACTTATGTACATTATCAAAACGATATTACGTAAAATGCCACCAATATTACACAATATGGTCGAATAACGCAAATTTTTCAGTCAAGCATATACGTACAATTTTGTGGTGGCGTTTTGGTCTGTCGTATAGTAATTTTTATTTCTTATTGCATTATTTCATTCCATATTATGTTTTTGACAGCACTTTATACCTTTATAGATTACTGATCGTGGTGAAATGAAATGTATTAAGTGTAAACTGAGACGTCACAAAACCTGCCTGAAAAGTTCTAGCAATGTGAGATATAAGGTTGAAATGTCTGACCAGGCTGCATGGTATAGGTACCTTTGCTTTTTCTTTAGTAAAAAAAAAGGTAGTCATAGGGACTGCCAAATAAAATGTTATCTCGAAACATTGGAAAAACTGTTTTTTTAATGTTTAAATTTCATAATTTGTTCATTGAATTGAATTGAATTAACATATAACATTTGTCTGGTTTTTTACGCTCCGAGCAATAATTATGTACATTGTCAGATAGTTTATTCATAATCAAAACGTACGATCGACTGCATAAGTGTACATTTTATTATTTTATGCTAAAAATTAATCGCCAAATTAGACTTGACATACTGTAGCATATTGTGGACTGACGTCTAGCATCGGTGACGTGATCTGTAAGTTTTCCGATAATCATCAAAGGCGTTGTTGTTTTGTATTCTTAAAAAATTTCACTTTAAAAAGTGAACAAAAACATACGTATATACATTATAAAAACAATACAAACTAAACAAGCCGTAATTATTAAACGAAAACCTTTTCAACTGTGTGAAATTCAATAAATTGTGAAGCAAACGAACTGCGAAAACGATGATGATTCATTCGCGTTGTAAAATTCTAATTTGCAATACGGTGAAGAGCAATCTGTAAGGAGTGCTTAATTAACCATAGTCTCAATTTTAACTTCATTGGCCATCATTCTACATTATTACTTTGTTTTTCTATACAAATCTAGACCTAAATATTTATATGTAATTTTTTATTTATCTTTACTGAATAAATGAACACAGTGATAATGGAAGTTTTATAAAAATATATCTGGTCTTACTTAAATTTTGGTGGTTGTCCAATGGACGTTAAAGTTTTTGAGGTTATGTAATGACACTTCGCCCAAAAGGCAACTATCATAATTCAAGAATTTATTATTCATGAAACATTTAATTTTCTGTAAAACAGCTTCACTTTTAACAAAATTACATTAAAAACTTTTGGGATTAGAAAATAAATCATTTCAGTTTAAATTATGAAGTGACTCGTTGTTTTTAGCCGATGGCCATAATATATAATTTTTCATAAACCTAATTTCGAAACTATTTATATATGTGAATAAGATTATGAGATTACGTAGGCTAGTGCTTACGCGACATAGGTGAACATGAAAAAGTTCTTGCAAGCTAATAAACACAGACTGGAGTATGTTGTGAGATTTCACTTACAAGTTTGAAGCAATTTATATTTATGATATTTAAGAAGTTTGTATTACAGTATTAGTTTGGCATGAATGTTCCCGACTTTTTTAAATTTTAAACTTCTACATGTTATATTTTTTGTTCAAAATAATTTAAATTCATTACGTCATGATTAAAGTGAAATGCCAAGTTGAGAAAAATAAGAATTATCGACAAATCATTCTCTTTGAATTTAAAGGAATCTTTTAAGAATTTAAATGAATCTTTTAAAGCCGCAAAAGTACTAATGATCAAGGAAGCCATATTTAAATTAAGGACTAGGAAGTGTTGCCACATTCACCGTACTCTTCCGATTTGTTACCAACAGATTTGCACTTTTTCCAAATGTTCAGTTCTATACGCGGATTTTCATACAATGACGCGAATATATAGCGTGGTTGGATGATTTGTTCGCTTCGAATTCGGTCGATTTCTATCAACGAGGTATGGAAAATCTTGTTGAAAGTTGGGAGGAAGAAATAAACAACAAAGAAGAATAAATATATTATAGAACAATTCGTTGTTAATTTTTATAGGAAAATAAAAAAAAAAAACATAACGGCCAGAATTTAGTTTCTAACGCAATATATTGAAATCCTCGTTCACCTAAATTAATAATACAATGAACCTCAAAATTACAGTTGACTAAAATTATTACAGATTTGAAAGTGATTATAATAATTGTCATGTAAATTTAAGGAATCATCGCTTCCGTTCTCACCATTCAGTTATAACTATTATGATTTGATTATCATTAAAACACTTATTACTTTCGTAATTTACTACGTTTTTTTTTTTTCAAATGTAATTCTGATAACTTGAATTTTGAATTTATTAAGACGTACAATCTGTTCACGTACTTATGCATTTTTATATACCGAATAATGAATAATTAAGTAAACTTTAGTTTTTTTGTGCAATTATAAAATTATCGAAAAGGTATTTATAATAGTAATAAATATAATAGGTAAATTGATCTATCTCAGTAGAAAAATGAATTACATGAAACAGAGGTTTTTTTTCCGAACTGACTAATGTTGTTGACCGGAAGGGCCTTGCCGAAGTTTAAAAAACAGATGCTACATAAACCCCTTGAGCACTAACCTGGCGTTTACGCCAGCTTTCCATCGTTTTCCTATTGACTCATTTTTATGTCCTCGATCTAGTTAAAATACGTTCGCCTAGGACGACTCTTACCAACTTGCCCAGCCACACTTGCTAAGTAAATTTCTTTCGTCAATCTTCTTTTATCCATCCTCTCTACATGTCCAAACCAATTAAGCATCCCTTTCTCTATCTTTGTCTCTAAATCTACTATTCTTTACTTTATCTATCATTCTCATGCCAACTATACTGATTAGACTTCTCGTCTCTACTGCATTAATCTTATTTCTTCTTCTTCTGCCAGACCCAGTACTCACTACCATATATAAATTTAGGGACTAACACACCCGAAGCACAGTCAAACGTGCCTTTTTAGATATATTCTGGCAATAACACATTCATAACACAACTCTTCGCTCAACGAAAATCAGTTAAAAACAGATTTTTTTTTCGAACACACTGGGTAAGAAGCACCTTGAAAGGATAAGCAGCAGTAAAAAAAATTTTGAGGCAAAAATGCAGATAGGTTTCATCGCTTTCTATTAATATACACGCCATCTTTTTAAAATTGTATATTTCAATATTTTTCATCGCAGTCGTAACCTGATAGCTTTGTAACTAAGTACTACATATTTGAAGGCGAGACGTCATTACCAGAGAGTATTTTGAAACCTTAACTTAGCTTCATTTAATGCTAAGCTTCTGCACGAATAATGTAGTCGTTTTATAAATGAACACTTTTATGACAGAATACATAATTCTACAGATAGTGTCGCAAGATGGAACTATATTCGTATTTGGGAAAAATATATGATATTTAAGAAGAACATTTTTGGTTCATTTTACAAATGTAAATAACAAAAATCCTGACATTGACATTGAAAAATCCATTGAAATTATGTAGCACTAGCTGTGTACCCGCGACTCCACTCGCGTATACTAACGAATAAACAGAACGATAGACGTCGCCTTTTATATAATGTAAGGATGAGGATGTTAGAAGGAACACGATAATTTGTGAAGTATTTTTTTTTCTATTATTCTGATTACTTTTCTTATATACTCATACATCTTAATTAACACTAGCTGTCTGTCCGCGGCTTGGCCCGCTTCCCACGTAATAAAAAATTCTGGTACTAAGCATGACTCGTTTTTTTTATCAGAAGTCTCAAAATTTCTACGGCAACGCTATCATGGCACTACCTAAAAGATGGCAGAAAGTCATCGAACAAAATAGCACTTACTGTAATTAACTATTAAAGCACGAACCTGGCGTTTACGCCAGCTTCCAATTGTTTTCCTATTATCAAATTTTTCTTGGCATTTGAGCGATTAAATGTAAATAAAATTTGGAAGAAAAATGTCTTGAGTTTTCATATAAAATGCGAAGAAACTTTTTCCCCGGCCTAATCTATCTACGATTAAAAAATAATGTAAATTGGTTCTCGAGTTATAAGCCAACCTCCGAACAGATAGATAGAGATTGTTTTTATTTAATGAAAGGATAGGATATAATTCATTTAAATCTACACTAATAAATAAAATTAAAGTGTCTGTTTGTAATGTCAAAAAACAATTTTTAACTAAATACATATGAAAGTATATGCCGAAAATACAAATTTTACAATTTTTCTCTGTCTGCCTGTTCCGGGTAATCTCCAGAACGGCTGGACTGATTTTGATGAAACTTGTTTTGGTAGATAGCTGAAGATACTCTGTGCAACTTAGGGTATTATTGATTTTCAAAAATAATTAGAGTTTTGTGTAAGCAAATTAAAACGCATAAAAAATTGAATAAAGTCCTATTCAATTCACAGTTTTACGGTCAAGTATTTGAATTTATGAGAAATATTTTTAATTTATCTTAGCGAATTTTTTTAGGAAAATAATAATGAAACGAGGCACGTCCGCGGGTTCATAGCTAGTTAACTAATAAATCTTGAGTTGTTATTAATACTGGTCTAATGACTATTCGGCATCCATCTACAAATTACGTTACTTTGCTTACACTAGTCACAATGAAAATTGTTGATAACAATTTAAAAGTTATGGTTAACTCACCTAACATCCTTATTATGGTCTTCCTGGATTTCGATTGTCGAGTTTCTCCATGTATGTGCCCATTTAATAGTCCAAGCTTCGTTTTTTCATTAACTCTAGTCGACCTGTTATAAAAATAACAGTAAAACAGAACACCGATTACAGGGGTTTTTTCCAATAAAGACATAGTAAATAAAATTTATGTATTAATATATATATTCAGTTCTTTTTTGGAAACGTAATTGAAGGACATTCACAGCTCATATAAAATATACAGGTAGGTCATACACAAAATCGATGTATTATGAATTATAACAGTACCAATAGCGAATTTATTATTCTTTACACTGAAACCTAAAGTTCCTAAATTATGTTTCCTTATCTAGAGACAGTTTTATATTTTAACTAGCCGCGTGCCCGCGGCTGCGCTCACGTTTCATTTTTTTTTCACTATGTAATATAGTTTTTTACGTTAGAATTTTTTTTTTATACGGAACTGTAATTATATTCCAATTTTTTTTTTCATTTAGTAAAGATATATTTCACAAATTCATACACTTGTCAGTAAAACAGTGCATTGAATCAGATTTTATTCACAATTTAAAAAAAAGTTACGCGGAGTAACTTTACCTATCCGCCAAAAAAAGTTCCGTCAAAATTTGTCCGGTCGTACTGAAGATTACCCAGAATAAACAGACAGACAGACATACAAAAAAAATAAAATTGTATTTTTGGTGTAGATATCGTACATACATTCATATCTATTTAGTAAAAACAAATTGTTTAACAAACAGACACTTCAATTTTATTTATTACTTATTAGATAGATACCTATATAGTGTAAAATAAAACATCTTTAGGAACAAGCAAAATTATCACAAATTATAGCTTTAGAATCCAGAAGACTATTTAAAAACATTCTCTCCGTTACTTCAATTACAAAGGGTGCTTGACAACGATAAATCAAGTGACGATGTCTGAAAGCTTCGCAGATCCGTATACAGGCTGTATACATTTTTTATTATAGACAGAAAGAAACAAACACTCAAATCTCGTACGTTTAGAGACGTGTCGGTAATGTAATAAATTATGAACTTGATGGCTTGAGCATTGTATTTGAACGATTTGTTTACGCCTGGAGTGATCGTAAATTATTTGATAGCCTTGTGGAGGAATCATAAACAGTGCCTTTTATCTACTCTGATTATATCTTTATATGTAATAAAATCGTAACAAGGCCGTGTCCGTACACTAAAACATATTGTTGTTTGCAAATATTTATATTGCAAACTACATTAATAAATAAAATGGAAAAGAAAATGGCCTAGATATTTAAGATATTTAACCCCTTGAGCACCTTCCCGGCGTTTATGCCAGCTTACCATTGTTTTCCTATTGTGTTTCTATTGTTTCATTTTTATGGGTACTCGACACATTAAAAACCCTTTTTTTAACGAATACGAATCATCAAAACGTGGATAATGTATTAACAGTAAACTTCTGTAAAATATCTGCTAAAAGTACTTATTTAGATTGTATAAATAATTTAAATATTACCTTATATGTAAGCCCATTCTAACGTAGAGACATAAAATCAAGATGGCCGGTACAAAGAAGAAAAATATACTGCTCAATTCTAAAAGCGGTGATGGAGCCATTAGCGCGCAGAAGGCTGAGTCGAGAGATATGTTACCGGAATCTGGAATTAAAAATCTTACATAATCTGAAGCGAAATTCTTTTTTTTTTTCGAACCGGCAAAGCCGAGTAATCTGACGAGCCTTGACAACTTCACAGGGCTGTGTGACAAAAACACAACGTAATATTTTTCTTAGCTAATGACAACGTGCAAAATTACATAATTAGATACAAAATTCTACTAGTAACGAGTGAGTAGAGTATTTTTCCAATGTGATATCAACTGTCAATTTAAACGGTAGTCATGTTGCTAGAACTTTCCAGAAGTTTTTGTGGCACCTCAGAATTTGAGTTTACTTGCGTACAATAACCAAATAATACAATAACATAAATTATCACCAATATTGCGTAATTAACCCCTTGAGCACTTACCTGGCGTTTACGCCAGTTTTCCATTGTTTTCCTATTGTCTTATTTTTATGGGTCTTATTTTAAGAGTCAATAAGTGCAAGCTAGAGATAAAAATACCGCAAAAACATGAAGAAAATGGTCAGCTGAATAACACCAAATAGAAGAAATAGCCTCACAATGGTCGTATCATGACCATGACTTGGATTCTCGATGTTGTTACAATATCCTGAATTAAATGTAACTATTTAATTTCATTTAATTCAGTATACATCTAAACTAATAAATATAATTGAAGTGTCTATTTGTCAAATTTATTAATGTCAAAATAAAACTTTTTTACTAAATAGACTTGAATGTATATAGGACACCTATGCAACAATACAATTTTTTTAAATGTTCTCTGTCTACCTGTCTGTTTTTTCCGTGTAATCTCCGGAACGGCTGCACCGATCTTGACAGATTAGGACCCTAGAGTAGAGTACTTTTGTTTTTCGGAAGTAATTAGAGTTCCGCGTAAAAAAATTAAAACCGATAAAATTCTGAATAAAATCCGTTACAATGCACAGTTTTATTGGCAGATATTTAAATTAGTGAAAAGTATGTATGCTTTCTGTTAGTACCAAAATTAATTTCATGAAAATTATTAGGACACCGAATAAAAAATACCCAAAAAATTTGGAAAAAGACGATTCAATAGTCAGTTTAACGGGCAGGTGCTTGAATTTATGAGTAATATTTTTACGTCATCATGGTACCAAAAAAAAAACATTTAAAGATTATTTAAAAACTATATACGAAACATGATATTCGTATATAAAACTGTATACAAAACGCCTGGGTAGCGCAGTTGTATTACATACGACTGACGTTCTGAGGTCTCGGGTTCGATCCCCGGGTCGGGTCAAGTGATATTGGGTTTTCTCTACTCAGTATCATCCCGGAGTTTGGAATTTGTGCCCGATATGGCGACAGGCTCGCCCCCTGTCACATCTGGGACGGAACTAATCTCGGCGAAATGTGGGTGGTGTAGTTCGCTACTCCACCTCTGCCTAACCCTTCGGGGAAAACACAGGCGTGAGCATATGTATGTATGTATGTACAAAACGCGGGCAGAGCCGTGGTTACATAGCTAGTGATAAATAATGTAATAATGTTAAATATAGTATCTAATAGTAATGTGTCTGAAAACAATAACGACCGTCTATCTATCTATTTATCTATCAACTGTCGGCCCACATCTATCACGACTAGATAGATCTAGATTTAAACTTGCTTTTCCCGGATCACGGGCACGTATTAAATTGTCACTATAACGGGGTGTTTCACAAATGTGCGTTGGTTGCGACCCGGACGGCCACGGAAGCCTTAAAACCCCACATACAATTTGTACATGATTATTCTTTTACCGACAACATTCATTATAGAATTTATTTATTCTCAGATTTTTTTGGTAAAGTAAATAAAAATCTATACTTAAATGGTTAACGAGACGAAATCTGTAAGAAAAAATACAATGCGGGGTGGTGTGGAAATATCTAGAAAGTATGATGTTGAAAGGAGCAAACGGAACTTACCTTTATTATTATTCGATTAAGCTGGTTCAGATTTTACTTTCCACCTCACTTCACTTTATGAATGTTCTATATAATTTGATAACTAATGTCCACTTTTAAACATAAGAGAGACAGCGCGGCGGCGGTTGCGTGTTGGCGTTCCGTTTTTGAATAGGAAGAGGAAGCGATAATAAAATACATAGACTAAATAGAGCAGGGGCGTGTAGACAATATAGAGAAGAAATAACTTAGAATAAGAAGAGAATATATACGATAATAGATGGCGTTAACACGAGGCTTCAGAATCGACTACATAACACATATCGATAGTTTAAAAAACAATCTGTCTGTCTGTCTGTTTATTAATTTCTTCGCCAGTCATGCAAAAACTACTCAACCGAATTCGATCAAAGTTGGTATGGTATGGTATCAATATATGTTATATTGCATCCAGGCCGAGAACATAAGCAAATTATCGGAATTCCAAGCGGGTAAAGTCGCGGGCATAACCGCAGACACAGCTAGTATACACTAAAAATCTGACCAGATAAATAATATAGGATTTTTTTTTATAATGCACAGCACAGTGAGTGCACTGGACCTAATGGCGGCGACTGACATTGAACAGAATTCACTGCCGCTACCGCTACCGCTACCGCTTAAATACCTCTTCACGCCTCTTTTGAAGGACCCAATATCATATGAAGGAGGGAACACGCTGACAGGAAGACGGTTACATAACCTCACAGTGCGACAAAAATAAGAGTCAGCAAACTTATTGGTTCTTTTTGGATATTAAAAAAAAATCATTAAGTCAGTAATCGAGTTATAATGTTACATATGTATAACATTTTAAATAATTTTCAATTGCCGTTATTTGATACTAATACGACCCTTAAATTCCATACAATTCGATAGCTGTCTAATCAACGACAGAGATAAATTAACCATACGGGTGGGTACATGTAATAAATCGTTTACCGCAAAATGTCGACCTGTGTTATGCGAAGCTTACATAATCAACATTCTTATACAATACTAGCTTTACTAACCGCCTTTGCCTGGGTTACGATTATCTAAAAAAAGGATATTAAATAATAACTGAGTCCTTTGCGCAACTTTGGTTAGTCGTGTAGTCGTCCTTATCATTAAGTTGCAGTATCAAACTATTTATTGCGTAATTTTGGTGGAATTTTACGTGATATAGCTCAATTCTAGTGAAGTAAATTAGAAATAATTACATGGAGCGTAAATTCTGAGATTTTTCAATCACTACCGTTGATATAGTTGTACCAGTATGTAGCCATTTTGTTTTTGCGTATATAAATAGTGTTCCTAATCTCAGACTTGGCAAAGCGGTCTAGTACCTTTGCCTGTTCTTTAAAAAGGAATAAATGGAATTAAAAAAAGAAAATAATAACAAATTAAAAAAAATCGTAATGTTTTTTTGTTATAAACTGAACCCACACCCGCGTAGTTTACTTCTTTTTTTTTATTTATTAAGCCTATAATGCAAATAAGAAAACAAAAAATCACCAACGTTAGTCGTTATATTAGAAGAGATCATGAGTTATTTATTTATTACTAGCTGATCTCCGCGATTTTACCCGCCCAGTTCCCGTTCCCGTGGGGTTTTCGGTTTATAAAAACTTTTAAACTCTCTCCATACTAAATTTCATCCAAATCGGTCCAGTAGTTTTTAAGTATATTCCTTACATATAAAAATACAAATTTTTCCTCTTCATAATATTAGTATAGATAAAGAAACAAACAGATACATCAACATATAAAAACAATTCAAACAAAAGGACCTATAGTTCCCTAAATCTATACTAATTTACAATTGTAAATTTTACGTGTGTATACAATTCTGATTTTTGTACAGAGAAGTCTTGCAAGGGATTAAAAATAGGTAATTAAATACATTTTTATCATTTTCAGAAATGTCTTTTTGTTTGGTTGTGCAGGCATCAATTAGAAAGTAATAAGTATGTTTTTAAAAATTCAAAAAGATAATTATAAAGCCCATATATCATATTTTATATATAATATCATTGTATAAAGCATATTCCGGGGTAACATCAAAGTTTTATTTCATTAAAGTCGGTCCACTATATCAAAAGTTATCGTAATTTGAATGACACGCCGTAACTTTAGTATGAAAAAAGAGTTGGTAAGTAAACACTTTTTAGTCTTATTCCAGAACAAAAAAATCGAGGGATTGATTAAAATTGAACAAAATGACATAATATAAAATATCTTTATAGTATATAAATAATAAATATCTAAGGCATCGTAAATGAGAAAAAAGAATATTTTTTATATTTTTATACAATATCTAAACATTTTAGCCGTTGTATTAAGGAGTTATTTTATGGAAGTACTGAACTGACTGTCAATTATAATATCAATAAATATGGCGGGAAACACAATATTAATTCATCTAATCTAACTATAATTCATGTTTTGTTTTGTTTTGATGACATGGGGGGCGAAATGTTATGAATGGCAAGCAAGTTATATTGGTACGTATTTTTGACGCTTATTCATAGATGGCGTTATACTTATTTTCTTAACAGTTTGGACTGTTCTTAAACATTACAAAAACATAGATAATCTAGAAATATTATAAGACATATAATTAAAAAAAACGATCAAAATTGTCCGGATTTAGTTTTGTCTGAACAAAAATGAAATATCTACGTCTTTATATGTACTACATATTGTATACGGATGTTCACGACTTCATCCACGTGAATAAACATTTGATGTTCCAAGGACATTACGTGTCCAATCGCTTTTAATTTTTTATTATATATTTAAAAGTACAGTTTAAAACTTATGAAATTGGGATATTTTTTGTACGTATTACTCTGAAAACGACATAATTATGAAGCTTGTCGCTTAATGTTAGAACAATCGGAAGTTTGAATCCGACTATGAGCCTGCGCTTTGAATAGAAAAAAAACATCTAGACAAAACGCTAGGACGCTGGTATAGCATTTTCTTATGTCCGGCTAGTTATCCACAACCCTATTCCCAATCCGAGCTCAACTCTCGACCAACATGTCCCATGCATAAATATATAGAGTCGGATTAAATTATTTTGAAATTCGATCCGCACCCAAGCAGTCTTATTGCCTTATACGTGAACTGTATCCATAAATAAGGTTGGACGGGCACGTGCTATTTACTCAGTACTTAGTAAATATCAGGTCTCAATAAACTTTTGTACGTTTTTATATACGTAAGCCAAATCTATATGCCAGATCAAATAATAAGGCACTATCTAGACTTCTAATACTTTTTAAGTTTAGCCTTTTATCGATTTTGTTTAAAACAAACAAAAGAATTGAAACAAACGACGATCACATTGCGCCATCATGACTTGTAAAATATATGTTACAGTAAATGGTGTTAAACAATTAACACAGCGAATGGTTAAATTATTGGGTAATAATTTAATGATCGGTTCAAAAATTTGTAATTTCTTTTTATCATGACATTATTATTGACATTGGAAAAACCACAACTAAATACTCAGTTTTTAAATTAACATACATACATACATACATATGCTCACGCCTGTTTTCCCCGAAAGGTTAGGCCAGGTGAAGTAGCGAACTACACCACCCACATTTCGCCGAAATTAGTTCCGTCCCAGATGTGACAGGGGGCGAGCCTGTCGCCATATCGGGCACAAATTCCAATCTCCGGGATGATACTGAGTAGAAAAACCCAATATCACTTGACCCGACCCGGGGATCGAACCCGAGACCTCAGAACGGCAGTCGTATGTAATACAACTGCGCTACCGAGGCAGTTTAAATTAACGCTTTATTCAAAATCTGATAAAGTAAAATCTAAGTCTTTAATGATGGTGTTAATGGCAAATATCTACGAGACATAAAATCAACCATAATCTATTAAAATAATTTAGTCGATCTAGAAAGTATAAGATTCTTGGTGCCTCTAATAATTTTCCCGTACACTTGTATATAGGAAAATTTAATAAATGAACCTTCATATCTTTTAACACTGTTCAAATTTGAAGATGAAACTTATGCTGTAAACTTATAACAATAGACGAATAAATCATAACACTGTTGTGTATCATGAGATATTTATTGTTGGCAACCGACTTGAATGCGAAAATAGCGGCCAAAACTTTCTACGACTACGCAAAGACATAACATGCTTAGAACTGGTTAAATAATATAAATGTTCGCGGTATCTCTCTTAACATTTGTTATTGATACGAGTTGGACGGTTTGTGTGAATATAATTATATCGTAAATATTTCAGTTTTTGAAAGCCTCCAATGAAAGAAAAAATGTGGTAAAATGTGTCAGGTGAATCAAGGTTTCCCCCTGTGTATAATAAAGGCCAGGTTATTTAATTCTCAAATTAACCACTTCTGCTATAATAAACTATGATAATCAAATAGCAGACATTCAACTCGAAGTTAAACAGAAACTGATGATCCTAAAAATAAGGCTGAAAGAATTATAGTAGTCGTTGTGACTGAAAGGAGGAATATTTATAAGTATATTATAAGTCCATCATAAGACTTGTCATATTGTATGGATCAGAATGCAAAACTAGTAAAAAAAAAGCCATTCTATGTAGCTGAGATATGAATTGTTAACATGGATGGATCACAAGAATGGATAAAGTCAGGAATGAACGTATTAAAGAGGGTTTGAAAGTAGCGCCAGTGGACTTAGTTATGTACTTCGCATGTGAATACAATAGTTTTGAATATGAAATTGGAAGAATAGAGGAAGGTAAATGTGTAATATGAAAGAAGGAGTAAATGAAGAGATGTCGGCTGATAGAAACGTACGGAAGAACAAAGCATACTGCGCCGACCCCAAGTGAGTTGGGAACAGTGCTTGAGAATGATAATTATGATAAAATATATATTGTTTTTAGTATGAAACATATTAATAAAGGCTCATTTGTTAATTAATTTGTTTAAATTGATAAAGCAGTAATAAAATACGTTGCTATTTTTGTAACTTATTGTTATGTATTTTCATTAGTAATATTACTCAGCATTTTTTTAAGCTGGCAAGCGTTATAATGCCAAAATATGAAGAAGAAAGAAACCTTCACGAGAGTATGAAAACAAAACACGAAAGTTTCATCACAATTGTATTAGCGGTTCAGTAATAAATAGACGACAAACATTAATTTACATATGTAAACTAGCTGTAAGCCCGCGGCTGCGCCCGCATTTCATATATTCTTCACTGTGTTTTAATTTTTTATGATAAACCCTAATATTTTTAGTGCTAAACAAAAGTAAAAATATTTCTCATAAATTCAAGCACTTCCCCGTAAAACTGTGCATTGAATAGGATTTTATTAAAAAAATTATGAGTTTTAATATTTTTACGCTGAACTCTAATTATCTTTGCAAAATTAAAGTACCCTAAGTTACCCGGAGTAACTTCAGCTATCTACTAAAAAAAGTTCCGTCAAAATCGGTCGAACCGTTCCGGAGATTATCCATTACAAACAGACAGGCGGACAGACAATAAATTTTAAAATCTTATTATTGGTATAGGTGTCGTATATACATGCATATATATTTAGTAAAAAAAAAAATTTTGACATTACAAACGGACACTTCAGTTTTAATTATTAGTATAGATATATTTAATTTTTTGGCCAAAACCGTGCGTAAGTGGAATAACTCAACTAGGCTGATAAATGTCTTAAACTGCTTTATCTTTTCCTATTTCTTTATAGATTTTGCAATGTTTTTTTTGTGTGGTATCATTAAAATATAATAACAAAAATACTCAAAAATAAATTCGGTTTGCTAATAGAAATTAGTTACTCGATCGGAGCGATCCAGTGGCATAGTTCAACGAGAAATAATTGCTTTCGTCTAGACTGAGAAAATATTTTACAAGATCAAAAATCTGAAACTTTATTGAAATATATATAAAACAAGTAATTTTATATGAAATGGTAGTATGTAGTAATTTGACGTTCATAAGCGCTTTATAAGGGCCAAGATTGAATAAAGTATTTTTGATTTTGGAGTTTTATGCAATGCCTCTAGTGAGAGCACTTTGATCACTTACGTTCCATGAAAGTGTTCCAGAGAGCGAAGTGATTTTTTTACACTCTGAATCAAATCAACGACCACTTTTGAGCTACGTATCATGTATGTCTACCCATTGATAACTCACAACGTACGATACTCATAGTGTGACGATTTTTAGAATTAAAAAAATAATACTTTATTTCAATAGGCATTACACAATTCAATTTTTTTTAAGTAATTAAATATTTCACAGAAATATTATAAGCTGTTAACAAAATATTCCAATTAAACGTGAAGTGAAAAATTTCAAAAGTCTTAGTAATTTTTTTGAATGAGACGAGTGATTCATGATATGAAGTCTCGACTCGACGTCTAATTATGTCGTTTTAACTTTAAGAAATTTACTAAAGTATTTGAATATACGATTACTTAATGATAAAATTTGATGATCTATCATAATTTCTTTTTGTTTTCATATAAAAAAATAAGTCATAAAAATATTTAAAGAAAAGAGATAATTTTATTAAAATACGAATTTGATTTCTATATTCATCAACGGCGAGTTGACTTAATTCTTAACACTTGCATATTGAAATATCGGATTTTGTTGAGTAAAATCAAATTGAAATGGCATTTTATAACTGGCCTGACTCTCCGTCAATTTAACCAATATTCATATTATATTAATAGATTTGTATTCGCAGTTTCACTTAAATTATCCTTTATCTGAATATCATTAATAATTAAGGTGACGGTACCAGCTAGAGTTAACCAATGTACTCATTTACAAATAACGATAACTGCCTAAATTTTATCACAATTACGCATAAGCTAAATAAAGGACTTGGGTGACTTTAAAGAACAAATAATCAAAATTTAATACAATTAGCCACGTACATTTACACCACTATGTTATTCATAAGCCGGTACAGATTTCAAAATTAAAGAACCAGATTTATAACATAATTACTTATTGAGTTTTTTTTATAGTTTATTCTTTTGAAGTCGGTTTTTTTTATTTAAAAAGTTTTTTTGTCTATTATTCGGACTATTTTAGTTTACTTATATATACCGCAATAAATAGCTGGCATGAGAATGATAGATAAAGTAATTAATAGCGTGATAAGGGAACATTTTGGTATAGTAGAGGATGTAGTGCCAAAGATAGAGAAAGGTATGCTTAATTGGTTTGGAAATGTAGAGAGGATGGATGAAAGAATATATACGAAACAAATTTACAAGGTGAGTGTGACTGGGCAAGCTAGTAAGGGTCGTCCTAGGCGAACGTATTTTTTTTTTTGTTACACGTAATAGGCTCAGTGCTTTGACCACAATCATACCTGATGTTAAGTGACGATGTGATCCAGGATGGTAAACATGCTAAGCCTATAGGACGCACCATCAAATCGATCTGGAGAAAAGTACCCGGAATCGAAGAGAATGTATGAAGGTGCTTATGAAAGTAGAAGAAACAAAAGACGTTTGTCAGGATCGTAGCAAGTGGAAGGATGTGGTCTTTGCCTACCCTTATAGGAGAAAGACGTGACGATATGTATCTTTGTGTGTATAACGTAATATCTAACTGACAGATCGAGGGACGTTACCTTTTATAATTAATGTAAGGATAACGGGTGTTGTTACACCGACATAACTGGAATAAATAAATCAAACTGTATTTAATCTAAACGACATTCGCGTTTAACATTAATCTCATATGATCTCGATAGTAAATGTATTTCTGAAAGTGCACGAAAAATACCATTTGTTAACATCAACTCAAAGTCACGGTACTAGGCTATACATTATAGCTTTACCTAATACGATCTTAAGAGGATATGCGGTCGGAAAAGTAAGTATTTCAAAAATCAATTGCTATCGCGTTGCGCCACCAAGAAAGAATTAGAAAAGACGAAAGGGACAACTGCAACTCGGGCTGATTTTACCTACGCAAAATAAACAAAAACATCACATCGTAGTACCGTTTCTTCCTCCAAAACTGAACAGATTTTCAATTTATTTTTTTCAGTTTTAGAATAATAAAGGCTTTGGCTATATGTTACCATACCTGTACGTTTTGCAAGTTTTTCCATCAAATTTGCTTGACGAACTTTTGAAAATGACGGTAAAAATCGAGCATTTTTTCATTTTCAAAGGCTTCTAGTTTCTACAATAACTAATTTTTGGAATAAATGAAAACGTACAGGCACGGCGGTGGTGAATATATATTATTTGGTATAAAAATACCATAATACTGTTATCGAGGGAGGAAACAGGGGACTACGTTTGTATGGAATAAATGCCGCTAGGATATCCTCTTAAGCGATAATGTGATTAAAGACATTATCGAGTTAGCTCTTTATTATTGCATATTATGCATTTTCATCGCATTTCAAAGTCATATTCGCTGAATACTTCCATCAATGCTGAAATTATATAAAAGGGAAGGTTTGTTTATCTGTTCGCAAGCCTTAGCTCATTATATCTCGAGAAACAATTAAAATGACTCTTTCTTATATTGCATATAAATGTTTATACTAATATTTATGTAATTCTATTAATTAATAAACTTTTTTTTCCATCGCTTCAAATTTTTTGTCGTTCATCTATCACATGTCGCATTACAGCTGGCCGCGGAGCAGTGGTAAAGTCAAAGGCGCTCGGCAGAGCAGCCAAGGCTAATATCGTGGCGCCCATGGCTCGCATCAGCTGTGTAGCATTTAGATTCTCACTCAGCCGTACTCCGCGGTATTTGTGCATTTTGAAATGTTTTATAGTAACTAAAATAAATAAACAATGACTTATTTACTTGAAAAGTTTCCCTTACATCGTTGTTTCACAAAACCACACAATGTTTTATTTTAATTTATCAATATTTATCGATTTAATTGTATCCCTCTATTATTACTATAATGTGTTAATTCCTATTTATTTCTTTATTCCTATTTGTTATCTATATTTAATTTTCTTATATTAGCTTAAATAAATCAGATTCCAAAAGACGTGACAGTTGGTAATTATTTGAAGCGGATCAGCAAAGTAACATCAACATCATAATTTATTATGAACAGATTTTAGCATGTATTTTGTTATATTGTAAAGTACAAAGAAACTGTAATCAGAATAATAGAAAAAAAACTTGTAAGCAAATTATTTTTAAATTATATAATTATATGTATGAGCATTATAATTATAAGTTAATACATGTATTAACTAGCTAATTAATCAAGAGAGACGTGAAGTAGTAATTTAAAAAAAAGAACAAAATTAACATCAGCACATTATTTTTCAACTTTTCAAAGTCTTTTAGTTTAGTTTAGTTTAAAATTAAACCATTGAATATTTAAAAAACGTGTATTGAATTGAATAAATTTGTAAAATAGAAATATTTAATACGATCGAAACCGCGAGAACAACTGATATAATAAATATATATCTATAATATCTAGGATTAGCAAGAACATATCAAATTCGTTTATATACAATACACGACAATAAAATTCACTTAATTAAAATAAGAATAACTAAATTGAATTTGTTTGAGAATAACCGGTTACGGCTAATAACCATAGTTTTGTAGAGATCTCAATCTGTCATGCAGTAGTTATTGTCTTTAGTTCATTGACTTGCCTATTTCACGCTATATTATGTAATTTTGGTAACGTTTTATGTGTCGGCACAAGTGATGTGTGTTGGAAATATTAAGCCGGATTATTTGTCCTGAAGTTTCTCTAAACTTCTTGGAAAGTTCTAGCAAAGATAAAGCGTTGAAGAGTTGAATACTAATACGAGATTTAAAAAAAAAAATATTACTATCAACACGAAACCGGGATAAATGTGTATCTTAAAAAGAAAAAGATTTAGGAAAAAATAAATCCATTAAATTTTCTCTGCCAATATTATTTCGTGAAACTTTAAATCCAGCCAATACAAAACTTGGTATAAATCATCTGTCATATTTATGTGTACAATAAATAAGCACAAATAAACAGTCAGCACTCTCGTGGCGACCTTACTGAGTTTAGGTTTAAAAAGTTCAGCAGTTTAGTCTATTATTGTCCGTAAATATAATCCAATGGCCCACAGTTATGTAGAGAAGGTTCGTTTATTTATACATGTAACATACATATAGGTAAATATAAAATAGTTCAGTTGGTACTCTTTTTCTCTCCTGTTTTCTGTTTACATGTTTAGTAAATATTGTGGAGCTTTAGTATTCATGATTATAACTATCCCTTCATTCTGAATATCGAGTTTAATAAAAAGATAGTTTCATACAAAAACTAGCTTAATATTGAAGCCAGAAAAATACACATGTGCGTATAAGCGACACGGATTTACGTAATCACAGGCACTTTACGAAAGGTGTATACGTAGCCTTTAAGTCCAACTTGAAATGGCTTCACTCAGCGCGCGTCTACTCCCGTTCTGAGGATTTTAATTCTATGGTTTCATATATTGATATTGTTGAGGTTTTACAAAAATTACAACACATTTCAGAATGCCTTCTGACATAGGCCTCGTTAAGCATTTTCCGTTTTGTTCTTCGGCGGTGTCCAGCCGTAAGCATCATCAGGTCGTCCATTCTTCTCATTAGTTCGACTCCACTGTTACTTTTACCGACTCCGAGCTACCAATTAGAGAGTCTTTAGTGTTATCAGTTTTCAAAACTTCAATAATGATCATAATCGAAATTCGACCTTTCGTATTTTAAATTCTACGCTTCGTAAAACTTATCTGATAAATTACGTTTCAGTTTCTGCTATATTTTATTTTATTTCTACAAGCATGACCGAAGAATACATCAGCCAATTTGCATACATATTAAAATTTGAAACAGTTTAAACAACGAGTAATGTATTTTACTTGATTTCATTGTAACGAAATGTAAAACCAGTGAGAGAGTCTTAACTGAGAATAATTAGATTAATTCTTAAAAATGAGACAATAGGAAAACAATGGAAAGCCTGCGTAAACGCCAGGTTAGTGCTCAAGGGGTTAAGCTATTTATGAGGTATATTTTTAGCCGACTTCAAAAAGGACGAGGTTATCAGTTTGCCTGTAGTTTGTTTTGTATGTTTATTACTCGATTTCTCCGTCAATTGTGGACCGATTTGCAAAATTTTTCTCAGGATCTGATCAGTGGATCTCAGGATTCTAATGGTATTAAATCAAAGGATATATCGAAGTTAGCAGAAATAGATCAATAAAGTAATTATTTAATTACTTTTTACTACATTTTTATAGTATATTCTTTTGAAGTCGGTTTTGTTTTTAATTTAAAAAGTTTTCACATTTTGAAGAAGATTGAACTTTGTTACTTAGAGTGTAATGGAAACAACATAATAGTTGCTACAAACCACATATAGAATAATTATGGGAAAATAACTTAAACTAAATTACATACCTTTTCTACTCATAACAGAAGTTAATTGAAGACTTGCCAGCTCTTTTATGAGCAATTAATAATTGAATATTTTTTTATGTTATAGGTATGTAAGAGCCAGTTTTGACCTCATCCTGAAATTATTAGTCCTATAAAATGTCCCGTAATGAAGGGCACTTGTAACCAACAATATGTCACACACAAGTATTTAAGTATAAGGATACATCTAAGAATCTGAACACAGAGCAACGAAACATGACGATTTGTAAAGACATGCAAAATAGTCTACACTTGAAAACAAAACTTTTCATCGAGTTAAAAAAAAAGATAGATTACTAGACAAAATTGATATGCTTTGGCATAGACTGAACAAAACGACAAAAAAAAATGAATTCTGTTTTTAAGTCTCACAACGGTTTTAAATTTAAAGTGTTTGTTTCATTTTCTTGTGTCGTCTTTTATAAAAAAAAACAATTAATCTAATAAAAGTTTAAAAAAAAACGACAGATTTGCATATCAATTGACAATTTTATGTTGTAAGAAAAATGTAAGAACTTGTAAGAAATTCAACTGTTTTTTTCTTATTTATTAGTGTTGTATTTTGCTATTAGCAAAAACATTTATATTCGTTTTGTAGAAATGTATCTTTTTATTTTACATAAACTAGTACTCGCCTAGTTGAAATTCGACAATAACTATTCTTGAAAATTTGTAGCGAAAAAAACACTAAGGTACATTAATATCTACTAAAAAAATTAAAATCCTTGAACATACAGATCAGAGAGAAAGGTACTGAGCTGTTTTTATCTTCATGCTATACTAAATAAAACGTTAATCACGTGAAGTTTTTTTTAATTTGTAAACCCACTCTCTCTTGGTCAACTCTTGGTCACCGAGATCAACACTCCCTACCGAAGATCAAGTGTACCTTAGCGGTACAAAGTATCACAATTTTCTTAGAATATTATCTTTAAATACAGAGAGTGTAACCTAATTTATTTCTGTAAATTTTTGGAATATTTACCCAGCAACGACTAGACAAGGTCACGGACCATTAAAAAATAAATACATGTGATTTCTCACTACAGCCCTCTCCCGCTTTCAAATCTCACGTGATTAATGGACGATCCGTTATTTATACATAGATAATCAAACACCTTGACTAATTATAGACAAGATGAGACTAATTATAAATGAGTAGCTACATGCCACACACAAGATTTTATCTAATTAACAACCACTAAATAATGAGGGTTTATAAAATTCTTTTTGAAATCGGTTATTACTTTGGACTAATCGCTCAATTAATCCTTCATGACCTTCCTATGGTATTTAGACGCTGACAAGCCATACAATTCCAACCCTAATAAAAAACCAACATTTTGGTATAAAACGAAAAATCGCATAATAAAAAAAATAGGCAACCGTGGCGACTGCCGACAGAAGTGAAATCTCTAAACTTTGGAAAAACGGTTTGTTAATGTTTAAATTTCATTATTTGTTAATTGAAATTATTAACATAACCTAACATTTGTCTTGTTTGTTTGTTTTACACCTATTGGCGCTCGGAGCAATAGTTACGTACATATTTATATAGTTTATTCATAATCAAAACATAGGATAGGATGCGTAAGTAAACATCTTTGAGCGCCAGCGCTTAAACGCCTTCTTATATTTGATATATTGTAGCACGTTGATGGCTGACGTCATAGTATTAGTAACGCGAATCGATAAGTTTTTCTCCTAGCGAGAATCGCTCATCGCCGCTAAAGAACTTTTCACTTCAAAAACAGAAAACGTTCAAACGAAGCCAGTTTCCAAACAAAGACATTTAGTCCTAGCATGTTACATACCGTTTTATTTCATTCTATCTATCAATGCTTTAAATAAAATGATCCGTCATTCACTTTAAAAAAATTAGAATCAGTTATTAAACTTATAATTTTCTGTATGATTTACAAAGATGTTCTAAATGCTTAAACGCCATTTTTTCAAAATGGCGTTCCCGTAGGATAACACTGTATTGCTGATCAGTTTAGAATTTAGATATATAATGTATAATGTCTCTTACTTGGCGGATAATCCCTATAAGTGATGTCAGTGTATACGGCAAATGGCGAGGCGGATGCGACTGACAAAATCCACAGGATAAGTATGATCCTCGAAGCCCTCGTTAGTCCAGCCATTGCATACAAATGGAGCGGGTGGCATAAGCCAGATATCTCTCCAACGAGAAAGCGGATATTGTCAACACCGACACGTAGGTCGCTCTGAAAACAAAACCTAATTAAGATTCCGAACTGTCGAATAACAACACTAAAAATTAATATCGGATAATGATAAGTTTAGAAAATACCGTTTTAATGTTTACTTATTATTAATTACTAGCTGTTCCCGAACGTTATAATATTTTCTATTCAACACAATTATTATTCACGGCTTAATTTAGCTTTTCAATTATTATCGATGGAAAACAATGGATTCTATTTTTTTTTGTACAGACCCAAAATTGGTACTAACCAAGAGCAAAGATATTTCTCATAAATACAAACTCTTGTAAGTAAAACTATGAATTGTATAGGTTTTTTGGTTGAAAATTTTAGGAGTTTTAGTTTTTTACAAGAAGCCCTACTTATTTTTCTAAAATAAAAGTAGCCCAAGGTATGTCCACCAAATTTAACTATCTGGCAGAAAAAGACCCGTTAAAATCGAATCCAGCCGTACTGGAGATTAGCCGGAACAAACAGGCAGATCTATAAAAACGCTTAAAATTATGTGTTTGGTGTAGATATCGTATATGATGAAGCGACGATGACGCAGCGGGTAGTGCGGCCGGATTCCGCGTCAATAGAATTGGGTTCGATCCCCACCTATCCGACTCTAAAATATGGCCTGAACTTTCGGTGAAGGAAAACATCGTGAGGAAACTATAGCATAATGATATCCGCCGTTTGCAGACCGCGAAAAGACAAACTTCGGACCGTCAAATATTGTAATGACGTACCAAATATACATTAATATGTAGATAAGGTATACTATTCCTTTATTAATTGAAATAATATTTTTAAGTCTCGTAGAATCTAACTTATTCTATATTAAGTTACCTAGTTAACTTGTTTTACAAGTACCTACAACTGATATGGTTTTATTCGTTTCCTATCTAGACTGGTGTCTGTGTGTGTTTGTGCGAATCAGTTGTAACCATAACTAATGTGATTCAAATATTTATAGTTGTTTTTTTTTCTGGATCTCGTTAAAATTTTCCCACAGTATCCGGACCCCACCAAATACTACTTACCGAACCCTACTATATACATTAATAAAATATAAATTCATCAAAAAAAGTTGTTATTTTGTTTTAAGAAACAGACACTTAAACATAACAACAACTTAAAACCCATTCAAAAATAAGGAATATATAATTCAATTTTGCGCGCTATACTGAGATATATAGTGCTTCGCAAAGGCAAGGCGCATCTAGTTGCAATCTCCATTATAACCTTTAGACGGTTACATTTCAGAATTTTATCAGCCGAATTAAATATGTTTTTCTCCGTACTATACGTATTATATTAAAAAAAATTTATTCACTTACTATGATATAACTATAATTTATTGTTTTCAAAAATATAAGAACTTTCTTGTTATAGATATAATCACTATGTTTTGCGCTATGTAAATTCACGATCATTTTCCTCTCGAAGCGTCGTCGGAGCGTATACCAACTGCGGCATTAACGCTATAAATCACAGTTATTCAGATTCCTTGCGATCCTTCAGCTAAGCTGTACGACTGTGGAATGCTTTTGACACATTAAGTTGAACGTGCGCTGAACTAAGTGGCTAAAGGACATATTCTACTTCCATTTTGTTATTTAAGTACAATATAATGCATTGTTTTATTTTATTTAATGCTTTTATATTCAGGAAATTTGTTTTCTTAACTCACAAAACTCTTAAGAAAATATTATATACCTACCACTGCTGTGTATACTAATCGACAAAATTGAAGTGTCAGTTTGTAATGTTTTTTTTTTACTAAATAGATATGAATGTATATACGAAACCTATAACAAAAATTGTATTTTTAAAATTTTTATCTGTCTGTCTATCTGTATGTTTGTCCCGGGTAATCTTTGGTACGACTGGACCGATTTTAACGGGCATTTTTTTGAATTAGAGAATGAGGGTTCCGGGTAAAAAATTAAAACTAATGGAATTTTGAATAAAATCCGATTCAATGTACAGTTTTACTGGCAGGTATTTGAATTTGTTGCGACGCGGTGCTTGCGAAAGCCACCCCGTGTCGCCCCCATCCCAAAAGCGGCGGACGGCCCCGGTGGGTTTTAGTGGGTATTTCCGGGCGCTTCACGCCCGGGTGAGTAACACACTGGCACGGAGCTCGTCCCTCCGTGCCCCTTACCTATTGCATTGGGGGACTCCGGTGTCACTAATGCAATAGATAACGGAAGTGCGTAAATGCATTTCCCCCCGTCAAAAAAAAAGAAGGTATTTGAATTTGTGAGAAATATCTTTGCTGAATGTTAGTAGGGAATTATTTTTTTAAATAATTAGGTTTCCGTACAAAAAAATTAAAAACTATATGACGCTGTGAAAAATATATAAAACGCGTGCGCAACCGTGCTACCCAGCTAGTAAAATATATAATGACATTAGGCACAGATTAAATTATGCTTAGACCTTTTAATAATTTAGATTATTAAAATAATAATAAATTTACTTCTTTATATATATTGTGGTCTGTGTAAATAAATTTTAAGTCAATAAGTTTTATGATAAACAAAAAATTAGCGAAAGTTTGAAGTTTCCTACTCGAACTAATAGTTAATCCATTTTCTATACAAACACATAAATTAATCTATTTTTAAAATAACTTATAAATTCTTCTACCCTTACAAGAATGCTTCGGTTCAATCAAAAACAGATAAGTCTTGTAACACAGATATTGCAGATGTGAATATAAAAAGATATTATTTGTTATTAAAATGTTTGCATAATGCAAATACATAGTATATAAACTTTAGTAACTTGAAATTTTGTGTAAAAAATATGATAAGAGAAAATCGTCAAACATTCTTATGAGAACACTTTTTTCCAACTGACTAATGATGTTGATCCGGATGACCTTCACTCGGTATGGATGAAGAGCGCTTAGGGCACTTAGCCGGGAAATGATAAGGGTACCACAATGATACCAACCTCGACTCTGGCGTTGTCAAGTCTCACTAAAAACCGCATCTACTCTCAATTATATATTACATCTATGTATACCTACCTATACTAATAAATAAAATTGAAGTGTCTGTTTGTAATGACAAAATACTTTTTTTTACTAAATAGATATGAATATACTACATATATCTTATACGACACCTATACGAAAAATACAATTTATCATATTTTTGTCTGACTATCTGTTTTTTTCCGGGTGATCTCCGGTGCGGCTGGACAGATTTGGACAGAACTTTTCTGCTAGATAGCTGAAGTTACTCCGGGTAACTTCAGGTACTTTTGTTTTTCGAAAATAATTAGGGTTCCGCGTAAAAAAATTAAATTGTGAATAATATCTGATTCAATGCAAAGTTTTAGTGGCAGGTATTTGAATTTGTGTGAATTATCTTTGCTTAATGTAAGTTGCAAAATTTGTTTTAGAAAATAATTAGGGTTCCGTATAAAAAATTAAAAACTATATTACACAGTGAGAAATATATGAAACGCGGGCACAGCCGCAGGCACACAGCTAGCTATTAATGTATATAAGGGGTCCTTCGGTATTACGCAAGCACCAGTAAGGGGTGAGGATCTCTTACTTTGCTTATTTTGATGGTATGGGGGACAGTGCAGCCTGAAAAATCATTACATAAACAATATTTACTTTATAATTTTCGTTTTTTGTTTCTTCAAAAATAAGCCAATACTTACGTAATCATTGGGGTAAAGGTTTAGCTTACTTGTGCTGACAAGGAAGGTATGGGGTACCAATAATTTTACTTCCACATATAGAATACTAAATTAAAATATTTATAATCACTATCAATCGCTAAGCAAAAAAAAAAAGTAATATAAGATTTTTTATGTTATTAAAACTTACGCCTCAGATATCAGAGCCCGCAGCTTACAGAATACTATGCCGAGACTGTAAGGGTACTGGTGCCAATATACAGACAGATCATTCGGTAGACCTGTAACAAAACAATAGATCATAGATCATTTTTTTAAATTGGTGACATAATATACCCCAAGTATTGTCAAAGACTATAACACGTTTTTTGGCGGGATCGCAGTGTGACATGTAACAGTTGATTTCATTAAACTTATGTATTTGACTCTATATCATGTAATCTTGGCGGCGTTTTGTGTGATATATTTTAGTTCTTGTGTTCAAGTTAAGTTTACTAAAGAAGATAGCGCACGTAGCATGTATTCTGAGGTGCCGATAAAGCTTCATGGAAAGTTCGAGCAGGATGGGCCATCGTTTTTTTTCTGGAGCTTGGTAACGCTGATACAAGATTGAAAATACATCTTACCCACATGACTGTGGCACTAATTGTGTTTACACAGATTTCCATTAACTAAGAAGAAGAAGACTATAATATACAGATCGATATTGCCCGTACAAAAAATCGTAACATGATAAATGAGTACCTACTAGGATGAGAGGTGTCGCTGGGTGTTTCAAATTGATTATAAATCTATCTATAATGATATTAGAATCTTAAAAATACCCAAATAATAATTAGATGGCGTTATTTCCTAATTTCCTTATTGAGCTAAATTATAATTCCCACGTTGCCAGCTCACGCTTCGTTGCGTGCGACGTTGCCGCTCGTAGTCTTCGACTGTCTATTTGTATTTGAAAATATTTATGCGAATTTTTATTCAGAGTCTATTCAGAGAATAGATAGATTATCAAAATAGATTTTTTTAAAGTCTGTCTTTGATATACCGTGATTACTATTACATCAATAATTCGACTTATATAATTATTGTAATCTATCATTATCTACATCTATTTTTATAAATAGATAATGATTCGAACCATACTAAATATATATTATATATATTTTATCTATGGTATTGTTGAAATCAATGATGGAAACGATGAAAATGATGTTGAAAAAAGTTAATTATAATTTTTGTAAATACTAATAATAATATTATTTATTATTACATAAATTAAACTATATTTAAATTATAATCTAGGCTTGTGCAGTTGTTCGAGTGATTTAATTAATTTTAAAATCCATTGAAATTGTATCAAATTGTTGTTCGTACCACCAAAAAATGTAAACACTGCATGAATGTTAATGATTTTAACTTACAAATTATTTAATTTAAATCTTTCAAAAGTCAAATAAAAGCATTGTCATTCTGTCACCAGTCCCCACATTGCCTATAATAATCTATTCTAAGAAATAAAATTGAACTGTTTGTATTGTCAAAACAACATTTTTTTTTAGTAAATACATAAGAAATTATGTACGATATCTATACCAAAACAAAAATTTTTAAATTTTTGTCTGTCTGTCTATTTGTTCCGGGTAATCTCCGGAACGGCTGGACGGATATTGATGGGAGTTTTTTTTTTTTTGGTAGATAGCTGAAGATACTTTGCGTAACTTAGGTTAACTTTTAATTTTCGAAAATAGTCATGGTTCCGCATAAAAAAATAAAACTCATAAAAAATTGATTGAGATCCGATTCAATGCATAGTTTTACGGGCAAACGTTTGAATTCATGACAAATATTTTTACTTTATTTAAGAACCTACTAAAAAAATATTAGTGTTTCGGATATAAAAATTAAAACGCAGTGAAAAATATGTGAAACGCGGGCGCAGCCGCGGGTACACAACTAGTGTATAAATATAAACACTGACATGATAAACTTTTATTACACATTCTAACACTGTCGCAGAACTTAGGATCGACAACAACAAAACGTCACCTACAGCATGGAACTATTTCTCTGTTAAAGTTTGTATATTTTTCCCAACTTTTATAATTTCAACACTGTAAAATGTTCAAGAAAGATGGTGAACTATGTATATTATGCACTGTTTCCAGCTCTCGTTGTTAACGGCTTGTAAATTAAACCCAACCAAAGGGTTTCAGTAAACATTTTCATAAATTACTGGTTGCATTCACACTAAATTACTCGCTTCAATTCAATTTGTAGTTGGTACAGACTTGTTAGGGGATTCATTTATCATCGCCATTCATTAACTCCGACATGATGCATTAGATTCTCACTGTTAGACGTAGGATAGAATATTGTATATGCATATATAACATACTATGATCATTTGTAAGTTTACACACGAATACAAGTTTCTCTTAGTTTCCATTGTAGGATTAACGCGGAGTAAATTTCTCGGTTTTAATGTCGGATATATAGCAGCCCAAGCCGAGATGTTTTTTTTAGCTAGCTATCACTCTAGTGGCCTTAACTGCTCAACGCTCTTGCGGTTAACACTTAGGTTCTCAACGTGAGCGATAACGTCCGAGAAAAAATTACGAGCCATTGAGATAGCGCAGATGGGGCCATGCGCAGATTAAAAATATAATCTATATAGGTAAAAAAATTAAGAAATTAAGAACTCTAAAAAACAATATATTCTCAAAGTGAGCGTTGAGGAAAATATGGTCAACAAAACTGTGGATTTAAACAGCATTTAATTAGTTTCAAAAAAATATATGTAACTACTTAACTTTGCTGAACATTATTCAACGAATCATCGAATACTTAGTTTGAGTTTTGTATAAAATATCTTCACGGGTGTGAACAATCATACCTGATTGTATAATCAGGTATGATTGTTGTCAAAAGTTTACCCATTAACAATCAAAATTTACCTCAGTACCTACCTGAAACAAATTCATTCGCAAGCGATTCCCAACCCAAATAACCAATAGCATCTCGATTTAAATTACGAGTGAGGACACTTAACGAGTGTTTTAACAGATTTTCAATGATATCCTATTAATTTTAACAAGCCCTTTAGAAATTTATTTATTGTGGAAGGGTTTCGTTTGAAATGGTTTCTCAGAGACTTTGAGAAGGTAATGGCTTTCAAGAACTTTAGTCGGAGATTAAATTTATCACCACTATTTAGTTTTCAATTTGACGTAGTTTTCTATCTCTGAAAATGTAATATAGAATCTCACTTGCTTGCTGTTGGTACAGGTGATACCTAAAAATGGATATTCACACGGTGGTTTCAATTCAAACGTAATCATTATTAAAAATTTGAAGTAAAAAAAATTTTTTATCGCTTTTAGCGTCTAAAACTCTTCTACTAACAGCCCGTAAACCAGTGGTTCCCAAGAAGTAGTCCGTAGGAGCCAAAAAATGGTTCTCGTAGGATTTCCAATTTCCCCGAATGTATATATCACCGCGCGTCTAAATGTACGCTCGATTGTTCAAAATAAATGAGCATCGATGGAGTACTTATTATTAATATAGAAATAATATTAATTACAAATATTGTAAAAAAAATTCAAGCTCAAAAATCACATTAATTCAAAGACAACTTTGTAATAAAAATGTATTCTTTTAAAATAATAATGTTATTCAAATTTAGTTTTTAATAAAATGTTATCTTTGATATTGTCTCAGTTTATTTTTCTTGTTGTCCCTGCTATCAATAAAAAAACTCAATGTGATCCCTCGTTAAGAAAACTACGAGAATATTGTACCACTTAAATAAAAAAAAACAAACGAAGAAGAGATAATGAACTGTTTTTATCTTTCCCTATTTATTTACAGATTATAATTCATTTTTTTTGGTTTAGGATAAATACACATAGGTATTTCAGTGTAGAAATAAGATTGAGGTGACTAAACTCTCAAGTTCCACTGTAGAACGCATCAAAAGCGCTGAGTTGTGCGAGGACATTACATTGGTATTATTTTCCTTCACTTTGTAAATCATTTTCTAATGATGCCCGCCTGGGTAGCTACCACCCTTAATTTTGAAAACTTGTCGCCAAATACCAATAGGTGATTCCCGCAGTAACACTCGAGAACCAGTAACTCTGGGCTCAATGTGTTTAACATGCTGGACCACATCGTCATTAACATCAGGTGATATTGGGGTCAAAGCGCTGAGCCTATACCGTGTAAAAAAACAACAACAACGTGAGGATTTTTACAAGGGCCCCATACAATGAATTTGCCACTGGCCTCAGATGGTATAGTTAAGCCACTGCCCAAGACCATGTTATGAGTTAATTATGATGTGTTTCTTCACCGTAAAAGTTAGTCGCATGATATAAACTAGCTGTGCTCGGCAAGGATTGCAATCCCACTGAAAGAATAAGAAAGAAAAATACACAGGTGTAATTTTCTCAAAACTCACTAATATAATCCCATAACAATCTTTTAAACGGAAATCATACATTAAATTTTATATATGTATACAGTCATACCGTTTTGACCAGGAACCTTCGTGGGCGTATAGAGAATAACACGCCAAAGTTTTAAGATAATTAGATGATTAGTTAGAAATGAGTATTAAATCTAAGAAGATGGATAGATGGGTTCGAACCTACGTCCATTGTTGCGGTAACCTACCACGCCACAACTAAGAGATAACCGCTTATTTCCACAATCAGAAATATATTTTAGTTTACGTAGAGTGGACTAAGCAAACCACTTTGTTTAATACCTTTACTGCCAGATGTAAATCCGTTACACAAATTTTATTTAATAAACGAGTAGTATTTAAAGTGGACCAGCCGTGGGTGCCATTTGTTTAATGCGTTCGCACGCACTGCGGGTTTTCACCACTCTAATTTTTAACTGCGAATTAATTTTCGGGAGCAGAAAATAATGGACACACGGTTTGTTTTAAATTCCCAAAGAACAATATGTTTTTTCGTCGTATCAACGGAACTCAAAATAAATCTGTGTGAATAAATAGGCAAAGTTTAGTAAGTTTTTTTATGTAATTAACCGATTTCCTTGTTTTTAACCGACTTCAGAAAGGAGGTTCTCAATCTCAAGGAGGTTCTCAATTCGTCTGTATGTTTTTTTCTTTTTGTATGTTTGTTACGCGTTTTCTCCGTCAATTGTGGACCGAATTGTAACTTTTTATTTATTCAAAGGAGTACACTGCAACTTGATCCTACTGTCACCAAGTCAGGATCGAATCAGTGTATCTCAGGGAATTCGAGAGAAATCCTGGAATATTATAAACACTTACACGTGTTTTATATACTCGTATTTGGTTTTCGAAGCTATTCAAATTTTTGCGTATTGCAGTCACCATCTTATTTTGCTTATCTGATGATAAAAGGCACAATATTTTAACGAGTAGAAGTTGAATAACATTTTAATTTGTAAATGTACTTTATTTATGTTCACTAATAATTAATAAAAATATAAGAAAAGATTAATACGGAAATATAATCATTTTTTAAAGAAAATTAAAAAGTAGAAAACAAAACTTTGTAAATTCATAATAAAATCGACTTAAAATGAATATACTATAAAAATCCACTAAAAAGAAAATCAATAAACTTTATTGATCTGTTTCTGCTTACTTCGATATATCCTTTGTTTTAATATCATTAATAATATTGGAGTTGGTGCCAGCTAAAGCTAAACTAATGTACTCATTTATAAATGGAAATATCTGTTTGAACTTCATCACAATTACATATAAAGTTCAATAAACTAAAAGGTTATTTAAACCTGCTGAAGGTAGCGGGAAACCGCATGATGCGAGAAGACGCAAGACCGGTCGTCGTGGAGATCTTTGGGGAAGACCTATGTCCAACAGTGGACACCTTTCGGTTGAATGGATGGAAACTAAAAGGACTAAGCTGTTTTAAGGAACAATTAATCAAAATCTACTATAATTAGTGACGTACTCACACCACTATGTGCTCAGTAAGTTAGTACCGATATTAAAAATCGTTCATGATATTACAATAAAGGATATATCGAAGTAAGCAGAACTAGATTTAATAAAGTAATTATTTATTGACTTTTTAGTGCATTTTTATAGTGTATTCGTTTGAAGTCGGTTTTGTTTTTAATGAAATAAGTTTTTATTTTACGGGTGTTATCAATAAAAACAAATTGGAAATAGTTTTTTCTCCTTACATTTTCAATAACGGTTTTTGGTAGGATTTCGAAGACTAGTAATAATAAAGGATACGTTCGTGTATATGTTACATAAATTACAGCTTAATCTAAACAAACTTACCGAATAATAAAAGCAATAGATCACTGATAGCCAAGCTGAAGAGATAATAATTTGTAGCCGTGTGCAAGCCGGGATGCTTCACGATCACCACACACACACTGATATTACCCACGACGCCGGTGAGGAATATCACAACGAGCACAACACTAATAGGTACTATCTCCTTGAGAGGCAACCTACGTGAACCCATTAGCCACCAAAGCATTTCGTCTTCACTACAGTCGAAACGAGATAAGTTATTGCAACGTTCGAAGAAATCATCGTAGGTCTCATTCTCGCGGAGCAATAAGTTCGTATCCATTTTTGTCAAATTAAATTATACTTAAATTAAGTTATAGTCAGTAATTTACATTTAAATTATTTTTCAAATTTTGTAACACTTTTAATAAGTTTACATTATAGCTATTATTTAATACTATTTTTTTTTATATAAACTACACAATTACAGATAATATATGCAAAACATTATATATATTATTTTACTTTATATTATATCAAATTGAATATCAAATACTAAAGTCCCATAAAAGTTATTTTTCTAAATTAATCTCAAGTTTTTAATTGGACAAGAAAATTTAAATGAACATTTATATTTTATAAAAATAACTTCAATGTTTATCGTAGCGCAGCTTAGTATGTTGTGTTATACATTATCCTGGATTGTAACGAAAAGTTAATAAAGTGACGGGCAACAGACAACATGTCCATCGCTATCAGGTTTCCGCGCGAACTGAGCTCTGGAAAGCCGAAGCTGCTCCGAAAGGAAAATAGGTTTGCGCTCTCAACTATAACTGATCGAGTAAACCTTGTCATATGGTTCAAATAAACTATATTAAAAAAAGGAAACTATCGTATTTATCGTAATTATAATTATTTGGTGGAAATGTAGAAATGTAGTAAGTACTAACACTAGTTTCTAAGTTCTATGTACACTAACCAAATGGACTTTTGTCTGAAATAAATATATATTATTATTATTATTATTTGCAATCGAGAATTTGTTATGACACTTATTAGATTTTTTTTTTAATATATACTCAGTAAAAATACAACTATATTATTCTAGCGGGATTAAGATGATTTTAATCACTAATTATAAGGTTTTATTGATCAAACGAAAAAAAAAATAACACATAAATACCTTAAAGAGATAATTAAATATGAAAAAAAGAATCAATTTTATTAACATTAATAAGCGTCTGTGCGCTGCAGAATTTCTTTGTTACTTTTGCTCTAAGAATTATTCGAGGCACGATCACGCAAGGCCATTTAAACACAGCAGTTCGATATAACATTACCGCATGTATACACTTTTTTAAACGAAGATAAATTTTTTAGTACAAACTTACTGAGTCCTTTTTGCGTGCTCGAAGCGGAATAAGGTTGGGCCGGCTCAATTGACTCAAATTCCGTGGTTGTCTAAATGCGGTTTTGCGCCGGGATCTGCAGGCACTTTCACATCCATTCAAACAAACACTTCATTCGTCCTAATTCTGCTTTCGCGGTAATTCCCTAGTAGCAGAGAAATGTACTGCTAAAAATAACGCAAAATTTCCTCGCCAGTAAAGGATCACGTGCGGCTCGCAGGAGGTTGTATTCAGATGTATTATTGCCCAAATTTCGTTGAACCTGTGATGTCTAAACCGAAAAATGAACTCAACTGGCCGTAAATTCGGTTATACTTTAAGATTATACCTGAATTTGGTACCGGAATAAGCCATTGGTTATACCTGAATTTAGAGATAACATTCTACATTTTTATGACACATTGGACAAAAAAGAATACACGTGATTTTGAGTGGGGGAGTGTTAATATTGATTAATAATAGACTACCCCTATTTTATCACATATTTTCTATTTCATTTAATTATTCAGTGAAATAAATAAAGTGAAAATGATCACCTAGAAAGTGATATATGCTAAGATGTTTATAAAAAACCTCTTTACCCAGACTTAAGTTGATTATAATTTGTTTGTCTGCAAAAAGAAATTCTCTTTAAAGTTCTTATAAAATCATCTTTAAAATGATTAGGTATACTTACAAATTTCGATTCGCTACTTCAGAATAGATGGAGTTATAAATAAACCTATGACATCCATTTCATCCAAATATGTATTAACAGCCTAAGTGTTTTATTTATTTACAAAGTATATCAAAAAACAAATGAGTATGAGACACTCTTACACGGAATCAGCCCTATTTCTGTACTTAATAAAATGAAGAATAAAGCGGAATAGAGTCGGGTTGTCCAAAATGTTTCTCTAGGTTAAGTATTATTACGGCTTTTATAGCCTGTACCTTTTTGGATTATTGAATAAGATTACCTTAGAGGGGTTGGATTCCAGGTTATCCGGGTAAATTAAATGTATAGTCTATGATCAAATAATACTTACCTACTTGATAAATTCAAAGTTAAATTACTTTTTTTTATTTTTTAATACAGTGGAGTTTTAAGAGGACATGCGTACGGCAACAGATTTGAAAAGAAGGCATTAGAGAAATCTATTGCTATCGCGTAGCGTCCCAAAGAAAAAGTTATAAAACACGACAGGAATAACTGCAGCTCGGACTGATTTTACCGTATGCAAAACACACGAAGACATCACTTCGTAGTACCCTGTTTCCTACTCCAAAACTATGTCTCTACGTTTTGCTTTTTTAATTTTATTAATTAAATTTGTTTGATGCATGTCTGAAAATGACGGTAAAATTCCAGCATGTTTTTTATTTATTAAAGGCTCTTTTTCTACAATAACTAATTTATGGAAAAAATCAAAACGTACGGGCATGACGGTAGTGGACATATATTATTTGGTATAAAAATATTTACCATAATGCTATTATCCAGGGAGGAAATAGAATAGACTATGTTTGTATGTTTGTACGTATGTAATTTGGAGCAGCCTGACGTTAAGAATTAATTAAGACAAGTAGATGCTCCTCATTTTGCAGAAACCTGTCATGCGTCTTTACTTCCGTAAACCGAAAACTTTCCCTGCGGTGTTAGAATAGATTTCAGAGATTTTTTCTCACTCGATTTGTGCCAGTGCCGAGATTTCCAATGCGTCCTTTTCCTGTGCCATGTAATGTTTCATATTTTTCCTTGGAAGATTAACTTGGAAGAGTGGATATTCTTAGGGATAAGTCGAACATTGAACACAATAAGGGCATGGTCAGTATCAAGTTGCATTTCTAACAGATGTCTCTTTCTGGTGAAGACCAGGTAATGCCAGTGTTTCGACCTGGGATGCACAAAGTTTTAGTTACACAGAGCTTATATTTAGAGCAAAACTTCAATACTCTTTGATTGTTTTCTTTCCCCTTACCTATACCATATTACCGAAGCATTCGGCCCAGGCCGATGAATCCTGACCTACACGATTTTTTAAGTCATCCAAAATATACAGTCCATTGGTTGAACGCACTTCACGCACCTTTTTATCAAGCAGGACTTAGAATTGGTCCTTGCATAAGTCGGTCGGTGCATAAGAGGAAATCAGAGTGACCAAGCTGCTTTCTGAGAGTGGCTCCTGTCGCTCGCACTGTGGTCGATTTGGTATTGAATAGCCCATCTACATTTAGCAGATCTATGTAATTGTAACTTTTCAACCTGGCTTTCGTTTATTAGGCGCTTTGTGGAGCAAGAGTTTATTTTTAATCAAATTATATTATGATTTTGGCGCCCTCTGAAAGTGGCGCCCGGGGCGGGTGCGGGCGCTTAGGTAAAACTTAACTATTTGTAAAAATCCGAACAGTTTTGTGATTATCGCTAATTTCGAACTTTTACCATAATTTATTTTAAAGCTACCAAAATTATTAACTACATAATATACAGACAGACACTGCAAGTGACTTTAAAAAACAGATTTACTATATAACAAATCAAAGGCTCGCCAAGATCTTCCATAGCGCTTATGTACGTATCCTGTGGAAGTCGTATGTATGTAATTACTGGCAGTCCCATGTTTTTCTATAATGGCGAGGAGGATGCAGTATTTGATTATATATTACATAATTTTCGTGACATTTTAAGTGAACGTTTATTCTAAGGTGCTACGATAATTCCATGGAACATTCTAACGGGATTTTTTTCATCATCTCGATAGGGTGTTGCTACAAGTTTGCTTTTCAAAATAAGCAGATGGGCGTCTTATAGCCTGTCTTATTGGACGAATAATTCTACTTCTACTAAATATCTTGCTCGTATTTTTATGTAAAACAACGCTGCAGTGTAGTAAATTATAATGTAAAATAAAGACATGCACTGTTTACTTAAGGATAGTTTACGGTAAAATCTATTGCTTACAGTCTTAAACTTAAAAAATTAAAGAATACACAATAAAGAATAAGGATAAAACGAGACTGGAATAAAAAGTACAATGCTCATTCACCTTTGTATGGCAATGTAGTACTCATTTAGAGATAAATAAAATTTATATAGAAGTATTGAACAATGACAACTTAGAGAGATTTTGTCGGAATCTTAGTCTGTCATGTAGCAGTTATTTTCTTTAATTCATTATTTTGTGTATCTGACCCTATATTATGAACTCTTGGTGGCGTTTTGTGTGATATAGTTTTGTTATTGTAAACAAGTTAAGTTTATTTGAAGTAATAAAGCGTAACATTTATTCTGAGGTGCCGAAAAAAAGTCCACGGAATGTTCAAGCAGGATGGGCTACCGTTTTGCTGGTAGCTTGGTATCATTAATACAAGATTGAAAATACGGCTTACACACATGACACTGGCACAATGTGTGTGTGTTTAATATATAGATTGCCATTAACTAAGTAGAAGTGTAACATCTTAACAAGCAGCATTAACGATACTAACGCCCTCTCAGATTAACTTTGCCTTTTTGCTCCGGTAGGTGTAATATTATTCAGTGCCTCTGTCTCTATTGAAACTATAACAGAGTGTCTTATTAATTTTTTCTAAGGTAATTTAGAAATTAGAAGACTTATAAAACGTGATCTGACTACTGCAATGGCTTTAATATGTTGACAGTGACTAATGAAATGTCGCCAATTTAGTACTTGGCGCCTTGTCAAAACAAAAAATTGACAACTAGAATTAAATTGTCAAAATTTCACAAACGTCAACTCTGTGGTCGACTGTAAATGTATTTGTAACGTGTTTGTAATATCACGTCGTATTTTAAAACCTGAGTCGTGATATTATGTGTTGTTGTTCCCTAAACATATCTTCAGAAATAGATAAATAGTTATTACAGTTTTATCAGTAGTAAATATTTTCCATAATGTCCTCTCAAATGACGGACGAAATCACTGACATAGCAATAACAAGCACAGAGGCTGATTCTTCACAAACACACGAAGGTAAATAAACAAACAGTTCAAAAATTACATTTTTACATAAGTATAATTATTCAAATACCTATAATACATAATAATTTAATTGTAAGTTTATCATACCTAGTATATATCTACCAATCAGCTGATAGACAAATATGTATATAAAACTTCCAAATAAAGCTTCAGCAATCACGTTTATCCCATAGATGATAGCTAGTCATCCTGTACAGGAATTGAATCTATAAGCTCTTAATTCAGCTGTAGGCCTTCTATGATATTGTAAATTGTGTTATTCTATAGATGTGTGTAAATAATGTTCAGAAAAATTAACACATGTAGCTTTTTAAGGATGATGTTACATTTAAGTAATTAAGATGTTAATATATGATTGTAGGTTCAAGGAAAGAAATTTGATTAGATATAGCTTTGAAAGTAAATAATTCCTTAATTCACCAGCATGGAGTGATTATTCAGACCAGGATAAACTCTGTACAGTGTAAATAATAAGGTAAGAAAACACAAATAGACAAGTACAACATTTTTTTTGTTTTAGCAGTAGCAAGCGCAACTGCTGATGATGCTTCCTCAAGAATTGCATCAACACCTGGTGGAAGTGAAGTACAAGCTTCGCGTCAGTCAAATCTGCAAAGAATCCAGCAGCGTAAAAAGCAAGTTTTCAATTGGCCCCACAACAAGAAATTACTGAAACTAGCAATATATTCAGCTTGTCAGGTAAGTGGTAAATTCAATTTTTACAATTATAATTTTTTTTTATTAGTCATTCTAAAAAAGAGTTCTATTTGAGTTCCATTTGTCCTTCAGGCAAAGCACTTATAAGTAACCTGTTCCTTGAGAGTAATCATAAATTCCTTGATAGATTTCATTAGTTATTTATTTAGTTATTACTAATGTTACAAACAATTAGATATGTAAGGTTTGACATACTAAAATTACAGCGTTTAAAAGTAATCAACCAGTTTTTTAAATCAAAATTATGGTCAGCTAAAAAAAAACAATATAAATGACCATGCTACTGACTTTCAAGTTTTTTTGTATAACCCATTATACAGAGGTAAATTGGTTGCTTAAAATAGCTATCTACATATGTCTGTAATTCAACTCACTCATAATTTCTTCTATATATTACCTGATATTTTAAAAGTATAATGTATAAAACCTGACCGAAGAATAGATCTTCAATTAACCAACTTGGCGTTTATGCTAACTCTCAAATGTTTTCCTATTGTTAAATTTTATTGGTATTTGAGCAATAAAAAAGAAATGACATGTGCATCATTTTACATGTGAGAGTGAAAATATAAAAAAAGTAAAGAATAACTGATATTTAGTGTAACAGACAGAGAGAGAGGAAAAAAAAGAAGTAAAACAGTACAAAATTTGCATTAAAATATTCTGTTAACAAATATTTAGTCTAATGGTGTATAAGATTTATAATATATAGTTTCTTTTTTCTAAATTATAACTTTATAAAGTGCATTTTTATGTCATCTGTATTATTTCAAATATTGGTCGGGTGAGAGTCCGCTGGATACAGGTGGCACAAGACTGATTGTTGGGAGATCTTTGAGGGAGACCTATGTCCAGCCGTGGACATTTTTCAGGTGAATTGATGGATGGATTGGTTCAAATGATCTTAGGATAATTTATTATTATTAACATGTTAGAATAAAACAACTATGTTTTCACAATTGTCCTTACTCAAATATGTTAAGTTGTCTACTGTGACAGAATGCTTTCTATGTTATCCTGATAACTTAATTTTAAAATACATCATAACTTAATCACAATTTTTTGAAGTGAAGGTTTCTTTAGTAATGTTTGGTGATTCTCGGTAGTGAAAAAACTTATGAACTGGCTCACAAATGCTATGACATCAGCTGTCAACATGCTACAGTATGTCAAGTATTAGATGGTGTTTAAGTGCTGGTATTCAGAGATACTTATGCCACCTGTAGCCTATTATATGTTTTTAATTATTAATAAACTATATTAATGCTCGGAGCATCTATAAGTGTAAAAATCAGACGTATTTGTTAAATCCTAGGATATCTTAATAATAACAATTAACTATAAATGAAAATTATTAAAATTTCAACATTAAAAAAAACAGTTTTTCCAAAATTTCAAGGTTTCTTTTCTTTTGGCAGTCTCCATGGTGGACTAGTTTTTTTTTTTTTCGAATGAAATAAATGCTATTAATCAGAAAGGCCTTGACATGTTTATGGAATTTTTGAAATGAGCACTTAGGTGCTCAACCGGGATAGTAGCAGCAAGGTCACCAAAGTGGTACGACCACAGCTTGAGCAGCCACATAAGAAATACATTCCCGGAAATGACATCACACTAAGTGGTTAAGTGAAACTATGCATCGTAAGGGCTCTTACAGAAACCTATGTACCTGTATGTAATTTACACTGGGGTGCACTGTAATGTGTGTTATGTTAGGACATGAAAACCACCTCAATTGGAGATCGGAACATATCCTGGGCTACTGCTGGAGGGAACCCTGCGATGTGTTATTTATTATTTCACAAACGGAGAAAACAATGAAAAAATTATTTTCAGATGCCAGACTGCAATTGCAATGGTTGGAAGACACCAATGAACCAACAACCAGGGAAGAATAATCCACGTGCTGATAATCAACCGCTGGCTAGCTTTAATGATCCATGCAGAAACTGTAATCATATTTTAGGTAATTACAAAACTTTATCCTGTGTCTTATTTACAATATTATTTTATAGATAAATATAGAACTTCCTTCATGATTTATAATGAATTAATATTGTAATCTTAACATTAACTATTCCACACATTGTGATAACCAAACATTTCTGTTTATATATATATGTTTCAAATAATATATTTATTTTATTTACTTAGTTATATCCTTGAAAAATAAAAGTAATATTTTACACATAATATTCATCTGTAGTCTCCTTTAATTAAATGTAAAAAAACATAGAAGATACTAAATAAATAGGTAGTGTATACTTTAGTGGTCTACCAATACTTCTTATAGGTAATTTAAGTTGTAACCTTTTTTTTTTTTAATGACATTATAATCATTTTTGTGGATGATAAATATGAAGTAATGCCAATTTAATTTTCAGAGAAACATGTGACACAGCTGGAAGGATTATCGCCAACTGAAATAGATCGTCTCCTGGGTGCTGTTGTGGACGTGGAAAATATCTTCATGTCGATGCACAGAGAAGACGACCACAATACTAAACAAGTGTATTATTATTTATTCAAGGTAAAATTTCACTTACACTTTTAACTAGTTATTTACCCCTACTAGCTGCTCTCCGCGGTTTTACCCGCGTAATTCTCGTTCCCATGAGATAAAAACTAATCCATGTCACTCCCTGGATTTCAAACTATCTACATACCAAATTTCCAACCAAATCGGTTCAGTAGTTTTTATGTTTATTCGTCACATACAGAAATACAAATCTTTCCTTCTTTATAATATTAGTGTAGATAAAAAAAACTGTGCCTGCGATTTCCTTTATAAGTGTTTATTTGTTAAAATATTGCACGAAATCATTGTGAAGATCAATGTTTTCATATTAATTTACTCTCTGTCTACTGCAAGTCTCTGAGTCTACTGGATCAATTTTGTTCATTTTTTTTTTTGTTATGATATTAGATTGGACATAGGCTAGTTTTTAATTATTATTCTGCATTACACATTTTATATTAAATAAATACATGCTAACAACATGGGTTGATATGGGGTTTTAACTTGTAACTATAAGAAATATATGGACGTACCAAGCTGGGTTTTTCAAATGTTAACACAGCAGGATCATCCCCAGTTAGAAGAAGAACTGATGGCAAATGAGGAATTAAAAATTAAAGTCCAGAATTTGTAGGATAAATTTAGGCCGCTGAAGCCGATTTCACAACTGTAACCAGGATTGTTATGGTTGATAGTTCAATAATTTTTGATAGCATTCCCATCTTCCTATTTTGCTGAATGTAGGTTTAGTGCTTTAGCAATGTTGGTTTAAAGAAATTGGTTTCATCTTACTGAACCTGGCGACTTACTGTTGTTTTTAACTGAAAATCGAACCTGATGTTAACAAATATCCTAAATGAAATCAAATTCAACCTTCTCAATAGTTATCATAATTTATTTTCTTTTGGATGACATTTTTTTATACTCAAAAATAGGGTAGGGACTATATGCTGTCTTACGACTATAAAATAATATTACACGCTTAAATATAGCCATGGCAATAGCCATTTTAAATTTGCGATAAATGGTAAGTAGAGTTAAGATTGGTGGACTCTAGAAAAAAATTCTTAAAGTGGGGGTGGTGGGCTAAAAAAGGTTTTGAAACTGTGTAGTATAGACCATGCAGCCAAGTCTGGCATTTTTTTTTACACGAGATAGGCTCAATGCTTCGACCAACACCTGATGTTAAGTGATGATGAGGTACAGGGTGGTAAACATACTAAGCCTAGATGTACTGGTTCTTAAGCGATACTGTTGACACCTGTTAGTATTTGGTGACAGGTTTTCTAACTTGATTTGCTACCCAGTCGGGCATTACTAGAAAATCCCCTACCACCATGCTATGATTTCACCATGTGTTGTCACAAAAAGGTTTTTGTAACAGATACTGCGTAAGTGCATCCTCACTCGCACGCAGCCGCGTATCGAAGGGCCATTGGGTCAGCCGCCGTTCGAACGCCCCTCAATAGCTAAAGCGATCACCAACTTCGTTCTATACAAGTTCAACACGTTGCCGCAGCGGGAGTGGCAGACCATGTACGACTTGGCGAAGATGTTTCTTCATTGTTTCAACCATTGGAACTTTGAGACGCCTAGTGTTAGGAAATTGGTTAGTGAATTCTCTCATCTATAGGGTGTTGTTCAAAATGATAACCTGATATTTTTTTGTAAATATTAATAAGATTAATAATAATTTGCATTGGAATGTGGTATTACATTTAAAGTAGTACAAGTGCAGTCAACACTAAATATAGGGTTATAAGTATGTGGTTTAAAAAAAAATGTTTGCAATATTTGCCCATTAACCAGTAATTTATGTCTCATAAGAATTTATGGATATTTGAAATGATGTTTAAAACACTTATTACCTTACTACCCTATTATCATCAATAGTGAGCAAGCATCAAAGGAATCTGATTTTCCATATATATCAATGAAATTTTTTATGTCTATTTCTGAAGATTTGAGAATGGTTCAGATTCACAATTTGTTCCAATTTAATTTTTTTACAGATGAAACACGAACGATTAATTTTAATATTCATCCGATACGGATCGGTACAAAATTACATTTATGAATTTATATGAAATTAATATTTAATTTACATGTACATATAAAAAAAATCAAATCCCATTATTCTTAAAAATTACTACGAATGTATATTTTCTCATTTACAGCAAGTGTCAAACCAAGATGACATTTCAGCGTACCAAATCAATTACACCAGGTAATATGTCGTTCATTTTTTTATCATTTCTGTTGTGATTTCCTTACATTTGCATTTGCAATGTTTTAAAAAAAGAACCATGTAAATCGGTTCAGTGGCTTTTGTACATTGTAAAGGTGTAATATCCATTTTGTTGATTCATTTCTAGTAAAATGTGAAGACATGATTGATGAACAAGTTGATATCAATTGTTCAAGTGGAGTAATGTATCCATGTAGTTACAATTACAATTGTAGTGTATTCTAGATGGTAAATGCTAACACATACAATTGATGAATGCGTTGAAATCAAATTATTATTTTATCAAACTCACTATACTATAAAAGGCAATATAGTAATTACAATTACTGTGTATTGTAGATGGTTGATGTTCTAAATTATACAATTGGAGCACGACTGATGAGCATGTTGATTGTTTTATCTGTGAATTGATCTATTTTATTCATGTTAATGTATCTCGTAACGGGAATGAACATTGTTACCTTACAATTGTTATAAATTGTAGATTGTTGGTGTTCTAGATTATAAAATTGGAAAACGACTGACGAATATGTTGATTAAAATCATCAATCTGTGCTATTTTATTAATCTTAATTTACCTCGTAACGGAAAATAACCTTAGATTACAATTGTTATAAATTGTAGATGGTTGGTGTTCTAGATTATAAAATTGGAGTATGAATTAATAACATGTTGGTCGTTTTATAAATCTATTGATTGATCTATTGTTTTATTATAATTAATGTACTCCGTAAAGACAAATCTCTTACAGTTTCTCCCTTCTCGTCTTTAAATGTATACTTCATTCCCATCTTCGTGTATCTTTAAAGTGTGAATAATGCCATATATATGGCTACATTTATATGTTTATTTATTTGAATGTGTGTTATATATTATTAATAGAAATTATTTATTTTTGTCTGTGACTTATGGTTAGGAGACATAGTCAGAATACCAGCGCTGAACTGTTAACCCATAGTTTCAGTGCAGGAATAATGTTGATTTGAGTTCCAGCACGACATTCCGTTTTTTGTGTATAATTTCTAAAATATTACTGTAGTGATATTATTTTTTTGTCTGTGTTTCTGTGGTACATAAAATACATTCTTTCTTTAAATATCCTTGTAATTATTACCATTAAAATTGTTTCGTATTGTAGATGGTTGGTATTTTGTCACGTGCCCGCATTTTGTGATTCCCTGCCGCATTATGAAACGTCTTTGGTATTCGGTCGTACTCTATTACGGGCCGTATTCAAGTCGGTCTGCCGGCAACTGATGGACAAGTGCCATTCTGAACGGGACCGTATGCCGCCTGAGAAAAGGGTGAGAATCCCTTTTTATATACAATAGAAAACGAATAGTTGTGAACTTTAAATTTTGCAAAAAACTGACTTTTAATAAATGAATTTTACAAGTTCGTTTGTAACTTGTGACAATGGACATAGGTAGTGTATGAGCGAAATAGTGGACTGTATTTGATGTGATGCAAACGATACGCTAATGGGGTCGACAAATTCAGGATAGGAAAGATGGGTACTTACGTGAGATGATGCCGATGCAGGGTTCTTCCACGGATCCAGATTAATTGTGTTCACGATCAAGATTAGGTACACATAATACACTTATCACTAGGTGGTATGTACGTGTGCACGGGTTTTGCGATAACCATCAACGAAAGCGAATTTAACGACGAGTGAGTGACACGTACTTCTCACAGGAAAGATGTTGGAGCGGGGGGGGCGGGGTGGTGGATTTAGGGATGGGACATTAGCATATCTATTTGCAATCACCAATCGACAATTGCGCGCAACCAGGTAGATTTTAATGTAACTATATTGTGAGAACCGTAGGAAAGATATTACAGGTATAAAAAAAAACTGTTTAGTCGTTCAAATGTCACGATTAAATAATTTAAGAATAAAATACCCGGGATATTATTGTGTAATTTAGACAAACTTTTTTTGTCTTGTTTAGTTATTTGATTTATTCTATAGTAAAGTGTTCGTTTTTACGTTACTTGGTATATTTTATTTGGAACAAATTGACATTCAAAATCAAAAAAAGCTTTATTCAATTTAGGCCCTAAGAAGGCGCTTATGAATGTCTAAAACACTACCACCGGTTCGGAAAACAACACAGCCGAGAAGAGTCGGCAAGAAATCTTCTCTGGTTCTTTTTTTTATAAATATAACATATATAATTTTTTTTCATATAATAAACTATACGAATCATAGTCTTAATAATGTTAGCGGGTGCGCACAGAGATGTGGGTTAATTCCAGACATCACTATCGTTCACGTAATGCTCCACCCTGTAATAACCTTTTGAGATTAAGACTTGCTTGACATAATACTTGAACTTATTGTCAGGTAAATCGGTAATGTTACTCGGGATCTTATTGTAAAACCGAATACTATTACCTATAAAGCTTTTATTAAACTTACTTAACCTAAAGCGTGGTTCCGGACAACTTGTCTTTACTTCTAATATTAAAATTATGACGATCATTCACTAGATCGAGCTTGTCTAGTTTTTTACGAATACGCATTAAGTTATCGAAGATGTACTGTATTATTAGATTTGTTACTTCTTTCTATAATGTAAAGTGTTTTTTAATTGTATCAAAGAAAATGCGGTACAGTTTAACATGATTAATAAAATTGACATACATTTTTATATTACATCGCAAAAGGAAATTGATAACCGGTTAATCTGTCGAACGTAATTTCCGATATATATTCAGTACACTGTCTTTTAAGAAATGTTTATTTAACCCTTACACGGCCAGGGGAAACATTTTTCCCATTGTAAAATTGGCAGCTGTCTATTTAATTATATCAATATTCGAATTTCGCTTTGAAAAATATTGAAAAAATGTTTCCCACAATACTCTAAAAGAGGATAGACTTACAAATGCATCATTTTGTGATTTTCATATACTCTATGTTTACAAAACTAATACAAACAGTTGTATGGTAATATTTACTCTCCGCCTACTTATGGTCCTGAAAGGGTTAAAATAGTCGACATATATAATTTTTATAAATACAGTATTTATTATATTTATAGGTACTTGTGTTAACGCATTTCCCACGGTTCCTCGCTTTACTCGAGGAAGAGATCTTCAGCACTAACTCTCCTATATGGGATCCAGACTTCAAGCAAGTCCCACCGAACCACCTTCAAGCGATATTCGATAACAAAACAAGTTAAGTTAGTCTATAATCTATGTCTAATTAAAGGCTAAATGGAAGAAATCCTTTCGCAAAAATTACTGATTTGAATCCGATGAAAAAAAAATACTTTTTTTAGTATGATAGTAGTTTATATTACTTTGTAGTAACATACAGTATACTTTTTACACATACATATGTATAAATAGTGTTTAAAAAAGACATTGCGTGGTTATACGAAACCACGATGTAAGTAAAACTTTTCAAGGAAACAAGCCGTTGTTTACTTATTTAATTTACCATAAAAGAAATTAAAGCGATGGAAGAAAAGTTTCACCTTAAAAAAAACCAGTCTATATCTCGGAGTAACGTTTATAGTAGAGTAATACCCCGCTTAGCGCGACCCCGTTACGCGCGGTTTCACTATAACGCGAATTTCAAATTTCGCGCTCAGAAGCCTTGCACTACGCGAAAGAGTGCGTATAAACATAATGTAAAGACAATAGATGTATTTTTCCGTAAAAAAAAAAAAAAACAAGAGTATGTATTGCATAAAGTGTTCTTAGAATTAAAGTGATTGATTAAAATGATTTGTATTTTTTTGTATTAAATTTTGACTATGTTTAATCATAAACCTCGATATACGCGAATTTCAGTTAACGCGATTTTTTTCGGAACGTATCCCTCGCGTAAAGCGGGGTATTACTGTATTACAAAATTTGTTTTTTAAACTTCCCATAGGTTTGGTCAAATCTATATGCGAATTATTGAGTCAGTCTTAAAGTAAGTGCCCTGAAAATGAGTATGGAAGAAATTAACTATTAAAGAAGTAGCATATATCCCAGAGTAACGTCTTTGGTTAATTTTTTTTAATTTAGCCTAAAATAAGTGAAAAGTGCCTTTAAATTCCATGCGGATGGAGACGCGGGTACAGCTAGTACTAATAATATGTTTCTAACAAATATACACAATAATAATAATAATAAATAAAATTAAGGTCTGTTTGTTTGTAATGTCGACATTATTTTTTTACTAAATAGATATAAATGGTATATACGATAACCTCCTATACCAAAAATACAACTTTTATAAATTATTTATCCGTTTGTTTGTTTGTAATGGGTAATTTCCGAAACGGCTGGACAGATTTTGACGGGACTTTTTGTAGATAGCTGAAGTTACTCCGAGTAACTTACGGTACTTTTAATTTTGGAAAAAAAAATTAGGTTTTCACGTAAGAAAAATAAAACTCATAAAAATTTGAATAAAATCCGATTCAATGCACATTTTTACGGGCAAGTGGTTTAAAAATGGGCAAAAATTGGTATTAAAATGTTGAGATATAACCGTTTAAAGTTTTTAGTGTGGATAGAGAGAGACTACTCTATCCCTTTCCCTCACGGCGAGTGTTAGTATATAATTTATACGAAATACGTTATTGTACTGCCATATTACATTATCATCCTCTCTCTCTAGCATATAAATTATAATGCTTATAAGTCCTCCGTATTTTTGATCACATTCAGCTTTGCTCAGCCTTCATAATTTTTTTTTTTGGTTTTTGATTAGTCAATAAGAAATAGTCAGTAAAATATACTTATCTATTCCCAGGTAACCGTCGGGTCGGTGAATTTGAACGTGTGACCGCCTCAGGCGATAGTAAAGACGGTTTCACAACCGTTTCGCTATCATCAGGTATTTAAAATTCATAACTCATCGAAACTTGGTCTATTTTATCCACCTACAAAAAGACGATTGTTATATAAAACTGCATAAAATAAGAAGTTATTTTTTTTAGAAGCTTTCGTTTAAATTGACTATATATTTATTATTCATTAATGTATGTAATAAAAGTTAACAGCAAAGAATTAGTTTTTTTTGTAATTGTTGAACGGTCACTGTCACAGTTTTGATAATATATCTTCCAAAACTTGGTGTATTTCTTAACAGATTACGATCATAGCCAATGTCGACGAAGACTTTCCTTCCGTATAAACTACTAAGAAAATGATTGAAAAAAAAAAAAAACAAAAAAAAATAATTAAAAACTCACACAATAACACCAAAACATAATTAGGGTGAAATTCGTTCAGCTGTATACAGTTCGATGCAAACTTTATGGCGGTTCGGAAGTTAGCCGCAAATGTTGTGCCGAACCCACTTTATATATTTAGTTTATGTTGTTAACACACGTAAGGACAGGACCGCGGACACAGTATGGCGGGGGGTCGAGGTTATCAGTCTCCTAAGTACGGATGGAATCCTTTCGAAAAAGATCTATTTTTTTTAATCGATTCGAATCTAAGTTTGGTGAATCGATTCACAAAATATCGAGGTCCAAAAGATGGATCTTGCAAAGCAATAAAATATCAAATATTAGTGTCCTTTTTGGTTTTTTATTAAATTATTATCACCTGTAAATAGGCATAAATAAAAGTTCAGCATAATTTTTCCTTAGTAGGTTAGGCATTCTTCCTTTTTTGTTTAGTTGCTATTGCTGACCTTTAACAGTATGTTAATTAAAAAGAATTGGCAACAGTTTATGCAATAAATAACGTTTATAGTCTAATTTCGACCACTGCAAGAATAATATTTACGAATAAAATGTCAAATTAAACAAGTCGGAACAAAATTGATCTCTTGGCCCTCGATGCTTTGTGAATCGATTCAAAAATATGACCTTGAAAAATCTTATTCCCATCCCTTATTAGGCGATTGATGACCTCGGCCGCTCGCCATACTATGTCTGTATGTATGTACGTGTATTAACAGCATTAAGTTAAAGAGGATGATATTATAGGGTCGGTTAAGATGGAGGGTGTGAAGCGCGGTGCGGAGGGCGCGCGGGGCGCGGGGGACGGGGTGAGCAGCGCCAAGCGGCGGCGCGTGTGGTCCGACGCGGGCGATGACGTCAGCGAGCGTACAGTCGCCGACATAGTCGCTACAGTCAGCGACCCCAACTATATGTGCGGACCTGACGTGCGTTTTTTTTTTTTTTTCTGTCTCACATTCTTTTTGATGTTCCGCTGAATCATAATCAGAAAGTAGCTGTTCCATGTTTTAGATTTAGATAAAAATTTTTGAAACCTTAAGGGAAGTTGAGCGATTCTGGGTAAGGGAAAAACTTAGACTCGCGGCGTTACCAATGCTATGACGTCAGTCGTCAACATGCTACAGTATGTCAAGTATATGATGGCGTTTAACTGGTGGCTATCGTATATTTCGATTTTGAATGAACTGTATGGAAATGTGCATAACTATTGCTCCGAGTGCCAATAGATGTAAAAACTGGACAATAATGTTATATCTTAAATGTTAGGTTATGTTAATAATTGCGTAAATGCATTTCCCCCCGTCAAAAAAAAAGGGGGGGGGTTTAATTATTGCAATGAATTTTCACTTTTGTCGGCAGTCCTCATGGCTGTCTAGTTTTTTAAGTAGTTTGACACTATAATATGGTCTCAAAGGTCACCATGTCAAACAAAGGGTTGTTATAAGGTGGATCACTATGTGTACAATGGTGATATCTGAAAGTGCCATCCCTGTCTCTGTGTATACGTTAAGACCACCTTGTAATTATGTATTTAATGATTTATTTAAAAAAATATACATTTATATGTACCAAAAAAAACAGACAAATAAAAGTTTCTTGTATACGTTCTTCTCGATTGAATTGCTTTCCGAACCGGCGGTAGTGTTTTGACGTTCATAAGCGCCCTATTAGGGCCTAAACTGACTGCGACGCGGTGCTTGCGAAAGCCACCCCGTGTCGCTCCCATCCCAAAAGCGGCGGACGGCCCCGGGGGGTTTTAGTGGGTATTTCCGAGTCCCACACTGGCACGGAGCTCATCCCTCCGTGCCCCCTTACCTATTGCATTGGGGGACTCCGGTCTCACTAATGCAATAGGTAAGGGTAGTGCGTAAAAGCATTTCCCCCCGTCAAAAAAAAAAGGGCCTAAACTGACTATAATATTTCTGACTTGAAGTGCCATAAAGTATACATTTATTCTCTGTAAAGTAAAAAAATATTCTCTGAAATTTTTGTCTTTATATCTTGTCGAATCTGGAAACCTGTTATCCGGACATTTTGTCCTATAAATTATCTACTATGTTGTATGAAATGTCTCAGTTTCTAGACTGAATTATGTTAACTAAATTCTATATAATAACCGCAGGCGTTATTTCAAATGCAAGCGCCGCGTGATGAAGCGGCTAAATTGGAAGAACAGCGTAAAATGATTGAGTTCCACGTTATAGGCAACTCCCTTACTGGGCCGGTTAATAAGCAAACCATGCTGTGGTTAATAGGTAAGTTTTTTGGCTTTTTTTTAATACTTATATATCAGTACTGTAATTAATAAGAAGTTAATAACATCTTTGAAGCTAATAAACATTACTTAGTTACACAAAACATTTAGTTTTTTTAGTCGAAATTCACTCATATAATAAGTTGTAAATGGTTTTTTTTTTTGTCGAACTTTCATTTTTTACGTGTCCTTATCTAATCTATGTGTTGATGATGATCTAATGTGTTGTATTTAATTATTTTATACCCCTTTTTTTGACGGGGGGAAAATTAGTTTTATACCCTAGCTTCTTAAAGTAGACGATAAGGCCCCCTTGTGTAAGTAAAAGACCTAGAGAAAATTAGGGGGTATTGAGATAACAGATTAAAGGCAGGGCAGATTAAAAATATAGTCTAAAAAAGTCTAAAAAATTAAGCAACATGAGGTTGAGGTTGTGGTTGACAATATATACCAAAAGTCGACCAATAATACATTTATGATAAAAAAAAACATGTAAATTACTGAGTTTTAATTTCGTTGAGGAGGGGTCGGAATGATGATTAGTTGAATGTTTAAGTTTTTTTTTTTACCTCAAAATTATGCTAATGCGTAAATTATCTTCAGGGTAAGAGCTTTCTAATATCTCATAAGAGGAGAGTAAGCCAAAATGTTTTCAAAATTTAGCTAAACCTGGTCTACCCCTTATATACAATAAGGGACATATCGGTAGACTGGATTGCCGAAGTGACCACAAACAATAGTATGGACACAAGAAAATAAAACAATAGAATGTGAATTTTAATTGGATAAATAGAAAAAAAAAAACTATCTAAGACCAATTGAATAATGTGAAATTCATTAAATATGATATATGTCGGGGATATTAATACGTTTGGTCACACATAGAAGGAATCTCTATATAAAATAATTAGGATTCCGCGTAAAAAAAATTAAAACTTATAAAATCGTGAATAAAGTCCGATTCTATGAACAGTTTTACTGGCGGGTATTTGAATTCGTTAGAGATACCTTGTACCTTTGCTTTGTGTTAGTACCAAAAACAAATTAGGAAAATGGGGTTCCGTGTAAAAAAAAAGTACGCGTCCCGGGACGCCCGACAGACGTGTATAACTTAAACTAATCTAAGTTGAACTATTTAATATTAAAATTGTTTAACTTCAGAAAAGCTTAGGTTATTAATAAAAATCTTTTATTGATTATAAATTATATTTCATTCTTAGTTACATTTCTTGAATATTTACATTATTAGTATGATTATTTAATCAAGAGTATATGTCTATCGCACACTAAACACTGAGTAGAGAGAGAGAGGGAAGCGTCTGTCCGAAATACGGCTAGCGCTGTGGGTTAGAGTGAGAGAGGAGGAGCTTGCCTACCCTATGTGTGAGAGAGAGGGAAGCCAGACAGACTGGCCGTACGCCGTAACGCGTTACGTAACAAAGCGGTTAACCCTCACATAACAAGTTTAATCACTTAACAAATAAAACCCAAAAATAGTAAAAAAGGACGATCCAGTTTTAAATATCTTTGTTTTCCATTAGTAATTTCTCTTAGTGGATATTTTATTATATTTTAGGTCTTCATAACGTCTTCTCACATCAATTACCTGAAATGACTAAAGAATACATATCGCAATTGGTTTTTGATCCGTGAGTACTCTTCATGTTATTTGTTTAAAAACATTTATTTTTACACGGAATAGGCTTAGTGTTTTGATCACAATCTCACCTGATGTTAAGTGACGTTGTGGTCCAGGATGGTGAATACTAAACCTAGGTACTGGTTCTCAATTCATGCTGCCGGAACACACCTATTGGTATTTAGCGAAAGGTTCTCAAACTTGATAGTGGTACGCAGACGCTACCGCCATGCTATTAGTTTCCTCGCGATGTTTTCCTTCGCCGAAAGATCAGGGTTATCTTAGCGTTGGATAAATGGGTTGGAACCCGCGTCCCATTGCACTGCACCATCGTCGCTCTAAAATTTACTTACTTACTAAGTAATAAAATATTTAATATAATTGAATTGATTCTTTATCGTGGTTAATTTTTTTCAGGAAACACAAAACGTTAGCTCTCATAAAAGAAGGCAGACCCATTGGTGGGATTTGTTTTAGGACTTTTCGTTCACACAGGTGGGTGTTTATATTTATTAAATTATAAATTATTTACCAATTATGCTGATATATCTTCTCGTAGGGATAAAAATATATCAATATAAATCACAATAAAAAAAGGTTAATTGTTTTCTTATATGAAGTAATTTATTTTCTACAATTTTTATTTATAAATCATACACTTCGAAAACGAGCTAAGTGTCTAATAATTTAGATGTTAAAATAAAATTATATCTTTAGTTTGTCCTGGTGTGGACATGTGATGCGCAGGGAGAAAGAGAATGTTGTAAGAAAGGTATTGGATATGAATGCGGACGGTTACATGGGAAGGGGAAGACCAAAGAAAAGATGGATGGACTGTGTGAAAGATGATATGTTTAGAAACGGAGTGGAGTGAATGCGGAGATGACAACAAATAGAGAGGAATGGAAGAGGAAGACATGTTGCGCCGACCCCAAATAACAAGGGTAGGGAGATGATGATGATGAGATATAAACAGTACGCAGTATGTACGGAATAATTAATTAAAATGTGTTTTAAACTCTTCCGTTGGTAATAAGTTACTACATTTTTATACGATTTCATGAAGTCTATAAATCCAATAAAAGGACATTTAAATGTTAAATATTTGCGTGATAACCGCTAGTCGATTAACTAATTGGTTCGTGACGTCACTAGATTGTAAATAAACGCTTTACAACATCAAAGCGCATAAAATATCCATTGACTATTTGCTATATAATGACGTCACATAGAAATCTTTTAAATGTAATGTTAAAATAAATACATAAATAGTATTTTTATAAATCAATATTTAAAAATTACAACTAACTTTAATCTATACTAATTATATTATAAAGAGGATAGATTTGTATTTTTGTATGTGACGAATAAACTTAAAGACTACTGGACCGATTTGAATGGAATTTGGTATGAATATATTTTCAAATCCAGTTTTTATTCCGAAAATCCCACGGGAACGGGAACTACGCGGGTTAAACCGCGGAGAGCAGCTAGTTATTAATACATTAGATAGAGCGACAGAGAGAGATAGAGAGAGAGAGAGAAATGTTTAATTGGCTTGGATACGTGGAGAGTTTGCATGAGAGTGGGTTGACAAATAAATTTACATGGTGAGGGGAATGGGCGAGGTGGTGAGGGTTGTCCTAGGCGAACGTAACTCGACCTGATCGAGAACGTTCTGGAGAAAGATCAGGTCAGAAGTACCCGTAGTCGAAGAGGATGTGTGAATGTAGAAGAAGCGAAAGAAGTGTCAGAATCTGGTAGCAGGTGGAAGAATGTAGTCTCTGCCAACCCTAATGATATATATATGTATATATATATATAACAAAAAAGTACGTGAATTCGTTATTAACAGGGTTTCAGTGAGATAGTGTTCTGTGCTGTGACCTCCAACGAACAGGTCAAAGGATACGGGACACATCTCATGAACCATTTGAAAGATTATCACATAAGAAGTAATATTCTGCATTTCCTCACGTTCGCTGACGAGTTCGCTATAGGTAAGAGAACGGTATATATAAAAAACAAAGTATATATTTTAAGGTTTCAAAGAAATCCGCATGTATTCACTCGTTTTCTCTTCAATTAGCAGCGAAGGAAATTATAAAACATTTATGACATTCTCCTCTTAATCAAACAAAGTACACAAGACCTACAATAGAATAACAGATTTCTTCGCGTTTCTAATTATAAATGCATCACTTTCAGATTGTATTTTTAACCCTGTTTTTTTATAATAGAATTACATTCGTCCACGTATTATTTATGATTTACGAGGGCATTTCTTCAGTTATGGCATATTAAGAGGGTAATCTTTAATTTATGGATTAATCATAGAATCGTAATTAAATAAAGGTTTACTTTTGATATTAATGTTAAATTATAATTTACAAGAGGGTGAGGTAAACCTAGAATTATTAGCTCTCAAGTGTTGCTGCTAGAACACACATGCAGTGGCTTGGAAATAGAGTTTTTAAACTTGAGGGTAGTCAGGAATAAGAAAATGCTCTACCCACCATATGTTCCATCGTAATGTTTTCCTCCATCCAAGTTCCAAGTTCATTTTAGATCAACATAGGTCGACGCTATTTCAATACATAATTTTTGAAGAAAGAACGGCGGCGTTGAATGATTCTAAGTAGGGGAAATCTTATAGATTCGCGTTACCAATGATATGACGTCAGCAGTCAACATGTTACAGTATGTCAAGCCTAAGATTGCGTTTAAGTGCGACTGCCGTTCTGAGGTTTCGGATTCGATCCCCGGGTCGGGTCAAGTGATATTGGGTTTTTCTACTCAGTATCATCACGGGGTGTGGAATTAGTGCCCGATATGGCGCCAGGCTCGCTCCCTGTCGCATCCGGGACGGAACTAAGCTCGGCGGAATGCGGGTGGTGTAGTTCGCTATTTCATCTCTGCCTGACCCATAGGGGATACCAGGCGTGAACTTATGTTATGTTATTTGAAAATTTACATCATTATTAAACCATACAAATTTTATATGTTGGCTTATGTTGATAATTTAAAATTATAAAATTTAAACATTAAAAAAGTTGTCCATTGTTTTGAGTTTTCAGTTTTCAGCAGTTATAATGGCTGCTGAGGTTTTTTTTATTTGTATACGATTATAAATCGAACGTTTTCACACCGTGTATGGGGGGGTGTTTTGTAGGTTACTTCAAGAAGCAAGGCTTCAGCAAAGACATAAAACTACCGCGCGCGATGTACCAGGGTTACATAAAGGACTACGAGGGTGCGACGCTAATGCATTGCGAACTGAACCCTCGTATAGTGTACACGCAGTTCACGACAGTTATACGTATGCAGAAGGAGGTAATACTATTCGACCTGCAATGTTGTCGTACCCTTCCCGATAGATGGCGTTATGAGTCAAATCTATACTGCGAGGCGGCATATGGCGTGCCCGACCGCCTACGGCCTCGCAGACCTAGAGACCTTGCGCCTGGTCCCAAATATATATTTTACTAGCTGAGTGCCCGCCGGTCCGCCCGCGTTGAATTGCATTGCGTTGCTGTCGCGTGGTTAGAAGAGGGAGTGGGGGGGGGTTGTTCTCGCGAAATGTACCTCCCCACATCAAATTATAGTCTTGCCCTGTCACTGTCTATACTAATGAATAAAATTGAAGTGTGTGTTTTTTAATACATATACCAAAAATACAATTTATTAAAATTTGTGTCTGCTCCGACTAATCTCCGGAACCGCTGGACCGATTTCGACTGGACTTTTTTTGGTAGATAGCTGAAGTCACTCCGAGTAACTCATTCGAGTACTTTTCTAAAATAACTAGCGTTCCGCGCAAAAAAAAAAACTCATGAAATTTCGAATAAAACGCACAGTTTCCCTAGCAGGTGTTTGAATTTGTGAGAAGTATCTTTGCTTTTTGTTAGTACCACAAATAATTTTACGAAAATTATTAGGGTTCCGTATAAGAAAATCCAATTGTTAACAAAATACGATTCAAGGGGCATCACCATATAACATTATTTTCCAATAATCATTTAATAAGCTATATATCGAAGTGGAAAATATATAAAACGCGGGCAGAGCCGCGAGCACACAGCTAGTTCTAAATAGTATTTAACGTCAACACCAAAACCTCTGAACGATATTGGATAAGATTTCGTGTCTGTATTGAGTTTCTTCATAATTATGTAACCAATAAATAAAGTAACCAATTTCCAATGTTTTACCACATTTTCATGAAAAGTAATTAACATTTCCACGCAATTCGACTATAAAAATTAACTATTCAACTATTTTCAAATTTCTAAATGGTTCCTCACAACAGTTCACTAAACAATCATTACGTTGGTTTTATTTACATGATTTCAATTTAGAATAACATAATATATATATATATTTAATTACGGTGCGACTGCCGTTCTGAGGTCTCGGGTTCGATCCCCGGGTCGGATCAAGTGGTGTTGGGTTTTTCTACTCAATATCATCCCGGAGTTTGGAATTTGTGCCCGATATGGCGACAGGCTCGCCCCCTGTCGCATCCGGGACGGAACTAAGCTCGGCGGAATGCGAGTGGTGTAGTTCGCTATTTCACCTCTGCCTAACCCTTCGGGAAAACAGGCGTGAGCTTATGTTATGTTATGTTTTTTTTAATAATTTAAATTATTATTTTCAGACTCGAATTTTAACTAATAAAAATACTATTATAAACGTTCTACTACATTAGTTACGTGTAGACATAGTTCATGGAACTGTTACGATCCGGAACTAGTCATGTCTAAATTGTAGTTCCAATCTGTCCTGAGAATTAAAAAAAATGTCAGTACATCATATGAATATAGAGTTTAAATTGGTTGCTGGTATTTGCCATAATAAATGAATGTAAATAATTCCTAAGGCCTAACGGCTGTCCCTTGAATTAATATTATTTTTATGCGATGTGAATATAAGTATCATTTGGTACAAACTAAAATTTCCAATTTTTTTTTTGTTTTTTAGATTGTTAAGAAATTAATAGATATGAGACAGAAAGAGATCAGGAAAATCTACCCGGGACTCACTTGCTTTAAGGAAGGTGTAAGTATTCTGTAATTATATGTAACTGGCTGGTGCCCGCGGCTCCGTCCGCGTTTCATATGTTCTGTGCATATGACGTTTTGATTTATAGCTAAATTAAAAAAACAAATGAATGATTTTTTTTTATATAAGCGTAAATTGAAGTGGATAATGTATAAAAGAGTAAATAAAAATGAAAGAGGATCGGTGGAATCCAAAAAATACCTTTCTACGAAAAATAATGCGTTGAAAGGTGTTAGTCCTATCCCGATATGTTCAGTAGTTTTGAGGTGATGGTGCGTCAAAGGAATAATAAACAAACAGATTGAGAAAACATGGCAAAGGGCTCATAGAATTTGAAAAATATATAGCCTATACCATCTACGATTAATTCCGCGTCGAATGGTTGTGGTTTCACGCTGATCGGTCCAGTAGTTTTCGAGTTTACCTCGGACAAGAAAACAAACTTTGCTTATATATGTATAGATTTCAAGTTTTTTTAAATAGTATTCTTGTGATAATTTTTTTACCAATAGTTAAGCTTAAGTTTAGGCTGAAGTTCAGGCTTAAGCCAGGCTTAGTTTGAATTTATATTTGTAACTGTAGACTGGGTTTGTGACCACAGGATATATAGAGATAAATGTATTACATTATCTCGCTTCAATTTATGTATACCGGGTTTCAGGAGATTTAATCACAGTCTCATCTGACGTTAAGTGCTTAAGATTAAAAGAACACGCGTATAACAGACTTCCAGTTTGAAAGTAATATTAACCCCTTGAGCATTTACCTTGCGTTTACGCCAGCTTTCCATTGTTTTCCTATTGTCTTATTTTTAAGGGTACTCGACACATTAAATAGTCTATATTATAAACACTATTTTGATCTATATTAAAAAAAATACCACCAACGAAAAATACCATTATACAGTCCTATAGTCCTACATTTTCTTAAATTTCAATGGGAATGTTAAAAAAAACACTATAAATAAGGTTGACCACTAAATATGACTTAAAATTTGATCAGACATAAGAAAATTAATAGCATTTTAATTTGAAACTAGAGAGAGAGTGTATGTATGATAAGATATGACGTCATATGTTTGTGTGTTTCATACAAATTCTATACGGACATGCGTCTTACGAGAAAGCGAGGGAATATCCTTTATGAACTCCCAACAAAAACGCGTACATCTTAGAGTGTTAATTATCAAACATTCCGTGCATGATACATGACAGGACCCGCACCACTCAAATAACAGTAATAACCGCTTAGACGCTGTTGACGTGCCATTTAGTCACTTCGATGACGGTCACTGTCTTTGATCATTCATTATGTATCGATGGTAGCTGTTGTTGGGTAGTAAGGGATCGTCCATTATTCACGGTAAGTTTCGAAAGGTGGTAGCCGTAGGAGGTTTGGAATAAACCTCAGAAATCATAAAGGGGAGGTAGCGGGTGCAGGAGAGACATCACCGTGTGTTTATTTTTTTCTTTAAACTCGAAGAAATCTTTCAGAATTTAATTACGTTATATTTGAATTTAATGTTAAAACGCTGAAAAGAAGACACGTGATTTTGGGTAAACGGGGGGGAATAACTAGTATAGAACATCGCGAAGGGATCAGAAATTTGCGAAAAAAAAAAAAAACTTCACGTGATTAATGGATAATCCCTAACGGGGTGGGTGGTCAGGTTCGCAGCATCCCGGTGGAGTGTATCCCGGGGTTGCGGGAGGCGGGGTGGCGCGGGGCGGGCGGGGCCGCGGGGCGGGCACACGCACACGATGCTGATGCTGAACCGGATCCAGCACTCCTGAGGAACGTGCTGCATGCGGTAACTAACCCAATTTTTTTAAACGTTTATAAGCTCAGCGCTTTGACCACAATCTCGTCCGATGTTAAGTGGCGATGTGGTCGAGGATGGTGAACACATTAAACCTAGAGGTACTGGTTCCCAAGTGATGCTCCCGGAATACACCAATTGGTATTTAGCGACAGGTTTTCAAACTTCAAGGTGGTAGCTACCCAGGCGGGGATTATTAAAAAATGCTGAACTACTAAGGTACCAGAGGTACATAAAATTAGAGATGAAACGGATAGTTGTTTGGCCGGTTACCGGATATCCGGCCCGCCTTTTAGTCGGATGATATCTGGCTAATAAATATCCGGGTAAAAAATTGTCTGTTTGATGCATTAAAAAGAACCGAGCTTGTGTAAGTGGCGGCACGAATTCCGGTCTTTTTACATCTCAATGGAGATAAATTAGAATTAATTGACCAAAATTCGCAATTAAGAGGATATGCTAGCGGCGTTTATTCCATACAAACGTAGTCTCCCCTGTTTCCTCCCTGGATAATAGCATTATGGTATATATTTCTATACCAAGTAATATATATTCACCAGAACGATGTCCGTACTTTTTGATTTATTCCATAAATTAGTTATTGTAGTAACAAATGAAAAATATGCTCGATTTTTGCCGTCATTTTCAGACGTTCTCTTCAAACGAATAACATGGATAAAATTAAAAAAAAAAAATGAAAACAGTGATCAGAGGTGACGAGCGTACCAACATGCGCGACTAATATCGAGGTTCAATTTCTATTTTATTGGTAGCTTTTTTTTCGAGACTTAATGAGCGGTTAACTTCATACTGTTAATTTTGTGTCACAGATGCGCATCTTAAAATTTCGCTCTTATCATTTTTTCATAACGCGCCAAAAGAAGTATAACTTCAAAAAGCAAGCAAAACGTACAGGCATAACCAAACTATTTATTATTCTAGAACTGAAAAAAAAATCGGTTCAGTTTTGTAGGGGGAAACAGGGTTCTACGAAGTATCACTGGGATAACGCGGTTGAATGCGTTGCCATCCCGTATTGTCGCCACGCAAGGTGGCGGGAGGAACCGGGGGGGTTAGTAGGTAGTGACAGCGTTCCTCGCCTCGAGTCCCACACTAATTTTGGTGTGTGACGGCCTTTCACACTTCAACTTTCACTCCGGCTTCAACCTTTCCTGGGGGGTTTGCCCTGGGTTAGGTTGGACAGCAAATGCGTAAATGCATTCCACTCGAAAAAAAAAAAGGTACTACGAAGTGATGTTTTCGTCTATTTTGCATACGATACAATAAGCCCGCGCTGCAGTTGTCCCTTTCGTTTTCTTTGGGGCGCAACGCGATAGCAATAGTTTTCTGAAATACCTAATTTTCTGATCACGTATCCTCTTAATGCAATACGAGTAGGTGTTAGTTATATTTTATTTTTTTTAAGTTTTGTAAAATAAAAATTGTCAGGTCATTGATTGGACTTGTTAAGTGATATAATTAAAGCGCTAACCTAAACTTTCGTTTCTTTTAATTCGGTATTTACCCGGATAAGCGCTTGTTATCCGGTATCCGGCGAATTGTAATTTTAAGCCGGACATAGTCAAATACTGGAGCAAATGATGACATTTGGTCGTAACATTTATAACAGGTTTTTAAAATGATAAATCGGTCAGTCATGTTAATATTAAACTTATTCCTATTAAATCCAGAAAATGGTCTGCGGAAGTTGTTTTTTTCTTATTTCTTAATGAAATTAATTTTGTAAGATTTACCGTTCACAAAATATACTGTATGAAGCATCAAGACTAATTAAATTAAACGTCTAGTTCTTGTTCTGGATATTTATTGTGACGGAGAAATTTCATTTAAAATTGTTGAATCTTTTCGAAATTGGTCGTCGGCCTGGATGTCATTTGTCTTCACACTCAGGTGACGGCCAAGCCGAGGTGCGTACCATTTTGGTGACCCTTGTGCTAGTTACCTTTTTATGGCCATCAGCACTCGGCCCTAAAGTCACGGTGATGGTGTAAAGGCCCTTCCGGTCAACAGCGTTAGCTAGGTTAGAAAAAAAAATGGATGTCATGTGATAATACCTGAGCATTTTACCTGATTGGCAGAATAGCTAAATTTTCATAAAAACTTTGAATATCACTAAGCATTCCAAAAATTTGATTACAAAGATATAAATCCACTTTTACAATGATCACAAATACATATGATCGACTAGACTATATTGACATAACATTACATTACATTAAAGATATTATAAAATAACTTATTTTTACGAATTTAAAAGGGTACATAAAAATCACAATATATTAATTTTTAATATTTGAGAATAATGAAAAATAAATATTCGTTTTTTTTTTTAATTATTTGCAGGTAAAAATCCACACGGCCGCTTGGCCTTTCCTTAAACCCGTGGACAAAACCGAAGTCCCCGACTACTATGACCACATCAAATATCCGATGGGTAATTATTATTCATTTCAATTGTCTTTAAAGGATACAGACCGACATTACTTATACAGTACTTTTTTGTATATACAATTATTATAAAATAGTTTTATTACTAAAATTACATTACAGATTATTCTAGGTCGAAGAAATCTATAAGAAAATAACACATAACATACAGTTAAATGTTTGAAAGTTTACAAATTATAAATAAAAAGTCTAGAAAACAGATCATTATCCCGTCAAAATTCCCTTGTATAATATACTTTATTAATAAAATAAACAAAGTGTTTGTTTGTAATGTCAAAGTATTTGAGTTTGTGAGAAAGATGACTAATGTTCCTTCCCCCCCCCCCCCTCTGACTAATGTTAGTAGCAAAAAAAAAATTGGATAATAATTAGGGTCCAGTATAAAAAAAATATTACGGTGTGAAAAATATATGAAATGCGTGCGCAACCGCGGGCACGCAACTTGTCTTTAAAATATACAATAATCCGTGCATTAAATTCTTGATAAAGACGCGCCTTTTCATTTCGCAACTAAATATACTGTGTCTCATGAAAATAGGAAGATCTATGATTTAATCACAAAACTATAGATAATGTTATTTTTTTATGTCTTAATAATTCATTTTCTAGATTTAAGAACTATGGGGGAGCGTTTAAAGGCTCGATATTATTCATCGAAGCGTCTGTTCATAGCTGACATGACGCGAATATTCACAAACTGCAGGCTCTACAACTCGCCGGACACTGATTATTACAGGTATATATATATATATATACCATAGACACAAAATATAGTGTCTGTTTGTCAAATATCAAAATAACAATTTTTAAAATTTTGGTCTGTCTGCCTGTCTGTTTTTTCCGGGTAAGCTCCGCAACGGCTGGACTGTTTCTGACGAGAATTTTGTGTTAGATAATTGAAGTTATTCCGTGATACTTGGGGAATTTTTATTTTTCGAAAATAGTCAGGGTTGGGGTTTTTAAAAAATAATTAAAATCATGACATTTAGAATAAAAAGCGATTCAACGCACAGATTCACTGGCAAGTTTGTGAGAAATAGTTTTACCGAAAAAAAATGATGGAAAATAATTAGGGTTCCGTAGAAAAAAAATTTAAAGCCCAGTAAAGAATATATGAAACGCGGGTAGAGCCATGGGCACACGGCTAGTAGACAGTAAATATATATCAAGTGTACTATTTTCAAATTAATGTTCCTTTTGTTTTTAAAATTTTGCTGACGTAATTCTAAAACGGACCCTAACTTACAATTAAAACCTGGCCAAGATAATATATCATATATTTTGAAAAATAACTTTGTAAAGTTGGTTTTCTCGAGTTATTAATCTAACAGACAGACAGTTAGACATTCTCTTTTATATAATATAGGGCCTAAGAATTTTTGTCTGTTATTACATTTTAAGAGTCAATCAAGTTATATATCTCGGCTTAAGTCAATAGTAATAATAATTGACCGTATTTTCTTCCTTTGACATTTTAATGATCGATGACAATTTCCCTCATAGATAAGTGAAGTCATTAAATACATTTTCTCTAAAAAAAATATCCACGACATTCTCAACGACAGGCGTATTAGTTTGACAGCTGTCATTTTAATACATTTCCATCTTTAAGGGCCGTCAAAAGAATAATTTACAATTAATTCGTGTTGCAGATGCGCGAACACACTAGAGAAGTACTTCCAGGGCAAGATGAAGGAAGTCGGCCTCTGGGATAAATGATTGAGGTTTAACTTCGACGATTTCTTCGTTCGCGAACTCATGTCCGGTGGTGCGTCGACGACCATCGAGCACACGTCGAGCTGCGAGGAATAGTTTGTCGACTGACAACTGTCATTCTCCACCTGTCAAATAGATATTATTGTCAAAAATCGTGAGCACGTCCTTGACCTTGACTTAAAACGATATAATAATCGTTCGGAGGTTTGACTGAAAACGTGGTATTCGTTTATTAGTGATAGTGATGTGAAGTAGGTATGCGAAATAAGAGACTTTATAGTGCGATCGCGCAGATATTATGTGTTTCTGACAGCTGTCATTCGATTAAGCCGAAGTGATAACTCGGAATACGAAAATAAGTTATTATAAACTTATTTTTCGTCACTACAAAAGTAAAAGATTTTTTTATAAACAGCGCAGAACCAAAAATATACCATTTTTTTTTTTAAATATATATATTAATAGATAATATTAAATTTAATTTAATTTTAAATCAGTAGTGCACAGATACATGTTAGTATTTTTTTTTTTTGTATATAAAAAAATCGCAGTTTCGAGGTTACTGCGGACTACGAACTGTCAGGATCATGTTAGATGACCGCGTTTAAGTTATCAAGTTACGTGTAATTTGATTCGCTAAGAAGTGATATTGTAATAACTATCTAAATAAGTGTATCATAAGCATTATTTAAGTTATTACTTAATAAAGTAATATATATATATATATATAAGTAAGCGTATTCGTGTATACGAAATTTCTATCAAGTTTTTACTTTTCCTTATAATAGATGGCGCTGTTTAGGAATTTGTGTGTATATATATATTAAAAAGAACTTAATTCAAACGCCATCTAGCGAATGTAGTTTGTAAATTATTAATTTTTTTTATCAAGAGTTGTTTTTTTTTTTAAGTTACACAATCACTAACAGACTCACCGATATATTATGTACAGTAACACCCCGCTTTACGCGAGGGATACGTTCCGAAGAAAATCGCGTTAACTGAAATTCGCGTATATCGAGGTTTATGATTAAACATAGTCAAAATTTAATAAAAAAAATTACAAATCGTTTTAATCAATGACTTCAATTCTAAGAACACTTTATGCAATACATACTCTTATTTTTTACGGAGAAATACATCTATTGTCTTTACATTATGTTTATACGCACTCTTTCGCGTAATGCGAGGCATTTGAGCGCGAAATTTGAAATTCGCGTTATAGTGAAACCGCGCGTAACGGGGTCGCGCTTAGCGGGGTATTACTGTATGTATATATATATGTATGTGTCTGTACATTGATTTTGTAAACTTTAATTAATAAAGTTAACTTATTGTATATTAAAATAAATAAATTTGATATGAATACTTTTGAATTATGTAATGTCTAATAGAATTTAAATCTGGTTGAGGGTAACTGGATTTATTACTGTCGATAAAAAGGGGTTAGAATAAATAGTGTGATGTTGGGGGGACGTTGTTTATTAGTTTTATATTTATATAAATACAGTCATACTTAGTACCTTTTTTTAACGGAGAGTAATCTTAAAAGAGGTTTCCGAACTCACCCTTAGGGGGTGGACAGACGTAAACGGTTTTAAATAACTGATTTATTACAGGCGTTTTCCGCGTTGGCTTTTATGCCTCATAAAAAGATTCTATTAAACAGAATATGGGCTGGTTTGTTTTTCTGTATCGAAGTTCCTAACTCTTCCGTGTATACATTTACAATGAATTATCTTAACAATTAAATTAAAAAAAAAATATACACTACTAAATATGTTAGGGTATATTTTTTTTACGTTTTAAAAATATATTAAATCATGTTAATGTATAATAAATGTCTATGTTTAATTAATTATTTGTAATACTTATGTATTATGAATAGTAACGTAGTATTCTAGTAATAATTAAAAACTAGAAAATAAATAAGGCAACAAAGTTTGACAATTAAAACTCGATAACATTATCAGTGTTGCCAGCTTAAGGCGCTTTTACAAAAAATGTAGATATTTATTTTTCCAAGTGCTAGTGTGTAATTTAAAACTGTTAGATAAATGTTGTATTGGAAAATGTGTCTTAGAAAAATTAATAATTTAGTAAGAGTAATAAAAGTTTCGGCTGCGAAAAATAACTTAGAATTTAGATTAAATAATAAGTTTGGTTTAAAACAAAACGCAATCTCTAAATTTGCACCATATTTTTTAACGTTTCTGACATGTGATCACCCGTTCGTCGAAACTCGATCGTGACTATTACTGAAAATACGAAAAAATAACAGTTTCCAAAAATTTTTCTTCATTGATATTATACTGGAAAGTTTATTAGCTAAACAGAGGAGAAAAATCTCTAAACTGTTTTTTTTTTTTATATTTGCCTATATAAAATAGATTAGCACTTTAAATTAAACTTAGAAATATAAGTATGGTATATACATCAGTGGCGGAGCGCTTCTATAATCAAATTCTTTAGTCTTACAAAAAAAATCATAAAATTTTGCACACATCATATATACTATATCAACCACACATCGAAACACGCACACTAAGAGCCATTTTTTTTTTTTGTCGGGGGAAATGCATTTACGCACTACCCTCACCTATTGCATTAGTGAGACCGGAGAGTTCCACAATGCAATAGGTAAGGGGGCACGGAGGGACGAACTCCGTGCCAGTGTGGGACTCGGAAGCGCCCGGAAATACCCACTTAAACCCCCCGGGGCCGTCCGCTGCATTTGAGATAGGGGCGACACGGGGTGGCTTTCCACGGGCCTCGTCCGTGCAATGGCCCAGTGGGGATGGGGGAGGAATACTTCCCCACCCACCTCTCGAAAGAGGCGTGACCAAGGCCGGTCAACCATCCGGGGGGCAGGATATACTTCCTGCCCCCCAATGACACACTAAGAAAACTGCCCATATAAGCCAGTAGTAAAATGTATTCACTCATCCATGCACATTTCGCTTTAATTATCACCCACACAATGAAGGCATTAGTGTACCTGTTATGTAAACGTAGCGCAAATTTATGCTGAAAATATGCCGCTTCGTTTCGGGTTGTTCCATTTAATTCTGAACCTTATTCTGATGTGATTACGGTTTATAAATATATATTTGAAGCATCATATGCTGATGTACCTGAATGTTAAGCAACTTCATCTAAAGAGGAATCGTATGCTAATTAATTTCAACTCTACTAATTTTCAAGAGGAAATAGTAAGACGACCAGGTAGATTTTTTTATGCTCCGGTTTTTTTCACGCTTCGCCACTGGTATACATATATTGATGTTCAATTGTGGTGAAAATATATGTCATAAAATTTCAGTTTTTGTACCTTTAATTGTGAAATCGCTTAAATGATATTAAGAGTATTCAATTAAAATAAAATTCTCTTAACGTAATATAATTCGAAATGTCCATCTGTGTTTTCGGAAAATAGATTTTTGTGTAATGTAAGTTTTTACGAGTTTAGTTCTATTTTAATTAGCCGATAATTATTTGTTTTCGTTACAATGATCGAGGAGAATAAAACACAATTTTAAATACTGTATTGGTTTTTAATTTCATTAGAATTATGTTCACACGTTGAAAACCCCAGAAGAATTATTTCGCAAAAAAAACGGGAATGCAAATAATATATGTTATAAACATTTACATTTTTATTTTTTAATAAAGTACATACCAGTCTCCTTTATTTCTAAACAAATTAATTCAAACGTATTTTTAAGTACCTTAAAAACGGGCTATTCGCGTATATATAATAACAACTTAAATGCTCACTTAACAATAGTAACTTAAAAAATAAAGGTTATTTCCTTTTAAGTATGAATAAGCCGCTTATAAACACAATCAATCCCTTCATATACAAAAAAATACGTAAGTATTTAAATGATAAATTGTATTTGAAAGCGACCAGTTTTCAGACTAGATTTAATAACTACAATTTATCTTCTCGAAGTCAAGAAATAAGTGTTTAATAAACATACCCCCTATTCGGGTAATATTATTAATAATTTAAAACGTAAATTTTTGACATTTATATATATACAGTATTATTACAATTTATTTGTTGCGTAATGGCCCCCTTTTCAGTTAATTTATAACATTACTTATTATATATAAAAAAAATACTCCATTTCTCATTTATAAGAAAATAATTTATAATTTACCTACACAACATGTAGTAGAGACACCGAAATATGAAATTTCCATACTGATCTTTGTAAATATACTAGTTAGTTTAGATTATAGTAAACCTAGAATTATATTATTTATAAATGAATTGACTCGTAAAAGAAAGTACAATGTTTATAAACATTGTTTTTGGAAAAAAAAAAAAATTCTACTATTTTTCTGATATTAATAATCCAAAATGAGACAAATTTTTACGTTCCAAAATTAATAAACCATCAAATATATTGATAAAGAAATAAAATACAAGTTCTATTTCAGAAAAATACATATGTATTCTTGAAATGCACAACATTGAAATACGTTTTCAAATAGGATGTGTTGACAATCAGAGTTACGATAGCAATTCACAATACATACAGGGCCGGATTAAGCAATTTCACGAAAGTAACACACACGATGTTTCCGAGAGTCCCGATGCGACGCGGAGTTTGGTGCAGAATACATTATACATAAAATACTGTATAAGCTCAGTGTTTTAACAACAATCTCAACAGATTTTAAGTGTTTTTGTGGTCCAAAATAAAACACACTAAGCCTAGAGGTAGCCTGTTTACCGACAGATATTCAAACTTGAGGGTTGTAATCAGTCAGGCGCTATCAACATGGATATGGTTTTTCTACGATGTTTTTCTAGTTTTTCTCTAAATCGAGTTTTTATATTAATAAGCCAGTAAACAAACAATATATATGTAAATGGTCAAAGTCGCTGTAGCACCGGGATATTGCTGTTGCATTGCCAACCGAAGTCGACCGAAAAGTCGTTTGAAATGTATATTAATATGGCGTTAACGCCAGGTTACTAACCGAGGGGTTAAATAAAGTTAAATGTATGACATAAGTTACATTAATCTAGAAACTACTGATAAGTAGCACTTGTTTCAACCCCTCTTTTTTTTACTTAATCCGTGTCTTTCGATATAGTGAGCACACATATATCGAATGTTATTTCTTTACGATTTTCATTACGATTTCTTATATAAGCATATTATGTAATGTATATTATCATTATGGACGGATGTTCTCTCGCGTAGACGATTACATAAAACAAAGGGCCAACACAACGCTTACATAAAACACTAAGATGGCGTCGGGTCGGTTTTATCAAAGTTGGTTTAACTTATGAGATCATGAACCAATCAAAATATTTTTAAGTACCAAGTAATTTGGGCAAATATATAATATGTTTCTAAAGGGGCTATGCAAGTATTACGTAGCAAAATTTTAGCAAAGCATAATACCACCTCCCTCCAGTATTAATATAAACATTAGGATAATTTTTTAGAGGAAAATATAGAAAAGTAAATAAATAAACATGCTCTTCATTGTTGCGTACGTAATACATAAACGACCCCGAAACACCTGTTGTCACAGACTAAATAATAAAAAACTTTCCATTTTGTTCATAATAAAATAAAATTGCTTTTCTATGAACTCATCAAAAGAACACTATTTCATTGACTAGGCGGAGTTGCGGTGTTATATTTTTTTTTTAATCTTAAGTTATTTATACCATAAAAGTACAATGTCCGTTAATCGTAATCAGTAGAAAAAATATCACTTGACGATCACCGAAAACAATGTCACTGGTTTTTTTTTTTTTTGTAAAGTTTCAATGAATGTTTATTATTATTATTTTTTTTTTGTGAGTATTTCATTTATAAATATATTTTTTTATATTATAATATATGAACACATGACTGTCTCGATGAACACTGCACTTGCGTTTTTGCAGCGTTGGTTTTCGCCTTTATAATGATGTTATTGTTTGGCACAGACAGACTGACGACACCGCACTACACATGTTAATATAACATTCACTCCTGTGTATTGGAGAGTGTGCTGGCGGAGGCGCCCTCCCGGGATCCCTCCCCTCGCGGTGACTCGGTCGGTGTTGACACGCATGATCTGTAAAAAAAATTATATAACACTTAACAAATAGAAAGTCTAACTCCAGTTCAAATTGGCCTTAACCTTACGTTGTTTACAAGTGATTACGTAATATCAGGTCGCTTACACACACAAATATATTTTTTTAGCTTCAGTATTAAGCGAGTTTTTGTACGGAAACGTTATTACATTCGACATGTAAATCCCTCATACGAATTCATTCCGAAGTCCTTTCCCCTCTTTCAAGACTCATTCGTTTAATAGACGATCCCTAGTCTACCGCCTCTCCTTAATTCTCGGTAAAGTTTTGATATTAGATAGATTTTTTTGAAGGATGCTTTTTATAACTGTAAATGGGTCGAGTGAGTTGATCTTCAAACATTACCTGTTGTGGTGCATCGCGGGATCACAGGGCCGCAGCGAAGGCACCAGCTCGTCCGGCGAGGAGGCGCGGCTGCTGCGCTCGCTGCCGCCTTCCTCGTACGAGTTGTCACTCGTCAACTGCTGATAGCATAACCATCTTTAACAACAGACCCACAAAGCACTTCAACTGTACCAGGACCAGAGACAAGAACCAAAAATTTTATTTTTTTATTTTATAATTTTGGTTTACAATAATTGTCACATCGGATAGTTCTATATATATATACACTTTACTTACATAGGATGTACAATTTTAATAGTAAACACAGCTTTCTTATTCTATTGGCGCGAACTTATTTTTATATATTTGACTTTTAATCAATATTATTGACAAAGGCATAACCCAAAAAAGTAATAATTTAAGTTTACAATTTAAAGTTAAGTTGTTTTTACAGTTAAGTTAAAGTTCGAGTGACCTGGTTAAATGTTTAAATTTGAATAATGTGATATTAAATAAATCCAAGTTTTTGTATCTGTTATGTATTCTACTCATTCTAGAGACAGGCGAATTTATACCTAAAACTGTTTTTCTAAACGGACAGTTGAGAAGGTTAATTGAGTAGCGAGGGTATCGAGGAGGAATCTTAAACCCAATCTTGTTCAGCAGTTCAGGACTGTATATACTAAAATAGTAATATCCTTAAAGACAATACTCAATATATTCATCAGAATGAAACTGACTGAGGCCAAAAATAGACATATCGATTTCAAATAACCATTCAAACGGGAAGAAGTGGCTTTACGCTTTGTTTGCTTTTGACTACCTGTGTGCCCGCGGTTGCGCCCGCGTTTTATATATCGCTCACTGCATTTTAATTTTTTTATTCGGCACCCTAATTATTTTCCAAAAAAAAATTTGACACTAACATTAAACAAAGATATATCTCACAGATTCAAATACCTGTCAGTAAAAATGTGCATTGAATCAGATTTTATTCACAACTAGCCATGTACCCGCGGCCGCGCTCACTATTCATATATTCTTTACTCCGTTTTTTTTTTATATGAAACTCTAAATATTTTCCTAAAAATTTTATAGAACTAAGATAAAGTAAAAATATTTCTGATAAATTCAAGCAGTTGCCAGTAAAACTGTGCATTGAATCGTATTTTTTTATTCATTTTTTTATGAGTTTTAACTTTTTTACGCGGAACTTTAATTTTTTTTCGAAAATGATAAGTACCCCAAGTTACCCGGAGTAACTTCAGATATCTACCAAAAAAAGTCCCGTCAAAATTAGTTCAGCCGTTCCTGAGATTACCCGGAACGAAAAGACAGACGGACAGATAAAAAAAAAATTGCATTAATTGGTATAGGTACCGAGTAAACATTCATATTCATAAAAATATATATTGAAATTACAAACAGACACTTCAATTTTATTGAATAGTATAGACTATAGAGTACAGTAATACCCCGCTTTACGCGAGGGATGCGTTCCGAAAAAAATCGCGTTAACTGAAATTCGCGTATATCGAGGATCAAAATACAAATCGTTTTAATCAATCACTTTAATTCTAAGAACACTTTATGCAATACATACTCTTGTTTTTTACGGAAAAATACATCTGTTGTCTTTACATTATGTTTATACGCACTCTTTCGCGTAATGCGAGGCATTTGAGCGCGAAATTTGAAATTCGCGTTATAGTGAAACCGCGCGTAACGGGGGGGTCGCGCTAAGCGGGGTATTACTGTATAGACTTTATGAGTTTAACTGGCAAGGGTTTGAATTCGTAAGAAACGTCTTTCGTTTAATAACTTAGGGCTAAAAAATAGTAATCAAGAAAACATTATTTAGTAATGATTTTAATTAAAAAAAAACCATATATTACACAGTGAAGTATTGTGCGATATAGGAAATATGATATGCGAATAGAGTCGCGGGCACAGCTAGTTGAAAAACATATATTATTTGAATGTATTAACAAATAACATACGAGTGTGAGCGGATGTCGGTTCCTGGCGGGCGTGAGGGCGCGACTCCTCGCCTCCTCTATCTCCAGCTGCAGTATGCTCTCCTGGCTGCCAGTGAACTATACACAAAGTAACAATGTAATCTAACACTCACACTATAAAAAGCATCAACAATTTAATTATTCGTCAAATGGCAATAAATTCATTGCTAAAAATGGGCCACTAATAACATAGAAAGTTGGAACCTTATTTCTGATTTTTAATAGACTTTAAGGTACAATTTCTATCTACGATTTTTTCGAACCGGTGTAGAAAGTGGATAATGGCGTCGTGATATGTATGTATATGAGTGGTGATGTATATGACGTCAGTTGGAATAGGGTTAAAATATAATAATTGAAGGGAACGCCTTTCTTCACCAATGAAACCCCAACTTCACTATATAATGTGGACTGTATTATTATTAATCTTCGAATTACACGTATTTTCAAACTATATCTTGCCGGTACAACTTTGCCGGCGGTCGGCACGAATTCTTATACATTTTTAATACTTACAACTAGCACATATTTACTCTTAGTCTAAAAACTTATTATCTATTACTCTTACACATATGAAGTACATATCTTACATCTCTCTCTCTCTCTCGTGTTTCCGGCTAGTGTGTGAGTGTGTGTGTGTTGTAAGCCATGTGAATCGCGATGTTATTCTCGTAATTGAATGTGAATGTTAAAGATTTAAGGAAGGAGGTTTATTTGTCCTCAACAATAATAATAATACTTACCACAAAACCGTAGTATTTAAGAATGTCCATCTTACACATGGGACATGTTCGGTGCTCTAGTAGCCAAGGATCTATGCAGCTCTTGTGAAATTCGTGTCTGTAATGTTAAAACATATACTATATATGTAAATAATACGACAATGGTATTATTATTAAATATAGGTAGTATTTTTTATTGCATATTTTTTTTCATAAACATAAAACATAAGCTCACGCCTGTTATCCCCTATGGGTTAGGCAGAGGTGAAATAGCGAACTACACCACCCGCATTCCGCCGAGCTTAGTTCCGTCCCGGACGTGACAGGTGGCGAGCCTGTCGCCATATTGGGCACAAATTCCAAACTCCGGGATGATACTGAGTAGAAAAACCCAATATCACTTTACCCGACCCGGGGATCAAACCCGAGACATCAGAACGACAGTCGTACTGTAATACTAATAAGGTATAATTGAAAACGTGTAAACGTTTAATTTTGTTTGAAATCACCAATACATTTTTGGTTGGAGATATAATTAAGCGTGTAGCTTTTAACCAGAATAAGTTTGAGATCGGAATATATTAAAAACCTGATTTTATACTTAACTTTTTTTAAAATTTTAATATAGTTATATTTTAAACATTCAATAGTTTAAACAAAAAAATGCCGTGGTTATAATTTTATTGTTAATTTAAAATTGCCCTGAAACCTGATCATATAATATATGTACGAGTTACAAAGAATACAAACATATAAATTTTCTAAATGGGTCTCGAGTTATAAACTAACTTCAATAGCAAGATAGATTAGTTCACTCACCTACAAGGAAGAGATCTGAGTGTTTCTGATACTTTGTAAGGCTCTATACAAATAGCGCAACACTCTCCATCTCCTTGCACCTCCTGGAAATATGTAATATAATCATTTTTTTATGAATAAGACTTTTCCATATCCAATTGGTTAGTTTTGGTCTACAACTATTTTACCCGGCCAGAAGTTCTTTTAATAGTTAAACGAACGCTAGTATTAGCCCAAGTCGTCAACATTCAAGTGGTCATTATCAAAAATTACAAAAAAATATGCTAATTTTTTTTTCAAAATTTCACAACTTATTAATAAATAAAGAAAATCGGCCGATAGAATACACCTTGAATTGTATTATTTTTGTCCTATTTATACATAGATTTAGAAAATATATTCTACTCACTCTATCATCAGTCTTTAAGCTCCTAACTGGAATCTTGGATAAAGCTTTCTTCGCTGCACAGCATAATCTTTTCTATAAACAAAAAAAATGAAATGCTATTAATAATTAATCATCTAACAATTGAAAAGGCAAGAAGCGAAATGCCTAATCATTGCCTAGTAACTGTCACGCAAAAATATATATTTGTATAATTTGAAATTAATTCAAAAGAACAACAAGCATGTAATTAATATTGATAATTCATCTTCGACAACCGGAGGTTATATTAATTCTATTGTTAAATGCGATTGTAATTAATTAATTATAAATGTCTTTATTATTTACTCCTAGTTGACTAAGGTGAAGAATTTCAATATCGAATAACCAATTTAGTTTTTATATTATAAATTTAATAGAGTTCATATTCGAGATATTCGGTATATTAAAGTCATAACGTGGAAAAATATAAAGTATCAAAATTTGAAACCTTAAATACATCTTTGACTCATTATACAGAACAAGTTTGAGACCAGAACACCTATTAACCCCTTGAGCACTAAGCTTTCCATTGTTTTCCTATTGTCTCATTTTTATGGGTACTCGACACATTAATGTTTTTTATACATTCAATAGTTTAAACAAAAAAATGTACCGTTGTTTTATTTAATTTTTTTTAATTACGTTTACCTTCATGTCTTGTTGAATATTTTAAATTAGTAATAATATATTTTGCTTCGAGGAAACGATAGAAGATGGATTATTAACATCACAGAGTGGTAACCTAACAAATGGAAACAATTACGTCGAAAGTAGCCCATGAAAACGATTGACATGAGACAAAAAAAATAAGAAACTAACTAAAATAATACAAGACCACAATCTTTGCCAATGTCGTAACAATTTAGTTAATAAGGAATATCGCTGAAAACTGTATGCTACCTTATTAAGTTTTGTTAGCGCATGAAAAAGTAGTTTCTTTAATAATAAAAGTTTGTAAATTAGGTATACTTACAGACAGTCTGTCTTTAGCGTGTATATATCGAAAACGCTGGATGTAGTAAAAGACGAGCCAAGCCAGAGATATCACCATCAACACTATGAATGATATAGAGACGAACAGCACTGACGTTCTGTAATAGCATATATATAGCGATTCATCATACAAGTATGTATAACTTTCTTATAAAAATCTATACTAATAATAAAATTGGAGTGTCTCTTCGTAATGTCAATTTATTTTTTACTAATTAGATATGAATGTATACACGAAGCCAATATCAAAAATACAATTACAATATTACAATACAAATTTTCGTCTATCTGTCTGTTAGTTCCGGCTAATCTCCGTCACGGCTGTGTACAGATTTTGACGGGACTTTTTTTGATAGATAGCTGAAGTTACTCCGGTTAACTTAAGGTACTTTTAATTTTTCGAAAATAATTAGGGTTTTGCGTTATTAAACGAACATTAAAAGTCCCAAAAAAAATAAATGAAATCCGATTCAATGCACAAATATATTACGGGCAAGTGCTCGAATTTATGAGAAATATTTAAATTTTATCTTCGAACTTAAAAAAAAGTACAAAAATGAATTAGGGTTCCATATAAAAAAATTAAACGCAGTGATGAATACACATGAAACGCGGGCGCAACCCTGGTCACACAGCTAGTTTTAAATATATTTATGGGTTGTATTAGTTAATCGCTTCGAAATAAAAGAAATGATCTTACACAAAAAAATCATATTAGGTAAATCTTGTTATTTTTTATGATGTACTGTAGCCGTATGACCGCGACTTCGCTTGTGCATGCCTAAAGGATATACAGGCAGATAAACGTACCTTTTTATATAATGTAAAGATAAGGATATAGAAAAGAACATGATAATGATAATTTTGTGATTAAATATTATTGATTAGTTTCAAAATAAGTGGATTTTAAAACGAGTTCGGTTTTTTAAACTCAACTCAAGCACAGCGGTGAATAAACATAACGAGTTTTTTTTTTTAGGTTTCGTATATACATACAGGTTGATAAACGAAGTTATAGACATTAAAGCCTTATTTTTATTTATTTTTTCAAAAGTGTTTTGTGGCGGCTCTCATTTACATTGATCTAGTCGGGCTCGATTGCCATATCTTTCCACTAATAGTTAGATCAGATTAACATTTACTTGTTGATGCTATTGCTGACGTGCGCGAAGGTCCTCCCCTTGATGATGCTGATCATAACTCTAGTGCCGTTGTCGATCAGGTGCGTGATCTCTTCGCCCTTCCATTTGTACGTGAACACTGCGCTTATATTGCCTGTAATGAATATTAAGTAACTTGATACCAGGCACATTGTCAACAATACGTAACGCGAAGGGTTTAAAAAGAATCGATCTAGTATTATAATTGATCAGGAATCTAGTTGAGGGGTAAAAAAAAAAATACAAAAGCACCGCTGTCCATTTTTATATTTTTATATATTAATGTAATTAATAATGCAACCAGCTAGGTCTGTTTAATGTGGACGTGGCCTGGTGGGTTCGCTGCAGGGGGCGACGCGGTGCTTGCGAAAGCCACCCCGTGTCGCCCCCATCCCAAATGCAGCGGACGGCCCCGGGGAGTTTAGTGGGTATTTCCGGGCGCTTCACGCCCGGGTGAGTCCCCACACTGGCACGGAGTTCGTCCCTCCGCGCCCCCTTACCTATTGTATTGGGGGACTTCGGTCTCACTAATACAATAGGTAAGAGTAGTGCATAAATGCATTTCCCCCCGTCAAAAAAAAAAAGGGTGACTGTGCACATCGGTAAGGTTAGAGCTAGGCGAATGTATTTGGACCAAATCTTGCACATCTTAAAAAAAAAAAAGGTCTGTATAATGTGTCCAGTACCCATAAAAATTAGACAATAGCGTAAACGCCAGGTTAGTGTCCAAGGGGTTAATTAGAAAACAGTGAAAAAACGCTACTGTCCTGAAATGTTTACAGTAACCAAGTCGTATTTTTATTGTTTTAATTCGATTTCAGAAAGATACTGTGTAAAGATAACTAATCAAAACAAACCTTATAAGATGATTCATTAGGAAACACAAGAGCAACTAAATATCATTCGATTTGGTGCACCATGAACAGTGCTTAAATTAAAATAACCTTAAATTAAAATAACCAAAATTTAAAAAAAAAAGACATTTTTCTCCTATCAAACCTATTTTAATTTTTTTTTGTTTAATATCTTTAGTGTAATAAGTATAAAATCTTAGGAAATAATTTTCTTTTTTTGTTCTTTATAAATTTTCAGTAATTATTATAATCGAATCCTTATCACAACGCTAATGCTAAACTAAGACAAATGGTTCAATTTTATCGTATTCTTACGAGTGTTTAAGAACCCGGTCAACTTCGGAGTACTGTAAAACCTAGGTAAATTAATGAAGATAAAAAAATTGTAGTGTAAATTATTCGTTAAGAAACCCTCTATAAGATTGCTCAAATGTCATTTTATTGTAAAATGACCAGAAAAAAAAGTTTAACGCCCAAAAGAAAATTTGTTCATTATTTTATTATAGTTTATTTTTGTTATTTATTATTTACAGTTATTTTTGTTTATAACTTTTCCATTTTACCATAAAAAATAAAAGGCATAAAATTGTAGACAATTTAATTTACTACAAATAATGTCTTTTAACATTTTCTGTACGGTTTCTAGTTTACGAGATACAGCGTGAAAGCCCTTTGCACCCCTTTTTCCAAGATGGCGGCCGGGGGACAAGGGTGGCAACCCCACAAACTTGAACTTGGTTTATAAGCTATAAACCTTAACCCCCCCCCCCCCCCCCCCCCCACACACACACATCAAAAAAATTAAATTGCGTCCTCTAAAAAACGCACGCTAAGGCCTAAAATGTAACATTTCGATTGACTAATACAGTATCACAAGCAGTAACGCATTTCAACAGAAATAGGTTTATTATGTCACTACCAAGTGCTATATAAACTATATATATATATATAGAGGAAATTTTTAACAAATTACTTGACTTCAATAAGGATATACATACCTGTTTATCTTAATTATTTAGGTAAGAGAACTTTAATTTATTCTAATTGCGGTTTACCTCAATGTTATTATTCAAGGTTTTACATATTGTGTTAAAATAATTTGCGTGCGTCAGAGATATCCTACTATGCAATCAAAGGAATTGATAGTATAGAATTTCCAAAATTCGAAAGTTTGGGCATGACAAATGATAATTTTTTTTAAGATAATGTCGTCATTGTACTCGTAGATGTCACACTTCGTAAGCGTACTTCGACTCCTACTTCCCTGAATTTTGTATGGTTGTTTCAATTTTGAAGGAGTCAGTACGTTGTTCTACTTTTTCAGGACAGAAAAAAAACACTGTTTAGATCATTAAGTATAAGGATTTTTTTTATTATATTATATTATATTATATTTTTACATCGATATTCAGTTACGAAATTTTTTCTTTCTGCTTTTTAAATGGTGAATTTGTGACTGAAGAAGGATTATGTAATCGCATTTCATCACAAACTCTTCTGAACGTGACACACGAGCGCAGAGTCATCACAAACCTTATCAATGAGGATAGAAAGCGAATGTTTCATTGTATGTACAGAGATAATGCGATAGCGCACGTATGTGTAGCAAATGAGTTTCGTAATTGTTTCTTTCACTTGTGTAATTTTGAGTAAATTGTTTTTGTTCTTATGACTTGATCTAATATAAGATATATACAACTTTTTGTAGAGCATTATCGTACTATTTAAAAACGTATATTGTTGCTGTCGTTTCCGTAAATAGATTTAGTGCAATTAGGTGCATTTGCTACGAAACGGAAAAAATATTCACCCATATTAAGCATCCAAAAGTTACAAACATAAATAAAACTACATGACGTATTATTTGTAAATATAAAACGGTAACGTATTTTTTTTCTTGAGTTCACTTATTAAACTATTAATATGTTTTTTTATATATTTTTTTACAATATATATATATTATTCCATCAGATTTAGGTAAATTATATGACCAAAACGATTTTATTCTGAGTTATCGAATATATTAAATGAATATAATTCTGAAATAAATAGGATCTTTATATGCTAAAAGAATCGCCATTCAAATAAACAACATTCATTGTAGTTTCAGGGAAGCAGTATTCAAGATTTCATAGACCAGAATTTGCGCATCTTGCCATAGACAACGAATTTGGTTGTTATAACAATCTAATAATTATTATTATTTATTTGTAATTTTACATTAATACTTTTAGCACTTTTGCCTTCAAAAAATTAGGTAACTGAATCTCTCAAATGAGATATGCGCTTAACAGATTTATGATGATTTTTTGGAAGTAGGACGCTATTAAAATCATTCGTTTGATTGAAATAACGAAAATATTTGAATTCAGTACATGTTTTCAGAAACTGTACGACCTATTCTAAGTTTAACTCTGTTGTATAATATTTACAAGTTCATACAAGGTCTATGATAAAATAACCTCACAACTACAGAAATAGTAACCACGGTATGGCTTCTCTATAAAGCCACTACGGACTGCAGCAGTCTAGAGCACCTATTTTTATAATATAATAAAACTTGTCCGATTTCCTACAAAGCTACTACAACAAAGTATAAACACTTGGTTATCTTTAGACGTGAAGTGAACAGTGTTAAGTTATAAATAACAATTTCTAATTATTTTTTTATTAATTATTATTTTCTTCTCTAGAAGAAACGTACGCATGACTATAGTCTAGAAAGTGAGTATAGATATTTTTACATTTCTTTCTCGGTCGCTGATATCTCTATCTCCGATAATAATTCGTCTTACAGATTTGAAACTTTGAAACTAAACATTGCCAAAGAAGTTTCACTTCTGACACATGTACTCCGTCCGTCCGTCTTCATACTGCATTGACTCCGCGCTTTGACCATAATCTCACCTGGTATTAAGTGACGATATGATCCAGGCTGCCGTAAACAAACTAAGTCTAGAGCTACTGACTGTAACCTGATACTCCCAAAACTCACAGAAATCAAAGATTGCTTAATAACGATGTTTTCCTTTAACGAAAGCTCGGGCTTAATATATAATAAAATGGATTCGTACCTACGTCCATTGACGTGGAATCCGATCGTCGTTTCCCACTTTACACTAGTAATACCGATGTCACGTGTAAGTTGAAACGCCAATATATTGCAGACGTCATAAGCGTAAAGCGATTAAAGGATTTTACTAGCAAGTTTTAAGGTAGTTCGTTGTCGACAAACTAAGATTATCGAGTTATGGTTTAACCACACAACGGGCGGGTCTGGACCTGAGCGAGTTTTTACTATAGAAGAAGTCGCGCACGACTCGCGCTCGGCTCGCGTCAACGCGATGTCTTCTATAGAAACATCGTATTATTCGTTATATTCGTCAATATAGCCACTTGTTTTTATTTCACCAATTACTTTTCGGTTTTGTATCATGAATTTTAGTGACTGTAATTATTCTTGTAAAATATATTTAATTATTTACTGACAATAATTGAATAATTAAGGCATTTACGTTAGTAATATAAGAAAACATTCTTATATTTGAGTGAATTTCAATTAAAAACGAGCAGTTGCGTGTTATTTTTAAAATTTTAAAATTTATGACGACCACTAAATGTAAGTTCCTTTGGGACATATTTTATATTATTTTTGTAATTATTAGGATTGAAATGGTGCTTCTTTGTTTAGAGCTTTCCAGAAAGTTTTCGTGACATCTCACAATTAACGTTTCATCTTATTTCTAAAACACTAAGTAAACTAAACACATGTGTAAATGACACCGATATTATATAACATGGTGTCAGATAAAGCAAGTTTATTACTATAAAATAAAAATTACTATAGATTAAAATCCCTCCAAAAGCTCTTGTGCATTATTAAACAATTGGCACGGTTATTTCAGTATATACCAGAAAGTTTCAGTTTGAAATATACCAGGTTTTACACAAGAATACAGAATAGAAACAAATTTATCAAAGGTATAAATATATATGTAATACACACAAAGCTGTGGTGATATAATATTTGGCACAAATTCTACAAATAAGAAAATAACAAAGTCTAAACTATTATTATACATTTTCGCCGTCACCTTCATAATGGGTACCAAACTATATAGGAATTCACATTACTGACTAACTTTGCCGCCCGCTTCGCTCGTACGTAACAATTTAAATTCCTCGAAATTATTGATTACATTATTATATTTTGTATTGTTTCTCAAATGATGCTACCGGAACACACGTATTGGTACTTAGTGATAGGTTTTCTAATTTGAGGGTGGTAGCTACCCAGGCGGGCATTATTAGAAAATGCCCTACCACCAAGCTATGGTTTCTACACGATGCTTTCCTCTACGAAAGTTCAGGCTGCTTTTAGAGTTGAATAGGTAGGTTCGAACACGTGTCAATTGATGCGAAATCCAGCCACACTACCAACTGCGCCATCATCAGCACCATATTTAAAGGGTTAGGTATAATACTAGCACAGCGAAATAACTGCACTTCATCTCATGTTAAATAAAGTGCAGTTCAAGAATTATGACGAGACCTGATAGATAGAAATTATCGAATGTCTCCTTCATCATGCAGGCCTACATCTCTACCTGGGGGTGCGGTGTCAGACAACCTCCTCGTGGTGTACCCTGGGCAACGGCAGTCCTTCTGACTGCCGGCTAATAGTCTGACTGGGCGGCTGGGCGAAAGCACACTTTTGGGGGGGGGGGGAGAGGTAATTACTGCGGTCGCAGTGATCACTCCTCTTCCCTCCGGAAGGTAATGCCTCTTTCAGAGGCGGGCGAAGAGGTGGGGTAGAGAAATTCTCCCCCACCCCCGCTGGGCCATTGCACAGACGGGCCTGGTGGGTTTGCCGCAGGGGGCGACGCGGCGACATGCCTTGCAACCCCGTATCGCCCCCTATTTCAAATGCGGCGGACGGCCCCGGGGGGTTTTAGTGGGTATTCCCGGGCGCTTCTCGCCCGGGTTTGAGTCCCACACTGGCACGGAACTCGTCACTCCGTGCCCCCTTACCTATTGTATTGAAGGGACTCAGGTAATACTAATACCACAATAGGTAAGGTGAGTGCGTAAATGCATTTCCCCCCGTCAAAAAAAAAAAAAAAGGCCTACACTCTACCACGACTAAAGCCTCTAGTTCAGTGGTCGTCAAACTACAACCCACGGGCCGCATGCATCCCTTGGACGGTATTTGTGCGACCCACGAAACAATTTTGGTAGGCAATGGCTCAAAACCGAGTATACGTATATTTTACATATATATAGTTAGTGAATTAAGTTGTCAAAAATGATTTCATAGGTTGTTGCCAAACAAAATATATGAGGAACTGACTTCCGGATCCGCCCGCTGTGAGTCGATACCATTAATCTATTCTGCGGTTTTAGTTAAATGCCTAATTGGTAATAAGTCGGCAGCAACGTATTCTTCATAAAATACATTTAACGATAACTTCAATGTAATAATCCTGATTTATAAACTTCCATATAAAAGAAACGTTTAACAGGACTAAATTACATGTTATTATTATATTCAATTTAAATGATAATAAACCGGCTGATATGACAAAACATAATGATATCCAAGTAATAACATATAGTTTGAAAAATATTACAATAATATTTTTATACGATACCGCACCACGAAAGAGGCGTTCATAAAATTTGAGATATAAATAATGCATGAAAAACCTTATCGCCATTGTGTGTGTTGTTAGCTAATACCTAATCTTGGTGTTTTGTTTTTACTTTCGATGGTAATTTTAAAATTGATATTTTGACATTATCAAGATATTATTTACAATTTTTATTTTTTTGATATTTAACATTCCTTTAATAATCGTGTTTATTTCTGTTTTGTATAATTATCAATGTTCTGATGATAAAAATACATATTATAATCGAGTGAATAATGTCAAACTGTTTCGATTAAATGATTTCGTTGGCCTCAACGGGAATTATTGACCTTTGCAACCAGCTCTGATAAAATAGAGTAAAAGAGTAAATAAATACAATCTACAAGACAAATAAAATACATGCATAATATTGAATATGAAGTATCTTAGTAAAGGAAACGCAATTTTATTTTTATTTTCTTTGATAGTTGATGAATTACGTAACGAGGTATTTATTTGTGACGAAACAGACATTTGAATGAAATAAAACTCATTGCGTATAATCCGCAGTTCGTACCAAAACACTTACGAAGGATTACAAAGAAATGACGTAACACTGTAGAACGTTCCCAATCCGCCATATTTGAAACGGTATAATTTAACCAATACACGCTATAAAATGTGTGGTCTGCCGAATTATTTATTCTTTATTAGGCTCAAGCAAATCATATTACGCCGTTTGGTCTCTTGCAGTTTATTCAAGTTATTTATGATAATGATCATAAAAAAAAATGTAGTATTCGATAAAAAAAGTATGAATTTGTAGGATAATAATTTTAAAGGTAGGGGTCTAAAATTTAGGCGACTAAGGAAAAAACATGATAAAAGAGAAACGTTTGGATAAGCTAATTTGGAGGGGGGAGTGGTTAAATATCTTTCTACCTTTAATTTTATGAGGTTTGCCGCCAAGACTACACAGGGAATATAAACAGTTGTGGTAGAAAAAATATTTAATGGTCCCCGATTCCCTCAAACATAATTTCGAGACTTTGGTCTATCCTCTTTTTTGATTTTAAACGTAACATAAGCTCACGCCTGTTATCCCCGAAGGGTTAGGCAGAGGTGAAATAGCGAACTACACCACCCACATTTCGCCGAGCTTAGTTCCGTCCCAGATGTGACAGGGGGCGAGCCTGTCGCCATATCGGGCACAAATTCCAAACTCCCGGATGATATTGAGTAGAAAAACCCAATACCACTTGACCCGACCCGGGGATCGAACCCGAGACCTCAGAACGGAGTCGCATCGTAATACAACTGCGCCACCGAGGCAGATTTTAATAATATAATAATAATATGTTAATATTCATATTATTTCCAAACATATTAGAACGCTTTGTGGTAGAATCTTCTTAGTTTCAATTGTTTTGTTTCTTTTTTTTTGTAAATAATTACACAACAGTTTGATCAAGAAATTACGATTATATAAAAATAGTATGTTGACTTCCCTCCATTTTACTAGTCAATTCTAATAAAATCAATTTCCTACCTGAACGAAATTAATGCGTATGTATATAATCCTATTATGTAGGCAAAATATTTATTTTAAAACTAGTATACTACACTACACTAATATAGTTTACGGGTACCTAACTAATGTAATTTTTACACCGTCATATAAAAGACACCTTGTTATAAATATACATTGTCGTGTGTTGCAAGAACCGTACTGATACATAGTAGAAATTTATCGATATGTCAATGTAAAACGTGAGATATATATGAGAAATATGGTTTTGTTTAACAGTAAAATGTATAAAAAGTATTCAACTAAAAATAGACATCACTATTTGTAAAGATCTTGTACCGGTATTATTGAGGGCAGAGTGGTCGACCTTGCGGCACTCCGAGACAAACAGCCAGCATTCAACATAATATCGATCTTAAGCCCTTACAATTTATTTCCTGTATCTTATTTCATGTAATGTTTAAAAACATGAAATATTAAAATTAAAATATATTTATTTTTATAATTATTGATTCTGTCTGTTAAAATGATGGTAAATTAATATGAAAAATAATGTACAGATCTTTAAACTAGATCATTAAATTTAAACAAAAATGATGACAAAGTCTGTATCGCGAGGACAATTAATTTAGATAAAGGAATATATAAATAATACATCAAATAAAAACCTGGTCAGCAAAGAAACTCTTCCTAAATATCACAGCAATACTTTTTTACCAGAATTTGTTGAACAATACGCCTGTATCTGTCATAGTAATTTTCCGATCTATCCGTCTATGATCTACGTTTGCCTCATCTAAAAATCTGAACGGTATAATGTTACCGGATCTTTACTGTCCATCAATTTATTATGTCCAATAAATTGCCAGTCGAGTGTCGCTTGTTCTTCATGAGTCTTTCTCTTATACTCCGATTACATTACTTTATATAATCATGTAAAAATTGGTGGAAGGATTGTTTTGTTATCCATTGTTACGTTCAATGTAAATAAATTATAAATTGAAAATCACTGAATATTTTTTTCACACAAATAAATAGTGACATCCTCTCACTCTCGACCCCTTTTTCTTAATGACTTTAAAATTCTATTCCTTCTCTTCGTTCGTAATTTCAAATATTTAAATATTCCTTCTTAAACGACCTCCTCAACAAATCCATTAAAAACTCATGTTACATTAGCAGAGCCAACGCGTAATATATACTATAAAATTGACAGTTGACATAAATAGAAAATCATCGGGTTTTCAATAAAGATAATGATGATACATAAATAATAATAATGTAATAACACAGAAACAAATTATATTAAAACATTACATCATTACGTACATCTGATTTCTATATTACTTTTTAGTAATATTCAAATCATACTATGTAATAGGTGGATTTTACCAAGAAATCTACAATTATTGTAAAAATCTTTTAGGGAAGTGAGATAGACAAAAGCAGCATAATATAAATAATTTTCTATTAATCAAAAATGGCCTTTTAATACAAATTAAACTGATCGAATTAATTGCATAAAATGTTATGTAATAATATGAAATCAACCAGAAAAACAAATGTTTGGAAAACATGTCATTACAATTTGCACTCCATAAAATACTAATAATTATTAAACGGTTAATAAAAAAAAAACTGAAATAATCATTAAGTTCATGATGTATTTGAATATGTATACAATGATACTATTTAATGTTAAGATATTCGGGAATAAAGGCAATTTGTTTTGATATGACTAGTAACGGTGCCAAATATAATTCCCTTTATCGATGGCATTGAAAACATTTTAACTATTTCAAAGTACACCAAATCATGGGACGTGACCAATAAATATTAAAACAATATTGACGAAATTGTGCGATGAGTAACCATGCAAAAATTTCTGATAATGCATTAATCATGATCTTTTCAAGGTACGGATTTAGAACATAACGTATGTATTTACTTGAAAAACATTTATAATCTCTAGAAACTTATATTATAAAAGGAATAAGCCAATGAATATAATAATATAAGCCAATGAATAATGCAGTCTCTAATATAATTATGGATCAGCAGCTATAAATTTTAGAATTCCATATCAGAATTACGACGGAGGCATTAATTAAATTAAAAGTCCTCTATTTCGTAAACACCCCTTGGGGCTTAGAGTATAAGTAATAACATGTTAATAGTGGAATATTTCAAGAAAATAACTGACAAAAATTCATATTTCCAAAGAAGTAAAATGATTTTAGTGTTGTGCGGTTTCCATTTTCATTGTGTTTATTTGAGATTTAGTTTATGGTTCGTAAATTTATGTTTTAGATATCTATATAGCTGGAGATAAGAAATTAGAATCTTAAAATGGACATTTAGGATTTTGAACATATTACGTAATCCTAAGAATTTAAATATTGTGATATTTATCTTATATAATTCTATGCAGGTATGTATAAGAATAATAAATTATTATTTTATTGTTAGGAAGAATATCTTGTATATCATAAATCGATTATTACTGATATCTAATTCTACTTTTAAGTCAGGTAATATATTAGATATTTACTTAGATATTTTGCCGCGTTTTGGTTTGTAATGAAGTAGTCCTTGTTTTGTAATTTATTCATTTCCATTGGTTGACTCCGTACTATGTAATTTTGGGCGAATTTTAGAATGACATAATTAATTTGGTAATTGTGCACAAGTTTATTGTTTTGAAAACCATGGCACGAAGTGTGAATTTTGAGATTTTAATCTCTCATTATTCCAGGCCTTTAATATTTGAAATAGTAACGCTAATTATGACAATATTCTATCTACTGAGATTCAACGCAAAGAATTTTCACTTCTAAAAACATTTTTCTTTAAAATATAACTTAATTTTAATGACAGCTGTCAAACGACTGTGACAAGCGGGGAACTAATTTCGACCACAGAGTGGACATTACACTACAAATTACAAAGAGGGTAAGGATTTAGTTATTTTAGGAAGATCGCAGGAAGGGTATTGAACCGTCTACGTCGCGTCGAATAGGCAATCACCCCTATACCGTTGCGGTCACTGCCTCGCCCTCTAACCCTCATCATCTATGAGGCGTGACGGGTTACCCGTGTTCATTATAATCACAATATATCATCAAGTCACCTCCACGATCAAAAGGTTTCACTAAAAATATTATGTACAGTCCGCTAGAATTTTCTCTTAATCAACAAATTTGTTAAGAGTTTTTTGTACGAACTTAGCCTGTCATGTAGCAGTTGTTCTCTTTAATTCATTAAATTTCCTCTATATAATGTAATTTTCGTGGCATGAAAGGTTCTATCAAGACAGATAACCGTTTTACTGAACCTTGATGTATTGACACAAGATTGAAAATATAACGTTACTCACGTGACACTGGCAAAATTGTGTATGTAAATCATAGATTGCCAAAAACTAAAAAAGAAGATAAAGTAATTTTCCTTACAAAGGAGATAATTATAATGTGATAAAACAATTTATAATGTGACGAAATCAATTTATAAGGCGATTGGGCACGTCGGTAAGGGTAGAGCTAGGCGAATGTATTTTGACCAAATCGTGCACATCTTAAATAACGGTGAAAGTACCCATAACCGGGGAGCATATTTGAAAGTGCTCATGAAAGTAGAGGAAACGAAAGAGGTGTGTCAAGATCGTAGCAAATAGAAGGACGTAATCTCTGCCTAACCCCACGGGAGAAAGACGGGATACTACGTTTGTATGTAGATACAGGGGGGATTCGAATAACGCGAGTCATTATTGTTTATCCAGTATGTAGTTCAGCATGGTAACTGCCGATGCTCTTAGATTTTGTATCCTTATAAGGGACAGTGTCTATCTATCTGTCCATTAGATACAACTCTTAAACCACTGCCGATGACAAACAATTAACGTCGTATATAATACATACAGAAAGAATAGTAGTTACTATAATTATATCATAGAAGCCGCAAGCACAACAAATGTTGTATACAACCAGGACAAGCGTACTCATTGCACTAATAACTAACACTGACGCCGGCTGATTTATTTACTTATTGTAAGCATTGAACAATTTTTTCTACCTACGTGAAATAGTAATCTCACTCCGAATTGTAGTAGATATACCGAAAACGTGCGAACACCTGTTGATGGAATGTGCTCGGAATAAACCTCAAAGGAATTTAATAATAGAACATTGACGATGGCACAACGTTTGAAATCAGGTGAAATACTGGTCAAGCAACTAAAGGAAAACAGAATAGAATAAATTGATAATAGGAACATTTAATATAACACAATTTTAACATTAACTTTTAAATATTAAGCACCTAAATTTTACATAAGTTTTACATCCGGCCTATCGAAGCTGTTGATTAGTTAAGCCTAGATGTAGATAAACTCTTTCGAAAACTATTTACGATTCCAAGGTTTATCAACTTTATGAGGGTTGTAAGCTATTGCCAGGGAGCTAGAAGCGGAGGTGCTCGCTGCCGTGTGCCGGCTTATGGCAGCGAGGAGGGCTGGTGGTGGGCTCCGCTTCGACTACTCGGAGGTATATATTGACAGGCAGAGGGCCAAGGAGAGGGCATTTGAGAAGCAGAGGGAGAGCCTGGCGGACGTGCGCTATAGGGAGTACACTCTCTCGGAGTGTGCTGCGTGGATCGAGCAGCGCCATACTGTGATGGTAGAGGTGGAACAAGACCTCTCTCTGCCGAGCGTGGTGAGAGCAATTCTTGGCAGCGACAGGGTGTGGAGTACTGTGGCCTCCTTTTGTAAGCAAGTTGTGCTGCAGAAGGCCACAGTAAGGGAACGGGAAGAGGATCCCTTCGCGGATCCTCTTTGATGCAGGAGGTTGAGGGCTAGGAGGGTACGGTTCACCCGTGCTCTCCCACTTCCCTAAGCCAACCACCAGTCCTGCATGTTCCTTTACTCCCGAGGGCTTGAGGTCTTATCGACAGACAAGACCAAAGGAAGAGAGGGCCTAGACGGGGCTTGAGGGTGAGAGATGGTGGAGAGTAGCTGATTTAGCCCCTTCTTCCCGGAGGGTAGTTAAGGGGAGTAGTCCGTTTTGAGCCTGCCGCCGGGGCGACGCGGAGTATGTTCGACCAATCCCTTGTCGGTGTCGTTCCAGGTAGGCGGCAATAGGTAAAGTGGGTTTTGGTGAGTATTCCCGGTAAACACGCCGAGCGAGTCCCACATACCTCCCAGGCATCTTTAATCCGGAAGTTCACCTTCTGCGCAAAGGCACTTCCCACGATAAAAAAAGGGTTGTAAGCTGTAATTATCTAATAGAATGTAAACAAAAGGTGTTAATATTGAGATGGCAGCTGACAGAGAAGAGTGGATGAAGGAAAGATGTTGTACCAACCCTACTTCATATAGAACAAGGTAAAGAAAATTATGATTGCAAACTGTAAATAGCAAATACCCTACGAACCAGGTTCATTTTTATTATTCTAATATACTTATTCCATATACAGTATTGCTTGTTGTATTCTTTAAAAAGAAATTCAAAAATCAATAAAAAGCTATTTTTTTTTTGTTTATATTTTGAAAGTTATAATGTTTTCCAATTTTTGGTTAAGTCTAATATTTTGGCCGCCAGAGTGGAAAAACCATTTTCGCATATTTTTCAACATGGCAGCCGATGCTTAGGATATGAAATCCCGAAAACTAAAATTGAGACTTCTCTAGACTACCCTTTCAATACAAAATGAAAACGGTAATTTTCAGAGTCAGGGCCTAAAAATTCAATGGATTATATACTCGTATACCTTTATTTGAATGTTTTTATTCTATGTAATTAGTGTAAGCAAAGACTATCGTGCTGTATATATATTTAGTTTAAGATAAGGGCGCTTCAAATAAAGATAATTTTTAAAACAAAAGCTTTCTGAATAGTAAATAACAAACACTCACGTCCATTATCCGTGGACAGTTTCATTTTTTCAAGCATCGTCGTGTCCCTATCGTTGTAAATGAGGACGGCTGTCGCGTTCGCACGCCACGCATTCTGCACCTGGGGAATATATTAAATATTCTAATTAATTTCCTTTACAATTTTGTTATAATAAAAGAATATATTATAGTACAAAGTAAATTTATAACGGTAAAAAATTACCAAAAAAAACATATGCAGTTCACACATACAAAAAAGTAAACCTCTATTTATTTTATACCTTTTCTGTGGGTAGCGAAGATTATGGAGGTTACGAAGCACCACAAAAATAGAATACCGCAAATATAACAAACACTGAAAAATGTATTCTATCTCATTCTCTCGCACTTCAAATCCTATAGATAAATAATTGTTTGTTTCTTTTTAATGTCGCTTTTTCGTTTCATAGTTTCAAATCACAAAGGGGCGAAAGAAGTTTTATTATTTAAAATAACTTAAGCTTCACGGGACGCCCCTTTAATGTGAAACATCAAAGTTCTTCACATGTAAAAAAAATAGTACACGCGCACGCATGCAAGGATTCGAGAGCAGTGTTGATAGAGGTTTTTTTTTTTAACTAGCTAACGTGTTGACCGGAAGGGCCCTTATAGCTTCACCGTGACTTTGGAGGCGAGTGCTGAAGGCAATCAAACGCAAAAAGGTAACTAGCACTTAATAGAGGAGGCATGACGGCATTAGAGAGGCTCTTGACGTTTGCTGTCACGACGTACGACGTATGTACGTACGTAGATGTTTTACATACGTATTTAGTGACTATTTGGTATTTCTAGAAATATGTCGTACTTTTTGGTGTAATGTAAAATATGTGTACAAATGTGCATAATATGTGTTGTAGGTGCAGTCTTATTTAAATATTGGTCTATTGCTTGTCTACTTCAGGAAAAAATGATTGTATGGTTTATCACGTCAAAGTCCAGCACGGAATTTCATTGTTTATCATTTATTAATATTAGAACTTTATCTACCAATCAATCTTTGATATCGGAATGAATTATACGACCAATAATCCTTTTGATAAGTCACTATCTGATAGGAAACTGTATTAGCAAAAATCGTCGTTTTACTTTCCTTGCAAGAAACTTAGTTACATTCTATTTCATAAACCTTCTGATTTACTTTAGTCAAATTCAAATAAATACAAAATCATTTAGGCATTTAAATACATATTAAACATAAGTCTAAACCACACAATTTTTTAATTTGAATTGATGATAAATGTCTGCAACATGCATTAAGAGATTAAGACAGAAATGGAGGTGGACTGGTAACGTGGCCAGATTGATAGATGAAAAATGGACACAAAAGACGGTGAACTGGACAAATGGAACAAATTGAAAGTAATGAAAATATTTTAATGTTTGGTCTATAGCAATTATGTTTAGGAAATAAAGAGTTTTTTAAATATAATTATATTTACATATATATACTCGTATGTGAGACAATTGAAAAACATTCAATCCTATCAACCTTTTAAAAATCGAGAGACGTCCATAACAAACATCTTACACACAATCCGACATCTTAAAAGTAACTGTTAAGAGACATTTTTTTAATTCAAATGTTGTCAGTTACTAAAAGGTTAGACTACAAAGTAAATATTCATCCACCATGTATATTAATGAAATGAAAATTTATAATGAAATACCACATCTATCTATTAAATTTGAATCATAAAAAGTGCAGACAATACACACAATTGTTGCTATTAAAATTGTAAACAAAGCTATCTATCGGTGTGAGTAATGACTTTCGAAATAACAAAAAATATGTAAATAACATTATTTTATAGCTCACAACGCAGATTTTATGACGTTATATAAAATGTTATTGTTTTTTTAAGAGCTTAGGAACTGCTTGATGCATGTTGTATATAAAATATAGTAGGGCGGTATATAATCAACCAAAGCAACTGATATATACTAAGCCCACATTGTGAAGGACGATGTGATCATGCACTTTAGGATTTAAAACTGCGGTAACTGTACAGATAATGATAATTCTAATACCTAACAGGAAGATTCACTGATAACGGGTATATTGTGGGAAGTACCGATTTCATTTTGACAAAGATATATATTAGCTAGATAATCCAATAGATTTAAAAAACTGTTGAACAAATGGCATCAAGTACAAATAAAGTAGATAAATAAAATTGTAAAAAAAGCTCCTAAGTAGGTATGTGCTATTAAAAGCAATCAACCAGAGATAAAACAACAAGGAAAAATAATTAATAAAAGAATGAAATTTTGTATAAATATTTCTCCGTAAATAACAGTACAAGCTGAAGTCAGTACCATTTTGGTGACTTTTTTTTTAAGAGGATCAAGTCCCCCAATGCAAATAGTAAGGGGGTGTGGAGGGACGTCTCCACACCAGTGTGGGACTTTTGGTGACCTACCACTCTCCCAGTTGAATACATTACGTGCTCGTCCCAAAAATCTGAGAAGCAAGCGTTATGAAACCATAGAGTGGTGATAGGAGGACTTTTCTACCTTGTGGGGGGCATACTCGCGATGCGTCTTCCAGTACGCGGCATTCGAGAACACATCGGCATCGGTTCTACGAGCAATGTGGCCAGCCCATAGCCTCTTCAGTTTGGCAATTCTTCGGCTACTGACGGTTATCTTGGTTCTTCTGCGGATTTCCTCATTTCTGATTCGATCACGCAGAGAAACTCCGAGCAATAGCCCTCTCCATTGCCCTTTGGGTAACTTTGAGCTTCCTAATTAGGCCCATTGTAAGCGACCACGTCTCAGTGTCATCAGTCATCACTGCCAACACACACTGGTCGTAGACTATTGTCTTGAGACACTGCGGTATCTCGGACGAGAATATTCTGCGTAACTTTACAAACGCGGTCCAGCCGAGTTGGATTCAACGATTAACCTCTTTTTCGAAGTTGGTTCTACCTATTAACTGGACAGTTTGTCCCAGGTATAACTGTCAACATCTTCGAGCGATCTTTATCTTAACCGATTTGGTGCAACATGGACATTAAACATGACTTTTGTCATGTCCAAAAGCTTACATACAGTATAAAAAAACCTACCTTAATTTCAAAGTTGCAGCTACCACGCCTGATGACAGCTATCCAGGGCTCTTCTGGTAAAACGTCGTATGGTGGAATGACGGAGAGCAATGGCCACGTACATCCCGTGTGATCCCTGTCTCCACCCGCACCCTTGGCTTTTACGTGAACCGCCACACCTCTGGACGAGCCAATGTAACCCTCACCGTATTTTCCAGACTGTAAAAAATATATATGAATAAATTTAAATCTGTTTAAGTATTTGCGTTACATATAATCACAGATTCTTTATGAATCGAATTTTTAAATACGAATATTAGAGACTAATTTTCCCTGATTATAGAGACATAGTTTTTACTGCCGCAAAACGTTTGTGATTAATTCAAACATTTTTTATAAATGTTTAGCTTCACGCCGAATTTCCTTATTTACCTAATACCGGACTGGTATAATACTGTGTTTCATTCACATTTTACCTATATTCTATAGTAATAATATAATCATTGATTTTCCGTGACTGAACGATTATAACTGGGAAATTATCGAACAAATTTGAATGCCAATTCCAGATTAATATTACAGATTTAAGTGTGAAACTATCCGTTTTACCGCGCTGGTCAATTTGAATTAAAATTAAACCTGCATGGTGTTTAATTACGAGTAAAACTTTTTGCACATAAAATCTATAAGTACTTCATAAAATAGATATTTGATTGTTCCATTTTCAATTTATTCTACATTCGGTTCTTAAAGTGAAGCGTACAATAAAAATGCAGAGTAAATTTCGTATTCGAGTTCCGACGTGGGTTAATGCACTGTACGTTTTTAGTATAACCGCTGTTGTTGTAGAAATTTCCAATTGAAGAATGGTCAATAAGGAAGACCAGTAATGGAAATAACGTTGAATGAATTAGATGGTGGAAGTTAAGGCGTTAAAAATAAACAAGCTGACATTTGCATTAGTTAGGTACTTATAAAATCAGTAACTGATTCATAATAGCTAGAAACTGAGGAGGTAAACGCTTTCACATTTAGTTTATATTATAAACTAGGTGTCCCGGCGAAGTTCGTGCCGTCTCAGAATGAATAATAAAATACTATTAACAGATTTCAAGTCTTTTTTCAACGTACGAGGAAACTACTCGAGCTCGAGAGATGAACAAAGAAATACATCTAAATCAGTCGAATAGTTATTCTGCTATTAAGAGTAAAAAAACAAAGCCAAAAATTAAAGATCCGTCCAGCTGTTATAAATTATGTAACTAACCAGACTTTATTTTTATGTATAGGGCACATAAACATATTTAGATGAACGTTTAAAAAAGACAAAAAAGATACATAAAAACAATATTTTTAATACATGTTTCCACTAGGCAACTTAATAATTGAATAGAATGATTATAATCAAATTTAATGTGTTATTTTTATTATAGTATAAATGTCCAACACGTAAACAGAATCTTCATATAAATAAATAACCCATTTTATTGCTTTTTTTGCCCAAGAGTGTATAACAACAACATTGTAGAATTAAACAGACCTAGAAATACGATGTTTGATTTTTTTTTCTAAATAAAAATATTTTTTGTTTACATTCATTGTGAAATGTTTATCTGTTTATTAGTCGGTCACGGCGCGGTGCGGCGACGGGCGTGCGTAACAACGATTTAGAATAAAATTCGTATTGTATAATTCAAATCATGTAAAACATTTTCCTCCATATAAAACACTTCCTAGATAACGAAACAATTCTTGATAATGTAATATAAATTGTATTTATAATCATCATCTGTAGCCTGGATTATAACCTCACATATATGTCTATCACATATAAATCTCTAATAGAAATGATGAATTCTCACGGAAAATTCTAAAATATCTGTTCCTAAAGAAAGCAAGTGATTTGATCTATTAGGCTTTAAAATGAGGTAACGGCCAAGTCGAGGTTTATACCACCTTGGTAACCCTTATACCAGTTACCTTTTTGCGGCTGAGTGCCTTCAGCCGGTCAACAGCATTAGCTAGTTAGAAAAAAAAAAAGATCAATTAGGCTCTATTATTAGGTTAGATTTGACTTATGATAAAGTGTAACGGCGAGAATACCGGTTAGATATTTACTTGTCTACATAGTTGTTATTTAACATCTTCTGTGAATTGATCATCTGTATTAGGCATTTGATCAAATCTCTCTTTTTGGCATCTCCCTGAGACGTGAATTCGAACTTAACTGTTTAAGTTGTACCATCTCAGTGATATGTGATTTTGTTCCTAAACTAATAAGGTCATCGATCGACTGTCCACGTAACCTTTAATGTAATATTCTGCGTAACTTTACAATATTATTTACAGGAGCTACAATAAGGGTTCACATATACCTCTATTCTAATATCGGACACAAATTATCTATTACTTGGATATATTTAAAGTAGAAACAAATACTGACGTATCTCTACTATAACTCTAAACAAGTAGTGCGTGACGATATATTAATCATTTTAGCGTAGATTAAAAATATATTTGCCTATGTTGCGTGGTAGTAGGGCATTTTGTAATATTGCCACCACCCTCAAGTTATCAAACATCATTATATATGTTCGCGCAGAATCACTTGAGCTCTAGTAGCATCTCTAGGCTTCGTGTGTTTACTGTTGACCCTCCTGAATTACATCGTCATATACGTATGACCTTTTCGAAATTTTACAAGAATATTCAACACAACATACTTATAAGTCGAGAAAATGCAAAGCGTCGGTCGGGTAAGCGATTACTTTTAAATATAAACGAACGAACAATAAGTTTCGTGTGTTTCAGTCACAAACTCGGTCACAACTCGCAGTACGACGACAGATAAGTAAATATCGACGACAACAACAACGATTAAGAGATATAGGTAGATTTACTTGTTGGTGTTTACGACAACTGATAACGTTTCAAATACTCGAATAACGATTCTAGAATCGACGACTGCGAACTGCGCGTTTTCCTCCCAATATTATTATTATTCTTATATTATGTAAAAAAAAAGCAACATATATCTCTATGCCTGTTAGTTGACTTGATACTCGAGAACCACTGAAGCGATTTTAGTATATACTAGCTGTGTGCCCGCGTCTGCGTCCGCTTTTCATATATTTTAAACTGCGTAATATAGTTTTACGGAACCCTAAATATAACCCAACATTTTTTTTTCACAATTTCTTAAGTTTAAATTTTTTAAGCGGAACCTTAAAACTTAGTAACTTCAGCTATCTACCAAAAAATGACTCGTCAAAATCGGTCCAGCCGTTCCGGAGATTACCCGGAACAAACAGACAGACAAACATTTTCAAAATTGTATTTTTGGTACAGGTGTCCTATTCATATCTGTATAGTAAAAAAAATACATTACAAATAGGCAATTCAATTTTATTTATTAGTACAGATGTTATATAGTACGTTAAATGCTTAAAAATGGTAATTAATGATAATTCGTGTCCCTCCTTACATCCTGATTCTTACATTATTAAAGGCAACATCTGAAGTAAACAACAAGATGGTGTTGCTCAAAGACTATTTTATTTATTTGTACCCACTAATGATCACATTAACACAATATTACATTATACAATAATACCCACCATAACATTTATCTTTGTCTGTCTGCATGTTGATATACGCTAGCTGAGCCGCGCGAACACAGCCAGTTTATATAATATACGTACAAACGTAATTAAATATACGTATGTATTATACATACATTCATTACGTGACTCACACTCGTGCCAAAAGTAAAGGAATGGTCGCCGTTCTCGACTTTAATTTACGACGTGTTGGTAAGTAGGCAACAATACGTCATAATTTTACGCGTCTGTATTTCTATAATAAGTTAATCTTTGAATATTATAAATTAATGTGAAAAGGTTATTGGAAGATTAGATATATTTATTAATTCATTATTACATGTGAGATGTATTGGAATTCTTTAGAATTGAGCTTAACGCCGTTGCGGGTCAGGCGCAAGTCGGGCGCGAGTCAAACGCGGGACAGGTTGGTTTTTTTTTTTTATAACCTAGCTAATCCTGTTGACCGGAAGGGCCTTTACAGTTTCACCGTGACTTTGGGGGCGAGTGCCGAAGGCACTCAACCGCAAAAAAGGGTCGGCGAGTCATTTATATAGGCAACTGCACACTGAACGCGTGTGCGGGTCGGGTGCGGCCTTGTGCTGGAGTAGACGCGCCGTACTCCCCAACGCAATCCGAGCCCGAAACCGTTCTGTGTGTATTGCGCCTAAGATTAAACATAATTCCTGGCAAGGATCCAGCCAATGTCTGCTTTTAAAAGAAAATACATTTATTTCACCATCATTTTATTTAATGATGGCGAAAGATAAAGCTACAGAGTTTTTATTGTTCTCATAGACAATAGAGTATAAAATAAATATAGTACCTAAAAAATGAAACATAGCATTTAGACGTACGAATTTGCGTTGAAAAGTAGTAAGACTTGAAGTGATAGTGAAAGTTTCGAAGGTGTTTGTTCGTGTACCTAGTTGTTAATTTGAGAAAGCGGGCGTCTTTAAAAAAAAACATTATAAAAATGATAAACATTTAGATAATATCGAAAAACTAGTCTTTTAATAGACCGATTTACCTCAACTTCAAATAGTAATCATATTGTAAGGACTTTAATGTCCTATTTGCGCCACACAAAAACTATCCGAGATTTATGGTGCATTATAAGAAGATTGAAATTGAATAGTAAAATTACAATTCATTGTATATCCATCGTTTGCCACCGTGACGACAGTTTCTAAGTAGTTTTTGTTTTTCTGTCGGCAAAGGAAAAGTGAAATTAGTCTGCGCCGAGTGTTTGTTGATGTATGTTACTGGCATATCAATTATCCGAATAATCTCTTCTAATTAGCTGATTACGGCATACAATGCATTAGTATTACGTAAGTATTACATAAGCACCAACGGAGGCTTTGTTTAATTCTGATGACATGGGATGGGTGGGGTAGGGATAGCGATGCGGATCATGTTGCTCGATCCCGTGTCGCTCAAGTGGGGCATGGTACTGTGGGTTTTAGGGGTATTCTAATCGCTTTACGCCGGGCGAGACCCACATACTCTCCCTGGCATCTCTAGTCCGGCAGGCATAACACATGGACTAGAGTTGGCAGGGGCGTACGTAATGCATTTCCCACGTAAAAAAGGGTACCTACGGTAACAATGTTTACTTAATAAATTCGTTTTTTTTTCAATGTTATGCCAATGCCTACGTTGACTAGGGGGGGGGAGAGAGAGAGAGTCTGAAATTTTGGTTACGTAATACTTGAACGACCCCATAAACTCTCGTTATCTTATCGGTGATGGTACAATTGTAGAGCTAATGATTTTCATAACTTCATACGGTTGTGATCATGTCTATCGTTGCTTCTGTTGCTTTTTCCAATCTATACTAATAAATAAAATTGGAGTGTCTGTTTGTTATCTCAAAATTGTTTTTTTTTTTTGTTATTAAATAGATATGAATTTATATACGATACATATACCAAACATACAATTTTAAAAATTTATGTTTCTTCCGGGTAATCTCCGGAACGGCAGGACGGATTTTGACGGGACTTTTTGGTAGATAGCTAAAGTTACTCCGGGTAACTCCTGGTACGTTTTCATGTTTAGAAATAATTAGAGTTCCGCGTAAATAAATTTAAACTCTTACAAAATTGAATAAAATCCGATTCAATGAAGAGTTTTACGGGCAAGTAATTATATTTATGAGAAATATTTTTACTATATCATAGTACTAAAAAAAATAGGGTTCCGTATAAAAAAATGCAGTGAAGAATATATAAAACGGGGGCGCAGCCGCGTGCACACAGTTAATTTTATATATAATTAGTCAAATCTAAGTAGAAATATACTTTTAGCTGAGAAAATCATGATAAACAAAGCAGCCTTTTTAAAAAAACATTTAAAAAGTTTTTACGCCTCGCTACGTCATCTCAGTGATTTTGTTACGAAGTTATTTGATTAAAATCTTCCTGATGACGAATTTAAAAAATCTTTTTCCGATGCTTTTGCAACGAAGTTTTTCCCACTGAGTGTTTATATTGATTTAACAGATTGGTGACACTTTGTCTAATGGTAGTATCAACGATAAAACTTGATAACGATATAAGTCCATCATAAGACCTGTCATACTGTATGGATCAGAATGCTGCGCTAGTATGAGATGAGAAACGATTAGGTGTAGCTGAGAAACGAAAGTTGAGATGGATGTGGTGTCACAAGAATGGATAAAGTCAGAAATTAATATATTAGGAGTTTGAACGTTGCGCCAGTGTTAGAAAAATTTAAAGGTAATAGTTTGTCGTGGTATGGCCATGTTATGAAAAGAGCGGAAGCGCATGTGGGTAATATAGTAATGAATAAGAATATGGAATTATGGAAAAGTAGAAGAAAGCCGAATAAAGTGTGGATAGAGTGTGTAAGAAATCATATGAAATACAAAGGAATAAATGAAGAAATTACGGCTGATAGGGACGTGTGGAAGAAGAAAACATACTGCGCCCACTCCAAGTGAGTTGGGAACAAGGCATGAGAATGAGGCTAGTATAATCCTAAGCCGGTTGTAATAAAAATTTTAAGCATAGTTTTTTCGGACGTGCTTTGGGCTTTACACCTGCATTAGATAATTCCGAAAGACTTAAACAAAGTTTTCATTAAAAAAAATGTGGTAAACACTGTATTCAATTCTGCTTGATGCGATATGGAAATTCGTGTATTCAAATTAATGTTACACCTATTATAAAAAATAATTCCGACGGTCGTTGAAATCGTGATTCATTAATATTTAGCGATAAATGAAATATACGACTTTGTTCCATTGTTTGTGTCAAGTTTGACGCGCAAAGGACTACGGGAGAACCTTGGCCCGATGATGTTTATTCAATGAGCATACGACGGTATCCGTGTGGTTGCCATAACAGTCCCCGCGTCACAATTTACAAGTCAAAGGCGAGAGTGATCGACTGAGAGCCTTTAAAAAAATGTAATTTACTACTCAAAATTGATTACATTTGTGTTGACGGTTGTATCCAACACATATATCATTATTTTTTTATATTTCATACCGATGTATAAGTAATTCAATTTTCATTCAGACGAAAAACTTGTAATAGGTGCAATTATTAATATCAATAGTCTAAAATCAAAGATGTCACTTTAAGAAGATGGTGAAATCAAGATAAATTTTTGTTCGTGAACAGATCATAATCGAAGAATGGTACATAATCATCTGTGGACACATTTAAAACTTGACAAAACACAGAGGTAGATATACCAATGAACTGACAAATGATATATTAAATAGTTTTAAACGGGATACCTCTATCCGTTAAACTGTCTTATGCAGTGAATTGGCTTTATTTGAAGTTCATTAATAAAATTGTTAAAAATGACTAAAATATGAAGGCCAGTTCACTAGGCAACTGTTTCCTACAGATGCTTTAAATATAAAGTTAATTTTAGAAACAGGAAGATTTTTTACGGGATACGTTTTGCGCCTACACGAAACTAACATTAATAGATTATTGAAATAAAGCAACAGGAGAAAAAAAAGAGCAAATAAGAAACAAAAATTCAAAACGTAATTTTAATGTATGATGTTTAATACTAGAATGTTCTTTGCCAACACAATAATAATATTTACCATGACAGATTTTTTTTAGCGTAAATATATACTTTTTACCGGCAGATGATTTGGCAACACACGATGTTATTTATTCAATGTTATTCTGATGAGTATATATTAAAAACGGGAAATTTTGTATTAGTATTTATAAGACAAACCTTTTTTTTTTTTTTTTTTTTTGACGGAGGGAAATTCATTTACGCACTACCCTTACCTATTGCATTAGTGAGACCGGAGTCCCCCAATGCAATAGGTAAGGGGGCACGGAGGGACGAACTCCGTGCCAGTGTGGGACTCACCCGGGCGTGAAGCGCCCGGAAATACCCACTAAAACCCCCCGGGGTCGTCCACCGCATTTGGGATGGAGGCGACACGGGGTGGCTTTTGCAAGAATCGCGTCGATTTATAAGACAAACCTAACATTCCTTGCTAAGACAATAGTAAGACAAAGGAGGTGTATAGAAAGAGAGGATTTTATTTAAAAAATGTATTTTATAGAAAAATAAGGCTATTGAATGTTTTGTCTTATTTATACACTAGCGGTGTGTCCGCGGCTATGCCCGCATTTTACATACTCTTCACTGCGTATTAATTTTTTTTATACGGAACCCTAATTATTTTACTACATTTTTATAGTACTAAGATAAAGTAGAAGTATTTATAATAAATTCAATCATTTGTCCGTAAAAACTGACTACTGAATCGGATTTTATTTACATTTTAATGAGTTTTTTTTTACTAAGTTACGCATAGTAACTTCAGCTATCTTACAAAAAAGTTCCGTCGAAATCGGTCCAGCGATTCCAGACATTAGCCGGAACAAATAGACATACAACAATTTTAAAAACTGTATTTTGTTATAGGTATCCGTATATACATTCATATGTATTTAGTAAAAAAAAAATGTTATTTTAATATTACAGACACTTCAATTTTATCTATACTAATAAATAAAATTGAAGTGTCTGTTTGTAATGTTTTTTTTACTAAGAACGTATGAATGTATTTAGGAAACCTATACCAAAATTACATTTTTTTTTAATTTTTGTCTGTATGTCTGTTTGTTCTGGGTAATCTCCAGAACGGCTGGACAGATTTTGACGGGAAATTACTTTACGTGATATCTGTTTGTACACGTTATAAATTAAGCACTGTCGTCCCTAATATATAATCTGTATAAGTAATTATTTCCAATATTTAAATATTTTCATTTTTCTATATGGTTTAGTAGGTCAAAATAATTGTCTATCCCAAATGCAGCGAACGGCCCCAGGGGGTTTTAGTGGGTATTTCCGGGTTCTTCACGCCCGGGTGAGTCCCACACTGGCAAGGAACTCGTCACTCCGTGCCCCCTATTAAAGTTACCTATTGTATTGGGGGACCCCGGTCTCACTAATACAATAGGTAAGGGTAGTGCGTAAATGCATTTCCCCCCGTCAAAAAAAAAAAAAAAAAAAGGTCGAAATAATTGTGCCTTGTGGTACCGGCTAAGAAAAGTACCCATATCTTCCCGTGGGTGTCCTAAAAGGCGACTAAGTGATAAACCAGGGGATGGGCAGCAGCAACCTCGGAGAACCACAAACACCTGACTGTTATCGCCAGCCCGCCTGCCAAGCGTGGCGATTATGGCAAATCCCACCCTTTTTGGAGGATACATATGTCCAGCATTAAATAGTCCACCTCTTTCGGTTGAATCAATTAAGTATTGAAACATTAAAGAAATAGCTGTTTCCAATTTTTTTTGTCATTATATTAATGACACTAAAGCTCTAATAGCCAGTAAATAAAAAAAAAAAGAGTATCGATTGATAAACATAGGAGAAATAATAATAAATAAAATAATATCTCACAATGATGGCTTATCTATACTTAAGTATCCAAGTCAATAAGAGAGAACATTTTTGTTAACAATATTATAATCAACACATTTATAACCAGATGTGTTCATGCATGAATGTTAATTTATACAGACAGAAGTGTCAATTCATCTTCTTTATCAGGAGTTTTATAGCACTGCGTTATCATGTGCAGTTTTTAGTATATTATATTACACCGTATGAGTTCCGGCAACCGTACAATAATAACAGATCAATAGTATGTTCTAGAAAAGAGAGTTTAAGAACACTGGTATGTTTATTAAGCTACGTTACGGTACGGTTTAGATAATTAATTAAACGTAAACAAACAAAATGTGACAAAAACTCATTGATATTAAGTTCACTCATTCGAATCATTTACACTAAAATCATTCATTCAATTCGCAGGTCTGCATTGCGATCGTTGGCGACGCGGTGCTTGCGAAAGCCACCCCGTGTCGCCCCCATTCCAAATGCAACGGACGGCCCCGGGGGGTTTTAGTGGGTATTTCCGGGCGACTCTCGCCCGGGTGAGTCCCACACTGGCGCGGAGCTCGTCACTCCGTGCCCCCTTATCTATTGTATTGGGGGACTCTGATCCCTCAAATACAATAGATAAGGGTAGTGCGTAAATGCATTTCCCCCCGTCAAAAAAAAAAAACAAAAAAGGTCTGCATTGCGAATGAGTGAGTTTCGTATCAATGAGGCACATGTTTTTGACAGCTCTTGTTTTTGAAGTGAAAACTTTTCTTGCAGTGCTGAGCGATTCTTGGTAGAGGACAAACTTACAGATTCGCGTTACCAATGCTATGATTTCAGCTATCAACATGCTTACAGTATATCAAGGGATTTGAGTGCTGGCACTCCGAGATAAATAATAAAATTTATACTTACGCAAGCCTCTCGTATGTTATGATTATGAATAAACTATGTGAAAATTTACATAATGACTGTTCGGAGTGCCAACAGATGTAAGAACCAAACAAATTTTAGGTTAAGTCTATTTCTAATTAAGTTTAGTTTTTTTTTTACATTTAGTTAATGAAATCTAAACCAATGGACTATAATTATTTGTGTGAATAGAATTACCGGCTTTAATATAATATTTTCGAATTCACGCTGGTTAGCGGGAAGGAAATGCCTATTAGTACCAAACTTACCAGTGTAGAAATTCTTAGTATTAACAATAAAGTAATCCTTCATTCATTATTAACTATTTTTTAAATAAACTTCAATGTTCATTTTTTGGGCAAACTAAAAGTAATAGTACCTTGTTAAAATAAAACACGTAGATAGTATAAATATTATAATTTTCATGTTCAACCAACTTCACTAAAAAACTACTAATTAGTAGTTTTCAGTTGAATACAGGAGTCAAATTTAGGAACAATACATTATATCTGTATAACATATATACACCCCCATATACATATATTACAATTAATGGAAAAAAAAATAGAAGTATTATCGTGTTCCTACCTTACATAATTATCCTTGCTTTATATGAAAGGCAATATCTGTCTTGTGTCCGTTGGTATACGCGAGCGCAGTCGCAGGGACACAACCAGTATTTATATGAGAAATTATTTTTTTAATGTAAAAACCGTTTTCTCAAGTTTGGTCCAAATTAAAAAAAAGTTCAGCGGTTTATGCTGTTAATACACGTACAGATCGGACCGTGGACATGGTATGGTGAGCGGCCGAGGTAATCAGTTCCTAAGTATGGTTGGGCTAAAGATTTTTCGGTAAATTCGATTTTTTAATCGATTAACAAAACATCGAGGTGTAAGAGATCAATCTTAATAAGTTTTTTCTCTTCTCGACTGGGTTGTTTTCCAAACCAGTGGTAGTGTTTTTGACGTTCATAAGCGCCTTCTTAGGCCCTAAATTAAATAAACATTTTTTGATTTTGATTTGACTCTTTTTTCGACTTGTATTATTTGACTTTTTATTGTAAATAGTATTTTCCACTGGTCGAAATTAGATTATAATCATCATTTATTGCAAAAATTGTTTCCAATTTTTTATATTAACAGTACTAAAGCTCATCAATAGCAACTAAACATAAAAAGAAGAATGCCTAACTTACTGAAAAATGACACTAATCTGTTTTATTTTTGCAGATGGTCACTATATTATAGAAAACATAAAGGCACTCTAATAATCGATACTTTATTAGTTTGAAAGATAGATTTTTTGGGGCTCGATGTTTTATGAATGGTTTCATCAAACTTAGATTCGAATCGATTTAAAAAACAATGTTTTTCGGAATGGATTCCCATCCCTACTTAGGGGACTAATAACATCGGCCGCCCGCCGTACTATGTCCGCGGTCTGGTCCGTACGTGTGTTAACACAATTACCAAGGACTTTATTCTCAAATTGAGATATTTACTAATATGGAAAATGTCTTACCGTCTGATGCAGTACCGCTTTGATATTTTTGTTTTTTTTTTAGAATTTAATATGATTGTAAATAATGAATGAGTCAACATTATAAATTAACGTTGTTCCTGTATTCATTTGTATTGTTTTCATTAAATAACGTACACTAAAATAGTACACATGAACGTATTCATTTGTAAATAAAAACAATCCGTTTCTTCATTGCTATAAAGCTCAAAATAAAAAAAAAACGAATGAATGATTCCCGTGAATCTGTCGGTCGTGGGTTTCGAATGAGTCAGTGCATGATTAACCCTACGTTTTCAGCCAGTCAGAATTCTTATTGTTAACAATCCATTGTTCTGTAAATGCAGATTATAAACACAGTTTCAAATAGATAGTGATATTCCGTTTTAAGTGATTAGTTGAATTGGATTAAATAAGTCGAACTTATTTAATAATCTTCAATGTAGAATACTAAATCGTAAATTTGTAAAAAAAAAAAACAAAAAAAACTATACAAGCCTGACAAATAAGTTGACCGAGTTGATTCTGTTAAAATTGCTGAAAAATATTTTGGACGGTTATCTCCTACTGTGGGCATTATTCATTTAAAAATCACAATAGATTTTCACTAGAAAGTATTGCAAATATGATAAAAAAAAATTGATTTTATCGTCGTGATTAACAAATTATTAAAGAAAAAAAATCATAAGCGATATTAGTTCACATATAGCAAAACTATATTTTAGTTTATTATATCTCGTTCCATATATCTCCTTTAAAAAGATTTCATAATAATATAAATTACATCCGTTCATCGTATAAAGAATTTGAAAATGCACAAATAACATTATTTGCGTTTTAATTACTCAGTTATTTCATTTCTTGAAAGCAATGAGGTATGATAATGACAATTGTTTATGGTGTTACCGGTGAAATAAAAAAGACCTTAATGGTTATTATTATAGCTGGAAACTAACTCTCCTGCATTACAATTAATAAACGTTTTTTGTCTGTGCCTCGAGGAAGCGGAAGAGTGACTGAACTGATTTGTAGTGGTGTCACGGTGGCCGTACGAAACCGCCATACTGATTATCTATAATCACTTTAGGAAAACTACCGTTTATATAACATTTGGATAAGAATCCCTGATAATAAAAAACCGTAAATCTCTACTGTAAAGCTAGTTTCTATTTCTTCAGACTTCTTCAGGTTACAAAATTAATTAGACAAACGAAATTAAAATAAAAATGATTTAGGCCACGAGGCAATTTTATCTAACAATTTTGATGTTTTTTTTTCTCAAATTTTGATATCGCAAACTTAATTAATATACAGTATTATTCCATCGTAGTTCATTGTTATGTCTTAAAAAACTATTTAGTTCTAAGTAGTATTCTTTATCGTAATTTTTTAACTGAATATAAGCACTAAAACTTTTTAATAAAACTATAATATTTACGTAAATATGTAATATTATTACTAAGGGTTATTTTTTTATGAAATATACTCGTGTTTTTTTTTTATATATTTATTCATTAAATGTATCTACTCTACTATATAACATTAGAGAGACGATTAAGTAAAGTAAAATCTGGAAACCGCTGTTCAAAGACAACTTCATTATTTATTTTATGTACATAGTTTCGTTTAACGTGAAGTAAAACCATTAAAAATGTTAATATTTTTTTAAATATATTAAAAAAAAATGTGTACACATGTTGTATAAAGAACACTCAAAGGAAACGATAAATCAATTTGTCGCATTTCAAACTTCATAATGGACAATTTAATTAAGTCTATACGCGTACTATAATATCGTTAATAAAATAGTCATAAAATTACCTAGTAACTATTAATTTTATTAATATTAAAACTAACTAATGACCGTGACGTCCTTCACGTGGTAATAGTTACACATTATAATTTTTTGAAATATATAATCCCCCATAACTCTTCGGACATAATCCGAGACTTTGTTTACTATGCTCTATATATAATAATACATTACAAATAGACAAAGGAACCCTGTCCAAGGACCAAGGATCTGTATTTACTTCTTTCTAGTTTTATGTCTCTTTCCTATTTTCATATAAATTTTTATTATAGTACCTATATCAATTTTCGAGGCAAACTTAACCTAATATACATTTATTTACGAGTAATTCTAAGTTTACTGACATTACAATAAAGCGTTATAATTAAATATTTATACTGTATAATTCTTATACATATTTGAATATTTCCATCGTTCTGCATGATCTAGCGCAGTCATAATTCGATCGAAATCATTATTAAAATTTTAAATAAAAAAATAATTGATTACAAATCGATTTAAATGTATTGATAACACTAAATCTCTTCAATAGCTACTAAACAATAAAAAAGTGTGTGTGTACTTATGTACGCACGTAAGTTATATTTCTTTGACGTAATAATAGATAAAAGTAATACGTTGACGGTTGCCCGTGCATCGTAAAAAATTTACCGTATATTTATACCGTATATTTTAAATTTATCGTAATATTTTTTCCCTAACGCGCCCAGAACCGTCTTTAACTATAGTGCAGGCTTTGCAGCGCACACGGGCGCGGGGTTTTAGGGGGCGCCGAGCGACGCTCGCGACACCTACAAAGATACGTTGCTCGGGGCGCCAACGCTCTCAAAGACCCTGCACCCGTGCTACGGCCTACACCAAGCGCGGTAATGGTTAAAATTGCTTCCCGACATCATAAATTACATCCGAATTGTCGTTTGAAAGTATAGCCGTAACACATTTTGACCACGTGCCTACTAGAGGGCGCCGGTATATTGGTTGCACACGGGCGCTACAAGGGCTAGAGCCACCACTGGACGCGCCAAAAGAAGTGTTACTTAAAGAAGAAAATCGATTGATAAAGAGACGAGAAAATGTTTTGATATTTGCTATTGCAATATATGATCCTATGAACGTGTATAAGACTTAATTTAATTTATTTGTCTTGACAGAGACAGAGACGTCGAACGTTTGGTTTACACACTAAAAGTCATCTGTAGTTTCGTTCAGGTATAATAATTTTTATAATGACCTTCTTAACTTATATATATCCTAGATACAGAACCTGACTAGATAATATATCTAAGTTTAAAAAAAATGTAAATCATTTCAGTATTTCTCAACTTAGCAAAGTAACGGACAACCATTACAGACGTTACCTTTTATATTATGTAAAGATTCAAGATTATCAAATGCTTTAATATTAATTACAAACGTGTATATAATTAAGTGATGTCTCAAATAAGTTGATAGATCGTTTAAGAGCATAGCCTCTTGCTCAAAGTCTGGGAAAGTACCAACATATTTTTCATATTTTAATAACTAATTGAAGAAATATTTTTATAACAACATTCTTTTTTACTGTTTGCTTTGTTCACGCTTTGTATTACAGAATTTAAGGATCGATACATATAAACAATGCCAGTAGCGGAGACTATCTACTATGACTGCCCATCAAACTTTACTAGCTAAACAAAAAAAGTCTCAAGTTATAAGTAATAATAAAATAGTAGTTTCTACTTTCTTAACTGTGTAAAAATCAATGATATAAGAATTACTTTTTATTGAAATTTCCACTGTAAATTAATCTCAATTAATGATATGTTTTAGTCCATGATCCGGTTCTGATTAAACTGGACAAATTTGTGTAATAATATACTAAATTGGACTAGATGGACCCTTTTACGAAAGCTTCTCGGGAAATAAAATAATTGAATAATGAAATAACGAAATTATAAGAAAGAAATATCCTAAAAATTGTCGTAAACATGTCATTATCATACTGTAAACATAATAATTTAATAAAAGAGTCTTTTCTGCGAGTCAAACAATATGTTTTTAAATTTGATTATAGTCTTATTTTATGAAGGCTAATCCAATAAATGGTTGCATACGTACCGCGATGTATGCACCATGTTCCATAGAACACTATTTATTCCTTAGACGGCTTCTTTTATATATTTCTTATGTAATATACATGTCTATATTACACCTTTTTTTTTTTGACGGGGGGAAATGCATTTACGCACTACCCTTACCTATTGTATTAGTGAGACCGAAGTCCCCCAATACAATATGTAAGGGGGCACGGAGTGACGAGCTCCGTGCCAGTGTGGGACTCACCCGATGCTGTAAGTGACCTGCGCCATCAATGAAAAAGAACCACAGCAAGTAGACCAGTCTATAATAAAATCGCTCTACATCTGAGGGGTTGACTTACACTGTACGTCGCGTATAGGTATCCTAATACGTAGGTAATATCCTACCGTTCTTCAAATATGTTTTGTTTACACGGTATAGGCTCAGTGCTTTAACCACAATCTCACCTGATGATAAGTGACGATGTCGTCCAGGATGGTAAACACACTAAAGCTAGGTACTGGTTCTCAAGTGATGCTGCCGGAACACACTTATTGGTATTTGGCGACAGGTTTTCAAACATGAGGGTGGTAGCTACTCAAGCGGGCATCATTAGGAAATGCCCTGCCACCATGCTATGGTTTTGTCACAATGTTTTTCTTCACCGAAAGCTCAGGCCGATTTTAAAGTCGGATAGGTGGGGATCGAACCCGTGTCGATTGACGCGGAATCCGGCTGCAATACCCGTTGCGCCATTATCGCTTCATTTACTACTTTTATTAAATTTAAATTAACATAACTAATTATGTCACAGTACACTATATATCGTATAAACGACAAAATAATTTGTAAATAAAATCCGATTTCATGTACAGTTTGACTGGCAGGTATTTGAATTTACCACTGAGATGTGGTCGCTTACAATGGGCCTAATTAGAAATCTCAAATGTATCCAAAGGGCAATGAAGAGGGTTATGCTCGGAGTTTCCCTGCGTGACCGAATCAGAAATGAGGTAATCCGCAGAAAAACCAAAGTACCCGACATTGGCCGAAGAATTGCCAAACTGAAGTGGCAATGGACTGGCCACATTGATCGTAGATCAACGGGTTTTCCAATGGCTGGCGCGTACTGAAAGACGTGGCGTGGGTACGCCCTCTACAAGGTGAACCGACGACCTGGTGAAGGTCGCAAGAGTTGCTGGATGCGGGAGAGGCAAGACCGGTTGTCGTGGAGATTTTTAGGGGAGTCATATGTCCAGCAGTGGACGTCATTCGGTTGAATCGACAAAAAAAAACTATATTACGCAGTGAAACGAGGGCGCAACCGCGGACATACAGCTTGTATTAAATATTGTTAATAACGAAACTACTTACGTAAATAATTTACGTATATCGAAAAATAGATATGTATTTCCAGAATATAACCTTCTCCAATTGAATAGTCTACCAGCGTCAAGGTTCTTCTATATTATCAGTTGTATTATTGTTTCCTGAAGGTTCTAACTTCTTTGTGTTCATTTCAAAGCATTATTCTTTTACGAATATATTCGATTTCAGTTACAAGGGCACATTAACTAAAGGATATTTTGAATTGTATTATACATTAAGTAAATTTCTTGGTTCTACTGTACGCATATAACTGTCGAAACTCAACATTATTGAAAATTTAAGAATAACATAATGAAATAAATTTACACTTTTTCAACAATTTTTCTATTTCTGTACATTTACTTATTGCGTATCTGAAAATACACACCTATATTAATCTTTTAAATGTATTTAATATACTGTAGGTACTTAAAAGAAAATGTAATGTCATGCGTGCTATTAATTTGCATAATTATTTTGTGCGTCATTGTTTTATTAATGTTAAAATTTAATCCCACCTTATGTAATTATTCTGTTGTCAAGCTTTAACTATCAAAAATAAATTATGTACCAGATTCAAGTAAAATTATGCACTTACTATATAAAACAAAATAGCTCAGAAGGTACCATTTTTCTTGTAAAGGTGTGTGATTTTTAAATTTCGTAATATTAAAACTGTAAAACAATATCTGGTAATAGCTACTACTAATCGCGTGATAAATAAATGAGAAAAAAATCTGTTTTGTATTTGCCTATGTATATAGCTACCTACCTGCCTATACATGTGCCAACATGTATATAATAAGTTACCTAATTTGGCAACTCGCAGTCGAGAACCTTTATATGGTTCTTTATTTTTTAATCATTTATTCGCTATTTATCGTGTATTCGTGGCCTAAATTTTAGCACGTATATTCTTGTTACATTAGATCTTATAATATAATAATATAGTAAAAATTATTCAGATAATACTGAATGAAGAATAGATAATTTATTCGGTTAGAAGCAGGTGAGAGCGTGGTTAGCCCGGTGGACTTATTCGCGTGTCTCATAGACGGTACGACTGAAAGGTCGGAGGTTCGAACCCAGAGCGGGTAACACGTTTTTTGCGACGCGGTGCTTGCGAAAGCCATGCCGTATCGCCCCCATCCCAAATGCGGCGGACGGCCTCGGGGGGTTTAGTGGGTATTTCCGGACGCTTCACGTCCGGGCGAGTCCCACACTGGCACGGAGTCGTCCCTCCGTGCCCCCTTACCTATTGCATTGGGGGACTCCGATCTCACTAATGCAATAGGTAAGGGTAGTGCGTAAATGCATTCCCCTCGTCAAAAAAAAAAAAGGTTAGAAGCAGGCGACTGTCTTGGAATGGCCACGTAATGCACAGGATGGAAGAGGATGTTGTTAGAAAGGTATTGGATATGAATGTGGAAAAGGTGGTGGTGGTGGTGGGGAAAGAAATGGTGGATGGACTGTGTGATATGCTTAGAAAGAGAGTGAATGTAGATATGATCTTAAATAGAGATAATTGGAAGAGGAAGACATGTTACGATCCCAAATAAAAATGGGATAAGGGCAGGAAGATGATGACGATGAATGAATGATGACTACATAAAAATGACCAAGACTATTATATAGACTGGCAATATACTACTAGAAGATATATTAAATATATGAGCGGTTAAACTCAACTGAATACATATATAAGCTATTTAATCTGTGGTAAGTACAGTGCTAGCTCATACGAGAAGTGAATGGCACGAAGCCAGACCGTAAGGAATCGATTCCACATTTGATAAGGGCAATGCTCCGATAGACGGCCATTTTCTTTAAGCCCATAAACATTCTCGTATTGTTTAATACGAGGCACTGATGGATTAATCTTAATCCCTTGTCTTTCAACATCTGTATCGTTAACAATATCTTTTTGAAATAAACATCATAAACTTAATGAAAATTCTTACAGTTACGGAAAATGTAAACAAACAAATGTATTATTTCTCTAGTTGTTTTTTTTTTTTAATATCTTTTTCGTGCGTACAATGACATCCACTGCTAAGTAAACTCTGCTTCGTTCATTCTATCAAGCAGCCTTATCTACGTATGCAATTTAGTAATTAACTAATCTAACATTACTTGTTTTATCATTAGAAAATAACGGGAGACTCGTATAAGTTTACCATACTGGTTAAACATAACAAAAATTCTATTAAAAGAACACGATAACAAGGGACTGCCGAGAAAAGACAATTAACATCTTATTATTATTCCGAAAGTGGCTATGCAGGCAAGAACAGTCCTACGTCACTGTTACCTGGATAGATTTATTGTGATCTCCCCAAACTGGAAAGCTCACTGCCTAGGCCTACATCCTGGGTATACTGTAGAATCATCTTGGCAGAGAGAGGCTATACTTCTTCCAGGAGCAACGCGTGCTTATTCGGAATTAGGTGTCGTATGAGTATAGTTGCCTCTTGAATCACATTCACACACAAGATGTGTGTGAGAGAGATACTGTTCTTAGTAAAATCAATATAAATATATTAAAACACTTTAATAACTTACAATAATAATTATAAGTATCTAGTCTCTTACTACCTTAACTCTTAGTCGAATTAAACAATTGTTTTTTTTTTTGTCCATTACTGTCATAACAAGTTCGAAAGGCTATGCCGGAACAGGCGAGACTAGGGCTTCCCACAATATAACGAAAGTGTCACGACAATGATGTGGCACAAATTTAAACGAACCATCGTAATGAATCAAGAATGCATAGTGTTTTAGAGTTATATTTCATCTCCGTATAAAAGTGTTTAAAACAAATTGTAAAAAAAAATGTTTTATTTAGTAGCAAATTCGTAATAATCAAAAACTGTCAGCTATCAAACGCAATACAATAATCTGTTAAATTACGTTACTGTTCATTAATCTGTTAATTATCAGTTAATTAAATGATTTTATTACAGCAGGTAAAGTGTAGAATTTTAATTAAATTAATAATTTACATTCTCAATGTGTTGTTATATTACAGTGACATATAATAATGAAGCGTGTTAATACCCACTGTGACCAATTTTAACCTAAATACGTATTATTTTTTCTTCACGTCAATGTACTTGTCATAATACTATAAAACACACTTGTATTTATAATAAACATATCATTATTATCGGCAAAAACGATAATGAAATAATTACTTAAACATATATTTATTTGTTTATTTACATTATACTACGAAGGAAAAAATAGTTCCATTCAATATAAAAAAAGATCGCGTTTTCAATTGTTTTGTAATATGAAACCCAAGTATGGCGTAATAGCAAACATTTTAAAGCTCTGCAACAAGTTGGACCACAAACCTAACCGACCTTTCCAGTAATTGAAGTTAGCGGGTATTTTTCATTCAATGTTTATTATGTTACCATATTCCTCTACATTGTTACTTAATCCGAAAAGAAATTATGAACAAATGTTAACTTGACATAACTGAGAGATTCGTCTTACAGACGACGTATAATGTAACTGTGAAGAAGTAAAAATTATTCCTAGTTTTACAATAGTACAATACAATAATTTTTACAATTTTATCTACAAACAAACTTATCATGTTTCATATAACTATAAATTCAAATCATGTTTTTTTTTTTTTACTTTATTAAAAACTAGCTTTGCCTCTTGGAATTCAGACATCCTATGTTCTCCCCCTGGATGTAACCATATTTAGAGAATTCGGTTCAGTAGTTTATGCGTGATTGGCAAATAACTTAATAAACAGAAGACAAAAATTTCTTAAACTATCTAAGTGTGTTCTGTAGTCGTTTCTGAAGCCCCGCATAGTATTTTATCTTAAATATCTTCAATGTACAGATATCGTCTCGATAGCCTTTTATTATAAATATAGTATAGATTTAGTTACTCATATCAAATTCAATACAAATTCATGTAAAGGATAATAATAAATTATGTTGAGATGAATTTCATCGACATCTCCGTACTCTTATACCATTTCTGTTTGGGGTTGGCGCAACATGTCTTCCTCTACAAAAGGTGCAAAATAATTTTTAGAGCAACGTAATAGAAGGTTGAACGCCGCTGTATCTTACTTAATTGCATTACTGTGAACAGCACAATTTTTATTTCTGTGGCGCGATTTGTAAGTAAATTCCACTTTACTAACGAATTCATTCCCTCGTAGAATTTGTCCAAATTTTAAGAGTAACCTCCTGTGACTTTGAAAGATTTTTATCCAGTAAAAACATTGTTTCAATCGAAGAGTAATAGTTTTCATTTAAAAAAAAATGAGATTGTGTATTCTTACAATATAAATAGGTAAATGGAAGCCGCCGTTTAAAATCATACTGTTATTTCAATAATTGCACGTTTGCTTTTAGATAAGTATTTTTTAATTAATATTTTGTACTATTAATGCGTAATAAATACGTCCGTGAATGTTTTGAACGGATTATATGAATTGATTCAAAATTAATATAATTAAGTACAATCTCATATTAATTTGAAATTCATTGTCAATGATTCGTCATAAATATAATCTATAAGACGTCACACGTAATTGCTTTTGTTCAAATTAATAGTTTCTTGTGATAATAGCGTAGTACGTTTCAAACTGGTTAAACATGTTTCTTGCATAAGGACACATAATAAATTAACTACATTCAGTGTCTCAACAAAGTTATCTGTTTTATTAACTTACAAGTATCATTGTAACTATTTGCCTGACAACATTGTTGTTAATATCAACTGGTCCAAGCAGTTAATCTAAACGATGGAAGTATATATTCGAATGCTTAGGTCTTTAGAACTAGTTTAGTTTGTTAAGTATAAAATTTTTTATGCACATTATAAGGTATTCGTATCAAATCTAAAACAGATTGTAGAAAAGTGACGAAGGTCGTCCAACTTTTAAAAGTCGAACAAATATATTTTAGCATCGCTTTATAATAAAGAAAATATTTAACATCCTCAAACAACAAAAAAAAAGACAAAATGCAAAATTACCTTATAGTAATGGTTTAAAGTAAATACTATGAGAAATGATCTCTTTTTGCTTTGAATTATGTTTGCTATTCTGAAGTGATGTACGCGTAAATTATTGCCATTGTGTCCTAATGGTGGTCATCGATCCACTTTGCAAAGTGCCCACATCACTAATTTACATCGAACCGAAAATTTTACAAAGTTTCTGAGCTCAGCTTTTTAGGGTCTGGATATTTATACGTATATGGTCTGCATAAAACAGTTTGGGCGGTCCGTCGTTTGGTGATCCTTGCTATATATTTACTGGCGACAAAATAATACCAAGTGGTAAACTCGTTAAAACTAGTAGAGATACTTTCAAGTGATACCACCGAAACACACATATATAGGTGCTTGGTAAAAAAAATTAAACCTCAAGAGTAGAAGGTAGGTAGGACCGGCCTGACGACCGTTAGAAAATTCTCTACCATCATGCTAAAGTTTCATCATGATGTTTTCCTCCATTATAGAATACTGCGCGGGGCAAGTGTTGCCATGTTACTAAAAGAAGAAGAAAGAAACTTTCGAACCTAGAGAAAGAAATCTAGAACAATTCACAAAAATAATCGCATTCCATATTTAGATAAAATTATTGGAATCCGGTATTAGGTAACATCAAGATGCGCGATTTATTGTCGCAGATATAGCCAGTAGACACAGTGCCGTATGTCGTGAACATAACAAATATATAAAGATCAAACGGAGGTAGTCCAACAAAATACCCAAACCCCAAATGTAGCAAGCGACACGGCGCGCCGCTAGTTAGTAAACACGGTCGGTGTAAACCAGCCGAAACGTCGGGATAAAAAAGGTAACGCATTAAGACTTATAAGTTTATAGTTTATAAGTGCATAATGGACAGTAATAAATGTATTTCTATAAATAAGAGTAGAAGATAGAATAGGACAGGTATATTCGAGTCTACCCATATCTATCGAGAATCCCTAAAGATGCGAGACTAAGCACGATTTGAATTTTAAAAAATCTTGTCTGTCCCATAAAATGTAAATGTAATTTAAATGACAATGACAAAATCTTTCTTGACAAAATCTTAAAACATCTTTTGAAGTTGTCACATTTACAGAATACTTATTATTAAACAAAACATAATCAAATATACATACAAAAACGAAATAAACATATTTCACAAACCACATACATAAAATGCTTATAAATGATGCGCAGTATTTTACAATTGATTTATAAACTGGTCTTGTGTATAATACTTGAATTTGTATTCTTAGTTGGAGAGTGTTATTTAGAATGTGATTGAGTAATAACATTATGTATAAAAAAAATGTATAAAGGGTATAAAATGCTGCAGTAAACTCCTTTCACTAATGGACGAATTAGAAAACGATGGCCTACTTCTGAGCAAGTTTCAAATACGTTGCATCTATAGGGCCATTGTACGCAATCGTTCATTTCAAAACTTATAGAAAATGTACACCTACCTCTAAGAAATATCACATTACATTTTATCATCTTATAGGCTACTAGCTGGAACCGCCCGCGGTTCATATGTTCTTTAGATGTAAGTGAAAAATTGCATATAACGTTTCATTTATACCTAACCTAAAAAAACAAATGAATGATGAAAATGAGGCTTTTGTTATTATTAGCGGAAAACAATGAACAGAGAGTAAATTGAAGATAAAGGAGAAAGGGAAGGAAAAAAGGGAAAATAATAGCTCATAACCATCTAAGAAAAAATCCGTGTCGATTGGTAGTAGGCCCATCCGGATATGTTCAAAAGTTTTGAGGTGATGATGCGTCAAATTTACCCCATTTTCCATATATACATAACATACATATACATAATTAACTAGTATGATAATTTACTTTCATTTAATAACGAACAAAAATTTCTTATATCAGTACCATATGTAAAATGAAGTCGGTTATTGTTTCTACTCAATGGTGCAGACATAATAAACAATACATAGATAAGCATACATTTTATATAAATAAAATTATGATCTATTTTCAATATTATATCAATAGTCCCTTTGAGTTCCTTATTGACGCGTGTCTTAGTTTTCACATAAAATATAATGTCATGGTAAAATGAAGAAGTCTACGGGTTGTAAGATAAATATGCTATATATTTAATTAAATTCTGCCGATGAATGTGAATGACCACAAGTAATACAAACTAATTTTAACCAATAGTGACTAAGTGAGTAACCAAAGGGCGGATGGTACTCGTATAAAGCGAGCACTATTTATAGCCACAAGTTAGTCATAAGTACTGTGGTACTTTAAAGATATTTACTTCTCACTTCAACAGTTTTATAATTTTCATAACTGATTCGTTTCAAAACCAAAATGCGATATATACATACAATCATGTTTACGTATGTATATTTTTCAAGTGAAAACTTCTTTAGCACCGTTGTGATTTGAAACTTTATGAAACGAAATAGCGACATTAAAAAGAGACGAACACATACGTCTATTGGATTTTATATCGTGCGAGAGAATGAGATAGATAGAACACATTGTTTTTTTCGTGGAACACATAAATTATCAGCCTGGTGTAATTGTAAAGTACCTAACAACATTCGACGAATAATAGTTCCTTGTCTCTTTTTTTTTAGTTCATTAATGGTAAGCTTTTAATTACATACACGATTAATAATCAATATCACGAGGTTAACATATTTTCTTATCTTCTATCATCGTATTAACGTTCTAGTAAAACGTTATCTTGCTAGATTCTAGAACGTTTCAGAAAGTTTTTGTGGCACTGCAGAATTCACTTCCGTGTTTTTTTTTTTACACATTATAGGCTGAGTGGTTTGACCACCTTCTCACCTGATGTCAAGTGACGATGTGGTCCAGGGTGGTAAACACGCTAAGCCTAGATACTGGTTCTTAAGTGATGCTGCCGGAATACACCTATTGGTATTTGGCGATAGGTTTTCAAACTTGAGGGAGGTAGCTACCCAGCAGTGACAAAAATCGTTGGTCTTCATACTTCTTCGTCTTGAAAATTAGTACAGTAATGAATGATGGATGTTTTTGCTGCTGACTGAAGTTGATGTTTGGTCTAGAATTTTATTAATGTTTAAAACGCTTTACTATATTGTTTTCTGATAAAAGTTTTGAAGGGAATAATATCCAAATAAAAATAGTCATAATAATAAACGCAACAAATATATACAAATAATAACATTTCATAAAACTGTTATGTGGAAAACCAACAACAGCCGGCCGGCCTAAGGGGATACCGCTGGGACCTGGACGCAGACTATCTGGTGAGTACCGTGCATGATACCCATTGCTTGATAGTTTGTGTTATATCGTATTTACCGGCGAGTATATCAGTATACTCGATCTATACTCGATCCAGAGTGGCGAATTGACACTGCATCGTATTAGAATCGCGTTAGTTCGTTACATTGTTTATTATAATACGATAAATGAACTTTGAAAATGTCTTTAATTTTTTTTATAGTTTATAATTAAAAACAATTTTCAACACCAACCTAATTAAATTCGTTGAATTACCCTTATCGATACAGATAATGTAAATTATTATTAGATGTAATTTATCGTAAATACATTACATTATTATTTATGTAATTATATTGATAAGGTAACCAAATTTATGGTTTTTTTTTGATTGAAAAAGTTGCTGGACAAGTGTAATAATATGGCGATTTTCGAATATTAAAAATAATGACATAGTGGATTCAAAAATCGTTCAGGTATAAAACAGTGAGTAACGTGTGAAAAAAATGCAGGATTTGCATAAGAGTACTACTTTAGAAATAAATTACCTCAGAAATCTCGGAGAAGACTGTTCCATGTTCATCCTTGTAAGTCATATTGATATTGGCGACGGTATATGTATCACTGAGAACCCTCTCGTCTGTCGGTCCGTACCTGACCGATTCCAGTTCGCTCCCCGGTGTGTGACACCCCACTAAACTGACCACCCAACCGAGGGCCAAACTTGACAATAGATCTGCACGCATTTTCATTTCATTTCACATACACTTCACTATTAGCCGTAGATAGATGTATACATTGATTTCACGTCACAATTTTAATACAGTCGATGTTATGTGTTTGAACATTAAACACAGTCACGGACGAGCTCGATAATACGTCTCGGCAGACGCACGATTCTCGACGTTGTGACGTTGAATGAAAAATAGAACGTTATCAACAACTTACGTTATCGGTTATGGAAACGAGTCGCAACGGATTTAGGTAAGAACGCTCTGATAACGTTTTATCATTATAAACAACAAGCTAGCTTCCTCAAGGAACTCTGGCTTATTTTATATCCCAATCTAATTATATTCAGTGGTGGGACTGATCGTCATGATATCAATGCAAAGGTGATTCGCATTGTTTCTTTGTTTATGTTTCCTATAGATTGTGCGGGATAGTCGACAGCAGCACCATAACCGGCGAGGTATTTGACAGCATCCGGTAACTGTAACAAAGAGATAATAAGTTAATTTTTATGTCAGGTAATTTTTTTTTATTATAAAAAATAACGAGTTCTGGAACTATGTCAAGAAAGTTTTAATTACAAAAGATTAATAAGGGTTATCTGAACGATAGTGATGTTTGGTACATGTTTCTCTATGGATCCGTTAAGAATGATTATAGCTACGAATTGCATAGTTTTTATTGATAAAAAAACAGATCGAGTTTGTCGCCGACTTTTCTTGATGATGACTGGGTTGTTTTTCGAACTGGTTTTATGTTCATAAGGGACTTTAATAAAGTTTTTTATTTATTTAAATGATGTGCTATGCCAAGCAATTAGTCGATTACTGAAATATTACACCGAAACGGGTAGTTAAAGTTTTTGTCAATATTCGATTTTGCAAATTTTGCTTTTTTGTTTGTCGCACTTTGTCTGTTAACTATAAACAATAGAATAATATCTTAATGAATTGATAAGAAGCCAATACAGTTTTTCAGTCGACTAAAATATTTTACGATGATGATTCTTTTGAAATAACAATCGGCATCGCTTATTTGTCTAATCATAAAATAGATTCATAGTGATCTTGCAATAATAATATCTTCTGCGGTAACATTTTCGTACATTTTACTAAAGTTTATTTATTTTAATAAAATAATTTTACACGAACACATTTCATCCACCATATGAAAACGACGATTTAGGACAATTACCCTAAATAAATCACACCAAGGCATGCATAATTAAATAAATAATTTAATGACTAAACATCAACGTGAAATCGTAAAAATTGTTGTTAATTACAATTATGAGTTTGATGTAAAATCATAATGTATTAATGCATTGAGAGTCATTGAGAACAGGCTTGTTAATAGCAATACGTGTTATATATTTTCCTGACCGATATGTAGATCAAAATGATTAAGACATATCAGGAACAACCTAGTGCATATGTATAACACGAACGTTTGAATAATAAAATGTTCCTTACAAAAATAATTCTTAAAATTCTCTGTCACGTAAGTTTTAATTACCATTAAGCTAGTGCCGCAAATGATAAGATTTGATAATTTTGTTTTGTTCTCTCTTATATAATCACACTCCTGTGTTTCATATTCGTAAAATTGTAATATCTAGATGACACATTTTTTACTTGGGTTTGTTTGGGTTTGTACTTACACGGTATAGGCTCAGTGATTTGATCAGAATCTCACCTGGTGTTAAGTGACGACGTGGTCCAAGATGGTAAGCAAACTAAGCCTAGAGGTACTGGTTGTCAAGTGATGCTACCAGAACACATCTATTGGTATTTGGCAACAGATTTTCAAACTCGAGGGTGGTAGCTACCCAGGCGGGCGTTATTAGAATATGCGCTACCACCATGCTATGTTATTCTCACGAAGTTTTCCTTTACCAAAAGCGCATCTGTTGATGCGGAATCCGGCTGCACTGGCCACTCCGCCAACATCGCTTCTAAAGTTAATAAGTTAGATGGAGTATCTTTCGGTGTATTAATTAAAAGCCTTACTTACTATCATTTTTTTTCGTGTAGCTAAATTAAATGTAAATATGATGATTAAAAATAATATCAATTTACAAAAAAAGGTAGTGGAATTTCATCTGTTATTACGTGCTTCCTTAAATCGTTCAAAAATTTGTAACAGATCACCATAAAAAATAACCTATTCTAGTAAGAGCCATTTAAGTATTACGTTTTACATAAGACAAATTTTGATCTTCTTTCCTTGTTAATAATAGAGTAAGCATACCTCTTACTCCCTCTCCATGATTACGTAAGCATTAGGATAAATAAAAAAAAAACTAGAAATTATTAATTACGTAAATAGTTTCTTAAGTGTTCACCATTTCTGAACGTTTACCCCTTCCCCCCATTGAATGCAAACCCCTGAACATGTTGTAGAAATTGTTTTTTTTTATATAAAAATCCGGGTGGTTTCGTGCTCAAGTGGTTCGCGCCATGTTGTGAAGAAACCGCCATATTGACACGTTTAGGCGCGACGCATTCGGCGATCAGCGAATGTATATCCCAGAACTAGACGCCTTAGCCGAAGTAGGTAGCCTGATGACGTCGAATGTAGACAGATTGTCATCTATCAAATGACGTCATCCTTCTAGGAGTCTACTTTATTTAATACTAGCTGGGTGCTCCGCCCGCGTGTCATATATTCTTCTTAACTGCGTAATATGATTTTGAATATGTAGATTACCCATAAAAATGAGACAATAGGAAAACAACCGAATACTGGCGTAAACGCCAGGTTAGTGCCCAAGGGGTTTAATAATCATTGGAAAATAATGGTTTGACGTTGCCGTCCATTAAATCGTGTTTTGTTTACAGTTTCGTTTTTTACGCAGAACCATAATAAAAATAAAAGTAGCCTAATTTACTCTGTCTAAGATATCTAGCTAGCTAGCTAGCTATCTGTCAAAAAAGTTCCGTCAACTTCGATTAGCCGGAACACGCAGACAAAAATTTTAAAAATGTTGTTTTTGATATACGTACCTATCGTACATACATTCATATGAATTTAGTAAAAAGTTGTTATTTTAATATTACAAGCAGACACTCCAATTTTATTTATTAGTACAGATAAAACATAATACATATACATTTTTTATTTCTTTCATAAAATATTATAAACAACACAACGTGCCCTTTAATTGACCCGTGAATTTAAATCCTGTCCGTTTCTTTGTTAAAAAATGTGACTCATAATATTCAAAGAGGCGATAAACATCATTGAGTCATGGTGTGCATAATATATAGAAATTGTAGAGAAATAATAACAGAACTTACTCCTTGGCCCTCTGCATCTCAACGATCACCTTCGAGTAGCCGAAGCGGAACCCACCACCATCCCTCCTCGCCATCGAAACCGATAACCGGCAGTGAGCACCTCCGCTTCAAGCTCTCACGGCAGGGATCTTGCAAGCACAAGGGCCACCACCGCAGACACAGTGCGATAACCGCGTATCGCCATTAACTGCACCGTGTGCTGCGTAAAACGCAGTACAAGGTTACTACGGGCGCTAAGGACATCTGCCCACACTGTTGCACCGATACGGCCAGGGCACAATTGACCTACCACTCCGTTAAAGGTGCTGAAATTGAGCCGTGCGCTCTTTTATAGTAAAATCACGAAGGCGTTTTGACTCGCCCGCTGTGTGTTGAAACTGCTGGATCCATATTATCACTAAGGCATGTTGGTCACGTTCCAGGCGAACAAGAAAACTCTACGTACTATCCCGCAAATATATGTAATAAATCATAAAGATAACTATTATTTAAATGACCAAATAAAAAAATTACTACCATCAGCACATACCAACTTAGGAGATAACATCCTCTTGAGATAGTGCAGAGGGGGCGTGAGCAGATTGAAAATATAGTCTTAAAAAGGCAAATAATTAAGATTGGGGACTCTAGAAAAAAACCTATTCTTGAAGCGTGCGGTGAACACAATAAGGCTTAAGATACGATGGAACATTGAATTTGTATTCTGGTGCTTATCGTATCGTTGAAATTTTACTCAAATCACGCGCAAAGAACTTTCCTTAAAAAAATTTGTAAGTTTTTTCTTTCATGAAAATTTCAATAATTATTATAGACGAATTTCAATTACCGGACGAAAATAATGCAATGAACAATACAATAATCTGTTTTCATTTTGTATTCGAATTATCTCATTTACTCAGATATTATCATAAAATAATACACACATACACACGCACACGCAAACGCATCACATTTATAGCGTCCACATAAAAAGAACTCATTAATAATTAATGATGCGCTTTGAAAGTAGAGCACCGTGTATCCGATCGACTGTGGTATTCGTTAAATGTTTGTTGATGAGTTGTTTTCTTTCAATGACTATGGGTCCACGTGAAAATTTTAGTAAAACATATCTATTACACATTCACGCCTTCGATATTAAACTAAAAAGTTATCGTTTTCTTTTTCATATATTTTCGAAAATCCTGCATTTGTACATTTGCCAGAATATTTTTCCCAGTTAGGGGTTGGTTTTCAAAAACGCTAAAAAATGTATTTTCTTCATTTATAATTGAGACCTTACGAGCAAATTTTTCCTGGTTTAACTTATAAATGCAACATAAAAATATTTATATTTTTGTCAGAGGGAAAAAAATCGACAAAACGAAGCAGATTTTACCAATTTAAAGTAACACAAATTTTTTTTATATCAACATAGCTGATGTGAATTTTTTTTATTTTTTGTTAATTAGGGGCATTTTCGACAGTAAGCATAACAAATCTCATATCATATTAATAAAATCATTAATTTGGAAAACGGGATTATTTTATGTACTGGAGCTGTTATTGGGGACAACGGAACAGGTAACTGAAAAAATAGACGGTCCCGTTTAGAACGGGTCATATGGCCACTTTACGTATACTCCATGTCGAATCACATCGTCACTTAATATCAGCTAAGTTTATAATATATTAAAAATTATCTATCAATTATTTATGTCTACCCTATAGATCTAATTAACACAGGAAACAACATACATTTACCAAAAATACTAGAAGCCTTGGAAATATATTTGTACATATTACAACTTGCAAAACATCGTTAAATATTAATTAAATTATTATTACATAGTGCTTACTTGTGATATCATACAAAATAATATCAAATAATACAGAATAATCTCATCGTAATACTACACTGAGGACATTAAACAAATTATTTCTGGTTTTGTCATAACGTCACATGTACTATATCGCAATAAAACTTCCTTGTTAAAGAGTGTAATTCAGCGAAAAAAACAGTTACATAAGATTTCGTTATCTTCTTATCAACGTTACACATTTTAATATTTGATTAAATATTCTTAAGAAAAAATACACACGTTACGTTCTGTAGGTACAAGTACAAAGTACGATATCGTGAATACAATAAAATAATATTTATTTAATTAAATATGTACGTACGCCATGGAAACCTCGTTTCTTATGCATATTAATGATATAATTTTAATCTGTATCGATGACGTATTTTACATTTTATAAGATTTCATTGCAGATTATTTTTATGTATGAATTTTATGTTTTGAAAGTATATAAGTAATTAGACATGTAATTTGACTGTGTATTTGGTATTTTTATGCAGAAGGTTGAAGTTCATACGTATTAAACAAAGAATATTTCTCGGCAAAATTTCTTGGTAACTGGTAAATAATTATAATAAGTATCCAATCACGTGTACCAAAACCTTATAATATTTTCAACAAGATAATGTATTACTTAATAAGAATAATTTTAAAAGGTGATATTTATGAGAGAAAAATATTAACGAAGGTTACTTTAAAATATTTAGGTCAACGTTTTACAATATAGATAAAAGATTATCTACACAGATATTATCATGGTTATAAATAAATCAACTATATTTAGAACAATACCATGGAGTGTACGATGCCATGAATGTATTGAATGATATGAATGCGATTGAGTGAACGATAATAATTGAACTTATTAAAACGCAAGTTATTTTGGGGATTAAATTAGACGTTCATCAGAGATATGGTATCTGGACATGGAGACTATAATTTTCTTATGAGATTAAACTGCTTATTATATACCTTTAAGTATTACTAATATCAAAGACAATATGTATGATATTAATTAATCCGAAAGAAAAGACAATTATGTGTCGTAGGTATTTGTAATTTTCAAATTTACATTCAAACTTCAAATTATTTACATTAAAAATTCTGACAAATATTTTCCTAATTTCAGAACGAAGTTCTTTATTTATTTGTGCGTCAATTAACATTTACGGAAAGATTACTTTTAAAATATTTAAAAATATACCACCAACATGAGTGAAGGATGATGAACCGATAAAAAGCAGGATAATAAATAAGAAGTAATGACCAAAGGCCTAGAATTAGCAGTGGCTTCTAAATATAGTTCTCCGAATACGTTGATTTTCAACTGGAAGATAAAATCAGTCGTTTACGTCGAAATACGGGATCAAGTAGGTGTATATCCTCACACTCGAATATAAACAACGCATTTAAAATATATCTCTTAGATCTTGACTAAAGGAACAAAAATATGAAGATGTAGAAAATGTATTTAGCTGTGTGCCCGCTTTTCATATGTTGTTCACTGCGTTTTAATTTTTTTATACGGAAGCCTAATTATTATCTTAAAAAAACTTAGTTTTAAGATAAAGTTAAAATATTTCTCCTAAATTATAGCACTTGCCCGTAAAACTGTGCATCGAATCGGATTTTATTCAATTTTTTTGTTGTTTTTTTTTACGCGGAACCCTAATTATTTTCGAAAATCAAAAATATCCTTAGTTACCCGGAATAACTTCAGATATCTATCAAAAAAAGTCCCGTCCAAATCGGTCCGGCCCTTCCCCGGAGTATACCCATTACAAATAGAAACACAGACAAAAAAAGATATACATTCATATTTATTTATTTTGTTATTTATTTATAGATTTATAGATATATATAAATTAAGTTAATTTAATATTTTTACTTACAGAGATCCAAACAATATTAGCTTAAGTTTACAGTATTCTTGTATAACTAAATATATTATCAACGAAAGGAAGGTAGAATAATATTTGGCCAGTACATTGTTTTCTAAATTAATATTATATTAAATTAATTAGATTAGATTACATTTATAAGTATGCATAAGGTATTGTAATAATGGGATACACATTACGGGAAGAGACTGGCGTCTGAGATACAGGCTCTCGGCCTAGTTCAGACGCTAGGAAACATTAATATAAATAATAAAACATAAATATCATTGATTATACCTTACATATTCGTTCAATAAAGCTATTATTAAAAAAAATAACTAATAAATTCATTAGTGGTTCTACGTATGTATCAATCTAGTTTACTCGTATGTATCTTTTATTCCCAATAAATAAATTCAACCAATGTTTATAATTCTGTTTTCAAATTATAAATGTAAAAAATTCAGTTTAGTAAAAGATGTCGATATAAATATTATGACAATCGCGTTAATTAAAACTACTTTAAACTTATCAAATCAACATTTTAGAGATATAAATTAGTTAATTATTATAAGGAGTAAGACATTCTTGTACGCGAACCAAGACATCCAGTAAGAAAGAAGTTGGTGAACGAAGTAAAACCCTTGCGAAATATTTACTGTTACACTGAACCATTTAAATACACAAAGTTAGCTTTATATTTCAGTATTATATTATTATTATCGATGACGTCGCAGACTTCATACTGACAAAATGATTAAAACTGTGTCAGATGTGTTTAATTTTGTATTTTCGCTATGCGGGTGAATGACACAAAACACAATCGATGTCAAAGACCTTTATCTCTATGTAATATGTTTTGATTTATTCTACGTAGGTACCTACCTACCTATATACATTTGGAAAACACGTTTTTACTAAAAGGGGGATATGGTTTGTTTATTTTTGATAATACGAGGGATGGGAAAGGCGGGGTTTTTGAATGGTGCTTTCGTAAGCAATATTTAATTGTTGTTATTTTTGTAATTATGTCAATGTTTACATAATCATGGGATTGGGATAAAAGATTTGTTTATTTTTGCTTTATTTTTTTTTTATTGCTGAGAGGTGTCAAAGATGTGGAAAATTTTGCTTATTTCATAAATGTATGGTCCCTAAATTTAAGTACATATATCCAAATATTGAATAGTATTTAGAATAATGAAAAAAAAATACACAATGAAATAATAAAAAATAAGTGGAAATTGTTTGCACTTAATAAGCATAAAACTTACGATCTTATGTTTCTTAAGATAATAATTTATAAACGATTCATCATCTCCCTACCCTTTTCCCATTTTTATTTGGGGTCGGCGCAACATGTCTTCCATTCCTCTCTATTTGTTGTCATCTCCGCATTCACTCCTTTTCTAAACATATCATCTTTCACACAGTCCATCCATCTTTTCTTTGGTCTTCCCCTTCCCATGTAACCGTCCACATTCATATCCAATACCTTTCTTACACACATTCTCTTTCTCCCTGCGCATCACATGTCCATACCAGGATAAACGACCGCCTCTTAACTTGTCTAATAACTTGTCTCTTAATTTATAAACGATTATTTAAGCTAATATTACTTTTAATCTCTTATTTGTAAAAGCTACAAATACTATTATAGAACGACCATAAAACACGGAAGGTCGTAAAAGTAATTTATTTCCTGAGGCAAAAGTAAAAAAAAATACGTGAACATAAAAAAGAGGCGAACGTTTCCCTTGCGAGGTCACGAGATGGCCGTGACAGAGCCCTTGATAACGATGGGGTGCTTTGTAACGATCAGGCCTTCCTCTATTCTAATGACTGTGTTTTGATATAGCGACTGCCCAAGGTTTGGCATTGACATTTCATTTTTTTGTCGAGGTATGCCCGCTTTATTGCTAATGGTATGCATATATTATTCTTTTTACTTGTAACGTTATATATCACAGTTTGTCAACCTCAATTTGCTCACTGCCTTCTTTGAGAATACGTTTTTTTCTAGAGTCCCCTATATTTTTAATCTGGCCACGGTCCCCTAATTTTCATTTCTGCTTCCACAAGGAGACGTTATCGCTCACGTTAAGAACCTAGGCGTTATAATACGTTTTATACTAAATTATGTATTATTAAGACGAAATGCGGGCGACGTTTATTCCATGTAAACGAAATACCCTGTTACCTCCCTGGATAATGACATTAAATTAACTATTGTATACCACGAACACTAGGGTCATTTCCCTGCGTTTTTTCTATAAATTAATTATTAAAGAGTCTTCAAAAATGGTTTAACTTTTTTTTCAGAAGTTCTTCAAAAAAATTTGAGCAATATAGACAAAAAAAGCAAAACGTAGATGCATAGGCAAACTCTTTCTTATTTTATAATTGACATTCAAATCGGTTCTGTTTTGGAGGAAGAAACAGGTGTCATACGAAGAGACGATTTCTTATATATTGCATAGGTAATTTCAGACTGAGATACAGTTGTCGCTTTCACGATTTATACACATCTCTTTCCTTGGGACGCAACGTGTTAACAACAGTCATTAGTAAAATATCCATTCTAGAAAATTGCTGACAGCGTCTTCTCTTAAGATATGGATACTTTATTGTCGTCGAATTAAGTTATACTTTTAAATATAGTGTATAAACTAGTGCTCGTCCGGTGGTCGAAATTCATTAATAGTCATTATTGAAAAAGAAACTAATTTCTATGACTTTTTTATTAATAACACTGAAGCTCGTTAATAGCAACTGAATAAAAAAAATGAAGATAGGATAATAAGTTCACCAAAATGTCGCACTGTTTTTTCTTTTTTGGATATTTATATTTCGATTACCAAACGCAACAAAATATTCACTAAAACCTGGTCAGAAAGTACAAATAAATGATTTAATATAACAATAAATAGATTTAGTATTACTAGTTTTATATAACCTAAATAATAGACAGGATTATGATTATTTTTATAGTAAATGTAATGTCGACTCTACTAAAAAGATTCGAATAAAAATGTGAATATTAGAAAAAAAATCACATTTTTAAATACTCCAACAAATTATATAAGTTATTGGAATACATACAATGGCATTGGGGTAGGGCATTTTCTAATAATACCCGTCTGGTAGCTACCACCCTCAAATTTGTAAACCTGTCGCCAAATACCAATAGGTGTGTTCCGGCAGCACCACTTGAGAACCAGTACCTCTAGGTTTAGTGTGTTTACCATCCTGGATAACATCGCCAATTAACATCAGGTGAGATTATGGTCCAAACACTGATCCTATACAGTGTAAAATAATAACCTACGTATTTCGTAACTTAAGGTTTTTTACCTTTCCTCTCTATGATTGTATTGCTAGGAACAAAGGGCAATTGTAAAGGTCAGCGTCGTAAACGAGCTGCCGCCATTAAAGACTGCATAATTACTCTTTGATGTTTTAATAGCGTAATATTTACTTGACAAAAAGAAACACTTAAACTAGTAACTGAAATTATAGTATTGACTAACAGTTACTAATTTTTGAACACTCGTGAAATAGTAATTTATAGGAATGTCTAACCATACGTAAACGAAAATTAATTTCGCGCCTTTTCTCAATTAGCATATTAAAACAAAAACGTATTTATATTATCTAGGTATTGACCACAAAAATGTCCGTTTAAAAAAGTTCCTAATTTAAAAAACGGAGCCCATATTTACAATGTAGACAGATTACTCTGCACTATATTGATTGAGTATTGTTTAGTATCGATCCGAAAGACACTGGTATTAATTATATTTTATAATGGATTTATATTATTTATTTTTTTTAATCCTAACTAACATTGAAATGCGAATGTAAGTTTGTTTGTTATCTAACTCATGTAAATTATTCACCCGATCGTCATGAAATTTTATATACACGTAAAAACATAGGGTATAGTTTTCGTCCTTGAATTGATTGACAAAATGCGAGCGAAGCTGCGGTTAACAACTAGTATTGATGACAGCAAATGAAAAATTATTAAGCTTACACTAATATCCATAATAATTTTCTAATCTTAATATTAATAACAGTTAATATAACTTAAAACGGGAATATAACGTGAACGTCGCGTGACTATAATGGATCCAAACAGCCATTAGTACGAAGGCTACGCTCTGAACTTGGACTTTACGATAGCATTTGACAATGAAACCATACCGTCGATGACCTTGCCTATAGGTATAACCTAAGTAACATTGAAGGTTTCTTGACTAATACACAATAAAAGTTTCAACTATATAAAGAAACTCAAATATCTACCTACAGAATAGTGTTTTTAAAGGGACCTTGATCTGAAATGCTGTAGTCTTAATGCTTTATTCATAGGCTTGCAGTATTTCACTCTACATAATGTAATTTTGGAGGCATTTTGGTCAAATGTATTAAAATTTTCTATAAGTCGAATTGTAAGGCTTAGAAGTCCCTCAAAAATTCTAGCAAGATTGTGTCTGTTTTACTAGATCGTTGAGGTGTTGATAAAAGATTAGTAAGGTACTCTTTTCCACTTGGCACTTAAGTGTAATTGTATATTCATTTTTTAAATTAAAAATATATAATAACACGTCTTATATTCAATGATTAAAAACAAACTACAACAAAAAATGTCAATTTTTTAACGAGTCTATTGACTCTTTAATTATTTTTCCATATATTAAATAGTGTAACAAAATATAATATATCAAAACGTTATGCTCGAGAAAATAATAATGTTTTATTGTGTTCTGTTTCTACAGTTCTAAACCAAATGACGCAAAGAAACTCTATATAAATTTTACTATATGAAAAAGGTGTAAGACGGAGATAAAAAAAACAGTGTTTTAAGCCTCAAGTGATGGCTGTTACGTTAATAAAAACAAATTACCAATTTTCTCATAATTTCTACCATCGCTCATTCAGAACGAGAGATGATTTCCTGCTGGGTAGTTTTTGCAGCGATCAATCAATAGGCGAAATGGAGCGAAGAAGCACACTTAATTGACCACTTCTTGTATCGTATCCAATAGACTTTGATGAGTTCCGTATTGAAAAAGACTATGAGGTTTTTATGCGAGGCATATTATCACAAAATCGAGATGTTTCTTTAATGGTTCGATTTAATTGTCCCTCGTTGCAATTCGTTCCATCACCCTTTAATATCTCTGGTCAGTTTTTCGCAATTCATTTTACCACATACACATGTTATAATTGATTGAATGGTTATTATTTTATTCGATGTATAAAAAAAGTAATTACAACGTAGAATGATTTATTGAACTGAGATAATGGTCTACTCAATTTAAACATGTTATTTTCGTATATAGTGTGAACTTCGTACGGAACCATCTTCATTCCTATATACGTTTCGTTCAGAAACAAAGAGTTTATAATACATTATACAAATTGAAATTGCTTTATACGTACACTTCGTAACGTACGAGCGGATCCGAGGACACAGATTGTAGTAAATAGACTACATAGAGTTTAATCACAATTATAATTAGCCAGTTACAACAAAGACTTTGTTTGAAATCTATTTTTTATAGTGGCACGGTAAAGTGACGACACTCTGTCTGATAGTAAACAAAATTTAAAACAAAAATAATGGTGACTCTAGAGAAATCAGTTCTATCGGCTCACAGATAAGTGTTATACTTAATTTAAAAAAATATATATTAAAAACACTCACGTATTAGATGCACAAACAAAAAAGAAAATAGATTGATAAACAAAAAAGAAAACTTTTTTATTTGACTACTTTAATTAGTTGTACATAGATATATGTACAACTGTACTTTACTATACACATAAGTAAATATTACTGTAAAAAAAAAAATTGGTATAAGCAGTAACATCCTGTACTTATATCTTTATTTGATATCTTATTATCTGTTCTATCGTGTGGGTATCTTATCATACAAAAAATTATATTTATTCGCTTTCATATAACATTTTCAACTTTCTGCAATAACCGTGATAAAATAATCCAATACATATTTTATATTTCAAGTCGGTTTGGGTTCGTCTCGAAGTAATTGTCAAAATATTTTGTTTTTCAATAATCAAAAAAATATTTAGCAGATTAAAAAAAAAACCTAAATTTTGTCTTTTCGATCCTACACCATATGCATACTACTGGACTGATTTGAAGCCAATTTTCAGATTAATACTAGGATGGAACCGAGAACGATTTAACTAAATACGCTTCCTCGTATAGTGATATATGTATTAATTATTATCAAAATTTTAAATTTTTATAATATAGGTACTGTATAGGCTTTGACTACAATCTTACCTGATGATAAGTAACCATCTACAGGTGCTTGGCAATAGATTTTTCAAATTCGAGAGTGATAACTAGCCAGGAAAACGTTAATCATTGCCGTATCACAATTGTAGTCTCACCGCGATCACTAAAGCGATATAGCTCAGACTGGTTATAGAATAGCATAGGTGGATAGGATATGTAGAAACGGTAACAGACTACACTACCCACTAGGCCATCGCCGCTTCAAAATCATACAAAGTTGCTAGCGGCAGTTAATAATTATTTAGTAAAAAGTTTTTCTACGTCTGTTTTGTGAGTTTATTCCCCAGTCACGCATAAACTACTTAACCGAATTTCATGAGATTTGATACGATAATAGTTCATACTGTGGTGTAAGATCTAGGATAGGTACTTTGTTTTCAGTGAGTCTAGTTCTGGAAATAATTTTTTTTGCATAAATTTCATTAAATAAATAAACAAAAACTAGAAAACGGATTATTAATACCATTTAAATATATACAAAATGATTATATAAATGAAATAATGTCACCAAATATACTACAGCATTATACAATTTGATATTAAATGTAAATTTAACATTAAATCTTGGGACGGGCTATATGTAAAGTAAATAAAGGTTTATTTCAAAACTTCATAATAATAGTGACCTCGGGGACTTGTGTTGTTTGTGTTAACTTGAGGTCACGGCACGAGATCCGGCTAGGTCAAGGTCACTGGCATGTGGTCGACGATCCACTTAATTACCATATCTAAAATATGAATTCTTACAATATTTATTTTATTCTCAATCACGTCTTTAATTGTGTGTGGTACCCATTGGAGAACCCGTTGGCCCCATCGGGCATCGGTTCTGCAAGCAATGTTTCCAACCCACTGTCACTTAAGATTAACAATTCTTCGGGCATTATCGGTTACTTTGGTTCTCATGCGGATCTCCTCATTCCTGATTTGATCACGCAGTGAAACTTCAAGCATACCCTTTTGAGCAACTTTGAGCTTACTTATTAGGCCCATTGTAAGCGACCACGTCTCACTGTCCGTTCCAATCCTGAACCTTGAAGACACCCTCGAGCGTAGCGGTGAACAGTTTCGGAGAAATAACATCTCCCTGTCTAACGCCACGCCGCAAGGGTATAGGTATCGAGGTCTGGTCCTGTAATAGGACTGACATGGTGGCGTTTTCGTACAAATCCTTCAACGCTTTGATATGCCGATAGTCTACTTGGAACCTGAGACACTGCAATTATTACACAAAACTAAGAAAATATATTGTTGAATCTGATTAATTAATCATTGAAAATTTACAAATTACAAAATTACACTTCGCAAATATACTTAATGGTTGGGCTATAAACGACTTCGAACAACTGCAACATATCCACCTCATGCCATAATAATCGCACACCTAATGTTAATATGGATGAAGATGTTTGAAAGAATGGATGCAAGGAAAAGTGGATAGAAGAAGAAATTAAATAAAAAAAGCGAACTGGCTTGAAATTATCAAAATACTGTACTATACATAATGTAATATACAATACCTAACCTCTTAGAACCTTCAACGTAATTTATTTACAAAACTAATTTACACTCAATGATCCATTGGCAAAGGCAATTAAATTTAGCTCGATATTTTGGACTCTTATTCACTTTCATTGTAAAGTCATGTCTTTCAGAAAAGTCATTGCGCTCTACGGATATTTCAATGACAACTCAAGTTTATGGCAAATAAAGTAGTATAAGATCACGCACAATTAAAATTATGTGAACCAGATACACTTCTTCCAGAGCCCTAAAAAGTAAATGAGTTCTAGATTTTTACGAAATACCTGAAGTCATCGTCCTGCCTCCAATATGTTATTAAGGTTCGGGGCAGTATGTCATCCTATTCCATATATCTCTATCAGTCAACATATCATCATTCACCCCTTTTGGCTTAAATATATCTTCCCTCACACACTCCACTCCATCCATCTTTTCTTTGGACGTCCTCTCACACGTGTACAAAGAATTGATTAAGCTATTAAAAAAAAGACATTTCTAAATATACCCCTATTTGCAGCATTTATAATTTAAGTGTATTCCGATTAAGAAAACAACAAATAAAATCTAGTTTTCATTATTGGTATCATTAAAATTATCTTGCTAAGTTTCTGAACCTTTTAATAGCTCAAGTAATTAAATCAAATTCCACTACAAAAAATATCCGAAAATTTTATAGCTGATAATAAAGCAACCATTATTCATGGGTTGATATTTATTGATATCTTTGTCTATTATGCTTTACCGAATATTAATCAATTTAACTCCCTGCAATAGGTAAATAATTGTTAGAATTAATCACATTATAATAGAGATGAATTTCATATAAAGATGTTAGCGACAATACCCACTGTTTAAACTAACGTTTACGCATCTAACAGATTACTAATATCAACAACAACTGAAAACATTGCCCGTAATTGAAATGTAGAAACGCGTAATATAAAAATTCTAACTAGAGTTCATAAATAAATACAATATTTAACTCATTCTACAATATTATAAGACTTTTACGTACATAGGCATGTTAGTTGTATTCAAACGGAGTTGATGATAGTAAATTACCCTTTGATTACCCGATGGCGGATGGCGCCAACGGCTTCTCGAACGGCTATCCACGCATCGGAAGACGTCTAAACCTGAACGGAAGACCTGGTAAAGGTCGCGGGAATCCGTAGGATGCGTGTGGTGCAATACCGGTCGTTGTTCAGATCTTTGCAGGAAACCTGTGTCCAGTGGACATCTTTCGGTCGTAATGGATGGATGGATAGAAACTTGGTTAAAAAAAAACAGTTACTTCATTTCCTGCGCCTATGACAGGAACTGTGTTAAAAAAGTTCCTTATTAAAAGTAATCCTAAATACGAAAAATATGCATTATATTTTTATACCAGTACTCATTATAATGACTCAACTTTCAACTAACTAAATATTCACACTGATGAACTTTTAGAGCTAAGTTTATGACTTTATAAAAGACTCCAATATCTGATATGCACGTATACTAAAATAACAGTGTTCTTTGGAAATAGAATGCAGTGTTCTTTGGAAATAGAATGCATTAAATATATAATACGATAATGTATTTCAAATGTTTTGAATTTCAAAAAACTTTAAGGTAAAAATATCGTCAAGTATGAACATTAAAAAGTTAGAACAAATATATAAACAAACAAAGTCTTAAGATGCTCTTAGAAATGAAACCCTTGTATAAATTCATTAAAGTTCATGTATGAAAGTTCGGTTCTCTTAAGAGGTCTGTATGGGAATTTATTAGCACATTATTCTTTTTAGAGTACAGTTGTTTGGAAGACACATTTCTAGTATATCAGTAGGTGACGCTTTCTTCAAATATTTATATTGATAAACCTTAATCGTATCACTATAATAATCAAAATTAAATGAATAACCCGGAACGAGGGGGCTTATTTTCAGCCTAAATTTGCGCTACGTTTACATAATAGGTACACTAATGCTTTCATTGTGTGGGTGATAATTAAAGCGAAATGTGCATGGTTGTGTGAACTCAATTTCGACATTTTACTACCGGCTTGTATGAGCAAGTTCTTAGTGTGCGTGTTTCGCGTTTACGGCTGTGTGGTTGTTATAGTATACTTGATGCATGATTTGATGTGTGCGCAGTGTGTTTTGTTTTTTATTAAGGCTATAAGGAGTCGGGTTATAGGAGCGCTTCGCCACTGATAGAAACAAGATTTTTGGAATAACGTGATAATAAAATGTTGCTTTAAACTTCTTATATTTCTATTCCTTTCTCATGAGATTTATTTATTATCGTGGTACATAATTTCACTGCTATTTGCCATGGGCATATTTGACGGCCTGAAAGAATACTGGACTGTATACACACTTAAGAAATGTTTTTATTAATGTAATAGTATGGAATAATGCGTCTATATGATCGTAGGTTCAAATCGACTATTTATTGATTATGCATACACTCCATTATTACGGTTTTAAAAAAATGAATCTAGATAAAAGCTATTCATATATTATAAAAAAATACATATAAGTGTGTAAATAAATGTTACTAAAAAGTATAAACTACTATCATACCAAATTTCATCGAAACCGGTTCAGTAGTTTTTGCGAGATTGACGGGATTTATTATAAGTATAGATTTCGCAGTGAAGAATATATGAAACGCGCGCGCGGAAACGCGGGCACACAGCTAGTGTATAAATAAACAGCCTTGTTACGTAATTCAACAACAGTAACTGTTGAATGATTTTCATTCATACGAGTTACTTATCTATATTTGTATGAATAATATACTAAATTTCAAAATAAATTACAAATTGTACAAGTCTTAAAAAGGTTCGGTTTCGGCCGAAACTGAGATCCAGACCGAAGGTTCGATTTCGGTTTCGGCTGAAAATCCAGTTTCGGTCGGACACTAACAAACAATGTTTAGCTCGAAGAAGTTACAGCTTGGTGTGACAGTTTCCTATCTTTGTTTCTATATTTAATAGGTAGTGGGTATTATCTAGTTAATAGCTATTGAGTAATCGTTAATTAACGGCATGCGATTTTCCTTCAGCCCGACCTTCAACTAAATTGCTATAAATGTCGACAATCACAGACGTTGCTCGTCTACCCACAATAATTATTTCCGACAATCACATCAAATGAATGTTTCACATTTCATTACAATAAATATATTATAGTGGCAAAGCCTTAGTTTGTTTAACTTCATCTGATCAGATTTCAAATGTGATTGTAATTCATCCAGTAAGCAAGTTTTATGTTTAACTGCTTGTATAATCCACGTCACCAGCATTTATATCGTCTAGCCGTTAAATTAAGCAAAAAAACTCCTAGACATCTATATTCAATAGTAAACCATTAATTCCTCTTGAATATAACACATTGATATATATTTACAAAAATCTATATATTTCAAAATTTGTCTCTTCTCACAGCGGCCTAGGACATGCTTGGACCCTCAACTGGTGAGGTTCCTGTATCCGCTACTAATGCGGTACAATGACAATTTCAGTTAGTATAACACTCTTTACACTGCACTCCACACTCTTGCATACTACACGCAGGATTCTGTAAGATGGATCTACGATTCTCTTTATTCCCCTAATCACTCTAGAAGTTTACGTTTCAAGGAGCAGCTTGAGGTGAGATCCGTACCATTTTGGTTTCTTTGGGCTTGTCACTTTCTCGGCTAAGCACCTTTAGCGCTTACCCCAAGTACGATGAAGCTATCAAAACCTTTTGGTTAAAAAAATAGATTTAAAAGGGTTTTTCAAAATAAATCGAACGTAGCCAGAGTCAAACAGTGTAAGCAAATAAGAATGCGCTTGTGGTTCCATTGTTTATAAACATTTAGCGCGTGTTCAGTCATTTATTGCATTATTCCACAATACAGCTAAATATCAACATGTGATGTAAGTCACAATAACAACCGGGTACCTGCCTAACTCGTTTGTGTATGTGTGTATATCGCCTTTTGTTTTTGTATTAGCTGTGAACTATAGGTAATTTATGTTTGTCAATTTCATAATGACACACATAATAACTTTATAGACAAACATTGCGCATTAGTTGGAAGATACTTGAATTGTTGTCGTTGCTAGAATCATCGTCCTATTGGTTTATAATCCAAGAACTCCTGAATCAGTTTGCGTGGTTGTTACACATTAATATTCTCCGGTCATGTTTCTGTTATCAGTTTAGAGTATTATGTAGTTATGTATATAGTCTAGTAAACGAATGAAGTCCACGAAAAGGATCATCCACACGTTCCTTAGAATACTTTATCTAATATATAATAATATGGCAATGATCATCTTCGAAAGATACTTTAGACAACGACGCGGAAATACTTTTTATGATGGCTTACCAAACCGATACGGGAGTGGGAGTTTCTAAGGCACTGAATATTTTAAAGAAATATTGTAATGAATAAAGAATAGAGTCAGTTATATGCAAGCGAAGCCACTGGAGCCTCTTATTTTTAAGAATATAGGTACCTGATGATGTCCTTCATACTTTTCTATTACATCTTTTCGCACTATTTCTTTATCTCTCTCACTGTCATTTAATTTAAATCAATGTCTCTTTCAAATGTCTTAACACTGTTGACCTGAAGTGCTTAAGGCGCTCACTCAGTCTAAAAATGTTAGCCAGCGCACAGGCACCAAAATGATACGAACCTCGGCTTGAACTGCTACCTGTGTTAATGTTATAGATAACCTATACTTATAATAAAAAAGCTAGCGAGACGAAAACTGTACATTGAAGGTATATAAGAAAAAAAATACTACCCGGGGCTTCAGAATCGACTACAGAAGACATTACGATAGTTTAAAAAAGTTACTGTATGTCGCTCTGTCTGTGTGTTTATTAATTTACTCGCCAATCACGCAAAAACTACTGAATCGAATTCGATGAAAATTGGTAATGTAAAATCCAGTAAATAATCCAGACCGAGAAAATAGGCAAATTGAAAATTGTCTGAATTCCAAGCGGGTATCGCCGCGAGCACATCTACTAAAACTGTTTAAACTGTCCATAATTCAATGTATTTATCTACATACAATTTAAAAGAGTTCAGTAACTTTCCTTTGCCAACCTTTTTAATCTTCTTATTTTATTTAGTAGCATGCCAAGCCAGTGGCGTAGAGACTTGTTGAAAAAAAAAGATTTTATTTTTTAATTAAGACGTTTATTAGATTCCACAGTTGCCTTAAGGCTAACTTATTCTATTATTACAACTACCTAGTGAGTACCAGGCCACCTGAGGGAAGATGCTCTTATCTGTGCCGACTCAGTGCCTGGTTTCCTACAAGATAGAATGCTGACCCTTAATTATAGTAGAACCACCATCTATAAGTAGCTAATGAGAATAATGAATAAAAAATTTGGAAACATATTTATCTACAGATTTTAAATGTTATGCTCGAATTTCGTACCACCGGGCGAACACGTAGTCATCTGACTGTTCCCTGCTTACCATCATTTTGGCGTGCTAGTATATAAAAAAAAACCCACAATAATTATTAGACTAGATGAGTCAATTGCTCTTATCCAAAAAGTAAAAATGTAAGAAGTTTATTCTTATCAGTTTGATAGAAAGAGAGCTAACGATCACGATACATTTTCAAAAGTTGTGGGAAGTTCTATATCATTAAATAAATATGTTAGATAGTGTTCACGTAAAATCGACAATGACATACATAATTCGATTCCGCGGGATATCAGCAGTGATAAAGAAGAGCTTCACCTCCAAACGTACCCGAGAAACCTACAAAATAAAACAAAACAAACATTATACAGACAAATAAACGTATACCGTAACGTTGCGGTATTTGCATACATATTAACATTCTACTAAAACCGACCGAATCATAATGAAATGACAAACAAGTCGAACAGTTGTTATGCGGAAATTTACACACCATTCTGTAAACTAGTTTTAGTAACCATTACATAACGTTTAACAATTCGTTTATTTGTGTGTATAATTAACAAACTAGTCCAATTGAAAAGTAATTAATTTTGTAAGTCAAATGAATATTACAACCAATAAAAACGATTCAAATCAAATCAAAAAAATCTTTATTCAATTTAGGTCCTAAGAAGGCGCTTATGAACGTCTAAAACACTACCACCGGTTAGGAAAAAACAACCCAGTCGAGAAGAGCGCAGGCGAGAAACTCGATCTGGTTCTTTTTTTTATAAATATAATATATATCATTTTGTTTACCACCACACGTTATATTCTAGAATAAAACATTAAGATTTTAGGGGATTTCTTATGTATTTAATTATGATATTGTCACATTAACCCTATAACATAACTTCATTATTGTATCGGAAAAGCAGTTCAACTAATATTTTTGAAAATGCAGTTACATTGATTTGATGTTTGTCCAACATAAACTTATTTGAAGGAAATCTCTAGAACAGTGGTCGTCACACTGTTCTGGTCAAGGGGCACACAGGTCAATGTGAGGTTCGAATGCGGGCCGCACTTTTATTGTTTGGATAATTTATACCATCCATTAATTTTTAATTAAATTTTTATGAGCTATCAAACGCGAATTGCCCATTGATTTTATATCGCACTAACAACATATGTAAGTCATTTTTTACAGCCTTATTCACTAAAGTAAACTCGGTTTTGAATCATTGTCTACCAAAATTGTTTGATATCGCGGGCCGCACAAATGCTGTCCAACGGCCGCTGTTTGACGACCACTTCTCTAGAACATCTTAATTATTTACACAAGTTTATGTTTTTAAATTATTCATTTTCAATATTGCTTAGACATTTACTTCATTAAAAAAAACATCTATAGGACAAACATGCTGAAAAATATGTACTACAAAATAGGACAATTTGTTATTGTAACAAACTACGTTATTTAACACCCATTGTTTCTTATGAAAATAATGAGGGGTACCGTCCACTTTCTAGTTATCTATTTCTCATTGTGCAAACTTGTAATATAATAGTGTCGTTATGCTTTCATCGCGATATAAGACAATACGTGAAAGATAGTGATGTCACTAGAGTTCACGAGAGGACAAAGGCCTTTTGGTATCCGTTACCAATGTCGCAGTTCGTCTCGCCTTGATGGATACCAATGCCCTTTATCAATATCATCTAAAGTAAATACATACATCAATTATTGAATTTAAGATATATATATATATATATATATATATATATATATATATATAAAATTATACCTAGCTGTTTTATTAACATTAATTAAAAAGTTATTTAATAATGAAAATTTACTTAATTATGTGTGTTGTTTTTACACAGTCGTGAAAGCGCGTGGTTTACATTTATAAGTTAGTACAAAAATATCAAAAGATAAACAACATTTTATCTTTTGACCAGCTGCTCTCCGCGGTTTTACCTGCTTAGTTCCCGTTCCCGTAAGTTTTTAGGACAACAAACTATCCTATGTGACTCCTTATATTTAAAACTATCTCCATACCAAATTTAATAATATATGTAGATTATATATCTGAAGTGATCTGTAGTGTAGTTATTATCAACTCTAAACTTCCATTATATAACTCAAATAATATCTATACATGAGCAAACTAAAGGAGATATCATTTAAAATATTTTTTTGATTAAATAAATCATAATCTATATTGCAAACCGGATGAATGTAAAATGTCTACTGACATGTCTTTGTTAATATATTGCGTACCGGAGGTGTGGGCTTACCACACCAAGAATTTTAGCCTAGTTATATTATATTACTTTTTTTTTTTAAATTTTCAATCTGCTTATTTCTAATTTGTAGTATGTTAAATCCTACAATGAGCTGAAATATTCGTGTTTTTTATTCGTAGGCCTATTACCGATTGCGAAGTTGGTTCTCCGAAGTATGTTTTGTAGTCGGTGGTCCTCATCTTTTAGTAATCAATACTGTACTTGAAAGAGACCTACTGTCATGTGAATTGTTAAATGTTTATAGTGGCAATATTTTATAGTATTTTGGAATAAAAAGAAAAACAAATTACCTAACAAGTAAACAATCATAACGAATACTGTATAAACATCAAAGAAATAAAATTTAAAGTATTAAAATTATTTTTATTAACTTTGAATATGGAGTATATATATATATATATATATATATATATGTAACATCAATTATCATATCAAAACTTATGAGACAGCAATAATGGAGTACGTTCTATAACTCGCCTGGTTAGTTAATGGTTAGAATAAATGACGAATAACGACCCCATTTTCTGTCCTTTCGCCACACGATTTTAGAGTAGGGACGAAACATTGGTATTGCAATATGAAATCGCATTTTTTTTTACAATAGTAACTAGTTGCTCCTGGTAAGCGTTGTCATGACACGGAAAGAAGAAACCTTTGCGATCGCATGCAGAACAACTCACCAAGTAGTAGTTAAGGAGTGCATAAACAGAGAACATACATTCATCATCATTCTCCTGCCTTTTCCCAGCTCACTTGGTGTCGGCGCAGTATGTTTTCTTCTTCCATACGTCCCTATCAGCCGTCATTTCTTCATTCACTCCTTTTGCTTTCATATCATTTCTTACACACTTTCTTTGGCCTTCCTCTACTTTTCCATCCTTCCACATTCATATTCATTACTATTTTACCCACATGCGCTTCCTCTCTTCTCATAACATGTCCATACCACGACAAACGAGAACCTTTCAACTTTTCTACCATTGACGCAACTTTCAAACTCCCTCTAATATATAAATAATAAACAGAGAACATGCATTGATTTATATATTAAGGCTGAACTATTTCAAACTAATTGATGCTTTTTTTTTACACGGTATATGATCGGTGCTTTGACCACTATCTGATGTTAAGTGACGATATGGGCCAGGATGGTAAACACACTAAGCCTAGAGGTAGTGGTTCTCAAGTGATGCTGCCGGAACATATTCAGAACTTACAACGTATAAAGTTAAAAACACAAATAAATCGTAAAGTTTCTTTATCCATTCTCATACGTACATATACCTTTTTTTTTTTTGACGGGGGGAAATGCATTTACGCACTACCCTTACCTAAAGGTAAAGGGGGCACGGAGTGATGAGTTCCGTGCCAATGTGGGACTCGCCCGGGCGTGAAGCGCCCGGAAATACCCACTGAAACCCCCCGGGGCCGTCCGCCGCATTTGGGATGGGGGAGATACGGGATTGCAAGGCATGCCGCCGCGTCGCATACATACATATACCTAAATGAATCACAAAGTTTTTTATCTACACTTACGTATCTATATACCTACAAAGCAGAAAGTTTCTTTGTCTATACTTACGAACGTAAACAAGTTACAAAGCATTATTTTTTTATCTACAAAGCGTATAGTTTCTTTGTATATCTCAATGAAATACAGAAAATTGTATTTGCCCTATCGTTTAAAGTATTCATGACAAGGGATCGACAGACTAACAATAGTAAGCATAAGACTGAATTATAAAAATGATTAAACGAAAACTTTCGTTTTCGTAGATTTTGTTTGTATAGATTAGCGAATTAATGAATTAATGAAATGTATTTTAATAGTATACATTCAAGCTATTCGGAGAATATGGACGACATAAATTTAACAAAGCCATACATTTGTTCACTATTAGGCGATAAGAAATAAGTTTTCATATACAATTACAAATACAAGCTTTGTATGTTGTAACTATTATAGCATTTACAACTTTTTTTTTTTTAAAAGAAACCTAACATTAACATAACTTGAAATAGATCTGCAATTAACAAAGTGAACAAGGTAAATAGTTTCCTATGAATTGTTATGGTATACGTAACTATTGTAATTGCACCATATCAGGAAGGGTCTTTCGAACAAGGAACTGAACTAGTACCTACACAAATCGATAAGAAATACAAATGTGTTGCATTTTACTTATATTATTGGTTGTTAGTATGAAATATAAATTATTTTAATTTTTATTAATCTTATGTCTGTGTTTGATAGATAATCTATATTTATATTCTTCTTTTTAGGGTACTGATTCGATATTCAAATAATGATTAAAGTAGAATGGAATTTAAATTAAATAATAAGGTCTCAAAAAAGGCTTTATAAAGCATACAATATGCAAAACCTGCCTCGGTGGCGCAGTTGTATTACGGTACGACTGTCGTTCTGAGGCCTCGGGTTCGATCCCTGGGTCGGGTTAAGTGATATTTCTACTCAGTATCATCCCGGAGTCTGGAATTTGTGCCGGATATGGCGACAAGCTCGCCCCCTGTCACATCTGGGACGGAACTAAGCTCGGCGAAATGTGGGTGGTGTAGTTCGCTACTTCACCCCTACCTAATCCTTCGGGGATAACAGGCGTGACCTTATGTTATGTTTATGATGTTATATGCAAAACACCAGGCCAAAAAAATGCTATTAAAATTTTAATTTCTTTTCGAGTGAATAGTGTTTTAGTAACTAACGGTAATCACATGAAGAGTACGTGCCGTTATATTAATCACAAAAAAAAAATGCTTAATTTACATAAGTATTGGAATGTAGAATATTACACAAAGGTGTTTTTACATACTCTAATTAACACAATGTATATAGAAGCTATTAAATTTACATATTAATATTACTATGTTACACTTAAAAATACAAAAGAAAAGCCAATGAATTAAATTTTTCACTAAAATCATAGTTCAGTGACTACCGTGTATTACAACAACACAATATTGCATTACTTTCAAATATAGTGCAGTGCAAGTGCAGGCCGCCATGACAGGAACTACAGACGATGGATAAACGATCTCTCGACGGTCGCCACTGTTTCTGGATTGCATTCTGCTTACTAACAGGCGTAATGCCGTTACTTTGCCTAACCACTATAAAACAGTAAATAATAAGAGTAGAGGAGAAAACAATGGTATTCAATATTTGATAAACACTCGAGTTAATTAATTATTACAACGTAAAGAACTGAAGGCTATGTTATATAAACTTGAATATTGTCATAATGTTGGCCGCCATACTGTTTATAAGATCCGACGTAGTATAAATAAATACCTATTGATTAATCGTTTATATCTTGACATTTCATAACGATCCATTGTTAATTTTAAAACATTGTTTTTATTTTCAGTTTGTTTACTATGCTGCTAAAACTTATGGATTTTCTGTAAAATTGTTTAGATGCAAGAAAACAAAAATAATTTTTGACACCCCCGTCACACCCTGAACTACATAACCGCAGTTGTAGTATACACGTGTATTAGCCGAAAGATGTCGTCCACTGCTGGACATAGAAGCCCCTACAGTTGTTATATATTACGAGGTCGACCCGTTTTTTATTTTGATAGTCAGAAATTCTTCATTCAACTTATCCCGCCGTTACCTTAACCGCTACCATTATGGCCAGGAATAGCAGGGTTGTGTTCCTCATGAGATGGAATTGCCATAATCGCCACGATTGGCATGTCGATTAGCGATTACTCTTTTGTGTCGAATTTGTCCATCTTCTGGTTTATCATTTAATCGACTATTACGACACCACCGGGAAGATATAGGGTGGTAATATTCGCAGCCGACACCAAACAGTTATAATTATATAAGATATAGAATAAATCACTTCACTTAATGTAAACATTTATTGCTAAGGCAAGGTGGTCACGAAGACAATTTATATGATAATGTTATAAACAGCACAAACGTTGTACCACGTATATATTGTAATAATTATGATATTTTATATAAAGACGCTCATACATTAACCCCTTTAGCACTAACCTGGCGTTTACGGCAGCTTTCCATTGTTTTCCTATTGTCTCATTTTTAGGGGTAAGACGATGATGAACATTATGTCTGAGGGATTATAAAAAGAGACGGAAAAAGCTTACCATTGCGGAACACAATTGTCTACCTTTACTTGAGAAAAAAAAGGTAAGAAAATTTAGTTATGAATCTAAGTCAGAAAACCGTCTCGCGATTGATCTTCGTTCGAAATTGTGTTAAACAGCTAATTATAAATAAGCACGAATATTGTTGTGTATATAGATTGACCGTCTAACTCAATTTAAAAAAAAAAACTCGTTATCTCTATTTCTTCATACTTTTGCTTATACTGACTTGTACGATTCACAACTTGATGGTAGGTGGTAGCTACTACGACTATAATTCTTTTGAACAGTTGAAATAATAGACTAAGGTTTCAGAATTCGAATTTATATCGAACTACACAACTCCGAGCGAGCGACTATCATCATTATTGAAAAAAACTATTAACATTTTTTTTTATTGCTAAACAATAAAGCTCATCAAATAACAAAGAAAATCGCTTAATAAACAAACGAGAAAACTTTTGTCGACATTTTTATCTTTGTTTAATTATTTTTCAGGACCAGGATTCAGTGATCCCTTTTCTGTAAAGAGGTCTTATAAGTTAAAACAACGTAATGTAGGGTAACTACAGCATGTGATGTTTTTAACCTGATCCGATTTCGCTTTATTGTATTTAAACATCTGGCCCAGATTGCGTTCCAGCCTATATCTAGAATTTATTTAATGTCAGTGGAATAGTAGATTTATAGCTTTGTTAAATTTATTTACAACTACCACACACTGTTTAGTGTTAATATCGTCGGACATAGTATCGACATACACCTAATTAAGTTGAGTTTTTGAAGTAAACCTTCTTGAATAAAATTTAAACTTCAAGTTGAGCGGGAGAATTTGCGTCACGATTTTGAAAATTAAAAGACGAATAGAAAGATGGTAGTAATGAGAAAGAAAGAGACAGAAAAAATAAGGACGCTATAATTGTTAACTGTATCATTATTATTTTATCTTCTTTGTGCTATATTCGTTCTTGAGTTATTTTAGAAAGTGGACATACATATTTTTTTATCTCTTTCTAGGTTTCTGATTAATATCTCTCACTAGTAATTTGTTATACAGATAAAAAACTAAAGACTGCCAAAGTAGTTTCACTTCTGACACGTGGATTCTGTTCACGCGGTTTTTTTATAACGTGGAAAGTCTGACACTTAACTATAGTTGCGTACGTCTCAAAAGGGCGAACACTAACAACACCAGATTTCAAACGTAAACCTAAAATATTAGTTAAGGTAAGCATCACGATACAACCATAGCATGATAGCAATAATAACACTTTATATAAAAATGAAGTAATTTAATCCATCTATCCACTCAACCGAAAGACGTCCACTGCTAAACATAGGTCTCCCCCAAAGATCTCCACGACGACCGGTCTTGCACCACCCACATCCAGCGGATTCCTGCGACCTTAATTTAATAAATTACCTGCAATTATTAGTTAGATCGTCGACCAAACAAATAGCAAACATTCAGCAATCAGCGTTTATATTTTATTTGACGCATAGATTCATACTGACAAATTATTCACCGCAAACTACTTATGATGGCTTAGTTGGTAATGCAGTTGGATTTCGCGTCAATGGGGGTCTAACCAATCTACCTACCTATCCAACTCTAAAATCAGTCTGAGCTTCTAATGATGACCGACTACTTATCTACCAGCCTCAAGTTAAAAAAACGTGTCGCCAAATACTAACAGGTGTGTTCCGGCAGCATCGCTTGAGAACCAGTGCATTTAGGCTTAATGTGTTTACCATCCTGGACCACATCGTCACTTAACATCAGGGGAAATAGTGGTCAAAGAACTGAGCCTACACCGTGTAAAAAAAATTAATAACTAAACTTAAGTGGCAGTGGGCTGAGCACATTGCTCGCAGAACCGATGCCCATTGTGGCCAACGGGTTCTCGAATGGCTACCGGAAGACGTAGCGTGGGGGACAAGGTGGACCGACGACCTAGTAAAGATCGCGAGAATCTGCTAGATGCGGGTGGCGCAATACCAGTCGTCGTGGAGATCTTTGGGGGAGACCTATATCCAGTAGTGGACGTATTTCAGCTGAATGATGGATGGACGGTATCTTTTTTTACCAAAATAAATAGTATCTTCTTAAGGCTCTGCCCGCGTTTCGTATAAGTATTCTTCACATCGTATCTATTATAAATAATTATTGGAAAAAAATATTTTGATGACGTTGTCCATTGAATAGTATGATGGTCACTGTATTGTGACTTTTGTCATTTTTTTTTACAAAGAATCCAAATTCATGGTACTAACAGAAAGCAAAGATATTTCTCACAAATTCAAATACCTGCCAGCAAAACTGTGCATTGAATCGGATTTTATTCACCCTTTCATGAGTTTTTATTTTTTTTACGCGGAACCCTAATTATATTTGAAAAAAATATAACCTAAGTTAAGCGGTTTCCAGATAAACCGAAAAGCAGACAAGAATTCTGAAAGTTGTATTTTTGGTATAGGTATTGTATATACCATTCAAAAAATTGTTATTTTTATATTACAAACAGACACTTCAATTTTATTTATTACTGTAGATATATGCTCTTTAGAATTAGATGTATGTATGTGTTATCTAAATCACTCTAAACTTGACCACCATTATCTTCCGACTTCCAGTCAGTCGAGTCCCGTTATTCGTAGAGGCCACATTAGTTTTCGTTTCAAATTCTAATGGTTCATTAATCAATTATCATTATATCTATATCTGCTTTAATATTTCTTAAAACCCACTGAAACGAGCTCACATGACAATGCGCACCGCATGCTTTCCACTACAGCAAAGCTGTTTTAAATATGTCTAAATGTGACTCCAATATAATACATTGTTTACGTTTTCATCAATACCAATCTCTATATTCGAATTACAATTTTTTTTCTTTGACCCCACTCAAGGGTTTCCGAGGTTCTATTTTACTTTCAAGTTCAACAATTGCTCGTTCGAGGTCGCAAGACAGATAATACAATGCACGTAAAATAAGCACGTACAGTAATTCCTACCAATGTTATGTAACGTTATTATTAACTGTAGGAAGTTGCGTAACACCGAACACGTTCGAGTAACGTTAGTAATAAAATTTATTATTGAATTGCATTGCGTTTATATGTAAAATAGAGTTTTTTAACACTATGATTTTAAAAAACATCCTTTATCCTTAAAAAAGGTTATAAGATGATCAACTTCTTTAGTTTGGTAAAGTACCAGCTTATTATAGTAAGGATGATACAAACAAAAAAAAAACATGGCGTCTGTCCATGACGGATATCACACTGGCAGTAGTCAGCTTATATGAACGCACCCCGTTTCCCCTACGCATCTTTTGAAAGACCTGATATTATATAAAAAAAATAACATAATAATGACAAGAATAAAAATAGTACGAATAATAACACCCTCCTCATTCGCATACAGAGCATAATAATTCCACGTTTGCAAGGTACGAGAAAGATATTCTTACGCTTTACATAAGCCAACGTTTCCCAAAGTATAGTTCGCGATCCACCAGTAGGAATATAAAACAGAAAGAAAAGTAGGAAGATACATTCTGTGTATTAAAATTTTCGATTGGAATTGAATACGCTATTTTATTTATGACAACATCAATGTGAATCCCAAACTTGAATGTTTCTGTTATAAGGGTCGCAGTCTAATTAACTTTGGAAACCGCTGACCATTCAATATCTTAACATGCAAAGGAAACCGTACATACAGTTGGTTTAAAAACAAACTTAAAAGTTTCACGTATTACATCATAATGCACTCTACTCTCATCTGCACTCGAAAACTTTTACCAAACCTTTCTACCATTACAATTTTTACCATATGCCGTTAACATTTAAGTCCAAAATAGAAAAAACGTTAGTATCAAATTAAAACTAACGCAAAGTGCAATTGCAACACACTCCATGTAACTGGTTAATGTCCATAATACTCGTGGTGCTCCCATTTCAAAGATTTTTGAGTGGTTTACAAATGTACCTACTTATGGTAGATACAAATCATTTTTATGTGGTCAAACGTATTTATAGTACGATTGGTGTTAATGACAGGATTATTGCGTTAGTATTCATCCAGGATCATAGTCAGATAGTTAAAAGTTACTGCATAAATTCAATTACAGTAAAAAGTGAATCTATCAGAACTTTGATTAAGTTTCTTATGTTTTATGATTAATAAAATATATTGCATTAACTTTGAACAACAAATCTACCGTCGTACATATAAATACATTGGCAGTAACATCAGTGAAAGAGATCAAGAGAAACGAAAGTGTATGTTGTAAGAGCGAAGTTTAGTATAATATAAAAAAAAAATAATCAAATTCTATCAGTGCCTCTCGAGTTTACAAATCAGCGAAGAAATATCGACTATTAAAAAATCTTTATCAGAAAAAAAAAACATTTCTTTAAATGTTGATGTTCAAATGATATTTCTAACTATTATTTCTAGTTAATACCAGTAATAAATAAAACTTAACAAGCAAACGGCATAACAACAGTTACGGCTTGTAATCAAGTGATCAGCGTTGCACGTGACTGACATAAAAACGAAACAATGACGAAATATTTCAGCAATACAATAGTCCCCCAGATTTTCAGCGTGATATTGCAACGCATGTGACCACGATCAGAGATCATTTTGACATGCAATTAGTTTGTATTTACTAAACCTAGGAACCGCTAGTAAGTTTTTTAGGGATATCATGTTATAAACATGAAAGAAGATTGTCGAAACAAATGGGTAAGGGGTGAGGTTGACTGGGCACGTCGGCAAGAGTCGACCTAGGCGAACTTATCTCGGCCAGATCAGAAGACGTTCTAAAGAAAGGCGGTGGTCAAGGGTACATCGAAGAGTATGTATAAAGGGGGTCATGAAAGTAGAAGAAGCGAAACTTGAAAGAGATATTTCACGAAGGATGTAGTCTCTGCCTACTCTCATGGGAGAGTTATGTAAATTATTCTAAAGAACATTTTATTGACATCATTGTAAACCAATATTTATACGATGGAAGAACAACAAGTTATTTGTGAAAACGCATCAGATTTCCTACATTTATAAAAAAAATATTTATTTGATTACTAAGTAAAATAACCAACTATTGCACGATTTATTCGTTTATCGTATAAAAAATTATACGTGCAATGACTTTTAGATTTGTTTCTATTATTCGTTGTTTGTTGGTAAGCATGTATTTGTAAATTAGATAATGGAATAGTACAATTATTTAACTACAATAATTATATGTTCATCTAGCTGGATAGCATTGATATAAAAAAATAATAAAGTGTGTTCTGAAAGGGGCAATTAAGAGCCAGTAACCCTTTTTAACAGTATACCAAGCACATCACCGATGTAACAACTATGGACCAAAAATAACACAATAATACGAAAAAATAATTTAATAAAAACAGTTGTTAAGAACATGCTCAGAAAACATAACGAAAAATAACACGTGTGTCAAATTAAGAATCGAATTAGGACAATTTAACCGTGCTATTTTTAAAACACTTCTAAAAAAATCATGTTTAATTTTACAATTAAATATTCAAGAAAACTAGTTTGGTTTTATTTTTGTCGTCTTAATTCACTATTATTCTCGTTTCTAATTATATTTATTCATTTAGCTGTTCCCACGACCCCACTGTCGTATCATATTTTGTATTCTACACAATTATTCGCTTCGTAATATTGTTTTGACCGTTGCCGTTGCGGAGTGGTGCCGGCTAAGAATAGGATATATATAGAATATATATATATATAGGCTAAGAATATATATCTTCCCGTGGGTTTCGTAAAAGACGACCAGGGGATGGGCACCAGCATTCTCTGATAACCATAAACACTTACTGCGATCGCCAACCTCCTTTTTGGAGGAGACCTATGTCCAGCAGTGGACGTCTTTCGGTTGTATTTTTTTACACGATATAGTCTCAGTGCTTTGACCACAATCTTATCTGATGTTAAGTGACGATGTGGTCCAGGCTGGTAAAAATACTAAGCCTAGGTACTGGTTCTCAAGTGATGCTGCCGGAACATACCTATTGGTATTTAGCGACAGGTTTTCAACTTGAGGATAGTAGCTACCCAGGCGCTACCTCCATGCTATTGATTTCCTCACGATATTTTCCATCACCGATAGCTCAAACCGATGTTAGAGTTGGATAGGTGGGATCGAACCCGCGACGATTGACGCGGAATTCGCACTACCCACTGCGCCATCATCGCTTCAATGTATCAATCAATAGTATTTAAATGATCAATAGAAAACAATTTTGTACAGGCCTTAAATGATTTTTTGTACTAACAAACAGCAATAATATTTCCTACAAATTCAAATACTTGCCAGTAGAAGTATCGATGGAATTGGATATTGTTCATAAATTCATGAGTTTTAATTTTTTTTTAACGTGAAACTAAATATTTTCCATCAAAATTTTATGCCTAAGTAACGTTAATATAGCCCCAATAAATTAAAAAATATTTAATTACACACATGAGTAATCAATTCTTCCAACAACTGAAAAATAATTGGGCGCAACTGTATCCACTGTTCGAAGTGATCTCCATGGGGGTCTTAAACAAACCTACCACCGCATCTCTTTAAAAATAAAGTAATAAATTAAAACGGCCATATCGCACTCTGTTTAATTTTTATTATTCCCGTGACATCTGAAAACACAAGACCCCACCTAAAGAAACTAATATAAACCGTTTCTTACAAAACATATGATATTTGGTCACGTTTTGACAACAATGGAGTGAACAACATGTGTTCAGACAAAAAAAAAGTTTACGTAAGTTTTGAATTTAATACATAAGTTGATTGTTGAAAAACTTTATTTAAATTTCTATTCTTTATTGTTTCCAGAATGTGTTAACAATTATATATTACTCAATAATAATATTAAGTTGCTTTATACATAAAATTATGTATAAAAATGATATTGAAAACAATTTCGACAACTTCAATAATGTTCAGTAAATTCTAGATAGGACTAAAATTAATTTCTAGAATTATTCACGTTTTTTTTTTTTAAATATAAATAATTTCATACACGTATTCAATAAAATGATACAACAATTAACAAATATAAACATAGGGAAATAAACCAATTATTGAAATTCCAGCAGTCAAAGTGTAATTAAAATTTTACAAATACAATTTTTGGTTGTCAGCTGTTGACCAAACGGATCGCTTTAGGAATGTAGATATCTTAGATACCAGTCATATGCTTTGTAATGTTTTGCAAGAAATAAGTCATCTCTCATACCTATTCTAGATAGAATATAATATGATGATACAAATCTTAAAGTTAGACTATAAAAACTGGTAAAACGTGAGGATTTAAGTTAAACTTAATATTCCCTGTACTATGAGACATGGCGTTAAAGGCTTTCTTCACTGCGTAATATAGTTTTTAAATAATTTATAACTAACATAAAAAAAACAAATGAATAAAGAATGAGAAAAACCAAAGTCTTTTGTTTTTATTAGCGGACAAATGTACATAAGAATAAATCGAAAAAAAAAAAAAATGAGAAAGGGTCGATGGATTCCAAAATATGACTAAACCAAATCATATACGAAAAATTCCGCGTCGAGTGATAGTCGTCCCATCCCGATATGTTCAGTACTTTTGAGGTGATGGTGCGTCAAAGGACCCCCCTTTTCCTTTTATGTACATAGATAAAAGAAAGATGACTAAAGATGTCGAAACGAGAAATTCAGCATAAATGTTAGTTTTAAAAAAAAACTCATGACTCTGACAAAGTTCATACGAATATAGCAAAACATAATTGCTGTTTATTTTTCTTATAATTGTAAAGAGAATAATAATAATAAATCACCAAAGAAAACAGCTGTTAAAATAAAACCCACGTTGGAAAACAAAGGTTTACAATAAAAGTCAAACATAGATCGTTTATAGAACTTAATTCACAAAGTTCCGCATTTAAACTAAATACAAATCGCCTACGCGCTACGCCCTAAAACAAAGGTCATCTTCATAAGTCATCACCAAGGCCTATGAATTTCCGGTCGGCCATATTTGTTTATTTTAGTCTATCACAGGAAGTATAAACGATTTCTTAATCTTATGCCATGCGCGATCGGACGGAACCTTTTTTTCCTGTGGCAACACTTCCTTTGTCGAACGTTCATTATAATATAGATGTACTTCATAAAGTATTTTTTATTGTAAGAGATTAACTGAATAACATCGCTTTCATTACCTGGAGAATAAGATAAGATTTAAAATACTACCTAGACTCACTACCCATATAATATAGCCTTCGAATTATAACATTAGAGTAACTACGTTCTTCTGTTCGTCCATTCGTATAAATAAAAAATGTAAAAAAGTTTTGAAGTTGTCTTTACGCAATTTATTCAGGCGATGCAGAGTACATACTTTTATAAATTAATAGTTTCCGTGCAACAATCTTTCTCCATAATTGATCGAAAAAAAAGTAAGTTATTTTAATAAATTCATTAAGTTTCATTAAATATATTATTCCAAGAAGAGTAGTCAGTAATTAATTATTAGTAATTATTATTAAAATAATTGATATTAAGCGTTTTAAAAAAATATTTTATGGCCTCGAACACAAGTTCTTAAGGTGTATTATTTTTTTTAATCCTCATTGCTCCAACAAAATAGCGATCCTTTGTTAAAGTCTTTGCAGGAAGTTTTTGTGAGATCTGAAAACTTTACACTCTCTTTCTTTTTTTAATTGACTTAATTTATGCACAATAAACAAATTATATTACGTAAAATATCACAAATATAACTTAATATAAAGACAAACACTGTTACAATACAAAGTTAATCAATTATGAACAATTGACTACTACATGCCTGACTAAAATCACGTTAATAACTCTGACGTCAAGCGAAAATCGAGTGTGCATAAGAATTCACAGTAATAATAATATTATTTACGAATGAAAAAAAAATGTTTTATCGTTAACGGTAATTAAAAGTCAATGTTCACATAAGTACGTATTAAACGATCAAGATTGTTTACAATAAATACGCTTCAATGCAAAATATTATTTTTATGTATTAATTTATCTCGGAACACTTATATTTATTGCCTATAATAAATAATATGTTCTTATCTTGCTTGAAACTAATTATTACTAATTTGTTGCTGCAGTATGAACTGTGAAGGTTGTAAAAGAGTTTTATCCTTTTGTTTTATTTCATCCATGTCTACTTTAAGATCAACTCGTTCGGTGACTCATTGAGCATTACATTGAGATTTTACCATGTACTACCAACTCCGATAAAAATCGGACTCAACGCACGAAATGTTTGATAACTTTTGAGACCAAATATCGAGCTAGTTAAGACTAATTTAAAAAAAAAAAAGTGGTCAATAGTGAAATTCCCCTCACATGGAGGCAGCATTTAAGAAGCTATGTAACATTTTCTCGTCGAAGTTTCTGCTGTATCTCAAGACGTAACTCTTTGACCAATGTTATCATTACTCAGTGATGAAGTCTAGTACTGAAATAGGGCCTATATGAACTACATCAAAAGCTCAAGGTTCCTCAAAGGGCAATGGAGATGGCTAATTTTGAGTTTATCTATATAATCGAACAAGGAATAAGGTAACCAGTAAAAGAACCAAAGTTACCTACATAGACGTAAGACTTGCTAGACCTTTCTCTGAAGGTATAGACACGGGAATCAGATTGGTGCAAGCATCAATTGACGTCTTGCAACTAGACGTATTATTACGAAGACATAAACCATTTATTTTTATTACTTTTCATATGTTAAAATAAATTTACACGCAAAAACATTAAGCCAATAATTTTCATTAAACAAAATTGAACTTAATAATAAAGTGATTTGAATTTAATCTCAGTTACATGTCGCTTTTTAATGTAAACAAAATCATAAATCATCGGAGTATACTTAATACAACTACTATACATCAACTATCCTACAAAAGTTATATGTATGTAAGAAATTAATATTAAAAAAAATAGGCAGTAAGCAAAACTCGAAACGTTGTGAAATTGTTTTTAATGTTTAAATTAGCCCGGCGTATTAACAACTTTTTTTCCTAAGAATTTATGTTTTAACCAGCTTCAATTTATCAAAAATAAAATAAATGTAAAATAATTATTTATGGAAAAATATTTTAGATGTGGCAACACAAAACTGCCACCACTTAAACGCTTAATACTTGACACCTGTAGCATGTTGAAAGCTGACGTCAAAGCATTGGCAACGGGAATCTAAGTTTTCGTCCTACCGGGAATCGCTCAACGTCGCTAAAGAAGTTCACTTGAATTATACTTTACTTTTACCTGCTTTGAAAATCAAATTCGACAACTCTATGTTTGACTCATTCATTATCATTATTTATACACCACTGTGTGTAAACCGATACATCTGAATTTAGAATTAATGCACAGTTACGTGAAGGACCATCGTGTAACAAATTTGCGTTAATTTACGACATTTCGGTACAAGCGCACCGAATAAAGCGCCCACGCGTCTCACCATCATAACACGACTCATCCAAAACACAGCGTTACAGATGAACTAAATTTAAAACAGCTGTGTCGTTCAACCCGTTCGGATACGAAACCGTTGACCTGTATAAAAAGATAAAGCTCAAAACTGGGTCCGGGCCAGTTTTTATTACGTTATAGATACTCATACTCATAGCGCATAACAACCAAATCGATGCATCGTGGCATCCTTTAGTTGTCGGAAACTAAAATTATGTCATCATTTGTCTGCCCTTATCCAATTTTCGTTTGGGGTCGGCGCAACATGTCTTCGTCTTCCATTCATCTATTTGAGATCGTATCCACATTCACTCCCTTTTTAAGGGTTTTTTCTCCTTTTTTTCACATATTTCGTCCATCTTTTCTTTGGTCTTCCGCTTTCTCTAAAACCGTCCACGTTCATAGTCAATACTTTCTTACAGCATTCTTTTCTTCCCTGCGCCTGTCAATACCTAGACATACGCCTGATCCTTACCTTCTCTGTGACCAGTACCACTTTCAAACTTCCTCTAACGTTCTCATTCCTAATCCTGTCCGTTCTTGTTACCCAAATTAAGTAAAATTATGTATAAATTACATAGCATTACGCCTCTCTCCCGGGTAGGCAGAGACTACGTCCTTCCACTTGCTACATTCTTGACACACCACTTTCGCTTCTACTTTCATGGCGCATTCATACACGCCCGTTCTGGATACTTATGTATATAATTTAACGTCAATATTTCCAGTCTGATAATGAACTCCAAAAAGCTCAAGATTGCAATGATGAGTGTTATGTAATTTAATCTTGAAATTTTGGGGTCGGAAATTCTGAGCTTCGCTAAGTTTTGACATGAGGGACGGGGGTGACCAAATTTGAAGCGATGATGGCTTAGCTAGTAGTGCGATCGGATTTTCGCGTCATTAGACGCGGGTGCAAACCTATCCAACTCTAATATCAGATTCACCTTTCGGTGAAGGAAAAAATCATCGTGAGTAAATCAAAGCTTGGTGGCATTTTAAATAATGCCCACGTGGGTAACTACTGCCCTCAAGTTAGAAAACCTGTCCCCAAATACCAAAAGGTGTGTTCCGGCAGCATCACTTGAAAACCAGTACCTCTAGGCAGTACATCGTCACTTAACATCAGGTAAGATTGTGGTCAAAGCACTGAGCCTATACCGTGTAAAAAAGGAGATTACGTAAATAATGTTTACTTGTTAATTTTTCGTTGTGAGAAAAATATGTAAATTTTATTAAGGTAGGTGTGTTCCGGCAGCATCACTTGAAAACCAGTACCTCTAGGCAGTACATCGTCACTTAACATCAGGTAAGATTGTGGTCAAAGCACTGAGCCTATACCGTGTAAAAAAGGAGATTACGTAAATAATGTTTACTTGTTAATTTATCGTTGTGAGAAAAATATGTAAATTTTATTAAGGTAATTGCGGCCTATATTTTTTTACACGTAATAGGCTCAAATCAATCATTGCAATAAATTACATGTTTTAATATTCGTATCAAGTTTTATTTCGCGTCGTATTAAAGCGACAAGCTCGTGTGCATGATTCAATTCTTAAGATGGCGGTTGAATGCAAACATTGCTTTGACCACAATCTCTCACCACTCACCTGATGTTAAGTGACGATGTGGTCTAGAATGGTGAAACACACTAAGCCTTGTACTGGTTCTCAAGTGATTCCAGAACACACGTATTGGTATTTGGCAGCAGGTTTTCAAACTTGAGGGCGGTAGCTACCCAAGCGGACATCATTAGAATATGCCCTAACACTATGCTTTGGTTTCCTCACGATGTTTTCCTTCACCGTAAGCTCAGGACGATTTCAGAGCCTCCGGACGAACATTCTCATTCGAGAATCGGGCGAAAAGGTGGCTGGGGAGAGAGCCTGTGGGTCAGGCATCGACAGTCTCCCCTCCATCCCCAACGGGCTAAAGTATGGACGTGGCCCTGTTGGGCCTGCCGCAGGGGACGACACGGAGCATACTTCCGCAATCCCGTATCGTCCCCATCCCAAATGCGGCGGGCGACCTCGGTGGGTTTAGTGGGTATTTCCGACGCTTCTCGTCGGGTGAGTCCCACACTGGTGTGGAGACGTCCCTCCACACCCCCTTACCTATTGCATTGGGTGGACTTGATCCTCCTAATCCAATTGGTAAGGGTAGTGCGTAAATGCATTCCCCTCGTCAAAAAAAAAAAACTACCCGCTGCGCCATCATCGCAAAAGCTCTTTTATACGGGACTAACTGTGGCTACGATTCACGTAATAAAATTTGGAATGCAAAATAATTAAAAAATTAATCTACATTCTTCGGTATTTTATAAGAAACATAATTAAAAACCGATTAAAATCAATCCAGTCGATTTAAAGATTTACGAGTTACCCGGACAAAAAATTGGCTACATCTTTATGAATTTTATTAAAATATACACCTAACATTTCGTCGAAGTGAAAATATCTTTTTTTGCGATTTAATTAATTTATTAAATAATTTTAAAATTTAATGTACACTTAGGAAGTTTATCAAGAACAAAAAAAAAAAACAGACCTTATGATAGTACATAATGTATTATTTGATACAACTGGTAAATAATAAAGTGATAAAAAAACAATACATTTAATTTTATTATTATTAGCAAACGGACAAGGTTAATCATTTAAGATTACATGAACCTTGCAAAAACAGGAATTGCAGTAAGGAAATTCTTTTGAACATACGGCCTTATTGAAATTCGACCTTTACCATGTGCGCGTTTAGTTCAAAATTCAACTCTGTACCTTTCTAAAACCTAAATACACGACCTAAATTCAACGTCCTGAAGGATTCATTTTTTTTTACTCACATAATATATTATTTCAAATATTTTAAACATACATACATATGCTCACGCCTGTTTTCCCCGAAGGGTTAGGCAGAGGTGAAGTAGTGAACTACACCACCCACATTTCGCCGAGCTTAGTTCCGTCCCAGATGTGACAGGGGGCGAGCCTGTCGCCATATGGGGCACAAATTCCAAACTCCGGGATGAGATTGAGTAGAAAAAAAAACCCAATATCACTTGACCCGACCCGGGGATCGAACCCGAGACCTCAGAACGGCAGTCGTAGGTAATACAACTGCGCTACCGAGGCAAATAATTTAAAATGCTAACTAAATTTAAATTCAGCAAGATGCGAGTCCTATTAATTCTTTTATTAAAGACTATAAAATAACTGTGTGCCAATGGTTGTGCCAGCGTTTCATATGTTCTTCACTGCGTTTTAGTTTTTTTTTATACGGAACCTTAATTATTTTCTAAACAAAATTTAGTAATAAGATAATTTAGTACTTAGATAAGTAATATTTCTCATATATTTCGGATTTTATTCAATTTCTTATGAGTTTTACTTTTTTTAATCGGAAGCCTAATTAATTTGGAAAATTAAAAGTACGCTTTGTTACCCGGAGTAACTTCAGCTATCTACCAAAAACAGTCCCGTCAAAATCGCTCCAGCCGTTGCGGAGATTACTCGATACAAACAGACAGACAGACAAAAATGTTAAAAATTGTATTTTTGGTATAGGTATCGTTTATACATTTATAACTATTTATTTTTAAAAAAAAATTGACATTACAAACAGATACTTCCATTTTGTTTATTAGTATAGATAAGCGCTATGCGCTTTGACTACAATCTCGCTTAATGTTAAGTAATCATTTTATCCAAGATGTGCTGCTGCCAAGTGATGCCGCCGAAATACATCTATAACAGTCCTAAATCATGCTATGGTTTCATCACAATTTTTTTCTTCCACCGAAAACTCAAGAGATTTATTAAATACGGATAGCTGGATTCGACCAATCTACCCACTGGCGCTAAATTAAGATTTTTGTTACAAAGCAAGTATCTTTTACTATTCTACAAGTACTCTTCACTCTACAAGGTGAACCACATCTTTTTGTTTTTTATTAAAGCAGCAAATATATAGTAAAGTTTTACTACAAAATTTTAAAATCAGTTCATTAATTCGGCCTACTGACGTGAACAAACACCTAAGAAACGCAGTAGTTTTATGTGCGCAGGTGTTGATCAGAACGTTATTATAGCTAATAAAATGAGAACAGCCAATTAAATACATCATTGTGACTGTAGAAACGTGCCTATAAGTAGTTAGCGACAGATTCACAGCTTGAAAACAAATGAATACTGAATATTGCTCGACCTCTATGTTATTACGATCGAATGAAAAATTGTGACGTCATTGTATTTTTATCACCGCATAACTGGATCGACATATTCCTTTGGGTCCGTTCGAGTATTAGGTACATACTCATAATTTAGGGCAAAGGAGGAGGCTATGTTTGGAGTTTCACTGAGAGATCGAATCAGGAATTGGGAGATCCGCAGAAGAACCAAAGTAACCGACATTGCCCGAAGAATTGCTAAACTTAAGTGGCAGTGGGCTGGGCACGTTGTTCGCGGAACCGATGTCCGATGGGTCAACGGGTTCTCGAATGGCTACCATGCACCGGAAGACGTAGCGTGGGTAGGCCCCCCACAAGGTGGACCGACGACCTGGTGAAAGTCGCGGGAATCAGCTGGATGCGGGTGGCGCAAGACCGGTCGTCGTGGAGATCTTAGGGGGAGACCTATGTTGCAGTGGACGTCTTTCAGTTGAATGGATAGAATCATAATTTTAGACCTTCTGGACTCCGTTATTACTCTTATACAATAATAAAAAAGTTCTTTACCTAAGACCTCCCCATGACAAGGTAAGGATTGCATAATTTTGAAGAAAAAAAAAGTAGGTAGTCATGGGATCTACCGAAACAAGTGAAAAACACAAAACTATGGAATAACTATTATAGAATTTTTAATCCACGATAAAATATTACCAAACAACTGGAAATTATGTTACCCCGTTGGTTAGATAATTTCTAAGCCACAATTAAATATTCATTACAGAGATTAAATATTACAAAACGAAATAATATCAAAAATTGTAACGCAAACATTGATACCAATATAGGAAATATTCGAAAATAAATGCTAGCTTTTTAACCGACTTCAAAAAGGACGCGGTTATCAATTCGTCTGTATGTTTCTTTTTATGTTTGTTACGCGATTTCTCCGTCAATCGTGAACTGTTTTGCAATTTTTAATCGAAGAAGTACACTCCCGAGGTGGTCCCATTTCCACCAAATCAGGATCTGATCCGTGGAACATAGAGAAATTGAGAAAAACCCTTCGCATATTAATTTGATTATAATTTAAAACGTTTTTATTATTCATTTTTCTACATAACCAGTTTATCGCAACACGTCACATTAGCATGTCGGTGAGGCGAACCCATAAGATTTTCCTCTACCAAAAAGTACTCCACGCGACTAACGAAGTTTTCACTTCAAAAATGCTTGCACGTCCTACTTCGTTCCTTAAGTAATAATTGAACAATCCCTTTGTCCTATCTATAGGCTTAATTCTTTATGGTCCTATCAGTTCAACGGTCTTGGTACTGAGTACGACGTGTTTGCGACATTAATCAAATCAGAGGTCGTGGAAACCCCAGTAATGCGGGGTCACGTGTCTCGCAAATCTTATTACACACACCGACATCTCTATGCAGCAAGAGATATAACGTGATATTCTGTAGATACTATTCGCTATTTTACATTACTTTTATGTACTCTTCATTTTGAATAGAAAAAAATTCGCTAATTACTGACGCATAAGTAAAAAAAATAATTATAATTGTATTAACAGAAACAAAAAAAAAATAACCTCACTTTTAATGTATAAAAGTATCAAGTTTGGTTTATTGTATATTAACACTTTTATATATATATATATATATATATATATATATAAAGCATGTAACAAAACATATTTCAAAGTCAATGATCTGATAAGTACACACTTTGAATTATGTTATACAAAACGTACATATTATAATAAATTCTTAAGAATAGTTTTGCAACGGAAACGTTTTTTTAATGGACATGAATGGAACCCTGATTACTTATTTCATTTTCAAATTAAGTTTAGAAAAATATTTATAATTTATCGATGCAATAAATTACATGTTTTAAAATTCCTATCAAGTTTTATTTCGCGTCGTATTAAAGCGACAAGCTCGTGTGCATGATTCAATTTTTAAGATGGCGGTTGCATACAAACATGGCTTAACGTGGACTGCAGCATTGTCCATATATGAAGGTGTGTCGTCTACGTGACCGCATGCACGTTACTTTATAGATACATTATCTTTATTAATTCAGTTTCTCTTCATCTTAATACTTTTCCTTGAATGTCAACAGTGTTGTTGGAAGGTAACAAAAACTAAAAAGAGACTTAACATTTTAAAGTTTAATAAATCTTGTGATATAGGTTTGTGGAAAAGGGTTGAATAATTTTTCGTAATAAATCTAACAATATTAAAACATCTTTTTTATAGTTTTCTACAACTTAATAGATAGTAGAGACCATAAATCATAACGTGAATCTAAAAAGGGATGGTTATACCTTTTGTAGTTTACGCATAGCTAACAACCGACCTACAAATTGCAAATTGAAATATGTAATCAAATATTTCTTTTTATATTACTCCAACAACGGAAATCAAGAGCCAGTGTTTTACATTTTCTGGTGCATTCACTGAGCAATCAATCACTATAAAAAAGTTAACCCCAAAATGCCAAGTTAACTTGATATAACAATACAATAGTTAATTATAATCACGTTACTTAAATTATTTAATATGTCGATTACCCATAAAAATAAGACAATAGGAAAACGATGGAAAGCTGGCGTAAACGCCACGTTAGTGCTCCAGGGGTTAAGGACTCATTTGATTTTCATTTGACATATTTCTCTGATCTTCAAAAATGAAAAATAAATACAGTCGAAATTCATAGTTAACTCTCGATTATGAATATGACCTTCATAAATTTTAGTAATTTAATAACAGCTTATAAAAAAAAACACTAATATTCAAAGTAATTACTTATTTTATATTCGTATAACTTATTCAATGGAATGTTAATAATTTATTTTGAATATTCATTTAAGTTTGTAATCTCTTTGATTCATTTTGCGGTGATTATTTTTAATCAAGATAATATAATTAATCAGCACTAGGTGCGCGATCTTTAACCGAACTGATTCATTTATGAAATTTGCGTACTTTTCTAAAATAAAAATTGCGTTAGTTGCTCCATTAATTTTCTTTTTAATATGTCGAGTATCCATAAAAATGAGACAATAGGAAAACAATGGAAAGATGGCGTAAACGCCAGGTTAGTGCTCAAGGGGTTAAGGACTCATTTGATTTTCATTTGACATATTTCTCTGATCTTCAAAAATGAAAAATAAATACAGTCGAAATTCATAGTTAACTCTCGATTATGAATATGACCTTCATAAATTTTAGTAATTTAATAACAGCTTATAAAAAAAAACACTAATATTCAAAGTAATTACTTATTTTATATTCGTATAACTTATTCAATGGAATGTTAATAATTTATTTTGAATATTCATTTAAGTTTGTAATCTCTTTGATTCATTTTGCGGTGATTATTTTTAATCAAGATAATATAATTAATCAGCACTAGGTGCGCGATCTTTAACCGAACTGATTCATTTATGAAATTTGCGTACTTTTCTAAAATAAAAATTGCGTTAGTTGCTCCATTAATTTTCTTTTTAATATGTCGAGTATCCATAAAAATGAGACAATAGGAAAACAATGGAAAGATGGCGTAAACGCCAGGTTAGTGCTCAAGGGGTTAAGGACTCATTTGATTTTCATTTGACGTATTTCTCTGTTCTTCCAAAATGAAAAATAAATACAGTCGAAATTCATAGTTAACTCTCGATTATGAATATGACCTTCATAAATTTTAGTAATTTAATAACAGCTTATAAAAAAAAACACTAATATTCAAAGTAATTACTTATTTTATATTCGTATAACTTATTCAATGGAATGTTAATAATTTATTTTGAATATTCATTTAAGTTTGTAATCTCTTTGATTCATTTTGCGGTGATTATTTTTAATCAAGATAATATAATTAATCAGCACTAGGTGCGCGATCTTTAACCGAACTGATTCATTTATGAAATTTGCGTACTTTTCTAAAATAAAAATTGCGTTAGTTGCTCCATTAATTTTCTTTTTAATATGTCGAGTATCCATAAAAATGAGACAATAGGAAAACAATGGAAAGATGGCGTAAACGCCAGGTTAGTGCTAAAGCTGGTTAAGGATTCAAATAAAAATCAGACGATTTGATTAAATATCATATATTCATCATTAAAATATTGCTATAATCAAAATAACTTTAAACATTCAGTATAGGTTATTTCTAACCTTAAATTTTTACATACGTACATTATACACTTAACTTATTGTACGCTAATTCGATAATATACTTCGAAAACTTGCTATAAAATTTAGCTATAAAAAAGTTATGTAAAAAACCTTTATTTTATATACTAAATACACGGGATATTTTCTGTTTACTTCTAGTAGATATTGTACTCGTCCGGTTTTTTTTTTACAAATTCTAACCTTACATTTTTCTTTCGAACATACAATGCAGTGTATTTATTGGAAAAAAAACAAACTTTATATATCCCTGAATTCTGGAAATTGTTTCATTAGAGATTACAAACGCTCATGTAAATTGTTCGTATTGGGTTTTCGTAAAAATATGATATCGAATTCGGTAGCTAATCCACATAGTAAATTACAGTGGGCCGATAAACTATGAAATTAATCGATGCAGACTATACACCTTATCGATTTTAGGCAGTGGTTTCCAAACTTTTCTTGACGAGAGTACTTTCATATCTTCGTTGGTAGCAGGAACCACGATGAACGAGAAAAATAAACTCAACCAATACCAAAACCATTTTTTTCAACTAGAATCTCAATAGTAACATTGCTTAAAAACGCATTTTTTGCATCTTCTTCACAAGTTCGATAACCTTAGGAATAATTTATTGGACGCGAAATCGTTCGCGGATCATATTTTGGCACCTACGGACCACAAGTTGAGAACCATTGGTTTTAATGAAATAAATAAGAGAGGTCATGGAGCTTTTGGCGGGATCTCAGTCTGACATGTAGCAATTGTTTTCTTTAATTCATGAAACTTGTGTACTTGACTCTATATCATGTAATGTTGGTGGCGTTTTGTGTTATATAGTTTAGTTATTGTGAACAAGTTAAGTTTAATATGGAACATAACGCGTAGCATTTATTACGAGCTGCCGACAAAGCTCCATGGAAAGTTCGAGCAGGATGGGCCACCGTTTTGTTGGAGCTTGGTAACGCTGATATAAGATTGAAAATCTTACCCACATGACATTGGCACAAATTGTGTGTACACACAGATTGCCATTAACTAAAAAGAAGAAGAAGAAGAGAGGTCATATATAGGTGGGCACATTGGTACTACGTAAATCTTAAATTATGTTAGTATTTTTTTTTATTAGCATTAGTAACAATAACAACGGTGCAATTCTTTCACATTTTTAAAACACATTTATTACTATTTAAGTATTTCTCCGAAAACAAAAGAGGTTTATTTTAGATCGGTCCATCTTCAGGAAATAGAATGGAGTACCTACACAACTTATTTTCAAAAAAGTAATTAATAAATAATAAAAAATTACAATTAAACATGGACAAAATGATAAAGGTTTACGTGACAATAACTGTACTAATAGAATAAACTGTCACAATGTTTTGAAAACCTGCATTAAATGTATCAATAAGCCACGTGTTTTTGACAGCTCCTGTTTGTTTACATTTAGTTACTTACATAGAGCTATGGAGTACAGTAGTACCAACATACGATAATTACTGAATATTACAAACTGCAAATACGGCAGAGTTTAATTTTCCCGCCAATGTTTTACTATGAATTAGTATTATTCATCCTATAGAAGGAATTTAACCACAAACATTATTAAAAATTAAAATAAAAACTAACTGTTTATGGCTTTGACTAGTCTCACCTGATGATAACTGACGATGTGGTACAGGACGGTAAACAAACATTCTAGAGCAGTGGTCGTCAAACTGCGGCCCGCGATGTAGCAAACAAAAATAATTTCATGGGTTGTCATTGGCATACAAATATTATGGGGAATTCTTGTTTGACAACTCTTAAAAAATATATACTACCCAATACATTAAAGTGTGGGACGCAGTGGTATCTCACATTAACCTGTGGCCCTTAAACAGAAAAGTATGATGACCACTGTCTTAGAGACTCTTAAGTAATATCGCCGGAGTACACCTATACCTTTTTTTTTTTTTTTTTGACGGGGGGAAATGCATTTACGCACTACCCTTATCTATTGTATTTAGGGGATCAAAGTCCCCCAATACAATAGATAAGGGGGCACGGAGTGACGAGCTCCGTGCCAGTGTGAGACTCACCCGGGCGAGAGTCGCCCGGAAATACCCACTAAAACCCCCCGGGGCCGTCCGCTGCATTTGGGATGGGGGCGACACGGGGTGGCTTTCGCAAGCACCGCGTCGCCCCCTGAGTACACCTATACCTGCTTGACAACAGATTTTATAAAACTTTGCCAATGGTATTTAGCCGGCGGGCCTTATTAGAAAATGCAATCATGATCATCATGCCTATCATCACTATGTTATAGTTTCCTTACAATATATTCGTTCATCGAAAGCTCAGGCTTGTTGGTGACAGGTAGATTGGCACTTACATTCATTGACACAGAACAAAGCTACCAACTGAATCATCATCGTTTCAAATTAATAACAAAACTAATAATACTAATGTTAATCAGATAAACAGACCAGAAAAATGTCTTGAACTATTGTTTTACTTACATACTAATTTATTTTACTAACTGCCTCGGTAGCGCAGTTGTATTACATACGACTGCCGTTCTGAGGTCTCGGGTTCGATCACCGGGTCGGGTCAAGTGATATTGGGTTTTTTCTACTCAGTCTCATCCCGGAGTTTGGAATTTGTGCCCGATATGGCGACAGGCTCGCCCCCTGTCACATCTGGGACGGAACTAAGCTCGGCGAAATGTGGGTGGGTGTAGTTCGCTACTTCACCTCTGCCTAACCCTTCGGGGAAAACAGGCGTGAGCATATGTATGTATGTATGTACTAATTTACTCCTGCGTCCATGAAAATGCGTAAAGAATTAATTGGTATGTGAATATTCTTTTAAACGAATGATTAAACCACGAGAAGCGCTGGTATTTAAAAATAATCTTAAAATTCCGCGAACAGACTTCGATGTGGAACAATAAACTCATTACGCATATAAATTTATTTCAACGTTTTACTATATAATGTAAATGTTTACGATTTTATTTTAAGTCAATGTTGAAATTCTATACTAATCGTTATCGATTTGTAGGCAAAAAATATTAAAAAATGATTAATGCAAAACTAGGGATTGGATTCAGTTTCATAATAGTAGATCTTCAGAAATAGCTTATCCTACAAATTAAGTAAATCACGCCCGATGTAGAACACTCTATAAGCATTAGACAAAATTCCTGGCTGACTAATACATTTACAACGATGGTTGTACATTACAAAAATTTCAAGGAAGGAAAGTGTAATATCATCAACAATCTTCTTAGTTTAGAAGTGCAAACATGATACATAACCTATGTATTATACTCGATTTCTCAATATGGCAAGTAATAAGAGAACGTACTCATAATATATTATAGAGTAATATAACTGCTTAATACGAAGCAAATGGATATTTATTATGAATAATATTCTCATCTCAAACTCTTTAATGAAACTTTGTTTTATTTTATAATAATTTGCAGTAATTAATTTTTTTTTCATTTATTAGAACTCAAATGTCTGTGAGACTAAAATAACAAAAGTTCAACGAACCATGTACCGATCTCAATTATAAAAAACATTGAAATTTTCTATTTTTCTTATATCAATCAATCAATTCTTTTTTGCCTTATCGGAAATGATATGTAGATTCATAAAGTGAAGCTCCCAAATTGGCGTATGTTACTACAATAAAATTAAAAAAAAATATTTCAGCCTTTAACATCCTCCAATATTGTGGTTTCAAATTTTTGTATCTTGACCTTGTTTTTGTTTGGTATTTTTTCTTGTTGTTAAATATTGGCGAGAATATCTTTAACATAAACTAATTTATTGGGGGAAAGTACATTGAACTGGTCTACCAATCACACTCGCGATACGACATACCACGAGCGACGGCGACCAATTAAATCTTAAAGTCAATATCTGTGCAGTCCAAGTCAATTGTCTAGATGTTTGCAGGTATGTTTATATTATGATATTCAAACAAATTTACACCGTGAAGGACGTCATAGAGTTTAGAATCTAGGTAAACTATCTCGACTAGATCGAAGACGTTTTCAAGGCCAGGGCGAAAGTAACAGTAACCAAACAGTATGAAAGTGCTCATAAAAATAGAAACGAGAGACATGTGTCAGGATAGTAACAGATGGGAGAGGATGTAGTATCTGCCTGCCCTTATGGCAGAGAGACGTGATGTTATGTATGTATACATTATTTATTATAATACTCTACTAGTTTATGAATCATGAATGAGTTTTATATAATTAGTTCAAATTAAAAAGGATATTTGACTTTGAATTTAACCCTATATTATGTAATTTTGAATGATATACTTCGATTATTGTACAAAAGTAAAGTATATTAAAAATAAAGACCGAAACAAAATATGAAAATAAATTACAGTGAAGTCAATAAAAACACGACACCGTAACATTCTCTCACAGTTGGATATGTATAATTTAACTATTAATTGTATGTTATCTAGCTACATAAGTGCGTATAGATACTTCTCTTTTATTTTCATCCTCATTTTTTAAAGTAGGTTCATTTTTTTTCATTTTTACAAAACTAAATGTAACTTCGCGTAACTTCTGAAAAAAAGCGCGTTATTAATACTTTTTCTATTGTTCAAGTGTTTCCACATTGTCGTAACTCACACACCAAAATACGAACTATATACGTACTGTATCTGTGATACTAACTAAACAATTATCGTTTCGGACTCATCAATCTGCCATTTGTTATTCTATAATTTGCTGTTATTATATTACTAAGTTTCTCTTTATAGTTATCGGGGATTAACTTGTACCATCGTGGTGTCGTAAAAGCGGTTTAATATGTCGCTTACCCATAAAAATGAGAAAATAGGAAAACAATGGAAAGCTGGCGTAAACGTCAGGGGATATACTATAATAATTTATGACGGCATTTATGTAACAATAATAAGTGATAAATGATTTTCTATTTCTCTACCTAAAAGTTTTAAAAATATGATGACCGAGATAAAGGATATTCAAATGTCCCCAAGGCTAAACAACACCACATTTTACTCGCAAATAAATAAATTATAGATAAACCAATTTCACATGAACGATGTCGTCGAGTCGGCTAATAGGCTATATAATATAATAATACGTATATATATTAAGATATATTTATTACATGAAAGGTATAAACCATATATAAAAACATAACTCCATAAAATTTACTAAATACGGAATAACACAAACTCTCACGAATAAAACGAGAATGTAGTTTGTATATCTACCTAAGCAATATAATATAATTATATAACTAAAAGCAGGCAATATTATTTGAATAATATTCTATACATACTTACAATATGAAGCATACTACGCAAAGACAGCTGTTGAATTGTTCTGATCTTAACGTTATATTATTTCTCAAACACTAAATGAAAAACAACACTTGTCTGTTTTAGTCTATACTGGCAATTAGAAACCTGGTCACGACTTATTTACTGGTATGTATATCGTCTTCACGCACAAATAGCTAAAATAAAACATGTTCGTAGCATTTAGAGCAAATCCTATATTTTCATCGACTGTAAAAACTGCGAACGCACTGTAGTCACAACAACGCGACACACGTCTCATTCGCAGAGAAACAGAGAACAATTTGAAAACTGAATGAAATGTAAAACTCCAAGGAAGATCGAGTTTTTGAATGAATGAATGAATAAATAAACGAGTGGGTCACAGAAATTTAAATAATAGCGAATGAACTAATTCATAAATGTTACAAGTACTAAAATAGTTTATCTTTCTTATGTTGACGGAAATTTGTAAAAAAAAAGAAGAAATTATATTAATATTTCTGAAAATAAGCCAGCTCAGTAAATACATATTGTCAAAGATAAGATTTATCATTGCTTTCATTTAGCATTTAATTAGAAATTATTGTTCCTGATAATAGTTATGTAGTAGTTTTTTAAATACGAGTCTGGCAACTCCAGTCATCCGTCCATTTTCATTTTGCAAACACAAAAAAAACGACGACAAGAAAGAAAAGAATTTGGTTTTGTCGGTTAAAACATTCTTTGATAAAATGATGTGACTACTGTACTATTTGTATTGCCGAGTTGAAATTTCCTTAATTCAACCAATTGAATAGTTCTCATATAAGGATTTTACGGTAAGTTTTGTGACATTTGATTCGATTTGTTTGTAAAGTGGAAAGTAACCGTTTATCGGGCGTTTGCTGCAGATGCGCTCCAGTTTCACATCTCGGCTCGTCATTTATTGAGGACAGCTATAAATGAACCGACTAACAGTAATTAACAATGTGTTCGGCTAAATTAGCTAGGTAGCCATTATACGATTTGAAAACTGATGTCGTTGGAAAATATTTGTTTTACGTTTTTAACGTTTTACAGATACTTTATATTTTAGATGATCAAAATAAACACCTACACAATACGAAAGTTGGCATATAGTATGTAAACAGCGTGTTATGTGCCTTTTGTATGTAAAGAATGAGTCAGAAATCGGCTAGGTACCTACATATATTTCAATGTATTATTGTCTATAAATTTAACCGAGAGGGTTCGAAGAAGAATAACATTAAGTTTTACAATTTAAAATATTTCAAAGAATTCGTTTCTATGCGTTGACCATCAAATAGAGTCAACTAACATCAAAAACAAAGGTCAAACAACCTGAAGTAGTCAATAAATTTACTTTCAGGGTAAACTAGATCCTTTAAGGTTTTCATGTAAGTAAGTACATAGTTGTATATAATGTTCAGCATCAATTATTTATATATATGAATCTCCAGTACAGTTATTTTATTTCTTGTTATTGTTTGCATATTTTATATTGGTATCATTTCTCGTTTTGATCTTCTCCCATAAATCCTAATAAATTAAAGATCAGATTGTTAAATGTTGATAGATGACTTATAAATAACTTAACCCCATTCATTAAAATTCTGAAACTAGATAGTTTCTAAATAGTCAAATTATAAGCTATATTTCCATATCAGTTTGTAATAATGTTGGTAATGTGTTTTTTCTTGTATAAAATGATGTAAATTAAAGTGTATCATTGTTGTTAAACTCCTATTAACTATGATATAAATTAGCAGTTAAATTATTTCTTCTTTTCCTTTATTAAAATGTAAAAAAAAGTACATCCATATATAATTTTCATTTATAACAAATATTTCAAAATCATGGGGATACATACTCAAGATCATTGAATGAATGATTTACATTTTTATCCACATCTAGTTGCGGAGATGGGAGTGTCCACAAAACAAGCACACAAGTTACGTTTTTTTTTTTTTGTAGTTACATGTCTTTTTTATTATATTTATTAAAAAAATGATTACATTCTTTGTAGTTATTAAGACATGTAGGTATGTATACAATATCTTATAGAGAAATAACATCAAAATTTTTACTTTCATTAAGGTTCATTATTTAATACAAAAATAAGACTGACAAAATGGAGGATGAAAATGAGTATAAAAAGTTACCAACAGAGGACAAATGTGTTCACAAACTATGGAAGGCCCGGATGGCAGGCTATGAAGAAGCGATGAAGCTTTTCAACCAAATTGATGATGAGAAATCACCGGAATGGAATAAATATTTGGGTCTCATAAAGAAGTTTGTCACAGATAGCAATGTTGTAGCACAGGAAAAAGGTTTGTGCTTTTTACTTTAATTTACTTGTTATCATGATTGTTGCATATAATTACAACCAATTTCATTATGAAATGTTACTCAAAAATGTTACATTCTTATGTTGTATATCAATGTGAAATTATACATTTCAATATTATTGTATTGCATACATATTTATTATGAATTATTTTTAATCAGCTTACCCAGTATCAGTTTATTGTTAAATAGTGTTTGCCAATGTGTCAAAATTGAAATATAATCAGTGTTTTTAATTATGTTTTATTGAAGAACACTGAAGGAAGTGGTGACTAAACAAAGCCACATCTTTTGTGGGTTACCCAGCACAGATTTCCCTCATGGTATGGGCTATGACATGGTCCTCTTCAAGAAGGGACTGAAAAATGTTCTCTAAGGCTTGTCTATAGGCCTTCATTTACCATTAGATGGGCCTTTTGACCTCAAAAAAACAACCAATTTTAATTGACAGTGCATCATATGTGTTCTGTAAACATTTCATAAAACACACTTCTAGCATTTTATTTTAGACACTGATATTGAAAATTCAGTTAAACACGTACATAATAGGTTTAATCATGCGTATGCTTGATATAGTCTCCAATTATTCAGTTAGACTCAACTGAGCTGTGGCTTATTTGAATTAAGACTTTCTGAGTCAATTATTAATTAAGTGGTTCTTACAAAAAATTGTTTGAAGCAACAGTTACTGGTCTGATTAAGTGCTAGTATGAAGATTGTTTTTGGACCCATCCATCGTTGTCAGCAACAGTAAGCAAACCTCTTACCCCTTTTTTTTTTCCATGATTGTTAACATGATTAGCATTAAATATTTCTTATGTTATTCAACATTCAGCCATAAGCAAAGCATATACATCCATCCCCCCTATGATTGATGATATGATATGTTATACTTCAAGGGCCTATTCACTTTAGCATGTGTGTTTTGTAGCGTTTTGAAGCGATGATGGCGTAGTGGATAGTGCGGCCAGATTCCGCGTCAATCGACGCGGGTTCGATCCCACCTATTCAACTCTAAAATCGGCCTGAGCTTTCGGTGATGGAAAACATCACGAGGAAACCATAGCACGGTTGTTCGGGCATTTTCTAATGATGCTCGCCTGGGTAGCTACCACCCTCAAGTTTGAAAACCTGTCGCCAAATACTAATAGCTGTGCTCCGGCAGCATCACAAACCAGTACGTGGGTTTAGTGTGTTTATTATCCTGTACCACATCGTCACTTAACATCAGGTGAGATTGTGGTCAAAGCTTATATCGTAAAAAAAAAAAAAAAATTGGAATAATTGTTTCATGTATAAAATACGAATAAATACAAGGCTTCGTTAAATCACATGTCTCGATCAGACATGGTCTCTGTAAAATTATATGGCATCTGTAACACGTGCCATTGGTTATAGGGATTATCATACTGAAGTCCGATTTTGAAAGTCAAATCTCATTAGTAATAAGTATTATTTTATTAGTCATTCATTACTAATGTACGAAAGGTTATTGTGGATTGAAATTTTTTTTTTTAATATTACGAACAGACACTTCAGTTTTATTTATTAGTATTGATATATTTAAATTTACTAACTTACAAAATATAAAGTACCCACAGACACAATGTCAGCAAAATTCTACAGCAGTATTAACATGTGTTTGCGAGTTTATGTAACTGATGACATTGTGCCTATTTTTTCGCTAATGTTTAATAGTGTAATGTCATTTCATAAATTTGGACTTATATACGCAATTGGCCTTTATACGAAGATTGTTTCCATTTCATAGGATAAACGGTAACTTGCAATCTAGTTTTTTTTTATTTGTTTATTGAAATTTAGTTATAAACTAGCTGTGTGCCCGCGGCTGTGTCCGTGTTTTATATAAATTTCACTGCACAATGTAGTTGTTAATTTTTTTATACGGAACTCTCATGATTTTCCAAAAAAGTTTTGCTACTAACATTAAGGAGAGGTATTTCTCATAAATTCAAATACCTGCCAGTAAAACTGTGCATTGAATCGGATTTTATTCAAATTTTTGAGTTAATGTTTTTTACGCGGAATCCTAATAATTTTCGCAAATTAAAAGAAACTTAAGTTACGCCGAGTAACTTCAGCTGTCTACCTAAAATAGCCCAGTCAAAATCTGACCAGCCGTTCCGAAGATTACCCGTTAAAAACAGACATACAACTAATTTAAAAATTGTATTTTTGGTATAGTTATTCTATGTATATACGATATCATAGGTTAACAAAAAAATTAGTTTAAATAGGTTAACAAAAAAAATTTTTTGGACATTACAAACAGACACTTCAATTTTATTTATTAGTATAGATTTATTTCAATATTCATTTTTTTTTATTATCTCAGTCTTTATATAGCCTAAACACCAGCTAGCTATCTTATTAATGACAATTGTTTGTTTTTTTTTTTTTTAAGAAATATAAACATAAAGTATTTTTAACATCATAAGATAATATAAGCTCACGCCTGTTATCCCCTATGGGTGAGGCAGAGGTGAAATAGCGAACTACACCACCCGCATTCCGCCGAGCTTAATTCCGTCCCAGATGTGACAGGGGGCGAGCCTGGCGCCATATCGGGCACAAATTCCAAACTCCGGGATGATACTGAGTAGAAAAATCCAAGTATTTTTAATTAAAGTGAATATTAGGTTACTGATATTGATTTTAGTATATAGATCAAATATTATAAACTAGAACATGTCATAGTTCCTCAGTAACAATGGTAGCTATTGTACTTGTAAACCTATTCAACCAGATTTCCACGAATTGTTTACAATTTCACGCTCTACTTTAAGCAAAGAAGTAATAGTATCTTAGATTTGTTTGTTTCAAACGATTTAACAATATCATATAAACTATTTTTTTTTCTTAACAATTTTTTATTAAGAGGATGATATCCTAGCGGCATTTATTCCATACAAACGTAGTCCCCTGTTTTCTTCCTGGATAATACTGTAATTATGGTAAATATTTTTGTAACAAATAATATATACGCACCAACGCCATGTCCCTACGTTTTGATTTTTTTTATAAATTAGTTATTGTAGAAACTAGAAGCCTTTGGAAGTGAATTTTCAGACGTTCGTCAAATTTGATTGATAAAATTAAAAAAAAAGCAAAACATACGGACATAGCCAAAATCTTTATTATTCTAAAACTTAAATTAAAAAGTCGGTTCGGTTTTGGAGGAGGAAACAGAGTACTACAAAGTAATGTTTTCGTTATTTTGCATAGGTAAAATCAGCCCGCGCTGCAGTTGTCCATTTCTCTTTCTTTGGGGCGCAACGCGATAGCAATAGATTTCTGAAATACCTACTTTTCCGACCGTATGTCCTCTACAGAAAGTTTAATTTAGGAAATGCAGGAGGTATTTACTACAACTTGATTTGAATTGACATATGTGGTGCCAGCCAATAGTATCACCCAGTGGCGTAGCGTAGTGGGGGCGGCAGGGACGGCCTGCCTCGAGCGGCACTTTCTAGGGGGCGGAAGAATTTCACAATTCGGACCAATTGAAACAAAAAAAATTAAATAAAAGGGCGGCAAAATTATCTTCCGTCCCGAGCGGCCGTCACCCACGCTACGCCACTGATATCACCCATATGTTCCCGTGGGTGTCGTATAAGGCGACTAAGGGGAAAAAAACAGAACGGGCAGCAGCATCTTCTGAGTACTACAAACACCTACTGCGATTGCCAAGCGTGCCGATTATGGCAATCCCCCTTATTGGGGAAAACTATGTCCAACAATGGATGGGTTATGTTTGAATAGATGGGTGGATGTGGTTATAAAATAGAACTTGTTTTTTTTTTAACTATTGTCTCTACATACATATACATATCATCAAGCCTTTTTCCTATGGAGGGTGGAGGGAGGGAGAGATTACGTCCTTCCACTTGCTACGATCTTGACACACCTCTTTCGCTTCCTCCACTTTCATGAGCGCTTTCATACATGCTCGTCGGTTATGAGTACTTTTTACTTGGCCTTTATTTAACACATGATCGATTTGGTCTAGATACGTTTACCTAGGTGACTAGGGAGGTATTAAACCTCATTCACAAATGTAGTGTGTGTACACAGAAAATATTAAAAAAATAACATGTGTTTTTATTTACATTTTGTTAAGGTCTCGAAGCAACTTTGGTGTTCGTCGAAAACTGCGGGCACGCCGGTAAGACTACAGGCGAGGTTATGTCAGGTATAATTGCAAAATGCATAGCCGCACCTAAAACTAAAACAAAGGATTTGGCTTTACAGGTATTGTCATTTATTTTCATAGTATGGATCCTACTTTATTTTTATATAAATCAGTATTCAAATAACCCTCATATAATTATAGTGGTTCTCAATTCAATTCACAGAGGCACATGTTTAATGATTTGTAATGTTTATGGAAAATACTATTCATATAATTTATCAGTTTTTTGCATGATGGTATTTTCTAATGATGCCCGCCTGGGTTAGCTACCACCCTCAAGTTCGAAAACCTGTCGCCAAATACCAATACGTGTGTTCCGGTAGCATCACTTGAGAACTAGTAGCTCTAGGCCTAGTGTGTTTACCATCCTGGACCACATAGTCACTTAACATCAGGTGATATTGTGGTCAAAGATAGTGGCCTATTCCATTTAAAACAAAATCAGTTACAGTTTTACAGGCAATAATTTTTATTACATCAAGTACCTTTTTTTTACGGGGGGAAATGCATTTACGCACTACCCCTACCTATTGCATTAGTGAGACCGAAGTCCCCCAATGCAATAGGTAAGGGGGCACGGAGGGACGAGCTCCGTGCCAGTGTGGGACTCGCCCGGGCGTGAAGCGCCCGGAAATACCCACTAAAACCCCCCCGGGGTCGTCCGCCACATTTGGGATGGGGGCGACACGGGGTGGTTTTTCGCAAGCACCGCGTCGCTTTACATCAAGTACCCTTTTTTTTTTTTATTACGGGGGGAAATGCATTTACGAACTACCCTTATCTATTGTATTTTAGGGTTACATCAAGTACCTAACAAATTCTAACACAGTGTATTAAAAATGTTTTTTTTTTTTCATCTTCAAAGTAATTAACTATAGTATAATCAGGATATTATAAAAATAACCCATAAAAATTGTTTCGCCTATGTCTGTCATTTTTTTTAGATCACATTAATGTACATAGAAATAGAGAAACACGAAACTGTCGCAGAAGAATTATTAAAAGGTATGGAACAGAAGAACCCTAAGGTCGTGGCCGCATGCGTAGCTGCCCTGAACACTGCACTCAAGCAATTCGGAAACAAAGTTATAGCTATCAAACCCATGGTGAAAAAGATACCCGTCCTGCTCGCTGATAGAGATAAAACTGTTAGAGATGAAATGAAAGCCTTAGTTATCGAGATGCACAGGTAAGGAAGTTTTTATTATTTAGGTAAGTTAATAATAATGAAATAATAACATTTTTTTTTAGATAACTTCATAATAAGACTTTGTTAATGCTTGGTGCTAAATAACATGATGACCCAAAATCACGTGATGATTGCCACTTCCATTGTTATACATTTATACGGTTTAGAGCAACTCCACCGACCCTTGTTTTTTTTTTTTGACGGGGGGAAATGCATTTACGCACTACCATTACCTATTGTACTACCCTTACCTATTGTATAAAATGTGTTATCTACCCTGGGTTCGAACCTCCGACCTTTCAGTCGTACCTTCTATGAGACACGCGGATTAGTCCACCGGGCTAATCACGCTCTCAACTAACCACGCTCTCAACTCCACCGACTCTACCTAAACTGATGTGTAATTTTTTTTTTTACAAAGTATCGTAAAAACTTTCCGCAATATTATCTTTAAATACAGGTGTAATCTAATTTCATTCTGGAAGTCGATACCTAGCAACGGCTAGTTAGAGTCACGCGCCGCCTTTCAGTTTAGACATCACACATTTAAGGAACAAATAATAACTTTTATTTTTACACGTAATACCTCACTGACCCCTAGTTATGATGTTTCGTGTTTTCTCTTCTGAACAAACTCCCCTCCTTTTGATTAAAACTCCGTAATTAATGGGTGATCCGTAATGGCGATAGTGTTTGTATATTTGACACCTTAAAATGAAAAGTATATTTATCCTTTACTAGATGAGCCGGTGAACTTCTTATCACTTCTCTTTTTGGCTTGCGCTCGTTGTTGTCGAGTTAAGAAAGTTCTCTTTATGTTGGAAAATAAATTGCCTATAACATAGCACCAATAGATATTTGACAGCCAACAAAAATGTCAATCCTTTGCGACAGTGTCAAGTAGGAAAATGAAATAGCAGAAAAGAAAAACATCTCGCAATTCATCCATGCCTTCTCACCGTATAAACCTAACTTGTTCTTCCCCAAATATTTCAAAACTAAATTTAGTAAAATCTGTCCAGCCGTTCTCGAGTTATAACGAGACTAACGAACCAGTGATTCATTTATATACATATAGATTTATTGTTCAGTTTAGATCTTGTGGTAGAATGTTAAAGGTACAGTAATACCCCGCTTTACGCGAGGGATACGTTCCGAAAAAAAATCGCGTTAACTGAAATTCGCGTATATCGAGGTTTATGATTAAACATAGTCAAAATTTAATACAAAAAAATACAAATCATTTTAATCAATTACTTTAATTCTAAGAGCACTTTATGCAATACATACTCTTATTTTTTATGGAAAAATACATCTATTGTCTTTACATTATGTTTATACGCACTCTTTCGCGTAATGCGAGGCATTTGAACACGAAATTTAAAATTCGCGTTATAATGAAACCCGCGCGTAACGGGTTCGCACTAAGCGGGGTATTACTGTAGTGTATTAAATGCACGACATATGTTTGGAACCGTATTCATATAAAATGAGAAACTTAACCATATTGTTGCACCAAGTATGTTGCTTTATATTTCTATAAATGAAGATTTTTATAAGATGATGAATGCTTTGGTCAAAACGTACTATATATAGTCTTTAGCATTGCTTTATATGATAAATTGTAATAATACAGTAGAACCTCGATAAGTTCAAGAAGTCCAAGGGAAACACAAAATATTTTAAGTTATAGAGGTTTTAAGTTATCAAGGGTCTATGTTAGGGATAGGTTAATATAGAAGTAGGTATGTACATATGTATGTATGTACCCTTGTTCCTTTTTTTACTCGAATGCGTCAGAAGGATTGGTTCAATAAAATACAGAAATTTAAATAATCATATTTAATTATTCACATTGCAGGTTTAGTCTGCTTAAAAAAGTCTGTGATTTTCTTTTGTTTAAAACAATTCCGTTTCTAAATCGATTTGATTTTCAATGACAAATAGAGAGGAGAATACATTATCTTTTATGTTGTTACATTGCTCTATAAATAATCGTAGAGTTGTTAAAGCTCTTTTTGCTTCATTGATTGATACGCTTGTAGATGGCGTTTGTGGCTCGTTTATGTTATAGAGGTTGTGGAAACATTTCTTTAAGTTACTGAGGGCCAATACAGAGATTACTTATTTAAGTTAAAGAGGTTGCGCATTTTAAGTTGTAGAGGTTTTGGGCTCTGATGGGAAGGGAACATATTATTTTTTGAAGTTATAGAGGTTTGAGTTATCGAGGTTCTACTGTATAATCAGTTTTGGTTCATATCTATGTATTGTTACAATGTAGTTTATAAGTTATATATTATCTGTATTTTATAGTAAATTTCATATGGATGTTATAGATCACATTATTTCAATTTATGTCATATATATTAGGTCAGATTGCGCCTCGGTGGCGCCGTTGTATTACGGTGCGACTGCTGTTCTGAGGTCTCGGGTTCGATCCCCGGGTCGGGTCAAGTGGAATTGGGTTTTTTCTACTCAGTATCATCCCGGAGTTTGGAATTTGTGCCCGATATGGCGACAGGCTCGCTCCCTGTCTCGTCTGGGACGGAACTAAGTTCGGCGGAATGCGGGTTGGGTAGTTCGCTACTTCACCTCTGCCTAACCCTTCGGGGATAACAGGCGTGAGCTTATGTATGTTAGATTTATCTATATACCCAAAAAACTGCTGATTTTTCTCCATGGAACATATCCATCTAAAGGTTGCCTGGAAGAGATTGCTATTAGCAATAAGACCACCTTTTGTACTAATTTCTCATTTTCAAATGGATAATATTATATGTGTATAATAAAGATTAATTATATATATTATTTATATATAATTAATTAATTAACATGTCGACCACATTACTAACAAAGCCTCGAAAGCATTAGGTTTCGTTTTCAGATTGTCCAACGAGTTTAAGTCCATAAAAACCTTCAAAGTCCTTTATTGTTCATTTGTTAGAAGCCAACTTGAATATGCCTCTCAAATTTGGAATCCAAATTATAATATATATATTACTCGCATTGAAAAGATACAAAAACGATTTCTTCGTTATCTCCAGTTTAGATCAAGTATGTTTGTGTCTGACTATACACTGCGTTGTAAGAAACATCATATGCTTCCATTGTATGAACGGAGAAAAATAACTGATATACTTTATTTATTTTGCATACTCAACGGTTATATTGATTGTTCGGAGATACTGAGTAAAGTTAACTTAAGTGTACCGGTAGTGCAGTGTAGAAAATGTAATATGTTTTACAATTCATTAGTTAGAGCTACATACAGGCAGAACTCATACTTCATTAGAGTGACCGATAGCACAAATAAAGTGCTCAATGAAGTAGACTTCGATTTCTTCAATAGTAGTCCTAAAAAACTGAAAAATATTTTAAGTTCCTCCTCTTTCTTTACTTAAACCCTTTGTGCTTTTGACTGCTGTTAGTTTTCTTTCAATTTTTTGTTATATATATATATATGTGGAAACTTGTAAATGGCCTTCTGTTTTTATTGTGTACAATTCTATGATTTATATTAGCTGTAAGTTTTCTTAAAAGTTTAAAATAAAATAAAAATAAAATAAAATAAAAAAATTAAGCAACGATGGCTATGTTAGTAAAAATCGGTATCGTTTATACCAGGTGGATTGGTGCAGCGATTGAACCGCACATAGCAACCCTACAGGCGGTGGTTCAGCAGGAACTCAGAGAATCATTCAGTGGCACCGGTGCCGGGGCTCAGCCCACACGATATTTACGTTCACAGCAGAACAGGATACGGGATACGCCAACAGCGGATACTACGGACGGTAAATATATGCACTTTAATTTTATTAATCTGTTTTTTTTTACACCTTTTAGCTTTGTCCACAATCGCACCTGATGTTAAGTGACATCATGGTCCAAGGTGGTAAACACACTAAGCCTAGTGGTACTGGTTCTCAAGTGATGTTTCTGGAACACGGTTATTGATATTTGGCAACAGGTTTTCGAACTTGAATTGGTAGTTACCCAGGCTCTACCACAATGCTATTGGTTTTCCTCACGATGTTTTCCTTCACCGGAAGCTCAGGCTGATTTTAGAGTTGGATAGGTGGGGGCGAATCTGGTGGAATCTGACCACACTACTCACTGTGCCATCGCTTTGTGCTAGCGCCTGGGTACCTACCACACTCAAGTTCGAAAACCTATTGCCAAATACCAATACATGTGTTCCGGCAGCATCACTTGAGAACCAGTACCTCTAGGCTGTGTGTGTTTACCATCCTGGACCACATCGTCATATAATATCAGGTGAGATCATGGTCAAAGCACAGAACCTATATCGTGTAAAAAAAATAGTTAAAAACAAGAAAGTCTTCTAAAAGGCGTAACACGTTCTAGAAGTAACACATCGGCCATTAGGTAACGGAGTGAGGTGAAGGGTTGTCGCCACGTGTATTGTGGTTGTAATCAAATTGTGTACATTGTATTAACATCTTCCTTTCGTCTTGAAGAAGGCTTTAAAATTATATTGACATCTCATTAAAATCCAGACCACATTTTATATTAACAATGATTAGTTAATGGCTTGGGAATGACTTATCCATTGATTACATTGAATTCCTTACTCCTCTTACATTACAAAATTTAGACAAGCTAGATCTAGTGAATGATCGTCATAATTTTAATATTAGAAGTAAAGACAAGATGTCCGGCCCACGCTTTAGGTTAAGTAAGTGTAATAAAAGCTTTATAGGTAATAGCATTCGGTTTTACAATAAGATCCCAAGTAACATTACCGATTTACCTGACAATAAGTTCAAGTATTACGTCAAGCAAGTTTTAATCTCAAAAGGTTATTACAGGGTGGATCATTACGTGAACGATAGTGATGTCTGGAATTAACCCACATCTCTGTGCGCACCCGCTAACATTATTAAGACTACGATTTGTATAGTTTTTTATATGAAAAAAAATTATATCTATTATATTTATAAAAAAAGAGAACCAGATCGAGTTTCTTGCCTGCGCTCTTCTCGACTGGGTTGTTTTCCGAACCGGTGGTAGTGTTTTAGACGTTCATAAGCGCCTTCTTAGGGCCTAAATTGAATATATAAATTTTGATTTTGATTGATTTTGATTCCTATTTTAACAATTTTATAATTCGAAAAATTACTTTATAAACTCTTGAAAAAATTCAGGGGAACGCTAAAAAAAAGAATATGTTTAATACCTGTTATATTTAAAATTACCTTGAAAATGGAATTATGATATTTTCAAATGAACCCACCTGAACCATTATTTTAATGTTTCTCTAAATTTGTTAAATTGAATTATCTAATTATGGCCAACTTTTTCTATTTTTATTTATATGAGAAAATTTGTTGCGACTTCTATTCTTTAATTTTTTTATTCATTTGGCTTTTAAAATCTTCGGTGTAAATGATTAATTTAATTTACAATAATTACTCAACTTACAGGAGCGGCGGAGGACGACGATGCCGAAACTGGAGGGGGAGATTCCACAGACTTAGACCCTTACGATTTACTAGATCCCGTGGAGATACTATCGAAGCTACCGAAAGACTTTTACGATAAACTGGAAGCTAAGAAATGGCAGGAGAGGAAAGAAGCGTTGGACGTTTTGGAGAATTTACTAAAGACCGCTCCGAGATTGGAACCCGGCGATTATGCTGACTTAGTTAGAGCTTTGAAGAAGGTATTATTTTATTTTGTACTAGCTACTGTCCGCGGCTTTACCCGCGTAGTTACCGTTCTCGAGGGATTTTCGGAATCAAAACTTTCTCCATACCAAATTTCATCCAAATCGGTCTAGTATTTTGTAAGTTTATTCGTTACATACAAAAATACAAATCTTTTGTATTAGCTGTTTTTGATGTTTCCTTCGCATGTAACTCGCTATAATAAGTTACCAATGTAACAAAATGGCATATAAAATTAAATGTCATTTTTTTAAAATTTAATTCTATAATTATAAGCTTAATGAATAACTGTCCCTATGCGATTTTGTTATAGGCTAATAATTGATTCGTTTGTAAATGTTTTCTATATTCAAACCCGTTCAGGAATAAAACAAAACATCTAGGATTAAAAACATATAAATCATTTCAACGGCTCTCAATTTAACCCATTAATGAATAAACAGGGATTTAAGGATTAGGTTAAGTAAGTTAAGTTTAAATTAAATATAAGTTTGTATAAAAGATAGGAAAAACAAAAGAAAAGATAAAAAGAAAGACAAAAAAAAAAAAAAGGAAAGACATAAAAGGCAAAAGAACCAGCCTAACAAAGAAAAACAGGGGAATTGGGGGAAACTGTTGTATTTTATTTAAAACCCGTTGATGCCAAAGTCCCTGATCATGTCAGGGGGGCCTGTAAAAAAATAACCAAGGATGTCATAGAAGTATAGTTTTTTACTACATTATGATCAATTACTATTGTTTATCAGCTTATATAACTGCCTGTGGTAAAGAATTTGTAATGTCTCCAAGTACTATTTAATACATGTCGCGTCTTCAGGATGAAACTAATTTAAGTTAAAAATCGAGTTCGATTCGTTGAATGATATCATAACATAAACTCCAAACAAAGTCCAGTCCAAATCTGACCAGCCGTTCCGAAGATTACCCGTTAAAAACAGACATACAATTAATTTAAAAATTGTATTTTTGGTATAGTTATCATATGTATATACGATATCATACCTATTTGATAAAAAAAAATTTTGGACATTACAAACAGAAACTTCAATTTTATTTATTAGTATAGATTTATTTCAATATTTATGTTTTAATTATCTCAGTCTTTATATAGCCTAAACACCAGCTAGCTATCTTATTAGTGACAATTGTTCGTTTTATTTTTTTTAAAGAAATATAAACATAAAGTATTTTTTACATCATAACATAACATAAGCTCACGCCTGTTATCCCCTATGGGTTAGGCAGAGGTGAAATAGCGAACTACACCACTCACATTTCGCGAGCTTAGTTCCGTCCCGGACGTGACAGGGGGCGAGCCTGTCGCCATATCGGGCACAAATTCCAAACTCTGGGATGATACTGAGTAGAAAAATCCAATAGTTTTTTTTTTTAATTAAAATAAAACATATTCTGCGGACTCTGAGTCCACACCTTTTTTTATATTGGAGGTTTAATTCGACTTGCGTCAGAAGGAATTACCTATAATATTTCATGCAGCTATGCAGTTAGTTATCTTCTTTCACAATTAATTATAACTTATATTTTACATCTAAATTATTTTCTATATCTGTATGTTAAATTATTGTGTAGTTCAACCCAATAGTTAAATGATCTACTTATGTTAATGTAACTTAAATAATGTCGATTACCCAAAGAATGAGACAGTAGAAAAACAATGGAAAGCTGGCGTAAACGCCAGCTTAGTGCTCGAGGGGTTAATTATGTATAAAAAATAAGTTCAATTATTTTTTATTGGATCTATAAAACAATATCGAAGAATATAGGCAAAGGGGCAGACTTTAATCATCATATTAAAATTAAAATGAGATTTATATTATACAAATTACTTGACTTTAGAATTATCAAATTCAAAACAATTGACAAGCTACAAAATAGTTAACAAAAACTCGGGTTATGTCTTAAATATAGGGGGACTAAATAAAAACAAAAAATCTTTCAGGTCACTGTCATTTTGAAGGTGCGATGATAAATATAAGTCTTTAAAACGTTGCTAAACTGATTAATGTTAAAAACGATTAATTAATTTTGTGTTTAATTCGAGGTGATATCGAAAGATACGAACGTCATGCTAGTTGCTCTCGGCGGGAGACTGCTCGGCTTAGTCGCGAGCGGACTCCGCGGCAAGTTCCAGCCATACGCGACGGCTTGCGTTCAAGCCATACTCGAGAAGTTCAAAGAGAAGAAACTAACTAACGTAGTCGCCGCGCTGAGAGAAGCTATCGACGCTATTTACCCCTGTGTAAGTTCGATACATGTCCATACTAATCGTTAAATTGTAAATTTCACGTGTATGTCTGTACATTTCTGTATTATTGTATAAGGATTTATTGCATGAGACTAAAAGTATGTAGTTAAAACACGTTTTTCTATCGTTTTTAGAAATGTCTGTCTGCCTGTTTGATTCAGGTATCAATTTGAAATTACTCAGGATATATATAAAAAAGTCAGATTTCGGAGTAACATTTTTAACGCCATCTATTATCGTATATATTTTTTTCTTCTTATTCTAAATTATTTCTTGTCTATATTATCTATACGCCCCCGCTCTATTTAGTCTATGTATGCATTACCCTTCCTCTTCCTATTCAAAAACGGAACGCCAACACGCAACCGCCGCCGCTGTCTCTCATATGTTTAAAAGTGCACATTAGTTATCAAATTATATAGAACATTCATAAAGTGAAGTGAGGTGGAAAATAAAATCTGAACCAGCTTAATCGAAGACTAATAATAATAAAGGTAAGTTCCGTTTGCTCCTTTCAACATCATACTTTCTAGATATTTCCACACCAAACATCAAAACTTTATTTCATTAAAATCCGTCTACTCCGTCTAAAGTTATAGTAATTTGAATGACACGCGGCGTCTTTAGTATGAAAGAAGAGTTTGTAAGTAAATGCGTTTTAGTCTTATTCAAGAACAAAATTTTGATGGGTTGATTGAAATTCAACAAAATGACATTGTAGGCACTTATCCTTATCCTTCCCATTCCTACACACATAACACATCATTCATCAACATTTATACAAAATTAATTAAACTACACAAAGTACTGAAATTGGTAATCGCTAGTCGCCTATAGAAAACGCGTCGCGCCGTCGAAACCGGTTAGTAACCCGCTCCCGCCCCGCGTCCTTGCCGCCGCGATTAGCAGCGCCTCCAGTCACTCACCTGATTGACCGCGCTCCGTTCTGACGTCCGTATTTTTATAATATAATTTCTCAATTAGCAGTATAAATGCGACAGCTGTAAATAATTGCAATTAAAGCCCGATATTCGGATCGAAGTGTTTATTTATTACCACACAACAAACCCGACAACGCTAAAACATAATATAAATTATATGTATAGTATATCAATAATACAGGACGGGACGGGAGAATATTATTATCTGAATTCCACGCGAGCGAAGTTGCGGGCACAGCTAGTCATAAATATACGAGAAAATACTATATGAGATATCTGCTCTGTAGACAATGACTTAACTTCTTATGAGAATGGCGATATGCGAATTGTACGCAATTCCTCCAGTGTCGAGTAATTAAATAATTTGAACGAATGAAATTAGCCGGTTAATAACTCATGTTTTGTTTTTTATTAAAATTATGACGTGTGTGAGATTCGCGATTTCGCCAGTGTCAAGTGATTACAATTCTATTGAAGTTTTCCAACTAAATTTTACATATAAGCCGAGTTACCTAAAACAAATGGGACAACAAAACATTTAGAATAACACCACGGAACAACAAAAACACATGCAATAATAGTATTAAAGGTTAAAGTTTAATTTTGTTATTGATTTATCTCTTTGTCTATTTAATGGTAAATTAATGGTTAACATTTAGTCTTAAATGAGGTCGAAAACACCTCACAGGTTCTTATTACAAAATAGTAGGCTAAAAACTAATAATGCTCACTGCATTATTCACTTGAAGCAAAAATTTTATAATCAAAATCATAAACATCTTTATTCAATTTAGGCTCTAAGAAGGCGCTTATGAACGTCTAAAACACTACCACCGGTTCGGAAAACAACCCAGCCTAGAAGAACCGGCAAGAAACTCGATCTGGTTCTTTTTTTTTAAATAAATATCTACTTATCTTAGTCTTAATAATGTTAGCAGAAGCACAGAGGTGTGGGTTAATTCCAGACATTATAACATAATATTATATAGCTTTAAATTTTATAAAGCTTAATATATCGATTACCCATAAAAACGAGACAATAGGAAAACAATGGAAATCTGGCGTAAACGCCAGGTTAGTGCTCCAGGGGTTAATTATACTTTATGTAAATGCTTAAAAAACAATTAAACATCATTTGTTACAAGAATTCCAAACAGATAAAATACAAGCTACTACAGTGGCAATAAATGATCATTGTGGACATTTAAATCTATCAGCAATTTATTGCCCGCCCCAACATATAATAGCAGAGCCTCTGTTCACTAAACTATTTGAATCACTGGGACACCGATTCGTAGTTGGAGGTGACTGGAATGCCAAGCATACACATTGGGGATCACGTCTTACAACAACACGAGGAAGACAGTTAAAGTTGAGTATGGATAAAAACAACTTAATAGCTCTCTCATCCTCAGAACCAACATATTGGCCAACAGATCCAAAAAAAGTTCCAGACTTATTAGATTTTTTTTGTAGTAAAGGGAATGTCAAAGCATTACTTTAAAGTTGATTCATGCTGGGATAGCTCTTCTGATCATACACCGGTACTCCTAACAATCAGCACAATGATCATCAATTGTGAAGTTCCAGATAGACTATATAACAAATACACCGACTGGGAATCATTTCGAGAATTTATAGAAAATAAAATTCAACTTAAAATATGTCTAAAAACCCCGGAGGATATTGATAAAGCAACAAAATATATAACTATGCTCATACAAGAAGCATGCTGGAGAAACACACCTGAAATTGAAAACCTACCTAAACCTGAGAACCAACCTGCAAATATAAGAGAACAAATACTTCAGAAACGAAAACTACGTCGAGTGTGGCAACAAAGTAGGCTCAGAGAAGACAAAATTCGATTTGACAAGGCTGCCTTAGAACTCAGGGAAATATTACATCAGTGGCGTGATACTACTCTAGAGACAAAACTGGAGTCGCTTACAGCCTCTGCGTCTACGGGATATTCTCTTTGGAAATTCACTAAAGCTTATAACAGACCCCAAGAATTTAAACCTCCAATAAAGAAAAGCGACAACAGCTGGGCTACGACAGCACAAGAAAAGGCTAATATATTTGCTGAACATCTAGCAGAAGTCTTTACCCCAAACACATCTAAAAATGAAGCATCTGAAAACTTAGTAAAGTCAACGATAGGTCAAATATACCAGCTTTCTCCACCACCAAAGTCTACAACTGTTCGAGAATTATGCAGAGTGATTAGAGACTTAAAAGATAAAAAAGCTCCAGGTTTTGATCTAATTACAAAAGAAATACTGAAAGAGCTGCCTAAAAAGGCTGTTGTTTTCCTTACCACCCTGTTTAATGGTATATTGAGAACCCAATATTATCCAGATATGTGGAAAATATCCCAGATAATTATGATACATAAAATAGGTAAACCAGCAAACATAGTGACCTCATACAGGCCAATAAGCCTACTGCCAATTATATCAAAGCTTTTTGAAAAAGTTCTACTAAGAAGAATCCTACCAATACTAACAGAAAATAACACAATACCTGACCATCAGTTCGGATTTAGACAACACCATTCGACGGTAGAGCAAGCACACAGAGTATGTAATAAAATTAGGAAGACACTCGAAGACAAAGAATACTGCTCATCTGCGTTTCTGGATGTACAACAGGCATTTGACCGTGTATGGCATGAAGGAGTTCTGTTTAAAATCAGAAAATACCTTCCCCATTGCTATTTTCCACTTTTGAAATCATATTTAACATCACGACTATTTCAAGTGAAAGAAATAGATGCAACATCGAATTTCTATGAAATCAAAGCAGGTGTACCACAAGGGTCTATCCTAGGCCCTGTGTTGTACACTTTGTACACTGCAGACCTGCCCAATATACCAGGCGTTACAACTGCTACATATGCTGATGATACTGCTATTTTGGTTAGCGACAAGGATCCCGATAAAGCGTCACTGGCCCTTCAACATGGACTTGACCAAATAACAAATTGGCTCCAAATGTGGCGAATCCAGGCGAGCACATCAAAATCAGTCCACGTAACTTTTACCTTAAGGAAAGGAAACTGTCCACCTGTGAAACTTGAAAACTCTACACTCCCACATAATGAATGTGTAAAATATTTAGGCCTACATCTAGATCGCAGACTAACATGGAAACACCATATTAAAACAAAAAGAGAAGAACTAAATTTGAGATATAAAAACCTATACTGGCTAGTTAGACGAAACTCTAAACTATCTACAGATAATAAGCTACTTATATATAAGGCAATACTAAAGCCTGTATGGATGTACGGAATACAACTCTGGGGAAGCGCTTGTGACTCCAGTATATTTATTTTACAAAGAATGCAAAATATTATCCTGCGCTCTATAGCTAACGTACCATGGTATGTCACAAATGCAGAAATCCACAAACATCTGAATATGAACACGGTGAAGGAGGAAATCCGATCTACTTCTTCAAAATACTTAAATCGCCTTGAAAACCATCCAAATAAATTAGCAATTAAGCTGACTACCCGCAATTACAGTAAAAGGCTCAAAAGAAAAGACATTATTCAACGGAAGTAATGTTCTCAGTCCTGAAGGGGAAGAAGCTCTCAGTGGAGAGCTCACCCGCAACAACATATGCTTCCAACACATCTGCTAATAGTGCAACTGATTGTAGATATAACGAAAAAAAAAAAAAAAAAAAAAAAAAAAAAAAAAAAAAAAAAAAAAAAAAAAAAAAAAAAAAAAAAAAAAAAAAAAAAATGTAAATGCTTTTGTATACAGACAAACTTGGAAGCGATCATGGAAGACATGCTAGCAGCGTTTGATAACAAGAATCCATCAATAAAAGCGGAAAGTTCCATGTTCCTGGCTCGTGCCCTCTGCCATACACAACCTGCAGCGTTTAACAAGAAACTGATTAAGGCCTATGTTGCCGGTCTATTGAAATTACTTGAGAGTGCCGGTTAGTATAAATTATAATTTTTATTTCCTAAAACATCCTAAATCCAGATATCCTCAAAATGATTATATATTTTACATGTTTTTTTCTTTACTAAAAGTAAAGAAAAATTTAAATATAAATAGATACACTCATAAAAATATGCACTATGGTTATAAAATTAGTAAACTAATTGTAGCTATCACGCCTTGCGTTTGGTTTGACACAGACTGACTTGAATAGGAAATAATGTTATATGTTTCTAATCATAAAAAAATTGACACATCATATATATTCCATACAACCGCTATAAAAATTAGAACCCACATACACATTATCTATATGTTAGATATTGACATAAGAGGGTAGTGTGTTCTAGTGTTGGCTGTACTGTTAATATAAAACACTATACTAATATTTTGACGGAAATAATTAGGGTTCCGTGTAAAATAATTTAAACATGAAATTGTAAATAAGGTCCTAATTGAGTATACAGTTTTACTGGCGTTTCGAATTTTTGATAAGTATCATTGCTTTCCGTTAGTACTAAAGAGTATTGAGGTTTTGCATTAAAAAAAAAAAATTGCGAAAAAAATAAGATTCAATGGACATCAAAGTATTATATTCCAATGGTTATTTAAAAAGTATATTACGGAGTAAAGAATATGAGAAACGCGGGAGGAGCCGCGGATCAAAATCAAAAACATCTTTATTCAATTTAGGCCCTAAGAAGGCGCTTATGAACGTCTAAAACACTACCACCGGTTTGGAAAACAACCCAGTCGAGAAAAGCGCAGGCAAGAAACTCGATCTGGTTCTTTTTTTAAAATAAATATAATAGAAATCATTTTTTTTTTCATATAAAAATCTATACAAATCATAGTCTTAATAATGTTAGCGGGTGCGCACAGAAATGTGGGTTAATTCCAGACGTCACTATCGTTCACGTAATGATCCACCCTTTTTTTTTTATGTGGTTGAAATCTGCTCATTGAACGCTCGGACGTATCCATGAAACCGCAGTTTTTGTATACGTTGGTTCTCGCGACAGACAAGGTCACCGAGGGACAGCTCTCGTGGTGGTGACTCCGCCGGTACAGTGATGACAACACGGAGAGAGTTCCCTTCCTATACGATTCAGGTAGCTGCCGAAGCACCCGTGCCCCGTCAGCACCTGCGTAAGGCGGAAACTCAGAACTCCGTGAGTCCTCCCTAGCCAGTCCCTAAGGTGGGACCGAACGGCCACCACTGTAGCGGCCCCGGCACCGGGATTCTCCAAGCGCCTTTCCCACCATTCTAGGACGATCGAGATACTGAGCTCCGCCCGCCGCGCCTCGATCTCTCGAGGCGTCGGGCGTTGCATCCTATCCGAACGATCCCTACACCACCTATACAAGGCGGCGAGAGCCCTAGCCTCCAGGTCCCACCGAGGGACGTAATGATCCACCCTGTACTAACCTTTTGAGATTAAGACTTGCTTGACATAATACTTGAACTTATTGTCAGGTAAATCGGTAATGTTACTTGGGACCTTATTGTCAAACCGAATACTATTACCTATAAAGTTTTAATTAGACTTACCTAACCTAAAGCGTGGGACGGACAACTTGTCTTTACTTCTAATATTAAAATTATGACTTATTATATACATATATTTGGTCATAAATATATTATATCGACATCTACAGATCCTGCCGTACGTGACGCGGCGGCTGAAGCACTAGGTACAGCTACTAAACTAGTCGGGGAGAAAAATATAGCTCCACACATTGGGAAACTGGATAACTTGAAAGAACAAAAAATCAAGGAATTTGCTGAAAAGGTAAACTACCTCTACCGTAGAGATTGAAATAAATAAAAATCTAGGCAGCCACGAGGACTGCGGACAGAAGTGTAAACTTTGAAAAGGTTTCGGCTGGAACATTTCTTTCGGGAATTTAGAGGAAAATATTTTAGATGTGGCAACACACAAAAGCTTAGAAATCTGCCGTCATACTTAACATTCCTTAAGATAAAATAATAAAACTTTCCATGTCATTGACAGCTAATGTCAGTGTTTTTTTTTTTTTGACGGGGGGAAATGCATTTACGCTCTACGGGGGGAAATGCACTAATGAGTTTTTCCCCTACCGAGAATCGCTCAATTTTTTACCTCAAAAAGTTTATTCTGGAAACAACTCTTAAGTTAAAAAAAGAAAACTAATTATGTTTGTATCGTTTTAGGCTGTAATTCAAGTGAAAATCGCCGCTCCTAAAAAAGACGCTAAACATAAGGGAGCGGCGGCTCCTGCTGGAAAGGGTGACAGTAAACCGGGAGCCGGCTCTTCGCAGCCTAAACCTGTCAAAAGACCAGGAACAGGTTGGTGATATTTAAAAGTGTTCTTGTGGAAAACTTTAAAGGTATCGCCACACAGCGGACGGGTCGAGACGTGAGCGCGATGCTTCTATAGAATATATCATATATACGCGAGCTGAACTCAACCTCTTCTATAGTAAAAGTGTGCTGGCGTCCCGGCCCGCCCGCTGTGTGACGAAACCATAATCCAGGTGCAGGAGATATTAGATTCTAGGTTGGTTTTTGGTGGGGTATCAGTCTTTAATGTAGCGGTTGTTTTTTTTTTAATTAATTAAATTTGTGTATTTGACTCTATATCATGTAATGTGGTGTTTTGTGTGATATAGTTTAGTTATTGTGAACAAGTTAAGTTTAATATGGAACATAACGCGTAGCATTTATTACGAGCTGCCGACAAAGCTCCATGGAAAGTTCTAGCAGGATGGGCCGCCATTTTGCTGGAGCTTGGTAACGCTGATTTAAGATTGAAAAATTAAAATACATCTTACCTACATGACACTGACACAGATTGTTTGTAAACAAATTGCCATTACATAAGTAAAAAAAGTTTCTAGGTATTATAATGTGCCTATATTCATGATCTACCTATATGCAGCTAGCTAGTTAATATATACATAGCCTGATTTGGTAATAGTTTCCCATATTTTATCAACTCATAGATTTTTCATCTTTTGATGGCCTTTGCTTGTCTCTAATTGTATTTCATTTACAGTACAGTATATGGTTTGGCGAAAAAAAGTGCACTGTATTGATGCTATTATAAACGATGTGCTAATGAAGATGACAAATTTTTAGATAGGAAAGATATTTACCATTTCAGGGTTCATCCACAGATCCAACTTTATTATATTCACATACATATACATATCATCACGCCTTTCTCCCGTGGGGGTAGGCAGATATTACGTCCTACCACTTGCTACGATCTTGACACACCTCTTTCGCTTCGTCTACTTTCATGAGCGCTTTCATACATGCTCCTCGGTTATGAGTACTTTTTATCTAGCCTTAATTTATCACGTGATCGATTTGGTCTAGATACGTTCGCCTTATAAATTAGTTTCGTAAATCTTCTCTCATCCATCCCCTCTACATCCCCAAACCAACTAAGCATACCTTTCTCTATTTTGGTCACCACACCCTCTACCACACCACAGCGTTCACGTATTGTATTCACGTTCACAAATTAGGTACATTAACCGGTCAAGAACTTACGTGGCGTTCCTATTTGCAGTATAAAACCAACCGATAACTACGCCCATTCAATGTATATTGTAAACAAACTTAAATAAAACTTACCATTTCACACTGTACTGACAGAACAAAATAAAGTTTGGCTATTCCAAAAAAAAAAAAAACAATTTCACTTAATATTTATTGATTGAATGTTACAATTAAACTTAATGACACGTGACTACCGATCGAAGACTGGGTAATGAGTTGTGCGAAGACTTGACAGCTGAGACCGGCTTCGGTGAGTCTTGGCTGGTGAGGTGATTTTAACGAAGACAATGAGCCAAGTAACAGCTGGTGCAATGTTCCAATTATTATAAGGGAACTGCAGCGCAGCGATTTCCGCGGGATATGTAGTGATGTTTCATGTTGAAAGGATACTGTGACGTAGCCAATTTATAGAATAAAGCTGCATAACATATTTAATATCCATTATGTATTGAAACAAAATATATAATCTAGTTAATGTTTTGAATTTAAAATAAATAGCAAAGAAACCGGTTGGTGCGACTAAAAAGCCGGCGGCAGCGTCACGAGGACCGGCAAGCCCACCCCGTGAACAGGAACTCTCACCAGAGGAAGTGGACTCCAAGGCTGAACAGCTTTTATCACCTGATGTTATTTCTGGTACAGTTTCTTTTATTTAATTTTCCAGTATACTTGTAATTGACTTACAGAAATATATTGTACACTGAATCTTAAAACTTTCACAAATTCATTTATATCACCAAATGGTAATAATTAACAATATCCTTACAGTTGCTTACCAGTTTAAACCAGTGAAAATATTCCTACTGTAACTACTGATTTCCTTTGAATGTTATTTCTAATTATTTCTCATTATACTTTAAATTACCTATCTTATAAATTAATAACGAAAAAACCAAAAAGCTTGTATTTACAGCCGACATTAAGATTACATTTAGCATTATTTCACTGTAAAATTCGGGCAAGACAAGTCATACTTTATCGATGGTGACTTACGAAAGTAATGCCATTGCATCATTTTAACCACAAATATAACAAAGTCATCTTCTTTCTTCTTCTATACTCCGGTATTGATCTAGTTAGTAACTATTGAGTTACAGTTTACTATATATGTTATAAAATGAATTACTGATTATGTATGTACATTTGATTAGTACTTTCTCAGCACTAATCACATTAGTTTTACAGCTGTCATTCTGACCGAGGGTGTGATTTCGCTATGTAACTATATATGCTTTTATTCAAATCAAATCAAAATTTATTTATTCAATTTAGGCCCTAAGAAGGCGCTTATGAACGTCTAAAACACTACCACCGGTTCGGAAAACAACCCAGTCGAGAAGAGCGCAGGCAAGAAACTCGATCTGGTTCTTTTTTTTTTCATAAGTATAATATATCATTTTTTTTGTCATATAAAAAACTATACAAATCGTGGTTTTTAGTGGAAGCACAGAGATGTGGGTTATTTCCAGACATCACTATCGTTCGCGTAATGATCCACCCTGTAATAACCTTTTGAGATTAAAACTTGCTTCACATAATACTTGAAACTTATTGTCAGGTAAATCGGTAATGTTACTTGGGATCTTATTGTAAAACCGAATGCTATTACCTATAAAGCTTTTATTACACTTACTTAACCTAAAGCGTGGGACGGACAACTTGTCTTTACTTCTAATATTAAAATTATGACGATCATTCACTAGATTGTGTTTAAGTCCTTCAAGAAAGCATTGTGTGTCTTTTCAGGGCTTGGAGACAGCAATTGGAAAATCCGTCTTTCCTCGGTTCAAAGTTATCACTCAACCATTCAAGGACTAACAACAAGCGATGCCACGGCACAGTTATTATTTCGCATACTGAATAAGAAGCCGGGCCTGAAGGATACCAACGTGCAAGTGTTGAAAGCGAGACTGGAAGTCTGTAAATATATTACGGAAAACTTCTCTGTTTCCACGTAAGTTATATAATAGAGTCTTATAAAGACTAAGGGCCAATTATTTGAGCCGTAATAACCCAAGAAATGGTCAGAGTTGTACCAAATGGTTAAAAAATAATGCCTAGATGCGTTTTTTGAAACATAGTTAAGCTAACCAATTGTCAAAAGTGTGACTATTTGTTGAAAAATTTAACCACTCAGCCTAGTCTGTTTAGCAAGATGGCGGATGGTTAACACTAGTGCGAACAGCTGTTTCATTGCTTTTGTGTAACATTTGAAGTAGATAATTTGTAGTTTCATTATAAAATTCATTTATACTTATTAATTTTTAAAATAATTACAAAGTAAACAAATTAAGTATTGTTATTTATTACTTTGTCTTAATATTTTTGTTTTTCATAAGAATTGAGTATTCCATTATACATAGTATATCAAGTTCGAACAAATATTTCTTTGGCTTGTAAAAATATATTAAATTCAAGAATTAAGTTATAATATAAAATAATATTTTAGATAGGACGAAATAAAAAAAAAAGCTAATGTCATTACAAAACGATCACAAGAAATAATAATGCACCACAGATGTTCGAGAGTAGCTCCACCCTTTGTTTTTTGTAATGTTTGTTTTGTAACAACTCGAATTATGAACCCTGACACATTTTACTCTGAATATTGCATTGTATAGTAAATTTTACTGGTAACATAAATAACTATTGCTAAATTTAACCAATGTAGATTTTGTTATCAAAAAATTACCATTGGTTTGTATAATAGTAATAGTAAAATTGACAAATGAATATAGTAACTTTGACTATGGATCAAAAAATCGGCCCTTATTCATTATACTATGTGGTAAATTCAATATATAGAAGTAAATAAATGAATTGCTGTTCGTTAGTCTCGCTAAAACTCAAAAATGGCTGGACTGATTTGGCTAAATTTAGTTTTGAAATATTTCAATATCTAATATTTAGCTTTATACGGTTAGAAAATATGGAAGAATTATGACATTCCTGTTGGTTGTCAAATATTAATGGGTGCGTAACTTCGGAAATTTATTTCGTAACAAAAAATATTTTCACATACATACTGGTCCCACCTATCACTGTCATAAAGGATCGACATTTTTGGTGTTTATCTAATTTTTATCGGTGATATCGGCTACCGGAAATCTATTTAGTGCCAAAAAGAGAACTTTCTTAAAAATACCTCACAATTGTTCGAATAACATAAATTACATTATATTGCATAAGTTGCATATTCCGTGACGTGCCTAAAAGAGAGTTGATAAGCAATTTACCGGGCCATCTAGTAATAAATAAAAGTAAAATATTAAATTCAAAAGAACCAAATTATTTTCGACTCGACTGTACCCGCACTCTGTCCTAACTTCCGAACCAATATACAGCTTGCATCGAACTGTGGACATTTGAACAATCATTTTAATTTTTTCAAACAGCCTGAGTGAATTAAATATAACATATATACTGAAAATAAAAAAACACTCGGGTGATAAAATTGTAATATTACAAGTTTTTTGTGGGAACCGATGGGCGATCATATATCTCGATCCTCTATTCACACAAAACGTATGATTGTATGTATGTAGATTGCACGAAACACTAAAGTATGACGACTTAATGTCACAGTAAAACATACTTTATGTCTAAGATACATTTTAAACGTTCCAAATTCCATGTTAGTGATTTTAATATTGTTTTCAGTAGTCTGTCTTCTGATAAAACAATTAAAAAACAATTTTTTTTTTTCGTAGTACCGCGGCTGATAGCGTATTACAAGACATTGTAACGAAACTAGGCGAGACATCCTGCTCTGTCATATCAGCTGAGTGTCTGACGTCACTCGCCGAGTCCTGCGGCGTCGAGCATGTCCTGAACGAGAGTCTCGCCTTCGCAATGGACTCTCAAAAGAACCCCAAGGTCCAATCCGAACTCTTCAACTGGATGGCCAACGCTATAAAAGAATTTGGATTCAAGTGAGTTACATGAAATTACTTAACACTACTTGATATGATTTTTTTGATCCTTTTGATCCCTAAGTTTGCGATTGGATCATGGATTGACCTGCAGTGCTGGCTTACTGCGGGTGAGGGAGGGGGGGGGGGGGGGGTATTTTGTTCACCGGTGAAGCCTGCGAAGATAGATTTCGAAATTTGACATTTTCTAACAAGGTTTCCAGGCATAGGAAAACTTTTATCCATTCTCAATAATGAAATTCTCATGTTTTAAAGTCGATCGTTTCGCATGTCGCTTTACCGTAATACTGGCGAATAAGACTTTAGACCGGTGGAACTCAATCCAGTGATTGGTAATCGATTGCTATCACTTATTTTGTCGTCTGTACAAAATATTCAATTTTAAAAAAAAAAAACTAATTACACTAAAAAAAGAAACGAATAACGATATAAACATTATTCTGTTTCAGCATGAATATAAAATCTATAATAGCGCATACAAAAAAAGCCCTATCCGCTACGAATCCGAACGTACGTACGTCAACGGTGAACTTCCTCGGTGTTCTCTCCTTGTACGTCGGTCCGTCCCTCATCAACCACTTTGATACGGAGAAACCTGCAACCAAACAACTGATCAGCCTCGAACTGGACAAGCACGCGAACAGCGTTCCCCCCACGCCGACCAGACAGATGGGCAAAGTCAGTAAGGTAACCCACAAACCGCATATTAATTTAATTGACACTAAAATTAGAATTAGATACTATCAGTATTAAACTAAATTCACAAGTAAAAAAAAAAAGCGTCCGTCCCGGGACGCCCGACAGAAGTGATAAATGTAAATGTGATAAATTTAACTATTTAACATTGAAATTGTTTAGCTTCAGAAAAGCTTAGGTTATTAATAAAATCCTTTATTGATTATAAAATATATTTTATTCTTAGTTACATTTCTTGAATATGTACATTATTAGTGTGATTATTTAATCGATAGTATATGTCTATCGCACACTAAACACTGAGTAGAGAGAGAGAGGGAAGCGTCTGTCCGAAATACGGCTAGCGCTGTGGGTTAGAGTGAGAGAGGAGGAGCTTGCCTACCCTATGTGTGAGAGAGAGGGAAGACAGACAGACGGGCGCTGTAACGCGTTACGTTAGAAAGCGTTTCAGCCTCCCATAACAAGTTATCACTTCAAAAATATAAAGCGTTAAGAGGATATTCTAGTGACCTTTATTCTATACAAACTTAGTCCTCTGTTTCCTCCCTGAATAATAGTATTATGGTATATATTTTTATACCAAATAATATATATCTACCACCGCCATACCCGTACATTTTAACTTTTTCCATAAATATAATAGTTATCGTAGAAATTAGAAGCCTTTGAAAATGAAATAATTGCTCGATTTATTACTTAATTTTTACCGTCATTTCCAGATGTTCGTGAAACAAATTTGATGGATAAAATTAAAAAAAAGCAAAACGTACAGGCATAACCAAAGTCTTTATTATTCTAAAACTGAAAGAAAATTAAAAATCAGTTCAGTTTTGTAGGAGGAAACGGGGTACTACGAAGTGACGTTTTCATCTATTTTGCAAACGGTACAATCAGCCCGCGCTGCAGTTGTCCCTTTCGCTTTCTGGGGCGCAACGCGATAGCAATAGATTTCTGAAATACCTACATTTCTAACCGCGTATCCTCTTAAGTACTATTGGTACGTACTGTATGCGGGAGGCGCAAGACCGGTCTTTATTATTTTTAATCAGGTTTTAATATTTTATTTTCAGTGATTAGCTTTCTTTATGCTGTCTGTTTTTTTTTAATGAAAAATTAGTCAACAATATTTTTTAATATTTTACTATAAAATAAACTTTGAAAATTTTTAAGATATTCAATCATTTCATTACTTAATTGATAAACATCATTTTACACTAGCGTAGTTGTTGTTTGTTATATATTAAACTAGCTGGTGGCCGCGGCTCCGCCCGCGTTTCATATGTTCTGTGCATATGACGTTTCATTTATAGCTAATTTAAAAAAAAAAAACAAACGAATGAATAAAAGTATGAGTATTTTGTTTTTATTAGCGGAAAAAATGTATATAAGCGTAAATTGAAGTGGAAAATGTACAAAAAATTAATCGATCGATAAAAAAATGAGAGGATCGGTGGAATCCAAAAAATACCTGTCTAAGAAAAGTACTGCGTTGAAAGGTGTTAGTCCTATCCCGATATGTTCAGTAGTTTTGAGGTGATGGTGCGTCAAAGAAACCCCATTTTCCCTTTAATTAATTACAAGGATAAATGCCTGTCTTTTGTTTTATGGGAGCAAATTAATAAACAAACAAATTGAGAAAACATGGCAAAGTGCTCATAGAATTTGAAAAATATATAGCCTATAACGATCTAGAATTAATTCCGCGTCGAATGGTTGTGGTTTCATGCGGATCGGTCCAGTAGTTTTCGAGTTTACCTCGGACAAACAAAACAACTTTACTTATATACTTCTTTTTATTTTTTTTTTCATATATTGGATATTGTTTTTTTTTCAGTCCGCAAGTAAGGCATCAATGGGTGAAGATTTAGATGAAGTATACGAGGAAGCTATTGAAGAGGAACCAGCGGTTACAGAAGACATCAGACCTCGGACCGACATCAATCCACTTATCACAGAAGCTCTTATTGCCGAGATTAATGATAAAAATTGGAAGGTAATTAAAATTTTTAATTGAATATTTATTTATTTGTGCACAAGTAATTTTTAATTCAATTTATTTTAAAACTTTATACAAGTTCTAAAATTTAATTATTTACACGCCAAGTTAAAAATTAATTGAAAAAAAATTGTGAATCGTATGTTATTTTGACTTAAATTAGATGTTGTCGATTAGTTTTGCAATGAACTTAATATACCTAAATAATTGTGATAGTTGGAGATATAAGTCAAGTATGAACGCAAAATAGAATTTACCTTTGATTTTATTAATAAGCCAAACATTAAATTATGGATGATAACGCACATGTTATTGAGCACAAGTATATTGCAATTAACAACTTGAGCACTAACCTGGCGTTTACGCCAGCTTTACATTGTTTTCCTATTGTCTCATTTTTATGGGTAATCGACATATTAATAGCATTGGACACGATGAGTTCTGGGGGTGTTAATACAAAATTGGAAATATATTCATGTGACACCGGCAGAAGTGTGTGTTTACTCACAGATTAAGGAAAAACAAAAAAGGAAAATATTTTGCTCTCATAAGAAAAAAATCAGAAATGTACAATTGAAATTGTAGTGGTTATTTAGGTATAGATAAATTGGTAATTGGTTTGTTAATAGTTTATTACACATAAAGATTACAATGATAGATAGCGTAGTGTGAAGTTGCGTTAATGGTTATAAGCGGAAAAGTGTGGTCACTTTAATGGTTCGAGGCCGACTCGTGTACAAATATATACGTTTTACAACAAACTATAAAAGTGCATGATGTCCACTAATGATAAATGAGTCGTTCGGTTGTGCAACTCCGAAAAGAAATATTTATTTTAATTGCCACGTCAAACCAAATCATATTTATCTGTCTGTCTCGCTCGCACGTACATGTTTTATGGAGAGGTGTAGTGATGTGCGTAAGAATTGTATAGGTGCATATCGATAAGGGGATATGCACGATCGATATGCTAAATTATGTTAAGTATTAATAGGAATTGTGTGAATAATTAATTACGAGCTTAAATGTTGATGTCACCTTTTAATTTCTTCAAAACCACGTTAGAAAATAAATTCTCCATCGTGCGTATTTCGTAACGAAGCAATGTAATGAGTGTAATAAGAAGGAAATCTTATATTTATGGAAAAACAACAAGCCTTACTAGTAACGAGCAATCTGGAGTCAGAGTGCTAATGAAGGTCACGATGACGCATAGATCCGCGTGCGCGGGCAGCTAAGTATCGGTAGCGGGTTGCATTGCGTGCACATTCCTACTCTCAGTCACATTTATTGCTAGACGAGTCAGTTTCAAAATCAAAATCAAAAATTTATTTATTCAATTTAGGCCCTAAGAAGGCGCTTATGAACGTCTAAAACACTACCACCGGTTCGGAAAACAACCCAGTCGAGAAGAGCGCAGGCAACAAACTCTCTGGGGGATCTGGTTCTTTTTTTTATAAATATAATATATATCATTTTTTTTGTCATATAAAAAACTATACAAATCATAGTCTTAATAATGTTAGCGGGTGCGCACAGAGATGTGGGTTAATTCCAGACATCACTATCGTTCACGTAATGATCCACCCTGTAATAACCTTTTGAGATTAAAACTTGCTTGACATAATACTTGAACTTATTGTCAGGTAAATCCGTAATGTTACTTGGGATCTTATTGTAAAACCGAATACTATTACCTATAAAGCTTTTATTATACTTACTTAACCTAAAGCGTGGTTCCGGACAACTTTACTTCTAATATTAAAATTATGACGATCATTCTTTTTTCTTCTTTGACTATACTAGTAAACAATGGCATGAAATCCCTAATATATGTAATGTCGTAGGTCCGTAACGAGGCGTTGGACAAAGTGAAGGCTATAATCACAAGTTCGTCCCCGATCAAACCCAGTCTGGGTGAGCTGCCGGCCGCGTTGGGAGCTCGCTTGCTGGACTCCAACTCAAAGCTAGCTCAGACCGCACTTAACATTTGCGAGATGTTAGCGTCCGCTATGGGCTCCAAGTGTAAACACCACGTCAGGACTTTCTTCCCGCCGTTTTTCCAAGGTAATATTTTAATTGTTACCTATTACAATTAATTATACAAAAAAAATAAATCTGTAATTTCCAAATAACTCGTATTGCTTGATTGGTTTCTTTTCTAAATTATAAATTCACATTATAAAATATCGTTGAACTAAAATGACAGCTGTCATTCTCACGAATCGATCTAAATAATCAAAAACATGCAGGCAGTATTTTATCATATAGCCGGGATACCGCTACGCCGGTCCGGCAGATTTGCCGAAAACCGGACAACGGACAGTGGTGTTCATATAAAACCGGATCCAACGAGAAAACCGGATAGTTAAGTACTCACCTCGAGTTTCGGACTTATGCGCACAATAGTGTAGTTGACGTTAAAAGAAAAACAGATTATATAATTTGCCTTATGGTCTACTTTATCTAAAATATTAATATTTCGATAAAAAAAACAACAGTAACAAATGTATGTTATTTAGCAATTTTATAAACATTTTGACATTTCATAAAGATCAATGCGTCAATCTGTCATGGCGTCTCATATGACGTCACGGGGGGGTGAGCGGGGGACATAAATACCGGTAGTTTTACCGGCGCTTCGCAGTGACAAAACGCTCGGTTATCATGCTGGGATCCAGGGCCATAGCTTGAGTTGAATTTAAAGTAGATCAGTTATGATTGCAGGCAGGGCAGAAGTAAAAATATTACTTCATATTTAATGATAGTATTTTGTTAAGGTAGGGCATTGCCCCCACAATACCCACCCTGAAGGGATCGGTATTTTTCCCGGATCGTGGATATTGTGAATAGTTTCATATAAATAGTACAATCACTAACCTTTCCGGTAGTTTTACTGGCCCGGCACATCTGCCGGTTCAACGTAGTGGAAACCTGGCTAAGAGATATGATACACCAGTAAACTAACAGAAGGACAGATTTATTACTTTTAAACATTATAAAATATAAGAAAGGAAGCAATTAATTTTAATTGATTTTATTTGTAATATCAATGTTATTTGTGTTTAATATGGTAATTGTATGTCACCACCAATATTCGGCATTGCTTTGCCTCCATTTTGGTGTTAAAAATCCAAAGCTTCCTACAATTAGTCTCAATGACAGCTGTCATTCTTATCAAACTGTACGTTAAGGACCGTAATACTACCGTAAAATAAAATCATTAAAACACATTTATAATAATTCAGATGTGGCAACACAAAAGTGCCCTTATGCTTGACATACTTATAACATTGGTAACGCGAATGTATAAGTTTTGCCATTACCGTTTTCACATGAAGATATTAGTGTTTTTTTGTAACGTTGCTTGTTCGTGTTCTAGCTCTTGGCGATAGCAAGCAGTGGATACGCTCTGCGGCGGTGTCGTGTATAGAGAAGTGGTGTCAGGAAGCCGGAGCGCAGGCTCCGTTCGAAGGGGAGATGATATTCGACGCGCTTAAGTCTGGCTCGCCTGTTCTACGCGCTTCGTTATTACAGTGGCTCGTGGACCATCTGCCTAATGGTATGGTAATACATTAGGGGTGTGCGAATTCGCGAACTATCGAATATTTCACTGGATTTTCTATTGTTTCCATATCATATCCTTTAATTTTAGATTAAAAATCAATTACCCGGAGAATTTTTTTCGTATTGTTCAAATTTGTTTTACAATTATTCCAGTTTTTTTGTAAACTAATAAATTTCTAAAATAATAATGCTAATTATTCGGACATCCCTATAATACATATTTACTTATTACTCAAAAGGGGTGCGAGAACCTCAAAATCCCTGTAGGTATAGGGATGGGACTACTACCATTCGACGCGGAATAATTCGTAGATGGTAATAGGCTATTTATTTATTTCATTCTATCAATCAATTCTTTCTTTATTTTTTTTTTCGATTTACTCTTATGTACATTTTTTTCCGCTAATGAAAATCAAAAGACTCATTTTTCACCATTCACTTGTTGTTTTAGGTTAGTTATAATATTCAATTTCGATATTACTAATACAGTTTGTCACAATACACGGGGTATTTACAAAATTTCGCAAGTTCTAACTAATAAATAGTCACGTTAGTTATGGTAAAGCGGTTAACACACGTACGGACCGGACCGCGGACAGTGCGGCGAGCGATCGAGTTTATCACTAGCCTAACTAAGTATGGAAATACTTTCTGAAAAAGATCGATTTATGAATCGATTCACAAAATATCGAGGTCCAAAAGACTAATATTTCAAAACCAATAAAGTATGTATCGATTATTAGAATATCCTAAATGCTTTCTGTTATATGATAATTATCTCTAAATAGGCAGAAATGAAACAGTTCAGTGTCATCCTTCCTTAGTAGGTTAGGTGTTTATTGCAGGGGGCGACGCGGCGACATGCCTAGCAACCCTGTATCGCCCCCATCCCAAATGCAGCGGACGGCCCCGGGGGGTTTTAGTGGGTATTTCCGGGCGCTTCACGCCCGGGTGAGTCCCACACTGGCACGGAGCTCGTCACTCCGTGCTCCCTTATCTAGTGTATTTGGGGGACTCTGATCCCACAAATACAATAGATAAGGATAGTGCGTAAATGCATTTCCCCCCGTCAAAAAAAAAAAAAAAGGTTAGGTGTTTATCATTTTTTTATTTAGTTGGTATTGATGTATTGTGTGAGTCGGTTATAAAATCTCTTTTTATCACCCCTATTTAGGCGATTGATGACCTCGGCCGCTCGCCATACCATGTCCGCGGCTCGGTCCGTACGTGTATTAACACTTTTAGGATTAACTTATTTATTGGTGTATTATATTATTGACAGTACCGTCGAAATCGTTCCCGCGTGAGGAGTTGGCTATATGCATTCCGACTCTGTACTCGTGTATTGAGGATCGTTCAGCCGACGTGCGCAAGGCGGCCGCAGATTGCGTCTTCCCGTTTATGTTGCACCTCGGATACGAATCTATGCACAAGCAACTTGATAAACTAAAGGTAAGCTCATAACTACCCTCGATGTTTCCACTAAAACATTCGATTTTATTTTTCATATTTAATGAAGGAAAATCTATACTAATAAAATAACATTGAAGTGTCTGTTTGTAATGTCGATATAACATTTTTTTTTACTAAATACATATGAATGTATGTACGATACGTGAACTAAAAAAAACAAATTTTTAATTTTGTTCCGGGTAATCCCCGGAACGGCTGGACCTATTTTGACGGGACTTTTTTTGGTAGATAGCTGAAGTTACTCCGCGTAGCTTAGGGTACTTTTGTTTTACGAAAATAACTAGGGTTCCGCGTAAAAAAAAAATAACAACTCGTGAGATTGTGAATAAAATATAATTTAATGCAGTAAAACATATCTTTGCTTAATGTTAGTACCAAAAAAAATTAAAAGCGATATTTCACAGGTAGTAATAAATAAATTTAAGAGAATTTGTAAATCTCTATTGAGATCATCTAAATTTTCAACATGTTTTTTTTTTAGCAACTATTTTATTTTAGCAACTATCATTTTGTCATGTCATACAAATCTTAAATTACTTATTACTGGTATAATTTTTAAGTATTAGAAGTAATAAAAGTTGCTATAAATTATTTTTCAATTAATTCTTTTATCACATGGCAACTAACTAAAAAATGTTATATGTTTTCCTATTTTATACTATAATTCAAGTTTATCAAATGGTTGCTAATTATTATGCCCTAATATATATTATAATAATAATTAAAAAGATACATTTTTAAATGACGTAATGTTGTTTTTGTTCACACAGCCTGGTTCAAAGTCGGTGGTACAGGCAGCACTTGATAAGGCTCGTCCTAACCTGCCGGTACAGCCGCTGCCGTCCAAAGGCAAGAAGGAAGAGACGAAAGGAGTCAAGACCGGTGGTGCACTTAAGAAGGAAGCCGAGAAGAAACCACCAACGGTTAAGGGCAAAGTATGTATGAAAATCTTTAAGTATTCTCATTCTAAACGGCTTGACCGGTTTTTAATGTTTTTTTTTTTTGTACTAACATGGTGGTAGGCCGTTTTCTAACAATGCCCGCCTGGGTTGTTACCACGCTCAAGTATGAAAACCTGTCGCCAAATACCAACAGGTGTGTTCCGACTCACTTGAGAACTAGTACCTCTAGGCTTAATCTGTTTACCATCCTGGACCACATCGTCACTTAAAATCAGGTGAGATTGTGGTCATAGCGCTGAGCCTATACCCTGTAAAAAAAAATTTAGTTGAGAGCAACTATAAAATTGAGGTAACAATTGGACATGAAACTTGGTTACATTCAAACTCATATAGATTCAGTTGCATGTATAGTACATATAGTAAGTACCCTTCCCTGTGCATCTACTAATAAACTATGTAACTATGAGTTGTATAGTTTTATTAAAAAAAACATGCATAATATGCGGTTCTTCTCGAGCCTGGGTTTTTCCCAAACCTGTGGTGGTATTGTGATGTTAATAAGCGCCTTATCAAGGCCTAATTTATATAAAAGTACTAGCTGGTGCCCGCGGCTCCGCCCGCGTTTCATATGTTCTGCGCATATGACGTTTCATTTATAGCTAGTATATAAGCGTAAATTGAAGTGGAAAATGTACAAAAGAGTAAATCGAATAAAAAAATGAGAGAGGATCGGTGGAATCCAAAAATACCTGTCTACGAAAAATACTGCGTTGAAAGGTGTTAGTCCTATCCCGATATGTTCAGTAGTTTTGAGGTGATGGTGCGTCAAAGGAACCCCATTTTCCTTTTATTTATTACAAGGATAAATGCCTGTCTTGTGGTTTATAGGAGCAAATAAATTAATAAACAAACAAATTGAGAAAACATGGCTAAGGGCTCATAAAATATATAGCCTATAACCATCTACGATTAATTCCGCGTCGAATGGTTGTGGTTTCACGCTGATCGGTTCAGTAGTTTCCGAGTTTACCTCGGACAAACAAAACAAACTTTGCTTTTATATATATATATATATATATATATAGATGTTTGAATTTGAATTTGGAATATTTCATAGGGTCCCGCTAAACCAACGTCCGCATCGAACCGCGGTAAAAAAGACGATGAGGATTGTTCCCCGCTACTTCCTAACAACAATGCGAAAAATCAACGTATTATTGACGATCAAAAACTAAAAGGTGAGGTAATTTAATTTGCTATAATATAGTTTAGGAAAATCTAGTTGTGATGTGTAGTGTTCATAATAGATAACTTATGCATAAAAAAAAAAATTATTATTGTTGTATTTCAACCACCAGACGAACCACATTTTTTTTTTATTTAGTCCCCTTACATCTCTTATCTCATCCTTTATCGTTTTGATCATATTTCTATTTTACAATATTATTCTGTCTTATCTATGTGTTTCTATTACTTTGTGTTTATGTCGAAGCTTTATATTTATTTAAATCTTATTTCTAATTTACAATCCTTATTTTATTTCTTATTTCTTGTTCTATTACATTTTGTTTTTGTCGGATCTTTATTTATTCGTAATTCTTATCATATAGTTTTTATATACTTATTTCTAATTTTACATTTTAATCTAATTTTTTATTCATCCTATTACATTCTGTAAGTTTGTTTATTGCCTTTTTGCGTATAATTTATACAATTAAAGTGCAATTTACACGAACCACATATTAATAAATGACGTATTACAGTTTTAAAATGGAACTTCACTGCACCCCGTGAGGAGTTCTTCGAGTTGCTGAAGGAACAGATGGCGAACGCAGGACTTAATAAACAATTGGTTGCAAACATGTTCCATAGTGACTTCAGGTAATTATTTTGAAGATACTTTTTTCCGACTAAGCTAGTAAGTGAATAAGCTAGCGTCTTTCTTTGCAGCTATAGGGCATTTCATTTTATTATTCAAGTGAAACTTCTTATAGGAAGTGTGAATTGGATTTTATGAAACGAAAAATTAGGCAATAGTTCCATCATTAACCAATAGATGTCGCTAAATAATATGCCCAATAGTCGCAGCGTTTGTTTCTTAGTACAAACTAAACAAACTAGATGTCACTAAAACACAGTCAAGGTTTATTGTTATTATAATTGTGTCCAGGATCAACTAATGTCATTGCTGACCCAAGGAGGAAAGGGACGGAGGCCCTTACCTTCCATTGCACTGGGGAAGCCGTCGGGGGACTTGGTCTTGGTTGGCCGGGACTAGTCCTTTTGCGGGTAGGGACTTGGCCTTCGGGCTAGGTCATCCGTCCGGGAGTATGTCGCGGTGTATGCTTGCGATCCCGTGTTGCCCTCCTTATGTGGCGGTAGTGGGTAGTCGCTAGGGTCTCCTTCCCTAGTGTTAGTCACACACGCCCTCCCTGCCCCCGCATGGGAGGACGGTACCTAAACGCATTTCCCTATGTAAAAAAAAAGGATCAACCAATGTATATAGCTCCTGTCTAAAAATTCTCATATATCGGCGGTTCTAGAACGGCCATATTGCTGAGCTCGAAAAAAAAAAACATAAGTTTACTAAGTAAGAATGCACGGGATATGATTCCATGTACCATAACTAAGTAAGAATGGTGAGATGGATGTGCTGTCACAATAACTCATAAATTTGTTTATTTCTTATAAAGAATCAAACAGTCATATCAACATATAAAAACAATGCGAACAAAAAGACAGAAAAACCTGACTCTGTGATTTGTAAAACTGTAAAAATAAATATAAGATTAATTGTAAGTTATTTTAATAATACTTTTTTTTTTTGAACATTTTAATAGAAATATTAAAAGGATCAATATTATTTAAATACATTATTGTAAATTTTACATGCACATTATTGACTTGTTGTAATTATACATTACATGCAGTGGATATAGACGAAACACGTTCAGACGTTAATTCCTTTATTAACTTATCTATTATGTTAATTCTTAAGTCTATATAGGAAATGAAAACTACAGAACAATAATACTATTTTAGTGTTACAATGTTTAAAAAGTTGCTATAAAGTTATGTTTTCGCCACACAGTGGGCGGGTTGGGACGCCAGCGCGCTTTTAGTACAGAAGAGTCGCGCTCAGCTCGCGTCGACGTGATATCTTGTGAATAAACATCGCGCTGGCGTCCAGGTCCGCCCGTTGTGTGGCGAAACCATAAGAAATGAACATGTTACATTAAAGGGAGATTTAAAGTGGCTCTAACGGTTGAAAACTTAAATCGAATCGTTTGTTGTGGTATAGACATGAGTAGAGAGAGAGAGAGAGAGAAAGCGAGCGCATGTAGATAAAATAGTAATAAATATTAATGTGGGAAGAGCAGAGAAAAGGAGTAAATGAATGCATGACGTTTGATAGGAATGTATGGAAGAAGAAAACATACTATGCCAAAGACATTTTGAACAGGAAGATAATAATTATTGTCTTTTCACAGATATCACTTGAAAGCAATAGAAGCACTATCGGAAGACATTCACGAGAACGGATCGGCTCTTATGGCAAATCTCGACCTGATCCTCAAGTGGCACACCCTGAGATTCTTCGACACGAACCCGTCGGTTATCCTGAAGGGTTTAGAATACCTGTCCTTGGTGTTTCAGTTTTTGATGGACAACGACTACACCATGGCGGAATATGAAGCGAACTGCTTCATACCGTATCTAGTTTTAAAGGTATGCCTGTAAACGTTTAGTTTATGCTTAAGTTAGATTCCAGCTTCAGCCACGGCTTGAGAGTATTCTCGGTAGGGGAAAAACTTATAGATTCGCGTTACAAATGCTATGGCATCAGCCGCCAACATGGTATAGTATGTCAAGTGTAAGATGGCGTTTGAGTGCTGGCGTTGCTGGTACGTTTTGATTATGAATGAACTATATGAAAAAAAAAAACAATTATTACTCGGAACGCTAATATATGTAAAACCAGACAAATGTAAAAAAAAACAGAGTTTTTCCACTGTTACGAGTTTTTACTTCTGTAGGCAGTCATCATTTTTTTTTTCATAGGAAAATAAATAACCTGCAATTGTAACAATCATTTACGTAATTATTATAGAGCCATTTAAACTATAAAATCTCTTGAATTATATTACGTGCTATATAAAGAAAAGGTCTTAATGAAATAAAAAGCTAGCCTAACAACCGACGTATGGTTGTTTCAAGTTTTCCTTCGTCAGAAACTTTATTGTCATTAGCGTTTATTGCAAATGTTTTTTTATTTAATTCATAATTCCCTATTGTTTATGGTACTGGTTAAGATTATCGTTCAGATCAGTATAAATTAATTTTAAAACAAATACACGTGTTTACTTATTTTTGATTTAATATGTCGATAACCCATAAAAATGAGGCAATAGAAAAACAATAGAAAGCTGGCGTAAAGGGTTAAGTATGTTTTTGGCTTACGGCATTGTAAATATCTTACTTTAGCTTAACATTTATCGCTATAACAATAATAATGGCAATAGATTCACAGCAGGTTTATAAATTTAGTTATCAGACAATTATTTTATAGGATTACATAAACATAAGTTCACGCTTGTTATCCCCGGGGGTTAGGCAGAGGTGAAATAGCGAACTACACCACCCACATTCCGCCGAGCTTAGTTCCGTCCCGGATGCGACAGGGGGCGAGCCTGTCGCCATATCAGGCACTAATTCCAAACTCCGGGATGATACTGATTCGAAAAACCCAATACCACTCGACCCGACCCGGGGATCGAACCCGAGACCTCAGAACGGCAGTCGCACCGTAATACAACTGCGCCACCGAGGCAGTTTATAGGATTATTGTGTTTTATACTGTGTTTATGCTCTTCTCAACTGGGTTGTTTTCCGAACCGGTGGTAGTAGTGTTTTAGACGTCCTTAAGCGCCTTCTTAGGGCCTAAATTGGATAAAGATTTTTTTTTTATTTTTGTTTTTTTTTTTTATATAGATGTATTGTTAATGATATAACTATTGTTATCAGGTCGGCGATCCCAAGGACACAGTACGCAACGGCGTGAAGGCACTCTTCAAACAGATATGCGTCGTGTATTCAGTCACTAAATTCTCCGGATACTTGATGGAGGGGCTGAAGTCGAAAAATGCGAGACAGAGGGCCGGTAAGATCTACAATTGCAAAAGCAAATCTTTAAAAAATTTGATATTATAAAAAAAAAAAAAAGGAAAAGTATACATTTTATGTTTTCTTAGCCCCAAGGATCCCCTTCAAAACAAACTGGAGTTCTTTTCAAAGATAAAGTAGGTTTACGAGATGTTCAAAAATAAACTTGGAAATAAAAAAGATCCTCTGGCAGGACGTTGTCTCATAATATATAAAAAAACTCCCCTACCGAAATTCATCCAAATCGGAGGGGGGTCGATTTCGACCATTTGTCAAATGTCATGGAATGACCTGTTGTGTGTTATATGAGTAAAATGATAAAGTTGTTTCCTTAAGAGGATATGCTAGTGTAAGTCCATACAAATGTAGTTCCCTGTTTCCTCCCTGGAAAATAGCAATATGATTAATATTTTCATAACGAAATATGTCCGTACGGGTTCTGATTTTTTCTATAATTTTATTATTGCAGAAATTAGGAGCATTTGATAACGAAAAAATGCTAGATTTTTACTCTGATTTTCAGGCGAAAGTCTTTCTTATTATATAACCGAAAGAAATTTAAAAATCAGTTCAGTTTTGTAGGGGTATTACGAAGTGATGTTTTCGTCTATTTTGCATACGGTACAATCAGCCCGCGCTGCAGTTGTCCTGTAGCGTCAGCGCTACATATTGTAATGTATAAGTTAGCCAGTCTCGCCCCGGCTGGCACACGTAGTGCACGTTCAATGCACATACAGTGCACTCTGTACACACGATATCATATATCGAAATAAATATAACACATACAAGGCCAAGTAGGGTAATAGATACATTCAAAGTACCCGCTTATAACAATTATTTTGGGGAAAGACATAGACAGTGCTCGGTGCCTAAATTATATAACAGTTTACCATTATCATTACAAAACTAATTTTTAAAAACAAAAGCAGTCAGTTCCCGTTAGATAGTGTGTGTAAACGTTTAAGTTAATTATATTCATTTTTTTTTTAATTCCATTCTTTTTATATTTTGCTGTAAATGTATGTAAGTGTATTGCTCTTTTTTAAAATACGAGTATGTTTATTATTAAGTGTTTATCTATAGACAAATGTAATTAAAAACGGAGGTTACACCTGCCAATAGACTGCTATGAATGAATAAACACTTTATTATTATTATATGTAGACATTTTGGAACATTAAAACGATAATAGTATAACTACGTTTTATTTGGAATGCAACTTTCGCCAAAGTCCCTATTCTTTCAATGGGGTGGAACGCGATTCAAATCTGTTGCCTGTATGAAGAGTTAGTAAATACTTAAGTTAGTAAATTATAGGTATTTTCGATTACAGAATGCTTGGAATGTATCGGGCACCTGCTGGAGACGTACGGGTCGACAGTGATGACGTCAGGCGCCGGCGCGCTCAAGGAGCTGGCGCGGCACATCGGCGACCGCGACAACGCAGTGCGCTCGGCCGCATTGAACTGTATCGCGAGCGCTTACTTCCTGGACGGTGAAAAAGTATACAAGATGATCGGTCAGGTAATTATATCATCTATATATATATATATATATATATATATATGTATATATATGTATATATATTATAAACGTTTTAATAAATAAATTACATACATATGCATAGAGGTTACGTCCTTCCACTTGCTACGTTCTTGACACACCTCTTTCGCTTCCTCTACTTTCATGAGCGCTTTCATACATGCTCGTCGGTTATGAGTACTTTTTACCTGGCCTTTATTTAACACGTGATCGATTTGGTCTAGATACGTTCGCCTAGGTCGACCCTTACCGACTTGCCCATTCACCCTCGCCTTATAAATTAGTTTCGTAAATCTTCTCTCATCCATCCTCTCTACATGCCCAAACCAACTAAGCATGCCTTTCTCTATTTTGGTCAGCACATCCTCTACCACACCACAGCATTCCCTTATCAGACTATTCCTGAATTTGTCAATCGTCTTCACTCCAGCTATACTTCTCAGACTTCTCATTTCCACCGCGTTAATCTTACTTTCATGTTTCTTCTGCCAAACCCAGCATTCACTACCATACCTAAGTATAGGGACCAGGACTCCTCGGTGCACAGCCAAACGCGCCTTTTCAGTCACTTTCTGGCTGCACATGAAGTTACGCAGGGCCCCATTCACTCTATTCCCTAACAAAACTCTTCGCTAAATATCATCGTCACACTTTCCATCTCTCGTAACCTTTGATCCCAAGTACACAAACTCTTTCACTTGTTCCACTCTTTCTCCTTCGATCGAAAAATAAATTAAGTGTTTTCTTTTATATATACACGTCTATACGTTATATAGCAAATTATTATAATTTAATACTTTCCGATTAGATTGATAAAACATATTTATCGATAGATGTTATCGAATTATCTTTAGATAATTTCTATTATATGTTACCTTTTGTGGTTTTATTTTAATGTGTCGTTTTATTTTTGTCTGTACAATTTTTTTTTGTGATTATCATTCACTTTGTCAATTTAAAAGTTATTCTCTATATATATTTCCGTATCTTTGTGTCGTGACGTCGCTACACAGTTAACAGGCTACAGCTCGGGTTACAATGGTTACTATATAATGACGTCACGTATGTATATCTTTATGGCGGCTACCGTTTCGCTTATTTGTTTATCATATAAAAACTTTGAATATTTTCAAATTAAATGTACCTTATATATATTCTGAGTTCAAATTAACGTATTTAAATTTCTTACACCGATATGAGTATTGACAAAGCAATTGATTAATGCATTTCTAAATTTTCTCGCAAACCTAATAAAATATCGTATTTTTTAAGTGATTGAACTTGTTATGTGAGGGTTAACCGCTTTGTTACGTAACGCGTTACGGCGTACGGCCAGTCTGTCTGGCTTCCCTCTCTCTCACACATAGGGTAGGCAAGCTCCTCCTCTCTCACTCTAACCCACAGCGCTAGCCGTATTTCGGACAGACGCTTCCCTCTCTCTCTTTACTAGGTATTTAGTTTGCGATAGACATATACTATTGATTAAATAATCATACCAATAATGTACATACACAAAATTCTTATGTACATATTCAAGAAATGTAACTAAGAATGAAATATATTTTATAATCAATAAAAGATTTTATTAATAACCTAAGCTTTTCTGAAGTTAAACAATTTCAATATTAAATAGTTAAATTTATCACATTTACATTTATCACCTCTGTCGGGCGTCCCGGGACGGACGCTTTTTTTTGTATAACGTTTGTGTATCTACAAAGTAGATATAACATTGTGTAGTGACTCTCACATACCCGTCGACCAATGCGATATCGCTGCATATAGTGGGGCGGTTGTACATAAGTCCGATATTGAGCTTGTCGGGGAACAGATTTGCGACTGAGTGCCTTCTGTACTCGCCCATCAAATAAGAAGTAGCTGTAAAGGCCTATCTGGTCAACAGCATTTAATAAGTTAAAAAAAATAATTGTCGGGAACAGGTTTTTAGGAGGCTCTTGACGTCGCCACCAGCACGATACAGTGACACTGACCATGACACTCACAACACTGCATACACACTCTTGCACGCAAGTACACCTAACCTTTTTTTAAAATTAATAAATAAAAATGGAGGGATTAGATAGGATTAAAATTCCGTGGAATGTTTTTTTTTATTTATTTAAGCTGAGGTTCCTTCAGCACTCGCCCGCCAAGTTCGGTGAAGCTGTAAAGGCCCTTCCGGTCAATAACATTAGCGGAACAATTAGTGCGCTTACACTGGACTGGGTGTGGTAGGGAGACAATTACTAGGTTACTGAAATGTACTAATTTTAATTTCAGATATCGGATAAGGACATGTCATTGTTGGAAGAACGGATAAAGCGAGCCGGTAAAACTCGTAGCGCCGAATCCCGTCGCACTATGGTCGTGCCGCTGTCTGCATCCGGGAAGCCCATACTCCAAGCCCCCGAGGTAATTATAATAATAAAAAAATTAAACCAAGCAGCCATAGGGACCGCCGGCAGAAGTGAAATCTCTAAACAAACTTTAAAATTTTATAACTATGTTAATATAAATTATATATGTATTAACATAACCTAACAATTGCTTATTTAATGATGTTATAATTTCTTTACAAGTTCTTTTTTTTCCCCCTATAAAGGACCCCGAACCGCCAAGGCGTGTTATATCAGTGGATACTATACCACAGGCCGAGTATGATGATATGGAAGAGGAGGAACCAGCGCCACCACCTGTTACCATGTAATAATTTTATCCTTAATTTTTTATTCTCCTAAAGTTAAATTTTTATTGGTATTTCAGCGACTAAACAATACTTATTGGTAGACAATATAATTTCCTATGGTATTATTATATATGAGAGATCAACCTCTAATAACTCTATTGCAAAATTATTTTTGGCATTTCACCTCCTTTTACCATCAGTTTCTATTTAGTCACTTTACCAAAACTATGATGAATTATGAGAAAACCCTATATATATATTGTTCATATGATATCTAATTGTAATCTCCCTCCTCATTCTTTTAAATTTTAACTTAATTTTGTTATGTCACTAATTCAATCGTCCGCATAATTCTGTTATAATTAAAAAGCTTGCTTGGGAACTATAATTTAAATTTATTAAAAAAAAAACTTATATGTAATTGTAGATGTTTCTATACTTTTTGGTGATGAGGTGTAGTAAATGGTTTTTCGATTTTTAAATAAGTAGGGGGTCAACCCTTGAGTTCTGTTTGGATTTTGCACAGACACACAGTTAAGGGGTTATGTGAAATTTTTATTTAAGCGTATTCGATCCTTAACACTTGTAATACATATTTGGTGTATGCGTCCATATTGCATTTTATGTCCAATGTTGCCAGTCTTTACACTTTTTTATGAAAACAGGCGTCAACACTTTATTTCTATGTACTTATTAGGCTCAAAAGGGCTTGAAACCAAGGCCGTTAAAAAGTTTAATTAAAAAAATATGTATATTTATTTTGTTTTTGTTTTTTGAGGTTATGTTTATTTTGATAATTGTTTAGTTTTTAGACATAATGTTTATTGTAGTTTAACGGTTTTTTAAGGTAGTTACAATTACTGTTTAGCGCACCGGCCGAGCCCAAGGTGATAGCGGGACCTTTTGGTCTGGACCCGGAGCTGATAGCACAGCTGGACGCGGTGGTACTGCCCACGCGGCAGCCGGAGCTGGCTGAGCCGGACCTCAAGTTCCTCGACGAGCCGATACCAGTCGGTGGTATTAGAAAGCCACCAACACAGACTATTCGCACCAGGTTATTATTATTATTTTAATTCATAATAAATATAATTGAAGTGTCTGTTTGTACTAAATACTATTTTTTTTGATTAAATAGATATGAATACATACGATACAAAAAAAATTTTTTTAATATTTTTGTTTTTTTACCTGTTTGTAATAGGTAATCTTCAAAACGGCTGAACCTGATTTTGACGGGACTTTTTTTTTGTAGATAGATGAAATTACTCTTCCAGGTCACTTAAGGTACTTTTAATTTTCGAAAATAGGGAAAAATAAAAGTCATTAACGTTTTAATAAAATTCTATACGATGCGCAGTTTTGCGGGCAAGTGCTATAATTTATTAGAAATATTTTTACTTTATTCTAGCACTAATTTTTTTTTTTAGGGAAATAATTAGGTTTCCGTATAAAAAAAATTAAAACGCACTGATGAATATATGAAACGTAGCCGCAGTAGCGGCTAGTAATGTAATAAAATATAGAAGGTTTAGGGCTATAGAGACAAGCTGAAAATTGTTATCAATTAATATGTCGAAATATCCTTTTAAACTAATAAATATTGTTTTGCTTGTAATTAATATGTCGATGGACCCATAAGAATGAGACAATAGGAAAACAATAGAAAGCTGGCGTAAACGCCAGGCTAGTGCTCAAGGGGTTAATTATAATTTATATTATTATTGAATTCCATTCGACAGCATAGTACCGCTGTCACCGCCGCGACACATAATGCCCAACATGGCGAACATGCCGCAGCAGCCGCTCTCCGCTATTGATGACTCTCAAGTCGCTGACACCATTCACTCCATATCCAGCCCTGACTTTAATGTAAGTAATACCTCTGAGGATTACTTTTAACTATATAATATTAATCTGCATGAAGGAAATAAATTGTCAATATCAAAATTTGTGCGATGGTGGTTATAAAAGTTCTAAAATTATTATTTCCATGGCTTTTTATAATAATGTCCGCCTGGGTAGCTACCACCCTCACTCTGTCACCAAATACCAATAGGTGTGTTCCAGCATCACTTGAGAACCAGTACCTCTATACTTAGTGTGTTTACAATCCTGGACCACATCGTCGCTTAACATCAGGTGAGATTGTGGTTTAAGCACTGAGCGTATACCATGTAAAAAAAGACTCTGGTCCCGATTAAACACACTTTATATGTATTTATATGCAAAGTTGAACCCTCGACTTATACGCTTATCGCCGTAAGCCCGGTACTATATTAAAAAAAGTACGATGCGTATACAGGCGGCGATACGCGCGCTTTCACTGGTGTCGAGCGCGCTGGTGTCGGGCCGCGGGGCTGCGCTCGCGGAGCACGAGACGCGGCTGGTGGTCGCCGTCGCGGCGCAGGTCCGCCGCCTCCGCACCGGCTCCACCGCCGTCGAGCCGCACGAGCTCATACCCGCCTACAAGTACCTGGCCGGCGCACTCTCCACCGTGAGCATGCAACACCTATTTTAATCTCACCAGACATCTCTTATCAACAAACATAAATAAAAGTGCTAACAGACGTGTGGACCGGACCGAACCGATCGAAGTTATCAGTCGTCCTGCACGTACGGACGTCATTAACGAAGCGCGCGAAAAAATAAAAATTGCTATTTATCCAAGTAAAGGACATACAGACAAATAGATGTCGCCTTTTATAATATAAAATGTGTTTTTTTGAACTTAAAATTTCTTTAGCTCCGTTGAGCGATTCTCGGTAGGAGGAAAACATATAAATAGGCGTAACTAATCCTATGACGTGACCCGACAATATGCAAAAGTATGCCAAGTATAAGATGGCGCTCAGAGATAAATATTGAAATGTATACTTATCCAGCATATCATATGTTTTTATTATAAATGAACTACGATGGATTACTACATATGGAACTATACGTAATTATTTTTCGGAGCGCCAATAAATGGTTATATTAATAATTTCAATAAACAATTTATGAAACATTAGCTGCAGTCAAAATCAACATGTCTGAAACATAGTTTTTATAATTTACATATCTAAGAAGCTTGGGTTCAAGCCTATTTATGCCTGTAGAGTGATTTTGTTATATTCGTGTTATTTTATTAATCTTCATCTTTAATGCCCAACAAAGTGGCATCCATTTGTAAAGAATTCCATGGAAATTGTTTCAGGAGATTTCAGAATATATGTTTTAGTGTCTTTATTTTCGATACACTGTACTTGTTCATATCAACCAAATGATATCACGTAAAATACCACCAACATTATATAATATAAAGGTATATATTACAATATAATAAGTTAAAAACAAGGACCACAATATGACAGGTCTAAAATCGCGCCAAAAACTTCCTCTGACATCATTTTTTTTTTTATTAACTTGTCTAAGGGCCCTGGGTTCAAGTCCTTTAAGCCTTCTGACAATATAATCGTTGCCATGTTACTGGTTAGTTCCTTTTGCATGCAACCTATTTAATTCAAAACCTTTTTGTATGTGGTCAGTTCTACGAGGCGGCAGGGTGCGGGTCCCACGTGGCTGAGAGTGGGCTTTGCTCACTGCTGGGCGAGCTGCTGCGGTTGCTGGGCGCCCGGGGCGGACCCTCAGGCACTGTCACCGACACCCCGGGCATCGAAGCGGAGCGCCTCACACGTATACTAAACAACATCTGCGTCAGAATTCTAGAACTTTCACCGCGGACACCTCTACTATGGTAATAATAACTTCACACTAAATGCTGGCAACTTCGTTGTACTTTTGCAATTTAAACTCTCAGCGGGTGTCAAGGTTACAACTTGAGACGTGAATTGTGTAGATTTTGTCCTAAACCAGAGGTTAAGGGTTTCGTGACATCAAGTTCCCTTGTAGAATCCGTGTACAGTAATACCCCGCCTTACGCGAGGGATACGTTCCGAAAAAAATCGCGTTAACTGAAATTCGCGTATATCGAGTTTTATGATTGAACATAGTCAAAATTTAATACAACAAAATACAAATCATTTTAATCAATCACTTTAATTCTAAGAACACTTTATGCAATACATACTCTTGTTTTTTTTTTTACGGAAAAATACATCTATTGTCTTTACATTATGTTTATACGCACTCTTTCGGTAGTGCGAGGCATTTGAGCGCGAAATTTGAAATTCGCGTTATAGTGAAACCGCGCGTAACGGGGTCGCGCTGAGCGGGGTAACTTGTGTTATACTGGCAGCGAGTACAGAAGTCCTCCCAGTTGGAGGTTCAAGCATGTCACAGGTCTTGAGGTCATAAAATATTATGTCATACCTGTAAGAAAATCGATATTATCGGTTTACCGGTTTACTAATATATCCTTTCTTCCTATACAATGACAAACAGTTTCAATGACATATTTCTTTCATTAACACATTAGTTAGATTTTATCATATTTTTCTAAGATTCATATGACCAGTTCCAGCAAGGTAGTGTTTGTTTCGTTAGAAGTATCCGGGGAATTCTTGTGACACTTAAAAATTGAGTTTAAGTTATTATTTATTTATTAGGCCTAACAACTACATCATACGACGTAAAATGTCGCTGAAATTTCACTGCACACTCCCAAATGACAAATTAATGAATAACAAATAAGAATAAACTACATTCGAAATGAGCATTACTAAGAATGACAGCTGTCAAATTACCGCTGACTTATGACGTGTGAAGATATTGTTCAAATTAGATAAAAAATATTTATGAGATCAGTATTATTATATTATTGTATAGCAAACGATTGTGTGATGCCTGCATATAAACAAAAAAAAACACAAAATTTTATTGACAGCTGTCATTCTAATCCATCTTTACTCTAAAGACATTAAATTTATATAAAACTAGCTGGTGCCCGCGGCTCCGCCCGCGTTTCATATGTTCTGTGCATATGACGTTTCATTTATAGCTAATTTAAAAAAACAAGTGAATGAATAAAAGTAAGAGTATTTTGTTTTTATTAGTGGAAAAAATGTATATAAGCGTAAATTTAAGTGGAAAATGTACAACAGAGTAAATCGAAATGAGAGAGGATCGGTGGAATACAAAAATACCTGTCTACGAAAAATACTGCGTTGAAAGGTGTTAGTCCTATCCCGATATGTTCAGTTCAGTAGTTTTGAGGTGATGGCGCGTCAAAGGAATAATAAACAAACAAATTGAGAAAACATGGCAAAGGGCTCATAGAATTTGAAAAATATATAGCCTATAACCATCTACGATTAATTCCGCGTCGAATGGTTGTGGTTTCACGCTGATCGGTCCAGTAGTTTTCGAGTTTACTTCCGACAAAGAAAACAAACTTTTCTTATATATATTTATATATATAGATTCTTGATTGATATTTATTTAATGTATTCAAACAGTGCAATAGTGACGTTGCTTCACGAATCTATCGGAAAACCGGACCACGAGTTCCCTCGCTATCAGAACCTGCTACTGAAATGCTTTTGGAAGACGTTGAAAATGATTTCCTCGTGGGACGCGAGTTCCATTGACTACGACGCTGTGTTGTACAAGATACATCTATTCTATAAGGCGTTCCCTAATAGTTATTGGAAGAAGAATCCCGATATTAGTGACACGCCATACAGGTGAGGAGATTCATTTTTTTTATTGCTCGTTAAACAAATATTTAATCTGGGTTTTTTTTTTAAACGCTACATTGTTGTAAGTTATTTTTATAATTTTTAAATAAATAAATTTTTTTTCTTCAAATTTTAACGGATAAACAAATATAATTAATCGTTGTCTGAAACGCTGTAAAACTGTTGATTGTTGTAGCAGCGACCACTGAATATAAAATTATTCGATCACTGCTACTGGGAATGGGAACGATGTCCCTTATGGCACAGTGGGCTAGGCAGCAAACAACCGGGGACAAACTGGGTTCACACCGCTGAATCCTCCCTCACCAATACCAGAGAACGAGAATACTCCACTGACCTGGTGGTGACTTTGGTCCCCCAGACCTTTTTTTTTTTGTGTCGGGGGGAAATGCATTTACGCACTACCCTTACCTATTGAATTAGTGAGACCGGAGTCCCCCAATGCAATAGGTAAGGGGGCACGGAGTGACGAGCTCCGTGCCAGTGTGGGACTCACCCGGGCGTGAAGCGCCCGGAAATACCCACTAAAACCCCCGGGGCCGCCCGCCGCATTTGGGATGGGGGCGATACGGGATTGCAATGCATGCCACCGCGTCGCCCCCTGCGGCGAACCCACCGGGCCTCGTCCGTGCAATGGCCCAATGGGGATGGGAGAGGAATACTTCCCCTCCTACCTCTTTGCCCACTCCCCCGAAGGGAGGCATGACCTACTAGTCAAAAATCCGGGAGGCAGGATATACTTCCTGCCCCCCCCCCCAAACCTGGAAGCCGCGTGCCATATATCCAGCGCAGCAACGTCCACAAACACACAGTCTATCTATGTGTCCGCGCGGCGGTAATCGAATCACAATATATTTATATTGCGAATATTGAATGGACGTTATTAAAAAATCAAATTTATTCAACACGATGCGAGTTCAAAAGCAAAAATTGTAATGTGCAATAGAATCGTATACCGCGCGGTAAAATATTTTTACTGGGACGAGGCGATTGGTCGAGATCGTATTGCTTTTGATTGGTCGCAGCGCATTCAAAAAGCGCGCGCGTTCCAAATGAGAGAATCCCCGTCCCCGGTATTGGTTAGAAAAGGATTCTTGCAGTGATCGGCCCAAACAATTGTAATAATTATACTGTAACCTCAAACCTATCATTTTTATTACAATTGAATACATAATCTGACTCTTCAAAATCGATAACTTTTAAAAACAACATTTTTTAACTTCGACCTTTTATCGATTTTGTAAACCGAGACCTTGAATGAATTTCCGATGTTTCGTTGGTCCAACACTATTTTAGATAAAATGTCAATCAGTTGTAGCATAAATCAGCATATATAAAACTGCCTCGGTGGCGCAGTTGTATTACGGTGTGATAGTCGTTCTGAAGTGTCGGGTTCGATCCCTGAGTCGGGTCACGTGATACTGGGTTTTCCTACTCAGTATCATCCCGGAGTCTGGAATTTGTGCCCGATATGGCGCCAGGCTCGCTCCCTGTCGCATCCGGACGGAACTAAGCTTGGCGGAATGCGGGTGCTGTAGTTCGCTATTTCACCTCTGCCTAACCCATAGGGGATAACAGGCGTGAGCTTATGTTGTGCTATGTTATATATATTGCAGTTATTTTACAAGTTCGGATATAAAAAAAAAAATGTTGTCATGGGCTTTTCTCTACTGATGTAATATTAATGTTATTTTTCTTGTCCTATATAGAACAGTGAAGACCCTTGTGCATACACTAGTCAAGATGAAGGGATCCTCTATAATGAATCACCTCGCACAGATACCAGACGTCAATGAATCGGATCTATACCCGTACCTGCACAAAGTTTTAAAAGTTAGTTACATTTATATGGCGTAAATATGTAAATAGGAACTGAAATAACTATAATAACATTACTTTAAATTTTTTTTATATTTACTAATAATTGAAATTTGACTAAAGTTGTTAAAGAAAATTTGAAAAAATAAACTGTTTCGAAATTTCTATGATGATTGGATAATACTTCATTTGTTCAATCAGTTCGATAATAACTAGTTATGAATGATCATTCTTGAATGTGTTTGAATAAACAAATTATAACGAGGCACGCTTTTATTAGACAAGCTATCGATGAGTTCTAGGTGTCGTAGACAGACAATAGTCTCCTTCTTTATTTTTTTATTCCTCATTCTCCTGCCTTTTCCCAACTCACTTGGGGTCGGCGCAGTATGTTTTCTTCTTCCACATGTCCCTATCAGCCGTCATCTCTTCATTCACTCTTTTTTCTTTCATATAATTTCTTACACACTCCATCCACACTTTCTTCGGCTTTCCTCTACTTTTCCATCCTTCCACATTCACATTCATTACTATTTTACCCACATGCGCTTCCTCTCTTCTCATAACATGTCCATACCACGACAAACGAGAACCTTTCAACTTTTCTACCATTGACGCAACTTTCAAATTCTTCAATTCCAACTTCAACTTCCAAATTTCAACTTCTTGTTTTTTATTACTTTTACAAATGAGTCGTATAGAATCATAAGCGGCCATCTACACTTAAACTCATTTTTGGCAAAGTGGGAATTTTTTTCCCCCTAAAGTATAGGCAGTGATGATTGATTTATAAACTGTATTTCAATCTATAGATAGCCCACTAATATGAAGTTAGTAAGTAGTACAAAGTTTAAAAATAAACCAATTGGAACGTTTTTTTTTTTTTGGGCGATTGTAGATGATATAAGATTCCGCCTATGATTCTATAAGACTCAAATAATTGCCAGTATAATTTTCTATTGCGAGACCTAACCTCGTTAATTGATACTTTTAAGATATAGGAGGGCTCTATACAGTTTATACGTCACTTGTAGTTGAATAGATGATCGTGTTTCTCGCCGGTTCTTGTTTTCCGAACCGGTGATAGTTTTATGACGTCACACGATAACAAGTTTCCGGAATGTAGGATCCTAACCTTGCCCTCCTAATACATTCTTGATAACTTACTGTATACCTGCAAAAATTTAGATAAACATGAACTTATAAACGATCAGCATAATTTTAATACAAGCAATAAACATAAATTAACATTTCCATGTTTTATTCTTAACAATACTAATAAGAGTTTTCTAGGTAATAGTCTTAGGTTTTACAATAAAATCCCAGAGCATATTACCCATTTACCGGTCAACAAGTTAAAGCGCCATGTCGAGCAGGTTTTGATTTGTAAGGGTTATTACAGGGTGGATCATTGTGTGAACGATGGTGATGTCTGGAAGTGACAGCTTTCTCTGTGCATCTACTGATAAACTTTGTAACTGGTAGTTGATTAGAGAAATAATTGTTGTAAATTGAACGGCAGCAATTGAAGTTGGACGAGAAGAAAGAGAACACACCGGAGCCGTTAAACAGCGGGTCGGTGTTGGCGTCGGTGACGCCGAACAACGCGGCGCTGAGCTCGGGCCGGCTGCCGCGCGCCGTGCACGAGGAGCTCGCTCTCATACTGAAGCGGATCGGCAGCAAGGACCACAACAAGGACGCACTCTCGCAGCTCTACGACCTACGGGTTAGTATAAACAAAAACTTCAGGATGGTGAACACATTAAGCTTAGAGGTACTGGTTCTTGGGGATTTTGCGACAGGTTTCGAACTTGAGGGTGGTAGCTACCCAGGTGGACATTGTTAGATGATGTTTTTCTTCATCGAAAGCTCAGGCTGATTCCAGATTCTTGTTAGTTTTTTCTTTTCGGGATTGTTCTGAATCCTAGACCGTTATGTAGCAGTTAGAGTTTTTAATCCATTAACTTGCGTAATTGACTCTATTTTGTATAATCTTAGTGGCGTTTTATGCGGTTTAGATTGGTTACTGTAGACAGGTGAAGTGTTTTGGAAATAATGACGCGAAACGTTTTTGTTCTGAGATGCCACGAAAACTCCATGGCGAGTTCTAGCTAGGTGAGTCACCTGTTTTACTGGAGCTGAGAAATATTGCCACAAGATTGAATAAATAATTTATTACATAACTCTGGCAGAATTGGGCATGTAGATCCGTAGATTGTCATTAATCATGAAGAAGAAGATAAATGTCGATACTTTTTTCGATATGATATATCGTAACATAGTTATATATCGAACAAGTATATTGATATTTTCGATATATCGTATGCTTAACTCAAGTCCACCAGCGCCCTGTCTCCCCTCTTAAAATTTTTCTATTTTATCTAATCTTGAAATAAAACATGGTATTTATGCAATCCACCAAATTGTTATTAATTTTCATTCATATATTCTTCATTCCATTTTTTTTATACGGATCCCTAATTTTTATTCAGTACCAAGATAATGTAAAAAGATTTGTCATAAATTCAAGCACTTGCCCGTAAAACTGTGCATCGAATCGGATTTTATTCAATATTTTGTAAGTTTTAATTAATTTATGCGGAACCCTAATTATTTTCGAAAATTTAAAGTACCCTTAACTTCAGCCATCTATAAAAAAAGGTCCCGTCAAAATCGCTCCAGCCGTTCCGAAGATTACTCGAAGCAGACAGACAAAAATTTTAAAAATTGCGTTTTTAGTATTCGTATCGTGTATAAATTCATATCTATTAAGTAAAAAAAAAATAATATAATTTTGACATTACAAAGAGACACTGCACTTTTGTTTATTAGTATAGATGACATTATTGATTCTTTATGCATGGAGAAGTGTGAAATCTTGATAAAAATATATCAAATATTTCATTTGAGTTCTGATAAAAGTACAAACAATTTCTTCGTTTTTTATATATGTTTTTTTTTTTTTTTTTTTAATTTTACAAATGAATCGAAATGCTACAATAAGAGTATTAACAACAGGAGCGTCACCCAGAAGTGGACATCTGGACATTCATGCAGGGCTCGTCGTTTTACTTCCGCAACTACGTCGAGAGAGGGCTGCGCGAGGTTGCCGAGCAGAGGAAACTCGGTTCGATGCCCATTTACAAACACGATTACAAGCCTGAAAATATCGGTCAGTTCAATAAATGTAATTATAAACGTTTTTGCAGCAACACTGCACACATACACACACACAACACTCCTGCACATAACACACCTTTGTTATATTACATAAAAGAAAGTGTAGGGTTTAACTAGGATCAAATACGCGAGAGAGTGTTCACACTCTGGTACTGGCCAAGCCGAAGTTCGTACCATTTTGGTAACTTTTCTGCTAGTTAACTTTTCGTGGCTGAGTGCATTCGGCACTCGTACCACCCCCCCCCCCCCCCCGCACCGCCCCGCCCCGCCCTCCCAAGTCTCAAAAAAAAAAGAAAAACATTTTTGCATACAACTTATAATCACTAGATTTGAAGATATGTTTTTTTTTAAGATGATTTTCTAGACCGACATGGTTGTGGAACAGTACTTGTTTTAAAATATTTCAGCGTAGTAAAGTAATAGAAAAATGTTAGGTACAAACAGAAACGTTGCGATGGAACGAAGCGACGATGGCGCAGTGGGTGGTAGTGCGGCCGGATTCCGCGTCAATAGACGCGGGTTCGATCGCACCTATCCAACTCTAAAATCGGCCTGAGCTTTCAGTGAAGGAAAACATCGTGAGGAAACCAATAGCATGGTGGTAGCGCCTGGGTAACTACCACACACAAGTTGGAAAACCTGTCGCTAAATACCAATAGGTGTGTTCCAGCTGCATCACTTGAGAACCCCAGTACCACTAGGCTTAGTGTGTTTATCTGAATCACATCGTCACTTAACCATCAGGTGAGGCTGTGGTCAAATCACTGAGCCTGTATAGTGCACAAAAAAAAAAAACTTTTGAGTGAAGTTGAATCCACGTGAAGTCGACGCACAATGTGTTTTAACTGTTTATTTATTTACATTACAATTCTTTATTTTTTGGTAGTCCACTAATAACTAGTAACTCGTACGCATATAAGAAACATCAGTATCAATATTTTTCTCAAATATTTATGGGAAATATTGTCATTATTTTCGAAAAAAGAACACGCGAAGTATCGAATTTACGGACACAGAAATCAATCAACTCCATTGCAGGAGCGTTTTTTGAATTGCGAACATTACAACGCCCCAGCAATGTTGTATGAAACGGCGGGTTTATTAAATACTCTTTGATTGGATCGCTTTTATCATTCTTGGCATACCAAAGTAAGTCTCTTTGCTTAGTACAAATTGCGTTCACGTGGCTGTATAGCCATAAATGCGCTTGCCTTTCGGCACAGATGATAAATAGAAAGTTGGCGGCATAAAGAATAAATAAAAATAAAGAATACGATACGATAGGCATATTTCGACATACAAAACAATCATTTAAAAACGAAATCATAAAATTAAATCGCGGAAGTATATAAATTAATTATTAATATATGTCGTACTAGCTGGTGCCCGCGGCTCCGCCCGCGTTTCATATGTTCTGTGCATATGACGTTTCATTTATAGCTAATTTAAAAAAACAAATAAATAAATAAAAGTATGAGTATTTTGTTTTTATTAGCGGAAAAAATGTATATAAGCGTAAATTTATGTGGAAAATGTACAAAAGAGTAAATCGAAAAAAAATGAGAGAGGATCGGTGGAATCCAAAAAAATATCTGTCTACAAAAAATACTGCGTTGAAAGGTGTTAGTCCTATCCCGATATATTCAGTGGTTTTGAGGTGGTGGTGCGTCAAAGGAATAATAAACAAACATATTGAGAAAACATGGCAAAGGGCTCATAGAATTTGAAAAATATATAGCCTATAACAATCTAGGATTAATTCCGCGTCGAATGGTTGTGGTTTCATGCTGATCGGTCCAGTAGTTTTCGAGTTTACAACAACAAACAAAAAAAAACTTTTTATATATATATATATATATATATATATATATAGATAGATAGATAGATAACATGAGACGACTTGCCACACTCAATCACTCGCTTACACATACAAACACACGAAACTCACACACAACAAGCGTCAGAGCGTCAGACAATAGTGCCTTTTTTTTTTCTTTTTTTGTCTCTATCTCGTATTAATATTATAATTATATACCACTATGAAGTAATTGTTAAACCCTGTCTTGGCTTTAATTACTAAACAATGTGTGTAATTCTATATAGTCATGTATGCTGTTGGGTGTCCTAGCAATAAAAAAATAAAGCTGAAAAACTCGTCTTGATTTGTGTATAATATGAAAAGTATGTTTTATTTCCCTGCTTTTCTTTTGAGAAAAGCACTATATACACCTCGGCGGAAATGGCAATTGTCTGTCTTGTATTAGTGAAGCTCGAGCCATAGAATACTCGACCCGCAATTGCCTATTTCACGGCCTATTCAATAATGTATTTATTTATTTAATCTTTTTTTGTACACCATTATACACATATAATATAATACATTTGAAATGTGAAATTAGTACAAAGGGCAGCCTTATTGCTAATAGCAATCTCTTCCAGGCAAACCTTTAATAATGTACTATTAATCCCCCCCAGACGTGAGCAACAGCAACGAGCTGGATGAGAAAACGCATATTATTTTCTTGGAACGGCTTAGAGCATTGCAGGTAAAATAAAAACTTTATATATTTGTGATTTTGAAGTGAAAACTTATTCAGCGGACTTGACCGATCCTCAGCAAGAGAAAGCTTATAGATTCGCGTTACAAATGCTATGACGTCAGCCGTCAACATGTTACAGTATGTCAAGTAAAAGATGGGCGTTTAAATGCTGGCGCTCGGAGATAAGTAATAAAAATGACTACCGTATGTTCGGAGCGCTGATAAATGTTAAAACTAGATAAATACTAGGTTATGTTTTTAATGAAATTTAAATGAAAATTTCTATAAAGTCTCGAATTTTCCCTTCTGTCGGCAGTCTCCGTGGGTGCTTAGTGTTTTTTTAATTGTAATGTTTTTTTTTTTTTTTCGTATAAAGGCTAAAGCCGGTATAAAAACGGAATCGACCCTGTCCACCCAGGCGCGTACGCCGGTCGGCGATAACCGAACCCTGATGGACGCCATGAACGAGAACGCATTGCCGAGGACTCACACAGCATCGACCCGCAACTAGAGGTGATTTATAACACACTCTATACATATCTTATTCCTACGGGCTGGTCAAGTGTTCCCCCCCCCCCCCCCCGCCCCCCTAATAGTACGCAAAGTTTTTGGACCCCCTTGACGACTAAGTAATCGTGGCCATACTTTTGATATTGCTTACGTAATTATCGTTCAACACCCCCCCCCCCCTCCCTCTCAATCCTTTATAGAAATTATCAAAGTATAGAAACACCCACCACGGATGCTTACATGATACTTGGACGGGCCCTATATTAAACACTAATCATTATTATTATTATAGTAGAACCTCAATAACTTAAACGAATAATTTGCATTTTACAATCCTTTATAGTAACATAATGTACTGTGCGTTTCAAATAAGAATATGCGCGCCAATGACCTCGCTTTGTCAAAGATCGATAAAAAAAAACGTATGGATAGCAACAAAAACATTCGCATAGATTTTTTTTTTTTTCTTTTTTTAGTGAATCATTTGCTTAATTATTGAAAAATATTCAAAATAAAAAAAAAACCTTAATCCAATTTAGGCCCTAAGAAGGTATTTGTGAACGTCAAAAGCTATACCACCGGTTCGGAGAACAGTCCAGTCGAGAAGAGCCGGCAAGAAACTCAATCTGGTTTTTTAAAATAAATATAACATATGTATAATTTTTTACATAAAAACTATACAAGTCATAGTGATAACCAATGTTAGCGGGTGCGCACAGATCTCTGTCACCCACATCTGTGGGTTAATTCCAGACATCACTATCGTTCGCGTAATGATGCACCCTGTAATAACCCTTTGAGATTAAGACTTGCTTGACATAATACTTGAACTTATTGTCAGGTAAATCGGTAATGTTACTTGGGATCTTATTGTAAAACCGAATACTATTACCTATAAAGCTTTTATTACACTTACTTAACCTAAAGCGTGGGACGGACAACTTGTATTTACTTTCTAGCTTAAGTTATCGAAGATGTATTGGGAGGGCAAAGTTAAGATATCATATTCTTGAAACTTGTTCTTTAGAGATTCGCGAGGTCCCATATTGTATATTGCTCGAACAGCTCTCTTAATATGCGTTGTTTTTAATTATATGTCGATTACCCATAAAAACGAGGCAATAGGAAAAACAATGAAAATCTGGCGTAAACGCCCGGTTAATGCTCAAGGAGTTACCCATGCACACCTATATAGTTTTTTTAGTTAGCTATGATGTCACAAAATGGCGCAGGTCCATGCACACTCTTATTTGAAACGCATTGTAGTAACGTTGAAGACAATATTCTCTCTGTTTCGTTTCAAACAAAATCACGGACTTCTTTGAATAAAATTAACAAATAAATTACGTTTGTGACGGTTGAAAATAATTTTTAAATTTAATCTAAACGATGCATGTATATATTTACATGTGTATAAATAATCCTGAAACAGAGCACAGAAATAAACTTCGTTAAGTTATGTTGTGATCCATCTCTAAGTCAAACATTCGGTTAAGTTAAAACCTTGATAAGTTAAAATGACTTATCATTTCCCTTGGTGCTTAAGTTATCGAGGTTCGTTCTGTTATTGTTTCCAGTTACATACGACCCAAGCGATGTCGCAGAAGAACGAAGCCGCAGTCGACGCTCTAAGACTTAAATTACAACAAATTAAAAGCTCCTCGAAGAGATAAAATGACCACTATCACCACGACACCTGGATTCGATCGCTCTCTCTCTATCTCTATCTCACTCACTCATATTGATCGACAAATCAATCATACATTACACCACCTACTGGTAATAATAAAAACTGACTTTTAAACTTTTTACCATTTCTATGACGTCACTATTTATTTTTAGTATTCTGCCCTTTTTTTTAGTTGTTTTAATTAAATTATTTTAGAATTTTTCAAATACAAGGATATCAAAGAATAAATTGCAAAAAAAAGTCGAATTGTATCAAGGAGGAAATAATTTACATAAAGGTCATTTGAAGTTATGCTTATATATACTTTGTCATAATTATCGTAAATAAATAAATGTCAATAGAAAATTAAAATCACACATATTATCTTCATAAAAAAAAAATCATTTCATTTAGTTAATCGAGAAGATTTAGTGTGAATTTTTATCTAGGGTTTGAATGTACGCTTTGCACGTGTCTGTGTGTTACGTCGAATGATCTAGAACCTTTGCTGAGAACTTTAAAAAAAAAAATGACAATACAGCCGAACAGTATCGTATTATATAAGCTTGGGAGATTTTTTTTTCTGTCTCGGCAAAGGGGGAGTACTTGTTAATAAATAATTGACTTGATTATGCATATACAACATACGTGAAATATTATTTGAAGCGATCTTTAAAAATAGCGAAAAAAAAAATTATTTAGCAGAGTTTGCAAATATAAATTTATTTCACAGGATTGTTAGACGTAGAAGTAAATCAATATGTGTAGAAAAAACAATAGATAATACAAAAAAAAAAAGTTTCATTTTCAAGTTTTTAAGATACAGTAACACCCCGCTTTACGCGAGGGATACGTTCCGAAAAAAATCGCGTTAACTGAAATTCGCGTATATCGAGGTTTATGATTGAACATAGTCAAAATTTAATACAAAAAAAATACAAATCATTTTAATCAATCACTTTAATTCTAAGAACACTTTATGCAATACATACTCTTCTTTTTTACGGAAAAATACGTCTATTGTCTTTACATTATGTTTATACGCACTCTTTCGCGTAGTGCAAGGCATTTGAGCGCGAAATTTGAAATTAGCGTTATAGTGAAAACGCGCGTAACGGGGGGTCGCGTTAAGCGGGATATTACTGTACTTACCTGGAATATTATTTTGATAACTGGATCAAGAAAAATAACTTTTCAAAATTAAAAAAAAAATTGTTTCTAAATTTTGCATGAATTGATTACTAGAAATTTTTCCTTCGGATTGTTATCGTGTTTCTTATACGTTTATTCGCGACTTCAGCTCAAAAACGTGTTAAGATGTTTATAGTAGGGGGTTTGTTACGGTAGCAATGGTTTACGTTTATAATATGCTAACCTAAATACCGTCTATACGTACTTACCTTGATAACGGTAACATCATATTAACAACTCGATTACACTACTCATGTTTATGGTATTTAACGTCAAATCCATATTAAATTAGCCGAATAAATTCGCAAACGAAATCCTGTATAAGTCGAGACAGTTACCGCGTTTTGAGGTTAGATTAAAAACAACAGTAGTTATATAATTTAGCGAATTAATCTAGCCACTTTTAATGAGTTCTTTTATATAAAATATTTAAATGTCAAAATAAGATTAAGAACTTAAATGTCTTCAGGAACCATGTATTGCAATGAAAGACCTTGATAAAAAAAAAACAATATTATTAAATGCTCGTCTTTATCTGAGATATTATTTGACTGGAATATTCTTTAAATTTAATTACGAGTTCAAATGATCTGGGATATGATCAGTGCTTATTTTTACATGAATCCTTTATTATATTCACCACGATTATTTAATTTACATTATTTCTAAAATTGCAAAATAAAACATTTTTAGAAGAAAAAAATCCTTTCTCAATAGTATGTATTTTGGCTTGTCTTAGGTTTTTTTTTTTTAATTAATGCTCAACGAGTTGAAATTTAATAATTAATGAGTGATATAATTGTAATATTATACCAGATCGAATGTTGTAATGAATACTAAATTAATACAAGGTATAGATTGCCTATATTTATAATAATTGACGTCATAATATATAGCGATTAGAAATGTGCTGTAATGTTAATCTTATCTATAACTCATTATGCTAATCCGATAATAAAACGAAGGTCATCGGCTACCGTAACGAAATATAATGCGAGAATACATACCTATTATCGTTAATATTTACAATTAATCAAAAACAAATTCTTTATTGCATGAAATAATCTCACTATAAAACCTTGTAGCAACTTCAATAGTAATATATGGGTGATTCTGTTCTAAGCGTTACTTTTTCGGTCGCTTTTTTTTATCCCTATTTCTATAATTAAACTTGTTTCACATACCTAAAATTATTCTTTTGTTTTATAGTAATAATGAAAATGAATAAAAAATTTAAAAATACAGTAATACCCCGCTTTACGCGAGGGATACGTTCCGAAAAAAATCGCGTTAACTGAAATTCGCGTATATCGAGGTTTATGATTAAACATAGTCAAAATTTAATACAAAAAAATACAAATCATTTTAATCAATCACTTTAATTCTAAGAACACTTTATGCAATACATACTCTTATTTTTTACGGAAAAATACTTCTATTGTCTTTACATTATGTTTATACGCACTCTTTCGCGTAACGCAAGGCATTTGAGCGCGAAATTTGAAATTCGCGTTATAGTGAAACCGCGCGTAACGGGGTCGCGCTAAGCGGGGTATTACTGTATACAGAATCAAATTTCAATACTACAGTTTTTTGTCTAACTAAAGCTGTCGACCGGAAAGGCCTTTACAGCTTCACTGAATTTTGGGGGCGAGTGCTGAAGGCACTCAGCCGCAAAAAGGTAACTAGCACAAGGGTTACAAAAGTCGTACGGACCTCGGCTTGGCCGATACCTGAGTATAAAAAAAAATACGTTAATTCATCCATCGTTCTGGCATAAAAAATATACTGTATAGACTCAGTGCTTTGACCACAATCTCATCTGATGTTAAGTGACGTAATATAGTCACGCTAAGCCTTGATGGCTTTCAAAAGATTGCGTCGGAACACAACAAACGGGTGTTTGGCGACAAATTTTCAAACTTGAAGGTCGTAGCCAGCTTTATTATTAGAAAATTTTTCTACCACAATGAAATGGTTTCCCCACTTTTTTTTGTTGTTCAGGCTCATTATAAAATTAAATAGATGGGTTCGAACCTACGCACATCGACACAATAATATATCAGCTTGAGTTATTTATAGCAAGCTTTCTATGGATTGCAGCTTTTACAAAAAAAAAAAAAAATAGTACAAAATCACATTTAGAATTGAGTCACCCTCATGACTACTGTTCCAATCTTTTAGCACCTAAAAACTAATGAGAAACTAATTATCAATAAATTAATCCTGCCCTATTTAGACATCATAGTTTTAATGTTTGTGTAAGAACATAGTGAAATAAATTATCTCAAATGTTTGGGAGTTGTGTATTCTAAGTAAACTGATATAACTTTATCGAATATTGTGTAAAAAAAATATTCTCACGCAACTGACATATTTTTTTTAATACAAAAATTGCTATTATTTATGTTGCTTTTAAAAAAACAACTTATCAATATATTAATTTTCACATCAATCTTATGAAAATAGAATATCGGATTAAAGAACACACATTTCGTTTTTAAATTATACATTTATTTCAAAACCAAAATAGTCTTCATTATCATTGAAAACTACGATTGGTATTTTTATAACACGCGTCAATTGCGTTTTTTTTTTATTTCAATTATGTTTAAAAAAATATTTTTGTTAAAGTTTGAAGTCTGAGAATATTTGGTTTTTGTAAATTACTTTCAATGTAATGAATGATTTTAAAGATTTTCTATTACCTAAAAACTGTAATGATGTAAAGGTGCTATAGATATATATAACTATCATGCAGTTATTATTGAATATATCTTATCTATTCACCGAACCATAATAGATAGCATAATTTCGAAAACAGAGTTGTTCGTAATCGTTTTTTTGTTCTATGAAGAAATATTGGACGATTAAAATGATGTAAATTAAATAAAAATATTTTTGATAAATTAATTAATACGTAAGTACCTTCAAACGTGATTAAATTCATAATTTTTTTAAATTGATTGATAAATTATTATTTTTTATAATTTTCAGCAAATCAATATAAACAACGTGCACTGTGGTTTTTTTTTTATTTAAAAATAAAAAATGTTTCAAACTTTAGCAAAAATATTATTAGAACCATTGTTTTGTATTAATTGTGTTTGGTCGAATGTGTTGTTATAAATAAGACTGTTTATTATTGAGTTTGCGAATTGACACTGCGATACTCGTATTATTTTATTGTTTGTACTCATTATTGTGTTTGAATTTTACGTGTGTATGACAAGCGATGTACATGATGTTACGATTTACATGTCATATTTAATTTTATATATGATTAGATAAAAGAAATAACCTAGCGCCATTTTTTATATTACAGTAATAAAGGTGATGTTTTCAATGTATTGCGAGCCGCCATTTTCTTTTTTTAGTTTTAACGAAAAGAAAGTTTTACGTTATATTTTTTTTATCTATTACAGACTGACTGACGAATAACATTTAGAAGTTTAATGTTATTGATCAAACAATAAAATAATAATTAATATTTTACCATTATTTTAATATTAATGTTAAAACTTGTATTTCTCTCTTGAACATCAAAAATGACCGATAGATAAGAAAAAGGACCATCTATATAACTTAACGATTTAAAAAAGAATCATGTAAACCGAACCGTCAGTGGTTCTCGAGATATAAAGAAACGAATATGAACTAAATATGAAGTTAGAAAGAGACGACTATAAAGGAAATACATCTACGTTTAAAAAAAACCATAGGGCTGTCTTATCGTGGATATAATTTATAATGTTTCTCGCATACTAACTGACTTCATTCGTTTTTAGACAAGTGAATGTGTTCGTTACTTGGAACTAAGAATCTGTCAACACCCAAATGTACCACTTAGCTCTACATTACGGATACTGGCAGAATTGTGGCCAATAGCTACAAAGGCCCAAAAGAAAAAGAAGTCAAGATGGAAAAAATATTTATTTTCGAAAGAAATTTCACCTCATTCATTTCTAAATATTCAGTAGTCTGTTAAAAAAATAATTAAATAATCTAATAAGTTACAGGATTATAATGTATCTTGATATAATATAAATACATTATGTGCATTGCTTGCCACGGTTTGTTTATATTGAAGTGGTGTTGTTTTTATTTTTACAAGTTTGTGTAGTTAGTTGGTTAGCTGCTGTCATCCAGTAAGTTTAACAGAATAGCTAACTTATCTGTGATGAGGCCAATAGCGTAATAATATGAACATTCTGCGTTGTAGAAATAATAATAAATAATTAAAAAAAAAAAACAAACTAGAACATTCCCTTCAGTATTGGTTTACGATGTACAAAATTTTATTTCATTTAATACATTTATGATATCATCAATTAGACATTTTCTTGCGTACATTATTTATTTATATTATAATTAATTTTCGTTAATATAATTAAACAAGAAAAACTAAAAAATACTACCATCGCTAATTATGTTGAATATATATTCGTATGTATATTTTAGGTTTTTTTTTGTATTTATTGAGGCCTAAACTGATATAGGATATGTAATAAAACTCGACAATATTGTTTATCGAAATTTAGTAATAATAAAGTCGATAAAAAATAAACAAACATTGCTACCGATTTTATTATAACGCGATACGAATCTAATTCTTGTATTAGATTTTCGACTCTCGACAAAATATAACGTAATTTTAATTTATTATCTTATATATGTTTTATTTCTCATAATGTCATTGTTACATTATTATTTGTTTTAGTTTATATTAGTTTTTGCTTTTAACAAAACGAAACGTTTCTTATCCATGATTGTGAAGCATTTGTTGTAATGGAAAATTGTAAAATCATGATATATATATGTAATAATAATAAAAAACGTTAATAAAATTCATACGACATTCAAAACTTGTGTTTTTTTTCTTATTCATCTTTTTTTGTATTATAATATATGCGAACAAGATAAATCTTTATATTAATATTATAAATGCGGAAGTAAACTCTGTTACCTTTTCACGCCTAATAGATTTCGATAAGATTTAATAGTAACTTCTTACTGTTATAGATTGCATCTGGAAAAAGATTATAGGCTGCATTTTATCTAAATTATACGCAGGTGAAGCAACTAGTATAAAATATGATTATAGCGTGATTAGATCAATAATCTACATTTAGGGAAGTGTAAGATATAATGGCTTTCCTTAATTGCTAAGAGTGATAAAATTGATTTATTTATACGTCAAAACTTTGTCAATGTAAATGAAGGCAAAAAAAATCTTTCACCGAGTACCAGAGGTAGTGATTACAAACCCTATTGCACTGGCATATTTATGGGCAATCTGAAAATTATTAAAGCTAATGTAGATAGACTGGAAACCGACTCACCATATCAAGCTGACTTTGATCTTCTGTTTGAAAATATACAACTAAAATAAGTAAGTACATATCGACAAACTACATTTTGATATATTTTGTGTCATCTTTCAATACCTTGTTAGATTTAGAGAGACCGTGCCTAAGTAAACCACTCCTGGGATGGATTAAAATAAAACGCTAATAAATTATACAAATCTAAAATGTTCGTTTTCAATTTATATATCTGTTTATATATTTTTTTAAAGTCAGAAACATATCATAAGATATGTGTCCAGTAATGAACTTGCGTCTTCGTAAGAATAAATGCTTAAAAATCCCGCTTCTTTTTAGCGCGGGAAGTGTTATGGAATGGTATATGATTTTATGCGGAGCCATGTTCGGCGAATTCGCCACTATCACAGAGTACTTTATAATATAAGGCCACTATCAAGATTTGCTTTATTTCAATTTAAAATGTTTTTACAATTTTTTTTTTATCAGTCATGTTTATTTCAGTAAGTTTTATTATTATGAACTACCTAACTAAAGTGATAACATTTTACTAAATTTGATAACATTCTTTGGTTTAATATTCGTAAACTTAGAGGCCGTTCAAGCGAACCTCTTGGCTCTTCCTTACGTGATTAAGTAAGCATTGGCTTTTACAGCGAGCCCTTAACATCCTGACACTTGTGATAATTAAGATTTCCAGGATAATTACGATTGCATGGGGATAATGATATGTCAAAGTCCTTAAGACCAATAAGCCTTACATCTTTACTTCTCAAAAGTATGGAGAACATTATTGACAGAAATATTAGGGCAGTGGTATTAACCAAAAAAACCCAATAAATTCTAAATAACATGCCTATAGCAGAGGAAAATCAACTGAGGCTGCCCAACGCTGTATTGTAGGCAGAGTGGAGAAGGTTTAATGAGATGATAAGGGAATTGCACTACAAAATTTTTTGTCTATCGGTATTTTTCTTCCGGATAATCTCCGGAATAGCTAAACTGATTTTGTCGGAACTTTCTTGTTAGATAACTGAAGTTACTTCGTGTAACTTATTTTTTTTAATATAATTAGGGTTCCCCTTAAAAAAATAAAATACAGTGAAGAATATATGAAAATCAGGCGCAGTCGCGGGCACACAGTTTTCGAAAATATGCCTAGCGAGACCCCCTCACCCTATTAATGCTTACGTAACACTTGAGAGGTCTCTCATGTTTCTCAGTTGTTTCCTTGACATTTTTAGCACAATAATTACGTGGAATATGGACCACGAAGGTAGTCTTGTGTTTCTTCCAAATTCATGTAAAAAGTCAGTTGACAGTTGACTATAGTTATTTCAAAAGAAGGCGTGATCAAACATTCTTTATAAGACATGAAACTAATCTTTACTTTGAGTTTTTGGCGGGACCTACATCATGTAGCAGTTGTTTTTCATTAAACTTGTGTATTTGAGTCTATATCATGTAATCTTGGTGGCGTTTTGTGTGATATAGTTTAGTTATTGTTCAAGTTACGTTTATTATGGAGGATAACTCGTAACATAGATTCTCAATTGCCGACAAAACTCCATGGAAAGTTCGAGTAGGATGGGCTACCGTTTTCTTTGAAAAAACATTTTACCCACATGACACTTGCACAATTTGTGTGTACACAGATAGCAATTAACTAAGAAAAAGAAGAAGTATTTATTTTATGGTGTCAGTAAAATTTTCCAATCACGAAAATTATTAATTAAGAAAATAATATTTATGACTTTATAACCTAAACTTTGAATCTGTGTGTGTCATTACCAAAAGTAGAGTCAAACAAAAAACTTTTAAAAATAAATTGTGTATTATTTTTATAGTACTGTTATATCATATTACTTATATAAAATAAAATGAGTGGGAGTGGTATTACGCAATGACTAAATTGAACCTGGATAGTTTATTTCTGTCTTCAATTTTTCATATATTCGCTTCATAGTTAGCACCTGGTAGCTGATGTCAAAGTTGTGAATAGTTCTTAGGATTACTGTGTTATCAAATTCGTCAATAATAATAATATTTTTCCTATATCTGGTCTTTTTCGGAGATTTTAAATTTGCTTCCGTCTTCCAAAAGACATTTACCTTCCAATAAAACTCTTCTGACAGTGGACAGCGGAATTCCCGTCAATTTAGCTTCCAATTGAGCTGATGTAGTGACACTTGATTTGTCTTTATCGTTCATGTCTTTAAAATAACTGTTTAAATTACACAAAATTTCTTTTATTTGGCTATTTAAAGGTTTACGTATTCTTCATTTATTTGTGTTGGCAGCCATTTCACTAATAAATCGAACACAAAAACAAAAATATTAAGAATTAAACACGTCACGCTGCTATCAGTACAAGAGGTGAAGTGTGGAAGATGCGCGGCGTAGTTGCACCGCGCGAGGGACTCACCGTGCGAGGGAAGCACCATGCCTCAGGCCGATTGTATAAACCTGTTTAAATCAAGCAAAGGACTCTAGCTAGCTCAAAGCGCTCTGGGCCGACGTCACACCTACACTATCTATGTGCACTCACATAAATACAATTCATAGCTTAGGTCTTGCGGACTGTACGATCAAGAGGTATGGACGTTAAAAAGAATTACGTAGAACCACAATTATGTTCGAAAAATTAAAGTAACTTAAGCTACGCTGAGTAACTTCACTATCTGTCAAAAAAAGGTGCAGCCATTCCAAAAATTACCCGGAACAAACAAACATACAAAAATCTTAAAAACTGTATTTTGGTACTATTATAGTATATTAGTATACATTAGTATTTAGTAAGAAAAAGGTTATTTTGATATTACAAGCAGACATTTCAATTTTATTTATTTGTATAGATATGGAGAAGGTGCCAACTGTACCAGCCCTATGTCAAACTCGATAAGTTTAAAAATTCAAAAAGAATCAAAAATACTTTATTCAGTTTAGACCCTGATAAGGCGCTTCTTATAATCATCCGAATACTACCACCGGTTCGGAAAAAAACATAGTCATCGAGAAAAACTGCCAAGAAACTTAATCTGGTTTTATTCTGTATTTTTTTTTAACTTTACAGTTAATAGTTACAAAATTTATTAGTAGATGCACAGAGAAAGCTGTCACTTCTGTAGGTCACCATCGTTCACATAATGATCCACATTCCACCCTATGGTAACCTCCTAAAATTAATACTTGCTTAACATGGTGCTTGAACTTGTTGTCCGATAAATCGCTAATGTATTTTGGGATTTTATTGTAAAACTAGAATCTAGAAAACTCTTTTTAGTTTTGCTAAGTATTAAACATGGAACCAACTGTTAATTAATGTTTATTCCTTGTATTAAAACAATGCTGGTCGCTTACTAGTTTCAAGTTTATCTAAATTTTTGGGGTCATACTTTAAGTTATCAAGAATATATTGAGAGTGCAAGGTTAGATACTACATTCCAAAAACTTATTTCTATGTGATTCGTGAGGTCCCATATTATAAATTGCTCAGACAGCTCGTTTTTGTAAAATAAATAATCTACACTGGTATCTACTTCAGCTGCTGTACAGTTATATTATTTATCTCTGCTGTACAGTGCCCTATGTTTTGAATAATTATTGTCTATGATTCAATAGAACAAAAAACTCTATGGTGAAAAATGATCAACCAATCAAATAACGAGGTTCACGAATTGAAATTTATGAAATGAAAGTCCGCCACATGTCCGCCATATCTACTACATCTTCTTTCTAATATTGACGTTCATATTATTTTATGTTCATTAGTACTGTTGTATAGATATTTATTTGTTAATTGGATTATTTTTTAGTTAACCTATAACACGGTGAGTTTCGTGTATAAAATTAATTTGACGTTATTGATAGTTTTCAATTTGGATCCTGTTTGACCGCGCCGTGTTTTACGTGCCTACTGTCAAAATGGAAAAATCATAGTTTTCGGGCTGTTACACATATTTTATATACTTATGATCAATTTTAAACGTTAACTAACACTTATGGTTTGTTTTACAACTGAAATCGGTTAACGATATCGGGTTATCAATATAACAGATTTGTGTCGGCGTCAACATTTAGATTTGGTTGGTAATTTGCAGGCCTGAACGGCAGAAATCACCATGGAGTCACCACGAAAATTTAACGACTGCTACTTCTATTATTACTCCACATGTACCAAGGTGAGTTAATCATTTTCTCTGTTAGATTGCCTTGTTATTGACCTGTGAAGGGCATAGGGTAAATCTAATTTGTGTGTACATAGCACCGGGGAAAACTACTTTGGAAATGTAATTATTACGTAAATATTATCGTGATGCCCATACATAAACTCATTTACAGATCATATCAAAGCTGCATATGCTCTAATCATTATATATAGGATAATAATTATGAACAGATATATTGTGCTTTAACATCCATTTATTAATGAAGGTGACATGGAATCTGGTTAATTATAATTAACTTTGTTGTTACAGGGTGATAATTGTGTATTTCGACATGAGCCATCAGCTTTAGGTTGTGAAACAATGTGCACTGCGTGGCAGCAGGGTAAATGTCTTGATAAACGCTGCAAACTACGACACATGGAATTAAGGGTAAATCTATGCATAGTATAAATCAATGCTTAAGTTAAGTCTCAATCAAATATGACTTTTAACAGAATAAATCAAGAAATACATGTTTTCCTAGAAAAACCGTAAGCAGATCCCATGTTATTGGGAGAACCAGCCTGGTGGCTGTCGCAAGATTCACTGCCCGTTCATGCACAAGAACCCTGAAGCTCGCACTGATGGGATTGCACCTAGCCAGCCTGCTCCGCCTACACTTGTATGTATTACCGTTTGTTCTTAAATAATCAAATACCAAGAAAAATTTAACAATAGGAAAACACTTGGAACTGGCATTAACGCTGGGTTGGTACTTTAATGGTTAAACTACACAATTCATGCACTATTGCATTACATTTTCTCTTAATTGTATTGTTATTGTAAAATTTGTATTTATATTGAATATATTCAATGCTAGTTAATTTAATACAAAGGCCTCTTGAATTTACTGATTTCAAACTTCACTGACTAGATTGAAAGTAAAAATCTAGTGTAAATTACTTTATTAATGTTTTCAAATTGTATAACTACAATTTGTTTTATGTAAAACTATTGAAGAATCTGAAACTTTGGACATGACAAGTATTTTATATTCTAATTTTTTTTTAAATTTCAAGAAATAAAGTGCAAGTTTATATTTACCCAAAATTTGACACTGTGAACAGGGTCAACCATTGAATGGACCAGACAACATCCCTATAGAACAGCCACAAGTGTCTGTAGGTGTGAACCCAGGTATGGGTGGCGGGCCTCCCATCCCCACAGCTGTGCCTGCTCCGGTACCACTATTGTGGCAGCAACAGCGACAAGGTGCCACTTTCATTTTACTTTTGATTATAATGTACTTACTATTAAGTAATCTACTATCTGTGCGTATAATTTAAGTTGCCTTTAGATTGGAGATTTTTATTTAAAAGTATATTTTTATGTGTGAAGGAAAAAACATTCATATGACATAGACAACACTCATCCATTAATTTATAAAATAATTCAAAGAAAACATATGTTGCATAAAATTGGTGACTCTATGCTCGAAGTTGTTGGCAGTTACTTATATCTGGGACTAACCATCCAGTTAGGTAGATCCAACTTCGAGAAAGAGGGTGGGACACGTTCAGAAAGCTGCGTAGAGTTTTGTCCAAAATACCACAATGTCTCAATACGAATGTCATTGACCAGTGTGTGGCCGGTGATGACATGTGACACTGAAACATGGTCACTCACAACGGGCCTAATAATAAAGCTATGCTTGGAGTTTGACTGTGTGATCGATTCAGATGACCTGGTGAAAATTGCATTCTAAAGTCTGAAATCTATTTGCGTACTTGCTAAATATTACTGTAGAAGTAATTAATTCAAAATCATGTGTGATATAATGAAATTATATAATAATGTTGTTATATGCTGTTGTGTTGTGATGTGATTTCTATCTCTGTCTTGTATAGGATATTTAAAATATCATTTAAATTAATATTGAGGTATTATTTGAATTATTTTGAAGTCCTCCATAGATACCACCAAAACTAATCCACCAAACATACATTAACATTATTGAATGATAAAAGATCATTTGGTGTTTAGTGATATTTTAAGTTTAATCATGACAACAACACTATTGTAATGTGATATTACATATCTGTGTGATATTGATAGGACATTATTTTTTTTTAATACATATTACTATTCTATTAATAATATTAGTTAAATGAATAGTGTTTTGAAGTTCTTTTAAATATCTATCTAAAAATATATATATTTTTTTATACAATATGGGTACTGAGCTTTGACCACAATCTCACCTGATGTTAAGTCATGATGTGGTCCAAGATGGTAATCACACTAGGTTTACCTAGGTACTGGTTCTCAAGTGAATGTTGATTAAACATTGAAATATCATGAGGGGTTTAGTAAATTTTTGTAATACTGATAGCATTATTGTAATGTTAATTACTGGTCTGTTTTTCAGTAGTGCTGGACAATGCCATCCTGGGGGTGCAGTTGTCCGCGTCCCCAGACCTCCGTCACGTGTTGACCCCCCACGGGCATGCGCACGGGCACGCGCACGCGCACGCGCATGCCCACGAGCCGGGACCCCCCAACCCTTACGCGCCGCTTCCAGTCGACCCCCTAGTTGTCAACTTCGAGGAAGGTATGCGTCTCTACTGAAACTACATGTACTAAGCCCCTTCTAGACAATTTGAGAAGAAATTCGACTGTTTTAGAGCTTGTATACTATTACTTTACTACCTTGATATATTTATTTTAAATGAGTACAAATTTCTGACATTATTCTGCCTTTCGGTGATATTTAATTTGTCCATGATTTATGATTTTTTAATACCAATACACATCAAGAAAGTAGATGTTTAAAACTATATGTCAGAATTTGGATTTTGATTTTCTGTTCATATTTAAAAAATAACATGTGATTTTCACAGAGGTGGTAATTTGGTATAAAGCATTTCTTCTAAATAAACATACTTCATAGGAAATAGAAAATTTACCATTTAGTTACCATTTCTTGTGAAATGTAATGTCTTTACTCTAGTAGTAATTGAGTTTAAAACTATAAATGTAAGCTACAAATTATAATTTATTAAAAATTAAAAACCTTAATCGGGTTCCTATAAAATGAAATATAGTTGATGTCAGAGGTTGAAAAAGAAAATAAATTAGTAGTAATGTTTAGTATTAAACTTGATTATGTGGATAGGTTTTTTTTTTTTTTTTTTTTTATAAGGAATTTATTACAATTTATGTTTAAAATGTTTTGCTACTCTTACAAGGGAAATACATTTTTAAAGTAATATAACTTTCAAGTGTATCTATAAGCTTCATTTACTTGAAGCGATCTCAGGTTAACATTGGTATTGATTTCAGATGTCCTGAGATAATTAAAACTTTATTTATTATAATGTATGAGTAGTAAGGCAATGTTTTGTATTATTTAAATATTTATACTGGTAAACATCGTGAACGTAAAGTGACATAGTGCGGTACCGTTCGGTAAACGGATCAACCAATCACAAGACGTGACGGCGACCAATCAGAACTAAAGACGTATATCTACGCAGTCAAGGCCAGTTGTCAAGATGTTTATTGGTATCTATGAAATTATAGTTTGTTAAGAAAATTCGATAATTTTTTTTAAATGCCCATTTATTTATTTTATTTAAAATGTTTTATCACATTTGAATATAAAAACATTCTCTTTAACCGTCGATAATTTCTCAAATTGAATGTCGGGGCTTATGGCTGTAATTCGCCTATTCTTTTAGAAATTTTGAAAATATTGGTTCATGATTTGAAACAAAACTCGAGGTATATGTTTGAAGTAAACTTGTCTACGGCGTAATTTGAATATTTTCTATAATTTTAAAGAGTAATAAGCGAACATGGGAAGCCAATATATTATAGTAATAGTGTTATATATTGTATTAACATATTCAAAATATTATAATAGTGTAAGTATGATGTGTTACATTAGCTATTAATATAGGCTCTTTGACATGTTATAGTCTAATGTATATACAAAGAGCCGAAAGCTTTTGACAAGGCGTTGTCATTTATAATGTTTTTAACAATCATTGGATAGGTAAATACTTAGCGTTTTCAATTATCTTGGGACAGGAGTCACGTTAAGCAAGGAACATATTCGATTTCACTACATCTGTCTACTTAATTATATGATATACTATTGGGGGATAGAACCTGAATTTAAAACATGTGGGTTATTACTGAAAAATCATTTTCATATACCCAGATAATTTATAGAGAAATAACTAAAGACGACAGTTTACCCTAGTGACATAACAAAATTTGGTATTTATTACTGTTAATATAAAAATTAATTTCATTATAATGAATATCTACATCTATGGAAAAAAAGATTGATACTATATATGTAATATCTTCAGTCATTTTATAAACCAAATTGAAATGAATGAGTGTCTGAGTCACTTTATATTATTACTTGTTTCGAGTGAGCAACCAATATAAAAACTGTTTTTTTTTTTACCTGCCAAATATCTTAGGACAAGAAACAAAATTACAAAATTCTATTTCACAAACACATAATTGTATTACTCAATCAAATAATAAAAAAAAATAGAGTTCTTCCATATACATATGTATGGGGTTAATTTATTGTAAAAGTGATTTATTTATTTGCGATTGAATTTTGCAATACCTATTGACTTTTACTCATGTCTTAATGTGACTCAATACACACACATATTCACTCTCTCTCTCTCATACAGACAATTACATTCATTCACTCACTCATTCACACTCATTCATTTACTCATACAACCATTCATTTATTCAAACACCATCCATATTCGGTTATGCCCTTCCAACGTAACTGTCGTTAATATTGGTGACACTAGACACGGCTTAGTATTGAATTCGTTTTCCCCTACTAATAAATTATTATATCAGACACTTTGATCAGTGTCTTTTACACGTTATCATACCTTGAGGCACTGAGACACTGTTACTTATATAGTTTATTATAATGATGACAAACGTCGGTTCTGGCAATTTTTTTGTATTGATGTTGTTTTTTTTTTTAGAAATAAAATACGCTTTATTTTCATTTCTCAGTGTGCACATAGGAGAAAGTAGTAGATATGTATTTTTTTTTTGTCCTCAATAGTCAATTACTATATAGTATTTATTATATTATATACTCTATATATACATATGTATATGTATTGATTTAGTTTCATAAATATTTTAAAGTTATATAAAAAAAAAATGTTTACTTATTTAACTTGTTTATTTGGAACTGTATCTATGTTTTTATTTATTTATTTAAACAGGATATATTTTTATTTGAGTTATATATAGCTGTTTTGCTGAAATAGGAGGCGTTTTCGTTTAATTTCGATGTCTTATTATTTGTTTTTTTTTTTTTAATTTAAAAATAATATGTGTATCCATAGACAAATGGTTAGCGATTGTTTCGTTTAAGGCGAAGTTACGTTTGTAACTCTACGGCTAGATCCGTTGAATGGAACAGTTTGGAGATAGAGAGCGATGTCGCTATTTTTGTATGTGCAATAATAAAAAAAAATAGAGAATATAATCTCTTTCATATCTCTTAGCTAATTAGAATCGTAAATATCTATCGCTTTTTCATTTACTGTAATGGTTATATCATCATTAAGGTAACGTCGATTGTAACATGATATTGTGCCGTTTGATCGGGTGTTAGTGATGTTCGTTTAAATTCGATATCGATTTTGAAATGATGTAATTGAATATCGAAGTAAGAAATCGATAATATCTCCTATATTAGAGTATAATTGCAAATTTACAATTAAGAGATTATTGTTTGGCTACAAAGTGTGTTTGCTTTGGCATATTTTATTTTAAACTAGTAAACCGATGGTCGATATCAGTCACATCCGAATCGAATACATCGTATTGAACAATTTCGTTATGAGCTTCCATAATTGAAAGTTTAAGTTCGGTTTGTAACTTATCGATAATAGTGTTGTTACGTGGTGTATTGAAATCGATTTAAAAGTAATTCAACATACGTTGCCGGGTGTGTACATTACAAATTGTCACGTGTATATGTGTTAGACCAATGAACAGCGAACACCATCCCAAAATCCTTTCAATCCTTAGGAACGGCATAATATTATAAGAATATTTACACATTTATAAAGTGTTTTATTCAACAATCGACGTTCGTAAGTAATTAATAAATTATCTACGAATAACTTTTCGATTTCGATGTAATAATTAACCCTCGAAAATGTATTACGGTTATAATTTATATTCCGAAGGGATTTTAAATGATCGTCTTCGAAGTGTAAATTTGAAATTTATTTAGATAGATGTTTATGTATAACCTTTATCTATGTTAGTCAAGTACACATAATAAATGAATAGGTTAAAAGAACGTATAAAAAAAAATACAAATAAAAATATATATACACGATTACTCTAACTCATTTAATATAGGTGAAAAAAAAGCTTTATGCCTTTAAAATTGTTTATATATGTTAGTGTGTAGGGTTTTTTTGAGGGCCTGGCAGTTTGAAGTATCACCGATCCCGATAAAATCTTTATGCGCACTTGTCAGGATTAGATAGACCTAATGAAATTGAAAAAAAAAAGTATATACGTCTAGATAAGAAAGCACACACACACAGTTTTATAAAATCTCTGCTCGAAAAACGGAAAAGAAAAAAATAAACATACACTGCATTTATAATACTGTGTTTATATTAAAAAAAAAATATATCGCTTAAGAAATTAATACAGAGATTAGGGAAATTAAGGAGAAAAATAATTTAAAAATAACGACATAATTAATTGCTTTTCAGGATTTTTAGTAATATTATATAATTTCTTAAATTTATAATGGTAACCCGCTATTTAGAATGGAAGACGTTTTTAGGTAAATCATTTATTTTCAAACGATTTCGAAGGGAAAAAATATTTTGCACTGAAAGTGAAGTTCCTATATATTTATTATACGGGATTTACAAAAAAAATCTGCATTAATATTCTGTTCTCCGTTACACAAGACACGAGAGTAATTTATTAAACCACAATTGTCTATGGTCCATGGTACGCCTAGTCATTATTTATATATTAAACTATTTAATGATATTTTGAAGTGAAAAAAAAATAGTTTCGACTCGGTGGCGTCTAGTATAGGGATGGAGTTAATTTAAAAAGTGCTCAGTTTCTTACGTGTGTGTATTTATTTCACTTAACTAAGCTTCTTGTAATGAGGAGGGAAAAAAAAAAAGGTTTTTTACGAGATCGATTAAGAAATGAGTTAGTACAAAGGGCAAAATTCGTTTGGTTACACTATATATTATTATAATAGCTTAGTTAATATTAATAGTTTAATATCTCTTTGCCTTGTCTATTAAATTTTCTTATTTATTTAACGTATATAATAATTGTTAAAGGGATGTTAGTTAAAGTTTTCTGTTACTCTGTCATGACTGAGATGAGGATTGATGACGGTTATTCTCTATTTATATGAAAGGGTGCCGTGGAGTTGTATCACATGGCATTCGCATTCAATTAATGCAGCTAGTTTTTTTTAACGTATTTGATGAGTTAAAAACTTTTTTTTTTTTTTTGTCAATATATCAGCAGCTATAAATAGCAGAATAACTTACGTCGTTATAGTAATGAAATTGCGTCATTTAGTAAAAAAATTACGTATATCTTTTGAATAACATAATAAATGAAGTAAAATGTATTGAGCGAACTAATGCTCTCTCTATTTGAAATAAATACTATAACGTCGTAAATTGTTTTTTTTTTAACATATTTAAGCTTAAAGAAATTCACACTGATTTGGGGGCGATTTGTTTTAAAATTTTACGCTAATTATTATAATTTTCGATTAGTTGATTGATGAGAAATTTTTGGATGGAAGTTTATTGATTTTTTTTTTTATTCATAATGTTTGGATTGGTGTGCAAAATTTTAGGGTTATTGATAAAGCACTTTTTATACTATTTATGAGTGGGCCGTTATGGTTTACAATGAGAATAGACGTGGAGTGGGGGTAGTCACGTAAACGTTAGAAATATTTATAATAAATTTAGACGCAGCGTTAGCACATTTGATTACATTAATTCGCCTATAATAAACAGTTGTTGTGCTAAGGTTGTCGTCTATTTGTTTTGGATATAAATAAACTTGGGTTGTTGTTACGTTAATATTAGCATTAATTTATATAAGAATATTTCAAAATATGTTTATTTTTTAGTAGAGAGCATGTTGTATAAGACCTTTCAGTTAAGCTAATTTATATTTAAACTGATATAGGAACTACCTTTATATTGAAAAACTGAAATTATAGTTTGGCTTTTTGTTTAATCCGATTGATTGTGTTTAATATACCAACGAGTAAATAAAAATGTTTCGTAATATGATTTTTGTAATTATTTTTGAGGGCAACCCTGAACACGAGTGCGGGACGCTTTCAGCCTTGTAAGAACACACCGCGAGCGAAGGACGGGTCGTTTCAAAATTAATTACGAAAATCATCAGTTCAATGTTTACGTGGACTCGCTCGTCTAAGCGGATGCTTGGTGTGTTCTTACAGAGTCGGATAACGAAAGCGCTCCCTCCTCAACGCCGACCAAACCCGCCTCCTCAGACGACGCCCAGAGAATAGCTCGGACTAAATCACAGGAGTTATTGCTCCTAGAGAGGATTCAGGCGGAATCCGCCGCATTCTACAGCTACGACGTTATACCGCCCATAGAGGCGCCTAAAGAGCGTAAAATCGTCAGGACCAATCTAACATCGAAATACGACCGTCTGTCGCTAGACGAGATATCAGGTAAGAAACAAGCGGTTACCGAGAGACGAAAGTCGTTAGATTTTAAAATTTTATCATTAGATGAAATAAGAGCTAGGAAGAAAGACACTATAATAGTAAACAGCAAACCGATTCCGATTAATCTGAGTAGGAAAAGAAAGTTGTCAACGCACGAAACCATGACGTCTGGAAATAAAATAATCAAAGTTGTTAGAAGCAATTCGATCGTGTATAAGAAAGTCGATCATAACTCACCGGGAGTGTCGTCTGCTCAGAGTAAAATAGATCAGAAACCGTCAGAAGGTGTTAGTAGAAAGCGAACGTTGTCCGAGCAAAGTGATATTTATGCAGTAATACAGGACGAATTGGACGACAACTGTTACGAATTTAAAAAGGTTAAAATCACCGAGCAAACTTCGAAACCTAGACTGATTAGGAACAGATTATATCTAGCTTAAATAGAGGTAGTGAAGTCGATATTATCGGTAAGATTGATAACGATTCCGATTCTGAGGTGCAAATCATTAGTATAAATATGTCTGAGGGGCAGGTCGACTTATCAAAATTATCGGATACAGAAGTAATAGATGTTGAAAACGTTATATTGGGTGATCCTGTTGATATAGTTGATTTGAGTGATGATACAGATGACAGTGACGTCAATATAGGAAAGCTGGACTTAGATTTAGTTAAAAATGTACCTGATGTAGTAGCCAGTTGTCAGCAGAGTAAGCACAAATATGATAGCACAGATGCAAATCTCATGAACGATATTAATACTCTGTTAAATAACGAATTATGATTATAGCTCTACTTATAACAGTATATACACGAAATGAAACGTTAAGCGTTGCGTTTACTGTTATAATAATAGTAGTTATAACAATAGCAGAAGTTATCAGTTTTTTGTAACGAAGAGAGAAATGTCACATCACTTTTAGAAGACGCTTCGCTAGGGTAGTGAAAGTTTTATTTTACGTTATAATGATTAATATAAGCGTTGTGTTAGTTATTCATTAGTTTAAAAAAAAATAATCAGCGGTTAGTGATTTTAATTTCGAATTTACCTAAGATTGGTAAAATGTAATATTAATAACTTTTCGATACGGTTAAGCTAGTCGGCCTTTAAAAAAGGTTGTTTTTTTTTCATTTTCTCACAATAGCTCGAAATATGTGTTGTAAGAGTTTGATGAAAGTGTCTATTATTTTTATAATTCCCAATACTATAGAAATTTGAAGCTTTAATTAAAATAAAAATTTACTATAATAAGTGGTTTTATTTACTTGGGTACCCATAAAAAAAACAAAACAGAATATTTTGATCCAAAAATGTATTTTCATAATTAAAACATTTTTATCGACATCACACGAATATACACATTTTTTTCTGTGAAATTATCTCTATTCTTACAATTGTTTATTGTATAAATACAATTAAAAAACTATTAATTCGAAATTAGTTTACATTTAATTATAACACACTAGAATTGAATGGAATTAATCACAATTGCAGTTATAAATTAAGCCATTCTCTTTAATTGGTTACTATACAGAGTTACAAAATTAAATGGCGAAGTACATTGAATATGCATTTATTTTGGTTACATCATTAATGAAAAAGTATTCACACTAACAATAATAATTATGTCTAATTAATAATTTACATTTTACATTCATAATTAACATTAACAAGCCCTGTTTTTGTTGTAAATTAAAAATTAGTTTCAATAAAGTACATACCTACATGATAACATTTTTTCACTCACTCTTCTATATACCATTAAATATTGAGAACTTAGTGTATGTACTTATAAATTTTCCCTTTAGTTCAAAATGATTTTATGGCTATATGATTCCTATTTAGTAAGCGTATAAACTTCCGCCTCGAACTAAACAAGTATCCCACGTATTTTCATGATTTTTTTTTAAATTATTGAGAAACATATTACTGTGTGTACAACACAGAATAATCAAGTTTTACATGATAATTGTTTTACTAAGGGTAAATGTGATGCGATGCATCAGTCATTTGAGATGAGTACATCATTATGAGATGCATCCGTTATAAGCATCGGCTCCGCCATATTGAAATGTATCTGTCATACGAGATGTTTCAGTCACATACGGTGCGTCTATCACATGGGATGAGCCCGTCATATGCGTTGCTTACGTCACATATCACTCAACACTAAACTTTGATAGTATCAATTTTTAATGGCGTTTATTTATATAATAAATATTGCGACAAATTCATATTTTACATACGTACCTAGGTAACTATAATTAAGTTTTGTTTATTTATTGACATTTACAACAATTACAAACAATTTGAATTACTTAAATAACTATTTTAATCTAATGTTACATTCAATAAAGTTAAGTTTAACACTTAAAAATATACCGATACAGCATTACATGTGCATCCGTACATGGTTTTGGTAGAAAAATCTAAGATTTTTTTTTTCATTTCAATGTATCCACTAAGTATTCTAGATAAAATTTGAGCCCTATATATATTTTGTGCTCAGTTTGTCTCTGTTTGTGGCGACTAACGGATATGTTGATTCTTTATACTATACGTAATAATTTCATTGTATACTTTGTTTTATCTAATCAGCATTATTATGAACATAGAAAAGATATATTTTTTTGTAGATTTTATTATGATTATAATAAGCCAATATACGTTAATAATAGGAAAAGACGTATCTTTAATGTGAACGTTTGTTTGATATTTTACAATAAAAGAACGCAAGACAAAATTACCACTGAATTTAAATTACGATATTGCTCGCCGCTGTTTGTTTTTGAAAATTAAATTCTGCGAGTGAACCCGCATTATATTGCATTGATCATTTTTTATTCTTTACAATTAAATGAAAATAATTATAATCTGTCCTCTGTTATTTTATTTTTTCTTTTTAATTAACGACAACTATGTGTGATATGACAGTTATGTATACCTGGGACAAATGTCCAGTTAGGTAGATCCAACTTCGAGAAAGAGGTTAATTGTCGAATCCAACTCGGCTGGGCCGCGTTCGGGAAGCTACGCAGAATCTTTTCGTCCGAAATACCGCAGTGTGTCAAGACGAAAGTCTTCGACCAGTGTTGCCGGTGATGACATACGACACTGAAACTTGGTCGCTCACAATGGGCCTAATAAAAAAGCTCATAATTTCTCAAAGGGGAATGGAGAGGGCTATGCTTGGAGTTTCACTGCGTGATCGAATCAGGAATGAGGAGATCCGCAGAAGAATCAAAGTAATCTACATTGCTCGAAGAATTGCTAAACTTAAGTTTCAGTGGGCTGGGCACATTGCTCGCAGAACCGATGGCCGATGGGGCCAACAGGCTCTCGAATGGGTACCACGCACCGGAAGACGTAGCGTGGATAGGGCCCCCACAAGGTGTACCGACGACCTGGTGAAGGCTGCGAGAATCTGCTGGATGCGGGTGGCATAAGACCGGTCGCCGTGGAGATCTTTGGGGAAGACCTATGTCCAGCAGTGGACGTCTTTCGGTTGAATGGATGAATAGATGGATGTATTGTATTTACTTACACAAGTCTGCCAAAGTCAAAATGATTTTATTTATTTATTGATTTAAAATTGCGGCTGTTATATTAGAGCTATCCGTCAAGCAAGTTTACATTTTCCGTGTTAATATTTTAATACACTTTTGAACAATAACCAAACTCAATATAATATAATCAAGACTGACATCTAAATTACATAATACTTATGCGTTTTTATAACGCAAACTACATAACACAGTATAATAAATAGAAGCTACTACATGACAGATAAATATCCCACCAGAAAACCTATGCTTTTTTTTATAATTATTCAAAGTAAATAAATATACAATCACAAAAAATGTTGAAAAAAGAATCGCTTGTAAGTTTATACTTTTACGAGGCGTTTTTTGTGTATTATCCTAGTCAGATTTCAGTCATAGGCAATACAAATAGTATTAATATGCAAAATACTCAGTTGTACAGGTACGTAATAAGGTATTCGAATGGGGGTTAGTAACAATATAGGTACATGTTTTTTTATTTTAATGGAACGTAATGAACTAAAACGTTTATTGACGCAGATTTGTGCAGTGAATCATTGTTCGTGTTCTTTTCTGAAGGACATCAATGCTGCTCATAAACATGATATCTGTATCCAGTAGGTAACCAATAATTTCGAGTGGAAATACAATGATTTGTGTTGGATGTTTAACAGTATGTGGTGTGTTAAATGAAGCTAGTTCCACCAGGGTCACTGGAGACGGGACCAGTACTGCTGCGAGTCCTGACCGGGAACTGACAACGGAACCGATACTCCAGCTCCTAGCAGTCCACCGAGTTCTGGATACATTATAAAATCGAAATTATAAAAATTGCTTGAACACTGAAAGCTTCTGTTATCTGTTTAGATCAGTTGTCGTGGAACTGCGGCCCCCCAACATTTAAACAATTTTAATTGACAATAACTACAGCTGTCAATATGCATATATATATATATATAAGCAAAGTTTTTTTTCTTTGTCCGAGATAAACTCGAAAACTACTGGACCGATCCGCATGAAACCACAACCATTCGACGCGGAATTAATCGTAGATGGTTATAGGCTATATATTTTTCAAATTCTATGAGCCCTTTGCCATGTTTTCTCAATTTGTTTGTTTATTAATTTATTTGCGCCCATAAAACAAAAGATAGGCATTAATAAAATGGGGTTCCTTTGACGCACCATCACCTCAAAACTACTGAACATATCGGGATAGGACTAACACCTTTCAACGCAGTATTTTTCGTAGACAGGTATTTTTTGGATTCCACCGATCCACTCATTTTTTTTTTCGATTTACTCTTTTGTACATTTTCCACTTCAATTTACGCTTATATACATTTATTCCGCTAATAAAAACAAAATACTCTTACTGTTATTCATTCATTTGTTTTTTTAAATTAGCTATATAGCTCATATGAGCCGCGGTCACCAGCTAGTAATATTATAAAATGACAGAACGTATTCCGAGAAAACACTTAATATTAGCTCCGAAAATCTGAATATTTTCAAATTACATTTTTAGTTACATGGAAATTAATAAATAATTAGGTAATTGGGTTTGCTATTTTTCATGACTTTACACGTTTTTATTGCAATACAAAGTGCAAAAGATTGCGTGCGTTTTGACAGCTTTTAAAAGTATGTAAATTTATTGGGTGGTGGAAACTATTAATTCCGCCTTTGTACTGAATGTGTGCGACGAGTATAGAATAAATAAAGAAACTAGCCAATGCACATATCTGCGGCCCGCAGTGGTAATTCACCCTATGTGGCCCTTGACTTTTAGACACCATTTTTACGTTACAAAAGAGAGCTGTTCGAGCAATATATAATATGGGACCTCGCGAATCTCTAAAGAACAAGTTTCAAGAATATGATATCTTAACTTTGCCCTCCCAATACATCTTCGATAACTTAATGCATATTCGTAAAAATTTAGACAAGCTAGATCTAGTGAATGATCGTCATAATTTTAATACTAGAAGTAAAGACAAGTTGGCCGTCCCACGCTTTAGGTTAAGTAAGTGTAATAAAAGCTTTATAGGTAATAGTATTCGGTTTTACAATAAGATCCCAAGTAACATTACCGATTTACCTGACAATAAGTTCAAGTATTATGTCAAGCAAGTTTTAATCTCAAAAGGTTATTACAGGATGGATCATTACGTGAACGATAGTGATGTCTGGAATTAACCCACATCTCTGTGCGCACCCGCTACATTGGTTATCACTATGACTTGTATAGTTTTTATATAAAAAAATGATATATATATATATATATGTGTTATTTATAAAAAAAAACCAGATCGAGTTTCTTGCCGGCTCTTCTCGACTGGGTTGTTTTCCGAACCGGTGGTAGTGTTTTAGACGTTCATAAGCGCCTTCTTAGGGCCTAAATTGAATAAATGAATTTTGATTTTGATTTTGCTACTAGGAAAATGTGACGACCACTGTTTTAGACCACAATCCCATCTAATGTAAAATATGTTAAATCTATTTATAACGGCCATAGGATTTTGACGACAAACTTATGGATGGTGGTTTCATGATCATGTTTTCCATGAATTATTATAGAGTAGGATTCGAACCTACGCATTATTTAAATTAAAAAATAATATTTACTAAAACTTGATCAGACAATATATGTGTTATTAAAAATCCTATAGATTGATTCAGTGACTTGAAATATATCCACAAATAAATACAGATCGATTGGCTCACTTAGCTTTCAACGTGAAGAACAAGGGGGTAAGGGACCGTTCAAGTAAGCACAATTTTGTCCCCTCCCCACTTGTTAATAACGGTAAGCAAACCTTTTACTACCTCCTCGTGTCAGGATCACGTAAACATTGACATCATATTGAAAAAAAAAGAAAGAAAATATTGCTTACGTGATCACCATTCATATCCAAATCGATGCTTACGTAACACTGGAATGTCCTCTAGCAACCGATTAACGAATGACCTTAGAATGTGGTTTATTTGGTAGGTTTATAATTAATGTGAGGTGAGTTTTATGGCTGTTTATTATTCTCTATCATGAAACGTAGATACCTGGAGGTGGTGAAGCAGGTTCGTGTTGGTACCCGTGGTGGTTGACGTAGGGGTGGGCGGGCTGCCGGTACCCGAGTTCGTAGCGCGGGTACCCGAGGAAGCCCCCCTTGCACAGCTCTGAGTCCGCGCCCTCGCACATCGCGCTCTCCGGCACCATGCCGCCGCCGTAACCCATCGGCGTTAGCGGACTGAGATATAAACATTAGTTTTTATCTATATAAATTTTGAAATTATTATATGTTCCTTCATCCATAAATATTTGGGAACCAGATTAAGGGTCATCCGTTTGATATTTGTAAAGTGAAAACGATTCTCGCTAGGAAAAAAACTTACAGGTTTGTGTTACCAATGCTATGACTTCACCCGTCAACATGCTATAGTGTGTCAATTATAAGATGGCGTTTAAGTGCTGGCGTTCAGAAAAAAATAATACAATGTATACTTACGCAGTCTATCGTATGTTTTGATTATGACTAAACTATATGAAAAATATGTTTTGTCCGTTTTTTCCGGTTAATCTCCGGAATGGCTGGACCAATTTTCACGGGATTTTTTTTGTAGATAGCTGAAGTTCTCCGCGTAAGTTTTATTTTTCGAATATTGTCCGTATAAATATTGTCCGCGTAAAAAAATTCATGTGATTTCGATTACAATCCGATTCAAGTCACAGTTTTACTGACAGATGTTTGAATTTATGAGAAGTATCTTTGCTTTTTGATAGTACCAAAAATATTTTCAGGAAAATTATTAGGGTTCCGCATAAAAGAAAAACAACAAAAAAAAATATTCTAATGGTCAGTTTAAATGACAGTTGCTTGAATTTATGAGATTTTTGTTACTTTCTTTTTTATCCCAAAATTTTTGAAGGAAAATAATAAGGGGCTCGTATAAGAAAGAAAAAACATGAAATTGGGAACAAAATAGGATTCAATGGACAGCATCATCAGAACATTATTTCTCAATGATTATATAAAAACTATATTACGCAGTGAGCAACATATAAAACGAGAGCGGAGCAGCGGGCACACAGCTAGTCTATCTATAAGAGTAACTTTTTACCTGGATTTCAATCTGTCATGTGACATGTTATCGACCTTAATTCATTGACTTGCATAATTGAATCCCTATATTTCGTTTTTTTAATTTTGTAGCGTTTTTTTTTACACTGTTGAAGTGTATTGGAAATAATGACGTGAAACTTCTATTCTAAAGTGACTGAAAAGTTCTAACAAAGTGTTGTTATTTTGTTAGAGCGTTGTATGAAGAGTTACTCTACTGTCACACTTGGCTGCAAAGTCTAAATACCTTTGCCTTAGAAATGAGTAAGTGTAATAAAAAAATGATGTACCTATAAGTGTCGACAGTGAGTGTAGGCTGGTAGGGCTGGTGAGCGGGGTGCGTGCCGGGCGCGTGTGCTGGGAGCGCTGGGGGCGCGTGTGCCGGATGCGCGGGGGGCGGCGCGGGCGCGTACCCGCACTCGGGGCTGCGTCGCTGCGAGCGGATCTTCTCTTCGCGCCTCCACTTTGCGCGCCGATTCGAGAACCACACCTTAACGTCGGGTTAGGTTAACACAAACAGCGGCAACTACCCGCTACTGACCTGCCTCGCCTCACACTCAACTCCTCATTATAAATATTATCAAACGACAGTCAATATTTCTAACGTTTAGTCTAGATAGATCTATAGCGCCGATGCGCTATAAAATCCAACCCTTACACCATTACCTCAAGCGAACATTACATTTAAATTAAATAAAGTTAAATTTGAAAACTATACATTTATAATGTTATAAAATTAGCGTAGTGTTCCTACATCACACGGGTGTACAGAAATCTTTAGTTAAATAAATAAATAGACTAGGTTAAAGAATTTTTAAAACCGGTAAAGTATTTTTTGAGTTATCCATAAAAAAAAAAATCAATGTTACCTCTTTAAATAATAGTATAGATATACTTATATATAATAAGATATATAGTGATACATACATATATATGTTCGAACCTAAGAAGTATACCTAATTTATAATACTTATTAGACAATAGTTACTGCAGCACCAGCAGGTATCAATACAAGTCTGTAGATCAACAAACTGATCTAAGCTTTATCTAATAGTTGCGGGCGGGTCGGGACACCAGTGCGGTGTTTATATAGAAGACATCGTGTCGACGCAAGCCGAGGGACATCTCTCCTATGGTAAAATCGCGCGTCCCGACCCGCCCACTGTGTGTCGAAACCATAAGTTACTGATTATTCAGTAACCATAATACAACGTAGGTGTATTCTGGCAGGTTGAGTTTGGGCACGTGTCGCCCCCATCCCAAATGCGGCGGACGGCCCCGGGGGGTTTTAGTGGGTATTTCCGGGCGCTTCACGCCCGGGCGAGTCCCACACTGGCACGGAGCTCGTCCCTCCGTGCCCTCTTACCTATTGCATTGGGGGACTTCGGTCTCACTAATGCAATAGGTAAGGGTAGTGCGTAAATGCATTTCCCCCGTCAAAAAAAAAAAAAAAAAGGCTCGGGACACCAGTGCGATGTTAATATAGAAGACATCGCGTCGACGCAAGCCGAGGGACATCTCTTCTATGGTTAATTCGCGCGTCCCGACCCGCCCACTATGTGTCGAAACCATAAGTTACTGATTATTCAGTAACCATAATACAACCTAGGTGTATTCTGGCAGCTTGAGTTTGGGAAGCTTTAGTTTAACTCATTCCTATTAACGGCCATATTGTCACTTAACATCATTTGTTGTTGTTGTCAGTCGTTAAGTAACTTTGCTCCCGCATACACTCCGGGTCCCCCTCCGGCAGGTGCACAGGACGTACATAATTCGACTCCCATCTGGGGAAGCTCTTGTAACCGCTGCCAGCGCGTTACAGTGACACTGCATACACTGGCAACCACACACATCATACGGCATACACATACTTGGACACAACACGCAAGGTACATAGGTTCTGTAAGGGAAGGTCCCTTCTTATTACTTTACAGATTTACTAACCGTTCGGTTAGCGCGGGGTAAATTCCGCGGAATTTTTATCACGGGTAAGCAGCTCAAACCGAGTTTTGTGCCATTTTGGTGCCTTTGCGCGGCTCCCATTCCTAGGCTGAGCCTCTTAAGCCGTAGCCTCAGAGTTCGGTGACGCTGTTAAGACCCTTCCGGTTAACAGCGTTAGTCAGATAAGAAAAAAAAGATAAATTTATACGTATACTTAATTTGTTTAAAAGAACCAATATTTTTCTAATTAGCGGGAGATAAGGTATTCGAAATTTCACCACCTGTTAATCAAAATCTTTACCTAAACCTTATGTAATTATATAACTTTAGCCGCTTACCTGTATTCTAGCTTCGGGGAGGCCGATTTTGGCGGCCAGTCTTTCTCTAGCAAACACATCCGGGTAGTGGGTTCTTTCGAATTCTGTAAACAGGATTTTTATGGTTTTTTAATATTTTTAATTAATCAGTAGGTATAACTATCCAAGTGACATTTATATCAAAATGTTGTTTATAATAGTGAAAAAAAAAACAACATTCTTTCAGTACCTAGGTGGCGATACTAGATGTAGGTACTACGCACGGCTTAGGACAAACATCACTTACGCAATAAACGGATACAGTAGATGGAGCTCTTTGATTTTCCACACGTTCATACTAATTTAAGTTATTTGTTATCTAAGTGCTAAGTTTGTAAATATAGTTTTACAATAAGTACAAACACGTTATTCTCAAAAAGAAAAATATGGTTTGTACCCCTCGCTATGGTTCTAACGTCGTCCATTTTAAAAATATAGAAACTTATTTTAAAAGTTTATGATAGATTCAAAATTTATGATAGATTCATGGATTACAGTTCTGAGTCCGATCGAATTCTCGTGACCTTATTTAGACGATCAACGAAATAATTTAGCAGTTATTGTACTGCTCAAGCATTATATTCGGGCAATTATAGGAAAATATTTTAGATGTAGCGAGTGGCAACACAAAAGCATCCACTTAAACGGCATCATATATATGACAGATCGTAGCATGTTGTTGAAGGCTGACCGCTGCCGCTACAGATTTTTCCCCTGTTAAAACCGTTCAACGCAGCTAAAAAAGTTTTCAATTTAAAACATTTCTTCAATGTAGGATGAAACGTTGACAAAATGTTTACAAAGTAGATACCTATTTGATAGTATGTATTCGTACTATATATGTACGAAATGCAACACAAACAAAACGAGGACCGCGTTGAATAATCAGGTGTTGCCATGTTGACTAACCACATTTATTAGTGTTGACAACACTGCTATAGAATTGTTAGTATTTTTTAATAATATGATTTACCTCTCTCCAAGCTGTCGATCTGTTCGTTGGTGAAACTGGTACGATTTCTCTGTAGTTTTCGCTTCAGCCTGAGCCGGGCTGCGTCGTCGTCGGCGCCGCTGGACCCCGCGTTCGAGTTATCACCAGACCCTGTTTCGTCCGAATGAAGACCTTCAAGCCCTTCCAAGGCTTCATCACCTGTGAAGATCATAACATTTCAATTGTAATATCTATTTATATAAAAAATGGACAGTTATAAGCAATGAAAAAAGCAAACCGTGACAATCTACGCGATCACAGTTTTTAGAAAATGGCAATTAAACGTTTAGGCCGTATTTTTAAATAATGTAGAAAATTATAAATCATGAAGGGATCAGATCAGATTCGCAATTACCAATTAAAACCCGTAATGTAGTAAAGATACTTTAAAATCTCACACAAATCTGTCACAAAACACTATTTAGTAAAATGTATGTCAGTAGGTACCAATTGTTCGTAGAAATTTATACACAATATAAAAGGCATTATCAGTGTTACTATCAGTTTGCTTACTTATAACTCGAGAACCACTTATTTAATGTACAGAATTCTTTTATTTCATAGGTAAGTATATTTGTTGTGGAAAAAGTTCTGAATGTAAAAGTGAAGTAACTTAACAAAAATTACCAATTACATTGATCGCAAGATCGAGTAAGTATCGACGACTTTACCTTATTTATTTAAAAGATATAATATCTATACTTATCTAATGCAGTGTTGAAATTATGAAGAAATGAAATTGTTTATACGCGAGCAGATTCGCGGAACAAAAGCATTTAATATTGATAACAAACAAAAAATAAAACAAAATAATAAGACACACAAGAGAACACATGACCTTTGAGATATTCGTAGCGTATTTATTTATCAGTAACTTTATGAATAATTTCTATTCCTATTCAAGAAACTTCTCGACCAACAACTGAACAATAATTAATTCCCCCAGATAACTGTTGAATTTATACGAGTTGCGGATTTTAATCTTTCTCCGGGAACCGCCGCTCGCTTGCTTGCCGGGGGATTACAGAGTTCCCGGTTAAAACTTTACCGTGAATTATTGATGTAATATTTCATTCGGTTGATATCACAGAATGGAAAGGGATTTATAAATACTTAAGTGAAAGTTATCACTCTCGAATTACGTTATTTACGTACGTATAAATTCTATTTCACACGGATGAAATAAAAAAGTTGTAAATCTATATATATATAAAAGGAAAACGGGAGTCCTTTGAGGCACCATCACCTCGAAACAAGTGAATGTATCGGGATGGGACTACAACCATTTGTAGATGGTTATACGCTATTTATTTTTTGGATTCCATCAACCCTTTCTCAATTTTTTATTACTCTTATGAAAAAAAAAATCCGCTCCGATTTACTCTTATGTTCATTTTTTCAGCGCTAATAAAAAACAAAATATTCTCATATTTCTTCATTCATTTGTTTTTTTAGGTTAAGTATAAATTAAACTTTATTTACAGTGAAGAATATACGAAACACGAGCGGAGCCGCGGGCACACAGCTAGTATTATAGAAAAACTATTTTGTGAAATAAATACTCGTCATTTGATACTGATTTAGGTACGTAGGTATGGATATATTTTTTTAGTTTTTGAAGTGACATTTTCAAGAGGCGATGCGATAAATAGGCGAAAATTCGAGGACACAATTACGTTTTTATACATGAGACTGAATAAAGATATAACGTAAAGAAATGAGAAATTGCAAATAAATACAAATTTATAGTATTCAGGTTATCCACGTGGTATAGAATTAACGCAACAGTCTGCTAAATCTCTCTTATTCTTTTGTTTTAAGAAATTTGACATCTATCACATGGTGCTGCACGCGCAAAATTATTAATGCGTAAATCATAAATTTTTCCTGTTAGCACATTTGAAATAAAACAATGCTAGTGTACAAATATCACATTTGAGATATTTTGTAACGCTTAAATATCTTCATAATATACCTCGATTTACTACGGTTTTTATTTAAAAGTTAAGAAGGTATTTAGTTACCTACTTTAAAATAATAACGAAATATATCTAACAATGTAGGTTGTTAGTAAGGTAAGGTTAGTTAGGTAAGGTTGTTAATAATCCCATGAATTTATTATCAATACGATAGTTATAATTTTCACACAAAGTGCTTTGTGCTGGAAAAGTTAGAAAGTGAAGGGGTCAATAAATTGAAAATTAATTATGCCATAACTCACTTCGTAAATGTTTATCATGATAAATAAATAATCTTTGTATTACTTTCTCGTTTTCTTTTAAAAATAACCGGATAACAGAGATTTATTAACCAAAAAGTTTTAAAAGATTAAATTTTAGGTCACAAGTGTTTTTAATATCTATAATATAGAACACCTTTATACTCTATGATCATAATAATTTCTAGATAATTTAAATTAATACATATCATACAGATAACAATTTTTAAATTTAAATTACGAACACATGTCAAATGCCAGTTAAAATATTTTTCATAGGTATTTAGAACGATCGAATCAAATTTACTATCAATGTTGTTGGTCCTGGCGACAATCGAATTTGGTTTCCGTGATTATTGTAACTGGATATCTTTACTCACAAATTTACTCTGACAAACTGAAGTTAGGTTCACTTGGACACTTGATAATATAAATTACAAGTGTCAAAATCTCGCAGTTGTCGTATCGAGCTCGTGCGTGGGGCGTTTAGGGGGGCAGGGTGACACGACAGGGGGGTGGAGGGAGGGTTGGGGAGGGGGGATACCCGTAACGTGGGCGTTCATGCAGAAAGTGACGATAACACGGGCCCGGCCTACCACGTAACCCTGCCACTGATAGCGCTATCGTTTAAAAATGTACGGCCAATAATGGAGTGGTCCTGACAAGGTGCACACTTTACTTCGGCAGCTTTAGTGTTTTGGTAACTACGACAAAAAAAACATAACCTAATAATAATACAAAACATTTTACTATAAAAAATATATGACCGGTGACTACTCGATTTATACTGAATAATATTTTATTCTTTAAAGACTGTGAGCAGACAAACCAGGCACTGGGCAGCTCTGAGTACCACAAACACCTAACTGCGACTGTCAACGCACCTGCTAAGCGTAGCGATGAAGGCAATCCTCCCCTTATTGGGGGAGACCTATATCCAGCAGCGGATGTCTTATGTTTGAATTAATGAATGATTGAAATGTGACATATGTAGATCAAATATGTATTAGATGGTACTAAAAAAAATCAAAAACGCAATCTTAGTGAATTGAGCTAGAATGTCAAAACACTACACATCTTGAAAAAAAAAAAAAAAAAAACGTTTACTGTTAATGTGTCGAGTACCCATAAAAATAACACAATAGGAAAACAATGGAAAGCTGGCGTAAACGCCAGGTAAGTGTTCAAGGGGTTAAACAATAATTCGTAATAATATGTTTATTTTAGTATTAACGTAAATCCAAAGGTTGAATAGCAACTATACGTTTAAATGTAACTAATCAAATTATATATAATGGTTGACAAAATAAGTTGTGAATGTGATAAACAAAAGATACCATTTACGCATATTCGATTAGAAATAGAAATAGGTTATAAGAATATGTAAATATAGTCAAATGTGATAAGAATTTTCGCAATTGATATGAGTCTTCGTTTAAATTTAGTTTCAGAAAAAATATTAGCGAGTTCAAGTAGTACGAGCTATTTTAGTCAACCCTATGAAGCGTCGAGTGTTTTTTTACAGTCAACGCAACCGGAAAATACTGGATAAATCTAGTTTAATCCACATGTATGTTATAAAAATATGAGAGTCCCAAGTCTCGAAATCACGCCGACACATAAATTTTTTTGAGTAAAATTTCATTCGAATTACTTTGAAGCTATCTTGGACGTCTCCAGCTTTATGTACAAATTTAGATTAGGAAATTGTGATTTCCGTTTTGTTGGAAAGTTTTTAAAAATTATATATTTTTATGAATTAAAAAGTACGACAGCTTTTAGGTACTTATCATTTTCATAAAATCTTTGTTTTACGATATAGGCTTAAGTAAATAAATAAGCAGAGGTGATTATTTGTACATGACATTAAAAGACCAACGTGATGTTAGTTTCTGTCCACTGTCCTCACTCAAGGAACGTTCGTCATCCCAAGTACAATGCTATTCAAATGGCTACTTATAAAACGTCAGTACATACAATAATTTGACTTTATAAATTATTTTATTTAAAAAGGCACTGATACAAATTTGAAAATAACAAAATATAATACCACTTTATTTCTAAACTAGATGTGTGCCCGCGGCTTCGCCCACGTTTCATGTTGTCTTCACTGTGTTTAATTTTTTATACGGAACTCTAATTAATTTCCTAAAAAAAATTTAGTTCTTAGATAAAGTAAAAATATTTATCATAAATTCAAACATTTGCCTGTAAAGCTGTGAATTGAATCGGATTGTTTTTATGAATTTTAATTTTTTTACACGGATACCTAATTATTTTCGAAAACTAAAAGTACCCTAAGTTACACGGAGTAACTTCAACTATCTATCAAAAAAAATCCGGTTAAAATCTGTCTAGCCGTTCCGGAGATTACCCAGAACAAACAGACGCAGAAAAATGAAAAAAAAAATGTGTTTTAGGTATGGATATATAGGCAAGTTCTCAATTGGTATTGGTATCGTATATACATTCATATATATATACCTATTCAGTAAAAAAAAATATATTTTGACATCACAAACAGACACTTCAATTTTGTTTTTATTATTACAGAAAGTATAGCATATATCTTATTAGTGTTCCGCTTACATTGTTATAATATTTTACTTATTCTAGATACTTTGCAATCGATTGATATCCAGCGTTTAAACAGAAATAAAAACAAGATTGAAAACACCATCAACAAATTATGAAATCAAATTTTTATATGTTACTGAAGTATTATTTATAATCTTCTACTAGTTTTAACACTGATTTTTAAAGTACAAAGTGTTAACAATATTTCAAAAATGACGGGTTAATACGACAGAAGTTAGTAACAAATGTGAATATCGTAACTTTGTAGAATCTTCAAACATATGCCGTTTAAAATAGAGATCAAACTCCAACCTTAACGTATGGAGCCGACGGTAAAAAGTAATTTTGTTTTGTATCAGAAAATCATCTGTCAAGCGCGAGTACATTAATGTTTCATGAAGGTGTATATAGATCTATATCAGATAATAGATGCGGGCGTATCTCTATTTACTGTCACTCAGTTTCTGGGTGGTGGAGATGTTACGCGTATTAATGTACCTACACGCCATGGTTGCTTTATCAACTTAGAATGATTTCATTAAACGAATGAGAGAAAGTCATCGTTAGGATTTTTGCATTGGAAAAAAAAGAATAACTTCTTTAATCTAATCTAGAAACAAATGACGGATGATATTTTATAACTTTGCATAAAATTCCACTCAAAATTAAGATGCTAAATAAATAAAAACTAATAATTGTTATTTTATTTGGAGGTTTTTAAAATCTTTTTTTAATTATAAGAGGGTTGTAGCCTATTTAATTACTTTCGTCTGAAAGGTAATGGAATTTCATTTGTACTCGTTTTTTTTTTTTCAATACGAATGAGATTTATAATTGTTCATTTTGTAATCAGGAATTTGATAAAAATTGAGTACTTAAGTACCTCTATATGAGTAATTTTTTCTTCATTCTTTATTTGATGATAAAAATTATCTTATATCTTTGCCTAGGTATATGTACATAAACCAATAAAAAATGTTCTGTTTTTTCGAAGCTTCATTTATGTGTAAATAAATGTCTAAAAGGTAGCTTCAGAATTTCTTAACTCATTATTATTTAATCAATTATTATACCTGTGTGAATCAAAAATTAACATTAATATGGAATCTTATATCAGAACTTATAACTAAAAAAAAAAAATTAAGTGGGTAAATTTTTGCAAAATAATTGTTATAAATTTCAATCTATGTATCTTTGCTAATATAACATTATTTTAACTGTATTAATTTAAAATAAGAAATGTCATCATAAATATACCTAGTACCTAAACTATTCCCCACTATTACGATAGAATATTCAAGATGGCGACCCAGCCATAAACAAAACGCGCTCGGTGTTGCCTTATCGCAAAAACGTCCTCAGTATGACATGTATTTCATTCGGTAGCGATTCCCCTGTGCCTTTCCTTCGTGCAGGGAGTTGTTTTGTTCCACGAAATATCTTGATAATGGCATAGGTATTTTTGTAAATATTATTTTCTTGGTATTACCGTTATAGATATGAAAATATATATTTGTCCGCATATCATAAGATACCTATATTTTATTTACTTTTGAGCCGGTACCTTTGCCGATACTAATCACGAATTTGACATTAAAAAAAACATTTATTTGTCTGCTGTGTGTATAGGTATTTAACACAAAAGCGGCTTGACCGATTTTATTGAAACTGTGTGTACGGGAACTATATTTCAAGAAACTTAACAGGCTATAAACAATTTTAAATAATTCTTAGAATTCGCTTAACTCATAAACGGGTTGACAGTTTTGGATAACATTTTGTGTGCTTAAAGTATAAGTCGATAACCGATCGATTGGTAATAAAAATAATTAATATCATTTTTACAAAATTCTAAAAAATAAAACCCCAAAAAAGAGTTCATCGATTTAAATAAAATTTGATGTACAGAATGTATATATCGTTCGGTAATTGGTAGGCTGTGAACTACAAAATTAAATCACAACATCCCCACAATCAATCAAAATAACACGAATAGACATAGAAGTCGCGAGGACCGATATTACCATAGCCAGAATGTAATGCTACCAGATGGTTGGCAATTCGTGTGAAAAACTTATAAAACATGATTACTATAATTATTAACAAATACTTAATAGGTACTTAAATAATACGGATTATTTATATTACTTAGGTACCTAATTTTAAGTATCGAAAGGAAAAATAAATATTTGAGGGTTTAAATTATATATTTATAAGTGGGCTATGACTGCTTCAAGACGGATTAAGAGTTTAGTCACGCCCCAGCCATTTTGTAGGAAAACGGCGGTAAAAGGGCTCGTTGTGACGCTCGACTGCACTCAGGTGTATATCTACGTGAGATAAGAATACGTAATACAGATAATAAATACTAACGATATATGCATCGATATTGGAGACTAAATTTATTACAATTCATTGTACGATTTCTTCTTCAATTCGCTGCTGAATTGTTATTTTCAGTGTAACTTCAGGATGTATGGAATGTTATAAATTATAGAATATAAAAAATTACATCCTTTTATATATGAAATTAGCGCTTTGTTAAGAAATAGTAATAAGAAAAAAAAATCAATCGAACTATATACCATTATTATCTATGCTGAAAAAATTATGGACCTGCGAAAATCAATAAAATCTTTGAAGGCGATCTGGACAGCCACACCGGAATTGAAATTTTTCCTTGCAAGAAATACTCCAAATTTAAAAAAAAAAGTGGTTATCTGTTGGAACAAAGTGTATGGTGGGTCAGACGGTTAAAAACACAGTGTGTCAGACGACATTCCAACCAGAATTCTTGTAATTTAGCGACCGTTTGTCATCAAGTAGGTTTAGCGTTATCTTGAAGCAGCAGTGGTCTAGAGATATTGACCCATCTCGGTTGTTAACTGGTTAGCTTTTCCATCATGATTTGCAATTGTTGACAATACAGATTTCCCGTAGCCAGAACTAAGGAAGCTGTGGTGTCTACCAGCAATAGTCCACGAAACACTCACCAGTACTTTTCACTGAGTCAACTTTCTCTTGTGACAGGATTTGGCCGGTTCCTCTGGGTTCAACCTCTGTTATAAGCATTTCCGATTGTCACTAACAATTCATGAAGTGAATTATAAATATTTTATCACTAAAACTGAATCCTGCAGCTAACTCTGACGTGGCTTGTAATGAATCCGTTTCCATTTTCCTTTTCCCAACTTTAAGAGGGCATGCTGTCGGAAAAAAAGTAGAAATTTCTGGAATGTATTGCTATCGAGCTGCCTCAGAGAAAGAATTATAAAACACGAAAGGGACAACTGCAGCACGGGCTCATTTTACTTATGTAACGAAAACGTCACTTCGTAGTAAGTACCCTGTTTCCACCTCCAAAACTGTACCGATTTTTAATATTTTTTTTAATTTTATCCATCAAATTTGTTTGATGAACGTCTGAAAATGGCGGTAAATATCAAGCATTTTTTTCATTTTCTAAGGCTAGCTTCTACAATCACTAATTTTTGGAACACCAAACCAAAAAAAAAAAAAAAAAAAACAAAAGGTACGGGCATGGCGGTAGTGGATAATTATTTGGTATATTTATCCAGGGAGGAAACAGGGGACTACATTTGTATGGAATAAATCGCGCTAGAATATACTCTTAACTCTTGTCAATTAGTCTCCAGCTGTCTGCGGGGTTTGTTCTATATGTGAAAAGTTTCAGAACGAAAAAGTAAAAAACAAAAACGTACCGTTTTTTCTTTTACAGTAGTTTCCCCATACATATCATTAATCCATCAAAAGATACCACGGCGGATTTCCTATTCGTTAATAACGCGAATAGAATTATGCCAAAAGAAATAATGAAATGGCACGAAAACAAATGAATCACTAAATTGGAAACACGAATACACGAGCCTAAATTTCAATTTGGAATTTCTAACCAACCACCAGATATTTGACATCAATTTTCATTTTACACGGTATTGGCTCAGTGCTTTGACCACAATCTCACCTGATGTTAAGTGACGATGTGGTCCAGGATGGTAAACACACTACTCGTTCTCATGTGATGCTGCCGGAACACATCTATTGGTATTTGGCGACAGGTTTTCTAACTTGAGGTTGGTATGCTATAGTTTTCCTCACGATGTTTTCTTTCACCGAAAGCTCAGGCTGATTTCAGTGTTTGATACGAAGATTTAAACCCGTATCCATTATCGTGAAATCCGACAGCACTACCAAGCCATCGTCGCTTCAAAAAATTTGCCAGTTTGTCAAAATGCTATTCATCCATGTCAAATGCAATCCTTATGTAAGGATTTAATCAATTTTGTCAAATAATTTAATCAAATTATCTACCTAGGCGGGTATAGGAATTTTCTAGTAAGTGCCGGGAATAAGTCTACGATGATATGGTAGTTTTTGCGTTAAAATATTAACTTCAAGTAGTATCAGTATTGAAAAGCTTTTGCGTAATTCTAAACCGTAAAATAAAACACAATGAACATCGGCGTAAAGCAAACGAATCCGTTTAAAGCGATAAACGACTTCTTGTATTGTCTTACAATTTTTTTTAAAAACCTTCGATGCGTGATTCAGTTTTGATTATCTTCGATTCAAAAAAATCATAATAAAATTTTTTTTTATTCAATTTGGGCTCTGAGAAGGCGCTTATGAACGTCAAAAATCTACCACCGGTTCGAAAAACAACCCAGTCGAGAAGAGCCGGCAAGAAACTCGATGTAGTGTTTTTACATGTTTTTCTTACTATTAGAATTATACAATTAACAATAACAATAAACGGTTTTATCGGGAGCACAAAGAGGGGTGTCACTTCCAGACATCGCTATCGTTCACGTAATGATACAACCTGTATTAATCTTTGGATATTAAAACTGTTTGACATAGTGCTTAAACTGATCGTCAGGTAAATCGGTAATGGGGTGCTCGGGGAGGGGGGTGAGAGGAGGCACTCTCTACCCTCTCTCGGATGTTTTAGGATGTCTCTCTTGGCGGCCACTGGAGTATTCGCGATGCATGCACTAGTTCGATCCCGTGTTGCTCCAACTAGGTGGCGGGAGGTACCGGGGGGTTTAGTGGGTAGTGGTCAACGGCGCTTCTCGCCGCGAGTCCCACACTAATCCTGTGTGACAGCCCCTTGCACTTACGTGCGAGAGACTGTCACACATCATCAGTCGCTTCAGCCAGACCTGGAAATGTACGTCTCTTTCAGGTCTGGCTGGACAGCAAGTGCGTAAATGCATTCCCCTCGAAAAAAAAAGAAAAGGTAAATCGGTAATGTGCTTTAGTACCATGTTGTAGAACCCGACACTATTGCCTAAAAAGCTTTTATTGGTCTCACTAATCCTAAAGCAATGGGCGACTAGTTTATGATTACTTCTAGTATTAAAATTATGCTGGCCGTTAACTATATCAAATTTGTTTAAATTTTTGCGCACGTCTAAGATGTATTGGGAGGGCAATGTTAACGGTATTCCTTAAACTTATTCTTGAGTGATTCGCGAGATCCCAAACTGCAATGAGGATTCCTACGACATTTTTAAAACGTGACTTACGTCGATCGCTGTATTATAATTGATTGCGTTTTTATATACGTATCACGTAACAGATGGAATGTAGTTGGCAAAGAGAAATAAAGTAGCTAATGCATGATAGGTGAGATCTTCGTGTCGGTTATAATAATTACATAGGCATGTATTATGTAGGTGCTATATATGGGCGCGCTATATTGTAGAATAACATGTTGTGTTTACGCGACATGGGAGGAGCACTGGGGCGGAACTAACGCGGCTGTGGTGCCCCCCGCCCCCTGCGCCCCTCCGCCCTGCCGCCCTACCGTCCCGCCCAACTCGGCTCGCAGCCTTTTTTTATTTTATTATTTCACGTCTAGAGATGTTTTTGTTTGCGGCGGTTTCTCTTATTGTAATATCCTGTTGTCGACTGTATGAATTTATTAAGTTGAAATGATAACGTTATAAAAATCCACTTCTTCTTATTAGAGAGTTGATTGGATTAAAGTTTAAAATTCTAGACAATTCCCGAACGTCGAGTGATAAAAATATATGTTTTTAAATGATACTGAGTGCCCGCGGCTACGCCCATGTTTCATATATACTTCACTGTATAATTTAGTTTTGAAATAATAATAATTGGAATATAACGTTTCGATGGTCAGTTTTATTAAGTTTTCATATTTTTTTACAAACAACTTATATTGCTTTTAAAAAATAAAAGTAGCCTTAGTTACGCGTGCACAGTCATATGCAAAATGCACGTCAAAAGCGGCCCTGCTGTTCCGAAGATCAACCGGAACAAACAGACAGACAAAATTTTTAAAAATTGTGTTTTTTTTATTGGTACCTCATATACGAATTGATAAGTATGTAGTAAAAACTTACTATTTTGATATTACAAGCAGATACTTCAATTTATATTTATTAGTATAGAAAACAAAACCATGGCATGGTGGCAAGGATTTTATAATGCCCTATTGGTTGGTTACCACCATCAAGTTTGAGAAGCTATCGGTACTAACACGAAGGTGTGTTGCAGTAGCATCACTTAGGAGCCAGTACATATAAATTTAGCGTGCTTACTATTTTAGATCACGTCGTCATTTGACATCAGGTTAATTTGTGAGCAAAGTGCCTCAGCCTCAGCATACGGTAAACAAAAATATTATGAATGAAAATCATGGTTTATAATGGGTTCAAAAAGTCCCCATTCTAAAAACTAACTCGTAGGTGGGTGAAATATCTAATTTTAGACAATCACACTACTCATCAAGGAAACTTTAAATTTAGCTCGACAAAAGCATCTAGTTATGGTAAGTATCCCCCCCCCCCATACGAGCCATAAGCTAAAACCATTGTACGTGTCAGTTTACCATTCATTCAAAGTAGCTTTTAAGCAAGACCTAGACACTTTCAAAAAAATCATTCTGGTAGAGGAGTTAATTAGACTTGTCTGTATTGCCTATGAAAAAAGTGCTACTGTACAAAAATGCCACAAGTGGGTTTAGAATGATTGGTGTCTTCCCGTAAAATAAAGATTTGTTTACAGATTTAGATTTTGCACCGGCCACTGTTTATGAAAAAGGTGTAGTTATTAAAGGGGAATCAAATACCACTGTGACTGATGAAGGAGACAAAAATAAAGACTCTAACGTTACGGAAGACTCAGCTTTAAATAATGATAATGGTCTAGTAATTGAATATACATGTGATGTCATCAATGATCCTGTTCAAAAGTAGAAAGAAGAAGAGTAAATTAATTTTGATGATAAACAGAATGTAATGACAGAATATAGTATGCTCGAAACTCGTTCCAGAGTTGATGAGAGCACTTCGTACTACATTTCTCCAATTAAAATTCTTCCGTCACCAAAACTTACTCCTACTATAAAGGTGCGGAAAGTAAGATGTGAAAATTTAGAAATCTTAACCAGTTCTCCCTTCAAAAATGCTCATGAAATGAAAAACGAGATGAAAGCGAAACCGAAGTTAGTATCCAATCGGACAATTCAAGGCAAGGAAAATAGAAGCAAGGAAATAGGAATCTGTGAGAATAAAGAAAAAGGAGAAAAACAGAAAAAGAAACAAAAAATTGTACAAAATTTACTACAGTCTTCACAAAATGATATGTCCTGTGTATTATGTGGACAACTTTATGTGGAACCCACCACAGAGGACTGGGTACAATGCCCAGAATGTAATGATTGGGCACATGAATTGTGTACCGATACAGAAGATGGTAGTTTTATGTGTGTAAACTGTAGCAAAATGTAGTGATTGCCTGTACATTCCATCTTGCCCGAACAAGCTTTCCATTCTGCCGTCAGGGATAGAGCAAGATGGAATTTTTGACGTTATTTTTTAATCATTCATAAAAAAATCTACTCATTATTAACCCCTTGAGCTCTAGCGTTTACGCCAGCTTTCCATTGTTTTTTTTATTGTCTTCCTAAGATTTCTTTCAAGACTTATCAAGATAAAAGTTTTATATTACATTGTTTAATTTTTTTATACATCATAAAGTTAAACCTTCCATCTTTCCTTCCCATCTTCTAATGCCTAGTTAAACATAAGTAAGAAATAAAACTATCGGTAAAAAATTAAGAAAAACTTATTTTAACTTAACTAATTTATAATATACAGTTTATTACAGTTATCTATTGTAATAAATAAAATTGAAGTGTCTGTTTATAATATCAAAATAGTAACTTAAGCTACTTTTGTTTCGAATATAATTAGGGTACGCGAAAAAAAAATGAGTGCTTATGAAATTGTGAAAAATAGTTATACTGGCAGGTGTTCGAACTTTTGAAAAGTATCTTTGCTTGCTATTGGTACCAAGCAAAAATAATTTAAGGAAAATATTAATGGTATCGCATTAAAAAAAAATTAGGCAAAAGAAATTGTGAAAAAAAGAACAATTCTGCGGCCAGTATTATTGGCAAGTACTTGAATTTCTGAGAAATATTTTTGACTTTCTTTTCTTCTTTTATCATAAAAAAATAGGAAAATAATTAAGTTTCCGTGTGTAAGAAAATAAAAACTCATGAAATTGTGAAATTTTCAGCACCATCAAAACATTATTTTCCAATTATGATTTTAAAGTGAAATATTACGTAGTATATGAAACGCGGGTGGAGTCACGGCCACACAGCTAGTATACAAATAAGTTAAGCGACACAAAAGCATAAATGAAAATTCAAAACATTTAAAAAATATATGATGTTAATCTATGATCCATCATTCTCATGCTCTGTGTTCCCAACTCACTCGTATTCGGCGCGGTATGTTTTCTTCTTCTATACAGCTATTATCTCTTCACTTACTCCTTTGTCTTTCATATTTTTCCTCACACACTTTCTTTTGACCTTCCTCTACTTTTCCATTCTTCCACATCATAATATTCATTACTATTTTACCCACATGTGCTTCCTCTCCTCTCATAACATGTCCGTACCACGAGAAACGATTGCCTTTCAAATTTTCTACCACTGCTGACACTTTCAAACCCCCACTAAAATATTAATACCTGACTTGTCCATCCATCTATCTCGACATTCGCATCTCAGCCACACGCAATCATCTCTCATACATCTTCTTACGAGTCATACTAGACTATTAGAAATAAATGAATACAATAAGCCAAACAGTCAAATTTATATTACACGTAAATATTTATTTGTAAATGTATGTAAGAAGGTTCACATTTATAAACCAAAACCGTTTATTAAGTTGTGTGTATCCACAAATTAACACATGTATAATTACACGTAAAACGCTGTGAACACACCGAGGGGATGTAACGAGACAGACCGCCCTTTACGGAGCATTTTCATGTTTTATAATCCTGTTTCATGCGTTATTGGCCCTACGGTATAAACCCTTTGTAAGGGACGTTCGCTCGAACACAGCGCGCGCTTTTATCTATCGTTTAATTTGACGTACGGTAGGGTGCACCGCTCGGTCTGTATCGAAAAATAAGCAACATTTAAGTATGTATTTATCGAATTATAATTCTTTTTTTGCTGTATAAGTTTTTACAGTACTTTTGATTTTCAACATAAACCTTATAAAACTTGTTACACGCATTTTGTTTATTAATGAGAAATAATTCAATAATGTTTTTTTAATAGCATAACAAAACTATTATATAAATTCGCATTTCTCGGAAATAGTTCCGGTAGCGGTTGATGCGTTTATCACAATTTAAACTTATTACTGTCCCATTCGCACTGGATATAATAAAACTAAAGAGTAAACGAGAAAGATGTACTAACATGTCTTTATAGTAACACCGTTTACTGATTACAGATAGTTCTTTTTTGTAAATAATAGAAAATGGAGTACTTACGTTATAACTTTCTCGTCATATACGTGCCGGTGATTTTTAAGTTACGAAAATAATAATTGTCTGCATATAATTAACTGTTTTTTATGAAACTATACCTACTACAGTCCATATAAATAATTAAATTAAATTGTTAGATACTAAAATTATTAAATTAAATACTACTAGAAAAGGTGTTTATTTTTACATATTTAGGTTTGACGTTCTATTTAAAATTAAATATTTTGTGATTTATTATTTTATCTTACAAACTTATTGCTTGCTATTATTATAAACAATAGGAGCCTTTGAAAATGAGACGCACTGTTTAATGTTCAGGAGTCCGTCAAATAAAATTGATGAACAAAAAAAAATGTAGAGACATCTCCAAAGTCTTCCTTATTCTATAGTTGAAAAAAAAAATCGGCCGAGTTTTGGAGGAAGAAATAGAGGAATACGAGGTGATGTTTCCATCTATTTTGCATAAGTAAAACTCCGGGCTGCAGTTGTCCCTTTCGTGTTTTATAACGCTTTCTTTGAGGCGCAACGCGATAGCAATAGATTTCTGAAATACCTATTTCTCGAATTTGTCACCGCCGCATATCCTCTTAAATGCGTCACCCTAATTCGTAGCACACAGTGTACCTAGAAGTGAAAGGGTTATACGTAATGAACGTGGATTTAATTGCTGTTTTCCTCGCGTGTATGCCTCCGTCCCGGGTTGGGGTCCCGGGCCTTTCATCCCGCTCCGGGATTACCAACGCAACGCGCTTATGTATTAATCACTCGTGTGTAAGGCGTTGCGGGTTCGATCTCTGTTGCTTGTGTTTCATATAGTACCTACATACATACTATATTTACATGTGATTCTCAAATATACAGGGAGGTTAGTTTAATTTATAAGTGACTAGCTGGTGCCCACGGATTCGCCCGCATGTCATATGTTCTTTAGATGTGAGGGAAAAGTGCATATAACATTTCATTTAGACCTAACCTAAAGAAACAAATAAAGGAAGAAAAATGAGAATCTTTTGTTTTTATTAGCGCAAAAGAAGTGTACACAAAAGTAAATTTAAAAAATATATAGAGAAACAAAGAAAGAGAATAAAAAAGAAAGGAAAAGAAAAGAAAAAAATATAAAAAATTATATAATAATAGCCTATAAACGTATACGAAAAATTTCGCGTCGAATGGTAGTAGTCCCATCCCGATATGTTCAGTAGTATTGAGGTGATGGTACGTCAAAGGAACCCCATTTTCCTTTTATATATATATTTATTTCTTCCCGTGGTTTCAATTGCAAAAAAGGATTAGACTACACTACCTATATTTTCCTAATAATCTATGTCTTAAATAAAGGATTAAAATAGAAAGAAATAAGAAGAGAAAAAGAAACGGTAGGTATTTATTACCACATTATACAATATTTTAAATTTCCAAAAAAAAAGAAGGTTTAAAGACATGATAAAAAAAAATTTCAAGCAAATTACGAACATAAGGGTGGTCAATTTATAATTGTCAGTTGCGGTAGTAACTAAAAGTCTAGGTAGAAGTTATTTTAATTTTTAAATAATTTCTAAAATTCAATTCAATTCAATTTATATATTATTTTTTGTTTTTCATAATACTGTTATTTTATACTTCTCATGCTGTTAATACACGTACGGACCGGACCGCGGACATGGTATGTCGAGCGGCCGAGATCGTGAGTCGCCTAAGTAGAGGGATGGGGAATAAGAGTTTTCAAAAAGATCGATTTTTTCATTCGATTAACAAAACATCGAGGTCCAAGTGATCATTTTTTTTTTCTATTTGTTTTATTTGACTTTTTATTCGTAAATAGTATTCTTCTATACTCTATAGTATAGTATTTATTACAGAAACTGTTTCCAATTACATATTTTACTAACAGTACTAAAGGTCATCAATAGCAACTAAACAAAAAAGAAGAATGCCTAACCTATTAAGGAAAAATGGCACGGAACTGATTTATCTTTGCCTATTCACGGATGATCATCATATCATAGAAAAGAAAAAGGACATTCTAATAACCGATACTTTGTAAGTTGGAAAGATCGTTCTTATGGGCCTCGATGTTTTGGGAATCGATTGAAAAATCATTTTTTCCGGAAAGTATTCCCATCCCAGCTTAGGGGACTGATAACGTCGGCCACCCGCCGTACTAAGTCCGCGATCCTGTCCGTACGTGTATTAACACCATTAAACGTAAACTTTGACTTTAAACTGTTAGTAGTATTCCTGGTAATAATTTTTTGATGATATATTTCACTGTCACTTAACTTATGTATATCGAAATCTTACCTAATATGATAAAATACATATAAAAGATATATAGCTATTGAGTATATCTGGAATTTAAAAAAAGTATCACACAAATGATGCATTAGTGACTCGATTTACAAATCAAATAGCGGATAGATAGAAAAGGGAAGATACGACTTTTATGATACATGACAATAAGAACTAAATAAAGAGGTCATATTGAAATTAATTAATTGTTAATTTAGACATAGAAGTACTAATCTATAGAGGAGATTATGTACATAGTTGTTGTGTGTTTAGTTTATACAGTGTGTTTGGTTTCAAAGCAGCGCGGCGCGGCGTGCCGGCGCGGCGCAACCAACCCTTTGATCTACTGTAGTACAGATACAGGGTATGTATCTAAACGCTCGACACCCTTCTATTTTGGTATCGTCTTATGGTTTGAATCTGGTTTCAATTTAAACAAATTTATATGTAGGTGTAGCGATATCCACTATATATCATTTAAAGTCATTAAGAAAAATAATGAGGCTTTAAAAAGAAGACTATATATATTTACCTTCCATCCAGCCGTAAGGCGTCTACTGCTGGACTTGGCCTTGGCCTAAAGATAAGGGGGAAATTGCCATAATCGCCACGCTTGGGAGGTGGGTTGGAGATCGCAGTAGGTGTTTGTAGTCCTCAGAGGATGCTGCTGCCCCTGGTTTATATCCCTTAGTCGCCTTTTACGACACCCACGGCCCGTTGTCGTTAACTTGTTTTATTAATTTTAGAGTTGACGTAAAATTTTACAATAGTTGATTTATTAATTATTACGATTGACGATTACTATTTCTAAATATTATCATCATATGTTTGTATTTTATTAATATGGAGGTTTATATTCCGAAATACAATACCTATAACATAAAAAAATATATAAACAATTTTATTTAATGTTAAATTATTTATTTTATTTTGCGATTTTTGGTTATAATAGGAATAGTAAAGAAATAATTGACTTGATTCAATTTTTAAAATAATGTATTTGTAAAACCATTTTCAAAACCAAACATATGACAATAATTTGCTATTGAGAAAAAATCATTGTACCTACTTATAATTTAAAAATATATATTTGACTTGATTTTAACTTGCATATCAGATTCTGGTAAATATTTAATGAATTAAAGAAAGCTTCATGTTAATGAGGTCTTAACTCTACATCTAACAATATATTTTCTGGAGTAAAAGCCACATTATTTCCCCCAACAATGGAGGCGACAATTCACTATAATAACTCACGCACCCAATAAATAAATATTCAACATGGATATACCATATATCTCACTAATTTACTACTACTACTGAACCCCATAATAACCATTTATCCGCGGACCCTGCGAATAAATATCCGAAGACATTTTTCTTCGGCTTATCTCGGGAGACCAGACGTTCGTGCTGGCTCTTTCTGTTTTTTGTGATACTGTATAGCATTGTCCTATTCTAGCCGCGCTTTATCGTAAGACAGTCTGCACATCTCGCTTTATACACTACGTTTTATTTAGTTTTCGCCCCCATAATGGATTTATTCTTCCCATCCTTTGACCTAGTCTGTTTGTCTCTTGGACCGGGGTTCATTATGGTTTTTGACCCGGAATTCGTGATAGTTTTGTAGTTTACTCCGAACTGATAAACTTAAGTTATTGAATAAATCTCGAAAACAGCCTTTTTAAGTGTCTTATAATTTAGCTATATAATATTTTTTGACATTTGAATAACAGTATTCGAGTCTGATCTGAAAGTAATAAGTGGAAAAATACGAATTTTTTGTGCGAATATTATTTTAGTTTATAAATAAAATCCGTCAAATCAATTCAATTTCGAAATAATATATATTTTTAAATACGTCATTTTCATCTTTGAAAAAATCTCTACATCGGAAATAAAAATATTTGTACCAATATTTTCATAAACATATTCGCATATTTTTTTCTTTTTGTAGTTAAGATGAAATATTTAAATACAAAAATTTTGTGAGCGTAACAAATCCTTATTTTATTTAATTTTAATTTTTGAATGCAATAAACAATTGCCAAGCGTAGTATGTGTAGCATAAAAAAACAAATCAAGGTTTCCAGTTCAATTCATTATCAGATTTTCAAGTGGAAACTTATTTAGACGGTATTGTTTAGCATTGCGATAATATTCGCATAGGTATATAATATGCGTGAGTGCAAGATATTTAATTATCGCATTTGTGGTCCTTATCACACGACGTAAATTAATATGAACATCCCGCAACATAGGGGTGATAGAAGGGCAAATAAAATTAGACGGACAACTTATCGCTGTGTTTACGACACCTAAAGTAGTCACTTAATGCTGTCCTTAACTAGTATCATTTAAGTAAATACAATTCCCCGGAAATGTGGCGAGCCATGTAAAAATGCAAGGAGCGTATAATACGCATATCAGGCGATAAAGGCTTTGCTGCGATTTGAACTGCGGATGCATTTCTGCCAAACATATTTCTTCCCCAAAGAAATATTGTTCGGGCTACTTCATTTTTGTTCAAAGGGTGTAGATGCCGACACGTTTTCTAAGCATTCCAAGTCATTATACAAAAGGTGTTCATCGTATTACGATTGGTTGTTGTCTGAACTGTAATTATTTTTTGCCGTTGGTTACATTATGTATTACTGTTTGGCACATTATATCATAAATAAGGCGTAGCATATCGTTAACTACATGTTTATTTGTTGCTTTATTTATTTTTACAATTACACTATTATTGAGTGTATCTATCCGGTTTTATATGATCAAAGATGATGACAAGCTGCCATTTTTTTTTTTCGAGGGGAATGCATTTACGCACTTGCTGTCCAGCCAGACCTAAAAGGGACGTACCTTTTCAGGTCTGGCTGAAGCGACTGATGATGTGTGACAGTCTCTCGCACGTAAGTACAAGGGGCTGTCACACAGGATTAGTGTGGGACTCGCGGCGAGAAGCGCCGTTGACCACTACCCACTAAACCCCCCGGTACCTCCCGCCACCTAGTTGGAGCAACACGGGATCGAACTAGTGCATGCACCGCGAATACTCCAGTGGCCGCCAAGAGAGACATCCTAAAACCATCCGGGAGAGGGTAGAGAAATGACAAGCTGCCTATTGCACCTATCTGGAAATACCTTAAAATTGATGTTTCAACTCATAATGGCTGCTCTTAGGAGAGTTATATTTACAGTAACTAATTGATACGAGCTGATGATGACATGCAAATTATTCGATGGAAAGTGAAGATCTTTTGAGGAGGCTATATTATTTTTAACAAAAAGTATATGTACGTAAGGTTTTATAATGACTTGTTGCACTTACCAGTTAAGTAATGACCGAAATCCTTACTAATAATGGTAAAGAGGTATTCTATTCGTTTGATGGAAAATTATTTTAACGTTTGTTGTTAAAATAGACCAATTTTATATTGTTTTAAATATTATTCAAATCTATGCTGGAATAAAATGTAAATGTAAAATTAAGAGCAACCACTCGGTTGTTTATAAATGCGGTCAGTCTTTAACTACGTGCCTTTTGGGACCGCAGAGAGATAAGTGTGGATAAAATGGTTTAGCAGTTACAAAGTACAGCCCCAGGGCTATACTATTTTTCTGACGTAACCCGCTCCGTAAATATAGCAATGTACACTCCCTAGACGTTTATTTATCCCAAGCTTTTCCCAGTGATTTTATTCCTTATACTAATATAGTTATAGCCTATTTAAATACCATTTACCAGTCTACTTTTACTTTTTTAATTAGTGCCAACGTCATGTGGATAGAATAACATAATATTTCTCTAGTTTTTTTATTCAAATATTATAACAAAATGGCGGCTATTGTGGTTAGATCTATTCGGGGAATTTTTATGACGACTCAAAATTTATGTTATTATATGTGATGGACTTCATTTGTACACAATAAGCAATTGTTGGCTTAGTTGGTAGTACGGTCGGATTTCGCGTCAATGGACGTGGGCTCACATCCACCTATCCATCTTTAAAATCAGCCTGAGCTTTCGATGAAGAAACACGTCGTGAAAGAAACCATAACTTGGTGGAAGGGTATTTTAAAATAATGCTCGCCTGGGTAGCTACCACCGCTCAAGTTAGAAAATCTGTCCCCAAATACCAATAGGTGTGTTCCGGCAGCATCGCTTGAGAATCTTTAGGCTTAGTGTGTTTACCATTGTGTGATACACTTCTCTTGTTTGGGCATAAATGCGTGTTTTTTTTAAATAGTAATTAAAAAGTTTTAGATCACATCCGTTTATGTTAGCGATGGACATTTTCATAGACTGTTAATTTAATAACACCATGTTTAATGTTGTTAGTAAAATACAGTTATATATTTAAAATAACAAATATTTGCCCAGAGGTCGAAATTCGTCCAAGAGAATTTTTCAAAAATTTGAGTTTTTAAAATTGTTTTTATTTTGATAATATTAATTTCGTAAATAAATACTAAACAAAAAAATATATATTTATAAGTATATATGTAGATATTTATAGATATTAGTCTGTTTCTTTTTTCCATATTATTATTGTTTAAGATTACGTGCTATCAAATCGGTCAGTATACGGAACATTGGATAAAAAACGTCGCGCCACGCAGTGAGCCGTGTCTAGTGATTTGCCGGCAGTTACATGCTTCATGCCTCTTGGAATTGTGTAAGTACCTACTGACACAATTATTATAAGTTATGTTTATATGATTATAAACGAAATAAAATGTTATTTATATGCAGTCCAATTGTTATCTTTGACAAAATAATCTGTTCCTATAATGACACCTAAAATCATATCATATTTTTAAACGAACATATGTATTGTCATTAATTAGATTTTAAATGTACATTCGTAGATTTTAATGTTTTTCTTAATATTTATACTACGTGGTGCCCGCGGCTCCCCTCGTGTTTCATTTGTTCTTTAGGTGTGAGTGAAAAAGTGTATATAACATTTCATTTATGCATAACTTAAAAAACAAATGAATGAAAAAAAAAATTATATTCTTCTGTTTTTATTAGCGAAATTTTGTTTAGAAAATGAGTGAGAAACGGCTGATGGAGTCTAAAAAATAGCCTAGAACCATATACGAAAAATTACGTAAATGGTAGTAGTCCCATCCCGATACCTACAATAGTTTTGAGGTGATGGTGCGTCAAAGCAACCCCATATTCCTTTAATATGTGTAGATTTTTATCTCGATGATGTGAATAGAACAGATAGTAAATATCAAATATTAGAAAGTACAAAAAAAAAAGAGTTTTTTGTTAGTAAGTAAAGCTAAGAAAATTTTGAATACTGGAAATTTTCTTTTGTATATTATTTTATAAATTAAAAATCAAGTTTTCGGGAAAAATTGTTTTTTAGTTACGTCTTTTACGGACTTTAAGATAGAAATATATATTTCAAAACCACCTAATTGGATACAGGATACAGACCACTACAAAGGGGATGTTTGAGATAAAAATGAAAATTAAATCTTCCAAGCGGATGGGCAGAGTAATGTTTTTGACGGTACCGCAGGCGGGGACTACCCCCCTGCTGCCTCCCCCTACCCCCACTTGAGAGGGGAAAACCCGCAAATCGACTATCAAATGCTGGTGAAAAAAGTTTTGTTGCGTTGTTTGGCAGACAGTGTGACCGACTGTTTCGGGCTGTTTTCGGTGGAGCTTTTGTTTTTTTTTTATTAATTTTCGGCTTTGCATAGCCGGCCATTATTATATTTTTTATACATACGTGGGTAAGTACCTACCTATAAACCTTAATTGTGGTTTTTATACAAATCATAGGTGAGTGGACCTGATACAAATTTTCTTTCTATATTAGATTTAAAGTTTTGCTTCTGTTTGTGGGTTTTTTCGTCTCAATTATATACAGTTTGGGTTATTTATACAAATTCAAAGAAATTCGCATTTCTGTTTAAATCTATATGAGTTAAGCATTAGTACAATGTTATGTTACGTTTTAAAATTAACACTTTCAGTACTAATGAAATAACATTTTGAGTAAATACGACGAAAATATCTCTTTTTGTACGTGACGTAACATAAATAAATATCTAGGTAAATAATATACCTAAATAAGCTAAGATAAAATAGTTCAAGACATTTTTCCCTTTCTATTTATGAACCGATTATATTACTTTTTGTTTATTTAGTAGCTATAGATAAGATTAAGTATTATAAAAAAAATTGGAAACAGCTTTGTAAAAATTTTTTTTTGGTGGAATTTCCACGACCGGATGAGTGCGTTAGGATAGATTGATATACTTACAAAAGAACTATTTAGCTATTTCTATAACTCTAAAATCAAATTAAAACTTCCAACTTCATTTTTAAATATTTTACTAAAATTTCAGTCTAACATAACGGATAAGTCTTAATTAATTCTTAATAAATAAAGTCTTAAATTCACTAACCTTTCTTCATTGTTGTCATATCGCCTCCATTGCAGTTTATCGATTGTGGCCCAGGGCTCAAACTATGTAGTTGGTAAGGCGGTGTCCGAGCGTCTATTTGCGTGGGCCATGGCGCTCTAGGCCACGCCGGTCCAGATCCAGGAGTTCCTAACAGTCTCAATCGTTCGTACACGGGGGGTTGAACAGTCTGAGGGCGATTGTTGGTTGCTCGTCTTCTCCTTCTGCGCTGCTAGGTTACGAAGCACGCGGTTGATAGATGAAACCTGAAGATAAAATTATTTTATTTAATCTCGGATACATGGTATAATTTGGCTGTATGGTGTGTAGGTACCGTTGTCTTTTATTCAGGAAGGAAAAAAAGAGAACAATTTTTTTCTTTTACGAATATGATAAATATGACAGGCCCCTTATGAGGAGTGCTTGCACTTTCAAACTTCCTCTAACATACTCATTCCCGATCCTATCCATTCTGGTCACGCCACACATCTCAATATTCGCAACTCTGCTGCATGCAGTCGTTTTTCATCCATCTTCTTACTAGCCTATAATCTATACCTGTATAGGGACTAATAAATAAAATTGAAGTTCCTGTTGTATTATCAAAATAACATTTTTTTTACTAAATATATATGAATGTATATATACGGTACCTAAACCAAAAACATTTTTTTTTCTGTATGTGTGTGTTTGTTCCGGTTAATCTCCAGAACGGATGAACTGATTTTCACGGGACTTTTTTTGGTAGATAGCTGAAATTACTCCGCATAACTTAGACTAATTTTATTTTAGAGGTAAATTAGGGTTCCGCGTAAAAAATAAAACTCATGAAATTGTGAATAAAATCCGATTCAGAGTACGGTATTCTAATTTGTGAGAAATTTTTTGCTTTCTGTTAGTGCCAGAAATAACTTCGGTAAAATTATTAGTGTTCCGCATATAAAAAGTAAAACACGATAAGTTTAGAAAAAAGCGATTCTTTGGTCAGTTTTTACGGGCAAGTGGTTGAATTTATGGGAAATATTTTTAATTTGTCTTAATACGAAAAACATATTTAAGGTTGTGTATAAAAATATTTAAAACGCAGTGAAGAATATATGAAACGCGGGCGAAGCCGCGGTCACACACCTAGTTGAAAATTCACGATGCGTGAATTGTGAGATGTCCTAACCACCCCCTTGAACTTTAACCGAAGGCCGCCACTTTGTTACTTGTGATGTAAGGAAAGTGTTTCTAACGTCAGATTTGACTGTATGATCTAGTTGCATTTGTCTTTTCCTTAAAAAGAAAAAAATTGAACAAAAAAAGCAACTTGAGGTTTTTGACGGGATCTTAGTCTGTCAGGTATGTATTTAATCCATTAACTCGCGTACCTACGTATATGGCCTTATATTTTCTAATTTTGGTGGCGTTTTCTATTATATATTTTGGTTATTGTGTAGAAGTAAAATTACTTGTTTATTTATTTCATTAAATTTTGTAATCATAATATCTACCTACCATTTATAACAATCAAGTTTTTAAAACAAATCATTATAATTCATATTGCACAATGTATTACACGTTATTTTATCTTTAGCAAAATCAGCAATCTACATCATGTACGTGCCTAATATTGGAAACCCAATATACACACCGGATATAAATTGAATGATGAATTTCCTTTTGCTAAACTTATGGTTCTTATCAAATTTACAAGGCCACGATTTATTATCCATTCAGCCGATCGAACTGTATATTGGTAGATGATTTATATAACTTGGTCGAAACAAGAAGACGAAAGAATTTGTTGGTAACATCTTACACAAGGTACTGGAACTGTAACCTGTCATATTAATTAATTTGTAAGCACGATTAGATTCCGAGGATTACTTACTTTTGAAACTAAAATCAAACATAACCTTTATTTTATCCAAAAAATAAAGATTTGTCTGTGATAAGTTTAATGTTTATGCCAGAGCCATATTAGTCTTATTTTTAATTAATTATATTAAACAGTCAGTACAGATAAGGTACCTATAATTCCACGACATGAAAAAAGGGACAAAATGCCTAAGATATAGTGTGATTGGAGACCGCTTCGACGGATGTAAATATGAATCTCGCAATTCTATTTTACAAGGAGTGTCAATTTTACGTCAAGAAAACCATCGTGGTAGGTAATTTTTTCCATTAAATATATATTTTCTTATATATTTATTTCGGCAGTATCACATTAGACTCCAATCTAGTTTCTTTTTTTATATTGCATAAGCTTTGACTAAAGTCTCGTCTAATATTAAGTAACGATGTAGTCCAGGATGGTAAACACACTAAGCGTAGAGGACCTCTCAAGTGATGATGCTAGAACGCCCCTTATTTTTAATTGGCGACAGGTTTTGAAACTTGAAGTTGGTAGCTACGCAGGCAGGTATTAGAAACTGCCCTACCATCATGCTATGGTTCCCAGACAATGTTTTCCCTCACCGAAAACTCAGGATCAATATAAAGTTGGATAGATTACTTCGAATCTACGTTTATCAAAATCAAAATCAAAATTTATTTATTCAATTTAGGCCCTAAGAAGGCGCTTATGAACGTCTAAAACACTACCACCGGTTCGGAAAACAACCCAGTCGAGAAGAGCCGGCAAGAAACTCGATCTGGTTCTTTTTTTTTTTTTTTTCATAAATATAATATATATCATTTTTTTTGTCATATAAAAAACTATACAAATCGTAGTTTTTAGTGGAAGCACAGAGATGTGGGTTAATTCCAGACATCACTATCGTTCACGTAATGATCCACCCTGTAATAACCTTTTGAGATTAAAACTTGCTTGACATAATACTTGAACTTATTGTCAGGTAAATCGGTAATGTTACTTGGGGTCTTATTGTAAAACCGAATACTATTACCTATAAAGCTTTTATTACACTTACTTAACCTAAAGCGTGGGCCGGACAACTTGTCTTTACTTCTAGTATTACAATTATGACGATCATTCACTAGATCTAGCTTGTCTAAATTTTTTACGAATATGCATTAAGTTATCGAAGATGTACTGGGAGGGCAAAGTTAAGATATCATATTCTTGAAACTTGTTCTTTAGAGATATCGATGGAGAAACCGACTGCACTATCAACTGTGCTACTTTAGCAGGATTACCATCTTGGATCATATCAGGTACGAAGCCTATAAAGTGTAAAAAGAGTACTGTTTCTAAAAAAAAACCACACTACGTAGGTAACTGTCCGAAATGTATCAATGAGATTCTTATTAAAAAATGGAAATAAATAAAATAAATAAGTATTCGAATGAAAACGAAGACTTGATACGGCCGATGTTTACGATAAAGGTCGATTTGATGTTATGTGTTCGGACGGGCGTGCAATGAATTATTAACATTATATGAACCCTTCGGAGGATATCAGTAGGTACCTGTAGGTATCTCGAAGACAGACATTGCGAGATGCAATTTCTATGTCTTTAAAAGTGAGCCCTTTAAAAATATTACCTACTCGCTGTGTGCCCGCGGCTACGCCCGCGTTACATATATTCTTTACTGTATTTTAATTTTTTCATACGGAACCTTAATTTTTTTGTAGTACATATTAAAATAAAGTAAATATATTTCAAATTCAAGCACTTTCCCGTAAAACTCTGCATTGAATAAAATTTTATTACATTTTTTAGGAGTTTTCATTTTTTTTACGTGGAACCTTAATTATTTTCGAACTTTAAAAGTACCCGGAGTAACTTCAGCTATCTAATAAAACAAATCCCGTCAAAATCCGTCCAGCCGTTCCGAAAATTACCCAGAACAAACAGACAGACGGATAAACAGACAATAATTTAAAAATTGTTTTTTTTTTTGTTATTGGTATATATATATTTAGTAAAAAAAAATGATATTACAAACAGACACTCCAATTTTATTTATTAGTTAGATATTTATTATTAGTTAGATTAGATACTAATATTATAAATAGGTAAATTTTGTGAGTTTGGATGTCCGGAGTTATCTCCGGTACTACTGATCTGAATTAAAAAAAAAACATTTTTATTAATCTATATTAATCCTTGAGTGTTATAGACTACTTTTGGTAAATAAATATTTTCAATAATTAATCACAATAAATGTAATTGATGTTGGCAACAATGCTATAATATGTCGCGCGCGGCCTAAACGGTTTGAAATAAAGAAATAAAATCTATAGCAAAAATATCTCTGGATAGTTTGGAAATACAATTGGACCCGGTAGGTCGCGCTGCAGTCCGGTCCTTGGATTTTTTTTGCCTTTGGAAATACAATTGGAACTGGTGATAACCGGTTTGGCGCAGACAAAGTTACACGGGTTAGCTAGTCACTCTATATAAGTACAGATCGAATCAAAAATTATTAATTCTTAATAACAGTAATTTCATTACTTTTAAAATTGTTTTTTTATGGATAAACTCAACATAAGTAACATATTATTATTTTTTTTAATAATAATGCACGAGTACAAAAGTAGGAGAATTTCCGATTGCTATCACGGTCTGAATAAACTGTTTTCTTCGAGTCCTCGCAGTAGCCCACCCAAACTTCTTCTTCTTCCTCTTAGCTAATGGCAATTTGTGTTCAAACAATTAGTGCCAATGTCATGCAGGTAAGATGTATTTTCAATCTTGTAGCAGCGTTACTAAGCTCCAGCAAAACCCGTGGCTCATCCTGCTAGAACTTTACATGAAGCTTTGTGCGGCACCTCAGAATAAATGCCACGCGTTATTTTCCATAATAAACTTGACTTGTATACAATAACCAATCTATATCACACAAAATGCCACCAAAATTACATGATATAGAGTAAAATACACAAATTTAATTAATTAAAGAAAACAATCGCTACATGACAGACTGAGATCCCGCCAAAAACTCCCACCCGAACTTAACTGGCTTAAAGGAAAAGCAAAAACGTGCGTCGGCTTGCGTACCTAGCAACTGTCACATAGCCATATGACGGGGCAAGCGGACGTAAGACGTAACTTAGACGTAGGGCAGGAAGGCGACGTAAGACGATAGAAGGTAACACGATACCAGTCCGCGCGGTGGTCTCAGCACCGCGGTGACTGGCATATGACGGAATGCCCGATCGACCGAGAAAGCGCGCCACGTTCGAAGTTTGTGTTTTGTTTTTTTTTTTTTATTATCTATGATCTGCGGTTGACAGTTTTTTTTTTTCTTTTGTTAAATAAATTATTTTTGATATGTGGACGTTTGTTGACTCTTGTTTGCAATTTAATTAGGTTTCGATCTTATTTAAGGGATCGTAAATATTTAATCTGGTTTAGCAATTCATTATTTAGGAATTTATCAGTAGGTTAATATTTTATACTGTATTTTTTTTTTTTTTATTTTAATATTAGTTACGAAGGAATTTCAACCATTGTGCTATCTAAATAAGTAGGTACGATCAATTCTGCAATCTATACTAATAAATAGAATTGAAGTGTCTGTTTGTAACGTTAAAATTATTTTTTTTACTTAATAGATATGACTGTATATACGATACCTATACCAAAAATACAATTTGTAAAATTTTAATCTGTCTGTCTGTTTGTTCCGGAACGGCTAGATGGATTTTGCCGAGATTATTTTTTGGTAGACAGCTGAAGTTACTGAGGGTAACTTAGGGTACTTTTAATTTTCGAACATAATTAGGGTTCCGTGTAAAAGAATTAATACTCATTTCAAAATTGAATACAGTCCGATTTAATCTACAGTTTTACGGACAATAAAGTGTTGTAAACGTACCTATGTACTTCAGTAATTAATTATATTCGATTCTCATAATTGGTCCTTAAAATTACCTTAGTACTTAGGATACGTTTATAGCAGTTATTTATAATTTGATATATTTGTATATGATATGATATGATATTAGTTCACTTGGCTGGCACCTACTGCAAAATTATTAATGGCATTAAAACAAAGGGTATATTCGAAGCAAGCAGAAGTGGATTAATAAATTAATTATAATAAATATATAATTATTACTGAATTTTTAGAGTATATTATTTCGAAGTCTGTGTTGTTTTTAATTAAAAACAGTTTTTTTTTAATAGGAAAAATCTAAAAATACATATAAATCGAAACGAATTCGTTCAACCGGAACGATCTAACGAAGGATTAAACTAAAAGTCAAATATCTGCATAGTTAAGAAATTTTATATTACAGAGAGAATATTCTAACAATAACAATGGAATTCCGTTAAAGGATTCATAACTTTAAAAATAAATGAAATGGAAGTTTTTAACAAGACTTTTGTAAACGTTTGCGCTGGAGGAAGTCAATGGAGTCGAGCCAATTAACGTTTAGTTGTTTACTAATTGCCATTAAAAAGTGTTTTCGTTTCATTTGTTAGAATCTTAATCACTGACGTGTAATTAAAGGTGGCAAATTGTTTTTATTTTCAAATGAAATTCGTAAGTATTCATCAGTTGCGGAAGGGCGGCAGTTGTACAAGACGTGCTTCGATCCCCATCTGGGGAAGTTTTTGTTGCAGCTCGCCGTCATCGCCTTTCAATGACACTGCATGCACTAACATCACACGCATCATACTGCACGCATATGCTTGCACACTACACGCAAGGTACACAAGTTCTGTAACGGACCTTATTTACTTTACAGGTTTACTAACTGTTCGGTTAGGGCAGGGCAAATTCTGCGGGCGCATCCTCGCCGCAGGAAGAGGCCCAGGGGGCGGTGGGCCAGGTACGTGAGGGGCTTCCTGCGGTCGTAGGAGCCCTGAGGTGGCCTGGTTGTGTGGGGGTGTTGTGGTGTTTGGTGGTAGTGGTGGTTGTTGTGGTGTTCGGCGGCGTTGATGGTGTTTGGTGTGTGTGTGTGTGTGTGTTGTGTTCTTCCCTCTTTTCTTGGGATTCCCTCTCCTTGCTCGTCTTGTCGGTTTTGACAAGATGAGCAGAGGAGAGGGACCTGTCTTCTTCTTCTCTTCTTCTTTTCGGGTATCCCTCTCCTTGCTTGTCTTGTCGGTCTGGCAAGATGAGTAAAGGAGAGGGACCCATTCTTCTTCCTTTTCAACAGTGACGGTTTTTCTTCACCTTTCCCTTTGCCCGTCACTGTCTGTCTCATGTTTTTCATATTACATGGGGGGCAGGAAGTATATCCTGCCCCCTGGATGGACGACCAATCTTGGTCATGCCTCTTTCGAGAGGCGGGCGAAGAGGTGGGGTGGATAAATATTCTCCCCCATCCCCACTGGGCCATTGCACGACGAGGCCCGGTGGGTTCGCTGCAGGGGGCGACGCGGTGCTTGCGAAAGCCACCCCGTGTCGCCCCCATCCCAAATGCAGCGGACGGCCCCGGGGGGTTTTAGTGGGTATTTCCGGGTGCTTCACGCCCGGGGCGAGTCCCACACTGGCACGGAACTCGTCACTCCGTGCCCCCTTACCTATTGTATTGGGGGACTTCGGTCTCACTAATACAATAGGTAAGGGTAGTGGGTAAATGCATTTCACCCCGTCAAAAAAAAAAAAGGGGCAAATTCTGCGGGATTTATATCACGGGTTAGGCCGAGGTTCGTACCATTTTGGTGCTCTAGCGCTGGCTACCAGCTTTGTGCCTTAAGCGTTAGCCTCAAAGTCCAGTGAAGCTGTCAAGGCCATTCTGGTCAACAGCCTTTCGTGAGTAAAAAAAAAGTTGTGGAAGGAAATTTACTTTACTTGAGGTTATATGATCACGACTTTTATGTAACTGTAGCCAACTTCAAACAAAAACCTGATGTTAAGTGACGATGTGGTCCAGGATGGTAAACACACAAACCCTAGATACTGGTTATCAAGTGATGCTACCGGAATACACCTATTGGTATTTGGCGACAGGTTTTCAAACTTGAGGGTGGTAGCTACCCAGGCGGGCATCATTAGGAAATGCCTTACCACCATGCTATGGTTTCCTTACGATGTTTTCCTTCACCGTAATCTCAGGCTGATTTTAGAGTTAGATAGGTCCTTACGTCTCTTAATTTACACACAAGTATGTATTAGTTCTGGGGCGGAAAAATATAAAGTGACATATTGTAAAAAGTAAATAAATTCAATGTACATATGTCCATATTAACTTATAAGTTTTCAAATATACTATAACACTAGCTGTGTGCTCGCGGCTGCGCCCTCGTTTTACATATTCTTCATTGCGTAATATCGTTTTAAAACAATCATTGGAAAATAATGTTTTGATGGTGCTGTCCATTGAACCGAATCTTATTCAAAATTTCATGAGTTTTAAGGTTTTGTACGCGTAAAAGTAGTCTTAGTTACGCTAGATTCAGCTATATATCAAAATCAGTCTTACAGCTTTGGCGGAGATTAGCGAGAACAAAACGACCGACAAACAAAAAAAAAAATTAAAAATGGTTATCGTATTTTCATTCATATAAATTTTTTGTTTTGATATTACGAACATACAATTCAATTCCATTTATTAGTATAGATTAATTTTAATCATGTCGCCTTTTAACAAACACCAAACGGAACGGCAAAGGATTCATAATTTATTAGCCGGTAACGTAATAAACGTATTTAAAATCGAATTAAAGGATTAAAAATAACCGTTAACTCGTTCCATAAAAGTGAAATAACCGCGCAAATATGAAACAATATTTCCATATATACACCTAAGCATATATATATATACATATATAAGAGATTCATTCGGATGATGTGTGGCCATCTGTGAAAATAGTCCGCACTCTGCCCGTTTATATAAATAAAAAACCATATAGATGTATATAAATGAACCCAACGCAACCATAAAACCTGTAAAACGGTTCCTTAATTCGAATCATACACTTCGTTTGGTTTATTTCCGCGTTTGTAAACGACAAATACACGCAATTAGTGCTAATAAATAAATAACCCCTTTATTTATTTATTTATATATGTGTACATGATGCTGTGCACCCAGACAATGTACGGCAGACAAAGGTCCGTTTAAGATCTTACATGTGGTTTTTTTAGTCTACTAGCTGTGTTCTCGTGGCTGCGCCCGCGTTTCATATATTCTTCACTGCGTTTTAATTTTCTTATACGGAACCGTAACTTTTCTTTTGTAATAGGATAAAGTAAAAATATTTCTCATAAATTCAAGTACTTGTCCGTAAAACTGTGCATTGAATCAGATTTTATTCAACTTTTTTAAGTTTTAATTTTTTTACGCGTAATCCTAATTATTTTCGGAATATTAAAAGTACCCTAAGTTACCCGGCGTAACTTCAGCTATCTACCAAAAAAAGTCCCGTCGAAATCCGTTCCGCCGTTCCAAAGATTACGCGGAACAAACAGACAGACACACAAAAATTTCAAAAATAGTATTTGTTTCGTATATACATCGTAAAAAAACAGAACTTTAATTCATATGAATATATATTCATATCTACTCAGTAAAAACAAATATAGTTAGACATTATAAACAGACACTCCAATTTTATTTATTAGTATAGATTTTGTTGTGAATTAAAGTTCTGTTTTTTTTTTTAAATTGATTGCACAATACTTTTTTTGCTTGTGGACTTAATCCTCTTAGATTAGTGTCGTATTTGTAGTTGATTTTTTGTTTCATACAAGAATCACGTTTTCCTTTTTCGTTTAAGTAACCCTATCACATTTATTTTTAAGAGGACATGTGGTCGGCGACAGATTTGAAAAGTAGGTATTATGGAAATCTATTGCTATCGCGTTGCGCCCCAAAGAAAGAGTTATGAAACACGAAAGGGACAACTGCAGCTCGGGCTGATTTTACCGTATGCAAAATAGATGAAAACGTCACTTCGTAGTACCCTGTTTTCTCCCCCAAAACTGAACCGATTTTTAATTATCTTTTCAGCTATACCATAAGAAAAATTACGTTTTGGTTTTTTATTTTATCGTTCAAAACATTTTTATTGAACGTCTGAAAATGATGATATCAATCGAGCATTTTTTTTTCATTTTCAACAATTATTCAACAATAGCTTCTAGTTTCCACAATAACTAATTTAGAGGGAAAAGTCAAAACGTACAGGCATGTATGTATATTATTTGGTTTACTTTTTTTTTTACCATAATGCTATTATGTAGGCCGGAAACAGGAGATTGTTTGTGTGTAATAAATGCCGCTCGCATATCCCCAAAGTTTTATCAAAATCGGTAAAGCCGTTTTTGTGTTAAATGAGGACAGACAGATAACTTTAAAAAAAGTCAGATTTAATTTTATTCATGGTTCATATTTTAAAATAGACATCTGTTACAAAATTTAAAAATAATCAAATGTACAGACATTCTTCAGATTTATTATTAGTATCGATGAAACTTCGATCTATATGATTCTATACTAGCTGGTGCCCGTGGCTCCGCTTGCGTTTCTAATATTCTTTGGGTTGGGGGTGAAAAAGTGCATATTAACCTAAAAAATAACCGAATTAAGAAATCGAATATTTTGTTTTCATTACCGGTACATAAGAGTAAATAAAAAAAAAGATTAGAAAGGGTCGACGGTCCGATATGTTCAGTAGTTATGAGGTGATTGTGCATCAAAGGACCCCCATATTCTTTTTATATATTTGGATATGCACATGTTCATGTGCGACTTTTAATTTATTTTTTTAATTTGACTTAAAATCCATTAAAATTAAATGCAAAAAAAAAAAGTAAAAGCTCAATATTGATCTTAGAGATTTGGGTTAAATTTCCTCCAAAAAAATTAACATTTTCCTTCCTGTAGGTTCAGCCGTTAATTATATAACAACAAAAAAAAACACGAAATTTCTACGACACTTGACTTTTGTGACCTGTACTGCCTCAGCCGTGTGAGTTACAGTTAAGTTGCAATATGCACTATTGTAGAACGTTCAATGCTGAGTAATTCATGAGTTCGAACGATATGATATCACAAAGTGTCGCCGAGTTATACAAAAATTTAAAAAAAAAAACAAAGTTTACGTGTATTTTATACGGGAAAATTTTTTTTTGCACGGTATAGGCTCAGTGCGTTGATCACAATCTCACCTGATGTTAAGTGATGATGTGGTCCAGGATGGTAAACGCACTAAGCCTAGAAGAACTAGTTCTCAAGTGATGCTGCCGGAACACACCTATTGATGTTTGGCGATAGGTTTTCAAACTTGAGTGTGGTAGATAATCAGGCGGGCACTATTAGAAAATGTCACCATGCTATGGTTTCCTCAAGATGTTTTCCTTCACCGAAAGCTCAGGCTGATTTTAGAGTTGGATAGGTGAGCTCGAAGCTGCGTCTATTGACGTGGTATACGACCGTACTACCCATTGCACCATCATCGCTCCAACAAACCCTTGGGAGAGTACTTAAAGTTCATAAATAAGCGCTCATATTTTCAGGCAACTTTTTAATATTTCCAAGAAATTTATGTATATTTGAAGAATTGAATCTTGACTATTTATTTCAAAAAGTTCATTTCTTCCATGAATTTAGGTAGTGGTAATATTAATGTACGTACTGAACATAAAGTTCGAAACCATCGCTGTGTTCAAATCTTTAAACGAATTCGTTTTATTGCAAAAATAAAGAATTAAATTAAATGCAAATATTATGAGAATTTTCAAAGAGACTCCAATCAGAGAAGTAATCAAGGAACTTGAGATAAATAAAGAAAAACTCGCTGTTAATTGATTTTGTTAGGTAACAAATTTATTTATTTTTATTTTATTATGTTCGTGTTGAAGTAATAGGTATAATTTTTAAACAAAAATTATCACTATTAATTTATTTAATTATTATCATTTTTACTTATCGAGGAGATAATTCTAACTTTTTACTTTACTCCAAGAAATTTAACAAACAAAAAAACAAAATCAGGTCAAGGCACCATCATCGATACAGCCAGCAAGAACACACGCGTTTTGAATACAAAATAAATTACATTTTAAGTTCGTACACAGCGTGTAGCTCCTATTTTACCTAACGTGGCACAGTAAAAGTATGAAAGGTGCCCCCTAAATACCAAGTGAGGTGAAGCGCGAAAATTATCTTATATTTGTTCAGACGCCGTGAACGCGGGGCGAGAACACTTTTCAATAAGCTTAGAGAGCGATTTTTTTTTATATTTAGCGACGAGTTCCCATCTTGTAAAGCACGCTGTGATGAACGAAACGCGCAAATATAGGGGCGCTATGATGGTATTGATCGATTCCGTTTTCTATAATATTTATAGAAGTTATTAATAAAGTATTTTCATAATTTTTATAGATCTTTTATGTTATAATTCTTTTGATTATGTTTTATTCTTGAAGTTTATGTATTGATTAACGAAAAAGTATTCATGCAATTTCAAAGTATTAATATTTCGTATTTTCTTAAATACTAAAAGTAAATAAGACGTGTATACATTTTGTTTATTGTTAATATTAGTAATAGGTATTTCGAAACAAATGAAATTACAAAAAAATTTGCTTTCAAAATCGAATTGTACCGTAAATTATATGGAAAAGTATTTATCAGTTAGATATGATATAACTGGCCGATGGTGCGCTGGATGTTGATGGGTATTTATTTTATAAACCTACTTAAATCTTCGGTTTCGTACATTATTATAAAATTTAAATTAGTTTATGTATTAGTATTATTTAATTTGAAGCCTGATAGGGTTCCTGTAACAACCCACACACTTGTGAAAAGTCCATGATAATGACACGTTAAGGAGCATAACGTTCCGTGATCAATAAATCCTACATATACCTACATATACTTGACGTCCTGTAGCATGTTGACGGCTGACGTCATAGCATTGGTATAAGTTTTTAAAATGCATTTGGGTATGGCATCTAAACATACACAAACACATATAGATTGGATTACAAACGATTTTTATTATACGAGATATCTCGGACGTCGTTTATAGTAAGTAAGTACCTACTACGTTTGGAATTTTAATGTTAGCTATATATAAAAAGCAGTGCATTACCGGTAGTATTGTTAAGTACGGGAGGGACGAGTACAAAGGACAACCTGCTGGTTCTATTGTGTGCGAAAGGCGGCACTTTGCGACTCAATATTTTGGGTGACTTCTCCACTCTTCGCGGATGTTCTCAGCGTTTCGCTTGCTAAGCGAACAAATGCGCACCTCTGTGTGTTTCGCTGCGTTCATTACGAGTAATCTTTTGTTCTTATGCACTTTTATTTGTTTATTTTTGCACTCGACAAATTGGATTTCGTTCTAACGATGATATTAGTTTTAAAAAAAAATCTGTTATAATATTTATTGAGATTATTTTAAATTTAAATGTATGGTGATAAGTACATGACATTATAACCTGATTATAACATACAAGCTGCTCTTTGCGGTTTTTCGCGAGTAGTTCCCGTTTCCGTGTGGTTTTCGGAATAAAAATTATCCTATGTTACTTCTTGGATTTCAAACTATCTCCATACCAAATATTACTAAAATCGGTTAAGTAGTTTTTAAGTTACATATAGTACATATAGTAGTTTATTCGTTACATACAAAAAAAAAACAAATCTTTCCACTATATAATATTAGTATAGATAACAAAAATCATAAGTATATAATTTCGATTACTTAAACATGTCACACTTTGTATGGAAAATTTAGTTATACATAAAAATTACTGCATAACTCTGACATATTCAATTCAATAAATGGCAGTTTAATTTTCAAATAATTTTAAAGGAAAAATTTAATTCGTATTTTTCATAAAGATTTTGTTATAAACCTATTTGTTCTAATATCAAAAATGTTAACAATATTTTGTCTGTTTCTGAAAGAAATAAACGTTTAGTGAATAAAGGAACATTGTAATGATGCAAGAAGGTGTTATGAAAATGTATAAAGATTTACTTGAATTTATGCAGTTACATATCTAGTGGTTATAAAATACTATGAAAAGGTGTTTTTTTTTTGTAACTGGCTGTTAACCGGAAGGGCCTTTACAGCTTCACCGTGGCTTTGGGGGCGAGTGCTAAATGCAATCAGCCTCAAAAAGGTAACTAGCATATTAAGAGGTGCTTTCATTCAACGTACAAGAAACAAAGTTGATGTAAACTCGATACATTATATAATATATTGTTTGAACTTTAGCATTGTAGGTAACAATAACAATTACTCAGTAACTATTAAAAAAAACGAGACTGACTGCATAATTAGTGAACCCCTTAATTATTTGTTTAATTTTTAAATGAATATAATTTAAATTGAATTTCATTTCTTTTATTAAATTTATGTTTTATTTGATTGCAATCATTTGAGTATACTCTGACAAAGGGATTTAATTATGACAAAAAATTCTCATTTTTCACAATACAAGAAATAGAGAGAGATCAAAAATAAATTAAACAAATACCTTAAGCGATAAACGATTCAGTTCAACAAAGGGATATTTACGGTACCTATGAGGAAAAAAAAATTTCACACAATTAAAATAAAGGGCGACCGCACACCGCCCTGCTCAGTCCGAGCGTGAATTTTAAGGAGAAATATCCCGCCCAGAAACTCTAAATGACAAAATAAGTCAAAAACTCCTGTTAATACGATATATTCCCACGATACGTGATTTAATTGTTGATTCACTATTGTGTACAATCAAAGAAATGGGTCAATATAAGGAGCTCATGAGTGCTATTGTTTGATTGAGACTTATAGGCAGTTTGTCAATACGTTTGCGCTTTGTAGCGACGCGGGGGGCGTTATGTTGGGCCTCATAATGCATCGTATTAACTTAAGGTGGCTTCGGTCCTTGGTTTCAATCGTTTCATTCGTTTCATTCGAAATCGTTTGAGTGTAATGATACGCAGGGATTTGTTAGCCGCGTTCTCAGACGTTGAAGACTGTTTTGTATGATAATTCGTTATAATTGTATTATTTATTACATCTGTTGATAATTCTATTTAAAGATTAACCTTAATTGGTTGTGACAATTTTATTGAAATATACGCTTTTGTAAGTTTTTATGTCTAATTTTATTGAAGAATTCAATTTCATAAATTCCATTTCAGTTTAAAAATAATATTATTTTTTTGTGCTTAATTTAATTTATCATTTTTAACATTGCTATTGACAGATAATAGTATATAAGAACTATTTGTTAAAATAGCATACTACTGTATGTTTTTTTAACATCAATTCATTAATTCCATTTGACTAAGAAGTTTCTTTCTTAGAAATCAGAAGTACAATTACAATTGTGTACAATTGTATACTTTAGTACAATTTTTTACAAGTTTTTAAAGTTCCTAATTTTAAGTATACATTGATTTCGATACTACATTGCTGTTATCTTTAATCGAATCGTTTTATTTCTCGTTCGTCCCTTTTCAACTAGAAAATATTATGGATAAGTATGTTGTACCATTGGTTGTTGAGATTTTCTCTATTGTAACATTGAAAAGTGACTGCAATGTATCTCCATCTAATGTTAAATAATTAACAGCGGAAGAACTGTATCTACCACGGCTAGAGGTAGGTTTAATTCAGAACAATTATCAAGAATGATAATTCCGTAAAGCGACACACCTTAACATGTGACTATGACGGATTTTGCACAAGTATACGGTGGGTGCAATCCAGCCCGGATCAATTGGAAAATGTTAGTATATTCAACTATAGGTATCGTCACTTAACAACGAGTAAGATTCTTTTCTGGTGACTTGATAAATTTAGACAGATTTAGAACTCAAAAAGATATTTTAAACACACGTACAAACACAAAATTCCTCATCTATCGTAAATTCAGACACCTTCCTTATCTAAGTAAATCCTCGGAGAAATTTAGAGGAATATTTTAAAAATAAAAAAAAAAAAAAAAACGAGAAATTTAAAACAATCTTTTAATACCTGTTCTCATGTTTACAAATAGTAGCTCAGAACCTTGAAATAAACTCATTACAATTATGTTATTTTCGAATTTTATCTATACTTATAATAAAAGGCTTATAAAAAAAAAACGAGAAGAAATCTGTACATTGAAGATATTTAAGAAAAAATACTATATGGGTGCTTCAGAATCGACTATACATTTCGATAGTTTACATTTTTTTTTGTATGTCTGTCTGTTTTTTAATATGTTCGCCAATCACGCAAAAACTTCTGAATCGGATTCGATGAAATTTGTTAATGACATATATTGGATCCAGGGCGAGAACACAATGTTCTGTCTTTTTTCTATCTTTGTCTGAATTCTAAGCGGACGAAGCCGCGGGTGGAGCTAGTATATTAATAATGTACATGGTTAATTCGCAAACTTACTACATCATAAAAATAATAACCCTTATTTGATTTTCCCCTTAATTTATCCATTTAGGTGTCGTTTTGTGCTACAGTTATTCACGAAAAAAGATGCCTACTAATCTTTACCCAATCCTAATTACGTAACTATTTTGTCTATTTTTGTAACATAGTGAAATTTTGCCTATATAAAATCGCGTCGTTGGGGGGATTTTCCGCTAGATGTGTTGCCAGAATAATAAAATTTCGGATGAAGAAAGTAGGTATCTAGATACTCCACGAGGAACGAACGAACGCGAGCTGGCGTTAAATTGATTTATTTTTATTTATATGTGTCTAATGTATTATGTTTCTTGTATACGGGGGTCGTTGTCTTCACGCGTTAACGCGTGGATAGTAAGAAATAATAGGGTCGGACGTGTGACGGAATGATTTTTACGGCAATAAAATGTGAGTACGATCGGAAATAATGCCCTTATAGGTTTCGTAGATTTGATTTGACAGTCATCTTAGAGCAGTCTTACTACAGAGTATAGGGGTCGAAGGTTCGACGTTTGTTTGCGTTGTCCGGAAGTTTGTGTTATGAGCATAAATTACAATGATGTGTAAAATCTGTAGATAGTATAAAACAAAGTCGATTAATTCGTCTCTCTGTCTGTTTATCCGCTAGTCCAACCTAAACCGTGTTATGGATTGTAAGGATTTTTTTCCTCCGTGCTTTGACTGGCCACAATCTCACCTGATGTTAAGGTAACGATGTAGTCCAGGATGGTAAACTAACTAAGCCTATGTTCTCAAGTGATGCTGCCAGTATTTGGCTACAGGTTTTCAAACTTGAGGATGGTAGCAACCCAGGAGGGCATTATTAGAAAATGCCTTACCACCATGCTGTGGTTTCTTTACGAAGTTTTCTTTCACCGAAAGCTCATGCTGATTTTAGAGTTGGGTAGATAGGTTTGAACCCGCATCTATGGACGCGAAATCCGACCGCACTACCAACTAATCCATCATCGCTTCAATTTTCACCTTCAATTAGTTGATGATAAATGATGTACCTACTGTAGAATTATGTTTTTTATTATGATTTTATAATAGAAAAAACATTGCGATTGCTTGTCTTTATTTCCGACAATTAATTCACAATACAACAATTTCTCTTGGGACCCGATTTTACAAAGTCAACGCGTACGGAGTCACGGCCAAAAGCTAGTATCTAAATGATATTTATATGACAGTAATATGTGTATTAATGTAAGATGAATATTCATTGTGAGAGATTATGGTCCGCGATGAGATTTATATCGAGTGCACTGTTTCGAAAACGTTATAATTTTTTTTATAATTTTTGTTTCTAGTGTGTGTTTATTTTCAATCTACAGTAATGTAATAATACGTTTTTCTTTTGAGTTTTGAATGTGAAATTATTCATAAAAACATAACGATAGGCCGCATAAATATATATTTTATTATCTATCTCTGAGCGCCAGCACTTAAACGCCATCTTGTATTTGACATACTGTAGCATGTTGACATGTTTTCCCTGTACCGAGAATCGCTAGACACTAAATAACGTTTTCACTTCAAAAATATAATTCTTAACCTGACTTCAGTCTAAAATAATGATTAAAAAATTATATTGTATTTGAGGTTACTGGATGAATATTAGTTAAAAGAAATAAGCAAAATAATAATTTCAGTATAAACATTTCTATATGTAACATAATGAAGTGAATATTTCAAAACGGAATGTGGCACAATAATAAAGTGCAAAACATTCGAAGGGTCAATATAATTAAATATGTGATCTTTGAGAGTCAACCAGACGGCAAGAGTCAATTGTGTTTAGTTTGCGAACCGCTCAATGTTCGCCAATCATTATTATAATAATACACACACACACACACACACAGACATATAATAATATTAATAATAATAAAAGTGTATTATTACGATATAAACGGGGATGAACGCTCCAGTGACTCAGAATGACAACTTTACAACGGATTTTTTTAAATAAATCTTTTTGACATTTCGTTTTGATACATATTTATGTTTTCTTTGATTCGTATTATTACTATTGTGTTAAGCGTGAAACGTTTAAGAAGTTGTTATAACGTTACTTTATAATTAACTCCTCCTTACTCCACACTACATAGGGTTGGCGCGGTAGGATTCCGGCATAACTTTGTTAACCGAAGACTTTGTTTTTAAAAAAATCTTTTGCCTAATTTAAATCTATATCTATTTCTCGACCAGAGAACCAGCATTACAGCTTACTGGGTACGGTTTCCTTGCGGAAACGATTTGGAGGGCTCCGGTTTTCTTTCGTATATACAATATATGTATACCCGTAAAAATGAGACAATAGGAACACAATGGAAAGCTGGCGTAAACGCCAGGTTGGTACTCAAGGGGTTAATATATGCAATCATTATTAATATAGTTTATAATAAATTTAATTCTATTTAGTTAAATCATTTTTTTCGTTTGTTATTTTTATAAGTCTTAAGTTATTAAGTTTAGGGTCTTAATGTTACATAGGAATTAATGTAACACTGTTCGAAAGATTACGTAAAGTTTTTGTTTATCGAAGTTGCACTTTTGCTAGCCAAGAGTTTTATTTGGTCTATACGGGAGGAGATATCTATACTAATAAATAAAATTGAAGTGTCTGTTTGTCATATTAAGATAACATTTTTTTTACTAAATGCATATGAATGTATATACGATACCTATACCAAAAATACAATGTTTCTAATTCTTGTCTGTTTGTTTGTTCCGGGTAATCTCCGGAAGAGCTGGACCGATTAGGACGAGACTTTTTTGTCAGATAACTGAAGTTATTCAGCGTAACTTAGGGTAACTTAATTTGTCATAATTAATTAGGGTTCCATGTAAAAAATATTAAAAATTATGTTACGCAGTAAAGAATGTATAAAACACGGGCGCATCCGCAGGCCTACAGCTCGTATTTAATAAGAATAACTCTTTTGCAAGATTACCTATGTCGCCAGCAGAAGCCTACTTCGTATCACTATACTCCGTCAGATAACGATATAAAGTTTAACTAGATAGGTTTTTAAAGTGACGATGTCTTCATTCAAGTTTTCTTTAATGTACTGAATAGATACATCGTTTTAACTACAATGTCAGATGATTTTAAGTGACGATGCGACCCAGGAAGGTAAACACAAAATATCTAAAGCTACTGGTTATCCAGTGATCCTACCGAAACACACCTATTAGTGTTTGGCGAAAGGTTTTCAAGCTTGAGAGGTAGCTGGGTTCAAACCTATGTACGTCCATCGATACGAAATATGACCACAAATCCAGACAATCATATATATAGATAGACAGATAAAAACATTATTGCATATAGAATTTGTACATAGGCGAGCTTAATTCCATTTGCCATTTTCTTCCAGCTAACCTGCGGCAGTGTTCTCGATACAAATAAGCGGGTTCAATCATCATCGTTTTGACTACATGTTTCATACATATAGAATTCCAAACATAAATAAATGTATAATAATTGTAAAACATTCTACGACTGTGAAAGTCATTAAAAAAATGTTTACTATTTTCTTTAGATGAAATCCTAATAACGTTTTATAATAAATTCTATTGTAAAACCGACACCACATTAATGACTATAATTACAAACATCTGACACTCGATAATCTATAGATTAAATCAACCATCTGATTCCACTGGAATACCTCATTTATATTCATCACATAGCCGGTAGTCACTTCTCCGTTGTTAGTGCGAACCCTCACAACTGTAAAAACTATACAACGGATTCGTTTAATAGACAAAAGCGACATAGGACCGGACGCCGCATAAAATTATAATAAATATCAATAGACAGAGACGGGCAGTGCGCGCGAGCAGGACAGATATAGCGGTCATCATCTGTATGCATCTTTATGCATAGGGCTGCCACCGGGATGTTCTCGCGTTTGTGTTTTATATTTCCCTCGTGCCTGTCAGTCATGTCTCGTTTATGCGGGGGGTGCGGTATATTAAGACTGAAGTTTTCGTATCGTAAATGTATATGTAATGTATTTATAGTAACGTTTTGTCTGTGGAATGTTAGGGGTATTAACGCAATATAGTACGTAGCTACTTCTATATAAAAGACGTTAGGTGTATGTTAGTATTTATTCCCTTATATGTATTAAATTTCCAATAGTTTTTGTAAAGGAGTTTTATAAATTATAAAGCCAAAACCCGTAATATTTGTTGACATAATTCACGATTATCCTTCACACTTTTCCATATATAACCTAATGTGTCTTCTCGAGTTATAAGCCATGTTTATAACCGACCCATACCATATAAGGGATGACAAAATAGAAGCTATGTCGTACAATGAATGTTGATAGCGAAAGGTGATAAATGCTGGAAATATCGTCATCATCATAAACTATATAGTCCAGCATATAGAGACGGAGTTGGCATATTAAGAAACTAAAATAGCAACATAAAGATGAACGCTCATGCCAAGGAATCATAAGATAATTTAATACGAAAGTCCGCAAAACTATCTTAAAATTAAAAATTAAAACATAATTATACCAAACATATCTCGGACTTAAGTTGGAAGTTAGAGGACAATGTAAATAAAATTCACATTGACATAAAAAAATAAGCACATACGTCGTCTTTGGCAGGACGTGAGGAAGCTTGGAAGATTGGAAATTTTGCCTGCGTAATACTTGAACACCCCCTAAGTATTAATACATTTAGGCAATGTACTACCTCGGAAGTCAACTAAAAAAAGACTTCAATAAATCAATATGGTAATCATGATCTCTCGGTAAAAAGGTTAGGTAAAATTTTATCATTTCTTTTAGGCAATTTAAATTATGGAAATATTTCGACAGCCCTACTATCGCTCGCTGTGTTACCACATTCGTAAATAGTGAAGGTGACAATGCACTGACACGTCATTTAGACGTCGAACAGGGGGCTATTAGATGTCGGCCGATGTACGCCGCGCCATGTAGTCCAGGGTACTTCACGCATCGCATTGTCCGTAATAAGTCATAACTCATGTTAACTATATGAGGGGTGGTAATAATGATTGTGATTTTTGATTTAGATCGAAAACTATTATTATCGGTCGGGTGACGATTTCGCGCTGTCGACGACTTTTTTTTTTTTGTTATCATCTGAACGGTACTAGATATAGTTGACTTAAATTTTATTTTATAAAATCAGTGCATTATTGAAGTTATACTTCTTTAGGCGCGTTATGAAAAAATGATGAGAGTGAAATTTTAAGATGCGCGCGCATCTGTGACATAAAATTAACAGTATGAAGTTGTCTGCTTAACCGCTCATTAAGTCTCGAAAAAAAAGCTACCAACAAAATAGAAATTGAACCTCGATATTAGTCACGCATGTTGGTACGCTCGTCACCTCTGATCACTGTTTTCATATTTATAATATTTATCAACATGTTTCTAGTTTCTACATTCACAACACGTGTATAAGTTTCATACAAGTGCGAATTATATATGTGCTAATAAATTATATTCAGTAGTGATTTAAATTGAATATTTTGATTGATATCACTTACTATTTGTGAATATTAGTGAAAAAAATTGTGCTTATATACTTTTTCAAGTGCTCCAATAAAATTGAGGTTAACTATCCGTATGTATTATTTATTGATATAAATTAAAATACTTTTATTTAATATAATTAACACTAAATATTATTAAATTATTGATGTTAAATACTTATTATTGGTTATTTAATATTTACAAAATAAAGAAATAAATTTAATAAAAAGTTTGTGATAAAAATTAAAATTGAACATCAAATTATAATATTAATTTTTAATATTTGCTATTAAATTGAATAAATAATAAATATTTATAAAAATAACTAAATAAATTTAATGAAAATTTTTTCATAAACATGAAAAGTGAATATTAAATTAAGAAAACAATAAAAATATTTAAAAAATGACCAACCTTAAATTCAATTTTTTTTCTATTATTACGTCAAATAAATATAACTTCTTACGTGCGTACATAAGTACACACACACTTTCTTATTTTTTATATAGGTTTCTTGGATAAATACAAGCAACCGAATAACAAATTTAAAGATTACAATATGTTGGTAATATATTGCTTACGAAGTGATTTAAAATTATTTGAGATTAGCTGTGCCCGCGGCTGCGCTCACATGGATTTTAGATATTTTAAACATCGTTTGTTATTAGAATAAATTTTGATTACATAAAATTATTGTAACATCCTTTATATTATAAAAGATTATTGTTCAGTAAAAATTACAAAACTTTTTGTAGAAGTAATATGACTTCTCTATATTGGTCTATCTCCTGCCACTCCACAGCGTTCTCTCATCATTCTATTCCTGACTTTGATATTTTCACTCCAGCTATACTTCTCAGAATTTTCATCTCCACAGCGTTTATCTTACTCTCATGCTTCTTCTGTCAAAGTCACCTTTTTCAAGGTTAGGGTAATGTAAATGGACTTCCACTGCCTCATTAGTTCAAATCAGCGTCCTCCACCAGGGTTCGATTTTGGGACCGTTTTTATTCCTCGTGTATATAAACGATTTACAGCTAATGGTTGATAACCCTGCTGACATGGTGCTTTTTGCAGAAGACACTTCCCTTATTTTCAAAGTGAAGAGAAGAGTATCAAAGATTAGTCAAGTAAACAGTACCTTAGCTAATTACTCTAAATGGCTTACTCTCAATGTGTCAACAAAATGTGTCAAATTTGCCTTGCCCAACGTCCAACATGTTGATTGTAATATCAAGATAGATGGGAACTTAGTAGTATTAGTTAATAGTACTATGTTCTTGAGTGTTACAGTTGATGATAAATTACAGTGGGGTCGACAAATAAAAACTTTAGCAGGAAGGTTAAGTTCCGTTATATTTGCAGTGCGTAAGATTCGTCAGTTAACGGATATTGCTACTGCTAGATTGGTCTACTTTGGTTACTTTCATAGCTTGATGTCTTATGGCAATTTGCTGCGGGGAACAGCAGCTGAAGTATATAGTTTATTTATTTTACAAAAAGAGCTGTTCGAGCAATTTATAATATGGGACAACGCGAATCACTTAAAACAAAGTTTCCGGAATGTAGTATCTTATCCTTACCCTCCCAATATATTCTTGATAACTTACTGTATGCCCATAAACATTTAGATAAACATGAACTTATAAACGATCAGCATAATTTTAATACAAGGAATAAACATAAATTAACATTTCCATGTTCCAGGCTTAGCAAAACTAATAAGAGTTTTCTAGGTAATTGTGTTAGGTTTTACAATAAAATCCCAAAGAGCATTACCGATTTACCGGACAACAAGTTCAAGTACCATGTCAAGCAGGTTTTGATTTGTTAGAGTTATTATAGGGTGGATCATTATGTGAACGATCGTGATGTCTGGAAGTGACAGCTTTCTCTGTGTGTCTACTAATAAACTTTGTAACTGTTAGTTATAAAGTTGCAAAAAAATATGCAGAAAAAAAACCAGATCGAGTTTCTTGCCGGTTCTTCTCGATGACTGGATTGTTTTTCGAATCGGTGGTAGTATTTTGACTTTCATAAGCGCCTTATCAGGGCCTAAATTAAATAAAGTATTTTTGAATTTGAAGTTATGCCGATGCTTACGTAAACATTACTGGAAGAGCTTTGCGTATTATTGCTGAAAATAGGTAAATAAGTCCTAAAGTTTGCTTGCGTAATACTTGACATTAACAATAGTATGGCGTACATTGATCATTAATCCAGATTGCCTAATGAATGGTTCACTGTTGGCTGGGCTCGAGCGAACGCGGAACGCCGCGAATTACCCCGTATAGTTGCGAATGCGAATTATTCGCAAACAATCGACAACAACCAATATCGCTCTGCTTTGTGGTTATAGCGTTTGGCGGTTTCGATCATTCGATGCTCGTTAAATCGTCATGTAAGATGATACACGTAAATTATTTAGTTTTGTGATTGTGGCCGCAATCGTGGTCACTTATTTGGAAGGGATTTAATGTAATCCAAATTATATATGAATGCAGCAATACAGTGATAACCTACGCGAGTACCATTGAAGAACCACCAGAGAAAATGGTAGTGTTAAAAATTTAGAGCACATTTAACTAATATTTATTATTTTTATAATAGTAATTGACGTATCATTTAATTTAAAAACATCGATAGATACTGCCGCGAGGACAATTGATTAAAATTTAGATTAAGGAATAGATTAAAAACGGAATGGAAATATGAACATAATATAATATATATAAACTGAATGTTGTTTTTTTATTACATAACATTAATGCAAAAAAATTCAAAAGAATAATAAACCTGGGGAGCAAACAAACTCGTTCCACTGCACTTCTTTTTATCAGAATTTTTGTGTCAGAACATTACGCCTGTATCGGTCATAGAAATAATCCGATCGTCTAAGACCTTCGCTTGCCTCATCCAAATATCTGCACGGTTAATGTATAGGGTTGCCGGGTCTTGTATTGTCCATCAATTTACTATATTTAATAAATTGCACGTCGAGTACCGCTTATCCTTCATCACCCACATACTGTCTGATCACATTACTTAAAATAGTAATATAAAAAATATGGTAGAGAGACCGATTTAATCTTTCTTTACGTCCTCTCACATTCGATACCGTTTTCTTAATCTGTTTTATTATATTTTATATTATTTTTACTTCAAATTTTGATGATGACACCATCTTTTTTTTCTTAATCCATTAAAATTTTATTGTTTAACGCGACGTTCCAAATATTCAAATTTTAAACGTTCTTTCTTGGACGGCGTCCTCAATAAATCAATTAAAAACTCATGTTTCATTAGCAGAGCGCACGCGTAAGATATACTGACAGTTGACATGAATAAACCAATAGAAAACGTTTGGGTTTTCTTCATGAATTTAATAAATAAATACTATGATGATATATAAATAATAATAAATAATACAAAAATAAATTACTTACAAAACCAATCATTACAATATAATAAAATAAAAATTTTAAGCTCTTTAATATGATATTCTAAAATGTCTTTGTTAGGATACTGGTTTGGTTTAAAACTTTTTGGCGTTTTTTTTACAATAGTGTGTTACGCTAAGTTATATAAATAGTATTTTGTAAAATGTATGTTATTATGTGATCTTGCATTTTACACCACAGTCACATTCTTACTGTTTTTGAGGCTATTATTAGAGTTTACGTATAGTTAGATGAAATAGATTTATTTCCCAAAATGAAATCAATCATTACACTGAATGTTGGATGATACCTTTTTAGTTGACAGTCTCTCACCTTGCACATTTACCATAGTATATATTTGAGAGCCTATCTTATTTGTAGATTTATTAAATTATCCACTAGCTTTTGCCCACGGCTTACCTTGCTTTTATGTCAATAAATTCAAGTTGTGGGTCGACGCAGATAGAATTAACATAAAAATATTAATTCATATCCTTTTCTATATCCAAGATAAAGTGTATGCAAAAGATAATGACAACCGCTAGAGTAATTAAGGCGTGAAAGCGTTATAAATAAACAAACCTATGCGACTCTATAGTAAGCCTGAGCTTCCAGTGAAGGAAAATGTCATAAGGAAACCATAGCATGGTGGTAGGCCATGTTCTAATGATGCTCGCTTGAGTAGCTACCACCCTCAAGTTTGGAAACCTGTCGCTAAATACCAATAGGTGTGTTCCGGCAGCATCACTTGAGAACCAGTACCTCAAGGCTTAGTGTGTTTACCATCCTAAGGTGAGATTGGGGTCAAAGCGCAGAGCCTTTCTTTAAATTTATATTAAAGGTAACATCTATCTGCCTGTATGTCCGTTAGTAACTCACATTTACATTATCAATATAATACTTATAACATTACAAGGATAGAATTGGAAAAATGGACCTGTATTAAAGTTTTTCCTAGAATAATTATTTGCTTTTTTTTTTAATATGTATAATAATATAGAGATTTGGGGGTTTTTTTTTTTTTTTATTTACATTTACGGAACAAGTGTAGTCGTATGGTTAAAATCTTGTTTAGCGACGCTGGGGTGCGCAATAGATCGGGGCTCCCCCGGTCTAACATTCAAATATACGCGCATATGTTGTAAGTTTTACGCACTTTTAATTTTAATCCACACCCCGCTGTTAACGCCATGGTGATGTGAGAGAGAAAAGCTTGTTTAGATTTAGGATATTTTTTTATTTCTATTTCTTTGCTTTTTTTTTTCTTCATTCGTATCTCCAACTGAGTTTTTATTTTATTTTTGTATTCCCGATTTTCTTTTTGTCTTGACTGTCAGTTATTCTAGTATTTGAATATTTATCTAATTTTATTATAATAATTATTAATTTATCAATATTTATTTAATGTTACCTGTCTGTTACAATTATGTATTAATTTTTATATATTTGTATCTATCAATATATCTATTTATTTATTATCTATATTTATTGAATCACATTAGAATTAACAAATTAGGTTACAGAAGCAACAGCTGAAATTAATTTGAAGTGGATTTAGCAAACTAACATCATCCATATTATTTATAATGGCTTATTCCAAAGTATCGCTTTCATCAATCGAATATTTATGTGATTATAAATATACATACATACGTAAGCTCACGCCTGTTATATCCGCAGGGTTAGGCAGAGGTGAAATAGCAAACTACACTACCTACGTTTAGCCGAGCTTAGTTCCGTCCCAGATGTGACAGGGGGCAAGCCTGCCACCTTATCGGGCACAAATTCCAGACTCCGAGATGATACTGTGTAGAAATAGTCGATATCACTTGACCTGACCCAGGGATCGAACCCGAGACCTCAGAACGACAGTCGTACCGTGATACAAATGCGCCACCGAGGCAGTCAGTTATAAAGATCTCGATATATTTGGTTTAGAAAGAAGATTAACTTCAGAATGCAAGTGTAGCACTTACCTACCACATGTTATTGGAAATCGCATTCCAAGTTGTATACGGAAAATGACTCAGCGTATGCTAAAAAGTCACCTACTTGTAATAAATCAATGATTATTTATAGGAAATTTAGAATCACCATTTATTTAAATTTAAATACCTGTTTAAACTACGCAAAATCTTCTCGAGCGAAATACCGCAGTGTCTCAAGACGAAAGTCTTCGACCAGTGTGTGTTGCCAATGATGACATACGGCACTGAGACGTGGTCGCTTACAATGGGCCTAATAAAATAGCTCGAAGTTTCTCAAAGGGGAATAGAGAGGGCTATGCTTAGAGTTTCACTGCGTGATCGAAACAAGAATGAAGAGATCCGCAGAAGAACCAAAGTAACCGATATTGCCCGAAGAATTGCTAAACTTAAGTGGCAGTGGACGGTCACATTGCTCGCAGAACCGATGACTTATGGGGCCAAGGGCTTCTCGAATGACTTTCACGCACCGGAAGACGCAGCGTGGGTAGGTGGACCGACACCTACGTGGACCTGGCGTAGGTTGCGGGAGTCCGCTGGATGCGGGTGACGCAAGACCGGTCGTCGTGGAGATCTTTGGGGGAGACCTATGATCAGCAGTAGATGTCTTTCGGTTGAATGTATGGATGGATGTAAGCTTAAATATAAAAACCGAAGGCTGAATGTTAGAAAAAATGTGTATGACATAAATTATACCCATAATATCGCATATAGGTTTAAATTACATTACACTTCCTGTCAGTTTCTATAAGATTAAGGATTTTCGGCGGCACCTCAGTCAGCCATGAAAGTCAATAACTCGTGGCATTTTATGTAATATTGTTTGGTTATTGTGTACTAGTGACGTGGATTTGAAGTGATGATGGCGAAGCGTGTAGTGCGGCCGGATTCCGCGTCAAACGACACGGGTTCGATCCCCACCTATCCGACTCTAAAAATCGGCCTGAGCTTTCGGTGAAGGAAAACATCGTGAGGAAACGATAGCATGGTGGTAGGGCATTTTGTAATGATGCCCGCCTGGGTATCTACCATACTCAAGTTTGAAAATCCAAATACCTTATAAAATTATAAATATATAATTTTTTTTACACAGAATATACTCAGTGCTTTGACCACAATCTCACCTGATATTAAAGTGAGGATATGGCCCAGGATGATAAGTACACTAAGCCTAGATGTACTGGTTCTAATATAATCTAATAAGCAGTGCGTCTCACGCGTTATAACTTTTTTTTTCATAAGTAAAGCATCAAAATTATATACGCAAGTTTATATTACTAAGTTAGTTCCTAGTTACAACATAATTATCTATTTTTTAATATACTTTTTTACAAATCTTAATAATCATAAAAAAAATAATAAACCTTATAAATAATTACAAAGTTCTATTTGTAACATTCGATGCCAACGACCACACACTTTTTGCAATCAAATTCAATTGGTACTTTCCAAGAATATAATAAACTTCCGTGTTTAACCCCTTGATCACTAAGCTGGCGTTTACGCCAGCTTTCCATTTTTTCCTGTTGTCTCATTTTTATGGCTAATCGACAAATAAAAAATATTATCTGATTTTTTAGTTCGGCAAGCGTGTTTTTTTTAATGTGTCGAGTACCCATAAAAATAAAACAATAGAAAGACAAAAGGAAAACAATGGAAAGCTGGCGTAAACGCCAGGTAAGTGCTCAAGGGGTTAATTATAATTTATTTAACATCAAAAGAAACCAATATTCAATTATCAACTTAATGCAAAAAATATATAAATCTTGAGATTTGTGCGTAATTTAAACTCAAGTAAAACGTATGTAGTAAATGTTAATATTTGTGCGTAATTCAAAACACAACTTGATCTGTCTGTATGGAGTGCCGGAGGAGGTTCAAGGCATTCTTAGTGCGTTTACAGATGAGCGCACATCAAACGGGCGAACTCTCGCTGCCGCGGTAGTCATCGTCAGATCTTTGGGCTTTCTTTGATAACCGACATTAGCGTCTTTGGGTGAAATTTAATTTGTTTTCACTTGTAACATCGTTTACAAAGGGTACGTATCGTTATTAAGGAATTAAGGAAAGTGGATAAGTGAAATCCGACAAACGGATTTGACTGATTTAAATAACAATTGTTATTATTAAAATAAACTTACATTAATATAGTGACGTAACTATACCAACTGAGGACCGTGGTAAATTAATTGCCCCAGTAAAAATCGTCACGTTTAATAAATCACTAAAGTATTTAAATATTTAGTCGTGTCTAATTGTACTTCTATTTTTACTGAATTTTGTTAAAAATGTTAGGATCCTTCTGAGCTCCCGGTTTCGCGGGCTGGGGCCCGTGGCATATGTCAGCTATGCCATTCTATAGTAACGCCACAGACTCGGAAAACGGTTAAAAACAACACATTCGAAACAAGAAAATAATATAAAGTTAATATAAAAGTTGTTATTACAAGGAGATATTTATTTAAACATCACTTACTGTAGGGAAATGTAATATATTATAAATATGATATTCGGATTCTTGTGAATGAAATAAGTTTCCATCCATTGGGATGATTGTTTGTTATTTATACTAACAGTGAATTAAGTTATCAAAAAAAAAAAAATCTAAGAGTAGTTAATTAAAACTGGAAATATTAATATATCTGTTTGTTCAGGGCCATACTTTATGGTCCAAGTATTATTAAGATGATCCACAGAAAATATTAAGATATTTCGTTGTTTTTGCTCGTCAAAATTTATTTGTCATTTATAATTATTAAGTTTTGTTTTATTTGTACAGTATCTATGATTTTGTAAATGTATTTTTTGTTTTTTTATGTACAGACTTACAGAGCACCCTAAAAAGCTAGACTAGCTAGCTAATTAGAAGTTAGCTAGACATATCTAGAACATTATTTTTAAAAAGTACTTTACCTAAGTCAATTTCTATAAGAGATAATATTAAGTGAATAACTACGGAGAATTGAGGGCAAATCCGCAGCGCACAAGTAGTGCCTAATACAATAAAATTCAAAAGCGACGCCCCATCCGTTTAATTTAACAAACACCCCAATATGTTGCGTACGACTTGTTTGTAACGTTATCTTATCTAATATCTACAATGTTATCCCTATTTAATATTGCTCCGAAATCAAGTGAGTCTAGCGGATACGGTCAGCATAAAAGACTGTGTACGTTTGTGGTTTTGTTTGATTTTTTGACGGATCCTCGTTTTTATTTTCTTTAATTCTTTGTATTACGTTATTTAACTCGGTTTAATTTACATTTGGGGATATTTTACGTGTTATAGTTTTCGCTACTTGGACAAGTGTATTGGAAATAATATCAAGAGACGTAAATTTTAGAACGTTGTAGCAAGTATTTCTTGTTTTCCTATTTCCTTGTAAATAATATCCTATCCGCATGACTCAAAATTCTGTATCTTTGTAAGACATTTTTTTTCTTGATTAATTATTTATGGTTATTAATAAGTTTTGTCATTTTTCTGTAGCGTATATTCGACAAACAAGTACCTATTATAGAATTCTGAAAACTGCACTGCATGGACTCTTTTTAAGATTCCTATCTTAAATCACCTCTGTGATTAAATTTCAATGGAGGCATTACTGTAAATTTTACTATTAAAAAGTTATTTGGATTGTGATATTAAATTTTGTCCTCAATCATATTTGGCATAGACGAATCGCTCGCAGGACCATTAACTAAATGAAAATACTCTTAAAAGTGAAGTTAATTTGCCAAGCTATATTAAAAATAATTTATCAGCAAAATGAGATTTTTATATGGTCATAATTTCCTTAAACAAATTTATTGTAAAAATCACGACCTTCAAAGTTATGACTGAACGGATTACTATTGAGCCTAATAATAAAAATTATTATTTAAAAAAAAAACACGTGTATACGAATTTTCGATTGTTATAATATTAGAACTCGTAAATATTTATGTATTTATTAAGTGAATTGTGTGTGACGGTCAGTACTAAGGAAAGATAGAGAAGTCGATCGCCATCTTTGTGATCGCAACACCGCGCGCGTTTGGATTTAGTTCTAATGTACGTAATTTGCTTCGTCGGTAATCCACACACCGTGGTGTCTGGTTTGTACTGTCGGTTTGTACAATTGTAGAATAAAATAAAATTATAGATTATACAGTATTTTTTTTCTTCTCAATGAAACAAACCATCAACAAACATGTACATAAGTATTATTTATTTTTATGTCATTATATAAATTGCATATAAAAATTTGTATCGACTTCAGATTCGTATTTTAGAGCCAATATCATAGTATGTTTATGACGCATGTACATTTTATAATATTATGTCTTTATGAATAATAATAATTTATTGACAGTGAACGTCATTATATTTCTAAATAAGAATTGCCAAACTGAAGTGACAATGGGCTGGCCACATTGATCGTAGAACCGATGCTCGGTGGAGCCAACGGGTTCTCGAATGGCTGCCGCGTACTAGAAGGCGCAGCGTAGGTAGGCCCCCAACAAGGTGAACCGACGATCTAGTGAAGGTCGCGGGGAGTCAGCTGGATGCGGATGGCACAAGACCGGTCGTCATGGAGATCTTTTTGTGATCGCCTAGTGGTTAAAATTTGACTCGGAATTATTATTAAAAATGTAAGGGAGATGAACCGTTGTTGTATTTTTATTTCATAACACTAAAGCTCGCCGATAGCTACTAAATAAAAAGAAAATCGGCTGACAAACGGAGAAAAAGGCACTTAACTATTTTCTCTCTCTCTCAATTTAATTATCATATATATTTTAAGAATTTTAAATATTTTAATAACACGTCATCGATAATAATAATAACAGGAGGATAATATAAAAATTGCATAGACCGGCTTAGCGTGCACGTGGCGATCGAGCGATGCTTATCTCGCTTCGTTTGTCACCCTAGCGCAGCGTAGCGCGGCCCGGAGTAGAGTTGCCGCGCTTCAATGGGCCTCCTTAATACTATGTTACAACAATATTTCTATCTTATTATGTGAATCCTCAATTAAGGATTTTTATGAATCTAAAATCGATTGAATCAGGTATGAGAAGATTCGCAAGAGAACCAAAAAAAAAACGAATATTGTCCGAAGAATTGTCAAACTAAAGTGTAGAATCGATGCTCGATGCGGCCAACGAGTTCGAAACGCGCAGCGTGGTTATGCTTTAAATAAGGTAGACCGATGACTTCGTGAAGGTCACTGGAATGGGATGCGGATGGCTCAAACCTGTCGTTGTAGAGACCTATGTCCAGCAGTGGACATCTTTTGGTTAGGTGACATGATTTAAAAGGACCTGAATAAAATACCGCAGTATAAAATATAGCAGTGAACATCAATATACCTACCTAATATCGATTTAATATATCCCTATTTACTTGTAGACTGCGTACCGTTTTCTTGTAAATTAATTGATTATAATTTTTTATTTACATTCAAAATTCACAGCTCGTATAAAATAGACATATAAACTAAATCGATACATAAAATAAAGAGCCAAAAATGAATTTATCACTTTTTTAAAATTAATTATAGGACTATGTTTACATGTAATTTTTTTTTTTGCCAAATGCACCAAATGCAATTATTTAATTAAGTAGGCAAGGAGATTTGTATCTCCTTACCTACTTAGTACCGATGTATCTTGACTTGAAATCGGTGGTTTAGTGGAAAACTAATTTAACGATAATAATCTTCCTTTACTTGTAGAAGACGCTTTTACCTTGGTAAACGTCAGTTGTTTTAAAAAGATGTCAATAACGCATAGTTTATTGTACAGGATTATCATCATCGTCCCGCTTCCAATTTGTTATTTGGGGTCGGCGCAGTATTTCTTCTTCTTGCGCACATCTCTATCAGCCACCATATCCTCATTCACACCTTTTGCCTTCATATCTTCTCTCACACAGTCCATCCATCTTTCCAACTTTCATAGTCATCACTTTCTCCGTCACATGCGTTTTGTCTCGTCTCAAAACATGTACATACCAAGACAAAACGATTCCCTTTCATATTGTCGTTTCAGTTTATTGTACCGGATATATAAATTAATTATAAAACCAGGTCATATTACATGGATCAGAATGCCGAAATAGTAAACAGCTGAAACGATTGAACGATCTAAGAATGGATAATGTCTCCAATTAATTTATTAGAGAGAGTTTAAAAATAGCACCGATGGTAGAAAAGTTAAAAGGTAAACGTTTGTCGTTGTATGGACATGTTATGAAAAGAGAGGAAGCTCTTGATTAATAGTTGAATAGTAGAGGAAGTCCAAAAAATGTATAGAAGGAGCGCGTAAAGTACAATATATAAGGCAAAGGGAGTAAACGAAGAGACGACGGCTGATAAAAGAAGAAAAAATACTGAACTGACAATAAATTAACTGGCAACATTTACGTGATCATAATGACAGTATTCAAAAATTATTCTTACCATGAAACATTACATATTAATATTTATTAAAATGCTTTCGATGGTCTACATCAGTGATTCTCAACCTTTTTTTTGTTGCGGAACATATTTAACGATTTCAAAATTTGGTGGCACACAAAGAAAAAGATAAAAATTATTTACTTACTACAGCACACTGCATAAATATTTTTCTTTTTAAATGCTATAATTTATTAATATTAAGATTATTATATATTTGCATAATTTGGGCGGCACACTTTTGAAATTTGGCGGCACACAAAAGTGCCGCGGCACAGTGGTTGAGAATCACTGGTCTACATGATGATTTTATAATTCGATAAAGAAACGAAAATCGTTTTTAATTGATACTTAATTTGTTATATTATAGTTGAAAATCAATAGATACGATTACGGTGTATTTTATTTAATTGATCTACGATAGTAATCATCAATGTTCAGGTACATATTTACACTGGGGGTAGTTAGTAATCAATGTGAGAAGTATTTATCAGTCCACCTGTGCCGCGCTGTTGGCAATGGGGAGGCAGGAGGCTCGGCTTAACTTTCCACATAGGACATAAACCTCATAATTAACTCGTTGAGAGCTTATACGTTTAAGTGGAATAAAGGGTACTTATTCTATTAGGGAAAATCGGTATTGATTTTTTCAAAATTATAAAGTATTATTTGGATTTCTTACAACATAGATAAATAAGTTTATACAAATTATTTTACATTTGACATTCTGGATTTGCAAGAGGAATCTAGAAATTTACTCACTTATAATGTAGCTACGAAAATGTGAAAGAATTTTAAAAATCAGTTAAGTAATTTCTTAGTTTATCCGTAATAAACGAAAAAAAATCGAGTTGGATTTAATAATTTGTATGTATTGAAATATTTATGTTTTTTTTGAGTAGTTACTAATATTAAGTTCTTATGAAGATATATTAAAATATATGAATGATTGTGTACACTTTTTACATATGCAATAGATTTATAATTTAGAGTTTATTCACTCTACATTAAACATTTATTAAGTTTCGTCAATGTCTAGAAAATAGTAGTCTAATTGTATCCGTTTAATAATCGAATACTATTTTATGATAGAATCAACCCAGTTTATTAAAACTTACAGATTCGCGTCGCCTATGACGTCATCATTCAGTGACATGCTACAGTCTGTCAAATATAAGATGGCGTTTAAGTGGACGCTTTTGTGTTGCCACGTCTAACATATTCTCCCATAAATGCCCGAATAAAAACGATTACAATTATAAATTATTCCGTTGGTTACTGGATATAGCCTTCTTAAACTCCACGATTCTCGCAACCTTCACCAAGTCGTTTTTCTTATAACAGCTGTGACAGCAGTACTTCATATGAGGCCGCACTTGTACAGCTGAATCTTTACTCCGATGCAAAGTATCGCTTCGCTCTGTTCAGCACAACTAGCTTTTTGGATGCCTAACTTGGTAAAGACCTGTCCAAACAACATATGTTATATGCTGTATACAACATGAAATAGACTCTAAAATAAGCCTTTAAACAAAATGACATCGTTGATAAAATATTAGTACAAAAAAAAATCACCCGAAGGTATATTTGCAAGTGACACCGGTATTAAGAAAACACACGTCACGACGGACGAGACAATCGTCGGTTCACTATATTTACTGTTCCGATTACACACTCAACATCAATATAAGCCTTAAATCCTTCAAATTGTGGTATTCATTTCCCTCCGACACTTCTTACTTTTAAATAACTTTTACTATTAATCGAACAACAGGAAAATCTAACCAAAACATATTAGAGTAGAATCTGTTTTTGTTTTAACCGTTATCGTGACTTATATAGCGTGATATTGACAATCTTATACAAGCCTTCGTCCTCGGGAATAAAGGTGTTTTTTTAAATGCACTTAGTTTTATAGGGTGGATTGTACTATCATCGACCACATGCATGTCACGTGCATGCCACGCGTCATCTACGATAATCTTCTTTGCCGGACTTCTTTGTTACAATTTGTTGCTGGGCTGATGATACACCCCCTGGCTTTCCCTCGCGAGATTTAAACTTTAGATACGATCAGTAATGATATTTTAAATCAGTGTATTTTCTATAGCAAAGTGATTTATTACAAAAATAAAATGTTTTACAGGAAGACAAATTAACTTTTAAATACTGGTATTTAAGCATGTTTTATTGCGTTAATAAACAGTTAATGGTTGATCACTACTAAAATCACTCCAAATCAAATATGTACATCAAAAATAAGGACTTCTACAGAATTTAATTTTTTTATAATACAACCAAGATACGACAAAAACAAAGACAGCGCTCCATTTGCTTACAATAGGTTATATAGGTTTTGAGCGATGATGGCGCAGCGGGTAATGAGACCGGATTCCGACGAGGGTTCGTTCCACATCTATCCGACTCTAAAATCGGCCTGAGCTTTCAGTGCAGGAAAACATCGTGATGAAACCATAGCATGGTGGTAGGCCATTTTCTAATGATGCCCGCCACGAAAACTACATGTTTTAGTAAAATGAGCCGCCCTTATGGCTGGAGCTTAGAAACGTCAATATATGGTTGAAAACATAACTTGTCACATGACGCGATGATGGCTTAGTTGGTGGTGCGGTCGGATTTCGCGACAATGGACGCGAGTTCAAACCCATCCAACCATCTGACCCTTCCAACTCTAAAATCAGCCTAGCTTTCAGTGAAGGAAAACATTATGAGAAAACCATAGCTTGATGGTAGGGAATTTTAAATAATGCCCGCCTGGGTAGCTACCACCCTCAAGTTTGAAAACCTGTCGCCAAATACCAATAGCTGTGTTCCGGGAGCATCACTTGAGAAGCAGTACCTCTAGGCTTAGTCTGTTTACCATTCTGGATCACATCGTCACTTAACATCAGGTGAGATTGTGGTCAAAAAGCACTGAGCTTATTCAGTGTAAAAAAATATTCTTAATAATCATACATTGCATTATATATTTACAAGAATCAATAGTTTTGTTGAAGTCTGGCAATAACGCGATGGTCATATTTTTCGTGTTGATTATTTATCGTATTTTTTTAAAGTTTAAAGTAATAACCATGTAAATCAGTTTAGTAGTTCTCGAGTTATATGTAAGCTTGTTACCGAGTTGAAAAATAGAAAGAGACTGCCTTTTATAATTTGAATGTTCCCTGAACTAAGGAAGGGAATCACTCATCTAATATGTTAGTTAAATTTTATGGTATCTTGCACCATTATGGATTTTTTATCATGTATGGAAATACTGAATATTATCGAACAAAATATGTAAAATATATCAACAACAGTATTAGTAGCGAATAAAAAAAAATTACACAGTTAAAATCAATCTCGAAAAAAAAAATCCCCATAAAGAGTGATGATAATATCGTTAAAGTGACAAGAAAATATCGCACGACACACACAATGAAATAAAGTTGTCATCCCCAGTTAAAGGGCCCGGGGAGCGTGCTAAATGCATTAATTTGGCCTGGATTTAGTGGCCCGGAAGTGATTTGCTACGGGAGCGCATGTTACAGTGCGATATGACCCTGTACTTACAATTGACCCTCTCACCGCACTAGTTAACATACATATAATATAAACTTTAGTGACTTAATTATAAGTTTTAAATTTGCACGACAGATGTTTGAAGTGGAATGAATAGTTAAATAGGGATTTGAAACTTTTTGTTGGATGTATTAACGAGTAGGACCCTAACAACGATAGTTATGCCGGGTTTGTTAGTACAGTGATAATTTTTACTGTTTTGTACTAATTGTACAGGATTTTTACGGTGGGTTTCGATATCGAATCTTCGAATTTAAGATTAGGATCGGTTTTTTTTTTTTTTTACTGATGAAATTTCTGTAAAAATCAAATTGAGAACACATAATGAAACAGAGTTCTCTATTCAAGTATCATATGTGGACAGATACTGCAATGAATCTGTTGCTAAACGGAGTTGTATAAAGGGATGAAAAAATAAATGATTTAGTTAAATTGAGAGTTTAAGGAATAAAGTCACATAGCTTCAATTGATGTAATATTTTTCTTGCTTAAACACGTTTAAATCTTGTCTGGTGACAGAGGCTTCAAAGTCAACCATAAACGTTTCAAATTAAAGATGGCCGCGGGTATGCTTATAAGACATATATTAAATATGGATATACGTTATGTCTGAGGGAAATAGGGATTAAAAATATATGCATCATGTAATACTTATGTTACACTAGTTGTGTCGTGTGGTGCCGGCCATAATAGTGTCATCCCATATCTTCCCGCTTGTATCGTAAAAAGCGACTAAGGAAATAAACCAGAGGATGGGCAGCAGCATCCTCTGAGTACCACAAACACCTAATGCGATCGCCAACCCGCCTGCCAAGCGTGGCGATTATGGCCTTATTGGGAGAGACCTATGTCCAATAGTGGGTGCCTTATGGTTGAATGGATGGATGGGCACTAGCTGTGTGCCCGCGGCTGCGCCCATGTTTTATTTATTCTTCTCTGCGTTTTAATTTTTTTTATACAGAACCCTAATTATTTTCCTAAATGTTAGTACTCAGATAGAGTAAAAATATTTTTCTTAAATTATAGTACTTGCCCGTAAAACTGTGCTTTGTATCGGATTTTATTCAAATTTAAATGACTTTTTTTTTTTTACGCGGAACCCTAATTATTTACGAAAACTAACATTTACCCGGAGTAATTTCAGCTATCTGCCAAAAAGAGTGTTGTCAAAATCGATTCGTCGTTCCGGAGATTACCCGATAAAAACACATAGACAACATTTAAAAGAAAAATCGTAAAGATATATGTTTTTACTAAAAATTGATATTTTGATAATACAAACAGACACTTCAATTTTATTTATTAGCATAGATAAATTTGTGGGAAATTAAAATTTATTATAAAACGAATAAATGTTAAAATAGCTTTTATAATGTATTTTGTAAGGTGTTGAGTTTTTTTTATAAAGAAGAAATATTTTCTTTCTGTTTTTTTTTTTCTATTTATAATTGTATTATGCCTGTCCCATTAAATCGTAACCAAACACAAAAAATGTAAATTGAGTAACATGACAATATCGATCCTTATAACACAATAATCTTCGCGATCCTTATGACACAATAATCACAATGTTTCGCAGCGTATTATTCATAAAGAAACTCAGTCCTGCTAATAAGTTTAATCATATGTATATGTCAACTTTAGATGCCTATGATTGGGAAAAATAATCACAAATTTAAAATTATTTAATATTATTTATCCGCGTGCTTAAAAAAATATCATAGAACAAAGGAATAGAACGTCAATATATATTCAATCTTTTAAAGGCACCCAAATAAACTCGAATTTCGATAAATACTAAAACAAAACACTCATATATATACTTATTATATAAATAAGTATCTATTCACCTATATATATTGCGTTATAACCACCACCCTTAACGCTACCCTAACTGATAACTTAAAGACTTCATCCCCAGTGTAGGAATTTTTACGGCAACAAAAGCCTTCATATTTTCTTTATTCATGTCGTGTCAAAATCGCCCGGTTTCCCCTTTTTTAGAAGGTGAAAATAGAGATGTCGTTCCAACTCTTTCCCTCTCATTAAAAACTCATAACTCCGTCTCGTTCGACACTCCCTCTGTTTCGGTTTTTATGTTTTTCTCGATATCACCGAGAGTACTTAAGGCATTCATTTTTTTTTGTCTTGAAACGAAAAAAAAATCGTCAAACGACAGGCTGATTGTGCAAAATTCTTAATTAATTTATGTTAAGTATTTTTTGCATGGAGACATTTGCAGTAGTAAAAAGGGTGCTTCGCGTCGTAAAAATTCGCAGTTATTTATGTATATTCATATTGTTACGGTATCTTTTACGCTACGTTTATTTTAACAGCTTTTTTATTCAGTCGAGAATGCTAAAGAGTTGAATGTGTATGTCCTTGTTTTTTAAATATAATGTTCTATTTATTTGTTAATAAAACAACTAAATTTTAAATATTTTAAGTGATTTCTATGTAGAAATATGTACAGTTTTACCTACATAAATGTAATTTATAATTAATTAAAAACTAAATCACTTTTGCTAGTGTTTTGTGTTTGGACATTGTGTGCCTGTATAATTTAGTAAAATTATCTCCTAAGAAACTTTGCTGTGTAATTTTAACGCGTTTGTATGTTTGTCTGTGTTTTTATAAATATATATTTATCAAAGAAATCAATATTTAGACGAGTTTAGGTACTAATCTTATATAAAGAATAAAGTCCGATTACTTACATCAATTATAACTCAGGCTTGGATTAAAACATTGGAAACACAAAAAAATATGAAAAAAAAACATTTTCTCATACGTTTTGTATGGAACGGGTTTATTGATTCTGAGGCGATAGGAATTTCGCCAGGTCAGGTAGGTAATAAATAAGGTAAAAATATTTAAAATTATTACGATTCAATAAGGAGCTCTTCAGTTTTGATCTAATTATGAAATAGGTTATAATAAGCAGGCTATCAGGTTAAATGTATCAAGTCAAAGATGCGAATTATTTTACTAAAAAAAAAAACAACCTGTATATTTGAAGACATATCGACGTCTAAAGAACGTCACTAGAGGGAGCGTCCCCGTATTCAAAAGAGGGGAAAAAAATGAAGGAAAACGTTATAACGTCATATTGTTTTCTCTCTAAGAGTCGGGGGCGGAAAAGAGGATTCTATAGTGCCGGGGAAGATAAGGCTTTATAGAAACACCTCTATAGGAGATTATAAAACCGATGATATACTAAGACTGCGTTTTATGGTTACAGATTTTGTGAATGATTTTTTTTAATAGTTATTTTTTGCAGTTTTTGAAGTGAACACTTCTTTAGCGGCGTTGAGCGATAGGGGAAAAGCTATAGATTCGCGTTACCAATGCTATGACGTCAGCCGTCAACATGCTACAATATGTCAAGTATAAAATGGCGTTTAATTGCTGGCGCTCAGAGCTTATCATTAAATGTTTACTTACGCAGTCTATCGTAAGTTTTGATTATGAATCAATTATATAATAATGTCCATAATTATTACTTAAAGCGCCAAAAGATGTAAAAACCAGACGAATGTTATATGTTAGGTTATGTTAATAATTTTAATTCATAAATTATTTAACTTAAAAATTGAAAAAAAAAAAAAAAGGTTTTTCTATTATTTCGAGTTTTCACACCTGTCAGTTCCCATGGCTGCCTACTTTTTTTTTGTATAATATAAAGTAAGTAATAAACGTATTTTAGTGGAAGCATATGTTATATACATGATACTTGAATGGTTCCTAATGATATAATGTAGATAAAAATAATATTACTTACACTTGGTATGTTGTCTGACGTGCATACACCCTCGCTGAGGAGACGGTCCCTGATCTCCCAAGCGAAGATCGATGGGCATTCCCGCTTGTACTGCGCGATCTTACTGACGACCTCCGCTGTCGCCACTCTGGGCTTAGAACCGCCTATAGCGCGCGGCCTTATCGAACCCGTCTCGTAATATCTGCGATTGTAAACATTAAATAAATACGTAATTAAAAAAGAGTTGATCGTCACGGAACACCGGGTACACTTGTACTGCATCAATGGACGCAGGTTCAACCCCACCTATCCAACTCTAAAATCAGCCTGAGCTTTCGGTGAAGGAAAACATCGTGAGGAAACCATAAGTGGTAGGGAATTTTCTAATAAAGCCTGCCTGGGTAGCTAGATCTATACCACCCTTAAGTTTGAAAATCTGTCCCCAAATACCAATAGGTGTGTTCCGGCAGCATCACTTGAGAACTAGTACCTCTATGTTTAGTGTGTTTACTATCCTGACCCACATCGTCAACTAACAACAGGTGAGATTGCGGTGAAAGCGCTTTATAACCTACCTATATAATGTAAAAAAAAAAAATAAAGTATTGTCGTGCTTTATGGATCTGAGTGTTGAGAGATGCGAATGTTAAGATTGATGTGTGGCACAACAAGAATGGATAAGATTAGAAATGAGTATATCAGAGGAAGCTAGAAAGCAGTAACAGTGGCTGAGAATTATGGAGTAATAGGTTAGCGTAGTATGGAGAGGTCATAAGGACTTAGTAAAACTAATAAGAGTTTTCAACGTAATATTGTTAGATTTTGCAATGAAGTCCTAAAGCACATTACCCATTTACCGGACATAAGTTCAGGCACCATGTCAAGCGAGTTTTAATTTGCAAAGGTAATTATATGGTGGATCATTATGTGAACGATGTTGACGTTGGAAATCATACCCTTCTCTGAGCATCTACTAATAAACCTTATTACGCCTTATTAAGTTGTAGTGTTGTATATGAAAAAAAAGAAAAAAAATTGTTCGAGTTTTTTTGCTAGTTCTTCCCGATAATGTTCATAGAGCGCTTTATCAGAGCCTAAATTGAATAAAGTATTTTTTATTTCGATGAGGAGAGATGATAAACATGTTTTTAAAAGAAGTAAGGTGGGTGAAACATTGTGAAGGTGGGTGGACGCAGAGGGAAGCTGAAGAAGGTATGAATCCATACATTCAAGAATGACATGTATGTAAAATGTGTAAATGTTGAGATGACAGTTGGCAGAGGAAGACGCAAAAAACAACGTAATGTGTTGGTTACTTTATATAGGAAACACCCCAGATAATGATGATGTAAAAAAAAAAAATATAGGTATACTGGTTAACAAAAAGTTTATCCTAAATGTCTCTGCCCAACCCCGTAATAACGTATGCCGTGAAGTTATCGATTGCCCACACGGGTATTTAAGCAAGCTGTCACCAGGAGTGGTATGGTGTGCTGCGAGGTGCGGTGGGGAGAAGCGCTGTATCAGATTACGTTCACCTCGGCCGCGGTGTCATATTCGATACGATGGTAACATACTTTGTTTTTATTCGCGTTCACTTGCAGCTGACGCAACCTTGTGGGTCATCGGTGCTGGTTACCGTGAAAATTTTTATAGAAATACACGTGGCTTTGCCTAGCCATATATGACGTGGATCTCAACAATTGACAAGCAAATATAGATACATAATATTGTATGTGGTAAGTGCCGATGAGTTCTAAAATGGTAGACACGCTAAACCTGATGATATGCGGGGCTCTTGGCTATGGGCACACATATAATCTGAATGCTGTTCTCCGTGGCGGGAGAGTACCCAATTACCTATGATGGGTATTTCTCACCAGAAAAAAAATCTTAACCGTACTGCCCCTAGTGATCCTGGCAAAACGCACTTATTGGTTTAGCGGCAGGTTTTTCAAAATTGATGGGTGGCCTGCCAGATGGGTATTATATTTTTTTTATACTGTATAGGCTCAGTGCTTTGACTGCAATCTTACCTGATATTAAGTGACATTGTTGTCCAGTATGATAAACACATTAAGCCTAGAGATGTGGTTCTCAAGTGATGCGGCCGGAACACACCTATATACAAGAGTTTTGTGGTAACTCTCCATGCTGGCAATATTAGAAAACGGACGATTTCTATTTAGGTTATCACCCTCCAGTTAAAAAATCTATAGCTAAATCAAGCAGATTATGTTCTGGCAGTTCAATTTAGTATACCAGTCTCTTTTCAGATCATTGGTTCTAGGCTTAGTGCGTTTACCATTATGGATTACATCATTACTATAATCAGATTACGGTCAAATCACAGAGCCCATACATTTATACAGTATTTAAAAAAGTCTTCAACTATTTTTTTCTTTACATATTTACAGTGAATTATATCTGCAATGTGGTTAGCATAAAAATGAGTCCCAACTCTAGAAGTAAATAAGAAAACGGATCAGACACAATACCATGTAACTAATCTTATATGTACAAAAGTAGGCATAGCTGTTTAATTACATTTTTTTTACCCTATAGACCCTAATTGATATTTTTAGATTTTGATTAAAAACTGTTGGAAGTCAAAATCGTTGATTATATGATTGAGATTATAAGACAATTGTATGTTTTTATTTAAAAGAAATTCAATTAAATTTCGAATCACTAGAAACTGGGTAAGGTTTTATTGATTCTTTTATAGCTGGTCAGCTAAATATTAATTATCTGTGCCCGGAAATTGTATATTTATCTTTCCAAATAATAATTTTCGAATTTCGAAATTTCATTATCATTTAGCAAGTATAACAAATGATTTAAAATTGACTGTAAAATATCCGTTGAAATCACTTTAAGATACAATCAGTCTACTGGAAGGAAAATTAAGAAGTTAACTTTGAATTGACTATAACATAGTAAGATGTTTTCTAGTGGCATGTTTCAAAATCAGCAACTATTTTCTTACGTTTATTTTGAGCAAGCCGGTAATCAATCAAACGCAGACCATGTGAAATTGTAGAAAAGTTTATGGTATTAATAGAGCTATATTTCTATCAAAAGTAAAGGAAACAAATATATATTTTTTTTTCGCCTTTATCATAATATTTTTTGTGATTTATCAAAAATAAAATAATTTATATTAATAATATCATATCTCAGTTTTTTTGTTCTAATAAATATCCGGTGGTCGTAAGTCGAGAATAACCAGTATTAAACATTCGAAAAAAAAAACGAACTGTTTTCAAGAATGTTTTATTATTGGCAAGAACTAACGCTCGTTACGTTAGCTACCTACTAAATGAAAAATAAAAAAGACAATGGGTTGACATCTATTTGAAAAAATTATGAATTGTTTTGTCTTCGCTTATTTAGACGATCAATAATTTATATGCGGGTTTAACATTGTCTATATTATAACGTCCAAATTCTTTTGTGGTTTATTTCTGTGGGTTTACTACTATTTTGTTACAGAAAAATACTGGGCTAAGATCTATAAGAATATATTCGGCTTGGATGAAATAATGAAGCGTGTTGTTACATTGTCTCTTTCTAGAGATATATCTCATTATAGACTAACTGTGTGCCTGTGACTCTGATTCAAAGTTTAGTTTTATTGGCAAATGATTGAATTTAAGAGAGTGTAGGTTCTGTGAAATTACAGAGGAAACCCCAAAGCATATCTTGTGTGAATGTGTTCCACTAATACCCATACGCAAATGAATTCTGGTAAGCATGTGTTGCTTCCGAAGGAGGTACAGACGCTCTCTGCCAGAAAGATCCTAGATCCAGAAGTGCCTGCATACCCGTATCCAGGATAATAATAAGAATAATCGTATTTTGTTCAGAATTTTGTTTTTTTTTTTTTTTTTATAGGGAACCCAAATTTTATCGTAAATTTATTTTGGTGCCTATTAAGAGAAAGTATATATATATATATATATACTAATAAATAAAAAAGAAGTGTCTATTTCTAATATCAAAACAAGATTTTTTAAATAAATACATATGAATGTATATACGATAGCTATAACATAAAGACAATTTTTAGTTTTTCCAATGATTATTTAAAAGCTATGTTACGCAGTGAAGAATATACGAAGCGCGAGCGGAGCCGCGGACACACAACTAGTTAATAATAAAAATAATTGCGTTGCAGTCGCGGGCAGGGGGGTTCGAGAAATATACCTAGTCCATATCAAATTATAGTCGTGCCTTGCCACTGCTACGCATATTGCTAAGCGACATAAACATGTGACGTTTAATTACGTATTTCTGAAATACATAATCAAAAATTATCTCAGGTGAAACCACATGACTTGTATAATATTTAAATAATTTTTAAAAATGTGAAAGTGTATATAATATTTTAAATGTGTTTATTTTTTCGAATTAATAAATGACAATATCGACCGCAAAAACCGATTAATATTTCACATAAATAACGTATCATATTACCTACCAACGCTTAATAAATCAACCTTCGACGGTCGGACAGAAAAAAAATTAACATAACACTACCAGTTTTACAATGTAGTTACACTTTCACAGTTTGTATGCGTGACGTGGGTGTTTTTAAAATAGTCGTGTAGTAGGTAACCCTGCGGTTTTCAATGAGCCGTCGCGTTGCGGACAGCTGTGTGATAGAGATAGATACTGCGGTCTGTGCCTGTTAGACCCGACCGCGTATATGATTCCAACTACATTTTTGGCATGCCGCGGTTAAGGTGACCAGTGTTCTAAGTTTCAATCATTTACGTATTGTATTGAGTGAGTTTTTTTTTTCAAATGTATACAACAAATGATGCGAATGATAAACAAAATTGAAGTGTCTGTGTTTAATATTAAAATAATAAGTTTTTACTAAATACATATAAATGCATTTAACCTTGGTGAGGTTGCTCAACTAATTTTATGAGTTTAAATTTTTGGCGGGCCACTAACTGTTACTATTGTTAACTATAATTGAGTATTGTAGATTATTTAGACCCCTAAATGAAAATAAACTTTCAGATTTTTTTTTCAGATGCCGTTAAGTGCCCTAAGAAGTAATTTAAATTATAAATTCTCGCGCGATAACGTTAGCCGCCATGTTGCTTTAGTTCGTGACGTCACTGATAAATCAACACCCCAGGCTTTCCAAAAAAGATCGACTTTTGAATTCACCTCATGCCAAATTATGAATTAAAATTTTTATGTTTATGTATCTGAAAGAAAAGTCTAAATGAACATTTTATATGAATTAGGTTTTCAATGTGATTTCAATCATAGATTTTGTTGTAATATATTATTTATCCCCGACGTTAAATTAGGTGTTGATAATAACAATAGGTCACAAAAGTAACTGTCAAGTCAGGCAAAATCAGTTGGTCGCTGGACTCTCAAATTGATGGGAATATACTTTGATCGCTCGGACAATTCAGCGGGCATAGGGTTGGGCAGCCTTGGTATATATATATATATATATACCAAAAACAAATTGTTTGTTTTTTAGTAATTTTGACAGCTGGTCCGACTTTTGACGGAACTTTTTTGGTAGATGCTGTTATTTCGCGTAACTTAGGCTACTTTTAATTTTCGAAAATAATTAAAGATCAACGTAAAAAAATCGGATTCAATCCACAGTCTTACTAGCGGGTATTTGAATTTGTGACAAATATCCCCAGCTTTCTGTTATGTAGCAAAAAATGATTTCAGCAAAATAATTTGGGTTCTGTGTAAAAAAAAAGAAACTCATGCAATTATCAACAAAATGCGATTCAATGGACAGCATCATCGAAACATTACTTTCCAATGATTATTTAAAAACTATATTACGCAGTGAAGAATATACGAAACGCGGGCGGAGCCGCGGGCACACGACTACTATAATATTTTAGATATGAAACATTTTCATGGATATCGCATTAATTTGTTAAACTTACCGAGATATCTGTGGTCCTGGTAAGAGAACAAACAGCAACTGACCTGCCGAGTATCTTGGAGACGCAGCCGTTGGAGACCTGGAGTATACGGCTGATGTCACAGGGCCGGGCTCCCGAGTGTGCCAACTCCACAATCTTCTGCCGCGTCGAGTCAGGTAATGGCCTCCCTCCTACAAACACGCCGCCGAGCTGGTTAACACCGCTGTGACCTGCCGCACCATAACTCTTCTTACTCCAATTAATCATCCGATTCTTTATGACTTGAAAACTTTTTCAGCGGCCTTGATCGAATTCTCATTATGGGTAAAATTTATAGATTCTCTTTACCAATGCTATGACGTCAGTCGTCAGCATACTACAGTACATTTTAGACATACAGTATAAGATGGCGTTTAAGTTCTAATTTCAACCATAATACGTCCACTGCTGGACATAAGTCTACCCAATAAGGAGGGGTTTTATTTAACCGCCACACTTGGCAGGCGGGTTGACGATCACAATTAGGCGTTTGTGGTACTCAGAGGAAGCTGCAGCCCAACCCTTTTTTTATATCCCTTAGTCGCCTTTTACGACGACCACGGGAAGATATGGGGTGGTACTATTCCTTGCCGGCACCACACGACTACTGCTAAGAAGTCAATTAATAAAGTTTATACTTACGCAGCCTATCATGTGTTTTGATTATAAATAAAATATATGAAACTTTACATAATTATTGATCGGATCGCTAATAGATGTAAAAACCAGACAAATGTTAAAATTATGAAATTTAAACATTACAATTGTTTTTTTTTTTTGCAACTCGTAAATCTTTGTCGTAGAATGATTAAGATTAGAGATGTATTGAGGTACGTTACTTTACGAAGTCTTCGACGAAGGAGCACATCGTAAAGGAACTTTTCGATTGCTTAAAGTGAAGATTATTGCGGTTTGGTGTCGTAGTTATACCAGTGCCTTTTCTAAGGTAATATATCCAGCATAATTATTTCCAAAATTTACCACGAACATAAAAAAAATCAGTTGATAAACAGAACAGAAAAATGCTTTGAACAGTTTTATATTTGGCTATTTATATAGAGATATAGTTCTAAAATGTGGTTAATATATAATTCAGCAATTTAAATTAGATTTCCTTAACATTCATTATACATTAGCGAAACCCCACAAAACAAAACAAATAACAAAGACATTTTATTTAGGCTTAGCCTAGATTTAAGTTATGCTATGCAATCTATATAGTGTCTGAACTGTCAGATCTCAGATGCTTCTTTTTGACAGATTTCAACATGAAGTAGGTAATGTCAAACTTATATATAAAATTACTGTACCACAGAAAATTATAATCTGAAATCACAGATAATATTCTAGTGATGTAAAAATAAGTTTAAGTGACATTTGAATGTAAATAAATTTCTATTTGAAAGAAAACAAATCTATTTATTACAGTGAATTATAGCAATTTATTACACTATTTATTTTCATTCCGGAATTATTCAAATTCGTAGTTAAACTGTTAAGCGCTTCTTAATAACTTTTGATTAATATAAACCTACATTTTTAAAGACAACTATTTTGTGTAAAATTTACTACAATAAAAATAAAAATTTAACAACATATTATTTAATTATATAATTTTGTGGAAGCATTTTTCAAGTGAGTAGAAATAGTTACGAATATCTTTGAAACTAAGTAATAGTGTTTACCGACCTAGATTATTCATTTAGATATTAGAGTAATGTGACACGAGTATGATGTACTTAAAATAAATATCGAAGGGAACATAAAATTAATATTTAAAATCTTAAACTAATTGAATATAATAAAATGGCAGTCACCATTACCTTTACCTTGTGCGCTAGATCGTCCATCCGATCGAGGAGGTTACCGTCGGGCGGCCATGGTGTTATGGGGGCCAGTTGCTGGGCCGGCAGCATTGTGTATACCCCGTATTCTTCTATTTTGGAGACCTGCAATGTTAACTAACGTTAATATTCGTCGACATAATCAACACTTTCATTTGTTTGTGGCTCAGCCAACCGTGCCTTTTTTTAGTTACTTTCCATCACTTCCCGGGGCCCCATTCAGCAATGACGCAGGACGTGACCGGACCCTAACTGGGGAGGCTTCTGTATCTGCAGCTAACATCGTAGAGTGAAACTTTCATAGCAGTACCCCACACTACACGCATGTATGGTAGGTGACGTTGATAGGTATAGTTCAAATTCCGTTCAAATTTACGTCTATGCCAAGGTCCGTTTTATTTTGATACGCATATGCTAGATTTTTTTTATATATCAATGGATGGCGAACAGCCAGATGGCTTATCTTGAGGTAAATGGTTACCGTCGCCTATGGACAACTCCAACACCAGGAGTTATACCGATGCGTTGCGGACCTTGGAATCACTCTTTAGGCTGAGCGCCTTACGGACTTGCCCCAGAAGTTCAGTGAAGCTTTTATACGTAATAGGCTCATTGCTTTGACCACAATCTCACCTGATATCAAGTGATGATGTGGTTCAGGATGGTAAGCACACTAAGCCTAGAGGTACTGGTTCTCAAGTGATGCTGCCGGAACACACCTATTGGTATTTGGCGACAGGTTTTCAAACTTGAGGGTGGTAGGTACCCAGGCGGGCATCATTAGAAAATGCCCTACCACCATGTTATGGTTTCCTCACGATGTTTTCCTTAACCGGAAGCTCAGGACGATTTTAGAGTCGGATAGGTAGGGATCGAACCCGCGTCGATTGACGCGGAATCCGGCCGCACTACCCGCTGCGCCATCATCGCTTCAAAGCTGTCAAGGCACTTCTGATCAACAGCATTTAGTCATTTAAAAAAAGATACTCTCCAACTACTTAAGAATTTACACAAGACCCAACCCAACCATCTCCCGGTAAATATTATTCGTTTAATATAATAGTAACACTTTCAATCTCTCGCAACCTTTGATCCCTAGGACCTACATGTCCTCTTTTTCCATGAATGAAATTTGCATGCAATTTATCATAGTTTCTTCTCATAGAAAAACTATTTTTATTAACATTCTCTGTCATTCCTTTCTATTTAAGGCCCTTTACCAATTAATGAGTCGGTTGTGATTTTACGTTGCACTGGATGCCGAACATAATATGTAGCTTAAAGCATTTTTTTTCCCGCTGTGTAGGCTCAGAGTTTTAGCTACACTTTGATAAGTGACTATTTGGCTCAAGTTAAAAAACACGCTAAGCCCAGAGGTATTGGCTTATATATGATGTTGCCAGAATACGCATGTATGTGCTTGATGGCAGACTTTCTAGCTCGTATCAAGATGGGCTTAAGAAAATGCTCTATGACCATACTATAGTCTTTTTCGGGATGGGCTCCTTCGCCGAAAGTCTAACCTCATTATAGAATATTATATGTGGATTCGTAGCTGCGTCCATCGACGTAGAATCCTACCACATTATCACTGAGCTATAATAAGATTTTACTTTGTAAGTTTTAATATTACTAAATTGAAGTACTTAAGTTAAATAAATTTTAAGAGATAGATACAGGAAAAGTTCGTACCATTATAGATTACAAAACACGACTTACACAAAAAAAAAACTAAAAGATTTTTTTTTCTGTCTATATATACTGATGATTGTGATAATTAATTATGACAACATTCAAAATTTAATCTTTAAAATATTCTAATTTTCTATTATAATTAACAGTAGACTAAAACATCATAATGTACGCGACTATTACTGTCATATTAAAAACCGTTAATTTGATGATTATTCCAATAGAATGTAGTCCTATTAATAAATTTAAGGAATATAGTATCTTTACTTTGGTCTCCTAATACATCCTTGATAATTTAATGTACTATCGGAAAAATCTAAAAAAGTCCGATATAACTAACGGCCGGTACAATTTTAATTCCAGAAATAATCACATATTAGCCGTCCCATGCTTTAGGCTTGGCAAGTCTAATAAAAACTTTTTAGGTAATAGTTTCAGGTTCTGCAATATGGTTTCCAAGCACATTACCGGTTTACCTTCTTCTTCTTCTTAAATAATGGCAGACAATTTGTGCCAGTGTCATATTGGTAAAATGTATTTTCAATCTTGTATCAACGTTACTAAGCTCCAGCAAAACGGTTGCCTATCCTGCTTGAACTTTACATGGAGCTTTGTCGGCACCTCAGAATAAATGTTACACGTTATCCTCTATAATAAACTTAACAAAATAATCAAACTATATCACATAAAACGCAACCACGATTACATGATACAGAGGCAAACAACACAAGTTTTATGAATGAAATAAAACAACCGCTACACAACAGACTGAGTTCCCGCCAAAAACTCTACATTTGTCATTCTTGTCAACAAACTGCACCGATTTACCTGACAATAAATTTATGCATTATGTGAAGGTTTTAATGTTCAAAGGTTGTTATTACAGGATGGATCATTACGTGAATGATAGTGATGTCTGGAAATGACACCCCTCTCTGTGCTTCCGCTAAAAACATCTATAATTTATACCTAGAATTTAAATCTAGATTTAGATTTAGAATTTACCTGTAATTTAGATCTGTGTAATTTATAGATAAAACATTTTATTAAAGAAAAAACCAGGTCAAGTTTCTTGTCGTTTCTTCTCGACTCGGCTGATTTTCAACCCGATGGTAATATTTGACATTCATAAGCGCCTTTCAGGGCCAAATTGAAAATGATGATTTGATTTGAAGAAAAGCCTATCATACTCTATTATATATTTCTGCTTACCCCGTGAGCGAGTTAGGATAATAAATTTACGATAAACAGCTAGGTATCAATATAATTTTTTTTTAATCTAGAATTAAATTTCAACGGTGCATTCAACAGTGTCAACGTAATCTAGTTTTACTACAAACGATTCAATATAATGCAGCCGTTAAAATGAAAGTGTACGAAATTCTACCTATATTATTTACCATAGTTTGTTTAGTTGTAACTTCAACGATACAACTAGAGAATTTACCGGACGATCTTATATCAGTGTTGTACTTAAAATATATAGAGGCCGCGGGAAACGGTATGTAATGTATGTATGTATATAATAAATAATCTTTGGAAGTATTAAAACAATATCTGCTGGATGCGGGTGTCGCAAGGCCGGCCTGCGTATAGATTTTTGGGGGAAACTTATGTCCAGTAGCGGATGTCTTTCGATTGAACGGATGCATGGATTAAAACAATGATGGCGCAGTGAACAGTGCATTGATTAGAGTCCATCTTTCTAACTTTAAAATCAGCCTGAGCTTTCGGTGAAGGAAAACATTGCGAGGAAGCCATGGCATGGTGCATTTTCTAATAATGTCCGCCTGGGTAGCTACAACCTTCAAGTTTGCAAACCAAATACCAACAGGTGTGTTCCGGCAGCATCACTTGAGAATCAGTACCTCTCTAGGCTTTTTTTTTTTTCGAGGGGAATGCATTTACGGCTCGCGGGAGGTACCGGGTGGTTTAGTGGGTAGTGGTCAACGGCGCTTCTCGCCGCGAGTCCCACACTAATCCTGTGTGACAGCCCCTTGCACTTACGTGCGAGAGACTGTCACACATCTTCAGACGCGTTTCAGCCAGTCCTGGAAGGGTATGTCCCTATCAGGACTGGCTGGAGGGCAGGTGCGTAAATGCATTCCCCTCGAAAAAAAAAAAAAAAGAAAAAGGCTTTGTGTGTTTACCAAAGCACTGAACTGAGCCTATAGGCTATAGTACCTATAGGTACTGTGCAAAAAATTTGGTCAAAATAAAGAATAATTCTACCTACGAAATTTGTTAAAGTGTAAACATCTTTTGCCGCGTTGAAAGATTTTCGGTAGAGGAAAAACTTATGGATTGTCATGACTTGCTATGGTGTGTCAAGTATAAAATGGCGTTTAAGCGGTGGCGCTTCATACGCTTTTGTGTTGCCATATATACTATTTTCCCATAAATTACCGAATAACTTTTGATTAGAAACGATTACTACTAAATTGGTTTTCTTTTTAAAAATTGGTTATTTAAATAAGGCCCAGATTACTCGGACTCAAATCTCTGGTCCGTGTCGGTAATATTAATTTCACTTTAAAAAAAGTTTTCTAAAAATATATTTTTAGACTATTTATTGCTCGGATCGTTAATAGATATAAAAATCAAACAAGTGTTAATGATTTGAAGTTAAAAAAATTGAAAATTTTATTATCCTTAGATATACAATTGAAACTTAAAAAGAAACAGTTTTTCTCTTCTCTCGGTAGTCCCTATGACTGATTAGTTTTTTTTTTATGTTTGAGAAATAATCTATTTGTATGCATCTTCCTTTTGCGACTAGAATACCTTAGTTAATAGGCCAGCAAAACATTAATTTTGCAAGACAGGATCAAACTTCTTTAGTTAGTCGTAAGAAGATATCGAGGCTTTAATTTTAAACTATCAATTAATTAGGTAAAGTGTAAATTGGGAAAGATCTTCACAACGACCGGTCTTGCGCTATCCGGATCCATCGAATTCCCGCGACCTTCACCTTACGCTACGTCTTCTGGAGCGTGGTATCCATTCGAGAACCCGTTGATCCCACCGAGGATCAGATCTGCGATCAATGTGACTAGCCCACTGACACTTAAGTTTAGCAATTCTTCAGACAATGTCAGCTACTTCGGTTCTTCTGCGGATCTCCTTAACCCTTACTCGATCACGCTCACTGCATGCATAGCCCTCTCCATTCCCCTTTGAGCAAACTGGTATTACTCATATCATAATTTGAAAAGGAGGAAAAAATCATTTTTTATTGTTACTTTGGCTTTCATGTTGCAGATTTTAAAGAATAATTATTTAACGATTAACAAAATGCTAATACTATTAGTTTCAGATGTCGACGCAGAATCTCTACGACGTACTATCAAACATAATAAAGAATACAAAGTACATGTCAAAAAAACTAAAAGAAGTTAACGGATTTAAAGCTCATAACCTCCGTATTCAAAAAGAGGTGAAGGGAGACCCTGGTAACCCAATAATTTACATAAATAATCCTGTTGAGAGACTAGAATACCAAACGCTTACTTGACTTTGGAAGAATTCAAAAAAGTATTGACAGACCGAGTTAATCGTCAAAGATTCTCTTTGAATACTGGTAATAAACAACATAAAAAAGTTACGAATAATAGTAACGGACCTGTACATAACAATACAATAAAATACAATACAATCTCAAATAAAATGACTAACAACGGAAAAGCTAATAAAACAGTTACAATAAAATTTAAGAAAACACACAAACGTTACAAATAAAAAGGAAACAGGGAATTTAAAAAACGCAACAAATTTAAAATCACCGCCTACAATTCTAATACCGATACAAAGTAAATCTTCAAAAGTAATTATAGCCACGATTGAAGATGTTAGTAAAATAAACAGTGCACAAAATTCTTCTGTAACAAAATTACCAACGATACGTGATAATGAAGGCGAGCAATTAAAAACAGTTCATGAAACAGCAGCGACAGCAAATAATGTTACAGTTGAAGTTAAACCAGAATATTCAGTTCTAAATACGACAGTAACTCCTAACGACACACGATTGATTGATAGTAATTATCTGACAGCCAACGGTGGGACAATAGTTGCCGAAGAAGATAAACATACAGCAAATGCTGAAGAGAAAACGGTAACTGAAAAAGAAGTTTCAACGACTTCTATAAAAAGACTTACAAGGAGTAAGCTATCGGTAAGAGTATTAACAAAACTTTTTTTTTTTACCCATAAAACATGGAGACCAAAAGGTCATACAAGCAATAATTGCCCAAACCCAAACTATGAGGTAACTATGCGGACACGGACCTAGTTCTGCTTGGCTTGTTAAGACCGTTAAAAAAAAAAAAAATAATAAAAAAATCAAGTAATAATTATGTAATTAATTAATTAATAATAACAAAATAATTTAACATATAGATATAAAAAAATTAATAGAAGTAGATTTAAGCTCACATATGCGAAAGATTATTAACTGCATAGCTGCTTGAATTGCTATTACTTATAGGCAATTTTTTCCGACGCAAGTCGATTTAAATCTACAATATAAAAAAAGGTGCGGACCCAGAGTCTGCAGATAGTTTAATTTCAATAATATAAAAAAAAAAACTTTTAATGTTAAAAAACGAATACTGCACTTAATCTTTCTGTATTAATCGGGTTATGTGCGATTCAGGAAACTAATTTAAACGTCAATATTTTAAAATCATATCAGTTCTTGTTTAATTTATAAGAATAATTTCAAACTGATTACTTATGTTTCACCGGTTTTGAACGAAATTATTAACATGTATAAAGCGATGCTGGCTCCAGAGGTTGTATGTTCGGATTCCGCGTAAATTTAATTACATAGATAAATTCTTAATTAATAGTCTTGATTGTTCTATAACTAGCTGTGTTCCCGCGGCTGCGTCCGCGTTTCATATATTTTTCACCGTGTAATATAGTTTATACGTAACGCAAATTATTATCCAAAAAAAAATACTACTAACATTAAACAAATCATGCATTGAATCGGATTTTATTCACAATTTCGTGAGTTTTTTTTTTTTTTTTTACGCGGAACTTTAATTATTTTCGAAAAATAAAAGTACCCTATCTTACGCGGAGTAACTTCAGCTATGTACCAAAATAAGTCCCGTCAAAATCGGTCCAGCCATTCCGGAGATTTATCGAAACATACAGACAGACCGACAAAAATTTTAAAAATTATATTTTTGGTATAAGTGTTGTATACAGAGTCATATCTATTTAGTTAAAAGAATAATTTTGACATTACACACAGACACTTTCATTTAATTTATTACTATAGAGCTTATGCTTTCCTATTGTAGATCAATTTCTAATGCTAAGTTTAATAGTCGTTATCAAGTTTGAAAATCTGTCGTTAAGCATCTATTGATCGGAACACTTAACATCAGGTGAGATTGTAATTTAGACTCCTTAAGGTTAAACAATTTAAAATTAACTGCAACCTACTTTAAAATATTGTCTTATTTTAGTTTATTTTTAATCATTTGATAGACACCTTTGTTACCTACTTGAATTTTAATGGTTGTCACGTGGACTACTGTAAGTTCCCTACTATAGACTATTCTTTCTCACTGCATAACCGTCAAAATATATTTACGTAAATTAATATCGGTGTTAAAATAAGCTTTACACAAATAGGTTTTATCGGTATTGCATTTTAATTAAAACAAATCAACGACCTATGAGTTCCAAACAAAAATATACTTTGTACAAGATTTTTTTAATTACTATGTATTACATGAAACCTTGCTCGACGTATCTCACGTCACGACATGCGATTTTTACACGAATTTATCAGAGGATATACTATATCACGAATATTAATCAAAATATATTTTCAGAGGCCACTCGTTTTCATGGGAGGATTTACTTAGAATATTAAATAAGGTACTGCTATGTATAATAAAATAAATAATACCCGAAATTATACCTATTATTTTTATTTTATTTTTTTTTATAATCGCTTTGGTTAATTAGTAAACACCTTAGTCCATCCTTTTCAGGGTTACTTAAATGAGATTAAATAGAAGTCAATTGGAAGAAACTTAAATTATTTATTTTTCGCATGAGAATAAAACAAGTAGATAATAAACACAATTTAATACGTCGATTGCCCATAAAAATAAGACAATAGGAAGACAATTAGTAAAAGTTAGGAAAACTATGGAAAGCTGGCATAAACGCCAGGTTAGTGCTCAAGGGATTAAACAACATGAAACACTGATTATGTACAAAAAATATATACTTATATAATTTTAGGTACATACTTTTTTTTAATGTAATTTATACATCCATTAGAACGTAAAAATAGAAAAAAATAAAAACAACAAAAAAAAAATATAAAAACGCTATTAACAAAATCGGACAGATTATACCGAATTAAATGAAAGGATGATGACCTCTTTACAGATTGTAGAAACCTACCTATGTATAAAAATTAAGTTAATTGTATTGTAACTATTTTTCAAATATTACTACAGGTTTTCTTAACTTGTAACTACTTACTTTAAATTACCGTCTACAGAAATCCAAGTTATTGCAATTGCAATAACTTAAACTATCTTCAACTGATCTCTATCAACATCACTTAAAATTTTACACTGAATCTAGGCTGTACGGGATTTTTGCTTTTGCTCTACGTATAAAAAAAAAACACCGAACACAATTTCCCGCCAAATGAAACGTCAAACTGTCAAACGCGCAAACATTGCGCCTCTAGTTCTGAATAAAGGCGCCACTTCACTGATTACAAAATACAATCTCACGTGGAACTCTGCTGCTCGACTATACCTTTATAACTATGAAGGGCTATGGAGACAACTCTATTCTGTTATACCGATGATAGAAAGAGAGAGCAATATTAGAAAGTGTCAACACCCATTGTAAGCCGCTTACTGCATTGGGGACTGCTCATTTGTGCGACAGAGATATATAGCTTTTTATTGTTTAGCCTTAATACACGCCCCGCCCATAACTCATTTAGCCCCCAGCGGTGGGGGCTACGGACAGTTTTAAATTATCTATTATAATAAAATTATTTCACAAATAAGGGGTTGGTTATTATAATGACGTGTTTAATTTATATCGATATCTTTAACTTTGAGAACATTCCAATATACGTTGACATTTTTTTTAATTCTACGATTTTACTAAGATCAACCCAAAAAGTGTACTGCAGTTTATTATAGTAAAAGGGTAAAGAAACTTGTTTCTCAATAATTTTCCATGAGATTAATTTGAAAGCACAATCATCGTGTATATAAAAAACCTAGGTACCTATATAAAAAGATTTCTTAAAAAAGTAATAAGCTTTATTAAAGAAAGATAGCTATAATTCTTACGTCAGTAATGTTTATTGTTTCACTGATTTTATTCGTGGAACTTTTCTTATTTCGTAAGACACATTTTAAATAAATTACTATTTTAAGAATTAAAGGGAACAGTATAAAAACTTCATGTTATTGTCGTGTGTGATGAAACCTCTTTCATAATTAAGTATGATATTTATCTTTTTCGTACACAATATAATCCTTCTAAATTTAAAAAAGCGTCCCGTTACTTATTAAACACGTCATAACGTTATAATCGCTGAACTATGTAGTAAAAGTTAATGTTAAAAGCAGTCGTAAAATAATTAAATAGAGTCTACTTTTGTGTTAACTGTTTGCGGACGTTTTCGTCAACATTTTGCGGTAGAGCTTCGGTTTATCTCCCCCGCGCAAAGTTGTTATTCATACACACATTATCTTTAACCAATGGTACGTAAGGGCGATATTTTTCAGCCAATCAATTCAATAAAAAATATTTGTTTTGTTCCTCTACCGAAATTCGACTTTCCCTTGTGTTCTATTTTTGAAATTCTTTCTGGTTTCGTAAATCATTGGATATACATTTTTTGTGTATTTTATTCTCTCTTCGATATTTAAAAATGGAATTACGTAGAATGATATTCTGATTTTTTTATTACCTAATATACAAAAATAATTTGTAACACTTAAATATCTTCACCACGCAATTAAACTAATAATTTGAATTATAGGTTAGTAAGGCATTCGCATCAAACTGGAATTCGACCACTAAATAACATGTAATGACTAACTTGTTATAGTAACTGAATTCGAGTACCTATTTTGTAGCAAAATAACAATAGTTTTTTTAAATTAGATACACGTATCTAATTAATTGTAGGTACGTAGACCTAAATCTATGTAGACTTATTTATTGTAGAATAATTATTTTTGGTTGAAAATTATCCATTTGCTTTTATACAAGTAAATATGTAATCTTTAATATAAAAACTATGCTATAATAAATTAATTCAAAATAATTATTTCCATTTTTATTGACAGACATATGGAAACAAACCTTCATATTTAAATGAAGTACTTATAAAATAGACTAATAAGTTTAAAGTTTGTTTTCGTCAAAGTGAAACGTTCACGTCCTCTTTAATGTTCAATTTGCCGAAGCAAGAGGACCGGCACACGAGCCATCGGAACAGTCCACGGCTCAATAACTATGGAGCAGGATTCATATTCCATTCATAATAAAAAAAAAACTATGCAGCCACGGGGAATGGCGACTGAAGTGAAATCTTGAAATTTTGGAAAACACTATTTTTTTTAGCACTCCCGTTTTCCTAGCTAAGCTCAGGATCAGGATCTCTTCGTTGTGTGAACGTGGCTCCGACGAGGGCGATTTGAACCATGTCTATTTCTCCTGTCCTAAAATGCGTCACTCCCTGTATGACATTAAAACCTTTAAATGTCTGCTTCTCTTCACCTTTTTCCCCATAATGAACTATATATTATGTAATATGTACAAATGAACAACATAAAACTGTAAATAATATATGTTACTAACATTTTTACTAATAAATAGTATGTTTTTTGTCCTATTAATATTGTGTTGTCTTATATGTTAGTGTTGTCCATTTTTCAGGTAGATCATCTAGGTCAAAGGATTTTTTTTTTTTTCATTTCATCAGCCTTGTTTACCAGTTTCCACTCCTTGGTTCATGACTCTACCTTACGGATACTGGCAGAATTGTGGCCAATAGCTACAAAGGCGAAAAAACTAAGAAGTAAAGTGAAGTGTTTTTTTTATGTTTAAATTTCATAATTTTTAATTGAAATTTTTAACATAACATGAACGTTTAACATAAAATATTTGTCTGGTTTTTAGATCTATTCGCATTCGAACCAATAATTATGTATTTAAGAAAAAAGTCGTTTATTCATAATCAAAAAATACAATGGGCTGCGTAAGTAGGTATACATTTTATTATCTTAATCATAAATACTGTACCATGTTGACGGCTTACGTAATAGCGTCGGTATCGCAAATCTATAAGTTTTGCTTAAAATTGCTTAACGCAGCTAAAGAAGTTTCCACTTCTAAAAGAAACCAGTAGCCAAATATTCCCAGTTGTTATTCTGGAAGCATGATTGAGAACCAGCTCCTCTAGGTTTAATAGGTACATCGTCTTGTCAATTACGAACAGGCGAGTCTGTGGTCTAAGCGCTAACAAGCCTATCAATATGAGAAAGTGATTCAAGCTTTTAGTTACCCAAATAGGGTAATAAATAAGGGTCGTAATAACACTGATACAAAATTAAAATACGTTTTATTTAATTCAATAAGTGAGAAGGTAAATTATAAACCATGACACCACCATTCCAATAAAACATAACGATGAATGTTTTTCACCACAATTTTAGGCCTAATGTGAAAAATAATATAAGTGGATTCAAACCTATGCCTCTCAACACGATATCTAATCACACTACTACCGAACTCTCATCGCTTTACTACTCTACAACTAAATTACTTATATCTAACAAATTAGAATTAAAACCAGGAATATTAAAAAGTCAGGTATAGTAATTGATAACGTTGATAGGTTATGGAAATAGCATAGGATTAAATTAACAGTAATATATTTTATTAACCCCTCGAGCACATTGCTGGCGTTTACGCCAGCTTTCCATTGTTTTCCTATTGTCTTTCTATTGTTTCATTTTTATGGGTACACTCGACACATTGAATGAAATAAAAAAACAGCAGTCTCAAAGTTTTTGAAAATAATGAGGAACATCATTTATCAAAGAGTAAAGAATTGGTAACATAAACAGTAGCGTCAACTAGAACAGATTTCTTTAGTATTAAACAGCATATATAAATTGTTTATTCTACAGTTCTAACAGACAACGACCATAATTAGTCCAATTAATCTTATTCACTAATATTATCTTTTAAAGTAAAGTTTTTAAAGTACCAAGTGAAATAAATTTAAATAAAGTCTGACTCCATAGTTGCCTCTGCACGAAATCGTGCCTAGCGCTCTGTGTGCGCAATTGCATGCCAACGGGGATAGTTTTGATCGTGGTCGCAAACTATGTCACATAGTAAGAAATATTAGATCATATAACAATAGGTACACTATTGTGATTTATTTAGATTATAGTTGCGGCCAAGAAACACATCAAAAAGATAAGTATAACAGTGGGGTGCTTGGCGCGAATTTGGTTCGTCATGTAGTCGTCCTTATTTATTATTCAATATCTTGCAGTATTATGTAATATATTGTGTAATTTTGGTGGATTTTAACGTGATATAGTTTAGTTATAACACACAGTGTAGTGAAGTGAAAATAATGACATGGAACGTGAATTCTGAAATGTCCCAATCATTCCGTTGTGGTTGTTACAGAAGGCCGCCATTTATTGATAGGGTTCCTAACGTCTGATTTGGCTGCATGGTCTACTAGTACCTTTGCCTTTTCCTTAACAAAGGAATAAATGGAATCAAAAGGAATTAATCCATACAGCCAATTCTGAAGTTTTATCCTTTATATAAGCAAAACTCTCTAGCAAAACGAAAGTCATTTTCGTTAAACTTTCCATAGAGATCAATAAACAAAAAGATTCCCGTATCAATCTCTTCGTTCGCTAAAAATTTCCAGAAATCGTTCCTTAATGCATTCTTACATCATGAAAGGTGTCTATTGCCAAAATTTCAAGCTTGTAGCTTCAGCGGCTTGGGATCTGCGTTGATTAATATGTCTAATTTTATGAATAAACTAGCTGTGTGCCTGCGGCTGCGCCCCCGTTTCTTATGTTCTTCACTGCGATTTAATTTTTGTTATACGGAACCCTAATTATTTTCGAAAATTAAACGTACCATAACTTACCCGGAGTAACTTGAGCTATCTACCAAAAAAAGTCCCGTCAAAATCCGTCCAGCCGTTTCGAAGATTAACCAGAACAAACAGACAGACATTAATGTACTTTATGTGAGTTAACCCCTTGAGTACTAACTTAGCGTTTACGTCAGCTTTCCATTGTTTTCTTATTGTCTTCCTATTGCCTAATTTTTATGGGTAATCGACATATTATATTAATCAAGTTTCGAAATGCAAACGATTCTCTCATATGAATAAATTAATTAATTAATTTTGTATTGTGTATTCCGTTTTACATATGCTTTCTTCGTATGCATCGTAATGCGATTAATATGCGAATCGAAAATACAATGCACTGCATACAGCATACGTACCTATATTGTTGTGTTCTGTACATTCAGCATCGCTATATTATTATTTGCCTTTCAATAAGTGAGTGCTTAATTTTGAAATGTTTTTCACTTCATTTCCCATTAACATTGATTATAATTATGATTGTGTTGGTTTAAATTAGTATAAATTTAGAAGGTTTTGTTTTGTGATTTAATAAATAATATTTTAAAGTAAAAGTAAAAATATTTCACATAAATTCAAGCACTTGCCCATAAAACTTTATTCAAAATTTCATGAGTTATATTTTTTTTTTAGCGAAATCTTAATTATTGTCTAAAAACAAAAATACCCTAAGTTACGCGGAGTAACATTTCAGCTATCTACTCTAATATACTACTAAAATACTAAAACACTAAAATCGGTCTAGCCGTTCGGGAGATTACCTAGAACAAAAATTCAGACAGGCAGGCAATAATTTTAAAAATTGTGTTTTTAGTATAGGTATTCATTTGTATTCAGTAAACAATTATTATTGTGATATTACAAACAGACACTTCAGTTTTGTTTATTAGTATACCTAGTTATAGGTCATCGCATTTTAAATTCAAATTGAAGAATACTTTATTTAATTTAGACCCTGATAAGGCGTTTATGAACGTCAAAATACTACCACCGGTTTGGAAAATATTGTCAGTCATCGAGTATTGTCAAAGAAAAGAAAATTTGCCGATAGTTGGAACCGCCACCCGTTTTGAATGAGTTTAGTGTGAAGTTATCCGTTATACTATAAATAAGCTAGACTACCGCAAAAAGATATGTAAGATTAAAAAATAGCAAAATGTTGTTTCTTGTTTTGTAGGATGAAGAGAATCTCGAAAGACGATTAAGAGGACCTCGGAAGAAGATGAAGTGGACCATCGAAGGAATATGATGCGGATCCTCAAAAGAAGATGAAGAGGACCTTCGAAAGAAGATTAAGTGGGCACCTGAAAGAAGAGCAGAGGATCCTCGGAAGAGTCCCTTTGGAAAATTTAAGGTGATTTGTAGATTAACCTTTGTCAGTGTTAATGTATTGACCAGGGAACTTATTGATTTAGTGCGTGACAATTGCAAATGACGTCATGACGCATATGCCCTGGAAAATGGCTCGGCCTTCAGTATGGAACGCAATGTGCGTCGATACTCTGGCACCGTCCCATCTTTTAGGGAATTTATTCAGGGTTGGTGCTGCAGCCGCCTCTGCAGAGGACATCAAGCGGCGCAAATATGCTAGGCTATAGGCAGTGGTTACATATTTTTGCCGTTTGCCGTGTGCCGTGCTCGTAGTCTGTACAGGCAGTTCGTGGGTCGTTTGGTCGAGACGTTTAATGACCAGAAGGCTGGATTATTTCTCGGTCTGAGATTTATACAACGTGGCAATGCTGCCAGCCGTCTAGTCACGTTTCCTTACGGCAGTGATTAGGAAGGCTTCGATTTTCTGGAAATATATTTTTAGTAAATAAGACTAAAATATTAGAAATATAAATGTTAGATTATGTTAATAATTTCAATTTATATAACTTATAACATCCTAAATTAGACTGTAATGTAAAGTGTAAAACAAATTACCACGCTATATTCAAAAAAAATATTGTAGAAGAATATTTCATTATTCTCAGCCGTCAAAGGTAGCAAACCCACAGATAAATAATAAAATTTGAGATATCCATCTTCATACATAGAAAATGTATCAACAACGCGTTTTTGCATGCGTGTAAAAATTCAATCCACAAATCTATATATTTAATTTGAGTTTCATTCATGAAAGTATCTATGTCTCTTTTACTCCTGTGTAATTAAGTATTAGCAGACACTGAACATGCATTAAGCATTACACGCACAACACTCGGCACACACTTATGCACATGACACGCAGGTACATATGTAGGTCTTGTAAGGAACCTTTTTTTCTTTAATTATTCTTATTAAATAAAAAATGTAGGGCTTAGTTAGGTTCAAAATTCCGCGGAATTTTTTACACTCCGGTAACGGCCAAGGCGAGGTCCGTACCACTTTTTGTAACCCGCGTTTGCTTGTTACATTGTTGCGGCTGAATGGCTTCAGCACTTACCCCCAAAGTCACGGTGAAGTTGTAAAGGCCCTTCCGGCCAACAGCGTTAGCTAGTTAGAAAAAAAAAAACTCACCCATCCTCTTTTTTCCCGTTTATGCACATAGGGAGTTACTTGGCCCGCTTTTGGTTTGTCGTGTAGTAGTCGTCCTAATTTTTAATTCATTATCTTACAGTACTCAACTATATTATGTCATTATGATTGTATTTTACGTGATATACTGTGGTTATGATGCACAAGTGTAGCGAAGTGAACATGGACACGGAGCGTGAATTTTGAAATGTCCCAATCAATGCCGATGTGGGTTATAACAAAAGGGCGCCATTTTATTACCACCATTTATTGATAGTGTTCCTAACGTCTGACTTGACTGCATGGTCTACTAGTACCTTTGCCATTTCCTTAAAAAGGAATAAATGAAACAAAAAAAATACAAATAGTTTTTTTTTGTTGGGGTCGCGAAGTTGACGAATATGCCAGTGTTATGTATTAAACTGTGTTACAACCGGAAATTACCGATAATATTCGTATAAACCGTTAAACTAATACTGTCCTTACTTTATCAAAAATAAATAAAACAGCACAAGTAAGAAAGATTTTTTTTATTAATATGATACATTTTACAGAATTTATTATTCTGCTTCGACATATTTATCACTGATTCTTGTTTATTTTGATATCGGCCAGGCCGCGGTTCGTACCGCTTTGTTAACCCTTGTGCTAGTTACCTTTTTGCGGTGAGTGCCTACAGAACTCGCCCACAAGGCCACGGTGAAGCTGTAAGGGCCCTTCCGGTTAACAGCATTCGCAGATTAAAAACAAAAAGTTTAGATATATGTTTATATTAGGTACCATAAGTGATTACGCTGTTACACGCGCATCAACTTTTCTTCATACTTCATTATTATTATACTGTAGTAACAATAAATAGAATGCCTGAAGGCGTATTTAAAAAGGTGAATGCGTCCTTGGTTGGCTTCTCATGAGTCAACATAAACAAAACAAGCAATAGTAGTTAGTGGCAGGGTAAGACGTATAATTTTTTGTGGGCGAAGTACATTTTGCGAGCCCCCCCCCCCCACCTCCTCGCGACAGCAACGCAATGCAAATGCAACATATACGACGCGGGTGGAGCCGCGGGCATTCATCTACTAATATATATATTTGGGCTCTGGCGCGAGGCTCCTAGGTCAGCGAGGCCGTAGGCGGTCATCCACGCCTTGTGCCACCTCTGGTAACAGTTGAGTTTAATTGTAATCAATCCTCGCAAAAACGTTACAAAAACATTATTATTAATTACGTAGAATGCATATTCTTCTCGAGTTCATTCATATATTAATATTAAAACTAAATTCATGTTTATTCAATACTTACCTATCGAATGATACGCGCTCTATCATAGAAAATTATGATTGTTAAGCTAGTTGGATTTTTTATTAGATTTTTAATTTTATATGTTCAAATTTGTAACTGCTGCCATCTAGTGGTAACTTAAAAAGTTCCTAATACAACATTATCCGGTAGGTGGGAGTTCGTCCGTGGCTGTGGACGTGTGCGCACGTGTACTGTGTGCGCTCTCACTGTTGTGGTGCGAATAGGCTCGGTTAGCAACTAGCGCCTGTGGTGTCGTGAAAGTGCAACAGCGTGTGGGTGAAGCAATCAACAGGTGGTTTAGTTAGTAAACCACCTAGTTCGATTGAGGGCGCTACCGTCGCGTCCTGGTGTGTGCTGTGTTGTGAAAAGTGAAGTCGAGGGCGATGCTACGGCTCAGCGCGCCCTCTTAACGCCAGCGCGCTAACCGGATAATAGCAGCCAAGCAAGTACTATGTCGGATGGCGACGGTACTGACACAAAAGGTCCTTATCAGGGCCATGTAACCCCAATTAGGGAACCTAAATCGTCATCTTCCTCTTGCAAATCTTATACGACGACTACAAGCGATACTAAGGACACCGAAGAATCCGCAAAGAATGTTTAAATTGGAAGTCTGACAACGGAGAATGTCGAGAAGTTTGACCGCTACTTGCGGAGGGAAGCAGTTTTTCCCCCCCTGCTGCGTCGCAGGTCGCTTCTCCACCGAAGCCGGCGGCTGCGCCGCCTGAATTGAGGGTCGAAGGGTGCACCCCCCCTCCCCTCACCGCCGCTGGTCCCCCGCCGTCACCACTCGCGCTTACACCCAGAGCGACGTATGAGCGGGATTTGATCACGCTGGCTCAGTTATTGGGAACTGGGCTCCTGTCCGACGGTATGACGCGCTGGATGGCGCTGTACCTGCGGCTGGTGGAAGCAGAGACAGAGGGTAAACACCCCTGTTCAGAAGACGTTGCAGTATTACATATGGCAGCGGTGGGAGTACTCGCACCCCCCCCAGTTCCTCCTGCAGTCAAGGATAAGACTCCCGTCGGCCGCGCGCAGCGTAGGAAGCGCGACGCTGATGACGAAGAAGATGCTAGCGGTGAAGGTAAGAAGATGAGGAGACGGTCTCGGTCGGTACCGTCTCCCTCCCCCCCCCCCCCGCGTCCCGGCCACCGACACGCACAACCGCTGCGCGTATGTAGCGAGACTATGGCCTCAACGGGCGAGATTGTAGAGCCAGTACATACAAGTTTAATTTCACATCCGCCGCCGCAGCATCCGCGACAGTTGCGGATGCCAGCAGCAACTCCGCACACTACAGCAACAACCCAGGTTACAGGGGTAACACCAAAGACAGCGCCGACAGCACTTCCTCGACCCAGTGTGGTGAAAACGAGGATGAAAATACCGGTCCCGGGTGTACCGGGACTTGCGCAACTGGCAACAACATCCCCAGAAGAGGTAACTACATACATCGCACTCCACACTCAGACCACACCACCGGCAGCCTTAACCTCAGCGCCGCGCCAAGAGCCGCAGACGCGTAAACCGCCGGTGCGGACATACGCAGCCGCTACGGGCCCGCACAAAGCAACGCAAAAGCCGCCAGTGCTCCTAGCGAAGCCGCCATTGGCTCAACCACAAGTTATCGCGACGCAACCTATGCAAATGACATCAGCTAGAGCGTCCGCGGAACAGCAACCGCAGCAACAAAGGACGATGACGCAGAATGAAACTATTGCGTCTACTACAGAACAGGTACCGGACTACAAGCCAAGATACCCACCTTTAATAGTAGAGCGCCTTCCAGATTGGCAGCGCCACTTCAAGATAATAACCAACGAGCTTGGCAGGCCACCGAACGCACGTCCTTTCGGGTCTGGAGTCCGGTTCAGCCCTGAAAGCGTAGATGAATACCGTACCATCCAACGCCACCTTACGAAAGCCGAGAGGGAAGAGGGTATCGCATGGTTTTCATACTCACTCCCCGCTGAGCGTAGTCTTAAAGTGGCATTAAGAGGACTACCAGCAGACACACCGCCCGAAGACATCATTACCGCTCTACAAGAGCGCGGTTTCGAGCCCGAATTTGTAAAGAATTTAAAGGCGCGCGGAGGACGCCCGGGCTGTATATTCCACGTGGCATTGAAACGGACGCCTGGACTCACCCCAGATATATACGCAGTTAATGAACTATTGTGTATGCGGGGAGTATCTATTGAAGCATGGCGCGGGAAAAACCGGACCCGCACAATGCCACAGGTGTCAGAAGTTTCGACACAGCTCCCACCAGTGTCACAGAACACTGGCCTGCGTCCGGTGTGGGGAGCAGCACACCGCACGAGACTGTAGCCGCCCTGCAGAAGAGCCGCCGACTTGTGCCAATTGCGGGGGTCCACACCCCGCAAACTTCAAACAGTGCCCGGTATTCAGGCGAGAAGCACGTAATCGGCGCGCCGGCACTGTGGCCCAGACCGGTGACGGCACACTGGGACACGCACGAAAAGGTCGAGCCTTACCGCCGCAATCAACGATCGAAGAGACAGCGACTGCGTCTCTAATGGCACCAGCCAATGACCCGACTGAGCGCGGCGCTATAACAGGACCGAAGAAGAGACGCCAGCGCCCCAAGAAGAAAACCGCAGCGCAAGATTGCGTCACGGAAGCGTCTCGAGAGAAAATCGCCCCTTCGGCACCACAATCACCCCCACCGGCTCAGCAGCTGGACACACTTACAACAACAATAGGTGTCCTACAGGGGATCCTGCAAGCCGTTAAAGAGGGAGAAAAAGGCCAAAAGGCCACCCTACTGGGTTTATTGAAGTTACTCAACCCTAATGTATGAACTAAGAATATGCCACTGGAACGCTCAATCTCTCACAGGGAAGAGGAGACTATTAATCACCTTCCTCCGTGATCAGAGAATAGATGTGATGCTTATTTCGGAAACCTTTCTACGACAGGGTGAGGAATTCAGGATCCCCAATTACTTCGCCTACAGAAAGGACGAAAAGAAAACAAGCGATGGTAGCCCTTATCGAGGACTTCTAGTACTCGTAAGAAGAAGTGTAGTACATCAATACATCCCACACAAAGAATACCAGTCCCTTTATGCTCTAGGAGTAGTGATTAACATCGAGGGACGCGATCTAAGACTATTCGCGTCATACAGACCACAAAGACAGCCAATTACAACTCTAAAAGAAGACTTAGAAGACATATTCGCGAATCCAAAAGTACCAACATTAGTAGCAGGTGACCTGAACGCTCAACACCTACATTGGAATTCGACGCAAACAAACACAGCAGGACGTCAACTATTAGTTGCGGTCGAAAACTGTGGTTTTGAGATTATAGGACCAGACGAACCTACACACCACAGCTATAGATCGCAACAAGTACTAGATGTCGCAATTATAAATGGATTACCGAACTCGTTGAGACAAACAGTACTTCCAGATTTACCCTCAGACCATCGACCGGTGCTAATTGAAGTCTCAGGATCTCTTACTCGAGTACAATTTCCCTCAACAAAGAGGAGAATAGACTGGACTGTGTTCGAGAAAGAGCTGGAGGATAATACACCTACTAGGAAAATGATGACGCCCGAAGACGTGGAGTGGATGACGGGAGAAATCACCCACTGCATCCAGGACGCTCTCGCCAAAGCCAGCCGTACCATTCCGACGGGAGGGCGACTCAAACCCCTACCTAAGCGGCTACATGATTTACTAACAGAGAAAAGAGCGCTACGGAGAGAATGGCAGACTACTCGCTGCCCACAGACTAAGAGGAAATTGAATTCACTAGTGGAACAAGTTAAGACAGCCCTGGACAATCACGCAGCCGAGTCGTGGGAGAACCACATAGACGAAGTGACCCTGGACGGGAGAGTTCCCTCAGTCCACCGTCTGTGCAGGTCACTATCCAAAACACCAGAACCGGTACGCCCGCTTATCGGTGAAGATGGAAATCCACGGTTCAGAGCAAAGGACAGAGCAGAGATCTTTGCATCGTGCTTGGAGGAACAATTCTCACCGAACGCTGAGACAAATCACCAGCACACTACCGAAGTCGAACACACCCTTGACAGCTATTTCGCGAGCCCTGTAGTTGATAACACCGAAGTGCATGCCTTGTACTTTAACCCGGCTGAGGTTCATCGCGTGATCGAGAAACTGAAGCCCAGGAAAGCGCCCGGAGCGGATAAAATTACCGGTGCTATGCTTCGTCACTTGCCGCTGAGAACACTCGCGGCAGTGACGCGGTTATACAACGGTATTATCCGCTCCGGTCACTTTCCTAACGAATGGAAGCTCGGACTGGTCCGCATGATACCAAAACCGGGTAAAGACCTGCATAAACCGGCATCCTACAGGCCAATAACGCTTCTCAGCATTCTCTCTAAGGTTTTTGAAAGATTGATGCTGCCTAGACTGATGCCATATATAGAACCAAGACCCGAGCAATTTGGGTTTAGGCAAGAACATTCTACGGTACTTCAGCTGACAAGAGTCATCAACATGTTGTCACAAGCAACCCGCAACAATGAATATGTCGCTGCAGTACTCTTAGATATAGAGAAAGCCTTCGATAAAGTATGGCATGAGGGGCTATTATACAAACTTATACTAACTGAGATGCCTAGACAAATAATTGAAGTCACCAATTCATTCTTAAAAGATCGAAGAATTGAGGTAGCTGTCGAAGACAAACTTTCGCGCGAGGTCAAAGTGCGGGCGGGAGTTCCGCAAGGAAGCTGCCTGTCACCTGGCCTCTACGCACTGTACACAAATGATCTCCCACTTGTCGGCCGGGCGGAGCTTGCCCTGTTTGCCGACGACGCGGCCATATTCGCAAGAGACGTCACTGCTGAAGCCGCCGCGCACGAACTGCAGGCAACCCTAGATATCATATCCGACTGGCTGGATAAATGGAGATTGAAGGCCAACGTAGCCAAAACCCAAGCGCTTGTAACGAGAGCGAGATGCCCCCCACCACGCCTAACATTCCAAAATCAATTGATACCATGGACGAACAAGGTGAAATACCTAGGAGTCACAATCGACCGAAATTTGACACTCCAAAGTCATGTCGAGGACGTGGTACTAAAAACAAGATTAGCGCGAAAAATGTTGCGCCCGGTACTCGCATCTAGACTGCCACTAAAAACGAAGTTAGGTATATACAAGACGTATATACGATCACGCATAACATACGCCGCTCCGGCATGGTATAGTCGTCTGTCGGAGACTAACAAGAAGAAGCTAAGATCCCAGCAAAACATCTCGCTACGAATAATCGCAGGTGCGCCCAGATACGTGAGCAATCATGTGATCACCCGCGACTTACGAATAGAAAGCCTGGACGAATTCGTAACCAGATTGACCACCAACATGTTCAGAAAGGCGGATAAGTCAGCGCACGTCCATCTCCAAAACATTGCGCCGCTTCATGCTAGGCCTCCTGAGGGAATAGACGCTGCAACAGGTGAACGTTGCCCCCGAAGAAAGCCCCAAGCACGTGACCTCATCCGGGAGCCCTCACCTAGCTGAGTAGATGAGACTCGCGGCCACGCATAGTCAAACATCTGAATCCAAACCCAAGCTCAGACGAATACCCACGAGAAAGCATCAAGTGCATCTCTACTAAATGACCTGTTTGCTGAGTCAAACAGAGTAGAAGTCACCGCCATAGGGCAATGCCCTGAAGCGGTTACCCCGCTCGTTTCCTATTCTACGAAAGAATATGTGATAAAAGAGCGAGATGATTAGTTAGTATCCGGTAGGTATGAAGACATTGTCCATCTAATCGTTTTGTTTAATAAATGCTATGTAGATGGCGCTTCACTACTTTAGTCTTTTGATTTTTTAATTGTTTCATCCGATTTTCAATAGAGGTCACTAAAATAAGTTTTGATTTCAGCCACAGTAATTTTTATTCGTTATTATAGTTCATATGTAACATGTTAGATGGAGTTTTTAAATTAAAGCTTATTCACGTGAAATGCATTGATTGACCTAGTATTGCAAAATTATTATTTTTTTTTTTTACACGGTATAGGCTCAGTGCTTTGACTACAATCTAAACGATGTTAGAGGTACTGGTTCTCAAGTGATGCTGCCGGAACACAGCTATTTGGGGACAAGTTTTCAAACTTGGGTGTGGTAGCTACCCACGCGGGCATCATTAGAAAATGCCTTTCACCGAAAGCTCAGCCCGATTTTAGAGTCGGATAATTGGGATCGAACCCGTGTCGATTGACGCGGAATCATCGCTCCTAAATTTGCTCTATTTTTTCTTATTGTTTAATGATCTTAATTCAATTTACAAGAATACATTTTTTCTGTCTTAGGTTTCTGTACCTATTCGTATGCGTGTGCCTGCAGTGAGAATGAAAAACAGTTACTCCGAGTGATAAGATTTACTCAAAAAAAAAATTCCCCTCAAAATTTCATTTGAGTTTTTTAACCAATCTCTGGAGAATATCTGTAGTCATTTTTTGTTTGGTGTATTAAAAACTACAAGTTCGATTTTCTTAATCAATGAAATTCCGTAACATCCTAGATATAACTTTTATTATTGTATCTTATTTATTCTGATTTTCCGGGTCTCTCAGAAGACGCATGAAAGTAAGATTAATGCAGTAGAGACGAGAAGTCTAAGAATAGCTGGCAAGAAAATCAGAGTCGTCTTTACCTATAGTGCAGGGTGTGCAGCACACACGGGCTCAGGGCTTTAGGAGGCGCCGAGCGACGTTCGTGACACCTACAAAGATACGTCGCTCGCGGCGCCAACGATCTCAAAGGGCGCCAGGATAATGACAGCACACGGGCGCTACAAGGGCTAGAGACGCTGCTGATGAGAATCATAGATAAAGTAAGGAATAGTGTGATAAGGGTAAGTTGTGTTGTGGTAGGGGATGTAGTGACAAAGATATAGAAAAGGATGCTTAATTGGTCTGGACACATGCATGGATAAAAGAAGATTGACGAAACAAATTTATAAGGCGAGTGTGACTGGGCAAGCTGGTAAGGATCGTCCTAGACGAACGTACCTCTACCAGATCGAGGACGTTCTGAAGGTGGGGCAGGTCATAAGTACCCTTCACCGGGGCAACGCGGTAGAATGCGCACGCCATCCCGTATTGCCCCACTCAAGGTGGCGGGAGGAACCGGGGTGTTTAGTGGGTAGTGGTTAACGGCGCTTCTCGCCGCGAGTCACACACTAATATTGGTGTGTAACAGCCCCTCACTTGTGAGAGACTGTCACACACCGTCGGATCCAGTCCTTTACTGGGGGGTACGTCCCTTTGGGTTAGGCTGGACAGCAAGTGCGTAAATGCATTCCCCTCGAAAAAAAAAGGTCAAAAGTACCCTTAACCGAAGAGCGTGTATGAAAGTAGAAGAAGTGTAAGACGTGTGTTAGGATCGTAGCAGGTGGAAGGATGTAGATAAAATTAAGAAAGATGGTTGATTAACTGTGGACCTATGTATTTGTAGGGTCAATATTCACAGAGTGCAAATGATTACTTATGTATATTCATAACTTGGATCCATTTTATTATTTAAAAAAATGTAAATGAGGAATTCAATTATGTATATTTAAATTTTATGTTGACATATCCGAGATAAAGACAAACTTATGTCATAATTAACACCTTAAATATAAATTTTCATCACTTTACAAACGACATAATTGTCATATAAATTTTCATAACCTTTTTACCTATTGAGTTTGTGGAGTTTTTTATATGATCCTATATGACACTCCGGTATATAGACTATTGAATTTTATCAAAATCGATCCTGAAGTTTTTGCGTGATCCGTGCACAGAAAGACAGTTCTCTACAGTTTTAGTATAAGTATAGATATAGTATAAAAGGTCTTACAAATCATGCTTGCCATTCGTAGGTGGTCTATATTTAATTAAAATAGATAAACCCACTCACAACTTGCTGTTACCGTGCTCACTCGTCATTTTGTGTTGTTTGAATCGTAACCCTTAAATATTAACGGGAACACAAAACATAAACAAAAGAAAATCGGTCGATAAGTAAATGAGAAAAATTTTACATTTTTAGACTTCACCGCTGAAAATTGTAAAGCAGATTCTTTTCTTGTTATATCGAAGGGATTTAAATCGGAGATTTTGGGATCCCCAAAAAAAACTCTACAATTTTAGTTCCGTATTTTTTGTCCTAGAACCAAGATTACAAAGTTATAAACAGGAACCCTCATAAAAAAAAAATTAAAATTTCCTTTTTTGCCCAATGTCTTTTACTTTAGTTATTTCGGAGAAAAATATTATCAGACCTTTCGTTTAGAAGGTTTCATGGGAAATATTTTACATTAAAAACCTTTAGAAATGTTGTTAATTTTTAAGGAAGCTAGACCGCGGCAAAGACATACAAATTCGGAAATGTAAAAAAAAAAATATCACTTTTATTTTAAATTACAGTTTATTTTTCACAATGTATCTATTAATTTAGTATTTAAAGGCTAATTTCTGCTATTATTAATAAAATTCTTTTTGCGCCACCAATGAGTTAGAGTTCCCTTTGAAGTAAGTGATGCAATCCAGACCGGATTCACTGAAAAACAAAATTCCATCTTTGTACTTTGTTATCAATCGATCTATTACTTACTGGGTCTGGGTTGGGGGGGGGGGGGGAATTACTATCCATTTATTGAATCCATTACATCACCCAAAAAAAAATTGACAGACACACTATTCTGCTCCAAACGTGTAAAACCTGTTCAATCTATTTTATTTTTTATTTCAATAGGATTTTTAATTTAAAAAAATCCAACATACCACCCGATGCTTAGGGGGTGTGGTCACGAAAACTTCGATGTAGACTCTCCTAGATTCTCTCAGAACAAAATCAAAATTGTCTTATAATTTATTTTGGCCTATACATAAACTAGAAACTCTTATATGCGATCGGGAACCGATTGCATATCTAATTTCGTTGTAAACACTAACATCCCATTTCGTTTCTCATTTCCTGCCCATAGGGGGCGTTGATTAAAGTAATTTGCGTACGGACAACCTTATTAATTAGTTTTATATATATCTCAGACGAAGCCAGACCGTTTCATTAGAATATCTATTTATATCGTTATAAAATGTGTATGTCTGTCTGTAAGGTATTTTTAGAATATAAATAATATAGGCATGTAGATGGGCACAGATAAAATAGTACAAAAATTAGTTGGGACTGTCTCGTTACCTCTCGTCTATAAGTGATAACAATATTTTTTTATACCGTATTCTTACCGTACCTTACCCCGTATCCGTATCCTTGTTTCACCCTTAATTGTTCCCTTTTTTCACATTTATCATTTGTTCCTGGCCGCTGCTCATTTGGTCATTTCCTCCATGAAGGCCAATAATGTCAGGCTGTTTTTATAAGAATATGCTAGCGGCATTTATTCCATATAAACGTAGTCCCCTGTTTCCTCCCTGGATAATAGCAATATGATAAATATTTAATACCAAATAATATATATCCACCGTCGGCCATGCCATATGATTTTTTCGATAAATTAGTTCTTGAAGAAACTAGGAGCCTTTGAAAATAACAAAAATGCTCGATTTTTACCGTCATTTTCAGACGTTTGTCAAATAAATTTGATGCATAAAATAAAAAAAAACTATAAAAAACCGAAACAAAATTTAAAATCGGTTCAGTTTTGGAGAAGGAAACAGGGTACTATGAAGTCATGTTTTTGTCTATTTTGCATAGGTAAAATCAGCCCGAGCTGCAATTATCCCTTTCGTGTTTTAAATTTCTTTCGTTGAGGCGCAACGCGACTGCAATAGATTTATGAAATACCTACTTTTTCGACAGCATGTCCTCTTAATAGGTAGCAACTTAGCGTCCAATCGGTCGTACCCTCGAGGTAATTCCTGGGACAGTCTATGAGGAGATGGGATAATGTATTGGCGGTACTGGGGCTGCATGCATGCGCGTGGTTATCCTTGCTTTTGGTACAATGTAGGTTCTAAGCCCAAATGACCAGCCAAGATCTGCTCATGGATTGGTGATATTCTTCTTAACAACCCCATGGAAAGGAGATCCGCATCACAATATCTATGCCGGAAGCCTTATAGAGCACGTGATGTTGTTTTGCAAATTTGTAACGCTCCTCGCCCTGGTGATATCTGGCAAGGTTTTGTGCTAGGACATGAATGTCGCCATCAATGTTGGTGAACAAAAATAAACATATAAAATAGTAAATTAACTTATACATATATTTCTCAGAATTGTATAGAAGATTTGTTGAAAAATAAAATTTTGTAATTGAATTTGATAAAAAAATTTATCGTCGTCTTGCTTAAATGTAGCGTTTTTACATACATACATATGCTCACGCCTGTTTTCCCCGAAGGGTTAGGCAGAGGTGAAGTAGCGAACTACACCACCCACATTTCGCCGAGCTTAGTTCCGTCCCAGATGTGACAGGGGGCGAGCCTGTCGCCATATCGGGCACAAATTCCAAACTCCGGGATGATACTGAGTAGAAAAAACCCAATATCACTTGACCCGACCCGGGGATCGAACCCGAGACCTCAGAACGGCAGTCGTATGTAATACAACTGCGCTACCGAGGCAGTTTGTAGCGTTTTTGGATGGTTTAATTATCGGTATGGATTCTGGTGTTTTGTAAAGCATAGAAAAATACTTTTAAAAACAGGCGCGGTCGTGATTGAAGCCTTAGTTAGTTTAATTCTACTTTCTTATTTAATACGTTGTTCTTTATTAGTATCGAATGTCTGTAATGAACTTTATAAATCACCTAAAATGTTTGTTTTTGCTCCTTTTTTTGTGATATAAATAGGAATTCTCGGAAGCTTTCGGTACATTGCTAAAAGCGAGCCTAGGCGAACTTTACATCACAAACGTGAAAGTATAACGGAAAGAAAATGAAATTTTTCACTATTTTCTTAGTATTTTGTCTTTTCTACTGCAATATAAAAGGTAAGAAAACCGTATTAAATTATATTTGTAATTAAACCTAAAATATATAATTTTTTTACATACTTTGTAGGCTAAACACTTTAGATACAAACTCTTGTCTGATGTTAAGTGACGATTTGGTCTTGGATTGTAGTCGCTAAACGTAGAGAAACGACCCTATGCTGGAACACACCTATAGGTGTTTTATAAATTTTATATTAGTTGTGTGCCCGCGATTGCGCCCGTGTTTCATATATTCTTCACTGCGTTTTATTTTTTTTTATATGGAACCCTAATTATTTTCTTAAAAAAATTTCGGTGCTAAGATAAAGTAAAAATATTTATCATAAATTCATGTAGTTGTCTGTAAATCTGACCATTGAATCGGGATTTTATTCATAATTTCATGAGTTTTTTTTAACGCGGAACTCTAATTATTTTCCAAAATCAAAAAAACTACCAAAGTTACCCATAGTAGCTTCAACTGTTTACCAAAAAAGTCCCGTCAAAATCGGTTCAGCCGTTCCGAATACTACCCGGAAAAAAAACAGACAGTCAAAAATTTTAAAAATTGTATTTTTGGTATAGTTATCGTGTACACACTCATATGTATTTAGCATAATATTGTTATTTTGATATTACGAACAGACACTTCAATCTTATTTATTCGTATACAAATTCACTATAGAAAGAGAGGACCGATGAAGCTCTAATCCAGTGGGAGGCGAACTTTTTTAACGGCGGGCCACAAAGTTTAAGAAATTCTAGAGGAGGGCCAGAATTATAGAAAAAATGCATTTTGTGTTAAAGCTTTTAATCATCATCATCATCATCATCATCATCAGTCAGATCAGTATTACGCATCACACGAACTACGCGGCTAGATTAGCTTCAACTATAGGTTATGCATCTATAATTGTACTAAGTAGAATCTAGTTTTTCTTCTCGACCGCCAAAACGTAATTATAACGGGCTATATACTATCCATGCCGATGGACCCTCGGCGGGCCGGATTAAATACTTTCGCGGGCCGGATTTGGCCCGCGGACCGTACATTGCCCATCACTGCTCTAATCTTTAAAGTTCGTAATAGCCGCGAGTAATACATTTATGGAAAGAAATATTCGAGATAGTTATTCGAACAATTAGGAAATTCGCTAAAAAACTATATCTGTCTTGAAGGTTTTTGGTATTAGTGCATTATGTTTTTCTATTGTCCAACTGTATCTATGTATTAATATTGCCAGAAGCTTCTTATCAGATATTAAAATACATTTTCAGACGAAAATAAAAATGATTTAATTTACAGCTCACACTTCTAATCCTGGGTTAACAGCGCTACGTCAGCTACTGGAACGTCCGTCGAAAATGGCGGTAATAATATCACCGGAGAAAAGAGGAGATCCAAAAATCAATCCAACGTCGGCCAGATCTGGTCGCGCGGGACAGTGGGATTTTAAAGGTTTTTTTTTACTTCTATAATGCATCTAATCATAATTATGCCTACATAATGTTGTTAGGATATGTCCGTTGGTGAAGCTAATCTTTATTGTTTCATGAAAATACAGCTCTTTGTTGGAACTTACCAAGGAGTTTTTGCGATATTTCATAATTCACAACACTCTTCTTCATTAATTTCAATATATTTCACCTGCACAATAACAAAAATATAACACGTAAAATGCCACTAAAATTGCTTACATAATTACATTAATTATAGTGACATATAACTCCGATTAGTTATTTATAAACAAGGATTTATAAATAACGTGGTTTACCAAAATCCCGTCAAAAATGAAAAACCTCTCCTACAACCAGACTCTCTTTCAAGTGTTGCTGTTAGCATAAATTGATTTCCCCCAAAAGATAAAAATGGAACGCTATAGATGGGAGTGGGTATTAACCGAGAAGGTAAGTCGCATTCCCTTAAGTCAAAGTACAAAGTTAATAATTTTTAGATAGGGCCGAAAGCTAAAGAAGAGAATAATTTACAAATAAAAAATTAAATGGAATCTAAAATATTAGACAAATATAAAATCGCTGATAGAATCTAATATAGTACTTTGACGTTTCAAACATTTTTTTAAAAGATTTTTTTAATAATAAGTTTCTTTTCTCTAATTACACTGTATAGGCTCAATGCTTTGACCACAATCTCACCGGATGTTAAGTGACGATGGGGTCGAGGATGGTAAATACACTAAGCCTAGAGATGCCTTCAAGTGACGCTGTCGGAAGGCACCCATAGGTATTTCCCGAAAGGTTTTTAAACTTGAGAGTGGTAGCTATCGAAGCAGGCATTATTATAAAATGCTCTATAACTGTAATCGATAATTGAAAGTTATGTTACTGTCAAACTAAAGACGAATTGATGAGATTTGAAATTATCGTAACTCCAGGTTCGGGTAAGTAAACGAAGCGTAAGTCCAGTTATTTATTTTCATAACATCGATATTGTTATCCATGGTTAAGACGACACGAGAACATCACTATTCGTAGGCAAACCACCTATAAATAATGGAGTTGTCATGCCTATATTTTATGGTACAAAATTTAAATCTACATGGACGTCCTTTCATTGACAGGTGACAGTTCTAATCAAGAGAACAAAGGAATACCTTTTCAACGATAGTTTGAAGTTTTGTCGGGATTTTAGTCTGTCATGTGAACTACCTCGTGAACTGCGTTCTTTGACCCTATATTTTGTAAATTTCTTAGCGTTGTGTGATATAGTTTGGGTTTGTTGTGCATAATAAGAAACCAAATTTATTGGAAATAATAACATGAAACGTTTATTCTGAGGTGCAGTAAAATTCTCTCCAACTCTCGAGTAAAATGGGCATCGTTTAAAAATACATATAAATATATCATTATCCACGTGACACTAGTAAAGGTGTGTATACAAATCATAAATAGTCAGTAATTAAGAAGAAAAAAAAAGACGATAGTTTGATGAAAATAGTTCTTTCACTAAAATCTCATTGATTTGAAAGAACGTAATTCGAAACGGTATTCAACATAGTTACAATTAAGAAACAATTGCTTTTAAATAAAGTACATCGAACAGTTGTAATGAAATGTGTTGTTTCTATTTTTAACATGCTATTGTATTGTTTTTTTTAATTAACTTAATTATACATTTTTAATTACAGGATCCGAAGGGCCTTTAATATTATTAGAGGATCTAATTACCGAGATAGAATACGCCGATACTGATTCTGCCAGACCTTAAACATGTACTGAAATATAATTGACGATTGTCTTTTACGACGTACGCTACAGATAAAAAATGTAATAATTAATAACTCAATAATTGAATTCAATAAAATCTTTAAATATATCCCAGAAGTTTTCTATGGGCAATAATGTTTTTATATTATCTGTTTAATTTTAAATTGACAAATTTGGATATGTTAAAATAGAATTAAAACTGTTTTTACAAATTAAAAATATTTTTAAAAGTCGTTGATTGATAAAAATAAATGAATATTTACTATTTAATATTTTGTTTCATTTAAAATTTATAATTGGTTATTTTTGTTTTTCGATAGTAACACCAGGTGAGATCGTGGTCACCCTATACAGTCTAAAAGCCCAATAAGTAAAAAGAACATGATTATTATTATTGTTGATATAACTATTACAGACTAATTACCATGGAAAAAAAATAAAAAAAAAATATATTAGAATTTAAATTTTGTGTCAACTTTCTTTGGCGTTATAAAGTTAGAAGTTTGCTTACAAAATAATTAAACATATTTTATTCACCATAATTACTTTAATGACTGAGAGAATGCATGTTGAAATCTAAGTTACAGACACACACCCGCAAAATTCAAATATATTATTTTCTTATTCAAAACAGAAGCGAGCAAAAATGGAGTAATAGTTTACGTGGACTGAAACGTTTTGATAATTTTTCACTTTTAATCTTTATTATTTTACACGGTATGGGCATAGCACTTGATGTTAAGTGACGCTGATCCAGGATTATAAATACACTAAGCTTAGGTCTGGGTTCTCAAGTGATGCTCCCGAAACACACCTCATCATCATTCTCCTGCCTTTTCCCAACTCACTTGAGGTCGGCGCAGTATGTTTTCTTCTTCCATACGTCCCTATCAGCCGTCATCTCTTCATTCACTCCTTTTTTCTTTCATATCATTTCTTACACACTCCATCCACACTTTCTTTGGCCTTCCTCTACTTTTCCATCCTTCCACATACATATTCATAACTATTTTGATACTATACTATCAAACACACCTATTGGTATTTAATGACAAGTTTTCAAACTTGAGGCTGGTAGTGCCAGGCGTGCATTACTAGAAAATGCCTTACCACCATGTCAAGGTTTCCTCGCGATGTTTCACTTCAACGAAAGCTCAGGCTGATTTTAGAGTTGAAAAGGTTGGCCCGAACACGCGTCCATTAACACAGAATCCTCCGCACTATCCACTGCGCTATCACATGCAGTATATGTGTGCAACAACGAATTAAAAAAATGCAACGATCAAGACGACTCAACCGCTGTATACAACGCATACATTGAATAATATTATCACGTGTAGTGCCAACACTCATTCTCAATTTACTTCGACGTGTCTTAAAGCACTCCACTAAATAATTTATTTGACGTCTGATCCTAACAAACAACACTCTTACTTATGTATATATGTAATAGTATATGATATTAGGCTATATTTTATAATTTAAACAGTCCTAAAATTTACGATTATTATCCAATAGATAATCTGTACTAATAAATAAAATTGAAATGTCTGTTGTTAATGTTTAAATTGTTTTTTTTTTTTACTAAATATATGTGAACGTATATACGACGCCTGTAACAAAAATACAATCTTTGAAGTTTTAGGCCGTCAGTCTGTTTGTTCCGGGAAATCTCCGGAACGGATGGACCTATTTTGACGGGACTTTTTTTGGTAGATAATTGTATTATTTAGAATAATTTCGTGTAATTAAAACTCATGAAATTGTGTACAAAATACGATTTGAGCTGTACGAGATTACGCACTGAGGAATATATAAAACGCAGGCAGATCCGCGGTTCTATTAAAAGCCAGTCTCTATTATATACAAATTCAATTCACTATAAATGTAAATAAATTAGAACTGTCAAGATTGTCAAACAGCTGTCTAGCTCATTGATATTTAAACTCGCCCATTCATAATATTGAAAATAATGAACATTGGCAGATACAGGCTGCTGCCGTCCAAGGCCTTTTTCATATGCCACCTGGTATTAAAGAAAGAAAAAAAAAAACGCTTAAAAAAATAATAATACGGGAGCGAAAAAAAGGTGATAGTTTTACCTATACATGGTTAAAATACCAGATATAATATATAATAAAAATGCTCCTACAAGTCCACAGTCCACCCAGAGAACTCGTAACTTAGAAAGCTGTAGCCGCAGGCAGACTGAGTGCGTCTGAATAAAAATCTTTGTCTAAAATCTAAAATGTATATAATCCGTTGGTGTTTCTGAAAGTGTTAATGACAAACGGTTTTTTTTTTAAATTTTGTATTCTCATTTTAGAGAAACGCATTGAACAGGTTGCACGACGGAACTTTTAATCCTCGCGGTACAACATCCAAGTGGCAGGCGTTTAGGACTCAGACCGCGAATGATAACTAACTACTAGTTGTGTGCCCGCGGCTGCACCCGCGTTTTATATGTTTTTTACTGCGTAATATACTTTTAATTTTTTTTTTATACAGGACCGTAATTATTTTAGAAAAACAAAAGTAACTTCAGCTATTTAACAGACCAAAACTTTAAAAATCGCATTTTTGGTTTATGTTATACATTCAAATGTATTTAGTAACGATTTATTTTAATCTTACAAACAATTCAATGTTCTTCTTCTTGTGTTTTTTTAATGGCTCTGCACGGCTTGTGCCTTAGCCAGCATTTCAATGTTATATATTAACAAAAAAAAAAAAAAGTTTGCTTACTTTTCTTGATGCAAATTAAATTCTAAATTTCTGCTTAATTAATTACCTAACATATTATGCAGATGACAGGGTTCGACCATATCCATTCTATTGAATAGAGGACATTCAGTACAATTGCAAAACATTGCCATCCATTATCATTATTAGCTCGTTTAATATAATATACTGTTTGGTAAAGTGATTAATTAAAATAGTTGAGAGCATTATGATTGAAAAATAATTTGCTCCTGTTTATAAAGATATCAATTCAGTGGTTTTTTTTTTGTTAACATAGATTGAAGTTAATATAGAAAAGTATAAAGGAAGGCAGTATTTTAATGTATTTATAAGGCTGTCTATTGGGACATTTCGAACTCGTATAAAGTTTGCTAAAAGCCCCCCTGCATCGAAAACATCACATAATTCAATTTAAAATTGACTTCAAGTTTCATATAGTCGAGGGAGTGCTGCGAAAATGTTTTTAACTTAAAAACAAGTGGGTAACAGAATATTTCCTTCTTTTTTTTAAATTTACTATGAAGTTCATCTGAAGGTCTTAACAGCTTCATCAGGCTTAAGGCACAGGTAACTAGCATAAGTCTGTCACAATGATAGGAACCCAACCATGAACTGACAAAGCCGTGAAATCAACCCTACGTTTGCAATTTGATTATTTTAATAATTAATTCCTTGAAGCAAACATGGGTAAGCGAATTGCCTACATACTTTTAATACGTATATATGTAGGAATGATAGAAGGAATGGTAAACAAGGTATGACTGAAAGGACATATGTGTGTCACTTACTCTCTCTCAAAAAATAAGATGACAAGAAATGAGTTCGAATGTAAAGATGCTGTGCATACGTTGAAAATAAAATAAATATTACAAGTTCTGATTGCTGTTCTGGCTTGCTTGTTATTGGATCCCACATGCTTTCTTCCCACTAAAGAAAGTGTGACGTCATTCGATAAGGATTAATATGAAGCTGTTGGAAATAATAATAGTCGAACCTCGTACCAATTTGTTTATTTTTCATGTTTTTTTAATGATACAACTGTAACTGTTTTGTTTTTCATAATATCCATTTAGTCATTAAATTTCTAGCCAGTACCAACGTATTGTAAGCGCCATAAAATATATATTCTGTACACCCATATACAGAATGTCATGGCACACCTTGTTCCAGTACTAAAAGATACACACACACACACACATTCATCTTAACACTCTCTACTACGTTCCACATCCATCTTTTAACTAGCCCAACACTACTTGCTGTTATAAATATAAAAAATAACCTCGTATAAGTATGAGTTAACTAGTGACATCTAGATCTTTCCTTTTTTTTTCTAATCTAGCTAATGCTGTTGACCGGATGAACCTTTACAGTTTCACCAAACTTTGTAAACTCTAATTATTTTTAAAAAAATCCCATCAAAATCAGTCCTTCCGTTCCAAAACATACAAACAAACATACAGATGGAAAGCCAGACAACAATTTTCAAAATTGTGTTTTTGGTATAAATCAAAATAAAAAAAATCTTTATTCAATTCGGGCCCTGAAAAGGCCTTATAAACGTCAAAAAACTACCACCGGTTCGGAAAACAACGCAGTCGAGAAGAAGAAACTCGATCTGGATCTTTTTTTTTTTACGTTTTTTAATGTTATTGTATTATACAATTTAAAATAGCAATAAATGGTTTTAGCGTAACCACAAAGAGAGGTGTCACTTCCAGACATCACTATCGTTCACGTAATGATCCACCCTGTAATAACCTTTGGATATTAAAACCTGTTTGGCATAGTGCTTAAACTTATCGTCAGGTAAATCCTAAATGTGCTTTGGTACCATGTTGTAGAACCTGATACTATTGCCTAAAAATCTTTTATTGGTCTTACTAAGCCTAAAGCAAGGGACGACTAGTTTGTGATGACTTCTAGTATTAAAATGATGTCGGCCGTTAGCTATATCAAACTTGTTTAAATTTTTGCGGACGTGCATTAAATTGTCTAAGATGTATTGGGAGGACAATGTTAATATATTATAGTCCCAGACTGTAAATGGTTCGAACTGCACGTTTTTGTATTAAAAATATGGAACCTATTTCATCTGCTGTCCCCCACAGCTAAATGCCGTACGGCATCAAGCTATAGCTATCGTATATTAATTATGTATTAAGTAAAAAGTTGTTATTTTTTTATTAGAAACAAACGCTTTAATTTATTAGTATAGATCAAATAAAGGGCATTCAATTTCCCGAGATCGTATATATTAAAAAAAACCCATTAAAATGCTGTAGAAAAAAGCAACTTATCAATGTACGGAATTTAAGGTGGTCTGCCTACCCCGCATTATCATTAAATGATGAATGTTTGAACATATGAGCAAACCTGTACAGCAAGGCACGGAGGAAGGCTTAAGGGGTGAAACGTAAATGAATTATCTGACGTGTTCCGCTACCAAAGCGGACAGTGGTTCAAAAAACTCTTTTCAGATTATAATAAAAAAATGGGGGCTCTAAATATATGTATTTTTAAAACTTTAATGGTATAAAAATACAATATGTTAAAACAGTTTTAACGATAGAAAAATTACACTATAGAAAATGAAATTTGTTATTAATAATTATAGCAGACTAAGATTAGCGTTCAACCATTTTTACTAGAAATATTAAAAAATAAATAAGGAATACTCAAGTGAGAGCGGAGAATTAAATCATTTAATTAACAAAACCTACTGTTTTATATACATAAGACTTTAAGATAAAAGTTATAAAACTTTTCTTAAATGATAATAGTCTAGTCAACAAGTTTAAAAACGTGTAAATATAGACTAATGAATAAAATTAAAGTTTGCTAAATATATATGAATGTACAAAATCTATACTAAAAATACAATTTTTAAAATTATTGTTTGTCTGTCTGTCGGAACGGTTGGACCGACCTTGACGAGACTTTTTTTGGTAGATAGCTGAAATTACTCCAGGTAACTTAGAGTACTTTTAATTTGCAAAAATAATTAAGGTTTCGCTTAAAAAAAATAAAACCCATAAAAGTTTGAATAAAATCCGATTTACAGTTTTACGGGCAAGTGGTATAATTTATGAGAAACACGTTTAAGTTGCATTAGTACCAAATTTTTTTTAGGAAAATAATAAGGGTTCTGTAAATAAAGATTAAAACTCAGTGAAGAATATATGAAACGCGGGCACAGCCGCGGGCAGACTACCAGTTCTTGATAAAAACACTTATAGATGTACAATAGCTCATTCAAAATTTACAATAATTACTTTTTTTCTAATGATGTTGACCAAGCAACTAGCATAAGGATAACAAAGTGGTAAGAACCTTTTTTTTTCCGAGGGGAAATGCATTTACGCACTACCCTTACCTATTGCATTAGTGAGACCGGAGTCCCCCAATGCAATAGGTAAGGGGGCACGGAGGGATGAACCTCCGTGCCAGTGTGGGACTCACCCGGGTGCGAAGCGCCCGGAAATACCCACTAAAACCCCCCGGGGCCGTCCGCCGCATTTGGGATGGGGGCGACACGGGGTGGCTTTCGCAGTCACCGCGTCGCAAGTGGTAATAACATAGGTTTGACCGTTATCTGAGAAAAAAAACATCCCGCGAAGTATGCTCGAGTTTATCACTACAATTTGTAAAAAAAAAGGAAACAAATGTGCAGGACTTTGTGTGCAGTGTATACTAGAGTGCTTGCAGTGTCACTGTATCACGCTGGCAACGGGTGCAAGAGCATCCCCAATTAATTTTTCATTACGTTTAAATATACTATAAAGGATTATTTGTTAGAAACTTCAGTAACGAAGCAAAAAAAAAGTTAATTGCTTCAATATTTTTCCGGGATGTTGTTGTAATTTTAATTTGTTTTTTTTTCCTAAGTACAGAATACAACTTTGATAGGAGGAAAAGGGAAAAGAATTGGTTGTTTATAAAACAAACATAATTTTAAAAATTCTATTTATAATTTCAGATATTTTTTAATCTTGTCATAAAAATTTTGTTCACAATTACCAACAAGTTTAAGAAAGTATTGATAAACGTAATAAACATAGATAACATTATTTAAATCCTAATAGTTATATCTCTAGGTATATAGAAAGTTGACAGTGAACCATTTGTCGTGGAATGGACATTTTATAAGAAGACAGGAAATGAATAGTAATTTATTTATTTATATTAAAATTCACAGGTCGTATAATATAGAAATATAAACTAAACAAATACATAAAGAGCCTAAAATGAATTTATCACTATTTAAAAACTAATTATAAGACTATGTTTACATGTGTGTGTGTATGTGTGTATGCGAGTGTATGTAATGTGTATATGTATGTTTGTCGATATGTTTATGTAAGGATATATAGCTGTGGATTAATTTTGTATTATTTGTTTACTAGAGAGATTTAGATTTATTTTCTAAAACCGTTTTTAAATAATTTTTTGTTATGAAGTTTGAAGTTAAATAGATCTATATCACTGAATTGTTTATTATAAGTACGCGGAATTCGGCTCGTTAAGTTATCGAAGCCATAGTTTGTTCGACGCTTGGGAATATGAAATAATTGTGTGTGTCGAGTACGTATGCTTGGCGCATGTAGTCGCAACATTTAAAGAGCCAAAGAACGTGTGGATGGGGAGTCTGTAATCAATAATATGAAACAAACAGGAGTATATGAAGAGATGACGGCTGATAGGGAAGAAGACAACTTATTGCGCCGACCCCAAATGAGTTGGCAATAAGGCATGAGAATTTATATATCTATGTTGAGTTCCATTACGTAAGTGTATGTTTGAATTTAGAATAACATTGAAGGAGAACGAGCTCCTAACTTCCTCCGCCCTATTCATAATAAACTTTGAGTATCACTGTCCCTCGGTTTCCCGGCTTATATAAACTGGAGTTACAGATCACGAGTCAGCATTCTCAACGTGCAACAGGTACTTCAAACACAAAGGTGAGTGTTTGTATACATTTTTATTTTATATTTGGATATCGTAATTTACTACTATAAATATGTATGGGTGTGTGAAATTATTATTACATAAAAAATCGTACAAGTGTTATATTATTTTTTGAAAACATAATATTTTAAAAAAATATATAAATCAATATGGTTTAAAATTTTAATGTGTCGTTACTTCAAATTAATTTCATATTTATATTATAAAAAAGTGTTAATACGTAAAAATATCATATAATTATTATATTACAATTTTATATTTTTTTGGAAGTTATGTGGAATTTTTTACGTTTTGTTTTAATACATTGTTAAATCATTTTGATTTTAATTTGTGTGAATTTATAATACAATCCATATTTTTATGTTCGCATAAAATAGTTTGTCAGGATAAATTATAAATACTTTAATATTTATGAGAAAAAAAATGTACTGCATATATTATAGGTACTTTAGAATTCTTATTTCATTTGCATCGGCAATTAAATATAGTAAAGTAATGAGATCTGAAATTAATATATGTGTAAAATAGTGTGTAATAATTTAACAACATTTATAATAAACTGTTTCCAAAATTAATTTATTGTTAATATTAAAATTCATCTATTGATATTGCTACTGAAGAAAAAAGGAAGAAAACGACTTGAATTGTTTATCTTTGCCTCATTAATACATTTAAGAATTAGATGTTGTTGAAACTAATATATGATTTAGTTTTCTTAAAAAAGTTCTAAGTTCTCGTGACGACTATAAAATCGGTGTATATACCTATATGAAAACTGGGAATATTATTAAATCCTAAACAAATTTTAGTGATCTCAATATAATTCATGGTTCTATAGACAACTTAATGGAAGTTCAGAATTTAATAACCAAATTATTTGAGTTTACCACCTCCAGAAACTTTACACGAGTTGGTTAATTTTAATATGTTTGTGAAATATATTTATTTAATCTATACAAATATATAAAATTGAAGTGTTTGTTTGTAATATCAAATTAACAACTTTTTACTAAATACATACATATTTATATACGATACACGTACCAAAATTACAATTTTTAAAATTGTCTGTTTGTCCTGGCTAATCTACGAAACGTCTGGACCGATCTTGATGAGGCTTCTTTTGACAGATAGCTGAAGTTACTCTGCGTAACATAGGCTATTTTTATTTTTTGAAAATAATTAAGGGTACGCATAAAAAAATTAAAGCTTATGAAGTTATTAACAAAATACGATTCAATGGACAGCATCATCAAAACATTATTTTTCAATGTTTATTTCAAAACTATATTACGCAGAGCTACGGGCACACAGCTAGTATATACTAATATGAGACTCATTCAAGCTCTGTTTTGATGTAAGTTCCGTTTATTTAAGTGTCACATACTCTGTGTATATACAGCGTGCTCGATTGATATTTCGTTGTGAAAAATTTATTTCCTAAACAATACACAATGTTACTTAACTAGTAATCACAAGTACATACATATATCCATATTTACGAATTCAATTACAGGATAGTAACAGCAACGAAAATTATTTTTGTAAATGAATTCGAGGAAAAATTTTTTTTTTTATCTATACTAAGTGTCTATTTTTTAACGTCAAAATAACAATTTTTTTCTTTATTCATTTGAATGTATATACGAGTCCTATACCAAAAATATAAAGTTTTAATTTTTTGTTTGATAGATTTTGACGGGACTTTTTTTGGTAGATAGCTGAAGTTACTTCGAGTATCTTAGGGTACTTTTAATTTTCGAAAATTATTAGGATTCGCGAAAAAAATTAAATCTAATAAAAAATTGAATAAAATTCGATTCAATGCACAATTTTACGGCCAAGTGTTTGAATTTTTGACAAATATTTTTGTTTAATCTTAGTACACTAAAAAAAATTAGGACAATAAATAGGGTTCCGTATGGAAAAACGCGGGCGCAGACGTGGTCATACACCTAATATACATTATTTTAATTTCAATTCATATGATTGTTATTTTTTTTTTGATAAGTTAATAAGGAAATATGAATAAACAGAAGTATCTAAGTACTTTTTTCCTTAAAAATTATCCGTAGTAAAAAGTCAAATTTACTAATATTTTATTGCAAAATTTTCACTGATTTGATTTCAATCAATGTTTTATATATTATGCGTATATATAACTTTTGAAGTCAGAATCTGTTTGTCGTTTTCCCCTTACAAGGGACAGAGCATTTCAAATTGTCTACATTCCGTAAATTTCTTTGACTTCGTCACCCGTCGTTTTGTTTGTCTAATTATAAGTTACTTTGCGGGTTGGTTTTTTTTTTATTTATTTGGTGTGTAACTTTATTCCAATAAATTTCTTTGTGAAGTTTTCGTACAAAATCCTCAATCACGTGTATATTCGAATTAAAATTAGACGATTTTAACTCACACTACTTAGTTTTTGTCAAGGAGAATATTGTGAATACCTTCATAGCTAATTAGAAAGAATTAAAGCTGTTAATATGTCGATTACCCTTAAAAATGAGACAATAGGAAGACAATGGAAAACTGGCGTAAACGCCAGGTTAGTGCTCAAGGGGTTAATTGTATGGTTAGTTAACCCCTTGAGCACTAATCTGGCGTTTAAGCCAGCTTTCCATTGTTTTCTTATTGTCTTCCTATTGTTTCATTTTATATGGCTAATCGACATTTTAATTTATGTGAATGTAGGTGAATATATATACATATATATGTATGTGTGTATGTCTATTTAAATGTATAAAATTATTTTTTCATCATTTCGCAAATAGCACTACCTTTAATATATTACTTTTGCATTAGGTGGTAAAAAATAAATCTTGGCATTAAGATCTCCAGATTATTGGTAAAATAAAAAAAAATCACTCATATGTTCTTTGTAACCATACCAAGACGTCTATTGCTGGACAGTAAATAAGAAATCACATGAAGCGATTGATAATTTCAGTGCTGATTGTTTTGTTCAGATATCACTTTTATAAATGTAGTTTCGAATCTATCAATCCTATTCTATAAATCCTATGAAACCATACGATGATAATAGAGTATGTTCTAATACTAACGAGCTGCTACCATCATCATTCTTTTCCCACCAATAAGCGTGTTCTAACATCAGCACTTCAGAGATAATACTCCTAAGTTTTTTTATACTGTATAGGCAGCATTATGTCCACAATCTCAACCGGCGTTAAGTGACTATCTGCGGCAGGATGGTAATTACTGACTCTCAAGTGATAATGCCAGAACACAATTATTAATATTTGGTTTACAAACGGGAAAATACACCTACCACCATGTTATGTGGTTTTCTCACGATGGTTTCCTTCGCCGAAAGCTCAGGCTGACTATAGAGTTATAATGATAGGTGGGTTCGAAGCTGGATCCTTTGACACGTAATCCGACCGCACTACCAACTGTGCCATCATCGCTTCATATTCTATTCCAATCAAATGTATAAATCCTTCTATTATCGTGTTTTTGATTTCATTGTTTTATTAGATATTTTAAGCAGGAAGTTTGAAATGTATTTGTAAATTGTCTATTTTTAAGAGATTTGTGAATTCGATGTGTAGGATTTTGAGGTGGCCATGGTCTCTACGGCCCCCCCCCCCCCCCTCTTGTTCCGCCACTACACTTTACTTATATATTTATTATTAAATTCTCAAAAAAAGGCTGAAGTTTCACTCGGATTCATTTAAGAAACGTAAAAGATAATTTCTAAATTGGTAGTAAAATTTAATTAGGTATTAGTTTTTTTTTGTAACAATAAAAAAACGTGAGGTGAATTCAGTTCTCATTTAAAATAGCGTAGCTACAAAGCTTTTGAGGTTAATAGAATTTCCTAATTACTTAATGCAAAGTTTTCATTTAATTATAGGAGAGTTTAAAAATTTTGAAGTGAGAGCTTAGAACGCAATAAAAACTTGGATAACTATTTTTTTTAATATACCGTATAGGCTCAACGCTTTGACTACAATCTCACTTGATGTTAATTGACGATATGGCCCAGAATGATAAAGCCTGAACCCTCTCAAGTAATGCTGCTGGAAAATTCCTATTGAAACTTGGCTATAGATTTTCAAATTTGAAATTATAAAGAAGTACTTCCCAAGTGGGTATTATTAGAAAACGCCCTACCACCATGCCATAGTTTTCTAACGATGTTTTTCTTCATCGAAAGCTCAGACTGATTTTCGAGTTAGATAGGGGGGTTCGACCCACATTTATTGGCGCGGAATAAGATCAACCTACCAAGTTATTAACCTTTATTAACATACCTATCATAAACTGATAATTAAACTGGATACAGTTTCTCTTTCTCTCACCTTCTCTATTTCTTTTTAATATATTACTAATAATTACAGTGTATTATTTTTCTGAGCATATTAAATTCTATACATCATTATAAAGAATCAAGATAAAAAAAAAGGAAATTTTTATAATTATAGACGAAAGGCCCATCATTTTATGAAACCCTAAACATACAAGGGGTTGATTATGAATATGAGGTAAAATTTCTTTAACATCCCTCACATAACCTCAATAACTTTTAGGATTGATCTTTATGTGAACTGTTTTAACGGGGTTGGAACTGTGAGAAATTGTCTAACTTTTTTTTAAAGAAAAATTTAAGAAAAAACTTTGATAGTAAAAAAAATATGCGACCAGTATATTTTAATACAAGGAATAAACATCTTATAGATTCAGTAAAAGGAATAAATAAGAGTTTTCTAGGTAATAGTGTTAGGTTTTACAGTAAAGTCTCAAACCAAAGTACTCTGTTCTGTGCATCTACTAAAAACAATGAGTTGTATAAATCCATAAAAAATACCTATGAAAAAAAAAACCATATGTAGATTCTTGTCGGCTCTTTTCGATGACTGGGTTATTTTCCGAAACGCGTGGTAGCATTTTGACATTCATATGCGCTTTACCAGGGCCTATATTAAACAAAGAATTTTTGTATTTTGTTATGAAAGTCGAAAAGAAGAGAAAAATTACTTAAATTAAATTTATACATTTTTTCACTATTTCAAATATGAATTTCATTGATGTTTCTAACAATAAAATTATCCACGTAAATCTACTTTCTTTCATACACACCTTTATAAACATACAGTTAAGAAACTTCGTTAAATGGTTTGACTTTATTATAATCTAAGTGTTGTTGTTATTTGAAGTTGTATAAACAGATTTAAGATACGCAAAAGTAAGTTGGATATATATAATATTTCCAAATGATGTATTACAAAGCTGTTTCATTTCCTCGCGTGGGAAGCTTTCCTAATAGTGCGTTGGCTAAATATGGGTTTAATAACTAATAAAAAAAAAATGGCTATTTATATCTTTTTTATGTATCAATAACTGCTGGACATAGGTCTCTCCGAGAGATCTCCACGACGACCGGTCTTGCGTAACCCGCGTCCAGCGGATTCTCGCGACCTTCATATGGTCATCGGTCAACCTTGTTTTTTGACGGGGGGAAATGCATTTACGCACTACCCTTACCTATTGTATTAGTGAGACCGAAGTCCCCCAATACAATAGATAAGGGGGCACTGAGGGACGAACTCCGTGCCAGTGTGGGACTCGCCCGGGCGTGAAGCGCCCAGAAATACCCACTAAAACCCCCCGGGGCCGTCCGCTCCATTTGAGATGGGGGCGACACGGGGTGGCTTTCGCAAGCACCGTGTCGCCCCCTGCAGCGAACCCACCGGGCCTCGTCCGTGCAATGGTCCAGTGGGGATGGAGGAGAATACTTCTCCACCCCACCTCTTCGCCCACCTCTCGAAAGAGGTAAGACCCTAGATAGGTCAGCCAGCCGGGGGGAACCTTGTGGGGAGCCTACCCATGCTACGTCTTCCAGTGCGTGGTAGCCATTCGAGAACCCGTTGACCCATCGGGCATCGGTTCCGCGAGCAACGTGCCCAGCCCACTGCCACTTAAGTTTAGCAATTCTTCGGCCAATGTCGGTTACTTTGGTTCTTCTGCGGATCTCCTCATTCCTCATTATCAAAATTAAATGTAATAGTATATAATTTGAAAACATATGAGTTTGTGTGTAGGTATTAGAATTTAGTTTTTTCTGACTTTCTTTATCCAGTAAATCTATCTTTATAGTTGACTATATATATAGCTACTATCTATATATGATTTTTTTTTCCGCAGGCACAATGCAACCGGCAATCAGAATCGTCGTGTCGCTCTTTCTGATATCGTCTACCTTGGCAAGCGCTTACCGTGAGTATTAACAGAATTATATCGTTAGCTTATAAATACCTAATATTTGAAGGAAACGTTTTTTTCAGTCGAATTTACATTATAACGTGGCATTTTTTATTCCGTAAGTACAAGTCAGAACTATTTGATTTTAATCATAATCATGAGTTTATATCACAATTCAAAAAAGAAAATTAAAATTTTAATATTCAGCGCGCATTTTTTATACAATTTTTATTAAAATTTAAAAAGTACATTTATTGTTATGGGTCAAATTTTTATTAGTGTTCGCTTAATGATCGAAATTAGAACGTAATAATTATTGATTTGTGGATTTTTTTTTTAAAATTAAGATCGTCAATAGCCAATATACAGAAAACAAAAAAAAAAAAAAAAAAAATGGTTGTTTAACACAGGCGAAAAATGTCTTGAACTGTTCTATTTGTACCTATTTACATGTAGATACATATAATAATGATTTCAAAATTAACTGTTCATAACTTGGAAACGTCGCCGAAAGCAAACATTTCCAAAAAATAAGGTACGATTAAACACGTGGTTTATTCAAATTAAACGCAAACAAATGACAGGGAAAGCGGTTTAAGAGATTACCCCCAGAACAATGTGCGTTATGAATGCTTAATATACAAACTTAATTTTCTTGTTCAACTTTTCTTTTTCCTCTGTACTTAAGTAATTCATTCGAAGGGTTTCTTATTTAAATTTAAAAACGTACTAAAGTACAAATTTTGAATTCACGTATTTAGAAATATGTACTAGATAATTGTGGGCTTATTTCTGGACATGTAGATAATAACGGTTTTTTTTTTTATTTGAATTCATTTACTCATTTATTTAGGACTGTCTCGGTGGCGCAGTTGTATTACGGCACGACTGCCGTTCTGAGGTCTCGGGTTCGATCCCCGGGTCGGGTCAAATGATATTGGGTTTTTCTACTCAGTATCATCCCGGAGTCTGGAATTTGTGCCTGATATGGCGACAGGCTCGCCCCCCGTCACATCTGGGACGGAACTAATTTCAGCGAAATGTGGGTGGTGTAGTTCGCTATTTCACCTCTGCCTAACCCTTCGGGGATAACAGGCGTGAGCTTATGTTATGTTCTTTATTTTTAATTTTTAACACTAACGACTGATTTTTATTTTTAAATTTCATAATGGCAAAATATATAACTGTAGAACGTAAAACATAAAAAATTTATCGAAATAATTGTTCATACTTTGTCATGTTACAATACATACGTTAATTAAGTTCGACAGGTAGAGTGAGTCACTTTAGGTTATATGTGTAATGTAATTAATTGTTACTAACTATTCCTCGTCAATTAAATACTTAGTAAACTAAAATTATAATTAATCGAATAGTTTCCGAAGGTTAATAATAGTATTATTATGTAACTATGATGATGAAGGTGTGAAATGAATCGACTAGAAATTAAACACAAATTAATTTAATATCAGGTAATTATTGAAGTGGAAATCTGCTTTATAATGTTTCAAAAGTCTAGAGTTTTTCTAGATTTTTAATTTTATTAGAGATCCCTAGTAGTAAAACATGGGTAATATTTGTTTGTTATAAGTATTTTTTTTATTACGAGATTTTAAAATACATATAACTAAAATGCCAACGTATTCTCAAATGGAAAATGGAAGACACAGCGTGTGCCCGCCTACAATGTGGACCGACGACCTGGTGAAGATCGCAGGAATCCTCTGGATGTGAGTGGCGGAAGACTGGTCGTTATGGAGATATTTGGGGGAGACCTATGTCCAGCAGTGGACGTCTTTCGGTTGGATGGTCGGATGAATGGATAGAAAGACAATGAAGCTGTTGACGAGGATTGGAACTCCGTGCTGCAATAAGCCTGAACTTTCATTGAAGCGGTGATTGGATTGGATTGTTGATGGACGCTGGTTCGAATCCACCTATCGAACTCTACAATGAACTTGATCATTCAGTGAAGTAAAAACATCCCGAAGAAACCATAGCATGGTGTTTGGACATTTTTGTAATAATGCACGACTGTAAAATACCTGTCGCCAAACACCATTAGGTGTGTTTCAGTTGTATTATTTGAGAACCAGTACCTCTATGTTTAACGTGTGTACCATCCTGGATCTCATTATCACTTAACATCAGATGAGATTTTGGTTAAAGCGCTAAATCCAAATTAAAAAAAATTAATCTGAAATAATAATTCATGGAAATCAACGTGATGAGACTAAAGTCGTAGGGCACTTTTTAATGGCTATCTGGTTTAACTAAGGTAAATAAGATAAGGTAAGCTTAGCATCTTAAGGTAACATCGTCGCTTAACATTCCGTGAGATTGTAACCTAACGTTAATCTATATCAACAGTATAAAAATTGTTTTTTTTTAACAAGCTTTTGCTCGAGTCTTCGCTTGTGTTGACGCAAATTTTGAACATCTATTCAGGTTGCCTTGATTCAGGTTAATTTAATAACCATTCTGTATCCCTTAAAATAAAAATTTCGTTAGAGTAGTTAAGGCGTGAAAGCTTAATAAACAAACAAACAAGCAAATTCACATTTATATTTACATTCGCACATTTATATTTATAAGTTTGTAGTTAATATAATGAAACAATACCAATTTACAATCTCAGTTAAGTACGTTTACTATACTAACTGTGTGCCCGCGGCTGCGCCCGCGTTTTTAAATATTCTGCGTTTTAGTTTTTTATACGATCCCTAATTTTTTTTAGTACTAAAGTATAAACTAAAAAAAATCTCACAAATTCAAGCACTTGCCCGTAAAACTGTGTATTGAATCGGATTTTACGCTGATCCCAAATTATCGAATATTAAAAGTACCTAAGTTACCCGGAATAACTTCAGCTATCTATTAAAAAAAGTTCCGTCAAAATCCGTCTAGCCTTTCCGAAGGTTATCCGGAATGAACAGATAGACAGACAGATAAAAAAAAATAAAAATCGTTTATTTGGTATAGGTGTATAAATTCATATCTATTTAGTAAGAAACAACATTTTGACATGACGAACAAACACTTCACTTAGTATAAATGTAATTAATGTATTCAAGACGTGTTTTTGATTTATTTATTTGTATAGCAAATAAGTTTCTTTGGAAAAAATAGTCTAAGGGTGGAATACGAAAGAGATCAAATCTTCAATTGAGATATATGAGGGTGGGCCGTTCTTTATTTATAGAGTCGGTGGTATTTGAATGCAAGTGATTTGTCGTTCAATTTGTAGATACACGTTTTTTTATTATGTATTGTGACCACGTCTAGAGATAGTTCTGAAGACGTTTTCATCTTGGACGTACTACTTCTTCTATCAGAAATCAAAACAACTGTAACGTTGAGAATACCGCGCGAACGGGGAATTATACGCTATTTAGTGAAAAACGATCTCGCATAAATCTAGGGCACTTTTCTCCATTAAATAGACTTATGAGACATTATAACGGTGCATCTAAAACTATAAAAGCCATGATGGTGAGGCAGGTAGTGCGACCGGATCAATCGACTCGGTCCAATCCCCATCTATATATCCGACTCTAAAATCGGCCTGAGCTTTCGGTGAAGGAAAACATCTCGAGGAAACCATAGCGTGGTGGTAGGGTATTTTCTAATGATGCCCGCCTGGGTAGCTGCCACCCTCAAGTTTGAAAACATATTACCAAATATCAATAGGTGTATTATTCCGGTAGCCCTTGAGACCCAGTACCTTAAGGGTTAATATGTTTACCATCCAGAACCACATTGCCACTTAACATCAGGTGAGATTATGGTGGAATTGTTAATTGGTAAATGTAATTGTCAAGTGTTGTTACAGAGAGCGGTGCTAAGCTTCGAAGAGACGGGGTATTGAACCTGTATCCTTTCCCCAGAGTCGGTCGCGCTTCACACCGTACATGGCAGATACCCGTTAATGACATTTATCTAGGTAATATGTTCAAAGAACATTCAACCTAACCGCTATTTTGAACTATTTTGAATTTTATTTTAGTTTATTGACTCTAATTCAAGTTTTAATTTGATTTATGTTAATTTTGATTTAAATCAAATCTTAATTTTATTGGAGTTTGACTTGCATTTGAATTTAATTGAATTATTCTAATTGCATTAATTTTATTTTATTTTATTATAATTTTAACATTCGACTTAGTTTAACTTATTTATTTTAAATTTTGACATTGTACTGATATTTATTGACATGTATTAAAATAGAATTCTAACTTGAATCCAATGTAAATAGAAAAAGCTAAACTAAACTTCTAGTAAGCCAATCAACATTAGTGGTATTGTAGACACAGGAGAAAAATTATAATTACATTTAGGCAAAGGAAATAATATTAAGAACTGTAATAGGTATAATATAACAGCAAAAGAATGAGCTGGAATTAAAAAAATATAAAAAAAAGACACAAACCGAAAAAAATATTGCAATAATAAGATCCCTGATGATTAAGCGTGTCGCTGGGACGCTATATATAAAAAAACCCTAAACGCAGTCTTCTTATTTCTTAAAATTCAAACAGCGTAGTTTCGCTTTTGTTTCTTTATTGTATTTGTAATCTACATTTTTATTCAGTAATCTTGATAAAATAGCACTTATTAATACTTAAACAACAATAGAAAGAAAAAAAAAGTAGGTAGCTATGGGATGGGATGAGGACTACCGACAGAAGTCCGAAACCTTTGAGTTACTGCTTTTCAATATTTAAATTTCATAGTATGTCCAATTAAATTATTAACCTAACTAGTAATATAACATGAGTTTGGTTTATATATCTATTGAGGCTCTGAGCAATAAACATTTTTTTTATTTATCTCTGAGCGCCATAACTTAATTTTTTTGACTTACAGTAACATGTTGACGGCTGCTGTCATAGTGTTGGTAACGCGAATCTATTGTTTCCCCTACTGAGAGTAGCTCAACGCCGTGAACGAAGTTTTCGTTTTATTAATTTTAGATTATGAACCAGTTGAAAAGAGGCAATTATATGCGTTTCCGCGCGTGGGACGCAGTGAGGTGTCACTGGAAGAGCAGCGTCAAGATGGATTCCAGTCGATGCCAGTAAAGCGCACCGAGAGCCCAGGAATGTGGTTCGGACCCAGACTTGGCAGATCCTTTAGAAACACCGAAGATGGTAAGAATACTCCTTAATGAATGATGACCCAAACGTGACATACCTAAAATATGATTTTATAAATTTACAATCACTTTGGAGAGTCTTCCATAACAATTATATCAACTAATATTATCTATCTCTAAATATGTATTGTTGAAAATTTGAAAAACACAAATCTAATTGTATTCATATGTTTTGCATATTTGCATAGATAAGACACATAATATATTTCTTTTATATATTTATTTACATTCTTCCAAGTAAAAAAACATGACAGGCGGCCATTTTGCTTGTTTTGATATCTGTTGTTTTAAAAAGTTGTATTAACTTGACACAAAATGGCCGCTACATATTATGATGCTATTTGGAATACACATAAGCGTCTTTAATGATAATGAAAACTTAAGAGCATCTGTAAATGACGTCACGAGATTTTTAAATTTACCGTGTAATATCAGTCGCATAGCTCCTATAGAGAATACAGCATTCAGTCAATTTTTATAATTCATGTTAGCATAAATATCATAATAATAAAAATCTGACCTGCAAGTTTTATACAAATCACATAAAAAATTAAACAATAACCTATGGTAGTGTTATAATATGTTTCTTTCCTATACATATATAATGCATAATTAACAAGAAATATTTGAATTAATCTATTATAAATATTTTTAAATAAAAATGTCTTCTGAATAAGCTGTATATTTACGGCAATAATATCTGTCGTTTGAACTTCTTTGCCAGGGATTTTAATAAGAAGTGGGAGATTCATGTTGTCAGTCATATTTATAATTAATGATTATGCAAACACAGTTAGGTACCATTTATAAAGTTTAAATTCGTTGTTTTTAGAAATTACAATCCAAAACGAAAACAGAGAACGTAGGGAGCCCGAACAAATTGAGGTATCAGAGGAAGAAAGACAGAAGAGGCACGCAGAATTATATTAATAAATGTGATCAATGATAGTCGATATACCAAAGTAAAATGGCGTACAAAAATATCTATTTACTTACTTAATTTAGAAAAAATATTTATTTAATTTTATTATCGCTAATTAAATCTTGAATAATCGAATATGTACCTAATTTATTATCCATAAAGGTTAGATTTTTTTTAACTTTAAATTCGTATATTAGACTTTACTATTAATTGTGAACTATACTGTATTTCAAATGTAGTAAAAATCAAATTTTAATGTCAAACATTGCGCCGGCAAAATACCCGATATAAAATTTGTACTATTGGAGAGAGTAAACAAATCAGATAATATTTTTTTTTAGTATTCAATAATAAAATGATTTTAATGTTAAAATATGATTTACACACATTTAAGATATATTTTTTGTATTCTCCTGTAAGCAAATTTTCATAAAGAAGGTTTTGCAGGCGCAATTATCGTTATTTATTTATATCTTGCAGTTAAAATTATTTCAGCAGTCATTTTATAAAATACGTAGGCTTATATTTGCATAGCAACATGAATGTAGATCTCGTCCTTTAAAAAATAAGGTATATAATAATATATAATAGTGTTATTAAAGTAGGGTTGACCAAACGAATTCCACGGGCTGGGTGGATTTAAATTATAAAAATAAATCCATGGAATCGTTCGTTTAATCCACGTTAAGGCAATTATCGTGTACAATAAGATAACATATTGATTTATAATAATCTAATTTATGAAAAATAAAAAAGATCAGTGAAACGTTGTTTTTTTAAACATTTCCAATTTGTTTTCTTTTTGTACTGTATAGACTCAGTGCTTCGACCACAATCTTATCTGATGTTAAGTGATGATGAGGTCCAGGATGGTAAGCCTAGAGGTAGGTACTGACTCTTAAGAGGTTATCCTAGCGCCATTTATTTAATACAAACGTAGTTTCCTCCCTTAAAAACAGCATTACGCAGTGAAAAATATATTAAACGTGGATGCAGCCACAGGCACACAGCTAGTCGTAATATAAATGTAACAGTCTGTATAAATAAAAACAAAAAGCTCGACGACGATTATAAAACATTTTTAGTCATCCATCTATTCAACCGAATGACGCCCACAGCTGGACATAGGTCTCCCCGAAAGGTTCGAGGTTATCTACATAACAACCGGCCTTCACCAGGTCGTCAGTCCCTCTTGTGGAGAGAACCTAACCACGCTACGTCTTCCCGTGTATGGTAGCCATTTGAGAACCCGTTCTGCGAGCGGGACCACAGCCATATAAACAAATTTAGTGTTGTAACAAAAAATACAAATGTCACAACAAGTATTACGAAATAATATTGAAAACTGTTATGTGATTCAGAACTAGTCAGCATCCATGTGTAAAAGTCTGTTACATTTGTATTTGTATGAAATAAGGTCTTTTACGGGAATCATATGCACCCACGGGCGTAACACTTTATTACTAATTTATTATGTTAACCATTTTATTCTCGGCCAATAGTAATATTTAAACTCCAGAATAATTGTGAAATCGCCCGAGGTTTTCGAATAAAAAAAACTTTTTAAAATCTTCATCAAGTTATCGCAATTATGTTAAAGTGTTTGCAAATAGACTTACATTGTCGAGCATGTAGTAAACCCTAGAGATTTTTAGTAAATAGTTTAATATTAAAGTAAACTAAATACTGAGTTATACTGGTGGTTAATTATTGGAATGGTTAAGCCACTGTTGACCATCATATGCGTTTTATCGACAGTTATCGTAGCCATATCATACGGTACTGTAGAGTTATGTTAACACACGAATGGAACGGACCACGGACATTTACAGTGGGTGGTCGAGGTTATCAATCGCTTAAGTAGGGGTAGGAATCCTTTCCGAAAAAGATTTATTAAATCGACAAAAGATTGATCTCTTGGAACTCGATTAAAAAATCGATCATTTTGAAAAAAACATTCGCCATCCCTATTTAGGCGACTGATGACCTCGGCAACTCACTTTACCATGTCCGCGGGCTGGTCTGTACGTGTAGCAACAGCAGTAGTCATTAGTACCATTAATTCGACCAAGATTTCCTTTCGCAATCAATGAAACGCAAGCCGGTGTAGGGTCATGTTAAAGTCGACCTAGGACAATCCTTAGAAATGATGATAGAATGGTTCTTAGATAAGGGAGAATTAATTAGACAGAATGGACGGTAGAATTAGCATGTAGATTCATATTTTGTTAGTGTCTAAGTTTGAGAACATCGCGAGAAAACCATAGCATGGTGGTAGGGCATTTTTTAATAACTCCCGTCTGGGTAGCTACAACCCTAAAGTTTGAAAACCGGTCAGTAAACACTAATAGGAATGTTCCAGCAGTCTCTATCGAGACCCAGTATATTTAGACTTAGTGCGTTTACCATTCTGGACCACATCATCACATAAAACCAGATAAGATTGTGGTCAAAGCGCTAACTATAAAATATCCATATAATAATATCTACGTTTTTTATTAATTCTAATAGCTCTCACTTCAATATTTTGAACTCTTCTCTAATTAATAGAACACTTTAAATTACGTAATTAGGGAATTTCATTAACCTCAAAAATAAAAAAGAACAATAGAAGTGTTAAGGCAGCGTCACTTGTAATCCTGTTTCTCTCTCTAGGCTTAGTGTGTTTACGATTCAGAACTACATCGTCATTCAATATCTAATGAGATTGTGGTTATAGTGGTTAGCCTATACAGTATAAAAAGTACAGTGTAAGTACAATCGCTACCACTATGTCGGCCTGCAACAACCATAGCTAAAGTCTTTAGGTACATAGATCTGGATATACAATTTCTGACCTGGGAACACAACACGGTAAATCGTGTCACTATGCCGGGTTAGGCCATCCATCCATCCATTCAACCGAAAGACGTCAACTACTGGACATAGGTCTTCCAAAGATCTCCAAAAAGACCGGTCTTGCGCAACCCGCATCCAGCGGATTAAAAGTTGGCGATCGCATTCAGGTGTTTGTGGTACTCAGAGGATGTCGCTGCCCATCCTCTGGTTTACCCCATAGTCCCCTTTTACATCACCCATGGGATGATATGGGGTGGTACTATTCTTAGTCGGCCCTACCAACCCGCAATGTATCATAGCCCTTACACTTAACCGAAACACAAAAATAAACTCTGCGTGGAAGGATTTTTTTCGGTATGTCTGTTGACCGGATGGGTCTTTGGGCTGAGCCGCTCAGCGGAAAATGGTAACTAGAACAAGTGCACCAAAATGTTAAAAACCTCGGCTTGACCATTAACTGAGTAAAAAGTGTAATCAAATCAAATCAGATCAGATCAGATCAGATCAGATCAGATCAGATCAGATCAGATCAAATCAAATCAAATCAAATCAAATCAAATCAAATCAAATCAAATCAAAAATCAAATCAAATCAAATCAAATCAAATCAAATCAAATCAAATCAAGTCAAATCAAATCAAATCAAATCAAATCAAATCAAATCAAATCAAATCAAATCAAATCAAATCAAATCAAAATTTATTTATTCAATTTATGAACGTCTAAAACACTACCACCGGTTCGGAAAACAACCCAGTCGAGAAGAGCCGGCAAGAAACTCGATCTGGTTCTTTTTTTTTCATAAATATAATATATATAATTTTTTTTGTCATATAAAAAACTATACAAATCGTAGTTTTTAGTGGAAGCACAGAGATGTGGGTTAATTCCAGACATCACTATCGTTCACGTAATGATCCACCCTGTAATAACCTTTTGAGATTAAAACTTGCTTGACATAATACTTGAACTTATTGTCAGGTAAATCAGGTAAATGTACTCTTGCACCTCTTTGTCGCGTATCAGGTCTTTGTGGTATGGGTTCCCTAGGACGCTTTTTTCTCAAATTTATGATTTTCTCTTGAGAAAGGGACTGAAAAACGCTCTTCAAAGTTAGCAACTGGTATTGCAATTGTCCATAGGCTACGATAATCATTGGGCAACAGTTGGACCGTCTGCCTGTTCACATCCTTTTGGCAAGAAAAATAGTCCTCTTTGTTAGTATCTCAACGCGATTTAAAATATAATATTAAATTTACACGTGTCACACGAATATTTATTGACAATTAATGGCGTAGTTTGTGTAACCCAGCACATGGCAATGAGAGTACAATACTGCAAACAGAATAAGCTAAAGCAAACATCAGTCCGTGTACAATGTGACCATTTAGGGATCTATCGTTACAATACACCGTTTACTGCTGATGTTTTCTGTTTGTTTATTAATGTTTCATTATTTGTATGATAACTGGACAGTTCTGACATGAAAGGTTAAATAAAATAATTATCAATTATAGTAATCAATATTAGGAATACATAACAACAAATTTCAATACAATTTTCTGATCTTATTCATTCGAGAAACTAATTAACACAAAATAAATTTATTTAGTACTAGATGGTGCTATTTCATTTTTACCCTGACCTAAAAAAACAAAGGAATGAAAAAAAAATGAAAGTCTTTTGTTTTTAATAGCGGTAAAAAGTACATAAGAGTAAATCGAAAAAAATGAGAAAGGGTCGATGAAATCTAAAAATTACATATCGTATAAGCATCTATGAAAAATTCTGCGTCGAATAGTAGTCGTCCTATCCCGAAACGTTCAGTAGTTTTGAGGTGATGGTTCGTTTTTTGACATTTTTAAATAATATAGGTATTCCTATTGAGATAATATATTGAAGGATAGATTCTTTTTAGGATACGTATGTTTTAAGATACAAATGAAAACAAAGGCATTGCCCTAAAAATACTTTTTATTAGGTTTTGTACGCTGTTTCGCTCGGATTGATATCATTGGATTGGATTGGATTGATATGATAGATTTTATCAATCGATTTTGTGATAGTGCTACTAACTCTTTACCTGGACTCATGACAACGTGTATGCATAATTTCTTGATGATCGGTTGAGTAATTAAATCGAATGGGTAAGTTTAGATTAAGTAATATTTTTCCAACAGCCATAGATATTGACCACACTGATAGTCAACTGTGATAACAGTTTGCAACAATCATAATATAGCTTATTATTTGTCTCTATAATATATCCCTTCATAAATTACCAATACGTATTTTGAAATATTTAAATCAATGATGATATTGAGACATAGATTATTTATCAGATGAGAGATTACCAATATATTTCACATTCTCAAATAAATTAACTTAAAAATACTAATTAAAAAAAAAAGCCTTGAAATGAAAGCGACCGCGTAAATTATCAATTGCCAAAGAAAAGAAATATAGTTTTTTTAATAGTATGTAATAGGATTGTTAACTTATTCTAACGATAAAAGTACATGCAAGCTGCAAGAATAAGGAATAGAACAGTAGCGGCTGCTGGGTCAGCGCTATCGGCGCTATTGCAGTGGTCGTTGAAGCATTGACATACTGTTTCTAGGTGATCGCTGTTATCAGCTTTATAGCAATCTTTCTCATGACGAACCCATCCGCAACCTCGCGTCACACGTACTTCGGAATCCCGATAGGAGTGGAAAACTGGAATTTAAATGATCAAAAATGTATTTAATTACTTCGTTCAGAGTAAATATAGACTATTCTGTGTTCAAATCCTCTATACCTCTTTGTTACATTTCATATGAATCGGTTCAATTGAGAGTCATTAAGGAACAAATAAACAAACGATTTTTTTTACACTGTATTTGCTCAGTGCTTTGATTACGATCTCACTTGATGTTAATTAACGATGTGGTCCAGGATTCTAAACACACTAAGTCTAAAGTAATGCTGCCGGAACACACCTATTGCACTACTAAAATTCCTAAAAAAATCTTTTTACTTGTGCACCAATTGCTTCCCGATATCATTTATTGCATCTGAATTACTGTTTGACAATATAACTGCAAGGGTGGAGTGCACGAAATGTCCAGTTATAGTAAAGTTTAAATTTAAACTTAATCTTTACTATATCTGTAACCATAGCAGTAGCAAAGTTTCGAGTGCACAACCCAACTTTAAGTAAGGGTTAAAGTTAAAAGGGTTGTCAGTTGAAAGATACATCAATCTCCTAATAAATATTAAGGAGAATATTTTATGTATGGTAACATCGTTAAAAATGTCAAAAACAATATTGACAAATAGAAAACAAACGTGTTGTTATTGTTGTCAGTTTGGACTAAAACGAAAATTGTAGATATATTTCGTTATGGATCAAATTCTATTAACTGTAAAAACCAAGTAAGTTTATCAAGAATTAAAAAAAGATAGTATATGTCTTACATTTATTACTGTAATATATATCCTAATGAAAGACATTTTAATTATTATTGTTGCCGAGTATTATTACTTATTCATTCGTGTTTATGTTTTAGGGATAAAATTAGTAGCTTTACAAAATCTGACATATTAAGTCTTCAAACACTTATTGATAAACATAAAAACATTTTACATTTTATGTAAAAAAAATGATGGTATTAGCTTGAAACAAAAAGAGAAAACATCGTTAGAAGACAATTCCCACGAAATATCTTACAATAGAGACATATTTTTGTACAATATAAATAATAGGATCTCTTAAATATCGTTGGCAGATGACATGACAATCGAAATAAACTTGGTTTAAATTTTAAACGCCCAAATTTCGTGGGTTACGTTTACAGTTAAATTATGACGTAATTTAAGCTAAACTCGGATGGTGCAACACGTTTTTGTCTAACTGTAGATTTAACTACGGATTTGACTTTTGTCAAATATAAGCTTAGATGATGCACGCCAGTCTAAGTATTTTATTTTGACCGCCCGTCTTCTAGAGGGCGCCAAGATATTGATTACACACGGGGGCTAAAGATGCCGCTGCTCGGGAATCAGCCAGTCTGTCTATAGATGTCTCATGTATTTAGCACGTTCTCATAAATCTCTCTTCAAATAAATTACAGTCAAATACAGACTGTAAGCTAACCAAAGATAATTTTTTTACAAGGTAAAATAGATGGAAAACAATTAACTACTGACTCGTCTGTATGATCTTTCTGCAGAAGAAGTCCTGAGCGACAGGCTGTGGTATGGCGGTCTCACAGTTCACAATCGGTATTACCCGTGAACGAGTTTCATCATCGAGTTTCGCGAGATCGATGCAAGCAGAGTTGTTCGCACTGTTACAGTAGTAGCATTGTACCGCCGTAGCTGAAAACATAAAGGCGCATCATTTTATATACATAGATACATATTATACGTACTAACTGTCTGCCCGCGGCTCCGTCCGCTTTTCATATATTCCTCTCTACGTAATATAGTGTTCAAACAATCATTGGAAAATAATGTTTTGATGGTGTCGTCCATTCAATCGGATTTTAATTCACAATTTCAGGAGTTGTAATTTTTTTACGTGGATACCATAATTATTAAAAAAAAATTAAGTAACCTAAGTATACTAGAACTATACAACTCAATTCCTAACTTTTTAATATGTGCACAGAAAAGGATATCATATCGACATCACCCTCGTCCTCATATCATCCTCCTAATAATAACCTTAGCAAATTAAAACTTGCTAGACATAGTGCCAGAACTTACCTATGTCCGGTAAATCCGTAACATGCTTTGAGACTTTATTGTAAAAACTAAACGCAGAAAATAAAATGGAACTGTTATTTTATTTTTATTCCTTGTTTTTAAAATTATTCTGGTCGTTGTTTACAAGGTCAAATTTATTTTAATCTTTTTCTATTCATATATAAATACTTACATTTATTAACGGCACATAATAATATCGTTACTACCAGAAATAAACCGTCCATTCTCATCTTCTCTGAAATTTAATAAAAAAGTACGTCAGTTTCTTTTCACTCATAAACTAATTGACTTAAGATACTAATTTTAAACATCCACCATTGTATAAACCTTTCAATCTCAAACCGGCTTTTATGTTAGGCACATTAAAAAAAAAATGTTTTCAAATAACAGGAAATTACAAGACCGTATTGAATAATAGCGTGGTATACACTGAAAAAAAAAATGTTTTTTACTGTTAATAAAAGCCGAGATACTTTTCAATTTGTGTACCTAATTTTTACCAGAGTATTTCTCAAAACTTTTTATCTTATTATTCCATTGCTATAAATAAACGAATTTCAGGAAAAGAGGAGATAACTGAAGCGTTTTTATTGAGTTAATCCTGGTCAATGTCAGCAAGGTTCATTTGCCTCTAAGATGTAATATTGACGTTTATTATTAGGTAATCATAATTTTCGGTTTCAAAATAATATCACCAAAAATTCAATGGTCTAACAATGGTCTGCCGTTTCTTTATGACCTAGTAGTAAATTATTCATTTCACAAACTTCCACGTATCCAATAATCTTCCCCATCAGAACAGAACAGAACATATTCAAATACCTGCCAGTTTATGCTATGAATCGGTTTTTATTGACAATTTCATGTTTTAAGTTTTTTACACGGAGCCCTATTTTCGAAAAACCCTAAGTTACGTGGAGTAATGTTAGCAACATATGTACCAAAATAGTCCCGTCAAAATCGGTCCAGCCGTTCCGGAGATTACCCGGAACAAACAGACAGACTTACAAAAATTAAAAAAAATATATTTTAACACTAGCTGTGTGCCCGCGGCTGTGCCAGCGTTTCATATATTCTTCACTTCGTTTTATTTTTTCTACACGAAACCCTAATTTTTTTCAGTACTGATATAAATTAAAAATATTTCTCATAAATTCAAGCATTTGCCCGCAAAACCGTGCATTGAATAATATTTTATTCAATTTTTTATGAATTTTAGGGTTTTACGCGGACGCGGAAAATTAAAAGGACCCTAAGTTACCCAGAGTAACTTGAGCTATCTACCAAAAAAAGTCCCGTCAAAATCCGTTTAACCGTTTCGGAGATCACCCAAAACAAACAGACAAAAATCTTCGAAATTGTATATTTGGTATAGGTATCGTATATATATTTAAGTAAAAGTTTACAGTAAAAAAATACTTTGACATTACTAACAGACACTTCAATTTTATTTATTAGTAAAGATGTAAAGTATGTTAGATTTAAGAATAAATGTCAGGCTTTATAATTTTTCAAGCTTTCATGTGCACATTCACATACAGTGGCAGGATATTTATTAGGGTATGTTTTAACAATACCCGGCTGGTTAGCTACCACCTTCAAGATTAAATGTCTGTCGCAACAGCGTTTCGGCAGCATCACTTGAGATTCACTCCGTTCGTCATCTTGTATATTACATCGTTATTTAACATGAGGGGTCGGTACTTGAGCATTGCGTAAGTAAATTTTTGTCCACACAACCCCCCCCCCCCCTTGTCAGCAATAATAAGCAAAGATCTTTCCCCTCATTATTACGTAAGCATTAACATAATTTTGGTAAACGTACAGGAATAAGTATATATTGCTTACGTAATCGCTTATCAGACCCCGTCTAACATGGCATCAAAATAAGGAAATCCTCCCATTGATGCTTATTCAATGCCTGAATGTACTCTGACAATAAATAAAAGTATCTCTCTATTTTAAAAACATGTTTACGAACATACCAAAACGAATATTCACAATAAAAGATTAATTACCGGTCGTGTCCACTTCACTTATCAAACTGCCTGCCTACTTAATCAAATTAGTTTAATCAAATAAACATTCAATAGTTATTGTAATTAAATAAGAAATAACTAGAAACGGCCACACTACGTTTGCTGTTGACAATAACTAAACTGGGAGTAAATTCACAATACTGTAGTACGACTAAAGACGATGGAAGTCACAGCGCAATATGTAGATACAAACAACAGAAGACTTGATTTCAATGTTCAAATGTTCAATGAAATATATAAACGTATAGTTTGCAATTTTTAAAATGTTTTGTCTGTCTGTATGTTTGTTCCGGGTAATATAGCTGAAGTTACTGCGAGTGACTTAAGGTTCTTTTAATTTTCGAAACTAATCAAGGTTCCGCGTAAAAAAATTAAAACTCATAAAAAAATGCATAAAATCCGATTTTACGGGCAAGTGCTTGAATGTATGAGAAATATTCTACTTTGTCTTAGTACTAAAAAAAATTAGGGTTCCGTATAGAAAAATAATTGGTGAAGAATTTATAAAACAAGGACGCAGTCGCGGGCATACAGCTAGTATTAAAATATAATTAATTAGCAATGCGGAAATCACAATATGACTTCGTAATGCGTGTCTTTATTTTACCAAAAAAATTTTTTTTGCATTTACAAGAAATATTTATTCTCTTAACATTTGGATTTTTGGTAAGCAAACACTCTGTACCAAGTCTTAGTTTGTGGTAGCGTTAATAGCATTGATGGACTAAGCAATCTTGAGAGTTTTATGTCATTCACAAAATAAATGACTGTCCTGGATAAATAAAAATCTATTTAAGTTCTATTAAGTGACGGTTTTGATTTTTCATAATGAAAACCTGTGACGCTATTTATTTTACATATATGTAATTTTATTAACATTTCTTATTATTAAATTTTATTTTAAACGTTAAGATTACTTCCTTTTCAGTTATTTTATAGGTAACATACATAGTATCACGCCTTTCTCTCGTGGGAGTAGGCAGACACTACGTCCTTCTACGACTTGCTACGATGTTGACACAATTTTTTCGTTTCTTCTAATTTCATGAACGCTGTCATACATGCTCATCTATTATAATATGAATACTTTTCACCTGACCTTTAACATTACATTGTAAATTATAATAAATGTGTATTATTAAAATAAACAAATAATATTATTACAGATATTTTACAGGATATTTTAAGTACTTAATTTTAACTTATAATTTTCTTTGAATGTAATATTCCGTACTTAATAATTTAATTGAAATAATATGTCAGAATCAGACGCAAACGTATATATATTGTATTTTTGGGACATTTTAAGTATTACACAAGTAAGTAACTAACTAACTAACTGCCTCGGTGGCGCAGTTGTATTACGGTGCGACTGCCGTTCTGAGGTCTCGGGTTCGATCCCCGGGTCGGGTCAAGTGGTATTGGGTTTTTCTACTCAATATCATTCCGGAGTTTGGAATTTGTGCCCGATATGGCGACAGGCTCGTCCCCTGTCACATCTGGGACGGAATTAAGCTCGGCGAAATGTGGGTGGTGTAGTTCGCCACTTCACCTCTGCCTAACCCTTCGGGGATAACAGGCGTGAGTGAGCTTATGTTATGTTTATGTTAAGTAAGTAACAGTAGGCAAAACTTTTACAATGATTATTATAATTTGAAAGTAAAAAAACAAGCAAAATTAATAAGTAAATATTGCCTACTGTCCTCATGTTATATATACTAATAAATAAAATTGAAGCGTCAGTTTGTAATATCAAAATAAATACATGTTTCTAAATACATATAAATGTATACGATACCTATATAAAAAACACAGTTTTGAAAATCGTTGTCCGGCTGTACCGATTTAAGCGGTAGACAATATCATACTACTCCTTAATTTATTTATGGTTCTCATGCCAGCTCATTCTCGAGTTGTATGCTAACTAACGCGCACAAAGAAATATAGTATATTATTATATATTATAGAAATATATAATATTAAAAATGAACAACAATGTCTAATTTGAAGGAGTTTGATATCTAGTCAATGGGCTTATCTCGTATGACCTTTGACAGACATATTTATATATGATTTTATATATAGTTAGATGGCATACTTAGTGTGAGGTACATTGCGCTTGATGTTATATATGTATTTTACTAATAGATATATATTAAGGATTTTGTTTTATTTAATAAAACAGGTTCGGTTTTTTTACATGGTTTAGGATCAGTGATATGACCACAATCACACCTGATGTGACGATGTGTTCTAGGATGGTAAACAAACTAGAAAATCTAGATACTGGTTCTCAAGCGATGCTACCGGAACACACTATTGGTATTTGGTGACAGGTTGTCTAAATTGAGAGCTACTCAGGCGGGCATTATCAGAGAATGTCCTACAGATAAGCTATGGTTTCCTTGCGATGATTTCCTTCCCCGAAAGCTCAGGCTAATTTTTGGATAGATGGGTTTGAACCCTCGTCCATTGACGCGAAATCTGACCGCACTACCAACTAAGCCATCATTGCATCTTACGTGAAAATTAAATAACAATTATAGTAAACTAAGTAGGTACCTACGCACGGACATCTTTATCTTGGCTTTATATTTTTCTGATCAGAAAGTCCAAGGCAATTGCAGGATGTGAATTTAGAGGCCTTTAATGTATTATGTACCCAAGGATAAATTTGGGGCGGAGGAGTTTATTCTTTGAGTGTTTTTGATAACATAAGGGACAGACTTCTTTAGCGACGTAGAGCGATTCTTGATAGGGGAAAACTTATGAATTCGCGTTACCAATGCCGTTAGCAGTCAACATGCTACAGTATGTCAAGTATAAGATGGCGTTTAAGTGCTGGCGCTTACAGATAGATAATGAAGTTTATACTTACGCAGCTTATCGTATGTTTTGATTATGAATAAATAGGTATATGAAAATGTACAGAATTATCGCTCGGAGCGTCAATAGATATAAAAACCAGACGAATGTTATATGTTAAATATTAGATTATGTTATTAATTCCAATTAATAGATTATTAATTTTTAAACATTAAAAACCAGTTCCCACGGCTCCCTAGTTTTTGAGATATGCCAATACTTACGTTAACATAGGGGTTACAATATCTTTGCTTACTATTGATGAAAAAGAGGGAGTGTCTTACGTAATACTAGAACGACCGCTTAAAAACAGCACGAATTTTTATGAGTTTCAATATAGACACATCATGTATATGCATATATTATTGTGTAGCGAAATATTTAAATGCTACTCCATTGTAACTTTTGTTTCTGAGCCATTTTAAATCCTGTAACGTGATATCTTTACCCTTAGGGTTTCAGGACGTTGCCGTCCTTTATTGTCAACGGTAAATTACATATTTACAGTAGGCACGTACTACACTGGAAAGTCTAAGTGTAAGTCTAATAGTAATCTAGTAATATACAGAGTTCTTCACTTTCTCTGTTTTTTATTTAATTGTAGCAATGGTGTAAAAAACAATTTGCAAAACAAAATACACACATATTAAAACAAAATAAAACACTGCTACAACCAACACTGCAATAGGAAATATATGTCAGCAGGACCGCTAAGATTACTAGAAAATATCCCACAAATTTAATTGAACTCAAGAATAAATTAGATACTCAATAAACTCTATTAAGTTAATACAAGGCTGCTCAACTGTATTGAGTCGGGTCAAACGGACGATTCAGAAATTTATGGCGGGCCACAGACATGGCGTTGGGGGGCAGGAAGTATATCCTGCTCCTGGAAGGCTGACCTTATGGGTCATACCTCTTTCGAGAGGTGGGCGAAGAGGTGGGTGGGGCAGTTCCACCCCATCCCCATTGGGTCATTGCACGGACGAAGCCCGGTGGGTTCGCCGCAGGAGGCGACGCATTGCTTGCGAAAGCCACCACGTGTCGCCCCAATCCCAAATGCGGCGGACGGCCCCGGGGGGTTTTAGTGGGTATTTCTGGACGCTTCACGTCCGGGTGAGTCCCACACTGGCGCGGAGTCGTCCCTCCGTGCCCCCTTACCTATTGCATTCGGGGACTCCGGTCTCACTAATGCAATAGGTAAGGGTAGTGCGTAAATGCATTTCCCCTCGTCAAAAAAAGGCCACAGACATGGCGTTACTGTTGTTAACTATTAATAACTATTAATGGAAATATAGTTTACTTACGCGAGCCATTCAAAAATCGTAAGCTGGCCACAATATGCCCCGCGGGTACAGGGTCGAGCAGCCTTGAGGTAAAACATTTCACAAAAGTTTACAGTACAAAATACACTTAATCCTAAAACAAAACTCACATATTCGCCACTAAACACCTATAAATGAAGTCTCTGACCACGAGTCAGGGGAAGCTTTGCTCGGTAATTTAAAAAAAACAGTACAGGTAAAATTATTTTTATGTAGGTACTGGTTGCCATTTTAAAGCTGAGTGCCCTAATCGCTTACTAGGAAACATGAGTGAAGCAGTCAAGGCACTATTCGTCAACAGCATTGCTTAGTTAGAAAAAAAATTTATCACATGGTCGAAACATTAATTAGGTTTTAGGACGTGGGTTCGAAATAGGGTTACCACCTTTTTTTTGTGCAATTAGAGTATACTGGTTATTTTACCATCCTGGATCATATTGCCATTTAACGTCAGATGATTTTGTGGTCAAAATACCTACATACAATATAGAATAATGCAAGATTTGGACAAGCTTGATCTGGTAAATGATCGTCATAATTTTACTATTTGAAATAAAGATAAGTTGGTCGTCCCACGCTTTAGTCTAAGTAAATGTAATAAAAGTGTTATAGGTAATAGTTAATACTATTCTGTTTTATAATAAGATTCCAATGAACATTACCGATTTACCTGACAAGAAGTTCAAGCATTATGTCAAGCAATTCTTAATTTCAAAAGGTTATTACAGGGTGGATCATTACGTGAACGATGGTGATGTCTGGAATTTACACCCCTCTCTGTGTTTCCGCTAACAATGGTTGTAATTTTGATGAGTATAGATTTTATTTATAATAATATTTATACTTTGAATTTATAAAAAAAAGGAACCAGATCCAGTTTCTAGCCGGTCTTCTCGACTGTGTTGTTTTCCTAACCGGTGGTAGTGTTTTGACATTCCTAAGCGCCTAAATTGAATAAAGAATTTTGATTTTTGAATAAAGTTGATTCTGGGAGCAAGATCTAGTCAATTTTTTTTAAAAGAGTTTCACTTCTATTTAGTTTTATTAAATCTTTTCCATACTTTCCCGCCTTCGTTTCAATCTACTTAATAGTCGGTACAACAAACCCAGTAATGAATTTAAACTCAATTTGTTTTGCTTTTGAAGCAAAAAAAGTTCTTTTTATGAGTTAATTAGATATCGGTCGACGGTCGCTCAGCAGACATTGATTTTACTCGGAATTCTCTTACATTAAGGGTTAATTGAAACGGCGGATATTTTTTTTTTTTGTTAAAAATAATTATTACTTTTAAATCATATTACGAAAGCAGTGCCGATTATAATGCCCATGGTATTAAGAGTAATTTAATGCGGTAAAAAATGGAACTTAATATTTACATTAATAAACTAAAGCTTAATGAATTATGATAAAGTGAAATTCATTTGAAAAAATTATTAAAAGAAAGTCGTACTTTTTATAATTTTATTATTTACTAGCTGTCCCCACGGCTTTACCCGCTTGGAATTTAGACAATTGCAATTTACCTAGGTTCTCGGTCTGGATGCAATATATGTCGTTACCAATTTTCATCGAAATCGGTTCAGTCGTTTTGCGTGACTGGCGAATAAATTGATAAACAAACAGACAGACTGACAAAAAAATTTAAAACTATCGAGATGTGTTCTGTAGTCGATTCTGAAGCCCCGCATATTATTTTTCTTAAATATCTTAAATGCACAAATTTCGTCTCGTTAATCTTTTATTATAAGTACAGATTATAACTTTTAATTCAGTTTGGTTTCTTTAGATAATAATGTAAAATATCACAAAGTCCATAAAATAAATAAACACTGTTAACAATGAGATGGATAAACAAAATAATAAACATACAAACGAAACAATTAAAGAATTGTAAAAAAAAAACACAATTTCAAAGTTTTCGAGTTACTGCCAATATAAATGCAAAGAGAAAAATCAACAAGAAATGTTGCTGAATATTATCAACAACAAAAAAAAAACATACTACGATCTAAACAAAACGCGAGAATATCGAAAAACTTTCGTAATAAATAAACTTTTCAATATGGCGTCATAGGTAACTTTTTACTTTGTCAGTATTTTATATGCATATTGATATAGAACTGAAAATAAATATTAGTTTTTTTTTATAAGACTAAAATGTTGTTACATACATGATTTAAAAAAACATTGATGATCTTAACTAGGCTTTTTTTTAATAATATGTTATATATAAGAAATCGAATTATTTCGAATATAAGATTAGACTGCCATGTTATGTAGAATAAATATTACATTAAAATTAAACTTGTTAATTATAATCATTCTTAAACTTTTAAATTAACTTCGTTTTTTTATGGGAAATGAAACCCTATAGAAAGTCCTTACCACGAAGCTTTGAAAAGTAAAATATATAATTAGATATGAGAAATCGAAGTTAATATCAATAAGTTTTGATTGAAATATTAGACTGCAAACTAATTATTGAAACCTCGCCACTGCAGAAGTTAGAATTTCCGCTGTAAACTTGATTTTATTACGTTATATAGACGATTCGTTACTTAAGGTTTGTTAATTAATTTCACGTAATTTTGGACAGTCTTTTCAAAAACGAAATTTATCCATCCATTCAACCGAAAGATGTCCACTGCTGAACGTAAGTCTCTCCCAATAAGGGAGGGTTTGTCATAATCGCCACGCTTGGTAGGGGGGTTGGCGATCGCAGTCAGTTGTTTGTGATACTTAAACGTTGCTGCCGCGCATCCCCTTAGTCGCCTTTACGACACCTACGGCAAGATATGGGATGGTACTATTTTTAACCAGGACTATACGAGAATGTTATCATTTAAGAAAGAAATTAATCACAAATAATAAGTAAATACTAACCGTTGCTGATATGCCTTTTGAATGGACATTGGTAATCATGAATTTGATGCAATAAAAAAAAGGAAAAAGTTTCCTTTAACTGTTATTCTTCATAATTGAAGGGTATGGTTTACTTGGGAACCAAGCCCAGAGATATATCCTTGGTCTTACTGCTGACTCATCTAGCAAATCTAATTTAGAGGTTTTAGAACTGTAATACACGAGCTTTCCCATAGTTAAAATGCACCGCCATGACATATCATTATTATGTTCGACGCGAATACATTAATTTGTTAATCGAACATGAATTTCCCGTAACTTTGACTTGTAGTATCATCATACAAATATACTGGATGAGCTACTTCAAACAGAAATCTTAATATAGATAGAATCGGCTCAAGACGGCCTTTAGCAAACTTTATCATTGACCTTACATTTGTTTAAAGTGAAAACTTTCTTAGCGGCATTGAGCGATTCTCGGTTGGGGAAAATCTTTTAGATGCGCGTTATCAATGCTATGGCGTCAGCTGTCAACATGCTACAGTGTATCAAGTATAAGATGGCGTTAAAATGCTGGCGTTCAGAGGTAAATAATAAATTGTATACTTAAGCAGCCTATAGTATGTTTTGATTATGGATAAATTATATGAATAATGTAATACATAATTATTGTTCGGAGGGCCAATAGATGTATAAACCAGACAAACGTTAATAATTTCTATTAACACATTATTACATTTAAGTATTAAACATACAGTTTTTCCAATGCTCCTAGTTTTTTTTACTTCTTTCAGCATTCCACGTAGTTGCCCGGTTTTTTTTTTAAATACAGTTAAATTATTTTTGTAAACTCTTTTCGATATCACGGCAGTAAATTCCTAAGTAATACTAACAAACATAAAAAAAGACCGTCATATCGCTACTTTATATCATAAAGACAGGGGATCTTAGAAAGACAGGGGTGGGGGGGGGGGGGGGGGGGGTAGCATTTACTTATTTCTACTATAAGAGTACCTTGTATTCAAATAATATATACTTGACTTTATCAGCTGTAGAATAGCTTTAACAATCGCACATTAAATATAATTTGTCACATTTCCAGTTGTGGTGCGTCGACTACAAACTGTATGACAAATAACAATGGTCATTTCTAGTAAGTATTTGTGATTACGTACTAACTCGATGTGCGCAATACTGTTAAGTGCATTCACAATTTAGAATGCAAGGAATTTTATAGGCGTCGATAAATTTAGTTATACAAGCGTCCACTCTGTACTGGGCTTGATGAATTTTATTTTTACAAAACAAATTTTTTGTTCTAAAATACAATAATTAAATTGTATAATTATATAACATTAAATACACATCTAAAAAAACATTAGAATTACGTTACAACGTTACAATTAGTTGCGTTAGAAAGTTACAATTCAGTACCTAGCACTAGCGATCCGTTACAAGTGGGATTAGGAACTTTGAAGTTGATAGTCCATAGTGCTTTGCAACAGTCACCCTCTACCGTCAGATGGCCTATAACAGGTATATAAAACAAATATTAACATAAAGAGAGATCATAGTCAGTTTAATTCATTCATGTTTAACATACATACATATCGTCACGCCTTTCTCTCGTGGAGGTAGGCAGAGATTACGTTCTTCCACTTGCAACGATCTTGACACACCTCTTTCGTTTCCTCTACTTTCATGAGCGCTTTCATACATGCTCCTCGGTTATGAGTACTTTTTACCTGGCCTTTATTTAACACGTGATCGATTTGGTCTAGATACGTTCGCCTAGGGTGACCCTTACCGACTTGCTCATTCCAGCAGTAAAACCACTCATCGAATATATCTCTTGGTTTGTTTCTCAATCCGTTTATGAGTCCGCATAGACCACAGATTCCCCTCCGGCAGTGGTTCAAAACGTGCTCCCGATCGAGTTTCTTGCCGGTTGTTCTCAATGATTGTATTGTTTTCCGAACCGGTAGTAGTAGTTTGACGTTCATAAGCTCAGAGCCAAAATTGAATAAAGTATTTTTAATTTTTTTGAATATCAATCAACAATAATATATGCGTGTATAACGAATTTATGTGTAATTCGATGGATGTATTAATGCTTTTTCAAGAAAAAGTGCCTTTATTGCAACCACTTCATATAGAATATTTGAAGCCACTTCAAACCGATTCAAAACAAACAGACAGGGTTAACATTGTGGAACATAAAGAGACAATTAATACTATTAAAACAAGTATGTCAGTAAAGACTCTAGTCATTAACAGCGCATTATCAGACGTTTGCATTCATTTATAGATATCTTGTAGTAAGTAGGTTTAACAAAAGTAGCAGAAGCAAAAAATAAAAAATGGTAAAATTTAAAACAAAAATAGGTGATTTAAAAAGACGTAATAAAATATCAATAGAGGAAAGTATACCGTGTCAGTTGTACTTACGTGATTATTATATAAAAGATTTTAAATATATAGGCCCGGAAATGGTGAGAGTGAACCGTAGAGAGGATCGTATACTTAAGAACAGTATTAAACAAAACGCACCGTTAATTGAAAAATGGTGGTTGGAAGTGATGAGAGGTGTGGAACAGTTTTTTCTACCATGGCTCTTTACATGGTGTCAAGTCAGTTGACATTTTCTTTTTACCATTTACATACATAATAAGTAAGTCTTAAAACTTACGTTCTCAACGTGGGTATAACACCCCTTTGTGGAAGTAGAAGACCCAGAAAAAATTAGGGGGTATTGAAATAGCTTATTAAGCAGCGTGGGCAGATTAAAATATAGTATAAAAAGGCAAAAAGAATTATAATAAGGTTGAGAAACTGTAGTCTTAAAACTTACAGGAAATTGACAAATCTAATTATTCGTATGCCAGGTTTACTGTGCTTTAATAATTTATGTCACTTATGACATTGCCAATCCATTGATGTCTGGAATTAACCCACATCTCTGTGCTTCCACTAACATTATTAAAACTACGATTTGTATAGTTTTTTATATGAAAAAAAAAATGATATATATTATATTTATGAGAAAAAAAAAGAACCAGATCGAGTTTCTTGCCGGCTCTTCTCGACTGGGTTGTTTTCCGAACCGGTGGTAGTGTTTTAGACGTTCATAAGCACCTTCTTAGGGCCTAAATTGAATAAATAAATTTTGATTTTGATTAATTCTGTGATTGTATCTGTTCAATAAAAAATCCAAATAAATTTAAAACGGGTCTTAACGCGACTTTAGGTTAGATTACCTTTTGCTTCCTTTGGGCTCCACCAACCGTGATCACGAGCTTACTAGCTGTGCGTAGCGTCACCTACTGCTTTGAAGGATATTTTGTTCAACTACCCTCATTTGATCTTTGCATACACGACACTTACAATGTCCAACGGTGATGCCTGGGACGACAATTCACGAACCTTGAATCTCCCTAACATCCGATTCCTGTAGATTTTTCTAGTTGCTCGGTGTTCGTTTTATTAGGTCTCTTTGAAACTTTAGCTACACTACTACTGGATGTAAAACACTCTTTTTTTTAATAAAATAAAAACGAATATGAGAAGCTCATAAATAAAGTTTATTTAGTTCTGCTGTCTTTGGCATATTGTGCCTTTGAACATTGAGAGTAGCTTATTTATACCTATATAGAATAACCTTAATAACTATACATACTTTATCATTTCAAGGTACATCTTTGAACCAACGTTTGGTAATAAAGAGAAAGCCGCATGGATTGTGATAATGGCTATTAGCATTGCCTTTTGCGCAGTGAATATTATTCAGTTATTCTTGAAGTGGACGTCGACGCCTTTTGTCAACGTTATCGACTCTCTGCCGACGCCGATATGGGCGATACCATTCCCTACTGTTGTAATATGTCCTCATTTGCACGTTAAGATGTCTCATATTAATGTTTCTCAAGCGACTGGGTAAGTGTATGGCGAGAAAAATTTCCATTATGAATTGCTGATAAGCTGAAATTCTATTATAAACTCTTTGTAATTGACACCTCATTTTTCTGATACACAAATCCTTACATTATCTAAATCAATTATATAATGTGAAAACAAGATTAATGCGGTAGAGATGAGTAGAGTAGAGTCTAAGAAGTATAGCTTGCATGAGGATGATAGATAAAGTAAGGAATAATGTCATAAGGGAACGTTGTGGTGTGGTAGAGGATGTAGTAAAAAACATAGAGAAAGGGATGCTTAATTGCTATATGGATGGATGAAAGAAATTTATAAGACGAGTGTGAGTGGGCAAGCTGGTAAGGCTCGTCCTAACCGAACGTATCTAGATCAGATCGAAGACGTTCTGGAGAAAGGCCTGGTTAAAAGTATCCGTAACCAAAGAGCATGTATGAAGGTGCTTATGAAAGTAGAAGAAGCGTAAAACATGTATCAAGACCGTATCAGGTGGATGGATGTGGTCTTTGCCTACCCTTATGGGAGAGAGACTTGACGTTATGTATCTATGTATGTATAAAGGACTAGGTAAATAGATTTGCATATATAGGTTTCAGAATCTTCCAGAGATTTATTTAGAAATACTTACACGCAGAATTACATAAAGTAATTAAAACAGATTTATGGAGTTAGCAGAGATTAACCAGATGTTTTATTGGTATTCGTTTATCATATTTTGAATGATGAATATTTGATAAATATGTTGTCAGACACTGGAATTTATTTTTCTATAAACATACACTACCACATAAGGATTAGTTTACCAGCTAAGCCTTGAATCCGTTATAATGGTTTGTAAATCTATATTAATTATTCAGTCAAGGGGTACGGTAGACTCGATTGAAACCTTACCTGAATAAAAAAACATAAAAAATATTGATTTCGAGTCGACAACACATATCCGCAAAATTCGGATTGTCGAGTATTTTGTTAAATTCTAATTCGATCATTCGATTGAGTTCGTTAAGGCCGATTCACACGTATCAGTGTAGTTACAGTTCCTATCTACCTACATTTTGTAAAAGCTTGTGTATTATGAGTCACATTTACCCGAGCGAAGCCGGGTTTTCATCTAGTAATATAATAATCTGATTATAGTTTAGAGCAATTCTTCGCATCGCTCGTCTGTCCACGTCTGAACGGGTTCACCGTTGCCGAAAAGTTAAATTCTGAAGAAATAAATGTATTCGAACAGTTTTTACTGAAGGTCGGTGTTTATGTAATTAATTATATTATTCTTTAAACTTATTTTATATTCTTTGCGAGTAGGCAGGACTTTAGACTGGGTTGCTATGATAAATATATGATAATGATACGATAAAAACACGGCATATTAAAATCTTCTGATGCGTCGTCTCCCAAAATCAGCTTATATCTGCAATATATAGATCAAGTAATACAGCAAAATATATCTGTTCGTAGAGCACGTATATAATAATAATAATTTATTAGACCAAAAAAATTCAAGATGGTGTATTTTAAAAGAAATTATAAAATAAAGACAAAAGTATTTGGAACATAACACATTAATTTTGTAAATCTGCCGGCTAAACTAGGATTCCCTGTATCTTGGCAGTAGGTTTGGCTCTGATGAATAATGCCCATCTGTCATTACAGTAATACCCCGCTTTACGCGAGGGATACGTTCCGAAGAAAATCGCGTTAACTGAAATTCGCGTATATCGAGGGTTATGATTAAACATAGTCAAAATTTAATACAAATCATTTTAATCAATCACTTTAATTCTAAGAACAATTTATGCAATACATACTCTTATTTTTTACGGAAAAATACATCTATTGTCTTTACATTATGTTTATACGCACTCTTTCGCGTAATCCGAGGCATTCGAGCGCGAAATTTGACATTCGCGTTATAGTGAAACCGCGCGTAACGGGGTCGCGCTAAGCGGGGTACTACTGTACAATGTTTTATACAATGTGAATTGTAGGGATCACCGCAATGCCCAGACGTAGTGAAGACTTGCAACTGGCCGCCAAAACACAAAGACAATTGGGAGACAACGAAGTGCTGTGAATTATTTCAACCAATTTTTACAAACTACGGATTGTGTTTTGCTTTTAACAGTATCCCATTAAATGGCATGTGAGTATCATTTATATTAAGTAAATTAATACCTCCTTACATATTGTAAAATACAACTTGGCTCTATGTTTGTCGGTTTATTTGTCTTACCACCCGAGAAACAGTGAATCGATTTACAAAGTTGTTTTGTTTTGACATTCATTCAGATTAAAATAAAACATTAAGTTGTTGTTGAGCCAAGTTTTAGTAAAAAATTTGTTCAATGTAAACTAATAAATAAAAATGAAGTGTCTGTTTGTATTATGCGTTTCAAATAAGAATGTGCGCGTGAATGACCTCCATATGTCGAAGCTCGATCAAAAAGTATGAAAAGCAACAAAAATATTTGCATATATTTTTTTCAGGATTATTAAGACTATTAATATGCGTTATTTTAATGAACCATACATATTTTATATATACATAATTTTTTCATTGGCAATTACGTCCCAATACGGCGCAGATCCACATTTTTATTTAAAACGCATTGTAATGTCAAATCCTATATCATTATTACAATTTTTAACATTTTTATTTAACTATTTATAATAATTACAATTATATATCATATTTTAATTTGCGGGAAAGTGCTTGAATTTATGAGAATTATTTTTACTTCATTTTGGAACCAAAAAACTTTTTTACAAAATAAAATAGTGTTCCGTATAAGAAAATTAAAACGCAGTGAAGAATACGTATGTATATGAAACGCGGGTGCAGCAGCGGGCACATGGCTTGTTGTTTTATAATATATGAAAGAAGTTATGATCCTATACATATAATAATATTGAATATAGTCGATGAAAATCATCCATTACCACATTCCTTAGTCATATCCCATACAACATAAATGGTTTCATACATTCTTTAGCAATAATGCATGCAACACTAATTATAAATTGTTTCATTCGAACAGAGCTGTGAGGTACAGAGAGTAATTTACTATTACAGAACGTATTTTCATACATATTTAACATAAAACGTTGATTACATACATAAATTAAGATTTCCAGTGTTCTTTATTTAAATATAGAAACACAGCAATTGTTCAGGCAACACCATTTAATCTGTGCCCGTTGGTTTTCGGTGTTTCGACTCTTGGTGGCGCCCCTCTCTCGCCAACGGTTTTTCGATTAAGCGACACGGTCTCCACGGAACATTTTTTAATTAAATCGACTTCTGCTATTATTTCTGATTATTTTATGCTTAAAGCGTGTTAAACGTGTGTGTGTGTGCTTGGATATTGAAAGTAGTGATAGTGAAGTTAGTTACGGAAAAGAGCGGTCGCTCAACATCAAGAAGACACAGCGGACGGAGCTGTGCATCGCAGCAGAGTGAAGTATCTCCATTGGCACACTAGGTAAGTCGACACTGTTACTACTGGGTGCGGTTATTTGGTGGGCCTGAATTGTTGATAAGGAGTAGGAAGCCCTAGGATCGGCGATAAAGCTATCAAGAAAATTTAAGGTCCTTCAATTCGGTCATCACATCCCCAGCAATCTTTTATTTAGTTGTAACTGTGCCATTTGATGTCAAAAAGGATAAAAATCCTTTTAATTCTACTATAAATTCTTTATGATTTTGATTGATTGATTTGATTGTTGTTGTTTCAGGCAAAGTGATTTGAAATTACATATCAATATAAAATACTCCTATGATTTTATCACGAAAATTTGCTTTCTATAATTTGTAATAATAAATTATTTAAACACAAACCGGTTATTATTCCAAAAATAACTCAACCGGATTCGACTGTTTCTCAAACTAAACGGGCTTCTCAAGTTATTAATATATAAAACTGTCTTACTTCAGGACAAACGAAACTTTATTATGGCAAAAGTCATTCAATCATCGATCAAGTCCAACCGTTCTCCAATGGGGCTTGGATGCGGGCTACCCGAAGACCTTTCCACCGGATCTTAACATACAACCATTCCGAGTAATGGCTTCCGGAGAAGCAAACGGTCTGAGTTTGGAATTGTATTTAAATACAACCGAACACCAATACGCGTGCGATGGAAAAAGTTTGGGATTCACTGTACGTTACGTATAAGAGCAACATTTATTTGTATAAATGGCGGAGTTTTTGGTGCGATTTATATTCCTTATATATTACATGATATAGTTGGATTATTAATGTACATGTGAAGTGTATTAAAAACAATAACATACAGCGTGACTTCTGAGATGTGACAAAAACCCCCAGGAAAAAATAATACACTTAAACTTAAAGAACTTGCATTCGTGGCCGTAAAAAGTTACAAAAAAATATTATTGGCGGGATCTCAGTATGTCATGTAGCGATTATTTCTTTAATTCATTAAACTTGTGTATTTAGCTCGATATCATGGCGTTTTGCGTGATATAATTTGGTTATTTTGTTCAAGTTAAGTTTATTATAGAAGATAATGCGTAATATATATTCTGAGGTGCCGACAAAGCTCCATGGAAAGTTCAAGCAGGATGGGCCACCGTTTTACTTGCGCTTGGTAACGATACAAGATAGAAAATACATCTTACTCACATGACACTGGCACAAATTGTGTGTACACAGATTGCCATTACTAAGAAGTTGAAGAAGAATCCTGATGTCCTGGTATTGAAGGTCGCGGGGTGCTTTTGCGCTTCTATTTTCTATAGCATACATGATTATAATAATTGAAGCCTCGAAATAATTTTAACAGAACTTTCAAACAAGAGACTGTTTTAAAACGGAACCAGTTTTATGGTAATAGCATACACAAAAATAATCTATAGATATCATGAGATATATAATTTCTGTCATCACATTGTGTATTAATATCGCTAAGACTTTATAGAGAGCGTCAGAAGTTAATAATCGTGAAGAATGATATTATTATTTCTAGATTTTAATCAGTTCTCCGACAGACCACGCATATACGAGCACAGTTCTTCGCGTCCCAATGGATAGGATGACCACAATCGAAGTATCCCCGATTACATACAAAACTGACAGTCCGCTCAGATCTCTAGCGCCTCACAGGAGACAGTGCTATTTTCAAAATGAAAAGAAATTAGAATATTACGACTCTTACACGGATTCGAATTGTCAACACGATTTACTCATACGAGAAGCAATGAGAACGTGCCACTGCGTCCTTTATAATTGGCCTAGTAAGTAATAATAATCGTGTTCTTGTAAAAATACCTTATCTATCTTGTAAAAATCTCGTGTCACAATGTTTGTGTTCGATAAATTCCGAAACTACTAGACCGATTTTAATGAAATTTTGCACACTGTCTGTAATTCGGTTCAACTTAAAAGTTCATAAACCACAATTTTTTTATTGCAAATGAAACGTTTTGTAATATGACGTAACTCGTGTAGTTTCGGATAAGGCAGATAATATTAAAATAAAAGTGACTTTTAATGTGTTAATTTGTCCTGTATGTTGTCATTTGCCCTAAATCTTTCATCTGATTGTTACTATATTTACTGAGTTGGTCTGCGTAAGTTTGAGAAAGTTCTTTGTCGAAAGAAAACAATCCGTTTCATTGCAACGCATACCTAGTACTGTTAGCATAATTTAAAAGACAGCATCTTTGTATTTGTTTATTATGTTATATCTTAACAACATATGTTATTACGTTAGGCAATACATTGAAGTAGGTTGACAATAATTGGCAAAAGTACGTTTTCTATGCCTAAACCAATGAAGCATTGTGACAAGTAGAAATTATTATTTCAGAACGAAACTGTATTAAGACCTGATTAACTGTATAATTATATATATATATATATATATATATTGAATATATAAAAGGAAAATGGGGTTGCTTTGACTCATCTTCATTTTAAAACTACTGAACAAAACGGGATGGAACTACTACCATTCGTTTTTTATACAGAATACCGAAATTTTTCGTAGATGGTTACAGGTTATGTATTTTTTTTTCCATCGAACCTTGCCCATAAAAGTTTAATTTATAAGTTTTTAACGAATACAGATTCAACAACTTGACAACGTTTATTTTTTTTATTCACAAGTTTTCAGTTAAATTTACTTCAAACCAATTTACTTGTTTGAAACTTTATAATTTTCAGGAAAAGATACTTCGGAATCGATTTGCGCAACGAGTTCTGATTTCAAATGCATCAGTGGGGTTAACGGTAATTATTGCTAGTGTTTTTCACAATATATTCTTGTTTATAATTAATAGAAATCTCTTAGTTCCATAAACAATTATGGCAATGTCAACATCAAAATAAAAAAAAAAATGTGTATTCAATTTAGGCCCTGGGAAAGCGCTTATAAACGTCAAAACACTACCGCCGGTTCGAAAAAACAACCCGTACGAAAAGAGTGCAATCCAGAAACTCAACCTGATTTATTTTTTATATAAATACGTATATATACAAATTGTACATATAACCGTTTCTTTACACGGTATAGGCTCAGTGCTTAGACCACAATCTCACCTGATGTTAAGTGACGATGTGTTCCAGAATGTTAAACACGCTAAGCCTAGATGTCTGATGCTCAAGCGATGCTGCCGAATCACACCTATTAATATTTGGCGACAGGTTTTCTAACTTGAGGAACCATCCTACCAACTACCAAGTTAGTAGCTACCCAGTCGGGCATTATTAGAAAATGCTCTACCACCAAAATGTGGTTTCCTCACGATATTTTACAAAACATAACAACGCTTCCGCCTGATCATCTTCTTCGAACTTTTATGGCACCGCAAAAACCTAGAGAACATGACGATCCATGTCATTATTTCCATTACTTCACTCGTGCACAGTAACCAAATTAAATCACGTAAATGCCCACTAAACTATATAATATGTGGTGAAATAACGTGATGCAATAAAAAAAAATTAGGCAGCCATAGGGAGTGACGACAAAAGTGAAAACTCAAAATTATAGAAAACCTGTTTGTTAATGTTTATATTTCATGACCTGTTAATTAAAACTATTAACATAACCTAACATTTAACACAGTATAACGTTAGTCAGGTTTTTTACATCTATTGGCGCTTCGAACAATAATTATGTACATTCATTCATAATTAAAACATATGATAGGCTGCGTAGGAATAAAGTTCATTATTTGTCTCTGAGAGCCAGCTCTTAAATGCTATTTTGTCCTTGACGTACATTAGAATGTTGACGGCTGAAGTCGTAGCATTGGTAAAGTGAATTTATAAGTTTTTCCACTACCGAGAATCGCTCAAAGCCGTTAGTTTTAATTTCAAAAAAATATCTCGCCTGAAACGCCAAAATACTTTGTGTGATTTAAATTTTAAACTCCGAGCGATTTCCATATTAAAGCAAAAGTCGAAGAACAACTGATACATGCGTATTATGAAGAGAGCGAGGAACAGTCGGAGTCACGTGAAGAATCCAAATCCTGTCATCCGTCATGTAACGACATCATATACTCAAGTCAAGTGTTTTACTCTGACCTGACTTCGGAGCTCGGGGATGTTGGGAAACGGGACGCATCTCCAAAGTGGGGGAAACCAAAACAGTACGTATTTCGCTTACAACAGTATATATCGCTCGCCACAATCATTGATGCGAAGTAAATGGAAAAATCAAACTACAATAGGACGTGGTTTCATATGTTCCTGGTGTATGCAATACTCCTCACATATATATTAGGATGCTTTTTTAAGGGACTTTTTTTGGTCTCGACGCAATATGTTCTTGGAAATATGTAACAAAATATTATAAGGACATGCAGTCGGCGACAGATTTCAAAAGCAGGTATTTCAGAAATCTATTGCTATCGCGTTGCGAAAGAAAGCGAAAGGGACAACTGCAGCGCGGGCTGATTGTACCGTATGCAAAATAGACGAAAACATCACTTCGTAGTACCCTGTTTCCTCCTCCAACACCGAACAGATTTTTAATTTTCTTTCAGTTATAGAATAAGAAAGACTTTACTACGTTTAGTTTTTTAAAATTTTATCCATCAAATTCGTTTGACGAACGTCTGAAAAAACGGTAAAAAACGGGCATTGTTTTCATTTTTCTACAGTAACCAATTTATGGATAAAATCAAAACGTACGTGCACGGCGGTAGTGGATATGTATTATTTTGTATGCAATATTTACCATAATGCTATTATCCAGGGAGGAAACAGAGGACTACGTCTGTATAGAATAAATGTCACTCGCATATCGTCTTAATATTAACTCCCAGAGCGTGAGATTTGCCATTTAAAATACACATAGACTTTGTTTTTTATTTGTTTTTATAAATCGGCTGCACTTTGTGTATATATATATTTATTTATTATGTATTTATGAGTATATGGTTCGTTTTTAGATAGTATTGATTTAATAAAATTATTACATACACCGACATCTTTTATTTGGTTTTTGAATGAATAAATAATAAACAAAATAGAAAATGAGAGTTGTATTTGGCAAATAATAGCAAATATTAGTAATTTTGATAGCTTAAATTGCAAATTTTACTAACTTTTTTGTATTATTATGTAGAGGTGAGGTGACACAAATCAACGTTCATTTTCACGAAGATTTCTTCCTTGGACAGCACCGTCATGCCCAGTACGACGATTATTATTTTGCTGGTGAGCTTAAAATTATTTGTACATGTTTGTATGCCATTAAGTATGTTATCGTTTATGATAATTAATATCTATGTGTAACGGAAACGTACAATATATAAACTTTAAAGGCAGATTTAATAAAAAACGAAAAAAGTTTTTTAACTGCAATATTTGTATTTTAGACGCGCGACTATCAGAGAAACACGAGCTTCAGTTCTTCATAGATTATGAACAGTTGGAATACCTTCTTTTTCCACCATAATTTAATTATTATTTTTAGACAATACCTTCTAAAATAAAAAAGGTTTTACAGATCAATAATCACAAAGACAATGTATAGAATTGTACCTACCTTATCTAAAATTAGTAAAATTTCACAATTTTAAAAATTTATTTTAAGATTATCTCATGACTTTGACGGGTAAAGAGAAAAGAGTTGCAGGCATTTTCTCTCCCGGTTTTATGAACCGTTTTTTTTATTATTTGAATTGAATCCGTCTTTAACGGCGTTGAGCGGTTTTCAATAGGGGAAACACTTACAGATTCGCGTTACCAATTCTATTACGTATGCCGTCTACATGCTACAGTATGTCAAGTATAAGATGGCGTTTAAATGTTGGCGTTCAGAGATAAATAATAAAATTTATACATATGCTTATATATGTTTTGATTATAAACATGACAAAGTACGTAATTATTTCTCGGTGCTTCAATGAATGTAAAAACCAGACAATTCTTTTTACCATTAGTTTATGTTAATAATCTCATTTAACAAATTATGAAATTTAAACATTAAAAAAGAAATACGTTCTTTTTCATACTTTCGAATTTTCACTTCTGTCCGTAGTCCTCATATAGTTTTTTTTTTTCATTTATTTAGAAGTAGGTATTTCTTTAGTGTTATCAATAAAAGCAATCGACCGCTATGCGAACACGAGTTTCAATAACAGATACATAAAGATTTTAAGAAACATTTGATAATATATTTAAAAGCCGAATTAATTGATAATCGATTCTCAGTACATTATTAATATCCTTATCATCAATTATGTTTGCAGGTGCAATCGGTGGTCTGCTGAGTCTTTTCCTTGGTTTTAGTATTATCAGTGTAGCCGAACTATTTTACTTTGTATTACTCTGTCCAGTCTATATAGTTCTTCAAGAGGCTTACGGTCGACAACATGGTGTTACCAATTAAGATTACTATTTTGTCAATAATACACTAGAAGCAAAATAATAAACATATCGTATAAATACACCATTTGGATTATATATGTTATACCGTGTAGAATAAACAAAACAGTTGTTGTTTTGTCGTATTAAATATATGTTCTGTAAGATAATTAAGAAAACGACTCTGTAAAAATAATTAAAACAAATTACAATTAAACTTTTATAACAATAAATGTTTCACCGTTTTTTTTTCACCAACTTCTTAGTTTAATGTTAATACGCATCCGTTTTATTCTTCTTAATTAATAACAACGGTGTGTATGTGTACACAATTTTAGAAATGTTATGTGGAGAGAATTAGTTCACTCGTTTCTAGTTTTTATACTAGGAAAATAACGGCTTTTGAAGCGACGATGACGCAGTTGATAGTGCGGCCAGATTTTGCGTCAATAGACGCTGGTGCGAACCCATCTATCCAACTCCAAAATTTGCTTCAGCTTTCGATGAAGGAAAACATCGTGAGGAAACCGTGATATGGCATTTTCTAATAACGCCAGCTTTGGTAGCTACCACCCTCAAGTTTGAATACCTGTTGCCAAATAGTTGTGTTCCGGCGGCATAACTTGAAAGCAAGTAACCCTAGGTCTAGTGTACTAACCATCCTAAACCATATCGTCATTTAACATCAGATGAGATTGTGGTCATTGCACTGAGCCTATAAAAGTTTAATTTGGTGTGTTGTAGTGTGTTGGAGCCGCGCATTTACTTATGTACATAGGTTAGTTCGGGTAGGTAGTTTTAGTTTTTTTTGTTTGATATCGTGAATAAATCTAGTGAGGGTAAAGGGACATTTTGGTCGTGGCCGCCACCGGCACCTCGCACCCGCTACTTAAAGAATCTCGTCGTACAACCCCCGGGGTAAAGACGTGTGGACTATCGTGTGAAGTAATTATATCGGAGTGACACGTGTATGGATAATTTGGACATACAACTTCGTTTTAAGGTATATGTGGTATAAGTTCGCAACTCATAACAAAGACGTCGGGGCTGACCAGCGACTTCGCAGCGGTGGTAAAGGTGAGTGGTCTCGTCCTTGAAACAATACACTCACTAGATCGTCTTTTCGTAGATTTTCGCAAATAGTAAACACAAAGGTCGCTCCCCAGTTCGAGCGGGAGTGACCACAGTGTTACAAAAATCGGACAACCTAGAATTTTTTTTTGTGTGTTATTATTTCCAATTCAATTTAATAACCACATAATCACGTTAAATTGACCAAAATCATATAATTTAAATTAATAGGATTATATTATTAATTAATACGATTTGTATCTGCTACATACATGATAGAATAATATCCCGCCTAAAACTTCATAATATTTAATTGACAACTTACACAGTAAATTGAAAAAGGTTCCTACCTGACTACTTAAGTAAAACCTTATTTTACGCTTTTATTTAAACTTTTTTGAATATTTTCCTTGGTAAATGTCAATATCAATAAGATACATATATATACTAGACAAACAATTTAGAAATCAAATGATAAGGAATAGCAGAATACGCGGACGTTTTTCACAGTTCTGCAAAAAAAAAAAAAAAATAACGACATACTAGTATGAAGATTATTGAGTGATATTTTATATAAATATTATTTTATAATAAAATACGAAATAAAGTATTTATCTAAAGTTCTAATCACATTCTAAATGTAAAATATGTAGATGATTATAATTAATTGAATTATGCGATAGAATGTGTAATAAATGAGAATGTTTTTTTTTGGAACGTACTTATGTAAGTAACTCAGTAACTGTTTGATATTTAGACTTTTTCTTCGCGTCTATTGTAATATAGAATTAATTGTATATTTATTTTCTAAACATAACCTCAAATTGACTAGCGATTTAATTTCAATAGCAAATTTATTCTATACTTTTGTAGCAAAAATGTCTACTATTAATATGTTTGTTGGATGTCAACACGATGTGGAAAACTTAAAGTCTTTAAACGACAGACTGAATACAAAAGTTGTAGAACAAATAAACAGCAGCCAAGAGCTGGTTATGTTGAATAACTTCGCACAGGAAACCAATGAATATTTGCTTAAGAGAAGTTTGGAGGAGAGGTGATAATTTACTTATTACATTGATTCATATCATGAATTTTTTTTATACTTTAATGGCCCCATAACTTTATAAAAATGATTTGCTAGTCAACTTAAACAATTTTTTTTTCAAACAAATTAGCGGTCGTTCAAGAATTACGTAATGGTTGGAACACACAGCGGGTGGCTAAGGACGCCAGCGCAATGTTTCTATATGAAACATCCCTTTGACGCGAGCTGAGCGCGACTTTTTCGCTAAACTCGTGCTGGGATCCTGTCTCGTCAGCTGTATGTCGAAACCATAAGGATCAATGAGAGAGGGTCTATATTTTACTTACTCTTGGTTGACATGGTGGACGGATTGATGTTTACGTTTTCTTTTAATTACCTAAGCAAACTTTGTAAAAATTATAATATTATACCAATGTTTACTTACTATTGAGAGGGGAGGTAAGAGCTTTGCTTACTTACTAACAAGGGGAAAGAGGGAAAATGTATAAAACTTTGCTAACGTAATAGCCCACGTAAGGAGTAAGCCCTTACCTACTTGAGAATAATAATTTGTTGTATTTCTACGAAAATTAATTTTAGCTAAATTTTGGTAATTATGGCCACCCCCCTTTGTCAGCAATAGTAAGCAAAGCCACCCCCCTCCCAATGATTACGTAAGCTTTGGCTACGAAGACTGGCATATAGATAAATGTTGCTTACGTAATCACAAATCATACAACGCTCCTACATGACATCAAAAATAAGCAAAAAATAACCCCCTGTTGATGCTTACGTAATATTTGGACGGACCCATATCTATTGTTTTCTGAATAAATATAGGATGTCCGATATAGCTTCGTGGCGTTGGGTGTTCGTAGATCTAGGTAAAAGACTACAGGAAGCGATAGCCACTTTACATCATGAACGTAACACTCTTGTCGTGGTGGTACAGAGGATCCAGAGTGAGATAGACGGACATTCCGGTGAAGCAAGTAGACCTGGAGCCCTCACTCCTTTCTCTGACAGTGTTGAAGAGGCTATAATTCAGGTAATTCTTGGTAAAGAAATAAAGATTCGTACAGATAATAATCTATATGTAAAGGTATATCTACAAATAAAAACACTAGGCAGCCATGGGGACCGCCGACAGAAGGGAAAACTCGAAATTTTAGAAAAATGTCTTTATAATGTATATATTTCATAATTTCAAATTATAGACATCATTTAAAAATTTACACAAACCATTTGTCTGGTTTTTACATCTATTGGCGCTTCGAGCAATAATTAGGAGCGAACAATAGACTGCATAAGTACAAATTTTATTATTTATCTCTGATCGCCAGCATTTAAATACCGTCATATATTTGACATACTGTAGCATGTTGACGGCTAACGTCATATTATTGGTGACGCATATCTATTTATAATTTTTTTTCCTATCGAGAATCACTCAAAAGAAGTTTTCACTTCAAAAAATAATAAATACAGAAAGAACAAATTTTAAATAAAGCAAGCGGTCCCAATTTCTAGAGCAATAAACCATTTTTTTTTATGTGGTTGAAATCTGCTCATTGAACGCTCGGACGTATTCACGAAATCGCAGTTTTTTGCATACGTTGATCCTCGCGACAAACAAGGTCACCGAGGGACAGCTCTCGTGGTAGTGACCCGCGTGCCAGGTTGGCCGAGACCGACTGACTAAACACTCCACGTCCCTCACCGGCGCAAAGATGACAGGGCCTCCGGAGGCACATTATACATGTATTCTACAGAGGCCCAGAGCAATAAACCAGAGTTAACCTTCTTTCACTAAGCAGATAAATTCATTGATAATCATAATAACTTTGTTGTTATTGTCAATAAGTTCTTATTAGTACATACATAACATGACACCTACCTCTGATTCTTCCTTTCACCTGTTACGATCCTGAGTGATTCCTGACACACACTTTAAGTTAAAATAGAAAGGGTGATAGACGTGTCTCTTTATTGGGGTTGTTCTACGTCTAAAATGTGCATTACCTTGGAAAAACAAATGAAACATTCTTGTAGGAGCAAAAATTTTTACGTGACCAAAGAAAAAAATTTGAAATAATGATACCAGAACTAGATAGACAAATAGAAGCATTAACGAAAACCAATAAACGCATCGAAGTTGATATTCTTAATAAACAAGAAGCCCCTTTCTATAGACGAGTCTTGTATTAACGTTGATCCGAATTCAACAATAATTGGCAATGTGAAGAAACGAAATCGAAGGTATGTTTTATTTTCACAATTTACTATTAAAGGTCTATTAAATTTATAAGTCCTTTTTACAGTTACAGTCAAATACTTTAGATCAACTTAAAATTGCCAATTTACATCTTATTGCGTGCTTGTCATACCATTGATTTGATTCAAGAAATGGATTACAAAAAGCAGTCGTATTTTAGCTATATAAATACATTCTTTTTATTTCATTTACATTTTGTATAAAATTATAGTCCTTAAAATTTAAAGGACAGTTTCCGTGCAGTGATGGTATGATATAAAACCATATCCCTTTAATATGTTTTAATTAATATTGCAGAGCATCGCTTCTTGTACGTTGGGAGAAAAGATGTCAAAATGTAAAAAAACAGCCGGACTGCGTGCTCTCTGTAATGCAATTACTATTAGACAGCAGGTCAGCGTGTAACTTATTATTATTTAAATTATATAGACAATCATGATACTAATTTACTCAGATAATTCAACTGTCAAGTGACTCGCAATCAAATAGATAAGTACACTAAAGTATGAAATTAATCTAAATACTGAAAGTGGGAAAGCATAGATATTTACCAACTCACGAACAATGTTTAATAAGCAAATGTAGTAGAAAAATATAATTATCATCAGAAATGATGTATTGTAAAGAACATCCGTGCAAACAACACCTCGTTTTAGATGCTGATTGATTTACTCAATTATAAGGACAAACAGAAATTGTGCTCTTATATATTTGCGATAATAGGATAAATAACATTATAAAGCAGGTTCGTGGTGCAAGAGTACATTTGTCTATAGCTGCACAGGCATATGCAGCTAAAGTAGACTCAGCGTTGAGACGACGCCTACATGCAAATAAAATTACAATGCAAGATCTTAATTGGCAAAAAGACGAGGTAACTATCGCTAATCTTCGTATAATATTTTTTGTAGTCTAATTTCAAATGTCTTATATCGTCTTGGATATGTTCCATTATTGAAAACAGATTGCTGGCGACTACAAAGTAACAATACTTTGTGGGTTTATGCCTTTTCAAGGGACGAGGTTAATCGGTATCCCCAATCTAAGCCTACCCATTCTAAACCCCATAGCCTATCCAATTTTATTACTAATCGCATTTAAGTTATTATAGTTAATGCAAATGTCTGCAAAATTAGACCATAGGAATCTAATATTTCGATAAATAAATGCAGAAAATTTCGGATTCATTTCCATTGGTCTAAATATAATTAGGTAACTAAAAGTGAATACGTACATATGTGAACATGAATATTTAAAAGTAGAAAACGAATTACTATAATAGAATAACCTACAATATTTATTTTATGATTACCAAATACAAAAAAATTAAACAAAATTTACTACTCATAAGCTTGAACCCAATTTTTTAAATTTGAATTTACAATTTTCTATCGCTACTAAAGAAGTCTTGTGGGGAAAAAAGATAAATTCGATCGTTCTTTATCATGAGAATATTATATTATACAGGCCATAAGAGATTACAAGGCACTTGAAGAAGAATTGAATACAACAGAGCAGAATATATTAGAAACTATGCAACAAGAACGTATCGTCGAAGCCAGATTAGCCGACCGCAACTTTAGACCACAAGGGGAGCGCACGAGAGACAATGTCGATAGAAAATTGAGAGATGAGTTGGGCAGACTTAAATGTTTCAGTAAGCATTTGAGGAACAATTATGAACGAATAAGGTTAATATGATAGAAAACATTTCTTTTTTTCTGTTTATTGAACTATTTAACAAAATGTAGATATGTGTTTCATTAATTATATATCTCAGTTGTTTATGCAAATTAATGTTAGTTCTGTGTGGTGCCGGCTAAGAATAGTACCACCCCATATCTTACGGTGGGTATCGTAAAAGACGACTAAGGGACCATGGGCAAACCCGCCTGCCAAGAATGGCGATTATGGCAATTCCCCCCTTTTTGGGGGAGCCTGTGCTCTGCAGAGAACGTCTTTCAGTTACATGGATGGATGGAATTTATGAAGACTTTGATCCTTATCTATTAAAACTCAACAAAATGATTGAACTTTAAATAATTGACTTTAAATAAAGTACAGTCCAACAATGATCATGACCGCCTATAGATGAAAATTTTTTGACTGTCGCCATCATCATATCAGCTTATATCTGCCATGGATAAACTCTTAAAGTAGTTCTCTACACTTACTGTTTAGACAAGTGACGCGTCTTAACTTGTTATTATAACGGGTTTTTCACATGTGTACATTCATGGCGATTCGGATTCAATTGCCGTATCACACCGTTCACTGTTTGATTTGAACTGGCTGATCCCGACGATGAACGCGACGCATCCCTGCCTTAGATGGTAGGGCATCTAGCAAAAGTTGAGAAAAAGAGAAAATTAATTAATATTTCTTGTAGTGCCCAGTATTATTTATTTATCAAATAAAAAAGTTAAAAATACGAAAGATACTTTGGAAAAACAGATTTAATATACACATCATATCTTTCATAGAACGTTACAACATAGTCTTACTGACTGCATATCGCGTGTTAGCTGCTGTGCAGAAGATATCTTACACGTCGTGGAGTTAGACGAAGAACGGATACGCTTTCGTGTTGGAGAAGAACCTCAATCATCACTACCATCAGCACCATCACAAGATTCTTCGACCAGACGAACTGCTTCTGGAACAAACTGTAGAGGCAATGATGATGTTCCATTATCTTCCATCATAGAAGAAGATGAAGATGATTATCCTTTTGATGATTGAAGATATAGTAAGACTAGCTTTTATTAGGCTCGTCACTGATATGAAATTTCTATTTGTCTTTTTGTTTAATTACCATTATAATTCCTTTAACACTGATGTGTAAATAAATGATCTAATATCAAGAATTCGGCAGCATTAACCTTATGTTCTATTGTGTAATCACGTTATATAATCACGCTTTCCTGAGAAATCGTACATCAATTGATGCAATGTTATGCAGCTTAGTCGGATACATATAAAAATGCGAGTCTGAATGTTGAAACGTATTTACAAAAACAAACCAAAATGTGAAATTAATATAAAACAAAAAATGTAGATCTACGCACCACTAGACATTTTGCCTATTAAAACTCCATGATACTGCGTTTTTTGGCAATGAATTAATTACTAACATTTTGATCGATGTAACTCCTTTTTTTACTACATTACGGTACTACAAAAATACTTTCCAAGCAATCCGGATCTTCATAATGTTCTCCTTTGCTATCAACCAGCAGTAATGGAATTAAAATTAGAAAATGTATGTAAATTCAGAAAATTTAGGTTTCTTGAACCTAGTAAGATGAAATTTATTTTTTGACTGCTCTTAATCATATACCGAAAATTGCTAATAATGCAATTTATTAGATATGTATATTTATTATAAATAGTTTGTAGACTGAACATTAATTGGTTGTATAAAAAATTTATCACCGTGAAGTTTAAATTTAGTGTTTTAAACTTTAAAACTTTCATATTTAAAACTTGTGAAATTAACCTAATTATATCTTTATGTAGACAAAATAATTATGTCGAGATTGTTTATTGATTTTAATATTACTATTTATTTTACAATATTTAAGATAATTTTACCCTTAAGTTTCCGAGTTTACTATTATGTTTTTTTTACTATTATTATTTTTAAACGTATTTCAGTAATTAATCCGTTAGAAGTTTTAAAAATTGCAAGTGTAACAGGGTTATAGTTGTAATTTCTAATTTTATATAACATATATAAGTAAACATATTTCTTTTTAATTACGTGGGGACTTTTATTTAGAATCTAAACATTCAGGCACTAAAAAATCTAAAATTTCATTATTCTGGTCCGAAAGTGTAAATACGAACAGCGGCGGTTCTAGCCTTTGTAGCGCTTGTATGCAACCAATACCTTGGAGCCCCCCTTTAGGAGGCGCACGGTGTAAATTGTTTTATTTTTTAACTAGCTAACGCTATTGACCGGCAGGGCTTTTCAGCTGCACCGTGACTTGGGAGGTGAGTGCTGAGGGCACTAAGCCGCAAAAAGGTGACTAGCACAAAGGTTACCAAAGTGGTACAACTCTCTGCTTGGCCGTTACCGGAGTTTAAAAAATTCGACGGAATTTTAAACCTAGCAAAGCCCTACTCTTTATATTTAATAATAATAATAATGAAAAAGGTTCCTTGCAGGACCGATGTACCTACTTATTATGTGCAGGAGTGCATGTGCAGTGTTATGCGTGCAATGCTTAATGCATGTTCGGTGTCTCTATATCGCGCTGGCAGCTGTGTCAAGAGTCTTCCCAGTTGGGGAACTAAGCACGTCTTGGGCCGCCACCAGAAGGGGACCCTGAGTGTGGGGCGGTCAAACTGGAATACTTGATATTTTCAAAAGGCAATTCGGCTGCAATTTATGATGTCGGGAAGCAATTGGTACATGTACATGACTCATGTAACATAAGTAACAAAAATATTTTCTTTTTTAAGAAGGAAGATGTTGCCAGGATTTTTTTATCTTTGTAGTTATTTGAGAAATATTTCATTCATTCATGCTATCATAAGACATAGGTCCATAACCACTGCTGGACATAGGTCTCCCCCAATAACGGGCCGATTACCAGGTGAGTTGGCGATCGCAGTGAAGTGTTTCAGTTACTCAGTGGACGCTCCTGCTCATCCCTTGGTTTATCCCTTAGTCACCTTTTACGACACCCACGGAAAGATATGGGGTGGTACTATTCTTAGCCGGGACCAGAAGGCACTATTTGATTTTTAAATATTTTTAGTTTAGAAAATGATCTTTCGCTGTGTCCTACAGTGACTGGCAATGTGAGGTAAATTCTCAGTGCTATGGAAAGATTTTTTTACACGGTATAGGCTCAGTGCTTTGACCATAATATCACCGGATATTAAGTGACGATGTGCTCCAGGATGGTAAGTCCACAAAGCCTAGAGGTAATGGTTCTCAAGTGATGCTGTCGGAACACACTTATTGGTATTTGACGACAGGTTTTCAATCTAGAGGATGGTAGGTACCCAGGCGGGCATTATTAGAAAATGCCTTGTTACCATTCTATGCTTTCCTCACGATGTGTTTCTTCACCGAAAGCTCGGGCTAATTTTATAATTGGATAGGTGGGCTCGATCCAGCGTCCATTGACGCGAAATCAGGCTGCACTACCCACTGTGCCATCATCGCTTCAAAACTGTGCCATCATCGCTTCACTGCACTATCTCTTGGGAACACTGAAATTAATTAATTCGTAAATAAGTAATTCAAAATATGTACCGGCGTAGTGGAATCATTCAAAACATTGATATAATTCGGTTACCTTTCGATACGATTCACTGTAGGTAAAACCGGCTCTGAATACGAATACACTTAATTTGAAATACATCAATTTAACTTAAAAAAAATTAACTTCAGTTCTGATAGGTAGCACCAACTAATTCAATATATAATAAATTCTAAAAAGGAGTTTATTTAAGCAGCAAAAGTATAGTGTTGTTATAACAATAAAAATATTATTATTAGTTACTGCAAGGATGGGAACGGATATCGTTTGACACTGACAGCTATAGTCATATTGACAAATGAAAATTTCGTATTGAGCCGCAGTGTACTGCTACTGTATATATATTGAGCTTTTATACGGGAGAAATTTGTTTTTCTAGCCTATTTGAAAATAAATCTCGATAGTGGATATCTAACAAACAAGCTGAGGTAAACTAGAAAAAATATAATGTCGGCGGATTCGGACGTCGAAACTGACGTCTTGGAAAATGTTGAAGAAATAATAGACGGACTTTCGGTAATTGTTCACTGAAAAATATGTGTTGAAAACCTTAGTTTGTAGCTTTTAAATTGTTTAGACATCGTTATTGGTTCTTGGATTCAATAAATATCATAGAAAATTATAATTTTAAATAAAAATAAAACAAATATTGGTATACATATAGATTTCTCTATCCTATCAAGTCTAAACAATGTCTAAGAGATTGATTTTACTCCTTTGGGCCAGTTTAAACGGTTCAATAACTAGTATTATTATAAGTAAAATATTCGATAGACTTTAAAATATGTAATTGAACTGCATTTAATTTAATGGCCGACATTATATGTTAAATATTAATAATTTGCCAAATATATTTTCAAAAATAAATCGGCAAATTGTCAAATTAAGGTAATGAGGTATGTATGTTACATATATAAGAATGAAATAAAACTTAAACTCATAACTAAAATCTTGCTTGGGTTGAGAAAGTAAGTCCACCTTTCTAGTAAACATTATGCATGTTGTGTACCCTAGTACTCATTTATAAGTAACTCTCTCAAAATATGTTTTATTATGAAATATGTTTCTTCTGTATTTATCAGCTGATTTTCTTCTTATTTTATATCTACAGATGAACTTTAGCTCAATAAAACGAATTGAAAAATGTTTTTTTCTCTTTCTTCAAATTTCGACCGCTAGTAAAAAAGAAAAAGTAGCTTCTGGAATACATACTATCCAGTTGCATATAAAATCACAATAAGATTCTCAATCAACCTGTTTACTTAGTTACATTATAGATATAATTTATTATTAATGCTTGCATTATTGACAAGTGAATTCTTTGTAGAAAGATGTGCAAGAACTATATTCATATAGAGATCTGTTCTTTGAAAACCATGACATTGAGTTGGCAAAGGAAAAAATCCAGTGTGTAGAAAACAAAAAAAAAGGAGTTGCTCGAAAAATTTGATGCTATAGATGGTGAGATTATTTTAATTTTTTAAATTATTATAAGAAATCTGAATAAATATTCTTGCAACTTGTTTTATGTACTCCGGCTTAAAGGTCAGACTATGTAGTGCTACTTCACTACATGAATACTGCCTACTCTTTATAGATTACGTCATCGTCTTTTGAAGACTTTCGTACTGTATTCCCTTAGGAAAATTGTAGCAGGATGGTAATTCCATATGCACACTGTTAATGGAAGCAATCTCCTCTAAAATTTCACTGTCCATGATTATTGATGATCTTCCTGTTGACAGTAAGCCACATGATGATTGGAGTAACGTTACAATTAATAGACCTTGACATAATAGTACACAAACACACTTTATACTTTGTTTGAAATGTTTAACTGTGTAGGGGCGTTTCCACCAGCATCCAATTTCTTTCCTATTGTCAAACTTTGCTTGGTATTTATGTGATTGAAGTAGTTCATAATAAATTATTAATAGAGAAATAATTTAATCTTTTTAAAATAAGCAGTATTTTCATTTACTTTAATAGTAAACATGGAGTGGAATGCTATTTGCTATTTTAAAAAAAAATATTTTCTTCTTTTTGTTAAAACACTACAAATTTCAATATGTAGTAGGAATGAGATTTAAACTTCAATCTTTAATTACTGTTGTCTATATACATTCATATATCCTAATCCTAACTAATATGAACATGAGTTTGTTTGTTTATTATAATTTCACATCTTAACTACCCAGCTGTTCACTTCAATTGACAAAGTCTGCATTAATGCCAGTGAAGATGGAGGCAAAAGTTAGTATGTAATGCATTTATTTGTTAACAATTCTAGTTACTCAGATACCACTGTCCCATCGTGCTCAGTTCCTATACATGAAAGGCAGATGTTACAATGTGAGTGCAGTATACGATGGCCGATCAACAACTTGCCTTAGCAAGGCCGTCAAACTGAATCCACATTTAGTCGATGCATGGAACGAGTTAGGTGAAAGTTACTGGAAGAATTTAAATATCAAAGAGGCGAAGGCCAGCTTTGAAGGTGCACTTAAACATGTAAGTGTTATAATCCTTTTAAAGTTTTATAATTGACTGTCATTAAGATCTATATTGTATATCTATTTATTTAAATATGTATACTGAAAAAAAAGGTAATCGTAAAATTGATTTTTTTGTTTGTTATGAATAAACTCAGCTCAGGTTTTAATACATGGATATATGTAATGCTGTTAATACATGTACGGACCGGACAGCCGACATGATATGTCGAGCGGCCGAGGTCATCAGTCGCTTAAGTAAGGATGGGAAATAAGATTTTTCAAAAACGTCGATTTTTTTAATCAATTCATAAAACATCGATGTCCAAGGGTTCAATATTTTTTCTATTTGTTTTATTTGACTTTTTTTTCGTAAATAGTATTTTTTTTCATCCAGTGGTCGAAATTAGACTATAATCAATATTTTTTGCAAAAACTGTTTCCAACTTTTTTTTCTTATCATCACTAAAGGTACTTAACTAAACTGTAAAAGTAAAATGCCTAACCTACTAAAGAAAAATGACACTAAACTGTTTTATTTTTGCCTATTCACAAATGTTTATCAAATTATAGTAAGCAAAAAGACCACTCTAATAATTGATAATTGATTAGTTTGAAAGATCGATCTTTTGGGTTTCGATGTTTTCGGAATCGATTCGTGAAAGTTAGATTCGAATCGAATCAAAAATCGATCTTATTTGGAAAGGATTCCAATCCTTACGTAGGGGACTAATACATCGGCCGCCCGCCGTACCATATCCGCGGTCCTGTCCGTACGTGTTTTAACACCATAAGTAAACAGTGCATTTTCTAGTTAATAGTATATTCTTTTGAAGTCTGTTTGTTTTATTTAGTTATAATTCTTTTTTTTTTTTAAACGAGTTCCACACTGGCGCGAAGACGTCCCTCCGCCCCCCTTACCTATTGCATTTGGTGACTTCGGTCTCACTAATGCAATAGGTAAGGGTAGTGCGTAAATGCATTCCCCTCGTCAAAAAAAACGGTATAATTTTAAAACCAATATTTATTTTTTTTTCTCAATAAAAATTAGGTTATTTCCGTATTATTATTTATTTATTCCGTTCTTCTTGTTTTTAGACACTATTAGTGGACATAAAGTACAAAAAAATATATATTCTTCAACTCCTATCTTTTAAATATTGTAACCTTCCATCATTAGACCAGCAAAATAAGATTGTAACTGTAATACGCAAATAGTTAAATAGCTTTGGGGAAACATATATGAAACATGTGTAAGTGTCTATAATATTCAAGGGTTGTTCTCGATTTCCCTGAGATCCACTGATCAGATCCTGACTTGGTGACAGTGGGACCACCTGAGGAGTGTACAGCTTCGAACCAAAAAAAAATTACAAATCAATCCACAATTGAAGGAGAAATAGTGTAACAAACATATAAACAAAAACAACCATACCCATTGAGAACCTCCTTTTTAAAGTGTGTTCAAAATAGTGACCATTCTTTTTCGATGATTAATTAAAAGAAATATTACGCGGTGAATATAGAAACTATGATACTCGACCGAAATCACAGGAACAGCTAGGTGAAGAAATAAAATTAAGAAAAAGATACACAATTAACCCTTTGAGCACTTACCTGGCGTTTACGCCAGATTTAAATTGTTTTCCTATTGTCTTATTTTTATGGGTACTCGACACATTAATTTATAATTGTTGCAGATACGAAATCCGCTATCTTTGCGCTGCCTATCTATAATATTGAGGCAGGAAAGCGGTGACAAGAAGTTCAGCGAAGTGACATCAGCTATAATCAAGAGTGTGGAGTTAGCTAAAGAAGCTGTAGCTCAGGATACGAAGGACGGTGTCTCGTGGATCGTATTGGGAAATGCGTATCTCTGTCAGTTCTTCACTGTTGCTCAAGATCCGGCCACTTTGAAACTCTGTTTGAGCGCTTATAAACAGGCGTGGCTGGACCCAGTCGCTAAGGGTCAGCCTGATCTGTATTACAACAAGGGAATTGTAAGTTGCATTTGAATATTTCATTAATCTATAATAACAAAAAAAAAAATAACAAAAAGCCAAGCATATCGGCAAATAAAGGTAAACTGACGGGTTTAAAATTTACTTTAAACAATTATTTAAAAAATCTTACACAAAAAGTAATTACCTAAGAAAATGATTTATGTTTTCAACTATGGCTTATATCATTTTCCATTTTATTACATGATTTTTAGTTGGTACTTTATTAGCAGCAGTATTTATTCAATACAGACTTAAAAAAAAACAAGGGAAGTTTTTAAAGAGTAACCTACCACGACATTAAATATCTATACTAATAAATAAAATTGAAATGTCTGTTTGTAATGTCAAGATTATTATTATTTTTTTTATTAAATAGATATGAATGTATAATACCGCCTATAACAAAAATACAATTTTTTTAAATTGTTTTCTGTCTGTCTGTTTGTTCTGGGAAATCTCCGGAACGGCTGGGCGGGTTTTGTCAGGACTTTTTTTGGTAGACTTATTAACCGTGTAGACAGAATATTGACTTTTGAGAAGGTTTTATTTTTTATTTTAAGCAATTAACAATGAAAAGCATACAAAATTGTTAGCGTTTTTTTTTTGTAATTATGATTTATGGTCGAATTTCGATCAAAGGCGAGCAACTAGTTAGTATTATTTGGTATATATCATTCGGTAGAAATTAGTATAATAGTAGTAAATAGGGGTTTCTGAAATTAAAATTTCTTTAGTCGCGTTGAACGAATTTCTGCAGAGGAAAATCTCGGTTCGCGTCACCGACATGCCAAGTTGACTGACGTCCAGTGTGTGACCAGATTAAATTTTAAAGAAATACCGAAACCACGTTGAAAGAAGACTTAAATATACCTGCCGACTTATAGTTGAACTCATCAAAATTCTCACTATTTAAAAAATGCAAAAATTATAATATAAAAACCACAATTTCTTCTAAAGTTTCGAAAGTCGGCAGTTCCCGTTGTTGGCTAGTTTTTTTTTAAATATATATAAGTACTAGTCGTGCCCGCGACTTTATTCGCGTCTCATATATAAAAAATAAAATTGGACCAAATTGTGAATGTACACCATTATCGAATCCTCAGGAATAGATACAAAAAAAAACTTCATTCAAATCGGTTCAGCCGTTTAGGAGGAGTTTAGTCACGTACACACGCACAGAAGATTTATATATATAAAAAATTTCACAGGCCCTGAAATACGAAGAGTGCTATGATGAAGCTTTGGAAAATTTTGAGTACGCTTACAAGCTAGACCCCCGATGGGAGCCTCCGAATGTCGAGCTTAACAAGCTCCAGCAATACTTATCCGGTACCAATGAACTGGTACGGACTAGGGGCAAGATTAAAGCTAAGAAATTGGCACAAATGGTACAGGTGAGGGAGTTTCTCTTAATGTAATCAGTTCGTTTAATTGTTTTGTTTGTATGGTGGTTTAAATAGTAATGTATATGAATGTGGAAGGATGGAGAAGTAGAGGAAGGTCGAAGAAAGTGTGGATGGAGTGTGTGAGAAATGATATGAGAGAAAAAGGAGCGAATGAAGAGATGACGGCTGATAGGGACGTATGGGAGGAGAGAACATACTGCGCCGACCTCAAGAGAGTCGGGAAAAGGCAGGAGAATGATGATGTCTTGTTGGTGTATGAGCGAAACAGTGGACTGTATTTGGTGTGATGCAAACGATACGCTAATGGGGACGAGAAATTTAGGATAGGAAAGATGGGATTACTTACGTGAGATGATGCCGATGCGGGGTTCTTCCACGGATCCAGATTAATTGTGTTCACGATCAAGATTAGGTACACGTAATACGCTTATTACTAGGTGGCATGTAGGTAGGTAGGTAGGTAGGTAAGAGTAGTGCGTAAATGCATTTCCCTCCGTCAAAAAAAAAAAAAAAATGGGGGGGTGGATTTAGGGATGGGAAATTAGCATATCTACTTGCAATCACCAATCGACAATTACGCGTAACCAGTTGGTATGGTGATGAAACCGTACCATGGTCGAAAGACATTTGAAGCGTCTTCCTAGGTGTTTTTTTTTTTTGGTCCCCCTTACCCATTGCATTGGGGGACTTCGGTCTCACTAATGGGTAAGGGTAGTGCGTAAATGCATTCCCCTCGTCAAAAACAAAAAAGTAAAAAAAAGGTGTTTTTTGGTACTTGAAAAGTCAGTTCCTCTAAATTTTTGGGCAATTTTGACCCCGCGCCCATCCTTTGTCAGCAATACTTGGCAAAGGTAATTAATTACCCTTCCCCAGTGATTACGTAATCATTAGTTTTTTTTTTTATTTTATTTTTACTGAAATTAATAAAAAAATTGAAGTGTCTGTTTTTAATATGAATATAACATTTTTTTCACTAAATACATATGAATAAGATAACTGTACTAAAATACAATTATTACATTTCTTGTCTGCTCCTGTTTGTTCCGGGTAATCAAATCACCGAAACGGCTGGACCGATTTTGACGGGACTTTTTTTGGCGGATAGCTGAAGTTACTCCGCGTAACACAGACATTAGACAAAATTATTTTTTTGTCAAGTTATTAAGATTAAGCAAAGATATTTCTCACAAGTTCAGATACCTGCCCGTAAAACTGTACGTTGAATTTGATTTCATAAGTTTTAATTTATTTTTACGCGGATCTCTAATTATTGTTGAAAAATAAAGGCAACCTAAGTTATGCGGAGTAATTTCAACTATCTGCTAGAAATAGTCCCGTTAAAATAGGATCCGCCGTTCCGGAGATTACCCGGAACAAATAGACAGACAATTTTTTGTATAAATTGTGCTTTTGTTATAAATACCGTTTATACATTGATATGTTTATGCATTTAGTAGCCATTTGAATTTTATTTATTAGTAACGATAATTAATTCGATTCGTGTCTTGAATTCGTAATCTAAACAGTTGTAATATTAACAAAAAAAAAAGCAGTCACGAGGACTACCAACAACAGAAGTGAAAACTATATTTCACGAAATAATGTCAAAAAAAAATGCAGTAAAACTCGTATCCGTATGTTGAGGTTTTGAACCTCGTTTACGAGTGATTATTTCAAACCGATCGACCAAGCTATCATATATCTGGAGAAACTCTCTACATAAATGGAAAGCGTGACGGTGACGATGACGCGAATTCCATGTTTTTTGTTCACTCAAAAAAAGTGTCCAATTCAAAAATTGTAATTTACAGTCGATCGATAAGAAAATGTTGGGCGATTACACGCCCGAAGCTTTACATACGATCGGTAAACGACGCAACGTGTCGTTTGAACTGGCAAAGATCGATGAACTCCAAGAGGGCCCCAATGAAGGGAAAGTAATATTGGGACGGGTCGTTGGGTCTATACACAACGCGTGCGCCGTTCCTTTGTAAGTGGATCTTAATATTGAATTGTCTATTTGTGATTTAATAAATTTTTTTTATAGGTATGACGTATACAAAAAAAACATTTTTGAAACTTTTTCGCCTGTCTGTCTGTACCGGCTAATCTCCGGAACGGTCGAACGGATTTCGACGGAACTTGTTTTTTGTAGATAGCTGAAGTTACTCCTGGTAACTTGGGGTATTTTGGAAAGTGGATGAATTTATTAAATATATTTTTTTGACTTGATCTTATTACAAAAAAAATAGGGTTCCCGTATAAAAAAAAATTAAACGCAGTCAAGAATATATGAGACACGGACGCAGCCGCGGAGATGCAGATAGTATATATATATACTACTTTTTTTACTAAATTTATTCGATATGTTGGTTTTTTAGCAATCTTATCTTATTAAATATATTTGATTTTTTTTGGCAACCTTACCCTGACATGGAACTGACAGATGTATTATTGCATATATCGTACAAATGATTGCCTTAAGAGCGACATACTTTTTTAAAGCGTTGACCAAATAGGAACTAACGTCGCCATCTTTAAATGTCAATCCCTTTCACTGGTTCTCTTTATAAATCAATAACTTAAAATATTTTTACATGTTACTTACACATTAATAATGTCAAAGCGAGCATATCTGTATTTTACTTGTACTTGTATTTATTTTAAAAAAGTATTCAGAGTGGAACTCGACAAAGTGACTGTATAGTCACCTGGTGGTAAGGACTATACAGTTCATAAGCAACGGTGTCCGTCGATGATAGATTCCATCGGCAGTCGTCACCGGTATACCGTTCTGTTAAGATTCCCCTCCACGCCTCTTTTGAAAGAATAGTAACTTCCTCCACGTTTCTTTTAAAGAACAGATGCCTCTTCATTCTTCTTTTGAAACGCTTTCCCATGCTAAAATAGGATTTCGGAGAGATAACTAAAGAAGACTATTACAAAAACGGTTGCCAGATCCAAGTTGCCGGTTAGTCAGCAAGTAAACTTGTCATCGGGGTTAATTAAACTAACTTCTCTACCGACCTTAATGAAACCCTATGACTTTCTTGTCATGACGTGACTGTAAATAATCGCATAAAATCTGGGGGCACAGCAGTGGCCCAGCCAAGTCGAGCAAAAGGAAAAAAAAAGCGGCACGGCCGTACCATCCTTTTCTCGAAGCAGTTCAGGTCTTTTTCGACCCCCTATAACTTCGTTGTGGATAAAACCAGAAGCCCGAAAAAAAAGGATTGACTTGGCAATCGCACTAAACAACCTTATTTAATATGATATGTAGTACTTGTGAGATACATTGTGTCTTCATGCGATGGCCAAGTCAATCTATTTTATTTGAAACTAAAAAGATTTTTGATATGGATATGGTCACTGTATGTGTTGTTAGGTTAGCTAATTGCGTAATAACTTAAGACAGAATGCCCCTTAATAAAGTAACCGACTTGGCATTACATGGTCTCACAACTTTTTACGGTAGAAGAACTGAGTTCCGAGACTTAGTTTTTTTTCTACAAGTTTTATTTTTGATGGCTTTAATTTCAAGAGTCCAAGAGTTGTTGGGAAACGGTTTCAAACCGTTTTATGATTTCTTTACTTTTCCATCGCGTTATAGTTCTTGTGTGTAGAATAAGACGCGCTTCTTAATAAGGGTAATAGTCGAGGGATTTAAATTAAATTTCGTAGTACATTCGCGTTGGTTGACGAGAGTATGCAGTGCGCTTGCGTGACGGTTTACAACTGGGCCGATGGTCGCGGCGCGATCATAGGCGATTGTGTCGCGATACCGGAACCCCATATGCGCGTGCAAAACCACGAGTCACCACTAAGCGTATGTACCGCGCTGTATATCCTTTTATTATACTGCGTAAGCTTCGTTCTTTGACTACAATCTCACCTGATGTCAAGAGAGGATGTGGTACTGATTCTCAGGTGATGCTGACGGTCCCACACTGGCACGGAGTTCGTCCCTCCGTGCCCCCTTACCTATTGCATTGGGGGACTTCGGTCTCACTAATGCAATAGGTAAGGGTAGTGCGTAAATGCATTTCCCTTCGACAAAAAAAAAAGGTGATGCTGACGGAACACAGCTATTGGTATTTCGCGACAGGTTTTCAAAATTTAGCTACGACCATGCTATGGATTCCTCACGATGTTTTCCTTCACCGTCAGCTCAGGTTGATTTTAGAGTTTGATAGGGTGGCACGGAATCCAGTTACACTACCAACTGTGCTTCGCGTAAGTATAAATGTTATTATTTATTAGCTTAAACGCTATGTTATACTGACATACTGTATCATGTTGACGGGTGACATGGGTAACGCGAATCTGTAAGTTTTTTTGTTCCTTTACCGTGAATCGCTCAACGCCGCTAAAAAAGTTATCACTTCAATAAAGACGTAAAATATTCGTGAAACATTTTACCATGCTTAGGTATTATCAGCTACTCGTGTGAATAAACAATCTCTTACTAAGAAATAAAAATGTATGATTTTAATGGACCACAGCATAAATTCAAAATTACAAGAATCCAGAAATCGATTCTTGTACAATAACACACAAAAAAAAAATGATTGAAATGTTGTTATTTATTTTACATCAAGGCCCTTGGTTACCTAGTTATGTCACTGATTCAAAATCAAAATCAAAATTTATTTATTCAATTTAGGCCCTAAGAAGGCGCTTATGAACGTCTAAAACACTACCATCGGTTCGGAAAACAACCCAGTCGAGAAGAGCGCAGGCAAGAAATTCGATCTGGTTCTATTTTTTTTTATAAATATAACATTTTTTTTTTGTCATATAAAAAACTATACAATCGTTGTCTTAATAATGTTAGTGGAAGCACAGAGATGTGGGTTAATTCCAGACATCACCATCGTTAACGTAATGCTCCACCCTGTAATAACCTTTTGAGATTAAAACTTGCTTGACATAATACTTGAACTTATTGTCAGGTAAATCGGTAATGTTACTTGGGATCTTATTGTAAAACCGAATACTATTACCTATAAAGCTTTTATTACACTTACTAAACCTAAAGCGTGGGACGGAAAACTTGTCTTTACTTCTAATATTAAAATGACGATCATTCACTAGATCGAGCTTGTCTAAATTTTTACAAATATGCATTAAGTTATCGAAGATGTATTGGGAGGGCAAAGTTAAGATATCATATTCTTGAAACTTGTTTTTTAGAGATTCGCGAGGTCCCATATTATAACCATTCAATGACGTTCATTTAAAAATAATATTATTTTCGCTTTCCAGAAATATAATTTTAAATCGATAAGGGTCAACACGCCGACTCATCTACTGGTTAACGGTAAACGAGTGGGTAGGAATCAAATCGCGTGCACGCGCGTCACAAGCACTTACGAGATACACTGATGGTTAAAGTTTCATATCGTCCACGTGGTGCACACGTTACACTAAGGTGTCGAGTGTTGCCATCGGTTCAAATTAAATTTCTACCGCACTGAAATTTAATAATGGCAACACTGATTTTTTTTAATAATACCACGAGTATTATACTTTAGCAAGTGCCCTAATTATGTGAATCAATTGTCGAAGTTATTTGTCTCTTATAGCCGGTTTACACGTATTAAGTGACTAAGTCTGAATTTAAATTTTAACTAAATCGTTTAGTAGTTGCTTTTAAAGAGTTGCTTATGAAGATAAGTCATGTCTTGCGCACGGTGCAAGGTTTCTCCTCCTTGAGCACTTACCTTTTCTTTTTTTTTTGCCGGGGGAAATGCATTTACGCACTACCCTTACCCATTGCATTAGTGGGATCGAAGTCCCCCAATGCAATGGGTAAGGGGGCACGGAGGGACGAACTCCGTGCCAGTGTGGGACTCACCCGGGCAAGAGCCGCCCGGAAATACCCACTAAAAACCCTCCGGGGCCGTCCGCCGCATTTGGGATGGGGGCGATACGGGATTGCACTGCATGCCACCGCGTCGCCCCCTGCGGCGAACCCACCGGGCCTTGAGCACTTACCTGGCGTTTACGCCAGCTTTCCATTGTTTTCCTATTGTCTTATTTTTATGAGTACTCGACACGTTAAATAGGTTCAATCCTATTCTATTTGTTCACTCAATTGTTGACTTACAACTTACGACTGAAGAGGTTTTGAGCGGTTGTTTACACGCATCATTGAGATAAAATTTAGTTTAACACATCGTTACTTTATGGGTGTAAACAGGGCTTTAATAATAAATGCAGGGCGTAAATAATTTTGTTTATTTTCTATATAGTCTGTGACGCTTCTCAGTACTAACTTCGCTTCTGTTGGATGATAGTAATAATACACTTTCCGTTCTAATTTCAGCATGGTTCCTATACATTAGGTACGTGAGAGTTTTTATTAGAGTGTCCTTGAAAATGATAAAAACACTTCCTTTTAAACAGACTTAGTTGCAAATAAATTTTACTATTTAAGAGGCTACTTTAACTGAAAATGTTCTGAAATGTTTAGATTTTAGTCTTTTTTCATATATACGGTTTCATCTCATAATGTAATTGTAATATGTTAAGAAATTTAAACTCTTAAGATTTTCACTCTCTAATTATTGTAACCGCATATATTTAATAATAAATAAATTTCAAATTTATAATACATATGAATTATGAATTTTATGCATGTTTACCGAGAGAATAAAAAATAAAATAGATGTCTATTGTAATCATTATAAAAATAACTGATAGATATAAGAATATAAATTACTAAGTATAATATAATTAACAGTCTCGGTACAGAATAAAACTAATTTTTAGACGATAAATTAATTATATATTATTTTTATTAAGTTATATCCGTCGCCTGCATTTATTTCACTGCGATCGGTTACCATGTTTGATTTGCACTATGGAATGTAGAGATAAGGGGTACTAAATTTAAAATATTATAAAAATGACATTAATATCGCAAAGTTTCATGCGTACTTCGACATTGGTAACTTCGAGCAATATTTATACCTTTTGAGGTTACTAGTTTAGTACTATACCGCATATTGTTTGGTACTCCTCTTGCTACACTCCATAAATTATACCAGTGTACAAGCACAATTCAGCGCACATTTTCAATTCTACACATATCTATCGGTGCTGAGATATTTAGTTTTTATCGAATTATTGAAAATGTTCATGTTGAGATTTCGAATGATTCGTTTTAAATAATTATTTATATTAATTTAATTTTTTTATTGTTTCATTCAAACATTTAATGAAATGAATTTTTCGAAAGACTCGAATTATTTTCACATAGCGGCGTATTGAAACTCTTATTTATATGTATGTAATAATGAACGTAATAATCGAGAATATTTTTGAAGTTATACTTTTTTTCGCAAGTTAGGGAAACATGATGAGAGTAAATTTTCATGATGCGCGCGCAACCGTCACGAAAAAACGACACCCTGAAGTTACCTGTCAACGTTTTAGTTTTTTTCTATTATAACATCAAAGAAGTATAACTGCTTACGTGCGTACATCAACACACACTTTTTTTTTTAAATATTCTGTTTCACTATAATATAATCCTATGTGTCTATGTATTCGGACGATGGGGTTGTATAATAAACCTAAAAAGACTGGCCCTTGAAACAGGTTTTCAAGTGTTATTATCTAGGTATTTGGTAGGGTTGTTGAACTCAATTATGTAGTAATTTATTGCCAAGAAAATATTTGATGAAGTATAGTAAATTATAAAAAAAATATAAACAAGATAAACACGAAAATTCCTGATTACAAATCGGCTCCAGATCAGGGATTAGCCAATCCGAATCAATTTTTCCGCCGGAAAGCGAGCATGCGTTCCTTTCATATGTTGGATTGATGTTTTAAAAATCGGATAGATGGTAAGCGATTCGATTTGTAGATCGGATCGGAACATTACTTATTGTCCATTACGATCCCGAATCATCATCCCGGAGTTTGGAATTTGTGCCCGATATGGCGACAGGCTCGCCCCCTGTCACATCTGGGACGGAACTAAGCTCGGCGAAATGTGGGTGGTTGTAGTTCGCTACTTCACCTCTGCCTAACCCTTCGGGAATAACAGGCGTGAGCATAAGTATGTATGTATGTACGATCCCGAATATCGATACAAAGTCATCGTATCGAGCATCCCTACCCCAAATCCACTCTTACCAGGTTGAATATATTCCTCAATGGAATATATTTTTCAAATAAACTGTCATATGTACAGATATCGTGCTCCTATAAGTAGATAGGAATTACAATAATTTCATTCAATCGTAGAAGGAAAGAAATAAGGAGTTAATGTGGGGCATTTATATGTCATTTAATAGCTTACTTGAATGTATGTACTTGAAGTAGTCATGTAATCATTATGATAATTCGTATAAATGTCAATGTCTGAAATAAAAAACAATATGTAATTAATTGGTTTTTTATTGATGGTAACACTGGTGTTTTCAGGTGAACGAGAGAGTTTCTTATACCTGCTTTGCACTATTTGGGAATTTACGTCATTTAATTACTTTGATTACCTACAAGTGTATTGGAAATAATGGCACGAAACGTAAATTCTGAAATGGCACACAAACTCGAGAACGTTGTAATAAAGTTCTTGGCAATTTTGTGACTACTCTTTTGAAAAAGTTTGACCTAAAGAACTTTTATCAACGGCCGTAATTAATAAACGACATATTATTGACCCAATAATCTGGGAGTCTCTGTGACATCTGAGAATTAATGTTTCGAGAATTGATTATGTTCTCCCCATTAAACGGCAACTATTAATAAAACCCATTTCTACACTGTATATTAAAATATGCGGTATCTTATAAATCCATAAAGAATTTCTAGAGCTAGAAATCATCAATAAATGTGAAGGAAACTTTTACACAATACTAGCTGTTCTACCCGTCTTTCTGTGGGTTATATTTATTTAAAAAATTGAAAATGCATATTAAATCATAACTAGACAAAGTATATTATTTAAGATTTTTTCTATAGGTTGGACACCGCGCTGAGACTCACGATGATCGCACTTACTTAAATTAAATTTTCAATAAAAAAATTGTCTATGTACTTCACTAAAATTAAAAAACTTTCCCCGAACAAATAAAAACAGTTAAGTCTTTATATATGTGCCCGCGGTTTCGCCCGCGTTTCATACGTTCTTTAGTAGTGAGTAAAAAAGTACATATAATATTTTATTGTATACCTAACCTAAAAAAAACAATTGAATGATGAAAAATGAAAGTCTTTTGTTTTTGTTATAGGAGAAAAAAAAAAACGTACTTAAGAGTAAATGGATAAATAAAATGAAAAAAGGCCGATGGAATCCAAAAATAAATAGCCTATAACCATCTACGAAAAATTCCGCGTGCGATGCGAAAAGTCCCATGTTCATTAGTTTTGAGGTTATGGTTCTTCAAAGAGATTCCACTTTCCTTGTATATATTTATTTGAAGCGATGATGGCGCAGCGGGTAGTGCGGCCGGATTCCGTGTAAATCGCGGGTTCGATCCCCACCTATGCGACTCTAAAACCAGCCTGAGCATTCGGCAAAGGAAAACATCGTGAGGAAACCTATAGCATGGGGGTAGGGCATTTCCTAAAGATGTCTGCCGGGGTAGCTACCACCCTCAAGTTTGAAAACCTGTCGCCAAATACCAATAGGTGTGTTCCGTCAGCATCACTTGAGAACCAGTACCTCTAGACCAGTGTGTTCATCATCCTGGACCACATCGTCACTTAACATCAGGTGAGATTGTGGTCAAAGCACTGAGCCTATTCCGTGTAAAAAAAAAGATATATATATAGATTAATACGTAAGAATACATGAACTATTAACTTGAGGTAGATAATTTCACTAGGCGTTGATTTCCCATAATTGCAGATCGTTTTCAACTATTTCAGCAAATTTTTCAGCTTTATATCTATCCCTGAACATTGGCCTCAAGGTCTTAAGCCCGAGACCCAGTAAAGCTCCATTGTCTAAGAGATCGTTTAGCTTGTACACGAGAATAGGGTTGTAATGGAGTCTAAGAAGACTCGGTCGTGAGTACAAATACTGGCTGTCTCGGAGATTTCGCCGCGCCCATATTTCCACTGTTTTGTTCCCACTGGCTATCTGTAATAGAAAGATTTAGAATTAAAATATGTATACTGTTTTTTTTATCTTCTATAAACGTATTATATAAAAATGCCACATTTTAAATTGGTTATTTGTTTTTGTCGAAATTACTAAATGTGGGCCGGAAGAGCCTTGGTAGTTTTACTGAACTTTTAGGCCGACGCTGATCAAAGTGGTACGGACTGTATTATAGAATATTCGTAATTTTGCTCCCGCCCACACTCCGGGTCCCCTTTCGAGGCGGGCCAAAACGTGCTTCGCTCCCAAACTGAGGAGGATCTTGACACCGCTGCCAGCGCGATACAGTGACACTGAACATGCATTAAGCATTTCACGCCCACCACTGGTTTTTGTTTTTCGATCTTATCAACGCTGTTAACTACCGTACTTTGGGATGAGCACTTAAGCGCTCAGCCGAAAGTGGTACCTAGCACAAGGGCGCCAAAACGTCACGGACTTCGGCTTGCGATGCTACCTATATTAAGAATTCTGCGGAATTTGCCCTAGCTAAATCCTACGGTTTATAAAAAAAATAAAAAGGTCCTTTACAGAACCTGAACCAGAACCTTGTGTGTGGTGTGCAGGAGTGTATGTGCGGGTGTGGCGAGTGTAATGCTAGAGTGCATGCAGTGTCACTATCGCGCTGGGGGCGGCTGTAAGAGCCTCCCCCGCTAAGAATCGAAGCATATCTTGGGCTGCCACAGGAGGATAATATGCTTGGTTTCAATATTTTTATAACGAGTATTCGTCCGGTTGTAGAAATCCACCATAATCATTATAACAAATTTAAGGAGAAATGTAACCGTTTCCAATTATTTTTTTATTGATAACACTAAAGCTCGTCAATAACTAACTACAAAAGAGATATCGAAATAAATTTGTCTTTGCATTTTTATATGCACATATTATACTAGTTATGTTCCCGCGGCTCTGCCCGCATTTCAGATATACTTTATTGCTTGACCCCTTTTTTAAAACCAGTTTTTAAATATTTTTTGGATAATAATATTTCGATGTTGCTGTCGATTGAATCGTAGTTTGAATCCAATTCCATGAGTTTTTTTTACACGGAACCTTAATTATTCCCCTAAAAATGTTTAAAACTAAAAGATAAAAATAAATATTTTTGTCACAAATAGAAACACTTGCCTGTAAAAGTGACCATTGAATCGTTTTATTTTTCAAACTTTTTGTATTTTTTTTATGATTAACCAACGATTTCTTTAATGATTTTAACATGAACGGTTTAAAAATACGCACCTTTATATCACCGACTTGCTTTAAGAAGTACGATGAAAAATAGAATCTAAGGTTATCCGGCATAGAAGGACGGCTGTTCCGCACCCTTATGTACGAACGAAGCATGTTATACCCCGCTCTCTTGTATTTAAATACCTAGAAAAAACAATACATTTATTACATACTCTATAGCAGTGGTCGTAAACTGCGGCCCGTGGACCCCATGCGGTCTTTGGCTGATATTTTTGCTGCCCGCGACTTAGCAAGCAATTTACATTAAGTCTCACTATGCTACCTACGTTGCTACTGAAATATTATGGAATTAGGTAGTTGACACCATGAACCAATAATTCCAGAACACAACTTCTCAGAAAACACTTCATTTTAGCTCTGAAGATGCGATCATTTTCAATTAAATGCAAAATAGATTTTTAGTTGGTTTGAAATCAATGGATGGTTATTGAATTAGGTTGTGAAAAAATGACTTCATAGGTTGTTATTGCCATTAAAAAACAATGGAAGTTTCGCGTTTGGAAATTCATAAAAATATGTCAATTAATAGATGGTATCAAGTGCTCAATCTATAAAAGTGCGGCCCGCAGTGGTATTTCTCATTGACCTATGGGTCCCTTGACCAGAAAAGTTTCACGACCACTGCTGTATAGGATCAGCGACTTGACTAGTGATTGACTAACCTGGTAAATAAAATTGCCGGTAACGAACGAATTAATGTAATGCGTCCCGTAACTCTTCATGAAGCGTCGCACTTCGCTAGGGTCCGTAACGTTGAGCCCCTCGATCGCTCTGATCACGTAATTCTTCACCGTTACGCCCTTAAGTTCATCCAGCTCGACTGAACGATATATCTTTGTCAGCTTAACCAGCACGTAGCAGCAGTTGTCCGCATTTATATCATATTCGATCCCGAAAGTCCGCATTATTTCGTCCTGTATCCAATCGCCCATGAACGCTTTCCATGGCTTATCTGTGCTGTAAATTATTTGTCAGTTGCTTTTGGTATATTTTTTTGAGGTTACTTTTTCGAGTATTTCCTTCAATTGTAGCTACTTAATAAAAAATACATGGACAGATACTTGATGAATCGTGACAGATTTCTAATTTACCATTGGTGATTAATTACTAGCTTGGCGAATACTAAAGTAATCCATTACCACACATTATGGCTTTGTTACGATATTTTCCTTATACGAAACTTATATTCACAGTCAGTTCTGGTTTATTGAGGCAGTATTCACATTACCATTGATTCATCGTCACTTGAACCGTGGCAATTTGTTTTTGAATAATATTTTCGCTACCTTTTATAGGCGTCATAATATGTTTCACGGAAAGAACGGTTTAAAAATTTAATGGCCTAATGTACTCCTAATGTTATTAAATTTATTGAAAATAACAAATATAATAAATAATATACCTAATTAAAAATAGGTGTAATGGAAAAAATATTTTATTCAGCTAATGAAATATTGAGATACAACCATTTAAAGTTATTTGTAGGATTTAATAAGCGATGCTCTATCCCTTTCCAGAAAGATGAATGTTAGTACATAACTTGTATGAAGCACGTATAGGATTATCTCATATTTTAGCATACTTAATGCGTTCTCTCTCTCTCTAACTCTAGGGTAAATTGAAATGCGTTCCATATTTTTAATTAGATTTTAATATTGTTTTAATTGGTCAACCTTATTTATGGTATATTTTTTATGAGACTTTAAAAATAACCCGTAAACATGCCGTATTCAAGGCACCATGAGAACTATAAATTTTATCACTACGTTCATGAAATATTTAGAAAAGTAACCTACCCTTCAATCTTGAAATTCTGGAAATATATGCTGAGCAGGTCTTCGAATGTTTCACAAAGCAGTACCTCCATGTTGGTGATACTTTCGCCTTTTGAGACCTTGCTGGTGACGTTTACGAAGACCCTTATGTTCTTTTCACTGAACGGTATTATTGGTTCCTTTGTACTTTCGCTTTCATAATCTGCCGACACAACTTGCGTGACTTGCGACAGGTCGCCGTAGCTATAAGCAGATATTATTTAAAAGCGATATTCGTTTAGTATTTTGGTGTTGTGAGTGCTCTATGCTATATAAGTCTAATAAAAGCTTTTTAGGTAACAAGATATCAAAGAACATTATCCCTTCATCAAGAGGCTTGCCACGTCTCTGTTCCAGCGGGCGGATGCGTCGAGCTTCCCCCTAATCCGGGGGGTCGCTCTGCTACACAAGAGACCGCCGGACAGAGACGAAACCATCGTCACGCAACCTAGTCGCCGAGGAAGGACCCGACTAAAGGCCAACTCACCACAAAAAACAATACAGTCACACCAATACAAGAACCAACATAATGACCGCCCAGTAGTCACTGGACGCGACGAATCCACTGAAAAGTGCCACAACCCTCACCAGTTTCCTTATTTCCCCAGAAGGGGGAAATTGAGATGTCCACAATTGAGAACATTATCGATTTATCTGGCAATAAATTCAAACACTATGTCAACCATGTCTTAATTTCAAATGGTTGTTACAGGGTATATCGAGTAGGGTGAACGATAGTGATGTCTGGAATTTACACCACTCTCTGTGCTTCCGGGAACAATGGTTATAACTATAAATTAATAAGTTTTTATTGAAATAATTACATGGATATTTCAATGTATACTTCTATACTAATAAATAAAATTGAAGTGTCTGTTTGTAATTTCAAAATTATTTTATTTAATTCTATTCAAAATTATATTTTAGTCATTTTAATTGTCGAAAATAACTTGGGTTCCGTGTAAATAAAAAACTCATAAAAACAGGAATAAAATTCGATTCAATTCACAGTTTTACGGGTTAGTGCTATAATTTATGAGAAATATTTTTAATTTATCTTAGTTGTAAGTTTTTTTTAGGAAAATAATTAGGGTTCCGTATAAAAAAAAAATAAAACGCAGTTAAGAACGCGTTGCAACCGCGAGCACACGGCTAGTTTATAATGAAAAAAAATAAAACGGATCGAGTTGCTTGCCGCCTCTTTTCGTCTGGGTTGTCTCCCTAATAGGTGGTAGACTTGTGACGTTTATGCGATTTTTTTTTAAATGATTTTATTTTCAATGGGTATGTTTTGATATCTAATACAGTCTTGTACGTGATATCATAGGTATCAAAGGTAAGACTTAAATTAAACTGAGAATAAATAAATAAAATAGATTTTAACGCTAAGTATCTATTGGTGCTTAGGAGTATCTAATTGCATTTAGATTTTTTCTTTAAATGTTGGATAGTCTCAGCGCTTTGACCACAATCTCACCTGATGTTAACTGACGATGTAGTCCAGGACGATAAATACACTAAGCCTTGAGGTACTAGGTCCCAGGTGATACTGACGGAATATACCTATTGGAGTTTGGCGATAGGTTATCAAACTGAGACTTAGCTTAAGGAGCATTAGTATAAAATGTCCTACCACCATGCTATGGTTTCTTCACGACGTTTTCCTTCACCGAAAGCTCAGGGTGATTTTAGAGTTGGATAGGTGGGTTCGAACCTGCGCGGATATTGACACGGAATCCTGTCATCTGACTTTTTAGGTTTATCACAGCCTACCAAGATCACCCTAAATTTTTAATCCTTAATCTTAATAACCTTAAATAAAAATGACAAAACAAAAAAAGCTTATATCCTTATATCCGTTTTTAGCGGGGTTAATAGTCTGTCATTTATAATTTCTCTATTGTGGACAAATGTATTGGAAATAATAACGCGGAACATTAATTCCGAAGTGCTACAAAAACTCTTTCGAAAACAAGATGGCCATTGTTTTTTTAAAACGTGAATGTAGACAAAATCTTTCACATCCCATTAGCATAAGTGTGTACGTATGTAAATTACAAATAACTTTGAACTAAGAAGAAGTCTTATTACCTACCTTTTCATGCAATTTAAAACTGTTATCATTCATTATTAAAGTGTGTTACATCTTTCAAAAAAATACGTATAAAAAGCGACTGACTTAACGTTAGGAACTGTTTGGTATTAGGTTGATCAATACCAACTTTTGTCTAATTCTTTTTTTTATAACAGCTTGACAAAGTGACAGCATTGTGCCTGATGGTAAGCACAATGCAATCCAAAAACAGTAGCGACCGTCGAAAGAACGGCTATCTATCGTCGGTCGTCCCTGTCATGGCTGTCTGCATACATATCTCTTCACGCCACGTTGGAAGAACGCGATGTTATAGGAAGAAGGGAACACAGTTGCACAGCTTTACAGCACAGCATAGGTATGATGATTCAAAGGTTATGGTTCGTTCCTGGATGAAAGTTACTGTAGCTGTGGCTCCGGAGTCAAGCGCATATGATTCTACTATGGAAGGGAGCAAGTACAAGGAATTCACATTTTTATTACCGCTTTATCTCTTATTGTAAATTCAGATTTTATAGTATTTGAACCAACGTCACCGGGAGCCAAGTACGAACACGTTATCACTGAGTAATTATCGCTTCGAACGACCGCTGTACTGACATATAACTGAATGTTTAACTAAATGGTGTATGCTCCGATTTTCGAATGATATTTTTTGTTAGCAAAATTAACCAACTTTTAGGTAATAAATTTAACCTTCATAATATTCATGATTTTATGTCAGATTTATAGAAGATTTGGCATTATTAATAATAATAACGTTGACTCACTTTGCGAACACATCGATGGCATTTCCGATGTTCAATCCATAACCGAGATCACCGTCTTCGCTTGCACATAATCCACAACAGAAGAATATAAGCAAAATTAGAAAGATCATTTCTTGTTTCACTCTATATAAAATACATGGTAACCCAAAGTATTCGGCATGGGCGCGTCGTATCAACTGAGATTCATTTTTTTTCACATTTTGCTAATATTAACACGAAGTAAACATCAAATGAACTTGACCCAAGAGATTAGTCGTTGATATCTCGCTGAGCGGTATACCAATTTTTTTTTTAAATATTGTTTCCTCTTAAATAAATTGAAGTATAATTCGTTTCATTAAAATGTACGTGTCGGTGTTCGCTTAATCATCTGTTATAATACCTATAACCCCACTTAAGTCTTCAAGGAAAACTTTATGAAAAAAATACGAATATCAATAAAACATTAATATTTTTATTTGAATCTAGCTAGTTGCTAGCAGTGTATTCATTTACGTATAGGTGAATTCTAATGGCGATATTATGTCTGCTTCTGTTGAATAATATAATCATATGTCTCCCACATTGTTTCTCTGTTTCAATTATATATTATTCTGAAAAATACATTCAAAGATTCCAGTGAATGTACGTTAAAATGTGACAAATTTGTTTATTTTTAAATATACGGCAACTATACTCGTACGATTTTATACTAATAAATAAAATTGAAGTGTCATTGAATCATCACGCCTTTCTCCCGTGGGGGTAGGCAGAGATTACGTCCTTCCACATGCTACGATCTTGACACACCTCTTTCGCTTCTTCTACTTTCATGAGCGCTTTCATACATGCTCGTCGGTTATGAGTACTTTTCACCTGGCCTTCATTTAAGACGTGATCGATTTGGTCTAGATACATTCGTCTAGGTCGACCATTACTTATGGACGTGGCCCTGTCATGGACGTGGCCCTGTTATGGATGTGGCCCTGTTATAGACGTGGCTCTGTATGGACGTGGCCCTGTTAGGTCTCCGCAGGGGACGACGCGGAGCATGCCTTCGCTATCCCGTATCGTCCCCATCCCAAATACGACGGACGGCCCCGGGGAGTTTAGTGGGTATTTCTGGACGCTTCACGTCCGGGTGAGTCCCACACTGGTGCGGAGACGTCCCTCCGCACCCCCTTATCAATTGCATCGGGGGACCTCAGTCTCACTAATACAATTGGTAAGGGTAGTGCGTAAATGCATTCCCCTCGTCAAAAAAAAAAAACGACCCTTACTGACTTGCCCATCCACCCTCGCCTTGTAAATTCGTTTCGTTAATCTTCTCTCATCCATCCTCTCTACATGCCCAAACCAACTAAGCATGCCTTTCTCTATTTTGGTCACCACATCCTCTACCACACCACAGCGTTCAACCCTTCAAGCGTTATATCAAAATAACAACTTTTTTTTACTAAATACATATTAATGTATATACGGTAAACTATACCGTAAACACAGATTAAATTTTTTTGTGGGTTTGTCCGGTACAACTAATCTCGGGAACGGCTGGATCGATTTTGACGGGAATTTTTCTGGCATATAGCTGAAGTTACATAGCGTAATTTAGGTTACTTTTAATTTTATTTTTAATAATTTGGGTGAGACGTAATATAAATTAAACTCATGTTATTGTAAATACAAATCCGGTTTAATGGACAGTTTTATTGGAGCGTGTTTAATATTGTGCAAAATATCTTTACTTTCTATTAGTATAAAAAATAATTCCAGGAAAATTATTAGGGTTCCGAGAAAAAAAAAAAATTACAACACAAGAAATTGTTAATTTTTTTATCTATGGTCAGTTTTTCTGGCGAGTGCTTGAATTTATTAGAAATATCTTTACTTTCTTTTACTACCGATTTTTTTTAGGAAAAACTAGGTATTCGTGTAAAAATAATAAAACTCATGAAATGGTGAATGAAATTCAATACAATGGTCAGTTTTTTACGGGCAAGTTCTTGAATTTATGAGAAATTTTTCTACTTTATTTTGATATAAAAACAAAAATAATCAGGGTTCCGTATAAAAAAATTAAAAGCTAGTGAAGAATATATGAAACGCCCGCTTTTCTTAATATCTAACTAAACGTAATTTCGTACCTTAGTGTCCAAAACACATAAAGGCGAAATTGACCAACGAGGATATTGTTATGATTTCATACCCTGGATACTTATTAGACGTATATTGATAAGGTGTTCCACATAAAATTTGTCAATCAATCCGAGACCAAAACTCAAGGTCTAGTAAATCGTAGGCACGATTCAGTGATAGCTTATGACCTATCTCGCGACACACGACTTTATTATACAACTAGCTGTGTCCCCGCGGCTGCGCCCGCGTTTCATATATTCTTTACTGCATTTTATTTTTTTTATACGGAACCCTATTTTTGTTTAGTACTGAGATAAAGAAAAAATATTTCTCATAAATTTAAGCACTTGCCCGTAAAATCGGATTTTATTCAATTTTTTATCAGTTTTAATTTTTTTACGCAGATTCCAGATTATTTTCGAAAATTAAAAGAACTCTAAGATACCAGGCGTAACTTCAGCTATCTACAAAAAAAAATCCCGTCAAAATCCGTCCAGCCGTTCTGGATATTAACCGGAACAAACAGAATGAAAATTATAAAAAAATATATTTTTAGGTATTGTATATACATTCATATATATTTAGTTAAAAAAATTAAATTTGACATTACAAACAGACACAAAAATTTAATTTATTAGTAGATGAATTGACATTTCTATTACAATTAGTAAATGGCACTTTTTACACACCAGAATTATTAACCAGAGTCAAATTCAATGCGTCCACAAAGTTACCTCGAGCCTTGATGCTTAATTTTTTTTTCAACTAATCATTGTCGTACGAATTTGGGACTTTATTCTCCTGTGAATACTGTCGACATATAATAGGTTTGGAAAACCATGAGTTTTGATAGATTACAAAATAGTTTTCATGAATACAAATCTAACTGTAAACGAATTAAATACTAAATTAGGCATTACAAGAAATAATCAATCTCCTTCTAATTCGTCTACGATATTGTTGCTTCTTTGATATTAAAATTAATGCATAACTTTTATATTAATTTAGTTTTTATCTGTAGTCATTGCACATTAGTTCCTTGTTTTTTGAAGTTATACATTTTTGGCGCGTTAGGGAAAATGATGAGAAAAAAACTTTCCAATGCGACATGCAACCGTCACGAAAAACAACATCCTGAAGTTAATGTCAACGGTTTAGTTTTTTTTCTATTATTACATCAAAGAAGTATAACTTCTTACGTGCGTACATAAGTACACACCCAGTTTAAAAAAAGTTTTTTTTTTTGCATTTTTTGTAACATACTTAGGATCTACTTAGAAAAACTGAATATTATGCTCGCATAAATAATTTTTTGCTCACATAAATAATGCCGTCGTCACCTATAATCATGGTTACATTTAACATGTACTGTAATAAAAATGTATTTTTTTTAAATCTGAATACATTGTATACCTATTTAGTGATTGAATAAATAAATAAAAATAGTATTTTTATATCTGATATGTAGATAATAGTTTGAATAACGAAAAATCCTTTAAAGACTCTACGATCATGCTATAATTCCATAAGGTTTGCCAAATGTTGTTCGTTTTGCCAACTGTTGCTTGAAAGAAATATTTCAAGTTTTATGAAAAATCTTACTAGAAATATTATATTTCTAATAATATATTTCTAGAAAGTAATTTGTATAAAAACAAAAACATTGAAAAATCAAAATATATGAATTGAAGTTTTTTTATGAATTAAAGTTTTGAGTATAAAATATAAAATGAACAAAACACGGAAATTAATTTTGGTCTTAATTTTTTTTTGCACCACGGCACCTTCCTTGCTACCTACCTGTTTACCAAGATAAGCCACAGACAAAAACTCAGGTTCATTGTATGCTAGGATTTGGAATAGTCAATAGATGCAGTAGGTATTTGAGTCTAGCGCCGGATCTAGCCTATGTAACACCATGCCCAACTGATAGCCTGGTGGCCACTAATACGCTCGCGGTCAAAATGGAATACCTACAACACGATCGAGCTTGTGTAATATAACCAAAAGAAATTACGTGAAACGTCATTAAAATTACAAGAAAATAGTAAACAAACGAATTAAAAACAAGGACTTCTAAATGATAAACCAAAATGCAGAAATTGTCATGTTGCATATTTATAGAGATTAATGGTAAAAAGTGGTTAGGTTGTGTTTCAAAACCAAAATTGTTAAGACATAATTAAAAACATTACTTATTTACACTCTGTGCTAATGTTTTCAACGAAATGAAATTATAATTTCAATCAAGATTTAATTTTTAGAACCTAAATTGGATTAAGTTACCGCTAGTCTTCTGTAGGTATATAATTATGGTATGTTTTTCTTATTAATGTAATGAGGTCTAGAATAATTTTCTTACAGAAACAAATTAGGCAATTCCCGTTGCCAAGGCAACGCAACGTTTTGGAATATAATATGACAAGAACTGTAATCAGTTTCACAGATACCTATCAACATAGGTAATTAAAATTAAATACATTTAACCCTTTGAGGACTAACCTGGCGTTTACGCCAGCTTTCCATTGTTTTCCTATTGTCTCATTTTTTGTAGGTAATCGACATATTAAATTACACGATACCCGTGAGCAACTTAAGTGTCACTGGGCTGGGCAAATTGCTCGCGGAACCGATGTCCGATGGGGCCAACGGGTTCTAGTATGTCTACCACGCACCGGAAGACGTAGCGTGGGTAGGTCCCCCACAAGGTGGACCGACGACCTGGTGAAGGTCGCAGGAATCCGCTGGTTGCGGATGGCCCAAGAGCGGTCGTCGTGGAGATCTTTGGGGGAGATCTATGTCCAGTAGTGGACGTCTTTCGGTTGAATGGATGGATGGATTTATATAAACACTAACCATAGCGTAAGCGTGATTTCATCCTGTGATTGTTATGTGTAAAACATTTTTTTTAGGATTCCGGTTAGCTATTAACTTCATTATTTTGTATTTATAATTATCTTTCACCTGTTTTGTTTGCTAAATAAAATAAATAAATCTCCGATCAAATAATACCAAGAGTATGCATTAATTTTTTGTAAAATCCACATTCTAGGAAATGTTTTAAAACTTAAATGTAAGTTGGAAGAAATTATATTTTTCGTTATTAGTTAACTTCTTACATTTACACATTCAAATTCATCGAATAAATCGGTTCTAGTCGTTAAAGTAGTTTTCTACCTATTTCCATATTAACCCGATGTTCGTATGTTTTCTGAAGAATGGGGTCTTTGCCCCCGACGCGAAGACAGGAAACAGCGCAATATTTCATCAAACACGTAAAAAGTGTAACGACACACTATCATACGTGAATAAGTTGACTTTACGAGATAAAATAACTTTATGACACATCACACATGACCTCGATCACCTTAGTCAGAATTTTTTTTTTGTAATAAATTTTTAAAACTATAACGAGTTGTGATAGAATTTATGTGAAAAATACATATATTTTAATGACATAAAAAATAGTATTTACAGAACCTATGTACCTTGTATGTATAAAGCAACGTTATTTTCAAATAATTATATAGTAACTTTACCGTAGTCACTTTCTAATTTCCACATCATGAAGTCAGACTTTCCATGATCCCACGGTTCTCTTTAGGCTTTTCTTTTAAGTTTTGCTATTTTTAGCTGTACGATTTTCATAGTTCGGATCCTTCCTGGACTATTTTGTTAGGTACTTGGATAGAATTTTTTTTATGTATTTTCTTTACATTTATTACAAAGGCGATTCGTGGTATATCAACCATGGAGGTATAGGTTTTACGATCTATAGTTAAAATAAAACTGTAAATGACTAAAAATTCTAAATTAAATTAATTTGAGAGAAAACCATTTGTATGGTGTTAGGGCATTTTCTAATGATGCGCGCCTGGGTACTAGCTACCACCCTTGATATTGAAGAACTGTCGCCAAATACCAATAAATGTCTTCCGGCAGCATCACTTGAGAACAAGTACTTCTAGGCTTAATGTGTTTATCATCCTGGACCACATCGTCAATTAACATCAGGTGAGATTATGGTCAAAGCACTGAGCCTGTACCGTGTAAAAAACACTTTAAATCAATGACAGAACACACTTATATGATTTCTTGTATGTCTATCAGGCTGTCTATGCATACATCCCGCTATAACTACCGGAGGGAAATTGGTGGAAGGTGAAGATGAAATTCGGTATAGAAGTAAAATCTTGGAGCTACACGTTTTTTGTGGAAAACTTATTCTACATACATATCATCACGCCTTTCTCCCGTGGGGGTAGGCAGAGATTACGTCCTTTCACTTGTTACGATCTTGACACACCTCTTTCGCTTCCTCTACTTTCATGAACGCTTTCATACATGCTCGTCGGTTATGAGTACTTTTTACCTGGCCTTTATTTAACTTACTCTAAAGTGGGTTAAATGAGGGATGCGAATTTCATATGGGAATTAGGGCAGTTTTAAAGTTAGAGATAAGTTTTTCGTTAGAGTTATGAAACTTAGTATATGCCTATGTTATTAGTTATAAAAGAAATAATCGATATCTCGGAGTAATATACGGGATTTAAAATATACTCCGGATCCCCATCAGGCAGTGGCTAAATATGCGCTTTTAATTCTAACTGGGGAAGGCTCTAGGGTTATTTTAATTTTAATAGAAATCTTAGGCATTAGCAATGAGAAATTCCACGGAATTTTTAATTCCGAGGTGTCTGGTAGGTGGCTGGATCACGTAAACTTTGTTCAATTTTATTATTTTATATTTTATTTTGTTCAAGAATATTTTAATTTATACAGTTATTATATATATAATATTAGAATAAAGAGTTGAAATAAAAATTTCACATATCCAGTCTCAGCTTTTATTTTATGAAAGTGTCACTAAAATAAATCACAAAATATTTATATCATAATAATATTATAAATCTAGCAATTCATTATACATACACAATTAATTGATCCCAGATATAAAGACGAATAATTAAATAAATTTCTCTGCATTTTACACTACATTTAATTATTGCACATTCCATGAATGATATTCATACAAATAACTTGACAACAAAAAGAATTTAAATTAATTTGCTTCAAATATGTACCTATATTGAAAAACGGTAGTTTTTAAATGGTAATTAAATAAATATTTGTTTATATAAAAATACTTGTTTGTTATTTGATAATTATAGTCCTTTCACAGTTCTTTTACCTCTGAAGTCTCTTTTTGGTATTTTGGCATTACTAGCTGGCACGTAATCAAAATATGTTGTCAATTATTTTGGATGTTTGCTTTTTCTAGTACATTTAAATCGTAAAACATGCCAGAATGAATTCAAAGTAGTGCTACAAATATGTTTCTAGCTATACGTACATTCTCTCAAAGAAAAAAATCAAATACAGCTCTGTTAATTCGATTCGTCAACGATTTGCCGCTATGACTCCGTACGTAAAATAGTGTTGTCTGTGTATTAAATTTTTCAATTATAGGAATAAATATAAAAAATGTCATCTCGGTTTATTATAAAATAAATAAAAAAGACTTGATTTGTATCACAATGCAATAAATAAATAAATATTATATTAATGCAGCTTCTATGTCTCAATACTAAGTGCTTCAAGTAAAATACGTATCCAATAAAGAGGATTTTGAGTGATATGTTTTTATTGATGTATAGGATTTTAGCGAAACATATATCTTACTAACTGATGTATGTATATCCAGCTCTTCGGCATAATAAAGTGACCAGTAGCTACGAAGTTTCTTTGCTGTGATAACTCATGTTTCCGGTCAGTCTATTTTGAATCTGACACGTTTTTTCAAACCCCGTACAAATTGTATATTCAATCAATTCATGGCGAATAAAACGTATCAAACATGGTAACACAATATTCAGAACGACAACCTAACGGGTAGAGGTAAAAAAATCTGTGAACGGACTATATCAAATTTTCATTCATTCAACTAGTCTACCAAAAAAAATGTATAGCTATCATTCATAATAACCAATAGATAATTAATTCGATACTCCTTAGACATTTTATGATATTATCTTTTTGTTTGCAATTTATTTCCTTTGTTAATTAAATATACCATCATAAATTATTAATAAAAAGAATTTGTGGTGGTAGCGTTTATTATGTGATGTTCCAATAATGAATTTTTATTTTTTAGGAACGCCACTAGACCGTATGGTATATAAGTAACAAAAATCTGGTAAAGTCAATGGCTTTATTCATTAGACCAGTTCGAAATCGCCACTGTTGGTTGGATGGTGACCAAAGATGGTTTACCTAAAACTGCCTTTTTTTATTTTCATTTTACCTATAAAATATTTATTGAAAATATAGAACTTCAAATATAGACGCTTATAATTGTCGCGATACAAATATAGTAGCCGTTACAAGAAAATAATTTATTTCCACTTGACGATTATCAAGAAGCGACGTTGCTATTTTAAAAGACCTACATAATAAGTAATTGCATATTTCAAATATAATATAAATATCAAAGTACGACAAATATTGAACAACGAATGGTAAAGCCATTAAACATTTGAGCAAACTGTAGTTAAAAGTGTTTCCGTAAGGTAACAATAGATGTCGCTATATTAAATAATGTTTAATCATGAATTCTCAGAGAAAGTTTTACAATAATTAATAACTAGAGTGTGTAATATATCATATTTATAAATTTGGTTAAAATTTACTGGAAGATATATAAATAAGGCACTCGTTTCTTTACTTATAACTAGGTACGTAAAATAATTTATTTACAAAATACATGCTATTTCATTAATAATTTATAAGTAGACTTTTCAATTGTGATTATATGTTTATTTCTATGACAGTTATTTAATTTAATTATAAGTATTTGAAATCAATATCAACTTTTAATTTTTTTTTGTACTTTGGCCCTATATTTGAAATGATTTATGGTTTAAATTGCGTAATTACAAAATCATTTCTTGCATTCTTTGCAGACATTAAAATTGTTTCCTTATATGCTAAAATTTAAATTACCATTTTTTTTCTTTTTATAGAAAATACGTAGATCTTTGATTGGGAAAGAAATATTTTGAAATATTTGAAGTAATATTGAATGTAAAATTTAATCATTTATAAACAGTTACAGGACACATTTTTCATAAATTACAAATGAATAATTTGATTTAAAAAAATATCTATCAATCAATTATCTTTAATCGTTTTATATAAATAAAAAAAAATTGAAATTTAACTAAATCACCATAATATAAACTCACTATCACATATTGCTCTCCCATAATTTTAAATAATTATCTATGACTTCCTCGAACCATTTCTTCTTTTTCGCGTCTTTGAAAGCTGGCGATAGTGTTTTAAGTTCTAACTGGAGCAAGGCTTCGTTGCCGAGTAATGTGTCTAGATTTCTTAAAAGTGCTGGCTCCCCGTGTAGTTTTAATAAACTCGGATAAGAGAATATGTAGTAATGGACTCGCAAACGTTTCATTGCCCAATTTTCAACAGTCTTATTACCACTGGCCACCTGCGGATTTCGAAGAAGGTTATGAAAATCTTGAAGAGACATCTTTGCTTACCTATGTTGCGTATATCTTTGAAGAAATCAATGAAATGACGATGTAAGGTAATGAGTGAACATGATACAGTGATGAGTTTCACCATGCAATGCAATGGATTTTAATAGTTCGCCGATTGACTTATAAGCTTTTGAAATGCCGTAGAGAACTTTGATAAGTGAGGAAGAAAAAAATATTAAACGTTGATACTAAATACATTCAAATGTAATTAATATAAATATATTTTTTATTCGTATTGACTTATAGACTGGTCGATTGAAATAATGTAATAATGTTTTCTGAAAGTTATTATTTTCATTTAAATCTATCACGGCATCACTTTTTATTTTATTATAATACTAGCTGTGTGCCCGCGACTGCGCCCGCGTTTCATATATTCTTCACTGCGTTTTAATCCCCTAATTTTTTTTAGTACTAAGATAAAGTAAAAATATTTCTCATAAATTCAAGCATTTGCCCGTAAAACTATGAATTGAATAGATTTTTTTACGTGGAAACCTAATTATTTTCAAAAATTAAAAGTACCCTAAGTTACCCTAAGTAACTTGAGCTATCAACAAAAAAAGTCCCGTCAAAATCCGTAAAGCCGTTCCGGAGATTACCCGGAACAAACAGACTGACAGACAGATAGACAGACAAAAATTAAAAAAAATTGTATTTTAGGTATACCTAGGTATCGTATATACATTCATATCTATTTAGTAAAAAAATATTATATAATTTGGACACTACAAACAGACACTTCAATTTTATTTATTAGTATATATATTTAATGTCGTGGTAGGTTTCTCTTTAAAAACTTCCCTTGTTTTCTCTTAAGTCTGTATTAAATAAATACGGCTGCAAATAACGCACCAACTAAAAATCATGGAATAAAATGGAGAATAAAATAAGCCATAGTTGAAAACATAAATCATTTTCTTTAGGTAATTACTTTTTGTGTAAGATTTTTTTCAATAATTGTTTAAATTAAATTTTAAACCCGTCAATTTACCTTTATTTGCCCGATATGCTTGGCTTGCCACGGTGAGAAATAACCTTCTAACTCCTTCGCTGTTATATCCGCCACACCCTTACTCTTTAATCTCTCTTTGATCATAGAATATGCGGTTCTAGAGAATACAAACACCTGGAGTGAGAGCATAGACAATGTTGACGTTTTTTTTTTTTGTTATTTGTTTTTTTAACGTCTACTCCAGGATACGTAAGGTTTTTTTTTTCTTTTTTATAGTAGCTCGATAAAATGACAGCACTATGCCTGATAATAAGTACAATGGAATCAGAAACAGTGGCGACTAGCGAAATACCGATAATCCATCGTCAGTCGTCCCTGTCATGTCGGCCTGCACTACGAGGTTTGGACTGTTTTAACTTCAATTTTTTAATATAAGTTTTATTCACTTTTTACTATTAGTTTTTTTAATAGTTATATACATATGGTCATACGATGATTTTTTTTTAAATATAGGATTTCTATTAAATTTGATGCTTTTATTTTTTTATACAGCTTAATATTTTATTCATCAAATAAAGTGATTTTAAGAAATACAGTGTATTAATTACTCTTGTTCGTTATTTTATATAAGTTACATATGATTTATTTGTAATCTTTTCTGGACGTCGTTGATTTATATGTAAATTAAAAATTATGTCAAGTAATTAAGAACATTCTCATTTATAATAGTTTTAAGCAAGAAATATATATTTAATGATAAAAAATATCTACGAAGCGTGTTAAAAAAATGTATATGCGGAAGGAACAGACATACATGATGAATACGAAATGATAATCAAGATGTTTGAATAAGAATCCACAATGATTTAATGTTAAAAACCCAAGTTTTCGTAATGGGAAATGACGTCGAACGAACGAACGATGTAACGTGCATTTTTGGGCCTGATTCCGCACAAATAAAAAATAAATTCTCATTTCTAAGATACAAAGTAATTAGCTGCGAAAACAGATATCGTAAAGGGGCCAGTCATAAATTACGCCCCTCCCCACTACCCCCCTTTTTAGTATGACGTCACATATTTTGCAATCTAGAAATGATGTAACTAAACAGCTGTTCAGAAAATCGTTTTGTATTTATTTTATATAACATTTTGACAAATATAACCATTATTTAATAAAATGATTTGAAAAAAGGACGAAACAAAAAACGATTATTTACGTATGAATACTTAAATGTATGTAGATTTGTAAAGGTGACGTCATGAAATTTATGACTCCTCCCACCTCTTGTCACATAAAGTTACATTTTGTCAACCCCCTCCCCGCTCCTTAACATTTGACGTTATTTATGGATGACCCCATATCCGTTGTTAAAGTGTTAGCAGACGTTAGACGGAACGAACGGCGCATATGGTACAGGGGGGACGGAAGTTGTCAGTCGCCTTGTGGGCACGATCAGTTACGGATGTCATAATCGAAATGCGCAAAAATTATTACTGCCGTAGCAGCGACGTAAAAATAAAAATTCACAAATGTTGTAAAAGGTATCGATTACTTGCATAAATAGCAATTTAAATTTTTTTACGCGATTCGATAAAGACGTCCGTATCTGACCTGTGTGCACAGCGCAAGTGATAACTTCAGACAGTTCGCTGTATCACGTTTACGATCCATTGCGCGCGTCTGTTAAGTACTTTAAAGTCACTAAACACTTTGTAAATATGATATTATTAAAGAAACTATAAATTAACGTAGGAATCAGGCCATTGATAAAACAGTTCAAACCTTGACAGCACCGACGTGCTCCGCGAAGATCGGGGAAAAGAAGTTTTTCATATCATTAGGCGGAACATCAGATATCCCTTTAGATTTTACGCGGTCCCTGATCCTGGCGTAGACGTTTCGTGAAAATACAAATACCTAGAAATCAAAATTATATACGGCTTTTCGCAAAATCTGACCTGTCTAAACAGGTTTATACTAAATATTGTGATCGTTCAATTTATTACGTAAGCAGAATTTTGGACATTTTTATTCCAACCCCTCCACCCCCCCTCGCGCCCTATCGTCAAAAAAGTAAGCAAAGTTTGTACCCTCCCTCCCAAACATTGTGACGTAATCAATGGCATAATTTTTAAAGTTGTAAGTAATTAAAATTGAACGAGTAATAATTGGCTGCGTAGCTACCACTCCATATCAATAACCATTATAATGCAGTAATAAAAAAAAATAGGTAGCCATAGGGACTGTCGACAGGAGTGAAAACTCGGAACATTGGAAAAACTTTTTTTTTATGTTTATAGAATATAATACTTGAATTAATAACAATACCTTATATTTAATAAAAAAAAATTAAATTATGTTCATTTTCATAGAGTTTTTATTCATAATAAAAACATACGATAGGTTGCGTAAGTATTATTTTTTTTATTTATCTCGGAGCGCCAAGGCTTAAACACCATCTTATATTTGACATGCTGTAGCATGTTGACGGATGACATCATAGTATTGGTAACGCAAATCGTATAAGTTTTTCCTACCGAGAATCGCTCTACGCCGCTTAAGAAGGATATCTTGAAAGAAGTTTCAAAAATAGCCTATGTCCTTTGCAATATTATAATAAACATAGCAAAAAAAAACCAACAAAATCAGGACATTGGTTTTAAAGGTATATTATTATTATTTAAAGATTTGCATGAACAAAAAGAAACTGTTACGTCCACTACATATGAGTATAGAAAATAGAAAAAAAAAAAAATTAAAATTTGAAAAAACCTTATGGCGATAAATATTTTTAAATAGGGCTTCACAGTCTGGCAAATTAGATATACCTAAGTGAGACTATAAAGAATAGAAATTCACTTATTTAGGTATAAAAAACAGATGAATCTCTTTGAATCGAATCAAACCTTTTCAAATTCTCACCTGATAGAGAGAGTTGCCTGTGATGTAAGACGCTATGTAGTGAGAACCATATTTTCTTATAAAATCCGCTATGGTGGAAGTGTCACCGATGGCAGATTCTTGTATGGCATCGAAGACAACGTCCTCGATTGGTATGTTCGGCGGCAAATCACTCAGCTTCCCTGTTTCACGGAATCTAAAATAATGTTGAATTTAAAGAAAACGTTAACCTAACTCTATAGATTGCTGGGCTATTTTTATCAAAACTTTAAAAATTCATCGTAGTATCGTTAACTTCAATTATACATAAGCAAGTATGCTTATAACATAAGCAAGATTTTGGATATTTTTTTGTCGTCCCTTATGCCATTAAAAATAAACAAAACATAAACTCTTAAATACAGATTGCGTTACATGTAGGTATTTGAATGTTATCCAGATTTAAAATGCTCGTTTCCGCGGCCTCAACTGAGTCAGCGGAAAATCGTTCAGTAATATGGTGGGGCATGATTTCAACCAAGTATGTTTGTCGTGTATATTCTATAGATATTTAGTTAGCTAGCCTAGTTAGCTTTATAAGTTACCTTGACACCCTTACGAGGACATAACAGTGGTCGCCGTTGATAAACGATGAGTTGATCCCGAGATTCCTCGCCATTATATCAGTCGGCCAGCCGGCAGTGAAGGCGCGCCAGGGACGCTCTAACCTGGAATAATCACATCTTTTCTCCATAAATAGATACATTACTTCTATGTTAAGTTTGATACCTATGTATGTCACTTAACAAAAACACCTACAGAAAGTGTCCTCAAAGTAAATTTGAAAATTTATATTTTATATTATGAGAATATACATAAGAGTTAATTTTTTTTAATCAAAAGTACATATCCATACTAATAAATAAAATTGAAGTGTCTGTTTAAAATGCCAAAATTTCTTTTTAGTAAATAGGTATGAATGTTTACACGATACCTATACCAAAAATGCAAATTTTAAATTGTTTGTCTGTCCGTCTGCTGGTTCCGGGTAATCTTCGGAAATGCTTGACGGATTTTGAAGGGACTATTTATAAATAAATAACAATATAAATAAATAAAAGTGTGGAGTATGCTGACCTTTCAAAACTAAAGTCTCTGAAGTAGGCCTGGAGTAACTGCTTCAAGTTATCGCAGAACTCCATGTGAAAGTCTCCGTCGAATAATGTCTTCGGCTGACGAGGCTTAGGCGCGACCGCGTACTTTTTTCCACGTCCCTGAAAAACGCTGACCGTTGGTTCCCTAAAGACCCAGCCTTCGGTATCGTTACGAGGGACCACACGCATGCATATGCTGAGGTAACCATATCTGTAATCAAATTTCAAGCTTTATAATCTCATATTTTCTACCAGTAAAATTATTTTTCATAAATATCATGAAATTTCTTTTCGTTCGTACCTATGTAGACAGAAATAAAAGAAACGAATCCAAAGAAATAGGTAAATAACATTTGGAGGGTTTTATATCGACAACAAATTTTTAATCTTGAATCCCATGACCATCTCGAAAACAAACCATAAAAAGCCACAAATCCTAATATAACAAACTTAATAAAAGAGAATAATCACAAGCATGAGTCCTTTTCGCACTCTTTTTCAATAATAAAAAAATAATTTATTGAATATAGCGCTATCTATTGGGCTTAACAGTAATTAAGTTTTCTATAACATTATTTCGAATCACTTTTACAGTTCTCGAGAGATGGCGCTGTCTTGTTGTCATAAAAAATAATAAAATATTGTTTAACAAAAATGATTTCATCTACCTATCTATATCAAATATTTAGAAACCATTTAGTCACATTGTTTTATTTGGCTGAGGTAATAAACATGCAAGGAATCATCTAATCTGTTCAAATGAAGTAAAGACTAATTACAAGTAGGTTATAAAAATTAATAATGATATCAAACACTTTGGATGATAAAGCCTACAGGAAATGACACAGTTGATGTGAATTCAAAGATATATAACTGGAAATTAATGAACAAAGTAATTTAAGGTAGCTGATATGTGCTCGTTGATAATTAATTATAACTGCAATTATCTTGTAACATTAATTGAAACTTGCTAAAAGTATACCCGTGGAAAATCCATGTTAGTATAGAAAACTTACCTCATGAAAATGTTAATAGCCTTGCCGACGCCAAGTTCGGAGTCAAGTGTGGTGGCGGCGCGGCACAGTGCTACCGCCAGGAGCAACACTGTGGGCGTGCGTACCATCACACTGAAACTCCTGATCTGCAATGAAATAAAAAAAAAACCTGTAAAAAAAAAAAAAAGAACCTCCCCGGCGGGGAATCGAACCCCGGTCTCCCGCGTGACAGGCGGGGATACTTACCACTATACTACCGAGGATTGCATGAACTTGTGTGAAATTATTGATTAGTTATATATACTGCCTATTTATATTATCGAATATATTTTACGTTACTGTTATAACAGTTACATTGTTTATTAATAAGCAATCAAGAATTATAAGATAGGATTAAAAAATAAAAATTTAAAAGGATTAATGTTCTGGATTAATTTTAAGGAAGAAATAATATTAAGTTATATACCCTATAGCAATAATAATCAATGAATTTAAATTTATAAATTCACATTATTTTATTTTAAGATTTATGTTTCGGTATACGGGTCAGTATATTTCCATTTAAAACATTTATCTGTCATTCCATATTTCTTAATGAAATGAAAAATATCAAATAATACTATTTATACAAAGAAAAAGTGTATTTAAAAAAAGTTGTTATTAAACTGACATAAAATAATTATAAAATATGATTAACATTTATATATTAAAATGCAAGTTAAAAAAGTTTTGTCAGAAGTGGGATTCGAACCCACGCCCTCAGAGAGGACCAGAACAACTCTAACCTGCTTAACAGGCAAGGTAAACCTTGAGTCTGGCGCCTTAGACCGCTCGGCCATCCTGACAATTGACGTTGAGTGCGAAATTATCAATCAGTTTCACTATATAACATATTTATCTAAACTGTTAATAGATGGCGTTGCCAAGCTTCAATTTACAATGTTAAATTGTCTATTTCATATCATTCATCAAAATTATATAAGATATACTGTACTATGTTTTTGTTTTTAATGTATTTATTAACATTAAAACTGAATGTAGTTGTTTGTGTTCCTTGGTTGGCTTATAACGAAAATTACAGAAGCGTTTTACATGATTCCACATTAGTTTACCAAACCATTGCATATTTAATAATTATTCGATAATGTAGTGAATGATAATTATAATGAATAGAAAATATTAATGTCGGCGAACCTATGAGACATCGCTAATTATGTAAACATTATATAATTATAGTATTAAATTTAAAATATATCAAATTAGATTTGAAAATTCTTTGTTCATCATTCAAATATTTATGAATGTATTTTGTTAATCTCAAATTATTGTTTGAGGAAAAATACCGGGGAAATACATACTGCATGTAGTAATACAATATGAATTCCACGCGTATATTCCATCCATCCTCCATATAGTATAATAATAATTTAGCAATTAAAATATACCGATAAGAATTAAGTCAATAAATTACTTCACTCAAAAAACCCTTATTGACATATTCTTACACGTTTATAACTAGCTGTGTGCCCGCGGCTCTCCATGCGTTTCATATATTCCTAATTGCATAATATAGTTTTTCATTTATCATTGGAAATAATGTTTTGATGGGGCTGTCCATTAAATCGTTTTTGTTTTTCACAAATTCTTGTGTTTAATTAAAAAAAAAAAAAAAAAACTAACGCCTAAGTTACGTAGAGAAACTTTACGTATCTGCCAAAAAAAGGCCCGTCAAAAAGTATCAAGCCGTTATCGTGACTTATGTATGTTTTCCTTTTTTTCTATAAATTCATAATTATACGAATCACGAGCGTTCGAAATTATATTGTGGTTGTTTTGAAACATCTTTGTTATTATTTTACTTCTGAAATAAAGAAACATGTCTATCGGCCTATGAAGAAACACAGAGTTATGATAGAACTAGTGACTTTATGGATCGAACGAATGACCCTGACACGCTTAGTGGTAATTGCTTATAACTAAATAAAGATGGATTGCTAAATCCTAAATTGCGCTTCATTCAGTTTGGTAATTATTCTGGGCTATTTAATCAGTAATTATAATGTATTCATTCTTATATTAATATAGTTATTATACTTTTAAACCAAATGTTAATAAATTAAAGAGAGAACAAAATATGAATTATACATTAAATTAAACATTATAATAATAAAGATAAAATGTGTCTATTTTTTAAAAAAGGCAACTAGCACAAGGTTCTCCAAAGTGGTACCTTGGCCGTTACCTGAGTGTAAAAATTTTGAATCCAGCTAAGCCCTACATTTTTATTTAATAAAAAAAGGTTCCTTACAGGATCCTCTGTGTTATGTCCAGGAGTGTGTGTGCAGTGTTATGTGTGTAATGCTTAATGCATGTTCAGTGTTACTGTATGTTGATTTTGATTTTGACTGTGTTGCGCTTGACCGGCGTCAAGAGCCTTCCAGTTGGGGAACGAAAAACGTCTTGGGCCACCACCGGAAGAGGTTTCTATAGGTCACGAATCTGCGGCATTCCAGACTTCAGTATGGGAATTAATTATGCCTAATATTTGGCCGAATATATTCGGTTTGGTTATAGTTATGCCGATCATTCGGTCGAATATGCGTATTCAGTGAAACCCATATTCGGCCTTTCTCTAGTTCTTAATGTATGAAATATGACACGTATGACACGCGCTGTGTCAGTTTCTTTAAGTTTATTATGGTACCATCTACTGACTAGATTCTGCCTGCGATTTCGTCCGCGTTGGTTTTAGAATTGGGTACAGAAAGGAACCGTGTTGTTGAAGTTTTCTCTGGGATTTTTGAAGATCCACAATGCTCTAGTTTATCTTTTTGATAATCTCATAAGATCTAGACTATGTAGATACGCCATGAATTAGCGGATAGACAGACAGACAGGAGCTGCAAGCGACTTTGTTTTATACTATGTAAGGATTCATTGTAATGTTGTGCGGTTGTTAGCTTAATTAATTATATCGATATTAGTAATTGATTTAGTGTTTTACAAGTTATAAGCGAATTAAAGGGCAAACAGAAAAAAAAATGGCGCTTTTATAGTGCGTAAGAATAGTTTACGCTTTCACATTTAATACCGTCGCCTTACATTTTGTGTCAAAATTAAGATGCGCATCTTAATAAGGTAATCAACGCGATAACCACACATAATATTTTCTCATAAACTTCGCCCCGCATAGATACGTAATACACTCCTCGTTTTTAAGTTATATTTTGAGTTGACTCTGATCAATTTGATCAGGGAATTGAATACCTGAATAATCCCGTGTCGCCGCTCAGAAAGGCGGCGGATGGTACCGTGGGTTTTAGTGGATATTTCCAGCGCTTAACGCCGGGCGAGTCCCGTTTACCCGCCTGGCATCTCTTATCCGAGACATTTTACTTCCGGCATAGAGACGGCAGGGGGGATGGGTAAATGCATTTCCCAAGTAAAAAAACTTGTATACCTCAAAAAACAGTGATAACTGATTAGGTTTATAAGATAGATAAAAAAAAAATAATAATAGCGTGTTTGTAATAATCGAGATAACGAGTTTACGTAATCAATTATGTCTGACAACAATAGATGCTTAAAGTTATTAAAAGATTTCTATTGAATTGGTTCGCAATTTGCATTATAATGTCGATGTTGATTTAGGCACAAAAAAATTAAATGTAATTACTTTTTTAGAAGCATTGATGGCGCATTCGATAGTGCGGTTGGATTCCACGCCAATAGATGCAGGTTTGAACCAAGCCAACCATCTCTATAATGTGCCTAGGCTTTCGGTGATGGAAAACATCGAGGTGTTAGGGCATTTTCTAACGCTTGCGTGGTTAATTATCGCCCTGATTTTAGAAATCTGTCACTAAGGACTTATAGATTTATTCTGGTAGTAATACTTGGGAAACAGTGACTATAGGTTTAAAAAAATTATAATCTTGGAACGTTTAGTTATTTTGGGAAAAGTTTCGATAATAGATTTTGCCAACAATTATGTGCCTAATTATCGACTTATCACGTGTTAATTGACAGTGAACGACAGCACAATTACTTAAGCGAATAAACAAAAACCAAGCTTCAATTAATATGTTCTGAAATGTTTTTTATTAATGAATGTTAAACAGGAGACAAATATTTAAATAAAAAAAAAAAAAACAGAAGAATGAAAATATTTAAATATAATAAATAAGTTTTAGAAATAACGTGGAAGATGTGAGCTATATATTACATAACTGTTTGTCCTTGCCAAAATCTAATATTATGTGGGCTGATGTCAGTAACCGTTTACTCAACTGCATTAACCTTGTTGATTACGTTCAGGGTCAGCGAATATTAGTATTGGGTAAGATTGTCTCTTTAGAAGTGATGCGTCTTTTATTGACAAGTCGTTTGTAACCTTGCCCTACAGGCAGCCATGATGCGCCGGTTGGAATTAATGTCAATGCGAATCGAGTTAAAGTGTAACCATGAAGCTTCTATGACAATCATTGATGCACGAGGCATTATTATGAGCGTAAAACATTTTTATACACGGTATAGGCTCAATCCTTTGACCACAATTTCACCTGATGGTAAGTGGCGATGTGGTGGATCCTGAAGTTCAGGTTCGCAAGTGATGATGTCGAAACACACCTATTGGTATTTGGCGACAGGCTTTTCAAAATTGAGGTTGGTAGCTACCCAGGCGGACATTGTTATAAAATGCTATTGATTTACTCTCAATTTTTTCCTTCACCGCTCAAGCTCAGACTGATTTTAGATTTGGATAGGTGGGCTCGAACCCTCGTCCATTGAAGCTAAATCCAGCACCACTACCCATTACGCCATAATCGCTTTAATAATTTGACATTGTTTGTTTGTCAATATATGGCGCTCTACAGATTATTGAAACTTTTGAATCACTGTATCATAATATAATTTCGGATTTCGGACATGTTTTTAGGTCTACTATGCAGCTAAATTATATCAATTCGACATAGTAAAACCCTTAACACTTACTGATATTTTGGAAAGTCTTAACCTTAGGACAATTGGTTAAAAATACATTAAAATTACAGTATTTTACCTTTGATATATTATAAACAGCCGATTGGACGTGCGCGTAATTAGGAAACGATGATCAGGTATCAGTGCATTACTTAGTTTTAAAGATATGGGAATATGACATATGGCTTCACAGCTATATCTAAATGTAAAATTAAACTGAGTTAAACTAAAAAGTAGAAAAATAAATTTTAACGCTAGCTGGCACCGAGTCCAAAATTAACGAAGTAGATTAATAAAGTAATTATTTATTGACTTTTTAGTGCATTTTTATAGTTTATTCTTTTGGAGTCGGATTTATTTTTAATCAAAAAAAGTTTTTTTTCTTTTAAATTACCCAAATGTTTATGTAATCATGGGGGCGTCTCACATACAGTTACAGTGAATTTTGCTATGGGTAGTTTATAGGTTAAATTAATGATGACAATTTTAAGTGATTCAGATAGGTAATATTTCAAACGTCGCTATCGTTTTTAACGTTGTGTAGAAATCGTTTGTTTCATTAAATCGTTAAGCTTAGTATTTTGAAAAAAAAAAGAATTTTTTTTTAATAGATTATTCATATCTCGACCTGTATACTAAGTATAGAATATCAATGCACTTGGAGTTAATTAACCTTAATATCTCAAGAGGTGCGTTTTAAATGCTCTCTCTCGAGTTTCAGTTATGTTGCAATAGGCGTGTTTCGTTTATTACCCGGAGTATATATCGACGTATGTAGGTAGAGTTGATAACAAATTGTCTGCAATACTTTATACGTTTAAATAATAATACACAAGCATTTTCGATGTTTTGTATTGCCTTAGTTACAAGTTACGCGTGGTTTACTGTTTCTATCTATAAAGTTATTTACTTAATATCTGTGTACTCGCGGCTGGCTAGAGTTACATACATTTTTCTCTGCGTAATATAGTTTGTAATTTTTTTTACGAGACCTTAATTAGTTTCGATTTTTTTTTTTTTGCTATTAACATTAAGCAAATATATTTGTCACAAATTCAAATATCTGCCAAACAAAACTGTGCATTGAATCGGATTTTAATGCAGTGAAAATCAAAAGTCTCTGTTTATCTGCGAATTCCTCCTAAAGCACTCAACAATTTTTTATGATGTTCTCAACGTCACTTACATCATATTTTAAGGCAGGTTTTAATATCTTAATTAAGCTTTTGAGTAAGTAGAAAATCGTCCACAAATTTCATGGCTAACGTAGGTTCTGAATCTTAAGAGGATATCCTAGCGGCATTTATTCCATACTAACGTAGTCCCCTGTTTCCTCCCTGCATGATAGCATTGTGGTAAATATTTTTATACCAAATAATATATATCTATCAACGACATGCCCGTACATTTTATTTTTTTGCCATAAACTAGTTATGGTAGAAACTAGAGGAGCCGTTGAAAATGCTTTATTTTTACCGTCATTTTCAGACGTTCGTCAAACAAATGTGGTGGATAAAATTAATAAAAATCTTAAAAAGGTAACTTAGCCAGAGCTGCAGTTTTTTTACACGGTATAGGCTCAGTGCTTTGACCACAATCTAAGCACACTAAGCCTAAATATACTTTTTTTTTTTTCTTTTTTTTTTTTCTAGTGATACGCCCCTAGGCGTATCTGCCGCCACCTCTAACATAATCATAGACTTTGTGTATCTGATGTTGTTTTTTACATTATTGGCTTTTAGTTATTTATTTACTTTGCTTCCTACTGCTGCTTTGTAGCTCTAGTTTTCTTCATTCCTATTTTTTTTTATCCTTTTTCTTGTTTTTAAGTTACTTTAGTTTTTCTATAATAATGGTTCATTTGTCATTTCCTATAGCCTAAATATACTGGTTCTTAAGTGATGCTGCCGGAACACACCTATTGTTATTTGACGACAGGTTTTTGAACTTGAACAGGTAGCTACTCAGGCGGGCAATGTTAGAAAATGCCTTATCACCATTCTATGGTTTCCTCAAGATATTTACCTTCTCTGAAAGCTCAGGCTGGTTTTAGAGCTGGATAGGAGGTGGGTTTGCGCTCGCGTCCATTGACGCTGAATCCGGCAGCACTGCCCCATCATCGCTTCAAAGTTCGCAGTTGTCCCTTTCGTGTTTATAATCCTTTCTTTGGGGGGCAAAGCGATAGCAATAGATGTCTGAAATACCTACATTTCCGACCTCATGACCCCTTGAGAGATACATCAAAATTAATTATAGAGAATTGTGATTGTCAATAATCTTCGGGACGGCATTTTGGCATTATGATCGACTCAGAATAACCTCTCTGGACTCAATCTATACTAATAAATAAAATTAAAGTGTCTTTTTGTAATGTCAAAATATTTTTTTTTAACTAAATGAATGTATTTCGATAGCTATACGAAAAATACAATTTTTAATATTTTTCACTGTTTGTTTCGGCTAATCTCCGGAACGGCTGGACGGAAGTTGACGGAACTTTTTTTTTGCTAGATAGCTGAAGTTACTCCGGGTAACTTAGTTTTTTTTTTTATTTTCGATAATAATTACGGTAAAAAAATGAAAACGTAGTGAACAAATTATAAAACGCGGGCACAGCCGCGGGCACACAGCTAGTTCTACATACAAACATGAAAGTAATCGCGGACAGAAGCTAATAGCATAATAAATGTAAATGTTTCTATGTTTAGTCTCAAACGATGGGCCTGATTCATTTAGTCATTGCTACATTATGTCAAGGAAATCAACATGGACATTTTTTATATCACTAAATAACTCAATTGAGTTGAGAATTATCGAGTAAAAAATAAGTGAATTTTCGTGTACATCGTCCTTTTAAGCCATAGATAAAATAATTATTTAAGAAGACACACTTTCGGTTTATAAAACGTCAGTTTGTTAAATTTTGTATCAGATATGTCAATCTCGCAGTGCATCGCGAGATATTATTGGACACCCCCCACATCCTAAATATTTGATATGATCGAGATTATTCCAACCCTGCTCGGATTAACAGACGTAATCCTTGCAGCCTAGGAATGTATTGTACGATACGATTTTTTAAAATATCTGTTCGCAAGTGTACGATTCAACGAATCGATGATTTGAATGTGATTCGATTCGATAAAGTGTTAATAATCGTTTTACTACGATTGTACAACGAACAATATTATTATTGATATTCAAGCAAGACAATAATCCCTTATGTTTGTGAAAAAAGTTATGTAAGTAAAAAGGTTTAAGGAATGGTTTAGCTATAGTTAATTTAAAATCACTGTCCATACGAAATACTACGTATTTATTGTTTTCCGAATTGCTATTTAAAACTTTCCATTATTATTTTTTTTAATAGCGAATGCTGTTAATCTGAAGGAACTTTATAGCTTCATTGTAACTTTGGGGGCGAGTGCTTAAGGCGCTCAGCCGCAAAAAAATATCAAGGGCACCAAAGTTGTACGGACTTCAGCTTGGCCGCTATCTGAGTATGAAAACTCCGCGGAAATTTAATCCTAGCTAAAACAACTTTCGTTTCTTGAGGGCACAAAATATAGGCAACTGAAAGATTAACTCTCACTATTGATAAATATTGTTTTTAATGTCACTTTAATTCGTTTTATGTTTTATCGATATTTTGTAAATTGTACCAGGGCAGTCGATTACGATTCATAATATCGATACGGAGCATCCCTAATTGAGCCCAAATTCAATACATCGTTCCCTTTTTTTTTTTTTTTTTTTTTTTTTTTTCGAGGGGGATGCATTTACGCACTAGGCGTCCAGCCAGATCTGATAGGGACCCCCCCTTCCAGATCTGACTGAAACGAACGAAGATGTGTGACAGTCTCTCGCACGAAAGCGCGAGAGGCTGTCACACAGGATAAGTGTGGGACTCGCAGCGATAAGCGCCGTTGGTCACTACCCACTAAACCCCCCGGTACCTCCCGCCACCTAATTGGAGCAAACACGGGATCGCTATGCATGCACCGCGAGTATACATCGTTCCCTGTAAACGCATAGATTGTTTAAATTCTTAATATATATCGGGTACAAACTGTAACGTGTTTATTTATAACTCGAAGTAAGACACGCGGATCCACTCGTGCGCGTCTTTACGGATGACTTGCTGGTTTGGTTTACTTAACGTTTTATTATACTAGATGTGTGTACGCCTCCGCGCTTGTGTATACTAACGGACAGACAGACAGATAGACGTTGCCTTTTATCGATGCTACCTAAAAAATAAAATTGAATTTTCTTTGTACTATCAAAATTTTAAAATTATTGTCCGGGTAATCTCCGGAACAGCTGGACCGATTTTGACGGGACTTTTTTTGCTGATAGTTGAAGTTAATCCTTTTCAAAACTAATTAAGGTCCGCGTCAATACACAGCTTATTAGTAGGTGGTTGAATTTGAGAGAAATATCGTTGCTTTCTGTTAGTAAGAAAAATAATTTCAGGAAAATTATTAGATTTAAAAATATTAACTCAAAAGTTTGAAAAAAAAAAAGATTCATTTGCAGTTTTTCGGGCAAGTGCTTCGAATTATGAGAAATATTTTTACTTTATCTTAGTACTAAAAAACATTTAAGAAAATAATAAGGGTTCCGTGTAAAAAAATTAAAACTCATGAGATTATGAACAAAATACGATTCAATGGACAGCACAATCATAACATTATATTCCTATTATTATTTAAGAACTATGCTATGCAGTGAAGGAGATATGAAACTCGAGCGGAGCCGTCGGCATACAGCTAGTCCAAAATATGAAAACAAACGCCCTAAACGAAGCTTATTGCTAATAATTGAACAGTTCCTTAAATAGGAGACAATAATTAGCGGCGTAATGGCAGATTAAGGTTAGGCTCACCTTTGTTGATAATTTGATTATTCAATAATTTGTTAAGGAATTATCCATTAAATTAAATAAATAACAAAATCCTTTTTTTTTTTTGGGTCATTATGGTCTAACTATGAATTAAAATATTTTAAAAAAAAAAAAGCTGGTAATATTAATAGTATAAATAAAATTTATAGTATTTCCTAATTTTTAAAAATTATTGCCAATACTTATTATCTATTTTTGATTTAACTATTTTAACCGGTTAAACACTAACCTGGCGTTTACGCCAGCTGTCCGTTGTTTTCCTATTTTCTCATTTAATTAATAGAAGTTAATAGATAATAAATTTATTTAAATTTTTTGGTATAAAGTAACGACCCGGGCCGCCTCTAATCGCAGCAGTAATAATGGCTTTAATTTGCAGCTGATAGGACATATTAGAATGTTTATCTAATCAGTTACATAACATAAGATAGTCGGGAAACTATTGCATAAGTGATAACAAGTATTCATTATTATAATCAGATTTAGATTTATAATTTTGACCACACAATTATAATCCTCGGTAGTATAGTGGTAAGTATCCCCGCCTGTCACGCGGGAGACCGGGGTTCGATTCCCCGCCGGGGAGATTTTTTTGTTACATAAAAAAGAACAAATTTTTAATAGCCGCACATTTTACAAGTGCAACATGTTCCATCTTATTATTGAAAATTCAGACTAGTTGTTAATTTTGTATTGCAAAAGTTATATAGGATTTTTCTATTTTTAAAACGAGTCACTAAGACTGTCACGAAAATATTATAACTACGAAATCAAACTTTAATGAAAATGTAATGTAATGATTTTTGTATTTTTTTTTCTATCATTTTATTATCAAACGTAAAAAAAAACTGACCTCGTTTAATATCAATGTCTCGATCAACAACGAGTTGTTTGTAATATTTCGTATCTACGCAATAAAAACAAGTTTTAAAAAAAAAAACTATAAACATTATACAATAATGACCTAACACAACAACGTCGCAATACTTCTTAGATACAACTGTTCACTTCGCAACACTTCGCCTAATACACGCTCTAAATTCTTTCCTATTTGTCAATTTCATTACTTTTAGGTAGGTAGGTATTTACTACAGTAAAATATTTATATATCTTAAGTTCGAATGCAAGACAATATTCATTATATTGTTCAAATTAAAAGTGGGTAAATAAAAAAAAAAAAACATCAATCAATAAATGGTAACGTTTATGAATATATGAAATGACTGGCTTCTGCTCGCGAATACGTTCGCATTGATTTTACAACTGAAATCGGGGAAAAAAAACATCGGTAAAGATCTTTTGAGAGATTTGTGATTTTAAACAAACGAATACTAATTTTTACATAGGTATATATAGATTTTGAACTATTTACTATTTAGCCTCAAAAAAACAGAGAACATATCATAAATTTCGTGTAAATTAATTACGTGGTCTAATCGTTTTAATTTATTTTTTATGAGTTCAAAACAAAATTACAGCTAAAATATTACGACACAAAATGATTATAAGTGGACTAACGAACAGACAAATGTATAGAGAAAAATATTGGGCTTTATAATATTTAAAGTGTAGATAAAATATTAATATTTTTAACTTAAAGATGCACTTTGTTATTCAGTTGCATGTAATTGAAATATATGATTTCAATTCCGCTTGCGTGTAAATTGTGTTTACATTTTGGATGGTACTTTGTTATCTAGTTTTTTGTTTTTTTTTTAAATATTCAATTTATATTCGTACATAATACATATATTGTTGACGTGTGACTTTTAGTTGAAAATTTGAATGCATCCCGTCCCCCCCTTTTTTTTTTTACGAATATTGTTTTAAACGCCTCTGATAGCCCAATTTTGATAACAATGTGTGTGCACAAAGTATTTATTAGCGATCGATAATCGAGCTAAAAAATTATCAACATTATTTTTGGAAATTACAAACAAAAGATATTTGGATGGATAGAAAGGATGGAAGAATTAAAGGATAATGGACAATACCTATTATATCTTTCGATTAGCTGTGTTCCCGCGGCTATGCCATAATTTGATATTTTTTTTATACGGAACCCTAATTATTTTGCAATGTTTTTCTTTGCTACTAACATTAAGCAAAGATATATCTCACAAATTCAAACACCTGACAGTAAAACAGTGCATTGAATTTGATTTTATACATAATTTCATAAATTTAATTTTTTTTTTTTTACGAGGATCCCTAAATATTTTCCAAAAACAAAGGTGCCGTAAGTTACGCGGAGTAACTTCAGCCATCTAATATCCCGTAAAAATCGGTCAAATCGTACCCGAGAGTACCCGGAACAAACAGACAGATAAAAATTGTATTTTTGGTATACGTATATTGACATTACAAATAGGTCCTTACTTATTATATTAGTATAGATCGTGTATCAAGTTAATGGTGATATAAAGTGACGAAACTATCCTATATCACTCTCTGGATTTCAACCTATCTCCATATCAAATTTCATCCAAACCCAGCAATTTTTTACGTTTATTCGTTACGTACAAAAACACAAATCTTTCCTCTTTATAATATGATAGTGTAGATGTAAATTGAGCCCATGAATACAAGTCTTTAAGGTCAAACTTTCGCTTTAATTTATCTCCAAAAATCCAACATAATGGTGATCCTTTTTGTAGAACTTTCCATGGAGTTACTGTGACACCTCAGACGCTCCGTGTTACTTTCAATACACTTTTTAATTGTGCACCATAGTCAACGTCATCGTCGTCATAGTTATCGCGTGAAATTACATAATATATGGTCAAATACTGCATCATAATAAATTACAAACAAGAATTACTAGTTATATAATGTAGTAAGATATTTCCAAAAGCTCTTTATAAGTTACTTATAGTCAGCGTTCTAATTATATTATTAATGTGTCGAGTACCCATAAAAATGAGACAATAGGAAAACAATGGAAAGCTGGCGTAAACGCCAGTGCTCAAGGGGTTCAGCAGTAAATTACTTGGACTTTTTTTGTTGTGGAGTTATTGTCATAACCGATTAAATTAAACCGATAACAGATATTATTTGAACAAATATTTATTACCTACATTAATAATTTTATAACAGAAATTTTAAACATGCTTTTATGCACACCAAAGATGTCAAAGTAAATTGCCTTAACAGAGTTAAAAGTCATCTTGATAATAGCTTGCGTATCATGTTACAATTGTGGAATACAAAACTGTTGTCAGTGTTTTGTTTTTATACCATTGTTTGAGGGTTGTCGCGTGAATACGTATGTCTATATTTTATTTAAGTTTATTGTTTTAAATTGTAATTCGTAAAATATTGTAACATTGTAAGAAGTCTACGAGTTATACTATCAATAAAGGATATCAAGCAACCCATGGAAGATCCTCTGGTTACAATAATTACAATAAAATTTCTTCGAATCGGTGTTTGTTTATTTGTTCAGACTATCATTGGTTCAATCACCATATTAATACTGAAGAACAAGGATTAAGTACGTTCCATTTACAAATAAAAATATTAATTAGTGAGTTTTACTCTTAACTTCTTATACACAATTGGCAACAACATAACTATTTCCATTGTGATTAAAAAAAAACTACAATGATAAATTGGCAACCCTACGTTAGATTCAAGTGTACCTTCCAACTACAGTCCCACAAACTTATCTGAACCCGATGATGGCGTCGTGTGATTGTTTTTATTGTTCCCAATAAATACTTATTGCGTTAAAGGGGGTACATATAACATAAAGTTTAGTTATTTTTAATTTAAGTGATTATCCATGATATGTGAAAAGTACAGCATGTGGTGCCGGCTAAGAACCACCGGAATAGTACCACCCCATATCTTCCCGTTGGTGCCGTAAACGGCGAACAAGGGTTATAAACCAGGGGATGGGCAGCAGCATCCTTTGAGTACCTACACACCTTACTGCGATCGCCAACCCGCCTGCCAAGTGTGGCGATTATGCCAATCCCTCCCTTGTCCTCCTATTTCCAGTAGTGGACGTCTTATGGTTGAATGGAAGGATGGATAGGTAAAGATGTTTATTTGTTAAGAAAAACAATAAAACGCAGCTATGGTCCAACTGGAGAAATGTTAACAAAGACAGACTTTTACATTTAAAGATGGCGTTCATTAGTTTCCTTTTTGGCCACCGGGCCAGATAAGTTTGTCGCTTTACACATGCGCCGTATTTAATAATAAACTTTGTTGTATAAGGATCGAGTGTAATTTTGAGTCAAGGAACGTTTACTGACTCATTGTCGTTTCCTGTTCTCCCTCTTTTGTGTCTAGACGTGACATTAAATCCTTTTATTCATATTTATATATACAGTAATACCCCGCTTAGCGCGACCCCGTTACGCGCGGTTTCACTGTAACGCGAATTTGAAATTTCGCGCTCAAATGCCTCGCATTACGCGAAAGAGTGCGTATAAACATAATGTAAAGACAATAGATGTATTTTTCCGTAAAAAATAAGAGTATATATTGCATAAAGTGGTCTTAGAATTCTAGTGATTGATTAAATTGATTTGTATTTTTTTGTATTAAATTTTGACTATGTTTAATCATAAACCTCGATATACGCGTATTTCAGGTAACGCGATTTTTTTCGGAACGTATCCCTCGCGTAAAGCGGGGTATTATTACTGTATTCCATTTATTAAACCACTTCTATTTCTAGAGTTAGCTTATCTCAAAACATCATAGTTTAACATCTGGCAATATTATAAACGTTAGTCTGTGCATTGATCAAAATTTATTTCCATTTACTTTCGTTAATTTCATCTTGTTTATTATATTTCTATGTGAAGTTGTTAAGAGAATAAGTACCTAGCTTTGGAATACCTTGTGTAAACTCTTTTTTATATTGAAAGTCCAGAAAGCCTAACAATGAACTAACTGAACTTCACTTCACTTTTTACTAGAACCAAACGAACTCCCACTGGAGATCAATCATGACTGCCTCTAGTGTATCGCAGCATAATTTTCTCACATTGCCGTATATAGAGATTGAAGTACTTACAAATTCAAATTAGGTATTTAAAGGAATCACTAAAAATCCAAACTTAATATAAAAACACAATTTAAAAATAATTATATATTTTATAAAAGGTGTGAAAATTATTTTATTTGATACAATCAATAAGTTATGTTGTACTATTGAAAATGATTTATAATCAGTAATGAACACATATAGGCCAAAATTCATCTAAAATTACCATATGAATTTTAAGCTAATACGTGTTACGTACGAGCTATTTCCGCGCATCCGCTATCATAATCTCCATAATTATTTTTTTTAAATATTCATTAGAAAAAAGTGAAGCCTATTGTTACAATTTCATTTGTTTTATTTTTTGTCGATTCTTGGTATTATTCCTCTACAAAATTTGATGACGCCTGATAGGTGCTAGGGAGGCGCTGCTCCCAGCATCACTTAGCTCATCAGAGAGGACACGAAACAGGGGAGGGGCGTTAGTCAGTAGGGCATCCTACCACCCAGAGATTATGCTCTGACATTATGATGCCGGAATTATACACCTAATAAATATATATCTATGGGTACTTGGTGACAGATTTTTTCCGTCACAATCACGTTGTTTTCCATCACCGAAAACTCAGGATACGTAGATTCGAACCTACGTTCATCGATGCCAAACCCAACCTTAGTACCACTGAGACATCATAGATTTCTTTGTAGCAACCGAGTGCATAATATGTTGCAGGTAAAAAACATTCAAACATGAACTAGTGTGAATTTTAGCGCATTGTTAATAAAAACACACCTCTTGAGTTGTTTAGTTTAAACTCATATCATTCTTCACACGGGAATTTTAGTACAAGATAAATACAAACGAGGTATTTTGTAACCTTTGTTTGGTTTTCATCTAAATTATAGTCTTTTTTTTTGCTTTGGTTTCAATTGATTAATTAAAAAGGTATATTTATATAAAACTTAATTTCTATTTTTTGCATTATTTATTTGGTTTTTTTTTCTGAAGCATTCAACGATTTCGATTACGTTTAGCAAGTTTTTTGTAACCTCACATTACTTGATATAACAAAATATATACTAAAATTTAACCACAGAATACATTTATGGTGTAAAGAGAGTAAGATAGAAAAATATCAGTTCAGACGATTGTTTCGCACAAAAAAGTAAGTAAGTAAGCAACATTTTGTCAAATTTTTGACCTCGTCCCCTTCCCCTTCTCAACAATAATAAACAAAGCTGTTAACCCCTACCTCACATGTCATTACGTAAGCATTAATAGGCAATTATTGATTACTTAATCACTATTAAGGTGCTTAAAGGAATGTTTAGTTGGAGATAGAGTGTAGAGAGGATGGACGATAGAAGATTGACGAAACGAATTTACAAGGCGAGGGTGATTGGGCATGCTGGTTGAGCACGTCTTAAATAAAGGCCAAGTAAAAAGTATCCATAACCGACAAGCATGTATGAAAGTGCTCATGGAAGTAGAAGAAGCGATAGAGATGTGTCTAGATCGTAGCAAGTGGAAGGACGTAGCCTCTGCCTACCCATACGGGCGAAAGACGTGATGATATATATATATATATATATGTAATCACCATTCAGACTTGAACGGCCTCAGGTATGAAATTACCGGGCCAAATTATACGAACATTTCCCTGCGCCGTTGTTTGCCTAATTGTTTATAAAACATAACGTAATCCACCTGATAACCTGAATGTGTGAAGTTAGCAAGAAACGATAACAAACGAGTCCGCGATGCATTTGTGTCAGAACTCGACACTGCCGCTGGGCTATTATGAGCGTCTCAGGTTCGAATTCCGACGGTATGTAATGTAAACATTACGGGTGAGCTTTGTATATCATACTGTGCTGATTTTGTTATTATAATTTATGCTTTCAACATACAGCGAACGGGACTGTACGATGGCGGGACGCCAGCGTGATGTGAACTGTTGTAACATTGCAAAAAGTGTCATTTTTGTCACACAGCGGGCGAGTCAGGACGCGAGCGCGATTTTTCTATAGAAGACATCGCTTCGACGCGAGCCGAGCATGAACCGTACGCGACCTCTTCTGTAGTAAAAACCCGCTAGGGCCCAGAGCCACCCGTTGTGTGGCAAAATCATTAGCTTAACCATCTCAAACACCATTATTATTTTATTATTAAGCCTTAGGTATATGGTGATAATATAAGATAAACTTTCAAGATAACATAAATAAAGTAAACATCTATGCTTTAGTTTCTTTCAGGTCATCTTGATGAAGGGGGAATTACACCCAAATTAAGTATTTAAACTATTTCTTTAGTTGTATTTAAAAGAATTAGAAATATTTAAAATATCATTATAAAACAATTACCTAGTGATGCTAATACTATTTTACTAATTAAATAATTTTAATATTTTGTACTGCATTACAATTTAGATTTTCTGTAATTTCTGCATTCTTTTCGGTCATGTATAACTTTGAGGTAATTTAACGTGAATTAGTGTAGTTGTTTTTGCATAAGTATAGGAAATAATAATCATTCATTTATTCAACCGAATGAGGTTCACTGCTGGACATAGGTCTCCCCAAAGACCTCCACAACGTTATTGTGTCGTTTATAAGTAGCGGGGATGATGGGATTGGCATAAGGTTGGCAGGCAGCTTGGCGATCGCAGTAGGTATTTGTGGTACTCAGAAGTCGCTGTTGCCCATCCCCTGGTTTGTCCCTTATTCGCCTTTTACGACACCCAAAGGAAGACATCAGTTGGTACTATTCCTTGCTGGCACCACACGGCATAAATAATAATACGGGATATGAAATCTAGGATAACACATGCAAGCAAAATAACCGCCATTTTTCTAGACTATTGTATGTAAACTGCAGAAATGTGATATATTATAATCACGTAACATCGACAGATCTGTGTACACTCGTCCGCAGTTTCCATTAATTTAGGAATTAATGAAAGAAGGAATTACATAATATACCTAATAGGCCTATTTCGGTTTGATTTTAAGTGTATTTATTTATTATCAATGCTGTAATAATATCTTTGCACGCAACTGTACCACTATTTCGGGGTCATTGGCCGGTACAATAGCTCGATCGTCGATATATCCTGGCTCATTAATTCTCTATTATTTTACTTTAAATGCAATATTTATAAAATACTAAGGTTTTTCCTTCACATTTATGTTGATTATTGTTTCATATTTACAGGCTTAGCCTTTTTTTAGAAACATGTTTAACATGTTTAATCCATGGCGGATTCTAGCCCTTTTGAATCTGTAATTAAATGCCATTATTTATTTAGAAGAAAGAAGAGGCGAAGTTCTATTTTATCTTTATCACTACATTATAAGTGACATAAGGTAATGATTCACTCCTTAGTAGATAGATTTGAATCTTGTTTGATGAATTTGAATGTTGTTGTTTGATATGATTGGATATTATGTGGCGGATGGTCGGAATGGTGTTTACGTTAGCTATATTCACTTATTAATGTTTGCTGTATTTTTTTCAATACTATGCTAATGGTTATTTAATAATTGGGAGAGGAGGTAAGAGCTTTGCTGCTGAAAAGAGGGAGAGAAGGGTTAAAAATATCCAAAATTGTGCTTATAAGATGAATTTGCGTGTCTATATCAGTGTAAGCGAATTCATATCATCGTGGTGCCCTACCAATGCCAATTATTAATTACTTATTCGGCTGAGCGCACTAAGCGCTCTGCCACAAAGCATGGGTGAAGTGTCCTTTCTAGTCAATATCGTTAGTCAATCTTTAAAAAAACTAAGCAGCCGAAGGAAGTAAAAATTCGAAATTTTCGAAAAACTGTTTTGATAACGATTAAATTTCATAATTTGTTAGGTAATTGAAGTTATTAACATAATCTAAGATTGGTCTGGTTTTTTTTCATCTATTAGCGCAACGAGAAATAATTACGTACATTTTCAAACAGTTTATTCATAATCAAAGCATACGATAGGCTGCGTAAGTGTAAAAATTATTATTTATCTCTGAGCGCCATCTTATACTTGACATAGAGTAGAATGTTGACGGCTGACGTCATAGCATCATTGGTAACGCGAATCAATAAGTTTTTCGGCTACCGAGAATCGCTCAATGCGACCAAAGAAGCGATCACTTCAAAAAAGCAGTGAGCAAGATATAAATTTATTAAAAACTAACAAAGCCTTGTCTAGGAAATTTGTATAGGAACGTGTTAAAACATACCAATGTAACATTATCTCCAACTAACAAGTTATAAATATGTGCATAAATTATGTTTCTGAAGAGTTAAACGTTGCGTAATTCCATACTATACACAAAGATGTGTGATCCGGGTTTACCGGCAGATGGCAAATTGAATAAATCTTATTGATACTATATAAACTCGACAAGATGGAGTGAAATCGAATCGAATTTGTAAAATTGCGGATTGGCTTTTAAATATTTAGTTTCATAAAATGTCTTTCCTCCTATGGAGGTAGGCAGAGAATCCGTCCTTCCGTTTGCATTCCGTTTCTTCTACTTTCATAGCTGGCTTGTGAATGATAGATAAAGTATATTGATATATATAGGTATGTGTGTATATATATGTACTTATAATATCATATGTATTATCTATAAATGTCACACATTCTCCTTCTCTATTTTTCCATTCATCTCTATTCTCTATTTATCTCTGCACCACCTTAAGGTTGACTGGTAGAGAATGCCTCTGGCATTAAATCCGCCTTTTTAAACAATTTGTAAATAAAGAGTAAATAAATAATAAGATAAAGTGTAGTGTAGTAGTGAAAAAGATAAAGAAATTGATCCTTAATTGGTTTGGACACGAGAAGAGGATGGATGAAAGATGATTGACAAAACAAATTTAGAAGGCGAGAGTGACTGGGCACCAGCAAGGGACGAGTCATAGAGGAACGTGTCTCGAACAGACTGAGGAAGTTATGAAGAAAGGCCAAATCAAAAGTATCGGTAACCGAAGAGCATTTATGAATGTGCTTATGAATGTAGTAGAAGGGGAAAACGTGTGTCGTTTCAGATCAGAATCGTAGCAGATGGAAGAATATAGTGGCTGCCTACTCTTATGGGAGAGAGGCGTGATGTTATATATATGAGCGCTTTCTAATATTTGGTTATATAACCAATTATTATTCTGCGACCTATTAAAATCGTCCCTCACTATGAAAACTTCCCGCAGAATCGCAATCTACTCTATAATCTTTTTGACTACTAATAATCGTTTTTTTTTTTTTCCTGAAAGCAAGCATATTAAAATTTGAAAGTTATACTATTTTTAATATGCTATATAATATGCAATAATTATGAAAAGTTTATAGTATGAATAACTTTAGATAAGTCCAATATAATTATTCGAGTTTACTCCTTAAGAAAAATTTTTCATACTTAGCCTGCGATATGAATATTTTATGAGGAGTCGAGCGTTAACTAAAAGTGAGTTCCTTTGCGCAACGCACTGGTTAGATATCGCTTTATATAAAGTATACCGTGTCACAGAAATATCACTATCCGGGTCCTCGTCCGGTGGCGACCCCAGACTTGTCTCGTTCCCCAACTGGGGAGGCTTTTGACATCGCCGCCAACGCGATAGAGTAACACTGATCATGCACTGATCATTACACGCACAGCACACACACTCCTGCACGCAACACGCAGGTACATAGATCCTGTAAGGAACTTTATTTTCGTGTTAAATAAAAAATGTAAGGATTAGCTAGGATTAAAATTCCACGGGAGTTTACACACTCAGGTACCGGTAAAATCCGAGGTTCCGAACCCTTTTATTAGTTACCTTTTGCGAATGAGTGCCTTCAGCACTCGCCCACAAATTTCGGTGACTCTGTAAAAGTCCTTCCGGTCAACAGTTAGATAAGTGACAAAAAAAAACTAAGAAATAATTTTACTTACTATTGAAATGGCTAATGTCGCTTTCTTTATATATGCTTTGATTGTTTTTAAAGATGCTTTCAATTATCTTCGTTTCACATATTTTACACAATAATCGCTCTTAAGGCGTAAACTCCAGTCGTGCGTCGGAGCTGACACACATACTTTTTTTATTGATTAATTATTATTATTTTAGTACTTAACTTAGTAGATTTAACGATTTCTTTCTTAAGACATCAAACAGCGTGCAGATAAATGTGGAGCATCAGAATTAAAGTGACGATCAAATAAATGTAATATTCAAATATTCGAGAATTCATAGTAGGTAGTTGGTATAAAAGCAGTAATCTGTCATTGCACCGGGTGTTACCAATCGATTATTATTTATTTCGTCATAAGTTACATTATTATTCATATATTACTCGTATATAAGTACGTTAAAGAAACATGGAGTATGATATCATTACCGGAGAAAATTGTTATTCATATGAGTTGTAAGTATTCGATATATTATTACGATAACTATGGCGGTTTTAAGATAGAGATGTAGGTTGAATATTCAACGAATAAAATATTACTACCTAGTTTAACTGCCTCAGTGGCGCAGTTGTATTACGGTACGACTGTCGTTCTGAGGTCTCGGGTTCGATGCCCGGGTCGGGCAAGTGTTTTTTTCTACTCAGTATCATCCCGGACTCTGGAATTTGTGTCCGATATGCCGATAGGCTCACCCCCTGTCACATCTTGGACGGAACTAAGCTCGGCGAAATGTGGGTGGGGTGTAGTTCGCTATTACACCTCTGCCTAAACTTTCGGGGATAACAGGCGTGAGCTTATGTTATGTATGTAAAATATTGTAAATTCATAATTAATTGAAAACAATGAGTTACATATTAAGTGACATAGTTTAATTAAAATGTCATGAATATAAAGATTCTTAATTATGTCACAAACAAGCAAATAAATGCAACTAAAAAAAATCAACACCGGCGATTTTATTTGTGATTTAAAATATTTAATTATTATTTCTAATAATATTAATAGGATCGAGAACCAGTCCTATACGATAGACAGCTACTAATAATTCTCTATAATATATAAAGCACGTATTTAAATTATAAAGTATACAAGACATTATCGCGGCTCCGCTCGTGCATTATAAATTTTCTAGTCCTGACAATTATTCACTTCTTAATGTAGTTTTATAGTAATCATTGTAAAAGAATGGGCCCTATTTTTTGTACAGACCCTAAAATAATTTTAGTTACTAACAGAAAATAAAGATATTTGTCTCAAATTCATCATCACAATATGATGGGTTTTTTTTTTTTACAGGGAACCTTAATTTATTTCTTAATATAAAGTATCCTAAGTTACGCCTTACAACTTCAAGTAATATTAGATCAGCCGGAACAACCCGATAGACAGGCAGAATTTTTTTTTACATTGTTTTTTGGGTATAGATACATACATACATTCATATGCATTCAGTAAAAAGCTGTTATTTACATATTACAAAGAGACACTTCAACAAATTTATTTATTTGTATAGATTATAAATGATTAGGTATACATAATAACTCCACTTTGACATTGAGATTCGAAAGACTTTTTGCGGATCAATTCGAGGTTAAAAATAAACTGTAGTAAATACTTATTAGTGAATGTAATGAACCTGTTTTGACTATTATGTTTAAAGTAATTAAAACAAAAATTAATACTAGTGAAACCTGAAGTTTTTTGAAAAATATATTTAACCAATAAATAATAAAATTATTATGTTAATATATAATAAAAATGAAGATGCGAAATATGTGTTTAAATTATCATAATGGGCCAAAAGCTACCTGCATTTATTGAGATAAAAACAATATGAGAATTTCAAATTATATGATAATTTTATGTAAATTACCAAGTAATATATTAGTTTCTCGTGCGAAGGTCGAGATTCTGTGTTGAGGACGCGTTTGTGACGTTTGCCCGATTGCATTTGAAGGTCATTTTTGAACAGTATGGCAATGAAAAGCGTATTTACTTTATTTGTACAGTTTCTGGACGTTACAAAGATCATGCAGGTATTATCTCTCTGTTTGTTTACAATGTTATTGTTTTTATTCAAATCAAAAAGTACGTAAATTTATATACAAAAATTTATAATTAAAATAAAATATAATACTATAAATAATGAATGCCGTCCAGCTCGCTCGCCGCCAGACGGGAAGGTTCCCAGGAGGCTGGCCATATTGCCACGTTGGATGGCAATGCTAATTCGCTGTGCCAAATATTGGCCAGCCCTATGGTCGAGAGACGTGTCGACTAGATGACCCGCGAGATCCTTAAAAAGGCTATGAGCACTCGGACCCCACGGTCCTAGAGTTTCGACCCTAAACGGAACAAATATGTAACTCTCACCAAGGGTAGCATATTTGCGCCGCTTGAGATCCTCCGCTGATGTAGCTGCTGCGCTGGCCTTCAAAGAGGTAACTGGAAGATGTGACGGTGCCAAAGTATCGACGCAAGTAGCATCCCATACCAAGGGCCGCCCCATCTTCCAAGGCAGAAGCGTAATCCCATCGAGTCTTTTGCCATCGTCACGCACCAAACCAATAGGTTCCAAGCTGGCTGGTACATTAACACTGGCAAAAGCCCGACGTAAAACGTCATTGAGGGTGGCGTGACGCGAAATACGACGTGCGCTTTTACTACAAGCCAGACCGTGATGCCCGAGCGAGTCGACTATAGTACCGCATATTAAGTGACGATGTGGTCCAGGATGGTAAACACACTAAGCCTAGATACTGGTTCTCAAGTGCTGCTACCGGAACACTCCTATTGGTTTTTAGCGACAGGTTTTCGAACTTGAGGGTGGTAGCTATACCCGGACGGACATTGTTTAGAAAATGCCCTACGAACGTGCTATGGATTCCTCACGATGTTTTCGATGACCGAAAGCTCAGGCTGATTTTAGAGTTAGAGGTGGGTTTGAACTCGCCTCCGTTGACACGGAATCTGGCCGCACTATCCACTGCGCCATCATGTTTAAATATGCCACTTTGTTAAATTAAATGTTATGTTCATTGTCCAAGTCGTAATTCGATTTGACTTCGGGCGATATTATATTTTAGGTGTTTCATAAGTGTTTTAATATTGATGGGATATGGTTTTTTATAAAACATCAATTTTTAAATTAGCAAGATCAATAACCACTTTAATCTTGTGGATAGGTTTTTAATCAATATAATTAAATATTTATTCAAAAATTTAAGTATCCCGCAGAGATCTACACGACGACCGGTCTTACGCATCCGCATCCAGCGTTTACCGCGACCTTCACCAGGTCGTCGTTCCGCCTTTGGGGCCTACCCATGCTACGTCTTCCGGTGCGTGGTAGCCTTTCGAGAACACGTTGGCCCCATCGGGCATCGGTTCTGCGAGCAATGTGCTCAGACCACTGCCACTTAAGTTTAGCAATTCTTGGGGCAATGTCAGTTACTTTGGTTCGTCTGTGGATCCTGATGTGGATTCGATCACGCAGTGAAACTCCGAACATAGCCCTCTCCATTGCCCTTTTAATAAAAAATTAAATAAACATGTAATTGAAACGAAAGTAAAATACATTAAAAAAAAGAAAAATACGTTTTTTGTAATTTATATTAAATCCTATCTTCGTGGATTATCGTTGCTATCATCGAAATTATCAACCGTTTAGGTAAAATATCATAAGGAACGCGATGGTACAGTTATTGAAAAATGTCAAAAGAATATTTATCTTTATTTCAAGTTAATCATGTAATTGCCGAAATGATTCTCAAGTTCTTACTCAACTAACGAACAGTCGGTAAGACAGACACGCTGCCTCCTAAAACTTCAATTTAGTAAAAACACTAGACAGATTCTTGAACACAGTACAGATAATGAAAACGCTATTAAAACGACACGCGTTATTGGTTCAAATGTATATACATACCTGCGTAGAAACTTTGGTCGTGGTAGACACAGACCGGTATGTATGACCTGTCTATAGATTCTTATCTATCGGGTGACGTCATCGTTTTCCAATATCATTTATTTAACACTAGCTGTGGCCGTGGCTTCGCTCGCATGGAATTCAAACGATTTGCAGTCTCTGTATCATTATCTACCTCATTATCAAATTTTTATCGTAATGTAGTCAGTCGTCGGTGTGAAAAATTAGTAGATAGACAGACAGAGCTAGCTGGTGCAACTTTGTCTGTATACATTCGGGATAAAACGTAGCCTATGTGTTAATACAGGGTTAACCGCTACCTCCATACTAAATTTGTTCAAAATCAGTTTAGCCGTTTGAGCGTGAAGAAGTAACAAAAATATAAACTTTCGCCTTTATAAATATTAGGAAGATAAGATCAGAAAGGGACAGCCATTTTATCGTAGTCTAATAAAAAACGGTATGGAGCGATAATGGCGTAGTCCTATCCAACTCATAATAATCTTGTGCTTTTTTCGGTAAAGGAAAATATATTTAGGTAGGGCATTTTCTAATAATACCCACCTGGGTAGCTGTACCACCCTCAAGTTTGAAAATTTGTCACCAAATTACACTTGAGAGCTAGTACCTCTAAGTTTAGTGTGTGTTACTATCCTAAACCACATCGTTACTTCAAAATCAGGAGAGATTGTGGTCAAAAAAGCTCAAAACATACAGTATAAGAAAGGCAATTTTGATGCTTACCGCAAATCCAAAGCACAATCAGTGATATCTTAAACTATTTGTTATAAATAAGAATAATGTAAAATTTATAATCTCCAAAGATCCAAAAGTAGAATTCGAACAAAGACGACCTTTTAGTAATTCGTGTGCGATATTACCTCGTACAATGCTCATGCGCCGCCATGACACCTCACGCCGACCAACGAACGGATGTAGTACGTGGTCATGACATTTGAATTGTTAGCACACTCCTTACCACCTATTACTGTCTATTACCGTTCGTAAATAGTCATATCGATAATATTATTATTTCGAATTTATACAATTTGCACTTCATTCATTCTGTGATATTGGAATATAATTTGATAGCTACTGTTGTTTGATATTTGACTAAGGACATGATAGTGTTTCTTGTTTATTGCAACCTTCTTTCATATCCATTTTTAAAAATCGAATAAATATTATTTTAAAAAGGTTTTTTGGCGGGACTTGTCTGTCATGTAGTAGTTATTATTTTTCATTTATTAAGTTTTGACTAATTATTTGACCTCATGTCATTTTGGTGGCGATCTACGTAATATAGTTCGGTTATTGTGGATAACTAAAGTGCTTTGGAATTAATAAGACGGAATATGTATTCTGAGATGTCACAAAAATTACCTAGAAAGTTAAAGCATACCAGCTTGGAAATCTTGGAAATTTGATATCTTATACACGTGATACTGGCAGAATTGCGTATATCAGGGGTTCCCAAAGTGTGGGACTCTGGTACGCCGTAGATACTGAAAAAGGGTGCCGTAATGGGATTCTATTTATCATTTTCAGAAACGTCAACTTAAGTGTTCGAGGATAAAAAATAAACATTCTTATTAATGATAATTTTATATGCCTATAAATAGACAGTTTAGATTAATAATGTTGTGTGAATGTTTTAATTTGTGTGTTTGTCTACCTAACTAGTATCATTGTACCTATCTATTTCGACAACATAGATAGGTTTGGGCGCCGAGACAAAATAATAAACATCTATGTGCGTCGCAGATTAAAAAGATTGGAAATCACTGGCGTATATAATTATCTAAGAGGGATATAAAAACTTTAGCTTTTACTAACATTATAGAGATGTGCTTCTCTACTTCGCTTACGAGCTGTTCACGGGAAAGAACGAGATACATTACGTTGTACATAACGTGAGAAAAAAATATAATTTAAATTATTCCATTTCAATATTAAACTTTATGTTTTAATTGATTTTTACTTGGGTACTTACCAGTTTTTATTCGATTTTAGGTTTCAAGAACATTCTCGAAGACCCCAAAACAGACAACATCAAAATGTGATTATGAAATAACAAAGTAATGGTACAAAATGACTGCATTGATCGTAAAGAACTTGATGCTCGGTACATTAACATCGTTGGTTTTATTTCGTCTACCAAATCCAGGGTCATGCACACTTTGTTTAATATTGCACAAATCAAGGGGGTCGTACATATATAATGTAGGCATTCTGGGGTGAGGGTGGGGTATCTTTGCTTATTTTTGCTGAGATGGCGGCGGAGGGGGGGAAGGGTCATTCTCTTTCATCTTTTCTATCACTGGTGCCACTATCAAACTACCTCCAACATACTCATTCCTGATCTTATCCATTCTAGTCACGCCACACATCCCTCTCAACATTCGTCATGCAGTCGTTTTTCATCCACCTTCTTACTAGCCCAACATCCCGATCTATAAAGTAAGACAGGTCTTAAAACAGAATTATATATCTTATCCTTCAGTTTAATTGTAGAACCATCCGATCTAATTCATTTTCCTAAGCAATGCTAATCCCCCCACCTAACTTTTATAATAACGTTTTTAGATTAGTAAGTCGATATTGATAAAAAATTATTTTCGATCGATCACATCTTGAACTGTATACAACATGTCAATTAAAGACCATAATAGAGGCAAGCAAAACTAACAAACCCCAAATCTATACCCCTAATAAATAAAATTAAAACCCAGACTGTTTCAAAACATATATGTATTATGGAAGAAGACAACAGAACCTGGGGATGTATGACCGAATCGAAGGACCTTGAATTAATTCGATAGCTTTGTCGCCGATCCTAGGGCTTCCTACTCCTTATCAATTGTTCTGGCTCACCAAATAACCGCACCCAGTAGTAACAGTATCGACTTACCTGGTGTGCCGATGCAGATACTTCGCCCTGCAATGATGCACAGCTCCGTCCACTGTGTCTTCTTGATGTTGAGCGGCCGCTCTTTTCCGTAACCAATTTCACTATAGTTACTTTTAATATCCAAGCACGCACAAACGTTGAACACGTTTTGAGCTTAAAATAAGCCAAAATAATAGCCAAATCGATTTGATTATAAAATGTTCCGAGGAGACCGTGTCGAGAGATTGAAAAACCGTTGGCGAGAGGGGCGCGCCACCAAGCGTCGAAAACCGAAAACCACCGGGCACAGATTACATGGTGTTGCCTGAACAGAACCATAGCCCGATGTAGAATCGTTCCAAGAAAATAATTTTTTGTTGACGTTGTTGAGAATCCAACCTTTATACCTTTTTTGTCTGAGTAAATAACCTTTTTTATTTTGTGTAGTTTTTACTTATAAAACAAATGTATTTTAATTTAAGAATGTATTGTCAATAACACATAGTAAAATACACTCATAGAAGATACACCGAATATCGCCTTTTTTCCTGTTTTCCATCATATTTTTTGCCCGATCTTCACCTAAAACTGAGCTAATCCGCAACTTAAGCTTAGAGCTTAGAGCTGTTTTATTCTTCACTAAATACATATGAATACTCGTATCTATGTGTTACTTCCACCGCAAATGCATTTTTTTTTTAATTTTTGTCTTTTTGTTCCGGCTAATCTCCGGAACGTCTGGACCGATTTGGACGGGACTTTTTCGTTAAATAGCTAAAGTTAGACCGCTACTTTATTTTTTCTTTTTAAATAGAAAACTCATAAATAATGTAATAAAATCCGATTCAATTCACAGTTTTGCTGACAGGTATTTGAATTTATGAGAAATATCTTTGCTTAATGTTAGTAGCAATAAAAAAAAAATTAGGGTCCCGTATAAAAAAAATTAAAACAGTATTACGCAGTGAAAATATGTATATGAAACGCTGGCGCAACTAGTTACTATATATAACAAATTTCGTGAACAAAACCTTAGTTAGTACTGAGAATCGAAGCTCAAAGCTGACCTCTGTAACGTTTTGCTTTCTTTTTAGCATGTACTCGTTTGCAGGTTTTATTCAATTATTTATTACCTTTATTTGTTATTCCAGCTAAGCGAGCAAAGGGTTCTGCGTTTATCGTGTAATCCGACGTATTGATTTCAGCGAAATTTAATACTGTAGAGACCACACAGAGCTCCGAATTAAACGCAGTAAATAATTTATTAAGTTATGATATTTTTAGCATAATATTATATATCTGTGATAACTGTTATTTTAAACGTCATACTTTAAAAATACATTTTAATAACATGCTTGTAAACGAATAGCATAATTTGACTAGAAGAAATAAACATAAATTACTGTTCCATGTTTAAAATTAGTAAAACTAAGTTTTCTAGGTAATAGTGTTAGAATTTAGTCATTTGCAATAAAGTTATTTATTATAGGGCGGATAATTATGCAAACTATTGTAATATCTGGAAGTGACATCCTTCTACATAAACTTTTGTAACTATGAGTTTCATGGTAAATACTATAAAAACAAAACCAGACCGAGTTTTTTGCCGGTTCTGCTCTATGACGTGTGTTGTTTTCCGACCCGGTGGTAGCATTTTGAGGTTCTTTAGCGCCTTATCAGGGCCTGAATTGAATAAAGTATTATTGATTAATTTTAAATGGATTAAATTTTTTACATTTTTCATTATACTAACTTGGTACTTGTAACAGAATTTATAATCTATAACCTGTTCATAGAATATGTATGGTTTAAAAAGGAAACATGTCATTTCTTCAATAGTTCCGGTTTTACAGACAGACTAACGGACAGATAGAGGGGCGTTACCTATTAAAATAAGTAGGGTGTCTCGAGTAACTTTTTTATACCAACGTTTGCAATGTTTGACAAAAGGAAAAAAAAATTAAAATTTAAGAAATCACACGAAATACCAAACAATAAATGTATTAAATAATTATAAGGAAACCCAAAATCCTTTTAACATTGTCAAGTCGTTTAGCGATGTTCATTCTGCAAGGACAACACTATATAGGTCTATTAAATTATATCACAAGTTAACAACGTCTTTCGATTTACTTTGTCTCAATTATAACAAATCAAATTTTACACACGTACACAGTTCCTACAAATAATATTCAACTATTTTAAGCGTTTTACAGACATTGTAAGACGATTTCTAAACAAAACAACATACAAGTAACCTTGTCGATGGATGTTAATAAATAAAAGCTAGTAATATATTACAAGAGTGTGACGTAAGGCATATTGAGGTGAAGTGCGTGACAAAACCATGATTCGCGGAGATATAGGATACTCGCCTAGCATAAGTTGTGCCTTTTTGAGTATGTTTGGTTCTCAAGGTTATTTTGCGGGAAGGTTAAAACCCTTTACTTTTTTTTAAATGTTTTTTCATACTTCATAGTTACCTATCTCACGTATTTATGACGTATTATATTTGTTTTTATTTAAAATGTATAAAAACATTCGAAATTAAATCGTTACTAGCTACTATCCTTCAAACTTTGACCATATTGGGACATTTTTTTTTTTTTTTTTTTGTTTTAAAAAGTTATTTAGATAAGTTGTTAAAATATATTGTAGATTTTATAGTTTGTTTTACATTATAGCATCGAAAGACATAGGTATTTAATGTGTCATAATAATTTACTGTTACTATGACTGTATTAAGAGGCATATTTATAGATTTTATTACTAGTTTGCACTTAATATTAACAGAGATGACTAAATGTGATTAATAAAAAACATATTTCACCAAGTTTATGTCGTCTGGAATTTACGAAGTTGTTTCATATTAAAATAACCCACAATGGCCGTGGATTACAAAAGAAATATCAACCATATCCGCCTATCGTTCGCACAATCGTTCACACGTCTGCAACTTTTAATTCTGTTATTCAAGTATTAAACGTTGCAACGCCTTAATAGCTTGTTTACATATATACTTTTATACTTACATATATATACTTTATTTTTTATACTAGCTGTGTTCCCGCGGCTGCGCCCTTTTTCATATATACTTCACTGCGTTTTAATTTTTTTACACATAGCCTTAATACATTTTTAATACTAAGATAAAGTAAACATATTTCTTATAGATTCAAGCACTTGCCCGTAAAACTGTAGATGGAATAGAATTTTATTGACATTTTTATGAGTTTTATTTTTTTACGCGGAACCATAGTTATTAAAAAAAATTAAAAGTACTCCAAGTTACGCGGATTAATTTTAGCTATCTAACAAAAAAAAGACCTATCAAAATCGGTCCAGCCGTTTCGGAGATTATCCGGAAAAAGATCGGCAACAATTTTAAAAATTGTATTTTTGATATATATATCATTTATACATTAATTAATATCTGTTTAGTAAACCATAATAATTTTAACATTACAAATAGACACTTTAATTTTATTTATTAGTATCTACAATTACAATAGATTTACTTTTAAGCGTTAATGCGACGATTAGATACAATTTTTGTTACTTATTTATTTATTTATAACTGCCTCGGTAGCGCAGTTGTATTACATACGACTGCCGTTCTGAGGTCTCGGGTTCGATCCCCGGGTCGGGTCAAGTGATATTGGGTTTTTTCTACTCAGTATCATCCCGGAGTTTGGAATTTGTGCCCGTTATGGCGACAGGCTCGCCCCCTGTCACATCTGGGACGGAACTAAGCTCGGCGAAATGTGGGTGGTGTAGTTCGCTACTTCACCTCTGCCTAACCCTTCGGGGAAAACAGGCGTGAGCATATGTATGTATGTATTTATAAAGAAAAAAAAATAACATAATAATAATGAATTCTTATGACTAAATATCACTAATAAAAATCCTTATAGTAAACCTGTTAGGGATTACCTGCAGGTGAAAGGAGAACTCAGTCCTTTGTTGTAGTATAAAGCTGCGTTTTAAAACAAGACTTCCATCTCATAACACTATCGGTGTCCAATTATAAAGATCATTCTCGAATTAAAATACAAACCAAACAGGGAGAATTTACGTTTTTATAATTTCACAGAATGGAGAACTTCGAACGCGCGTGAATTTAAATATAATATGTTATGTGACCTTTGCATAACTAACAAGACGTAATAATGTTGTTACTTCATAACTGGCATCGCTTGACTGTGAAACATAATTTTAATATGCTAACAGTTTTTGAGGTGTACATTTTTTTCAACGGCATGTAATGATTCTCGCTATGGAAAAACTTATAGATTCGCGTTACCAATGCTATGTCGTCAGCCGTGTCAACATGCTACAGTATGTCAAGTATAAGATAGTTTTTAAATGCTGGCGGCTCAGAAAAAAAAAATATAACTACGCAGCCTATCGTATGTTTTGATTATAAATAAACTATATGTAAACTAAATGTACATATTTATTGCTCGGAGTGCTAATATATGTAAAATCCAGTCAAATGCTATATGTTAAAGATTACGTTATGTTAATAATTATTTCAACTAACAAATTATGAAAGCTAAACATTAAAAAACCGGTTCTTCACTTCTGTCGGCAGTTTTTTTTTTATTATAGGCACAGTGCCTCGACTGTAATCTAGCCGGATATTACTAATGTGGTCTAGGATGATAATCACGCTAAAACTTATTTTTTTCTAACCTAGCTAATGCTGTTGACCGGAGGGGCCTTTACAGCTTCACCGAACTTTGGGGGCGAGTGCTGAAAGCACTCAGCCGCAAAAGGTAACTAGCACAAGGGTTCGAACCTCGGCTTGGCACGCTAAAACTAGAGGTAATGACTCTCAAGTGGTGCTGCCGGAATAAATCTATAGGACGACGGTTTGGCAACAGATTTTCAAACTTGAGGGTGGTAAGTAACATGGCCGGTATTTGAAAAAGCCATAACACTATTTTATTGTTTCACCGCGATGTTATCTTTCACCGCTGATTATGTAATAGGATCTTCGAACCAGCGTCCATCGACGCGGAATCCACCCGCACTATAACTAAGCTATCATCTCCTCTAATTTATATATTACAATGAATAAATATCTAAATCAAGTAATTCTGACCTACGCGTCAGAGTTAAAACTATTAATATAATATCTTTGAAATTTAGATGGAAGTTCTTTGGTAAATCATTCTTTATTATGTTTTTTATCAACTTTTTGGGGAAGATTCGCGTCAACTATTACGTCACCCTTCAGTGATATGCTACAGTCTTTCAAATATAAGATGGTGTTTAATTGGACGCATTAGTGTTGCCAACTATAAAATGTTTTCCCATAAATGGTCTAAGAAAACATAAAGTCGAAATTATTACTGTTAAAATTATTTCGTTGGTTGTCTAAATAAAGTAGGTACTTAAAAAAGTAGGACTGTCATCTGTATATTATTAATTTCACTTAAAAACAAAACAGTATTTTCAAAGTTTTCATCGGTATGTTTTATCGGTAGTCCCTACACTAGCTGTTTAGTTTTAAACATTTTAAAACGAAGTTGGTGGAATGTACCCGAAATGCGGGGACTAGAAGTTATTTGGTTTTGCCCTTAGGGTTATGTTATTTAGATATAGGCATTTTAGTGTGTAGGAATCGATGTCCGATTCTGCTATGGAACTTTATTGTTACAAGTAGTAAGTTAGACATCATTTAATTTAGTTGTTTGTTATTTTTATTATTATTTTTGTAAGTTATATTGGGTATGCTCCGATATGGCTGGCATATACTAATGTGTAAAAGCCCTGTTCAAATAAATTAAAAATATATATGTTATTTATCGTCATCTAGAAATTAATCTAAATGGAGGAACAAAATTAAATAATTATTCCTTGAAGTTCTAGTTTAAGACGAGCAAAACCATAATACAAGTTTGCAGCCGTATTAATCATTATTAAAAAAAACCGTTATATAATTATTTGCAAAACAAACAAACAAAAGCGGATTGCGCCTATAGCAGTGCCCTCGAATATGAACATTGGCCAATAGCAGTGAAAGGACAACCAAATCGATCTCGTTCATTGCAGGTCTCGCTTCGAAAATATAATCGAACAGCTGTTTGAATATCATGTCTCATATCGGTATAATTTTAATAAAATACTAGCTGTACCCGCGACTTCGTTAGCGTTTCAAAATAAACATTACCCACTTGAGCAAATTGTAAATCGAAACCATTGTCGAATCCTCAGTAATAGACACAAAAAACTTATTAAAATCGTTTCACCAGGTTAGGAGGAGTTTAGTCACATACACACGCACAGAAGATAATAAATAATAAAAGATAATACTAGATGGTACTGGCGTAATATATATGTTCTTTAAGTATGAGTGAGAAGTACATATAATTTTACATTGCATTTCATTCATACCTAACCTAAAAAAATAAATGAATGAAGAAAAATAAGAGTCTTTTGTTTTTATTAGGGGAAAAATGTACACAAGAGAAAAATAACCGTCCTATAATCATCTACGAAAAATTCCACGACGAATGGTAGTAGTCCCATAGTACAAATTGTAAGTATACGGTAGGGTCTTTAAACAAGCGACGCGGTGCTTGCGAAAGCCACCCCGTGTCGCCCCCATCCCAAATGCGGCGTACGGCCCCGGGGGATTTTAGTGGGTATTTCCGGGCGCTTCACGCCCGGGTGAGTCCCACACTGGCACGGAGTTCGTCCTTCCGTGCCCCCTTACCTGGGGGACTTCGGTATCACTAATGCAATAGGTAAGGGTAGTGCGTAAATGCATTTCCCCCGTCAAAAAAAAAAGGGTCTTTAAACAAAGAAAACAAGCCATAGGGACAGCCGACATAAGTGATAATTCGAAACTTTGTAAAATAATGTTTTTTTAAATATTTAAATACCATAATTTGTTCATTGAAATTATTAATATAGCCTAACATTGTCTGGTTTTTACATCTATTGGCGCTTCGAGCAATAATTATGAACATTTTTCATATGGTTTATTCATGAGCAAAATATATACGATAGGCTGCGTAAGTATCAATTTTATTATTTATCTGAGCGCCAGCACTAATACGCTATCTTATAATTGACATGCTGTAGTGCTGTAGTATGTTCACGGCTGACGTCATAGCATTGGTAACGCGAATCTGTAGGTTATTCCCCAATCGGGAATCGCTCAACGCCGCTAAAAAAAATGTTATTTCAAAAACAAAACGTTACGTTCATATTAATAGAAAAGAACTTTTTTTTTAATTTACTTACAAATTTTATCTTATATTAAAGCTAAACTAACTAACATCCTGTTTATTATAATTAATTGAACCATACCTTACCCTATTGTTTTTTTTTTTTCTAAAAAGAGGTTGAAGACTAATTAAGTTTCGTTACTTTTGAAGTCAGTAACAATTAAATAAGTCAGTACATACATTAAAAAAACGATCAAAGCGTACATATATTCCACAAGTATTCCTTAACAAACTCTTGAAGACATGAAATGAGGGTTGAAAAATTTATAAACAATTTACATACAAGTGATACAAATCACCATTACACTAAGTACAAGTTGGCCTTTTGTTAAAATTCATCTGTCAAGGTCAGTCTATTGCTTTAAACTCACTCTTCCCTTTCTTTTAATTAATTCTAATAAAAGTTACATATTACTAGAAATGTTGGAGTATGCGTAAAATGTCTTATGACATCTTAACGTTAGTTGAAATACAAGTTTAGACAAATAGCGCAATTCGTCACTAGTTTTCAAAAGATCAGTAGCGGCTTTGTACTGTCGTGGACAGAGATATTAAAGTAAATAGACGAGATATTTAAATATATTAAAGGACATGTTCATTTTCTTCATATTTTATAAGATTAAAACGTATTTAATGTAATGTTTAAATTTAAACACAGTACCTACAAAAAGTTGTCAGCTGTATTAGTTGATAAAGCACTAAAATATATTATGCTAACTGTTAGCTGTCCATTTCGCTTGGTGTAAACTAAAGGCTATGATGTCAGTAGGCGCAGCTATTTGCAGCAACAAAAGCTATCCTATGTTCATTTACTTGATAAAATGTATCCTTATGTCAAATTTTATTGAAATCAACAGAATAATTAGAAAGTTATTAAGGAACAAACATACAACTATTTACATTTATAAGATTAATACATGAATTGGAATAATCCTTTATGGTATTAATCCTATAACGAATTAACCATGAGGAATCATCCTTTATTAAAATGAAAACATTATGAAGTGTCTGAACAGTTGACAATTGGCCATTATACGTAGATTACGATTTGTCTATAACTGTTTAGAATAGTTTCAATATCTTCGGCAGTGTAGCAATCGTTTCAAACAAAACTACGGCCGTGGGTAAATAGATTTGCTTCATGTAATGAACAAACCTGCCCTAGTTTTTTTTTGCGATGACAACGCTGTCACCAGACAATGGAAATCTGTAGCCTGGGAAAATAGATTTAGAATTATAGTTCGATAATGCGGTAGGAAATATTTATTTGTCTTATGAACGTTCTATCCCTGGTATTTATAATGATTCGAATCTAACTTTGATGTATAGATTCACAAAATCTCGCCTAGTCCCAAAAGATCGATATTTCAAACTAATAAATTAGGTATAGGTTATTAGAGTGTCCTTTTAGTTTTCTATAATATGATGATCGTCTGTAAATAGGTAAAAATAGAACATTCAGTATCATTTTTCCTTAGTAAGTTAGGCATTCTGCTTTTTTTTTAATTACTATTGATGACCTTTAGTACTGTTAATAAAAAAAAAACTGGAAGCAGATTTTGCAATAAATGATGATTATTGTCCAATTACGATCACTGGAAGAATACTATTTACGAGTAAAAAGTCAAATAAAACAAAAAGAGAATCGATATTGTGTGATCGATTCAAATAAAACGATATTTTTGATTAATCTTATTCCCCATCCCTAATTTAGGCGTCTGATGACCTCGGCCACCATACCATGTCCGCGGTTCACCCATACGTGTATTAACAGCATTAGTAAGAAACTCGAGGGGTTAAAAATAATGTCATCGTTTTTTTATTAATAAACTATAGGATTATTTCATAACTCGGCTCTTTTAAGCTCAAGGTTTATTTAATAAATGCTGTTTTATTTTGCGCGCTTCGTTTTCAAAACGTGTCGTAACACATTATAATGTTTATTTGTTCAACAATCAGTCACGTATTTTATAGTAATTATAAAATTAATGGACTTTTTGTTTACGGTAATTTTATATGTATCTCTCTATCATTACTTAATATTTTATTTACATCTTCATACATACATACATATCATCACGCCTTTCTCCCGCTGGGGTAGGCAGAGATTATGTCCTTCCACTTGCTACGATCTTTACACACCTCTTTCGCTTCCTGTACTTTCATGAGCGCTTTCATACATGCTCGTCGGTTATGACTACTTTTTACCTGGCCTTTATTTAACACATGTTTGATTTGGTCTAGATACGTTCGCCTAGGTCGACCCTTACCGACTTGCCCATTCACCCTCGCCTTATAAATTAATTTCGTTAATCTTCTCTCATCCATCCTCTCTACATGCCCAAACAAACTAAGCATACCTTTTTCTATTTTGGTCGCCACATCATCCTCATGTCTATTTATATAATGAAGTATATAATATTATGTATATTATATAAGTAAAACTCCAGCAATACATAACTACTTATTTGTAAAAAGGGTAGTTTTTTAATGAAAAGTAGTCTAGTCATCGGACAAACACTAAATGATGATGGTTGGATTCCGCGATTCGTTCCCCACCTATCCGATTCTAAAATCAGCCTGAGCTTTCGGTGAAGGAAAATATCGTTAGGAAACCATAGCATGGGGGTAAGCGATTATCTAATTATGCCCGCCTGGATAGCTACCATCCTCAAGATTGAAAACCTCTCGCCAAATACCAATAAGTGTATTCCGGCAGCATCACTTGAGAACAATAACCGCTCGCCCAATACTCTCAAGTTTGTCAACCTGTTGCCAAATAGAACCAGTATCTCTCTAGGCTTAGTGTGCTTACCATCCTGGACCACATCGTCACTTAACATCAGGGTGAGATTGTGGTCGAAGCACTGAGCCTACATCATGTAATATATATCTATATCTTCTTGATTCTAGCGTTCTAAAACGAATGTAAAATAAGTGTAAAATAAAAATAAATTAATATGTATAAATTTTGTGTATAGCACGATAATAGAATTATTCATAAAATATTTAACACGTGATTTATTTCAAAATTTTATTTCGATCTGGTCCTTTGTACCAGTCAGTTAAAATAAATAAATAAATCGCAATAGGACTCTTTATAACATTTACACATCATATTTCTTCGTTTTCAATTTTCATAAAATATATTTACTTAAATAATTTCAATTCATTTATTAATTTAAATAAGAGATGTAAAAAAAGACGAATATTTTCACAATGATTTAGTAAAAATTACTGATTGTAATAAAGGTTTATTTTAATGTACAAAGTTTTTTTTTTTTTTTTTTTTTTCAAAATTTGCAAGAAATTTATTTAATTGATAGAAATTTATTCCTCTTCATTTCACATTGTGTTCGCCTTGCGAACGAAATAATTCATCAATTAATTATTGTATTATTGATAAAGTTGGAAATAAAAACCTGTTTCTAAATAATAAAGCTGGCAAACTACAATACAAAAAAAAGCGAAAATCAGTTAACAAATCGAGGCGAAAATCTATTGAATATTGAGTAGATAAAATATAATTTTCATTAGCTATTCGTTGTGTATTAATTTCAATGCTTTCTTCGTATCAAGTTCAGACTGTGGAATAAATAACCGGATATTATTTTCCCTAGGCTCATTTGATATCGGACTGTGAAATAAAGCGTGAACTTATTCACGGTCACCGTTCTTATGGAATTACACCGCATTTATCATTTATACCTTCTATTGGGTCAGTCTTAACAAATTATGAAATAATTATTACTATTATCAGTTCGTATGTCGGTTTATAACGCGATAAATACTGGGACAATTTATATGATTCTTTTTGTAAATCAAAGATTTTCCTTGAGTGATATCTATAATAAGTACTAATAAATAAAGTTAAAGTGTCTATTTGTAATGTCAAAATATGTATGTACACAAAACTCATATTAAAAATACATTTTTTTAATTTTTGACAGTCTGTCTGTTTGTTCCGGGTTATCTCCGTAACGGTGGACGGATTTTGACGGTACTTTTTATTAATAGATAGCTAAAGTTACTCTATCCAATTTTAGGTTTAACAAACTTTTTATTTTCTTAAAAAAATTAAAACTTAAAACTACGTAAAAAATTAAAACTCATAAAAAATTGAATAAAATCCTATTTAATGCACAGTTTTAAGGGGACTGGGTTGAATTTATGTGAAATATTTTTACCTTAACTTAGTACTAAAATGTATTAGGGCTTCTTATAAAAAAATTAAAACGCAGTCAAGAATATATCCAACGCGAACGCAGCCACGGGCACACAGATAGCATGAAATAAATATTTCAAGGATAATAATGGATGAAATAAATTATCACCAGTGGCCATTGTAGTACCAATGAGGGACCCCCACCACGGCCTATGCTTTGCTTATTTTTGGTCTCACACATGCATGGTAACGTAAACAATGTTTATATGTTTACTTTTAATTTCTTGAGCAGATCTTGTACAAATTATGCCACGTTGCTTTAAGGGAGAGCAGGGTAAGTTCACTGTATACCGTCTGTTGCTGAAAAGGGGAAAGAGGGAGTCAAAAACTTCTAAAATTCTACTGGAGTAACTCTTGAACGACCCCTTAACAAGTCCTCTGCGGTACTTTAAGTCTTTGCATCGTGCGCTTCTTAATTTTCATACAACGCGTAATGGGATGGTAAAATAAGTTGACTCTATCATTAAATAACTATCTCTGTGCCCGCGGCTCCGTCCGCGATTCATATATTCTTTACTGCGTAACATAGTTTTTAAATAATCATTGGGAAGTAATGTTTAGATGGTGCTCCCCGTTGAATATCATTTTGTCCACAATTTCATGAGTTGGAATTTTTTTTACACGGGTTCCTAATAATTTTTTTTTAGTACTCACAGAAAGCAAAGATATTTCTCACAAATTCAAACACCTGCCAGTAAAACTGTACATTGAGTCGGATTTTGTTTACAATTTTATGAGTGTTATTTTTTTATCCTGCCAAAACCGGTCCAAACGTTCCGAAGGTAAGTCGACACAAAAAGACGAAATTTTTAAAAATTGTGTTTTTAGGTATATGTATCGTATACACTTAAATGTATTTAGTAAATAGTTATTACATTGATTTTACAAACAGACACTTCAAATTGAAAGACATCCAACCCAATATAAATGCACCATAGGATTCTTAATATCGATCGGTTACTAATTCTGATTATGATCATGATATTTCGTAACGATCAAATCAGATTTCAACGTAGAATCTCCCGAGCCGTGACAGATTTCTATGTAACTCGATGGGGCAATTTGTTTTATTCTTTTTATTCTCGTGTTGAAATGATTTATTGCATAGAATTATTCAAAAACTAAAAGTTTGTTGTTCAGACTTTTATGTATTATTATTATTCATACAATGTAAACTTTATGGCGGCTCTGAAGTTAGCTGCGAGCTAATAAGCAGGTAAAATATTCTATTAATGAATAGTAAGTTATTTTTTTGTTATTTCTTTATTATACGTTACGGATTATAAACAATACGAATAATAAATATGAAATGGTAAACAGTTATAAGCTACATTATAAACCAATCATATATACAAATACAAAAACTTCCACATGATAGCAGTTATAATAGGAAATTCTAACTGTAACTATTTTTTTTTTAGTAAATAGTAATTTAATTTTTTTTAATTAAAATAAATCCATGAATTTTTTTAAATATATAAATATAAACCTAAAAAAAATATGAAGTTATTGAACTGATCCCTGGAAAAATCTAGGTTACAAATCAGTTATATCAAAAATTTAGTAGTGGTTAAGCAAGAATACTATATTTTTTTCCCATGTGAATCAATTTGTCACGGGTGCTAGTTGGTACAAAGTAAATCTATTATAAAGGTAGGCGTCCACTGATCTGCATCGTACGGATCGGACGAAGCTACCCGTCGGCAATGCTGATGCCGACGCTCTGAGGGGCAACTTTTACGATGCGTGCCGATGACGTCATACGGAATGCCGATCAGTGGACAGACTCCGCACGTTCGCTCGCTTTATGTCGTCCACCATCTAACTACTATTATCGTCTTTTTCACACGTGTTGTTCCAGCATAGACGTGACACAACTAATTGCAATTGTGCAAGAGTATAAAGATATATATATATATATATATATATATATATATATATATATATATATATGATTTAAACACCCTAATTATTTATATTAACAAACAAGCAATTATAACAAATTCTTCTTCGGATCCACCATTAACTTGCACATTCCACCGAACACTACGAAAATCCAAATGAAAATGGCGTCGGCAAATCCGATCGCTGTTGATACTGTGGACGCATTGTACAGAAATTATCCGTTTGATACGATGTGTCCGATACTTACGATACGGATATGTGAACCCCTACCTTAAAGGTATTAAATTTTAAAACAAATTATGACATATTGCGCAAAGTTATTTTCTTGAAGCAGAAAGAGTGGAACAAATGAAATAGCTTGGGTAATTGCGTTCAAGAGTTTTGTTAAGAAATAAAGTGAACAAGGTTCTGTGTAATTTCATGAGCTTCTAGAAGTATGTACTAAAGACGGTTCATCCAGGGGTGCTGGCTTCTACTCTTATGAATGGTAGTGACTGCTGGGTTTAGTCGAAGAAGCATGAAAGTAAAATTAATGGTTTTTTTTAATACTGTATAGGCTCAGTGCTTGGACTACAATCTCACCTGTTGTTAGTTAAGTGACGATGTAGTTCAGGACGTAAAACACACTAAGCCTAGAGGTACTTGTTCTCAAGTGGAACACACCTATTGGTTTTTGGCGACAGGTTTTCAAACTTGGTGGTGGTAAAGGCTACCCAGGCGGGCATTGCTAGAAAATGTCCTACGACCATGTTTAGTTTCCTGACGATATTTTCCTTCACCGCAACCTCAGCCAGATTTTAGTGTTGGATAGGTGAAATCCGCGTCCATTGACCAAATCTACATGCAATGGATATGGTGGTGGTAAAAAATGTAGTGTTAAGAAAACGTAGTTTGATAAATGTTGTAATGACAAAGATATAGAAAGGAGTTCTCAGTTGATTTTGGCACGGGAAGAGGATGGATGATGATGATGGATGAATTGATTAGTTTTGGTTGCACATTGGCGCATCATATCTATAAGGCGAGATTAACTTGGCAAGTCGGTAAGGGTCGTCTTAGGCGATCGTATCTAGATCAGATTAAAGGCGTTTTAAAGAAAGACCAGGTTAATAGTATACGTAACCGAGGAACCTATATGACTACCTTCAAAGAGGCGTGATGATATGTAGGTAGAAAGGTATACATTTCTTATAAATACTTACATGTAATTAACATAGTTTTAATCTTATTTTTCGAATTCGACCATAATCGTTATTCAAATTTTTCAAATGATAATAATACTAAACCTTGATTTTTTTTAATGCTAATAAAATGTTTTATCATTGCTAATTCTTTTATAACTCTTCCACAATGTAAGACATTGCAGGTAACGAGTATGAGTTTTTTTATTGATGCTAAAAACCCTTGTACGGCAAGATTAAAAACAAGAAAAACAAGTGAAAGATGCGTCACTCACTTCTCAAACAAGAACTCAAATAACAAGTCTTTTCGGGCCGAGTTATCTGTTGCAAAAGCGAATTAAAACCTATTACTCTTTACAAACAATGAACATTACCAGACTCGGTAGATACAGACTGGTTGTGTAAATATTTGCAAATAAAAATTCGGTCAACTTACCATGTTTCAATAAAATATGGTTATTCTGTGATCGTTCACTGTATAGTGGGTTATAATTTAACCATAAATAAGCTAATTGAGTCTTAAAAAAATCGACCTAAAGGAGGTTCACTCGTATAATTTTACGTAAATTTTTATAAATTCAAAAGAAATAAAGGTAGGTAATGTAAAAGATAAGAATAGATATAATAAAAATCGTTTTTTTTACATACAAAGTATCAATAGAGTATTTCTTTAATTTTATACAGGTATAACCTTTGTGCCGGAGGGAGAGGAGAAGGACGGAAGGAGGTTCACCCCAACACTATCCTCGCTCTCTAGTGGCTGGAGGGAGGAAAGTAGTGCCTCTCTCAGCTGGTGGGTGTGCCTTACTTCCCTATTCTCCTGACTTCTTGTCGAAAGATAAGAATACAGACAGGAGAGAGATGGGGGCTCTTCTCATATGAAGCTGTCAAGGCCGCTCAGGTGAACAGCGTTAGTCAGTTCGAAAAAAAAAATGAACTGGTTGAAACTATATAACTATATAACTATATAACTATATAACTATATAACTATATAACTATATAACTATATAACTATATAACTATATAACTATATAACTATATAACTATACAACTATATATAACTATATATTTATATCTATAAATAAAACGGATGTCGACTATCAGTCATCGGCATGACTACTAGAAGAGTTAAAAATAATCTGTAACGCATTTAAAATCATTTCCGGGTTCATCTCAGTATGTTTGTGAATTTATAAATATATATCATTTTAAGGTCAGACATCAATATCCGGCTAGCAATCTATGTTGACATATATAATTATCATATAAAAGGTAGGTACATCAATGTTTTTGTTTTTAGCGACTAAATTTAGAATTCGTATTTATAAATTACCTACTTAAGTAAATATTTATCTGTTTAGTTTGTGAATCGGTAATGTAAGCAATGTTACTTGTTTCATTAGAAAATATTGTTTGTCTGATAGCAAGCGATTAAGCATTTTTACAGGTTCTACGATGTCAACAAGTACATAACTAGAATTGTTTTCTTTAGTGAGGTCTTTGTAAGATTGGAGAAGGTGATTAAAAATTTGGCTGTGAAGGTTTATTTTGGGGGCAGTTCAAATATAAAATAAGTACCCATGTGGGACCCATCAATGGGGGACGATAGGGTCTATATTTTGCTTATTTTTGCTGACACTGAAGACGGGGGCCTTTACTGGTGATTATTTAGGCAATATTTATTTATGAATCGTCATATTTTTGTTCAAAACTATGCCAAAATGACTAAACATTTTTGAACGTAATTTTGTACGCGACTTCACTAGCATTTTATTAGGTCTAGAGATGATTAGCAGGAGATTTCCAAACTTAAGAGTGGTCGCTATCAAGATGGGCATTATTAGAAAAGACCCTGCCACCAAGCTAGGGTTTCCACACGATATCTTCCTTCATAGAAAGTCCAAGTTCATTATATAATAGGATAGGTGGACTATTCCAGCCTCTATCTAATCTATGCGGAATCCGACTACACGACCACTGACTGACCATCGCTACGAACGTAAACGCAAAGTAATCCTAAAACAATAGGTAGTCAATCCTACCTGTCATCATTCCTACTTGCCTCTCGTAATTGATAAGTAAATATTAAACTAAACAATTATTTAATATCGTAAATATAAACAATAATAAACGTGTGTTGGTTTATTGTATGCAATTAAGATGGCATTTCGAACAAAACAAAAATGCTAATAACTATTTATTCAGAGAACGTGATCGAACAAAAACATGTGGAAATCACGTTGCGCTATCGTTCGTCTCGATCGCGTAATGATATGTGGGGATACATATAAGTTTAACCCGTGATCATCTGTGATGACCTTCGCCTCAGGTCACCTTGTGTCTAAGTTTTTGTGCGTCATTCATATTTACGTATACAATTATAATGTTTCGGTAGATATACTAATAAATAAAATTAAAGCGAAGTTGCTTTTTTTGAGCTAGTTTTGTTGACCGGAAGGGTCTTTACAGCTTCACCGTAACTTTGGGGGCGAGTACTGAAGGCACTCGCCGCAAAAGGTAACTAGCACAAAGGCAGCAAAGTATTACTTTTTTTTTTTCTAACCTAGCTAATGTTGTTGACTGGAAGGGCCTTTACAGCTTCACCGTAACTTCGGGGGCGAGTGCTGAAAAACCAAAGTGGTACCCTGTTTCTAAACATATATGTATAATGCAAGACAACAGAATCAGCGCGATGTAGAAACGTTGACAGAAAATAATTAATTCTATGAATTATTTGTATATAATTACTTTAATTACACGTTTCACTGTATTATTTCAACATTTTTAAGAGGATATGATGCGGTCGGTCACAATTTTGAACAGTAGGTATTTCAGAAATCTATTGCTGTCGTGTTGCACCTCAAAGAAAGAGTTAGTTATTACAATACACGAAAGAGACTACTGCAGCTCGAGCCGATTTTACCGTATGCAAATCGGCGACGAAAACATCACTTCGTAGTAACCTGTTTCCTCCTACAAAACTGAACAATTTTTTAAGTTTTTTCGCTATAGAATAAGAAAGACTTTGGTTATGCATCTATGTTTTGCTTTTTTGTCTTTATTCATCTAATTTGTTTGACGAACGTCTGAAAATGATAGTAAAAATCGAGCATTATGTTACTTTATAATGCTCCTAGTTTCTACAATAACTAATTTATGGTAAAAATCAAAACGTACGGGCATGGCGGTGGTGGATATATACGAGGTATTTGGTATATAAATACTTACCATAATGTTATTATCCAGGGAGGAAACAGATGAATACGTATGTATGGAATAAATGCCGCTGCAAATTCTCTTAAACGGACATTGAACCCCTTACTTCCCGTTATCACTTTTTCATTATATTATATTTGATGTGATAATTTAGACGCGTATTAATCAAGCATAAAACTTCAAATATAATGTAGTTGATTTTACTGTTAATAAACTCGAATCAAATGATTTTCAACAGACACGTCTTTTGGAAGCTACCATCTTACTTACCCTGTGTGGATTTACGCAACGTAATTTACTGTCAGTTTACATATCGAATGTTACTTTTAGAATGAGATTAAAAACCAAAAATAGATCGATTTTTCTGACTGATCTGAACTGATCACCGACATTGTTTTGACAGTATAAAAAGGGATTGAAATTTCGTATTTAAGTAGCTAAAAATTTTTAGATTTAGATTTAGATCGTAATATTCAAACGGACCGTTAATAAATCAAATGAAGAAAATAAACATAAGGCATTTGGTATATGTTTTTATATTCCATAAGTGAGGTTAAGGGAATGACAGAAATACTTTTTTGTATGCTGAAGCCCTGTTTAGTATTCTGATTGCGATGTGCGGCGGACCCTCTCGTCGATTCAGCCTTCAACAGTGGATTTTTAAATGCCTATTTAACCTCATAGCAAGGCTGATACCAGGAAATGGTGAAGCTACCTAACTTACTTTACTTATGTTTACTTAACTTACTTATATTTACTTAAAATTGGTTTTATTTTTTACTTTAATTTTCGTATGCTATCTTGGTTAATTACCACATTTCCAAAATTCTCGCCAAGCAATATAGGTGTACTTTAGCAACATCACTTAAGAGCTAGTCTAGGCTCTAGGCTTAGCATGTTTACCACCTTGGACGACATTGTCACGTAACATCAAGAGAGATTGAGGTAAGCATAGTGTAAAAAAAATTAAGGTTTTCCATATTACGACAATTTTAATATAGTAATACAATATAATTATAAATAAATGGGCGAAATTAGTCAAGAAGATATCCAACTATTTCTATCTTGCTCTCTCTCTCTCTATATATTACTCTTTACTGTAATTATATTGATGTAAGTGTGACATAGAAACTTAGCTATTACGTCCTCACCATCTAAGACTATAAAATTTATCAGAAATTTATATGTGACAAGAGTACATTACATATTTATTGTCTTTCGAATATATTCATGAATATTAAACGAATGAAGTGTCAAGTTCATTGGTTATCAAAATCCTCAAAAAAAACCTATTTATAGTCAATTTATTCTATAATTATTATAATTAATGGATACATTTAAATAACGCGTTTTATTTTGATACAAAGAAAAATTAATATTAAAATTGCCTACCCATAAGTAATTAAAATGATTTGAGTGATTAAAAGAAAAAGTAAAAAATCCGTTGGTTCATTTTGGTATGATTTATTTAATTAACTATTTTATCTGTCTCTGTCCGTTCGGACGGTTATAAAACTAGAATTATTTTTAGAATCACAGATATATACTCTCTAGCTGTGCCTGTGACTCTGTCCGCGTGGAATTCTGTGTTTGTATAACTCACATCTAAGTATATCTAATAAATAAAATTAAAGTGTTTGTAATGTAGAAATGTTTTTTTTACTAAATACATATGAATGTATATAAGGCACTTACACAAAAAATACAATTTTTGTAATTTTTGTCTGTCTGCTTTTTCCGGGCAATCTTCGGAACGACTGGGCCGATTTTGACGGGACTTATTTTGTTAGATAGCTGAAAATACTCCACGTAACTTAGGGTACTTTTGTTGTACGCAAATAATTAGGGTTGTATAAAAATAAAAAAAAATTAAAACGCAATGTAGAACATATGAAACGCGGTACACAACTAGTTTTTAATAAAATATAGAATATAGATTGTAGCTCCGATATTAAAATTAACATACATTTTTTTTTATAAACACTATTTTCATACAAAATATAAGTACTCCATTGTTATTCTACGTCTGAAAAAAAGTAGAAACGTTTTCTGTCATTGATTTTAACATGCCCGAGTAGGTTTTATCAAAAATATTTAATGTACAAATTTGGTTTCCTAATATTTTTATTGTAGGTTATCACTGGGGAACAGGGTAGAATGCAAAAGCCATCCCGTATTGCCCCACTCAAGGTGGCGGGAGGAACCGAGGGGTTTAGTGGGTATTGAGTAACGGCGCCTCTCGACGCGAGTCCCGCACTAATACTGGGGGGGGGGGGGGTACGAGCCCCCCTTTGGGTTAGGCTGGGCAGCAAGTGCGTAAATGCATTCCACTCGAAAAAAAAGGTAAGTTCCTATTGATTGGTATAGATTTTGTTACATTATTTATGATAATCAGAAATAGTATCGTCAAAATAATTAACGCAGCACATTTTCTTGGAATACATTAAATATAAAAAAAAATAAGCAGATAAAAAAAACGCTGTAATAATTTTAACTATTATTTCACAAGAACGAAGCTAGCAAAAAGTATATTATAACGAATGCAAAAGATATGACATATATATTATACTTTATAATGAGTTTTATAAACACGTGAATTAAAATCGCAAAATATCTGATGACACCGGTTTCAGAACAAGTTTTATATGACCTTTAAGGAAAACCTAAATATCTCTTCTAGCCGGGAATATTGTATATTATTACCTATAAATAAGAACCAATAATGTTCATAGACAATATTTAACATAATGTTATATCTTTAAAATTCAAACATATGTTTAAAAAAATAACTATACGAGCTGCCCATGTAATAATAAAGAAAGGTAATTAGTAAGCTCAAAGTTTGTCTGTCACAGGGCAATGGAGGCTAGCCTCGGAGTTCCATTTCGTGATTGAATCAGAAATGAGGTAAAAAGCTCCAAAGTAACAGAGATATTACCCGAAGAATTGCCAAACTTAAGTGCGAATGGGCTGGGCACATTACTCGTAGAACCGATACCCGAAGGGGCCAACGGATTTTTTGAATGACTACTGCGTACCTGAATACAAAGCGTACGTAGGCCACAAGGCGGACCGACGACCTGGTGAAGGTCACGGGAATCCGCTGGATGCGGGTGACGCAAGACCGGTCGTTGTGGAGACCTTTGGGGTGACCTATGTCCAGCAGTGAACGTCTTCGATTAAATGGATAGATGGATGTTATACCTAATCGTATTCTTTATTTATTTATTTACAGACATACACAGTAATAATATATATTATAATATATCTACAAACTAAATTTATAAAACAGCCGGTAATCTTAAATATTTTTTGAAACGTGATTTGGTTTTTAATAAATTAATTGTATTAAATATTAAAAACTACACTATTAGATTCCTTTCATAGCTTCTTACATAATTTTTTATGAATAGCAGGCTAACATGTCCGAAGTTTATTGAAAATATTTGTATACTGTATAGGCTATATATAGTGACCCAAGATAGTAAGAAATCGATATATATATATATATATATTTTATTGTAAATAGCTGAAGTTATTCCGGGACACAATTTTCGAAAATAATTAGGGTTCCGCGTAAAAAAATTAAAACACCTATTCAATGCACAGTTTTGAGGGCAAGTGTTTGAATTTACGAGAAAAATATTTACCTTATCTTAATATTACAAAAAAAAATTAGGGTTCCGTATAAAAAAAATTAAAAACACAGTAAAGAATATATGAAACGCGCGCGCAGCCGCGGCCGATCAGTTAATTTCCTATAGAACTCAGACTTGTAGTAGTTTTACGTTTCTAGCTATTATCCAAATAAGTGTTAGAAGTTTTTTTTTTTCATTATATTTTAAAATAGGGCTCCATCATAATTGCGAAACTAAATTTATTATTATAAAATAATTAAGCAATTCTGTGCATACATATATAATATAAAAATATATCCCGCTTTCATGTGCTCTCTCCCGTTGTCCCCACGGAGAGTAAAAATATACCGTTTTTTTTCAAACAAACGAAACATATTAATAAATACTATATAATAACTATAATAACTACTGATATTCTTAAATAAAAACAAAAGATTAATTTAATTACCATATTACATACTAATATATTGTGATCACAGAAAATAGTTGATCAATTAAATTTTTTGTTTATTTATACAATTTCGAAAGCGTCCCGCGCTCTGACAAAAAAAAAATGGTCATAGTATTACATACGTTATTTGTTATAACGGGACACAATTCCTTGGCATTGCGTACCAAACGGACCCTAATAAAAATGCCACAAACGTTCTGACTCGCACTATGTGGGTTAAAAGATCAACAGCCAATATGGTTTTTGTGTTGGCGACAAGTAACGTTCAGCGCCAGACAAACGGGAAGCACCAATTTAAGAGGCCGAGATCGCATCAGGTCAATTGTTAACGACGTCGAGTGATTTGACAGGAATTTGATATCGTTTCAACAATTTTGACTGGTGATAACAAATTTTTAATATGTCATATAGTAACCTGTATGTTATTAACAAAAATATCGAAATTCCAAAAACAATTTAAGCAGTTCAAGGTTTGCAATGGGCATAGCCATCGGAGTTTGAGTGAGTATGTAGAGTAATGGAATATGAAATAATCTGTAGAAGAATCGATGTAACCGACATTCCCCGAAGAATTGTCAAAATAAAATGGCGGTGGTCGGGGGCACATTGCTGGTAGAAACGATGTCCAATGGAGCCGACGGATTCTCCAATGGCGTACCGGAAGACATAGCATGGACGATATGATGAAGATCGCGGAAGTCCACTGGATCCGGTTGGTGCCAGCCGATATTTGTGGTTTAAAAAGTGATTCAGCTGACATGATGATAAGTCTTTGATTACAAAACGTTCGCGAATTCAGTTTTAAGTTCCATATTCTGTAGTATTTGTTAGATATTTAACCCATTGATATGCGTTCGAGCTGGCGTTTACGTCAGGTTTCCATTGTTTTCCTATTGTCTCATTTTAATGGATAATCGACATATTAACGTAATTTTTATCACCTCCTTTGTGATATAAAATTATACGGATAAATTAAATGTCTGTTATTCTGTAAACTTTTTTTACGTTTACTTGGAAATAATTTTTGTACCCGGTATAGGCTCAGTGCTTTGACCACAACCTCACCTGGTGTTAAGTGACGACGTTGTCCAGGATAGTAAACGCATTAAGCCTAGAGGAACTCTGTTCCGGTAATATCACGGAGCTTGGCCCGAAAACTGCTCAGCTTATCTCGCACTGATCTTCGTCTAGTGGTGGGTGTAATGACGGGACATTGCTCACTTAATAAACATTTATTCACCATAGGTCTGACAGATAGCCCCATGTGTAGGGGATGTCTGGAAAAAGAAGAGACTGCTGCCCACGTGATCCTGGAATGCACGGGAGTAGTCAACCAACGGGCAAAAACCCTCAAGCAAATGAGGTCGCTCCAGGAAGCCTGTGATCGCCCCAGGAGGCTTCTGCGCTTCTGGAAGGAGCTGGGCTGGCTCGAGTAGCTGGCTGATCCTGCACGCACAATGGACCGCCAATGTGTCTAAGTGCGGAAACAGGAGCCCACCAACAAGTAACAAGCCTAGAGGAACTGGTGATGCTAGGGGAACACACCTATTGTTATTTGGCGACATGTTTTCAAACTTGAGGATGGTAGCTACCCAGACGCGCATTATTAGAAAATGTCCTACCACCATGCTGTGGTTTCCTTCACAGAAAACTCAGGTTGATTTTTGGAGTTGGATAGGTGGGTTCGAACCCGCGTCCTTTGAAGCGGAATCCGGCCGCACTGCCCACTGCGCCATCATTATTATTTACGGTTATGTGATTTATTATTGTTGACGATACTGGACCACGAAAATCGTGGGGTTCATTATCACGAACAACTTTCATTTCTATCCATGTCTTCTTTCAACTGTTTCCGGACAAAGAAATTGTTTTCTATAGTCTAAAGAAAGTAAAATATTTAACGGGTTAATAATAAATGCTGAAGTAAAAGTACCTAATTTTCATTTATAAATCTGTTGTTTTTTTTAAATAATTAAACGTATGTTTGATTAGTTTTAAATGATTTTATTATACGGCTTTGAAACGATAATTTCTATAGTAATTAAACATTTAACTCGATTGGTTATTAGTAAAGTAATTTTAAATCGATAAATATCTCTCAAACTTCATATGAGACTAATAGATTCGGACATCTGTAAGTTTAATTTGTGACATATTTATCTCTAATATGTGTATCCATATATTAATACGTGAAGCAAATACTTTGTACCCTTTTTTACGAAAATTGCGCGGACGGAGGAGTATGAAATTTCGCACACTTATAGTTTATATAGAGGAGGAGTGCAGAATGCCATTATTTTTTTTAAATTGCGCATAAAAAGAACATTAAATCAATAAAAAAAAACATTACAGTGCCTTTGACAACGATTACCAGACATTATCAATCTCACATGTCATTGTCAGATTTGAGACTTATTTACCGTGTGTCAGAAAATTAACTTTTGAAAAGGTTTTAAAAGGCAAACAAAATTGTTAGGATTAACAAAACAAATTATTATCATTTTATATAAGAAACTACTTAGTTTTTTTATTATGGTCGAAAATTAATTATGGTCGAATTTCGATCACAGACGAGCACTAGTATAAATAATTACTTTTATCAAATATTTAGATTTTTAGAGAATAATATTTTATAACATACTAGCTGTGTGCCCGTGGCTCTGCCTGTGTTTAATATATTCTTCATTGCGAAATTTATAGTTTTTAAATAATCATTGGAATCGTATTTTTTTTAAGAATTTCATGAGCTTTGATTTATTACACAGAACCCTAATTATTACGCTAATTTTTTTTTAGATACGAAGAGAAAGCAAAGATATTTCTCATAAATTCAAACACCTGCCAGTAAAACTTGTTCATTGAATCGGATTTTATTCAAAATTTCATGAGTTTTAGTTTTTTTAAGCGAAACTCTAATTATTTTCGAAAAATAAAAGTAGCCTAAGAGTTACGCGGAGTAACTTCAGGTATCTACCACTAAGTACTTAAACAAGTTTAAGGAAAATAACTAGGGTACCGTATAAAAAAAATTATAACGCAGTGAAGAACGTATAAAAAGCGGTCGCGGCCGCGGCCACACAGCTAGTTATTGTATAAACGTTGATATGTACTACAAAGAATAGTCATTAATTTGTTTACCGATTATGTAGAAAATAGATATAAATTATTCTGCGTCAAATAACTGATACAAAAGGTTATAAATGCAAAGTAATAAACGCACTATCGTTATGTTGGTACCTACTGGGACAGATATATTTGAAGCTCGATTCTAGAAATAAAATATAATACAATATTATTAACATTATATTATTGTGTTACACTATTCTATACTAAATGTAATTTTTTGCTTGCATAAACATTATTCGATGGGTCCTTTAAACTATCGTAAAGAACGCGGAAGATGTATATTTTTTTCTATCAAAATCATTCATTAGCATGCCTATAATTTTTTTCATTTTTCATATAACGTAATAAAATCTATATTCATATCTAGACAGATTAAGTTTTTTTTTTGTTTATCGGTTAAGAATAGTATCAACTCATTTTTTTAGTTATAAGCCGGCGAACTAACAGTTGGGTAGGATGAAATACGTTTCTAAAAGTACTCTGGAATTGCTACAAAAATAAGTGTTCATTCAAATATTCTGTCTGATTCTTTCAAACTTTTACAGATTAAAGACGGAAAGAGAGAGATTGTAAAGGGCATAAAGCCAAAACAAAATAATAGGAACGTTATCGAAATAATGTTCATTACTAAATATTAATAAAACGTTCATTAGTCTTTTGACGAGCGTTAGAATTAATGTTATAATGAGAGATACAGATGGAAACGAAGACACCGAATGTGTTAACAGAAATAATATTATTCGTTCGATTGCAAACACACGTTTTAGAAAAATGATATTTCGTCTATTTACCATTCTAAAAACCTCGTAAATGACTTCTTCAAATAAAACCTCAAACAAAATACATTCAAATGTTTAAATTTTTCAAGGAAGTTACAAAGTTTTGCAAATGTTAGAGTGATGGATGGAGGAACATTTTTTCTACGGCGTTAATCTAAAATATGAAGTTACTCACTAGGCGGAAGTGAGTTTTTAGTAGTATTTTTTTCCTAACAATTTAATAAGTGCCTTGGGTTGTTTAAGTTTTTATCTTTAAGTGTTTTTTTTTTTTGCAAAAACCAAGCGTAACAGTTTTTTTATATCACGTCTTTTTGAAGTAGGTATTTGTATATAAATATAGATTTGTATTATACTAGATTTTGTTTTGGTTTCACTCGCGTTAATTACATTAATTCTATGTCAAGGTACCCTATGCCGTTTTTTTATTCTTTTGACAACGTGTATACAAAATGTCATGATAATTGGTTGATTATTTTAGCCGTGAATACGTCAGAAACAAACGAAAACTATTTTTCACATTTATTAACATTAGGTAATAAGTAAGATTAAAAAACTAATTTTGGTTACCATTCCTATGTAAATGTAGTAATAATGGCTGTACCTAGTTCATTTTGTATTATTATTATTAAGTCATTTTTTGTGTTAAGTATAAATTAGGACATTAAGGCATTATGATTATCTTAATCTTGACCTAATTACGATGTGAGGTATAGTTTTACGTTTGTTAATGTTTCCAACACACAGCGGGCAGGACGGAACGTCAATGCGACGTTTTTATAGAAGACGTAGCGTCGACGCAAACGAGTGAGACGTCTTTTATAGTAAAATTGAATTGGGGTTCCAACCCGCCCGATGTGTTGACACCATAAAATATAAAAATCGTTGTTAAACCATAGCATTTTATTATGGCATACTAATAACCACTTGGCTAACTACCAGACACGAATTACAAACCTATCGTAAATTACTTATACCTGTGTTATCACAGCATAACTTGAAAGCCGGTACCTTTAGGTTAAGCGTTTATACATTTTGACCTTCAGTAACATCGTCGCTTAACATCAGGTGAGATTGTCTTCAAAATACAAAGAAAAAACAAAGCTTTTGTGTTCTATCAAAATATTATTACTTACTATGAACCTAGTAGAGATGGAGAGAATATTCATTTCATATTCGGTGTTCGGCGTATTTGGCAGCGTTAACGAACATTCGTCTAAGTTGTAATGAAAGTTTTCACTGTACTAAGTTTTATGAGAGCATGATTAACAGATTCAAGGTTTTGGAAAGTTTGAAGTGTGTTGTTTTATGAAGTATTTTATTGAACTATCACAAAAATCGCAATGTTACAAGACTTCGAATAAAGTAACCAAAACAGAAACAAGCACTTGGCTAAGTATTAATTTGTATTATTTGATGCAATGATATAATTTGAGGTGTCATATATACCTCGATGTAACTGACGGGAAGGTTCAACGTCTTTACCGAAACAAGATTCAGTTTTAGCATGCGAGTCAAGTTCATATTCGGCCGAATGTTCGTTTCGGTTAAAATTTGGCCGAGTATCCGGTATACGATGACACCCACGTTCGGCTCATCTCTATTGAACATAGATTAAGAATTTTGTTAAATACATGCAGGTAAATGAATGTACGTCATTTAGGTCGGTATATATATTTAAAGCGAACCGAATTCCACCCAGCCTAGATTCTGCAAACGTGGCCTTGTTCTTATAGCGATCTTTAACCATTAACGACAAAACTAGTTTTCAAGTTTATCTTCACGGCTATTGTTTTAATATGTGTATAGGTAAATGCAAGAATTTATAAACTATAAGGATGGATGTTAAAAATGTCTATTTACAGTATCAACGTCCAGCTATATAGGTACATATAGAATTGAGATATCTGCAATACGGTTTGTTACCGAAGCAGATACTGACATTATTATATTTCTACACGTGGCATTTTATCAATAAACTATATTATTAGGTATTTATATATACATATCATCACGGCTTTCTTCCGTGGGGGTACGTAAAGACTATGTTCTTCCACTTGCTATGATTTTTCCCTTCTACTTTCATGCATGCTCGTCGGTTATGGGTTCTTTTCACTTGGCCTTTATTTAAGAAGTGTTCGATTTGGACGCAATACGTTCGCTTCGATCGACCCTTAGCTTTCGGTCTGCAACCCGCTTTACCGACGTGCCCGACTGGGCTACTCACTCCTTGTAAATTCGTTAATTTTCTATCGTCCATCCTCTCCACGTAGCCGAACCAACTAAGCATTCCTTTCTCTATCTTGATCACTACATCCTCTACGACCTCTACAGTGTTCTCTTATTTTACTATTCCTACCTTTGTTGATGTTATTATTGTCTTTCTAGCCATTAATGAGCTTTTAACTAAAGGAAAACTTACTATAAGCACGAGTTTTATAAGCAATTATTTTTAAGAAGGGCCTTGGCAGACTCACTGAATATTTGAGGCGAGCGTTTAAAGCAGTCTTCCAGGAGAGTGCTAGGTCACCAAGGTCGTCAAGGTAACCAAAGTGTTACGATTCAGGCTACTACCTGCTACGTACATTCTGTAGAATTTCCCTTGCGCTAAACTTACGTTGATTATGGCAAAGTTAGGGAACTCAAAGTCCCTCACAGAACCCATGTACCTGCCATGTAAAACCTATGCCAGTGCATGAAAATCTTCTGCATGAATAACATCATTTTGATGTACCTTTTAAGATTTAGTCTGCATAAGTAATGAAAATTTTTTTTTAGCTACTTTATTATAAAATATTGATTTATTTTTTTACTTATAAACAAACTTAATTAGGATACATTTAACTTTATATATATAATATAACCGAATGAAAATCCTTTGCATGGTTTAGGTTAGGTGCTAGACAGATGTGGAAAGTGACTTCCTTTAGATTATGTTTATATAATACTGCGTATGGTTTTAAGTTTTAAAGTAACTAATATAGTGACTGGGTTTTTTATTCTTCCTTTATTATTAAAAACTCTTAAGAATTCGTTTCAAAAGGCGGCTTTCAATAAAAATTGTGAAACATTCGGAATAAACGTTAATTTTGCAAGGGTCTTTCGAAGTATGAAATCAATGGCCGATAATTCGCAATTCATCACGAAATATAAAGTTCATCGGTGATTATTTTGAAATCTAATATTAAATTATTATATTCTTGTCTGTTATTGAATGCAATTGAATTATATGATGGACAGTTTGTTACTCATATCTATACTATACATATATAAAGAGAATTTTTTGTTTGTTATGGATAAACTTACATAATTCGTAATCAATATTTTTTTTAGTTAGAGACTTACCCACTATATTTATTAGAGACTAGCTGTGTACCCGCGTTTTACATATCCTTCACTACCTACGTAATATAGTTTTTTTAATAATCATTTGAAAATAATGTTTTTATGGTAATGAACCCTTTGTTGAACGTTGTTTTCGTAAAACAAAGATATCGTAAGTACGCGGAGTGACTATCAAAAAAAAAGTCCGGTCAAAATCGGTTCAGCCGTTTCGGAGGTTATCCAGAACAAACAGGCAGACATACAAAAATTAAAAAAAAATTGTATTTTTGGCATAGGCATCGTATATACATTCAAATGTATTTTTATATTAGAAACAGACACTTTTTTTTTTGAATATGATTTGTTAATATTACACAGATTTTATTTATTAATATGGAATTATCTGTTATTAGAGATACAAGTACCCGCGTGAAGCCGGGCCGGTTTACTAGAAATTTATATGTATATATGTTTATTAGTACGACCGTGTATACTTGTTTCTCGAATTTTGACAATATTTATTATTATTTGATTGTTGTTCTCAACAATATATATCGCATAAAGTACTTTTTGGTAATATTGTTTTGCTCGTTAATTTAAAGTATTCAGTAAGTATGTCCATTCGTTTACTGATCGAGGTTTCAATTAAGAAATCTTTTTTCATCCTTCATCATAATATTAACAAATTAACCTTTCAGGTATTTATCGTAATTGTGATTTGAACATTAAAAAAAACATTTGCTTAATTTATAACAATATTACTTGCGTTTTAATTACTTGTTGTTGTTGTTTTTTTTATGTGATAAAAGTTATTTTAATTTATAAATAAATAATGCCAATGAGAATGTGTTGAGTAAAATTATGATAATTAAAAATTGCTCGCAAAAGTATGCGTCTAACATGACAATGTATAAAACAACGCCACTTACCCTGCACAATATCCCATTAAACACCAAAGCAGTTTCCAATTAGCATGAACGGTAATAATAACATCCTATGGGTACAACATTGATAATTCATTCACAAACAAAACACTAGGATTACCGTAAACACGAAGAAATGTGAACTTGTCAACTTTTGCTTTCACGAACGTAGTCACTTTAAGAAACTGACAATTCACTGAATTATATAATACAAAAAAGGTATTTTCATTAAAAATTTCAGTTATTTTGTGCGTTTTTAAATGACGGATGCACGGCGGTTTTATTTTTAGAATGCACCCAACCGTCCTCACAACAATCTGACACTAACTAGCGAGTAGCGAGCAAACAGCTAGTAAGGTATCAAGCAAGAAGCAAGTATAACTTTACCGCCCATAATAGCTCGACTTGTTGAACTTGAGAGGAGAATGTTTTCTTATCACGCCCATAGAGGTCACTAATTGATAAATCGTTTTTAAATGTTATTACATTTAAATCAATTATATTGATAAACCATTTGATCAGTTTTATTGTTTTCTAATCGAATTTAATATTCCATTTTAATAGAATCTTTATTTTGTATTTAGTGCCCTCTTGTAGCAGTAATTATAACTATATAACGAAGTGTGTAGTTGTTATTGTCTAAGTAAATGTATTTAGTACAGGAGTGAGCTAATAGATGGCGCGGAAAGTAACAAATAGTAGGTATCTGTTTTTGAATTAACAAAATTAGCTCAATAAAGTAAATAAGAGTACTACACATAAGTATTTAAACTATTAAAATATAGAACTGTGGTATTATTATAAAAGATAGTAACAGCAGCGATTATATTGTTCTTTTCAAGACGAAAAACAATAATTTTGTATCAATAATTAAAGTAAAATATTAAAAGAGCAATGGAGGTGACGATGAAAAATATGCATGCTACAATAGTTCCTCTATTTTTAATTAAAAAAAAATAGTTGAAATCGACTTCAGCATATTAACATTTGTATTTACATATAACTTCATTTATACCTTAGCTTTATTAATTACTGTTAATTGGATCCTTTATTCTAATACAAAAGTATAAATTAAATATACGAACTATTAAATTATCATCAGTTCATTTTAAATTTCTCCGACTAAACAGTACCTGCACAAAATATTTTTGTTTTTTTTTTGTTATTTGAAAGTTGCCCATATGTTTTAATTAGGCGTTTAAAATTTTAAAACGTATTCTTAGATCTAATAAATGAAGTACTTATATAAAAACTAAATTCTGTCCAATTATTCAGATCATAAAAATTGAATATAGTCATTAGTTATTTCTGTAAGTATTTACAGAAAAAAAAAACTTAAATTGAAATGAAATGGTGTGTCATAAGTAGGCAAAATATATATATTTTTAAACTAGCTAATGCTGTTGACCGGATGGGCCTTTACAGCTTGGATGAAACATTCCGCTTCCATAATTAAATTTTAGTCGTTTTCGAAAATTGCCAGATCGAATTTTATATGACTAATTACTTCATTCATTCAGTAATAGGTAGTAATGATACATTCTATGGATGCTAAACCCCAAATATTTATTTTGTATCACCATACACGTTAAGCAAGCAAAGTCATTGGTTACAAAATTTACAAAAACATAGGTAATTGTCACATAAATCTTATATTGTTTTGTGATGTTCCAGATCTTCCTCTACTACTGACAGGTGTCCCACTTCCAGTCGCAGCACTGCCACCAATAATCCTAATACCAGGTCCTTCCTCATCTATATTAGAATTAGTCTCTATTTCTTCCGCTTTAACTTCAATATCATTGTGTTGTTTACGAGACAGAATAAATTTAGCGATTTTATCTAAAGTTGTCTTTAATTCACCGTCATCTTTTAAATTAACCGTCAAAATATCATTAATTGCAGGATAATCATAATTTTGGTCGGTTTTTAGAACTGGTGCTCTATACACAACATTATTTACTCCACGTTTTAGTGTTGGCAATTTCTTATTAACATCACGTGTACTGGGGATTATTCTGTAATCTAATTTTGCTGAATCAAGTGGATCGCTATTCACTGAAGCTTCAGAGAAGCATAAACCATTCAAACAGTTTGCTTTTGATGTCGTCGAAGTATGAGTAGGTATTACATTCTTATCATGTACTAATGAATACCTTACCGAGTGGGGTAGATGTGTTTTTCCTAATGGTATTATACCTAACACTTTCGGAGGATTTTTAAGAGAAACGATAATTGCCTGTATGAAGTTCTCCATTAGATGATCATAACCGATAGAACTATCGAGCAATATGGGCCTTACTATCAGATTTGATGGATCTAATGACGATCCCCAAGCGTCTATCAGGGTACCATCTGGAGTAACAGTTATTTTATTTTTTAGCAGAGTTTTTAAAATATGTATTCTAAGAGACTCAACATCAAATGTATTTGGATTATCATCAATATTTAAGATTTGTTGTTCAAACCATTTATTCATATCTATATTGTCTTTATTTTTTTTTATTTTAAATGGAGACAGATTGTGTTCATCCCAAATAATATCTAGATTCTCACTTGATATTTGTTTAAAAGGAGAATCAGGATTATTTGTTACAGGTTCTACAAGTAAATTTGCAATATTTGATTCATCCTTTTCAATTTCATTAATGATTATGTTAACTAATTCACTTGATGTGACCTCATCCTGTGGTGGTTTATCATCAGATAGCCCATCTATTTCCACTATACCAAGGTTCCAGATGTCAGGAGTATTAACAAGTGATTCATGACTATTTGATGGCACTGGATCTACAGAACCAACAGTAGACTCAGGAGCTTCGTAAATGCCATTTATTATAATTTTCTTTAGGTTAATATTAACCATGTTATGTATAGTTTCAGTTGATGCTGGATAAACTAAAATATCTTTAGATTCAAACGACAGATCTGGTATTAAGTATTGTTTTGTGGTGTTTGGAATATACATTGCAAGTTTTTGAGAATATAAATCTTTGTAAAAGTAAACCACTAGTCTTTCGAAGCCAAAATTTGTGGGTTCAAGAATTTCAGAAACAAGCGGCAACTTCTCATTAATCAAATCGTTTGTGTAGCAAATACAATTTTCATTTTGTTGAGAATGTTTATGATAGGCCGATTTTTCAAATACTGAAGGCTCGCTGAAATAATTAAACACACCATTTAAAAGCAAGTAAAATTGTAGGAAACAAATAGTATTACTTAATAAAATAGGTATCTCATTAAATCAGAATTCTTATAATAATTCAGGCCTTATAAATTCAGAATGAACTAGACAATCTATGATAGGTTCTCATAGTTAGGTATGAGAAAAGGAATAAGCAATTTTCAAAAATATAGAATTATCACGTACCATATTTTTAAGGCAGAGTGTAATAAAATCTGTAAAAACAGTTTCTGTAACAACACAAATAAAAAAATCGGTTAGCATTTGTAATCGTAAAACGATCGTCAATACTTTATAGATGTCAAAAAAAAACTTATGATAATTTAAAAGACTTACTTTTGCCATATTCATGTTACTAATAATATCTATAATAACCACTATCAATAATGAAAATCCTCTCGTACACGTATGTATTTAACGATACATATTATTTCAGGTCGTAAACACCTTTCTTAATATCTTGCACTATTTATACTTCGCTTACAGTAATTAGTCTAGGATTCAAGTATTGCAATTTACCAAAGCAAATCAGTTGTTTATTTAAGCAAATTAGCAAATTGAATATGCAACAATGAAGGCGTTAATTGTTTTAATGATTGGAAAGAAAGTAAACGTTAACGTAATGTAAATTATATTAAGAAGGAAAAAGAGGCGAGGTGAGTAGCCATATTCAGAAATCGTTTTATGTCTTTAATTCAGTATATAATTTATCTATTGTTTGGTATATTCTTCTATCTTCGCTTAACATTTTGCGATGCCATTTTGAACGGTAGCTTTATAGAGGGTTTCACTGTTTTTTGGTTATACTTTACATTACTTGTTGTGTCAGATTGATTTCTAGTTTTTTTTCTCAATTATGTACGAGATTTCCTTTCATGTTGGACAGGTACTTATTATCACTAGTGTTCGCTTGATGGCCGAAAGTCTATCATACTCATAAATGTAAATTTAAAAAAAAAATCAAACTTTATGAAATTTTTAAATTCAGTTGATAAACAAAGATGAAAAATGGCTTGTCTAGGCAGAACTTTAGATAGTAAATCTAATAAATTTTATCTTATTTTAATTTAGGTTACTTTATAGGAAAAGTTTGATTCGGAAATGGTGACTTAGGATAGCATTTTCTTGATAGAATTAATTGATTACATAAGTGTTAACAGAAAACTACGAGTATTTACTATTGAGATTATAAAAGGGATGATGTTATTATATTTTTTATGTAGAAATTTTCAAAAAGCAAAACCATATACCATGTTTCACCATATTTACTGGTTGCTATGGTATAAAGTAACAAGCAGGCATGTTACTCACTGGTTGTTTCTTTATATACAGTATATGCTCAGTGCTTTGTTCTGAATCTAACCTGATGTTAGGTGACGATGAGGATAAAGCGACGGTACTGATTCTCAAGTGATGCTCCCGGAACATACCTATTGGTATTTTGGTGGTATTGGTATTTACTCAGGTGGCCATGAAAATACCCCATCACAATGCTATGCTTTCCTCATGATGTTTTCCTTAGAGCCGGCTTTACCCATAGTGCAGGTTATGCAGCGCACACGGGCGCAGGGTTTTAGAGGCTCCCAACCGACGCTTGCAACATCTACAAATATGAATCACTCGGGGAGCAAACGCTCTCAAAGGGCGCCAGAAAATTGGTAGCACACAGGCGCTTCAAGGGCTAGAGCCGGTGCAGATTTTTCATCAAAGGCTTCGCTGAATAAGTGGGTTCGAACCTGCTTCAATCAACGTGGAATCCGACCGCACTACCAGCCGAGCCATCATCGCTTAGAGGTTAAGCTATTTTTGCCAACCTGATAAATAGGACCAGAATAGGTCCATCTGAAGCCAGTCAAAAATAAGTTGCTACATCTGATTGAGTTCGTAGACCTCATGTACCAGTATCACTTGTCATTCTTAGGACCGAAATAAAATGGGATAAGCACAACTACCTAGCGACAGAAATAAATATCGTACTGGTGTTTCCATAGAAATCTTAGTAAGGATGAAACCACACTTTTTAAACTTTCAGCTTGTGCTATAAAAATGCTACTGTAAAACTAATACTCAATTTTACAACAGTGTATTTATTATTTTATTATATTTACAGATGGAGGAAGTGGCAACGCCTCAAATATGGTTATAATCTACTAAAAACGCAAGCATAAAATACATATTTATATTTTGTTTCCAAAACGAAAGGCTTCTTCCTTAAGTTTACACAAATAAAAGAAAGAATCAAAGCTGTGTAGATTTATTACTCTGAAGTTTATTCTGGGCCTTTCTGTAATGTCTTGTCATCGTCATCTTTTGTCTGCTTTTTCAACTTCTTCAATTGTTTTTTCTGTTTGTTATAGAAGTAAGCCTCTTCTTTCGCTGCTCCATATTTTCCTAGACCTCCTCCTGATTCTCGAACGGTTCCACCTCCCCCGCCGCCTTTACCGACACCAGATCCTGGCGTTCCTCCAATATCTGCGTAATTTCTTTCGAGGATTCTCCAGTGTTGTATTTGAGGAACGTTGGAATTAACATCACCTTTAAATTTATTAAGAATTACCGAATATCTGCGAAAGTTGGATTGCGCATTTATTGCGTTTAGGACTGAATAAAATTTGTTATTAATAATTATCATTTTTGTCAATCTTTTGTAACAACTTCAAATTTGATGAACCATCTTGACGTGCCAAGATTTTGTTTTTTATGTGTACGTTAAAAAAATGCTATTTCTAAAAAGTATGGTTTATTTAAATGAACGAGTTTCTACAGAATATATAATTAGGTAAATATAGAACCGTTTTAAGATTTTTTTTATCAGTTTATCAACCGATTTTCTTTATTTTATTGTTTAGTAACTGGTAGTGAGATTTAATGTTCTCAATAAATTATCTTGGAAGTTTTTTCTTTTTTTAATTTTTAGTAATGATTATAATCGCATTTCGATCAACGGGCGAATACTATAATAACAGTAAATTTGGAACATTGTTTTTTATGTTTATTTACTGTAATAAAATTAAAGAAGTAATTGCAACCAAAAACTGTATAAATAATTTATATGTGTTAGAAAATCCTTTTCGAAATCTAATTAAGTATTGATTTCAAGGAGAAACAAAAGTTCAAAAGGTTGTTATAATTTGCGATACTTCTCTTTTTGCATAAAGAAACAATAGAAAGTTTCTGACTTAGGTTACTGTATATTCTTGATTTAAATCTATCACTTCCAACATGTATCAAGTATCACTAACGTCAGACTTGGCTGCTTGGGTGTAGTACATTTGCCTTTTCTCAAAGAAGGTAAATTTTCCGTTTTAAAGCCTGAACCAACCGTTTTAATGTTTGAAATATAGAATCTTACGTTATCAACTCGAAAAAAAAAGTGAAGCTTTAGAAAAAAACTCAATAACTGTTACTGAGTTTTTGTATAAAGAACCGAGATGTTTTTTGTCAAATAAAATTCCTGATTTTTCAATCGTTCCTATATAATGATATCTAAGATATATTTTCTCTTAATAACAAATCAGTCGTGTCGTAACGGCTAAGAAAAGTACCATATCTTTCCGTAGGTGTCATAAAAGGCGACTAAGGGAATAAGCTAGGGGATAGGCAGCAGCATCATCCGAGTACCATAAACCAACCAACCCGCCTGCCAAGGCTGGCGATTATCGCAATCACCCTCCAAATCATTTATTCGGGGAGACCGATGTCCATCAGTTGATATCTTATGGTATCCATTCAGGATGGAAAAACAACAACAAAAAACTTTATAAAAAAAAATGCTAAAATATTTTTTTTCCATCTTACTGTTTTACCTATTAATCGCTTTGGGAATAATCACTTTCGTGCTGTTGGATGAATTCAAATAAAATGCATTCATGCAAAAACCTAATAGAAGTAAAAAATATAGTAAGATACGTTACATTTTATCAATTATCATTAGTGAAGTGTGCAAGTAGCACTAATTATTTATAGTCAGTTATTATATATTACTAGATGAAAACCCGGTTTCGCACGGATGAAATGTGACTCATAATACCCAATCTTTTACAAAATGTAGGGGGATATTAACAGTAACTTCACTGATACGTGTGAATCGGCCTTAAGGAAGTCAAGATGGCATCCGAGTGGCCAATATGGCGACTGCCATTAGCACCATTAGAACTTAACAAAATACTCGACAATGGGAATTTTGCGGATATGTGTTGTCGACTCGAAATAATTATTTTTTTTATATTTTATTATTCAGGTAAGGTTTCAATCGAGTCTCACATACCCCTTGACCGAATTATTAATTGAGAAGATAACATTCAAAAACTACTTAACCTATTATAAAAATTGTTTCACCTGTAGAAAGTTAAAAGGCTATATATTTTTTTCAAATTAGAGGTTTCTATATACATGTGCGAATTCGTGCGGAACGCTAGTTAGGTATAAACTTCTTCAATTGGTATGACGGCATATTTTCGAGTAGGTAGGTAGGTAGATATCTATTGTGGTTGTGAGATTATCTTCATAAACAGATATTGGCCCCTTGCTGCGCTCGTCAAGCTCCCGTGTCGCGTCGGTGCGTATGCGCATCTTACCGTCAGCAAATAAAATAATCATTGGAAAATAATACTTTGATGCTTCTGTCCATTAAATCGTATTATTTTCACAATTTCGCGAGTTTTATTTTTTTACTCCGAACCCTAATTATTTTCGGAAAAAATAAGTTATCCGGAGTAACTTCAGCTATCTGTCAAAATAGTTCTGTAAAAATCGGTCCTGCTGTCCCGGAGATTAGCCGGAACAAATGGACAGGAAGATAAAAAAAATTAAAAATTGTGTTTTTTGTATAGTCACCGTGTATACATTTATATGTATTTAGTAACAAAAATGTTATTTTGATATTATAAACAGACACTTCAATTTTATTTATTAGTAAGGATTAATAAATGAAAAATGTACGAGTCGAGTCCGTCTACGTGACAACAAAAATCAAACCTCATAAACATTTTTCTATTATCTACCTACTAGTTAGTGTAAGATTTGACAAATCCCACGTGTGGGAAAAAAATATCAGCAATAACATACAATATCTGTATTTCTTTGTCAATATTTAAAACCAACAAAAGTTTTGCCTTTTTTTCAGTATTTTGACCACAATCTTACCTGATGTTTAGTAACGATATGGTCTAGGATGGTAAACTCACTAAGCCTAAAGGTATACTGCTTCTCAAGTGATGCTGCCGGAACACTCCTATTCGTATTTGCCGACAGTCTTTCAAACTTGAGGGTGGTAGCTACACAGGTGGGCATTATTAGAAAATGGACTACCGCCATGCTATTGTTTCCTTACGATGTTTTCTTTCACCGAAAGCTCATAGTGATTTTAAAGTTGGATAGATCTAAATCCAAACTCGCTACCAACTGCGCCATTATCGCAGACTTAAAAGAAATATTAAATATTATATAATTAAACTTTTTATGCACACGGTACTGGAGATGAGCAGTGACAGTTGTGAGGTCCCGGGTTCAAGTCCCTGTCAAGAATACACCAGTTCAATCTACCGAGTTATTCCGAGGATCACCGCTCAACGTACATACATATATTATATTCAACTTTGGAATGTTTAAAATAAAAAAAAATACTTTTAAAACGATAAGTGGGGTTATTAATTGTTGTTTTTTCTTCTTTATAACATTTGTAACTTTGCAATTTTGTAACCTGTCTGAGAAATAAAAAAAATCCATACATTCTTATTTTTGTCTTGCAGTTTTGACGAAAGCCTGATTACGTAATTAAAGGTTTTCGCAGCCATAGGTTTTTTTCTACTGACACGACGGCCACCGTCAATAGATCTTTGTCTTTATACATTCGTACTGTTATTAAATTATATTACATTATTGGAAATTTAAAAAAATAGTCATATGTATAATATTTTTAATGAAAAACTAATTGACAGCCCTATCTATACTAGGTAATAAATAAAATTGAAGTGTCTCTTTGATAAAAATAAAATAACAATTATTTGTTAAAAACATATATCAAAACCACAATTTCAATTTTTTTTTTGTTTGTGTGTCTGTTTGTTCCGGTTAGTCTTAGGAGTGTCAGATCCGTTTTGACGGGAATTTTTTTGGCAGATAGCTTAAGTTACTCCCTGTAACTTGGCTACTTTTATTTTGGAAAATAATCAGTGATCTGTATAAAAAAAATTGAAACTCATAATACTGTGAATAAAATTCCGTTTAATGCACAGTTTTACTGGAAGATGTATGAATTTGTGACCTTTGCTTTTTGTTAGGACCAAAAAAAAATTTCAGGAAAATTGTTAGGGTTCTGCATAAAAAAATAAGAAAGGAAATAGAAAAAAAAAAAACGATTCAATGGACCGTAGCATTAAAACATTATTTTCTAATGAATATTTAAAAACTATATTACGCACTGAAGAATGTATCAAACGCGGGCGGAACCGCGGGTACACAGCTAGTGTTAAAATATAATAAAAACTGTATTATCCGAAGACTACTTTTGAGGGTCGCGAAGTACTTATTTGTAAGTATGTAGTTCGCGAATAAGCCAGTCGGTTGAAAGGTGACCTTTTCTTTAACATGTACCAGGAGAGTCAAGAAGTCCACACGTCGATTCGAATTAAAAGGCAATACGATATTCAAAAAGAGAATGATAACAACTTGACCGCTATCGTTGCGCGGACGCTTCATCAAACGTACCGCGTACACCGTATAGTTAAATTTCAGTATAGCAACTTACATTCAAAGTATTTTAATAAAACATTATGTTACCTACACACATACACGTAATATAACGTGTAGATCATACAACCAGAAATGTTTCTTTATACAGAGCACAACAAGTGCCCGTGTATCGGCTCTATCGAATTTTATAAATAGTACTTTGATATTTTTTTTCTGCGGTTGGTCCTGTCTGACGTTCAATAGGAGAGCGAGGCGACATTGTGAGCGTTGAACAACTGACAAACCTAAGGCGTCGCCACCGCCGGATGTAAGTTGACAAAACATATTTACATAATTAACTGATTTATTTTCATATCGTTTCCACGATACTAACGTTAAGGTCAATCTTCATTTTTATAAGAATATATTCTATCTATACATGTAGGTATATGTCACATCACCTCACATATTTACTATAGTAAAAAAACTCTGTTTACATGTTTATTATAAAAATATATTCAAACAAATCATTCCTTACTTCTTTGTATATACTAGTAATGTTACGTTGTCTGCCCGTTAGTTGGTTAATAAATGGCATATCATTTAACTGTCACATAGTTCTTTTTTGAAGTCATTAATGTGGCAAATAGTGACGAAAAGTGAAGTAATTTGACAAAAATATGACCATCGGCATCATCGGCGATCATCGGATTATTTAATTTTTTTATAATACGAAGACCGATGGCAAGTTATATTATTAAAGCAAGGATCGTATCTTGGATAGGTTTTTATGCTTGAAAAGAACATCTTCAAAGATGAGATTAACAGAAAGAATTCAACTGGGCTGGGCAGCATTTGGCAAACTCCGTCAGATATTTACATCACGTACACCACAGGGTTTAAAAAAGTTAAAAAAAAAAGTTAAAAACTTTAGTTTTTAAACAAAGCGTCCTACTAGTAATGACATATAGCGCAGAAACTTTGACACTGACGGTATGACTCGCTTAAAAACTATGAGTGGCTCAACAGGCGACGGAGAGAACGCTCGGATTTTCTCTACGTGATAAAATTCGAAATGACATAATCCACAAGAGAACTAAGGCCACCTACATAATTCTTAAGGCTAGCAGGTTAGTGGCAGTGTCACTAATGCAATAGGTAAGGGTAGTGCGTAAATGCATTTCCCCCCGTCAAAAAAAAAAAAAGTGGCAGTGTGCCGATCATGTATCCCGAAGAACCGATAGGCAATGGTGCAGACAAGTTCTCGAGTAGAGACCACGTTTGGAAAAATGTAATGCCCACCTGCTAGATGGAGCGATGAGATTGGAAATTTGGCTGGGAACGTTTGAATGCTCGGTTGAGGATCGACTGCAGTGCTGTGACTTGGCTGAGACCTATATCCAACAGTGGACTAACACAGACTGAAGAAGAAAAAGATGCGCTACTGTACATTTGTAATATAATGCGAGTCTTTGAGGTGCCGCTTTGTGCGCTACCGAACGTACATTCCCCACACCGCACGGCATTGATTACAAGATCCTCAATTGATAATTAAGCTCGCGTTACAAACGTACTTTCTACTTTTGATGTATGAAAGAAATTCTTTACGTCTTTGTGAAGAATGTGATGCGTAAGACAGATTTAGATTTTTTCCTTTTCTTTGTATTTTTATGAACTTCTTTCTATCGGCGATAGAGAGACAAGTGTTTTTACTCTACATAATTTTATGGTTATATTATATAAAGCCTTTTCAGATCATATTATAAGGGTTTCATGTCTCATAAGTAAAAACGATATATCTATAAATAACAAATTAATTCTTGTGGTTAATGCGAAAAAAAAAACATTGCGACAAATAGATTTGGATGCGGTATTCAGTTGACAAAAATTTACAAAACATAGCACAATAGAATGGTAAGAAGCGAGTCGACAATGTGTCGGCTTCTCTACCCGCTTGAATAATAACTAAGTTTGTATATACACACTTTGAAGATAATCCTACAAAGCACCGATACCTCCCAAGGCGTGTACACTTATAAGGCAAAAAAAAAATGTAATTCTAAACAGTTTTGTACTAGGTATCGTTTTCGAAATAAGCCACTTTATTGAGAAATATATGCGACATATAGAGACTTTATATTATTACCAGCTGTGTGTCCGCGCTCCGCCCGCGTTTGATATGTTTTATCGCTGCGTACCTAAAAAAAATGAATGAAGTAAAATGAGTCTCGTGTTTTATTAGTCCGAAAAAAATGAGAAAGGACCGATGCAATATCGAATAGGAAATCGAAAATGAATATATCCTATGTAACCACCGACGATTTTTTTTTGATGGTGCATCAACGGACCCCCATTTTCCTTTTACGTCCTTGTTGTATCTTTTTTTTTTCTAGTAGTTCGGCAAATTGTCGGCATTGTGCCTGATGGTTAGCAGAATACAATCCTGAAACAGTGGCGACTGGCGAGAGATCGGTTATCCATCGTCAGTCGTCCCTGTCATGCCGGTCTATGTATTTTATGATGGTGGTCAAGTGTAACCTCTATAAAAGATAGCGTCTATCTATCTATCTATTCAACCGAAAAACGTCCACTGCTGGACGATAGGTCTCCCCCAAAGATCTCCACGGCGACCGGTTTTATGCCACCCGCAGCCAGCGGATTCCCGCGACCTTCACCAGGTCGTCGGTCCACCGTGTGCGGGGCCTACCCACACTACGTCTTCCGGTGCGTGGTACCCATTCGAGAACCCGTTTGCCCCATCGGGCATCGGTTCTGCGAGCAATGTGCCCGGCCAACTGCCAATTAAGTTTAGCAATTCTTCGGACAATGGCGGTTACTTTAAAGATAGCGTTGTATCTTCTAATAGATATGATATAATCAATTATAGAGAACGTTCACTTATAACATGGTGCTGAGGACAGGACCTAACTATTTGATTTGCATACAAATTGAATTGTTTATTATCATACACTACTATATAGATGCAGATAACTTATACTTTCTGGTTTTTACTTTTAATAGGGTGTGAAAAAAACCATGGCTGCTCGTTGTGTCTGTCTGAAATTACCTCTATGAATGTAGATTCGAAACCGCTTATCTATGATCTTGAGCTTTTGGTGGTAGTTCTTCTGATTTTCATCAGTCTAAGTGTAATCCTCAAATTTGAAAATTTGTCGTCAAGCATCTACAGGTGTTCTAGCAGCGTCACTTTGGACCCAGGACCTTTGAGTTAACCATGTTTACTATTTCCAACCACATTATCACTTAACATCAGAAGGGATTGCGCATTATTACCGCCTGCCCCAGTAGGAGCACAGAGTTATGACAGATCGATAAAAAGTATCAAGGGCTAAAAGTAAATGAGAGGATAAATTTCGAAGAATTTATTCTAAAGAAATAGTACTCTTAACTTATGCCGGTTACTGTATTTAATTGGCATTATGTTTGGTAGGTAGATAGGAGCTGCCAATCTGCCTCTCATTTGTGTCTGAGATATCAAATATTGAGCATCGATTTTAATCCAGTATCGCCCCGTAAATGGCAGCAGATGGCACTGTGCGGTTTTTTAAAGTGGGAAATGTATTTACGCATGCCCTTAATACTGAAGTCATGTGGATTAGAGATGCCCGAAGGGTATGTGCGACTCGCCCGGCGTGAAGCGCCAATAATACCCACTAAAACCCTCGATACCATCCACCGCTTGAGGGCGACACGGGATTGAGCAACATGCTCCGCGTCGCGCCAGCAGTAGGCCCGACCAAAAGGCGTGACAGGCATAACCTACCATGTTGGATCCAGCCGGGAGATCGGTATAAAGCAGGCCCCCTCTTTCTCGCCGCCACCCAAAAATTCCGCCCCTCTCCTCCTCCTTGGTTCTGGTTCTACCACGTTATCGTCATCTGGGTGGTAACGTAAATATTAACATATTTTTGACAAAGTTTGCTTAACTAATTAAAAGTAAATAGGTAAACATTGCTTACGTAATTAACTTTAGATCCCTCCCCCCCCCCGCCCCCAACACTTTGGTACAAAGATACGACAATAAATTCTATATCTCGCAAGTTAAATTTTGAATTTCTTTCTCTTGAAGGTACAGTTTAGTTCAGAAATAGGGGCAACTTCTGTGTGTCCGAAACTTTTTACTGAGCGTCGAATAAAAGCACTTGAATGATGGTTATTAGAGGTAATATGAAAGGTGTACTAATATCGAATACTGTTGTATGTTTCTTTTAGTTTTAGTATATATGCACATATGTCTTTTTATTAAAATTCATCGAACGATAATAAATCTGTAACGATGCTTACCCACGAACATACTGTACTCAACGATGTTGAGCGATTGACTTGTGACATATCAGTGTAGAATTTTTGCAACTTAAATTGATCACTACACTTTACAGTACAAAATCATTTTATACTTGAAATAATTTTTCATGAATTGAAATATGCTATAATGCATGTAAATGCTACATAATTTAGAATTGACTGAAATGATATTCTTTCAGCAGCTTTGAAATTTGACTTTTTTTTTTTCATTTATAACAGATAAAAGATTATCTCTTCAATTAATCATTAAGAAATGATTTTTATTGCAAGGTAAAATGTGTAATAAATGTCAACAATCATGATAGAAATTTTTTTAATTGTTAAATTATGCAAATTTTCTCAGGAAGTTGTTCAAATATTTTATAAATTGTGTACGTTTTTGTTAAAATCTTTGTAATAGCTAGAAAATATTGTTAATGGTAATTGATGACTTAGTATTTATAGTTATTTTTTGTATGTTTTGAAACACAATATTAGTACAAAAAAAAATTTCTACTGTCTGTTTCAAATAACACAGTGAATAAAAATAAATTAAAAACAATTTTTCATAAATATCTGCTACAAGTCAATCTGTATTCCGCTGTGTTTGAAATTAAACGCACCAATGGTCACTTAGTATTCGGTGCCGACATTTTTAAATCCTCAAAGCAAAGGTAGCGGTAGCGGGAGCCTTATGCAAAACTTAGAGGATTACCTATGAGCATACAATTGTTATGTGTAATGGATATGCATTGGAGCATAAATGGCAGTTGTTTGTTGTCTTTGCCGACACCTTAGACGGTATTGTTATTTATGGGGCGATCTTTCGATAACGCTGACCAGTGGAGATTCACGTTGGCTACCTTTTTAAAGTAGAGTGTTTTTACACAATAGGCCAATTTTACTAGTTTTTGTGACATGACTTAGGAGTGATAAAATAGATATACATATATCTAATTGCACTCCATATTATGTGTAAGGAAACTTTTGGGCTGTTTGTATAATTTTACGTGGTATGAATTTATTGCTTATTGCAAGACATTTTAATTGCTGCACAAAAATGGAGCAGGGATGGATTAGAATATCCGTAATCCTATAGAATACGTTTCTGAATTTCATAATCTTGGTATAATGTTTTATTAAAAAAAACATGTTTTAAAGGCGGCACGCAATTGTATTTATATATAAAAAACTTCTATATGATATTCGCACATTCATAGCTACCGAAATTAAAATTACGTTATGCGAATCACTGGTTTTTTTTTCTAAATTCAATTATGTTGACGTAGTGTATGGTTTTCCATTTTCTATTTTCTATACGGTAAAAACAGCCCGAGCTGCAGTTTTCCCTTTCGTGTTTTGTAACTCTTTATTTGGGGTGCACCGCAATAGCAATAGATTACTACTCGAAATATCTACTTTTCAAGTTTGTGGCCGACCGAATGTCCTCTTAATAATTTAAATGTACTATAATTATGTTCTCTGTAACATCTTTGGTATGGGGTTCTAACGTTATGACAACTGGGAGGTTCATAAGGACACTAAAAGCGAAAAAAAATTGTGATGGAGCCTAGTATTAGACTAAGTGAGATACAAAAGCAGTGCCGGTTCTGTTTAGATCACATAAAAGGAATGGGAGAGGATCGTACTATTTAAAACAATTAAATTTACTAAGATTACTAAGATGGGTCGGCATAGACATTCCCGGAGAGATCTGAAAAAATCCGCGTTTGTACAGGCTTAATACACTTTGGATCGTTGAGTCTGAAATGATTGAAACACACTGCAAATATACAACTGTTGTAAATGATATAAGACTAGTAATACCCGGCAGCTTCGATCGCATGCAAAACTGTATATTATTCACAATACTTCATTGAGTTTTGAAGCAATAATTCCACATCAATGGATGCGGGTTCGAGGCCACCTATCCAACCCTAAAATCAGCCTAAGCTTTCGGAGATAGAAAACGGAACCATAACATGGTATTAGGGCATTGTTTAATAATGCCCGCCTGGGAAGATACCACCCTCAAGTTTGAAAAATTGTCGCCCAATACCAATAGGAGTATCTCGAGAGCGTCACTTGAGAACAAATATATCTACGCTTAGTGTGTTTTTTTATTATTAAAATAAAACATATTCTGCGGACTCTGGGTCCACACCTTTTTTATGTTGAAGGTTTAATTAGACTTGCGTCAGAAAAAATTGCATTTAATATTTCATGCAGCTATGCAGTTACCTTCTTTCATAATTCATTAAGTGAGCTTAAATCTACTTATATTTTACATCTAAACTAAGACTATATGTTAAATTTATACATATATAAATCATTTTTTTTTTTGTAAGTATTGTTAAACTTATTTAAGTGTAATAGACCCTTGTTTTGTTATTATTAATTAATTACTTAAATATTACTTCCACTTTTTTTTTAAAAGATAGTAACAAGCCAAGGAGAACTAGGTCCGTGTCCGCATAGTTTACCTCATAGTTTGGGTTTGGACAATTATTGCTTGTATGACCTTTTGGTCTCCATGTTTAATTACTTAGTGTATTTACCATCCTAGACCTCACCGTCACTTAAAATCAGGCGAAATTGTGGTTAAAGTACTGAGCCTATACCTTGTAAAAAAAGAGTCGTGTCTGTTAAATATTAAATTGTTTAATTAAAGAATTGAGAAGCAAGTGTTTTTCTATACCTATCAAATTAACGTAAAGATTATGAGTAATAATTAATAAACTATTCCAGGTAACTTATCGATAGTTTAAAAATTAAAAAATCATGTAATTCGGTTTAGTGATTTTCGAGTTATATTGCCTGTGGACTTATATGTACATTAAATAAGAGACTTTACCTTTTTACATCACACTAAGATCACGTTGCATCATGTATCTATAACCATCGAAATAATATTACTAATTTTTTTAATAAAAATATATAAAATTTAAATCACTCCGTATTATGGAAGCCTCTACTTTTCACTTCATCTACCTACCTCTGACGGGTCGAATTCTTATAAAATTACAAACTTTAATACGCTGTCTAAAATATATGGGTTAACTTTTACTTCTTATTACATTAGGTTCAAACTTAAATGATAGAATTATATTGAAATAATAAAGTTATTTTGTTTTATAAAGTAAGGGTCAATGAGCGACTTCTCAAAGTTTGAATAAAAATTAAACGTACACAGATCGCTACCGTTTGATTTTGATTCATGATGCAATGACTTTTTTTTTGTTTAGATTTTTAATTAAAAGGTTTTAAATACATCTAAAATAAAATAAATATAACTTATAAATATTAAATGACACATTAAAAATACAGAGAATTTAAAGAAAATTTAACTAATAGGTTATAGTCGCCTCCTCGGCGTAGGCCTCCCCCATTACCGACCATATTTCCCTGTTCCTTGCAATAGTGGGCCAGCCTGGGCCAGCGCGCTCTCTAAAGATGTTTTCCCATCTTCTAAACGATCTGCCTCTTTTCCTTTGGCTACTTAATACATCTACTTAATAAAAATTTAAAAGTTTTCGTACTCGAAATAGGTAAGTACATAAAATGTGGTATAAGTGTATATATGAATACATGACTAGCCTGAGGTAGGTAATACATCTATCACCAGACTTTGTAACAGTAACAACAAAATTAAATTGTAAAAAATTAAATCTTGGTAAAAATACAGTTCCCGAAGAACATCAAAAGCATGCCTAAGTACAACTTATGTAAAAAGTTTAAAAAAAGCACGTATAAAGTAACAAAAATAATGTCTTTAATTCGCGTTCGTATTCTGATGAAACTATCAAATTATTTATAGCATCATAACTAACGAATCGGTGAGGTCAACGACCTGGCTTATAATGATATGAAATTGTTACGACGAACACTTTTATAACATTTGGATCATCAATCATATTGAATAAACGGGACTCAGAATAATCAGATATATATCTCTGATAAAATTCGTATGTGGTATTTGTTTTTGAGATATTTTTTTTTATAAAATTCGCAAACTCTAAATATCAAGAATAATTTTACGAACTCTTTACTCTGTAGAAAGTAATTTTTATGGCCGTCAAAATTTCAAACTTGAAAGACTTTCCTTTCGAATCATATATACACGCCAAATAAAGAACCAAAGAGTAAGTTAGTCTGTACGTATATATAGATACTATATATATGCATATTCGTAAAAATTTAGACAAGCTAGATCTAGTGAATGATCGTCATAATTTTAATACTAGAAATAAAGACAAGTCGGCCGTCCCACGCTTTAGGTTAAGTAAGTGTAATAAAAGCTTTATAGGTAATAGTATTCGGTTTTACAATAAGATCCCAAGTAACATTACCGATTTACCTGACAATAAGTTCAAGTATTATGTCAAGCAAGTTTTAATCTCAATAGGTTATTACAGGGTGGATCATTACGTGAACGATAGTGATGTCTGGAATTAACCCACATCTCTGTGCTTCCACTAAAAACTACGATTTGTATAGTTTTTTTTTATATGACAAAAAAAAATTATATATATAATATATTTATGAAAAAAAAAAGAACCAGATCGAGTTTCTTGCCGGCTCTTCTCGACTGGGTTGTTTTCCGAACCGGTGGTAGTATTTTAGACGTTCATAAGCGCCATCTTAGGGCCTAAATTGAATAAATAAATTTTGATTTTGATTTTAATTTTGACTACATACGGTAGAATGATTATTATAATCTGTAACACATTATATTCCCTGCGAAGTATTAATTGACAATACAATAGAAAAGTATATACTTCGTACTTGATGTATGGAGATGGATAACATTTCATTTTTATTAGTCAATCTTAACACATTCAATTTTTTTTGCACACTGTGTAGGCTCAGTGCTTTGACGACAATCTCACCTATTGTTAAGTTACGATGTTGTCCAGGATGGTAAATACACTAAGCCTAGTGGTACTGGTTCTCAAGTGATGCTACCGAAACACACCTATTGGTATTTGGCGACAGGTTTTCAAACTTGAGGTTGGTAGCTACCCAGATATTGAACTTTCTGTATTTAATACAATATTAATCGCATGTCATTCTACACAGTATTCCAACCGGTAAATGATCATGTTATGAATTAATTGAATAACAATTTGACCTATTGCTACCGGACTGCGGGGGGTGTGCACTGAAATTAGTTTGTTAATTTCGTGTGGTCACACGCCTCTCCGTGTTACGTGGATCGGTAGCCTTTGGATAGGCGTTGTATTTTTAATATATGTATTCGTAACTAGCTGTGCCAGTGACTTCGTTCGCGTGGATTTCAGATAATTATATTCTCACGTCCCGTTCAGTCCCGTCAAACAGACAAACAATTTTATTTAAACTATTAAAATGGATCCTACCTTGGACTCTGAAGTCATACTTAGATTTTTTCTTAGAGAGCCTTAGAGAGCCTGGATGCATTCGTAAGCAGCCTTGCAACCAACATGTTCCGTAGAGCGGACATGTCGGCGCATGTTCACCTCCAGAACGTCGCGCCGTGGCACGGTAGACCTCCTAATAGAAGGAAAGGAAGAGGCGGATACTTGTCACTAATACATAGGCCTCAGGCGCGCGATCTCATTCTCCGGTTCTCGCCTAGCTGAGTAGGTAGTTGAAGGAGGACCGAGACTATGACCCGTACAGATAGAGCGCATCACCCTGAACCCTCAGATTTCGACCAACAGAAGTATTAGCTCTCAGAAAACTCAGAAGATTACTCCACGAGGGACGCACCTTGTGTGCCTCATTTAGCAGACTTGTCCGTATGCGCGGACAAAGGAAAGGCTACCGTCGAAGGGAATAGCCCTGTTGCGGTTTCCCCGTGTCCCCCATTAGTTCGTAATCTTAGTACAGGTAGTTTGTAGTTTTCATTGTACTTATTTAAAAAAAATTGAAATAATGATTTTTGTTGAAATAAATTGCTTTAGGGCTGGTAGTGCTTGTGCTGAGCTGTTCAGGTTGTAATGGGCTGCACGAGATGATTTGCTTAAAAAAAAATTCTTATCAATCCTTGTATCGTTTTTGATTATGAAAAAATGAGTATAGTGCAATCTATGAATAATCGTCAGAAATACATATACGATTTGCATACGTCATCACCATTCATTCGTCCCCCACGTCATGAAAAAAAAAACAAAACGTGAAGCATCCAATTATAGTTATAATGAAATAATATTATGTTCCGAGCCATATTTATTTATACCTTTGACATTATAATTGAAATAATCTGATTAAATGCATAGTTTTTTACGGGAAATATTTTTACTTTAACTTAGTACTAAAAAAGGTTTAGGAAAATAATTAAGAGTTTCGTATAAAAAATTAAAACGCATTGAAGAACATTGTAATGATTGATTTAAAATAGTTTATTTTTGTAATTAATATATTATTATTATTTATATATCTTAATTTTATTTATTTATTTAAACTCATTAAGAAAACCTGAAGGTTTTCTATTAGTTTATTCATGTCAACTGTCAGTATATTTTACGCGTGCGCTCTGCTAATGTAAAATAAGTTTTAATGGATTCATTGAGGAGGCCGTCTAAGAAAGAACATTTATAATTTGAATATTTGGAACATCGCGAGAAATTATAGAATTTTATGAGATTAAGAAAAAGAAAAAGATGTGCAGAATGTCATCATCAAAATTTCAAGTGAAAATATTATGAAATACATATGTATATAAAGGGGTTAAAGATAGAATTAATAAATATGATAATAGTGGACTTATCCAGTACTTTGTCAATCATAGGATATCAAAAGTTCATTCCTGCATTGACAGAAGATATATAGACGTGCGTTGACCCTGACACGAGTTTGTTTTTTTGTGTTATGTTGTGGTTTATTTACTACCAAATACTTAGTTACTATGAACTGTGTAGTTGCAAATACATTTGAATTAGTTTTTAAGTTTCTATGGTAGGTACACTAGCAAAACTTGCATGCGTGTGTACTTTGGGTACATAAACAAATTATGCACACTCCTATAAACAGATGGTGGTCACTGTCTTCCTTTATTTATGGACCTTTCTTGGAATCCTACATGAATACATTCCTTTATCGTAGCGAAGGTTATGCCAGATTTTTACAGGCTAAAACTCAACAGTGGTCATTCGTTCATCTGTTTGACCAGATTACGCATTACCTCTACTCCCCGGCCTGTGTATGGCCGCTTTTTTTTTAGCTCCCTTCAGTGGGTTGAGTACACATTTTTATAGACTGTATTTCAAACGAAATTTTTGTCATGAAGTATGAGGATTTTTGAAGACTTGACTGCTTTAACATTTCGTTTTTAAACAGTTGAGTTTCATAAATATCTTTTGATTTTGATTTTAAATACGATTTTTATAAACAAAGTATAATAACTTAAGTCGACCCGAAAACGGATTATACTAATTACATTTCTTTGTTAAAACGACTCACTCTGTTTAGGTAGGTGTTCAGAGATATAAAAATTAATAATTCTCCTTACAACTGAGAGTGTAAAGTAGACGAAAAAAAAATATTCTACCGTATAAAATGGGAGAGTTTTTTTGCGGTGGTCAGTTATTAACTTTTGCCCAATAAATTTTGACAAAGGATGGCTAATATGCCGTGGGTTTCAATGCTACTAGGCGGTCTCCGATATAACTATTTTGATTGAATTTTGACAGGACCAAATATTTCTCGATATTAATCATGCATTTAAAAACCATGAAGCCCAGGGTATTTTTCTTCAGTTTTTCATTTTGCAAAGCATAAAATAATTTCGAGTAAAATTGTAACTGATTCCTACTTTATTCTGCAAAGTTTGCTAATTTAAAATTATCACGATTAAATTTTAAACGTAAGTAAATGAAGAATTAGGTTAAGTTATTAACTTTAGTGAGTAAACTTATCAGGAAACTCCTTTTGAAAATTCCCGAATGCATAATGTAGTAACATATACATATAACATATAACTTCATTTAGTAACATAACATAACATAAGCTCACGTCTGTTATCCCCGAAGGGTTAGGCAGAGGTGAAATAGCGAACTACAACACCCACATTTTGCCGAGCTCAGTTCCGTCCCAGATGTGACAGAGGGCGAGCCTGTCGCCATATCGGGGACAAATTCCAGACTCTGGGATGATACTGAGTAGAAAAACCCAATGTCACTTTACCCGACCCGGGGATCGAATCCGAGACCTCAGAACGACAGTCGTACCGTAACACAACTGCGCCACCGAGGCAGGTTTAGTACCCTTATGTAGTACCAAACACAGCGAAATAAGGAAATTGCACTTGATGATAGTCTCAGTACAATTAAAAGAGCTACAATGGTCGCTTCCAATGGGCTTAATCAGGAAGCTCAAAGTTACCCAAAAGGCAATGGAGAGGGATATGCTCGGAGTTTCCGTGCGTGATCGAATCAGAAATGAATAGATCCGCAGAAGAACCAAAGTAATCAACATTGCCCGAAGAATTGGCCAACTGAAGTGGCAATGGACTGAGCACATTGCTCGTAGAACAAATGCCCGATGGGGTAACGGGTTCTCGAATGGCTGCCACATACTGGAAGACGCAGCGTAGGTAGGCTCCCCACGAGGTGGACCGACGACCTGGTGAATGTCGTGGGAGTCGGCTAGATGCGGCTGGTGCAAGACCGGTTGTCGTGGAGATCTTTGGGGAGACCTATGTCCAGCAGTGGACTTCTTTCGGTTAAATGGATGAATGGAATTAAAAGAGAGACTAACGAGATTTCGAAAATGCGCTGTAGGTTATAACTGCCTTATTACGTTACGTTATAAGAGGAAATGCGAACGACATTTATTCCATACTGTATATTATATAGTAAGCTTTATATAGAACTAAATTTTATTTCTATTTTTAATACAGAATTGTATCAGAAGACATATTGTGTCGTATATAAAACAAAAGATAAAAAGGAAAAGGAAACCAGTATTACTAGGGTAAGAAAAATACAATACACTTATTTAGGGCAGTTGCCACATTAAAAAAACTAAAAATATATGTTCATGAATTGAACACATACAAAGCCTTTTTCCTCCCATTATCTATGCTAATAATAAAATTGTAAATTTCGTGGTGTCTGTACATTTTTGTTTTTGTGAAAAGAATTATTGCAAGGGACTAAAATAGGTGATTAAACATATTTCTATCATTTTTAGAAATGTCTGTCTATCCCTCTGTCTGTCTGTTTGTATGTGCAGGCATCAATTAAAAAGTAGTAAGTATATTTCAAAAAGATAACTATAAAGTATATTCCGGGGTAGCATCTAAACTTTATTTCATTAAAATCGATCCACTCTGTTAGAAGTTATAGTAATTTGAATGACACGCGGCCAAAGACTACAATATAATACTGCGGCGAGTTTAGTATGAAAGAAGAGCTTGTAAGTTTTAGTCTTATTAGAGAACACAAAAATTTATGGAATGATTGCGATTGAACAAAACGTTTATCTTTAGTACAGTATATTATGAAATAATGTATAGTTTATAAATAAAATCTCTAAGACATAATAAATGAGAAAACAATATTTTGATATTTTTAAATAATATCTAGGTATTCTAGGAGTTGTATTAAGGGGTCATTTTATTAAAGTAGTGAACTTACTTTCAATTATGAAATCAATAGGTATAAATTTGGTGGGGAACATAATAATATTTCGTTCTAACTATAATTGGAAGGTTTAAGTTTTTGTTTATTTTTGATGGCATCGGGGACGAAGTGTTATGATAGCTGATTACTTAAGCAAATTATATATGTATTTCTGACGATTATTCATAGATGGCGCGATACTATTTTTTAATAATTTGGACTGTTCTGCAAGATTACAAGACATAGATAACCTAAACATATAAAAAAAGACTAAAGGGACATAATCTACAGATTGGAGAATGAAGATTTTTTATTTACATTGATTATGTAAAGCAAATTATGTACGGATTCAGAATCTATTACAGGACACATTTTGTCTGTTGGTCTGTCAATTTTGGTATGTAAGTCGGGACGGTACGGTACGATACGGGACGGGGACGCATGAATTCCACGCGAGCGAAGTCACGGGCACAGCTAGTCTATACTTACTATCTATGCTAATAAATTAAATAGAACTATCTGTTTGTACTGTCAAAAAACAATTTTTTACTTAATATATAAATGTATATACGATACATATACCAAGAAATCAATTTTTAAATTTTTTGTCTGTATGTCTGTTTGTTACTGGTCATCTCCGGAAAGGCTGAGCCGATTTTGACGGGGCTTTATTTGATAGATAGCTAAAGTTACTCCGCGTAACTTAGGATACTTTTATTTTTAAAAATAATTAGGGTTCCGCGTAAAATCCGATGCATTGCTTTACTGGCAAGTGCTTGAATTTATGATAAATATCTTTGCTTTCTCTTAGTACGAATAAATTTTTAGGAAAAAAATTAGGGTTCCGGTAAAAAATATTTAAATTGTATACCAAATACGATTCTATAGACAGCACCATCAAAAAGTTAATTTCCAATGATTAATTAAAAACTATATTACTCAGTGAAGAATACATGAAGCGCGGACGGAGCCGCGAGCACACAGCTAGTTGTAAATAAATTAAATTTGGCTTAGATCGATACAATTTACCTCCCACACCACCCACCTCAATCGAGTCATTATTGTCAAGCGAATTCGTTCGATCGTTCAACGAGTAAATGGGTTGAGCACCACAATTGATCGGGCGTATCATTCGTGCGGTGCGTTGTTTGCGTCATACGCCTGCCCTAGCGCCGTCGTCACGGCCATTACTCTAGGTGACAATATCTTTATTGACAGTGATTCTAAAAAAAATCTCTTACAACTCCTATTAATACAAAATTATATATAATATAATATATAATATGGGACCTCGCGAATCTCTAAAGAACAAGTTTCAAGAATATGATATCTTAACTTTGCCCTCCCAATACATCTTCGATAACTTAATGCATATTCGTAAAAATTTAGACAAGCTAGATCTAGTGAATGATCGTCATAATTTTAATACTAGAAGTAAAGACAAGTTGGCCGTCCCACGCTTTAGGTTAAGTAAGTGTAATAAAAGCTTTATAGGTAATAGTATTCGGTTTTACAATAAGATCCCAAGTAACATTACCGATTTACCTGACAATAAGTTCAAGTATTATGTCAAGCAAGTCTTAATCTCAAAAAGTTATTACAGGGTGGATCATTACGTGAACGATAGTGATGTCTGGAATTAACCCACATCTCTGTGCTTCCACTAAAAACTACGATTTGTATAGTTTTTTATATGACAAAAAAAAATAATATATATTATATTTATGAAAAAAAAAGAACCAGATCGAGTTTCTTGCCGGCTCTTCTCGATTGGGTTGTTTTCCGAACCGGTGGTAGTGTTTTAGACGTTTATAAGCGCCTTCTTAGGGCCTAAATTGAATAAATAAATTTTGATTTTGATTTTGATTTTTGTTTATATTTACACATCTTGCTCTGACCACAGTCTCACTTGATGTAAGTGACAATATGGTCCAGGATAGTAAACACACTAAACCTAGGTACTGGTTCTCAAGTGATGCTGCCGGAACACATCTATTGGTATTTGGCGTCGGCTTTTCAAATTTGAGGGGTGTAGCCACCCAAGCGGGCATCATTAGAAAATGCCCTACCTCCATGGTATGGTTTCCTCACGATGTTTTCCTTCACCGGAAGCTCAGACCGATTTTAGAGTCGAATAGGTGGGGATCGAACCCGCGTCGATTGACGCGGAATCCAGCTGCACTACTCCCTGCGCCATTATCACTTCATGATAACATATCATGGTGATGAAAACAAAACGTCTATTTTATATCTTTTATAAAACTCGTATAATAATAGTGAATTATATTTCTTGCCTTTGGTAACACAATTGCTTATTAAGATGGTGTGATGAAACTTTAACCTATATAGAATTGAAAAGAACTAATTAATCATATACCGTCTAAATCGGTCCAGCCGCTCCGGAGATTAGACGTTACAAACAGACAGACAGACAAAAAAAGTAAAATTTGTATTTTTGTTAAATGTATCGTCATACGTCGTATGTATTTAGTATACAAAAACACATACTTCAATTTTATATATAAACAACTACAAAAATTGACTTTCTTTGAACGATTTTATCGCGCTACGGTTCTGTTATCTTCCATTTCAAGCTAGGATTAAAATTCCGCGGGAGTTTTCACACTCAGGTAACGGCCAAGCCGAGGTTCGTACGACTTTGGTAACCCTTGGGCTAGTTACCCTTTGCGGCGATTACCTTCAGTGCTCTCTCACTAAGTTAAGGTGAATCTGTAAACGCCTTTCCAGTCAACAGCATTAGCTGGGTTAAAAAAAAAACTACTCTTCAATTTTATTTATAAGTATAGATAACGAATCAATACTTGATTACAGGAAGGGTGTAATGATTGTCTTTAGTTCAGTTCATATTTATAATAACATTATGGTTTATACATCTTCATTATATTTATTTATTAAATTCAATAAAAAAAACCCGAAGGTTCTCTTCTATATAAATAGGTATAAAAAACCTGATCAGCATAGAAACACGTCCCATACAGCACTGCAATATTTATACCAAAATTTGTTGACAGAACTGTGCGCCTGTATACGCTTGCCTCATCCAAACATCTGCATGGTATAATGTAATAGTGTTGCCGGATCTTTTATTATCCAACAATCCAAGAAATAATAAACAATTTACTATATTCAATCAATTGTCTGTTTAGTGTCGCTTGGTCTTCGTCATCCATAATGTGTCTGATAACATTACATAATAATGTAAAAATTGGTCTAAAGATCGCTCCATTATCCGATATCTAACGTCCTCTTCCACTGCATCGTGTTATATCTGTTTATTATATTTGATAATATTTTCACTTGAAATTTTAATAATGACATCATCCTTTCTTTTTTCTTAATCTCATAAAATTCTATTGTTTCTTGACGTTCCAAATATTCACTTTTTAAATGTTCTTTCTTAGACGGCCTCCTCAATGAATCCATTAAAACTCATTTTACATTACCAGAGCGCACGCGTAAGATATACTGACAGTTGATATGAATAAACTAAAAGAAAACCTCCGGGTTTTCTTAATGAATGAAATAAATAAATAAAATGAAGATATATAAATAATAATAAATGTCATAAATATGAACTGAACTAAAACTAATCATTACAAGGGACAAGCATCGACACCTTGTTTAACTGAGTGGTGGCTTCATTTATCATTGTCGATGGAACGGTTCGGCAGCCACTCAAACTTCAAGGGACTTCGAAACCAATTAATTTTTATGTAAATTTTGCTTGGATTTATTTCAGTTAAAACCTCCAAAATATATTGTGGTTTATATAAGTTTTGTAAACATAAATCTTTTCACTTTATTTATTTCAGTATTAGCTGTGCGCCCGCTGCTCCGGCCGCGTTTCAGATGTGCGAGTGAAAAAGTGCATTAACATTTTATTTATACCTAACCTAAAAAAACAAATGAATGAAAAAAATGTGTCTTTCGATTTTGTTAGTGGAAAAAATGTACATAGGAGTAATTGGAAATAATAATGAGAAAGGGTTGAATCAATACAAAAATAATAAGCCAAAAAATAATAAAAATAATTACGAAAAAATTCCGCGTCGAATGGTAGTAGTCCCATCACGATATGTTCCGTAGTTTTGAGGTGATGGTGCTTCAAGGGAACCCTATTTTCCTGATATATACATATAGATAGATACGAGTATGTTCGAATTGTTGTAGTTTATAAATATTCATAGCGATTTTTGTATCTGTCTCTATGTAATATTTTCTATCTGACGTTATCAATAGTTGGATTTTAAAGCTTTACAGTACAATTTATAGTTAAAATAATGTCATAAATACTGATATTCATCTAAACGAATACTAATATTAGGATATTTCTAAAATAAGAAAAAAATATATATAAACAATTTCAGCTTCTTAATTCTTACTGTAGTCAATTTAATATAGTTTTAGAATCGCTGTCCGATCGCGGGCGGTCGTACGACAATAGTCGACTCGAATAATTTATCGATACATAACGATTATTTCAAATAATTAGTTCTGGCACACATGCGCGCTGACCAATAGCGCAAATAACTATGCCGGTAAACTATTTCATACTCGATATAATTAAACGTATTATTAAAATTACTGCTGAAAAATGTCGTTTTAAATTCTTTTTTTAAACCAGCACGGCAAAATTAAAGTTCTGTGCCTGATCGTTCTAAAAATAACGACGGCTATCGAAAGATCAAAAGTCGATCGCCGGTCGTCGATAATATGCTGGCCTGCACAAGTGTCTTTTCACACTGCATTTGAAAGAGCCAATTTTGCAGAAAGGAGGGAACACAGCGGCCGGATGACTGTTGCACAGTTTTATGTTACGGTAGAGGTAAGGTGATGCGAACTTTATGGTTCTTTTCAGGATGAGAGATACCGCATAACTTTGTTCCGAAACCCAGCGCGTTTAGTCATGTTATGGAATGGATAGAAGGGAATTAAATTAAATAGATCCTCAGAGCACTCACCATGATACAGACGGTAGAATACGCTCAGCGATACAATGTCCCTGCGCAGCTGAAGGGCTTTGTTGTATTTAGTAATGTCTGTCTGTATCGTTTACAATTCGGATAACTCGTCTCGAAATACAGAAATCAATCCGAGAGAGCATTAAAGTGATATTAAACTTTTATAATAGTGGCCAAGCAGTATCAATAAAATGATATCTCGTAAACAAAGTTGCATGTACCATTTAGTTTTTGATATTAATTAATAATCTCCTCTAATCAGAAGTAGTTTGGATCGTGCTTCTTGTATGGATGTTATCAAATATAGTTAGTAATAGAGGAACTTGGCTCCTAAGTGAATCTATTGCAATTTGTTAGTGACGACAGTCCATGTTAAATTTCTCTGCAACCATGTTATAATCGTATTTAATGTTTATCAAAAGCAGCACAACGTATAGACGGTATGAGGAATCAGCGGTATTCTGGTCGATGGATATAGGTTCGAATCCAATTAGCCTATACCCACTGTACTGAATTTAAGGTTTCGGTGACGAAGAATATCACAACGAAATTGTAGTACAGTTGTAGAGTTTTTTCTAAAGCCTGCATAGCTAGTTACCACTTTCAACTTTGAGAATCTGTGACAAAACACCTATAGGTGTGTTCCGGCAGAATCACTTGAGAGCAAATACCTCTAAGATTAGCGTGTTATCATCTTGAACCACATCGTGATAAATCACGATCACATCAGATGAGATCGTGGTCAAAGCGTTGAGCTCGCACAGTAAATATATTAAAAAAAAAAAAACATTTATTAAAATCATCGCATTTATGTCTCGGTTATTGGGGTTTGACGTATTATCTTTAGATCTCCGGACTTTTTGTAATTTGTTAAAGAAACAAATTTAAAGAATTCACCCGTCAATAACATTGCTATGGAAATGAAACTTTATCGTGTCTACAGTAAAGCTTAAAGATGGAATGTGTGCAGTTAACTGATGAATGGAGGTAACTTTGTAAATATTGTCATGATTGCTCGGACATTTTGACAATTTTGTTACCATGGAAAGTGTCGAGTCTCGCTGGAGACCACCGGGTGAAGTCTCAGGCTGAAACAGATAGAGAACTCGATAAAATTAGTTTTAAATAATTAATAATAATCGTGGGTGACGTAGGTACTCATTTGAAATTACTCATTAAAGACTGTTCCACAGATGGAACATAAACTGGCTACCACGGCACCAATGTAATCCATTGTAAAACTACTTGGTCGAAAACCAGCTTGAGCCTAGAAATTATTATCCTGCCACCATGAAGAAAACGCTTAAACAACCATGCGCATTCGACCATTGCCTACGGCTTGCGAACTAGTGATAATCTGGTACTAACCCATGAATGGGCAATAGCTCTACAAGACACTATGCTACTATTCGTTGTAGGAGCTTAAGAAACTGTTGTATCGTCCTGTTGTAATTAAGTAAGTCCAATAAAAACTTTTTAGGTAATAGTGTCCGGTTCTAAAACGTTTCAAAGCACATTACCGATTTTCTTTACAATAAGTTTAAGCACTATTTCAAACAGGTTTTCATATCCAAAGTTTATGACAGGCCTCAGTGTGCTTCCGCTAAAAGCGTTAATTTTTATTATGAATTGTATAATTTATATTATACTTAAAAAAAGCATTGAATAAAAACCAGAGCCAGTTTCTTGCTGGGTCATCTCGACTGGGTTGTTTTCCGAACCGGTGGTAATTTTTTGACGTTCATAAGCTCTTGCTCAGGGCCCAAATTGAATAAAGAATTTTGATTTTGTCATTTTTGGTTACGTTATTATTATCCAAGCAACCTCAGTTTCACCTGCATTCAGATGTTCACTGGTGGATATTGTCGTTATGATCGGTCTCCTTCTGATTCTAATACTCTGAGATATAAAACGAATCTGATTGAAAAACATGCATTTGCCTTTATATCACCTATTTTAAGGAACCGGAATCTTAATGCGACAAGACTGCCGGCTTTCTTTTGAGTACTTGGAATGGAAATAGGTTGGGCAATGATAGAAACGGGTTCGGCAAACTAAATTTCTCCAAGTCTTTTCAATTTGAATTTTGGAATTCAGGTTTTGGAGTTGAATTTCAGTTTGGAGACGCTTTTGAATTCTTCCAAACAAGGTATTGGTATACCCGGGCTGGTTTATTCAGGAATTATTTAGACCAAGCACATGTTTGTGTACTGAAAGTTTTATTCATAGTCCCTGTTCAATTTATACTAAGATTGGTAATTTTTAACCAGGTTATAAGAACATAAGATGTAATTATGCGTACTCAAAAGTATACACATGACAAATGAATACAGAGGAACTAAATAGTTTAGAAAACAAAGACATATATACATTCGAAGTTAACACCGGTTTTTTTTAATATGAGGTGGTTTATAATATACTTCTAATAAAAGCCATAACCTATCTCCTTCATTGAAATAGTCCGTTCAAATTCCGTATCTACAAACAACACCTCTGTATCATTAAAAAAAAAAGAGTATCCTAACAAAAAGCCAAAAGCGATGCCGACGCAACGCGGTAAGGAAGCTATAAAAAATAATAATAATCCGCCCCCAAAGTATCAAATAATAAACTTGGTAGCAAGTGAATTTCGGGGATCGGGTTGCGTTCGCGTTCCGTATCTCGAAGCGGCGGAAAAAAAGTATTAACCTTTTTTTTATAATTTGTGCTCGAAATTCAAACATGACGGGCGACGTCAGCGGCCCATTCGAAAGAGGTCGCGTCGGGCTCTGTTTTGCTTTCATTGAGAATTAAAATAATTTTTACTTGTGTTAAATTTGATAGCAACATTTATATAAATACTACCATTTCTATATAAATTCGAAGTGAATGTACCTTAAAATAAGTAAATATTAATTTTCCTTTGCCTAAGTCCGGTAAACTGACTGTAAAACCATGTTTAGTGTAGATTAAATAATCTTGGAAATCTTCTCAAGTAATTATTTAAAGCCTCGCTTGCTTGTGTGTAATCTGTCTATCTACTTAATCCATTTGACTCGTTTAATAGATCCTGAGAATATAAATTCTTTGTCTATTACAAATTTTTGCTTATGTATAAGGCTACACATCTAACAAAAATATCCCCAGTGACACTCCGATGTAGTATCCAAGCATTGTTCATGTTATGTATCTTATATCGATACATTCTATATAAAAAGAGCATGTGCCAATAACGTTACAACTTCTTAAAAACAAAAATCACCTATTAGCTATATGACATAATACCATCTTCTCCGATTAACTTAATCATAAAAATGCTTCCACTTAATTATGCATTCATCGCGTCCGATGTACGAGAAGAAACGAAATACCCCACAACAGGTTATCGAGATAACAAACTATTAAAAATCATTTTCAATATATTCTTGCTTACAACAAACGATAATAAACCCTCTTCATATATAATTAAAGGTCAATGTGTAATCAAACTGGCAATAAGATCGGGTTTAAGATAAAGAAGTAAAAATAAAAGGCGGGACTGTTTAAATAAGGAACGTCACGTCAAGTGAAATGTCAAATTGTGACAGTTTCCGCGCGGGCGAACAGTATCGGAGTTCGTATGCAGTGCGGGATCATTGCTCCTTTGCGTTCTTGGAAGTATTTATCAATGGTTTTGGGTTATTAAGCAGTTAATTTGATATTATTTAAAACAATCGCGTGTTAAATTTAGTAATAACACGCTGATACCATACAAGTTTTCAACGATTGGAGCAATATGTTATATTGTCAAGTGCTCTAAAGACTATCAAAGCTTTTTAGGTTGTAGTGTCATGTTCCAGAACATAGTTCCGCTTTACCTGACAATAAGTTTAAACACTACGTCAATCAGGTTTTAATATCCAAATATTATAGGGTGGATCATTACGTGAACGATAGTGATATTTGGAAATGGCAGCTCTCTTTGTGATTCCGCTAAAACCGTTTATTATTATGAACAGATTGAGTTTTGCCTACGCTCTTCTTGACTGGGTTGTTTTCCGAACCTGTGATAGTTTTTAACGTCCATAAGCATCTTCTCAGGGCCCAAATTGAATAAATGTTTTTTTTTTTTGATTTGATTTGATCGTTAATAGGCATATCGTCGCGCAGGTTTTTTTATTTTAGTAGTGTTACACAGCGGCTAGTAGTACTTGCACTTGCGGTAAAAATAAAGTTGACCATTGATAATAAACTCCAACGGCAGTTATCCCTAACGTGACAAATGCAAGGGTTTATAAATAGTTTTTGACGGGCTGTTGTTCTATTACGCACTAGCTATTCCATTTTATTCATTAATTTGCGTATTGGAATATATATTTTATAATGTTGGCGGTATTTTACGATGTAACTTAGTTATTATGAATAAGGAATAATGTCACGGACTATATTTTCTGAGATGGCATAAAAACCCTCTGGAAAGTTCTAGAAAGATAACCGCTGCTCAAGCAAATATTGTTACCCGCATGACAATGGCAGAATTGTGTGTGTAATTCACTCTTTGTTACTATCCAATAGGAGGAAGAAAAAGAGTTTGCGATTTACTTTTGTTATTATCGAGGTTAATTAGTTCACATTGTTCTGTGGTGAAAAGAAGATAAAGAGATTACATAGCTCTTCATAATATTAATTATGATATAACAGATCAAAGATACTCAGCTAGGCGATACCTCCTTGTAGCTGAAGCGATTGGTGACGTATATGTATATCATTTGTAAAGTGGGCACCCGTGCGTCATTCAAATTCATATTGGACATCAAAAATATATTTTGATGCATAGCCGAACTAAAAAAGGCCTGGCCGTTTATGACGCTTAATGTGAGCTAACGACTTATACTCCTTTGTGTATGTAAATTAGTAAGCATAAGGGTTGCTAGTGATTACAAAATAACTGGATTTTTTAAAATAAATATTGTGCAAAAAAGGAATTTGTAAACATGCATGCAAACTTACATACGACGTCCGAAGTGTTTGTTTTTATTTATTATAGACGTTTTCTTATTTATTCAAAATTTTAATGTAATTGTGTTTGCATTCTACATTTTAATTATCGTAGTTTGGGGCTTTGTAAACTAGTAACATTTCCATATTACAAGATTAAATCGATAAACTTTTTACGTTTAATAGAACAGAAAAATACAGAGCTTTACGATAAAAATAACCTAGAAGTGATGTATTGTACCTTCCTGTAATATTTCTCACAATACTCTGCTCATTTAACCGGGAATAATTGTTTTGATAACATAATTCGTGTTTTCCGCCATTATGGCGCTGTACCACAGATTAAATAATACGTTGGCGGTCCTGTCACCTGGCTGTCTCGCATCGCCCTTGCCGGTTCGATCGACCGTCCGACCGATTGTTAATCTATAATAATGGCGAACTGTTTCGTCATAATATCATTTGTTACATATCGGAATTTTACGAGTGAAATTTATGAAATATTAGTAGGTGTGTCACAAAATGGTAATGTGATGTGAATGAATGCCCAAGCCCATGAGTTAAGTCTTTGTTTAAATTCATTTATTTAATTTCATTTATAGCGAACAAGGGCCGATAACTAAACTGATAAGATAATGATAAATTACAATTATATAAAGAACTAGCTGTGTACGCTTTTCATATATTTTTCACTGCGTAATATAATTCTTAAATATTCATTGGAAAGTTATGTTTTTTATGTGCCGTCCATTAAATCGTATTTTGTTCACAATTTTATGAGTTTTACTCTATTTTACACGGAACCTTAATTTTTTTCCTACATTTTTTGGTACTAACACAAAGCAAAGATATTTCTCACAAATTCAAAAACCTGCCTGTAAAACTGTGTATTGAATCAGATTTTGTTCAAGTCTTAATTTTTTAAGCGTAACAAATTTTTGAAAAATTAAAGTATCCAAGTGACGTCGAGTAACTTCAGGTGTTTGGCATAAAAAGTCCGGTCAAAATTGGTCCAGCAGTTCCAAAGATTAGCAGGAGTAAAGAGACGGATAACAATTTACGAACCTCGGCTTCAGCTGCTATCTGTGGTAAAAGTTCCGCGAAATTTACCCGAACTAACTCAAAGGTGACTAACTCAAGTAAACATGGGGATTACAGAAGTTATTAATATTTAAATTTCATAACTCGTTAAGTGGTATTATTATCATAACAATCAATATTTGTCTGGTTTTTACATCTATTGACGCTCCGAGCAATTACATATAGTTTATATTACGGTATTTACCTCTGAGCACCATCTCATGCTTGACATATTGTAGCATGTTGACGGCTGACGTCATAGCATTAGCAACGCGTATCTATAAGTTTTTCCCTTAGCAAGAATCCCTCGATGCCGCTAAAGAAGTTTTTACTTCAATACAAGAAAAAAGGTCTCTTACAGAACCCATGCACCCAGAGTGTATTACATATGTATTGACATTGGCGGTGGCTACAAGAGGTTCCTAGTTGGTGATTGGAACAGGTCTTGTGCCGCTGCCGGAAGGGTACTGGATGAAGGACTTTCATTCCTGATCAGAAGTATCTTTATGATCGTGTTTTGACTACTGCGATCTCTACTTTGGGTTGATGCTACTCTTATGCGTATTATAGTATAAAAAGACATCAATACGATGATAGGCAAATATCCTAAAAGCGACGTGTTATGTTCTTTTACAACTTATAACAACTTTGTGATATATTATTATTTTATTTATATGATTTTAGTTTTATTTTATTCATATTATATGTATATTACATTATATAGCTTAATATTTTACAGCCTGAAAGTCCAGAAATAATTGAGATAACAAACCACCGTATGTAAAAAAACAATTATTTTATTAATTTACAATGCAGGCAAAGCTCTCGGTAAAAAATAGTGATTATTAATCTCTATGAGTTTTGAGTTTGTTATATAATGTCGGGAAGGGAAACAAACGGCCTTCCCACACCGTGCCGCCTGTTTAAATTGAAAATATGGAATAACTTTGTAAACATCTAAGACGATATTACTTCAACGAAACAATTTTGATACATTGCTAGTGCTACTTCGAAAATTGCATCCATAAAAATGAAACACCTATTATTCTGTTTATAAATACTTAATTTGAATTCAAAGGGTTGAAGTCGCTCCGACGTTAAAAGGTAATTTGGTACTTAGCATAACGTCGAGTGTTAATATAAATATTGTAAGGCTTATGTAATTTTTAAAAGCAAGTTGAAAGTGGAATAAATTATCCAAAAGCTATTTTAATGTGCTAAACTGCTTCAATTAGATTATTAAATATTTATAATGTATGAAATACTCGATATCTGATAAAATAAATATTAAACTAAGTAATTATATTAACTTTACATGAATCTATGTTTTGCAACCATAAATGTAGTTGTTATAAAGGGCACTAAGTGTATTCGCTTTTAGTTTATTCGTAAAATATGTCTATTTATTTACTTATGTGTCAAGTACCCATAAAAATGAAACAATAGGAAAACAATGGAAAGCTGGCGTAAACGCCGGAAAGGTGCTCAAGGTTAAATTATCTTATTATTTTAATTTCTTTTTTATAACAGAATATATTTCGAAAAGGATGTACACACATATATAAACGATGGAAAGGTACGTCTTCTACTAACAGTAGGATAATAAAAAAAACTAGGCAGCCATGGGGACTGCCGACAGAAGTAAAAACTCGAAACTTTGGAAATATTTTTGGAAAAAACTAAAATTCATAATTACTTGTTATTTGAAATTGCCCCTTAAATTGAAGGGGAGGATATATAAGTCCATCATAAGACCTGTCATATTGTATGAATCAGAATGCTGGGCTAGTAAGAAGATGGATGAGAAGCGACTGCATGTAGCTGAGATGCGAATGTTGAGATGGATGTGTGCTGTCACAAGATTGGATAAAATAAGGAATGAATATATAAGAGGGAGTTTGAAAGTTGCGTCAATGGTAGAAAAGTTGAAAGGTTCTCGTTTGTCGTGGTATGGACATGTTATGAGAAGAGAGGAAGCGCATGTGGGTAAAATAGTAATGAATATGAATGTGAAGGATGGATAAGTAGAGGAAGGCCAAAGAAAGTGTGGATGGAGTGTGTAAGAAATGATATTAAAGAAAAAGGAGTGAATGAAGAGATGACGGCTGATAGAGACGTATGGAAGAAGAAAAACATACTGCGCCGACCTCAAGTGAGTTGGGAAAAGGCAGGAGAATGATGACTTGTTATTTGAAATTATTATTTACAGGGTATATGCTTTGACCACAAACTCACCTAATGTTAAGTGATGATGTGGTCCGGGGTGGTAAAAAAATCTTTATTAAATTTAGGCCCTAAGAAGGCGCTAATGAACGTCAAAAACACTAACACCGGTTCGGAAAACAACCCAGTCAAGAAGCCGGCAAGAAACTCGAACTGATTCTTTTTTTTTATGAATAGAATTTATATATCATTTTTTTAACACACTAAGCCTAGAGGTACTGGTTTTCAAGTGACGCTGCCTTAACACGCCTATTAATATTTGGCGACAGGATTGCAAATTTAAAGGTGGTAACTTCCCAGGCAAGCATTATTAGAAAATGCTCTACCACCATGCTTTCGCGATGTTTTCGTTCACCAAAAGCTCAGGCTGATTTTAGAGTTGGGTAGATGGGTTCGGCGTCCATTGACGAGGAATTCGGCACACTACCCACTGCGCCGTCATCGCTTTAACCTAACATATAAGATTTGTCTAATGTTAACCTCTATTGCGGCTCCAAGCAATAATGATATACTTTTGTATACAGATTATTCATAACCAAAGCAAACAATTGGCTGCCATTTTTCTTACCGAAAATCATTCAACACCGCTCAAGGAGTTTTCAAAAATACCTGATCAGAACTAAGGACACTTGCTAATACTGTTAAATAAAACTTTATCTGTTGACCTTTTGTGTTTTGTTTTGTGTTTTGGCGTAACTAAAAATATAATCGCAAGTATCAATCGCATTAAAACGTACTATACACCAGAAGCCCAATGCGGTGATGCGTACTAACGAAATTACGGCGGTTGGTTAAGTGAACTATGAAAATAGGATTTCTTTCCTCGCCCACCTCCTCCCGCATCCCGCGCAACACCGCCGCTGTCGGCGCGGTAGGATTATAAAGATTATCAGGAATTCGTATACGGGATCAGTTGAAATAATTATACATATTTTTGTTAATTTAATATTCGTGACGTTTTGGATTATAATTATAGTGTTTTCTATTAAAATTAATTGTATTTTTAGCCTCTAGAGCCTTCATAATACACACTTTTAACACACTAAAAGGACGACGTAAGTGTTATGTTTGTAACATTCGGTACAATTGATTTCATTATTGAAATATAATGATCCATACTTACGTACATTCACTTACTCTCTGCTATATACCGATTTATCTAAAATGATCACTGCATCAAAAAGCATCGAGCAAAACTTATCCACATGTGTGCTTTTGTTTTAGTTACTTTTTACTTGCAAAATCTGTTGATTGAGATTTTTGTGATGCTTGAATCATATACCTCATAAAACAACACACTTTAGACTTTCCCAAACATTGATTTTTTCTTAACCGTGCTCAAGTATATACAGCTTAGTACAGTGAAAACTTTGATTATTTCTTTATCGAATTCGGCGTACAAATATGTTCGGTAAAACTGCCAAATATGGAATCTCAAACGAATATTTAGTCTATCTCTAGTAATAATAGCATGTTGACGACGATAACCGCCGTTCCCGCTAAGGAGGTTTCTGACACCGCTGCCAGCGCGATACAGTGGCACTGGACATGCATAAAGCATTACAAACACATATTGCACACACACTTCTGCACAACACGCACGTACATATGTCCTGTAACGGACCTTTTTTGTTTTTTTATTATAAAACATAAAATGTAGGGCTTAGCTAGGTTCAAAATTCCGCGGAATTCTTTCACACTCAGGTAACGGCCAAGCCGAGGTCCATATCGCTATGGTAACACTTATGCTAGTTACCTTTTTGCGGATGAGTGCCTTCAGCACTTGCCCCCAAAGTCGCGTTGAAGCTGTAAAGTAAAGGTTAAAAGCGTCAGTTATTAAGAAAAAAAAATTGACGACGTTTCTGAAAAGATCCTCGTTTATTGTCTGTTGAAGTCGTTAAAAGTCTACTGGCCTCACTTTAAGTGGTAAGTTTTAACCAAAATTGTGTAATATTTTATTTATCTTACACTAAGTAGAGATGGAACATTTTATTCGTTCATCCATATTTTCTTCGGTCTCCCTGATACCACTATATGCGTCCGTCCGAAAAATATAGATGTATAAAAAATTAGACTTCACAAAATGTATTTTTTGATTCTCTGAGTATGTCTATATGCATCTAGAGATGCGGTAACTGACATAACCATCTTCGGCACACACATACTTTGTTGTACTGGCTTATCACAACAAAGTACCCGCGCCGCAAAAGAATCGCGCGGTGAGTTCAAACATAACCCCTAACAATGGTATTATTAAACCTACTTTTTTTTTTTAAATTGTACAAATAAAATCTTGGCTATTGATATTTTGCGGCGTCTTTTTTATGGTTAAAAAAGAATAGGTATGATTTTCTCGCACAGGTATAATAACTTTTTCACGTTAGTAATGTGTCGTCCATAGTTCTATACTAATAAATTAAATTGAAGTGTCCGTTTGTAAAATCAAAATAACATTTTATGACTAAATACATATGAATGTATACGTATGTATGTACACGACACCTATGCAATAAACACAATTTTTCAAATTTGTTTTTTTGTGTTTTTTCCCGGCTAATCTCCGGAATGGCTGGACCGATGATGACGGGACTTTTTCTAACAGATAACTAAAGTGATTCCACGTACTCTTTACACTCTAAATTTCTTTTTTAATAACTAGAGATCCGCGGAATAAATTTAAAAATAAACTCATGTAATTATGAACAAAATCCGATTCAATCTAGTTTTATTGCCAAGTGCTTAAATTTGCGAGGAATACAAAATATAGGGTTCATTCTTTTGAAATGATTATTAAAAAAAACGATATTATACATTTTTTTTATTTTATTTTATTTTATTTAAACTTGTCAATAATATGTTAGACTCGCCTTATCTTTTAAGTGAACTTAATTTTAGATGCCCTAGACCTAATGCCAGAAATCGATTTTTGTTTAATGTGGCATTTTCCAAAACAAATTTTATTGCGAATACATTTTTACATAGAGCATGTTATTCACATAATTTATATTTTAATGAAATTGATATGTTGAATCACTCGCTTATCACATTTAAAAAATTAATTCGAACTAAAAGTGATAATTTTAAGATTGGATTGGAAAAGTAATTATTTATTATTTGACTGGTTCGCTATTTGTAATTTGATTGTCGCACTATATTTTCATTTTAATGCTTGTGCCTTTTTGTGTGTTTGTTTGAAACTTTTTTTTTTAATCTTAAAAATTTTTTATTGTCAAATTAATATGTACACGTTGGCTTGTATGTTTTAGTAATACGTGGAAACTTTGTTGGAATATGAAATTTTAATATATGATGTATTTAGTTTTAAGCGTAATGTACTGTTTGTTTCCCAAATAAATAAATAAATTAGATAATTGTGCCGAATAGAAAATATTATATGCGAGCGGAGCCGCGGGACAGTTACGTAGTAATAAAAAGATTGCTAATTGCAAAACAGAGGAGAAAAGTGTATCTACCTAACTGCTTTATTTTTTCATACCTATATTTTTATGTATTACTTTTATTTAGTTAATTATTTCTGAAAGAACACAATTTTACACAACATATATTTTTTTTTTTTACAACCAAACGTATTTACATTTATATTCTGCTTTTATAGTATTGATCCTAGATGGCATTTAGCATGATTGGCACATGAAACAGTGCCATCTATCGTTGGATAGTAAAACGTTGACCTATTACCCTCTGACCCCTGTTAATTTAGAAAAAAAACCTTTGCGAAATTGTAAATTTATCTTCTCGATAACAGATGTCGCGAGTATACGCTATTTAGGAAAACCTATTTTTTTGTAACATATGCATTACGGCGGGTTTCAATTTCGAACCTTAAAAGGTAAGGCTGCGATCAAGCCAAAGATATATCGGTTTTTCTGACTGGTCACTGAGACTGGTATCGGGAAAAATTTCGGATTTCAGTAGGAAAAAAAGATTGAGTTCGCATATTGAAACGGGTCGTTAAGTAATATAAATCATATATTTTAGTACAGTATTTATATTTTATTACATTCAATCTCTACAAATGATAACAAATTGGAAGAAAAAGAACTGTTTCCAAATGTTTTTGAAGCGAAAACTTCTTAGCGGTTCTGATAGGAGAAAAAATTACAAATTCGCGTTACCAATGCTATGACGTTAGCCGTCAACATGCGGTTGTACGTCAAGCATAAGTTGGCGTTTAAGTGCTGGCACTCAGAAGAACATAATAAAATTCATAGTAACGCAGCCTATCGTATGTTTTTTATTACAAATAAACTAATTGAAATTGTGCAAATTATTGCTCGGTGCGCCGATAGATGTAACAGCCAGACAAATGTTTATTTATTAAATATTAGTTAATTAACAAATTGTGTAATTGAAACATTAAGAAAAAACATTAGTTTTTCTAAAGCTACCCGTGGCTGTTTAGTTTTTTTTAAAACAAATTCTCATCAATAGCTACTAAACGAAAAGAAACTATAAACAGAGAACAAAAATGTGTTGTATTGTTTTTTTCTTTGCATTTTTTTTCGGCGGTTGTATCATTGATAAAAGTATGTATTATGCATTTATAATAACGTAACGTCTTATATGTTCTTACAAGTTCTAAACACGAAACGTTCATTTTTCAGAAAGACTTTTTTAAATCACATTAATTTTCAGGACTACAAAAAAACTTAACAAAAAACCCTCATAGAATCAAATCACAGAGCGCATAGAACTACAAAATTTACTCACATGATTACTTAATAATAACTTAAGTAAGTAAATCAAAAATTTGATAAAACAATTCTCTATAAATTTATTTCTCTACTTCACATAAAGAGAATATGAAATAACTAGATATGTCATATACCATCGAGTTCTCTTATAAGGCCGGTATAGTCATCCAGGATGCAATGAAGCCCGGTTAATTGTATAGAATTAAAAGAAAAACAAACAGCGAATCGATATTTGATAATTAAAAAAATGGATAAAAGAAGGCTGAAGTAAGTAATGTGTTTCATCATTAACCGACGATTACAACACTAGAGGATACAAATATAAAAACAAAGCGATACAACAATAAATAGGCGTTCGGTGCCCTCCCTTCTTGGCTTACCGCGGGGGACGGACCCCTTTGTAAAAATAGTGATGGGATAGGCACGGCTCGATGCGTCGTGTACATCGACACAAGGATGGCTATATAATCTTGACCTTTATCGTCATTCGACCGTTTTTATTATATACTTACATTTTCATATTGAAGGTAAAAGGTAAAAATACTTTTATAAATATATAACTACTTTAAAAAAATTAAATTAAATTCTTAAAGGTATTACGTCAATACGCTCGGCCAAGCTTTATTTGTTTTTTTTTACATATAAATCAGTTTAAGTTTTGATGTTCATAAACATGGCTTCTCATGAGCTAAAGTAAAATCTGTACATACCTATAAAGAAATATATCCGTATAACCTAATTGAAAAAAAAATGCCGGTCAGAATGTAGTTTTGAGAATAATGTATGAAAGGGAGATCTAAGAGCTAATTTGATGCTTATTGGTTGATTTTGAACTAAGCACTTAACTATACATTTTCATTATCATCGTTGTCGTCTGGTGGAATAATGTCATAATAAACCATGAATTAAAGATCTTTTACTGCACATTTTGCTCGTACTGTTGTGACCCTAATGTTATAACGTAATTATTTCTAATTCGCCGATAGTAGTATGCAGAAATAACTTAGAAGGTAGTGCTTAATAAGTTAATATAAAAAATACTACATACCTACACAATATATAAAAAATAAAATATTATCTTGTTCATCAAAAAGGCTGATACAGTGGTGATTTGAAGCTGGTGTTGACCTTAATATCTCAAAGATAGCGCGGTTCTTGTCACGAAGGCGTACGAATAATGTGTCGTGGTATTTTTGCAAGATCATGATATAAATAAGATATTGAATTGAAAAGCGAGTTCACACTAGAAATATAAGTTTCAACATGATCGATTGAAAAAACTTAAGAGGACATGCGCTCGGCAACAGGTTTGAAAACTATGTATTTCAGATATCTATTGCTATCGCGATGCACCACAAAGAAAGAGTTATAAAACACGATTGCGGCAACTGCAGCTCGGGTTAATTTTACCGTATGCAAAATAGACGAAAACATCACTTCGTAGTACCCTGTTTCCTCCTTCAAAACTGAACCGATTTTTAATTTTCTTACAGTTATAGAATAATAAAGACTATGACTATGCTTCTACGTTATGTTGATTTTTTTTATCCACCAAATTTGTTTGACAAACGTCTGAAAATGACGGTAAAAATCGAGCGTTTTTTTCATTTTCATAGGCTCCTAGTTACTACAATAAATAATTTATAGAAAAAAACATAACGTACGGGCATTGCGGCGGTGGATAAAAATATTTACCATAATGCTATTATCCAGAGAGGAAATAGAGGACTACGTTTATATGAAATAAATGGCGCTAGAATATCCTCTTAAGTATCAATGTCGCTTGCAAACAGTTTTAGAGTTATCGACATTGTCCCCGCACTTGGCAAGCGCGGGTCGATCCTGATCCACGATACAATTACATTCTGTGTGTAGACTCGTTACTACACAATCTTCTCAACACTCCTCTACTATCAATACCTCATCTGTTCTAAAATCTATTTTATACGAAGACGATAAAGCTCGAATTCAATTAACTGTAACGCTCCGAAACTTTCACCTCTTTCAATAGGAGTTTAAACCTAAATACCTTACGTAGGAAACCTTTCACTTTTCAGGAATTATTTAAGTTACAGCGTTCGCTAAATTTTCAACTTACTAACCTCAGTGTTAGGGGTGAATTTCGCTAATTCGTGAAAGTTTTTCCGAAGGCGGTAGGCTTAAAACTCTCGAAACCGATTCTCGAGGGTCCCGCAGGTTTAAAGCCTCCAAACAATGGATGGAACAATTCGATATTTAGCCGATTATAAATGTTCGTCGTAATGCTCTTAGCGAATGCGATTTTTCTTCTGCTCTATAGAAATACGTTATCAAGTTTGAAGACTAAGAAACTCTGATTGAAATTCGCTTTAGTATGTCGATTACCCATAAAAATGAGACAATAGGAAAACAATAGAAAGCTGGCGTAAACGCCAGGTTAGTGCTCAATTATTCTATTACAATGGATTGTATTGGACAAAGATCTTTACTACGTGTCTTATAAACTAAATATCTATTATAATCCAGAATGTAGATCATGTTTTACGCTTGTTTTATTAAAAAATAAACATATGCTTGAGATAAATTGTACAGCAATTAAGGGAAGATAGAGCTAATAACAATAAAACTCGCCCTAAAGAACTTGCATTCACGTCCGCAGTATCTAAATTACAAACAGGTAAGTATTCATCACATGTACGTACCCACTTACCAATTTTATAAGGAATAAGTTGGTACGATTTTTTTTGGTTTTTGATCATTTTGTACCAACAATGAATTCGGTTGTATTTATAATTAAACTATTTCTTTTCAGATAGATATTTAATTATTATCAATATAATTTAACAATTATATGACTTACATTTTTTTTTTAACATGGTAACATTTTAGCCGAATTTAAAGTTAATTAATTAACGATTTTCAAATACATAGATTATTTTATTTTGTAAATAAATTTAAAAAGAAAAACAAGACATTCGATTGTAATTAATTCAGCAATCGTAGGACATTTGATTTTTCTTAAATTTTATAATTGTTTCATATTTCTTCTGTGTAACTATAACTTAGGACTCTTTTTTTGTCTGTATTAAAATTAAAAGCGTTATTATTATTGATTCAATTCAATTTTTATTTATCGTATACGATTTATTATAATAAAAGTTTACTTTATAGAGAAAAACTATTGTGATTGAACTGAATTGAAGGTTGAAACCCGATCGGAAATAGATATTTTTTTAATTAGCATCAAAATTTATTTAAAACACTCGATGTGTTTAAACATTTTTATTTGCTTACACAATGACTTATATATAAATAAGAAAACAGAACAACGATATCAAATTATATTTGATTTTTTTTTATTTCAATGGAAATAAAACAAAAACGGACTTATATTTATACGGTCACAATGAAAATTATGCTTTAAACAAAATCAAATAATCTATACATATTAGAAAAATGTAGATATATATCCTTTGGATTTTTTCTAGACCTCAATCGTTTTTTAGTTGTTTATGTAATGATCACAATAATATAAAAATTACCATGTTCAAATTTATAATATAATTATGGCTAAAGATTGAGTCTTAAAAATTATCCTTTGACGATTTCAAATTTTCAAGCATCGTGTGCTAGGCGTCGGGAAAATGCCGACGGTAGGTTGCCGTCGGCCGCGTTTGCCTTCACTCTCCCCTCTACCAATCGTAGAACAGTACCCGCCCTACGACGAGCGAGACGCAGCGATACGGGAAAATAACGCGTGCGACAGAGACAAGAACCGTGCGTGTGTTTATCGACGGGGGAAATATGATGCATCATGTTATTTTTCTATCATGGTTCACTTTAGATTTATATTAAATATGTTATTATTATATATCTTACACATTAAAAAAACTATGCCGTCATTTTTTTTAAAACAACTTAGAATAATAATAAATAATTTTATTGTGAATATATTTAATTTTACATAGAAGTTGTGAGAAGTTCGATGTCGGGCCGACATGTGTAACAACGCTTTAGCGTTTGAGTGTGTGAAGTTAGCGACGTGTCGTGGTGTGAGTGAAGTTTTCGCAGATGGAGAAATCGCGTCGAACGCACGTCTGCTCCGCGTTGAATTTTGAAAATGGAATGCGCCTTTTTTAACTCTTCCGATATTCGTGTAGACGTCCATTTTTATTTTATTCAAATATAGAATTTTAACTTCTTATTTCCTATTTATTAATGCATCTTTTTTCTTATGTCGTTTTGAACTAATAATTGTTAGCATTCGATTTTTTTAAACTATTTAGATAGATAGGTAATTATGTGAATATTAGGCGGATTTCGAAAAATAATTGTAATTGTACCTACTAATAAAAGAAATATTTTTACATATATATAAAAGTTATCTATTGGAAACTAATTAGGTGTATGGTGTCCTTGAGATTTTGTTTTTACTCCTAAATCTACATATTAAGTACAGCAAATTATGAAATAATACAAGTGGATTAAAATGTACTTCCTTCGGTACATTATCCGACCACACTATCACAGAATCATCATGGTCATATAAATAAAGAATACATACGCTTGTATAATTATATATATATATTCCATAGAATAGAAGAGCGGTACAAAAACAGTAGCATTTAATGTTTTTATACATAATGATATGGACCCTTAGTTGAGACCAATGAATTCATAAATACATAATATCTGAATTTATAATAACGCTGCATCTGCGATAATTAATGTTGGGGGAAGAGAAATTTTATACGATATTGTTTCATGTATTTATTAATGTACCTACTTATGAAACACGGTTTTATATAAACCCTTATAGAACAGGTAAAATAATGGTGTAGCGATGATAAGCGATGATTATTCTGTTGGCAGTGTGCATGTATTCCGCTTCGATGAACGTAAATTTGAATCTACCTATCCAACTCAGCCTAACCATTCGGTGAAGATAAATGTCGTGAGGAAACCATAGCTTGGTGGAAGGGCATTTTCTAATAATGCCCGCTTGGGTAGCTACCATCTTCAAGTTCGAAAACCTGCCGCCAAATACCAATAGGCGTGTTTCCGTTAGCGTCACTTGAGAACTATAAGAACTAGTATGTTTCTCTCTAGGCTTCGTGTGTTTACCATCCTGGAGCACATCGTCACTTAACATCAGGTGAGATTGTGATCAAAGCTGAGCCTATACCGTGTAAAAAAATCATAGCTTGATGGATTACATACCATTCTTAAATGTAAAAACCTCTCACCAAGTATCAGTAGCTGAGTTTAAGTAGAATCACTTACCACCCTGTACCGTCACACCGAAACATCAAGTAAGATTTTTGTCTAAGCGTTGAACTAATACGGTTATTTAAATAAATGAATTTTAAGTAAATTTACAGATCAGATTTTAACTTCGGTCGGTCGCGCTTGAACTCAAATTGATCAGAGAAAAATCCGAGTTCAAGTTTTCGATGAATTTTTGGCTCCATCTTGGCCTGTCTTGTAGTGGTATTTTTTCTTAATTCAATCTAACATGTTACAAGCATTAAATTAATTATCCATAAGTCCTTCATACTTAAACAAGAACTTTCTAGACTTTTATTAACTGTAATGTTAAACTATCTTAATATTCAGTTCTTTTATAGGCTCATTATTTTCACCATAATCTCACCTGATGTTAAGTAACGATTTGGTCCAGGATGGTAGAGACACTAAGCCTACAGGTTTCCAAGTGATGCTTCTGCAATACACCTGTTGGTATTTGGCGACTGGTTTTCAAACTTGAGAGTACTAATTACCCAGGCAGGCATTATTAGAAAATGCCGTACCACCATGCTATGGTTTTTTCACCGAAAGCTCAGGCTCGAGCTGGCTCGAGATCGCGTCCTTTGACGCGAAATCCGACCGCACTGCCAACCGCGTCATCATCTCTAAATTACTTGAAATGAATAAGAATAAAACTAGGTTCAGATAATTCAATTTTATTGTATTGTAAAAAAAATATTATTTAGAGAAATAACCTTCAGATACTTGATACCACAGTGGTATAACTTTCGAACCACATAAAAAGATACGCGGTTTACGGAAGACGCCACGTCGCCCGTCAAATTGCCTGCGTCTCGCTCTGATCTTGTAACCTATCGCCGAAAAGAATTCGCGCATCGTTTTTTAATACGATTTTTTTGGGTCAATCGATAAGCGGTAGAGGTTAAAGATTTTACATGCTAATTATTGCCAAAGTGTTATTTAAATAATTTGTAGTAGCAACTGTTCAAAACTTACAATCAATAGAGTATGTAAAATAAAGAAGTGTTACATTCAAAGGAAAATTTATACGAGCACGGACCCTGTCGAAATAATGTTCAAGAAATCAGTAGGTAATTATAATTGAAAAATTGTTGCTTCTGTGTGGTTTAGGTATATTAGTTACTAGATGCTCTCCGCGGTTTTACCCGCGTAGTTCCCGTCCCCGTGGGATTTACGGAATGAAAAGTTATGTGATGCAAGGCATCTAATGCTGCTAAAAAAAATATTTTTGAAAATTTTACCCCTAAGGGTGTAAAATAAGAGACGACAACAGGTACGAAGGTCCATCATTTTCGAAGCCCAGAATCCCGAAATTGAATATATATACATACTGCTTTCTGGTTAGAAATAATGAACACGTGTGTCGGCGTTTTTTAATATTTTACTACTTTGAGATATGTAAATATTAACATTACTTTTTTTTTTAATCATGAGGCTGAATGTAGGCTGCAAATAGTCTGAATTCCACGCGAACAAAGTCGTTAATTATATTAAAAACATTCCAAAAAGAAAATATATTTTAACGGAAGTATTTCATTTGGTCCAGAGCGAGTTGAGGCTAGAGCGGGACGAGCCGAGGTGCATAAGAGATACGAGGAGAGAAGGAGAAAAGAAGAGAGCAGATGTGAGTAGAGATGTGCTGCAGCTATTAAAGGGTGTGTTATCTTAAAGCTGGCATAATATAATATTCAACGTTGTCATGGTAATATATAAAAACAGAATACATAGATATGTCAAATAATATAAATAGTAATTTTGTTCTTATTTTATTTATCCTCATTTAATAATAATATATTATGAACTCGTTTTTATGTAACTTGGACCTCAAATTTAATCTATCGGCATGCACAAAGCATTCGTTACTTAAAGCCGAGCTGTATGTTGTGAGTCACCAGTGATGCGTGTAAGGTGTAACAGCTGCGTTAGACGCGCTCGCTGCGCGCTGCCCTATGCATCAACGTACTTACGGATTTATTATATTTTTTGCTATATCAGTTGCTTTAGATGTCTGTTCATTTGTATTTCCAAAAGTCATTAATCTGGGCTTAGATTACTGCAAGTAATATAGGATATTGGTCAATTTTGATTTTATGTAGTAACTAAGTAAATATATAAGGCAAGTAAGTATCTTCACAAAAACGTTCAAGATACTTTTTCCTCTATTCCGTCAATCGATTTTCTTTATTCTTTGAGTAGCTATAGATGTGCTTTAGTATTAGGAGTTTCTCAAATATGGGAAATAGTTGTGTTTTTTATTTATACACTTTCTATACCAATGATTTGATATGGTCAAATTTCGAATACTAGTATTTACTAAGGACCAATTTAAAAGGGAAACATTGACAAATCATCGTTATAAGGACAAAATCATGAGCTATAAGTGATTTTATATATAATGTTATAGTTATTTCTGTACAATGGCTTCGTTGTTTGGCATAAATACGCAATGTTACAAAACGTTCGTAGAGAACAAATCCCTTACAGAATGCGAATCTTTTAAAATAAGCCTACCGATGCGTAAATTAAGATTCCGACACTATTCAACTAAGGTATGATTGCAAATAACAAAAAAAAAATGTAAAGAAAATGTTTTAGCCCCGCGTATCTAGATGTCCCGCTGTGGTATTTCGCATTGTTCTTAGACAAACACTTTCTTAATAGAAAGAAAAAGTCCTATTATATTTTATATATTTTTTAGTAAATCGGCCGACGATGCCATTGTGCCGACCCGGTCGACAACAACGAATTTATGATGGTTGAATTAATTCGTGTTTGAACATTTTTTCAAATTAAGCACCCAACGTTCGAGCATTGTTACGTGGCATTTTGAAAAAAAGGAGTTTGACCCGGATTGTGGAAAAAAAATGACGACTCAATCATGATAACCGGGCATGTCGAATACCGTGTCATGGTATCGCAAAAATCTCACAATAACTAAGAGTAACCGTGAAATTAGACCGGTATAAATGAGGGCTAAGTCATTCTCCGGCTGATCGGCGTGTCGTCGCCGCGTGTCGGCCATTGTTGGGCCGCGGCGTGCGAAACCGTTTTGTTGATTTTTGTACGTAGCCCGTTATGCCGGGCGGGCGGGCGTAACTTGTGTTACGTAAATTAATTGTGTGTGACATATCTTGCATTCGGTATTAATGTTATTTGTTTTTTTTTTTTAATAAATAAGTGTTGCTTGTTTTTTTTTATTGAATTTATATTTTATACTAGAATAGGCTTTTCTACAGATGATGTAATTTTTTAAATTAATTCAGTAGTTTTTACGTTATTCATAACAAACGAAACATCAATTTAGGCCTACGACCACAATATCATCCAATTGAAGTGACGATGTGATGGGTGATAGGTAAACATCTAAGTCTACTGGTACTGGCTCTCAAGTAATGCTGATGTAATACATCAATATATGCTTCCAAAATATACAATGTGATATTAATAACATTTCTATGGATAAAATTCGACTTATATAAACTTATTTCGACACACTTATACGAGTTATTCAAAAATAAAGTCGGCTGCCAACTAAACTGTAGGCGGCAGATAATGTTTAATGTTGTCAACAAAATAAAATCATAGTTAAGCAAAAATAAAACTGCAAGTAAATAATAAAAAGTTATAACAAATATAACAGTAGTTATAAAAATAAGGTAAAGTAAAATTGGGACTACCGATAGAAGTGGAAACTCAAAACTACGAAAAAACATTTTTTTAATCCACGATAAAATCTGCCAAACCACTAAAAATCTATTCACTTCGCTGGTAAGATAATTTCCAAACCACAGTGAAATATTAATTGCATGAAATATTACAGAGATTAAATATTAGAAAACTAAATGTTATGTCAAAATTGGAAATATTCGGAAATAAATGCTAGTTTTTATTATTCATTTTGCAACATAACCAGTTTAACGCAACACGTCACATTATAGCATGTCGGTGACGCGAACCGATAAATTTGCCTCTACCATATATCGTACGACGCGGCTAAAGAAGTTTACACTTCAAAAATGTAACACGCACAGCACATTTATGTATCTCATATTAAACTCAAACCAAATAATTTAACAGCTGTGAATGCATCTATCAGTTTAGATTTAAAAAGAGTAAGGAGTAAGTATTTATGATTCCGCCAATGACAAAAATGTTTGAGACATTTATTACAATTATATTGGTAACTAGTTTTTTCTTACATCGTTATAAATAATTTGCAGGTTTGATTGCAGTTTGAATCCGTAACGTGGAACCGCCATGCGATCGTAAAACAAGGATAAAACATTTTACTACTATCCTCAATAGTACCATTGGTTTATGTCCACGATCTTAGGTATTGTAATGTTCCGCGTAAAACGGTTTTCCGGGATAAGCAAAAAGGGTAATAAAAATATACGTACTGGCATAAACACGGTAGCAATAAGAATTAACTATATTTATATGCGTATATTCAATGTGGACCATATTACTGAATGCTTTGGGGTGACGCAGAGTGAATAAGCACCCAACAAGATGGGACCGACGATCTGGTGAAGGTCGCGGGAGTCCGCTGGATGCGGTTGCCGCAAGACCGGTCGTTGTGGAGATCTCTGGGAGAGACTTATGTCCAGCAGTGGACGTCTTTCGGTTAATATGACGATGATATGATTTTTATGCAGACGTAAACGGATGCCTATTCTCCTTTGTTTGTTCGTTGGGCTGTTTGTTTGTTTGTATGTTCCTCCATAATCTAGGTTCTTGCGTGGGCGAAAACGTGTAAGTAGAAGATCCAGAGAAGATTAGGGGCGTTGAGATAGCACAGAGGCGATGTGGGCAGATTAAAAATATAGTCAAAAAAGGCAAAAAGATTAAAATGGAGGACTCTAGATAAAAACTCATTCTCAAAGTAAGCGTTACGCAAAATAAGGTTGAAAGACTGTGCTCTATAAAAATTAAAACTATTGGACGGATTTAAATGAAACCTGGTCAATTGACAGTGTGGTTTGATGGCTTAGTGTTAGTGGTTGGCTTCCGCTTCGGAGGACTTATGTTCGAATCCATCTAAACTGAGTTTGGTTGAATGAGTTTTATCGATGAAAAGGGATATCGTGTGGAAAGTCAATTTTAAAAATCTGTCGCCACGCACCAATTGGCGTGTTCTGGCACCATCACTTAAGAACCAGTACCTCTAGGATTAACGTGTATACCATCTTAGACAACATCATGACAACATCAGATTAGATTATGGTCAAAGCGCTGTGCCTATTACAGTATAAAATGACAATACGAAAGGTCTGTTGTTTTCATATTACTTGCATATTTTCATATTAAAAGTTGCAACTGTTAAGTTATTAAAAAGGATACATATATACCTATAGCTTTTAGGCAAAATATATGAATAAATATTTCGAAATTTGTAATCTACCGTACTTCGATAAAGATAAAATTAAAACAAAATTAACGTCTTTTTTCACTATATTTCTGATACCTGCGCTGTAACTTGTCCGTATTTTTAGTGGTGGCTTTTATCCACATATCTATGGACCTCATATCTACGGGTGATTATGATAATGATAGTACGATCAATGATAACTAAATTAATTTCTATAAAATCGAGTGAAAATTTGAACTTTTCATTCCGTTTAGGGCATGAAATATTTCACGCTGATTACGAGTATCAGGTAATGTATGAAATAGCTACGGCTCGATTGATTAATTGAAAGAATTTATTTATTTACTTTTCACATTAGCAGATTTACGTTGTTTATGCTGGTTATTTTAATAAAACAAGAACTATTAAAGAAACCGGGTGACTCTGCTGGATGCAAGTGGCGCAAGACCGGACGTCGTGGAGATCTTTAAGGGAGACCTATGTCCAGCTGTGGACGTCTTTCGGTTGAATGGATGGCCGGTTGGAGTTAAAGAAATCAATATGTAATGCCATGTGAAAACTGAAAAGAAAAGTGTAATAAAATTGACTAATAATTAAAGTATAGGCAGATGCTTATGGTTATAATTTCTTGGATGTGTTTCCATCCCGAACAGCACTTTAACTAAAAAAAACGGGAAAAATCCTGAAAAATGTAATTTAAAGAAAATATATATTAAATACAGTTTGTATGCAACGGTTTTTTTAAATTATATTTCGAAAACAAGTTGGCTGATTACGATTAACTTTATTGTTCTTGTAAAACTCAAGAAGTTTTCTTGAGCATTGGAAGAAAAACTGAAGTTAATTCAACTGTTAACACGATATTTATTGTTCCTGAAGCGATACGCCGGAACATCTAGTTTGTAAATAAAATAAAATTAATTTATTTAAAAAAAAATCGAAAGTAAATAATTCGATCATTTACCACTTATTTAACGATATTTATAAATAATAAAAAAAAAAAACAATCCAACAAAAACAGTAATCTTGAAAACAAAAAATCTCTAAGACGTACACGTATGTAGGTACTCGGCACCGTAAAGAATGAACATTACGAGCGTCGAAAACCTGAGGACGATTCACACACCACGTTCTTCTGTATTTTGCGTGCGAGCGCTCGCGTGTGTGTTTCAGTCGGTGTTGTTGTGTAGTGTGGAAATACGGTTGTGTGCGTACCCACCCTCTGGTAACTCGTCCCTAAGCTCCGCCCCTCGGCGATGCTCACACGGCTGACTTGGAATCAGATGGCTCGGCCAGTCGCTAGCGAGCCGTGAGATCGTGAACGGATCGCAGACTCCCGTACTCTCTCCGGGCAATACTCAGTCGATGATTACTCGCAACACTGATCAACCGGTTACGTTTTAGATACCACCTTGTCAAATTAAAGAATCCCGCATTACGGACTGTGACGGTTACTCTGTTTGTTATTTATACATATATATATATATGAGTTTGATTGTTGATTTTTTTTGGTTTTCGATTGAGTGCATTCTGTGGTTTTTGAACTTAAATGTGAGATTGTTCGGTCTCGTCTATGATATTAGGTAGGTGGTTGTTTGTTTATTTATAATTATTTGTAACGTGACATAAGTAATGGACAACTGTAACGATACTTAGATACGCCTAAATAAAAATGTGTTTTTTTTTGTTTCACAATTATCTTAACCAACGAAAACTAACTTTATACTCAATATTGACGCCTAGCTGTATCCAATTTAATTAATATTTACAGAAAATAAATTCGTACAAGTAAGTTTTAAACAAAATCATTCGACAGTTTTTTTTATATTTTTAAATAAATATTTAGTTATTTACAAAAAAAAAAACCATTACGTGTTAGAAAATAAAAAGTCGAAAGGGTCTAAAGTTTAGAGAAATATTTTATTTGTTAATTGGCGTTAATATAATAAAGTAAAGATTAGTTTGTTAAATTTGTTTATTTAATTATTACTATTAACAATCTTTTCAAATCTCAATATTGTTCTGTTTTTTTTTAACACTATAATAAAATAACTATGTTGAATACATTAGCTTTTTTACTACATTTTTTTAACAGTAATATTGTTTTTTGTTGAAAGATAAATTTAATAAACAAAGTTTTATAAATGAAAATATTTCTACTTGCTACCTATATATTATAGGACTAGCTGTGTGCCCGCGGGTGCGCCTGCGTTTTCTTATATTCTTCACTGTGTTATAGTTCTTTTCATACGGAATCCTACTCATTTTACTAAAAAAAAAATTAGTGCTAAGATAAACTAAAAGTATTTCTCCCATCAATTCAAACACTTGCCCGTAAAACTATGCATTGAATCGGATTTTATTCCATTTTTTGTATTTTTTTTAAGCGGAACAGTAATATTTTCGAAAATCAAAAGTGACGCTTATTAACTTCAGCTATCAACCAAAAGAGTCCTGTTAAAATTGCTCTAGCCGTTCCTGAGATAACCCGGAACAAACAGACGGATAAAAATATTACAATTTTAAATTTTGGTGTAGGCACATTCGTATGTATTTAGTAAAGAAAACAAATTCCTCATATTACAAACAGACACTTCAATTTTATTTATGAGTATAGATGATTAACAAACGTATTGATAGATGAAAATCCATACCTGTACCCCTCATCCGTTGAGAGGTTGGAAAAAAAATGAAATGTGATATTTCTGTTTGCACCATGAAGTACGTACGTACGATCCGTGATTTTTTCATTCGCTTTTATAACACAATTTTATATCCATTGTAACATATAATTTGTTAAAGTAAACATTTGGTCGCTTTTGTTTGCTTTTTGTCTCGTGTAATTTAATCGTTTTTTTTATGCTGTTTTTGAAATGAAACACTATAAATAATAATTATTTAAAAGTACTTTCATTATTTAAAGTGGGAAACTAATGAATCGCATTCCGTGTTTACTTTTCAAAATCAAAATCAAAATCAAAATTTATTTATTCAATTTAGGCCCTAAGAAGGCGTCTATGAACGTCTAAAACACTACCACCGGTTCGGAAAACAACCCAGTCGAGAAGAGCGCAGGCAAGAAACTCGATCTGGTTCTATTTTTTTTTATAAATATGACATTTTTTTTTGTCATATAAAAAACTATACAATCGTTGTCTTAATAATGTTAGTGGAAGCACAGAGATGTGGGTTAATGTGGGTTTTGACCGCAAGCTTATCTGATATTAAGTGACGATATGTTTGAAGATGTTAAAACGCTGTTCCTAGAGTTTCTGACTCTCAAGTGATGCCGCTTGAACATATCCATAGGTACTAAGCTCTAGGGTTTCAAACTTTGTGGGTTATAGCTAACCAGGTGGGAAATAGCAAAATCTATCATCAAACTGAATAATATCCCTAGATTTTATTATAGGTAAAATCTTTCTGTTTTATTGTTAGTACGCCTATTACTAAATAACCATTGATTCGTTTTTTTTAATAATGATGATAATTATTTTTGTTTGGAAAGTTTATAGTTATATATTTTTTAAATTAAGACAATACTTGGAAGAAGATAAGCGGAGAATCTTGAATTAAATCGGGGAAATATGATCAGTAATATCTTCCTTGCGAAACTTGAACTAAATTATTTATTGAATATTTTAAATTAACAATAAATCCGACTTCAAAAGAACAAATAATAAAGAGCACTAAAAGTCAATAAATAATTACTTTATTAAAATGCTTCGATAGTTTTGAAATCGGTGCCAGCGGATACGGATAACAAAATGTTGTAAATGTACGTCGCTAATTACATTCGATTTTGATTAATTATTCATTCTTAAACGTCACCCAATATTTGACTTGAAGGCTTTCATCAGGTGACGCGAATCTATAAGTTTTTCCCTCTATCGAAAATCGCTTAACTCGGGTAAAGAAGCTTACACTTCAATCAACGTTAAGTTGGTATTTACAATTCCCTTTGGAAATTATTAAGATAAACTTCTGTTCAAACAAACAAATAAGATATGTGTATATAATAAAATCGAAATGATGAGTGCCCTACTTCTTCTATAGAATTATGGACACTTTGATCTTAGCCGTGTATTGACGAAAGTCTGAATACAAACGGTCGATCTATTGTCGTTAGTACCTCATAGTACGAGTCCGAAAATTTGTAATTTCGTTAAATAGAGATCTCGAACTGTATTATTATTGTCGTGAGCAAATAATTTTTGCGGTAAACGATACTTCACTAACAATAGCTGACAGTGACGTGGGGTAAGGCAATTCAACGATCAAGATGTATGTATGTAAGTGTACTTTGGTAATATTTTTTTTGTTATTCTTAATACTTCTATCATCAACGTTTTATCTTTAAAGACTATATTTTTTACGAGGGTTAATTTTGTAGTTCTTTTTTTTAAATTATTTTATAATATTTATAGTTTAAGATCTAGTGAATGATCGTCATAATTTTAATACTAGAAGTAAAGACAAGTTGGCCGTCCCACGCTTTAGGTTAAGTAAGTGTAATAAAAGCTTTATAGGTAATAGTATTCGGTTTTACAACAAGATCCCAAGTAACATTACCGATTTACCGGAAAATAAGTTCAAGTATTATGTCAAGCAAGTCTTAATCTCAAAAGGTTATTACAGGGTGGATCATTACGTGAACGATAGTGATGTCTGGAAATAACCCACATCTCTGTGCTTCCACTAAAAACTACGATTTGTATAGTTTTTTATATGACAAAAAAAATGATATATATTATATTTATGAAAAAAAAGAACCAGATCGAGTTTCTTGCCTGCGCTCTTCTCGACTGGGTTGTTTTCCGAACCGGTGGTGGTAGTGTTTTAGACGTTCATAAGCGCCTTCTTAGGGCCTAAATTGAATAAATAAATTTTGATTTTGATTTTTGAATTTTAAATTTAATCGCTCCATTATAATTTGACTTTTTGGTAGTGTTTAACGGAAATTGAAAATTATCGCAATATTTAATTACCTGCATTATGCCACGTGACTTCGTTTTTAATAATTTGTATTTAATAATCTTCAATTAGTCAGTATGTTATGTCTGTAGAATATTAAATTATTAACATGTAATATTTATTTCAAGAGAATATGTGATTATTCCTTTGTTGGCTTAATTCACAATATTATATAAATAATTATTTACATGTATTACTTAACGTAACAAAACATATACCTTAAACCTTGCCAGAGAGTAGTATATCTATAATTTAAAAAAATATAAATTGGTTCTGTGGTTCTTAAATAAGAAGTAAACTTAACAACGGACAAATATTTTTACTTTTTGTAGCAATAAAACATTAGGTAGGCATATTTTAATAAACTCATATGTCTACCTACCTAAAGTACGGCTTTTAAGTATTCCTCATTTAGCTCCTAACCTCAGACCGTAATATTCCAACTCTGCCCATATAAAAAAGGCGATTGAGAAAAAAATGAAATCAAAGGATAAATAACAAAAGAATAAAAAATTAGCAAAATAAACTTTAAAAAAAGTTTTTGAACAGAAATATTCTCGAAGGACGGTCAATGACTTACCATGTTTTTTTTTTTAACATTAAATATCTGTGACATAACCCCGCCCCGCGCTCCGCTGTAAAAATTTAATAAAAGAAAAATCAATAAATCGAGCCAAAAACGTAGAAGAAGTCAATTCAAGCGTGCGCCGACAAAGTAGCATTATTACAAATGTTAGCTACTTTTCAACTATTATTTATACTCGAAAAGCCATAGTGTTCGAGTGTTGACATCCCTATTATGTAACAACTCACAGGGGTGCCACTCGGTACTTTGACAAAAAAAAAAATCATACATACATTAATGACATATTTTTTGACAAAGAGAGAGACCTTTGACGGTTTTACGAGAATTGATATTCTCATGTGCTGTCGTCATTACACGGTGCTAATGGTGTTAGCTATGCTATAATTCGATATTTTAATTTTCAAGCGATTATTGTTCAATTTGGTAGGTTTTGGGTGACTGAAAATCTTTCGCCAAACACCTATGAGCATAGATTAATTACGCTAAGAACGATAGTTTCATACAAGAAATCGCTTAGCATTGGAACCGATAGAAATTAATATCTGTGAGTAAGGCTTTTAAGGTTAATTTGAAATAGTTCCACGCCTTGTGCGACTGCTGCCTTTTTGAGTGTTTTAATTCTATAAGTATGTTCCGGCACTACCATTTGTGATCCTCTACTTCTAAGGGGCTTCATCACTTTTACTCATATATGGGACCTCGCGAATCTCTACATAACAAGTTTCAAGAATATGATATCTTAACTCTGCCCTACCAATACATCTTCGATAACTTAATGCATGTTCGTAAAAATTTAAACAAGCTCGATCTAGTGAATGATCGTCGTAATTTTAATATTAGAAATAAAGATAAGTTGTCCGTCCCACGCTTTAGGCTAAGTAAGTCTAATAAAAGCTTTATAGGTAACAGTATTCGGTTTTACAATAAGATCCCAAGTAACATTACCGATTTACCTGACAATAAGTTCAAGTATTATGTCAAGCAAGTCTTAATCTCAAATTAAGACTGGATTGTTTTCCGAACCGGTGTTTTAGACGTTAATAAGCGTCTTCTTAAAATCTAAATTGAATAAAAAAAATTTAAGTTTTGATTTTTAAGCTTAGCGTGTTCATCGTTATAAACCACATCAGCACTGAAGATCAGATGATATTGTTGACAAGGTAGTTTACCTAAATATTATAAGAAAACGTAGAATCTACAATTTTTTTTTTTAAATATTGCCTACATAGTCGAACCTTAGATTAAGTACATCGCAGAATAATCAATCTGTATTTACAAATAATACACGTAAATACACATAAACATAACATAAGCTCACGCCTGTTATCCCCGAAGGGTTAGGCAGGGGTGAAGTACCGAACTACACCATCCACATTTCGCCGAGCTTAGTTCCGTCCTAGATGTGACAGGGGGCGAGCCTGTCACCGTATCGGGCACAAATTCCAGACTCCGGGATGACACTGAGTAAAAAACCCAATATCACTTGACCCGACCCGAGGATCGAACCCGAGACCTCAGAACGCAGTCGTACCGTAATACAACTGCGCCACCGAGGCAGTCACATGTCATTAGAAGTAAAGTTTTGAATATAAAACTGCGAAGGCCATATATAAACCAATGAATCTCTGGAATTAATGAAAAAGCTGCAAATTAATTTACCTACCGTTTTACCCTCTTAGATATCATTGTTATAATTTATTTAACTGTCCTTTTTCTAATACTAATGTCAGATTTTGTTGCGATGATGGAGCATTTGGTAGTTAGGCTGGATTCCCCGTCAATGAACGCGGGTTCGAGCCCATCTATCCCAAAATCAGCCTGAGCTTTCGGTGAAGGAAAACATAGCATAGTAGTTGGGTATTCTATAATAATAACCGCCTGGGTAACTCAAGTTGAATAACCTATCGCCAAATACCATACGTGTGCTACGGGCAACATCACTTGGAAACCAGTATCTCTAAGCTTAATGTGTTTACTATCCAGGATCACATGATCACTTAACATCAGGTGAGATTGTGGTTAAAGCACTGACCTATTTCTAAGTGTTGCAGATTGTACAATTTATATACTATTCCACTTTCATGTTCTCAATTTAAAAGACAATTATTACTTGGCTCTAAATTTTATAAATCTATAGAAATCATAATTTACCACTGCAACATTTTTCTAATTATATTTACTAAATTCCCACTGTTACTTTAATATAATATAGTAAAACAAAATGTAAATGTAATAAAAAAAATTTATTCAAAATTCATTCAAAAATTACCATTATTTTAATTTATACTTTAGTGGTATTTTTTTGTATAAAACCTAATATTTTAATAACTCAATGATTTCTTATAATTAAGGAAACACAAGATTAGCTATACACCACTCTTTTACATTAATTATTTTATGGTCTATTCCTTGTTGGTAATCATTTTAATTAATAAATAAAACGACGAGATAATAGATGTTACCTGATAATTTGTATTGCATATATAGGCATAGATAAATTAATATATATAGGTAATAAAAAACTAGGCAGTCATGGGGACTGCCGACAGAATTGAAAACTTTGAAAAAGACCTGTTATTTGTTGGTAAGGTAAATGATAGCACGAATAATTCAAATTGCATAATTTGTTCATTGAAATTATTATAATTTGTCTGGTTTTTTTATATCTTTATCAAATTTAAGTTAATCTGCATAAAATTAAGACATACTTTTTATTAACTTATGTATTCGTGTATTTAAGGGAAAATAATTTAGATGTGGCAACACAAAACCTTAGGGATCTGCCATCATACTTAACATAAGGAATGTTATGTTATGCCTTTCAGAGATTAATAATAAAACTCTGGCAAAAGTTTCTGTGACGCCAAGAAAAAAAAAACTTTCCATTGAAAATTCCATGTCGTTGACAGCAGGTTGAAAGCTAGTGTAACCATTAGTAACGCGAATGTATAAGTTATATCCCTACTGAGAACTGCTGTTGTGCAGCTAAAGATAATTTCACTTCAATATTAAGTATAATATAAGGCTCTTCACTGAAACTAAATAAAAATCTAATCAAAAGTAAGACATATGTAAGCATTTTAAATTCTGCGCTATGGAGAGAGCGTTCTATAATGTGTAATGATGTTACAATAACAATGTTCTCCATATAAATTATATACTAACATTCATTTTGCGAGAAAGGGAGAGTAGATCGTCCTCTCTCTATCTTCAGCAAAAATTTAAAACTCAGAATTATTATAGGCGAATGAAATAATTGTTTAAGTATATTTATTATGTTTAATTATATTTTGTTCGAATAAATTAAACAACAGTCAAATTACCCGATTAATTCTGAATTAATTATCGGATCTGATTTCATTAGTTAGTCTATGACAGTAAAAACTGTCCCGCTCGCCTCACGCTGGTCATTCTCAGGTACTACGAATATCGTTCTTAGAACGTTAATAATTGAAATATTTAAAAATGCATATAAAAGGGATCTTATCAAAAACGAATCTCGACTTCCAGTGTTACGATACCTAAAGATCATTTAAGTCGAATAATAATAATCTCTGACACGTACTCGAAATAACACCTTACCCGTTCCAATAGCATCACTCATCTAACTCCGAGGCTTAATAAGGATTAAGATATAGATTTGTTTTTTAATTTTAAAAAGCTTTCAGATGTACCTCCTTATTTCTGTTTCTTTTTATTTTATCGGCGACATTATTGTATCGACTTTGATACTTTGACGATCCACTTTCAGTATTTGTTTCTTTGGTATCATATCGCTACCTTCTTATTTTTTTGTGGACTTCTCACCGAGATTTTAAGGGCGGGAGAATAAAACGTGGTACAAAATTGAAAAAAAAAAAATATATTCTTTAATTTAATTAATTTATATTTTTTGTAATATTTATACTTTTATTAGACTACTGATATATCGAGGAAGATATACATTATTAGGCGTTCCTTGTCCATTGGAGGCTCTTTTTAGATTCACCTCCATATGACTTACAGCGGTAACAATCCAACTTGAAGCACACAGGTTATAATTTATTGCGACCATGAATATAAGTTCTTCGGCCCATCGGTCCGGCGTATGATTTTTATAACCTTCAGTGCTTCCACAAAATGGCTGGCATTTGTTAAGACTTTTCCGGGAAGTTTTTCGGAGATATCATAATTTCCACTCTGTGTCACTACTTTAAATACATTTACCTTTCAATGAAATATAATGTAAAACAAAATAAATTAATCTAATCGGAGACTACTAAAAATAGTTTTATTTTTATTAATAGTAATTTCATCAATCAATACAGTCGTACACAAATGCCTTACCACGTCTCTCTTGCTAGATTCACCAAGATATACGTGTGTAATATTACGCAGCAAACTTAAACACCAGTTTACGTATAAACTATAACGTCATTAGTAATAAATATCGATTTGTAATATACTATCATAATTATAAACGAGTGTAAGTGAAGAAGATGCTTCATTCTAAGCATCACAATGGTGGCAGATTGATTTATCGCGCCGAAACGATGTACCACGCCGCTGTAACCTACTGATGTGTGCGCCTTTCGAATCACAAAGTACAGACAGACAAAAAAGTTCATTTTTTTAAAATTAACTAATAATAATTTCATGGATGAACTATGAAAGTATTGACATTATTGTAATGACAATCTGTGGGTTACGATAGTTGTAAAATGTTATATAATTAATATTCTATTCGTCAACGCTACTGCAAAATGGCGGGCAACTATTGTTGAAACTTTACAACAAGCTTTCGTGGTACTTCACTTGTGCAGATAAAAAAATATATATCACGCAAACTGGCCTAATAAGTACATAGTATAGGGTCAGATATGCAAGTTAAGGAACTGCTAAATGACGGGCAGATTTCCAGCCAAAAGTTCCTATTTCAAATATTATTATAATATTTATGCAAAACAATTTTGATTGCGTTTATAAAAAGGATAGCAAAATATAGTAAACGAAAACTAAAGAATTCTAAGAACAGAAATTATATTTAAGAATTTTGAAAACTATTGTAACTATTATGCAAATATATATTTTTGTTTGATTCCAAAGTATGATATAATATTTTTTGAAAGTTCATCGACTTTATTTTATTTGTAAAACAAACTGTTATGAATTTGAAGTATCCCTTGTACTTAAAGATTTAACATTCTATTCTTTATGTAAATTCTAATAATTATGATAAACAGAAAACTTCGGCTCAAAATCAAAACCACTTATGAACGTCAAGACAATATCACCGGTTTGGAAAACAACCCAGTCGAAAATAGCTGGCAAGAAACTCCCCCAGAAATCTCCACAAAGGCTGGTCGTGCGCCACCCGCAATCAGCGGACACTATTATAACCTTTTCAAATTAATACTTGCTTGACATAGTCCTTGAACTAATTATCAGGTAAATCAGAAATCTTGTTTGGGAATTTTTTCCCACGGTATAGGCTCAGTGCTTTGAAATCTCACCTGATGTTAAATGACAGTGTAATCCAGGGTGGTAAACACACTAAAGCTTAGATGTACTATTCTCAAGCGATGCTACCGGAACATACCGATTGATATTTAGCGACAGGTTTTCTAACTTGAGGTAGGTAGTTACCCAGGTGGACATTTTTTTTTATAATGCCCCACCACCAAACTATGTTTTCTTTCACTGAAAGAATCAGGCTGATTTTAAAAATGGAAAGGTGGGGTTGAAGTCGCGTCCATTGACCAATCTTGTTGTAAAACTTAACACTATTATCTAAAAAGCTTTTATTAGACTATCTTAGCCTAAGGCGTGGGACTGGTAATTTATGTTTATTTCTGATATTAAACTTATGTCAACCGTTTACTAAATCAAGATTTTTTTTAATTTTTAGGAATGTACATTAAATTTTCGAAGATATATTGAGAGAGAAAGAAACTGGAAAAGTTATAAAAAATAAATATAATTTATTTTGTTAACGTTACAATTGACCTTTAAATATAATATATGTAACAAATCGTTGGTCGCTTTTGTGCTGACTGTACAAATGAGCGTAACACACCTCGTGAGATTGTAATTTATTTCTGTTCTGACAGTAGTAAGGTGGGTACACTTTGTACTGTGTCTGTTCGGACCGCTTTGGCCGCATTCAGTAGCCGCGATGTTCCTTACAACGCATATACGTTATTGTCTAGACTACAGGACTTGTAACAATCTGTTCTTGATTGCCTATTTATTTTCAACACCGCTAGAATATTGATTAGAATTTTGAGTACAAATAAATCTTAGAGTACATTTGTTATAGATGGGCAAAGGATGGTGATCTTTTTTCATTTAAGATAGATAGATTATTGAAACGAAGATTAAATTTTCTAGCCCATATGCATCGCTTGTTGATTAGTTTACATTTATTGTATAGTTATAATTCCGTATTATAGATTATTTGTGGGGCATTTTCTAATATCTCTAGACAGTTACCACCCCCAAGTTTGACAGTGTGTTGTCAAGCACTATTATTATTAATATTATTCGAGAAAGGGGCTAAGCAGACTAAGATAGTCCTGTGTTAGTGCGACCTAAATAGATCTATTGTGATCACCCCCATATTTCCAAAGCTCAGTGCCTAGACCTACAACCTGGATATACTGTAGGATCTTTTTGGTAGAGAGCATATGTACCTCCTCCGGGAACAACGCATGTTTACCCAGAACTAACTAACAACAAGCACTAACAGCTGTGTCCCGGCAGCATCACTATATATTTTTAATATACTGTATAGACTCATTGACCGCAATCTCACTTGATATTAAGTGACGATGTGGTCCAAGATGTTAAATTCAGTAAGTGTAGCGTATGTTAAGCGATGCTGCCGGAAACACACCTATTCATATTAGGAGTTAAGTATTCAAACTTTTTAGTGTTTACAAAATAATAGAATATATAGATATAAAAAATTTAATAGAAGTAGATTTAAGCTCACATATGCAAAAGAAGATTACTAACTGCATAGCTGTTTGAATTGCTATTATAGGCAATTTTTTCCGACGCAAGTCGATTTAAATCTCCAATCTAAAAAAAGGTGCGGACCCAGAGTCTGCAGATAGTTTAAATTAAATAATAAAAAAAAAAAAAAGTATTCAAACTTGAAGGCGGCATCTATCCAAGTCGGCATTATAAAAAAATAAAAAAAATGCTCTAAGAAAATTCATTTCATCATACGCAGTACGTCTAAATATCTAGCTCTACTACATAATACAAAACAATCTAGTACTAAATATTTATATAGGTTTATACAATTTACACACGTAACACAGCACTCAGTCAGATATAAATAAAATAAAGACATCAGAGCGACTTCAATGACACTTGTGAAGTCAAAGCGCAGAGCAGAGCGTTGCGTTTAATTTGAAAAAAAAAAATAAAAATAAAATAAAACCTTCATGCCAATGTTAATTATATACACACAAGTCGCTGAAAACGCTGTTTTTATATTTGTTATAACCCTGTCAAAAGGAGGAGGCGCACGGCTTTGACGTCGCACTATAAATACGAGAGCACTCCGCGAAATGGCGTGTGTTTTGTGTAGATATATGTAGGTTTTTTTTTTTTTTGACTGAACCCGTGAATGCACGTGCGTCAATGTGGAGATCGCTTTGATCGCTTTTAGATACAACCCCTGTCTCGTTTGAATACTTGAAGAGAGAAAGAGAAATGTGATTAAAGAACAACATTAATCTAACGTTAAAAAGTAGAGTCAAATGAACCTTTTGAAATTTTAGGTATTGCTCTTCTTTTCATATAAAAAAACCTGTGCACTAAAAAGAAATCTGTTTAATTGAGTTAACTTAAATGGAACGCGGTCGGCAGCAATGAATTTGAAGAAAAAGTGTATGAGATATTGCATTTCAATGAAAGGGTTATAAATGCAGCTCGGGTTGATTTTACCCATGCCGCAGAATAATCGAAATCATCACATCACATTCCTCCGATTCCTCTTTCGAAACTGGACCGTTTTAAATTTCTCTTCAAATAAGAAAGACTTTGGATATACCTCTACGTTTTGTTTTTATTTGTCGAATTTGCTTGACATAAATGTCAATTTGAAACCAAATTTTTATAATAATTAATGAAGCGGTGATGGCGCAGTGGATAGTGCGGTTAGATTCCACGTCGATGAACACAGGTTCAAACCCACTTATCAACCTCTAAAACCAGCCTCAGCTTTCGTTGAAGGAAAACATCCAAAGGAAACCATGGCACGGTGGTAGGGCATCTAACAATGCCCGCCTGGGTAGCTACCACCCTTAAGTTCAAAAACCTGTCGCCAAATACCAATAAATGCGTTCTCGCACCTTCACTTGGGAACCAGTATCTAGGCTTAGTGTGTTTACGATCCTGGACCACATCGTCACTTAACATCAGGCGAGATTGTGGTCAAAGTCCTTTGAGCGTACACCGTGTAAAAAAAAGAAAGTGTTTCAATTTTTTTTTAAGTCATAATACTAATGATACTTTTGTAACTATTATAATATATAAAAAAAAAAAAACAAAAGAGAAAAAAAGGTCACTAAACTGTTGACAATATTTTCCTTTATAAATAAATAATAAATACTTTTTAAATTAACAAAAAAAAAAATCAAAACCTAGTATGTCTTTAGTCTAAATATATTATATAATTATTTACTATAATATCCAGCAAGGAAACCGGGAAATATGTTTGTATGGAGTAAACGACGCTTACTTTCAATACACCATTTGGATGTGATATTAATAAGAAACAAAAAGTTCAAGAAATAGGATCCCAGGATCTATTTACTTTTGAATAAATGGCGTAATGTTTGAAGCTAGCGAGCGAACTGTGTTGAATCAAATTGGGAACTAATGAGGCGGGTTGCACCGAGAAGGTTGTTGAATGACTGTTAACGACACTACTAAGGCAGAAAAACTTTATGATGTCAAACTTTAGAGAGTTAAAAAAATGACGTAATAATACCGACGTGTAGTTTTTAGGTGCTTATATTACGGACCGTATGTTAGAGGGAGTTTGAAAGTTGCGCCAGTGGTAGAAAGGTTGAAAGTTATGAGAAGAAAGGAAAAGCATTTGGGTAAAATAGTAATGAATGAATGTAGAAGGATGGAAAGTGAAGTAAGGCCAAAGAAAGAGTGGATAGAGAGTGTAAGAAATGATATAAAAGAAAAAAGAGTAAATTACAGGGACGTAATGACGACTGATGCTGCGCCGACAACGAGTTGGGATAGGGCATTCAAATGTTGCATGTCCGTAAAATAGTAATGAATATGAATGTAGAAGGATGGAAAAGTAAAGTAAGGCCAAAAAAAGTGTGGATAGAGAGTGTAAGAAATGATATAAAAGAAAAAAGAGTAAATTACAGGGACGTAATGACGACTGATACTGCGCCGATGACGAGTTGGGATAGGGCATTCAAATGTTGATATTAACTGCCGTTCAAGTATTAATTACGTAAATAAAAATCTGGTGTTTTTTGACCACATCCTCTCACTTGTCAGCAAAAGTAAGCAAGATTGTTACTAATATATAAATATAATTATGAAGAACAAACGAAGATTAATGAATAAATATTACTTAATTAAGCACTATTCGTATACATCATCGAAAATAAACAAAGCATCTCTAGGGTCTATTTAAAAATAATTCAGAGGCAAAAAATATATAAATTGTAAAATTTTAGATTTATTTAGCCCATCTCTAAACCATACTGGTAATTTTGTGTACGGATATCATAAAAAATCATCTGTAAATCTTTTCACGGTACCTCGAACACCTACAACAACAAACAAATAATCCTAAATGCCTAACATCTCTCAGAATATAATAAAAAACATTCCGTATAAGAATTGCATACAAATGTTTGTCTTTATAAAAAACCTTTTTGTGGATAATTATAATATTGGCAACAAATACCGAGAGACTGAATGAATATACTGATCATAATTTGAAAACATTGGTAATAATATTTTTAAATAGAATTGATAAAAAAAAATTGATTTTTAATAAGATCAGATCAGAAATATTCACACCAAAGTATTATTAGGTAGCAGTTATGTGCACGCGGCTGCACCCGCGTTTCGTATATTTTTCATTGCGTAATATAGTTTTTAATTATTTTATACGGAACCCTACTTATTTAGGATAAAGAAAAGTACCTTAAGTTATGCGAAGTAACTTCAGCTATCTACTAAAAAAAGTCCTATCAAATCGATTCAGCCGTTCTACCTGGAACAAACAGACAGGCAGACGGACAGACAGGCAAAAAAATTTCATTTTTGATATAGTTATAAAGACACAAACGATAAATTGACAGAAAAAAAAAACAATACCCAAACAATACGGTGATACAAATAATTAACTTTCATTTAAGATTACACCCGACGAAGCTATGGTCACGAATATAAATGTCATGACCAATCTAATGGTTATTTAGAACATAGATAATAATCTAGACCGAATAGAATGGGACTGTTTGTTACACCGTTTCAATATAGTCGCGGAAGTTGTCTTTGCGTGGTCTTGCAAATTCGTGTCTGCGAACTGACACGTGTTAGGTATTTTGACAATGTTTTTTGTTAACTTGTTAACTAAGATAGAACGTATCTATTAGTTTTACAATTTGATTGATTATGAGTTTTGACAGCGCAATTTGTGATCTCGATCTGTTTTTACGAAATTCAATGCTTTTTTTTTCTAAAGTGTCCGAAAAACCGATTGTATATTTTTGATTTCGATAATGACAATTGATTTCCTTTTTTTCTTCTTTTTTTTTAACGTAGCGAGATGCATGCATTTGCACATTCTCGTACCAGCTCTAATCCGCGAGAAGCGCCGGTAATACCATACCAACTAAAACCTCACGTTTCTAATCATTATATAGAGGAAAATAGTTTTTTTTTTAATTTATTATACTAGTCAATATTTGCTGCACAAAATAATTATGAAAATCGGTTGATAAAAAGAAGAGAAAAATGTCTTCAACGTTTGCCTATATTTTATATTATATAATAAAAATTACGTGTCTACGGAGTAGACGCATCAGAAGTAAAAGTTCTTTGGTAATCTTTACTTTAAATACAGCCACAATTCTGTAAGATTGAATATAGCATAGCACAAAGAGGGAAAAACTATATAGCCTGAAATTATAGCGTGGTTGTTATTTTTGTCTTCTTCTCTCTACTTCTCTCTACGTACTTCTATCCGTCTTTTAATAGTCAAAATCGTGATGGTGATTACATTTAGAATAACCGTCACTCGTCGCCTGCAAAGAAGAATCACTTCAATAATCATTCTATGAGCTTTTAGCGTTTTAATGCTGAACATTATCGCACCGAAGTGAGTAAATATCCATGAAATGCGCTTAAAGAATCTATTGATTTGTCAGACAGTATGCCATTACCGGCACCTGTGAGCGAATAGTGTTGGAGCAAAGCGAAGTCTAATGAGGCGCACCAACGTTACTCGGAGTTAGACTCTTTGCAACTCTAATGTCTAGTGTTGGGAAACGTATCTTGTAACATGAAAATATATAAATATATTAAATTTTTATTTATTCACACTATATAGATTTAAAATTCGACAACAATCTCGCAAAAAACGTTAAACCTAGAAAAATTGATACTTGTTTTTGATAACAAGCAAAAATCTTAATAAAGTACTCAATAAATTAGGCCTTAATATTTGACTAATAGGTCCTAGCCTTAAGACTGGTGTTTTGTATCATTTGCTTCCGCCTTACAAACGCTTTTGCCTTCCAAATGCAAGCTATAAGTTGTGACAGTCATAAAATGATTCTCCCATCTTCTGCATATATTTATTAAAACGAGGTTAGATTCTCGAGTTACAGAATTAATATTTATCGACAGAAAAATTATATGTCAGTGGTAGCTACCCAAACAAGTAATGATGATCCACTGGGTAGAGTAGTACCATGTCGACGGACTTAGGTTCGACTCCACACATCTTATTAATAACGAGTTTGAGCTTTTGGTAAAGGAAACCTTTAGTAGGAATTAATTTAATGTTACCTAGGTAGGTAGAGACCGCCTTCAAAATTGAAAATCTATCGCCAAGGATCTAAAGATGTGTTCCGGCAGCATAATTTGTGTACAAACTATGACAATGTCACCAAGACGATGCACTTATACAGTTTAAAAAAAAGAAATAGGCAATTCTGGAATGACTATCTTTTTCACAATGTTTTCTGTCATCGAAAATTCAAGCTATTTATGAGACCCAAATTGACCGATGTGGTATCTGACCACATTTCCATTTATTTATTAATACTTGAAAGAAATGTTTAGAGAGAAATAATTGATCGAAAAGCGATGTCACTATCTAACGAATAAGGTTTGGAATAAATTTAAAAAGGTTGGTTTCACACACGTTTACAACTTTCCGCGCATTCTTTGATGTGATCAGACGGCCAATTGCGATGAAAGAATGTTTTTTTTAACATTCGACTCCATTCGCTCACTCTTTTCCTTTCTTTCTCTACGTAATTTTCTATGCTAAACTTTAACGTCTGTAAAGTTTTGTGTATGAGATTCGTTTACCTAATTGAATCCTGGTATTGCTGGATTTTCATTATTAATTTTGATGGGTTTGTTTTCTCGTGTTAATTAATAAAAAACCTCGAATCTCGTACTAGTTTCTACAAATGTTAATGAAAGACTTATTAACACATTTTAACCAGTTAACTATCAGAAAATATTGACTATATAATTGACTATTGTAGCGTTTAGGTAATTATTACAATAAGTATTGTTGTTAGAATGTATTACTTGTAGTAATTTAAGAAAACTATTGTTAATTTACTAATTGTTAGTTAAAATAATGAAAAATGTCAAGTTTCAAAACCTGTCGCCAAATACTAATAGGTGTGTTCCAGTAGCATCACTTGAAAAACAGTACTCCTAGGCTTAGTGTGTTTACCATCTTGGAACACATCGTCACTTAACATCAGGTGATGTTGTGGTAAAAGCACTAAGCCTATTCCGTGTATATAAAAAATTTAAAAAAAACATGAAAAAGCAAAACACATATAAACGTTGCGTTTTATAGAATGCAAGATTTGTTATTTTTCCCAGACAATACTATCCCGTAACGGCTTTAAAAGAAATTCATAATAATTATTCGTAATTAGAAACAACTTTTTGTTAGTAACTGGATACGTTGTCGGATCGGGCAGTTAAAGGAATCGAGTTGTATCAGATCCCTCGCCAAGATAAACGAGACCGCTTGATTGTGTGTGGTGCTTCATTGTTGCGTTATTTATTATCAAATGCCGGCCTGACGTGCCCATATGAGAGAAAGTTTCAGTTGTACCATATCTTAGTGATGTGTGTAATTACTTGTAATTAACATCAGACACACTATTTAATATTATTGAAAAAATTGGTAATAATTTACAAATTATCATGACATATACATAGATATATAGTCCACCTGACGTTATCGATTGGGCTTTATTTATACAAACAAACTATCTTTCAGTTTGCTTCTGTCCGGATATACATACGTCTTCCATCCATCCATTCAACCGAAAGACGTCCACTGCTGGACATAAGTCTCCCCAATCATCTCCACGATGACCGTTCTTGCGTCACCCGCAACTTTGAGTTTCCTTATTGGGCCCATCATGAGCGACCACGTCTCAGTGCCGTGTGTTATCAATGTCAACACACACTGGTCGAAGACTTTCGTCTTGAGACACTGCGGTATTTTGGACGAGAAGATTTTGCGTAGCTTCCCGAATGCGGCCCAACCGAGTTGGATTCTACGATTAACCTTTTTCTACGCTTACGCTTCTTCTATTTTCATCAAAGCTATTTTCATTAATGTTCGTTATTTACGGATAATTTTAACATGTCTACAATAGTTGTCTATCTAGTAGATCTATTTCGTAAATCTTCCTTTGTCTATCCTCTTCACGTGCGTAAACCAAAGCATTCATTTCTCTATCCCTCCTACTACAACCTCTACAACACCGCAACTTTCCCGAATAATTATTAATCACTTTTTCTCATCTCCACGGCAATTATTTTACTTTTATACATCTTCTGCTAAACTCAGCACTCACTAAGATAAGAAGCACTCCTCGACAAAAGTTAGATTTTTAGATATATTTGTTCATAAAGTTTGTTCACGTTTTTTTTTAAATTTAACTTCGTTTTTATATTAAGTTTGTCAAGAGGATATCCTAGCGCCATTTATTCCATACAAACGTAGTCCCCAGTTTCCTCCATGGATAACAGCATATGGTAAATATTTTTATGCCAAATAATATTTATCCACCACCGCCAAACGTCCCGTACGTTTTGATTTTTTCCATAGATTAGTTATTATAGAAATTAAGAGCCTTTGAAAAGTTTGATTTTTACCGTCATTTTCAGACGTCCGCCAAACAAATTCGATGAGTAAAATTTAAAAAAGTACAGGCATAGACAAAGTCTTTATTATTCTAAAACTGTAAGAAATTTAAAAATCAGTGCGGTTTTGGAGGAGGAAACGGTACTACGAAGTGATATTTTCGTCTATGCATAGGTAAAATAAGCCCGAGCTGCAATTGTCCCTTTTGTGTTTTATAATTCTTTCCTTAGGCAGCAACGAGATAGCAATAGATTTCTGAAATACCTACTTTTCCGACCGTATGTCCTCCTAACTTTGATTTCAATAAGTGATCATATAGCAATACCTAATTAACTCAACAATATAATTATTTTCAATACATATTCATATATATAATTTTTTATAGAATTTAGCCGTTACATTGTTTTTAATTTTTTTAATATTCTAATTAAGTATATATTATTTTTAGTTCTTATTTAATAAGTCATTGTTATTTTTGTCAAAATTATGTATTTGCAAAATAAGCAAATTGTAAAATTAGAAAATTGCACCAAGTTTCCAGACCAATAAAAGAAAATTAACAGACACCTAAACGAGACACCCTTTACTGGAACTGTACCACTAACAATAGTGCCAACAATGAACCTGAATTAAAACATTCGTTTATGATGTATTCACACGAACTTCAACCGACTTTTTCAAATGCTCCCTGTAGCCGCCGAAGACTTACTTCATTGTTCAACTGAAAGAGAACCCACTTACTTGCACTCGTTGCTAATATTATATAGTAATAATTCATGGACTAGTAAAATATGCAACACACTTGTAATTGCTTTTTTATACTTACTGAAGGGACAGGTACAGCTGAAATGAATTTTATGGACTTTGCATTCAGGTAACAAGCTGAAGTTCGTGCTAGTTATAATTTTTCGGCTGAATACCATAACCACTCACCACCATCCATTTATTCAACCTATGTCTATTGCTGGACATAGATCTCCTCTAAAGATCTCCACAACGACTGATCTTGCAACACCCACATCTAGCAGACTTTAGGGAACTACACCGGGTCTTCGAATCACCTTATGGAAGGCCTACCAACGCTAAATCTTCCAGTACGTGGCAGCCATTCAAGAACCCGTTGACCCCAACAGGTATCGCTTCTACGAGGAATGGGTCCTACCGCTGAAACAGTCACGACATACATACATACATATCATCACGCCTTTCTCACGTGGGGTTAGGCAGAGATTACGTCCTTCCACTTGCTACGATCTTGACACACCTCTTTCGCTTCCTCTACTTTCATGAGCGCTTTAATACATGCTCGTCGGTTATGAGTACTTTTTACCTGGCCTTTATTTAACACATGTTTCATTTGGTCTAGATACGTTCGCCTAGGTCGACCCTTACCGATTTGCCCATTCACCCTCGCCTTATAAATAAATTTCGTTAATCTTCTCTCATCCATCCTCTCTACATGCCCAAACCAACTAAGCATACCTTTCTCTATTTTGGTCACCACATCCTCTACCACACCACAGCGTTCCCTTATCATACTATTCCTGACTTTGTCAATCGTCTTCACTCCAGCTATACTTCTCAGACTTCTCATTTCCACCGCGTTAATCTTACTTTCATGCTTCTTCTGCCAAACCCAGCATACACTACCATACCTAAGTGGACCAGGACTCCTCGATGCACAGCCAAACGCGCCTTTTCAGTCACTTTCTGGCTGCACATGAAGTTACGCAGGGCCCCATTCACTCTATTCCCTAACAAAACTCTTCGCTCAATATCATCGTCACACTTTCCATCTCTCGTAACCTTTGATAACGTTAAAAACGTAACGACAGAGCTCGGAAAAGCTGTCAACACAATAGTGTTAGTTTAATTAAAAAAAAAAAAAAACACGCCTAATTCGAATAAGGTGTAACACCTAATATAACTTTGTAAAAAACAATCTTGTAAAATGGTTTACATAATAAATATTTTTAATTAAAACACTACCTAATAAAAAGTCCTCAATAAACTCATCAATCCTATGACTTTTATAAGGCCCGAATCACTTTAAGTCCTTACTTTGACGCGGTACAAAGTAAGAGCCCGATTCGTTCGGGTCCCGTTCGACCATTGTCGGTCGCTCGTGGGGTTAATATCAAAGTGAAGTCGTTCGATTGAGACATGAAAAGATCAAATATTTGAGTAAGTACCTACCTACGTAGGTACTCTGTAACTACTTATTACATTCGCAATACGATTTTTTAAATTAGGTGTAGTTAAATATATTCTATCCGTCGATATATATTTCTCATTTTATTACGAGTTACTTTTCGAACTACGGGTACCTACTGTTAAGGGGTTTTCCATTTTGATTTGTATTTTTCTTTGTAAATTTGTGATCCTTCTGGTGATATGTGGTAAGGTTTTAGACTAACCTAGGCCTCCCAAACTAAAGTCACGAAAATATCATGCATTATAAAAAAACTTAATTATTACCTTTAAACACAAATTAATTTTCATTTAATCCTGGATTTTTTTTGGTTACCGTTGCCTAGCAACGCGGAGTTACGCGTCGCTTTTCTGTTTACAGATCGCGCGTTCAATGCACCCCCCTTACTTTTTGTGTTATTTAAAAAAAAAAAATACTTCTAATGATATAGACACATAATAAATCGCATTTAAGAATTTGTGGATTTTTTCTCTACACGGTTTAATAGGCTCAGTGTTTTAACCACAATCTCACCTGATGTTAAGTGACGATGTAGTCCAGGATGGTAAACACACTAAGCCTAGAGGTACTAGTTCTCAAGAGATGCTGCCGGAAACACACCCAAATATTGGTATTTGGCGATAAGTTTTCAAACTTGAGAGTGATAGCTATCCAAGCGGGCATCATTAGAAAATGCCCTACCCCCATGCTATGGGTTTCCTCACGATGTTTTCTTCCACCGAAAGCTCAGACAGATTTTAGAGTCGGATAGGTGGGGATCGAACCCGCGTCTATTAACGCGGAATCCGGCCGCACTACCCGCTGTGCCATCATCGCAATTAAGGTTGCTAAAATTTGAAATTGATACATTCATACTTTACTTTATTTTTTTTTGTTAAGGGGGAGGACAAACGAGCGTAGTTTTATGAATTGTGAGTAGCGTAAATTTGGTTCGAACGAAGTTCGATAAAATCGTCAAACGGATGTTTTTAATGCAGTTGTATATCTACGCTTTTATGGGATATTTGTATCATATAGTGTACTGGGTCTATTATAAAAATATACTATTATGAACCAATAGAATATGATGTTAGGAAAAAGTGATGGTTACCAAACAGTTCGCTGTCCTTATTTGCCGCTCCTTCGTACCCAAACATAACGCATAAAACCGAATGAGAGGCTATTACGTGACTCGAAAAACGCTAATCATAACTCACAAAATTACGCTTGTTTTGGCATTACCCTAATTTCTTCTTCTTTTCTTCTACTTCAATAATGACAATCTCTGTGTTAAAACACACACCATTTTTGCCAGTGTCCTGTGGGTAAGATGTAATTTCAACATTGTATCGGCGTTACCAAGCTTCAGCAAATCGTTGGCCCATCCTGCTCGAAGTTTCCGTCATGTTTTCTCGACACCTCAGAATAAACGTTACCCGTGCTATTCAAAATAAACTTGTACAAAATAACTAAACTGTATCACACAAAACGCTACCAACATTACATGATATAGAGTCAAACACACAAAGTAGGTACATTACAAAAGAGAGCTGTTCGAGCAATATATAATATGGGACCTCGCGAATCTCTAAAGAACAAGTTTCAAGAATATCATATCTTAACTTTGCCCTCCCAATACATCTTCGATAACTTAATGCATATTCGTAAAAATTTAAACAAGCTCGATCTAGTCAATGATCGTCATAATTTTAATATTAGAAGTAAAGACAAGTTGTCCGTCCCACGCTTTAGGTGAAGTAAGTCTAATAAAAGCTTTATAGGTAATAGTATTCGGTTTTACAATAAGATCCCAAGTAACATTACCGATTTACCTGACAATAAGTTCAAGTATTAGATCAAGCAAGTTTTAATCTCAATAGGTAATTACAGGGTGGATCATTACGTGAACGATAGTGATGTCTGGAATGAACCCACATCTCTGTGCTTCCACTAAAATTATTAAGACTACGATTTGTATAGTTTTTTATATGACAAAAAAAATGATATATATTATATTTATAAAAAAAAGAACCAGATCGAGTTTCTTGCCTGCGCTCTTCTCGACTGGGTTGTTTTCCGAACCGGTGGTAGTTTTTTTAGACGTTCATAAGCGCCTTCTTAGGGCCTAAATTGAATAAATAAATTTTGCTTTTTGTTTTTGATTACCTAAGGAAAATAACTGCTACATGACAGAACTTCGCCCTAATTTCATTTCAGAAATAGTTTTAGTGTGTATTTTTATCGATTTTCTACATCGACCTCAATACAACATACACGGTAATATTAAATAAAAAATAATAAGAAACAAATCACACACGTCAAATCGACATACGGAATCGACTACCGTTCGGTTTCCAGCGCTATGGGTGGTACTTAGCCAAACGTATCTAACATCTAACTTCATTACAACCGTCGATCATAATCTTTGCTCACGACGCCGGAACTATTTGTACTATGCAACAATAGATGGCGCTTTCCAACTAATACAGTTCGGCACCATCATCCACCAATTAGCATCGCACCGTCCCTTTCTCTCTTAGAGATATATGATAAGGTCGAGCGAGACGAAGAATAAAGATTCGTTGGAAATATAATGACGAACGTGATTGTAATTGATGATGCGTTTGTCTAATGCATTGCATCGGCGTCTATGATTTTTTTTTAAACGTGAATTTCTCTGTTCGGGTCACGAATTGAACTTACGTTTTTTTCTTTTTGTGTTTAATGTTTAAGAAAAATTATATATTTAATAAAGGTCAACGAAATTACGATGCGAATTTCAATAACCGACGGTATCTACTATTAATAATGCCTGGCAGAAATAATAAAACATCGTGGAATTTTATTCTTAAATACAATAAACCTTTCTTTAAATGTACATTTGATAGTGGACTTATGACTCGAGATAAAGTGAATTGATTTACACGGGGGGTTTTTTTTAATTTAGTTATATTATAATTTTTATTCAAGCTTACAGGCGTGAGTGACTACATTTCATCTGAAGTTAAAGTATAGTCCACACCTACCATATCTTTTTAGCCTCTAGATAGGTTTGGATATATAATTACCGATTCTAGAATGCAACGAGCTTAAACGTGTTCTATGGGGGGTGTTTCAATCGCGATCAAACTGTGCACGAAAGCTCTCATTTTAATACGAAATCGAAAAATTCATAATTTATTTTTTTGTTCTTTCTTTTCAGATAACGAAATGATTGAAGTTTAAACTGCAAGGCTAAAAAAATAATCATAAATAAATTTCTTTTATAATAAACGTAGCATAAAAAAATAAATAAAGGTGGTTCAAATAATACATAAGTAAAAGTAAATAAAATTAAATAATAATATAATTTAAGAGAGAAAGTATTAAGAGCTGTTAAGATTAGTATAGTAGGGGTAAATAGAGGGGTAGAGTGGGGGGAGTGCGGGTACTACCGCGGGGTGGCTCTGCACGGGGGCTGGGGGGGCGGCCGGCGCCGGCGCCCGCGCACGCCGCCACCACGCTGGTCGGGGGACTCGTCCCGCCGCCGCGGGAACCAACCACGGCGGCTGAAGCTTTCTGGAAAATGCCACATAAAGGTGAGAACATCTTATAATTACTAACCAATTTTTTTTTCCATAATTTATTCCATAAAAACGTATTCCCCTATATCCTCTCTGCATATATTTTTACACTGTATAGGCTCAGGGCTTTGACCACAATCACACCTGATGTTAAGTGACGATGTGGTCCCGGATGATTAACACACTAAGCCTAAAGATACGGGTTGAAAATTACTAAAACTTTGTTGACGAAACATTTATATGGTTCCTTACCTCTCGATACTTAAGGGAGTGCTACGAAGCACCGCGCAATAAGGAAACCGCGAATATAAAAGAACACTATAGGTTCCCATAATGTACTCAGGCGGCGACCCAAGACGTGCTTCGTTCCCCAACTGGGGAGGCTCTTGACGTCGCCGTCAGCGCGATACAGTGACACTGCCCATGCATCAAGCATTACACGCACAACACTGCATACACACTCTTGCACATAACACGCAGGAACATAGGTCCTCTAAGGAACCTTTTTTTTAAATTATATTAATAAAAAATGTAGGGATAGCTAGGTTCAAACTCGCGAGAGAGTTTTAAATTCAGGTGACGGCCAAGCCGAGGTTCGTACCACCTTGGTAGCCCTTGTGCTAGTCACCTTTTGCGGCTGAGTGCCTTCAGCACTCGCCCCCAAAGTTCGGTGAAGCTGTAAAGGCCCTTCCGGTCAACAGCATTAGCTAGGTCAAAAAAAAAACACCAAAATCCCGTATTCTATATAATTCTTTCACACATTAAATCCTATAGGTGTATATTTCTGTTTTTAATGTCGCTGCTTCGTTTCAATCAGTTTAAAATCTAAATAAGTTTTCAATCTAAAATCCTTAGTTTAATATGAAATTTATGTTATAATCTGTTTGATGCGCATAGTAGAACTATATAGAAGAATCGAGAAACAATTGCAATTCATTGAAAATACTTGTACAAAACTATTTTCTAAATAAAAAGATAAAACATTTTAGACAGACGCATTGCGCCCGGAATGATTTCAAACCAACAAAGCAGACATATTCCATTAGCTGTAGTATGTAGTACATTGCCTTAATCCGTCTACTATCCACCTGTGATTGAAACGTCGATTCATATATATGTGAATATATGTTATTCGAACTGCTTGCACATATTCATATATATTTTCACGCTTCGCTCCTGTGATATAGTTAACTATAGTATATCCATTTTTAATCCTACTTTTTTTTACACGATATAGGCTCTGTGCTTTGACCACAATATCAATTGATGTTAAGTGACTATGTTGCCCAGGATGGTAAACACACTAAGCCTAGGTACTGGTTCTCAAGTGATGCTGCCGGAACACACTTATTGGTATTTGGCAGGAGGTTTTCAAACTTGAGGGTGGTAGCTACCCAAGCTGTCCTACCACCATAAGGTCCTACCACCATGCTATGGTTTCCTCGCGATGGTTTCCTTCGCCGAAAGCTCAGACCGATTTTAGAGTTCGATAGGTGGGATCGAAACCGTGTCGATTGACGCGGAATCTGTCCGCACTACCCTCTGCACCATTGACGCTTCATTTCATCATCGCCTACTTTATCGAGCTGTGTGGAAAAATTGCGAAATATTTCTAAAATTGTGCCTTAAAGACAAATACGGTAGTTACATTTAAAACTTAAATTCTCTTAAAACAGCGGAATTGATGACTTTTGATTTAAGTCGAAGTAAGTTAAACGAATAATCATAAGGGGTATTCGCTACAGAGCGTTAAATTTCGTATAAAAAATCATATTATGTTTTGTGTATTGACGTATGTATGTAAACAACTTACAAAACTACAAAGAACAAGATAAGGTTTTTACAGCTCAAAACTTTGGTTGCCATGGTAACCGGATTTATATTAAAATTAAGAGCCGTAACATTTGCAGATTTGATAATGATAATAATAATCATTTATTTCTATTATAAGTGGTTACAATGGAGGCTCTGTCTTAAAAACTAGGCATCTACTTGTATCTTGTATGCCAGTATACATCCGTATACAAAAAATAATTCGACCTACGGACGTACTATCTAATTTCAAAAATGGAGAAAAGAAATAAAATATATAAAAGTAAAACCCACTAAAATTGGTCGTCAAACTGTTCTGGTCAAGGGCCAGATTGTGACCAATCTGAGGTAGCACTGCGGGCCGTATTTTTTATGAATTGGGTAGTTGATTCTAAAGTCAATTAATCGACATATATTTATGTGTTGTCAAACGCGATTTCCCATTAGATTTTGTGTGACAATAACAACATATGAAGTCATTTATTGTCTACCAAAACTGTTTAGAGTAAGTTGCGGGCCGTAAAAATACCGTCCGCGGGCCGCAGTTTGACGACCACTGCACTAAAATATGTAGTTGGTTTTCGCTACTAAAATAAGGTAACAAGATGTAACTGAATTCTTAACCGAGCAGGTATCTTTGTCGACGTTAACAAGGAGCCGAAGAACTTTCCTCACTTGTTTATAACCGTACAAATGTTACCACTGTACAAGAGTTAGGTACAAGTTACTGCATAACCAGGCAAGCAACTCGCTGACTTCGTTACTCAGATTTGTTTGTTTGCTTACCTATTACTACGGATTCTCGATAGATTTTCACTTCAAAAATCGCATTAAAATAAAATCCTATAGTTTAATTTAGGTTACGGCCTCAATATCTATTACAAAAGATTTTACGGTTAAAATTTTTTTTTTTTTCGTTTTAACATCTCATAGACTTAATTTTTCATTACGATAAAATAAATAGACAAACTAAAAATAGTACATAGAGATTTTTAATTATATCAGAACAAATAATATGCGTAATGTTATTTTCGATCAATTTTTTTTTTATGTTTTATCTAAAAATATGCGTTATATTTCGCAAAGTATAATCAAATCAGATTATTATAACGATCTGTTTACTTATACTAACCCGCTTTGAATCTGGTTTTCAAGTAACTATAGGAGTAAACCTGAGAAACATCTTAAAGGATAACGTCTTTTTATAACGGTTACGTACTTACGTGATAATAAAATCTTATGTAGAGCACATATAAAAAATTCAATCACACTTTCTCCTTTTTAAATCATATATATGGATATTGGTCAGTTTTCAGTAAATATATTGTTACATTACCATACGGCATAGAAAGAATATAGGGATTTAGTAGATAGACGAAAAAGATATTTTATACAAATAAAAAAAGGATAATTCTAAACAATATAAATTAATATATACCTACGATCAAAGATGTGAAAGACAGTTAAAATGATAAGAAAAGTATGATAAAGTTGCAGATCGTACATTGTTTGCCTCAAGTAATTAAAAAAAAACAAATTAATTAGCCATCCATATTGCGTCATCTCCTTTAACATTCATGTTAGCATTAGTTCGTTAAAAATAAATTCGAACGTGTTACGTTCGATTAAAACACGACAAAGTAACTATAAGTAAGTCTCCTGGCCTTTAGTTTATAAAGCCAGTACTCAAGTTAAAATGAAGGTACAGACAGACACTTCTATTTGGTAACTGATGCACTTCGAAATGAAACTTACTTTAATTTTTAACTGGAAGATGAATTTATAGTTATTTTTTAGTTGAATTATTAATTTATTTTTGTTCTCCTTTTTAGATGTACTAACTTTCAGGCTGAACCTCGACATACTGATTATTAAAATTTTATATACTATAAAATTATGTTATAAACTGTTTTATTTTGGTCTATTTAAATAACAATTTATAGGTTACCCTAATCGTAAATAGTTAGTTTAATGTATAATGAAATAATAAATAATGATAATAAACTTTCCAACGTTAATATTAAAAATATAAAATAATCAAGTTCTAAAGTCCATGCCTAAAAAGCTTTAAGATTTTATAGACATTCTTTTTTTATAATGTTGACTATATTTTATGTAAAATACGACGTTAGCTAATTAACTTTTAATTGAAAAAGATTTAAAAAACAAACTATTTCAATAAGGTTCTAGGAAATAAAGCTAAAATTCGCATGCAAGAAATTGTAGCATAAAAGGATACCTATGAAGTTTTTTTTTGTAACTATACGATAAGGGATGTACCTACGTATAAATGATATTAGTTAGTATTTGGTTAATAGTCTAGAATCCATCATAAGTTCTGCCATATTGAAACGTGTCTTATAGGTATTCGGATCTGTTGTTAGTTATTTTAGTAAACTATATAATTATGTTACAAAAATCTTACTGGTTCTCTAAAAATTCTTAAAAATCTACTTATTAATAGAATACGATTGTAATGCATAATGTTATTAACAAAATGCTTGTATTTTGATCACAAAATAAATGTATATAACATTAAAATGTAAAAATATTTTATAACGTTCAAAATTAACTGGACATAACAGCATAAGAACCGTTTTTAACAAAAATTAGGACCTCAATATTGCAATGCAAAACGCAACTAAACACGTTAAAACCAACGACTTGGCTCAATATAACTGAAATATAATCATATTCTGTCTATGCCGAGCCAAAACCAAACGGAGCATGCGACAATCGTGTCACATTAACCGCCAGATAAAGACAAATAGACCGGAAAAACAGTTGTTCGAGCGAGATAAACATCGTATTCTTTGTTACGAATACTGTTGAAAATTTTAATGATTGAGTACCAGAGACGAGTGTTATAGTATCTTTCACTTGGGATTGAAATTCGGTGTTTGAAATCAAAATTTTAATATTTCACAATTATAGTATCTTATAAAATTAAATAATAAATGTAATGAAAAAGTAGAAGATAATGACTGGCTCAAAATAATTGGAGTAGGTAAAAAGAAATTGAAAAATTCTTCATAATTATTAATTCACATAAGAAAAAACAATTAATAATTATTTTAATATGCTATTAAATAAATTGAGAGTACGAAAACAACCAATGGATTCGCGTCCACACTCTGTTTAAATTATCTTATCATAGTGTAGAATGGAGCTAATTTAGAAAGAAATGGTTTAATAACGCAGCCCAAGAATCTGTTTACATTTTAATAAATTCTTTTTAAAATCTTAAAGTTTATTACTGTATTTCCCAAACGTCTAAATTGTTTATCTTGTTTCTTATTATTAATTAAATGCAAAAGTTGAAAAGTGTCAGGGTTTTTTTTTTCAAACTGACTAGATGTTTGGAATGTAAGGCACAGCACCACCAAACTTCTGAGGTGAATGCCTCAACCGTAGTAGTACGTGCTGACACGTTAACTTCACGTAATATGTTCTAACTTACCCTACGATGATTTAGGGAAACCTATGGTCTTAGAGTCCCTAACCGAACCCATGTACCTACTTGTGTGTAATATGTTGCATGTGAGTGTCACTATCTATAACTTTAACTCACGATTATCTTTTTACGATTACCTTGTTCTAAACTAAGCAAGATGGATAAAATTTCTTTTTTTCTTCCACTTTCCTCTAGCAGCTGTCATCTTCTTCAGACTTTTTTATCCACATGTCATTCTTTATACAATCCATTCACACCTTCCATCCATTCAATCGAAAGACGTCCACTGCTGGTCATATATTAGGAATGTCTCAAGTATCTCGACAACGACCGGTTTTGTCCCACCCGAATCTAGCGGGTTCCCGCGACCTTCACCAGGTCGTTGGTTTACCTTGTGGGGGGCTTAGGTCCACATCACGCTGCGTCTTCCGGTATGCGACAGATATTTGAAAACCCATTCACCCCATCGCGGATCGGTTCTACAAACAATGTGCCCAACGTATCGCCACTGAAGTTTGGCAATTCTCCGGGCTATGTCGGTTACTTTGGTTATTCTTCGGATCTCCTCATTTACCTTACCAATCCATTTATCTTACAGCCTCTCTCTATCTCTAAATACGTTCACAATTAAACTCTGTCAACTAGAGATTTTTTTTACAAGTTTTTTTTACAAAATAACTGTACTTCAAAACAAAAGATTTAAAATACTTCTATTTAATAATCAATTACATTTTATCAGAAACACTTAAGTGACAGTTTTTTTTACGGGACAATTGGATGTGGTTATTGAAACTTTTGTATTGTAATCTCTCTGAAGTTATTCACAATAGGTTTGATTGTTTATTTCTGTTTATTTTTTAAGACACGCTTAACGATTATTGTCAGTTTAAAAAAAAACTTGAGGCGTCTTGAGGGTGTTTATTAGTGCCGTTCTTATGACATTGGCTTATGATAATGGAATAAGGATAAGTATTACAAATTGGAAAATAATGTTCTGATGCTAACTAATTTGCGGCCCGAATAGTTTCTATTAGGTACAGAAATCATAAACGTCTCTTATAAATTCAAACACTTGCCAGTATCTAAAAACTGTCCATTGAATCGTATTTTGTTCACAATTTAATGAGTATTCTTTTTTAAAGTAGCCTAAGTTACGCCATGTAATTTCAGCTTTCTACCAGAAAAAGTCCCGTCAAAAAAATCCCAGCAGTTCCAGAGATTACCCGAATCAAACAGACAGTAATTAGTATTTAGTAAGAAGTCGTTATTTCGATATATAAAATAGACACTTCAATTTTATCTCTTTAAATACAAAAACAAATTTTACATAAAACTATTCGATTATAACGATTCTTTCTCTTCTCCGTAAAGTAATAATAAATGTATGTTTTTTTTAAATAAATAAAAAATAAGTAAACAAATTTTATAGCATCGCATTGCATCGCGACTGAATGTACACGTAGGGCATTAAATGTGTAGTGTTGTCACACGGGCTATATTTTGGCCATTTTTTGCGTATCCAAAGGGGCGTGGTTGGATCCATTTGCAATAAATTACGTCACACTGATACAAAACGGGCATTGACTGAAACGTGAATGGACCCGATCGTTGTAATAAAATGACACCTTTTATTATCATAGTTAGTTGAAAATATGTTACTATAAAAATAAAAAAAACAAATTTCTTTGGAGAGATTTTTAATGGAGTTACTTGAATGTTGCATTTTAAACAGAGACATTACGAGCACTCTACCTAGTTACCTATAGTACAAAATAATATTAAACTCACAATGATGAGTTTAAATAAAGCTTTACTATAATTTTTTATATTTATTTTAATTCAAAATAAACATTGGAAAAACTAATTTTAAGCCTGGCGAGTTAAAGTAATTTTAGAATTAATTTCGATTTAAAATTTAAAAAGGTTTTGAAAACGAAGTAGTGATCATTTTTTGTGGCCAATTTTCATTGAAAGCTCATAATAAGGTAAGTGATATCTCAAGATCTTGTATCAATGCTATAAGTAGAATATTGTTTTAATAATAGGGATAACTTTAACATAGAATTGCACGAAAAACCTAAACGAACTTTAAATTGTTCGATATTGATATTTAAGTTTGATGATGCAAAAGCAATTCATGTTTTTTTTATACTGCTCAGTTCTTTTACCACAATCTCAACTGGTGTTAAGTGGCACACTTATCCTAGAAATATAACTGGTTCTCAAGTGAGCTGCCAGAACACACCTAATGTGTGTTTGTATTAGAGAATTAGGCCCTAGCGCCGTGCTATGGTTTCCTCACGCTGGTTTCCTTCACCGAAAGCTCAGGCTGATTTTAGAGGGTTCGAACCTGCATCAGCACTAACAAATGCCGACATCGACGTTTTTCATCGACATCCACGATTATTATTAACTTTTGAAGCTATTGTATATGAAATAAATCCTTTAAAGTTAATCCTTATGTTTCAAACCGTACGAAACGTGATTCGGCTGTGCATCCAAAATGGCGTTTAAGGCACAATTAAATCTCCCCCATAGATTAATTCAAAAACAGATACAAAATAATAATGGGACGGCGTGTCTGGGTGGGGTTTAGTCTACGGCCAGGTGTGCCTGTCGCAGACAGGGTGCCTACCCTTATGTATTAATGTTAAATGTTTGATTAATGTCTAATGCGACTTTATGTACATTAAAAGTTGTTTTTTTTTTTTTCGAATAATTGTTATCAATTACACCACGGTTCTATATCTATATACTTATAAAACGAAGTTCGTATGATTTTATGACGTCATTAACATAATGTATTTTATTGTGTCGATAGATTATAAGAGCTTAATGTGTAAAGGTTCTATCAAATGTTTTTTTTGCATATTCGAATTAATTAACACCATACGTATTAATAATAAGTTTTTGATTATATGAAAATAAGTACTGATACCCGACCAATAAATACCTACCTACTACGTACATGAGATATCAAAATATATATAGATTTCTTTACATAACTAAAACTATTACCTGATTTAGATATTACAGTATAATTAATCTATAATAATTGCGTTATCTACTAAAGTTTTAATTGTTAAGATAATTTGAGAAATTTAACGCGATGTTTTTTTTTTTAATACTACATTTCAGTATGCCTTGAAGCGCGATTTAATTAAGAAATGTAGGTATAAATTAATCCAATAATTATGTTAATTTGTGTTTCTAAATGTATGCTTTTTGTAATATACTTCGAACAATAAAATAGTAATAAATAAATAAATCAAAATCAAAAAATTATTTATTCAATTTAGGGCCTAATAAGGCGCTTATGAACGTCAAAACACTACCACCGGGTCGGAAAACAACCCAGCCGAGAAGAGCGCAGGCAAGAAACTCGATTAAATAAATTCAGTGCATAAAACTTTCTCAAATATAACGCTAAACTAACATTAAAATAAAGCTATAACAATCTATCGATATTGAGACTAGTCCAGTTATTACCTCCACTAGAAATATATTACAGGATTTAAAAAATAAATAAATATATAACAACGACTACAAATGGAATTTATAGCGTTGCGGCCATAAAAACGGGGATTAAAAATAAATCGCTCGAATAAATTGCACCTCTGAAATTAAAACACTCCCTCACGCGACACTCGTACTTGCGCTGACAGTACGTGCTGGTACGGTACAAGTTACGAGCGTTAGCGATTTACATCTAATTTATCAGTTGCTGACATTGTAGCTGAGACAAATGTCATTAAACAATTCAGTACAGTAAAATCACAGAAGTATTAGTTAGTAGTAATACTGCCTACTAATATAGTTATTGGCTTATATAATTAATTGCCTAATATCTATATTATAATCTTTATATAAAAATTAAAAAGTAAGGACTTCAAGTAATCTACAGGCATAACAATACATTTGTAACGAATTTATAAATAAACATAATTTTCATTTTCAGTATTCAAGTAATAAAATTAAAACTCATTTATTTACAATTTAAGTAAGCTTGGACAAATATACTATTGGTAAATACACCAATTGTGACAAAAATATATGCTGGGAAAGCTTGTAATACAATATTTAGGAAAGACATAAACTTAAGAATTGTATACATTGAAATATATTTAAATACAACATAAATTACAATGGGTACAAAATATACATAACTAGTATAAATTACAAAAATATTCTACGTTTTTTTAATAAGAAATTTCAATGACATGAAGAAATTATAATATCGGAATGATTATGAGAATCTTTTTAACAGTAAAATATGAATATTAACACAATTTTAATGAATTTTTTTTGTAACAAATTGACTGTCTCCATTACAAAACATAATCTTTATAAATCAAATTCGTCTTTTTTCTTATCAATATCGAATCCAAATAAATGATTAGAATGATTATGACCATAACTTTTTAATATTTCTCCTAATAATATACCCATATCTATAATAGAATAATATTTCTACGCTAATTAAAATTAATTACGTATTGTGAGTCTGTATCTGTTAAACTGTAACGGTCACGTGGTCACATTTGGTAAATATGACCGTAGCCTTATCTAAATACTAGATCGTCGCCCGTCTCTTACAACTTGACGCACAACTAGTTCGTGGTGTGGGGGCCTGCCCTACTATTGTCCATTGTTCTTTTAACAGGCGCTCGCTTGTTAGGCAGCGCGGTGACTGACGCCCAGCGAAAGGCGAGCACCACGTAGGTGTGACTAATGATGGATTCGTGCCAAACACTTCAGAACTCACCAAGTTCACGCGAAACGCCCCGCTTTAACCTGCGAAAAAAACGGTTTTAATTAATATTCCTTTATATTTCCGACATATTTGTAGATTTTTTAAAAATAATATAACCTGATATATATTATTTATGTGTATGTGTTTTGTAACGATTTCTTTACGCCTACTATTGGTATAAGCGAAACACAGAACGAACGGATTTGTGTACAGGAGTCGCAATTAGGTATATATAATCAAATAAATTCAATTAACCCATTTGAAATGTTAATTTAATAACATACTTTTGAATATAATTTTCAACTTTAAACAACTAAATGTCGCTCAAAGTAACTAGGAAAAGTAATGGTAAATTTTTCTATGGCACTGTAAAATTAATAAACCGAAGAAGTTCGTTTAGTGTAAAATGGTATTGAATCGAAAATAGTATTATTCCTATTTCTATCCTATTTCCTATTTCATTCCTAGGTATCTATAAAAATAGATACCTAGCGGTATAACCGTATCTATGCCCGCGGTTCATATTATCCTCACTGCTTTTTAAAATTTTATACGGAGACCTAATTATTTTCCTAATATTTTTTAGTACTAAGATAAAGTAAAAATATTTCTCAAAAATTCAAACACTTACTCGTAATTTTTTTTACGCGGGATTAATTTCGAAAACTATAAGTATCTTAAGTTATACGGAGTAACTTCAGCTATCTACCAAAAAAAGTCCCGTCAAAATCCGTATAGCCGTTTCGCAGATTACCCAGAACAAACAGACAGGTAAAATTTTTAAAAATTGTGTTTTTTATTTAGGTATCGTACATACATTCATATCTATTTAGTAAAAAAAAAAAAAATGACATTACAAACAGATACTTCAATTTTATTTATTAGTATATATGATAAAACTTATCCTTCTTGACAATGGGAATTCTACATCGCTTTAGTACTTCCAAAATTGAAAAAAACTGAAACAGATTAATAGGTAAGAAAGGGCATGTTTTAATCAGAAAATAACAGAAACGCAATAGGTACAATTAAATCATGTAAAGATGACGAATTTGAAAAAGTAAGACAACAAAGGAGCAATTCTGCTTTCTCATTCTCAGCACGAATCATCACGAATTATACGCGCGAGATTCAACCGCACAAAAAACAGCCGATAGGCCCAAAACAATAGATCCCCCACCCTTTGGGCCTTAATCAAGGGTCGGCCCAAATTCGCCCACAAATTGCATCCAATTGTTCACTTTTTACCGCGAGGCGTGTGTTCGGAAAGGGTCGACTATACTGTATTATCTGGTCCAACGGTTGGACGCATCTGATCTAATGCACTCCTATTCAAGGTTATTGGCTTGTAAATAACAGGAACTGTTATAATTGGGTGAGCTGACAACGCTTCACGACCATCTGCGTATTTACGTATTATTTAATGCTAAACATTTTGATTATACATAAGTGATTCAAGCAATAAATTTTACAGTCGACCATTTTTTTTTATATTGTCTAAATTCAGCGTTTGGCAATAACTTTTTTATGTGAATAATTCAATATTATCCTTATTGACTACTTAATGATATGATATACTAAAAACCTATCCACACAAATAGGACATATCTAGGTTTTGTTCAAAAAGGTATCTGTACTTATTGAGTTATATTAAGGCACGCACTAAAGAAACAAAGACACAGATAAATGCATTTTATAATATAAATATGAGAGAGCCTTAATGTATTATCGTGCAAGAAGTTTTTACTGCAGATGAAAAAATTCAATATATCGGCATCTACGGAGATTAGATAAAAATTTGTCGTCTCTCTACTCTTTACCGCAAACCCTTTTTTGTGCCCTGTGGATTTGTGTTCTTTATTTATTTTTGCAAAGAAGATTATATTTTTTCAAGTACTTCATTTTTCCGCATATATTTTTTTTAACGGGTTACCTTTGTGTAATGTGGTCTCTTTTGTTAATAATCTGAGTGAGGATACCCTATAGAACTTCAAGGATTGTGTTTAAAAAACAATAAATCCACTTAAGTCGGAACTCCGTAGAAGTGCGGATATAGATAATATAAAATTGTACACATCTCCTGTAATTTTTTTTCTCCACCATTTTTTTTAGAAATTATAACGTTAAGGGAAACTTATCTGTAATTTACCTAAAATTAGGTCTTCTTTATAAAGACAATTTTAGTATTTAATATACAAGGCAAGGAATATACATACATAACATTAACATAAGCTCACGCCTGTTATCTGCGAAGGGTTAGGCAGAGGTGAAATAGCGAACTACACCACCCGCATTCCGCCGAGCTTAGTTCCGTCCCGGATGTGACAGGGGGCGAGCCTGCCGCCATATCGGGCACAAACTCCATACTCCGGGATGATATTGAATAGAAAAAACCCAATACCACTTGACCCGACCCGGGGATCGAACCCGAGACCTCAGAACGGCAGTCGCACCGTAATACAACTGCGCCACCAAGGCACAAGGAATATATTTTGTATCAAATGGGCAACATTTTAAGAATATTGTTTTCGTTATATTATCATAGTTTAGAGTGCATCTTTTAATTTTATGGAAGGTAAAAAGCATTAGGTACAGTAGCTCTAATAATTTAAACATACTCGTAGGTGTTTGGTTCTAAAATGAAACGCCTTTTCTTATGTACACACATGCATATTATCACGCCTTTCTCCCGTGGGGATGGCAAAGACTACGTCCTTACACTTACTACGATCTTGACACACCGGTTTCGCTTCTACTACTTTCATGAGCGCTTTCATACATGCTCACCCGTTATGGGTACTTTACACCAAACATTTATTTAAGACGATCTGGTTGACGTTCGCCTAGATTGACCCTTACTGAAGTATCCAGTCACCCTCGTCTTATAAATTTTTTTTGTCAATCTTCTGTTGTCCATCCTCTACACGTGTCCGAACCAACTAAGCATTCCTTTCTTATGTATCTTGTAGCTTACACTAATTGAGTCGCAAACCATATTATTTTGAAATTTACAACATTTTGACCGAGGAGCTACCTCCGGGAGGGTCTGAGGAAGTGCTTCAAATCCTGTTTGGATCCTTGATAGATTGTGGTTCTGTAAGGGACGTTGAAATCATTAGTCCAAATTAACCACTGTAGGTTTAGCGCTGGTCATTTCCGCGGAATTTACGTCTCATATAGCAGCCCAAGGCAAAGTCTTTACCACTTTAGTGCCATTATACTGGCTACCACTCTCCCTAGCACTATAAGCACTTTCTCCAAAAAACCGGTGAAGCTATCAAGGCCTTTCTGGTCAATACCATTTAGTTGTCAACTTTAGAACACCGACGAAGAATTGCTTCTCTTGCCGTGTTTTATCTGTTGCACTTTGGTGAATGAGATGAAGAACTGCACTAACTCATCCCCCCCTCTCCTGACCAGTTGATGACTACCAGGCGCCGTATGGGTTTTCATCCATATATAGTATCCATATTTGTACAACCTATTACTGCGTCTGTGTTTCCAACTTCCTACAATAAAGATATATTCAAAATCATTAAAAAAACTTTTTTCAATTTGGGCCCTGAGAAAGCGCTTACGAACGTCAAGAAATTACCAACGGTTCGGAAAACAACCAAGTCGAAAAGAACGGGCAAGAAACTCGATCCAGTTTTATGAAGTGTTTTTTTTTTTCAATATAATATAAAGTATGCAATTCATGCATGCATTCGGTTTTAGCGGAACCACAGAAAGGAGTATCATTTCCTGACATAAATATCGTTCAGGTAACGATCCACCCTATAATAAATAATAACATTTGGACATTTTAATTTTTACACGGTATAGTCTCAGTGCTTTGACCACAATATCACGATGTGGTCCAGGATAGTAACACACACTAAGCCTAGAGGTACTGGTTCTCAAGTGATGCTGCCGTAACACGCTTATTAGTATATGGCGACAGGTTCGCAAACTTGAAGGTAGTAGCTACCCAGGCGGGCATCATTAGAAAATGCCCTACCACTATGCTATGGTTTCCTCACGATGTTTTTTTCTTCTCCGAAAGCTCAGGCCGATTTTTTGAGTTGGATAAGTGGGGTCGAACCCGCGTCGATTGACGAGGAATCCGGCCGCACTACCCTCTGCGCCATAATTGCAAAACCTGTTTGACATAGAGTTTTAATGTATTTTCTTAACTTAAAGAAGAGTGAATCAGTTTATACTGAGCGATCGCGCTCCATCGTCAGCCTTATCCTCACTTTAAATCATGTGTGATTGAGGTCAAGCGTCGAGTATAGTTATAAAAACAGATTTTAGATGTAAAAGAAAGATCAAGGTCTATCCTTGTTTCAGACGAACTAATGCATAGCGCGGCGATGGGTGGTGGAGGCCTATTCGGGTGCTCCTCCGCCGGTCACAGCGGTATCAATCAGTTAGGAGGAGTCTATGTCAACGGAAGACCGCTGCCTGACTCGACACGGCAGAAGATTGTGGAGTTGGCACATTCGGGAGCACGGCCCTGTGACATCAGCCGTATCCTACAGGTCTCCAACGGCTGCGTCTCCAAGATACTTGGCAGGTCAGTTGCTATTTGAATCCATTTTATAATTTTAATGACGGTGTAAATAAAGATTGACAATGTTTTTATAACATTGGATTGTATCATACCCAGATTAATGGTTCAGGATAAAATGTACTTAAAGACTGTTAGACTAACATTATTCTTAAAAAAATTGTGCCAGAATTTTGGTATGTCATTTAGTAGTTTTTTATAACTCCTTAATGTGCAGTATTTGAATCTGTATAATGTGATGTGATGGTATTTTCCGTGATATATGTTGGATATTGTGCACATTTGGAGTTTATTGGATATAATGGCATGAAGTGTGAATTCTGAGATGTCATAAAACTCTAAGAAAAGTTCTAATACATGGCTACTATTTTGTTGGAACATTGATGATTAGAAAAACAATAAAAAGTTGGGCCAGAAGGACCGATATTCTTGGCCGTTATTGTTGGTCAAAAATACGCGTGGGTAAATTCAACCTTGATTTAAGAATTTAAAAACAGATGTAGATTATAATATTATTAAAAAATATATTTCTAAATACGTATTTTCTTAATAATCCAATATTTTCGCTATCCATAAAACTATAGGTATGGTGGTTCATATTGCAATATAAAGCACCCAAAACTATAATGTAATGACGTTTTTGTTAAACACGGCACTAATATAAGAATTAACACAAAGCCTTATTGTCTACGTATAAAAGTCAAATAATAATCGATTATTTTATAGCATCACAAGACGGGGGTCGAATTCTTACGACACGAGATCAACAAATTGACTAAATTCCCATAATACCGCCCAAGGAACCGGCACAATGGTCGCGACAATGCGGTGTCGCGGACAAAAATTAAAAGAAATATATTTCAATGAAATTAATCAATACAATAGTCGAGTTTGCATTCCCATAGTTTATTGTTTTTTCGTCAATGGTTGACGCGCGCTCAGCGGGGTCGAATAGGTGGGAATCCACTGCGGGTGCTGCCGTGTGGTGCTGTGGGGTGCCTCTGTTCTAATTTCGTCAGCTAAATCGTTTGATTGCTGATTTTATCTCGAGATCACTGAGGATTTCAGCCCTCCGTTCAGTCGTTCACGATTATAGAAATGTTTAATACATTTACGTTGACTGTTTTTACTGATCCGAAATATATGTGCAGATTAATTTTTAGTCATCATCTTATTTTAAGTTCATATTTATGAAAAACTTTATGTAGTTTTTTTTTCAACTAAAATGTACATTGTCCTTCAATAGCTATATCAGATAACTAATAAAATTAACAAACATGGTCAAAATAATGACTAACAACAACAAAAATGTTATTAAATATATTTTAAGTGGGTACAAAACACTCGTAGAAATTAATTATAAATATTTTAAAACTTGTTAAGGTAAACAAATTCTAGAATTTATTTCAGATATCTTTAGATTTAAATTTACATTTTGTGACAATATCATTAAACAAAGAAAACATTGAAATATTAAAAAAACAAATAATGTAAGCTAATACAAAAATTATTTTAATACAGGGTTCATACCTTGCAGGGCGGTCGTGGGACAGCCCCTAAATAAAAATGAAAATAAAAACATTATTTCCTAGTAATTGGCACCCCTACTGGGGAGACGGCTTGACGCCACTTCAAGAGATCTTATAGGAAAATACATTTGGCCGGGGGCCTGTCGTATTGCCCACTGTGCACATGTTGTTGTTTGGTGTGTTCTGCTTGTTAACCGACTGAACAAGTTGCTTTTTTTTTCTCTAGAGAAATGTTTGACATCAAAGCAGTTTAGGTTTTGTGTAAATTGAAACGTAATTGTCTTCTAAGTTTTCTTCCAGTGAAATAGGTGCTTATGCTCTCAGTGTGTACTTACTTTTTTTTTTACAATGTATAGTTTCATGCTTTAATAACAATCTCATCTGACGGTAAGTGAGGATGTGGTACAGGATGATAAACATGCTGCCGGAACACACCAATTAGTACTTAGCGACAGGTTTTCAAACTTAAGGTGATCCATACTATGGTATGCTCACGATGTTTTCGTACACCGAAAGCTCAGGCTGATTTTTTAGAGTTGGATAGGTGGACTCGAATCTGAGTCCGTTGACGCGGAGTCCGACCACACTACCTTCTGCGCCAACCTCGCTTCAAATACTAAAAAGGTTTTTCTTAGTATTAGGTAATTAATAATCATTTGGCAAACGCATTGATACTATGATGGGTAAGCAGTAATGTTATCGTATGTCATGTTGGTCGGTATAGTTTCGAATCGACTTATCCTATTCTATAATGAACTTGAGTTTTCGGTGAAGAAAAACATCGTGAAGGAACCATGCAATTATTTTGGCATCAAATGCCCTAAAATTGTTTCTTAGAGCACTTACAAAGCCTCCTTGAAGGCCTGCTCAGCAGCTTCATCACCGGAGGATCTCGAGCGGCGCAAATATGGCGGGGTTTACATATTTGTGTCGTTTGGGATCGAGACTCTGGGGTTTGAGTGCTCACAGCCTGTTCAAGGAGCTTGCAAGCGGTCTAGTTTAATGACCAGAGGGCTGGCCAATATCTCGCATAGCGTATAAGCATTGCCATTCAACGTGACAATGTGGCCTTCAAAGAATCTTCCCGTCTAATGGCGAGCTAGACTAATTGTTTTTTTTAATTATTTTTTTATAACAATAACAATTATATATTTGGTTCATAATAAAGGCTCAAAAGTTGATCTATACAAGGGTACAACGCACTTTTTCCTACAGAGTCCTTTGTAGAAAGGAAAAATTTAGTCGCGCCGTCGACTGCAAGTGATACGTATATTTCCCACACGCCCCTAAATATTCTTATCGTGCCAATTAAGTGTAAAAGGGTTTTGTAGTGTTCCTTAGGGCTTATAGAAAAGGCAAGCGTGACGGGACTTCCAATTACGTGGACGCCCCGCTGTCACGGTTGTTGCGTTAAAGCTCCTTTTAAACCAGTCCTTTGCATTTCTTGTTATACGTACACTTATCTCGTTAATTCATCAGATAATTAGGTAAGTTATATTACGGTTATGACGGTTAAATTTTGAATTAACTTTAATTCTTTTTTTTGTTCGATTTTTTTTTCTTAATTAAACATAGATTTGGAACCTATAATCAATCTACCATTAGAGAGATAAGTTCTGGAGTTTCAATCGTGTTGTTATCGAGCTCTGTTAATCGTATTGCAACCGATACTACATAATTTTTTTTTTATTAATTTAAGATAAATTATCTAGTGATTTTTTCACTCGTTTACTACAAAAATTCTATTATCTCAAAAGTATGTCCAATTCATTTTTATTAATAGTATTTTGAATTTCATCGACAAATCGATGGAATTGTTTATTTGTTGCAAAAATAATTATATAAATGATTTTTTATTTTATTTTCAACCATTCATTGACCATAAGACGTCCACTACTAGACACAGGTCTCCCCATTAAGGGAGGGGATTGCCATAATCGCCACGCTTGGCAGACGGGTAGGCGATCGCAGTAAGCTATTTTTGGCACCCAGAGGATGCTGCTGCCCATACTCTGGTTTAATAAAATTTGGACAATTTATTTGTATAATTTATTATATTTTATAAGGAACTCAAACAACATTAAACATTTCCAAATAAGATATATGGTTTAATAAAGTAATTTAGCTACTAAATGTGTGTACCCACTTTTAAGAGTAGGTTTACAGCTCATTAAAGGTAGCTTGTAGATATATAGCTTATATATTTTCTGAGTACTCTGTACATAAAATGAAAAATACTTTTATAAAATCACAGTACAAAAATAAAACAAGACCTAATTATAAATAGAAAATAGATTTTGATGAGAAAACAAAAAACAACATTTTAATTAAACATCAACAAAAATTTAAATATAAAGCCACCCAAAGAGTTATAATGAAACATTACAGAATCCATAAACGCATCTATCTCTCTGCCTAATAGGCGTGAAGATGCAACAAACGAAACGTCAGTAACTAAGTTACATTCGAATAACCACTTCAAAAACACTCTGATACAAGTACTCGTTTCATTGTACCCTCTATAAAACATCCTATCAGCATCCAATCTGCGACCCCCCCAGGCTCTATAAAGTGTTTTAACACACCATCGCCTGGTAAATTGTACACGGTTATTTTTCACTATTGCCTTACAAACGAGTAATGGATGGTGAACAGAGAGTGAAAAATCCCGTACACACTAAATGTGATTGAAATCGTTTAGTTATTATTATTTTACTAAATTCTGTTGATAAGAATCTCATTCGATATCTACTGGATCAGTAAAGGGTTTTAAAGCGATTAATGGCTTAGTACTTTGTAGCAAGTAGCGTACTGAGGTGCGTAAAATAATGACGATTTTGATAAAGGGAAAAAACAACTCAATGCAGTATGTTTTTTTTTTATTTTTACTAAGTTACTTTCAAACAGAAATACTTTCGCCAGGCAACCATTACAGTGTCTTCTAGACCAGTCGTTCCCAACCTTTTCTTGACCCGTGACCACTTTGATTTCTTTATTGACAGCAGGGATCACAAAGAATAAGAAAAATAAACTGAGTCAATATTATAAACATACTTTTGCTTTGGCAAACTCATTTTGATTAACAATTTTTTTTACAATTAAGTTATGTTTTGAATTAATGTGAAATTTGAGCTTGAATCTTTTGATAATTATGGATGTTATTGCTCAAAGGTACTCCACGAGCTTCCATATACTTCTAACAACCGCGCGGTTATGTACTTCCGCGAAATTTGTAATCGTACGCGGACCATACTATTTTAAAAACTACGAACCACAGATAGGGAACCACTGCTTTAAACGGATCTGTCAGCTTGTACTGTTTGTAGACTTATTTTTTTAAACTGATGATTTCAGAACCATACTAATCTCGCAGCGGCATCAAAATCAGGTAACTTCTTTCAAGAGCATAGAGATAGAAATGTATACCTATTTTTTTTTTTTTTTTCATTGTACAGCTTCGATATCGATGTTGTATGAAAGACAGGTAAATTCAATTTATATCAATCCAAATGCTATTAAAACAACTAACACGTTAGTTATTAGTGAATTTCGCTATAGTGAAACTAGTCATCTACCTGCATACATAAAAAACAATTCAAAAGTTCATTGATCTCTGGTTAAATAAAGTCCCACTCAATTAATACACAGTAAGCGAGGGCGCCCTCCCTAAACCGCCCTTTTCGAAAATCTGCCGCCCAAGGCGAAAACGATTACAGGCCTTGCGATAGGGCCCTTAGCGATAATAACCTTATAAATATACAGCCACGTATTTCAACTTCCATTGCAGGGACCAAAACTATTTTTGAAAAATGTAGAAATTGTAGTTATGTGAATGTACTATGTAGTGTACGGTTTTTTTTAAACATATCAGTGTTTTCAATTGTACCCAATTTTTCTATTTATTGTATTTAAAAAAAAAAAACAAAATCTATTTAATAACAAAACAACTAACAATGTTATATTTGTACTTTAAAAAGGATATCTACGTATTTCTCACATTTGATAATTCACAATGAAACCACTCGTTTTTTGTATTATGTTGTACATTATTACATTTCTTTGTTTATTTACAACTCGTACTCATAGACTAACCTAAACTTAATTACTATAGACTACTAAATTTATTATGGGCATTGCATTCAAACTAAACTAAAATTAAAAAAATTACATTTAAGAACATGTATGGATCAGAATGTTACCCCATAAAGGTGACGGACGAAAGAAGATTACATGCAGCTGAGATGCGAATGTTGAGATGGATGTGTGGGGTAACAAGAATGGACAGGATTAGGAATGGGTATATTAGAGGAAGTTTGAAAGTGGCGCCAATAACAGACAAGTTAAGAGGCGGTCGTTTGTCCTAGTATGGACATGTGATGCGCAGGGAGAAAGAGTATGTTGTAATAAAGGTATTGGATATGAATGTGGACGGTTACATGGGAAGGAGAAGACCAAAGAAAAGATGGATGGACTGTGTGAAAGATGATATGCTTAGGAAAGGAGTGAATGCGGAGATGACAACAAATAGAGAGGAATGGAAGAGGAAGACATGTTGCGCCGACCCCAAATAAAAATGGGAAAAGGGTAGGGAGATGATGATTTAAGAACATTTTAAATATACCTTTCAAATACAATTCATTTCTCTCTAACTTAATAACTAAAGCAAATTAATATAATATTTAACTTTACTAGACGTCAATTAAATAATATCGTTTTAAAACTTATACATTTTCTAACGGGAGTCAGGGCCATGCGACACGTTCCTGATTACATACCTGCTCATTAATAGCACCCGAAAATTCTTAAGCAAACAAGTATCGACAGATGACAATCTCGATTCCTATTCGATAATATTTATTTAAGGGTTCGCTTAGTTCCTTCATTATCCCTCGTGTAACGATTTGTAACGGTTCCCTTTATAAATACGTAATAATAACCGCAAAATGTTATTTTATTTGTTAATTCTTACTACCGGTAAACGTGTCCCTACGGTTTTTGTTGGCAATTTTGTCAACGATTCTGTTTGTGGATTTTATCAGCTTTTTTAAAGTTTTTATTATCTCACTATTATTGATTTTAAATACTGGATAGACTATAATAACATTAGACGTCCCCTCAAATGAGATTAATTTTGTTATTTAAATGATCATAATATCTTATTAGTGGGTCGGTGGGTCATTTCAAATCAACTAGATACCAACCATAATATCTAGGTATCTTAATTAATCTATGTTTTTAGCGCTGTATATCTAAACACTTTAGCTACATTAGATTAAGTGACGACGTGGATCAAGATGATAAGCAAATTAAGCCTGGAGATAGTGGCTTTCAAGTTATATTGGCGGAGCACGCTTATAAGTTCTCGGCGACAGTTTTTCAAACTTGAGAGTGGTTCTAGCTAGCCGGGCATTACAACATTAAGCGAACAGTGAGGAAAAGGTATTATTAGATGTGGACAAAACCAAGGGATACAGTGCAGTGTGCGTATACTTAATTCATGAAAACAACAATAATTTATGAACTTATAAAAAACTAAAAACATATATGGTAATTATAGAATTAAAAAAAAAACTCAATGAAGACTCTTATTATCGAGCAAACGAAAGATCCCGACTCACAAAGTTACAAGCCACAATCAATAGTGGCTTTAGTGTGGTTCAATTGTGATCCATCCATTCAACCGAAAGACGTCCACTACTGGACATAGGTCTCCTCCAGAGATTTCTACAACGACCGACCTTGCGACACTTGCATCCAGCAGATTCCAGCGACCTTCACCAGGTCGTCGGCCCTCCTTGTGCGGGGTCTACCCACCTTGCGTTTTCCGGTGCGTGATAGCTATTCGAGAAGCCGTTGACCCCATCGGGCATCGGTACTACGAGCAATGTGCAATCATGATGTATTTAACGATTAGAAGCGATGATGGTGTAGTTGGTAGTTCGGATGGATTCCGCGTCGATGAACGCAGGTTCCCACCCACATGTCTAACTCAATAATGAGCCTGAGCTTTCAGTGAAGGAAAATCTTGTGAAGAAACCAACCTCCCCCCTCCTGCAAAATCTAACGTGTATTCGAGCCTAGTGTAATTAATAGACGGTCCCTTATCATTGCTGACAAAATGGAGGTGGTCAGAAATGTACAAAAATCTTCGTAAAAAAAACTTCGTAACAGATGATGTGAAATAATATTTAGCAAGTGATACATTTATAACACAACGATATCCGGACAACGTTCAGCCGGCAGTGACGTCACAAACGTATCTGCGGATCTATCGTTCGATTGTTGTTCCGTATAATCGACACATGTCTATCTTTCACAATACGGTCGCTCCAACCAATACATCCTGTGTATAAACACGAAATATCAAACACTCCTAACAAATACTATAAAATCTTTATTTCATGCGTGCTAAGGTGTAATTTCGAACGTTAATACGTTTTTGGAACTGCTAAAAGAATTTGGTAGTTATTTCTATAGGTACTCGAGTTAAGGGGATAGTATTAGAGATTATAAGTTTCGTGATGCTATTTTAATATTTTTTGAAGTACGCAGTAAGTATGGGATGTAGAAAAGGGGGTGTAGAAAATGTAACACGAATAATAGGTAGATACTTTGAACTTCACAATAAACACACTCGAAAATAGACTTATATGAAGTATTTGGAAAGATAATTGATTATAGAATGCTGTAGAAATTCTACTAAATAATTATCAATTTCTATTGAAATTATTTTCAAAGCAATGGTGAGGCTGTTTAGCGATTGGTTGACACATTTAAGGAACTTTGTTGGAAGAAAATTTTGCGATTAGAGAATGGTATCATAACATAACATAAGGTCACGCCTGTTATTCCCGAAGGGTTAGGCAGAGGTGAAATAGCGAACCACACCACCCACATTTCGCAGAGCTTAGTTCCGTCCCAAATACGACAGCCTGTCGCCATATCGGGCACAAAATCCAGACTCCGGGATGATACTGAGTAGAAAAACCCAATATCACTTAACCTCAGGATGGCAGTCGTACCGTAATACAACTGCGCCACCGAGACGGAATGGTATCATGGTTGTAGGATATTTACTAATGCATTGCCACTAAGATATAGCACATTTAAGTTGTATTCTAATTGCCATATATTCTTTTATCTTCAGAATTGAGAATTTTATCCATTGCTATGATGCTACCGTTTACAACCCCCTCTAGAGATGACAAAATTATTATATTAATAATATAATTCATCAATATGAGCTGTAAATAATATATAGAGAGGATAATTCAAATATTAAATTTTATGTAAAATCACTCAACATTTACCTTTCACATCCAGATAAAGACAAGTAGATAATTAGAGGGAGACAAAATGTATTTCCAGTTACCCGTATGTTTTCTCAAAGTCTCTATTTAGATGCGTAGTTAATTTATATAAAATATATCGCTTCATAAACTGAAATTAAGAATCGGCTACTGAATCGGTTTCAGATTTTTTTAATATAGTTAATAAAATTGCATAGATTTGTAATGTGACCACACTACTCGTCCATGATGGGTGTAAATAATTTCATAAATAAACTATATCTAATAACTGGATGTTCTAATTACTGGGGTGTATGAGAATTTTCCTTATTCCTGTTCCATTTTGTATATTTATTTGGCAGTAAAAATATTGACCACCAACAAATTCTTTGACTAAATCATTGAATATTTAAAATTAGACTATGCAATTTAAAACCTTACAGACATTTGTAATATGTATGACAATCTTAAACATTTCCACAATCCAAACTAAGTTCAGTTTCACGCGCAGATATTACGAGACCGGATCGATCAAGCCGCGGGCTATCGGGGGCTCTAAGCCACGCGTTGCCACCACGCCGGTTGTCCAGAAGATAGCGGATTACAAGCGCGAGTGCCCCTCGATCTTCGCCTGGGAGATCCGGGATCGTCTCCTCAGCGAAAATGTATGCAATAACGACAATATTCCTAGTGTAAGTACTGTGTTTTGTTTTTTAATCTGTGAAATTAAATGGAGGGGGGATTCTGTGTGTTACTGCTATATAATAGACGTTGGTTCGAAGCCACCTATCAACCTCTAAAATCAACCTGAGCTTTCGGTGTAGGAAAATATAGTAAGGAAAACCGTAGCATGGCGGAGGAGGGCATTTCTAATAATGCCCACCTGGGTAACTACCGCTCGCAAGTTTGAAAACCTGTCGCCAAATACAAATAGTTGTTTTCACTAAGAACCAGTACCTCTATGCCTAGCATGTTTACCAACCTGGACCACATCGTCGCTTAACATCAGGTGAGATTGTGGTCAAAGCACTGAGCTTATAATCGTGTAAAAAAAAACAGATTAGTAAATGTTACCTACATAACATTCGCAACTACGTCTACGGGAATTAATTTACTAATAACCATTTAATCCCTATAAAAAAGCTTTTTATAAGTAGCTATGGTGCAATGGGTATTGCGGTCGGATTGCGCGTCACTCGACGCAGGTTTGAGACCATCCTATCCAACTCTAAAATCAGACTGAGCTTTCTGTGAAAGCTAATATCTTAGGTATGGTTCTAATAACTCCCGCCTGGGTAACTATCACTATATCCTCAAGTTTGAAAACCTGCCGCCAAAAACTAATAGGTGTGTTCCGACAGCAATATTTACAAATAAACTTTTTTAATTAATATAAATTTAATTCAAAGCCCTTAGCCTACACAATATATAAAAAAAAAAGGATGTTAAACTTAAAATCGTAACAAACTGTTTACATTTATTACAATTTAGACAGGCGCGTCAAAACATTTTCAAATATAAATCGGCCAATCTAATTATAAAACACCAACGAACATATGCCCGTTCGGTCACAATGATAAGAAATAATCCCTACAGAATTGTCCGTGACAATAACTTTTAGCATTATTATAATCCAATTTTATAATTTTCGCAATTCCAATTTCCGACCGTATTATGTTTACCGAGATCTCACCTTTAACTGTTTATTTTCCGTTCTATTCATTGAATATTCTATGGACGCGTGAACATCTACTGTTCTGCGAAAGTTATTGATTGTGGCTTGTAACTTTGTGAGTTACGGGATCTTTCGTTTGCTCGATGATAAGAGTCTTTATTGAGTTTTTTTTTTTTTTTAATTCTATAATAATCATATATGTTTTAAAATTTTTATAAGTTCATAAATTATTGTTATTTTCAAAAATTAAGTATACGCACACCGAACTGTATCTCTTGGTTTTATCCGCATCTAATAATACCTTTTCCTCACTGTTCGCTTAATGTTTTAGGTAAATTATAACAAGAGACTTATATATGTGTCATTATTTTTATATTGTATGAGCTTCAGTGTTTAAACCACAATGTCACTTGGTAATAAGTGACGATTTGCACCAGGATGGTAAACACATTTAGGTTAGAGGTAGTAGATCTCAAGTGATTCTTCCGGAACATACCTAGGGATATGTTTTCAAACTTGAAGGTGGTAACTAATTAGGCAGGTATTAGAAAAAAACCCTACCAATGTGCTATAGTTTCCTCTCTGTATACTAGGTCTTTATTCGCCGAAAGTTCAACCCCATTACAGGATGGATTCGAACCTGTGCACATCAAAGCTGAATCCTACTGCACTTTCCTTTAGCCTTCATGACACTTAATGTAACAAAATATATGCTTATGAATACATATTTTATTTAAAGAAAAAAAAAAAATCACGTAATTTGATTTTTTGGTTTTGAAGTTGATGACTAATGGGTAGAAGCCTTTGCCTTTTAGGATTAATGAATGTCAAAGAAAATTTTTTGATCTAATTGTAAAAAACTGTTGTGCTGTGAGTTTAAAATATAACTTATTGGTCTTTATAATATATATTTGATATATAATACACTTTATATAATGCACAGTCGATAAGAAAAGTATCAAAATACGCGCATGAGATATACCGAAATGACTAGATAATGTGTAATTTACTTTTTATAAAATCGGTTTTAACGCCATTGAATTGAGTATCTGTCTATATTATTTACTCTCTGAAATACATTTCATAATTTATCTAAAGTGTAAAATAAACAAATCTTGATATTTGTATAAAACTTACCCATTAATCAGACCTCCGTGCTAATACGAACGCACAATACAACGTACAATAGTTATCTTGAGAATTGTTTCTTACGATAAATTACTAAAAATTGTAATCGAAGTTTACTATTAATTAACTATGACGCATAATTTATAAGCTATACTATTTGTTATAGCTTATTCATTCTTTCTTTTTTTTTAATGTTTTTCATTTGTTTTCATTCATTTTTATTGGTAATTTTTCCATTTTTGTAATTAGATAGTACTTAGTACGTTTGTTTGTCGATTTCTTTTTGTACCTATTTGGAACACACTGATACAAATATATGCTTAGTTTATAGGAGCCTCTACTATAATCACTCATAACAGTAATAAATTATTATTAAATTAATTTAGACGTTTACTAATTTAATATTGTACTAAATAGAGGTTTGAGTGAAAGAAAAACAAATTGAAGTTAAGATCCTTTCTGAGGACATATAAAAAATTTAAATGCGACGAAATCGAAAATAATACCGTACACAATTCACAGTGACATGTATGAAAATAAAATGAAGTAAAAAAAAATAAAGATATATATAATAAATTGTCTAAAAAACCCTGTGAAATATATCGTGGACAAGCAACGAAATAAAGCCGTGCTCGAAATGACACGACCGATAATCGAACCAGACGTGTAGACATCTGTCCCTACGATGACGGCAAAAAATAACAAAGGCTAAAATTGACAATATTTTTTCTATCGTTCGCAATCCATCGGACCAATTTTTCTGTTAATAACGTCACAATATAGTCAAAATCATGTTTTTGTTAAATTCTGGCGAATTCTATTCAATAATATAAACACTAATGCATACAATGGACGGTTGGGGATAACCTTGGTCGAGTAACTAGAGGTAAGTTTTTCATACTGGTTCCATATGTGCGTATTAGACATTTAACTGATTGTGACAGTTAGGACTTAGGTGTTGTCAATGGTCCATTGCACTGGGGAAGCCGTCGGTGAGCTTAGTCTTGGTTGACCAGGACTAGTCCTTTTGCGGGTAGGGACTTGGCCTTCGGGCTAAGTCATCCGTCCGGGAGGTATGTCGCGGTGTATGCTTGCGATCCCGTGTTGCCCTCCTTATGTGGCGTTACAGACGGTCACTCATAGGGTTTTAGTGGATAGTCGTTAGGGTCTCCTTCCCTAGTGTTAGTCCCTGCCCCCGCATGGGAGGATGGTGCCTAAACGCATTTCCCTATGTAAAAAAAAAGAAAGGTGTTGTCAATGTTTCTACTTAACCCAAAAGCAAGCCATTCCTTACATTTAAAAACTATGCTATTCGATATATGACTGGGTTTCATATAGGCTATTGCTGTTGGCAGAATATGTCAAATGCAGGGAGTAAGGCAATCATTGACGACATAAAAATCCAAGACACTATTTGGTTTTTTTCTTCACGTACTACAGACTCTTGGACCGTAATCTTTTTTTATTTGAAATGTTATTGCAATTCTTTCAAAACATAGGGATACGTGAGCCTAAAAACGATTATTTTATATTTATTACTATACTAAATTTTTCCCCCCTAACTAAATGTGCGTTAGTTTACATTACTTCTTTTCTTCTCCTTTCACGCTCTTCTCCAAACACTAGTTACATGCCTGTGCCAGTAAATAAAACCCTGGGACTACTGTGGGTATGACTTTAACTTTTGTTGTATGGGGTTTATTATTATTCTGTTGCCTCTTTATTTATTGGCGACAAGAATTGGTTCGAAGAAGTCTTGAGGCACCAGCGCGCTCCCAACCCTAGTCTCGCGAGTGACTTGATGTAGCCTGTGTGACCGTTGCTGTGACTCTCGTATTGACTTAATAAGTCACACAAAAAAACGTTACCACGACGCTCTCTAAAATCAACTTGCTTCGCAACAGACCAAAATACGGCTGCGGGTTAAAACTAACTAAAGAATTACGACGCCAAGGTTGACTGGTAGAGAATGCCTCAGGCAATAAGTCCGTCTTTTTACACAAATTGCAAATAAAGTACAAGTAAATAACAATATAAATATTAAAAATTTATCTTCGATAAAAAAATGCGAACTCAGTTATCTGTAAAGAATTAAAAAAGCTGGTGGGAATTTATCTACGTAAGAGAAATAGCCGTTAAGAAACGAATGAATATCTTATCAGGAAAAATTTACCCAATAATTAGGTAGTTTATGGTAATGTACATGCCATTAAAAATACTTATAGTATTTTTTTATTTGTAATAGTAAAGACATATCGTAAGATATAGCTACCTTATATCTCGGTTAAAGTCCTCTCGTGTGTTGCACACTTTTTACAATTGTTTTTTTTTTTAATGAAGCCTCAAAATTGATGTTTAAGTCCGGTTAAAGGCCAAATAAGTCAAAACCCACGGCGTGTTTTTTTGAAAATATGTCGTGAAATTTAGATTGCGATCATTATATATCCTTCTATAACACTTTGGCTTTTTCATCAAAATATTAGACTTTTTGTAGTCGACTTTGAACTTACGCTCCTCGACATACTACCTGAGTGTGTGCAACCACTGAGCTATTACAATGATTTCACCGATTATTGTCCTCAATGACATGGCGCTGTTACTATCAAGAATCCATCAGCTTTCGTTTTTAACAATAATTGTAGGCAATAACTATTATTGTTACATAAAACTAATTTGCTTAAACATAACCTCAGGATAATAGTAAACGTTCAAACCAGTACCTATAATATAAGCACTCATAAAAGTACACCACCCCCTGTAACAAGAGATCGAAATACCGAAAGCCCCTAGAAGATTCGGCGCCAAAGGGGCTATTTTTACGACTCTCGTACCTACGCACTCGGCCCACTGGGCAAATAGGTGAACGAAGCGGTTGATACACTTACACACGTGTTAGAGAGGGATAGATATTTATCGTGGACTTCGACGCCTAGTCATAACGGTCGAATGGGCGTGATGTTTCTTACCAACTGAAAGCGGACAAAAATACGTGGAACAATCGATTGTTGCTCCGAGGCGAAACGGCGTAACTGAAAATTTGCTTCAGATCAAGTGAACTAAAAAACATTGAGACAACACTGGCTTTTCAGTGGGTTCCGTCGATTTGTGGTAAATGTAATGAAAATGCAAATTTGGTAAATTCGTCAATTGTGTAAATGTGAAATATTAAAGGATTAAAATAACATTAGATATTGTGAAATATCAATTATCCATTAATTCAACTAGTACATTCGTATTTACATAATATTTATTTTATACGTAAATATTAATAATTTTTAATGAAAAGTTAATTCGAGTTACAATTATTATGTGTATTTTTATTGTAGTTTTTCATTTATTTAACCCCTTGAGTACTTTCCTGGCGTATACGCCAGCTTTCCATTGTTTTCCTATTGTTTTATTTGTATGGGTACTCGACACATTAATCATGAATTCTTTGTAAGTGTACTCTTTTGTATTATTCAGTCTATATCAAAATAGTTTTACTTAAATAAGTATTTTACACATATAGTTTAAATTATATAGTTTAATGTTTCCATGTTTGAATACACACTGTTTTAAAAGTACTAAACCAGTTTGAATATTGTTTTCACATTAATATAGGACTATACCTGCTTAAATGAAAACTAATAATGAATAAATCAACACATATCTATAGGAAAAGCAAAAGTGAAGTGATTTTTTAAATGATCGATACCAGAAGTTTATAATGACGTACTGGTTTAAATAAACTAAAAGGTTTACATCTATTAAACAACCATAAAACATACAATTTTAAAAAGAATACAAGTATATCTCATAAATCTACGTTCAACAACTTACGCCGTTGTTCTCCTATGACGATATACAATAATTCCATACCTTACGCGTGAGTACACAAAATATTTGCCGTCACTCTTACACGTACAGCGTCTCGGTAAAGGTCTGCATTATATGTATTGCTAGCCTTGTCACGTGGATTAATATCAACCGTTTGTAGCATAGGAATTTACGGTATGCTGCACTCTGAAGTTATTTGCTTTACATTGATCTCTTTATATAGATTTCGTATATTACCACATTTTTCTTAGCATTAATGTATAATGAATTAATAATTAACATTTAAAGTTCAAGTTTAATAGTTACTTTATTAATGTCTTTTAATTTAAAACATTTATTTGCTGACTGTGAAATAAAACATTACGAAGAATTTAGTGATAACTTAGAAGGAATGTATTCAAAGTACCCCAATGTAGTACGAAATAGAGATAACATGTGTGTTTTTTCGCACTAATACGCTGTGAACAGATTGTACCTTGTCTAAAAAAGAGGACTGTGTATATCATTTATATGCAGATCTTATAATAAGATCGCTTTCATCCCAGTAAATAATTCCTCCTTACGTCACTTTCATAAAAATCTAACCTCTGCGTTTTTATACTACCAATTTGTGGTATTTAGTCTTGATCTAACCCCAAATTAATAATCTGATTTTATTCCTAAAGGCTAGTACGCAACTTATATTGATATATAGCGATAAAATAATTTCAACGTGTTAATTCCATACAGAACTATTAATAGATAAGTAATTATCAACAAATAATGTAATTACTTATGTAGGACCTATATCAAAATCAAATAAAGTTCTTATTCGTTGGCGGTCAAGACTAACTTCTTCTTCTTACTTAATAGCAATCTGTGTACAGACAATTTGTGCCAGTGTCATGTAAAATGTATTTTCAATCTCATATCAGCGTTACCAAGCTCCAACAAAACGTTGGCCCATCCTGCACGAACTTTCCATGGAGGTTTGTCGGCGCTTCAGAATCTATGTTACGCGTTATCCTCTATAATTGGCAGTATATACAGCTATAATTGGCAACGCGCACGTGATACCTTTGGTGTTGCAGGCGTCCATAAGCTAAGATGACCGCTTAACATCAGGTGAATCGTATACCTGTTTGCCACTGGTATTATAAACTTAACTAGAACACAAAACGCCACCAACATTACATGATATAGAGTCAAATACACAAGTTTAATGAATTAAAGAAAACAACTGCTACATGACAGACTGAGATCCCGCCAAAAACTCAAAAACTAACTTATGTAGATTAGATATTATAGGTTATAAAAAATGTTAACAGCACCGATTTAAAAAATATATATCATATAGAATCGACATGTCTACCAACATGAGAATACAATCAAAAATCAGCTGTTACGAGTTCAAGGACTCCTGAATTCGAGTTAGAGACATCTAATTTAAATTTAGAATTCGATCGAGCGCGGTTCGACGGCGCGGAATGTGACACCGGACACCGCCGAAACACGCTACCGACAAGCATTTCCGAGGCTTCGTACACACACTCAACACTTAGCCAGTATTACGTAGCCTTATATACGTCGTCGGTGTTGTTTTCGTTTACACGCGAAACTTTTGTAACTAGAGCTCCTTCGATCACGTGGTGTGGGTTTAGGCTGTCCCATATAACGTCGAAAATGCTTTGAAAAAATTATACGCCCAGGGGACCCCGGTCAGGAACGAATCTCTTAGTTAAGACAAAAATGGAAAAATAAAAACAAATTTAATAATGAGAAAATGACTCGTTGTGAAGAAAATTATCTAAAATCATTATTATACCTTCTTAACTAAAAATTAAACATCATGATGCCATCTAGTGTTCAAACTTTGAACGTTTAACAATTTACTTCAGTGAGAATCCGATTTTATATTATATAATAAAGCGCCATCTCTTATTTCTAGTACACTAATAATATGCAAAGAAACAGCTATTTACATGAATAATAATAATATGATATAATAATAGCAAACTGCAATAATAATAACAGTCATCACGTAGACTATACAATAGACACTGTATAGCCATCATACATAGACTATACATAAAAGAAAAAAAAAACAAAAATATGTGTCAAGTATAACTAAGTAGTATTATTGTAGTGGGTGAAATTCGATCAAAATATTTATTCAAAAAACTTTGGTTAATTTTAACGGGTTTTCACGCGTTACCTTTGCTTTTTCTATCCCGACGTTTCGGCTGGGTTGCACCAGCCGTGGTCACGGGCTGACTGGCGGTGCGCGGCGTCGCCTGCAACGTTGAGGGGTTAAAGCAAAGGTAACGCATGAAAACCCGTTAAAATTAACTGAATTTAAATATGGAACGCGAAAACTTAAAAAATTACAAAAAACTTTGGTTTGTAAAAACAATCTATTTCTAAATATGTCATTTAAATAACTTTAAAGTACGTCAATATTAAACAAAAAACATACAGAGAAGATAAATATACTGAAATGTTTTATGATTGACTATTTATATATAGATAAATTTTGCGTAAAATAAACAATAAAAGTGAGTTTTTTGTGTTGAGCTGTGAAAAATTTGATGTATCGTATGAAAACAAAAAAACAAACTACACCCCGAGGTTGGCTCGAACTACTGACCTTTCGGTTAACAGCCTAACGCGTTAAACAATTGCGCCATGGAAGCGGTACACGTGTGCCTGAAATTTAATTTCAGCTACAATAATATTACGCTTTTTTTTAACGTTACAGACGTTTTTTGCCGGCTAGGGTACCCCTCCGCATCGCCCCCATAAGGAACTTCGTTTGAATTATTAATCAGAAATCTGAACTGACTTTGAATTATATGACACAGGAATTCCGTATTAATAGCACAACATATATGTCTCTAAAATATCGTGTAGTACGCATATTGTTGATAATTATTTACTATTTTAAATGATTTTAAAATATCTATTAGATAAATATTCGTTTCATTGAAATATTGCAAGGGATACAATGGTGGACAATTTGGTGACTTCATTCCTCTATGCACTTACGTTTTAAAATTAACGCTTAAATTTCTTCAGCGATACTCTCTATAGTTAAACGATAGGGTGGATCATTACGTGAACGATAGTGATGTCTGGAATTAACCCACATCTCTGCTTCCGCTAACATTAGTTAAAACTACAATTTGTATAGTTTTTTATATGAAAAAAAAAATGATATATATTATTTTTATTAAAAAAAAAATACCATATCGAGTTTCTATAGGTCCTTGCCTGCGCTCTTCTCGACTGGGTTGTTTTCCAAACCGGTGGTAGTGTTTTAGACGTTCATAAGCGCCTTCTTAGGGCCTAAATTGAATAAAGATTTTTTTGATTTGATTTTGATAATATTAATGACTAATTCATATTACTTACATAGTAGATGGATGTGAATTTGGAATATCGTAATTCGTATATAGGTGCATCTTGACATTTGGTATTTCTTTGATTTTTCATTCCTTTAACTTTTTATTTATTGTTCATAAAAATATGAATATTAAATACCATCTTTTTGTTGCATGCGATTTTGTAAGCGGAATAGACTTAGGTATAGATTATTGAGGATTATTAAAATTTTTAATATTATTTCGTTAGATATTATAAAGAGGGATCGATCCTCATTGGAGGGCCAGTCCCTCGCGCCCTCCGTCACGCGGTGTTACTCCCGCTTAATCGCCATGTTACTGTGACATATTCGTTACTTTTAATAAAGACAGAGGAGGGCAAAGGGCCTCTTTATAATTAACACGAGGTTTACATCAATCATCAGAGAGTATAGTACCTCTTTGTTATCGCTTATTATGGGAACAGACATATATATATAAACATTTAGATAAATATACTAATAAATAAAGTTGAAGTGTCTGTTTGTAATGTCAAAAAAAAAAATCATAAATATTAGTGTTAATAAAGTTCGATTCAATGCACAGGTAAGTACTTGAATTTATGGGAAATATTTTTACTTTATAGAAAACTTAGTTTTAAAAAAAATATAAGGGTTCCGTATAAAAAATATAAATGCAGTATTTACTCTAGTGTTTAGCTGTAAGTTTTCCTGTATCAATAAAATAAAAAAATCAAATAAAATATAAGAAACGAGGGCGCAGCCGCGGCCACACAGCTACTTAGTTATATTTAAAATTGTAACTAAATTATAAACTGTTGAATATTTTTATAATTTTTAACAATTTTGAAGGATAATTATAATATTAGGTAATTATTGCTTTTTACAATCATATTTTTCGTTCCTTCGCATTAATTTTAATTTATCTTTTGTGTTTAATATACCTATAGAAATTTTACATGTAAGTGAAAATCACTGCAAAATAAGCTTTGAGAAAAACAAATTAACATTAATAAAGAGAGTGGGCAGACGAAAAACATGAACGAAACTATCAAACCTCGGCGCCCTTTGCAATGTACCCATTGTAAAAAAAAAAACTAAACTCACGCATTCCCCCCAAACCAAAACTCACCCCAACTCGTAACCGCTTTCCACCGGGGACTCGAACCCGGGTCTCCGCGGGTTAAGCGTGTACGTTAAAATGTTTATAGATAATACCACTGTAGGTAATATTAATTCTAATGGTATAAGGGTATGTCCCCTCTAGTGATGGAATTCGCTCGCAATCTTTTGTATTATCTCTCCTATTCGAGTACTTGTACCGAGTGATGTTCGTAGGGCGTGTAAGTTTGTATGGAAAGCTAATAAATACAGGGGATGCACTATTTGCTATTTATTCTTCAAGTTCTTTTAGATATTACGTTTTTGTTATAGATTATTTGGATAATTATCTAGTAATTTTGTTACGTTGGTAACGTTTATGGCAAACATAACAGAGATAACTGGATGTTTAATACATAGACATTTATGAACTGAGTTTGTTGTAGGGAGTTTAAAAGATGCACAAATGATAGAAAATGCGAAGCGATTATGGTGCAGTTGATATTGCGGTCGGATTTTACGTCAACGGACGCGGGTTTGAACACACCTGTTGTGGAAACATCTAAAGGATGGTGTAGAAAGGAGCAAACGGAACGTACCTTTATTATTAGCCTTCGATTAAGCTGGTTCAGATATTATTTTCCACCTCACTTCATTGTATGAATGTTCTATATAATTGGATAACTAATGTGCACTTTTAAACATATGAGAGACAGCGGCGGCGGTTGCGTGTTGGCGTTCCGTTTTTGAATAGGAAGAGGAAGGGATAATGAATACATAGACTAATAGAGCGGGGGCGTGTAGACAATATAGATAAGAAATAACTTAGAATAAGAAGAGAATATATACGATAATAGATGGCGTTAACAACACCTATCAAACATTATAATTAACCTGAGCTTTCGGTGAACGAAAATTAAATGAGGAAACCATACCATGGTGGTCAATTTTCTAATAATGCCCGCCTGGATAGCTACAAACCACTCTTAAGTTTGAAAACCTGTCGCCAAATACCAGTAGATGATTTCCGGCAGCATCACTTGAGAACCAGTACCTTCAGGCTTAGTGTGTATACCATCCTGGCCCACATCGTCACTAATATCAGCTGAGATTGTAAATAAAGCTTTGAGTCTATATTCGAAGCTTATGAAATTCGTTTGTCTTGTAATTCTCATGTGACAAAAACAGTGATAAATATAAAGTTTGATGGATGGACAAAGAAAAGATGGACGGAGTATATGAGGAAAAGTAATGCTTTGAACACAATCTCATCTGATATCGAGTGACTATATTGTCTAGGTAACAATAATCCTAGAGCTACTGGTTCTCAAGTGATACTGCCGAAACACATCTATTAGTATTTGGCGACAGGTTTTCAAACTTGAGGCTGGTAACTACCATGGCTGGCATTTAGAAAACGCCCTACCACTATTCTATTGTTTCCTCACGATGTTTTCTTTCACAGAAAGCTCAGGCTGATTTTAGAGTTGGATAGGTAGGCTTGAACCCGCGCGTCCATTGACACGGAATCCGGCCACACTATCCACTGCGCTATTTGTTTTTTTGTTCTTCATGTTCTATATAACGTTTTGTGATAGATCATTTGGATAATTATATAGTAATTTTGTTATGTTAGTAACGTTATGGCAAACACAACAGCGATAACTGGAAGTTTAAATATAAACGGAAAATTATGAAATGAGTTTGTTATAAGAAGTTTGAACGTGACACCTGTGATAGAAAAGGTGAAAGGGAGTCGTTTTGTTTTAGTATAGACTTACTAGAAATAATGTCCGGACCCCAAGTGAGTTGGGAACACGACATTAGAATGAAGACGTGTATCATAGAAAGTTGTGCGCTTGTGCGAGTTACTTTAATATGTTTTTGCTTGGTTTTTATTTTATTTTTATTTATTTAATCTTTTTTAGACACCATTATACACATGTGAAATTAGTACAAAGGGCAGCCTTATTGCTAATAGCAATCTCTTCCAGGCAACCTTTGGATGGATATGTTCCATGGGGAAGAATCAGCGGTGTTTTGGGTACATAGATAAATCTAACCTAATAAATACGACTTAAATTGAAATAATGTGAACTATAACATACTTATGAAATATACTATAAAATACAGATAATATATATATACATAGATATGGACCAAAATTGAGTAGATTATTACAATTATTGTGAACGATAGTGATGTCTGGAAATAACCCACATCTGTGTGCTTCCACTAAAAACTACGATTTGTATAGTTTTTTATATGACATAAAAAAATTATATATATTATATTTATGAAAAAAAAAGAAGGAACCAGATCGAGTTTCTTGCCGGCTCTTCTCGACTGGGTTGTTTTCCGAACCGGTGGTAGTGTTTTAGACGTTCATAAGCGCCTTCTTAGGGCCTAAATTGAATAAATGAATTTTGATTTTGATTTTTTGATTTTATTACATTTTACAATCTTAACGGATATGGTATCCTAACAAATATTTCGGATATTCCTATTATGATTTTGGATGTAGTTGGAGTTTTTTTTTAATTATATTTGTAATTTTACATATGTACTTGCGTACATACATATGTAAAAGCTCTTTCCATAATTCTCTTTATTATGTACCAACTAGCTGACCCAGCGAACATCATATCGCCTCGTAATTAATAAAAGTATTATTCGCTGAATTAAATGTAGTTTTACGTCCAATATACAAGGAAACTTCTCAAGTCCGAGAAAGGACCAAATACACAAACAATAACTGTTGAGGACAAATGAATATTTCCTTATATCTTTAACATTAACATTCAATTACGAGAATTACATCGCGAATCACAAACACACACACACTAGCTGGAAACACGAGAGAGAGAGAGAGAGAGAGATATATCATATGTACCTCATGTGTGTAAATGAGATAAATGATAAGTTTGTAGACTAAGAGTAACTATGTGCTAGTTGTAAGTATTAAAAATGTATGAGAATTCGCGCCGACCGCCGGCAAAGTTGTACCGGCAAGATATAGTTTCTAAACACATGTAATTCGAAGATTAATAAATACAGTCCACATTATACAGTGAAGTTGGGGTTTCATTGCTGGTGAAGAAAGCGTCCCCTTCAGTAGTGGTCTTCAAGCGAAAGAAATTTAACACTTCTACTTTCAAGAGTCAAGAGAATGAATTAAGAAATAAATACAGTCCACATTATATAGTGAAGTTGGGGTTTCAATGCTGGTGAAGAAAGCGTCCCCTTCAATAACAAATAAATATACTTAGAAAAACTCATAAATGTAACTATATACTAATAAATTAAGTTGAAGTGTCTGTATGTACTATCAGAATAACAATATTTTACTGAATATATACGAATGTTTATGCGATATCCATAACAAAAATACAATTTTTAAATGTTTTTCTGTCTTCCAGCTTGTCAGTTTTTTCCTGCTAATCTCCGGAACGGCTGGACCGATTATGACGGGAGTTTTTTTTGGCAGATAGCAAAAATTACTTTAACTTTAATTTTTTTTAATAATTAGGGTATCACGCAAAAAAATTATACGAAGGAAGTTGTGAATAAAATCCGTTCATTAATTAACACAGAATATGAATTTCTGAGAAATGTCTTCGCTTTTTGTTTGTACCACAAATAATTTAGGACCAAAAAGTAGTGACCATCGAAGCATTATTTTCCAATGATTATTTAAAAACTATATGACGCTATAAACTATATAAGAAAAAAAACGATACACAGGCGGAGCAGCGGGCACACAGCTAGTGTTATATAAAAAATTAATTACTGATTAAACTATGGAGTATCGAGAAATTTAATTAACCGCGTAAATGTCGGTTTTGTCCTGATCTTTTTTTCATAGAGACCACCAGGGCGTAGGGATCTCTAACACTATCGCTGGCTAGACGATCTAACGTGTTCGAAGTTAGGGTTGTCAATACGAAATTGTTTTTTATATATTAGAATATAAAACCGAACGGAAGTTGCGTTATATTCGCAAAAATGTATTTTTTAATCACCACTTTCCCGTTACTTTATATTTAAAAAAATAATTAAGCTGCCTTATTTATTAAGTCTGCCCCATGACATCAAGCATGAAAGTAATAAAAATGGTATCGAAAATAAGTTAATAAAATATTTTATTAATTATAATTAATTAATATATGGTTTGTATCGTTTGTTACTTATGTACGGAGACTAGACATAGACAAATCGATAATACAGTTTTGTGCATTTAATATGAATATTTGTGCAGTTAAGCATTAATTTCTCTATTTTTGTCACTACATACTTCTATCACACCACGACGTTTCATTTTCATATTATTTCATTCTCATGCCAGCTACACTTTTTTTAGACTTCTCATATCTACTGCATTAATCTTGTTTCCATTTCAAAAATATTCATATTTGACAACCCTCGTGTAATGTGAAAGTGGTGCGCTCGTGTATCGAACGTGACACCTGTCAGCTGTCATTCTAAGACAGCGGACGCCCGCGCGCGCCTCTCATAAATGATCTATCGAAGGCCTATCGGTGACATCGCGAAATACGATATATAATGCGTTCCCTTTTAATTAGGCGCTACAAGTGTTCGATTTTATCATAATACTAGCTGTGCGCCCACGGCTGCGCCCGCGTTTCATATTTTCTTCACTGCTTTTTAATTTTCAATAACCTGACAGTAAAACTGTACACTGAATCGGATTTTATTCGCATTTTCGTGAGTTGTGATTTTTTTTACGCGGAAACTAAATTATTTTCGAAAAATGAAAGTAGCCTAAGTTATGGGGAGTGACTTAAGCTATCTGCAGAAAAAGTCCCGTCAAAATAGGTCCAAACGTTCCGGAGATTACCCGAAACAAACAGACAGAGAGATAAACATTTTTAATATTGAGTTTTTGTTATAGGTATCGTATATACATTCATATGTTTTTATTTAGAAAAAAAATGTTATTTTGATATTACAAGCAGACATTTCGATTTTATTTATTAGTATAGATTTACTTTTAAAAATACACCACATGTGTGTAAGTTTTAAAAAATATTGAGTTTAAATTATTAAATGAAAGATTCAATTTTTTATAGGAAGTACATTATATGTAGATAAGATAAAAGTTATAATAATTTTTACTTTAAATAAGGTGTATAGTTTTTGGCGGGATCTCAATTTGTCATGTAGCAGTTATAGTCAGTAATCTGTCATTTATTGGCGTATTCGACCGTAGATTCAAAACGCAGTGTACTAAAATTTAAATTTAAATTAAAAAGAAAAGTCCCACTGAAATAATTAGTATTAGTAGCGTTATATTTAAACTATTATCTAACACGCAAATTGAATAAAAACGTTTTCTTAAAAGATCTTTAATCATAGAAATGCGAGTAGAATCTGATTTTGAGAAAACACACGTACTTCTTTATCGATATGAAATGAAGTAGCAGAATAATATTTTGTACAAAATAAAAATTATGTCCCAACATAGTTACGCAGGCACGCACGCCATGAAACCTCGCGCAAAGATCGTATTCCCAAATGTCATATTGTAAACAGAAGTCGTTATTTTAAAATTATCATATAAATTGCTTCATCTATTAAATATATTTTAGTGATATAAAGCACACTCAGAAGAACGTGTAACTCTGTGAAGCGACGTAACTTTAAATGCAACAAATTACCAAGGAGCATCTTCTCTATGTTATGAATTGTCTGCGTGAAGTTCAGCGCTTAAAGTGCAGTCTGCGTAAAATGAACAAATTATAAATAAAATATAGATATGGTATGGACATTTGATGCGCAGGGAGAAAGAGGATATTGTAAGAAAAGTATTGGATATGAATGTGGACGGTTACATGGGAAGGGGAAGACCAAAGAAAAGATGGATGGACTGTGTGAAAGATGATATGCTTAGGAAAGGAATGAATGCGGAGATGACAACAAACAGAGAGGAATGGAAGAGGAAGACATGTTGCGCCGACCCCAAATAAAAATGGGACAAGGGTAGGGTAGGATGATGATGATGATAATATAGATATTTAAATATATACAGCTTTAATATTAAACTAAGCATACAAATTACTTACTTACATTAAATTTTTGATCCATCTTTTTCACCCACTTTTGTGTTGATTGATTCGGCAGAAATAGATCACTGCTGGTCTCTCCCATTATTGCCATAATCGGTACGCTTGGCAGGCGGGTTGGTGATCGCAGTAGGTGTTTATAGTACTCAGGGGATGTTGCTGCTCATCCCTTGGTTTATGCCTAAGTCGTATTTTACGACATCCACAGGAAGATATGGAATGGTACTGTTCTTAGCCGGCACCATACGGAAGTTTCCTGCTTTTGTGTTAGTTTGCAAATTCTAAATGTTGTTTCTCCTAAATCTATGCTCTTGTTTTTGATAACTAAGACCCTAAGTACAGAGTCGCATGACTTGAGACTTCATTTCTATTCAAATTTTCATCTTTTTTTTACACACTGAGTTGCGTTTTCAAATAATTTCTTTGAATCCCATAAGTTCTTGTGATATGTATACTAATTCCGTCACGAATTTCATCAAAATCTATCCCGTAGTGATGCGCGCACAATCTGACATAAATTTTACAAAAATGTCTTCTGTTATTGATTTTAAAGTGGTTTTCTTTAAACATATTTGTTTTAAAACAATTCCTTTGGAGTTTATTATAAGGCTTGTACCTAATTTTTACTAATAAATAAAATTGGAGTGTCTTTTTGTAATGTCAATTTTTTTTTATTTTATAGATATGTACAATACGATACTCATACCAAAAATACAATTTTTTTGTCTGTCCGTCCGTCTACCTGCCTATCTGTTTGTTTTGGGGAATAGCTGGACGGATTTTGACGGGACTTTTGGTAGATAGCTGAAGTTAGTCCGGGTAACTTAGGGTACTTTTAATTTTCAAAAATAATTAGGGTGCCGCGTAAATAAAATTAAAATGCAATGAAGAATATGTGAAACGCGAGCGCAACCGCGGGGACACAGCTAGTACAAATATTTATTTCAATTCTGATTCCTCAAGATGTTTTCCGTCAACATTGAGTAGGTATGTGTATGTAAGTGCCTAATGGATTAAATATTCTAATTTTCTAAATATTCTTTTTTATTTTGATGCCATTACCTAATCTGACCTACCTAAGTTACTGAAGCCTTCATATTTTTTATTCAAATATACCTTTTTTATGTATTTTTCGAACTGATCAAGTCGAATTAGTGACCAGCGATGTGTGTAAAGGGTCCAAAACTTTCGGCATTTTAAACGCGCTGTGCGTGGGTAAGCCGTACCTTGTTCGATCTGGATCAGATTTAGAAAAAAATGGACGCTTAGCGTCAGTAGGTTTTACAAGAGTGGCGTTTGAAATAAAACGAATATCTTCTGTCACTATTGCTCTAAATTTAGTTCGATCTCAGAATGTAGTAATTTGTTTTTGAATCCATATTTACTGAAAAGTCAAATGTCCAATCATCATTATTTTCATACTGAGCATCATCTTTTTATAAGTTATTATTAAAAGATGATTTATATAAATCAGGAAACTTTTTAAGAAACTTCATAGATAAAACTTTCAATATTATTAAAATATCCAACGTAAAATTCTAATAAGAGCACGGTACCTTTTTAATCTTTCCTATTTATCCGATTGGTCGGGGCGCTGTCAGAAACATAATTCGTTTTTCAAATGCACCACAATTATTGGTTTTGTTCGTGTTCGAAATTTAAAAAATGTATGCTTTTCAAATAGATATGTGCTATTAGGTATCTGATTGGAAACGATTTGAATTTCGTTTTTGCTTTTTATTCGGGCTTGTTTCTATACGACTTGATATTTGTAAAAAAACTAGTCTAAATTAATACTGATTAGAAATTCTTATAGCCTGTCTAGATTTATTCTCTCGCGCTTATTAAAGTTGAATGTCTCTTATTGATATATTGAAAATCAGTAACCTGATACATAAGGTATTTGATATTAAGTATATTTTCCCAATTTTGCAAAAGCAACATTTTTTACAAGCTCGAAATGCATAAACTAATTAAGTGTTAATTTGGTAACTCCAACTTAAATTTTACGATTTATTACAAACTAGCTGTGCCCGCAACTTCGTCTGCGTGGAATAGTGACTTTGGGCAGCATTTTTTCGGATTTTGGTTTATTCTGGATTATAATCACCGTCGTTACATCGTATAGCCATCGGGGAACAAAACATACAGGCTGCTAGAATTATTAACACGTGATAAAGCCACATAAAGCTGACCGTGTGAAAAACAGCTAATACTTAGATCCACATCCACAACTTTTAGCGTCTGACCATAGGCTTTATTAATTGTCATCGCTCACATCGGTCATAAGCTCACTGGAAACTGAACTCGTTTAAAACTAAACGGAAAATTGTTTGGAATGAGAGGAACCCGAGGCATAAAAACACTACCACCTGTTAAAATCTCTGCTTCTATCATTTTTCGTAGAACCAGAAATTTAAAAAAGAAAAAATTACTTTTAATCTAGTATTGTTGCAAAGTTTTGGCGGTCTTAAATTTCTTAGCAGCATTATGGGTACGCCGACTTTAAATTTATTTTATAAGCTGGTAGTCCAGGAGCACTAAGGGATTCTAAAAATTCTACTGGGTAATTGGTAAATTCTTCATCTTTCATAACTCTGTTAATGGAGATATACTCTACATTATCCTCCGAAACAAAGCTCAAAACTTCAGCATTTATTGCTGCCTCTTGGTCGTTTCGTGGACTTAAAATAGCTCTTTCGCAAAGCCATGAATTTTCGCAAGTTAGTATTTGCGTTGCGTTTCCATACACGGATGATATGAGGTCTTGCATTCATGAAACTTCGCAGCATAGGTTTGCGTTTAGAACAAATTTTGCTTGTTCCTGCGGATACACACCGTTACCGATCTGAAGTTACTATAGAGAAAATATAGTAGCAATAGATACATCAATTTCATCTAATTTCTATCTGGTATGAATAAAACTGTAAGGCTGATATTTTTATTATAATTTGTTATGCTAGTGCTTGGATTAACTTGGTAGAGTCTGAAATTGTACCTATCCTAACCATGGAAATATATCAAAGGATATTGCAGGGCATCATATGCTCGGTGTGTTTCATAAATACGTTGTAAGCGATCATTATGAGTGCGCTGCACGATGTCACGTCTATTACATTCCTGATTGACTAATATTACTGCAACTTCGTCTGCAACGGGGACATTGTACTTTTCACGATGTTCTTCCGCAGGACGTCTATCAGCCTTATTTATAACTTTATCATTGTTATTTTGGCCTTGTAGGATGGAATCTATTGCGGCTTTGAAACTTCTGACATACGGATTTACTTGATGTAACATATTCTCAAGTTGAAATATAAAGTTGATATTCAGCTGAGGAAAGTTATGATGTCGTATATGGGCCTGTTCATTGTAATTTGATACAAAATAAATTCAAAGAAATTTTGGCTCATTTTGGAGAAGCAAAGATCCAATCAAGTGATAAATTGGCCCTGCATCTTAAAAGTTGGATGTGATATGTTTGACCCCAAAAGATGTCATTTGGAATACACTATTATATAAACGGATATAGTCTAAAAATGTTTACACTGAGGATGCTCACTATTTAGTAAAACTTTTATAAATGGGCTCATGATAAGTTTAAATGAGCACTTTGCCACCTGAATAGCATATTCCATTTGGTTCTTTTCTCCATTTTTGAGCATTACAAAACTGACAACATACTACCATACCTACTATAGATGCGAATTCAGAGTAATCAATTCTGGGCGAATACAAATAACCTGTTTTCTTTTTGGTAATCCATGGAAGGATATCAATTTCCTCTCCAGTTTCTGGGTCTTCTATCAAACTTGATAACATTTTATTGAGTATATGCCGAAGTCGATCGGCATTTAGTCGTGACTGACGTTGTTCTGCAGTTTCTTTCTTCTTAACGATCAGCTGTTAATCGAGATTCACGATCTAAGCTACTTTCCAGCTTTCTAGACTGCAAAGTTCGTGCTTTTTGAGAGCTCAGGCGGGTTTCCCTATGAGTAAAGGTCTCAGACTCACGCGATATTGCATGAGCCTTGCGATCGGTGGACAAACGTGCTTCACGCTGGTCCCTGTTCATCCTAACTTAAGTGGCCATCATTCGAGAACGATGTGAAATCAATCGAGATTTTCGCTGAGCTGAAGTTTCTGTAATATGAAACCTGGCCTGACGTTACTGAAATGCAGTGAACTAATGAGAACTAATTGAGATTGATATAAGGATGAGTCCTTATAGCATTTTTGCTGCACCAGGGGAGGTTGGATCTTTTTCGAGGCATTCTTATAAGAAGTAGTAATTATTACTAACTCAGCGTTATTTAGTGAACACATACTCATCATAAACAAAAAAATTTAATATTTACAGATTATTACACAGTTTAACTTTATTACAGTTTAATATCTATTAAGACATAATAACCTAACCTATTAATTATCGAAAATAAAAGAAATGTCTAATAGATACATTTATGTATTAATTAATCGCAAATTACTAAATTGTTTTTTAAACATAAAAATTAAGAACTTGTATAAACTTGTATTTACAGTTTAACTAATAAGACGTGTTTACCTAATTTGAAAACTAATTAACCAATACTATATACATACAATATGTATTTACAAACCCTAAAATATAAATAAATAAAATAAGCAAACAGTCATTGTTGTCGAATGCAACTGTTACGCCATGCGCCTCCGAAAGCGGCCCGGCTCTCGACGTGCTTTATCTATACATATATAAACAATCCAAAGTTCCAGCCTAATCTGAACCCTATTTTATATGAATGATGATATATATCTGAGGTCAACTTAAATTGGAAATAATAAAATTTCCGAAACTGATCATTTTTAACTTCTATTTATTATCATATTATTATTAATATAATATATAATCATACTTTTATATGGACCATTATGGAGTTTAGTAAAGTGTCATACAATACATCTGAACAGAGAAAGAATTTAGATAGAATAAATGTTCAACGTGATTCTTTAAATTGGCATAACTTTTTTATTTATGTACCGATTGACATGAAACAAACACTAAATGTTAAGTGAAGCTTACTACAATATATTAGTGAAAACTGCATCTAAATTGGATAAGCCGTTTCTGAGATTAGCGTGCACAAACGCACAGACAAACAGACAAACAGACAAAAATTTTAAAAATCATAGTTTTGGGTCCTGTTTGCGTTTATAAAGGTCCTAATAATATTTTTTTCTCATATATCTTCCATGTACAGACAGCGATCCGTTACATTTTTATTATATGTATAGATAAAACACTATTCTTACGCATATCACCTTGAATTAATCTTTAGTTAATTATTTAATAAATTTAAGATTCTTGTATTTGGCGACATCTGGCAGAGAAAAATATTTTCTTTCACAGACGGTCAGAATATTATATATATATAATTATTCTAAGATATTAACTGGAAAAGTTACAATGCACATTTTAAAAATGATCACAAAATAGAAATAGTCCAATACATACACAGCCTTTAGAAAATACCGTAGCGGACTCGTAAGAACATTCGTTGTTTCGTCACCCAACTCAACCCACCTCCCTCCCAAAGGGAAAAATACTACCCGTCGCCAATGGCAACGAGAAAACAGATATAATATCCAGGGCCATTGAGAGTTATACATACAGATATAGGTATGTACATATTGCACAACGTGTTAAAATAGGCATACATAGAATTTTATATTCCTGTTTGTGTGTGTGTGTGTGTGAAGTTAGATACGCATGCGTGGTTTTCCGTTGAAAGTAGATAGGATATTGGGGTTTTTAGAGTCCCCGCGATGGGCGGTGGGCGAGAAGGGATGCCCTAATCTGTCCCTTTGACGCTCCCGATTGGAATTTAGTAATCATATTAGATTTTAAATTACACGTGTAAGTTGGAAATGGAGGGGACCCGGAGAGGAGCGGGGGGATGTTGCGTAATTCGTTTCCTATTATTTCTTTGCGTTCTGATTGGACTGAGTTATGTGTCTGTTAAGAATAATCACTTAAACTTACATTAGGTTATATATCTAGAATTTTTAGGTATTTTAAAATTATTTGTAAAATCATTTTAGAACAGCACTTGGGTGCCTATATAAATAATGAGAAGGTCAATAAGTTAATTAAAAAAATACTTACTACTATTTTTTAATATATTGTATTTTATAAGTTTCATATCTATTTTGTTTACTTTAACGTTTTTCATGTAATTCCACTCAGTGTCTGGTAGTAAATAGACATTACTATCTATTAAATCTTGTTTCTTTTTCGATCTGGTGTAATATACCAGAATCACATATCAAAGAAATAATTCTTTTTCATCCTCATTAGAAACCGTAAAGTCTCCGAGAGTAGACTGATGCATCTGTTTTGGTGATAGCAATAAGCTATTGCTTTCAAGTTACATCAAGTTTAAGTGTGGGTTCTTAAACTAGTCATCGTCTAAAAGCTCTTTTTTTCATGCTCCCAATTTTTAGTTATTTAACGTAGGCGCGCTATATCTTCGTTTTCCATACATCTCTATCAGCCACCATACCTTCTTTCACCCCTTTTTCCTTTCATACCTACCCTGACATATTCCATCAATCTCTTCTCTTTCCTCAGCATATCAACCTTCATAGTCATCTCATATTGTATAACATGTGTTTAGTCCCTTCTCAAAGGGACATCTATTTATTAATTTACATCCATTCATTTAATCGAAAGATGTCCACTGCTGGACAGAGGTCTCCCATAAAGATTTTCACTACGACCTTGCGTCACCTGCGTCCAGAGGCCTCCCGCAACTTTCATCAGGTTGTTAGTCCACCTTGTGGGAGGCCTACCCAAGCTGCGTCTTCCAGTACGCGGCATCCATTCGAGAACCCGTTGGCTCCATCGAGCTGCAAAACATTTCCATACCAAGACAGTTGAATCCTTTTCAGTATCTATCACCAAATTCTCATTCTGTATCAGGTCATCTTTGGATCAAACACTATCACAAAAGTTCATAATACATTATTGAAAATATGTAGTTTTATTTTTTCTCTCAACCAGGTATCGTCAATAAACCGGGTGCTCCGAAACCTGGCCTCGCAGAAGGAACAAGCTGCTTCTGTGCAGAACGATAGCGTTTACGAGAAACTGAGAATGTTCAACGGTCAAGCGGCTACGGGCTGGTGGTATCCTGGGTTACCGACAGCGCCTGCTGCTCCAGCCATCCCCGCCCCTCTTCCCCCGCAGCTGAATAGGACACCAAACGCAGAAGAACATAAAAGAGGTAAGCATCAAGAGCACAAACATAATTAAAAAACAGATTTGTGAAAAAATGGAAGTTTCTTACATGTACATATTAAGAGTTTTCCACCTTACTAACATTAAATTGTGGTTAATAGGTAGGTTTTACTAGTTAAATATGTGTTATGCATTAAGAAAAATGAGTGCGTTTAGCCTCTACGCGGGGTAGAAATAAAACTTGTTTGACTGTTGCGGTAGGTGTTACAAAAAAAAACCATTGACATTTACATACATTTTCCTAATAACTTTGACCTCATACATTTATTAACGAACACGATCATCTTTGAGTCTCTATCAAGGATAGGACATCATTACTGTTTGAAAAAATTACTTACGTATAAAAAAAAAAACTTTAGTTATCATATCGCGTCTAAAAAAGTTTTACTTCAAAAAAAAGTTTGCCTAATTGAAAAAAAAAATATCTAGAAATGTCGGTTGAATGATCAAAAAGTCAGCAAAAAGACTAACACAAGCCTTAAATTAAATTACGTGATACGTTATTTATACATAATGTTAATTTTAAATATGTGTCAGATGTAGTTTCGTCAGCGCAATGGAATCTTTCCGATAGTACACCCTTTTTCTTTACAATCAAGACATTTAAATTACATAATGAGTAAAAAATTCTTTAATACTTAACCTTGTAAAGACAAACTAAATAGGTTTATGCTTAAATGTGTAGCAGATCAATTTTTTGTTTATTTCGCTTTTAGTGAAGGAATTGTAAGTATGCAAGAAAGCGAAACTTTCCACTATGATGTTAATGATATTAAAACTTATATAAGACAGTATAAAGCCATCTATAAATATAAAGACAAAGCTCTATAAATAAATACGTGAATATACCAAATGGCGACACTAAGATAGCTAGCTACATGTGTCCTAGATGCTCTTTTGCTATTCCGCTTTGACGCCGCCGCATCGCCTCAGCGGCATCAAAGGTAAGAAACGAGAAAATAGGGTGCACACGACATCTACGCATGTAAAGATGCGGGGTTAAATCAACGGGGTGGATCACAAGATTCGTGCCGAATGGCGAACACATCTGTCTAAAGAATTCCACTAACAACGGAATAATTAGAAAACTATAAGATTGTATAGTTTTCAGTTTAAAAAATCTCGATTGAAACTTAAACTATACTTATTTAGATTGTTGCAAATTACCCCATTATTCATATAGTCGACGATTACCAATATGTAAATTGTATTTGATTATAGGTTCATAGAAAAAAATATATTTTTTTAATTTAATTAACATAGATTTGACCTGAATATTGTTTTAAACATTGAACTGTTTTTTTATCGGATTGAAAATTGATAGAAAAAAACAACTTCGATTACCCGAAGAGAGGGAAAAACACTGCCGTGTCCCGCTTTCTTGAATGGGAGGGTGTTTGTGGGTAGGGTGGGGGGTTACAGGGTGGTTCGTTGTTACCGAATTTCTTCCCAAACACCTAATGTAGCGGCCGGTTAGATTATATGCCTGGTTTTCACTTAAATACATTATATTTGTTTGTCTTACCTTGTTGTAATCTAGCTGATTTCATTATTTACTTTCTAAGTACAATTGTGTTTATAACTTTTATATAGAATTGTTGTGCTAATAAGGAAGCTCAAAGAGCACTGGGAAGGGCTATGCTTTGAGTTTTACTGCGTGATCGAATCAGGAATGAGGAGATCCGCAGAAGAACCAAAGTAACTAACATTGCCCGAAGAATTGCTAAACTTAAGTGGCAGTGGGCTGGACACATTGCTCGCAGAACCGATGCCCGATGGGGCCAACGGGTTCTCGAATGGTTACCACGCACCGGAAGACGTAGCGTGAGTAGGCTCTCCACAAGGTGGACCGACGACCTGGTGAAAGTCGCGGGAATCCACTGGATGCGGGTGGCGCAAGACCGATCGTCGTGGAGATCTTTGGGCGAGATCTATGTCCAGCAGTGAACTTCTTTCGATCGAATAGATAGATATAATTTTTATTATTATTATACTTATTAAAAATTATAAAATCTGTTTACAAAAAAATGCTAACACAAAAACTCATTGATATAACCTTCTCATGGATGTGATGGTCTGAATGGTAATTACAAAAGCGTAATTTTCTTATTAATATGTCGATTACCCATAAAAATGAGACATTAAGAAAACAATGGAAAGCTGACGTAAACGCCAGGTTAGTGCTCAAGGGGTTAATAGTAGGTTTTGAAGTATAAATTTCTTTAGCCGCGTTGAGCGATTTTCGGGTAGGAGAGAAACTTATAGACCGCGTTACCACCAATCCTATGACGTCAGCCGTCAGCATGCCGACAGAGTGTGAAGTGGAAGGTGGCGTTTATGTGTTGTCGCGTTATAAGTTTAATTTACATATTATGAAATTTTGAATTATTCATGCGATAATATGAACATTAAAAAAACAAAAAAAAAAGTTTTCTCTTCTGTCGACCGTTCGGCATGGCTGTTTAGTTTTTTTTCAATCATACCATTGCTTACATCATCTTTAAGGAATTAATTAGGGTTCCGTAATTAAAAATTAAAACTCATGTAAATATTATGAACAAAACACGATTCAATAGAAATCAAACCATTATTTTCCAAAGATTATTTAACAACTATATTACGCCGTGAAAAATATATGAAACGCGAGCGGAGCCCCGGGCACACAGCTAGTTAATTATTAGTATTAATAGTTTAACTAATTTTTTTAATTGATATTAACGTATTAACTCGTTCAGATGAATGATAAGACGTCGTCGTCGAAGTGCGAAAATTCTTCGTAGATAACTCGAAGCGTCGCGTCGTCGGGGTCTTAGGTCAACCGGTCGAGTTAACTCTTGACTCGTTTAAAGTATAACTCGAGTGAGTGTCCTTTGACCCAACACGTCTCTCCCGCGATGACCCGATGTTTCCTCACGTCCGCGATAGGGGTGTCATGTTGTAACCGTTACACGGCAGATAAATAAAGAAATATGCAACAAGCGTTGATGGCGCAGTGGATAGTGCGGCCGGATTCCACGTCAATGGACGCGGGTTCAAACCCACCTAAACAACTCTAAAATCAGTCTAAGCTTTCAGTGAAAGAAAACATCGCGAGGAAACCACAGCATAGTGGTAAGGCATTTTCTAATAATACCTGCCTGGGTAGCTACCAAAATTGAAAACCTGTTGCCAAATACCAATAAGTGTGTTCAGGCAGCATCATTTGAGAACCAGTATCTAGACTTAGTGTGTTTACCATTCTGAACCACATCGTCTCTTAACATCAGGTGAGATTGTGGACAAAACTCAGAGACTGCGCCGTATTTTTTTTAAGTGATACTTTTATAAGTTCCTTGGAGACTTTTCAATTTGTAAATTATCAAGGTTGTGTCCTCAATCACCCTTTCACCTTGTCAGTAATAGTAAGCAATGATATTAACTTCATGAGTATGTAAGCATTAGGATAATTTATAAAAATAATATAAATGTTTAATAATTATTTTCGTATCAATTGAGTTTTATTTATATACGTCTTGATTAATAAATAAATCATAGAAAATGACTATGGTTGTTGCTTAGAGTGTCAACTGGTGTAAAAAACCAAAAACAATGGATTTAAATTTAGAATTTGAAAATTTGAAAAAAAGAAGTTATTTCATAATTTTTAGTTTTCACATTTATCGGCGATCACTATTAACTACCAAGTGTTTTCTTTTTCAAAATATGTATTTCACAGGAATGGGATATTAACAACCCTAGATGCAGGTAGATTTAGTGACACAGCACGCGACCTGAATATTTAGCTTCATCCGTCGTGAAAAAAGATAAGCCCTACTTTCCTCTCGAAGAGAACACACGCTGGCGTTTTTCTTTTGTTTCTTATTGAACGTGTAACATTTTCTTTTCCCCTTACAAAAAAGAAAATCCTGAGTTAGTTTGGTGATTGCGAACTTAACTTTGTTAGTATTTTTCCAACATATATTATTTTTCGAATTCAAATTTAATAATACTTTATATAATTTAGCTTATGAATATTAAAATACTACCACCGGTTCGGAAATCAACGCAGTCATCGAGAAAAACCGATTTTTATGATGTTCAATTTGTTGGCTTTTTGTCTACAACTCAAATAAGAGAATAACTATTTTAAAAAATACACAGAATAAAATTATGAATAAAATTCATGTTTTCATTTAGTTTGTATGGAACGGTTATTTAAATTAGGTAATAATTTTAAATTAAGTCGTCGTCAAAAATGTAGAAAACTTAAATAAATCTTAGAATATTCAATTATCGATAATAAATCTACGAATAATTCACTGTAACAGCCCTAATTATAATTGATTATTTTGCGCCATTTCGAACGAACTAACCACGACGATGCTTCGTTTGTGCATCGCCAAAATGCTATAACTCTTTTTAATTTATTTACACTAGCGACCTGAGCTGGTTTCCCACGGCTTTAACGAAATCTTTATTCTACATTTATCTACAGAAGAAAGAATTTTCAAGAAACAAAAAAAAAAAACAATGTTATCTTTTTATAGACAAGAGAAATATTTAAAAAAAAACGTTGCACGTCATGGAACACGCAACAGATGTGCAACATTAAACGTCGTTGGCCGTTATGACGTACCTTTAACTGCCAAGACGCGTTAATATATGTTTAGAAATATCAGTACCGGAAATTGAAAAAAAAATCTACAAATGTATGCAGCATACACGCCTACAGGCTTCATCTATATTACTTACTCTATATACTTCGATTCCGTATAGAATATAAACCTACCCCATATATATTAACAAGGCTATGTAAAAAACTCCAATAAACCGTCCTGTCTGTACATATGTGTACCAAAACATATACACATATGGGAACAGAGAAGGGACGCTTTTATGGGCAACGGACGACTGGATATGTACATGGATTTTTTTTTTTTAAACCAAATTACTTTACTCTGTATCTTTTTCACCATTAGCTATGCACGTCACTTCACTCTTAAAATCATAATTTGTATTATTTTTACAAATAATATTAACATATGGTTAATATGTCCATGTGAGTGATTGTCGATTATATAGAGATCTGTAAATGCATTTACAATAGAAGACAATAGAAAAATAATGGAAAGCTGGCGTAAATGCCGGGTTAGTTGCTCAAGGAGTTAATAATCTCCTGATAACTTTCAAGGTATTTGATTGTGAGTCATTTCCTTCTGCTTGTTACTTACTCCTACGAGATTAGGGTACAAGGGTATTTAACTCTCTATGTAATATCGTAAAATATTTAATACACGTAAATAAGAATCTTTTATAAAGAAGCGGAATTTCAGCACCAAAAAAAAATATTACAATGTAAAAAACGTTACAAATGTATACGGATGGCTCAATAATTACGTCAGCATCTTATCTTTGATGACATGGGGCCCGGGGGTGTGAATGGTAATTACGTTAGCAATATTCACTTTTTTTTAAACGGTATTATAGGCTCAGTGCTTCGGTCAATCACATCTATTGGTATTCGGCAACAGGTTTTCAAACTTGAGGGTGGTAGGTATCCAGGCGGGCATTATTCAAAAATGCTCTACCATGCTATGGTTTCCTCACGATGTTTTCCTTCACCGAAAGCTCAGGCTGATATTAGAGTTGGATAGGTGGGCTCGAACCCGCATTCATTGACGCGGAATCCGGCCGCACTATTCGCTGCACCATTACCGCTTCAAACTAATTTTGATATTTTTTTTTTACAAAATTATACCAATGCTTACTTAATCATGGCAGAAGGGTAAGGGATTACTTACTATTGCTAACTATTGGTCAAACTGTCCAAAAGTTTGCTTACTTTAAAGGACTCATATAGGTATGTAGAGTTTATATTTATAAAATGGGTCGCGCTGTTACGTTCGCGAATCTGTGGCGCCGCGCCGGTCAGGCTTTAGCTTATAGTGTAAAAACAAAACAAAACAAAATGGCCGAAACATTTTCGTTTAAAAGCCGAACCACGGGAGCCAATCGATCGCATATTGGGAATATTTTGCTGGCACACTGAAACAAATAAAGTGGGTTATTTTATTTCTTACTAGCTGTATGCCCGCGGATGCGTCCACGTTTCATATATTCTTCACTGCGTTTTATTTTTTTATACAGAACCCTCATTATTTTTCAAAAAATAAACTATTACTAAGATAAAGTAAAAATATTTCTGATAAATTGTAGCACTTGCCCGTAAAACTGTGAATTGAATCGAATTTTACACAATCGAATTTTTTATGAGTTTTATTTTTTTTACGCGTAACACTTTTTATTTTCGAAAATTAAAAGTGAAGTAAATTATTCGAGGTAACGTCAGCTATCTACAAAAAAAAGTCCCGTCAAAATCGGTCCAACCATTCCGGAGATTACCCATTACAAACAGACAGACGAAAATTTAAAAAAATTGTACATGATCATATTTAGTAAAAAAAAAAATTTGACATTACAGACACTTCAATTTTATTTTATTAGTATAGATTATTGTTCTATTTATGGAAAAAAACAATTGGTTACGTAGTGAATTTACCTTCTGCCTGTGATTTAACGAATGTATTGGGGTATTGCAAATTTTGAAAACAAGATAGTATTGAACGAAACGGCAATAAAGAGATTTTATTATGTGAAAGTTCACAGTAGTAGTACGGGACAGTATAGTGTTAATAACTTCAAAATATATTTCTTATATAATATTTTCGTGACTAAGTGTAAATACTGAAGTGTGGTTTGTTAAAAAAGACTTGATTTTACTGTTTGGTATGGTAATTAGCAGCTATGTCGTATGAAACTACAATGTTTACAGTTGAAAAAATTCGGTATAAATTATTGTTTCTCCTTCACAAAAAAATTTAGGGATCCCGTAAAAATTACGTCTTTCGTCTGTTACAAGGTTAATTTTAAAAAAAACGTAACAAATTTATTTCATTATATTTAACAGATAATCATGTATTTATTTTGCAGTGATCGTTTCGAAAAAAAAAAAAACTAAATTTACATCAAGAGTATTCCTGATTTTACTTCCTAAAGGGTTAATTTAAAAAAACTGATTGACAGAATTACCGATTACGTTTTAATGCAATTTTCATATTAATATAAAACTGTACTTGAGAAAACGTTTACACTATACAGTTACAATTAAATGAGTATAAAAACTTTCACATAAAAATATCCATAAATACATATCTAGATAAAAGATGTATTTCTCATGGTAAAACCAAAAATATAAACGAAGTTGCGAGCAACAGTTAGCTATAATAGAATTCTAAATAAATGGTTTCATACGAAACGTAGTTATTTAAAATTCGATTAAGTTAAACAATTTAAATTAAATTACACAAATTGAAAAACATAGTAAATAATTACAGAAATGGACGTCATTTGCATAGTGTTTAAACATTTAGTACAATATGTTTGACCACGCGCACGTCCATACAAAATTCCTGCTCTATTCACGTGTACATTGTGATTGATTCCGACTCAAAATAACGTTCGTACAAATTAGTTAATAAATCTAAACGTATACAGCCAAAGACAAAAACGAAATAGTCTGATGCAACACTACAAATAATATGACCGACGAATTAAACAGATTAATGCATTGGTCCGTGATTCTATGTTTGAATTTCTCTATAGTTCTGTCGATGAACTTTTATTCCAATGTCACTATGAAACTTTTGAACGAAGGAAATTATATAATAAATGTGAGTGCCCATACATTTTTAATTTTTTAATATGTCGATTACCCATAAAAATGAAACACTAATGAGCACAATAGGAAAACAATGGAAAGCGGGCGTAAACGCCAGGTTAGGTTAGGTTAGGTTAAGATAATTAAGATAGCCACAAAACTAAATGGAGCTGCAAAGACTTACTGAATAGGACAAAAGTATAGTCACTTCGAGAAATGGTTATTATATGTTTTTAAGTATGTTCTAGTAATATCATTTAAGTGTAGAATTTGTCAAAAATAAGGTTTAATTGAAGAATAAATTTTTAAATGTAACGCTGTATTAAATGATTCAATGCTTTTATAAAAATGGATTAAGTTTTCCTCTAAAACTGATGAATTAGAATAAGAGACGAAATGAAAAGAAGGAAAGAGAAATAAAACTAGAAAGAAGTAAATATAGATCCTTGGGGATCTGCTTCGTCTATACATGGAGCATAGAAAACAAAGTCTCGGATTATGTCCAAGAAGTAATGAACGATTACATATAAAAAAAAAACATCAAAAATCAAATCAAATTTTTTTTATTCAATTTAAGCCCTAAGAAGGCGCTTATGAACATCTAAAACACTGCCACCGATTCGGAAAACAACCCAGTCGAGAAGATCCGGCAAGAAACTCGATTTGGTTCTTTTTTACACATATATCACATTTTTAAATAAATAAATTAATAAACTAGCATGATTATATGTATCGAAACATTACTTAGATTTTTAAATAAATGTTTTGTGAATATGTTACTTAGTTTAGCATGAGAGTCGAGGACAAATATTTGTTTAAAGCGGCGAGTCATGGCGGCGCGCAGCGTATCATGGCGGCGGTTCTATGTGGCCGGAGCTTAATTATCGATGTTTAGATTGGTTTGTACCTGTCCCGTTTAGGGATATTGTTAAACACACATACAAACTAGCTGTGACCGAGGATTCGTTCGTATATCGTGTTTTTACAGCTTTGTATTAAAGCGATGGCGAAGCTAGTCTATACTGGAGGGCCTGGACAAGTTCCAAACGTGTCATATCCAATGCTTCTCGACGTTTGTAAATGTCTTAGTATTAAGTGAAATTAAGAAGAGATAAATTCTGTCGTTGAATTTACAATACCGATCGATAAATAATAGATTATTGTTTATTTTTAAGCGTTCATAAATGAAAAATAACAGAAAACAGGGGTCCTGTCAGAGTCGCTTATGAAAAATTAGGAAACTACGACATTATTTCGTTAGCGCTTGTTAAAACAGTAACTTGGGTACTATTTACAACTGGCTACGTTTTATTCAATCATTTCAAATTGTGACTTGCCTACGATTTTTCTCTTTGTTTTGATCACGTGATTCAACGTTGAGATATTATGTCATTTCCATACATTTGTTTCATGTTCTATTAGCGTTAACTTACAACTTGAAACTTAAAATTACAACTTGCGTAGGACCTCTGATGTTAAATACAGTGCAAGAAATTTAACGATTGGTGATAGATGAGAATTTGATGACATTTGCTGTCATCATACCGGCATATATCTACCACGGCTATAGCAAATAAGTATGTTTAGATAGAGGCACTTATCAACATGTCACTATAACGAAATTTTCATGAGTGTATTATTGTATACTATAGCAAAATTTATACTAACTAACAGTGGCGAAGCGTGAAAAAATTTGCCGGTAATGCCGGAGCTAAAAAATCTACTTGAAAATTAGAACAGTAATGAATGATGGATGCTTGTACTACTAAGCGAAGCTATCCATTTGCAGTTAGTGTTAACGACCTTCACCATACTTGACCTTAATTTTTTTTAATAATAATAATGCTGTTTTCGAATTGAGGGTTGTGCATTTTTTTTTAGTAAGGCTATAAGGAATCAGGTTATTAGAACGCTTCACCACTGCAGACTATGAAATATATGTGTTATTTTCAAATTAATCATGTAAATCGCCTCAGCGGTTCTTGAGTTATACACTAACTAACCTACAGATAAATACCAACTTTTCAAATACGTTAGGATAGTTTTTTTTTACATATTTCATTACGCTTTTTCGTTAATGTTACTAGTTATAATGATAAATTGTTCATTTAAAAGCTTTCAAGATTACACAAAAAAAAAAAACGTTTTTAATTTCTCAAAACGAAACAAGATACAAATTTATGTATCTACTTCTTCTTCTTCTTAGTTAATGGCAATCTGTGTGTACACACAATTTGTGCCAATGTCATGTGGGTAAGATTTTCAATCTTGTATCAGCGTTACCAAGCTCCAACAGAACGGTGGCCTATCCTGCTCGAACTTTCCATGGAGCTTTGTCGGCACCTCAGAATGTACGCGTTGTCTTGTATAATAAACCTAACTTGAACACAATAACTAAACTATTTCACACAAAACGCCACCAAGATTACATGACATAGAGTCAAGTACACAAGTTTAATGAATTAAAGAAAACAATTGCTACATGTCAGACTGAGATCCCGCCAAAAACTCCATGTATCTACTTATGCGGTGAAAATTGCACAAAATTCCAACTTTTAATATAATAACTCCTATATATATGTAGTGATAATTGTGTCAAACACACTTCAAACTTTACCCGCACACGTATCGCTTACGAATTTATCGAAGTTAAGGACCCTTTAAACATTTTTTTATACGTTGCAAAACAATGCCTTGGCAATTATGATTTATTATTGTGAATAACAAAGCGGTCGCATTCAATAGTGCGGTGCAACCGCGTAATTGACTTTTCAAATGGAGTGACGATTATAGTAAACGTAGCGCGTGTTAGTTACATTGAAAATCAAGTTTCAAGAGGGGTTTCAATTACTCTATTATTAATTTCAAATCGATTGTAAATTATCAGGATCATGTAAACCAAATTTTCTTTTTAAATTCGTATCATAATTTGTCAACAGTGAACTATGATGTTATTATCAAAGAGAACTTTGCGCTTATATTAAGCTTAAGTTTTTTTTAATTTTTGACCACAATCTCATATGATGTTAAATAAGTATATGATCCAGGATAGTTAAAAAACTAAACTTAGAGGTTCTGGCTCTCAAGTGATGCTATAGGAACACAGATATAGATGCTTTTCCACCATGCCATTCTTCACTGAAACTGAACTGAAGGCTCATATAGAATGATCCTACGCCCATCGATACGGTAACCAACCAACAACCCTTTCTCGCTTTATTATTTAAAAAAACTGAACAAAAACAAATGTAGCAACACAAATATAGTATCACTTTTGACTTAGCATTTTAGCAATAAGGAGTTGCCTTTTAATTGTAAACTATAATAATATGAAAAAAAATAGTCTTAATTCAAAAGGACTGGGCTGGACTAGGATGAAGCGATGATGCCACAGCGGGTAGTGCGGCCGTTTTCCGTCAATCAACGCGGGTTCGATCCCCACCTAGTTGACTCTAAAATCGGCCTGAGCTTTCGGTGAAGGAAAACATCGCGAGGAAACAATAGCAGGTGGTAGGGCATTTTCTAATAATGCCTGCCTGGGTAGCTACCATCCTCAAGTTTGAAAACCTGTCGTCAAATACCAGTAGGTGTGTTTCGGCAACATCACTTGAGAAACAGTACCTCTAGGCTCAGCGTGTTTACCATCCTGGACAACATCGTCACTTAACATCAGGTGAGATTGTGGTCAAAGCACTGAGCCTATAACATGTAAAAAATCTGATCTATTCGTGAAAATCTGTAATTGGCTAACTACTATATATTTTTAGTGCTATATCGTTTTATTGCTGTAGAATTTCCAAATAAATAAATACATTAAAAAAAATTAATAGCACATAAACATTGGTACTGCCTAGTCAATTTAGTAATCAACCCGGAAGTATCTATATAATACGTAACACATCCCTACATGCCCACACATACTCTTAAAAGTCCTAAATGTCCCGGGAGATAAAATAACATCAATTGGGCAAGTTGTAACAATAAAAACTACAATCTACCCCCAACGATAAGCAATTTGGGCGACCCTGTTTGGGGACATCAAGTTGATTATAAACAACCAATTTGTCTTGACCCCTCCCTCCTTACGGTTAATAACTATTATTGTATTATTATATAATTGGCAGAGTCATCTTTATTTATTTTTGTCGATTATTATTTTCTTTGACCATAGTCGTATCTTACCTCAGTCCTGCTAAGTCTAGATACACTGGCTTATTAAATTATGACAATATATTTCAACTTCACCTGATAATTGCGCTCTTGATTTTGTAAACCTCATACGGAAACTGCACTAAGACATGCCCTCGTTAGTGGTCTCTTCGCGACCTATGGGAGAGTCACTGAAGTCAACCCGCCTTTAGTAGCTGTTGGTATACTGAGAATCGAACCTAAGACAAGACAAGAATCCAACATTTTCAACAACACGTAAAATCTATTTGGAGAGATACAAATAACCGATAAGAATCTATGATTCCAAATATGTTTTTGTTGTAAACTTAAAAAAAAAAACCGTACGGTATTACCAACAACCAAATAATGTCTTAGGGTAAATAGTTCGTATCTAGAATGAAGCGTATAAATAATTGTAAGATATCGCCTACTCTATTGCGAAAGAGTTACTACTATCGGGAAAAACTTCATTCAGAATTACAGGGCACTAATAAACGGTTTGCTCGCACACAAGTGCTGGGAACATTTGAACATTTTATTCGCGGAAGCGTATCAAATTAGGTGAATCGCGCCTTGTCCGGCCGCCGAGAGACCGTGTTCTTGGTCTCAGCGGTTCATAACATAAGCTGAAGCGTTTATGGGTTTTATAAATTGTATTTTTGATCTAAGAACGCCTTTATATTAATACGGATCACATAACTATTATGATTTTTTATTCGTAATTTTATTATGTGTATATTTTGTTACGACTGATTTTTTTTAAATTATGAAACACAATAAAATGATTACCCCAAAAGATAATGTAATTAATGTAACATAAATAAAATCTACGTATTAAATGTATTTGAGAATAAACTTAAAATTTGTTTTAGATTTAAAATAAAGAAAGTAATTAACAGAAAACATTTAAATAAGTTTTGAAAATAGGTGAAAAGGAATGTCACTTTTGTATGAAAATTAATAATGAAGCTGTAAATGTTTGTTATCTAAATTTTATTGAAATCGGCACAGTCGTTTTAAGACTTTAAAGTAGTTTTAAGACATGATATTCCACGCGGATGGGATTGCGGATTTATCTAATACAATATAGTAACTAAAAATGTCTGTGTGTATTAAAATAAACATCAAACCTTTGTATTAATTAAAACTAAAACATAATTCTAAAGTGTAATAATAAATACTTGCAAATGTATTCTTGCACCGAACGAAAACGCTTTCCGTTTATAACTTAATAGTGCAAACTTGAGTGACAGTATCGATCTCACATAATCGCGCTTCGCCAATCGCCCCCCTCCTACCACCGTGTTCGCCCCGATAGCTCCAATTCCGCTTTATCTCCCCCACTTTCTCCGCGCCCCTTTGTGCTTATTTTCTTCAATTTTTTTTTTTCTCTTACCCCCCTTACTTTTATTTCGCTCCTTATTTTCTTACTATTATTTTCTCTTATGTATTTCTCGTGTTTCGGTCCCATCTCTCCAGTCTTATTGGGAGTGGAAAAAGTTTTTGCCGATCATTTCGTAGGTCGCTATTGGTATATTGCGGGTAAGTGCGCGCTCGTCTAAAGAATTGATTTTTTTTTTCGTATACATATTTTTAATGAACTCTCCTTTTATGTTTAAATAGGATCAGCTATTGTTAGAATGGAAATAATATTGTGGGATAATGGACGAATGTTTTCATTTCTATTTTCATAGTATTTTGTTTTGTTTGTTTTTCCTTTATGGCTTTGTATGTGTTTAATTATTCAGGCTAAATATATTTTAACCTTTCGAAATCTATTATTTGTTATTTGAAGCCTGTGAATATAACATTTCATAGTCTATGTTCAGAATTATATCAAACTATCTATAGCTTCTGAAAATAGCGGGTTGTCTTAGTTGATCTTAAGTATACATAGTGTATGGGATAATTTATCTACACTAATAAATATAATTGAAGTGTATGTTTGTAACGTAAATTTTCTTCTACTAAATAGATATTAATGTATATAAGATTGCCTATAACTAAAAACACTATTTTCAAATTTTTCTATCTGATTGTTCCGGGTATTATCCGTAACGGCTGGACCGATTTTGACGAGACCTTAGATAGCTGAAGTTACTCCGCGTAACTTAGGCTAGTTTAATTTAAAGTTTTATTAAAGTATATAATAGAAATAAATTAAAAAAAAAGTGTAATGCAGTGAAGAATACACGAAATACGGGCGCAGCCGCTGACACACCGCTAGTAAATAATATACAATTATAAGCGAGAGTTGGAACTTAACTTGTCATTTTTATGTTTAACACTCAGAGTATTTTGGTTGCAAAATTGTTTTATGTCTTGCTCAAATGCATCAGTCTGGTTTATTTAGAATATTATGATAAATAGAATGTACCGAATTGCTTTAATATGCGCTAAGTAGTCAAAACACTCTTTTAAAGCTAAGTAAATTTTTTTTTTTAGCAACAATGCGATCCTGTGAGAATACAATCTTGCATTCTTACATATTCTCATAAGGAAATGTCTTTGGCTCTCTGCCTGATTTAAATGATAGTTAAAAAACTCTATTAATATACTTATTCAGTAAGTGTTTAGTATTATATTATTAAAATGAACACATAATTATCCGTAAATTATAACCAGTAAGAAATTATTTTACTTTCTTAAAGTACTAGGTAATTGAACTCCTCCAAAAAAATATTATTGCACAATCGTTTTGGATGTTAAAAAAAAGATAAAAATCACACTATCAATACATTTTAAGTTAACTTACAAATTTTTTAAATGTTAAACAGTGATGTATTATGTAACTTCGATGGCATTTTACGTGATATAATGTAGTTATGGTGTACAAGTGAAGTAAATTGAAAATAATGACACGGACTGTGAATTCTAAAATGTCCCAATCACTCCCTTGTAACAGAAGGCCGCCATTTTGTTACCGCCATTTATGAATAATGTTCCTAACGCCTGACATGGCTGCATGGTCTAGTACCTTTGCCTTTTCCTTAAACAGAACAAAAAATGTAAACTTATAAACACTTGATCTCATTAGTTTAGTGACGCACGACAAGGGCGTGTACACACGTACGTCGATCGGAGTGCGATCAATCAAAATTGTCAACCGTTTGGAAAGTCCGCCATGTTTCGCGGCGGGCGAATATCGTGCATCAATCATTTGGAACGTAACGGCCGGGATGTGTCATCCGTTTCAATATTGACAGTTTTTGAGTGGGCAAATTTTTAATGTTCTGGGTAAAATTGTTTTTTACTTATATGTTATTTGATATTGTTTAATATCGATTCTGTTTAAACAGATTTCTGAATCCACGGTTTTAGCAAGGCTAGCATGGAAGCGATGATGATTTCGCTGGTAGAATGATAGGATTTCGCTTCAATGGACGTAGGTTAACCACTTATTAAACTCTATAAATAACCGCGAGCTTTCGGCATACAACAATAGGTGTGTTCCGGCAGCATGACTTGAGAACCAGTACCTCTAGGCTTAGTGTGTTTACTATCCTGGATCACATCGTTACTTAAAATCAGGTGAGATTGTGGGCTGGGCAATAGCTGAGCCTATAAAAGATAAAAAAGTCATATTAGAAAAATACCCATATCATGGTGGCATTCTCCTTAATCCAAGATTCGTTATATCATTAGGCACATTTTCGTTCTAATTTCACTTTTTTAAATTACAGTACTATAGGTTCAGTACTTTAGCCACAATCTCACCTGATGTTAGTGATAGACTCGAACCTGCGGCCATTGACGTGGAATCCGGCCGCACTACCAACTGCGCTATCAACGCACATTAGACCAGTATTACTATTGGAATAAATATTACTCCATTAAGTAAATTAGTGCGAGCCCACAGTAGATGACATCCAAAACAACGTAACAGAAAAATGTGACAGATTGCGTAACAGTCTTTCCATTGAACGGAACCACCGGCCCGTGCGGCCATTACTCGGGAATCGAACCCCCGACTCAAGTGGTCCAACCATAAAGCAAATTAATCAATTAGCCGGAGGCATGTCGACAACATTACGAGCAACGTTTAATTTCGCCCTCATAGAGGGCCGTAAACAACCAGTGTAACATGAACCCGCTACTATATCGAAGGGTTAGACGACCGAGGCTCTTCATTAAGTACAAGTCATTTTTGTCTGTAATTCAAGGGGTTGTTGTAATTTTGTACAATTTCGCTGACGCATTTCGCTTGATAGTAAGTCGTCGAGTGCGATGCTTTGTCTGTTGATCATGTTATGCTGAAGAGCAAAAGAACCCCGAGCAGCAGTTTAAAACCTTTTGGTTAGAATTAAATACACTTTATGATAGATTATGTCAACCCTACTAAGTGTATTACGACATTCATTATTTTTCATAAACTGATATAAGATACAAATAATAGAAGTGTTAATGGTTTTTAGTTAAGGATGTCAAAAATCGAGCAACTATTTTCAAACTAATATTGGTAACGTCACATCTCAATACAAATATATCTGTAGTATAAATGTTAAATTTATTTAGTACTATCTATGTACCCGCGGCTGCGCACGAGTTTCATGTATTTTTCACGGCGTAATGTAGTTTTTAAATAATCATTGCAAAATAATGTTTTGATGGTGTTGTCCACTGCATCGTATTTTGTTCACAATTTTATGAGTTTTAATTTTTTTTACACGGAAGCCTAATTATTTTTGAGAAATTAAAAGTAACCTAAGTTATGCGGAGTATCTTCAGCTATCTCTCAAGAAAGTCCTGTCTAAATCGGTCCGGCTGTTCCGGAGATTAGGCGGAACAAACAAACAAAATTTTATATTTGATTTTTTTTATTAGTCTAAATTTATAGAAGTTATATTTGAATTAAATTGTAAAAAAAAAAAAAAAAAAAAAATAACACCATTCAAACACTACCGTCAATCATATCATAAAAAAGAAGCAAAACATAACCCCCCACCCCTTATTGATGCGTACGTAACAATACTTGAAATTTGCTCGTATTAATAGTGAATGAAGTCGTATGTATTCTTATACTGGACATTGTTATAGTGGAAGCAATACAATCAGAAGCCGGTTCGGATGGTAACAGCGAGCACGCGTCATCAGGCGACGAAGATTCCCAAATGAGGCTCCGATTGAAAAGAAAGCTACAAAGAAATCGAACCTCCTTCACCAACGATCAGATAGATAGCCTCGAAAAGGGTAAGTTCAAAAATATCTATATTCCATTGGACATGTTACTTGCTTCTAACACAGCATAAGTAGCAAAAGATTGGTTACACCTTATTAATAACGTTGGATTTTGGTAAAAAGATCGATTAAGAAGATATGCTAGCGGCATTTATTCCATACAAAAGTAGTCCCCTGTTTCCTCCCTGGATAATCCATCCATCCATTCAATGTTCCAATTCAATCCAATCCGTCCAATGTTCGGCATAGGTCCAGATGGATGACCACCAAAGATCTCCACGACGACCGGTTTTGCGCCACCCGCATCCACCGGATTCCCGCGACATCATCTGGTCGTCGGTCTATCTTGTGGGGGGCCTGCCCACTCGCCTTTAGCAGCTCAGCTGTTATTTCGTCATCACCCGGCGCCTTGTTGTTCTTGAGAGCCATTCGAATTTCGTACAGGCTGACGTCCGAGATATCTTCAGTAAAATGTCGGATTTACCTCGCTCTCGGGTCTCGGGCTTGTTGTCGAGTGGGTTTTCGTGTTGAAGTCTAAATCTGTCCGTAGAACTTCTCGACTTCTCCCATAACAATGGTATAGTGTGTTTTGTTACTATGTATGGCCTGTATAATGTCCTTATATATGGTCTCCACTTCTCCGTCGGCGTGTGCCGATGTTGGGGCGTATAACCTTCAAGGGATAACGTTTGGTTATTCTGAGTATGAGGAACTCCACCCTGGTAGACAATCTCAAACTTTACCGTGTTTACAAGGCACTTGGGGACGAGGAACCCGACACCACCTTGGGAATGTTGTTCGCCCTCCCGGAAATACAGTTTGTTACAGGATTTAAGGATTATAGAGTCCTCCTCCTCTCTTCGGACCTCAGACAATCCCAATACATTTCATCGTAATCTGCTTATTTCCTCCTCTAGTTCAGCAATCTTCTCGTCAGTCCGCAATGTTCACGTGTGACGTTGGCAGGTCGATTCGTCGTTGGCTGTGGTAACCGGGTCTCTGTCGGAAATTCTTAGCACCCCTTGCCCCGCCGTTACCTAGACCGCTACCATTATGACCAAGAATAGCGGAGACGCCGGAGACTAGGGGCCGGTTTCTTGGTGTGTCGATCATTTGGGGGGTGACTGCCATAATCACCACGCTTGGCAGGCGGGTTCGTGATCGCAGTCAGGTGTTTATAGTAGAGGTTGCTGCTGCCCATTCCTTGGCTTATCCCTTAGTCGCCTTTTACGGCACCCACGGGAAGATGTTGGGTGATACTATTCTTGGCGGGCACAACACGGCATTCGATTTAAAATAATTAGAAAATCGGTCCATAAAAGATGGAGAAATCGAGTAATAAAAAAAAATACAGACGAATTGAATACCTCCTCCTTTTTGAAGTCGGTTAAAAATACAAACAATTTTATTTCAATTTCTACATCGTAATACAAACGATCGCATTCATGATTTTAATTTCTAAGTAACAAATTTTTAAGTACTTAAAGCTTTTTTTACACTGTATTACAATCTCACCTTATGTTTAGTGACGATGTGGTCCCGGATGGTAAACATGCTAGGCTTGTAGGTTCTCAAGTGGCACATACTTATTGGTATTTTGCGACAGATTTTCCAACTTGAGGGTGATAGTTTCCCAGGCGGGTATTATTAGAAAAGGCCCTACCACCAAGCGAAGGTTTCCCCATGATGTTTTTCTTCACCGAAAGCTCAGGCTGATTTGAGAGTTACACAAGTGGGGTCGACTCCGCGTCCATTGACGCTGAATTCAACCACCATCATAACCTCAACTTCATTTCGCCAAGATGCAACAACGTATATTAGCAAAAAAACGGTAACTGGTAATTATTGGCTTTTAAGTACATTTAAAACAAAAAAAGTGAATATAGGACCTCAAAAGTTATCAAAATAAATCGGCTGGGTATATTTACGGAACACAAGCACCGTTCGTAAGAGGTCCCCGGGGTCTTCATAAACCTATTGCCGAATGTCCCTCTCATCTTATTTACTGTTTGCCGTACACGGTTATTAGTAAATAAATAAATATTGTCCCTTGATATTTGCTCGGCACTCGGGCGGTGGCACCGAGCCCAATTATGATGTCGGCCGGTGTGTTAATCTTAGTTTTTTTGCTCTATACGTTTGTTTGTTTGTTTAGCTATTAAGTAGTATAGATTTATTAGTTTACTTACTATGTTACGACCTTTTTTTCATTAAAACATCTCTTTATCCCTGTAATATTTTTGTATTGTTTGTTCTTTTGAGACTGATTGAGCATTATGTAATTTGTTAATAAAATTTTAAACATTTCGACATCCCCCTTCATCATCGTTCTGGTTCTCCCATCAACAATCTCATCAAAAATAAAGCGATGATGGCGTAATGAATAGTGTGGCCGGATTTCACGTCAATGAACGTGGGTTCGAGCCCACTTGTTCAACTCAAAAATCAGTCTAAGCTTTCAGTGAAGGAAAACATCGCGAGGAAACCACAGCATGGTGGTAAGGCATTTTCTAATTATGCCCGCCTGGGTAGCTACCATCCTCAAGATTGAAATCCTGTCGCCAAATACTAATAGGTGTGTTCCGGCAGCATCACTTAAGAACCTATATGTATTGCTCGAGCGATCACATTTTTAAAGAACAACCAATCGCAACATAGATCGGGAAAGAGTGATTCAGATTATAGCATTAATTTACCAGTATCTTAATTTACTTATGAGAGTTTTGTCGTCAGAATTCGAGAGGACACACTACCCGGACGTGTTCGCGCGTGAACGGCTTGCTGAAAAGATCGGATTGCCTGAGGCACGTATCCAGGTAAAACATCCAACAGTTTACAACGCGGTAAGACTGTATCGCATTGTATGTCAACTCACTTTTTACTAAACACACACCTACTAACCGATGAACGAATACAACATCTTATGTTGTCCAAAAATGATAATGACAAAATAATCCGTTTCGTAATCCTGAGATAGGATGTTCATCAAGCCGCAAACATAAATAAAAATGGTTACTTCCATTCAATTAAATAAAAAAATACACTAAATGGTGTACACAGTATGGCAGTTTAACTAAATAATAATTGATAAACAATAAAACTACATAACAGAGTTAAGTCATAACAGACATGTGGACCGGACCGCGTACATTGATGTTATCAGTCTCCTTATTGACACAGTCAAGTAGGAACGTCATTAACAAAGCACGAAGAAATAGTAATTTCCATTACGGATATACAGACAAATAGATGTTGCCTTTTATAATATTTGTCGATTTCTATGACTCGTTAATGTTACTACTTCAGCAGTAGCAATTTTTTTGCTCTTGAATAATCACGTCCATATCTGACTGGGCTCATAAAGCGATTGATAATTTCGGTCGTTATCAGTATCATGTACATGGTTTCGGTCCTCGCGTCTTTTATGGCTTTGACAATAAATTCGCTTCCATTAATTAAAAAATATTTTAATTTAAAAACAAAATCTTATTTTTCCATTACTTTTTAGTAATCGATTTTCATATGTCGACGATTGTATTAATTCACAGTCTATATGTTCCATTCTCACTTGCTAAAACCGAATCGATTGACGGTTAAAATTTATTCAATTACGTAAAAAATAGCCAAGGGTACGGGGCACGGTTCAAACAGTATAGATGCGTTCATAAGGGCCTGTTTACACTGCCTGTTTGCGTAGCCGAGCAGCATGTAGATGCGTCTTCAACAAAACACGTTAAAAAAACAAGGGCTATGATATTATAATGGAGTACGAACAAACATATATATGTATATACATACATACAAAATATATACTTGCTTATATAGAGAAAATGTGAGCACAATACCGAACAATGTATCTTCAACCGTATAATGGAAATGTAAAAGCATTACATTTGCTGGCGTTTGTTTGTGTTATTTTAATTGTGGGTATTGTTTATATATAGCTATAGATTCATTGATATATGCAGTCGAATTCCTAGTTTGTCCTAATCAGACATTGATATATAAAAACCATTTTATATATCAATGTAATCAGATGAAGATTTTTACATCTCACCTCTCTAGTTACGATATGACTGGACGTGTGATGCTTCTGAAACACACATATAGGTTATTGGTTATTTTTAATGGTTATTTTACTAAATTCTTGAAAGTTTAACGAATTTTCTTAATTTGGATTTAAATAAAATATTTAATGGCAAATATAAATTAGTATAGATCAAAGGGAATTCAATATATCAATACAACTTTCATTTACACTCTCAAATATGTCGTAAAGAAAAATGATATAACGACATATTATATATGGATAAACGAATGACAAAAAGATAAACTTTATTAATAAAATTAACTCGAGCCGGACATCGCAGGTCATTAAAATACATACATACATACCTAAATATAAACGAATACACATAACTTTTCTTATTACTATTAACTTTAAGCATTTGAAATTTTTTCCATTAAGAGGATAGCCTAGCGGAATTGATTTCATATAAGGTTAGTCTTCAGTAGGGAACCTGAATCATATCATTATGGTAAATCTTTTATACCAAATAATATACTCGTATATCTTCCAACGATCCAGTTATTATAGAAACTAGGATCCTTTGAAAAAGAAAAAAAAAATGCTTGATTTCTAACGTCATTTTCAGACCTTCGTCAAACAAATTGAATTCGTAAAATAAAGAAAAACAAAACAAACAGGCATAGCCAAAGTTTTTTATTAGTATAAATCTAAAAGACAATTTTAAAAATCGGTTTATTTTTGGAATAGGAAACAGGGTATAACAGGGTAATCAACCCGAGCTGTAGTTGTCCCTTTCGTGTTTTATAATTCTTTCCTTAGGGCGCAATAGTAATAGATTTCTGAAATACCTACTTATCGATCGTATGTCCTCTTAACAGACCTACATATAAAATGTATTTATATTACACTTTTTTACTCTCAATACATAAATCTTGCATAAAAATAAATAAATAAAAGAGTTCTTTATTCAATTTAAGCATAATATCAAAAAAGGGTCATTTATCATTTCGCGGCGGGTCATTATGTTAGCGAAAGTTTTATAATGGCCCTGTTTACTTTCAAACAGCATTGAGCTAAAGTTTTCGAGCAGTTAGCATTGAATAATCGAATTACGCTTAAAAGGTTTCGATTTTGCTACGTAATACATTCACTGCGTTGATGATCTTTAATAGCAAAAATAATATAAGGAGGTCGAAAAGACCTCATGCACATTAGTACTACGCAAATACAATTTCTATTATGACTGTATATAGATTAAGCGATTTGACTACAATATCTTCTGATCAAGGTACTAGCTCTCAATCGATGCATATAGATGATTAGCAACAGTTTTAGGGTTCTAAACTAGTTGATCTATGTTATTATGAACGTTAGAGATTCATAGTTTATTTATAAACTTAATCTTAAAGTCCTAACCGACAGGCGAATCGTACCGTGTAAATGGTAAAGTGGATGACCGAAGTTATCAGTCGCTTTATGGACCCAGTCCGGTACGGACGCCATTACCGAAGAATGAAAAAGTTGCTAGTGCTATAGCGGGTACGTTACAATCGCTATATATATAGTAAAAGGTAACATATAACTATCAGTATAGTCCGTTATATAGATAAATAACATTTTAATTTTTTTTTTCGAGCTTCGATATTCCATATGTGAATGACTGGTAACTTCGGTCATCCGCAATACCATGCAGGGCGTCCGGTGTGTGCGTATGTTAGGACTTTTATAATTAAACTCGGAGACATATACGAGTGTTGGTTTTGATAGAAACGTTTTTATAATATGTACATGGGAAAATCTTAGGTACTCCCTAGTTTTCTTTGTCCACATAAAAATAACCTGGCAAACACATTGTTTTCAACGAGGGAACGCAGCTAAGCGTTTACATTATTAACCTTATGTTGTCGTTAGTCTGTATTTAATATTCACAGTACGCTAAACGCCATCTCGTGCCGACGACAAACACTAATATTTTCAGGGTTATGAGCATTTTTAAAGTTTTTTTTTATTATCATTCTAACTCTTTTAATATTTCAAATTAAATAGTTTCTATGTGGACCAAATCTATCATAATTATTCTTATATTAAACTGATATCATAAATTAGAGTGTGAGTTTGTTCGTTTGTTACGCTTTAACGTTTTACTACTCAACCGATCGTTATGAAAGTTTGCATACACATAGTCAATAGAATAGAAAAAGACATATAGTACCTTTCATTTATGATTGATAAAATCTACAGAGAAAGTTGCTAGCAAAAGTCAGTTTATTATAAAAGTCAACATATTTATGTCTTCGTTAGTCAGATGTTACTAGACAACAACTGAATCAATTTACATGATCTTTAAAAAACAGATAATATTTTTACCCATATTTTTTGTTACATTTAATAATGTATATCAAATATTATTAAGACTAATTCGGTAAAAAATAACGAGCAGCGCATAATCTTGGAATACTGAAACCTAAACCATATAATATTTAGGAAATACGATGGATAATTATAAAAAGTATTTAAATGTGACCGAAGCCGGTAGGATAACTAGTATATAATATTAATCTAGATTGAACAGGTGTCCTAATTTAACTCTAATTCTAAATAATTTGTTCCGCGAATTACGATGTTTATTCCTAAAAGTTAATTCATCTTACTGAAATTCACAACGTTCTAATTCTTTGGAAAATGTGTCACGTAGAAAATTATTTTTATAGTATTACCGACTAGTGACATCCTTAAAAATTTCATTCATTACAAAATTCTACAACAACCCGGGATAAACTTTAACAAGGGACATATAGAGTGCAATTTTGTTCAAAATAATATTATTCAAGGTTTCTAAGTAGGAGCAAAGAAGTTACGAAAGTAGCAAGGACATAATTTTGTATTCGAACGGGACGGTGACTTTTGATACGGGATTAGGGTTAAGACTTTTGGATTTGTACTTCAAATGTATTTACTTCTACAATATACAGAATGTTACAAATTATATTGTTTTTCTCTTTATAATAATGCTATAAACTTTTAGATTAGATCATTATTATATAAACAAATAAAATTTTATGTGTGTGTGAATTTGTGAGAATTAATACCTTCGCTTTGTGTTAATACTAAAAATAATTTAGGGCCTGTACAAATAATTGTGTGTTATAGGAAAAATTATATGCGGGTGAAGCCGCGGGAACAGCTAAATATAATCGTAACGTTAAGTAATCTTATCAATGCTGGCATACGTTAGATAATTTTCAGATGTGAAATACAGATGAGAATTAGACAAAAGCCTTTTTCACGATGTGTCAACACGCCCCCCCCCCCCAAGTTATTACTTTTCATCTAGATCTAAATCACTAATTGATGTCGTTAAGAAATCATTTACATAATTAATATAAATCACCTTAGCTTTCATTATTAAAAATAAAACGGGTCGATTAGATAAAGGTTGATATGCGAATTTCACATTGTTTGATACTTTGGGAAACAAACTGAAAATTGTCCCTAATATTTTCCCTAAAATCATAGTTATAATATTACGAGGGGTAAAGTATCGATCCTTGAGCCTACAGGAAGCGGGGGCACGTTTCCGCCGCTGAAGAGCGGGGGGGGAGTTTTGAAAAATTGGCACCCACCATATAAACACTTTCATTGATAAAACAGGCCGTTGTGAACTCTATTTCCTACACATAAGGTCCTATAAAGGTACTTTTTGTGTATACAATCAGAGATTTTTGTGGTGTTAGAAATGTGCACAGATTTATTACTCTTTTTTCCTGTTTTCATCCAATTTGATGAATTGAAGGTTTTTTACAATTAAACCTTTACGGACATGATTTATTTCCTTGGTTCGGAATTTTGTTTGTTTAGTAAATTTATGTTTTTAAACACGAATGGCGTAATAACGATTTGTTAATTTACATAACATATTATTGAATATACTATTTTATAATGTATACATTTTACTATTTCATTACTTTTCAAAATAAAATAGACTATGCTACTCTTTTCAATAGTACGTATAATATTGAATGAAAAATGATATCTGTGTATCATCAACATATATAATTAAAATTTATAATTATTATTAACGTAAAATATAAAGGGACTTTATCTATAATTGTATAAATTTACGTTTGCATATTAATTATTATAATGTTTTTTATATAAACGTGCGTAAATTATTAACTACTGAAAAATACTTGTGACATATTGTCATTACAACTGTCCGTATTGATAAATGTATGAGTCAAATTAAACTACGAATTTATAATTGTATTATTACTAAATATAAGTATGAATAAACAAATGGTTGCTTAAAACTGACGTTTCAAATTATCGAACAATTAAAATAATTCTAGCGTATATGCAATATTATGACATTGAATTGCGTTAAACGGAACGCGCTCCCGGAAGCAGCGCTCACGTGCACGTCACTTCCGTTGCCGGCAGTCATGGCGTCAACAATATGGCGCCCGATACCTTTCCCATGCTACGTAAAGGCGGGCAGTTCATTTAAATTGTACACATTACAAAACTTTATTATCATATTATTTATTTAGAGCTTTAGGGTGTATGTATTATGAACCAAATTATCCTACGAAATATATTAGGTCTTTATGTGGAAGAAAAAATATATGTAGGTAAAACTACAATACATAATAATCAGAGTTATTACATAAAAACTGAAAACGCGTTCAAAGAGTTCGCGCAGAAGGCAATATGTCATAATATTATTGCTCTGGCCTCTAACAAAATCGCTAGAACGGTGCCGGCAATATTTTATTTGAACCCTCGCAAAAACTTACGCGGGAAGTACCTATGAAGGGTCGGTTTAAGTTGTGTACACAACGAGAACGGCTACAAGTAAGTTCATGTTTTAGATTAGTTTCTGCCACCGATTCATGTTACTTGTATAAGTACCTAAAGTTTGTACAAAGTTAGGATATTAAGTTAACTTACTATAAACATTATACTAACTTATAACAAAGGGCAAAATCTCGTTACATCAAATCTGACTTCAAGTGGCGTCAAGGCTAGACTTTGCAAGAATTAACCAGCTTTTTGCTATTTCATTATTACTATTACACATATTTACATATTTACATTTACATATTATACATATTTATTACGAGCATAGAAATCATTATAAAAAATGTTTTCTAATTTTTTTATTATAATCAAATAATTTAAAAAAAAGATTGATAAACAGAGCAGAAATATGCCCTGAACTCTTTCATCTGTACTTTGCATTAGTCTTTACTACTAACAACGACAATTAATGTAAGTGTATTTAAAATAAATAAAAAAAATCTTATGTCAGTTTATACTATACCTTTTCCTGAGTATATTTAGAAGAATCGGAATAAAATTTTTATTTGTTCATTCCATTTTTATTTTTACATTTATACTTAAAACTCTCCAAGAGTTACTTGCTACGAATGCCGTAAACTTTTTCTTACGATTTTGACTTATTACACTAAAATTGCACTCGTAGTTGACATGACTTACAGCTTTCATTTAAATCGTACAAGAAAATACGCTCATCCTTATTATATGTTTACGACGTTTTTAATACATTAAAAACTATTTTATGCATTTTTATTTCCGTATATATTATATAGAGTATATAATAAGCCCATAATTTTAAAATTAATAACACAATAGTTGCGAATTTAATATAACTTAAGATTTAGAAAATATTTTTTTATATAAACGCTCTCGGTGCATCACTCGAGTAACGTCGTAGCAAAATATTGTGACGTGTAACATTTTTTCCCTTTTCCATCTATAGATATTTCTCTATAGTAGCGATGACAGGCCTTTTTCCCACCTCTCGGCTATTTCCGTTGGCCTCTCGCAAATTGTGATCCTACCCTCATAGTTGGAAATAAAGTTACGCGAGGGTTCTCTACACCAAATGCGATTTCCCATAATTTTATTATATCAAACGAGATGCGGTTAATGTAATTGTTTTTGCTTGTAAATTGTTATTTAGTTTAGTTTGTCATTCTGCATGCGGCTTACGTTGGACGCGACATGTTTTTTTTTTTTTCTAAAAAGTAACCTCATTAGTGAGTTTTATTTAATAATATAGTGAACAAATTTAAAACCATTTAATAATTATCGACTTATATTACAGTCAGTTAACAGTTTGTGCATTCGTAATTATTTTTGTATTAGGTATCTCAAATTTAATTTTGCACGAATACCACTCGTATTAAAGTTTTCAATTTCGAGTCCTCATTTATACTTAACGTATAAATATTGTAATAGAATTTGTTAAATGTAAATATTTAAAACAAAAGATGAAAATTTGCTTTTTGGTGTTCTCTCTAATTTATGACGATATACGGAACTTTTATGAGAATACTTTGATTTCCACCACGTCGGTGTATCTCTCTGTATTTTTCTTTAGAAAACTATTTAAATGTATAAAGAATTATTATTAATGAAGACAAAAGATGTATACTGCTGTAAAAATACAAAAACACTGATTGTCGTAATATATAGATAAATACGGTGTGGCCTTTCAATCTAAAAGTTTCGCGCTCTGGCGTCGACCATATGAAACTATGATGGCTTAGTCGGTAGTGTGGTCGGAATTCGCGTCAATGAACGCGGGTACAAATCCAGTGATCAAACTTTAAATCCAGCCTGTGCTTTCGTTGAAGCAAAACTTTGTGAGGAAACCATAGCATGGTGTTAAGGCAATTTAAAATAATGCTTGCCTGTGTAGCTACCAGCCTCAAGTTAGAAAACCTGTCGCTAAATATCAATAGATGTGTTCCGGCTTCATCACTTGAGGCCTAATACCTCTAGGCTGGTGTGTTTACCATCCTGGACCACATCGTCATTTAACATCAAGCGAGACTGCGGTCAAAGCACTGAATCTATACCGTGTAAAAAAAGGCAAAACCTAAAGAGTAATTCTAGGTGAACTACAATCTTGAAATTTACTACGAAGTAAGTTTTTTTGGATAGCTTTACGAATACATACAAAATCAAAGGAATTTCAAATCTCGCATGTAATTATTATAAGTTATATTGAAATGGTTGGTATGTCAAATGCCGTAACCACTTACCTTTCAAAGATAAAATATGAAATCGTTTCTCGATACTTCATTGTTGGTCCTTTGTATCCTAAGGTAGGTTTCTTGATCGTTAGAATCCTTGCAATTGAAAACAAACCCGTGAACCGATCTACATTATTGAATAACAGATGACTAAGTTTATTTAAGAAATATTAAGTTGAAGCGCCTTAAGCGCTCGCCTCAAAGTTCGGTGAAGCTGTTTAGGCCCTTCCGATCAACAGCGTTAGTCAGATTTAAAAAAAGTTCTGACACGCCCGCTGTGTGCCGAAACCATAATCACGGTTGCGTGTTGGTCGGGGGCGTTAATGGCTTTTAATAAAATTAATACACAAGTAATTAATAAATTAACACAGAAATTCAGGTAGTTTTTGAACACGCGAATAAAAATTATACTGACATGGGATTTATGAAAATATCTTATGTAGGTTGGTTAGGCTGTCGGCTGAATTATTGTCGAGAAATTGAAATTAGCTTATGTTAAGTTTATTATCAATTCTCGGAATAAAACACAGCCTTTTTCTAAGACCGTTTTCTATATAATATTTTTCTTTGTTACATGTTGCTATGACCTTATGCACTTTTTTTTAAATTTAAACTACTATATACCAATATTATAAAGAGGAAAGATTTGTATTTTTGTATATAACGAATAAACTTAAAACTACTGGACTGATTTTGATGAATATTGGTATGGTGGTAGTTTGAAATCCAGGGAGTGACATAGGTTATAGGTTTTTATTCCGAAAACCCCACGGGAACGGAAACTACGCGGGTAAAACCACAGAGAGTAGTTAGTCAACTATAAAGAGGACAATATTCTCGAAGATAAACAACTTACTTAAATATATATTTTAACAGCTTGAACGATCGACGGAGAAAAACATCATAACTATTAAATTATTTATGTGTTTCTTTTTCTTATCTTTTCCATTATCAAATATCCGAATATGAAAATAATAGATTAAGTAAGAAGTAGTGCGATAAGGGAGCGTTTTGTCGTGGTAGAGGACATAGTGACAAAGATAGAGAAATTAATGCTTAATTGGTTAATTAATTAAATGCATGCATGAAAGAAGATTGACGAAACAAATTTACACGGCGAAGCTAACTGGGTAAACCAGCAAAAGTCGTCTTAGGCGGACGTACCTTGACCAGATCGAGGACGTTCTGAAGAAAGGTCAGGTCAAAAGTACCCGTAACCGAAGAGCATGTATAAAAGCGCTTATGAGAGTAGAAGAAGCTAAAGTGCGTCAGGATCGTAACAGGTGGAAGGATGTAGTTTCTCTATGGTAGAGAGCCGTGGCGTTATGTATGCATGCATCAAATATCCGCGGTTTTCATGGTAATTCATCTCAATACAAGTTGTTCGACATAATACTTTTAAAATTGTCACAATTATACAAAAAAAAAATGTTCAACAAATATCGGTAACATGACTTATCGTTCTAAATAGGAATAAAAGATAGTTTCGAAATATTCAATTTACCTGTATTTATTGTTTCGTAAGTTACATAGAATATGAACATCGCAGAATTTCGTTCTGTAAATCAAACAAGAATTCCTTATCATTATTTACCACATATCTACCGATAACCTTTGTCTATATGTCATAACCATGTTAATATTTTTTTCGAACGCGACTTTGAAATAGGTGATAAAAAAAACTTTTAACCTTCGCTTTTATTAATATAGTTATTTGTTTTTAAAATAACAGATTAATTGAATAATATAACATAATTAATTACTGAAACAAACCATTAGACTAATAAAGTCGTGAGAACGCTTCAAACGTTTGAAGAGGGATATCGAGAGGAGGTATTCAAATCTAAACGGCTTCCGTGAAACGAATATTAATATAGATTTTTTACGAAACACGTAAAGTTTTACATCATATCTTACTATACTACGCTCTCTCTCTCTCTATAGAACAAAATTAAAAAGGCCAACACTGTACAGTTTATTTAACATGGTTTATAATTGTATATACATAAGGAATTTCTAACAAAAACTCCATCAAACACCAACAGGTCTGGTTCTCGAATCGGCGAGCGAAATGGCGTCGAGAGGAGAAACTTCGGAGTCAGAGGAGAGACGCGCCGGCGGCCTCCCCTCCCGCACCCCCCACGCCCCGGTTACCTCTCAACGGCGGCTTTAACTCCATGTACAGTCCTATACCGCAGCCAATAGCCACCATGAGCGATAGCTACAGGTAAGTTCCAACTTCCAATACCTCAGTTTTTATCTCTACGTTGGCACCTTTGTAATTTTTATATAGACTTCTTTGTATTACGCAAAATAATATTTTGCTAATTTTGACCAGTTTAAAAATCTACGATAGTGTTATAAATATGGATAAAATACGTTAATTTATTTTATTAATTATCTTCAGTATGTCTATAAAATATTAGTATATAATACGATACTCTTTTTAAAAAAGCTTGTGAACTATAATCTTAAACGACACCTAACGCCATCTATCACAAAGCAGCGTCACTAATTAAATTGCGCGCGAAATCGAGGGGCAAAGGTCGCGCCTCCTTGCGTTTCCCGCCATTGCACCGAGACGTTCCGAAGTTTAACCGCCGAAGGTCGCCGACTTTCCACTTGAATTGATTTTTAATAGTGAATGAACTAGGACGGGCTTTAACATTCCGCCGGATAAATTAACTTAGCGAAATGAGAAGTTTCCGTCTACAGTTTTATTTATCGACGTATCTTTTTCTATCCTTTCGTGTTTTATTCATTCTTTTTGTATAATTTTATGTTAACATTTAATAACAAGAAACGACTTTTAAAATATGTACATTTCAAAAATAGAAGTAAATGTAAAGAGTTTCGTTACCCTTTAAAATAGCCATTGCAAACCTTCTTATTGTGTCCTCTTTCATGTAAAACATAAACCCTATTATACCGACGTATCTGACAGAGTTTGGAAGCATACTCAATTTTAGCTTTTTTCATGTTACAAACAATTAATTTTTGAACTGATCATTTAGACAGAACCTCTTGTCTTTCATGTAGTTCAGTCTTTCATACATATAATTCATTTATTTGCATGTTTGACAATTTATTTCATAATTTTGGTGGCTCTACGTGATATACAATACTTTAATTATTATGTACAAGTGAAGGGAGATAAAAATGCGAAATGTTTATTTTGCAGTGCCACAAAAACAAAGTTTTAACAAAAAGGCGCCATGTTAGAGCGTTGTATGAAAAGTACATAACATTAGACTTAGCTGTATAATTACCTACCTTTGCCTTAGAGGTGAATAAATTGAATAATAATTGTTTTTGACAGTTCTATGTCGGGGGGACTGTCATCATCGTGCTTGCAACAACGGGACGGTGGTTACCCTTACATGTTCGGCGATGTGCTCGGTAGCGGTGGATACTCGAGAGCGCCGGCTGCTCATCAGCAGCACGCCGCCTATTCACAGCCACAAGCTGCCGCTAGTACAGGTAATTAGACTTTTGATAAACTATGGCATATCTTTATAAGTATTTGTATTTGCCTGGTGGTTAAAATTCTATCATAAATGTGAAAAAAAAAAAAAAAAAAACGAATCGGCAGTTAGTAGGGAATTTTCAAATGAATTGTAGTAGCAAGTAATCAAGTGTATTTTTATGTATCAAATCATATCCAATGCAGATGTGGCGGAGAATGATATTATTGATTAGTTTAAAATGTAGAGAATTTTAAAATAAATTTCCGTTTTTAAGCACAAATTAGTTTGTTTAGTAATTAATAATTAAACTGAGAGTTTTTTCGTTTCATATACTTAAGTTGAAAAATAAAGTCACAGACATCAAGACTTTATTTTTTTCTAAAAGTAAATGTGACAGTGTTTGATTTTAAATGATTCATATATTTTTAAAAGGCGTTTTAAAAAATAATCTCACGTGTAGTAGGCACAAAAACAAAACGCACGAATTTAAAACGCGAATTGCCACGGGCGGGGGGGAAAACAGATAGGCCCTCCAAGACTGACCTGAAACCCGACGTGTTTTGCACGTTGTCGGTTGTGTGTGGCCGGTAAGAAGTGGTGTCTCTGCATGTCGGTGACGCGACGTTGAATGTTTAACCCATCTAAAATCACCCAGGGCGCTTAAAGTTTTCACTTCAAAAAGTGACTTTTCAAATTTTTTTCTTGAAAACACTAAAATACATCAATAACTATTTATTACCTAAATAAAAAAAAACACTTGATAAATAGAAGAGAAAAATGTCTTGAAATTTTATGTCCATGCTTATTTTAATATAGATTTTTTTTGTGACGTAAATTTAGTTAACTTTAATGTATTATATATAGCAGAGAGTTCACGACTGTATTTACTATTTATTTATCATTATTTTAATTAATTAGGTACTATAGATTAAACTTATTTTGCCGATTCGTATAAAATAAATATAATATTAAAAAAGAATAATAATGTTTATTTATTACATTTATGAATACTGTCCGATATTATACTAAAGGAAATATATACGAATTCAGCAGTAAAACGTAAAAAGCAATGAGCCGGGGGGAAAGGGGCGTCGGGCAAGACCGCGACATGACGGGGAAACAAAAAAGAAAAAAATAGGGAGTTCATGCCCCGATTGGATTTGCCGTTGTCTGTTCCTTACAAATAGCTTTTAAATTGATTTTGAATATCGAACGCTTTTGCGTCTGAACAAAAAAAGAAAAGGAATTGGTAACCGTAGATAAAATATATTTATTTATTTCCAGTCAGAATATAGATCGAAATTTAAAAAAACATAACTTGTAAATTTATGATAGGTACAGAAAAAGAATCGTTGGCGATGGCATTGTTTTAAAACGCCGTAACTTTACCGTTTGATATTATATATCACAGGGCGGACATTTTTAGCCGTAGGTGGCGGAAAACAGTATGAATTATTGTTGTTTGGGGCGTTTCGTGGCATTGTTCGGCTGCCGAGTTTCCAGCTCCGGTCGTGAACAAAAGAGTTTTTCACAATTCGAAATGCGCTCTCTTTCATTTCATTTACTCTTTTCGCTGTTTCGACGGTTGCATTTCCAGCTTCGTGCACTATTAAATAATGCGGATTTGTTTTACATTTCTTTGTTTTTTTTTTGTTTTAAAAGTTTCTGTTACATTTCAAAATAAGATGTATTTTTCATTTAGTAATAACCATTTTTAATAATTGACTTAAATAACGTGATTTTTGACTCTATAAACTCAAAAACTACTGAACGTATTTTCATACGGAATTGTTTCACTAATAGATAGAATGATTTAGGGTTTAGGGATATCATTTATTTAGAGTTTTTTTTAATTTCTCAAATGTTCTAGTGATTTTACACGGATAGTACTTTGTCGAGGCAGATCCCTAGTTTGGTATAAATACAAATGGGTAACTGTTAGCAGTAAAAGTTAGTGTTATAGGTCGCTACAATGGACAAGTTCCGAATCTTTTTAACCATTTACACCGTACTTTTATTTTGTAAAACAATTTTCAAAACCAGATACTAATTACATTGAAATAATAATGACTAGAATAGAAAATGCACAGTCATTTCGGTAAATGTCGGTTTATGATTTTTATTGTTAATAGAATATATTATTATTACTATGAAGGTCTTTCAAATATCTGAATAAACAAGATGCAATACAGATAAATAGAAAAAGTACTCATCTGTGGTATTGAATGATATATAATCTGTATAAGTATAAAGAAAATGCAATATAATCTATGATAATGGAGTTCTTGGGGCAATTTGTGTTTGTTATGTCCTTATTATGTAGTATTGGTGGCATTTTCCTATATAATTATAGGACACTCGTGAAGTGCATTGAAAATAATGACACAGAGTTTGAATTCTGAGAACCTACAATAACTTCATTGGAAGGAAAGGTTTAACAAAGCACCGCCATTTTGTTGTTGTGTTAAAGTTGTTGTATAAATAGTGTTGCTAACAGACATGACTGTTTGGTCTAGTACCTTTGCCTTTTCATTAGAAAGGAATAAATTGATAAAACAAATAAAAATCATATGATAAAACCAACGAAGTATTATTGGCAATAAAACCGATTTAAAGTATCCGTACAATGTTGCAGGCGGGCGTACAGCGTCATAAACAAACGCGCGGGTCATAGACACAAACCATTGACTAAACGAGTCTCGCAGGAGCGCTGTTTAGAGTCGATAATAACGTGTAATGAATGTAAACGGTGTCGGGAGTACCTACTGTACCCTTTCTATGGGTGGCAGCGGAACGGAAAACTGTTATCGCGCACACACACGCCCGGTTAGGGGGCGCTGCGGACCCGATCGTGGATATTACCTATGCATACACATATAAACTATAGACTATATATTAATATGTAACCTTAATACGTTTAGAGAATCAATTTCGGAATGGACTTAGAGTCGGAATTAGATAATAGAATATTAGGCTTCATTATATAAATAGATTTACCTATTAAAAATAGATATCATATAGATAGTCGATGTATCCTGACACAAATTGTGAGTGATATTTATTTAAGTAATTAAGTGGTAGATAAGTACTCTTCGCAAATTAATTAGTACTTTAACTTAATATCTACCTTGTAACCTATCTTTTTGATCACGAACTTCGTAGAATTAGGTGTTACAATTAATTTACTTGTATTACTAGATACAGTTTACGTATTACTCGGAATATTTTTAAAATTGTTAAAAAAAATCTACAAACATTGATTTATTATATTTGTTTAATATCATTTAATTTGGAATCGATAATGGCTAAGTGGTAGTTTGGTAAGATTCTCCATTGTAAGACGTAAAAAATTATCTATTTTGTAATAAGCCCGAGCTTTCGGTGAAGAAAAAAATATCGTGATGGACATAGTTAAAAGGTTCTATAACAGTTTATAAACTTTCAACGCTTTTGTACTCATGATTTTAGTAATATCAGGTAACACGCGTTTACTTATAATTTAATTTCATGGATGCTTCGTCCAGGTTATACAGGCCGTAGTCACGAGTCGACTATCAAATAAAACTGAGGCTATTTTCTAATTGTCGTCTGGGCAGCTTTTACCCTCATTCAGGCAAACATTATAAAAACCCTAAACATTATAAATCATCTAGCTGTTAACGTTAAAACTATTTTCTTTAGTAATAAATTCCCATTTCCTATACAATAATTGCTTGTAACTTGAAATAGTTTTCCGACTTAACATTACCAATATTAGGAGTACGTAGAGATATGAGAGAGATGTTATGTTTGATAGTACGTAATATACAGAACGCAATTCGAATCCTATTTAGGCATAAGGTATACTTACTAACAGATAGGTACTGATACATGATGTTAATAGGTTTCACGATAATGTGTTGACAAGCGTTCGTGTCTCCGGCCACTTGATTGACTACCAATTAATTATAGGATGCCGACTAAGCCATAGGATATTTGATTTAGTTAGTTGCAGCGATAAAGCAGCCGGAAATCTAAATAATAATAAAAAAAACTATGAAACAGTTTACGTAAATTAGGTACCAGAGAGTCCATCTACTTTGTTTGTTAGCCTAACAATATCTTAAATTAAAATATCGCTATAAATGTTTGTTTAGATATGGAACAAATGTTTAAGAAGTAAAACTAAAACAAAAAAAAAAAAACAATGAATCAAAAACGCCTGCCGCATTTCTCCATGGCAAGAAGTGCTTATTATCATTGTTGTTACTTATTATTTTTGCGATTTGAATTAAATTAAATTTATATAAGGACCAAGTAACTAAGAAGTAAATCTAAAAAAATATATATTCAGCAGATTTTGCGAGATACACACACAGCGACAGATCTCTATAATTTTATCTATAAAGATAACCTTGCGAAATAAATATAAACTACCAACTCAGTAGCAAAAGTTTAATGTTGACTCGAGCGTCGTAAATAACAGTAGCTAAGGATATTGTCGCCGGGGGAGAGATACGGACGGATTTCTTTTTTGTTTTTATTGACATTGCCCATTTCTTTTGTTCCATAGGTGTAATATCAGCGGGCGTGAGCGTACCAGTGCAAATTCCCTCACAGGGGCCGGACCTCGCGTCGAACTATTGGGGGCGGCTTCAGTGATCTCAGCTATTCGGGTTCCCGCATCGACTCTTGTCGATGCCCGAGAACCCGACTAATGTGCAGGAGTCGCCATCTAGCGGCGAAATTGCGCATAACTACGCTGACACCCACTTGTCTATGACCGCGGCGCTCAACATGACGGCCGGACACGACGCTAGCGTTTTGGCGGGCGAAATGCAAGAACAAAACAATTCCGTATCGTAATCTAATAAATTATATAAATGGTTTTGAGTGTAATCCCAGTGATTATTAAATACAGAAACGGTGAAAACAGTTTTGTTTTTTTATATACATCGTAATGTGTACATAAAAATAAATTATATTATAAGTAAAGCAACTGATGATGTTCAAACGTAGTAGGTAAGTATCGCCAGGCGCGATAATATACATTATCTGTATCACAATATTTATTTATTATATTATTACTTGATAATTTATTTTACAATATATCCAATAGTAACGTATGTTATTGCGTCTGGTTTATAAACTAGTGAGCTAGCGGAAAGAGTGTAAATTTAGATAAGCGCCATCTTTGTTGAGTAGCTGTTACCAAAATGGCTGCGAGTTGTTCTACGATAAAATAAAGTTTGTAAAAAAAACGAAAATGTAAACTATTTGTGCCAATATTTGTTATAATTGAGTGTGTTATGCGCCCTTACCGAGCACAACCCTTTTATTTCTTTGATGTTTTATGCACGAGGGGTGGGAAATATTATCGCTACAGAGAGAAAATCAGCTTCGTTACAGCAATTTGTTTCACACCCTCGCGTGACGCCAACAAATCGTAGTACAAACGTAATCATGTTTGTATTGTGTGCCGATATATATCTTGTATAATAAAATAATGAACGTCATATTGTGTTTTAATTCGTTATTATTTAACTCGAGGACGTCAATAAACGAATTAATTTAATACCATAAATTATATTTATTTTGTACTTACTATATTAATTAAGATCAAATATTGCTGTGATTAAAATGTAGCGATAGTTTTATTGTACAAGTTTAAATTGTAAAAAAAATATATTTCAATTTACATATAGGTATCTTATATTTCTTCATAAAATACCGCGTATTAAACTCTGTCAGAATTTTAATAGAAATAACAAAATGGTGCACGTTAACAGCACAAGTATCATTAAGGAAAAAAACGAAACGAAATGTATTATACTATATTATATATTACTTATCTATTTATATATTTTTCATTAAAACGCAATACGGGAGTGGGTGTATAGAGTTACAATGAATTGTATTTAGTGTAATTAAGTTTATACTTTAAGTGTAACATAAATTATTACTTAATTATAAGTGAATATAGATTCGAGGAGATTACAGTGAAATCGATTAATAAATATGCATTAACCCATTATTCTATTGTTTTATTTCATAACGAAATCTTTCTCAAAATGTAGCAATTTATTAATTACCATTTTCCATTTTTTTGTTATTTAAAAAAGGCTAATATATATGTTATATATGTTTTTTCATTAAAATAAAACAGTAAACAAAATTGTTGTTTAGATAAGGTACCTTTTATGTATTTATATTTTTCATATACAATCGAATCGATGTTTTGTGTCGATTCATGATATTTTCAATACAAAAAATTCCAAAAGATATCTAAATATTGAATTCTAACTGCTTTCGTGTAAATAAAAAGGTTAAATCTTCACTGCTAACAGAAATTATTTTAAAACGACAACGATTAACACTCGAGTGTTACATTACTTACCACATCATAACGTGTAGGAGGTATGAATTTTTATTATTAATAATCAAACAGATGTCGGGAACATACAGATCGAATGAGTAGGGTACAATTGCGCAAACTTACACTGTTTTTGACCCCTCTGTAGAACATTTTAAAGAAATTATACCATTAAGTATTGGGTACTGTGTATTCATTTTGCGTGCGACTCCCTATGTTTCGATAGGGAGAGATGTAACAATGGGATGGGATTAAGCCCTATTGCATTGTAGGTATTATATAATGATCTAAGCATTGTTGTGTGTATAGCCCCGCGTCTATGGGTAGGTATTTTTTTTTAAAGAATTATACTCAAAATTTCTAGGTGTATACTTAATTTAAACTAATATCGATGGGCAATGTAATTTAAGTATGAACTTAAATTTAAGCATGTTTACATGAGTTGTAACGTAACGTTAAAACTTCTTTAGAGGCGCTTAGCGAATCTCGGTAGGGAGAACGCTTATACATTCGCGTCACCAATGCTATGACGTCAAGTATTTTGCATGGCGGTAGGGCATTTTCTAATTACGCCCGCCTGGGGAAGTTTGAAAACCTGTCGCCATATACTAATAGATTTGTTCTGGCAGCATCACTTGAGAACCAGTACCTCTAGGCATAGTGTGTTTACCATCTTGGACCACTTCGTCACTAAACCTATATTGTGTAAAAAAAAGTATAAGATGGCGCTATGTGCTGGTGCTTAGGGATAAATAATAAAATGTATAATTACGTAGTCTATCGTATGTTTTGATTATGAATTAATTGTCCGAAAATGCAAATTATTGCTCGGATCGCCAATAAAATGTAAAAACCAAACTAATGTTAGGTTATGTTAATAAAAACAATTACCATTTTATACAATTTAAGAAAGCACTTTTTTCAATGTTTCGTGTTTTCACTCACTTCTATCGGCAGTCCCCGTGGCTGCCTATTTAATTTACACTGTTTGATTTCTTTACATTGTTTGTGATCCAGGATGGTGAACAATAAATAAAAATGTAACGTGTTTATTTTACAATATAACCTACGCGCCCAATATGTATACATCAAATAATGGAATCAAAATTAAATATTTCTGCGTAAATATAGAGCAGAAATTAATGTGTTCAAAATAAAAAAGGCATTATTTAAAATTAGATAAACCCGAACCCCATATGTATACAAAATCCCTAAACTATAATGGGGTGTTTCTATCAGAAACACGCGACTATAGCGGTGCCCTCTGCATTCATACGAGACAAACAACTGTACTACACAGATTATCAACGCGTATAATTGGTTTAGATTTATCTATCAGCGCTGTTCTCCTCGATCAATTGAATGTTTGCGACAACTGCGTTTAATTTCTGTGGGTAATCTCTCATTTGATCGACATTATTCGTTAAATAGGAACATGGTAGAGAAGTCCACGTGTTAAAAAAAATTGGATTTTAATTTTTTTAAGGTTACTTAGAGATCGATTTTTAAGTTAAAATACTAACTAGTTAGAATATTAAAAGTTTTTGAATAAGTAATCTAAAAATCTATTGTCATGTTCCTTTCCAACAAATGCAAAGATGACATGCTGAAATAAAAAAAAAATATTTATCAGTAGCATGTAAAAAGACGAGTTTTAAAATTGCTTCGTCAGCGAATTCTATATTTCAGATATCGATGATTTGTATAAATTATTTAGGTACCTAAAATAATGAATAATTGCGGAGAACAGAATTTGTCACGTTCGAGCGTACTAGCGAAATACAGCTAGTGTTCTTATATATTATCTCTTTATCTACTTGTTTGAAAACATAAAAACAAATAAAAAACAAGATAAATGTTATAAAATGTTTATTCATTTAAAATTACACAGAAAAACATTTACTACTAAGCATCTTAATGCACCAGTCTTAATTATTAACGAAGTAACATAATGTTTATAATTAAATAAAAGGTGATAAAAAATTCTAAAAGTTTCCATTTCACGCACGTAAATAAGCACCGTGAATGGTGGATGAATAAACAATGAAAATGTCTTTTTGAATATCATCATCATAAAAAAAAAAAAAATTATAATATAATTTATCTTCTTTATAAAAACATACATATATTTGGTATTTATTCTTATATGCAAATATATTTATTTTATAAATCATGTTTGTAAAATACAAACCTTACAGAAAATTTAGAGTATCAATTAGTTATGTTTCTGTATTTTTATAAAATTACCAACATAATTATGTATACGATTTAAGTTTTTGGCAGGATTTTGGTTTGTCATGTTTGCAATAAATTAACTTGTTTAAACCTACAATATCTAATTTTGGTAGCATAGTGTATTGAAAATATCGAACTCTAAAATGTCACAAAAACTCTCTGGAAGCCCTAACCACCATTTTGTTGGAACTCCAAATATTACAAAAATAATACAAAGTCGGTGCTAAAAAAACTTGCTTTCACGGCCTTAATAAATTATAAACAGAAACAACGCAAATTTAGCTTCAAGAAAAAATATACATTGTAAACATAGCCTCTTTTATACTATTATTTTTGAAATCACATCTTGAAATCACTTGGTATTTTGGTAAAATTAAAAAAAAAGTCATTAACTTAAGTAGCTTAAAAAGCTAATATATGATATCTATAATTAATTGGAATTGGTTTTCTTAGTAACACAAAAAATGAATGGACCAATACAAATAAATCCCGATGTTTGAAGTGACTAAAGTGACGATTAGGTCCGGAATGATAAATCTACTAAGCCTAGATAGAGGTACTGGCTCTCATATTATTACTTCTATAGTTTGTCTGGCAATTTATTATCAAACTTGAGGGTGACAGTTATCACCAGGAAAGTTCAAGCTATTTATGGGATTGGAATCCACGTATCCCATAACCATCACAATAACTTCAGACGTATTAAATAACATTGAAAGCGTACCTTTTATTGCTTTTTTTAAAGATGCTGAATTTAAATTCCTCTAAATACCATATTGGGGGATTTGGAGGATATTTATTGATAAAATTTACCCTCATTAAATCGAAATGAATGAATTGAAAAATCGTTTTTTTAATTTTATAATGCGTACAAAAGATTTAATCCCTGAATTGGGTATCATTTGTTACACCTTGCATGTTACCTTAATCTGCTTCTGGCTATATTTTATCGAATGAATACATCCATAATCTTAAGATATTATAAATACATTAGAAGTACGATAACTTAAAAAATCTTATTCCCTTCCCTCCAGCGCCAAAAACCTCTATTACTTAAAATACGGAACCTCGATAACTTAAACGAAAAATTTGCGATATTTTATAGGAACTAATGTAGTAACGTTGAAGATGATATTTTCTCTGCTTTATGCATTATTGAAAATAACTTAGAATTTCAAAGCATACATTGTTTAAAACAAAACAAAATCGCCGACTTCTTTTAATAAAATTAATTAATAAAGTACGTTTGTGACATAAAAAATATTTTTTATAATAATTTAATCTAGCCCCTCTAGCCATGCACGTACATTTATACATATATATAATAATCCTGAAACAAAGGAATGAAACGAATTTTGATAGGTTAAATTATGATCCTTCAAAGCCTCTCTAAATCTAGTCCTCGGTAAGTTAAAAACCTCGATATGTTAAATTATTTTACCATTACCTTGCTTTTACATTATCGAGGCTCTACTGTATGTACTTAAAGATAAGTGTATTACGTAAGCCGAAGCTTTTTTACTCCCTTCTCTCTTGGTCGTAATAGTAAGCAAGTTCTTACATTCTCCTCCCATTGCAATGGTATAGTGTAATTGGTACAAAATGTTCTCAAGGAATTCAAAGTAAATATTGCTTACGTAATCACCTTCCAGACCCTAATGGTGTTAAAAGTTACTTCGCATTTTAAAGTGAAACTTTTTATCCATTGCCTTAAATTATGTTCGTTCATCTATCGCATGTCGCATTACAGCCGGCCGCGGAGTAAGGGTAAAGGGAAAGGCGCTGGATACAGCAGCCAAGGCCAATATGGTGGCGCCAATGGCTCGAACCACCTAACCGCAATAGAAATGCGACTCGAGTAGGATGTTGTGACTCGAGCCACTCGAGTAATAATACTACGTTACTCGAGTTACTCCAGTAAACTACTTACACTCCTCACAACTCGAGTAAGAATTTATCACTTCCGTTGAGTTCCGATTAGTTTAGATTAAGAATTTTTAAATACCTTATTAAATTAGTAATATTAGGTAATCTATATTCAATATTATAAAGAGGAAAGATTTGTATTTTTGTATGTAACGAATAAACTTAAACACTACTGGACCGATTAGGATGAAATCTGGTATGGAGATAGTTTGAAATCCAGAAAGTGACGTAGTTTTAATTCCGAAAATCCTACGAGAATGGGAACTACGCGGAGTACTAAAATCGCGGAGATCAGCTAGTATGAAATAAAATACAAAATTTTATTTAGCTTTTTTATGTCATTAATCAACAAAGAAAAATAAAATGACTTCTTACGACTAGTTAAGTTGGCGTGTAAAAACGACTTTAAATTACAAATTAAAAGTTATCAGTTTTTATTGTTCTATTTTGAATTATATTTCAAAATTAAATTTAGCTTTTGACTAATCTTTGTTTACATTCAAGATGCAAGTTTCAACTTGTGAAGTCCCGGTGTAAACTAGTGGCATAGTGACATCTAGTATAGTGCTTACCGAATCTACTCGCCGAGTTGACTCGAGTGCAAACGAACTCGAGTCAAATTTGTTTTCACTCGAATACGAGTTTCACAAATTCACTCGAGTAAAAAACGGCTCGAGTCGCATCACTAAACCGTATAGCATTTATATTGTCATTCATATTAGTGCGAGTGCTCCGCGACATTTGTGTGTTTTAAAATATTTTATAAACCCCTTGAGCACTAACCTGGCGTTTATGCCAGCTTTGTCCATTGTTTTCCTATTTTCATCCTATTGTCTAATTTTATGGGTAATCGACATTTTAAAACATTAAAACTGGAATAATAAATTACTTTCTTAAGCGATAATTATTATTTTTATTATTTACTAGCTGTGTGCCCGCGTTTCATATATTCTTCACTGCGTTTTAATTTTTTTATACGGAACACTAAAAATTTTCCTAAAGAAAATTAGTACTAAGTAAAAATGTTTCTCATATATTATAGCACTTGCCCGTAAAACTGTGCATTTAATCGGATTTTATTAAATATTTTAAGAGTTTTCTTTTTTTATTGCGCGGAATCCTAATTATTTTATAAAATGAAAAGAACCCTAAGTTAAACGGAGTAACTTTAGCTATCTACCAAAAGAAGTCCAGATAAAATCGGTCCAGCCGTTCCGGAGATTACCCATTACAAACAATAAGACAAATTGTATTTTTAGTATAGGTATCGTATATACAATTAACATAACATAAGGTCACGCCTGTTATCCCCGAAGGGTTAGGCAGAGGTGAAATAGCGAACTACACCACCTACATTTCCCAGAGCTTCGTTCCGTCCCAGATGTGACAGGGGGCGAACCTGTCGCCATATCGGGCACAAATTCCAAACTCCGGGATGATACTGAGTAGAAAAACCCAATACCACTTGACCCCACCCGGAGATCGAACCCGAGATCTCAGAACGGCAGTTGCACCGTAATACAACTGCGCCACCGAGGCAGTTAATATATATATAGCATATACAATTAATATCTATTTAATTTAAAAAAAATTGACATTACAAGCAGATACTTCAATTTTATTTATTAATCTAGATGGATCCTAATAAGTTTTTTTATTTTAATTTTTTAAATTGTAATCATTTTTGGTTCTGAGATCAACGTAAAAGAGTATTTGTAAACAAGATGATAGCACACACACTTCCGACTTAAGACAATATTAGAAACATTCTATTAATAACGCTTACAAGAAATGTTTTCAGGACAACAGAGGCGTACTTTCGTTGGCAATTCTAACAGCTGGCCGAGAGTTCAATCTGAAATATTAGAAAAACAAATATTTTCTTTGAATACATTTAATTTTACTTTTAATGTTAGTGAAGCCCCTTAAATTGAAGGGGAGGATATATAAGTCCATCATAAGACCTGTCATATTGTATGGATCAGAATGCTGGGCTAGTAAGAAGATGGATGAGAAGCGACTGCATGTAGCTGAGATGCGAATGTTGAGATGGATGTGTGGTGTTACAAGATTGGATAAAATATGGAATGAATATATAAGAGGGAGTTTGAAAGTTGCGTCGATGGTAGAAAAGTTGAAAGGTTCTCGTTTGTCGTGGTATGGACATGTTATGAGAAGAGAGGAAGCGCATGTGGGTAAAATAGTAATGAATGTGGAAGGATGGAAAAGTAGAGGAAGGCCAAAGAAAGTGTGGATGGAGTGTGTAAGAAATGATATGAAAGAAAAAGGAGTGAATGAAGAGATGACGGCTGATAGGGACGTATGGAAGAAGAAAACATACTGCGCCGACCCCAAGTGAGTTGGGAAAAGGCAGGAGAATGATGATTTTGATGTTAGTGCAGTGCATTAGACAAAGTAATTTTCTGTCTATTTATCGACTAACTCCTAAATAATGGATTGTCATGGAGTCACCCCCCCCCCCACGCCCATTTAGCGAAGCGATGATGGCGCAGTGAGTAGTGCAGCCGGATTCAACGTCAATCAACGGAGCTTTCGGTGAAGGAAAACATCGCGAGGAAAACATAGCATGGTGATAGGTTATTTTCTAATGGTGCCAGTCTGGGTAGCGACCATCCTTCAGTTTGAAAACCAGTACATATAGGCTTAGTGTGTTTCCCATCCTGGACCACATCATCACTTAACATAAGGAGAGATTGTGGTCAAAGCACTGAGGCTATACCGTGTAAAAAAAAAACTTAGATATACTTTCATGAAAGGTTATCCATCCATCCATCGAAACGCAAAGGCGTCCACTGCTGGACTTGGTCTCCCCCAAAAATAAGGGCGTAGCGTAATAAGTATATTTTGTATTTTCTGTAATTGGTCTGTAATAAGTCTCCCCCAACCCTCCCATCTTTTTTTAATACCAATTTTAGTATATTTGTTGAAACAATCAAGTTTTCCGGGTCATCTATTTTACATATAGACTAGCTGTGTGCCCGCGGCTACGCCAGCCATATATTCATCACTGCGTTTTAATTTTTCTATGCGGATCCCTATTCGTTTTCCTGAAATAATTTTAGTACTAAGATAAAGTAAAAATATTTCTCATAAATTCAAGCAATTGCCCGTAAAACTTCGATACACAATCGGATTTTATTAAATTTTTTACGAGTTTTTTTTTTACGCTGAACGGCAATTTTTTTTTCGAAAATTAAAAGTTACCCTTAGTTACCCGGAGTAACTTCAGCTATCTACCAAAAAAAGTCCCGTCAAAATCCGTCCAGCCGTTCCGGAGCTTACCCGGAACAAACAGACAAAAATTTTTAAATTTGTATTTTTTGTATATACATTTCATATCTGTTTAATGCTTAACCAGGATAAGGGTTACGAGAAAAAGAAAAGGTATAACTGACTCACGGCCAACACCTGGATCTCACACTCGCACTGTACCGCTGGGTGGTTTTCTGACTTATTTCTTGAATATTTTGTTATCTTTTACGGAGCACTCGCGAGTTTCGGGTTTTGTTATTTAACGGCACACATTACTGTTCCTATTGGCTAGCGAGCGCCCGGGTAGCACGCGTTGCTATTGGTGCATTATGGCCGCGAGATTTAAATGGGTAAAGGAAGGGATGAAAGGAAAGGTTAAGCTTGTCCAATATCTATTAAGTAAAAAAAAAAATTAATTTTGACATTACAAAAGGACACTTCAATTTTATTTATTATAGAGATTATTCATTGTAAAAATACTTACCGAGAACCTGAAATATCACAGAGAAAAAAAACAATAAAATTGCTAATAACTTACCGTCCGTTATCAACTTCGGTCTGTATGATTTGCGCAGGAACTTCAGGTCTAATGCTTCTAGGGCGAGGGGGAAACGGTGGTCGACCTTTATTCTGATACATCTGGAAGAGTAACCCCGTGCCCGCCATGATAACCCATAAAAAGGTTAATAGAATATCTAAAAAACGTTATATATCCAAAAGAATTCAAAAGTTTAGATACAAGAATTTGAAAAAAAAAAATTGCGGTTAGTATTTTTTACCCTTATTACTTGTTTATTCGACGAGAGAATATTCATATATATAATTAGACGACAATTAATTAAACGATTTTTTCTATAAAGATTAAGAAACTCCTAGAATAGTCCTCTCCATTGGCCTTTAAGCGCAACTTTAAGCTTTGTCATTAGGTCCTGATATAAATTCGTATTTTATTATATTATTCACGCAGTCTGTTGATTTCTATAAATTAAATATCAGTAAACTATCCTATTACAACAGAGCACAAATTAAACAGAGGGCATGCGGTTAGAAAAGTAGGTATTTCAGAAAACTATTGCTATCGCGTTGCGCCCCAAAGAAAACGAAAGGGACAACTGCACCGCGGGCTGATTGTACCGATTTTTAATTTTCTTTCAGTGTTAGAATAATAAAAACTGACTATAAGTTTTCCTTTTTTTATTTTATCAATCAAATTTGTTTGAAGAACGTCTGAAAATGACAGTAAAAATCGAGCATTTTTTTCCTTTTCAAAGGCTTCTAGTTTCTACAATAACTAATTTATGGTAAAAATCAATACCTACAGGCATGGTGGTGGTGGAGATATATTATTTGGTATAAAAATATTTAACATAATGCTATTATCCAGGGGACTACGTTTGTAGGGAATAAAGGCCGCTAGCATATCCTCTTAACCAGTAAACAAACAAAGGATATAAAAAAAAACTCACCTCGTACTTGGAAAGGCGGTATCAGCACGGCATTATTAAAATTTGGTACGACAGCCCTGCGTATTGCGTTTATTAAAATGTATTTCAAATTCGAACCTACGTAATAGTCTATAGAGAACACAGTCGCATAACTGCCCAGTACGGCGCAGCATACCATATTCGCTACGTAAGTCAACGAGACCAACGCCAGGGCCGTCAATAACATTATAAGTACGAAAACCGACCAGAAATTCATATCGGCCGGCGGGTAATGTACAAACGCTGAAAGAAATTTGACAAAACTTTAATAATTTATAGGTCATTTTTTTTCTAGGTTTAGAAATTGTTTTAATCAAGGTCTATTGAGCTCGAGAGCTTTCGATGAAGAAACACATCACGATGATTTCAAAGTATGGTGGCCGTAGTCAAACGAATATCTGCTAATGGTGCACTTTTTGGAGATCTAGACACACATGCTAAAATATTGTCACTGATATATATATATATATAACAGATTATTAGAGACCACGGTCACTAAGTAGACATGTCAAAATCGCCAAAAAATGTATATGTAGATAGATATGGGTTCTACGACGATATTCTGCGTGGAAACATGTGAAAACTTTGATACAAACTATAAATCAAAAAAATCAAGGAGTTTCAGTGAATCGAGACTGTTTAAATTGAGATCTGATAAACAGAACTTCATTCCAAACATTCAGAAGAGACGATAGTGCCGTTGTTCCTCTCCTCGATAAAAATAGGCTATTTTCTTGTCTTGTCTTGAAAAATGTCGGTAAACAACTATAGGTGTGTTCATAATTTTTTTGCCAACTCCTTTCATTGATTGATTTCAACCGAAAGAGTCCACTGCTGGACTTAGGTCTCTCCCAAAAAGAGGGAAATTGCCATAATCGCCACGAATGACGGGTTGGCAATCGTAGTAGGTGTATGTGGTACTCAAAGAACGCTGCTGCCCATCCTCTAGTCTATCCCGTAGTCGCCTTTTACGACACCCACGGGTAGATATTGACTAGTACTATTCGTAGCCGGCACCACACGGCCATTAGCCGGCACCACAGGGCCATTAGCCGGCACCACAAGGCCAATCCCCTTAAGCTTAAGGTTTTACAAAGTTACCATGACAAACCACATTTAAAATACGGTGAATTATGGTCTATGCTAAACCGGCCGGCATTTAAAGGCCTGCACCTACGATTCACCTGATGATGTGGATGTCCATGGACGGCGGTGATCACTTACCATCAGGTGATCCGCTTGCTCGTTTGCCCCCTGTTCCATAAAAAATAAACTTAGCCAATGTAACAAAAGTTAAACATATTCGTTTACTATTTCACTTTTGCAAAAATTGTCATTTGTTTCCACTTTCTCGTAACTCTTTCGCCAGCTAACAGTAAATTGTAATTAAGATATGAAATAATAGGTTGGTATTTACTCGGTAGCCGGTAATAGACGATGGAAGCGAATAAAAATCCAACATTCAACGATGCCAACATGACTGCGAGTACTGGTATGCCGTAAAGCCACCAGAACATTAACCACATAGCTCCGAAAAACACTCCTGACAGAGCTGATGCTGCTAATAAAGCTAAAATTGATGAGGAACATGTGTTTTTTAAAATGAAACTGATTCTCGGTTGGGGACAGAACTTACAGGTTCACGTTAACAATGCTATGAGCTCAGCCGTCAACATGCTACGGTATGTCATATATAAGATGGCGTTAAGTGCTGACGCTCAGAGATAAATAATATAATTTATAATTATGCTGCCTATGTATATGTTTTAATTAAAAATAAATTACATGAAAAATACATAACTATTGCTCGGAACGCCAATAGATGTAACAACCAGAAGGTTATGTTCATAATTTCAATTAACAATTTATTAAGTTTAAACATTTAATCTTGTATTTTTTTAAGTTACCAATTGTTCACTTTTTTCGGCAGCTCCTATGGCTGCTTATTTTTTTTTTGTAGCTCCGCAAAAGAACTGCTACATGTCTAATACTAAATAAAGTGGAGCCCAAGAAGCATGACGATAGTTGATAGAGAAATAAAACATCGTAAGGAAACCATAGCTTGATTGTAGAGCACTTTCTAATAATGTCCGTCTGGGTAGCTATCACCCTCAAGTTTGAAAGCCTGTCGCCAAATACCGATAGATGTGTTCCAGCAGCAGCATCATTTGATAACCAGAACCTCTAGGTTCAGTGTCTTTAGCACATGGTCACTTCACATCAGGTGTGATTTTGGTCAAAAGTATGGTGAAAAATATAAAGCATCCTATATATGTAAAAAACCATTTCTATATAACGCTTTCTTTTTAAATTTAATTTCAAAGCTAGATAAATAGATGACATTACTTGCACAGCTACGTCAAACCAAATACTTCAAAAAATCTGTTCCCCGAAAATCCTCAAAATGTTCTAGATTGTTTGCATAAGATACCATTTCGATGAGAAGTATTTGTATACTTTTTGGCAGTATTTTTGGTTTTTATTTTTAATTCGTTTGAAACTTGCGTTTATTAACTCTATATTAACGGGAGTGAAACCGCGAGAAAAACAAATATACATTCTACGTATACTTTTTCCATAACACCCTAATATACTAAAATACATACAAAAATCAGGGTAAGGGAATACAATTATTAAAAAAAATATATAAACCAACAAACAGACAAACAGAGAGAATGCATTGTACAATATAAAGAGATATCAAAACTTATACTTACCAGCTTGATCCAAGACAGTTATTAAAGATATCATAATGTATGTGATTAGGAAACCGCTCATAAATCCTATCAGAAACATTTCAGTCTTAAAGAATCGATGCCCGCAATAGCAGATAAATATACCAGTGAAGAGTAACGTGGCGCATAGGAATTGAGTCAAACCATCTTCTGCAAAAACAGAGCACAAATAACACACGTTTGTTTTAAGGGATCGTTCCAGCATTCCATCCATTAAACCAAAAGACACCTTCACCGAACTTTGTAGTTAGCACTTAAGGCGCTCAGCCGTAAATGGTGACTAGTACAAGGGCACCAAAGGCGCCATCATGGACGTCGGTTTTGAGCTACTACCTATATTAAAAATTCCGCGGAATTTGTCCTAGGTAAACTCCTTTTTTTTCTAACCTAGCTAATGCTGTTGACCGGAAGGGCCTTTACAGCTTCATTTTATCTCTATGGGCGAGTACTGAAGGCACTCCTCGCAAAATAACTAGCACAAGGGCATCAAAATGGTACGAACCTCGGTTTGGCCGTTACCCTACTGTAAAAAACTCCCATGGAATTTTAATCCTAGCTAATCCCTACATTTTGTATTGTTTAATTTTAAAAAAAGGTTCCTTCCAGGACCTATGTACGTGCGTGTTATATGCAGGAGTGTGTATGCAGTGTTTGTGTGTGTAATGCTTGATGCATGGGCAGTGTCACTGTATCGCGCTGATGGCGGCATCAAGAGCCTTCCCAGTTGGGGACGGAGCACGTCTTGGGCCACCAACGGAGGGGGATCAGGAGTGTGTGCGGGTCTAGCTAAACCCTACGGTTTTTGATAAGAAATAAAAAAGGTCCCGTACAGAAAGTGTGTACCTGCGTGTGATGTGCTGGATTGTGTGTGCAGTGTAATGCGTGTAATGTTAAAGTGCATACATTGTCATTATATCGCGCTGACAGCGGCTGCAAGAGCTTCCTCTGTTGGGAATCGAAACATCTCTTGGGCCGTCACCGGAGGAGGACCCGGAGTGTGTGAGGAAGCAAAGTTCGTCACCTGTCCCCAACGGAGGGAACGCTGACACGCAAGTACTCTCGGCTGATGAGGAAAGATACGATTCGCGCACGTGATGCTATCATCAGAATCGGTAATATTACGCGGACTCCGCAATCGTTATGAGACGTTCGGGTCTGGGGTATACGATGCGGCAGCTACCACCAAGGGATTTAGATAAGTTTCTGCTCGATCGAAATCTATAGATATAATATTAAGTTATTAAGGTGACTTTAACATAATAATCCTTTTCCTCGTTCGAATTAAATCATAACAGGTAAATTTAAATAGGACGCTATTACAACTATTCTAACCTGGATAAGAAAACTAAAGCTAAATCTAAACTAAATCTAAAGCTTACCCATCAAATTACATCCGCCATCTATATCAGGAGAACATGCGTAAGTATAAGCAGGTACATACATTGAGTATGCATCTTTCCCTGTTCGTGCTATGGCAATGTAAATTTCACCAACGCCAGGGTAAGCGCTAACTTTCCTACGCGTTACCCATTGAGTCGCAGGTACCTAGTATTTGAAAAATGCTGGTAAAATAATTATACTAGCAAGGGAAAATGACGAATCGGTGCCTGATGGTAAGCATAGAACAATCCAAAAGACGATTACCGAAAGTTCAACAGTCGATCGCAGGTCGCTGCTGCTATTCCGGCTTACACAAGCATCTCATCAGATTGCATTTAAATAACCCAATATTGTAGAGAGGGAAAACAGCGACCGGGGGACTGTTCCACAGTTTCATAAAATAAATAAGAAACAACACGATAAATAAATTGAATAATTGGAATTTTTCATGAAGAAATAACTTTAAATAAATATAACCAAGATACGATGAAAATTCATTAGGGTAACTCTTAAAGACTAGTCAAAGGTGACAATAAAACGTTAAAAATCCTAAAGTTAGTGATAAAGAAAATATATAAATAATGTTAATTCCATTGTGTATTCTACTTCGATCAATCTTTAAATGTGTTTTCTTATTATTTCTGATCCCATTATGTTAAATGAGATATACTAATATTACCAAAGACAGTTGGCTTTTAATTGCATTTTCCGAAACACATCGATAGACGTTTAGAAACAGAATTACAACTTGTGCTAATCTCATTAGCAATATTATATTAAAATTGAAGTGTCTGTTTGTAATATCATTTTTTTTCTTTGTACCAAATAGATACGAATGTATAACAAAAATACAATATCTGAAATTTTTGTTAGTTTGCCTCTCTATCTGTCTGTTTGTTCCGTAAAATCTCCGGAAACGGCTTGACGGATTTTGACGGGAATGTTTTTGGTAGATAGTTAAAGTTACTCCGGAAAACTTAGGGTACTTTTAATTTTTGAAAACAATTAGGGTTCCGCGTAAAAAAAAAATAAGTATAAGTAATAAAACATTGAATAAAATACGATTCAATGCAGTTTTTAAGCATAAGTGCTTGAATTTACGAGAAATATGTTTACTTTATCTTAGTACTAAAAATCTTTTGGAAAATAATTAGGGTTCCGTACAAAAAAAATTAAAACGCAGTGAAGAACATGTGAAACGCGGGCGCAGCCGCGGGAACACAGCTAATACTTCATATGTAGCTTAATTTATTTACGACAATATTCCAACTTTAGCATAACGAAATGGCACATGAACCTGTTCATTTAACAATTTCAATTTTAGGTTAGCGAATTGTGGAACGAAATAATCATCATCCGTTACGTAAAACACGTTTAATTTCATTAATGAAAACTTACAATTTTTCCATTTGCCCAAATACTTTTTAAATTCATCATTTTTATAATACCGTCGAAATAAGTATCTGTGTCGAAATTCATTTCGGGAAGGTATATCATGAAGAATCGATACAGAATTGAATCGGTTTTAAGGCAGTTTGGATCAACCAGTGCCTTGGCTGGTGCGGCATCGACAAGAACATAGTCCTTCTTATAGGTAGGACGAATATACGGCGATATTGGTAAAGGAAACTCCATATTACATCCACCGGGTATTGGATCTGAAAGGAATTCTCTTAGTTTATTTGTCTGTTAAGATTCGTCATCATTCTCAGGCCCTGTTCCCGAAACACTTAGGGTCGGAGCATTAACCTTTCTTCTTCCATTAGTCCCTATCAGCCGTCATCTCTTCATTTACTTCTTTTTCTTTCTATTATTTCTTACACACTCCATTCGCACGTTTTTTGGCCTCCCTCTACTTTGTCATCCTTTCACATTCATTACTATTTTTATATCCACGCGCTTCCTCTCTTCTCATAACATGTCTTTACTACGAAAAACGATTCCTTTTCAACTTTTCTACCACTAGCGCAACTTTAAAACTCTCTCTAATATATTAACTGAGTTTACTCACTCCTAACATTCACTCCTAGCTTTATCCATTCTTGGTCACACTACACATCCATATCAGCTGCATGCAATATGACATCCTACATCCATAAAATATGACAGGTCTTATAATGAACTTTCATATACATAATCTGCCTATAATTTAATGTGTATCCTGGAGTCATAAATCACATCAGAGACCTGTCACTATTTCATCCAACCTGAATTGATTCTTTGGATTATTTCTAGGCCGATCTATATGTATTTTTAAGTATATTTGTATGTCAAGATTAAATTGGAAAATATCACCCCTTCAAAACGACATATCGCGATGAAATTGCGGAGTAGTAAACTTTTGTATATCCGAAAAAAAACTCGTAATGGTGACACGATTCGGGCGTGTGGCGTTACGGGACCAGCCAACGTAGATTAGCGGAATGGTAGAACAACTGAACGTAATTTGATCGCTATCACCATACACATGTGATAGTCTACTAGTGTATATCCAGAGATACTTAGATGCCTTAATGTAAATGATGATGACAGTCTATGGATTGTAATGATTGATTTTAATTCAATTTGTTTTTTTTTGTGATTTTCATTAAATTTTCATATTTTGATTATGTATTAATCTAAATTTAATTCAATGATCAATTGCAGAAATATCCTTAAGGTCCTCCCTGGCTTGCATAGAAAGTCGTCTTTTATAGCACTGCAATATTTTTTACCAGAATTTGTTAAACAGTACGCCTGTGTTGGTTATAATAATTATCCGATCGTCTATGATCTTCGCTTGCCTTATCCAAAAGTATGAACGGTATAATGTTATAGTGTTGCCCATCAATTTACTATATTCAAAAAATTGCACGTCGAGTGTTATTCATCACCCATAGTGTGTCTCCTTAAATTACTTTATATAGTAATCTAAAAATTGGTTAAAAGAACGTTTTTTATTCCTTTATCATAGGTTCTCTCTCTCTCTCTCTCTCTCGACACCTTTTCTTAATGACATCCAAATTCTATTCCTTCTCGACAACCGATATCAATTTGTAATTTCAAATTTTAAAAGTATCTTCTTAAACGGCCTCCTCGATGAATCCATTAAAACATTAGATTAGCAGAGCGCACGTGTAAGATATAATATATAAATTGACAGTTGACATAAATAGAAACCCTTCCAGTTTTCTTAATGAATTTAAGAAATAAATAAAATGAAGATATATAAAGAATAATAATATAATAAATATTTCAAAAAACAAAATGTATTGAAACCAATCATTACAAGATTCTCTCGTCTATTGGCGGTCTTATTATCCTTGTATTTTAATTATTGCATGCATAGTAGTAGGACATTTTCGAATAATGCCCACCTGGGTAGCTATCACTCTCAAGATCGAAATCCTATCGTCAAATACCAATAGGTGTGTTCCGGCAGTATCACTTGAGAACCAGTACCTCTAGGCTTAGTGTGTTTACCATCCTGGACTACATCCTAACTTAACATCAGGTGAGTTGTGGTCAAAGCACTGAGCCTATACCGTGTAAAAAAGACCGCATTTTGCGTGTAACGAGGTGAATAAAATATATCATTGTCTATTTAAAGAAACAGTATTTTACATTACTAGTTCGTACTATAGTTAATATCACAAATTACCCTATTCCACATCACTTCCATGGGGAAAATCCATTAATCACGTTAGGCTCGAAAGCAGTGAGATATTAATATGTATTTACTGTTTCCTTGTCTAAATCCAAAGGTGGCTTGTATCTATGACTTTACAACCCCAGGCAAGGATTCCAAAATTTTAGAATTAAATTAAAAATATTATAATACAATGTGTCAAATAAAAAACAGAATTAGGCTAAGGAATTTTCCGTTACCCCTTAGTGTAAGGCCTCCCCTTGTATCACCAGAGTTTAGCACATTAAGTTATATCTCATTGGTTCATTACTAAAAAAAAATAATCTTATGTGTGTGTTATTACAAATGAGTTCTTTCCATTAGTACTGAAATATTTACCTAATAAAATAAAATTAATACAAATATATCTACTATATCCTACAACAGAATGACATATTAGATAGATATATAAATAAATCAAGGAAAAACATACCCATATCTGTGTATCCATGTATTGCAATATACAATTTGAGATCAATATTTTTATTTGAGTTCTCAATATAATAAACATCTTTTAATGGATTAGCAGAACTGTACATTCCGATATTTAATCCAGATATGTATGATTGTTTAGTTGTTACGTTTTTATAAACTTCTATTTTGTAAAGATGGCTGTGTGCTTGGAATATTATAAAAGATATATTTTTGTTTACATCTGAGAAATTTATTTCAATTCTTGATGATCTGTTTAAATACATAAAGTCTCCATATAATTGTTTATCAGCTTGTGTTAATACTTTATTTAATGGGATTGTTATATTTTTATCTGAAATAAAAATAGATCTAATTATAAATAGTCATAGTCATTGATGAAACAATTCAAGCTATTTTTGTCCTCTGTCAATCAATCTAATATTTTTGTATGAATTACTTTTTCATGAAATTCATAATTTAATGTACTTTCAACCAAAGGTAAACTCTAGTTATTGTGAATATAGAATAGAGTAAAACTAACTATATCAAAAATTTGTTGGCATCATTATTACACTTTTATGGTATATTCAGTTTTCATGACATATGCATAAAGTAAAATAATTATATGATATTTTTTTGGTAATTACAACTTAGAAACTCAATCTTGCCTCAGTGATGCACTGTGTGTGTGCACTGTGTGAGTATGGGACCATTCAAATAATACAGAATTTTGAGATATTTTACATGCTTCATAATTTATATTAATACAAATTCTCATAATTAACACCTATGCCTAATATAGACACTTATTAAATTTGTGTTCTGTAAAACTGGAGTTCCCAAATAATTCATTAGTATATATGAATATTTAAAAATATATGATTATTTCTTTGTACATACTGAAAAAAACACAAAAACCCTACACAGTAAGTAGTAGTTTATATTGGAGTCAATAATCTTATAATATAGATTGTTTATAATATAAATATATTGTTTGCTATTATTTATTGGTGTAAATAATTATATCAGAAAGGCAAGTAAGACAAATATCCAGATAAGAAACAATGTATAGTTATAAAAGATAATTAAACAACAATATATTAAAAAGTTTTACATTCATGTACTTATATAAAATAATTGAATGCTATAATACTTTTTAGTGTTAAAGTAAAATTAATAATTTGTAGTAATGAAGTGAACTATAAAATAAAGTAATAATTTTTTCTATTAACTAGGTAATGTGTATGCAGCATATGGCATAGTGATAATTTATATTTTAACTTTAATTAAATTAAACATTTTATGATTTATTTAAGTATATTTAGCTTACAGTTCAGTCTGCGAAACTTGAACAAACTAAAATTCCTACAGCTGAATAACAGAAGAAAGTCATTTATTCAAATTGTACTACTTACTTATATGTAACCACAAACTATTTAATTGATGTAGTACATTTATTACATTAGATAATGTTTTTTTTTCTGAGAATATATGCATCAAATTTCAGCGGAGTGGTCAAGATTTATTGGGTGTACTGCAAATCACTCTGAGGCCTTTATGTAGTTGTTATTCTTTTTCCAGATACTTTCAAAACTGTCTAGTACAGTAGAAGTCTGTACCATTGTTATTAACTCATATCTATAATAATTATTCTTGTTGTTAAAGTAGAATAAAAGTGGGAAATGATGCAAAAAATCTTTTGGTCAGTATTATTACCTACTAAAGCGATAGAAACATATGTACCTTATGCATGTGTAAAAAAATATTATTTATTTACTTACCTAATGAAATAACAGAAGCAGTAGAGATTACGAATACGAAAAAAGTAAAAAAAAATTTGTGAATAGAGACCATTTTTGTTTATCAAACACACCAATATACGTTGAAAGTCTATTTATTTTGATATGCGATTACCAGTCGCTAAAATTCAGATTCACTTGTCTAAAACAGCTGATCATTATTATCGTTGTACCTAGTACCTACCTTTATCTTTTTTTTTTTAAATTGTTCAATAAAATTTCATTGATAGTAGTAAAATATAACTGTATTACACTTTTCAACACAAATTAAAATTAACAATGCACATTAGTTAAAACTTTAGTTCGGTACCTAATTTCGGATATATTTCTCTTTTTGTATACTCCTGTAAAAATACCTTTATTTTATTATAACAAGTGTTGCTGTACGTAAAATTTTAAAAAATCTATATAATGTGAGTGCCGAGTGGTATAAAATCCCAGGTTTATTGCATTTTTAAATATCTGTCAGCATCCAAGATACAAAAAGGAACCGTTGAATTTCAAAAAGACTCAAAATATAATTTAAACATACGAAGTCAATGCTGGATTTGCTGTTTGCAGTATTAATGTTACACATTTTTTTTTGCTTCTGTTATGAGAATAATCTGACGGACTGAAGAGGCAGCATTAAAATTTTTTTAATAAAATAAAATCCTTTTTACAGTAACTTAATTAACATACATTATTATAAATAAACATTATAATAAATTAATTATAAATATAATAATTATTAAAAATAAAGTAATTTGATAACATTTTAAAACTATCTGATTGAAATCAAAGAATTACTATAACACCCATATATACATACCATAAATTCCATTTTGTTTTATTACAATTGAGAACACTACTCACGTCAAATTTTCAAATATGGCGATACGATCAATGAAGTTGTACAGTGTACTTTGTAAAATGTGTGAAATCTAGCATAAAAATGTAAATGAAGTTTTGAATATTATTGTGTGTGATATTTACTTTTAATGGGCCATGGGAAGAGGCCAGGAGTTGTTGGACGCTGCCCGTGAGGGTCAAAGGCATACTGTGGAGAAAATTGTCGCTCAAATATCGAAAAGGAGTGGTCCTTTTACAAGGTGGGTCAATATTATTATGTTTTAGCAAAATTACCTTTGTTGCAATATTACGTACAAACCAACTGGGGTTTTTCATATATTTTAAAAAACAAAAAGAGGTTGTGAAAAGATTTTGTATGTTATCAACAATCACAGGTAGTGTTATCATTTTTTTGTCATGTTTATGCTGTTATCGCATATTATACGGTGTTTTTCTGTTTTTAATAAGATAATAATACAGGTATTTTCGTGTTACAAATCATTGGCGTAAACATAGTTATGCGAGGCATGTGCCCTGTGCAAATTTCGATAGTAAGGATATTTTCGAAGTATATTTGCTGTTGGCATTGTCTTTCCAACGTCACCGAACGATTAGAGTCAGGTACTATATATTCCTAGTAAATACATATAACATAAAAACATAATTTTTTAAGTTTAATAAAAAAACTGAAATAGTTTTCCATCATAATAAGATATATAAAAGATTGATACACCTATACATCTATGATTATGCATCAGTAATTAAGAAAATGATATGACACTGAATTAAGAATAATCTTTTTTGAATCTGTATTATGATGGTAAATATAAATTTTAAAGGGCAAGTGATTACCTACCATTTGTTATGTTGAAAAGTACTGTAAGATATCAAATACTAATTACCATGCAAGCCCATTGATCAACTAGTTTGATTCTCCATCTTATACATACTGTCACTGTCCTTATTGCTTAATATCGAATGATATTTAAAAAAATCCTATCTTGTGGTCTATAAAAAAGATGTACAAGAGAAGTATATAAGCGAGATATGAGAGCATACCATTTTAAATTAAGACATATATAAAGATTTGTTTTCTTATATGTATTTTAATTTATTTCTTTTTAAACACTCACTTATGTTAGATTGCTGGTTTTATATTTATTATTATATTCCAAAAAAGTTGATGAGACATCACATAATCCTAAATAAACTGTGGAGTCCTAATAGAGGAACCCAAATTAATTTATATATTAGTAGCTGAGTGCCTGTGAATATATTTAATTTGAAATGTTGCTGTCATGGTTGGGGGCAGGGGTGGCCTCATGAAAAGTACTTTGCCCACATAAATTATAGTCTTGCTCCTCCACTGCACTGGGATCATGATAACACTGTTACTTTGTGTACTAATGACACATCACACTAGGTATATAAGCACTCTAAGGGTTGTATAATATATATGAATATTTAATGGTACATTTAGCTAAAATAAGTTCTGTATAATTTGTCAGTTAACCCTTTCAGGACCATAAGTAGGTGGAGAGTAAATATTACCATACAACTGTTTGTTTTAGTTTTGTAAACATAGAGTATATGAAAATCACAAAATGATGCATTTGTAAGTCTATCTCTTTTAGAGTTTTGTGGGAAACTTTTTTTGAATATTTTTCAAATTGAAATTTGAATATTGTTATAATTAAATAGACAGCTGCCAATTTTACAATGGGAAAAATGTTGCCCCTGGCCGTGAAAGGGTTAACAAGGTTCATACCATAGTGCCATCTTTGTTCTACTGACCTTTAGTAAATATAGAAAGATTACTGAATCTAAACTTCGAGTAATTATATACACCTACAGAAGTAATTGCAATAATGGCTTCTATATATTTAAATACACCACTGAAATAATCTTGAAATATTTTTTCTATACTTTATTTTATTTTATGTACTAGCTGTGTTCACATGGCTGCGCCCACGTTTCATATATTCTTCACTGCATTTTTTTGTGTAACCCTATTAATTTTTTAGCACTAAGATAAGGTAAAAATATTTCTCATAAATTCAAGCACTTGCTCATAAAACTGTGCATTGAGTTTTAATTTTTTTCATGGAACCCTAATTGAGGAATATTTTCACAAAATGGTACAAAGTAAAAAAAGTGTTTTTTTTTTAGTAAATGAGGTTATTTATCTATTTCTCTAGAAGTGAAGAGTTTCAATAAGATAATTGATTAATTAGACAACTAATTAATTTATTCAATATTATCTTTAACAAAAAAGTTAAAAAAAAGTAATATTTTGAGGGAAATAATGATACTCAAAAATATTTTCAACTTTGATACATATACTGTTGATGTCTTGGTTTGATAAAAAAGCTATCTCATTTCTCCTCAGCCACATAGATTTTTAACCAAACATTAAAGTGGATGTCCAGGAATAAAATACTTCTTCAACACTTGACTTTGGAAGCAGTTGACTTTGCTTCTAGTGAAAACAAATTTTACTTTAAACTTCAACCTCATTAGATGCAGATTGCGTAACACAAACAGTTGTGGAGATCTTTGGAGGAGACCAGCAGTGTCCGTATCTCGGTTGAGTGGATGGATCTTCATCTTAAGTCTTATTGAGTAGACATTTTTGGCTCTCAGGTTATGCAAGCTATGTTCAGTGTGACAGTTATTTTTGCCTCTAAATCTTTCTCATTTCAAATACAAAGATAAAGTTTTTGTAAAGTACCGATTTAGACAAATAGCATATTATTCTAGGATTAATTCTTCAAGAATTGTACATTATCTTTAAACTTAGCTCAGGAGGTAAATAACATATATAACATTTATTTCTGGAGTAGTCACTTTTTCTGCGTTTATACTTCATAATATCATTTTTTGAAAATTCGAATTTGAAAGTTGTATCACTTTGAAAAAACTAGGCCACTTTTCTAGTATATTTTGAATGGTTTATGTATTGCTTACAGAAAATTCGTGAGTTGTAAGTACGTAAGTTGAAGTTGAAGTTCGTAAGTTCAGTTATGCTAAGAGTCACAGAAACAACAAAGAAAGCGACTTTGAGAAAGTGTTTGTTATATCGTTCTGTGAAAATGCACCTCAATTCTTGTCGATAATTAAAATTACCCTGAGTTACCCAGAGCAACTTCAGCTATCTGCCAAAAAAGTCCCGTAAAAAATTCGTCAAGCCGTTTTGGAGATTACCCAGAACAAACAGACTGACAAAAATTAAAAAAAAATGTATTTTTGGTTGAGGTTTCGTATATACATTTAAGTATATCTATTTCGTAAAAAAAATCTCACATAACAAACAGACACTTCAATTTTATTTATTATTGCATGCAGAATTATGCATTACTTTGTTTTTGTTATTTTTATTGCATTATCAGAAATAGTCGTAAAATAATATAAATGTTGAAAGTAATCTTGGGATAAATTATGAACATAAATATCAGAAAAATAGGGTACGATTAAAAAGCTTTTGTTCTCAAATAATTAATATTTATTTCTTTAAGGAAAGAGCTTGAGCTGTAATCATTAAAATGCACCACCTCTAATATTTGGCCATGCGCCAGATGTTACCGAAAGTACATTGAACTTTTGTCTGTTTATACACATATCACAGATGTTTGTATTTATTATTGTATGGACTTCATAAAATTTATAAATCGATCGCTGGATATTATTGTTGATCGGCTCCGATTTTCGTATTATTGCAATTTGTGTACTAATTTATTCTAAACTTAAATCACATTTTTTTAACACTGTATAGGCGCAGTGATCATACCATACCGTTTGAGATACCGCAGTGTCTCAAGACAAAAGTTACCCAAAGGGCAATGGAGACGGCTACGCTCAAAGTTTCCCTGCGTGATCGAATCAGAAATGACGAGATCCGCAGGAAAACTATTGTAACCGACATTGCCCGAAGTATTGGTAAACTTAAGTGGCTGTGGGCTGGGCACATTGCTCGTAGAAATGATGCCTGACGGGGCCAATGGGTTCTCGAATTGCTACCGCGTACTGGAAGACGCAGCATGGGTAGGCCCTCAACAAGGTGGACTGACGACCTGGTGAAGGTCACGGGAGTCCGCTGGATGCGGGTGGCGTAAGACCGGTCGTCGGGGAGATCTATGTCCAGTAGTGGACGTTGAGTGGATGGATGTATGCATAGACTTTGACCACAACCTCACCAGATGTTAAGTGACGATGTGACCACGTCCAAGAATCATCAGAATGGTACGTAAACTTTTTAATAAAAACTGAACAATGTAATCATTCTTACAAATATGGTGAAATTTACCTATATGGGATTTTTTACTGAAAATTAAGTGACATGTTTAATAGAATTAGTTTCGCTTATATTTAATATCTAGAAAATGTTATGACAGTAACCATAAAATTTAATGAAGGATCTAACAAGTTACGTCTTGTTTTTTGAAGTATTAATTTGAAAGCACATATTAACACATACGTATATTAGAATAATCGTATTAATAATTATCGTATAAGTTCCTTATAGAAACATTTTTTTTAAATTTAACACTGATTTCAAATAAATTGTGGATATCTTATTTAAGGAAATATTTTATTTTAATAAACTTATAATATTTTTATAACTTCTTGATTTCTACAGACGGACAAAAGATTAATTTTAAATACTATTTTAGCGCGATCAGTCGACTAATCCGCAGCCACAGTGTCTGGGGATCGCTGAATTAATCGATGAATTTACTTAAAAATCTGACCCAATTTCATTAGTTGTGTTGCCGCACCAAATAATAGGTGCTAAATCACTTCTTTCATGTCAAGATGCTTTTTTTAAATAACAACATTACTTATCGAATATTAAATGTTTATTGTACTTTTATATAACTATGAATAACATCCTAGTTTAATAGATAAACGATATATCTTATATATGTATAAAAAATACTTATTCATGTAACCTTAACTGTTTACATTAAAATCGTCCATTTCAATGAGAATTTTTTAAGTTGTTTAAATGAATATTCAACAGTTTTTTTTTAAATTAACGTAATGGGTTTTCTCATCAAGCAGTTTTCATGATTTTCTTGGTTTCCGAATAATATCTATATATTTTATAGTCATTAAAACTTATCACGTTGAAGCTGATATGGTTTGGACGCGTATTGATTGAAATGTTTTTTTGTTGTATACACGTAGAATACGCGTTGTCATCTCGGAAAGTCCGAATTAAGACAGCTCATCCTGTGGCTTACTATTGTTACGTTCCTTGTTTACATTATTAATACGAACAATTTATGTTGATTATCGTTAATATTCGCGTTCGTATAGTTTTCATTTATTCCTGTTAACTATTTGTTTTAAGTAATTATAATTTATATGTACATTGTCCGAAGGTCAACTAAAATTCTATTAAAGTTGAAGACAGATAGTTTTTTAATGAGCTCGGTCAAAATTCGAATTATTTTTTTAGTTCCTCAGTACTCTTCACACACATGATTCGAGACGTTTAATATTGATCCTGCCTTTTACAATCATTCCAGCATTATTGCTTTTTACTTGTTTGTAAGCACTTTTATTTTAACAGCTTCTTTCATAAAGCAAAGCAGAGCTGGGCGATGGTCATCATCTCTCAGTTGGTCCTAATTATATGCATGTCAACTGCGAAAATAGAAAGACATAAGAAGAAAGACTTAAGAAATACATGTTACATAAACTTTGAGATTCGACAGATTGCCTTTCAGATTCTAAGAAAATACAAACAATAGTTGTTAACGTTAAATAAATGGTGTAAAATTCACGAACCTAATTAGATACTACATCGACACTGAACTTCAAATAACGGTTAGGCGTAAAAAATACCGCAATAAAAACATCTCTAAAGTGAACCGAATGAACCTGTTGGTCCTATGATTCATTCGATGGTCTGTTAGTCACTTGCGGTCGTTTCGACGCTTGGGTTCGCTTTCTTGTAAATATTTAAATCAATATTTGACTAGAGAACGAACACGCGATAAGAGCTCAAGGGTTTGGTCGATTTTAAACGGGTTATTCTGACGTGATAATGATGGTACATACAATGTGACGTGACTTAGTAGAGGTGAAGTGAAAATGAAATTTACGTTACCGTGCTTTCAAAGGAAGGGCAGTAAAATGTTTAAGAAGCTCAAACGGAGCTTAAGGTAAGTGGAAATACATAAATGGTCGCATATAGCACATACTAGCTGTCCTTGTCACATTTTGTATTATTTTTTTACTGTTTAAACTTTTAGGTTTTTTGTATAATTATTGCGGATTCCTTTTTTTTTTATCAGAAATAATCATTCATATAACGTAGCGTGTCTATCAGTCAGCTTGCTAAAGTACCATCGCGTCTGTATATTTTAGCTTTACGAAAACTCATTGTTTTAAAATAAGTTCATATTTTTATTTAAGTATTAGAGGGACAGAAGGAAGACATAAATATATTATTATCAATATATTTATATATTATAATATAGTAAATCATTTTCATTTCCTCTTTTCTTAAGAATATACTGTTTTTTTTTTTCCGCTCAGTTTAATAATTGTACTTGATTAAATAAAAAAAATCTATCAATGTAGAGCGCGTAATGTTATTATTTGTACTCGTTCCACACAATTTTTAAACGCCCACAAAAAACACGTGCCTTCGTTGTAACAGATTGCGATGATAGACAAGTACCAGATACCCTATATCATGTTACCCGCAGTCACAACCCAACTCGTTTCGTGTTTTTTTATCCTTTGGAGGTTTCGAATTAAATGTGTTCAGTTTATAGTAAACTTAAATCGGTATAGGGAAATGTTTTGATTTCGAACTTACTAAATGATTTTAAATGGAGAAGATTTGAGATCTACGTCGAACTATTGAGGAGAGCGCTTAAGCCTGGATGAGTGGTGGCTAGCCCCAGGGTAGGCAAATATTAAACGGAACTCGGATTGGGCTGCTTACCTTAGGCGTTTGCTCTAGTTAATTCTTCGCTAGGTGATACTATGAATCTCAAGCTTTTTCACAGAACTCGTGTATCTTTTTTTTTTTTGCATTTACGCCCTACCCTTATCATTAGGAGAATCGAGTCCCCCCAATGAAATTGGTAAGAGGGTGCAGAGGGACGTCTCCACACCAGTGTGGGACTCACCCAGCGAGAAGCGCCGGAAATACCCACTAAACCCCCCGGAGCCGCCCGCCGCATTGAATGGGGACGATACGGGATCGTGGAGACAAGCACCGCGTCAGGCGGCAGGCCCAATAGGCCCCACCCTCTCGTTAGCCCATTGATGGATGGATGGATGGATGAGGGGAAAAGTACCAAATTAGCCTGCCTCTAAGAAAGGCATTCGTCGTCCAGGGGGAAAAGGTGTGATTACCGCCCGAAAGTTATAACCACCTCTCTCCCCCACACCTCTACTCCTCCATCATTAGTGTAGGTGACCATCCCCTCCTCTCGTTTTTGCTGTTCTGTGATAAATCTTTCAGATAGTTATTAAATCTATTGAAGCTTTGTACAGTGCTGCTATCTCCTATAAATTTGAGTCGCTAAACTCAATATCAAAAGTCGCTAAAACAAATTCTACCAGGAGTGGTTCGTATTCTGTTTCAGCATCTTGAATTTGACGCACAAATAGAGTTAACAAAAAATTTATCAATTACTGGCTCTAAAACTGTTTTGATTTAAAAGTAGTCGCTAAACTATTTTTGTCATTAAATCTATTTTTTTTATCGCTAAGACATAAACAAAAGTCATCATTTCTAGTCATAAAGTCTCTAAAACGGCAAAACTGCATCTAAATTGTTTCATTTACTCTCATTGCTCGATCACAAAAATACTACTCGTCTTGCAAACCTACAAACTACGTCTTTTTTACGGGGTTTAAAGCCAATATTATCAGCTGGCCTTATTATTGTAATTTGTGACATCATAATAAGTGGCAAGGAAAACAGTACTGTTAATCTCTGTTCAATATTATGGCCAATAGAGGTTTGGTGTGTTTAAATTGCGTCTTTGTAATATGTGCCTTTCGTAATAACAAAATGCATTCCTATGCAACGTGTACACATTATAATAAGCTAGCATTATAACTAACGATATATTTAACAATGCAAAATTATATTCGTGTGGCATATTCAAATCCAAAAATCAAGGAGTATGCCAAACTGATTGAACTGCCTAAAGTGTTATTAGGTCGTCAATATTTATAAGACTGACGTGTGTAAATTGATTTCAATGCAATTAAAACGTTGATTGTTTATATTTAAAACTAACTGTATGCTCGCGGCTGCGATCGAGTTACATATATTCTTCACTGCGATAATTTTTTTTAAACGGAACCCTAATAATTTTTTAGTACTAAGATATTGTAAAAATACTTCTCATAAATTCAACCACTTGCCCGTAAAACTGTGCATTGAATCGGATTATATTCGATTTTTAACCCCTTGAGCACTTAAATGGCGTTTACGCCAGCTTTCCATTGTTTTCCTATTGTTTTTCAATTGTCTTATTTTTATTTGTACTCCACACAATAATGACTTTTAATTTTTTTTACGCAATACCCTAATCATATTCAAATGTTAAAAGTACCCTAAATTCCCGACGTAATTTCAGCTATATACCAAAAAAAACTCCCGTCAAAATACATCCAACCGTTCCGGAGATTACCCGGAAGAAACAAAAATTAAAAAAATGTATTTGTGGTATAGGTATTGTATATACATTCATATCTATTTAGTAAAAAAATATATATTTTGACATTACAAACAGACATTTTAATTTTATTTATTAGTATTCATTTATTGTATTCTTCAAAAAACATATTCTCGATTCATCGATGCAAGTTCTTCTGCAGGATTTTTTTTTCTAAATCAGTGGCTGTTTTTGGTGTTTATAATTAATGTATCAAGTTCTAAATTAAAATATAATAAATTTTGATTATGTGTGAAGATTAATTTATTTACATTTCCTTGATCCACTTAACGTATCTTATCGGTCAAGAAATATCTTATCGTGGCTTGTCTATAATTTTACTAGCTCGTTATGAGAAAATTAGTATTTTATTTGAAATGTTATGTTATTCGATGTTGTCATTTTGTTACGTTTTATAGATAGTAAACCCTTATAGGGTAAAGAATACCATTGGTGTAATAAAATATAATTATTATTCAAAACAATTCGTATGATTAATATATGTGTTTCAATCCTCAGTCGCATTTGAACCTTCTTTAGTGATAGTGTTGCATTTTGTACTGTAAACAAATTAGTGTAACATCCTTTAATATTATAGTGATTTTTTATAAGTGATAATGAGTAAAACAGTGAAATGTTGTGGCAATGGTTCAAAATTTAATATAAACGATTTACGTTTTAATTTGCAAAGGAATTTTATGAATGCGAAATTGTTTAATATAAAGACATTATTCAGGTAAGATAAAAGATTTAAGTTACCAGTCTTTTTTTGAGAAACATTTTCATCTAAACTAATAAATAAAATTGAAGTGTTAGTTAGTAGTTAGTAATGAAAAAATTATTATTTTTTACTAAATAGATATGAATTTATACACGATATCTATACCAAAAATGCAATGTTTAAATTTTTTGTCTGTGTTTGTTCCGGGTAATCTCCGGAATGGCAGGACGGATTTTAACGGGACTTTTTTGGTAGATAGCTGAAGTTACTTCGGGTACTTTTAATTTTCGAAAATAATTAGGGTTCCGTGTATAAAAAATTTGAATAAAATCCGATTTAATGCACAGTTTTACGGACAAGTGCTTGAATTTATGAGAAATATATTTACTTTATCTTAGCATGAAATTTTTTTAGGAAAATAATTAGAGTTCCGTATAAAAAAATAAAACGCAGTGAAGAACATATAAAACACGGGCGCAAAGCTAGTACTAAACATATGTCTATTTTATAAGAGACATATCCATGTAAGTCTGTTGTGTATTTATTGTCATAATGTCAGGAATAATGTTTTTGACTCTCCTTAGTAATTTTTTTTAGCCATTTTTGTTGTTATCGTGAATTTATTCGTCTATTAAACCGTATTTTTTTTTGTTATGGCTTCTTGAATGTTTCCAAGATTCAGCCAGTTTCATGTAATAACTATAATAATCGGAAGAGCATTAATTGAACAGAATTATTATTAGACAATGTGTACCAAACGATTTTCTTTGATTGGTTACTAAATCTACAACAAAAACATTATGAGTAGGGTTAGTAGGAACATCACATTAACTATGTTAGTATTGGCTACATAATAAATATTAACGATATTTTGTAGATTAATGTGTCGAGGAAAACAATAGAAAGCTGGCGTAAACGCCAGGTAAGCGCTCAAGGGGTTAAATAACATTATAATTAAAGTTTGATTTTATTTGAGACTATAAGTAATTTATATTAGTTGTGCTGCTTATAAAAGTGACGTAAGGGTGACTGCCAGGTAAAATCTTTCAGTTGTTTGAGACGCATTAAGCTTGATATGCTAAAAGTGGCGATTATCCAACTCGAACTAATTTACATTTCATCGGAAATGCAAAAGCTATTTATGCCTCTAAAATATATAGTCTGAACTACAAATGTAGTAAGCCTTTTAGGAAAGATCTTCGTATTTAAACTAAAGTGTATCGTTTTTGTTATTTTATTATTAACTTCATAAATTTGGCTGAAAAGATATTCGCTGATGATTCAACTCCTACCTTCGCTGTAATCACCAAACCTTTTACCTTTGACTGTTCGTCTCGGTATGCCATAAACCCGCACCACTTCCGTTCAACGGAATACAATATTATTAGCATGGTTTGCTACATTTCTTTCCAATTTAAGCTTTATTCGTAATGAACGAAAGTTTTTATTGGGTCGATGTCGTCTTACTAATTTTTATTCATAAAACACGATGCCTTCGAAGGTTACGCGACGGCCTTGGCACAGTTTTATTGATATTCTCTTAAGTGATAACATAATACAGTATAATAATCTTTAGAAATTAAATATTTTATTTAGAATTGAATTTATAAATTTAAAAGGTTATGTTAATATCCCAAGGCTTTCATTATTTAAATCCGTTTAACATCATAATATATTTTATCCGCATAAAATATTACCATGGCTGTCATTAATTATTAATATCCAACATGTAAAACCGTTGAAGCTTACCTGAAACAGTTGAAATGAGGCAAATTGCGTAAATATTTTACCTAAAAACTAAGGAAGATTTAAGTTTGAAATTATTTAATATTTATTATTATTGTTAACTTTTTAACAGGAAAAACATAAGTTACTAATGTACATTCTGTAATTGAAATTAATGATATTGATCATTATTTATGTTTAGTGTTGGTTTATATGTCGTTGTGGAATCCTCCATGGGCACAGACTACACGCCCACCACAGAAGATAACAGACTGGTTATGTATAGTCCAATTTGCGCACATTGCGTTCTTGGCGGAGGTCAGAGTATCTCTTTTGTATTCGTCCGTGATCACGACGAGCACAGCCCCCCAAAAGATGTGCCTCGCTGAGGTGTCCATCGCCTCCCTCAGCCTCAGCCTCCGTTGTAATTTTGTATCTTGGTGTTTCTATTCGGTGTTTTTTACAAGGATTTACTGAGGTTTTATTTCTCGGTATTTTTTTAAGAGGTTTTATCATCTCAATTTTTAAAGAGGTTTTATTCCTCAGTCTTGAGGAATAAAACACACTGGATAGCCCACAAGTGAGCTACTTTGAGGTAATTTTTATACAGGTTAGTTACCTTACTTCCTGTCTGAACGGACGAATACGTTCTTGGGATTAGATTAATTCCATCCCATTGAGCCTGCTCTTGACTTCTCCCACCTCCTTTGATGAATAGAGGTATACTGTGAGAAACGCCTCTCTGCCTGATATCAGACATCGTCAACTTTTATGGAGGAATGACATGAAGTTCTGATCCGTATATATACTCTGTAAAAAGTAGACATTGTCTGAGGTACTCGGGGAGGTTATCTGACATTGCACTACATACTAAACGATATCTTCGTTAAATATATTAAATAAGGCACACGAAATCGCGGCTAGATCCCCGCTCTGTGGTCACATAAGCATTTGCATAATTATTAACAAAACGAACTCAATTTGTTCTCAGCTGCTACTTATAATTTGTTAGACACAATAATATTGAACTCCTGATGGAGTACTAACCCCCTACTCCTCTTCGAGTATTTTTTGGTCGGGGAGCAGTAACTACTTTGGCATTATTTCTGCGGCCTGAGGTCTCGGGTCGTATATATTGCTGACGTAATTATCCTTCAGACTCCCCGTCCTCGTTTCATCAAAATAAGCAAAGCATAGACTTCCCCCTCCGCCAAAGCTATAGTGCTTACATGATGAACGACCTCAATTTCGTCCGTTCGTTTAAACAATATTAGGTACTCGGTTTTTGCGTTCGATTGTACCGTTCTAGTTCTTTTCACATAATTGTTTTAAAACCGTTAAGAGGACATGCGGTCGGATACGTAGGTAGTTCAGAAATCTATTGCTATCATATTGAATCTGAAAGAAAGAATACCTATGCAAAATAGACGAAAACAACACTTCGTTATACCCTGTTTCCTCCACCAAAACTGAACCGATTTTTAATTTTTTTTTCAGTTTCAGAATAATAAAGGCTTTTGTCATGTCTGTTCGTTTGGTTTTTTTTTTAATTTTATCCAACAAATTTGTTTGACAAACTTCTGAAAATAACGGTAGAAATCGAGCATTTTTTCATTTTCATAGTCTCCTAGTTTCTACAATAACTAATTTATGGGAAAAATCAAAACGTACTGGCATGGCGATGGTAGATATATTTGAAATTATTATTTGATATTAAAATATTTACCATAATGCTATTATCCAGGGGGGAGGAAACGGGGGACTACGTTTGTATGGAATAAATTCCGCTAGGATATTCCTCTTAACGGTCGACCTAGTGCTAATTTTACACACATTTTATGAAAGGATCCTGAGTTTACACAGCTGAATTACTCGTTATTTTTCAATAATTGTACGTCTGTATGTTTTAATAAAATATAAACATTGTGCGTAGAGATAATAAGATTGAATTTTATGTTTCGACGTCATTTATGTATTTGATAAAACTTGTGGTGCATAGTTCATCGACCTTTCGCTTTGTGTCAAGGCTATGCCCACGGTAACGGATTATAATATTTACAATGTATGTATGTAACATATCTTCATTTTAAATAGCGAAACTATAGACTGTATGACTCATAAAAATCTACTGAAAAGATGTTACATTTTGATGTGGTCATTAGTACTTGAAATGGAATTTGAGTCTTAAATAAATATACCGGAATTCTTAATTGAGCGTCTTGATTTAGTGACATGATTGGTACAATAAAACAGAAAGGTATTTTAACTGTTGTATGCAAGGCAGTCGTGGCCGAGCGGTTAAGGCGTCTGACTAGAAATCAGATTCCCTCTGGGAGCGTAGGTTCGAATCCTACCGACTGCGTACAGGTTTTTTTTAACACTTTTTTTCTTTTTTGTTACAGTTTAAGAAGAGTACCTGATGTGAATGTTCAAGATGATAGTGGTTATACGCCGCTTCATCACGCCTGTTTACATGGTCACAAGTAAGTTAAACAGAACTTAGCATTAGTTCGATTGTATGAATGTAATCAGTACAAAATAAAAAAAAAAACGTGAATAAAGTTTTAAGTTTCATCACAAATTACAATTAAATTGGCTCAATGTGGCTACATGGACAATCTAGTACAACAACGTCATTAGAATAAATGACTTGTACTAGATGTCATTGTCATGTACAGTTACTTCAATCCGCCATATTGTTTTTAGGGTATTTAACCTATTTGCTAAAAGGTAGATCAAATAAGGTTTTAGGATATAGATTAATGTTTTTTATTTCAACAGTCTTAATCTTAATATGTGCTATCTTCGTATAGAGCTTGCTTGATGTTTTTTTTTTAATGCGGAGTTTACAGAAGAAAAAAAAAAAAAAAAAACTGTCAGTAAAACTCGTATATGGCATGGCCTATCAGTTTGAAAGAGTATCAACGCTTACTCACGATAAATTTAAAATATTCACAGATAATAAATACATATGATCCTTAAAAGTAAGTACATCTAAATACTAAAAATTTATTAATGTTGACATCAACACAAATATAAGTAGAATAAACATTTTGTTTAAAAGAGAGTAAAATCCTATTAGTTCTCGATGTCCTGTCGACGTTTATAGTCTTTATTTATGGTTATATGTTTAGAGAGTTTAGAATAGGAAGTGTTCGATATATATCGACAATCAATGACATGTCGATACATACGATATATCGAATCAACCCAATATTATCAAATCATCTGATATCGATATATTTAATATGGTATATAATATATCGAACAAGATTAAAATACACTATTTCTACTTTATTTTTATGTTGGCTACTCTGAATATATATTCTATTCCACCCTGGGTGTCAAAAAAAAATCAGAAATACCACTTCTAATAATGTTATATTTTAATAATAGATAATTATAACATTTCTGAAAGTTTAAGTTGACCATACGATATTTCATATCGTAACATATATAACAACGTTACGATATGTCATTACGATTTTGTTTTGTAAATGATCATCCCTTTTGTTTTTTTTTGACGGGGCGAAATGCATTTACGCACTACCCTTACCCATTGCATTAGTGAGACCGAGGTCCCCCAATGCAATGGGTAAGGGGGCACGGAGGGACGAGTTCCGTGCCAGTGTGGGACTCAAACCCGGGCGAGAGTCGCCCGGGAATACCCACTAAAACCCCCCGGGGCCGTCCACCGCATTTGGAATGGTGGCGACACGGGGTGGCTTTCGCAGTCACCGCGTCGCTGTAAATGATCATCCCTGGTTTAGAATTTGTTTTATGTTTTTTTTATTTAGAGAGATAGTGCGTCTACTGCTATCGTCAGACGCTTCACCATGTATAGCCGACAAGCAAGGAGCGACTCCGCTCCACCTGGCGGCTTTCAAAGGAGACACGGAGATCGTGTCGATGCTGTTGGCACACGATAATCCACCTGTTAATATTGACCATCGGGTAAGTGTCCATTCATCCATTCAACCGAAAGGCGTCCATTGCTGGACATCTGTCTCCCTCAAAGATCTCCACAACGACCGGTCTTACGCCAATCGCATCTAGCGGATTCACGCAACCTTCACCAGGTCGTCGGTCCACCTTGTAAGGGGCCTACCCACGCTGCGTCTTCCAGTACGTGGTAGCCATTTGAGAACTCGTTGATCCCATCGGGCATCGGTTCTGCGAGCAATGTGTGTAACATTTGGATATTATTACGCCATCCTTTGGAAAGCTTTATTTCATCTATGCAGTGCACCGTCGTCGCTGACGGTTCATATTCAACATAGAATTATGATAGTCGCAATGACTTTGTTACTCTATGATATTCAAGATAAAATGTGTATGTAAACATTTACAGTTGAATTTACTCATAAAAATAGGATTAAAATAAGGCTATGATTCATTTTAAGGTTATGTAATAATTGTCTTCCGTTAGTTGAAGTGTTTGTTGCGAATATGTCCAGAAGCAGTTATATATGGTAGCTAGAGATAAACAATCTGTGTTTGTAACTTTTACACGCGCTTTAAATGAAAATCTTGTGTGTATCCGGTGTGTTGGGGGCGGGGGGGGGGAATTACGATTTAACTAATCTTCAAAATAATGACTCCCATTTACTTGACACTGGCTAAGACACAAGCCGTGCAGAGCCATTAAAAAACACAAGAAGAAGAAGAATGACTCCTACTTGATAAACAAAATAAGAATTCTATTACCTATATGTGTTTTATTTTGTAGTAAAATCTGTTAAATTACATTTTCTTTCAAGACGTTTGTAAGTAATTTTACAATTCACTTCCATAACGTAACATAGAGACCCTTTGTACAGATGTCCGTAGTGTGCTAGAGTGTATGTGCGGTGTCACTGTGCTGGAGGCTTCCCTTGTTGGGGGAACTGAGTAACTTGATTTTCTTCCAAAGGGGACCTCGGACCTTGTTATACTTAAATAAAAAAAACGATATACATAGGTGGCTAGACGCAGTGTCATAGGATCGATGCGCGACGTAGGCAAAGTTTCTCGAGCGGCTACCACGTACCGGAAGACGCATCATTAGTAGGCTCCCAAGAAGATGGAACAATGACCTAGTGATGGTCGCGGGAATCAGCTGCATGCGGGTGGCACTAGACCGGTCGTTGTGGAGATCTATGTTCAGCAGTGGACGTCTTTTGATTGACTGGATACTATCATTATCACTTGAGAGAAAGCTTTTTCCAACTTAAGCGTTTTAATGATGTCGGATTACATTATTACTTCTTTGCGAGATTATGGTTAAACGTTATAATACCCATAACGGGCCAGCATGTATGAAAGCGCTCATGTAATTAGAGCAAGCGAAAGACGTGTGTCAAGATCATCCCAAGTGGAAGGACGTAATCACTGCCTACCCCCACGGGAGAAAGGCGTGATACTACATATGTTATCTATACTAATAAATAAAATCGGAGTGTCTGTTTGTAATGTCAACATTTTTTTTTGTACTAAATAGACATGTATGTATACACCCACCTACACCAAAAATGCAATTTTTGAAATTTTTGTCTGTTTGTTTGTTCCGGCTAATCTCCGGTACGGCTGGACGAATATTGACGGAACTTTTGTTGGTAGATAGATGAAGTTACTCCGGGTAATTTAGGGTACTTTTAATTTTGAAAATAATTAGGGGTCCGCGTAAACAAAATAAAACTCGCAAAATCCGATTCACTACACGGTTTTTCGGGGAAGTGCTTGAATTTATGAGAAATAATCTTATTTATCTTAGTAATAAAAAAACTAGGGTTCCGTATAAAAAAAAAAAATGAATAAAGAATAAATGAAATGCGGGCGCAGCCGTGGGCACACAGCTACTAATAAATAAATTTTAAATGCGAAATAATCTAATCCCAACAGACGGCGAAACATGAAACGCCTCTGTTAATAGCAGCGCATTTTGGCTTTACCGATATCGTGGCCAAGCTGATAGAGAAAGGTGCCGACGTCACAATTCGGAATATCCACAACGAGAGCGCATTGGACCTCGCAGCTCAGTTCGGCAAGTTAGTAAATTTTGTTTTTTTTTACCCTTAAGAGGGTAATATCATTGCGGCATTTATTCCATACAAGTCCCCTGTTTCCTCCCTGGATAATAGCATTATGTTAAATATTTTTATACCAAATAATATAGACGTTTTAATTTTTTCCATAAATTAGTTATTGTAAAAATTAGAAGACTTTGAAAATGAAAACAATGCTCGATATTTACCGTCATTTTCAGACGTTCGTCAAACAAATTTGGTGGATAAAATTTAAAAATAAGCAAAACATACAGGCATAGCCAGTCTTTATTATTCTAGAACTGTAATAAAATAAAAAATCGGTTCAGTTTTGTCGGAGGAAACTGGGTGCAACGAAGAGATGTTTTCGTCTATTTTGCATACGGTACAATCAGCCCGCGCTGAAGTTGTCCCTTTCGCTTTCTTTGGGGCGCAACGGGATAGCAACAGATTTCTGAAATACCTACTTAGCCGACCGCATGTCCTCTTTAGAGAACCATGCTGTTTAACGATATTACGTTTTGTTTTATTGTTCCATTCACTTCTTTCCTTAGGAAAAGGCAAAGGTAATAACTGACCACACTTTCTCAACCTTATTTTGCTCACCAGACACTTTGAGAATATATTTTTTTCCTATAGTCCTCCATTTTTTTTTTGCCTATACATATTTTTAATTTGCCCACACTTCCTCTACGTTATTTCAATTCCCCCTGATAGTTGTTTCCTCGTATTATTGCGTACTCTATGTATACAGAAAAGTATAAAAAGCAACTGAAGGAACAGGCCTTCATTTGTGTAATAATTTAGTGTTATAAAGAATATTCTACGTCATTTCCTTAACAAACCTCTATGTCAAATTTCATTGAAATCAGTCCAATCGTTTGTTATTTCTTATAGAACAAACACCAGTTATAATATTATGGAAAGTCTAAATATTCAGCCAAATTTTGAAATATCTTTAAACTATCCTCGTATTCTGCGGAATGAAACCACAGATGTTTTCAAACTTTGAAAGTTTAACATTTGGGACATGTTAGAAGTTACTGTGTAGTTTGTTTCATAATGATATTAATTTTAAGATGTACTATCCAGCGCTTAGTTTCGTTTATGTGAATATATCTTTAATACTACGGTAGTGCCCTTAGCTAAATATATTACTTGGGTTGGCTTGTCTTTATTTTAATTTTATAAGTATTGTTTAGTATTATTTTTTTTACACGATATAGGCCAGTGCTTTGACCACAATCTCAACTGATGTTAAGCGAGGATGTGGTCCAGGATGGTAAACACACTAAGTCTGGTTCTCAAGTGATGCTTTTTAAACTTGACAGTGGTAGCTATCAAGGCATAATTAGAAAACGCCCTACCACCATGCTATGGTTTCTTCACGATATTTTCCTTCACCGAAAGCTCAGGCCGACTTTAGAGTAGGATAGGTGGGGATTGAACCCGTGTCGATTGACGCGGAACTCGGCCGCACTACCCGCTGCGCCATCATCGCTTCAAAGTATTTGAACTTTAAACTATTGAAGTAGCGTAATTATAACTTAGTATTAAGTATAAAGTCAGTACAGAAGTGCCAGAATGCGGATTAGAGGAGAAATGACGGCTATATTCATTATTGTATTAATGCGATATATTTTTTTTACCCTATTGGTATTCATACTTTTATACGATTCTGTACGTATCCATACTTTAAATTAATTGAAAACCTAAAAATGAATACCTAGATTTTCTGAATTTGAGAACTGGATTTAAATCGATTCTATATTTTTATTAGTTATAAGTCTTTTATTTTGAGTTTTATTGTTAAGATAGCCTGTTGTTTCAAAACTGTTGCTCGTACGATAACTACTAGCAGTCTCTCTAATTCGCACACGGCTTATAACAAGGTTTAGAATGGTAAATCAACGCAGTGGACGTCATTTCCAGTGCGAGCTTGTATGTTCACCATTGGCCATTTCAATTGTACTATTGACCATGTCAACCATTCTATTATTTCTGTCATATTCAGTTTTTTATAAACAAATTTATCCTTGTGTATAATTGGAGTGCTTAAATATCTAATATTGACTTGTTATTTTAGTGTATATTTTGTTTTTGTCTCGTATCCTTAATCCGTTTCGATACTTGTGCTAAAAAGATACGTAATATTTTTTGGTTCTTGTTGAGGACAAATTAATCTTTCCTTAAATCTTTAACATTAACATTCAATTACGAGAATACATCGCGAATCACATGTCTTACAACACACACACACACACACACACACTAGCTGGAAACACGAGAGAGAGAGAGAGAGAGCGAGGAGAGAGAGAGAGAGAGAGATATATCATATGTACCTCATGTGTGTAAATGAGATAAATGATAAGTTTGTAGACTAAGAGTAACTATGTGCTAGTTGTAAGTATTAAAAATGTATTAGAATTCGCGCCGACCGCCGGCAAAGTTGTACCGGCAAGATATAGTTTGTAATTCGAAAATAAATACAGTCCACATTATATAGTGAAGTTGGGGTTTCATTGTTGGTGAAGAAAGCGTCCCCTTCAGTTGTGATTTTATTCAATTGTTTTGTTTTATGGTTCAGGTTAAAAACCGTACAGCATCTACTCTACGTGAATCCGCATCTTGTCGATCAATACAAGCCTCCCATGTCGAGAACTAAGGTGTTCCCTATGACGCCGCTTAACCTTGCCAGTAAAAATGGACATAAGTAAGTACTATTTATACATGGCATAAACTTATTTACTTGGTAACATCTAAACATAATCATTAACAGGGTTCTATTGAAGGGAATGAAGATATCATAAAACAAACTTTGCTAGGAAAGTGTATGAAAACAGATTTTATATTAGGGTGTGGTGGTTAATTTTGTTAAGCATTTGAAAATGATTTCATGAAATCCTCAGGTTCATTAGAAAATTCGAACTCGTGTAAGTTTTTAGTACTCATAGAATCGGGATTTTTGTGAATCGTTTTGTGGGTTGTTACTGAATGAATATTGGGCTGACTTTGAAAAATGGGACGATTTATTTCATGTATTTTACTATTAATGTTTTCCATAGGAATTGGACGTTTTTTTTTCAGGCCTTCATTCATATAATTAGGCCTCGTTTTATTTATAACAACCAAGAGATCAGTGTCCAATCTGGTAGTTTTTTTCGTTAGATGGGTCGCGGTTTAGTCAACTTTCGGAGCCACTACCTTAGATACAGTAACCCACTTTAACTCATTCTCTACACATGTCTATTATCTGTTCTTGAAAAAAGAAAGCCCTGTTTCCTTTTGTTTGGTTAATAAGTTTGACTTCATCAATTGCATTATCTAATGTTGCACTAAGTTATGGTGTTAGATAAGACTAGAAATTATCCGCAAACTCTTTGGTTTCCTATTTTGCAAAAGCCTAGTACTAGTGTTTTTATCATCCTGGACTATATCGTCACTTGACACCAGGTGAGATTATAGTCATTCCGGCGCTTCTCGCTGGGTGAGTTTCCGGCGCTTCTCGCTGGATGAGTCCCTCCACACCCCCTACCAACTTCATTGGAGGGGACTTGATCCTCCTAATGAACTTGGTAGGGGTAGTACGTAGAGAGCGTGGTTAGCCCGGTGGACTAATCCGCGTATCTCATAGACGGTACGACTGAAAGGTCGCAGGTTCAAACCCAGGGTGAGTAACACTTTTTTAAAACCCCCCGGTTGGACGACTTACCTAAGTCGTACCTCTTACGAGAGGTAGGCGAAGAGGTGGGGCGGAGAAGTATTCTCTCCCATCCCCACTGGGCCATTGCACGGACGAGGCCCGGTGGGTTCGCTGCAGGGGGCGACGCGGTGCTTGCGAAAGCCACCCCGTGTCGCCCCCATCCCAAATGCAGCGGACGGCCCCGGGGGGTTTTAGTGGGTATTTCCAGGCGCTTCACGCCCGGGCGAGTGCCACACTGGCACAGAGCTCGTCCCTCCGTGCCCCCTTACCCATTGCATTTGGGGACTTCGGTCTCACTAATGCAATGGGTAAGGGTAGTGCGTAAATGCATTTCCCTCGACAAAAAAAAAGGTGAGATTATAGTCAACGCACTGAGCCTATACCGTGTAGGAAAAGTTGAACCGAAATTTATTGTCATTAAAACATTTGACGCACATGCACCTGCCAATATTTGTCAGATTATTCTTTTAAGTTAAAAGGTTAATAGCTATCCAAGTATATGCAAAATACGGATGGAAATAATAATCACTTTAATCACCTGTTTTTTAAAATTTATTGGGCCACAAAACTGGATACAATTTTGTAGTTTTACAATAGGCCAATTTTACAACGACTTTATTTTGATTTCCCTTTCTTGGGCGTAGACACAGGTTCTAATAATGATAGTAAAACGACGTGTTAAAAAAATCGTTTAAAAAAACATATAACTAAAATTTACAAAATTAGTCATAAAATAATAACAAGACATAAGCGAAACACAATTAAAATTGTTAAAAGCTAAAAAAAAGTATTGACAAAATCTATGATTTTACGAATTTCGATGGTAATGCTTCCTAAGACTAGTTTTAAACGAGGTTAAAGGACTATAGGTAAACAAAATCTGTATATTTTTGTATGTTATTTATACGAGGAGGACATGCGGTACATAGGTGAATGCTGACCTAAGTTAGTTAGAGGAATGGTGAACGTTTTAAAATAAATATTGAAGTAAATTATTGATAAAACAAAATTCTGCTGAGAAGTATTGTTAAAGAGAAATACTGAGCATTTTTTTGCGACTTTTGTTTGTGAATCCATGTATAGTAATCAAATTAATACACAAAGTGCGTTATGACTGTTGTGAGTTATTTGAAGTTTTTTTCTTTATTATGTAAGTTTTTTATTTTTTTTTATTATTAAAATTAAACTATCTGCGGACTCTGGATCCACACCTTTTTTATATTGAAGATTTAATTCGACTTGCGTCGGAAAGAAATGCCTATAATAGCAATTCAAGCAGCTATGCAGTTAGTAATCTTCTTTCGCATATGTGAGCTTAAATCTACTTCTATTAAATTTTTTATATCTATATGTTATCTATATGTTAAATTATTTTGTAGACACTTATTTTGTTATTATTCATTAATTATTTACTTAATTATTACTTAATTTTTTTTTATATATTAAAGGTCGTTTTATTACGTAGTTATAATCTACGTTATAATACGTGTGTGTTGCCTTTACGTATGTAGTTAGTAAAGTGTAACTCCATTGATTGACGTTCTGAATATTTAGAAAATAGGTGCGTACATATATAAATTATTATTATATTATTCATGATGTTTCTGCATTGTAAATCATTTTACAGTTAACTTTTTACTATATTATAGTTTTATTTTAGTCAGTAGAATCACCCGTTATCGTTTTTTTTTTTAAATACAATCGTATTGTCAATTTATTGTTTCGGGGCTTCACGCTTTATAGTTTACACCTCAACCCGTGTAACTATTTGTTCGTGGTTATTAATTTATGGTAATGTGTAGGCACGTATACGACACACACACACGTTCGACAATTGCTTCATATTCATATTAATTCGTTCGTTATAACGCTTCGGTAAGTTTCGTGCCTGTGAATTTACGGTACGTCAAACGTCGTACACTACTCTGCTCTTTAGGATGCGCTAATTCTGAGTACAGTTTAACCAGGAATTCGCTTCAGTTATTGTTAGAATTTCTCCGATCGGTTAACATTATTGATCTTTATTACGAATACATTTTTATACATTTTAGTCATTTATCACAGATAATATAAAAATAGATTATGCTGCTTTTAATGTATCTTCAAATCTTCATAGATGAATTAATATGTTATTGTACTATAAGGATTAACTTAACCAATTTTAAAACTATTAATTACTGTGTGAACGTAAGTTGTTTACGTTAGCGTATTTTTAAACGTTTATTGAACCATTGATATTATAATCAACTTTAACTGAACGTTCGGTAATTATCGAAAATATTGGCGTGGTTTAGGAAAGGGTTTGGGGTTTTAAATACATTTAACGGGAAACAGGCTTAGTTGATTTTTAAATTTAGGATCAAGCGTAGACTGGAGATTGGTATTAGCATTATGCTATGGATTTATTTTGAAATTTAACTTCAGGTTGATTTTTTGTGGTGATATTCGAAAATTATGGAGCATTTAATAAAGTCTACTGATTACCTGGGTTTTTAATAACATTGTATTATTTAAGGCCACTTAACCAAGTTTGTAATATGCTTTTTAATAATTTAACAATTAAATGTTTAGTGTGATTTCACACATATGTGTATGTGTGTATACTAACGAAAACTGCTTATTAGGGAAGTTCGTTTTTGAAGGTTTTTTTGTAAATTACTTTTTTATTCATGTTTTAAACTCGTGTAAAATACAAATTAATCATATTCCGTTGACATTAAAAGAGGTAACGGGAAAAGTATACGTAAATTGCGACGTAATTTCTAAAAATATATGCGCCATATGCATAAATCTGGAAAAATAATTAATAAAACCCCGCGTTACGTGTCCATTATATTATTGCGACATCATGTGTCACATAAACGTTGTTCTCTGTACAGTTTGTTAATTTTACGCGTACGTTGTCGCAGGGTTAAATTGCTAAAGCTTGGTGTGTGTGGTTCGGTCTTATGCTTGTTGGTTCGTATGTTGCAAGTTATGAGCGATGGCGGTGTATTATATATAATCTTCTACTATTAAATGAGCAATACTTGTATATATGTGTACTAACTTGTGCTCGCGGCTCAGCTCGAGTTTCATATATTTATTCGGTTGATAAAAAAAGAGGTGTGAGTGAAAAAGTGCATATAACAATTAATTATACCTAACCTAAAAAAACAAACGAATGAAGAAAAAGGAGATTTTTTTTGTTTGTTTTATTAGCGGAAAAAATGTACATAAACGTAAATTCAAAAAAAAAAACAATGAGAAAGGGTCGATGTAATCCAAAAAGTAAAGCCGAACCGTCGACTGATAGTAGTCAAGTCCCGATATGTTCAATAGTTTTGAGGTGATGGTACCGCAAAGTAACCTCATTTTCCTTATATTATAAAGAGGAAAGATTTGTATTTTTGTATGTAACGAATAAACTTAAAGACTACTGAACCGATTTGGTTTTTATTCCGAAAATCCCATGGAAACGGGAAATACGCGGGTAACATTGCGGAGAGCAGCTGGTGTATAGATAAATAAATATTATAACAGAGTAATTGGTTCTCGGTTTCTCGGGAATACAGCGGTTATTGATCTGAATAAAAGTTTATAAATTATATAAATAAAGGTTTAATTTGTAAGTTTATCTGGATACTTTTTGTCTTTTAAGTTACCAAGACAGACTTCAATATTTCAAGATAGATTCTTTAGAAACTCGTAGAGAGATTTTTGATCTGACATTTCTATTTAAATTAGTAAATGGCATTTTTAACACACCAGAACTGTTAAGCAGAGTTAAATGAAATGCGCCCACTAAGGTTACCTCGAGTCTCACAGTTTAATATTTTTACAACTAATCATTATCGCACGAATTTAGGACTTTACTCTCCTATGAATAGAATATTATCGAAATACAACAGAATATTCAAAACCACGAATCTTGATATATTCCAAAATAGTTTGCGTTTTTAATAAGCCAAACACATTGTATACCTTGTTGGTGATTGAAATAAATAAATTACAGTTGGGTATTTTATATTTAACATTAGCTGTGTGGCCGCGGCTTCTGTGTTCAGCACTATTTTTCACTGGATAAGAATATAGTTTTAAAAATAATATTATAAAATAATTGTTGTTGTTTTGATAGTGACCTATTTTATGGCCGTAAATTGTTTTTGGTATTAATAAAAAGCAAAGATTTCTCACAAATTAGAACACCGTCCGTTTGGTCCGACTGATAAAAAGGCTGAGCAGTCTTGGTCTATACATTTAGATGTATTCAGTAAAAAGTGGTTATTTTGATATTACAAACAGACACATCAATTTTATTTATTTGTATAGGTGTTGAAATAAGTCTATTTTTACATAAGGATAGTATAAATACATAGTTACGAGGACAATAAAGTTGTAACGAAATAACCGCTATCGCTTTCCTTGTAATTATACTCTTAAGTGAATCATTAAATATTGTAGACGACTAATGTAGCGAATTATGTATAAACAACGATAACTGTTAAAACGAGCGAAGTCGCTGACGCATTTTGTCAAGTATACATACTGACCTAAATAATCGAACTTGTTACCATTGCATGGATTCATAGTGCTGGTGCCGCGTTTATCATGTGGTAAGGAAGTAAACGCCGAGCAGATGCTAGAGCTTGTGCCATGTGACTTTTAAGGTCACATACGTAAATTAACACTCACCATCATTGGTCGTGTTTCTCTGCCTGTCCCAACAAAATTTGGTAGGCTAGTGCAGTTTTAGTGAGTTACTGCAGTTCTGGACAATCTAAGGTCTTTCAGTAGTAAAATTTTGTTTCTATATTTCTCGCTTCCACGTCTAACGGAATAAATTAGCTATTTAACTAATTAGCCACCTAGCTGTTTCTATTTTGTTTCGTATATCTGTTTTCCATGGTACAGTGAGCTTTAAAAGTGCTATCCAGAGTGGATGACGAAAAACTCATTCTCCAGGATTCTAGAATGCTTTTCATACGTGTCTGTTGAAATAGTCCAATCAGGTGCAGTATCCAAGATTGGAAAGGACTTGTGTTTTTGAGCTCTGTTGGCCTTCGTTTACAATGTTAACTCATTGTCTTTTTTTTTAATATTTGATTCCCTATGTGTAGTGCATAGCAGACATTATAAATCTAGGTACATTAGGACATCCGTCTATCATTGTTAACGGTTCACTGCAACGCATTTCGGGTACTCATAACTGTATTGTTTTGCAGAATGTAAATTTTATTCGTATGCGACGTGATCAGGAATTAATTTGTAATGGCGATGAGTCTTTAAATCTTAGAACCCTACAATCTGTTTTTTTTTTTTGCTGTACATTCTGGACATAGTCAGTTTTTTAAACTAATTATAGTTTTTGTTTGTAATGATTTCAGTACGCTGGGCCGATGTAGTTGTTTATATTTTCAAATATGGCACAAGGTTATGTATTCGATTTTGTGTTACCTACATATTGTGTATTCATAACAGAATTATTGAAAGAAATGTATTTATGTATATGAAACTAAATCGTGCTTGTTGCCGGTTCTTTTTGACTGGTTTGTTTTCCGAAAAGTTGGTAGTATTTTGGAGTTCCAAAGCGCCTATCAAGGCCTAAATTGAATAAAAATTTTATTTTGAAAGATACCTTCATATTGTTCAAAGTTTGTCGACAGCACCTCTATGTTTGCTCAGACAGAGGCAATTGACAGCCAATCTTTATTATAAATTTGGAATTTGCCACGACATGCTCTATGTCTCCTTCTGGGAGTCGTCCAAACGTGCATCGATCTCCAACTATGGTAGCTCTTGGAATCTCCGCTAGCATCGTACAGTGACACTAAATGTACGGTCGTACGATCGTACATCCCTTTATGAGGCAGCTTGTTGAATGAATATATAATCCGTAAAACAGGGAATTGATATTGATGCTTCTGGAAGCGAGTTTAGAGTCAAATGTACGATTGTATATCCCTTTATGCGTCAGCGCATGAATATATTATCCGTATAACAGGTATGGCGTGGTAGCTCGGTGGCGTAGTTGTATTACGGTACAACTATCATTCTGAGGTTTTGGGTTCGACCCCCCGGGTCGGGTCAAGTGAAATTGGGTTTTTTTTTTTACTCAGTATCATCCCGGAGTTTGGAATTTGTGCCCAGGCTCGCCCCCTGTCATATCTGGAACTAAGCTCGGCGAATGGGTAGTGTGGTTCGCTATTACACCTCTGCCCAACACTTCGAGGATGGCAGGCGTGAGCTTATATTATATTATGTTATAACAGGGAAGTGGTATCAGCGCTTCTGGAAGCGGGTTTTGATCCAAATGTACGGTCATACGAAGGTACACCCCTTCACGAGGCAGCTCGCTTCTACAGAGCGTCCGTCGTACGAATACTTCTTGAGCATGGCGCCGACTTGAGGATCAAGGATAGAAGAGGAAACACAGTATACGATCTACTCGCTGACAATTCAGAAAAAGCTACAAAGAGAGTCAGAAAAGTGATACGAGGTATGTCAGTCTTTTGTTTTAATTTTTATATATGCATAATATTTATGCCTGTTTATCCATTTTTTTTAGTAAATGACTTACATTAATACATTATAAAAAAAGTGAGCAGAGAAACGCGGCACATATGGTTATTAATAAAATTCGGGTATTTTAACAAATAATTTTTGTTTAATCAAAAACTAGATTATGAATAAAGCTGAAAACTGAAAAGAAAATTTAAATGTGACTAAAGAAATAAGGAACTTAGGAGTCATTAAGTATTACTATAGACAATCTTGGTCATTTTTTGACCACCGCATGTCAGCAATAATACCTAAGCAAGGCGCTTACCCTCTTTTCTAATAATTAAGTGAGTGAATTAAAAAAAAAGAAAGAAAATTAATAAGTAAATATTGCTTACGTAATCACCATTCTCCCCACGTTTTTTTACAAGGAAAAATTCATTTATTATCTCCTATTAACTTAACATATTCCATGTTGGAATAGCCTGACGTGAAGCGCTCCGAATACTGTAAAAGGGAATTGCACTACACTACTATCTATCAACTAGACGAGTGTCTGCCTCCTATCTAATTAGAAGGGGCTATGTCGACTGTTTAAGGGGTCAAAATCAGACCCCTGACTCAACCTTCTAATTGGGAGATCAGCACAAAACGTCTCTCCCTCACCTGCGCAGCGAAGTTATTGCTATCATTCGGTCCACTCCCCCATTCCCTATGTCATCAAAAACATGAAAAGCATAAACCATTTGGCCCCATTTGTGCTTCCTTAATACTTGAACGGGTCCTTATAAGTATTTTAATTTTATCCTAGAGACAGAGAGAGAGAGAGAGAGAGCGCTATATTAAAATATGAAGTCATGTTATATGTTCTTCGTACAAGTTCCATATTAACATTCATTTTTGGGAAAGGGATAGAGCATCCCCTGCCCATCTCCATTAAAAACTATAAATAGCGTGTCTTGGATTTTTTTTAGCCGATTTGTTTGTTTAGTGTATAAGTACTCTTATGGTACTAGTGTTTACTGTAAGCACCCTGTTATATTGCGAAGTTCAAATGAAAAAGAATGCGCAGAATATCACCCTTGCGATGGACCGACCAGATTATGCCTGTTCTGGGCGGTTCATTGTATAAGCGAACTAGATTAAGGGATGACCGAGATGTTTGCCGAAATATCGTGAGGCAATCATCAAAAACCCTTGATCACATTATATAGCGAAATGTTTCGACATTCCCAGAATATGAAAACAAAATTGTGTCAACGTTTGATAGCGATGAAGATTTACCGCCGTTCCCCGTTCACGAATGCAGTCCTACACCGACGTGAGTCAAACGTTGATTATAATAACTTGACAGTATCCAAGTTACAGTTACAACTTGACATGTTAACTACCATATAATACAGTTGTAACTTTATCATTGTTAGTCGATCCGTATAAGTTACAAATATTGACTAGACAGGATCGGAGACCGTTAACGTATTCTAATATTTATATTGGAAAATAATATTAAAGTTAAATTTGGTAGATAGCATGTTATTCTTTTTATGGTACTTAATTAAGTATTTACAGCCTTTAAAATTTAGCCTGGTTAGAATGACAGCTGTCATCGAGACTACGTGTATGACATTTCGTTTTTGAAGTAAAAAGTTTTTTAGTCGCCTTGAGCGATTCTTGGTAGGGGAAAACTTGTAGATTCGCGTTGCCAATGCTATGACGACAAACGTCAACATGCTACAATATGTCAACTATAAGATGGCGTTTAAGTACTGGCGCTCGGAGATGAATAATCAAATTAATACTTACGCAGCCTATCGTATGTTTTGATTATGTGTGCATGAAATTGTACATAATTATTGCTCGATTCGCCAATAGATGTAAAAACCTTTTTTTTTTTGTTGACGGGGGGAAATGCGTTTACGCACTACCCTTACCTATTGTATTAGTGAGACCGAAGTCCCCCAATACAATAGGTAAGGGGGCACGGAGTGACGAGTTCCGTGCCAGTGTTGGGACTCACCCGGGCGTGAAGCGCCCGGAAATACCCACTAAAACCCCCCGGGGCCGTCCGCTGCATTTGGGATGGGGGCGACACGTGGTGCTTTTGCAAGCACCGCTTCGCATAGATGTAAAAACCTGAGAAATGTTATATGTTAAATTTTAGGTTATCTTAATAATTAAAATTAACAATTAATTATGAATTTTAAACATTAAAAAAAAGAACAATTTTTCCAAGGCTTCGAGTTTTCACATCTGCCGGCAGTCCCCATGGCTGCCTAGTTTTTTTCCTATATTGAAATACAGAGATACGGCGCCATAATCTCTGTGCACGAGTAATGGTGTCCTAATGTATTCCTAATCATAGATCGATTATTATATCGAAATAAGTCGTTTATATTGTTATATTTTACGATCTGAACTACTGTTAATACTATCAGTTTACTATACTGTTATCGTGTTCATATTAAACTCTGCTATGAAATACTTCCTGCATTATAATATAATTATGTATTATAAATTATTTATCTCGACTTTACCATTACGTTTCTTAGCACTAGTCCGTCATATTGGCTTGACAGCTGTCATTCTCATCAAACTATATTTTAAGGGACTGTAGGCACGAGTATTTCATGATTTTAACGTTGTTTTATTGTCATTGATATGCATCATTATCACATTTGTATAGTGTCCGATTAATTTTAATGTTCTTAACTGTAAATTACCTAGAAGATACATTTATATGCGGATAAATTAATTATAAAAGACTGAAATATTTTTCTTAGTCAAAAAAAAAATCGATCGAACGCTGTAATAACCTCTTCTTAATAATTACCTAATATAAAATCATCCATATATTTTTTATTTAGTGGCGCATGGAAATATACATATATGATTAGAAAACTAATGCCTAATTGCCCGTATATTATTTTTTTATTTTCTTCAAGGTGATGGAATGCTTTGACTCTGGTTTGTACATAGTTTGTCTTTTAGTTATTAACATTTGAAAATGCAAGTATAAAATATAAGAAAAAGTTCATAACTCCCGTCTTTCTGCAATTCAAATATAATTTATATGAACAACTCGAAAACGTTAAATGTTTAATTTTAATTGGGGCAGAGCGTCTCTTTTAAGTCTTAGATCTTTTGACTAAGATTACTGTCTTTTTTGCTTTTTTTTTTTTTTATTGCTGTAAAGCCTATATCAAATAGAGACAAATGACAAAAGGTTATAAAACTATTTAATTATTAGTAGATGCCATAGAGTTTATTTTATAATAGTTTAGTATAGATAATAATATGTACGGTAATTCAGTCGATATTCAGCAATAGTATTTCACCATTTTTTTTTTTTTTTTTTTTGACGGGGGGAAATGCATTTACGCACTACCCTTATCTATTGTACTTAGGGGATCGAAGAATAGTATTTCACCTGCCAATAGTCATGGGGTCATTTACTTAAATAGTGATATCTAATGAATTAAGCTATTTGAATTAAATTTCACTACAATATTTATAACACATTTACCTTTACAGGAATTTACACTCTCCTTTGTTATGTTTCGTGTATATGAAGTAATTTCTGAATACGGTTGCAATTTATCCAAAAATCAAATAAATAACGCACGTGTCTATTAGGCAAATAAACTGTGGTAGATTTTAAAAAGGAACGTTTACGTTTCTTTGAATGACACTCTTTCCACGTAAGTTATCATAAACAGAATAGCGGTAAAAATAAAAAAAAAGCTTGCCGGTGTCTCATTAAAATGTTCCGTGTCTCTGATTTTGTTTTATAAAGTCCACGTTGAGATATCGCTCGTAATGCGAGAAAAATATTTCCTTACCAACATTCTTTTGATGACTAGCAAAAAGGCACCTCGAGCAGCACCTTCAATTCAAAATTAAAAAGTTTACACATGAAAAAGATCAATTTTATGACGGGAAAAATATATACATTTTAATTTATTATTTTACTTCAGTAATTGTGAATAATAATAAAAGTTAAAACTACAACTTGTGACTGCCCCAAGGACAAAGCATAGAATTTGGATTTCTTGGTTTTATTAGATTCAATTTAACTCCCTTTAAACTTTTCGTAATTCCTACAAACGACAATGCTGCTTCATATTTGACAATGCCAATATGGAAATAAAAAAAAATAGCAATAAATAAAAAAACAAATCAGCATCCCGTAACGACTTTCATTTACAGGTCTCATACATTACGTACAGCACCTGCTTCACCGCTTTGCACTAACATAAATGCTTCAGATACTAACTTAGATTTTTGTGAAACTAATAGCTTACATGGGTCCGACGAAATCTATATTAATGTTTGTAGTTCGTTTAATTCATTAGTACCACCAGAAAAATCAGATTGCATAAATATTAGACCAGAATCTGACTCTGATTCTATCGCAAGTAGTGGAAGTTTTCTTATTTCACAAAAACGCCTAAAAATATTAGCTGATTCTACTCCTCTACTTTCACAACATAATAATGTTATAAAGGAAATTAAATCACGTTCAAAAAATACTGTTAGCGATGATACGAATGCTTCAGCAATAAATCTACCAGTTCTCGATAAAATTAATGAGACAAAAGTTATTAAAATAGATAATTTAACCAAACAAACTTTTGTTGGTTCTCAACTGAATAGATCTATTAAAGAACTCAAACAGAAACCACAGCCATCACCAAAGCCTAAAAGTAAAAAAAACATATTCTGGTAACACGAAAGAAGCAAATTCTAATAACAGCAACTTGGTTACACCACAGAATTATGATAATTTCTATCATGATGAGATTTATCAAAATCTTAATTATCCTGATCAGTATGAAAATTTACCTATTAATAACGAATGTGTACAGGAGACGTCTAATGATGACCACGTAGAAGACCCACCATTATGTAGTTCACCAACTTATTTGGTTATGCTTCCTATTGGTAAGACACAAAAAGAAAGAACTCTATCCAAATCTGGAACAACTTACCGCACACTTGACAAAAATCTCAGTGTAAGCTGTGATGTAAACAAAGATGTTCATAAGAAGCTTAATAAAACTACCAGTGTATATTCATTGAAAAGTGATTTACCAGTTCCAAAACAAAAATTATCTATTCCCAATTTTTTTACTTTTGGTACTAAACGTAAAAGTGTCCATCTCAAGGGAGATCCAGGTTGTATCTTTGACGATTCGGAATACCAATATGTTTATGAATTGAATCCGGATACTATAAGTAGTAATGTCAATCCTTTCGTTAAAAAAAGGGAAAAGGTTGAACCAATGCCCTGCTTTTGTCACGAAGATCCTGACAGGTATATAAAAATCATTGATATGCTTATTAAAAAACGAAGAGGTTTTAGTGTTGAAAACATTTACATTGATGTGATGAGTGGAAACATGTACAGTGTTCCGAAAAAAGATGAAGCAAAAACCGATACTAATACTACATCATCTAGCGAAAATAATGGTGAAAATGTCAATAATAATGAAATTTTTGTCTTCGAACCTTTCACTGAGAATAACAACAATAATGTGGATGTAACAGATTCTGAAGAAAGAAGAAACTTCACCCATATTGTCGCGAAAAAGTTCTCTCATATAAAACAACTTTTTGGAGATTGGTAAACAGAACTATGCTTTCTGTAATTTTGAATAATTATTGTAATAAGTACTATGTAGATAGTCTATAGAGCGGGCTACATTATAAAGTTTGCATGTGAAATAATGACTCATATTAGTTTTTATTAACATATTAATGTATAATAACTCTTTTACATAAAAAAAATTTTTGAAAATAATTTAAGAGCAACTGGTTTATATTTATTTTGGTGGTGGTAATACAATATCATCTTGACAAATATTAATAAATATTCATCGTATACATATATATTAGTAATTATTACTTATATTAGTAAGTTATTCAGTTTGTTATTTTTTGTTCACTTTTTGTTCTATATATTTTACAGGAAAGCCCCAGAGACCCAGAAAAATACTAACAATAATGATAGCTTATTTTCACAATCTTCATCTTCTCTAACTAAAAAAACCATCCTCAAAGTTTTGTTAAAAAGCTTGCTTCAAAATGCCTGGGCCTAAAAGTTAAGTTTAATTCAGCCCCTAACATTTCTAACAGTGGAGGCTTAGAAAAGGAGGTCGATGTTAAATTGAAACGTGCTGATAATAAAAGTACGAATACATTGCTCATAGGTAATAGCAAGTTTTTCAAAATACTATCGAAAAAGGAGGATTCTGGGGAAATTGTATGCAATGATGAGTTTGATACTATATCGTTAGATAGGTTGGGATCACTGAATAGGGATTCTGTAGTGAATAGAAGTAACAGAAGTTGCCCTGGGTTCAAAACTTCTTTACCAAATATATCTGAAAACAACGAACTTAGTGATTCGAATGAATCCGTCGTCATTACGGAAATAGACTGTAATAAAAGTAATGAGATAAAAAATGCTAATATTGAAGCTATTAATTATAACGCAAGTATCAATATATTTGAACCTAGAGACAGGGTGTCCGTTATATCTGGAGAATCTGCCAATTTAATTAATGAATGTTATGAATCTTTTTACTTTTCTAAATGTGATAATGTCAAAGACGACAAAGATTACCAAATAAACTCATTTCCTCATCCAGCTCCGAGACCTAATGTGATACCGAGGCTAAATAGCGAAATTACCATTTATGAAAATGTAGCAATTGAAAAGAAAACCATACCAACACCAGCAGCAAGAACTAACGTGCCACAAAAACTAACATTGGACACAACAGAAAATAACGTTTTATATGAAAACATTTCTTTAATACAAGAAAATAAACCTGCACCACCAAAAAGAAATATCCCACCTTTGCAAACACGTAATTTTAGTGTCAAAGAACGTAGTACATCACCGAATGTTAGTTGCTCGTCTACTTTATCTTCTGATTCAATGGTGGATGAATCTAACTTGGAAGATATTTTCTTGTCACAGAAATCAAAATCTTTTCGCCACAGTAAAATATCATCCTTTTACTCTGTTTCTGGCAAGTCTGATATCTTTAGAACTCCCTCCAATTCCTCAAATGATTCTGATATTACGGAAGCCAGTGCTATAGAGAATATCGACTGCAGTGACGACATAGATAAGAATCCTATTTATCTATCTACGGTTGGTACATTACCCAACAAAAAAAACAATTAATTTTCCAAAAAAGAAAGTTTTATTTAGGCATAAAACATTCACAAATATTGAAATAGACAGAAATTCAGTAAAAGTTAAAGATTTGCCCCAGTGGAATACAGAATTTTTAAAGGAAACTTTAGCTAATTATCATATACGAGGAACTGGACATTGTGTCCATAAAGCTCCTACAATTCTAGAATTTATTTCTTTTTTTAATAGAGATACGTTAAATCTCAGTACAAATTCATCAATGAAAAACGACAAAAGAGATAGCTATTATGAAACCGGTATATGTTTCTGTAAACCTCGACCATTGAAAAATTACAAAAGTGCCGAAAATTTGTTAGACATTTCTCAGCAGAATAAAGACTCAAAAGTAATTATAGATATTAATGCACTAAAACACCAACAGGAGTTAACGCTAACATCTTTTCGATGTTTTTGTGATTCGGAAAACTGTAGTCTTCACTCAAAACACCGTGAGTCGCCTACAAATTTGGTAGTAAAATTTTCAGCTATAAAAAGAAGTATTTCTACACCAGATATAACTTTAGAGAATTCTCCTTCTTCGATAGTAAAAAAGGTCAACTTGGTTAAAAATAAATCAGTACCCCGGAATTTGCAAGAACCTTATCCTTTTATTGACGTTAATGATGTTGTTGATAGAAATAAATCAAAAGTAGAACGTATAAACTCTCATAATACGTTATCGCAACCTTCAACGTTGTCAACGACATCATCTGTACGTCCTTATTCGATTAAAGATATTGCCGAGGTTATATCATTAAATTCAACATCGACCACTAATGATAGCCTTTCTTGTGCTTCCGATATTGTGCATTTGCCTTTAAGAAAATCGAGCTCCTCGGAATACTCTGGTCACTGGTCATTGCAATCGTGCAATTCATGTCACAGTCAAATCAGATATGTCGTTCAAAACATGTATTGAGGAATCTTCTGATGAGGAATTAGATGAAACCTTGCACTCCGATGCGGATACCTCAGACGCTGAAACGATTATGTCTGACGTTAGCACTAGCAAAAGACCTTGGGTACATACTGATTCTTTCAGGTTTGCTTGTAATATGAAACCTGAAATAACAGATGTGATCAGTGAAAAAAATTCGTTTGATGAAGATTCTATTAAAGTGGATTCATTGTCATCAAAAGTTGAAAGCGGTATAAGTTTAGAAGGTTCTGAGAGTTCATCGTCCGAGTGTGGGGACGATAGCGGTATTCCGAGGGTCGATGCGAATGTGTCGCTTGGTACCGCTTCGCTTGAGCGGGTTTCGGTGGTCGGGGGTGATTGCAGCGGGTCGGGGCGTCGTCGGTGGGACGAGACCGAGGGCACCAGTGAAGGTGACGCGCTAAGTGTCTCTAGCGCTGCGTCTAGCTGTGCACCACTGCATCTAGCGTATCACAATGAATACAACAAAGTTTCGGTAAGTATCAATTTTGTAACACTTGATTATTTATTTCATTACTTATATTCCCTTGCACATGTTTAGATTAAGGATTCGTTTATTTAATTTTCAGACATTTAGTGTTATGAATAAATAAGTAACATGGTAGGGTAACTCCATGGATAGCCACTATTATAACTACTGTATTATTGATTGGATTATTATATAAATGTATTACGTGCATATTATATAAATAGACTTGACGATAGCCGTGGGAAATCGTTGATCAATTACAAATAATTATTCAATATAGGAGGGTATAGTGTAAATATGATGTCAATGATTTTGAGTCTGAACGAGACGTATCGACGATTGGTTTGCATAACGCAAAGTGTTTGTTTTACAAGATTCAGGGGATATTTGTGTAATAAATCCGTTTTAGCTCTCAAACTCTCAAGATTCTACACGAAACGAGTATTGCGATTTTTCGTCATTGTTACAATTTTGTAAAGGTGATATAAATAGTTATCGTAAATTTATCGATTCCCATAAAATAGTGAACTATTGCTTATTTTTTAATTAGCTTTCTCTAACCAGTTTGGTTATTAATTTTCTAAAGGACATGTTTCTCACGAATTCAAGCCTGATAAGAGTAAGAGATAAGAGTCTGTGTAATCTTTCTAATTTTAACAGGGGAGAGTATAACACTTCAGCTTTAATGCAGAAGGAATTTCTGAAAATAAATTGTCATTAAAATTAGTTGTGCTGATCGAATCCAATGTGTTCCTGATTTAGATATTAATAAAGATTAGTTTAGGTGTGGTCTTGTCTTAATCATTTTATTCTCGTATATTATTAAGTCATTCGTTCTAATTATGAACAATTTAAATGAGTCACGATAGGCGGAATCAACAGTGACGTTAGAACGTCTGTCAAAAACGAATAAAGATCCGTGTGAAAAGTCGTAAAGGATATTATTAATTGTGTACATCTGGTCACTATATGGGCCAGAGAGTCCTTTCACTTGGCTTTAGTTTTTTTTTTTGTTTCCGAATGATTTTTTTTTTATTTTGTAACTATTTGTAGCGATATAAATATTTTTTGTGAATGTGACACCTTCACTGTGTTTTCTAAAGGCGGTAACTTTGATTTCTATAGTTCCGTAGATACCAAATAATGTTCCGTCAAAATCAAACCAGCCTTGCGGAGATTACCCGGAACAAACAGACAGACAAAAATTTTAAAAATTGTATTTTTGGTATAGGTATCGTATATATTCATTCATATCTACTCCGTTAAAAATAATATTTGGACATTACAAACTTTATTTATACTAATAATTAAAGTTGAATGTCTTTTTGTAATAAGAAAATTACAACTTTTTACTAGATAAATATTTATTAATATATATACGACACTTATATCAAAAATACATTTTTTTTTTTCTTCATTTTTGTCAGTCTGTCAGTTTTTTTCCCGGACAGATTACGTCAGGGGTCAGTTAGAATAAAAAAATAACAAATTAGGCAGCTAAGGGGACTGCCGACAGAAGAGAAAACTTAAAACGTTGGAGTTTCTTTTCATGCTCAAATTTGTTGGTAAATAATAACGTGTAAAATTTAATAACGTGTTCCTGTTGATGTTTTAACAAGCTTCGATTTACACAAAAAACATTTCTTAAAGTGAAATTAGTATTATACAGACTACAGTTCTGAGGACTTATTTAGACAACTAACGGAATAATTTAGTAGTATTCGTTTCGACCCTAACATGTTTTTCGGGCATTTTTAGGAAAATATTTTAGATGTGGGAAAACAAAAGCTGTCATTATACTTAACATTCCTGTAGCATGTCGTTGACAGCTGCTGTCACATATCATTGGTGACTAAAAGCCATTAGTTTTGCTTTACCCAGAATCGCTCAACGCAGCTAAAGAAGTTTTAATTTCGATAATAATAAAATAGAAAGGGTTAGGGTTCCATAGAAAAAATTAAAATAAAAGTAATTGTAAAAAAAAACGATTCAATGGTCAGTTTTACCGGCAAGTGGTTGATTTTTCAGAAATCTCTTTGCTTTCTCTCAGTACCAGAAACATTTTAGGAATATAATTAGTGTTTGTATAAAAACATTATAACGCCGTGAAGAATATATGAAACGTGGACGCAGCTAGTTTAAAAGTAACACTCATTTCAATTGGGTCAATGGCTTTCGAGTTAAATGTAAAGATGTTTTTTTTGTATAAATACATTTAAAAATAATTAACCGCTTTTTTATTTATTATATTTTATTTATCAAGTGGCTTTTGTTATATTTTTTAATATCTATTAATGAGTTTTAGTGCATTAAATAAATAAAATAAACTGGAAAAGGTTAATTTTTTTCCAACAAGTTTTCGATAAAAATCACAGTTGAATTTCAACCAACGGACAAACTCTAATGTTTGTAATTGAGTAATTAATTACAATGATAATTTTTTGTCAATTTTTAATGTTATATTACATTTTTCTTCAGAATACTGGTCGTTTTCAGTTGTTTTTATTCGATTTGGTAGTTAGCTGAACGTTGTGTATCATATTAATATATATACTCCTAATACAACTGTAGTTTTGTTTATAAATATATATTTTTTTAGAAATCTTGTAACAAATGTTATATTTTAAACTCTACTAACTTAGAATCTGACATTAATTTTTTTTTGTCTGTCTGTGCATATGTCCGGATGTAACTCAAAAACGGCTTGACCAATTTTGCTGAAATTTGTATAAGTGAAGCATGACAATTCAATGAGCAATTGATAGGCTTTTTTAAGAATTCCTGTAAAAGAAACGATTTGATATTTAATCAAGATAAAATAAAAGGAAACGAAGCCTCGGGCACCCTTAAGTTCTTGTATAATTAGCATAATATTGAGTATAGTTAACATTTTTTTTTTTTTAATTACAATAAATAAAAAAATCTTGCGCATTTTTTATTCGGGAAACGTGGAGGCGTCGTTCAATGTTGCCGTTATAGAATTGGGTGGTCAGTCGCTCCGCCGGGTATGCGTTCGACGCATGCGTATACGTGTCGACGGTTATTTTAAGTGCGAATTTATTTAACTACACACATCGAGTGTCGAATATATTATAAGTGTCGATTATGTGATGTGAATAAAAGTTTTTTTTTTATATACAGTGTTTACGATATGTGTTGTGAAGGTTGTCGCAGTGTGTGAATCTTTCTGTGTGAGTTTTGATTATTCTTTGTATAGACAACAATCTCAGCTAGTTTTCAGTGACCATATAATGTTCCCGAAGGACATCTGTAGGCACTTGGTGAAAGACTCAAATTTGAGCGCGGTTTACCTACATTCACTCCTTGAGCACTAACCTGGCGTTTACACCAGCTTTCCATTGTTTTCCTATTGTCTCATTTTTATGGGTAATCGACATATTAAATTTAATCAATCTTCTTTCTGGAATTGTAGAACAAAATAAGAAAAAAATAATGACTCCACTCAGTACTGGTCAGGTTAAACGTGAAAGTGTAAAATATATTAGACACTTTCATATAAACGGTATCAATTTATATTATTTCGTGCTTAGTATGTTAATTTGTTTCGACTATGTTTATTATTTCCTTTTAGAGGATTTAACACAGTGACTAATAAATCGAGTTAGGCACCCTATATGCGTATTATTAGGCTTGACATTACAGCAAATATATTTATGAAAGCAGCCTATGTATCTGTTTTCACTATGAAACTATCAGCTCTATTTTAACCAATACTTTGTAATGTTTTGATAGTGTAATAACATAAAACAGTTATTGGATAGTTATAGTCGTAATTTACGATCGCTTTTAAAAGTGCATAAGCTAATAGTGAAATTTGTTTGATAGAAACTATTATAATACAGCCCATTTCATTTTTTTATTACTGAACTTTTACTATAAATCTATTGAACGCATTATATTTTATTGTATACACATATTTATTGTGTTTAGTTTTCGTTTAAGGATTTATTTCGTACGATTTTACGTGTACTTATTGGGATTTTTGTATATCTCTTTTATTTATGTTTTTATTATTACAATACTACTTCCTATATGTGCATTATTCATACCAGTATTAGTGCAATTTAATAATATTTTAATGTGTCGAGTACCCATAAAAATAAAACAATAGAAAGACAATAGGGAAACAATGGAAAGCTGGCGTAAACGCCAGGTAAGTGCTCAAGAGGTTAATAAGGATTTAGACATTCAAGTTCTAGTGTCCTGAATACTGTAGGTAATTTAAATGATTAGTGGATGATAAATTATGTTAGAATATTGATGTGAAATCAGAAATGACACGTTAAAGAGTCTAGTGTATGAAATATGAATGATTTTGCTGACATTACCATCACGTGATTTGTTATAGATAAGAACAGAAATATATTTACTTGCAATAAATTGTCATTATGCGGCCTCTCTATTATTTGGAAGATATCGTTACCAACGCGAGATAGCATCAAGTACCTAAGATGAGAATGATCGCACCGATGTACGTAAATTCTAGGGATTATATCAAGAGTTACTTGCGTTACATTTCGGAGGATGTCCATTAATAAGTTGTATTGGTTTTTCATTGTCGGTTATCTATGCCTAATTTACGGGCACTGTTCGTATCTCTGGAATGGATCGGGAATATACGCGTATATACAATGCGATCTTTTCACTTTGTGCTTCATAATACGGACCTTATTAAAGACATAGATCCGCTGTAATTGCGAAGGAACATTGCCTCGTTAAGCGCTTGCCGTCTGAATCAAGACAAGTGTTTTAAAGAGTTGTTAATGTAATTATTACTCTTATATAATTCAATATTATTTTTTTATTTATTAGTGACAAAATAGTCATGGCCTCAAAGATTTTACTATGATTTCAATTTCTGTTAAAAATTATTAAAGTAATTAAAGAATTATTACCCGTTGTATTAGGTTCTGCGAATGAACACTATGTTTGTAGCAGTTATGTACTCGTATTCTACTCATCTAACTTCATTTATTGGCATTCATCATTAATAACTAATTTGTGCAATCTATAATAAAGTAGTGGTTACACTTTTGCCGTAGTATCGTACTATTTCATATAAGGTGGACAGAATACGTATTTGGTTATTGCATACCATAAGAAAATAGTTTCTTAACATCTATACGATATAGAGAAATGTATGGTGAAAATGACTGCGAGAAAGCTGCCAGTAGTTTGTGAGTTAATAAACTAACTCTGGAAACTATTAAAGAAATACTTCATAAATCATCATACAATTTAATAACAATACCAAGAAGTGAATTGAAGTATATCTAGTGAAGATAATTGACATAGTCAGGAATTGTATGATAAGGTAACGCTGTGGTGTGGTAGAGGATGTGGTGACCAAAATAGAGAAAGGTACGCTTAGTTGCTTTGGGCATGTAGAGAGAATGGATGAGAGAAGATTTACGAAAAGAATTCATAACGCGAGGGTGAATGGACAAGTCGGTAAAGGTCGACCTAGGCGAACGTATCTAAACCAAATCGATCACGTCTTAAATAAAGGCCAGGTGAAAAGTACTCATAACCGACGAGCATGTATGAAAACGCCCATGAAAGTAGAGGAAGGGAAAAAGGTATGTCAAAATCGTAGCAAGTGGAAGGACCTAATCTCTGCCTACCCCCACGGTAGAAAGGCGTGATGATATGTATGTATGTACCAAGCTAGTCCTTGGCATGATTAGTACGAAGCAGTCAGATCATTAAGATCGACGAAAATATCTAACTGACCATTGTTAAATTAAAAATGTTCGAGTCAAGGCCTCCATAACCCAATTCCGGGGGTACGTAATTCGTATGTGAACAAAAATAAATCGTCAAAGAGTACACATGTGTAAAAATGTAAGCATTTTGTTACAAAGAATTAGTCGATCTTTCGTTTACATTTCTTCTCTGATCAACATTAATAATTTATAAGTCTAGGAACCAGAGTCTGGGCATAAGTTGCGATAATTACAATGGACACAGTATGACCATAGGAGTAAAAGAATGTATTTGTGGCAATAGCTCATAATAATCAAATTTTGATCGGGTTATTTTTGGGAATGAATTATGTATTGCGCTAGAACTTTTATTTGATCTTTTTCTTATTTGAAAATACGTATCATCGATAATATTTGGAATACGTTGTTTAAAATCCCACTACGAATGATTAAATCCAAATTAATGGTTAAATTTTCATTCTTAACTTTGAGCTAATAATCATGTTTCCAAAATAGAAATGTCAAGTGTATGATCAGATTTTTTATGTTTTGTTTTATCTGTCATTAAAATTATATAAAATCATACAAACTGAACTAAATGAATACAGTTGTATATTTGCAAAATTTCATGTCCGTTGATAACGTGTGTTCAGGTCTACGGAAATAGCGAGGCATTTGGCCACTAGCCAAGGTAAATGTTTGGGTTTGACCTGGAGACGTGTAACTTTTTAAAGATTCCATTTTTTTTATGTAATAATTTGTTGTTACGACGTGGCTGTAGTAAGTTTTTCATGACTTTTTATACCGTGGCACAAGAAATTGATTCACTGCATCAGATGTTAAAACCAGGAAAATCCCAGTATGACCAGGTCAGTTGAGTGACAGTCATTCATCCGCATGCCATTCTAAAAAAAACGGCAATGATTTTTAATACACTAATGTCAAAATAGGAAATACGAATATGAGACATTACCTACAAAGTTTTTTGTACATTCTGTATTAAGGATTTTATTTACTGTAATTATACTGTTCAAAGTGCACATCAGACCTTACATTGAGCACTGTTCGCACATGCGGGCTGGTGCTTCTGTTTACCAGCTTTCTCTTCTTGGCTCCATGTAAATACCAGCTATTTGCAACACGCACACTGCGTAGATCCCTTGAAATTTTTCGGAGACATTGGGCCTCTATAATAATTCTACTTACGTTGGTTGTCTGCTCATTCTAACACTTTTAAACCTAGTCAAAATGCGACGGCACTAAAGTATTCGAGGATTTTTATAGTGTAGCATTTTGGAATAAATTGCCCGTAACGGTTTTCACTCAGGGGAATCCTCAAAAGGGGATTGAAAAATGCTCTCCAAGGTAGCCCAAAGTAACAGTAATCCTGCTGGTGTTAATATCACGGTAACTCTTTATCATCTTGTGGGTCGTTTCACGTTTGTCTGTATGCAGCCCTTTAATTGCATTCTTTTTTTACACGGTATAGGCTCATTGCTTTGATCACAATCTCACCTGATATTAGCTGACGACGTGGTCCAAGATTGTAAACCATACTAAGCCTAAATGTACTGGTTCTCAAGCGATGCTGGGAGAACACACCTTTAGGTATTTGATGACATGTTTTCAAACTTGAGGGTGGTAGCTACCCAGTCGGGCAATATTAAGAAATGCTCTATTAGCATGGTATGGTTTCCTCACGATATTTTTCCTTCACCGAAAGCTCAAGCTGATTTTAGAGTTGGATTAGGTTTGAACTCGCGTACTTTGACGCGAAATCCGGCCGCACTACTAAATAAGCCATCATCCCTTCGCTTCTAAATTATACCTACTAGGTTTTGTTTTACGTTATCTAGACATTTAAAATACAAAAAAGGTTTGTGGATCTATCTAGCATCCATAAATAGAGCGTCTGTGCCTAGATATCGAGTGATGATTACGACACACGTATGTAGATGTGGCCAGTTGAGCGCATGCATAGTGCAGGACGTATTATAAATGTTTACCAGCTCCTATTTTAGCGGATTAGGTGATTTCATCGTCAAAATGTGGGCCAGTCGGTCGCTCTGCTGAAGCATCGTGTTTGTTATTGTACGATAAAAAAAAAACGCTTAGTTTTATTTCGTCATAATCTAAAAATATGTCGAAGAATTCTACGGTTTATACCGGTAATCTTGTTGTGAATAATCCATTTTATTTTTGGGTTGTAAAAATTGTGTAACACTCTCAATTATAGACACGGATGTTTAGTTAGTTAAACAATGTTAAAACATTTTATTTTCTTGATTGAGATTCTGTGTGGTATTAGACCGTTTTATAAAATTAATGCAATACTAATGACTTCGCTTAAGTAGTTCTTTCAATTATTTTAATTCTCATTAAGGTCTCAATAATTATGTAGCATTGGTGGTATCTAAACTGTTTGGTTACATATTGTATTTCAGATATATAACAGTTTAATATAGTGGTCAAGTTAAACATAAATGAAATTATAGACGGTAGTTGATAAAATTCGTGTGAATCTGTGAGATACATATGTCTGTTCAATGACATAAGCTAGGGGCTGGGCAGCAGCGTCCTCTGAGTACCACAAACACCTACTGCGATGGTCAATCCGTCTGCCAAGCGTGCTGATTATGGCAATTCCTTCCTTACTGGAGGAGACCTATCTCCAGCCGTGGACGTCTTATGGTTAAATAGATAGATAGATAGAGAATGTGAATGTGAATGTGTTTGAGCGCTTTTTTATTTTAAACTGTGTGTCCGCGGCTGCGCCATCGTTTATATTCTTCACTGCATATTAATTTGTTTTTAATTTTTTACACGGTATCCTTATTATTTTTCAAATTTTATTTGGTACAAACGAAAGCAAAGATACTTATCACAAATTCAAACACTTGGCAAGGCACACTGCGTTAAATTTTATTCGAAATTTCATGAGTTTTAATTTTGCTACGCGACGCCCTAAATATTTTCGAAAAACAAGAGTACTTAAAATTACGCGGAGTAACTTCAACTATCTACCACAAAAAGTCCTGTCAAAGTAGCCGATCCGGGGATTACTCGGAACAAACAAACAAATATGTTTTTTTTTATTGTGTTTTTGATATCGGTGTCGTATATACATATGTATTTAATAAAAAATATATATTTTGACATTACAAACGGACACTTCAATTTTATTTATTAGTATAGATTGCCGAAATAGTTAAAATCTTGTGAATTACAGGCTTGTTAATAATTGCAAATTCTCCGTAATTACGATCTCTTCAATTATTCATCTGTTACACGGTTAGTGCACAACGTTAACTGCTTACATTAGCGAGTTAAAATTACCCGTATAAAACTTAACTGTCGTTTTTCAAAACGATGAAAACCATCCGTTACATCAAATAAAGCCAATCGGTCACGGTCAATTATAACTGAGATCCGCGTTTACACAGATCATAATGCGTTGGCGCCACATTTAACGTCTGTCGCATAAAGACTGCATACGCGCAACTCTTTGATGTAGATACTTAATTTTTTTTTTTTCTTAAAGCGTGCTCTTTTTCGCAGAAACCCGTGTCTTACACGAATACTAATAATGATTGTTTATGAAGCAGTCAGCTTTATCTATGAATTATGATTGTTTGTTGTTTGAGCTAAAATTTCAAAGCTAGGGACATTTACAAATATGTTGGGGTTACAAGATTTACATTGGCTTTAAGCTATGCTAAGCTAAGCTTGTTATTACTTTTAAGTAATTAGAGTATTGTAATGTAAATAAATATTTTATTACAATAAGCTAAAAGCATCGGTACCCGAAAGGTGGTTTAATAGTTCGCTCTATTCTTAACGTCAACATATCATAAAAAAATTATGTAATCGGAATGTATTTCTGTCACCATTAAATTTCAGTCAAAATTAATAATTTTCAGCTTTATCGCGAGATTTTCTTTTTAGTTCTCATAAAAATGTAACAAAATATAAATTTATAAAACAACACTTTTAAGAATATTGAGAGCATACACAACTTTATTTGATTTATGTCCATTTTAATTCATAACATCTGTTCGAAATGAAAATAAATATTTTATTTCTATATCAAAATCGAAGTAAAATTATTATATTCATGGTATTTACATAATTGTAGTTCATAAACCAATACTTTAATAGCAACTAAAGTAAATTTTATGCCGTTTTTTTTTTCTTGTTTATGTAATTATAAATCTCTTTCATATAAACATCCGCAGTATAAATGGCGCCAGTGTTTTTGCTGATATCTCACTGATTAATTCGACGGGAAGACGTAACATTTTTGACAGATTGCTGATTGTTTATAAACCGTGCACATACATGTGTAAATGTTTGTTATAGGTTAATGTTAATTTGACATGTGTTTATACTTTAAACATAAAATATTGTCATATAAAATTTGTTGCTAAATATTTTGATACCAGTATAACTGGCTTTAAGGTAGAGTTTCATAACACATTTTTGAGTGTCTGTAATGTAGATTGTATTCTTGCTATTGATAATTCTAATAATTACAATAAAACATTATTTATTTTAGAAATTTTCGTTTCTTTCGTTTAGAAATTGCTGTGTACTCTGTGATGTACTCGGAAATTACCTTGGTTGGTTTGAGAGATGTCAAATTTTTTTTACCTATTACCTGCTTCTGTATTTTGATACTAGCTGCGTGCCCGCGGCTGCGCCCGCGTTTCATATATTCTTCACTAAATTATACTTTTTTAGTACTACGATATAGAAAAAAAAAATCTCATAAATTCAAGCACTTGCCTGTAAAACTGTGCATTGAATTGAATTCTTTTCGAAATTTAACGCGTTTTAGTTGTTCTAGGCGAAACTCTAAATATTTTCGAAAAGCAACAGTATTTAAAGTTACGCGGATTAACTTCAATTATCTACCAAAAAAGTCCCTTCAAATTGGGTCCAGCCGTTCCGGAGATTACCCGGAATAAACAGACAGAATATATTTTTAATTGTGTTTTTGATATCGTTGTCGTATATACATGCATATGTATTTAGTAATAAAAAATATTTTGACAAACAGACACTTCAATTTGTTAATTCAATTTATTTGTATAGATTAACACATCTTCCGGGCATTTTATACGATATATATTTTTAAATCATTATAATTTTGGTAAACGCTGATTCTAGCGCATCTTTCGATTACGTTCGTTTACTTTTTAGATTGTAATAAATGACAACTTTGTTCTATTCTATATTTATAATGTTCCTTATATTTAAAGTAAATATTGCTACAGACTATCCAAATGCTCACTATAAACAGGTTTGCTAGATTTATTATTATATTTGCTCGGGATATAGTATTCTATTAACATTATAGGTACGTTTCTATGATAAATTTAGATTGATTGTTTGTAAATTCGGATCATTTCAAACATTCAAAGTGAGGTCAATTAGGGAATGCAGAAATGTCTGTATGCGATGATTGGCGTTTTCGAGAATTGTTAGTCGAGATGTGAACTATTTATATCCTAGCTAAGAATGCGCTTTGAAAAACCCATTAGCATTTGGCATGTTTTTAAATTATTTATTCACTTAAATAATGGTAAGTGGTTAGTGTCTATTGATATAATCAGTGTGAGATGGATGTTATGTTTTTTTTAAAATATATTCTTTATGGTTTCGCCACACAGCGGACGGGCAGGGACGCCCGCGCGCTTTTACTATAGAAGAGGTCGTGCACAGCTCTCGATCGGCTCAAGTCGACACGATGTATTCTATAGAAACATCACTCTCCAGGATCCGCCCGCTGTGTGGCGAAACAATAATAGGCTTTTTTACTCGGTATAGGTTCAGTGTTTTCACAATCTCACCTGATGTTAAGTGACGCTGTGGTCCACGATGGTAAATACACTAAGCCTATAGAGTTACTGGTTTTACAGACGTACTTTAGAGTGAATTTTATAACTCTTAGGCATTTCTGTAATTGTTTGATATTTCTTATTTAATTATGACTATGTTAAATTTGTAAAATTGAAACAAGTCGTTTTCCCTTAACATTTTCCATTACCATTATTTAATAAAATGACATTTACGTGTTATTATTGGTAACCATTTATTTGAGACTTAATATTTAAAACATAATTTTGTAATAACATAAAAATTGATTATCTATAAATGAAGTTCTTTTAGGAATTTTTCATTTGAGAACTCTAAAGTTGAACTTAGCTACATTTGAAATTTCTGACGTTAATCATTTTTAAAAAAAAAAAATCTAAAAACTTACTTACAATCCAAAAATGAGTTGACAGGAATTTTGTATAATCGTAGGAATTGCATCACAGTCTAACGAACGAGCTTACGTTGAAAATTGTCCATTCAGTGACCGGCTGCGACCAATTTACTTCTCATCCACTGCTCTGTATTGAATTACTTGGACCACTTGGGTTCTGCTATAAGTCTAATTCATAGGAGGAAGTGATTTTCTTAGAGCAAAAGTATATTTTGTGTATCTAGTGTAAAATTGTATCGTTGAGCTAGTAGTATAGATTGATTCATCCGAAAGGCGTCCACTGCTGGGCATAGGTCTTCCCAAAAACGGGAATTGCCTTGTCCACCAGGCTTCGCAGGCGGGTTGGCGATCGCAGTAGGTTTTTTGTGGTGCTGACAGAATGCTGCTGCCCATCCTCTGGTTTATCCCTCAGTCGCCTTTTACGACATCCACGTGTAGATATGGGGTAGTTATGTAAAAATTAAAAAATTAAAAATTTTACTTATATAAAAATAGGATAGGATTAGATGATAGTTGACTATGTATTTACTATATTCGTTGGCTGGTCCATTCCGTTATTCACGTCTCACATAGGCTGAGTTTTAGATTTTATAAACGTATCATGGAGTGACGCAGACAAGAGTTGTAAATTAAGCAATGTGAAATGATAACCCAATAAATCAATGAATATAAGCGACTGATTTATTATAAGAAGAAATGAAAGTTTATGTCGGCAAGCTGCCATTTGTAAATTTAGAGATATTATATGTGGTATTACTGCTTTTAAATAAAAATAAATACAATAAACTTTTAAAGAAATGGAATAGTAATGTCACATACGATATTTATATTAGTAAAATCCTACGAACAAGTATAATTTATTTCGTTTCTCATTATTTGGACCACACCTAAACTTTATCCTCGTCGTCATTCAAATTCCCTATTACTCAATTGCGGGCACTTATCCCGCTCCTGCGATGACAACAAGATAAGACAGAAAATAGAAGCCTATTTACGAACCGTTCTATGTTCTATGAGAATACTCTTAAGTGATTAATTATGATCAGCAATACGGATTACGTTCTTTATTACGTCAGTGACACTTTAGAATAAGTAGTCAAAAAGATACGTTTATATAAAACATTCATTCATATTACTCTTAGATTTACCTTGAGTGGAGATGCTACTATTGTAAAATTAGCTTAATTTGGTATATGGACTACTGGTACTAACTGGTGGTTAGAAAGAAGGATATATTTAGTTCGTCTTTGATAATAGGGCGAAGTATACATGTAGAATCACTCATAACAGAATAATGATTATGTAATCCTTACTCATAATTTTCCTTATTTGGCTCATGCTTGATCGTTCGCACTAAAGTCTTTAGGTAAATTGCATCGGCATCACAATCCGTACGCTTGAAAATAACAACGCATACCCCTAACAAGGCGCTTATATTGCAGCCCACCCCTCCCAAGAAGCCTCCGCGGAGGAACTTATCAGTGTCCCCAACCCATGCTAACTCCCCATCCTCCGGCTACAGTTATGAGTTAAGGCCGCATGCGAGGAGCCAGGATGATTTGGATGACATACAGGTATACCACCCACCCACCATCTTCTAGATGTATTGTGAGTTGACATGGAAATTCTTGGAAATGGAACACTTCCAATTATTTGGTCTCGATCTTTTTGCAAAACTTGCCTGTAAATATTGATCTACTTCTAAATTCCTAGAATTTTCATTTCTAATATAGTAAGCCCGGCAAAAAACGACGCGTCTTATTATATATTGAACAGTTTAATAGGAATGTTTACTGAATAACTTTTATTCTTTCATCTAAAATGTACCCTAAATTAAGAGGATCGCTGAAACCAAAGTTAAAATCTGAAGCACGACTGATATATGACAATATGCTTTATGTGCTTCGTACAAGTACATTCGTTACGGGAAAAGGATATAGCATCACTCGCTCCCCACCAAAAATTTTAAACGCTTGATCAGAGCAGTTTATCAGTCAAATGCCTGAAGTAATTTTTTTCAATGTACGTTTTCAAGTCAGTTATTTCGATATATTATGTAAATAAATCTAATGAACTATCCCATTCATCAATCCAGGATGTAGTTCTCAGTACAAATAAATCTATGCGAATCATTATATCCGTACGCTTAACAATATTAGGGAGTCATGTAGTCATTTCATACACGCGTGAAAGTGTGTTTATTTGGTGCTGAAACCTGTATTTAAGAGGGTTCACGTAAGAGTTATTTACTTAAATCTAAAATACAGAATGCTCTTAGATGAAAGAAAGCAATGTAGAAAACTTTACATGGACAAATGTCTCAAAATTTTTATTAAATGTATTGTAGATTAATTCAGTCTATAGTATACGCATTCATAAACAATAGAGTACTGGATTATTAAATTCAATCTCTTCTGTTGCAGAGCGCGAAACAATACTTGAAACTTGGTCGTTCAGTCGATCATTACGTCGACGGCAAGCTATCGTATGTAGAATACGAAGAGAATCAGAATTCCTCACCTCGAATAGCACCGGTGCCGCATCCACGGCCCAGTCTCAAGCAGCGTACTCAGCCGGTTGCGATAACGGCTATGTACGAGAATGTTGTCATAAAGGAACAGAATCCACGTAGGAAGTTGAGGAGAAACAGCTTCGTGTCGGCGAGTGAGAGCATTGAAATCAGAATGAACGATAACAGAACGAGGAAGTATTCGAATCAGGAGAGATCGTCTCTGGAAAGTCTTTTAGACAATCAATCGATGAACAGCCCTAGTAATTTGGACGGTTATTGCGATGCACCGAAGATTGGTGCACCGTTATCGCCGACGCATTACGACCAGCCTCCCACTCCGGATCACCCTCCACCATCAGCGAAGCAAGCTGAGAAAAGCATACACGAAAAGATCAGGCCACTAAGTCAGGTCAGTCCTTAGTTAGTTTAGTTAGCTTTAGCAACTCAGTATATGTATATATTAGAATTGTTTACATTTTTTTGTTACTTGTTACTGTAGTAACACTTATGGTTTGTAGATGATGCATTCATTTTGATCGTTAATTTAATGCCATACTTCTCGAAATACATTGATATTGTAAACGAAGGATGAACTAGAAAATTGTGAAAAAATAAAACGAATTATTAGAATTTAAACACACCTTCGTTTGGAAATACATGGGTATTTAACATGCGTGCGTAGGATGCGTATATAACATTTTTAATACATTTATGTATTTCGTTGTTTACGTTGTATGTTGTAACATTTATGACTATTTATATATGATGTAAATTAACAAAATTAATACTTTCCGGTTTAACCAAGACATGAACTTAATTCTGATCGTTCACTTAATAGAACTTTCTTCAAAAACTTTGAGATTGTAAATGACGTAGAAATTATAAAATATTAAATGAAATGTGAAAATACATTAGAATTTTGAGCACATTTGTGACTTCCGTCTTAAAATACCAGTCGTAATGAAATTTGTTAAAACATTTTTTTTATTCCGTTATTGACTATGATTTGGTATTTTATTTCTAACATCTAATATAAACCCCACTGCTAAATAAACTATTATAATTGTCGTACAATTTCGGGGTCTTGTCTTTAGACTTTTGATTACATCTACCTGTGATACCGTTTTATAATTTCAATACGGAATTTGTGATAATTGATAAAATTCGTGAATTTATATTTTATATAAATCTTTTAGTAATTTTCAATGGATTCATTGATTCGTATATATATGGTGAGCTCGGGGAATTTTTTCATGTCTTAGAAAGTCACAAAAAGAAATGTTCGTGTCTAAAAAACCGATATGTAATAACTAATAATAAATACAAACGCACTGTATTCTAACAATTCACCTTGCATGGGCATGTTTTTTTTTTTACTTATTTATTTTTTGTTTACATTTATGATTATTTAAAAATATTTCAGCTTATTATGGAGGTTGTTGAAGAAATAAGAATTAGAAAGAAATCGCAGGGTGACGTTACGAACAGTTTTGAATTGTATTTTAAACCATCAATTAGTTATTAATACCTGATTATCTATTCCCCTTTATTAATATAATGGTGCTCTAAGAATTATTATTACTATATATATAGAAAATATATTATATCAAGTGTTGAATGTAAATAGTATATTATAGAATGCTATTTTTTTATTTTACTGTACATCGTAGTAGCGATTTAACAAAAATCATCTTGTAAAAATAACAGTGATAGTGATGTGAGCTTTGTTTTTTTTTAAAGACTGACAACTGTATTTTTTTGAAAACGAATTTATTATTGTATTTATTCAAATAAACTCGAAAAAGTGATATTGGGTTTTTTCTACTCAGTATCATCCCGGAGTTTGGAATTTGTGCCCGATATGGCGACAGGCTCGCCCCCTGTCACATCTGGGACGGAACTAAGCTCGGCGAAATGTGGGTGATGTAGTTCGCTACTTCACCTCTGCCTAACCCTTCGGGGATAACAGGCGTGAGCATATGTATGTATGTAAACTCGAAAAACCATGAACGAGCATTGATTGTATCTATCTCTATTTTATTCTATTATAGAATTTTCGTAAACAAATTACCAATGTGGTAAAAGTCTAGCTAAATAATAAATTTTACATATAAAAAAAATATATACTTAGTCGTTTCCATAAGTTCTAAATTTTACAAAGAAGGGATACCAAATTAAAAGATTGACAAATAATCATGTGTTTTGTTTTTTGTATAATTAATATTTCAGATATTATATCGTCAAAGAATAGTGATAAAAGTATCAAAACGAATTTATTTGCATTTGATCATACTATGGTTATTATACAAGATGATTTTCATTGATTTTGATTTACCTAAATTTTACCGACATGACAGTATCCGATTATTTAGTTTAGAATTATATTGTCTTGTTTATTATTTTTATACTATATCGGTGAGCTTAATTATGTTAGGACACGAATTAAATTGGTTGTGTGGAAGAGATTATGATGTGAAAATAACTATTTGTATTAAATGTACGTTTTCTATATTTAAAAAAAATAATTGGTGCTTTATCAATGCTTTAAATTGCGCATTAAAATTATATTTTTTAAAGTGTTGTATGCATAAAATGACTTTTAATAGAACAAAAACTAAAGAGTAATTTTATTAGTATTATTTGCAAGTTACAATTCGGATTTTTTTTTTCTGTGTCATTTAATTGTATTCTTGTTATCAGTACAGAAACCTCCGAATATTATTTTATATAGAAGACTATGTTTTAGACTGAATACTATTGATATGTGGTCCAAAATTCAGTTCTTCTGTCACGAAAGTTAGGGTGACGAGCCTTTGTGTTATTATATTACCCGTTATTTTTAAGTAATGTCTCTGTATAATTTTATTTAGTTTTAATCGCAATAAATTTTATATTATATGGAATTTTTTATTGTTTTATTTTGTTGTTTTGCATAATTATTTATTATTAATTTTTTTTAAGCTTCTTACAGTAGTGGTACTCGAGTTAGCTTTTATATGAAAATGCAATAGAATACTTTTTTTTTACTTTTATTAAAGTATATTTCGCTAGTGCTTCGAAGTGATTGTAGAAAAATTGGCAACACTGCAACGGAATGACGATATGTTTAAGTTCACTCAACACTTTGTATGTTATGTCAATTCAGGCAAAGTTTAAATAAAAAAAGATAGTTAAAGTGATATTTAGCGACAGAACCATGTAATTTTTTTGAAATGTGGTAGGTAATCTACAGGTTCTAATTTCTCTTAGCAAGGTAATAAAAATATATAAATAAAAGTACTAACTTTAGAAAATTATTGCCATAATTTGTTAGTTATTTCCAGTTATACTACGCTGGCAAAATAATTCTTGATATTTATCGACTTTATTAAATTCCATTCCTTCCACATCTTCAACTGTTAGTATTATCGTCATATAGTTAACTGTTCAAAGTTGTAGTCTTTTTAAATGAAAGACTTGGTAGTTACTACTACACTTGACCCATACTTGTCCAATATTTTTGGCCATCTTACGCTAATCTTCATTTTTTTTGCCCCCAAGATATCGTATTTCAAACAGCTCTTATGTATATGAAAATAGCCATTCTGTTAACATTAATACTCAATTTTTTACAACAGTGATCGTCAAACCTTTCCGTTCAAGGGCCACATAGATCAATGTGAGATTCCACTGCGGGCCGTAGTTTCATAGTTTAGGTAGTTGATACAATCTATTATTTATTGATGGATTCAAGCATAATACATTCACTGCTGGACTTAGGTCTCCTCCCAAAAAGCGGGGAATGGCCATATTCGCCACGCTTGGCAGGCGGCTTGACGATCGCAGTAGGTGTATGTAGTGCTCAGCGGATGCTGCTGACCATCCTCAGGTTTATCCCTTACTAGCCTTTTACGACACTCACGGGAAGTTATGGGGTGGTATTATTCTTAGCAAGCACCACGTGGCCTTCATCAGCACCATCTATTGACATATTTTATGAGTTGTCAAACGCAAATTTCCCATAGATTTTGTATGGCAATAAGAACTTATGAACTCATTTTGACTAGCTGTATGTACATACATATCATCACGCCTTTCTCCCGTGGGGGTAGGCAGAGATTACGTCCTTCCACTTGCTACGACCTTGACACACCTCTTTCGCTTCCTCTACTTTCATGAGCGCTTTCATACATGCTCGTCGGTTATGAGTACTTTTTACCTGGCCTTTATTTAACACATGATTGATTTGGTCTAGATACGTTCGCCTAGGTCGACCCTTACCGACTTGCCCATTCACCTTCGCCTTATAAATTAATTTCGTTAATCTTCTCTCATCCGTTCTCTCTACATGCCCAAATCAACTAAGCATACCTTTCTCTATTTTGGTCACCACATCCTCTACCACACCACATCGTTCCCTTATAACTATATGTAAACTCGGTTTTGAGTCATTGTCTACTAAAATTGTTTGCTACGTCGCGGGCCGCAGTTTGACGACCACTGTTTTAGAGCAAAGGTAAATATTTAATCATTGGCTGATTTTATTTTATTTTTAATTGATTTATACAGAATTTTTCCTTCAACGTTTGTAAGATAAGCGACGGGAAGGCTTGACATATAATCATTTCTTAAATGGTGTCGTGTCCGCCATTTCGAGTGGATATGCCGTCAACCTCGATCATTCTCGAGACATGCAGAATATGCTACTCGTCAAAAGTATTATTAAATAATAAATCTGTCGAAACGCCATGTTCTTTTTAAACTTGACATATACGACGTGCGAGTGACACCAAAACTTTTGAAATATACATTTAACGTTCTTTCACTCTTTAGCACGCCTTTAATAAAGTTTGTAATTTTTTTAACTCAGGGAACAGTCTAACTGAGGTTTGTGCCACTTTGGTAACCCTTGTGCTAGTTACCATTTTGCGGCTGAGTGCCTTCAGCACTCGCTCCCAAAGTCACGGTGAAGCTATAAAGGCCCTTCCGGTCAACAGCGTTAGCTAGTTAGAAAAAAAAAGTACAATCTGTTCTGCCTGCGATTCACATATTCTTTAATGCTTAGTATAGTTCTTAAATAAACATAGGAAAATAATGTTTTCATGATTCTGTCCATTGCATCTTATTTTGTTTACAATTTCATGATTTTTTTTTTAACTCGGAGCCCTACTTTTTTTTTCCTTCTATTTTTTTGGTACTAAGAGAAAGCAAAGATATTTCTCATAAATTGAAGCACTTGCCTTTAAAACTGACCATTGAATTGTTTTTACTTTCACAATTTATTGTGTTTTAATTTTTTCACGTAAATAATTTTCCTCAAAATTATTGGAGTACTAGCAGGAAACAAAGATATTTCTTACAAATTCAAACACATGTTAGTAAAAGTGACCCTTGAATCGCTTTTTATTCATAATTTCATGAGATTTAATTTTTTTACGCTGAGTAACTTCATATCGCAAAACTCGTCAAAATCTGTCCTGCCGTTTCGGAGATTAGCCGAAACAGACATCAATTTTAAAAATTCTATTTGGCATAATATATACATTCATATGTATTTAGTAAAAAGTTATTTTATATTACAAATAGAAATTTCTATTTTATTTATATGTTAGTATAGGTAACAAGGTGGTCGTAAATGCATTTCCCCCCGTAAATGCATTCCCCCTCGTAAATGCATTTCCCCCGTAAAGAAAAAAAAAGTGGTTCGGAATAAAGAGACGTATACTTAGTGGTGTAAAGATTGCTGCATCAATGTTACTGTTGTTTTTTTTTATTTTAAAATCTACAATAGGTAAGAATTCGACCCCGTTCACATTATTATTATCTACGTTTAAATATATTCATTGTAATTGACATGAATTTATTACAGGTGATTAAAAAGTGCCTGATGATAATTTCAGAGCAAAGTATAGAAGAACACATTAATGATAACTTCGAGTCAACTAGGTATATAAAATAATGTTTCGTATATTTAAACAATATTTATATAGGTATGGAAAGTTGGCGAATTAACTAATCTATACTAATAATAAAAATGAAGTTTTGTGTGTATACTTAATTTTTTTTTTGAACTTTTGTAATAGATATTTAATTTAGCCTATACTAAGCTCGAAACTAACATAAAAAGATTCATCTGTGTCCTATGTTCGAATTTAACTCAAAAACGGCTAGACCGATTTTAAGGAAACTTTGTACACGAGAAGTATATGTAAATATGTATAAATTATTTTTAGAAACCCTAACAAAAAAATTAATGAAAAATTAATCTCAAAAACGAGTAGACCGATTTGGATAAAATGATGGTGTACGGGAAGCATGAGTTGTTCGGTACAGACAGGCTATGAAGAACACTATTGTAACATGAGGTTTTAGACGCATTGTGGTGAGGTGGACCGAGGACGTGCTGAAGGTCGCGGGAATTCATGCGGGTGTCGCAAGACCGGTCGTTGTGGAGATCTTTGTGGGAGACCTATGTCCAGCAGTGGACGTTTCTCAGTTGGATGGAAGGAGGTTTTAGGCTAAACCTCTCCCCTACATAAAATCACGTGATTTTTTTTGTATGATAGAATTTCAGACTAGTTTCTTTATGTACGTGGCAACTGTGAGTTGAGGTTACGCGCCGTTTTCGGTTTACATCTCGCGTTTTCAATAAAAACAAATACTCATAATTTATATCTACACAATCTTCTTTTTGATGTTTCGTAATTATTTTCGAACCCTTTTCAAGCCTCGTTTGATTAATGGACGATCCCTTACATCAAACTCTGTGAGCGTTACACATATGAACGTTTCTATTTGGATTTTGTACACACCTTTTTTATACGTGGGAAATGCATTTACGCATGCGGAGATGATAGGGGAGGGGGCTATGTGGTACACGCTCGGTGTGAAGCACTAGGAATACCTAGTAAAACCCACGATACCATCCGCTGCATTTGGAGGGGCGACACGGGATAGAGCGACATGTTCCGCACCAACCCAGCGGCTGGCCTGACCAAAAGTACATGACAGGCAAATAGCTTACCATGCCGAATCGGGCCCCTTTCTATCTTCAGTCCATAGGGGAGCTCGGTATAAAGCAGCGCCCCTTGTACACACCTAGTGAATCAAATTCATCCTGTAATTCGGTAATTAGATACAGATTTGTTGTTCATTGCGATGCCGACTGAGTTCTAACCAAAACAAAGTTCCAATAAAGTAAGTACTTATTACCAGCACCAGAATATACATTACTTTTCTGTGATAGTGTTTCTTGAAGTTATGACGGCTTAGCGGTAATGTGATCGAATACCGCGTAGATCGAGTTAGGTGGTAGGTAAGGTACGAATCCTATTTCACAATTAGGCTGAGCTTCCGGTAAAGGAAAACAATGATAGAACCATGGTATTTACCGCGGGTTTTTTTAAATCTATGTTTACCATAACTAACTACCACATATGTACTGCCAAGAATCTTTAGGTGTGTTCCAGTTCCTTCACTTAAGTGCTTATGAGTAATCTTTATATCGACAATGATTGAGGGTAGACGCAACTTCTGTACACTGTAAAAATCACCTTATTACCTTCACGGAATGCTCAGGCTTCGATTTGACGAAAAAACACTATCCGATGAACCATTGTGGCTTACCAGAAGCTTATAGAAATGCCTAAATGAATACAGGACTTGTAGCCCTGTGGCAGTTAGCCTGGAAATGGTAGTGAACAAAGTAGTCGCTATTTCGATGCTGATCAGACCTGAGTTCAGGTCTACGTAAATGAACTGAATATATCCCTTACTCTTTCTCTCAATTATTAATGAGTCGTGCAAAATAATAAAACTCTCTTTACTAAACGCTGTCTAAGTAATTTGAGCTTAAGAGATTATGCGGACGGCATTTATTTCATACAAACGTTTTCCCCTGTTTCCTATCTGGATAATGACTATATCTTTAAAATCATAATATGTAATACACACCGCCATGCCAGTATGGTTTGATTAGTTTCATAAAGTTATAATTATAGAACTAGGAGCCTTCGAAAAGGGAGAGAAAAAGACCCAATTTTTGGTGTCGTCTTCAGACATCCATCAAACAAATTTGACGAATAGAAACAAAAAAGCAAAATGTAGAGCATAACCAAAGTTTTTCTTAGTTGATAATTGAAAGATTATCGGTGCTATTTTGGGAGGAGGAAACAGGGGAATATGAAGTGATGAAGTTCGAACTGTAGTTGTCCTTTTCGCGTTTTATAATTCTTTCTTTGGGGCGCAAAGTGATAGCAATAGATTTCTGAAATACCTTTTCTTCAAGTTTGTTGCAGACCGCGTATCTTCTTAAAAACGGAACTTCGTTTCCAGAGTCCTCCACGTTTTTAACCCCTTTAATAAAATAATTCTCCGTCAATATCATTGAATGTGCAAGGCGTTTGATTTGAGACGATTCATCCGTATATTTAATTGTTATTTAAACAGGAATACAAGAGGAGATCAGTCGTTCGCGACAACCAAACCGAGACGGAAGTGAGTCTGCTGAGGGCGGCATCGGCAGCAGCTTCTGTCGCCAGCGGAGCGACAGATAGGAGTGGCAACACTGATAACTGCGTCGAGGAGTACGTGTGCGACGTTCCTTTCGCTGGTAAGTATACAATTTTATACGCTTGACTTTCAAGTATTGCGCAAACATTAATGTGGTGCGGAGGGGTTAAAATTCCTCCGGTTTTCATGTATTTATGTCACAGAGAGAAATTCAGAGCCGGACGAAATAACTTTTAGTTCTTACAAATTTATTTCACTATATCAGTAATCTGATTTTACAGCGTCTCTTTCTTTTTATACATTCTTGATATTTATAATTATCATACATGTATGTATTTACATGATATCCTCAAATCATTCTTTTAGCGTGAACGAAAATAAGGTTTGTCTATATTAAAATAGTCAAAACATAAAACAATTTAGTATCATTTTATTTCTTAGTTACGTGCTTTAGTGTTATTAAGAAAATTATTTTCAAAAAACAGTTTTGATTCAAATTATTTGATTTACTCGATACTAAGGATTATGGTATAATTTCGGCCACCGGACGAATTATGAAACATATCAAAAATTAAATGGCAAAGAAAAAATGAAATTGTGAATAAAATTAATTTAAAACCGTCAAAAGCGGTTTATTTGCGTAACGGAAAACCGCAGTTTTTCCATTGTTTTCCGCATTCGCCGTGTCAATATAGCAAACGCTACGCATGGATGCATTGCCAGACGGTAAACAAATAGGCGACACTGTTCCCGCCGAAAATTCACCATTGGAATATTTTCACCAAATATTTGTACAAGTTTGACGTGCCGGTTTTTAATTTTCATAAACATTCGTTCGTTTTAGTCTATTTCAAAAATATACAATACATCGAAATTTGAAATTGAAACTTTTTTTGTGACACAACGGCGCAAAAACTGAAGTTTACAAAATAGGACATACTTACCTACTTATGTATAAATTTAAAATAAACCTTGTATCTACTTATTATTTTATTATAATAGTATTTCTTTGGAAGACATTATTATTTCGGAAAAACAATTTCACAAAAAAAAACTAATCTACATATGCATATTTGTGACTAGAGTCGCACAAAACAAATTGAACTAACTGCCCGTTAGTGCGATGATGCATACTTTGTTTTTAGATGTACTTCAATATTCATTTTAAAAACACTACCCAACGTTACGCATACTTAAGCGCAAAATTTGAGGATTTCAAATTATATTTGCCTTCATAGTCTTTTTAAGGTTCCCGTCCATCAGGATTGTCGAGTCAAGCCAGACCGAATCGAATTAGCCGAACCCGATTTATATGAGTGTGAAGTACTTTCCATTGTCGAATATTTAATTGTATCGATTTTCATAGCGATCGGTTAAACATCATAGAAATCGATTGCTTTAACGCCATCGCTGGTTACGTGATCAACAAATGGATAATCCTGAAAACTTCTCCATAAAAAGTGCATATATAAGCCAATTATCTTGGTGTTAGCTCGTATAATGTCGGAGTTTAGCGATCTATGTACTAACAACCATTTTAGATATTACGTATCTACAAAGGCTACAAATAAGATATTTTTTAAAGCGATGATAGCGCAGTTTGTAGTGTTGTCGGATTCCGCGTCAATTGACGCAGGTTCGAGCCCACCTATCAAAATCTAAAAATCAGCCTGATCTTTCTGTGAAGGAAAAAATCGTGAGGAAACCATAACATGTTAGTAGTACATTTTCTACCAATGTCCACCTTGTAAGCTACCACTCGCAAGTTTGAATACCTGTCGCCAAATACCACTAGGTGTGTTTAGGCAATTTCTCCTAAGAATTAGTACCTCTAGGCTTAGAGTGCTTACCGTCCACATTGTCACTCAACACCAGGTGAGATTGTGGTCAAAACTCAGCTAACTGGTAAAAAAATAATGCGATTCGGTTTTGTTATGTCGAATCTGATGAACGCTGAGCTTTACAGACGTGTAGAGTAGATGTGGGCTCAGAAGTACATACATACATATATGGTATAATACTTGCAGGTGAGTTTAACTGTGAGTTTACGCTTCAAGACCATTATCGTCAGTGGCGCAAAAAAAAAATCATATTTTTATTACCATACAGAAAAATTCCGCAGCGAAATTATTAGTACGGTAGCGGTATGCGCAATTCTAATCTTCGTTCATATCGAACTTGACTTTTGGTATTAAAAACGATTATATATTAGAAATTAACAACTCTTTCCCAAGAATGTGAATGCGTTCTTTGCATATTTGTTGGATCTTTTGATTTATAGCCATGTATCAGTAGTGTTTGGTTACAAAATTTATTATTTATAGCTACAATATTCATAATATTTTTTATTTACATCGTTGTTTCATAACAGCGTTTTATAATCGTGAGTATTAATGCTTAACCTAACAATTTATAAGATATGTTAGTATTTAACAAGTTACAGATTTTTGTAATGGTGTGCCTTCAAGAATATAAAATTGAAATTTCTGATGTAATAGGCATATTAACTTTAACTAACTAAACTAACGGTCAACTAATCCGCTTAACCGGTTTATTGTTTCATAACTGTTGGTTAGAATATAAAACAATATCTATGCTTCTCTTCAATATTTAATATTTTAGGCCCCAGGTTTTCAACGTGGGTGATAACGCTCCCTTGTGGAAGTAAAAAAACCCAGGGAAAGTTAGGGAGCATTGGGATAGCGCAGAGGAGGCGTGGGGACATTAAACATATAGTCTATATAAAGGTAAAAAATTAAGATGAGCAACTTTAGAAAAAAAACATATTCTCAAAACAAAATAAAGTTATGAAACTGTAGTTTAGGCAAGGCGTTTTTGTATAAAAGAATATGCTGGTGGTAGTTTTTTTTATTTTACTCAATATTGTCCTCATCGTTTTGAAATATATGAAAAATACTGCACCCGCCGTCAGCATGGTACAGAGACACTTTCATGCAATAGCATTACACTGCATCTCACACTACACTGAAGTAAGTAGTCTCTGTAAGAGACCTTAAGTTTTTAACTTAGGTTTCGCTAGGGTAAATTCTGCGGATTTTACGTCTCGGGTTGCTAGGAGTCCAAGAGGATGTCCGTATCACTTTGTTGCTTTTGAGCTAGGTACCATTCTTCCGGTAGAGGGCTTGCCTCACAACTCCTGAGAAGATGTCTAGTGACAATACAATAGTATTAAGTAATTTTAAAAACCAGTCATAGTGACGTAGTGACATGTTAAACCGTGTCGCGTTCTGGAATCAGTATGTGTATACCCAAACCTAATTCGAGGTTTTGGCCATAGTAAATGTAGCTGGCGTGATTATATCGACTCTAGATATATGCTCGTCTTTCTTCTTTATCACTGTTCTAGGATTATATCTTAATTAACATCAAACGTTCTGTTGTCATTTTGCCTCGCTCGGAGACTAATATATTCTTAAATTATATTATGTAACAAAATACGTACATTCGATTGATTAAATATATGATTTTGTCATATTTTTTTCGTTGTATTTTTCCGTTCATCCATTTAACCGAAAGACGTCCAATGCTGGATATAGGATTCCCCACGCTGCATCTTCCAGTACGCGGCAGCCATTCGAGAACCCGTCGGCCCCGTCGGGCATCGTTTCCACGAACAATGGCAGAGTCCAATGCCACTTATGTTTGGCATTTCTTCGGACAATGTTGTTTACTTTCGTTCTTCTACGGATCTCCTCATTTTTGATTCGTTCAGACTGTGAAACTCAGAGCATAGCCCTCTCCGTTACCCTTGGGGTAACATGAGCTTTCTAATTAAGCACATCGTAAGCGAGCACGTTTTTTATGTAAAACGCTAATTTCATATGTAAAGAAATATTATAACAATAAACAAAATATATATATGGATAATAGTTCAGTCATTATCTAGTTATAAACCAAAAAGAATAACTAATTAATTAATAAATGTAAGCAAGAAGGATCATTTAAAACCTTGACATAGTTAATTTTTACTAAGTTAATTTAGTAATTAAAGTAAAAAGTAGTAGTAATTAAATTTTTAGTTAAAACCAAAATCTCATTTCATAAAATTATTAAAGTCATTTTCATGATAGAATAGGGCATGACACCAGGTAACCGCAAATTGCAACCGCATGTTTCCTCATACTTTAATAAAACTTGATCGTGCTTAACAGCATTTGTGTATTAACCGCAACTACTGGATTCTGTTACATTAATCGGTAATTATTAACTTATATCGATTGTTAAAACTAATGTGTTTATTAACTGGATATGTTTCTTAGTGATTAATATTATATTTACATCATTTTGTCTATGTTTGTGTGATCGTCGCAGATTTGATTGATTTCGACCACCTTGTCCATCTTTAAGAATGTTCACTTTTTGTAACGAAATAAATTTCCTATAGCACAGCACCAATAAAAATTTGACAGTAAACAAAAATGCCGTTCCTCTGTGACAGTGACACTATTTAGTTTTACAGGTAGGAACAGTTCGTATGGGAAAAATGAAAATAAGTAAAAAAAAATTCTCGTAATTATTCCATATTTTCTCACCGTATAAACCTACCTTGGACTTTCTTAATTATTTCAAGACCAAATTGAGCTCAATCGGTCCAAACGTTCTCAAGTTTTAGCGAGAGTAAGAAACAGGAATTCATTTTTATGTTTATAATAATAGATGATAATAGATAGTCTACTAATGAACAGCGACGTTACCCAAGCGCATCAGCGTTTGATCACCTTATTTACCATAATATGTATTCACTGCAATTGAATATTAAAATGTATTCAGTAAATGTTAGATTGTAACAGACAGACGGATTTGCATTTTACAAATATAGAAATAGGCGACCAAAGTTTATGTAACCGCTGAACAATCTTTGTATGAGTTTTGCCCATTTATAGATTGAGCGTTTACACAATATGTAAGGATTTGCAGTAGGTACGTGGTATATATTTTGATTAGTTTTGTGGTCTAACGGTAATGACCTGTACCGTGTTTGTTATTTCAAGAAAAGGTCAGAAGAACAAATAAATGATAGACATTCTCATTTATTTTATGTTGGTCATAATAATTTTCTAATTTGACTCATCATTACATAATTTGTATTGCAAAAATCAACATAAGTCTATCTATTACTTGGTTTATAACTGAACCACTGAGCTGACTTACATGATTCTTGTTTAAACCATAGATACCTTTTATTGGCTGGTTTTCATATATTTTTCGTAATGGTTTGTTATATAATAGGGGTAGTAAATAACGAAAACGATAAAAAAATGATTGCTATAACGTTCCTTCTATGCATTTTTTTTTAACATTTTAGAGGAACGGATTAGTGAATGTTTGTAAAAAAAAAAAAATAGTCTATACATGTATGTATTAATAATAAAAGGTTTTTACTAAATATATATGAAATTTTTATTCATAGTACACAAAAAAAACGATTTTTTTAATATTTATCTGTCTGTTTTGATTAAATTCGAGACGGCTGGAACGATTTGACCGAACGGAAAACTGTAGACAAAATCCGATCCAGTCCACCAGTAACCAATGGTTAGTAACCAAGTGATTTAATTGTCTGTAGTAGGATTTTCCCGGCTTTTTTACGTGCCACATTTTCATTTTTTAACATAGATATGTGGTAAATATGTAATAATGACGATCGTAACATTATTTTACCAAACCATTGAAGATTTGTAAACTATATTATGCAATGAGGAATAATACTGTGCGAAATAGAAAAATCACTTTTTCACGAAATATACAACAAAGCGCAATGAGTAGTGCGGTTGAATTCCGCGTCAATGGACACGGTTTCAAGACCAACTCTAAAACCAGCCTGAGCTTTAGTTGAACGAAACTATTACTCGCTCATATAATAAACAATACGATTCCATAGATATATTTCGACACACAAAACAGTCATTTAAAAACGAAATAATAAAATTAAATCGCGAAAATATATAAATTAATTATTAACATATGTCATATACCATAAGACAAGTCTTCACACTCAATCACTCGCTTAGATATTCAAACACACGACACTCACACACACAACACATACAAGCGTCACAGCTCCAGCGTCAGACAATAGTGCCTTTTTTCTTTAACTTGTATTAATATTATAATTATATACCACTATGAAGTAATGGTGGAACCCCGTCTTGGCTTTAATTACTAAACAATGTGTGTAATTCTATATAATTATGTATGCTGTTGGGTTTCCTAGAAATAAATAAATAAATAAATAAAACATCGTGAGGAATCCAAAGCATGGTGGTAGGGCATTTAATAATAATGCCCTCCTGAGTATCTACTACCTTCAAATTTGAAAACCAAATACCAATAGGTGTTTTGGCAGCATCACTTGAGAACGAGTATCTATAAGCTTAGTGTGTTTACTATCCTGGATCACATCGTCACTTAACATCAGATGAGATTTTGGTCAAAGTACCGAGCCTATAGTGTCTAAAAAACAATATACTATGTAAAAGTACTTTATTTATATCATTGATATCGATCTTCAAAATGATATGAGTAAGTTAAATCGCATGCGAAAGGTAAAAAGAATGTAAAACTTTTTTTTTCGTCCACCCAACAGCTGTTCTGCGTCCATTTTGCATATGACACGCGATATGCTCGTATTTACCAGTGAAGGTGTAGCGTGAAGTTAATAGCATTATAATTCATTAATTACATGAAACACGCCTTCCACATACAAACGTGTTACGTGATCCGGTTCATACCGGTAACTGGATTGATCTGCGACCCGTCACGGGTAATGCCAATTTAATATTGTAATAACGTTATTGTTTTTATTTCATACGGAACCTTCACCCCGTTTTGTTGTGTTCGATTTCATTGTATCACCTTTATAAGTTCAAGGTTATGACTGTCAAGTCTAAGCAGCGCGAGGTTGTTCATACATCATGTGTTATAGCGCCAAATTGTCTAAACATATTCTAATCAGTTTGTTCTCTCTGCCTGTTGTTTAGGTCAACAGTTTGTAACCTTAGTGCATTTTTTATTAACTTGTGTAACAGCCCTGAGTTCAAGCCCTTTTGAGCCTGTAGTTATTTTATAATATTCGTATTATTTTATTAATCTTCAGCTTCCATGCGCAATAAAGTGTTGGCCATTTGTTAAGCGTTCCATGAGAGTTGTTAGGAGATTTCAGAATTCATGCTCAGTGTCATAATTTTCGATAGTGCATAATAACCAAACTATATCACGTAAAACGCCACCAAAATAACTTAAAGTTCTAAACTACAAGTTAATACATTAAAAACAAGGACTATAACATGACAGTCCAAAATCTTACTCTAGTGTATGTAGGTTAGAGTTGCCAAAATTCCCATGTTTCCAACGCTTATCATGTCTTTTGGGACATCTCGGAGTGTCTTCCCAAGTTAACTTTGAAGCGATGATGACACAGTTGGTATTGCGGTAGGATACCGTGTCGATGGAACTAGCTTTGAACTAACCTATCCGTTCTGGTGGAACCACTTGAGAGAGAGAGAGAGGTTTAATGTATTTAACTATCCTTATCATCTTTTACGATTGTGGTCAAATCGTTGAGCCTATAAAATATTTCAAAAAAGTTATAATAAATCTTCGCGTCCAAAGAGCTGTCAAACGCCTCAGCCCTTGTTACAGAAAGTACCACGTTGTGATCAGCTACGATATAATACTCTACAGAGCACGCATTAATAAACTCGTTAAGTATTTAGGTACTGATATCCCCCGGGCCACTGAAGTTAAGTACTAGGGTGTCATCCTAGACGCTAAATTGACTTTCATGCTTCACTTTGAGAAAGTTAGGCGTCAGTCCGCTATGACGCTTGGGCAGACGCCCCCTGATAAACTTACTCGTATATATTAAAATGGCCGTCTGTTATGATGTGACTATTTACAAAACGGTAGTTATACCCATTACCATTTAACGTGACCACGTCTTCGCCAATGTCTGAAAATACACAATCTGCTCCTTACCATTGAGGACTTATATTGAATAAAGTATTTGTGATGTTACTATATTACTGCTTATCATAGTTGGAGGGGAGAGGGGTCTCGTGATATCTTGTAATTTTTTCCGACCACACTGCCTCTTTCGAGTCTCACGTGATTATCGTACGATCCCTTATAAAATATTTATGAACAAAATATAAAAAAAAGAAACAATTATGCATTCGCTACGGTCGTACAATCACTGGGTTTTGCTTTTACCTTTCGAATAACAACAGGTAGCTGACCTTTTATTAATAGTCCTCCCCGACTAAACAAAATTAAACGACAAACTGGAACCGGGCGCCTACCTATTTCTGAAATGCATCAACCACCGTGACGTGACCTAGCACAACGACTCACGTCAACGTCGCCTGTGTGTCGCGACTACGTCTCGCTTCGGAAATCAAATAAATACACACAAATTAGATTAACTGTCTTCAATAAAAACAACGCTTATTAATAACCCCTTACAGTTTATAATCCAATAACGCATCGATCCTGTCTCACACGGCCAATGAAATACAACAAACGGTCGGCTCTACAATTTATTTGTACTGTGTTGTAGATGTTTATTTTCGTGTCTTGGAATAATAATAATACGATTATTGGTAGGAAAGGTGATGAAGTGTTCGTCGTATACAATCAAAAGGAAGATTTCATTCCATATCTGTAGATATTTTGTTACAAAAAAAGTTGCTGACGACTTAATCACTGATTCATATATATGATAAAAAAGGTTGTTGGTTTGAAGCCGTTTAATTGTTATGTTAAATAAATAATAATTTAAAAAAATGAGCATATGTTATAAGTAAATATTGTCTAGGTAATTAAATTATGGAATATTATTCTTTTATTTGTTATGAATAAACTTAGAAACTACCTAGGTACCTTAGCCGATATTAAAAATTATTTCACGTGTAGAAAGCTACATTATAATACGAGTAGATAATAACATAGAGTATATTTTTTTGAATGAGAGATTTCTGTATACTCGAGCGGAGCCTGGTTAGGTTGCTAGTATCCATTGACGTGATATCCAACTAAACTACCAATCTGCCCACATCGCTTCCCTCTTCTGCCACTTCGTCACTTAATATAAGGGTCGTCAAACCCTGAAATTATACTACAACTGATTCACGAAATCTTGAAATATTTGGAAGCATGTTCTATAAACCAATTCGGTTTGTAATTAATTGCCAAAGGTGACGCGACGTGTCTCGAGACGCTTCATGTGACGTGGACGCGATGACGTCACTCGTTCGTTTGTAGGTCGTTTCCTCGTGGTGCGTTGCGACGTGGAGTTCGCTTTTCGATCCAATACTGACTCATGGGTTTTAGCCGTCAACCTTGATTGATTATTATCTTTTAAACCTGTAACAGAAGCGAGGACCGGACCATACATGCCACGGCGGACGACCGAACTGACCGAAGTTATCAGTTTCTTTATGGACACATTTACGTACGGGTGTCATGCTTTCGAAATGATTGAAACGCGAAAGAAATATAAATAACCATTTATGCAATTAACGAACGTACAGACAAATAGATGTTGTCATAATAATTGTGAATTTTCATAGCGGTGACAATGTTGTCACTACAGCAGTAGTAATTTTTTCGCGCTTGGATTGGGACGTCCATACCTGACTGTACCTACAAGGCGTCTGATAACTTCGGTCGTCACCTGTACATGTACGCGGTTCGGTCCTTGCGTCTGTAATGGTTTTAAGATTAATATCTAAAAGATCAATATTCCCCATACCTTCTGGTTTCTCAAAAAAATTTAGGGCACCAATTCGTTTTATACACCAAATAGAATATTTACGAGCTATAAATTAGAATTTGACCTTTCGGTGGTATTTTAATTTGTCTTGTTGGTGACCTCATTATTGGAGTCAATAATGTCAAGTTTACGCAAATGGTTTTTTTTTTTACCTTTTGTACGGACACTCCAGTGTGTTTGTAGGTTGACAATATATTTTATTGTAGTCGTGTAAAATATTATATGTATAAGAAATATACACTTTATATTTGACGATAAGTGGTCGGTAGATTAATTTATGCAATAAAATATTATTAATAGTTACTATAATAATTGTGTCGACATGTATAAATAAATGAACATATGCCAAGGTAAACTGGCCCGCACACTGTGCAGGAGTCGGCTTAGTGCGTTGACTTCGATCACTGATCTGTTTATTATCACACTTTTTAGTTATTAATTTAGGGTCACTACGTTATTTATAGAATAGACCTCATGCTGATATAATTTCAGATAACTTTCCTTCGACGCAACCTTATATTTTTTTTGGCCAACCATCATGACTTTACGTCAATTGGCTATTAATAGTTCCACGTGGAAAGTATAGTGCTCTATCAATAAGAAACAAAATTCCTTTTATCAGTACCTACTTGTATATACGACTTAATTCAAAGGCTTACTTAGAAACAGAATACTTTTTCAAAATTAGTTTTACTTTAATTTCATTTATTCCTTTGTAAGGAAAAGACAAAAGTGAGTGAGAGTACTCGACCATGTAGCTAAGTCTGACGTTAGTAACGTTTTTTATACAACGATCAAACAAAATGGCTGCCCCTTGTTAGCGCATTCTATTCAAGGGAGTCGTTGTGAGATATCATAATTCACGCAATCACTATTTTCAATATATTTCATTTGCCCACAATAACCAATCTATATTACATAAAATGCCACCGATATTACGTAATAAAGAGTCAATTACTGCAAGTTATTGAATTAAAAATATAGACTACCAATCAAAAAGACCAAAATCGGTTTCGAATTCTAGTAATTTGAAGCATGTGATTGTTTAATACATTTTTTAATATCACGCACAGGAGCGTTGACTCCATGGTTCCGTGCTATTGATCCGAATCGAAATGAAACGATCCGGGTTGTGGGATCCACGTGTATTTAGAGCGCGGAGTCGGCATTGACGAAATTAACTGACAATTGGAAAATATTAGTTCGTGGGAATCATTTACTGCGGCTATTTAGTACCACCGTGTTCTAGAATCTATTTTTAGGAGTTCGTACAACATAAACAATTGAATTCACATAAAACAGTAGGAGCGATTTAAAAAGAACGCTTTGTATTTTGTTAAATGATAATTTTACTATGAAATTATATTTATTTCCTGTAATGAACTCGTTTTAAATAGCTACAACTTTAAATTAAGCTAAATAATGAATAAGGAAGAAACCAGTTTAATATAGTTTTAATGGATTTATGTAGATTGTATTGAACGCGTCATGTTCATCTTATTACGTTAGTTATTTTTTTTTGTTAAACTTAAATTTGTTTTGATCTCTCTTATATTATGATACCTGTGACACGGAAGGTATCCTTATATACATTATAGTCCATATTTATTACAATTAAAATTTATAAATAAGTTGTATTCTTGTTTATAACCAGTTTTTTTTTATAAACTATATATACGTAATTACGATACTTAGCATGTTATACATCTTTGTATTTTACATCAAAATTCTTACATCATCACACTGAATAGGTTTTGTTGGGATAATCTTACATCCCACGACTAACAGATAAACGATAATCCTTCATGCGAGCAAAAATTACAACAGGACTTTTGCTAGCCATACAATGTTGTAAGTATTACGCACTTAAGGAAAGCGTGTGTGGGAACTAAACAACTTCTTTGATAGATATTACGTGTATATTTTCTAAAAAAAATGTATATACTGTCCTATATATGTGTTTTTGTTGTCCTATTTTAAGTGTACAGAATCATGTATTGATTATCTGTCTTTTATTTTATGAATCGTGATGGCCTAAACACGATAGACCTTTTTTATTAAAGTTATTTATTGTGTTAAGCCTTTTCTTATATGAGAGAAATGCATTTACATATCCCTCCTGCCATCTTTGATCTGGGGGAATTCACCCGGAATAGAGATAGTAGAGGGGTATGTGGGAATCACTCGGCGTGAAACACCAGGAATATCCACTAAAACCCACGGTACCATCCGCCGCGGAAATGGGGCGACACGGGATTGATCAACATGCTCCGCGTCGTCCCGGCGGTAGACCCAAATACTGGGGCATTACCTTTATCTCCCTTCCAGGGAGGAACAGCCTGGTACCAGTTGCTCCTTCCTCTTTTGACTGCCAACCAAGGGCAGCTTGCCCCTCACGTCCTCGCACTCTTCTCAGTCGACAAGGATGTAGGAGGAGACGGGACGACGCAGCTCCTCTTCTCCGGCAGCGAGAATTCCAAGGGGGGTGATGGAATCCTTCTTCCTCACCTTGTCCAAACGGCGGTTTTCTGCCATCGCTCTTGTTCTTCGCGATCTTTTGCCGCTTACATCTTCGTAAACACACCTAGGGCCTGGGTATGACCTATTGTGTCAAGCCTGCCTTTAACCCCTTTACAAACTTCGTATTAATTAATTATCAAATAATATCATAGAAACTAGATAACTATTATTTTCTATAACAATCAGGCCCTTGGTTTTATAGTTATTAGTCGTACAGTCGATAGTTATTGATATTTTTTTTCTAAAAATACATTCGTTGCAAGGCGTACAAGCCGAACGGTGACAAACATAAGTCACACCTTACAACGTCGTGCACGGATAAGGTACGTTTTAAACTCAGTCGGTTAACATTTGCGCCGGCGCATGTTGCGACGAATCTTCTTGTCAGTCGCTCTCGCGCATCGATCGAAAGCGTTGTCACGTGCGTTTAGTTTATTTTTTTAAGAAATATTGATCGTTTTGAATATATCCTTTTTGTGATTTAGTGCTACCGTGTCTCTTATATGTGCATTATTTATTAATACAGTGAATTTGTTATAACTACAGTCGTCGAACTACCAATTGGTTTTGTGTTTTATCTTGTTATCTAATTTACATTAAAAAATGTACTTCGATAAGAGTGATAGTGGTTCATTTAACATTAATATTCTCTTGTAATGTATAATTGATTCTTGTAAAACAAACTACAATTCATAATCTATATAATAATAACAGTGATTCATTTTGAGTAAAGAAAAGAAGCAAAATTTTGAGTCACCTCTCTAGATGAATGAAGCGTAATTATCATTTGATATGTTTAGCACATTATTTGTATATCCTTCAATGATAACATGGTTATCGTGTGTTTATATAATATTGTTATTCTTTACATTAACTCGGTCACACGAGTTTTATATTGTTGCGCATGCGAACTGCGTTTACAAATTTTCTCAAATGAATTTCTTTGATAAATAATATAATCTACATTTAGATTATAGTTTCAGTGGATATCGATCGGTCCGTTCGATAGTATTTCTGTTAATATAACACGAGCTTTCGAGTTTTTGATGTTGGATATTTCTGTTAATTAATTCTTCAGTTTCTTTTGAGACTAAATATTATACATTTATCTGTTTACTTTTAAATATTTGTTACACTAGAGGATAGAGTTATTAAAACTTGAAATTTATTCATTTTTGCACTTGTATTAATAAACTTGGTCACCTTGATGAAGGTCTTGTTTCTCATGCAAATGTTATTAGTTCTGCAATTATTATATGTAGAATATTTAACGATATCATTATGTCGGTAAAGGAAATTCTTTATAATGTATTTTATTTAAGTAATATTATAATCGATGTAGTCTTGATATGTTATTGATTATAGCCTATGGGCTTACAATGGCGCAGGGGGACAGATTATGGGTTTAAATAAAATTTTGCGTATGAATTTTAGGTATGAAAAGATCAAGCAAAAATGATATTAGAGCATTTTAATACAACAATTCCCCCCGATTTGATCTACCGGCTATACTTGGTCGTAATGGCGGCGTAGTGTTTTATTATCTTTCACCGCATCATAACTTAACATTAGGCGAGATTAGGGTCAAACGCTTGCCTTAAACACAATACAAAGTGCAGCTTTTGTCTTGCTGAAAGGTTTGAGCAATGACAATAAAACTGAGCCGGTTTTTTGCTACTTGCCTTTGTACTTTACTTGAGAAGAGCAAGTAGGTAGGTACTTACCATTTACAATTGTAATTGCAGAAATTGTAAATAATTCGTTAGTAAAAAAAAATGTCGGTTTAGTGTTCTTTGACTTTAAAGGAATTTTACAAGTAGTAACTAAACTGATATGTCATCAAATCAAATGAAGATTATAACCTACAAACTTAATGCATTTAATCCATTTTATTACCGTTAGACCATGAAAATTCCAGAAAATCTTCGTCACAAATTTACTTGAAAGTTATTAAGTAAATGTCTTATTTATATCTGGTTTGTATAAATATGAATGTGTATATTTAACACAAATACTAATAGATAAAGTGGTATAACAAATAAATTAATATTATTAATGAATTTCCTCCTTAACAAATCTTAGACACGAACAACACGACACGTGTCTAGACACTAATTGGTCCTTGATTCAATTAACAATAGATTAACAACGACTACTTTTAGAATATTACGTAGTGTTAAATTGCATCCGGTTGTTTACTGGGTGCTATCATAGTCATGGTCTTATCAAGAAAAATGGGATTGCCCAGCGCCGTGTAATTGGATATAGCGTCGATTAAGGCAGATACAAATTCACCTATCTGTTCTGTTATGAGCTGAAGCTTACGGTAAAAAAAATGTCATGGGAAGACTAGTAGCATGGCAGTAGGGCATTTTCAAACAGATCCTGGCTAGTTATCACCGTCAAGTTTGAATACATTATCACTTCTGTGATAACAGTATCTTTAGGTAGACAAATTTGTAGTCAAAGCGCTTACCCTATAAATCAAAATCAAATCAAAATCAAAATTTATTTATTCAATTTAGGCCCTAAGAAGGCGCTTATGAACGTCTAAAACACTACCACCGGTCCGGAAAAACAACCCAGCCGAGAAGAGCCGGCAAGAAACTCGATCTGGTTCTTTTTTTTTCATAAATATAATATATATAATTTTTTGTCATACAAAAAACTATACAAATCGTAGTTTTTAGTGGAAGCACAGAGATGTGGGTTAATTCCAGACATCACTATCGTTCACGTAATGATCCACCCTGTAATAACCTTTTGAGATTAAAACTTGCTTGACATAATACTTGAACTTATTGTCAGGTAAATCGGTAATGTTACTTGGGATCTTATTGTAAAACCGAATACTATTACCTATAAAGCTTTTATTACACTTACTTAACCTAAAGCGTGGGACGGCTAACTTGTCTTTACTTCTAGTATTAAAATTATGACGATCATTCACTAGATCTAGTATCTAGATCTATAAAGTATGAAAATATGAAGTTCCAAAGACTGGATGTGATGCTCGCGCTATCGTTCGATATTAGAAATTAGAAATAGCCATCAAGGCAATTGTTCGGTTTTATGAATTGGAAGCTTCTACAATAACCTGCAACGAGGCATCTGTTGACGTTGATAGTATTTGTGTACTTCTTCTGGTATTGAGCTGAGTTGATAGTAAAGTAAACTGTCACAAGGCTAAGAGTAGTCAATTAGAAATGTTACCCCATTACCAGACTTTTACACAATTAGCGCTGCAATTGTTTTTGTTGGTTAGTATTCATTTTAGCGTACCTAGAACTATATATACCATCTAACAGGAGGAACGAGGACTTTGCTGATCAGACTACGAGTTTATGGCAATATATGGAAAGTTTCACAACACTACTGTTTATTGCATATTAGTAATTTCGTCTTTATACTGTCTATTTTGTATTCCGCCTCAAGGCATAAATTTATGAAGTTTTATGAGATACTTGTAATTTTTCATAAGTGAAAGTAGGTACTTAGTAAAGAATAGTCTAAGAAGTTATATTGTTTGGCAGTATTATTGGTCATTCCTATAGTGCATTTTTTATACGATATAAGCTTAGTCCTTTGACCACAATCTCACCTGATGTTAAGTGGCGATGTGGTCCAGGATGGTAAACACAATAAACCTAGCTACTGGTAGTGATGCTGCCTGAACACACCTATTGGTATTTGGCGACAGATTTTCTAACTTGAGGGTGGTAGCTATCTATCCAAGCGGGCATTATTGGAAAATGCCCTACCACCATGCTATGGTTTCCTTACGATGTTTTACTTCACGGAAAGTTTATGCCGATTTTTAGACTTAGATAGGTGGGGATCGAACCCGCGTCGATTGACGCGTTATCTGCCCGCACAAACCACTGCGCCATCCTCGCTTCAATTCAATTGGTAGATTGAAATCATTTTTCTATTTTAAATCAGTTTTTCTTAGCAGCCGATGCCCTAAATACATTGGCAATGAATTCCAGAAATAAACTCTTAAACGTTTAACCTTGCAAATAATTACACGGAAGAACGTCTAATGACCGGAGAATAAGCGCTAATTTCATTAACGGATCTCCTAACAATTATATAAGTTATCGGTCGGTAGCAGTGATTCATTATTAGCATTGGTCGATGTTTTGCTAAGCAGTCGGCGGCGCGGCGTGGTCTCTAGATAAACATTTGTTTAACCTGAGATAGGCGGGTGCATGTGGTCCTACCGTGAGGTCACGAGGCACGATCCGCTGGTTCATCTTTTTGCTGTAAATGATACGAGTAATCCCCTTTGAATAATTTAAAATATTTGTTTTGGTATATATATATATCCTCTGGAACGGTTTATATTTATGTATCTCTATTTAAAAATAATTGCGTTGAAATAAAAGGTAAACATAATAATATGAATTAAGAGAAATCTTACTCGTCCCAATCTCACAAAAAATCAGTGTTTTTAGTTTGATGCACTTGAGTGGTTTTATGATGGAATTTTAAAGTCCTCTCCTGATTACAAAATTTAGTTTAGGTTAGTTAGAAACTGCTTAATTTAAGTTCAGTTCATAGTCACCTAAGTATGAGCCCAATTCATATGTGGATGTGTTTTATTATTGACACAAGCTGTCGAGGCCTTAATTACGCTAGCAGTTGAAATCCGAGGTGTAAATTACTGTTTCAAATTTTGCCTAGATATATTTTCATTTGAAATTCAAAATAACACGATTTACAAATCATCATAAAGGCATTGCTTAAACATTTAATAAAGCATAACTTTCCCTGTTGCCTAATCCAATCTCCTTGCATAATAATAAGAAATCCTAATAATCAAATTTAATTTTTATTATTCAATACATTATAATAATAAATATTCATTTCATGGAAAATAATTAGCCAGTCCATTAGTTTTAAAATTATAAATTCCTATATTATTCCTATACTCATGAATCGTACCCTTGTTGAAGATCGGTTTTTTAACGAATTAAGTTTCCGGCACTCGAGTGTTTCCACCGGATGGCGGCGATTAATACGAAGGGGCTCCGTTATGAACCGGCAAAAAAAATCGTTTAGTTACGGTGTTTGAACAGAAACCATATCGCCTATATTTATAAAATGTTCTATACATCAGCTTTGAATGTCTTGAATAATGTAACAGTTTATTGTCATTTCAGAGTAGCTTCTGCTACTAGTCTCTAGTTTATTATATTTGTACTGTATTATATTGAAAGCTACAGTTACTAGAGTTGCTTAATATCCTAAGAGTATTAGGGTTTCAGCTACTGTTACAATATACAATTTAATTTTTACCACTAAACATAAGATGCACGTTCTGTACGTACTTTCTCAAATTGAGAAACACTCAAGGGAGTAACAGATTAGTCTCGAGATCTTGACACATCGTAAGCCCGTCATTACAATTCGCACTTATGTAAAATCCATTCACCGCACATATTTCCCAACTTTTCAAACATTACGCCACCTTATTAAGTCTATGTGCGTTGAATGCGGCAACGGTAATGTTTTATCAGTTTCGCTAGCGGAAGCTGGGAGATATGAACCAGTTTTGTTGGTCCTTGGGATTTTTAAACGTGCATCCAGCTCAGGGGCCGTAATAAATTGGCGCTAACTGATAAATATGCCAGTTCAGATGATCTGTGATGTATATACCGATACATACAATTCATAGGCCTATCTACGATAGAAGTTTGTTGGCAAACATTCTGCAGGATCTACACTTTAGTAAAATTTGAGGGGGATTTTTCTATAGTAAGTCATGTTTTATGACATATTTTCAGTGGATATATTTACTTTCTCTACTGGCTACTTTGGAGTAAACTTTTTTTAGAAAATTTTGGCATCGCTTTAAGCGTAAGAGAATCGGCTAAACTTTAAACGAGTATATACATAAATAAGTAAAGATAATGTACAAAAAAATATGTTAACTAACTAACCTAAACTAAAGTTGTAGTTAACAAATAAAAGCCCTTATAAAACATGAGCAAATAATAAATAGCCCTGTAACAATTTACACCGTCATTGGTCACGATTCGTTGAATAACAAATATAAAAAGTTTGTCAGAAATTACACGCTCATTCTATTGTTACTGGTGATTCAACTGCTGCACTGCCAGTCGGGTTTGAGCTTCCCTGCTTTCTTTGAGTGAATTATATTTAATAGTAGCAGGGGGATTTCATTACTTACAATAGCTCTAGTTTTATTGGTCTATTAGTGACCTCTGACTTGTATGTGATATATCATCAATGCAAGACGCGACCTTCGGGAGTAATCCAGAAATGTTGTTACTACTTTATGGTGTCAGTTTAAGAATTGGTCATGATTATTAATCTTGTTTGGACATTTTATGTTGAGTAGTTTGTTGATGTGTTAGTAGATGAAGTAGATTTTAAAGTGTCTGTATTTGATCTGATAACTTCTTTAGCTAAATAACTTAGAAAATGTCAGAATTTCTCTGCTTTTACAGAACTGTTCGTATTCTTACAGTCCGTGTAAGATACTGTACTACCAATATATAATAGGGATTAACGATTTTTAGTAGGACAGGTTGTATTTGATACGTATTCTGGTTAAGAATTTTTACTCAGGTTGTTCCAGAAAAGACAAAGGTCTTATTTATTGGGTTGTTTTTGGTGTATGGCTATCAAAAACGCAAGCGGACGTGATTTATCTCTTTTCTTTACAGGATTTTCGGTTGAACGTCACTAATAACCGTAATTTTTCTTAAATTTTATCAAAAACGTGACGATAAACGACTACCAAAAATGTTCTCTGTCATAACAATTTTATCAGTTCGTACTTTAAGTGGATTTTACTTAAACCGCTTTCAAAGTCCCATTAGGCATTTTTAATTACCGTCGTTTGTATCCCTTCGTGTCAACTAGCATTTACTTCAAGCGATCATACTTGTTTTGTTTTACGTAAAACCTATTATACGCTTTAAAATAAACAAATTTAGGTATATTATCGTTCGTATCGTTGTTTTAATTGTTACTATCATCAGCTTCAGCAACGTAACGCCTGCTGACAATTGCTTGATTACCACAATTAATCGCAATTGAATGGAATTTATTGGACTTCCTATTTCAGAGAAATTTAACATTTTTATGAACAATATGGTTGATGATAATTTGCTAATTGCGCCTCAATCCTAGGATTTTACTTAGCACTTAGCAAATTAACATGTACAATATTATTTATAATGGATTTCCGCAAAATATCGCCCTTCATCAATCAAATATTTTTTTATGAACCACAAATTATTTTAATGACTTACTTTAAAAGGTATTAAAATATTTTCAAATGGCTACAAAACATAGAAATAGTTTTAGAAAATCGGTTGTAAAACAGAAAAGAAACACTAGTGTTCACCTAGCAGTCGAAACTCAACTGTTTCCAATTTTTTTTGAGAAAACAAAGTTTTGTTGATAACTACCACGCTACAAAAATTTATTACTAAACAGAGGAAAAACAGTCTTTGCCTATTTATATGTAGATCATTTTCTAATGTTAGTTTTTCTCTAGGTTATTTTACTTTTGAAGAAAATCACAGAGTTTACGATTCGTACAATTAGCTGCATCTATAATTATTGATAATTAAATCACATTAGGTACACGCTCTATGTCTTTGTAGTGGAAATTTGTTAATTAATTGGGAAAAAAATATGCCATTACAGTTGTAATAAGGTGATGTCCTACATTCGTCTTGTCGTCGAAACGTGATTTCCCGTTAATTAGTTAATAAACGTTAATAGTAACTAACAGATACGTACGTACAGTCGACGCTTCCTGTCGGTTCGTAGAAGTAAACGTCAACGGTGCGTGTGGCGGGGAATTAATATTAGGCATCGGACTGTTCACGTTTTATTTCGATATTCATGTTAATGACGTCCGTGGAAAATAATTGAAGCCGAGCGGAACAGTTTTTATTCAAAAAATCTATAATTTAGCCGATAAAAAGGTGTTGTTTCTCATTAATCACTTGATGCTTTTAACAACTTTTTAACACTCTTCTCCCCGTTAATACGTATTGAGGTTTTAGACTAACCTTACCTTAAATCACGTGCAATATTTTGGAATAAAGTATCTTTAAAATCTATGGAATGTTATTTTCTAAAATCTAATATATTTAAGATCTAAACAGACAACGTTCAACGAAATAATAAATACACTTGATATATCTCACTACACCCCCATTGTGATATTACCTGACCTTTTCCCCAAACCCTTCTCCCTCTCTTTTGAGCTTCACGTGATAAAAAGAGGAATGCTAAATAACAATTTTAAAATAAAAAAATTAAGCAATGATGATACATTCATGGTAGTCCGCATCGTTTGACTTAGGTCCTAATCTCTCTATGCTATTCTATAAATCAGCCTGAGCTTTCGGTGTCGGAAACATCGTGAGGAAACCATAGCATGGTGGTAGGGTAATTTTGAATACGCGCCTTATTAGCTACCACCTTCAAATTTGAACCTGTAGGTGTGTTCCAGCAGGGTTGCTTCAAATTATTACACTGCTAGGCTTAGCGTATTTACCATCATGTTCATCGTTAATCATTTGATGAGATTGTGGTCAAAATTTATAGATATGATTAAAATGGAAAAATGTGTTTATATTAATGCGTTTAATAAATTAATTAACTTATTTTTAATTATTTTTATATCATAAATTACTGACCATCAAAAGATAAAAGAGGTTTTAGATACACTTAACATAATACATAAATAAGAACATCAAATTATGCGATAAATATTTTTGCACTTTGGACTTGTTGTTAGGTATATTGCATTATGGAAAATTATGCACTGTTCTCGCGGCGTAAGAATGAAATCTATGTAATCAATGTTATTAAAGAAGGTATGATGGTAAAACCCAAACTGAGGTTTGTACCATTGTAGTATTCTTTTGTTAGTTACCGTTATCTGGCTGAGTGGCCTAAGCACTCACCACAGAGACTGATGAGGTTGTTAAGGTCAACAAACATTTTAATGAAAGTTAAGATAAAAGACATCGAATAATGATATCAAGAAAGACACGTTTGGCCGTACATCGCGGTGTGCTAGCCACTACACTTTTGTATGGTAGTGAGTGCCGAGTCTGACAAAAGAAACATGAAAGCAAGATTAATGCAATAGAGATGAGAAGTCTAAGAAGTATAACTGGCATGAAAATAATAGATAAAGTAAGGAATACGAGTAGTGTGATAAGGGACCGTTGTGGTGTGTTAGAGGATGTAGTGAGAAAGGGAAATGGATGCTTTATTAGTTTGGACATGTTGAGAATGGATGAAAAAAGATTGACGAAATAAATTTACAAGGCGAGTGTGGCTGGGCAAGCTGGTAAGTAATTTTTTAAGTTTTCGCGTTCCACATTTAAATTCAGTTAATTTTAACGGGTTTTCACGCGTTACCTTTGCTTTTTTCTATCCCGACGTTTCGGCTGGGTTTCACCAACCGTGGTCACGGGCTGACTGGCGGTGCGCGGCTTCGCCTGCAGCGTTGAGGGGTATTTTGATGAACTACCCCCGTTTGGTCTTTATATTTATTATAGTCACAACACACAACACTAACAGTGTCCATCGACGATGCCTGTGACGATAAATCGTCAAATAATCGAAAAATTTGCGTGCGAAGCGAAAGACGTGTGTCAGGATCGTAGCAAGTGGAAGGATGTGGTTTCTGCCTACCCTTATGGGAGAGAGGCGTGACGTTATGTATACATATATATCTATGTGGAAGTTATTCAGACTTAATACCACCTCGATAATTGTTTAATCATGGCCCCATGTACACTATATTGACAAACTCATTATTATGCAAAAACTTATTACCACAGGACTAGTAGTTCGATGTTTTATATTGAACAATAATAAAGTTACACTACGTAAAGTGAAAAATATCAAAATAAATAGATAAATATTTTCACAACACTGATTATATATATTAACGGTTTTCATATTAGAATCGAAATAAGAATTTCAGTAATAAAACGCAAAAAAACACAATCAGAAACAAATTGCATTTGCATATGGGATAATGTGCATAAGACTTAAAACGGTTGGTACTGTCGACCGCAAACTGTCAATTGTTCGTCCCTATTCACATGATTGTTGTACGTACTTTAAATGTAAGGACGGTTAATATGATAATAAAGTTAACGTTGCATAGGGTTGTCACAATGATATATTCAGTTATTTGTTAACCTTTAATGTTTTTTTTTTTTCGAACGATGGTTTACTCGATAAACGTGTAAATACTATTCTAAAGAGAGTTCGAGTTTTCGGTAAAGAAAGGAAGAAAACACCATGATAGAATCATAGCATGGTTAGAGGATTTTTGTAATACCCTCCTGATTAGCTCACTATCTTGAAATTCTATCGCCAAATACCTATAAATGTATTCTTGGAGAATTATACACTTGAAAGCCAAATTTTCTAAACTTAACGAATGTATACAGTCCATTCATCCATCCATTCAACCCAAAGACATCCGCTGCTGGATATAAGTCTTCCCTAAAGATTTCCACAACGATTGTGTCGTCCATAATCGCCACTCTTGGCAGGCGGGTTGGCGATCGCAGTAGGTATTTGTGTTACTCAGAGGATGCTGCTGCCCACCCCCTGGTTTCTCTCTTAGTCGCCTTTTAAGACACCCACTGGAAGATATCCGGTGGTACTATTCTTCAACGACTATTCCTTCTTTTAGTGTCACCAGGGTGGGGCTCGGTTAGAGAGGTTCCAATAGATTTATTCATGAAGGAGTTTGCTATGGACCCATCCTTATCTCCTGGATGTGGCATCATTATCAAGGCAAGAAGACATAGAGTCAGAATACACAGTATATATGTACATGTATACAGTATTGAAATATTTTTAATTTATCTCCACTTGTATTCATACGTTTTGATGAAGTTTATATTATGATATAGAAATACTGTTTAATGGACACAAATATTTATTTTTTCTATACCTACGGGTTGGGAACAAGTTAAGTACAAGTTCCAGAACTACGAAGACAGGTGACAATCTATCTTCATGCCGGCCTACACTTAATACCAAACGCGACGCTCTAAAATGTATCACTTTCGCGTCACCTAAATAAGATTTCACTGTTCTAATTTTAAAACGTTATGGTGTAGTTATAATCAAATTTGAAGCGATGATGACACAGCGGGTAGTGTAGCCGAATTCTGCGTCACTCGACGCGGGTTCGGCCACCACCTATCCGACTCTAAAATCGGCCTGAGCTTTCGGTGAAGGAAAACATCGTGAGAAAACCATAGCATTTTCTATGAGTAGCTACCATCCTCAATTTTGAAAACCTGTCGCCAAATACCAATAGGCGTGTTCCGGCAGCATCATTTGAGAACCAATACCTCTTGGCTTAGTGTGTTTACCATCCTGGACCACATCGTCACTTAACATCAGGTGTCATTGTGGGCAAAGCACTGAGCCTATTCTGTGTAAAAAAAAATGTATATATATATATATATATATACCTAAATATAATGGCATGGTAACTTTTTAGTTCGTTTATTGCCAACCCTACGTGTGTAATATACGTGAGGTAAGATATTTTGTTGTGACGCAACAAGCCACAGACGTGTCGACGTGCGCGGAACGTGTCCCGCCTAGGGCTTGTTATTCGAATATTCGAATACTCGTTTTATTTGAATATTCGTCAAATTTACCATTCGAATTTATTTTACTTCAATATTCGAATATTTCGATTACTAATTAAATGTATAGATACAATGCGTGTTTTTAAACATTACCGCAAACGGAGTGAGCAAAAGAATTGAATGATACGGAATGACATAAGACTACTTTTAGGCAACAGACAAATGTTAATATCAGCATTTGTCATTCATTTGTGAGTATTTTCATCTTGTACGTCAACATGCGACTGTTTTAAATGATACACTGGAGACAATATCATTTCTTATATTACAACAAAACAAAATGTTTAAATGTCCAGTACCTAATTGATTTATATTTGTAATTATATAAAGAAGTATATATATATATTTTTTCTTTTCAAATACATAATAGTTATACTTGGACACTATTACTTGAAGTGATGCCTTCAGAAAAATAAAGAACTACTATGATATGTTGATTATTTCGGTAAAAACGAAGTTTCCCTGATGATTTGCAATATTCAATAACTTTGAATAATTCGTTTTTTTACTTATTCGAATAGTAATTTTAAAGAATATTATAAACCCTAGTCCTGATACAACTCACTGTTCGAGTATGCCGGTTATATGGTACTATAACAGGCAAATGATCAGGCGCCTGCTCGATCACGCATCGTAATAATTTTGACATTATAATTATTTTCACCTTTTTTATATTTCGACTGTATTTTTAAAGGTATATATTATTATTTATTATTGTGTTTTTTTTTTTGTTGTTGCATATTTTGCCTAACGGGGTTTTTTTTACACAGTAAAGGCTCAGTGCTTTGGCCACAATCTCACCTGATCTTTAATGACCATGTGGCCCAGGATGGCAAACACACGCAAGCCTAGAGGTACTGATTCTTAAGTGATCATGCTACAGGAACACATCTAATTTTGTTTGGCAATAAGTTTTCAAACTTAAGGGTGGTAGTTACCAAGGTAGGGATTATTAGAAAATGCCCTACCACCATGCTATGGTTTCCTCACGCTGTTTTCCTTTACTGAAAGCACAGATTTTGGGGTTGAATACGTGTGGTCCCGAACCCGCGAATATTGACGTGGAATCCGACCGCACTACCAACTGTGCCATCAACCCTTTTAATCAAATTGTTGGATAGGATTTGAACGCACGTTGTTCGAGTGTCTGACAGCATTACCACTGAGCACTAAGATACTGTAAGACCTTATTACCGCGTATGCTAGCGTTGTTTGTAAATCTATCGTTTAATTTCAGAGATTTTAAAATATTTAAAATTATGCCGTAACATTTAATTGTTTATTTATTTTAACTTAAAGAAATTTCTTACCTTGTTACGTTGGCAACAGGCAATTCAACGTATACATTATGAAAAAAAAATATTAGTGTCCCTTTCGCCGACTCACTAAAGTTCAAGGAATGTAATAAAATTAAACAAACATTAACACAAATAAACCCAATGGTCCGGTTACCTGCTATCTCTTTCACTCACATACAGTTATTCTCTTTTAATTAGGGAGTACTTCTATCTGTTAAGGTGGACATGGCCATAGGTAATAATATTATTAGGCATTGATTCATGAATGTATTAAATAGTAGTCAGTTGTATTACTATATCAATATTTTTATCCAAAAACAGTTGATACAACAGTTAAATACGGCAACGTTCCAAGGATTTAGTAAATTTTTTCAAATGAGGTTGCTTTGTGAAATGAAGTTGATAGAAGATTTTATGAAAGGCGCGTTTCGATTAAAAACATTGTGACATCCGTAACATTTTTAATTTTTTTCTAATTCTTCCTTTCTACCTATAGTTAATTTCCTCTCTTTTTTTGCTAAACATCCTGGTCATTGTGAAATCTCGTTATTGGCATCGTTTGACAACCTTCCAACCCGCCATATAATATTAGTGTAAACATCATTTTTTGCTGGTTTAAAAAGAAAGAACAAAAAACCCTCCCTCACGTGTGTACAATGCCCCCATTTAAACGTCCCAGCAGGACCGTGTTTACTACAGTCCTGTCATTTTTTTATAACCAGGCGACATTTATAACTTGTCGTAAATTTAAGGAATCCCTGTCATATAAATGTCGGAGATAAACTGTTGGTAAATTAATTATTAAGTTCGTAAATAAAACAAAATCTTTTTTGTTTAAATAATACTATAGCCAGTTTGATTAAGTTATTAGAGAGGAATGAACATGTTTTAAAAAAGCAGCAATCATCATCATCTCCCTACCCTGTTCCCTTTTTTATTTGGGGTCGGCGCAACATTTCTTCCTCTTCCATTCTTCTCTATTTGTTGTCATATCCGCATTCACTCCTTTCCTAAGCTTATAATCTTTCACACAGTCCATCCATCTTTTCTTTCGTCTTCCCCTTCCCATGTAACAGTCCACATTCATATCCAATACCTTTCTTACAACATCCTCTTTCTCCCTGCGCATCACATGTCCATACCATAACAAACGACCGCCTCTTAATTTGTCTGTTATTGGCGCCACTTTCAAACTTCCTCTAATATATTCATTCCTAATCCTGTCCATTCTTGTTTACCCCACACATCCATCTCAACATTCGCAACTCAGCTGCATGTAATCTTCTTTCTTCCGTCACCTTTATGGGGTAACATTCTGATCCATACAAGACGACAGGTCGTATTATGTTCTTGTAAATCTTCCCCTTTAATTTAAAGGGGATTTGCGGATCACACGTAGTAGCCGTAACCTGCCGCCATTTTTCATCAATCATATATATCATTTCAATAATATATATATATCAATAATTGTCTCGTAATTTTCTGTTACCTTTAAACCAGGGTTTGCCAACATTTATATCGGAGTTTCGGCGGGATCTTACTATCTCATGTAGTAGTTGCTTTCTTTAATTAATATGTCGATTACTCATAAAAATTGGACAATAGGAAAACAATGGAAAGCTGGCGTAAACGCCAGGTTAGTGCTTAAGGGGTTAATTATACTTGTGTATTTGACTCTATATCATGTAATATTGGTGGCGTTTTGTGTGATATAGTTTGGTTATTGTGTACAAGTTAAGTTTATTATACAAAATAACACGTAACATTTATTCTGAGGTGCCGACAAAGCTCCGTGAAAAGTTCAAGTAGGTTGAGCCACGGTTTTGCTCTAGCTCGGTAACGCTGATACATGATTGGTAATAAATCTATTTACTAATTTGTTCGCCAATCACGCATAAAACTACTGAAGCAATTTCGATGAAATTTGGTAATGACATATATTGCATCGAAGGGGGAGCATAGGGTGCAAATTGTCTAAATTATATACAGGTGAAGCCGCGGTCACAGCTAGTATATATAATAAAAAATAATTAGCAATACTGTTGTTCTAGCGTTGTTATGCATATTCTTGTTAATAGAACGATATGTTATTATTTTGAACCGAGCAGATTGTTGACAAAATATATAAATCTTTCAGTGACTCGTAATTATGTTGAAATGTATATTAAGATAAATAAATCTGAAAAAAAAAAATCAGTAATAATGTGCAGATATTGCTTTGGTCATTTTATGATTTATGTGCCTTCACAATCTCACTTCAGTTACATTTTGGTTGATGTTTTTTTATTAATTTAATAAAATACATTTAATAAAATTTTAAAATAAATACTTGTATTTTGTTTGTTTAAATAAAATGTTTATATATACATATATAGATCAACATGACAATAAAGTCTATTTATAACACATTCACTCTCTTGAAAAAGTATGATTTTTCAGCCTAAGACTAAGAGATTATTTCAATCTTATTCTTTTGGTCAAAGCTTTCGGCCTTAATCGATATTTATTAGTTAGTTTCAAACAGAAATATTTATTTTAGAAATGCTGATAATAAACTATGTGATTTAAATATACTATAATAGATGTGCCATTGATTTAATTATTACAAATTTCATGTAAACCCGTACATTATTTCTAAAGTTATTAAGGAAATTAACTGACAAATAAAGAGGACTATTATGTTTCGTAGCATGTGATAAATATTAACGATTTAAATATAACGTTATATTGACTTAAAAGTAAATAAATGCACACATTGCTACAACTATATCGTTCAAAACACAAATCCGGGTACCTCCATCCTATTTCTGAAAATAAATGACTATCACAGCCCAAAAGCGACACTTCTTGACATTCTCACAGACCGTGCGACTTAAATTTTGTAAAATAAAGCGGCTAATATATTGAGACCTCACTTATGTACGTTCTTATTGTAAACCGATAGATCTATTTGAATCGGTTTGTGGGGTTCGTTCGTTTTTAGAAACCCAATTTGTCTGTCTGTCATCGGGCTAGGATATTTAGTGTCCGCGGAGGGTGTAAAATTGAGTAGGCATTGCGTTTCGTTTCTATATTTGAACTTCAAAAATTGATTTAGAATTTTAAAAATAGTTTAAATTTACCTTTAGTAAATAATGAATCCAGTGCTCTATGTAATAACGTTTTATATATAACTGTGCATGATTAATTTTTTACGTAATTTATTCGGGTCTGTGTCTTGTTACCTATTATTATAAATTATTGTATTTGGCTGTAGTACACAATAGATGGGGGGTAATAGGAAACCACTGGAAAGAGCGATTTTTTATTTGTAATATTTATATGCGCGAAATTATCCCTTACTTCCCTTAGTGGAAAGAAATTTTCCGACGACAATGGGTTAAACGAGGCTATGTTGGCTCATTTTGAGACAAAAGATAAAAAATACTTGGACGATGGTTTAAAGAAGTTAACTCATAGAACTAATAAATCTATTCAGTTTATGGGTGATTATATTTAAAAGGAAAACAGATTTATTGTTTTATTTTATTTAAAACCCTTCCATTCAACGAAATTTAGAACCTTCCATCGTATATTATATATAGATCAGTAAGAACTTGAAAAAATTGGAACATAGATCAAAGCGCATTATTATCAGTGTTCTGTTTTACAACATTTTGCGTTACTTTGAAATATCACACTGAGTTGGTATTATTATAAGTTTTAAATTTAATACCTTATGAGCTATCCAGAAAATTATAATTATAAACATAAGTATAGCACACAAGTAGCGGAATTAATTACGGTATATATGTATGTAACCAGTAATATAAACACTCCTACTCGATTTTGGAAGACTACAATTTTATAGTCTATGCTGCATAAAAATCCTCAATAATAATTGCCAGATGTTCAATCTCAACAGTAAAAATAAATAAACACCTAACTACCTATTCAAATCCCTCGTTGATGGACGATTCTTAAACGGCCTTGAACGTGACAAAACGACAGGATTCGAATTTTTAAAAATGATTTAAATTTAGAATACGAGTTCCCCGCGGCGTGGCGGCGCTTCGCTAACCGCGGGTTTAAATTTAGATTGTTCTATTCTCGAACAGTGAACTCCTGGCCGATGGCTCCTTTTGTATTTGCCTTCCGTTTAGGACATGCTCTGGCTGCAAACTAGTTTGAGGGCAAGGTGTGGTTTTTATTAGTTATATTTTCTCCCTTATTGTTAACGTTATAGACAGTTACTAGTATAATACATTTTATCGTTTCTTATTTTGTATCTGGGTGTTTAATGTTACTTATCTACGCAATTTATCACTTTTTTGTTTTCAATCAGTATGGCGCATACGGATGCTTAGTTTCATATCATAAGATTTTCATTTTATTTCGAATTATTATTGTTAATATTTAATGTTAAAAATGTTTTGATAATGGCTTTTTTAATTTGTATAAATGTAATACATATATTATTTCCTTATTAAAAAGTATAACGCGAGTAAGCATGAAGGTTAAATTTAGAAACACATTTAAATTCGACTAACATTACACATATGTTTAAAATGAGAACGTTAACTTTTTAAGAACATTCCTAATCGGTGTTTAATTGCGACTTTGTTTTTGTTGTATGCCACATTGTTTACACGTGTATTCCTAATACGGATTTTATTGTTTGAACAGTTTTATTTTAGAGATGTAACAGATTACATTGAGTGTTTTAATGGATGTATGATTATTTATGTTATTAATTTCTATACATAACATTTTATACATGTATTTAGAAAACTTTATATGTAAGTATTGTAAATATCATGACAATTTATTTGTATTGTATATAGAACGTTATGAACCGCTTTAATTGCGCAGGGACATTGCCTCTCTAAGCGTATTTTACCGCTTGTATCATGGCGAGTGTTCTGAAGAGCTCTTTGACCTGATCCCCTCCTCTCCATTCCATAACAGAACCACGCGGGCGGGACTTCGGTGTCACGGTTTCACGGTGACACCCATAACTTCAAGAACCAAATAGTTTGCTGACTCTTACTTTTGTCGCACTGTGAGGTTATGGAACCGTCTTCCTGTCAGCGTATTCCCTCCTTCATATGGTATTGGGTTCTTCAAAAGAGGCGTGAAGAGATACTTAAGCAGGCCAGCATGACAGCGGTGACTGGCATTGAATTCTGTTCAGTGTCAGTCGCCGCTGTTTTGGATTGTACTGTACTTACCATCAGGTCCAGTACAGTCACTGTGCTGTGCATAAAAAAAAATTAATTGGAATGGAAATATATTTGGAACTTTATTTCCGATAAATTATTCAAATTGCTATGCACTTTTATTTATTTCAATACGAAAATTATGAAATAATTAATGCATTAACTGGGCAGTACTTTGCGTAACTTTTTGGATTCCTTTATTAAGTTCACAGAACAATCACCAAATGCCAAGTAAAACTCGATATATATTTACAAAACATTGTACCTGCCTGCTTATTGTGTAATAACAAATTTTATTTATTCAATAAGCATATTTATCGAAAATTTAGCCTTAGGTTTGAAAAACTTTAAACACTTTTGGACATACAAAAAAAAAAGTTTTACCAAGCACAGAATGTAATCTTATTATGGGATGGAATGTCACTTTGTATGTATTTTATACGATTGTTTCATGTCACATAATACCATATTTTGTTTACGCAAGTGATTTCAAACGAAAACAATTTTGCATTGAACTGTTTCCATTAATTATATTTGTTCTTAGTAAACATGTGTAATTAAATATTCGTTATTATTTTTCTATTATATGCGAAGACGCAAAGACGTCTCAGTGCCGTATGTCCTCACTGATAATACATACTGGTCAAAAACTTTCGTCTTGAGATCCTGTTGTAATTCAGTAATTACTACAAACATTTCTATAAAATAATAAATGTATATATATAAATTCCTTAACCCCTTGAGCACTAACCTGGCATTTACGCCAGCTTTCCATTGTTTTTCCTTTTGTCTCATTTTTATGGGTAATCGACGTATTAAAAATTAAAATTGATACAAAGGTACCTACATTTTGTCAAGTAAATGCATAGATAATACGTCTTATAACTCTCAATAGCTCCGCCTAGTAACACGCGAAACGAACGGTCACTTAATAATAAAAGATGTTAAAAACATTACTTAGTTATTACAATGCGTTTCAAATAAGAATGTACTCGACCTGCGCCATATTGTGACGTCATAGCTAACTAAAAATTAGAAGTGTGTATGGTTCATTATAACAACGCATATTAATACTCTTCATAATTAGGCAAAAAAATTTGTTGCTTTTCATACTTTTTTTTAGAGCGTTGACAAAATCAAAATAAAAATCAAGTTAAAAGTTCAATCATTCAATCAAAGTTAAAGAAGCCACTATTTTTCTTTTTCGAATTTATTTCAACTGCTTTTATTTATTTGATTTTTTTTTTTTTTTAATTTTAAGGTACATACATATCCTACACGCTAGGTTAAAAGAAAATGAGTGCTAATGAATACTGATGAGTGAAAATAGATTGAAGTGAGCTGATATTATCATTGTTTGTGTAAAATTTACGCGTGTGTGTCCCCGGCTTAACGATTCCGGACTACGTGGCAACTGAGGGTCAAATGGGTATGTCATATTATTTATAATATATTTACTTATAGGCATTTACAGAGATTTGGATTTTTAATATCGTGTAAAGTATCGTATATACTAAAATAATGAATCGATGATGTTACAAGTTACTTTCAAAATCGTACTGTTGTGAGATCAAAATAATTTGTTGAAAAAAAGCATTGCAGACTTATAAAAAAATCCTCCGTAGTGACACCTTAAAGACGTATCACGTTTTAAGATCAACACTTGTTTATCTAAGTAGATCTGCCTAGAGACTTTAGCCGGACATTACAGCGCTGACAGTGATCGAATGTCGATCTTTCGATGGCCGCCGACTTGCCATCAGACAGTGTCGTGCTCCTATGTAAAACAAAAAAGTATCCTCTTATTTCTAACTACATTAAAATATTCTTTCGTCTCTATTTAATGTGTGGAAGTAGAATTCGTATATTATTGTCGCTAGGCAGTAGTTATGTGTGTCTTTATAATTAACTCTAGAAATACAAAAAATATCTTGATTTTACATAATACGTATACAAGCTAAAGTTCTTACGATTGTAATGTAAAGGAAAAACAGTAATAATAATAATAAAAAAAGTTTATTTACCAAAAAGTAAATTTTACATGTTCTTCTACTAATCGTGGTCCCCGCACTTGGGAAACCCTGTCTCGCGGGTGACCACCACAGAAAACGCTTGCACAAATGGACGTAGTGGGTAACCCACATTCCTTCCTTATGTTTATTGTAAATACTATACATTATTATTACTTACATACAAATATATGATAAAAAAAAAGTTAGTTTAAAACACAGGATATGGATAAATACAGTACGCTATTTGGTAATTTACGTTACAGTTTGCAAAACACCTTTAATTTCTCTGTATGTTAAGGCCTTGAGCCAATTTTATGTGACTGCCTTTACTATTCGCAGGTACATACTTTATTATACAAGAATGGGTGAAGGAACAAACCAACCCTTTTCGTAAAACTAGTGTTAATCGTTGGAGTGATTAGTTTAAAAGTCCCTTTTTTAACATGTTCTGGTAGTCGGGGGAATTTATTACCTGTTTGTGTACTCGAAGCGTAACAGGTTGCCTATATAAAACTTTGCCACGTCAAATACCACCTTTTCACTTGTAAATTCATTGATTACTATGGTCTATTATTGTAATTTATACATGCTTATTTAGAATTTTTGATAAAGTTCCTTTTAGACAAAAAGTTAGCCGATTTGAAAATAAAAATGGGTTTTTTTTGGGTACCTACGGAAAATGTTACCTCAACAGCTGCGAAATGTAGGTACATACATAAAAATACATCCATGACAAGTATTGTTCGCTTGATATAAAACCTCGAATAAAAAAAGTACAATGGAAACAGATGTTGTCTCACGTTATTTATATTGTTTAAAAGGGTATACCGTATTTTCATAAGATACAAATCTCACAAAATTAAAACCCATTCAAAATCGAGAACAATCTTGAAATTAAAGTCGTTTCGAGTTGCGACGTTCGTGTCGAAAGGCGTTAAATTGTATGGTCATTGTCATGTATAAAATATATATGAACAAAGACATAGAACGATAACAGGCCTTATTCCGTTGACTTTAACAATGAATTACTTCGAACGGAATGGTTCAAGTAAAAGTGTGCTAATCAAAAATATACCTAAATTTTATAGTATTTTAAATTTTGAAGGTATGTTTTGTCTTTTGATTCGCTGTTCTAAGTGATTCGATGGATAATATACCTTACTGATTAGAAATTGGGATGTAATTTCATCGACCTTATAATTTCACAAGGAGACCACTGTGTATGTTAGTCACGTACTGTGATCGGTCTTCGCGGATGCGACATGAATCCTTTTACTCGGATGTCTTCTTTGGTGGGTGTCGTTGCATTTGCTGAACAATGATAATATAGTCGCGAGCGAGAAGTTTCCAGTATGGTTTATATACATATCATAATAACACGGAATAGCTTTCTACGGCTGTTTGTTTATCCGCCTCTTAAATCACGTAACGGTTTCTGATGCAGTTTTCATCATCCTAATTACATTTCGGCCGAAATGATTTGGTTGTTTTAGTAGAGGGTATAATAACAGGTATTCTGTTGTAATAGGTATACCAGAAGTTTTAGCTCATGTAAGACGAGTGTTGACTTGATATGTAATAAGAAAGTTATGGTTTAGCTTCTAAAGAGAAGGGCGCTGGTGTCAGTCTCCCCCTATTCCCTGGTTTAAAGAAATCAATTTTAACTGAAATCTTAACTTTACAGCATGAAGGCTAATACAAGAAAATGTTAATATCTCATGAAAATAAAATAATTGCCATTAGTAATAAACGTGATAAAATAGATGGTGTCCATCAATTTTTGATGGAATGTTCCAGTAACTATAATAATAGGTTGTTACTGGTCACTAGCTTTAATATTAATGTCTGGGATATAGTCGTGTATCACAGCATTCTGGCGGATCCAACATTGTTGCCTGCCTGAATGCTGCGTAATTCTTTTAAATTAGTTTGTGGTTTATTATTTTATACCAGTCCTGATCAAACAATTTTGCAACCTTAATGTCTTTTACATATTTGAATTATGGTGCTATTTTTTTAGAATTAAATTGGATTGTAACTCTAAATAATACGGGGCCTGTTACATTGCTAATTCGGCTTCAAATGATTTTCACCTGTCACGTCTTTTAGAACCTGATTTATTTATCTATACTAATAAATAAAATTGATGTGTCTGTTTGTAATGTCAACATTTTTTTATAGAGATATGAATGTATATACGATGCCTACACTAAAAATACAATTTTTTAAATTTCTGTCTGTCTTTTCTGTTTGTTCCGGTAATCTCCAAAACGGCTCGACGGATTTTGAAGTGAATTTCTTTGGTAGATAGCAGAAGTTACTCCGAGTAACTTAGGGTACTTTTAATTTTCGAAAATAATAAGAGTTTCGCGTAAAAAAATTAAAATAAAATCTGATTCAATGCACAGTTTTACGGACAAATGCTTGGATTTATGACAAATATTTTTACTCTATCTTATTACAACAAATTAATTAGGTTTTCGTATAAACAAATTGAAACGCAGTGCAGAATATATGAAACACGGTCGCAGTCACACACACACACACATAGTATTCAATAAATAGATAACTAGATAGATTAGGAGATTAATGGACAGACTCTTATGGTGGACTAATACATGAACGCTAGTTAATCTAAATGAATATGTATTCAGGAACACTGTGGTAGTCGATTCTTCGATAAGACGTATCTAATATTATCTGTTTGTTTAAATTTTATTTTATCTTATGGTTCAAGGTCTATCTACGCTATTCTATCGGTAATCGGCCAATGGACTCAATATCGCGTATTAGCGTATTCGTTTTAAATTTATTGCGAATATTACATTATCAAATTTATTAACTAGATGTCCCGGTAAAAATCGTTCAGCCTCAGAATAAAAAAAGTCTTATAATTACATTTAAGTTAAACTCGGTTATTTCTCGCGTCCGAGAAACGAGAAAACAATTAATCGAAATCAGTCAATCTGTTCTCGAGATATTCGATAACGGCTCCAGACAAACTCTATGAATGTAATGAAATTAATATTTTTCATACATTTGTTTCTGATTTTTTTTTCTTTATTTCATTAATAAAATATCATCAATAATAATCATAAAAATATATAAACTGACACGACGTTGTTTTATGTAAGTGTGTAAAAGATTTGTCTACCCTCAAATCTATGTTTTTCAGGATTACCTCGGTGGCGCAGTTGTATTAGGGTATGAGTGCCGTTGTCAGGTATCGGGTTCGATCCCCGGTTTGGCTCAAGTGATACTGTTTTTTTTCTACTCAGTATCATCCCGAAGTCAAGAATTTGTGCCCGATATGGACGACAGGCTCGTCCCCTGTCACATCTAATTATAGCATCATGATAGATCTACCCTATTTTTTTGAATTATTAATTTACAATTATTTTACATGTTCAGTTTTTGAAGACAGACACGAGATGGTGTATTTAAAAGTCTAAAATATATAGTGCTTTATTTTTCTATGCGACGCAGCGTTGGGTTTGTGAACTCGTAATAAAAAAAAAGTCGAAAAAGCTACTTAACTAATTCTGTCAGCGTGTGACAGTGTGACAGCTTATTACTAAATAGCAATAAAACGCGACATTGGAAGTATATGATTATCATACTGACTATAAATAAACAATGAATTCCATTTATGATGATAGCTTATATACCCGGTATAGTCTCTGTGCTTTGACCACAATCTCATCTGATTTTAAGTGGCGATGTTGTTCAGGATGGTAAACACTTTTTTGTTTTTACAAACCGTAGCATAAGCCCAAACCCGTGTCACTTTGGTGCCTTTGCATTAGTTTAGTATATTTTTTGTCTGAATCTCATATCCACTCGCCCCACATATCAGTGAAGCTGTCAACAGCATTTATTCATTTCTGAAAAACGATCAAGTAACTTTCGATAACTTTAATTAACTACTTTCCAGTGTCAGTTTCACTTTAGTAGGTTCCCACTACTTTCTGCTACATCCTCATTCAATATCAGGCGATATTCCGACCAAATGCTATCGTAGACCTCGATAAAAAAGGCTTATTTATACTACTGTACTGTACTTGTATGCGTATATAGCTTATCTTTAGCTTGTTTGAAAGGAGACTTAACATAGTTAGCGATAAAACACACATTAAAACGTAACAAAGGACTGTAAAAGGGCCCACAGACTGTACTGTACAATGCCCCGGAAGTAGCAGGTAAGCGCCCTCTTCCGGATTCGTTGTGTTCAAACCTGCTGGCGGATGTACATACTGTGTTTTTATTGTTCACCTATAATTGATGGTAATAAGGTTTTAGGTTTTGTGCCTGGCCAATTGTCACTTAAAGAATACTTGCTCGTAGAACCGTTGCCCGATAGAGGCTGCCGCGTACCGGAACTATCCACAAGGTGGAGCAACGACCTGGGGAAGGGCGCAGAAGTCCGTTGAATGAGGGTGGCGCAAGACCGATCTTTGTGGAGATCTTTGGGAAGACCTATGTCCAGCAGTGGACATCTTTCGGTTCAATAGAACGATATTAAAACATGCAAAGTTATTTGGATAGTGAAAACAAACATTATTATCGCAAATTACACTACACATTTATTAACATGTCCATACTTAATTAGACTAATCTATATTACCTTAAGCTTAAGTTACTCTTGTCACTTATCTAATTTTATAGGTAATAATAAAGTTCTTTAAATTATATTCAATAACATACTTAAAACCAAGGAAAGTGTTAATCTTACAACTAGACAATTTTCTGAGTATGGCATATGTGACAAAATCTGTTCATTTCTGATGAGAATGGGCTCAAGCGTTGGTCTACAGCAGAGTTCCCCAAACTTTTTTTGTGTCGTAGACCCCTTGCCATGTTTTTCCGTGTTGGGTAGACCCCCTACTTACCTGATATTGATTTCCTGTAAATTTCTAACTGTAGTGAAGTTTAAGCGAATACCAACATCCTACAACTTACACAATTTTATAAACATATATAATATTTTTTTTACTTTATAGGTACTTTTATAAATAATGTATATGTTTTGATATTATAAGATAGTATGATGTAAGTAAATACGTACTATCAGTGTATGTGTTGAGATCCACTATCGTTGACCCCCATTTTCATTTCATGGATCCCTAAATTTTTTTTCGCTGACGTAGACCCCTTGCAGGTTGTCATAGACCCCTAGGGGTCGATATATACCACTTTGGGAATCACTGGTCTACAGCTACACTACAGCTAACCTGTAACCGCCCTACGGTTAATGTATTGTTATTTCATTGTTAACAAGTTTATAACTAGTCTATAGTCATGCAATAGCTTGATAATGATAATAACAATGCCTTGATATCAAGTCTATTTTGTTAGTAATTTCCAGTCTATAGAACAGTTTATTGAAACTCTTGGTTCGTTATATTATATGATAGCAGGTAATTTAGTATTTCTTCCAAAAAAAAAAATGCATATCAGAGCTGATGCTTTTTTTGACGTTCAGTGCTGTTATTATTTATTTCTATATTATATTCTGTATTTGAATGGATCGAACGAATTTATCTTTCTTTATTGCAAAGCAACTGCTGTCCAGCTGATTACTATGTCGATTACTCATAAAAATGAGACAATAGGAAAACAATGGAAAGCTGGCGTAAGCGTCACGTCAGTGCTCAAGGGGTTACGATTTTTATGCAAAACATTACCATTCTATAAGAGCAAACGTAACGTAACGTAATTTGTCACGTGTTGATGTGAGTCTTTACGTTCCAAACTTCACCGGTACATGTACATCTACCGGTACGTCTATTACTATTTTACGCGTAATTTAATACTTAATACGTAACATTCTCTTTTACTTATGGATTTTAATAACTAATATTTTAATTTGAAGATTATCATAGGAATTAATTTTCAATTTTGCTCACAAGATTATGTAAATATAATTATCTCTATTAATAAAGGTCGCAATTTAACATGTCTTATCCTAAAAATATAACTATTAGTACTGACATACTGTATGTCTTGTTGTTGCTTGAATATATATATATATATATAAGTATATATATATATATATATATAAGTAGAGGAAGCGAAAGAGGTATGCCAAGATCGTAGCAAGTGGAAGGACGTAATCTCTGCCTACCCCCACGGGAGAAAGGCGTGATGATATGTATGTAGGTATGTATGTACATATATTTCACTTATCTATTTGATAATTTATTTCAATTACTAATTCTACTTCTAGGTCGATATTGCGTTGATTAAAACTTAATCAAAATCAAAGTGACTTGAATACATATGAATAAAATGTAACACGCAAATTGTTGCGATAAAGTTCGTAATTACTTTTTTTTACATACATACATAAGCTCACGCCTGTTATCCCCGAAGGGTTAGGCAGAGGTGAAATAGCGAACTACACCACCTACATTTCGCCGAGTTTAATTCCGTCCCAGATGTGACAGGGGGCGAGCCTGTCGCCATATCAGGCACAGGTTCCAAACTCCGGGATGATACTGAGTAGAAAAACCTAATACCACTTGACCCGACCCGCGGATCGAACCCGAGACCTCAGAACGGCAGTCGCACCGTAATACAACTGTGCCACCGAGGCAGTTATTTTTTTTTAAATGCACTAAAAGTAATACCCAAATAATAAAAACGTACGTAACAAGCAAGCCGATCCGTAACAAATTGCTGTGCGCGTGCGTGGCTCAGCTAATCGCTTTTCAAACATCACTACACACACATAGCTCCCGTTTTTGGGACGATAATGAAGCGTCAAACTATATTATTATATAATATGCGTTACATAATAGTTTTTACTTATCTCAATAATAAATACAATTGAAGTGTCTGTTTGTAATTTGAAAATAACAACGTTTGATATACTTACATACATATGAATGTATATTAACGATATCTATACCAAAACACAATTTTTTAAATGTTGTTCCGGGTAATCTACGGAACGGCTGAACCGATTTTGATGGGACTTTTTTGTAGATAGCTGAAGTTACTCCGCGTAACTTATTTTTGATCACAAAAAATCGAATAAAATCCGATTTAATGCACAGTTTTACAGGTTAGTTTTTGAATATTTTTACTTTATCTTAGTACTAAAAAAAATTGTATAGGTATCGTTTATACATTTATATTTATTTAGTAAAAAAAAAAAAATATTTTGACGTTAAAAACAGATACTTCAGTTATATTTAATGCTATAGACAACATTAGTATACGTTTAAATTTTTAAATTCAAAAACTACTATTGATGGATGCTTAGCGTGTTTAACATTCTGGACCATATCGTCACTTATCGTCAAGTGAGATAGAGGTCCAATCGCTGAGCTGCTATAGTGTTAAAAGAAATCCTAACTCTTGCCTAATTAATTTACATTTAATGTACCTTTATAAAAACAATTGTACGATTGTGATAAAATAAGTATGGCGTTCCTTAAGCGTTATCAGTAGTGTGGTATGTTAACAACCTTCGTTTCGTATTACTACGACCTAGTTCCACAGGCGAGGTGTTAATTATAGTATTGCTTCGTTAGTGTGTACAGACCTTATATTATTAAGCTTCAAGGTTTGGGTATATAGTTATTTGAAATGGTTATTTTCTAATAACATTTCTTAACCCCTTGATCACTAACCGTTTACGCCAGCTTTCTATTGTTTTCCTTGTCTTATTTTTATGAGTAATCGACATATTAAGCATAATTTCAGTCGTTTTTGACCCCTATTTAACCCATGGTCACTTAAGCACTGATATAATTATAACAAAACAAACTAGATTTGTTCTTAGTCGCTACTTGGGGTTTTTTTACACAAATGAACGTTGATTTTTGAGTTAAATTAATACCCATAGCTTCATACGTGCGTTTTTGGAAAATTGTGAATTTTAAAATTAATATTTGTTTATAGAATATGTATGTGTGTACAGCTGTATGTAAAATATTCATTATCTATATATCTATCCTAATAAATAAAATTGGAGTGTCTGTTTGTATTACCATAATAACAACATGCATTATTATCATTATTTTATTAAACGCATGTGAATGTATACGGTAGATATACCAAAATTATTTTTTTATATTTTTGTATCTCCATGTCTGTTTGTTCCGGCTAATCTCTAGAACGGGTGGACAGATTTTGACTGGACTTTTTTGCGTAGATAGCTGCAGTTACTTTTATTTTCCGATAATAATTAAGGTACCGCGTAAAAAAATTAAATTTCATGAGATTCTGAACAAAATATCAAAAAAATATTTTCTACTGATTATTTAAAAAGTATATTACACATTGAAGAATATATTAAACGTGGACGGAACCGCGGGCGAACAACTAGTTTTAAATAAAACGGATTGAAGACTAATTAGTGATTGATAAAGCGTATTTATTAACACTAATTATTTGTTTCATATATTTATAGATTAGATAAAAAACGAAGGAAAATAGTCTCACAAGTCATTTCCCTATTTAGTTTTGTACATTCAATTACTTACTATACTGCAGTGGAAGCTTCAATAAATTTTCTAATATCTGAACAGGCTAGTAAAATATTATTATTAAAAAAATAAATCGATAATAAATTACGAATATCGAATTAGTTTTCTTTTAATATTATAACCAAGAATATACGGACGTTGAATATAATAACAATTTATTATTATTGATCGTCAACCATGGATAATAATATTTCCATAATATGGAATTTCAATTCCATAGTGTGTTTACAAAGTTACCTATACTATTACGTCGACGGTGATTGACTTATAACGAACGTATAAAACGCAAAAGAATGAAATGCAGACCTGATTTGGTGACAGTTACAATTTTGAGTGTAATAAATTATCTACATACGTGGTCGTCCCTTATTTGTAAAAAGTTGTAAATCTTTTTCATAGGTATTTGTCTTATTGAGAACATCGCATGCTTATCCGACCCACGTAATTTATAACTCGCTAAAAATAGTTACCATAATATATTGTGGATACGAATTCTAACATCTATTTTTTTATTGAAATATATCATGGATAAAATATAATATTTCAGTAAAAATTATCTCGTATTACGTGATTAAAAATCATTTTAATTTGCGAATAAATAAAGAGGTATATTTTAGTCATTCTTTTAAATTGTAGATTAGTTTTGTAATGTATTGAATCCGTTATAATTTCTTTGTTTCTTTTTTTATCCGTAATATTTTAAACAGGTTTTAGCTTTTAAGAATAGCTTAGCTTTTAACCTCGTCTGTTGATAACTGACGATATAGCTGACGATGGTCAATACTAAAAAAAACTGGCTCTAAATTTTATTCATTAATGCATAACATTTTGCGGCAAATTTCCAATTTCAGGGTGGTTGCTAGCCAAGTCGCATTTGATAATACTCTAACACTATGCATTAAATGTCAAATTAAGTTTCTTCCTAATATACCAATTATACATAATTTTATAGCATTTGCTATCGATATCACTATATAATTTGCTATATAAGGTTAGGCTTTATAGTTATAACTTTAACGTTAACTGTCATAAGTCAATCGCCGTTTTAAAGAAATTACAAATTTTTGTAAATACATCAATAATAAAAGAAACTAAAGCCGACAACGAGCAACCTTTTTTATACATTAAAAAAAAACAACAACAAATTTTGTCGTGTTTTTGTTGTCTTTAACAATAGGTACCCACTTTGTATTGTGCATTCTAATTTTTTTGTTGTTGAATACTGGGTAGTATTCCGTGGACGGTGAAGTGATTGTTTAAGGGTTTTTTTATAAACTAGAAAGGTTTGTCGAGTTGTAAACCTATATTATGGTATAATGTACATATGTTAGAAGATAATATTTATATTTAAAATAAATATAACTCGTCTCTCAAGATAAGTAATTTAGTACAATATTTTTAACTATAAAAACATTTTTCAGTAAGTGCGCTTATGTTTAATTAAAGAAATAAAATACGGATCGGTTGCCATTAATACTGAACTTTAAAATATGGGAAAAAAGTCATTGAAGTATATGTGACAAAAATAGAAAAAAGTGATGTTTGATTTTTTTCTGTCTAACCCAATTAGCGTATAACTTGATTGTATACATATAATAGATAATAAAAAAATATATAACTCTGTGACATTGAAGATACGAGTTTCCATTTTTAAGTATTTAATTTCTAGGCTTTAATTAATTTAAGCAATCGATTATATTGGTGTGTTTCCTGTAGTCTTACCAATGAAAAAGAATAAAAGACATGTGATATGTTTTAATAGAATTATTTAATTATGTAAATTGAAACAAGTCATTTAAACATTTTGCGGGAGACTGTTTATTTTTAGATTTGTTTTGTTTAACTTGAATTCTAAAATGTCATTGTTAAGAAACGGGAAAGTTAAAACAAAATTTTACTGTTTTTCATATTTACTCAACTTTGTGTCAATATTATATAAAGACTATGGTCTAATAATATCAAAATGGCGTACGACAACAGCCGTCCGAATAAGTTGCAAGGTCGGCAGGTGCTGAAGCAGACGCAAGTGCAACGACTTGGCCAGTTAGACTCCATTGTTATATACGTCACGATTCCATCACACAGTATATTGCTTCTCAAATACATTAACCGGTATATTACTATGAGAGATACTAAACAGTTTAATAATGTTACTAATTATTATATTGACTTCATTGAAAATTGGTTTTAATTTTAGTATCCAAATATTAATAAAAATGAATGTAATTTTGTATCTGAGCTCTTTATTTTCCCAGTCATTTTTGAATTTTTTTTCTCACATTAAAACGATTGTAAGCCCAAATGTACGTTTTGGTTGAAATACATATGAGACAAGAAAAATAATAAGATAAAGAATAAGGGTCAGTTGATGCCTGAGGTGAGTAGGAGAGAGTAGGGACTAAACAAATAGAGTTATCTTTTCTATAATCAGTTAATAATTATCTACAAATTTCGCAACCTCCATTACTTTAGTTAGATGAACAAATCGGATGAAACTAATATGGTCATTTAGTAGTTTAGTTTATTAAGATTAACAGACTAATTCAATAATATAATTAACCCCTTGATCACTAACCTGGCGTTTGATTATTTATTTATTGTATACTAACTGGTGCCCGCGGCTCCGCCCGCGTTTCATATGTTCTGTGCATATGACGTTTCATTTATAGCTAATTTAAAAAAATAAATGAATGAATAAAAGTAAGAGTATTTTGTGAAAAAATGTATATAAGCGTAAATTGAAGTGGAAAATGTACAAAAGAGTAAATCGAAAAAAAAATTAGAGAGGATCGGTGGAATCCAAAAAAATACCTGTCTACGAAAAATACTGCGTTGAAAGGTATTAGTCCTATCCCGATATGTTCAGTAGTTTTGAGGTGATGGTGCGTCAAAGGAATAATAAACAAACAAATTGGGAGAACATGGCAAAGGGCTCATAGAATTTGAAAAATATATAGTTATAACCATCTACGATTAATTCCGCGTCGAATGGTTGTGGTTTCATGCTGATCGGTCCAGTAGTTTCCGAGTTTACCTCGGACAAAGAAAACAAACTTTGCTTATATATATACATATATAGATTACTTAACAGTACATTTACAACAATACAGTTTATTATTTTAACATTTAAGTAGTACCAATTACAAAGTAATTATAATTAAATTTTGTTAATTGAGTAATTAATTACTTCGGCTTAATAACATTCTGAGATACAATCGTTGTAAGTTTATCGTTATGATGGAAAGGTGATGGCTCTATCTATATCAACGAATACTAGTATAGAATTTGTACGTAGCACGAAGATCGTGAGGTTATATTTCTGTATAGTGCGCATTCTCTCTCTCTCTTTCGAATACAATTGATACGCTTCAGAGTACATGCGGTCGGAAAAGTAGGTATTTCAGAAATCTATTGCTATGGCGTTGCGCCCGATAGAAAGAATAGGGACAACTGTTGCTCGGGCTGTTTTTACCGTATGCAGAATAGATGAAAACATCACTTCGTAGTACCCAGTTACCCAGTTTTGAAGGACAAAACTGAGCCGATTTTTTTACTTTCTATCAGTTTTAGAATAATAAAGACTTTGAGTATGCCTGTACGCTTTTTAAAATTTTATCCTTCAGATTTTGTTTAACGAACGTTTGCAAATGACGGTAAAAATCGAGCATTTTTTTCATTTTCAAAGGCTTCTAGTTTCTACAATAACGAATTTATGGAACAAATCAAAAAGTACGGGCATGGCGGTGTTGGACTTGTATTATTTGGTATACAATTATTTACCATAATGCTCCATAATTATCCAGGGAGGAAACAGGGGACTACGTTTGTACGGAATAAATGACGCTAGGATATCCTCTTATTAGATTAGATTAGATTATAATTATTTTTCAGTGATCAGCCATATTTATGATCTGATTTTTGATAAGACAATAAATAATAATCGATGCCCCTAATGTAAATCACGTATCGTATAATACAACGGATATGTGCACGGCAGTCATCGAACTCTCTTTGTTGACCGTTTATGGCGGCTATAATTCTTATTGCAACGATCCTGTTTCAACTATTTATAGTTTATATAATACTCGTCGAGGGGAATCGGTCAATTGACCTATTGTTTCTATTGAGTTTGTTTTATAGATCTGTTTTATGATGAAGAATATTTAGAATTGTATGTAGGTATTTTTTTTATTCGAACTGAATAAGCTATGAAGGTAACTTAGATCAAGTTACCTTCATAGCTTAATCGAACTTTTAGGACGAGCAGTTCAAAAATGGTAGTTAACGCAAGGGCACCAACATTTTTCGACTTGAGCTAAATGTGAATAAAAATGATTTGCTTAGCTTGATATATGGTGGCTGAGGGCGTGATACATAAGCAATGGCTGCGGCTCCGTCCCGTCGACAGATAGACATAATTATAACTATACTATAACCAAGCCTACCTAAGCGAAATGTGTAAAGATTATGTATATAAAAATATAAGCTTTGCCTAATATTGCTAACGAAGGGAAGAAGGGGGACAAATGTCTCAAATTCTGCTTACTTAATGTGTAATGTGTCGAGTACCCATAAAAATAAGACAACAGGAAAACAATGGAAAGCTGGCGTAAACCCCAGGTAAGTGCTCAAGGGGTTAATAAATGCACGGGCCCTTAGAAAATATTATGAGATTTTCACTCACCGAAAGGTCAAGTTTATAATTATTGGTAAATACATAGGTACCCGACTGAACGACTACTGAACAAACGTCGCTTAACAATAGTCCAATAACTTCCTACAGTGAAAACAATAATGACGGTATAAGGATGATTCGCGTGTTTTGATTTACATCTATAGTAATTAATAAAATTAAAGAGTTTGTTTGTAATGTCATTTTTTTTTTTATATGAGTGTAAATACGATACATATACCAAAAATACAATTTTTAAATTTTTTGTCTGTCTGTCTTTTTGTAAATGGTAATAATCTTCGGAACGGCAGGACAGATTTTGACGAGACTTTTTTGGTAGATAGTTGAAGTTATTCCGCGTAACTTAGGGTACCTAAGAATTAGATTAGAAAATAAATTTAGAAAATTATTAGGGTTCAGCATAAAAAAAATAAAACTCATAAAAGTTAGTAGTAATTTTTTTTTCAAATAAGTAGGGTTCCGTATGAAAATATTAAAAACTATATTATGCTGTGAAAATTTATATGAAACACTAGGCATACATCTATACATATAATAAACATACATAATGTCACACCTCTCTCCATTGAAGTATATGTACCTACGGTCCTCTCTCTCATAAAGATAGGCAGAGGCTACATCATTCCACTTGCTACGATCCTGGCACACGTCTTTCGCTTCTATTTTCATAAGCGCTTTCATACTGTTACTATTGACCAATCCTTTTTTCAAAGCGTCCTCGATCTGGTTGAGAGACTCTTCCCCAGTTACACTCGCCTTATAAATTTGATTCAACCTTCTTTCATCCGTCCTCTTTACGTATTCAAACCAATTGAGCATCCCTTCTCTATCTTTGTCACTATTACTTTAACTTCTCATCTCTATTGCATTAATTTTGCTTTCATGTTTCCTATACCGTATATAAAAATACACATAATATGAATATAAGTTAAGTTAAGAACTGCTTAAATTGGGATTTCATTTTTTGGAATTAAAAAGGAAACGACGATAATGTTTCCGATGATAACTTTGTTTATATTGCTGTTCGTTGTGGTCCACGTGATAAATGTCACACGCGAATACTATCACACGCCCGAAGGCCACACACGGAACAAAACAAAATAATAAAAAAAAAAACAAGAGTAAGTTATCAAATATTTAGCAGTTTTACCGCGAATGACTAAGGTTTGCGTCACGTTACAGCTCGACTGGTGTGACTCAGTCATTTCGTTGCCTTGATTTCTACGATATCGTACGATTTGTAGACAGTATGTGACATTATTACTCCTAGATTTGTTTTATCCATATTAAACTTTCAATGCCACTAATCGTTCTTGTGCTGTGTGTATCTAAAACGCATATAGATCATATTATTATCACTAAAATAAAGTAGCGTATTTTATATTAATATAAATGAAATACCTATTTATATTTATAAAAAAAATGTCTTATTCTGTATGATATATTTAGGAACATTTGTGTAATAAATATCAATATATTAGCTGTGATATGTATGACATATTAATCTTTAGATTCACTTTAATCCGTATGGTGCCGGATTAAGAATAGTACCACCCCATAACTTCCCGTGAGTGTCGTAAAAGGCGACTAAGGGATACATCAGGGGATGGGCAGCATCCTCCTCTGAATACCACAAACACCTACTGCGATCGTCAACTCGTTTGCCAATCGTGGCGATCATGCCAATTCCCCCCTTGTTTTTGGGGATACGAAGTCCAGCAGTGGACGTCATTACGGTTGAATTGATGGACGGAGATTCACTTACATGACAAGAGTAATTAACATTGCTGAATTTTATGAATTCAACAGGTTACATAAAATATTAAATAAAAACATTAAATAGGTTAAAGAACTAAACACCATATTTAAATATTTAGTAGATATGGGCATTGTCGCTTTGCAAGTACAACAAAAATTCTCCGAGCAAGGCACACTGTAAAGTTTTTTTTAAATCATTTATTTGTACAGGGCTTTTACGCATTAGTGTATGCCAGCCCTATCGGATCATACTCAATATAGCTTACATAATAATAATAATAAAAAAAAACAACTAAATTAAATTATCTCTTAACTTACTACTTGTAATAATAAAGTTCCATAGCATAGTAGAAGAATCGGACATCGGTTCTGCTAGTACACCATGGAACATGCCTATATCTAAATAACATAACCCTAAGGCCAAAACCAAACAACTTCTAGCCCCCGCATACTATAAAGTTCACACTAACTTTTTTCTAAAGCTAATTTAGCTATTTGAAACAATAATTTGGTCCTGTCGGAAATAGGGCTTGCCAGTATCTAATTACAAATACTTATTTCCATAAATCGTGTCAAGTTAACTAAATCTCTACAGATTTTTCATTCCGAAAATAAGAACCATTTGATAAAATCTCATTCGAATTATTACGATATATTAAATATTTATTGTATATAATTCGTTATGTTGAATAAATACATTGATTGTAGGACATTTTAAGTATCTATTAATCTTTACACTTTATAAAATGCAATCAATGCCTTTCTTTATCTGTACGATTTTTAACTCGAGATCCACTAAACTAATTTCCACGATTCTTTTTTTATTTATAAATAGTTTTTATACACTCTTTTGTTTCATCATATAGTTAGTACTTATCTATATGGATAAAGTTATAAATAGATAATATTAATTATATGATGAGAGACTAAACGATACGATACTAAACGAAAAATGACTACAATCGCGTCCTTTTTATTATTAACCCCTTGAGCACTAACCTGGCGTTTACGCCAGCTTTCCATTGTTTTCCTATTGTCTTTCTATTGTCTTATTTTTATGGGTACTCGACACATTAAACCACTAAATTTTATTTTAGAAATTTATAATTAAATAATATTTAGGTTTAAGTAAAAAAATATGAATCTTATCTTTGTTGAATGCTAATTAAATACGTTTCCTTTATCAATATAAATTAGATAAATATAAAAATGTTTTATATTGAAACTTACACAACCAAAATAAATAATTACATTAACTTCGATAGATCGTACTGTATGTTATAAGAATAGATAACGTTCATACAGAACAGAAGCAGCTGATAAATTATTGTGTTTTATCAAATGTATTTTTATCTCTATACTAGATTTATCACTTCCGACGATTCGGAGTTAAATGATATGAATACGTTCCCACATATCGTTACGTGTGTATCAGATGTCTCATGCGATATTATAGGAATTTTGTTTTCCTCTTTTTGGATTTTATTTTTTCGTTGAGTTTATTTTTTCAGTAACAAGTGTTTCAATTATCCTTATTCTAAAAGGGGCTTTGGATAACATACTTCTATCACTGCGACATAAGAACATTTATTGTGATCGCCCCCACATTATTAAAGGTCACTGCCTAGACCTACAATCTGGATATACTGTTGGATCTTTTTGACAGAGAGCGTCTGTACCTCCTCCTGGATTAACATATGCTTATTCGCGTTCGATCAGTTGCGTATGGATATTAGTAGATCACATTGACACAAGATGAGCTTTGGGGTTGCATTACTGTACTTCTTGTTTGTAATTCATTAACTTGCAATAGGTATTTGATCCTATAATACTATGTAATTGTGGTGATATTTTAAGTTGATGTACTGTGGTTATTGCGCACAATTGTGTACTGATACTAACGACATGGATCGTGAATTTTGAGATTTCCTAAAAAATCCTTTTTTTTTTCATTCATCCTTAAGACGTCCACTACTGGATATAGGTCTCCACAATTAAGGGCGGATTGCCATAATCGCCTCGCTTGGCGATCGCAGTAAGGTGTTTTTGGTACCCAGAGAATGCTGCTGCCCATCCCCTGGTTCATATCCCTTAGTCGCATTTACGACACTTCTAGGTAGATATGGGGTGGTACTATCCTTAGCCGGCGCCACATGGCCAGAAAGTTTTAACAAAGAGCTGACATTTTGTCGAAGCAATTAAGAGAAGAATAATAAAGAACTTTTATTTATGGCCTTAATAAATTAAAAAGGGCTGAGTACTTATTGCATCCTACAGTCCTACATCTTACAGTCAGCTTTAGCTATCATTTTTAAACACCACATAATTTGCTACCTCTTTCAAATTGAAAATCGGTCGCCAAACATTTTTCACTTTAAGAAATGATGGTTTGATCCAAGATAATCAACATGCTATATCTAGAGGTACGGGCATTCATGTAATACTGCCGGAACTATAGAGTAAGAAAGTCGTTGCAGTCACAATTTATAATTGCCGGAACACACTTACAGGTGCTTGACGACAGACTTTAAAACTTAAGGGTGGTAATGCGATGTCCTTCGAAGCGGTATTCGTTAACTATACCGCTGAGCATGGTTGCACCAAGTCATTCGAGAATTGCTTCTTCAATATGATACAATTTGGGATCAAATTGTCACTTAAGACCAGGTTATATTACGGTCAAACGCTAAATTATAACAAGTGGTAAACCAAAACGTATATTACGTCACTATGGCTGGTTTTTCTCTTACACGAGTTACTTCCCAACTTATATTTTCGCTTTACGTGTAACAAAGTTTCATATAATAAGCGTTAGATAGTGACTGCATTATTCCCTCAAAAGAACTGAATTTCGGATGATCTAAATTGTCAACAGAGGCTTAATTAAGTCTGAGATTCGGTCTAACCAAAATTAGTATGGGTGACCTTCATAGTAATAATATAGACACCTTAACTGTATAGTCAAATACGGGGGCGCAATATGATATCATACCAAACAAATCAATTATAATCCAAGTACGTACTGAGGGTTTACATTGCTCCTACAAATATTATAACATTTTTGATTATTATGGTAAAAGTAAATACACTTATATTCACGTTTTCATAAGGTTTTGTTTGTAGATTATTATCATAATAACGTTTTCAAATTTCATATTTACGAATTACATATCAGGATTTTTGACTACATTTACATAATAATGCATTATTTAATGTATCACAGGTCTTTATTAAAATGTCATTCACATATGCACATTACTGCGTTTGATAGTTATTAGGCATGATATTTCACTGTCTTCATATGTCCCTTAAAATGTTAATAATATTTTCATATTTACTAGAACATTCTTACTTATTGGTTTAAAGTTATTTTAAATGTAATAACAGTGAAGCAGTTACTTTTAAATTATTTAGAGGAAAAGATTAATAACATATATTAATGTGTCGAGTGCCCATAAAAATAAGACATTAGGAAATCAATAGAAAGCCGGCGTAAACGCCAGGTAAGTGCTCAAGGGGTTAATCTTAACCAGGAAGGATTTTTTCTGTTATAAGCCTTCTACAATCTCTATTATTGTTCTCTACCTATTGTATTTAGTTATTCCGAGTGTAGGGGTGAGTATTTTATTAGTTTAACCATGAGGATCATTTCTTTTATTCATAGTAACTTAACTTTTATTCACTTTTTACGTCATTATGAATATAACCAAGTTAATACTATTCCATTTTAAAGCACCGTAAGCGTCTGATAGTTGTCTTTTTTACATATTCATTTCCAATTCTTCTGATTTACATTTGTCCTTAACTACCTAGGTTATGTATAAAGTAGTCTCTGAACTAGATTTGATTCATTAAAAATACTATCCATGTAATTTAGCCGAAACTACCAACTTGGATTAAAAATATGACTTCATATGTCGATTACCCATAAAAATGAGACAATAGGAAAACAATGGAAAGCTGGCATAAACGCCAGGTTAGTGCTCAAGGGGTTAAGTGCCAGTCTTAACGGATTTCTATATACAACGGCAACTTTTTTTTTTTAAATTTCATACACTAAATATTCCTTGAATTTTTTATTATCCTATTTTAAATATTACAAGATTGCTTCTAAAGGCTTAAGAGGCAATTAACACTTCTAGCATCTCTTTTAAACTCAAAAAAACTATTTCGTTTAACAAAGGTGTGGTTGTAGCCCAAAAATAAACTTAAACATTAACACGTGTGTCGACATTTTTTTCTTGCCAGATAAAAAGTTTTTTAAACCCCGCAGGAACTATCGGGTTCCATCGTTTAATATGATAGTTTATTCTTTTACTTCATCCCTTTTCGAAGTAATCACATCTCTATGGGAATCGTTATTAAGTTCAGAATCCTTGAAACTGCATAAATTATATTTTACTTTGTAACAAATTTTTACATTTTATTGGATAACGGTGTAGGATTACTTGGGGTATCGTTGAATTTGTTTTATTATTAAATAAATAAGGGATGTTGTTGAAATCTCATTTTAAATACGATTCCAGGCAAATGATTAGATACTAATTTACGTAATAAATAAATAAATAATATATTGTTTGTATTATTACAATGTTTCTAGGGAAAGTTATTCTTCGATTTAAATTTAGCTGTAGCTGTAGTTACTTTGTTATTTTAGTATAATTGAGCTCTTGTACGACGCAGAATTCATTTTTGTTCAAGTCAGCCTTTTATTAATTCAGTGCAAATGAAAGCATTACTTCAGTAACTTTAGTTATATATATAGGTATTCTACATATTTGTATATCCATGAAAAATTAAATGTTCCTATTTCAAACGAGAGGTTTAATAGTATAGGTTATGTTTTTATTAACAAATGCGGTTGACGCTAATATAGTACGATATAAAACAGTTAATCTAGAGAGATTAGATCTCCAGACATGTTGGTGAAACACACCTATTGGTGCTTGGAAGTTTTTTTTTAACTAGACAGTGGTAGTTAGGCAGGTGGACATTAGGAAATACCCTACCACCATCCAAATAGTGGTCGATTATAGCTTACGCAAAGCGGGTGCGACCAGTTTTAATTAATCTGTTATTTTTCCATATAATATCATTGAATCCCATGTAATTACTTTTAATCTATTTTTCAGTTACAATTTATTAACTCACACGCAAACACTAACTGGTATGTATTTGATATAATAATTAAACTTATCTCTGCGCTATGATATAATATCAATTATTTTTTTATAATGAAGGCCGTGAACATTGCAAGTTCTCTCGGTCGGTTTCATTTCCAAGAACATCGTTATCTGTAAAACTAAATAAAATGAACCCTTGACATTGACAACACATGCTGCGGGTTCATAAAGGAAACTGAACTTTATTTAAAACACAACATATGCCGCCATTTAAACCCGTATCGGCATTCGATTTGTTGTTCTTATTATAAAATGATTATCATATGGTCCTTGCATACAGATTATCTGAATAAATTAGTATCTTCAATTGTACATAGCCTTTAAAACAAAGCTTTTAATAATATGAATCTGATCATTATCTCTAATATAATTCTTATCCTGTACGATACAACTATAAAATATGTGTAAATTAATTAGGCGCTCTATTCAACTTTTATCTTTTTTCAAAATATGTCACGTAAATAAGATAACAAAAAACTTAAATTCTATTAACAGAAACCTCAGATGTGTTTTCTAATGTATAAACTACAAATGAATATGTAGTGATTAGAATATCCATTACGAACACCATAAAATCTGTTCAACGACAAGGGATTCCAATCAGAATGGAAAAAAAACCATCGTAAACGTTAAATGGAAGTCATAATATATCTCTATTTTGATATGTAAATCTTCTAAACCTGATACACGACCGACATGTAGATACGTTTATAACCGGTATTTAAAACTGAAGTTTGTAATATAACTAAGTAGCTACAGGTTTTAGTATTTTAGCGGCGTAAAAAAGCTAAGATTTTTAATTAGGAAAAGTTCAAATCCACAAGGGTAATCATGTTTGTATTTTTAAATCAATCTTTAACATTAACTGATAATGAAATAAATGTAGAAATATGGATGACGCCTTCTGCAAAATGCAATTCTCAATAACAATGTTATGCGATTATCAAACACAAAAACGTTTCCTGGAAACGTATTTTAATCGTGACAAACCCAACATTTATCAAAAGCTTGGAAATCAAAACATTCGTCGAAATGCGGAATGTAGATAACGTTATGAATTGACTGCCTTATCACGAGTAAATTTTTCATACTTCCTCATCGATTTCGTATATTAATCTTTATGAATAAATAGTAATATTTTTCAATTTTGATAATATATTATAAATACCGGGTTCAGATTAGTACCTTGTGGGACACCGAATCAAACCGTCGCCCTACTTATTCAAGAGTGCCGCATCGTAAATTTAGTCTGTACACTTGTGTTCTTGTATAAATTGATGCAGATTAATAAAGTGGACGATAAGTGACGTCTGCCTTCGTAGTAAATGTTATCAAATATTGTTTCACTTGCAAGTCGCCTGGGCAGTTATTCCGCAACTGTCTTTACGATCGATCGTGTTCGCATCACGTTCGTTTATAGTCTTATTTAACACTTTAACAAATCTAAAATCTCTCGTATCTAAATCGTGAATAATTATTAATCGGATTAATTAATTAAGTGGTCATTGTAAATTCATTTTGTTTTCTTTGCGAGTTTTAAATGTGAATTATGGCTATTTGAATAAATTTCTAAGTTGTGTATAAAATAAGAAGTGTTTCTTAAAATAAATCTGACTAATGCAGAGATGACGGCGGTTAAACCTTATGGAATGTTTAATGACTACCATACTGATGGGAAACTGTAAGTAAATATTTTAGGTAAACTATAATTTTACGATATATGATATAAGTATATTCTCGAATTATATATTGTAAACTTGTCGGTACGTGTCTTCTGTTAGTCATAATTACAGCAGTTCCGTTTTTATCAGCTTTTTCTTGATTTATTGCAATTCCATATAAGACGTTAACATAAATAATAATAATGGAAGTACATGCGTCATGTTGAATTATGAAATCATTAAAGTGTCACAACTTTCTACGAACATTACTTTAACATCATCAAAAAGTAATAAAAACCGCGCGCGCATGTCAAGTTTCATGTAAACGATACTGGCTATCAATGCTTGTACTGTTTTGGTTTGTTTATTACTTATCCTTTGACTTTTTCAATTCGATTACATAATTCTAATGAAACATCTATCTTATTGTAGTGGTCATCACGCGAAAGAAATTTAACACTTCTCGTTGAGAGTCAAGAGAATGAATTAAGAAACAAAGACGTGGTCGCATTCTATTCGGTAGAATGATTGATATGAATTATAAAGTGTCAATCTTTTTTGTATATTTAAAGTTTGATCACCATATCACTTAGATGGTAGGGAACACGTTAAATTTAAGAACTGGTGGTTGTTGAAAGATTACGTATAAGTGCTTAAATTTGAGGCACTAGAAGGATGCACCGATAGACTGCTCAGCCGACAGTAATCTAATAACGTGCCCCGATCCCTACCTGGGGAGGAGGTTTCTGTATCCAAAACTAGCATGATACAGTGACACTTTCATGCACTTGCATAACAGGCATCACACTGCACACTCATTTATACTCATTCCTGCGAAGTACTATGTAAGAGAACAGTCCGTAGAATATATGTCTAAAGTAGCAAACATAAACCGAGGTTCGTACCACTACGGTACCATTGAGCTGGTTACCACTTTCCTGGCTGAGGGCCCTAAGCGCTCGCCCTAAAAGTTCGGTGAAGCTTTCAAGTCTCTACCGGTCAACAGCATTTAGTCAAATCGGAAAAAACCACTAGAAAAAGTATCTTCAGAATATTATAGCAAATTTCAGTTATTATTATGTTTATGTTTTTACATTGTATTAATTGAACATAATAATTACAATTAATTTATCTAATCAAACAGTTACTCTATGTGTGACCTTAACAGTACATGAGAGCTCGACAGTATTTGTTATCTGAGGGTTTTCTATACACAGAAACAACTCAACAGTAATATGTTAGTTAACAAAACTTTTTAATTATAAAATGCACTGAAGAGTTAATAAATAACTACTATATTAATCTACTTCTGCTAACTTCGATATATCCTTTGTTTTAATACCATTAATAAATTTGCTGAAATCGGTGCCAGATTACGGATAACAAAGTGGTGTAAATGCACGTCGCTAATTATTTAAGATTATATGTAAGCGTGATGAAGTTTAGATAGTTACAAATGAGTACATTGGGAAACGTTAGCTAGCACCTACTCCAATATTATTATTGGTACTAAAACAAAGGATATATCGAAGTTAGCAGAAGTCGATTAATAAATTAATTATTCATTTACTTTTTAGTGAATTCTTAGATTATATTCTTTTGAAGTCGGTTTTGTTTTTAATTTAAAAAGTTTTCTTTTCTTCTTATTAGTTTAATTATGTACTTTTAGGTACAGTTTTAAAGCCAGTTTTTTATTATTCTCTAAAATTAAAATTTTAATTCCGTATTAATTTGTTCTTTTTCCCCTTTTTTATTCACTGTTAGTGCATATAAATAAAGTACAACAACAACAAAAACATATTCTACTCTTACTCGTTAAAATGTTGCACCTTCCATCATTCCATCATCAGATCAGCAAAATGAAATAGTGACTGCAATACACAAACACATGAATAGCTGTGGAAGCAAATATAATATACAAATGTATAAATATTCTATAGAATTCGAGGGCTTCTCTTGATTTCTCTGAGATCCGGAATACTGAAAATACTGATCAGATACGGAAATGGGACCACCTCGGAAGTACACTCCTTCGATTACTAATTTTGCAAATCGGTCCAAAATTGAGAAATCGAGTAACAAACATATAAAAAAACAGGCGAATTATAACCTCCTTTTTGAAGTCAATTAATGATAATCTCTGCATTCGTATTGTTGTTAAATATATGTACAGGATCTATTGTTATTCAACATATTTCAACGCGTCCCCATACACTAGGTTGAAAGTAGTATAGCTATGTTTTTATAATTAAATCGTTAGTAACATCCACGGTTTCACAAAGGGTCACAAATGCTCACAATGGACCATTGTTCCCGTCAGCTTTGTTTGTGTTGATGGTTACTGTCGCTTTCGTCGGTGCATTTTGTTTAAGAGTTTAATACTTTTCAGAAGTAACTTGGTCGATTTTAAAGGAGTAGTTTGGTTTACTGGATTGAGACAAGCGAATGTACATAGGTTTAATTGAAAATAGCTCGTTTCTTAAACGTTAAACTAGCTTCGCCGGCCGCTTCATTCACATGTAAGAAATTATATTATTTACATGAATTACCTAATGTAACAAAATAAATATATTCTAAAATCAGACCGGACAAAACATCCATTAATTAAAAAATCATGAAAATCGGATCAGTGACTTTCAAAGTTAACAGTCAACTAACGGAAAGAGATACATAGCATTTTAAAACATGGACACCGATGTAAATTAAATTACATTTATGATTAAAACGAAATTTTTGAATAGAAAAGTAAATAAGTTACATATATACTAATAACTACAATCATATATTCATTTTGTATAATAAAAAACCCTATTTAAATCTACGCAATTAGTTCAAATTCTATTTTTATAAGAAGCATATGATGCTTATATGATGCAACATATATTTTCTTCAAGTAAGTAAAAAAAATCTACATATAATCAATGTTCGGGTATTTACTAATATATAATACTTCAATTTAGTAATTAAGGTACCAGTAAAAGTAGAGACTGCTAGTATTAATATATAATTTAAGGTCCAATCTCAAACGTCCACACAAGCTTCCGTCGGGTGCGCATACCAAACAATTCAGTCCAATTTGTACATGCCGAAGTTCATAATATATAAATGGTACAGTTCTATGACCTTTAGAACTGTCAACCACTGAACTGATAATAAAGCCTATACGTGATAGACTAAGCATATGATGGAGCAGTAATAGTTGCCATTTTGGTTAGATTAGATATAATAATTATTTTATAGCCACTTTATCTTCAAAAGATTTGTTTTGATGGAAAAGTTTTAATGTTATTATAATTATTCCTTTTTTACACTGTATAAGCTCAGTGCTTTCACCACAAGCTCACCCGATGTTAAGTGACGATGTAGTCCAGGATGGTAAACGCACTAAAAGTTTCTGATATATGATTTTAGAAAAATAGTGAAAAAAAATACTTTATGCAGAAACGAGACATTACGTGGCTAATTTATATTTTTAAACTGTTCGAAAATCGGTCTTTAAATTCTCTCAAGGTCTATTTATAGTCAAGTTCCGTTTCTTTCATAAAAAAAATCTAAAGCAATCAAAATTTGCCTATTCTTATGTTCTGAATTATTTAATTGCAAATAATATAAATTTTTTGGTTCCGTATTCAACTTTTGTTTCTTTTATTATTTAGTTTGTGATTACCATTTTATTTCAATTTTTTTAAATTAAAAACAAATCCGTCTTGAAAAGATTAAACTATAAAAATGCTCTAAAAAGTAAGTTTATTCTTTTGAAGTCGTTTTTTGTTTTTAATTAAAAAAAAATAGTTTTTTTACTTTAAGTATGTATTTTAGGTGTGTACCGTGAGCCTACTTCATTGCTTTAGAAACGAATACATTTATGAAACCCGTGTGTCTATAATATTCTAGAGTTTTTCTCAATTTCCCTGAGTTACATTGATCAGACCCTGATCTGGTGGAAATGGGAGGTCCTTGGAAGTGTACTCCTTCGATAAAAAAAAAATTGCAAATCGGTCCGCAAAATAAAAATCACGTAACAAACATACAGTCGAATTAATAACTTCTTCCTTTTTGAAGTCGGTTAAATATAGAACGCTGAACAAGATCTCAATGAATGAACAATGACAGTTAGAAGATAGATCTGTGTGCTTAAAACATTAATTCGATTTTAGTGATCAGCATTACAGGAAACAATATTAACACATATGGAAGTTCAATCCGAACAATTTATAACTGAATACTAGGCAACAGTAAGGCTAACGAGCTAACTTAGTTCATTTCGAAGACTTGGAATCATTATTAGGTGACCTGTCGTCGATTTAGATAATAATGTTCTTTATGATAATGATAAACATTCGACGCCATTTAATTAAATTTAATTGACATTACTATCGACATAGACGATACATTGGAACTGTAAACTGCGCAAGGAAATATAATTGGGAACTTAATAAAGAAATACAAAGCAAAAGAACAAGCTAAATAAATAATTATCAAAAGGGCACATAACATTGAAAAACTTATTTAGTAATGACAAGGTCTCTAGTTACGCTAGGCGAGATGCGGGACAAAAAAAAAGCGCCAGAAAGTGAATAACTAGCACTTCGTCAGGGGTAATTGCTTATTCGTCCTAGATACATAATATCGTATGCGGATAATATATAATATGCTTAGCGGCAGGTATTTTACAGTGTAATGCGATATGCACCAACACTCTACATCATTTATTGCAGAGTTAACTAAATGTGAGTAATTGACAATTGTTCAAACTAAAACACGAAGATGTAAGACAGGTTTGTCTATTTTTTTATTAGACAAGAAATAATATTCAGTGGATGTTGTATAGATTTAAATATACCTCGTAGTTTTGAATCAGCTACCGACTGTGTTTGTTACCACAGGGACACCATCGCTGTAAATAGCTTATTTTACCTTTTCAACCTATTGATATATTGGAGTCGATGGTATAGATATTCAAACCCATAGAGGAAGTTTATCCAAGGACTCAGCATATCTAAAGTATGATAGAGAAGGTGACAACAGAAGGTACATTATGACAAAACCACGCGAAGTTATAACTCTAAATTTATCACTATTATGCAACGCCATCTATTGACGTTCTGACGAGTTCATTATCTTGTTAATTGTAAATTCAGTTAATTTTAACGGGTTTTCACGCGTTACCTTTGCTTTTTTCTATCCCGACGTTTCGGCTGGGTTTCACCAACCGTGGTCACGGGCTGACTGGCGGTGCGCGGCGTCGCCTGCTGCGTTGAGGGGTATTTTGATCAAAGTTTCATCATCAGTGCTAATTTCTATAGACCCTATTATTATTTTCATAATATAAACGAACTGAAATATGTTAATTTTGTATGTATGGCAAACAATACTGTTATGAAGTTATTAACAGCATTAATAAATATCAAAATTAAAATTTATTACAAAGTAAGTTATTGTATAAATTTCTAATTTAATAATTGTATTTTCTACGTCATATGATACAAAAAATAACACTGTTTTTATACAGCATTAATATAGTTCCAAATCAAATAAAAGAAAATTGAATATAATTTATTCACTTTGTATTTGATATAGGAAAAATGCATAGTATAATGTATATTCCGCAGGTTTATATTCATAACCCTTTAGGCGCATCTCTAGTGACAACTATGGTCAATAGTAATAACATTAAAAGCCAATGATCCGTTTCTATCGCACGTTCGACCTTCATCTAAACGCAGACCGGTTTTGTTTTGATAACTAAATTAACTGGAACCTTGGCACACTTGCTGAATCGCGAATCTAGTTTTCGCTTTTTACTGTAACGTATTTATTATTTATTGAACATAATGTTACTTGCTAGAGTTGGACGAGAGAATATAACGCATATTTAAAGTCCTTAATCGGATTTTATGTCTAAAAATAGACAGGACGCGGTAATTTTATTTGTTACGTTTTTTGGTGATCTTAATTTAATCATTATTGTGTAATCTTTTATAAAGAGTCGGCAGAGCGAATGTGATACCTCTGGTGGGGGTGTGATTACCTAATCGAAGGACCTTGAATTAATTCGATAGCTTGTCGCCGATCCTAGGGCTTCCTACTCCTTATCAAATGTGCTGGCTCACCAAATAACCGCACTCAGTAGTAAGAGTGTCGACTTACCTGGTGCGCCGATGCAGATTCTTCGCCCTGCTGCGATGCACAGCTCCGTCCGCTGTGTCTTATTGATGTTGAGCGGCGGCTCTTTTCTGTAACCAACTTCACTATAGCTACTTTCAATATCCAAGCACGCACAAACGTTTTGAACACGTTTTGAGCTTAAAATAAACCAAAATAATAGCCAAGTCGATTTTATTAAAAAATGTTCCGTGGAGACCGTGTCGCGTGATTGAAAAACCGTTGGCGAGAGAGGGGCGCCACCTACCGTCGAAACACCGAAAACTACCGGGCACAGATTACATAGTGTTGCCTGAAAATCTGGTGTAGCAGACCTTCATTTACTACGTTTATCGCTTACCATCAGACAGATTATACGGGTATTTAACATATTCGTGTTAAAAAATATATATTTGGAGAACGGTTTCTCCCAACTCGAGGTTTTCTTATGACGATTTTCTTTGAAGTAAGCCTTATTATGATGAAAAATAAAAACAACTTACCTTATGTTAAATGTTGATGCGATCCAAGGTGGTAAATACGCTAATTCTAGAGGGACTAGCTCTTACGTTATATTACCAAATCACAACATAAATTCTTGGCGACAGATTTTCAACCTTGAGAGAGGTAGGTAGAAAGACGAGCTTTATAAATCTCTTTTAATTATTAGCCTCATTATAAACCAAAACCGGTCCGAACCTACGTACCAACAAAGTATCTGACCATACTAACTAAGACTCAACCAATCCGACAAATTTGATAAAAACTTAAAGCTATAAATATAGGGATATTTATATTTCAATACATTTTGTCCCCAGGCCTATTCAAAGGCTCGACAACAACGCTAGACGGCATCGGCCTACGACCGATGCCAGCCGAGAGGCCGAAGACGTTACGAAAACTGAAATCGGTATACGACGCATCACCAACAGAACCGCCTATAATCAACGCAGCTAACTTGAACAGCAATGGACACCCGAACGAGAGAAACGTCAACGGAATCGAAGACGAGGTTAGGAGACGGAGTAACACGACCAGCTCGAACCAAAGCGGGGACAAATCCCTGTCTATACTCAGCCCGTTCGATGAACAAGTAAGTGCCTTAATTTTAATTCGTTATCCTCTTTATTAATGTTTTTCATTGCTGATGTTTCAAATTTATTTTGTACTAACTGTATAACCAATATATATTATTGATAAGTGGTATTCTGCATTATATCGGAATAATAGACTACGGAATTTATATAAAATTACTAAGTGACAATCAAAAGGTTACTTAATAAAAGTTACTTACACTGATTCACAATAAGTATTGAAAATCTCTAATGTACAATTTCATAATAACTTGGATGTTAATTGTAATTGATTGATTCAACCTTTTGACATCCACTGTTGTACATAGGTCTCCCTCAATAAGGGGGGAATTGCCATAATAGCCTAGCTTAGCAGGCGGATTGGCGATCGCAGTAGGTATTTGTGATTCTCAGAGGATGCTGCTGCCCCATCCCCTGGTTTATCCCTTAGTCGCCTTTTACGACTCACGGGAAGATATGGGGTGGTAAAATTCTCAGCCGGCACCACACGACATAACAAATGAGTATATTTACCTTGAAATAACCGTTAATGTATACCATCCAACATATACTGCCCAAACTTACCCAAAGATCTCTCAATAATATAGACACAATCAGAGTTAGACATGTTGTAGGCAAATAAACTAACTTCGGGACAGATTGTGTATAACTTTCAATTTGTTTCAACTGCCTCTTATGCGTATGCTAAAATTATTATAAAATTTGCGGATCATGCATTTTGTTTAATCTATGACACAATCGTCTTTTTTGTTTCGATCTATTTATTATATGCCATTTGATGAATTTATTGCAAGCCCAGTTTAGATTATGAGTCTAAGGAAAACTAGCGCTATGGCAATTTTGTTGCTAAATTGGTGGGTCTTGTCGATGTTGAATGCGGTATATATTTTTGGCATCGTCTTATAGTGTTATTTCTTTTCCCCCCTAATTTAAAAAAATATATTGTTGGTATTCCGCAAGTTTCTTTTTTCTAGATAATTACTTTGATGTATGTGGGATTTTTTCATTAAACAATTTGGCAATATTTAGATAAATGAAACAATTATGTTCTCTCTCATTCTATTTATAAATTTATCGTAGTAATATTGATTAAGAGCGATATGATTTGTATTCTGTAGTTCAGGTTATCGTACCTTTTCAGAGTCTAGATCTCACATTAATTGTTACTTCATCTTAATTTTTCTAAAATGGGTTTAACCTTGTTATATCAAGGAGGAGCTATGCAGGCTTGAACAGTCCTTCATTATTGCCACCATCCTTAGATCTTACATAATCTTGTAAGTTGCATGCACCTAGTTTAAAATCTCAAAAGTCGAATAAACGTATTTTTATTTATTTTTCAGTTTATAATCGATTGTAGATAACAGAGTTATTATCTGAGACGTATGCATTATTATATTGATAATGTAAATATTGTTATAAAATATTGTCATTCAACCGGATTACGTTAAGTGTTTAGAATTATATATATTTACTTTAGCAGAATACATGATAGATGTTATATAAAGATGTGGTCCAGTTTTGAGATTGTATATCGTGCCGTATACGGCGTTGTGTGGGTTTCGGTGACATGATATATTGCTATATTAAATCAATAATACATTTACTTAGAATTTTATAACTTTTTTATACGAACTTTACTAAATGACGGCATATCAATAGAATCGATAAAAGCCGTAAAGCTTTTTCGATCATTAGCTTAGATAGCCTGAATAAAAGAAATACTGTGAACAATGTATTATTAACTGCGTATAAGGTGGACGGAAATTCGTACTATTTTTTCATAACATGATAATAAAATTGCAATATTTTTTAATGATTTATAAAAGTAAAAAGACATATAAAGCTGTAAGTTCGTTTAAAGATCGTCTACGGGGTTTAGTAAGATAATAGTATTCTTAAGTAGTTTCACAATCTAGATTGAAGCCAGGCTACGTAAGAGGTGACTCGTGCGTAAGCGGCTGGTCGACGAGCTTGGCAACCTCGACCTGAGCCAAATGACACTACACCGATCTGTAACAATAAACACCATTCCGTTAACTATCCTATTTCAATACTAGAAAAATAAACAAACTATATACGGTATATTAATCATTAATAAAGTCATAAGAGTTCGATGATATGAATGGGCATTAATTAATCTCATATGTAATTCAGGAGACATGTCTAGATTTACTCGTAAATCTGACAAAAGGTTTCTTGAGAAGCAATTAGATTAGAAGAAATCATTATGTTCCGCTTTTTTCTAAGCATGTGATGTACATTTTTCTTAGTTTGTTAACTCATATTGAATTATTTGAGATAAATTTATGTACATTTCTCCAATAAATAGAAATAAAATCGGTATTGACAAGGTTGCGGAATGTCGTTTATGGTCTATTTAGGTTACGTGAGGTGATTAAAGCTTGATAAATTCAGGACATTTGTATATCAATCCAATGAATCAATTTCCAGAGGTAAAACGTAACCGATACTACTCAGCGCTTTGAGCACAATCTCATGTGTTATTAAGTCAAAATCAAAAATCAAAATCAAAATTTATTTATTCAATTTAGGCCCAAAGAAGGCGCTTATGAACGTCTAAAACACTACCACCGGTTCGGAAAACAACCCAGTCGAGAAGTGACGATGAAGTCTAGAGTAGCTTTCAAGTAATGCAGAGAGACAAATATTTTTTTTTGTTTGTTTTATAAATACCATATACAATTTCGTATGTATTTAGTGAAAAGGTGTTATTTTTTTTTTCATATCACGAACAGACGCTTAATTTTATTAATTTCCATAGATTTATATATTTCTATTGTTTAGGTTGTATAATGTGCGCCTTATAAATAAATATACCATTTCGATATCTAATCACGAGTGATTTAAAAATGTTCAAATTTCCTGTTTACTAATCAATGACCATAATTAGGAGTCTTCAACATTCATATCTATTTTGTAAAAAAAAAATAATTTTGACATTACAAACAAACCCTTCAATTTTATTTCTTAGTATAGATTTAATGCATTATTACGTAATACGAGTGAGTTTCGTTGTGGGGTTCGAATCTATGTCGATAAGTGCTTATGACTATTGTGATTACGTTATGTAGCTATTTTTCCATATTTGCTAACTCGAGTGGTATACATAATGTCCAGTAGGTATTTGGTCTATCCCATGTTCACGGGGTTTTCGGCTGATCGCGTATAATTTACCAGCGAACGGACGGAACGGTTAGTTATAGCGATGAGTCGTCCCTGCACCTTTTTTTTTTAATTCGACCGCTAATACGTTAAGAGTATTGTTCGCCGTGCGTAGAGCACCTGTTGGATAAATCACCGGTGAAGGAGCCACGAACTGAACGACACTTCAAAAAGGAAGCTCGTTGCAGAAGCAAGGTTGTGGATTTTCGTTATCAGTAGCAAACCTTATTGCAATTTGGGGTACACTAAACAAGGAGCCATACCGCGTTATCAATCACATAATATTATACCTAGTCAATAAATATGGTTTATCTTTAGTATGTCATATTACGTGTAAGGCTAATAAAATAGATTGACTTGGCCATCGCATGAAAACAATGTATTTCTCAAGTAATACATATTATATTAAATACGATTGTTTAATGCGTTTGCCAAGTGAATTTATTTTATTTAAAACGTAAAAGATTTTTAATATTAAATATGGTCACTATAAGATGTTGTTAGTGTTAACTAATTACATAATAACTTAGACAGAAGCTCCCTTAAGTAGGGACTTAATAAAGTAAACGATTTGATATTGCATGAATCTCCCATCTTTTTACGGTAGAAGAACTGAGTTCCGGGACTTGTTTCTTTTACAAGTTTTGGTTTTGATGGCATCCCATTTATTTTCGTAGATAGGACTACTTTTTTCGTTTCTGGTACCCACATACTCAACTATAGCAAGTCTATTCTCATACGACGACTCAATATTCCCATACATAGAGAATGGCAAAGAGTGAAATATACACGAACCATCGCCAGGTATAGGGACAACCCAGTGTGGGCAAGGATGGTCATTGGGATACAGTATTTCCGAATCCATTGCGACTACTAGTACTAGTAGTATTTCAGAAATCTTTTACCATCACGATGCTCCCCAATGAAAAAGTTATAAAATGCGAAAGGGATAATCGGCTCTCGGCTGATAACATTGCAAATAAGATTACCCTAGTATTCCCCTGTTTCTTGGTCCAAAACCAAACAAATTTTAATTTTTCTTCCAATTATTTCTAAGAAAAACTTTTCCATTTTTTTATTCCTCATATTTATTGACGGATGTTTGAAAGCGACGTTATAAACAGGCATTTTATTTTCATTTTCAAAGGCTTTTATTTTTTATAATAATTTATGGAAAAACAAATATTCTGAATATATATTATATGGTATAAAAATATTTACTAAAAAGTAAATCCAGGGATGAAACAGGGCAATACGTTTGTATGGAGTAAACGTCGTCCGTATTTCCTCAACATCTTGACGTGTTCGAAAGTAGAACGTATTTTCTAAGATCGTCGGTGTCAATTCTCAGTGCAAAACTATGATTAAGTGAAAGTAGCCAAAAGCCACAATTTGATGTCTACTTAATAGCTTTGGAAACAAATATCTGAAACACGTGTGTCTATAATATTCGAGGATTGCTTTCGATTTCCCTGTGATCCACTGAATAAATCTGACTTGGTGTCAATGGGATTAACTAGGAAGAGTATTTCTTCGAATAAAAAAAAATATTCGCAAATAGGTCAACAATTGACGGATACATTGAGTAACAAGCATACAAAAGAAAAACATACAGACGAATTGAGAATCTCCTTCTTTTTGTTGAAAATCACAAATATCACGTATCTTTTGACCTCCTTGTATTGTTTGTTTCCTAAGAATAATTTCATTTGGCAAAGAATTTCTATTCGATCTAAGATTATTAATGTAAGTCCAGATGATTTAGACTAAACGTAAGCTTTGAATTTCAGTCCTTTATCCATCAGTTCTTTTAATGGTTTCGTTAAGCAGCTTACTGAAATTATTATGTTGAGAGCTTACAAAAGAAACGATGGTTTTTAATTATTCAATTGTTTAAGAAAAACATTTCATTTCTGAGCAGAATATTGCTTTTATGTCTGTAATAATTTTAGTGGAAGCATCAATAAATTAGAGTGAACAAAGTTCTTGAGTTCAACGTCTATATTTAAAGTTAGAAATACGGTAAGAGATTCAACTCAAAGTGGTGACTTTACTAAAATCTTTGTGTTGACTTCTTTCTTCTGTGATCATTTACAGTTGGGACACATCCAGATCGAGTTGGTATGCTAAGGTTATTTTTCGTATTTCCCAGCGTTGGGTCCCAATCATTGGTAATGGCAACTACCAGAACAGTCACACTAGGATTTCGACTCGCAAAGTTTAATAATCTTTTGACGTGCTCTTCATTTTCCCAATTTTAAATACGCCTTTATAAACTTAATAGCAAAGTTATTCCAGCCTATTTCCTTATAAAAAATAATAGCAATTCTCCTCAATATTATGCTTTATAGGTGTTAGCGTCTAAGCACTATCTCATATCATGTAAAGTAAACTTTGATATGACTAAAGTTGTTCATCTAAACCTAGATAGAGGGCTAGACGACAAACCTCAACTTCAGGATTGCAGTTTATCGAGCAGGCAATAAAATATCTATCATTATGGTGAGTTCATGCTCATTGTAGGATTCGAACTTATAACATGTACTATGTTGAACTTACAACACATAACATACAGTGGACCCCCGGTAATCCGGTACACCCTATAATCTGACATGTCTATTATTACATATAACATATTGATGTAATCTTATCATTGGGTCTGTAATTTGTTGGATTACAAGGTATTCTTGTGGAAAAAAATCCGGACTATAGGGGGGGGGGGAGGGTGTATTAGGCAGTATTCTATATCCGACAAATTTGATAGATCGACACTGCCCTGCAAAACGTTTGTCGGATGACCGAGGTCCACTGTAATAACAAGCACTTACAACTAAGTTTACTCCGCACTCAAAAACATGACATTCCTGTTGATCTAGTTAATGAAGTTCTGCATCTTATGCCTAGCATCTATAATATCACACGTCACATAAAAATTGTCGTTCGAGAATACAAGTGAAAAATACAATTTGTAAAATTTTTGTCTGTCTGTCAGTCTGTTTGTTCAGGGTAATCTCCGGAATGGCTGGACCGTTTTGACGAGACTTTTTTTTAGTAGATAGCTGATGTTACTCTGCGTAACTAAGAGTACTTTTGATTTTTGAAAATAATTATTGTTCCGCGTAAAAAAATAAAACTCATAAAAAATTGAATAAAAGCCAATTCAATGGATAGCTTTACGGGAGAATCGTTGAATTTATGATAAATATTTTTAATTTATCGTAGTACTAAAAATACTTTAGGAAAATATTTAGGGTTCCGTATAAAAATTAAAACGCAGTAAATAATATATGAAATGCGAGCGCAGCCGTGGGCACAGCTAGTAGTTTAAATAAAGTTGAAGTGTCTGTTTGTATTTGTACAAAATAACATGACTTTAGCACGTAATTTCGGAATGGGAACTAGAGTTGCAATAGACTGATGATCGTAGTCCAGGAGCCGACACACCGTTTTGCTACGTACTGTATGTAAATAAACACAGGCTGTAAAGTAATACTGAAATAACATTTTATTCAATCGACTTCATCTATCGAATTGACCCGTCTCTAACATTTGCGTAACATAACGTAACCTTGTAAGGACGTCGTAGATTTTTTTTTAACAAATATCAATTATTGTGAATTTTTGTAGTTTTAAAAATCATTTTATATAGTATGTAGATTTATGTATAAAGCACTATATTTTAAAAACGATTAACTTGCAAAATATGAATGAATATGTAGTTGAAGGTGATAATATAAATCGATCGTCAGACATTCCAGTAAAGTTATGTCGCTCTTTTTGCAGATAACTGTCATTTTAATCAAGCTACATTTCACAAACTATATAGTACTAACAACTGTCATTTAATTCGTGCTATATTTTACAGACTATATAAAGTAATATACTATTTACCTCAACTTATTTGTACCCCCTTTATTATTTATTACATTTAAAATTAACATTCAATAATGACTCGCCTTCTGTAACCACTATCTAGGGTTAATTGGATGAGGGCGTTCAGTTCGTGAACGTATGGTGAGGAACAACACTAGAAGAGAAATATTTTTAACAATGTCGTTTTATTTTCCTTTTTCAATTTCGATACCGTTATATTTTCATTTCAGTTTCGATCACTTAAATCACTTAAAAATGTACGTATTCAACAGATTTTTCAAGAATATTACAATATCGGGCCAATGCAAATGCAGAAAGTTCATAACTGTAATTATAACAAAAATACAACAAAGACAGATTATATTTTATTTTCTTTGAACATCCATATCACTTTTTTTTATAATTTACCAATATTTAGATTACCAATAATTTACATACATAGTGCCACTTTTAAACCTTTAAAGTTTGTCTGTAGCATTTACAACGAAATTATAGGTACAAATTGATAACGTAAATAAAGGTTTTACAAACAGAATAAGTAAAATTTATTAAACAAATTTTATTTTAATATTGTATGGTACGGAGGTAAGTAAAGAGTTTAAGAATTTAGGAAGCAAGGCAGTAGTTATATTTCAGAAAATAGTAGGGTCTTAGTAATAATGATTTATTAAATAATTGTTCACAATCTAGCTCGAATCCAGGATGCGTAAGAACTAATTCGTGAGTAAACGGCTGGCTGACGAGCTTGGCAACCCCAGGCTGATCCAAATGATACTAAACCGATCTATAAGGAAAAATACCGTTCTTATTTACTGTCATGATTTAAAACTAGATAAACAAACAAAAAATTGAAATAAATTATCAACATTAGATCAACATTCTATATACTGATGCAATAGTGCAATATATGCAAAATATGTAGCATTTTATTGTTTATATAAAAGGGCTTTAACATTATAGGTTATTATTATAATAAAATAGAAAGTGAAAAAAATTTACTTCAGAAGGTTTTTTTTTAAAACAGATAGTTTACCTAAAATCAAGATGTTTGCGTGGAGTGATTAGAACATGACATATCTATCAGAAGTTTACTCTTTAATAATATCTAATATTAATTGTTAACAATATCGAGGAAAACAATAATGTATATTTAAATATTTACCAAGACTCTTTCATTGCCATTGCGGATGGACAGTGGTCCACCGGAGTCACTACTGCAGACGTTAGCGCCATCAGCTCCAGAGGTGCATATATTGGAATCTAGGACTGTGCTACCGTATACCTGTCTACACACGGCATTCGAAATGACACGAAGATTCACGTGACTTTGTACTTGGTTAGGTGTAATAATATCTTCAATTCCTGGACAAAAATAACGTCGTCAAATAACACAATATTACTGTAGAAATGACGAATAAATAACATTGGAAGCTTTAATATTTTCCACTTTTAAGGTGCAATACCATCTGTGCGTGGTACATTGTGACTCTATGCTGCTTTTATACTGGTACTGTAGAAAATTATGCTTTGGTGGACTTATTTAAATAAAAAATATAACAAAAGTTGAGCGCACTTGATTACAATGGAAAGCAAATTCATATAAGCGGAGAAGTGGTATCAGCGAAAACGCACAAATTGGGTACGCTCAAATTTTTCTTCCGCTATCGGAGAGAAGATATTTATTTGTTCACACACAATACTTTATAATCTATTTTGTTATGGATTAAACAAATACTAAAAGTGTAGATTTTATGCAAGAAAGTTTAAGTATATGTTGAACATAACAATTAAAAAAATGACAATCCATCTGAATAGGTGATTAAAATTGTATTTCAACATGAAGCTCTTAAAGAAATATAGATTAAAAAATGGAACATTATTTCAATGCTTAAAAGATAATTTTAAAAACCTGGAACTAGTTGGTGGTAAAATGATGCGCATAGCAATACACTTAATTAAATTGAATTTGAATAGACTTAATTTGAAGAGGTCATTAATACAACAATTTGAAAAATATTTATGAATGGACCGGACCGCAGTTTTAACTGAAGTCAGTGAGCAGAATGCCAAATATGTCAGAATATATGTATATGCAAATAGTTTATTACGTGAATGGGGATAATTACCATCGCCAGTCATCCCGTAGCCGGACGCTTGCGCCCACACACCGACGAAATTGTTGTTTAGCAGAGAACCAGACGGTAAAGAAATTGGCTGGATCACATCTATAAATTAAATAAAAATAAGCTTCTTGCTAATGCCTTCTAATTATTTGAAAATATTTTAGAACACGATTTGCAAATTTCATAGGGCTAATATCATAAAAAAGTACTATGTAGTTCGGACGTGATACTAAACAATGGTTACTTTTATATTGAAACTAAGTTAAAAAGTGTTATACTCACTGCTGTACGATACCCGATTGAAAGTAACAATGGCGATATCATTAGCTGCCGTATTAGGATTCCAATTCTGATGCATTTGTACATTACTGGTTACGACTCTAACGCCTCCGGTGAAAAGAGTCGTCGTGCCGAATACCAAGGTTAATTGGAAAGCCTGAGACCAACCGTCAAACCAACAGTGGGCAGCGGTAACGGTGACGGTGTTACTTAACATGGAAGATCCGCATACTGATGTTTGTCCGGTGGTCAAATGGTTGAGCTGACCTACCTGAAACCAATCGATATCATAATCTAACTTAAGTTTATTTCTTTTAAGTCTCAATTACGGGTAGGGATTTTTAGATTTTTGACTTGATTCATAAATTCAGTTTGTCATTATTTTGTATTATATCAATTACGGGCGTTATATTGTTCTGAAACAAATTAAATCTATACAAATAAATAAAAATTTTTAAATATCAAATAATTTACTAAAAACATCTGAATGTATACTCGTACATTCCGTTACCGCATCTATACGGTACGGTACTATGCACAATTTTTATATTTTTTTGTCCGGTGAGGTCCGGCCAGTTCTTCCGTCTAGTTTTCGGCAACCAATTTTTACGTAACAGTTCTATAAGCTATGTAGCTGAAATTATTAGCCGTAGCTTAGGCTAAATTAATTTTTAGATAATGTTTAGGGTTCCGCGTAAAAAAATTAAAAGTCATGAAATTTTGAACAAAATCCGATTCAATGCGCCAAGTTTTATTGGTAAGATTCGAATTTGCGAAAAATATTTTTTACTTTATGTTAGTATCAAAAACAAATGTTGTATGTACAAAAATAATACGCGGGTAAAGCTGCGGATAGGGTCAGTCCGAAATAATTTTAGATAAATGCAAAATCCTTTGGGTATTTGGAGTCCAGAGACAGCAAATTGTTCTCGAAGCATAAATCTATTTGTGCATGGTATTCCACGTCTAATTAAATACGTTTGCGAGAATAATTTAGCAACATTACATATAATATGATATATGTTTTATAATATGATATTTTACTGGTATTTAATTTATTAAAAGCGACAGATAAGTGTAATTTTTAAAATTTTCGCATTCCATATTTCAATGCATTTATTTAACAACGGGTTTTCACGCGTTATCTTTTTCCTTTTTTCTATCCCGACGTTTCGGCTGGGTTTCACCAACCGTGGTTATGGGCTATCTGCCGGTGTGCGGCGTCGCTTGCTGCGTTGAGGGGTATTTTCATAAACTACCTCCGTTTGGTCTTTATATTTATTATAGTCACAACACACAACACTAACAGCGTCCATCGACGATGCCTGTGACGATAAATCGCGAACTTTAACATTTTCTAACACCGGATTCCACGCAGAGGAAAGCCCTATATCCATCCTCGCGATTGAAACTTTTGTGTTTTTTTAAAATTTCAATCGCTTTGTGAGCCATCTGCGATAGTATTGGCGATCAGTGGATAAAACTTTCGGCCGGTGGAATTTGATCCAATGGTTGGTATTGGAGTTGAGCAGATGCTCTGCTATTGCTGATTTCGTTATCTGGCGATTCTTTACAGCCGCCGCAGAAACCAATCCGAAACGTCAGGGTAGGAAAAAGGAAAGATAACGCGTGAAAACCCCTTATTTAATATTATAATTGCATTTAAACAGATAGGTGTATAATATGATTCAGGCTTTCCAGCGGTACGAAAGTTATTATATAACTTGTACGAAGCACGTAACGTCACATTTTAGTACAAGCTTCACCCGCTTGGAATACAGACAATTTGTTCTTCTAGGTGCAATTATATCTCGTTAACAAATTTTATTGAATTCGGTTCAGTATTTTTAGCGTAATTGGCGAACGAATTAATAAAGAGACACACAAAAAAAATTTAAATTATCAAAATGTGTTCTGTAGTCGATTCTTAAGCCCCGCATAATATTTTTTCTTAAATATCGTCAATAACCAGATTTTGGTCCGTTAGCGTTTTTATTTTATGAGTATAGATTGTGAGTTCTCTCTCTCTAGAATAAATTTACAATGCTTATAAGTATTTTGTTTATGATCAGATTTTAATTTTTATTTTCATTTAATACGTATAGTAATCATGTAAGATTATTATCAAATGCCCGTAAATAATATGTAGAACCGAATGCAATATGTTCTTACCAGGCCGCAGCACTTACCAGATATGGGTAGGCTCCAAGCGGTGCGGGTGATCCTCCCGTGATTCTTGATCCATCGAAGTTTATAGCTTGTTCAGCCTGTCTGATGCGCTCTGCCAACGGAATACCAATATTCTCGTGGTAACGCAGTACCGGTTCCTCTGCTAACGCCAATACAATAGTAGCCAAAAAAAACAGCGCACTCAAGAGTCTTCATTTTGAAATTTTCCGAATATTATGTCATGTCTTCTATTAAGCAATGTTATATACTCTCATCAATCTTATCTCTTGAGGGTATTAATGCCTTATAAATTGATATTATCGAACAAGAACGTATTGGGTTTTTACCCATTATTGAATATCTAAGATTTGCAGATAATATTTTAGTAAATCCATGTTTTTTAGCATTTTCAGCAAGACTCATTGATATTCCGAAAATGTTTAATCAGGAATGTTTAAAATAGAATGATAATCTATTTGAAATCTCTATATACTGCCTATTGTAGTTATAAGCAATTGTTTTTGCTTAGCAGCTTGGCATTATAAATACATATATTAGAGAAACTACAAAATAAATTTGTTAGGTTTCTCTACTTAAAGCAATACAGTGTTTATCCTTACTATCCTTTGATGTATTCGACGTTATATGTATTGGGTATGATCGGCTATTATCGGTTGGAGGTAAGAAGAAATGTCGCATTAATTATGTATATAATTAAGGTATTGCGAGGCACAATACATCAGCCTGATATTCTTGCCGCTCTGAAGCATTTATCATTTCAGCAGGTGATTTATTTGTTGTACTATTATTTGGTACAGTTTTCAAGTAATAAGGAGCTTTACTTAATTTTTCGCTCCATGGCATTGCAGAATTCGATAATTTCTTAAGTTTATTTTTAAATGTCTGTATCGCCCTCTCTATCTGTCCATTTGTGCTGCTGGATGGTAGGGAGGTGAATATCTATGCTCAGTTCCATTATTTCTCAAAAACACATTAAACTCTTCAGAACTAAAAGCTGTTCCATTATCAGACACCACCACATCAGGTAAACCCTGATTGCTAAAAAAAACTCCTCAAGACAGTTATAACCATATTATTAGTCACTATTTCGGCTTCTATCCATTTGCTGTAACTATCAATGAATAACAAAAATGTTTTCCTTTTAAATGGACCAGCAAAATCAATGTGTACTCGGCCCGAAGGTTTCTCAGATGGAGGCTTGGTCTTGGGTCTTTTGGAGGACTATTTCTCACTAACTGGCACTGTTCACATTAAGACAATATCTTTTGAATATTTTTATCCATATCAATCCACCATACACAGCCTCTAGCATAAGCTTTCCTTTGGACAATACCCGTATGAGACGCGTGTAATAACTTTAATACCTCACTCTGTAGAAACTTTGGTATAATGACTCTATTGCACCACAATAAACAGTCTTTACTGAGTGAAAGAGCCTCTGGTCTAGTCCAAAACTGTTGTAGAGATGAATCCGGAGCTGTGCCTGGCCACCCATGAAGTACATAAAACATAACCTTACTTAAAACTCTGTCTTTCTTTGTTTCCATTGTCATATGCCCTGCATCTAAATTCCAACCTTCAGGTTGTTCCTCCGATAATAAAATTTCTCTTAAAGGTTTCTCAAGCAATGCTGAAGTGCTTGGAAATATCCATCTGCTCAGTGCATCAGAATTACCAATAAACTTCCCTGGTCTATATTGAATGGCATAGTTGTAACAACTCAGCTTCAAAGACCAACGTAACGTAACGTAACTTGGAGAAATTTGATCAGGAATAGGTTTTCCAGGATTAAATAATCCTATAAGTGGCTTATGATCTGTCATAATACAAAAATGGCGTTCGGCCAGAAACTCATGGAACTTAGATACCCCAAACATAATAGCTAGTGCTTCCTTATCAATTTGACCATAACGTCTTTCATGAAATTGCAAGGTCCGGGACGCCATCATAACTGGGCGCTCCGATCCGTCATCTATGACGTGTGCAATTATGGCTCCCAAAGCATATTCAGATTAATCACTTATCAAACAAAAGTTCTCTATTCAAATCATATCCTACCAAAGTAAGATCTGAGAAGAGCAATTCCTTTGCCTTCACAAATGCAGTTTCCTCTTGTTCACCCTATACACCATTTTTTTCTATTCTAATAACCGATATAATGGTTCCAGTATTAAACCACACAATAATTTTTCTTTATAATTACGTCATTTATCCGTTTTAGGGTTAAATGGACCCGGGAACACTATATTTCTGACATTTAGTGCCATTTCCACGAAATATACTTTAATTTTCCTCAGTCTCCATTAAAAGATACGCCATTGTTGAGTTCAGAAAACAAACTGAATCAATTCACAATTACCTACATTAATCATATGAGAGTAATCACATACATAACAATAAACATCCAATAAAATGCTTCAAGTAATATCAAGTTTCATCAAAACGAAGTCATTAAAAAAAAAAAAAATATAAGTGAATACTACCGTCGCCTGTCATTCCGTATCCAGAAGCTTGTGCCCATACACCAACGAAATCATTGGAGAGTAAAGCTCCAGACGGCAGAGAGATATACAAAATAACGTCTGGAATTGAACAAAGAATACACATTACCTTATTTTTGGCAATACGATATTCAAAAGTGCCTGTCTGCTCGTCTCTTCCTTAGAGCTTAACCCATTTTTATAGGAAAGCATTAGCATCTTGCTTTATAATAGTGTTAACTCTTAACGTTAATCGTCTCGGATAAAAGATTCGTATGTACTTAGAATAGCATGGTGATATTTTTCTAATATTCACCTGTCTAGCTATTAGCTTCAAGTTTCATACTGTATCACCAAGTTTATGTTTCGGCACATCATTTGCGAGCCTTTAAGATACGCGTAGGTGTTTACCATCCCGCACCACATCGTCACATAATATTATTAGGTGAGAGTGTGATTAAGGGACTGGTAGAGACACAGTAAAGAAATTTGTCAGAAGTATGTCAAGATGGAGGCTTGTAGCTATAAGTATCAGATATTGGTGAAAATTGATAAAAACGCATTGTAAAGTGCTTGCAGTACATGTTCACTGAGTATGGAGATAGAGTAGATTCAATACATACTGCTGTACGGCACCCAACTGTGCGTAATTATGGCGATGTCGTTGGCCAAATTCTGAGTATTTCAACTCTAATACATTTCTACATTGCTTGTTACAAATCTTATGCCACCACTGAAAAGTGTAGTTGTTCCGAAAACTAAAGTCATTTGGAACGCCTGGATTCGTCCGTCATACCAGTAATTGGCAGCTGTGGCAGCCTTAGTATTACTCAGCATAGACGCACCGCACACTGAGGTTTGTCCTATGGTTAATGAGTTGAGGAGTCCGATCTAATAGAATCGAAATGATTGCACATATAACTTATATTTGGTTCGTAAGTTAAATCAATAGTACGTTGGTGTACCCATACATTATGAAATAATCTTATCCATTGCAAAGAGAATAGCTCTGGCTTTAGATTGGGGGGGGGGGGGGGGTAAGGGTGTTTTACTAAGGTTTTTTTTTTGCAAAACAGAAAATGGACTATGACTTTTAATTATATTTCATCTCGAAACGATCGCTGTTCGTTTTGGACTACATATATTCTATTTAACCAATTTATTGAAGTACATGGATAACATTCACTCCTCTCTCGCTTTAGGGTAGACAAATACGTGCTACGATCCAGACACATGTCTTTCTTTCTTTTGACCTGGCCTTTCTTTAGAATAAATACGTTCACTTAGGTCGACTCTACCAGCTTTCCCAGTCATCCTCGCCTTGTAAATTTATTTCTTCCATTTTCTTTCAACCATCCTCTCCACGTGCCCGAATCTTTTTCTCTATTTTTGTCACTATATCCTCTACCACACCACAACGTTCTACTAAGTGATATTTTAGATTAAAAAAAAAAACATTTATAAAACTAACCAAGTATGGATGAGCTCCCAAAGGTGCCGGAGAACCACCGGTTATCCTTCCACCAATAGTTTTAGCTTCTAGGTCTGCTTTTCTGATTATCTCTGCTAATGGAATACCTACGCTGGTGTGGTAATATCCCATTGACTACAAGGGGCTAGCCATACATTTGGCTCCCATAACGATGACAATTAATAAAACATTCATTGTTATGTGACTTGCAAAACAATTATTTAATGAATGAATTTTCAATAAACTCGATTATCCTTTTTAAACCAATTGGATATCTTATCATGACTAAATTACAAATTCCCCAAGTTTTATGATTTGAGATTTACTAATAGATAGACATAACTAAGGATTTTTATAAACAAATAACATTTAGATAAAAATAATGTATGCATGCATCAAATATTTTAAATCGAGATAAGTAAATTTATTAGTAATTTATTCTGTGCCTGCCTTTATATATTATACTAGCTGTGTCCGCGGCTTCATTCGTTTGGAATTCTGAAGCCCCGCATGGTATTCTTTCTTAAATATCTTCAATGTACAGATTTCGTCTCGTTAACCTTTTATTATAAGTATAGATGAGAGATTTTTGGAATAACATGATAATAAAATGTTGCTTTAAATTTGTTATATTTCGATTCTTTTCACTATTTATTGATAATGTTATTATGGTTTTAACGAATCTAGATAAACGCTATTAATACTATATATAAATATATACATATATGTATGTGTATGCTACATGTTACTATAGAGTATAAACTACTACCATATCGAATTTCATCATAATCGCTTGAGTAGTTTTTGCGTGACTGGCGAACAAATTAATAAACAGGCAGACTTCGTCTCGTTAGCATTTAATGATTAGGTCAGATTATTTGTATAAAAAGTAATACAACACACACTAGTTTATTCAGAGATAAATTACTATCCATCGATTGTAGTCGAGAGTCGTCGGTCGTAAGAGAAAGAGATATACTCGTATGCAATCATGGAGTATTTAAACTCTGGGATTTTTGAAAAACCACGATTCACCGGTACTGTTTACGTAAGTAGTAACTTGAATCCAAAATATTATCTGTTATTAAATGTAATGTCTAACTTATGACAAAAACTATACTAAGTGATTTGGTCAATGTCATATTATGGCGGAGCGACTTCAACTTCTTGAGGTCCGCTGAGTTGAGAAATCCATAATAAAATTTTTTTCAAAGAAATTTTTATTCTCGTCTTGTAATCTTTGGGGTTCCACTCCAATATCAGTTAGGGAGTGTACAAGTATTTCGTAAGCATCAATGGGAGCGGGGTCTGTACTTTGTTTATTTTTGACCAGCTGCTCTCCGCGGTTTTACCAGCGTAGTTCCTGTTCCTGTGGGATTTTCGGAATAAAAACTATCCTATGATTTGAAACTATCTCCATAACAAATTGCATCCAAATCGGCCACTTAGTTTTTAAGTTTATTCGATAAATACAAATCTTTCCTCTTTATAATATTGGCATAGATATAGATAACATGGTTTGGCGATTACGTAAACAATATTTACTTAATTACCTTGGTTTTATTTAGAAGCTATGAAAAGTTCCTAAATTGTAGTATTATCGAATCAATCAGATAAACACAACCCTACACAATCAATATAGATGAATCTATACAATTTGTCTGTAGGTACATGGCATTTTATTCCAAATTTACACCATTTATCGCCTGATCCTCTGTCTGTTTGTATGTCCGAATTTAACTCATAAAGGGCTTCGGATATTTGAAATGTATTCCATTCGGTAATTGATATGCTATTGAAATTATCAATTATTATTTTAGAGATTTATCATCAGAGATTAATACAGATAATTAAAATTTTGTTTGTATTCAATCGTCGCACATTAACCATGTGAATATCATACATAAGAAATATATGAATAAAATTAAACTTACGAGACTAATTAAGAAGAAATGCGGTCGGAAGTAAAATTGAATAGTAGGATATTTCAGAAATCTATTACAATCGCCATGCACCTTAATGAAAAAGTTACAAAGTGCGGAAGGGATAGTTGACTATCGGCTGATAACTTTGCAAAATAGATTCCTCTAGTATTCTCCTGTTTCTTGGTCCAAATCCAGACCAATTTTAATTTTTCTTCCAATTATTAATAAGAAAGCCTTTTTAATTATTCAGTTGTTTAAGAAAAACATTTAATTACTGAGCAGAATATTGCTTTTAGGTCTGTAATAATTTTAGTGGAAGCATCAATAAATTAGAGACAAAGAAGTTCTTGAGTTCAACGTCTATATTTAAAGTTAGAAATACGGTAAGTGATTCAACTCAAAGTGGTAACTTTACTAAAGTGTTTGAGTTGACTTCTTTCTTCTGTGATAATTTACAGTTAGACCACATCCAGATCGAGTTGCTATGTTAAGATTATTTTTCGTCTTTCTCAGCGATGATTCTTAATCATTGGTAATGACAACTACCAGAATAGTCACACCAAGATTTCGAATCACACCTTTTGACGCGCTCTTCATTTTCCTAATTTTAAATAAGCCTTTATAAACTTAATAACAAAGTTATTCCAGCCAATTTCCTTATAAAAAATAATAGCAATTCTCCAATTCTCTTAACCTCCTTATATATATATATATATATATATATGTGGATGTTTTTATAAATTATGCTTTTTTTTATTAAGTCCCCTTACATCTCAGACATAATCCGAGTTTTGTTTACTTTTTTGTAGCCTTATTGTTTTCATCTTATTTCTATTTTACAATCTTGTTCTATTTCTTACCTTCGAAAGAATCTTTATATATACTTAAATCCTATTTCTAATTTACAGTCCTTAGCATTTGACACACACAACATATAATACACCTTCATTATTCATCATTTTTATCAATTGTTTCAGTCAATTCGATAATTCTAACTTAAATAATTTCTATAATATAAATACCAAATTTTACTATTTCATATCATGTAAAGTAAACTTTGATATGACTAAAGTTGTTCAACTACTTCTAGATGCAAGTCTAGACTACAAACCTCAATTTCAGGGTTGCAGTTTATCGAGCAGGCAATAAAACGTCTATCATTATGGTAAGTTCAGGCTCAGTGGTATTCGAACTTATAACATGTACTATGTTAAACTTACAACAAATAACATACAGTGGATCCCCGGTAATCCGGGCCCTGTCATTGGTCATTGGATTACAATTCTTGTGTAAAAAAATCCGCACTATAGGGGGTCCGGGGTTTTAGGCAGTACTCTATATCCGACAAATTCGATAGATCGACACTGCTCTGCAAAACGTTTGTCGGATTACCTACTATTAGTACAGTGTAACAACTCCCCTGTAGTAACAAGCACTTACAACTAAGTATACTCCGCACGTAAAAACATGACATTCCTGTTGATCTAGTTTATGAGATTCTGCATCTTATGCCTAGCATCTATGGTATCACACGTGACAGGCAAATTGTCTTTCGCGAAATGTAAGTGAAAAATACAATTTATAAAATTTTTGTGCTGTCCGTCTGTCTGTCTGTCTGTTTGTTCAGAGTAATCTCCGGAACGGCTTAATCGTTTTGACGTGACTTTTTTTGGTAGATAGTTGAAGTTACTCCGCGTAACTAAGGGTACTTTTGATTTTCGAAAATAATCAGGGTTTCGAGTTAAAAAATAAAACTCAAAATCCGATTCAATGGATAGCTCTACGGGAGAATGGTTGAATTGATAATAAATATTTTTAATTTATCTTAATACTTAAAATACTTCAGGAAAATAATTAGGGTCCCGTATAAAAATTAAAACGCAGTAGATAATATATGAAACGCGAGTGCAGCCGCGGGCACAGATTGTAATTTAAATAAAGTTGAAGTGTCTATTTGTATTTGTACAAAATAACATGACTTTATCACGAAATTTGGAAATGGGAACTAGAGTTGCAATAGACTGACGATCGTAGTCCAGGAGCCGACACGTCGTTTTGGTACGTACTTTATGTAAATAAACACAGACTGTAAAGTAGTACTGAAATAATATTTTATTCAATCGACTTCATCTATCGAATTGACCCGTCTCTAACATTTGTGCAACATAACGTAACTTTGTAAGGACGTCGTAGATTTTTTTTTAACAAATATCAATTATTGTATTTTTTTTTAGTTTTAAAAATCATTTTATATAGTATGTAAATTTATGTATAAAGCACTATATTTTAAAAAACGATTAACTTGCAAGATATTAATGAATTTGTAGTTGAAGGTGATAATATAAATCGATCGTGAGACGTTCCAGTAAAGTTATATCGCTCTTTTTTGCAGATAACTGTCATGTTAATCGTGCTATATTTTACAGACTATATACTATTTACCTCAACTTATTTCCCCCCCCCTTTATTATTTGTTACAATTAAAATTAACATTCAATAATGACTCCACTCGCCTTCTGTAACCACCATCGTGGTTTAATTGTATGGAGGCGTTCAGTTCGCGAACGTTCGGTGAGGAACAACACTAGAAAAGAAATATTTTTAACAATGTCGTTTTGTTTTCCTTTTTCAATTTCGATACCGTTATATTTTCATTTCACTTTCGATCACTTAAATCACTTAAAAATGTACGTATTCAAAAGATTTTTCAATAATATTACAATATCGGGCCAATGCAAACGCAGAAAGTTCATAAATGCCATTATAACAAAAATACAACAAAGACAGATTATATTTTACTTTTTTGAACATCCTTTATCATTATTTTTTATAACTTACCAATAATTTATATACATAGTGCCACTTTTAAGCTTTTAAAGTTTGTCTGTAGCACTAGGTACAAATGGATAACGTAATTAAAGGTTTTACAAACAGAATAAGTAAAATTCATTAAACAAACTTTCCAACTTTTTTTTAAAATATTGTTGCGTACGGAGGTAAGTAAAGAGTAAAAGAGTTCAGAAAGCAAGGAAGTCACTCAGTGATAATGATTTATTGAATAATTGTTTACAATCTATCTCGAATCCAGGATGCGAAAGAAGTAACTCGTGCGTAAGCGGCTGGCTGACGAGCTTGGCAACCCCAGGCTGAACCAAATGATACTACACCGATCTATAACGAAAAATACCATCCTCATTTACTATCATGATTTAAAACTGGACAAACAAACGAAAATTTGAAATAAATTATCAACATCAGATCAACATTCTGTGCACTGATGCAATAACGATACATATGTAGCATTTTATTATTTATATAAAAGGGTTTTAACATCATAGGTTATTATTATTGTAAAAGAGAAAGTGAAAAAATACTTCAGAAGGTTTTTTAAAACAGATAGTTTACCTAAAATCAAGATGCTTGAGTGGAGTGATTAGAACTTGAGATATCTATCAGAAGTATACTCTTTAAGAATATCTAATATTCATTGTTAATAATATCCATGAAAACAATTATGTCATCATCTCCCTACCCTTTTCCCATTTTTATTTGGGGTCGGCGCAACATGTCTTCCTCTTCCATTCCTCTCTATTTGTTGTCATCTCCGCATTCACTCCTTTTCTAAACATATCATCTTTCACACAGTCCATCCATCTTTTGTTTGGTCTTCCCCTTCCCATGTAACCGTCCACATTCATATCCAATACCTTTCATACAACATTCTCTTTCTCCCTGCGCATCACATGTCCATACCAGGATAAACGACCGCCTCTTAACTTGTCTGTTATTGGCGCCACTTTCAAACTTCCTCTAATATACTCACTCCTAATTCTGTCCATTCTTGTTACCCCACACATCCATCTCAACATTCGCATCTCAGCTGCATGTAATCTTCTTTCGTCCGTCACCTTTATGGGGTAACATTCTGATCCATACAAGACGACAGGTCGTATTATGTTCTTGTAAATCTTCCCCTTTAATTTAAAGGGGATTTGCGGATCACACGTAGTAGCCGTAACCTGCCGCCATTTCATCCATGCTGCGTTAATTCTATGCTTTACCGTCCGGTCTATTTCGCCATTGCTTTGCATGAGTGAGCCGAGGTACTTGAACTCGTGGCAGATTGGTATTAGAGTGCCATCTAGTGTTATGACAGTTGAACTAGAGGTGCTGCCGAAATCACAAAACATATATTCCATCTTGAATCTGCTCACTTTTAGGCCGACACTCTCCAGCTTCTGATGCCACTTTACCAATCGGCTCTAGACCCCAGTGCCATCCTCACCGACAAGGACAATATCGTCGGCAAACAGCATACACCAAGGTGCCTCTTCCTGTAAATCCTCTGTCAAGGTATCCAATATTAACAGGAATTAATATAATATTTGATATTTACCAAGACTCTTTCATTGCCGTTGCGGATGGACAGTGGTCCACCGGAGTCACTACTGCAGACGTTAGCACCATCAGCTCCAGAGGTGCATATATTGGAATCTAGGACTGCGCCACCGAAAACCTGGCTACACTCAGCATTCGAAATGACACGTAGATTCACGTGACTTTGGACTTGTAGGACTTGGACTTAGGTGTAAGAGCATGCGCAGCTCCTGGACAAAAATAATGTCATCAAATAAATCGATATTAATAGTTTATAATACATTTCCACTATTAAGATGTAATACTATCTGTGCGACCACAGTGTGACTCTGTACTTCTACTGATACTGAAGAAAATTATACTTTGGTGGATCATTTAAACAAACATTTACAAAAGTTGAGCGCACTTGAATATAATATAAAGCAAATTCGTATAAGCTGTGAAGTGGTATCAGCGAAAACGCACAAATTGGTTCCGCGCAAAGTTTTGCTTCCGCTACCGGAGAGAAAATACTTGTTTGTTCAGACACATTACAAATCTATTTTGTTATGGGTTAAACAAATACTAAAACTGTAGATTTTACGCAAGAAACTTTAAGTATATGTTGAACATAACATTAAAAAAAATGATAATCCATCTCAATAGGTGATTAAAATTGTATTTTCTCATTAAGCACTTAAAGAAATACTGATTATAAAAAATCAAGATTATTTCAATGTTTAAAAGATAATTAAAAAAAACCCGGAACTAGTTGGTGGTATAATGATGCGCATAGCAATGCACTTAATTTGAATTTGAATAAACTTAATTTGAAGAGGTCAATTTTGAAAAATATTTATGAATGGACCGGACCGCAGTTTTAACTGAAGTCAGTGAGCAGAATGTCTAATATGTCAGAATATATATTCAAATAGTATATTACGTGAATGGGGATAATTACCATCGCCAGTCATCCCATAGCCGGACGCTTGCGCCCAAACACCGGCGAAATTGTTGTTTAGCAGAGAACCAGACGGTAAAGAAATTGGCTGGATCACATCTATAAATTAAATAAAAATAAACTTCATTTGATTATTTGATTATTTGAAAATATTTTAGAACACGATTTGCAAATTTCATAGGGCCAATAACATAAGAGAATCTATAAAAAGGTACAATGTAGTTCGGACGTGATTCTAAACAATGGTTACTTTTAGATTGAAACTGTAAGTTAAAAAGTGCCATACTCACTGCTATACGATACCCAATTGAAAGTAACAATGGCGATATCATTAGCTAACGTATTAGGATTCCAATTCTGATGCATTTGTACATTACTGGTTATGACTCTAACGCCTCCGGAGAAAAGAGTGGTCGTGCCGAATACCAAGGTTAATTGGATAGCCTGAGACCAACCGTCATACCAACAGTGGGCAGCGGTAACGGCGACGGTATTACTTAACATAGAAGAACCGCATACTGATGTCTGTCCGGTGGTCAAATGGTTGAGCTGACCGATCTGAAACCAATCGATAACAAAATTAAGGCATATACATAATCTAACTTATGTTTATTTATTTAAAGTATCGTTTACAGATTTTTAGATATTTACTTGGTTCATAAATTCAATTTGTCAGTATTTTGTGTAACAGCAATTTTGGTCTTTATATTGTTTTGCATCAAATTGAATCTACACAAATAAATAAAATTTGCAATGTCTGTTTGTAATATCGAAAATGTCAATAAATATAATACATTTGAATGTATACTCTTACATTCATTACCGCATATATACGGTACTTGTAGCAAGAACACAATTTTTAATTTTATTTGTCAGGCGAGGTCCAGTCAGGTTTTCATCCATCCTCGCTGTTGAAATTTTTATGTTTTTTTAATTTCAATCGCTTCGCGAGCCATTTCGCGATAGTATTGGCGATCAGTGGATAAAACTTTCGGCCGGTGGAATTCGATCCAATGGTTGGTATTGGAGTTGAGCAGATGTTCTGCTATCGCTGATTTCGTTGTCTGGTGATTCTTTACCGCCGTCGCAGAAAAACCCATCCGAAACGTCGGGATAGGAAAAAGGAAAGGTAACGCGTGAAAACCCGTTGTGAAATAATTGCATTTAAACACATAAGTAAATAATATAATTAAAAATAATATTAAAAATACCGAAAAATTAGGTTAATTATTTTCTGAGTTACAAGCGTTTTTAAGTTTTTGGTGGGATGGCCTATCTCTTTCCTGCAGTACGAATGTTATTATATTACTTGTACTAAGCACGTAACTTCACATTTCAGTACCAGCTGTGCTTGGAGCTTCACCCTCTTGGAATATAGACAATTTTTTATTCTAGATGCAATTATATCTCGTTAACAAACTTTATTAAATTCGGTTCAGTATTTTTTGCGTAATTGGCGAACGAATTAATAAAAGAGACACACAAAAAAAATTTAAATTATCAAAATGTATTCTGTAGTCGATTCTTAAGCCCCGCATAATATTTTTTCTTAAATATCGTCAATAACCAGATTTTGTCCCGTTAGCGTTTTATTTTATGAGTAAACATAGTGAGTTCTCTCTCTCTAGAATAAATTTACAATGCTTATAAGTATTTTGTTTATGATCAGATTTTAATTTTAATTTTCATTTAATACGTATAGTAATCATGTAAGATTATTATCAAATGCCCGTAAATAATATGTAGAACCGAATGCAATATGTTCTTACCAGGTCGCAGTACTTACCAGATATGGGTAGGCTCCAAGCGGTGCGGGTGATCCTCCCGTGATTCTTGATCCATCGAAGTTTATAGCTTGTTCAGTCTGTCTGATGCGCTCTGCCAACGGAATACCAATATTCTCGTGGTAACGCAGCAGCGGTTCCTCTGCTAACGCCAATACAATAGTAGCCAAAAAGACAGCGCACTGAAGAGTCTTCATTTTAAAATTATCCGAACATTAAGCCATGTCTTCTATTAAGCAATATTATATACTCTCATCAATCTTATCACTTGAGGGTATTAATTCCTTATAAATTAATATTATCGAATCAGAACGTCTTGGGTTTTTACCCATTATTGAATATCTAAGATTTGCAGATAATATTTTAGTAAATCCATGTTATAGCGTTTCCAGCAAGACTCATTGATATACTGTATATCTTTAATCAGGAATGTTTAAAATAGAGTGATAATCTATTTGAAATCTCTATATACCGCCAATTGTAGTTGTAAGCTATTGTTTTGGCTTAGCAGCTTGCCATTTTCAATACATATATTTTTGGCAATTAATATTAAAAATCGATCATCATTTGACGTTTCTTCATATCAGTAACTCATATTTTTTTTTGTAAAATTATTATATTCAGGTTCTCGTGGTAATAACAATTTACCTGCATAAAAATATTCTCTGTATATTTATAGATTTTTTTATGATTACACGGTTATTATAATTATTTAGTGAACAGATGTAATAAAATGAAACAATCAACATCAATGTTTAAAGTATCTATTAGATTTTTTTTAAATACATATATTAATTAAATACAATAATTGAACTATTTGGCAGATAAATCAAATAAAGCAAAGGTTTTATTAGTGTTTTATATCCATTGAAAATAAAAATATATGTAGATGTAATATTTGAAAATAATGTATAATAATATAATATTTCTGTAATTTTCGTGTAGTTTCTTGGTAGATCGAAGGCACAAACAGTTATGTTTAGAAGTTTATAAAAATATAAACAAATTTCGAAAAGCGTTTAGGAGGTTGTTCACAATCTGGCTTGAATCCATGGGACGAATGAAGTGACACGAGCGTAGCCGCTGGGCTGGCGAGCTTGGCAACCTCTGACTGAACCGTATGATATCACTCCGATCTAGAAATACAAATACGCAAAATGCAACATAAATAGTACAAATTCCATGTTCCAAAAGACCATGTTGTATTATGTTAAACTATTGTAAAAAAAATGTTTTAACATTTGTAATATTGTTTCAAAGAATGACTTCATTTTTGTTTATTAATATTTACAGCATATTGAATAAACCAATCACCATTTAGCGGTTTTTTGAACTGACCAAATACGTTGATTAAAAAGACCTTGTCAGTTTCACCGAACTTTGAAGTGAACGCTTAAAGCGCTCAGCCTTAAAATTGTAGCCAGCGCTAGGACACCGAAATGGTACGAACATCGGTTTGAGTTGCTACCCGTGTTAAAAACTCCGCGGAATTTGCCCTAGCTACTCTAAAGGTTACGCTGTTTAGATTTACCTTCCGTGCATAATTTTTTTAATTAAAATTATAGTGACACAATGCGATTGTGTGAAAAATAAAAACAAAATATTTGATTGCAAATTTGTCCTCTTGTCGTCAGAATAACAAAAGACTTTAATCTTCCATCATTTATCTTTATTTGGATCTATAATAGGATATGTCATTTTATCCATTTGTTGGAAGGCTAATGAGTAATTTGATAATTAGTATGTTAACATAGTTATAGGATCAACTGTAAACTAGTGCCATGACAATTTTTATTGTAGCAGATCTTGAGCTGGTTCTCTTGTCGACGTTGGCAACGTCTTACAGTAATAGTACGCTTATTGCGTTACGTACGTACATATATTTATGTTTCGTAAATCGGTGTCGAATAAATGTTTCTTTCTATCATTATAAAAACATACCAAAACTCTCTGATTGCCGCTCTGAATGGACAGTGGTCCACCAGAGTCGCTACTGCATATGTTGCCACCTTCAGCTCCTGATGTACACAGCGTGGTATCAAAGACAAACCCAGGATATCTTTCATTACATTCATTGTTTGATATGACACGTAAAGCCACATGGCTTTGTACTTGATCCGTCTGTCTGATGATGTGTTCTATACCTGTAAATAATTTTAGCTTAATATAAAATAATGCTTTATTTGATTATATTCTTACTCTAAAGCTAATAAAAACATGTTAACTATTATTGTGAAATATAAGCATCCAATAAAATGGTTCAAGTAATATCAAGATTCATCGAAACCAAGAAATTAAAAAAAGAAAGAAATATAAGTGAATACTACCGTCGCCTGTCATCCCGTATCCAGAAGCTTGTGCCCAGACACCAACGAAATCATTGGAGAGTAAAGCACCAGACGGCAGAGAGATAGGCTGAATAACGTCTAAAATTAAAGTAAATTTACACCAGTCTGTTGAAATTTCTTAAAAATCACATTAATGTCTTGTAATCTATATCTATTTTAATATTTAAAAAGAGGAAAGATTTGTATTTTTGTATGTAACGAATAAACATAAAAACTACTGAACTGATTTGGATGATATTTGGTATGGAGATAATTTGAAATCCAGGAAGTGACATAGTATAGTTTTTGTTTCGAAAATCCTACGGGAACGGGAACTACGCGGGTAAAATCGTGAAGATCAGCTAGTCTCTTTATATGCTCAGAAATTCATTTTTTAGTAAAAGGTAATGTAACTTATGTATCTGTCCTCTCTGTTAAATAAATTATAAACTTGCGTGTAATGAAAATGTTCCAAGTTATCTCCCTTACTATATTGAGCATGTAAGAAAAGAGGTTTATAAGCATCTTCAATTACAAAAAGAGAAAAAAGAGAAATTCTGGCCAATTTTGGAATAATGGAAAGGATTGGAATTGAATTGAATTGATTTAGAGAATAGACCAACATAAAAAATACGTTACTTCTTATAAAATGCTTCCAGTATTTGTTTATTGAATAGGAAGAGAAAATTTATAGTTGTCTTTGAGAACAACACTTACTGCTGTACGGCACCCAGCTGTGTGTAATGATGGCGATGTCGTTGGCCAAAGTCCGAGTGTCCCAATTCTGATGCATGTCTACATTATTTGTAACAACTCTTATGCCCCCACTGAATAGTGTTGTTGTTCCGAAAACTAGAGTGATTTGGAACGCCTGGGACCATCCGTCATACCAACAGTGGGCAGCTGTGACAGCCTTAGTATTACTCAGCATAGACCCACCACACACCGAGGTAGCTCCAGACATTAATGAGTTGAGAAGTCCAATCTGATATAAACAAAACGTTGCTTAAAAAACGATTTGCACGTAAAGTTGACTTAAATCATACATTTAATAGTTATGCTTGAAATCTTAATGTTATACAAGAACCGATGATCGAAATAATTTTAAACCATTATATACTACTTGAATGTAATATATATTAATTTTAAAATTTTAAGTGTGTTATGGAAAGTTGTTTATATGTATACATAATAAACCAATTCTTAGGTATACAGACAAAAGGGGTAGAAGGAAGCACTTTCACCGCAATGTATAGAACTCGCAGGAAGTTACCACTTGTTTCTGTGTATTCTTTTGAAAAAAATTACACCTAAAATAAAACTGAAACACCACGCGGTATCGCTCAAATCATTAAACAATTGTTATCTTATTTCATGAACTTTTATTGTAAGCTCTGATTAACCGACATTGTCAGGATCGATTTATTTCTGTTATCGACATGTTTTTGAAAATGTGCACTTATTTTTAACTTCTATCAATAATGTAGGATTGAACAGGTATTTTATTTTGTATTGTCTAATGTTGCAGTGGTGTACAGGCAGGTGGACACACGTAGATAAGGACAGATATATTACTCTAATATTAAATCTCAAAGCAAATTACATAACCTCGAGGGTAGTTTTTTTTTTTTTTTTAGTGTTCCCGCCAATTTCCCTCTGGCATGACCAGAGACCTTTTTATTACATTTATTTTATTGTGATCTTTTGTTATTCTTTTATAGCGTGTTCTTTTGCTTTTGCCTTTTCTTTTGCAATTCTTGTTCTTTATTTATTTCACCTATATCTAATCACATGTCATGTCTATATTTAGTTACATCTAGCAACAATATACATAGTCTTCCCAATTTGTACTACACAGCAGTGTCAAAATCTTATAATATCGCTTAAATCTAACAATATAATTAAAATTAAATAATTAAATCAATCAATTAAACTTAAAATTAAAGATAAAATTTTCAATAATTAAAATAATAAATTTAGTAATTAAATGAGATTAAATTTAATTTAATTTCAAATATATAAATTACCATAAAAAATAATAAATTTAATAAAGTTAGAGTCTGGGTCTCAATTGTGAATTAAAGTTAAAATTAAGTCAAAACCCTCGAGGGTAGTTACTGCAAGTAATAGATATTCTTCAGTCATTATATTTCCCAAACACTTTATGACTGTTAGTGGTGTCTCGTTTGTCGATAGCTGTAACTATTATGTGGGCTTAGTTTGCTAGTAGAAATAGAATATAGAAAACTATATATGGTGGAAATAATTCAATCAAGCTACAGTTAGACGGTTAAGCAAACTAAATAAATTAACAAAACTAACCAAATATGGATGAGCTCCTAAAGGTGCCGGAGAACCGCCGGTTATCCTTCCACTTGTAGTTTCAGCCTCCAGTTCTGCTTTTCTGATTCTCTCTGCTAATGGAATACCTACACTGGTGTGGTAATATCTCATTGACTCCAAGGGGCTAGCCATAGATGTGGCTGCCAGAATGATGAGGATAAACAGAGATTGCATTGTGGCACGCCTTGCAAAACAGAGAAATAATTATAATATTCAACGGGCCCTATTTAAACTAACTCGGTATCTTATCACAAATGGATTAAAAAACCCAACTTTTTAACTGTATTAATCTGAGATTTGGCAATTGATAACCATAATTAGGGGGATTTTATTTAAAATAATGCTCAGATTTTTCTAATATATGAATGACATATGGTATTAAACATTGAAAAGTAATCGATAAGTAAATTTATTGCCCCTTTATTTCGGTCTTATCTTAATAATGTATATTTATTGGCAGTAAAAAGGTCAATATATCACATAATTTCAACGGGCCACCGTGTTACTGGATTCTTAAATAGAAACTGATACCAATTGATCTCCCGGCGCTTCAAGCCGGTTGAGTCCCACATACGCCCATGGCAACTCTTATCCGGGAGATTTTTCTTCGGAATTAGAGTTGGCAGGAGGACAATCCAGTGTCGCTCAATCCCTTGTCACCCTAGGAAGGCGGCGGTAGGTGAAATAGGTTTTAGTGGGTATTCCCGGCGCTTTACTCCGGGCGAGTCCCACGTACTCGAATAGTCTCCCGGATTAGAGATGGCAAGGGAGATCCGTAAAGGCATGACCCAGCACAAAAAATTTATTGACCTCTAAAGATGTAAGAAACTAATTCGTATGACAAAATAGGACACGAGCATTGAAGCTTCCGTTGTCAAACCAGTTTTAACTTTTGCTTGTAAATTTCGTTGCCTTGCCGACCTTGGAGAGCGTCTACATGTAAATATATAACTACTTTACAGGCCCTCTTTACTTAACACACTTATTACTTATACTTACAAATATATTAGCGAAGCGAAGTTCGAAGAGTACTACGCGCACGCAGTATTATGAGATTTGGCATAGTTAAAGAATATTATAAATATAAGGAAAATAAGATTTAATATATTTATATAAATTTCACATCTATTTATTCAGTTTAAAGTAATTATTCCTTACGACTACGAAACGAGTTAATCTATTTTGATTAATTACTTAAGTATACCCGAATATTCATTTTTTTTTTTTAAATTGATTTACCAACATCGTCCTTATCATTTGATATTAATTGACGGTGATCGGTCAATCTTCTAAGCTTTGGGTACTGGCTTTCAAGTCATACTGAGGTAACACACCTGTAAAGGTCATTGAAGGTCATTGGGTATATGTATTCGAACTTGAGGATGGTAGCTAATGAGATGTGCATTAGAAAATAGCTATACTCTTATCATAATGTTTTTCTTCATCACATGCTTAGGTTCATTATGACTAAACTAAGCCATCAACGCTTCAAGATCAATATATTTACTTCTCAGACTAACATCAATTATCTTAGTAACACAAATAGCTTCCATATCTAGTGTTAGTAATAGTTTTAAAGATATTCTACACAATATTTTAAAAATATTTTTGCCTTATTTTAATATGAATACCTATCCAATACTGAAACAGAATGCAACAACCTTCTCAAATGCTTCGAGTAGCAATCACCTGCAGATTGGTATTCGAGCCGCTTCTCGCTCGGTTCATAACAGCTGCAATTCGCCTGGGCAAAACACTATAAATGTTACATTTTGAGTAAACATTGGTGATACACTGCAGTATCAACTCCAATAGCACCCTGAAGGGGTTTTTATATTGCACTCTCAGACAACTGATTGCCTTCTGGTCATAGTTTATCCACAGGTTTCACGTATATATATCGTCTGGCAGTACTTACTGGTTTAGAAAATCGTGCCAATATATTGCATCTAGAAGCCGTTCTCGTTCAATACCCGTATTGTCTGCTAGATCATCAGTAACCCAGTACCCCTAGTACATATATTAATGAATAAATTACGAACAACATAACCATTTCTATTATTGACAGCATATTTGTTTGGACATCTGCGATATTTAAATATATATAATTGTTGTATTTTGTTTTTAATGTTAGCTGTTAGTTTTCCTTGTAATAAATAAATAAATAATACAGTATGAGCATAGATAAATTATGTCTTTGGTATGGGATACATTTTAAACATCGCTAAAGTGACGTGTAACTAATGTAACATTTCAGGAAATAAAATTGTAGAACAAACCCTTAAACGTTTTATTGGAATAAATGTAAAATGAAAAGGGTTTTTAACATTAAAAATAACTCATTTAGTTACCCTTTATAACTTAGTAAATATAATTGATTATCATTTTTTACTTGAACAACTTCCACTATTAAGAGTACAAATGGTAAAAAATGAGATCTTAGGAGGTTTACGCACCAAGTGTATACAGGTCACATTTTATCTGATTTGTTTTTACAAAACGTCGTCGTATCAAGCGAGCCATTGTTATAATTAATAATCGTCAAATATCTAGCCTGTCCCGTATGAGAGGCATCCAAGCATTTTTTTTTTTAGTTTTGCTAGATTTATGAATGTTCTTAAGATTAATACACATATTACAAATTTTGATACTTATAAACAGTAACAATAAAGTTACAATAAAAACGACAACCGACTTAAATTCAATTAAGTCAAGTAATTTCATTAAAAGCATATTCACGTGGATTAAGTCGCATGCATCTACAAATATAATGTTATTATCAACTTAATGTTTCTCTTAGTTGTAGTAAATATATTACGAAAATACTTGTGCCTTTTTTAATTTAGCCCCATTTGTATGCTCAGAGATAATAATAATCGGTTCAATTTTTTCAGTCATTCTAATTTTTGTCACAGTCAAAAAAATACATTTTCATTGATACTTAGGTTTCGATTTTGTTTTTGACCAACCAAACGATACCAACTTGAACTATTGAATTTGTTTGGTAGAACTTTTATCCTATCGAAATGTTATAATTAACCTGGAACCATGTTTACTCTGAACGTAAAAGTATGATACTCGGGTAGATCCAGTTGATGAGGTTCAGAGAGTGTAGAGGGTTTTTGGATCTTATGGCTATAATCGACTTGTAATGCGCCTCATCTATGAAGCTATTATATAAATAAATGTTAGAGGTACCTTTAAGGACGATAATTTTTAAGTTATACTTTTGACATTTATGTTAAGTATCTATTATTTTATATTTGTATTATTCAATAACAAAATTGTCTTAATTGGAGCTTCCTAAAAAGATACTGTCGTTTATTTATTACATTGTGTATTATTTTTTCCATGTTTTATTGATATATAACATAATGTACGCGTATGTCGACGTACCGTTTACACAGAATGCTAAACACGGTAAAGCCACTAGAGCAGTAAATAAAATAAGAAAAATATATTTTTGAACAATATCCTCTTGAAAAAAAGAATACCTGTTTTTTTAAATTTTGTTCTATGATCGATCTCCGATAAAAAGAGATCCATGGATAGTTGTTAAGTTAGCTGACCCCACGGTTTGGTCTAGATTCTCACTATGTCTAAAGAGGCCGACACTGGCCGGGTCGAGCGGTAGAAGTACAATTTTGTAATTCCCGCTCCCCGGCCAAAAAGGTGTGTGTGAAGGCACCAAGGAGTTTTAGTGGGTATTCCCGGCCGCCCATCTTGGCTGGGCGATTCCCACATACCTCCTCTCCGTTTGTTGAGAGGGGGATGCCGAAAAGCATTTCTCCTTGTAAAAAAAAAAAAAGGTTGTCTCTAAGTGTAGGGGAAATTACCACGAATACTACAATATCGGTCCTATTAAATGCCGTTATAAAAATTGCAATGAAGACAGATAACGTTTTATTTCTTTATTAACTGGTATTCTTTATCAACTGTAGTTACATTTTCGGGGTATCCTAGAATCTTAGCAATAATTGTTCACAATCTAGCTCGAAGCCAGGATACGTAGGAAGTAACTCGTGCGTAAGCGGCTGGCTGACGAGCTTGGCAACCTCGACCTGAGCCAAATGATACAACACCGATCTGTAATGAAAAATACCATCCTCGTTAGCTATTATGCTTTCAAACTGGAAGAACAGGCAACACTTTTAATAAATTACTTCAGTAGTATTTAGGCGATATGTTAGCATTTGATTATATAAAAGGGCGTTAACGTCAAAGGCTATTTAGATGAATTTATGATGGTTTTTAGAACAATTTTTTTTCCTAAATATCAAGAATCATGATGTGCTTTGGTTGAGCGCCCTGATTAGAGCGTGATTATCAGCATGTGATATTGTGATAATGTTCAATGATAATAATTGTAATATTTACCAAAACTCTTTCATTGCCATTACGGATAGACAGTGGTCCACCGGAGTCACTGCTACAGACGTTACCACCCTCAGCTCCAGAAGTGCATATGTTGGAATCTTGGACGACCGCACCAAACGCCTGTCTACACTCAGCATTCGAAATGACACGTAGGTTTACGTGTCTTTGCACTTGGTTCGGTGTAATAACATGTTCAGCCCCTTAACAAAAGTAATGCCATCGAATAAAACAATATTTCTGTCGAAATGCTGAGTAAGAAGTATAGATTTTTTTTAAGGTGCAATGCCGTGAGAAAGATTGTGCTGTACAATTTAAGCGACAAAAGTATGTTTTGGTGAAGTCGTCCCAATGCAAAAATAAATTCGTGTGGGTTCACTCATATAAGCGGTGAAGTCCATTTCATCATCCATATCAGCGTACATAGTACTTGCTGCTTATACATGAATTCTTCGCTCCGGTAACGGAGTTTATTTGTTCAGGCAAATTACTTTATAGATTGAACAAATAAAAACTGTAGATTTTATACCAAAAATTGACATTTGTTTATTACTTACTACGCCATTACAGCTTTTAACATAAGAGGAAAAAACACAATAGTTAACATTTTGATTTGGCTCAGGGCACGAGAAAATGGGTGCTCAGTACAGGCAAATATATAAAAAATAATGGGATCAAATCTTTCTGGTTTATGGTTCTAGTAAAGCTGATAAATACACCTTGAAGTTGCTTCTACTCTGTAAAAATATGTTTATATCTTCAATTCTGTAGTTGCAGAATGCTCTCTGTTTTAAAGGACGTTTCTTTATTAGCAAACTACATAATATTACAGAAATATGTAGCCTTGTCGAAGTTAACAAGTTCGTGTGTAAATGTGCTGCACTGTACGTTCACAAGCTTGGCCAGTGGATACAGTGACTTCTCGTTTTGCAGTAGCAACACTATTCGAGTTCAGCGCAAACTGTTTATGAACAAATGTGGTGCAGATGATTTTGGTCGAATCACGACTTTACTATAATTATCTTTGCCATTTAAAGAAATGTTATTTATCAAATGTAGCATTAAACGGTTAAATCTAAAAACCAAAATTAGTTTCTGGTGTAAAGATTTGAATAACCAGATTATATTATATACTAATACCTGAAGGATAAAATAATTACCATCGCCAGTCATCCCGTAGCCGGACGCTTGCGCCCACACACCGACAAAGTTATTGTTTAGCAGTGAACCACTCGGTAATGAAATTGGCTGGATCACATCTATAAATCCCCAAATTTTTGCTTATGGTGGTAATGCTTTACAAATATTTTTGGTGATAAATTTCAATAATTCAAGACTTATTAAAAATCATGACAAAGATATAAACCAGATCACGTGAAGTTAGATTCTTAATTAAATATTAAATAACGCATAGCATTAAAAAAACTCTACGCATTTACAAATAAAAGCCACATTTGTGGCCGTAAATCTAAGCAAAGTATACTCAAAATCATAATGGTCCTGCTCCCAATTTGTTATTTGGGGTCGACGCAGTATGCCTTCTTCTTCTATACACCAATATCAGCCACCATATCTTCATTCACCCCTTTTACCTTCATATCTTTCCTCATACTTTCCATCCATTTCTTTAGGCATCATCTCTCTCGCCATCCCTCAACTCTCATAGTCATTACTTTCATCGTCACAAGCAAAGTTTACTGTTAGGCTGAATAAATTTTCAAATCCATTGATCTAATTATAGATCACTTTGAAGGATTGATGTATCATTTATCATTATTTTCATATTTAGGTAGATGCCATTATTATAAGTTTTATTATAATAAAAGAATGTTTATACTCACTGGTGTATGAAACCCAGCTGAAATAAACGACAGCGATGTCATTGGCCACGGTACTAGGGTTCCAATTCTGATGCATTACTACATTACTCGTTGATACTCTTACGCCTCCAGAGAAAAGAGTGGTCGTGCCGAAGACCAAAGTCAATTGAGTGGGACGAGACCAACCGTCAAACCAACAGTGGGCAGCGGTAACAGTGACGGTGTTACTTAACATAGAAGAACCGCAAACTGATGTACGTCCATCGCTGAAATGGATGAGCTGGCCGACCTGAATCAAATCGATATTAAAACTAAGGAAAATAAATAATGTAATATTTATTTGTTTCAAGTATCACTGGTGCATAATGGGTACAGACGAATTTTAATTTTTTATTAAATATATTTTTAGCTACCTATATCGTTCTGCAAAACATTCCAAAAAAATTCGTTAATTACTGAAAATCTTCGAATATCTCGAAATGGAAATTTATTTTTGCCATGTAAACGGTATTTTCGTCTGGTAAAGTTATCTGCAAGAATCTTCTTTAAGTGTAGAATCACATGGTGTTATTTAAGGGTTCCAGCACTCACCAAGTATGGGTAAGCCCCAAGTGCTGCAGGTGATCCTCCCGTAATTCTTGATCCATCAAAGTTTATAGCTTGTTCCGTCTGTCTAATACGCTCAGCTAACGGAATACCAATATTTTCATGATAACCCAGTACCGGTTCCTCTGCTAAGGCCAATACAATTGTAGCGAAAATAGCGGCACACTGAAGAGTCTTCATTTTGTCAGTTTTGGAATTTATATGACTTGTCTTGTATAATAAGCTATAATATATACTCTCACCTATCTTATCATTGATGCCAAAGATTTCTTTTCAATCAATATTATCAAATAAGGATGTATGTGGGGTTTTTACATACTAATTAATTATATTCATAAATATCTTATATTTGCAGATAATATATGTTAGTTAATCGATTTCGTTACTAAGCAATTTTTCCGTAGCCACCTAATTGTTGTTAAGTAATTTTGGATAAAACTATTATTTTTTTATGTATAAGATAGCTATGATTCCTAGTACCTATTAAACATTTAGCTATTTATATTCATGCCTTTGTTAAATATCTCTCCATGAAACCACCTAGAAATATAATGACTGCTTACAAATAACCTTCTTTTACACTTGTCGTTATTAAGCCGTAGTAGAGCTCTTTTACAAATAGCGATCTCCACAATCATCTTCTTTATTATAATCACGAATGTGTTTACCGCATTGAGATATGTGCAGCTCAATAAAATGCGACGCTACTTATAATTATTAACTACAGTCGTTTTTCCTTATGCCCTATACATTTTTAATTGACCATCTGGATAGACTGAAATCTCTAGTTATTTATATGCCGAAGAATCGCAGTTGAGTGTTAACCATTAGCTTAGTACTACCCGTTATCACTTAAAACTTGTGTTTAATTATCATTATCATTTAATATGATAAAACCAATCGATCATCATTTGGAGTTAATTTAAATTAGAATGTTGTATTTTTTATCATATTATTTTATTCAAGTCTAAGTTAGATAATCGGTGTTATTTGTTACTTGTACTGATTTTTAGTAATTTCTTGATTAATTATCTTTATTTATTTTTTTTTTGGAATTTATTTAGGACAACAAACAATTACACCAAATACATATAAACGAATTCAACAACATACTTACATAGTACTTATAGTGTAATCAGCTCCGTTGCCCACGGAATACGTAAACTTACAAATGAGGGCAAATATTAAAATTAAACAAAGAGTAATTAGAAAATAGAAAAATATTAACTAACATAAACTAGACGAACAAATATTAAATGGTTAATTCATTGGATCCACAAAGTAATAAATTGTTAGAAATAATAGTCTCTTTTATAAATCTCTTGAACGAGGCCAATGAGGACGCAAATATTTTAATATTATTGAAGTGATTGTTGTAAAATTTTGTCATTCTCCAAAATGGTGCGCGCTCACCGGCATTCGTCTTACAGGGCATAGACGCAAATAGATGCAGCATAGAGGCGATGAAATAAAACAAAAGATAATACATATATAATATATATATTGTATGATTAAAATTCCATGCTTCGTCCTGTTTCAAAATTGTTCTTATGTGTTTAAAGCATTCGATTATCATTTACAATGGCAAAAAAGCTAATAGGAAAGAATATGGGTACATTTTGAAGCAATGATAGATCAACGTTAATTTCGTCTAATTTTACATCAATGGTCGTAGGTTCGAGTTTGCCTATCCTATTCTGTGCTAAAGGAAAACTTAAATAAGTCTGTAACGTGGTCGTATGTTGTTGTTTTCTAGGACACAACTGGATAGCTAACAAACTTAAGATTAAAGATCTGTCGTCAAGCATCTATAGGTATGTTCTGGCAGGAATCCATGAGAACCAGTAGACTTAATCTATTTTCCATCTTGGACCACGTTATCACCGAACGTTAGGCGATATTTGGATAAAAGCAATGAACTCAACTATAGATAATTTAAAAAAAAAAACTGTCCAGTCTGTCTGTTTATCTAGTAACTCCACCTAAACCACGCAACATTTTTGTTGCGGCTTTTACATTCAGCTAAATATTGTTTGGTTTGCTTGTAAATATATAGACTAATTCATCCTTTGTGCTAGAAGGTAAAGTCAATATTTTCTAATCAAGTCTCCAAAAATATTTTTTAAACTTACGTAGACTTCATCTTAAGCGATAATTATATTAAAATAATGTACCTACTGGGGAATTGTAGTTCTTCCAAGACCCTAAAAAAAACTTTGTGATGACATATCTCGATCTTCTACGATTGACTCACAATTAAGCAATTGTCGGGACCCAATTGCAAAATCAACGCAGTTGGAATCGCGAGTAGAAGCTACAGGTACAGTATAAAAAAAAGAAATTTATAAAAAGCAACATGTCTTCTATTTTCATAAATTTATAGATAAACATAGTATTATGTGTGAAAAGTACAGAAATACTGTAACTTTCGTCTGTATTTTAAGCGTAAATAATTGGTACATCATGGATGTTAATTCCAATTTATCGCGTTATTATTTCGTGCAGCGGTTTGTAATAATATAAAAAACGTCGCAAAGAGTTTAACGGAGTCCATTCACAACCTAGCTTGAATCCATGGAACGAATGAAGTGACACGAGCGTAGCCGCTTGGTTCGCGAGTTTCGCAACCCCAGCCTGAACCGTATGATACCACTCCGATCTAGAAAAACAATACGCGAAACATTACATAAAGAATACAAATTGTTCTTAATTTAAAACATAAAAACAATGTATTTTGTTGGAAGTTAGTTAAATTTTTCAAATGTTTCAAAGAATGACGCTAATTGACAGGAAATCGATTCGAGTCGAACTAAAATATCATATATTGAATTTGTTATGAATACCATTTAGTAATCGTATAAAAACGATATATATGTCACTAGGTATTATTGCTGTTGTTGTTATAGTAATTCTGCGCCAAGTGTAAAAACCAAGCCACGATTAAAAATTCAATTTATTATAATCATTCACGGTGTGGATCCCTAACTTAATTAATATTAGTTTAATTATATCGTTAATATTATCATTATATTGAACGAACTAATCGCTATTTGGCTTCACAACCCGCTTGTAACCCTTTTCAATTAAAAAAAAATTGGCAATGTCAAATAAAAAACAATGGCACAATGTCAAATTGTGAAAAATAATAGTCTAATATAAGATTGCAAATCTGCCTTTTTGGTGATAATAACAAAAGGCTTTTAATTATCCATTATTCTTTGGATCTGTTATATGTAATTTCATTAATTTGATGCAAAGCTAGTGAGTAATTTGATAATCAGTAAGTTCGTATAGGTATGGGCCCAACTGCAAACTAGCACTTAGACAATGTTTTTGTAGCAGATGTAGGGCTGGTGCTCTTTTTGACGTTGAATGCGATATCTACTTTGGTAATAAATGTTTATTTCTTTTGATCAATAAATAAAACATACCAAAACTCTCTGATTGCCGCTCTGAATCGACAGCGGACCACCTGAGTCACTGCTGCATATGTTGCCTCCTTCAGCTCCTGACGTACACAATGTGGAGTCGAAGACAAAACCAGGATACCTTACATTACATTCATCGTTTGATATGACACGTAAAGCCACATGGCTTTGTATTTGATCCGGTGTGATTGCGTGGTCCGCACCTGGAATTAAGTACAAAACTCTTAATTACCCATTACCGATTTACCTATCAATAAGCTTAAACACTATGCCAAATCTAAAGGTTCAAATCAAAGGTTTTAATATCTAAAGGTTATTACAGGGAGGATCATTACGTGAGCGATAGTGATGTCTGGAAGTGATACCAATCTCTGTGCTTCCGCTAAAACCGTTTATTGTTACTGTGAATTGTATAATTTTTATAACTTAATAAAACAATGTAACATCGAGTTTATTGCCGGCACTTCTCAACTGGTTTGATTTCCGAACCGATGGTAATTTTTTTGATTGATGTGCCTTCTCTGGGCTCAAATTGAACAGAATGTTTGATTTGATTTGAAATTAACACTCTTACTTTCTCAAGTGGTAGTTTTATTGACGAAGGACCACTTTGATTTCTTTGTTGATAGATGGGAGTACGATGAATAGAAAATTAAACGGCTTCAATATCAAAAATAAAATGGAAATCATTCAATAGTAATACGTATTAAACATTTATTTTATTAGAAAACGTTTTTAGTAGAATTAATCTTTTTTTTTCAAGCGACTTTTGAGCTTGTATCTTCTTTACAAGTTCGGTAATCCCAGGACACCGCTAGTTGAGAACCATAGCTCTAGGCTAGTACCATAATGTTAACTATCGTTTTGTTATATCCAATTTGGTCAAATATTTTTGAAATACTTATAGACTAATAATACTTATGTAGGTAAAGAAAAAGATAAAAATATTACTGTTGTTAATTATAAGCCTCCAATAAAACTGTTTAAAGAATGCCAGGGTTAATCGAAAAAAAAAAAGAAATGAAGAAATAAATAATACCATCGCCTGTCATTCCGTATCCAGAGGCTTGTGCCCAGGCATCGACGAAATCATTGGAAAGTAAATCTCCAGACGGCAGAGAGATAGGCTGAATAACGTCTGGAATGGAAGAAAACTGTACATTAGCATGTTTCGATTTCTTGAAAATCACATATATGTGTTACTGACAGAGGAATAGTTAACTTATTTATTTTTGTACTCTTTGATATTAATATTATATTTCAAAGTGTTCATTAAGCATGTTTACTTTCAACTGAGGTCTTTGCGAATTCCAAAAATTGTACCCAACGCTTTAACAAGGAAGTATTATGACAGAAACGCGTTACTTATAATAAAATTTGGGGAATATTTGTTTTCATTAGATAGAAAGATAAAATTGATAGGTATCTTTAAGAATAAAATACTAACTACTGTACGGCACCCAGCTGTGTGTAATGATGGCGATGTCGTTGGCGTAGTTCCGAGTGTTCCAATCCTCATGCATTTCTACACTGTTTGTAACAACTCTTATGCCACCACTGAAAAGAGTGGTTGTTCCGAAAACTAGAGTCATTTGCAACGTCTGTGACCAACCGTCATACCAGCAGTGGGCAGCTGTGACTGCCTTAGTGTTACTCAGCATAGACGCACCACATACCGATGTAGATCCTGAGCTTAATGAGTTGAGAAGTCCAATCTGATATGAACAAAACTTGACTTAAAGAAGGATTGCACGTAAAACTAATTTCAATCATACGTTTGGATGGTAAACTAGATCTGATGAAGTGGCTAATATGTAAGGAAGAGAAATAGTATTTTAAATCATTATTAATACGAAAACATGGCAATTATAATATGAAATAAGCCATAAGCCATAATAAAAATATATTTTAAGATATACAGCTAAAAATGGCACAAAAGAAGCTCTGCATACATTACATACAAAACATCTCTCCTATTCTTGCTACGATCCTGAAACACCACCTTCGCTTCTTACACTTTCATGAACGCTTCGATACATGCTGGTCGTTTATTGGTACTTTTCTCTAATATCACAATTTAAATAAAATTTCCCATTTTCGTTCACTCTATCATCGCCATACTTTCCAAGCACACTTGCATAGTCATCGTGTTTCATTTCTACCCAACTATTAAATCCTAGCCTTATTATTCTTTCATTTTACTTGCATATATATAGAAGATCTTTTATGCTATTCCAAAACTCTTGTATTTCAGCGTCTACTTTTGATTAACAGTTGCATCCGTATCTTGCAACGCGTACACTCCTAATATGTATATAATAAAAGTCTTGGGCTCACACATTGTCTCGTTTTAGCAGAAATTTGTGTACCAACACCCTGACAGCCTCTGCTTGCTTTTGGAACTCCCGAAATATATCTACAGCAAGACTTTCCGTCTTACCTTTCAGTTTAAAATCAAAGAACATCAATTCTCGTTTCGCTCATGTTATCACATGATTCTCTCTCCTCTAAAAAACCTGTGTTGGCAAAAATTGGCGCATACATCGCAATATATAAATCTCGCAGAAAGTTATCAACTATTAACTACCGTGAGTTATTTTTAAATTCTAAACCATCTATATAAACTTCATATTAAAAAGAAAGATCGTTTCACTAATCTCAAAGGTTAACTTTTCGGCAACTTTTATTAACGTTTTTATATTAACCGAAATTTTCAAGATCGATTTAGTTTATGTTATTTTATTGTAAAATTCTATCAATAATATACTTAGGATTGGCCCAAGACTGTAATTTCGATCACTGTTAAGCCTAATGCTACAATGGCTTACCGTCAAATAGACACAGGACGCTAGCAAGTTACAAATAACAACCACGTTACACTTACATTACCCAAATCTCGTATCTCAAAGTGAATCGCGATAGTGTGATTTATTTAGAGGTGAATAATACAAATATTATACAATTGTTTTTATGTCTTTTATATTTCTAAAACAACTGACGACTATTAGTATTGTCGTCATCTCTTATAGGTAGCTGTTGCTTTTGTATTGTGTGCGCTATTTAGTTAATTGTTAGCCTTTTTTTCTCGAATCCGCAAAATGCTATTGACCAGAAGGACCTTGATAGCTTCACCAAACTTTTGGGTCTTGGGAACTTTTAAAAAAGTATTATTGTGGAATTGCTTCAATTGAGCTACAGTTGAGTATTTAAAAAATATTAATTAATTAATAAAACTAACCAAATATGGATGAGCTCCTAAAGGTGCCGGAGAACCGCCGGTTATCCTTCCACCTGCAATTTCAGCCTCCAATTCTGCCTTTCTGATTTTCTCTGCCAACGGTATACCTACACTTGTGTGGTAATATCTCATCGAATCCAATGGGCTAGCCATAGATGTGGCTGCCAGAACGATGAGGATTAATAGAGAATTCATTGTAGCCTGCATTGGAAAACAGTGAAATAATTAGTCAATTCTCGATGTACTCTATTTAAACTAATTTGGTATCTTATCACAAATGGATTAAAAATCCCAGATTTTTAACTGTGCTAATCTGATTTCTACTAATTGATAATCAAAAGTAGGAGTTTCTACTAATGAATAATATTTGGATAAATTTGATATATGTATGACACATGGTAATCAATATTGATAAGTGATAAATATTTATTTATATATTGAAAAACAAACTTTGGATCCGTTTTTAAGAACACTTTGAGTGAACGAAGGAATGTAAAATTTGGCATACTTAATGTTTATAAAGAGAAGAAGTGAACAAAATTAATGTTTTTTTTTAATATAAAATGCATTGTAATACATTCAATTAATTTATAAGAAATACATACACTACCATGCGTTTAGCAGAGACACATATCTATCATTATCCGTTACGATAATTAGCAATGCAATATCAATCATGTATCCTTATCAGACTTAGCATATATTTAGCGCGTGGACATAATGTTGATTTTTGAGATGGTTTTACTTTAAGCAATTTACAAGGATAGGCGAACAAAATTGTTTGTATCATAAAAATTACTTATTACTCTTTTATAAAAAAAAAACTAAATAATTTAATGAGATATGGTCAATCTTCATTCATACGCGAACACTAGCATATGTTTTATTGATCATTTATTTCGTTCCTATCTTTAAATGTTATAATTTATTTAATGGAAGTCACAAAAGTCAATATATACGTAATTTCAAGTTATGTCATTGTGTGACTGGGTTTCTTCCTGAGTTCAGATATTGATAAGTACAATCTCTGAAGATGTAAGATCAAATAACTCGTGACAAAATAGCAACGAGCATCGAAGCTTCCGTTGTCAAAACTTATACAGTTTTTACTTTTTCTTTTTACATTTCTTTATTATATATAGAAAAATAAGGTTGATCACTACCATATATATACATGTAAATATTAAATCGCTTCTGTAAAACCTCTCTTTTCGAGTAAATTATGCAGTCTTAACAGAATTATTCACAAACTAGATGTCTCGGCGAATTTCGCACCAGAATATAAATAATTCGAATCACAATCAATGAATGTTTCGTTATAAGTGCCGTGTGGTGCCGGCTTAAGAATAGTACCACTCCATATCGTTCCCGTGGGTGTCTTAAAAGGCGACTAAGGGAAAAACAAAGGGACGGGCAGCAGCATTCTCTGAGCACCACAAACATCTACTGTGATTGCCAACCCGCCTGCCAACCGTGGCGATAATGGCAATTTCTCCCCCTTATCTTTGGAGGAGACCTATGTCCAATAGTGGACGTCTTTATGGTTGAATGGACGGATGTTATAAGCTGAATTAAATTTAGTTTTTTTTTCGCAAGAAACCTCTCGAGTCCAAGAGACGAAAAAAAAGTTGTCGAAAGCCGTGCTTTACATTATCAAAAAAGCGTTTTTGAGTTATAATTAGTGTTAATAACACGACTTTGTCATAGACATTATAACACATACATATATAAATGAAAATTGTTATTTATTAAAAAAAATCAATTATTAAAAAAACTTACGCTATATAGATATCGTAATAATTAGGGAAACACAAATTCACATAATCAATATTGATTAGCTCGTAATAAATTGATATATTATCATTAATTTGATCCATTATGCTGCCTAAATTATCTACCAAAGATGCAAAGGCCTTATTAGTGTTATTTACAGTAGATATTACAAGACTTATTAAAATTATATCATTCTGTTGTACATATAGATATTCAGAAAATATTTCTTGACAAAAGTATGTTTTAATTATTAACTTCTTTAACTTGTATGTTATTAAAAAACACACCTAAATCATAAAAATCTTTTAGCGTTATTGACATAGTTTGATATGTTATAATACGAATTACTACTTATGTATATATTGCTCAGACATCTACTGAATGCAACTCCGTAGTTTTAATGTCATATTCTTGCTTGAAGAGGTTCCAATAATTAATTTTATTATTGCTTGGTGCCGTTGTCCATTGAAGGTATTATTGTGAAATTTCTTTTGAATCTCTTTACACTAATCTAAACATGCATTGTCATTTTTTTTTAGGCGACAATATGGAATATCAATAGGGGGCAATAAAATATTAGCTATGCGCTATGTAACAGAAAAAAAAGTAAACAAATTTCTTTCACACTGATGCGGGTGAATGTCCTGTCCTTATTTCATTTTTTTTTCTTTTGTAAAAAGAAACATGATATCTCCATGACAAAGCGCAGGTAAGCAGGTGTTTTCGAAGCGACTTGTACATCGGCAGATGTTTTAAGAAGTGCAGCATGCAATAATAATTAATGCAGTACAATAATCATTTTTATAAATTTTAATAATGTGGATGATATTCTGAAGTAATTTATACTGTGAAAAAAAATGATGTCCCTTTAAAAAGCAAAAATAAATTTAGTGTCTATTTTATAATAGAGTATCACAATTATCAATGGGATATAATTTCATTACGGTTTTAATTTTAATTAACAATTTGGTATAGTCTTAAGAATTTATGGTAAATTAGACTTAAAACATAAGACTTTCTTTATCTACAATTTTTAGAATATTTCACATCATACAAAATGTACTGGGTATAGACCCAAAACCGTTGTTTTGAATTTCTTTTTTATGTTCTGTCTATACTCAGTGCTTTCAACACACTCTCACCTGATTTTAAGTGACAATTTGGTCCAATAGTTCTAAAGTTTGGTTCTCAAGTGATGCTGTCGGAACACATCTATTGATGCTTGGGCACGTGTTGTCAAATTCAAGGGTGGCTTCAAACCAGGCAGATATTATTAGAAATAGCCTGAACCTTCATAGAATTGGATATGTTGGATGGAACCTGCATCCATCGACGCGTCATCCGACCGCACTACCAACTGAGCCATTATTATTTTAAATCATATTTTAATATCTATCGAAATTTTATATCTATAGCAAAAATATCGGTGTTTATTTTTATTAAGGTGTACTTAACGGTTATTAGATATTATTTAATATTTATCTTGTATTTAATTGATTATAGATTATTTTAACATAACTGATCGTTTATGTTTGCTTGTCAAACAGGAGGAGTGGGCGAAGATATCCGAAATTATGGCGTCGTTCGGCAGCAAGCTTGTGAGGGAGTCAGTGTTCGTATCTGAGCTAGAACAGGAATTCACAACAAGGCTTGGACTCAGTTGCTCTGAGTCAAGTCTAAGTCCATCAGTGGCCTCGAACCTAGGTCTATGGCTTTCAGGCATTGGGCTTCACGACTACGAATCTCTTTTCCTGGAAAGCGGTTTTGATGACATCGATTTTATTGTAAGTATTGTTTGATTTTTTAAGTCATTTCTTTCTATCTATATTCCTTTTTTTTCTTCTACCGTTTATATCAAATGTATTTTTTTATTTTATTTTAACATCCGATTCGAAGGTTACAACCCAAATCAGTCTAAAAACTGATCATAGGTGTCGAAAAAAAATAAACGACTGTTCTTGCACTAATTCTTTTAAAGTTGCAAGAGATATCATCAAATGACGAATAAATTAACATCGGCTAAATTGTGGTAATGATAAAAAGTTATGTAAGAGTTTATTATTTTATTGTTTCAGAACGGTGTATTAGACGAAAACGATTTACGAGAAATGGGAATAGAAGAGAACGACAGACATAAAATATTAGAATCAACTAAACAGTTACCTCTTAAAATAACAGAAATAAGTAATAATTATAACAATAATAATATAAGTAAAAACCAAAACGAATCTGTAGAGGAGTGGCTAAGGAATATTAATTTAGAACAATATAGTGATACGTTTAGGAAACATTTATATGTAGATATGGACAGAGTGAGAAGGATCTGGGAAGTCGAACTCACAGCGGTTCTTGAAATACTCAAAGCGGGTCACAGGAAAAGGATTCTAGCGTCAGTTTCTGGTGAACACAACGGACCTTCTAACAATTTGGATGATATTAATGCTGATCTCAATACTTTGGTAAGTGAAATGTTGTAATTTTTAATTATATCATACGAATGCTTTTATATTATCTTAGAAATAAGTTGATTAATTTGAGAGAAGAAGGGAATATATATTTGACCAATAATCATTGTTTGAAAATTTAATGGCAAATAGTTACTATTTCCGATTTTGTGTCAGGTTGTACAATATGCTACCAAAACACATTACCGATTTACCTGACGATAAGTTTAAGCACTATGTCAAACAGGTCCAAGTATCCAAAGGTTATTACAGGGTGGATCATTACGTGAACGATAGTGATATCTGGAAGGGACAGTCCTCTTTGCGCTTCTGCTAAAACTGTTTTTTTTTTGTATTATAAATTATATAATTTTAATAACTTAAAAAAAAACATGAAAAAAAAGAACCAGATCGAGTTTCTTACCGGCTCTTCTCGACTGAGTTGTTTTCCGAACCGGTGGTAGTTTTTTGACGTTCATAAGCACCTTTTCAAGGCCCAAATTGAATAAAGAATTTTTTGTGTTTGATTATTATTAAATTCAGAGCTACAGTTACACTTATATTTAAACTAAACCTAATACACATGACTATAGACCTATATTAGATCGAATAGTCCTTAAACGTTAGAGAGGTGACCACCAATCGAGGTGTGACCGGATAGTGTCTTTAGCGGAGGACTTGACAGGCGAGGCGAGCCTCAATGAGACTCGGCTGGTGGGGCGGTTCCCACGATGACGATGAGATGAAGTTCCGTATAATAGCAGGTGGCATGTGACGTCGATGAACCGATGTAAGAATTGTTAGAAGGAAACTGCAATGTAGCGGTTTCCGTGGTATTCAACGATTTGTCTTAGGTCTATGATATTAGGAAATTGCAACGTAGACCTTTCCATGGAATACGGCTACGTAACAAATGCATAAATAGAGGAGAAAAATGTCTTGAATTGTCTTATCTTTAACTATCTATTTATAAATTTTATTTAAGACACGTAACTAGAAGAGTATTATGTTTCATGTTATATATATAAAAGTATTGATATACTTAGTATAGGATAAGGGAAAAATGTAGATGTTTGTTAAATATTTTATATACAAGCCTTTACTGAAACTGCAGAATCTGTGTTTGTTTGTATTTCTGCGTTCGCCTCTCACAAATATACTGATATACACGTGGTGTTCCAACTCTGTTCTCATTACGATTGTGACCCCAATTCCAACTAATATAAGGACTTACTTTGTTTTTTATTCGAGCACAGCCAAATGAATGCACTTCATCTGATATTAAATAAAGTACATTCCAAAAACGATAACAACCGCCGATTGGTGGTTGAAAATCTATAGGCATTCATCATCATGCCAGACTATATTTAGGATGGCTAAAGCTTCTTGGTCCATCCATCCATTTAACCAAAAGACGTCCACAGCTAGACATAGGTCTTCCCTAAACATCTCCACAAAGACAGGTCTTGGGCCACCCGCAACCCGCGTATTCCCGCGACCTTAACCAGGTCGTCGACCTACCTTGTACGCTACGTGCGTGATAGCTGTTCAAGAACCCGCTAGCTCCATCGGGCATCGGTTCTGTAAGTAATGTACCCAGCCCATTGTCACTTAAGTTTTACAATTCTTCGAGCAGTTAACAATTTTTCGTGTGGTGCCGGCTTAGAATAGTACCAACCCATATCTTCTCGTGTGTGTCGTAAAATGCAAAAAGATATAGACCATGGGATGGGTGGCAGCATCCTACGATCGCCAACCTCCCTGCCAATCGTGGCGATTATGGCAATCTCCTCTTTATGAAAGCTAAGTAGCTACATTTACATTTGCTGATCTGGCAGTTTCTTTTAAGCTAGTTATCAATTTTAATCTACAGTAACCATGTGAACTCTATACATGGTTGTTACTATATATCATAGAAAAACTTCATTTATCGCATGTAAATATACGATAATATTAGGTTGTGTATTCTATTCACAAAGTAATGGAGTCACCATAATTATGTAACACGTTGCGCATAATAAATAAGTTTTGGTATCCCATGGTAGTTAGCGAATTATTTTATCCATAACGCAAGCCTATTACCGTGTATTCGTGACAAAAATTAAAATATGGCAATTTATATGTGAGGAATACCTTCTTTGATGTGTGAACGTTTTTTTGTAGATTAAAGAGAAAATATGCCTGTAAATAACTAGTAGTATTAGAGTAATTCTTTATAAAAGGTAACGGTCTGTATGTATCAATAAGTATTATTTTTTAATTCTGTACAGTATTTTTAACCAGGTTTTGGTATAAATCATGTGATATTTGGAATAAGTTTCGTACTACCACCACTCTTTTTGCAAAACCTTTACCTAATACCATTGCATATTTTAAGGCTGATATAATATACTTAATAATTATAATGAATAGAATTGTTATTTGCGATGGAATGCGGGTAGTTATGTTGATAAATGTAAATGTATCTTGGGATTTCGTAATCTTTTTTAGTATGAATTAGCGTTGAAAATCCCGAAAACAAAACCTGGTATATTCGCGGTTAAATATAATCTATCTATATTATATCTATCTATCTAATCTACTGTTTATTTTTGTTTCTTTTTTACGTTTTATATACATAAACATATAAAAAAGAAAGTTTTTTTTACATTAGGTGAAAGAAAAAAATCGTTGAACAGAGACAAAATAAGTATAAATATTGTATCCTTAAAATACCATGCATTTTAACCATTTTTTAACATTAAATAAAAAAAATGTACATAAAACCAACGGTATTTAAAAAAGAAGATAGGATTTAGTCCCGTTTTTTTTCAATGCTTAAATTAGTAGAAGTATTCGTCCGATGGAACAGGATAAGACACGATTTTGGCCATACTGCCTATACTTAAGTTCAAACTTATTTCAACTCCCTAGTGAGACGATGGCATTCTATCTAGAATATTCCACTGATTCTCGTGGCACCTCAGAATCAACACTTCGAGCTCATTATCTTCAATTATTTCACTTGTGCACAAATTAAAAAAAAAATCTATACTACGCAAAACGCCATCAAAATCAGGCAATATAGGAGCCTATAATACAATCAACGCTTATAATACGAACTCGTAATTTGTACGTATGTAAAAACATAGGGGACAAAGCCGCCGGTAATATTTATATGACATAAAACGAAGGTAATAAAATTGTCACGACTACAATGTGAGCAATCAGTTAAATCGAAATGCTCGTAAAAAGGATATCCTCAGTGAAGCGAACAGCGTTAGCAATGATCGTCGTAGGTATGTAGGGAGTTGCCAGGATACTGGTACTCCAAATGAGCTCCAACGTCACCCTTTGACTGTAATCTGTTATGCAATTTAACACTCGCAATATGAAAACGGTTAAAAGTTAATTATTAATTAATGATAGTAGCGCAAATTCTTTGTATTTTTCCGGTGAATCTGTAAATATTTCTCAGGTCAAAAACGGCAGGGGGCGACGCGGCGACATGCCTGGCAACCCCGTATCGCCCCCACTCCAAATGCGGCGGACGGCCCCGGGGGGTTTTAGTGGGTATTACCGGGCGATTGTCGCCCGGGTTTGAGTCCCACACTGGCACGGAACTCGTCACTCCGTGCCCCCTTACCTATTGTATTGGAGAGACTCAGCTCTCACTAATACAATAGGTAAGGTGAGTGCGTAAATGCATTTCCCCCGTCAAAAAAAAAAAAAAAAAAAAAAAAAAAAAAAAAAAAAAAAAAAAAAAAAAAAAAAAAAAAAAAAAAAAAAAAAAAAAAAAAAAAAAAAAAAAAAAAAAAAAAAAAAAAAAAAAAAAAAAAAAAAAAAAAAAAAAAGGTCAAAAACGGCATTTTATTTTGTAATATGCTTAGCGCTTTGAAATTAAATCACGATGTGGTCTACAATGGTAAATTATGCTAAAGGTAGCTGGGTGTGTTTGGTAACAGATTTTCAAACTTAATGTGTCAAGTACCCATAAAATAAAACAATAGAAAGACACTAGGAAAATAATGGAAAGCCGGCGTAAACGCCAGGAAGGTGCTCAAGGGGTTAAATGTGGTAGGCAGCCAAGTATTATAAAAAAAGAAGAAAATTAAATAAATTATAAATATATTTGGAGTAATTTTGTTCAAGAAACATGAGTACTGTTTAATAAAGTCTTTTTTATTCCCGCAAATTGCACCTCTAACTTTGAGAATTATATATCTTATTTCTTTACTAATTCCGTTTGCAGTACCACTACTGTATTCCCTATTTTTTTCTTTTCTTGTCTGTTATTTTTTATTACTAAAGTTATTATTTCGTCATTGTTTATATTTTTAACCGACTTCAAAAAGGGGGATCAGGATCTGATTAGTGGAACTCAGGGAAATTGAGAAAAACCCTCTTAATAACAAAACCAAATTCAAAAGAATCAACTATAAAAATGCACTAAAAAATCAATAAATAATTATTTTATTAATCTGGTTCGTTAATTTTGGAGTCAGTGACAGCTAGAGTGCACCAATGGACTCATTTACAAATGAAAATAACTACCTAAACTTTATCACAATTACACATTAGCTAAATAAAGGATTAAGGTGATTTTAAAGAACAATTAATCATAATTGAATATAATTAGCGACGTACATTTACACCATAATAACTTTTTTATCCATAAGCTGGCACCGATTTCAAAATTAACGAACCAGATTAATAAAGTAATAATTTATTGTCTTTTTACTGCGTTTTTATAGTTTATTCTTTTGAAGTCGGTTTTGTTTAAAAAGTGTTGCAACTTAATGAAATTAAATGAAAAACATTTTGATGTCAAGTTGAATGTAATTTCATCAGTTTATTTCAAGCACATCTGAGTCTAGATAGAGAGGCATTGTTTTTTATAATGTCTAACGCCTAAAGTCTAAAGCCTAATGTCTAAAGACATAAAATGCCATTTCCTAGAAGTGGGTTACATACGACCGCTGACTACCTTTTATAAGGATGTCCATTGTTCTATTAACTTGATGGTTATTGTATTGTATTAAATCGAAGTATTAAAACCCCATCACATCCTCCGTGTCGTCGTTTATCAGATGTAATATTAATTTAAGTCACAACGATGTACCAGCGTAATGAGAAACGTGAAATATAAAAGTCACTTTGAAAGATAGGTGCCCTAACAAACTGGAAAGTTTACGTTCATTCGGAAGTTCGGATTTATTAGTGAATGATGAAGGCTTGAGTCAAGAACCAGTGCAATCAATGAACAAAAACATTTCAATAAAATTACGATAGAGACGTATTTTTTAGTACACACTTAAGCAGTTATCACGGTCTTGTAAATCCATCGTCAGACATTAAGTGCATTTGCTAACAATCCTGCTTTCAATTAGGGTTAGCAAGTTAACGTTTGATTTTTGAAACAATTTATTATTAATAATCACTTTCAAATTAAATGCCGATAGACATTAATATAGGTAAAATCGATGCTACAGTTAAAACACTTAATCGTATATTATGATCACACCTGTGCTGGGGTGTTGCCAGGAAACGCCCCCGGCACGTGCGTCACGGTAATAAACATCAAGATGAGCAATTTAACAGGGATTAGCCGTTTTAATCTCCCGCCAGACTTTCGTGGAAAAGGTGATTATAATACGGCCGATCGAATGTTACTTGATTTAATTATATGTGATTGTAAAAAAATACTTAATATGTCGATTACCCGTAAAAATGAGACAATAGGAAAACAATGGAAAGCTGGCGTAACGTCAGGTTAGTGCACAAGGGGTTAATAATCAAACCTTATTATACTTCTCTTTCTGCATTCAAAACTTATTGCCGGCTTCCATCATACAATTACCCTTCGAAGATTTCATCACAAGTACATGGTTTCTGATTCCATACTTCCTAAAATAACTGGTTGCTAACGGTGCGGTTGTGATTGTGAATCCTGTATTGGCTTGTTCATCCACCCAAAAGCGAAACTGCCATCCTACACGGATACTGATTTAAATTATCTGAAAATATGTTGTAGGCATAGGCCTATCATAGGATGATGATTTTGGTCGTGACATAATTACATTATAATCGTGTCTCAAAATAAAAAACAAAACATTTATGTACAAAATATTTAGTAACACCAAAAGATTGTCATAAATCAATGACTTTGTGTCTCATTGTATATTTACATAAATACTAGGTCTTTTAATTTTTTTTAAATATAGATTAACATTATCTAAAACAAGTTTACTTTTAACTCTCTTATTTTTATTTTTTTAAGACTGTAAGAGAGATAAATTCTATTTACGTACTTTTCATTTTGCCAAACTGACAGATAATAACGCTAGCGTTAATTTTATGATTGATGGTGAATTAGGTATGTGATGTTTTAAATTTAATTTTGAGTAATTTATTTATAGTAAAAACTTAAAATCTTGAAAATAAAATTAGTTAGCTGTTTTATAATAATGACAAAATCTTTGAATTAATGGAAATGGTTAATTTGTTTAACATTATTAGTAGAATTACGGCTATGTAGAATTAATATTAGAGATTTTTATACTAAAAAATTTTCATCTTTCTGTATATTCTTAAATCTAACTCAACTTTAGACAATTAGAAAGAACTATATAAAAACTATATCAGATATTCATAAAATAATAATGTAAAAAATTCATTACAGTACAAAATAATGATTGGTTACATATCATTATTCTGTCTAACATTGTAATGAGTTTTAATTTTACACACGGTAATTATTTTGGGAAAGTTACGCGGAGTAATTTCAGTTATCTAACAAAAAAAGGCCTGTCAAATTCGTTTGAGCCGTTCCGGAGATTATCCGGAACAGACAGACAAAAGATTTTAAAAACTGTGTTTTTGGTTTATATGTTGTACGTACTTTCATATCTATTTAGTAAAATAAATTATTTTGACATTAATATACAGACGCTTCAATTTTATTTTGTTTGCCGGAACTTCGTTAACTTGTGCAAATAACTAAAACAAACGACATTTAACTTAAAGAAACTTTTAGAACGAAAGTGAGACTTAATAGTAAATTAACTAATGACGCGTTTAAAATCATTTGCAGCAGCATACGAGAGTGCACTATCAAATAATATTCCTTGATTATAACGTTACATTTGTATATACGTGTATTGTATTAGCCTAGTGCATTATGTAAGAGTACATTGAGACATGAATGCACTGCCTTTTTTTTTAATTTCACCCATCGTCAAACCCGTATAGGTAATTAGCGCTCAATTCGAAGTCTATTCAACGGCCTCCATTCATTCAGAGAGTGGGGCACTCTAACCACGGCTGGTGGTTTATCCGAAAAGAATACTATGTGCAAGTGATTCAAGTTTTATTTCCTTTTAAAACATTTTGCGTAATATTTCTTAATTTATTTTAATAATACAAAACTAATAGCCAATGATAATATATTCTACTGTCTTCAACATCTAGTGGCCAGATTGTTTTAAATAATCAATGAAAAATAGCGTAAGCTTAATAGATATTTGTTAAGTCGGTTTAAATAATTTTCCGTAAAGAGAACATACATTGAATTATACAAGATCTTAAAATGGAAATAAATACCGTAAATAAAACAAAATGATTCATATGTCTTTATTTAGTAGATTTTTAAATTCTTATGAAACAGATTCGATCCTGAATGTCTCGAGCTATTTCCCCAATGAAATAGTTTTTATTCATCTAATTCATGAGAATATTATACTGAACAAAGTTCAACAATTAATCTATTTAATCAGAGGAAATTATTCATTTTTCAATATATTTATAACTTCAATATTCAGTGTATTTATATAATAATATAATTATATAGACCTAATTGGAGAAATATGAAATTGCGACGTCTATATTTGTAGTCAAAATCGCTGACCAAATAAATATGATGATGTTCTAAATAACGATAAAAGATAATATTAATTTTTTTATATAATTAGACACAATTAAACTATGCTCTGAAGGGCTGTACTGTACCACACCTCTTCTTTTGAATTCCATCGTGTTGGAACATTATTCTATTCACTAAAGCCTGAATACACCACTCACCAGCCTATTTTATCAACATCATATGACACTCGTCAAATTAGACGTTTCACACTGTCAATTATTTTTTCCACTCGTGTGCCTTTTACTTAGTGCCTTAATTAAAATTTTACGCTTTCCCGTTCGCAGTTTGTCACCATTCACGTTACTGCATCGCTTGTTGTTTTTACACTTCTGAAGTGTGAATCTGTGTGTTCGAGTGTTGTTTTTCGTTTTGTTTCCACTGTCAGCTTTGTTTGTTGTAGATGACGTACCTTTTTTCGATTTAATTAAAGCTCCGTGTCGTCGAATAGCTTATTTTTTGTTAATTGAAGTTTCGTTTATTGTTTTTGATTTTTTTTCATTGTTTATCTTTTACTAGTTGGATATTTCAGTGATATTGAAAACGAAATACATAGCAGGAATGACTGAAATATACTCACTAAGCTAATATCTTCAAATAAATACATTTATCGTCAATATAGAGTAATTAACAGTGATAGCCTTACGAGTAATTTCTGGATTGTGGTCATCATACTAGGGAATAATTTTCTCGTTGCGTCCCTTCCCGCAAATATAACCTTACCTTGGAGAAAATGCCATACAGTATAGAATAATAATAGTTTATGACCCAAATAAACTGAAGACGATGATGATTATGATGTCCTCCTTGACGTATCCGTCAACGTTGAACCCTGTCATCTTGGAGCATTTGAGCGAACGTGGTTCGCGAAACCAAACTATGCTTTGAAGGTGCGGTTACACGGCGTTCAATGTAACTTACTGAGAATGTCGAGTGTTTACATATAAGAAGAGTTAGGGTGGTTTTTTAATACAGAGTTTTGTATCGACGTCTTTGATTACCTTGATCCCTGTTTCTCTTTGAAACACATCTTATTTTATCTAATAACGAATTCAACTGTAACCAGAATTCACATGGTTAAACCGTCATATTACGCATTTCGATGCGTTGCGTTCTAGGATCAGCCATTATAGATCTAGCATTTAGCGAGCTGGTAAATCAATACCTAGAGGTACCTACCTAGAACCTATCTAGAGGATTTAATTATATTAGATGTATGCTAGCATTATATTGGTGACTGTCGATAAAATTTTGAGATTCTCGATTGTCACCGTTCTAGATCTACACGTCATTTAATTTCAGACTACATTAATTTTGACAATATTAAAAAAACAATCTATAACATAAAGGTATTAATATGAGCAGGCTGTTAAAAATAGTCATAAAAATATTGTTGTTTTTTAAATAGTTAATACAGTGTTTTTTTTGTTCCAGAAGAATAACATACAACAGCTGAAAGAAGAAATCAAAGAGAAGTTACCTTCAGAAAATCTGAAACCAGTTCCACCTCCGGTCGTTCCAACGTTAGCACCGCCCGGTGGAGAAACTTTGAAACGTAGTAAGAAAAATCGTCCCGCACCTCAACCTCCAAGACCATCAGATCTTGAAATTAGAGCTCCATCAGAATTATTGGTTGGAGTACCAGGAGCTTTGAAGACACAGTGGAAACACCAACCGTTTGTTTTAGTCACCGGAGCAGTTACTTACGTTGCTAATGTAAGTATTATTTTTATTAAAATAACTGAAAAGGTAAATAAGGGTAGAATAACAATCGTAATTTTGATAAAAGTAAAAAAGGATTTAATATTTCTTATGTGAAAGTAGACTTTTAAGCATTTTTGAAATGAAAACTTCTTTAGCCCCGTTGTGATTTGAAACATGATGAAACTAAAAAGCGACGTTAGAGAGAGACAAACACATACAATAATAGGATTTAATATGCGAGAAAATGAGATAGAATGCATTATGCAGTGTTTTTATATATGACAAATAAAAAAAAAGTATTCTGTTCAGTATTTAGGATCAACGGTGGTAAAAGAACTACGTGGGACTGAATCAACGAAGAAATCAATACAGAAACTTAAGAAGTCGAGTAAAGAACCGCGTGATTCCCCCGACATTATTCTGTCTATTAGCTACAGAGGTGTCAAATTCTTGAACACAATTACACGGGTAAGTTTCAATACTACAAATACAATAGTAATAAAAAAATGCCTTATCGTAAAATATATTGTTTAAGTTAAAGGCCTAAATTATCGTGACAGAAGCGATGATGATCTAGTAGTATGGTTTATTATGGTGTCGAAAGACATTGGTTCGAATCCAACTACCAATGCTCCAACAAGGAAAAAAGGAATACATCGCATTGTGGACATTATATAATGTGCTAGCTATCCCACTTCAATTTTATAATCGCTCGCCGAGTGCATATGGATGTCTGTTCTGGTATCATTATTTTAGCGTCTTTACTATCTTGGACCACTTCTTCACTTAATATTCGACATGATTTTGGTCAAAACGTTGAACCTACACAATTTAAAAGAAAACTAAATGCTGTCTTTTATCTTAAAGTTTAATTGGTTACAGATAAATATTTTATTTACAAATGGTAACAATTTAAATTTCTATTCCACGTATTACAAAAATGAAGGTACTATTTTTTTATTCATTCTCATAAGTTTTATACGCTCTTTTATTTATGATATAAACTTCGAGTCATATCGTAAAGTCTTTGACGATCATCCAAGTGTTACGGACGGCAAACATCCCAGACGGCCAGACAAAAGGGTCTCGGGAACTAAACAAAAACCTTGTACTTTGTTCGCTTGATTTTTAATTATGGAACATCGTGCACACTTGATCGGACCAGTGACCAATCTGCCCTTTGTGTTTCTAAAAATTCGGATTGTTTCTCAACCCCTTTCCCGTGTTGAATTTTATGTTGAGTCTTTACGGTTAGTTAGTTGAGTTAATTAGTGTTTTTTTTTGTTCACTGTTGTGCTTTTGTTAGTCAGAATTTAATTATTATTTTTGTTTTCGTCGAGTTTTTTAATGTATTTTTTAGTAAAACAATTTGTGTTTAGCAATTCTTTTTTTGTGCCTCTATTTTATGTTCTACATCAGACCATTCTGAATTCATGAAACTAAACATTCAACTGTTCATGATAGTTATATGTGTGTGCTTGGTATGTAACTTTTGACATGTTTCGATTATTTTTATCGCTTCTTTTTACATTACAGTCACATTTTAGACATTTTAAGGTATTGTGATAATAAAACTTTATTTATTTATTTTCAAACTTATTTCAATTATAAACTCTAAAGCCAATCAATAGCTGCTAAACAAATACTAAATAAATTAAGAAAGTTAGTTGATAAATAGAGGAGAAAATATCTTGAACTATCTTGATCGCCTATTTATAAATAGATATAATGATAAAAGGTTTTTTACACCAGCCAAGCCTATAATAATATTTTGAAAACAAGAAAACATCCTTACATTTATTTAAATTATACCTAGTTTATTAATATTGACCTTTTGAAAATTATTATAATACCAATGTTACATTTTTATTTATTAGGAATTGATCTGCGAACACGAGATTCGTAACATTCACTGCGCTTGTCAAGATGCAGATGATCTTACTCATTTCGCATATATCACCAAAGACCACGGGACCAGAAGCCACTATTGTCATGTCTTCAGAGTTGCTACAATGGTGAGGAACCCATAAATTTTAACCAATTTTAAATATTCTCTTAATCCATGCAATTTTTCTCAATTCACTTCATTATTTATTTGTAAGAATTTTGTAAGAGATTTTAAAATCTCTGTAAATGTTTTTGTTTATCAAATTATTTAAGTGACACCTATCATTGAACCTTGTACGAACTTTTAATAAAACACGACACAACGATCTTACACTTACATTGTATTCTTTAGTCAATAATATACCTAATTTCTAAAATCATAAAATGTCCTTATAAGGCTATTTAAAAAATATAAACATTTCCAGGACCAAGCGACTGAAGTCATTCTTACATTAGGTGAAGCGTTTGAAGTGGCGTATCAAATGGCGCTAAGGGAGCAATCTAACAGAACTAGAGTTACACAATCTATAGCAAAAACCCCAACTCACGATCCGATGACAACTAACAATAAGGAGAAACCAAACGTGAATCACGGCAGATCTCATTCCATAACTGAGATAAAATTAAACGGATATCAACTAAAAGTGGCTCCTTTGCCTGCTTCCTTGTCGATCGAAGATTTTCAAGCGACGAGAAATTCCGATGGATCTAGAAGTCCAAGAACACCTCTACTCAAAGCACCTATAGCTTCTACTGAGGAATTGTGAAGGTAACGGTTAGCCAAATTTATCGAATGTTTTAAATGTATCCTTTGGGAAATAAATACAATATTTATATTCAGTAATCAAAATCTCGATCACGTAATTCAAAATTCTTAGGTCTTCCTTAGAGAAGGAAAACTTCAATATTTTACGAGTAAATTAGAAAAAATATCATATTACAGTTGGTGTTACTCGAATTTTAATTTTAGGTATTTGTGAGAAATTATGTAATCGGTATTAAATTTTTTTGGATGTTAGCGTTTAAGGACCAATAATATGATCGAAAATAAAACTGGTCGATATATAAAATTAAGATTTTCGACACCGCTTTTTTATACCATTACCTATTTTACATTTTACGGTATTAAGGCAATACTCTGCTCAGCTTAACATATTGACGTCTTTCCTGTGTTTACTTTAAAACAGCAAACGCAGAAATAATAATTGATTTATTTGCAAAAATAAACCCAACGACTGATATAGTGATTAATGCATTTTGGACTGTATTGTTGAATGAATCGAATTTATATTTATAATTTTGAAACAATCCAAATATTTTTTTAACTACTCTTAACGTGATTTCTGGCGTTTGGCCCGTCATTAGCATATGAATTTTGATGGCCCTTTTTTGCTTTCCTTTGTGACTAAGTCCGGACTTCAATTCGGCACATTACCTGATCAAACTGGCGATTTTCTTATATTGCAGCTACTTTTTGAAAGTCTTATAAAACACCACGCGCCCCTCGCAGCGTTCTCAGCTTGGTGATCTGGGTTCTTTGGTCTTAGTGTTTTCTTATGTCCAGCGTTGGTATTAATATAGCATTGTCGGTCTAACTGTTCATTTATACACAGTTCATTTGGTTCAATACGTGTTTTAGTATCAGTAAGAACCGCGGAGACCGACTTCCTTTTTTTTCTAATTGCGTTAGATAATCTATCTCCATATTTGCTGTGTCCTCTGTAATTTCTACTTGACTTAACAAAGTTCCTACAATAATAGGTGTATGCTAATTTCAAATACTTTACCAAACACAACGAATGCCGAAAATTAATATGTTAAACCAAGTAAAGTGTTGCCATTAAACGAATGAACAATTCTGCTATTGGATAGTAAAAATATAGGGGCTGTTATATTTATAATGTAATTTCAATTGTATATTTTTGTTTTATTTTTACGTGACAAAAGTTGTATTATAGACATATAAATGCCTCGTAAAATTATAAGACGCTTTAATGGGAAATAATCTATTTATTACGTATGCAAGCAACCATTATTATAGTATATAGTAATTTAATAAAAAATAGATTTTTGTATATCTGTGCTGTTTTTATGTCAAATATGTTAATTTACAATTATAATAATACCTACCATATTCGACAGTAGATATCTTAATATATCCCGTGGAAGAATTTTGAAATATTTTTGAAATACACAGAACAATAACAATAAATTATAAAAATAGCACAGAATTTTGAAAAATAATACTGACATTCAAAATTAGGCCTAAAACATAATCTCGTATTTTAGATATTAGTTTTATTATGATAATGCGTTACCAATATTTTCGGTGTCGTGTTGAATGCAATAACTGTAAATATTATGTTTAAGTTTGCGAAAGGTTGTTAATTATAAACTCATCTTATGACAAGATAAAATTAAATCGCCTAATATGACATATAGTACATAAAAAACATATCAGATAAACCATTTTAAAAGATACTGATAGTTTGAAAAGGGATCATGTTAAAATGGTCACTACACTTATATATATATATATATATATATATATATATATATATTAAAATTGAGCTTCCCGATGTTAATTTTGCACGTAGTTTTTGTAAGGAAAAGTTGATGCACATAATATTACATTATTTGTAACAAAATTTGTGTCTTGAAAATGACAAAAAACATTTTTTTTGATTTTTTATTTTTGAAAAAAAAAATGTAATTAAATAATAACAATTGTTCGTGTTTTTTGATTAAATTAAAAGCAAAATGTTTGCTCAAAATATATCGTTTTTGGATTGTTCAAATGAAATTTCATCAGTTCGTATATTAAAACTGTAATATTTTGTATTGTATGTTTATAAATTGTGCTAAATTTTATTGGATACGCCGATTTACCTGTTTATGAATGAAAACTGCTACAAATTCACTAAACTCGTGTTTAGTTTGTTTTAATTTTTTTTTTTATAAGAGAAAAAAAACCCAGTTTACGAAAATGAATGCAGATGGCGTAACACAATCGTGTATAATTATTGATTTGATTGAACGATCGTATGAAAAGATTATGTTCAAACTATTTCAACCGCGAACAAACGAACTAATAATCACGCGCTCTACGCTATCTGTGTTTAATTTGAAACCTTTGATTTTAATGTTGTTGTATATTTATGTATGTATTTTTTTTTGTGATAGTATTTTTAATTTAAAAAGTAAAATTATTTGAAATTCTTTATGTTTCTTTCATTTATTACCCTGGTTATTTATTATTTATTTGTTTAATAATTTATTTATTTGTGTGTATGCGTGTTATATGTGACAGTTTTATACTATTAATGTTGCTATCGGTAAATATAGATTATACAGTTATAGTATTATCAAATGTGTCTATTGGTGTTTCATTTAAATGTAGAATATATTAATAAATATAGCTTATAAAATTCTAATCTAATGTTAGGGATGGATTGTGCCAAATAGCAACATTACAGGAAAGAGACGCCAATATACAAAACCCCATTTTTTATATAAATATGTCACGGACGTGACTTGCTCATGATAAACACCAAATTAGTTATGGTGATTTTTTTATATTATACAATTTTATATTTAGCCGTCCTTTTTTTAAATGGATGTCACCCGCTAATAGATATTAGTATCTGGATCGCCTAATTTCTGTATAGAACAGAGAAATCTATACTTTTTTAAATCACCTTCGCTTTGCTTAAAAATAAATGAAACGCATAATGCGGTCATTTCATTTATATTAGTTACAGTTTACACTTTTACACTAACTACACGCTAAATGATCCATCTTAAAAGTATATTATTGTTAATTTCGTTTCCATCATTGGATGTATACCAAAGGGGTTTAATAAATAAAATAAGTACATAAACCTACTCAATAATTAAAACATATATCTACACTTATATAATATAAGCTAAAGTTATAGATAACAAAATATATTACATATTATTAAATATATATTTAAAACTGCCGCGTAAAAGATTTTTTTTTAAATCTTCTACTACTATATAAATGTATATTTTATTTTTCTGTATTTATATACAAATCTTTCTATATATTAATTTCGTATATGCTATTCCTATAATTGATAAAATGTATACAGTACGGTCGACGCAACTTGGCCGAGCTGAAAGTGCATACAAATAGCGGGTTTCAATATCGAATCATATTGAAATTAACATACAAACATATAAATAATATTATATGTACATATAATATCATATGTATTATGTATAAATGTCACATATTTTCTTTCTCTACTTTTTCCAATCATCTCTATTCTCTATTTATCTTTTATCACACCTACTTTATTTTACCTCTGCACCACCCTAAGGTTGACTGGTAGAGAATGCCTCTGGCATTAAGTCCGCCTTTTTACACAAATTGTAAATAAAGTATAAATAAATCTTAAATTTAAAAAAGTTATGATTGAGATCAAACGAAAAATATTTCGGTTTTTCTGACACAGATTTGACACGATAGAAAAAAAGGATTTCAGGAAGAAAACAGATTAAGATCGCATATTATAAGCCGACCGTTAGTAAATATTTATTTATTTCAATTATGTTAGAGTTATATAATTTAAATTTATACCTACTGTTTATTTTGAAAACTTTATTCGCTTATTTATACATCTGTACGGTACGGTACATCGGTGAATATTTATGTTCCAAGTACACACGCATGAAAGTTTCCAGCAACTATATACAGACCGGCCAAGATACGCCGGTCGTACTGTAATTCTCTATATTACTATCATAAATTATTTACGTATTCTTTATTCATATATAGAACCAAAAAAATATTATTATCCTAATTGTAAAGTGCGTTATTATTGTAAATACATATATGTACCTATCTATAATTATTATATCATATTCGAAATTCAATAAACAATATAATATATAAAATATTATGTTTATTATTTATAGCTTCCATTCCCTTTGTAGTTTGTACGAAAAAGTAGATTGGATTCAGCTTTAAGAAAATTTCTAGACACTTTATTATTCTCTATTAGTCAATCATCCTAAAACTACACAGTATCTCAAAGAAAGGCAAAATTACTATAGTTACATTGAGATTTGGAAGATTAAATAGAAATTTAAGATAAAGATATATTTTAAAGGTTTACATACCTAATATATGTGTCGCCTACAGTGGACCTAATTAGAAAGCTCAAAGTTACCTAAAGGGCAATGGAGAAGTTATCCTCGAAGTTTCACTGTGTGATCGAATCAGAAATTCCTCTAATTTCTAATCCGCAGAAGAATCAAAGTAACCGATATTACCCGATAAATTGAAAAAAATAAGTGGCAGTAGGCTGGGCACATTGCTCACAGAACTGATGTCCGATGGGGCCAACGGGTTCTCAAATGGCTGCCGCGTATCGGAAGACACGGTGTGGGTAAGCTCCACAAGGTGGAACGACGACCTGGTGAAGGTTGCAGGAGTCCGCTGAATGTGTGGCGTAAGACCAGTCGTTGTGGAAGTCTTCGGGGACGAGCTATGTCCAGAAGTGGGCGTATTTTGGTTGAATGGATGGATAGTACCTAAAAGATTATCGTTTGATAACAAACTCACGTGATGTTAAGTTAATAATGTGCACGCCGATAGTAACATGCTAAGCCTAACGGAGTTGGCTCTCAAATGTTGCGAAACCTATTGATATATTTGGTAATACATTTTCGACTTGAGAGATCGTCTTGTAGACAACAAGGTAGGTATTGGCAACCAATGTCCATGCAAAACATGGGAGGTCATGTGGTATGTAATAATAACAAAGCCCATTTATTTCCAATCTAAAGTTAACTGTAAACATAAATGTATTTTAATTGTTACTTATATGTATATGCTGACTTATAACTATATTGCTTTTCGTCACCATTGATCGCCTCCTCCACCTTATTCCAGACCTCTATTCTCCTTTTTCCTGTTGGTCCTTCCCATGTAGTTGTCTTTAATGCCCATCTTTTGTCTGTGTATCCCGCCCATCTCCATTTTTGTGTTAGGGTATACTGTATGTATGGGATGTAATATTATGTAATTAACTTTGCAATAATAGTCTGATTGCGGATTTAATACACGAATACTATTTTAATAATAGAGATTCTTTTTTATTCAAGCTGGGCTTAGTGATCTGAGGGTACTTCGTGAATAGTCGAAACACGTCTTATCAATTACGACCAATTTTCCGACGACATATTACATACATACATACATACATATGCTCACGCCTGTATCCCCGAAGGGTTAGGCAGAGGTGAAGTAGCGAACTACAACCACCCACATTTCGCCGAGCTTAGTATTACGACATATTATACCTACATAAGTATAATGTAGAACTTATTTATTATTAATCTTATTAACATTCTTGTGTTTACTAAAGTTAATCGGATTTTATTCATTAAATATTAATTACTTTAATTATATTTATTTATTAACATTATTTAATTACTTGTAAAACAAGCTGTGGGCTCGCGGTTATATTCTTCACTGCGTAATAAAGTTTTTAATTAATCATTGAAAAATAAATTTTAATGGTGCCACCATTGAAACGTATTTTATTCTTAATTTCACGTGTTTTATTGTTTTACGCAAAGCATTTTCGAAAAAGTATCCTTAGTTATGCGGCGTAACTTCAGCTATCTACTAAAAAAAGTCCCGTCAAAATCCGTCCAGCCGTTCCGGAGATTAGCCGGACAGACAGATTAGAGAGACAGACAAAAAAATTTAAAATTGTATTTTTGCTATAAATATCATATATACATTCATATGTATTCAGTAAACAGTTTGTTATTAAATAATAAAAAAATTGATATTACAAACAGACACTTCCATTTTATTTATTAGTATAGAAAATTAGTTTGTACGTTATTAGTTATTTATTTAGTGATAACTGATGGTTAATTGTGTAGTGTATCTTGCATATTTTATACATACTATTTACGAGTGCAGTAAACTTACTGCATGATAAAATTAATTTGTCGAATAAATAACTACTGTAAGAGTATGCTCAAACTTAAATTCAGTTAAGAAACTTCCATTTCGAAAGAGTATGTAGAAAGGCAGGTATGCGTAAAAGATAAGAGGATGGTTAGCCCGGTGGACTAATCCGAGAGTTTCATAGACGGTATGACTGAAAGGTCGGAGGTTGGAACTCAGGATGAGTAACACTTTTTTGCGACGCGGTGCTTGCGAAAGCCATCCCGTATCGCCCCCATCCCAAATGCGGCGGACGGCCCCGGGGGGTTTTAGTGGGTATATCCGGACGCTTCACGTCCGGGCGAGTCCCACACTGGCACGGAGTCGTCCCTCCGTGCCCCTTTACCTATTGCATTGGGGGACTCCGGTCTCACTAATGCAATAGGTAAGGGTAGTGCGTAAATGCATTTCCCCACGTCAAAAAAAAAAGGTATGCGTAAAAGATAAAAAAAGCCAACTGATACTCGGATCTATGCAAATGTATGTTTCTATATCTGGATGTAGCGTCTGATGAAGCGCTGATAACATTAAACTTATAACGTGATATTACTCAGCTCTTTCTTACCCGATCTGCCACAATAATTACCCTATAATCCTGAGTATCATATTCATTAAAATAAAACGAAAAAAAATCATTTGTTTAAAACCCAACAACAGAATATCCACTAATAAATTTGGCCGATGGTAAAAAAAGGGTTGTTAATTATTTAAGCGCCATTAGCTCGCCCGAAAAAAGGTTAAATTTTGAGCTCCATTTATTAATCTCGGCTAAGCACGCTCGATTAGACGTAAAGGATAGACCAGAGAATTTACTCTAGTACACTCGGAGCCATAAATATTCATGCTTATATAATATATTTTTCATTGTGAATAAATATATTTAGTGCATCATTCATACACTTTCTATTAATAAAGATAAATTCTGAAATAAAATTCATATTATTGTCTTAGTTGACTTGCCTGATACTAAATTAATTTAAATAATTTAAATGCCCGAACAATTTGTCAAATTGCATTTTATATTATTAATAGTGATGCCTGGAAATGATTCTATCAGTAGAATTCCAGTGACAATATGCAACTATGTTATAAAAAGGAAATAATTAATAAAAATCAACGCCCACATTTACCACACGAAAAAAAATATTTAACAAAATACAAATATGACACAAATGAATACAAAATGACTGTTTATAGAGAGAAAAAAACGAAAGGAAAATACGTTGATGACTGTACCGAACAATCACTGAATGATTAAATAAATAAATAGTATTAGGTTTGTATTTAGTGAGATAAAAGTAAAATTTATTCGTTTACATACTTTTTTTTTTATATAAAGAGTCGATCAATTGGATAATTTTTAATTTTAATAATAAAATATTCTATACTATGATTTTAACTTTCAATATATCGTTTCATTAAATAATAATATTACCTACTGTGTGACGAAAACGTGTAAATAAGAGGAAGTAGAGAAAGCTTTTATAAAATAGATATAAAAAAATAATGCGATAGTGCAGAAAAGCGATGATTTTACCCATAAATGGTTCGAACACCTAATAACCAGAACATTATAAAATAAAAATACAGTTACCAGTCCAGAACCCAGCACTCGTAATTTGTAACTGACTAAGGGCACCTGAATAAGTATGTTCCAAGCCTTTTTCTTTCTAATAATTACAAAATATTAACAAAATGCGTTGTTGTTTCTGAAAGCGTGAATGATAAATCAATATATTTGAATTAGTAGTAATATATTGAAGAAGTCGCTTTTTAAACTTCACGGTACAACATCCAAGTGGCAGGCGTTTAGGATGCTGATTGAGAAAAATATTTAATTATACAGCGCATTTAGACGATTGAAGCCACTTAACTGGTTGGGCCATTTTATTGTATTATATAATTATTTACATTTACGTTTTCACATCAAGGGCGCTAAAACAAATTATTATTTTTTAATATTGTTCTTTAATTAAATATTTTTTTCCTAAATAATTTATCTACTGTGTGAAATAGGCTTTACAAGGATTAATGAAGGACTAATGATGCGCGAGGCACGAACTGCACAGTCACGTCCATTCCTTTGAGATGTTTATTTGGGTATTAACTATGGGTTTCTTGCTCTTGAATATTTTTTTTAACTTACTAGTTGTACCCCGCAACTCTGCTTCTACATAACAATTATTGACTTCATTATACCGCTTAAATATCAAACGTTATTTGATTGGAGATTTAATTCACTCATATCATATCTTAAAATATAAAGAATATATTACTCAAAATATTAAAATATATACTAAAGTCTAGCTAGAAAATATTTATGACTCAAGGAATTTCTGTATGTTGATAGATTTGTTCTTGTTTTATAGGCATGTATACACAAATGTTTTGTACACGGTATATACTCCGAGTTTTCATTGCAGTCCCACCTTATGTTAATTGACGACGTGGTCTAGGATGATAAACCCACTAAGTATAGAGATACTAATAATAATAATAATAATAATAATAGTAATAATAAATCTTTATTCATCAAATACAAATCAGTGGGTGCAATGGACCCGGAAAAAAAAATACTGGCTCACAAGTGCTGCTTCCGCCTATAGGTGGTTGCTAGTCAAGTGAACATTATTGGTTTATTAACACATTTATGCGATGGCTTCCTCACGATATTTTTTTCTTCATCGAAAACTCCAGCTCATTATAGTCGTGAATAGGTGACTTCGAACCTACGTCCATCGACGCGGAATCCGACCGCACTACTAACTACGCCATCCTCGTTTTCTGATTGTCACAAATAAATATTTTTGAAATTGAAAACATCTCTAGCATCGCCGAGAGGTTTTCGGTTGGACAAAACTTATGGGTTCACGTCACAATATCCTATAATATGTCAAGTATAAAAAGGCGTTTAACTGGTGGCGCTTCACACGCTGTTGTGTTGCCACACATAAATTAATTTCCCATAAATGTCCCGATAAAACGTTCAAGTACAAACGATTACTACTAACTCCGTACTAATTATTCCGTTGGTTGTTTATCTTAATAAAGCCATGATTACTCAGACTCAGTCTTAGTAGTCCGTAGATAATTCATTTCATTTTTAAAAATGCTTTCTGTAAATATAAGAAATTTTATACTAATTCTTGCTCGGATCGCTAATAGATATAAAGTTAAACACATATTTATAATTTTTCATTACCATAATTTAAATAAATAAAAACAGTTATCCAAAGTTTCGAGTTTTTACTTCTGTCGGTTGTGTCATGGCTGGCTAGTTTTTTTTTTAAATGTTAAAGGTATAATAACGATAAATTCACTTTGATTAAACTCGGTAACCGAGCGCTATGAAGATGCAGTTATGTCGAAGCCGATACTAATACTTCGGTGAGGTCGCGCGGTAAATTTTCTCATCAGCCCTCGCGTTCATTCGGTCGTGAGATCGACGGTGATCGTTCCTATATCGTTGCATCGTAATTGCACCGCAAATGGGAACCGAACGAGCCATTACTCTAATGCGATTCCACACTCATCAAGCGGTCACAATAAAAGCAATTATTTTAAAACTTAATATATTTCAACCACAATAATTATGAGTGTTTTAATTATATAAAAGGCAACGTATATATGATTTTGAAGCGATGATTGCGCAGTTCGAGCCCGCCTATTGAACTCGGAAAAATCAGCTTGTACTTTCAGTGAAGTAAACAGTGAAGTAAAACATCATGAGGAAACCATAGCATGGTGTTAGGGCATTTTATAATAATGCCCACCTTGGTAGCCATCACCCTCAAGTTTGAAAATCTATCGTCAAATACCTATAGGTGTGTTCTGGCAGCGTCACCACTTAATCATATCGTCACTAAACAGGTGAGATTGTGGTCAACGCACTGAGCCTATAGCGTATGAAATATGTCTATTTGTTAGGGATTATTCTAGTATTCTAAGAATCAATGGGAAGCTAAATGGTGTTTGCGTAAAAAAAAATACGAATTTCCTTTTTTTGTAATTTATGCTAATGTTTACAAATTGAAGGGGAGGATATATAAGTCCATCATAAGACCTGTCATATTGTATGGATCAGAATGCTGGGCTAGTAAGAAGATGGATGAGAAGCGACTGCGTGTAGCTGAGATGCGAATGTTGAGATGGATGTGTGGTGTTACCAGATTGGATAAAATAAGGAATTAATATATAAGAGGGAGTTTGAAAATTGCGTCAATGGTAGAAAAGTTGAAAGGTTCTCGTTTGTCGTGGTATGGACATGTTATGAGAAGAGAGGAAAGCGCATGTGGGTAAAAGTAATAGTAATGAATATGAATGTGGAAGGATGGAATAGTAGAGGAAGGCCAGAGAAAGTGTGGATGGAGTGTGTAAGAAATGATATGAAAGAAAAAGGAGTGAATGAAGAGATGACGGCTGATAGGGACGTATGGAAGAAGAAAACATACTGCGCCGACCTCAAGTTAGTTGGGAAAAGGCAGGAGAATGATGATGTTTACAAATTGAACATACTCTTTGTTGGTTTATAACTTCAGAACCACTGAACTGGCTTACATTTTTTTTTGTATTGTAGATATAATCGAGTCAGGTTTTATTACGCAAGCAGAGCTCCGGGTATATAACTAGTTTATATATAATAGCCAAAGATAAATTCGACAGAAAATTTAATGTTTTTAATTGTAATTTTTTTTTTTGTTCTAATTTTCAATAATGATTATACTCGAATTCCGACCACCGGTTAGACACTAATGAACAGAAAAATACTATAAAGTTACACGTTTTTCGAGGTTAATACTAATTTTACTGTTTTTTAGATGAACGCTGTCAAATAACTGCACTTTATCTGGCGATAACGGCCACCGGTATATGAGAATCTATAGACAGTCGCCATCATCACGCTGGTCTACATCTATCACGGCTAAAGGTTCTAAATACAATTGCTGATGTCGAAGCGCTATGCACTTTACACTTTACGATTCTTGACCCTTTTGTTTATAACACAAAGTTAAATTTAGCTTAGCAGATAAATACAGCTCAATCGCAAAAACTAGGGTGAAGGTATTGTTCGCGATTAGTCAAAGTCTACCATATCTAAGAAGATAACGAATCGCGATTTCAATATGAATACAGGCTAACACATAAATAGTTTAGGGTTAACGTGTCACTAAGGATAAACGTTAATTTTAAAATATAAAAAAAACTTTTTTTTACTTACATCGTTCGTTTTACTTACATTGCTCGCCGTTGGCAAGTAAAGATTTCGCGGGTCACATATTTGTTAAAAAATTCATTGCGTGATATATGGACGACCTTTAACTGACAGGTTTAAGCCGTGTGTTAAGATGTTCTAAGTTTAGAAATAGTAGGAGACTCAGAGTTACGTAACGATTTTTATTTGCGTAGAAATTTTTGCAGCAAAAAATTCAGTAGACTGGGCATATTACTAGTAGATCTGATCCCCGATCGGGCCCGATTTTTGTGTGACACCCACGTATGGGAAGATGCAGCGTGGGCAGACCTACCGGCAAGATGGATGCTGTTGAACACGGGTGCCGCAAGATCGGTCGTTTTGGAGAGGACCTTTGGAGAAGCAAATGTCTTTCGACTCTCACGTTATTTAGAAATGAACACACAATAATAATAATGTTATTATAACCAGATTGTTTGGTAGAGTTTTAGTATTTTTTTTTAATATTAAATTAGTACACGAACACAGTTATTAGGAAAAAAATATAATATTACCTATTAATTAAACCCCAGAAATTTATCACTTGCAATACTTTAATAAAACTAACAATCATTTATGTACATTTAAGAGCTGTAATGGTTAATTATAATCAAATAAATAGTTGTTAATTTTAAATAAAAATGAAATAAATTACATTAAAAACATATTTAATCTCTACAAAACCATAAAACATAAGCAGTTTGTAATAATAAATTTAATTAAGAGAAACACACTCCGTGTACATGATTTTTATTATTCATAACAGCAACAAAATAAAAATCATCTACATATGCCCGACTGTAGACTTGAGGCACGACTTCTCGTATGCTCATTACCTACGCCCGCGTGCATGCGGTAATTAGCTCATAATTACCTACCGACTACTGTCACCATGCTGAACGCATTTACACGGTTATTACCGTTGAAAATAATCAAAGATAATCTAATGCCATAATAACATTCCATTATAGTCGTTAAGTTATAAATATTAGGTAAAGAGTCAAGTGTTTTATTTGATTGGTATTGAAGCGATGATAGCGCAGTGGATTGTGTGGCGGGATTCCGCGTCAATGGACGTGGGTTGGAGCCCACCTTAACTTTAAAACCGGAGCATGGTGGTAGGGTATTTTCTAATAATGCCCGCCTGGGTAACTACCGCCCTCAAGTTTGAAAACCAAATACCAATAAGTGCGTTCCGGCAGCATCACTTGAGAACCAGTACCTTTTTTTTTTTTGACGGGGGGAAATGCATTTACGCACTACCCTTACCTATTGTATTAGTGAGACCGAAGTCCCCCAATACAATAGGTAAGGGGGCACGGAGGGACGAACTCCGTGCCAGTGTGGGACTCGCCCGGGCGTGAAGCGCCCGGAAATACCCACTAAAACCCCCCGGGGCCGTCCGCTGCATTTGGGATGGGGGCGACACGGGGTGGCTTTCGCAAGCACCGCGTCGCCCCCTGAGAGAGAGAACCAGTACCTAGAGTGTTTACCATCCTGGACAACATCGTCACTTAAAAACCGGTTGAGATTGTGGTCAAAGGACACGTGTAATTTTTTTACTTACTAAGCCTGTACGTGTAATTTTTTTTAAACTTTATTCTGTAGCTGTATGACTTTTATATTAGTTACAGTTATGTTTTTAAGTTTCAGAATCAACCAACTCGAAATATACTTATTCAGTGTGCTATGTATGAGTTAAATTTGTAGCTCCAATCCACATTGCATTACATTAGTTCCGGTATAGTACGGTAGTTCTGAGTTAATTTAAAATTTGTCGTCTTGTCAATAATAAAAATATTATTATGCGTCCATAATTATATACGTAAATAATTGTCACCTCACTTCATAACAGTCACGTATTGAGGTTGGTATTACTGTAATTAAGTTTATTGCGACACCGTGTTTGTGGGGGCACGAGTAAGGGGGGAGGAGTGCTCTTTGAATTCTTATCTTGGAAATTGAGTTACCTACTTAGGGTTTCATAATAAAAAAAAATAAACTTTTTTGAAATTTAAACATAAAGTCGTTCTATCAACATACGGAATTTGGTGTATAACAAAAAAATCGAATATTTCTATATTCGGGATAAAAATGTAACTTTAAGTTTCGTTTTTCTCATTCGTTTTTCACTTTTCATTTATCACTTTTGCTTTCCTTTGCTGCCCTCTCGCTTTCCATCCCTGAATATTCACAAACTTTGCATCTCTTCTCATTGCACTTTATTTACAAATTAATCTTAACCAATTGAACCGCTTTTCTTCACCAGCAATGAAACCCCAACTTCTCTATATATAATGTGGACTGTATTTATTTATCTTGTAATTACACGTATTTAGAAACTATATCTTGTCGGTACTACTTTGCCGGCGGTCGGCACGGGTTCTTATACATTTTTAATACTTACAACTAGTACATAGTTAAACTTAGTCTAAAAACTTATTATCTATTTTTTTACACACATGAGGTACATATCTCATATATCTCTCGTGTTTCTAGGTGTGTGTGTGGCTTGTGTAAGCCAAGTGGCGTGTGTAAGGCCTGTGAATCGCGATGTTATTCTCGTAATTGAATGTTAAAGATGTGAGAGGTTCATTTGTCCTCAACACTAACAATAAATCTGTAAGCTCTGTTTGTACATTTAACTTTTTTTTTTAAATTTTCCTACATATTCTATTCTATTTCACCCGTTACCAATCTCGAATATAACATTTAACAACTTTTTTTTATTAAAAACAAAATCGACTTCGAAAGAATAAACCATAAAAATGCACTAAGTTCTGTGGATGGCGTGGTCATTTATAATTCTAACGGCATTTTTTATTTTACTATAGTTTTATTGTCTCAATTTGTAATACAGTTATATGTCGTATGTGTAAATGATCCATATTTAATAAATAAATCAAAAGTCAATAAATAATTATTCTATTAATCTGGTTTGTCAATTTTCAAATCGGTGTCCATAAAATAACAAAGTGGTGTAAAAATGTACGTCGCTAATTACATTCAATTTAGATTAATTGTTCTTTTAAACCACCCTAGTCCTTTATTTAGCTAATGTGTAATTGTGATGAAGTTTAGGCAGTTATTTATATTTGTAAATGAGTCCATTGGTTAACTCTAGCTGGCACCGACTCCAAAACTAACGATCCAGATTAATAAAGTAATTCATTGACTTTTAGTACGTTTTTATAGTTTATTCTTTTGAAGTCGGTTTTGTTTTTAATTCAAAAAGTTTGTTTTTTTTACTTTTTACTTTAAGTACGTACTTTTAGGTAGAGCTATGAAGCCTGCTTCATAGATTTGGAAACGAGTATATGAAACACTTGTAAGTGTCTATAATATTTGAGGGTTGATCGGAATTTCCACTGATCCATTGATCAGATCCTGATCTAGTGAATATGGGACCAACTCAGAATTGTACTCCTTCGATTAAATAAAAAAAAGTTTTCTTCATTGATTCGCAATTACTGTGAAATCGGGTGACAAAATAAAAAAAAACGAATTGATAACCTCCTTCTTTTTGAAGTCGGTTATAAAATGTTTCTGTGTGTTCAACGGGATTTAACTCGAAAACAGTTTAACTGATATTGATGAAACTTTATACATATAAAATCTAGGGAAAAAGGAACCGTCCACAGGTAATTTAAAAAAAATATTTTTAGTACAAGAATAATCTATTCGACTTAAACTCTAAAACGTGTTTACCAAATTTGATAAAGTATTGTGTGCATTAAATTCTTCGTAAGTAGAGCTTATGTGGTAAATAATAGACTATATTTGAAGCAAAATAATATCAAGGTATTAGGATGAGACACTTTGACAAAGTCGCGGGTACTAGCTAGTAATAAATAAAACAATATGTATACGAAAAGAAAAAAAAAAGTTATTTTAAAATGAAGCTAAACGGTTTGTGACATTCTGTTAACTACAAAAAAAAACCTTTTCATATTTAGTCAAATTTGAAAGATATATGCGTTGTCTGAAAACATTTCGGTTTGGCGACTGAACCTCAAAGCTAGGTAGGATGCGTTGTGTATGTACTGAATACAGAACATTTTGATTACATATCTCAACCCGTCGTCAGTTCGTGCGCGAGCAGAATGAACTGATTTTTTACGTCGGTACAAACCCCATTTAGACAGAAATGAACGTGAAACAAAGTAGACGCCATTTATATTAAATAGTGTTAGTTCAGTACTTATTTGTTATTTAATATATTTCCCAAAAAATTTGTTTACAAAAAAATATAAGGTTAGGCCCTGTCACCTGAACTAGGCTTTTTAGCCTGTGTCTCAGGTGTCAGTGTCTTCCCAATATACAGAGTTCCTTACTCTAAAATATTATTCTTATTAATACAGAAATGCTTAATTTAATTTAATTTAGCGCACTTTTTTTCTGTATGTGATGTTGAATGTGCATGTGTTGAGTATATGTTTTGAATGTGTGTGTTCGTGTGTATGATGAGTATGTGTCTATGTATTTATTGGCTTACATAATAATGATAGATAAGATATGGGTAATAAAACTTGTATCTACTTGATTGCTTTTAGTAGATTCTCTATCCTATTATAATCATATTCAAACAATTTTTTTTTGTAATTCATTTTTTTAATCTATATTTATTCAAATTTCTAAACGTATTTTTATAATTTAATAAATTGTATAGATGTGGTCCTAGATATCGAACGGTCATACGAGCGCGTGTAGTTTTAATCATGGGAACAGGTAATCGATCTATTCGTTTTTGACTGGTGGTGTTTGATATTAAAGAGTTTGCAGTTTCATGATATCGTCTAATACTCTGATACACAAATAATTTTCGAACTGACATTACTTTAATCTGTTTGTATAATAGTGTTGTAGGGTGTCTGTAGGGTAATCGCATCATGACTTTACATTTTGACATATATATATATATTACATATATTTGACCATATACAATTACTGTTAACAAATTCAAGCAAAAAAAAAAAAAAAAAAACAATTTCCAATTTTGTTCCTGAAGTCTCAAATGATGCCGTCGAAACACGTATAGATGCTTAGTCACAGAGAATCAAACTTAAGAGTGGTAGCAAGCTCGGCGTAAGTTGTTTGTCTTCATCAAGCTCAAAAGAATAGGTAGGTGGATTCAAACCTACATACATCCATACTACCATTAAGAATAATAACTGATGATAGCATATTTTTTTTTTACACGATATAGGCTTAGTGTTTTGACCACAATCTCACCTGATGTTAACTAACGATGTGGTCCTGGATGGTAAGTACACTAAATCTAGAGGTACTGATTCTCATGTTATGCTGCCGGAATACACCTATTGGTATTTGGTGCAAGGTTGTCAAACTTGAGGGCGGTAGCTACCCAGGCAGGAATCATTATATAATGCCCTACCATCATGCTATAGTTTCCTCGTGATATTTTCCTACACAGAAAGCTCAAGCTGATTTTAGAGTTGGATGGTTGAGATCGAACCCGTGTCGATTGACGCGGAATCCGGCTCACTACCCACTGCGCCATCATCGCGCAATTTGCGCGAATCTTATCATTCCTGATCAGCCGAAGTACTTGCCAGAGAAAAAATACTACCACTGCGAAATAATCGCTTGTAGTTCAACTCATCGAAATTCTTAATAAACTGTAACTTAATATTATTTTTACAAATATAGTAGTCTGAATACAAATTTATACATCAATATATACATATTAATCAAAGGAAACAACCATTCCTAATTTAAATAGCAAAAAAAAAACACTAAACTTAAAAAAAAAAAAATAACAATATAGTTCTAACGATTGTATTTATCAAATGAAAATATCGAATTGGGACTAGACCGATTTTTCATATAGCGCGTTTAAACGTAAAACCTTTGTCCCGTGATTCACGCGGTCTGCCTCCCAATGCGGCTATTGTGTTCGGATTAAATTATATTTCTAAGCGAATATACGGAGATCCTGTCGCGAAGGAAATTGTTTATACGACCCCACAGACTGTGGATTTGGCAAAAAATCTAAAAATACAAATTGTTTTGAGGGTTCACGTTTAATCCGCCCGTCCCCAAAATCGTACCCGTCGAATTGACAAATCTATTAAAATAGACAAAAAACGACAAAACAATTAAATGAAAAATAGGTGGGTGTTCAAAATTATATTAAAAAGTGCGTAAAACTTGGTAATAATTGTCTCCCACAACTACAAATCTTTGACCCTGCCTACATAAATTGCATGAAAAACTGTATGACTATGTCTTATATGCTCCGTTCTACCGTTGTAGTAAGTGCAATATTTTTCCTGCGTTTTCAAAAGATTGCATTAATATTTCAAGATACAACATTCCTCACGATCGTTTAATAAATATCTTTGATTGAACTAATTATTTAAATTAATAATATATGTGGGAAGTGTTTAGATTTTTAAAGCCTAATACACTTGTATTCACTACTGTAATAGATTAACAAAATGACTTGTCAATAAGATGTGTTACGACTATGTTCCTTGTTTACGACGTAAGAGTATAAATAAAAGATTTGAGTTTGAAAGTGATTATTTCCCACCTTATTCCCACATATATATATTAAATCGCTGTTATGCAAAGAGGTGGAATAATAAAATAGCAAGCACTTTTTCAGTTGATAAAGGCTTACATTTGGACGTATTGTTTACAATACCCTCCTATATTATATTTGTAATAACAGTGACACAAAAAGGTTACGCAGCATCATGCAACAAGATACTTGGCTTCTAAGATTCTACATTTATATGATAATTATAATTTATTTTTACTAAAAACTCGTTTAATTTATTGACTAGTTTTCTTTTCTTTTTTTACAGTTTAACTGAAATGTTAGCAGCATAATTGCTTTTTCAAGTGTCAATATACAATTTATTAAAACATACTTCAACCGAATTAAAATACTACATCTATAATTTAAAAACATAATTATATTTTTCTATGGATCTATACTTATAAAATAAAGTACAAACAAAGACTAATGTTGCCTTTCATAAAATAAATTTAATTCAAACTAAATTTATAGCAATTCTTCCACGAATAATAAAAATGAATGAATGAATGAATAAAAAAACCGTGTAAAAAATATATGTAAAAAGTATAAGTTCAAAGTTTATGCGTCCATTTGGAAAGGTCTGGTTTAAGAAGAAATGAGGTTCTGATTTCGCGTAGAATGGTTGATTTAATCTCGATCTTCATGGTACGGTAAATATTATTGACTGGCAAATATAAAATATCATAATATTATTGATATTGTTGCTAAATAAACTGAAGGTATACGTACATAAAGTTGCTTATACGCTTTGAATAAAAAAACGCGTAAATTCAGATAACTTTAGTCACTAAATAACAGATTTAACATAAAATATTTACCGCACTATCCTATGGTTCTATCTTTATTTATTTTTAATACTACTCATTATCGTTTATTAATTTAAATGTCTTAAATATTCTTAGGAATGATTTTAAATATAAAATTCTTAATTGAATATTCCACCATCGGTCCTGTTCATAATCTTAGTCGTCACTTATTATCAGACGTGGTTGTAGTGAAAACGTAAGGTATGACTTGCAAGAAAAATCTTTAACCCGAATACATAGCATATATTTACGTACTAAATACATGCAATAATATATTACATTTTAGCAACTATTAAATATAATACAAATCGAAATAGAAGAAGGCACACAGACAGAGTTTCCACCGCGACCGGTAGTCGTCACGTTCACGTTTTATCCGCGTCGCTGCTCTTATAGGATTTGATTTCGAATATATCTACATAGAGTGTTACAACTACTACGACGGTACAATAGTTGTGTGATACAATTTTTCTAACAAATAAATAAAACACAATTATGGGAACCGTTGGAGCGGTTATTGGTGTGCAAAATTTACGGAATTTATTCTAGGTACGTGTTCGCTATTCGAAAACCCGTTGTCCCTAGCAGGGAACGAATCTATAAGTAATGTGTCCAGCTCACTGCTGCTAGAAATATATAGTATAGCTTGCAGGTTCCAATTAACCGTAAATTTTACAAAGTAACATAGGTTAAGCGATGACGGCGCAGTGGGTAGTGCGGCCGTATTTCACGCCAGTCGACATGGGTTCGATCCTACCTACCCAACTCTAAAAATTGGGTCTGAACTTTCAGTGAAAGAAACGGCGTGAAGAAACCATTTTCTAATTATAACTCACCTGGGTAGCTAACAGTTTAAAAACCTGTCACCAAATACCAATAGATGTGTTACGGAAGCATCATTTGAGTTTTAGGGTTAGCATAGAGTCATAGACATCTTACCATAGAGTCTTTACCATCCTGGACTACATTGTCACTTAACATCAGGTGTGATTGTGGTCAAAGCACTGATCCTATATCGTGTAAATAAAAGGTTGTTGACAAATATAACTAAATGGAAAAAGAACTGTTGTAACAACTTTGTATAGATAATTCTATATATGTAATTATATAACAGTAGATGTGTACATACGGTGCGGATCAGTTTGGATCTCAAGATGTGAGCTGCGGCTTTATATAGAAGGGTTAAAGTTACAGACGCGTGACGGAATACGTGAACTCTGGTTGATATTATCCAAAACGGTTGTATATAATAATAAAAACTTGGTGTTTTTTTATCATAATATATCTAAAATCATCTGTATCACTTTTTCACAACCTTATTTTGTTGACCCACCGCTATGAAAATATATTTTATTTTTCTAGACTTCTCCATTCTAATTTTTTGCATTTTCTAGACTATATTTTTAATCTGCTCACGCCCCCTCTACGCAGTGTCAATTAATTTTCTCTGGGTCTCTGTGGCCTACAAGGGAGCGTTATCGGTCACGTTGAGAGCATACGGAATACAAACGTACAAAAACACATGAAATTTCCAGTTAAAAATTTAAATAAAACAGTGTCTTTAGGCAGAAAAATAATAACATTATCTATTTAAATATTAATCCGTTGGGATGGAACTCACGAGTCTTTAGAGGTAACATCAATATGTTTCAAACAGTTACTGACGTCAAAGAAAATTGTAAAGGTATAAAAACTTTACATTTAAGAAAAACCACTCGTCGATTTAAAACCCAATGACAGAACAGATTTTGTAAGTTGTATGGATCTTTTGTCTGTCTGTCTGGGCACGCATCACGCGATAAGTACTGGATGAATTTTGTTGAAATTCGTTATTGAAATTGTCTTTATCCAAGCGCTGTACATACAATTAAACTCATCCCAAAGTGGGTGAAAAAGGAAATCCAAATTAGTTCGAGAATTGGGTCAGGTTTAGAGTTATAAGTCTTAGTATTTAAGGTCTTATTTATAGAGAAAATAATCTCTATACTGGATTATTTTTTAAAAACTCGCCCCAAAGCGTGTGAAATAGGGATTGTAATTTTATTAAAAAAATTAGCTGCTCTTTGCGGTTTTACCCCCGTAGTTCCCGTTCTCGTGGGATTTTTGGAATAAAAACTATCCTATGTCACTCCCTGGATTATAAACTATCTCTATACAAAACTTTACCCAAATCGATCCAGTACTTTTTAAGTTTATATGTTACATACAAGAATACAAATACACAAATCTTTCCTCTTTATTAGTATAGATATAGATAAGTTACATATGTATGTTTAGTTTAATATCGTAGTTATTGAATATGTATATATTTTATTGAAATCGACGTTTCACACATACGTCACGTACATACATACATACAGAGTCACGAGCATAAAATAAAAAAATATTAAAAATCCTCGTTAAATTTACAATAAAAGTTTTATCGAAGCGGTTAAGTAAATTAATAAGATAAATCTAGTAGCGTAAAGATTCATTGTAACGAAAATCTTCGCAATCCTTTAACAAATCTCATAATGCGATTCGCACGCCGCGTTGCGTTCGCGCATTGATGCGTGAAGCTCCGTCGAGTCGCGAAGTCTGTTATTCAGACCGAGAAATACCGAATACGTAAGTCTACGGTGTAGCGTAGGCGATCGCTACGCCGTAGATGTTTTCACGTAACCGCGTAGCTTCACTCTTGCTACGCTCTTCAATATTTTTAAACTTTTTAAACCACAGAATGTGTTTTTGGCAAAGGGTATGCGATAACTTGCACGAGAATTGGGTGAACAAAACATTATCACTAAAAACTATTTGCGTCGCAAAGCGGCACTGTGTTAACTACATCCTATCATTGTTTCACATTGTATACATAGGTAAAAAGTCCAGGCATCCATGAGGACTGCTGACGGTAGTGAAAACAGGAAACTTTGGAAAAACAGTTTTTTTAATGCTTTTAATTTCATAATTTGTTAACTGAAACATAACCTAACAACGAATATATAACATTTGTCAGGTTTTTACATCTGTTGGCGCACCGAGTAATACGATTTCTGTCTATGTATGCAGAGTATGTTATAGCATTGGTAACGCGAAACTATAAGTTTATCCCATAAATCGCTCAACATCGCAGAGAATCGCTCAACGCCGCTACAGAAGTTTTCACTTCAAAAACCATTTAACATTATATAGATTGCATGCTTGTTTGCTACTTCCTTCTCGTGAAATAAAACTTGGAACACGTTTTATTGGAAATTTGTTCAGATAACTCTATATTTATATTATTGTATTTTGCTTATAATGTATGAATTCCAAATTGAAACAATCGACTAATACAAAACAGAATCGAACGCGAACAAACTAAAACACAAAAGCCGAACAAACTCTTTACCCGAAATACTGTTAATACTTAAATCATATCCCATTCGGTACAAAGCCTCCGTAATTATTAATAACGAAATATGCAAACTTTGTTTTCTCTTATTTCGTTTGACGAGATTCTCGAAGTTACGACGATGATATTCGAAACCGGAGTTGAAAATTATAAATTCAGATTGAAATTTTCCATACTTGTTATGTGTAAGGGGTTAATGAAATTTAAATTTTGATGTTTAAATCTATTTCGAGTTGGCATTGTGATTTTAGGGAGTTTACTGGTCGAATTAACATCGTAATTTTATCAAAGTTTATTTTAGAATCTTGATTTTTGATCAGTTTTAAATAAAAGATTATATTTTTAAAAGATTAAATTTTTTCATTGTTTTAGTTTAACCGGTCAAGCACTAACCTGGTGATCACGCCCACTAGAAATTGTTATCCTATTGTCAAATTTAACTGTGTATTTGAAGGATTAATAATGCTTCTTTCTTTATTATTATCATTATTTTTTATAGATAGGGACTATTTAAAATACATACATATAGCATCACGCTTCTCTTCCATTGCGGTAAGCAGAGAGTACGTCCTTTCAATAATTCCAGCTCCATACTTCTCTTACTAACTTACTTACTACAGACTTCTCATGTCCACTACCTTAATCTTAGTTTCGTGGTTCTTTTATCAATCCCAGCATTCAGTACCATACCGATGTGTAGGGAATTTATTTAATAAAATTCATCATAGTATGTTTTTATGATAAAAATCATAACTCATCATACCTAATAATGAGCCGTCTTTTTAAAATTCTCAAATATCGTATGATTTGTTCATGAACAGTGTAGTTTCTACATTTTGAATACAAAATTTCACCTGATGTTAAGTGACGATGTGGCCTAAGATGGTAAACACGCTAAACCTAAGTTTACTGACTCTCAAGTGATACTACCGGAATAGAACTATATTTAAAATTTTACTTATAAGCTTGAGGCTTGTTGCTGGGCATTATAAAATATCTTACCATCGTATTTTGATTTCATCACGTTTCCCTTTACCGATCGCTTCAGAGTATTATGTAATTAAAAATTTAACCTGTCTAGGTAGTAACCATTCTGAAGTTTGTAAATCTCTCGACAAACCAATAGGTGTATTCTAGCAGTGTAACTCGAGAGCTAGTAGGCACATTGCGTTTACTATTCTGGACCACATCGTCACTTTATATTAGGCGAGATTTTGGTCTATGCGCTGAATCTATGTGTAAAGAATAAATAAATAAAATAGTATAGGAGGATTTGCATTTGCGTCTATTTACGCTGTATCGAGCTGCAATCCTACTGAGTCATCGTCGCTTTACATTCCCTGTGGCCTTGTCCAGCAGCGATCAAGAACGTGCTCCAAACCTCAACTAGAAAGGCACATGTCTCCACTGCCAGCGGGATAAAGTGACATTATAAATATACTCTAATTACACGCATCACACTGCATCCAACACCCTTGCACACTACATGCAGATACACGGGTTCTCTAAGGGATCTTACTATCCGTAGTTTTCATTAACCACCATAAGTTTCAGGTTCCTTCCCAAACCAAAGTCCGTACTTTTACCGCTCACCTAATTTCCGGTCAACATAATTTATTTAGTTCAAAATAAAAACCTTCATATCTAAATCGTAAAGCAATCAAACTAGAGTGTATTAATTTTACATATATAATAATGATAATATAATCAATATCTCATTTAAAAAAACCCTTACATCGATGACTCCTGATATCCCAATTTTTTTTCCCGCAGTCCAACTGAGGTCTGTTCGTGATAGACGTTGATTAATGGCTGTCTGTCTGTCTTCGTAGATTAAAAAAAAAAACTTTTGTGTTTCAGTGGTATGGCCGAGGAACTGCAAAAGGCATAGAGATTATGTTATTAAACAATATTTTTTTATAACTTAATTGAAGAAATATATTACAAAAGTGTACTAAAATAAATCCTATTCTTGTAATTAAATTGTAAAAGTTGATAAAGATTTTGTAAAATTAAGTAATGTGCATTACGTTACATTTACTATATCATTCATTCCAGTTTTTCTATCTCATTCATGCGTTAAGTTATACGATTAAACAAGAACAGAAAAAAATACACAAGGGTTTTATTATTTACTTTATAACTTTCAAAATAGTATCTACTAGAAAACTGTATCATCAAGTTCAAAATATCTTGCCAGTTTCTCTTGGCAATATTGTGGTAAAATACTAAATCTTTACAGTTTATACATTAAAAAAAACAACAAAAAATGTTTATAATTGTTTACTAAAATACGACTCTATGCCACTCTCATTCCGGGGACATTTGATTTCGGTGACATCTGGCGGAAGTAATTGATTTTTTTCAGTTAGCTGAAGGTGAAAATTTAATCTATGATAAGTGACGACCGAAAAAGGATTCAACTGATATTTTTTTATTAATATATTTAATATAAAATTCAGTAGACTATAAGAAATATTTCTATAATAAATTTCGAATATATGTTCAGTATATTTTGAATTTTTACAGTTCAATAAAATCTCATGTTTTCAATTTATTTCTCCAGAATACATACATTAAATATTGAATTACAATTTTTTGAAACATTTATTTATAGAATGTCCTTTCTGGTTTTTGAAAATACCATTTTATTTACAACAGTTTATGTAAGATAAATAAAGAAATTGTTTTTATCTTATATTAACAAAAACACAAATAGTTAATTCTTGTATTTTAATTGGAATTAAGGTAAATTAAATTGCTTAATTTTATTTTATTAATAAGTGTCTAAGAAATCTTTCATCAATAAGTAACATTTTCATAATTAATTATAACTAGTATGATATATGTATTATATATATTAAGGTAATATTATAAATACCGTACTAGTCTCGTCTATTATACAGTTCTACGATATATGTCGTATATATATATCACTGTTTTGTGGCATTCCCCTTTCTTGGGAACTGCCAAGAGGCGAGACGAAGGAACTGGTGGTTTATTATTAAAGAGAAATTAGATATCACCACTCGACATAACAATGTATTATGGCTTATACACGCCATCTGTAAAAGTCGAACCGATTTTTTTATTAAAACAGTTAAATATTTATATAAAGAAGATATGTTAATTATTTAGCATGCTATTATAAACAAACATATAAGGTGAAAAGTAAAAAGGTTGTCAATCTACGAATAATAATGTTCCGTGTATTACCGGCTTAAGAATGCACTACCCTCATATCGTTCCCGTGGGTGTCGTAAAAGGCGACTAAAGGATACACCAGAGAATAGGCAGCAGCATCCTTTGAGGACCACAAACACCTACTGCGATCGCCAACCCGCCTGCCAAGCGTGGCGATTATGGTAATTCCCCCCCTTATCTTTGGTGGAGACCAAGCCCAGCAGTGGATGCTTTAAATAGAGAAGAAGAATCTACAAATATTTAGTAATCTTTTCAATAATTAAATATAATATTTTCAAAGCCCGAAAACTTAATTTATAATCCCTGTAAATAACGCTTAATAAACATAAAACTATTCTTATGTTTCTATCGCTTCTTATCTCGCTGCCCTTTATATTGTTGATAAAAACTCATCATCTCCATACCCTTATCATTTGGAGTCGATGCAATAGTGTTCCTATTCCATTACTCTCTTTTTGCAGTCTTATCTGCATTTACTCACTTTTTAAACATGCCATATTTTATACAATCCATCCTTTTTTTCTAGGGTCTTCCCCTTACCCTATAACCGTCCACATTCATATCCAATACCTCTCTTACAACATCATCTTCCTTTCTGCGTATCACATGCTTACACCAGAACAGACGACTGCATTTTAACTTCTGTTACGGGCACCTCTATCAAACTTCTTTGGTAAACATTCGTAGAAAGAAATATATCATCAACAAAAACTAAACGCCTAATAAAATATTTGACTTATGACAATATGAATGTGTTTTTTTAAGATATATAGAAAGATACCAGAATAGACACCTTAAGTCAGAGGAGGCGAAGTTTGGCACGGCGTCGTGTGGTTCGATTCACGCGAACAAGATCGACCCGGGACTTCACAATGTGCGCTAACTGCTCAAGTATTTGCAAACTGCTCTTTGATGGCTTCCTGTTTTGTGGCTCGAGATACAACTAGCATTGTCATATGTATACCGTATACAATATTCATTCATATATTTAGGGAGCAGAAAACAATGGCTGAGAAAATTGTCGCTAATAAAGATCATGAATATTTGTAATGTGAGATGGCAAACTCTTGCGTTAAACTTTGGAAAAGAAGTATATTTTAACTGGCAAGTTATGTCATTCATGTTGGCAATCCATGTAAGAGATTATAAGACGGAAAATGTAATTATGACTATTAGTTGTGTATTATAAGCAATAAAGTGATTTTTCTTTTAGGTTCGACGAGCCTAAACCCCCTCTACATTTATTTATGTAGGTATTTCTATCAATTACTCTACGATTTATATGGTGATGTTTGCATTTATCTAAGAAGTTATATATTGGTTATATATTCATTATATTTTTGATTTATGACAGTAATAAATAATAGTGAACGAAATATTATTAGTGTATAATACTTGCGTTGTCAATTTTTCAAATCAAAGTAAGCAAAAAGTTTCCGTCTATTTTTTCAATAGCTTTATGAAATTAACAGCATTAACATTATAATCCTTAAATACGTGTTTATAATTACGTTGGCCATTGTGGGCTATGAAAACTTTTAAGTAAAAAATAATTTCAATTATGACAATTTTCAAACGACCGTACGGACGTATCAAAGAGTAGAAATTAAATTGTGTCTTCATATTTCTGTCATATTTCAGAACTTTCCATTCGCTCTCCGCTTTAAGTGAAAAGCCAATTATCAACAGTATTAATTAATTAAAAAAAATCGTTACTATATCCTTTTTTAATATGTAAGAAATAAGTTTAATTTATAAAATTATTCTTTCTTACCTCATTGCATTTACATAGCTTTACCGTAATAAAAATTTAACGTACAAAATTTGAACCCCCATCAGATAGATATATGCGGATTGCGTAGGACCGACGCAGACGACGTGGCTATTCATTTCACCCGGAGTCACGTAGGGTAATGTATATTCTAATATATTTGCGCTGGGAGCTACTTTTCATGACTACCGGCCCGTGCGGTCTGCGGCCGGTATGAATCGGATAGTGTTGGCCTTACATATACTCATTTTTTATCGACAAACGATAATTATTTTTACCCTGTATCAGTGCTCAGTGCTCTGATGGTAAAAATATAAGAAAGCCTAGAATACTAATTTCTAAGTGATGCTGCTGGAACACTGCTATTGATAGTTGGCGACAGGTTTTCAAACTTAAGTATGATAGCTATCAAGGCAGGCATTGTTAGAAACTGCCCTACTACCTTGCTGTGGTTTCCGCACGATGTTTTCTCTCACCGAAAGCTAAGCCTTATTTTAGAGTTGGTTAAGTGGGCTCAAATCCGCGTCCATTTGTTCAGAATCCAATGGCTCTGCCAACTGCACCATCATCGCTTCAAGCATTTTTATAGAAGGCACAAAGTAGGTGTTTGTTTCATAATTTTAGTGGTTTCACCATAATAGTCCCTCAAATGATGATGACATCATACATCAATAGGCGCTTAGATAGAACTTTGGAGTTTTTTTGGCGGGATCTCAGTCTGACATGTAGCAATTGTTTTCTTTAATTCATTAAACTTGTGTACTTGACTCTATATCATGTAATCTTGGTGGCGTTTTGTGTGAAATAGTTTAGTTATTGTGTTCAAGTTAAGTTTATTATAGAAGACAACGCGTAGCATACATTCTGAGGTGCCGACAAAGCTCCATGGAAAGTTTGAGCAGGATAGGCCACCGTTCTGTTGGAGCTTGGTAACGCTGATACAAGATTGAAAATCTTACCTACATGACATTGGCACAAATTGTGTGTACACACAGATTGCCATTAACTAAGAAGAAGAAGAAGAAGATAGAACTTTTCAACTTGAAGATGGCGAGCATTAAATAATCCCCTACCTGATTCATGCTGCAGTTACATAACAATTTTGGCTCAGCTTGAATAAATTCCGCTGAATTTTTACACAGGTAACGGCCAAGCCGTGGTTCGTACCATTTTCGTATCCTTGTGATTATTACCGTTGCCGGCTGAGTGCTTATGCCCCAAAGATCGGTGAAGTAGGCAGTTCTGGTTAAAAGTGAAAATAAGCTCATAAAAAATGGGGAAGATGGATTCAAAAACATACGAACCTACTACAAACGAGGTATTCAACCAAACTACTTAAAAACCATATTATCGCATTATCAAAGTATTCATCCCTAAACAATTATTTCCGTGTTTCCTAACTAAAAATCTGCGGAAATACGACTACATATTTAAAAAAATGTACCTATTGATTATCTCTTTTCAAAAAAATAATGTCAAAAAAATGAGTCAATTATGAAATTCATCGATAAACAAAAAATAATTGTCAGCACTATGCAAACTCGTATTTACTCTGCACCTAGCCAGTTCATCTTCATTTTTTATTTCTTTTACCGGAAAAAGGGCAAAAAGTACGAAACTGTTCTAGTAATGAGTATAAAAAAAAAACTTGAAAAGACATTTATTCTTTTCATTTCGATATGCTTCTCTCTGCCTCTCTTTAGGTTATTAAAGAGAGTTTTGGGTTGAATTCTTGGGAAATTTATTTAATTACCTGTTTTTTTTTAATCTGTATATATTTTATCTTTCTTTAAATAATTTCTTGATTCTGATCAACAACATGAAAAATGTAAGACTTTAGTTATTGTTTGCAATTTTGTTTTTGATCGTGGGCATCATATAAGAAAGAAAGATAATCTTGCCTTATTATAAGAGCGATCACATCACCGGTCTGTTTTTCTCCTCATTATTTTGTTTGTAATTTCATAATAAGTGAATTCACATATGTATCCAGTTATTTTTAAACATGCATGTTTCTGGCTGAATTTTAGTATACATCTTGTGTCAAGATAAAATTATGGGAACAACTTTTACCCGCGGCTTCATGTCCAATAAAACGACATTTAGTACAGGTAATATTTCACGCAGTACGTAATTTTACTAAGGATTGCGAACGGATTCGCGGGATTTCTTATGGTACCTTTATGTATACTTCTTACAAATTCATATAGTTGCAAATAAAACTGTGCATTGAATCGGGGTTTTTTTTTTCAAAATATCATGAGTTTAATTTTTTTTCTACCCTTATCTATTGTACTTAGGGGATCAAAATCCCCCAGTACACTAAATAAGGGGCACGGAGTGACGAGCTCCGTGCAGTGTGGGACTCACCCGGGCGAGAGTCGCCCGGAAATACCCACTAAAACCCCCCGGGGCCGTCCGCTGCATTTGGGATGGGGGCGACACGGGGTGGCTTTCGCAAGTACCGCGTCGCCCCCTGCAGCGAACCCGCCGGGCCTCGTCGTGCAATGGCCCAGTGGGGATGGGGGAGTGTACACACTACTCAACCCCACCTCTTCGCCCGCCTCCCGTAAAAATAAAGGAGCCTACGTTGTTGTCTTTAATTTCAGGTGTCTTCCAAAAAAGGTCCCGTCAAAATAGGACAGACAGGCAAACATTTTAAAAGTTGTGTTTTTGGTATAAGTACCTACCGTATATACATTCATATGTATTAAATAAGAAGCTATTATTTTGATATTATACTTGCGATAGAAGCAATGATGACGCAGTAAATAGTGCGGCGGCCGGATTTCATTTCAATGGACGCGGGTTCGAGCCCACCTATCCAACTCTAAAATCAACCTGAGCTTTCGGTGAAGGAAAACATCGTAAGGACACCTCAGCATGGTGATATTGTATTGTAAACCTGTCGCCAAACACCAATAGGTGTGTTCCAGCAGCATAATTTAAGAACCAGTACCCCTAGGCTTAGTGTGTTAACCATACTGGGCCAAGTCGTCACGGTACGGTACGCGGCCTTATGGACTGTAATCCGAAGGTGGCGGTGTCCCTACTAAATCGAGTTCATTGAGGACAGCAGAATGCACAGTACCTGGAGTCCCAGTCCTTTCTCCCTGTGTCAACGTGGCGATGGGGGCGAGGGTCCGGGCAATCCCAAGACGAGAGACACTTCTTCCACCAGCCTGTGCTATATGTATGCGGGTGCGGGTACGCTTGCTATGCATAATCGCTCGGTGCGGTGTCGAGCCAGTCAAATTTCGACCAAACTCGAGGCATTCTATTCTTCCCAGCGAACTTGATATTCAATTAAATTTAATAAATTAAACTGGCGTAACCAGTCACCTAACATCAGGTGAGATTTGTTGTGTTAGGCACTGAGCCTATACGTGTAAAAAAAAACTTCAATTTTACTTCATTTTATAGATTATCGCGTAACATTATAACATGAAAGATTTATTTCAAATACTCTCGTTCTTTAAGGAATTCAATTTCATCATCATCATCTCCCTACCCTTTTCCCATTTTTATTTGGGGTCGGCGCAACATGTCTTCCTCTTCCATTCCTCTCTATTTGTTGTCAACTCCGCATTCACTCCTTTTCTAAACATATCATCTTTCACACAGTCCATCCATCTTTTCTTTGGTCTTCCCCTTCCCATGTAACCGTCCACATTAATATCCAATACCTTTCTTACAACATTCTCTTTCTCCCTGCGCATCACATGTCCATACCAGGATAAACGACCGCCTCTTAACTTGTCTGTTATTGGCGCCGCTTTCAAACTTCCTCTAATATATTTCATTCCTAATCCTAAGGAATTCAATTTACACGTGAAAAACAGGTAATAATATTAAACTCATCGGTTCTTAGCGATCCTAACGATTTCTTGATTAATTCACACGAAGTACGCGATAAGGCTTCATGTCTCGGCGCGATTACTTCCAGTTGGGAGACCTGAATAATTTAATATGTCAGTAGGAGTGACGTCACGCGTGTCGGATACCCGCGCGCGCGCTCTTTACAGCCGTAAATTCTCATGCCCTGTTGATGATTTTAATTAATTCACAAACAAGTTGAAACGGTTTATATTTTTGTTGTTAATAATTAACAGTTATTATTTGTTTAAATTTAACATTTGTACTATATTTTTCTGAAATTATTTTAAACTAGCCGCTCCGTTCGCGTACATATTTTCTATTCCACTTTATTTTGCAGTACGTAAAATATTTTTAAATAATAATTGAAAAAAATAAATTTTTTGATCTTTTTTTACACGATATAGGCCTAGTGCTTTGACCATAATCTCACCTGATGTTGAGTGACGATGTGGTCCAGGATGGTAAACACACTAAACCTGGGTACTGGTTCTCAAGTGAAGCTGCCGGAACACACCTATTGGTATTTGGCGACGGGTTTTCAAACTTGAGGGTGGTAGCTACCCAGGCGGGCATCATTAGAAAATGCCCTAACACCGTACTATGGTTTTCTCACGATGTTTGTTTTACCGAAAACTCAGGCCGATTTTAGAGTCGGATAGGTGGGTATCGAACTCGCGTCGATTGACGCGGAATCCGATTGCACTACCCACTGCGCGATCGTCATCATTATTTTTTGGGCTTAGATTGTTTTTGGTATTAACAAAGCAAAGAGAGCAAAACCAAACATTTGCCAGCAAAACTGTCCATTATTTAGTTCACAATTTCATAATTTTTTTTTTTTTTACGCAATACCCTAATTATTTTCTCTTAACTTATTTGCGGTACTAATAGAAAGCAAACATATTTCTCACAAATTATTTTTTTTTTTTTTCCATTTCATAATTTCATGAGATTGAACAGAAACCTAATTACGCCTTGTAACTTTAGAAAAACATCTGCCAGAAAAATGCCCGTAAAAATCGATCCAGCTGTTCCGGAGATTACCTAAAACAAATGGACAGACAGACATACAGAAATGTTAAAAATTGTGTTTTCGGTATATGGTGCCGTGAGTACATTATTTAATATGTGTTTAGTAAAAAGTTGTTCTTTTGTCATTACAAACGGACACTTCAATTTTAATTTTTATGTACAGGTTAAATATGTCAAATAATTTGAACAGGGACGTATGGGACGTAATCTCTGCCTACCCCCACGAGAGAAAGGCGTGATGATATGTATGTATGTAATTTGAATAGATACCGCTCATAGTATTGTTCGTATTTTGTCTGGAATATGTAGTCATAATAATGCGTTCAGTTAATAGAAGCCAGTCTAACTCTTGTCAGGTTTAGTAAGAAAAATTCTTACCTCTACCGTGGGATTTGTGGTTGTATAACTTTTAGAAATTATAGTAACTAATTGAAATGTAATAAGTAGGAAAACATTGCGTTACAATACGTAAATATGAATTGTAAGGTATGAATATCCTATTTATATATTTTTAATTTAAGATTTAATATTAATATATTAACATAAAGGTGACGGACGAAAGAAGATTACATGCAGCTGAGATGCGAATGTTGAGATGGATGTGTGGGGTAACAAGAATGGACAGGATTAGGAATGAATATATTAGAGGAAGTTTGAAAGTGGCGCCAGTAACAGACAAGTTAAGAGGCGGTCGTTTGTCCTGGTGTGGACATGTGATGCGCAGGGAGAAAGAGGATGTTGTAAGAAAGGTATTGGATATGAATGTGGACGGTTACATGGGAAGGGGAAGACCAAAGAAAAGATGGATGGACTGTGTGAAAGATGATATGTTTAGAAAAAGAGTGAATGCGGAGATGACAACAAATAGAGAGGAATGGAAGAGGAAGACATGTTGTTGCGCCGACCCCAAATAAAAATGGGAAAAGGGTAGGGAGATGATGATGATTAATATATTAAACTCGAAGTTTATTTTCATATGAGCATAGTTTTACCGCATTCTTGCGTCGAATATGCCAAATAGTTATACGGGAAAATCACACATATAAAATGTAAACGGACATTAAACTATAGTTAAATAATATTAATTATTTGTCTGGTAACGTCTCAAAACTTAAGTCCTTCTAAGCGATACAGTGATACTTCATGCATTAGCAACACATGTAATATACGCAAGGTACACAGGTTCTGTAATGTTTTTGAAGTTTTTTTTTATAAAGTTTCAATTATTGTCAATCTTTTTTTAATTTGTCAAATTTTTCAGAGTACTTATAAAGATGTTATTTAATTTTATTCTGTTATTACGGTACTGAAAAAAATACTTAAAAGTTAAACATAGAGATGAGATGAGATGACGAGAAACATTCTTGTATTTTTAAACTAAAATTAGTTTAACTGAAGGTTAAGTAACTGTATCACTAGTCCTCTTCTAAACATAATACGTGTATAACTATTTTAGTAAATATGGTGGAAGGTTGATAAATTTTGACGTTACATCTTTGATCATTCGCTTAGATTGGCGGTTAGGGGTTCAAGTAGAGATGCCAACGTATATGGTCGCATATACATATATAACTTATGCCTTTGATATTTAATTAGATATTTTATATAAGCGTCTAATGTAACTTCATATGAAACTTACTTACATAATTATTAAGGTATTAATTAAGGGGTCATTTTATATTTTGATAAATCGTTTCATTTCGGTGCATATAAATTACCTTTCTCCGAAGGTCTTGTATTTCCTCCGATCCTCCCTCCGCCCCCCACCCCCAACCTGTTAGCAATAGTAAACAAAGATATATGTAAACAATGTAAACATTGCAATATCCGTTTAAAAAATTTGAATAATTTATTGAAAGTAAATAAGTAAACATAGCTAATTTAAGCCTTGATAAGGCGTTTATGAACGTGAAAATGTTCAGAAAACATCTCCGTCATCGAAAAGAACCGGCAAGAAACTCGATCTGGTTGTTTTTTTAATATTTTTTATAGAACTATACAACTCATAGTTACAAGATTTATTAGTATATGCAAAGAAAAGGGTGTCACTTCCAGACATCACCATCGTTCACATAACGATACACCCTATAATAACCTTTGTAAATTAAAACTTACTTGACATGGTGCCTGAACCAATTGTCCGGTGAGTTGGTAATTTGCTGTGGAAGTTTATTGTAAAATTTAACACTGTTACCTAAAAAAAACTCTTATTAGTTTTATTAAGTCTGATAAATGGAGCTGTGTGGTCAGTGAAGAATGAATATGCTTTAATTGGACGATTATTTCCTATAGATATTACGCCCAATTTAAGTTTTAAAACCGACATCAAAAAGGAGGAAGTTCTTCTTTGTTTTGTTACTTTGATACGTGAATTCTCTGTGGATTGTGGACCGATTTGTGACTTTCGTTATTCAAAGGAGTACACTCCCGAGGTGGTCGATTTGTCACTAAGGCTGGATCTGTTCAGTTGATCTTAGGGAAATCGAGAGAAACCCTCGAATTCTATAGATAACTTACAGCTACTATTCAAGTGTTTGCGTATTGCAGTCACCATCTTATTTAAGTTTATGTGTACCTGTGATGACGTTTAGGAATTAATTTGTATTTATAAATAGGTACATTAATTAAATCTAGCTGACACCGACTCCAATATTATTAATGTCTAGTAGTTAAAACAAATGATCGAAGTTAGCAGAAGTAGATCAATAAAGTAATTATTTATTTGCTTTTTAGTACATTTTTATAGTATTTTTTTATAGTCGATTTTGTTTTCCATAAAAAAATTCTGTAAAGGATTTTTAGTGATAATAGTATTTTTAAATTAAAATTACCGATCAGAATTACGTACGGTTCAGTCCAGTGGCGCGTAAAGCGACTGCCATACGCATAGAATACACGCGTGCTCGCATCAAACGCAACAAATACTTGCGGATATCTCTGGACACCCTTTTCCATTCACTATAATATATATATTTATATGTTGAAGTGAAATTTTAATACTCAATGCTAAATAAGTGTTTAACGGTAATTATTTTAATAAATAAATAACAATTTATTAAATACTAATTTTAAAGAATTATGCCTATTTGAAAAGTGACAAAACAAATCGTTTCCAAGGTGTCATCTCATTATTTTGGTCTAAATTCAAAAAAGGATGTGGATGGCCTGATACTGGTACATAGATTCATTCAATAAAAAGGTACGAATAAAGATAAACAAATATTAAAATTACTTCGGAATTACTATTCCGAAAATTATTATTCAGATGTGGTAGAATGCTACTAATAGTAAGAATGTAGTGAGATTTTGATGGATAACAATTTAATAAAAATGACAACAGAGTAAAACGTAAAATATTTCATTTGGGCAATAATTTTTTTTAGTGAGGATTGATACTTTATTCCTATAGCCTAAAATTAATAGAACTTTTGCAAAGCACGCAATGTGTGAGGTTATATCCTAGTACCCATTATCTAGGTTAAAATTAAAATGCTTATAAGTTCGCCTTATTTCTTAACAGATTTTAAAAATTGTTTAAAGTAATCGGCTTTATTAATACTGTGTTTTTTTTCTATGTTTATTATTTTCAGGAACTTTTATTATCACGGTCGCCACGTTGTGGGGCTTTGGGAACGTTTTTTTTATTTTAAATATTTACGGTCATTTTACTTTATAAAATTAAAAGCATCTTACTATTGAATTGTATATTTTATTACTTCTTTTATTTTAGATTGACATAGAATGTACTATTTTTAAAATTAGAAGTTACATATTTTTAACATATCAAATAAAACCTTGGTCTTTTTGGAACATCCTCCAAACCAGACACGAAACAACAAACATACACATAAATTAAATTAAAATTATTTGCGACAATTTCTCTGCCATATTTCCAAATAAAGCCGTATGAAATAAATTATATATAAACATTGTATTTACTCAGCATTTTTACCTTTCTGCCACTGCAAGTAAATTGTTCAGGTCTATCGTTCTGCTCTGGTGTTTGCTTTATATAAAAACATGTATAAAATAATTAGAAATTACAGTTTCTACAACAATAAACCAATACAAAACATTCATATTTATAGATTTCAATTCTGTTATTATACATTATTATTAATTTTCCTATTTTCATTTTGTAATTCAGTTCAAAAAATCTGTTACATAATTTTATGACTACCATATTTGATACTAGTAGAGGACAGCTATGGATAGTCTGACAATATTTGTGCTAGGATCATATTCACCATTATTAGTTTCAGACGCGTCTTATGTACCTGTACCTGTCAATCTTTATTTTATAATAGCTCAACACTCCATAGACCAGAGAGATTTATTATTTATTTATTTATTTAGATTCAAATCTCTCAACTTCTTTAATAACTAGTCATTCTTAACTTTTGGTAGGTGCCCAACATCATAAATCAGACTGTTTTACACCTCCAAAATAATATATATAAATATATGACCTTTTTTTTTTTTTTTCTCCTGTGCCACTCTGCTGCAACCCCCAACACCGTGGTGAGTGCAGCTTTTACTGCGACCTTTAAAACCCGCTGTCTAAAAAAAAAACTTTCATTTACCTACTTAATCTTATATTTGTAGGTGACATTAAGAATCAGCGTCTGTAACAAAGTAGCAGTATATATTCTGACACAGAGGACACATTTCATTTCAGATTATCCCACTATATTCTTATCATGGATATCTGAATTATATAACTATATTTATGTGCCCTTTTCTTAAATATATGTAGCAAAAACCACGTTTTTTCTTTATTCGCTCTATTTTCTAGAAGAGACATCTTGTTGGCTTTGCTACACACCAAAGTGTTGAGTCTATTTTACAGAATTGACATATGGTCTACCAAGCTACGCCTGTTTACAGTTAGTATCCCTGTGAATCATATTAATAATATAAGTCAGACTTGCCATACCAATACGGTCCTCTGTTTCTACCTTCCATTTTTAATAACTCTGATAGTCAAATCTACTACAACGGAAAATATTTCTTCTTTGAACACTTTTTATCTTTTATATTTTCTTTTAATAGGGAATTATATTTCTCAACTAAGAGGAACCATCTACACTCATATTTTTCAATTTCGTCAAATTCTTTTTCAATTAAACTCTCGTCTTCTTCGAGTAATATTTTGTTTTTAATTTCCTCATCTAATTTATCAATTTTCTCTTTAATATTGATGAGTCCTTTATATGTTGCTTTCAATTCAATTTCAGTTGCAGAATTCTTTTCAGTGATTAATAATGTCTCCAATATGTTTGCTTTCTTTGTAAACTGACCTCTTAAAACTGACCTGTGTTTTTCCATGTTTATTTCTCAGGCACTTTTAATTTTCACGGTCGCCACGTTGTGTTTTTTTCCATATTTGTTATTTTCAGGAACTTTTATTATCACGGTCGCCACGTTTGTGTTTTTTCTATGTTTATTATTTTCAGGAACTTTTATTATCACGGTCGCCACGTTGTGGGGCTTTGGGAACGTTTATTTATTTTAAATATTTACGGTCATTTTACTTTATAAAATTAAAAGCATCTTACTATTGAATTGTATATTTTATTACTTCTTTTATTTTAGATTGACATAGAATGTACTATTTTTAAAATTAGAAGTTACATATTTTTAACATATCAAATAAAACCTTGGTCTTTTTGGAACAAATACATAGTTTGTTTTTAAAGATATACCGAATTAAAATACATCAATCAGTAAAGAGTTGTCGAATGAATACCGCGCACCGGAAGACGGAGCGTGGGTCCCCCACAAGGTGGACCGACGACCTGGTGAAGGTCGCGGGAATCCGCTAGATGCGGGTGGCGTAAGGTCTGTCGTTGTGGAGATCTTTGAGGTAAACATATGTCCAGTAGTAGACGTCTTTCGGATCTATTGAATGGATCTTCACTACATATTCAGAAGATTTAATAACTTGTTTGGAAACATTATTTGTAAAACAACGGGTATTTACTCAGCAACTGACAGCTCTACAAATAAAAATTGATGTATTGTTCCTCGGTATGCTATATTTAACTTTTAAAAAACCAAAGTACCCAAGCATAGAGTAATATATTGGAAATAGAGTATCAAAAGGCAGATATTTAATGTCAACAGAAATTCCACTGAGAGTATATTGCTATCTGAGAGACATCTACCATATCTGTATATATATATATATGTGTGTAGCTATAGATATATCTACCTACATAGAATATGCATATAGTTTAGATACTATAAATATGTTTGCTCAAAGGGCGATGGAGAGGGCTATGCTTGGAACTTCACTGCGTGATCGAATCAAGAATGAGGAGATACGTAGAAGAACCAAAGTAACTAACATTACCAGAAGAATTGCTAAACTTAAGTGGCAGTGGGCTATGCACATTGCTCGCAGAACCGATGCTCGATGGGGCCAACGGCTTCTCGGATGGGTACCACGCAAAGGAAGACGTAATGTAGGTCGCGAGAAACCGGTCGTCGTGGAGATCTTTGAGGGAGACCTATGCCCAGCAGTGGACGTCTCTCGGTTGAATGGAAATACGTTTATTAGATAGATAGACTAAAACCTAATGGGTTTCGGTTAAGAAGTGGCCTTAACACATTCGCAACGAAAGTGACGCAATTGTGAATGTAAGAAATTGTAGCTGGAATATTTATTTATTTAATAACTTTAATTACAGATGAGTACGACATTCATGTATTTGAGCAAGATTATTTGTTTGAGCATAATACACAGATTTACATTCTAAGTATTTTATTACCTACATTAAACGTTCAATATTTTACAGAAATTAAAAAAAAAAACAAAAGACTACGGTAGAATGTAAACAGATGCAATGAATTATAGTTTATATATAATAACACCAAATAATAATTTATCTAAAACTAATACGAACAGACGCGACCGACCATTGCCGCCTATTTGATACAATCGTTTGATAGTTAATATTATTGTTTTGGATGATATGTGATAGATATCGCATGTCACTAATAAAAACTAAAATGGCGGCAAAAGTTAACTTTCCAGTCCCTGGCCTCAACTATCAGTTCCAATCAATAGTCAATTCGTCAGTCGCAGCGCGTACAGTACGCGGCGCGAGCGCAGTCGCGCGGAAAATCTTACAAAAAAACGGGAGTGTTTATCGGAGTGGTCGGGAGAGGGGGGTTTAGGAGGGTATCGGGTTTACGCACACTACTACACTAGCGATTTACGTGTAGAACAGAGACTCTGTAGAGTCGTGAACATGTAAATTTCTTGTTTTTCTGTTTTGAAAATATTAAAACTACGAAAAATCGACACATATTTAAATAATTCAATATACCTCAGTATATTCTAAAATATGTATAGAATGCGTTTAAATTCAAATTTTTGGTGATAAATGTTTGAGGTTACAAAAGTTTACATTTTAATTTATAATTGACCGTAGGTTCTCTAGAAGAAAATTTGGAGTGGAAGGGTTGATGCTGCCGTAATCGAATGATTACATATTTTACCATTTTAGTATTTTAAAATTATAATATCTTATGTCGGCTCAATGGATGCGTGATTCGATATTGACTAGAGAAGGGTACGCTGCTGCGTGTCGATAACACGCAGCCATAAATCATTGGCTGGCAAATGTCTTGTCGTTGGTTGCAGTCGACAATTTGCGTGCCCCGCCCTAACGTTCTCTCCGTATATTCTACTGATAGGTAATTTGATATATTTTAATTGATATCACTTATATGAATATATTCTTTTATATTCATATGAGTCTATATCTAAAAGCTTTTTTCAAGTAAATAAAAAAAAGTCAAAAACGTTGCGTCATTTTGTGGCAATCCATAGTCAATATTATGGCTTGATATTAATTTTCTAATTGATAATGAAAATAAAATCATCTAATTTTTTGAAAATTCATATTATTACCTGAAAATTTTGCTAGTAACGATGATAGAATTATGAAATCTGTCTAAAAATATGAGAACATATTTGTAATTTTAAAATGCAAAAGTCATGAAAGAAATTTCCTGACTATAAAATTCATCTGATCGATATGCGGATTTATTTGACGAGTATTAAAATGCTTTTATTTGGAATAAGTAGACCTACTAACAAGAATTTGCCATATATTCTTCAACCATGTTGAAAATTTACATATTATAAGTTCGTTACTTGTACATAAGCAAGATATCCGCGGACAATAAGATAAATTTCGATTTATTTCAAACTTTTCTTAAACAAGCTTAAAGTTAACCCTAAAGGTAACTTGCATCAACTTAATATTGAAAATAATTTTAGCCAATAAAAAGATAAAGAAAAAGATCGAATTCGAAAATTGAAAATATATGTATATGTTACAATTACAAAAAAAAAAATACGATACGGGAATTAATTTATACCACCTTACTCTTTATTCCATGCGTTTGTGTGTAGAAATATAATGCCAAATACATTTTTTCAGACTTGACTTTCAGACTCTTTAATTACATGTGATTATATATGTTAAAAAATAATACCCACTTTTTCACTAAATATTACTAAAATGCTTAATAAAAAAATAGCCAGTAATATAACTGATAGATTGTACACACAAAATAATATTATCAAAAGATAAACTTGATAGTATCACATTCATGTAGTCGCCTAAGCTTAATTTTAAGCGTAAACTGACTGCAGAACGTATCCGTGACATCAGTGATAAGATTTCTCATGGCTTTATTACGACTATAAAATCCTACCAATCAATTTTGATTGATTTCGATATTAATATATCTTATATTTATGTATTCATGACCGGCAGTGGTCAGTGTATTAGCAATATTATAGACATAGTATGTAAAACAATTATGGAAAAATACACTAGGCCTCTTGAAGCAAAGCAAAGAGGTAGGCACCATTTTTATGTTACAAAAGAGAGCTGTTCGAGCAATGTATAATATGGGACCTCGCGAATCTCTAAAGAACAAGTTTCAAGAATATGATATCTTAACTTTGCCCTCCCAATACATCTTCGATAACTTAATGCATATTCGTAAAAATTTAGACAAGCTAGATCTAGTGAATGATCGTCATAATTTTAATACTAGAAGTAAAGACAAGTTGGCCGTCCCACGCTTTAGGTTAAGTAAGTGTAATAAAAGCTGTATAGGTAATAGTATTCGGTTTTACAATAAGATCCCAAGTAACATTACCGATTTACCTGACAATAAGTTCAAGTATTATGTTAAACAAGTTTTAATCTCAAAAAGTTATTACAGGGTGGATCATTACGTGAACGATAGTGATGTCTGGAATTAACCCACATCTCTGTGCTTCCACTAAAAACTACGATTTGTATAGTTTTGTTGTATGAAAAAAAATTATATATATTATATTTATGAAAAAAAAAAGAACCAGATCGAGTTTCTTGCCGGCTCTTCTCGACTGGGTTGTTTTCCGAACCGGTGGTAGTGTTTTAGACGTTCATAAGCGCCTTCTTAGGACCTAAATCGAATAAATAAATTTTGATTTTGATTTTGAATCACAGCATGCGATTTTTAGACAACACAAAAGTAGCGACAATTACAAATAACTTATGTAATAGCTTCTTTATTCGGAATAGTAGTTTTTTTCTATTTTATCTATTTTAAATTGTAGCCTTATAGTACTATATGGTAAGTCCAGAAAATAATTATATCTGTAAAGCTCCTTTCAGAATACTTAAAATGCTAATGATAAAATAGTAACAACTAACATTATTTAACCTTAGGCTATATAGTGAAATTAAGTTATTAATTAATGACTTAATAAATACATATTTTTATTTGATTTATAACAATAAAGAAGATTTGTTATTTAGTTTGCAAAATTCGTAATAGAATATAATAACTATTTATGTTGGTAACTCGTAAGAAGTTTTACGAACATGTTATTTGCATTTATGTTTTTAAATCAAAATAAATATACCAATGTTTGGTTAACGCATGTGTTTTTTTAGAGTAAATGTTTGATCGGAAAGCATTCACATAAAAGACCTAAAAATATAATTCTTCATAAAACACGACCGAGGCATTCGGTACATTTTAAAAATATTTTCGAGTATTAGGAAAAAAAGTATGAAGCCCGGGGTCTGCCCCACCCGTGATCGGCGTAGCGTGAAAATCATGCCGCCCGCGGACCCGTCACGTGATGTGTAGTTCCCCGAGCCTATGACACAAGCAAATTTATTCAGATACACTACTCCTTTCAATGTATATATACATGACGGCACATATAATAACTTTTTTTTCCTATTTGGATCACAAACCAGACATTACACCTGTGGTGTGTGTCTTAAAATAGCGAACACAGCTTACACACTACAAAGAGAACCAATGCTCCAAAACACGATTTTAATTTAACCACGGTTGTAATTAATGAGCAACATTTTTTTAAATTACTTCAGAACGAAACTTAACAAACTGGGCAGTCTGGCGGAGTGTCGTGTCGATGGCCGGTTCAGCCGTGACAGACTTCACTTCACTTCTGGATGAACGTCAACGGCGAGTGCAGATCGTGTCCGACGAATGGCCTACGTTTCTCGTAATCTTATCCTTTTTTCGTGTTCACAATAAATGGAACTGTTACACTGAGCGATTCTGTAATTACTAGGCTATATGTTTATTTGTATTCTGCCTTTAATTTGGTTCAATTAATTACTTCACTGTCATTTGTTAATTAATATACTCACATACTAAACGTTTTAAATAAGAATGTGCACGTCAAAGACTTTGATCTGTCAAAGCTCGATAACAAAGTATGGAAAGCAACAAAAATACTTGCATAGTTTTTTGTTTTTTTTAGTGAATTATTCAAACTATTAATATGCGTTGTCTTAATGAGCCATACACATCTATATAATTGTTTCGTTAGATATGACGTCACAATATGGCGCATGCACATTATTATTTGAAATGAATTGTAAGATAGTACATCTAATCGTGATAGAGATGGGAAAGCGCCTTTATATATATGAAAATCCAAATACTTACTGGCAATAGATAGACGTATTTAAACTGTTCAAAATTATAAAATTAACATAAAATCGTGTATGGTCCTTACTTGTGGTATATCCTTACTGTATTTCTCTAAATAGTTTTCGTCGTATTTAGCTAGGCTATGCTATAGGAGATTTTATTCATAACATTTAATGATTCATTAAAACGTGACAATATTTACAGTGTCAATAAATGTTATGTTAGAATATTTGTGTGCAAACAATTTTTGTAATTACATCCTTTACTGTTGTCGGAATAAAGTTGTTTTTTTCTTGATTCTTGTTTGTTTTAGTGAATATAATATTAATAAGCCTTTGTTAAATGAACCAGCGGTTTTCACTTTTTTACTCACCTTTATGTAGGTACATAGTAAAATACTAGCATATTTTCTGAAATATTTTATAGTGTGGAATTATTTTAGCTTTTTTTTCTCTAACAATCTTTTTATATCTAAATATTGAATTAGCTTCATAGATATGCATTTTGATATTTAGGGTGAAATGTGTTTTACGAGTATATCTTATGATGCTTCTTTTATAATATCATCATGAATTCACTTTCAGTCTTATATCAAATTAGGCCGAACAATGTCCACCACCTCGGTCCATTACTTACGAATGTGTCAGGAACGAAACTGACGACAGATCATAATTGTTAATTATACGTATTTAACATTGTTAACGGAACATTTGTGTATCTAATATGCAATGATGTATTAAGTTATCGTTTTCATATTAAAACACATAAGAATTCTTTGAACGAGTAGTGACAAAAAAACTGAAGATGAGATTACTAAATAAATAAATTCATTAATATCACTTTTAATTTTATTTACTAAATGATATGATTTTGTTTATTTGAGCTCAGCAAAGTAATTTTGCTTAATCTGATGTTCAATAAAGTACAGTCCAAAAACGATGACAATTGACTGGAGACGAAAATTTAATGACAAATGATGACGGCCTACCACAGCTAGAGCCTGAATACGATGCGATGAAGTACATCACTATGATATATATTACAGAGTGTGTACAGTAGTTAATAACTAGTCGACCATTCAGCGCACAATAAATAAAAAATATACCTTACAAAATTCATATTAAACCAATTCAATTTACTAAGTGCTGTAAATCTGTAGGTATGTTTGTATGTAGTGCATCGCTAGTGTAAGGGTAGATCGACGTGCGTTGGCAGTCGAATGAATCACTGCTTGCATCGTCATGCAGTTGTAGACTTAATGACATGTATAGACAAGTCAAAAAATAAAATAAACATAAATTTACAATAAAATTAATCTTATATAAAAGGGATCAAACCTTATTTGTCAATAATATTAGAAATGGGTAGTTCCAGATCGTAATAGTTCCAGGAACTATATTCTTTACTGGAATGACATCGTTCCATTCCGAAATGTTAATAAAATCAACAGGTTCATAGTTCCACTGGTTGTACTTGTCACAAAAATGACCAATATCGTGTTCCTTCTAAAAGTAAATATCACTCTGTCTATCTATGAGTTGATTTATAACTGAAGAACTATTAATCCAATTTACCAAAAATGTGTTTTTATCATCATAGACATATTATGAGAACTAAAGTGAATAAGGTAAAATAACAATCAGCACCAGCAGATTCTTTAGTTAAATCAATGAATATTGAACATATTTTATACTTACACTAAAATTAAGCAACAGAAACAAGTAGGTAGTTCAAATAATAATTAAAAAAAGATTTCAATAAAATACAAACTTAATGAAATTATCATTTCTGAATGTTATATAGTCTATATTCAATCGGTTGACCGCTAGACATGTGTGTTTCGTGGTACCCTGAGTTCACAAGTGGCTCGGCCATTGTGTGGACTTGGGAGTTAGGCGAGCCACGCCGATAGCTTTTATACAGGCTCGATAATAGGCAGGCAGCCTGATCGAGTCATTAGGGGGATTTCAGTAGCTTTATACCTACCTACCTATTTTCGTTTCAGGTTTGTTGTACTTATGTCATAGAATATATACATATATATCATCATGCCTCTCTCTCATAAGGGTAGGATTACTCCCTACCACCTGCTACGATCCTGACAGACGCATTTCGCTTCTCCTACTTTCATGAGTGCTTTCGTATATGCTCATCGGATAAGGGTATTTTTGTCCTAGCCATCCTTTTGAACATCATCGATCTAGTTGAGATACGTTAGCTTTGGTCGACCCTTACCGACTTGGTCAACACCCCCACTCCACGTATTCAAACCGACTAAGCCTAAATAATCCATATCTATAATTATTAAAGACTTAAAAAGAAAAAATGAGGCTCATTTTTTTAAATTGATAATATCAAAAGTCGTTAAAAAAAAACGAAACAAAAAAAAGGTTGAATTACAAAAGAGTGTTTTAGGGTTGTTTAGAGATTTATATTTCATACAATTTTCAAATTGTATACACATTTTAAAAGCATGTTTAACGCTAGTTTATTTTTGTTTTTGTGATAAGATCGTAAGAAAATATAATCTGGATAATATGGTTTTTTTCAATAAAATTAGCATTATTGCGTTCCTTGTAAGGTTGTAATTATTTTCCTCACCTTAATAGAAAATCACTGGTCACAACTGCTCCGTAGGTAGTCCGTAGGTATTGATAGTTTATATAAAGACTTCATGCTGGAAATCGCATTCATCTAGTTACAAAACTGCGACATTGGAATTAATTACATTACTTGCTAATATATTATAGTAATCCTTATAATAAAAAGCATCGTTTTGTTTTTATAAATTAAGAACCACTGTTCTGATTGAAAAGACTCTTTTACTAAAATGAAACTAAATAGGCCTAAATACTATTATTATCTTAGTATGGGTAAAAACTTGCCCATTATAGTTATATTTGAATTGTCAAAGTTTACCCGTATAAAGAGTAAAAAAAAAATTAATAACTGGTGTTGGGTTATTTGAATAGGTAATTGGGTGAGGTTCTTGTTTTGAGTTGCTGCGGAAATCTCGTTCGTCATTTTTTTCTCCGAATGTCGGATACACAGTGTCGGTTGTGTCTCTCTTTTAACTCGCTTGTATCTGTGTTTATACGGTCCCTTTTTCGAACACTCCTCTGGATATAAATTGAGATTTTGATTTATTCCACCAAATAAACTTTCACTTTTACGCGAAAAAAGCCGAATTAAAGTATATTTTTATAGGGGTTATTAGACCAATGGAATTTTTTTAAGCTTTTTTTATGATGCACAGCACAGTGACTGCCCTGGACCTGATGGTAAGTACAGTGCAATCCAAAACAGCGGCGACTGACACTAAACAGAACTCACTGCCAGTCACCGCTGTCATGCTGGCCTGCTTAAATACCTCTTCACGCCTCTTTTGAAGGACCCAATATCATATGAAGAAGGGAACACGCTGACAGGAAGACGGTTCCATAACCTCACAGTACGTAAGTAAGAGTCAGCAAACTTTTTGGTTCTTGAAGTTATGGGTGTCACCGTGAAACCGTGACACCGAGGTCCCGCTCGCGTGCTTCTGTTATGGAATGGAGAGGAGGGGATGAGCTTAAAGAGCTCTTCAGAACGCTCACCATAATACAAGCGGTAAAATACGCTTAGAGAAGCAATGTCAAAAAATAAATGCTTTAGATTTTGAAATAAAAACTTAGATATTTCGCTATAGACAAACATAAAGCAACGACGTAATTAATTTATTGCTTAATACAAGTAATAAACACAAGCGTTTATATATAATATGCAATACCCGGCATACAAAATGCATGAGCCTCTTTAATTGCCCATTCTCTTGCCCGCTGCAGAACAAATTATATATTCACGCCCGGAGCTCGCTTCAGTCGACATAACTAGCCCGGTTTGATACAACGCAAACATTACGCCAGCCATGCATTATTGTCAAGCACAGGACCGCTAGATGCAGTGTGCAAATCCTAATATTTACTGCCATTGTAATATCAACTTTAAAACTGAACAAGTTAAGTTCGACTTCAGCTTGTTTTGTAAGCATGTTTTGTAAGCTCGCCTTATGAGCAGTTGTTGAAATTTGTACTCTAAAGTAACAAAAATAAGGCGGCGAATTGTATTATTAGTTATTAAAGGATGTTACGTTAATAAACCTAGTTAGATTTAACATGCATCGAGTCAGCGAGTCACTCACGCGCGGTTGGTCAGAAGCCCGTGACAAAGATTGGAGGCAACTGTAGTTAGTTGGCTTTATTAATAACAGTGAGTTTTACGGTAGTATGAATCGGGATTATATAGAAATTGTCACCTTAATAACGTATGGACATATGTAATTTACCCAACATTAAATTGACGGTCAGCATAAAGTTAAAGATGCAAAAAAATTGCAGAGCATAGGTTTTGCAAAGGTTGTTTGGCTTAATGCTATCATTTGGTTTAATATGTCGCAAATTAGAAACAAATTAGTAACTGATGTATTCTATTGATGTAGCTAGTATTAGCTGTGCCCGAGACTTCGCTCGTGTGGAACTCTGATAATTATATTCTAATAGACAACCTATATTGCCCTTCTAGATCCAGTGTATCTATGCACCGTCCCTTTCACGTCCCATCCAGGCCCCTACCCGTGGAAAAGGTCGCCCCGGCCAGACCAAGCCACCTCCTAGACAGCTTTCCCGGTGCAATAGAAGGTATAGGCCCCCGCCCCTTACCCTCTTAGTTTGGCAATGCGGCAGAGTCCAGACCGCGCCGAAAATATGCACCCAGCGACGCTTGCCCTAATAGTAATATAATACTATCATACCAAATGTCATCCAATTCGGTCCAGTAGTATATGCGTGATTGGCGAACAAATTAATAAACAGACAGACAAAAATTTTAAAAACCACCGAAATGTGTTCTGTTGCTAATTTTGAACCCCCTCATGGTATTTGGAGGATGGACAACCTTTTGGTAATCTCAGTTGAGACTGATATTATTTATGGTTGATTCTATATGGCCAATGACTGTTGTGAACATAATCTCGGCTAGTCTGGTTAACTGTTTGCTATTTTCTTTTAATAAAATAACTGTTACAATTTCAAATGAAGTTTTTTCTATCAGGTCTTTACATCAAAGTAACATCATTAGTAACCTGAATTTTCACCTGATCCAAAAAACTTTTGCAACAAATGCCTTTTCAATTAATTCCTGACATTAATAGTAAATATTATCTACAATATCTACCAATGATTTTAATTTCAAAACGAATGAAAATTATAAACCGTGGAAAACTTATTTGGTCAATTAACTGAAAATAATGAGATTGTCTGGTCCAATTATGATGAATAACACACCAGAACAAATCGAAATAATGAGTTACTCCGCTAAAAGTTTTATTATAATGGTAATATCGAATGATATTGACAAAGTTCGACAATTGATAGTGTGGGCTTATAAAAAATTTAATCTAAAAAGGTCTAAAAGTAATCCTTAGAAGAATTTCTAGTGCAGTTGAGTTTCGTGGAAGTCGTTATAAAGAACATCCAAGAATTATTCCATGGTTAAAAAGAGATGCAAAACAGCAAATGAAAGTGATAGTATCTAAGCAATATCCGAAAATACTATAATCATAAAAAATAAGAACGCAATTCATAAAAAAAAACTCGAAATGCCATTTTCGAATCCAAAGACTGCAACTCATCTAATATAAAACGGTGCGGCGTTCCAATAATTTTTAGAAACAGTGACCTATTTTTGTTTTTCCATAGAATCCAATTCTAGAATAGATGTTTTTTTATTGATTGCTACGTTGTGTAAAGACGAGTTCATATTGTATGAACTGCCGGTTACTTACAAAAACATACTTTAAACTATTATGGCATCCAAGCCAGGAAATAACCACAAATAATTGAATCAATGAATTTCTCAACAACAAATCATACTAAAATATACGATTACACTGAACTAATTCCCCTTAAAGGTGGAAAAAGTTAATTTAAAGCCAAACATACTCCCGGTTTCCTGGTGATCATTTTTCCCATCCACCGGCCACATTACACGCCAGTTAAGCATTACACCTCTAATGTCTAGGCAATAAGGCAGACCGGTGCTCATTCAGCCTGCATTTTGCACTTTACGCCTGTTAGGCCTACGTTTACACGGGCTTTGTTAACGCGTTGACGTTGTTGAGGTATTTTTAAGTGTTCAGAAAGGCGGTAAATCAATGTGCGCTATAGAAGATAATATGTTTTTTTAATTTAAAAATAACCAACGGGGAATTCGATATCGCGACACAGTAAAATTTTAATGAAAATGAGAATTTTAAATCATTTTAATGGTATAAATGTCGGTATCATCATCTACGAAATAATATTGTTACGTTTACAAATAAAAATATATTTTGATGTGTTTGTTACAACGAATACATTTTGAGATGAATATTTCAGTTCTTTTTTTATATAAATTATTTCACATTAAAATAATATATATTGGTATTTATAAGATAATTTTATTCCAATTACTTAGGATTTTTTATAGGCCAACGACCCTATTGGCATTTCATTTAAATAAATACATTAGATGCTGCAAGTTGATAAAACACTAAGTCAAGATAAAAAAGTAGCTTTCAAATAGCCAAGACAGGATAGATGCTTGATAATAGATTATTAACGTTGGTAGCTAATTTGATAAACATTACAGAATTCCTTTCTTTATCAACGAGAAACCTTCATGCGATAAGAACACCTTACTGGAAGCTAGGAATTAAAGCAGATTGGACTGCCATGAAAACTATTCCGATGAAATATAACTGTTCGACATACTATTTGCAACAGGGACTGAGATGCTTTTGTTCTCTTCTATGACAATTGCGGAATCCCCTGCAACATATATGAATTCATCATGATGCTTCCTTGGAAAAATACAAATACGCTATCACTAACCTTAAAATTCTTCCATCAATCCCTAGTAAGAAAAATGATTGTTACCCTTCATCAGAAAACCAAAGAAGCGTAAAGTCGTTTATTGTTACCTTACTGAACTACTATTAATGTGTCGAGTACCCATAAAAATGAAACAATAGAGAGTCAATAGGAAAACAGTGGAAAGCTGGCGTAAACGCCGGGAAGGTGCTCACGGGGTTAATAAAAATATAACATCCATAACAATTACGGAATGCTCTGCCACGAGGATGTGAATCCATCATGATTTTTCCTTAGAAAAATCCACGTACGCTATCATTAATCCAAAATTTTTCCAGCTATAAGAAAGATGCTTGTGACCCTTTGAGAGAAAACCAAGGAAGCGTGACGTAATTTATTGTCACATTATCGAATCACTACTATTACGTAACAAAAATATCGAACCAATTTCTACAATTTTGAGTGTATATCGAACTGTCGACGTACAAATCCAATCAACGGGTGGAAGAGACCGACAGCGATGTTTATGCCGTTCGGTGTAGCGTTGACGCGGCGCATGTTTGTATGTTGCTTGCATATGCCGGGTGCATTGATGCGACTGCTGTATCTATAGGGTTAACAACTGCAACGAATTTTATTGTAAGCTTCATTAGAATTTATATGTAAAGTTTTAAATTAATCAGAGTACTGAAACGTATTGCTTACAACGGAAATCGATTCTTTGTCATTTATTTTACAAGTATCCCACATATTTGATCTTTACTATAATATTACTTCATTATTATAAAAGACTGTTCGGATTGCGTGCAAAGGGAGTTAGTGGTCGGCAGTAAATGCAACTGGTTATAGATTTTTATGTAAAAGGAGTTCACAATTATGGATTTTCACTCACAATCCAAATAATTACGTATATTAGTTTTAGATACAAAAAACTCAAAGTTTTGAGCAAGAAATTAAAACTACAGTCGAATATCAAGCTGCTGACTAAATATGAAAAGCAAATTGTTTTACTGCTGAAGCTAAAAATTGGTGATAAATTAACGCATATGTTAATAGGAAAATGCTCTAGAGTTACATACCAGATTTTTTGAGTAAATTGTTGGAACCGACGAAGTAACTGTGACTATTTCATCGTCATTATAGTGATAGCTGGCATGCTTTTTAAATACATCTAAGAAACTACATCTAACAAGATATCTCTGAACAAATCGTTTATTTAAGAAAAGCTATTTTCTAAAAAAATATATCTTAACATATAAGTAATAGATTTTTGTATCATTCATCTTTGAAAGAAAAAAAAAAAGAAGGAAAATATTTTTATTCCAGTAAACACACTAATACATAATTTACAAACAGTAACATTGTAATAAAATTTTTTATAAAAAAAAACTGTTTTTGTTTTGAAAGATATCCAAAACTTCATGAAACACCCAATATTGATCTTTAACAAATTAACAGAAATTATAATTTCAAATGATGATACGGCTCATGGATGTTATTATATAATATTGCCATGGTTTTATGTTTTACAATGTTCGTTTTTTTATGTATTTAATAGACATTTGATAACCACGAAGTAAAAATAAGATCACAAAACGGGAAAATGATCTGCCAACCCTAGTTAAGAGCGAGGCAGGTAGCGTGTCGAAGTCATTAGCAGTAATGGCTGATCCACGCCGTCAGGTTTCGTGTGGTGCTTATACGTATATACATGCAGTTATATGAAAACAGATATTACAACTTCTATATATATCGATATATCTGTATGAACAAATAAATTACTTAATTTGTCAAAATTTTATCATCATCAAATTAGAAATTTTTACGTAAAGTAATCTGCGATCTATAAATCCTTGATTTTTGTTTGCCAATAAGGACTGGCAACAGAAATATAATTTAAAAGATCTAAAAACAATTATAAGGTTATAAAATTATTGAAAAATTAATTATAGTCATCCATAGACTAAATAAATAGCGATAATAATGAATTTAATAAATATCGCATTTAAGTAAACATTAAACATATTATGAGGAGAACACATAATAACAAACAAAACCATTAGGTACCACGAAATCTATACAATCTTTACTAAAAAATAAAATTGAAGTGTCTGTATGTAAAGTCAAAAAATATATTTTACTAAATAGATATGAATGTATAAATATATACGCATATGATTTAAAAAAAATTGTTACCTGTCCATCCGTCTGTATATTTGTTTGTTTCAGGTAATTTCTGGAATGGCTGGACCAATTTTGACGGGACTATTTTGGTAGATAGCTGAAGTTACTCTACTCTAACTTTGGGTATTTCGTAAATAATTAGGGTACCGCAAACAAACTAAACTTAACTCATGAAATTGCGAATAAAATCCGCTTCAAAGCACAATTTTACTAGCAGGTATTTGCATTTGTGAGAAATATCTTTAGTAGTAAATTTTTTTTGGAAAATAATTACGGTTTTTATATAAAAAATTAAAAAACTATAGTACGCATTGAAAAATATATGAAATAAACAACAAAGCCGAATAAAAGGGACATACAGTTCGTCTGCTAAACAAAAATAAATCCAACTTAATGAAGGTAATACAGTGCAGATTTTCTGTTTCCTCATATTCCTCGTTAAACTTAAGAAGTAATGATAATTTATGGAAATGTTTTCATAGCATTGCAACGCATGTCGAGTGCACGAAAAACAATTTATATTTCGTAATTAATTTTCAAAGGCTCCTGTTTCAAATGTTATAATTTCTTTACACTTTACACTTAAAAAAAGGTTAACGATTATTTATTCGATGTCTAGTTACTAATGCATAAGTTATTATTGTGAAAGATTATGAAAGATAAGTGTTATGGGACAGAATATAAACACAGACATGCGATGCACTGTATTCACTCTGAATGCTAACTCATTACGGTTAATGGTGTATCCTCTGAATAGAGGACAATTTGCATTAAATGGCAACGTGCAATATCTAATATAATATAATAATCTATGTGTAGTTTTATATATATATATATATATATATATATAGCACGTCGACTTTTAAATTTGGATTGTTTTTAGCTAATAATATTGCTAAGCATACCGGGCATACATTTCTAAAGTCTTAATTTGATAAGAATGAACAAAAATCTACCAGCCGTTCAGAAAAGAGTAAACTAGAGAGTTTTCAGAGAAGTTAAAATTAACGCAAACTATAAAAAACATAAGGTACATTTAATCTTATGTTATTTAATCCAATTCGTCCTTGTATTCAATACAATAATAGTTTTTAATGGACAGTTACTTATATAATCTTATTAACAATTAAAATATATGGAATATTATTGACTTTTTTTAATAATAAAATCTACACTAGTTTTGCAGGCGCAACGAGATATAATCTTTTACATAAAAATATCTAAATTAACATCATAATTAAACTTTAAAAGCAGAATTAAAATTTAAAATACATTTGTTTTTAAACATCACACAAAAGGTGTGTGAATAAAAGTTCAGTGTATCAACATGTGTGTTTGTGTGTGTGTGATTTAAAACATAAAAAATATTAATTTCGGAATAAAGTTTGGCTTTGAATATAATGTTTGTATATTATTACTTACAAATTATGGTTATTCTTCCTATTTATTAATAAAGAAAAAATAACGATATTTTACAATTTTTTATACATATAAACAGGAGAGTAACTTCTTTTATCCAAAAACAAAACGATTTTATAGGGTTCAAATCTACATACTTTTGGACCCCCCGGTCTCGTTAGAGCGAGGGTGAATCTAGAAGATGCGGATGTAACCGTATTTTATCTGTATCATAAAAACTAAGAAATGTTTATTCCTATGGGACCCATTAAAAATTTTATATTTTCAGAACAAATGTGGCACCTACTTACATAATTATCATCTAAAAATACCTTTTTTTTGGAAAGTATGGATCATCTGTAAATGTGACGATGTGAGCTAAAAGGCATTTGCTTCAAAGTCACTTTCATAACAAAGGTTAGACTTCGATGTACTGGTATGTATATATATGTTTGTAGATAGAGAAATAGAATCCCGCTACGTTTAAATTAAATAATAAAATACAATTAGAAATTTAAGTAATACTATTGAAAACTATAGGAAAATCTTACATTTTCAAATTTTGATCGTACTATTAATTCGGGTAAATAAATTTGTATCCACATTTTCTATACTGAACTTTATAAAACTTTTTTCTTTACATCAATTTCAACTGATTTTTTTTACTTTCTTTTTTTAAGTAGCTATTGATGTATAAGACACTTAAAACGATTTTTGTTTTCTTGAAATTTTCAGTAATATTTCGAATTTCGACTTACGGGTAAAAAAAGCTGGTAATATTAATTTATATATTTAATTAAAAAATGTTGTGTGGTAAATTGATATCTAAAAATATATACTAAAAATAAACTTATTAGGGTCAGCGCTTTGACCACAATCTCATCCGATGTTAAGTGACTATTTGCACCAAGATAGTATACAAAAAGCCTAGAGGTACTGGCTTTCAAGTGATGCTGCCGGAACATATCTACGCTTGGGGAGTTCAAATTTGAGCTGTTAGAAAAAAAAACCTCAAAGGTTTCCTCACGATGTTTTTCTTGGCCGAGTGCTCAAATTAATTATAGAATTGGAAAGATGACTTCGAACCTATGTCCATTGACTCGAAATCTAACCGCAGTGCGAACTAAATCATCAACGCTTCGCTTTTCTAGCGGCTAATTAAGTTTCCATGAATTATGTTACCCCAGTAACCTTTGTCAGTCGAATTTTGCAATACAAAACAATGTCGTATATTCGTATATATATGTAAAATGCTATTATTATTATTTTTAGATTTTCATATTACTAAACCCCCAAATAACTGCCTCCCTGTATGTAAATCATTGCTTCCACCCCACTCCTACCCCCGTTTGGGGCGAGTCTCTCCATATTTTACGATTGTTATAAAGTATGTAAGATGTATTTCTTTAAAAGAGAACTATTTTGAGATTTACGAGCAATTTTCTTTTTATAAGTTACAAATGTTGTTTTAATGTTAGGCTTTCTTATTTGGAACAACAAGTTAATATTTTTTTTAACTTTTTTTACACGGCTCAGATCACAATCTTACCTGCAGTTAAGTAACGATGTGGTCTAGGATGGTAAACACACTAAGTCTATATGTACTGTTTCTCATGCGACGCTACCAGAAAACACCTATTGGTATTTGGCGATAGGTTTTCTAACTTATGGTTAGTTAGGGCATTATTAGAAATTAGGCTACCACCAAGCTATGGTTTTTTCACGGTGTTTTCCTTCACTGAAAGCTCAGACTGATTTTAGAGTTTTAGTTTGAACCCGCTTCCATTGACGGAAATCCGACCGCACTACCAACCATAAGCCATAACCATCAGACGTACTACTTGTTTATTTAAGAATGGTATAATTGAAAACGGCGACCATATTTCATAATCACGGTCCAAAAATGATCGCCTTGAACTAAACTTTTTTGAATTCTAGGACATTTTCTATTTTCATATATGTTTCGACGGAAAATTTCTTAGTTCTTTACAATTTTTTTTGTTTTATTTGGATACTTATTAAATGTACTGCACATGATTAATTATATTTGTATTCCTTTTTAATAACCCTTTGAGCACTGACCTGGCGTTTACGCCAGCTTTCCATTGCTTTCCTATTGTCTCATTTTATGGGTAATCGAAATATATTAATATTTGTAAAGAAAATATTCTAAATACATAGGAAACTAAAATATTAATAAATGTATTAAATGTATTAAACCGAACAATTATTATTACACTTTGAACTAAAAAATACATTTTAAATTAAATAGTAAAAGAGTTGATGAAACATCTAAATCTCTCATTTATCAAAAATATATTGAATTGAATATTGAGTTGATTATTTTGAATAGAATATTCCTTAAATGGATATTAGCAAAGTCTTAGATATTACTATTATAATGTATTTCAAAGCAACAATATAATCTATTTATAATAAGTATATATAATCTACATATAAATAAGCAAAGGTTTGCCAAACCGGTATTTGTTTGTTTATTGAGTACCTATTGATTGATGAGACTTAGTATTAATATAGATAAATAGATTAGACTCTATTTGGTTTTTTTTCTTAATTTTTTTAATAATGGTTATATTTGAATTTTGTCCGTCGAGCGAATATTTGTATAAATAAAATATATATTTTTTGTAAATCCTACTGTTTAATTAAAACTTTATGACGTAAGTTTTTACACACTAGAATGTCTTATCTTGAATTGTGACGAAATTCATCTGAAACCGTGTGGTAAGTCATTTTTTTTCTATAATTATATGAATACAAGTTTTCTATGCCTAACTTTTTATGATTATTCTAATCTTTCGCGATTAAATCTTTGTTGGAAATTTCGTTGATGTTTTTGCTACACCCTAGAATTAACCCTCCATATTTGTTTTCTATACACTTCACTATTGCAAAATAACTAAACTATATAATGTGAAATCCAATTAATTTAAATAATATTGGGCTAAATACTTTACCTAAGCTGTTGAATATTACCTAAGTTAACAAACAAGAACCACTACATGGCAACCTGGAATCGCGCCTGAATTCCCCAGTATTTTCCACTCTTATACGGAGTGTTGTAAGTCGTAACCTCTTTGTTATTTTATTTAGTAAATAATTAATATTTTACTTGGCATAAAGAAAAACAAATAAATCTTTTCACGTATATATCTTACCTGACATCAATTTGTTCCGATCATAAATAACCATCCAATTTACATAGAACATTGTTAGACGTTTATATATCCTGCCATTGTCGTCTTATATAATCTCCGAACTATCTTCGAGAAAAGTCTACGTTGTCTCGCTCTAATTAACATCGCTGTTCTCTTCTAACATATAGGAAAAGCCATCCAAGCGCGCCGATGGGCGGAGCTTAAATATAACCAGCTCAAAGTGATCTTCGAGTTTGCGTGGTTAACCTCTGTAATATTCAAATTTACATAGAAACAGGGGTCCGCGGAAGGTCAGTTTTTGTTTTACCTGGATGTACTATATATCGCCTGAATGAACATTGGCTGATTCAAACCACGCCCATTGGAAATGCATTTCCAAGATTGCAAGATGGTACTGGAATCTTAAAAGTCACGCTTTAAGATTTGGCAAGCGGCCGGGATGTTTTAGAAAACGCTAGCTTTTTAGGTTAATAGGTGGTGGATACATTGTTCCATGTTGAACAGTGTTGGGTGGTCTCTGAAAAATTGACAAAAAACGTACCGACTTTAAAATGGGATGAGTTACAATTTAACAAATCGTCGCTGCGTATACAATATCGCGAATGTAACATTGGTACTACAATTGTGTAACCTAACGAAATTACATTTGATAATTTAACATTTAGAACGGCTTTCCTTTATCTATATTACTGTCGACAATATTACATGGTTAGTTGCACTGTAATTCACATCAATGTATAGTAGAAAATGTATCCTTTTTTTTATAGGTAAGATATAGATCACAATAGATCTATTTAAAAAAACCATAAAATTCATGCCTTTCTCCCGTGGGGGTAGGCAGAGATTACGTCCTTCCACTTGCTACGATCTTGACACACCTCTTTCGCTTCCTCTACTTTCATGAGCGCTTTCATACATGCTCCTCGGTTATGAGTACTTTTTACCTGGCCTTTATTTAATACATGATTGATTTGGTCTAGATACGTTCGCCTAGGTCGACCCTTACCGACTTGCCCATTCACCCTCGCCTTATAAATTAATTTCGTTAATCTTCTCTCATCCATCCTCTCTACATGCCCGAACCGACTAAGCATACCTTTCTCTATTTTGGTCACCACATCCTCTACCACACCACAGCGTTCCCTTATCATACTATTCCTGACTTTGTCAATCGTCTTCACTCCAGCTATACTTCTCAGACTTCTCATTTCCACTGCGTTAATCTTACTTTCATGCTTCTTCTGATAGAATGACAAGAATATACCTAGCTACAGATTTTGAACTGAGAAAGTTATCGTCCTAGAAAGACCTTCATGCATCGTTACAACTATAATACTGTATGGTGGCTTGATTTAACTTATCACGTTTTGGAATTAAAGTACATATGTATGTCGATTACAAAGACCGTGGTCTAATGGCAAAATCAGCATATTTTTGATGGCTCGGTGTTACTATGGTAGACTTCTGGGTTTTATTCAAATTTATCTATCCTATTCTGTAATGAGCTTGAGATTTTGATGATGGAAATCATTGTAATAAAATTGTAGTACTGTATTAGGGCTTTTTCTAGTGACTGCCTAGCAAGCTACGACCCTCAAGTTATTTTTTTTTTAATCTTAAGCTCTGTGGTGGTTAATTAAAAAGAAGAATTTATGTATTTGCGTGTAATGTGCGCGGATTTTGGGTGTAGTGTGATGCGTGTTAAGCTAGTGCATGAAAATATCACTGTATCAGACTAAGAATTTGCGAAATATAGCACTATTCAATAAAATATCGATATATACTCTCGGTATATCGAATCAACCCGATATTAGTTGCTGGACTTACAGCTAGCATATTAGCATACAATATATTAAATATATCAATATATTTGTTCGGTATATCTCGATATTTCCGATATTGTTACTAGATGGACATCTCTATATCACTCTGGCTGTGGGTTTAGGAGCCTCCCCAGTTGTGGATTGGTCTGCCGGAGGTAATACGGCATATTTTTTTTCACCAAGCACCTATACGTGAGTTCTGTTGGGATCACATGAGAGCCAGGCATTTATCATTCTGGACCATATCACCACATAATATTGAGTGAGATTAAAAAAACACATTTTATTCTGATTTAAATTTAATCTTTATGATTATTAAAAGCGGACGGAATAACGAAAAATGAAAATAAGTTCCAACATTTCTGGTATCGAATAGGCACTGGGCGTTTATGAATTAAATTGGCATACATTCAACTACGAGTTAGTAAAAAAAAATATAATAAAACATATTCAACTATATATATATATATATGAGGGGCTTGCTGGCGTGTGTAACGAAGTGTGAACGCAAATCGCATCAACTCATTGTCGGCTGCGGTTGCACATCTGTTCACCGGCTTATCAACTTAAACAACGTTGCTGTATCTATTTATTATCTATAATTATGGTTAATGTCCAACCTGGGGCAAGCAAAACTATCTTATTTTTACACGCTTTATATTAGCTCAACCTGTATGTAACAGAATCATCGAATTCATTTCTCATTGACTTCAAAACGGTCGATGAAAATGTAACTTTCCATACTTAGCTAGACCGATGACAATACAATAATTTAACAAGTTTGTCCCATTATCCTGACCAGAATCTTGTGACACATCAATGTTCATTATATTATTAAGTCAATATGATACAAGTAATACATCTTCGATAACTTGATGCATATTCGTAAAAATTTAGACAAGCTAGATCTAGTGAATGATCGTCATAATTTTAATACTAGAAGTAAAGACAAGTTGGCCGGAACCACGCTTTAGGTTAAGTAGTGTAAGTGTAATAAAAGCTTTATAGGTAATAGTATTCGGTTTTACAATAAGATCCCAAGTAACATTACCGATTTACCTGACAATAAGTTCAAGTATTATGTCAAGCAAGTTTTAATCTCAAAAGGTTATTACAGGGTGGATCATTACGTGAACGATAGTGATGTCTGGAAATAACCCACATCTCTGTGCTTCTACTAACATTATTAAAACTACGATTTGTATAGTTTTTTATGTGACAAAAAAAATGATAAATATTATATTTATAAAAAAAAAAAAGAACCAGATCGAGTTTCTTGCCGGCTCTTCTCGACTGGGTTGTTTTCCGAACCGGTGGTAGTTTTTTAGACGTTCATAAGCGCCTTCTTAGGGCCTAAATTGAATAAATAAATTTTGATTTTGATTTTGAATACCATCTAGTGATAATATATTTTCCAATATTTGGCATAATTTTTATAAATTAAACAATACTTTGATATAGTAAGTTGTGTAGAATACTACACGAACTGCGCCTAAATTTGAAGAGGTTACAAATAAAAACGAAAACAACAAAGCAAATATTAACAAAGTAATGTACCGGTTTTTGGGAATTTTAAACCTATTTTTTTTAGCTTTTTAAAGCTATAATATATATTCAATATAACAAATAATGAACAACCTGTAGGAGAAATCAATTTTATTCAAATCTTTGAGATGTTTTTTTGTGTTAAAATATTGACGTTTTGCTCATTTTTGATGACTTGGTAAGAAGAGGGCTTCTGAAAGGTAAATACGTAAAGTTTTCATTTACTTGGTTTTTTTTTCAAAACTATGTCAATGCTTGCCTAATTATTATAGCTGAGAAGGAGGAGACGAGGGGTGAAAAATATGCAAAATTGTGCTCATTTAATACGAACGATTGAACTAGTTTTGAAGTCGTTCCTTAAGTGTAGTGACTGTCCTCGTGATGGAGGAATTTTTCAAAAACCCCGACGTTGGCAAACGTGCATACTATCCACCTGGTGGTAATTCGTCAACCTAGCTAAATTTTATTACGCTAAACAGATGCATCTCATAAATTACAACGATTCATATATGTGTATTTGTTATTTAGTGATTGAATGGACACTTATAAGCGATGCAGTGCCATCTTTTTGAAAATGGCAATTGAATATTTAGAATATCTCTTTCAAGAATGTTTTTTTAGCGTTGACACTGTACCACTTGTCAGTATCTAACTGTGCTTAAAACTGGAGGTAGTGAGTTCAATTTATATAGAAGCTAATAAATATACATTTTTTTTTTCCGTTCCATAGAATTCAAATTATTTACTTAACAACCAATGAACTTGATGATTCACATCGAAGTTTATTCTTGTTTATAAAAAAAAAGTCATTTTGAATATCGTGCAAGAATGACCACAATCTCACCTAATGTTAAATGGCGTTATGGGTCCGATAGTGGTAATATATAGCATTCAATGCAAATGTGACTATTGATTAGTTTTAAATGTTATGGGTTTTGTAACGAACGTTACCGTTTATAAGCAAAAATTAATACTCAAATAAATTACTCCGGTAGCGGGTTTAGTAAATGAGGAGTTTTTTTTGAGTTTCATATAGGTTTAAGAACGAAATCATAGATATCCAAACCATGTTTTTTGAAATCAGATGTGACGGCGTTTAACTTTAGACGACATTTAATTTCAAGTGCTTTTATTGAAACACATTAAGTTACTTGTTTTTTTTAATGCTGGTAATGCAAAATTGGTGATTGAAGCAATGATGGTGCGCAGTGGCGGGGTAAGACTATATTTGATGTGAGCGAAGTACATTTCGCGAAGCCCCACCCGTCCCCCGCGACAGTAACGCAATGCAAATGCAATATATACAACGCGGGTGGAGCCGCGGGCATTCATCTAGTAATATATACATTTGGGCCCTGACGCGAGGCCCCTCTGACCGCAAGCCCGTAGGCGGTCGGTGCAGTTGGTACTGGGGCCGGATTCTGCGTTAATGGACGCGGATTCGAGCCCACTTATCCAAACTCTAAAATCAGCCTGAGCATTCGGTGAACTAAACATCATAAGGAAACCATAGCATAGTGGTAGGACACATTCTAGCAATGCCTGTTTAGGTAGCTACCACCCTCAAACCTGTCACCAGTATATTTATGATATTGACTCTATTTTTCTTATTTATCCTGATTATAGCAGGGATAATTAAATAAATCATTAAAGTGATCTATCGCCAAGAAAGGATTGAGAAACACTGGTACAACGCAATAAAACTTAAAATACGTCGTCAGAAAATGTATTTATAATTGGAATGACTCCAAGGGGCAAATATAACGAGATTCTTTATCTTTACATACGTATCTCCTTCTATTATATTCTTAATATTAATAAGTCCTGGCGTACCCATTTAAATAACAATACGTACGGTTATAACACAATGCTCATCGCCCGGCGTCGCTCGCTCCGATGATTTTCAATCCCATCAATGCAGGTATGTAATCAGGGGTTCATTTGTGCGTCCAAAATGTGAAAGGTCAAATTAAAATTCGGTAAGTTGGATGTGCATAATTTTTACAATAGAATATTGTAAAATACAATTAGCTTTCCTCGGCTTCACTCGCGAAAATTAAACTTTTTTTTTCCTCAATATAATCGAGTATACATTGTTTATAATTTATATAAATTCATCTGGACTTATAATATTACTTTACTTATGACATCTTTGTATACAATCCAAATTGAGCCTATTTCTATTGAGCCTTAAAATTGATGTTTTGTTTTAGTGTTTTCTAAATGTGTTTATATTCCAGAAAAAGAAAATTAATTGTTTTTTTAATACGTGTTATAAACGTATTAAAAATTACACAAAAATAAACAATGAAGTTATTTATTTTAAAAAAATATTTCTCTGCTAATCCATTGAAAGGGTCAATGATGATTTTTAAAAATAAAATAATACTATAACTGATTATTTAAATAATTGAAATATAATAAAAAAACTATTATAAATAATAAAAAAATATTCAAGTCAAAATTTATTTAAATAGAATCATTATTTCACCTATGCAATAAGACGGTATTTTTTTAAATCCCAAAATGTTTATATGTTTATAAATAATTTCTTAACAAATGACATAATTTTTTTCCAATGTTAATTAATACTTATACTAAATGCAAAAACAGCAATAAAAATAATATAATACTAAACAAAATTTTTTGATAACATTTTTTTGAAATTTCATTTTTTGTTAATTTAAAAAAATATATATATCTAACAAAATAATAAACTTTAATAAAAACTTTTTTATTAAGTATCTAAATAAGAATAGCTCCACGAAGCGAAAAATTTATAGACCCATTATTTATACTTTTATGCAGTAATTTATAAAAACAGAGATTGGAAAAAAAATTGTTGATTAATAATGGTATAACTATGCAGTAACGACCTCGTGGAGCCCTATTTTAAGCGTTAATTTTTTTTATAAATAATAGAGATAGAGTTCCAGAAATTGGTACTTTTTCTAGACAATGCCCTCCTCTTTCAGGATCTTTTTTTCAAAATTCCTTAAATATCATTATTTTAGAAGTTTTTAACGAAAAACTAAAAACTTTTTTTAAACTTATTTTGTTAATACCAATCGCATTTTTTAATGTGCTAATAAATCCTTAAAAAGCATTTTTCTATACGTCGTTCCGAATCGTAAGAGCTATCGCACATGGTTGTATGAGCTTTATTTCCTATTTAACACATTTTTGAACTTGTTGACTTGACTATAAATCAAACGTTGTAATCGACAAAGAGGTTTTGCCTTTCAACGACTTCTTATTTGCATTTCTCTCTAACACAATATACGTTGGGGTCTACTAACCACCACCGATTCGCCTCGTTACCTACCTGCGTCATCATATTGCACGTTTTTACTCCCATTCAGTCCGCGGTCGTCGCGGATTACTGTACGAAATGAAAAGATTCTCTGTATATATTTTTTTTTCATTCGGTTGGATTAGTATTTCGGTCGAGAGCTTTTTTTTAAGCTAGTAATCTACGTAGTTCCTCTAAAAATAAATATAAATATATTTTTATTAAAACCTATTTAATTTTGAAACATTTTTTTGGTGTATTTTGAAACCTGAATTTTTTTTTGTTCATTATGTATTTATATTCAACTATTAAGTTCTGAAATATACACACCAATAATTTTATTTATTTATTTTAATTACAATTGCGTCCAAATATAACATAACGTTTTCCTTTGAAAATTATTACAACTGATAAAAAAATCAACGTTTTTTTATTGTCTGATTTAAGTACTTTACAAGTATTTTGTTGCCTTAGCGCACTATTGCAGTTTAGAACTTAGGAGTTAGTGGGAGTACTTAGCTAGCAATCCATAACACTGACCATCTAGGAACAGTAGTAACATAGGTTTTGTGCCCTATTATGGATATCAGTAACTGGTATATATATTCTTCTTCTTCTTAGTTAATGGCAATCTGTGTGTACACACAATTTGTGCCAATGTCATGTAGGTAAGATTTTCAATCTTGTATCAGCGTTACCAAGCTCCAACAGAACGGTGGCCTATCCTGCTCAAACTTTCCATGGAGCTTTGTCGGCACCTCAGAATGTATGCTACGCGTTGTCTTCTATAATAAACTTAACTTGAACACAATAACTAAACTATTTCACACAAAACGCCACCAAGATTACATGATATAGAGTCAAGTACACAAGTTTAATGAATTAAAGAAAACAATTGCTACATGTCAGACTGAGATCCCGCCAAAAACTCCGGTATATATATTAAATAGATATATAAGTTGTTAGAATAAGTTTATAACCTTTTTAATGTCATCCAAAACCAGCCAGATAAAAAGAGCACAGTTAAAGAGATTTTATTACATTAAGACATATTTATGTAGTTAGTTCAGATTATTTCGTATAATTGTGTGCATAGCAATCGACCACATAGAGATGCGTACTACGTTGCGTGATCGAATCAGAAATTAAGAGGTATGCAGAAGCACCAAAGTAACTGAGAACTCCCGAAGAATTGCCAAAACTAAAGTGGAAGTGGGCTTGGCACGTTGCTCGTAAAACCGAAGCTTGCTGGGGTCAACGGATTCACGAATGGGTAGACGCGTACGGGAAGACGCAGCATAGATAGGCCTCCAACAAGATGGACCGACGATCTGGTAAATGTCACGGGCATCCGGAGGATTTTGCGGCGTAAGACCGGTCGTTGTGGACATGTTTGTGCAGTGGACGTATTTTAGTCGACTGTATGAATGGCCTTCATTTGCCACACAACTCCATTGTCGTTGTAAACGCTACTCAGGCTAGTGACAGAGTACTTAGTTTAAAGACCATGTATTGCAGTGTGGCGTAATAGAGGAACAAAATGAATATAAAATCACACTAAAACAATTTAACAAATAAAGTTGGATTTCTATAATTTTCAAAAACAAAAATCGAAGTAAATCTTGCAGTTTAAATTACATACACGTATGTCTTTAAAATTTACAAAGATACTGACCCCGTATATTTTAAATTACGCACGTGCCAATCCGGAAACGAACCCGCACTAGCGTTCAAGCTTATACACTACAGGACGCCATCTATTACACGCTAGTATCTCATTTAGAAATTCTAAAAGGGTACGCGGATATAATCTAAAAGTAAAATATTAGAACATATTAGAGATATTGTTGAATAAAATAAAAATTAAGTAGAAGCCCTAAATACATTCGACAATTTTGACCCTTACTTAATCTGTTCCAATGGCATTATCGCCTGTGTTTATAGTCCACTTGTATATAAAAATTCATTGCATCTCTTATTTATATCAAATGGTTTAAGGAAAGCATTGGAGTTAACTAAGAGAAAGTCCTGTTACTTATTGTTTTTATTCATTCAATCTTACTTTGGTCACTTTCGCCATATTATTAAAAAATTACTTACAAAATATATCTAGTATTTTAAAAAAATCATGCAAATTAATTTAGGGGTTCTTAAGATTTAAGCGGACAAATAGACAGATAGAGTAACCCACAGCTTTACGATGTAATTGAAACCCAAGGTCTCTTCCGACAGCGATCCAGGACGTAGTCCAATCTCCAACCGGATGGTTTCTATACCCGCCGCCAGCATTTCATGCACTAGCATAACAGGCATCATACTGTGCCCCACACTCCTGCACACTACACGGAGGTACATGGGGACTTTGAGGGACTATACGGAACTTTGAGATCCATGTTTTCCTTAATCATCGTACGTTTAGCGCGGAGCATGTTTCACAAAATTTACGTCTCAAATAGTAGACCAAGTCTAGATTCATACCATTTTGTTACCCTTGTGCTAGCTACCACTCTCCTAGCTGAGGGTCTTAAACGCTCGCCTTAAAAATTCGGTCCGGCATAGCCAAAGTTTTTCTTATTCTATAACTAAAAGAAAATTTAAAATCGGTTCATTCTTGGAGGAGGAAACAGGGTACTTCAAAGTGATGTTTTCGTCTAATTTGCATAGGTAACATCAGCCCGAGCTGCAGTTGTCTCTTCGCGTTTTATAACACTATCTTTTGGGGGCAAGGCGATAGCAATAGTTTTCTGAAATATCTAGTTTTCAAAATTTTCGCTGACCGCATATCCTTTTAACCCTTGATATACTACCAAAATTATCATGTGATGTGGAACCCATATAATATCGAGCACACTCTGCATTTCTAATCCGGGAGACTCTACTCCCGGATTAGAAATGGCAGGGGGGATGCGTATGCCCCCTTACCTATTGTATTGGGGGACTTCGGTCTCACTAATACAATAGGTAAGGGTAGTGCGTAAATGCATTTCCCCCGTCAAAAAAAAAAAACAAACAAAAAAAAAAAAGGGGGGGATGCGTATACGCATTACCCACTATAAAGAAAAGTAACCCATAAAATATAGGTGTAGCGATGACATATTTTCAAAGTTTAGTGTAGTAGCTAACCCGGCAGCCAGTAGATATGGTTTCACTATGATGTTATCTGTCAGCGAATGCTCAAATTAATTACCTATATAATAAGGAAGGTGGTAATGGCGTTTGTCTTGGTATGGCCATGTAATGCCCAAGAAGGAAGAGGATGTTGTAAGAAATGTATTGGATATGAATGTGGACGGGTATAGGGGAACAGGAAGACCAAAGATCAGATGGATGGACTGTGTAAAAGATGATATGCTTAGAAAGAGAGTGAATGTGAGTATGAACTCAAATTGAGATGAATGGAAGAGGATCACATGTTGCGCCGACCCCAAATAAAAATGGGATAAGAGCAAGGAGATGGTGTAAAGGAAGGTGGTTTAAAACCTAAGCGCTGCTTAATAAACGTGTTATTTCAAATTCTATACCAGTGTAAGCTTTATCATTTGCTTACAGAAAGATTACGGGTAGAAATCTAACTAGGGTTATAACGTTATATAACAAAAAACATGCCGTATATGGTTGGAGTTGTTATACCAAATATTTAAACTTGAAATATAAATTTTAAAGTGTACACAGCGGAGGGTTAAACCCTCACATTGGTATACCGTATTGTCATTCAGATTAACCCAGACGCATCTCGACACTTCGCAGCGAGAAATTTGAATAATATATTTGGGCCTGTCTCCGCTTAAATTTAAAAACATGGATTTTAAACTTGAGATAGTTTTTTTTTTTAATTGTTTATAACATCTATTGTCTACAACCTTATTTGTTACTTTGTTTTAGTTATAAACAAAATAGTGGGATATACTGAGCTGGACACACTTTGACCTGATAAGATACGATGACATAGATGAATGACATCTCGTTGTACTAATATGATGTGTGTTTATTTGTTTGTGTACTATTTTTTATTCTTTTTATAATTTGTACGTGTGCTTTGTGTATCTCGTTGATGGATAAATGTTTTCTTATTTTGTTACTTTTTGTGCCTATGCGTAGCAATGATAGCTTGTATGATACTATCACAGTATGGTTGGATTCTGTGCTAATGGACATAGGTATAAATTCGCCTATCCTTTTTGTATTGGGCCTTATACCATAAAATAATGGTTCTCAATACTTTACACAAGTGTGAAAACCTGGTGCCAAGCACGTTCCAGCAGCAAGTTTTTTTTAATGTTTTCTCTCCTGGACCACATCGTCACTTAATTTAAGATGAGTCTATTACTGTATAAAAAAGATGTAGACACAAATTTGATTATTGGAAAGATATTTTTAACTTGAACTGAATAGGTAGTGAAAACAGATAAAAATGGAGATACATAGCTTCTTCTTTCATTCTCTTTCGTTATATTATCTTTCTTCTCTCTCATATAACGGAGTGCGCCTAAACGAGGCGCGTTCTTGAAATGTTACTATCAATTCTTGTTCTATTATCAAATAAAGAAAACATTAATGAGATTGAAGATATTATTGCGTCACTTAATATTGTTCGAATAAGTACTCGATGTGTAATTTAAAACACTTTTTAATAAACACAATACACCCCCTAACTACCTCATCCCACTAAAGAACGTTCATAAAACTTACATATTTCATATCTATGACTGATATGACGTGTTAAAGGCGTTACGAATTTATTTATAATAGTATTTTATAAAGAATAGAATTAACACTTCGATAATAGTTCTTATATTTTAACAAATAAGGTATACGAAGAATAACTTGTAGGGAAGCGTGTTGAATATCTTATAGTTTTAAAACGGTACCCTCGTAATTCAGGGTTTGGGGTAGTTTGCACCCTTGCTGATTAGCGTTCTTAATGTATAGGGGAAACGTTCGGTTGGTGTTGCACGAAAGAAAGCAATTTTTGATATTAATATAGTTTTTGAAACGAAGAAGCGACATTAAAAAGAGACAAACACTAACACCTATCAGATTTTAACGTGCGATAGAATGGGATAGAATACATGTATAATGTAGCCTTCCTGCTCTTGTCTTGACAGACATGGAGTTGTTAATGCAAATTTACTTTTTGAACGATAACGCGTGTGGATTGCATTTTTTTTTAAATATGAACAAGCTGTTCGCTTGATAGCTTCTCCGGCCTACCTTTTGGTAGTGGTTTAATACGTACTACAGTCCCCAACAGAGGAAGGTGTTGAGCTATTAATCCCGTTGCCAGCACTACACTATGGTTCACATATTAGTAACACATGCATACTTACACCCAAGGTTATGTATATACGTATGGTTTAGTAAGGCTGATTCTGTGGAACCTGCTTGCCTATGACAACCCAAGCTGAAGTTTGTAACGTTAATGTACCCTTATTCATTCTTAAATCGACTACTCTAACAGTGGCTAATAGTAATTTGGAGCTCGAAATTATTGGAGATAAACCTATTAAGGTTACGTGAAAAGTTTTTCGCTAGTTTTGATTTTGTATACTTTGGCCTGCTCTTTACGAATTGGAAAGAAATTTTTTTGAGAATATCTCGTTTCATAATTATTACTGAAATGTAGCAGTTATTTTATAACATCGTGTTTTTTAGGTTATAATCTGTCAGGTTTAAACCCACATTACTTAGAAATATGCAGTACACATAACGTACTTCTGACTATAGATATAATATCTCAATAAATAAGAAAAGGTTGTCTTAATTTAATTACTACAGCTGTCAATTTAAAACCATATTAAAGCCGCCGGAATACGTTATTAAGAAACGTGTAAAATAAGCTTCAATATGAGCTAACTTATTTCCAGTTATCTAGATGTTAACTAGATATAGTAATAATTGTTAAGCTTAAAAAAAAACAGGTTTATTTTTATTATAATTAATTTACTTTATAGGTTTGACGAATCAATATAAATGTTATTTTATTATTAAATTAGGTAGTCATTTATTCAAAAAGTACATAAATTTATACACAAAAATTTAAAATTAAAATAAAATAAAATACTATAAATAATGAATGCCGTCCAGCTCGCCGCCAGACGGGAAGGTTCCCAGGAGGCTGGCCATATTGCCACGTTGGATGGCAATGCTAATTCGCTGTGCCAAATATTGGCCAGCCCTCTGGTCGCGAGACGTGTCGACTAGACGACCCGCGAGATCCTTAAAAAAGCTATGAGCACTCGGGCCCCCCGGTCCCAGAGTTTCGACCCCAAACGGGACAAATATGTAACTCTCACCAAGGGTAGCATATTTGCGCCGCTTGAGATCCTCCGCTGATGTAGCTGCTGCGCCGGCCTTCAAAGAAATTAAATTGTTTATTAAATTGTTTTTAAAATTTCTCATTTCTGCATAACACTGTAACGAGTTATTCGATAATAATATTTCGTATGTTTATTTAACATCTTAAACTGTTGCCTAACGAAGTACCACGAGTAAGGGGACAAACGTTTAAGCTCATTTTGACATGTTCATCTTGTTGTACGTAGTATGTATAATGTCGCGTATCTACACGTTTGTAGAAGGCAAATAAATATCTTATTGAATGCGGGAGCTATTGTTTATTCATTGTGTTTTTGTTCTTAAATATAATAGGGATAAATAACTATTTCGTCTTTAGGATATGAAAAGAAAACTGATTAGGAGCTCTTGACTTAAATCATTTATTCATGAACTAGCTGTGTGCCCGCGGTTCTACTCACATGTACTAACGGACATGCATACAGTTAAACGTTACCTTTTATATAATATGATTAAAGGATGTAAGGAAGGTGATGATTTCTATGATGACTCTATTTTATTCTAGTGATTTTTTATCTACACTATTCTATAATTTACTTCTATTCTTATTACTTTCCCGTTTACTATTTATTCATATATATACTTTAATCTAAAAAAGTACCTATATATTAAAACCTGACCAGATAATATATGTTTTAAGAAAAGAATCACGTTATTCAACTAACGGATAAACAGACAGATAGATTTTACCTTTTATAGGACAAATAATCAATTGTGAATGTTTATTTTAAACTTATTGTATTATTTTTACTCTAAATTGTTATAAAATATATCTGTTCGGTGCAAACATAGACTGATAACATTATTTTTGTGATGACATTTTTAGAACGTTTTGTATAAATATAAAAACAAAAGAAGGATAGTGTGGTTGCTTTTTAAGGAAATACAGTTTTAATATTATTTTAATGTTGTGTTTTATAATCACCACCAGCGGACGGCATAATATCTAAAAAATAGATAAACATTAATATGATAAATTGTGAATTTAATTTAACTAGGAGAAGGTATCTACTAAACGACCATATAAAGAACACTTAACCGCAGTCATTAACCGCGATATTTTTCCGAATACCCGCTAAATTGCATTCGGATATATCCGCGACATTAGTTCCACACCGGAAGCGGTGCGCGCACGCCGGATGTCGGGGCCCATCTATTGTGCGCCGTGACGTCACTTCCGTCTTCCACCGTGTTGAAATACGTTCATTCTCATATATTAAATGCAGCTTTCAAGAGATTGAGTATAGATATTTCGAATTTCAAGTAATTTGGTACAAACTAAATTGAATTAATCAAAATAGTCGTAAACAAAATCTATCTACAATTTGTTATAGATTCCTTGGAAGTATTATGTAAGATAGTAGCTGTGTCTGCGGCTTTACCCGCTTGGAATTCAGACAATTTGCAATTGGCGTATATTCTCGGCTTGGGTGCAATATATATCATTGCCAACTTTCACCGAATTCGGTTCAGTAGTTTTTGCGGATAAATACTGGCAACTAATCGGTGTCAACTGGATTCGCTATACATAAATTACTTATAATTTATTGCGTATTTAAAATTATAAAAGTATTCTATGTTTGGTCCCTTGACGAAATGTAACTCTATTTCAAATTTTATCACAATCTTTCGAAAAATATCAAGGAACAAAGAAACATTCACGTTTAAAATATTTAGAGAGATAAAAGAGACATAATAAAATTAAAAAGAGATGAAACGAAACACAAATTTTCGCTTATCATCAAACTACGTAACTATTAGAGATGTTAACAATACAGTCTCTTGAAATATCAGACACGGCTATCGTTCAATTCGCCACAATTCCAATTCTAAAAACCGCGAATTCGTTCCGCACCGATCGCGTCGCACCCACGCTGTACAAGTGCACAATGACGTCATTAAAGTGTTTTGTTCAAAAAATATATTTACTATAATGGAATGTCCTAAATGTTTACGGCGTTAAGGTTGAAAATCGTTTGCACCGATGCAGCAAGTGTATGAATTTAAAATGAATAATAATACGTCATTGCCGAATCCCTCTGTCTTTCGGATTCAGTGGCGATGTACGTTATGGTCGTATGTTGATTTTGATGTACTAGGATGTTTCCATTGTTAAGGGCTACAAGATTTTTATGTTGACGATTTTTTTGTTAATTTCTTAATTACTAAGTAGATAATATTTTTCTTTTACTTTTTCTCATGCTTCCAAATAAAAACTTTAACTGAAAGAAGACTGTAAAAGATATTTTAGTGTGATCTTATTTATTAACTGTGAAGTAGTTCTTGTTTTAAATCTATTACGTTGTTGTATTGGACGCTGGAGTGATTTGTAACTCCAGGATACCCTATCAATTGAAAGCAGGATATGTGAGTCAATCATAGGACCTATCATGTGATATGGATCAGAATACTTGGCTAGTAAGAAGATGGATGAGTAAAAATTGCGTGTAGTGGAGATGCGAATGTGTGTATCACTCTTTGGAAGACCGTAGAGAATCACTGGATCTTACATTCTTATTTAAGTTAGTAAACGGCATTTCGAACACACCTGAACTGTTAACCAGGGTCAAATTTAACGTCCCAAGGAAACTACCTCGAGCAACACGATTTAATCTATTTAGCAAAAATTATTATCGGACAAATTTAGGTCTTTACTCTCCTCTAAATAGAATAATCTCACTATATAACAAAAAATCTAAAACTAAAAATATAGACATTTTTCAAAACAGCCTTAAAATGTATAAATCTAACTACTTACGAAAGTGATACTAATGTTTATATATTATATATTTATTATTTAAAACCTAAAATTAATGTAAGTTTATTCTACTTTTAATTTAGAGTGGTTCTTTTTTTGAGTAATTTAAAATTTTAATTTTATCAATTCTAATATTCAAAAGACTTATTTGTTCTTTTGTATATTTTTGGTTTGCACAAGCTTGTTCTCAATATATAATTGAACGTAATCACTTATAATTAAGGTTGAATTTATCATGTGTCCCCAAATTGTTCGTTGTACATATCTAAATCAAAATGTAAATCTTGTTAGTGTTCAAATAAATAAATCACAAGAATGCATAAAATCAGGAATGAATATATTTATTTATTTAGTTCCCTTACATCTAAGACATAATCCGAGTTTTGTTTACTTTTTTTTGGCTCTCTCCTATTTTTTTTGTGGCCTTATTGTTTTCATCTTATTTCTATTTTACAATCTTATTCTATTTCTTATCTATGTGTTCCTATTGCATTGTGATTATGTCGAATCTTTATATTTACGTAAATCCTATTTTGAATTTACAATCCTTATTTTATTTCTTATCTCTTGTTCTATTACATTTTGTTTTGTCGGATCTTTATTTATTCATAATTCTTATGATAGTTTTTACATACTTATTTGTAATTTTACATTTATATCTAATTTTTTGTTCAATGTATTACGTCAGTTTGTTTATCGCCTTTTTGCGTATAATTTTTAATTTTAAGGTTGCTATTTCATTTATTTATGACCTTTAAGATAGCATTTGACACACACAACATATAATATACCTTCAAGTATTCATCATTTTTATCATTTGTTTCAGTCAATTTTATAATTCAAATAATTTAATAAATGAATGAACATATTAGAAGTTTGAAAGTTGCGCCAGTGGTAGAAAAGTTAAAAGGGAAACGTTTGTCGTGGTATGGAAATATGTGGAAGGTTATGAAAGTGTATGAAATAATATTAAAGGAAAAGGAGTGAATGAAAAGATTTCGGCTGGTAAAGTGACATATGGAAAAAGAATACACACTCACTGACCCCAAGTGAGTTAGAAAAAAGGCATGAGAATGATAATTCGAACCTAGATCATGTAGTGGTATTTTACGAGTAATAGTTATGATATTCGGTACAAATTTATATGTTATAACGAAACGGAGAATGAAAAAAACGTAAATCGAATGAAATTCGTAAACATGTATTATGTCATTCATATTTTCTGAAATTTAATGTTAATCTGTTATCGCCTTTTACAAGTACGAGATAATGGAAACAAACTCTGAAAACGCAACGGCCACATTCGGGAATTTAAATCTCGCCCCGCGGGTGTTAGGAAGCTGTGATTTGTGGTTATTTACCGCGGTTGTTAAGTTTCCATTCTCGACGATCGCTCGTGCGTATTACGCGACGATTTCGATTCGTATTGCGTTTTTAATTTTAACAGAATAGCTACCTACAGGCTACACCACGCCGTTCGGGGCCCCGTATATTTTGTAGCGGTTGAAATTGTTGTTACAATGTACACAATAAGTCGAATCATTCACTGGATGAATTCGAATTTGACGTCGTGTTACAAATTATTGTAATTTTTTTCATATACATATTTTGCCTCCAGCATTTTTTTCTTTGTTACAATTTTTTAATTATATATTTTGTATTTTATGGGTCAATCCAGATTTTTTTTAGTGCAATTGTTTTATTTGTTGACCATAAGGACCTTTATTGCATAATGATGAGTAGTGAAAGACCGAGAATGCAATTTGTATAACATTTTTTTACTACTTAAAAACAAAAAATGGTTTTTTTTTTGGCGAGATCTCAGTTTGTCATGTAGCATTTATTGTCTTTAATTTATTAATTTACATGCCTAACTGTAATCTGTAATTTTGGTGGCGTGATATTGTTTGATTGTGCACAGATGAAATCTATTGGAAATAATACCGCTAAACGTTTGTTCTGAGTTGTCACGAAAACTCCATGGAAAGTTCTAGCAAGATGAATCATCGTTTCGCTAGAAGTTAGAAATGTTGACACAAGATTGAAATTTTACTTAACCAGATGACTCTGATCGAAATGCGTATGCAAATTTCAATTAATTAAGAAGAACAAAAAAAATTAATAAAAATTGTTATGTTATATGCATTGCATGTATTTTTAAAATAAACTATTATAATAATTGTGCTTAATATAAAACTGATTATGCATGTTATATGGTAGAATACTTTTTTTTTACAAAGTATAGGGTCTATGCTTTGACCGTATTCTCACCTGATGTTAATAGACGATGTGATCCAGGATGGTAAGCACACTAAGCCAAGATGTACCGGTTCCCAAGCGATGCTACCGGAACACAGGCATTGGTATTTGGTGACAGGTTTTCAAACTTGAGCGTGGAAAATACCCAAGCGGGCATTATTTTAAAATGCCCTACCTATGCTATGGTTTCTTCACGATGTTTTCCATCACCGAAAGCTCAGGCTGATTTTAGAGGTGGATGGGTGGGTTTGAACACGCGTTTATTGACGCAAAATCCGCAACTAAGCCATTATCGGCTACTGACTAAGAAGTGATAAAATATTTCAAAAAAATTGAGAAACGATTTCGAGTCAATCAAAATTTTCTTCCTCAATTCGTAAATTGTTTAATCCAGTTAAGAAATCAACGGAGAGTTTTGAGATGGGAAATCTGTCGTTTTCGACGGGTACGAATCCGAAAAACCCTTCTGTCCAAACAAGACGGTGCCACGAGCAAATGTCACCGGGTGAAGCCTGCCGTATGACGTCCTCATTGAAAATTCAGTCTGTGGATTCCCGTTGAAAAATATACGCACTTAGCATCAAAATCGTTGCGATTAAACGCAATTATTATTCTTAATATATATTTTTTGATTAACTGTGTTCTTTTCCCGCCACTCTTTGTTCCTCAAAGACAAGGATGGAGTGATAGAAATTTCTACTATCTTAATTACTGTGTTAACGATTTTTTGCTGTTTCGCTTCTGTTCTCCGAGTTTCAGGGCGTTGGTATAAAATATTACACCATATTCTTTTAAATACGCATGCTTTTGTTTCCGTCAGAATAACAGGCTTAATGTGTTTTTATTAAAAACGAGGATTTAACATAGATAAGTTGATATAATATTATCTAATTGCATATCATTGGATAATGTTTATTTTCTACGCTTTCAAATATTTTTTACATTACTTGGAATGAAAATTTTGAATTTAACCCTTGTATTTATATAAGCAAGAGATTATTGATATTGGCTTCTATTTCTATATAGACGAGGATTCTTTATGTTAATTAATAATGAAATAAATTGTAAATTAACTAACTATTGCACCTCTGTTTATTGTAAATTAGTAGAATATATTATCGTTTGAAAATAAGTCTTAATATATATCTTTATATCGATTCACCATTTTTATTGAAATGATTGTAACTTAAGTTACAATCTTAAGTTACTGTTTGAAATTTTGATATCCTTGATAAACCAAAAGATACCGTCTGTAGTCGCCACTATGTCGATCTTTTTTCTATATTGAGATGATCTATATATAGATATACATATATAGCTACTGGTTTAGTTGGCAAACTGGCAAACAATAAAAATCGATTTTAAAGCATAACTGTCGAGAGTTCTATCCCGATACTTATCAAAAAGGCTTATTAATCTGTATATTCAAAATGAGTGTCAGTCACGTGACCCACGTTGGAAGGAAAATCGTGAGATTATCATTACAGTCCCCGAGGTAACCTTACTACCCATTTATATTTGTTTCATAATCAATTAGGAAATATACAGTAATAAAAAAACTCTTCTAAATATACGAAGAACTATATTAAGCAAGATAATTTCGATTATTTATAAACGTTACGTTTAAAAAACTGTCAAACACGGCTAGTGCGTAACATAAAATTTGCATAGCGCACCCCAAGAAACCGGCAGACTTTAAATCTAGTAAATTTACTTGAACTAGACTCCAAGCTGATCCAATGCCGGTCCCAGTAGACACTGGATGTTATAGAATAATTATTTATTTTCACAGAAATTATAACAATTATCGTTAAGATATACATCTTATTTATACATTTCAATCTGTTTATATGTCATAAATAAAATAATAATTTATTTTAATTACATAGTATGTTAATTATATTTAACCAAAGAGTTCATCACATGTGTAAAGATCTCGGAATGTAACGCATGAAGTACGTGGCAATGGCTACTTTAATGTCAACTATTTACACATATACTAATAACTTTTAAAGTGAAACTTCTTTATATGCTCAGAACTCTGAGAAACTGAGAAAAGTCATGCAATAGCCACACATGCAAAAAAAACTGCACATAATATCGCAATTCCAGAATTAAACTGACTCGTGTGAAAAATTGAGAAATTGAGTTAGGCATAGATGTAAATTGATTCTAAATGATTTTTTTTTTATTTAAGGGCTTTTGTCATAGGTAATTTTAGCCACATCATAACCTAAAATTTAAGATTTATTTTCTTACATACATCATCTTTCAGTCAATTGACATAGCATTTTAGCAATCTCATTCGTATAATTTACTACAATTCTTAATGATATATTCAAAACTGAATTAACCTCTAAAAGTTAATTTTTTAAATAAGTTAGAATCATTTTCTCGTATCTACCGAGAATATTGATGAATAAACGCCAAGGTCCTTTAACAACTTTAGTCGCCATTTACTTAAAACTTAATTTCTTAAGTTTGGTCATTTTCAAAGCGATGGTGACATTATGCTTGCGCACTACATACAAGGTATAAAGGTCCCCTTCTTTGATGTGAAACATCTACTATTAGGGCCTTGACCTTTACGGACCCGTGACTCAAAATTCATTGATCTTTCACATCTGCCAGGCGCCCTGTAACGACCAACTCTCTTATCTATTTATCATTGGTTAAAGTGTAGGGTTAGCTAAGCTTTATGACACTTGAAACTGAATCTACACTGTTGTGGTGCCCTTTTGCTAGTTTACCATTTAACAACTGAGTGACGTAAGTACTACAAAACGCAAGTGCAGTTGTCCAACCATTAAGTGTCTTCTTCTCTTCACCTTTTCTCCCATAATCAACCATACATTACGTAAATATGTACAAATGAACAATATAAAACTGTAAATAGTAAATGTTACTAACATTTTTACTGGTAAATACTGTGTTTTTTGTCCTATTAATATTGTGTTGTCTTATGTGTTTGTGTTGTCCCTTTTTCAGGTTTATCATCTAGGTCAAAGGATTTTTTTTTCTCATTTCATCAGCCATAGTCTTGTTTACCAGTTTCCACTCCTTGGTTCATTACTCTAGCTCACGGATACTGGCAGAACTGTGGCCAATAGCTACAAAAGCCAAAAACTAAGAAGTGAAGCGTAGTTGTCAAAGCGTTACTCAGTCCAAATGAAACCTTCCAAACCTTTTTTAGGCAACATGAATTGTTTATATGCATTTTTGCTTAGTTTAACATTTTATCTTAAGTTATTTAAGTTTAAATCTAAATTGTACGAATTTACACATCTGAATTGGTTTTAATCTTTGTAAGAAGCCTTTTGCGCATTTTACCTGTATATTTGTTCTCCGCGGTCGTAGATAAATTGATTCGTAAATTCGATTTATTCGTCTAAGGAAACCGACTAACGGTAGTAGTGCGCCTCCGTTGAATGATTGGCGATAGATTTTTAATAAACATAATACAAAGTTACATTTATAATGACATGAAATCTATTGAAATTTATTTATTTATTTATTATACCAACAAAGTGAACATCAACATAATTTATAAGTTACATTGGCATTACAGGCGCGCTAGATGCCACCTCAATTATAGGCACAAATAACAAGTTCAAAACATCAGCTCATGTAAACAATTTTTTATATAAATTATATGGTGAAAAAAGAAATTACATAACAAAAAAAAATATATAGTAGGTATAGCGCTATAAGTTACGTCATGCATATAATAATTGAGTAAATAAATCTCCAATAAAATAAAATAAAAAATACAACATCGAGAGCAAAACAGTAAAAATATATAATAATTAACAGTAAGGAGCTTTGTAGCTGTAAGTAAAGTAGTGTTGCTATAATAATTTTTTTGGAGAATTGTTAAAATCCTTATTTTTAAATTGATTTTACTGTATTTTCCTATATTGAAATTAATATGTCGATTACCCATAAAAATGAGACAGCAGGAAGACAATAGGAAAACAATGGAAAGCTGGCGTAAACGCCAGGTTAGTGCTCAACGGGTTAATGACTTGTAATCTAAATTAAGGACTCTAAAGTATTATCACATTTACCTGTATTATTTTAAGTTAATTTCCACATATGAAGTTAAGTCAATTAGCCGTCTCTTACACAATAATAATACCTTCAAATTCCTTTCGTTTTTGTAACTTAATTTTTATGAAGCACACTTTAAAAATAGACAACAAGGCTTTCACATTCATACTGGCATAACTTAAAAGTCTCTACAATGTGAACGAGTGGCGCTTTTGTCTGACAAAGTAGAGAGTGCGTTACCAACAACGAACATTACCGTAGGTATTTCCATGTAACTCCAACATTTGAACTTTGTTTTCACAATATCATAGAGCGGTAGTGTCATTAGAGTACAATTTTAATGACCATACAAATTTACGTAGGTTTATATTTGCGTAGTAACAAGTTGTTAAGTGAATTTCGGCCTTATTACCTGAACATAATAAATACCTAAAAAACACATTTTTAATAGAAAAAACAAACTAAAATGTAGAAAATAATCTGCAATAAGTATACAATGCAAATAAATTGCTTAATAAAATAATTCATTTTATTCATAAAAAAGCGTAAGCTTTTTTGGCTTTTTAGTTATGAAGAGCCACTACTCTTCGAATATACAGAGGATTTTATTAGTTCCCATTTTGTACGAATCTTCCATAACATTAACAAATCCTAATTTGACTACGTGCAACTTTTTTGTGTAACTGGCCGCAATACTGGGACAAGTGTATGAACTTATTCTGTTGACATAGCCCCTTGATAAGAATGCAAATTCCAAGTTGTTTCAATGTTAGAAAGTGAGTGATTTTTGTGGTTAAAGATTCTTTGATAACCTGGTGATCCTGTTTAGGATATTAAGACAAACTTGTGAAGTAATTGAATTGTCAAATTAATCCTATCTATTGAAGTGGGTAGAAATCACGTTCGTAGATTCTCTTACATACGAATATACATACCACGCAAATAAAAACGTGTTAAAATAAATGACTGTGTCATCTATTTCACAAGCCACACGCATCCGAGATAAATTTTATTAGACTAATCAATTTGAAGTGAAACTTCTTTGCGTGCGATGAAAACTGTAGGATGTGCGAACAAATTAATAATAAACGGACAGACATCCAATAACTTTTAAAACCATATATGTTCTCTACTCAATTCTGAAGCCCCGAATAATATTGTTTCTCAAATAACTTCAATGTACAGATTTAGCACCGTTAGCCTTTTATTATATGTATAAGATTACAGCCATAAAGATTAACAATTATAATGATATAACTACTTAATATACACATTTAATTACATAATAAAAATCCCTCAGCAATCAAAAGTTAAACAGACGCGCCGAAGGCACAATCGGTCATACAAACGAGATCAAAATAAAAATCAAATTATGTTCGTAGTATTGCATAAAAGGACCCCTTGACGTCCCTTATTGCGTTAGCCGAGGGTGCAGTCATACTAATTATAATCTCCTATATTGAAGTGTTTGCTATATTTTTGTGAGAATTTACATGAGTTTGCTCTCTTCATAAAAATGTTAATCTGTTATAGTAAGAGCTTTGTTTGAAGTTTATTTTTCGATATAACACCATTAATTGGTATCATGGTTAGCGCAAAAAAAATCCATCCATCCATTCAACCGAAAGACGACCACTGCTGGAAATAGGTCTGCCTCAAAGATCTCCACGACGACCGGTCTTGCGCCACCCACATACAGCGGATTTCCCGCGATCTTCACCAGGTCGTAGGTGGGAGGCCTACCCGTGCTACATCTTCCGATACGTGGTACCCATTCGAGGAACCGTTGGTCCCATCGGGCATCGGTTCTGTGAGCAATATGTCCAGTCTACTGCCTTTTATGTTTAGGAATTCTTCGAGCAATGTCGGTTACTTTGCTTCTTAAGTGGATGTCTTCATTCTTAATTCGATCACGCAGTGAAAGTCCAAGCATAGCCCTCTCCATTGCCCTTTGAGCAACTTTCTGCTTTTGTACGCTTTCTTTCTAGCTTTCCGCACGCGCCCCAGTCGAGTTGGATTCGAGGCTTAACCTTTTTCTCGAAGTTTGTCCTAGGTGCGCAATAAATATTTGAAAGGAATTGTACTGAAAGGGAACACACAGTCTCGTTAGGGCACCCAGCAAGATGGATCGACGACCTGGTTAAGGTCGTGAAAATCCGATCGATACGGGCGCGTAGCTAAATACTGTCCTTTGTGCAGTTCCTTTTCTGAAATAATGATGATGCTATTTCTAGTCTTCTAATCTAACAATTTACATATCCCTTGTCCCTATTACGTTAATGAGCTTAAAATCAAAAATTGTATATTGAATTCTAACCTTGAGAAGGTCGACAAACTACCATCGATTCGAAATACAACCCAGTCGAGAAGATCCGGCAAGAAAATCCATCTGGTGTTTATTGATGTTTTTTCCTAGTAATAATAAACAGTATCACCCGAACCCTAGAGAGGGATGTCATTTGCAGATATTACTATCGTTCAGGTAACAATCCACCGTACCAAATTAATAACTTTAGGACATTAAAACCTGCTTGACAAACCTATTGTCAGGTAAATCGGTAATGTGCTTTTAACCATGTTGTAGAACCTAACACTATTACCTAAAAGGCTTTTACTAGACTTACGTAACCTAAAGCATGGGACCTGTTCATTTTTGTTTCCAAGTAGTGTACTGGTTATACCTTATAAGATTTTTTTGAGATGAACACTGTTTTAGGACGCACTGTACTAATTTCAGTTGGTGTGTTCTTTCTTGGCTAAAATCCCCATTTCAATTATTTCATAGCAATGTTGATAAAAGTATACTATTAAATTTTTCTTTCATTACATATGACAATTTTCTGTAATGGAATTCTTTATTTTCCTACACGGATTCGCATTATTTACTTTTTTTTATTTCATTTCAACGTATTTGATATAAATTTTGAGTTTCCCTTAACAAAATTATAATTTTGAAATTAAGTTTATTAATTTCATTGCTAATGTTTTAACACAACATGTAAACGTACTTCTTTTCATAAATATCTGTTCTTATCCGTAAATAAAACCGCTATAACATAATTATACAAAAAAATTATATAATTATGTAGGTACATACGATAAACCACAATAAAATCAATCTTCAATTCATACACAAACACAAATCGAATTACCAAAAATGCATTTCGGTCGACATTGAAGTTTAATGAAATATAATATTCGACGCTCAAATGATTAGTGTAGATCAATTAATACTAGAATAGACATACAAAAAAACATTCACAAATATTGTATAATATTTATTTATTTAAAATAATAACACAAAAACATTGATGTATTGACTATATTTTAAATAACAAAATACATGATTTTTCTATTTATAAATATATTCTGTGGCAACCATTTATTTATACTATTGCTCGTCTGTGATCGAGATTCGACCATAACTCAATAATGTATATGGTTTCTTTTACAAAAGAGTAATGATAAATTTTAAAAAATTTCACAATTTTATTAGCATTTTCTTGTCAATTGCTTAAAATAAAACCTTCTTAAAAGTAAACATTTTGCTTACGCGGTAAATAAATGTCAAGTATGATAATGACACGTGATTAATAATGCATTGGTAATCGTGTGTGTGTGTCTTAAATCATATATTTGTGTGTGTAAGGTTGTTTTTATTGATTTAATGTATTCTTTATGCATCATAAAAAAAAATTAGCATTCTTAGCCTTCTCTATATAAACTTAACTGTGCGAAATTGCATACTCTTACGTCCGTCCTCGCAATTTTCGTAAAAAGGGTACAAAGTTTTTTGCTTCACGTGTTAATATATATGCAAATATGTAACTAAATATATAAAGTTCGATAAGAAAAGTAATAAGGAGTGATGATAAAATTCATTACAAATGAGAAAAAAAAAACAATATACACGATCTCTCACAATACATTCCTTTAAAGGTAATAAGTAATTAAGTAATAGGTAATAAGTAAGTAAATAATTGGATTAATATTGTTGTGAGACTCGGGTCAGAGTAGGTGACATTTTATCGTGTGTTTGATTTATTTTCAGGTAAAAACCAACCCTATGAGTTACATACTGTATGACTCAGATAGTGGCATGCATGTATAAATAATATTTTTAAAATATTATATCAATCCTTCAGCGCTCTAAAACATTGTCTGTAGCCGTCTTCTGGCAGTTTTGTTATCTCTCACAACTCATTGCCATTGCATTTATGCACAATAACCAAGCTTAAAATTACGTACTATAGCGTCAAGTAAATTAATAACAAAAAAAAGTAAAATTATACGACAGACGAAGTAAAAAAGAATTACAAAACGTTACAATTGTACTAAATCTCAAAACACACATAGACGTTACAGTGTGGAATAAAATTTTAAAATTACACTTTTATAGTTAAAATTTATTGATAGTTAAGAGCGAAGGTGCAGATACAAAATAATATAGATTAGCATTTCCAGGGCTTCTCTATGCAAAACCAGTTCGCCGTAGGGGCCTGCACGAGTGCGGGGCTTGCGGGGCAGGGGGGGCGGTAAAGACAATGTGGATGGAACTAGCAGTTGTAATCAGGTTAGCGTACAATTTGCCTCTCTGGCCATGCGTGATATATGCCAGCGTAATCCTACTCGACTCTGTCAGTCTGTTGTTTCGGCATTCCCGTTTCAATTTCGGCTTGTTTCTGTTCGAGGAATTGCAGTTATTTTTAATATATATTTTTTATTTATGTATTTTAAAATATGCAAGCTTCTATCAATATTTTGTCTTGTTTTTTTTTTGTGATACAAATAAAAGGCTATTTTTGAATGTATTTGACGATTGCAAAAAAACTGAAAATGCCAGTGTTGTTTTTGAAAAGACAGCTTCGTTTTTTATTCTTGTAAGTAAATAAAATTTAGTATATGTTTAAATGGTATTATTTGTAATATACTAAATTGTTAGAATGCGGATTACACAAAAAGAACTATTATATTTCAATTAACCCCTTGAGCACCTTCCTGGCGTTTAAGCCAGCTTTCCATTATTTTCCTATTGTCTATCTATTGTTTCATTTTTATGGGTAGTCGACACATTAATAATAAGAATCCATTTCAAGATTTTTCTTCTAAAGAAAGAAAATACATACCACACTTTGGTAGCTTACCTTTGGAATGCGATACTATGTGCATATTTCTGAAGCGCAAGTGTTTCTTGGCAAATATTTATCCTTCACTATTACAGATAATACAAAGGATAATAAAATTAAATACTTAAGTTAATACGAGAACACCTATAAAAAGTGCAAAATGAAAACGTTGGTCTAATGTTTAAAAGTGATGTAATCAGCCAGTCATCACAATTGACGCAACCTAATCGAAAAGTCGAGATAAAACGATGAATAAATCCCGTTAAGACTCGTCTTATATTATTTTATGCATGAAAAATCCACGCTATGTGCTTTGTGATGTTATATTTATGCATACACATTGTCCCATCTACAGGAAAGGGTATAGCGAAGTCGAGTCAGTTGGTACAAATAAATTTAAAGCACTGCAAGTTCTTGTATCTTATTTGAATTAAAAATTTAAGTATTTAAAATTAGACTGCAACAATATAGTTAATAAGTACTTGTATGCAATTCTTGTGTTTAAATATTCCCCTAAGAGAATTATCTGTTGCGAATATAAAAAGCAATGTCATACCTCATTAAAGTCGCGAGACTGCAACAAATCCGCACCGATTGAGTCGTCAGTTGCGCGGACGCGCGCACGCACACGCACGTTTGTGACCAATCGCGTTAATCCGGGCCGCGTGTGCGGCGCGTGATCCGGCATTCGCCCGTCTGCCGCCGACAGGCGATCATCGTTAATTATTCTCAATAAGTCGATTTTGTCAAAAAGATAAGTTGCCATGAAATGTAGTATTTTTGTTTTAATTACGTAGCACAATTACTATTACCTTTTTTTTCCAACGCTGAAACGATGATGGAGCAGTTGGCATTGGTCAATGGACGCGTTTTCGAACCCGCCTATCCAACTCTATGATCAGCTTGTGCTTTCGATTAAGGAAAACATCGTGAGCAAACCATTGTATGGTGGCAAGGCATTTTATAATAATGCCTGCCTGGGTAGGTACCAACCTCAAGTTTTTAAAGCTGTCGCAAAATACCAATAGTTGTTTTCCAATAGCATCACTTAAGAATCAGTACCTCTAGACTTGGTGTTATTACCATCCTGGATTACATTCATCACTTAACAATAGGTGAGATTGTGGCCAAAGCATTGAGTCTTATATAGTGTTTCAAAATGCTGTTGACCTTAAGAGACTTGGCAGTTTTAGCATAGCTGTAAAGCATTTTTTAACATACACCTGCTAAATTACAAACATCAAATCCTCTAAGCTTGATACGTTCAGTAGCTTTGACCACATTAAAGCTGATTGAACCTTAGATGACATTCTATTCAAACGGTGGCACTTGTTAAATCTATTTGCAACCTTAAAATTATAAATTAAACAAACTAACATAATGTAATAGATTGAACAAAAAATTAGATAAAAATTTAAAATTAACAATAAGTATATAAAAGCTATGATAAGAATTATGAATAAATAAAGATGCGACAAAACAAAATGTAATAGAACAAGAGATAAGACATAAAATAAGGATTGTAAATTAGAAATAGGATTTAAGTACCTAAATATCAAAATTCGACATAACCACAATGCAATAGGAACACATAGATAAGAAATAGAATAAGATTGTAAAATAGAAATAAGATGAAAACAATGAAGCCACAAAAAAAGTAAACAAAACTCGGATTATGCCTGAGATAATAAAAAATCTATTTGCATACAATGAAGGAGAAGCGTCTAAAGCATACGAAATGTTTCTTCATCATGCGACAAACCACAAAATTATAGATTTCTCAGCGTTATATATTAACCCTACTTCGTGAGTTAGAGAAGTAAACACGTCCTTTGGGGCTAGCGCTTAAGGCACTCAACCGAAAATGGTAGTTAGTGCAAGGAAATGTGTCTACTTGAATTTGACCTTCCTGTAAAGGGTAAAAAGGTCCATTAGTGAACAAGTGTGCATATGCAATATAATGCGTGCGATGCTAAGGCAAGTACATGCAATTTCATTGTATCGCGCTGGCGGCGGCTACAATAGCTTCAACTATTACCCTTTCCATGAACCGTTGTTTTACCGTCGATATTTCCTTTCCTTTATTTTTATCAAATCATAAGTTAAACGTTAGATTAAAATTTGTATGGATATTAAAGTAAAAAATAGATATCTTTGCTGCAGCTCCATTTGTTTACCTTTCTGTGGTATGTATATTAACAAGCACAATTTGTAATTTGCTTAACGTCTGTTACCGCTAAAACTTGAGTGTCGTCTGTTAAGGTCCGTCGATTTGTTCCGTTAAGGCACAGAATCAATAGGTTTTAACTAATATAGGCATAACAAAATTATATTTACTTTAGGTTTGCCTAACGATAAGTAATTATTAACGAGGTGTAAGCATCTTCAGTCCATGCGTTCATAGGACTAATTGTTTTTTATCAATCATTGTTACTATATTTAGAGTTCGAAATCTGGATATGTCGTCTTTTAGAATTTTAGCGATAAGGCAATATTAAATAATATGAAATTACACTAAATCTTTAAAACAAACCCGGCATAAACATGGCTTTCAATATCAATAAGAATTTTACTGATTTTTCGTATTCTTTATAGGTAGGTTTAGGCTTAGTGTTTTGACTACAATCTCACCTGATGTTAAGTGAGGATATAGTCTAGAATGGTAAACATTTTTAAGTGCAAGTGATGCTGCCGGAATACACCTATTGGTATTTGGCGACAGGTCTTCAAACTTGAGGGTGGTAGCTACCCAGATGGGCATTATTAGGAAATGCCCTACCACCATGCTATGGATAGGAGGTTTGAAACCGCATCCACTGACGCGGAATTCGGCCACACTATCGACTGCGCCATCATCGTTTTAAATGATTACTGCTTTAATGAATAAAACCTATCTACATAATTATGGTAATTCTGTATCTACATGCATTTTTTTACTAATATCCAAGTTTCTCACATAGCAAAAAAAAAAAACGTATCGCAAAGCATAATAAATAGTTTTTATTACACGTATGAAATATTGTATTATGTTGGCACGCGACTTTTAATGGGTTAATATGTGTATTAACGGACAAAGGGTACAAAAAAAAACCCCATTCAATAAGAGTGGGTGACATTGATAACATAATCAAAATATGAAATGATATTTCTAGGGTCGAACGTATCTAGGGTCGAACGTACCCTTGAGAGGGATTTGTGTTGGGCCCGTGTTTGTTTTAATGATATTTTATGATATTGATATTAATGTAGTTTGTTTTGATTTGTATAATTATTTGAGCTAACATTGACCTGTGTAAATACCAAAGATAATTATTAAGTCCACACGATTTTGAATAGAATCACTCTTTTCATAACTCGTTGATCACTCACAAATCTTAATAACAATCATAAATATTTAATCATCAACCGTCAACAGTAATTTTACTATATTAAAATGTTTTTTTTTTTCTAAAACTTCCGGTCGTCGTAGAGATCTTTGGGGGAGACCTATGTCTAGCAGTTGACGTCTTTCGGTTGAATGGATGAAAATAGTTTATTAAATAAAAGTAAGGTAATTGCCTGGCATTCATTTAGTCGTGTTCCATCTATTGTTATGCTTGCACGTCTCAATACAATTAATTGAATATTCTATATCTTTCTCTGTGTTTATCGTTGATGTACATCATTTTCTAACTAGTTAATTTACTGTTATTCTTATGGATTTTTTTTAGTATCCAACCTAATGTTTGAAAATATATTAAAACTAGGCCGGATATTATCATCATCATCATGTCAACCGAAAGACGTCCACTACTGGACATATCTAGGTCTCCCCAAATATATCCGTTACGACAGATCTTGCGACACTCCCATTCAGGGATCTTATTGGGGACCTATCCACGCTGCATCTTCCGGTACGTGCTGGCTTTTCAAGAACCCATTAGCCTAATCGGTCATCGGTTCTACGAGAAATATCCTCGGATAATATATCTATGAGTAAAAATAAGCATCATCATCATTTGCATGGTGGTAGGGCATTTTCTAATAATGCCCGCCTGGGTAGCTACCACCCTCAAGTTTGAAAACCTGTCGCCAAATACCGATAGGTGTGATCCGGCGGCATCACTTTAGAACCAGTACCTGTAGGCTTAGTGTGTTTAACATCATGGACCACATCCTAACTTAAAATCGGATGAGATTGCGGTCAAAGCACTGAGCCTACCTTGTAAAAAAATGTAAATCGGCTTAGTATTTCTTGAGACATAAACCAACTAACAAAAAGAGACATAAATTTTGTCTTGTTGCGATAAAGATTATAATATTGAAAGTATTTACTTTTTAATTTGCAAATATATAGAGTCGGGGGTGAATAGGAATCAATAAGAATATTTATTGAATTCGGTCTCGAGTCGCTCCCACAATGCAGCGGTGTCCATTGTGCGGCGAGTCTGCACCAGACGCCACTTCTTCGTTCGCACGACGTAATAAAAATTCGATAAAAAAAACGCAACCCTACACGTGCCAACGCATTATTCGATAACCGTCGGGGGCGTATTAAACAGTTAGGGGCAACTCTACCATTTACATACGAAAAAAATAGCACGCCATCAATTTTCTAATTTTATCTTATAACAAAATAGATTTCAAATTCGTGCGCGGTCGTGACTGCCGTACTGTCTATAAGAGAATCTTAATGATTTGTAATTTAAAACTGGAGGGGTTTAAGGTTGATTTTTCTATGACTGTTATGAAACTAGGGTTGTCAAATATCTCTCTATTTATTGGTGGGAAAGGCCGCGTGTCAGATCTAACACTAGTTTTAATATTTTCGGTCGCGTGCCGGGCACGCGTGGCGCTTTGGTAAAAAACTGGACGAGCGTAATTCGCGTTTTATTGTCACATTCTTCTTGTTAAATGTTATGGTGATTTTTTTCTTAAAGCCGTTTTACTTTGGTTTTTTTTATTTCGTTATGCGTGTGGTTGTTTGTTACTGGTGTGGACATCGGTCGGCTTGTCATTAGTCAATCGACTGGTTCAATTAGGAACATTTTTAATGAGTCTCTCATGCCTTAAGAGCATTTTGAGCACAATTTAAACAAATTATAGAATTAGGTTGCCACTATTAAATGCTTTATAAGAATTTTCATGTAATTTGTTGTTCGAAAATTTGACAATAATAAAAAAAGACTTACAATTTTTAACGAAAAAACTATGTCTCATTAGTTCCTCATGACACACAGATAATAAAATGGCTTTGAAATATTTATGTCATTAATTAGTTGTATATTCTATATAGTGAATAAATAAAGGGAAAATTGATTACAACTTTTATCATTTGACGTACCTGTTTCATTATATCGCCATGACAACCATATTTTATCTCACACATCCCCTGTACCTCTCCTCTCCTCATCTTTTTCATTCACCTCGCCTCATTATGCCACACCTCACGGTCAACCAAATGATATATATGTTCCGGTAAATTAGTAAGGCTTTATTGAGAAGAGACGAAACGCATGTGACAAAGAAAGTAATGACTATGAAAGTTGAGACATTTAGGAGGAGAGGACGTCCAAAGAAAAGATGGATGGAGTGTGCAAGGGAAGATATGAAGTCAAAAGGGGTGAATGATTTGGTGGCTGATAGAGATGTATGGAAGAAGACATACTGCGCCGCCGACCCCAAATAACATATTGGGAGCAGGACGATGATGATTATTAATAAGATTTTATATACGGCAATCTAATATTAAAAACTAAGCTTAGCACTCATATAGGTGATCTAAGAATGTCTACGGGAGGAAATTAAGATGTTTTCGGAATCTCCACCTGTTGATAGCGCGCTTCAGTGACACTATATATCAGATACTTGCACAGTACACGTAAGGGACATCGATTCTTTGAGGGATCTTTTTTACATCCGGCAGCAGGCTAGGACGCATTCTGATCCTCAACTGGGGAGGCTCTTATGCCCCGCCTTCAACGTAATACAGTGCCACTTTTATGTACTAGCATAGACGCAAGTATATAGGTTCTGTAAGGGACCTTGATATTCGTAGTGTCTCTTAACCGCAGTAGGTTTAGCTAGGCCAAAATTTTTGGAATTTATAGGCAGTACCCCAAGCAGTGGTCTGTACCACTTTGGTGCCATAGCTACCACTCCCACGTCTGAGGACCTTAAGCGCTCGCCTCAAAACTTCGGTGAAGGTGTAGAGGGCTTGCTGGTTAACAGTATTTAGTTAGTTCGAAAAATAAGGGAAAATTTTCTTAACAAATAGGTTCCGAGTTCCGTGGAATTTTGTTTATGAATTAATGCAGTTTCATGTAATAATGTTCCTAAGCACCAAATGAATGTTGAAACTAAAGAGAAATGAAGCTTCCAAACTAATGTAGTTTATTTAAGTTACATTTTGTACTGTTGATGTTCTTTGCGAGTATAATGTCGTAATAAACTTTCTCTTTATAATAAATTTAATTCATTTGCTGTTAACTATGAGGCTGTATTGTAAAATTAAACTACTGTGTTTTAAACTATCTAGCGCCATCTGTTGTTTTTTTTAAATAACTTCACCCTCGAAGGGGCCATCAAAGGGCCTATTTCCGTCCACGTGTCGATTACAATGCTATACGACTCCGATATCGCACAGACGCGACACATCATCGCTACGTCATATGCAGGATTATTAACGTTCCAGAACAGGAAATTGCCCTTTTTTACCAAGTATTCTTTGTAGGTTGAACATAATGCATGATATTTTCTGTATTCTTTATTAGTGATTCCACATTTCCTTTGTTTACCGTTTAGAGAGAAAGACAAGAGAAATAGCTATCAAATTGACTTTCAATATATAGGATCATGATATTCATAATTCGTATGATTATTTCATAAGAATTTAAGCCTTTACATCTTTAAAAAGGTAATTTCTCGCGTACATGTTATCCGTCTGTTAATTAGCTTATAATTCGAGACCCTTGTAGCATGGTTCTTACACGAAAAGTATTCTCTTAACAGGTTTTAGTATATACTTCGTTAAATTTAGTAACAACAACAAGTAATGGTGATAAAAGTAAATTAAGTCAACAAAAAATTATGCAACGAGCAAGATCCGTTGCGACAGATATAATACCGTGGAATAAATTGTAAAGAGTTCAAATTATCTGCAAGCAGAGCCGCAGGCAAAACTAGTACGTAATAAAACAACAACTCGTGCATATAGTAATATATTTTGCATACATATTTTCGCTTAACACTAAATTAGACAGACATGAGCGAAAAAAAAAAGAATTATTGGTTTCATTGCGCATTTAATCGGAATCCGTCAACGGAATACTCTCCTGTAAAATAAATATTAGTAATTAAGTACTTAAAAGTATTAAATTTACAATAAAATGTAAAGACAATATTGAGTAAGCTAGTAACACTAGTAATTTCAGAAACAGATGAAATGCTACAACTAGACTAAGGTGAGACAGAAACAACAATGAGATATGCAACAAAAATACAACTATGAGATAGAAAAATAAAAAAAAAACTATGAAGTTAGTTTAAGTAGAAACTATAATAGCTTACGGCGGGTTTCATTATCGAAACTTAGAAAAGTTAAGATTTAAAACTAAACCAAAAGTAAATCCGTTTTTCTGAATAATCACTGACAGTGATCTGATACAGTAGAGAAAAAAGGGATTGAATTAATTTCAGAATCGCATATTGAAACCGGTCGTAATTAATCTTAGTGTGGTCGGATATGCAAGCTCTAATTCAACTATACTAATTTACAAAGAACCGGAGCTTTCGGTGAAGGAAAACATTGTGAGGAAACCATAGCATGGTGGCAAAAGTCATTTTCTAATGGCCTCAAGTTCAAAAAAACTTTCGCCAAGCACATATAGATGTGTTCCAGCAGTTTTACTAAAGCTTCGTTAAACTACCTAATCCTATAAAGTATATACAAAAAAAAAAAAAAAAAATCAGTTCATATATAATTGAAATCTATTATCATCATCATCATCATCATCTCCCTACCCTTTTCCCATTTTTATTTGGAGTCGGCGCAACATGTCTTCCTCTTCCATTCCTCTCTATTTGTTGTCATCTCCGCATTCACTCCTTTTCTAAACATATCATCTTCCACACAGTCCATCCATCTTTTCTTTGGTCTTCCCCTTCCCATGTAACCGTCCACATTCATATCCAATACCTTTCTTACAACATTCTCTTTCTCCCTGCGCATCACATGTCCATACCAGGATAAACGACCGCCTCTAAATCTATCATAACCACAATTTTATACATCCAACACTATATTGATACGTCAATGAATAATTAGTGCTAACGATAGGATAGTTTTGTTTTGAATGACAAGCCCAATGACAAGAAAATATACAGCAGAAGCTACTTTTATATCTATTTATTCACTTACTTCAAACTCTCCTATAAATATATCGGAATCGTCTGAAGGCGGCGGTTGGTCAATATTATCGACTGTTGTTATTTGTGGACCTAAATGTCAAAATAATTGAATATTGAATTTAATTTGTTATTTGGTAAATCGTATAAAACAAAGACTGTTTATTCGCTAACTCTTTCCAAATATTTAAATGGATTTTTGATGCAGATTTCATTAACAGTTAGATATCATTACAATTAATGGTTATAATGTGTCATAATTAAAGTTTTGTACAACAAGAGAATGACAGACTTTTTTTTCTAAATAAGTCGCCAAAAATCAGTAATTATGCCTAATGCAGGGTAAATCTTAAGAGGTGCATAAAACTTATGTGATAGACTTTTGTGGTCCTGCAAATATTCTAAAGAAAACATTGCTATACGATTGATTCACAATAGAACACTTTGAATCTGAATCTGAGGCTAATTGTAAGGGTGTAAGCCTAGCTACAATATAAAACACACATCCAACCATATAAACAGAGAGACGTTCTTTTTTCACAATATACTCAATTTAATGATAACCTTTACTTTGATATCTTATAGTAAATAGAGTACGTATAAACTCGTACGGAAACAACATATAAAAACTTAAAAGTTATAATACCAAAAATTATTAAAGTAATACAAATAATTCCGCGGGCAGGAGCCGATATAAAATATTAATCATAAACAAATAATGGATGTCTGACCTAAAGGCATGCATTCCATCGGCTCAAACAAATCCATAGAGATGAAATCGAAAGGTAGCGAAGGCGCTGGTGGAGATAGCGCACAAGATGAAGACATTTCTCCTAGAAATGGTAGAAGCTTATAAAAGGAGAATTTTCTTACGACAAATAGAAGTTACGAAGATACATCCATAATACATAATAAACGATCATCCATTAATCAGCTAAGGCTAAAAAAGAAGATTTGGATAAAAAATACTAAATATCACAAGGGGGTGCAGTAAGATATCAACTGAATTTAATTGTCATTGAACGCCCGATATGTAAACGGTAAAACAACGCGTGACCTAAACTTGTCGTTGCTAGGTAACAATATTAAAAATTTTGCAAAGCAAAAATTTCTGCAAAATCCAAAATTTTTGCATTTAACTCTTCGTCAAAAAGAAATTCCATCACATGCACTTATGGAAAAAAGTAATAGTTTGATGTTACTAGCGTAACATCTATGACTTGATGTCTATGACTTCATTTTTCAGTCAATATGAAAATCAAAAAAAATCGCTGCCTGAATATCTTATCATTTTAGCTTAAAAACGGAACATCGTTTCCAAATCTGCCACATTTCAATACTAATGAATAATAATATGCGTTAGATATGAGACAGCGTTTGGTTTCTTCGACTCAAATTAGATTTATGAAGACTTTATTTAAACATAATATTCTGAAAATGAACTGGATTTAACGGATGATCGACATTTCAATTTGGATTTAAAAGTACATTTAAACTTAACAAATTAACAACCTCGAGCTAAATTTCCATTTTAAAGTAGACATATATACTAATAATAAATAAATTTGGAGTGTCTGTTTTTGAATGTCAATTTTTTTACCAATTAGATATGGATGTATATATGATACCTTTACCAAAAATACAGTTTTTAAAATTTTTGACCGTCTGTATGTTCCGGGTAATCTCCGGAACGGCTGGACGGATTTTGACGGGACTTTTTTTTGGTAGATAGCTGAAGTTACTCCGGGTAATTTAGGTACTAAAATAATTAGAGTTCCGCGTTAAAAAAAACTCATAAATATTGAATAAAATCCGATTCAATGCACAGTTTTTTTTCGGGCAAGTGCTCGAATTTATCAGAAATATGTTTACTTTATCTTAATACTAAAAAAAATTGGGTTTTTATAAGGTATACAAAAAATTAAATGCAGTGAAGAATATATGAAACGCGGATGCAGCCGCGGGCACACAGCTAGTTAGTAAATAAAAACACACGTCATTGTATAGCAATAATCATTGGCGTATCTTTACCAGCTTTTAGCATACGATCTTCACAATTTATGTTGACTTCAAGAGGTCGTGGTTCCAAACGTGGAAGAACGTTAGGAGGTCCAGAAAGTGACCCAGATTTGGAAGTACACGGATCCGTGGTTATGGCGCCTGATAATATCACATAATTATTATCCTCAAACATATCATAACAAAATTATTGTACTAAATCCGACTTGTACACTTTGAAAATAAAAAATCATGAGCTATTTTAATGATATCCACAGACAGACAAATCTTTTTGTTATTTTGAATAAAAAAAAAATCTGTAGTCTTCGATTGTAAGGCTTTTACTTTTTGACTTGATAAAACTCATTTGTTACTTTATCGTCTTTATCATCTAGAACTAGGCTGCTCAAACTTTTCATCAGTCGGACCAAACGGACGCGGTTCAGAATTTTTTGTCGGGCCACTAACTATTGGTATTGTAGACTATTATAGGATATTTTTCCTTATTTCGATCCTTCGATGATAGTAAAAATTTAGAATTTTTTATACATTTTTTTTAAACTAATTTAAACTAAAAATTAGTTTTGACTTCACTGGCCATCAACAGATTGATTTTTAATTCACCTTATGCCAAAAAAAAAATTTGAAAAAGACTATGGTATGAAACCGATACTTGCGATTTCAGACAGCTTTTTTTGTAATATATTGTCTAGGCCAGGCGTTATTAAATTCGGTGTTGATAGCAACAATAGGCCACAAATATATTTTTCATTTATAATATGCGAGAATTTATTTTATTACACATCTAAGAAGAGTTTTTCATATCTTCCGTTAGTGACCGTAATAATCTCAACTTTGTGGAAATATATTTACGCGGGCCATTCAAAAATCGTAGACGGGGCACATTATAGCATTATTTTGACAACTATTTAAACCATTACATAATACAAGAAAACATTTCTCTTACAGTAACTATTATTTTCTTTACCATCAGCAGACAAAGCCGTGTGATAAGCGTGATGCGGCTCCTCCACAGCCAAATGCAATCTCTCACCGTCCTTCATCCTCGGAACTACAATCGCTACAACCGGTACTCTGATCTGCACGGCTTGGTTTATTTTCATTTCAGACTCAACGTTTACCTTTTCATCATTAACATCAAAATTTATCTTAATCATCATATAATGGAATAAATAAAGAATTATATATATATACTCACTCAACACGCATATCTTGAAATTAAAACTTAAAAACTGGTTATCTGGTCTTAACTATGAGGATACAGAAGCCTTACTCCACATTATTATATAATATATATAGGTATTTATTCTGGTTCTAAATTTAAACGACAAGGTAAAGTTTTTTGTAATTTTGGAATGAAATTCTGTTTTCTTACATTCGAATAAAGTAAGCTGTTTTAGTCGTGTCATCTAATTTATTTTACAATAGTTTAAACACACACGTACAAATCCAATCACACAACGATTATACCCGCGCTGATTCGAACCTCATACATACACAACACGAGTATATCTTTTATTATAAAGGAAGGCGCTGGATCCCGGGGCACAAAATATTTTTTTTCGGTGGCCATTGCACCCTCTGATTTGTATTTGCATTTCATGATTAAAGATTATTATTATACTAATTAGAGGACATTAATTTAGCCATCATAATCATACATTACCTGAGTAGAGTTATCTCCGTCTTCGTTCTTCATGACAATTTTACCACCGGTCCTTAAATCCTCAGCGGTGGCCGGCACTAACATCTATTTATAATGAAACCATATTTACTAACATTTCGATTACTCATAAAAATGAGACAATAGGAAAAACAACGGAAAGGTGGCGTAAACGCCACGTTAGCGCTCGAAAGGTTAAATCCTTTATATTGTACGTGCAATGAATTAAGTACTTACCTATAGAAAGATAACATTAATTGTAGGTTCGTACTGTTATATGGAACTCTGAGATAGCTTTTTTAAAAAAAAGAATTTCATACACACTGAAATGTTAATATTGTTTATTTGAATGCATTTAAAATGCAACTTATATATGATTATAATTATATAGAATCACTATAGGACCGTCGTGGACTGAGTATGGATGAGGACTGACTGACTCTCCGGATTCAACGAAGAGAGCCTGATGGACAATAATGCTGACGGGACTAGGATTAGGGCAGCGTAGGCATTACGCCTTGCACTTCAGGGGTATAACAGTACGAATAATTCGAAAAATTTTCTCCGGGTAATTGATTTTTAATCATAAAGTACATTCGTATGAGAATAGACTAGCTGTCTGCCAAAGGAAGATGGAAAGGAGTATGCTAGGAATAAGGTTAAGAGATACGAGTTGGTAACAAAGTTATTAAAAGTAAGACAAAAATAACGAACGTAATAAAAAGGATAAGGAAATTGAAACAGAATTGGGCTGGACATGTATCTAGAATGAAAACTGATAGATGGACAAAGTTAAGTACTGAGTGGCTGCCTAGAAGTAGCCAAAGGAAAATAGGAAGACCGTTTAGAAGATGGGAAGACATCTTTAGAGAGCGCGCTGGCCCGGGCTGGCCCACTATTGCAAGGAACAGTGAAGTATGGTCGGAATGGGGAAGGCCTACGCCGAGGAGGCGATTACAACCTATTAGTGTAATTTTTCTTTAAATTCTCTGTATTTTTAATGTGTCATTTAATTTATAAGTTATAGATTAAAGGCTCTTTTATTTTTATTTTATTTTATTATATTATTCGTAAGTAGAATATTTTGATACACGATGTAATGGAATTCAAATTGGAAACAATGGAGAATCCAGTGAATCAGTGGTATTTCGATAATTTACGAATTTGTGCGAATAAAACGAATTTTTTCGAATCGGATGTTAATATTCGATTCGAACGATATTCACACACCCCTAATTAATAGGTGATATAGCTGTATGATGGTGACTAAGAATAGCACCAACCTATATCTTCACCTACTTAACTTTAAAACTAGCCTGTACTTTCGGTGAAGGAAAGCATCGTGAGGAAACCATACTACTATGGTGTTAGGACGTCTTCTACACACCCTCAAGTTAGAAAACCTGTCGCCAAATGCCAATAGGTCTATTTCGGTAGCATCACTTGAGAACCAGTATCTCTAGGCTTAGTCTGTTTACCGTCTTGAAACCCGTCGTCACTTAACATGAGATTGTGGTTAAAGCATTGAAACTATATAGTATTTAAAAAAGGTGTCTAAGAGATAAACCAGGGCATGGGTATCAGCATCCTCTAAGTATCACAAACACCTGATTGCGATCGCCAACCCTCCTGTCAAGCGTGTTGATTAGGGCAACCCCCCTACCCCCCGCCATGCCCCTTCTCCCGACCTCACCCCCTCTGCCCCACACCTCCCTTCTCCCGCCCCCTCCCCTTGTTTGTAATTTCCAATATATTGTATTTGGCCAAAATAACTAAACTACTTAATGTAAAAATACAACTAAAATTATACAATACTAGCTGCTCCTCGCGATTTTACCCGCGTAGTTCCCGTTCCCGTAGGATTTTCGGAATAAATTATCCGATGTCACTCCCTGAGTTTCAAACCATCTCCATACCAAATTTCATCCAAATCGGTCCAGTAGTTTTTTTCGTTTATACCGTTACATGCAAACATACAAATGTTTCCTCTTTATAATATTACTGTAGATAGAGTAAAGTAACTCAAAGTCAATGATCAAAATTACTATATGTATTTCAGGATCTTTACTTCAAAGCCGTCGTCAGAATTCCCTATAAAGTTCATACAATTTACTACCAATTGATATAAAAATTAACGAACCTGTTTACCGCCCGGCAGTTTCGTATCTACCACCTTAACCAAAACTGGGTCACAGTTTTCAGGTTTCAAAAGCGCAAACGGCGTCTGTTTAGTGGCCAAAGCGACGCCCATGTGGTACGTCTTTATGGGGTTCACGATAACACCACCGCCTATTGTACTCCATGGTTTATCATTCCATAAATCGTTTTGGTCAGTGTATGCCTTGTGACCGAGTTTGATACAGAAATCTAAAGAATCTTTAACTGGTGGCGGTAAATGTGGACCAACAGATGAACTCACTTCACAATGGTCAGAAGTATTTCTGAGTGGGAACAAAAAAAAAAAAGTTGAAGTAAATTGCCTTTTATTAATTCACCATATAAACTTCTACCTACATAATAAATAAATAAAGCACTATAATTTTAAAGTTATATTGTCTTGTGGTTGTATAAAGTTTAAATATAAACCTAAAAACCTAAAAAAATATTGAGTTTGAAAAAAAAAATAAGGAAGCATGGGAACTACGACAGAAATGTCGAAACTTTGGAAAAACTGTTTTTTAAGGTTTAAATTTAATAACCTAACATTTGTCTGGTTTTTGCATAAATTCTCGCTCCGAGCATATAGTTTATTCATAATCAAAACGTACAATAGGTTAATTATAAATGTTATTATTTATTTCTCATCGCCACCTGCCATCTACTTTAACGTGTCATTGATGGCTGACGTCATAGCATTGGTAACACGTTTATACAAATTTTTCCCCTACCGAGAATCACTCGACACCGCTAAAAAGTTTTCATTTAAAAAAATAATTTTCCAAATTTCTTATTGATGATGACACTCAAACTAATAAACTCAAGCCTCTAAAAACAAATAAATAACATCAATTGATCAATACTGGAGAAAAAATTCCTAAACTTTTAGACACATAGAGATTTCTAGATTCATTTAAACACAACCCTAAATGTAAACACGAGCAAAAATAAGTAATCGTAAATTATTGATGTCAACAATTTGCAACGAAATCATTGGCGTAAAATTCATATCAATAAATATGTATTCAATGAGATGAAAGTATTCATTTACCTAGAAGATTTCGGTTGTATTTCTACAGTGAGTCTACAAGCTTGAGACAAGTTTGTGTTTTGGAAAGCATTAGTGATACTATCATCGGAATGAACCTGGAAAAAAAATTCGCTGTTTTGCATTTTAATCAATCAAAATCAAAATCAAAATTTATTTATTCAATTTAGGCCCTAAGAAGGCGCTTATAAACGTCTAAAACACTACCACCGGTTCGGAAAACAACCCAGTCGAGAAGAGCGCAGGCGAGAAACTCGATCTGGTTCTTTTTTTTTTATAAATATAACATATATTATTTTTTTTTGTCATATAAAAAACTGTACAAATTGTAGTCTTAATAATGTTAGTGGAAGCACAGAGATGTGGGTTAATTCCAGACATCACTATCGTTCACGTAATGATCCACCCTGTAATAACCTTTTGAGATTAAAACTTGCTTGACATAATACTTGAACTTATTGTCAGGTAAATCGGTAATGTTACTTGGGATCTTATTGTAAAACCGAATACTATTACCTATACAGCTTTTATTACACTTACTTAACCTAAAGTGTGGGACGGCCAACTTGTCTTTACTTCTAGTATTAAAGTTATGACGATCATTCACTAGATCTAGTTTGTCTAAATTTTACGAATATGCATTAAGTTATCGAAGATGTATTGGGAGGGCAAAGTTAAGATATCATATTCTTGAAACTTGTTCTTTAGAGATTCGCGAGGTCCCATATTATATATTGCTCGAACAGCTCTCTTTTGTAACGTAAAAATGGTGTCTACCTCTGCTGCTGTACCCCACAGCAAAATACCGTAAGACATTAAGCTGTGAAATGTGTAATAATCAAACATATATCATATTATAATGGCACAGTAAAATGTCTACCTTATTTTTTATGGCAGACGAGATTGGACTGTTGATTGAAGCCCTTGAAACAAATGTTGCAGCGGTACGGTCTCTCATTGGTATGCGTAAAAAGATGGTTCCTTAAATTTCCTAAGAAGACATTATTAATACAAGCAGCATATTTTTATTAAACTCTCGTCTGTCAAGAAAATTCGACCATAGAAAAAGACAACTAAATTGAAAAGTATTTCGAGAAATTCTGTTTTAAATAATTTTATCTCTTCTTCCAAATATTAATGTTATAGTCGACAAATTACGACATGTAATTCTCATGTTAAGTCAAATATATCGGATATCAAAAAGCTGAGATTTTTTTTTATATAGATGATAGATAGTACGGCCGGATTCCGCTTCAGTGGATGCGGGTTCGAACTCACCTATCCAACTCTAAAATCACCCTGAGCTTTCATTGAAGGGAAACATCAAGACGAAACCATAGTATGGTCGTAAGACATTTTCTAATGATGCCCGCCTGGATAGCTCATACCCTCATGTTTAAAACCTGTCGCGAAATACCAATAGGCGTGTTCCGGCAGCATCATTCGAGTTTTAAATTTAGTGTGTTTACCATCCTGGACTACATCGTCACTTAACATCAGGTGAGATTGTAGTGAAAGCACTGAGCCTATATCGTGTAAAAAGATGTTAGTGATGGTAAAACAAGAGTATTTTTACTGCCAGTGAAATAAAACTTAAAGCGATCGTCAAACAAACATAGGTATAATTACTGTTTTGAAGTAAATATTTATAGGACTTTCTAGAAATCTAGCTAATGGAAGGAGATTAGGATTGGGATTGGCAACCTTTCTGATGGAATCCTTTGGGGCAGAGGTGGCACCGGTAAGGTTTCTCATCAGAGTGGGTCTTCCGATGAGAGATCAAGGTCGATACTCGATTGAATGTTTTATTACACACCTATATAAAGTTTACATACACATTATTATCAGGGATTCTTGATTACACTTTATCTAACCTAACTATTAAAATAAGGTTTAGGAATACTTCAAGGGTTCTGGTAATTTTACTGATATATGTGGCAGAAGGCAAGGAAGGAAGGCAAGTTATCACCATAATAATGGTACCTTATGCTGTGACTGTTCTCACAATTCTGCTAATTATATTAAAATAAAATATAAAATTTATTAAAATATGCCTATAAAGTTGAAAGTTGAATTGCTAAATATTATTAATCATGTAAGTCCCTTGTAGAATTTTGTTCCGACTGTTTATAGCTGTATACTTAATATGTCGATTACCCATAAGAATGAGACAATAGGAAAACAATGGAAAGGTGGCGTAAACGCCAAATTTACAGGCGAGTGCGAGAGTTACTGTATCGCAAATTAGCAAAACTAGATCTCTCCTTTATGTAGGAGTTGACCTAAGAACGAATATTGCATTTTATACTTGACACCAACCAAACCTACATATAGGTATAGAAAATTTATTCGGAATCCTTTATGCGGAATCAATTTTACAACCAAACTGTTAACTGGAACTGGAAAGAATATAATTTATTTTGTGCTGCCTATTCATTATGATGATTCCATTTCATTTGATACTAAATAAAGTATAGTCGAAATACAATAACAACTGCCAATAGATAATGATGTAAGCGATTATATCATAGTTGATAGTGGGGCTGGATTTCGCGTCAATGGACGCAGGCTCAAATCCCATTATCCAACTCTAAATCAGCCTGAGCTTTGTGTCGTGAAGGAAAGCATCGTAAGGAAACCATTGCATGGAGGCAGGGCATTTTAAAATAATACCCGCCTGGTACCTATAACTTTCGAGTTAGAAAACCTGTCGCTAAAGACCAATAGGTGTGTACCGGCAGTGTCACTTGAGAACCAGTACTTCTAGGCTTAGTGTGTTTACCAACCTGGACCAAATCGTCACTTAACATCAAGTTGAGATTGTGGTCAAAGCACTGAGCCTATAATGTGTAAAAATTATGAATATATCGACAGTCATCATAACGGGATACATCATCCCTTTACTAAAATATCCAGGTAATTCTGGATATACACTTACTGATCCCGGAATACGACTCGCTTGAACATGTTACATTAATGGAATTTGCACACGTGTACGGTGGTCTCGAACCTGTCAGGTTCAATTATTTCCTAACAGCCTGCTAACCGCTGAATCTATATTAGCTAAACCGGGAATGCGACTCACTTAAAGAATATGTCAAAATGTGGGCATTTTCATAGATATAAGTTTTTTAAGAATAATTAAAATTGCGAAGTAATACTGAGTTAGTAGTCTTACTTCGCAAGCGTATGGTCTATCGGCGGAATGTATCGCCCGATGTTGGCTGAGTGTTGAGAGTTGTCTAAAGCTCTTGCCGCAAGCGGCACAATGGAAGTTTCTCTCGTCGGTGTGAGTTGGCAAATGCCGCATCAGCGTGTACTGATGTTGGAACTCGCGGCTGCCTATAAAAGGCCGGTTTTTGCTCAATCCTTTTTTACTACTCATATTTTACTTAACTCTAATCTCTAATCTACTACTATAAATCTAAATAAAGAAATTCATAATGCTAAGATAAATTATGAAACCTAATGTTCTGTCGGTGTTCAAAACTCGACAAGAATCATTATTGAAAAATTGATATAAAAAAAAACAATATTTTAATTATTTTTTCTTGGTACTTCTTAAGAGGACATGCGGTCGGAAAGTAGTTATTTCAGAAAACTATTGCTATCGCGTTGCACCCCAAAGAAAGCAAAAGGGACAACTTCAGCTCGGGCTGATTGTACCATGTGCAAAATAGACGAAAACATCACTTCGTATTACCCTGTTTCCTCCTACAAAACTGAACCGATTTATATTGTATTTTAATTTTAGAATAATAAAGACCTCGGGTATGCCTGTACGTGTTTATTTTATCCATTAAATATGTTTGAAGTCGTCTGAAAATGACGGTAAAAATCGAGCATTTTTTCATTTTCCAAGGGTTTTAGTTTCTACAATACCTAATTTATGGAAATAAATCAAAACGTACGAGCACGGCGGTGGTGGATATATAATATTTGGTATAAAAATATTTACCATAATGCAACAGGGGATTACGTTTGTAAGGAATAAATGCCGAGGATATCCTCTTAAGGTTAATTAATATGTCGAGTACCCGTAAAAATAAGACAATAGGAAAACCATGGAAAGCTGGCGTAAACGCCAACTAAGTGTTCCAGGGGGTAAATAGATATTAAATAAATAGCCACTAAACTTTAAAAAAAACAGTAGATTATGCTTAAGGGGAAAAGTATCTTAAAGTGTTTTATTTTCACTTATTTATATGTTATAATTAATAAACATACAATGTCATACATCTTTACACGGCTAATTTACCTTCAGCCGTATAAGAATTTAAAGAATCTATTTATAATTTTGTACCAAAGTAAATGGTATTTAAAAAACGTATCATAGTAATAATATTATTTTCATATTTGAGTCGGCCTTATTGTTTTGTCCTTCATTATAATAATAAAATATTCCACAACAATTCTATCAAAACATGTGTGATTTTTTTTTTCATTTTAAGCACGAGAACCAATATTTTTTTTACACATAATAGTACAGTATACGATTTAACTATTAACAAATCTAATGTAAAACTAATGATTTACATACAAATTCCACATTCCCAAAGTTTAACAGTACGGCCGTGTCTTTTAACGTACTTCACATAGTGCACTCTGGAACGTGGATCTGTCTTATCTACTTTACAGGCTCCAGTAACTTTTGCTCGTTCTGGAATATTTAAAAAAAAAAAACTTTTTTATTTAAAAACAACACCGACTTCAAAAGAATAAACTATAAAAAGGTACAAAAAAAAAAAAACGTCAATAGATAATAACTTTATTAATCTGCTTCGATAATTTTGTAATCGGTTCCAGCTTACGGATAAAAAAGTGGGGCAAATGTACGTCGGTAGTTATATTCGATTTTGATTCATTGTTCTTTAAAATCACCTAAGTATTATATTTAGCTTATATGTAATTGTGATAAAGATTAGGCAGTTATTTCCATTTGTAAATGAGTACATTGGTTAACTCTAGCCGTTACCGCCGACTCCAAAATAAACGAAGCTGATTAACAAAGTAATTATTTATTGACGTTTTAGTGCATTTTATAATTTATTCTTTAATAGTCGGTTTTGTTTTTAGTTAAAAAAATTTTTTTTTTTTTACTTTTAAGTTTAAGTATATACCTTTTGGTATATATGTGAAGCCTACTTCATAGCTTTGGAAACGCATATATGAAACACGTAAGTGTCTATGAAATTAGTTGGTTTTTCTCAATTTTTCAAATTCGGGAGTGTACTCCCGTCGACTTACAAAAAAAAAATTGCAAATCAGTCCACCATTAACGGAAAAATCACGTAACAAACATACAAAGAAAAACGATAATAAAACACTATTTGAAATCGGTTAATAAGATTTTCTATAATATAACATTATTTTAATTTTTCCCTAGAATTTAATTTCACGTACTGTTATTTATTTAAAGCTTGGATCAATTAATTAGTACTAGCACCTTACCAAAATTGCCTGTCGACGTTGAAGAAACTAACTGAGTTTCCGCAAAAGGTTTCGTCATGAGATTAATCTTATTGAGGTTAGTAGGCTCCAGAATGGAGCTCGAAGTGTCAGCTTCCTAGACAATTGTAATATGACTCTATATGTATGTAGTATATGGTATATCATATCTATTATATTATGATATAATATTAGCATGGTGGTTGGGCATTTTCTAATGGTGCCCGCCTGGGTAGCTACCACCCTCAAGTTCGAACACCCATCACCAAATACCAAATGTATTCCGGCAGCATCACTTCAGAACTCTAGGCTTAGTATGTTTGCGACGCGGTGCTTGCGAAAGCCACCCCGTGTCGCCCCCATCCCAAATGCGGCGGACGGCCCCGGGGGTTTTAGTGGGTATTTCCGGGCGCTTCACGCCCGGGCGAGTCCCACACTGGCACGGAGTTCGTCCCTCCGTGCCCTCTTACCTATTGCATTGGGGGACTTCGGTCTCACTAATACAATAGGTAAGGGTAGTGTGTAAATGCATTTCCCCTCGACGAAACAAAAAAAAAAGGCTTAGTATGTTTAACATCCTGGACAACATCGTCACTTAACAGCAGATGAGACTGTGGTCAAAGCACTGAACCTATCCCGTGTAAAAAAAAGTATATCTGGCAGTAAGTACGGCAAATGGTATATCATATCTATTATGATATTAGTATTTGGCTAAAGATACAGAATACAGATGTATTCAGATATATTGGTTTCCGGCAACAGAGTTTCAAACATGAGAGTTAAAGTACATTGATATTTAAATAGAAAAAAACCGTGCTCAGAATCTGTTTACCAGCATGAGCTAATACTTGCAGGACTGAGCTCAACTCTTAAAGAGGAAATATGGGTTTCGTTTATTCGTTTCAAGTTTTCTTATGATTGAGAAAGAGGTTTGTAATTTTAGGTGCTATCTAAATATTTCTTAGGGCACGTCCATTCATTACGTGAGGTGTTCTAAAGGGGGAGGAGATCAAGCTTAATCTTTCCAAATCTCACCTGCGTAGGACCTTTAGCAAATATAACGTAATTTTTATTCTAGCAGAAAATTGCGTGAAAGATCATTTCTAGAATAACATAGGTATGGCCAAAATCACTTGGATATGTTGGCTCTAGTAGTCACTCTTGAGGCCGTGCACAAGTCCCATGGACCGAATTAGAATAAATCTTTTCTAAATTCTTGCTTAATTTATTATTTAATATTATGATTGTGATTTCAAGTTGCGGTAACATTCACAAAGACTAGTCTGCTCATCTTCAATAAAAGTAATAGAACGTGTTGTGTTTTGGTTTTCTTTTCTCAATAATACAACACGTTTACAGTCAAAACATAAATTTTGAAGGATCTCGCGTGAGATTAGAGGATGGGGGGAGGGAAGTCAAGGAAATTCTCAAAAATGCCTCACGTAATTAATGAACACACCCTTAAGTCACCACTAATCACATCTGATACTTGATGGTGGTTTTTTTATAGTCTGTCAATGTTACCTCTATAGTACCAAAAGATATTATAGATATTGAGAGTTGTTGACGGGATCTTAGTTTTTTAATGTAGCAGTTATTGTCTTTAATTCATTATAATTATGTATGTGACCATATATCACGTAATTTTGATGGCGATTTGCTTAATATAGTTTAATTATTGTAAACAAGTGAAGTGTATTGGGAATAATAACGAGAAACGTTTATTCCGACTTGCGACGAATAGTCGTACTCCATGGAAACCTCTGTCAAGATTTTTGCTAGAGATTACAAACGTCGATTGAAAATATATCGTTACCGACATGCCGCTGGCAGAATTGTGCGTCACACATATTGTCATTAATTAAGAAGAAGATATTGTAGATAACGTGATATCAATACAAGAAAGCAGTGCCATTGAAATCAGTCCCAGTACTTACCTTCAATTCACTCTTGAAAGCGGCGTCCAAATCTTTCCCGAACATAGTCTGACTTATTGTCCCGAAGCCATGCTCTGAGACTAGAGTGGCAATATTACCATCCTCCTCAGTCCAAGCGAAACTCGCCTGCTGCGGCTCCAGACCATCGGGGAAGAAGCTTTCCCGGAACAAGGACCGGGATACATCCAACTATTTAATAATGAAATTGAGACAACAGAGTCTTCAGCTGTATTGTCGAATCGTTGTCGATAAAAAATGTTTTATTATCGAATTTCGGCAAAACGGGCTCTGCACTAATTTATCTCATCTATACCAATAAATAAAATTGAAGTGTCTCTGGTTTGTAATATCAAAAAACTTTTTTAATTAAACACTATACACTATAAAAATGCACTAAAAAGTCAATAAATTATTACTTTTTAATAACTTTATCTGGTTTGTTAATTTTGAAATCGGTGCCAGCGTATGGATAAAAAAGTGGTGTAAATGTACGTCGGTAATTATATTCAATTTTGATTAATTTTTCTTTAAAATCACCCCAGACCTTTATTAAGCTTATATGCAATTGCAATAGCTAGCTGGTATCGACTCCAAAATTAACGAAGCAGATTAATAAAGTAATTATTTATTGCAATTTTAGTGCATTTTTATAGTGTATTCTTTGAAGTCGGTTTTGTTTTTAATGAAAAAAGTTTTTTTTTTTCTACTTTTTAGTTTAAGTATGTACTTTTTGGTATAGCTGTGAAGCCTAATTCATTGCTTTGGAAACGAATATATGAAACACGTGTAAGTGTCTATAATATACGAGGGTTTTTCTCAATTTCCCTGAGTTCCACTGATCAGATCCCGATCTGGTGGAAATGGAAACTATCTCGAAAAAATACTCTTAAATTAAAAAAAAACTTTTGCAAATTGGTCCACAAGAGATGGAGAAATCAAGTAACAAATAAAAAACAGACGAATTAATAACCTCCTCCTTTTTGAAGTCGGTTAAAAATAAAGATGTTTTTACTAAATGCCTATGAATGAAGATACGATATCTATAAAAAAATTAACATTTTTTTGTATGTCTGTCTGTTTGTTCCATGTAAAAAAATTAAGTCTCATGAAATTGTGTACAAAATAAAATAAAATTTACAGCACCATCAAAACATTATTTTCCAATGATTATTTGCAATCTATATTACGCGGTTAAGAATGTACACGATACGCGGGCGGAGCCGCGGGTACACAATGTGTGTTACATAGAGTACACCCAAAGTGAAAAAAGTTATTAAGGTCAAATAGCAAAAAAATATAAAAAGCACGTGTACTTAAAATCAAATTTAAATAAAATCGCTACAGGCTAGGTCATCAACCCTACAGTATATTATAAGATTCTTGTACATGTGATTTGCACTTTATACAATCTATTTAAATTTGAAAATAAATTGAAATTAATGTATAATGTCGAATATAAATTATTAAAATGTTTTCTTTGGTGTAAAAGTACGTCATGGATTAATTAATGTTAAATAAAAAAGTACGTCAATGGATTAATTAGCATTTTCAATGTAACAACCATATTGATCTGTGATTCCATAATGTCGGCCGGGAAATACTAACTATCAACAAACGGGTGGTAACCCTAGAGGCCTTATAAAAAATCCAAATAACTCACGTCATTTTTGTTCGATATCGCCAGCAAAGCCTCACTGTTAAATCCCAAAACCTTCTTGTCACATTTCTCATTATTCAGACACACCTCTCGTATGCTGTGAAAAACAAAAATATGTTTTTGTTAAAAACAAAAAACGTATTTAAAATGTCACATACAAAATATCTAGTGGCATGTCTTAAATTTTTAAATGAAAAATAAACTTCACACCTTATTATTTCGTCACCCGGCCTCATGAAACTTTCATGCAAAGGTTTTTGTTTCTTCATCGGAAAACATTGTTTTCAATATTCAATTATTTCGACAAAAAACGGCGAGCTTCCCTTTTCCCGTATGTCTTCTTTTATTATTTTGGTTTCTATGGCAACTACGTTCGGGATTTAAAAAGTATTTTACTATTTTTATAAATTACAAATGGCTGCTGTCGAGGTTTCTTTGCGGCCATTATTAACCTCTCTAGATTATTTTTAAATGACCAACTCGATTTCATATTTAATTTATTGTGTCATTGACCTGTATTGATTGATTTGATTAATTATTTATTAATTTATTGACATTGACCTGTGTTTATTTATTCATGATTTTTTAAGTGTTTCTGAATAAAGTAAAATATTAGAAAAATTATAATGTCCATATTTTCATTTGTTCAAAATATTTTATTTACCGGACAACCAAGTACTTACTAAGAATGTTTTAATGATGTACAAATATCTACTTTGAATTATTAGAATTTATCGGAAGTAACTGGTAGTATTGAATTAAAACAAATAATTATAATCTTAATTGGCCCTAAAAATCGAACTCACAAAATCTGAATAAGGTAACCAAGCCTCTGCATTGCTGGACCACGCATTTTTTTGTTGGTTCTGTTCATTCCTTATTAAGGAATAGGCAAAGGTACCAAGACCATGCAGCCAAGCCACCACGTATTTACTTACTTTGTAAAAAGATTTTTTTTTATCTATACATTTATAATTTTCTACAGATTAAATTTATTTTAACTAAACTATTTTATACATGTATTGGAATCATCGTATCATTTGAAAAAATAAAATTTAAAATTTATACAGGTATTGGTAATGTAGATAAAAATAAATAAACAAACTCCAACTTAATTATTTTTATTAAATCGTATAAAATGCATTTATGAATGTATCCGAATGGTTTATTACAAGATACGAGTGGTCTGCTCATTTCGCTTCTGAGTCCACTCGAAGAGTTCAAGTGTGCTCGTGAATCCGCCCAACAGACTGAAAAGTAAAAAGGAAATAAGATTTTTTAGTACTTATCTACTTACGTTTGGATATAATTTTTATAATATTTACACATAGATGTCTACATTCAATGACTTGAGGATTTTAGGACAGTAACATTTAAAAAGAAAAGGTGTCGGAACTGTAAGTATAGAATTAGATCTAATTTTTATATCGAAGAGAAATCCTTAGCGGCTTTGCGCGATTCTCAGTAGGGAAAAAACCAATAGATTCGCATTACTAATGCTATTACGTCAGCCGTAAACATGCCACAGTATGTCAACTATAAGATGTTGTTTAAGTGCTGGTGAACAGATTTAAGTAATAAAAAAATAAACTTACGCAGTCTATCGTATCTTTTGATTATCATTAATAAACGATATGAAAATTATGTGTATTTTCATATAAATAAACACGGGGTAATGACAGTATATTATCTATTATGACAATAGTTGATAAAATGATAATTGAAACTCAAATATAAATTGAAAGATATTTTTATATTTATAATATTTATAAAGGTTTAAAAAATGTCTCTTAAATGAGTTTGTTTCCGATAAAGAAATATTTTTACATAACAATATTTCTGTTCACAAGTTTTAGATTACGTCTGTATTTATAGTTAATCTGTGGCTGAAAGTATATATGTTTTATGTTTTAAGTCTTTTTAGAATAAAATAATAAGTTTTTTTCTTAGGAGTTTTAATGTGTCGATTACCTATAAAAATGAGACAATAGGAAAAAATGGAAAGCTGGCGTAAAGGGCTGGTTAGAGCTCAATGGGTCTCCTTTTTGACCTAAATCTGAAACGGTTAGTCTATTGTTAAGCGCGCGATATGTTAAAAAACCGGCATATAGTCTAGTAAACAAGTGCCTTTTAAGTAAAACTTTTTTGTCGGCTCCTAAAAATATGGTTAAGTTGTCATTCGATTCGGAGTCGCATGTAGAGTTTTTGAAAAAATTCAAGATACACTCGCAAAAATTACAAAAGGTATAAACAATTCACTGAAAAAAAAGAAGGGGTTTAGTTTTTTGCTCATATCTGAAAAAATATTTGAGATATTTCAAATTTATAAAAAGATTAAAAAAGATAAGGACATTTTCTAAAACTCCCGAAACTGTGGGACTAAGTTATACATTAGTTAATTAAAATTTCATGTAGCTTGAATGTTAACATTGCAAGTGCGATTACTGTTAAATTACAAGTCCCAATTTTTTTCCGTTTGTAGAGCCATTATACAAAGGCTATAGAATAGATTCACGTCGAATTGAATGACATCTCAACCATATATTTAGGAGCCGCCGAAAAATTTTTGACCTAAAAGACACGTGTTGGCTAGACTAATAATGACACGTTTCAGCGCATCGCATTTCGTGATCAGTGAGTGTGATCACGGTATGATGATGAGAACTGTCTATACATTCCCGTTTATCTATATACTACAAAATAAGAGATTTATAACACATTGAATGATTTCAAAAGCAGAAATAAAAGTAACTTTTTACAAATTCCGGAAAAATATACAATTTGTAAATTCACTTTATTTCATTCGATCCACACATATCATAGAGAGGAAACTGATAGCGTAGGGAATGTCTTTGATTGCGTTGCATGTGATTTAATCGAAATTCCTTCCACATCTTAAGTATGTACTGATTTATTACGCGTGATTGAACTAACTCTTATCATGAGCGTAGTGTGAGAACATTCGTTACAAATTATTACTTGATAAGAAAATATTTGACAAAAAAAAATAGATTAAATTAATTCAGTTAATTAATTGGCTGCGTGTAGATAATCTGTTCTACTTATAAATAAAAATGTGGTCGAAATAAGTCACTAATCCTAAATTTCCATCGCCGTATTGTTCTTCCAGTAAAGTTTAGTTTCAAGAATAAACCAATCAAAGCAGCTATTAGTTACTACGCCATCATTGTTTTAATCATAACTCCATAAAATTATTAACAATTTTTATTGAAGATTGTTGCCAAGTTACGGCATCTGTTGTAGAATAATGGTAAAAAATATAAAGATGTCCTCTAGTGGAGAGTAGTATAAACAAAATATATTGCATTTTATTGCCATCTACCGAAACAAATAGTAAACTATTGGCACCGTGTAGCTAAAAAAATAACTGGGACTGGTATATTTCTTAGTTTCACATCGTCAAAATAGATGGCGCTGAAAATAGTTTGTAAAAAATATATATTTGCCACCAACATTTTTCAGTAAATTTGCATCATTATCTATTAATTGACTAACCTTATTTAACTAGCTGTGTGGCTGCGGCTCTGGCTTCGTTTCACATATTCTTCTTTTTTTTACACAGTATTGCTCAGTGCTTTGACCACAATCTCACTCACCTGATGTTAAGTGACGATATGGTCCAGGATCGTAAACACACTAAGCCTAGGTACTGGTTCTCAAGTGATGCTGCCGGAACTCACCTTTTGTTGTTCGGCGACAGGTTTTCGAACTTGAGGGTGGTAGCTACCCAGGCGGGCATTGTTAGAAAAGGCCCTAACACCATGTTATGGTTTCCTCACGATCTTTTCCTTCGCCGAAATCTCAGGCTGATTTTAGAGTTGGATAGGTGGGCACTATCCACTGCGTCGTCATCAGCCCTTTCTATTCTATCGTTCTATATGTAGTTTTTGTATCGTACTCTGTACACAATTTCATAAGATTTAATTTTTTACCCTAATTATTTTCGAAAAATAAAAGGCGTCTAAGTTTCATATAGTAACTTCAGTTATCTGCCTAAGTGGTTGCTTTGGTTATAAAAACAGACACCTAAATTTTATTCATTGAATAGGTATAGATAACCATAAAATTATATGCTTCAGTAGTACGTAATAATATGTAATGGATGTTTATATTTTTTGTTGGTTCTTTTTGTGTATAAATATTATGGCGTTTGTTGTAAGTACTTCAGTGAAAAAGTTGTTACTTGAAACAGCCAGAATGTTTTTCGCCATGTCCAGTTTAGGCAAGAGCTACAATTAAAAAATGTAAATAAATAAAAGGATACGAATAATTAAGCTACTAATTATGAGTAAATAAAATAATTATTATAATTTTTGTTTAATGAACTTAATTTGTTGAAGCAACTAATAACTGCCAACATTTCCAAATCTACACATTGCTAAAATAAAAATACTACGTCTTCATCATCTTATGCTAAGATATGGCTATGACCAGTAATATTGTTAGTCGCTATATTTCGCAGAAAAAAAAATGTGCTGTGACATCTGAAATAGTTTGGCTGTTCGTATGTACTTGCATTTCGCGCAACCGCCATTTCCGCCGCCGGGGAGGCTATCTTTGCTCGCACACACTCCGGGTTCGCCTCCCGTGGCGGCCCAAGATGTGCATCGTTCCACAACTAGTCCAGTCAAAATAGACATTTAACTTAGCCACAATTCGCATAGAGCTGAAAATACACGTATATATATAAATATACGGTATACACGTTAAATAAACCATTACAAATGAAATGTCAAAAATACCCTTCGATTCTACACCTGCAATTTTTTATATCAAAGGTCAAAAATTCAGGTTTTTTTAATTTTTCTCTCAAACAGTAAGTGTTATCATAAAAATAGGTCGGACTAAAGTTGTAGGTCATGCAATTGTCTACAAAAATTGTTCAAATTCTTTTGTCTATTTTGACTGGATTAAACTGGGTAGGCTCTTGACACCGCTGCCAGTGCGACACACACAACACTGCACACACGCACCCCTGCACATAACACGCAAGTACATAGGTCCTGTAAGGAACCTTTTTTGAATATTATATAAGAAAGGTAGGGCTTTGGTAGGTTCGCTGCAGGGGGTGACGCGGTGCTTGCGAAAGCCACCCCGTGTCGCCCCCATCCCAAATGCAGCGGACGGCCCCGGGGGGTTTTAGTGGGTATTTCCGGGCGCTTCACGCCCGGGCGAGTCCCACACTGGCACGGTGCTCGTCCCTCCGTGCCCTCTTACCTATTGCATTGGGGGACTTCGGTCTCACTAATGCAATAGGTAAGGGTAGGGCGTAAATGCATTTCCCCCCGTCAAAAAAAAAAAAAGGGCTTTGGTAGGTTCAAAATTACGCGTAATTTTTTTATACTCCGGTAACGGCCAAGCCCAGGTTCGTGCCACTTTGGTAACTCTTGTGCTAGTTACCTTTTTGCGGCTGAGTGCCTTCAAACTTGCCCACAAAGTCACGGTGAAGCTGTGAATGCCTTTCCGGTCAACAGCATTAGCTAGTTAGAAAAAAATAGTAGTATTCTTAGCTCATACTATGCCAGATATAAAAAGTTAATGTCGGTTCATTGTTTGTGTCAGCTTGGCACGATTTTGGTTTGTCGTGTTGTAGTTTCTATTTTTAATTCCTAAACATTCAGAATTTGTCTCTATATCATGACATTTTAGTGGCATTTGACGTGATGTAGTTTCGTTATTGTACACAAATATTATGAAAATAATGTAACGGAGCGTGAATTCTGAGATCTCCGAACCATTCCCAAGGAAAGAAAATTATAATAAAAGGCCACCATTTTGTTAGAGCGTTCCAAATGTCAGATTTGGCTGCATGGTCTAGTAACTTTGTCGTATCCCAATACAGAATACAATGGATAAAAAAAATGAGTGTCACTAATTTAATTTGTCAGAGTTTTTTTTGGCGCCTCAATCTGTTATGTAGTAGATGTTATCTTTAATTTAATAACTTGTGTTATGTAGCCCTATATTAGTTGATTTTGGTGGCGTTTTATGTAATATAGTTCGGTTATTGTCTACAAGTGTATTGAAAATAATGACACGGAACATAAAATAGGCAGTATGGATAAACGTCTTTTAGCCTGTCTCATTGGACGAATGTTTTTAATATTATATAATATAAATTTTATTTACCATGATATGTTTGTCACGATATAAAAGCGTTTTTTGGCGATTCTTATTAAAGTTAACAAAGATAAGCTCATTTTTACTTAATTTATTATCAATGAAAAATCTTTTCTACTGTAGTTTAAGATACCTGTTTTCAGCATATTCTACTAACTGTTATAGAATTCGTAAAGAATCATGGGCGGCTATCTACAATTGTCAACAAAAAGAACGTTACTTGTTACTTGTTGGTGGGCTCCTGTTTCCGCACTTAGACACATTGGCGGTCCATTGTGCGTGCAGAATCAGCCAGCTACTCGAGCCAGCCCAGCTCCTTCCAGAAGCGCAGAAGCCTCCTGGGGCTATCACAGGCTTCCTGGAGCGACCTCATTTGCTTGAGGGTTTTTGCCCTTTGGTTGACTACTCCTGTGCATTCCAGGATCACGTGGGTAATAGTCTCTTCTTTTTCCAGACATCCCCTACACATGGGGCTATCTGTCAGACCTATAGTAAATAAATGTTTATTAAGTGAGCAATGTCCCGTCATTACACCCACCACTAGACGAAGATCAGTGCGAGATAAGCTGAGCAGTCTCCGGGCCAAGCTCCGTGATATTACCGGAACAGCTTGTTTAGACTGTCTACAGCCAGGAGTGTTAGCCCATCTCTCACTATGAGTGCTGTGGGTGTAAAGACACAACCATGGTCTAAAAGTACTGTAAGCAAGAGGAAGATAAGGCACAGGGCCTGCCACTGTTGTTGTCGATCCTCTTCTTGCCAGTTCATCTGCTGCGTTGTTACCCATTGATTCGCTGTGACCCTTTATCCATTGTAGGATGACCCTGTTGACTGTCGCTATGCGTTGCAGTGCAAGGTGACATTCGTATATGAGGCCTGAGGTAATGGAAATATTCTCAAGCGCTTGAAGTACGGCCTTACTATCAGAGAGAATTCGGATGCCAAAGTCCCTTATCTCCCTTTTGAAGACTGCGTTTGCTGCTTGGATGATAGCGACACATTCACATTGGAATATGGTACTGTGCTCACCCAACCCTGTAGATAGCTTGATATTGAGATCATGCGAGAATACTCCCGCACCTGTTCCAGATTTCATCTTGGATCCATCTGTGTAGATGTGATGTTCAAGGGTAATCTGTTCATCTTTTATATCTTCCCTAAAAAGAACGTTAATATTGGTTTGTTTTTTAACTTTGTGCTACTAACTTCATGTCGCCATATAAGTGAACCTATAGATTAATAAAATACAGTTTATACATCAATAATCACTGCTATAGTTTAGAAAAAAAAACAATCTTTCCACTTTGCCAAAAATAAGCTGAAGTGTAGATAACCACTTTTGATTCTATACGACTCATATAATAGCCACTATGTTTAGCACTATTTATTGAATATGATAGATAAATATTGTGCAATGCGATCAGTTTACGCGGATAAGTGTAAATACAATGTTTATCTTGTTGGTATGCTTGTAGATAATTATATCGAAGCATGAACATAATTTGCATTTCGTATTAAAATATCCAAAGAAGTACTCGATCTTATTCCGTGTGACAGGCCGACCGCGAAACAGATCATGTGGTCTACCTACCTGTTTCGATCGTAAACATCGATTGCAAATAGATAGATGCACACTCATCTTGTGCATTACATTCGAATGCAACATTAACAATGGCCAGTGCAGTTTATTAATCTTAAATCAATGTCAAGTTGATGATCTCATAATGGACGTATTTTACTCAATGGAAAATATTGGTTATTGAAGTGTTTATATTTTTGATTTTATCAAGTTATTCGTTCTTTGAAAATAGTTCAATAGATCCTTGGTGAGTGTGTATTATGGTGTTTAAAAGACGGTTCGGTCGATTAGTTCTTTTATATAGTGAAAACTTTTTTAGTGGCATTGTGCGATTTTTGGCGGGATATCAGTCTGATATGTAACAGTTGTTTTCGTTAATTCATGAAACTTATGTAGTTGACTCCATATCATGTAATTTTGGTCACGATTTGTGGAAAATAACGCGAAACATTTATTCTGAAGTACCGACAAAACTCTATGGAAAGTTCTAGCAGGATGAACCATAGTTTTCCTGGAGCTTGGTAACGCTGATACAAGACTTAAAATACATCATATTCATATGACATTGGCATAAGTTGCCATCAATTAAGAAGAAACGTAAAAATTTATAGATTCGCGTTACCAATGCTATGACGTCAGCCGTCAGTGTGCCACAGTGTGTGTCATATAAAATGGCGTTTAAGTACTGGCGCTCAGAAATAAATAATAATAAATTGTATACTTAGGCAGCCTGTCGTATGTTTTAAGATTGTATATAAACTAAATGAAAATCTACACATTTATTGCTCGGAGCGCCAATAGATGTGAAAACCAGACAAATGTTATAACATATGTTAATAATTTTAATTACCATATTATAAAATTTTAATTAAAATAAAATTTAAATTTTAATCTCCATGGCTGCCTAGTTTTTTTTTGTTTCATTGCATTCCCTTTTAATGAAAAGGCAAAGGACTAGGCCATGCAGCCAAGTATGATATTAGGAAAAAAATTCATACTAAAGAAAGTAGCGGCCTCTTGTTAAAGTCACTTCAAAAGAGTGGTTAAGAGATCTTAGAATTCATGCTTCCTGTCATTTTTGGCTAATTTGGACGCCTATGTGATTTAATTTGGAAAGTGAGACGATGATATTGAGCGAAGAGTTTTGTTAGGGAATAAAGTGAATGGGGCCCTACGTAACTTCATGTGCAGCCAGAAAGTGACTGAAAAGGCGCGTTTGGCTGTGCATCGAGGAGTCCTGGTCCCTACACTTAGGGATGGTAGTGAATGCTGGGTTTGGCAGAAGAAGCATGAAAGTAAGATTAACGCAGTGGAAATGAGAAGTCTGAGAAGTATAGCTGGAGTGAAGACGATTGACAAAGTCAGGAATAGTATGATAAGGGAACGCTGTGGTGTGGTAGAGGATGTGGTGACCAAAATAGAGAAAGGTATGCTTAGTTGGTTTGGGCATGTAGAGAGGATGGATGAGAGAAGATTAACGAAATTAATTTATAAGGCGAGGGTGAATGGGCAAGTCGGTAAGGGTCGACCTAGGCGAATGTATCTAGACCAAATCAATCATGTCTTAAATAAAGGCCAGGTAAAAAGTACCCATAACCGACGAGCATGTATGAAAGCGCTCATGAAAGTAGAGGAAGCGAAAGAGGTATGCCAAGATCGTAGCAAGTGGAAGGACGCAATCTCTGCCCACCCCCACGGGAGAAAGGCGTGATGATATGTATGTTTGTATGTATGGACGCCTAAAATCTAATCTAGGCTCAAGGTTACTAAAGAATTGTCAGCTTGCTGATAACTCCAAAAATTCGTACAGGTATTTGAAGATGAGGAAATGATTAATTAAATCGGGATGTATGACAGTGGCCTCAGTAGGGCATGCTGTTGGGTCGACACGGTGCATGACTAACACCGTGTCGCCCCAGGATGGCGGTGGATCCCGGGGGGGAGGTGGGAGGAGGTGGCGCGCTTGGCCACGATGGGAGTTGCCCTGGTGGTCAAGCGCATCGAGATGCTCGGGCTCAGGGTTGCGGCCGAGAAGACCGAGGCCCTGCTGTTCCATGGGCCTCGGCATGGGCCGCCCCCTGGGGCGAGCATCTCGGTGGGGGGGCACCGGATCCGGGTTAAGGCCCAGATGAAGTACCTGGGCCTTATCCTGGACGAAGAAGATGGCGGTTCGAGTCCCACTTAAGGGACTTGGACCGCGCATCGCCGGTGCCGCGGCGGCACTGGGGCGGCTCCTCCCGAATGTGGGGGGGCCTGGCCATAGGTGCCGCCGGCTCCACGCAGGGGTCGTGCGAAGCATGGCCGCCTACGGGACACCAGTGTGGGCGGACGCCCTCAACTCCCGTAATGTCCGTGTGCTGCAAGCTGCGCAGCGCACGGTCGAGTTGAGGGCGATACGCGGATACCGCACGGTGTCCGTAGCGGCGGCCTGCGTGCTCGCCGGCTCCCTGCCGTGGGAGCGAGAAGCGGAGGTGCTCGCTGCTGTGTACCGGTGCGCAGCAGCGAGGAGGGATGGTGGTGGGCTCCGCTTACACCCGGGGGAAGTGAGGAGATTGAGGATGGAATTCAGGGAGGAACAGTTTGTGCGGTGGATGGAGGACTTGGCGGATGCGCGCTATGGGCGACCAACCATAGACGCCATCCGTCCGGTCCTCCGGGAGTGGGTGGGGAGGAGACATGGCTCCCTCACATTTAGGCTTGTGCAGGTACTGTCCGGACATGGCTGTTTCGGATGGTACCTGCACAAAATAGCCAGGAGGGAGCCGTCGGCGGTGTGCCACCACTGCGGCGCGGCGGAGGATACGGCGCACCACACGCTGGCTGAGTGCGCCGCGTGGGAGGTGCCGCGCCGCGAAGCGGTGGCGGTGGTGGGGGAGGACCTCTCGCTGCCGACCGTCGTTAGAGCCATGGTCGGCAGCGAGGAGGTCTGGGGGGTCGTCGCCTCCTTCTGCGAGAACGTCATGATGCAGAAGGAGGCTGACGAGAGGGTCAGGGAGGATGACCCGGAGGCGCATCCTCGCCGAAGGAGGAGGCCGAGGGGGCGGTGGGCCCGTTATGTCAGGGGGTTCCTGCGTTTATAGGGACCCCCTTGACAGTTGGTGGACGTGTGTCCGTATGTTTTTGTTTGTTTGTGTTTGGTGTTGTGTTGTCTTCTTCTCTGTTCCCCTTCTCTTCCTGAGCATCCCTCTCCTCGCTATGTCTTGTCGTTGGAGACAAGATGAGTGAAGGAGAGGGACTCAGAATCTCTCTTCTCAGTGGCGGGCTTCTTCCCCTTTCTCTTTGCCCGCCACTGAACTGTCCCAACTTTCCCTTTTTATGGGGGGGCAGCTTTTCTGCCTCCCCGGCCGACCAGCCTTTCTTGGTCATGCCTCCTTCGGGAGGCGGGCGAAGAGGTGGGGTTGAGTAGTGTGTACACTCCCCCATCCCCACCGGGCCATTGCACGACGAGGCCCGGCGGGTTCGCTGCAGGGGGTGACGCGGTGCTTGCGAAAGCCACCCCGTGTCACCCCCATCCCAAATGCAGCGGACGGCCCCGGGGGGTTTTAGTGGGTATTTCCGGGCGACTCTCGCCCGGGTGAGTCCCACACTGCACGGAGCTCGTCACTCCGTGCCCCTTATCTAGTGTACTGGGGGACTTAGATCCCCGAAGTACAATAGATAAGGGTAGTGCGTAAATGCAAAAAAAAAAAAAAAAAAAAAAAAAAAAAAAAAAAAAAAAAAAAAAAAAAAAAAAAAAAAAAAAAAAAAAAAAAAAAAAAAAAAAAAAAGGATGGCGGTGGATGGTACCGTTGGGTTATAGTGGGTATTCCCAAATCCCCCCAACGAAGTTGGTAGGGGGGCGTGGAGGGACGTCTCCACACCAGTGTAGGACTTACACGGCGAGAAGCGCCGGAAATACCCACTCAATCCTCCGGGGCCACCCACCGCATTAAGGGGACGATACGGGAACGGTGTCACATGCATCGCGTCGTCTCTTGCAGCAGGCCCAACGGGGCCACGTACATTGAGTAGCCCGTTGGGGATGTGGGGGAAGTAGCTGCCTGACCCACAGGCTCTCTCCCCCCACACCTCTTCACCCGATTCTCCAGAGAGGATTTTCGTCCGGGGGAAGGGGTGGTTACCAACTGACACACAGTCTCTCCACCCCTCCCCCCTCATTGAAGAAGAAGAAGAACAAGAAAAAAAGAGAAGAACAAGAAATACCACCCTGGCATCTCTAATTCAGGAGACGTTTTACTCCCGGATTAGTTTGCTGCCTCACGTTATAAAAAAAGGTATGACAATGGCGACATGCTATAAATAACTCTTTTTTCCTTTATAGGTTTAGAAGATGGTAAACATATTAAGTCGACAGGTACTAAAGATACTGGTACTCAAATGATGATGTTGAAATAGACATATAGATGCTTGGCAACTAATTATAGTGAGAACTTTACGTGAGGAAAAACATGGTGATAAAACTATATCGTGGTGTTCTTCAAGTTTGAAAGTGTTCCATCAAGTAACTACAGCCAGTTTCTTACAATTAGCGTGCTTACAATTTAAGCCCTAACGTCACTTAGCATCTAGCGAGGTTGCGGCCAAAACGATTAACCCGATATATATTATCTTTTTTATACCATCGACCCTTCTCGTTTTTTTCTATTTACTCTTATGTACATTTTTTCCGCTAATAAAAAGCAAAAGACTCATTTTTTCATTCATTTCTTTTCTTAGGTACGCAGTGAAGAATATATGAAAGGCGAGCAGAGTTTCGGGCACCAGTTAGTATACATATATTTAGAATTCTTAGATGCTACACGTTCTTTGTACCGAACCCGATTTTTGCAATTTCATTTTAAATAAATTCGTTTCATAGTTAACATAATGTTACCTGCTTAGGTGAATTTCTTATAGATTCCTCTATTGATCAGTTACGGCCGATTGACAAATCAATAACTGGCTCGGGATAGGCGATAGCGGTTGATGACTTCACGGAACTATAATACCTATGATTGGCTCGTACGTGACGTTCGGTTGTGATAATACACTGCGTTGCTAGAAAAATGTGAAAACATTTTGAGAAACTTGTAATTTTTAAATATACTTTTGCTATTTTTGAAAATAATACCGCTTGATGGATCGCTCACAGTTTTTTTTAGTATGAATAAAAAAAGAATAATATTTCACGTAACATTTATGACAAACATGAAAGATCATTAATTTTTTTCCCTACTGACTAATGCTGTTAATCTGAATGTTTTTGACAGTTTTATCTGGCTTTGTCGCAAACGCTCTGACGAGAAATGGTAACTAGCATAAGAGCATCACAATAGTATGTACTACGTGTTAAGATTATTATAAATCCTCGGAATAAAACACAACTTGCTGCTAAGACGTTTTACTATAATATATATTTCTTGTTACATTTTGCTAAGACTATATACACTTATTCTAAATTTGAACTAATAAACTATAAAGAGGACAATATTCTCGAAGATAGATACCTACTTAGATATATATTTTAACACTACAAACCTAGACTTAGAAGGGAGCAGCTAACTCTATACTTTCCATAACAAAAAACCAGTCCTTACATGACTATGATGTGCTGTATGTTGCATGTGTTCCTAGTACATTAAGTATCACTATAAGACGCTGATGGCAAGTGAAAGAATTCCTCAGTTAAAGATTTGCGCACGTTGACCCGCTGCTAGAAAAGTTCATTCGTTTGAAAACATATTTTAATAGTTTATTTTTTCACATATATTTTATCTGATTATAAAGGACAATGTAGGCTGAATTGACACGTTAATCCTATAGCAAATGGTTTTCAAGTAAACCTACTTGTAAGTGGCGGTAAATTTCAATTAGAGAATGGTAGCTAGCCAATGGAGGTTCAGAAAATATCATTGTGTATATGGTTTCATTCGCCGAAAGTTAAAGTTTATTGTAAAAAAAATATTTGAACCTACGTCACACATGATCATCGTCAATTCGATACATCCAAATAATTGTACAGGTTTTGTAATAACAGGTTTATTCAATAAATTTCTTTTTATCATTTTAATTAAATTTTATTTATCGTTAAAAATATTTGGTCGGAAGTGTACAAATTATTGCACGGTTTATGAGAAAGCGTCACAAGTCATATTGCATTATATGCCGCTCACAATAATTCCCATTTCTCACACACACATAAACCGCCTCATTTTCTGAATTTGTCTCCGCTTGTCATTGTGGACGGGTGTTATACGACACGACGACAAGATAAATATATATTTTTTTTATTTAAATTTAGAATCAATTTATCATTTACTATTGTATCAAAAGTTAGAGGTAATAAGAGTATATGGCGATTAAGGAAACCGTTATAAACACCCCAATAATAATTAGAAATTTGACTTAAAAATAACCTTTAAACCTTTTTGGTTTTTCTAGAACTCCTTTTAAATCACTATATTAGCGAAGGTCGACCCAGTCAGTCTAATTCGTGTTCGTACATTGGAGTGAAGAACAAAAAGATTTCAACCTCGCAACCAATTTCGAGTCTTGTGACGTCTACTGAACGGTGTTGCGTGATTAAAAACTAATTGCTGAGTTAATTGTATTCCCCTACGAGTGAAATAAATTCTTTCATAAGGCAACACTGCACTTTACTTTCCAATGAGCGTAATATTATTTAATTTTAATTATAGGTACTCAGTTTAGTCCGGTCATTAGATTGTGGATAATTAATACTTTTAAACACCTGTTTATGTGTATATTTTTCCAGGATGTGTTATTAAAAATTATAGGATAAATTTGTTTGACTTCTTGAAAATAATTTACTAGTTAAGTGACAAATTAGTCAGTATTACTTAAGTAAATAAATAATTATTTAACGAATACTGAAAAAATATTTCATTGGGTTAGTAAAATTCAAAGGTACACAAACGTTCAAAGTTTTTGCTGAGGATCTGGAGGACGTGTTCTATTCCTTGTTTTTACATCTTAGTACATCGCGATCTCTTTCTAGGATGAAGTTATGAGTATATCGGCAATAAATTGCTTATTTTTTTTTTTCAAATTTTAATTTCGTCAGTGGTGTAAATATATGTGTGGCATATGTATGGTATATTTTTGATGAAAAAATATTTTAATTAGTTAACATCTATGTATTTCTATGGGCCTAATAAGAAAGCTTAAAGTTGCTCAAAGGGCAATGGAGAGAGCTATGTTTGGACTTTCACTACGTGATTGAATCAAGAATGAGGAGTTCCGAAGAAAAACCAAAGTAACCGACATTTCCCGAAGAATTGCTAAACTTAAGTGGCAATGGGCTGGGCATATTACTCGAAGAACCGATGCCCGATGGAGCCAACGGGTTTTCGTACCACGCACCGGAAGACGCAGCGTGGGTAGGCCTCTACAGGGTGGACCGACGACCTCGTGAAGGTCGCTAGAATCCGCTGGATGCGGGTGACGCAAGACCGGTCGTTGTGGAGTTCTTTGGAGGAGACCTATGCCCAGCAGTGAACGTCAATCATTTGAATGAATGGATCCGTATTTATAAAAGTTACTTATTGGATAACACCGTTACTAAATCGATATTATTCTCGTCTACTTACGACAATAGCTATGAGATGTGGAGATCGTTTCGCAGTTTTACTACACACTGACCAGTTTTATATTATATCTAAGCATCTTGGTATTCGAACTATGTAATGCGTGTGTATTCCTTCGCAATACGTTATTATTGAAACGGCGTCAATCATACCATGTTACGGACGTGATTTTATCTTAAATTTTACTTTACGTAAAAAGAATCGTGTGTATCTCAAAACGATCTAGAGGTATAGAGAGGTAGACACAGTCCGTTCATAGTTATTATACCTCTAGCCGTTAAGTTGTCGTTCTGAATATTTTCTTACCATGAAATATACAATTTGAAAGAGGTTTGATAAACATATCAGCTAAAGAAACTCTGTAGCTACTGGTCACGTTTACGTGTTTTTCTTGCAGTACCTAGTTTTGAGACATAGTAGCTGCAACATCTCCTTCTCTCTGCTCTCATTTTTCTCAGAATTTCAAATAAATATGTATCTATAATTTAAACAATATTGGTTTATTTATTGTATTGAAATAGAATTAATTTTTATTTTATTTTATATGATATAATGAATCGAGATGAATTCCTCGATATTTAATCCTATAAAATAAAAATAAAATTATATCACAGACAACACTATTTTACGTACAGGTCATGGCCGCAAATCGTTGACGAACATTTTTGAATGGAAATAATCCTACTTTCTCTTTAATAGAATGTACATACGTACATTCTATTAAAAATATTTTTAGCACTACTTTGAATTCGATTTGGTATGGTAAAGCCAACATACAAAAGAGATATCAGAGGTAAAATAACTGGAAACAGACAATAATTGAGTTATAAGATTATGATTATATTTTTTTTTATTATACTGTACAGGCTTAGTGCTTAGACCACAATCGTAGGTAGCAGCTCAAGCCAAGGTTCGTACCACTTTGGTGCCCTTGTGCTAGCTAACGCGCCGACTCAGCGCCATAAGCGGTCTCATTAAAAGTTCGTTGATGAAGAAATAGATTTAAAAAATGATTGGACCACAATCTCAGCTGATTTTAAGTGACGAAACCTACAAATATTGGATGTCAAGTGATAGTACCGGAACACATATTTTTTTGTTTGGTGACAGGTCTTTCAAACTTGAGGGTGGTTTCCTCACGATGTTTTTTCCTTCACCAAAAGCTCACGGTCATTAATCATTATAGAGTTGGATAGGTGAATTCAAGTCTACGTCCATCGACAAATTCCGACGGCAGTACCAACTAAGCCATAATATTTAAAAAAAATTATTGCTTTCACTTATTTTTATTGAAATAATAAAATTAATATCTTATAATATTATATCCCTATATCTATATTTACAATAAAAATGAAAAGAATATTCATTAAAGAATTTTTAAGAAATTCGTTGCGAATCAATCATATTAATTTTTTGACTGTTTGCTTGTATTAATTTGCGCGCCAAGCACACGAATAACTTCGACGAGTCGATTGTTATTATAGTAAAATATTACAGGCGTATGCAGCAGCGTAAATAGGTAGTAATTAACTTTAAAAAAACTCTCAAGAAAACAGTTCATATACGAATTGTCCCATAAATTAATAGATTGATAAAATTCATAGCCAAAATACAAAACTCCAAATTAATACGAGTGTAATGATAAAAACAGTCAACGCATCTAGTGTCCGATAGTTTATCTTGATAGAGCATTATCAATTTTAGTTGTCGTAAGCGGCTCTGCCCAAAGAAACACGCTCACAATTACAAATCAGCCTCCCATGGCACAAGTTATTAAACATTATATTATAAGCGCTAGTTTTACAGACAATTTAGTTGAACAAATTATAACAGTGCGATCTTAGTTATAAGCGAATAGCGTTTTAAACAAGCGTGCATACTAACGAATTTTGTAAAAGCCGGAAAGGTTATTAACACATTGAATTGATGGTATGATATCTTAGTTATTTATTTATTCTCTTTTTAAATTTCTATTTTTAAATTTAGTTTTTAAATATTCAATGGAAAATAATATTTTAACGGTGCATGAATCGTATTTTGTTCACAATTTCATAAGTTTACAGACATTTTGGTAGAAAGCAAAAATATTTCTCATCATAAAATTTAAGCACTTGCCGGTAAAACTGAGCATTGAATCGTTATTTCACAATTTCTTGTTTTTTTAGCATGAAAAAAAAATTAAAACTCATGAGATTGTGAACAAAATACCATTCAAAAGACAGTTTTTACGCGGATGAAGCCGCGCGCACTGAGCTAGTAATTGAATAAAATACTTTCAACGATATGGTTCATCTAAGTTTTTTTCGCTTCATTTTAACCCTTGAACCATAATAGAGTCTATGGGCAGACACAACGCAGCGGGGCGCTATATCTGACAGTAACAGACACGCAGTTAACCTTTAGATTGAGATGTGAACCGTTGTATAATGGCTTTTCGATATATGTACGTACATACGCCTGTAAGTACTTTATTATTATCATATAATAATGTGTAAAATCCTTATGGAGTACTGTTAGGAATAATAATAGAGTTAAATATAAAAAAATTGCCGATTTAACGCACTAGCCATTTTGAAATGAAGTTAATCCTGTGTCGGTTTTCTTCTTCTTTTTAGATAATAGCAATCTCTGTACACACAATTTGTGCCAGTGTCATGTGGTTAAGATTTATTTTAAATCTTGTATTACCAAACGGTGGGTCATCCTGCTCGAACTTTCCATGGAGATTTGTTGGCACCTAAGAATAAATGTTACGTGTTATTTTCTGTAATAAACTTAACTTGTATACAATAACCAAACTATATCACACAAAACGTTACCAAGATTACATGATATAGATAAAAATACATAAGTATAATGAATTAAAGAAAACAACTGCTACATGTCAGACTGAGATCACGCCAAAAACTCACCTTGTGTTAGATTTAAGAGTGAAGAAGCTATTTTCAAACTCTTAATTTAAAAAAAATGTGACATTTGATTGTTTGACTTTCAGTTGTTTTTTTTTTACAGAGTTCTTGATGCGATATTAGTTTTTCATTTAGTTGTTTTTATTTCAGTAACTTGCAGTATTTGACTCAATATTATGTAATCTTTGGTGGCATTTTTAACCGACTTCAAAGGTTCTCAATTCGGCTGTGTGTTTTTTTTGTGTATATTTGTTGATCGATTGATCCGTCAATTGTGGACCGATTTGTAATATTTTTTTTATTCAAAAGATTACCCTCCCACTGTGGTTCGATTGTCATTAAGCCTGGACCTGAACAGTAGACCTGAGAGAAATCGAGAGAACCCCTGGACTTCTATAGAAACTTATACATTTATTTGTTTCCACAGCTATTCAAGTGTCGCGTATTGCAGTCACGATCTCATTTTGCTGATCTGATGATGGAAGGTATATAGAAAATTTTAACGAGTAGGGTTAGGAGAATATTTTTTTTGTTTTTCTTTCTTTTTTTACGCGCTAACAGTGAATAAAAAAGAGGGAAAAAATAAATGAATACGGAGTTATTTTTTAGAGAAAAATAAAAAAATTGTTTCAATAAGTATGAAGTACAAAATATAACTTTATTAATAAAAAGTTGGGAAGTAGACGGCAAGCCGATCGCACGTAATCACCCGCGTCAACTCATAGCTCAACTGTTCAATATCTTAAAGTCTGAGATTCCCAAACGTTTTTGTTCTTAATTTAAATTAATTATGTTTCGGTGCAAAACTTGCGACGATGTTTCACCAGATGGCATTCAATGTTCGATGTGTTCGAGTCAGTTTGACTTGCCCTGTTCCGGATTAACAGAGGTGGGCTACCGAAGACTTGGAGATAGAAAAGCCACATGGAAATGCAATTCCTGTAAAAGTGCAGGAACAACTAAGGCACCCGTCATCGCCGCTGGTACTGCAGATATTGATCAAATTCTTTTGGAACTTAAGGGTTTGTCATCTCAGATGTCATCTCTGCCAACTTTGGTTCAAGATGTTAAGTTAATTCAACAGGAGCTTGCGGGTCTAATATCATTGAAAACGGAACTAACTGAAGTAAAATCGTCGATGGATTTTATGCACTGTGCAGTTGAAACACTTTCAACCAAAGTGTGCGACATTGAGCAGCAGATTCTTGACCTTAACAAAAATAAAGAACATATAACACATTTACAGCAACGTGTCGAAGCAATAGAAGGTGCTCTCCGGGAAGGCGATCAAAGCTCAAGAATGAATAATATTGAGATTAAAGGCGTTCCAATAACTAACTCCGAAAACTTATACTCAATAATCTCTAAAGTCGGCGATCGCATTGGAATGAAAATTACGAAAGAACAGATTAACTACCTCTCAAGAGTGCCTATGCGCAGTGACAGTAATAAGAAATCCATTATAGTTTCAGTGCATAACCGATATCTAAAGGACGACTTTGTAGCTGCAGCAAGAAAATGTAAGTCTCTTACACCCAAGGATCTTGGACTTCCAGGGGAACACAGAGTTTATATAAACGATCACCTAACCTACCATAATAAAATCCTACTCAATAAAACCAAATTATTGGCAAAAGAAAGGGGTTTTGCGTTTGTGTGGGTAAAGGGATGCAAGATTTTTTTAAGGAAAAATTCCAGTTCACCAGTTTTAAGAATATCGTCAGAAAGGGACTTAAAGAAAATTTTAAATTAAAATTATTTTGTATTGTTGCTTGCTCAAAAAGTTTGAACATCGCTGTTCGAGTTAATTACTCTATTGTGCTCGCTAATGTAAGGTCACCTTCATATTTGTTTACATGTCTCAGCTCACTCAATTTATCTATACTAACTTTCTTGCTACCGCACTTTATAATTAATTTTAAATATTTTTATCGTACAATTTATTTTTTATGCTTTTAATTTTACACTTTATTACAACCAATTTAATATTGTTTTTGCTCAGTATTTCTACTCAATTTTTACTAAAATACCTACAAAAATGATTTCGATTTTTTATCAAAATGTACGTGGACTTCGTTCAAAAACAGCTATTTTCCTCAGAAACATTTGTATGGAATCATACGACGTCATATGTTTAACTGAAACTTGGTTAACCGATTCCTTTGATAATAGTGAATTATTCGACAACCGATATATTGTATGGCGGCGCGATCGAGACTACTTAAATACAAATCAGTTGTTGGGTGGCGGGTGTACTGATAGCTATTAAGCGTGATCTAGCTGCTGACCTACGCTCCGAGTGGTTCTCGTCAGCAGAGGATATTTGGGTGACCATAAAAGCGCAAAATAGGAAACCGAAGTTTTATTACAATATACATCTATGTGTAGTGTATATTTGTAACCAAAACCTAGGTAATTCAATATCAAAGCAACTAACTAATTTCTCTGATAGTTTAACCAAAATTGTGCATCATTATCCCAACGATGAATATATTATCTTAGGAGATTTTAATATGCCTAATTTAAAATGGTATCTAGCTGATGATGGTGTATCTTACTTTCCTACCAATATTCAGGGCGAGGTCCAAACAAATTTTTTAGATAATCTTACCACATGTCACTTGCTGCAATACAATTCATTTACTAATATAAATAATCGGATTTTAGATTTAACTTTTTCTAACACTAGCATCTCAGTTACAGATTGTATGGAACCCTTGGTACCAGAGGATCCACATCATAAAGCTTTAACTATATCTGTAGATTACACTGAATTTCCCACCTTACCAAAACGTCCACATGTTAAATTTTTATACCACTTAGGTGATTTCGACTCGATATCAACAGAGATCAGTCGAATAAATTGGCATCATGAATTTACCTCAAAATCCATCGAAGATGCGGTTTCCTTTTTCTACCAAACTCTATATACCCTACGTGATAAGTTTATTCCTAGTAAAACTACGATGCCCACCAATAAATATCCTTGTTGGTATAAATCTGCATTAATCAAAGTCTTAAAGGAGAAGCACAAATTTTATACTAAATTTAAAAAATATAAGAATGTTTCTGATTTCAATTCGTTTGTTACATTGCGGCAGCGTGCTAAGCATATGGAAAAGGATATGTATCATGAATATATATCTCAAGTTGAGAATAATATTGTAAAATCACCTAAAACGTTTTGGTCCTATGTTAAGAATAAGAAAAAATGTAATAACTATCCATCTGTATTGAAATATGAACAAGTTTCTTCTGATTGTGGTGAGACTATCAGTAACATGTTTGCCCGATATTTTTACTCTACTTTTTTACATAGCAATGATATTATTTCATCGCCTATTGCCGATCATTCGACATCTATTCGTAGGTTCTCCTCCAATATAGACTCCATCGAAATTCTCTCTCACGAAGTGGATAAATTACTAAAGTCTCTTGACATTAATAAATCGGCAGGACCAGACAATATACCTCCTGTTTTCATAATTAAGTGTGCAAATAGCATGTCTGTTCCTCTATGTCTATTGTACCAAAGATCTCTTAGCATTGGAGTAATGCCAACTATTTGGAAATCTGCTTTAATTACTCCTATACATAAAACAGGTGTCAAAGACTTAGTGATTAATTATAGACCAATATCCAAACTCTGCATTTTTGCCAAAGTTCTAGAAAGAGTTATTTTTAAGCAACTTCTTTGCCACTCTCAAACACTCACTGAGTGACCATCAACATGGATTCATTAAAGGGAGATCAACTACCTCTAATCTTATTCTATCAAGTGATTACATATCTCATCACATGTCTGAGCCAGGCCAAGTTGATGTAATTTATACCGACTTCAGCAAGGCATTCGATAGAATAGACCACAAGATATTACTTCGCAAGCTAAAAGACATAGGAATACATGGTAATCTATACAGATGGTTCTCATCTTATGTGGAGAACAGATGTCAAACAGTAGTGCTGAATGGTTATACATCCTCACCTATCCAGATTCCTTCAGGAGTTCCGCAGGGATCTTTATTAGGACCTCTTCTTTTTAATATTTTCATTAACGACATATCTATCTGTTTTACTAGCTGCAAAATCCTTCTATATGCTGACGATCTCAAAATTCTACGTCCCGTAAAAACTATATCTGATGCAATTTCTGTTCAAAATGATCTAGAAAGGTTTGAAAACTACTGCTTTTTGAACAAATTAGACTTAAACGTCGGTAAGTGTAATGTAATAACATACACTCGCAAACCCAACCCACTAATTTATAATTATACACTCAAAAATACTATACTAACACGAGTTAATACAACTAATGATCTTGGCGTTATCTTTGATTCTAAACTAATTTTCGATAAACATGTCGATCACATTACTAACAAAGCCTCGAAAGCATTGGGTTTCGTTTTCAGATTGTCCAACGAGTTTAAGTCCATAAAAACCTTCAAAGTCCTTTATTGTTCATTTGTTAGAAGCCAACTTGAATATGCCTCTCAAATTTGGAATCCAAGTTATAATATATATATTACTCGCATTGAAAAGATACAAAAACGATTTCTTCGTTATCTCCAGTTTAGATCAAGTATGTTTGTGTCTGACTATACATTGCGTTGTAAGAAACATCATATGCTTCCATTGTATGAACGGAGAAAGATAGCTGATATACTTTATTTATTTTGCATACTCAACGGTTATATTGATTGTTCGGAGATACTGAGTAAAGTTAACTTAAGTGTACCGGCGGTGCAGTGTAGAAAATGTAATATGTTTTACAATTCATTAGTTAGAGCTACATACAGGCAGAACTCATATTTCATTAGAGTGACCGATAGCACAAATAAAGTGCTCAATGAAGTAGACTTCGATTTCTTCAATAGTAGTCCTAAGAAACTGAAAAATATTTTAAGTTCCTCTTTCTTTACTTAAACCTTTTGTGCTTTTGACTGCTGTTAGTTTCATTCTATTTTCTGTTATATATATATATGTGGAAACTTGTAAATGGCCTTCTGTTTTTATCGTGTACAATTTTATGATTTATATTAGCTGTAAGTTTTCTTAAAAGTTTAAAATAAAATAAAATAAAATAAAATAAAAAAAACAAAACCGACTTCAAAAGAATATACATATGTTCTATCAAAATGCACTAAAAAGTCAAAAAATAATTACTTTATTAATCTACTTCAATGATAACTTCTAAAATATCCTTTGTTTTAATACCATTACTAATTTTAGAGTTGTTAGAATTCCAAACAATAATGGATAATTTTTTTTCATGTAGCAGTATGAAATGCCATCACACAGTTTACAGATTTTAGGTCATTAGAGTTCTATCCCAAAGGCTATAATGATATTCCAATTACTTGCTAGAAATGCGTAGACAAGCCGTGAGGCCGGCAACGCATCTGCGATACCTCTAGTGTAGTGGGTATCCATGGATGGCGGTGAACAATTACCATCAGGTGACCCGCATGCCCGATTGCTCCTTATTCCATTAAAAAAAAACAATGGTAAATAAACCGTTTAATCGAATATAAATGTTTTATCTAAAAAAAATTATGAAAATTATGAAACGGCAATTTCGTACTTTTAATAATGTGTAAGATATATGATTGATATTATAAAAAGTCTAAGAATTTTTTTTTTTGAGTTGACAGAGAGAGATGATGATGAAGGTGAAAAACAATATGATAAGGAAACTCTGTGGCGTGTTAGAATATGTAGTGATAAAGATATAAAACGGAAGCTTAATTGGCTTCAGCACGAGGAGAGGATGGATGAAAGGAGGATAATTTAAATAATTACAAGTCACCCCTCTAAGCAATTTGGTGAAGGTCGACCTAGGTAAAAGTATCTGGGCCAGATTAAATATCTACTAAAAAAGATTTGGAGATACTGGCTCTTAAGTGATTCTGTTAAAACAAAACTGTACGTGTGTGATTTTCAAAATTTGAGAGATGAGTGAATTGTATTAAACATTGGCCTACATATTATGCTAAGGTTTCATTACGAAATTATTATTCACCGAAAGATCAATTTCATTATATAAAGGGAGGATTCGAACCTAGGTACGTTTATCAACGCGGTATCCCATCACACTCCCACAGAGACATCTTCGCTCAATTACATACATATATAACATCACGTCTCTCTTCCATTATGATAAGCAGAGACCAGTTTCTAAGTTCATTCTAAGTCTATTTGTACCTTTTACATACCTATTTCATTACTATATTTTTTATTTATTTGCTAAATGTAATACAATAATTTGTTTTTGGATCTATATCAAATAAGTTGAAAGTACCGTTTTAATAATTTCGTGCACAAGTAGGAAATAAAACAAAAACAATTATTATAATTAACGTGACTGACAAGAAAGTTCTGCTTTAGCGATCGAAATTCCAAGTATGATGTTTATAAAAAAAAAAAACAAAAAGGAGAAAAAAATCCAACAATAAGAGCTGCGTACGCCTTTTTCGTGAGTCGAAACAAGAAAAAGTTGATCTCGAAAACGTATGACCCAAATAATTAGACCTACCTGACGTATAAATCATCTCTCGAATAATATTTATGAAGCTATACAATCGGGTGGCCACTTATGTTTGTTTTCCATCGTGAATGTGAAGCTACGTTTAAAAATATCTTAAATTGTTATATTTGTCTAATACAACAAATAATTAGCTTTAGAAATGTATTAGTTTGGAAATGATTTCAGGGCTAGCGCTAAATAAAATACTAAATATATCTTGAATAATAATAAGCTATAACATTTTATATATTGATAACATTGGAGTCCAAATAATGCATATAAAACCGCCATATGAGATTGATACCTTTAAAAGCGCGTCAACAGTGTACATGTATCGAAAGTGAAATATCTTTGCCAATATTTTTGTTTAAATATGTAAGATAAAATATTAATAAGGGGTAGATATTCGAGACCGAATAAGGTAGAAGGTAAAAAAGGTAAAAAATATGTATGTCCACTTTTTAAAATAAAGTATTGCGCACGTTGGGTTTACAACAGTCATATTACGTATATTTGTTAACATTTGAGATCCTGACCTGTATATCTTATAAAAATCAACATGTGCATATGGTAAATGTTAAAGATAATCGTATGATATATAGCTGAAGATATTAGTGTGACACAAGCCTATCGCATGCAGGTGGTGTTAATTTAAAGCTTACAGTATATAGGTATATACGTTATAAATAATTACTTGAGATAATACACGTTTCGCTTGACCATCTCGCTAAAGATAAAAAACCGTTAAAATGTTTAAAAATAACCATTATTATGTCTATTTATGGTAATTATCGTTTAGTATGAGAAATTAAGAGTGATTGGAAGCGAGAGAATAGTCAACGTTGACCAATACGTTTATATTGAAAATATTCTGTTTTTTGACAATCAGTTTCAGAAGAAGGTGATCTCCGTAAGAATCCAACTGGGAGGGTCAGCATTCCATAAGTTAGGAGACATTTTCAAGTCCATCAGCGTTCCACAGTGCCTGAAGACTCATCTCTACAATCAGTGTGTCCTGCCATGATGTATGGTGCTGAGATATGGAGGCTCATAGTTGAGGCTGCTGTGCACAAAATACAAGTGGCATATAGAGCCATAGAACTTGCTTGGTATTAGATTACAAGATCCAGTGAGAAATGTCGAGATCCGACGTCACGCGACGGTCCGCGACGTTGTTAAGATAACCACGAAAGTGAATTAGGCAGGACATGTTGCTAGACAGAGTGATGGCAGGTAGAGTAAAACGTTGAAAGACTGCCCACGTGGCTATAAAAGGAGAATCGGGCGGCCACCAGCAAGACGGGTAGACGATATAGTAAAAAACCCCCAGTCAATCCTGGATAAGGCTAGTTTATGACCGAAACGAGAGGCGTACAAGAAGAGAGGCTTATGCTCAGCAGTGGGCGATAATCAACTGATGAAGAAGAGAAATTAAGTAATCCATTTAGCTGATCCAGAAGTAGTTGCGTCATGTTTCGTTGTATAATACTTTGAAATATTGCTTTAATTATCAAATAACCATTCACTTTAATTTTATTTTTTGTCGAAATAGAAATTATTTCGTGCTGGTTACGTTGCTTCTTCAGTGGTATTATCGGGTTTGAATTATAAACGCTTAAAGCGTACAACTGAAATGGAAAACGAGAAACCTTTGTTGCACCTAACACAATTTTTAATGATAACTTTAAGATTTCACCGAAGTTTTTAAAGTGTCTTGTTTGAAATAACTACTTACAGCTCAAAGTTGCTCAAAGGGCTATAGAGAGGGCTATGCTTGGAATTTCACTGCGTGACGAATCAGGAATGAGGAGATCCACAGAAGAACTAAAGTAACCGACATTGCCCGAAGAACTGCTAAGCGTGGAACTTGCGAAGAAGTGGCAGTGAGCTGGGCACGTTGCTTGCAGAACCGATGCCTGATGGGGCCAATGAGTTCTCAAATGCTACCACGCACCGGAAGACATAGCGCGGGTAGGGCAGGCCCACCACAAGTAGGACCGAGGACCTGGTGAAGGTTTCGGGAGTCCGCTGGATGCGAGTGGCGCCAGACCGTACGCCGTAGAGAACTTTGGGAAAGACCTATGTCCAGCAGTGGACATCTTTCCATTGAATTGAGGGATGGATGGACGGATAGAAAGTGACGATGGCCTAATAGAATATATTACTAGATAGCTGCCTTGAAAATAACTGTTAGCTGAACTTTTAGTGTAGGTATAAATGTAATAATAGCGTTGTGGTGAGATATTTTAACATGTTACAGCTAATTGTTGTCTCAATTTAGAAATACAGAATTGTTAATAAATGAATTTATTTAACATCACACAGAAAACGTTAGTAAAATAAATCTAAATGACGCCATGAATATTGAATTAAATTGGGTTAAATAGATCCTAATTTTTAATCGAAGCCTGCAATTATGTGTACATTATTATCACTGCAAAAGTATATCGTCTACATACCTATAGATCCTTTTTTTAATTATTAAATAGTTAATAATAATAACATAGTCTGACACTATATACATTTATTCTTTGGCCACAATCTTATGTGACGTTAGTAATTGAATCTCCAAAACATTTAGCGAAACTCAGTTACAATTACTTGAAGATAGATATTTAACATGAGGCTGGTAGCTTTTCAAGTTGATATGGTCTACTTCTATAACGGTGTTTTTCTTGACGTTGGAAATACTTAAAAGATTTTAACCTAGTCTATTATAGTTTGACATATTTTCACATCTGTTTTGTCCCACACATACTCCAAGTCCCCTTTTGGCAGCAGTGCAGGACGAGCTCCGGTCCCCAATTGCGAAGGCCTTGCTACCGTCGCCACTAGTAGCAGCATATGCATCATATAGAACACACGCATCATATAAGACACACACACACTTGCAGACTGTGCGTAAGATACGTAGGTTCTGTAAGGGATATTTTCCTCCTAGTTTTATTAACCATTAGAATTGCTAGAGCTAATTTCGCGAAATTTTCCACACGAGTTATAGGTTAAAAACCGAGGTTCGTATAATTTTGGTGCCCATGCGCTGACTAAGTAATTTTAGATTTACGTGCGTTAAGCGATTGCACCAAAGTGACTAGGGTCAACAGCGTATGGTCAATTTAAAAAAAAAGCATTTGTTTTGTCTGTCTTATAAACATACATAAATGGATTTTAAAATAGTCTAATATATTGTAGTGAATATATTAAATGCACTGCTTATAAATGTGTGTGTAGTCATTTATTCAAAAAGTACATAAATTTATACACAAAAATTTAAAATTAAAATAAAATAAAATACTATAAATAATGAATGCCGTCCAGCTCGCCGCCAGACGGGAAGGTTCCCAGGAGGCTGGCCATATTGCCACGTTGGATGGCAATGCTAATTCGCTGTGCCAAATATTGGCCAGCCCTCTGGTCGCGAGACGTGTCGACTAGACGACCCGCGAGATCCTTAAAAAGGCTATGAGCACTCGGGCCCCACGGTCCCAGAGTTTCGACACCAAACGGGACAAATATGTAACTCTCACCAAGGGTAGCATATATGCGCCGCTTGAGATCCTCCGCTGATGTAGCTGCTGCGCCGGCCTTCAAAGAGGTAACTGGAAGATGTGACGGTGCCAAAGTATCGACGCAAGTAGCATCCCATACCAAGGGCCGCCCCATCTTCCAAGGAGAAGCGTAATCTCATCGGGTCTTTTGCCATAATATATTAAATGCACTGCTTGCACTGTTCTGTCAATATTTATGGTTTAAAACAAACGAAACACCAATAAGTAACAATGAATTGAAGGTTTTGCGTCTGACAGCGTTGCTGTGCGTTTCTTTCATTGCGTTCATTTGCATACAACGTTCGTAACCACAGAGCTGTAAAAGTTACAAATAACTTCATCGTGAAATTTTTTTTAAATCATTTTTGTTCTACCTAATTTTTGTACCTAATTTTCATCCTTCGCTATTCAAGGTTTTAAAATCAATTACAAAATATACTTTTGGTTTCAGAAAAGGCATGAAACTAATGCTCTGATTAGTGACTATAATTATACTGTTAATAGACAATATATTACAACAATATTTAATAACCCTTAAACACATAGATAGCGATGTAGATTTTCAAAAAAATAATTTAGAAAAAATAAATGTTTCCGAACGCAATCTTGGCAGTTTATTTTTTAGTGACAATACTTATTATTAGCGTACACATGTACACGACTACACATGTCAAGTAAAGCTAATTACGATTATCTATCTATATTAAAGGCAGCGATAACTTGACAAAATTAAATGAAAATCATATGATAAATTCGTATAGTTGTACCATTAACTATTGTCATTTACCGGTCGATTTATAATAAATAAAACTTTATTCTATTGAGGGTTGTAATAATTTTTGATTATGGTCCTGTCTAATTATTCTAATGTTTAACATTGTAATGATTTAGGTACAGTGGAGAGCCCACAACGCCGCGCTGTAGTAATTCTGACTTGTTACTTTTATTTATTGTCTTTAAAACAAACATAACATACTGAGGTGCCCTTTTTCATACCTAATTACTCGACTGGGTGTCGCTGAGTAATTCGAAAGTTTTTGTTTATTCTCGATTTAAATTGACGTGAATAATTTTACATTAATTTGTATGGGTTACACTAGGTCCGGGCGAAGATTTTTGAAGCGATAATAGGGCAGTTAGTAACGCGGCCGGATTTCACGTCAATAGACGCAGGTTCGAACACACTTATCCAGCTCTAAAATTAGCCTGAGCTTTCGGTGAAGGAAATATTCTGAGAAAAGCCATAGCCAAATAATGACCGCCTGTGTAGCGACAACCCTCAAGTTTGAAAACCTGTCGCCAAACACTTATAAGTGTGTTCCGGCAGCTTCACTTGAAACCAGTATCTAGGCTTAGTGTATTAACCATCCTGGACCACATCGTCACTTAACATCGGGTGACATTGTGGTCAAAGCACTGACCATATACCGTGCAAAAAAATCACAAATTCAAACACTTGCCAGTAAAATTGACCACTGAATCGTTTATTTTCTCAATTATATAACTTTAAATTTTTTTACATGGAACCTTAATTAAATTAAAAGTTATTAAATTTGCGTTTTCGTCAGCTATCTGACAAAAAAAGCCCCGTCGTTACGGTGTTTAGCTGGAATAAACAGACACGCAGAGAAAAAAAAAAACAAAATTGTGTTTTTTGGTATTAGTACCCGTATCTACCTACATTCGTATGTATTTAGCAAAAATTTGTTATTTTGATTTCACTATCAGACACTTAATTTTTTTTTATTAATATGGATATAACCACTCCACTCCACCAGTCCTCGGTTTACCCTAACTTTAATACTAATGGGATAGAATTTATTGTAGAATTATGAAGGATTGTTACAAGCGACACGCCGCGAGGCACTAGTATAAAGTAAATACCGCGTTAATAATACGGTGTCTCAGTCACTCTTTGACGTTTAAATGGTCCATTTTAATGGTATTATTGAGTGCGATATTGTAATTATTTACTTTCACGTGTCAATAAAAGTCAATTGAACGTGTAACACTTTGCGGAAATAAATTTATACGATTCATAATGAACGAAGTTATGTTTAAGTTGGTAGTTAGGTGTCTAGTTGAAATGCTCTCCGTGTTTGTATGAAAAAGGTTTTTTTTTTAAATAATGACTAAGCAGAGCTCGTAGATCAAAATGTTGATCAGATTTCGGAGAAGGAACAAATTCGTGAGAAAACAATATTATGGCGGAAGGTTCTACCAACTTCGAATTAAAAAACCTATTGCCAAGCACCAATGAGTGTGTTCCGTCAGGGTCACTTGAGATCCGGGTTATGACCCAATATTATGTGGTATACCCACACACTTAGCCTAGAGATACTGGTTCTCAAGTGATGTTTCCAGGACATACCTATAGGTGATTTCTTTTTTAACATGAAGGTGATAGCTCGCCAGGCGGGCATTGATAAAAAAATCCAAACTATAGCTTCAAGATGAAACATTTCTTTACTGAAAGTTCAGTCTTTTAGAGAACTAGCGAGCACAGGTGACTTCGTCTGCTTGTTTTATCTTAATTAAATGTGGGATTTCCTGTTTTTCATAGTCTATCAGTTAAAGAACAACACATATTTCCCGTTCACCAAATTACATTCAAAAATTTTGTTTGTTTTTTCACAAATTCAAAAAATTATGTTGATAATTTTTATAGCCTATGATTAATTATAGTTAATAAATATAATTAATTATGTGAAACTTTTATTAACATATAATTTATGCACACAATCTGATCTATAGAGTAAACCTGTTAAAAAGGATTTTTTTTTCAAGAATTATAAAATTAATTATAAAAATCTTTATAGACTATCAGTTGCCCCTTGACATGCACTTCCTTTGTTCAAATATTCATCACAATCGGCCAAGTCGTTTTTGAGTTAAATACAGACATACACACAAACAGAGAGACATCATTTTATTCAAATGTCATATTTGATATTAGTAGGTAGATTTAAATTTGTAATAAAAATTAAATGTACGGGAAAAATTTTAGATTCTACCTACTAAGAAACTAAGTTCTTGTATGTGTAACAATTTAGTTCTTAGAAAAACTATAACTTAACCTGATACTAAAACCTTAATTCCAACCATTCCGTGTCACTAAAATCGATACCTAATACCACAATTGTATGCGATAACCGTTCCGGAGAATGGCAATTTGAATAATTTCCTCCAACCCAACCACAATCAAGTGTCTATCAAAGAATTTCCGCAAGCCGGCACAGTTGTGATTCACGTTATATGCTCTATGATTCATGATTGACAGGCTTCATTCAATATTGATTGATCGGGTAAATATTGTTTTCCCGATAACAAAATAATTACGAATAATAACTCTTTATTGATTTATTTATTCAAAATATAGTTCTTGACTTAGGGAAATTTAAATATGTGATACGTGTGATGTGATGTGTGTGTGTGAGTATTTTAAGTGGTAAAGTAAAGATCTAAATAGTTTTTGAAAAATCTGCTTTTAGTAATTACGTAAGCATTGCTTACGTTATCATAATTTTGATCTCACCCTTCTCTCTTGATGGTTACGTAAACTAAACCCTTTGTTCATATTCCAATAAATATTTGAAGTATAACTCCTTTGAGTGATCTTCCCGCATCATCCGCGTGTACTTGCGTGTCATTGCCCACGCCCGCGTAAAACCGCAGTTCCTGGCACCAAATCGGGGACTCTCCGGATTTCCCTCCGGTGGTGGCCTAAGACGCGCTTCGTTCCTCAACTGAGGAGGCTCTTGGCACATGCATTAAGCATTACACGCACAACACTGCATACTCACTCCTGTATAGAACACGCAGGTACATAGGTCATGTAACGAACCTTTTTATATTAAATAAAAAATGTAAAGCTTAAGCTAGGTTCAAAATTCCGCGGAATTTTTACACTCAGGTAACGGACCCAGCCGAGGTCCGTACCACTTTGGTAACCTTTGTACTAGTTACCTTTTTGCGGCTGAGTGCCTTCATTATTCGCCCCCAAAGTCACGATGAAGTTATAAAGGCACGAGGAATCGTGCACGTAAGTCTGTTTTGGAAAGTGGACATTCACGGATTCTGATATCTATCTCGGATTAATAATATTTAAACTTAATATTGCCAAATATATTTCACTTGTGACAAGTGTACTCTGTACACAAAGTCTTTTTTTGTATAGAAAGGTCTGAACAGCCTCTGCCAATGTTTCTCAAGTAAACCATCCACCTATCCAACTCTAAAATCACCCTGAGCTTTCAGTGGAGGAAAAAAACGTGAGGAAACCATAGGTGATAGGGTATTTTCTAATAATGCCCGTCTGGGTACTTAAGTAAGTTAAGCTAGTCTAAGTTCGATAACCTGTGGCCAAATACCAGTAAGCGTGTCCCGGCAGCATCACTTGAGAACCAGTATCTAGGCTTAGTGTGTTTACCATCCTGGACCATATCGTTACTTAACATCAGGTGAGGTTGTAGTCAAAGCACTGAGTCTATATCGTTTTAAAAAAAACCATTAATATTAGTTATCCCACATTTTTTTCAGTGATTTTATCCAGTAATTTAACTTTGCGGTCAAACAATAGCATATCGCATATTATCTTTGCGAAAGAAATAAAGGGTTTGTAGTAAAATCTTTTTCTCTCACGGTCAACAATGTAAGAGCTAACTGTGGACACTGTTCACATATTTGTATGGCTGTCATAAACCATCGTTATTTATAGCAAATGGAAAGGCTTACGACGATCTTTGAGATACGGTAACAAGAATATCTATGTTTATACTTTTTTAGACATACTATACCTATAATCAACATTAAAATGCCATAGAAAAGAAATAAATAATAAAATCTTTTAATTTTCTTACCTTAAATCTTACATACTACAAATTTAAATTAATATAAAGAAAAAAAAATCCTAAAATTAAGGCCCCTTACGTGTACAGGCCTCCTCCAATTCCTTTCATTCTTACTTATTTCCTGACTTTTTATGCCAATGTACAGTTTGTGGTCCTTTATATATTTTTTTTTAACCTAGCTAATGCTGTTGACCGGAAGGGCCTTTACAGCTTCACCGAACTTTGGGGGCGAGTGCTGAAGGCACTCAGCCACAAAAGGTAACTAGCACAAGGGTTCGAATCTCGGCTTGGCCGCTACCTGAGTGTGAAAACTCCTGCGCAGGAGCGTGTGTGCAGATAACACGCAGGTGCATGGGTCCTGTAAAGAACCTTTATGTCCCTTATGCTCATCTTTCGTCCGTTAATCTGGCCATAGAGCATATAACATATAGTATACATGTATAGAGAACTGAGAGGTACCTCTAAATAAATCCTCATAAACCTTAGCGTTTTGGTTTACCTAAAACTAGCATTAGTCATCTCTGTTATTCTCTAATGACAAAACTACTCAATTACAATGATTTCTTAGTATAATATTTTGACTAGTTTACTGACATATTTTATAATCATATTTTCAGAATAGATTTTTTTGAATAAATTGAAAATCACTAACAGTAAATGTTTTTATTAAACCTAGCCTTTTTTTTTAACCCGAATTAAGTAATTAAGAATCAAGACCAGTACTGTATTTATTTTTTAATTTATCAATTTTTATGAATTTCGTCTACTTAACAGACGATGAGTGAACAAGCCAGTTTTTTATTTATTAAGTTAACAATAACAGTAAAAGGACAGAAGATTGAGAGTTTGGTAAAAAGATGATCCTATATTAAAAAAAACACATAAGATTGCTTTATTCTATTACCTAACAATCGATTTCCTTTATATCCTGTTTGAAATTACCCGAACAGGAATCGTAGGGAGGAAATTGTCAATATTAAACCATTCAATATTTATTGACGGGTAAATTAATTGAAAAAATAAATATACATACATGACGTCACATCTCTCTCCCATTAGGGTAGGCAGAGACTACATTCTTCCACCTGCTACGATCCTGGCAAACGTTTTTCGTTTCTTCTACTTTCATACATGCTCTTTGGGTCACTGCTACATTTGACCTGGCCTTTCTCCAGAACGTCTTCGATCTGGTCGAGATATGTTCACGTAGAACGACCCTTACCGATTTACCCAGTCACCCTCGCCTTTTGAATTTTTTACGTCAATCTTCTTTCATCAATTCTCTCTAGTTTCCCAAACTTACTTACTTACAAGAAAGCATTACTTTCTTGATCTTTACCACTACAAACTCTACCACAACGTTTCCTTATCTAAACTATCTACACACTATCTCTTACTTTATCTATCATTCTCAAGCCAGCTATACTTCTGAGACTTCTCGTCTTTACTGCGTTAAACTTGCTGTCACGCATCTTCTGTCAAACACAAAACTAATCACCGTACATAAGTTAGGGACTAGCGCAACTTTTTGGAAAAAGAAATATAATTTAACTTTCAGTACTCTTAGTAAGTTCCTATTTTTTACTATTATATACTCGTAACGATATATCTATAATATGCAATAGTTTAATTAAATTAATATATATATTTATAGTAATAATAGGTACTACTGATAATAAATAATTATTTAAACCTTTTCAACATAAAACATAATAACAACATTATATCTAAAAACTATTTTAGAAGCCAAATTAAACTGAGTTAAATGAAGCAATGTGATGATACAATTTATCGACATATATATACATATGTATATATATATATACATATGTATATATATATATACATATATATATATATATATATATATATATATATATATATATATATATATATATATATATATATGTGTGTGTGTGTGTGTAAGTAATGTATTTTAAAAAGCAATAAATAATTTAATGGCTTTATCACTATATACTAGCTTATTATATATTTCATATTTAAGCTGTAAATTTCGTTTAAAATAAATTTATAAATTTTTGCAAAACCCGACAAATAACTTTTGTTCTTCTTAAGTGAAGTTCACAATTCTGCCAGTGTCATGTGTCAACGATATACTTTCAATATTGGATCAACGTCTCTAATCTCTGGCAAAATGGTGGTCCGTCTTTCCATCGAATTTTCGTGTCACCTCAGAATAAACGTTTCGGATTATTATTTTCAATGTACTTCACTAATGTACAATAATCAAACCATATTACGCAAACGCCAACAAAATTACATAACTTTGATATAAAGGGTCATACATGTAACTTAACCCCTTGAGCACTAGCATGGCGTTTACGCCAGCTTTCTATTGTTCTCCTATTGTTTTCCTATTCTCTCATTTTTATGAGTAATCGACATAGTAATGAATTATAGACAATAACTGATACAAACTTACAGACTGAGATCGCGCCAAAAACTCACCGTGAAATACATAAAATATAAAGAAAAACATTACCATAGGAATGGTTACTATAGCAACGGTCGTTTACCGTGTGCCGGTATGGTTGGTTCAGGTGATCTGTGTGATTGTAAATTAAAAAATCGTTTTTGTAAACGATTTGTGTGAAATTCGTTCTTTTTTTTCCCTAACTAGCTAACGCTGTTGATCGGAAGGGCCTTTACAGGTTCATCGTGACTTTGGTGACGAGTGCTGTTGGCAAAAAGAACTGAACATCCGAAAAGGGGTATAGTATGTCTAATTTCAAGCCAATCTAGTGAATATTTCTAGAGATATGATTATGAGTGAATGGAAGTCTGCCATATTAGATGGAGAAATTATATCAAATGCAGTATAATATTTTATTTACCTCACCAGATAAGTATTTATAATCTGGCCGAATGCGTATTTTTTTTTAGTACTTTACGCAACATATCTGTCAGGCTAATTATTCCTGATGTAACGATGGCCTTCGGCGGTTGGGACAATTTCATTGGCTTGTTTTACTATTTTTCTACAAGTTCTATCGCTTAGGAGACACTCTATATACGGAGAACAGTATAATATATAAAAATTGCAATTACATTGCACAATAATTCAGCGTTCTAGCAAAATGGTGGCCATTTTTTTAGGATCTATTCAGGGGGTTATTGTGGCACCTCATAAATCAAAGTTCATGTTATTATTTTCAAAGCACTTCACTTGCGTACCATCACCACAGTATATCACGTAAAATACCTTCAGTATTACATATTACAGACTCAAATAGAGGCAAAAAACAATATTAGCAAAATATAATCCAAAGCTTTAGAACTAAATTGAAGAGGATGATTCAATTGAAGTTTCATAACCTTGAATTTCATAACCTAACATTGATATTATTATTAAATTTTGTTGCTTTTAATGTCTTTTTCACATAACTAGTAAGTTTATAATGACTACTGACAATAGATAACTTTATTATACTGTGGATTGCGGTCTCATTGTGACTACCTATTTATCAATGAACCCACTATTGATGGCTGCGCGGTTGCATTCATAAATATACGTTGTGGGAAACAAAAACAAAATGGCGGAGCGCGACTTAATGGCGACAAATCTGCAGGGCTGTCAACTTAAAAGCAGAAATTAATTTCAAATTCAAAATAAACATTATTTTAATGTAATAATTGAAATAAGATTATGAAATAGGATTGTAGATATTTTGATCCATAGAAATAAGCCATTTCAAGTTGACCTTAAAGAGCCACGTACGTCTTTCGTTACGTGCCGGTTATTACGCCATTCCTTGTCGATTACACACTCACACATATATTTTTTTACTTCAATATTAAACGAGATTTTGTATGAAACTATCGCTCTCAGTTTGATTACTCTATATTTTGATGTATGTAATCAATTTATTTTCTTTTTCTTTACGTCAATTTAACACAATTAATCACAATTTAACATCTAAGTTCGTAACAAATATTTTACCTACAAAATACTTGTTCTATTCTGAAAAAAAAAAATTACTGCATCGATATTATTAACTACTATAGATTAATTATTATGTTTCTCGTATTTGTATTTGAAAACTAAAGTTTCAATTTGAGACAATGTGGTAAAATTCACTAATATATTAATCTAAAGTATTTTGTATTTTTTTTTATAATATGCTTTGACCACAATCTCACCTAATGTTAAGTGATGATGTGCCCCAGGATGGTAAGCACTCTAAGCCTAGAGGTACTGGTTCTCAAGTGATGCTGCCGGAACACACCTATTGGTATTTGGCGACAAGTTTTCAAACTTGAGGGTGGTAGCTACCCAGGCGGGCATCATTACAAATGCTATGGTTTCCTTACGACGTTTTCCTTCACCGAAAGCTCAGGCCGATTTTAGGATCGGATAGGTGGGGATCGAACTCACATCGATTGACGCAGAATCCGGTCGCAATACCCGCTGCGCCATAATCGCTTCAAACTTTCCACTTAAGTTCTAAAGTTTTGTCATTCATCTAAAAGATAGCAATTACTTAAGTTATTTTTATTATAACATCATCCTCCAACCCTGTCTTAGTTGAGTCCCAGCAATTAAAACAAGTTTAAAATCTCGTTTCACTGACAAATTACAATAAATAAGAATACTTAAATCTAAACTGCGTGTGTTATTTTTTATGCATTAGCTAGACTTGACTTGAGTTTAAAGTACCTTAAGTCTTAAAAGGCATGCAGAGAAATAGTTTAAAAAGATATATATATGAGTTTAACGACAATCTCACCCGATGTTAAGTGAAAGTATCCTAAGATTGTACCACTCTAAACCAACAGTGATATCCTCGAAAGCTACTGGAAAAAACCCTATGTGTTTGACGAAAGACTTACAGCTTGAGATAAGTAATTATTACATTATGCTTTATCTCTATGGTGATAAAAATTAATTATGAACTAATGATGCCGTCTAAGAATAGTACCACCCCATATCTACCCGTGGGTGCTGTAAAAGGTGACTAAGGGACAGTGACGAGGCGTGAAAAAAATCGTCAGTAAAGCCGAAACATAAAAATCTACCGGGTCGTCATACTTCTTCCTCTTAAAGAATTACTCAATAATGAATGACGGATGCTTGTGATGCCGGGCGAAGATATCCAGTTGCAGTTAATGTTAACCACCTTCACCATACTTGACTTCATTGGAGTCAAATAAACAGTGCATGTCGAATATGGTAAGTTGTAATTTTTTTATTTTTTTTTATTTATCGTCACAGGCATCGTTGATGGATACTGTTAGTGTTGTGTGTTGTGACTATAATAAATATAAAGACCCAAACGGGGGTAGTTCATCAAAATACCCCTCAACGCAGCAGGCGACGCCGCGCACCGCCAGTCAGCCCGTAACCACGGTTGGTGAAACCCAGCCGAAACGTCGGGATAGGAAGAAAAAATCAAAGGTAACGCGTAAAAACCGGTTAAAATTAACTGATTTTAAATATGGTAAGTTGTTTTGAGATTAAATGTGACAATGATTTACCACGATAAATACGAAAATGTCTAATTCATTTCGCTTGTGATAAATGTTCCTATAACGATGACAACCTAATAAATTGTAAAATTGGTTAACTTCCGTGATCGTGGATTTTAACTGTTTAATTTTAAAAGGACGCCACGAGATGGCTACTTACGCGAAAAATAACAATTAGTTACGTGATACATAAAATAATATATACTGATTGATTTTTTTCCCTTCATACTAGATACAATTAATACAAAGTCCTAACTTCTTCGGCTACAAAATTCACACATGGTTCTAATCGACCAAACTTAATAGGAAGTAAATCCATCATTTTGGTTTACCGAAATAGTGACATCTATTGAGATTAATTAGCATATTATCTTCTTCTGATGATGTAGCTTAGAAAACATTTTTTCAGTACATCAATAGATGGCGCTTTCTTCAAATATTTGCATTGATAAACCGTAAACGTGTAACAATAACGAACAAAATTAAATGAATAACCCGAAACGAAGGGGCTTATTTACAGTCTAAATTTGCGATACTTTTGCATAATAAGTACACTAATGCTTTCATTGTGTAGGTGATATTTAAAGTGAAATATGTATGGATGTGTGAAATCAATTCCGACATTTTGCTACCGGCTTGTATGACCAAGTTCTTAGTGTGCGTGTTTCGCGTTTAAGGCTGTGTGAATGTTAAAGTATTTTTGATGCATGATTTGATGTGTGCGCAGTTAGTGTTTTGTTTTTTTAAGTAAGGCTATAAGGAATCAGATTATATAAGGAGATGGGCCACAGCACCCTTTGAGTACCAAAAACAACTCGATCGCCAACCCATCTGAGAAGCGTCGCGATTATGACAAGCCGCTCCTTATTGTGGGAGACCTATGCCCAGCAGTGAACGCTTTGCAGTTGAATGAATTAATTCAAGTTTTGTATAATTATCCTAAATACATTCATATCTATTTAATAAAAAGTTGTTAATTTTTGATATTAAAAATAGACAATTCCATTTTAACAACATAAATGGGCTTTCTCTACATACACATACATATATACATACGTTTCAAATTGAATTTATTTACACAATACGGTTTCGCTTCTCGATCTTCATTTAAGGTTAAGTTTTGCGTTTCCTTTTTTGTTATTCCCCACTCGGGATCCGACGCGATCGCCTTTTTAATTGTTCTGACAGTTATAAATGAATGAAATAAGAATGAGACTCTTAATCGTCTTATCTCTCCATTTGCATTCACGCAGTGTTCTTTCTGTATTATTAAAACATATAAATAATAATGCAACAGTATCCGGTAGGCTATATAGTATATTAGTTTAGTTAAAATAAAAAAAAAGGTTTTAATATTCATCTAATTTTTATACTTAGAATACCTACAGCATTGGTGTTTTGATTCATAAATAGTTATGGCGGTGGTGCTATTCCATTCAAATCTGTTCTGTTTCTGAACATTTTAAAAATTTATTCACGACTTTTGAACTTTTAGATTATCTACTTTTTTATGTTGACAAGTGATCTTTTATTAAATATATATTTTTTTTAAATACAATATAATTTTTTAGAATTTTAATAGGAACATTATTTAATTTTATAGATATTGTTAAAGTATTATTTCAACAATGTCTTAAAAAAATGACGATAGTTTTTTTTTGTGATATGAGACTATCAGAATTATGTGTGTCATTAACTAAAAAGAAGTAGCTTCAATAAAAAATAGTAAATAGGGATTTTGGTGCAGATACAAACACAACTTTTGACAAGGAACAGGACACTTTCAGATCATCACATAATACTTTTTTTTTTTCTTTTACTAAATAAAGTCAAACAAAACAAAATAAAATATCCGAAACAGCCAAACGAAACTTTGCAAGTTGTCCAACACCGGACTTTAAATCTTCATCGAATCATTAACGCGAATGAAAATTTAAAAATAAAAAAAAATATATTAACCATGACACGCGGAACTGTATCAAACCGTATATAAATGAAACTGACCCGAAAACAATCGACTTTCGGCAAATTTCGATCATTATCGTTTCTTTGTTCAAAAAATAATGGTATAAATTTGGGTCACGTTTTCAGGTTTTCTCTCAACAAGATCCGTAAGTGAGACCTTATTGTTTGCGCATTGTTTTCGTGAGAGATAAAAACGAATCGAGTTTTACGGTTTTAATTAAACATTTTCGTTTCGCACAAAATACCGTAGGAAGGCTTAACAATGACGTGCCTTGCTCCACTTTGCGGTTGTTCAAATTTGCTGAGATTATTAAAGGGATAATTAATTCGAGAAACGATCCTGGGTAATTTTGAAAGATATTCTGATATTTTTTTTGCATAACCTAACTAATAGATAGAAATGTTAAACTTGCTCCAATGCTTCAGCACTTTACTAAATTGGTGGCCATCTTGCTTTGTAGGAATTTTTTGAGGCAGCTCAGAAATTACGTTTCCATAACTATATTACGTAAAATAAGTGAATACTTGCGTGGTGCCGGCTAAGAATTTTACCACCCCATATCTACCCGTGGGGGTCGTCAAAAGTGACTAAAGATAAATAAATAAACCAGAGGATGGGCAGCAGCATCATCTGAGTACAACCAACACCTGACTGCGATCGTTAACCCGCCTGCCAAGCGTGGCGATTATGACAATCCCCCCCATTAATCGCGAAGATCTATGTCCAGCAGTAGACGCCTTTTGGTCAAGTGGATGGACTACATAAAATATCGCCAGTATTCCATAATAGATCTTCAAATACTGTAAGCTTATGAAAAACAAACAATAAAATAAAACCCTTTAAAAACTCATAATAACATTGTCACTAAAATATGGCAGCGAGAATTTTTTTGTTATGACTTTGTTGATTTATGTTCCCGTCATTTTGCTTCAATGGTAAGCAAATATGTTATAATTATTAAAGCATTATTCTAAAATCATTTTTATTACCAATTATTTTTAATAACATCATAACTCTAGTTCGATATTATAATATGTAATCATTCTATGATATATTGAATTATTAATTGCGTCGATATTTTAAGAATACATTTACAACTATCCTTTTATCTGTTCGACTCATAGAATGAGTTTGACTTTCGGTGAAGGAAAATCCATAGCGTAGTAGGGCATTACAACTCATTGTCTATTTGACTAACCATTACACCGAGTTCCAAAGACAATCACCATGCAACTGTTAGAATATTTCTTACTTTTGTCGCACTGTGAGGTTATGGAACCGTCTTCCTGTCAGCGTGTTCGCTCCTTCGTATGATATTGGGTCCTTTAAATGATGCGTGAAGAGGTACTTAAGCAGGCTAGCATGACAGCGGCGACTGACAGTAAATTCTGTTCAGTGTCAGTCGCCGCTGTTTTGGATTGTACTGTACTTAACATCAGGTCCAGTGCACTCACAGTGCTGGGCAATATAAAAAAAAATGTTTTGATTGATGTATATGAGAGCCAGTCTGATTTCTAGGCTTACTTTTTCACTATTTACGGACACTTCTTTAGTTGCGCTCATGTGAGTTCAAACACACATAGAGGTACTAACGTACGCACAGGTGCATCCAGTGTGCTGTAAAAATAACAGTATTTTAATTTGATATCGTACTGTAAAAGTTCCAATATTTACAATATTGTAATTAACCACTAAAACGGTAAATGCTAGTGACGGTTATGCGGTTAATATCTGTACAATCGTTAAGAGCTAACCGCTAATCATTTTGTTAAGGATCGTTAAGGGGAAATTAAAATTTTATTTTTTGTCTCTAAATACATTATTACGTTCTATTTTAATTAAATTGGTTAAATAAATACATATTAATTATTTCATAAAAGTATCATTATTCATATTTGAGTGTAAATAAATAACCTAATTCTAGAAAGGTCTTTATACAAATAATCTAGCGGTGCAGAAAACTATATGCAATATATTGCATAAAATATTTAAAATATTGATTTGCTCCTTATGCACTTTATTTAAATGCAGTGAAAAAACGTGAACAATTATATATGCGTGCGGAGTTATTAATGTAACATTTTAATATTTAATTTCGTGAATTGCATTATTCTATTACTGTAGGGACGATAACCGAAAGTTTTGCAAGACAGCAAAGTAACCGAGGAACAGTATAAATGTCCATTAAAATTCCCAACAAATCATGTTATACGTATGGACGTGTTATGACATAATTAGAGCCTTGACAGACGCCTGGAGCGAATTCCCTTTACCGCGAGCTGCAACTATGTGTTCGATTCTGGCGCTGTCGATATAATGATATTCGACAAACATTATACCTACATATATTCATTCAATTATATATTTCAAACATACTTACTGGATTACTATACCGTTTTATATAAAGTTCATTTATTTGTTCTCGTTATATTTCTAAATTAATCTAATTATAATTAAAATATATATTCAAATTCATTATTATCGTTTCACACTTTTGATAAATATAAAGTAAATTAAGTAACACACACTTTGTTATTATTACTTTATTTGATATTATTCAGTTTTTCAATAACCTCCATAATTAGAATATTTTGAGTGAATTTAAATTCTTAACATTTTTTCTTATCTTTTATGTATAAATTAGCTATTTAGTATGTAGATATCTTTTGTTTTTTGATAATTGTTTCGATTTGGTTTCTTATAGGAATATTTTATCTTATTACGTAGTGTATTTTCCCAATTGCCTATCGTCTAGTTCTCATATGTCTAGCCACCATATTACGATCTTAGGCCACATCGGCACTTGTATCAGGTGAAATTGTAGTTCGTAACATTGTTTCAGACAGCTGTACAGACAATTTTTTATTTAATATGATCCATAGCAAAGTTTTTAATAATTTACAATATTCATTAGACGATATTTAATTAAATAGGAGATCATTATAATCTACACAGGTTTATAAATCACCAGGGCGTATTCAGAACTGGGATATATGGTAAAGAGTTTATCACTGTCAAAGGTTGCATAATATGTCGTATGCTATAAGGTTTTGTAACAATACGAATCTCGAATTGTTTCAGAATCGGAGACCTTTGGTGACCAGATACAACGCACAGTGTGGGATAGTGGACACACTATGAATAACATTATGGAGACCACACGTGGAAGAAATAACGCTGCAAATAAATCCGCTATAGTATTTACAGTTTCGACGTTTACAAGAAATTAGTATTTGAAGTAAACTGCAGTGATCATTTCAAAAATTATTACAATAATTACCGGTAGATTACTAATTAAGTTTAAACTAAAATCAAGACTTTTATATATTGGATTTAAAACCTGATGGAGTGAAATGAAATAGTTGATTCGAAAATGTTGACTTGAGTTTTTAAATTGTTATTTTGCATTTCTTCGCTTACCGTTTCTTTTACGTGATAAGTGATGATTTATTCATTATTATTTTCACATTGAATAGGCTTAGTGCTTTGACCACAATCTCACTTAATGTTAAGTGTTGATGTGATCCAGGATGGTAAACTTACTAACCCTTGAGGTTTTAGTTTTCAAGTGATACTGCCGGAACACAGCTATCAGTATTTGGCAACAGGTTTTTCAACTTGAAGGTGATAGCTACCCAGCCGGATTTCCTCACGATGTGTCCTTTACCTCAAGCTGATTTTATAGTTTAATAGGTAGGCTCAAATCCGCGTCCATTGACGCGAAATTCAGATGGACTACCAACTGCGTCATTATCCCTTCAAAATAAGTGTTCCTTCTAATTACACTAAGAAGTAGTTATTATATTTTTTTTCCTCATAAAAAACCATATTATTTCACTACCTAATCAATTAAAACTGCTAATTGTACACGTCTCAGGTAGTATAAAAAGAAATAAAACCACTGACAACTCATTAACTAAGGAAGCGCTCTCTAATACAAAACAATTATAAAACGAGGTTTTTACTAATTAGGATCATTTAAAAATAATACTGTAACACGATAATAAGACAGCGCAATATTTCTATTTACTGTTCTACAAATTGTTTGGACGGTAGCGCGACATGTCGCTTGGGGCAATGCAGCCGCGCAGCGTGCAGCAATTACTGCCGGCCGTTCCCGAGCGTGCCCGTACCCGCCTGAGGGAATTCCATGATAGACGTTAATTGATCTAGATACTTTAAAATTCTTATATTCATCTATAACAATAAATATCGAGATTTTAACCCCGCATACTACTAGTTCAATTTCCAATAAAGGGTAACATTCGTGCTTTATTGATTCTTTTATGATTTGATGATGTTCGAAGAAGCAACATCCTGGATAGAAACGATCAAAGGATGTTATCGTTGAACTAACTTAACCCTGTTGATCTGAAAGACCTTAACAACTTTACTGGACTTTACAAAGAGCGATTAAGCATAATGGTAAGAATCTTGGCTTCAGCTACATGCTATTTGTTTTCAAAATTCCTAGCATATTGCCATAGTTAATATGGTACCTAAGGTAAAATAAGATAAATAAAAGATCCCTAAAGCCCATGCATCTAGAGTACAGTGTACAAGAGTGTGTGTGGAATATGATGAGTGTGATACTAGTGTATGCAAGGTCGGACTGGGCCGTAAGGGTCCAGGTGGTTGACCACACGCTTCGGGCCTGAGACTACATGATGGTAGATGGGTACTATCGTTTATACATCTCGTTTTTTAAATATCCATGAAATATTGTAAAATGTAATGGATCAATTACTCTAAATGATATACGTTTAAATAAGTTGATTCGATCAAAAGTTATGGTCATTGAGTAAAAAAAATCAAAACTAGTTTCACGAGGTGGCTTGCTCAGGTTCAATCATTTTTTCGAATTTTTCTATTCCATTTCTTTCTTGTATGAACGAATTATCTTATCTAGATTTGCATTTAGGTTGCAAGAGCTAGGACCTGCATGGTCGGGCTTCCTATCCTACGGTTGCCGCAAGCCAGGCCTGTGGGGGTCTCACGCAGTCTGGGGCCCGGCTGTCAAATGACACCTCGACTATATAGCCAGTCCGACGCTGTCACTGAGTCGCAAGAGCTTCCTCGGTTGGTGATCGGAGTACGTCCTGGGCTGCTGCCGGAGTGGGGCCCGGAGTGCCTGTGGGATTAACACAGGCTATCATTTTTGTTTTGAGTCGCTTCAGATGAACAACAAAATTGCTTTATGTAATAAGCGTATTCTATCGTTTTTATCATGCCCAATGTTCTAGCTAGCTATTTTACTTAGTTCCATCTTCTCTATTTTTTAAAAGATCCATAGGTGTTTAGTTTTCTATGTCGTGTATGTTGTATCGTTGTCCTGCTGTGGAGATGTGAAGTCATGTCTCCTAACCAGTATGTTTGTCCCTTTACTATGATATTGAATCAGCCAAGAGTATTATAAAAAAAAACATATATAAACGTCGGAATGATAACGACGACTCGGTATGCATTACTATGTATGGCTGTATTTTTATTATGTCATTACTGTTTACTGAAAAATAGCATATAAAACGCATAAGGATGCATATATACTCAGTCGGAAGTGAGATCAGATTCCGCGTCGATAGACGTAAGTTAGGAGCCATCTGCCCAGATCTATAATAAGCTTGAGTTTTCGATGACGGAAAATATCTTGAGGAAACCGTAGGATGATAGTAAGGTCGTTACTAATAATCCCCACCTGGGTAGCTACTAACCTCAAGTTTGAAAATTGTCGCCAAGTACCAATAAGAGTATTTCGGCAACTTTACATGACAGTCAGTGACCTTTTTTTGTTTTTTTTTTTTGACGGGGGGAAATGCATTTACGCACTCACCTTACCTATTGTATTAGTGGGACCTGAGTCCCTCCAATATAATAGGTAAGGGGGCACGGAGTGACGAGTTCCGTGCCAGTGTGGGACTCAAACCCGGGCGAGAAGCGCCCGGGAATACCCACTAAAACCCCCCGGAGCCGTCCGCCGCATTTGAGATAGGGGGCGATACGGGGTTGCAAGGCATGTCGCCGCGTCGCCCCCCTGCGGCAAACCCACCAGGCCCGTCTGTGCAATGGCCCAGCGGGGGTGGGGGAGAACCTCTCTACCCCACCTCTTCGCCCGCCTCTGAAAGAGGCATTACCTTCCGGAGGGAAGAGGAGTGATCACTGCGACCGCAGTAATCACCTCTCCCCGCCCCCCAAAAAAAAGTGGGCTTTCGCCCAGCCGCCCGGTCAGACTATTAGCCGGCAGTCAGAAGGACTGCCGTTGCCCAGGGTGCACCACGAGAAGGTTGTCTGACACCGCACCCCTGACAGTCAGTGACCTGCTTGACTTAGTGTGTTAACCATCCTGGATCACATTCTCACTTAACATCAAATTGTGGACAAAGCACTAAGCCTATGCAGTATTAAAAAGACAAATGTTGACGCAAATGTCACTTTATCACAATTTGTGTATTTTGTTTCTTCTAATCTTAATTTTACTTGTATCTGAAATGTAGAAATAAATCTTTCGGATTCAATATGCGATCTCAACCCGTTTGTCCGAATCCTTTTTTGTCTATAGTGCCAGATCATTGTCAGTGATCAGTCAGATAAATAGATAAATTTTTTGTTTTTATCTTAATCTTAACTTTTAAGATTCGATATATAAACCCGTCGTTTGTCGATAATCAGTTAGAAATAGTTTAGTCAATAATACTATATTTTTACTACATGTAAGGCGTACAATGTTCATTTGGATGTCTCTGGACCCTATCGCGGATGGTAACTATTCTTTATAAAAAGCAATTACCTATAATTAAATATTCTCATTAAGTTTTGAATCGACAACAGGTATTAAAATGCAAACTCGTTATAGCTAGGGCATAAAATCTTCGGCTAAAACAGACAGAGAATGAACGATGAAATTACAATTGGTATAATATTAAGGTACGTGACATCGCCGACAGAGGGCGCTGTAAAAAACGCATTTTATTTGTACGTCGGGACAGTACTAATACCCGTCCTCGTGGAGAACGATTAAGGGCTTTAAGATGCGGTATTATATTTAGTTTTATGGCATCGGATTAGGTCGGGAGATTGACATTATTTTAATTACAGGATGTATTATTTAAATAATATTTTCTATTATTGTAAATGTGTTGGTTATTGTGTTTCAGAGAATTTTCATCAATCAATATTTTAGAGATTGAATAATTCATTGCATTGCATTCTAAAAAATTGTAATCACTCACAAAGCTAAACGTCATAAAAATATAACAGTTAAATGAAAGAAGAAATTAATTTACTATCTAACTAGGTTTATTGTTTCTATTTTATATAAAAACGGTTAAATTAGAAGGATTGATATTTTTGTTATGATACTAGCTATCTGCCCGCGGCCGCACCCGCGTTTTTTATAAGCTTCACTGCGATTTAATTTTTTTTATACGGAACCGTAATTATTTTCCTAATAAATTTTAGTACCAAGATAAAGTAAAAATATTTCCCATACATTATGCACTTGCACGTAAATCTGTGCATTGAATTGGATTTCATTAAATTTTTTATGAGTTTTATTTTTTTACGTGGATCTCTAATCGTTTCTGAAAATCAAAATTTAGCTCTATGTTAGCCGGAGTAGCTTCAGCTATCTACCAAAAAAGTTTCGTCCAAATCGGACCAGCCGTTCCGGAGATTATCCATTACAAACAGACAGACAAAAATTGTAAAAATTGTATTTTTGTTATAGATATTATACATACATTCATATCTATTTAGCAAAAAAAATAATGTTGACATTAAAAACAGAAATTTTTATTTATTAATATAGATTTAAGAATTTCCAGGTATATTTCGGCAGCATCGCTTAAGGGCCAGTATATTTAGGCTTAGTGTATTTACCATCCTGGACCACATCGTCACTTAACATCAAAGCACAGGGCTTATACCTATAAAAATATTTCTAATTTATATAACTTGGTACGTTCCAATATGTCAAATTTGTTTACAATACTTTTGTTTTACCTGAGAAGCTGTTGATCTGAGGAATATTAACAACTTGGAGAATTTAGGGCGACCTCTCAAAAAATAGCAGCTAGTGCAAGGCCACTAAACTGGTACTGTGGCTAAACATCTATGAAGAAAAATTTGTTAACTGAGACGAGATAAGCCTTATGATGGTTAAAATGAAAACAAGGTCCTTCGCAGAATACATGCACCTGCATGTTGTATGCAAGGGTGTGATTTGCAGTTTGACACGTGTGATGCTGTATCGCGCTGGTGGCGAGTACAGTAACTTTCCCAATAATTGGATATCGGAGCATGTCCTGACCCTTTTCCGAATTGCTTAAGGTAGTTTTCTGTTTATTAGTGGTTTTGATTGCAATTGTTGAATAATATCAAGTGAACTTACTACATCCATTTTACATGGTTTAAAATTATATCCGATAATATGATTAATTTAATAACCTAGCTCTCGGACTATACCCGAAGTATTGTTGAAAACTCATAGTAGGTAAGTAGGTAGCTACACACTAATTATCAATAAAATCCACCAGTTGTACATACATACGCCGGCGATATTGGAACTTTTATATCCACAAACAAGTAACATTTTTATACGATACTAGAAGAATTTGTCGTTGAAATTAAAATAATAATACGCTATATTCCAGTTTTATTATTCAAGTTATTCGTGTATGATGGTATTCGCTAGAATCTCTATGGAACTTATAAAAGGTTATTGTGTAGTTTTTTTTTTATATTATAGAAGCAAATTGTGTCGTGGATAATAAGATTCCCATTTTAGTACTGGCCATCACTAATGGGTATGCTACTGGCCATGTTAAAACCCATTGTAATATAAAATATTGTAAATAGAACTGTCACTACTATTAGGAAAACCGACGTAACGTGTCTCTTATACAAAACTACTTTAATATAATTAAATGACTTTTATTCTATTCCGACAAAATATAATAAAAGAAAAATAATATTGTTCGAAAGTTAGTTTCAATTAGAAACTATTTATCTAACTCTATAATAAGCTCGGGCTTTTGGCGAAAGAAAAAATTGCGAGGCGAGGAATCCCCATCATTTTTTTTTTAATTTAGAAAAGGAGAATGTGCATTTGAACATCAAAAAGCTATCACCGGTTTGGAAAACAGCCCAGTCGAGAAAAGCCGACAAGGAACTCGATCTCGTTTTTTTTTTTTAATTTCAAATTATACAGTTTATAATAATAAACTATTTTAGCGAAAACACAGAGAGGGTTGTATTGTCAATTCCAGACATCACAATCGTTCACGTAATTATCCATCTTCTAATAACCTTTGGACATTAAAATCTGCTTGACATAGTGCTTAAATGTATTTTCAGGTAAATTGGTAATATGCTTAAGAACCATAGGTATGGTAGAACAACGTACTATTCTCGATATCTAAGCCAATGAATGGACAGCCATAAAAGAATACGTTACTTTTAACATCCATTAACATTATTTTTAAAATATGAAATTAAGATAACATATTTTTTTAGACAAGAGCGAAGTGTATGATGGCTTGTTTCAGTATGCGATCTGTTTTTGCTAAATTCAAATCATTGTTTTTTCTCTAGTCAGATCAGTGTTCAGTCCATAGATTCAGTCAAACAACTCGATATATTTTTAGTTTGATATCAATCTTAAGGTTTGAGATTCCATATTGAGACCGGCCGTATAAGGTAAACTATAAAAAAGGATCCTTCGAATCGAATTGATTGTATGTACACAGTTAAGCATATAAACTAATTTAACATTTACTTATTTTCTTTATACGACTGCCGTTCTGAGGTCTCGGGTTCGATCCCCGGGTCGGGTCAAGTGATATTGGGTTTTTTCTACTCAGTATCATCCCATCCCGGAGTTTGGAATTTGTGCCCGATATGGCGACAGGCTCGCCCCCTGTCACATCTGGGACGGAACTAATCTCGGCGAAATGTGGGTGGTGTAATTCGCTACTTCACCTCTGCCTAACCCTTCGGGGAAAACAGGCGTGAGTATATGTATGTATATGTATCCGATGTATTATTTTCTTTATTTCAAAAAATAATCCAATATAAAGTTTTTGACACGGTATCCAGAGGAATGTTCTAGAAGGAATAATAATATATAAAATAGTTATGGAGTACATTATAAGTAACACGTACTACCGCATTACCCGGACAATTGAAAAGCAGGCGTATTCAATAAGCGAAGAACCAATAAAACAGAATCGCAGCACAATGGCGGACCGGCTGTTGGCTGTCCCATGGATTTATGGCTCGTCACTTAGACAATAAATAGTGATTTTCGCGTTTCTCCTCGTTCGAAGCACGCAATGACTTACAGCGTAAACACACTTGACTTATTTATAATTTTATTACTTTAACATCTAATATTATTTGACAATATAATTAATTAAATTATTTATTTCAATTATCTTCTTTGTTTATACCGTATAGGCTCAGTGCTTGACTCCAATCTGAGTGACGATGATTAAGTGACGATGCGGTTTCTCATAAATAAATGTTCTGCTTCTCAAGCGATGCTACCGGAACACAGCTATTAGTATTTGGCGATAGGTTTTCTAACTTGAGGCTGGTAGCTACTCAGGCCGGCATTATTTTAAAATGTTTTCCTTGACCGGAAGCTCGGGCTGATTTTAGAGGTGGAGTGGTGAGTTTGAACCCGCGTCCATTGACGCGAAATCCAAATGCACTACCAGCTAAGCTATCATCGCAACCATCGTTTCCATGACCGTATGTTATACTTTAATTCCGTCACCACAATCCGAATTATCCTGGAAACACCAACTACAATGTAAGTGGCGGCACTAATTATCATGAGGTCAGGGATACGCAAATAAAGTAGAATTATCATACTTAATAATATTTTATTCCAATAGAATAATTATCGTGTTTGTCACATAATGTAATTCGTTTTTCGATTTATTAAATAAATTATAATATATTTTTTAAATAAATAATAATAACAATTTATTACAGTTCCTCGAAATACAACCCAGTTACGTCCTAGCTCCGGAGTACCACAAGGCGCGTCGCATCGGCCATTGTACTGCATATAAGGCTAGGTGAAGCGACGCTATATTTTTATACGATAGATGCCATTGTGTACTCAGTTATACTGGAAGATGTCATGTCTCACAACATTAGTATGTTGCTATTTAACACGCGCGATAGATATTTTGTGAAAAATGAAGTGAAATTAATTTCATTTATTTTTGAAGGAAAAACTTTAGCGGCGTTGAGCGGTTCTTAGTAGGGGAAAAAGAAAACTAATAGAGAAAATAGGTATTTAAAAACTGTGATTTTTGGTATTCAGCCTAAATAATTGTGTCGTTTCACGTGAAAAAAAAATTACTGAACTCAGTTCGAACTACAGTCCTTTTGAAGTCGGATATAAAAGATTATAATAGTTTAATGAAATGAAAGAGGCTATGATTACGCAGCGGGTAGAGCGACCGGATTCCGCGTCAATCGACCCGGGTTCGATTGCACCTATTCTACTCTAAAATCCCATAACCATACCATAGTAGTCTAGCATTTTCTAGTGATCCTCGCCAGGGTAGCTACCATCATCAAGTTTGAAAACCTGTTGCCAAATACCAATAGTTGTGTTCCGGCAGCATCACTTAAGAACCAGTATCTAGACTTAGTGCGTTCACCATCTTGGACCACATTGTCACTTAATATCAGATTGTAGTCAAAGCATTGAGCCTATACCGTATAAAAAAGAAAAAAAATGTAAACCACATCCCTTTTTGCTAAACCGTACCACTAAAATGCGTAGATTACTCATTTAATCATAATCTTCTGTACTTTGTCCTACATTAAGAAGTGTCGGCACAGCATATTTTTATTCGTCCACTCTCTTCTTTCACACCTATTATATACATTACATTCTTGATACAATCGATCCATGTCTTCCTCTACAAGTTCTTTAGGGTTTACTTCGTATTATTTAACTAATCTTTAGTTTCTTAGCAAATTGATGGCCATTTGTTAAAATGTTCCAAGGAAGTTAGTGTCATTTCTCAAGAGTTAACGCTCTGTGTCATTATTTTCAGAATACTTTTGCACAATGATCAAACTATAACACGTAACACGCCACTTTCATTACATAATATGGCGTCATGTACTGTAAGCGAATGAATTAAAAACAATGAATTACTACATAAAGTCAAATTAAAGACGCCCACTTCTGGACACAGGTATCCTCAAAAGATTTTTTTCACGACGATCGGTGTTGCGCCACGCACATATAGCAGATTACCATAACCTTCTCCAGATCATCGATTCACCTTGTTGAGGGCTAACGCACTCTGCATCTTCCAGTAAGTATAGCCATTAGAGAACCAGTTGGCCCCATTGGACATGGGTTCTACAAATAACGCACTACAAAAAGCGAAAACATAAAACGGGTTGTATATTTTATGTTTCGCTAATGCATGAATGTTGTTTGCCCTAAGAATCGGAGCAAGAGTCTCTACCACTCTATCAGTCGAATCAAATCAGAGCACGGCTCGAGATATATCTTTAGCATCGCTTCGGCGCGTAGGACATACAGAAACACAGCAAAGAACAGGTAAGCCCAGTTAACTGTTACGCGTAAACGGTTTCGTGTCACGGATCGAGTTTTAACTTACAACGATAGATATTTCTATTGAATTTGTAAAGTTTCCAGTGCTTTTTCTATATTTTTACAATTAAGAGGATATGCTAGCGGCATTTATTCCATACAAATGTAGTCCCCTGTTTCCTAACTGGATAATAGCATCATGGTAAATATTTTATACCAAATAATATGTATCCACCAACACAATGCCCGTACGTTTGGATTTTTTTCGATAAATTAATTATTGTAGAAACTATTAGTCTTTGAAAATGAAAAAAAGCTTGATTTTTACAGTCATTTTCAGACGTTCGTCAAACAAATTTGATGAATAAGATCAATAGAAGCAAAATGTAGAGGCATATACAAAGGCATCTTTCTTATTCTATAACTGAAAGAAAATTAAAAATCGGTTCAGTTTTGTAGGAGGAAACAGGGTACTACAAAGTGATGTTTTCGTCTATTTTGCATACGGTACAATCAGCCCGCGCTGCAGTTGTCTCTTTCGTGTTTTATAACTCTTTCTTTGGAGCGCAACGCGATAGCAACAGATTTCTGAAACACCTAATTTTCAATTCTATCGCCGACTGCATGTTTTCTTAACTCCTATTACATTATTTATTTATTTATTTAACACTTTTTGCACACATTTATGTAGAGAGGCGGACTTAACGCCTTAGGCATTTTCTCCCAGTCAACCTTAAGGTGATGAAGACAGTAACAAAGGTAGGTGCAAAACTAAGTAATAACATTATATACCTGTAAACATATATAATAAAATACATACCACATATACATATATTACATACATACATCATATGTATACAATAGATTAATTAATAATAAATTAATAGAAAAGTATTAGTGCGATGATTATCTAACGGTATAGTTAGAAATAAAATGGTATAAAGTCCAAAAGATTAATCCCTATATTTACTGAACGATCGGTATTAATATGACTCTTTTATTTCCTAAATATTGTAATTTTTTAAGTTTTATTTAAATCACGAACCTTCGAAAATCGTCACAGGCATCGTCGATGGACACTGTTAGTGTTGTGTGTTGTGACTATAATAAATATAAAGACCAAACGGGGGTAGTTCATCAAAATACCCCTCAACGCTGCAGGCGAAGCCGCGCACCGTAAGTCAGCCCGTGACCACGATTGGTGAAACCCAGCCGAAACGTCGGGATAGAAAAAAGCAAAGGTAACGCGTGAAAACCCGTTAAAATTAACTGAATTCCTAAATATTCGTAAGAAATCCAAAAAGAATAACTTTTTTTTAGGAAAAAAACCAATATCGTAATTGATATTTAAAATACACTGAATTATCAGCTGTTCGTTCATTAACCGTTAATAATCAAATTAAGTCAAAAAGTTTGAATTCGGTACATTGTGTTTTTTTTTGAAAACGTATGTATTGCGAAATCTAATTTTTTTTTTACGTGACAAAAACATAAATTTCATTGAACTTTATTAATGAGGTTTGTTCTTTTTTTTTGCGGTAGTAGGCACTGCAATTAGGTTTCAAATATACTAGTTTATAATATCCATTATGCTGATAGTGGATATTAGAAAGATAAGCAAATTAGATAAATTTATAGTTCGACTTTCATTACAATTGTAAGTACATATAATACGTGATTTTACGTACGTAACAAAGTATTCAGGTACACTATCCGAATTGGTACCACGTAGACAAAGTATCTAACTGTTTTCGTTAATTTTGTTGATTATAATCTTTAGTACGGGTTCGATTACAAGCTTATTGGTATATGAAATTAAGTAAATCTCTATTTCTTTGGGCGTTAATACTTGTAATTATGCAACTAATTAACCGATTTCCATAATACATTTTTAAGGTCAGTTCCTTCAGTAAGATTTTTGTGACATGGCTTATGTAACAAATATTTAGAATAAATTTCTAGAACAAAATAGTAGAACCCACTTACATACAATACTTTACATTAATAAATAGGCATTTAACCCCTTGAGCACTAACCTGGCGTTTACGCCAGCTTTCCATTGTTTTCCTATTGTCTCATTTTTATGGGTACTCGACGCATTAAGTGACAGATTTAGAAAAGAAATTATAACATAATGCCAAATATTATAGTGTTTTTTGTTTTTAAATATTCATAGGATTTAGCATTTCACAATGTAGCTTTAGATATGAATTCTATAATTTTTACATAAAAAAAAACATATATACATACGAAAAATACCAGATTGAGATTCGTTGCCGGTATTGACGCTCATAAACGCCTTTCCAGGGTCTTTATTGAATAAAATATTTTTTAATTTGGTATGAAAATTTAGTGCAGGTCGCGGGAGTCCGCTGGACCCAGCTAGCGCAAGGCCAGTCGTCGTGGAGATCTTTGGGGAAGACCTATGCCTAGCAGTGGACGTTTTTCGTTTAAATGGATGGATGGATGATAATTTTATTATATAATTTTTTTCCAGCGTCAAAATCTAAAACTCATTGTTAACATTTGATCACCCAAGACGATCATCGTTAATTAATTGTAATAATTTATTAATTGCCGCTTGATTAAAAGCCTTAAGTGGTCATTTACATTTTAACTATGAATACAAACAGACATAATGTACGCCCACATCAACGATTACCATTATCGTGGCTTATGTTTCAACAAAATAATTGTTTTACTTATAATAAATTGATGAATCTATTATAATATTCATCAAACTAATCAGTATTTGAATATAAAGTATTATTAAAAAAAACCCGCAAAGCTGAATGTACCTATTTCCGTTATACTATAAATTTCTATAAATAATAATGCGTTTACCGATGTCGGAATGATTTTCATTAAGTATTCAGACGAATTAATAAGTATATTAAACTTATAAAAATAATTATCTATGTATAAAAAGGGAATGAGAAGTTTACTAAATATTTTCCACTGTTTTTTTATACTGTGTAGGCTTAGCGCTTTGATAAAAATCTTACCTGATGTTAAGTGATGACATAGTCCAGCGCGGTAAACACATTAAGCCCATAGGTACGTTTTTAAACTTAAGGGTGGTTAGCTACTCCCAGGCAGGGCTACAAAATTACCTTACCACCATGCTATGGTTTCGTAACTAAATTAGTTTTCATCGAAAGCTCAAACTCATTACAAAATAAGGCAGGCGGATATAAACTATGTCCACTGACACGAAAATCGTTTACATTATCACTGAGCTAACAGCGCTTTATTCACATATTAACTTTGTTAATGTCTTTAGCCACATCGTTATTTAACATCAGGTGAGACTGTGAAATCAAAATTTACAGAGTATTGTTTTATAGTTTTCTGTACCTACTTCATTTTATGTAATATTTAATACTTAATTAGAATTTACTAATAAATAATGAATGATAAAGTATTTTAAGACCTCATTTTCCTCTATATACCCTTTGATTTTCTTCTTTTTTTTTGTTCAGTAACTAGTGATGAGGTTTGAGTGATCGCGAAATGTGGTGATCCGCAGAAGAACCACAGTAAAACCGACATTGCCCGAAGAATTGACAAACTTAAGTGGCAATGGGGGTGGGCACATTGCTTGTAAAACCGATCCCCGATGGGACCTAGGGATACTCAAAAGGCTGCCGCGTAGGAAGACGTAGTCTGATTAGACCCTTTACTAGGAGAACCGACGACCAGGTCTGGTTGTTGTAGGGATCTTTGGGAAAGACCTATGTCCAGCAGTGGACGTCTCTCAGTTGAAGAATGAAAGTTCTCTGACAAACTTGGGTGGGTGAAATAAGACAGAGAAAGAGATAATGACAGGATTCCAAAATACAGTCGTGCCGCAAGCTTTCTCAAAAACGAATATAGCATAAAGAGGAGGAAATAATAATTCTACAGTCAAAAAGTATAGCGTGATTATAATTATTATTAATCCTTCCGTAATCCTATCCGTCCTTAACACTAAATATCGTGAGGCACCATCGTATGACACGCCTTTGATATGACAGCTTAAAATTACTCTTATTCGATAGACGCTTTAAATTACCTAATTTTGTACTTGGTTATACTTTTAATATATCGCTGTAAAACTCGTGTTACAACGTATATTTATGTATATAGATAGAATATTGACGGCTGCCCAAGCTGCAGTGAGTGGATGCGTTTACATACATTAAATTGTATCAAAATATTCATTCCGCGGCAACACGCAATTGTGGTCAGGGTGTGGCTATACTCAAACACTACAGCGAATTAGGCAACTTTCTAAAATACATTACAATTATTGAGTGCTGAGAAAATTCCAACATTATCTACATTCTTACAGTACATGTCTCTATATATGGTATATATTATTTTAATATAACAAGTACTGGTGTGTCTGTGAACTAATGGTTTAACTTATTCTTACATTTGTTAATTATATGTAGCAAATTAGTATGTAAGATTTTTTTTTTTTTTAATTAAACTTGATTCTTATGAGTGGAAACGCTCTATTGTTTTATAATTCCAGCAACAATAAAACTGTTTTTATGAGCCTATTTCGAAAGCACAGATAAATTATCTAGCCAGCTTTTAGCAGATACAAATAATGTTTTCCAAAAAAAAAAACGTTACAGGTTTAACAGTGGATTGTATCTATAATAAAATAACAACCAAAACGTTCAATTGTCATCGGTAATTTTTTAATAAAACCATTTATAAATTTAATGTATCGATTACCTATAAAAATAAGACAATAGGAAAACAATGGAAAGCTGGCGTAATCGCCAGGTAAGTGCTCAAGGGGTTAAGGTATAAAACGCTGTGAATAATTATTATTGTGACAAATAAAATTAATCTATATTAATGTTGTAAAGATTTTTATTTTTGTATGTAACGAATAAACTTAAAAAGTACTGGACTGATTTGGATGAAATTTGGTATGCAGATCGTTTGAAATCTAGGGAGTAATATAGAATAATATTGTTCCGAAAATCTTACAGGAACGGGAACTACGCTGGAAAAACCGCGAAGAGCAGTTAGTTATTTATAAGTGAGTCGAATCGTGATTAAAACTAGTGTGAAATAAGAAACAAATATTTAATAATGGAAAAAAATGTTGATATTTGTAAAAAAAAATCGATGTAAATATGTACGCCCCTCTATGCACTTCTAAACTCAGCCGATTATGATGAATCCTGTATAGATTCGCAAAGGTTCCTGGCCGTGCCACTGCAACGTATGCCGTATCTTGTATTGAAAACAAAAACAATCTTTGCCTATTTTTATATATATTACAAAACCCTTATTAATGTGTCGAGTACCCATAAAAATAAGACAATAGGAAAACAATAGAAAGCTGGCGTAAACGCCAGGTAAGTGCTCAAGGGGTTAAGTAAGAAAATATAGACACAATAAAACCAGTTCCTGCTGAAGTTGTGATACCTTTGCGGCAGGCCTTAGTTCTAGTTACTATTATTAGAATGAGCACCCTAAGTTCTAATCACGAAATCTGTAAAGCTGAGGCATTTCAGGTCAATAGCCTAAGCCATTAAAAAAAATCTAGGCCACCACGGAGACTGCCGACAGAAGTAAAAACTCAAAAATTTGGAAGGACTGTTTTTTTAGTGCTTTAATTTCATATTTTTTTCATTAAAATTATTTATATAACCTAAGTAAGATTGTGGTCAAAGCACTAAGCGTATATCGTGTAAAAAAAACATTTAACATAGGTACAACAATTGCCTGCTTTTTACATCTATTCGCGCTCCGAGCAATAGTTATGTAGATTTTCTAGGTTAATCATAATCAAAATATACGACAGGCTGCGTAAGTATAACTATTATTTCTTATCTCTGAGCGCTAGCATGTAAACGCCATCTTTTACTTGATATAATGTAGCATGTTAACGGCTGACGTCATAGCATTGGTAACGTGAATCTATAAGTTTCGCCCCTACCGAGAATCGCATTAAGCCGCTAAAGAAGTTTTCATTTCCAAAAACTTTTTTACATTTTAAAGTTTTTCAAACGCTATTTGTAAAAACCGACCTCGAATCGCCGTCGGACTTTAACTCAAATACGATTGTTTCGTTATTTATGACAGCCATTTGCGTGGAATACCCGACTAGGTAAAGGCGCGGGACTTTTAATTGACTAATTAATGAATGACTTAAATAATTGAATCGGTCCTTGTTTTAATTGAATGCTGCTTTATAATGGGTAACGTTTCTTATGTTCGACTTTCTTTATTTTTCTTTTATCCGTTGGTAAAATTAATGTTCTCTATATATAAAATATAATATGAGCAATAATTTTGTGTATTAGAAAGCGTATCATTTGAAAAGTACTTAGCCGACTTTAATGTAGTGTTCAAAATAATATAGCAGTGAATTCGAATTATAAGATACTCTTATCCATTTATCCATTCAACCGAAAGACGTACACTGCTGGGGATAGGTCTTCCCACAAAGATCTCTACGACGATCGGTCTTGCGACACCTGCACGCAGCTAATTCCCGCGCCCTTGTCCAGGTCATCAGTCTATCTTGTCGGGACCTACCCTGCACCTTCCAGTGCATGGCAGTCATTCGAGAACCTTTTGGCATCATCGGGCATCGGTTCTGGGAGCAATCTGCCCAGCCCACTGCCGCTTAAGTTTAGCAATTCTTCGGGCAATGTCGGTTACTTTGGTTCTTCTGCGGAACTCCTTATACTTATATATTTTTTTAAAGCGTAGAAAACTAAATTGCAGGTTCTAGCTAATATAATATAGGTTTCATAGATTTTATTTGTTCTTATCCTAAAACGATTTTAATAAAAAAATTACAGTCATGAATCAGGTTACTTTTGCTCTCATAAAAACCCCTTCAGTATCCCAAGACGTGCTACTGGAGAAAGCTCTTACTCCCGTTTCAAATGCGATATAGTAACACTATATAAAAACACTCCCACTATATATTAAATCGAATATATTCACCTTATTATATTGCAACACCAGGCATTTCCGCTTTAACTGATAGAACTAAACTGACCGCGTGTCGGTTCTGCAGAGTCTTATATAGTAATCTCCTGGGAACTAACGTTTGACAGGTGAGCGAAGCCCCACCGCTCACCCACCAAGTACACCTCTGATAGTACCGGAAGTAGCCCGACAATGTCGTAAAGCGCCCCCGGAAGTATGGCGACAATATTGTTAACAATATACTGGAACCACACACTTTGAACTCTACTTCTTCTGTTAGGTGACTATTATTAAACTATAGAAAACTCAAATTTTTTGTATTATTATACTGTGTCTTTCAATTTTATTAATAACACACATATTTAAACAACTATTTGTATATACATTTCCTACAACAATCTAATATAAATTCTACATTACAAAGGTAAAACATAATACATTGTGTCCGGACGCACAAAGAGCGATACAGTGAAACCACTATCGCAATATTAGCGAACAATCCTCAAACAGGTAACAGTATCCGTTGGTAGTGCACCGACAACTTGCAGATAAAGAAAATATCAAGACTATTATAGCACGTCACTAGCGAGTCACTCATACGTTCGAATAATATAGATACGCTACAAAATGTTACGTTACAAATTATTGCGAAGATAATTAATTTAATTTATTTAAAAAAAAAATAACACATCATAAATAAAACAGAACACTGAAAAATTATATATAGAAAAATGAAGAAATAATTAGCGTTTTAATTTATCTTAGAGAGAAATAGTAAGATGGACTAAAATATACGCTATAAGTGCTTCGTAAAAGTTCTATACTGACATTCGTTTTGGGAAAAAGGGATAGATCACCTTCTCTCAATACCCACCAAAAACTTTAGATACAATTTTTTTTATTTATCTTGGTGCATTTATCTTGTAAATGTTTTACTATAATTTTCTTTTTTATCTTATCTAAGCTCAAAATGGTCCTCTTTAATTGCAAGTTACAGGCAATTTTTTCAAAATGAATTATAGAAAAAACCTTTTTGTTCTTTACTGTGATAAAAAACTTATAATTGTTACTACAATTTAAGGTCATTTTATTTGGCTCGTTGCTTACAGGCGTTACTCCTTATTCCCCTCCAAAAGGTGCAAAATGAAATGACCACTAAAAGTCTTGAGAGATAACTCTAATAAACAATTTACATTTGTATTTTTGCCTAATAATTCCCATTTTTATATTATAACATACCATAAGCTCACGCCTGTTATCCCCTAAGGGTTAGGCAGAGGTGAAATAACAAACTACACCACCCACATATAACTGAGCTTAGTTCCGCCTCAGATATGTAAGGGGGCGAGCCTGTCGCCATATCGGGCACAAATTCCAGACTCCGGGATGATACTGAGTAGAAAAACCCAATATCACTTGACTCGACCCGGTGATCGAACCCAAGACTTCAGAACGACAGTCCTACCGTAATACAACTGCGCTACCGAAGCAGTCTTAATATTTATAGAATATATGTTGTAAAATTAGTATATCCATATTTTTTAACGTACAAACCCGCTATATATTTTATAGTTTCACATCCACAGGGCTGTCACACGGCGGGTCTCGGCGAATTAACACTGCAGTTAGTTGCATTATGTACACGTTTAGACCGCGCCGGCTTCGGTGCAACCACTCGCCCTATCAGCGCACTTGGAGCTTTTATTATGCAAAGCTTTAATCCGTGCTGTTAAATCGAATACCGTGGGATGTCCGTCTCTCTGGCGTCTATAATATTTCTACGGATGTGTTTTCAAACTGGAAATTAGACGTTTCTTTTTGAGGCGTTTGTAAGCATCTTTTATGTTTAACATTATTTATGGACTGCACTGAATTGAACATAAGTGTTAAAATAGCCTTTGAAAAGAAATAACTTAATTCGGGCTTTACCTGGGTGATATCGTAATTTCAACAAGGGCCATATTTTTGATAAGTAAACTAATGGCAAAAAAGAATTGTCAAACAGAGTTGTAGAATACTCGATGTTAATAAATATTAATCGAAGCCTGTATTTATGTATACTAACAAATAAAATTAAAGTTTCTATTTGTAATGTCAAAATAAGAACATTTTACTAAATACAAATGATTGTATATACGATACACATTTTTTTTAATTTAGTTTATCTGTTTGTTCCGATTAATCGCCAGAATGACTGAACCGATTCTGACTAGACTTTTTTGGTAGATAGCTAGCTAAAGTTAGTTCGTATAATTTTTGATTTTATAAAATAATTAGGGTTCCGCGTAAAAAAATTAAACCTAAAAAAAAAACCTTGAATGAAATCCGATTCAATGCACAGTTTCACGGGCAAATCTTTGAATTTATGAAAAATATTTTCCTTATCTTAGTACCAAATAACATCGTGAGAAAACCATAGCATGGCGGAAGGCCATAATAGGTAATAATGTGAACCTCAAGTTTGAAAACCTGTCGACAAATACCAATAGGTGAGTTCCGGCAGCATCACTTAAGAAAAAGTACCTTTAGGCTTAGCGTGCTTATCTTCCTAGACCACATCGCTATTTAACATCAGGCGAGATGTGTCAAAGCCCTGAGTCTATAACGAGATAAAAAAAATTAGAGTTCCTTATAAAAAAGTTCAAACACAGTGAAGAATATATGAAACGAGGGCGCAGCCGCGAGTACAAGCTAGTTGAAAATTATGTATTAATCTCAGGAGGTAAACGATTCACGGTCGGATGAGCTCGTTTTAATTGATTCTGATTTACGACTACGACAGGCGATGCGAGTTTGTGACTCCACAGATATGTAATCAAGTATGAAGTAGGGCCGAAAAACATAATAAATTCATTTAAATGCATTATTGTTATTTTTTCCTGACTACCATGTAGCGTATTGTTTTCATTGTTAATTTTTTTATTTTAAAACATTATTAATTCTCTATAGGAACTTTGACTGAAATAAAAGTAACCGGATAAAAGGGGCCGTGTAACTTACCAACATAAATGGTTTTTCAAGATCGCGATTTTCAAAAGTGTAAAATGCAAGTTGGTATTAAATGGAGAAGAATAATTACTGGCATACCTTTTATTGAGAGTCGTCTGCACTTTTAAATGTCACAAAATCTTCTGAATATTGTAACGCTACGATGAGTTATACTAAATATTTTTTTTTACATGGTAAAGGCTCAGTCCTTTGACCTAAAATCTCACCTGATGTTAAGTTACGATAGTAAATACACTAAGCCTAGATGTACTGGTTCTCAAGCGATGCTGCCGGAACATACTTGCTGGTATTTGACAGCAGGTTTTCTAAGTTGAGGGTGGTAGCTACCCAGGCGGGCATTATTACCTATTATGCCCTGCCACCATGCTATGGTTTCCTTACGATGTTTTCCTTCATCGAAAGCTCAAGCTGGTTTTAGAGTTGGTTTTGGCTCGAACACGCATCCATTGACGCGAAATTCGGCTGCACTAGCCACTGCACCATCATCGCTTCAAAGCGTATGTCAATAACGAAATATATGAGTCTTAATTTATTACTATTGACAGTACTATATCACAGATTCTCATTTTTTAATAACATTATTTTCCAATGATTACTTAGAAACTATATTATGTAATAAATAAAACGGGGACAGAGCCGCGGGACACAGCTAGTAAATAATGAATTGAAAGTATATTTAGTGAGTAATAGTTTCGACATACAATATAGTAAGATCATTTCATTAGAGCTAATTATTAAAATGCATATTGCGTTGGGAGCCATGACCCACGCATCACTCTTAAGTACGGTCGCGTTCTGAAATCAAGTGAAAATATTTGTATAGTTTATGATTAGTTATTATAGATGAATTATTAAAATTTAATATATAATTCGTGAAGGAAAGGTGAATGGTTTTTTTTACACTTCCTAATAAATAATATGATCGCGAAGAGGTCGTCAAAAGACCGTTGCACAATTGAAGCTCTCACAGATTTTTTATTATTATTTTACTCTTCATATATTATCATTGTTTAAATTAAAGAGATTATAGAGAATATCCAGAGAAATATAACTGAAGTCAGTTCTGTTTATCTTCGTTCGTTCATTTTTTTTTGACGGGTGTTTTTACTGGAATCTGGAGGTGCTTTGCAATCTTCCAAACAGCTAAAGTCAGCCCTAGCAGTAACCGTTACTTAAGGGTGTTACAAAAAAACACACGATGTTATGAAATCTTCTCTACTGATTTTAGCTATGGAAAAAATATCCTACATTTTAACGAATGTAAATGTAAACGTTTTCCTGTAAACATATTTTTACCTTCATTGATCGAGTTACTTGCAACTAAAAGTAGGCTGTATTGAAAACAACACTAAACACGTAATAATTTCATTGTTTTTAATAATCGTTTATGCACGTATTATTATTACCGTACAAATATTGCGGGTCAAAATTTTTTTTGTACGCATTATATCACGGACAGAGGGTGCTCTGTTCATTATACTTTTAATTAGGATTCATGCTGTGTGGCTGATTGAAAAAGTCCGTCCGCTCGCATGTGTGTGACTAGCTTTAAAATATTGTCTGATCTTTTAAAAAATCGATTCGCTTAAATTATTGTTCCGCTATATTAGTTATTGTAATAAAACATATTCGATTTTTAGATGCTCAGTTAGTGCGCCGATCTGAGTTCATTGTCCATATTGATTCGTGTTATATTTATATTGAGATGAAGTTTCAAAAACTTGTGACGCATCCAATATAATATAACACGGAAAAATGTAAAAACATATGTTACGATTTATTATGAATTGATAATTATAATAATCATCACAATCTATTGGTATATTAAAAAAGCAAAGCTTGTAATATTTGTTCTTTAAAGAGCAGATTAATCTGAGATAAAGGCCTATTTTACTCCATGTATGGTATTGTCAACTAAGATCATTTTACTGTATGTCTTTATACTGTATACGGCAAGAGCTTTGACCATAATCTTAGTAGCCTCAAGATAATAAGCACACTAATTTAGAATTACCTTTTTTTTACCTGGGAAATGCATTTACGCATCCTCCCTCACATCTCTAAATCGGAAACAAAATATCCCGGATTAGAGATGCCAGGGGGGTATGTGGGGCTCGCCCGGCGTGTGGTACTAGGAATACCCACTAAACCCACGGTACCATCTGCCGCCTTTCAGGGTGACATGCTCCGCATCGCCCCAGCGGCTGGAATTTAGATGCACCTACTAGTTCCCAAGTGATGACACTGAAAAATACGTTACTTATGTTATTCGTTATTCAGCTTATAACTCGAGAACAATTGCATCAATTTATATGATTCTTTATGTCAATCATAGATATATTCAGTATATCTGGAGAAGATTGAGCATAAGTTTTGCTACGAAAGTCAATAAATGTAACAAGTTTTAAGAATAACAGTCAAGTAAATATACAAAAAATTGCACTGTGTTTTTCTAGATACATACTTCGATTATATAATTTACATTTTATTGAGAAGTTATTATCGAAGATATGCAAGTAAAGCAGCGAGAATATTTAGCATTTTGTTAAAATTAAAACTCACAAAGTGGCATATTTAAAAGTAAACATAAAAATACTTAACTGTCCTCGTAAAGGTAAACAGAATAAACAATCCTCCTTAATGATTGACCGTAAATTATACAAAACAATGCAAACTAATCACCCACACACACATAATATGCATACATAAATAATTAAATGAAGAACTGGCAGGCAGGTGGACTCACTGATTCTTTGCAGATAATTTGCCTAACTGGTTCTCGGGCTGACAAATTCCACCATTGCACGCTTGATGATAAACATTCCATTTTAAAACGATATCCATTACCGCGTCTGTGGGAAATCGTTTAATAACACTAAATTACACGCACAGCGATGGTCATGAAAATTGTATTTAAAATCATTTTTAGTATAAACAAAGTGACGTGGGCCGGTCAGTAGCATTATCCGCACGTCCGGCTGATAACATTTTGCCGATTGACTAACGACATATTGGTGGTATAAATTATAAATTATAACACAGTGTATTTAAGCTAAGAGTACTTAGAATATATACCTTTACTTATGTTGGTATTTTGTATACGAATGAGAAGATTAAAAAAAATTAATTCACTAGAATTTCTATTCATGAACTTTAGCTTAAAGCAATTAACTGGATTTTTTGAACAAGTTCTTAATTTTGAATTTGAATCTTTAAAATTTTGAATTCAACCACAGATAACCAATTTTTCATCTCTTGGAGCAACTGTTTGTATATTATTATCATAATCGTGTTTATATTTTGATATATTATAACAACCCATACAACATACAACGAAGTGATTTGTAGTTCAGTTGGTAATGTGGCTGAATTCCGCGTCGATGGACGTAGATTCAAACCCAATCGTACAAGTCTATAATGAGCCTGAACTTTCGCTGAAGGAAAACATCGTTTGAAAGCCATACCATGGTAGGACATTTTCTTATAATGGCCGCTAGATTAGCTAAGAGACGCAACTTTGAAAACATCCAACAGGTGTATTCCACCGGCATCACTTGTTACCCAGCGTACCTTTAGGCTTAGTGTGTTTACCATCCTAGTTGACATAACCACTTAAGATCAGGTGAGGTAGTGGTTAAAACACTGAGCTTATACAGTAGGTACAGAAATTTACAATATTTTGGTGTCCTTGTCGCAAAGTGTGATGTCTTGCAGGGAACCCTTTACTTGACAATTTTAATATAATTTACTAAAACATAACAATTATAACGTTAAATTGTTTCCTCATAGTGTGAAATTCGTGGGGATTTAATATAACTCACGTATAGGAGTTTTGTTCGATAACTATTAGACCTAATTAGCATGTTTTGCAAATTTGTTCCAAAATACATATTGCTATGTTTGGGTATCATCATTTGATATATTTTACATTTTACTATCTACAACCATTTACTTCAATTAATCACATTTAAGATCAAATGAAACGTTAAAACGTTTACTAAAAACAAACTAAGCAGCCATGGGGACTTCTTATGAAGTTCGAAAACTCGGAAAAACTGTTTTTTTTTAATGTTTTATTTATAGTATGAATGATTAAAATTTCATAATTCGTTAATTGAAAATATTAAAAAAAACCTTTAAAGTTGCAGTACTTAAACGCCATCTTGTACTTGACATATTGTAGCATGTTGACGGCTGACGTCATAGCATTATCGGTAACGCGAATCTATAAGTTTTTTCCTCTACAGAGAATCGCTCGACGCCGCTAAAGAAGTTTTGACTTCACAGATGCGAACGTTGTTCGCTGAACGTTTATGTCGTAAATCAATCGACAATATGACATTTAATTATTATGATTATAGTATATATAGTACCCACTGCGTTACAAAGAAAACGTTAGGCAGGTTTGAAATATTCTCTGGAAATACTTAAACCTTTTCCATAGTTGCCCTCTGTGTTGTTGTTTCCTTCAAAAAAATAAAATAGTATGCGATGCCAGTGAAGATAAAACGTTGATAACAAAAGATAACAATTTGCATAATGCGTTCAACATTTCACTCCGAGGAGTTGATGGGACAACTTTGTATATTGTAAATTGTGCAAAACAAGAATATAATTTTGCAAACAGTGCATGACATTAAAGTCTTTATCAATCCTCCTTGTTGTTTTGTTTCTTTCATGCATTTTAATTGCAAACGTTAAAAGTACTCGTATACATAATATAAGACACCACGTAGATAAAGTTGGATATTTACGATCTTGAATATTTAAAACTATTTGCTTATTAGTGTTTTAAAATAATGACATATGATTTTCAATGACGGTGCAGTGATTTTAGTAAGCCCAAGACAGGTCCTGGTCGTTGAAAGACAATCGTTAGGATTTGCATAAACGTCTGTGGATAATTAAATGTCGTCGTGGACTGCATCTCAAGGGGTCACGTAATAGGGTATTACGTAGCGGGTTTGAACCGTTACGGCTATGTGTTAAATGACATTTATTTTTTACCGCGCGACAGTTTTCGATATGCACTATTTTACTTTTAATTTTTTATGTACCACAAAGATTTTTTTATGTGTACTGCCCCTACTTCTGTTAAAGATAATTTGTTATGGCTGTAAGAAAAAACAACGTTTGAAATAATTTTAACTTGGTACCCAATAATTGCAGTATTGCAATAAATGCACCCCGCGACCCCTCGGGGAGACGCTACCGGTATATATTTGTAATTTTATTAAATTAGTCGTTTGTATGAAGTTGTGTAACCGTGACGTATGTGTAATCTCTCGCTAAATAAATAAAGTAAGCACTCCAGCGTATGATTTTCCCCGAGTGTTGATATTGTACCTTTAATTTTTTTTTTATACCACTAAAGTGGCAAACAGGCTTACGATCCCCCTGGTGGTTAGCGGCCACCGTAGTCTATAGATGCCAGCAACACCAGAGGTATCACGTGCACGTTGCCATTATCACTCGATGAATATAATTTAGGACATTGATTACTTATATTTAATTTATGGTAATCATATGAGGTAAGTTGGTTTCTATTGTAAACTATTGTAAAGTTATTGTTTTATATTTTAACTGCCTGGGCAGTTACCACCTTTTTTTTTTACTAGGGGAATACATTTACGCACTACCTTTACCAATTGCATTAGGAGGATCAAATCCCCCCAATGCAATAGGTAAGGGGGTGTGGAGGGACGTCTCCACACCACTGTGGGACTCACCCGACGAGAACAGACAGCTACCACTTACAAGTCTAAAAGCCAACAGGTTTATTTCGGCAGCATTAGAGGCTCTAGGATTAGTGTGATAACCATCCTAGACCAAATCGACACTTAACATTAGATGAGGTTAAAGATTAAAGCGATGAGCAAACACACTAAAAAAACTGTAAAGACTGACACGCAGAAACATGAGCAACGCTTACTCTCTTCTATTTACATTCTATAATTGTGAAAATGAACAACTCTTGCAAGAAGCATGTGTTATACTCCTTCCTAAAACATATCAGAGCATTCACCCTCACAGATTATAAACAACTTAATCAAATAACTAAACAAACTACATTATACTCCATTATAAAGTGGGAATGTATGGAACAATGGGTATATAGTTAAACGAGGGGCAGCTCGGGCCAGACCAATATTGCAGCACAATGGCCAATTAACGCTCACACAATTAAATCAGACAGAGACGCTCTTATAAAGGCTTTAGGTTGTATTTACATAGGAGATACGACCAACTCCCTAAAATGAAATACAAGCATTTTTTTTTTTTTTTAATTTAGGTTCTTATAAGGCGTTTTTGAGCCTCAAAACACTACCACCGGTTCGTAAAAGAACCCAGCAGAAGCAATTTGAACCGATGATGCCGAAGCGGGTAGTGCGGCCGGATTCTGCGTCAATCGACGTGGGTTCGATCCTCACCTATCCATCTCTAAAAATGGCCCGAGCTTTAGGTGAAGGAAAACGTAGTGAGGAAACCATAGCATGATGCTAGGGCATTTTCTGCCCGCCTGAGTAGCTACTGACCTTAACTTTGGAAACCTGTCAACAAATATCAATAGGTATGTCCCGGCAGCATTACTTGAGAAACAGTATCTCTAGGCTTAGTGTGCTTACCATCCTGGACCACATCGTCACTTAACATCAGATGAGACTGTTGTCAAAGCGCTCAGCATATTCCATGTAAAGTAACTGAAGAGAAAAGCTGGCCAGAAACTCGGTCTGTTTTTATCATTATTTATAATATGATTTTTTTTATAGACCTATACAACTCATCCATAGATCATCAAGGGTCAGATATCACCATAGTTGACATAATGATCGTGTTCACGCGATCACGACATAATCACGTGAACGATAGTGATGTCTGGAATTAATCCACATCACTGTGCTTCCGTTAACATTGGTTAAGACATTTATTTGTATAGTTTTTTTTTTTTTATTAAAAAAATTAAATATGTATATTTATATTTATAAAAATAAAGAACCAGATCGAGTTTCTTGCCGGCTCTTCTCAACTGGGTTCTTTTCCGAACCGGTGGGTTAGTGTTTTAGACGTTCATAAGCGCCTTCTTAAGGCCTAGATTAAATAAAGTTTTTTTTTTGAAGATTCAGTAGCAAAATGTCTTTAGCAGTAATTTTTCTATAAACAATGTTATTAATGATAACGATAGGTTAATATACCTTTCGGGTATAGTAAATCAAAAATAAATTTGTAATTATTTCATTATATTATAAATAATTTATTCTTACTACCGTGTGTCTCGAATATGAGAATTGTAAATGTATACAGTGTAATTTTTACTTAATTTTAAATTACACTACTTGTTTTTTTTTAATAATTGTTTGTCTAAAAGTAATTGATAATACAGTAAACAACTCCATAAAAATTCGTAAAGATGGTATTTGTAACGCAATAAAATCAAGAATAGTAAAGTAAATTCAAACTGTAATAGTTAAAAAAAACCTGTACTAATAGAAAGAAGGAAGAAACTGAAATAGGGATAAATAAGGTCCTAAATGTGTATATGTAAGACAGAAACTGTACTAGATTAAGAACAAAAAGAGAGATAAAGAAATAAAGGTAGGGGTGTAACTAAGTTATTTAAATAAAATTAACCCCTTGAGTACTAACCTGGCGTTTACGCCAGCTTTACATTGTTTTTCCTATTGTCTTCCTATTGTTTTATTTCTATGTGTACTCGACACATTAACAAGGTCTCAGGTCACGCCTGAGGAGTGGAAGGGGTTTAAAAAAAAAACTACTACATACCAGATCTAACAATGGTTATTAAAAAACATATAAATATCATCAATTATAATATTTTCAATTAGCTCTTTATTTAATAAAAACAAACTATATATAAAAAATAATAATAAAGATAATCGGCTAAACAATTTCAAAGTTATAAAGAAACTAACCGATAGACAAAGCGACGTTCCATTTTGTTTTGTAACATCAGAGGGCGAGATTTTTTAGTTTTAAATATACAAGAGTTTGTTGTATCATCTCTATATATATCTTAGTACGAATATATATAAGTTGATAGTATCCGACGCCCACTCGTCCGGTGCGAGTATTGTTTGGCTCAATCGAGCCAAGTTATTATTACAGATAATAATATTTATTGTGAACGCTGCTACATTGGCCCCTTTTCGCTCGGGACAATGTGCTCGAGATGTTAATGAAATTTACCTTGTCGTGTGACAAGCGTCGTCGACTAGGGATGGTACTGTGCTTGCTGTTTCGAATATCGAAATTCTATTAAATGATGTTATAAACATTTAAGTTAGCAAAATAGAGTGAATGGAGGGCCCTGCGTAACTTCATGTGCAACCAGAAAGTAATTGAAAAGGTGCGTTTGGCTGTGGATTGAGGGGTCCTGGCCTCTACACTTAGGTATGGTAGTGAATGCTGGGTTTGGCAGAAGAAGCATGAAAATAAGATTAACGCTGTGAAAATTAGAAGTCTGAGGAGTTTAGCTGGAGTGAAGATAATTGACAAAGTCAGAAATAGTATGATAAGCGAACCCTATGGTGTGGTAGAAGATGTGGTGACCAAAATAGAGAAAGGTATGCTTAATTGGTTTGGGCATGTAGAGAGGATGGATGAGAGAAGATTAACGAAACGAATTTATAAGACGAGGGTGAATGGGCAAGTCAGTAAGGGTCGACCTAGGCGAACGTATCTAGACCATATCGATCACGTTTTAAATAAAAGCCAGGTGAAAAGTACTCATAACCGACGAGCTTGTATAAAAGCGCTCATGAAAGTAGAGGAAGCGAAAGAGGTGTGTCAAGATTGTTGCAAGTGGAAGGACGTAATCTCTGCCTATCTCCACGAGAGAAAGGCGTGATGATATGTATGTATGTATAAACATTTTAATCACATCTTTTTTTATAGTGTTCATTGTTTTTTTTTTTTGACATTAATTATACATAGATTATTATTATTAATTCAATTTCATGGATAAATTAATAGAACGGCTAGAGTGTCATCTATTTAATCGTAATAAAATTATAATCAGAATCTCGATAATATGTTAATAGAAAAATTCGTATATTACGCTTAAGTCGCGGCGTGAAAATACTTTGTGATAAATCTTTTTGTTTTCGTGGGTATATATTTTCTATGATATACCCACTCCCAACGATAAGCAATTGCAAGCCGAGACATTTGTTTCGTTCACACCATGTCTCATTTGATGAGATTTTACTGAATATCTTGATATAAAGTCATATCTATATTCTCATATTCTGGAATCACTAATATTCTTGGATAAATAAAATTCAGTATTTTTTTTTGTTAATAGATTTATAATTCAGGAACCGTTGAACAGATAGATATAAATTAATAAATTCTAAAATACAATAATGTATTCTATTGTAATTTTTTTATGTTTTCGCGTTCCATATTTAAATGCAGTTAATTTAAACGGGTTTTCACGCATTACCTTTGCTTTTTTCTATCCCGACGTTTCGGCTGGGTTTTCACCAACCGTGGTCACGGGCTGACTGGCGGTGCGCGGCGTCGCCTACTGCGTTGAGGGGTATTTTGATGAACTACCCCCGTTTGGTCTTTATATTCAGTTAGCCCGTGACCACGGTTGGTGAAACCCAGCCGAAACGTCGGGATAGAAAAAAGCAAAACTAACGCGTGAAAACTCTTTTAAATTAACTGCATTTAAATGTATTCTATTATAACAATTTCGTAAACATTTATTTTATTAAGTGAAACTTAGATAAGTTAACTAACAAATACCACTGTACGTAGATCAAATAATATTTAAGATGTACAACGCAATGTACAGCACATAAGTTTTTTTTTACAGTATATAGGCTTACTGCTTTGACCACAATCTCACCTGATATTAAGTGACGATGTGGTCCAGGATGGTAAGCACACTAAACCTAGATACTGGTTCTCAAGTGATCAGAAGGTCATTATCAGAAAAAGCCGTACCACAATCTATGGTTTCCTCACGATGTTTTCCTTGACTGAAAGTTCAGGCCGATTTGAGAGACGGATAGATGGGGATCGGATCCGCGTCAATTGACGCAGAATCCGAGACCACTGTCAACTACGCCATAATCACTTAAAATATATTTACGAATATATAGCATGGTGGTAGAGTATCTTCTAATATTTACTACACAGTTATCATCAAGTTACGAAAGCACTACTTGGAATACCATGTTTACTATTTTGAGCCACATTCTCGTTTAACATTAAACTAAAAAATAATACATAATTTGTTTTTGCTTTACATTATCTTTAAACAATTATATACGGTTCAAACTCTTTTCACCGCAACTCTAGTTAAACCTACAACGTTAGATCGAACCGTTTATTCGAAACAACACGTTAGCCTAGTAGTGCATTAGTTAAAACCATTTCTAGAAATGAACCTGATTATAATCGATCTAAACCGCCGCCGCCGCGTCCACCGGAAGCGAGATAATATTTAATTGGCGTGAAAACTCAATAATTGGAGATAAAAATCAGTTGTGTGGCCGACGAGCAAACCAATTACGGCGATGCCCGTGTGGCACTACGCATCCGACCGCGGACCTCGCTCTAGTGACGACAGTTCATAATATCGATATAACAAAAAACGTTTTGAATATAAATATTTATTGATGTAATTACAAATAATGTATTTTGGATATTAAAATTTCTACGCATCGATCGTATCTGTAGTTGTGACTGTGCGTTTATATAAAATTACATAAAAAAATTATTGAAAATGTCTTAGTTGTAAAAATATTACGAAATCATGACAATCTGCTTCTACTCTGTACATACGTACGATATCCGTACGTACTCAAATCGAAACGTCACGTTGACAGAATTGTAAATGTGTCCGTATAATAGATACAATTTACGTCTCAATAATGTGAATTTACTATTATATATATCGGGTAATTGTTTATTTCACATTAGTTAATTTGATTACTTATTAAGATAATTGAAAAGTTTCATAATAACATTAAAACATGTATCACGTTTAATTACAAATAACAAAGATAAATGTTTAGTATCTAGTCAAAACTCAGTAATCTCAATTTAGCTTTTTAAAAAGTTTTAATTCAGAAATATGTGCGATACATTGGAGAGATCTCTATGAACTAACTTAAAATTATAATCAATGAATGAATATAGAGCGCTATGCAGCCCGGACGACCACCCAGCTATTAAACACTACTCAGCGGTTCTTTATCTCATACGCGCAAAGCTATCGTCTCACTTTGAATACCGGGATGCATAACTATCTTGTCAGCTCAAATATAAAATTGCTTTTTACATTCTTTATACGTGAAATGTTGCTGATTGGTTTATATGCAATACTTGATTTTAAAATTAATCTTCTTCAGATTGTAAAAACAACAATATTCAACAATATTTTTTACGCTATATAGGCGCTGACACTTTGATTACAATCTCACTTGAAGTTAAATTACGATGTGTTCTAGGATGCTAAAGGTACTAATCCTAGATGTAATGGCTCCCAAGTAATGCTACCGGAATAAACCGGTTGATATTTGGCGTCAAGTTTTCAAAGTTGAGGCATAATTACAAAATGCCCGACCATCATGCTATGGTTTCATCACGGTGTTTTTTATCTGATCGCAATAAATACCGCGATATTCTAGCTTCAAAAATTATTAATTTCCAACAACGTTTAAAATAAACGTCAATTATATTATCGCATTTTATCGAAAACACAGATTGAAAACGACGGCAATTTGTCGTGAAATATCGATAACAAATAGGTCATCACTAGACTCTTCCATGTGGTTTTTCAGTGTGCACGTCGCGGGTCTAACAACTCATTAGTCGGTACGGTATCGCTAGCGGCCTTTATTTGTGGCGTCTGTACCCGTCCACTGAGGTTAATTATTCTCATTTGACCTCGACGTTTCCTTGATTTCAATTTCGACATATATTTGTTTACCTCGATCGCTAGAAATAGAAAACAAGAGAGGTAGATTTACTCATTAAAGTTTGTAGATATGTTTTATTTATTCTAATAAATAAAATTGTAGAGTAATATCGAAATATTTTTTTTACTGAATACAACATATGAATGTATGAACGATACCTATAATACGAAAAATACATTTTTTTAGAATTTTTGCTCGTCTGCCTGTTTGTTCCGGATACTCTCCGGAACGGCCGAACCGATTTTGATGGAACTTCTTTTGGTCGATAGCTGAAGTTACTCCGCATAACTTTTCGACAATAATAAGAGTCCAAGTAAAATAATATGGATAATAAATGGATGGACCGTGTGAAAGATGATATACTTAGGAAAGTTTGGTCTAATCACAGATAATGTTAAATGACAATGCTATTCAGTATGGTAAACATATTAAGCTTTACACATACTGTCTCTCAAGTGATTTTGCCTAGGTTCTCTAAGACCGGAACACATCTACATGGCGATAGATTTTCAAACTAGAAACTGGTAGTAGTCAGGTGGGAGTTATTTAAAAAAAAACTTACTACCATGTTTTGGTTTCCTTACGATCTTTTCTTTCAGTGTACGGGCTCATTATATAATAACATAGGTGATTTTAAATTTACTTCCACTAACAGAAAACGCTACCACTAGACTACGCATTATCATTTATATTATAAAAGTTTTTTTTTTACTATGGGAAAAACATATATACAATATATAACAATAAAGAAGAAAAGGTTTAAATAATAAGAGTTACACTACGTTTATACTAATTTATATTAATTTTAGTGAGTTCAAATCGCTTAATGAACTAGAAGAAATAACTACACTTTTTTACAATGAAAAGACAGCGTAGCCAAACACATATGTATAGGAACAATCTCTTAAAAGTCTCCTCTCTAGGCTTAGCGAGTTTATCATCTTGAACCACATCGTCATTTATTAACAAGGTCAATCGTAGTCTATAGATTCTACATATATAGTAAAAAAAAATATTAAAATAATTTAGTAATTAAAATTTATCAAAAGGAATTGCAAGCTAGGTAGATCAATTACACATATTTGAATTTCGTAATCCCTTTAACGGTGTTTCATTTTTATCGAAAATTAAATAATTCATTATATGATTCACCTTTAAAAACATTGCCCAATTACGTATATATTTTAAAAATCTCACTCGAAATGCACAAGTTATTTGGTATTTTATCGTATCCGACTTCACAGGTGACACGTTCCATCGGAACTACAAAAATATTCAACGTCGTGTAACAGATACAATCGGGTGAATATTACGAATATCGAGTGCGGATCTTCCCACCGTACCATTTGTTTAAGATTATATTTTAGAACTCGAAATAAAATTCGATTTCACCCGACGATAAACAAACCTGAACGCCTTCCGGCAGCAGGTCAAGTCGTGTTCAGATTCCTAACTGGGGACGTTTCTATTAGACAGATAGATATACAACACACAACACACTACACTCCTGCATAATACATGTACATGGATACTGTAAGGCATCTTGGGATTCGTAGTTTCTTTTAACTTAAGTATAGCTGGGGCAAATCCCGTGGAATTTACATCTAAGGTCCGTACTATCTGGGCTCGCTTGCACTAGCTATCACGTTTCCTGGCTGAACCCACTGAGCGCTCGTCTTAAATGTTTGGTCAAGCTGTCAAGGCTCTTCCAAGTAACACTATTTACTTCGAAAAAGAAAACCGACGATAATTGAAAAACTGCACAGTTAAAATAGATTATTATTACTTCCGTTAAAAAGTAAGCCGCTAACGGTTTCCTTGAATAGTTAAATACAACCAATTTGGGGTTTGTTATTATCGTTAAAGTGCAGTTTTTGTTTTTCTCTTTCTTTGGGGTGCGACGAAAACGATGAATTAATTTTAACGGTTGCGGTAGTTCCTATATCGGGCAGACTAAGCGCACTATCGCGCAAAGAGTCAAAGAACATATCGCAGCTGTAAAGAATCGCCAAACAACGAAGTCAGCGATAGCAGAACATCTGCTCAACTCCAATACCAACCATTGGATCGAATTCCACCGGCCGAAAGTTTTATCCACTGATCGCCAATACTATCGTAGAATGGCTCGCGAAGCGATTGAAATTAAAAAACATCCAAATTTCAATCGCGAGGATGGGTATAGACTTTCCTCAGCGTGGAATCCGGTGCTAGAAAATCTTAAGGTTCGTGATTTATCGTCACAGGCATCGTCGATGGACACTGTTAGTGTTGTGTGTTGTGACTATAATAAATATAAAGACCAAACGGGGGTAGTTCATCAAAATACCCCTCAACGTAGCAGGCGACGCCACGCACCGCCAGTTAGCCCGTGACCACGGTTCGTGAAACCCAGCCGAAACGTCGGGATAGAAAAAAGCAAGTAACGCGTGAAAACCCGTTAAAATTAACTGAATTTAAATATGGAACGCGAAAACTTAAAAAATTACAACGATGAATTAATCCTAAATGATGATACCTACGTAATATTTTTGATGTTGCGTCACCTGATTTTCATATTTACTTTGCAATGGTTTTAACTAAAAAGTGACATAGAATGCAAAGTTTCGTTTTATGTAGCGAATTAGAATCGAGAACAAACGGTATTGTCAAAATGTCTGCTTATATTCAAAGCTCGCTCGCGTGAACGATGCCATCGACTCGGTCCGGAATTGAATACATTATCTTGACTGAAAGAATCCCGGGCCGCATAATTTGTACAAATCTACCATTGGAAAGTATTTACCAGAACGATTCGATATACTAATAATTTATTTATGTTAATCATGACAAAGGATAAAATAATTCTTAATAAGAAATCTTACAATTATTCACATATAAAGTTTTTTGAATGATATAGGCACAGTACTTTCACCACAATCACCTGGTGTTAAGTGACGACGTGCTCCAGGGTAATAGCTACCCAGTTGAGCATTAATAATTAGAAAATGCTCTGCCAACAAGTTATGGTTTCCTCGCGATGTTTTTATTTACCGAAAGCTCAGGCTGATTTTTACAGGTGGGTTTGAACCAGCGTCCATTGACACAGAATCCGACCGCACTACCAACTAAGACATCATCGATTCACAGTTTGATCAAACACAGATAAAAGTCACAGTTATAAGACCAATCATAAAAAAAAAATCATTTTTTTATTTAATTGCGTCTGTTACAAACATATACTATTTGAGGCTGATGATTCGGTGAGGGAAGTGCTGGTTTCTCATGCCCTTTTTCCAACTCACTTTGGGTTCGGTGCAGTAGGTTATCTTCTTCCATACATCTCTATTAACCTCTTCATTTTTCCATTTTCTTTCATATTGCTCCTCATACACTCCATCCACGCTTTATTTAGCCTTCCTTTATTTTTTCATTATTTCAAATTCATTTTCATTGCTATTTTAATCCATGCGCTCTCACTTTTCTTTTAACATGTCCATATCACAACAAACGCTTCTCTTTTAACTTTTTCTACTACTGGCGTCACTTTCAAACCCCCTCTAATATGTTAATTCGTGTAAGTGCCATTTGTGGTAATTAAAAATAATAGAAAAGTTGTTTATTTTTCTTTTGTTTTCCAGAGGTCATTCAAAGTTCACACACTGTTTTTTATTTATTTTATTTCAGGTAATTTGTAATATAGCAGCGTGCGTACAATTGATTTAAAACGTTTTCTGTTCCTCTCACTTACATATTGCGATTTCAGTGCCCGGTATTAGCTATCATTTTATTATTTCGTTCTTATAGGAAATGATAAGACAGGATTATGGGAAAGGAAAGCAGCTGTCAACTGAGGCAATTATCATTTTTTCCATGGGGAAACGCTTTCATGGATCCAACGTAAGAATCTCTTAAATAAGGGATGGCAGAGGGGATTGTGGGAGTCGTCCGATGTGAAGCCAGGAATACCCACCGTAATCCCACAGTACCATCCCCCCCTTCGGAGAGGCGACACGGGATTGGACAGCATACTCCGCGTCGTCCCAGCGGCTGCCCCGACTAAGATACAATTATCCTAATTAAAATGATCCTAAGTAGGTATGTCAGTAGCGGTGCAAGAAATAGTTAAATCATAAAGCTGTTACATGTGTTGTCAGCGTGATATATTGACACTCATTGTACAAAATACATATCACATCACATGATTACAAATCTATCTACTTGATTGCACATGTAATCAACGTAGGTTGGTCTTGCAGAAAGAATATAATTTTCCTTCCAAATGTATAAGTTTAGCTTAAGATATATTCTGCGAAATTTGCATTTCGATAACAGTCGGGGTTCGTACTATTGCGACGACCGTTTTACATACTACGCCTCTCTCTCTCTCTCTATCTCTCTCTCAGAGACTACATTCTTTTTCCTGCTATGATCCTGACATACGTCTTCTGCTTGCTCTACTCCCATAAGCGTTTTCATAAATTTTCTTCGGTTAGGAGTACCTTTGTCCGCGGTCTTTCTTCAGAACGCCTTTGCTCTGGTCAAAACACGTTGACCTTTACCGAATTTCCCAGTTGCACTCGCTATGTAAACCTGTTTCGTCAGTCTTCTTTCATCCGTCCTCCTCGTACTTTTTTTTTTTTTGACGAGGGGAATGCATTTATACCTAACCCAATTAAGCATTCCTTTATCTATCCTTCTAACACTACCAAGTTCCCATTTACCGGAGTACCTTAATCACTCACTTTAAAGGCGCTTTAGGATAATAACGTTAGTATTTTTGTTATAAAAAAACGAGTAAATGAAGTTTCTATTCCACGTCGGATATTAGGTATTTGCAGATGTGTTAATTTTCAGTCGACTGTAAACAAATTACTGCCAACACAAAAAAAAAATCTTATATTAATTGGCAGATAGTCGAAATTAAATAAAAATAGTGATCTATGAACTTGATGTATGTATATATATTCGTAGATACATATAGAATTTATTTCAAAGTTCGATACCCACCTATCCGACTCCGAAAATCACTCTGAGCTTTCGGGTAAGGAAATCATCGTGAGAACACCATAACATGGTGGTAGAGCATTTTCTAACGATGCCCGTCTGGGTAGCTATCACCATCAAATTTGAAAACCTATCATCAAATACCAATAAGTGTGTTCCGGCAGCACCTCTAAGCTTAATGTGTTTACCATCCTGGACCACATCGTCACTTAACATCAGGTGAGATTGTAGTCAAAGGAAAGCCTATTCCGTGTAAAAAAAAATGTAATCAGTAACAATATATCATCAGTTAAAACACGGTAATGAGATAAAAGTAAACATAAATTGCTATAAAAGATTACACTATAAAAGTCGACGCGTAACGAAATCTATACATACATTTTTATTTCGTCACCTGAAATTACGTTGAAATCTAATCTTTAATCAGTCGTATTATACGATTTTATCTTAATGCACAATACCTCTAAACTAAACGAATTAATGAAACCACATTTACTTGGTCACCAGTGTCCAAACAGTAATCATTATAGAAGTCTGTTTAAGTATAAAAGTAACATAAACAACTACATATAAAAGCGGCAATGGTTAACGTCGAAACGAAAATAGGTCGTTATTTCAAGCAGTTACATAAGAGAGGCTATTCCTATGCTAATTCGAAGAGAAACTAGAACGTAATTTATTTCAATAAAGTATGATTATATAAAGATTATAAAAGGTTTTCGTTTTTTTTTTTTACTTTGGATTCGGTTTTATACGGTTTTGGGTGATTGTGGTTTAATATTTCAGTTTTAATCAGTTTTCAAATCGTTTTTAGATACCTAAGTAATAAAAAAATATCGAAGGGAACTTAATAATAGTAATTAATACGTTTGATAATTTTAATGTATTTTCTAATTGAATGGCTGTTTTTATGTGAGGAGATAATTATTAATTGAATAATGTTTTAAATAATGTTGTAAACATTTTCTTTTAATAATATAGTAGGAAATTACATGAAGCAGGTGTGATACTTGCGGATGATAAGAGAATAAAAGATAGATGGAAGTCATATTTTGTGAAATTGATGAACGAAGAGAATGATTGGAATGCTTGAAAATGAATCAAGGATTAGTAAAGGAAATAAGTGTTGATGAAGTGAATATGGCTGTAAGATGATTGAAGAATGGGAAAGCGTTAGGGCCTGATGGAATATCAGTTGAAGTATGGAAGGTACTAGGACCAGAGGGATGGAGATAGTTGACACTGTTCTTCAATAAATTGTTGTAGGAAAAAGCGATACCTGAGGAATGGAGCAAGAGTTAAAAACAAGGGAGATATGCAGGAGTGTAGTAATTATCGGGAAATAAAGTTAATGCCTCACAGTATGAAAGTATGGGAAATAATAAATGAGCGATGCCTGAGAAAAGAGAGTGAAATTTCATGAAATCAGTTTGGTTTTATGCCGTGTCGAGAGACAACGGATGCCATTTTTGTCATTCGCCAATTGTTAGAAAAATATGGAGAGATGCACAAATTTGTTGATTATGGTGTTCTTAGATCTCGAGAAAGCGTACGATCGCAGATTTGCGTATTGCACGAATCCAGTAAAACTCACACTATTTAGTGCGTGCTGCATATCCATATTACTCATTACTAAAATCATTTATATCTATACTAATATTATAAAGAGCAAAGATTTGTATTTTTGAAGTTTTATATGTAACGGATAAACATAAACACTACTGGACCGATTTGGATGAAATTTGGTATGACGATAGTTTGAAATCCATGGAGTGACATAGGGTAGTTTTTATTCCGAATATCTTACGGGAACGGGAACTACCCTTGTAAAACCACGAAGAGCAGCTAGCGTTTTTATAAGTAAGATATACGCTTCTGCGTCTACAACACTGGATACGCAGTATAAACATACGTTCAGGGTGCTTTTGAAATCGCATCAATTCTCCAGCGCATCAGGTATGTTCGCTGAAGTTAAATTCGAGGACTTTTTCATCATCATGCGTCAGCACTCTTACTCAATGCTACGGCGCAAAACTCCTGATACTATTCTGAAAGCGTTACTTGTAAACTGAACGGACCTTATATTATTTAAAAAAAAGGAACTATATGTGCTATAAAGCCCAGGTATATGTCCTGAATTAAAGTAATAATAAACTTATTGTACGTAATGAATTTAATTAATTTATGATATCCCTAACAATGTTAAAATATGGATGAGGCTGAAATAAAGTTTTGTTATTTTTATAATTATGGTTTATTAATGAGAAACTTTGCCACTTAGTAAAGCACTAAGCGGCAAGAACACCTCCTGCTGAAGTGATAAGTTGTCTGGAGTTCAGTGCGCCACAGATAGAACGTCAAACGTCCGTCAAACGATCCAGGCATTATCGAGAAGGACGGCACGTTGGAATTATGCTATTGTCAGTCTTCCATGTCTAGCCTTCTAAGGTGCCCATCGAGGTAATATTGGTACTAATCCCGTGGACGCCAACCTCCACATTATATATTATATAGCGAGCAAGATCAATATGTAATATTATTATTATTTTTAAGTATTTTTATTAACCTCAAAGGTGTAGATAATAATTAATTATGTCTGTCTGTCAACGAGACGAAGCCGCATAGATTGATGAAAATTGAGTTGAAATATTTTTTACGGTATTACATCGCACATTTTTAAGCGATGATGGTGCACTGGGTAGTGTGCCCAGATTGTGCGTCAATCAACGCGGGTTCGATCCCCGCTATCCCACTTTCAAATCAGCCTGAGCTTTCGGTGAAGGAAAACATCATGAGGAAACCCTAGCTTAGTGGCAGGGCATTTTACAATAAAGGCCGCCTGGGTAGCTACCATCCTCAAGTTAGAATACCTGTCACCAAATACCAATAGGTGTGTTCAGGCATCATTACTTGAGAACCAGTATCTTTAGGCTTAGTGTATTTACCATCCTGGACCACTTCGCCTCCAAACATCAGGTGATATTATTGACAAAACAATGGCTTATACCGTGTAAAAAAATCTACCGAAAAAACTAAAGCTTCTTGCTAATCTCGGAATGCAACATGTGTGATTATGATGGATTTTTAACAAGTGTTAATAAACAGTCTGACTCTATTGCCTTGCCACTTCGCTAACTGCAAGACCTAAACTGACTGATGACAGAACGCTAAGCGCCGAAACACATCATAAGTTTTTTTATAATTTTCCTAAGTGTGTGGTGGTTAATAACAGCCCGCAGTGTGTGTTTTAAGTATTTTAAAAATTACTGCTAATTTATTTTCATGAATGAACTTGATTTTGTAGGCACTAACTAAGATACAAAAACATAGCGAATGTTTTGTATTAATCATAGGGAAAAAAATTCAGAATGACAGTAGTCGCACGCGGAGTGAAGCCATTTCAGTTTGGCATTAAAAGGCCAACTACGTCTTTCGTTTATATACATTTTTGCCTTCAATGTTAAGCCAGATTTTGTATGAAACTATCACTCTTAGTGTTATTACTCTATGATAATAATCTGTATTATTAAATAAAATTAAAGTGTCTATTTGTAATTTCAAAATAACAATTCTTTACTAAATAAAACATAATTTTATAATTTTTGTCTGTCCGTCTGTCGGTTTGTTGCGTGTAATCTCCGGAACGGCTAGACCGATTTTGACGAAACTTTCTTGGTAGATAGCTGAAATTATTCCGCGTAATTAATGTTCTTGTTTTTCGAAAATTATAATGGTTCCACGTAAAAAAATCAATCTCATGAAATTTCGATTCAATGCACAATTTACAGGTGTTTAAATTTGTTTTTTGTTAGTACTAAAAATAATTTCAGCAAAATTATTAGGGTTCCGCATAGAATAAAATAAAAACTCATGAGATTGTGTACAAAATACGATTCATCGGTCAATTTTCTGGGCAGGCGCTTGAATTTATAAGAAGTATTTTTCTTTATTTTAGTACCAAAAAAAAATTTAGAGTTTCGTATAAAAAAAATTAAAACGCAGTGAAAAATGTATGAAACGCAGGCGTAGCCGTGCGCATACGGTTAGTGTTTATAATAAAATCTAGGTTTATATTAATACTGTTATTATTATGACTATTGTATAAGGTTTATATGAAAATTTTATAGTTTATCTAACGCCGCAGTTTGCAAAGCTTTCATGGAATATTGGTACTAAATATCGAAAAAGTTATTCTTACACTCTGTTTTATGCTTTTACGTCCTTAAGTCGTCGGATTAAACTGTAGATTCGAGTGTGTTTTGTTTTTGAAATTTTAACATATTTTTAAAGGTAACAGTGACGCCCGTGGCTGCTTTGTCCGACTTTGATTGCATATCGACTGCACAATCGTAAACTCGTATTATTATTATGGCTGACAAAGAATCGAATATGCATTGACATCGGTGGATTGTGCTCGCTGAACATTATTTTCTAATTTCTGAGAAAATGGTCGATTGACCAAGTGAGGTTTATACGTACAATTATCGGTTTTAATGCGATTTTTTTTACATATTTTATCACGATTGGAATGCACCAAACATAGTCACGAACTGACGTCATATAAATAAATCGCTTTTTAAGATCCATTTTAAATCATTTTGTTATATTGAAGTTTATACAGATAAACAAGCAGGTAAAATAAATACATATTCATAATTTAAACATAGAGTAAATAGGTTTTTATAACTGACCCTAATTCATGAAAGTTTAAGAATTTATAATTTAATAGAATACGTAATTAGCTTGCGTAGGTAAATACAGAAGGCGCTACGAAAAGTGTTATCATCGCAAATGGAAAAGAGATAATTGTAGATGGAAAATTATTGTTTTTCTTTTAGAAAGTGCTTTGGATGTATAACTCCAAACCTAAATTGAATTGTTTTCATTAAAAGCGTGAAATTAATGGATTGGCTTGGTTCGAGTTTGAGAAATTAGTTGAATTATTGCATAATTAAAAAGCCTTACTTTATTCATTCATGACGTATGTTTGTCAAAATGTCGATCAAATTTAAAAAAATTGTTTAATAAAAACCAATCTAATCAAAAAGTCATAAATCTCGAATAAAATTTTGAGTGTGTGCCATAGTAGTGATATTTGAAAACTGTTGATCTATCACAGACATGAGTAAGATAATGTTAGCAAATATTAGCTATGAATACCGTATAAATATACAATTAAAAATGTTTTCTTTTTTAATATGAAACTTAGTAAGTAATGCGGCAATAACATATTTCGTTTCCATTAGAGTTAAGTAAAATTAATTCTCAATGGTCACCAGTTTAAAATGAACGTCGGATGGTATTGTCCGATGCGTATTTGATCGCGTGGGAAATATCTCGTAACGGCCCGGGCATTAAGCGCCTCTGTATACGATTAAAATATTATTATTATGCATTTTCTAATACCGACACATACTTGTTACATACATATCATCACGCCTTTCTCCCGTGGGGGTAGGCAGAGATTACGTCCGTCCACTTGCTACGATCTTGACACACCTCTTTCGCTTCCTCTACTTTCATGAGCGCTTTCATACATGCTCCTCGATTATGAGTACTTTTTACCTGGCCTTTATTTAACACATGATTGATTTGGTCTAGATACGTTCGCCTAGGTCGACCCTTACCGGCTTGCCCATTCACCATCGCCTTATAAATTAATTGTTGTACCTATAATTTTATATAACAGTTTCATTATTGGCGTGTGGTGCCGGTTATGAATAGTACCACGTCATATCTTCCCGTGGGTGGCGTAAAAAGGCGACTAAGGGATAAACCAGGGTATTAGCAATAATGTCCTCCGAGCACCACAAACATCTATTGCGATCGCCAACCCGCTTGCCAAGCGTGGCCATTATGGCAACTCCCCCCTTATTGGGGGAGACCTATATCCAACAGCGGACGTCTATCGGTTGGCTGATGATGATTTATATTTTTGGGGTAATGTTTCGTTATCATTTTGGTTTTAGTATCGTTTCCCATGGTTTTATTATAATTTTAGATTTTTAATAACCTTTTTCGTACTTCGACTGTTTCATACTATTAATATAAAGAGGTAACTACTTAACCAAGTTTCAAAATTATTTCTAAAAGCTACATTATTAATGAGTAACCTATTATATTAAATATCCATCCATATTCATCCAAAAGACGTACACTGCTGGGCATAGGTCTCCCACAAAGATCTTGCGCATTTACATTCAGTTGATTCCTGCGACTTTTACTAGGTTGTCGATCTATTTGTGAGGGGCCTACCCACCCTACGTCTTCCGGTGCGTGATACTCATTCGAGAACCCGTTGGCCCCATCGGGCATCGGTTCTAAAAGCTATGCGCCCAGCTCATTGATCATACTACAAAAATTGAATTGTCTGTTCGTAATATCAAATTAACGTCTTTTTACTAAATAAATATGAATGTCCAGTTAATCTCCAAAATAGCTAAATCGATTTTGAAAGTACTTTTTCAGGCAAAAGTTTATTTTTCAAGAATGATGAGAGTTTCGTGTAAAACTCATGAAATAATGTACAAAATACCTTTCAATTGAAAGTTTCACAGGCAAGTATTAGAATTTTTAAGAATTATTTTTTGCTTTCTGTTAATAACTTAAATAGTTTAAGAGTAAAAAGATGGTATTTACTAAAACATTATTTTCCAATTATAATTTTAGGCATTGTGCGATATAGTAAATACCTATATAATACATAGGCGGGGTTACGGGTAATCACAGCTAGTATTAAAATATAATTCAGTGCGTTGTAGTTATAGCTAATAGTATATAAAATACCAAAAGTAATAAAAAATAATATCGTCGAAACTATTTATCTTTAAATTATTGTGTTTAAATTCTCTAGTGTACAGACACATTTATCCGTAGAGATAGCATTGCAATCTCATACAGTGATTGATGACCGAAAGAACGAATGGACGACCGAATGGAATCGATTTCGTGGAGCAATCGCCGCCATTTGCATATGTATAGACATCGAAATTGGACACATTTAATGTGACCGATGTGCGAAATACATTTCTTTTGTATCTTACACTTAGATTAAGAGTTTTTTTTTTTATATTGTATGAGCTCAGCGCTTTGATCATAATGTCACCTGTTGTTAAGTGACGATATGGTCCAGGATGGAAAGCATAGTGAGCCTAGGGGTGCTAGCTCTCAAGTGATGGTGCTGGAACACATCTGTTGGTGCTTGGCGATAGGTTTTAAACCTTAGGGTGGTAGTTACTCTGGCGGGCATTATTAAGGTACGCCTTACCACCATTTTCGGCACAATATTTTCTTGCGCTGGTAGTTTAGGCTCATTATAGAGTTGGATAGTTAAGTTCGAACTTACGTCCGCACTACCAACTACGGACCATGTTAAAAACCCATCAAATCTGTCGAATGACTAAAAAAAAACAACAAGTTTGAATAGTTGAATAAAAAAAACAGCGTTATAAATTTAACTGGTTAATAATATTTGTAAAATTCCTATGAATTTTTTAAATGAGAATTGTTTGATTATAAAAAAAGTGTGGGAGTGCTTGACATCAAATCTTACGAATGAATTGTTCATTTGTTAACAAGGTTCATAAATTAAAATATTACCATCGGTCCTTATCATAGTTATCTTATCTATACATCTTCTATAATATAATAAAAGTGTGTAACTAGGCCAATAAATATTTAAAAAAATATACAATCGAGGTGGACTTTGTTATCGATATAGAACCCAAAAATATTTTACTTAGAATTTTTGTCTGTCTGTCTTTTCCTGTGTTCGCGTAACCCTGAAAGTACTGAACTAATTTTGACGTAACTTGACACAATGATAACTAATATTATAAAGTAACATCTAGGATACTTTTTGTCCCATAAAACGCGAGGGTTGCACCAGGATAATGGATAAAAGTAAAAAAATTGTAGTAAATAAAATTCTTGACGGATTTTGATAAAATTTTATTTGTTTTATAGCAAACAAATAAGCTAAAATTTTAGGTACATTTCTTATCTCTAATCTTCTTAAAAAAACTCCGTTGCTAGGTTTTGGTTTACCCTTAGAAAACCTTTCGCCAAACACGAACAGGTGTGTTCCGGCAGGATTACTTGCGAGCCAGTATCTTGGTTTAGTGCGTTTACCATCATAAACCACACCACCTTTTAACATCAAGTGAGATTCTGGTGTAAGCATAACAGTAAAAAAAAACATGGTCTGTTTACAAGTTTGCATGGTGATGACGACTGTTGGCATCTTGCCACTTTACCGTTATATCAGAAGCGTAGTAATTTCACTCAGTTCGATTAAAAACAAGATGAAATTGTTCATAATATATCGAATGAAATGCCTCGATTTATTGTACAAACGATAGCTTTTCAAACATATATGTACTGTATTATCGGAAGCGCCCGCCGGCGTCTCAATGAGGACTAATGACTACTTTATACAGGCATACGACTGTCTTATGCAGGACCTACCTTATACGAAATACAATAATGTTGATCTCCGTTTTATTAGCTTATAACTGGTATTTTTTTGATTTTTTCAAGGCTTTATGACGTGCGCTTGTTGACGACGGCCTATCGTCTTGTATGGATAAGAATTTTGGTCCATAAAGGTGGTGGACAAAAGAAGACTGCATGCAGCTGAGATGCGAATGTTGAGATGGATGTGGGGGGAACACGAATGGACAGGTTTAGGAATGAGCACATTAGAGTAGGTCTAATATGGTGCCAGTAACATAGTTGTTTATGAGCATTTGATTCCCAGGAAGAGGATATTGTAAGAAAGGGATAGGGTATCAATATGCACGGTTATATGAGAAAGGTAAGACCAAAGAAAAGATGGATGGATTGTATGAAAGATAATATGTTTAGAAAGGGAAAGAATGCGGAGATAACTTCAAACAGAGAGGAATAGAAGAGAAATACAAGTTGCGCTGACCCAAAATAAAATGAGATAAGGGTAGGTAATCATATATGACGAACGCTCAGGACATTCAGTCGTAAAATGATAACTAACACAAGGACAATGGTACACAATACAAATAGTACTGAATAAGTTTGATTTAGGAAGTTTTTTTTGTAGTGGACTGTATTATTATGATTTTTCACTAACGTAGTATTGCGCCTGGCAGCCTTCGTTTCAAAGCTGTTTTATTTCTTTGCAAGTTATGCACTAATTCCGATAATTATCGTGTGTCAGTGGAAAATAACAATCCTTGACAAACACTTTTTGTCTTTGTTGTCTATTTTTGATATCGCTATGAACGCCCCGTGAGCGAAAAAGGGATAAATGAATGAAAGACAAGGATAGATAGTGAGAAAGAGTGCAGCCGTGTTATTCATAATGTTTTATGACTATGGATGAATACTTAACGAATATAGGACTAGCGATAACTTTAGCTGTTAGTGGCATACGAATTAAATAAATTAAATAACCTAAACTAAACTTGTTGTTAAGGATTACGTTTACATTTCATAAACAAGAAAAAAAAGGTCAGTAACAGAATATAACTGAGCTACGTATTATGTGCTAGTATGTGATATAATGTGCTGTGTGTTATTGGCTATGTTATGTACTTTGACTTGAAAGGCATGCAGATTATCCTTAAATATCCTTTGCAGCCTATAGTTGTTTGTAACTAATCGAAAAAAAGGACGTAAACTGTAACTCAAATTAGTCAGTGATATAGTGTTACTTAAATGACTGTGTTACAAATATAAATAATTTGTTTTCTAAAAAATAACGTTCGCAAAGTAGGTAGGTAGTTAGTACCATTGTGGCGAAATTATAACTTCAAAGAATTAAATATGGCATGCATGAATTGAAATTAATAACTATGTGATACAATGTAAGAATGTGTTAAATGTGTTTGTGTTAGTATGTGCCAGCCTCTTCATTGTATGATTTTTTGTAGATGTGCATGTTTGCAGAGCTGGAACAACTTTCGCACCAATATGTGTTTAATGTTCCCTTCGGTTTTTGTAAACTGTTGTAAGCTCAGCAATTTAAGCACACTCAGATCTGGTATTAAGTGACGACGTTGTTTCTAGATCTGCTAAACATGCTAAGGGCTTGACGATTTTCAATTTTTGACGGAGGTGGTTACTCAAAAGAGGTATTAGGAAATAGCCTGCCATCGTGCTGTGACATCGTGTTTCTTCGATCGAAAGCTCAAGTTCGTTATGTCACATAGGTGGATTCAACCCCACGTCCATAGATACGGAATCAGACTACAGTATCGTTGAGTCATCTTCATTTGGGACCTGTACACTTCGATCAAATACTTCGCTTACTGTTTCTTCGCAGGACAAAATTGATATGACGACGGTGATCCTGACGAATTCTGATCATGATCTTTCAGTCTGTTAATAAGTTTTCTTTATTTGCTATATCCCCATTAGAATTTAGTTATTTCAGAAAATATTTTCTTATACACGAGATTAATGGATATATTTATTACGGTAATAGTTATCTTTACAATGGCAATATTTTTCTGTTGATTTACATTCATTTACAATAGTATAATTACACCATACAATTATTGCAAAGCAAAAAATGCGAGGGAAGCTGAAGGGACATGCAATGTTTTATATATCACTTTATAAAAACTATATTACACATGTCCAAAAAAAATTGTCTCTTTTAATCCGGTTGGTCTGGAGTTATAAAGCAACTAACGGGCAGAAACCACAAAGCATAGACAAATAGTCTATGCGTAATCCTACATCGCGGCATTCCATACAAAACTTTCATTTACCCCGTACCGCGTAATTCAGTCGCAGTGTATATTATATATAATATAACAGAGACAATGGCCTCGAGTATTGGTCACGTACGTCAATCTCTCTCTCTCTGCCATTATTATTGAGATTACGTTTCGATTCGCCGGTATATGTGGCCGGGTATTAATATTTGTTTACGTGAATTTTTAATGGCCGCCCCGAGTGAATATACCATGCTTTTTATATGGTTTCACGTAATTCTATAATGCTATATCAGTTTGACGTGTTATTATATGTAATGCAAATACACTTTTTAGAAGTAAATTCAATGTGTGTCAATTGTATGGCAATGCTGAATGTTTGGGTAAAACGATAGCCAGTCTTTTAGTATTGACGTTTAAATTGTCAACGACATTTTTAGAACATTTATAAACACTAAATAGCTCCATTGAGTTACGTAAGCAAAGCGCGTGGACACTAGTTAATTTGAATATTAACAGAAAAAAATAACATTCATAAATTTCTCTGTAACACCTAATTATTTTAATTTGATGGCGTAACTACATTCCACTGATATTTACGTATTTTTTTACATAATCTCATGGATAAAATCATTTGAGATATATTTTACTCTATGTTCATAAAACATATGGACAATTAAAATGAAATCTATGATCTCATCTATAAAGATTTCAATGATGTTGACGTTTCTGTTTACTTTCGTTGTAACCATTTGAATCTTAATGAGTAAGTAAATTGTAACTATCTTAGTGAGTAGTGTAAAATCACTTTGTTTATTACTTATCACACTACAAACTATCACCATCTATAATTCTTAGAGGACTTAATTTACCATCAAATAAGTGAACTAATTTTGTTGAGATGATAAAAAACATATGAAAAACTAAAAACAAAACCGACTTCAAAAGAATAAACTATACAATGCACTAACAAGTCAATAAATAAATACTTTATTAATCTGCTTTGTTAATTTTGAAATCGGTGCCAGCTTATGGTTAACAAAGGGGTATAAATTAATTATATTTAATTTCTGACCCTAGTCCTTTATTTAGCTTACATGTAATTGTGATAAAATTTAGGCAATTATTTCCAAATGAATACATTGATTAAATCTAGCTGGAACCAACTCTAAAATTAACGAAGAAAATTTATGAAGTAATTATTTATTGACTTTTTAGTTAATTTTTATAGTTTATTCTTTTGAAGTCAGTTTTGTTTTTAATGAAAAAAGTTCTTTCTATTTTTTAGTTTAAGTATGTACTTTTACCTATATCTGTGAAGCCTACTTCACATCTTTACAAGCGAATATATGAAACACGTGTAATTGTCTATAATATTCGAACGGTTTTCTTAATTTCCTTCAGTTCCACAGATCAGAACCTGATCTGGTGAAAATAAGATCACGTCGGAAGAGTACACCTTTGATTGAAAAAATAATTTGTAAATGGGTCCACAAATGAAGGAGATATTGAGTAACAAACATACTAAAAAAGAACTGATAACATGAATTGATAACATCCTCCTTATTGAAGTAGGTAAAAACTACAAACGTTTGTCCAATATTCCACGAAGACGTAATAAAATAATATTTGTTATTACAAATTCATAATTACATAAAAGAAAGTCGAGAAGAAAACTGGTCTTTAATAACCTCACTAGACAATCCGCAGTAGTATGTTGCGGTACCACGTATTTTACGCCACAGAAAAAGTTAAAGATAGTTCACTTTCTATACACAGAGAAAACAATAAAGTATTTTTTACTTTATCTCCACATTATGAGAAATATACATTTCTTACTTTAAATTTTAGTAACATATTATGTGTTCATTTGTCACTAAACAAACAAATATTTGTATCATATTTATATAATTATTACATGTGTGTAACAGGTTGGCTATTATTTAGTATGTTTTTGTTTTATATAATAATTTAGGGTTAGGCTTGGGTTGAAAGAGTTTACAATTTTTTCCGAATTTACCTCATAACCTTTATTAGTAATTATAGATTTGCCTATAATATCATATTTGTGTGCATCATATTTCATTTTGCAAAAGCATAGCAAGGGAACAACTTTTATTTTATTAACTCTGCAAATAATCGCGTATTTACACCAAACAAATCGAGTGGGAATCAATTGTAATAAGTAATTGCAAGTACCAAAAAAGGATCATTTGTAGAACGAAGACCACTTGGAAATTACTTAATCAATTTGAGTAACAGATTAATATGGAACTGTACCTAATAAATGAATCTAAGTTACATAGGTATCATCGCATTCTTTAAAAACGGGTATAGGTTTTAGACAAATGAATTAAAAATAAATTATAATATATCCCACATTTAATCTAGATATAAACTACAGTAACCTGTCTATATGTAAAAAGATGTAGTTGCTACCTTATTTTCGTGTAATTATGTCAGTAGATAAAGTTTTTCGGTACCTATAGGTTTTACATTTCAAAATATTTATAATTAAGAATAAATCAAATCTTAGGACATTAGTGGGAGTTTGAAAGTTACGCTTGTGTTAGAAAAGTTGAAAGAGAACCATTTGTCTTGGTATGAACATTTTATGAGAAAGTAAAAAGAAAGTGTGGATGAAGTGTGTAAGGAATTATATGTAAGAAAAAGAAATAAATGAAGAGAGACGACGGCATGTGACACCTCAGCTGCAACCTTTTTGTTTTATAGAATGTCCAACTGGCCATTAAGAAATTTGCTATGATTAGAATGAGTACTTGTCTGGAGATTTGATATACATTGAAATAATGACGGTGCAGTGGGTAGTACGGCCGGATTCCGCGTCAATCGACGTGGGTTCGATCCCACCAATCCAACTCTAAAATCGGCCTGAGCTTTCGGCGAAGGAAAACATCGTGAGGAAACCATAGCATGGTGGTAGGGGATTTTCTATTGATACCCGCGTGGGTAGCTATCATCCTCAAGTTTGAAAACCTCTCGCCAAATACCAATAGATTTGTTCCGGCAGCACTTGAGAACCAGTATCTAGGGCTTAGTGTGCTTACCATCCTGGACCACATTATCACTTAACATCAGATGAGATTGTAGTCAAAGCACGAAGCATATATGCTATAAAAAATGTCACTGTTAGGACTTTCTTTATCAATAACCATTATATTTATTATATTAAAATATTTGTAAAGAATAAATATGGTCATGTGTTTATTAAAGTCTATTATCCTCTATTGCTGAAGTGCTTTTGACTCTATTGGCTGATTCGTACGTTCTGTACTGTTCTGTTCTGATTCCGTACGTTCTGTACGGAAGAAGAAAAATATTGTACCGTTCCCAAATGAACTGGGAACAGGGCAGGAGAATTATGATAAACTAGCTATGTGCTCGCGGCTCTGCCCGCGTTTCAAATGTTCTTCTCTGCGTTTATACGGAACCCTAATATATATTTTTTGTAATAATTTAAAGTAAAAATATTTTTAATAAATTTAAGCACTTGACCGTAAAACTGTGCATTGAACTGGATTTTATGGGTTATTATATTATATTTTTACGCGGAACCCTAATTATTTTCGAAAACTAAAAGTACCCTATATTACCCGATGTAACTTCAGCTATCTCTAAAAATCCCGTCAAGATCTGTCCCGATGTTCCGGAGATAACTCGGAACAAACAGACAGACAAAAGTCTTAAAAATTGTATTTTTGGTGTAGGTATCGTATATTCATTGTTATCTACTTAGTAAAATAAAAAAAAAATGACATTACAAACAGACACTTCAATTTTATTTATTAGTATAGAAAATCAAGTCTAGTTATAAGAAGTCTATGCACATAGTAAATAAAATATCTTATCAAACATTAACTAACTATCCAACGGAATTCAATCGAGATATCGTTACGCGATAATCTCAGATCCTCGAATGTGATAAAACATATTAAAAGTCGAGTTTCATGCTAGTTATTTTCGATGTCATTGATATCTTTCAAACCGTCGACGGTAATAACTGATTTCTCTGTGTGTGAATTAAAGGTAATGCATATGATTATAAATATGTTGGAGTTTATTTTAAATAAATTGATTTCATGATGAGTTTAATCTATCTCTTAAAATTATAGATAGTGTTTTGTAAAGTTCTGTGATGAACGACAACGGCATTGAACGACCTCTTTTGATTAGATGGTCATAGTCGACAGCCATTTTTTTATTCCGTACCTCCCCTAAGTCCCTTCCCTTGCTGTTCACCTCTCGAGCGCATCAGCACTGTTACTGTTTGCCAACAAAATTAATAGGAAATTCATGTATATGCTGATGGTGGATCCCGGTATCCTGATTACCTTGCCTCATCAAAACTTGATAAGTGATTGTGATTTACCCAACAGATAGTAAATTAGTTGGTAACCGAAATGGTGCTATTAGTTTTGTCATTTCGCTGATTACAAATATATATTTGTCGTCATTTATGAGTAAAATGATACAGGGTTAAATGGTAATAAATTTCTGTGAACTTAATAAAAATACGAAAGTTTTAAAAAAATACGCATGTAACACGTTTTTGTATGTAAGAAGCTCTTCGATCCTAAAAACTTTTGTTATAGTTTCTGGTGGGATCCGTCTTTGTCACGCGGTACTTCTTCATTAATAACTAAATGTGATGTGTGGATGAAATTAAGAGTCGTTGTTTCTTTATTTACTTATCGTATAGATAAAATAAAATTATAAAATAAATAAAATAAATTATATATAAATATATAAATAAAATAAATAAAATAAATTATATGTCCTGTTATATTTAAAAAAAAACTAGCTATGTTCCCGCGGCTCATTTCATATATTCTTCACTGCGTAATATAGTTTTTAATGTGTCGAGTACCCATAAAAATAAGACAATAGGACGAAAATAGGAAAACTATGGAAAGCTGGCGTAAACGCCGGGTAAGTCCTCAAGGGGTTAAATAATCATTTGAAAATAATGTTTTAATGGTGCTGTCCAGTGAATTAATATTTTTTTCACAAATTCCTGCGCTTTATTTATTCTTTTTATCTGGCAATTTTATCACGTTAAAATTGGTCCAGCCGTTCCGTATATTAGGCGGAACCAAAAGACAGACAGAAATTTTAAAAATTGTGTTCTTGGTACAGGTACGATAAATACATTTATATGTATTTAGTAAAAGGTTTGTTAACACAAACAGACATCTCAATTTTATTTATTAGTATAGATGTAAATGATCACGGTGCGATTTAGTAAATGACTTAAGTAATTTTCATTTCCTCCTCTCTCTCTCTCTCTCTCTCTCTCTCTCTCTGTATACCGCGATAATGTGATTATTATAGCTATAAACCCAAAAGTGACTTTGAAAAGCTTTTTTTGCGTGTAATAAAACAATAGTTTAACTAAGGTGAAGTATTTTTCATATTATTTATTTCGTTCTTTGCCGTACTCATGTTCATGTACGCAGATATACGTAATATATTTCACGATAAAAAAATATTTACTTTAGATTCAGTTTCTTTTTTCGAATTGACTAAATACTGTTGATCAGAATGGCTATGAGAGTTTCACCGAACTTTTGGGGATAGCGCTTAGGGCGCTCAGCCGAGAGATTTGTAGCCAATACGTATCAAAGTGCTGAGATTTGGCCGCTTTAAATGGCACGTAAGTTTCTCAAAATTTGTCCGCACTAAACTTACAGTGGTTAAGGATCATTAGGGCAGTCTAGTTACATGTTACATCTGACTTCTTTTAATTAAGAATAATATTGTTGTTCTCGTTGTTGTGCTCCTGTTTCCTCAACTACACTTATCAGCGATCCGTTGTGCCAGCTTATCAGCCTGATTGGGGCTTACTTATCACAGGCTTCCTAGAGCGATTTCGTTTTCTTGAGGTTTTTTTGCTCGTTGGTTGACTACGCCAGTGCATTCCAGACTGGATAGGCTCAATACAGGGAGCTACATGTCAGACCTATATAGTGAATAAGTGTTTATTAGGTAAGTAGTGCCCTGTCATTACACCCACCATTAGGCAAAGATCAGTGCCAAATAAGCGGAGCACTAAATCTCCGGGGCAAGCTCCGTGATATTTCCGTTGTTTAGATTTACGTTGTTGCTTGTTTAGACTCTACAGGTGGAGGGTGTTAGCCTATCTCTCTATTGCTATTGCCTATTGCTGTGGGTGTATTGACGCAATCATGCTCTAAAAGTCCTGGACGCAAGATGAAAATGTGGCACAGGACCTGTCACTATTGTCGTCGATCCTTTTTATGCCAGTTCGTCTGATTCGTTGTGATTCTTAGTCCATTATAGGATAGCCCTGTTGGCTGCTGCTATGCATTGCAGTACAAGGTGACATCCGTAGATAAAGCCTGAAGTAATGTAGGTGCTCTCAAGTACGACCTTACTATCAGAATTTTTTTTATATTGTTTTTTATATATGACCAGCCTCTAACCTATATTTTTTTTATCACTGGCGAGTAGATTAAATGTTTTTCTTTAAACTACGTAGTTGTAATCCACAAAACTATTCTTTTGATACTCTATATAAATACGAAGTCATCCGCAACGGTAGAAGCGAGATGCGATTATTGCGCGACCGGTGAGACAACTGACAAATAAATAGTATCCTGTTATTGCGTCATTTATTATTTTCTATAGGTGTGTATATATAGAGATAATATCTACGTTGATTTATATTGTATACATTGAACAAATATATATATATATATATATATATATATATATATATATATATATATATATATATATATTATATGCATAATTAATTATCTTATTAATAGTCAAAGGTAAAACTAGAACAATTATTTAACTGTGATTATTTATAGTCGCATTTCGGCCATTTTGTGAATGCTGTATTATTATTTATATTATTTGTATTGAATTTTCTGAGGTTACAATTACATTCTGTCTTCATCTTTTGTGACGGTTATGCCCACAGGTATCGTCGTTAACATCTATTACTATAAAAATTAGTTAGTCATTTAGCAAGGTTAGTTATTAGACAAGGGCGCCAACTCTAAAATCAGCCTGAGCTGTCGGTGAAGGAAAACATCGTGAGGAAGTAAAAGCATGATGGCAGGGCATTTTCTAACAATGCTTTCCTGGGTGGCTATCATCCTAAGGTTATAAAACCTGTCGCCAAATACAAATAGATGTGTTCCGACAGCGTCACTTATGATCCAGTACTTAGGCTTAGTGCGTATACCATCCTAGACCAGATTGTCACTTAACATCAGGTGGGATTGTGGTCAAAGCACTGAGCCTATACCGTACAAACAAGTGCGTCCCATGTTCTAGCTATTCAAAATCAAAAATTTATTTATTCAATTTAGGCACTAAGAAGGCGCTCATGAACGTCTAAAACACTACCACCGGTTCGGAAAACAACCCAGTCGAGAAGAGCCGGCAAGAAACTCGGTACCTGGTTCTTTTTTTTTATAAATATAATATATATCATTTTTTTGTCATATAAAAAACTATACAAATCGTAGTGTTAATAATGTTAGTGGAAGCACAGAGATGTGGGTTAATTCCAGACATCACTATCGTTCACGTAATGATCCACCCTGTAATAACCTTTTGAGATTAAAACTTGCTTGACATAATACTTGAACTTATTGTCAGGTAAACCGGTAATGTTACTTGGGATCTTATTGTAAAACCGAATACTATTACCTGTATAGCTTTTATTACACTTACTTAACCTAAAGCGTGGGACAGCTAACTTGTCTTTACTTCTAATATTAAAATTATGACGATCATTCACTAGATCTAGCTTGTCTAAATTTTTACGAATATGCATTAAGTTATCGAAGATGTATTGGGAGGGCAAAGTTAAGATATCATATATTTATGAGGATATCCTAGCTCCATATATTCTATTCAAATGTAGTCCCCTATTTCCTCCATGGATAATACCATTATGGAAAATAGTTTTATAAAAAATAATAAACATCTACCACCTCAATGCGCGTACGTTTTGATTTTTAGCATAAATTAGTTATTGTAGAAACTAGGAGTCTTTGAAAAGGAAAAAATGCTAGATTTTTACCGTCATTTTCAGACGCTGCAGTTGTCCCTTTGTTGTTTTAAATTCTTTCTTTGGGACGCAATGCGATAGCAATAGATTTCTGATTTACTTGTCCGACCGCATGTCCTGATAATTTTAATGCGCGAGGTGCTTATTACGAGTAACGTTTTTATTCTATTTATACGTACGTTAGTTGCAGACGCATATTGTGTTGTCGCCCTGACGCTACAGGTGTTTGCGAGTTGTTCGGCGTTTCCGGTGGCATCTCGTTCACCTGATGAACGTCAGATCGCACCATACAGGCTCTGGTTTTCGTATTCAAAATTTATAAGCCAACAATTAGACATACAGATAGAATTGTAATATTATGTGAGAGTACAAACTAACTATGGCTTTTGCACGTGTAAATTAAGAACTAAGATAAATTATTGTAAGAAATGCTGGTGTTCACATTTTTATGGACTAAATAACTTAGATAAAATATCTATAATGTAATAAAAATAATCAGAAAGTGAGTTCATAAAGTATAAGGTTTACAGAATACATATAACGTAAGCTAGTAAATATTTTAAGGTATTTGTAAATAATAATATTCTTAATAATGGTGTACATGATCTCTTATTAGTGAGCGGTAACAAAATGTCGCATATCATATGCAATGAATACATCCAACTTCTAAATCGAGATACTAATAAAATCTCAATGAGTATTTATTGTATTCATATGGAGTAAATACTTCCGACTAATATCTTATATATTATCTTACGCTACGTCTTAGAGTATATTTATCTTAGGGTTTTATTTTAATTATCATTGTATTTGACGGCGATTACACGATAGGTATATTATGAGAGAATTTCGTAATTTATTTATTTATTTTAGGGAAACATACAGTTTATTTGACTAATTATTGTTAATAATGTTAGTAATGATTGTTAATATATCGATTACTCATAAAAATTAGACAATAGGAAAACAGTCGAAAGCTGGTATAAACGCCAGGTTAGTGCTCAAGGGGTTAATACAAAAGTTTGAATAAAGGTTTCATTCTCATGCGGTAGAGTATGCCTGACTGGTTATCACTCTCAGATATAAGGATAGCACTGGAGAAAGTGATTTTTCAATGTAATTAAATAAAAATAGTCAGCTATTTTGGACTTTCAGGGTTTGTAATATTTTTTTTGAAATGGAAATTTTCAAGAATATGTTTTTATATTATTTATAAGTTACTAAAGGTAGGTTTTTGAGTTAGTTCATTTTAAACTCGTTAAAAAAATGACTGTAGACCGAGAAGACTCTGGTGTGGTCTACATACTTTTTTAAAGGAGGCAAAAGCATCCAAAAACAGCGGCACAATACGTTTGTTACCTTGAATGGGAAGTTTTTGTAAATAACTGTTTTTATATTAGCCTATGCGTGCTTCTGTACGTTCAGACATAGATAGTTCGAAAGTCTCGTTGAAGATTTCTGCCCATCCCCTCCACTTTTTGTATTACTAACAATCTACTATTAATCTTACAGTTTCTGTATTTTTGAAGTGAAAACTTGTTGGTGAAAAGTGTTGAACGATTTCTGGTGAGGAAAAAAATTATAGATTTGCGTCATCTATGACGTCAGCCTTCAGCGACATACTATATTTTTAAACATTATATTATTTTTAAACATAAGATGACATTAAAGTAGACGCTTTTGCGTTTTTATTTTATTATTAAATTATTCCGTTGGTTGCCCAAATATAGTCATGAGTATTTCAGAACTATACTATAATCTGTGTTTTAATTTCACTTTTTTTCGAGTTTTTAATTTTAACGGTAGTCTCCATAGCTACCTAGTAATTTTTTACTGTAGCCTGAAGTAAATATGGAATGTGAAGAGTTGTTTGTAACCACTCTATAGTGTTCATTTCCGCTACTGGTCAGCCGGTTGTGTTGGTGAACAGTAGCCGTTGTTATTATTACGCACATACCTACGCACCGAGTGCGTTGACTCCTTTTAATAGTAGTTATATTGCGTACTTGTTTACAAGGTTTACATGGGGCTAGTTTTCTTCGAGAGCCTATATTTTTTAAGCCGATATAATTTTTAGACTAACAATGTAAATGCTACATTTTTAATACTGTAAGCTAATGTTTGTAAAATATGTCCCGAGTGGTAAAACACCAGATAATTGACTCTCAAGTGGTGCTGTTGGAACAAAAATTTTTCGTCTGAGTGCCTTAAACGCTCGTTGTTTTCTTCTTATTAGAAAATGTTACACAATTTGTGCCAGTTGTGGGTAAGATGTATTTTTGTCTTGTATCAGCGTTACCAAACTCCAGCGAAACTGTGGCTCATCGAGCTCGAACTTATCTTGCATACAAGAACCAAACTATATCAAACAAAACACCACCAAGATTACGTAATATAGATTCAAATACACAAGTTACTGAATTATAGAATAAATACACGATACGCTAAACCCTCGTCTAAAAAGTTCGGCGAAGCTGTTAAAGTGTGTTAAGTTTTAGCCAGTTGGAGAGAAAAAAAAATGGGGTTCATTCTACTTTTGTTATCACTGTGTGCGGACACATTTCACCTATTTAATTCGCCTTATATTCTTCATTGATGTAACGATATAGATTAATTTTCTTTAGCATCATGTAAACTATATACGATAAGGAAAAGATTGGCACATCTCGGCTACCGCTGCCCGGAGCGGCCGTCTTAGGTAATCACACCTATTATGTATACATTACTCGCGTACTGTTGGATTAGCACATAAGTGTCCTGTTATGTGCCGGTTTTAGGTTTTCGTACGGTTATTAATATCGCTCGATGATTTGAATGTTTGCTTAGCAATTAGATCAACTAGAATTTTTTAAAATCAAAACGTTATATTGTTTATTGTATGTCATTTCATAATAATATCCTTCATAACAGTAATCTATACTGATAAATGAAATTGAAGTGTCTCTTTGTAATATGAAAATAACGACTTTTTACTAAAAACATATGACTATATTACATATACGGTACCTGTACCAAAAACAACTTTTTGTCTGTCTGTCTGTATGTTTCGGCTAATGGGTACTAAATAACTCATAAACGGGGGACCGATTTTGACGGGATTTTTTTGTTAGACAGCCGAAGCTGAAGTTTTTATTTAAGCTACTTTATTTTGCAAAAATGATTAAGGGTTCCGAGTAAAAAAAAATTAAAACTCATGAAGTTGTGAATATAATACGATTCATTGGACAGCCACAATAAAAACATTATTTTCCAATGATTATTAAAAAAAACTATATATAACGCAGTGACGAATATATGAAACGCGGGCGGAGCCGCGGGAACACAGCTAGTTTATTTATATAGTAGGATTGTTTTCAATAAAAACCCATGCTTATTCTTACGTAGTAAATACAGAACGCAACTGTCTGTTTTTTTTTTTCCAAACTAAATCTTGCTGACTAGAAGGGCCTTTTTGGGCGAATTTTTTTAGGGTAAGCGCTTATAGCGCTCAGACGGGAAACTAGTAGTTAGCTCAAGGGTGTCAAAGTGGTACGAGCTTCGGCTTGGGCTTCAAACTGAACGATAAATTTCGTGGAAGCTAAATCTACAATCGTTTAAAGAAATTACTGATCTCAAGCTCCCTTACAGAGAAAATACACCTTTTTATCTTTTTTTTTTTGACGGGGGGAAATGCATTTACGCACTACCCTTACCCATTGCATTAGTGAGACCGAAGTCCCCCAATGCAATGGGTAAGGGGGTGCGGAGGGACGTCTCCGCACCAGTGTGGGACTCACCCGGGCGTGAAGCGCCCGGAAATAGCCACTAAAACCCCCGGGGCCGTCCGCCGCATTTGGGATGGGGGCGACACGGGGTGGCTTTCGCAAGCACCGCGTCGCCCCCTGCGGCAAACCCACCGGGCCTCCTCCGTGCAATGGCCCAGTTGGGATGGGGGAGAAATACTTCCCCACCCATCTCTTCGCGCGCCCCCCCCCGAAGGGAGGCATGACCCAACGGTCAACAGTCCGGGGGAAAATACACCTAATCGGAATATATTCTGGGTTGCTGGTCCGTGGACTATAACGTTCAGAAATCGTAAGTATATTTTCCGGTCACATTTTAGTATGTAATTTGTCACATTAGCTAGAAAAATAGCAAAAGTTATGATGTGGATAATAATAAACGAAGTGGATACAAAAATGTCGACCATTGCATTCTTTATAAAACTATAATTAAACCATTGCATATTTTAAAAGAATTCTCTACAAATAATACACAATGATATATCAAACACCTGTTTGATCTGTCACTAATGTTAACAAATGTAGGAATTGTAAAAAAAAAAAATACTAGAGCAATTAGTAAATAATAAAAATAAAATTAATGGAGATAATAAATTTAATTTTTCTAAATTACTTCGATTGCACGAATCTCCTTCGACATCAGCTGTTTTACAAAATAACCCGTAATTAACAACATTCTTATATCTTTTCGATAGGAGCTATTAATAAAAAAAAAACAAAACTCAACAATGTATGAGTAATTGGCCGGTTATTTATTTTTATACAGAATTGTGTCGCATGAAGTACAAAATTAATGTAATTTCAATTCTCTCGACTGCTGATAGTTAGACGTTATTCAGGTTTCCTTAACATAATCACCGGTGGCTTCGCCGCTAGAATACCTACCATTATTTTATCATCTTGTAGGTGCGTAGATTCGAGGAGTACAGGATTAGTATTACTAATAAAAAATACAGGACTTTTACTTTTATGGCTTTTAAAGATATTGAATGGGTTAATACCAAATAGTGGTAATATATGGGATGCGACGTTGAAAGACAGATGCTATTTAGAATTACAATTATCAGAATAATAATGAAAAATGATTATCATTTCTAACAATTTTAGTTGAGCCATTTGTAAAATCTATTTTATATTATATAAACGTTCGATATACATACACGTAAAATAGAAATACAGTCTTTAATTATGCAATAAAAGATCTAATTAACTAAGACAAATTTATTGTTTGTTTGTTATAAAAGAGCTTTTTAATTAATGCTTAATTGATTTTATTACAGAAAATGTCGAAATCAAAATTTGGTAAAGATAAATTTTATTTATTTATTCTGGAAACACACAGTTAGTGAAAAACATATCTAGAATAGCAAATATCAATATTATTTAAACCATTCAGGTTCAACAATAATATTTTCGTTTTAATTATGTTCTAATTAATTCAATTAAAAAAAAACTTATACACAATAAAAAAATCAATAAAAAGGAAAACACTTATTCGATTTCACTTTATAATTTTATATAATATTTTATTCACAGATACGCATATATAATGCAGTGCGTTAAAATCGTTTATAATAAATACGCCATAATAATGTACTTTATAAAAATAATTATAAATGTACATGATTACTTTGATAACGATCATAAATTAGAAACTCAAAATCGAAACAAAATAAAAAAAATGTGAGCCGTCACGGGACGCCTGGCAGATGTGAAACACCGACGTTATTTTGTAAAAGTCATATGCAGAAAAGAACAGATTGTGATAGGAACTAAATATGTCATAATGATAAAATAAAATATTACGATTTCTTTTTCCAGATATTGGATATTGAATATACATTTATTTTCATTCAATACAAAAATTTACGAAGTTATTTAATATAATAATAAATAGACTGTATATATATACCATCATATAGCGTGGTGACGCGTCGCCACGGCATGCGTCGCCACGCCAGAAATCGGTTTTACGTGCGGCTATAGACGTTTCACACATCAAAAAATCATTATTCAATTTGGGCTCTGAGAAGGCGCTTATGAACGTCAAAAAGCTACCACCGGTTCGATAAACAATCAAGTCTAGAAGAGCCGGCGAGAAACTCGATCTGTTTTTTTATAATATTAAAAAAAAAATAATATAAATTATACAATTCATTTATAACAATAAACGGTTTTAACGGAAGCACAGAGAGGCGAATTTCTGGACATCACTATCGTCCACCCTATAACTGTGTTAAAGTATGCCTGATCCATGATTATGTTAATCTAAGTTTAGCCATTATAACCGAACACATACATATACTGATTGAACTATGTTTCTATAGAAAACAATTTGCATACAAATGAATTATTTGCGTATAATCTACTAGGCTTTTTAATATACATATTTTTTTATTTTTTTTTTGTCCCCCCTGACAGAATCAGGGACTTTGGTTATACGGTTTTTTTTTTTTTTTTTAAATAAAACTCTTTCCCCCATTCTCCCTTTTATTGTCCTTTATCATTGGGCTCGTTCTTTTGCCAATTCTTTCCTTCTTTTATTCATGTTCTTTTATTCATTTTATTCTTTTTATTTTATATTATACATAATGTCAGTATTAACAAAATAACAAATTCAAATAAAATAAATAGTAATGTGATTATGATTTCAAGTTTCAATTATAATTCCAATAGAGTTAATAGTAATAATTCCTTTATTTATCCCTTTTGCCAATTAATTTTCCCGAGCCACCACGTTGGAAAGACCACCGCTATTTGTTCCTTGTTCCAGCACCCCTTGCAATATGGTCCATGTATTGCAAGAGGGCTGGGCGGTGGTCATCGTCCAGCAGCATGGCCGCCAGGGCGTCCGCTCTCACCCTCATATTTATTTAAAAAAATATAAACTTTATTGACTATTACTATAGAATTCGATAATGAGTAAAATTTTATCATCTTTTTTAAGTTTATGTTTCTATTTGTATTAATTTGTATGTAGGGTTATAGTCTAGTACTTTCGATTTAAATTATTATTTACTGAACTACTGTATTTTGATTTATTTCCTTAAAAGTTTTAAATCCCGCTATAGAATTATTATTTTTGTCATGTCATAAGTAAACAAAACAAGAATGTCAAAGATCGAGATTAGTTAGGTATCCTAATTACAATACAATAGATAAGGGTAGTGCGTAAATGCATTTCCCCCCGTCAAAAAAAAAAAAAAGGTATCCTAATTACAGAAATTAACTTTAAAATTATAAATTATACTCAAAAAGGCTATAAACAAACTGAATATAATAAACTGAACAAAAAATTAAGTTAAAATGTAAAATTAGAAATAAGTATATAAAAACTATGATAAGAATAAATAAAGATCCGACAAAACAAAATGTAATAGAACAAGAAATAAAATAAGGATTGTAAATTAGAAATAGGATTTAAGTAAACATAAAGATTCGACATAATCACAATGCAGTAGAAACACATAGATAAGAAATAGAATAAAATTGTAAAATAGAAACAGTAAGATGAAAACAGGCAAAAAAATAAATAGGGGAAAGCCACAAAAAAGTAAAAAAAAATCGGATTACGTCTGAGATGTAAGGGGACTAAAAAAAACAATTAGAGACATAAATTATTGTTAGCTACCGGTTTATCGTAAACTCATATTAAGTAATGATTGTGAATGTTTATAATCTGCAACTAAATTGTAGATCTACAAGAAAGAAAATAATTTATTCTTTTTATATATTATATAGATAGTTTGAAAGTAAAATGGATACCAAACTGTTAAAGGCGTCACGTTGGCGTATTTCGTCTATATAGAAAGTGTCAATATTAAAACACAATACGAAATGGTCCTTTCAAAGTTGTTCGATAGTCGTCCTCTATTTATTACATAAGAGAGAATTTTCTAAATTCTCTGTTATTTTAATATAATATACGAGAAGCTGTTTAAATTATTGTAAAATATGTTTATTTTTAAGTTTTATAGCTTTTAATTTTCATTTATTAATCTTTTAACAACATTTAATTTATATCTAGATACGTCATTTTTCTTTTATTTATTACTAGCTGTTCCCGCGACTTCGATCGGTTGGAATTCGGAGAGTTATATTCTAATATAAGCTTATATTTTCCCTCTAGATGCAATCTATATATGTACCGTCCCGTCTCGTTCGAGCCCCTACCCGCGGAGAAGGTCACCATGGCCAGACCAGGGCACCGCCCAGACAGTCTTCCCAGTGCAATGAAAAGTCCCCTTGCTTTAGCAATGCGACAGAGTCCACACTCCGCCGTAACTTTGCACCCAGCTATTCTTCCCTTAATAGGCTTGAATGGGCAGCATACTACCCATGTTGTGATGAGTGTCACCTCCTGCCTCAGCCCTACAAGGGCCTATACGCAGCTCCCCACATCTAAAACATTGGCCTCCGCGGTCTACCCTCGAAGGACAGACTGGGCGAATGTATCCCAGGCCCAAACACCGGAAGCAACGCTGGGACATAAAGTAAACCTGAAGGCAGCGCACGCCATATTTTAGAATTTATGCCGACTTCAATTATATTTATTGTGATTACTTATTGCGAAAATATATTTACCAAAATAAAAAGTATCCGATATATATAATATTCCTTTCTAACAGTAAAAAAAATTCAAAAAGGAATCAGTAGTACCCGCTATTACCCCGGCAATCCTAACTCATAAACTTTACATCTTTATAATATTAGTATAGATGTTATTATGAATACACTTCATTATTATGGTTTTTAATGAATCTAGATAAACGATATGCATACATTATATAAATAAATACATGTTCATTTAAAGTATAAACTACTGATATATCAAATTTCATCGAAATTTCAGTAGTTTTTGCGTGATTGGCGAACAAATTAATAAATAGACAGACAATTTTTTTTAGCCTTTTATTATTATAGTATTATTTTGTATAGATTATCTAAATTATCTATGTCGTTGTTTCAAAAGAGTCCAAATTATTAAAAAATAAGTATAGCGCCATCTATGAATAATCGATAGAAATACATTTATATATAAATTAAATGTAAATAAATTATGTTGTTTTCATTTAGTTTTATTTCTGCTCATTTCATTGTTCATTTATAATACTATTAAGCAAACACATATTTATTAGGATGTTTATATGAATATAGATAAACGCTATTTATGCATTATATAAGTGTGTATACGTATAAAAATGTTAATCTAAATGTTAGTACGGAATATATACTACAATGTTACCAAATTTCATCGAATTCCGTCAAGTAGTTTTTGCGTGATTGGCGAACAAATTAACAAACAGACAGACAGACAAAAATTTTAAAAACCATTAAAATGTATTCTGTTGTCGATTCTGAACTCACTAATGATGTTTTTTCTCAAATATATTCAATGTACAGATTTCGTTCCTCTAGCCTTTCATTATATTTATAGATTATTATTACTTTTACCCGTTTATGTGATAAAAAAACCGGCTTAGGTGATGATAACTTGATAGTTTTTTTTATACTAGTTCGCTCTATGTTTCTGTAAGTGACAATAAATTCACACCGATGTGATTTCCAAGCATAAATAAACCAGGACCTACAACTCAATTCGCACCACGAAAACGCACACGACAATAAATCCTATCAACATTAGTGGCGAGCGATAACCTCTAAGCAATAAATAACGCACCTGTTAATAACTCGCGAATATATTAAAATGTTAGCACAGCGAAGAGGCTATAGACTTCAAACGTATGGTAGATAAGTAATGGAGGCTTGTGATTTACCGCACCTCTACGTAACAGTAATCTCTTCAACCTTAAGTATTGCATCGGAAGACCAAAGGTAGTAACAATATTAACAAGTGCAATACTGTTAATATGGTTTATTCTATATACCATTTAGGTTTATTTTCTGAACACATTAATACCAGATACCAAGTTACAGAAGTTGTTGATGGCAACACGATTTATAAGTTTATAAGCTTTTTGGTCTAGCAACCACTATTGCTCTTAAATAAAGATGGTAAAGTAATGGAGACTTGAATTATGATAATGTTAAGCTGATACTCAAGTGATGGCGTACTTAGTAATAGGGTCCATCCAGTCAACCGAAAGACGTCCTTTAATGAACGTGGTTAGGCGGGTAATCCGCATTTTTTTTATTTGGGTTTAATTAGCCTATGCAATGAATCGGGGGTAGTTTTCTGACGCCGGACTTTCGGGTGAATGTCAGTCGCCAACCGCTCGCTTACCGTGCGCCTGCGTTCCTTGCGCGCAGACGTCATTCCGCATAATAATTACAATTAAGAATTAGCCTACAAAAAAGAACTTTAAGTGTGGTGTATTACTGGTGGCCACCAAGGAGATACGAGCCAACGGGACCCGCAGGTAAGCGATACACATTTTACCCGATGGTTTTTGGTGTTAGATACACCCCTGGTTCATTGCAAAGGCTATTTATCCGCGGACCTATCCATAGTTTAGTAATTTGAGCCTGGATTGTTTCCAACCTACATTTGCATAGGCAATTCTTCCGCAGACCACTTAAAGACAAAGTTGGACAGTCACGTCTCCGCGTGTACTGTCGTAACAGTTCTCAGCCCGCTACAGGAGCACGGCTATTTACACGCCTGCCTCTCCAGAACGTATGTGGAAGGATTTTATAGTGAAAGGAGTATATTTGTAAACTTCGATCAAACTGTTTCAGTTTCTACCTCATTTCACTTTTGCGCGCTTTTAATATTATTCAGAGAGACAGCGGCGGCGGAGGCGTGGTAGCGTTCCATTTTTTTTAAGAGGAAGAGGAAGGGATAAAACATAAACAGAGCGGAGACAACATAGGTTTGAAACAACATAGAATAAGATAAATATGGCGTTAACAATATGTAACTAAATAGATTTCCACAACGACCGGTTTTGTGCCCCACCCGCAATCAGCGGATTTCCACAACCTTCACCTGGTCGTCGGTCATCTATGTTGTGGGCCTACCTACATTGCGTAGTAGGTATTCGAAAACCCTTTGGCGCCATCTGACATCAGTTCTGCTAGAAGCCCACCCAGCCCCTCACACATTACTGTTGCATTTTTCATGCAATTTTGATTGCTTTGGATCACACAGTCAATCTTCGAGCATAGCCCGAATAGGTTACATATTTTACAAGACATTAAAAAAATTGACACTGTTCAATTTACAGAATAATATGCATGTAATATGTTTACGGAGCATTTCAAACTTTCCACACGACATGAAATCAATTGAATATACAATAAAACCAGACAACTTGTCGTAATTTTCTAGTCAGACAAATAAAATAAAATGCAATAAAAGCTCGCTCCTATGTAAATCAATCTGGCCATTGCACAGGTCCACCGGCTTTGTCAGATTACGAGCACAATGCAGGAAATTACAAAATTACAGGGCTGTCTATTATAGTTTGTTTCTTAATAGAATTATATATATGTAATCTAATAGAATTGGAGTTACGATTTAGTGAATATTTTATGATTGAGCATCTAAAAATTAAGCTCTTACATGCATTGCCGAACTTAAAATGACGCTTCATGCACACTATTGCATACCAAAGTACTAATATTCTATATCTGAAGGAACATGCGTTACTTCTTTTTTTGCTTGATTAGACGTATATATTTATCTAGAATATATCCCTACGGAACTTGTTTGTGGGTATCAGCTCAAGTTGAAGTTTGTACCATTGTGGTGCCCTTATTTTTTAATTACATGATATATGCTCAATGCTTTGATTAAAATCTCACCTGATGTTAAGTAACGATGTGGTCCAGGATGGTAAACACGCTAAGCCTAGGTACTCATTCTCAAGGGATGCTGTCGGAATACATCTATTGGTATTTGGCGATAGGTTTTTGAACTTGAGGGTGGAGGCTACTCAGACGGGCATCATTAGAAAATGTCCTACTACCACGCTATGGTTTCCTCACGATGTTTTCCTTCAACGAAAGCTCAGGCCGATTTTAGAGTTGAGTAGGTGGGATCGAACCCGCATCTATTGACGCTGAATCCGGGCAAACCACCCACTACGCCATCATTGCTTCAAAAAAATGTATCTTAACCTTATCTACTGAACCGATTTACATGGTTCTTCATTTTCTATAAAAGTAAATTTAGTAAAAACAAATACCACCACCACATTCTCTTCGAACAGTTTAGCTAAACACTGCTGAATGTAAATTAATATTTGCAAGCGGAGCCACGTGCAACAGTTAGTATGATAGAAATTAAGTGTATACCAAATCAAATATAACTTGTTTTACAGTAACACCCGAGCCCAGAACTAACGTCCTCATCCGAGATCGACACAGTACAAAATAGTATCGCTGCGGTATGGAGTATCCTTTTAATTTTTAGTGTTTTCCTTATAACGTATTATGTCCATTATAAAATATATTGTGAGATAGATACTAAATAAATTCCGGTGTCAGCAAAGGACTCCAAATCTTGATCTAACTGAAAATTGCCTGTCTACAGGGGTTTCTACTGCATCCATATATATAAGAAAAGCAATTATTGTATTACGTTTGGTGTAATTTTTTCTTTATAAACTTGCCTTGAAAGTTTTATAAACTGGCTGACATCAATAAATTACTACAAATACGGATATTGATGTTAATATTTATTATTAAGAAATGTGTACAACAACACATCTTATAAAATTCTTCGTATAATTAATAAATAATTGAGAGTCGTTTCATAGCTTCACGCGTACCACAAAATCAACAATAAATTTTAATTCATCAAGTCACAAGGTGCAGAGAACAAATTAAACATAAGATCAAATAAATAAATCAAGCGTCATTAATGCTGCGAAGAAAATCAGAAATGCAACCCCGGTTGTAAAGTATGTCAGAATCGAAGCAGATGGAGAGATAGTGAATGATTCTGCGCAAGTAACGCTACCAGTCAATAACTCAAAACACTATACCGCTTCGGGCTACGAAACAATTTCGTGTTGATCCCATTGTGAGTATAAATTCAAAATAGCACGATGTCTGCAAAGAGGTAGCCTTAAAAACAAGAGACGTAAAAGAACAAATGTCAGGTTAATATTGAACTTTACGTGTAGAAATTGCTTAGAACGATGGCCATAGTGAATTAAGAAACGAATATTAGAAAGATCCTAATGACGATACGATTTTATTTTAAAAGGGGCATACATCAAAAGCGTTTAAAGATTTATTTCCAATGAACAAGAACTTACAGGAGGGGACAAGTTAGAAGGAACAGGTTATGTGTGTAAGTTGCTTGAGGCACCGTTTAGTACGGGTGTAGGATCAGCAAATTTATATTTCATTGCTTTAATGTTCAAAACATTATGTTTTGTTGTGACTTAACTATTAATATTTATAGAGCGTTAGTATAGTTTATAACTTACGAAACCGCTTAATACATTGTTTATATAAATATTGAAACGACTGATACGCATAACAATTACAAGACTAATTTTGTAGTTGATTATTTAATAGTTTTTTTATTAAAGTAGATACAAACGGTTCTTTGGTCTGACTTAGATAAATGTAATGTTATAAAAATAAAATTTAGAAAACTGGTTGTCACAAAATAAGAAGGCCAAATTGACGTTTCTTGTTTAAAGCGATTGACGTATATAAATCAGTATACATATGCTAACATGAAATACGAAAGTGGGATATATTTAAATAAATATAAAGCGACAGAATAAAGATTCCTGCGAGGCTACCCTCAAGTTTATGGCAGCGGTGGCGAAAATCGCAGGAATCCGAAATGAATAAACAAAAATAAAATAAAGGGCAACTAGGCAGAAGATAATAAAAATTAAAAGCGACAGAATAAATGATGGCAAAAAAAAAAAGAAAAAGAAAATAAAAGTAGAATAAGAAATGTTGATGGCTATATCTAGAATAAGATTTTTAAAATAAGATTAAGCTAGCTATAAGTAACGCAAACAAGATCTCGGATCTATGTCTGAGGATAGGGGGCTTAAAAAAAAAAAAAAAAAAAATATGTTATCTATTAAGCCAGGGTCATTTGTATAAGTTACACTGATGTCAGTCGGCATCGTGGCAATAGGGTTGTAACGGCTTGAAACCATTTTCTACCAATCAAATTATGTGTTTAATAATTATAAATAAAAGTTATATTAATATGATTAAATGAGAAAATATTGATAAAATCAATTAGTAATTTTAATCGGTTTCTTGTATCAATTTGTTTGTTTTGTTATCGATTTATTTAGCTAAAGCATCACTTATGACATTACAATAACAAACGTCAAAATGTCCATCACAGCGAGCCGCTTTTAAGACTGGGTTTTTCCTGCACTCCCGTTTTCCTAACGAAGCTCAGGATCAGGAATTCTTCGTTGTGTGAATGTGGCCTCGACGAGGGCGATTTGAACCATATCATTTTCTCCTGCCCTAGGATGCGTCACTCCCTGTATGACATTCTCCCTCCTTTAGTTCCGCGTCCTACAACCTTTAAATGTCTTCTTCTCTTCACCTTTTCTCCCATAATGAACTATATATTATGTAAATATGTACAAATGAACAACATAAACCTGTAAATATTATATGTTACTAACATTTTTGCTGGTAAATACTGTGTTTTTGTCCTACTAATATTGTGTTGTCCCTTTTTCAGGTTGATCCCCTAGGTCAAAGGATTTTTGTTTTCATTTCATCAGCCATAGTCTTGTTTACCAGTTTCCACTCCTTGATTCATGACTCTACCTTACGGACACTGGCAGAATTGTGGCCAATAGCTACAAAGGCCAAAAACTAAGAAGTGAAGTGAAGTACTATAACCAGAGATGCGGATACCCTTCCTTGTAAATTTTCTTTTTATAGTTCACGGAGAATGCAGACCAATTTATAAAAAAATGTACTTAAATTAATACATAGGTATATAATTTTAAGAGGTTCAATTTTCAACTTATTACCGTTCACAAAATTTCGATTTAATATTCCGTCGATAATATACAAGATTTTCGCGACTTCGGAGCATGTTTAAAACATCATCAAGTGTATTACTTTCAAATATGTTTTCGTGGAGAACTCGTTCCCGTATCTGTATTTTTAAGGCAAGCACGCGTGTTGGTACATCGCTTCGAAAATAGGTAATACGTTACCATTGTTTCTCGATTACAAAATAATATTTAAACTTTTTGATAAAATATTTTGTTTGCCAAATTGTTAATGCAGAAATTTATTCAGTACTAGTTGTGTGTCCGCGGCTCTGCCTGCGTTTCATATGTTCTTACCTACATACATACACACAACGTCACACTCCTCTCTCGTAAGGGTAGGCAGAGACCATATCCTTCCACGTTCCGCGATCATGACTCACGTCTTCAGTTACTTCTAATTTCATAAGCACTATGACATGCTTTTCGATTAGGAGAAATTTTGGCCTAGCCTTTCTTCAGAACGTTCTCGATCTGGTCGCCTAGGACGACTCTTAGCAGCTTGCCCAGTCATATTCACCTTGTAAACTAGTTTCGACAATCTTCTTCCTTCCATCCCCTCTACATGTCCAAACCAATTATGCATCTATTTCTCTAACATTGACACAACATCCTCTACCACATCACAACGTTTCCTTATCACACTATTCCTTACTTTATCTATCATTCTCATGCCAGCTATACTTTTTAGGCTTCTCATATCTATTGCATATGTTCTTCACTTAGAAATATAGTTTTTAAATAATCATTGGAATATAATGTTCAAAATTTTTATAAATATTAAATTTTTTACACGGAAATAATTATTTTTCCAATTTTCTGATTTTTTGGTACTAACAGAAAACAAAGATATTTCTCACAAATTCAAATATCTACCAGTAAAACTGTGCATTGAATCGCATTTTATTCACAATATCATGAGTTGTAATTTTTTACGCGGAACCCTTATTATTTTAAAAAGATTATAAGATATTAAGTTATGCGGAGTAACTTTACCTATCTACCAAAAAAAGTCCCATCAAAAGCGCTCCAGCCGTTCCGGAGTGTAACGGGTACAAATGGACAAACAAAAAATTTAAACATTGTGTTTTTAGTATATGTATAGGATATACATTCATATGTATTGTATAAAAAATTGTTATTTTTATATTACAAACAGACGATTCAATATTATTTATTAGTATAAATTATAAATATAAAATATTTTTGTTAATTATATACATATGCTTTGTTTTATAATTTTATTTATTTACATAAATTTCGTTTAATTGTTTTAAAAAATCAAATTTACTTTAAAAGGTAAATACGTTATGGCGTAAAAAATAAAAATTCAAGCCCAGATCTTACATGATATAAAACAACAGAATAATAAAATGTTATCTTTGAGTAATAGGTTTTATAACACAATACAAATAGTTGTGTAAATAAAAATAGCAGACCAATCTCTATAATTCCAATAAGATGAAGTATTTCTTTCTTACACAGCGCCTAAAATAATTCAATAATTTGAAAGTGAAAACGGTTTTTTTTTATACGTTTTTTATGCATCTTTGATAGTGATTTATCATAATTCATTCTTACTTACTTTAAGCTAAACCTTTTCTAAACCCTTAGAAGTTATTGTTTCGAAACGGATAAGTATTTAAAAATGGATATACACGAACTCAATTCACTTTCGAGTTTCGATTTTTAAACTATTCAAATACCGGTAGTAATTTTCTCGGGTAATTTCGGAGCAATCGCCCTCGGGCTCCCGAGTCCGAAACAACAATAATTTAGCGAATTTATTCACATGATCGCCCTTTTGTTTCGAAGTAATGAGCGGTTGCGCTCCGGTCGATTTTAAAAAGCCATTATTAGCTTTCATAATGTCCAAAGGGAAAGATATCGAGGCTCGGCCGTGTCGATTTTGGTGGCAACTTTTTATTTATGCGTGTAAATGTAAGATTATTCGATTTAATAGTTGACTACGGCCCAACAGGTGGTTTGATTTAACTACATCCAGTAAGTACGTAACGAATACCTTATCAATTATAATAATGTGGGAGAAATTTAACATGGCCGTCTGTTATGAAATGCTTCTATTTTTAATCAGATAATACTAGAGATGCTCATAATATGAATACATTAATTTAACATTTTTGGTCAGCTCAGTCAGCTCAAACTTCAACGGAGTCTCATTCGTACCTGCATTAGTGTAAGTAGGTTTAAAAATGACAATAGATTATGGGTACAAGAATAACAGTATTTAAGGAAGTAGTAAGGATACTTTTAGGTTCTGTGCAATTTAATGAAATGCAAAAAGCGATAGTTTCTATGCAAGGTTCGTCTCTTAAAGCACCACCGTTATATCTATTTTTAATGGAACGAGGCATTATAAATCAGTCCTCAGCTGAGACCGTAGTCTTTTTAGGATATAATAACCATCTTAAATTCAAGTACAAGATATTAGGTACAAGTCTAGTAATAAGTCTAGCTGGGCTAGTAATAAGACGGATGAGAAAATATCGCATGTAGCTGAGATACGAATTTTGAGATGAATGGGTGGTGTAACAAAAATGATTAATATCAAGAATGAATATATTGGAGGGAATTTGAAAGCGGCGCCAGTGGTTGAGAAGTTGAAAAGGAATTTGTTTGTCTTGTTATGGACATGTTACGGCAAGAAAGAAAGCGCATGTGGATAAAATAGTAATGAATATAAATGTGGAAGGATGGATTAGTAGAGGAAGGTCAATGAAAGTCTGGATGGAGTGTGTGAGAAATGTGAAAGAAAAAATACTAAATTAAGAGATCGTCATCTTTTGATGATGAGGACGTGTGGAAGGAGTAATATGCTACGCTGACCCCCTGTGACTTGGAAAAAAGGCATGAGAATGATTATAAATAACCACCTAATTATTATATCTACTGCATGCCTGTTTGTCGTATCTTTAAAAATGTATATTCTTTATTTTAGCTTGGCAAAGTGTACGCGCCCGTTTGCTAAGATATTAAATACACCTGAAGGGCCCGTTATCATAAGGTGGATGTAACACGCTGGCAAAGAGTCCATTCCATATGTTTACGGTACAGTAGGATAAGCTTTACCAAACTTCTTTGTTCGAACCAAAATGGAATATACCTACTGTGTATCTGTGTACTTAGAGTAGATCATGTGGTTCTCTACTGGAACGGAGAAGAAATGATGAAGGCCTAAACAATTTTGCATTTTTTTGCAAATCGAATGTTAATAACATTTTTGATGACAATTATAGATAAGGTAATTTTGTTTTCCGGCAATCGTAAACCTTATTATAAAAAATATACGTGCGTCATTTTAACTGTGAGAAAATGTTAATATCTATTTGATACTGTAAATGTTGCTGATTAAATTGCACAAATATTGTGAAAGAAGTTTTTGAAGATGATCCTCATGGGTAAAGCGAAATATCTTCGGGCGCATCTTGCTCAGCTGAGCATGTGTAGTGAATACAAATGTTTATTATAGCTAAGGAAAAAGTAGCCGCTATTGTGCCGCGCCCCGGGCTACAATACTCAAGTCTTTACTCAGGCAATACGGCAAGGAAAACCATAGAGACGTTAGGAGAGACAATTTTTTTTTTCGAGTACAGCAATTATCAGGTTTAGGGAATCCTGGAAGCGTAGGACTCTTATGATAGAATTAATTATTTTAATGACCTTTGGAGCATGCTTATGTTATTCAATGGCAATCTTCTGGCTGAATGAATTTATTATGTTATTTACATACAGACATATCATCACGCCTTTCTCCTGTAGGTAGGTAGACGGAGACTACGTCCTTCCACTTGCTACGTTCTTGACACACCTCTTTCGATTCTTCTATAATATTTTCATGATCGCGTTTATACATGGTCCACGGTTATGAGTTCTTTTCACCTGGACTTTATTTAAAACGTACTTTTTTTGACGCACTACCCCTTTTTTTTTTTTTTTTTTTGACGGGGTGAAATGCATTTACGTACTACCCTTATCTATTGTACTTAGGGGATCAAAGTCCCCCAGTACACTAGATAAGGGGCACGGAGTGACGAGCTCCGTGCAGTGTGGGACTCACCCGGGCGAGAGTCGCCCGGAAATACCCACTAAAACCCCCCGGAGCCGTCCGCTGCATTTGGGATGGGGGCGACACGGGGTGGCTTTCGCAAGCACCGCGTCGCCCCCTGCAGCGAACCCGCCGGGCCTCGTCGTGCAATGGCCCAGTGGGGATGGGGGAGTGTACACACTACTCAACCCCACCTCTTCGCCCGCCTCCCGTAGGAGGCATGACCTAGGTAGGTCAGTCATCCGGGAGGGCAGAAAACTGCCCCCCCATAAAGAAGAGAAAATTGGGACAGTTCAGTGGCGGGCACAGGGAAAGGGGAAGAAACCCGCCACTGAGAAGAAAGATTCTGAGTCCCTCTCCTTCACTCGTCTTGTCTCCAACGACAAGACATAGCGAGGAGAGGGATACTCAGGAAGAGAAAGGGGAACAGAAGAAGAAGAAGAACAAACTGACGCACTACCCCTACCAAGTTCATTACGAAGAAAAGGTCTCCCCGATGAAGTTGGTAGGAGGGTATGTGAGGGACGTCTCACACACCAGTGTAGGACTCGCCCGGCGAGCGATACCCTTCGCCTGGGTCGACCTTTACCGACTTGCCCAGTCATCCTTGCCTTATTATGTTATTTATATAATATTCATTCTACCAATACTTCTATACAATTTTAAAGTAATTTGAAATGGTTGTACGAGATTTTATTGATACAGTTTGTAATTGTAACTTAAATTTTAATGTATTTTCCTGGTGTCGAAATACTGCAAATTTATACATAATTATAGTATGAGAAAAAGCATATGGAGGGTTTTAGACTATTTTGAATATATATTTCCATTATTGAATAATCACGTTGATTTTATTTGAAATGCAGGTTTTTCGATACATTGCACGTAAGTTCCAATCTTTTATATTATATTTCATGTTTTATTAATTAATGATTTGTCGATTATTGCCTATGGTTCTAAATTTTATTTTAAATTTCGAACAAAACAACGACTCCATGGAAATCGTTTTCGGTTGTCGCGTTGCCGCTCTTTCGGCCTGCATTGTCCGCAGTACAAATGTGATCAAATTATAAAGAGTGGCAGACAGCCCGCGGCTATCGCTCCTGCCACGGCCGCGTACCAACGCGGATAATCGCTCAACTGTTATAAATATGTATGTATTATCGATTTATTGGCACTCTTTTTAACTTATCTGGAGCTCTAGCATTTAATTATACAGTCATACGATATCAAATATAACAGAAGATGTTAGTATAATGCGTACCTTAGAATTAAAACTCTCTTATCTCTACAACTTTAGGTTATTAGTGAGAAAGACAATAATTAGAAAAAGTTGATTACATTATTCAATAAAAATCTATATAACGAATTATTTAAATCAATTTTTTTTTATTCAATTTGGGTCCTGAAAGGTTGCTGATGAACGTCAAAAAACTACCACCGGTTCGAAAAAAAAGCCCAGTCGTGAAGAGCCAGCAAGAAACACTCGATCTGCTTTTTTTTTATAAAAAATGTTTTATGTATAAATTATACGGTTCATAGAGGGGTGTCATTTCAAGACATCACGCTTATCAATCCATCCTATAATAACGTATTGGATATTAAAGCCTGCTTGACATAGCGTTCAAACATTTTGTCAGGTATATCGGTAATGCGCTTTGGAGCCATATTGTAGAACCCGACACTATTACTTAAAAAACTTACTAATTACTTACTAAACCCAAAGCATGGGATGGATATTTTGTAATAATTTCAGGTATTAAAATAATGCCGGCAGTTTAATATATATTTGAAATCACCTTCACCTATTGTTTTAATCAATATTGCACGCCGCTTTAAATATAAATAGAACGCACCTAATAGAAGGTAAAAAATACATAAAAATAATTATAAATATCAAAAAGTTCTTTAGTAAAATCTAATAAATTAAATGGTAATATATAAATTATTATAAACCGACTCATTAATAACAAGAAAAAGATTAGAACTTTCAAGCAAGTCACCAATTATATATTCAGCTATTACAAATCATTTAGAAATATTATAAGGTAGCGTGTAAATATATTAATTACGTTATTTTTTTCTCCTAAAACTTTCTATATGTTACAATCAAATACGTTGACAGAGGCATCACTTTTTACTTTGTATCGAAAAGTATGTACTTTTACACATATTTTTAATTTGATAAATTTTCAAATTTGTTTCAAATTTCGAAATGAAATAAATATTTTTTTTAAATTAATCAAAACAGTCAATGTTCGAAAGAAAATCACTGACAAATATCTAAATCAATTCGGAAGTAAGTTACCAAGATTAAATTGCATTTAATGTTGTTTGTTTTTGTTTGACGATAGTAATTATAATATTGTCCTTTTACTTAATTTCAATGTTACTTTAAATCTGGCGATACCATCTATGATACATCCATCACACTTAAATGCGTGTTATGAAGCACCCTTCCTATAAATTCAACCAAGAAGTTTCTTAATACCCAAGCCCTCAGATCGCAGAAAGAGCCTCTCAAATGTGAATATATATCTCAAAATAGATGTATGTCATAACCAACGACGTCTATCACTTTACAGAGATCTATACACATTGGGTTTATGATTAATTCAACGAATTACTATTGAATTAGTAGTGGTGGCACCACTAGGTCAAAAATACGTTTAAATTTATTGACTCTCTCACTAAGATTCGACGTAAACGCAATGAACACACCATAGAATACATAGCTGTCAGCAGTTTAACTTAAAATTAAAAGAGTAATTTTTAGTTAGTTGAATATAAATAATAATAAATTAAAGCGAATCACTTTTAAAACGTTGTATTTGTAAAGAAATGAATAGTGTAATATTAACCACTTTTAAGCCATAGTAAAGTATAAACTTTTGAATTAATAGTGTCAATAAATACAAAATTTTGTAGTTAATAAATTCTAAAAATAAAATTGAACTATCTTCATTACTTTTGTTATGTCATTTCCAGGCACGGTTCAGTGGGAATCGATAAATTTCCTATCGTACCGCATCGAACCTCTGCCATGGGAACACGGACTTCAGAAGCCGACCATTAATATTATATTATAATTAACCGTTAAATTAATTATAAAAAAAAACAACATTGCCCACTTTCCGCGTATATAAGTGTATAAAATATTTTCCAGAAAACACACATTAGTAATTTGATTACTCAATTACAGAATCAACGTGGAATTACGTAAATCGTAAAAGAATATATTTCATACACCTGTAATTAACTTTTTTATGTATGTATGACAAATTATTAATGGTCTGTCTAATTAAAAACTGACAAAGTTTAGTGGACACTGGATAATGTATTCTCATCTCTGTCTAATAAATAATGTTAGTAGATAAGAGATATAGACATATTAGTTTTTTATTTAAATAGTCTTTATTAATAATGCATAGTTGTCGGTTATAATATATGTTTTGGGAATAGTAAATGGTTAAAAATTAAAAGAAAAGAGTTGAAATCTGTAGGAATGTGTGACAATTAAGATGTACATCTATAGGACCATTGTTATGGAATATTTGTTGAAGATTTTTGAAATGAAAACTTCTGTAGCGTCCGTTGAGCGATTCTCGGTAGGGGAAAACTTATAGATTCGCGTTACCAATGCTATTATGTCAAGTATAAGATGGCGCTCAGAGATGAATAGTAACATTTATTCTTACACCGCATAGCGTATGTTTTGATTATGAATAATAAAAAGTTATATAACTATTGCTCGGAACGCTTCGGAGCTTTTTGTCAAGCAACGACTCGTTTAGAGGCATAATTTATTTTCATTTATTACTGTTCTATTAATAGCAGCCGCATAAACGCAGTAGCGAATTAACAATCATAATGAATACACTAAATCATTAACGATTCACATTTAACCGCAACATGAGGCGTTAAATGCAATTTTAACAATAAAATCATGTTAAATGAAGACATTGGTTAGCGGCTTACATGAAAGCCGGTGGGCAGTACGAAAATAATCGATCTAGAATCGATAAGGGATCGGCTTAATCGATTCAGTAAAACAATTTAATCGAGAAACATGCGTGCTGCATGTGTAGATGAGGTTCTCACATTTTATAGTTTATGGTACATGTATAATAATAAATAACATAGAGGGTGTTTTAATGTTTAAGTATGCTTTTAAAGAACTAACCAATTTGTACTATTTAGAGGCTCTCATAGAGGCCTTTGTTCCATACAAACGTAGTCCTCTGTTTCCTCCTTGGATAATAGTACTATCGTAAATATTTTTATGCCAAATAATATATATCCACCACCGCCATACCCGTACATATTGTTTTTTTTCTTCTATAAATTAGTTTTTGTAGAAATTAGAAGCCTTTTAAAAATAAAAAAAAATGCTCGATTTTTAACGTCATTTTCAGACGTTCCTCAAACAAATGTGATGGATAAAATTTAAAAAAGCAATATTAAATTTATTAGTCTAAAACTGACAGAAAATTAGAAATAGGTTCAGTTTTGGAGGAGAAAATAGTTGTCCTGCAGTTCGTCCCTTTCGTGTTTTTTAATTCTTTCTTTGGAGCGCAACGCGATAGCAATAGATTTCTGAAATATCTACTCTTCTGACCGCATGCCCTCTTAAGTATAAAATATAACAATAATGATAACACAGCCGATCCAAGGGCGTAAAGGACAAATGGCACTTTTCAGGATAAACAAGAAATTATATTTCATTTTATTAATTTTGTTTTTTATTTTCATTCAAATAAAACCTGCTTGAAATTACTTTGAATTCGTTGTAACTTATGAAACTATAGTTATTAAAAAAATTGTCTGGAGCAGTATTTACTGATATATTATTTAGTTCTTTACAATGGCACAATTAAAAAAAAAATCCTTTGCACCCTTCAAATAATCAGCCTGTACGCATACGACGTGAATTGCATATATTTCAACAGACTGTATAAAGTAAGGAGTTATTTCACGAATGTAATATTATGTGTGTTTAGACAACATCAATTGATGAAACAACTACCTCTAATTTTAGCTCTCTTACAATCTTGAAACACATGGCTACTTAATTTGAGGTGAGGTTTTGTTTAAAGCATAAAGCCTATACCATATAATAACTCTATATTAAACTAGACTCCTTTGGAATGGCTTATTTTGATCAAGAGTTGTCAATAGTGACTTCCATGATATTTGGAATATGAGGTTTCAATTACAAAAAGTTTACCCATCCGTCACAAAAGGAGTAAATCGTCGTCAGTAGGTCCGAATGCTACTGTTTAATTGGCGAACGATATTTATTGTTGGGATGAATATATCAATGCGACTGAGACGAGAAGACGTAACTCAACCACTTCTGTTCATCGTGATCCGCCATTTTGTATCGGCCGGCGCGATAAGAAAGATTAGAGACTGCATGGAGTAGTTATTTTTTTAAAATAATAATCATTTCCTTCTTAATATTTGCATTGGATAGTAATATAGCACTGGATAGTAACGTTGATATTTCTTTTTGTATTTGACAGTGTCTTATTAAGCATATATCACGTATTACTCTCCTGAATTTATAACTATATTATTGGTGTGTTCTAAAAGTAGAATGTGCAGGTAACTGGCTAAAAAGACTTGTCGAGTAAATATTTTTTGTAATATTTTTTATAAAAAAAAAATATAATAATAGAAAAATTTAATACCTTACTGCCTCGAATTATTAAAGCTGCCTGAAACAATAATTATGATAACGATGCGACTAGCGGAGTGTTAATTTTGGTGTAAATAACTCTTTCAATATTTAACAGTCACTTGAATTTTTTTTTACCAAAATTTATTATCCAGTGGGCATAGCATTATGTCATGGAACCTCTATTGAGATCTTCTCTAAATAAGGTACAATTTGAAACAATGACTAGCCACCTATTGTAGCTAAAGAAGTGAACTAAAGTTGAAAAAAAACCGAACTAAAATTAATGTTTTCGATTAGATTCTTATGTCAGAATATTAGTAAGGTCGTAAGGAACACTTAATTATATTAGTAAAGGTTGAATGACATTTAAAAATAATATAGAAGTATATTCAAAAAAATATTTATAGAAGGCGACTCCAATGTAGAACAGTGAATGGAGATAGCAATTTAACGAAGCCGTATCACGACAACGTCTTCATTTATTCAATGTGAAACAAAAACAAAACGCCAAAACGGATTACAATATCAATTTAGGAAAGTGAACGGAGTGATTTATTGTAATGGTACATGTAAATATTGCTCCCGGCGTTCGGTTTTGTGCGTTTTGTTAACGCTAATTACTTTGTCTTGAGAAGGCAATAGTAGCTTAAAAGGTTTTTTAATATAAAACTGATGATGGATGAACCTGTTTAAATGTTTGTGTTAGTAAGAATATAGCTCGATGGACCTCCTCGATGGCTTTCTCGTATTAAATTTAGCATAGTTCAAATTTTTAGTTTAACGTTCAGTACCAATTTTTGATCTGAAATTTAATAACGATATTATGATCGAATATAATAGAGGAACCTCTATATATTAAAGGCTAGTACAACTATAAAATTTAAAGGCGGTAGCTACGTAACCGGCATTAATGAATTACCATAATGTACCATCCATGTATTGCCTTCACTGAAAACTGTAATATGTTACATTTGACTTTAAGATCGAGTTGATCTTATACTTACTACTAAGGACCCATGATTATTTTTTATTTTTTGCTAAATAACTATTATATAGGTATTATCACTAAATAAGTATTCAAAAACAAGAGTTTTCACATATATATGTACATTGGTAAAAAATTGTTGAATATGCCGGTCCCATAACACTTTCAAATTCCACTTGAAATTTTTTTAAACGAAGCATGCTGGGTTCGTGTTATTAACATAATATAAAACTATGTCATTTTTACCACTTAAATAATATTGATAAAGTGAATCATATCGAAGAATAAAGGAAGATTAAGCAGTTTAATTAGTGTATTTGATTCGCAACTCTCATATCAAAATTACTGTATCAAGAATCAATGTTAACTTTAATTTATAATAATTTTTATACGTAATGCGATACTAAAGCACATATCAATTCTGTATAAATTTCTCTACGTTAACCCTTTTTTTTACGAGGAGAATGCATTTACGTACTACCCCTACCAAGTTCATTAGGAAGAAAAGTTCTCCCCAATGAAAGTTGGTAGGGGGGTGTCCGGGGCTTCCTGAGAATGTAGGAGCCCCGGGGGGGTGTTTTGTGTTTTGTGTCGGTGTTTATTTGTGTGTTTGGTGTTTGTGTTGTTGTTCTTCGTCTGTCGCTTTCTCTTCTGGGTATCCCTCTCCTTCCTATGCCTTGTCAAGTAAGACAAGGTGAGTGAAGGTAAGAGACCCAAATTTTCTTCTTCAGTGGCGGGCTTCTTCCCCTTTTTCTTTGCCCGCCACTGATCTATCCCTTTCCATTTATTGGGGGGCGAGAAGTATATCTTGTCCCCCGGATTGCAGACCATCCTAGGTCTTACCTCTTTCAAGAGGTGGGCGAAGAGGTTGGGTGGAGAAGTATTCTCCCCCATCCCCACTGGGCCATTGCACGGACGAGGCCCGGTGGGTTCGCTGCAGGGGGCGATGTGGTGCTTGCGAAAGCCACCCCGTGTCGCCCCCATCCCAAATGCAGAGGACGGCCTCGGGGGTTTTAGTGGGTATTTCCGGGCGCTTCACGCCCGGGTGAGTCCCACACTGGCACGGAGTTCGTCCCTCCGTGCCCCCTTACCTATTGTATTGGGCGACTTCGGTCTCACTAATACAATAGGTAAGGGTAGTGCGTAAATGCATTTCCCCCCGTCAAAAAAAAAAAAAAAGGGGGGGTGTGTGAGGGAAGTCTCACACATTAGTGTGGGACTCGCCCGGCGTGAAGCGCCGGAATAACCCACTAAACCCCCCTGGAGCCCCCACCGCATTTAAGGGACGATACGGGATCGGTGTCACAAGCACCGCGTCGTCCTCTACGGCAGGCCCAACAGGGCCACGTTCTCTCAATTAGCCCGTTGGGGATGAGGGAGAAGTCGCTGCCTAACCTACAGGTTCTTTCCCTGCACCTCTGCGCCCGATTCTCGTAAGAGAATTTTTGTCCGGGGAACCTAAGTTTACCCAGTTAACCTAACTGTCAACAAAGGTCTTCTAAAGTCAACATTCGCTAAATTCTTTTGTTATTATGAACGAAATTCGTTATGTAAATTTAATATAAATACTATCCACAAAAACAAGTTTGGAGTCATCTTGCTATTGTTTATTATAAAAGCTTAGAATTTTATAGTTATTATATCTATATTATTAGTATTATATGACTTTTATAGCAAATTTTATTGAATAAATATTAACTAATTCTATATATAGACAATTCACACTTCTGTTTATTATTGTCTGTAACCTTTACGCAGATATTATTTCTTTCGTCTAATTTTAATAAATAACAGTTATAATCCGTTTCTTAAATATAAAAGTATTGTTTTAAAAAAATCGTTTATAACTTTTTAATGAAGCGACATTTGACTTCTTGACTTATTCTTATTCTGATTTCTCGATAAAACTTCAAATAAAATAGTAAGTTATTAGCATTTATGGTAAATAAATTACTTACTGGTGAATGATTTAAGAACTTACGGCAATCATAATTCTAAATACCTATTTAGTAACTGCGCTGGTAATTTAATAAATACAAAAAAATGATATTAAAATATACTGTAAGAAATTAGCAAGTTTCTAAAATGCTCTTTATAGTGTCATGCCATCTCATAACGTATCTGAAATAGAAGTAATGGATTATAAGTTGTGACTCTCCAGCCAAACAGGTGAATGAAGTAACGTCGTGGAGTTTTAGTCAGTAGGAGTTTGTCCCGTCGCTGCTCGGTGGGGATACATCTCTATGCAGAATATCTACAAATTAAAATAAACATTGTGCTTAATTGGTTTGGACACGTGGATAGGATGAATGCAAGAAAATGTACGTAACACTTACAAAGCGACTGTGTCTGGGCAAGTCGTTAATAATCTACCTAGCCGTTTGTATTTCGACCAGATCGAAGACGTTCTGATAAAAGGCAAGGTCAAAAGTACTCATAACTGATGAGGATGTATCAAGGCGCTCATGAAAGCAGAAGAAGCGAAAGACATTTATCAGGATCGTAGCAAGTTGAAGGATGCCTAGCGTGATGTTACGCATGTAAAAAAAAGCATAATTGAAGTTAAATTTCTAGTGTTGAAGTTACGTCAATTTATAACATTAGTTAACATACAAGTACTTAAAAAAAGAACAAAACGATCAAGACGAAGTTTTGTATTGAAGCAATAATCTGAATTCTAAGTCTTCACCAATTAAAATGGTAGTGGTAGCGAAATGTCGCGTGTTGCCAAACACAAGGCGACAGTACGACGGCCCGCATACCGACAACCTGATCTATGTGATGACAGAGCATTCGCTACTTGCTACCGACGGACGCTTTGAACAATTCATAAGCGATAGATATTAAAGAAATAAATAATTTTTTATAAAAAGGTTATAAAATCAGAATCAAGTAGCTACGCTTATTTTCGTACATTAAGTACAAAAAAAAATGATTTAAGTGAATTTTACTATCTTATTTACGTATCTATAAAAGCCAATATAGCTTGATCACGACATAACTATGATTGTCTTCCACTGTACTCTTATTGTAATTTATTTAATGTATGTGGATTCATTGTTTTAATTATGTCTCACGTGACGTTAAAGGCCTATGTCACATCACAAGATCGTAAACACGCTAAATCTAATGGCGTTAATTACCTTCCGACTGATACTGTCGGTACGTAAATATGGATTCTCTGTCATATATTTTTTTTTAATTAGAGGTTGATAGCTAACTAAACAGGTATTAATATTCAATGGTTTCATTACGATGTTTTCTTTCGCCGAAAGTTCTAGTTGGTTATAGAATAGGATAAATTGATGGGAACCTAAGATAATCTATGCGGTATTCGACAACGCTACCATTGAGTAGACATTGTATTATTTGTAATTAGGAACGATTTTAACAAAAATTGCTGCTGAGTGCCTTCAGCACTCGCCACCAAAGTTCGGTGAAGCTGTAAAGGCCCTTCCGGTCAACAGCATTAGCTAGGTTGCAAAAAAAAAAATTAACTACTCAAAAAACTGTGATGAACTGTGATATATTCGATCCAATAGAATGATATGATAAGATAACATATGATAGAATATAATTAGTTTAACTACTCATGATTGTTTATAAAGAAATCCGAAAACGATATGCAAAAAGAGTAAGAAATGGATTATTTTTAAATCACATATTCAGATCCTAAATTTGATAACTTTCAAACTAGGTATTAAATTAACTTAATTATTAACTTCTATTTTAAATACAAGTGGTGAAAAAAGGTTAGTGGAAAGAGTCAGTACAGATTCGTTTTCTGACTGATTTCTTTCTGTATTCCTCATAAAATTTTCCATTGAAATAATTACAATTACACTGTTTATATTATTAGAGTAATCTATTATGGATTTAATTCTTGTAGTCAATGTGAGACATTATTTTTTCGCACTTTACTTTTTCCCTTTATATTTTAGTTTATCGCTTACGCTTATAAACTGTTACATAACATAACCGGTAGCCTTAGTAAGTAAACGGTCTGTAGCAAAAATAGTTCTAGTTGTTCCTCGTGGTTATACAGTATCGTTTCATATCTCATTTGAGTTTATTTAGATGTAAGGTGTTTATTTATTTTATGGATCAGTTCGGATGAATGAGAAATCTATTTCCCAATTGTTCACTGTAATGCTAGTATCAAAGAATACTATGTTTTTTATCTTTGATAATCTCCTATGCATCCTCGTTTTTTACTATTTCTACGATTTATTATTTTTCCACAAATATAACCATACAATTTAATCCTCTATAGTAAAACATAAAATAAAGACGAATACTGATGTAGAGCAATACTGAAATGAATTTAACAAACTCGGTCGACCGGGCGGCATTATTAAAAGTAAGTTTTAAAAATACAATAATCTTTGGACGACTCACGAAAGCAATCAGCTTCCACGGCACGAGAGGGTCTTAAGATAAATAAGAAGAACATTTTAAAGACAATATATGTTTATGTAAAAAAAAAAAATAAGAAATAAAAATTAGGTAAGCGCTTGGCTGGAAGACTGTATTTGCATTTCGGCTACCGGTTCAATAATGTTACTTTGATGTTATCGAAAATTTCCGGTCAGTATAAAATCATATTGCTTATGACATCAAAAAACTCAAAAAATCCTTAGCTCAGACTAAGGATTTCAAACCAGTTAAAACCCATCGTTAAGATAATATTTCTATCTTTTTTGACGTAGTTTCAGCGCAGTTTGCAGAAGTCTGGTAGCAGGTATTCAGTTAGTCTTACGATATAATTAGTCTCCGACTGAAGGTTAGGCTAGTTATAATTACACTTTACTCTGGAATATAAAGCATATGTAAAACAAGATATCAAGTAAAAAAAAAGGAATATCAACATAAGATTTCTCTGGTCTAATTTAAAATACGATTTTATTACCGGATGGACAATGACCATAAACATAATCTATCTAATATATACATAACACTTTAAACAAAGTACCTATAGACTGTGATAAAAACCTCAAATATATTGACACGTACAAGATATAAAATTGTTTTAGACTTTAATAGCTTATTTACAACATCCTGCGAAGTATCAATTATCCATTAAAGTCGTACGTTAATTCTTCTTAATAATTAAATAATAATTTCGTTGATAATAAACTTAATTAAATTGTTTTTTTTGTGTGTGTAGGTACCTTTATTTATAATATCCTTTTAGTTTTTTGTTTGTTTGTTTGTTTTGGAACTGCTTATGAATTTGTTTTATTTGTGTAATTTTAAACTGAGATGAAATGCTTACTTGGGTTATTTTTGATAATAATAATAATAACGTAAAAACCGTAGATTAAAAAAAACTAAATACCTTTATATGGTTTACGAAATCACAGAAATGTGGAGGTTGGTATCCACGGTAATGATACCAATCTGTCTACGTGCTAATCCCAGCCAACATCTATAGACATCTTAAGAGGCTGGGATTACGCGGAAGGCCGACAGTAGCAAAGCTTCAACGTACCGTCCTGCTTGACAATGCCAGGATCGTACGATGGTTTCTGTCCGTTGGTCACTGACTCCAGCCGACTCCTCATTTCAGCTGGAGGTGTTCTTCCCGCTTAGTGCTTAGCTACGCGGCATTGATTCTTATTAATATACTATCATAATAATAAGGCTTATTTGGACAATGGTTAGTTGTGTCAAAATAATAATCTCTGCATTGGTTACAAACCGTACCTATCGCAGTAAATTACAAGTTACAATGCCACGGAGAGATTTTTTGTAGATCTTGAAACTTTGCAGTCGTAAGCATATCCACTCACCGAAGCTTCGTCGTAATATAATAAAGACGCAAAATGATACATTTTTGTTTATGAAAGTGTAGTGCTTGGTTAGAGGTTCATTTAGTGTCGTAAGTGATGACGTAATCGAAAATGGTAACATGGCAAAGTTCGAGTACCTTTATTTTTGACGGGGGGAAATGCATTTACGCACTACCCTTACCTATTGTATTAGTGAGACTGAAGTCCCCCAATACAATAGGTAAGGGGGCACGGAGGGACGAACTCCGCGCCAGTGTGGGACTCGCCCGGGCGTGAAGCGCCCGGAAATACCCACTAAAACCCCCGGGGCCGTCCGCTGCATTTGGGATGGGGGCGACACGGGGTGGCTTTCGCAAGCACCGCGTCGCCCTCTGCAGCGAACCCACCAGGCCTCGTCCGTGCAATGGCCCGGTAGGGATGGAGGAGAATACTTCCCCTCTACCTCTTAGCCTCAGAAGGAGGCACGACCGTTCTGGTCGACAGTCCGGGGGGCAGGATATATATCCTACCCCCAAAGTTCGAGTACCTAACTCGATCGGTACTAGAGAATATCCTACCGTGATCCACTTATTCAACTGTAAAATAAGCCTGAGCTTTCGGTGAAGGAAAACATCGTAAGAAAACCATGGCATGGTTTTAGTTTAGTAGGACGTTTTATAATAATGCCCGCCTGGGTAACTACCAACCTCAAGTTTGAAAATCTGTCGCATAGTATTAATATGTGTGTTCCGGCAGCATCTCTCTTGAGAACCACTACCTCTAGGCTTAATGTGTTTACCAACCAGGTCTACGTCGTCACTTAACATCTGATTATGGTCAAATCATTGAGCCTATACAGTGTAAAAAAAAAACCAGTCAACAACATTTAGCCACTTCGACAGAAAAAAAACAACAAAAATGAAATGTTCATATGTAATAATAAATATTTAAAACATCAAATGCAAATATAACGATATTTTTAAACAGCTTATTATATACTAAAATGGAATCGTTTAAAGCAGTTGGGCAGGATAAGCACAGAGTACATTGTATATCGTATAGGAAACTCGTCGGTCGGCGCCTTCTTTTTATTTTTATCGCGTATCTTAACGTAAGAAAGTGTTAAATTGTCGTGCTTATTTCGATTGCCTCCGGTGGCTGTCCTCTAAAGAATCTCGTGTGCTTTAATTGCTTTTAAGCGGGGACCCGATGATCTCGGATTTAGTCTCGACATTTGTATCTGACTCGTGTAAGTCGAAATATTGCTTTGTCTTACGCAGCCGGCCGACCGATGGGCCGCGATGCGTCTTTTTTCATTCATTGTTGCTAAAAGGTTGTTGTGATATTTTATGTGATTTGTTATTGTCAAGTTGGTATGTGTAAACGTACGATATAGATTATTATCGTTTCCAAGAATTATCACTATTTAAAATCGTATGATCTTTTTCTTAAGTTCAGTGACTATGAATTACAATTTTAATTTTTATTACGAATACTTGTTAATGGCATGTTTGCATATGGCGTAGGGTAAAACCTAGATATTTTTTAAAAGACCCTGTTAATTTTAAACTTATTAATTAATCGTGAACATATTTAGTATGATCGTTCACATTACGACTTGTTTTTTTTCTAGTTTTGAATATTACGTATTGTGTAGAAATTGTATTTTTTGCAGAAATATTTTTTTGTGAATGATAGATACGTAAATTAAAAACTTCAGGAACTATTCAGAAATAGAATTTCATATGTGAAATTCCTAACAATAAAATATAAATCAGAGCCAAATTCTTTTTCAGTTGTTTTCAAATATATGAAATTCAACAGTCATCCAAATACTTTTATGTATACACAAGGGAAACAAAGAACAGACATTATGAATTGGATTCGATTGTCTCGGATCATAAAAGATTATAAACGTTAGACCTGTTGGGGTACATAAGAGATATACCTAGGACAGACAGCAAATATATTTAGGTATTACAATTGAGTTGGTTTCTTGTACTACTTTACTGCGTTTATGTTCAATAATTATTTCATCGAATGTTAAGTGACGATTTGGCTGTCAATGGAAACATGTTAATCCTATAAAAACTAGGTTTGTCGATAGATTTTCAACATAATGATGCTGTTTACGATACGGGCACTATGATATCTTTCATCGTCATATTCGACTCATGCCAACCGGAGCCACCCTATATCTCAACACTATCTCTTAATCATTGTATGAATAATCGTACACGGCAATAATTCCCTTTCTCGATTTACAAAAGAGAATCAAGTAATATTCTTCTCAATAATATGTTCATTTTCTAAGACGGTCCTTGTAAATTAGTCGACAATAATCGTCGTTTTCCCCGGTGCCGTAAATATGCTAGTACAAAGGACGTAACGACGTCCCGAGGGAGCGCCGGGAAGCGCCGGCATCGAAGGGGCCTCGGCGGAAGCTCGCCGGGGACAAATAGAGACAATGGGACGAAATTACAACCGGCCAATTGAGCCGCTTGTAAACTTGATCCCCCTATTGTTTCCGCACTTGACACTTTATGAGGAACAAGAGAATTTGATACTTTGAAATAATAAAATGATATGATATTAGTTGTGCCCGCGACTTCGTCCGCGTGTAATAGTATCTTTGGGTAGAATTTTTAATTTATTAGGCTAATTATTTTACTAATAAGACGCATACATATAAATACTTTAATGAGCTATTTGCAGTGTTTCACGGGAAGACATTGTCAATATGACAAAATTAACTGACGGATGCCTCTTTAACGTCAGGAATAGCTCCTCCGCTCCTCGTTGAACACAACAGATCTCCAATGCGTGTTTGCCATTTTATAAATGTGTTGCTAAATCTTTCATAAAATAAAAATCTACTACCGATTTTGACCTACCAAAAGTTTATAATTTTAGCACAGAATCTACTAAAAAGTAGAAATCTACTAAAAGTGGTCACTTTGGCATATTTACCCACCTACATCGCACCGTACCACGCCGTGCTCCGCCATACCTCCCTCAAAACTCCCATTTCCCTCCGCGCAGCTGCATAGCGCTCATTGTGTACGGCGCGGTGCTTGGCAAGTTTCTAACTCACGTTAACGTCAATTTCACATTTTGTAATAGCTCCGTAAATATTTTGTCTCTTGTCGCAAACTTATAAACATACACATATTACGTTACATATTTCCATACAAACTTTCATCACCTATTTATTCCCTGTTGTTATTTTACACCCTTGAGGGTAAAACTTTTACAAACTTTGAGTGTCAAATTTTTTTTTAGTACTATTAGTACTAACTAGGGTTTTTTTTAGTACTAAGATAAAGTAAAAATATTTCTCATAAATTCGAGCATTTGCCCGTAAATTTCTTATTAATCGTTTTATATATATTTATATTAAATATAGCGTGAGCGTGTTTTGATTCTGTGGTTTCTATGTGCAAACATTTTTATTGGGAGTCACCCTAGCTTTAAGATTGTTTTTGTTTTGTATTTACATTTGACAGTACCCTGTTGTTTACCATATTAAACAATTAAATAAATAAAACTGTACAATGAGTAGTATTTTATTTAATTTTTTTACCGGAACCATAATTATTTTCGAAAATTAAAATAACTCTATATTACCCAGAGTAACTTCAGCTATCTACTAAAAAAAGACTCGTCAAATTCCGTCCAGCCATTTCGGAGATTACCCTGAACAAAGAGACAGACGGACAAAAATAAAAAAAAATATATTTTTGGTATAGATGTTGTATATACATTAATATCTATTTAGTAAAAAAAATTACATTACAAACAGACACTTCAATTTTATTTATTATATGAGTATTGAAGATTATTTAAAAAATGCATAACAAAAATTGTTTGTGGTTTTTATTCTATATCGATTTTAATAGTGAAATACTTAAAAAATATAAAATGCAAATAATTCAAGTGTAAATAAATCACTAATATCAAGACAGTTCAATCGTTCTAAATAGACGCGATACCGCTCGTCAATTTGTTCGCGTCAACGCGGCTCTATTTAGGTCCTCGGCATTGCCGTGTGACATATCATTATTCTATTACTGATTGTATGTGCTCATTTCATACCGTTTATACTGCGGCTTACATTTTTTTAACGCTGTTTACCGAAAGAGCCTTGACAGGTTTTTCACCGGTTTTTGTGACGAGGGCTTAAGGTACTCAAGTGAAAATGGTAGTTAGCACAAAAACGCCAAAATTGTAGCTGAGTTAAAAACTCCTCAGTATTTACCCTTTTTACGTGTGGAAACGCATCCCTTCTCTGGTGGTCTGGGAGGAATATGTGGGACTCACATGTCAATGAAGCACCGGGAATACAAACTAAAACCCCACAGTCTCTGCATCTTATTTATATGAGTTAATCATATGATAAGTTAAAATAAGAGGACAAAAGGTTTTTAAAAAACCTTCATACTTAATGTACCTTGTTAATTGTGTGCAAGTGTGTGTGTGCAATATGACGCATGTGATATTCATACAATGCCACTTTATCGCACTAACGGCGGCTACAAGTTGGGAATCGGAATTCTTGGGCCTCTGGTGGAAAGGAACCGGAGGCTTGCTTTTTTCAAAACAATGATGTTAGCGTTTCAAGGCATCTCTTTCACTAATGCGCGCTCGAATATTACAACTAGATGGAGAAACTATAGCCAATTTGTCCTATAACTATGCGCAACTTGTCCGGCACTAGAAATGTCCAACAATACGTACGTTAAGCTAATGATAAGCCAAGCATCTTATAGTTAAGAATTTATCTGAAAGTGCCTGTCAATTCTAACGATAGTTAGCGATACACCAATTAAGATTAATACTAAAGGACTGTCTTTTACTTGCAATTTCGCTCATGTGAATATAATTTTCATAGGAACTACGTATCTTATAAGGATGAGACGTGAACTCTCTTTTACATTTTATAATTGTAATTGTATCATTACTTAAACTGTTTAGTGAAACGTGATATTATTTAGTTTAGATTGTTCTTAGGGTTTACTTCTGTGTTCATATAACTACATGTTCCTTATCCATTCATACACTTTCAAAAACGAGAGATTTACTGACGAGATGATAAAATAAAAAGGATATCAAATATTTTATAAGTCATCATTATAATCTGGGATTATGTCTAGATCCAGTTTCTTTGAGTATTGAGTTTCTAGATGCGCGGGGTCTTAATGTCGTGCGTCGTGATAACGTGCGGATTTAACATTTATAGAACCTGTTTTGATGCTATTATCAATCCTTTATTTAAAACGCAGTGTTTTTTATTTCACAAAGGTCTAACAAAATATATGAATTTCAGATAAATTATCATCGCATTCATTGGACTGATAGTTATAACATGATTTGGTTAGACAGTATACGAGACAATGGTGTTATGTACAGTAGTAAAAAAAGTTTAATAATCTAAAAAAGGGGCTATAATTTTATAATATATTTATAAACTTGAAAATGACTGTAATAATTCTATCAAAATCAAAATCAAAAAATTCGTTATTCATTTTGGGCCCTGAAAAGGCACTTATGAACGTCAAAAGTCTATCACCGGTTCGGAAATTTAGTCGAGAAGAGCCGGCAAGAAACTCGATCTGGTTTATTTTACATGTTTTATTTAAGTTATTACAATTATACAATTTATAATAACAATAAACGGTTTAAGCGGGTGCGCAAAGAGGGGTGTCACTTCCAGATATCACTATCGTTCACGTAATGATCCACCCTGTAATAACCTTTTGATCGTATTTTTAAGTAAATTATAAATATAACAGCTATTAAAGATATTGTTTTGTTTTGTCTTGATTTATTCCCCTTTTTAAGAGTTTCCCTAAAATTGTCCAGCAATTTATATCAAATAATTTTAGGTTCTGAGTTTTATTCTTCCTAACTGTAAAGAACTCACAAGGTCTTGTTAAATTATATAAGGCTCGAAATAAAAAACTTGAGAAGCTTTCATCCAATACTTCACCAGTTAAACACAATATAATACCTTTAAAATCTTGTCGAAAAGTAGAATAATATTTAATACTAGCTGCACCCGCGGTTTTACCCGCTTGGACTTCAGACAATTTTCAGCACATGTTCTCTACAATATATGTAATTACCAACTGTCATCGAATACGGTTCAGTAGTTTTTGCGTGATTGGCGAACAAATTAATAAACAGACAGATAGTCAAAAATTTTTAAAACTTTCGAAATGTTTTTTTTTAGTCGATTCTGAATCCCCGCATAATGTATTTTCTTAAATATCTTCAATGTAAAGATTTCGTTTCGGTAGCATTTTATTATAATATATGAATAGATTTCTTAACATAATACAGATAGTCATACACTAAACGAAGACCGCTTTATGCGTGATACATCTGAGTACTTGTTAGTAGCAAAATCGTTTTTCTTAACGTAATCACAAATTCTAAAATTATCCCATTATCTTCAGATTAAATTAAACACAAAAGCGCATCGCAAATTAAGTTAAAATCATTCAATGCCTATTATTTGAATTCAATTCAAATACATTGCTTACAGATCTCTCTATATACAAATCAACTATTCATTCAATCAAAACTATAGTAATATATAATCTGTACGTATAATTAATAGGTGGTGGCTCTTTCACTGCGGAATTCTTTCACAACCCTAACGAACACTCATTAGCGATATAAAGAAAATAAAAAATGCACACACAAACACCTCGTACATCCCAATCAGCGCCACATCAACGTTAAAAGAAACGTCTCGACAACAAATCGGTGACAACCCTGTGTTAGTCATACGAACATACCGCTCTGAAGTTTGTGTAGTAAATTTTGTATAATTACAAAATACTAGCTGCTCTTCGCGGTTTTACCCACGCACTTCCCGTCCCCGTGGGATTTTCGGAATAAAAACTACCCTATGTTACTCCCTGGATTTCAAACTATTTCTATACTAAATTTCATCGAATCGGTACCGTATTTTTTATGTTTATTCGTTAAATACAAAAAATACAAATCTTTCCTTTACGATGCCCATAAAAATGAGACAATAGGAAAACAATAGAAAGGTGGCGTAAACGCCAAGTTAGTGCTCAAGGGGCTAATAATATTATTATAGATATAGATACACAGGTATAAGTTGTTTTATTTTTAATGAAATTATTAGTACATAAATGGCATGTTCAAATTTCTATTTGAATTAATTTTGAAATATAATATATATGGAGAGATAAGATTGATTTCGTCAATAAAATTATGTTAATAATGAACTCTATTGGTAAATAAAAACAGTCTATATATTACAGTGTAACATGCGATTGATAATATGCTTTTAATTTTTTTTTATCAAGGTCTAGCTTGTACAGGCTTGTATAGGTCTAGCTACAATATACTTATGATAAATAAACATACCTAGATAGTAATTTTTTGGGTCATATTATCAAATGTTTCAGTTTCAATTTAGTTTCTATGCTTTTGTTATTATGGCCTTGTTTTACGTAAAATATTTCGCCACCAAAAACACAAGTAGGTATGTAAAAAAGATCTTCATAGTTCTTCACTTGTTTTTAACAAAATCTTTGATATTTGTACTAAAATTGCTACTTATTAAAAAAAAAATCATCATTAGCTTGTACTATTGCGAAATTTATAATCTAAAAATCTACAAAAAAAAAACGGAAATTATTTATGAACGAAATAGTACAAATTTTGTTTAAAAAAAACCAAGCTATATTTATTTTATATAAACTCTGTGTCGGACGAACTTAACGCTCGTGTGTACGGTGAACAACAACGCGACACCCAATTAAAGGGGGTTGAGAAGCAAATTTTTCACGACACCACACAACCCTATTTGGTTTGTACGCGCGTTCGTCAAAGCCGAACGAATACTTAACCCGGGTTCATACAAACGCCGATCAAGTACCAGATTCTTAGCACTCGGCAACCGCTATAAAAGGAACCGCGGATTAAATTAGTAGTAGCAATTGTGCTGTGCACTCGGGCGTGTTGAACCTTGTTCTCGTCGTTGTATCAGGTTCGGATTTAATGGTTTGAAGGATCAGGGGCATTGGATAAATTGAGAATTTGAAGGAATTTAAATTTATAAATATGCCATTATCATTACTCTTTTTTAGACTGTATAATATCAATCCTTTAACCACAATCTCACCTGAGGTTAAGTGACGATATGCTTCAGAACGCTAAAACACACTAATCCTAGAGATACTAATTCTCAGGTGATGCTGCCGGATTATACCCCTTGGTATTTGGCGACAGGTTTTCAAATTTGAAGATGGTAGCTATCCAGCCAGGCATTAATATAAAATGCCCTACCAGCATGTTATGGTTAAGTTAAGGCTAATTTTAGAGTAAGATAGGTGGGCTCGAAACTACATCTATTGACGCGGAATCCGGTCGCACTACCAACTGCGCCAATATCGCTTAAATTTCTGAGAGGGTTTACAATTTACATGCTTGAACAACCCTTTATTACTACGGTCTAGAAAGATCTATTGTGATATTTATTTTTTTGATCGGAAGGACCTTGATACCTTTATCAAACTTTTAGGGCGAGCGCTTAAAGCGGTTAAGCCTACGATGGTTAAGAGAAAATACGGATCTCAAGGTCCCTTAGAGAACCCGTAAACTTGTCTGTAGTGTGCAGAAGTATGTGGTGCAGTGCAATAGCTGTCGTGCTAGCGGATGAAAGTGTAGCTTCTCCAGTTGGAGATCAGTGTACCTCCGAGTCCGCTACAGGACGAGCCGCAGGAGGATAATTATCACCAGCTACTAAAACTAAATCTCCACACTGCTAAAGCTTACTGTATAGATCAACAACCTGAATATACCGTTGGAATGTTTTCGGCAGAGTGCGTCTGTACTTCATTCGGAAGTAACACATGGTTAATTGCTTACCCAAAACTCAGTTACGGACGGTTATTAAATGATTACATTCATCATCATCATCTCCCTGCCCTTTTCCCATTTTTATTTGGGGTCGGCGCAACATGTCTTCCTCTTCCATTCCTCTCTATTTGTTGTCATCTCCGCATTCACTCCTTTCCTAAGCATATCATCTTTCACACAGTCCATCCATCTTTTCTTTAGTCTTTCCCTTCCCATGTAACCTATTAAAGAATTACATTCACATACGACATGTTTTGAATATGTGTTAAGATATTTTAAAGTATCTTCTCTATAAGTTTTTGTTTTTCTTAAATATCTTGATCAGCACGAATGATATTATTTCTTTGGTTACAGAAAATATTTTGTGAAAGTCACTCTATGGAGGTTAAAGTTCCTATAGTCGTGTCCTAAATCCGGCCCTGGACTTCATTGTCAATAGGATTTATCATGTTGTACGATGTTTGTAGTTTGTTTACTATGTGTCGATTCATTCGTTTAAGTTATCGCTTTTATTTTGTTATATACATATATGTACCTACATAAATACTTTGTGAACTCGACTAAGTGTGATAATTTTATATAGGTACTTGGATATATATAAATAAATCAATATAATACAGTTTATTTTTTAAATCGGATCTAACTAGTGTTAGATAATATTAGTCCCGGTTGCTACGTTCATAAGTATATTACTCAGAGGAGTTTAGTATAAGAAATAAGAAATAATGTTTATTTATCAAAAAGTATGTTTTACATGTTGCTGTACTAATCGTGGCCCCCGCACTAGGGAAACCCTGTGTCGCGGGTGACCACCACGAGAGAACGCTTGTACAAAAGGACGTAGTGGGTAACCAACATCTTCAGTATGTTTATTGTAGATACCATACATTATAATACATTACGCATTACATACATAAAGTTGAGTTTATAAGATTGTTATTATTGCTTACATACAAATATATGAAAAGAAAAAGTAAGTTTAATACATAAGATATGGATATAAATAGAGTATGATATTTGGTAATTTACGTTACAGTTTGCAAAAGATTTTCAATTTCTCTGTATGTTAAGGCCTTGAGCCAATTTTGAGTGATTGCCTTTGCTATTCGTAGGTTTGTTTCTTTAAGATTGCAAGCTTTACATATTTTATTATACAGGAATGGGTGAAGGAACAACCCAAACCAAGTATGGAGGGAGAGACAGCGCAATAATCACATCTAATTTCATATTATGGTTTGTAACGGCGTGGTTAAACAAGCTAAGCCTATAGGCATTGGCTCATGTCAGAACACATGAATAGGTTTTCAAACTTAAGGGAAGAAGCACTACCATCAATTATGATTTCACATCGGTATTTTTTTTCATGATTGCTTAGCTTCCTAAGTGAATAGGACAAGTGAATTCAAACCCACGTCCATCGCCGCGATATCCGCGCAAACTATTCGAAGCATATACTCGTATTCTAACCATGAACCTTACTACTTTACTAGAGAAACAGAAGTAGTGGTGACAATTTTACACTGAATCCTTGATGCTATGATAGCTCAGTTATATTACGTTCGGATACCATATCAATCGTCGTAGCTTCGAATTCTATAATTCTAAAGTTACAACCATCGTTTCGACACATTTTATATTATTCACCTAAATAATTGACGAACATCAAGTTAAATATCTATCACAAATCACACATATGTTTCGGCAGCGTCATTTGTAAGCCAATTCCTTTAAGCTTTGCGCTTAATATCGTGTCACTTAAAATCACGTGGGACTTTAGTCAAACATACATTAGATATTGACGTACAAACATTGCTTTCAATATAATAAGAATAACCTAGTTATAAAGGATTAAAATCATTGACAACACGAAAAAAAAAATCATGTGAATTATATTGTCTAAAAAAAATTTATAAATGTAAGAAAACCGGTTTAACAGCATTATGCATTCATTGGACAACAGAGTTTTTCACAACGAAAGCGACATTATTCAATAGGACGGAGTTAGTAGAAGTAAGTCCACAATCGTACTCGTCACAATTCGAAATCGAGTGTTCAACTCACACAGAGCTGGTGGACAAATGAGGCGATTCGAAAGTGTATCATTTAAATAGAAAACTAGATTCTGTCACACGTTACATACTCTAGTGACTTTGATAATAAATGTTCAGTACGGCAAGTATAAATAAAAAGCTATGCGAGGGTGTTAATTTCACACAAACGTATTATAACGTATTATATACTGTTACGTATTATTGTTTCCTTTTCCTCGTATCATATAATGTACATCAATGCCCGTACGTATTTAATTTTTTGCATAAATTAATTAGTACCTTTGTGAATGAAAAAAAAATGCTACATTTTTACTATCGGTATCAGACGTCCGTCTAACAAATTAGACGACTTGAAGCCAATAGACATAGACAAAGTCTTTATTATTTTTTAATTTCAAATAAAATGATCATCTCTTCAGTTTTGGAAAAGGAAATAGGGGAATACGAAGTGATGCGTTCTTCTATTTTGTATAGGTATAATCAGACCGTACAGCAATTATCTCTTTCGCGCTTTATTACACTTTCATTGGAGCGCAACGCGATAGCAATAGATTTCTCAAATACCTATCGACGCAGTCATTTTAATACCACATCTTTATAAAAGCTGTTCACTGTAATGTTATATCCTCAAAATATGTAAAGATTGTCATGAAGGGTAATTAACTAAATTGACAAAGTATGTAACAAAATTAGGCTAAAAAATAATCTTACGATTTTAAAATGTTTCATAAAACGGTTCAGTTCGGTTCTCGAGTGATAAGCTGACTAACGAACAAAGAAACATTGCCTGTTATAGTACGTAAATATGTACAGAAGGTACACTATAGTGATTATTTTTGTGATGAATTTACTTACTATTGCTTCGATAGTTGTTTACTATCTTATGTAACAAAACATGTAAATCGGTGGAATAGTTTTTTAGTTACTAGGTCACTAATGGATATAGAGACGGTGACATTTATTAAAATATGAAAACGAATAAACAGTAGGTCTCTTTATGTTTCCTTCAATGGGCTTATGACTGGAGAACTAATAGAAAAATTCAAATTGATTAATTAATTCATGTTTAATATAGGAATATGTATATAAGTAGATTCGATATATATTACATCTTTAATCAAAATATTGTATTTCTAATAGATGAATCTATAAGTTACTTTACTGTAACTCCCTATATAATAACGCGTAGTTACATTGGAGTTAATAACTCTCGTGGAAAATTACTTTAGCACATACGAACGATATATCCTTTTAAACGCTTGTTAAGTGTAATGGCCGTGCTCGGTTAAACTAAAAGGAAAAATACGTCAAAAATACATTGATTTATGGCCTGTCTAGTGTTAAATAATGTATATAGGAAATTCATGATTCATAATTTTTTTTATTTTATACTTACTTTAACTTATACGAATCGATCACTGATGATCGATGCTATTGTTGTAATGTTTCTTGGAAATAATATTGCAAAATATAAATGGGTCATTGACCTTTTCCTGTTCGAGAACATTACAGAACATTTGGTTGAAATTTTTTCAACAAATTCGTTTACTTTTCGTGAAGGGATTGAATAGGATTTGTGAAAAATTGTCGAATGTCACTTTAGTTTTGACATTTATCTTATGAATTAAAATAAATATACGCTCACGCCTGTTATCACCGAAGGGTTAGGCAGAGGTGAAATAGCGAACTACACCACCCGCATTTCGCAGAGCTCAGTTCCGTCCCAAATGAGACAGGGGGCGAGCCTGTCGCCATATCGGGCACAAATTCCAGACTCCGGGATGATATTGAGTAGAATAACCCAATATCACTTGATCCGACCCGGGGATCGAACCCGGGACCTCAGAACGACAGTCGTACCGTAATACAACTGCGCCACCGTGGCGCATTGTATTTATAACTGAAACTTTGTATGTTTCAATCTCTACCTAAAATCATGATTACCTCATAATGTTGTCTGTCAATAAAAACTCAGGAGCATAAGAATCAAATTACAAAGGTTCAAATGATCTTATAGCAACGCAAGATCCGTTTTCGTTTCTCATTTATTGTAACAGATAAATAGGAAAAGGGCATGTATAGACGAAGGTGAGAGTTTTGTATATTTCGCCCAAATAAATCTATTTCTTACATGTTAAAAAGGTAACCTATTCGTCTATCTTTAACTCCTTGAGGATTCACCTGGCGTTTCCATTGTTTTTCTATTGTCTTATTTTTACGGGTACTCGACACATAAGTGGGTTTATTACTCAATATGAATGTATTTGGAGTTAGTTTTTCAAACTTGAGAGTGGTAGCTACCCAAGTCGGCATTATCAGAAAATGTCCTACCGCCATTCAATGGTTTCCTTCACCAAAAGCTCAAGATGATTTTAGAGTTGGATAGGCGAGCTCGAACCCGCGTTCATTGTCGCGGAATCCGGCCGTACCTACCGCTGCGCCATTATCGTTTTAAACTGAACAAGACTGGGTGGAGCCTCGGCCTTAATATCATCAAAAATAAACAAAGCATAGAATCTCAGCGCTTTATTAGTGATTACGTAATAACCACTCGAACGACCCCTTAGGTAATTAAGTTAAGGTATATGCGAGTGGATGAACTGAAACAGCTACTCCTACATACAAAGTAGGACGAAATCCCGTCGGAATCATGTAGGAGGAAACCCGTCAACAGCAGAACACGTAATATATTTTATGCGTAAAGCTGTTCGATACAACTTCCTTCCTACATGAAACTGTTATGTAAAAACAAGCATGTAATTTTACAACGACTGCAAGTCTATATACATACTTAATAGTAAAGGAGTTAAAGTTATTTTTTTTCCGTGAATTAAAAAAATACTTGTTAATGTTAAGTTTTGGCTAGTAAGGTATGTGTTGCTATCAAAGTTTTTAAATGTTGTCAAGAGATGTCGTCCTAAGAGTTAGTTAGATCGGGATATACAGCCGTTACTTTTTTTTTTTTTTTTTTGACCTAGCTAATGCTGTTGACCGGAAGGGCCTTTACAGCTTCACCGAACTTTGGGGGCGAGTGCTGAAGGCACTCAGCCGCAATAAGGTGACTAGCTCAAGGGCTACCAAAGTGGTACGAACCTCGGCTTGGCCGTCACCTGAGTACTCAAGACTCACTCGCGAGTTGTATCCTAGCTATCCCTACATTGCACAGCCGTTACGTCAGTTTTAATATAAATTTATGTCAAACAATAAAAAAAAACTATGTATCAATTGAAATTTAGTACCAGAACTATTAAGTTATTGTCTTTGATAGCGATCGACGTACAGAACAAGCAATATGATCACTGATAATTTTTCTAATAACTAAATTTTTTAATTCTATAGTTTTATCAATTAAATATCACATCACATTGAATATACATCTATTGACGCTCCGAGCAATAACTACGTACAATTTCATTTAGTTTTTATTAATAATCAAAACATACGATAAGTTGCGTAAGTATGAATTTTATTATTTATCTCTGAGCGCCAGCACTTAAACGCCATCTTATACTTGATATACTGTAGCATGTTGACGTCTGAAATCATATCATTGGCAAAGCGAATCTGTAAGTGTTCACTTCAAAAATAGATCGAAATTATACGATATAGATTCAGGTTCAAAGCACCTTCAAGAGTAATTTGCTAATCTGTAAATATTCAATATCCAGAATTTGTAAGTTAGATTTGTAGACAAGCCCAGCCACTCAGGTAAAAACGATATAATGATGAGAATACGACCTTAATTATTCCTCTCTCCATAAATTTTACCCCCAGCCGGTTATCTTATTCAGTTTCCTAATATAAAAGGTAATGTAGAATGATGAGGCAATTATATTTCTCTTGTAACATACATCACTATAATAAATTCATTTATACAAGTAGTTTCTAGTACTGAAATTAGTATACCTGTAATCTATTTAAATATCTATAAGTTAAAAGTTTTAGCCCTTAGGAATTAATTGTTGGTTAGTTTTTAAACTTTTAACGCGACAGAATTAAAGTTAACCAAGGAACTGATTAATGTAATGTATATTTACATGTCTACCTAATGATCTAAACGACAATATTTTCATTAAAATAAAAATTATCCTGTCTTATCTAAAGTGAAATTTATAACAAAGAAAAAAATGTTAGCCAATACATTATGAAGTTTGTTAACTTGCAAACTAGATATGCCCATCTTTGTAACATTACGGCATCACTCTTGCATAGTAAATTCGTAAAATAATAGACGTGCCGTATGTAAATAGCGGATCTACATACATCGATCTGCGACGATGCGCGATACTGGAAGAGGGCACGACATTGTCGTTTTCCATTGTTTACGACAAAACGAAAAAAAATCATAAAATAACAGAGCCTTATTATATTTCTCAAAATATCTTTTTTCTTATTTTAATAAGTAATTCTCGTTTTGAAATTCATATAAGAAAGCTACCTGAAGAAACACTTGATATTTTACAATTTATTTAGCGTATAACGAAATTTATTTTTATTATATTAAATGAGAATGGTAGATAAAGTAGGGAATAATGTGAAAAGGGAACGTTGTAGTATGGTAGAGGATATAGTGATAAAGATAAAGAAAGGGATGCGTAATTGGTTTAGACACGTGGGAAGGGATGGAAGAAAGACAATTGATTGACGAAACAGATTTACTAGTAACCGAAGATCATACGCGTTCGTGAAAGTAGAAGAATGAAAGACGTTTGTCAGTATCGTGGTTGTATCCTGGAGGTAGTCTCTGTCTACCTTTATGGTGGAACTGTTGGTAATCCTCAATCAATCAGTGTATTATAATGTTCAGTATTTACACTAACAGACAAATTATTTGAACAGCTTTGGTGTTCATTATCCCTTATTATCTAGTAACAAGTCTCATTACATATTATGTACATATTTTTAACACTACTGCAGTTATAAATTGATCCTAAATAATACTAATTTCGCACAAAAAATGATTATAGGATATATTTATATCAATTCGTTTGAATTACATTTTATAAAAATAAATTACTCATATCCTCATACCGCCACGTCGGTAACAATGGAAAAACAACAACAAACTGCACTGGATGTGGGAATGTTTGTGGCTTGATCTTCTCAACTTGTTTTTGAATACGGTCGACGGTGGTCGGCGACAGTTGAGTTTTTTTGTTCTAAGCCTTAATTTGGTTCGCTTTGTCTTGTGCAATTCGTTAGATACCTTAGTTAGATGCTACTCCGAGTATTTTGCATACTAGATATTTGCGTAATCTATTTATATATGTATAATTATGTTTGTTAGCTATTTGCAAGTGAATTCGTTGTCATTCGGATTGGATTCCTTTTTCATTTTTCGAGTATATTTTTACAGAATTCAATTCACTTGTATAGTAACGAATTTGAGTGATTGATTAAAGAGGATTTCTTAAAGACGATTAAAGAGGAGGAGAATAGATATGCCATAATATCCTGGTCGAAATAATGGGAAAAACTTATTAAATTATTGTTTTTAACTTATCATCCGTCTTTTCATAAGTGTACAGAGTTATAATTTCATATGACGTTTTGAAGTCTATGAAAATTGAGCTCTAAGATCTGTTACGTATCTAACGTACATATATATCAGTCAAGTTAATATAAAGCGTGTAATAAATAATATAAAAAAAAAATTGGCACAGCGAATTAGCATTGTCATCCAACGTGGCAATATGGCCAGCCTTCTGGGAACCTTCCCGTCGGGCGGCGAGCTGGACGGCATTAATTACTTATACTTTTTTTTTTGTTTTAGTTACAAATTATTATATAAATTAATGTACTTTTTGAATTGAATAATTAAGGTTTTGTATATAAAAAAAAATACAACTTTTACATAGCTCATATTTTCACGTGACGGAACAATGATTTTAGCGTATTACTGATTGTTAAAAAAGGTTATAAAATTAAAAATGTCATCTCGAATTTAACGTAGCTCGTTAGCCCGAATAAGTCAACCGCACGTACGTAAGTCTGACGTTGAACGCTAAACTTGTTATAAATACAACAGCGAAGAGAGATCACGATGCCGACGAGATAAAAACTTTGAAAAATCGTTTCATTAATAAATTGCCTCTTCAAAACAGAACAAAAAAAGAAGTAAAATGTTTGTTTTAATAAAATAAACACAGATACGAGATGGGATCGACGAGAAAAATGATCTTAACAGACACGACATTGGTTGAGTTTACCGGTAACAATGTCTTTTGATAAATCTATATAGAGTGAGTTGTTTTATTTGTAATATTTCATTTACTATACGTTAAAGCATTGAGTTAACTGCCCGTTAACGTGTTTTAAAGTAGAAACAATAATAAATAAGCAATCTATCAGTTGTTACAAATTTTAAATAATTAGTTTTATTACAAAGTTTCACTATAAATTATGAAAATGTGTTATTATATCTATAAACACTGGTAATAAGTGTTCAACAAACATAAATATAATTGGAGTTAAAGTATTTTTTTTTTAGTCCCCTTACATTTCAGACATAATCCGAGTTTGGTTTACTTTTTTTGTGGCTTTGTTGTTTTCATCTTATTTCTATTTTACAATCTTATTCTATTATTAGTTAAAGTAATGAAAACGCAATTATTTTTTGAGTTTTTTTTTTTTTAAATAAAGTATTTAAATTCGTTCTGTATTGATATTCACGTCGCGATTAAGCTTTGAGCACTTCAGCTTTATAAATGGGATGGAAATAGGATTTTGTACCAATAAAAAAAACTCAATAAAAAAATTGTCCATATCGCAGAAAAAGTTATGCTCCGTAAGAGCGATTTCCGAAGAATACGAAAGATAATGGATGATTTGTAACTGCAGATGTTGTATTATTTAGTTTTAATTTCTAAAGTAATGTAACTTGTTGCTTTAGTATGAAATAATAATGGTGAAGATCGATTAACGAGTTGGGTTTTTTTGAATAGAAAATTGTTAAGAGCAGATATTGTTATGTACCACCAAATGACAAAATAAATTATATTTTATTATTTAAACATAAGACACTATTATCATAATCAAATCTACTTTCATCGAATTTACTAATAACTTCACGATTAATTATACTTCATTAAAGCTATTAAAAATACAATATGTTTGAACACCATACCAACTCTGTATAAATATCTAAGATATATTTCCTTTAAATAACAAACGAAACTTGCGAATGCCTAAAATACCACAGTCGGATTTGAAAAAAAAAAAAAATTACCATTTTGACCGTACGTAAGAGATAGATTTCTCCAGATAATTAGATATATACGTGTTTTTAATGGCCCCTATAAGCGTCTCGGCCGACGAAATGTCCATAGGAAACACATTTTTTTCTTTTAAATAACATTATTAACATCCCCCGACGACCGTTATATATAGAACCGTAATTACAAAAAGACTATACTCCACGAAGGACTTGCATTGTTTGGTTATAGATGAAATCAGTGGAATAATGAGTCGCATCCTAAATCAAGAATTTACAACGTCCGATGCTTTTGATAATGTAATGGTACAACATTTTATTTTAACAGGTGACTGACCTCGAAATAGTTTGAATACGGGTTAGGAAAGCGAAAATAAATGTTATGTCAATATATTTCAAACTCTTTATTTAGGAATGGAGAATTAATTCCTTTATGATACTTTCTCTTCTATTGCAAGTTGCTGTTTACAACAATTCTTATATTTAGTGTTACTATAGTCTATAATTTACAGAACACTGAGATAAAAGAAGGAGGGTCGCATATGCCGGGAAGTAGATGCAAAATGAAAGAAGTTTTTAACCCCTGGTCAAATAGAAGATGAGGAAAAACCCTTGAGTTTAGTTAAAAAGATTTTTTTTTAAATATTTATGAACGACTAACAGGCAGATCGTCGCCTATGGACAACTGCAACACCAGAAGTATTACCGATGCGTTGCAGACTTGAATACCGTTTTTAAGTGCCTTTTTGAAGAGCCGAATGTCGTAGCCTTGGGGGAAGAAATTGCTGAGTTACCCATTCCATAGCGCTAGCGTACGTGGTGAAAAGGTCCTGGAGTATCTTAGTGTAGTGGCGTTACAGCTAGTTTTAAAGTAAGTATCTTAGCGTAATTTTTAACAAATAAATGTATAATTCGTTCTTGACTTCACATGCGATATTGCATTGTCCATTTATGCACGTTTAAAAGTAATTGGTAATATATGAGGTTCAAAAAACCCTTCAAATATAAAGTTTCCTAAATAATGTTATAAAAGTTCAACCTGGCCTTGATTGAGGTGCCGTACAATGTGGTAACTATTTTGCATAGTTTTAAGTGCAGATATTTACAGTGTTATTATTAGTAAGATACGCTGATAAATTCAGAACTAAGTAAGGCCAGACTAATCTTATGTTTTGAAATTTCTTTTCGAGAAAAAATGTGACATTTATAAGAAGAGAATTGCGAGTCCTTGTATCGGATTTCATAACTTGGTTTAGTTCGTTGTTCCAGCGAAGTATGTTCATACTTACTTTTTCGAAGAGTCTATATATGTAACATTAAAACAAAAACTTTCAAAATTATGGTCTTTAATAATATGAAAGTTAATAATATGTAATAATAAATAAGTAAGGAATAATTATATTTTTATTATTATAACATAAAAAACAGGAGTTTTTTAATTACGGTGGCGTTGGTGGCAGAAAGAAGTTGTATTGACTAAAAAATAAAATATGGCGGTGCGGCTGTCAGTGTCGCAGTAGCGTAGTGAGATGTTTTTAAAGAAATAATAAGTAAATGAATATCTACATAATATTGTATTTATAAACCGCTTTCTTTTTATATATGTTTCATATTTAATTGTGAAATTGCATAGTCATCTTGTTTAGACCTTCGTTTATAAACATAGAAAGTTAATTATTAACCAGCATAGTGGCGTGCAGTAGCCGCGACGTTTACAGGATAAAATAATTCCAGTTACACAACAGGTTTCATTAAGACATCAGTAAATCAGTCCACCTGGGATAGATTGGCTAAACTACGCTTTAGTTTAACTTCCGACTCCTATAAATTGAATTGACATAATACAATAAATACCTATGCATGTTAACTATTGTTAAATTCGAACGTAAGTTTTATTAAAAATTGAAGTAATTATTTTCTTAACTAAATAAAGGAAGGAATACTGTTAAGCTAAGAAATAGATGATAGAATAATTAATTAGACATAAACTCTATATAAATATGTATGTATAAACAACAATGTAAGCAATATAATTTGTTTATTTATTCATAAAATGAAATACAAGTAATAAAAAAAAATAAAGATCGTTGCCATCTGATCTAGGAATATCTGTATTTCAGGCGGCAGTGATATTGACACCAAATTGTATTCGAAATAAAGTTCTAAAAACAATAAGATAAAATTACTGTACAAAATTATTAAAAACACAGTAGTAATTAAAAAAAAGGTACTAGATTATCGATAATGTATTACACACATATATCATATCAAACAATGTAATAGATGTGAGATAAAATAGATAAAATTAAAATTTGGGTTATGATTCAATGTACAGACAGCACTTTTTATTTGTCAGGTCACTCCTAATTCTTTTTAACCGACTTCAAAAAGGAGGAGGTTATCAATTCATCTGTATGTTTTTTTTTGTAGGTGTGTTACGCGATTTCTCCGTCATTTATGGACTCATTTGCAAATGTTTTCTTTTAATCGAAGGAGTACACTTCCGAGGTAGTTCCATTTCCACCAAATCAGGTTCTGATCAGTGGTACTTAGGGAAATTGAGAAAAACTCTCGAATATTATAGACAATTACACGTGTTTCATATGTATATTCGTTTCTAAAGCTGTGAAGTAGGCTTCACAGATATAGCTAGAAGTACATACTTAAACCAAAAAGTAGAAAAATCTTTTTTCATTAAAAACAAAACCGTCTTCAAAAGAATAAACTATAAAAAGGCACTAAAAAGTCAATGTATTAACTTTTTAGTGCATTTTTATAGTCTATTCTTTTGAATTCGGTTATGTTTTTAATTATAAAGTTTTTCTTAATCTTTGTTCTCATGTTCACTTTAAAGCGAACTGACTGGGTCGACCCGCCATGTCCTTATCTAGTGAAAGAAAAGGCTTCCAGAATGGCTTAGTAACGTCAAGAATCAGTAATTTACATCGATAACTTCTTTTAGAATAGTCTGGTACGGTCTCTTTTTTTCCTTTGTAGGGCGTTACAGTATTACATTATTAAGTAAAAAAAAACTCAACTATTTCTATTTGCCCATTTATTTTAAAATTTATTGTTAACGAGCGAAACAACTAAATAAAAATGTTACTTAAACACCTACAATTTCTGAATCTATGCATAAAATTTAATATAAAATTTCATGCCCATATAAGTTTGTGTATTTAACTTTAAAAATGTAATATTACATATTCCCTTTATCGACCTATACCTTTAATCATTAGAACTGTTTAATATCTATGTTTATTTTGAATTTGAAATCTTAAGTTTGTCAAAAAACAAAACAAATGACAACGATATTTTGTTCGTCGCAGAATCTTTCAAGTGAGGTACTTAAGGTTAACAGGAAAACAGTTATGAATTTCCGAAAACACTTAGGAGTTTATACCGGCAACATAGAGAAGAATATTCTACTACGACTAATTGTTGGTAATGAAGGAAGTTTTCTCTTTTGAAATTGACTGCAGACGAACAATTTAAAAGCTACTTAGTTATTTACGAATATTTTCAAAGAGTTTTAATTGGAAATGTGGTTGTGATTTCTACTGGCTTTGCACTGTTTCTTTGCTATCCGTGCTAGAGTTTGAAGTATTAGTCGTAGTGATTTAATTGATTATAGATTTTTATTATTCCGGTTAGTAATAACGTAGATTTCTTCAACCCACTAGATTGTCCGAGGAATATCTTACATTAACAATGAAATATATTTTCTATGGTTATATAATGGCTTTTAATTCATTAATTACTAGTTCAATGTCGTGTTAAAATCAATGATAAATAAATTATGCTGTGTGGTGGCGGCTAAGAACTGCACTACCACATACCTTTCTATGGGAGTCGTAAAAGGTGACTCAGGGATAACAGCATGAACCAGTATGAACAGCAGCATCCTCTGAGTACAACAACCCCTGCCCGCCTTTTGGCATTCTTCCTTTTTTGTGGAGACCTATGACCAACAGTGGACCAACATGCTATATAAGATCTAAACCACATGTAAGTTTTTTTTTTAAATGTGTTATTTATTGCATAAAATATACATTAGGTACAGTAATAGAACAAAAGGACCCCGTTAATATTGTTTAAAAAGTTTAACAATGTTCAAATAAAAATCAGTTCAAATACCTACTAAGTCTTTATTTCAATATAAAATCTTTAATTTTAAATTGGAAAATTCGATAAAACATATTTAAGCAAAAAAAGGTTTTTATTGTTTACGCTCCGAAATAGATAAGTATTAGCAAAATCTTAATAAATTAATGCATTTACATAATTGTTCCGATTTAAAAAGGTGCATTAAATGACACTCGACACATGTCACCAAGACGTGAAACAATAAATAATGACATTATAAGTGTCCCGGGGACACTGTGACCTCGCGTGCCTGTCATCTGACCCCGGATAAGGGGTTAATCTTCTAAGGGGTTGCCCTATAAATCATGTTACATTCTAAACAGATAGGGTTGATGCTTATTCTCCATAAAAATATGATATAAATAACAATTTAAATGAACGTTCCGTTTCTAAAATATTTTTTTATTGGTAACACTAAAGACAATTAACAAATTTGTCTTAGTTCAAAGTTCAAATTTGAATTTAGATTTTAAATTAATAAATCATAAACTGACTGACCACACAGTTACTCACCTGAACCTTCTTATAGCCGTTCCTGTGACCCGGGACGTGGCTGGCTCCAATATTTACACAACTCCGTATTTATATTAATATTTTTATGCGAGCACGATCTTCCTGCTACCGGTGTAATATGGCGACACACGACAGAGGGCGCGCAAGGTTTTTATGTGAGGCCGTGTTACCAGTTTATAAACCCAACAGTGTGGACTCGCAGTCTCACTTGATGTTAAGTGACGATGTAGTGCCGAACAGTAAACACATTAAATTTCGAGGAGGTACTGACTCCCAAGTGATGCAGCGGGAACAGACGTTTTAGTGCTTGGCGATAGGTTTTTACAAACTTGAAGGTACCACCGCGGTGGGCGTAATCAGAAAATGAGTAGAACTTTTTATTATGCATTTACTATTTACTTATATAAAATTAAGGACATTAATAACAAGGATTAAATTTAACAACAGCTTATAAAAAATCTTCAAAATACACACATATATTTTATTTCTAAATATTTATTGTTTTTAATTACTCTAAAGCAATTATTAACGGAATATTATTTGTATAAATGTAACTCCTCAAGATTAGAATTAACTATAATATTTTCAAGAAATAAGCAAACAATGTTAATAATTGGTTATTATTTTATTTATTCCTTCTATATTGTATTTTAATGGTTCGTTGACAAAAGATACAATAAATAAAATGAGAAGCCGACGTAGTAATGTGACACCCCTAAACCGACAGTAAAATAACTCATTCAGTTGACACAGATGGCGCTGTTGTACATCAAAATGGCCGCAGATTACTGTCCCAGATGATTTATTCCCGTCAACTATTTGTATGCAAATGGCACCGCTACCAAACGTGATCATCTCGATGATCTTTTAATTAAACTTTTAGGATATTGTATAAGAGGATTAAATCGAGTATGTATCTTTTCTTTATTTATACTAATTAAAAAAATTGAAGCGTCTCGCTTGTAATGTCAAAATAACAATTTTGTTATTAATATATGTACGATACCTATACGATAATAATTAGGGTTCCGCGTAAAAAAATATAAAACGCAGTGAAGAAAACGTATCTTCTATACCCATAAATAAAATGATAAAGATCTGTACCAATGCGCCGTTCAGGCAAATTTTTTACTTAGGTTTACTGTATAGACACTGGCCACTTATTTAAAAATGTATTTGATGACTATTTCATATTTACAGAAATCTATTGAGATATGTACAGGAAAAGCACCCAATAACGTCTATTTGATTGTAAAAAAGTCGACATCTGTCCGTTTGTTTATCCATTTACATTTTTTAAGTAGTGGTTTCGCTCTGTCACACTACATTATATTACGTTACATTTATAGTATGTTACAGTAAGAACGGACGAAAGAAGATTACATGCAGCTGAGATGCGAATGTTGATATGGATGTGTGGGGTAACAAGAATGGACAGGATTAGGAATGAATATATTAGAGGAAGTTTGAAAGTGGCGCCAATAACAGACAAGTTAAGAGGCGGTCGTTTATCCTGGTATGGACATGTGATGCGCAGGGAGAAAGAGAATGTTGTAAGAAAGGTATTGGATATGAATGTGGACGGTTACATGGGAAGGGGAAGACCAAAGAAAAGATGGATGGACTGTGTGAAAGATGATATGTTTAGAAAAGGAGTGAATGCGGAGATGACAACAAATAGAGAGGAATGGAAGAGGAAGACATGTTGCGCCGACCCCAAATAAAAATGGGAAAAGGGTAGGGAGATGATGACAGTAAATAATACAGCGGGGGCCCAATTATTAGGGTCAATAGGCATGTAATAATTTGCTTTATTATTTACATCTGAATTATTTTAATAAACGATTAGTTTTAATTCTCGCTGACATATTTTATTCCTTATCGTGTATTATTAGGATCATAAAAACTAAAAGCAACGCAGGTGTAACTTATTTATATTAATTTTGTTCCGTAACAGAAGGAAAGTGGTATATGCATAATAACTTGACCGTATGTCCTCTTTCGGGTGAGATAATTCCGTTTTCAGTGTCGACGTCCGTTTTTACTCCTGGAAGAGTGACAAAATACTGCTTTTGGCAACGAAACATATCAATATATATTTAGCTGTTTGTCTATTGATATTTAGCAAAGACTTTTTTTAAATTATTAAATAAATCTGTACTAATAAATAAAATTGAATTGACTGTGTGTAATATCAAAAATAACAATGTTTGACTAAATACATATTAATGTACGTATATACGATTACCCATACCAAAAATAAAAATTTTTGTAAGTCTATTTGTTCCGGGTAATCTCTTTTTTTTTGGTATATAACTGAAGTTACTTCACGTAACCTAGGGTACTTTTAATTCGATTCAATTAACAGTTTTACGGGAAATATTTTTACTTTATCTTAGTACAATTAATAGGAAAATAATTAGGGTTCCCAATAAAGATATTAAAACGCAGTAAAAAATATATGAAACGCGGACGCAGTCGCGGGCACACCGCAGGTTAATACATATAATAAATAGTCCTAATAATTTGGCTACCTACGGTATATATGTCAAGAATAGTAAATTCGGTTTAATAACCACCTTCATTTATTTTACTTTAAATAACCTATTAAATAAAAAGTACATGCAATAAACATAGAGTTAAAGAAGAAAATATATCATAAACTAGCTGGTGCCCGCGGCTCCGCCTGCGCTTCATATATTCCTCACAGCGTACCTAAAGCAACAAATTAATGAAGTAAAATGAGTGTATTTTGTTTTTATTAGCAGAAAAAATGTACATAAGAGTAAAAATATCAACAGGTCAATGGAATCCAAAAAATACTCTATAACCGCGAAAAATTCCGCGTCGAATGGTAGTAGTCCCATGCCGATACGTTTAATAGTTTTGAAGTGATGTTGCCTCAAAGGATACCCTTTTTCCTATTGTATATAAACATAGATAAATAAAAATAGAAAAACAATGAAATAGTAATAGACATATAATTGAGGGCCACTTAGGGTATGCACCCACGTCATTACATATTCCTTGTATCATCGGGCCCTGTTTCAACGCAATAATTCATAAATTGAGCCGATTAATTGATATGAAGGGTTAACCCCTCATGGGGCTGTTTGTTTTGACGAAAATCCGACGAATGCAGCGTAGGGTTACAGATTTTATGTAATGGTATTTAGCTTGGGAAAATGTTTTTAAGTGATATAAAATGCATTATAGGGTCGGTGAAATTTAAGGCTTGTCATTTTTTTTAAAACAAATTTTTTTTAAGTCATTTTCTTACTAATCTCATTGCCAACGCAGTTTCAACAGAAGTTATTACTAAGTCTCTGTTGGGGAGCCAGTCGAGCGACCTATGTGGTCGAACGTATATTTAAAACTTAAAAAAAAATCTTTCATTAATCTAAAATCTTGAAAGTTCGTAAAATATCCCAGTTAATAAGAAGAACAGATAAGGAAATCGATTGAAACTGGATTTTTTAATAATATATATTACTTTGGTTTGCTCGTTTAAGGAATAATAAGAAATGAATATATTAGGAGTTTAAAAGTTGCGTCAGTGGTAGAAATGTTGAAAGGTTCCCGTTTCTCGTGGTATGGACATGTTATGAGAAGTGAGGAAGTGCATGTGGGTAAAATAGGAATGAATGTGAAAAGATGGTAAAGTAGAGGAAGGCCAAAAAAAGTGTGGATGGAGTGTGTACGAAATGATATGAAAGAAAAAGGAGTAAGTGACGGCTGATAGGGATGTATGGGAGAAGAACACATTACTGCGCCGACCCCAAGTGAGTTGGGAATAAGGCATGATCATGATGACTTCGGACTACTCCTTTCATAACTAAGGCCTTAAATACAAAGTTTCATAACTTTAAAACTGACTTAGTTCATCACCTTTTTCACCCACTTTGGGTTAAGTTTTCAAAATCCAACAAATCATAGATTATAAAAACCGGTCCAGGAGTTCTTGCGATAGTTAAACTAACCCGAATTGGTTTTATTTATATAGAGAAAGCTATATGATGTGGGTGAGCTTAAAAATGTAACTGTGTCTCAAATACAATTGTACAGAACATAGCAAATATTAAGAAATACTCCTTTATCGTACTATTGTTTTATTTTCAAGTTTTCATTCACCTAAAGCTAAGTTAGAGCATATGGAATATTACGCTCAGTCGTTATCCATTCAAAAACAAAAGAAGACATGAACAGTCCACGTCTAACTAGATATAATTAATTGTTAGCATCAAAGCGATACAAAAGTAATCAAATTCACTCCATTATAGAGGGTCGTTCTTACTTTGTTGAATAATTAAACTGTAGAATGACGAAATCAAAACCGAATTAAAACAAGCAAATTACATATAATTCCCAGTGTAATGTCTTTCGAATGGGGTCATAGGATCGCCATTTAATAATGCATTACCGTTGAGGGTGCAAAAACGGTTTATTCAAATTTCGACTCTATTTTAAAACGAATAGAGTACACATTATTTTAAGAAAACAATTACTAAATCCCATGATAGATAACTTCGTCTCTTGTCATGTTTATCAAATATAATTTGTCTGTAACATTTGAGATTTTAATTGTTGAAACTTGTATTTAAATGATTTATTATTGTTACGTATAACGTATATACAATGTGGGATCTCAAGAATCTCTAAAGAACAAAGTTACGAGAATATAGTATGGCAACTTTGTCCTCCCAATACATCACCATCATCACCCTGCCCAAATCGTATTTTCATTTGGGGTCGTCGCAACACGTCTTCCTTGTTTTTATAGTAGCTCTGCAAAGTGACGAGATTGTGCCTGATGGTAAGCACAATGTAATCCAGAAATAGTGGCGACTGGCGAAAGACCGGTTATCCATCGTCAGTCGTCCCTGTCATGCCTTTTCCATTTATCCCTGTTCAAAATTATAGGTACCTACATTCTCTCTCTTTATTTACTATATTTCACACAGTCCATCCTCCTTTTCTTTGGTCGTCCTTTTTCCCTACACCCGTCCACATTCATACCCAATACCTTTCTAACAACATCTCCTTCCTTTCTGCGCATTACATGCCTATACTAAGATAGTCGCCTGCTCCCAATACATCCTTTAATGTACATAAGCTCGCAAAAATTTAGACAAGGTTGATCTAGTAAGCGATTGGCACAAAGTTAAAATTAAATTAGCCGTCTTCGATATTAAGCTGAAGAGGCTATTCCAGCCGCTGCCAGCACGATATAGTAACACGGCATGCAGTTTAGCATTACATGCTCCACGCACACTTCTGCACATCAAACGCTACATGCCTTCTGTAAGGGATCTCATTTTTTCTTTATTTACGAACCGTAATTAGATATTAGGGCGAAATTCTTTGCTAATTTTAACACAAGTAACGGCAAAGTCGACTTTGTTGCCTTTGTGCTGGTTACCTTTTTCAGTTCAGAGGCTTAATTGCTCGCCTCAAAGTTTGGTGTAGTTGTCATAGGCTTCCGGTCCACAGCATTAGTCAGTTCCAAAAAAAACCTAATCAACAAGCCGTATATTAATATTGAGAGTATCCTTCAATTATTATCATTGCAAGTTACGCGATATCTTTAATTATATTCAACGGTTAATTATTTAACTGTGGTTTTAAGAAAGTCAATTCTCGTCGACACGCCCAGTAGTCCTAATCGTGCGCTGCTATATATCACTTTGGTTACTAATTATGTAAACTGGGCTATGCTTCCTTCGTGCAGTCTGTATATGTCAAAACGGGTTAAGTTTTTTGAATAGAATTAGCTAAAACAATGTGCAAATGACTGGTTGATTTTGTTAAAACGACTTTTTTGTTGTCGATTACCTATATCAGCTTGGAGCTTGCTAATATGTCGGTTTCGACAGATTTTGTTTGTGTCAGAACTTGTGAGTTGAATATTTATGGGTAAAATCAAACTTATTAGTTCGAGCTGAGATGCTTTTTTTTAATCGTATAGATTAGCATTTAAACTCTCGTTACTACTGTTTATAGAGTTATTTATACTGAAAATAAAATTGTATCGTCTGTCTGTACATTTTATTTATTTACAAATTTTGTAACAAATTTATATTTTAGGCATTACTAATTTCTAATCTGATGTTGAAAAACATTTGTTTATCTGTCTATATGTGTGTATGTCCGGATTTAAGCCGAAAACGTATCGACAAACTTTAATGAAGCTTTGTACACAGGAAGTACATATCAATGAGCCATTGCAATATATGCCATAAATATTATCAATATTACATTTACAAATAAGAAAAATTAATGTTCGGATGTAATTGTAAAATTACTTGACTGATTTTTATAAAACTTTTGTATACGTGAAGTATATGTTAATAGATTATAAAGACATATAGTATACTATTTTCTTCGTCGTATAGATATTCTGTATAATATTATGATTTACTAGACTGAAATTAAGTTTTATATTCAGCCTGTTTTATATTTTCACTCATAATTTAACAGAATAATAAAAATACCTGTACTGTTGTGAACACAAGTACATCACAAAAAGCTATAAGCATTTACAGTTAAGATTAAGTTGCCAACACGTATAGTTCAGTTGGCTCTGTTCTAATGAGTAGTCGACTCATCCATCAGCCGATACCAATTACAGGAGATCACGCGTCGATCCGAATACTTGACAACCCTATTTCGAGTGATGAGTTTTTTTAAACAATCTTTATGTTCAAACGCGTATAATTGTTAATATTACGAATTTATTAGAAACTAGCTGTGTAATAGCGGCTGCGTCTGCATTTCATCTATTTTTCATTGCGTAATAAAGTTTCAATTTTTTAAAATTTTTTTTTTTGCTACTAGGTAACATTAAGCAAAGATATTTCTCACTAATCCAAATACCTTTTTCATCATAGCAAAATCTCCATTCGAATATGTTCCCTCCCACATAGTTGTAGAATAAACCAGATTTATTTTATTTACCACATAAATTATATAATTCAATTACAGAATACGTGCTCACGTTCTGAACATTATAAATCAATAGAAATAACATATTCAAATTATAATATTAAGTATCGATACGGCCATGCATCTAGCGAAGCATTAAACCTGTCATTTCCAAGTAGATAACAGTGTCGTGATAAAATTCGACCGTAAACTTCTACATCTGATGAACTCTGAACTCGCAGTGGTTTTATTATACAGGAGGAAGCGGATAAAGTAGATAGCGTTTTTTTTTAATTCCAGCTTCATATTAACAATTTTCGTTCTCTCCTTGCATCGCAGTGCGTAATAATGCGTCAGCCATGAAAAGGTTATAAGATGTTACAAGTTCATTAATAATAAAATAACAAGCTTCCTTAGGAACTATCTTAAGACCAGCTTACAGCTACAGAAAATAAGCGTGGACACCGTTTTAGGGTACTACCTTATACAAGTGGCCTGTCGTTTGTTCATAGGTCTGAAGCGCACAGGTGCGTGCGTCCTTTGTGAAGTGATCTTCTGAGTCAACTTCGGGGCTCTATTCTTTCTGTGGGATCAAAAATATGTGCTTGATCCGTACGGGCCATCACGCGAGTCTCCCTTCATATCTGATTCAGCTAGACAAAGACAATGGATGAGGTTGTGCGCTTGAGACTTTCTTCTCGCACGGCATCCACCTGTATCGACACATCCTCCTTCCTGAGCCCTGACGTGTAGTAGCATGATATTATAGCGGCTGACCGGGCACACTGTTATGTTATTTCCGGTAGATGATGATGATGATGATGATGATGATGATGATGTCCTCCTTGACGTATCCGTCAACGGCGAACCCTGTCATCTTCGATAATGTGAGCGAATGTGGCTCGCGAAACCAAACTTTGTCTTGAAGGTGCGGTTACATGGCGCACAATGTAACTGACCGAGAGTGTTGTATGTGTACACATAGGAAGGCTTAGGACGGTTCTTTTTAAGAATCCTTACTTATTAAGAACCAACTGAGATAGTGCGGTCATATTGTACGTATGAGTGATTCCAGACTGCCTAAATCTGTATTTTATTCACAATTATCGCATGGAAAGCGCAAGCTTGGTGGTCAATTTTTGCGTTACAGGGATGTAATTAAACGTCATCTTACCGCGTGTAACATACCTTCAGCTGAGTGGGAAGTGCTTGCGAAACAGAGACTAGAGTGGCGCAACTCTGTTAAAGAGGCAGTACAAATATTTAAGGAACATCGAATTAAAAAAGATCTTGATTTCCGGTAGATGGTGCGATGGACGATATACATGTCATAAACAACTCTGTCACAGCGCTATCAATCCGGTTCATCGTGTCATCCGAAAGACATTCCATGCTAGATATAATCTTTACCTAAAGACCCCTCACAATCGGGTTCATATTTTTTTATTTGTAATTTAAAATTAATTATGAGTATGATGTATTATGTGCTATAATTACGAAATATGTTTTTAACTGTTACAGTGCCACCCATCGAATCTGAGCATGAATATGAAACATCGTCCATATAAATATGACGGCGCTTAGTTATAACCTTCTTTTAAATTACTTCGAAACGACATTTAACAAACTGTCAGTTTGGCGGAGTATCGTCTCGTTGGTCGGAGCAGCCGAGACAGACTTCACTTTCGGATGAACGTCAACGGCGAATGCAGATCGTGTCCTATGAATCTCGAACGTTCCTCGTAATCTTATTCCGTGTTTACAATAATTGACTATTAATTCTATTGATAATCTGCCTTAAATGTGAGTCCACCAACTATTTTGCTGCCATAATCATATAAGACGTTACGGCTGATCCTACTAGAGGTGAGTATGCGCTTTTCAATATATTTTGACAAGGAAAATACTAGGTCATGTGGTAGAGACAACATTATTTACAGAAACGGACAGATCACACATTTTTATAAATACATACTATAAGAAAATTATAATCGCTCGCTAACGTTAAGTTACTAAGTCCACTGTGCTATATTCGTATTAAAACGTCTAGAACGCATACAGTTGTATATATAGGTATGTATGTTATAGGTTAATATGTCATAATTACCCATAAAAATGAGACAATAAGAAAACAATAGAAAGCTGGCGTAAACGCCAGGTTAGTGCTCAAGGAGTTAATATTGGATAGCACATTTATAAGTGATTTATATTGAATTAGTCTTGAAAAAAGTTGGAATATGAAAGTAAATATCCCAAGATATATACTAAAACCGTATATAGTTCAGGTACAAAAAACAAATTATATTTAATAAAGCAAGTCCATAGCAGTACTTGATTAATCGTTCATTACATAATGCGTGGGTCGATATTATTATTATTCGATTGTAAGTTGTGATCGCATAACTTTCACTTTTGCGAACATAGTTAAGAAAAGTCATGTGACATCAACTAAAATGAGCAGGCAGCCGATACATTTGTATATACATTTTAACATGTTCGTTTTTTATATATGTACCAGCTGTGTGCCCGCGGCTGCGCCCGCATTTCATAAATTCTTCACTGCGTTTTAATTTTCTTATACGGAATCTAAATTATTTTACTAAAATATTTTTACTACTAAGATAAAGTAAAAATAGATATAGGTAAAATTTTAGAGATAAATTGCGCGTGTAATTTTATGACAGAAATAGCTGTGAGAATATATTGATTTTTATTACTATAATATATGGTTAGATTTTACGTTGATGACAAAATTTATTAACCAAAACGTATCAAAGTTATTATATGTATATGCCTTTTATTAATTATGTTGGTTTTTCGAATACATACAGTTAATTTAGAGATGTAATTAATAAGAGTATATTATTATACAAATAATAAAAACATGATCAAAATCCTTGTAAAGCGCAGTTTGCTGTCAAAAAATTACAGTCGATCTTTAGGTATACGAACGCTATTGATGTGTTGAATTGATTTCTCTCTGGAATACAGGTATAGAGAATAAATTATTGTATGTGATATAAAATTATTATACCATCTTAAAATAACCGTTTCTTGAAAAATGCAATCATAATGTGCTCGATTACCCATAAAAATGAGACAATAGGAAAACAATGGAAAGCTGTCGTAAGCGCCAGGTTAGTGCTCAAGGGGTTAATATAAAAAATCTGTTTCTTGATGCATATTTTCAAAAACATAACAAAAATGCAATTCCTAAATTGGTAATGATAATTTTGATTATAATAATCTAGAAAAATCAAAATGTATTTAATTAATTTTTATGAGTGCTTTTATTTTATGTTAATGTTATAAGTTTACTTTTACAAATCGACAGAAAAGAACTTACATAATTATTTCTCCCGGGTAAGTGAAAGAAAATGATTAAGAAACGTACTCTTTTCAAATTTTGTAAGTAAATGCTATAATTTGTTATAGAGATATCTTAATAGCTGTTTATTCCAAAATGAAATCGATTTTCATTTAACTATTGAAGTTTATCAATTCTATTTGAACGTTATATTTTACATTATATTTAAGTAATCGACGGAATTCTTGAGTGAAATTATTAATAAAGTAAATATTTTCACAAACATGGTATACGTACTAATTTGTTAATAGGTGAATTTCGACTATTGATTATAGTTATAAATTATTTCGCATAAGAATACCCTAAATACAATAACATTTGATTTTTTTTATTTTCCTTTTATTTATTTATACACTCTGTAGGTAACTAGTAAACAAGAAAAGCGTGTCAAAATAAAAAAAAAAAAATCAATAAACGAATATGAAGAGATACAAGCTATTCAAAATTCACATTACCTCGGATTCCCTACGTCCTCCATTGTTATCATAAATACGTGTTTACCCTCCAATAATTCCTCGCGAACAATCCGAACGACATTACTCAAGTAAGGCGATCTGTCAACGGCTTAATGGCACCGAAACAATTTCCCAACAAAAAAAGAGGAAACACACGTCCCTATACGCAACTTCCGTTTCCTTGAGAGTAAAAAAAAAAGTAACAAAACCGTGGCGGCAGTAAAAGAAAATCCTGTGTCAACTTTGGAGAGCGTTTAACATATATCGATTCGTCAGTCGAATTTGAACTATATTGTCAAACGATAAGACTGTTATTCACATTTTAGTAATTTCTACGTTTAGTGATGTACCTTATTCAAAATGTTTTCTATCTGTAATAAAGATATGTGTTTGCTTTTAATTATTTATATCGCAGTTTATTTTTTGAAATTGATATCATTATTATATTATCTAAATTATGAGACAGACAGTCAGTTCTTCTTTTTCTTCTTAGTTAATGGCAATCTGTGTGTACACACAATTTGTGCCAATGTCATGTGGGTAAGATTTTCAATCTTGTATCAGCGTTACCAAGCTCCAACAGAACGGTGGCCTATCCTGCTCGAACTTTCCATGGAGCTTTGTCGGCACCTCAGAATGTATGCTACATGTTGTCTTCTATAATAAACTTAACTTGAACACAATAACCAAACTATTTCACACAAAACGCCACCAAGATTACATGATATAGAGTCAAGTACACAAGTTTAATGAATTAAAGAAAACAATTGCTACATGTCAGACTGAGATCCCGCCAAAAACTCCAGACAGTCAGTTATTTTCACAATTTATTGTATCTTTATTAACAGTAAAATGAAAAATAAAGATCTTATTGAATCTTTTTACTCTCTTTTGATTTAATAATCAGGTATACTTGTTTTTTATTTTTGTTTTTGCACACAACCCGAGGTGTATTTTTTTGTTTAATCTGTGCTTATCAAATTGATTGGTGTGTTATTAGTTTGAATGCTTTGCGTGGTGTTATACTTGTCATCAACTGTCAGTCTTCGTTGTATTTCCTCTCTGATTTTGTATATTCCCACTTATTATTTTTTATTTTCTCATTATCTCTGGTCTTCTATTATAATAATAGTTTCCTTTTCGTTTATATATTTCTGTTCGCGGTTCTTTTGATACTTCCTCTATTAAACCTAATAGACCAGGCGGTGGCTTTCATCACCAGTAGCTTTGAGAATCAGAGCTTAAATGTTCGGGCTCATAAATTGGTTGTGGGTATGCAACATTTTATATTTTGACGGTTTGAAACCTATCCAAATGGTCGGCTAATTGCTAGGACGTCGGCATGGCACATAGTCACCTAGTAAAACTATTTGTTATGTTTGTGGGTTTGGTGTACAAGTTCGAAGGAGTTGGAGAGCATCCTGGACACCTCGGCGGCTACTTGGCTGTGAAAAGTAAGTTAGCTTTCATTCTGGGTATAGTTTTATTATTTTCGGTCTAATTTTATGAGGATCTACTTCAGTACTACCAGCCAATTTAAAATCAAATACAGTCCACTTATTGGGGAAGCTAGACTCTTATCACTATGTGGATGTGGTGGTTGAACCCCATTACTTAATCTACAATCGGTATTGACTTTGAATTTACATCTGTATGAGCCGAATCTGGGTCTCAATTTTTGATAAGACGGAAGGATTTGAGTATTAATAAGTATGATATGGTTTGTGTTAATGTAAAAAAAAATACTTCTTTCTGGTTCGTTTAACTAGTACTCACCAATGAAAATATCGATATGTAATCAAATTTAAACGAACCATCCCTATTCGGCCGAAGCAAACGCCTCCATAAAGGAAACCATTATTTTCTTTAGCTTCCACCGACATTTGTATTGGGAATTTGAAGAACTTCGACAGTTTGTGTTCGAGTGCATTTCGTCATTAATCAATGTTTTGTTCCTGTTGCTTATTTTCACTGTGTTTCTCGTGTTTTTCTCGGGTTTTACTTTGACAGTTTTGATTTGCAATTGATTGTACAGTTTTCGTTTTTCTTTGGTTTGTTTATTGCGAAAAATTATCGCTTTCTTTTTTTTAGTAAGTATTACCGTAGATATTTGAATGCTAGCAAAAACAACAAATTTCATTTCGCCTATATCGGTGCTCATACACAGAGATGTTCCCTGGATCTTTAAATTAATCAATTATATCTAGATCCAAATCCAAACTATAGTGAACGTCACGGACAACTTTCTTTGCCATAAAATGGCAGTTCATGTGGCATCTGAGTTATTCCTACTCAACCATTACAATCAGCAATTAATTACTAACTACCTTTGGATATACATTTATTTAATTATCGAAGGGAACATTAGATTTCATTAAAATCAAAAACTATGAATCTGGATGTAAAGAAATTTAAGGAATCTAATCAGTGTGATTGTTACATTTTTTTTTTTTTCTCAAAAACCAATTGAGTTAGTGATCTGAAACTTACAGAATCGTATTGCATCGTTATAAGTACCTACAGACCCTCTAAGTATCGTGACATATCCTTCAAGGGTAACTTCACTATTCTTATAACCCTAGGCCCTTTAACTATACAGCTAATATACTTCGTCTCTATCTCTTATGAAATATTATTCAGAAACTTCTCAACTCTTCTTTTGCTAAATTCTCTAATAAATCGAAATAATAAATTCTTAATAATAGTTTTCAAAGCCTGTTTATTGAATCATCAAATTACTTAAAAGCATACGTACTATTATTGAAGAAATAATTTCTCCTCATAGTAAGTAAAAATAGCGTTCTATCCGACGTTATTACTTGCTGGACAGGAGCCATACCTTTGAGCTCAAATCCACCGGGTGGTATTGAGAGATTTCCTATATCCGCCAGCTTCCCTTTATGCCACGAGCAATTTTATCCAAGCTGCGCCCCGTTATGAACTTTCAATGAATGTGTTATATGGATAAGACCATACTATAATATTTTTTAATGTTTAATAAATGAATCACGAACATTTTATTTTTAGCGATTTGCCCACAAATTCACTTGTTTGTAAGTGATGATGTAGTTTAGGATGATACCCACACTCAACCTAGACGTACTAGCTCTCTAATGACCATACTCAATCTTATAAAATAGGTTATTTGGCGTAAGATGTTCAAACTAAGATGGTAACTAGCCAGGTGGATACTAGAAAACTCTAGAGAGTAGACCACCATGCTATGACTTCATCAAGATGATTTCCTATGCTAAAAGCTTAGGCTTTTAAAATTTCAGGAATGAGAGATTCAAACCTACGACCATCGACGCAGAATCGGGCTTCATTGTGAGTTAACTGCAATCGAACCCGTAAAAGATTATCTAAAACTTGGCTTAAAATACTTACAACGAGCTTTATATTATGAAAATGAAATTACACTCTTAGAAATAAATATACGGGAAAAAAATTACAATTCTATCACAAATTTCTCAAAGTGATATTTGCGGAAATGTCTGCCTGTTTCGCAAATACTTTAATTCGACAGACATGGTTAGGGTTAAAAAAACCTATTTTACATTTATCTCCCTAACAAAATGTGCCTCAATGATCAAGATTTTTTTACACAGTATAGGCTCAGCGCCACTGTCTCACCTGATGTTATGGTTTTCAAGTGATACTGCCAGAAAACGCCTGTAGGTGTTTGATGACAGGTTTTCAAGCTTCAGGATGGTAGCTGCCAGGGGGGCATTATTAGAAAAGGCCCTACCATGGTTATGGTTCTATCACGATGTTTCCTTTCACCAAAAGCTTAGGCTGATATTAGAGTTCGATAGGTGTGTTCGATCCGTGTCCATTGAAGCGGAATTTGGACGCAATATCCACTGCACAATCATCGTTTAGAAAAAAAATTAAACTAAAAATCTATTCTATTTTATCTATTAAAATCTTTTCAATTATTTGAAAGTCATTAAGGAACAAACATACAAAACATTGATATTTATTATAGTGACATTTTAACGAGAATAAATAAGATTTTTGATTTTATTTTTATTCCTACAACCATTCTTAGACCTACGTACATGTATTTGCTCATAAAGAATTTTTTTAGAGGTATGTCCATATTAAGATAACATATGATTGGACATCATTTTCTTGGCTCCTTTAAGAAAATGCAGCTGACTAGTAGTCTTTATAACTTCGTGTATTAATTCACCGGGTATTTTTATTAAAATCAAACACAGGTTATATCAAAGCATTCGCTATTCAGTTAGATAACTTTACGTCATTCAAGGTTTTATGTTAGAACTAGCTGTGTGCCCGCGGATGTGCCCGCGTTTCGTATATTTTTCAGTGCGTAATATAGTTTTTAATTTTTTTTTTATACGGGACGCTAATTATTATCCTTTTTTTGCTATTAACATTAAGCAAAGATATTTCTCACAAATTCAATACCTACCAGTAAAAATAAGCATTGATTCAGATTTTATACCAACTTTTGTGAGTTTTAATTTTTTTACACGTAGTCTTAATTATTTTCGAAAAAAATAGAGTACGCGTAGTAATTTCACCTAACTAACAAAAAAAGTCCCGTCCAAATCGGTCCAGCCGTTTTGGAGATTAGCCGGAACAAACCAAGACAGACAGATCAAAACTTTAAAAATTACGTTTTTGCACATTCTACATCGCGCTATGGTTCTGTTGTCTTCCACTATAGATATATGTTACGATACAGTCTTCGCTTCAATCCCTTCCGGTCAACAGCGTCAGCTAGGTTCGAAAAAAAAAAAAAAATCTTCGCTTCAATTTTATTTACTGTTGAATTCAATTACACCAGCTTTAGCCGTCTATTAAAAAGGAATATAAGATTTTCTAATATATTTCCGACGTAGTTCAGATAAATTTGCTATTACAAATAGCAGATGTTTTCTCAATTACTCCAAAATTATTATTGTGTATAGATTATTTTTTATAAAGATTCTCGAAGATTACCACGTACCGGAAAACGCACAAGGTGCACCGACGACATGGCGAAGACATGGGTAGACCTATATCCAGCAGTGGACGTCTTTCGGTTGAATGAATGGATTAGATGTTAAAGGTATGTTTTCTACCGCTTTCGAGATATTATATACGTAATAAATAGTCAAAAGATAATAAGCCTTTGTAATACGATACAAATTGTACTTCAAGATAATTAAAACCATAACATTAGGACTTGCTAAAAGAGCCATAAATAAAATTAAATTAATATTAAAAAAAACACACACAAACAAGATATATTCTTCTAACAAGCTCAGTTAACGGCTCACATTCAGTACCGGGAGACCTATAAATTGATGAAAATGTACACCGTATACGCGTGGGACGACCAATTTAATACGATACCAACTTGTTCGTTTATTCTCGGGCACTTTTTAAATAATATAAGCCATATTTCTCTCATTTACACATAATAATGATGCAAGTGGTGTTTTTTAAAATTACCTCTGTGACAGTATTAACATTATTTATTGTCAAAAAATATTAGTAATATAATCGATAGCTATAATTGAAAATTTAAATAAAATACATCAATATTTATTATGTGAATGATAAATATTAAAGAAACATATGAAGGTCGCATTTAAGTTCGCAGCATCAAAATGCTGGAATGATCTTCCTCCGCAAGTGCGTGCGGTTAAAACGGTGCAAACTTTTAAAGTCACTTTTAAAAAGTTGTTATTACTTCATCAGATACACAGTTAATTAAAATGACTCTCGTTGATCTTAAGTTCAAGTTATTTGTTATCCTGTGCCTTTTAGATATTCAGATTTTTCAATGCAAATCTTGGTTTCTCTTCCTCACAGTTTCTTCCTTCTCGTCGTTAAATGTTGTTTTCACCGCCATTTCCATGTATCTATAATGTGTTTATTACCCCCGCAATCCATACATTAGTTTTGTAACTAATATTATACGTATGTGTGTATGTGTACTTATAAGTATGTAGACATATGGTTAGATATATACGTATATATAATTGGAATGTATATTATAAATATATATTATTTTTCTTTTGCCCGTGACGTCGGGTTAGGAGGTAGAGCCAGAATACCAGCGCTGAGCTGTAAACCCATGGTTTAAGTGCAGCAATAATGCTGAGGCTGAGCCTGTTTGTTTCCGCATAATTTTTTTTATTTTGTGATATTGTATAATGGTTTTTATTGTGTTGTGTTGACTATGTTGTATGGTGCAAATAAATATTTTCTTTCTTTAAAGGTAAAAGACATTTGACAGTCTCAATTGAAACAGAAAGAGTGGAACAAATAACAGACTGTAAATGGGGCCCTGCGTAATTATATGTGGAGCCAGAAATGATCTGAAATGGTAAGGTCGATCTGTCATCGATTAGTGTTGGTCCTTACACTTAAGTATGGTAGTGAATGCTGGATTTTGGAGATGAAGCATGAAAATAAGATTAACGCTGTGGAGATGAGATATCTAAGAAGTATACCTTTTTTTTTTTTGACAGGGGAAAATGCATTTACGCACTACCCTTACCTATTGCATTACTGAAACCGAATTCCCCCAATGCAATAGGTAATGGGGCACGGAGGGACAAACTCCGTGCCAGTGTGGGACTCACCCGGGCGAGAGCCGCCCGGAAATACCCACTAAAACCCCCCGGGGCCGTCCGCCGCATTTGGGATGGGGGCGATACGGGATTGCAATGCATGCCACCGCGTCGCCCCCTGCGGAGAACCCACCGGGCCTCGTCCATGCACTGGCCAAATGGGGATGAGAGAGGAATAATTCCCCTCCCACCTCTTCGCCCACTCCCCCGAAGGGAGGCATGACCTATGGTCAAAAGTCCGGAAAATTTGTTACCCTCCCTGGGTTCGAACCTCCGACCTTTCAGTCGTACCGTCTATGAGACACGCGGATTAGTCCACCGGGCTAACCACGCTCTCAACTAAGAAGTATACCTGGAGGGAAAATAATGGACAATGTAAGGTGTTGTGTGAAAAAGGAACTCTGTGGTTTGGTAGAGGACGTAGTGATGAATATAGAGAAAGAAGAAATGCTTAGTTAGCGCTCTAACTAAAATATATGATAAAAGACTGACGAAACAAATTTATAAGGCAAGGGTTACTAGGCACGTTGACAAAGGGTGTGTCTTGACCAGATCGATAACGCCCTAAAGAAAGGTCAGGTAAAAAGTACCCATAAGCGACAAGCATGTATGAAAGTGCTGATGATAGAAACGAAAGAGGTGTAACAACATCGTAGTAAGTGGAAGAACGTAGTCTCTGCTTACCCCCATGCGCGATGCTATGTTTGTATCTATTACAAGTATTGGTAATATACAATTAGGTAAAAATTTACGCGATGTCACGATTTTGGTCTGTTGTGTAGAATAGTTCTTGTTTTTAATTTATTTATTTGTGAGTATTATATGACTTTAAACAATATGATTAGTTCGAGCAATATACAATATGGGTCCTCGCGAATCTCTAAAGAACAAGTTTCAAGAATATGATTTCCTAACTTTGCCCTCCCAATACATCTTCGATAACTTAATGCATATTCGTAAAAATTTAGACAAGCTAGATCTAGTGAATGATCGTCATAATTTTAATATTAGAAGTAAAGACAAGTTGTCCGGCCCACGCTTTAGGTTAAGTAAGTCTAATAAAAGCTTGGTAATAGTATTCGGTTTTACAATAAGATCCCAAGTAACATTACCGATTTACCTGACAATAAGTTCAAGTATTAATCAAGCAAGTTTTAATCTCAAAAAGTCATTACAGGGTGGATCATTACGTGAATGATAGTGATGTCTAGAATTAACCCACATCTCTGTGCTTCCGCTAACATTGGTTAAGACTACGATTTGGATAGTTTTTGAATTAAAGAAAATTATATATGCAATATTTAAAAAAAAAAAGAATCAGATCGAGTTTCTTGCCGGCTCTTCTCGACTGGGTTGTTTTCCGAACCTGTGGTAGTGTTTTAGACGTTCATAAGCGCCTTCTTAGGGCCTAAATTGAATAAAGATATTTTGATTTGATTTAATTTGATATATATTCTGTTATTTTGGTGGTGTTTTACGTAATATAGATTAGGTATTGTGCAAAAGTTAAGTGTATTGATAATAATGACAGAGATCGTGAATTCTGAGATTTCACAACTCTGTAATATGAAACAAGTCGTAGGATAATTACGACTGAAATGGATTAAAAATTACCATTATCGTTTTCTTTTGGAATCATTAAGTGCCGTTATTTTGCGGAGCTCAAATAAAATGCCATGAATAATTAAAAAAACAGAACATAGCTGTAGACAAAGCTAGGCATTGTATATCTTGATAGTATCAGACTCTCGTACTTTATTATCACAAGCTTATGACCCGAAACGATCTTAGCATAAAAGTTTTTGAAGGCGTTTGTATTTATATCATTCAATGTGATTTTTAGAGCGGAAACTTCTTTAGTGGCATTCAGTGATTCTGGGTAGGGAAAAACTTATCGATCGAGTTACCAATGCTATGACGTCAGCCGTCAACATGCTACAGTATATCAAGTATAAGATAGCGATTAAGTGCTTGCGCTCAGAGATAAATAATACTTAAATACTTAATTAATACTTACGCAGCCTATATGTATTTATTGTTCTGAGTGCCAATAGATGTAAAATCTTAATAATTTCAAATTGACTAATTATGAAATTTCGATACTAAAAAAACAGTTTTCTCTTCTGTCGGCAGTCTCTATGTATGCCTAGTTTTTTTTTCTAATTTATTTCACAGTAGGTACCTACTTATTTATTGTCATCGTCGTCTATAGTTCTTACCTCACATTACGTTCTCAGAACAAATAAAGATAAAACTATTCGAAAACAACCATTAAAATATATTTTTGAAAGAATCTACCCGTCCAATCGCCGAAAAGTATACGATTACTTACAAGGACTACCGAGTGATGTTATCGCTTCAGTGGGTAGGTATCTATGTCCGTGGTTGTTTCGTTTGTACGCCACGCTATAGTTTGTGGACAACGTGTTGTGTAACATGAGACGGATTGTACTTCAAATGTGTGAACATACGTACGCATATTGTGTTAAACATAACTTTTACTCTTATTAAATGACAAGTATTTTTTTTAAGTTTTCGCGTTCCATATTTAAAATCAGTTAATTTTAACGGGTTTTTACGCGTTACCTTTGGTTTTTTCTTCCTATCCCGACGTTTCAGCTGGGTTTCACCAACCGTGGTCACGGGCTGACTGAACGGGATAGGAAGAAAAAACCAAAGGTAACGCGTAAAAACCCGTTAAAATTAACTGATGGCAAGTATTTATTGTTATTTAATTACTTAGAAATTATGTTTTATTTTTCTAACCAAATTACAATTTTCAAAATTAAAAACAAATCATCTATATTTTAAATTGCAATATATGGGCATATTGTGTAATTATAAATTAGACGCAGTTGTTTTTCTTTCGAACTGAATAACATTGTTCATCTAAAGGGCGTTAACAGTCTTTGCGGGCTTTCTGGTGAGTGCTTAGGGCACTATACCAAAAAATGGTAACTAGCGCAAAGGTAAGTCCATGAGGTATAAGTCTACTGGATATCGCTAGCTAATTGTTCATTTTTTTGCGATTGTACCAATTTCTGAATAGACAAACGAAATATCGGGCACTGTGTATTGTGTACATATTCTAGATTACGTTTTCGTCATCAAAGGCTTTGTTTAAGATACATATATGAACGGATAAGAACTGAAATGCACGGCTTCTTCCACTCTTACCCGCTGGTGAATCAATTCTAGGAGAAATTTGAATGTAACTTTATATGCCGTTAACATAATAACAAGATAATATAATAATAGGTTTTATGGTGATCGCTGTGTTTAGTGATATGTAAAAAAATCTGAGAAGTCCCTTTCCACACACCTTTAAATGTCACGGTATCCAGTATTTTCAAGATCATTCTACCAGCCAAAATAATAAAATCTCGAGATAAAATAAGCCACCAATGAAAATAATTAAATGTTTAGTTTGGCGGTTTTTATTCCCGTGTGTTTTCTAAAAGAGTATCGCGTAACTTCAACTTGTTTCACTATAAATCGATGGTTATTCCATATTAATTAGCTCGCATGTACAGATCGCTACTGTGTACCGAGTCGCTGAAGAAATATGCATTTCTAGAAGGATATTTAAATCGGCATATGAAAAAAATATGTCCGTAGGCTTGTTCACTAGTTTTGTTTCGCGGTATTACTTATACAATTAAAAAGTGATTTTGTTTGTAAATGAAATTACAGCAAGGAGTACAAGTTTTTTAGGCTCGACCTTGATCGAACAGCGTTCTAATAAAATTTGGCGGCCATTTGGTAGAACTTTCTTGGGAGTTTCGTAATATCTCAAAATTCGCGTTCAGAGTTTTTTTTTATTCTTAAGACTAGATTTGGTAAGCAAAATATTGGAACGATGGAAAATGAAATTTTACAATAATAAATGTGTATATAACAAATTATTATTTAGTTCAATATGCTTCAGTGAAATACGGAGAAGCGACATTAAGTATTGTAAGGTATAGGGAGTGCGCAGAAGAGGGAAATAAACCTTATATTATTGTTAATTTGTTTTATTTTATTAATATGCCGATTAGCTATAAAAATGAGACAATAGGAAAACAAGGGACAGCTGACGTAAACGTCAGGTTAGTGCTCAAGGGGTTAAATCACCGTTTTTATCATTAAGACCATAACCAAAAAATGATGCAATATTATTCTATATTCACAGACTACAATTTTATTAGTGTTGTGCCATACTTTTTAATAGAGCTGTACCTACTAACAAGTATTAATTACTTTATTTTTATAAAGTCGATCTAATATGACTAAATTTACAGATGACTAGAAAGCGATTAAGGCAGTAAAGCAAAGATTTAGGCATTAGTAAATAGTTATGATTTATAAATACAATAATAGTAATTGGTAGAAAGCAAACTTTTCATATAATTTAAAATACTCTTATGTTTGGGATATACTTTGGACAAACTGCAAATAGTGACTTATCTGTCAACCAATCTAAGTTGTGTTATTTTGTTAATTGTAAAAGATGAGCGATATAATTAATCTACACTAAGAAATAAAATTGAAGTGTCTGTTTGTAATGTCAAAATTATTATTTTTTTACTAAATAGATATGAATGTGTATATGCTACCCATACCAAAAATACGATTTTTAAAATGTTTGCCTGTCTGTCTGTCGGTCTGTCTGTTTATTCCTGGTAATCTCCGGAACGGCTGGACGGATTTTGACGGGACATTTTTCGGTAGATAGCTGAAGTCACTCCGGGTGTCTTAGGGTACTTTTAGTTTTAGAAAATAATTAGGGTTCCGCGTAAAAAAATTAAAACTCTTAAGAAAAATAATACATCGAATAGGATTATTCGATGCACAGTTTTACGCGCAAGGGCTTGAATTTATGAGAAATATTTTTACTTTGTGTTAGTACTAAAAATTATTAGGGTTTCGTATTAAAAAAAAATTAAACTCAGTGAAGGATATAAGAAACACGTGCGTAGCCGCGGGCACACAGCTATTTAATAATAAAAGTTGAGTGACAAATTAGTCGAAAAAAAAATTTGGAAAAGGGGTTATCTGAAGTTTTCAATTTGACCGTGATAGATAGCCAGATAAATGTTAATTAATGAATTTTATTTTTACACGGTATAGGGTATATTTGACCACAATCTCATCTGATGTGGCCCAGGATGGTAAACTCACTAAGCCTAGAGGTACTGGTTCTCAAATGATGCTGCCGAAACACACTTATTGGTATTTGGCGACAGGTTTTCAAACTTGAGGGTGGTAGCTACCCAGGCGAGCATTATTTTAAAATGCCCTACACACCAAACTATGATTCCCTCACGATGTTTTCTTTCACCGAAAGCTAAGGCTGATTTTTAGATTTTGATAGGTGGGTTTGAACCCGCGTCCATTCACGCGATATCCGATCGCACTAGCAACTAAGCCATCATCGCTTCTAGCATCATGAATGTCCATCCATCGTCTTATAATTCATCACATCGTTCGAGCACACCATTATCGGATGGTAAACACAAACAGAAAACATATTTTCGCTATATTGTTCACATATGGATAACTTAGCTAGCGGTGTTTGATTCTCGCGTGTGTGAACGCAGCTGAGCTTTCGTTTTGTTTTGAATTTGAATGCAATCAGTGTTGCTTACACGTTGTCACATATTTCTTATTCCGTTTACCCATTATTTATAAGTTGTATTTTCTTCTCTTCCAGTCTCAGTTGTGAAACGACTATTACTAAACGTGTTGAGGACAAATGAATCTTTCCTTAAATCTTTAACATTAACATTCAACATTTACGAGAATTACATCGCGAATCACAACACACACACACACACACACACACACTAGCTGGAAACACGAGAGAGAGAGAGAGAGGTATATCATATGTACCTCATATGTGTAAATGAGATAAATGATAAGTTTGTAGACTAAGATTAACAATGTGCTAGTTGTAAGTGTTAAAAATGTATTAGAATTCGCTCCGACCGCCGGCAAAGTTGTACCGTCAAAATATAGTTTCTAAACACATGTAATTCGAAGATTAATAAATACAGTCCACAATATATAGAGAAGTTGGGGTTTCATTGGCGAAGAAAACGTCCCCTTCAAAACGAGAACAAAATAATATTATATATAAATAAACAAATTTTCTAATCTGGGCTACAATACTACGGTGGTCAGATTGTGTCGCTCGTATAATCTTTTTGGTGTCCCTGTAGATTTATTTGCTGATACGTTGTAAATATACAAAAGTTCTGAAGTTATTGGAAGATAATAAATAATAAATAAAAAAACTTTTATTTACTACAAATTGCCTACTTTACATTGTTTTTTGAGTTACATATATAGATAAACAAATTTTCTAATCTGGGCTACAATACTACGGTGTTCAAATTGTGTCGCTCGTATAATCTTTTCGGTGACCCTGTAGATTTATTTGCTGATACATTGTAAATATATAAACGTCCTGAAGTTCTTGGGAGATAATAAATAATTAATAAAAAAAACTTTTATTTACTACAAATTGCCTACTTTACATTGTTTTTTGAGTTATATATATAGATAAACAAATTTTCTAATCTGGGCTACAATACTACGGTGTTCAAATTGTGTCGCTCGTATAATCTTTTCGGTGACCCTGTAGATTTATTTGCAGATACATTGTAAATATATAAAAGTCCTGAAGTTCTTGGGAGATAATAAATAAAAATCTTTTATTTCCTACAAATTGCCTACTTTACATTGTTTTTTGAGTTACTAATTTATAATACGCTCAAATAGTTAGTTTACATTTCTGCTTTACTTTGTTAACTAATCACTTATTTAAATTAGCATAATAAAGCCTTTTTTTTTTTTTGACGGGGGGAAATGCATTTACCCACTACCCTTACCCATTGTATTAGTGAGACCGAAGTCCCCCAATACAATGGGTAAGGGGGGCACGGAGGGACGAGTTCCGTGCCAGTGTGGGACTCACCCGGGCGTAAAGCGCCCGGAAATACCTACTAAAACCCCCCGGGGCCGTCCGCTGCATTTGGGATGGGGGCGACACGGGGTGGCTTTCGCAAGCACCTCGTCGCCCCCTGCAGCGAACCCACCAGGCCTCGTCCGTGCAAGTGGGGATGGGGGAGAATATTTCTCCACCCCACCTCTTCGCCCGCCTCCCGAAAGAGGCATGACCAAGATTGGTCGTCCATCCAGGGGGGCAGGATAATATAATAATATAATATAGCCTAACATAATTTACTTTGATATAACAATATCTGTAGGAACCCCATCATTGGGTGAAGGCCTCCTCCAAAGATGCCCATTTGTTTTTGTCCTGTGCGGTCTGTTTCCAGTTTGAGCCGGATGTCCTAACAATCTCTTCATCCCAACGTCTTCTTGAGACTTGAGACCTAAGCGGAGATACGGAAGTTTATTAAATTCTTTGCTGTAAATTCGGTAATTTGTTTATTCAGTCAAAGAGTAAGTTGTTGAAGTTATACTTCTTTAGGCGCGTTATGAAAAAATGATGAGAGTGAAATTTTAAGATGCGCGCGCATCTGTGACACAAAATTAACAGTATGAAGTTGTCTGCTTAACCGCTCATTAAGTCTCGAAAAAAAAGCTACCAACAAAATAGAAATTGAACCTCGATATTAGTCGCGCATGTTGGTACGCTCGTCACCTCTGATCACTGTTTTCATATTTATAATATTTATCAACATGTTTCTAGTTTATACATTCACAACACGTGTTTTAGTTTCATATAAGTGCAAATTATATATGTGCTAATAAATGATATTCAGTAGTGATTTAAATTGAATATTTTGATTGATATCACTTACTATTTGTGAATATCAGTGAAAAAAATTGTGCTTATATACTTTTTTCAAGTGCTCCAATATAATTGAGGTTAACTATCCGTATGTATTATTTATTGATATAAATTAAAATACTTTTATTTAATATAATTAACACTAAATATTATTAAATTCTTTTATTTAATTTTTCAAATTTAAAATGAACTTTGTTGATTATCCTTTTCCAATCCTTCTATTATTTTATTGTAATTAATTATTTGCATGCAATTAAAAACTATTTTTTAATGATGCCAAAGAAGTATAACTTCTCACGCGCGTACATAAGTACACGCACCCATTTTTTTTTTTTTTTTTACTTTGTTGCATATTATTACTGTTTTGTGTTTAGTTAAATTTATGTCACGGTCACAACCTATATATGCCGTGGTGAGCTTAAAAAATTAATGTAATGTCTCGTATTGTTCATTGACCATACTTTTTGAATAAAAAAACATCATATTTTAATTTATTTATAGTTAATTGAATTAGAAAAAGAAATATACATATGTACTAGGCTACAAAACTTTATAATTAAGGTTAGTAGTTAGCCAAGAAGTATTATAAAAATGCCTTACCCTCCTGCTATGGTGTTATCTTAATGATATCAATAACTAAATACTCACCTACATCTTCTCCAATCACGTTCCAATAGATCATGAAAATTACTCTTTATTTGGTTTTAGCTAAAAACGACTGTACAAATAAAACTGTATGGTAATAAAAATGTTTTTTTTTTTTCCCATAAATTAAATATAAATTCTTATTATAATAAATCCTAACTCTGAATAACTGCTTTATGTTATCGCCGTGTATGTGTGTGTTATAAATAACAGGGCACTTGTGTTTATGGTAATTAGATTGGACCATGCCACTGTGCCGTAGGATATGGTCGAGTTGTACACAACATTTAACTGTGAGATAATCAAATGTTAAATTAATTAAACTTAGCTTTGTGGTAGGTCATTTTAAAATAATGCCCATCTGGGTAGCTACCACCCTCAAGTTACAAAACCTGTCGCCAAATAATTATAGATGTTTTTCGGCAGCATTACTTGAGAACCAGTGCCTCTAGATTTAGTGGTTTTACCATCCTAACATGTTACTTCACATCAGATGAGGTTATAGTCAAAGCCCTGAAACCCATATCGTGTAAAAAAATTACGATACCGTAGTAACTGCAGATTTTTTATTTCAATTTTAAGTTATCTAATTTCTTCTAATTTTTAATTACTTGGTAGTGTTTTATGAGTAGCATTATTTCTTGAGATGTTATCGCAGTGAGTTTTTATTGTAATCTTTTAAACTACATTTTTATGCTTGTTTAAACGCATAACTTTTAGAATATCCATAATAAGTTAGAGAGAAGAGAAAAATACAATTATATGCATACGCTATTCGCTAAGTTAATTTCCAGGTAATTTACTTTGTCTTCTAATATTTAACTTTAAGTTAAGCTTACTTTTAATGTTATCGTGCGAACCACCTTCGAACATCCAGGGTATATCTTCGACGACCTCTCACAAGACTAATGTTCGCACCGGGACCTGCTCTTTGCATTGTGCTTTATTTGTATTCGCTAATGTATACAATCTCTAATTACACGCAACGCCTTCCAGTCACTTAGGGCTGCCAGGAACGCCTCTGTAATTGTTTTAAATTTTACTAAATTAGAAAGACTCCCTTAATTTGAGAGTTTATTTTGTATACAGAAAAGCACACGTTATACGCATAGTAATAATTCATCTATCCACCCATCCAACCGAAAGACATTCGCTGCTGAACATATGTCCCTCCCAAAGATCCCGCGTTCTTCACCAGGTTGTTGGTCCACCTTGTTCTGGCTTACCAACGATGCGTCTTCTAGTAATCGATAGCCATTCGAGAACCCGTTTGCCCCATCAGGTATGGGTTCTATGTGCAATGTGCCCACTCACTTAAGTTTGGCAATTCTTCGGGTAATGTCGGTTAATATGATTCTTCTACGGATCCCCTCATCTGTGATTCGATCACGCAGTGAAACTCCAAGCATAGTCCTCTCCATTGTCTTTTTGGTAACTTTGATGTGTCTAATTAGGCCCACTATAATAATAATTACAAAGAGCAAAATAATAATTTTGACTAATGATACCGTATTGAGATCATACACATTCAGGTTAATTAGTAAGTTTTAATTTATTTATCAGTAACTAGCTGCGTGCCCACGGCTCCGTCCGCGTTTAATGTGTTCTTTAGGTGTAAGTGAAAAAGTGCATTAACCTAAAAACACAAATTAATGTAGAAAAATGAAGCTCTTTTTTTAATATCGGAAAAAATGTACATAAGAGTAAATCGAAAAAATGAGAAAGGGTCGATATAATCCAAAAAATAAGTAGCCTATAATGCATTTTCCCTAGGGAAAAAAAGCCTATAAGCATCTATGAACAATTTCGCGTCGAATGGTAGTAATCCCATCCCCTTATGTTCAGTAGTTTTGAGATGAAGGTGCGTGTCAAAGGACCCCATTTACCTATTATATATAGATGGATAATAAATTATTGTTACCGGCCGGCCTAAATATTGAATCTTAACTTTTAGATTTAAATTAAACTAGAATAATTGGTAAATCTGACTGTAAAAACAGAATGAGATCACTTATTGAAATTTACGTTAGTCGATTGACGATAGATGTAGTTTTAATCTTACATAAGTTTTTTTCGATGTAAATAAACGAACCCTTAGCGTGTGATGTAAACTTTTTTACACAGTATCTATATAATCAGTACTTTAACCATAATCTGATCTGTTGTTAGGTTATCATATGGTTCAAGATGATAAACAGGCTAAACTTAGAGAGACTGTCCCTCACGAGACGCTACCGGAACACACCTACAGCTAACTAACCTACAGTTACTTAGATAAGAATTAGCCTTACCACCATGCATTGTACTGTTTATTTATCTTACATCAGTGCTTGTCTTTTGTTTCACACAAACTGCTTGTTTTAGTACACGGTATAGGCTAAGTGCTTTGACCACAATCTCACCTGATGTTAAGTGACGATGTAGTCCGGAATGGTAAACACTCTAGGCCTAGGTACTGGTTCTCAAGTGATGCTGCCGGAACACACCTATTGGTATTTGGCGACAGGTTTCAAACTTCAGGATAGTAGCTGCCCATGGAGGCATTATTAGAAAAGGAGGGCATTTACGCGTACCTAGTGTTTTCTACCCTACATTTCAAAGTTTGAAGTTTAATAAGAAAAATGCCTTATTTCGGTCTTAAATTTAGTTAAATTTTTAACAAGCTTTTGAACGAAATATGTCAGGGTTAATGACACTTTATTAATTGAGCGACAGAAGAAAAATCGGACGTAGAAAATGTAAGCAGTTTTTGTTTATTATAAAATACCTTATGTATAGTGGCATACCTAAAAACCTTTATAATTTCAGAATAATGACTAGTAGCAGCTTTTGGCCAGCCTTCCATGGTCTAGATAGCCATTGGCTGATTCCAAAACACAGTGAGTTAAAGCGAACCATAATGACTGGCTTATCGCTATATGTATTCTGATCGGGAAATCTTGAGTCTTCCAGAATGTCTAAATATTTTAGGGCTCGTGCATGTAAGTTATCGATTTATTTTTTATGTAGGTCTCTTGCAATATATTGGATTTAGATATTATCTTGACAGCCCTAAATGACTTAACGCCCGTGTTAGACTGTTTAGTCCCGTAGGTGTTGTTTTCATCCCTAATTAGGAATAGTTAGTTACCTAGGTGTCGGAATCCCTGTACCCATTCTGGAACGTGTTTCGAAAATGCTTTGTTAAATTCATTTCCATTTTGTTTTATCTATTTATGCAGCGTTGTACCTAATTGTTTACGGCGAAACTAACTTGTTTGGAATGTTCTCTTAACAACTAACATAAAACAAACAGACAGCAAAAAAATATATATATCCGTAATGAAATAAAGATACCATTCGCTTTTACTAATTTTAGATTTTGTAGTAATTTTAAAAGACTGTTAATGTGTCGAGTAACCATAAAAATAAGACAATAGGAAAACAATATATAGCAGGCGTAAACGCCAGGTAAGTGCTCAAGGGGTTAGGTATATTTACGAATAGTTCTATCAATTTCTATATTTTTGTTGCCTCATATTTTTTAAAGAATTGAATTAAATTTAGCACATATGTTCAAATAGTACATATTTCTTAGTACTAAAGGCACCGCTGATTTTTATGAAACTTTTCATTTATGTGAACACATTAGTACAGATCTTGGTTTACTCGTTACTTGAGTACATAAAAAAATTGTCCTAAATAATCCTTGAGAATTATATTGAAAAAAAAACTAGAGAGCCGTGCTGCTACCGACAGAAGTGAAAGCTCTAAACTTTGGGAAAAAACTGCTTTTTAATGTTTAAATTATAGAGTGACCAATTAATAATTTGTAATTTGTTAATTGAAGTTATTAACATATAACATTTGTCCGGTGTTTACATTTATTGACAACTCCGAGTAACAATCAAGTATATTTTAGTTTATTCATAATTAAAACATACAATAGACCGCGTATGTATACATTTTATTATATATATTTCTTAACGCACATTGATGGTTGATATCATATCTTTGGTAACGCGAATTTATAAGTTGTTCCCGCTATCGAGAATCGCTCAACGTCGCGAAAGAACTGTGCACTTCAAAAACTAATATCTACATACTAATTAGTGATCAGATGCAGAAGTTATATAAAAAAAAAATGCTCAAATGACTTTCTCATGATCGCCGTTGGAGGGCGTTACTATAGCTACACCAGTACGGACATTACGAATACAATTAACCAACAATGCGACCTACAACATACAAATCGAAACGTATAGAAGCGAACTCAAGCGCAGAAGAGCGTGACGGAATTTTTTATGTTCTATTGTTTTTCAAATGTCACAACGTGATTGGTCGAGGAAATGATGGGAGGTGGTTTACGGGACGGTCATTGGCCGGAACGCTATGAATGCGAAATAATGATCGCCGATTGGAATGATAATAGGTGGTATTGTTAAATGAATTAGTCATGCTATATTTGATTGTGTGGTATTAGTCATCCTACGCACTTAGATTGTATAATTTTAAACCAGGGTGTCTATGTATGTAGCTATTTATATTATTCCACTAGCTTGTAACATAAGATTGAATCGTCTTTTTTCCAATTTTCTTATGCGGAAACTTAATAGTTATCCTGAAATTATTTTTGGTATTAACAGAAAGCAAAGATACTTCAAGATACAAATTCAAACATCTCGTGGTAAAATTATGCACTGAATCGGATTTTATTCACAATTTTATGGTTTTTAATTTTTTTTTTATTTATTTTCCAAAAATTGATTTAGATTAAGTTACGCGGAGTAACCTTAGCTATCTACCAAAAAAGTCCCGTCAAAATCCGTTCAGCCGTTCCGATAATTAACTGATTAACTGTTCCGATGATTAAATTGTTTTTGGAAGATAATAATTTATTTAATTATTTATTAATAATAATATACACTCATATGTATTTAGTTAAAAATGTGCTTGTTTGAAATTAAAATATGCTTGTATATTGTTAGAACCAAAAATATAAGTTAACCTTATGTATCCTCCTGCTGGCGTCCTAATGCCGCTTCGAGGAGTACCGCTCATATAAAACTACGAATGGGATGTTTTTCACTTTTTTTTTCGAACTTTATATTTCGTAATTTATACATAGATGTCAGATTTTGTTTTAGTTCGATATTAAAATACTTTGTATTCGATGAACTTTTTACACTGTGTGGGCTTATTAATTCACCCCAATCTCTTTGCTACTAGGACAGTAAACACATTAAGCCTATAGTTACTGGCGCTCAAGTGATGCTGCCAGAAACATACCTAAGTAAACACTTAACTTAATGAATAAAATCTTTCTGTTTAAATTAATATAAAACACTATTTTTATATGTGTGCCGGCTAGGAATAATACCACCCCATATATTCCCGTGGGTGTCGTAAAAGGCGATTAAGGGATAAACCAGGGTATGGATAACAGCATCCTCTAAGTACCACTAACACCTGACTGCGATCGCCAACCCATCTGCTAAGCGTGGCGATTAAGGCAATCCCTCCCTTTTGGGTGAGATCTATGCCTAGCAGTGTACTTCTTATGTTTAAATGGATGGATGTATTTTATATGTATAAATAACATCTAATTACTCTAAAAGCTCTGAATCAAACTTTAATCTTACTCAAAACATCTCCTATGTGCGTATTGTAAAAATCGAAGCGTAAACAAGGTAGCGTTATTCACACTAAAATAGTATTAATTTAAGAAATAATTTTTTAATCTGTGACGGACGCATACGTACGTTCCTTTTAACTCCAGTTTCTCGCATCTTAACTGTAGTCAGTTAGTTACGTGAGAATAAGTCGCAGTTTAACATAATCTTTCGATATGGTCGATTGTTATTAAACGATTCGATTTATACTAAGATAAATCGTTGTTATTAAGCAGTAGCCGTGTGAAATCGACAGATAATTCGTTGTCCATCAACCAATCACATATCAAGACGGGTCGGATTGGGTAAGTATTTAAAATTAATGAAACGAAATAAATTATTTATACATACATACATGCATATATATTATTTACATTCTACACCTTTTAATCGTATTAATTTGATTGATTGATAGATGAGTTTAAATATATAAATAAATAATTAATTTTAAATTAGTGAGTGGTATTTATTCACAGGCTTGGCTAGTAAACTGCGATCGCGTGTGATGTAAATATGTGATGTTATTGTGACGATTTTGACTTGATTTCCGACTAACAGAGAATCTGCTAGAAGTCAACTGAGCCTGGACTTTTTTAATTAGTCAGTTAATCTTCAACTATGTATAAATTTATTTTTAAATACTATTTAAATTTTATAACATTTTTTATTACTTATATTTAAAATGTGTATTCATATAGGTACAAAGAAAATGTGTGTATGTTTGTAAACATTAGTATCTTCATATATGTAAAAGCTCCTTAAGGCTATGTAAGTTGTAAATCGTGACATTTTTGACCCTCAGATCGATCAACTCGTGCAATTACAGACAATTCAATACTGACTTTTAACTGATTCTTGGTACAGTGCTAGGTTCCCTTAATGATGTTCTAAAACAAATATTATATAATTTATTGTTTGTATCATAACCTATTAATACTTATATGCTTAACACGATTTAATATTTTCAAATTGTTTGTTTTTTTCTTAAATAAACCGATAATTATTTCGAACTTATTCTTGCAAAAATCAGACGAATCTTTTTCTCGTTAAATCTGTTTTAACATAGGTTTTCTATAATTAGAAAGATACAATTGAAAACGTTGGTTTACGGCCGGTTTTAATATCAAATCTTAATATTAGATTGAGTTCAAATCAAATGTAAATGTGTTTTTCTGAATGATCACTAACACTTTACAGACGATATATTTGAATAAGTTCCTTCGTAGTACCACAATGCCCCAAGACGAAAGTGTTGCCAGTTATGACATACGGCACTGAGACGTACTCGTAAACTTACTCAAAGAACAATGGAAAGGGCTATGTTCGGAGATTCACTGCGTGAATGAATCAGAAATCCGGAGATCCACAAAAAAGAACCAGTGAGACCGACATTGTCGGGAGAATTGTTAAACTAAATAAGAGTGGCCTGAGCACATTGATCGTAGAAATGATGCGCTATGGAGCCTACGAACTTTCGAATGGCTACTAAGTACCGGAAGACGCAGCGTGGGTAAGCCCCCAGCAAGGAAGACGACGACCTGGTGAAGCTTGCGTGAATCCGTTGGATTAACCAGTAACGCAAGACAGGTAATTATGGAGATCTTTAGGGGTGACATATGTCCTGTAGTGGACGTCTTTCCATTGATATGATATAATGATGCTTTGAGATCAATAATTTAACTAATGTACTTCACATTCGAATCGGTATTAACTTAACAACGACGACAGGCGTTAGATTGAAGATTTCTTGCTGGTCGCCATTGGCAGTTTGACTGCAGACACAGTTCGGGCATATAACATGTTTGTTTTTGAAATTGCTACGATATTGAACGATTCATACCGACTGGTGTGGAAATAACTAAAAGGATGATGTTGTATGGAGCAAACGGAACTTACCTTTATTATTAGCCTTCGATTAAGCTGGTTCAGATTTTATTTTCCACCTAACTTCACTGTATGAATGTTCATATAGAAATTTGATAACTAATGTGCACTTTTAAACATATGAGAGACAGCGGCGGCGGTTGCGTGTTGGCGTTCCGTTTTTGAATAGGAAGATGAAGGGATAATGCATACATAGACTAAATAGAGCGGGGGGGGCGTATAGATAATATAGACAAGAAATAACTTAGAATAAGAAAAAAATATATATGATAATAGATGACGTTAACACCGAAAAAAGACTTCTTTCGCCTATATTTATGATAAAAATATATTAGTATTTATGTGCTTGTTTACTGTTCGTATAATTGAAAACACAATTGATCTATCTTCTGTGTGATATTTATAATCTAATAAGGAAACATATAAAAATATTTACAAATGTGCGATTAAGCATAAAATCAGTTGATGGTCACAACAGCCACAAGCGACAGAATCACACCAGTATATATATAATTACGTATGATACAATATGTAATTGATTACGAAATCGCATGAAAACATCCCGAACATTGTTGCTATAGAATTGTATTATATATACCCCGTAATTTAAATAGGGAACTACCATGTTGGTGAAATGTCGATAAATACACACATATCGATATCGACAATTTCAAACAGGTTAAATATTATATATATAAAACGAAAATATTTTTATTAAGTATAAGTTTGTCAAGAATATTGTAACATTTATTTGGAACAAAATACAGGATAATTATACCTTGACCAATTTATTAAGAGTAAAGTGAAAGGTAAGCACACTAAAGATAATTTAAAATTGATATTTTTTTTTTTTTTTTTTTATAATGAACAGCACAGTGACTGTACTGGACCTGATGGTAAGTACAGTACAATCCAAAACAGCGGCGACTGACACTGAACAGAATTCAGTGCCAGTCACCGCTGTCATGCTGGCCTGCTTAAGTACCTCTTCACGCCTCTTTTGAAGGACCCAATATCGTATGAAGGAGGGAACACGCTGATAGGAAGTCGGTTCCATAATCTCACAGTGCGACAAAAATAAGAGTCAGCAAACTTTTTGGTTCTTGAAGTTATGGGTGTCACCGTGAAACTGTGACACCGAAGTCCCGCCCGCGTGGTTCTGTTATGGAATGGAGAGGAGGGGATCAGGTCAAAGAGCTCTTCAGAACACTCGCCATGATAAAAGCGGTAAAATACGCATAGAGAGGCTATGTCCCTGCGCAATTAAAGCGGTTCTATGGAGTTGGTGATGTCTGTATCATTTACAATGCGGACAGCGCGCCTCTGCATCCTGTCTAAGGCATCGATGAGATATTTAGCGGATCCATCCCAGAGGTGCGAGCAGTATTCCATGCACGGCCGAACCTGGGCCTTATAAAGAAGGTACAGCTGGTCGGGCAGGAAAAACCGTCGCACTCTGTTTAGGATTCCGAGTCTCCGAGGTGTTGTGGAGATGACATGTTCGATGTGGTCCTTGAGGTTTAGGTCGCTCCGAATATCCATTCCCAGGATATTTAATCTGTCACGCATTGCAAGCTGGGTGTTCTGAAGAGTAGGGTTGGTAAGTAAGTAAGTAGTAGTAAGTATATTATATACTTACTTGATGAATTCTAATCGGAAATCACACGCTACACGCAAGATTGGTACACAAATTCTGTAAGGGAACTTTTTAAATCGTATTTTTACTTACCGTAGGGTTACCTGGGACGAATTCAGCGGATTTTTTTATATAGATATCAGCTCAAGCCGAGGCTCGTACTATTAGTTTGTGTTTTTGTGCTAGCTAGCATTTTAGGCCGTGTACTTTTAAGGTCAAAAGCAGTGAGTTCAATTAAAAGCAATGCCGAAATAACAGAAATAAAACCTCGAAACTTAGAAAAAAACTGTTTAGTAATGTTTAAACTCTAGTGTGATTAATTCAAGTTCTAAAATTTATGTATTGAATTTATGACATAACCTATTATTTGACACAATTATAACCTTTGTTTGGTTTTTACACCTATCGGTGCTCAGAGCAATAATTATATATATTCTCATTTAGTTTGTAGATAATCAAAACCTACTATAGGATGCGTAAATATAAAGTTTACCACCATCTTCTACTTGGCACACTATGACATGTTAACGTCACAGTATTGGTAACGCGAATCTATAAGTTCTTCCTCTACCTAGAATCGTTCGGCGCCGCTCTAAAGAAGTGTTCTCTTCAATAAATTCAAAATTTATGAAACAAAATAGAAATGAGTCATGGAATATAAAAATGTATCTATCGATATATATTCCACTAGTTCGAGAAACATCGATCATCTCTATGCATAAGTACTGTAACAATGAATGAAGTTTGCGCGGGCGGGCGTCGCTCCGGGCGGCGGCGGAGGCGCACCTGTATCTCAGTGCACGCGAACTAAAGCCGTGTGCAGAATATTGAGTACTCAATTATGTACGTACTGTTAAGTTAAGGTGCATAGAGTCGGTCAACGTTGTGGGGAGTCTTTAAAACCGGAATGATATATCCAGCTGGCTATACATAATGATAAGATAAGAATTCGGGATTCTAAGCCCTTTGGGTATTTCGACGTTTTTTAAAGTCAATTTTTCTTTAGCCGCGTCGAACGATTCTCGGTAGGGGGAAATCTTAAAAATTTCACGTTAGTTACTGTTGGCGACCGACCCAACGAACATTAGAAATAGTTTGTTATAAGATTTTATAGAATGTATAGATTACGGTTAAATAAAGACAACTATATATATTATTAACGTAGCGCTAGAATATACTGCGCAACAACTATTGAATATATATCTGAACTTGTGCCGCTTATGTGTAGAATTAAATATGACGTATTTAAGTGTATGTTGAAATAGAATTAAGATATAATAAGATCGAAAACAACACGCATACATATTAAGATTTAGTTCTGCAAGCATTGTTCTTTAAATATCGTGTAGTAAGCTGTCTATACAATAGGTTTCACTCACAACTTATGTTAGAATTCATGTTAAATATAATAGATTTGGATATATAACAGAAATAACACACATAGCCAATAAGTTTAGTTGTACAGACATTATTTCTTGAATATTGTGAAGCATAAGCGGTTCATTGAGAGGTTTTTTGATCGTAACTTTATATAGAATAGCTTTATAGTGTTACTGTATGTTTTATTGAATAAGGTATTATTTATAGAATAGATTTATGTAAAATACGTATATATAAGATATTTATTAATGAAAATAAATAAAGAAAGGTGAGCCGGACATAATGAAAATAGATCGTCGAGACGCCTCATTTTGAGGTGTCTACGTTACGGTAAGGTACCTCGCCCGGTCTCTGGGATATAAGCCGACCGGGCGGTACCGAAAAATCAGAGCGCAACGGGATTGGCCCTGTGACATTAAGCGTACGAGGAAACCGAGGGAAGCGAAGGGAACCAACAGGTGGTTCGTTAGCAATCGCCTGATTGGTTCACGGAATGGCAACTAGCACCTCGCGGCGCTAGTTGATCGGAGCGAAGCCGGGGGGGTGCTCAGGTATAGCCCGCCCCCCAGTTCCTGCGCGTTCACAGCTCTTCACGAGCCACCATGTCGTCGTCCTCCAGCGACGACGGAAAAGGCCCTTATCAGGGCCAAAGAAGCAAGAGAAGAGGGAAGAAGAAGCCAGCACCATCGGCGCGAACAACGTCACGCCAAGACATCTCAACTAAAGATGACACCGCAACGACCTCAAGCCTGCCCACGGACTCCGACGAAGCCGTTATTAACAAGACGCCCTACAGCCTGTCCAAGGATAACGTACAGCAGTACGACCGATACCTGCGGGGGGAGGCAATCCCCCCCCCGCCCTCCAAGCAGCGCCGCCGCCGCCCGCAGCCGACAAGTGCTGCCACCTGCGGGGGTTGAGGCAAGAATTATCTTGCCTCCCCCCGCACCGATGAGCGCTGACACGCGCGGCAGCCGCTACGACTGCCTTCTGCGGGGGTTGAGGCAAGAACTATCTTGCCTCCCCCCGCACCGACACGTGCAACATCGCGCGGCACCCTGGAGCCGCCATCTGCGGGGGTTGAGGCGAGAAACATCTTGCCTCCCCCCGTACCATTCAGCAGCGCTACCGGTAGCCGCAAAGTGCTGCCATCTGCGGGGGTCGAGGCGAGAACCATCTTGCCTCCCCCCGCACCACCACCGAGCAGCGCCATCGGCAGCCAGCAAGTGCTGCCATCTGCGGGGGTTGAGGCAAGAACTATCTTGCCTCCCCCCGCCCCTCTTGCCACCTTCCCACGCGATCCGCGTTCGAGACCGCCAGCAGATTCCCTATCTATCCCAGCTGCAAGCAGTGCGTGCGCGCAGCTGACGTCCGACCGCGCGGGACCCTCACCACCCGCCCCGGCTGCCGAGAGACGGCAGCCGTCACCCGCAGCGTCCTCAACCACCATCCAGGAGAGAGACACCGTTGTGCTCGCCCAGTTGGTCGAGACGGGTCTCCTCTCCTTGGGGATGCTGCGGTGGATGGCGTTGTACCTCCGTGTCTCGGAGGCCGAGACGGAGGGACGCACCCCCTGCGCGGAGGACGTCGCAGCGCTGCACATGGCAGCAGCTGGGGTCACCGCACCCCCCCCCATCCCCGCGACAGTGCTCGACCGTAGTCCGGTCGGCCGCGGACGTAGGAGGAAGAGGAGTGAGGGGGAGGAGGAGGACGAATTGCGAGTGGGTAGGAGGACGCGCTCACTATCGTCCCCCACCCCCCCGCTTCACCCGGCGAAAAGGCTGCTAACCGCATGGGCAGCTGCGGAGCGGATGCTGGCCGCGAGGCACACTGGCTCGACCGTCCCAGCCGGGACCGGAGAGCCAGTACCTCCATCCTCAGCGGCCGCTCCGCTCCCTCAGCGCCAGCGCCACCGATCATCGTGGCAGCCACCTGCGGCGCAACCGCAGCCACCTGCGGCCTACCGGCCGACTGACCCGGCCGAAACCGGAACTGCGCGTGCGACGCCGACCGTACGGCGGCCCGGACCTAGCAGCGCGATGCCCGCGCGCAGCGTGCCCGGGCCGGCTCCACGGGCGGCACAGCGCACTCCCGCACCGGCACCAGCCGTTCCAGTACCACGAACATTCGCGGCGGCGGTCGGAGGACAGCGTCAACCGACGCCAGGGACGTCGGCACCTCCGACCGCCCAACGCCAGCAGCAGCAACAGCAGCCACAGCCGGACGCACCGAAGGGGCCTTCAGCCCCCAACGTTAAGCAGGCACCGGCACCCAAATATCCTCCACTGATAGTGGAGCGTCTGCCAGATTGGCAAAGGCACTTCAAGCTGCTGACCCAACAGCTCGGCAGAGCACCGAACGCGCGCCCCTTTGGGACAGGGGTGAAGTTCGTGCCGGAGAGTGTAGAAGAGTACCGTACGGTACAACGCTACCTCACCAAGGCGGAGTACGAGGAAGGGGTAGCCTGGTTCTCGTACTCATTGCCTGCCGAGCGAAGCCTCAAGGTGGCTCTGAGGGGACTACCCTCAGACACGGACCCCGCTGATGTCATAGCCGCCTTACAGGAGCGAGGCTTCGAACCCGAGTTCGTTAAGAACATAATGGCGCGTGGAGGTCGCCCGGGTTCAGTATTCCACGTCGTCCTGAAGCGGACACCGACATCCCCGGACATCTACGCAGTAAACGAATTACTGTGCATGAGGGGGATCAAAATAGAAGCCTGGCGCGGTAAGACTGGTCCCGCCCAGTGCCATAGATGCCAACAATTCCGGCACAGCTCGATGCAGTGTCATAGAACACTCGCTTGTGTCCGGTGTGGAGAACCACACGCTGCACGTGACTGTGGTCGCTCAGTTGAAGAGCCACCGACCTGCGCCAACTGCGGAGGACCCCACCCTGCCAATTATAGGCAGTGTCCGGTCTTCCGTAGGGAAGCCAGGTACCGGACGGCTGGCGTTATTACGCGCACTGGCGACCACATCTCAGGACGCGCGACGAAAGGGTCAGCACTACCTCCGCGGACAACAGTAGGGGAGACGGCGTCAGCGTCGCTGATGGCGCCGGCCAATGAACCTACAAGCCGCGGTGCGACGACTGGTCCTGGGAGAAGACGCCGACGCCAGAATAAGAAACCCGCGGTTCAGGATCGTACCGCGGGTGCGTCGAGAGATAAACCTGCCCCTCTGGTACCTCCATCCCCCCCCCCCCCCGGCTCAGCAGCTGGACACTTTGACTGCGACCCTCGGTGTCCTGCAGGAGATCTTGTCGGCCGTTAAGGAGGGTGAGAAAGGTCAGAAGGCCACCCTATTGGGATTACTGAAGCTCCTAAATCCCAATGCTTGAGTTAAGGGTGTGCCATTGGAATGCCCAGGCGCTCACGGGGAAGAGAAGGCTACTCATAGCCTTCCTCCGTGAGCAAAAGATAGACGTGATGCTGATATCGGAGACTTTCCTGCGTCAAGGCGAAGAGTTTCGGGTCCCTAACTACTTCGCATACAGGAAAGACGAGAGGAGTCCGACGAGTGGCCGCCCGTACCGAGGACTTTTAGTCCTCGTCAAGAGGAATGTCGTACATCAGCCAATACCCTTTAAAGAGTACCAGTCACTCTACGCTCTGGGGGTATTGTTGCACGTCGATGGTCGGGACTTGAAGGCTTACGCCATATACCGACCAAATAACCAGCCCACACAGATGCTGGAAAGAGAACTTGAGGAATTAATGGCGGGAGGTACGCCAACGATCATGGCAGGAGATTTTAACGCGAAGCACACCTCCTGGAACTCCTCATGTAATACGCAACCTGGTCGACAACTCTTGAAGCTTGCTGAAGACTATAGCTTTGATATCCACGGCCCAGATGAGCCAACACATCATAGCCCGAGGTCGCAAGACGTTTTGGACATAACGTTAACGAAAGGGCGCTTGAATCCACCGAGGCAGACAGTACTGCCGGATCTACCCTCGGACCATAGACCTGTCCTTCTCGAAGTCTCCGAGTCACCTACGCGAGTATTACTTCCAGTATCACGTACGCGGATTGATTGGGCAATATTCGTGAAGGAACTAGAGAGCACCACACCGACGCGAAAGATGTCCACGCCGGAAGATGTGGAACGGATGACGGGTGAACTCACCCATTGCATCCGCAGCGCCCGAGAAAAATCTACTCGCACCATTCCGACGGAGTCGAGGCTCAAACCTCTTCCCCGGCGGATTCAGGATCTCATAAAAGAGAAACGAGCGCTGCGGAGGGAGTGGCAGAATACCCGTTGCCCCTTCACGAAGACTAGACTTAACTCGATGGTGACACGAGTTAAAATTGCCCTAGATGACCATGCAGCCGAAGCGTGGGAGAACCATATAGACGAGATTATCACGGACAGCTCGGTCCCCTCAGTACACCGTCTATGTAAGCAGCTATCGAGCACACCGGAGCCGGTCCGCCCCTTACTGGGCGAAGATGGCTTCCCACGCTTCACAGCAACTGATCGGGCGGAGATCTTTGCTACGTGTTTGGAAGAACAGTTCTCCCCGAACGACGAAGCGGACCTTCAGCACGTCTTCAATGTAAACCGACACCTAGACAGATACTGGGCTGAGCCTGTAGTCGGCGGCAGCCCGGCAGACGCCCTGTTCTTCACCCCGGCCGAAGTAAATCGCGTGATCGGGAAACTGAAGCCCAGGAAGGCCCCCGGTGCGGATAACATTACCGTTGCAATGCTGCGTCACCTGCCGCTGAGATCACTCGCGGCGGTGACGCGGTTATTCAACGGTATTATCCGCTCGGGGCACTTCCCGAATGACTGGAAGCTCGGACTGGTCCGCATGTTACCGAAGCCCAGGAAGAACCTGCAAAGACCAGAAAACTACAGGCCAATCACTTTGCTCAGCACGCTGTCTAAGGTGTTCGAGAGGCTCGTGCTGGCCAAGATGCTGCCGCACATGAACCTGAGAGCCGAACAGTTCGGGTTTTTAGAGAGCATCACTCTACTGTTCTCCAACTCACGAGGGTCATTGACATAATAGATACCGCAAGAAGAAACAGACAATACGTCGCAGTTGTACTGCTGGACATGGAGAAGGCGTTTGACAAAGTATGGCACCAGGGGATGCTATACAAACTGTTAACGACCACCACGATCCCTAGGAAGATTCTCCATGTCCTGAAGTCTTTCCTGGAAGACCGCCGCGCCCAAGTAGTGGTCGAAGGCCAAGTGTCTCGGGAGTTCCCTATGAGAGCCGGAGTCCCGCAGGGTAGCTGCCTCTCTCCTAGCCTCTACGCCGTCTACACCAACGACATGCCCGTGCGCGGGTGGACAGAACTCGCATTATTTGCTGATGACGCCGCCTACTTCCACGTAGATAATACGCCACTAGATGCGCAAATTGAAACCCAGCGTTTACTTGACACCCTTCCTGAATGGCTACGGAGATGGAGGCTGCGGGCCAACGTAGGGAAGACACAGGCACTCATGACTAGAGTGATGATGAGTAGATTACCACCTTGCTTGACGCTCCAGGGAAAGACTATACCGTGGAAGGATAAAGTTCAATACCTGGGAGTCACTATAGATCGAAACCTGACTTTTTCAAGTCATGTAGGAGATGTGATCGCGCGGACAAGAGCGGCGAGGAGAATGCTGCGTCCAGTGCTCACCTCAAGGCTACCCTTGAGAACGAGGCTTGGTTTATATAAAACCTATTTGAGGTCACGATTTACCTATGCCGCCCCTGCATGGTTCAGTCGCTTATCGGAAACGAACAAGAGACGGCTTAGAGCCCAACAGAGCATCACGCTTCGCATGATCGCGGGGGCACCGCGATACGTTACCACCACGTACTTGCGCGTGACTTACGTGTAGAGAGCCTGGATGCGTTCATAAGCAGCCTTGCAACCAACATGTTCCGAAGAGCGGACACGTCGGCGCACGTTCACCTCCAGAACATCGCGCCGTTGCACGCCAGACCTCCCGACAGTCGGAGAGGAAGAGGTGATCGCTTGTCATTAATATATAGGCCTCAGGCGCGCGATCTCATACGCCGGTCCTCGCCTAGCTGAGTAGGTAGTTGAAGGAGGACCGTGTCTATGACCCGTATAGATCGGGTGCATCTCCCTGACCCCTCAGAGTCCGATCGACAGCAGGATTAGCTCCCAGAACTCAGAAGATTACTCCACGAGGGACGCACCTATGTGCCTCACCCAGTTGACTTGTCCGTAGGCGCGGACAAAGGAGAGGCCACCGTCGAAGGGAATAGCCCTGATGCGGTTTCCCCGTGTCCCCTATTAGTTCGTAGTTTAGTTAGTAAGTGTAGCGTGTGTAGTTTTCTGATTGTGTTTTCTTTGTTTTGTTTTGTTTGTTTATTTTTAATCTTATTATAGTATGTAAGCTAGTTTTAATTTACATAATGTAATGTTTTTTCAAATAAAGATACAAAAAAAAAAAAATAAAAAAAAAAAAAAAAATATGGTTAGGGAAAGACACACGACACGCCGCTGCTAGACTGCTCGAACCGATGGAGGATCACGAGAAGAATTGCTATATAGAGCGCAACGGTACTCGCAAACATTGAAGATCACTAAGAAGAAACAGCAAGATTCGGCTCACCTCTCGCTCACTCAACAAGTTCGCGTTTTTATTTTCCGTCCTGCTCTACCGTGATTGCTATCTCGCTCGCACATCACTAACTACTCCGGCGAGTCAGTTTGTCAAACAACGGGCATCCGGTGTTCACCACGAGGCGGGCCACCGGCGCTCACACCTACCATCTAGTGTGAGTGAGACAACCCGCCCACCCTACGGTTCCACGGTGCTTGGACGAAGGCAAGCATCGCGGCCGTAACAGTTACCAATACTATAACGGCAGTCGTTTCCATGCTATATCAAGTATAAGATGGTTTTCCTGTGCTGGCGCTCAGAGGTTATTAATAAAAAATTATATATTTTGATTACGAATAAATTATATGTAAATATTCATAATTACCTATTACATTGCAGCGCCAGTAAGTAGATGTAAAAACCAGACAAATTTTAAGTTATATTAATAATTTAACTTAACAAATAATGTAATTTCCATACTATAATTCAAACAGTAAAACAACAGTTTTTATTAAGTATCGAGTTTTCACTCCTGCTGGTAGCCCCTGTGACTGCCTAGTTTTTTTTAATTCGAGCTCTGAAAATGACTACACTCATTTGTTGCTAAATAAAATACAGTCCAAGAACCATGACGTCACCCGATAGATAAGGATCTGTGGACAGCCGTCGTCATCATCCCGGTCTACACCTATCAGGACTGAAGCGCCTAAATATCTGGTTTTGATAATACATATCGCAACGCGACGCGATGTAACGTGACACCATAGCGCCTTTTTTATTTTAATCCAAATATGAATAGTTCAAAAACGAGGTTGCTTTTGCGGAAAACAGTTTTAAGGTATATTGATAAAATTGTATTTTAAAAATAAAAACTATGTTACTATAATATTAACTCAGATTTGCTTCTTGTCACATTATATAAATTCTAATAATAATAATTTGCATGCATTATCCGTATGCACTCCGGCTTAGGATTCGACGCACTTCGCCTCTGATTACTTGCGAATGGCCTCCGTTTAAATGAGCCTTTATTTTATTTTTTTAATCTCGACGTTCCTGTTTCAAGAACCAGCACCATTATTCCCGCGTCTTCCTCGTTTTGAATTTGGAACGGACAATGCCAATGACTTTTCGCGGGCATTATTATTGTTATTTCTTTTTCACTCCGTTTCAAACCGAAGACCAAATTAGGCCAGTTAAATCATGCGAGCGGTTTGTCACTTAAGTGAAGACCAGTAGTCGGAACTCTTTTGTCCAACTCTGTGGTTCCCAAATATGGCGCGCAGGAGAACAATTCGTTACACGTACATGTCCGACTTTGTTTTTTTTTTTTGGTAATTTCTTTTTGTCGTCGGTAAATTAACAAAATTGTGAAGCAGCGTACGATAGCTAATTTCTGCGGCTACTTTGTTCATTTAAAGGCCCACCGCAATTTGATAAGCGCTTATTTTGTCCAGCTGAAGGTACCGTAGGAGGTTGTAAATTAAATAGATTATACAGTGCGTGTTACAAGCCCAATAACTGGTTTATATTGTTGTACGATTGCTTTCTTGACGTTTTCCGGCTCCCGATATTGGATGTCGTTGCCACTTAAATTTACAAAAAAAAAATATCAAGAATCAAAACCAAAAAGTTTTCTCTCGACGTTAAAACAGCATGTAGTTATATTTTCGAACGGCTTATTCAAATCAACAAAAGCGTTTGAGTGAAGCTAGAGATAAGAATCATCTCGAACGATTTTTTTATAAACAATAGCCGTTTTATTATCGCAAAAAAACGATGACCATAGGCTATTGATAATGTAAAAAACGCAATAATAAATTACCGGGTGGTGGGTAATAAACCGCGATTTGCTCCGGGCGACTCGGAGAGCTACCAGTGCCAGTATGCAAAAGGTAAAATAAAAAAGGGAAAATATAATACGCTTAATATCAAAAGAGGTGTACTTCGTTAATGCATTCGGTGCCTTAAGGCTGGCGCGTCAGTTTGGACATTGTTTTCTGGAATGCGATTAAACATTAAAAAAAAAGAAAAAAAGAATATCTTTTTTTGTTTCGACGAATTTGTGCGCTGAGCGTTCGTTCTGAATTGAAATGACAAGCAGGATTATTTTTATGATGTCCTGTGTTTCATCCTGTACGAAATATTTTTATAATTTTATAAAAATTACAAACCTGTTTCATACTCATGCATGAAGAATCTAAAAAAAGTAAGAAATGAGGATTGGATTTTTTGACGTTTGTGTGTTAAAATTGGGAATGGATTTATAATGGTATTAGACCTAAAATTCAGTTTGACAAGTTGTAAAAGTTCAAACTGAGGTTCATATCAGGTTTTCGGTACTATGTCAGAAATTTTCATGGGGCATATTCCTGGTAACGGCAAGAGACTAAAAGCAGATAGTATCATAGCTGGTTAGCAGAGGCCGTGCCAAAAGTATACGACTGCTGATACCTTGCAGGTTGACGTTATTTCCGATATTCCTCTATCCTATTCGGATGGGGCGGGGCGGGGCGGGGCGGGGGGGGGGGGGGAGTACGTAAGGTTGACAGGCTCGATGCACCTTAATGGATAATAAACATAATGTGTATAAGTTAGATATAGAAATAAGTTGTAAATGAAGCTGCGTACGCATTTGGAACGTATAGCATAGGGGTCGCGGTGGCCATTTGTCGCGTGTAACGAGCGACAATGCGCGCGTTTCGGTCGCACGCCCCCCGCCGGTGAGCATTTGTAAGCGCTAGCGCATAGTGATACTCTCGCACTACTGTGGCACACTGAGATTTTATTTATCTACTTCTCTTCCCTTTTTATGATAGCATGATAGGAACTAGTATGTCAGAGGAAGTAAGAAAGTGGCTCCAGTGATAGAAAAGATGAAAGGGAATCGTTTGTCTCTTTATGGACATGTATTGACCAAAGACGAAACACATCTCACGAACAAAGTAATGACTATAAAAGTTTGAGGGATGGAGGGAGAGAAGTCGCCCAAGGAAACTCTCAATGGAGTTTGTGAGAAAAAATTTGAAGGCAAAAGGGCGATCAGATATGGCAGCTGATAGAGATGTACGGAGGAAGAAGGCATACTGCGCCGAGCTCAAATAAAAAATTGGGAGCAGGACGATGATGATGACGAATTCACTGCTTATGAAAAGATGGCGATATGCATGATGTTCACAACTCCACCAGTATCAATAGGACCACTACCATGCACCGAAAACAATAACTATAACACATGCAATTATGCAAAAAAAAAAAAATTTTAATAAAGGGAATGTTAACTAATGGCAACACACTTTTAATGTTAGTAGGACGAGGATTTACGTGGATTTAGACAGTTAAAATAGGTATAGTTATTTTTTTACATATTGCAAGTCCGTTTACTTATTTGATATAGGATCGGAATTGAAGGTTGTTTGGGCAAGCACATACACAAAACCAGTATCCAGAAAACAACAGAGTGCAGGTTCTGTGAAACAGTAAGTGAAACCCCAAAGCCCATTTTGCGTGAATCTGATCCATTAGTACCCACTCTATGCGCTAGTAAATTCTGGGTAAATACGTATTACTCCCGGAGGAAGTACAGACGCTCTCTACCAAAAATATTCTACAGTGCATCTAGGCAGTGAACTTATTATAGGTATGGGGCGATTACAATAGATCTTTTAGGTCACAGTGATACAGGACAATTCTAGCCAGCATACCCTTTTGTAATGATAATGTTAAATCGATTATATAATTTTTGAAGTTTTCCTCATTATCGAGTGTCAATCAAAAAGTAGATAAGTACATATTTTAAACTCATTTTGCTAATTTTTATAACATTTATATTTAATATAATTTTTAAAAACTGTTAAAATTTAACTCGGCCAAACTTTGCCCGTATAATAGAAGTTTCATATACTATTATTATTTGCAGAACCCAATACATTCGCAACCTAATGAAGCGCGTGCATAGTAACATCTAACTAAGCGGCTAACTATCCGATATCCATAACATTTATTGTGTATTCTTTTGACAAATGCGCTTTGCAGAACTCGTTATTGCCGAGCTCTATACCAAATACGTGACTATTATTAGTCTTTCGCATTCTATTGTTTTATATTATTATTTACCATTCTATCTTTCTATCATATAGTAGTAACCATTTTGTGAGTCATGTTGTTAATGTTAGTATCTTTTTACATGGAGAAAAATTGCCTAATATAGCCTTTCTCGCCGGGCAGAGATGGTGGGTTATGATGTCAGATTTTAACTGATCAAAGTTTCTGCTACCACGTTCTTCGTGCTTCATACTTTATATTTGACCAGCGATTAGTTTTTGTCAGTAAATTTTATTCATTAGTTTCACACGAATAGTAAAAGCTTACTTTCTTGGCAATATATTTTCTTTGTGTTTGAGAAAATTACGCAACGATGGGAGTGAGTGTGACAAATAAAGCCTAGAAAAAAGCATATCTGAAACACACGGGTCAATATCATCATCAACCGAAAGACGTCCACTGCTAGATATAGGTATCCCTCCCGCAAAGATCTCCACAACGACCGATCTTGCGTCACCTGTATCAGGCGGATTCCCACGACCTTCACTAAGTTGTCGGTCGCCTTTGCTGAAGGCCAACACACACTGTTTCTTCCGGTAGACGGTATCCATTCTAGAACTCGGCTGCTCCATCGAACAATAGTTCTGCCAGCAATATACTACCACTTTAGTTTGGTAAATCTTCGGGCGTGGTTGTCTACTTTGGTTTTTCTATGGATCTCCTCATTTCTTATGTAATAACGCAGTGAAATAAGTAGTTTTGTCATCGGTCTTTGAGCAACTTTGAGCTTTTTTTACTCACAATCGAATTTGCAGGCTAACTATTCAGCTAAAAAGAGTTAAAAACAGAATTTGCGATAAAAAATTTCTTCTACACGGAACTGATAATTCAAATCGAATGAAACGATACGATAGCCGGTTATTACCATAGCATTCCCATTGGGATCACGTGCGATCGGGAGCCGATCCGAAGATCAGATCTCATTGTAGTGCGCTGGCGCCAATGAATAGATCGTCCACCCTTATTGTAAGTTAATGTACTGGGACATATGATTACATACAGTCACACCGATCCATATAACAAATATGTTCTTAAAACAGCTAATGTTATATAAAAATAATGTTTAATTATCGACGTGAATATACCAATTAATAATTATATTGTACCAGCTATCTCCGGCAACCGTTGCGATATCACAAAAAAAAAAAATATATTTTTGTGTCAGAAACCGTCGGGGGCGTTTGCTGAACAACTCACCCAAGTTTTATAATAAGTCGATAAATGCGAATGCATAGAGAACAAACATAGATTAATATATAAATAAATTCCATCCAGTCAAACGTAAGACGTTCACTCCCAGACGTAGGTCTCCCCCAAAGATCTCCATAAATACCAGTCTTACGCCGTCCACATCGAGTCGGTTATTTTTCAGTTTAAAAATACAGGCTAATATCTTGAACAAATCGTTAGTATTGTTCATTGAACCAATCAACCAATTACATGATCGATAAAAAGTTACTCACGTGACGACAATCGGTCAGATTTTAACACTAATGTCAAAAGTATTGTAAACGTTTGTACGTTTGTAGGTATTTATAGCAATTAGGGTGGTAACATTTTCTTAACCAGTTTGCTTATGATTCCGGGACCATCTGCGCCAGCGGCCCAGGATGTGTTCCCATCCGTAACTAGGGAGGCTTTCGTGTCCGCCACCAGCGCGATATAGTAACACCTTCATGGACTAGTATACTGCACAACACACACTGCTCCACTCTACCCGCAGGCTGATGGGTTCTCTAAGAGACCTTGAAATCTGTAGTTTATTTTGAGTTAAGAAATTCGACAGAATTTTTGTCTAGGGTCGAGGTCCATGGCACTTTGGCACCCTAATCGCTCGCCTCAAAAATTCGATGAAGCTATCAAGGCCCTTTCGGCAACAGCGTTTAGTTAATTTAAAAAAAAAGGTTGTGGTCTTCTCAATTCAGCTTGTTTTCGAGATTAGCCAGTGTGTATCCAAATCATAAATCGTTTTATAGAATCGTTACAGTCTCGCCTTTTAGAATCAAACTGAATTTTGGGACATCGTATTTTATAAATCAGTAATCAAGAGTACATAATAACATAGGGATTATTTAAAAAAATGCTATCTGTTTTCCACGGCTGTGTGTCGTCGACGAGCCGCCTCGCCAGAATGGTGATGCAGCATCAACAGGAAGCCTTCAGCTTTTGTTCTCCGCACGAAATGATAAAAACATCAAGCAAGCAACGCCGTGCCGCGTCCATTGTTTCGCGACCGGTTTGTATTCATTCGCAAGTCCATTGTTACTCGCAGCGAGTTCTGACGATCGTTTATAATTTTATAACAAACGATTTTTGCAATTAATACAATGTCCCTATTAAATTATTTTATTTATGAATTCACTTGTTAATTTTTTTTGTTTCATTTGTTTTTTGTAACTGTCGTGTCATTAATACGACCTCATTATTGTTGTTTTTGCAATATTCCTCATCCATTGAATGCAATACTCTCCCCTAATTAATCATGCTTATATTAATTTTGTAAGCGATATATTAATTAATAATTGCGTTCATTAGTAATCCACCTGGTGTATTGACAACACCCTTTATGTGGAGTAACGGAACAAGTTTTTAACATGAATACGTTTCTTATAAATATCTTTTCATACTATAAAAGGTAACGTTTCTCTCTATCTGTTAGTTGGATTATAGATCGAGAACGGCTGAACCGATTTTATGTTTTTAAGATGTATACAGGCAGAATAGCGTAATAAAAGAACGCTGTAGTATGGTAAAGGTGTAGCGACCAAGTTAGGGAATGGGATGCTTAGTTGGTTTGGGAACGTGGAGAGGATGGGTAATAGAACACTGACTAAACAAATTTATAAGGCGAAGGTGACTGAGCACGTCGGTAAGGGTCGAGACCTAGACGAACCTATTTTGATCAAATCGAGTACGTCTTAAATAAAGACCAGATGAAAACTGCCTCGATAGCGCAGTTGTATTACATACGACTTCCGTTCTGAGGTCTCGGGTTCGATCCCCGGGTCGGGTCAAGTGATATTGGGTTTTTTCTACTCAGTATCATCCCGGAGTTTGGAATTTGTGCCCGATATGGCGACAGGCTCGCCCCCTGTCACATCTGGGACGGAACTAAGGTCGGCGAAATGTGGGTGGGGTGTAGTTCGCTACTTCACCTCTGCCTAACCCTTCGGGGAGAACAGGCGTGAGCATATGTATGTATGTATGTATGAAAAGTACCCATAAGCGACGAGCATGTATCAAAGCGCTCATGAAAGTAGAAGAAGCGATAAAGATGTGTCAAGATCGTAGCAAGTGGAGGGACGTAGTCTCTGCCTACCCCTACGGGAGAACGGCGTAATACTATGTATGTATACAGACATACTAATATATTCGTTGATAAATATAACTAAATAGAATATAATACTGTATAAACTCAGCACTTTGACCACAATCTCACCTGACGTTGTAATTATATATATCTATGTAGGCTCTCAAGTGCATTTGGTGGGTCAAACCACTCATTTTCAAAATTGAGACTAGTAGCCAACCAGGTATTACCTGCGTCCATAGATGCGGAATCCGACCGTACTACCAACGCCTCATGCGACATATAATTAAAACAGTCACTGCTTAAAAACAAGAGAAATTTAGCAGTAAAAATGACTGTTTTACAAAGTGTGACTTCGGAACAACGGGCGGTCGCAAATCTAACAGGAGGTGGTCGCCGTCGCTGTAAATAAATCTTCAACGTATAAACTATGTTTTATTGCTGATCGGTATGAAAATACAATAAAACATGTTTTATTATTATTTCTCAAAATATATATTACTAGTGAATCGGACGCACGGGTAAAATATCTTATTGAAATAATAAATAATTTACAATAGCCTGCCTATGTTACTCATTGATAAAGTAGTTTTCTGCAGGTGAAATAATTTTTAAAATCGGCTAATTCGTTTTTGAGATTATCCATAACAAAAAAAAATTGTAACATCTTTGTAAATATACGATCGGTTTTAATATGCGATCTCAATTCGGTTTACCTACTCAATCTGAAGTTGGTAATAGTTTGTTCTCTAAAGCGTTAAATTAGTGTCAGTGGTGAGTCAGAACAACCGATATATTTTTGGTTTGAACTTAACTTTTAAGATTCGATATTGAAATCAGTTGATAGTATCGTAGGACAGAGATAGCGGCATCGTGGTCCCAATATTTGCATGAAATTGCATTCTTATTAGTTAACAATGGCTATTAACGTCCAGTTGACTATATAATAACCTACGCTTAGTTTGGTATCAAAAAACAGCGTGAAAATATCAAGAACTAATAATTGGTTTGAGTACGTGGAGAGAATGGATGAAAAATGATTGACGTAACAAATTTACAAGTCGAGGGTGACTGGGCACGCAGGAAAGGGCCATCTTAGGCGAACGTATTTTGACCAGATAAAGAATGTTCTGGAGAAAGGCCGCAGTCAAAAGTACTTGTAACGGAAGATTATGTATTAAAATTGAAGAAACGAAAGACTTGTGCCAGGATCATAGTAAGTGGAAAGAGTAGTCTGTGCGTACCCTAATGGAAGACAGGCGTGACGTTATGCATTTGTATGCAACAAATAATTATTTCGTTTTTATTTTGGTACGCTGAAATAACTTTATTTCAATTAATGTTAAATAAAGCACAGTTAAAGAACAATGAAAACATATCAACTGTCGCCATTTTATGCCGGCCTCATATCTATTACGGCTATAGCCCCTAGTAGTATGCCCCTAATAGTAGTTGCTGACTTAGGAACAACATGTCATTATAACGGGATTTTCATAAGTGTACAGTCGTTGCGATCTAATCAGCTTAAATTGCATTAAAATCTCGCAAATTAACCGTGAAAATTTTGAGTAAAAGAAATTAATCATTTCGATTTTTAGCTGGGTTTGAAATATCTGAGGTATAAGTAAAAATATTTTAAATATACACACCTATATGAAACAAAGAACAGTAAGGTGCTTGCGAAGTTCGATTCGATGCGGCTGCAACACTGATTGCCGCATTGTGCCTCTCACAATAACTCGATTAGAACCAGACCGATACCGGACATGCTTCCAGTTGGAAATAACATGGATAATACTGCATAGATTTTCACATATTTTTTTATTAAATATTTTCGTTTTTGAGTTAACATTCTTTCAATTAATAAATTGAACCATGAAGAGATGTCTGTGCAGGCTGGCATGACAGGGACGACTGACGAAAGATAACCGATCTCTTGTCAGTCGCCACTATTTTAGGAATGCATTGTACTTACCATCAGGTACAATGCCGACACTTTATCGAGCTACTATAAAAAAAAAAATGTTCTTCCAGTAAAGATTCGTAACATTTGGTTTATCAAATGATTTCATTAGACATAAATATTTAGTTTACTAGATTTATTTTTTCACAGTACTTTTAAACTGCATTAAAATAGCTTATAAAATAAACAGTTACATGAAATTAATTACTTAATTTAAAAAAAAAAGCGGTAAATTAATATTCACAATAAAAATATAAGTTATAAGAAAGATATTTTCAAGGTATAATACATCTTTTTGCCTATAACCACAGAGATTAGTGTAATAATGAATAAATGGACATATTATTATTTAAAATAAAACATTCACAACTGTCATATGTTCAGAGTTAATATATAAATGATTCTGATGCAATGAAAACTCTATAAACGATGATTTTTTTTATAAGATTCCTCAAGTAAGTACATACATATGCTCACGCCTGTTTTCCCCGAAGGGTTAGGCAGAGGTGAAGTAGCGGAACTACACCACCACCCACATTTCGCCGAGCTTAGTTCCGTCCCAGATGTGACAGGGGGCGAGCCTGTCGCCATATCGGGCACAAATTCCAAACTCCGGGATGATACTGAGTAGAAAAAACCCAATATCACTTGACCCGACCCGGGGATCGAACCCAAGACCTCAGAACGGCAGTCGTGTGTAATACAACTGCGCTACCGAGGCAGTTTTATTATCGTTTTTATTTAAAGATCTAAGAAATCAGATGTAAGAGTCAGACGAAACTTGACACCGGTCTTTAATAAATTGTACCAAGCGCAAGTTCAGCCGAGTGTTGACTAATGTTATCACCTCTGGGACGGATCCGCCAAATACTAGTTGGCAGCATTGGACGTTATTGACCGTCGGGTTCGAAGGCTTATTGGTGACTAAACCCTGACAAGTATAAAATTGGAACCATTAGAACACCGACGAAGAGTTGCTTCCCTTGCCGTTTTTTATCGGTTGCACTTCGGCGAATGCGTTGAAGAGCTCCGCCAACTCATCCCACCCTCTCTCTTCCATCTGAGGACTACCAGGCGCCGTATGGGTTTCATCCATACATTGTGGAAATTCCATTCATTCGCACGGAACGTTTTGCTTCTTCGTCCTTAATGAGAACCGTGAATGAACGGATCAAGCTACCAGCGTCTGTGTTTCCAAATTCTTACAATATAGGGGTTTTCAAAAGTAGAGTGAATCAGATTTACTGAGCGATCGCGTGCCATTGTCGGCCTCATCCTCACTTACCATCAGTTGTGATTGAGGCCAAGCGTCGAGCGGTACAGTTAAAAAATAATAATTTGGGATTCTAATTAAAAACATAAAACACGTTGTTAAATTGATAGAGATTTATTTGGCAATAAAACTAAATGGAAATGATTCATATTGTATTATTATATCATTGATGCATTTGTCGCGTTTTTTTATTTGATTAATGAAATAGTTTGATAGAACCACCTATTACTGTCTTCAGTTTAATCACTTTTATTGCAGCAACAACAAGTTGGTTTAAGACCATAACCCTTTTTTTTCCCCTCCTCCGCCTACTATGGGAGCCACGGTACCGGACTTGCATTGACCGCGGCATCCAACGGTTGGCTAAAGCCCCTCCCAGCCAGCGCAGATGGTAAAACTGACTTTTATTTTACCACCCGGGGAGGGCGACAAAACAACCCCCCCCATGTGATGCACTGCATCTAAACCTAAACTCTTACAAAGCCCACACATCGGCTGTACTGTCGTACACCCCACTACCTTATGCCCCAATTCGCCACAACGGAAACAGTCAGCCCCTATCTATGTCCCACGGGCAGATCGAGCGCGTGTGTCCCAGGCACATACACTTAAAACATCGCAAAGGCGCCGTCTCAATTGCATGTACTCGGGAAGCACTTAACCCGATCAAGACCTTCCCAGCATCTACCAGGTGCTTTGCAGCAACCACCGGGAGTGCAATATTGCAAACCCCGCCCAACCTCATCCTCCCTCTGTGAGGTCTAATCGACCCAACCCCTCACATAATTTTCTCGACAGCCCGTTTTTTTGGGCCACCACCCAAAGACCATAAACCTACCAGGTACTTTTGCAATAGGGGGCGACGCGGTGCTTGCGAAAGCCACCCCGTGTCGCCCCCATCCCAAATGCAGCGGACGGCCCCGGGGGGTTTTAGTGGGTATTTCCGGGCGGCTCTCGCCCGGGTGAGTCCCACACTGGCACGGAACTCGTCACTCCGTGCCCCCTTATCTATTGTATTTGGGGGACTCTGATCCTTCAAATACAATAGATAAGGGTAGAGCGTAAATGCATTTCCCCCCGTCAAAAAAAAAGAAAAGGTACTTTTGCAATGAAGCATGGTTTTGTTTTCCTTGCACACTAGCTCTATTTTAGTGTTATTAAGAATATGAATATCTATCCACAATTATTATTGGAAGACATATTTGTCATCGGTAAATTACAAACATATTAACTTTAGTCATCAATAAATTTGTAAAATTTGATCACGGCATGAAATAATTTAAAAAATCGCACAAGATTCTTGATTCACAATTCATTAGTTCGTATCATTATTAAGGATTTATTATCTATATACAAGAGATATGACTGGATATAATAATTAAAAAATAGATAAAAACATTATTCATAAAATTCTTGTCCATAGAGTTATAACGTAATGTCGACCTCCCCAATTAGGTGAGTGGCGAGCTACCGAAGCACAAAGGCATAGATAATGGTCAGTTAACTTAGTTCCGAAGATAGTTCACTTAAAGCGAACTTGACTTTATCAAGTTGCAATTAAGTACACCGGCTTAATTGAATATTCCCACGGACCGTCTCACAATTACGACCTCCTGAACTTGAACGATATCGATCGCCAATTTCCTTATTATATATGTTAAATTATACTTCGCTTCGGAAATTAACATGTCAATATATTCATGAGAATGTTACAATTTTATTTTATTTTGATAGTTATACGAATTGCAAGTGACCTGAATTCAATTTTTTTATTAATTTGTCTAAACGCTGTTGACTTGAGAAGCATTCCCGGACTTTAGAGCACTAAAGCCGATAATGATAGTTAAGTCAAGACCACTAATGGTACTAACCTCGCCTTAAACTGCCACAGTTAGGCTATATTTGCCTTAGATAACCCAAAGGCGATGAAAAAAAAACACGTGTAGATTACAGTATGATTGGCGATTGGGTATGATATGGTGCATGCGATTCTAGATGCGGTATAACTGTATCGCGCTGGGTAATTTCAGTCTCTTAATATAATTGTAACTGTAATTTTTTAATTCGTATTATGTATAATTATGAATTTCCTAATCACATCACCATCACCGCTTTAAATCCAGGAATTATGATAACCTTTTCGAAACGGGATTGCGCAAAATTCTCATCCTTTCTTAACAATTCTAAATACATTTCTATAAAATATAGACGAAATTTAAAAGAACTACACAGTATTTTTGTAACATTAAACATCATGTCTCCTTGATATGTAGACTCCGATTTACAATATGTAAGTACGAATCCAATCAGAATCTATGAAGACAAAAACCATTACAATATAACCTGCTATGATATGCAATCTGTGATTAAATCACGGTGATAACTGTTATTAAAACTATTATGATATGTATTATCTGTGGCATTATTTTCTATATGTTAATATAGTTTACACAAACATTTTATAAAAGGAATAACCATGTCATAGTATCACAAATTATTGAGGCAGATTCCGTTGGTACTGGTCACTTCGGTATGTCGATGGGCCAGATGAAAAAGATTGTGTCAATTGTCAGATAAACGTTGTATTGAGAGGTACGCTAAACTGTAACACAAAGTGATATAAAAACGTTGTAAATTATATTTTAAAAGATAACACTATATAGCTTTATATAACATAATTACAAATTAGTCTAGATATAACAAATAACTCGCAAGTGAATTAATTCTTAAGATAGTCCTATAGGAGTAATAATTTAAAAAAAAAAGTGTCCTGAATAATAAAACGAAATCTCATTTTAGAGTTGGCCATCATTGATGGTTGTAATAATTGTAATAAAATATAGGAGATATTGTAAAAAGAACTGTCATTACTATGACAATCATCTCTCTCTTCCTAGCTATTTGTCCCAAATAGTGGTGGGGTCAGCTTCCCGCGTTTTTTCCTCCATTTTGCTCTGTTCTCCACATCGTTTTCGGAATCTTTTCCCTCCTTCATATCTTATAGCACTATACCGTTCCAGTTTATTTTGGGTCTGCCTCTGGATCTTTGATAGGACATGGAGAGATGTAATGCTAAATATTCTATGTTACCGGTGGCTTTCTCTTTACATGACAAAACCATTGCAACTGTCTCTCCTGCATAATATTGGCGGTGTCGCTTTCCCCCATATTTTCTCGGACGTGTCTGTCCAATTTATATAACATATAAAAGTTAATGTAGAATACAATAAAATAGCTTTTATTCCATCAAACAACTGACATAATTTAATCAACGACTATAAGGACTATATAAAACACTAGCTGTGTGATCGCGGTTGTGCCCACCTTTCCTATATTTTTCACTGCGTTTTTTTTAATACGGAACCCTAATTATTTTACTAAAACAATTTGCTACTAATATAAAGTAAAAATATTTATTATTATAATTTATAATTATAGAACTTGCCAGTAAAACTGTGAATCGAATCGGATTTGATTCAATTTATTAAGAATTTTATTTTTTATCTAGCAAAAAAAGTCCCGTCCAAATCGGTCCAGCCGTTTCGGAAATTACCCATTACAAACAGACAGATACACAAAAAATTTCAAAATTGTATTTTTGGTGTAGGTATCGTATCGTATATTCATATCAATTTAGTAAAAAAAATAATGTTGACATTACAAACAGACACATCAATTCTATTTATTAGTATAGATTAAAAACCGCATTTTACTTCGAAAAGGACATCAACTCAAAGTGCTACAACAAAATCGTAAGAGAACCCACACCTATACTAAATACTTATTTCATTAAATTACTAAAATTGTCTCAAAAATAATGTTAGAAACATGAGGTTGTGGCCTATATCACACAATATAAAATTACTAGCACTAAAACTACATTTTCGTAATAATTAATAAACTATTTTAACCAAATTTTTATAGCTTGTTTTAATGCTGCCACTTAGTAAATGTTTACAAAAAAGTAGAGGCACCTTCACATAAACCGTGCTCGTTGTCCGAGTTTGACAATTGGAGCGGCGAACGCAAAGGCCTGACGAACAGGTGTAGTCGCGCCTTTAGATACGACTGTGTCCACTGAACGGCGCCGACGACATATTGTGGTACAAGTCACAAGAGCACAGAGAATTCGTTTTTTCTTTTACCAAATTCATCATTAAATATTTTGCTATAGTTAATTTTTTACATTGATTATTATTTTTCTCTCTTACTACGTATTTCTTCGTTATTTAATAATCAAATTTATAACACTTATATACTCTCATATTCAACGCTCATCGTGTGATGCGTCCTTAATATATTACTCTCACCGCACGCAAAGAAGCTTGTAATTATATGTATCGTTTTAATGGTTAAAAAATCTTTAAATTATACATTTAATCGAATAAAAATTACTAAATGTAGTCCAACGTGTACATTACGATTGCGGGTCATAGAATTTGACGTACGTGATGCCAAAAATCTTAACGTGAATTTTATAAAGTAAATTAAATATATTTACAAATTTTATAAATACGTTGGTATCAATATTGTTGTTCGACTTGTTATTAGACTTTAGATGATGGTTTAGTCAGTAGTGCGGCCGGATTTTACGTCTATGGATGCGAGTTGAAACCCATCTGTCTAACTCTAAAATCAGCCTCAGCTTTCGGTGAAAGAAAACATCGTGAGGAAATAATGCCCAACTGGGTAGCTAATACCCTTAAGTTAGAGAACCTGTTGCACCGAACGTGTGTTCCGGCAGAATCGTTTGAGAATCAGTATCTCTGGGCTTAGTGTGTTTACTATCCAGGACCACATCTTTAGTTAATATCAAAGTGAGATTGTGGTAATAGCACTGAACCTTAACAATGTAAAAAAAAAAGACTATAAAGACTTGTTCGTCGATCCGAATATTTTTGCCATGCACTTGATAAACCGCATATTGCACTTAATATTAGAGACATAGATCTATGAAGTGTTTCTTGTCACTATACCCCTTTATAACTTAATTGACAATGTGCCGGAAGCCCAAGCGTTATTTGAGGCTATTTTAGGACGAAGTCGAGCGGATCTACAACATTCAAAACGTTTGCTAAGGAACAGATAAGTCCACGACTTCCTTGTTACCGCATTCACCACCACTTCTGTCTCTATTGAGACTGCTCCAACTCATGACGTCATCACATTTCTACATAAGTCTATTTATATTTGAATACTAATAAGCAATACCCTACGGTACACGCTAAACCATTTTGATAAAACGTCAGTCAAGTATTTAAAACATTTTTTTTAATTGAAATTATAACTTGCTATGTGTACTGAAACTATTTTGTTCATAACAGTGATTGACTTATAAATTTATTGAAAACATTATTACGTATAAAAAGGTATAAAAATATTAAAGTATGTACTTATGAAATGTCTTTGATTGGAAACTAGTTAAAATAGTTTTTTTTTTTGCTAGATTTATTTTATTATTATATTTCACGCAATACATTTTGTAAAATTTGTATTATTATGTGATATAGCGTTTGACACAAAAAATATGATTGTGTTTTATTTTAGAGGGTACATTGTGTTGCTTACCAATGTCCAAAACCTACATACAAAATCAAAATCAAAATTTATTTATTCAATTTAGGCCCTAAGAAGGCGCTTATGAACGTCTAAAACACTACAACCGGTTCGGAAAACAACCCAGTCGAGAAGAGCCGGCAAGAAACTCGATCTGGTTCTTTTTTTATAAATATAATATATATCATTTTTTTTGTCATATAAAAAACTATACAAAATCGTAGTCTTAATAATGTTAGTGGAAGCACAGAGGTGTGGGTTAATTCCAGACATCACTATCGTTCACGTAATGATCCACCCTGTAATAACCTTTTGAGATTAAAACTTGCTTGACATAATACTTGAACTTATTGTCAGGTAAATCGGTAATGTTACTTGGGATCTTATTGTAAAACCGAATACTATTACCTATAAAGCTTTTATTACACTTACTTAACCCAAAGCGTGGGACGGTCAACTTGTCTTTACTTCTAATATTAAAATTATGACGATCATTCACTAGATCTAGCTTCTCTAAATTTTTACGAATATGCATTAAGTTATCGAAGATGTATTGGGAGGGCAAAGTTAAGATATCATATTATTGAAACTTGTTCTTTAGAGATTCGCGAGGTCCCATATTATATATTGCTCGAACAGCTCTTTTTGTAACGTAAAAATGGTGTCTACCTCTGCTGCTGTACCCCACAGCAAAATACCGTAAGACATTAAGCTGTGAAAGTAAGCAAAGTAGACTAACCTAGCACCTAATCCATTTATCTAATAGCACTATTTCTTTCAACCTTATTCTCGCTCGAGCATAAAATTTACGCCAGGGCCTTATCGACGCGGCTTTTTAGTATAAATGCTTACAAGTGGCAACTGCGCCAATTTGTTACACATTATCTACTAAAAGAGGTACTGATAGAGCGACATTTTCTCAGCTCTTAGTATTATGTGACAGACCGAGAAAATACCTTTATACTAGTCGACTTTATTTACAATAAATAATACACGGAGTATCTAAATAGTGGAGTATCTAAATATCGGAGTTTCTAAATAGTGAAGTATCTAAATATTAGAGTATCTAAATAATGGAGTATCCATGTAATTTGATGTGGAATCTGCTGACGCTCTTCTATAAATACATTTTTTTTAATGAATTAGCTACATGATATAATTTTATGTGCTTAAACTCGTGACATACTATACGAATTTACGCCCGTCGATGCGCTATGTGTGAATAATACCGAGCTACTGGAGCTTGAAAATCATTCACACATGATATGCGTTCGAATAATACAATCTGGCGAAATAGTAAGCGCGTAAATTAAAAATAAATTACCAACCATGGGACTGCCGGCAGAAGCAAGAAATCAAAATTTGATGTTTAAATTTCATAATTTGTTATTTGAAATTATTAACATAACCTACTAATATTTAACATTTATTTCGTTTTTACATCTATTGGCACTTCGAGCAATAGTTACGTACATTTTCATATACTTTATTCACAATCAAACATACAATAGGCTGCGTAAGCATACATTTTATTATTTACCTCAGAACGCAAGAACTTAAACGCAATCCTATATGTTACATAACCGAACGCACTCGAACCACCATCCAACTATGCGTGCTGGGCCCGGTGATACACGTTATATGTTATAGTCGGATGGCGGAACGATGCGTCGGTGCAACAGAGTACCCGGCATGCGTTACCACAGCGCTAAATTAATTCAACTCACCCTGTATCGGTCGATACTGAAGCTCTGGAGACAGGAAGTAGGGTGTGTGTAGGAGATGTGTGTAATGTGTAAGCGTGATACCACCTTGTATTTTTTTTTTTGACGGGGAAAATGCATTTACGCACTACCCTTACCTATTGTATTAGTGAGACCGAAGTCCCCCAATACAATAGGTAAGGGGGCACGGAGGGACGAACTCCGTGCCATTGTGGGACTCGTCCGGGCGTGAAGAGCCCGGAAATACCCACTAAAACCCCCCGGGGCCGTCCGCTGCATTTGGGATGGGGGCGACACGGGGTGGCTTTCGCAAGCACCGCGTCGCCCCCTGCAGCGAACCCACCAGGCCTCGTCCGTGCAATGGCCCGGTAGAGATGGAGGAGAATACTTCCCCTCCACCTCTTAGCCCGCCTCTCAAGAAGAGGTAAGACCACTTGCTCTAACATCCAGGGGGCGGGACATACTTCCCGCCCCCCATAAAGAGAAAAAGAAAGAGTTGGAAAGAGCAGTGGCGGGCAAAGAGAAAAGAGGGAAGAAACCCGCCACTGCTTTGAAAGAGAAGTAGGTCCCTCCCCTTCTATCGTCTTGAAGCGTGATACCACCTGACATCCAAAGGCGGCGGCTCGGCACTATCACTTTCGAACACTCCGTTATAAACGTTTATATCAATGTGCAATACAATACAATACAATATTTATCCACAACACTATTATAATCTGTTTATACTTAAAGTCACAATCAACCAACAATCAAACATATGGATCGCGACTTTATACAAAAACACGTCGACACTCGCAACCACTCAACTCGACTGCAAGTCCAGTCGCGGTACGTCAATCAAACTAAGTACCCTCAACTCATTCATAACAAAAAAATGACAAAAAAAATATTAAAAATTATCTACTACCTGCCTATACTAAACACTATACTTGACACACTGTTACGCGTTGACGAATGACAGCATAGCATTGGTAACGCGAATCTATATGTTTTTTCCCTACCGAGAATTGGATAACGCCACTAAAAAGTTTTCACTTCAAAATAAACATAATAACGAATAAACTATCTTCATATGATATTTAAATGAAATAAACTGCGATAAAACTAATTTTATTTGAACAGGCAACATTGTATTTAATAAAAAGAAAACCCATCAACAACAAAGATATAAAAACTGTAACGGACACGAACACACTTTAATCGCTTACGTTCATTATTTTGAAATCCTATACCTAAACACGGTGTTTGAGTCACAGAATAATATTTTGTATAATCATATAATACCTTCGCTTACTTATGTTTATTTTTAAAAAGGCATTCTAATCTGAGCTGTCATCGGCGGCAACGGAAAATAACTTCGAATATGAAGGCAGGGAGGGGTCTAATGAGACAAAGGGTTAATGAGTAAAACAATGGACGAGCAGTAAAATATTGGATTTATTTACGTCGGACGATGCGGCCGATGATCTGATAACGCGTCGAATGCGAGATTAAGGTCAAGACGCTTCATTCAAGTTTGTTACAAAAACAAAATAGAAATAAAAGCTATGTAAACATGTAAATTAAAACGTATAACGATGTGCTTCAAAATTGTAAACTAAGCCGTGTATTACTGGATCTCAAATAAGTGAGTTTTCGTCCATTTCATCACGAAATTTTCCTTCACCGAAATTCGGATTTGAACCTAATTCGTAACCCTAACCACTAAGCCATCATCGTTTCTGATAGTAACTAGTATATTTTAAATGTAACCCAACACACCTAGTAGATAAATATTTATATATGTTGGGTTTTCTTTACCTGAGTTAATACTACACATTTTATGTTTTTTTTGTTTATTCATCTTAATCTATACTAATAATAAAATTGTAAAATTCACGTGTCTGTACATTTTCGATTTTTATGAAAAGAATTTATTGTATGGTACTAAAAATTACCACTAAACAGATTTCTATCATTTTTAGAAATGTCTGTCCGTCTATCGGTATGTCTGTTTGTCTGTGCAGGTATCAATTAGAAAGTACAACGTATATTCTAAAATAATTCATAAAGCATATTCCGGAGTAGCATCAAAACTTTATTTTATTAAAATTGGTCCACTCAATCAAAAGTTATAGTAATTTCAATGACACACAGCGACGGCAGTAGGAAAGAAGAGTTTCTAAGTAAATGCGTTTTAGTCTTATTCGAGACCAAAAAATTGATGCATTTAAATAAAATACTTCTTGCCCTTAACAGAGCAACGCGCTGTGGTCACAATGATCAAATTTCGTTTTTATTGTTAATCCGGGCCACTAAATGAGCTGCCGCATATATAGCCCACTAAACAACAACTCTGGTCGGTGTAAATTGAGAAAAAAAAACAAACCCATCGGATTCCAGAATCCGATGAAGATTATCATCGCTTGTATAGTTTTATTTAAATAAACAAAAAACACGTTACCGCCAATAATGATGATATGCTGTTTATTTGATATATCACTTTGATGTAACAGTATTGTCGAATTGCAAAAACTAATAACCTTAAAGAGTATTAGAGACTTTATGTTTGTGGCACTTTTAGTTAATTATTTTACGGGAATAAAGCTTATAGGCTAACAGTCAAATTTATAAGTGACGTAACAAAAAAAAATGACGGTCGGGGGACCCCCGTCAAGAACGAATTCTTAATTAAAACAGAAATGATGAGGTAGTAATGGATTCATTGAGGATACCGTATATGAAGAAATATTTAATATGTCTCCTCAATAAATCGATCAAAAACTCATGTTAGATCAACAGAGCGCACGCCTAAGATATTCTATAAAACTGACAGTTGACATGAATATATTAATATACAGACACACACACACACACAGTATACGGCATTTCATTACGTGACGATTTCTACTAAATCGCACTACCCGTAAGCCGCGATAAAGAACTTCGTTCCAGAAATACTGAAAATGATTACGTAATTAGGAAACGGTATTAAAATGGATTTGTCCGAATTCATTGCTCCATTCATATAACCGAAAGACATCCATTGCTGGATATAGATGTAGGACGGGGGGGGGGGGGGGGGGGGGTTGCCGTAATCGGCACGCTTGGTAGGCGGGTTGCCGATCGCAGTAGGTGTTTGTGGTACTCAGAGATTCTTCTGCCCATCCCCTGGTTTATACCTTAGTCGCCTTTCACGACACCCACGGGAAGATATGAGGTGGTACGAATTCATTGGAATTAGTAAATTTAAAACATGAAACAAATGCCACTCTAGGCTTATACCACGTATGGCATGTTGCGTAATTATGCAGAAATAGGAAATGCCATATATGTAATATTGGGAAATTTTGTCATGTCCTCAAATTATTTAATTGTATATTAATATATAATTCAGGTTTACATTAAAGTTTTGTATTAATCTGTTAGTGAATTCAAGACATAAAAACGAGCTAAAAGCTATAACTACTGGAGTTCAAATGGAATCTACCCTTGATACACTAATTGTGAAATTCATATATATTTTACATAAAAGGCAACATGCTTTACTATCTACGTCCAATAGATAAAAAGATAAAATAAAATCGGTATAATAAAATACCTCGAAGAATACCACCAATAATTGTATGCAGACGACAATATGTAAGACGTACTGAGATTGTAAATATGCAAATAAAGCTCTCAAGAACCCTCAAGAACCGCAGCACTGGGTATATACATTTGTCAACAGTAATCGGTACCATTAGCGGCAATTAGCAGCGACTGTCACTTATCAGCGAAGGAAGATTGAAGCGACCAAAGAACTACGTATATTGAATCCGGGCTTGTTCTAAATAAATTATATTCTATTAAGGTATAATGCTTTCACTTGGACTTCGTAATATATTTCTCTATATTCAAATAATATATTTGATATCTGAAGATCCGTTTTCTTTTAGCAATATATCCTGTCTACGATGGCACATAATGAAATGATAATAGTAACCCCTTAAATGACATCGACAATGACAAAATATCTAGAAAAGATATGAAAAAAAAAAAATACAAACGATGCTCATATAACTCAAATAACTTTTGGGCAGGATACTTAGTCAAATGTGGTGATAACAGGTGGAGTAGATTCTTTACCTGGACAAGAGAGAACAAATAGCTGTGGGTAGTCATCAATATCACAAAACTTGTTGGTAAGTCCTGCCATAAAACACAAATGAATCCCTTAGAAACAAGAAGAAGCGATGATGAAGATGAAGCGGGTAGTGCGGCCGGATTCTGTGTCAATCGACGCGGGTTCGATTCACACCTATCCAACTGGTGGTGTATGACCGAATCGAAGGACCTTGATTAATTCGATAGCTTTGTCGCCGATCCTAGGGCTTCCTACTCCTTATTAATTGTTCTGGCTCACCAAATAACCGCACCCAGTAGTAACAGTGTCGACTTACCTGGTGTGCCGATGCAGATACTTCGCCCTGCTATGATGCACAGCTCCGTCCACTGTGTCTTCTTGATGTTGAGCGGCCGCTCTTTTCCGTAACCAATTTCACTATAGCTACTTTTAATATCCAAGCACGCACAAACGTTGAACACGTTTTGAGCTTAAAATAAGCCAAAATAATATCCAAGTCGATTTGATTGTAAAATGTTCCGAGGTGACCGTGTCGCGTGATTGAAAAACCGTTGGCGAGAGAGGGGCGCCACCAAGCGTCGAAAAACCGAAAACAACCGGGCACAGATTACATGGTGTTGCCTGAATACCGACTCTAAAATTGGCCTGAGACTTTGGTGAATGAAAACATCGTGAGGAAACCATAGCATGATGTTAGGGTATTTTCTAATGATGCACGCCTGGGTAGCTACCACCCTTAAGTTTTAAAACCTGTCACCAAATACCAATAGGTGTGTTCCCGCAGCAACACTTGAGAACCAGTAGGGTTAGTGTGTTTACCATCCTGTACTACATCGTCACATAACATCAGGCGAGATTGTGGTAAAGCTCTGAACCTATATAGCGTGTAAAATTCACATAATGATCCACTCTATAATACCTTTGCAAATTAAAACTTACTTGACATGGTGCCTGAATGAATCATAGAAACAATGATACAATCGATGTTTAATTTATAACCAAAAGTCCATCGTCACCCAATTGTCTTCGCATTACAAATAAAAAAAAGCAACTGCCTATACCGGCTGATGCCTGTATTGATCGAAGTAATGTAAACAGGCGCGGGAGTCGGTAAGCGCGGGGTGTACGCACGAGCGCAGGTGACGGCACAATGTAATGTTGTATATCACATTAACATTGTGTTCGCTACTTGGACGTTGTCCGTTGTTGTACATTTGCAGACATCATTTGCAAGGTTCACATGACGCTGGGAAATTTATTTTTTATGACTCAAAACTATGAAATTGATACCTTAACCGTAGGAAACTGCAAATCCTTTAAGAAAGGGTAAGGAATGACTTACACCCGCCATATTGTGGCCTACACGCATCGGACTTGGGCGAGTCCACTGCATTGAACGGAGTCCTGGGATGGAACGCGGCATACTCTGACCGCGACGGGCCCGAGCAAAGGGCTAGGACTTTATAGGCTGCGGTGCAATGATTGTGTTGACGTGGCCCACGCCACGCCGGACTTAATGTACAGAGTGTTGTTTTTGTTTTAGTCAGTACAAGTCCGTCATAACCCACCCATCGTTGTACAACGAGAGTGGGTATCCTAGGAGCATTTTCTACATTAAAAAAAAGAGAATAAATTCTGAATACTGATTACGTAATTTTTTTTTTTTATTTATTAGCTGTTTTTATTATCACTATGAAGCGGTATTGTGATGTTCAAAGGGGTAATTTTATAGTTTCTAGTGAATTATTTAAAAATTATACAAAAAAAAAGTCGACATGTAAACCGACCGTTGTCTCATTGTGTCGGCGTTACCCATTGAAAAGAGCTACCTATTGTTATTTCACTCTGATATAAAACAATACGTAAAGCTTTTCACGTTGATTTGATCTTTTATTTGTTCTCCCCGTCCCTTTGTGGTTTGCCGCGGTGGTCGTTTTTATCTTCGCACAACTCATTAAGATTTTTTTTTGTATATCTTATGGCAAGAATTAATTAGACAGTTATTATTTTATAATATATGGTACTTATTTTAATTACAAATATTTAACATTTTGAATTTAACTGCCTAGGTAGCGCAGTTGTATTACATACGACTGCCGTTCTGAGGTCTCGGGTTCGATCCCCGGCTCGGGTCAAGTGATATTGGGTTTTTAACTACTCAGTATCATCCCGGAGTTTGGAATTTGTGCCCGATATGGCGACAGGCTCGCCCCCTGTCACATCTGGGACGGAACTAAGCTCGGCGAAATGTGGGTGGTGGTGTAGTTCGCTACTTCACCTCTGCCTAACCCTTCGGGAATAACAGGCGTGAGCATATGTATGTATGTATGAATTTTCAACTTATTATTAAATGCAATTTTTCTGTCCTTCTGTCCGTTTGTTGGTGTATAACCTAAAACTACTACACTTATTAACGTCATTGATTTATTATTTAAATCACAGATCATATTCCCAAGTTAAGCTGTACTATTACATTTTTAACTGACTTCAAAAAAGGGGAGGTTGTCAATTCGTCTGTATGTTTTATAATGGAAGAAGTGCACTTCCGAGATGGTCCCGTTTCCACCATGTCAGGATCTGATCAGTGTAACTCAGGGAAATTGTGAAAAACTTTCGAATATTATAGATACTTACAATTGTTTCATAGCTTTGGAAACGAATATATATACGTACAGCTATACGTAAAAGTACATACTTAAACTAAAAAGTAGAAAAAAACATATTTTTTAAATTATTAATTACAACAAAATCGACTTCAAAAGAATAAAGTATTAAAATTCACTAAAAAGTCAATAAATAATTGCTTTATTAATCTGCTTTGTTAATTTTGGAGTCGGTGCCAGCTAGAGTTAACCAATGTACTCATTAACAAATGGAAATAACTAAACTTTTTCATTACACATAAGCAAGCTAAATAAAGGACTAGGGTGATTATAAAGAACAATTAATCAAAATTGAATATGATTAGCGACGTATAAGCTGTCACGTTTTCAAAATTTATAGTTTACTTCTTTTGAAGTCAGTTTTGCTTTTAAGTAAAAAAGTTTTTTGTAATATTATATAGTGTATGCAAAATGATACAAGTCAGAAGAAAATTGATAAGCATCGTGTTTTTAGGAAATATTTTATCATCAACATTAAATGAGTCAGGGATGTAACGCACTAAATAGCTTGAAAGTTTTATAAAGCACGACTAAAAAAAAGAAACAATCTTATATATACACTAGGATAGGAAGCAATTTTCTTTAAATTTAGTGTCTAAACGCTGTTAACCTGAAGCCTCTTGACAGCTTCAGTCTTTGGAGCGAGCGCTTAAAGCACTCAGCCGAAAATGGTAGCTACCGCAAGGACACGAAAGTGGTATGAACCTCGGCTTGAGCTGCTAACTGTGTTAACAATTCTGTGGACTATCCCTTAGCTAACCTAATGGTTACTAAACCTGTAAATTAATAAAGGTCCCTTACAGAACCTATGTACCATGTAGTGTGCAAGTACTGCATGCAGTCTCACTGTATCGCGCTGACGGCGCCTACAAGACCGTCCCCAGTCGGGGAACGGAGCACGTCTTGCGCTGCTGCCGGGGGTTGGAAATTAGTAAAGATAATTAACTTAAGCGTAATTTCAATTTAAATACGAATTTCAATTAACAAGCGAAACTTCAATTTAATACCGCCGGAGTAGGTAATTAATTGCTTACCTGTTTAAAAATTAAGTCGTAATTAATTAATAATTTTCCGTCTCGCTCTAAGTCCGTTAATACGGATTATTTATATCTAACACATTTTACAGTTATAATTACATGTAATAGATATATTTTAAAATATCTACTTTACAGGTCAATTTAACTGTTTTGTAATTGAAAAGTAGAAATAACTGTGTTTTGCTTATTTACTTTTTTTTATTTATTTTGTAATAATTAAGATGCGCAGTATAAATAATAATAATAAAGCCCTTTATTCAGACCAACTTAGTATCTATCTACAAGGTATTAAAAACTAAAACTATGAGTTTTTTTTTACATAAACTAATTTTAATCTATTTTATTCTAATACTTAATTATTTTTTGTAGGTCTGTTTGCTAATCGGCAAAGGCCTCCTCCAAAGATGCGTAGTATAGAGACAGTTAAAACAGATCAACTACCTCGGTGGCGCAGTTGTATTATGGTGCGACTGCCATTCTGAGGTTTCGGGTTCGATCCCGGGGCCGGGTCAAGTGGTATTGGGTTTTTCTACTCAGTATCATCCCGGAGTTTGAAATTTGTGCCCGATGTGGTGACAGGCTCACCCACTGTCACATCTGGGACAGAACTAAGCTCGGCGAAATGTGGGTGGTGTAGTTCGCTACTTCACCTCTGCCTAACCCTTCGGAGATAACAGGCGTGAGCTTATATTATATATTATGTAAAACAGATCAAAAGTCATATATGAAGTCTATACCGAAGTTAGCTTGTTTTCCCGCGACATATTCACGTATCAATATCATGAATTTGTCTCAATTGTAAGTTTGTTGCGATTCATTAGGACTTAATTGTCCTAACAGCTCTCTAGCTACTCGATCTACACTGGTCTAAAAGTGCAACATTGTCAGGATTTTCACTATATGCATAATATTCACGATCCACCTCGCAATGGTGCATATCGAAGTGTTTCGATCTTTACGGTTAAACAGAAGGCAGGATTTGTGTAAGAGTATTTTTTACATATGAAAAAAAAAAAAACATCGTGTATACCTCAAAACACCTTTCGTTTTCCTTATTTTATTTAACAAAATAATACCGCCGCCAAATTACATATAATTTTTTATAAGAGACAATTTCAAGTTTTATGTCCCGTTCATTAGCATTATCCGAACGATATATAGTCCGAAGATAGGATTATAAAAGCTAAAACAAAGGTTTATCTTAGTAACAAACGTCGCTCAATAAAAAGTGCAATGAACCCGAGACACGGTAGTAACATGTATGAGAAATGTCGATGCGTTGTGAGAAATTATATAGAGCTGTAGATATTTGTTTAAAATTATCAGTAAGAGTAAAAAAAATTGCCTGGTCGAATTATTTTACAGAATCCCCAGGTGTATTCGGTTAATGTCTGTGGTTATCGTATTTTATAACGTTACGAAATTTTAAAGAAAACATAATAACTGCCAACAAAATAGGTAGCCAGTATTTTATATCAATACTAGCTGCGTGCCTGCGGCTGCGCCAGCGTTTCACATATTCTTCGCTGCGTTTTTTTTTTTAAACGGAACCTTAATATTTTTTTTAGTACTAAGATAAAGTAAAAATATTTCTCGTAAATTTAAGCAGTTGCACGTAAAACTGTGCATTGAATCAGTTTTTATTCATTTTTTTTAAGCGGATCACTAAATATTTTCGAAAATTAAAAGTACCGTAACTTAAACGGCGTATGTACTAGAAAAAACCCATCAAAATCCGTCCGAGCCCGAGCTGCATTTGCCCCTTTCGTGTTTTATAACTCTTTCAACGCAACGAACTCGGTTTCGCGGACGCAACGCGGTGGCAATAGATTTCTGAAAAACCTACATTTTAAATCTGTTGCCGACCACATTTCCTCCTAACTAGCCATCAATGATTTACAAATTTTATATAGTTATATTTGTTTAGTAAATTATACCATTATAACTTTTTTTTTAACGAAATTACTAATCCTATACAAAACCATTAGGTAATTAATTTTTTTTGTGTGTGCTTGTTTTTTATGTAATCATTTATTTCAGAGCATATAAAATAATAATCTAAATTAACTAAATAAAAATTTAAATTATTGTGAATGGATTTTTTGTCAAATTTAAATGGTAGGTGTGTTAAAAATCTAAATGTTATCACACAATATCATTCAAGCGCACAAAAGAAACAACTCTGTATAAATCTGAAATCAATCGTGTGAAGTGAGAGCCGACCAGCGTGTAGCGATAATGCGGGGACAAATACAAATTGATAAACAAAAAGAAATGCATTACATACACGATTATATTTCTTATATAGTGTTGTATATTGGTGAGTGAGTGAATGTAAACGTACCAGGACTAGTCCGGTGTGTTTAGTTGTAAATTTCTATTATCTGTACATATAAAAAGTGACGTCTCTCTCTGTCTGTTTGTTGGCTGATAAATCGGGAACCATTGTACTATGCGTTTTAAATAAGAGTTGTGCTTCAATGACCTTGATCTTTGAAGCGATGATGGCGCAGCGGGTAGTACGGCCGGATTCCGCGTCAATCGACACTGGTTCGATCCCCACCTATCCGACTTTAAAATCGGCCTGAGCTTTCGGTGAAGGAAAACATCGTGAGAAAACCATAGCATGGTGGTAGGGCATTTTTCATGATGCCCGCCTAAGTAGCTACCACCCTCAAGTTTGAAAACCTGTTGCCAAAATACCAATACGTGTGTTCCGGCAGCATCACGTGAGAACCAATAACTCTAGGCTTAGTGTGTCTACCATCCTGGACCACAACGTCACTTAACATCAGGCGAGATTGTGGTCAAAGCACTGAAAAAAAACGAGCCTACACCGTGTAAAAAAAAGGAAAAGGTTTGTCAAAGCTCGTTAAAAAAGTATAAAAAGCATCAAAAATATTTGCATAGCTTTTCTTTCTTTTTTTTTTTTAGTGAATTATTTACCTAAATATTAAGACTATTAATACGCGTTGTTTTAATGAACCTTACACACCTATATAATTTTTTCGTTAGCTATGACGTCATAAAAGCATGCACATTCTTATTGGAAACGCTTTGTATATCCGCGTGGAATTACTTGCTTCATCAATGATGATTTCAAAAACATATATATTCCTTATAAGTATTTACTGTGTTAACCTCTTGAGCACTAACCTGGCGTTTACGCCAGCTTTCTATTGTTTTCCTATTGTCTCATTTTTATGGGTAATCGGAAGATTAAATATTTTTAATCGTTGACTTCATTAAAGTATTGCAAGGAATACAATGGTGGATAGTTTTGTGTCGACTTTATTCATTACATCGTAACTTTTCTTATTTAAATTTGTAATAAAATATATATTAAAACTTTACCTATATTACCTATGATTTATAAAAAGAACATTTCAATTGGTCTAGTACTTCTCGAGTTATAAACAAACTAACGAACAGACAGACAGAGTGACGTTGAATTTTATATGTCTAATATAAGGATATTACAGAAGTTGATGAAGCCAATAAAAGATAATAATCGATTAAATGTGAATTAAGTATCAAATGATCACTGGCACGTTTTCTTTGAATAATTTAGTTGAATATTTAAGAGATAAAATGCGGATACAGGTAGAATAGGAGAGTTATTAGGGACATGTAAAAGCATTTGCAACCACCAATGCCATTGTTGTGTGTGACGATAAATGTGACATTCTTAAAATATACATATACATATACATATACATATACATATACATATACATATACATATACATATACATATACATATACATATACATATACATATACATATACATATACATATACATATACATATACATATACATATACATATACATATACATATACATATACATATACATATACATATAAATATACATACACATATAAAGGGAAAATTGGGGTCCTTTGATGCACCATCACCACAAAACTACGGAACGTATCGGGTTACGACTACTACTATTCGACGCGGAATTTTTCGTATAGCCTATTTTTCAGATTCATTTGTTTTTTCAATTTACTCTTAATATGTACTTTTTTCCGCTAATAAAAACAAAATACTCATTTTTCTTCATTAATTTGTTTTAACTTACACCCAAAGAACATAAGACACGCGAACGGAGCCGCGGGAACACATCTAATAATTGAATAAAAAAACAATACTATACAATTTCAATTTATAAATGATCTTTGTTTTTTAGTCTATTTTACTTTATACATTTTTTTACATACATTATACATTTTTTAGGTTTACGTTTAAGTTTTTAACCAATTTTTTTTATTGTACTAATTTAAATCTTGACATGTTAACCGATATCTAATATTTACACTCGTAAATTCAAACTTATAACTGCTTACGCGAACTCTGCGGATGTCATTACTAAGCCATTATCGTGTCAAAAGATGGTCACTGGCTTCAGTTATCGTGGTGAAGAGTTCCAAATTCAAAACTTAAATGTTACATAACGAAGGTGTGTTCTTAACTAACATGAGAGTATGTATTTATCGCCGGCGTGCCCAATTATCTCACCTTATCATATATTACGTCCAACTTGGTTTAGCCAAGTTAATAACAATGTCAAACGCGCCGCACGGAACTATTGTTCAGCAAGCAGACGGACGGGTCAATAGAAAATGTTAACTATTTACAGCGAATACTACAAATGTTTGAAAACTTGTGCGTGTTTAGATCGTTCTAGAAAGATTTAGTACTAAATCTAGCATACCGAGAAAGTAATAAATAAATCTAGTATAAATAAAAAACATTAGGTAAAAGTCCATTTACAATTGAAAGGAATATCACCAACACGAACGTTTGAAGAGATTAACGAACTTAAAACAATAGAAAGACAACAATTTCGTCTTTAACTTTTTAATTAAACCATATCGCATTTTTAAGATATAATATAATTCAGATATAATAATTGTAAATAATTGAACAAAGATAATAAAGATGGATGGACTGTGTGAAAGATGATATGCTTAGGAAAGGAGTGAATGCGGAGATGACAACAAATAGGAATGGAATAGGAAGACATGTTGCGCCGACCCCAAAATAAAAATGGGAAAAGGGTAGGGAGATGATGATGATGATGATGAATTTTTGCGTGTACGACTTCTATACTTATTTAATCTATAAAGTTCAACCTAGGTGATCACACACAAAAACCTCAAACATAAGATTAAAAATTTAAAAAAACTTAGGTTTTTTTTTAAATATTTACCTTAACTTTTTTAATAGGATAATTTATATGGTTATGTATATAACGAACGGTCAACGATTTAACTAATAAGTTAGCTACTGTGCACTACTGTAAAAATTAATTAAAACTCCATAATTAATTAGTAACTTTTACCATCACGTTAATTATCATAATTATTAATAACTAAAAAAAAAATTAATGACTTTTCGATATTTTCGAAAAACACACCCGTTTCTTTTTTTTCGTTTTACGGTTATTAAAATTTTAAAAATATGTTTTTTTTTAACCCAGTTATTAATAACATATTTAACATAAGCTCACGCCTGTTATCCCCGAAGGGTTAGGCAGAGGTGAAGTAGCGAACTACATCACCCACATTTCGCCGGGCTTAGTTCCGTCCCAGATGTGACAGGGGGCGAGCCTGTCGCCATATCGGGCACAAATTTCAAACTCCGGGATGATACTGAGTAGAAAAACCCAATACCACTTGACCCGACCCGGGGATCGAACCCGAGACCTCAGAACGATAGTCGCACCGTAATACAACTGCGCCACCGAGGCAGTTATTAATTCATCCATCACTAAAGTGGGACGACGCGAGATCGCGTCACCATGTGCATTTTCTCTCCGGCGGTCTACTTGGCATTTCTGGCTGACTTCATGGCGCTAAAAGGAGACTGTCTTGGTGTAAACCGTGACCACCACACAAACTCCGATTCTGGAAGCGATAATGTTTGTAGTGCGTTCGGATTCCGCGCCGGTGGACGCAGGATCAAACCAACCGACCGAACATAATTTTTTACATGTATTCCATGACGAGAGTAAGAGCATTGCGGTGTTGTGAACAAGTGGTTGTTTTGTTCTAATACTGGATAAATGACGATGTGATCCGGGATAGTAAATACACTAAGCCTGAAGGTACTGTTCTCATTATAGAATGAGTATGAGCTTCTGGCGAAGGAAAATATCACGAGGAAAACGTAGCTTCGTAGTGTGGCATTTTCCAATAATTCTCGGCCGTGTAACTACCATTTTTAAGTTTGAAAACCGATCGCCAATCACATGAAAAACAGTACCTTTAGACTTAGTGTATTTACTATCCTGGACCACATCGTCACTTAACATCTGGCCTATATAGTATCAAAAAAAAAATACAACCACTTAATCACAACACCACAAAGCTCTCATTCTCGTCTTGAAATACGTATAAAAAAATTACATGCACTGGTGAAGAAACCTCAATAATAGCCGCCGGCGTATGTAAAATAATGAAATTTACGTTCCATTTCAAAAAGTAATTTCCTAGTATAACAGATAATTGTATAGTAGTCACGCGTAGACACGTGCTGCCAATTAGTTTTTACAGCGCATAATAATACAGCGCTTAATAATTATTAACTGTTTATTATAACATATTATATCACGTAAAAATATTTTATATAATTTCTAAATATATTATAGTAGCTTTATGCCCGTGGCTCCGCCTGCGTTTCATATGTTCTTTAGCGTGTGAGTGAAAAAGTGCATATAACATTCAATTTATCACCTCACTTAAAAATGAATGAAGAAAAATGAGTTTTTTTTTTTTTTTATTAACGAAAATAATGTGCATAAGTTTAAATCGGAAAAAAAAAAGGGGAATGGGTCAATGGAATCACCCATCTACGAAAAATTCCACGTCCAATAGTAATAGTTCCATCCCGATATGTTATGTAGTTTTGAGATAATGGTGCCTCAAAGACCCCCTATTTTCCTTTTATTTGTATGTACTAGCTATGTGTCCACGGCTGTGCCCGCGTTTCTTATGTTCGTATCTTATTTTCCAAAAAATTCTTTAGCAGTAAGATAAAATAAATATATGTATTTCTCACAAATTCAAGCACTTGCCCGTAATACTGTACATTAAATCTGATTTTATTCAATTTTTTATGAGTTTTAATTTTTTTTACGCGAGACCCTAGTTATTTTCGAAAATTAAAAGTACCCTAAGTTATCCGGAGTAAGTTACGCTATCTACCAAAAAAAGTCCCGTCAAAATCCGTAAAGCCGTTCCGGAGATTACCCCGGAACAAACAGAGACACAAACATTTAAATAAATCTATTTTTGGTATAGGTATCGTATATACATTTATATCTATTTAGTAAAAAAAAAATGACATAACAAACAGACACTCCAATTTTATTTATTAGTATAGATATATAGAAGATAGATAACGTAAGTTTTATATGTCGAGTACCCATAAAATTAGACAATAGAAAAACAATGGAAAGCTGGCGTAAACGCCAGGTAAGTTGCTCAAGGGGTTAAAGATGTATTATTAACTTTAATGTAACTAGCTAAAAAGTATTTGAAAAATGCTATTTTTTTGTTAGGGCATACGATGGTCGGATCCTGCTCATTTCTACGAACTTAACTTACACTATGAATAGTCTCTTCGTCGATAAGTTACACTAATCCATTGTTACTCCAGCAAATAGATCTATTAAGCTATACCAGAAACTTTCGCATTAAATTTCATTGTTCACTGGCGGCCGATTTCAATATACGATCTCGATCTTTTTCACCTACAGACATCCGAAATTTCGATTCGTTTTTGTTCAGTGTCAGTGTAAATCAGAAAAAACCAACATATGTTTAGTTAACCTCTATCTTAACTTTTAAGATTGGATATTGAAACCAGCCGTGAAAACCGATCCAATAATTCGATAAATAATCTCCTATAGATTAATAATTTAGTTACATTGCTCCATCGAAGTATTTCCATTTAAATAATAATCTCTTTAAAATAGACCGCGCGTTAACAGTCAAGCTCCTATCTTTTGAGCATTGCTAAGTAAAAATAACATTCTCATGCCCATTAGTTACAATATTATCTACAAATGTAGAATTAATTCTAAGAATATATGTACGAGTACATATTATTATACAGAAGACCAACATACAGCCCATGCTATTATCTATATCGTAAAATGTAAGTTTAATGGTAGGGGTCACACGCCGTCGCCCATTTCAACAGAGCATACATAATAAACTTACGAATTAGGTGTAAATTGTATAAAATTTTCAGCTCAATTAACTTTCGACACCCTGTTTAGTGCGTTCCGTACCAAAATCAGAGGTTTGACGTTTCGATTCGAGCGCTTTTGTTACTTAAAAAGAAATACGGACTCTATTCAGGCGATGTTAAGAGTTAAAATGCCCTGGTAAATATTTTTCGAGTAAGTAAACTTAATTTGTAACAGTAGTGCAAGATTGCACGTCGTACACGTGTTTTGTTTTAGGGTTCTATTGGTATATTAAGAAAAACTTTTAATATGGATGTTTACCATCATTTTTATTGATCTCGATTCAGGACTGGATTAACAGATAACCTATTACTTATAACACCGTTCTTTACTGATGTATTTTTTTTTTTCTTTTTTTTTTTATAACTGGATATTAATCGAAAGGGCAGTTACAGCTTCACCGTGACTTTGGGGAAGAGTGCCTAAATTACAACTGACTCAGCTGCAAAAAGGTAACTAGCACAACCTGAATGTAAAAAATTCCGCAAACTTTAAAGCTAGCAAAGCTCTACATTTTTATATACAACAAAAAATAAAAAAGTTTCTCACAGGATCTATGTACCTGCGTGTTATTTGCAGGAGTGTGTGTGCAGTGTTGTTCGTGTAATGCTTGATGCCATATTCAGTGTCACTTGTGTGGCGCTGGCAGCTGCGTTAAGAACTTCCCCAGTTGGGAAACGAAGTACGTCTTGGGCCGCAGCTCCAGGGGGACCCGAAGTAAATTGTTTTAAATTTTTTATATAGGGGCTTTGAGCATAATCTAACCAGATGTTAAGTGACAATGGGGTCCAGGATGGTAATCATACTATGCCTAGAAAGATTGACACTCAAATGATGTTGCCGCAACATTCCTTTTCATATTTGTTGACAAGGTTTCAAACCCAAGAATGTCTCTTTTTTTTTTTTTGACGGGGGGAAATGCATTTACGCACTACCCTTAGCTATTGTATTAGTGAGACCGAAGTCCCCCAATACAATAGGTAAGGGGGCACGGAGTGACGAGCTCTGCGCCTGTGTGGGACTCGTCCGGGCGCTAGGCGCCCGGAAACACACACTAAAACCCCCCGGGGCCGTCCGCTGCATTTGGGATGGGGGCGATACGGGGTTGCCAGGCATGTCGCCGCGTCGCCCCCTGCAGCGAACCCACCGGGCCACGTCGTGCAAACCCAAGAATACCTACTACGATGCTATAGTTTTTTCCTCGCGATTTTTTTAATCACAGAAAGCTCGGCTTGTTTCTAGTATAATATAGGATTCTAACCTACGTCCATCGACATGGGTTCCGATCACACTACCAACTGACCCATCATCGCTTCAAACGTTGCCATAATTGTAACATCCCGAACTGAGGTTTGATCACTTTTACACTTTTGCATTTGTTTAAAATATATTTTAATATAATGCCCGTCAGGTAGCTACCACTGTCAAGTTTGAAAACCTCTCACAAAATAGCAATAGATGTGTTCCAGCAGCCTTACTTGAGAACCTGTAACTAGGCTTAGTGTGTTTACCATCCTGGACCATATCGTCACTTAACATTAGATGCGATTGTGGTCAAAGTATAGCTACCGTGTAAAAATATAAAAAAAATGGTTTAATCGCAAATATTTTTATAATATAACTAGCTGTTTGTCCGCGGCTACGCCCGCGTTTCTTTTGTTCTTCGCTGCGTTTTAATTTGTTTTTATTCTTATCCCTAATATTTTTTTGTAATAAAATAAATTAAAAATATGTTTTTTTTTTTTAATTTTAGCACTTACCCGTAAAACTGTGTATTGAATCGAATCTTATTTATAATTTTTTACGCGGAATCCTAATTATTTTCGAAAATAAAAGTACCGTATGTTACCGGGAGTAACTTCAGCTATTTACCAAAAAAAATCCCGTCAAAATCCGTCAACCCGTTCCGGAGATTACCACACAAATAGAGAAAAAAAATTAAAAATTGATTTTTTGGTATAGGTATCGTATATACATACATTCATATCTATATTCTAAAAAAATAATTTTGACATTACACACAGAAACTTAAACTTTATTTATTAGTATAGATCAATTAACCGTACAGAACCTTAAACAAATAAAATATAACTCAAAACGTAAACTGGCATAACGTGTAAATAGTTTCTTATCTACACAGTTAGAGGGGTGACGGACCATGTAATAGATCTGATCCGCCGCTGATTGGTGCAAAACAAAAACATACATACAACAAATTACAAAACGGCTTTATAATTAAAATCGTACCGTCACGGCTGTTGACTTTACGATGATATACACTTTAATGCCAATTTACTCGGAATCCAACTCGTAATGTAGGTTAAAATGTCTATTTAGTGTTAATATGTTTCTCGTTAACAAAAAATACATACATATGTTCGTTTTCTAATCACGTCTTTATACTACTCAATAGAATAATTATTCTGTTACATTGTAGCTGGATGTTTGTTAATTTTTTGTTATCGCCTGTATCATATTTTTGTTAATTCAATTACATTTGTAACTAGCATTAAATTAATAAATATTACGAATCGCAGACGGCTATTAAGATTGTTTCGATATGATAAATTATTATTAAAAAAAAAAAAAAAAACTACCGTCGTAAGGTTATTTTTATATCTATGCATCGATATAAATCTAAATATCGTAATCGGAGATTAGATCAAAATCTTCCATTGTGGAGACATATCGTCTTTTTACGTTTCTTTCGTCTAGCGTATTTATGTATAACGAAGAGAGGCTTGATTTTATTAAAAAGAACAATCAAGAGTAGTTAATAAAAATAATTGTAAAGTTTAAAGTGACTCTTGTAAAGCTAAATCTGGCTAGACCCATATTTTGTGTGAACATAGAGCATACTCGTACATACATACATAATAATTGTAACAAAAAGGTCCGTCTATTTAGTTGGCATTACAGTAATACACCGCTTTACGCGAGGGATACGTTCCGAAGAAAATCGTGTTAACTAAAATTCGCGTATATCAAGGTTTATGATTAAACATAATCAAAATTTAATACAAAAAAATACAAATCATTTTAATCAATCACTTTAATTCTAAGAACACTTTATGCAATACATACTCTTATTTTTTACGGAAAAATACATCTATTGTCTTTACATTATGTTTATACGCACTCTTTCGCGTAATGCGAGGCATTTCAGCGCGAAATTTGACATTCGCGTTATAGTGAAACCGCGCGTAACGGGGTCGCGCTAAGCGGGGTATTACTGTACTTCTATATAATTGATTTTACTGGAATAGATTATTCAAGAGAGACTATTCTAAAAGTGAAGCGATACATTTATGTGGTGATAAGACATCTTATACTTTTTTTTACACGGTACTTTGACCACAATCTCATCTGATGTTAAGTGACGAAGTGGTCAAGGATGGTAAACGTACTAAGCCTAGAGGTACTCTTTCTCAAGCGATGCTGCCGGAACACACCTGTTGGCATTTGGTGACAGCTTTTCAAACTTGAGGGTGGTAGCTACCAAGGCGAGCATTATTAGAAAATGCCCTACCACCATGCTATGGTTTCCTTACGATGTTTTCCTTCACGGAAAGCTCAGGCTGATTTTAGAGTTGGCTAGGTGGGCTGGAACTCGCATTGACGCGGAATCCAGCCGCGCTTTCCAATGCGCTATCATCGCATTGCATTGAAATGATTATATGATAGTTTAAGACAGATAAGTTTACAGAAGTAAGCCTAACATAAATCCTATCAATCTCACCTGATATTAACTCTCAATATTTCTCGCTTTAAAGTGATGATATCCAAACATAGTTGTACTGGATGGGCAACAAAGAATGCCCTTTTTTTTCTTTTTTTTTTTTGACGGGGGGAAATGCATTTACGCACTCACCTTACCTATTGTATTAGTGGGACCTGAGTCCCTCCAATACAATAGGTAAGGGGGCACGGAGTGGCGAGTTCCGTGCCAGTATGGGACTCAAACCCGGGCGAGAAGCGCCCGGGAATACCCACTAAAACCCCCCGGGGCCTTCCGCCGCATTTGAAATAGGGGGCGATACGGGGTTGCAAGGCATGTCGCCGCGTCGCCCCCTGCGGCAAACCCACCAGGCCCGTCTGTGCAATGGCCCAGCGGGGGTGGGGGAGAATTTCTCTACCCCACCTCTTCGCCCGCCTCTGAAAGAGGCATTACCTTCCGGAGGGAAGAGGAGTGATCACTGCGACCGCAGTAATCACCTCTCTCGCCCCCCCCCCCCTCAAAAATGGGCTTTCGCCCAGCCGCCCATTCAGAGTATTAGCCGGCAGTCACAAGGACTGCCGTTGCCCAGGGTACACCACGAGGAGACTGTCTGACACCGCACCCCAACAAAGAATGCCCTACCACCATACTTTTATTTCATAAACAATGTTTACCTTAACCGCTCAAGATCATTGTGCAATACTATATCGCTAAACTATCATTACTTTAGACTTTTAAGGATAAGGGTTTGAGGTTATAAGAGGCCATCAATTGAATAAATATAAAAAATAGTATGATTCCTCACTTGTCTATGTTATTTGTGTATTGTTTATGTTGTATGTACTAATGCTTCTTTTTTTATTATAATTGTTTTTAAGAACTAGATACTGTGTGTGTGTGTGTGTGTGTGTGTGAGCGTGTGTGTATAAATAAATATTTTGTGTCTACCTGGAGATTCTTTGGCAGGCTTCAAACGCTGATTCATTTATAAAAGCTTATTTGTTAAATTTGTAAATATTTGTAAATCTATATGCTAATAAATAAAATTGAAGTGTCTGTATGTCATACCAAAATACTTTTATTTTACTAAATATATACATATGTATATATATATATACGATACCTATACCAAAAATACAGTTTTTTTTAAATTTTGTCTATCTATCTGTCTGTTTGTTCCGGGTAATTTCCAGAATGGCTGGACCGATTATGACGTAATTTTTTTTGTTAGATAGCTGAAGTTACTTCGCATAACTTAGGCTACTTTTGTTTTACGTAAATAATAAGGGTTCCGTGTATAAACATTAAAAATCATAAAATTTCGTATAAATCCGATTGTGCGTTAAATCGGATTTATCTCGCAAGTGTTTGAATTTATGAGAAGTTGTTTTGCTTTTTGTTCGTACCAAAAATAATTTTAGGAAAATAATAAGGGTTAATAATAAACAAATTTAAACTCATGATATTGTGAACAAAACACGATTCAAGAGACAGCACCGTTAAAACATTATTACCAAATGAATATTTTAACACTATATTAAGAAGTGAAGAATTTATAAAACGCGGGCAGACCGGCGGGCACAGAGCTAGTAAACTAATAAATATGAAAAATAATTAAAGAAAAATTAGTTACTTAAAAAAATAGTTCTCATTACGGAATGCTTCTATTGAAAATATCTATTGACAAGTATCTACCTTCTCGCGTGTAAACTGGTTTTGAAATAACCATACAGCGTTTATATGTAAGAGGATGTCATTTGAATGAAAAAACAAAAACAAATCTAAATACTAATAGTTACAAAATGCTCGGGATACAGGATCGGCCAATTAAACCGATAAGTGACAACCCTACGACGATGGGACCGGCCGGTAACGCGTCGCCGACGTATTGTCGTGTCGCGTTCGATGTCGTTACGTTGTCGGTTGCGTTTGAATCTGCCGCTGTGAACGGTGCGTTCGTTAGTTAGACGGATCAGTTGACAAGGTAAGCAAATGAGTGTATTGAATACTATCACTCAATATGGGGTAGGTAGCGGTGTAGGTTTTCTAAAATTTAATTCATTTAACTACCTACATAAATAAATAAAATATAAAAAAAAAACTAGGCACCCATGGGGATGGCGACAGAAGCGAAAACTCTGAAAATACTGTTTTTTTTATCATAAGCTCACGTCCGGTGCCCCCGAAGGGTTAGGCAGAGGTGAAATAGCGAACTACACCACCCAAATTTCGCCGAGTTTAGTTCCTTCCCAGATGTGACAGGGGCGAGCCTGTCGCCATATCGGACACAAATTCCAGACACTGGGATGAGAATGAGTAGAAAAACCCAATATCACTAGAATCGAACCCGAGACCTCAGAACGACAGCCGTTCCGTAATGCAACTGCGCCACCGAGGCTGTTCTTTTTAAATGTTTATATTTCATAACGTGTTCATTAAAATTATTAAGATAAAACATTTGTCTGTACATATATTGACGCTCGAGTAATAATTATGTACGTTTTCATTTAATTTTTTTTATAATCAAAATATACAATATGCTTCGTAAGTATAAATGTTATTATTTATCTCTAAGCGCCAGTATTTAAATCCCACCTTATACTTGACATACTGTAGCGTGTTGACGATTGGCGTCATATCATTAGTAACGCGGTTCTAAAAGATTTTCCCCTACCGAGAATCGCTCAACGCCGCTAAAGAAGTTTTCCCTTCGAAAAACATTTATTTATAAAACAATGCGGCGTTTGCCTGTCCTAAAGTCTTCCAAGTTATTTGCTCTCTATTTAACACCATCTAATCAGGTCTTCCGCACCATTCCGATAATATATCCGGTCATCCCCTTTCATTTTGTCGTCCTTTTTTCTTTTTTGCTCTATCTAATAATAGTTATCTACAAAAAAAAATACATTTTTTTTTGTTAATGTATAATTTTTTAATAAAAATAAAACACAATTTTACAGTAGAAATAGACGAAACAAATGTATCAAAATTAATAGGTAGATCATCCTTGCAAGCAAAATTTTAGACATTTTAACTCTCCCCTACCCTAATAGTAAGCAATGCTCTCACTGCTCCCCTCTATGATTACTTGAGCATTGATATATCATAATTTTGAAAATAAAGTAACTTAGTAAACATTATTTACGTAATCACCATTCACACCTCCTGTTCCTAATGTCATGACAAATAATGGTTTCGCCACACAGCCGGTGGGTTGGCACGCGAGCCCACTTTTACTATAGAAGAGGTCACGCACGGCTCGCGGTCGGCTCGCGTCGATGCGATGTTTATTTATAGAAACATCGCGCTGACGTCTGAATCCGCCCACTGTGAGGCGAAACCATAAGCAAAACATAAGCCTTCTGCCCCTGTAGATACTTACGTAATACTTGAAGGCGCCCTTATATCAAAAGGGTGCTTTTTATAACTATTTAAATCCTATCTTCTATTTCTTAGATAATGGCAATTTGTGTACAAACAATTAGTGCCAGTGTCATGTAGGTAAGATGTATTTTCAATCTTGTATCAGCGTTACCAAGCTCCAGCAAAACTGTGGCTCATCCTGCTAGAACTTTCCATGGAGCTTTGTCGACACCTCAGAATAAACGCTACGCATTATTTCACTTAACTTGTACAACACAATAACCAAACTATATCACACAAAACGCCACCAAGATTACATGATATAGAGTCAAATACAAAGATTTAATGAATTAAAGAAAACAACCGCTACATGACAGACTGAGATCCCTCCAAAAATTTCAAGACCTTATTTAAAATCGCTTGAAACTTACAGATCTGTAAAAAAATGCGGTAGACATTAAAAAAAGCATTATTTCATAAACGCACTTTTTACATTTGGCACGCGATATATTAATAATAAAAATCAAAGAAGTCACGTTTTATAACGATGGTTATGTTGCCACTGTTATAACAAGCCGATTCAAGAATTCAAATTTCGAACTTTAAAAGCGATTCGTTGTTTCGATTACAATAATTCGAATTTAGAATACCCGGTGACGTTATAAAACCGTCAGCCAGTTGGCTTTCACCGTCAGTCCGGCGAGGTCTTCCCACGATGCCGGTTGTTTAGTATAGGTAACAATTAAACAATTGTCGGCCATTTTAACGATCAACCATAAAATCGGGTTTCAGTCTCTCATTAACCGCATTCTTCTGATACTTCCGCTTTTATAGTTTTACTAATCAACGCTCTACGATATTAATACGAGATCGTATATGTAAGTAATGGCGTCGGTTCTGTTCAGATTAATTTTATTGACCCCCGGACTTGGGACAATTGGTCGTATAGATAATTGAGTTTTCGGCTCTATCGGTCCTTCTTTGAACCGTGTGTTTACTATTTGAGCCACTTCGCTCACTTATCAATAGTGTCCCGGCTAGTCACGGAACGAAATTACTAATTAAGATTAATTAAATGGTCTCTCGCATATATCATATATACTATCACACGCTTTAAAAAAGATTTTGTTAGCTGTCATTAAAAATCTCTGACTTTTCTTTATGTGCGCGTAAAAGAAACCCGATCACTTAATATCTCTTTAGAGTGTAAAATTTAATAATAAAAGAAAACATTAAAACTCTGATTAGCATTGATTTTCATTAAAATGTTTTTCTTAAATATATGTTGGATTATCACATTTATTATAAAGTTATCTGAAAATAATTACAGTTAAAATAAAAAAAACACAGAAGTCGGATTTTGAAATAAAACTATCAGTCTATTATTACCTTGATACTCTTATGTCAGACTGAGTAGGGTTTACAGAATACAATTTTTTTTTATTGTCATCTACCTCTTATATACATTAGTATTTAGGTGTACTTAACAATCTTCTATAATAGTTACATACTTTTTATATTATCGGTCATTCACGCTGCCCTATGTAACTATTTAATTTCTATCTAACTGGTGCTATTTTTAAACTAATGTTATTCTGTCGCATCTATAATTCTATACTTATAAATAAAATTGAAGTGTCTGTTTGTAATGTTAAAATTATTATTTTTTTTTTACTAAATATGTGTGAATGTATACCTACGATACCTATGCCAAAAATATTATTTTTATATATTTTTTTGTCTGTCTGTCTGGTTGTAACAGATAATCTCCGGAACGGCGGGACAGATTGCAACAGGTGACTTTTGGTAGGTAGCTGAAGTTACTCCGTGTAACTTAGGGTACTTTTAATTTTCGAAAATAATTAGTGTAGCGCGTAAAAAAATGAAAACATGTAAAAAAAATCCGATTCAGTACACAGTTTTACGTGCACATGCTTGAATTTATAACAAATATTTTTACTTTATGTTAGTACTAATAAAGTGATTAGGTTTCCGTATAAAAAAATTAAAACGCAGTGAAAAATGTATGAAACGCGGGTGCAGCTAGTGTTTAAATAAAATTCGTTGTATTTCATTCCACCGTAGTTGTTTTTTTTTTTTAATTTCTGTAAAAGATCCAACGTCCAATACTTAGCTTATAAATTATGCTCAAACAAATAATTTTCTCAAAAACATGAATGTGCCGTGCTCACTTCTAATTAAGGTAGTATTTAACATGTGTTTTTAATTATAATGTAACTTATAGTTTTAATATATTTTATACCTTGTTGGTGTTTGAATAAATACATAAATAAATAGGGTTATATATTTTTTTAAAGAATCTAACCTAATAAATCTAGGTCACTTGAAAGAGCTAATAATGTTATTATCATCTTTAAGAAACGAAATAGTGAAGGTAACTAGTACCTACACCTGATACCATACGGTGGTCCGATAACAGTTTGTCAATAATTGACATATCCGAGAAATTTAATGTTTTTTAATTGCTGGTCTCCGTATAATTTCTCATAATTGTGCATTGTATTGATTTATGCGCGAGCGCAGCAGGTCGGTGGGTGGACCGGGGCAATTTTATTGTTTCGCAGTTTCGTTAACGATTAACGGTACAGTCATGATATTAGGGTTATGATTTGATGACGAGATTTAGCGGTTTACACGCCATTCAATAGAGAGCTAACTTCACAGCGGAAAGCAATATGGCGTGATTTCCTGTGTGATGAATTATTAATTATCTGGATTGTTTTTTTATTTAACATCAAATGAAGTCCAATTTGCTTTTTTTTTTAAATAATGAAATACTCTATACGTAAGCCGATGTTTTACAGTTACTTACATATTTTTGTGTACAATTTTTTATAATAAATTTAAATTTATGCAAAAACCTCAGTACTCAGTGTAATTAAGAATATCCTTAATAATACCTTGTGATTGGGTAAAACGAATACCATTAGATATAAACAAAAAATTAGATCCCAATAGAGAGTTACTTTAATAATTAATTAACGGAATTAATGTTTACGACGGACGGGGAAATCTGTCATGTAAAAAACTTGTCATGTGTCATGTAAACGTATCACAAATAAACAACAAATTTAAAATAAATAAAAACTTATATATCATTTTACAGAAATATAATAATCATTTCTATGAATCGATTATTTCTCTCCCGCCATAGCCTTTCACTGTGGGCGAAGCCTTATCGATAATTTGTAATCCTGTACTCTCGAAATTGTGGTAAAATGGCTAAATGTGATTTTCTCGGATTTTTAGGACGACGATAAAATCAGCCAGAATTTAATAATTAAATTTTATGAATGATAAATGTTTTCTTTTTCGTGATATAAAAACAAGAATCGTATAATATTTCATACAGATAACCCATCAGGAAAAAAAAGAAATCATGAAGTGGCAAAAAGCGTTCTAGTGTAGCGAACGAATCGCAAACACTACACAAATAATAAAAATACATTAGAATAATTTAATTAGATGTGGTGATTTCTGGACATGACAAATCAAAAAATGATATGCAGCATACTGTAAAAAGAGTATAAATTGGTGTTAGTTACTGTTATAGAGTGACAGTGCAAAAAGATAAGTGTTCATACTTGGCAGCGGGTGGCCATGGGATGCCTTTATAAACTTCTGTGAAGTGGTCATGGTAATGAAAGAGAAGGCGAAGAGGGCTCGGCAGGAAAACACTGGTGCTCCAGTGGCAAGTAGAACAAGAAGAGTGGGAGGAGTAAAGAGACGCCGATATCAAGGGAGGATGATACATCTTCGACAACTTAATGCATATTCGTAAAAATTTAGACAAGCTAGATATAGTGAATGATCGTCATAATTTTAATATTAGAAGTAAAGACAAGTTGTCCGTCCCACGCTTTAGGTTAAGTAAGTGTAATAAAAGCTTTATAGGTAATAGTATTCGGTTTTACAATAAGATCCCAAGTAACATTACCGATTTACCTGACAATAAGTTCAAGTATTATGTCGAGCAATTTTTAATCTCCAGAGGTTATTACAGGGTGGAGCATTACGTGAACGATAGTGATGTCTGGAATTAACCCACATCTCTGTGCTTCCACTAACATTATTAAGACAACGATTGTATAGTTTTTTTATATGACAAAAAAAATGTTATATTTATTAAAAAAAATAGAACCAGATCGAGTTTCTTGCCGGCTTAGAGGTTCATAAGCGCCTTCTTAGGGCCTAAATTGAACAAATAAATTTTGATTTTGAAAAAAAAAAAAAAATGATGTACACTTGAGAAAGGTGTATGATGTCCTGCATTATCATGCTGGTGAATTGCAGTGGGACTATTAAGGGAAGCCAGCTTGCACTAATTGGCTTCCGTTGGGAGGGAGCAAGTCGTGAGTTAGTTGTCGGGGCGAATCGGTCAATGTCAAGATCGATCCCGCATCGCCTCAAGCCTTGGTGGGGTTTTAGTGGATATTCCTGCCGCCTCACGTTACGCAAGTGAAACATATTCTTCTGGTATCTCCGGTATCCGGGAGATAATTACTTCCAGATTAGAGATGGCCAAAGGAATACGTAAATGCATTTCTCCACGTAAAAAAAGAGATAAGTGTTGGAAAACTATCGTATCTTTTGCAAGTCTGACATACTCATAAAGGAGATAAATCCAAAGGACCTTAACAGTTTCACAAAATTTGTGACGCGAATGCTTAAGGTGCTCAACCGCTTTACACTTATCAGTGGCAATAAAGTGGTACAATCCTCGATTTAGGATGTTCAGAGTGATTTGTATCTTACATAAACTTCGATTTAAAAATTGGAATTACATGTTACGGGGTACGGTCTTATAGCCGTCGCAGCCCATCACTAAACACGATAGTAGGTAACCTCTTGAGATATTTGAAAGCGATGATGGCGAAGTAGATAGTGCGGCCGAATTCTGCGTCAATGGCTGAGGGTTGAAACCCACCTATCCAACTCTAAAATCAGCCTGAGCTTCTGAGCTTTCGGTGAAGGAAAACATCGTAAGGAAACCATAGCATGGTAACAGGGCATTTTCTTATAATGTCCGCCTAGGTAGCTAAATACCAATAGGTGTGTTCCGGCAACATCACTTGAGAACAGAGAGAACCTCGAGGCTTACCATCCTGAACTACATCGTCACTTAACATCAGGTGAGATTGTAGTCAAAACACTGAGCTTACAACGTATAAAAAAAAAAAGAAAAAAAAGCGTTCTTGACGCGAAACGTCTGTCTTTATTCATCAGTCGTATTGTTTCTATATCAGTCTACATTGGTTGCATCCTTCCATCCCGAAATGAGTAATCTTGTTTCAGTGATTCCTCTTCGATAGAAACAAAGGTTGGAGTAATTTATCGACAATGTAACAGTAATGTGCTAAATCAAGATTAGAAAGTAGTTATAAATGACCACTTCTAGAACCAATATATAGATTTTTAAATTCATGAGTAGCCACGACAATGACACGCCCATCGAATTGGTTACATCAAGAGTTTGTTCTTCTACGAATTCTACGTCTATTCTGTGAATTCTATAATCCACAACTGTGGACGAGTTATCCGAGTGTAAAAATTGCATTTACCATAATCTGATAAGTTTACAGATGCAATGGTATACAAACCAGTCGAGACCCTAGAACAAGGCCATATAAACGTTAAAAACTACCGTAAAAACTAAGATATTCCATTTGCGCCGTGAGGGACCGTACTCTAAATAAGTACTTAGACCATAACAAAACATTGTTGTTAAGTATCGAGCATACAGGAAAGGAGATGTGAGAGCGGGAGCCTGCGGCCTGACGGGACTCGTCCAGTTTTTGCTACCACTTCGTGTTGCGGTTAAACTATGATTATTTTTATTTGGCACTAGAAAGTTCAATGAAATCCAAAAAATAAATATACCCTATAACTATCTAAGAAAAAATCCGCGGCGAATGGTAGTAGTCCTTTTTTTTTACGTGGTTGAAATCTGCTCGTTGAACGCTCGGACGTGTGCCGAAAACCAAGTTTTTTGCACACGTATGATCCTCGCGACAGACCATAGACACCGAGTCACAACCCCTCTGCGAGAGGCGCCCTCTTTTGGTGTCCGTGTGCCAGGTTGGCCGTAACCGACTGACTAAACACTCCACGTCCCTAACCGGCGCAAAGATGCCAGGGTCTCCGGAAGCACATTATACATGTATTCTGCAGAGATGGTAGTAGTCCTATGTTAACACGATATGTTCAGTAGTTTTAATGTGATGGTCTGTCAAAGGACCTCCATTTCCCTTTTTTATATAAATAGATAGATTAATAATCCTAAAGTAGATTCAATCACCGCAAAAAAATAAACCATAAATAAAGTTGATTACTGAAAACAAAATTAAAAATCGAAAGAAAGTATGGAAAGAAAGAGCACATGTTACAAAAATATAACGTCACGCTGTACGTTCTTCGTACAACTAGTAAATTCTCGACATTTGATTTGCGGTAAATTGATAGAGAGGATTCTGTCAATTCCCACCAGAAAACTTTAAATGGTTGTAATCTCAGATTTGTTATACTATATAGACTCACTCCTTTGACCACAATCTCAGTTGATGATAAGTGACGGTGTGGTCCAGTACAGTAAATACTCAAAGTCTAGAGTTATTTTTTCTCATGCGATGCTACTGGAATACACCTATTGGAATATGGCGATAGGTGTTCAAACTTGAGAGTGGTACATCTTTATTTAATAGAAATTAAGAGAGACAAGAATAGAAAATGTATTGAAATATAAAAGAAAACAACTTATTAATTAAAATAAGTTCTTACATTTTGAAAAACAAAAATTCCATTTTATACTTTTTACAATCTACTATTACACATTATTATAGTATGTATGAATGTAAGTAAAAGCTATTAAAAAGTAAGTCATAAAATCACAATAACTAGACGTTACAAGAAAAGTCCGAAAATATATTTCTCCCGTGACACGCATATAACGTCTGAAGAGTGCATTGTATTACAAATTATAATATTCCCCTTGTACGGTTTGTTTGTTTACACTCGAGTAATGACATTAGTTTTTTTTTATAAATAACTTTTCATTATGGTTGTCATGATATTTATTTATAAATATACTAGTTGTTACCTCCGACTTTACTCGAATATAACCAATTCGATTCTTTATATTTATTAACTACACTACATGTAGCAAATAGAATGTGTTTGAGGTTATTTTTTACTAGCTATTATCACCTTTATATCTTTTTCAATATATTACGGACATTTTAACAAATTTTTTGTGTATTTTTATTCAATGGCTATAGAACCAATAAACGAACAGACAGACACAGAGTCGTTGCCTTTTATAATATATAAGCGTATTTTCTATATTATGCCACATCTTCACTTAACATCAGGCAGTTTGTGATTAAAGCGCTGAGCCTATGACAGTATAAAAAAACTATTTATTTTGCAAACTGACTACTTGCTTTTGACCGATAGAGTCTTGACAACTTAATTGAGTTATATTATAGGTTAATTACTTAACCTAAGAAGAGTGTATATTTTTTATGTATTTGAATTCAACCAACAAAATACAAAAAGTTATCTTAGTTAATATACAAAATTAAACATACATACCGACAACAAACAGCACAATTTATTCTTGATTACAGTTCAAACTATTCCATAAATATCCTATTAAAATGAAACAATTATTACTTAGCATTTCGTTTACAAGCATACTTCGGAACTATTTTGCAAGAAGCTATAAAACTGTACAAGTATTTGTGACCCGGGAATCAAACCTCTATCTATTATCCAATGTCTATTACAAACTTTAAGTACTTTACTATTGTACTTTATAATGGATTTTCATTAAACAATTATTTGTCATAATTATAAGATGTTTATTGTTTGTTTTTGTTATATCGTCGTATAGATACTGTGTCAAAATTTGATAAGAACTTTTATCCAAAGTCGTGATAGTTTTTTTATTCGTACTGACTAAATGTTATCAATCGGAAGGTTGTTGACAGCTTCATTGAACTTTTGTTCGCTTAAGGCACTCAGCCAGGACAGTTGTAGCTAGTACAAACGTACCGAAGTGGTATACATTTCGGTTTGGATTGATACCTGAGACGTAGATTCTGAGGATGCTAAGCCTACGGTAGTTGAAAGAAAGTAAGGCATATCAATGCTTGTTACGTGCAGGTATTTGAGGAGTCATCTTCGTTATTCTAGTAAATCAAAGTGTCATCGTGAGGCGTTGGCGACGGGTACACGAGACTCCCCAGCTGGGAATCAGAACACGTCCTAGGCTGCCAATGGATTATTTTCAGCTGAGGGCTGTAACACGCTACACAATGTACGAATAGTTATAAATGCTCACCAGGTCAATAGCGTAGTAAATCTGAAAATTAGGCAGCCGCTGCAACTGCCGAGAGAAGTGAAAATTCGAAACCTTGGAAAAACTTTTTTGATGTTTAAATTACCGCGGTTTCCTAAGAACGTGAACCTATTCATGTTCTAACACGCATCTTTATCAAAAATAAAACAAATTTTGTTTCAAATAAAAACAATATATTATTAGCAACTACCCTCGACTAACTTAATAAACGAAATCCCTTTAAAAGTGCGCTGTAACTGAAAGCAGTGTTTTATCAACCGTTTTAGCATGCGAGCCTGGGTTAACAAGTCGCTCATGGTGAGCACCGAGGGTTTTTTTTTGGAACCTAGCTAATGCTGTTAACCACAAGAGCCTTTACTGCTTCACCGTAAATTTGGGGACGAGTGCTTAATGCACTCGCCATAAGACTGAGCACTGAGAGCCAAGCACCAAGAGACAACCACCGCGGCCGAGCATCGAGAGCTATTCTGCGTGCCATGTGCAGTGTGCTCAGTGCTGCGTGAGCTGTGCGGCGTGCCCGGAGCGGTTTACGTATATATTACTTAAAATAAAATAAAAACAATTAAATCAAGACCAAATTCGACAAATCAAACAATTGAAAGTGATTTTAATGAATGAATTTAATTGAATGAACTATAGTCCTGGCACCAGATACAAAAACTTCCTCAAAGTCAATTATTATATTATATAGTCATTGTATGTGCTATCAAGGAACAATAACATGCATCTTAGTAAAGCGAGAGATAATATATTCAGATAATAAAAATAGGAAACGGGTATTTCACTCTACTTGTGTTAACCCCTTGAGCACTAATCTGGCGTTTACGCCAGCTCTCCATTGTCTTCCTATTGTCTCATTTTTATGGCTAATCGACATATTAGTAGTAGACACTACAGTACTACACAGTAGTAGATTTTGTTTTCATATTGACAATAATTGTAAAGATATTTGATTAGTCACTAATAAGTTACTTTCCTTGAAACGTGATTCAGATCATTCGCATGTCAGTGCTTACTTATATAATAATAATAATACTACATTTCTTAATTGGTTTACATAAAGTGAAGTGATTATTAGAAACAGATAAAATACATCAGTTTTTTTTACGTACTTTATTTATCAACAAATTTTCTACAGTTTTATTTATTTAGCATTATATAAATAAATAAAAATACATTAAAACAATCATTTTCCACTCAAATTTTTAACAAAGATCGTGATCGAATCGAACTTTTAAAACAACGTTTCGTTAAAATTTTGTAAGACGAAATCGTTGGTATCAATTAATCGGCACGCTAATTGCCATCATCGGTTCTTTATTCCAAGTATTCTCGTTAAACGATCACTAAGATTTAGTGGTTCATTGATTAAATTTGAATCGTTTCTGAAGAATTTACAAAAATAAAAAATAAAAACGCTTTATGAATGACTTACATGTTTTTTTACAGGTTCAGCGCTTTGACCACAATCCCACCTAGCTTTAAGTCGTGATGTGATCCAGGATGGTAAACGCACTAAGCCTTTTTTTTTTTTTTTTTACGCACTTTTTCGAGGGGAATGCATTTACGCACTAGTTGTCCAGCCAGATCTGATAGGGACCCCCCCTTCCAGATCTGGTTGAAACACGTCTGAAGATGTGTGACAGCCTCTCGCACGAAAGCGCGAGAGGCTGTCACACAGGATTAGTGTGGGACTCGCGGCGAGAAGCGCCGTTGACCACTACCCACTAAACCCCCCGGTACCTCCCGCCACCTAGTTCGAGCAAACACGGGATCGGACTATGCATTCACCGCGAGAAACGCACTAAGCCTGGAAGTACTGGTTCTCAAGTGATGCTGGTGGAACACACCTATTGCAAACTTGAGGGTGGTAACTACCCATTAAAAAAAAAAATGTCCTTCACTCATGCCAGGCTTTCCCCCGCGTCCATTAACGCGGAATCCAGCCGCACTATCCAATGCGCCGTCATCGCTTCTATCTACTGTCTTATAACAGTATGATAATTATATCTCGCTTGTTACACACACTTATTTATATCCTAAACATTTCATCTCACTATTTCTTAGAATATTTATTATTAAAAAGAAAGTAGAATATATTATAATAAAGCGTATAAACTTCAGATGTTCCACACATTTCGATACTACTATAAAGAGATTCAAAACGGTTTTTTTTTTTTACCACATTAATAATCGGTGTTTCAATACATCGAATATTGTCCGGTGTTATTAACAGCGATTTCTTATTTAACAGCGACAACAACAAAAAAAAAAAATCGCATATCTATTAAACTGATTAGATTCCTATAGGTAATTTATTGACGTTGGGTTATATAGTAGTCGTCGAACGAGAGGGCACAATGCCCCGTAGAGCGAGACGGACACACGTTCAGACAGAGATAGACGTAGTGGGCCTTGCAAGGTGATTTCAGTTGCGTAGACGCGGGCTTATAGTCAGGTTGTTACGCACACACCCTACCGGAAACGCGAATTCGGAAAAATGAAGCGCGTAATCATTTCTTCTGTATGTTTGACTCCATTAGGGTAGGTAACATAAACATATAAACTACTTATATATAAGTGAAACATATAAAAAGTCATCGAAATTAATAAACATTTATGTGATAAGTTAAACACCATTATTTTTATTGTTTACTTTCATGTGAACTTTATCTTATGGGATTTTATTTACTGTATATTGAAGTTATTCGTTTTAGTTTGTTTGTGTGTGTCTGTGTTGTACTAAATGTTTAGTAGTAGTGACTTGTGATTCTGTGAATTATTTTTAACTATTTACGATATAAAAATAATCTTCATGGACTATAAGGTATGTATGTCTTAAATAAAGTACATACTAACGGACGCATACACTATTAACTAATATTAGGACTTTAGAAATATATATTTATAATTAATAATATTTTTCATAAAATAATAAGTATGGTAATGTGCATCTTCTCTGTTTAACCATGAGCGGAAAATTTCTAATAAAAATTCTAGATTGTAAATTAAAATTACAGTTTTAGATCAAATAAAACAGAAAATATTGCTTTGTCGGATGTAGATTTGAATCCACAGATTCCATTCCATGATGAGTTTTCAGTGAGAGAAAACCATTAAAACCAATTGAAACCATTTACTTCGTAGTGTTAGAAATTCACGGTACCGTACCATAAAAAAAAAAAATTGAAAATCTGTCACTAAGCAGCTCTATATAGGCGTACCCGGCGGCATCACTTGATGACCAGTACCTCTAGCTTTAATGTATATAACATCTTAGTTCACATTGAAATTAACATTAAGAAAGAAAGAATATGTTCAAAACACTAAACATATAAAACATACTATGAAATTCAAGTAAAACATTTTTTTCAACTTAATTATATGTCAATTATGAAATCAAACAAAGAAAGAAAACTATAACAAGAGTAAAAAATCGTATTTAAACAAATTTAAGTAATTAAATGAATAGGCAGTTAAAACTTTGTCCGACCATTAATTCAGGCTACAGTGCGATTATTTTACACGCAGTATAGGCTCAGTGATTTGGCTACAATCTCACCTGATGTTAAGTGCTTTAAGATGGTAACACATACTAAGCCTAGAGGTACTGGTACTCAAGTGATGCTACCGGTACACACCTATTGGTATTTGGCGACACGCGAATTTGATACTTTGCCGGTTATTAAGATGGTGTAGTAAAATCTCACAAACAGCTGTTTATGATAAATATATAGAAACATAACAAAAACATTTTTTACTGTTTACAAAATAAAATAAGCACACGATGCGCCAATAATAAGCTTACAGTAAATCTTTGGTTTATCTTACTTTATTACCATTTTCTCACAAAAAATTTTAATTTTCATGTTCTCTCGTTAAAATTGTTAGTTATAATTGAGTCATACTTAAACAATTTCCTCACTATTTATATCTGGACAGGTATGGGCAGGTTGACGTGTGTATGATAAAGGGCTTTTGTTACAACCTGTCGCTTGTTTGGTCAAGCGTGTCGTTTATTCCGTAACCATGGCAACTGATACGATCCCGTGTCAACTAAATTACTCCATATTACTCTATTTAATCTAAACTTTTAATATGATAAATTAAAAGTTAGTAATAAAAGTAATCTTTAAAGTAAAAAATGTTCGTGATATTTTTACTCGTTTTTCTTATAATAGATACGAGAAAAAAAATATAACCAATTTTTTTTTATTCATAAAAAAATTATCAATAGATAAATAAATAAGAACAAACAAGATAAGCTATTTTATCTTTAGTTGTTTGTTTTCAGAATAGTCTATGTTATAATTAAGTTAAAAATTGACAGAAAGTTATTAGGTCGTATTATGAATATGTATTTATGATTTTATAACGTGATAATAAGAGTCTGTAATTTATTATAGTTAATCTAAGCCGTAAAGAAATATTTCAGGGGTACAAAATACAAAAGTGTAGATTAGTTTGTCATTAATATGTAAATTATTTTGGCCTAGAATAAGTATTAAAATTCCCTACGCGATTCAATACAATTGTTTCGCTTTCATTGTTTTTCAAAATTGTGTATTTTACATTTTTCATATACTATTAAAACAAATGTTTGTTTCAAAATTGAAATAAAAGAAAATTTATTTTATTTATCATATGATATTTACGAAAGTTTACATCTGAATAATATTCGAATGAATTAAATTTCGTTGCATATATAAAATGAACGAACATATTATATTTTTCTTATCTATACAATAGGACTAACAAAGTCATTAAAATGATTTTATATTTAAATTAATAATTAAAGACAGCGTGAGGTTTAAAATCTCGGTAGTGATTGACAACAAGCGTTTGATTAGAAAATCAAAATAATTGTAGCTCGTTGATGTCTTTTCTAAGGCACACTAATTAGGCCTATTGCAATCGTTACTTAACTATAAACTTTTTCCATTAATATATTATTTCTTTAATCTAACACATTATTTATGAGTTGTTAGTTATATTTATGTACGAATAATATGTAATAACAAGTCATAAACATTTATGAAGTTGTTAAAATTGTACACTTTTTTTTCACGTATTAATAATACTTACATGATTTTTATATTAAGTTTATGTCGTTGAATTAAGCGTTTAGTGGTCAAATAGTGGTTTTATTTTATTGGTGAAGGAAAATATTGCGACGAAACCATAGCATGGCGGTAGGGCAGTATTTAATGGGTAGCTACCACTCTCAAGTTTGACAGCCTGTCGCCATATACCAGCAGGTATTTTCCGGCAGCTTCACTTGAGAACCAGAACTTTTATCTATGCTTAGTGTGCTTATAATCACCTAACTTCAGGTGAGATTGAGGACAAAGTATTGAACCTTATAACATAACATAATATAAGCTCACGCCTGTTATCCCCGAAGGTTTAGACAGAGGTTTTATAGCGAACTACACCACCCACATTTCGCCAAGCTGAGTTCTGTCTCAGACGTGACAGAGGGGCAAGCCTGTCGCCGTATCGGGCACAAATTCCAGACTCCGGAATGATATTGAGTAGTAAAACTCAATATCACTCGACCCGACTCGGATATCGAACCCCAAACCTCAGAATGATAGTCGTACCGTAATATAACTGTGCTACCGAGGCAGTATTTGAATAGCTTTAGTGACAAATATATGAAACACGTGTGTCTTTAACATTCAAGGGTTTGACAATAGGACTTCTTCGGCAGTGTAGTCTTTTAAATAATACATTTACCAATCGATCCAAAATTGACGGAGAAATCGCTTAACAAACATATAGATAAATTGAGAACCTAATCCTTTTGTAATATATTTTATCTATTATTTAGAGTAAGAAAATGGGTTCAGAGCTTTTCGAGTTATTAGTCAAGGAACCTATAGACAAAGAGATAGGCGTGGCTTTTTACAATAATAAAAAGTGCGGATAGTAGGGATAAAGATAAGAAGTAAGGATATTTGTTTACTTAGAGGGAAAATTTGAAATGTTTAAAAATTTAATTTAGTTATAATGAAATAATACATTATTATTAACCCCTTGAGCACTTACCTGGCTTTTACGCCAGTTTTCCATTGTTTTCCTATTGTCTTATTTTTATGGGTACTCGATACATTAAGGAATGAAATATTGCAATATTAGCTGTAAACGTATAAAAGAAGTTTTTTGTTGTCTAACTCCTGTTCACCAATAGAAAACCATTTCCTCAATAGATTTCCAAGTCACAAGAAAATCAGTTATGATTACTATCAGACGTAAATCTAAAACGTAAAACAAAGTAAATATTTACAGTATAACCACAAGTAGCACTTCAGTAAAATATTAGTTAATATTTTACCCTAAGAAAACTTAAAGAAACACTTTTCCATTAACCGTCAATCATTCATAGTCATCAAATAATACAAAGCTCTAGACCAGTAATAAACTGGCCACCATTTGAAAGCAAGACTTAACTCACGTAACACTTATCCGTCACAGATTATTAAAGTGATTATTTTGAAAGGTCTTTACGCAAAATCACCGGATATATTTAAATACAATAATCGCTTTTAAAACAATTACGGCTTGTTTAAAATGATCATTTTTAAATAAAGAAAGTATTTGTTTGAAAAACAAAACTGTTACAGAAAACTAGTACGTTTTTGAATCGAATATATTGATGATGTCAAAAAATAACAAATAACCTTATGTGTTAAGGAACAGGACTACATAATATGTTAGTTTTACAGAGATATCTCAATCGAAACTCGATCTTCGGCTTTATGATGCTCCAGTTGTCCACTTGTCTACGGTAGTCCACCTCATTCGACCACACTTTGAGTATTTTTCCCTCGGTTGTTTCTCTTCTAACTTTCCTGTTAACCGTCGCTTTTGTGAGTTATTTGAACCTGTTTTTGACGTGCGGTAATCCGAGAGTAATGTCTCCCGAATTAGATTTCCAGGGGGATAGGACTCTCCCGGCGTGAAGCGCCTGGGTTACGCAATGAAACCCCACGGTACCATGCGCCAACTACTTGAGGTGACACGGGATTAGTCTGGCATACTCTGCGTCGCCCCGGCGTTAGGCCCAACTGGGTCATTTTCTTTATCTTCCATCCGGCAACTAAATAGGGGTCAAGTCCTTCTCCTCCATTAAGTTATTTAATCCTGTTATTACGATATCTTCTTCTGCATCCATAGTTCTTTCATCTGGAGTCGCGTTTCCTCGGAATTTTCTATGCACTAGGTTGATCTCTTTTGGGTTATCAGTCCAGGTAGTTGAGCTGGCTTTAGGTTTCTTTTTTCCCATCAAGTCGACGCGGCCTCGACCTCTCCTCAGTGTCGATAAGTTCGGCGCAACTGGCAACACATGCTCTTAGTCTTGTCTCCATAACATCGAAGACGGTTTCTGGTTCTTTCATCTGTTATAAGTGTGACTTTAAAGGTACCTTGTATAGTTTAATTTTGTAGTCTGTCAAACTTAGTCACATCTGCATCCTACCTAACCACCTCCCATAATTAGGATTTTCATTTCGTTAGTATGCAGTTTTTTTTTTTTTGCGATTACATCAAAATTATTTCAGTATTAGGGAAGCTTTGAAAAGTTATAATTATACAGGCTTTATATATTAGCTTATAATATCCAATCACTTATTTTCAAAAGAGAACTAGAAGTTCAATTTCAAATTTAAATTATCTATTTTACTTTTACTCTTATTTGGGGACTCTTCTGTACAAATATTAAAATTGCTAGATAGTAACAGATCTTGTAACTGAATGTTAGTTGGTTATTATTAATCGTTAATTTTCTAAAGATACCTGCCACATATTCTAGTAGACAATCCCTGAAAGTAATTGCTTCAATAAAAAAATAAACGATTTTATAACTTATCATGAGTCTGGAGTATGGATTTTCTATTTGTAATCTAACTACCTTCCATCTTTGACTTAAAAATGTTCCGTCTTCCGGCGTACTTGGATAAGCTTAATACGCAATTAGCATTTTGTACTTAATATATAACATGTCTGACTGCATTCTCTCTAAACTATTAGTTGAAATTACGATTAAAAGCGTTATCTTCTAAACGATTTATTAAAAAAATAGACTAATATCTTTATTTCACTTAATATAAAGATATAGGCGGTTCTTTTTATGCAAATGTTTTTATTACTTTAACATCCGTGACACAGGCGATCCAATCGCAATTCGTCTGTAGCTCTTTAAAAATGCGTTACTCGATTATCTCTTTCCATCCGTTGAAGACATAAAAGCTAAAAATTTCGAATCTAACAAATATAAATGTACATAAAAAAAGACGTTACATAAATAAATACGTTCCGCATTTTCTAAATACATAAATAAAAAGCCAACTGAGTAATAAAAAGCTTTTTAATTTATATCATAACGAGAATAACGTTTCTTAAATGTCTTGTTCTTAATAAAATTGTTTAAATAGAAAACGCTACTGGCTGTTAATTAATGGTTAATTATGTTAATTTAATACAGGAAACGCCTACTATAATGTCATTATAAATATAATGACAAAATCGAGTTACAGTTGTAACCATTGAAAAAAAAATCACCGGATACATGAACAGTCGGTACGATTTCGATGTAAATTTAACCCGTTTTGTTATGATAATAAAAAAAATATATAAAATAATTTTGGTTATACTACGCTGTCTTGTATGTTTGGATGACGGATAGAGTTATAAGCTCATCTTGAACAAATCCTTTATGAAGTCCCTAAATAATAGTTAAAATTATGGTTATCCTATAAATATAATAAATATCTTAACTTTGCCCTCCCAATACATCTTCGATAACTTAATGCATATTCGAAAAATTTAGACAAGCTCGACCCAGTGAATGATCGTCATAGTTTTAATATTAGAAGTAAAGACAAGTTGGCCGTCCCACGTTTTAGGCTAAGTAAATCTAATAAAAGCTTTATAGGTAATAGTATTCGGTTTTAAAATAAAATTCCAAGTAACATTACCGATTTACCTGATAATAAGTTCAGGAATTATGTCAAGCAAGTTTTAATCTCAAAAGGTTATTACAGGGTGGATCATTACGTGAAACGATAGTGATGTCTGGAATTAACCCACATCTCTGTGCGCACCCGCTAACATTGGTTAAGACGATAATTTATTTATTTTTTATATTAAAAATAATGATATATATTTTATTTATTAAAAAAAAGAACCAGATCGAGTTTCTTGCCGGCTCTTCTCGACTGGGTTGTTTTCCAAACCAGTGGTAGTGTTTTAGACGTTCAGAAGCGCTAAAGGGCTTAAATTGAATAAAGATTTTTTGATTTTGATTTTGAGTTACTTTGATCTAACGGAATTACACTCGTATCATCTGGTTGATAGCCGTCGCGTCTTTTATAATAGATCCGAACACCTCACAGAAGACACGAGGGCTGCGTAACATCCTTATCGACCACGTAGGGTGAAATAACGATATAAGTATTCGATATATATCGATTTTCAATAAAATATCATCGAGGAGTGCTGGTCCTAACACTTGGGTATAGTAGTGAATGCTGGGTTTGGTAGAAGAAGCATCAAAATGAGATTAACGCTGTAGAGATGACAAGTCTGAGAAGTATGGCTGGTGTGAACATTTTTTCTAAAGTCAAGAATAGGGTGATAGGAGAACGCTGTGGTGAGGTAGAGGATGTAGTGACCAAAATAGAGAAAGGTATGCATTGTTGGTTCGGGTACTTGGAGGGGACAGAAGATTGGTGAAATGAATTTACAAAGCGAAGGTGACTGGGCACGTCGGTAAGTGTCTAGTTGTACGTATTTTGACTAAATCGAGCTCCTCTTAAATGAAGGCGAGATGAAAAGTACCCATAACTGACGAGCATGTATCACGGCCGTAGCAAACGGAAGGACGTAATCTCTGCCTACCCTCACGGGAGAAAGGCGTGTTACTATGGATGGTATTTCGATATGTACTATCAATAAAACCCTATATTATCGAATCATCTGATATCGATATTTTATATTTATTTACTTCATCCTGTAGAATACACCGAACAAAATTAATAATACACTATTTCTACATTATTTTGATGATGATGATTACTCTGTATTTATTTTCTATTCCGCCTCGGTTATCAAAAATTCACTATCGATAAAAAATATCGATATTTTATGTAGATGGACATCCCTAGCTCTTGAACAAAATCTTCCCGCAACAGATTACCGCCGGAACAATCGTTCCCGCCGCCGGGGACGGGCAGCCAAGTTTGCACCAATACGCTCCCCAGGGCCATCTCCGTGCTCTGATCCCCAACCGGGAAGGCTTCTGTATGCTCCATCATCGTGATATCATGACACTAGTGAAATCAATTCAACATAAAGTAAATATAATTATGTACTAGACTAATAAAAGACTAGATATCTATTTATTTCATATCAGCTGAGATTTGTTTAAAAACTTGTCAGAATAACAAAAAAAAGTTTTTGTCTTCATATATTTAATGAAAGTAATCGGACTTAAATAACAAACAGATTCGCAACGAACCTGCAAACAGCCGTTCCATCGTTCCATTCGCTTGGTTGTTTGTGTTAGACTTACTTAAAACTCGAAAATTAGATTCTTACCGACTCCAAATTTTACTTGTGAGTCTAAATATCAAAAACTTTGAAAATTAAAGTTGTGCCGTTTAAAAAGTATACAAAACAAAAATGAAAGCATATTTTTCAAGATTTTTCCCTTCAGGCAACCAATGTTATTGGACATTTTATGAAGTCAACATTTTATATTGAATTCAAAATAACTTTCCCCCATTTTCGAAATTGCTGTGTTAAACGAAATTTGTATTAATTTTTACCTAATTTAACAAACAAATAAATAACAAGGATAACAGGAATTAAGAATTTGTTTTAAAGCTATAAAACGGAAGTAACGATAAAGAAGAAAAATGCGTATTCAGCATATTGCTATTCTGTAATGCGGTCGGATTTCGTGTCAATGGACCCGGGTTCAAGCTCAAAAATTAGCCTGAGCTTTCAGTTAGGGATAACATCGTAAGGAAACCATAGCATGGTGGCAGGGCATTTCCGTACAATGTCCGCCTCGGTATCTGTCACTGTCAAGTTTTCAAAACCTGTCACCGAATACCAATAGGCGTGTTCCGGCAGCATCTCTTGAGAACCAGTACCTCTAGACTAAGTGTGATTACCATCCTGAACCACATTGTTACTTAACATCAGGTGATATTGTGGTCGAATGACAGGTACCGTGTACAAAAAAAAAACAGACATAACTCACTATAAGTGTCGCCTGTACTTAATTATATTTTCAAAAAGTTGTTGAAGTGTTTTAGTACGTTCTATATCAACAGTCTTTTATATGTTTATTGTTACAAAAGTCTGTAAACGTTAATAGAAAATGATGGACCGGCAGGTGAAAGGTACGACCGACAATATCTAAGTTATATTATTAAGAATTTATTGTTAATAACGTATCGGATATAAGCCCGTAGTTTGTGGGTCTTACAAACAATAAATCTGATATTGAGGGAAAGCGGTAGCGGCGAATATGATGGTGTTTATTTCATTCGACATATAAATATATCTTTACATTTATCTATGTATGTTAAATAGAAACTTATTTGTAATGTCGCTTTCAAATTTATTTTTATATCTAATTAATGTTTCTAATAAAAACTAGAATAAAGACTTATTTACATAAAGTAGTATCTGTGTAGCGGTCAAAATTCAAGCTTAATTTAAGTTACATAAATTATTTTTTTTAAACTAAAGCTCGTCAATTACTACTCAACGGAAAAGGAAGAAAATCCAGCAACAAACCGTGTAAAAAATTGAAGTTTGTATGTATATTTATTTAAAGAATTATTGTTTCTGTCAATAGATTTTCTATCTTTTTCATATTTAGTTAAATTTTGTCGACCGATAGTTTTAATAAAATAAATGTCTACGTTACATTGTGTTTAATATTAGAAGAAATGTAACGTTCTTAAATTTATCTTTTAAAATGTCATTTGCATAGAGTATATATTATATGCTATACACAAAAAGAACCGGCTAAGAATAGTACCACCCCATATCTTCGCTTGGGTATGCAAGAGGCGACTAAGGGATATAAAACAGAGGATGGGCAGCAGCATCCTCTTAGTACCAAAAACACCTGGCTGTGATCGCCAACCCGCTTGTCAAGCATGGCGATTGAGGCAATCCCCCCCCCCTTATTGGGGGAGACCTATGTCCATCGGTGGAACTCTTATGGATTGATGGAAAGAATTATGTATTTTTTTATATTAAATTTAAACTATTAATCATAATACTAAAGTCGAATGCGTAAAAAACTTACAAACAAAAATGTCTATTTTTTAAAAAGCATTTTAAACAAATAAATCATCAATATAATTATTCTGATATTGATTCTTACAATTAAAAAAAACACAGAACAAAAAGAACATTAAAACAATATTAATACCTGTAAATTTAAATAAGATGACTAAGACCTCAAATGACTAAGCGAAAACTAAACTCGCTTATTCATAAAACCCAGTAAATTAATGATTCCATCAAGAAGTAACATTGTGCCTTAAAATTTATTGATACCTTTATACGAGAACAATAAATTAAACTTTGTATTGTTTAAAAACAAAGCCGTTTTAATGGAGAAAATGTCATTGGCTTTCGAGACAATCAAATACCATACAATCGTTTTAATGACTGTAATAAATTCAGTTCGGACGACGTCGCTCCGTGGACCTTCGTAAGTAAATAGTTAAGGTTATAATTAATAATGAAATTATGTGTCATATGAAAATAATCTTGTTTAAAGGTAATTCAAAATATGTGAATCCTTTCTCAAATAATCCGAAGCCCTGTTTTCATATTCGACTAGGTCACGACTACCATGCACATGGTGAAAAACTAGTGTAGATCTAGGATTGTATGATAACTGACACTTTTTTTTTTTTATTTGACTGGGGGAAATGCATTTACACACTACCCTTATCTATTGTATTTGAGGGATCAAAGTCCCCCAATACAATAGATAAGGGGGCACGGAGTGACGAGCTCCGCGCCAGTGTGGGACTCACCCACCCGGGCGTGAAGCCCCCGGAAATACCCACTAAAACCCCCCGGGGCCGTCCGCTGCATTTGGGATGGGGGCGACACGGGGTGGCTTTCGCAAGCACCGCGTCGCCCCCTGCAGCGAACCCACAGGGCCTCGTCGTGCAATGGCCCAGCGGGGATGGGGGAGCGTACGTACACACTTCTCAACCCCACCTCTTCGCCCGCCTCCCGTAGGAGGCATGACCTAGGTAGGTCTGCAGTCCGGGGGGCAGGATATACTTCCTGCGCCCATATGATAACTGACCCTGACTGGATTATAACCACCGTACATTTGTAAAAAATTTGTTATAGTAAAACACTAAGGCACGTCGCATTTCGGTAGCAGCGTCTATATCGTATATCAGTCATACTCAGAGGCTTTAACTGAAGGGCAGAATATATAAGACCGTTATAAGACCTGTCATACTGTATGGATTGGACTGTTGGGCTAGTAAGAAGTTGAATGAAAAACGACTTCATGGAGCAGAGATGTTGAGATGTATGTGTGGCGTGACCAGAATGAATAGGACCAAGAATGCGTAAGAGGAAGTTTGAAAGTGGCACCAGTGATACAAGAATCTGAACGGGAATCGTTTGTCTTGAGAAGAGATGGAACGCATGTGACAAAATTGATGACTATGAAAGTTGAAGGACGAAGGAGGAGAGGAAGACCAAAGAAAAGATGGAAGGAAGGTGCAAGGAAGATATATAAGGCAAAAGGAGTGAATGAAGACACGGAGGCTGATAGAGATTTATGGAAGAAGATGATATACAGCTCTGACGCCAAATAACAAATTGGGAGCAGGACGATTATAATGATTACTAAGAGGTTTTAACGATAGTAGCAGTAGTAGGATGTTCGTGGAGACTGTCGATTGTTTTTGTACTGTCATTTATATTACGTCAGACAGATGATACGATATAATTTTGTCAAGCACAGTTAAAAAAAATGAAATATAAATAACGGGAGGTAAAAATGTTCAACTAAATACATAATCGAATACTTAGATTCTCGTCGTTTACTAACTAGTATACCATTGACGACGGTGAAGATAAATTTTATTTTAGTACTTTTTTGGACGGCGAACATGCAGACGGCCTATCTGATAGTAAATGGTTACCGTCGCTTATGGACGACTGCAACACCAGGAGTATTACTGATGCGTTGCCGGCCTTGGAGAGCGTACTAATAATATACTAAAAATATATGTATGTAACTCTTTGTAACAACTAACTAGTCCTCGCGGAATGACGATGAAACCAATGCATTATCTCAAAAAAAACCCTCTGTGCAATAGTGGACAATTTTATTGTTATTGTAATTTCCGGTTCAGTACACTAAACACTCGCCACAATAATCTGTCAAGCTGTGAATGCCCTTCAGATTAACAGCGTTAGTCAGTTCGCAAAAAAAAAAAAAACTTTTATCATAATAAATGTTTTTCAAATAAACGTATAAATCTCTGTGAGTTTTTTTGACGTTAAAATATAAAATAGATTTTAAATAATTGTGAATACAAAATAAAGTGTTTATTTATAATATTAAGTTAAAAAAAAACAGCACTAACTATATATTATCTGTAATACAATATAATCATAAAAAGAATTTATTAATTATCTACCAATGTAAATTTAATAAATCTTGTCATATCCTTTGGTACAACTCGTAGGTCAATATTTTAGTTTTTGTTATTATTGTTTGTAATAAAGTTGTTTTTTTTTTAACTGACTAACGCTCTTGATCTCTTAACAACCTCTGAAGCTTTAGCCGAGCTTTTTTTTATACTAGAACAGTATAATGACGCGACAGATAAGATAAGCACAGAACAAACCAAAAAAAACAGCGACGACTACCGAAAAATCAGTCGATCGCCGGTCGTCGCTGCTATGCCGGTTTGTACAAGTGTCTCTTCACATAGCATTTGAAAAGCCTTATAGTGTAGAAATAAGGACACCCTCGGCTGGGACTAAAAAGCTTTGTGGCAATCGCTTAGGGCACTCAGTCATAAAATGGTGAGGTCCTTGGTTTAAAATGTTAGCGCCAGATTTTGCAGGATACAACCCAGATAATCTATATAAAATGTGCTTCTTAAAGAACTTTGCGTGTAGTGTGCACATATGTGATGTCTAAGATTGCTAATCTATACTTATAATATAAGGCTAATGAAACGAAATCTTTACATTGAAGATATTTAAGAAAAAATACTACGCGAGTCTCCAGAATCAAGTACAGAACACATTTCGATAGCTTTTTTATCTGACTGTTTGTTTATTAATTTATTTATCACGCAAAAATTACTGAACCGAAATAGATGAAAGTTGGTAATAACATATATTGCATACAGGCCGAGCACATAGGCGAATTGTAAATTGTCTGAATTCCAAGCGGGTAAATCTACAGACATACAGCTAGTGCATAATATGTCACTAAGCATACTTAATTGTGGATCGGCACACAAAATGGGACGCTACTAGAAAGGGGAACTGTTTTTTTTGTTACTACTCTATTTATGTTGACAGTCGAGATAATACACACAACTGTTTCATATTCCCAAGCATCGAACAGACTACGGGTTCAATAACTTGACGAGCAGAATTCCGCGTACTTATAATAAACAATTCAGTGATATGGATTTATTCAACTTCAAACTTTATAACCAAAATATATCTAAAAATAGTTTTAGAAATCAAATGAAAATCTCTTTAGTAAACAAATAACACCAAATTTATCCACATTTGTACACACGCACACACACACACACACACACACACACATGTAAATATTGTCTGATAATTAGTTTTTAAATAGTGATAAATTCATTTTTGGCTCTTTATTTTATTTATCGGTTTAGTTTATATGTATTTTTTATACGAGCTGTGAATTTTAATGTAAATAAATAAATAAATAAGTAATCTATATATACTTAAATTATTTTTAATTTATATCCACAGAATAAAACATCACTATCTAACATCTCTACTTGATAACATAACACAACATCGCTTCTAATATTACGTAACTACAACGCTATTAAATGAACGAAAATCGTTGTTTTAATAAATATCAAATGTATTTTATGGCGAGTGCGTAAGACACCAAACCACTTCTTAAATCCCAAAGCCAATTACATCAACACAATAAATACCTAACTGTTGTCCAATGCCGATTTAGTTTACAATCGAAGCGTCTACACTCGAGATTAAGCCGATGGATTTAATGATAAGCGACCGCGGATAAAATGTTTTTGAAGGGGACGCTTTCTTCACCAGCAATGAAACCCCAACTTCTCTATATAATGTGGACTGTATTTATTAATCTTCGAATTACATGTATTTACAAACTATATCTTGCCGGTACAACTTTGCCGGCGGTCGGACCGAATTCTAATACATTTTTAATACTTACAACTAGCACATAGTTACTCTTAGTCTACAAACTTATCATTTATCTCATTTACACATATGAGGTACATATGATATATCTCTCTCACTCTCCTCGTGTTTCCAGCTAGTGTGTGTGTGTGTGTGTGTGTCTGTGTGTTGTAAGGCATGTGATTTGCGATGTAATTCTCGTAATTTTTTAATGTTAATGTTAAAGATTTAAGGAAAGATTCATTTGTCCTCAACAGTTTTTTTATGTATTTAATAATGAAAAAAATTAAAAAAGTGTCTTAAGAGTAATTTAATCTGTATATCATCCGAAGTCCAAAAACTCTTAGATGAAATGTATATATTTTTAGCGGCATATTGAGTTATTATTAGTTTGTAATCTCATAATATAATTTCCCTACAAGGTATGTAGAAGGAATCGAGTGACATTAATTCGTATCCTTTACAAAGCTGTTCAACTCCATCAAATTGATTTTACAATTCATGTTTCCCCCCAAAAGTTTAATCAATTATTTCTGTGATTTTGTCATAATTTTATCTTTTCTTTATATTTTTAAAGATTTATTAATTAAGTAACTATTTACTACCAGCGATGGTTTTTTTTTAAATGTTTTATTGCTAATAGTTACTAAACGAAAATATGTAAATCAAAACCGGTTGAAAATAGGAGGAGAAAAATATTTCGAATTGCTTAATCTTTGCTATTTGTATTTAGATATAATAATTATCTGTGAGTATAGCTGTACGTATAGATGCGTCATTGTTAATGTACACCTTTAATTTTAGATATTTTATATATAATAATTATTAATACATTTTTAATCAGTGTTGATATTTAATTTGATTGTATAAATTATATGAATGTTTAATAAATGAAAACGCTTTTCTATATTTACCATAACCGCATACTTAGGCAGTAGCGTTCCAGTTTTTAGATGGTATACCTGCAAACCGTATAAGGCTATACGTCCAATGTGCCTTGCAATACTAAGCTTGATCTTAGACGAACAACGTTCAACATTATAGGCATAGGATGAGGACTTTGATTATCACTTATTAATGTCGGACTTAATTTATAGCGTTCCATTTAAGTTTAATTGAAATTTATTGATTCACCAAATGTTTATTTTTTTTTTTATTTTTTTTTTTTTAAATACAGAAGAGTTTCGGAATTTTTAAAAATATATACGCATAGTTTATAAACGCCTGCAATACTAGAGGAATCACTTGCGCGTTGGCGACTCTTTAGAAATTATTTCATATAATAATAGCCTTTTTTTTTTTTTTTTTCGAGGGGAATGTTTTTACGCACTAGTTGTCCAGCCAGATCTGATAGGGACCCCCCCCTTCCAGGTCTGGCTGAAACACGTCTGAAGATGTGTGACAGTCTCTCGCATGAAAGCACGAGAGGCTGTCACACAGGATTAGTGCGGGACTCGCGGCGAGAAGCGCCGTTGACCACTACCCACTAAACCCCCCGGTACCTCCCGCCACCTAGTTGGAGCAAACACGAGATCGCTCTGCATGCACCGCGAGTGCTCCAGTGGCCGCCAAGAAGTCACAATCCTAAACGCGTCCGGGAGCGGGTAGAGAGTATCCCTCTCACCCCTACTCCCCGAGATATAATAATAGCCTGCGATCGCAATAGCCTGCAATTTATGTTTGTTTAAAATTAAGACGGTTGCGTGTTTTTTTTTCTTCACTTATTTTCACATAAAATTTACACTTAGCGTATGCCAGCCCTATCGGAACATACCCAGAAAGGTAAAATACAAGAGAATTAAGTAAATAAATAATATGGCTTCTAAACGCTAGTAAATTGTAACTATAAAAAAACACAAATAAATGTTACAAATTCTAGCTTTGAATATCGCCCTTTTTTTTTTGACGGGGGGAAATGCATTTACGCACTACCCTTATCTATTGTATTTGTGGGATCAGAGCCCCCCAAATACAATAGATAAGGGGGCACGGAGTGACGAGCTCCGTGCCAGTGTGGGACTCACCCGGGCGAGAATCGCCCGGAAATACCCACTAAAACCCCCCGGGGCCGTCCGCTGCATTTGGGATGGGGGCGACACGGGGTGGCTTTCGCAAGCACCGCGTCGCCCCCTGCAGCGAACCCACCGGGCCTCGTCGTGCAATGGCCCAGCGGGGATGGGGGAGTGTACACACTTCTCAACCCCACCTCTTCGCCCACCTCCCGTAGGAGGTATGTTGAATATCGCCCTAGTTGCTTTCTATCAATTGCATTAAAAATTACTATAATTTATTTTTATTAATATTAACTTTGTTATTGAAATCCAATAATCATATACTGAATATAAAATAAAGAGATGAGTTAGTTTTTTTTTTTTTTTTTTGTACAAAACAACGACCTATAACCTCCAGTATCCGCAGCGTAGTTAACTATTAACTAAAAGGTAGACATTATTTTACTTAAACATATTAAAGCCGCATCAGAAAGCGTTTATTATCGTCGTACATTCGAGACTCGACTAATGGGCTTATTAGAATTACGATGGGATGGTTTCTAAATTGTCTCACTACGAACGAGCGATGCGATCGGACGAGAGTTTTTAACATTACGATTTAGAGTGTATGTTAAATGTTAAATGTAAAATTAAAATAATATCTTTAAATAAGGACACTTTTTATACTGAGCACGTTGACCACAATCTCACTTGATGTAAAGTGACCATGTGGTTCGGGATGGTAAATATACTAAGCATAGAGGTGCAGTCGGAACACACGTATTGATATTCGGCGACAGGTTTTCTTACTTAACTCTTATAGGCCATTATTAAAAAAAGCCGTACAACCATGCTATGGTTTCCAAATGATGTTTTCTTTCACTGAAACTTCAGGCTTGTTATGTATCGGTTATGTGGGTTCGAACTTACGTCCATCGATGCAGAATACGAACATATCACCAACTGAACTACTCTTCATGTAAAAATATTTTATAAGAACGTAAATTTAAAAGTATTTTATTTTAATGTATCAAATAAAAATTATAAAACTTAGGTAAAAGATAGCTAATTATAATTTCGAAATATTATTTGATAGGCTTCCATCCTAGTTTGAGTATGTCAGACTAAGGGAGGAAGAAGTTGTTGTAAGAAAGGTAAGGCTATGAATTTGGACTGTTATAGGGAAACGAGGAAGACCGAAGAAAAGATGGAGGGATTGCGTGAAAAATGATTTGCTTAGAAAGAGAGTGAATGTTAACGTGATCTTAAATAGACATGCATGGAAGAGGAAGACGTTGCACCGACCCCAAATAAAGAAGGGATAAGAGAGGGAGATAATGATGTACGACTACTAAAAAATAAAATTTACGAATTTAATTATAAGATATTAAATAGATATTTTTATGTCAACAGAGTAAAAAGAAATTTATTTAAAATTCAGTGCTTCATTTTTTTAAATTTGAATCAATCGTTTGTTTGAAAATATATTATTCATAAATTGTAATTTTAAAATACTTGTCTATTTCTGTTCTTGTAAAAAAAACATCTTAATATAACAAAATCATATGAATAACATGTATTATTTAAAAGACAACGTAGCCGTCCATCGCATAGCTTTGTTGACGTGGGACAACAATTTAAAAAGAGACGATGCCTATCTTTTCTAATGTGTGAATAGAAACCGCGATAGTGGACTCTCTCATCCGAACTGTTTTGTAACTCCTAACACGTTATGACGACTTTGATTCAATTTATTGAGAAGAAACTCAACTTGTACAGTGATTAGAGGGTGTGTTATCTGTTAAACTCATCATTGAAGCCGTGAGAGTTCAGTAAGAAAGCGTTTATTGACACTATAAATGCTGTACTGTATGACTGTTAATATTAGATTAACTTGAATATAAATTCCAGTATACCTTTGTATTAGGTATTTATGAAAATTATTTACTATTAGGTGCACAATGTGATATTTATGTATTCCATTACAACTTTTTTTTTTTTGTTTTAATTATTATATAATTTTTTTTATTTTAATAATTTCTAACTATGTTATTATATCCATATTTTAATATATTCCAATATAGGTTTAATGTATACAAATCTATTTATTAACGAGTTCAACTGAAAATTAGGCGCTACAAGAAATAATAAATCTCATTTTAATTCGTCTTCGATATTGTTAATTTTAAAAAATCGAAATTAATTAATAACTCTTGTATTAATTTAATCTCTATCTGTAGTCACTCAATCTTAGTTTTTTATTTCTTTTTTTTGTAAAATAATACTACCTTACTACCTTAGTAAATTAGTACATTAGCGCGCATAAATAATTATGTTCATATCAAAAATGTCGTACTCACCTATAATTAAAGTTACATCTTTAAAAAGCTAAATATATTGTATAATATAAAAAACAACTCAACAAATTCAGAGACAACATAAATAAAAAAAAAAAAACATGCAAATCTGTGATTATACGAAATTACCATTAGATCTTTTTTAATCGATAACGGCTCTGGTATTGTGTGTAAATGGACATAGGTTCGAATTGTAAAATAATCCGGAGTTTTCAGTGATGGAAAATAACCCGTATCATAGAATACGTGTACATTATCATATTTGTAATGTTATTTATCTAACAATGAACTAGAAAAATAATCCGACGAAGTCGTAATAGTAAATAAACGTTTCTATAAACGTGACTTGATGTATTTGTAAATATTCATCTCATATTATAATGTACCTACATTTCTTGATTATATGAGGATTATATAAAATTGTTTATAACGACCCATTGTACTATAAACAATAAGGAAAAACAATAACCTGTGCTCAGCAGCAATTGTGATTTATATTATTTACTGCGTAATTGTTTTAGTATTACAGTGTGTGGACATATTATTAGGACCAGAGTATGTAATAAGTTTGTTGTTTTTTTCTAGTTAAGCAAAATTATTTAATTAATGTGTCGAGTAAACTGCAAATAAGTCAATAGGTAAACAATGGAAAGCTTACGTAAACGCCAGGTTAGTGCTCAGGGGGTTAGTAAAGTTTAATTTAGGTTTGAGAAAATTTGACTTACTAGCTCATAGCGCCCGATTTACATGCTCTGTAGTTTGATTAGCTCGTCTAATATCTCTGTTGTTTGTGTCAACAGAAGCCGATGGATTCAAACCTGTATCATTTTACACGGAATCCTAACGAGTTGTCATTAAATAATGATAACAGGTTTTATTCTTTAAACTATTCAAGCGTGCAATATGATACACCTAACAAGTCAATGTCCGTTCATCACCCCGACATAGTGACTGACGTTCCACTAATGCTCAGTGGGGCGCCAACCACAATTATACCATGGCTCCATTCGTCACTTTGTTGTCCCGTTAACATGTGGATAGTAAAAGTCAATGGTTTACATTAAATATTCAGATATTGACTTTTTTCTTTTTTTTTTTTGACGGGGGAAAATGCATTTACGCACTACCCTTACCTATTGTATTAATGAGACCGAAGTCCCCCAATACAATAGGTAAGGGGGCACGGAGTGACGAGTTCCGTGCCAGTGTGGGACTCACCCGGGCGTCAAGCGCCCGGAAATACCCACTAAAACCCCCCGGGGCCGTCCGCTGCATTTGGGATGGGGGCGACACGGGGTGGCTTTCGCTTGAGCGCTGACCTGGCTTTTCATTGTTTTCCTATTGTCTTTCTATTGTTTTATTTTTATGGGTACTCGACACATTAAATCAAATTTTACCGATAAATCATAATACTATGTCGCAGATATGAGTTTATAAAAAAAATAAATTTAGGCATGCGTTTTAAAACATATAAAAAAAAAATACAACGTATTTATACCACAATTAGTTGTCCCGTTGAAGTTTGTATCAAATCAGAATCAATAAATGTTGTTTTATTAGGTGAAATGAATTTAGTTTTCCTCCAATACGCAAGCAAGCTTCTTACAACCGAGAGATGGACAAAAGACAATTCATCAAAATCAATCTATTCTCGAGTAATTATTAAAAAAGCCTTTCCATACTAATTGTATGGAATAAAATATCATTGTTTTCCTAGTTACAAAAGCTAACCCGATTTTGTTATATTGTTCAGGTATGCAAAATACTACTGGAGGGTAATTAAAATCCTTTAATTAATGTGTTCATTTTATTCTACTAAAAACCATGTTTACTATTTTTTTATAACTTTTGATCACAATCTCACATACCTATTGTTAAGTGACGGATGTGATACAGAATGATAAACAGGCTAAACCTAGAGTCACTGGCTCTTTTGTGATGTTGCCGAAACACCTGTACAGTTTCTTAGCGTAAGATTTACGAGCTTGGTAGATAACGATGCTTTCCTTCACCGGAAGTTCAGGCTAATTATAAAGCTAGCTGTGTGCCCGCGGTTGCGCCCGCGTTTCATGTATTCTTCACAGGATTTTTTTTTGTATTTCTCTCTATTCAACCAAAAGACGTCCGCTGTTAGATATAGGTCTCCCTCAATAAGGGGGTGGGATTACCATAATAGCCACGTTTGGCAGGTGGATTAGTGATGACAGTCAGGTGTTTGAGGTACTTATCGCCCCCATCCCAAATGCAGCGGACGGCCCCGGGGGGTTTTAGTGGGTATTTCCGGGCGACTCTCGCCCGGGTGAGTCCCACACTGGCACGGAGCTCGTCACTCCGTGCCCCCTTATCTATTGTGTTGGGGGTCCGATCCCTCAAATACAATAGATAAGGGTAGTGCATAAATGCATTTCCCGCCGTAAAAAAAAAAAAAAAAAGGTGTTTGAGGTACTAAGAGGATGCTGCTGCCCATCCCCTGGTGTATCCCTCGGTCGTCTTTTACGACACTCACGGGTAGATATGGGGTGGTAATATTCTTTAGCCGGCACCACATAGCAATAATTTTGTTTTTTATCCGGAACCCTAATTTTTTATGTACTAAGATAAAGTATGCATATTTTTATAAATTCAAGCACTTGCCCGTAAAACTGTGCATTGAATTGCATTTTATTCAATTTTTTATGAGTTTTATTTTTCTAGTATCACCCCAGAGTCTGGAATTTGTGCCCGATATGGCGACAAGCTCGCCCCCTGTCACATCTGGGACGGAACTAAGCTCGGCGAAATGTGTGTTCGCTACTTCACCTCTGCCTAACCCCTCGGGGATAACAGGCGTGAGCTTATGTTGTGCTATGTATAATTTTTAAATGCGGAACCCTAATTATTTTCGTAAATTAAAAGTACACTAAGTTACTCGAAGTAACTACAGCTATCTACCAAATAAAGTCCCGTCAAAATCCGTCCAGCCGTTCCGGAGATTAACCGGAACAAAAAGACAGACAAATATATATATTTTTTAATTTGTTTAAAGGTATCGCACAAACTCGTACATTCATATCTATTTAGTAAAAACAATTAATTTTTACATTACAAAACAGACACTTCAATTTTTTTATTAGTATAGAAGATTGGGTAGGTGGGTTCGAATCTACTTCAATCAACGCGGCATTCGACCACTCAACCAGTGAACCATTGTCGCTTCCAATATTATATTCCGTATTATATTATATCCTTAATATCCCACTACATATAATTATTGGCTATTAAGATAAAAGCGATAGAAGTCGACAAAAATACGCTGACTTCTTTTTGACATTGTTTTTTATTATACCACACGTAAAAACTTGTATAAAAACGAATCTATTCGCAATATATCTAGATCAGGTACATTTATATCATTTGACCGATTAAAAACAGGCTACTAAAACAGCAATAATTTATTCACACGTCACATTTAAAATCATTTATTTACACGTCATTTATGATCGTTTTTATTTTTGTACGTTGTATTTTTTATATATACCTATAAACAAACAACATTTTGTCAGTAGTCAATTAGGTTAATAGATTTTGATTGGGTGAAAAAAAAAACCTCCATGTTATTTACAACGTCAATATTTGAACGTACACAGTCGTTTCGTTATACCGAGTCTTTTTGTTCTGACTTTCTCCGGATTTGCTTTTCTCTTGTTACGATTCTAAAGTAGGCGATACGATACGCAATATTATAATTATTGTTTAAGATAAATATAATTTTATCTGACGTAATTGATATTTTTATTTTTAATTAAGAAATTATTTTTTTTTTTCTCGGAGTATCAAATTATCGATAAGCACAATGAAGGATGTTTTTCTTAGAAGAATTTAAAGATAGTTAATCACCACCATCTATTTACTTTTTTTTTTATCGAGGACAACTATAATTTATTCATAATACTATATATTTAGAGTAACGGAGAAACTGGATGTAATAATATTTTATGTTAGGTTTAATTTTTCAGAAAGATAACTTAATTAGTTCAAAATACATTATTAATGTGTCGAGTACCCTTAAAAATAAGACAATAGGAAAACAATGGAAAGCTGGCGTAAACGCCAGCTAAGTGCTCAATGGGTTAATATGTCACTTACCCATAAAAATGAGACAATAGCAAAGCAATGGAAAGCTGGTGTAAACGCCAGGTTAGTGCTCGAGGGGCTAAACGCTCACACCTACTTAGTAAAAACTTAACTTCTATGAGCGACATTTTTAATACTTATGATTACGTTAGACGTAGAATTATTTCCCTATCCATTGAACCCATACACGGATATTGAACACATGTTTACACTCAGTCAGAATGAACGTAAAGATTCAGAAAGAAATTTATTGTTATCCGGTTACAGGTCAAGCTAAAATAAGTACGATTATAGTGCTACCAGAATCGTGATACGAGTGCATAAACTCACGTCAAAAAGTGCAGTGACAGCCCTAGTCCTACCTCAGCAGCGTATTACGATGTACTATGATCCCCAACCAGGGAAACTCCTAAATCCGCCACCAGCGTGACACAGTGACATTGTCATCCATTAGCTTAAAACCCATTACACTACACGCAGATAAATGGGTTCTATAAAGCACCTTGAGATCTCTAGTTATCTTTAATACTTACTACTCACTCCGCTTACAGCGCCGTCTCCAAAATTTCAAAGAAGCTGTCAAGGCTTTACCGGTCAACAGCATTGACTTCGAAAAAAAAAAAAGCACAGTGAAGCTGTATAATTCGAGGTAATGAACCATTCTCTTTAAATCGATAGTACCATAATATGGTATATTAATTAGTACGTATACTTAATAATTTAATTTACGATATGGTCACGACTAAACAGGCCCTAGGTATAGTATAGTAAACTATGTGTGTACAGTAATCTTAAGACCGTGGGAAACAATGGCTCAATCAACATAATGCGTGCGCACCTGTCTACTCATCCCGCGCCTCACGTGGTATTGACCCCTACCACATCTCCTCGAATCAATATCGTCCTTCAAAGCGTCAAGTTTTTACTAAATCTCTGGTGGGAATTGTTTTAATGTTTTATTTATATTAAATAAATGAATTAAATAAATTAACTTAGCATTAACCAGACATTAAAAAAATGCGTGTGTTTTTTTTTTACATAAATAAATGTTCATGTTTTTGTCACCATAATATATGAATAATAAATTAAATAATATAAAACTGCCAGAGCACCGTTGTTCTGTAATAAGCAGCTTGAATTCGATTTGTCGATTTACGAAAATAAAACTCGTAGTTTGCATATTCTTATAATTTTTATCTTGTTTATAATTTTATACCGTGATAAGCTTTGATCCAAATTAAAATAAAAAATAACTTATTCAATTCAAAAGGCTCCGATAAAGCGGCTATGAACGTCAAAGAATACCATCATTTCGGAAAATAATATAGTTGAGAATAGTCGGCGACATACTAAGCGTAAATGTACTTGCTCTTGAATGATGCCGCTAGAACATAGTGCTTGGCGGCTGATTCCCAAACCTGAGAGTGGTAGCTATATATGCGAGCAATAGATAATGTCCTACAGCCTTGCTACGGATTGAGATTTAATAAAGAATATAATAGGCGGATTTGGACCAACGTCCTGAGAAATTATCGCTAAATATACATATATTTAAGAAAAAACACAACATAATCTTCGTTTAAAATTAAATATTACTTATTCAATCAATTTCAAAATACCTGAATGAAATAAGTATCCACATAAAATTATTAACAATCAAGAGTCAATAATTATATTTAATGAAGCAATCAACTGGCGCCTTTGTATGTACCTATATAAAAGTGGTCATTCTAATAAAACCATACTATGTCGTTCAAGCCGGAGTACACCCACACGTACACCCGCCATATTTTATTGTAGTTCGTTATCAGGCACTAATTTTATTAACTTTTATTATCATTAGAAACAGTTCCCAACACGTACGAACCATTATTAAGAGAGTTAACAGTATGTAAACTTTACAAGTGTCATGGTTTTTTTTACTTAATACCATTTATAATAGTTTATGTTATGTACTAATCGTTCGCGCGGCTCTAGTAATAATTATAATAATGACTACGACTAAAAGTAGCCTAGCATGCCTTATATTTCATCTATCTGCCAGAAAAAATCCCGTTAAAATCGGTCAAGCCGTTACAAAGATTAGCCGAAATAAAAAGACAGATAAAAAAAGAATGTAATTTTGTTACAAGTAGCGTATACACCATTTAATAAAAAGCTATTATTTTGATTTTACAAACAGACGTTTTAATTTATTTATTTGTATAGGTTATTTTTATTTCACTTGTAATAAGAGACCCGTGCTCATTTCGCATACGTATTAAAATATTATTAACTCTTATATATCTTTACACCCTCGAGCACTAACCTGGCGTTTACGCCAGCTTCCATTGTTTTCCTATTGTCTTATTTTTACGAGTAATCAACATATCAAATACTAAAAACAACGTACTGGGGGTAATTCCATGTTAATATCTATTACAATTATCCAAAACATAAATCAACCAACATACTAACAGACAGACAATTACAGTGCTACAAATATTGATATCTATTATAAGTAAGGAAGTGTGAGGTAATTTGACACTAGCGACGACGATAAGAAGGCAATAGTAAAACCAATTTCTCTATTCTCACAAGTAATATTCGGTTAGCCATTAATCATTGCATTCGAAGCTTATGGCTCGTTGCAGCAATTAAGTATGCAGCTCGTTTTCTCAAGTAAGTAAAATAATAATTTAACTAGCAATGCAAATAATATTCCAAGACAGGCAATAACTTTCTATTGTCAGTCATGATATTCTAGCGTAGTTAATTATGATCGTTAGGAGTTAGTATTTTTCAAATACCCGTACGAAATTTACAATAGTTTTTAACAGATATTATAAAAAAGTAACTTCCCCTGTCTAATATTAATAAATGAATTAAATAAATTTAATAAACTTAGCATTAACCAGATAATAAAAAAAATGCGCGTGTTTTTTTTACATAAGTAAACGTTCAGGTTTACAATACAATACAATTGACAATTGTTTATAACAGATATACTACTTATATTATATTATATTATAGCTACATTCAGAACACGACTGCGAATATTTCTTTTGGATGCACAACGAAAACTTAGCGATATTGACAGGGATCTCTCTCTTATATAAATAGCCTATTATTATTATTATTATTTATTATTTATTTACTCATTCTTGCGTTTTTACACACAAAATACTTTATAAAACAACTTTCCTTTTTAGCTATTTGTTTATATGTATGTATCTATATGTATGTACATTCGTGTAATTCGTGTTTTAATTTAATATTTATCCCCTATATCTAAATGTATGTACTATTGTGTTATCTGTAATAATAATCCATATATGGCGTATCACACTCCGTGACATAATGATGATGGATCATGACAAGTCCAGGCTGAAAACCAGCGCTTTTGCAACCTTCGTTGCGAGAGCAATTAGCTGAGTCTGGGGTCTTTTTTCCAGCGTAGTACAGCACTTACAGTAAAATTATGGTTTGTAATGTATATATACTAATAAAATATGTGCTGTGTATATGGTGGAAATAAACAAATTCTTTCTTTCTTTCTTTCTTTCTCATATTATAAAAAAGTAACTTCCCCTGTCTAAGGTAACACTATCTATTTGTCTGTTAATTGTCTCTAAACCGATTTACGTGATTGATTTTTGAGTATATATGTATTATTTTGTCAATTTGAAGTATTCTTGTGTCGTTATATTTTATACTTTTGTAACCTTTTTTTTTTTTTTACGAGGGGAAATGCATTTACGCACTACCCTTATCTATTGTATTTGAGGGATCAGAGTCCCCCAATACAATAGATAAGGGGGCACGGAGTGACGAGCTCCGCGCCAGTGTGGGACTCACCCGGGCGAGAGTCGCCCGGAAATACCCACTAAAACCCCCCGGGGCCGTCCGCTGCATTTGGGATGGGGGCGACACGGGGTGGCTTTCACAAGCACCGCGTATACTTTTGAAACCTACGGCGATGATAGTAAATTAGTCAATAAAATTGTGTCGATTATTTACCAATGCAATAAAAAAAAACGATTTAAAACTGCTATGAATATTACAGCTTCTATAAATTTTGAATAATACCTATGTTTTTGAAATTATCGTTTCAGACAATTATTATCTCGCTATATAAAACAAATTGAAAATTAGAATTATTTATCTCAAAGTTTTATTTTGATTGTTGGATTGATATCTGGTATCCAGAATAACTATACAATAACACCAGAAAAATTCACGAAAATAGCAAAATTCATTTTAAGGATTGATTGATTCTGAGGCGGTTTGAAGTTTGCCACACCAGCTAGTTTTTAACCCCTTGAGCACTTACCTGTCGTTTACGCCAGCTTTCCATTGTTTTCCTATTGCCTTTCTACTGTTTTATTTTTGTGGGTACTGGACACATTAATAAATAAAATTATGTTAATGTGTCGAGTACCCATAAAAATAAGACAATAGGAAAACAATGGAAAGCTGGCGTGAACGCCAGGTAAGTCCTCAACGGGTTAAAACTATATTTTAAGCCAAATATGTGTGTAACGTGTTAATTATAAAAACAATATACATTAATTTTATCATTTATGTCTGAACGTATCAATTACCGAAACAATGTGAAACAGGTTGCTTTCTTTTTTTTTTTTGAGCGTGTTACTGTTCACTAAGTCTATTGCACCGCACCTCAAATCAGCTGCGAATGACGGATGACATGTCATATGATTTTAATTGTATGATTAATTGGTTCGGTCCACGTTCTCAGGCTTGACGTGTGAAAGTCGACGTTACTGCTAATGTAATACAGTTTCGATTGTCAAACGGACAATTATTGTGTCCGTAATTAATTATTGTGATTAAACTTATGATAGTCATAACTTAGTATAAAATAATTAACTATTGGATTTAGAAAAGAAAAAGTTAACCAATGATTGTTCTTTATTCAATTAAAAAATTTGCTATTATTTTCCTTGTTAGGTCTGTTTTTTTTTATTCAATTGGCTTGCGTATTTGGCCCTATGTTAACATGTACTCTTGGTGACGTTTTGAGTGATGTAGTTTGATTATTATGCGCAACTGATTTTTTTTTTAAAACAATACTGTGGAACATTTATTTTGAGCTACCACAAAAATTGCATTGAGGGCAAACACTGGCAGAATTGTATTTGTAACTTACAGCTTGACAGTAATAATTAAGAAGATGATCTTTGTGATCAAATTGTTGAAGCGCGATTTTTTTTCGCATTATATTTAAACGCTTACCTGCCATAAAAGGCAAATTAGTCCTGACTTTTTGTTCGTTGATTCTCGATTGTAACTCGAGAATCACTGTGCTGTTTTGTCATTATTTTTACTATTACGATGCTTATTCTAGTTTAATAACGTCTTACTAAACACATATAAGTGTTTTTCGGCAACATCACTTGAGAACCTGTATTTCTAGGCTTAGCGTGTGTAGCATTAAATTCGTATATATAAATCACGTCGTGACTTAAAATGAGATGAGATTGCGGTTAAAACTGTCTACACAATCCAAAGTAATAAAAATATACAAGACATTTCAATGACTAGAAAAACTATAAAATATTTCAAACATAGAGTAACAAATAAACAGTCAAAAGTTTTATATAGAGAACAAGATATTTTAGAGAGAATACGGTTGATTTTTCAATTGTGTACAGCGTCGTTTACACGGCTTATCGGATCACACTTATTGACATATCGTTTCGTAAATGTATCAGACACTGATGAAGCTATTGGTCCACCACAACACCGTCCGTGTAATTGTTTTGTCCAAACGTGGGCGGAACACATTAAATAGGTACGTTTTGGACGTTTTTTTATCAAATTTACCTCTCTCGAAGAAACGTCGTACGACAGATCGCTTTTACAAATGTTTTTAAATTTTATGTAGCATTACAAAATTCGCCTACGATTGTTGTGGGCCCTAAATACCGAGTAAATTATTCAAGCATCGACCCCGAGTCCAATATGGCTGTCTGACCGACTTTATAATATAATATACACAAATCGAGAAAAATCTAAACGATCGGTATTTTTATGTTGATATAAAATTGTTGTTCTAATGTGCGAAGTGTTAGGCAATATTTATTAATAAAAATTTTAGTCATATCCTTGATTATAATATTATATGATAAAATATATTTCGCATTAAACACATAATGGATGAATACATTTTTACATATTTTAGTATGAGGAAATGTTATTGTAAATAACTCCAAAAAAGCAATAACTGAGTCTGTTTTTTTTTTTTAATATATGAATATGCGCATTTTTTTTTTTCACAAATCTTTTATTATTTTTTTATACTGCTTTTACGGATTTAATCTGCATATTAATAAGATCGTTTTAGTATGTTATAATTGTGTTTATTAGGGACTTTTTCAAACGGCTTACTGTACCTACGGGATAATAAATAATTGCTCATAAAGTTAGTTTAAAAATCATTAACTAACTTCAAAAAAGAACTAAACAGTTTATAATAATAGTTTACAATGAATTCAATTTACAACACAATGCTTCTTAGTACATAATAGTATTTTGCGTTTTTTAGTTACTAGTCAGTTGCACGGACTTACAACACGTGTTTTACGCCAAGTTCTGGGTTACACTTTTGGGTTCTTCATAAAATAAGTATGTAACCTTGAATCTATAATCTTTTACATGGACTTTATGAAAAGAAAAGATCAGATTTTCTGACTTACTGCGGACTTAATCCGGTGATTTATTGGAAAAGAATTTAATCAATCCAAGCCGGTCTCAAAGGGTGGTATATAAATAATAACAACTCTAAATGATAAAAGGATGCCATTGCTCAATATTAAAGTAAGGAACGTGACTAGGGCACGTAACGCGGAACCAAAGGCATGCTACAACGCACTGGACCGCGCGGACGCGAACTGTAGTATCTTTATGACAATAGAAGACTCTAAACTGCCAGTATTTCGGCTAGATTTTTAAAACGATACAGGAACGAACAATGCATGTTTGGTTAACGCTGAACGAGCTGCGTAGTAAAATTATTTTACAAGTTAATCCTCACGCGTTATTATAGTCATCAAATTTACCACATCATACCCGGGCCAATTAATTGTTCCACTTCTATTGTTGGTCTAAATGTCATGACATCTTCATTTCTTTTTTCTCTCCTGAGTTTTACTATGGTTATATCATTTGTTTAATTATAAACAAGTCACTGAGTAAAACTATCAAAACTAAAAATTGTAATCAAGGTTAAAAAAATACTACAATCACGTCCGGGCCAATGTATTGCTGGAATTGTTCTTGTCGGTTTAATCGGGTAGGGATTTTTACTGAACTTTCGTTTATGGCTATATTTTTACTGAATTATTATTTATAGATATGGTCATCACATATCAGATATTAATGTAGTTAATGATGGTAACTTGCCAAGAAATAATATGGCCATTCAGTACAACTGGAATAATTTAGAAATCGTGGCCTGGCGACATATTTTCGACTCAAAACTGATTACTGTTTTCTTAATTTATTATGTTATTTGAAATCATGCAATCTATCTTTTGTAAATGTATTCTGAAATTCCATACATATAAAATATTTTTATACGTACAATTAAGTTATGGTATGACCGAAAATGGTAAAGTCTAGATGATCTGGTTCCCAAAGCTGCGAGAACATAGCATTTATTTACGCATTTATTGATAAATTTACAAATTATGTGGTTGTATCTAGCTACTCTGAATTTAGATAAAACCCTACCGTTGATAATGTCATGAAGGTTTAATGGTTTCTCATGTTCATAAAACGTGAAATAGACTTATATTTCGATAAGTACAAGCGTGTATTTAAAATAGAGAGAGAGAGATAAGTAACTGGAAAACGATGTTATGTATTTAAGTCGAGTTTATTTTTTAAATATAAGAAACCTCTTGTCAACGTAATATCGCGTTTGGCTTCGGACTGCATAATGGTAGATCGTCACGCGTGTGCGCGTAGGCCGCGCGTTACATTGTTGCGAGAACGTTTTATTCCTCATAAACATAAAATTATATTAATAAATACATTATTTTTCACGATACGTTCTCTTTTTATAGCTCTATTTGTATTGTAAAGCCGTTAAACTATATCCATTGATTTATGGTTATATATTAAAACGTGGATTAAATTCTCCTGTTTGCTTTATCGTTATTAATGTTTGTTTATCTGTTTATTATTATACAAGATGGGGTGATTAAAAAGAATAAAATTCACGTCATCTAATTTTGACGTTAACAGCCGCCAATACATGAGAAAATATCGACAGTCGCCATCATCATTCCGATTTTTTTTTTTTTTTTACCACAAAGCCTAACCTCACCCTACTTAGAAGTAGGGTTGGACATACACCATGTCCAAACTACAACATAGAGTAATAACACTGAAAGCGATAGTTTCACCCAAAACTCGCTTAATATTGAAGTAAAAAGAAAAGGATAATATATGTCTGTGTATGTAAGCGACACGGGATTACGTTCTCATCGGCATGTGACGAAAGGCGTAGATGGCCTTTTTAGGGCAACTTAAAATGGCTACGACTACTCCCGTTCTGAGTATTTTAATTCTATCACTAAAAATAGATTAAATTATTTGCATACGGTATAGATTTTCTCCACTGTCTCATACGATGTAAATGAGACGATCTACCAAATGACAGTAAGATGCTAAGTCTTCACGTGTATAAAATTACATTTTTTTTTATATTGGTACGTCATAAATACCTTACCTTATACCTTACCGAACATATACTTATTAACTCACGAAACAAACGAGCGCGTGAAATTATTAAAAAGTAAAACACGGCGGCATTAAAAAAAGGAGCAATCCAGACAATAACATGTCATAAAGCAAAGTGGCGAAGAATTAAAAGAAAGAAAAGAAAACAGTGTATATATTTAAAAGAAAAAAAAGAAAAAGAAAAAACAACTGGAAGTGAACGAGATGCGTGGGCGCATAAGGGACGCCGCGCCGCTCGTTGTCGGCGGCGGTTGTACCCTGAACTTATTTGTCGAGCAGGTGACAAAACCAGTCACCGGCGAACGTACTTCAAACGCGTGGATTCCGTACGTACGACACACGTACGTATGCCGGTAATAAATTCATATTAAACGTTCTCATCAAAATTTCACGTACCTTAAGTTATTGTAGTTTTTTTAATATGCTTTTATTTTATTTATAATACTTTTAAAAAAAACCGTTCAGTAATTAAGACATAAAAGAAGACATTTTTAAATGCAGCGACGACGTCAAAGCAGTTAGTGATAATTATAACATTTTCCATTGTATGCATAGTTGAATAATGTTAATTATAGATTTATTTATAACCTGAACAATACTTATAAATCTCACAGTCCATGTTCATCTAAATAAATAAATAACTTTAAAAATAAATAACGATTGCTCTGTATTAATGAAGCGATGATAGCGCAGTGAGCGCTATTTATTTTAGCGCAGTTCAAGTATCAAGTATTATGTCGAGCAAGTTTTAATCTCAAAAGGTTATTACAGGGCGGATCATTACGTGAACGATAGTGATGTCTGGAAATAACCCACATCTCTGTGCTTCCGCTAACATTATTAAGACTACGATTTGTATAGTTTTAAATATGACAAAAAAAAATGATATATATTATATTTATTAAAAAAAAGAACCAGATCGAGTTTCTTGCCGGCTCTTCTCGACTGGGTTGTTTTCCGAACCGGTGGTAGTGTTTTAGACGTTCATGAGCGCATTCTTAGGGCCTAAATTGAATAAATAAATTTTGATTTTAAGTAGTGCGGTCGATCCAATTCTAAAATCAGTCTGAGCTTTCGGTGAAGTGAAACATCGTAGGGAAACCATAGCATGGTGGTAGGGCATTTTATAATAACTCCCGCCTGGGTAGCTACCACGCTTAAATTTGGAACCCTGTCCTAATAACTAATAGGTGTGTAACTTAATTTATAAAACACGATTTGTAACTCTGTACGTAGGTACGTACGATATAATTCTAGTTTGTGTATTAGATAAAACTTTGAGAAAGTAAGAACGTTTTTTTAAACAACCTGCGCCCTTGATTTCACTCACATTTACAACTTTAATACTATGAATAAGCTTTTATTTAATTAATAGTTTTACTCGCGGCATTACACTGACTTGGAATTCAAACCTACTGGATGCAGTACCAACCAACTTTCATTGTATTCAGTTTAGTAGTTGTTGCGTGATTGTCGAACAAATTAGTAAAGAGACAGACAGACAAAAAAAATTTAAACTATCGAAACGTGTTCCATAGTCGGTTCTGAAGATCCGCATAGTACCTTTTCTTAAATATCTTCAATGTTCAGATTTCGTCTCGATAGCGTTTTATTATAAATATAGATTTATCGACTTAATTAACTATTATTCCCTTAACTTATTTAATATATTACTGATGTAATAATATAATTAAAACCCGTGAATAATATTAAAAAAAAATTAATCATAGAAATCGTATGATTCGTTCCTACTATCGGAAATCTAGACGAAAAAGATGTTGCCTACAATAAAAAGTAAGGATTCAAAGCAAAGATTAAAAAATGAATAACTTCCTCTGGATTACATAGGTATAATAAATGTACCCATATGAACTTATTTACGTACCGTATGCTTCTATATAAAGTAATCAGCTAAGTAATAAACATACATAGATACATATGCTCACGCCTGTTATCCCCGAAGTGTTAGGCAGAGGTGAAGTAGCGAACTACACCACCCACATTTCGCCGAGCTTAGTTCCGTCCCAGATGTGACAGGGGGCGAGCCTGTCGCCATATCGGGCACAAATTCCAAACTCCGGGATGATACTGAGTAGAAAAAAACCCAATATCACTTGACCCGACCCGGGGATCGAACCCGAGACCTCAGAACGGCAGTCGTATGTAATACAACTGCGCTACCGAGGCAGTTTAATAATTGATAATTTCATATATAATTAGATCATTAAACAGAAGTGAGGCGAACAACGCTACATCTAAATAGCGGAAGTCGCTAATAATAATATTGTTTGCAATCAAACGTCGAACAGTTATTGCAAAGTAGAAATTTCTAAAATAATGACCCCATGGTCATGATAAAATATGACGTATGATGTGAGATAGCTTTTATTCCGGCACAAGCATTCGTATTGTTGATTTCTTGTAATGTTTTGTAGTCAAATGATTGCACATGATTTTATGATTTAAAACAGGCGCCAATGATTATCCGATGTTATATGACCACTACAATCCTATAGCAATTCAAAGAACAATATAACATTAATAAATAATGTCTCAATTATAATTTAATTTTTATTTTAGAACTAGCTATTTCATATATTATTCATTGCGTTTTAACTTTCTTACCCTAACCCTGATTTTTTTTTAGTACTAAGATTAAGTAAAATATCTCTCATATAATCAAATACTTGTCCGTAAAACTGTGCATTGAAACGAATTTTATTCAATTTATGAGTTTTGATTTTTTTACGCGGAACCCTAATTATTTTCGTTAATTAAAAGTACCTTAAGTTACCCGGAGTAACTTCAGCTATATATCAATATAAATCCCGTCAAAATTCGTCCAGCCATTCCGGATATTACCCGGAACAAACAGACAGGCAAAATTTTTATCTTTGTTGTATGTATCGTATATACATTCATATCTATTCAGTAAAAAATAATAATTTTGTCATTACAAACAGACACTTTATAATTGTAAAATGAACCTATTTATAACAAAATAAAAAAAAAATAATGCAGAAATAAATAATGATACATAAAATACATATGTTAATTCTCATCAGATACATTCTTCAACACGAGCATAAGAATCTTTTAATTATGTTTATTTACAAATAAATTTATATGCTGAACATAATCAGATAAAAAAACACTTAAAAATTATTTAACCAGTAATATTGGACTGGTAACAATTAATGTTGGGTAACCTACATAAAGACGGACAAAGAGAAAATAGTTCAGTACATATTTCACATGATCAATATAATCTATCTATAAGGAAAATAATAACTGCCTCGGTGGCGCAATTGTATTACGGTGCGACGGCCGTTCTGAGGTCTCGGGCCCGATCCCCGGGTCGAGTCAAGTGGTATTGGGTTTTTCTACTCAGTATCATCCCGGAGTTTGGAATTTGTGCCCGATATTACGACAGGCTCGCCCCCTGTCACATCTGGGACGGAACTAAGCTCGCGGGCGAAATGTGGGTGGTGTAGTTCGCTATTTCACCTCTGCCTAACCCTTCGGGGATAACAGGCGTGAGCTTATGGATGTTATGTTACAAGGAAAATGGGGTTGTTTTTACGCACCATCACCTCAAATCTACATAACGTATCGGGATGGGACTACTACCATTCGACGGAAATCATTTCGTAGATGGTTATAGGCTATTTATTTTTTGGATACCATCGACCCTTTCTCTTATTATTTTTTTTAATTTACTCTTATGTACATTTCCCCATACTAATAAAAATAAACGGCTCTTATTTTACTTCATTTGTTTTTATAGTTTCATAGCTTTTATATTTCAAGAATGGCTGGCCGATTTTATTTTTAAAAATTAACGAAGATAATTCATTATTTCATACTGTTTGTATGCAACTTGTAATTTTAATAATATCTCGAGAACCGATTGACTAATTTCGATTATTTTCTTCGAGTTTCCTCGGGCTGTGGAACAAAACTGTATGTATTTGATTCTGCTAATAACACAATTGATTCTGAGACGGTACAGACAGGTAGTGATAATAATTGAAATTAATATCTCTGGAAGAATGAATAATTTAATCATCCTGAATCGGTTTAAATGCAAAGGGCTTGTGTAATGTACGTACAATGATGAACAGGGAAGCGGGCGCAGCGAGCAAATTGCCTGAGCATTTACAATGATAATGGTCACAACGGTAGCCACCTGCTTGCAAACAAGCCAATTTTGACCATTCGCAAGCATTCGTTCAAATTGTTTTTCTAGTTAGCTGTTAAGGTATGCAATCGTGAATTTTAAATAATTTGATATGGCAATATTATATTCTCTATTATTCTTTTTTTCATACATTGTGTACTTTTGATTGCTTCAACCGAAAGACTTCCACTGGTGGACAGAGTTCTCCCCCAAAAATGGGGGGATTTGATATAATCGGCAGGCAGGTTGGCGAAGCATCATAGCAATGGTTGTGGTATGGATGTTGCTGCCCATCCTCTGGATTATCCATTAGTCGCCCTTTACAAGATATAGGATGGTACAATTCTTAACCGGTACCACCTGTATATCGTATTATTTTAAACAGAAAATTTAAAATTGTTGTCGATTTTGATTTAAAGTTGGTAAAGAATATTTACAAACCTTTTACCGTTGTAACCGAACTCATGTATATTTATGTAGTCTTCCTCTATTTATTGAAATTTTGTATATATTTTTATATTTACTTACTGAAAAGGTCCAAAATGGTGAACACGCTAATCTTAGATAATTGATGCTACCAGAACATATCTATTGGAACTAGGAGATAGGTTTTCAACTAGAAGATTGTAGCTACCCAGGCGGGTGTTATGAGAAAATGCCCTAATGGTATGGTTTCCTCACGGTTTTAACCTTCAACGAAAGGCTCATTATAAAATTGGATCGTTGGGCTCGAATCTACATTACTCGATGCGGAATCTGACGATAATACCGAACTGAGAAATCATAACTTCAAAAAATCTGCGAAATCGACAAAATTTTAAAAAGTAAATTGCCTCATCCAATAATTTATACTAAAGTTAACACATCCACGAATATACTGTAAATGAAGGTTCAGTTATAAGCTCGGATTTAACGTTACCGCATACCATTATTCCTTACATTACAACGACCACTTTACTACGAACTCTGTATTCATTACTTATAATTGAATTAAAAGACCGTAGTATACTGGAGGGTAAAGAGTTATTACCATGTCTCTATGACCTCTTAATACCACGTGTTTCTTTAATCTAACGGATCACATTACAGTGGTGTGCGAGTAATTGCCTTGTATATTGTAACTGTTAGGAGTTTTATGCGAGTTTCACTCGTTCATATTTTAATAACACCCGTTAGTTTTCAGTTATGGTGTTCTATCAAACATGGTAATGGAGAAATAATAATCAAACGCTTATTTTCAATAGAATATTTTTTTTAAATAACAGCTCATAAATAGAGTAATGCGTTATAACCATTTAACCGCTTTAGTTCATTATTGAGACGCGCATCTTAATGTCAAGGCTTTTTGATTTATAACCCTTAAAAATAGTTTAAAAAAATTCTTATTAAAAGCTCAATCTATGTAAGACTTTCCCGTCTACTAACTATAGGATACTTTATGTTTTATAATTAGCTATTTATATAAACATATTTATACTAGCCTGTGTTTTTTATATATTATATGTTATAAATATCGTGACGCCTCGAAAATTAATCATTTATGTAATATTAATTAATTTATTTCTTTATATACCCTTATATATTAGATATATAACAATGTGTATATGTGATTATGATATATATAGGATAAGTATGAGTTAAATTTTACAATTTAGTTTTATTGTAATTTTTGCAAAGTTTTTTTACATACTGACCTTCCGTGACTCGCTCTGGGCTTCAGCTGAAAATCAGCGCTGAGTATCTCTTGGTACTTCAGCATATGCTGAGCTGAAGACCCTTTCATCTGGTTGATGCATTGGTGGGTGATACATAGTTACCCTGATAAAGTGTTTTTTTTTTTGGCTATCATTTTTTCATTGTTATTAATATTTTTCTAATTTTTTCCGTATTAATCAGTACTGTAATATTTTTATACGTGTCTAAGCTCCTTCGCTGTCGACAACGGTTGTAGTATTTTAACGTCCATAAATAATTGCCTTTATGGAGGCCTAAATTAAATAAAGGAGTTTCAAACGTGCCTCGTTCGGCTCGACAGACTTAAATTTTTTTTATAACTTCTAGATCTTAATAACCTATAACTTTATAATCTAGAATCCGGGAGTAGACAAGTTTTAGAAAATTATTTTAAACACTTTACAGGTTCAAAATAAAATACAGCAATGATTATTCACGTATTATTACACCTTCAAATGAAATAAAAGATATTTATTAAACAAATAAAACAATATGTCACAAAAACGCGACAACTTTTTTACATGACGTCATCGTTCAATAAACAGAATTTTGAAGTCACTTGTGGTTACTCTCGAGTTAGTTAAATTTGGTGATACATTTTTATAATTAATGCGAAAAATTGATATCAGGGCTGCGCTGTGCCTGTGTCTGTCTGTAATGTCAATTTTTTTTTTTTTTTACTAAATGGGTATGAATGTATATACGAAAACTATAGCAAAAGTACAATTTTTAAAATGTTTGTCTGCCTGTCTGTTTGTAATGGATAATCTCCGGAAGGGCTGGATCGATTTGGACGGGATTTTTTTTGGTAGATGGCTGAAGTTATTTCGAATAACTTAGGGTACTTTTGATTTTCGAAAATAGTTATTGATCCTCGTAAAAACAAATCGTAATAAATTGAATAAAATCCGATTCAATGGATAGTTTTACGTGCAAGTGTAATAATTTATGAAAACAAATTTACGTTATCTTAGTACTAAGTTTGTTAAAGAAAATAATTACGGTTGCGTATAACAATATTAAAACGCAGTGAAGAATATATGAAACGCGGGCGCAGCCGCGGGCGAACGAACTACTAGTTCTTAATATAATTTGATGGTCACTATCTCCACTAACAATTTATTACACAAATATTACAAAATAACCTAATACGAATAAAACTGACAAATGATATTTATTAAACTATGACGTCGTGTATTCTGATTGGCGTATCCTATCACGTGACACGTAGATTAAAAATATTAAATTTCTCAAGAAAAACTTAAATAAAATACAAATTATTTAACCCATTTCTATTTTATTTCAGCATTTACAATAATAGAACAACAGTATTAAACATTTAACTCTAATTATTGAATATACTGTCAACTCGCGGATTGGCGGCTAATTTTGCCCCCGGTAAAAACATAACCATGCACTGGAAACACCGCAAGTAGGATCTTATATCATGGACTCCTTTTCTGTATTTGCTTGCTTACAAAATTTACATGGAGGCTATAGCTCAACCCGAGATTCGAACTATCGAGGTACCCATATTTTATTAATATTTCAGGTTTAGGAAACGCACTTACTTGCTTAATTTTTCGGCCTGGTTATACAGGCCGTGGTCGCGAGACGACAGAGGTGTTGCGGCGGTATCTTCGTCAGCGGGGTGTATTATGGGAAACTACTCCCGTCTCTTAATGGTCATTGATTACATTTTGCCCCATTACACTCACTGTATCCACTTAAAACTTTGTCGATCGCATGCGAAGCATTAGTTTTTCAAGTACTCGATTCCAAGCCGAAGATAGTTTTAATCCGACTTCCCGATTGTAATTTTTGTGTTTTTTGATTTCAATCGCTTCTTTTACTCTTGGATAGTAGGAGCGATCTGTGGAGAGGATTTTTGGCTTATGTAGTTCGATCCAGTGATCCAGTTAGACTCGAAACATTATTAAAATGTGAGTACAAAACGCGAAACTTTAAAAAGTGTTATCGAGATACCCTTGAGCAAATTATAATTTTCCAGACAAGTGTTCTAAGAGCTCGAAATAAATCCAGGTGAATTTGTAAAGGTCCTTCAAGCCAACAACGTCGTATGGCTCGAAAAAAAAATCCACATCCGTATTTATTGCGCACATAAAATTGCGTATGTATAGTATGATAAGGGAACGCTGTGGTGTGGTAGAGGATATGGTGACCAAAACAGAGAAAGGTATGCTTAGTTGGTCTGGGCATGTAGAGAGGATGGATGAGAGAAGATTAACGAAATTAATTTATAAGGCGAGGGTGAATGGGCAAGTCGGTAAGGGTCGACCTAGGCGAATGTATCTAGACCAAATCAATCATGTCTTAAATAAAGGCCAGGTAAAAAGTACCCATAACCGACGAGCATGTATGAAAGCGCTCATGAAAGTAGAGGAAGCGAAAGAGGTATGCCAAGATCGTAGCAAGCGGAAAGACGTAATCTCTGCCTACCCCGACGGGAGAAAAGCGTGATGATATGTATGTATGTATGTATGTATGTATAGTAACTCTAGACTTTAAATCGCCGTTTCGATAAATAATTGAATGGTTAATTTAAATATAATTTCAATAAATATCGAATAACATTACGCTATACCTGAACATACGTGAATAAAGAACAATACAATCAATTTATCAGCATTCCAATCGTGTGGGAAAAGTTTTCGGATCAAAGAAAAAAATATATATATACGTAAACGTTGGGTAATTTTAATATATTCAAATACGATAGAAGCCGTTGACAAAATGACTCTATCCGTTCGTCCGGTACATCGTTGAAAAGCGATACGAACGATCGTATTTCAAATACTTTAAAAAAATTGTATTCTTAAATTGAATAAATATGTACGGAATATAACGTTTTTTGTATTGAAAGAAATTCATCGTTTTACATATTTATAAAGGCACATTCTATTTCAAGTATTTGTAATTTGAATTGTAAAGTTTCGATATTTTTCGATATTTCTATTATCCAATATTTATTTACTTCTTTCTAGACATCTTAGAGTGGCACGTTATTATTAACCTTTTTTACTAGTCCGTTTACAAATTATTATCAATTATAAACAACAACTCTAGCCTTATTTCATCATTCTCCTGCCTTTTCTCAACTCACTTGGGTCGGCGCAGTATGTTTTCTTCTTCCATACGTCCCTATCAGCCGTCATCTCTTCATTCACTCCTTTTTCTTTCATATAATTTCTCACACACTCCATCCACACTTTCTTTGGCCTTCCTCTACTTTTCCATCCTTCCACATTCATATTCATAACATGTCCATACCACGACAAACTAGCCTTAATTACGTCTCAATATTAGTTTTGCAAAATTTCCAACATCCATAAAACCACAAAATAATAAAATATTAAAAAAACCTTACTTTTAAAATAATATAATCTGTCCTTTTTACCCTCTAAAACTACATTTTTTGATAAATAAATTACACAATGTCCAACATTAATAATTTATTCTAAACAATTATTTATATCTCTTGAACGTAGCACATAAAAATAAAAAGTCTACATAGATTATTAACATCGAGAGTAAAATAAAATATTACTTTACCAAGACAAAAGTTACAAAGTATTGTTTAACATTAAAAATATATATATAAAATCACCGAGATAATCTGTGTACATGATAAATATCAGATGACAACGCGGGAAGATGCATAGCCGTCGGCATTTAAAGAACACAGAATTCATTGGAGATCGATTTTTAGGGATTTTTAATTGACACACGAACGATTTTGTTATATATGTACTTGAGACAGTTACATTGTAAGCCGTGGGTCTCTTATTCGGTTACCGTCCATATTTATTGCTTGGTACTTGCGTATATTTATAAGCGAAGTAAGTTATTTAAGCTGTTTGATTTTCTATGAGTTAATTCTAGAAAATTCTGCCTTGTTATACCGACTTTAAAGTGCGTGTAGCAAAGAAAACAGATTACAATAGGTAGCTAAGAGGATACGCGATCGAAAAAGTAGGTATTTCAGAAATATATTGCTGTCGCAACTGCAGCTCGGGCTGATTTAACCGTATGCAAAATAGATTTAAACATCACTTTGTAGTACCCTGTTTTCCTCCTCCAAAACTGAACCAATTTTTAATTTTCTTTCAGCTTTTAAATAAAAACACCTTCTGCTATGTCCCTACAGTTTACTTGTTTTTATCTTTGTATCTTTGTTTTATCTTTTAAATTTATTTGACGAACGTTTGAAAATAATGGCAAAAATCGAGCATTCTTTTATTATTTTGAAAGACTCCTAGTTTCCACAATAACTAATCTATGGAAAAAATCAAAACGTACGAGCATGGCGGTGGTAGATACATATTACTTAGTGTAAAATTATTTACCATAATGTTATTATCCAGGAAAGAAACTGGGGACTACGTTTGTATGGAATAAATGTCGCTGGGATATCCTCTTAATAAAGTCGTAAACCTTTTGTTTTGAAATGCGTTTCATTGAAAATAAATTGCACTGATTAGAATACAGTTTTTAAAATAAGAAATAATTTAGTAAATTAATAGGGTTGTGAGTAAACCAAATAGCGTACATTGAATGTGTTAATAAGGTTGTGAATATACTAAATAGTGATTATGTCAATAAGGTTGCGAGTTTACCAAATAGGAAATAATAAAATTGGCTTCGTAACGAATACATGCTCAAGAACATGCACCTTTGTCTAAGCTCGACTGCCAAGAACTACCACCACACCTGCCTTCGTCCCGTTGTTAATTATATTCTGACAATTAAAGCGATTGTATAAAAACGTAGAGTACATATTTTTTTAATGGATGTGCTATATTATTATATTTTTCATATACGTTCCTAGTATTTATATTAGCTGACATGACAGATTATGTACCCTATCCGGTAGATGGCGTGTTATCTTTAAATTTATAATTTGTTTCAAAAATATAAATACCAGTAACAAGTACGTCGAGTTTTCTTGCAGATTTTCAGTTTTGATCCTTTGGAAAGTTCGTAATTTTCAGGGAATTGAATATATTAAAGTATGTTCAATATCCTAGCTTAAGTTAATCATTCAGAATTTTCGACACAAACTTTTTGACTTATAAGTGTGATAACATAAAATAGGATTTGTTGGGGTTTTTTTGATTTATTAACAATTTTTTTTCGCCTGTAAAATCTAGCCGTAGTTTGACCCGGTTTTAATTACATTCGTAACGATTGTAACTAGTTGTTTATGTTTCATATAATTAAACAAATAATAATCTTAACCTATTACAATCGATAGTGAGGTATTTGATATCTCTTTCCGTAATTATCTATTCATTTATTTATTACTTAGTGCTTTGACTACAATCTCAAGTAATATTAAGTGACTATGTAGTCCAGAATGGTAAACACACTAAGCCTAAAGCGGCTGGTTCTCAAGTGATGCTGCCGGAACACTCCTATTGGTATTTGGCAACAGGTTTTCAAACTTGAGGGTGTGCATTATTACAAAAAGCCCTGCCCCAATGCTATAGTTTTCTTGCGATGTTTTTCTTCACGGAAAGCTCAGACTGATTTTAGAGTTGGATACGTGGGTTCTAACCCGCGTCCATTAACGTAGAATCCGAGCGCACAGCTAACTGCTTCAATGTTTATTTATTTACGTTGCTCCAGCTTAATATTTATAAACAAACTACGTTGTGAGGATTTCCGCCGTACTGACTTGGTTATCTTCAATAAGTACATTTTATAATACATACATACATATGCTCACGCCTGTTATCCCCGAAGGGTTAGGCAGAGGTGAAGTAGCGAACTACACCACCCACATTTCGCCGAGCTTAGTTCCGTCCCAGATGTGACAGGGGGCGAGCCTGTCGCCATATCGGGCACAAATTCCAAACTCCGGGATGATACTGAGTAGAAAAACCCAATAGCACTTTACCCGACCCGGGGATCGGGCCCGAGACCTCAGAACGGCAGTCGTATATAATGGTTGCACATATATTGGAGGTTGGAATGCCGCCTCCATTACGATATACATCGTTGTTGTCAAATCAATGTATACGAGCGAGAACAGTAGGTTTCCGACGTACAACTCGGATTAAGAGGATTAGTATCAATCAATACCATAAATTGGTGGTTGCCTCACCGCTAGGCGCTACTACCATACGGCTAGATTAAAACAAAATAACTACGACAACAAAAAAAAAAAAAACAGAACGCTTTCTTTCGATTGTTGATTAGACCGCTTTACGACTACAAGTTTTTTTTTTTTTTTTTACAAGTTAAGAAATTAATAATAGTCGTTATTATAAAAATTGTTTTCATCTATCAACTATCGGTTAATTTATCTGTGTTGTTATTTTATAATTCAATTAAAATTTCGCAATCGGCCGAGAAATTTTTTATTGTTATTATATTTTTTAATGAATCAGAATCTAAAAAAAAAAATGTGTTGCGATCGAAAACTCTGTAAGGATGGCACTTGATTCAAATGTTTTTAGATATGAGAACTGAATCGAAAACATAGGGTCAGATTGAAATTGATTAAATTATCCTACTTATATTATAAAGACGAAAGTTTGTGAGTTTATAATTTTGTCACTTTTCACGTTAACACGGCTAAACCAGTTTTGATGAAATGTAATGTGGAGGTAGCCGAAACTCTGGATTAACACATACCTTACTTTTTATCCCGATCTCTCTCAGAGTTCACCGGCTTTACCAACTATGATGAAATTTGGTCTATAAGTAGCTAACACCCCGAATTAACACCTAGGCTATTTTTATTCCGAAACCCTTCAAACTCAAATGAAACTACTAACCTAGTAAAATTATAAAGGCAAAAGTTTCTGAGTGAATATTAATAATTAATTAATATATAAAAAACTACATGAATATTAATAATATCCTATAATAATAATAGCAAACTGCAATAATAATAACAGTCATCACATAGACTATACACAAAAGGAAAAAAAAAAAACAAAAATATGTGTCCAAGTATAATTAATATTAGCGTAGTGGCTGAAATTCGATCAAAATATTTTTCAAAAAATTTTGTTAAGTAAATATAATCTATTTCTAAATATCTATTTATATATAACTTTAAAGTACGTCAATATTAAACAAAAAAAACATACAAAGAAGATAAATATACTGAAATGTTTTATGATTGACTATTCATGATTGAATATATATATATATTGTGTAAAATAAACATTAAAAGTGAGATTTTTGCATTGAGTTATGAAAAATTTTACGTATCGTTAAGGTTACGCTTTTTTTTAACGTTACTGACTTTTTTGCCGGCTACGGTACCCCTTCGCAACGCTCCATAAGGAACATCGTTCTATATACATATAATTTTCAGGTAGCGGCCAAGCCGAGGTTCGAACACTTGAGCTAGCTACCTTATGCGGCTGAGTGCCTTCAGCACTGGCCCACAAAGTTCGGTGAAGCTGTAAAGGCCCTTCCGGTCAACAGCATTAGCTAGGTCAAAAAAAAAAAAAAAAGAATACATATAGTGATTGACGCTAGATTATCAATTTTTAGTTAGCCAGGTATGCATAAGAAAATTTCGTACCGATTTATGCTACTATAGTTTAATTGTAAAATTCGAACCAACAACGATAAATTCGATAAATTAATAAACACTTATTGAGCATCGTCTTTCAACTGGATAGAATATTCATCGATAATAATCGTACAAAAATTAAGAACATCGATCTTCTAGGCCACCAACGCGGTCCATGCCTACTCTCTATTAAAATAACGGGCTGTTATTAAATTTATCGCCGCCATTTGTATTGTTTCAATTAGGAAATATCGTATTAAATATATTTTAGTGACGCCCAAATTGCCGTATCATTATTATACAGAATGGCTTTCCATTGTACGGGGGTCATTATTTATTATAAAATATCAATAAACACGTATTCGAATAACCCCGGAGCTAGTCAGTTATACCGAGGTATATAGTGGCACGCCTATGTTGTGTTACTGAGACCATTATTTTACTATTTCGATTTGTAACTTAAAATTCTACGTGGCGAAACATCTAACGAACGACTTTCACTCAACGACATTTAAAAAAAATAATACATTTCCAATACAATAATTTATGAAATATGATGTTTTCTATTTTAATTGCCTCTTATAATATATGATAATATTTAAACTTCACCGTGGTTGTTTAAACCGGATGAGTACTGGCAATGAAATTTAAATAAAACACACTTTATTTAAGAAACGTTCTCGAATATTCTCGACAATAGGTAGATCAAAGGTATACGAATTTTATAATCAAAATAATTGTATACAATAGAAAAAGAATAAAAAATACTATAAAATTAACTCTTCACATATTATAATCGGTGCTTATCCACTATTCAGTACAGGAGAAAATCGAAAATTCTATAATTTGTGAGTACTCTTAAATACGATTAAATATTTCATATTCTTTTTATACAATTTCTAAAGAAAATAAAGAGATGTTTGTATCAACATTCATATCATATCCTTCATTATATTATGTAAAATAGGTTTTAAATATACTTAGAAGATCTGAAAATCGTTTTGAATATTAATTAAATTGTCTTAATTTCGAACGAAGAAGAATTAAAAAAAAAAATCAAGGTTTTATTGCCAGCGTTGTCAAATATCTTCATTGTTTTGTTATAAGTTTGTTATCAGTAATTTAACTGTACCCATAAAAATAAGACAATAGGAAGACAATAGCAAAACAATGGAAAGCTGGCATAAACGCCAGGTAAGTGCTCAAGGGGTTAATCAGAATGGAACAATAGAAAGTATTCAATGCATGTAAACAGAAAATGCACAAATTGACCGTCATTTTTTACACGGAATAGGCTCAGTGCTTTGACCACAATCTCACATGATATTAAGTGACGATGTGGTCCAAGATGGTAAACACACTAAGCCTAGAGATACTGCTTCTCAAGTGATGTTGCCGGAACACACCTATTGGTATTTGGCGACAGTTAGTTGTTAGTATGGTTAGACAGTTTGTTAGTATGGTAAATTAATTTCTGGAGTAAAATTTGCTTTGTCAAAAACTTTGCAAGCTTGAGTGTATGAAATAAATACTCATTGAAATGACGATAAATATAAATATATGAATATAGTAATAACAATTTTTTTTTCGCAGTGTAAGAGTCAGATAAACGTTACTACGTTTTCCAACTTTTATAGAAGAGCTAAAAGCTCTGAGATTTCGCAAGTTCAAAACTTTGCTAGACTTTTTAAAATGGATAATAAACCCCTGACATCAGAAAGCTGTTAAAATATTAACACATTATGAGAATTTTGATAAAATTATTAAATATATATTTTTTTATATTATAACATAAACATAATTTATTATCCATATCATATAATAACATATTTTATTATTCATTTCTATAAAAATAAAAGATATATATATAATAAAATATGCGCGGATTTAATGAATGGTTTAAATTATAAAATATATGTAAGTTAACAAATCAGACGTAGTTGTGTAGACGCTTTATTTTCGATCATCCATAATATCTACACTCAAAAGTCGTTAGATTCATTTCAAAAGCGTCTTTCACAATTACATAAACACAAACCATTGATGGGACCAGACGCGAATTATTATGACATTTGCACACACACACTTTACACCTTCCTAGTGTCTAACATTATCGGATAATTCACAGATAATATTACGTAATTAAAATTAACGGGTTATAATAGCTACGCGTTTGTATCCAAATGGAATACACACAGTTGTTAGAAATAAATAATAGTTATTGGATACATCTAAATCACTGGTCGTCAAGCTGAGGCCCGCGGGCCGCATGAGGCCTTTGGACGGTATTTGTGCGGCCCGCGATGTCACAAACATTTTTGGTTCATAACCGAGTTTGCACATAGTGAATTAGTTTGTCAAAAATGTCCTCATAGGTTGTTATTGCTACACAAAATCTATGGGGAATTAATATTTGACAACTCATAAATGTCATAAATGTGTCAATAAAAAATAGTGTCAACTACCACGATATCCATAAAATTGCGGCCCGCAGTGATCCTCCACATTGACCTATGTAACCCTTGACGAGAAAAGTTTGACGACCACTGATCTAAATCGTTTTAAAACAATTTAAAAAGTGTATAGATTTTTTATAACATCTCTTGAATATATTAATTAACAGCTATGGAATTACTGACGTATCGAATATTTCAATATTTGATATCAAATGCATCGTTAAATTATATTCTTGAATAGAAAGAACATTTGCACTATTGCGATATGATAAGATCATTTTAAAACAAAAACGGTTCGAAATATATTTAGGCCATGTACGAAATCAAATTAATTTTTTTCACTGATAAAACAAACTAAAGTCACCGTTTAATTTAAATTCCTCGCTACTGCAAAATAGATTTCAGATGTCTGGAATCTCTTTTCTTATTAAATGCCACTTACAAATATTATGTAAAGAAATACATTATTTTTATAATGTTCTAACCTTTCTATTCTGTTTCTTTGTATAGAGACAGTTTGGAGAAAAGAATGGTAAAGAGAAGAAATAAGAAAGAAAGAGCAAACCGAGTAAGATAAATTGTTTGGGTTGTACAACTTAATTAACTAAACTAATGCATGAAAATGTCTCGGATTAAGCCTGAGGAATGGTAGGGGGTTAAAAAAAAACCTTTTCTGTCATTTTTCGATCTATTGTGTTGAGACATTCGATGTATTTTCTTTGCTATACCTATGAACATCCCTAGATCTATTTATTATAACAACACTGTCTACCTGTGAAGTTGTTTGTCGCTATAAACCGGCTATTTGCAAATTACACCATACAAGTTCCTTAGTGATTGGAACTAACGGTGCACGTTCATCAGCGTTATAGCCTTTGGGAGTTATTTCATTGGAATTATCATAGACAGGTTTTGTTGCTCCAGACTTTGTTTTTGTCTCTGTGTAACGTAATATATATAGCCGTCTTGCTAAGATGAATAAGTGACGTAAATTCCAAAATTTACTTCGGCTTAAGTGCCACTTCATGGCGATTTTTAATCGATATTGGCGCAGTTGGTGGTGCGGTCGGGTTTAGCGTCAGTAGGTATCAAAAAAAAAAAAAAATTAACGAGATAGTATGTTCTTGATTGTTTATTCCGATTAATAATAATTCATTCACTTATTAATAAACAGTTTTGTTTTTGATATTACCTCTAACTTATCTTATTTGAAATAATAAAAATGACATTAATGCCACTTTTAATGCTTAGTAAATTTATTCAGTTGGACAAATATTTTATTTCGCTGATTTCGTTTTGTAATATCAGGCTTTAGTATAATTATTTTTATGGTAATTTAAATAAAAGCGTTTTTCCTTAACAAAAAAAATCATTACTCATTCATTTTTAATTAGTTAGTTTTGTGATAAAATTAACCGATGTAGAAATTCGTTAGAGATTTCCTAAATTATTTTTAATAGGTACATCATTCATTTACAAATCATTTATTTACATTTAGTAATTATTTACAAGTTATAATTGGTTTGAGCGAATGGAAAGGATGGATGAAAGGATGGCTAAATAGGTTTATTATTAGGTTATAGGCGAAGGTGTCTCGACCAGATAGAAGACGTTCTAAACAAAGCCTAGATCAAAAATATCCGTAACTAAAAGCATATACGTAAGCGCTAATGAAAGTGAAATAAGCGTGAAAAGACGCGTGTCAAGATCATAGCAAATGGAAGGGTATAATCTCTGCCTACCCTTAATGAAGGGAGGCGTGATAATATGTACGTATAAGTTATATTTACTGACTCTAGTGTGATTTCTACATCGTTGTAAAGACTTGTTTTTTTTTTTTCGTTATAACTTATTGTTGTTATTTAATGTTACCAGCCCGTATATTATAAATGTGAGATTATAATTCTATAGTTTAATAGCTTAAATTGGTAGATATAAAACGATAAAATCAAAAGAGAGTTTTAAAACTTTGTTTACGATGTTACAGTTCGGCGTGTAATAAAATTTAACGAAACCCGTTGACTTAGTGTTAATTGATGTTATGAAATGTATAGAATAAGAAATAAATATATCTTCGTACATACATCGCCGTTGCGATATAGAGGAAATTGTGTGACATTTGTTATGTTTAATGACCTGTTTTTTATAAGTATTTGATTTCAATATTTCAAAATAATACTTAACTTACTAAACTAATATATTCATCTTTTTAAAGTAATAAACTTCGATTTCATCAATTTATATTACGACAATGGAAATAATTTATAAAATTCTATTCCTACCTCATTGTCAATTAATCATAGAACGCTGCCATTTCCTAACTCCTTGGTTGCTTAGGGGGTGCAAAATAATTTTGCAGCAACCATGGTGAAAGTCAATAGATTATTACTTATTTAAAATTGTGTTAAATACTATGCGGGGTTACACGTAATATTATTTATTATTTTCTGTCTTGTACAAATAAATAATTTTTATTTCTGTCTGTGTAGGAAACATCGATCATTAACAACATTAACGGAGTCGCTGCTAATACAAAAATATATTTAATATATTGAAATTTAAGAAGAAAAGCGGTTGACAACAAAATTTTAAGAATATGTAATTTAGAAATTTATTGCTATTACGTTACGTCACAATTTAAGAGTTTTAAATCACGATAAACACAGGGGTCTCGGGTTAAAATTACCTATTCACAATAGATGAAATCATCACAGCGTATTCCTCTGTTTACTATTCCAAAACTGGACCGATTTAAATTTTTCCTTCAATTATTTAGTAATCAAATTTGTTTCACGGACGTCTGAAAACGTCAGTAAAAAAAGGATTTTTTTTTTTTTCATTTTTGAAGGCTCCTAATTTGGATAATAATTTTTAAAGCGATGATGGCGCAGTGGATAGTGAGGCCGGATTCCGCGTCAATCGACGCGGGTTCGATACCTACCTATCTATAAGTAAAATCGGGCTGAGCTTTCAGTGAAGGAAAACATCGCGAGGAAACCATAGCGTGGTGGTAGAGCATTTTCTAATGATGCCCGCCTGGGTAGCCACCACCCTCAAGTTTGAAAACCTGTCCCCAAATACCAAGAGGTGTGTTCTGGCAGCATCACTTGAAAACTAGTACTTAGTGTGTTTACCATTCTGGACCACATCGTCACTTAAAATCAGGTGAAATTGTGGGCAAAGCACTGAGCCTATACCGTGTAAAAAAAATATATATGAAAAACAAACGTATCGTTTCTGTGGTGTATGTATTAATTATAATGTCATGATTCAGGGGAGAAACAGGGGTAAAGCTTTGTATGGAATAGACGTTGTCCGCATTTCCTCTTAAGATTACATGAGCGATAACAAAATCGGATAGACAAATAGAGTTATTCTGTGGTCGCAGTGTATCGTAAGAAACTACTCTGGTCCTGGTGTCAGATAAAGTGCACTGAACACCAAGCAACGCGACACCTCTGCGCAGGTGTGTGGAAAGTTATACCACAATGAGTGGGAGTGACGCATGCCGTGGATTCAATTGGATCATTCTACCATTAATTATGTTGCTTTCGCTCTACTACGGACAGCAAAATAATCAAACAAACAAATTAATTATGCATTTTTTTTTTTCATTGAAATTAATCTCCGTCTGTAATGAATTATTAATATCGATTAATTTTTATATTTGTATTCATTTAATGTATTTACATAATTAATTATAATAGCTTATGTGTTATAAAAACGAATTCTTAGTCAGTCTGTTAGTAGGTTTATAATAATAAAACGAAAGAACAATTGAATCCATTTACATTATTGCTGATCTTTGTGGGAGACCTATGTCCAGCAGTGGGCGTCTTTCGTTTGTAAGGATGGACATTATTACAAGGTTTTTTTTTATAAGTAATATATTAAATAAATTATGAGAGTAATAATAGATTAAGTCCACAAAAATGGTTAACAATTAAATACCTTACAATAATTTTAGTAAACCATTCGGAGTATTTCACAGATTTAATGATTGGAATAATTAGAAAGAGGCCGTTGAATTTAAATTTCTACTGCCAACAACTAATTAGATTCCAGCAACAAATTGATTGGAACCGTCCAGAATTGATCAATAGAAAGGGTGTGGTCTTTTATTACGATAACGCTAGACCACACACATCTGTAGCCACTAACCAATAACTAAGAGAGTTTGGCTGGGGGGTTATCCGCCATATAGCCTTGATTATTCACCTTCAGATTTACACCTGTTTCGGTCTCTTCGAAATTCTTTAGGTAGTGTCAGGTTAACATCAAGAGAGGGCTGGCAAAACTATTATACTTGTCTCGTTTTTTGATCAGAAATCCTAAAATTTCTACAGCGACGGGATCATGGCACTACTTACAAGATGGCAGAAAGTCATCGAACAAAATAGCACATATATACTGTAATTAAAGGTAAATAAACTTAGGAAAAAAATTTCTTAAGTTTTCACTTAAAGTGCGAAGAAACTTTTCCTCAAGCTAATAGTTATTTTTTGTGGTAATATAGCTTAAATTCAGTTTATTTTAACGTGTTTTCACGCGTTACATTTGCTTTTTTCTATCCCAACGTTTCGGCTGGGTTTCACCAACCGTGGTCACGGGCTGACCCGTAACCCGGTAACGCGTGAAAACCCGTTAAAATTAACTGAATTTAAATAGTGGAACGCGAAAACTTAAAAAAAAAATAACATAATATAGACTATTTGTTGGATAAGGAGTCGGCCAGCGTTTTAGCATTGACTAACTGCTTATGTACCATTATATTTTTTCTTTTTATTTCTTTTAATTTTTTTTTATATAGTAGCTTTTTTATAAATTCGATTAGTCAAGGCAAAACTTTGCGGAAATTAATTATACACAATATGGTTGATGTTAATTTGAAGGACTAGCCTCTTCATTTTAGTGAGTTAATCTCAACGTGCTTCGATTGGGTTAATTTATATTACATACTAGCTGTGCCCGTGACTTCGCTTGAGTGGAATTGAGATAATTATATTCTCCCGTCCCGTCCAGTCCCGTCTATCATACCAAAATTTACGAAATCGGGTCAGTAGTTTTTGCGTGATTTCGAATAAACAGAACAAATGTGCCCCGTAATAGATTCTGAATCCCTACATAGTTTTTTACTCAAACATCATCGACGTACATAAAATATCTCCAATCTGTATATTTTTAGGCGTCAGTCTTTTGTTATATGTATAAGATATCTATGTCCACATTATTAAAATATAATTATATCGCGATCTATGTATAATCGGCAGAAATAAATACACTTTGCTTACGTAATCACCTACATAACACTTCGTCCTCCATGTCATCAAATATAAACTAAACATGAACCGTCCAATTATAGTTGGAACGAAATAATATTATGTTCCATCCCATATTTATACCTATTGATATCATAATTGAAAGTCAGTTCACTACTTTCAAAAAATTACCACTTAATAAAACGCCTAGAATTTCTAGATATTATATAAAAATATCAAAATAATGTTTTCTCATTTACTATGTCTTAGAGATTAATTATTTATATACCTTACATAAATTTTATTTTATGACATTTATTTCAATGTAATTTTTTTTAAGTTTTCGCGTTCCATATTTAAAATCAGTTAATTTTAACGGGTTTTTACGCGTTACCTTTGGTTTTTTTCTTCCTATCCCGACGTTTCGGCTGGGTTTCACCAACCGCCAGTCAGCCCGTGACCACGGTTGGTGAAACCCAGCCGAAACGTCGGGATAGGAAGAAAAAAACCAAAGGTAACGCGTAAAAACCCGTTAAAATTAACTGATTTATTTCAATTTCAATCAGTTACTTACAAACTCTTCTTTCATACTAAAGTCGCCGCGTGTCTTTCAAACTAGTATAACTTTTGATAGAGCGGACAGATTTTAATAAAATAAAGTTTTGATGCTACTTCGAAATATGCTTTATAATTATCTTTTTCAATTTGTAAAATATATTTAGTACTTAATAATTGTTACCTGTACAGACAAACACACGGACAGAAATTTCTAAAAAGGATAGAAATGTGTTATTAATAACCTATTTTTAGTTCCTTGTAATAATTCTTTTCAAAAAAATCGGAAATGTATAGACACGTGAAATACAGTTTTATTATTAGGATAGATAATTTACGCTATAATCTTGACGCTTCTTTACTATATTTAAGCATGATATCTTAACTATTATTAAAACTATTTAATATTTGAAGCAATAATGGCGCAGTGGATAGTCCGGATGGATTCCTGGTCGCGGGTTCGAACCCGCCTAGGTATCCAACTCTAAAATCAGCCTGAGCTTTCGGTGAAGGAAAACGTCGTGAAGAAAGTACCTCTGGACTTAGTGTGTTTACCATCCTAGACCACGTCGTCATTTATAATCAGGTGAGATTGTGGTTAACAGCAGAATGCCCATACCGTGTAATTTTTTTTTTAAAGTTAATTTGTTTCAACAATTTGACAAACTGTGGCTAATTTTTATTTTCAGATGTTAGCGTTATTTTTATTACATGCCTTTGCCTTATATGTAATTTATATTCCATGATTTAAGCTAAATGTTTTGATTTAGCTTATACCAATCAGAATTATCATATATTGAAAATATATGACAAGTATTCGTTTTAAATATTTTTAATCTGTGTTCATTATAACTACTACACTAGAAGATGTCCATTAATTTTTTTTTTTTTTTTGTACATAATATAATAATTTAGAATCTTTTTGTAGGAACTTATCAAACAATCTTTTACAAATCACAACATGAATCTAAATTATTAATTTGCGTTTAATTTAAATAAAAAATCTAATTATAATATTTCTACAGCTATTTATTATTTTTCAAATTTATTAAGACATATTATTAAAAGAATATTTAAAAAAAACTATATTGTTCTAGTTAAAAAATAAAATAACAAAAAACATAAATGTTTTATACCGTTGCTAAGAACGTAATAAAAATATAATTATTCACAAAATAATATCAATCAGTGACCTTTGAAAAATATATGAAGTGTTTTAACATATTATTATCAGACTATAAAATCAATAGTATACATACATATATAACGTCAAGCCTCTCTCCCATAAGGGTAGGCAGAGATCACATCTTTCCACTTGCTACGATCCAGACACATCTTTCGCTTCTTCTACTTTCATAAGCACCTTCATACATGCTCTTCGGTTACGGGTACCTTTTTTTTTTGATGGGGGGAAATGCATTTACGCACTACCCTTACCTATTGTATTAGTGAGACCGAAGTCCCCCAATACTATAGGTAAGGGGGCACGGAGGGACGAACTCCGTGCCAGTGTGGGACTCGCCCGGGCGTGAAGCATCCGGAAATACCCACTAAAACCCCCCGGGGCCGTCCGCTGCATTTGGGATGGGGGCGACACGGGGTGGCTTTCGCAAGCACCGCGTCGCCCCCTTTTTTTTTTTTTTTTTTTGACGGGGGGAAATGCATTTACGCACTACCCTTATCTATTGTATTTGGAGGATCAAAGTCCCCCAAATACAATAGATAAGGGGGCACGGAGTGACGAGCTCCGTGCCAGTGTGGGACAACCGCGTCGCCCCCTGCAGCGAACCCACCAAGCCTCGTCCGTGCAATGGCCCGGTACGGGTACTTTTAACCTGACTTTTCTCCAGAACGTCCTCGATCTGGTCGAGGTACGTTTGCCTAGGACGACCCTTACCAGCTTGCCAAGTCACACTCGCCTTGTAAATTTGTTTCGCCAATATTCTTTCATCCATCCTCTCTATACGTACAAATCAATTAAGCTTTCTCTATCTGTGTCACTACATCCTCTATCACACCACAAAGTTTCCTTATTACACTTGTTCAGGCAACACCATGTAATCTGTGCCCGGCGGTTTTCGGTGTTTCGACGCTTGGTGGCGCCCCCCTCTCGCCAACGGTTTTTCAATCACTCGACACGGTCTCCTCGGAACATTTTATAATCAAATCGATTTGGCTATTATTTTAAGCTCAAAACGTGTTCAACGTTTCTGCGTGCTTGGATATTAAAAGTAGCTATAGTGAAATTGGTTACGGAAAAGAGCGGCCGCTCAACATCAAGAAGACACAGTGGACGGAGCTGTGCATCTTAGCAGGGCGAAGTATCTCCATCGTCACACTAGGTAAGTCGACACTGTTACTACTGGGTGCGGTTATTTGGTGAGCCAGAACAATTGATAAGGAGTAGGAAGCCCTAGGATCGGCGACAAAGCTATCGAATTAATTCAAGGTCCTTCGATTCGGTCATACACCCCCAACACTATTCCTTACTTTATCTATCATTCTCATGCCAACTATACTTCTTAGACTTCTCATCTCTACTGCATTAATCTTGCTGTCATGTTTTATATAACCAAGGGAGGATCATTACGTGAACGATAGTGATGTCTTGAAGTGAGACCCCTCTTTGTGCGCACCCGCTAAAACCGTTTATTGTTATTATAAATTGTATAATTTTAATAACTTAAAAAAAACCAGATCTAGTTTGTTGCCGTCTCTTCTCGACTGGGTTGTTTTCCAAGCCGGTGGTAGATTTTTGATAGTTAAAAGAAAAATACTCATCGCAATGATCGAAGAACAGATCGAACAACGATTTTCCCTTTGAATAAGAAAGGGTACAAGAGTGACACACGCCTCTTGGATTTCTATCATTACTAAAGTGTGCGTTTACTTAAACTTTTAACAGTAATAAATTGCCCAAACCCAAACTATGAGGTAACTATGCGGACACGGACCTAGTTCTGCTTGGCTTGTTATGAACGTTAATAAAAAAAAAATAATAAAAAAAAAATTCAAGTAATAATTATGTAATTAATTAATTAATAATAACAAAATAAGAGTCTACAAAATAATTTAACATATAGATATAAAAAATTTAATAGAAGTAGATTTAAGCTCACATATGCGAAAGATTACTAACTGCATAGCTGCTTGAATTGCTATTATAGGCAATTTTTTCCGACGCAAGTCGATTTAAATCTCCAATATAAAAAAAGGTGCGAACCCAGAGTCTGCAGATAGTTTAATTTCAATAATAATAAAAAAAAACAGTAATAAATTACACGCAAAAGATGCTAACATCCGAGTTTAATATGCCTGATGCAGACTGGCATAATCGCATGACGGGCTGCTGGTGCTCGGCATCGTTTTTGAACTATAAGTTAAGAGATTCTCATTTTAACAAACTTATTTAATGCACCCAAACATGAAATATACATCCTCTTTAACACTTAGAACTGAATAGGCTGGTGATTTTTATTGCCTTAATTCACTATTTCCTTTATAATTTGTTTTATATAAAAATGGAATCATTGTTATAACGTAACGTGTTGCCTACAAGTCGAGATAGTTCGAAATTCAAAATCGAATCAAAATCAAAATTCTTTATTCAATTTAGAATCTAATAAGGTACTAATGAACGTCAAAAAAAAACTATCACCGGTTCGGAAAACAACCAAGCTAGAAGAGCCGGCAAGAAACTAGACTTGGTTTTTGTTCTTGAAGCTATAATTCTTTTGGCGCGTTAGGGAAAAATTATGACAGTAAATTTTTACGAAGCGCGCGCGACCGTCACGAAAAGCGACACCCTGAAGTTAGCTTGTCAACGTTTTTATGATACATATTTAGATAAAACTTAATTTAACTAGATAATGCGTTTTTTTTTTTTTTACACGGAATAGGCTCAGTGCTTTGACCACATTCTCACCTGATGTTAAGTGATGATGTGGTCCAGGATGGTAAGCACACTTAAGCCTAGAGGTACTGGTTCTTAATTGATGCTGCCGGAACTCACCTATTGGTAAGTGGCGACAGGTTTTCGAACTTGAGGGTGTGCTTGTTTAGAAAATGCCCTACCACCATGCTATGGTTTCCTCACGATGTTTTCCTTCACCGGAAGTTCACGCCGATTTTATAGTCGGATAGGTGGGGATCGAACCCGCGTCGATTGACGCGGAATCCGGCCGCACTACCCGCTGTGCCATAATCGCTTTAAGTATCTTTTTTTCTATTATTACGTCCAAGAAGTATAACTTCCTACGTGCGTACACACACACGTTTTTTTTTTTTTATGTGTAAGTTAATTCATTCATTATTATAACGGTTTTAATTGAAGCACAGAGAGGGGTTGACACCCCTTCATTATCGATCACGATTCATAACCAAAAGTTAAACGATTAATAAATTCTACTGTTATTTGGAAATTATCAAATATTTATATGATGTTCAGTGTAGGATTTGCCGACGACGATATTTATAAATGGATCATTACTGTTATAATTATTCTTATTAGGGTTCACCCAAGTATTACGCAAGCAAAATTTTTACTCCCCCAGAGCACTTTACAAGTCAAACCTCCAATCCCTCATGCTGCCCATGTAATATTTGATTGATCCTTTATATACCGATAGGAAATATGATATGATTTATATATATATATATATATTTTTAATAACTGACATTTTTTTTTGTCGACCTTACCCACTGTTATCGATTTTGGCTCATGAGTGATTTTTAATTTAATTGTAATACCTGATTTTGTCCAACCGACCGTAAGAGGCGGCAAACGTCGCCCTGCCTGACAGATGTCAATAGATACCGCTAGGTGTATACTTTTTTTATTTATATAGTTCAAATAGTTTTTCGTTGTTCTTTTTTTTTCTTACATTCATTTATGGTCGTCCGGAGAGTTGTTCCAATGTTTTGTTCTATCTTTTTTATAATGAATTAAATTTGTAATAATATTTCCGCCATTTCTTTTCGATGTTTCGTTGTTTTCGTTGTTGACGTGAAAACTTTTTTAGCGGCATTGAGCTATTCTCGATAGGGGAAAAGCTTATAGATTCGTGTTACCAATGCTATGGACGTCAGCCGTCAACATGCTCAAGTATGTCAAGTATAAGATGGCGATTAAGTGCTGGCGCTCAAATATAAAAAAATAAAAAAAAATACTTACGTAGCCTATTGCTATTGATAATTATTTCTCGGAGCTGCAATAGATTTAAAACCCAGACAAATGTTATATGTTAAAGTATCGAGTTTTCATTTTTTTCGTCAGTCTCCATGACTAGTTTATGTTATTTATTCTTTACTAACTATGTTCCCACGGCTACGTCCACCTTTAATATATTTTTCACTGCGTTTTAATATTTTTATATGTAACCCTAATTATTTTCCACAATCAAAATTCAGCACTAAGATTAATTTAAAAATATTTCTCATAAATTTAAACACTTGCCCATGAACTGTGCATTGAATAAGAGTTTACTCAAAAATTTTAAAAGTTTTAATTTTTTACGCGTGCTCCTTATTATTTTCATTAATCAAAAGTGCCCTAAGTTACGCGGTGTAAGTTCAGCTATCTACCAAAAAAAGTACCGTCAAAATCGGTCCAGCCGTTCTGGAGATCACCCATTACAAACATACAGACAGACAGAGAGACAATAATTTTAAAAATTGTATTTTGTTGTAGGTATCCGTATATACATTCATATCGTTTTAGTTAAAAAAAATATAATTTTGACATTATAAACGGACACTTTAATTTTATTTATTAGTATAGGTATATGGGCTAGGTCATAAATATGTCTGCGACGCGGTGCTTGCGAAAGCCACCCCGTGTCGCCCCCATCCCAAATGTAGCGGACGGCCCCGGGGGTTTTAGTGGGTATTTCCGGGCGACTCTCGCCCGGGTGAGTTCCACACTGGCACGGAGCTCGTCCCTCCGTGCCCCCTTATCTATTGTATTGGGGGACTCTGATCCCTCAAATACAATAGATAAGGGTAGTGCGTAAATGCATTCCCTCCCGTCAAAAAAAAAAAAAAAAAAGAAAAAAAACGCTTTATAATATTCTAAATAAAGTGCATAGTCCAAGAATAATGACGACCGCCTATATCTATAGATAGGTGATTACATGGGAATCTATAGCCAATCGGCAGCATCATGCCGGCCCATATCTACTATGCCTAAAGCATCTAAATAGGTCTAGACATATACTTGTTAATGCCGAACACACAACACACCTTCACGAGTCACCATTGCGAGATCTTCACCATGTGAGTGGTGGGTCACGATCCAGGCAGTCACAAAAATCTACCCAGCCCGCTAAATATGATTTTAATAACATATGAAAACACCTTTTTAAATCATTTATGCGATTTAGACGCGGGTTCAAGCCTACCTATCTAACTCAAAAATCAGCCTGAGCTTTCTCTGAAGGAGAACATAGTTTGGAAACCAAAGAGTGGTGGCAGGGCAATTTCTAAAACCCTGGGTCAAGTGGCTGAAGTATGAAAATCAGTCGCCAGATAGCAATAGGTGTGTAACGTTACTTGAAAACCAGTATCTCTAGACTTAGTGAGACTATTATCCTGGACCACATCGTCACTTAAAATCAGGTGAGATTGTGGTACTGAGCCTAGAAGAAAAAGAAAATAACCTTCAATATCTATATGTACCAAATACAGACAACCAAAGTATACAAAATTTAAAATAGATATTCATAATAGTTATAAGAAATATCAATAATTTAAGTTTTCTATCTTTTCAGGTAAAGAAAATCGTTTTAACAGTTAATAGGACTCAAGTAAGTTATGAAGCTTGTACTTTAAAATTCAAATAAATCTTTAAAATCAATTACCATAAAAAAAATAGTATTCTTAACCCCTTGAGCGCTTACCTGGCGTTTACGCCAGCTTTCCATTGTTTGCCTATTGTTATTCTATTGTCTTATTTTTACGGGTACTCGACACATTAAGAATCTGTATTATCATTAATTAACTTGCTGTTAAACACACGTGATATAGTTCGGTTACTGTGGACATGTGAAGTAAGTACATTGAAGATAATGTCTAAATTGCATAACAACTCCCTTCGATTGCATTAATAAAAAGCCGTTATTTTCTTAATGTATGCACTTGGTAAAATAATAAGAAATTGGACCCAAAAAACTTGTATTCAATATCGTAAAAAAATTACAAAGAAATAATACTTTTATCTAGAGATACTGCGGTAACTTTAAAAATAATTTAAATTCTATATATATCAATTAACAACTAAACGAGTTATTTAGAAAAATCTGAATCTATTTTTATCCATTCTCAAACAAAAATTCTAACCACATCCGGTGTTCGGATCCAAGTTGACACAAAAGGTTCTACCGACAATCTAAGATCAAATTTTTGTCGGGATCTCAATCTGTTTTAATACATTAACTTGCGTGTTTGATCCTGTATTGGGCAATTTTGGTGAGGTTTTGTATGATATGGTTTAGTTATGAACTGCCCATTTATGAGCTCAGAGACATTATTTATAACACAAATTTCAAATACAAAAAGTGTAATGGCCAATTTTTAAGGTGACTTAATTCCCTTAATAATTTGCATCCTCCTTTGTGAACACTTTGGGGCGAGTGTTCCAAATGTTCTGAATCTCATCTTATGATACTCCAGGACATAATAGAATTCTTTCATACTAGTGAATTCTATCAAAATTTTTTCAATGGTATTTGCATGTTACGATGGATAAAAAAATCCAAAACTTACTGAACTATGTTCTCTCAATAAATTGCAGTAAAGTTTTTCCAGAGTAGTTTTTTCTCAGATACATGTAATGTTCATAATATTTGCTTTTAGTACAGTTTTAGTAGGTGTACGAGTATATAGTAATGATAACAAGGTGAGTACAGGAGAGGGACCTATCTTTTCTCTTTGGTAGCAGTGGCGGGTTCCTTTCTATTTGTCTTTGCCCGTCACTGCACTATCCCTTCTTCTTTCATTTTTATTGGGGGAAGGAAGTACATCCTGCCCCCGGATGTCTGACCAGTGGGTCATGCCTCCCTTCGGGGGGGCGGGCGAAGAGGTGGGATTGAGAAATATTCTCCCCCATCCCCATTGGGCCATTGCACGACGAGGCCCGGTGGGTTCGCTACAGGGGGCGACGCGGCGACATGCCTTGCAACCCCGTATCGCCCCCATCCCAAATGCAGCGGACGGCCCCCGGGGGGTTTTAGTGGGTATTTCCGGGTGTTTCACGCCCGGGCGAGTCCCACACTGGCACGGAGCTCGTCACTCCGTGCCCCCTTACCTATTGTATTGGGGGACTTCGGTCTCACTAATACAATAGGTAAGGGTAGTGCGTAAATGCATTTCCCCCCGTCAAAAAAAAAAAGAAAAAAAGGTGTATATAGTAATAGATTATCTCAAGGGATATTCTTATCGGCAGCGTTTTTACCACTTTCTTTTATTCGAAGCGTATTGAACATAGATGTCCGTTATCAAAGCAAATCGTTTAAAAGGCCTACGACCACTAGGTCGCATTCTTATAGAACTAGTTGTACTAAAAGTTGTTTTCTCAATCAATTAACATACGAATGACACTGGTATAATATGTTGGGCGATCGCAATCGCTGTCTCGACTCGCGATGTATACTAGCCGATAAAACTGCATACATTGGGGATTGTTGTAAATGTTCTTGTAACAGGTACATATATCAATGCGTTAATAGTGAATAAACTGATAAATGTATTAATAATGCTTGACGTATGCAAACTAAACTTTTATTCATCGAGTGATCCAAATGTGAACATATTTTTACACTGTATAAGCCTAGCGATTTGACCACAATCTTACTTTATTTTATTAACGATGTGGTCTATTTTTTTTTTTTTATAATGAACAGCACAGTGACTGTACTGGACCTGATGGTAAGTACAGTACAATCCAAAACAGCGGCGACTGACACTGAACAGAATTCAGTGCCAGTCACCGCTGTCATGCTGGCCTGCTTAAGTACCTCTTCACGCCTCTTTTGAAGGACCCAATATCGTATGAAGGAGGGAACACGCTGACAGGAAGTCTAGGATGGTAAACACACTAAGCCTAGAGGTATTGACTCTCAAGAGATGCTGTCAGAACACACCTATACATATTTAGCGAACTAGTTTCAAACTTGAGAGTGGTAGCTGCTCAAGGGGCATTGTTAAAAAATTCCCTACCACTGTACTATGGTTTCCTTACAATGATTTTTTCACCGAAACCGCAGTCTTATTTTAGAGTTGTTTAGGTACGTTCGAAACAGCGTCCATCGATGCAGAATATGATAGCACTGCCAACTGCACAATCATTCTTAGCCATTAAAAATACTGATTTGAGAGAAAAACAATTTCCACTTTTTTAACCTTTGAACACAGTTATGTACAAAGGCGGACTTAATGCCTTAGGCATTTTCTCCCAGTTAACCTTAGGATGGTGAAGAAAGTAACAAAGGTTACAATAGATAAGGGGGCACGGAGTGACGAGCTCCGTGCCAGTGTGAGTCCCACACTGGCACGGAGCTCGTCACTCCGTGCCCCCTTATCTATTGTATTGGGGGACTCCGATCCCTTAAATACAATAGATAAGGGTAGTGCGTAAATGCAAAACTAAGTTTTAATATTTTATGCCTCTATACATTATATATATACAATGATTCTGCTAAAAAATTAGTATAGAGTTTATTTATAGCACATAAACTCGTCAATGGGAACTAAACAAAAAAAAAATCAGAGGAGAGAAAAATGTCTTGAACTATTTTATCTTTCCTTGCTTATATTATTACTAGCGATCAGCTCCGTCTCTGCACGGGTATATTGACATTTCTAATTAAATATACAGTCTATGCTGCTCACTGATAATGCACTTTTTTACAGAATTAAAGAATTCTCAAATTCAGTAACGTATTATTTGAGAATAGACAAAAATCAATGTTACCTCTTCATTTAATAGTATCAATAGATATTAATATAGAAACAAATAAGCAGTTGCTTATTTTTTTTTTCTTCTTTTTTTGTAAATTGTAACGCGTATTATAAACACAAATAACTCTAAAATATTGAATGGGTTAAATAAAATACTGCAAGTGATAATAATGGTGATCGTTTTAATGAAAATTAATATCAATTTTACCCTCGTAATTTTATGAGTATACATTTATTATCAATGTGTCGAGTACCCATAAAAATAAGACAATAGGAAAAGAATGGAAAGCTGGCGTAAACGCCAGGTAAGTGCTCAAGAGGTTAAATAATAACACAATAAAATATATAATCAATCTTTTTTGAACTAAAAATCCTCATAATGATACACATACATACGTACTGATGCATTTAGTAACATTTTCATACACTTGAGAATCATTTATGTATTAAACGAGATTACTCAACCTTAAATGATAATCAATAAAAATTAAGTGAATAAAATATTTGTCTCTTAGTAAAATAGTGGCCATAAACAATTTACTTAGCTTTTATTACCTGCTTAGGAGACAGCGCCACAATGTAAAAGATACGAGATAGTTCAATAGGAACAAAAACAGTTTAAAACTCAAGCGAGTTTTTTGATTATTGTTTATAATATTTTGGAAATAATCTCCTAGATTTCAGAAACGGATCGAAATCTAAATTAATAACTTATCAATATACAAACAGATAACTCAGACCATCGATTAATATATTTTGGACATGCACAATGGCATTTGAAATCTTTGACAATGGCTTTCAAACTAGACAAAGCCTGTATTTTGGAATCATCCATGTATGAAATAAGATTGTGGTTAAATTATATTATAAAATTTATCTATGGGATTGTTTGTTCATTACTATGTTAGTTAATGTTTGCTTCTTAAACTTGAAAAAAAATTTAGATAAATTCGGCATAGCTGAATATATCGTTTAGGAAATTACCATATGACATTTTTTATAACTCCAATTAGCTCTACCGCGTTTAACTAACCTTTAATATAATTGAAGCGAATATGAGGATAAACTGTTAGTAATTTGTATTATATTTGGGCATATGTTCTCCGGGCTAGCAAATTATAACTAATTCATGATTATTAGTGAGTTATCTGTGTTATTTTATTTGTGTGTTTGTAAGTAGGCACCGCGTTCAGACTTAGCTAGAGGTGCGGTAATCGACAACATCCGAGTTACGCGCTTGCGCAAACAAGACTTTATACATTTCCTTTAAGATTACAACACTGAACAGAACTAGATTTTTCTTAGCCTCCAGTCCAACTGGATCTTGTGAGTTCGCTTTATTAAGAAATGTGTTTTATTCAATTAACGATGAATCATTTTATTTTCTGTTCGTTTTTCGAAATCATCTATTTACATCTATTTAATATTAAGCTATGTATACACAGTAATATGTGTAAACCTTATTTTGGAGATAAAAGAAAATAGTGTGTAATCAGAATAGATGTGTCAGATGTGAAACTATTTTTTTTCTCTTTATTTTTTTAAGGGACTGTTGTCTCAAAAGACATGCCAATCCCATCGTAACTAAACTAAATCTATTCATAAATACATTAAAATACAACTGGAAAAATTAATTTCAATAAATTATCAACTAAATTTAAAAGAACTGCACAGCATTCTGGCAGACTTTGATGTTGGATCTGCCAGAATGCTGTGGTATGCACCTACATTCAAGATATTAATACTAAACTTTATAGCAAGTGGCATCCCATTGTTATAATTAATTGAACATTCCATCAAGAAATATGATGGACATCATCAATCCTGTTACACTTGATACATAAAGGAGAATCTGTAGTTTTCATGAGATATCCAAACTTTCTTGACGGAATGTGTCCAGACCTTAACCTTAACATTGTAATGACAGAATTATGGTCTATGTTGATTTGTTTAAGCCAGGGAATAGGTGGAGGCTGATACTGAATGGTTCGATACCAAATTCCCTTCTCCTTAGATCCTAAATCAAAATATTCCTTCCACATGTCACGACGAAAAAGCTAATTTGAAATCGTTAAATTTGTAAGATAAATTATTAACCCCTTGAGGACTAACCTAGCGTTTACGCCAACTATCCATTGTTTTCCTATTGTATCATTTTTATGGGTAATCGACATATTAATAAGGAATATATATGTCAGAGAATAAGAAAAGATAAATAATTCTACAAGCAAAAAGTGTAGCGCGATTTTTTTTTTGTGTCTCTTTCTCTCTCACTACTTATATATCTAGGTAATATTGTAATGTGTGATACTAACATTACTATTATTCTGAAGTTTAGTGTATCATAAAACCTTGAAATTTTCTTCACAAACATTTTCATTTCATAAATAAAGCATTTATAATTTTTATGTTAAAAATCTATTGGCACGCCTTAAATTTTAAACTAACTCGTAACGTTACGTTAAACGTAACACGTAAGTATTGAATGACATTTGAGGTTTCAAGTCTGTCGAGCGTCCCATGGCGACCAACTTTTTTTACACCAGCTATAGAAAAATTATTCGCCACTTTCACAGTTATTCCCAGTTCGTACCCAGTTCACAGCGAGGGATGTGAATTCGAATCCCAAGACATTATAAGGGAACCATAGCATACCAAGATGACGAATATTTCTCTCCTAAAACTACCTAATGTTATAACGTAAATCACATGAAAAATAAGGCGATATTATGATCAAACTTTATATGGAATAATATATTTAGAACTGATATAGAAATCCAAGGCTATAATGAAAGGCAGTAATAACTTAGCGCAAAAAATGGACTCTATTGTAATAAAAATGCCACAACAATGACTGTGTATTCACCTCGATCTCGGACTGTTAGTCACCACTATTTCTTAGTAAACATCTTGACGATCTCCTTTATATCTACTTTTTCCTCTAAAAAAACCCTGATATCAATCATACTATAGTTACTATAGTTACTTTCCGCCGGTTGTTGAAGTTATACTTCTTTAGGCGCGTTATGAAAAAATTATGAGAGTGAAATTTTAAGGTGCGCGCGCATCTGTGACACAAAATTAACAGTATGAAGTTGTCTGCTTAACCGCTCATTAAGTCTCGAAAAAAAAGCTACCAACAAAATAGAAATTGAACCTCGATATTAGTCGCGCATGTTGGTACGCTCGTCACCTCTGATCACTGTTTTCATATTTATAATATTTATCAACATGTTTCTAGTTTATACATTCACAACACGTGTTTTAGTTTCATACAAGTGCGAATTATATATGTGCTAATAAATTATATTCAGTAGTGATTTAAATTGAATATTTTGATTGATATCACTTACTATTTGTGAATATTAGTGAAAAAAATTGTGCTTATATACTTTTTCAAGTGCTCCAATATAATTGAGGTTAACTATCCGTATGTATTTATTTATTGATATAAATTAAAATACTTTTATTTAATATAATTAACACTAAATATTATTAAATTAATTTATTTAATTTTTCAAATTTAAAATGAACTTTGTTGATTATCCTTTTCCAATCCTTCTATTATTTTATTGTAATTAATTATTTGCATGCAATTAAAAACTATTTTTTAATGATTAAAGAAGTATAACTTCTCACGCGCGTACATAAGTATACGCACCCATTTTTAATTTTAATTTTAATGTTAGCATTGTACCTATTATGTTTTTTTTAAATTAAAATTCAGCAAAATGTTGCTTCATCAAATACAGTACAATCGAAAAACTACAGAGAAAAAATCATAGATAATTGTCAATATCTAACCGACTTACATGTTCCACGAATAAAACCTCTATATAGGCTTGGGGGTACATTCAATATTACCAGAAAACGACGCTTTTTAACAATCTTCTTCCACAAAATTGTGCTTATTACAACGTTTTATGATTTTTTTTACTGACAATTTCTTTAGCGGCATTCAAGGATTCTCGGTAGGGGGAAATCTTGTAGTTTCGGCTTACCAATGCTATGATGTCAGCCGTCAACATGCTACAGTATATCTAGTACAAGATGCCGTTTAGCGCTAGCGTTCAGAGATAAGTAATACAATTTATATTTACGCAGCCTATATGTACATAATTGTAATTCCGAGGGACAATAGATGTAAAAACAAGACAAATGTTATTTGTTCAATTTAGGTTATGTTAAAAAATATCAATTAATAGATAGTAATAATTAAGTACTTATAACTAATTTTGTATTATTTAGTTATTCCATGAATTAAAAGTTTAATAAATAAAATTACAAATTATGAAATTTAAACAAAACAGTTATTCCTGAGTTTCGAGTTTTTACATCGGTCAACAGTCATTTAAAATATATAATTACAAAGCTTAAAAAATGCGATCAATAAAAATAAAAAAACTTAATTTACAATAAATAATTGAAACGAACGTCGTTTATATATTTTATTCTTTACAGATCATTATTAATATGGTCGAGTTCCCATAAAAATAAGACAATAGGGAGACAATGGAAATCTGGCGTAAACGCCAGGTAAGTGCTCAAGCGGTTAATAATCTCATTCAGATAGTTAGATCGGAATGAGAGCAAAAAACATTGGAAAATAGAGTAATAAAGGTAATAAAGTATCTCTAGAGGTTTGTTTTATCCGGTTGCAATAATAACTCAAAGGGGTTTTTTTATATACCTAATAGATATGTTCTACGGGCTACGTTAAGAAATTTCACGCTCAATTCATACGACGACCATACACGTCTAAAAACCCATTATAGTTATTCGATCCAGCAGTTCACGCTGCGAGGTCAGCCAATGAGTATTCATAGTTACTTGGAAATTGGTTATTATTAGTCAGTTCTTAAATTAATTTCCAATCTTCGTATAAAGTATTATGAGCATATTTTATTTAGTAAATTTAAAAGTGTCTTTATAGGTAAAATGTTTTAACCCGAATCTCATCTGATGTTAAGAGGATATGCGAGTGACGTTGATTCCATATCGAAACGTAGTCGCCTGTTTCCTCCTCAAATAACAGCATTATAATAAATATTTTTACACCAAATAATATATATTCACCAACACCGTACGTTTTTTCGATAAATTACTTATTGTAGATATCTAAGGATCTTGGAAATTCAAAAAAAAAATTAATTTCAGACGTTCGTCAAACAAATTTTCAATCAAATCAAAGTAGCCATAGTCTTTCTTATTCTATAGCTGAAATAAAGCTAAAAATCGGTCCAGTTTTGAAGGAGGAAACAGGGTACTGTACGAAGTGATGTTTTCGTCTATTTTGCAAAGGTAACATTAGCCTGAACTGCAGTTGTCCCTTTCGTGTTTTATAGCCCTTGCTTTGGAGCGCAACGCGATAGTAATAGATTTCTTAAATAGATACTTACTATTCAAATTTGTCGCCGCCGCATATCCTCATAAGTAATTATGTACCCAAAGACGTTAACATACTAATCCGGATCACAAATAATATTGCCAAAACACATAAGTTATAATAGGTACTTGAAGACAGAAATAATAGAAAACGTGTTATTATATTTTTAATTCATCATACTAGAACTGAATAGTTACTTAAAAAAAAAAGATTGGTAGTCATGGTATCCTAGCGATGTTTCTCTTCCTTTACCGAAAACTCAAGGTTCCTCGATGGTAATACCTATACCTAATACCTTGATAATTTATTTATTTAACACTTTTTGCACACATTTATGTGCAAAGGCGGACTTAATGCCTTAGGCATTTTCTCCCAGTCAACCTTAGGGTGGTGAAGAAAGTAACAAAGGTAGGTGCAAAACTAAGTATTAATATTATATATCTGTATACAAATATAATATTATATACATACCACATAATACATTCATACATCATATATATACAATATATGAATGAATAATAAATTAATAGAAAAGCATTAGTGCGATGATTCTGCTAAAAAAACAGTATTGAGTTGCCGTACCCTGGCTTTGAAAGCCATACGGCTCGTGGACATCCTGATTTCCAAGGAATGTGCGTTCCATATAAGAATAGATTGGACGTAGAAGGGAAAATGTACTAAACCGGAGGTATGAGGAGGACACAGAAGAAGAAGATTATGTGAAGAACGTTGAAATAGATTATGGCTAGAATTTAGAAATTGAAAGTGCGGTTTTAAGTAGGCAGGTGCATTAGAAGAGCACGACGAGGCCCGGTGGGTTCGCTGCAGGGGGCGACGCGGTGCTTGCGAAAGCCACCCCGTGTCGCCCCCATCCCAAATGCAGCGGACGGCCCCGGGGGGTTTTAGTGGGTATTTCCGGGCGCTTCACGCCCGGGTGAGTCCCACACTGGCACGGAACTCGTCACTCCGTGCCCCCTTACCTATTGCATTGGGGGACTTCGGTCTCACTAATACAATAGGTAAGGGTAGTGCGTAAATGCATTTCCCCCTGTTAAAAAAAAAAAAGTGCATTAGAAGAAAATAACAAAGAGTATAAATTTAACTAGTAAACATAGTATAAACAAAGACAGTATGATATCATTATATCTAATCATACTAATATGAGATAAAAATAAATCCGCGTATAAACGCAGACGGCAGCTAGCGATAAGAATCGATTGGAATTATTTTGTGATTATACTCATTGTTGTAGAATGATTCTAAAGCTGTGAGCACACTGTTTGAAAAATAGTAAATATATATATTCTATCCACTAATTGGGAATTTAAAGAATTTTCTACTGCGACTTAAACGTTGAAAATCTTGCATACTTACGTTATAGTGTTATATCTATGGGGATTGAAAATTGTGATAATGAATCTCTTAATGTTAATAGTAAAAGGAGCAGAGATCACTGTCAGAAGGTCAGAAGCGATGATGCCGCAGCGGGTAGTGCGTCCGGATTCCGCGTCAATCGATGCGGGGTCGATCCCCACCTATCCAACTCTAAAATCGGTCTGAGCTTTCGGTCAAGGAAAACATCGTGAGGAAACCATCAAGTTTGAAAACCAGTCGCCAAATACTAATAGGTGTGTTCCGGCGTCATCACTTGCGAACCTCTAGGCTTAGTTTGTTTACCATCCTAGACCACATCGTCACTTAACAACAGGTGAGATTGTGGACAAAGGCACATTTTGTTTTTCTATAATAAATAAGAGTTGTAAGCTTAATTTTTAAGATTAATGTATAGTTTTACGTCTGTATTCTTTTTAATAAATAAATGTAAGATGAGATTAGAATAGACAGAGTAAATAAAGCGAATACAAGAAGACTTGATTGAATTGATACTAAAAGTACAGATTTTCTTTTCATCGTTTGCAATAATAAGTTAGACAAAATAGCAAAAAAAAGTATATTTTCGTATTTATATTTCGGTAAATAAAACACTCCAATGTATATACAAGCTTACTCGACGTGTTCATATTTATGCGGGGATACCTTAACGGCAATATCGGAGTTAAGTATGGGCTGTAACAAATTCCAAATTAATAACATTCCTTTAGGCACCGCGTCTTCTAGTATATACAGTGTGATGTGTATTTTACTTTAAATTATTTTATTCATAATATATTTTTAACGGGTAGTCCATAATAATTTCAGTAGATTATACCGATTATAATTTTTAATAAACCGTACTGACCGATGAAAATCAGTAATAAAAAACCTTAATTTAGTATAGAATTTTCTAGTATTCGTCTTGGTTAGATAAAATAATCAAATTCGAAATATGTCACAGAGTATGTCTCAATACGTTTTGACGCGAAACTTCTTTTGCGACGTTCGGCGATTCTCGGTAGAAGAAGAAAAACTTATAAATTTGCGTTACAAATCCTATGACGTCAGCCGTCAACATGCTACAGAATGCCAAGTTTAAAAGCTAAAAGCTGGCGCTAAGACATAAATAGTAAAATGTATACTTTTACATAACGTATCGTTTGTTTTGATTATTAATGTGTCGAGTACCCATAAAATAAGACAATAGAAAGGCAATAGGAAAACAAAGGAAAGCTGGCGTAAACGCCAGTTAAGTGCTCAAGGGGTTAATAAAGTATAAGAAGATAATCATTTCTCAGAGCATCAATAGATATACACATAGCTATAATAAATGTTAGGTTATGATAATCATTTCATTTATTAAGTTATGAAACGGTATTGCATACTTGAACAATAAACTTATATTATAATAAAATATTAATGCCTTTACAATTACAATTCCTCAAGTTGTGTAACTTAAAAAAAATGAACATTCATATATAGGTATGTAGATAGAATGTATTTCTCTAATTTGATTATATTATGTTTCATAACCTTAAATTTGCCTGGTTAGGAGGAACGTCGTGGCAACTATGACACCGGTGTCATGTAAAATCGTTTTAAAGATAAATTAATAAATTTTGTAATGTGGAAAAATAAACTTAAATTACCGTTTATTTATTTATTGAATGTCTCACAAAATTAATATTAAATCGTTAAATTTGTAGAGCAGCCTGTAGAATCACGTTCACAAACACCTGTCCGGCCGGTCGATATAAACACCTATAAATAACCTAATCGAGGTGAAATCCGTTGTCTACGGGAAAGTAACGTCTATTGTCGAAACTAACACTATATATATACATGCATATATATCATTATACAAGCTTCTAACAGCATCTATGTTAGCTTCAGAATGTAAGAGAATAATATATTTTAATATAAGTAGTTGAAATTGGTTAAATTATGTATTTGACACTACATATACCTAATTCCTAAAATGATAGCATAATTATTACATAATCCCCGAAGGGTTCGGCAGAGGTGGAATAGCGAACTAGACCACCCATATTTCGCCGAGCTTAGTTCCGTCCCAGATGTGACAGGGGGCGAGCCTGTCGCGATATCGGGCACAAATTCCAAACTCCGGTATGATACTGAGTAGAAAAATCCAATATCACTTTACCCGACCCGGGAATCGAACCAGAGACCTCAAAACGACACTCGTACCGTAATACAACTGCGCCACCGAGGCAGTCTAATTATTTCTAACGAGGCAGCATAATTATTTAGATGGTTTTACGTAATTTTTAAGTGATCGCAAACCCTATACCGGCTCAAAATATTTATTTAGTAAGTAGGACTTTTTTTTGATAATATCCAGTTGACTAATTCGGGTGGTATTGGAGCGATGGGCTAGTAAGAAGGTGGATGAGAAACGGCTGTATGTAGCAGATAGGCGAATGTTGAGATGGATGTGTGGCGTGACAAGAATCGCCTGTCTATTGTTGTTAGAGATGAGTAAGTTAAAGGGGGGTTTGCACCATTGGTAGAAAAGCTGAAAGAGAATCGTTTGTCTTGGTATGGTCATGTTTGGGAAGAGACGACGAAGCACATATGACAAAAAAGTAATGACTATGAAGGTTGATTGTTAGAGGGGGGTGGACGACCAAAGAATAGATGGGTGAAGTATGTAAGGGAAGATATGAAAACAAAAGGAGTAATTTATAGGGATGTATGGAAGGAGAAAACATACTGTGCCAACCCTGCGTGAGCTGGGAACATGACATGAGTATCATGAATTTTTCATTCGACTAATAATATTTTGAGAAAAATAAATTGATGGAGATTGAGATGGGATGCCCTATCTCTTTCTCGCAAAACGAGTTTTAATATGAACTGATATAAGACATGTATATGAAATCATGTTTAAGTGTAGGGCCCTCTCTCTGTCTCTCTAGGGTAAAATTTAAGTGCTTACAATTACCTAATTTTTCATTCGATTTTAATTGTGTTTATAGAGGCCGGCCTGATTTATCTCTACTAATATTATAAAGAGTAATTGTATTTTTGTATGTAACGAATAAACTTAACAACTACTGGACCGATTTGTTGGTATGAATTTGGTATGACGATAGTTTGAAATCCATGGAGTGACACATGACATACTTCTTATTTACAAAATCCTACGGGAATGGTAACTACGCGGATAAAACCGTAAGAAAAAGTCCGTGGAATAAAATTTAAATGAGACGTGCGCAGGCGCGACAGTCGTATACACAAGCGAGTAGTATATAATACCTTTCTCTTTCTCCTTCTTTCTTTTCGTTCTCTCATCCCTTCTCTCTCGATTAGAACTCCACCCTGCCAATGCATAGTATATACTCACGGACAAGCACGTGGCGAATACTCATATTATAGATACATTTTACTCGGGAGTAGGCACGTTTATTTTCATATAACTTTTTTTTTGCAAATAGTGTTCCTTCGTTCCTACCTGGTGTCCCATGACACCACATCCTTTTTTTAATTATTAACCTTAAGATGCCTTAGTGTATACAGTTTAAAAAATACAGTTACTAAACAATACACTAAAAAAAAAACAGTCTCAATTTCATTTTTTATTACTAAAATTTAAATAAATAAATTGGGAGTGAAATATTTGCGTGTTTATAGTGTTATCTGAATTTTAAATATCCAATCGTTAAATTTATATCTAGTTACAGATAATATTAAATTACAACAACTTTACCTAAAAAAAAAACACTGTCTAAAATAACTAATTAGGCAAAATATAATTTCAAATTCCTTATACATTTACATAATTATTATAAAAAGCAATAACTCTCGTCTGTCTGTTAGATAAAATACAGAAACTATTTACACGATTCTCTTTGCGATATTTTAATTAACGATTGATAAGTTTTTAAAAATTCAAAATATTAAAAAATTTTTTTTTAATGTAATTAGAGTGTACGGGAAGCTGTGTCGTACGTTAACAGATATCCTATGAAAAAAAAACACAAAACAAAAAAGGGCATTCCACAATTAATCAGGATAAAATACGTAGACGAAGTCGCGGGCAACAACTAGTGACAAATATATAAGTTTTTTCGATAACTAACGGACTACATCAATTAAAGTCATACAAATTTATATACTTATTGCAACAATTTGTTTCAATTTCCCGAATATTATTGTGATGTATGTATGATCTAAACATATTTCATTAATGTGTCGATTACCCATAAAAATGAAACAATAGAAAGACAATAGGAAATAATGGAAAGCTGGCGTAAACGCCGGGAAGGTGTTCAAGGGGTGAAAAAATGTTTTGACATCGATATATAAATATTATTTACATGATATTGTTTTAACGTTTACAATTTTAAAATTGTATGTTACTCTTTAATCATATAAATTTCGTAACTAATTAACTCTTTCCGTTATTAAGAACCATTGACTTTGTTGTACGTACATACGACTGAATCAAAAACTAACTTAAAAACTGTGTAACGCTTTTTTATATTTCTATTATTTATTATTATTAATGAGTTTCTTAAAAAATAAATCGTAACAGAATTCGTCAATAGTTTATTCGAAGAAAATGACCTTTTTACTTATTACCTAAAGTAATAGTATCAGGTTATACAATATAGTTTCTAAACACATTATCAATTTACCTGAAAATAAGTTTAAGCACTATGTCAAGGAGGTTTTAATGGCTAAAGGATAGGGATCAACCTTATATTAGGTAAACGATAGTGATGTCTGGAAACGGCACCCCTCTCTGTGCTTCCGGCAAACCCGTCTGTAACTATGAACTGTGTCGTTATCCATAAAAACATTGCATTAAAAAAACCGGTTCCTCTCAACTGATCTGTTTTTCGAGCCGTTGGTAGTTTTTTAATGCTCAAAAGCGCCTTATTAGGGTCGAAGTTGAATAAAGAACTTTTGATTTTGATTCAAACTAAGCATCATTTTACAATATCTCAAAGCAAATAATACATGTAATTTTTACTTTTACAATATCATCGGTTGTAATAACATTTTAAAATGGAATTTATTACAATAGGGAAACTATAATCAGTTAAAATATATGAAATTCCATTTATAAAACTTCCGTTATAGCCCAACAGACAGTCAAATTACTGTTGTACATCATATAAACTATTAGAGTATAGGTAGAGAGAGGTACATAATGGCAATGAATATTTGTATTTTTTTTTTTTAACAAGTTAACGTTATTCTAATAGCCAAGCGCCGGCAGTTACGTTTGTTGGAATAAAACGGTTATTGAAATTCCATTGGGTTCGTTTGTCCTCTATATTACTTAGTTTCAAATATTTTTTATTGTTTTAACATTTTTTATTCCATCATTTTCCACAATCTCCATTTAATTTATTTTAAAGAAAAAATATATACCGTGATTTACTAGTATTTGTATCCGTTTTTTTTTTTTCAAAAACTGCACATTTTTTATTTATGATTTCTAGGAAGTATTCTACATAAGAATCATTTTAGGTATTTAGTTTTGAAGTTTAATTGAAGTAGTAAGTAAGTTAAAGTTTGGTTCCATGTTGGTTTAAGAATAGCACCAGCCCATATCTACCCGCATATTTTAAAAAGGCAACTAACGGATACACCAGGAGACGGGCAGCAGCATCCTCTGAGGATCACAAACACCTAAAGCAATCGCCAACCCACCTTTACGTGGCGAATGTGGCAAATCACCCCTTATCTTTGAGGGAGACCTATGTTCTACAGTGGACGCCTTAACGAATGGATAAATAGAAGTTATATATACGGTTATGTTTTAAAAAAAATGGACTCTAAAAAAATTATAAATAATATACTATAAAAATCTGTCATAAATCCGTCCATTCAACCGAAAGACGTCCACTGCTGGATAGGTCTCCCCCCAAAGATCTCCACCACGAACGGTCTTGCGTCACCCGCATCCAACGGATTCCCGCGACCTTCACCAGGTCGACGGTCCACCCAAAAAAAAACTATTTTTTTAAATAAAATCTATTGATAGCAAAACATAAGAAGTACCTATTTATTTAGTTAACCATTATAAACAGGTAAAACTAAAATACTAACATTTAAATAATTATTTTGTGTTGTGTTTTTTTACTTGTTTTTTTTTTCGCTTCATAAAATTAAATGTTAATGATATAGTTTGAACAATTTCGCAGTCACATAAAAAAGAGTAACCTATCTAGTAAGTTAATCTAACCTCTAATTCGATGTGTATGACACATCTAGAAGTTCGAATGCTCTGTTTGAACTAAAACTGAATTAAAAAAAACGTATAGATTGTAAATGTAAATATCAGTGCGTTCGTTTTCTATGCGCTTGAGTCTTACTCATCTTATGTAGTTAGTATTTGCTTCAAGCATAGGTTTCTGTTAGTTATATTTAGGCTTAAAAAATGGCGTCCGTGCTTTATTAACAGATAGATTTAATTCATATATTTTAGTGATTGAAATTTTTAATATAATACAGAAGTATACCCAAAGAGAATTCTAAGCTACGCATAATAACTGAAAGTTTTTTGAAGTGATAATAAAAATTACAATAAAAAAAAAACTCACAATTCTGATATAATATTTAAAAGTGGGACATCACAAGCTCGCATTTTAAATAAACGAAGTGTTTCCTATTAAACTATCTGCAGAGATTTCGTCTTTACGTGTTCAAAGTAGTGGAATACGATACTAAATCTAAAGTTTGAGTTTCAAAAGTCTCCATCGTTTTTCATTTTACTAAACCTAAAATTCAATACACATTGTTAAAATACGTTTTTTTTAAACATATAAGTTATTATAATAATAAACAATCTAATACACTTCAAGCATGTCCACGGTCATACTTGAACAAGAACAAGTAATAAATCATAAAATACATATCTGAGCAAACACATCTCGCCGAGATAATCTCATCTTAGACAATAGATTTGTACAATTACTTAAGTCTTTAGATGAAACTTGTCAAGATAATAATGCATGTAGTATTTTTATCTGATCTATTCAACCATAAGACGTCCACTGTTGGGCATAGGTATCCCCCAATAAGGGGGTGATTGTCATAATTGCCACGCTTGGCAAGCGGGTTGGCGATCGCAGTAGATGCTTGTGATATTCAGAGGATGCTGCTGCCCATCCTTTGGTTTTTATCCCTTAGTCGCCTTTTACGACACCCACGGGAATGATATGGGGTGGTACTATTCTTGGCTGGTTACATGGCAGCTTATTTATTTTTTGTTTTTTTTGCATACTGTTTATTTTTTATCTAAGTTATCCAGCACCCAGGGTTCCGCCCTCGTAAAATGGTTCATTGAATCGTATTTTGTTCACAATGTCATCACTTTTAAAACATTTTACACGGAACCCTAATAAGTTTCTTAAAACTATTATTCAAACTAACAGAAAGCGAAGAAGATATTTATCATAAATTCAAACACTTGCCAGTAAAACAGTCCATTGAATCGCATTTTATTCATAACACAATTTACAAATAGTTCACGTAAATTTTTCCACATAATATAATAAATTATAAGGAAATAATTTCTTAAACTTTATGAAAAAAATATATCTACAATTAAAAAAAAGTGCATTTAATTCTTTATTTTGATGTCTAAGTTTTTAAGCCTACTTTAAGACAGAGAGACATTTTATTTTACAATATGTAAGTGCATCTATGATATGTTTATTATTATATACTAATTATAAATATCACACTATCTATCAGCTTAAATTAAAAAAAAAAGAAGAAAGAAAAAAAAGCCATCGAATCCCGATAATGATATTTTTAATATACGTGCATTAGAAAACGTCCCAATAAATTTTGGATCCAAACGGTTACAATGCGTCGTACATAACTCGTCAGGTATTAACAACCTCTCTCGGTACTTATCGATAAAATAAAATCTCGATGAGACGACACAACTTTTCCCATAAAACCCGTAAACGGTTAGAAAACCGAGGCAACTTTCACAGGAGAAGAGTCGCAGTCGAAACCTTACCGGCCTGGACAACGGTAGCCGCCATAAATAAACATTTCGTCAAACCGACCACAGCACATGAGCGATGTCTCAATCTTGTCTGTTAGCCACTTATCATAAATCTCAATCAAGATAAACGACAGTTAGGATTTTAATGGGACCTACGGGTTATTAATGCTCTATTGAAACGACCGACCGAAGTATGTACTCGTATGTACGTACCTACTTACCGCTCCGTTCGCCTTTGTTGGGTTTAATTTTTAATTGTATTTTTAATTGGATCACTGTTTTCTTTCGGATCTAAGTTTACCGTTATGTAACTGTTTTACCCAAGAAACTACGATACTGTACGTTAAATTTATCAATACATTATATTATGGATTGTTTTATACAATTTTGATTTTACTGTGGTCAGAAAAAGAAAAAGTTATGTTGACTTCGGCAACTGGTCTGTGCAAATGGTCTGTTCTGTGACACCTGTGCGATAGAAAAAAAAGGATGAGAATTTTAAACATTATTAATATTGTAGATATTATAATAATAATTATTATTATTATTTCCACTTTTATTATTATTATAATCAGAATAGGATTAACAAAGTCCTGAATTATTCTCGAGGGAGTCGATGGTTATTAAAATAAAAATTGATTCAACTTATAGCTTTGAAGCGATGGTGGAGCAGTGTGTAGTATGGTCGCGTCATGCTTCAATGGACGCAGGTTTGAACGCACTTATAATGAACGGGTCCTCGAATGGCTACCACGCATCGGAAGACCTGGTGAAGATCGCAGGAATCCGCTGGATGCGGATGGCGCAAGACCGGTCGTCATGGAGGGGAGACCTATGTCCAGCAGTGGACGCCTTTCGGTTGAATGAATGGATGGACGGATAATGAGTCCTACTCTATAATGCGCATGAGCTTTCGGTGATGGAAAACATAATGAGGAAACCATAGTACGGCGGTAGAGCATTTTTTATTACCGGCCAGATTAACTACTGCCTTCGAGTTGGAGAATATAGCGCCAAATTCCTTGTAGGCATGTTCCTGCAGCAACTCTTAAGAGTCAGTACCTCTACGCTTAGTATGTTCACCATTCTCGAGCGACCGTTACTTAACATGCGCCTCCACTCTTCTAATAACATGTCCATACCATCGCAAACAATTCCCTAATGGTACCAATTTCAAACTCCCTCTAATTCCTGACTTTATTCATTTTTGTGACACCGCACGTCAATATTCGCATCTCAGCCACATTAAATTGTGACTAATCCATCTTCTTACTATCGCGTCATTCTTATCAATACAATATGACAAGTTTTATATATCCTATTTATTGAATTCAATAGGTATTCTAAAGTCACAGATCGTTTAGAGACATATCGCCGGTTCATCCAACCTGAGATTACTCAACGTTTTTCGTTAATTAAAAATGAAGACTAATTAGACGGGCGCTACGGAACGTCGTAAGTATGTTGATTTATGTTAAGTTTAAATACATCAATCTTTGTCCTAATAAAGATCCAATCAAAAATTTTCACGTAATATCGTTATAAAATTTTACGGCTTTTTTTAAAGATCAAAGCCGTGACGCATCTTTTTACGCAGTGACTGTTCTGTGGCAAAAATATCAAGACAGTAAAACAGAGCTTCATAAACTCGGAAACAGTTTTTTTGAAAATTATTTGGTGTCTTAGAAAAATCTGTAAGACATTTTGAAGGGCAAGAGTGTGGCTAAGCCTTGAAAATAAACGATAACGGTGTCTTTACAATGATAATGGACCTTAATAATTCATAATTGAGATAAAGTTAAAGGTTTTGAAGCAATTATGGCGCAGCGGGTAGTGCGCCGGATTCCGGGTTTAATTCCCATCTATCTGACTCTAAAATCGGCCTGAGCTTTTGGTGAAGGAAAATATCGTGAGGAAATCATAGCATGGTGGTAGGGCAATTTCTAACGATGCCCGTCTGGGCAGCTACCACCACGCTCAAGCCTGAAAAAATTTATCGCTATATGCCAATAGGTGTGTTCCGGCAGTATCACTTGAGAACCAGTACCTCTAGGCTTAGTGTGTTTACTACCCTGGACCACGAGATTGTGGTCAAAACACTGAGCCTATTCCATGTAAAAAAAATAACTGCAGTAATGACGACCAGCTAAAAGCGAATGAGAAACTGGAGTGTTATTGTAATTAACCTGACGTAAAAGTAAGAAATTTATGTCTCTATCTTACTCAAAAATGCGGACTTATACGGACAAAACTTTTATGTGCTAATTTCATTGGTTAAAATGCTTTAGTCACTTTTTTACTTTCTCTGCACTAAAAAATATTTTTTTCTACTGTCTATTTATTTAATTATATTTGTTTTAAAGTCCATTCAAATTCAATGTTGAAATAGATTCCATCATATATTAAATATTGTCTTTATATGTAAAAATATACCGATAAAATTAAAACAGTTCGTCATCTTGTTACCAGTTGTTTGATAACTAAATTTGTTTTTAATTCTTAATAGCTATTAATGAGCTGAACGTGATTAATATTTTGGAAACAGTTTTTTTGGCTTCTAAATGTCATAATAATTAAATTTTAATTTTGACCTTACAGACCGGACCGTACGAAACGACTTTTTTGATGATTTCTCAAGAAATTATGGACTGATTTCGATTTTTTTTCGTCTCTCGGACTCGAGAAGTTTCCTCGTGTATTGAAAGAAAATCTAAATGTAATTCAGCTAATCAAAAAAAAAATCATGAATATAAAAAATCTTTATTCAATTTGGGGCCTGAAAAGGCGCTTATGAACGTCAAAAAACTTTCACCGGTTCGGAAAACAACCCAGTCAAGAAGAGCCGGCAATAAACTCGATCTAGTTTTTTTTTACATGTTTTTTTAAGTTATTAAAATTATAAAATTTATAATAACAATAAACGGTTTTAACGGAAGCACAAAGAGAGGTGTCATCTACAGACATCACTATCGTTCATGTAATCCTCCATCCCTGTAATAAAACGACATTTATTGATTCTTAAGCGGTACGTACGTAGTGTACCGGGTCAACGGGTAACTAAACATAAAAACAAAAACTGTTTTGTAATCCACACTACACCGACAGAATTGTACAATTTGAATTTTTAATGGCATATTATTAAGCTTCATACACACAAAAAAAATCTAGACAGCCGTGCACTGGCGACAGTAGTGAAAACTTTGGAAAACTTGTAAATTTAAATTATTTACATAACCTAACCTTTTTTAACGTGGGGAAATGCCTTTATGGGTCCATCATGTCAACACTAATCCTGTAGTAATAATTCCCGGATTATTCCCCAGAGGGGGGAGGGGGAGGGACTCGACCGGCGTGAAGCACCGGGATAACCCCACGGTACCACCCGTGGCCATCCTAGGCTGACACGGGATTACTGGGCCACTTCCTTTGTCTTTCATCCGGGAGACAGCCTGGTAACAGCTGCCCTCCTCTCCATTCGCCAACCAAATAGGGTTCCAGTTTCTCTCCACCTTTGATTCTTATCTATCGATATGAACACAGGAGTAGAGGGACATGTAGGAACACGGTTGGCTTAGGGAAGTGGAAGAGCACGATCGACTGTACCCTCCTGCGCCGCGCTCTCCTGTGACTAAGAGGACCCCCTAAGAGATCCAAAGCCCAATTGTTTTTTGACGTGGAGAGAATGCATTTACGCACTTCTTCAGGTGCGGGGACCGGAGGGGTATGTGGGACTCACGCGGCGGTAAAATTACCTCGTCTGATAGCGCCCAGTAACACTTTAAACGGAGCGACGCGGGATAACATTTGTCTGATTTGTAAATCTATTGGCGCTCCCTACAATATTTATATACATTATCCTGTAGTTTGTTTATAATCAAAACATACGATAGGGTACGTAATTAAAACTTTTAGTATTTACTAGCTATGTGCCCGCGGCTGCGCCCGTGTTTCATATATTCTCCAATGCGTTTTAATTCTTTTATACGGAACCCTGTTTATTTTTACTACTAAGATAAAGTAAAATATTTCTCATGAATTGAAGTACTTGCACGTAAAACTGTGCATTGAGTTGGATTTTATGTTTTTAGTTTTAATGTTTTTACGCGGAACCCTAATAATTTTTTCGGAAATTAAAAGTACCCTAAATTACCCGGAGTAACTTCAGATATCTACCAAAAAAAGTCCCGTCAAAATTCGTCGGGCCGTTTCGGAGATTAACCGAAACAAACAGACTGTCTGTCAAAGATAGACAGAATTAAAAAAATATTGTATCTACGGTTTTAGTATCGTATATACATTTATACCTATTTAGTATAATAAAAAAAAATATTTTTGATATTACAAACAGACACTCCAATTTTGTTAATTGGTATAGATAGATTATCTCTGAGCGCCAGGATTTAAACGCTATCTTATACTTGACATACTGTAGCATGTTGACGGCTTACGTCATAGGATTGATAACGCGAATCTATATTAACTCCCATCTAGAATTTAACAACACCGCTAAAAAAGGTTTCACTTCAAAAATGTTGTACCGGGCAACATAATATTTCCATATATCGAAACGTCCAAATCGTGTTTACTTCGTAAATACTTGACTGAACATAACGAAACTAACATAGTAATAATAATTGTTACATTCATAAATATTATGTCAAGTTGACTCTCTGTTAGTATATTTATATAAGTACGACGGGTATAATGAAGAATTGACTGTACGGCATACTTCTTACGTTGATCTTTGATATTTATTTTAAACTAGCTGTGTGTCCGCGGCTACACCCGCGTTTCATATGTTCGTCACTGCCTTTTTTTATGCAGAACCTAACTTATCTTTCTGCAATCTTGTTGGTACTAAAATAAAGTCAAATAATGTTTCATAAATTCAAGCAAAGTCGTTTATCCTGGTATGGACATGTGATGCGCAGGGAGAAAGAGAATGTTGTAAGAAAGGTATTGGATATGAATGTGGACGGTTACATGGGAAGGGGAAGACCAAAGAAAAGATGGATGGACTGTGTGAAAGATGATATGTTTAGAAAAGGAGTGAATGCGCAGATGACAACAAATAGAGAGGAATGAAAGAGGAAGACATGTTGCGCCGACCCAAAATAAAAATGGGAAAAGTGTAGGGAGATGATGACGATGATGAAATTCAAGCACATGGTCATTTTTTTTAAGATCTAGCTACGCAACAGCGTTAGCTAGGTTCCGGTCAATAGACCGGAAGGGCCTTTACAGCTTCGCCGTGACGTTGGCGAGTGTTAAAGGCACTCAGCCACATCTCGTAAAATGACCAATGAGAGTTTTATTTTTTACGCAGATTCCTAATTACATTTGAAAAACAAACGACTCCTACATTACTCGGAGAAAATTCAGCTATCTGCTAAAAAAAGTTTCCGTCGGAATAGGTCCACCCTTTCCAGAGAGTAGCTGGAACAAATATATAAATAGGCAAAAATTTTGAAAGCTATTTATAAAAAGATATTTTGAGTTACAAACAGACACATTAATTTAATTTCTTTCTATATATATTATCTTCATGTCAGGCGAAAGATATGCACTGTTGTTCATAGTATCCTCATTTAGACCTTAAGATGGTAGTCGGTTAGGCTTGTTATAGACCTGCCCACTTTGCATCATCTGGTACGTGGTAGCCAATCAAGCACCAGTTCTCTCCATCGGAAATCAGCTCTACAGGCAGTCTGGTTACTTTAGTACTTCTGCGGGTCTTCTCATTTATAATTTGATAATCAAACTATGAGCATTGCATCTTGATGGCACTTTATGAGGCCTTCTTATGAGGCACATCGTGAGAGACTATTTCTTGTAAATCTATCATAACTATAATTATGATATTTTGCCATGTTTATTATGCAATAGTAGAAAATGGAAACAGATTATCAAGTACTCTTGACATACTGTGACATGAGTTATCCGGTAATATATCTACTTATCTATTATGTAATCGTTTACTCGTGATCCGCTGTATCAATCTGGGTGATTTTTTTTATAAGTAAAACTTCATTTTTTCTAAGTTTACCTAATTACTTACATTTTTTTTAAAACAGCAATTGAACGCGTATATATTTTAAACACGTTTGTGGTTTGGTTTTAATTATGTAATAACAGATGGGCGTTGATTGACTAGTAAATTGTTACATTTGTGTAAAATGTCATTTAATAGGTTATTGGTTACTAAGTTGCTATGAAAAAAACAAATAAACGGTCGCTAGGAACCTTTTCAATAAAGTGGTAAAGCTAGAAGCAACTATTCTATACCATGTTTACCATTGTATCAATAAATTATCTATATGCGGAAACGCACTTCTTTTGAAGGGAGACATCATCTCAGTCTCAGTCATCTGGACGTGTGATGCCGGTTTAGAATAGTAACCCCCATGTCTACACGTGGGTGTCGTAAAAGGCGACTAAGGGATAAACCAGGGGATGGGCAACAGCATCCTCTGATTACCGCAAATACCTCCTGCGTTCGCCAACCTGCCTACCAAGCGTGCCGTTTGTTGGGGGAGACCTATGTCCAACAGTGGACGTCCATTGGTTGCCTGATGATCATCTCAGTGATTATGTGATCGATAGAGATGAGATTAAATTAATGGTATCGGGGTGATAGGATCATTGAACTGAACTGGATAGGTTTTAGTATACATTTTGTTACGTTACATAATATACATGAGTATGTATGGAAAATAATCAGAATAATTGAAAAAAAAAAACACAATAATAACCCTTATCATCTTCCTTCTTAAATATTTATACTTAAATTATATTAAAGGGCGATATATCTATCTGCTAGTATAAGCGAACGTAGCCGCGGGAACATAGCTAGCTACATAAAAAAAATCTAAAACCAGAAAGATTTTAAATTATTGAACGTAATTTTATTATGATGTCGACTCAAAAATCTTTATTCAATTTAGGCCCTAAGAAGGCGCTTATGAACGTCTAAAACACTGCCACCGGTTCGGAAAACAACTCAGTCGAGAAGAGCCGCCAAAAAACTTGATCTGGATTTTTTTTTATATAAAAAACTATACAAATCATAGTCTTAACTAATGTTAGAGAAAGCACAGAGATGTGGGTAACATTACAAACTGAAATTGTTACGAGAAATTAAACGAGTTGATTAAATCACTTCTTATCGTTAATAAAAAACCACGCATACATGCTTTAAACGCATTTGTGTGGTACGTCGTAAACGATCACGGAACTAAACTACGTACACATCATATGTACATGACGCAACCTTTTTCTCAACCGCGAGCAAACATACTCTGCAAACACTGTGAATTGTCAGCTTCTATTGTATTTGTGCACGACGTTCATTGATCTATTAATGAATGGATACGCTATTATTTATTACCACGGTGCAAACTGCACAAAGGCATTCCTTCAAATAGTTTATTTAATTTAGACCCTGGTAGATGCTTATTAAATTCAAAATACTACCACCATTGTGAGATAACCTACATTTTTTTTAAATGACCTCGAAAAGTATGCTTAATAACTATTTGGAGATATTAAATATTTAAGAAGTCTAAGCTTTAAGTAGCCGATTTTGAAGGTTTTTTTGGTCATCATGCTCAATTACCATAAACTAGTTGAATTAGTCAAATTACCTATCGTGACATTCGTTTGTGAATGAATGACTCTAAACGCTATAGATCTTCGTCTACATAGTCAAAGTAAAGTGGATTAATTCTAAAACAAATTTATCTCATTGGGGTCAAGTAAATATATTTCATAGATATTATATAACTTTGATCACACATGTTTACTTTTGAGTATTATTATTATTCGAAAAAGGTTAAACAAACAGTCCTGTATCACTGCGGCCTAGTTATATCTATTGTGATCACCCTTATTTTGCTAAAGCTCACTGCTTAGACCTATAATCTGGATATACTGTATGATCTTTTTGGCAGTGAGTATCTGTATGTCCTCTTGAAGCAACGTGTGCTTACTCAGAATTCGGTTACGTGTGGATGGGTTACGGGACGGTGGACAGGTGGACGGTTAATGGATCACATTCACACATGATGTGCGTTAACGTTTCGTCTGCGTATTTAAAGAACTTGAATTCTCTTGTGATCTGGACATCAATGTTAGTGCTCTCACTAATTCGCTGCTGATTCCTATTTCTGTTATTTTTGAGTAGGTGTGATTGAATTTAGAATAAAATTTAGTTGCACACAATTCTTCTTTACTCTAGCAAATATTCTTTTATATCTGATTCTTTTATAATTGTAATAACTTTGCACCGCACCTATTTGATAAGGATGCACCTGTAAACGCTTTCTAACCATCAAAAACCAGGATCATATAAATATGATGAAATTAAAAAAAACATACAGAGGATGTTGAAACTATTAGAAATGTGCAAATTATAGCAATCAAAAATAAACTAAATAATAACATTAAAACACCGCATCCATAAATAACTACTTAAAAATATGCATTCATGTTTACATAACAGAAGAATGGGCACACAAGCTTTTGTCTGCCCACTCCCCTTGGACAAAGGCGTGATCTCATAGGCGCGTGTACCGCACCTAAGCAAGTGATTTGCTTCGACATAAAATAACTAGATGGGATTTACTTTTTTTCTCTTTAATATCACACTAAATATGAAAAAGTCAGTAGGGTTACATGCTTTATATTGTAATAAAACTTAGTTTTCAAATTTTGATGATTTTATTGTTATTTTTCCGCATCTTATTACCGCTAGTTAGATAGAAGATAATCCTTTCATTCTGCACGATCAAAATGTGTCATTAAGAGGATCTCCTAGCGGCATTTCTTCCATACAAAAGTAGTCCCCTGTTTCCTCCCAGTAATAATAGCATTATGCTAAATATTTGTATACCAAATAATATATATTTACTACTGCCATGCCTGTACATTTTGGTTTTTCCCATAAATTAGTTATTGTGGAAACTAGGAGCCTTTGAAAATGAAAAAAAGCTTGATTGTTACCCGTCATTTTCAGACGTTTGTTAAACAAATTTGATTAATAAAGTTTAAAAATTAAACATACAGGCATAACCAAAGTCTTCATTATTCTAAAACTGATAGAATATGAAAAATTGGTTCAGTTTTGGAGGAGGAAACAGTTTTGTTTTCGTATTTTTTCAAATCAGCCCGAGCTGCAGTGGTCCTTTTCGTGTTTTCCAATTCTTTTTTTGGGGTGCAACGCGATAGCAATAGATTTCTGAAATACCTTTTTTCTTAAGCACTGTCCGGCTATTCGTATGCTCATTCACTCATTATTAGAAAATATTTTTATTGAACTTACTACAACTTACTGACCTATTTGCTCAAATTACATTGAAGATTTATATACTTCGAAGATTTTGAAACCACGTTTCTGTTACTGATCACTTTTTTTGATCATTCATTTCTTCTGATTCATATAGGCAACGTTCACTTGCGGTCTTTAGAACCTTTTGCTCAAGCGGATTGACTCTCTAATTAATTAAGGAGATGGGTTATGAGAGAATTTAAATGACTCACTCCAATGTTTAAAGAGGAACATTAAAAAAGAAATTATTTACAAACTGATAGTAAATCGAATAAAGTTTATTTACTAATTAAAACTTAATCAACAGGAAATCCTTTATGCCAAATTTAATTTAAAATCAATGCAATTGTTTGAATCGGCTCGAATAACTATTTATCAAAATTATCGTAGCGATCCCTTGAATGGGATACCGTAGAATTTGACATAGTACCAGCGTCATATTATGGCGGTGAGATACAACAAAGACGATAACATAGAACCCAAAGAAAACCCAGACGTTATAAAATACTTAACCCTGCTTATTGTAGGTCAGGAATTTCTATTTAGAAATGTCCATTTTCATTTCTACATAGAGATTTACGTTGTATGTTTCATTCAAACCAAATGAACGGGCAATCATTATTATCGTATAAATAAGTTGAAATATAAAAGTAGATTGTATCGTTTCTTGATAGTTTTGTATCTGCATAAGCACACACGCTTGAGCCGTGTTGTAAAACTAAATGTTTGGCGTAAAACGGACCATTTAAACCCGCTCTACGGCTTACATGCATTTAACGTTAAAGTTAAATATAGCTTTACATACCTTTTGTCATAATAGAGGCTGATTGTATTGACTTGATAACTTCAACTAATAATAAACGTAATATAAGGAAAATGGGGTTCCTTTAAACACACCATTACCTCAAAAACTACTTAACATATCGGTATGGGAATACTACCATTCGACGCGGATTTTTTCGTAAATGGTTTTAGGCTATTTATTTCATGGGCCCTTTCTCATTTTTTTTCGTTTTACTCTTGTGTACATTTTTTCCGCTAATAAAACAAAAGTCTTTCATTTTTTTTCATTCAATTGTTTTGTTAGATTAGGTATAAATTAAATGCGCTTTTTACTCACATTTATAGAACATAAGAAACGCGGGCGGAATCGCGGACACTAGCTAATTCTAAGTATAAAGTCTAAATCAATACGGAATTTTAACTTGATTTATTGATTATATAATGGCTGTAATAAAAAATTAATTACAAACTTTATACATTTTTCGCTGTATGTTTAGTGGATTATACAATGGCATTATTGTAAAGATAAATTAGCTATGCACCCAGCTCCACTCGTAAATGCCAATTTAGTTTTGAAGCGAAGATGGCCTAGTGGATACTGCGGCCGGATTCCGCGTCAATAGACGCGGGTTCGATCCCACCTATCCAACTCTAAAATCAGCCTGAGTTTTCGGTCATGGAAAATATCGTGACGAAACCATAGCATGGTGGTAGGGTGTTTTCTAATAATACCCGCCTGATTATCTACCGCCCTCAATTTTAAAAACCTGTCGTCAAATACCGATAGGTGTGTTCCGGCAGCATCACTTTAGAACCATTATCTCCAGGCTTAGAGTGTTTACCATCATAGACCATAACTTCAATTAACATCAGGTGAGAAAGTGGTCAAAGCACAGAGCACATACCCTGTAAAAAAAAAAATCTATGAAATGTTTTTTAAATTCAGTGTTTTGGGGGGTGGTTATTTTTCGCGTCCTTGATAAACTCTTTCAATGAAATGTTACAAAAAAAAAACCCAGCAGAAATTAATCTTTAACTACATTACAGGTCTTTCAAATATTCCACAAGCAAGTTTTTTAACATTTTTACCCCCTCTTTCCCTTCTCAGCAATAGTAAACAAAACTCCCACATGATTACGAAAGTATAGGCTTCTCCCTTCTGGATCCTCACATAAGCATAGATTCCCCTCTTGAAGCTCACGTAAGCACAGACTCCCCCTCTTGATGTTGACGTAACACTTGGACGACCCCTTACAGCGAATATCCCCTTGTTTTGTATTCACATAACTCATGCAGCCAAACTCTTTACATTATATATACTCTTTATAGGCACAGTGCTTTGTCCACAATCTCACCTGATGTTAAGTGACAATGTGGTCCAGGATGGTAAACGCATTAAGCCTAGGCACTGGTTCTCAAGTTATGCTGACAGAACACACCTATTGGTGTTTGGCGACAGGTTTTCAAACTTGAGTTTGGTTGCTACCCAGGCAGGCATAATTACAAAATGCCTTTTTTTTTTTGACGAGGGGAATGCATTTACGCACTACCCTTACCGATTGCATTAGTGAGACCGAAGTCCCCCAATGCAATGGGTAAGGGGGTGCGGAGGGACGTCTCCGCATCAGACCATGTTATGGTTTACTCACGATGTTTTACTTCACCGAAAGCTCAGGTTGATTTTAGAGTTGGATAGGTGGGTTGAACCCGCGTCCATTGACGCGAAATCCGTCCGCTCTACCAACCAAGCCTTCATCGCTTGAATATTATTACCTAGTAATCATCTAATTGTTTTCTTTTCCTGTTAATATAATTCTCCCAGTGACCACTCGCACGATTTACAAAAAATAACAAAAACTTTTACCATTTACATTAAAATAAGAATAACTATCAATTAATTATGTAAACACTTCAACAAAATATATGCATATCTATAGAATTGATACTCACGTACCATTTAATTCGACTGCGCAATAAAATCAAGACGATTCAAATCATCTAATCTAAAATGCTTATTATCTGTGGGGAATCGCAAACGATGCGGATAAAGGAAACGTGATAATAGAGCCGCCGTTTGATTGACTTGAGACACGCGAGCGAGATTAAAATAAGTTATTTTATTTTGAAGAGTTTATACGAAATATTAATTCTGACATTTAAATATAGAATAGAATCGTTTATTTACAAATCATACAATCGAAATGTTAAGATTAATGTGTAGTACAACTTATAACTAGATGGAGATTATCAGAAGTAGTTTAAAACCAGTACCAGTAACAATTAAGTAATATTTAAAGCATGGTATGGATACGTCATCTCAACATTAGCACATTTCATGCACATGTCAATCTTCACACATCCCATCCATATATTTTTCCATATTTCTATATCCGTACAGTCTCATACTTAACAATGCTCTAGTTATGTGATTTTCATCTCTTTTCATCACATATCCATACTGCGCTAACCTTAACGCTAATGCTTAAATTCTATGTCACTTCTTAACTTCTACTTAGTTAATGGCAATCTGTTATTTATATATGCAATTCATGTGGTAAGTTATGTATTCAATCTTCTGACAACGTTTTTAAACTCCAACAAAATAAGTGGGTCATTTTGCTACAGTTTTCATAGGCGTTTTTGTGGTACTTGAGAATAAAAGTTTCGCGTCATATACACTTGACCTGTGCACAATAAATAAAAAATATTATACAAAACGCCACCAAAATTACACAATATAGGCTCAATACGCAAGTGAATGGATTAAGGACAATAACTGCTACATGATCTCTCAGTACCACTTTCAAGTTTCCTATGATATACTCCTATCCAATCTTGTCCACAATAATCCTTTCGTATTTCTGCCATAAGTACTTTTTTACCGGTTAAAAATTGAGCACCAAGTATGTGATTTAGAAAATTTCAACTTGCTGTCGAAATTCGAACAATAAACCATCGATCGCCTCAAGTCAATCGTCCGTACGAGTGGTCGATTCCACAAACCTACAAATAAAAGTCGATTATTTTGGTATCGTATCGGTGTGCGGATCGCGCTAATGATAGTCTATGTTGTAACTGTATACGCGTGCACAGGCGCATCTCCCAGGATATCATGATATATGAAGTAACAGTAAGACAACTTTGTAAACGATACGACAGTACAAATTACATGTATTATAAATATTGTTTCGTCAGTATGGTAACTATTAACTTCTATAATTATCCTGAATTAGGTATACTACAAACAAAATAAACAATGTTTAGTGAGTTAAAAAAAAAGGAATATTCATCGAAGTTTGTCAAAACAAATAGATCCATTGTTATGATTTGTGTGATATTATTACGCACTAATCTGCTACTAGTATTAATGTTCCAAATTTATAACATAATTTTAAATTATGCGGTTTATGTCTGAAATATAAAAGCTACAATTATAACTTCAATTAAACAAATTTTCCTTATTTTTAAATTAAATGACCTGGTAGGAGTTTATTTTCTGGCACTCTAATTTATTGTTCTATTTCTTTTTAATATATTAAATTTTTTACCAACTTACAGCCAAAACAGAGAAATATAATATAATGTAGAAATATTAAAATATTTGATACGTAGTCATTTAAGATAATACATATTTTGCAGATATACAGAATATAAATAGAATAATACAGAACACATGTATTACAATCAATATTATTTCTAAAATTTCGCTTAACGAATTTACAACTGACAAGGAATAATTATGTTACGTTACTGTTCTTTCGTATATAACGGTGGAGGTGCGGTGTAACGCACCTTTTGTAATAACCACCAATTATAATCGAACAGCGATTCCTGTAGTAATTACTAATGTCGAAGTTTTAACTTTGAAGCACGTGCTTATTCCAAAATATATTAAACGTTACATACTTCCGAATGATGTTTTATCGCTGCATAATTCTGTCGTTTTTTTTTAATTCTTTAGCGGCTTTGTGGGATTCTCGGTAGGCGAATAACTTATATATTTGCGATACTTATGCCATGACGCTAACCCTCAACATGCAACAGTATGTAAGTATATAACGTTTAAGTGCCGGCGGTCAAAATTTATATTTACCCAGCCTATAGTATGTTTTGATTATGAATAAATTATATATATATATATATATAAACTAGACACATGTTAGGTTAAGTTAATAATTTAATTTAACAAATCTTGAAATTTTAAAAAAAACGTAGGACAGTTTTTTTCTCAAGTTTTCTCATCCGAGGCAGTCCTACGTTTTTTTTTTTTTTCTTACTACATTTTGCTTTTACAGTTAATTAGTAAGTATAATTTATGTACAAAATGTAAACTGGTACATTTAGGACTGAGTTTTGTTAAAAACATAAATAACATAAGCTCACGCCTGTTATACCCGAAGGGTTAGGCAGAGGTGAAATAGCGAACTACACCACCCACGTTTCGCCGAGCGTAGTTCCATCCCAGATGTGCCAGGGGCGAGCCTGTCGCCATATCGGGCACAAATTCCAAACTCCGGGATGATACTGAGTAGAAAAACCCAATACCACTTGACCCGACCCAACAACAAATACAACTGCGCCACTGAGTTTTGAAACCATTCAAATTCTAAAAACCTAGATTGCAATATTTATAAATACTGTTAGGTGCCGGTACACGTTTTACCGAGAGCTCAAACAAACGAATCAATGTAATTAAGGGTCTTTCAGGGTGATATTAATAGTGACTGATATCTAGCCATAAGAGGCAAGATCTAGGGAACTACACGCATTTAGCTCACGAGTGAGCCTTAAAGACTATGATCTTTATAGAGCAATAAAGTACATACTGATATAGACAAAGGTTACTAATCTTGAAGAACTTATTAAACTTCCATTACGGAGTTTAAAAATATCAAAAATTTCTAACACAATATAATTATTCAATGAATAGTGTTCGTGCAAAAAATTGTTATCTACTTTCACGTTATGTCATATTGTGTGGAAACACAGACCGTAGTTTCCACTGTCTGATGTGATCGATGAGCGTAATAACATTCTAGAAATTTCTCCGGTATGATCAGTTGAGACGAAAAAAAAATAATAACTCACAGGAAATTATAAATATTAGAATTGGACATTTTATTAGAATTTAATAATGACAGTTACGTTTCTTACAAATCGCTAACATAAACACTTTATCATATTTTGACTTTAGAGTGAATCCTGATTATTAGTGGCTTATCAAAATACTCATAAATCAATGATAGTTTCTCAAAAACAACAGTAAATCAGTACCTAATTTCATTTGAAATTACTATACCTAAGCATTCTAACTTCCCCTTCACATTCTTTAAAAGGTTGAATACTTTTATAAGCAAAACTTTTATATCAAATTTTTTTTTTCAATCGAAACTGCCTAATACAAACTCCCCTCCTCCTCTTGGGGACGTTGTTTCATGGCAGACCTCACGAGGGAGAGCAATAGAAGTGAACGCTTTCTCCAACCTCCCCGTTTTGGTTAAATTAGTGTAGTTATTACGTAAGGTTTTGTGTAAATAGTTGTATAAGGTAGATAGTATGATCAACTTTGTATTTTTATTTAAATCTTTATTTAAATGATAAGCCTTTACTTCAGGTTTAAATCCATTTTGCTAGTCCACACTAGTTCCGTCGCTCATTTGATCCGTTTTAAAAATTTGTTTTGCAAAAATCTATCCTCAGTATGCCTCGCCACCAAAATAAAAAGATGTCAAAATTTCATACCGACTTCTGTCTTTAATAATTTTGAATTTGAATCGATGTTAAATCAACAAGGATATAGTTTTTAAATTATACCTACATAGAATCGAGATACAACTGAAAGGTGTTGTACAATGTAGGAAAAAGCAAGTAACAACACTACGGCGGATGTCCAACGCGTTTGTTAGGCTCGGATTAGCGAATGAGTTTACTGGCTATTAGTAAGTGATTTATGATGTGACTCGAGTAGCGAACGGGCTCGATGGACCGAGGCGGCGCTGCGTGATACTTAGGGAGTCGACAATATCGATAGAACCGACCGATAGATTCTATTGAGAAAATAAATTCCAATAAACCATTAATATTTGACTGCCCATTCTTAGTAAAAGTAGTGAAGATCATTTAACTATAAGGGTAATCTATTATTAAATAAACACGCAAAACATGTATACGTATATATTTGCCAATAATAATAATAAACGAACAAGTGTACGTATTTTACAATCGGAAGGAGGGGACTGGTGCAGTAAGTGTCGGGCGCGTGCACCGCAATTTGTATATGTCGGCAAATTATCATGCAAGCGCTATAATGTGTCGCTACAATCATCTGAAAAATTAGGAGAATATAAATATACATTTTTTAAGCTGACTAAAAGCTATTGATCCTTGGTGTCTTAACAGCTTCATCGAACCTTTGAAGTGCGCTTGTGGCACTCAGCCGAAAAAGGTAGCTAGTATTAGGGCATTAAAGTGGAACAAAACTCTGCTTGGGCTGCTGTATAAAAAAAATACTAAGTGACCTTACGGGTTGTAAAGACGAAAAAATAGTCGCTTAGAGAACTTATGTAAGTGCGTGTAGTATGTAAAAATGTTTGCGCAGTGTAATGTGGGTGATGCTATTGCAAGTGTCTATCTCTTAAAGATAAACATTGTTTCATACATACATACATATGCTCACGCCTGTTTTCCCCGAAGGGTTAGGCAGAGGTGAAGTAGCGAACTACACCACCCACATTTCGCCGAGCTTAGTTCCGTCCCAGATGTGACAGGGGGCGAGCCTGTCGCCATATCGGGCACAAATTCCAAACTCCGGGATGAGACTGAGTAGAAAAAACCCAATATCACTTGACCCGACCCGGGGATCGAACCCGAGACCTCAGAACGGCAGTCGTATGTAATACAACTGCGCTACCGAGGCAGTTAACATTGTTTCAATCAGATATTATATAATACATTATTTAGTTAATGTAAATGAGCATGTAATCAATTACAAAACTACTATATATATATATATATATATATATATATATATATATATATATATATATATGTAAAAGTTTATGATTAATTTTAAATTAGCCTTTTATTTAAATAAATTGTTCAACACTTGAAATCAAATACCTCAAAAAAAGCAGTCTTTCTTTTCTCCTGATGACCCTTACGTTTTTGACTTCGACAAAATATTTATAGATATGTAAAGCATATACGGTTTTAAAGTTATTCGTACAAAAATTTGAAGATCAAACTATTCTCATAAATTATATTTTGAGTTGTATTACATACGACTGCCGTTCTGAGGTCTCGGGTTCGATCGCCGGGTCGGGTCAAGAGTGATATTGGGTTTTTTCTACTCAGTATCATCCCGGAGTTTGGAATTTGTGCCCGATATGGTGCCAGGCTCGCCCCCTGTCACATCTGGGACGGAACTAAGCTCGGCGAAATGTGGGTGGTGTAGTTCGCTACTTCACCTCTGCCTAACCCTTCGGGAAAAACAGGCGTGAGTATATGTATGTATGTATATTTTGACTTGATTAATAACATAAACAATATTTACTTTTCTGTTTTTTAATCGATATATTGTTTATCGGTAGTATAATTCCAACACTATAACCGGCAAGTCGACAAGTACAGGTGCGTTGGGTTCTCACCGCGCAACACTACGTATGTCTGCGTAAACCGATGCACACACACCGATTTGTCTACAGATAAACAACTCAAGATCACCACTTTATTTGTCCATTTGTAACCACATTACTACCTTCAAATTGTTGTATGGTATTTTCTATTGACCCACCGCTGGACTTTAGTCGAAACGACCTTGTGAAGGTCGAAAATTTTGATTCATACACGTTACTCATTTTTTATAACTCCCATTTATTTCACATGACTTGTTATTTACCAAAGACAGAACGAAATGGATTTACCAAAAAATATCTTGTGGCATTAGAATGTGATTGAACAGTAATGCAGGAGGATAAAGCTACTGTTGTTCAGAATTTCGTAATTTATCGAGTTACTGCATCTTTAGCCACCTTTTTATGTGTTTTATTCGGCTTGGAAATAACTTTTGAGTGATATTAACCCAAGAATTTTATTTCTTACTACGTATAACTTCCACATAGTTTTATTGGAGCTAAATAAAAAATATTTTCTTGTACGAAAGCAAAGAATAATAACCAACTAAATTAAATACGTTTATAAAGATTCCTTTAATATATTTGAATGCACCTATACTTGCCTATAAATCGTATCGTTTTAGCTATTAATATCTACGGGAAGTAATCAGCTTTATTCTAATTATGTTAAACTATTCAATGATTAAAATAATAGAAAAGGTATTATGAATATAGAAATGTATTTAATATTCAAAATATAAATAGTTCTTTATTATATTTATCAATTTTTAAGATTAAGATTTATAAGATAAATACTTACAAGTCAATCTCTTTTTTTATATAATTAGAAAAATTATCATACAATAAAATATATTCACCAGTTTTTTTTACCGATCTAATGTAATGTAATAATGTAACACATAAAGTTTTGGAAATCTATATATTTTAAATTTAATACGCATTGAACATTTATACTTAGATGTTTTTAGAAGTATAGGTAAACATAATAAAATATCCTCTTATAAAAAGTTTCAATAAAAAATAAAATTGCATAACATTTTATCAGAAGTGTGAAATCAAAGTTGTAATGATCAAGGTGTGAAAACAGAAAGAAATATATAATCTAAATTTAAATAAACTAATAAATCTCCTAAATCTATACACCTCAATAATATCATTAATGAAGCTGTCAAACTTATAGAAAGCAAGGACCATTAGAAGTAATGATTCAATTAAAATGAATTATTGTGGATCGGCTTTTGGTCGCACCGTTGGGTTTCGGTGAAGGCACCTTGTAAACACCAAGATAACTATTACGAAATACACTGGATAAGCTATTTTTTTTCCAGATTTATTTTACTTTGATAAAAATAACCTCTGAGTTCCATCCGATGAAGGTAGCACAACCTAAAGATATGTTTACGGCTTCGCCGCCTGATATAGATTGAAAGCGATTACTTCTACTTGCATTTGAATGCGTTCGTTAATATTTATTAGTTTCTTTTACAGATAATATAATATTGAAAAAGTTTTACGCGGAATGATTAACTGAAAAAAAAATTAGAAATAAATACTACGAACAAATAAAAAGAATTAATTGAAATTATCAGAGTTAAAAGTGGAAGTTATAGCTGCCAAGTGGAATTCCCAAAATAACAACAAACTAATGATTATGGATTTTGGCTCAGTTACTTTATTTATTTGATAAAATATGAGTTGAGCTAAGAAAGATGGACGTTTATTAAATACTTCTTAACTACTTCAATAGTAGAAGCGATGATGGCACATTTGGTAGTAAGGCGGGATTCCGAGTCAAAGAACGCGGATTTGAACCCACATATCCAACTCTAAAATCAGCCTGAGTTTTCGATGAAGGAAAACATCGTGAGGAAACTATAGCATGATAGTATCATATTTTCTAATAATGCCTGCCTGGGTAGCTACCACCCTCATGTTTGAAAACCTGTCGCCAAATACCAATAGGTCTGTTCCGGCAGTATCACTTCTAGGCTTAGTGCTCACTATCCTGGACCACCACATCGTCACTTAATATCAAGCGAGATTATGATCAAAGCCCTGATTCTACTCCGCATGAAAATAACAGTAGGTAATTGAAAACTCAGCCAAAGCCAGCACCTTTAATTTCTTGTTGCCATAAATTCAAATCCATGTTCGAAATTAGAATAAAATCAATTTTAATACAAAAAAGAAATCCGATCGTAAAGAACTGTATCAGAAACACAGACAAAACAAGTTTATTTTCTCATAAAACATTAGTAACAAAGCCCTAATATAGAAAAAAAAAATAGATTTATTGTCAAATCAAACCGTTCGTAAAGATATAAAATGTAAATGAGCAAATTAATATGTATAGTCGATATATCTCGGAATACATCTCCAGATGTTATCTCGCGCAACGGTGAACGTAACAAAGCAAACATAGCAGATGACCAGCTTAGTGTAGGCGAGTCCTATTCATAGTCTAGAATTTATTGACAATATTTATGGCATGCAATTTTTAAATAATTATTTATCTATTTTTTTTTAATTATGACTTAATAATATACTAGTACTGCATTTGATAGTATAATATATATATTTTTAATAACGCTTATTTAAAACACAGTTTTTTAATTATAAATATTATTCCGAAATATGTGACAATACGTAAAATGCTTAGGTAAATTATGCTTTTTAAATGATACTAGTTATGGTGTTTAACTGTTTGATTAAATATCTACTTTACTACACCTTTGTTTCTTAAAAGGTACACAAATATAAAATTAGACAAACAATATTAACACACTTTTATATGTGACTGAACACTATTTTTAATTACTAATTTAATGTATTGTATATCGGTTGTGATTATCGTGATTGAAGTATAAATTAATTAATATTGCTATTCCGTAATAATAATAATAATAATAATTTGGTTTTAAACTATGAATACAGCTGTGTAAAAAATGATGTAGAAAGTGGTATGACAACGCGCACACATGAGCGCGCGCGCGCCGGCCGTTGATTAGGTGGCTCTGTGAACCGTGCGAGAGTCTAACCTCTTTATATAGCGTACACTAGATGTGGCATAATATTTTACTTTTAATCTTTAAAATTTTATTCAAATTGGCATATCTTGAATGCATAGAATTCTACACTTATAACCATACATGTTTATTTTATTTTATTTATTTATTTCAATCACCAACAAGGTATACAATGTGTTTAGCTTAATAAAAGTTAAATTATTATTACAATATATCTTAATGTAACCTTAATTATAGGTGAGTACGGCATTATTTATTTGAGCAAAAGTTTTTTATGCGACAATGAACTTTAGTTTTTTTGTAGATCTAATCTGGTCTAATCCACTCTAATATGTTATAAAAATATAAAATAAAACAAAAACAAACCAAAATTAAACTAAAACTAAAATATAAAAAGAAATACAACGAACAAAGAGCAAAAACTAAACTAATATAAAAGTTATTAATTATTCAATTTTTAATTGTAACATCGAAGATAATAATATCGAAGACGAATTAGAAGGAGATTTATTTTTTCTTTTAATCCCTAATTTAGTATTTATTTAATTTGTTTACAGTTAGATTTATATTCACGCAAACTATTTTGGAATATATCAAGATTCGTGGTTTTGAATATTCTGTTGTATGTCGACAGTATTCTATTCATAGGAGAATAAAGTACTAAATTCGTGCGATAATGATTAGTTGTAAAAATATTAAACTGTGAAGCTCGAGGTAACTTAGTGGGCGCATTTAATTTAACTCTGCTTAATAGTTCTGGTGTGTTAAAATGCCATTTACTAATTTAAACTGTAATTTTACTAATTAATGTTGACTGTTACGCTATCATAAAACTAATTCTATGTACTCTTTGTACCTCATAAATGGTTAAGATAAAAAATATGTGTGTAGTGCTTTTAGTTGTAATTTAGTTATCAACACAACCATTTATTAAATTTATAAGTCATTTCATATAAAACCTATATACAAATTACATACAAACATATGGCTAGATGATATGTCTTAGATGTAACTTAATACTTATGTAAATCGATTTAGTATTTTTACGTGATAACCTCACTAACGGATAGGTATACAGATAAAAGAACGCAATATCAATAAGATGTATGTGATATATTTAGAAAAAAAAGTCGGCTGTCATGAAACCCTCGGCAGATATGAAACCTTACTTCGAACGGTCTTACTACAAAGGCACGCTAGTAAATGTTTCACATCAAAAAACCCAAAATAAAAAAAATGAAAAACGGTCTGAATGGTGTAAGCAATATTTACTTGTGAATCTTCGTTTTTTTTTCAAAATTATCCCAATGCTTATCATGGGGGAGGGATGCTAAGGGCTTTGCTTACTATTAATACCAAGAGGAAGGGGCATCCAAAATTACCCACATTTTGCTTACGTAGCATTTAAACGGATCCCAAATAATATACCTCACATTAACAACATGGTACCAAAGCACATTACCGATTTACCTGACGATAAGTTTAAGCACGATGTCAAACAGGTTTTAATATGCAAAGGTTATTACAGGGTGGATCATTACGTGAACGATAGTGATGTCTGAAAGTGACACCTCTCCTTATGCGTCCGCTAAAACGTCCGCTTATTGTTATTATAAATTGAATAATTTTAAAAACTCAAAAAAAAACCAAATCGAATTTGCTGCCGGCTCTTTTCGACTGGGTTGTTTTCCGAACCGGTGGTAGTTTTTTTACGTTCATAAGCGCCTTTTAAGTGCCCGAGTTTTTTAATTGATTTTGATTATGAATGGCTCTTCTAGTATAATTTATATTCGCGATGTGCCCCCATACATTGGCCGCAGCTCCTTTTACTGTTAACTGTAAGCAGATACATGTACGCAGTAGATTAAGGATGTTACTGTGTGACTTTTGCAACTCACACTGACTTACAGACTGGACATCGCTTATTAGCAGGAAAGAGTGGAAGACAAAGTTGAGTGTGTACAATGTACGGATATGTATTATGAAAAAATTCTGTGTGTTCATTTGTGATCTTAAAACTCGAAAGCCGTTCAATCGAATTGTATGATTATTTTTTTAAACTATAGATGCATTCTTAAGTCAGGTTTTAATATACGTTTTTTTGCATAATATAATACATAAAATAAGTTATTAGGATAATAATGAATAAACTCGGCAAAAAATATAAACAGAAATATAAGTGAATCATGAGAAAATTATGTTGAAATGTTTTATCTTCGCCTATTTTAATGTTGATATAATACATAAATATCTAAATGTTACCGCAGTGGTCGGCCGCGGTAGTTACCCCTTGGTCCTTGGCCTTCGGTGCTTAACCCTCGGTACTCGGTGCTCAGCATGAGCGATTTGAGAACCCAGACCCGCACGCGAAGACGGACGATAAAACACACTGCTTCTCGCTTGCAGTCAGATTACTTTTTTTATCAACTCTTGAGATAATATTTAATGTTACATAATATATATTTAAACATGACCAGATAACATATCAATGATTAAAAACAAAAATATCATGGTTTAGTTATAAGCCAATTAACGGACAAACGAGACGCTGACTTTTATACAATTTAAGAATACTCATAATTATGAAAAACGAAATATTTTTGAATCCTAGAATATTTAAGAGTAAAGGAGTAGGTTATGTTTCATCCACTACAAAAAAATCATTAAGTTGAATACCCAATAAGAATTAGTAACCTTAAATACAAGTCCCATCTAGTCGTACACTATTAAATCTTTAACCAAATTGTCATTTAACATTAGACGTGATCGCGGTCAAACAATTTATATATTACACTAAGGTTTTATCTTAAATTTCTACATTTTTTATACGCCTCGAACATGACCTTGACCTCGAGTCAAAACGGAAAGGTTATAAAGGTCAAAGCAGAAGATTAACGATAATTTCCTAAAGAAATGTGTAATCATTGATATCATATGGAAAAAAAAAAAACATTTATATATTATACGTACTTGTTCAGAAATGTATTCGAGAAATCTATTATCTGTTTCTTTATTTGTATTTTTCCGTATTATAAATATTCTTCAATCGATTTACATTGAAAAGATATTATAGAGAAATACGTATATTATTTCGTAGACAAGTGACTCGAATGTAATAAATGTAGGCTATTTTGTATTTATTTATTATAAGTGATTCAAATTAAGCATGATATTATGTAAATGAATAATTAATTTGTAGGATCTATTTATTATAAAAATTTACGTTTTACATTTATATCTGTTGTTTCATTTAGATTTGTTTCTACAGTAAATATATTCTTCGAATAATTTACAAATTTGTATACATATATTTTAAATATATCTTCTATTTTTTGCCTATTTATAAAGTAAAAAAAAGGATTTTATACGTGATAAAAATCATAATAAAATACTAAGTTGAAATTGACTAGATCGTAATTATAAAAGCGTATCTAAATGTATATACCGTTGTTAATATTATTAACAAAGTTTTACTCAATCCGAGTTCGTATGTCAGCCGGTGCTTTTAAAACAACATCGCATCGGATCACTGGGGGCTTACTGACAATCTGTCATCGATATGAAACTCCTGACCTCGGATAGCACGATTGTTTCTCTCTATGATTGATGTACGGGCCCACTGAGCACCTGTCATGTTAACGTGTGCTCCAAGTCATGAGATTATAGCGTTGATTAGATTTTTTTTTTCAATTCTTCAAGACTTCATACGCATGTTTCATTAAGTATGTCATTACGCGAATGACAGTGATATCTAAAATTGGCACACATATCTGTGCATATTTTAAAATCGATTTAACTTTAATTATATAGCTTTTTTAATAGTGTTTTTAGGGCCTTAATTGAATAATGTGCTTTTGTACACAATACACGTAACTAAAGTGACACTTCCACGATGTTACCAATGACTTTTAGTCAATTATTATCGTAACTTCCGTTACAAATTTTTACTTGATCGTATCTAAGACCAATGACTGAGACGGAAAGACTAAAATAAATGTAACTTTTAGAAAACAAAGTGCTTAAAATAACATATTCGTCTTTTTTAACACAAATTTGGTATGGATTTTCTAAAATAAGTAAATGTGACAGCATTGTAAACAAAATAATGAAAACCATTTCTTTTATAAGGTTTTATCATTTATTTTTATCATAATTAAATTTTCAAATTGTAAAACTTGCTGTGTGGTGCCGGCTAAGAATAACCACTCCATATCTTTCCGTGGACGTCGTAAAATCGACTAGGAGATAAACTAGAGGATGGACAGCATCATCTTTTGAGTAGCACAAACACCTACTGCGATCGTCAACCCGCCAGCTAAGCGTGGCGATTATTGCAATTTTCGTCCAGCAGTGGACGTCTTTTGGTTGGATCAATCCAAAAAATAGTTACATTTTTATTTCTTATTTCCAAATAAGTATAAAACGAAGAACATTGTTGAAATGTTGTTTAAAGTACAGACACAGAATATTTGTAGTAAGAGTTCGCTGTGATTTTAACTATTAATTTTTAGTTTACTACAGATATAAAAACTAATTTCATTGTTCTTTTTTTTATAATAAAGTCTGTTAAAATACAAATCGCTTCCGCTCACAGCAGAGACCAAGACCGGTAAACAGCGGTGCAGCAGTGTGAAACCAAACATTACTGTGCTAACAAATTGAAAATCACACGCTGACGAGCATGTTCATACGATGAAGAGGTATACACATGAGGCAATATGTTTTTATAGAGTACTTATATAAATACAATGGTTAATTTACTGCGAAAGTTCATATTAATTATGTATTCTGTGAGGGTTATTGCAGTCGTCTTTGGATTATACGTACGTAACATAACATTAGGCCTTTCACATGAGGCTATGCAGAGACTACACCCCTTCACTTGCAACGTGTCTTCCGCTATCCTGACAAATGTCTTTCGTTCCTTCTATTTTTATGAACTCTTTCATAGATGCTCTTTTGACTTCCATCTGGACTTTACTTAAAACATCTTCGAACTGGTCAAAATACGTTCACTGTTTTTTTTTTTTACTAGGCGAATGCATTTACGCACTACCCTTACCGATTGCATTAGTGAGATCGAAGTCCCCCAATGCAATGGGTAAGGGGGTGCGGAGGGACGTCTCCGCAGCAGTGTGGGACTCACCCGGACGTGAAGCGTCCGGAAATACCCACTAAACCCCCCGGAGCCGCCCGCCGCATTTGAGATGGGGGCGATACGGGATGGCTTTCGCAAGCACCGCATCGCCCCCTGCGGCAAGCCCAATGGGCCTCGTCCGTTCAACAGCCCAATGGAAATGAGGGGAGAAAGTCCCCCCCCCCCCCCCCCCACCTATTCACCCGCCTCTCTAAGAGGCATTCATCGTCCGGGGGGAAGAGGGGCGATTACCGCCCGAAGGCTATAACCACCTCTCCCCCCCCCACACACAAAAAAATGTGTTACCCACACTGGGTTCGAACCTCCGACTTTTTAGTCGTACCGTCTATGAGACATGCGAATTAGTCCACCGGGCTAACCACGCTCTCAAAAAATACGTTCACCTAAGTCGACCCTTACCGACTTGCGCAGTCTTTCGTCAATCTCCTTTCGCTCATCCTCTATGCATGTAGGCGGTTTATTTATTGATATTACAAATAATTCTAATTTGAAGATAAAATAGAAATGGCTTATATACCAATATTAATAATAAGATCATCTTGCATAATGACTGATATCGAAATATCTCCTATTTTCTGAAGTTAAATAATTCGTTACCTTTATATTGTTTATGCAGCCCAAATTCTTTATTTTATTACAGGATTGTGATGTTACATTGTTATTTCTCAGATATACTAGTTTGCTAACTAATGGATATATGGATTATATTATCTGTTACATACTAATTTTTTTTGTTACAAGCGATTCCAAGATAAGGTACCTACTGATTATAATTTCATGTTGATATTATTCGCTGCTAAGGCGGAAAACACACTTAGGTAATACGCCACACCAACCAACGCAACGTGACCATGTTTTCTTTATTTTATTTTTTTTGTTAGCAGCTTCTGACGAGCTTTTTCGATATCAATAAAATTTTGAAATAGTTGTTTCTTTTACAAATATCAACAATGATTATGTTCACTCTATATTTTCGAATACTTATAGGATTTGAATTTGGAAACATCAATCATCAAAACATCAAAATACTTCTGTTATCTTTCGACTTGCAGGACGGAGTTTAACAACATCGGCACACGAACAGTCCTAACTCAGAAGTTTAAGAATATAGATAATCTGCAAAGACCCCTTAAGATCTGATAGATACATAATGAGATGTTAATTAAATTTTCCCATAAAAAAACGCAACAATTTGCCGACGTCAGAACGCCGATGAGGTCATCGACCAGGAGGTAAACAAAAACTATATCAGTTCGATAACCTTACACAATAAATGAGCGTTAGAAGATTCCGAGCCTTAAATAGTTTAGCGTCTCGTTCGCACTAATGACAATATTATTATAAGACGAACATGTTTACCGGCAAATAATACGTTATTATACAGAATGTATGCTGTTGCTTTGTTAAAAGTTCGACAGCGCGTCAGTACTAACTAATCGTCTTTAGTTATGTATGGATAGCAAAAAAAAAAAGAATAATACTGGACTGAGATGAATGTCACAAAAATGTATAAAGTCAGGAATGAATTTATTAGAGGGAGTTTGAAAGTTGAAAGGGAATCGTTTGTAAGGACAAGTTATAAGAAGAGAGGAATTGCATGTGAATGAATAATAAATATTAATGTGAATGGATGTAAAAATAGAGAAAAGTCAAATAAAGTGTGGGTGGAGGGTATGAGAAATAATATGAAGGAAATAGGAGTAAATGATGAGATGACGGCTGATAGGGATATATGGAAGAAGAAAAGAGAAAAAGTGAGTTTTGAACAGAATGATGATGTATAACACTGGCTTTAAAAAGTTCTATGGGATCTTAAGAGTCATGCAATGTAGAACATAAAACAAAAGTTCCGTACATCCATTAATCAAATGCAATTATTAAAAACGGGTTTTCACGCGTTACCTTTCCTTTTTTTATCCCGACGTTTCGGCTGGGTTTCACCAACCGTGGTCACGGGCTGACTGGCGGTGCGCGGCGTCGCCTGCTGCGTTGAGGGGTATTTTGATGAACTACCTCCGTTTGGTCTTTATATTTATTATAGTCACAACACACAACACTAACAGTATTCATCGATGATGCCTGTGACGCGCGAAAACCCGTTTTAAACAATTGCATTTAAATATTGAACGCGAAAATTAAAAAAAAAAATACATCCATTAATAAAAACTCAACTGTTAGCTGATATGACTGAGATAATAAAAGAAACTAGCTTGGAAATTAATCTCTTAATGCGACCTTACAATGGAATATATTCTAGAAAGCTGCGATCTTCCTCGTCTTTTAACGTGGCGATCAAGCCAATAACTTCAGTCATAAAGTTTATGCACTAGAATAAGATTTAGACGTTCATATTTTAAAAAAAAAATCTTGTTTGATTGGTAAAAACATATGTATTTAAAGAAAACTATTGAAAACATTAGTACGTACTTCTAGAATATGTTAGAAAAATAACATATTATAAGTTCAATTAATTGATACCGCAATCTATTATTATCTAACATTACTAACACCTACATGAACGAATTAATATATAATTTCTCATTTTTTTTCTATACAGGTACATATAAATAATTGCCTCCTATTATAATATTATATGGTAATAAACATATTTATGTATTTCTTAGCCGAAGGCAACTCTATGCCGTTTCAATGGATTTTGGGTCATTGCTAAGTTTAATTTATATTTTTAATAATTAATATTTATTTCGTTACTTGATATATTTTACATAAAGATGTATAAAGTATTCAATTATTTAGTTAACGAATTTATTACAAGGGATTCCGATAGTGGCTATATTTGTGTCGACTTGATTCATTATAATCCAAAAAATTTCTTTACAAATGGTACTTAATTTAATACTTTTTGTTTTTTTTTTTAATATTGTAAATAAAACGATACGAGACATATGAAATAAAGTTTTGTTTATTACACCGTTTATATCTCAAGAATGGCTGGACCGACTTTTATAATATGTAATATGTTGTATTTTGGTCGGCGTCCCGATTAGCAGAATAACCATGAAAATTAGGAAAAAATATGCAGATTTTTTTTTATAATCCCTCGAGTAAAAATAGATCAATTGAAAAAATTTCCTGGTGCATTGCAAACGAAGACGAGGGTATAATTTAGCATCTTTATCACATAGCTGAACCAAAGAGGGAAAGTGTCGGGATCCTAACCTTCCATTACATTGGGAAAGCCGTCGGGACCTACTATGGCCGGGACTGGTCTCGTACGCGGTTAACGGCTAAGCCTTCTTGCTTGGGCCATCTACTCAGGGGTGTTTGCGAATAGTGCAATCATTGTACCGTGGCACTCCCAACCGGTGGTAGACGACGGTTAATCACAGGGTTTTAGTGGGTAGTTGCTGTCTCTTGTGTTATCCCACACTTCCTTCCCTGCTTCCGTACGAGAGGGCGTGCGTAAATGCATACCCCTATGTAAAAAAGGGTATCAGCATATGATAAAATTAAAAGACGAACATTATAAGACGATGCTTTTTATGTATAAAAATTTGAAATTTGAATTTGAAACTACTTGGTAGAAAATTTAAAATTAGTAAACTTTGTTTAAATTTGATGATTTAAAAAAATTCAAAATAATGATTTTTAGTCTTAATTTACTGACAGTACCTACGTCCATCAACAAGTCGAAATACAGAATACAATCTGACAATTAGATTATCGAGTATATTGTGCTGAGTCATCACGCTTCCATTGTGATGTGGTGAGCACCAATAGGAAATCCCATTGTTAATCGGGATCCACCGTGACGTACGGTAGACCGGCTAAATTCAATGCTTGCCGTAATAAAACTATTGCTTTTTTTATTATTTTATTCTATAACCAATCTATTAATGTCCGTAATCATAATTTATAGCGTTATATTGATTGTTTTTTTTTAAATATGTATAACTTGATGTTTTGTGAACCAGGATTTAATTCGTTGAGATCATTCAATGTTAATATGTTACTAAGATAAGGTAAGGTTGTAAAAGGGCACCGTTGGGTGCAGGGGTGCGTCTGTAGAGGCGTAGAAGGGTTGTTGTTGTTGGGCGGAAGTGTGGTAGTGTTGGGAGGAAGTGTGAGGCCCTCTCCTCACTACGCTTTGTAAATTTATACAAGTTGAGGGGAGGGAGGGCCAATAACATTTGGGCGAAGTAGAGGTGAAGGGGGGGGGAGAGGTGGTTATAGCCAAGGGCGGTTATCACTCCTCTTTCCCCCCGGACGAAGCTCTCATAATAGAGCATTGGGCGAAGAGCTGGGTGGGGAGAGAGCTTGTAGGCATTCTCCCCCCCATCCCCATTGGGCTTGCCGCAGGGGGCGACGCGGTGCAATGCTGTGCAATCCCGTATCGCCCCCACTTTAAATGCGGCGGGCGGCTCCGGGGGGTTTAGTGGGTATTTCCGGACGCTTCACGTCCGGGTGAGTCCCACACTGGTGCGGAGACGTCCCTCCGCACCCCCTTACCCATTGCATTGGGGGACCTCGGTCTCACTAATGCAATGGGTAAGGGTAGTGCGTAAATGATTCCCCTCGTCAAAAAAAAAAAGGTTGTTAAGGTAAATAGTCCTAATAAAAGACATTTTAATTATTTTATACATCTTAATGATTCTAATATGTTACTATATTCAAACTCTCTCATCTGAAGAAGCTCATACTGCACAAGCATATCTGCACACTACACGTAAAGTACATAGATTATGTAAGGGACCTATATTACTTTACAGGTTTACTAACCGTCGGGTTTTAGTGGGTATTTCCGGGCGACTCTCGCCCGGGTGAGTCCCACACTGGCACGGAGCTCGTCACTCCGTGCCCCCTTATCTATTGTATTTGGGGGACTCTGATCCCACAAATACTAATTTCCCCCGTCAAAAAAAAAAAATGATGATGTAAGGCTGAAAAAAAAAACAAGTGGATAGAAGCTCACGTTAATCCACAGTTTTTTTGTATTTCTTGAATTATTTACTTACTTACTATTATTTACTAAATTCCGCGGTATTTTTATTACGGGTAGCTGCTCGACTCAAATTTCGTACTATTTTGGTGCCCTTGTGCTCACTACCATTTTTAGGCTCACTGTCTTAAGCGCTCGCCTCAACGTCCGGTGAAGCTAGCAAGACCCTTCTGGTCAACAGCGTTTAGTTAGTTAAACCTAGACGTATTGGTTCTCAAGCGATACTGCCGGAACACACCTATTGGTGTTTGGCGACAGGTTTTCAAATTTGAGAGCGGTAGCAACTCAAGCTGGGAATTATTGGAAAATGCACTGCCACCATGTTATGGTTACCTCCCGATGTTTTCCTTCTCCGAATGCTCAGGCTGATTTTAAAGCCTGATTGATCGGCTCCGAATCCGATCGCAATACCAACTGTGCTATCATCGTTTCACCTACTTTATAATTAAATCGTTTTACTTACTAAGACGCTAATGACTTGACGCTCTTCACTGGACTTTTGGAGCGAGCACTTGGAGACTGGTAGCTAGCATAATGGAACCAAAGCGGTACAGACCTCCGATTGAGCTGCTGCCCGATACAGATTTTGCACAGCGCAAAATTCTATGGTGATTAAAGGAAAAGTAATGAGTTTTCGCTGAAGAAAAACATCGTGAAAAAACTATAGCATGATGGTAGGGCATTTATTAATAATCACTTGGGTAACTACCATCCTCAAATTTGAAGATCTGTTCTAAATCACCAAGATATGTGTTTCTGTTGGATCATATGGAAACTAATATCTCTAAACTTAGTGTGGTTTCATCATCCTGAAGCATATCCGGTATAATATTTAATACATTGTTTATGTTTATTGTATGTATGTATGTACGTGTTCTACAGATTCATTGTAAGCTTTTAATGTATGTAAAAAATAATAATAGCGGTACAAAGTACGCGCTTCGCTTTATATCCGTGATTAGCGTGAAAATATTAATATTTTGATTTTTTATAATTATGTACCATAAAATTTGACCATGATCTCATCTGCTGATAAGCTAGTACGGTAGCACACTAAACCTACAGTGACTGGTTCTGCTGTGATATAAACGGAATTATTTGTTAACGTTTTGCTTTCACTATGATATGCCTTGAAGCGATGATGGCGCAGTTGGTAATGCAGCCGGATTCTCCGTCAATAGATGAGGGTTCGAACTCGCCTATACAACCTTAAAATCAGCCTGAGCTTTCGGAACATCATGAGAAAATCATAGCATAGCGGTAGGGCATTTTCTAATAATACCCGCCTAGGTAGCTACCACCTTCAAGTTTGAAAACCTGTCGCCAAATACTAAAATTTCGGCTTACTGAGTTACGTATAAATAAAAGAACAATCACAAAGTTTTTCATAATAAGAAAAGAAGTAACATGAAAAGCATATACATAAACTCATACATATATTATCTATTAACAACCTCGAACTTATCTATAAAAGTATGAAGTTGGTCTCCAAAAATACCTAAATCAATTGACAAGTCACTAAACAACCGATCTTTACTTATGGATAGATAGTGATAAAGTACTTAATTGTGTCTTATTTCTTCTCTCGTGACGACAATCATCATCATCATCTCCCTACCCTTTTCCCAGTTTTATTTGAGGTCGGCACAACATGTCTTCCTTTTCCATTCCTCTCTATTTGTTGTCATCTCCGCATTCACTCCTTTTCTAAACATATCATCTTTCAAACAGTCCATCCATCTTTTCTTTGGTCTTCCCCTTCCCATGTAACCGTCCACATTCATATCCAATACCTTTTCTTACAACATTCTCTTTCATGACAATCATTAAATTTATTTCATATTGTCCAGGTCACTGTATAAATATCCAGTCTTAAACTCTACATCACCAGAAGCATCATGATTTAGCATAACTACAGATGATAATTCAGCATTAAAATCAATTCAAACGTCTACCTAATTCCATTTGAAAGTAAAACAACAAAAAAAAAAGTAACTAATCAGCTATCAATGTCTGTATTTATTTTGACAGGTTAACCTTTATTCACAGAGATCAGATAACTCTCAGAAACAATGGCCCCATCCGACCGGTATACCGTTCATAGTAATTAGCATAAACCAGCTGACTCACTTTGTACATTGTAAACTGAGAAAGTACTTATTACAATTTTGTTTTTGCTTGTTTTTCACAGCTCATATTAAAGAATATAGAATCCAATATTAAAGCTATTAATTAAATATGCATATATTTTGAATATACAGAAACTTATAAAAGGATGTTTGCACATTACTATCCACTATTGTAATCAAATTCAAAAATGCTTTATTCAGTTTAGGCGCTTGTGAACTGATAACGCGTGGGTTCGATCCCCACCTATCCGACTTTAAAATCGGTCTGAGCTTTCGGTGAAGGAAAACATCGTGAGGATACAATAACATATTGGCAGGGCATTTTAAATGATGCCTGCCTGGGTAGCTACCACCCTCAAGTTCGAAAACCTGTCGCCAAATACCAATAGGTGTGTTCCGACAGCATCACTCGAGAACCAGTACCTCTAGGCTTTGTGTGTCTATCATTCTGGACCACATCGTCACTTAAGATCAGGTAAGATTGTGGTCAAAGCACTGAGCCTATTCCGTGTAAAAAAAAAAGACAAAATACTATAACTGTTTATTGTAGAATTATTTTGTCGTTTACGGTAACATACCAATTCCCAGTTTGTACCACGTGGTGCACTTGCGGCGATTGAGCCCAGACCTTACAATGAAGTTTTGCCATTTTATGGTTCCGTTCATAAATTAAAAAAAAACAGTAATATATATAGTATTGGTTATGTGAATATTCCACTAAAACCTTTGGTTATCTGTAAGGAACTCAACGCAAAAGTATAATAATATTAGAACAAATTTGTTCCAGTAAATTTCATTTTAAACCTAAATTATTTTTCAATAGAAATCTATCAAAACAACACAAAATAGTTTCAAAAAAATAAAAAAATTATGGTCACTCTACGATAATTTAACGAAGCGAAGCATTTATTTTACTTTTCATTTGATATCATTACGCAGGTACCTTCATTAACGGGCCATTGCACGGACGAGGCCTGGTGGGTCTGCCGCAGGGGGCGACGAGGTGCTTGCGAAAGCCATCCCGTATCGCCCCCATTCTAAATGCGGCGGACGGCCCCGGGGGGTTTAGTGGGTATTTCTGGACGCTTCACGTCCGGGCGAGTCCCACACTGGCACGGAGTCGTGCCTCCGTGCCCCCTTACCTATTGCATTGGGGGACTTCGGTCTCACTAATGCAATAGGTAAGGGAAGTGCGTAAATGCATTACCCTCGTCAAAAAAAAAAGGTGCCTTCATTAACAAACTTGAGATAATATAGGTAGATGAGTGATAATTAATATTAGCTGTAAAACCTTAGTCAGCTCATATACCAGACGTATAAGTAACAATGCATAATATTGTTTACCTGTTTGAGTAATCTTTAACATCTATACTAATAAATAAAATTGTAGTGTCTGTTTGTAATGTCAAAATTAAATTTTTTGTACTAAATAGATATGAATGTATACACGATATCTATACCAAAAATGCGATTTGTTAAATTTTTGCCTGTCTGTTTATCTGTTTTTTCTGGATAATCAGCGAAATGACTGGACGGATTTTAACGGATTTTTTTTTGGTAGATAACTGTAGTTACTTCGGGTATCTTAGGGTACTTTTAATTCTCGAAAATAATTAGGGTTCCGCGTAAAAAATCTGAAACTCATAAACAATTGAATAAAATCCGATTTTACGGGTAAGTGCTTGAATTTATTAGAAATATTTTTCATTTATCCTAGTACTAAATAAAAATTAAGTTTTCGTATAAAAAATATCCAATGAAGAATATATGAAACGCGAGCGCAGCCACAGGCATACAGCTAGTCATTATATAAATATGCGAATGATTCGAAAAATATCATTATCGATTTCAAACAGAACTCGTTAAGTGTAGCAGCTGAATTCATCTTTTATTCTATCGTCGAACGTTTGCTACGCGTTTCTAAAACATTATATAAGACTGTATAGAAGAAAACGCATGGACGGTCGTGTGAGAATAGTAAGTTATACCACAGTGAAATATAGGAAACAGTAAATAACCGGTCTTAATTAATAATAGAAGCGATATGGTTCACTGATAGTGTGGTCAGATTCCGCGTCGATGGACACAGATTAGGAAGTAGGACCGAAATTGTAAAGTTTTTATCATAAACCATTGCAAGGTGGTAGAAACATTTTCACATATCCGTCTGTAGCTGACTCCCTTAGTTTGAAAATCTATCACTAAGCACTTAAGTGCATGTTTTTTTTAACCAAATCGTGATAGGTATTTCGGGAAGCTACGCAGAGTCATCTCTTCCGAAATACCGCAGTGCTTGAAAGCAAAAGTCTTCGACTTACAATTGGCTTGATTAGAGAGCTCGGAGTTACTCAAAGTGCAATTGAGAGGACTACGGGTGAAGTTTCACTGCGTGATCGAATAAGGAATTAACAGATATTGCCCGAAGAATTGCCCAATTTATTTGGCAAAGGGCTGGGCACATCTGGATTACACTGCACGCCTTACTCCTGCATACTACACCCAGGTACATGGGTTTTGTAAAGGACTTTGAAATCCGTAGTTTCCCTTAACTTAGGTTTGACTTGGGCAAATTCTCCGGAATTGACATCTCAGGTAGCGGCCCAGTTTGAGGTCCGTACCACTTTAGTACTCTTGCACTATCTACCACACTCTCTCGTCTGAGCCCTCTAAGCGCTCACCTCAAAAATTCTGTGAAGCTGTCAAGGTCCTTCCGACCAAGTCGAAGTACTCGTAACCGATTAGCGTGTATGAAAGCGCTCATGAAACTAGAAGAAGCGATAGAGGTCTGTCAGGATCGTAGCAGGTGGAAGTATGTAGCCTTTGCGAAAGTTGAGATTTTTTTTACTAGGTAGATAAGTTGAAATTAGTCAATATGTTCAGCGATGCTGGCTCATTTGGTTGGATAATCGTATTTCAGATCGATCGCTATAGGTTCGAACCCGTCTATCCAACTCTATTATAAGCTTGAGCTTTCTGTGAAGGAAAACATAGTGAGGAGCATGGTGTTAAGGCGTTTTCAAATAATACTCGCCATCCTCAGATTTAAAAAAACCTGTAGTCAGGCATCTACTGTTGTGTCCAAACAGCATCACTTGAGAGCTAGTACTTCTAAGCTTAGACTAGACTACATCGTTACTTAACATCAGATGAGTTTGTGGCAAAAAGCATTGAGCCTTTGCAGAGCTAAATATTAATAATAATAATAATAAAGCCCATTTATTTCCAATCTAAAGTTAAGTATAAACATAAATATATTTTCATTGTTACTTATATGTTTATTATGACTTATAACTATATTGCTTTTAGTCACCATTGATCGGAACCCCTTCTCGGGTAAAGGCCTCCTCCAGCTTATTCCAGACCTCTCTATCTTTTGCTTTGTTTATCCATTGATTTCCTGTTATCGCTTTTATATCGTCTATCCACCTTTTTCTGGGGCGCCCTATTCTCCTTTTTCCAGTTGGTCCTTCCCATATAGTTGTCTTTAATGTCCATCTTTTGTCTGTGTATCTCGCTATGTGCCCCACCCATCTTCATTTCAAAAAAAGAGCTAAATATTGGAATTAAATATTGTATAGCTCTTTAGAGTTGCTCTACCGCGTTGTTGCATGTACAAGCGTTATAACCCCAACGGGTCAGGCAACATAATTGATTTACTCCGCGGCGGACCATGCATTAACATAAGATAATGCTTAACCTCTGACACGGCTCTTAAAATTTCACTCGTCCATTTTAACAAGAACCGTTTGTGAAACAACAACTACGCTATGGGAGCTGTTTTAGATATTATATGTACGTTGCAATCTATTTCAAGTTCTGCTACGTTCACCTTTGTTTTTTAATACATACTAAGAAATAAAATTGAAGTGTCTGTTTGTAAAATGAAAAAATATTTTTTTTACTAAATTAATAATGAATGTATATACGAGAAATAAAACCAAAAAATACAATTATTCAAATTTTCATCTGTATATCTGTTTGTTCCGGGTAATCTCCGAAACGGCTGGAACGATTTTGACGGGATTCTTTTTGTTAGATAGCTGCAGTTACTCAGCGTTATTTAGGCTGCTTTAAATTTACGAAAAAAATAAGGGTACTGCGCAAAAAAAATTAAAACTCACGAAATTGTGATTATTCACAATTCCTGACCCAATGCGTAGTTTTACTGACAGGTGTTTAAATTTGTGAGAAACATCTTCGCTTAATGTTAGTAGCAAAAAGGGTTTCGTATAAAAAAAATGCAGTGAATAATATATGAAACGCGGGCGCAGCCGCAGGTACGCAGCTAGTTATTCAAATCAAATCAAATCAAATCAAAATTTATTTATTCAATTTAGGCCCTAAGAAGGCGCTTATGAACGTCTAAAACACCTACCACAGGTTCGGAAAACAACCCAGTCGAGAAGAGCCGGCAAGAAACTCGATCTGGTTCTTTTTTTTTCATAAATATAATATATATCATTTTTTTTGTCATATAAAAAACTATACAAATCGTAGTTTTAATAATGTTAGTGGAAGCACAGAGATGTGGGTTAATTCCAGACATCACTATCGTTCACGTAATGATCCACCCTGTAATAACCTTTTGAGATTAAAATTTGATTGACATAATACTTGAACTTATTGTCAGGTAAATCGGTAATGTTACTTAGGATCTTATTGTAAAACCGAATACTATTTACCTATAAAGCTTTTATTACACTTACTTAACCTAAAGCGTGGGACGGCCAACTTGTCTTTACTTCTAGTATTAAAATTATGACGATTATTAGTATATACGTACTCTTTAAATACATTATTGCTTACATTACAAATCACTATGTTATAGATAAGGTTACTGTCAAAAACACATATATTAATATCAATTAATCCATAACAAATACACGAGAAAGAAGTTTCTTTTATCTGGGTATTTTGGTTGGTAAACACAAGTAAACATATATATAGTGGAACATTATATAGACCTCATTTGATATGAAGTGAGGATATTATCTAAAACAGGTAATATGCAACGCCTAGCTATGGAATTGGCTCTCGTGTTCAGATTTTTAAACACGTTTATTAAATAGGTAATCACTATTAAGCGATAACGGCGTAGCTGTTACTGCGGCAGGATTCCGCGTCAATGGACGTGGGTTCGATCACACCTATCCAACTCTAAAATCAGCCTGAGCATTCGGTTAAGGAAAACATCCATGAGGAAACCATAGTATGATAGTTTCTAATAATGCCCACCCGGGAACCTCTACCACCCTCAAGTTTGAAAACATGTCGTCAAATATCATTAGTTGTATTCTAGCAGCATCATTTGAGAACCAGTACTTCTAGGCTTAGTGTGTTTACCATCCTGGACCACATCATCACTTAACATCAGGTGAGATTGTGGTCAAAGCACTTTTTGCAAAAAAATACATATACGTTATGAAGAGATAAAGTTAAATTGTAACTCATTATACCACTATGGACGATGTCTTTAACTTACTTAAAATACACATTTACAAAAAAAAAAAAAAAACATCCCATGTCAAAATAATTCAATAGGTATTAAGACCATTAAATTTTCTTCACGTAAGTTATAAAAATAATTTAACAAGTAATTTTTTCTTTCTGTTTAATTAATATCAGTAACTGACGATTGCTGCCTAATTCCCAAAAAAAGCGTAATGATATATTAGAAGATTCTTCGTCAGGTTTATCTATTTTAATGTTAATCTGAAAACTAAATAATAGCTCAAGTACTAAAAAAAATGTGACAATAGGAAAACAATTGAAAGCTGGTCTAAACGCCAGGTTAAGTGCTTTAACGGTTAAAATCTGTACAATTTTTTTTTTGTTTTTTTTTTAAATATAAATTAGTAATTAGAAAAGAAGCTATTGAGCTATTCTAAAAAGTATTTTTTTGTTGTTACATAGACAATTTTGTTAGTACTATTTAGTTGTTACATTAAAAAAAAATGAAACACAGGTACTGTTACATTTGAGTGTAGAGTACAATAGTTTGTAATACAAACAAATTATAGTGCACATCTAAGACGTTCGAATTGACAGTAAAAAGTGTGTGTGTGTGTCTCTTTAAATTGGTCAAGAGCAACTTGAAGTTTTTCTTTTAAATTTTTATTTATTTATTTATAGTAAGATGTCAGACAATAGATCCGGTCGTTGCAGACGAGAATGAATGTCGAGTACCCGTCGAATTTATTGTTGTTTATTTTCGTGTACCCAGGAGTGGTTGGTACGTTTTTTTATGTTATGCCAAATCGATGATTATGTGTTTTTTTTTTTGTCGATAACAACTCCGTAACGTTTCGTATTAAAGTGTAGTAGGTACTTGTGAATTTATGATAATAGTTTATTTTAAATCATCAATGTTTGTTCGTTATTTCTGTTGTGCGTATGTAGCCTTGTATATGTAAGTGTTTTACTTTATATGAATCAATCAATCAAATCAGTTATGTTCAGTTGAGGTTGAGAAACAATTGTAATATAAAGTATTGAGTTATTTCGAACTATTTTTTTTCTTACACAATATAAGCGCAGTCCTTTGACCAGAACCTCACCTGATGTTAAACGGCGATGTGGTCCAGGATGCTAAGCACACTAAACCTTTTTTTTTTGACGAGCGGAAATGCATTTACGTTCTACCCTTATCTATTGTATTTGAGGGATTAGAGTCCCCCAATACAATAGATAAGGGGGCACGGAGTGACGAGCTCCGCACCAGTGTGGGACTCACCCGGGCGAGAGTCGCCCGGAAATACCCACTAAAACCCCCCGGGGCCGTCCGCTGCATTTGGGATGGGGGCGACACGGGGTGGCTTTCGCAAGCACCGCGTCGCCCCCTGCAGCGAACCCACCGGGCCTCGTCGTGAAACACACTACACCTAGAAGTACTGTTTCTCAAATGATGCTGCTGGAATACAACTATTGACATTTGACGACATGTTTTCAAACTTGAGGGTGGTAGCTACCTTGGCGGGCATTATTAGAAAATGCTATGATATGGTTTCCTCGCGATGTTTTCCATCACCGAAATCTCAAGCTGATTTTAGAGTGGGATAGGTGGGTTTGAACCCGCGTCCATTGGCGCCAAATCCGACCGTACTACCAACTAAACGATCATGGCTTTATTACATTATTTTTGCACATAAAATAACTATTTTGAAAACTACCAATCTACTAATATCACAATAAGGGACTCATCTTAATAAGGAATTTTACTAAAAATTATTTACATATTTATGACATATACGCGGTCTGAGAATTAGAGTAAACTGATTTAAAGATTACAGCGTTCATGCTCGGATAAATATTGTTAAACTTTTTCCAATTTTATCCAAAAATGGGTAAATATATAAGAGAAAATAAATTTACAAATTTAACTAACTTTAAGATTATACAAAACGGTACGATTCTAGATCTATAATTTGACTACTGAAGCTTCATAGCAAACAGATATTTGGTGCATAGTAATGTAGATAATCTTTTAGCTTAATTACGCAAAAATATAATTCTACGTTGGTCAGGAAAAAAATTTAAGGACCATCGACAAATACAGTCAATAAGACAAATTTAAAACTGCTTAAGAATTACGAGAAGTAGGTATAGAGAAATATTTCTCTTGTTTTTGAAATTCAAATACGAGTTTCAAATCTATTATATCACAACGGGACTCGCTTTTCAAACAGATGACTGTGAAAGTTGCTAAACAAAGGCAGCGGCGGTGGTACAATGCGACGCGGTGGTCTAAGGGACCACCGTAAAGAAGCACATACACTGGACACACAGTTTTTTTTTCCTATTTGATTAACGTCCGTACACTAGTGTTTACATGGTACAGAATATTCATACTTTTTTTTTTAAGATTAAAGAAATATTGGATACGGTATGTGTATACTATATTTTGCGTTTAGTGCATGCATAAATAATTTAGGGTTTTAAAGACTTTAACTACATCGTCTCTTGATATTAGAGAGAGTTAGCTACGGATTGAATAATTTGAAAAATAATCGATTTCTTTTTGACTAAAAGTATTTATTAATTATATTCGCTCTAGTGGCATTGCTAGTATAATTGAGTTATATCAAAAATGGAATATAATTTTGTAGTTTATTTATATGTTAATAAAAAAATATTTCTAACTGAAATTGTAAAAGACAATAGAATCAAAATATTTGTCGAAAGCTATAACATTTTTGTACAAAGAAATTACTAGATTGTATGTATAAATTAAAGATATTAAAAAATAGGCTTTAAATATAACATTTGTCTGGTTTTTACATCTATTAGCGCTCCATGCAATAATTATAAAAATCTTCATATAGTTTATTCAAAATCAAAACCTTATCTTACTTATATCTGGCATACTTTAGCATGTTGACGATTGACGTCATAGCATTGGTAACACGAATCTATAAGTTTTCCCTCATTGAGAATCGCTCAACGACGATAAAGAAATTTTAATTTAATAAATACAGTACTTACATAGATTTAGCAATTTCAATTAGTTACAAATAATATAGAAAAGTCGATTTATGTCACCTCCATGTTTCTTAAATCTGTGTTAAAAATCGTTTGTCCAACTATGTGACTCTATGCACCCATTGATTTTTGTAATTGAGACAGGCCGTTGAAAACACTCATGTTATTGTTAAATAACTGGCGTATATTTGATTGCATTTTGGGATACTTTTAAACATAACGACGTTACTTTAAGAGTATCGTAGATAGAAATGTTAAAGTGCAAGCCCAGTGTATGAATACGTAAAAACGTTTGGACATAATTACTTTAAAAAAACGTAAATGATCTTCATGTATCTGATTTTAAAACTGCGAATGTCACGTTTCAATTTTCCTACTATCGACTAATTAATTTCAATACACCCATAAGGCTAAAGAATTCTGGAATAATTTGCCAGGACAAATTCATTCCAAAGAGCTCATCAGGGGATATACTCAGCGAAAAGCTGAGGAAGCCCTGATGCTCAGTAGGAATCAGTTGCGGGTATTAGTGAGAGCGCTAACTGGGCACTGTTGTTTGCGCAAGCATATGCACAACATGAGTGCCCAGAACACAAGAGAGTGCAGATTCTGTGAAGTCGCAGATGAAACACCAAAGCACATCTTGTGTGATTGTGACCCACTAATACCCATACGCAACCGAGTTCTGGGCAAACATGCGTTGTTCCCAGAGGAGGTACAGACGCTCTCTGCCAAAAAGATCCTACAGTATATCCAGGCTGTTGGTCTAGGCAGTGAGCTTTAGAAATATGGGGACGATCACAATAGATCTATCTGGGTCGCAGTGACACAGGACTGTCTTAGCCTGCATAGCCCCTTTCTCGAATAATAATAATAATAATCTGTAAGATGGGTGTAGGTTCGAATCCGCTTGTCCTATTATATCGAGAGGAAAGTATGGTGGTAGTGTCCAACAATGCCCGCCCTGGGTAGCTACCGGTTTGAAAATCTGTCACCTACAGTTGTTTCCCGGTAGCATTACTAGAGATCCAGTAGCTTTAGGCTTAACGTGTTAACCAAACTGGACTACATCATCGCTAAACATTAAGTGTGATAATCCTCAAAGTACTGAGTCTAAACAGTATCATAGAACAGACACGTCTCGAATAAATGATTTTATCTGCAGTATGTTTATAATATTTTTGCATAAAAATAACCAGAAATATACACTTCATAACACGCTTTATAAATATAATACGATGATGCAATTTATAAAATTTTGTTTAAAAATCCAATCACTGTATCAAGTTATTGTTAACACGTATTATTTTTTGCACGATGAAGTCTTAAAATAACATTGTGTGTTTAACAAAAAATGACTTTAGGACAAAGTCATAATAAAGTACGTACAGTAAATATTTGACCTTTCTTTTTTATCGAATTGCATTTATAGAACGGAAATTGTGACTATTATTTACATACAAATAAGCAAAGACTAAACAGTTTATGATGTTTTTTCTCCTCTTTATATATTTACTGATGTTCTTTTTCTATTATTTTCTGTTTAGTAGCTACTGGCTAGCTTTAGTGTTAATAATAATAAAGAATTGGGTTTTATAATTTTTTTCTTCGTTTTTCAGAAATTCTGATAGAATTTCGACCATCGGGGGGAACTACTTCTTTAGACTTTCTTGACCGTTAGGGTGTAGGACTTCTTAATATTATGCCATTTTCTTCGATCTTGGGGGGTTTCGAGCAATTTTTGTTTCGGCTATTTTTTTGATATCGTCGTACTAACGCATGTGTGGTTTTTTTCTCGTGGGGGTTTCTCGTCCCACGGTCGACATTCTACTACTGCTTTGCACCACGTGACTTTCTTTCTAGCGACATGGCCTGCCCGCTCCCGCTTCAACCTCGAAACACGTTTAATAACGTTGCTCACCAAGCTCTGGTCTCTTTTGCACTCATTTCAGACGAACATTATTGTACGTATTTATTAATAAAATACTACAAGACACTTCTGTGAATAAAATATTATATGATTAACTCATAAATGATACTGGTAATGAAGTTTGATCATTTTATGTCAAATCGACCAATAGCTTTTTTTCACAGTATAACGAAAACTGATTTTTGCTGATGACAGTACAGTAATTTTTTCTCAAAATAAATGTATTAATAATATGAATACTGAAATCAATAGTAGTTGAATAGAATTAATAAAATGGCCGACATTGAATAATCTGATAATCAATCTTGACAAAACTAACATCATGACATTCAAAAATAATTCAATACAATAAATACCAATGGACATTAGATATTTGGATAAGGACATGAACAATATAATTTTTTTTTGGACTTCACATTGACTGTAGTTTGAGTTGAAAACTGCATGTAGACTATGTGTGCAATAAATTAAATAGTTTCTCATACGCAATGTATATGATATCCAGAATAATTAAGCAAGACCCTACACTTATGTCACATCACGCGTATGTGACATCAGCGCATAGATATGGTATTATGTTTTTGGGGTAATTCAACTGACAAGGAAAGGGCTTTTAAGGCACCAAAACAGTGTCTAAGAGTTGTGTGTAAACTAAAACAGACTCATGTAAACCGCATTTACTTGAGTTAAAAATCTTAACATTCCCCTGTCCGTATATGTATGAAACCATTCGTTTTGTTAAAAGTAATTTAGATCATTTCTCGAACTACAAGAGTGCGCGATATAGACATAGGATAGATGCGCCGGCACACAAAACGACACAATATATTAAAGGTATATTTTGTATGGGCCCTGGAATGTATAATTAATTGCCTAAAGAAATTCTGGAAATCGACAGCATACCAAATTAACAAAAAAAAAGTTAGAGAACTACTAGTGAAGAAAGGTTACATACACATAGACGAATATTTCAAGGACTCATCCATGTTGTGAAATTATTTGGAAATTCTGTGTTGACTTGTGAAATTTGTAATATTGTCTTATTATTATTATTATTCTTATTATAATAATAAGTAACTGTTTAAAGTTACTGTTTTATGTACAAAGTTGAGTCTTTTTGCATGTAACTATGTTAGTGTATAAATATGTTTTTTTGTTTGTACGTCCACTGTTGGTATAACATAGTGACCTAATCGGATATAACGCCCTTCTGTATGTAATAATGACTATATTAACAAAATAATTTGGTTTGATTTGAAAAAGCAAAATGTAATTGCAAAATTCAAAATGTATTCGAATCTGCCATATTTTATCTTTTAAATATCTCAAAAACTATCATAGTTACTAAAATCAACATTCATTCGATTTGAAGGTGAATTTTTTTAAAATATGTTAGTAAAAAAAATTTGCAAAAAATTTCAACATTGAACAAATAAAAAACATTTTTTCTTCTGATTTTTTTTTGTAGTCTGCCTTTTCTTAAAAAACCCTTTCATTTTCAGAGAGATGTTTTTTTTTTTTTTTTTCTGCCGAAGACATGGAATTTTTTTTTTTTTCTTTTTACCTATCAAACTCATACCAATGACCAACTTTATTTATTATAAAATAAATTTCAACTATAGATCGATTTGACATGAAATGAGTGACCTAAAATCAAGTTACGTAAGAACTTCCGTTAACTTAAAGTTACATTTGGTTAACGCTTGAACTCTTTTTCTAAGTGTTTCTTAAAACATAATATACCTAGTTATTTGACAATTTGGTTGAACATCGTATTACACTAAATCTGGTTAAAAAAAACTGACTCTAAAGTTATGGAGCTGCAAACAGTTTTGTATTCAGTTCAGGCTTAGTAGCGCTTTGACCACAATCTAACCTGATCATAAGTGACGATGTGGTCCAGGATGGTAAACACACTAAGCCTAGAGAAGCCGTGGTTCTCAAACAATGCTTTCGGAAAGTACCTTTTTTTGGCGACAAGTTTTCAAACTTGAAGTCTGTAGGTACCCAGGCATGTATCACTAATAAATGCCCTATCATCATGAAAAAATTGCCTTAACACCATGCAGTTATGTATGCTTAGCAAGAGATTTTTAATTTAGGTAGAAAAATAACATGAAATAAGTAATTACAGAAAATGGCTTCTGAATACGTATCTACTGTGTAATTATAAATGCAAATATTTAAAGATGTCGATTTACACGCTTCAATGAACAAGGGTTTACAAAATTTTACAAAACAACAAAAAAAAACGTTACTGAAATTAGGACTATATAGGATTATAAGTTATTAAATAGGACGCTATTTAAACGAGACCTTAAATCAGCAACAGAACCGGATTCTTCGAAATATTTATACGTACTGTATTATCATAATCGATACGTTATTACGACGTATCGATAAACGATTAACATCGATTGTTGCTCAGTCGATAGAAACATCATCTGTCAATCAGAGATGAGAAATCGTTGCCGGTGTGATTGCGTTGCCGAAACCTGGTGCGGTGCGGTGTGTTTTGTCAGCGTATCCAAATTAATGATACTATTGAGGGATAAGCCTGTATTGTTCGGATATTGATGCCCTTACATGCGTGTAGGTAAAACAGGGTGAACGTGATAGATGAACGACCTTAACTGTGAACGAAGTCGAAATATTACACTAAACTTTTTTTATACTTGCACGGCAAATCGACTGCACTCTGCGAGAACAGATATTTTTGCGTTTTAAATAGGGAAAGTAAATGAGAATTAGAATCAGCATAGACGCATGAAGAATAGAATAAATCAAAAGAACATGTAATAGATTTACTAAGCCACATAGGAGTAGAATCATCACACTCTTTTTTATCTATTGTAATAGTATTTTACTTAATATCATTTAACCAAAAACCATAAAGGCAATGTGTCTATTGATCTTATTTTCTGCTAACTCCAAAAGACCGTAAGTAGTCTTGATTTAATTGCTGCAATTTTACTCAGTTTTTATTGGCTATATACTTTAACTAGTAAACAATTATCTACTTTGTAACAAAAGTAAAAACAGTAACAATGTTGAATCCAGGACTATGAAATGTAAACTAAATATAAAAACCTTTGGTCATGAACATCGAAGTAATTATTGATGGATTTTGTGAAAAATGATATGTTAGGTGATCGAGAAGAATCAACTGTGACAACTGATAAACGAAATCATATTTTGACGACTGTAGTAATTACAGAAGAATGATAAGTTCATGGTAACTCTTAAATTCAGAAGAAGATTGCTTGTAAACATGAAGAAGTATATTATAATAAAATATCGAAAATCTACTGACTCCTTTTAAGATTTAGCGTATATTAAATAGTCAGTAAATATCAACTATGCCATAGAGACCAGTTTTAGTTTAATTAATTAAATGTTGTTGGCTTTGTCACCTTCAACGAACTTTTGAGGCGAGCACTTATGGTACCCAACCGGGAGAGCGGTATCTAGCTCACTAGCGCCAAAGAGACGTCTGATTGGTGGTTTCTTTTTAGTAGAAGCTCGGTAAAGTGCCTATACAATATCTGATGGTAAGTACTGTTGGGTCCAAAAATTACGGCGATTATCGCAGCCGGATTGTTGCCGTTAAACCGGCCAAAAAAAACACTGTTGGATGGTCACGATCCACTCGGGCACGCAGGCCCTACCATTGCTACTACTGCTGTGACTAGACGTAAGTTCCGTGGAATTTGCCCTATCATAGTTGTTATTAAAAACTACGGATATCGAAGTCCTATACAGAACCATGTTCTTACTTGTAGCTTGTGGGTGCAGTGTAATTAATGCATGATATGGTAGTGCATGAAAGTGTCACGGTATCACGCTGGCGATGGGTATAGAACTCTTTTTTTTGCACACGTAATAGGCTCAGTGCTTTGACCACAATTTCACCTGATATTAAGTGACGATGTGGTCCAGGATGGTAAACACATTAACCATAGCGGTACTGGTTCTCAAGTGATGCTGCCGGAACACACCTACTGGTATTTGGCGATAGGTTTTCAACCTTGAGGGTGGTAGCTGCCCAGGCAGGCATGGCCTACCACCATGCAATGGTTTGCTCACGATGTTTTTTTCACCGAAAGCTCTGACCGATTTTAGAGTCGGATAGGTAGGGATCGAACCCGCGTTGATTGACTCGGAATCCGGCCACAATACCCACTGCGCCACCATCGGTTCAAAAGGTCTCCCCAGTTGTGGATCGGAAGACGTCATGAGCACGCCGGAATCGGTCTTAGGGTGCCAAAGAGAACAATATAAAAGTTACCGAAGATAATACGTAATAGAAATTGGCATACTGTACACTAACTTACCACGGTGCGTTCTTTAAATGCCATGGGAAAAAACTGCAAAGGCATATTAACTAACGTTCTATCTAACACATAACACACGAACAACGTACACGTCTAATCAAAACAATCAATTAGGAAGATTGCAATAGATTGGATTGGTACACTTTCGTATTGGGTCTATAGACCTAACAATCTTTCATAAGTGGCAATGTTTTATTTCATTAAACTTGTAATTAAAATATATTTATACGAAGTTAATAATGTTTAATGTGTCGACTACCCATAAAAATAAGATAATAGGAAAACAATGGAAAGCTGGCGTAAATGCCACGTAAGTGCTCAAGGGGTTAATTAACTTTGTAATAATGTATATTGTAATATATTGGTTATTTACACTATAAAAAAGATTTTCAAATATCATCAATAGTTATAAATGCATTTTATCTATGATCTTCAAAGTATGCATTATAGGTCGTATAATAAATGACGGAGCAGTTAATCAAACCTTTGGTAAATATTTCGATTTTTATTAAAGTTACTAGTACATTAAATAAAGTTCGACCCATTTTACACGCTCTATAACTCAGATTCAAGACAAGTTATGTTATACTTAGGGATGAAGTCAATTCTAAAGCACTTTGGGCATTTCTATGATAAAAAAAATCTTCTAAACCCTTAATGCTTAGCCAAAAAATAGTCTCTGTTTATATTTACTAGCGTACCCCTTAAACATACAATAACTTCAAACTGCTCATATTCACACATTTTACTTAAAATTACACTTCATACCTTGAGTAGGTTTTTTTCTCAGCTATGAAGATAATAAAAACCATTAATTTTTGTTAAAAAATTGCGTAGTTACTAAATTTTATATTTACAATCCTGCCAACTATCGGTAATTCAGCCAGTTAAATCATAAAAAATCAATTCATCACCAATTTCTAATATACCTAATTGCACGTGTGATTTATTTTCAGCATAAATTTAAACAGGTATCATAATACATTAAAAAAAGGAAAGCTAATACAAACAGTATTTTTTTTTTAAATATAATCTATCACTTAGGTGTCTTCTTCACGGTCAAAGTCATCTGTCTTCGACAAATGATGAGGCCGCGTCTATCCGTGCCTAGCTCTTAAAAGATCAAACAAAAACCTGTTATTTAATATTCGAAACTCTCGATTGTTTTGCGTTTGCGCAACACGGAACGTCCACTTTCTGGATCTATGTAGGTGTGGATCGCATAATGTGTATACAGTATGTACTTATTTTTCGTAGTTTATGTAAATCAATACAGTATAATATAATAATTAATCAATATCCAGGCTTTACCAAATGATTTCACCACGATTTGTCTTCCGCCACCCGTATCCAGCTTATTATCGTGACCTTAATTAGTTGTCGATTGAACTTGTTGAGGCCCACCCAAGCTGCCTGCACCTTCCAGACCTAATCGCCATTTTTGTCGGAGACTAGGGGGGGATTATAATTGTGTCGCTAGTTACTGAGGATTGCCATAATACCACATATGGTTGGCAGGTTGGTAATCACAGTCACCTTTTTGTGCTACACAGAGGATGTTTTTTTTTTCAATATAGGTGCACTCACTGTAGATACAATGTATCTGTCTCTCTGCCTATTAGTTGCTTATATTATTGCTTAAAATCGACTTACGTGATTCTTTTTTTAAATCACAGATATTGTATTTTTTGGTCAGTTTGTAGGATATGTTTTGTCACATTGAATAGTAAATAGAATAAATCATGACGATAATAGTGAACGAAGTCAGTACATAAATGAATATCATGATTGTTTTTAAGAATCCATTAACAGAACTCTTGAATATTTTAAATACATAATGCAGATTTACGCCTCAATCTTGAGACCAAAGAGCTAGGGTGACCTCGTTTTAGGGGTGGCAACATTTTCGAAACATTTTTAAACAGAAGTTTAAGGCAAATACAAATAAGGATAATAAAAAAAAATAGATGACTTAGTTTTACTTTGAACTTGCATACAATAAATTGCCAGGACAAAATCATTCCAAAGAGCTTATCAGGGCATTCACTCAACACAAAGCTAAAACCCTGATGCTCAGTCTGAATCAGCTACGAGTAATAGTGAGAGTACTGACTGGACACTGTTGTTTGAGCAAACATATGTCCAAAATAGTGCAGGTTCTGTGTGAATATGATCCACTAATACCCACACGCAACCGAATTCTGGGTAAGCATGTGTGTTTCTCTCGGTAAGTGTACAGACGCTCTCTGCCAAAAAGATCCTAAAGTATATCCAGACTGTAGATCTAGGCAGTGAGCGTTAATGTGGGGTGATTATAATAGATCTCGTTAGGTCGCAGTAATACAGGTCTATTCTAGCCTGCATAAAGCCTCTTCCAGATTAATAATATAAATATTGCTGACCATGGTATAAGGGGCAAAAATGACCACAATTTTGCTTACGTAGTTAATATGTAACGATTAATATAATGTTATAAAAAAAGATCAGGTAAATTCTATTGATATTCTTTGTGAAATATCAAATACTAGATACAGAAAAATGTTAATCGATTTTATAGAATTTGAACATAATATTTTAAAGCAACATGTTAACCTCAAGTTGAAACATTGAATTTAATAAACGCATTTTGAAATCAATCATTATTAAATTACGATTTGTATTTCAATAATGTTGTTCTTTTTTTTTTTTTTATAAATATAAAATTCATGATAGAAAATTAATATTAATTAAATTAAACTCGACAAAGTCAAACACTCTGTATACATACATTGTGTAAATGTTGTGATTTCGATTGTAAAGTTGCTCTAGTTTATATAAAATTTAATTTATTGTGAGAAATCTGTTCGTAGCGTGATTTTAAATTTATACTTAACAATATTTATCTATTTGTGAAGGTCTGTCGATTTTGTATGATTTATTAAGAATTAATAATTGGAAGATTTTTTTTTAAATTTCGAACCATTTATGCGCTGTTTATTTAATGTGTTTAGATGGTCCGGACTTTTGATGTGAGCGCTCCACCGAAGAAATTGTTAACGCGAGGATAACTGAGACAAAAAATTCTGAGAAAATTACCTATAGTTAAAATGCAATGCAAAAATCGATCATTATCAGGAGTGACAATTTAAAGAAAAAAAAGCTGTTAACATTTTTATTTTATCAACTAAAAAAATCATCAATAGATTTAAAAAAAAAGTTGATAAAGAGAAAAGATACATAATCTGAAACTGTTTCATCTTTTCCTGTTTATGTAATATATATCAGGAATGAGGAGATCCGCAGAAGAACTGACAACCAATAGCTGACATTGCTCGAACAATTGCCCAACTAAAGCTGTGGTAGACTAGGCACATTTCTCGTAATATTCAACAACTATTACGTAGCGGAAGACGTATCGTAGGTAAGCCCACAAGGTGGACAGATCACTGATGAAGATAGCGGGAATCCGCTGAATACGGCTGGACGCAAGATCGGTCTTTGTTAAGATTTTTTGAAGAGGCCTATGTCCATCAGTGAACATCTTTCTGTTGATAATGGTAATGGTAATAATATATAGTAAATGTTCAAGGCGTTGATCGTGTAGATATTATTGGAAGCCGATAGAAATTTAATTAAAAAAATTCATAGCTGAATTATTTGTGGTCAAGGAAGAAATTATGAATATGAAATAGGGCATATTTTTGAAAGCAAGAGCATTTAGAAGTACATTTGTGAAGAGTACTTTTACATTTTATAGTTTTCGTTAGATAAAAATCAATTATTTATAAACCTCTGATCGGTAGTTCAAAATATAGACCGTACAGTTCGAAAGTTTGTCTTCACCCTGATATATAGAAATCAATATTTATATGATATGATTTTTTTATGTAGATTGTAAGAGAAATAAAAAAAAACTCAACAGTATTTAATTTATGCGTATGTATATAAAGAACAATCGATCAACGAAGGCGCCTGAGAGGCTGTTTGATTGATCGTATGTCGCCTGGCGGCTGGTTCTCGATTCGATTTGACTGGCATCGGTAATTAATCGAATCTCCACACTCTGATACAAAGCGTGTACACGTTCGTGTTAAACAGATTCATTTTACCATTCAACTTGTTTATTTGTGTTATAAATTTTTCAACCCTTCACTAGAGTCAACGAGCTATGTCTTTATATACAAGTCCATATAAAACTTTGCTTACCCTACAAAGATTAAGATAAACTTTGAACTTATTAACATGAATATTCCCCGTGAATAAAGTAAACAATATTGGTTTTATTAATTATCACTTATTTCAAACATTCTGATGTTTTTCGACAATTACATTCGAGTACTATTTCTACCTCTTTGTCTGCATCGTCACTTAATACGTCACCTGAAGTTCATAACCTTAATATATAATGCAAAAAAGTCATTAAATTTTATTACTTAAAAAAAATCTGTAAGTAATTATATTCTAATTGAGTTATGGTAACAGATTATAGGAATTAAAAATAAAAATCAAAAAGCACATTCACTCATATCCGTTATATTACTAGGTTAAGTTGTCGCCTTTCTAAAAATTTTACCACTTCAAACACCTGTGTATTCAACCTACATACACTGGACAATAACATAACTAACAACAATATAATTCAACGTTCAATATTATAGAAACGCTTTAACAGATGTAGTAAGTACGTAAATCAATTTTTCGCAACAATGCTTCTCAATTACGAATCGTAAGTTGTATATCACAAAATCAACAAATCGAATATCAACTTTATTTGTTAAGGAATTAGAGGAAATATCGAAAGAAGATGCCAGTGAAGATACGGCTTTTGTAAATAGAAAGATGTGTAACAATGTGCACTTGCGTCCACTCGCAAAGCTTGTGAATGCTTGCGCCAGATCAAAAGTGAAGTGCCAACAAGAAAACTATTGGATTTCATTGCAAATGTAATTATATTTATTGGTATTCATTTAAAAATGGAATTATAATATAGTTTCTAATATTATAGCGACCGCGAAAATGTCTTCGGAAATTGTTTTTTAGTTCCCTATTTTGAATTGCCAATTTGTGAGGTGATATTAGGTATATCACAATACACTGTCAAGACTAATGGTGGAATTTTTTAGAACGCACAGGATATATAAAGTTATAATGTCTAATCTGAAATAGACCAACAAAAAAGTTTTTTACAATGATAATTAAATTGAAACCTCTAAATGCATTATTTTAATTAATGGAAGTATTTAATACACTATCAAATTAATTTATTAATGGCTTTAAATAACGATCAAATTGCAGACTTGACAGAAGAAAATGATTTATTAAACCCTATAATAATATTACTCCATATATCTTGATTGACTTGTTGACGTATAGTTTTTTTTTTTTTTGTGAGCAGAAGCCCACTTGCCCTTTATTGAATTAAGATAATATATCAAAACTTGAGAAGCTCTAGAAAATCATTTTATTGTGTGCGAGATTTAGAGATCATTACTGGACATTATAACTACGGATTCACTACTCTTTTTAGAACATTTTAGGATAATTTAAGGTAATTTCTTTCAAAGATGAATTCTTAAAGAATAAAAGTTCTTGCAAACACTTTCTAACTAGATACACAAATAATTTGAACGATTTATTTATATCAATCGAAATATATGAATAGCAAATACGTACATGGGAACAATTACATAAGGATTATGCAAATCACCCGGTTTGGTTCTATTAAACTGTCATTTTGAAATGCCCCTACGCTCACCACACACGGCCTTGGCATAAAACTATTCATACAATGATTTATTCGTTTATCGTCTAGTTTACTATCATTACAATCGTTATCCGTTCACTTTATTGTACATTTATAATTATCATATGTAGCGGTCATTGTAAATATTGTTAAGTTTAGTATGTTTTCATAAATAGTTAGTCTGTTTATTTTTAATTTTAATACCTCTAAATTTCAGTACTTATGTTAAAAAAGTACATTTAAAAAAATAACAAGATGGACCATCGCCATCATGTTACTTGCCTATACCTCTATCTCTAGGTAGGTCTTAATAATTGCTCCACCCGGATGTTTGACCAATTGGTCATACCTCTCTTTGAGAGGTGGGCTAAGAGGTGGGTGGGGAAGTATTCCCCCCATCCCCATTGGGTCATTGCACGGACGAGGCCCGGTGTGTTCGCCGCAGGGGGCGACGCGGTGCTTGCGAAAGCCACCTCGTGTCGCCCCCATCCCAAATGCGGCGAACGGCCCCGGGAGGTTTTAGTGGGTATTTCCGGGAGCTTCACGCCCGGGCGAGTCCCACACTGGCACGGAGACGTCCCTCCTATTGCATTGGGGGACTTCGGTCTGACTAATGCAATAGGTAAGGGTAGTGCGTAAATGCATTTCCCCTTGTCAAAGAAAAAGGTCTTAATAATTGCTAATTACCATGCAAATAACAAATTTTCATAGATGATTTTTACTAAAAGATTTTTATATTTCTGTAAATGTAAAATGAGTTTGAAGTGAATACTTCTTTGGTAACGTTGAACAATTCTCGGTAGGGTAAAAACTCATTTGAGTCACGTTACCAACTCTATCGACGTCAGTCGTCAACATGCTACACTATGTCAAGTGTAAGATCGTATATTTTGATTATAAATAAACCGTACGAAAATGTACATAATTAGCGCTCGGAGCGCCAATTGATTTAAAAAACAGACAATGTTATATCTTAAATCAATAATAATTTCAATTAACACATTATGAAATTTAAACATTACATGAAATAGTTTTTTTTTTTCAAAGTTTCACACTTTCGCTACTGTCGGCAGTCTTTAAGGCTGCCTAGTTTTTTCGTAGTACATTTAAAAAAAAATTAAGGACTTGATTCGAATTCATGACATACCTTCATACGTTCGAGAAAGTCTATAAACATGAACGTAATTTTTTATTAAAATTTAAATACGAAATTACGATTTAGCATAGTAATCAATGTTATCTATCCATTTAAATACCGTTCGTTTGTTTTAAATATACATTAACTCAATAACACTACTCTGTAGATTTCGCTGTTCCGTGCGGCCTGATAAAAACGTTGACAAAGGATATTGTATGGAGAGAGGCTCTCTATTGTTGTTTGTTTTTAGCCAACCACAAGGCAACCCGGTGACAAGTTGTTGACTTGAGATATCGTATCGTTCCACATGTAGCTCTACATCGATTTATTTAAACTAGTGAGATCGCCTTTGATTGAAATTCGAACATAACTCATTAAAGTATTTCCTTTTTTTATAAAAAAAAAGTAATAAATAATAATCAATTTAAAAAATTCTAACAATTTTGTTTGTCTTTCCTTATCAAACCCTTCTTAAAAGTAAACTTTATTCTACTTTCAAATATTTCTAACCGCTTCGTTGCTTAATGAATAATATTTAGACATTAAAATATAATTATAGCCATACCATTTGCTAAAACAGTCATATATTATTCAATTTTACAGTTAAAATTATTGTTATGAAATGATTAAAACAAATTCAATGTATTCCAAAATCTGAGTCCTTTTTTAAACAAAAACATGGTAATATGGAAAATAGTATAGACTAAGATCAATCAACATTCATGTATTAATTTCAATTTTAATAATATAAATAACAGTACAATATCTTGAAATGTATCGACGTTCGTGTGCTGAAACATTAACAAATTAAATGCAATTGAATTTGCTGATAACATCTAAACAGACTTCCAGTGCAAGCAAATCATGTCCGAATAAACATGATCGCAGACCAGCAAGCTCACGGGCACTACGAGAGTGAGCCAGCCGAAGCTGTTACACGTTTACACTGTATATAACTTAGACGCATTGACTGTTAACATTTTATCTAGAGGTGGCTTTTGTTCACCATCGTAATTTCTATGCAGATTTACGATTATAATTTGAATGGTAGATTGTTTGCTAATATTTCTTTCACGACAGAAAATTTGAAATAATTTTTTACACGCTATAGGATCAGTGGTTTGACCATAATTTCCATAAGGACCGATGTCGTCCAGGTGATGCCACCGGTACACACTTATTGGTATTTGGCGACAGGTTTATTAAACTTGAGTGTGGTAGCTTCCAGGTAGAAAATGCTCTACGACCATGCTACGATTACCTCACGATGTTTTCCTTCGCCGAATGCTCATTTATAGAATTGGATAGGTGGACGACGTGTCGCGAAAACCGACCGCACTATCAACTGCGTCATCATTGCTTCGTTTACTCTGCATTTCGTTTACTAAATTTAAAGACAGAATTTAAATCAACAGATACATCCCTTTTACAAACAATATGACTTTTTATATGAGTAATAAACGTTCTATTCATTTGAACTAAATTGTCTATTGTTTCACATTCCTTGATATATGCAACAAGTCAGACCAGATTAAAAAAAAAATCCAGTATTTTAAATATGCCTCGGCTTTACTTACTTTTTTTGCAAAATTAATTTTTGATGTTTTAATAAATAGTAATTTTTTTTCATAATTTAAACCAATTTTTTGAATACATAACTATGTTGTTACTAACACAATTAGAATTTGAAATTTCTGACAATTTTGTCAACCACCTGTTGGTGTTTCTTTACTTTCTTTTGTAGTGTTATTTTTTGTAGAGCAACTTATCACTCAATGGCACACAATGTCATTGAAGAGAACAATAGCAACTTTAGTGGGCAACGACTCGAGATTGCATTTGAAATATTCACAATGTCATTCCGCGCCCGCTTGTCTGTCTATAACTCTGACATTACCGGCCTTGCCAGAGAAATCTAGGGCCAAAATCACCCTTACCACCCCTTACTATAAAGTCCTATTCATCAGTAAAGTTAAAATTGTAAAGACAACTTTGAAACAGGTTTATAAAATCTTAATTATTATTATATATACATATGTATTTGAATGCATAAATCAGCTGTATTCGTATAGGTTAGTGGGTAATTTAATATTTAGCAATTAATTTCTTTGTCAATTTAGTAATAGAAGTCTTTTATGATAAAGTGTACATTTCACGGCAAAAAACATTTTAAATGTTAAGTCCAGAAAAGGGTTTCAAATGCAGCTTCAAAGTTATAGCGATTAGTGCTTGATAAAATCAGCTTATTAGCTTCTGAGCGATAACAAAACTAACCTCAAACATAAATTTAGAAAAACTCTCTGTTTTAACAAATGAAATATAAAGCCGTCCATTATTGGTTTTAGCTATTATCTAAATTGGTACCTACATTTTGTTCACCTACATTACCTTACACATTTTTTTTATTTGCTTCTTATGAGGATGTTCTGTTAACTATGGAACACTTTGTAGAAATACATACAATTATTTATTATATGCCCTTGTTTTGCTCTAATCTGTATGTTTAAAAGAAATTATCAGAGAATGCAGTAATATATCCCTTAGCTAAGTCAAAAAGTCACGGCATAAAATTATACAATATAAATAAATAGGGTAAAACAAATTTATAATAGTTTCTATTAAAGATGACTGTAATATTGACCCTCTATAAACTTATAGGAAATAGTTAAAGAGCTGCGGTTTATAATAGCTATTAACTATGCGATTTTATCAAGCCATTTAAGTTAAGCTTTTTAGATGCAACTAGTAAATGCATATTTATAATCATATTAACGTTTTACTGCTTTATTAATAACGAATAATAAATTATACAAGCAATGGCGACTATTCTCTTTGCAATTTGTAATTTAAAATTGGAAAATATTTTAGGAACATACATCAGTGAGGAATTTTTTTTTGCATGCTCTTTGCTGGTTAAATTTGTTAGTTAAACTAAAGGCATATACGCATTTTTAGGTTTTTTTTATTCGAACTGACTAAATGATCGGAAGGCCTTTGACATAGATTGCCCCCAAAGATCTCTACAACGACCGTTCTTGTGACACCCGCATCCAGCGAATTCCCCATGTTAAAGGTTTCATGAAGGTTCACCAGTTTGTTAGGCCCACTCATGCTAGCACCCCTTGCCCCGGCGGTAACTTGGCCACAACCACTATGACCAGGAATAGCGGGACCCCCAGAGACTAGGGACCCAGTTTATTATTGTGTCGTACATAAGGGAGGGATTACTATAACCACGATACATGGCAGGCGGGTTGGCGATCGTAGGTGTTTGTGGTGCTCAGAAGATGCTTTTACCCATCCCTTGGTTTGTCCCTTACGCGCCCTTTAAAAACACCAACATTCTTACCCGGCGCCACACGGAATGCGAGTAATCAGATAATAAAATGCCTCTATAATTAAAACTGTAAAAAATACCACAGAATATCACATAACAATAAAGCTAATAGCATATTACCTATACTTTTACCTACGTATAACTTTTTCTGTTATTCACACGAATACTATATTAGAAAACTAAAAAAAAAAAAAAATAAGCAATCGTTTTTATATCTATTCCTTTATTTAAATCAAACAATAAAATATGATACATAGTAAATTTCGAATTGACATGCTTTAATAAAGTTTACACTTCATTTACATATTATATTTTTATATCGTGTGTTTGAAATTCTATCTAATTTTGATACGATTAAAGTCTATATTCGATTGAGAAAGTTTTTATTGCTAGAACATTAGTCGCACGGTTCTGGTAAGGCTTGAGTTGAGAATAAAGTGAAATTATTGACTAATTTAAAAGATGCTATACTGAAATTAATAGTGATGTTTGTTGTAAGCGATAATGGCGTGCGCTTGAATCCATCTATCTATCCTATCCGTTTATCCGATAATAAGAGCACCCTGATTAAACCATAGGACGGTGCAAAACTCAAATAATTAACCACCACACTTAAGTTGGTGAAGCGATAATGGCGCAGTTGGTAGTGTGGTCGGATTCCGCATCGATGGACGCAGGTTCGAACCCGCCTTTTTATTATGTAGGGAAATGCATTTACGCATTGCCCTAACGATTAGAATTTTTAGGGTATATGTAGTAAAACTAAGGTACAATCCACCGCCTTCATGGAGGGCTACGGGATTAGGTTCGAACCCGCCTATCCAATTCTATATGGGCCTGAACTTTTGGTGAAGGAAAACGTTGTGTGGAAATCATAGACATGGTGGTAAAATGTTTTATAGTATTACCCCACCTTTTTTTTTTTTTTTTTTTGACGGGGGGAAATGCATTTACGCACTACCCTTATCTATTGTACTTAGGGGATCAAAGTCCCCAAAGTACACTAGATAAGGGGCACGGAGTGACGAGCTCCGTGCAGTGTGGGACTCACCCGGGCGAGAGTCGCCCGGAAATACCCACTAAAACCCCCCGGGGCCGTCCGCTGCATTTGGGATGGGGGCGACACGGGGTGGCTTTCGCAAGCACCGCGTCGCCCCCTGCAATAGTATTACCCCACCTGGGTAGCTACTACCCTCAAGTTTGAAAACCTGTCGACAAACACGAATAGGTGCGTCGCGGCAGCATCACTTGAAAGCCAGTGCTTCTAGGCTTAGAGCGTATTTATTTATCATGCTAAACCACATCGTTCCTTAAAAATAGGTTAAGATTGTGCGCAAAGTGTTGATCCTGACACAGTGGATAAAATTTTTTTGAGAATATAATACCAAACACATATAGGTGTATTTTGGAAGCACCACTAAAGAGCCAGTACCTTTAGGCTAAGTGAGTTTACCATATTAGGCAACATTGACACTTAGAATGTAGTGATGTTTTGATCAAACGTTACAAGATTTAATTTAAAAATATATTTTTTTAAAGATGGGGTAACTGTCAAGTAAAGTCTTGAAGGCACGTCATTTTTTAACGCCCGATTAAATAAATCATTTCCTTTCCTTCTTTCTTTGTTTATTTATCTTTCTTATAGTTATAAAAAATCCTGTCTGTCCGCAATGATCTCCCAACTAGTCAAATTATTTTAACGAAATCTTGCATTCTATATCCGATTTGATACCGCAAATCTAAGATACATTTGATCTCAACTAATGATTGAAAATAGATTTATGTCATATTTTTTTTTCCATGGGTCACCAAATTATGCCATTAAAAAAGGTACACAATATACTTTATTACTGTTTAGTACATAAATACTAATATCACGCAGTACTAATAACTTAAAAAAAAAAAAGAATTGTTTTATATAAATGTAACCCGGGCAACGCCGGGTAAGGCAGCTAGTCTATATATAAATTAATGAACAAAGCTAAAACTCTTGAAGACATTTCATATCACCCAAGGAATTCTACAAATTTTCAAGAATCATTTGTGGTGGAAATATCTAGAAGGATGACGTTGAAAGGAGCAAACGGAACTTACCTTTATCAGTAACCTTCGATTAAGCTGTTTCAGAGTTTACTTTCCCCCTCCCTTCACTTTATGATTGTTCTGTATTCTCGTAATTTAGTAATATAATCGGATAATTAATGTGCACTTTTAAATGTAATTACGAGAGACAGCGGCGGCGGTTGCGTGTCGGCGTTCCCCTTTTTGCATAGGAAGAGGAATGGATAATGCATACATAGACTAAATAGAGCGGGGGCGGGGGCGTATAGATAGTATAGATAAGAAATAACTTAGAATAAAAAATATATATATATGATAATAGATGGCGTAACAATCATTATGTTCGAATTTCCGAATACGGCTTCCGCGTTCGTCAGATTTTTTGTTGTTGTTATGTTACCAATAGAAAGTGAAAATGAAGGTCAAATTTGAATTCTACTTTTGATTTCATCGTTCGCTTCGGTTTAATTTTAAAACGCATAAAACTAACCAATTAGTTCGGTGAGTTAGTGTTGAACATTCTACATACAAGAGAGATGAAATCAAAGATACATCGATTATTACAAAATGTAAACAGTTCATCTTCAACTGGAGGTCGAAATCCGATCTTAATCAATTTCAAACTGTAATTAAAAAAGAAAACAATTTAAAAACTTGTTGTATTGATATAACTAACTTCTTTTAATAGCTACTGAACAAGAAACAAACAAATTTTGTTTAATAAACAAAGGAACAAAGGAACTCGGTAGCGCAGTTTTTTATTACATACGACTGCCGTTCTGAGGTCTCGGGTTCGATCCCCGGGTCGGGTCAAGTGATATTGGGTTTTTTATACTCAGTATCATCCCGGAGTTTGGAATTTGTGCCCGATATGGCGACAGGCTCGCCCCCTGTCAAATCTGGGAAGGAACTAAGCTCGGCGAAATGTGGGTGGTGTAGTTCGCTACTTCACCTCTGCCTAACCCTTCAAGGAAAACAGGCGTGAGCATATGTATGTATGTATGGAACAAAAAATAATGGCAAATACAAGGGACCCCCTTTCCATATGTCCGTTAGTGGGCTTATAACTCAAGAAGCACTTCACCGATTTGCATGGCAATTTTTCGTATTATATTTATACTCTCTGGGCAGTTTTTGGTATATATTTTACTTTGTTAAGTGATATATGAAAAAAAATTATGGAGATAATAGTGAGTTAAGTGGTAAATTTTGACCACCGCCACATTCTATTGCCATAGTAAAATTAATTTTTATACCTAAACAAATAGTTAATAATCTAAGTCGCATCGAATGATGGTAGGGCATTTTCTAATGATGGCCACCTGGGTAGCTACCACCCTCAATTTTGAAAACCTGTCGTCAAATACCAATAGGTGTGTTCCGACAGTATTACTTTAGAACCAGTAGAACCTAGGTTTAGTGTGTTTTTACCATGCTGAACCACATCGTCGCTTAACATCAGGTGAGATTGTGGACAAAGCACTAGCCTATACCATGTAAAAAAAATCGCCTTGCATTTCAATTTTTGGAACAGTTAACGGATTTATATCACTTTTATTATGAATATAAGTAGGACGTAACTATAGGGTGACAGAGCTGGCAAAATGCCACGGGCTCCTGTTCGATGGTGCCCGCGAAGCCGCGAGCTCAGAAGAATCCTTAGAAAATTCCGTAAAAATTATAAATACAATTAAAGTTAGGCACGACTAAATACTTAAACGCTTTAGTGATTTTTTAAAATCAACATGACGATCCAATGAATTTACCTCGGGCCTCAGATGGTATAGTTACGCCACTACTAGGGAATAAAGTAAGTGCATGTTATGTGAATTATTTTACTTGTATAATGATAGATAAATCAAAATATTAGAAAAAAAAAATATTAAGTAATAAACTGTAGAGTACGGAGCTACACCAGTTTTACAATGAATTTTGGTAGATACGTTATAAATTATAAGAGTAAATAGCAAATAAATACCCAAGATTTTCATACACAACGATGCGACACAAAAACCTTAATAAATAACTATAACTTTTAATCGAAATGAATCCATAAAATAATTTACGATTATCATTTTTTTTTAATATTCTTAATATAATATTATAATAGGTTATCTGAATAAACCACTCTAATCAACTAAACAATTTAAGTATGCTTTGATTCATTATTATTTATTCCCTCTAATCGAATATATTACTCTCTATGGAGGTATCATTAGAATATGATAATAACAAACAAATAAATGAACAAAAAAAAAAAATAACGACCCATCCACAAACAGTCGATATAAGTTTTACAAAACTATTACGGCGTTCTTAAAAACCAATATCGATGCGGTATAAAAGAATTTACATATTTAAAAGCCTTACACACCACCCGTTGACAACGCACATTCAGTGAGAAAGGCGACAAATTACACTATATTATCCCCTGTGATTGACTTTCGGACGTCCATTATATCTTGATCCCTCACAAACGTTGTCCAGATCACTCCACGTATAAACGATCAGAGATCAATACCGTTTGAATTATGACTGGATAGTGAAACAAATGAATAATAAACAGAAACACTAGGGGGCGTCTAATTAAATAACTCCATAGTTGTACGTACAAACTTAGTTATGGTTATCATACGAATCGTTTTAACTAATGATGATTATCAACAGAGGTACTGCGGTGGCCCGTGATATTTGAAATCTGATACGGACTTAAATAAATAAGTGTTTTTTTTTATATTAAAAGTTCTTAACAAAATTTATAATCGCTATTATATTATTGAAAAACAATGAAAGCATTTGAAACTGTATAATATTTTGTATACAGACTAAATATACAAATACGGTACATGTAAAATGAAAACATATAAAACTTTGTTATCTAAGCAAATAAAATAAAATTGAAGAGTGTCTGTTTTTAATATCAAAATAATAGATTTTTTTTACTATATATACCAACCTACACCTATAACAAAAAATGCAATCTTTAAAATTTTTATCTGTCTATCTGTTTTGTCGAACTGTTGAACGGCTAGACAAAGTTTTTTCTAGCAGATGGCTGAAGTTAAGGGCCGTAACTTAAGCTATTTTTTTTTAATAATTAGGGTTCCGCGTAAAAAAACTCGAACTCATGAAATTGTGGACAAAATACGATTCAATGGACAGTTGTATTGGCAAGTCTTTGAATTTGTGAGAAATGACTTTGCGTTTTTTTATTACCAATAACAATTTATGGGCAAAACATGGTGATCAGTATTTAAATACTAAATTACGCTGTGAAGGAATGTCCAAAATATAATAAACGAGTTAAGCACATTGCTAGTTTAATATAATGTTAGAAAAATTAGCTACTAATGCTTTGAAAAATATCTGTGACATGGCTCTGGAATTATTGAATTGAAAATTAATTATCAGCCCTTCTATTAGTCCCTAAAGTCCCTTCGATCCAGAAAATAATGGACTCCGAAAATAACCGGAAAAACGCGTGCGACGCCCAACCGGAAGAGTGTGCAGACAGGAAATAGATTTTTGAAAGTTCGTAACGATGAAAAAATGACATTGGGTAATTTGAATTTCGAATCTATGATTCGTAAAGAATAGTTTTTTTATCAGTGAAATAACTTTGAATGTTATGTCAAAATTAAGTACAGACTGTGTAAATTTAACATCCAAGAAATTACCAAAATAATACCTAAATTGCAAAATTTTAATACAGTGTAGTGTTTTTTTTTAATTATGTAAACTAACAAATAAGAGAAATTAAAGACATGCACACTGTTTTTATCTTGACATATTTTCTTGCCTTAAGATGGTAAAAGAACATAAACAAACGATTAAACATTTTAACTTAAAGAATACATTTAATAGTATATAAAAACAAGTAATTAGGTTAATTCGCATAGCTAAATTTTATCACTAGAAAACAATGATTCTGGAGAATTTGATGCGATTTATCATATTTTGCTAGCAAAAGGAACTTATAATGACCAAGTCCATTTATGCAGTTACAAATATTTTCGGCGACATCATGCAGTAATTTTCATTTATTAGCTTGCAACAGTCAATTCTGTATTACGTAATTCTGGTGATGTTCTGTACACAATAATTTACTCATTGCGCTCAAGTTTATTAGAAAGAAAACGCCGGCAAAGGAAAAACGCTTTAAAAAAAAAAAACTGTTTTTTTTTTTTTATTTAAATTTATCGACACCTTGAGCACTAACCTGACGTTTACGCCTGCCTTCCATTGTTTTCCTATTGTCTCATTTTTATGGGTAATCGACATATTAGTTGAAATTATTAACATAATCTAACATATAACATTTATCTAGTTTTTACATCTATCCTAGCACTCCGAGCAATAATTATTTTACATTTTCATAGAGCTTATTCATAATTAAAACATACGATAGATAGATTTTAAAATTTTATTATTTATATCCGAACGCGCAGGCACTTAAACGCCATCTTTTACACTTGGCATACTGTAGCTTGTGGACGGTTGAGGTCAATAGTAATTAACAGCATTGGTAACGCGAATCTATGAGTTTTTCTCCTACCGAGAATCGCTCAGCACCGCTAAACAAGTTATCACTTCAATAATGACATGAAAAGTGAATTCTTTAGCCGTGGCTGGCAGGTTATCACAGACCGTACATTGGTTACCTATCATCTATTTACGTTAGTAATCATTCCTGGACTGTACTTTATTTGATATCAAGTAAATATAACTAAAATCAATATAAATAAAAACACCTTTATTCATACTTGAGTACATACCGTTAATTTAATTGCAACAAATGAGAAATATCTCCATGGGAATAGTCAAACGTCTTAAAACAATACAAACCCCCTACAGAAATACTAAAGTGCATACGCTCCCAATTGTCCCTTAATGACTGGGTCCATAAGTGTTAATCGTGGAAATTATTCACCGTGTATGCGACGAGCTTAAGCGATTTTATTTAAATATGTAATAATTCATCTATCTCACCGCTTACATATAGTTTTGTAAGAGATTGTTTATATTTTTTGCGACTTATTTTTTTTTACACGATATAGGCTTAGAGCTTTTACTACAATCTCACCTGATGTTAAGCGACGATGTGGTCCAGGATAGTAAACACACTAACCCTAGGTACTGGTTCTCAAGTGATGCTGCCGGAACACACCTATATGTATTTGGTGATAAGTTTTAAAACATCCGAGTGGTAACTACCCAGACGGGCATCATTAGAAAATCCTCAAGATGTTTGTCTTCACCGAAAGCTCAGACTGAGTTTAGAGTTGGATAGTTGGGCTCGAACCCGCGTCGATTAATGCGGAATCCAGCCGCACTATCCACAAAGCCATACTCACTTCATAATTAACTATTCACCTATATTACGTAATGCCAGAGCATACGTACGAAAATCATATCAAAGACACATGTATGCATAGAAATAAAACACCCAGAACGGCAATTGTCACACGCGGAGTGAGCCATTCCAAGGTGGTCTTAAAAGACCTCGTTCGCTTCTCTCTACGTGCCGGTGATTACATAATTCTGTGACTCTTATACACACACGTGTATATTTTTTTAGCTCTAAAATGTTAAGCTAGATTTTGACCGAAACTATCGCTCTTGGACTTATTACTTTATGTAAAAAAAAATATCAACGAAATTGATTCAGCTGTTCTTGACTTGTAAGAGCAATTACGTGCACATAAACAAAAAAATATATATACTGTGGCTACAAAGCCACAGATTCACAAATTTACAATGACAGTGGTGCCTGGAAGTTTATCAAAGTTTATTGTAAAAGTGCCTAATCCAGTGAAATATTGGTTTTACTGAGATAAATAAATATCGCAAACTTGCAGCGTGATCTGATGCATCGGTGTCATATTTGCGTAAGGTTGGTAAATCCTATGTCGATTCCCAATTTGAGGTTAAATTCATACAGAGAAGATAATTTAACTCTCTGAATGTTGAATCTCAACTGATCCGTTTATAGCGTATTGATCAATAGATACATGAATTTACATGTGTAGAGTATACGAAGATTACAATTATACAACAAATATCAATTAATTAATTGGTTATTAATATATTACTTGACTATAAGAGTCAATAAAACGCTGCACGCTATTCCTATAGGCCATGCATTTAATCGTTAAAATAAATCTTAGTACGATAATGCCAGACTAACGAGTGACGATACAATGCCGCGACAATCGGCGGCGGGCTCTTTCATCCTGGCACTTTGTGTCTTTTACACTCGCTTCGACGACGATTGGCTTGATACAATTAACTGAACTGAATTTATTCTATGCATATTTTATAATCAAATATATTATTATATTATAGTGGCGTAAATTTATTTATTCCATTTAACAATTTAAAAAGAAGAACCGTTGCCATCTAAGCTAAGACTAACAACAAGTTCATAACATAAACGGTACACCAACAATTGAAAAAGAGTCTAGACTATCAATAATACGCATATATATGTTCCTTATATCAAACAATGATGGCCATAACTTATAATATAGTTGGTTTAAAGTGTCTACATATCTATGAATCAAATACTCATCTATTAACAAAAATCTTGTATTTTTATTGTCCCTTGTAATATAACACCACTCTTTACAGCCATTATCAATATAGATTATGTAGAGACATATATCACTGAAAAGTAATTAATCGATTTGTACGTGATTTTCAGATAGATAATACAAGGATCTCTAGGTTCTATTTCTAATCTCACATGAGTTTTGCATAGAACATAAAAGCAGACATCACACTACACTAGCCAGTTTTAATATGCGTTACTTCCAATTGTCATTTTTATAAACGCATTATTATTTACGACATGTTTCACATTCACGTTCGCAATCGTCTATATCTTATAAAAATAATATTGCTCTCTATTGAAATAATTTCTCCATTTATACAGCCAGTAGAAGCGATAACAATCTTTTTTTATATTCCTAAAATAAATTAAATAAATAAATAAATAAAATAAACACAGGCCAATCTTCGAGGGCGTGACAACTGTGTATTGGTTTATCGGATGCCGGGTTAATCTGCGAATTTCTCCGCTGCGGCTACCTTTGTTCTCTGGTATCTTTTTTTTCGTTATTTCAATTCATTTTATAAAATAAACTTTGTCGAACCCGATCGCAACGCTCGCCGGTGGACCGATCAGAATTTACACGGTAAATCTCAAAGGATAACTTGAGTGATTACCTTGATTATAAATGTATTTCGTTTATTTCGTATGATTATTTTAAAGGTACTACGTACGTAACAGATTTGATAGATATGAAAGTATTTTTCTTTCCTTAGTATATATGTAAAATTATGTGCAATTTTTCTCAAAAATATTTCGAATAGTTTTATGAGCCCTTGAATATATATATGCACTTTGCCAATGAATCCTAATAAACATATGAAACATGGGCGGATTCGCGGGAACACAGTTAGTTTATACAAATATAGGAAACTCATTAGTATATAATAATTGTGTTTATTATTCATATTTGTTTCAATACCTCAAAGGTCAGTAAATAACACAGAACATTTTTTTTTTTGTAAAGGAATTAACTTATAAAAGGATTAAAATATGAAGATAATTTTTATTATCAAATCGATTTACCCCCTCTAGCACTAACCTGGCGTTTACGCCAGCTTTCCATTGTTTTTCTATTGTTTCATTTTTATGGGTAATCGACATATTAAATATCATAGATAGATATACAACACTAGCCTGTAAGTATCCAAGCGCTGAGCAAAGTTACAGTTTTGTGTTTACAGTCGATTGCATTGTGAATTACTAATTATTCTTACTTGTAGTTCCGTGGCGACATATTTTGAAACCTGAGGGTGGTAGCTAGCCAGGTGGGCACAGGCAAATGCGTTACCACGACGCTATTGTTTCATCACGACACTTTTCTTCACCGAAAGTTCCGAAATAGCATAGATGGATTCAAACCTATATTCTTCGATGCGATATCCGACCTCATTATCACCAGCCAACACCGCATCACTATTCTTATGTGCTACGTAAAAGCGGAATTAAATTGAAAATAATAAGAAATCTTATACGGGAGATACTTACGCATTTAACCGACTTTAAAAGGGAGAACCATTCTCAATTCATCTGTAAGGTTTTTTTTTACATTTAGAAACTGTCAGATTTAACCCCTTGAGCACCTTCCCGGCCCTTACGCCCGCTTTTCATTGTTTTCCTATTGTCTTTCTATTGTTTCATTTTTATGGGTACTCGACACATTGATATAGCCTTAATATAAGCTTTGTTTTACCAATAATATTTTTTGTAATTCATCATAACTTTAAAAAAATTAAAAGTTTCATTAAAAATAATGTTATATTTGTTTATTTCACAGATTGTGTACGATGCAAGATTGATGGACTGCTTCGTAATGAGTTAGAAGGTAAGACATTTTAGGTTTATTATTAGATAATTTAATAGTTATTTTTGGATTTTATGTTTTTTGAATAATTATCATTTTATTGTATTTATAACGTATTTTTAAATAAAAAACTATTAACGTTTTTAAATTAAACACACGGTTTGTTTTAAAGTTCAATTTCTTCAAGTATTGTGTTACTGTGATACTAATAAAAAAAGAGATTAACCATAATATAAATATGTCATACTAAAGCATTTATTGATAATATAGTTTAAATTAAATAAAAACAATTAATAAAGAAACATGTTAAAATATAATATTACAAATTTTAAAGACAATAATTGTCGCGTCTCTATCAAGGATGTAAACGTGATTTCTATTTGAAAACATTAGTTCCGTCCGATCCGAGTTACTAGTCATATTGCGCCATAAAAACTTCAATTTAAATGATATTTTTTCTAGTAGTTACGAATACTGGAATTTCCTTAAAGAGAGTAGTTTTTTTTTAAGTTGCAAAAATGGATTCCTTTTCTATCTTCCTCAAAAGCCACATACGGATTGTATTGGAAATGAGCTCTCCGAATAGTGAAAGCCAAATGTAAAACATAAAAAACATTTAGCCAGGTATCGGAAGCCGATCTTTGGCTATTTGCTAATTACTACGCCACATTCGCCGTCGTGGCTACCTATAGACGATGGCTTTAGGATTTTTCCACATCTTTTATTAGGATTTTGTATTTTTCACTTGTTAATTAATAAGAAGACTGCCTCGGTGGCGCAGTTGTGTTACGGTACGACTGTCATTATGAGGTATCGGGTTCGAGTCAAGTGACATTGGGTTTTTCTACTCAGTATATTCCCGGAGTCTGAAATTTGTGCTCTATATGGCGACAGGCTCGCCTCCTGTCACATCTGGGACGGAACTAAGCTCGGCAAAATATGAAAGATGTAGTTCGCTACTTCACTTCTGCCTAACCCTTCGGGGATAACAGGCGTGAGCTTATGTTATGTTATGTAAGTAGTGATTTTGAACTATTCGTGTCGCTATTTACTAAGATCAATGACGCTCCGGCTGTTAAATTCAATAACCTTTGAATGTAACTTCACTTGTATAAAATATAAATTGGTAATGTCTCAGCGGTTGTATGCTCAGATATCTCGTTGAAGAATTTAGGTTTGAATCCACCTTAGCTAACTAAAATGAAAAAAATACTTTACTCATTTCAGGCTTTCAAAAGGCATTTATGAACGTCAAAACATTATCACAGTTCGGAAAACAACCCAGTCGAAAAGACACGGCAAGAAACTTAATCTGTTTTTTATTTTATGTAATAAGCGATTATTATCGTATGTATAAAGAGGATATCACTTGCAGCTATTACATTCGTTAACATAATGATCCAACATAACATAACATAAGCTGTTATCCCCTAAGGGTTAGGAAGAAATAGCGAACTCCACCATCCACATTTTGCCGAGCTTAGTTCCGTCTCAGATGAGACAGGGTGCGAGCCTGTCGCCATATCGTGCACAAATTCCAAACTCCGGGATGGTATTGAGTAGAAAAACCCAATACCACTTGACCCGATACCCGGGGATCGAACCCGAGACCTCAGAACGGTAGTCGCACCGTAATACAACTGAGCCACCGAGGCGACCTTATAATAATTCATTTGCAAATCAAAACTTTCTTGATATTGTGCCTGAAGTTAATACTTGGCAAATCGTTAATGTGCTTTGGGGCATATTGTAGAATCTAACACTACTAATTATAAACCTATTAGTTTTACTCAGTCTAAAGCCATGGAACAGTTTGTTTTTGTATATTTATCTATATCTAGTATTCTCAAATTATCCTGAGCTTTTGCCAAACGAAATCATTATTAAGACCACTGTAAACGATATGGATCTTTAAAAGAAGTAAGATCCAATCTTTACTAAGCGAGTGCAAACCATTATATTGAATAGGGATTGCAATGAGAATTGAAAAAATATAGAACTGTAAGAATATATAATACATAATGTCTAGGTTAAGTAAGTTAAGTTTAAGTTAAACATAAGTTTGTATAAAAGATAGGAAAGACAAAAGAAAAGATAAAAAGAAAGACAAAAAATAGAGAGAAAAGAAATAAAGAAAAAGGGAAGACATAAGAGGTAAAAGAACCAGTCTAACAAAGAAAAAAAGGGGATTTGGGGGGAACTGTTGTATTTTATTTAAAACCCGTTGATGCCAAAGTCCCTGATCATGTCAGGGGGGCCTTAAGAAAAAAAAAACCATTCTCTGTATCAACCTCACTTTTTATCAGGTGTGATTGAGGTCAAGTCTTGAGTAGTACTTTTTTTTTAAATAGCATGGTGATAAGTTATTCTCTAAAACCAGCCTTGCTAGCTATCATTCTTAAGTTTTAGAATCGTATGGATTTATTTCGACAGCATTTTTTGAGAGCCAGTACTTCAAAGCTTAATAACTTAACATCCGTTGAGATTTTTGTCAGACCACTGAGCCTATTACGGTAAGAAAAAAAAAACTAGGCAGCAATGGCCACTGTCACTAGAAGTGGAAAATTGAATAAAACTTATTTTTAAAAGTGAAATTAGGAAGAACCACCGTTCTGAGCCTGATTGATCACATCTTATTAAGACAACCTACGAAATAATTTAGTATTAATCATTTGTACTCGAATATTTTATTCTAGCATTTATGGGAAAATAATTTATATGTGGCAACACAAAAGCGCCCGCTTAAAAACGCCATCTTATATTTGACAGACTGTAGTATCTCGCTGACTGGTGACGTTATAGGTGATGCGAATCTATAAGTGTTCCCCTAGGTAACTAAAATCGCTCAACACGGCTAAAAAAGTATTAACTTAAAAATTTAAGTAGGAAAATAATTGAATATGTCCCTTATTTTAATTCAATTTCACTGAAGTCAACGACGTTATAATTTAGAGAAATCGAACGACAGACGAGCAGTCGCCGAATCGACCTTCGTGAGAAAAAGAAAGATACGCCGCCGGATGAGCGCATGCTTATTAACATAATCGTGTTTTATCGTCATAAATTTATAACCTGTATATACATATATTCGAGGTCATCGAACTGGCATTAAGAACATTTCTAATCATTCGCGCTCGATTATACGCCGATGAAGTTTGAAGAGGAAACTCGGTCGGCAACAAATTTAATTCTATAGCGTTGCACCTTAATGAAAGACTCATAAATCGCTAAAGGGACAACTGTAGCTCGAGCTGTTTTTGTCTATGCAAAATAGATGAAAGTATCATTTCGCAGTCCCCTGTTTCCTCGTCCAAAACTGGATCGATAACAATTTTCTTTCCAATCGTAAAATTAAAAAGACTAGTGCTCGCCTGTGATCGAAATTCGAACATAATTCATAAAAACACTAACAATTTTATTTGCTTTTTATTGACAATTGTTTAAAGTAAAACCTTATTAAAGTCAACATTCTGTCTATACGATAAATAAATGTCAAGTCTGACATTAACATGTGACTGATAATGCACTTGTAATTTATCAATGTATCATGGAATCTTACGTTTTTCGAGTAATTATAGTGTAAATTTTAATAAACAGCTTAAAATACATATTGGTCAAAAACAAGTTTTCGGATTCGTGTTTTATTCACTTTTTTTTGCATTTCACTGAGAAAATTTACCAGAGCAATGTATATTTTTAAACACCATCAGAAAGTAGAGATTTCAATGAGCAAAAAGGCTACCGTCTTTAAAAAAAAAACGGATATTTTGACGTGAGAATTTTCGATTGAAAATTAGGGTGCTTTTTCTATGTTAAGTCAAAAGGTGAAAAAAGCAAATTAAATCAAAGAAGTTACAGTGTGTTTGGGATATAAAAATTTCGTAAAAAAAAAATATTTGTAAAAGATAAAACTAAAAAACCAAAAAGTTGGTTATTTCAATTTTTCAAATAACTTTTGAGGTTATGTGAAAAAAGTGTAATTATCTACAACATTGTCATTTAACTTTTTCCATAGGACTTGTAGTTTTGCCGGAAATCGAGATAAACCGTTTTTTACCCTTAAAACTCACCTCCCTCCATTTCCCGACCTCAGATCTTCCGCAAATTATTTTTAGCCGACTTCAAAAAGGAGGAGGTTATCAATTCGTCGGTATGTTCTTTTTTGTATGTTTGTTATGCAATTTCTCCGTCATTTGTGGACCAATTTACAATTATTATCTTAATCGAAGGAGTACACTTCCCATGTGGTCCCATTTCCACCAGATCAGGATCTGATTAGTGAAACTCGAAAAAACCTCGAATATTAAAGACAATTACACGTGTTTCATATATTCGTTTCCAAAGCTATAGGAGTAGGCTTCACAGATACAGCTAAAAGTACATACTTAAACTAAAAAATAGAAAAAAAAAACTTTTGAAATTAAAAACAAAACCGACATCTAAAAAAATAAGCCATAAAAAATGCATTAAAAAGTCAATAAATAATTACTTTATTAACCTGGTTCGTTAATTTTTGTGTCGGTGCCAGTTAGAGTTAACCAATGTACTCATTAACAAATGGTAATAACTGTCAAAACTTTTTCACAATTACACATAATCTAAATAATAGACTAGGTTGATTTTTAAGAACAATTAATCAAAATTGATTATTTATTGATTAGCGACGTACATTTACACCACTTTGTTATCAATAAGCTGGCACCGATTTCAAAATTAACGAACTAAACACAACATATCTACGTTATTAAATACAATTAAAAGAAACAATAATAAATGCTAGATCACCGACAAGAGATTATCCAGTCGCGTAATATAAAGCGAAAGCGGCTGAGATCGAAGGAAGTTCATTCAGTATGTGAGAAACAAAAGCAATTTCTAATCACGGCAAGTCCGTTCCGGAAGCTACGGCCTAGATTTCTGATAATACATTTCAAGTTGTAAATGTCTCCAGGCTTCTCCGTAAATCAATATTACGGTAGCGAATTAACTTTCATTAGGTACTAATGAAGTAATCTCGTCTATTGTATAAAAATGGCTTAGGCCCTTTTTTCAGTGATTTATAGTTTTCGTAATTCACACTTAAAATATGATCCAAATAATAAAAGTTTTCCAAAGACAATACTGAAACAAATTGTTGTAATTCTAAATTACTTCTGGTCAGTGGCTTAGCTTGTCCTACCTTATATTAACATCGTCAACAAGCCCACGACAAAGGCCCAAAAGATAACATTTTACGAGTTTTTTCTTACACACACTGGGCTACAGGGGCTCCATATTATTTATAAAGCCACGTGTAGTGGATTGTCAATGTCAAATCTGCCAACTGACCTTTTATTGTTGTTGGTAGGATCATCTTAATTTTCACTGATAATCAATAATCTATAATTAGTGGCTCCGCGTAACTGTTTTGCACACAGCGGCCACACTCCGGTAAGCACGTGGGTCCGTGGGCTAAAACTAAATGAGGGGGCTTGAGAGATGCAATACTCAAGTTCATGCAGTCACTCCCTGCACAAGTGCAAGTCTGTCTCGGTAAATAAAAAACAAACAATCCTCTTCCTGTGGTATGACAACCAGGCGCTTGTGGAAAGCCTAAAGATGGCGATAGGAGTTTCAATTATCGTTTACCAGAAATCGCATCCAACTCTTCTCTGGTCGTAGCGGTTTCTATTCCACCAGATCAAGGAGAGTCTGATGAGAGGGTGCATTTATGTACTGCGCATATATTTATGCACTGTAATATATCTATATCCTGTGCATCTGACTGAACTCTTGTTTGAATGACTTTGAGATTATCAAGACATTTGACGACAGGTAGAAGTAGAGGTTCGGTACTGGGTATGCTGGATTTTATCTGATATGCCGCACACAGGCGACTTAGGGAGAGTGGTCGCTCTTTCACTACATCGGAATGACAGTGAAGTTTGGCAGCACCCTCTGTGACAAAGCAACTCTGTTAAGAGAGGCATTACTTTCCCTGCTCAGCCGGGGAGGGGGCTAGAAAAGGTGCCCCAAAAAATGCTCACTCCAAATCAAGTTTCGGGAAATAGTAACCACGGCCTGGATATCCCATGACTTCGCGGTCGAAACGCAAAGAAAAATGTAATTCCGATTATAAGAAATATGACTTTTGCTACGTGGAATGTTCGTATTTTTAGTTCGGCCCAACACCTTGTGTCCAGAAAGTAAAACAGCTATAGTTGCTCGTAAGCTGAGACGCTATAATATGGTTATAGCCGCCCTCAGTGAAACACATCTAGCTGATGAGAGTGAGCTTCAAGAATATGGTGGAGGATATACTCCAATGACTGTTTAGCGCATGATACATAAAAGACTTCAGCGGCTTTAATTATGAAACATACATTTCGTGAAAGAAGCATCCAACTTTTGGATAATTTTCAACATACTCAGCCTTTAGAACTAATAAAGACAAAGTACAAAAGAATATAATAGTTTATTTTTCTATATGTAAAAATATGTACTTATTAAATAAATAACATTGTGGTTTAAAAAAAAAACACTTCATCATTAAGCAGAAACGCGTTGCGATATGAGAATTGTGAAACCTCACACCTGAATGGATTGCCAATATAGAGTAAGCAACATCCCGGGACGTCGATAAACTGTGGATCAGTACATATTGTGACTTGAATGATGCCTACGACCTGCTTCATAGAGTAACCAGATTGGTTATATTTTTATTTTATATTTTATTCAAAAATAATATTATTGCAGTGTCGTGTCGTGTCGTTTACAATGAGTCTAGTAAAAAAGCTTAGTTACTCAAAGAACAATGGCGTGAGCTATGATCGGCGTTTCACTGCGCGATCGAATCAGGAATGATGAGACCTGCGGAAGAACCAAAGAAATAGAGATTGTCCGAAGAACAGCCTAAGTAAACTGGCAGTGGGCTGAGCATATTGCTCGTAGAACCCATACTCGATGAGGCCAACGGGTTCTCGAATGTCTACCACGTGCCCTCAATAAGCTACAACCGACAACCTGGTGAAAATCGCGGGAATTCGTAGGATGCGGGTGGTGAAATACCGGTCGTTGTAGAGATATTTGGAGAGGCCTATATCCAGCAGACGTCTTTCTTTTACAAATTATATTTAACCAGTGTTAGTATGCCTGGACAACGTATAGATGAACGTAGATTTGATTGTACCTATTTATAATGAGCCTAAGCATTCAGTGAAGGAAAATATCGTAATCAAACCAAAGGATGGTGTTTGGGTATTTTCTAATGTCCTCCTGGCTAACTACTAATCTTGAGTTTGAACAGCCCCACCTTTAGTTCGATTATTATATCATGTTTGATTATAATTGGTTTTGATTATTACTTCCTAAACTAGTTATTCGGCTAAAGGGCAATTAAGCCGGCTGATTGGCTTATTTAAATAAGCCTGTCAAAGTGCCTCGCTGATACTTTTGTCATTTTGGGATTATTATTATTATTAAAAAAGAGGTTATGTAGGCTAAAACAGTGCTGTATACCTAGTCGAATCTATTGTGATCGGCCCTATATTGCTAAGCCTCACTGCCTAGATCTACCTAGAACCTGGAACAACGCGTGCTTACCCAGAATTCGATTACGTATGAGTATTAATGTGTAGAGTTCCCATAAAAATAAGGTAATAAGACAACAATGGAAAGCAGGCGTAAACGCCAGGTAAGTGCTAAAGGGGTTAATTTAATTTTGAGATTAATTAAAGCAGATGCAGAAAGATTTCGCAACCTTACATAATAACGGTGACTGGTAATAGATTGTGATTCCTACTGTTTTGCACCGGATTCTTTATTATTAGGTTTAAGAAAGTTTTATTCCAAGTTTCGAGACCCTAATTTTTTCATCATATTTTTATCTAAAATAATAAAATACTTTTTAAGATAAAGTGGCAACAGAAGCTGGAGAGTGTCGGCCTAAAAGTGAGCAGATCCAAAACGGAATATATGTTTTGTGATTTCGGCGGCACCTCTAGTTCAACTGTCATAACACTAGATGGCACTCCAATGCCAATCTGCCACGAGTTCAAGTACCTCGGCTCACTCCTGCAAAGCAATGGCGAAATAGACCGGACGGTAAAGCATAGAATTAACGCAGCATGGATGAAATGGCGGCAGGTTTCGGCTACTACGTGTGATCCGCAAATCCCCTTTAAATTAAAGGGGAAGATTTACAAGAACATAATACGACCTGTCGTCTTGTATGGATCAGAATGTTACCCCATAAAGGTGACGGACGAAAGAAGATTACATGCAGCTGAGATGCAAATGTTGAGATGGATGTGTGGGGTAACAAGAATGGACAGGATTAGGAATGAATATATTAGAGGAAGTTTGAAAGTGGCGCCAATAACAGACAAGTTAAGAGGCGGTCGTTTATCCTGGTATGGACATGTGATGCGCAGAGAGAAAGAGAATGTTTGTAAGAAAGGTATTGGATATGAATGTGGACGGTTACATGGGAAGGGGAAGACCAAAGAAAAGATGGATGGACTGTGTGAAAGATGATATGTTTAGAAAAGGAGTGAATGCGGAGATGACAACAAATAGAGAGGAATGGAAGAGGAAGACATGTTGCGCCGACCCCAAATAAAAATGGGAAAAGGGTAGGGAGATGATGATGACTTTTTAAGATTTTGCACCAACATCACTTACCAATAAATAATTCGTACTTCTCTCCCGTTGACTGTGTTTGATGTACATGGTTCGCTGGAGGTTAAGGAAGTGGATGTTAAGGACCATAGTTAATTTTTGAAATTAGTTAAAGATGACTTTGTGATGTGATTTCGATATTTATACGTTAAAATAATAATAATAAAAAAAAATACAAGACGACTTATAAATAATTACGGAGTATAATAACATAACTATTATTTAAAAATAAAATAAATTATTTAAACCAGCGCAAATTAAAACACATTTTTGTTTTACAATGCGAAAACAATTACTCGATTTTCATTTAAGAATGTATTATAAATATAGTTTCAAATTCAGTTTGTAGAAATAAATAAATTGAATAAATATATTCATTTTATTACTTTTAGAAAAACTTACAGACTAATATTGCAATACATAAAAAACATATAATTGTCGACTATTGCTATTAAAAACCTTCCTCAGATTAATATATAATATAAGAAAAAAAAAACAGTAGTGATAAAATAGGAGAGAACGATACAACAAAATAAAGAAGAGTTTATGTTTAGTCGTGCAATACAAGAACATGTTAATATTTATAATAAAAATGAAATAGATTATGTCGCCTCTTTACATTGTCTGTGGTCATCGGAAAAATATTCCTTATTAAGCATATTTTTTATTTGAAATATTCTAGAGCAAAACAAATAAATGTCCAAATGCAACACTAAGCTGTTAAAGGATTCAATGCTTGCTATGTAGAATGCATTATACCTGTAATTTGTAACGATTTTCAATTGGTTCACTTTTGTCGTATCTACAGTATTACTCTTTGACACAACTCGACCGGAGTGTCGGTAGGCATTCTTTGTGAATTATAGCGGGTTCCGTAGTGCGGCCTGGACTGGCCCGCGTCAATACCCTAATGGCGAGCCATGTATCCACACTCGAACTGTAAAAAAGTAAAAAATAGTGCTGTCTCGATTAGAGTAGTTGCTTAGTTTTAGGTTTGAAATGTTTTTGTATACCTCAAAATTTCTGTTCGGATTGTCGATAAATTTTACTACTATTGGTGAAGTGGTTCGATTCGGATTTTAAAGAAAAAAATACTTTATTTTTTTTTCCTTGAGTTTTGTTGAGAAGAAAAAGTAGACGATCACCTAGTAAGTTGAGGACTGCATGGAATTTCATTACGATAAGAAAAAAGTTTAGTGTTGACAGAGACTATAATTGAAGTAGATCCTAACAACGAAGGAGAACCTTTTGTTAAAGGAGGATAATGTAAATTAATCGTTTAATTGAGTGCTTAAACACTATTAACCCGAAAAGCCACAAGAGCACCAGCATGGTACGAAATTCGAATACAAGATTCAAATATCATTTCGATGAATCCATTCGGTTCTTACAATTAGTTAAGCTTTCCATAATAAAAAAACAACTGTTCTACTAAGTATGCATTTTCTGATGATTGACTGGTTACACACAATCGAAACATGAAATTTTCCTTAATATAAGCGAAGTTAACTTGGTAAAGTTTGACTAATGAACCAAATGATTGCAGGATTCTATAAAATTTATTATATTATCCTAAAACGTTGATCGCAGTTAAAACTAAACCCCAAAAATGTCTGTTTATTTTTGTTCGTCATTTATAAAAGAAAGAAACGCGATCTTTTCTGCATGCGAGGGTTAAACATAGGACGGCACATAAATCTGCTGAAAAAGGGTTGTAAATCGCGCACCCCAACCAAAGATAGTGATGTACGATTACCATTAAACTTCAAACCCTCCATCCCCTCACGAGGTTTCTTGAAACATTACAAAAGGGGGCTTTGCAATACGTTACTAGAGGTCTGAATTAACTGGACGATGTCTAAATACGAATGAAATTTTCAAGAAGCTCTTAAGATATGTTTCGTTTCACCCTTTCTAGTCTATTTTGTAAATTGATATTCGTTTTCTATACATAAGTCTTAGGGTTGTTGTAAAAAATTAATTTGTTTTTTTTTCTATAAATAACATTCCAATTTCGGTGCTGAATTTTAATATTACGCTGGGGAATCTACAGGATATTATAATATTACCCTCTTAGTCGAACTTTTTTATAGTGCTTCAAATAGCGTTTTGATAAAAGAAGTAGCGACCGTTATATTTGTCCAAAGCGAATCGTTTTTTTAACGCGATTACTTTTATTGATCTATTTAAATACGTTTTAAAAACACTCAAATACAAAGCATTTGTCATAACTTCAAGGAGCGTATTGGCTATGTAAGACTTAAGTTGTATTGAGTATTCGTATTGTGTTTTTTGTGATTATTCTTCTATTGTTCGAATTATTTTCGATTCAAAAATCAATTAAATAGTCATTTCAGACTAAAACTTTTTAAAGCTCTAAACACTCTAAACAACACAATAACCCTAATTAGGGTCAATTGTCGGTAGCCTTTTAGCAATGAGAATGTAATTGGATCTGCATGTGTGCATAAGTTGGCTAAGAAAGGCCTAAATTATTAAAATTCGTGACGAAAAAATATCAAGCCTAGAATTTGACATAACAAACCTCTCCATTTAAAAGTCTGATATCATAAATCTGTTTGCATATTCCGGTAACTATGTATCTTTGGAAATAATGGCATTTCACCGTCCTAAGCTATATCAACTAGTATGTGGAAAAAAAAAACATAATATTATTTTTTTATAAAGATGGTTTCACTTCAAAACCTTAAAATAAATATGTAGGTATAAAAGTGGAGTATGTTATAAGAACAATTAAAATAGTTAAAAATTGGTCGTGCTTCACCAACTTGGTTACAGTGGCGTGCACTAATAGTTGGATATCTCGTCTCATTATGTCCGTCCGTGCATCGGTCGGCGTGTATTCGCCGTATCGATGCCAGTTAATTTTCCACCATGTGTAATTACCGTGCATCGCTTTGTTTTTGCTACTAACTTTATTTGCATAGCATGGAGTTTCTCCTGCGATCGGAATAACAAACCAATGGAGTCATATCGTTCAAATATATTTATTACTATCGGAAACATAGTGATATAATGTTAAGTATGAAGTTGGCAGCGAGGCGCCTTTAGTAGATCAGCGGATACGTTCATTCTTCTATTCATGTATTAACTTCTTATTTCATTTTAGTCGCTTCAAATATTTTTACCGATTTCAAATTTATACGAATTTTTTTTTAATACATATACTCAAAATTAGGACAGTAGTTTACGTATATCAAGGTTTCATTGCAGATCTAAGAATTAATTTTGTAAATAAAAGAATATTTAGCAGCAATGATCCTATAACTATTCTTAGTGGATAAAGCGAGTTCAGTTGGAAGCAATAAAAATGAATTGCCATAATATAATTCATTATTGAAAATACATACTTACCATACGAATAAAGGACCTTTTACTTCTTTATTGATACAAAAAATGTTTACACAAGAAACTAACGAAGTTTGTTCTAAACTGAAACTGCATTATATATAATTTAAAATAATTGAGATGAAAGTCGACTGCACGGTTGACTACATCTAGATACAGTCTCCAGAATAAGCTAATAGAGACATTGTTGGTGCGCTCGTTAGCTGGAGCGAGAGGCGCCCACTGCGGGGGTCCACCACACCGATCTGCGCGAGCGCATAAGGCGTTGGTTAATTTTGTCCATTATAACGATACAATACAAAACCTAATGAAACTCTAAAAAATCTATCAAACGTAAATGGACAAACAAAAATATCTATATAAATAACCTAATATCTGTTAAACAAGTAAACTTTATATGAGTAGCGTTTAGACAGTTCCATTCAGTGGACTCTCCTGACCTTCACCAGGTCGTCGGTTCACCTTGTGGTGGGACCTACTCGCGCTGCATCTTCCGGTACGCGGCAGCCATTCTATAATAAGTTGGCCTATCAAGCGTCGGTTATAAGAGCAATGTGCCCAGTCCATTAGTACTTAATTTTGAGAGTTCTTCGGGCAATGTCGATTACTTTAGTTCTTCTGCGGATCTCCCCATTTCTAATTCGATCACGCAATGAAACTTCAAGCATAACCCTCACCCTTTGGGTAACTTCGAGCTTTCTAATTAGGACCATTGTAAGTAACCATGTCTTAATACCGTAAGTCATCACTGTCAAAACACATTGGTCAAAGCATCAGTGTTCAACTTTTGTAGTTCTTATAATTTGAAACAAATGATTGTAACCGTCCCCATTATACCGCTGTTGCCTACAGTCGAATAATTTAAATATAAAGCGTGATTGTGTGAACTAAATATGGCGTTGTTATTTTATGGCTTTAATTGCTTGACGTAAGGTATTCTGGTCATTCCTCATTCTATGTTTGAATGTACATCTCTCGAAAATAATTGAATTGATTTTAATTTGACGTTCAAATTAACATAGACACTACATTTATTTAGGATACATATCGTTATAATTTGTAATATAGTAAAGCAATAAAACGTTAAAATTATTTCGTATCAACGAAGTTGTATCAAAATCATTCCACATAGAAACTTATTTAAATGTAATTGAATAGAATTTTATAATTATCAATTGCAACATTCTAGGAAGGCACCAATGTGGTTGACGGGTAGTTTTAATCTATTCCTTAGATATCTTTTTAGACCAACTATTCTGGTAAAAGATGCTTTCGTTTTAGTTTTGCGGCCGGAACAAACATGAAACACCTTTCCAGCCTTAGTCTATTTGTTCTTCTTATTCGGTTCTTTCAAATGAAGTGAAAAAAGACAATTGAGATGCAAAAAGGTTATTGAAAATGCTCGTAAGAGATTGTATGTCAGTTACATTTTAATTGATATTATATTTATTTCAGTCACTGGTGAGTCCAGGTACTTGATACTGATAACTAGCAATTTGCTCTAATCTTTGACATTTTAAATGTCATTATAAAAATGGTAAGCTTGTAACTGATGCCATCCGCGTTTTCACTATCGGAATAGCAAACGCTTTATGTTCGCGATCAGTTCCAGATAGTATTTACATGCATACATATAAGGCTTAATTCCAGACTTATCACGCGTGTATGCAAGAATTTAAAACACGAATTTTATTATATGTTATTTCCTTTCTCAAAATATAATCATTACTTAATAACCTTAAAATATCATTTTTATATTAACAATAAATTAATCATTATTGTCGTTATTCAACTTTGCCTGTTTAAGTGAAAAAAAAAAAACTCCAGTGACGACAGAAAAAAATCCTAGACGAGACAAATTTTGGATTATCCTAATTGCAAACTTGAATACTTTTGTTAGTGAAATCCTTTGTCCATTTTATGGATCAATTCCGCCGGAATTAGTATCGTCGTCATCGTCGTAGTAAATCTTAAAACAGTAACGATGATTCGCGAAAGTGACTCCATTCATCATCCGACCCAACCCCTTCACCGTTCTATTTCAGTGTTATTTTAGTTCGCCGTCTGTCACAAAACATAATATGACAATAACCATATTTCGCTCCTTAATGTCACCGTTTCTTTTTGACACATGAATGGCGTTAGTTATTTTATTTCGTATCTCTCCTGTCTATTTATGGAACGGTTCGTCCAGAGCGGTGGTCGGTCGTAGTTTTTTAAATGTCTGAAAAATAAAGTCGACTGAAGAGATAACAGTTCAATTTTATCTCAATAGATGGCGTTATTTTAAATTACTAAAATATCCTAATGATTCTAAAATAAACATTACGGAGTGTGAATTTTTTTGAAAATTTTGGAAGTTCTCAATAGAAAACTTGTATAGTATATTAAAATAGTACAAATCTGCAGCATAATTGTTAATTTTAATTACAGAAAAGAAATTATTTGTTTTTGTAATAGCAATTTTGTACCATCTTCATATTCATCTGGGCTGTTTTTGCATGAGAAATTCGACTTCTAAAATGGCAATAAACTTTAATAGTGAAAGAATGTTGCAGTGTACCTACTTAAGAAAACCGATCAAATATATATGTACTTACTTTTGAATTTATAACAACATGAAAAATATATTTTCACGATAGTTATAAATCCAGGCCATGCATAGTATAGCAACTAAATCCAGCCCCAGAGACCGACGGACATATGTTTAAACTTCCTTAAGAAGTGGGTCGAATCGAGATTATGGAAGTATTGAAAAATCTTGGTATATTGCGAATTTTAAGTTACATTTCTATCGCGAGGGATATGAATAAGAGATTATAAAATAATCTAAATTATTTAAGTACAAGTAATTCTTAGATGGTATAATAGACCACCGTTTTCTTTCCGCAATAACTTTTAAACTGAATAAGACATATATATATTTCTTCAATAATAAATTTGTTTTATTAACAAATGCTGAAATCATGGTATGATAATGTTTAAAAAAAACCACTTCCGACGGATTAGAGCTTTGATTTTATCTTGACCTAATTTAATTTCAAACTTGTTGGTATTATGATCCTTCAAATGATTATAGGTATTACTAAAATACTAATACTCGGTGTAGGATATTATTAAAAAAAACTATAGAGAAACATGGAGAATAATTTTGAAATTCAATAATATTACTTTCATAATAAAAAAAACCATTAAATTATCAATTATGCAGCGTTTCTTTAGACTATAAATGTATCTGTTACTCTTTTGTTATGTGACCAAATAACCCGCGTCTAGAAGAAACGGGAAAAGATCCTATTTGTCGTAGGCTATTGTTTCTCTTACGAACTGATTATAACAGAAAAGGTCAAAAAAGATGATGACAGAATTTATGTACCTTGCGTGTAGCATGCAGGTATGTTACTTGGAGTGCATTGTTGGTGCATGAAGTGTGACTATATCACGCTGGCAGCAAGTACAAGAGCTTCTCTAGTTGAGAACTCGAGCAAGTCTTGGATCGTACTGGTCTCCGAGTATGTACATTATAAATCTATATTTATATAGATATAACTTAATTCAATTTCAGTCCTGATAAGGCGCTTATGAACGTCAAAGTACTACGCCCGGATTGTAAAACAGCCGAGTCATAGAGGAGAACCGACAAAAAACTCGGTCTGGTTTTTTTTTTTCATATGATTTTTTATAAAACTATATACAAGGTATATTAGTAGATGCACAGAGAAGAGTGTCAATTCCAGACATCACCATCGTTCACATAACGCTCCACCTTGTAATAATGATATTTGCAAATTAAAACTTGCTTGATATGAGTTAAATACCCCTCATTAGCTTATCACAATATTTCCAAAACTATACACGCGATTGACTTGATATTTTCTGTAGTCAACCACTCACTAAATTTTATGCAAAACCTATCAAGAATTGCGTTGTCATCGTTTCAATTTCTTAACATATACAACTCTTTCTCGGCCTTCCTCGTCAAGTAAGCGTTGTTTTCGTAAGGTTGGCTATGGTACCAGTGTCATGGCAACAGTTGCTATGGTATCGTTATTATCTGTACTTTTTGGCGGGATCTCAATCTTTTATGTAACGGTTGATTTCTTTAATTCATTAAATTCGTGTATTTGACTCTGTATCATGTAACTTGATGGCGTTTTGTGTGATATAGTTTGGTTATTGTCTACAGGTTGAGTTTATTATGGAACTAACGCGTAGCATTTATACAAAGCTCCATGGAAAGTTCTAGCAGGATGAGGCACAGTTTTGCTGGAGCTTGGTAACGCCGATACAAGATTGAAAATACATCTTACCTACATGACACTAGCAATAGGTATTTGTACACAAATTGTCATTATCTAAGAAGAAGAAGGACGTTTGCCGGTTTCAACTAGTAATCTTTATTCAATAAAGCAGTTATGATGATATAACATACTTAATTATAATAGCTTACTTTGAATGGATAAATTGACGCTTTGTTACACTACAATAAATTACACAATTAAAGGGGTGATTTTGAAACGAAATAAAAAATACAGAAGAAAAACAGTGCGTAAAAATATTCTCAGAGTGAGCGGCGAGATTGAAATAAGTTCGGCAGTTAAAAAGAAACTTTACCGGTTAATTGATCTACAATGACATAAGAGGGACGTGTTCGGGATGTACGTAAATAGATACAATAACAAACATATGGTTTCGGTTATAAAAGACGATGAAAAAAAGTGTTTTTCGTTAAAGGTGTATAAATTGTTTTGGAGTTTATCTGTTGATTGCTCTTTAGATTTTTCTATTAAAGAGGAAGAGATAGTAGCATTATGGTAAATATTTTTATTGCATATAAAATACATCCACCACCGCCATGCCCGTACGTTTTGATCTTTTCCATAAATTAGTTATTGCCGAAACTAGAAGCTATTGAAAATGAAAAAAAATTGCTCGGTTTTTACCGTCATATTCAGAAGTTCGTCAAAAAATATTTATGGATAAAATGTTAAAAAGCACAACGTACAGGTATCGTCAAAGTCTTTATTATTCTAAAACTAAAACAAAATTAAAAATCGTTCCAGTTATATAGGAGGAAACAGGTTACTACGAAGTGATGTCTTCGTCTATTTTGCATACGGTAAAATCAGCCCTAGGTGCAGTTGTCCCTTTCGTGTTTTATAATTCTTTCTTTGGGGTGCTTAGGTGCTTTCGATAGCAATAGATTTCTGAATTACATACTTTTCCGACCACATGTCCTCTTAAAATTGTATTTACACTAGCTGTTCCCGCGGCTCCACTCGTATATAGTTATACCTACTCGCATATAGTTATCAAATAATCATTGGAAAAAAACTGAACCGCATTTTTTGTTCACACTTTAAAATATTTTTGGTATTAAATAAAAGCAAAGATAGTATTATAACAAATACTTTCCAGTAAAATTAGGTATTGAATCGGAATTTGCTCACAATTTCATTGAGTTTTTTTTTTTGTTATTTTTTCTTTACATGTAACTCTAATGTATTTATGCCATAAAAATGCCGTCAAACATTAGACAAGTAACTTCCTGAAAATAATCTTAACATTATTAAGATAATTCTAGCATTATAGATTGACTACAACTATCCATTAGTTGTTTTTTTCGAACCGACTACATTCTGGGAACTTTTTGGAAGAAGGCTTAAGACCCTCATCCAGGAGAGTGGTGGTAGCTAGGTGTAAGGTCACTAAAGTGATACGAACTTCGGATAAAATCCGTACTAATTCGCTTTGTTATTTAGCAGTACTTACGTGCATAGTGCGTAAAAGCGACTTTCAGTTTTATTGAAAAAACAAAAAAACACATTTACGACTGTCACTTGTAATTTATTGTTCCAGAAGGTACTTGAGTTACACAACTATTGTAAATAAAACAAACTCAAATTTCAAAAAGGGTTAGGAAGGGTTTATAATTAACCCCGAACCGCCACCGATTTGTTAATTGTTAGGGTTGTGTTTTTATGTTTCCTTTTTTTATATAAGTATACCTACACGTAAGAATTTATTTATGATTTTAAACTACCTACCGCCGCCGCCGCCGTCGCCTGAGATGGAAGGGTTGACGCTAATTTGAATTTTACGAACTTTATTTCAGTATTATTTTAAAATAGGGGCGTATGTCCGTCGTACGTACTTACGGTCCCGTGAGACTGCAATAAAGAAGCGATGATTTTTATTTATTTATAATTACTATTTTTTTTATTTTGACTTAAATTAATTATTTAAGACAAGTTTTTTATACCGTATTAGTTGAAGACCAGTAAAGATCGGCTCTTAAGAGGTAACGACGGTGGCAATAAATTTTAAGAATTTGGAATTCCGTTGATGTCGCGTTGCACTCCGATCAAAGTGTTATAAATCGCGAAATGGATTTTATGTATTCAAAATAAATTAAATCATCACATAGTATTCCCCTGTTTACTCCACCGAAACTAGGCCTATTATAATTTTTCTTCCAATTATAAAATAATAAAGACTTTATTGTAGTGATTCGTGAAATTCGTTTGAACATAACATAACATAAGCTCACGCCTATTATCCCCGAAGGGTTAAGCAGAGGTGAAATAGCGAACTACACCACCTAGATTTCGCCGAGCTTGGTCCCGTCCCAGATGTGACAGGGGGCGAGTCTGTCGCCATATCGGGCACAAATTCCAGACTCCGGGATGATACATTGTAGACAAACCCAATATCACTTGACCCGACCCGGGGATCGAACCCGAGACCTCAGAACAACAGTCGTACCGTACAACTACGCCACCGAGTCAGTTCAATTTTTAGATAGGTTTTATTTAACCTAAAGATGTTTTACTCACAGATTTTAAATTTAAGGTTATTACTATTAAAAAAAAACTGTTCACAAATTCTGTCTGTCTTCTTATATTTAATACGTCAAACGTTATTCTCTAGCTAAGAATATATCTAACTAGGCTCAAAGCTCATTCTCTCATACACAAACTTACCAAGTATTAATCCGGTAAAATGACAAAGTCCGTTAACCCTCCTTAGCCTGTGTAACTGTTGTAGAAGCGCGCAACTTTGATTAGATAGCCCGCACTAATCCGGTATAGACCGGCTCATATGGACTAGAGATTACAGTGTCTAACAAAACTTATTAACTTATAAGATGTAGTGTAGACCATAATTATTTGTCATATCTATTGTTAACATTTTTAGTGTACCTACATAATATTTATGAAAGTGCAATTTTTGTTTTCCACAGCAATACGATTCACTTCGCTGACGAGGCAGCCAAATAATTATGAAATGGCCTGAAGATGACGATATAAGTTATGCATAAATCCGCAAACACAGAAACCTACTCTTCGTTGGTTGTAGGGATTCCAAATATTTCTGGCTAAATTTATGAATGCTATCAAAATATATATGTGTACTAGAGTAAACAGCAAGACTGTAAAAAATGTTTTGGTTAAAAACTTGATGAATGAGACGAAAGAGAAGATGTGGGATATACAAGCGGGATTCAGGAGAGGAATGGGATGTATGATCAAAGCTTTTCCTTACGAACTATAACCGAAAAATTTTTGGCAGTCAAAAGGTCTATTGCGCTCTCGTCGACTCGGAAAAGGCTTATGATAGTGTGGTGAGGAATGATTTATAGACGACGTTGTCTATGTATGGGGTGAGTGGCAACTTGATACGAGTAGGTACTGAGGTCACTCTATGAGAGTTCTAGTGCTTATGCCAGAAATAACGGAGCCTACACAGACTAGTTTAGCATCGATAAAGGTGTTAAACAGGGTTGTGTAGCGTCGCCATTGCTATTTAATCAATATATCGGCAATCAATTGTCTGATTCTTCTGAATTCTCCTATACGCTAATGACGAGGTTATAGAGGCATCTTCGGCGGAGGAGATGCAGACGTTGGTCAGTATTTTGAGAAGAGCCGTAACAAGGAAAGGAATAAAAGTGAATGTTAGTAAAAGGAAAGTAATGGTTTTTGATAAAGAAGAAAGTGTGACAGAATGTCCTGTTCTGATTGACGGAGAACGAGTGAAACAAGTGGAAAAGTTTGTATACCAATGGTTAATAGTTACCAGAGATGGAAAGTGTGACCGTGATATAGAGCGAAGATTTGTGTTAGGGAATCGAGTGAACGGGGCCCAGCGTAACTTTAGGTGCAGCCAAATTGTGGTTAAAAAAGTACGTTTGATTGTCTATCGGGGAATGTTAGTCCCTATACTTATATATGATAGTAAGCGCTTGGTCTGGCAGAAAAAAAAATCAAGATTAATGCAGTAGAGATGAGAAGTCTAAGAAGGACAGCTGGAATGAGAATGATAGATAAAGTAAGGAATAGTGTGATAAGAGAACGTTGTAGGGTGGTAGAGGATGTAGTGACAAAGATAGAGAAAGGGATGCTTAATTGGCTTGGATGAAGATGGATGAAAGAAGATCGAAGAAACAAATTTACAAGGCGGGTGGTGACTGGCCAAGCTAGTAAGGGCCGTCCTAGGCAAACGTATTTCGACCAGATTGAGAACGTTCTGGAGACTGGCCAGGTTAAAAGTACCCGTAAACGAAGAGCATGTATGAAGGTTCTTATGAAATTAAATGAAGCAAAAGACGTGTGTCAGGATCCTAGCAAGTGGTAGGATGTGGACTCTGAGGTAGTTAAGACGTTGGTTGCAATTCGACCATAAAAGTTATTACTGAAAATTAAAAAAAAAATGGTTGTCATTTTTATTTATTTATTAAATATGGCTCATTAACATATACGACATGTAACTGTATTACAAATAGAAACAATAAATTTATAATAAACTAAAAAATGCCGTTACAATAATAAATTTTAAAGGCCGGCAACGCACCTGCGATTCCTCTGGTAGTGTGGGTGTCCACGGACGGCGGTGATCACTTACCATCAGATGACCCGTTTGATCGTTTGCCCCCTATTCCATAAAAAATGACCGAGTCATGCACAGAACTTAAAAAATTCTTAAAATAAAATCTGTGATATAAATTATAGAACTAAATGAAAAAAAAATTGATAATTATTACACTAAATAATATTATTGTGTACTAACAGCAACTGATCCAAATAAAATAAAGAAAATCAGTAAAAAAAAAATCTAGAAGAAAAATATCTTCAACTGATTTATCTTTCGAATTGGGATACGTGTGAAATAATCTATACATTGCTCAGTTTATCTGACAAGTGAACTAAACATGCATAATATATGCAAAAAAAAGTCTATTACAGAACATTAAGAAAAGAGACAGCGTTGATAGTAAATACAGAGAGAGAACGTTATCTCCTATCATTTACGATTGATTAAGACTTACGTTGACACATTAAAATATATTTCAGAGGAAAAAAAAAACACTCGCACGAACGCAGTTTACGTCAATTAACCTCACCACGGTTACAGCCGTTTCCTGTCATATCGACAGATGTCGCCACTGGACAACTCTATGGGCGCCACGGCAGCTGTTTATTTGAGACACTAATCGCTTATTATATTTAACGTAATATGTGCACATTAGACAAATAAAATCACAAAATTAATGCTATAATTTGAAAAGCGCTTTAGAATAACATCAAAGGAATTCCAGAGAATCAAATTTTAATGATAAAAAATACTTTGTAATGGAGTACGGACTGTATTTGTAAAGCTTAGACGGTTCCGTACAAAACGTATATTAGCGCTACTAGATTTTTCAGCGGATGCGCTCGCATGTTGTTGTTTTATTTAATATTTTATGGTTTAACTAAATTATTGCAAGGAACGCGGAGTTAGTAATTGTCGTGTAAGCCTCATTCAATCTAAACCTCTTAATTTTTTCAGTTTAATTTATATGTAATATTATATGATTAAAAATAGAAACAAAAACCTAGCTAAAGAATGTATCTATGATTTAACAAAATTATCCAGTTCGTCGGTTTTTTCGTTCTCGAGTTATAAGCTAACTAACAGACTAACTAAGATAGGCCAAATACCAATAGGTGTGTTACGGCATCATCACTTGAGAACCAGTACCTCTAGGCTTAGTGTGTTTAAGATCCTGGACCACATAGTCAGTTAACATCAGGTGAGATTGTGGTCAAAGCCTATTCCGTGTAAAAAAAATTAAATATAATAGCAATAACTTACCTTTGGTCCATCTCTTTTGTGATTATTAACTTCAACATAGCTGAACTAATTACATTTTTAAATAGTAAGATATACGTGAAAAGTGTTTAAAAATCGAAGTCATAAAATTATAACCTCGAACCAGCAGCAGCGTTATCTTTAACTAAATAATTTTATGTTTAAAATACTTAAAGACAGTAGATTTTTAGTAGGATTTTATGTCGACATAAGCATAAACAAACAATAGGTTTTTTCCGAAAAAAAATCTACATATTCTGAAGAAAAAAAATGTTTTGTTTTTGGTCGAACCAGCAGTCCATCAATATTTTCTCTTATGAACCCTAATATATTTTATTTATAGGTAACGGAAACATAATGTTGAATGAACAATAAATCGCGGTGAGAACCGCCTTTTCTTAATAATAATACGTCCTCAGAGAAAAAAAAAAATCCAATAAAACTATCAAATTATTGCAAGTCGCGTCTTGGAGATTGTGGCATAAACAATATATTTTTATTTATTTTATATGAATTATTTTTCTGTCGACTACAATAAAATCTATGTGCATTTATACTCGGATGGAGTAATTTTGATATTTAAATTTTTGTGAAATTCTAAACAGATTCTTCTTAGAATCGTAATTCAATATCTTATTACCATATATAGATTAGCTACTTTTTTGGATTAAAAATTAAGTTGTTATAGTATTTTCATAAAAATCGAAAACATTTTTTAATCATTAAAAAATTTACGTAGCCCAAATAAGCTGTATAATAGTCTTATACGAGGATGAAAAGGTACTCTAAGCATGAACAAACTTACACAATAAAATACACATAATAGCATCGACTTTGTTACTAAGTTTACTTCAACCTTTCTAGTTATTAGTACCCTAACTATAATAACAACTAATTTTTGAAGTAAAAACTTGAAAGGAAATATAAACGGTATTGTCATTGTCAGAACGAGGACTAGCTAAATGGTAATATAGTCAGAAACCGTGTCTATAGACCAGTCTTCGAATATTAAAATGTAACATGTAAATGAGAAATATTGATTTCGATAAATATCATTACTGGATGGAATTATGTTTAAAAGTGAAAAAATGACCGCGTTAAAGAAATAAGATGGACATTAAAAACATTATAAGTTATAATCAGATATCGTAGGATTTTGTTGAAGTGAAAAATTCTTTAACGATTTCTTTAGCGATTCTCGGTAGGGGAAAAACTTACTTATAGATTTACGTTACCAATGCTGTGAGGTCAGCCGTCAACATAGATTGACAAATCCACGATACCGTGTGCTCCACTCCACCCAGTAACAGGGTCCGAGAGTACAAGTGGGGTTTTAGTCGGTAAGAGCCGGCCCGGGAGAACGGTTCGTCCATGTAGGATTTCCCCACTATAAAAAAAAAGGTCAGCCGTCAATATGCCATAGTATGTCAAGTTAAATTTGGCACTTAGAGATAACGTTTTAATTGTGAATAAACTATAGTCGTATGAAAATGTATATCATTTTTGCTCGGATCGCCAACAGATGTAAAAACCAGACAAACGTTAATTGTTAGGTTTTGTTTTTTCAATTAGTCATTTCAATTAGCAAAATAATGAAATTATACTTTAAAAATCAGTTTTTCTAAAGTTTCGACTGTTCACTTCTGTCGGCAGTCACCATGGATGCCTAGGATTTTTCAATTCTCGTATATTTAATTTACATGCGATATAGTCTAATTTATATCTATAGGCCAAGATAAAAGTGTTCAGTTTATATATTACTCCTCTGTTTATCAACCGATATTCTTTACCATACCACAGTTTTTACTCAAAACTTTCAAAATAACTATGATCGTATTTATACCTCTGGAAGAACACCGAATTCACTTATTAGGTTAAGTTGTAAATTGCATTCGAATATATAACAAAATTACAACAGTAAAAAAAAATATGAACTCTATATAAATCAAGTATCAAACAGCTTCGGTTGTAGCAAACAGAATTATGAGTTACGACGGCTGCGTGCGCGCACACGACACGAAATAAAATTATATACAGTCACTAAACTATTTATAATATTATTATAATAATATTCCGGCCCAATTATTGCGTCGCCGACACGTTTTTATTACATTATATATATATATATATATATATATATATATATATATATATAAAAGTCTAATTTATTACGGGGTTAAGCATAACAATCATATATATATATATATGATTGTTATGCTTAACCCCGTAATAAATTAGACTTTTATAAATCGAATTAAATGACAGATTATTATCCGTGTGTCTACATGGTCCTCTTAGATAATAATGAAGGTTGATTGGTCCTACCTTTGGATTCTTTTTTAGTATAGATCGACTATTTCGCTTTCCCAATGACGACCGGGTTGCGTAAGAATAAAAAATTAAACCAAATAGATTTGATATAATTATAATTACACACTTTAATACCTTCTAAATAACTTATGGTCTGCTTTTAAATGATTTATTAATAAATAAAAAAAATGATGATGAGTCTAAAGAACTACACCTAGTTAAAAGAATCATGTTAATTGTCATCGAAGTTTTGTTTCCATATTCATATATTATAAAATTCTTGACTATCGCGAAATTATTTCAGTGACCTTTTTCACTGCGCCGTATAGTTTTTAATTTTTTACGCGAAATCCTAACTATTTTCCAAAAACTGTTTTGCTACTAATATTAAGCAAAGATATTTCTCACAAATTCAAATAACTGCCAGTAAAATTATGCATTGAATCGGATTTTATTTACTATTTCATGAGTTTTAATTTTTTTACGCGGGACCCTAATTATTTTGGAATAACAAAAGTACCCTAATTTAAGTGGAGTAACTTCAGCTATCTACCAAAATAAGTCCCGTCCATATCCGTACCAGATTACCCAGAACCAAACAGATAGACAAACAAAAATTTTAGAAATTGGACTTTTGGTAATTGTATCTTATATACGAGTACATTCATATTAATTTAGTTTAAAAAAATAATTTTGACATTACACACAGAAACTTCAATATTATTTATTAGTATAGATTATTATAACATATTCCTTTGCATCTCATTATTTAAATCGATAAAGCATTGATAGGTAAATTGGATTGTATCTCTGGGAAACCGAAAACTGTTACATATCCATAAGTTTTAAATAAATAATCTTAATGTTAAGGTAAACAGAATAGGGGTATAAACATATTTTATCTCTTGTAATCCACTTCAATGTAATTAATCTCCCTTTTGAAATCTTTCGTTTTGACCTAAAATTGAACCCATGTACATCGTACATATATATCATTATTAGCTATGCGCCTGCGTTTTATATTTTCTTTACAGCCTTTTAATTTTTTTATACGGAACCGTAATTATTTCCAAAAAAAATTTAGTGCTAAGATAAAGTAAATTATATTTCTCATAAATTCAACCACTTGCCCGTAAACCTGTGCATTGAATCGGATTTTATTAAATTTTTATGAGTTCTATTTTTTTACGCGGAGCCCTAATTATTTTTGAAAATTAAAAGTACCCTAAGTTACGCGAAATAACGTCAACTATCTACAAAAAAAGTCACGCCAAAATCCGTCCAGCCTTTCCGAAGATTACCCGGAACAAACACACAGACAAAAGTTTTAAAAATTGCATTATGGATATAGGTATCGTATATACATTTATATCTATTTAGTAAAAATAATTAATTTTGTCAGTACAAACAGACACTTGAATTTTGTTTATTAGTATAGATAAAGTTACGTTCTTTGTATTTATCATATGTTTATACTTCGTAAGGTTCAAACACAAGGCAACCAGAATTCACAGCGACAATATTTTCACATAAAAAGAATTATAATGTCAAAATTTTTGATTACGACCCGTCGTCGTCACATTTGGAACGAACATTATGATATGATTTGTCGTAAACAATCTCATATAAATATGACATATATGACAAGAACATACATGTTTATATAACAAACATCGGGATTATGTTTTGTTGATTTATATTTATTTCATTCGCTCTCGTTAAAATGCTTTGTTCGTCTTGAGGAGGTATACCGGAATTTTGAAAATTCGGTATTCAAAACACGGCAGTGTCTCAAGACGAAAGTCTTCGAGCAGTGTGTCTTCTGTCGCTCACGGTGGGCCTAATAAAAAAGCTCTAAGTTGTTTAAAAAGGCAATGGAGTGAGTGATCGACATAGAAATGAGGAGATCCGCAGAAGAACCAAAGTAAGCGACATTGCCCAAAGAATTGCTAAACTTAAGTGGCAGTGGGCTGAGCACATTGCTCGCAGAACCGGTGCGTGATAGGGGCAACGGATTCTTGAATGGCTAGCACGCACCGGAAGATACAGTGTGGGCAGGCCGAAAACTGATGAACGTCGCGGGAATCCGCTGGATGCGGGTGGCGCAAGACCAGTCGTCTTGGAGATCTTTGGGGGAGACCTATGTCCAGCAGTGGATGTCTTTCGGTTGAATAAATGGTAGGTATGAAAATATTGTGTTGCTCTATGAAATGTCCCGCTCAAAATTCGATCGTTGAGCATAGTGACGCAAACATGTTAAGGGATGTGTGCTTAGTTTTTTTTTTAACTAAATAACGTTGTTGGTCTGAAGGGCCTTGTTAAATTCATAGAACTTTATGACGAACTCTTAGAACTTTCACCAGGAAAATGGTACTTATTTATCTTGGATGTGGTTTGCAAGTATGTGACATGCATGTTCCTCTAATGAATATAGTGTCATTGTATCCCGCTTGTAGTGGCTGTAAGAGCTTCCCCATTTGAGGGTCGAAGCACGTCTTGTTTCCCGTAGGAGGGTCCTGGGATGTATAAACTAGTGAGAAAATTACATAAACATTTATATGATTTTTTTTTTTAACAAACCTCAGCACTATAGGCCTTAACCTCACCTGGTTTTAAGTGACGATGTGTCCAGGATGGTAAACACCATAAGCCGAATAAGATTTGTTATTGATAACACATCCAACAGTTAATTGTACACTATTAGATAAAGACGCGAAAGTTAGAATAAACTATTTTATCGTAAAGTGAGTATAAAACGGCCAGACAATAACCACTAATGTGTAATAAGTGAGATCTCTAATCCGGGAGTTATGTCGCCCCTCAAATATAAGCGTGGAATTGTAATACTGTACGGAATTAAACTAATATTTGTTTTATTATTATTAGGTTAAAATGCAACCACAATCGAAACTAAAATTAAACATAAAAAGTCTTACAAACACTGCTGGAAAGTACATCGTTATTGGTGTTATTAAATTGTTATTAAATAGATGATTTTAACTACATAAAACAAACGAAAGACGTAGGTACACTGCTGGACGTAGGTCTCCACAACGTTTGGGTATGATTGTAAAGTTACCTAACACTGACGAAGTCGCGTGCAAAAGCTTGTAAGTATTATAATGATATTGCAATAGTTAATTTTCTTGTATATAACCATAGACCCCGGTAATATTGTTGTACTAAGTTCTAGTCGGTTGCAAACACCCACGCGAAGGGGAGAAAGGGGAAGCCGTCATAATCCCTAATATTCGCCGGCTCTCGATCATAACCCGGACTCGAACCACAAAGGTGACGTAATAACGACCGCTAATCCCCTATTGTGGCGCCATCTCTTGACAGATTGCCACCGACTTGAATGGAGATTACACGCCGTTCCACTAGGGGCGCTTTGTTCGACCCGTTTATTAGGTTCGAGCTTATTGTGATGAGAAATGTTAGGGGATAATTTGTTTTCGGATGTGTCGGGCTTTACGAAGTAAGTGTTAGGAATAGATTACTTAAATTCTGGGTAATATTTTTATAGTTTTTATCTTGATTATTAGATAATAAATTTATGCTGATTGGAGAAGAGCAAACATGTATCATTTTTATTTATTTCATTAGTATGAAGGTAAGCGATATTTTGGCAATTAAAATAATATAATTTTATACTTTCTTTTTATATACAGTAGGCTGTTAGTCTATATACATGAGGACAATGGGGTTGCTATGACGCAGCATCACCTCAAAACTGCTGAACATATCGGGATGGGAATTTTTCGTAGATGGTTATAGGCTATTTATTTCCCTTTTGGAATCCATCGACCCTATCCTCTTTTCTTTCAATTTACTCTTATGTACATTTTTTCCGCTAATAAAAACAAAAGACTCATTTTTCTTCATTCATTTGTTTTTTTAGGTGCGCTGTATGAAGAAAATATGTAACGCGGGCGTAGCCGCAGGCACCAGCTAGTAATATAATATAAATAAAATTCAATACTGCTAGTGAAAAATCGATCATTAAAAAATAACATTGAAAGGCAAGTTTGGTGAAATTTTGGTTGTAATGCAGCATTTCTTATTTTTAATTCATAAGCATGTAGTATTTGTCTTCATATTATATAATTAGGTGGAATTCTACGTTCTAGTTTAAGATCTCCTAACTACTCTCTTGAAATAGTGGAAACAAAAGGCAGCCATTTTATTATTGCGTTTATGAAAAGTGTTCCTAACGTCAGTTTTGGCTGCATGATCTAGTGCCTTTGTGTTTTCCTCAAACAAGGAATAAATTAAAGTAAAGGCAGCCGAAAGCAAATGCCAAATATGTTTGTTCCAAGCCCTTAGAATTAAATGTTTTAACCCGAAATTATTTAGTTGTGTAGAACGTCAGCCCTGATGATGGATCGGGCCAATAATTGCGTAACAGTTGCACAAGCGAGAAGTAATTTGACGGAAATGGAAGGGGCGCCGAGGTTATTGATGAGTTTCCCGAACTGAAGTTACGCTTTTGTATTGTTTTTAGGTATTTAACAAAAGGTTAAATTACTAACTAATCGTGAATTTGAAACGATCATAGCGCAGTAGCTCTGATACTGCCTTGAAATATTTAGATTTGAATTCTACTGTATCGTGGCATGCTTTTGTTTAAGAAAAATATTGTGATATACTGATTGGTTGGGTATTTTGTGATGCACGCCTGGCTAGCTTAAATTAATTTTTTTTTCTATAACTATGCGCAGCATTTTGATCACAATCTCACTTGATTTTAAACGACGATTTACCTCAGAATGGTAAACACATTGAGTCTACCAGTACTGCTTCTCAAGTGGTAATGCCGTAACACACTCTTTGGTATTTGACGATAGGTTTTCTAACTTAAAGGTGGTAGCTATTCAGGTGGGCTTTATTATGAAATATCCTACCACCGTGCTGTATGTTTCCTCGCGATATTTTCCTTTACCGAAAGCTCAGGACCATTATAGAGTTGGATAGGTCTGTTTGAACCTTTTTTTTTTTTGTCGAGGGAAAATGCATTTACGCACTACCCTTACTTATTGCAATTACAATTTTATACCCACACCATCATTTGAGAGCCAGTCTCTCTAGGTTTAGCGTGCATATGCATATGATGGTACACACCTATTGATACTTTCTATCAAAAATAGTTGCAACTAATAAAATAAAAAAATACGGTAATATCATTATATGATTTATTGTAGTTTTATTTACAAAAAAAGGGTTAATTGTAGAATCAAAAGTTTTAATTTAGAGGGGACATGGTGTTCGAATATTGAAATCTTAATAGAAAATAAAATAACACAAAAAAATGTTAAAACCAATAATAATATCATAAAACTAAAATGAATTAAAATTAAATTTTAACATAAGATACCTATTTAAATAGAGAAAAAGAAAAACATTTTCATAGCGTGACATTTTCAAATATAATTACTTACTTACCTCAACTCAGTTATGTACACATAAAAACATACACATTATTAAAAATTAAATGATTTAGAATCCATTAACGATTTAAATCGTAGAAATACAAAATTCTGTTATCACCGCTAAGCTCATAGTAATAAATAAAATCATTGTATTTATTAATATTTCTTTTAAAACATTTCTCTTCACTATATACCCCTAACGACCTACACAGAATTTTGAATAATTAAATTATTTATAATACGTTATATTATCTTGAAAAAAAAAAAGTATCTTTTATGAATATCAACTGCAACTAGTTATTTAAGGCGAAGATAAATTAGGCGAATTAATAAAAAAAATTAATTGCAATAATGTTTTAAGTTGACCTTATGTTTCATGTTGTATTTAATCATATTATGTACCAAATAAATGCACCTTTTAAAGCAAAGATGCATTTATTTATTTCTTACTAATTGGTACCCATTAACTTCGGCCGGCGTAAATAAAAGGCTAATAAAATAACTGGACGTAACTGCATAGACAATCTAACCTAAAAAAACAAAAGAATAAAGAAAAATGAGAGTCTTTTGTTTTTATTGTGGAAAAAGCACATAAGAGTAAATCGAAAAAAAAAAAATGAAAAAGGTTCGATGGAATCCAAACCATCTACGAAAAATTTCGCGTCTAATTGTAGTAGTCCCATCCCGATATGTTCAGCGTTGAGGTGTTGGTGCGTCACAGGAACCCCATTCTGGGTCCTTCTCCGACAACAACTCAAGATATGATCCGATCCTCCACAAGGGAAGCTCTTGCAAGCGCTGTTAGCGCAACATAGATTGTGATTCCCAACTAGGGAGGCTTCTGCCTTTTTTTATTTATTTTTTTGTTTACTTTCAATATTTAAAAAAAATGATTTTGATTGATTTGATAACTTCGTTTATAACTTTAACGGCGTTGATCGAGTTTCGGTAAGGGAAAATCTTATAGATTCGCGTTACCAATGCAGTGACGTTAACTATAAACATGCTACAGTATGCCCAATATAAGATGGCGTTTAAGTGTTAGCGCTCATAGATAAATAATAAATACAATAGATAAATAAATTTATATTTACGCAGCTTACCGTATTTTTTGATTATGAATAAACAAGGTACATGAGAATGTACAAAATTATTGCTCGGAGCGCCAATAGATGAATAAACCAGGCACATGTCAGATGCTAACAGTTAGGTTATGTTAATAATGCTGCAGGGGGCGACGCGGTGCTTGCGAAAGCCACCCCGTGTCGCCCCCATCCCAAATGCAGCGGACGGCCCCGGGGGGTTTTAGTGGGTATTTCCGGGCGACTCTCGCCCGGGTGAGTCCCACACTGCACGGAGCTCATCACTCCGTGCCCCTTATCTATTGTACTGGGAGACTTTGATCCCCTAAGTACAATAGATAAGGGTAGTGCGTAAATGCATTTCCCCCCGTCAAAAAAAAAAAAGGTTATGTTAATAATAATGAAAACAAATAAATAAAATTAACAATAATTTTTCGGAAGTTCGAGTTCGTCTGTCAGCAGTTCCCATGCCTGCCTAGTTTATTTTCTATTAACATTAAAAAAAAAAAACAACTGTATCTGTATCTGTATTAAAATTTAAAAAAATAACATAACTACTTCATCTTAACATGAAATCTTTATGTCACATTACAAAAGATATATAACGGGGAAAGTCACCAGCAAAAATATAATAGAACTACATGTTTGACGTCAGCAGAATATATATATTTATAGCTTGTAGTCTTAATATTAATTGGCCGTTGGATACGATTGATACGATGTTTATTATGTACGGGGTTTTTTGTTTTTGTTTTGTTTTGTGTGTCGTATTATATTTTTATTTTTTTATATGTTCCTTCATTACTAACCAAAGTAGCTTGATCTATGATATATTTATACACATTTAAGAAATTAGGTTTAAACTGAACACGTACTCAAATGAAGCGATGATGGCGCAATGGGTAGTGTAGCCGGATTTCGCGTCAAGGAACGCGGTTTCGAGCCCACCTATCCAACTCCGAAATCAGACTGAGCTTTCTGTGAAGGAAAACATTATGAGGAAGCCAATAACATGGCGGTAGAGCATTTTCTAACAATGCCCCCCTGGGTAGCGTCCACCATCAAGTTTGAAAACCTGCCGCCAATACCAATAGGTTTGTTCCGGCAGTATCACTTTAGAACTAGTACTAGTAGAAGTAGGCTTGATGCGTTTACGATCTTAGGTCTCATCGTCGCTTAACATCGGGTGAGGTTGTGGACAAAGCACTGAGCCTATACTGTGTGTAAAAAAACCGTACTTTTTGTTCTAGCAGAATTTCACAGGTAAAATAAAAGTATAATTATCTATCTCTCAAGTTGTAATCCAACCTATGATCTTTTAACTTATCGCTGTAGAGGGATATAAGTGAAATAGGACTGTTAATAAGCTTAATTTTTAAGATTAAGTAACTAAATAATTTAGTTAAAATCACCAATCAGACCTCTCGGCCCTAATGTTGTCGAAAATAGCAAACATAGAACCCTGACGCACCCCATTGGTAATAGTATTAGAAATATTCATCCTATAAGGTAGGCTAGGAGACGTTTGACCACCTATTCTGAAGTTTAAACAGACGACGTTAATCCCTCTAGAACGTTCCATGGTTTCTCCTGGCACCTCAGAATAAACGCTTCGTGCTATTATTTTCGATAAAACTATATACTTCGTAAAACGCCATTAAAAACCACACAATATCCTACTACACAAGTTATTGAATTAAAGATTACAGGTACATACTACATGACATGCCGCCGAAAAGCCGCACCTCATTGGTTCTTACGTTAATTCTTAACTTAACCTAACTTTTGTATGCACAAAAATGCAAAATGACATTTTTTTTTAGTTCCCGAATAATGAATGACACATTCAAAGTATATCGAAAAGAATAATTCTAAATTTGTAAATTAAGACCGAATAACTGATCCAGTCTAAATAAAATAAAATCCATCGTACGTAGCGCTACCTAATGCAAAAATAGTAACAAATAAACAAATCCTAACAGATGACAATCGAACATAGTTATTATTAAGAACGTGTTAAATTTTAATATTACACAATGTAATAAAAACTTTAATGCCTAAGACATAAGGTAGAGTATAGTTTAAAAGTTAAATCTAATTTTTCAACACTAGCCGCGCTCTAGTGTTGTCACTAATGTAAAACATACCAGCTCACGTTTTCGTAGATGTGTCATATAGTGTAGATCGGTACGCACTAGTCGGAATGACAACCGCGTTGACATGATAATCCCGGCTAAACGAGTGGCATTTCTTAAAAGATCGTCAGTCATTGTCTAATAGAACAGTATATTATTACATATTTAAAAAAAAATAAGTCGAACATTTCACGGAAAACATATCGTTCCAAACTTATACGTAAATTTGAATTTTTTTTTTCGATTTTTTTTTCTATAATGTACACTTAATGATTATGTTTTCAGTTTCCTCGATTTAATTCTTCCTATATTTAAGATTTTATTACATTTATCGTAATTTACTAAATTGAATAACTCACATAGCATGTTAATGTATCACAATTATTGTTATTATCTACTAAAACTAACTCATTATTAAATTGATCTAAATCCCTAATTGCTACATTTAAAAATATGTTATTTATTTTTATTTTAATAAATATAGTAAGTTATTGTTGTAAAATTGACAAATGATGAAATAAAGTATATTATTTTAATATAGCAACTTCAATTCACGAGCAAAGTCGCTGATATTTGCGAGTATATAATTTCTGTATAATTTCACCAAAATATTATAATAATTTTAGTCTCGAAACGAAGACAAATAAAACCGTAATATAACGACGATTCAAAGTTAAACAAAAGCAGTAAATAATAAAATTAAAAGTCGCTTTGGCTCGACGAGTCATCCAAATTATAATAAAATGATAACTGAATAAATCATATCACATTAACACCGACCGTAAATAGAATAAACATGCGAATGAAAATGGCGTGCGCGGCTTAACAATGCGCCAAAATAAACAGACCACAAATATAATAATACTTAACCGCTCAATTTGTCACTCATTTTAAACAATACCGAAATATTCCACTGTATTCCTTAAGACACTGTCTTCGGTAATCAGCTGTCAACGCTTCCAGCACTATTGTCAGCGGGACTACAATGTTTGTACGTGAGTACAAGAAAATAACGTCTAATATTACAGTAATATGCAAACGATTTTAAGACGCACGTACCTCGACATAAGGTTTAATTTTAAAGAGTTCATCTAAACGATATAACTCTAAACAACATTGACGCAACCATTAAAAAGACACTCGAAAATAGCGCGGGAATTCTTTTTAAAAAAAAAAAAGTGAAGATTGAATTGTTCTCTAGTTTTTTAAAACAATGGGCGCGCTTATTTCTGGATTTGTTAACAAAAGTGACAGGTGCTGATTTGTTAGTGATTCCCCGAATACCAGAATAGAGTGGACGTCAAAACATGAACGTTAAACTGGAGGAATGGCTTTTGTTTGTTGTTATAATGCGAGCCGCTAATTTTCCTACAAATAGCTACGTGTCCATTATACGGATTCTTTATATCAATTTGAGCGTATTTAATTTACACGGGCCGCGTCACGTCTGTTTTTTTTTTTTTTTATTTTCGTCGTATCTACCGTGTGTGATGATATTATATTATTATAGGGACAATGCGCGTACACAACATACCTTACGAGTGGTATTGTGTGATTTTTTCAATCAAATTTCAAATCATTTTTAAAACTATTCGAAACTTTTTCATATATTTTGATTTCATAATTGTCATAGATATGATTTGTGGCTGATACTCATATTATTAGCTGCATGGTTCGCATCAAAATATCGTTACTAAATGTATATAGTTGCAGTTATGAGTAAATTTGAAACAGTAAAATATTAAATGTACCTAGAATGTATTATTAATGCAATGCGAATATCAAATTAAGAATCGTTTAATATTTTTAAAATACAATTAAATCACTTAACATCAAATTCTAAAATAATCACACACATTAAATATTATAGCATTTCTCTATTATAAATCATAAGGTGATTTAATCATATGTATATACTTTTGTTGTTCCGTTATTTAATAATAATATATTTAACTTTAATATCAAAAAATATTATCACCATTCTGCCATAATTTACGATGATCGCTCGGAAAGAATGAATTTACAACTCGGCCCGGTCGCGTCTCACTTGCTTTTAAGACAATAAAACTAAATCTTATCTGTTTAATCTACGATATTAATTTTTTTTTTTTTTGTTGTTTTCAATTTTTAAACTAATAATAAATTTGTAAACTTCAAAACGCATGTTCATTGTAAATCATTCGAAAATGACCTCATATATGAGAGTTGATAGAAATAATGGCCGTGCGGTTAAGTAGATCTTAATATATTTCAAATGGAGTACCTATCTATTTATTAGACGAACATTTAATTAATGTTTTTTTTAGAACCCAGGGGTTTCATTTTTTATTGTTAAGAAAACAAGTTCCATATCGGACAGTCCTTAGAGCACAGTCTAAATTAAATACACATATATATAAATAAAACTTTTTCATGCATGAAATAACTAAATAATACAAAACGAATTTTAAGTACCGAATTATTACTATTACATTAAAGAAAAACTGTAAATAATCAATGCAGTCTATCTCGCCGCCAGACGGGAAGGTTCCACATCAGATAGTTGGATGACAATGCTTTATATGCTGTGCCAAATATTGGCTAGCACTCTGGCCGCGAGACGAGTTGACTAGACGACTCGCAAGCTTCTTGAAAAGGCTGTGTGAGCACTCGGACCCCACAACAATAATTATTACACATTATTACATATAGGTTACCTTGCGCTGATAAAATGCGAGGGGGATCACATCATAGTAACCACAGAATTAGCCAAGTGTATATCCAGACCTGCCTAGATGCTTTAGCCTTTGTAGATCTAGGCCAGAATATTTATAAATAAAGAAAGAAAATGAAAAAGAAACTTATTGTTAGATAATAAATTACAAAAAACAAAAACAAACATTCGAAATATTTGCGAATTAATCCCACAGATGTGGCCATCGTTCTAGAATTATTTTTTTATATTGAATAGATTCAGCGCTTTGTTAACAATCTCAACTTAAGTTAAGTGGCCACATCTCCAGGATGCTATAGACACTAAAGCCTAGAAGTACTCTAATGATGCTATCGGAAACACACCTATAAGTGTTTGGTGAGAGTTTTCAAGTTTGACGGTAGCAAGTCATATAAGTATCATTAGAAAAATCCCAAACTTGTAAAATGTACTGTTTTGAAAACATTAGATAAATAAAAAAAAAAACAATAAAATAATTAGTCCAACCATCCGTTCAACCATAAGTCTTCCATTGGGTCATAGGTCTCCCTCAATAAGTAAGGGATTGCCATAAACACCACGCTTAGTAGGTGGATTGGCGATCGCAGTCAGGTGTTAAAATCGCACGGAATAATTAGTAGCACAGCCAAAACCGTCGGTATTTCTTAATTAAGATACGTTTTTGTATCAAAGACTCATTAAAAACCTCCAACGCAGTAAAATGTGTCTAGTTATTGTTTTAATAAACAAAAGACCAGCGACAATAAACATACATAGAGTGGACCGCATAACGATATTGTGAGTGACATCTGCGAAACATAGATTATGGGTTTATAGATGTGCCATTTGATAACCTATTTATTTGAATATTTTAGACTGATTTTGAGTTGAACGCAGTGTTATTATTCGTTAGCGTCAGTCAAGGCTAATTGGCTGAACAATCCAAATTTTCAAATGAATTCCGAAAGCCAGTTATTTGTATAACTTTTAGTATTAAACGTCCTGACGGTCGAAATCTATTAACCTTTGTCATGATCCACCATAATATTATACTAAGATAAATACTCCGTCCATTGCATTAGTAAGACTTATTTAAATAAGCTGTAATAACTGTCAGATATGGTGTATCTATGTTAATGGTTTCGATACACAGCTGGCGGTTCGGGATGCCAGCGCGGTTTTACTATAGAAAAAGTCACGCCACGGCTCGCGTCGACAGAATATTTTCTCTATAAAAATATGACACTGCCACCCATCCCCCCCCCCCCCCCCCCCCCCCCCCCCCCCCCCCCCCCCCCCCCCCCGCTGTATGTTGCAGCAATAAGCCAACCTTTACTCAACAACAAGCACTTCTTAGAATATTGCTAGTAGTGTATACTTAAAACTTATTATGAAATATTAAATGATTTATTTAATTTATTGCAATACATCTTGCTGATAGTAATTGTTTTGGTGATTTCATTCTTTATTATTCTCAAAACTTGGTCCACATATAATCTAATATAGCAGAATATATGCTAAGCCCCAGCTAGATAATACATATAGGATTTAACAAAAATACCATATAAATCGATTCATAGATTCTAGACATATAACGCCAGGTGGAAATATCTAGAACGATGATGTTGAGATGAGCAAACAGAACTTACCTTTATTAGTAACCTTCGATCTAGCTGGTTCAGAGTTAACTTCTTCACTTTTTTATTTTTCTATATTCTCGTAATTTATTAATATAATTGGATAATTAATGTGCACTTTTGCAAATATTATTACGAGAGACAGCGACGGCGGTTGCGTGTTGGCATTCCGTTTTTGAATAAGAAGGAATAATGCGTACATAGATTAAATAGAGCGAGGGCGTATAGACAATATAGATTAGGTATAATTTAGAATAAGAAGAAAATATATATGATAATAGATGGCTTTAACGATGCCCACTAATATACAGACGGACATGGAAAGAGGCTTTTTATAATTTGTAAAAATAATTATGATCCTAATGACTTTATATTTGAGTGTAATAATTATCACGTTAATATATGCCGTAGGTAAAATATCACAACAAACCTAATAATTAACACGTCTGTAAATTATTTAATCTATGATCGAATCGAGAAGGCGGTCGGAGTAAGAATAACCGTTTTAAAATATTGAGGAGCGTTGAAAAATATACGTCAAGCAAGTATGTGAATAATAAAGAGTCGACGACAAACACTCGATATTCAGGCCAGAGAGTCACGTTTATACTAATAGCGTATACGAATAATCGTTTCTTAATTTTTACTGTTACACTGGCAGAAGTGTACCTGGTGGATTCGATAGAATTTAAAAAAAACACATTTTTACTCCGATAATTGAATAAAGTATAAGGTATTGTTCGATTTTATTATATCTAAAATTACTCTCAAGGTAATAATAAATAAATAATAAGAGACTGCTGCCCACGTGGTCATGAAATGCACGCAAGAAGTCAACCAACAGGCAAAAATCCTCAAAGAAACGAAGTCGCTCCAGGAAGCCTGTGATCGGCCCAGGAAGCTTCTGCGCTTCTGGAAGGAGCTGGACTGGCTCGAGTAGCTGGTTGATCCTGCAAGCACAACGGACCGCAAATGTGTCTAGTTACGGAAACACGTAAATACGGAAACAGGAGCCCATTAACAAGTAAAAAGTAAATATTGAAAATGCGATTTTCTAATTAAGCGAAACTATTTTGACAAGCAGTGAATATTGAAAGCACTTTTTGATTTATTTATGTACGAAATTTATATCGAGATGAGATTACTGCTAACTATAAAAAATATACATTTGATTTATATTTTATACTAATTTCATAAGTTTTTCATTTGTTTAGCTTGATTGAACTATGAAATACACTTGCGTAATGGCGTTAAAAAAAAACAAAAAAAACTAGCCAGTCATGGGTATTGCCGACAGAAGCGAAAACTCGAAATTTTGAAAATACTGCTTTTAATGTTTAAATTTCATTGTTTTTTTGATTAAAATTAATAAAAAACCTAATGTTTTTCTAGTTTTATTACATCTATTGACGCTTCATTTAATAATTATGTACATTTCCATATAGTTTATTCAAGATCAAAACATACGATAAGTTAAGCGCCATCTTATACTTGATATACTGTAGCATGTTGACGGCTGACATCATAGTATTAGTAACGCGAATCTATAAGTTTTTCCTCTAACGAGAATCCCTCAACGCCGCTAAAGAAGTTCCCACTTCCAAAAAAAAACAATGAAAGGATAAAATGAAACACGATTTATTACTTATATTTAAATAAAAAATGACAGTAGCGAATGCTTCTACTTTGTCATTTATAAAAAAAAAAGTAAACTTTTACACCGAGATTCGTAGTATTGAATGTTGTAAGTTGTCATCATTTCCTGACAGCGGCTATGTAAAATGTACCTACAACACGAAAACCGCGCTAACAAATTGCAAAATAATATAATCAAAGGCCAAAAAACTAAAAACACATCGAAATAAAAGCATAAAATCCTTTTAGTTTTAATGAAAAATTAATCGGTGTCGCGACATGGAAAATGAAAATTATTTCAACAGTAATCTTTTACAATTATTATTTTTATAATTTGACGAGAATAATACTATTTGAAATCCTTTTATTCTATTCTAATTAATATATAGTTACGTTGACAAATTATTTATTTCCTTATGTCATCCGTCATACCGGAGTGGGACAGAGCGCCCACGCTGGCGACTATTTATGTCATGCACGCAGAGCCCCGCATTGTGGTGCGTTCTGACAGTTATACTCGACGCGCACTCGCTAATTACAAAGGTGATTTTACTAATTTATAGCAACTAACACAGATATTACGTGGAAAATAAAACAGCAAAAATACTAGATTTATATGATATTATAAATGTTAAATTCAAAGCTGTTGTAATTGGGTATCTACCTATTTGTGCGAATAACTTTTCGGTGTTTGAACGATCGTTTGTTTATTTCTAAACAGCTCACAAAGCGATAATGGTGCAGTGGGTAGTGTGGCCGGATTACGCGTCAACGGAAGCGGGTTCAAACTCTAAAATTAGCCTGAGCTGAACGTAAACACCGTGAGGAAACCTTAGCATGGTGGTAGGGCGTTAGCAAATAACGCCCTCAAGTTTTTGAAAAACTGTCGCCAAATACCAATAGGTGTGTTGCTCCAGCATTACTTGAGAACCAGTAACTCTAGGCTTAGTGTGTTTATCATCCTGGACCGTATCATTACTTAACATCAAGTGAGATAGTGGTCAAAGCACTGAGCATATACCGTGTAAAAAAGGCAGTAGGCAGAGACTACATCCTTCCAACTGTTATGATCCTGACACACATCTTTCGCTTCTTCTACTTTCTTTAGCACTTTCGTACATGCTCTTCGGTTACGGATACTTCTGACCTGGCCTTTCTTTATAACATCTTCAATGTGGAAGAGACGCTTTGAGCTGGGATGACCCTTATCGGCTTGCTTGTTCCAACAATCTTATTTCGTCATGTTCAAATCAATTATGCCTTTCTCTATCTCTGTCACTACATCTTCTACCACACCACAACTTTCCCTTATAACACTATTGCTTACTTTGTCCATTATTTTCACGTCATCCATACTTCCTAGGCTTCTAATCTTTTACTAATTATAATATCGTTGTAATGTTTCATTTGCCGGACGCTCAACACAACATTCACGGTCATACATAATTTTTGAGACTAGCACTTCTACAAATTTTGTTAAAGAAAGAAATATAGGAAACACTTCTGCTGTAAAGTTTAGTAAATTTTATTAGATTTGGCTATAGATACATACATAAAGAGGTAAAGATAAAACATGTTAGTGCATTTTCTCCTCTTTTTGTTAACCGATTCTTTTATTTTTACTTAATAGCTATTAATGAGCTTTACTGTCTCGGTTGTACTACGGTGCGACTGTCGTTCTGAAGTCTCGGGTTTGATCCCCTGGTCGGGTCATTTACATTGGGTTTTTCTACTCAGTCTCATCCCGGAGTCTGGAATTTGTGACCGATATGGCGGCAAGCTCGCCCCCTGTCACATCTGGGATGGAACTAAGCTCGGCGAATTGTGGGTGGGGTGTAGTTCGCTACTTCACCTCTGCCTAATCCTTCGGGGATAACAGGCGTGAGCTTATGTATGTTATGGTATGTAATGAGCTTTAATGCTACCATATGAAAAAAAATGGAAATAGTTTTTTTATGAAATTTATCAATAATGGTCTAATTTCGAGCACTAGGAAAACATTATTATTATTTATATGTATATACAAACCCTTATTTTTTTATACGGTAATTATACCAATACACAGTTTTTAAACTTTTTTTGTCTGTCAGTCTGTTCCCGCTAATCTGCAGAAGGACTGAATCCATTTTTTACGGGACTTTTTCTTACAGATAGCTGAATTAACACTTCGCGACTTGGGCTCCTTTTATTCATTACTAAAATCATGAAATAATGGATAAAATCCGATCTACATCATCACTTCAAATATTATTAAACAAAGGTTCAGAATTATATAACCATAATGAATATTTTTGAAGCATGTAAAAATTACGTCCAACTGCAAATGAAATCCGTTGATCTTTAAAGCCAATATCAACGGCTAAACTATTGGGTATGCACGAGTGATATTAATTTAGCTTTGTATTTTTTTTTCTTATTCTAAAATAAGCGTCTTAATTCCTAATAACATGCCGCGCGTGTTTTTTTACCATAAAACGTCAGCCATGGCGCGTGCGCACCCCACATTTATCTTCTGCGCGTGCGCATCCAGTTTGTTTACACGATATGTTAACTGTAGTTATTTCTATGATTCCCATATTTAAGTGCTATATAAAGAGGGTTCACTGTATATCTGATAATATTATCACGCTAGATCTATTACGGGATGAGGAGAGATACGCAAATTATCGTATATTATTTAACAGGATTATTTTGTTGTACTTTATGGGCTCAGCTCCTTGACCACAATCTCAAATGGTGTGAAATGACGATTTGGTCAAGGATGTTAAAAAGATTAAGCCTAACTAACTACCCAGACGGGCATGTTTCCGTTTATCGAAATTTCAAGCTTATACAAGCTATTCATTTATAGTACGCAATCGATTCGAATTAGTGGGTCATTTAGTGCTGGTTATCTTTTTCCGAACATACTGTATATGAATAGACATAATATCTTGATAAATACAGGGCGCTGTGTGACAAACTGTAACCGACTGTTTTTATGTATTTTTAGATACAACGCGCCGCGCCCCGGGTGTGGCCGCGCGTTACTAATTGGACACACAATACGTCTTCGCTTCTTGTTTATGTTCCGAATGTTTTTTTTTTCTTTCTTATACTTTTTGTTTTAGTGATAGAGAAATTAAGGGATTAGATAATGTCTCCATCCGTCCATTCAACCGAAAGACGTCCACTGCTGGATATAGGTTTCCCCCAAGGATCTCCACAACGACCGGTTTTGCGCCACCCACATCCATTGGATTCCCGCGACCTTCACCAGGCTGTAGGGGCCTACCCGCACTTCCGGTGCGTGGTAGCCATTCGAGAACCCGTTGGCTCCATAGAGCATCGGTTCTGCAAGCGATGTGCCTAGTCCACTGTTACTTAAGCTTACCAATTCATCGGGCAATGTCGATTACTTGAACTCTACTGCGGATCTCCTAATTCATGACATTATTACACAGTGAAGCCCCATGACACTGTGGGATACATAATAAAAAAAATTAATTACCTGGTAGGCAAACAGATTTACATAGATTTTGATACTCCAGGTAGGGCAGCGTCCGAGATGTGTTCTGATCATCAACCGGAAAAGCTATTGCAGCCGCCGCCAGTGCGTTAAAGTGATACCGCATGTAATAAGCATCATACTGTACACTACACTCAAGATACAGAGATAGTTATTAGCTCTTTTTTTTAATATGCTCTGCCGTTTAGCTTGCTGAAATTCCGCAGATTTTTACATAGGTAGTTAGCATAGTTTCGCACTACTCTAGTGCCCTTGCGTTAGTTATCATTATTCAGCTGGGTAACTTATGTGTTGGTTTCTTCTAGTAAATTGACTTTTATTTATCTTCATGAATACAATTTATAACTCCTTAAATTCCCTATCACTGGTGCTACTTTCCAGTTTCCTGTGATATACTAATTTCTAATATTATTGTTTAAGCGAAAGTTGTTAGTTACAGTTAGTAGATGGCGCTGCCTCATACATTATATAGTTGTAAATGGCGATAGCAAGATAGTCTACATATCAATTAAGCTTTAGCGGCGACAAACGTTAAAATATACTCAGATATCTGAACACATTCATATGTTTTATTTACACAGTTCAAAGATCAAAGCCCTAGTACTAGTAATTCAAAAAGAATTAAACTGCAAAATGTTCTATTCTCAACATTTATACATTCTAATCTAGGGGACGGCGATTCTTCCAGAATAAGATCGATTTTTTAATCGATTCGAATTGAAGCTTTATGATGATGATGATTCACATAAAAAAAACTCGAGATCTAAAAGATCAATCTCTAGAAAAAAATCGATCGTTTAACGTTTTTTTTTAAATTCGTAACTAGTATTCTTTTATTGGTCCAAATGAAATCATAACATCATTCTACTGATAAGCTCGTCAATAGAAATTAAATTAATTACAAAAGACAAACACTCTGAGGAAGATACTAAACGTCATTTTTATCTAAGCTTACTTAATAACATATTTATAGGTCCCTATCCCTATCAGACAAAACAAAAGAGACATTATAATAATCAACATTTTATCATTTTAAAATAAATAGAGTTTTTTTTTACAAGTGATAAGTTTAAAAAATCAAGACTTATATTGCATTTTTTATTTAAGGTCTGTATGACGTTCATACGCCGGTCGCAAATAGAAACTAAAAACACTGACTGAAACGATTTATTGAATTTATTCAAGTGACAGTTGATACAGTAATTCTAAGATTAGCGCGTTTACCATCCTAGACAATAATCGTACTTAAAATTAGGTGAGATTGTTGTTAAAGTTCAGTACTTTAATACAGTAAAGAAAAAATGTTTTGTGTGTATTTAAAAATATTGTCTATGGCATAAATAAACAAATGTAAATATATATTTTTATTTCATGTATAATTAAACCCTTGAACACTTACCTGGCGTTTACGCCAGATTTCCATTGTTTTCCTATTGTCTCATTTTTATGAGAAATACGAATAAAATTCGGATTGAAAAAAATATCTAATTTCCGATGCTTTTGACAATACCTATATTAATTACCTGTGTCTCCGCGGCTGCACCCGCGTTTCATATATTCTTCGCTGCTTTTTTTTTTTTTTTTTTTTTACACGGAACCCTAATTTTTTTTTAGTGCTATGATAAAGTAAACATATTTCTCATAAATTCAAGCACTTGCCCGTAAAACTGTGCATTGAATCGGATTTTATTCAATTTTTATGAGTTTTATTTTTTTACACGAAATCCTTATTATTTTCGAAAATTAAAAGTACTCTAAGTTGCCCGGAGTAACTTCAGTTATCTACAAAAAAAAGTCCTGTCAAAATCGGTCCAGCCGTTCCGGAGATTACCCGGATAGTTATCGTATAAACATTCATATCTATTTAGTAAAAAAAAAAATTGCAATTACAAACCAGACACTCGAATTTTATTTATTAGTATATCTAGATCAAGCATAATATGTTATTTTTTTTATGTCCACGACAAGAGTTAAAGCGAATTTCCTGTATAAAACAACATTTACCAGGCGGTAACTTATTAATATTAGACAATTTGCCTTATTCTGTCAAGATAAATGTTAAATTCGGCAAAGATTAAATCCAGAATTCACGTACAAACGATTTTAAAAAAAAAACCTTAACTCTGTTAAAATAAAGCTTTTGAGGAAACGATGATTATTGAATATTTTATAATTATTTACGAACGATACTAATGGCAGAGAAATGAGTTTATGTGGTTTAACTTTTCACTCTACTAAACTCACGATTCATATGACGCGTATCATTCGAATTTAGTTAATTAAAAAGTAAATAAAAATGGTTACGTTTGAGTCAATTTGAAAAACTTCGATTAATATTTATCTCCGAAACAATGATAGTTCAATGTTAGCGGATCTGGGCATAACGTCGATGGATATAGGCTAGAATTTACATATCCAATTCCATAATGATACTGAGCATAAAGCGATGATGGTGCAGTGGATAGTGCGGCTTGATTCCGCGTCAATGGACCCGGGTTCGAACCCACATATCCAACTCTAATTAGCCGAGCTTTCGGTGAAGGAAAACATCGTGAGGAAACCATAACATGATGATAGGGAATTTTTCTAATAACGCCCACCTGGCTAGCTACCACCCTCTAGTTTGAAAATCTGTCGCCTAACAACAATAGGTGCTTTTCGGCAGCATCACTTGGAAACCAGTACCTCTAGGCTTAGCATGGTTACCATCTTGGGACCATCACTTAACATCGAGTGATTTTTTTGTAAAAGTGTTGTCTTTCTATATACTTAAATGTAATCAGATACTACGATGATGAATTTGTATTCAAATATGTCTAGCTGTTGGTAACCAAGTTTAAAATATGTCTTCAAGCATCAACGGGCGTGTTCCATCGTCACTTAAAATCAAATGAAATCGTGGTCAAATGCAATAATCAAAAAGTGTTCTGAATTAACACGAACAGATCAAAATTAATTGACGATGTCTGTGATATAAATTATGGTCCTAGGATAATAATAATAGCATTATAACCATACGTAAATGATATAGTAGGAAGCAAAAATAGATCAATTGTATTAGGAATTAAGAAGGCAAAAGAACAAGCCACAGAACACAATAAAAGAGCACAAACAGCTGAAAAACTTATTTAGCAATAATAAGGTCCCTGGTCACGCCAGGGGTGATGCCGGAGCTGTAAAATAAAATTAAAAAAAAAAACACACAAACTGATCTAGCTCAGAATAGAAATCCTTGTGACCTTTAGGTTTTTAAATACAGATAGAAAGTCTCTTGATACATACAAATTTACTAAACCAACAATAGAGACAGCATTTAAAATAGCCTATTAAAAACTAAACAAAACATTATAAATACGTACAAAATGAAAACGTATCCCAAACAAAAGTTACACGAGATCCCGAATATAACCCATAAAAATCTATCTAATGACAGATCAAGAAAGCTTCTATTATTAATTGACCGAAAAGTAGTTATTTATGTCGAGTTAGTTTTGTCTGCCGCAGACGAGAATAGACAATCAGAGCCCACCCATAGTGAGACTACAATAAAATTAAGTGACTTCTTTAGTATTTTTATGTTAACCAAATGCTTCTGCTATCTGTACTTATCTTGTTATGGTCCACGTACCTTTTAATTGACTGACGTTGATTGTACGTATATTAATATTACACAAATTGTTTTCTGTAATTGACGTGAAATGTTGTCCCACAGATATCAAGCTTTACTATCGAAAGATATAAATTCTAATGCTATAATATGGTTATTGGTACATTAATCAAAGCAATAATTCCAAAGGTAAGTAAAAGTTAAAACTTAATACAAAGTAATATAGTTCATGTAATTTAAGTAACTAATGTTCTAGTTTAGTAATAATTGCATATGTTTGATATATTTAAGGAACCACTAATTTAGAAATTGGTTACATACATACATATATAATTTTACGCCTCTCTCCCGTAAGGATAGGCAGAGACCACATCCTTGCAATTGCTACGATCCTGATACACTTCTTCCGCTTCTTCTACTTTAAACAACTTAATACATGCTCTTCGGTTACGGGTACTTTTAACCTGGCCTTTCTCCAGAACATCCTCAATCTGGTCGAGATATTTATGTTGGCCTAGGACGACCCTTTCCAGCTTGCCCTGTCACACTCGCCATGTAAATTTGATTCGTCTATCTTCTATCTCTCTCTATCTCTATATCAGTGGTGGGCAAGCTTTTTTTAATGGCGGGCCACAAAGTTCAAGAAATTCTAGAGGAGGGCCAGAATTATAAAAAAAAAACGCATTTCGCTTTTAATCATCATCAGTCAGATCCGTATTACGCATCACATGAACTATGCGGCTAGTTTAGCTTCGCCTATAGGATATGCATCTATTATTCTACTAAGTAGATCTAGTTTTTCTTCTCGACCGGCAAAACCTAAATATAACGGGCCATATACTATCCATGTCGATGGACCCTCGGCGGGCCGGATTAAATACTTTCGCGGGCCGGACCTGGCCCGCGGACCGTACTTTGCCCATCACTGCTCTATATCGTCTAATTCTCTCAAAATATTATTATAATTATAGTTTCCACTAAAAATAATAAAAACAAAAAAAGAAAACGTAGTATCAGATTCAAAGGATTGTCATAAATATATAGTCTAATATTTACCATCCATCCATTTAACAATAAGACGTCCACTGCTGGATATAAGTCTCCCCCAATAAGGGAGAGGTTGCCATCGGCACGCTTGGCAGACCGGTTGTTGATCGCAGTCAGGTTTTTATGGTGATCAGAGGATGTTTCTGCTAACCTCCTGGTTTACACCCCTTAGTTGCTATTTACGACACCTACGGGAAGATATGGGTCTAAAACAACAATTCATATAAATATAGCAAGCAATAAAAGTACAATAGTACCATTAATATTCGATGATCCAAATTAACTCTAAAAAATACAAACACTAATTTAGTGAAGTCATTATACATTTATTAAATCACGCTTTGCTCTAATTCTTCTTTGTAGCAAATAATTTTAGAAATAAAGAACATATCGGCGTCATTAAAATTCCTATATAGAAATTTGTTTGCAACAAAATTAGCTTAACATATAATAATTACAGTAAGACACATCAAATACCAACCATTTTCAGGTCCCTTCTAGGATACCTAATACCAAGTTCACAAAGAAATATGGAGATCATATACATATATATTAGAACCACAGATATATTTATATGATTGCACGTGTTAAGATTGTTCAGACTTAGTGGTCCAAATCAACCAAGCAAACGGTATCGCACTGCTTCCCGCGCGTACAACATTGAAACAACGTAAATGTTATCGAATAATATCCCTCGTGCGTAGGTTGCTGTTTAAATATCAGATATCAACTATTATTAATATTGTTTAATTTTATTTGAAATTAAAACCTAACAAACGAGTTATTATCAACTTCTACGCCTACCTTTAATTTATTTTCATCGCATAATTACAACTGGTTATGTCAAAATTTATCATTTACCAATATTTTAGACTATGTAATGGAAACAAATATGTATAAGTCTAACATTCTGTATATGATTTTCTCGTTGATTAAACGTTATCAAAGGATAAAATAAATTACTCAAAAATACTCATTTTTAATTGTTTAATACTCATCAACCGTGTGTGTGATTTCGGCTTAAGAATAGTATCACCCTAAATGGTTTCCACTATTCCACACACATATTCATTAAAATATTTACCCGCAAACTTATCCATAGTTATTACGAGCCAAGGATAGGTTTCAAGACAAATTGGACAGTCACGTATCCACGTGTACGGTCGTAAGAGTTCTCATCCCGCTACTGGAGCACGGCTATTTACACGCCTGCCTCTCCACCATATCTACCGGTGGATGTCGTAAAAAGCGACTAAAGGATAAACCAGAGGATAGGCAGCAGCATCCTCTGAGCTCCACAAACACCTATTGCGATCGCCAACCCGCCTGCCAAGTGTGGCCATTATAGCAATTACCTCCTTATTTTTGAGGAGACCTATGTCCAGCAGTGGACGTCTTTACGGTTGGTTGGATGGATGGACTCATTGTTAAAACCGTAATTTATTTTTCTAATTTCTAAATGATATTAATATTGTGCAAAAAAATTGAGACAAAGTATATTTATATATAGGTTCATGCCGAGTAAAATAACAATGTAACTTCAATAAAGAACCGGTTCTTTATTAATCACTTTATTAAGTAAATAATTTGCTTAAGCTATTGATTTTAAGAATTTGCATATTCATTTGCCTTACGTTAAAGCACAACTTAATAGCAAAAGGGTTTTTTTTTGGCGGGATCTCAGTTTGTCATGTAGCAGTTATATACCCTATAAGACTAAGAGACCCTATATTGCGTAATTTTTGGTGCCGTTTTATATAATGTAGTTTGGTATTGCACACAGAGGAAATATATTGGAGATAATGACACGAAACGTTTATTTTGAGGTGCCACGATAACCCCCTGGAAAGTTCTAACAAAATGAGCCACCTATTTTGCTGAAGTTTAGCAACGTTGCCACAAGATTGGATACATAATTTATCACATGACACTGGCAGAATTGTGTATGTATATCACAGATCGCCCATAACTAAGAAAAATAATAAAATAAGGCTTCATAATTAAATTTATTTAAACTAATAACAACCTATTGGGTACATGTGCCCCTACACATTGCTTATTATTGTATTATAAAAACACATTTAATTTTATTACTATTAAAAAATATTTTAAATTAAATTATACAGCATGATTAATTATTGGGGGCTATGAATGATCCCTGTACAACACTCATATAATTAATAAAGCTAAGCTTGTTACTCTGTGACAACACTAGTAGTTATCGAGAAATGTCAAAGAAGTTTTATAGATTGGTGTACCTTTTATTACAACTTATAGGCTGGTTATCGACAATAGAAACAAATTAGCGCGTTTCTTATTAACTTAGAAACTTCAACAGACTCTGTACGAGGTAAATTTAATTAGTCGGAATGATTTGCAAATCTATTGCCTGAAGCATTGCAATACACTCTTAAATTATTGGTCAACAAGTTAAAGAGTATTAACGTACAATGTTATGGATGCAATGGTATTTGGAGACTACCATTTTATTGAGTATAGTAAAAAATACTATCGGTTTAGATTGTAAAATCGCCTATTCATAATTATTAAATTTCTAAATATATAACTGTTTAAATAGTTCAAGAAATTCAAAGAACTGTGGATTAAGTTGAGGTTTCTATCCATCTGTTTTTTTTCTTTCAGTCTTATATTATCATTTACCAAAGTAAAAAAAAGTTATTTCTTCTCTAGGAAATTAAATTATCAATACCTAAAAGTACTATTTAGTTATTGTTTTATTACTATTTAGTTCTTCTCTATGACTGGATTGTTTTCCGAACCGGTGGTAGTATTTTGACGTTCATAAGAACCTTATCAGGGTCTAAATTGAATTAAGTATTTTGAGTTTGTGATAAATTATGTTTTTTTCCTTCTTTGAATATATTTTACCCACCAACTATGTATTTGTAGATTTTGACGCAAGCTTTATTTTCTTGTGTTGTTATTATTAATATTCGAGCACATCAAATTCATTAATTAATTGTAAATAAATTACTGTCATAGAAAAACCTAAAATAACTAAAAAAAAGAAAAACATATATTTTAGGCATATACCTAATTAAGAAAATTTACACCTGCAATGCGGCTCTACGTATTTTTAAAACGGTCTACAATACAATTGCAATAATGAGAGCATGATGATTTGCAAAAAACTTAAGAATTTCACCTTAAGAGCTAAGAACACTTTCGACACTTAACCCTTACAACGGCGTGCAAACAATTGATTGATGTACGCAATTGACACAGCACTTTTTAGCTGGGTATTTCTTACCTTGTACCCTACTCTTGTTATATTAACAAGCTTAATTATTACGCTTGTATTTCAATACTACCTGCGCCAGCGGCTTTACTCGCTTGAAATTCAGATAATTTGCAGCCCATGTTCTCTCCCTAGGTGCATATTATATGTCATTACCAAATTACCAAAGATAATCCGTTAATAATCGGAAAAGAAAAATATCTCGAACAGAACTCTGAACTGAAATGAGTGTTGTGTTGTTAGCTGTATTAAATTAAGTTTCTCTTAAAATGCACGAGGTACCTTCTCGAGTCCAAAACGAACAATTTTTTTAAATCGAAATCAATCAGTCCGTTCTTGACGTATCATCAAAAAACCCGTGCCATAGAACATTTATGAATAAATTAATTTTCTGTATACATTTTTCCGTGTAACTAACCCGTCTTTATTATATAATAGCTGTGTGCTGCGCACTCGTTTCATATATTTTCCACTGCGTAATATAGTTTTTTTTTTTTTTTTATACAGAATCTTAATTATTTTTCTACATTTTTTTGCTACTAACATTAAACAAAGATATTTCTCAAAAATTCAAATACTTGCAAGTAGATCTGTGCATTGAATTAGATTTTATTCACAATTTCCTTCCCAAAAAAAGTCCCGTCAAAATCGGTCACGCCGTTCCGGAGATAACCTTAGTAATCCTTGAGTGGTACGATGGCCCGTATCTTCTACAGAATTTTTATATAGGTGAAGCCCTCTTGCGCCCCCAGCTGCAGCGTTATTGTCACCGCAGCTGTCGTTGAGGACCGGAGTTTGCGGGCCTTCTTTCGCTTGGAGGCCTTCTTTTTGGCCTTCAGCTTCTTCTTTTATTTGGCTGGCTTGACCGGCCGGCCACCCTTGCAGACCTGTACCCATTCCCTGTAGGTGCAGGTGGCGTGTCATCTCCGGTAGGGAGGGGGGGAACAGCAATAGCAGCATAGGTCGCCACCTTTGCCGCCATCTTTTTTTTTTATTGCCCTTTTTGACGGGCGGCTGCGCTGACAAATCGGCTCCAGTATCAGTGGGGGCTGGCAGAGTGGCTGGATTATCCGCGGCAAGGTGTGGCCGCAGACGTTCTTCAAGCAAGAGCCGCCCGTCTATGCGGGCATCCAAGGTACCTATTTTAAAAGTTGTATCTATTTAGTAAAAAATATTTTAAAATTAAAAACAAAACCGCTTCAAAAGACTAAACCATAAAAATGGACTAAAAAGAAAAAAAAATAGTTACCACATTAATCTGCTCGTGTTTACTTTAATATGTCCTTTGTTTTAATATCATTAATAATTTTTAAATCGGTGCCAGCTAACAAAGTGGTGTAAATATACGCCGCTAATTATATTCCCTTTTGATTAATTAATCTTTAAAATCACTCTAGTCCTTTGTTTAACTTATATGTAATTATGATAGAGTTTAAGCAGATGCATATTTCCATTTGTAAATAACTACATTGGTTAACTCTAGCTGGCACCGACTTCAAAATTAACGAAGGAGATTAATAAAGTAATTATTTATTGACTTTTTAGTGCATTTTTATGGTTTATTCTCTTGAAATCGGATTTGTTTTTATTTAATTAAAAAAGTTTTATTGCTACTTTTTAGTTTAAGTATGTACTTTTAGGTATAGCTGTGAAGCCTAATTCATAGATTTGAAAACGAATATATGACACACGCGTGTTTATAATATTCGAGGTTTTTTCTCAATTGACCTGAGTTCCACTGATCAGATGCTAATTTGGTGGAAATGGGACAACCTCGGAAGTGCACTGCTTCGATTATAAAATAATTTTTTAAATCGGTTCATAAATGACGGAGAAATCGAGTAACAAAAATCCAAAAAAAAAAACATACAGACGAATTGATAACCTCCTCCTTTTTGAAGTCGGTTAAAAAAATTTTGATATTACAAACAGACACTTCAATTTTATTTATTAGTATATATAGATAGAGAGTTTTAATCTCAAAAGTTAGGGGTTATTACAGGGTGGATCATTACGTGAACGATAGTGATGTCTGGAAATAACCCACATCTCTGTGCTTTCACTAAAAACTACGATTTGTATAGTTTATATATAACAAAAAAAATATATATTATATTTATGAAAAAAAGAACCAGATCGAGTTTCTTGCCGGCTCTTCTCGACTGGGTTGTTTTCCGAACCGGTGGTAGTGTTTTAGACGTTCATAAGCGCCTTCTTAGGGCCTAAATTGAATAAATAAATTTTGATTTTGATTTTGATTTTGAGAGGTTATGTGATAGTTGAATGAAGTTAACGAGTAACATTTAAATAAAACAAGAGCTGAAAACATATACGAGTAATAAAAAAAACTCGAATACGTAGCGGGAGCTAAATAACCTTAAAATGCAACAACTAACGAGACGTTGCGCCGCATCGCATAAATCAGACCCCAAACAAGTGCCAAATAATTTCTCGAAATTTTATTAATAACAATAAAATCCTCCCGAGACATTTTCAAACCGCAAATTTGCCTCGTTCGAAAACGAAATATCCTTGCGTGAACGTATATTGTGTTTTTTTTTTTTAACATTATTAAAAATTTTACTCGGAAACCAACCATATAAACTGAATGTTGATAAATTTTTATTGGACACTTTTTAACTGCTCGAATTTTTCGCTGAAAGTGTAATACTGTTTTTAATGATTTCTTTTCTCTGCCCGTTTTTTTTTGTACGTTATATAATAATACAAATCAATTGTAATGATTTTGAAAAGTATATATTTATGAAGCCATCCATATATTACGTCACACGATTTCATGACCCCACTCGCCGTATTATCACAGCTGGTCACTTTGTGTGGAATTACATTAATTTTAACGCTTGATTCAACTGAAAGATGTCCACTGCTGGGCTTAGGTCTCTCCCAAGAAAGGAGGGATTGTCATAATCGCCACGCTTGGCAGACGGGTTGTCAATTGCAGTCACGTATTCGTGGTATGTTTATTTTTATTTATTTATTTATTTATTTTAAACTTTTAAGAAAACTTACAGCTAATATAAATCATAAAATTGTACACAATAAAAACAGAAGGCCATTTACAAGTTTCCACATATATATATAACAGAAAAATAGAAAGAAACTAACAGCAGTCAAAAGCACAAAGGGTTTAAGTAAAGAAAGAGGAACTTAAAATATTTTTCAGTTTCTTAGGACTACTATTGAAGAAATCTAAGTCTACTTCATTGAGCACTTTATTTGTGCTATCGGTCACTCTAATGAAATATGAGTTCTGCCTGTATGTAGCTCTAACTAATGAATTGTAAAACATATTACATTTTTTCTACACTACACTGCCGGTACACTTGAGTTAACTTTACTCAGTATCTCCGAACAATCAATATTACCGTTGAGTATGCAAAATAAATAAAGTATATCAGCTATTTTTCTCCGTTCATACAATGGAAGCATATGATGTTTCTTACAACGCAATGTATAGTCAGACACAAACATACTTGATTTAAACTGGAGATAACGAAGAAATCGTTTTTGTATCTTTTCAATGCGAGTAATATATATATTATAATTTGGATTCCAAATTTGAGAGGCATATTCAAGTTGGCTTCTAACAAATGAACAATAAAGGACTTTGAAGGTTTTTATGGACTTAAACTCGTTGGACAATCTGAAAACGAAACCCAATGCTTTCGAGGCTTTGTTAGTAATGTGATCGACATGTTTATCGAAAATTAGTTTAGAATCAAAGATAACGTTGGTGCCCATCCCCTGGTTTATCTCACTGGAAGATATGAGGTTATACTATTCTTAGCCGGCAAATACGACACGGAGACAAACGCCTAACTATATGTGATTCCACATAAATATGATTTTAATAATGAATTACTCATCGACGACCTGGTGAAGGTCACGGGAATCCGTTGGATGCGGGTGTCGCAAGACCGGTCGTTGTGGAGATCTTCGGTGCAAGCTTATGTCCAGCAGTAGACATCTTTCGGTTGAAAGGTTGGAATAAATTACTCTAAACTCTTACGGTTTCTGTAACAGCATCAAAATGTGAAATCAAAAACTGAATGTAGAGACGATATGAAGAAACGATTTAAAAATAATTATTTATAAACGGAAAAAAAAACAATATAAAACATCTCACAGTGCGGATATATTGAGGTGAAACTATTCGTTGAAAGTCACGCTCCGAAGCTATTATTCATATAAAATAATATGAACTAAATCCCATTATGACAGTTCGCTTGATGTAGTGCTTTGCGTAAAAAACGTATTCTATACTATTTTCGATCACATTTTCACGCTTTTAATATTACAAAGATGAATTAAACGATGTCTTCAACTATTTTGTAACCTTGGGATATCATAAAAAATGAGACCGCGAATTATTAAAGAACTTTTATTTCAACTTCGCTTTTCATCATCTTATGATTTCATATAATAAGTAATAACTTCAATGGGCGAGTAAACTATACTTAAATTAAATAAGGCTATATTATGCAACCTTTGACAAAACATGCAAAAGCTTTAAGATATGCAAACCCTACAAGATAAACAATAACTCACAGGACATACGAAACGTTATTATTTAGTAATATTTACTAATTTAGCGTATGAACAATCGTTGATAAAACTTACTAAACAAATATTTAAGGCAATTAGTTAAATAGGAAAGTAAAGTATAACTATTCTAAAAGCTCTAAATCAAACCTAACAATAATTACCTCTACAATAAATTATAATCATTCGTAAATTACACGTTTCATATCGAATAAATCAAACAACTAAGAATAATGTATCACATTCATACAGAACCGAACGTTCGGATACAAAGGACATCTTCTGTGTAAATTCTCAAATCGATTGACATATTAAAGGCGGAGCCACGCAATTAGCGTTTTAATGCTGAATTTAAAAGATCAGAAACACAAGCCTGTGTTTTTCGACGATGAATTTTAATAAAATATTTTACAGGATTTTTTTGTAATGCAAGAAATAGATTTGCAAGCAATTTTTTTTACTGTCAATAATTCATCTCAAAGAAGGTAACAATTATAACAAAAACTGCGAGTATAAACTTATAAAAGCTATTTATAGGCCTTACACAATAAAAAAACTCGTTCTATACATGCGCAAACTTTTTTCTGATTTTTCCGGTACAAAAAAGCCATGATTAGCAAGTTTTTTTCGACGCAATTACAAATTACACGTTCATAAAAGCAATACAACTGTAACTTTTACATAAACATTTAGACAATCTTTTTTATTAAACATTGTCATTTTTTATATTACATTTTATTTCAAAAAAAATTAAGTAATAATATTTATAGGTAATAAATACTAAAGCTAGAAATACATTTACCAAATTAAATAAAACAAAAGATAATTGAAAAAAAAAACTGAAGTTGTTGTTTTGTACAGTCATTAATTAGGTACTGTAGTTTTAATGATTGTAACAAGTACCGTTTTGTTGAGGGTGAGTCTAGCATTTCCACCGTTTTCTTTATCGGACACCAGTATGTGTTACTGTTATTGCATGATTCAAAGGTTTGGCATCAATAACTCTGGCACGTGGCAAAGGTCATTTTTTAAAACGTAACTACATTACAAAACCTAACGATATTAGTTAAATGTTCCTCAAAATATAATAATATATAGACGCGTGGTGCCGGCTGAGAATAGTACCACCTCATATCTTTCCGTGTGTGGCGTAAAAGGCGACTAAGGGATAAACCAGGAGATGGGCAGCAACGACCTCTGAGTACCAAAAATACCTACTGCAATCGCCAACGCGCCTGCCAAGCGTGGCGATTGTGGCAATTCCTCTTCTTAGGTGAAACCTATATCCAACGGTGGACGTCTATCGGTTGGTCGATGGTAATGATGATGGATACATTTAAAATGAAAATTATGCACACTATTGCGAAAGTTATAAAACCATCGCAAGCCACAATTATTCAATCTGGAATTCATTATCTGAGAACATTTTTGTTTGACTCCAAAAAAAGGGCAAACTATACTGGTTACACTATATTTTTTTTCATAATTTCCAGATAAAAAAATACATTAATTTAAACTTTAAAACACATTGTAATATTAAGTTTATTTATCGCCGTTTTCGTGGCCCGACTGAAGCCTCCACAACGCCCCACACCATTCACGTAGGGGTGTATGTCTACACGACCTAATGTGAGAACGCATTAATCATTCAGTTTTATACAAGTCTGACTTTGGTTTTGTTAGGGCGGGCGTGAGCGGAGGGAGTATGAAGAGGTCAGAGGAACACAGAATATGAAGTACGGACACTTAGTTTCTAGAAATCTAACCGGCTAGACCTAAGTTTTGTTAATACGCCAAACTTGTTCTTTTTATATATACGTATTTTTTAAAGATTTTTTGTCGTTTTAATTTACACATCGTTATTAAAGACATACCGTGTGATGCCGGTCAAGGATAGTACCACCCCATGTCTTCCCGTGGGTGTCGTAAAAGGCGAGTAAGGGATACACCAGGGGATCGGCAGCAGCATTCTCTGAGTAACACAAACACCTGACTGCGATCGACAACCCGCCTGTCAAGCGTGGCGCACTAAGAAATCGGCCCCTAGTCATCAGAAATTACATGATACCCGTGAGCAACTTAAGTGGCAGTGGGCTGGGCAAATTGCTCGCAGAACCAATGCCCGATGGGGCCAACGGGTTCTCGAATGGCTACCACGCACCGGAAGACGTAGCGTGGATAGGATGGTGGACCGAAAACCTGGTGAAAGTCGCGGGAATCCGCTGAATGCGGGTGGTGCAAGACCGGTCGTCGTGGATATCTTTGCGAGAGTCCTATGTCCAGCAGTGGACGTCTTTCGGTTGAATGGATGGATTAAAGACATAGTTCACTGTTAGTTAGTGGTTAGTTTTTAACTCACGGACCACTGAACTGATTTATATGATATATTTTTTTAATCATAGTTATATTATTTGACCAGGTTATATATAATATTCATAATACTATATTTCAAGAAGTTTAATATTTTATAAACCCATATATTATATTAAGTTAATAGGCGGTCGTTTGTCCTGGTATGGGCATGTGATGCGCAGGGAGAGAGAGGATGTTGTAAGAAAGGTATTGGATATGAATGTGGACGGTTACATGGGAAGGGGAAGACCAAAGAAAAGTTGGATAGACTGTCTGAAAGATGATATGCTTAGGAAAGGAGTGAATGCGGATATGACAACAAATAGAGAGGAATGGAAGAGGAAGACATGTTGCGCCGACCCCAAATAAAAATTGGAAAAGGGTAGGGAGATGATGAAACATATATATTATATTTATAGTATTGAGTATTTCAGTTTGATAAAATAAAGTTTTTATATTGGATTTTTTATATTATTTATTAAATGCAGACGATATTAAAATTAAAATCATATATTTACCGGTTAAAGCTATACGATAGTGTGGAAATTAATTCAGAGGTAATAATGCCGGCAGAATATTTTTTAAACTAAATACAATACACAATTAAACTACACATGTAAATAAATAAATTGTAACACATGCTATACATAAAATATATAAAGAATACATAAATATTATTATTAAAATTTAATTGGTTAATTATAACCAGAAACTATTGTACAGAATACAAAACACTGTATCTATCTCCTTATTACACATACGTGGTTATTAAAATAATTATAAACACATATATATATATATACAGAAATCATAAACAATTTATTTACAACATAACATTCTTTGTCTCCCAACTGTCGTCTGTCTATACGCGAGGGTGTCTCATTAATTTGTCTTTTTTTACCCAAGACACATTGTGAGGCATACTATTGAGGGCGCATCGTAATTACGGCATCACAAAGTGTGGTTGACAACATCTCCAGTGTTTAAGAGACTGTAAACTCTATACAACACCCATAATACCTTTGAAGCGACTTTGTCTCGTGCAATTACAACGCCCTCGCGCGGGCAAGGTTTATTTTACCATCGCGAAAAATAATCATATGCGTATTTTCGTCGTTAATTAATTGGTTATTGATTTTGACAACTCGTTCATTAATTTTGTCGCGTGCGTTTACATTTTTTTTTTATTTGAACATAATATTTAAAAAATTAACTATTTGCGCGTTACTTTGTTCGTATATTCTTCTTCTTCTTAGTTAATGGCAATCTGTGTGTACACACAATTTGTGCCAATGTCATGTGGGTAAGATTTTCAATCTTGTATCAGCGTTACCAAGCTCCAACAGAACGGTGGCCTATCCTGCTCGAACTTTCCATGGAGCTTTGTCGGCACCTCAGAATGTATGCTGCGCGTTGTCTTCTATAATAAACTTTACTTGAACACAATAACTAAACTATTTCACACAAAACGCCACCAAGATTACATGATATAGAGTCAAGTACACAAGTTTAATGAATTAAAGAAAACAATTGCTACATGTCAGACTGAGATCCCGCCAAAAACTCCTTGTTCGTATATTATAGTTTATCTATATCTACCATTGGAATCGTTCGAATTCGCATAGTCCTGCGTTCACATAAAATCAGATAAAAAATGTCCGTGCAGTTTTGTCCTATCTTTCAAAGTCACTTTCCCAATATTTGCTTTTCATAAACACATTTTCATAAACGTAATCGAGATCTTCTTTTTAGAGTTTATTTTATCACAATACCTACCTTATGTGTTATTTCTCGCCATTATTCATGATTAAGTTTAATATTTCCGTTTTCTTTTCATTAATGTATCTAGTTATATCTTTCTCAAATTACTTATGCTATTAAGTTATTACTACTTTTACTCGAAGCATTGCAAAAATTTAAAAATACAATCCAAATCGGTATCACTAATTTAATTACAAATTATATAGTTTTTTAAGTCAGGAAGTGAAGGTGCATTTTGTTCCTGATATTCAAAATGGATTTGTATGGAAATTTTGTTTAGTTATTTAATTTTGTTAACTTTATTAGTATCCAATTAATAATATGTTATAAAAAAATAATACTTCAGTGACTCACTTTAAACCTATAGTTGTACCATTCCATGCTTGCAGTAGAAAGTTATAGTTGCATAAAGCCATCCCAAAAGATATTATAATCGTAACACGTCATCAAAACTCTATTGAAGCTATCAAGCTACTATCATTAAAGCGATGATGGCGCAGCGAGTAGTCCGGCCGGATTCCGCGTCAATCGACGCGGATTCGTTCCCCACATATCCGAATCTATAATTTGAGCTTTCGGTGAAGGAAAACATCGTGAGGAAACCATAGCATGGTTGTAGGGCATTTTCTAATGATGTCCGCCTGGGTAGCTACCACCCTCAAGTTTGAAAAACTGTCGCCAAATACCAATAGGTGTGTTCCGGCAGCATCACTTGAGAACCTGTACCTAGATTTAGTGCGTTTGCTTGAGACTGTGCTCAAAGAACTGAGCAAATATCGTGTAAAAAAAATTAAAACACTAACTTATTCAGTACATAGATACAATATCTATAAAGAAGGGAAACAGTGGACGCCATCGAACTAAAAATTTACCGTTAGTAATGAGAGAGAGAGAAGCATACATATTTAATTGGCAGTTGGTCCGTGCACTAGTTTATAGCCCCCGTGGGCTCGAAGGGTGATTTTACATTTTTTTTTTTTTCAAATACCCGATCGCTCAAGTGGTATTGTGGAGAGGACAGTTCGAGTGTTCGTTAATGTGGATAAGACGAGTGTATTTCTTTATTTTTTTAAATTATTTGATTTGTTTTGTTTTTAGGAGAATTTGCGATGCTAGCTCAGTACTGGGCCCTGAGTTAGTCGACTTTGTTTCGAATTTTATGTCATAATGAAGTACAAGTGTATTAAATATATTGTGATCCTGCGATAAATTTGACTTCTCAACACATCCTTAAATAATATAAAGTGCAACGTTTGTCAAATTTAAGAAAAAAAACATACCTACTGGCTAGTTTTAACATATACATATAACAGGATATATACTGGCTGGATAAATATTGATTACCATTAGATAATCTTCACACAAAAAGGACAAGAGAAAACAGTCATGTACAGATTTTTACTCTGTATGTCAATGAGTTTTATTTTTTTGTTTAGTAGCTACTGACATAAAATAAATTACAAGCGGCTACTTGATTTGCTCGCTTTTTCAATAACAAATGTGTACACAATAATAGATAAAAAATCAAAATTTTAGGAATATAATACTAAATTAAATGAATAAAAATGGCTGCCTGCTTGATCTTTTCAACTACTTTAACTAAACTACGATTTATAATTTAACGAATAAGTGTATATATTAATAATAATTTTATGTACCAGCGGATCTACAAACACATCTAGTTTAATTATAAAATCGAGTTTAATAAAATATTTATGGGTTATAAAATCATATCCACTCTATTCCAAACGAGCCACGTAAACGAGAAGCAGTAGCCGGCAACGCAAAAAAAAAAAAAAATGCGCAAAATAATATCGAAAAGCCATAAAGCGGAGAGCATTACCGCTATAAAACACAAACAAATACAGGAGATAATCGGAGCGAGTGGTAGGAAAGTTATTGTGGACTTCTCTTTATGTGCATCGTAATATTTTACTATGAGTTTTCTTTGGTAAAAGCTTTTACGGGAGTGTTTTATACCTCTCTGCTTCTCTGCTATACGATATCATTTTCTTGATCCTAGGTAAATTTTTATCTTTTATGAATATATTTTTGTATAAAATAAAATTTGTTATTTGCAGATACCTATTAGATAGATAGATACCTAATGAAATCAATATATTTTTTAAATTCTACCATTTGAATTCTTTTTTATCGATTGGTCACCACCTAATTTTTTTTTTTTTTTTTTGTCAGATTAATACTTCCTTTAGTGTTACGTAATCTTTATATTAATTTAATTTATATTACCTGTCATTCAACATAACCTAACTTCTTGTATGGAGCTGAAGTATAGGCGATCCTAAAATATCGTATATCGATTGACGCCCTTCACAAGTGGTAATAAAGAAACATGCTGAGAATAGAATGAACAGCTCACCACACTAACGTTTCCATATTGAAAGAACTTATACATCAAACAAAGACTTTCGTCGTTTATGAGCGTGCGAACTTTTAAGATAAGGAAATATCTATTCGCAGTGAGAGCTCACTGATTCGACTATTGGCACAGGTAAAGAGAGATTATCCATGAGATGGAAAGACCTCTTTAGGACTACAAAATGTTATACTGCTCGTACCTTATAAGAAGTAAAACGAGTAGAGAGAGATGAAGATGTTTTGCAAAAGCCCTAACTAACGTACGAGATTCATGACCACGACCACTGCGCCAGAAGTGTAAATTAACTCTCAGATTTATAGTTCCCTATATTCCGGTGTATAATAGTAAAGTCTACCTCTACTCCAGCTTGTATATGCTTGATTATACCACAAACTACTAATTATAATCTATACTTACAAAAATAAATAAAAAATAAACTTATAACCCTACTCGTCATTTTCTACTATTCATACCATTGTATGTCCGGATATCAAGAGAGTTTTCCCAATAAAAAAATTACTTCTTTAACGGTGATCATTGTTCTTTGAATCCTTCGAATCACGATAATTATTACGTCACGAATCCATATAAAAAAATAATGCGTTTGTCTAGACAAATCAACTTTGAAATTATAGAACCCAAAATCCTGAGTAAGACCACTACCTATAAAACTATTGTTATTGTCCATCCATTCAACCGAAAGATGTCCAATGCTGGACATAGGTATCCTCCAATGAGGGAGGGATTACTATAAACACCACGGTTGGTAGACGGGTTGGCGATTGAAGTTTGTGTTTATGGTGTTCAGAGAATACTGCTGCCCATTCTCTGGTTTATCCCTTAGACGCCTTTTACGACACCCATGGGAAGATATGGGGTGGTACTATTCTTAGCCGGCACCACTCGGTTCTTACTATATTATTAAATTGGTATTTATTTTTAAAGGTATGTTATTTCTCTTATTTTCCTGGTATGGGCATGTGATGCGCAGGGAGAAAGAGAATGTTGTAAGAAAGGTATTGGATATGAATGTGGACGGTTATATGGGAAGGGAAAGACCAAAGAAAAGATGGATGGACTGTGTGACAAATGATATGTTTAGAAAAGGAGTGAATGCGGAGATGACAACAAATAGAGAAGAATGGAAGAGGAAAACTTGTTGCGCCGACCCCAAATAAAAATGGGGAAAGGGTAGGGAGATGATGATGATGATGTTATTTCTTTTTAATGTTATTTCTTATTAACTGAATATTTCGTTTGCACTGTTTGAAGTTCTGATACTTCGGACATTACAATCGACGTATATAGATTCGAATCCTGAAATTAGTTGTTCTGTAATGGAAGATTAAGTTTATTTGTAATACTCGTGTAGATAGCAATAACACATTAACTTAAAAGTAACAATGTGCTTATTTCTTCACCTACACTCAAATAACATCTTGCATGCAAATGAAATAAAAAAGCTATAAATTACTTAAAAAAATTGGTTCAAACGTTTTAAAAAGTTTGAAGTTATAAATATCTAAAAAATCATACTTATAATGTTATAGGGGTTAAATTTAAAATGAGCACTATAAATAAACATACAAACAAAAATTACAATGAAAACAACAATTCAACGAATTCAATTTAGATTACGAATCTGTCAGCAGTTCGATCCGACGCAATCTATCCGCCATTAGAACAAGTTTTATACAACAAAATGTTCCAACACATCTCTAAAATCCCCATAAATAACATATAATCCTTACACCATTGGAACTAGCGATCGACAGTGTAAAATACTGTTCCTTGTAACATAACAAACACAATGAAACGACATCTCATATAATACAGTATACATCGAAAGATTCCACGAGTAAGTACTGGTTCGACAAATACAAATAAAGCCGTGGACGCTGAAGTATCTATGATTATTGCGACGCTTAGAGATGCTAAAGGTTTCGAACGTACAGCATCGGACAAAAGCACGAGCGTACTAATCCTTGTATTGTTAACAGGAATCCAATTTAAAATTCCATGGAGAAGTCAGACAAAGCTTGATTGATTGCACCTTAAAATGTATTTGAAAGGAGCACGCAACTTGTTACGTTAAATCTTCTTGTATTAGTGTTTACGGATCTAATATTTTGTTACGCTTTATTTTTATTTAATAAACAATATGAAACATCCAATAGGTAGGTATGACATGAGTATGTTATTATAACGTTAACATTTATTTTAAATATTTCTTACTTTTTTCCCCCTTTTTTACAATTCTTTCGACATATTTAATTAACGATATTATTATTTCAGTCCATCTATGAAATTAATAATTTTTCCATTAATAAGATACTGAAGCGATGATGGCGCAGCGGGTATTGCGCCCGGGTTTCGCGTCAATCGACGCGGGTTCGATCCCCTCACCTATCCGACTCTAAAATCGGCCTGAGCTTTTTCGGTGAAGGAAAACATCGTGAGGAGACCATAGCATGGTGGTAGGGCATTTTCTGATGCCTGCCTAGGTAGTTACCACCCTCATGTTTGATAACCTGTCGCCAAATACCAATAGGAGTATTCTAGATTTAGTGTGTTTACCATCCTGAACCACATCGACACTTAACATCAGGTGAGATTGTGGTCAAAGCACTGACCCCATACCGCGTAAAAAAAACTATGAATTATGGAAATACAATCCTTATTAACCATTTTTACCTAATTCTGCTTCGTATGAGTTGATAGTTTAACTTAACATCGGTGTAAATTATTACATGGTCTATATTTACGGGGAATTAATGAAAATAATATTCCAAATCTTAATTTTAAGGAATTCATTTAAAAGGAAACAATAATCACATACTTCGTATCTCTTATTTTTACACCTAAATCGCTTATTCATATTAAATCTTAATCTATGTAACAATGAAATTGTCTATGTAATTGATACGAATCTGGCTATCGTATACTACCATCACGAATAGTATAATTACTCCTTTTGCATTCAACATAATGAATTGACCTTTCCAAGCCAATTACGTACCTTTCTCATCAAGCGTCTGAATGGTCCTCCGGCTTTGTATTTCAGTTTCATATACAGTTTCGCCTTTTTGTTAAAAGCCGCCTTCCGGTGGACAATTGCCAAGAACCGAGCTAAGGACATCACTTCTCCTTTTCTATCTGTTTGATTAATTATGTAGTTGTCTCACTCTGGCTAGGGGAATTCTCTGAATGAAAAGACCTTTTTATTGTTTTGCAATACCGTTGGTTCTTGAGCCAACTAGTGAGTGAATATAATTTTGTCTGTCCTCGGGTATGTGATAATGAGGGCTCTTAGTATCCAGTGTAAGAGTTACTGTGTTGATAGTCAGTCCATTGCTGTTGTCGGTTCTACATTTAATGGTCTACGGTTTTACATTTATTTTGTATTGGCTTTAATGCACAGATTTATCATAAAAAATAATTTAACTATAATAAATTTAATTATTTTTTTACTAAAGCTATTATAGGTTTGAATTTTTTTTTAATAATCGGTACTATGGATCGAATCCTATGTTGATTCTTAATATACCAAATCTGAAAATGATCACTAACACTAAATTAGTTCTAGACAAATATAAATGTTGGTAAATACATAAGATACTCAGCCCTAATTTTTTTTCTGGGATACCCGTAAAAGCCAGTGCTAAAAATGTGTAAGATAAATCATATTTATAAAACAAAAGCAAACTCTTTATCGAAGCAATGATGGTACAGTGGGTAGTTTGGCCAACTATCCAACTCCAAATTCGGCCTGAGCCGAAGGAAAACATCGTGAGGAAACCATAGCATGGTGGTAGGGAATTTTCTAATAATGCCTGCCTGGGTAGCCTCCACCGTCATGTTTGAAAACCTGTCGCCAAATACCAATAGGTGTGTTCCGGCAGCATCTCTTGAGAACCAGTACTTAGGCTTATTGTGTTTACCATCCTGGACAACATCGTCACTTAACATCAGGTGAGATTGTGGTCAAAGCACTAAACCTATATAATGTGAAAAAGTGTTATGGCTCCATTTCTTCACAGCATGAAAAAAAACAAAACACAAAAACAAATTTAAGATGTAAAAAATTATCTCAATACATATTTATAGAGTCTGTATTTATGACTTTTCTAAAACATAATTTATTTGCTAACTTCTTAATTACTAAGCATCTGTAATCGCTATAGTAATCTCTTTACTATTCTAGACTTAACATATCAGCAAACAAAGGCACCGGTCAAATGACAAACTATGGGGTACAATAAAAACATTGTAACAAACATTGTAGTCATGAATAGAGATTTAATCAATCAATAGAATCTAAACTGGCATATTCCAGACCGAAGTAAAAGCGAACTGTATGAATCACAGACCAAAATAATACATTCACTGGTTCATTTAGTTTTATTATCTATATAAAATTATGTTCATTGTCGGGCATGCACATTGTTGTTACAGGAGTAATAAGAGATTGGTAGGAAATGCCCCCGGATTATCATATCGCTTCATCTCCGGCCCACAGACTTAAGAAACATCAACAAAGTGCAAACAATTTTTTTGTGAAACGCACTGTGATATTTCTTTTCGATCGTACACATATTTTACTATTTTGGGTTTAGCAAGGCTGCTTAACTCGCTACCTACCGCAAGTTATAATGTATTGCCATATATTTATAGATGATGTTTTGGTTGCTGCTAGCCAGTTTGAAGGATGACTGGAGGGAAAGTCGTGGTACACGTTGAAAGTTATTTATTAACTGATTCTTATATGATTAATTAATATTGAGGATGTACAGTGAGACTTATATTATAAGAGATCCCCTCGTTAGTCGTAGGGCTTACAGTAACTACGGTGGTCAATCAGAAACATGCAGAGTGCGAGCGAGACGGGACACACGGACTTCTCTCATACGAGGTATTAAATATATGTAACCCGTGCGCCCGCGGCTCGCGCTAGTGTGCCGTTAGATGTTGATGAGGTCTTTACAATGTTCTAAGAGCATCGATTAGGAACCAATCTTTGTACTAATTTAGGTGTAGCGTTCTACCAACATTGCGACACATCGTCGCTTCATTCAAATAGATCAAAAAATCAAAATCGATTTTTTTTTAAATTAAATTTAGGCCCTAAGAAGGCTTTTATGAACGTGTAAAACACTACCACTGGTTCGGAAAACAATCTAGTCGATCAGATGAGTTTGTGGGTAAGATTATTATTTTTGTACAACTAACCTTTGTCCAATAATGTTTATTATTGTTATTATCATGGTATATTAATGAATATTAATGCCGCTTAGCTAAGCACTAAGCGACAAGAACACCTCCTGCTGAAATGAGTCAAGTCGGCTGGATGACTGATGTGCGCCACGGACAGAAACCGTCGAACGATCCTGACATTGACGAGCAGGACGGCATGTTGGAGCCTTGCTATTGTCGGTCTTCCGCATAATCCCAGCCTCCTTAGGTGTACATAGATGTTGGCTGGGATTAGCCTGTAGACAGATAGGTATTATTTCCGTGGATGGCAACCTCCACATTTCTGTGATTTCGTAAGCCAGATAAAGGTATTTCGTTTTTTTTTTCAGCTTCGATTTTCACGTTATTATAAAAAAAAACAAATAAATTTAGCAAATCAGCAATAAAAATAAAGCAGGAGACATTAAGTCTGCTAATAGCTTTCAAATTATAACATCACAACCTTGATATCCAGTCACTTTGTTAGAATACAGGAACAGTCAATGTCTTCCGTCAATAGAAGCTTTTGCCCTAAAAACAAATGTTCATAAATAGTATTTTCTCTGTAATTGTAAAAATTTAACTGAGTGATATAAAAAGTATTGGTGTTTTAAATTATTTACTGTCATTTCTATTCTTATTTAGGCTTTGAGTCAGTAGCCGAGATCAAAACTCGCGCGCCGTGTATTTCTGGATCGCGCCATCAATGAAAGTGAGATTCATTCAGACATAACCACGTTTTAGAACAATCATTACGCTCTTACAAAGTTAGCTATCTATTGTAATAAATATCAAAATCAATCCTTTATAATCTTAATTTACGTTTAGTAAACTTGCCCATTCAATGAAATTATATTTTCATTATTATCTATCTATATTTATATGTAGAGAGTTCTTTAGTGATGTTTCCTTTTTAGATTGTAGTTTAGTGTACCTAATGTTGTATGTACTTTTTTTACTTTTTTTTAGTTTTGAATACAATCTTGTACTGATGATGGCTACGTGACCCAAAATGGCAAACAAATTCTTTGACTAATAATTACGGTTCGTATATAATGGCATAGGTGTACTCGAATTCGTCTATGGGCGCTGTATCCGATCATACTACAACTCCGAACAATCAGTAATACGTTTTGACTTCTAAAGGCTAACGTGGAACGATTTGGACATCTGTGTGAGTTTCTACCTGTACTCTTAAACCTTTATCAACCTGGCAATGCAGGTTACAATCCAGATTGGTTACCTTATGGACTATATATTATACATCTCCCAAAAATAATGTTTACATTATTTCCTAAAAAAAAAAGGTAAACATAGATAAATAAATCTTTATACGTGGTCACAAAATACCATTTTTCGTCGGACAACCACCGAAAAGCAAGTAAAATCAATATATTTTGAAACCAACATTGTTTTCATGTTTTGTTTTTGATAATATTAGTCATTCAGGAAATAGATTTTTTCCGAAACTTCTTACAAATGTTTAGTACTAGGGAAAAATAAAAAAAAGACGCAACAAAATATAAATACAATAGTGTGGTATATTATGTCTCAAAAAATATCATAAAATACCAACAAGAGTACACGTTCAAATAAAATCCTTAATTCTTGTTACTAAAATTGGAGAATCGATTCGGAGTATGTCGGTATGTTTGAGTAACTTTACGATTACAAGCATGGCGACAAGGCGCTACAAGCAATTGAGATGTCGAATCACCCACGCTTTTATTGTCTGCTCGTTCATAACGAAAGGGGTAAAACATTATCTAATGGATATAGAATCTAAATGGATATATTGTTAGATACGAACTGAAATTATAATATAAAAAAATAAAAAAAATAATAAATGTTTGATCACTTGAACTGAATAATACAAAAACCAAACCATACGGAGTATCTCACTCCCGTACGCGATGATGCAGAGTCACAACTTCTTGGCTGCACGGCCAGGCTGGAAGGTCAGGCCTGAGAGTCTTGAAGACTTGAACACAATACTGATCTGGTCCGCAAAAATAATAATAATAGAGTAATGACTAGCAGAGACGGCAAACTATTGATGGACTATCAAATCATACGTACATACATAGTATCACGCCTTCCTCCCTTTGGGGTAGGCAGAGACTACGTCCTTCCACTTACTACGATCTTGATACACATCTATCGCTTCTTCTACTTTCATGAGCTCTTTCATACATGCTCACCTGTTAAGGATACTTTTCACATGGCCTTTATTTAAGACGTGCTCGACTTGCTCAAAATACATTCGCCTAGGTCGACGTACCAAGTTAACCTCGTCTTATTCGTTTTAGTAAATCTTCTATCATCCATCCTGAAGAGGCGCTCATAAAAATAGAAGAAGCGATAGAGGTGTGTCAAGATCGTAGCCAGAAGAAAAACGTAGTCTCTGCCTACCCCCACAGGAGAAAGCCGTGATGCTTTGAAAAAAATATTACTTCAATCTACCTGTATAATTGGACTAATATTTTCAAAATTATTTGAATACTGATACAATATATGTCTTTAATTTAATTTACCTTTGTCTTACGTTGTGTAGTAAGTTAATTGAATAGAATCAAGCAAAGCCGCTAGTATATCTTATACCAGAAATAAAGTCATAATAAAACTAAATATTTTAAACTAAATTAGATTTATTAACACGACAAAATGTCACTGTAATGTAAACGGGATTAATGGGTATAAACGAAAAACCTTCGTAAACTACGGACGTTACACAGTCAAGTAAGATCAGCTTGTTCATATTACATCTGGTAGTAAAAATGTATTTTAATGACTGAATGAAGAATGGGGAAGATTCAGGAGGAATGAAATAGTATATAAGTATTTTGTTATTTTTGTATGATTAAGGTTTACTTCAGATATATTTAAGTCATTTAATTTACTAGAGGGAGTTTGAAAGTTGCGCTAGTGGTAGAAAACCCAAAAGCCGAACGTTTGTCTTGGTATGGACAAATTTTGAGAAAAAAAAACGAAACGCATGTTACAGAAATGTATTGAGTATAAAGCATGATGGATGGAGGAGGAGAAGGAGGCCAAATAAAAAGCTGATGTATTGTGTGAGGGAAGATATTAAAACAAAAGGAGTATACCATATAGGATGGCGGTAGGATATTTTCAAATAAATCCCGCCTGGTTGTAGTTTCAAATCCCCTTGCCAATCACTATATATCAGAGTAAGTTTCTCTATGTTTAGAGTTTTTACCATCGTCACTTAACATCAGGTGAGGTAGTGGTCAAATCGCTGTGTCTATATACTAAAAAAATATATTAATTTTGGCTTACCTTTATTACATTTCTTACCGTGACTTCGAGCGATAAGTGAACTAGCTCAGTTTTTATCTATTCTTTGGTTGTCATACTAATAGAAAACAACCATAACCCCGAGCATATCAACGGTAATAACAAGTCAACTAAACATTGCGTTTCATTACCGTAGTTTTGCGGTAGTAAATTAGAATTTATAGGGTATTTTTTCTCGAATTAACTGCTTGTTTGTTTTGTTTACGAGAGCGTAGTGGATTCCTGGCCCGACCAAATTAGCACCTCTATGGGTTCTACATTTCCGTTTTAAATGTTATCTATTCAGAGAGAATTTAAATATGTACGCAAATTGTTTTACATTTTTGGTAAAACGGGGCGTCCATTAACCACGTGATATTTTTTTTACAATTTTGTAATAAGAGACTAAAACTCTATACAAAATCAATTTTCTTTTTTGGTATAACCTTATTTTACTCTGATTTTTTACCAGGACACGCTGAGTCAAACTCAGGTGCCGCTTTTTGATTGACGGATGGGGCGTTGCTAAGTTTTGGTTTATATTCGTTAAATATGTTTGACGGACGTCTGAAAACGACGGTAAAAATAGGGCATATTTCACATTTTCGAAGGCTTCTGATTAATTCATTTATGAAAAAAATCAAAACGTACAGACATGGCGGTTATGTACATTCATCCATTCATTCAACCGAAAGGCGTCCACTGCTAGATATAGGTCTTCCCGAAAGATCTCCACAACGACCGGTCTTGCGTCACCCGCATCCAGCGGATTCCCGCGACCTTCGCCAGGCCGTCGGTCCGCCTAGTCACGATACGTCTTCCAGTAAGTGGTTGCCATTCGAGAACCCGTTGGCCCCATCTGGCATCGGTTCTTCGAGCAATGTGCCCAGCCCACTGCCACTTAAGTTTAGCGATTCTTCGAGCAATGTCTACTTTGGTTCTTCTGCGGATCTCCTCATTCCTGATTCGATCACGCAGTAAAACTCCATTGCCCTTTGAGCTTTTTTATTAGTGCCATTGTGAGCGGCCACATCTCAGTGCCGTATGTCATCACTGGCAACACACACTGGTCCAAGATTTTCGTCTTGAGATACTGTGGTATTGCAGATGAGAAGATTCTGCGTAGCTTCCCGAAAGCGGCCCAGCCTAGTTGGATTCGACGATTAACCTCTTTATCTGTATGTATATATATATTGTCTATACTAATAAATAAAGTTGAAGTGTCTATTTGTAATGTCAAAATATTATTTTTTACTAAATAGGTATCAAAAAAACGATTTAAAAATTTTTGTCTATCTGTCTGTCTGTTTGTTCCGGCTAATCTCCGGAAGAGCTGGAATGATTTTGACGAGACTTTTTTTGGTAGATAGCTCAAGTTACTCCGCGTAATTTAGGGTTCTTTTAATTTTCGAAAATAATTGGGGTTCTGTGTAAAAAAATTAAATCGTAGTGAAGAATACATGAAAGGCGGGTTCAGCAGCGGGCACACATCTAGTAAGATATAAAAATATTTACTATAACGCCATTATCCAGAGAGGCAACAGGGAATTCGTTTGTATGGAATAAACGACGCCTGCATATGCTCTTAAGGCGCCCAGCTGAAAAATGCTATCTCTAGCGCTTTTGTGGAGCGAATATCCACTCACCAATTAATTATTTCTTCATTTGTACTTATTTATATAATTTTAATGTACTGACTGTAGTTATTTTAGGTAAGCTAGATTTATGTGGGGTCAGAAAAGTAAATATGTAATATATTGTCAAGATAAGTATCGTGCTAGGCTATCGGCTTCGATTTAATAGTTGTAGCTAGGAACACAATTGTCTTGTCAATTTAATTCGTGTTAGTAAACTTTATGGATTTCGTGCGAGCGCGCGCAAATGTCGCTAGTGCTTTAGGGATTCCCATAATAGAATTGTCTATGGTTATTATTTATGATTCTATATCAAGAATAGTGTATTTTGTATTGATTTCGAGAAGAATATACCTCAATTAGATTCTCGGATTATATATATATATAAATTCTTATCGCTTTTGAGATAAAATCTGTTGTCTATAAACTGTAATGATGCGTTTCATTGATTAAATTTATCGTTTCTTAGTAAATTATCCATTTGAGTTCATACATTTCCTAGTTTATTGATGTTATAAATTAATAACTATTGCTAACTTGTAAGTGACTCCCAAGTGGATGATGTTTTATTTATTGGTTATATTCGCATGTTGGTAATGGATTTTATAATATTGCTCGCGTAGACAGCTACCACCCTCAAGTTTGAAAACCTGTCGCGAATTCTCAATAGTTGTGTGTGTGTTACCATCCACGGTCACATCGTTACTAATAATCAGGTGAAATTGTGGGCAAAGCACTGAGCCTATACAGTGCAAAAAATACCATGGCTTCTTATTGACAGATTTATCTTAAATTTCCCTAATAAAATCAATAAAATTCGAAAAGCCATGGTTGATTTTATTATCATAAATAAACGTGAATAAATCCATTAACCACTAAAAAAATTGAGGTAATTAAGTCCATTATAACTCTCTTAAAATGCAACGTAAATTAATTTGGTTAACAGTTTCGGACGTTAGAACATGTATGTAAACTTTAAAAAATGTTAATTTTTTTTTAATAATTATTTTTAGTACCACGATAAGTAATTAATATTTTATTAAAAGTCACAAGTACCAACTGCTTTGATTTTACAATTAATCGTCATGTTTTATAAAATACAAATATCAAAAATTACAACCACAAGTCCTAATGTCAAAATAATCTTGTTTCAGGTAACTTCGGGCACGATTATGCAGTTAATAGGGCAAACAATACGATGGATGTTGGTCAAATATCAAAATAAAAAATGGCGGTCTACTGAAATGTCACCTTCGGATTGTTATACATCCATTGTTAGGGGCGCAACAAGTTAGTATACCCTGTTTACACACAGACTACCGTTTGGTAACATAGGGCTGTCAAAAGAATCGTTAAATATTTTATCGATGAAATTGTAAGTTGGTATTTCTGTATGATTAAGTCTACTTCAAATATATTTAAGTCATTTAACGTAATATAATTTAATATACACCAATATGGGCTTCATTAGACTATAGGTACACATGAATTCGCAGTTATTTATAGACGAAGTTAAGACCTGTAGGCAAATATAGTTTTAGAACGGACTTAAAAAATAATAAAAGATGGCGCAGTTGTATTACGGTGCGACTCCGTTCTGAGGTCTCGGGTTCGATCCCCGGGTCGGGTCAAGTGGTATTGGGTTTTTCTACTCAGTATCATCCCGGAGTTTGGAATTTGTGCCCGATATGATGACAGGCTCGCCCCCTGTCACACCTGGACGGAACTAAGCTCGGAGAAATGTGGGTAGTGTAGTTCGCTATTTCACCTCTGCCTAAACCTTCGGGGACAACAAGCGTGAGCTTATGTTATATTTATGTTATAAAAAATAATGCATTAAAAGTATGTTTTATCTATATACTTATTTCATATTTGGTAAATTATATTCTGAATAAAAAAAAACAATTAACTTCATTGAACTATTTTGGTAAATGTATGTTATTTGATGAATAAATGTTCTCTGGTTTATTAAAATCTTAAAAATATATAAACGACCACGCAATGAAAGTTAATAAATATTAAGATCGAACAAGCTAATTATTTGGAGCGAAATCTCACTACAATCTTTTTAAAGGCCTTAAACCTGTCTAGATCTGCAATAAGTTCTATACAAGAATGAGTACCCAAACTTGTATTAGCAGGCTTCTAATAAATTTATCTAGGCAAGGAAAGAAATACGAGCAGTGAAGTTGAATCTTGACTTAAGTCGCGAATGGGGGGGCTTAAACCTACACCCGTGTCACAAGCACCGGGATCTGCCACAAGGTGGACCCGACACCCGCATAGTGAATTCGTGGAATGCTGGGTAGTCCCTCTCTCTTAAAATATCATTTAGATTGTACATTATATCAAAGATAGATTGATTAACAAGTAACTTGTTTTCGTTTGTGATAATAAATGCAATAGTCGTTGTCATAAATTATGAATTAATTTTACTAGAAGCGATCGCGTCAACCCTAACAACAATGCGACCGCAAATAATAGGGGTGATACTCGCTAAACATAAATCTTGTTGAGAGGGGTGTGCGGTGCGTTTTGTGTAGTATTGATGTGCGCTATTCAACAAGTTGTTTTCGCATTGTTGTTCGTTCGTTTCGACTGTTTTGTAAACACTTTTTTTAAACGCAATATTCACTCTCATTTTAAAGTATCAATGCAATCATTATGCAGATTAATTTTATTGACGTACCCATTATGGTACTGTCGATATTTGTCAATTTTATTGACACATAGTTGACAGCTATTGACAGTTTTCTTGATAGTAAATTAAAGTTTTACTACATATGATTATATTTACAAATTTGTAAAAAGGAGGTAAAAAATAGATTGGTCTTTAAATTTGAATAAATCGTTTCATACAGATAGCACATTGAAACAAAAAGACAGACAAAAAAAGTATATATATGTCGTACTTTAATTATAAATCTTAAATATAAACATAGCGTCATTCTTGAAAAGTCATTGACAATGCTTCATACAAGACGTCACTTATTCATAATCTGGACAAAAGATTAAACGGTGTGCTAAACGAAATGACATTGGCACTTAAAGAGTGCGTTTGCGCACCGGACGCGACAATACCGCGCTCGACTTGCGCCGGAAACGCAGACATTTCGCGCCAAAACATCCGCCTTTATGCCATTAGTGATGAGAAAAGAATTTATTTTACCGTACTTTTAATACAAATGTGAATTCATTTGTTGATATTTTTTCAACAATTCTTTAAGTCGCTTTGTTGAATAACTGAATTATAGTTATGAAAAGGAAATATACGTTATAAATAGCTATGACAAATAATACGTATTTTGTACATTTGTATGTAGAAAAAAGAACCTTAGACATGTAATTATTATTTTATAATTTACGAGAATAATGAATGATTTTGATATTAAATATAAGTAGGCGTAGATAAAACAGTCCAAGAATTTTCCCGCTTTTTTCAACCAATTATTTTTATTATAATTAGTATTAATTCATAAGCTTTCTTATATTATAAACAAATCGATAAATTCTATGTAATGGCTAGTTATACCCGCGACTCGGTTTGCGTGAATTATAAAATGATGGCCACCATTTTTTTTTTGAAGTTTTTTTCTGTTATTCAGATTACTTTTATAATACTCTCGTAGATACTATTTAATATAACAAAACAAGGTAATCCTAATACCTAATCAGAAAAATGTTACAATTTAAAAAATAATTATTTTTATGTATCCAAATCAGTTTAATAGTTCGCGATTTCTAAGCCATCTAACCTACAGACAGACAGACAAACAGAAAGACGTTCATATTCATATTATTGAGAGATTATTGGTCATATTTCGAACTTAACTACAAGTTATTTTTTACTTGAGCACAAATCAAATGAAATGACCAGAAGAATTGTTGTTAATCGCGATAAAACCGCACCAATTAATGTACCCATAATATTGTCGTTATTATTCGAACAGCCGTGGAGCTGTCACTTTGGACTCTTAAGCGCTCTCTCTCTCTCTCTCTCAAAATAGAATACAATAATTCATAACCGCGTTATATGTGTGTGTGTGTGCACTTCTATAAATACTAATAATATATCAGTACCAATGACAAAGGATATGGCGGCGGCGCCCAACTCAGGTAATGGCCAAGCCGAGGATCGTACGACTTTAGTGCTATTTACCTTATTGTGGCGAGTACCTTCAGCATTTGCCCCCAAAGTTACGGTGATGCTGTTAAAGCCCTTCCAGTTAAGGTTAACAGCATTAGTTAGGATAGAGAGAAAAATCATTAGGAGATATATTTTATTGAAAAGTTATTTAGCAGCGTTAAACAATTCTTGGTAGGGTTACCAATGCTATAACTGGATATTAATTGCTGGCCCTCAGAAATAAATAATAAAATTTATACTAACGCAGCCTATAGTATATTTTGATCATGAATAAACCATATGAATATGTAAATAATTATTGTTCGGAGCGTTACTATGTTTCAACAGATCTGAGTTTGGAATTTTTCGTCAGTAAAAATAAGGAAAAACACAATAAAACCCGAAGAAACAAAGCAGACGCATAAAACGTTGCGTAAATCCGCCGTAGAGAACATGCCAGACAAGGTATGATTGTCTTAGCACGGGCATGTTCTAGGAAAGACGCGGACGGGCACAGTAATAAACGCGGATGTCCATGCTAATACTCGTCCCGACCGTTACAATGGGTTTACGTTGAGTTGTAATCGGGGGAAAAAATAGAGTAAGGTTATTTAAATTAAAAAAAAAAAATGATAGCTTAAACAAACTTTTACTTTAAAATATCTTCACGTAGGGATTTAGAATATTAAATACAATTCAAAAATAAATCGTGGATATACCAAAGTTAAAGCGGACAAGCAATTTAACATTAAACTTGTACATTGTTTATGTGAATTATTAACATTCAACGGAAATCTTCAAAAAAAAAAAAACATTATTCGAAACAATTACATTAAATAATTCATATTTCATATATATCCGTATATAGAAAATCAATTTCTTTATTTATTTGATATCAGTAAAGTGTACTACAAAATACATTTTCAAAAAATATTGAACTGAAAAACATTTCATGAATCTTTTAATCGTTTAATAAGAAAACATATTACCTACATATAAACCGAATAAAACTTAAAAATACACAATAGTAAACATTTTTTATGTTAAATGTAAACAAGATACATACAATTTCACATAGAAATAATTATAAGAAAATAAGTCAACCAAAAGGGATAAATAAATATGCATATTTGTGAAGGATTTCAAATATTACAATTTTGTAGGAATGTTAAAATCTTTGTCGAACCAATCGGACATCCGTCATTCAAAAACAGACGGTTGGACGGATAACACTCACTCTATAATTCAATTGTAACTCAACGTGACACATAAAACGTTCTCACAGCTGACATTTTACTGTCTACGAAAAACAACAATGTATCCATGTCGTGTCGAATTCAATAAAGCACGACCTTTCGCGAACTCAACTCTCCTTTAGTATTTAATTGTCCGTTTAAGAACTGGGTTTATTATAATTTTAACAACGCACTTATGACACGATATATACACATTTCTTTTTATTTCCAAAGATTTCGAAGGACATAAAAGAACTTCAAAATTTAGTTTTTATAAAGTTCGCTTTAATACATTAATTAATAAGCGAAAGAAATTTACTATGACATTAAATACAAATAATTTATTGTACGTAATAAAATTTAATATAATTGAATTAATGTAGTATTTATATTGATATATTTATGTAGTTTTATGTATCGATTTGTAGTTATTTAATCTTACAAAATTATCAAAGTTTTTTATTATACTTTTAACAAGCTATAAAAATTAGCTATTAACTGTGAAACATTTTAAGGCCTTCATTGATTGCCTTGACATTTTAACCTTATCTCATAATATTTTAACAAAGCGAAAGTATTTTCTAAAACTTAATAAAATTTGATAACATTTAAATCCATTTTAAAAGCTATCATTTGACCTCAATATTAGGATAGGTTGTATTTAATATCACGACATTTCGAAAAGTTTACGACATCCGTAATTGTTGAAGGATAAATAGATAAAGCGGCTTTTAGACAGGGCCACATAATGATACTTATCTATTTAGGAATTATTAATGAACTATCGCGTCGCTTCATACACATATATATCCTTAAACAGTTTTATCTTTGTTTCGAATCCAGATTTAGCACAGACAATTGACTTCGCCAGCCATAAGTCAGACATAAAACGGATGCCAATGTCCAACTGTGTGATCCCATTGTGGCCTGAAGTAAATTAATTGCATTAAGAGCGTTATTATTGCAAGAGCGCAAGCCCGGGCGGCATTCTAGCTCGAGTGTAAGCGACAGTTACTGTTTTACACGTTGATTTTGTTTGTCTGAGACAGTTAATGTGTTTGGATTGTTAGTACCGTTATAATCGTATGTCCGGATAATGATTTTGGTCGGATAACTATGCGATTTAAATTTAATTGTAATCTAATATGCACTGCCCTTATCACACGGCGTATTATTGAGATATTACTAAACACATTTAAATGTACTTTTAACAGATTAATAAATAAATGCAACTGATAAAGAGTCTATACTAGAAATAATCTCGCTTTCTCATGTTTGTTAAGTAGTGGTGAAGAATTTTTTTTAAATTAGCTTATCTGTGGCCTAAATAAATTGTAGTTGGAATAAGTCATTTATAGACTCCTTTATTTATATACTCCTGGATATATATTTAACTGAAAGGGATTTACGCCCTTACCTATTTCGTTTGTTTTATTATTATTAATTCAAAGAATAAAAAAGTAATCATAAAAATTTAGATGAACACATCTCCATTTTCTAATTCCATTAGTTTGCATATTTATACTGATTTTTAGTATATAAATTATGAATTTTAAACTTTTGTAAAATTTCCCTTTTAGTGTAAATGGAATGAAATAATACGGTGTTTTATTTATTTAATCTGCAACTAAAAGCAAAGATATAAATAAAGTCTGTTTCCTTTGGCTATTAAGAAGACAGTTGTAAATTTCTTCCAAATCGTTTCAGCAAGAAAAACCGAATGTCCGGATAATTACCGTTTTGGACGGATATAATAAGTCTTAGGCATAAATATTTTGTTACCTATAATAAATATAGGTGGGTATACATATTGGCTCTTATTTATCTTCATTTTCATATATCAAAATATATAATGTTACTAAATCATATCAGAATTGTTCTTTTTGCTCGACGGTTCACGACACGTCCGTCCCGGGGTGGGCAGTAAACAGTATTATTATAATTTACAGCCAATTAAGCTACCGAGAGGAATCGGTATAACGACTCTCACGCGCTTTAATGGCCTATTTATGTACCGGTCGTTTTTATTTATTATAATTATTTTGTTTAGATTTATCGAGAGTTTATTCGTGTTTCGGATTCCGTGAAAAGGTAGATGTCGTTTTTTAATTCTTTTTATTATTTTTTTAAATTTTATATTAAATCATATTTATTTTCCATTCGTGAATGAACTTCCACGTATATGATCAGTTGTTAAGATACTCTAATGTAAAATATAGTTCGTCTCAAAATTATTTTATCATTGGAAGAATTCAATGATAAATTTTCGATATTTTTTCTATAAAACATTTAACACATTAAATATTATTTATAGAAATAAATCACAAACAGCATCTAACATCATAATATAACACCGTTTAATTCATGAATGAAACAAAATTGTTCGGAGCGCATCGCAAATGTCATGCGCCCGCGCATCGCCCGAGTTTAGAAATAACAGCTGACAATTTACTGCTGCTGGTCCCTAAATATTTCCACTCTGTTCTACATATTATATCCTTTTATACGTACTTACATATATCTCGAAATATTACGATAATAAATTATGCCAATATCAAAAATAATATATTGTTAAATACTCAATAATAATGCGGGTTTTATTGCAAATGTCCTACCACCATGCTACTGTTTCCTCACGATGTTATCCTTCACCACATGTTTGGGTTTGTAATAGAGTATTTGAATTACAACCTACGTACATCGAAGCGGCATGTAGGATCGGAACTCAGTAGGTATATATGTATGTGCGACGCGGTGCTTGCGAAAGCCACCCCGTGTCGCCCCCATCCCAAATGCAGCGGACGGCCCCGGGGGGTTTTAGTGGGTATTTCCGGGCGCTTCACGCCCGGGTGAGTCCCACACTGCACGGAGCTCGTCACTCCGTGCCCCTTATCTATTGTATTGGGGGACTTTGATCCCCTAAATACAATAGATATGGGTAGTGCGTAAATGCATTTCCCCCCCCGTCAAAAAAAAAAAAAAAAGTTATATATGTATGTAACGTATATATTAATGTACTGGAAGTGTCTGTTAACTTTGCTTCCCTCACAGCGATCTACGAAGTTTTCTCCTACACATAGGAGAATAATAGACCTCTAAATATGTGCTGTTGTCGATTCTGAACCCCTTCAAGGTTTTTTTTCTGAAATATCTTCAATGCACAGATTTCGTTCCTTTAGCCCTTTATTATAAGTAGGTATAGATTAAAGGTAATATATGTTTGTAGTGCATATTCTAATTTAAAAAAAAAAAAAAAAAAAAGTTTAAAAGCTAAATCGATTGGATGAATTACCAAAAAAAGAAACAAGAATTCCGTCGCTTCGTTTTCGGTCAGAGGACTGAGGACGGAGGAAGGCTATACAAATGAAAAAGCAAAAAGTGGAAGACGCACTGGAAAAGAGCAGACACGCTTTTGTGTATTACCCTCTCTATATAGTTGTACGATCTGTAATAAAAACCATACATACATAATTTATATAATTAGACATTAGATAGTAGAAAATGACGAAAAGTATGGTCATATGGTCAAGATCAGGAAGTCTTCAATCAAGATGCATGATCATCAGGACACCATCGATTAAAGTGGATAGTCTTTATCATCCTCATCCTAGTACAGAGTGTCATTCAGTTTTTTTTATCGAACTAGTTAATGTAGTTAACATTAAGGGCCCTTGCAAATTCATCGAACTATAGGGCGAGCGCTTAAGGCACTCAACCGCAAAAAGGTAACTAACACAAGGGCACCAAACTGGTAAGAAACTCTGCTTGGCCGGTACCTGTGTGTAAAGATTTAACGGAGTTCTAAACCTAGCTCATCCCTACATTTTTTATTTGTTGAAAATAGAATTTTAAAAAAAGGTTCCTTACGGGACCTGTGTACCTGCGTCCAGGAATGTGTGCAGGTCACTGTATCGTGCTGGAGGCGGCGTCAAGAGCCTCCCCAGTTTGGCAACGAAGCACGTCTTGGGCCGCCGAAATTACACAGTGATAAATTTGTCAGACTGTAAATAAAATTAAATATACAAAGAAAATATACAAGTCATATTACCTATCCAAAGAGGTAACGTTGATATTTTTTTTGTTTGTAAATTAAAAAAACTACAAAAGCTGTGTTAATAATTATTTCACACGTGGAAAAATAAATTATTAGGTGAGTAACATAGGACATATATAAGAAATATATGAATTATCTATGTCTATAATATATGTATACCCGTGCGAAGCCGGGGCGGGTCGCTAGTATTTTATATAGAAGCAGTTAATTATCTGCAACGCAAAGACGTTTTCACAGATGCGAAGGGAGTTTACGGAAGCGAATAATTACAAAACAGGTAAGTACAGGATCTTTCCACCCTCCCTTTATATTTCCCAGGGAAGGGACAAGTTTTGATCTTAAGAATGACATTAAAATTATTCGTATCTTTACAATAAATGTTGGATATTTAAATCTATAAAGATACATGCCAATACGATCATTAGAGAAATATTATTTAATAAAATATATATATTTCAAGGTATCATTTGTGCAAAACTAAATGGATTCCAGCCAAATTATAGTCTAAAGTGTCAGAAATAATAAAGGCTATAAATAAATATGGGTTTTGAAGTGAACAATTCTTTAGCGGCGTTGGCCGATTCTCGGTAGGGGAAAACTTATAGATTCGCGTTGCCAATGCTATGACGTCAACTGTCAACATGCTATAGTATGTCAAGTATAAGACGGCGATTAAGTGCTGGCGCTCAAAGGTAAATAATTTATCCTTACGCAGCCTATCGTAGTGTTTTAATTACTTATGAAAACACTCTGTGAGAATGTACGTAATTATTGCTCGAAGCGCCAATAGATGTAAAACCCAGACAAATGTTAAATGTTAGGTTATGTTAATAATAACAAATTATGGAATTAACATGAAAAAATCAGGTTTACCAGAGTTTCTAGTTTTCACTTCTGTCGGCAGTTTTCATCATTGATGCCTGGTTTTTTTAAAGTACCTACTAAGTAATTGGTACAAAACTTCGAGAAACTACTGCGAGATTTCATTAAATTCAACTTTATTTGATTTCGATTTGATATGTATCCTACTTTATGTCTTACGTTATACAGGCTCAGGCTTAGCTCTGTATAGGTTTTGCCACAATCCCATCTGATGTTAAGTGATGACGTGATCGAACTAGGTAACAAGCTACGCCTAGAGAACTATAGCTTTTAAATGTATACCTATTTGTGGTTGAAGACAAACTATAAACTTGCAAGGGAGCGTTGAAAAATGTTGTACAGAATGATTTATTTTATCTGAAGCTCCATTATGGTAAAAATCACGACCATATTATTACTAATGTATTTTCGCTTCAATTCTTTACATTGAGAACATTACAAATTAAGAAACAACTCTATTTCGAAATCATTTTTTTTTTACAATCTATTTTCCCTATGATTGTGCATTTAGAAAAGTCTAAATATTTCTTTAATTAATTAATTTCCCTTTTTTCTACCACACATGTGGTAAATAGACATAAGTTACACTTGACAGCAAGCGATCACGGTAGGTTATAGATGCTTGCGACATCGGTAGTATAATATTAAATATCTATGTATTTTTTTTTTTATTATAGCTATAGGCATAAATGTAATGTAAATTTCACTTTGTGACAAAAATTACAAACTGATATCATTCGAAATCAATAACCAAGTAGATATGTTATATGGACTACTACTGTGATGTAAAAATAATCACATCTACCCGCAAATATACGAAATGGCGCTACTCCATTTCAGTTCCCAAGACACACCCATACAAAAGGGCCCCACATAAAAGCGACGTAAAATAAAAGGCAAACAAAACACGTATAGAGGAGCAAGACTAAACATTTCCAAGACGTTGACTCCGGGCTGAGGGGTGGTCAGGGTGGTATATATCCACACCCAGTCGATTACAATGTTAACTTTACCGTTCTGGAACTCGAAAACCCTAGACGAGTCATTGTAAATGAATTGAAATCGACGGCAAAACGTAACTTGGTAACCAAAACTAAAGACCCGTGGAAGAATATCGCGCCACCCCTGTTTGTTTGTGTTTCAAAGCGATCGCAAGGGGGTGGGGAGGTCGTGTTTAACTGGTTTGTGTTGTCGATGCGAATTTGTGTGAATAAAGCGAACATCACAGATAATAATATATTTCTACACGTAATGTTCTCGAAAATACCTTTACAAAATAATAAGTCTGTCGATAAAATATTAGCGCTTGAAACAAAAAATCTTATATCACTTAAGTTATTTAACCAAAGAGACGTGTGTTTATACAATAGATTATAATAATTTATTTCCAGAATAAAATCTAATAAATAAATAAAATAATATTCAATCGAAATTGAAACTAAATAAGATACGAAAGTGGAAATCATGTTCCGAACATAGAACATAAGCCCACGCCTGTTATCCCCGAAGGGTTAGGCAGAGGTGAAATGACGAAACTACACCACGCACATTTCGCGGAGCTTAGTTCTGTCCCAGATGTGACAGGGGGCGAGCCTGTCGCCATATCGGGCACAAATTCCAAACTCCGGGATGATACTGAATAGAAAAACCCACTACCACTTGACCTGACCCGGGGATCGAACCCGAGACCTCAGAACGGCAGTCGCACCGTAATACAACTGCGCCACCGAGGCACTAAAATACCATGTTCCATATGGACATTATGAAAATAAGCAATTTCATATGGACAAAGTCGCATTCTCTTTTATCCGCAATACAATAGTGTCTCAAGACGAAAGTCTTCGACCGGTGTGTGTTGCCAGTGATGAAATACGGCAATGAGACGTGGTCGCTTACAATGGGCCTAATAAGGAAGCTCAAAGTCGCTCAAAGGGCAATGGAGAGGGCTATGCTTGGAGTTACACTGCGTGATCGAATCAGAAATGAGATCCGCAGAAGAACCAAATTTTCCCGAAGAATTGCTAAACTTAAGTGGCAGTGGGCTGGGTACATTGCTAGCAGAACCAATTCCCAACGGTTCTCGAATGAGTACTACGCATCGGAAGACGTAGCGTGGGTAGGCCCTCCCTCCACAAGGTGGACCGATGACCTGGTGAAGGTCAGGAGAACCCGCTGAATGCAGGTGGTGCAAGACCGGTCGTCGTGAAGATCTAAGCAGTGAACGTCTTTCGGTTGAATAGATAGACAGAGATAGAAAGTCGCAGGCACCGGCTTATGTTAATAAAATGGATATATAATCTACATAGGTGATGTCCTATCGCTAAATACCACTTATCTTTTTGTAATAATCTCTAGCGAGGTGCATATATAAAACTAATTAAGGCAATCAAACGTCGTACCGATGTATCGTGGTACGGGGCTTAGTGATTATCGTTTATCGTACATCGATACCGTGGTACGGGGCCGGTCAGTCGGCGACACCTGTTCCCGCGCATCCGGCCGCCGAGGACCGCTAGCTGTATAGCTCCGTTGCGTTTCTTAATGAACTAACTCACCAATCCCCCCCCCCTCTCAGCCCCCCGTTCCCTACCTCGCACACCGCGCTCGAGCATGTCGCGTCGTACAGTGTAAAACTATTAACAGTGGTGCAAGTCCGTTGTTTCGAGTACTTCACTTGCAATTCTTCTATTTATTAACGAAATTCGATCGTAATAGGCGAATTATTGATAATTGAACAAAGATTAAAATCAGTTGACAAACAGATAAGATCAATTGTTCTAAATTGATTTTTGTTGTTGATTATCTATGCCTAAATGTCTACACAATTGCAAGGCAACGTAAATACGCATTTCAATACCTATACCTATTAAATAAATATTTTATATAAAAATATATTTTTCTCATTTGATTTTTGTTTTCTTTTCGACAATAATATCTTATAAACACAAAAATGGATCCAAACCAGAACTTTGCGCATTAAATTCTAGAGAGGTATAGAATCGAATGGAAGATATTATAGATTATTAAGGAAAACTTATAAGTAGGCAACAGGAAAGACTAGTAAAGAGGATTTCAGATCTTAACACTTTGTAGATTCATGCTAGATTTTGTACCTAAATTACTTATTATTAATGTATCTATATTCTATCAATAGTGTTTAAAGATCATGGGGTGATTTTGAATGAATAGTCGCGAGTCGCGATTTTTTTTAACACGATATGGGCTTAGTGCTTTGACCACAATCTCACCTGATGTTAAGTGACGATGCGATCCATTATGGAAAACACATTAAGCCTTTTTTTTTTTTTTTTTTTACGTGGTTGAAATCTGCTCGTTGAACGCTCGGACGTGTGCCGAAAAACCAAGTTTTTCGCACACGTATGATCCTCGCGACAGACCATAGACACCGAGTCACAACCCCTCTGCGAGAGGCGACTTTTAGTGTCCGTGTGTCAGGTTGGCCGTAACCGACTGACTAAACACTCCACGTCCCTAACCGGCGCAAAGATGCCAGGGTCTCCAGAAACACATTGTACATGTATTCTGCAGAGGCCCTGACAACGCCATACCTCACGGGAGGTCCGACGTCAAGTTATTTTACGAGGCTTGGCGACCTCGACGGGCGCCCGGACGGCTGCGTCCGGTGCCCCGGCGTGAGAGACGCCCCACTCGGTTGGGGTGCGCTGCCCGCTCCCTCTCCCGCTCTGCCTCCTCCTTTACGAGCATGACGGCTTCGCAACAGGAAGAGACAACCGCCCAAGCCCTAGAGCTCCCGACCATCGCCCTCACGAGCGACGGCAAGGAGAAGACCCTACCCACGTCGGACGCCAAGTCTCTGAAGTACTCCCTCCACGCGGGACACACGACCAACGTGTGCTCGACGTCGTCGACGACTCCGCCGGCACAGTGATGACAACACGGAGAGAGTTCCCTTCCTATACGATTCAGAAACACATTAAGCCTAGAGGTACTGATTCTCATGTGATGTTGCCGGAACACATCTATCGGTATTTGGCGACAGGTTTTCAAACTTAAGGCGGGCATTATTAGAAAATGCCCCACCACTATGCTATGGTTTCCTCACGACGTTTTCCTTCACCGAAAACTTAGGCTGATTTTCGAGTTGGATAGGTGGGTTCGAACCCGCGTCCATTGACGCGGAATCCGGTTTACTATCCACCGCACCATCATCGCTTCAACTACCATACACATATGATGACGACCGATCTTTTTGTGGCGGCCGATATTTTTGGTTTATACTATCTTTACTATCAGATACAAAGCAGTCACTTTCTATTATAACTACACCATAAATTTCTCATTTTTTTCTATTACCATTTCTGATTTACTGTCTTTCATGTTACTGTCTATCACTTACAATACATATCTGAAGCGGTGCTAACCAAAAAGTTTGCGTCAATTTTTGTATCTAAATCGGCAAATGTAACGTTAACGCTTCTGTTCCAAGTTATTGTTTTGTTCGACGGGCGTCGGTAACTAAACCGCTCTATGAATAAATTCTATTTATGAACTCAAGTATCAAGTTTAATTCTACTCAGCGGCAGTGAAACATTAATTGAACTCTTATAATTTCCAATAAACATACCTATAATGTTTTATTGTAGAAAAAAAAATGTAACAGACAGGACTACTTCTTCTTCTTAGATAATGGCAATCTATGTACACAAAATTTGTGCCAGTGTCATGTGGGTAACATGTGTTTTCAATTTAGTATCAGTGTTACCAAGCTCCAGCAAAACGGTGGCCCGTCCTGCTCGAACTTTCCATTAAGCTTTGTCGGCACCTCAAAATAAATGTTACGCGTTATTTTCTATAATAACCTTAACTTGTACACAATAACTAAACTATATCACACAAAACGCCATGAAAGATTACATGATATAGAGTCAAATACACAAATTAATGAATTAAAAAAAAAAACGGATACATGACAGACTGAGATTCGGCCAAAACCTCCAAAACAGGACTTTGGTATCACTGAAACACGTTTGATACTATGTCAATAACAAATTTTAAACAAAGATGCTACAAATGAAACGGAAATAATTCAAATATCGAACGTTCAAACGCAAACGTACATAAAAAAGAACAATGAAATTTCAAATATAGAACGGAACTCCGTTCGCACAATAGACGTGTTCCAATTCGGCGAGCTATTGTTAAACGGGGCGCTCTGATTGGTCGATCGTTTTACAATGGGCCACGCCTACACAATGCCCTATTGTCGAAGTTGGCCGAACGCGCCATCGGCTGGCAGACGTGGGTTTTTACTGTTCCGCTTCACGCCTACAATTCCATTGGGTCGTAAATCGCTATTTTATATCAATAAAAGAAATATAAAATGTTAATCCTCTTTTGTTCTCCTATTTAAAAGACAAAGGAAGAAGCAAATCGATAGGCAGAACGATCTTAAAATATAACAAAGGTTAAGTATCGTTCTAGTAAGCAAAGATGATGACGTAAGCATTAGCATAATCATGAAGAAGAACTAGAAATGAACTAGGCAGCCACGGGAACTGCCGACAGAAAAAAAAAACTGTTTTTTTTTATGTGTCATTAATAATACACGTCCTACAGTTCCATATCTGGTGACTTTATTTAGATAACCAACGGAATAATTTGGTTACCACGACGTTCGTTTCGACTCGAATATTTTATTGGGGCATTTGTGGAAAATATTTTAAATGTGGCAACACAAAAGCGCCATTTTATATTTAATAGGCTGTAGCATGTCGATGCTTTCGCTTCGACAATTAATATGTAAATATTCCTTACGTCATTTCTAAAACACCTATTGACCAATCAGAGAATGAAAATTGCGGTAAAACAAAAAAAAATTACCCTACAATTTATTACCTCTTCTAACATACTAAAAGTGCGGGCCTAAAAAAAAGTCTAACAGAGGTAATATTAACGTCTCTGTTCACCCCGCAAATTCATTACCGTGAGTGTTTACTTAAAATATATAGGTACTCACTTATCTATCACTGAAACGTGTATTAATAGGCATAAATTTACATAAAGACGGAATCTTTAAAAGCCAAAAAAAAAAAAAACACATTAGTGAAAACGTAAACTGGCAATAAATACTGTGTGTTGCTTCTCGTATAAAATAAATGGAGCTTCAATAAATTTCATGGGTTCCGTATAAAAAATATATATATATTTTTATTATATACGTATTTACATTTCTTATAATTTACCCGTTTTTATTTTGCAACAAATAAAATATTGGTAGGTACATTAAGAGTAATTTATAAATAGAATTTTAACTAATTACAGATTGCCAGCGTTAAGAAAAAATGGTTGACAATGACACATTAATGGTATCACAATGTTAAATAGATTTTACAATAATGTTAAAGTGTTTTTTTTTAGACTTTACTGGACAGGTTTGTGTGGGTTCTGTTAGGAAACCTTGAAATTCTTCGCAACTAACTGGGTATATCTCCATAACAGGCGTACGTAGGGAGTAAACTGACTGCTAGTTTTACTGAGTCAAAGGGGAGGAGTCCGGGGGGACTCCTTTCCCATTGCACTGGCTCTGTAGGTGGGGAGACAATGAGGGTGTACCAAACTATCTCTGGGTAATTCGCTGAGACTAAGGAGTGGAATGCGAGGTCGATCCCGCATAGCCTTCAACAAGACAACACATGGTACACCCTGTGGTTTTAATGAGTAGGGGTCTTACTTAACCCTAATGGACAGTAAGGTACCCATGAAGGGTTTCCAAATGATAAAAAAAACTTTGAAATCCGTAGTAGCTTTTAACTGCCGTAGGTTTAGTGTGGCAGTAGCGGTTGCAGCATTGGAGTGGCTTGTATTTAGGTAGGTAAGGGGGGAGGGGAATGAATTATCGAATTTTACGCATTTACATCCATCCATCCATTCAACCAGAAGACGTCCACTGCTGGACACGGATTTCCGCGACCTTTACCAGGTCGTCGGTCCTACCTACGCTACGTCTTTCGGTGCGTGGTTCCCATTCGAGAATCCGTTGGCCCCATTGGGCATCGGTTCTGCGAGCAATGTGCCCAGCCCACTGCCACTTAAGTTCAGCAATTCTTAAGGCAATGTCGGTTACTTTGGTTCTTCTGCAGATTTATATACCTACCCCATTTTTTATTTTTTTGACGTTTGAAGCAGGAAGTTAAGAATTATTAGTTTAGGTTAGGTCGGAATTCCGTGTGGTGCCGGTTAAGAATAGTAACATCCCATGTCGTTACCGTGGGTGTCGTAAAAGGCAACTAAGGAATAAACCAAGGGGTGGGCAGCAGCATCCTCTGAGCACCACAAACACCAACTGCGGTCGTCAATCCGCCTGCTAAGCGTAACTATAATGATTTTCCTCCGCTTTCTTGGAGGAGATCTATGTCCAGCAGTGGACGTCTTTCGGTTTAATAAATGTATTAAGGATTAGGTCGTATGTTTAAATTAGTAATTTTTCCGGAGTGAGAATTTTGTAAGTCCATTTGCGCGGGAACATTTAGATATTGTGATCATTTGCGGCTGAAAATCTTTGAATTTATTGAAATTTAATATTGCAGTACTGTTTTCATATATGAGAAATATACCTCCTACCTAGAATTACTTAAGACTTTTCTCAATTTGACGTGTTAGATTTTTAGGAGTAAGGAGGAGATTGTACAGCCCAAGTGGCACCGAATCCAAGGTTTTTCGTTTCATCCGTGTAATAATTAACATACGGACCCCTAAAAAGAATCGTCTACCTACACTTAAGTGATACGAATTGAAGCGGCGGTCGAGTTGGTATACATTTTTTTTACTGTAAAAGCATCGTTTTTTTTTTGTGAAATAAAAAAAACTAAGCGAAACGGTCATTTAACTGAAAGTAACTACCGTGCCTAAATGAAAAACTCCGGTGGGGGAAACGAATGTCGCCACGAAATGAGAAGATTAGTACGAGACTAATGGCACCATTAGACTTTTAGACTGTTATGTTTTAACATTTTTAAACTACTTTATTTTCAAACTTGAATACCCAATACCTACTTAAATAGGGTAGTCGATTGATGTCTATTTTTATTGAAGACTAGTCGTGTGTCCGCGGCTCCGGCTACATATGATATTTTCTTCTCTCCGTAATATAACATAACATACGCTCACGCCTGTTATCCCCGAAGGGTTAGGCAGAGGTGAAATAGCGAACATTTCGCCGAGCTTAGTTCCGTCCCAGATGTGACAGGGGGCGAGCCTGTCGCCATATCGGGCACAAATTCCAAACTCCGGGATGATACTGAGTAGAAAAACCCAATACCACTTGACCCGACCCGGGGATCGAACCCGAGACCTCAGAACGGCAGTCGCACCGTAATACAACCGCGCCACCAAGGTAGTATATATCATAGGTATAGGCAAACACTTGTCTGTAAATCTGTCCATTGAATCGTATTTTGTTTACAATTATATGAAACGCTGATTATTTTCAACAAATAAAAAGTGAAGAATCATGTGGATAGGTAAATACAAAATGCGGGGGGAGCCGCGGGCAGACAACTAGTATTATTTAAAGTGCACTCAACAGACTAAATTCATCCTAAAATTTTAACTTACCGGCTAACTTTTTACTTGTGATGTTAAGAAACTGATATTAACCCCTCGAGCACTTACCTGGCGTTTACGCCAGCTTTCCATTGTTTTCCTATTGTCTTATTTTTAAGGGTACTCGACACATTAAGTAAGGGTGTGGTTAAAATGCTGACACACTAAATTTAGAGGTACTGGCGGTAGGTATTTAACTTGAACCTAGTCGCTAGCCAGATCTAGGTACTATATATAAGTACTAGAAGATAACTAGATAGGGACATACTAAAAAAATTCAATACCAAGATGCCAAAGTCACATCCCGACGTTTTGTTCCTTCGGCAAAGACAAAATTTCGTTCTAAAATTTCAACTCACGTCCCCCGAAGTGAAGACCGCATTCCATCACTAAACCATAGCACCGTTTCAAATAGCACATTTAATATGTAAATAATAATTTTGATTAAAACATCTATTTCCTTTTAATGAACTTTCAAAATCATTATTCAAGTAAATTCCTAATGAATTTAGTAAAACATCTGCCCAAATAATCGGCTGCCTTCTTTCTAACACGCTTTTAAAAATCCCGTGGGAAAGAAAGCGATATATATCATCTGCTGTTGAGTAAGCGAGAGGTCATAGCCGGTTAACCCTCGATAAATGATAAGAAAGAGATATTATGCCTCACGCTACCGGTAATTGGCTATTTAATTATTAAAAGTTACGTATTAAGAGGACATCCTAACGGCCTTTATTCCATACAAACGTAGTCCCCTGTTTCCTCCCTGGATAACAGAATTATGGTAAATATTTTTGTAGCAAATAATATATATGCACCACCGGCATGCTCGTACGTTTTGATTTTTGACATAAATTGATTATTGTAGAAACTAGAAGCCTTTGAAAATGAAAAAAAAAAACGCTCGATTTTTACCGTCATTTTCAGACGTTCGTCAAACAAATTAAATGGATAAACTTTTAAAAAGCAAAACGTACAGGCATATCCTAGGTCTTTATTATTTTACAGCTGAAATAAATTAAAAATCGGTTCAGTTTTTTAGGAGGAAACAGGGTAATACGAAGTGATTTTTTCGTCTATTTTGCATAGTTAAATCCGCCCGCGCTGCAGTTGTCCCTTTCGGTTTCTTTGGGGCGCAACGCGATAGCAATAGTTTTTTTTTTAAATACACACTTTTCTGACCTCATGCCCTCTTTGGTACTATCCTGCTTTCACATCACATGGAACTTCAGGTTTGAAGTGATTTTAGCTAAGGGTTTTTTTTCTTCAGGCAAATCTAGTTGATCAAATTGTTTTATAACGATTCTTATAATTTTTTATTATACATAAGAAACTATATTATATTTAAAAAATAATATAAATAAACATAAATGATGGTTCAGTCTATTATTATTTAATGTTAGGTATATCTTGTTTTAGTCAGTAATATAGTTTTTTTTTTAAAATAAATAAATAGCTTAGGTATACAGAAATATACTAGATAATCAAAGAACCTAACTGTTTATACCTACCTAGATACATAAATATACGCGAAAAAATAAAACAGTAAAATTTTACTCGACTAAAATATTTTTCTATACATAGTCAGTTCGTTTATGACTTAAATAAACTTACCTTAAATTACATCATATAAATTGGATAAAAGCGCACTGTTCTATTAAATATGTAATGGTTTCCATCTCGTAATCTTTATACCCCAAAACTATGGGTTTTGTTTGGTTTCTTAGTAATCAATATTTATCTTCCGAAAATGACCGTTATTCTAATTTACTAAAGACTCATTAAAATATTCGAGTAAATAAAATAAAAAAACAATCTTATAAAGATTTCATAGGAAAAATAATACAAAGTTTCGTAAATGCGCTTACAAAAAACGCTATGTAAAAACAATAATTTGTTTAGAGCTAAAGGTTACGTAGGGGTCATTGCAGGCGCAATTACGAAATCCTTTATATACATATAAATATCCATATAGATTTTAAGTCTCTGTGTACCTTAACAACGTCAAACCCTGAGGGAAACTTCCCTGAAACCAAACTGAACTTAACGGCCATACAATAGCGGAAGGGGGTGAAAATGAACCCGTTATCTGCAATATTAGAGGGAGCTTCCTTTATGAACAGGGATCAAACTTAATAGCACGAACTTTAGACCGGTCTCTATAATAGACATGTCTATACTATACAGCGATATAAGTCGAGTGACTTGGCTTTTTAATTAACTAAATATTGTTTTATGTTTTCTACCTATAACGTTTATGTTATCTTTCTATCTCCTATATATATATATGTATATATAAGGAAAGTTTGTTATCTTTGTCCGAGGTAAACTCGAAAACTACTGGACCGATCAGCATGAAACCACAACCATTCGACGCGGAATTAATCGTAGCTGATTATAGGCTATATATTTTTCAAATTCTATTATAAACTTTTAATATAAAGAATGAATATAGTAAATAATAATAGAATGGATCTATTATAAAGAAGGATAATGTTTTTTTTAAAATAAAACAAAAATCAAATACTAATCTTTGAAATGTGCATACAGGTATTTAAAAAAAACACTTGAATAACCACACGATCGATGTAAACAGAAGCGGAAATACCGTTCGATCAGAAGCGATCTGTCTTGTATTAGATAGGTAGCCGGTTTGGTTCGCAGCGGATCGGATCTTTAAATAGACGAGCCGCGGATGCGATAAGTGATGCCAATTAGCAGACAGCACGCCCTCAATTGACACCGACTAAGGTGAACAACTAACTGCTTCGATTCTCCTGTATATATTTATATTAAGTAGGGCGTTTCAAAAACAAAACTATACATTTAGAACCATGAAGAATTCTCGCTACCGAAACGAAAATTTACACATTTAGACATTAACTTTGGGAGGTCCATCATCGAATTAAAGAACATCTGTACTTATTCAGTATTAAATTATCTACCAAGAGGCTTATTAAAAGGTCTTCGAAATGTTTATTTACTTTTTTTATTACACTTTGTAGTTTTACCTGTAAATGTAAAAAAAAAACAAAAAAATTTATACGTTTCAGGATGAATAAAAAATAAAGAATTAGATCTACAGACAGATCTAAATAACCTATTTTGATTTAGATGCTCTCGAGTTATAAGACAACTAACAGAGAGATAGGCAGAAAGGAGCATGCAGCGATTTTAAAAATCTAGGAAAAGTTTTGAAACAAAAAAAAAATGAACAGGAAATTTCTGTACTACAAGTAAATAAATAAACTTACTCAAACTGTTAAAACGTAATCTACAATAAATCGTAACGAACATAGTGACGAGCCACTCGACGGTAAGCTATTAAAAGAGTTGTTACATCAAAGCAATAATTAACAAGCCGGAAAACAACCCGATTCGTCTAACGTTACCGAATCTTCTCGTAACTACCTAAAGGGAATACAAATAAAACCGTCTTATGCAAACAAAACACCAGAAAGCAATCAAGTAATTGACGTACATGTAGGATCGCAATGATTCGTGCAGAACTCAGGACATACTGAGCAGGTCATTCACCCCTATAAAATAAATAAAATAAAAACTCTTTTCAGTTTACAAAATACATTTACAAATTTAGAAGAATAACACTTGAACCTTAAAAAACGCAGTAAGTATTATTTAAACAATAGAATTAGATTAATTTATGATTATAAATAACATATTTATGTCGTTAACTCCTCTTTCTCGAGGGTAAAGGCCTCCTCCAGAGATTTCCAGTAGTTTCTGTCTACGCTTTTTTGCATCCATAATCCCAGTTACGGGAGGGGGTGCGTAAATGCATTACCCCACGAAAAAAAAAATTATAGGTTAGGGATAGGCAGGTATCAGAGATTAAGAAAATTATGAGCATACTTAACCTGTAGCAAAAACAGGAAAAAATAATAATTCTATCGTCAAAAATCGCGCTGATTATTTCTCTCTCACTATCCATCTTTTAATATTGAAACTTATGTCAATAATTCTGACACACATCGCGTAACGAGATCTTGACATTTTATCGTCATCGCAGCCAAATAATTTCACATCAATAAAACGTAAACGTATCCAGAAAAATGCCCAAATCATACCGATCCTATGTACAGACGGCAGCGGAGGAACATTTTATTCAGCAGCGGCAATCTTTGATTGTTACGACGAACTTGCGCTGACGAGGGTACGTTTTAAATAAATCGTTCAGGGTAAGAAGAAGACCTTTTGGAGTGTTTGTGTAGGCAGTCTTGTAATCTTAGCGTGTGTTTGATTTCGGGAATTATATATAAGAAATGTTATGTTATATTGATTGACTTTACAAAACATAAGCTCACGCCTGTTATCCCCTAAGGGTTAGGCAGAAGTGAAGTAGCGATCTACATCACCCACCCACCCACTTTACTTTATGAATAAAATAAAGCGATTATGACTCAGGATAGAGACGTGAGGAAACTGTAGATATCTACTACAGGATATTTTTAATGTCCCACTGATTAGTTAACAGCTTTAAGTTACAATTTTGCCTTCAACCATCTACGATATATTTATTCTAGTAGTTTGTAGCGATGACAGCGCAGTTGGTAGTGCGGTCGGATTTCGCGACAATGGACGCGGGTTCGAACTCACCTATCCAACTTCAAAATCAGCCCGAGCTTTCGGCGAATGAAAAGATCGTAAAGAACCCATACCATGGTGGTAGGGCATCTTCCAATAATGGCACCTGGAAGCTACGACCCTCAAGTTTGAAAACCTGTCGTCAAATACCAATAGCTGTGTCCAGGCAGCATCACTTGAGAACCAGTACTTCTAGGCTAGTTTATCATCCTGAACCATATACTCACTTAACATCAAATAAGACCCAATTTTATAAAGTCAACGTGAATAAAGGCACATGCACATAACACAGGCAGAAAGTTACCTACAGTAAGGCACAATTTACATTTTATCCATATTTAATTCACAATTAAATACAAGGTAAATAATACTTAGAAATAGTTTTTAGGCAAAATAATTTTTATTAAACTGAGAATTGGATCACTCAATTATTGCGTTACTCTGAAAGACACTTTGATCTTTAAGAACGATATTATCCAGTACAGAATAAAATCAAATTTCCAACTTTACTTATTACAAACAATATAAGTCCCAAATGGGGCCAATAACACCCCGCGTGGCGGGTGAATACCCCCCCATAGGGCGGAGGGCGGCCGCCCTTAGAAGAATTCCTACGCGGGTGCCTCCGATGTGGGTCATAGTGTCGTTATCAAAGGATATTAGATTAGTCTAAAGGCATATATTTTATCAAATTCGTAATTGTCAATGGGTAATGCGTCTAAGTGAACTGTTGATATCTTTTTTGGTGCTTCTAAGGAAAAGGCAAAGGCCTACATGAAACAGCCAAACCTAAGTGACGTTAGGAATACTTTAAATAAAATACTATAACAAAATGGCGAACTTTTATCAAAATTTTCTGTGGGAGTTTTTGTGACATTTCATGATCTATGATTCATGTCATTGTTTTTAACATACTCCTCTAGTGCACAATAATTCAATTATATTACGTAAAAAAGCCACAAAAAATTGATTAAATAGAGTCAATTACTGAAAGTTACTGAATTAAAAAAACTATTATATAATAAGATAGACTAAGAAAGAAAATTCAACTTTTTTTAATAGCTACACTTTTAATCCTATGGTAGGTAGATAATAATGGGTGATTAAATTTAAAAACTTTCAATTTCAAAACTCATACTTTGTCCAACATGAAAAGCTTAGCGTTAGCGTTTTTATTAACGCGCGTTTTTAAAAACGTCCGTGCACACGCACCCTTAGCGATAGCAACGCGCATAATAATTATTAATACATTGTTTAATCCCCATAACTTTAACGATATATTTACATTATATATAGAGGAAAAATAGTAATAATACTCGCCGAACTTTATATCAAAATTTTATTGTCCAATAAAAATGTTCGATCGTAAAGCAACGGGTACGGCGACCACATCTGACTAACCGAAATAGACTGCGGTAGAGACTTTGAAATATCGATTTATACACACACTGGCCTCGCCCGGTGGTTTCGTCCGTATAAAATCATTTCTATTACTTTCTTTTATATTCTACGATTATGACTTCTTGGCGCGGGTTTGACCTATCATGTATTACCCCTTAATTTTAATTAATTAACTTGTAGAATTTCTAATAGCTGTGTGTCCGCGGTTGCGCACGCGTTTCATATGTTCTTCATTGCATTTTTTTTCATCCCACTAAAGTGGTAAACAGGCACATGATCCACCTGATGGCAAGCGGTCACCGTAGCCTATGGTCGCCTGCAACACCAGGGGTATCACGTGCGCGTTGTCAAGTCTTTAAATTTTTATAAACGGAACCCCAATTATTTTCCTAAATATTTTTAGTAAATTCAAACCCCTTGCCCGTATAACTAAATTGAATCGAATTTCATTTAATTTTTTATGAGTTTTAATTTTTTTACACGGAACCCTAATTATTTTCGAAAAGCAAAAGTACCCTAAGTTACCCGAGTAACTTCAGCTATATACCAAAAAGTTTCGTCTAAATCGGTAGAGCCGTTCCGGAAATTACCCGGAACGAACAGACAGAGACGTATTTTATTTGTGGTGTATGTATCTTATATACTTACATTCATATATATTTAGTCAAAACTTGTTTTATTTTACCTGGATATAATTTGGATATTGTGTACAAGTGAAGTGTATTGAAAATAATTTCACGGAGAGTCAATTCTGAAATCTCCTAGCCACTCCATTGGAAGAAAAGCTTTAACAAAGGGCCGTCATTCTGTCAGAGCGGTGTATGAAATTTGTCCCGAACGACAGACTTGGCTGTATGATCTTAATATACCTTTGCCTCTCACCTATATCTGTATAAATGTAACCAGGCGTTTTTGGCGGGATCTCACTCTGTCATGTAGCAGTTTATTTCTTTAATTCATTACATTTTTGTATTTGACTCTATATTATGTAATTTTGGTGGCGTTTTGTGTCATATAATTTGGTTGTCGTGTATTAGTCAAGTTTGTTATGTAATATAACACATAGCATTTATTCTGCGGTGCCGACAAAGCTCCATGAAAAATTCAAGCAGAATGAGTCACAGTTTTGCTGGAGCTTGGTAATGCTGATACAAGATTGAAAATAAATCTTACCTACATGATATTGGCACTAATTATTTGAACACATATTACCATTATCTAACAAAGAATAAATGTAACAAAAAAAATACTAAAAATATAAATTTCATTATGTTTTAACTATTTCAAAATTATAATCTTAGAATACTTTCGTTGATTAAGTTTGTTAATTTAGTTAATTAATAGGTAAATGATATACTTCTTTTCATTGTTACGAAGAAACATGAATTGCGTTTGTTATGATGACAACATTTAAAATTGTAGAAAAGTATAGACAAAATAAACATCATGGCGGCGATTTCCATCAACGGCGAATGAGTTTATTGGCTTGTATTCATTACTTTTGAGGTTATAATAAAAGAGATAATAAGTAATCATAATAATTAGACAGACAGACGAACAAATCGTTCCGTTTCATTTATATAAGAATAGTTTCAAGAATACTGGATAGTAAAGAAATCACTTTTATTTAAATGTATGTAAGTAAGTACATATATATATCAGACACGGACATTTATTTATTTTAAAATAAGAGTAACGAGGTGCAAATTTATCAAACGGATTCCGCGTTAATTTTAGCGACGATGGCTCAGTTGTTATGCGAACGCTTGTTACGTCGAAGTACGTGGATTCGAGTCTTAAAAAAATTTCGAGTTTTTTGTTGAAGGAAATTTTCGTCATCAATAAGGAGTTTCCATCCATCTATTCTATATTTTCTGTTGAGGTTTTCCCGGTAGCTATAGGTACTACAATATGAGGTTCTTCAATGATTGAGTTTTTAGACGGTGATTGCTTACAATCACGGTGAACTGTACGCTTGTTATATGTCATTTATCAGCTCCAATTTTCAATTGCAGAAAGTCTTAGATTTTTATTGTACCTACAACAGACTAACGCTTTGCCTCGATTTCACCTGGTTGTAAGTGTAGATGATGTATGAAAAACAGCTCGAGCGATGAAAACACAACAAGCTTTACCTACATAATTATCTAACTATAATTGAAATCTATGATTTTAGTTCGATATAACTTTATTAATTGTGTTAGACAACGCACTAAGCTTGGAAATACCTAACTGAAATGTCAATTGACTTAAAAAAAATTAAAACACTCGATATTAAATACTTATCACAATATATACCTAGGTGCATGACCTAAAAAAATTCTTTCTTTAATAGGAAATCCAGCTTAGTATTAAGGATTCGAACCGACACCCCAAAAGTGTCCATAAAGATATTAAAAGATGAATAAGCAGGCTTTTCCCAATACGGTATTTTTTCTCGTTTCAATTTGAAACGATGAAAGCGTAATGCGTAGTACGGCCGGACTCGGCGTCAATCGACGCGGGTTCGTTCCCCACCTATCCGACTCTAAAAATCAGCCTGAGCTTTCGGCGAAGGAAAACATCGTGAGTAAACCATAGCATGGTTGTAGGGCATTTTCTAATAATATCCGCCTGGGTAGGTACCACCCTCAAGTTTGAAAAACTATCGCCAAATACCAATAGGTGTGTTCCGGCAGCATCACTTGAGAACCAGTACCTAGGTTTAGTGTTTTTAACCATCCTGGAACACATCGTAATTTAACATCAGGTGAGATTATGGTCAAATCACTGAGCCTATGCCGTATACAAAAAAAATTATGTCTTATACTTAATCTAGTTATCAAATATATGGCATACATGACATTTATCAGAAATACACGGCGTTGTTAATCGTACTCTTCTATATTATTACCTACACAAGATCGAGCGTGAATAGAAACCGTAACCTCTCCGTTCAAATTAGTCTCAATTCGTGACATAATAACTGAAAAATATCTCTTTTTTGTAATAGAAATCTTAGTTAATTTATGACACTAGTTTAAATAAAATCCATACATGTGTGAGTGATGTCTAAAAATACCCATACAATGACGTCATAGCGGCGGAAAACTGACGACTACAATAGACCTCGCCAATCGCTAACACAATAGACATCGTTTTCCATTGGCCACGCCTCGCCCGACACAATGGCGCAACACGCCCATCTGTACAAGAAAGAAAATTTCCTTAACAAACGTAACACAGTGAGATCGTATTATTGACTTTTTAAACGCCCTCATAGATGAGGCGCACACACCCACCCACCTGAGGTTAATACATTGTTGTGTGCGAAAATCATTTTTACACAATGGCCCGAGTACACATCGGGGCACGCACACCGCCGACCGGCCGGTACACGCGAAGACGAACGCCTGGGCGGAGCGTAGAGAGAGACAAAACCTCGCCTAGAGCGCCGAAGAATAAAACGTCGAGCGGGATCGAGCGCGCTAAATCGACACGCACACATCGCCCGCTAGAAAAGGATGGGCTCAACCGCTTTGTATAGATACCGCGGGACGTAAGCTTCTAGATTCTCGCTAAACAATTGATTTTTAATATAAAACACAATATACGCATACCAAATTCACAAGTAATTATATACGGATATGTGTAAAGAGTTTGAATTCGAAATTAAAATGTAATGTTTGATTCAATATTAAATCGTACTGGTTGGTAAAAGACTGCATTGTTCGCAGGGCAGTGACATTAGGACGGTGCGTCCTTGTCGCACGTGCGGCGGGGGGCGGGGGGCGTCGGTTATTGTAGCGCGCGCGTATTGTCGGCTCGCTTCGATCTGCCAGCATTGTGTATCTGCGGCGCGCGTTTGTAAGACGTGTATGTCACACGTTCCGATTTCAAATATTCTCGCGGAGCGTTCGATCGCGGAACGTAACGGAACTGTTTTCCTCGGACCTCATTTGTGTTGAACTATTGTTTTAGTTTTGTTTTTTTTTTTTTAATTTCTGTGTTCTACGTTCCCAAGTGTTCTTTTTTTAAATACAGTACTGTTCTATACAGAACTGGGTAAATTGTGAAAATAATGCCAAAGATTAATAGTACGTGTGATTGGACTATTATAACATAACGTGTTACGTTTAGTTTTGTCTTATTCTAAAATTAAGTTGTTTATTTGTTTAGTTTTTAAGTTTGTTCCTTAACGACGATATTTCGATTTATTCTGATGTCTCGAACGGCGACAGGAACAATGAAAACGCACTTGAAGGTAACTTGAAATTTTTATACGCTTTTTAAATTTATTTTTATCGTCGCGTAAATTAATGCGAACTTTTTTTTTGAACACAAATATTTTATTAAAGGCATATTTTTAAATGACAATAAATGGTATAATTTAAAAACACAATTTAGGATCATATTACTCTTCAGATTGTATTTTATAATATTATAAAAAATTAATTATGAATCTTTGTGTAGGTATACAGAAAATTTACAACTATTTTAGTGTTATTTTAAAATCTTCATGCTTTTAATTCATAATATGGGTTAGGCAGTGACCTGACGATGTAAATTAAAAATTATATCATAATAAAGAATTTGCATTACGGCGTGGATATATAGGTTTCATATATTTGATGCAATTAAAAAATTATTTTTTTATTTAAACATTATATTTCAGTTTAAATTTTAATAAACTTTACAATTTGTAAATAATTTCTTTCTTATAACATTCTAAAGTATCATTTGAAGACGATTTCTTGTAATTTTAAGTGTTGATTGGACACTAAGGTAGTTATGTAGGATGTTAAGCTTAGAAATTAAGTAAAGGCGCTGTCTTTTTGAGTACGATTGCCGGTATATAGTGACTGAACTTAATGATCAAGTTAGATAGGTGCCTATTACTTAATATTTTTTTTACATATGCCAAATGTACATTAGGAAAGGATTTACCATCACGCTGTGGCTTGATAAGAATTTTTCTATTCTTTTAGCCAATTTTGAAATTTGAATCTATGTCAATGATTGCGATGTCCACGTTTATAACTACATTATTTTAAAAAAATGCACGTAAGTATGTTTATTCGTTTTGTGCTGTATGATAAGGAACTCGAGAGATACGGGAATAACTGCTAAAATGATTACCTACCGTAATAAAATAGAATATAATAAAGAAAATAGATTTATTTTTATTTCTAAATACCATAAATTGTGTTTTAAATTATTAATTCATTAAAAGTGCGTATACATTGGAATTTAAATAGATTTCTATATCTTTCTGTATATTTTTATAATGTTACGTATAGGTTTAGCGCTTTAACGACAATCTCATCTAATGTTAAGCGACGATTTGGTCGTAAGTTGATAACTTTTTGTTTTCAAGTGCAATTCGCTGAAGACATAAGTCTAATGATAGTACATTAGACGGAAAACACCTTATCACTAGGTATAGATAGGTAGGTACTGTGATTTCATATGTTAACATCTACCAATTACTCAATCTGGGATTCGAATTCATCTCGATTGAGACGGAATCTTACCACAATATCACTGAGGCATATGTGCTTTATTAAATAATTTTATATACCTACATTACTTTTTTTTTATATAGGTAGGTACTTACTATAAAGGTTCAACGCTTTGACCACAATCTCATCTGATGTTATGTGACGTTGCGTTAACACGCGTGATAGAACTCGGTTATTGTCATATATTATTTGATTATGCAAACGAATTCAATAGAGAAAGTACTTACTTACCTATATATGTTGTTATAGGTTCTATACTGAACTGATTCCTATGGAGTTTTCACGATAATAAAGAAAATCGTATCTACGATTGCCTATACATAAATACAATTTTACAAATTTTTGTCTGTCCGCTTGTAATGGGTAATCTCCGGAACGGCTGAGCCGTTTACGACGGGACTTGTTTTGGTAGATAGCTGAAGTTACTCCGGGTAACTTAGGATATTTTTATTTATCGAATATAATTAGGGTTCTGTATAAAAAATTAAAACGCAGTGAAGAATATGTGAAACGTGGGCGTAGCCGCGGGCACACGGCTAGTATTAAATAATAATAGTTACATTTATAACGATTACAGAACAATTAACATAGGTACCTATGTAAAATGCAACTTGGTGAATTTTCTTTAATAAGTTTTTCGTATGTTCCTTATTACTGGTTTAGTGCTTTTACTATAATTTCGTCGGATGCTTATTGACGATGTGTTCCCTGGTGATAAACACGCTAAGCGTAGAGGTGCTGGCTCTCGAATGACTCTGCCGGAACACACCTAATATAGGTTATTTGGCGAGAGATTTTTCACCTTTGAAGGTGGTGGTAGATAGGCAGGCGGGTCCTACAACGCTATAGTTTTATCGCGATGCGTTCGAACCAACGTCCTTAGATGCAGAATCCGGCTACGCTAACACGAAGCGATCTTGTAACGCTATATATTTATCATGAATTATAATTATTCCAATGCATCTTATCTTTCGTTGACATCAGTTTCGTATGCACTTATTGAGAATACGTAAGTAAGTAATTAGTAAGTAAGAAAGTAGTTACCTACTGGAACCAGTTTATTGTACGCACGTCGCGCGGTTAAAAGTTATTATTAAGATAGGTACATGTAATTTTTGAACACTTTAATAATCGCCATTCGCTTTCCTTGCATTTCCTTTGCCTCAATTATGTTTCGGGTGAAAATTAATACGATCGTCTCAAAAAAGAACTCACAAGGGAACCTCGTATTGGAGGAGGAGGATATCAATTCGTCTGTATTTTTTTTTTGGTGCGTTTTTTAGGCGATTTCTCCGTGATTTGTGGACTGATTTGCAAACTTTTTTTTAATCAAAGGAGTACAGTTCCGAGTTTGTCCCATTTCCATCAAATCAGCATCTGTTCAGTGGAGCTTAGGTCAATTGAGAAAAAACCTCGAATATTATAAACACACGTGTTTCATATATTACGTTTCCAAAGCTATGAAGTAGGCTTCACAGCTATACCGAAAGTTACACACTTAAACTAAAAAGTAGTAAAAAAAACTTTTTTAATTAATGAAAAATAAAAATGCAGTAAAAAGTCAATAAATAAATACTTCATTAATCTGCTTCGTTAATTTTGGAGTCGGTGGTGCCGGCTAGAATTAACCAATGTACTCATTTACTAATAGAAATTACTGTATACATTTTATCATAATTACATATTTATAAGCTAAATAAAGGACTAGGATTTTAAAGTACAATGAATCAAAACTGAGTAAAATTAGCGACGTACATTTACACAACTTTGTTATCCGTTAGCTGGCACCGATTTCAAAATTAACGAAGCAGATTAATAAAATAATTATTTATTGACTTTTTAGTGCATTTCTATAGTTTCTATAGTTTATAATTAAAAAAGTTTTTGTCGGTTTCAATTACTTGTTGTCTTTATAACTTTTCCTACATATTACATAACTAAACAGAATATATACTAAAATCTTCTTAAATAATATATCTACGATTTAAAAATGGAATCATTTAAATCGGCCAAGAGGTTTTTCGGTTATAAGCCAACAAATGTTTGAATTCCTAAACTCCTACCTTTGCAGTAGCGTGCTGATATGGTAAACAATCTCTCTCTGCCTGCATGTTATTTTCTTTCCATCTTCATAAGAAACGTGAAGAGAAATCTCTTACAAACGATCACTGTTATATTATGCACTGTACCGCATAAACTAATAGTTACTTTGTCAAATAATATAACAAAAGACATGCAACAAACGTTGCCTTTTACAACATATAAGGATAGCAGTACATTACCATTCATGTATATATTTAGAGGAGTTGTATATAATACCGGAGCCGCAATAGTGTCGTAACACTGTATTTATGTCCAATAACAATCTTTACAGAACAAAGTATTACCAATAATTAGCGTCATACTCTTGACATGCATCCTTTGTATCTACATTTATTCATTACCTAATTGTCAACTTATAAAACAACCACCGACTTATTAAAATACGAATAATTGGCCTTTATATTCATATACGTCTCAATCTTTATTATTCATTTATGTATACAGATAAATATTAATAGTGCATATTACCTACTTAAATGAAACGTACATATATTTTTAAGGAACAATTTCATTTATCCCTCATTAACTGCGTACGTAATTGTCGTCAGACTTAACCATTATTCAGTTTAAACTTTTCATTTATTTAACTCTTGCACCTGTCGCGTTCAATGCGTTTATTTTAAGTAATTTGTTTTTTTTTTATTTATTATAACTCAACTGTAATTAAATTCGGTTGAAATAACTTAATTAACGTGTGTCTTTTTTAATATCGTTTATTTGTGTATATTCAAATGAAACGACTCTAAATGTAAGGTGGTTTGTAGTGTATCTATTTTTTATTTTAACTTTGAAGATAATGTTGTGATAGTGAAGATTAGTGACACACCTTTTTATATCATAAAATGCTGATGTCTTTCATAGTTCCGAAGTGTTAGTTAGTGTTAAGGCGTACTTCAAGCACTCCATGCTTTTAAGTAATTATTGTGTAATATACAACTCTATATTATGTCGTTTTGGTAACGTTTTAATGTGATATTGTTTGGGTTATATGCACAAGTAAAGTGTACTGAAAATAAAAACACCAATCATGAATTATGAGATCTCACAACAACTTCCTTGGAGCACTTAAGCAAATGGTCGGCATTTTATTGGAGCGCAGAATATTAGTAAAATAATACAAATTAAGTCCTAAATAACTCGTATTCAAGTTGATCAGCGCTCATCACAAAGCGTAGTGTAGCTTTCAAGGGTTTTCAGTACAAGAAAGTTAGTCAATTTGAAGAAGAAAAAAATGTACTCATACTGGCAAAAGAAATGGTCTTCTAGAATTTTCTTTCCATAAATAAAAAAGAACAAAACCTTTAAAAATAAAACGAAACGTAAATAAAACTACATACTTATATTTAAGAGACACAAGAGTTACGAAACGGTCGATTTAAATATCATTGTTGCCAGGTAAATCGTTTGTCGGATTACGGGCCATTAATTAATTATTTATTTATTGTTCGTTTTATACATTTATAATATAAATACATTGGTAAAATAAATTACCGTAAATTGATCTTCTGTTTTTTGTTGAAATTGTACCGCGGACGGTGCCCTGTTTATTATAATATCCTTTTTAAATTTTATTAAATGACCTGTCTCATATTTGTTTTATTTTGTTTTGTAGTAAAACAAAAATGTCAATATGTTACGTTTGTAACGGTCAACTAAGTATATCGTTTATTATCATTTTAGGCAATTAAATAGTAAAAAAAATTTCGGTAATAAAATTGTTTTTATACCATGTATCTATAAGTATTTACTTGTTATGTGTTACCTTTGTAAGAGGTAACATATTCTTTAGAAAATGTATTTTAGGCATTTTATAATACTTGATTGTATATTGTCATAGACTAAAAAAAACTCTCAATACAAAAATGAGTTATGGTGAAATGGTTATATATTGATCTTTGATCAAGTCGACATCGCAATTCTGCGATGAATCCGACTATATAGTTTCAAAGTTCTATGTTGCTAATTTATCCAACTCATGCAGCTAGTTTGCACCTTTTCAGGTCTAATGAAGAGTTGATGATGGGTCTTCTGTTGTCATTGTCCATGGTTGCATTTCAATATTATCATAATATCGTTTTTTTTTTTTTAGTTAAGCGTAAGTAAATAACTGAAAAATAGAATTTTGTTTAGAGTATTTTTTTCCATCTTCCTTCATTTTCAATTTAGTTTCTAGGTCAGTTATTTAAATTGCAATGCTTAGAGTGATTTGACCACAATCTCACCTGATGTTAAATGATGATGTGGCCCAGCATGGTAAAGACACTAAGCCCAGAGGTTCTCATGTGATGCTGCCGGAACACACCTATTGGTATTTGACGACAGGTTTTCAAATTTGAGGGTGTGGTAGTTACCCAGGGGGGCATTATTTGAATATGCCCTACGACCATGCTATGGTTTCCTCACGATGTTTTCCTTCACCGAGAGGTCAGGCTGATTTTAGAGTTGGATAGGTGGATTGAAACCCGCGTCCATTGACGCGGAATCCGGCCTCAATATTCACTGCACTATCATCGCTTCAATATGCTCGAATAGCGTCTATAGAGCAACTATACAACTGTAACTAAAGTAGATGAAACTGAATAAATAATATTCCAAGAACCAGTCCTAACACGAGATATGTATGTATGTATGACCAATTGTTTTTAATAAATATTATTTCTGTTATTAACAGGAAACAGCCTCACGTATTTATATAAAACAGTGGCCGCAATGAAAACAGTCGTAAATCCAATCGAATGTAAACCTTACCGGGGCCGGATGCTATGGATATTAAAAAAAATAGTATGTAACTTTTTAATAAAACAAATACTAAATAGGCAACGTCAAAGATGCAGCACGATCGTAAAGCAGAAGATGCGGTCAAATTTAATATCTCGTGTACGAAGCATTTTTTAAATACGTAGGATGTGGGTTTTTTTTTTTGTGTACCATGCGCTCTAAATCGACCATCATTGCTGTATTTTATATGTTATTTATGATATCATCACGCCGTTTGCATGAGAAGTTAGGCATATATGTATATATGTATATCCAAACATCTCTCATGTATAACTGTGAAATTTTATTTCAACGAGGAAAGTCTAAGCATTACTTACCTTATTTATGATGGATTTCCACTGTACGTTAAATGCGCGCATCAAATCAACCCATATATAAACCGTTATTACTTTATTTAGATAATTCTCTGTACACCTGTATTTAATTAGTTGGCATTTAAGAACTTTGCATCAAGGTTTCTGCATACGTTGATTTGCATAAATTAAAGCCAATTAAAACTACTTATGTGATATATCTGAGGATCAGTAGATAGTTGAATTATTGGACTGATCTGTTTTTGCTAAAATGTAACAAAAATGTAAGTAGTATTCGTAAGATTACGGCAGGTTTTTAATATCGAATCTTAAATGTTAAGATCAAACCAAAAAATGTATAGGTTTTTTCTAACTGATCACTGAAACTTTAGAGGAAAAATGTGATTGAAATTTCTGAAAAACAGGTTTAGGATTCAGACTGAACCGGCCATTAATATATTGTCATCATTTCAGATGACCTTGTTCGCTTGCTATTACTTACAACAATTTTGAAACTAGGTTTACGAGGATCCGGTAATACATAATCTCCGTAAATAATTATTAGTTTAGTTACATGCTGTTATTTAATTGATTAGTAAATGTTAGATAATGTTCGTTACACATTATTTGTGTGTTACGTCCTAAATCATTATTTTGATCTTTATATATCTGGACTCCTATATTTGATTTCTTGAGTCGCATAAGTTGCGGTTTATTATTTGTTTATCAAAAAAGAAATACTAACAAATGTCCTTTGTTACTTTAGTCCTTTGAGAATTCTTGTTAACGCGATTAAGAAACTAAATATTAAATGAATTTGTAAACTAATTGAAGTTTTAACTGCTAAGATTGATTATTTGTCAAAATTATTACACATATTATGTAAAGTATGGAATACTTACAATTGATATATAAACTAATTATTGGCATATGTAGTATATATTTTTGATGTAATTCACGCATGCTTCTATAAGAATTTCTACGTGTTATAACATCTCAATCAAAATTCATCTTAGCATTACCTCTATCCGATTTACAACACAAATCGTAACCCAACTAGATCAAGTAGGTCGGTCACGTATCGCTTTGCTATTGTGAGTAGCGTTCATGTAATCCGGCAGCATTACTGTCACCCTATTTTTGCCCTCGATTTTTTTTATTTTATTAATTCCCAACACGTCTCGAACAAGTCTCGTCTTTGTTCGTCCCATTGTGAATACGGCGTAATAGAAATACGATGTATGGTTATTGAATGGAATTTTTGTATTTCGTACCAAGCTCTTGTACCGTCGACTTGGTATAGGGTTGGTTAATATGAAACCTTATCTAATACAAAATACATTTTATGGGGTAATATTACATAATTCATAAAGTAAGCTTCAAAGTGCCTGCCTTAATATATAATTTGCGCATTCTCGCTGGTTAGCTGGAAGGAGATGCCTTGTTGCGTTAAATTCGCCATCAGGAGTTGGTAGTGCGGTCCCATTTTGCGTCAATGGACTCCGATTACATCAAACTCCAAAACCAACCTGAGCTTTCGGTGAAGGAAAACATCGCGAGGAAACCATACCATAGAGGTAGGGAATTTTAAAATAATGCCCGCCTAGGTATCTACCACCCCCAAGTTAGAAAACCTGTCGCCAAATACTAATAAGTGTGTTCCCGTAGCATCACTTGAGAACCAGTACTTCTAGGTAAGCCTAGATGTACACTAAGGTGTGTTTACCATCCTGGGCCACATCGTCACTTAAATAAAGAATTCAGTTATTCAAAGTGCGATACTATCACACTAATATTTATCTGATAATAAAAGCTCAAACGACATAAACGTCCTTACTGTTTTTACCTAAGATAGATTTCTTTCCTTTGAGAAAATGTAACATATGGATAATAAATAAACAATCATCCATTACTATTAAAGTTTTTAAAGCAAGAGAGACAGCATTAATGTAAAATAATCAATAACCTATAAAGTAACAAGACCTATCAATTCTGAATCACACAATATTTCATTAAATGATTAAAATTAACATTATCGGAGATAAATTTATATTTACTTGTTAAACTAAGTACCAATTAATTGAAATAACATATTCCATGTAAACACTACTAAAGAATAAAAACACCGATAAGCATACCGTGTATGTAAATTGAGACAATCAGAATAATGTGTTAAATCTGGCAACCCTGAACACTATGTCTCGCTGTGCGCGAGCGCATCGCGTTTACAGGTTTAGTACCTACGTGGTAATTGTACAGGTGTATAGTGGGTTATGCGTAGGTTTCTGTCTTTTGTCTTATTCAATTTTACATACCGTATTGAATCTCTATGGAAATTGATATTCGTTGCTTAATTATATGGTTAGCTAGCGAATGCGCAGTTAGAAATGGATAGTTCAGAATGCTCGCTCCAGTGTTTGTATTTTTATGTCCATGTTAAATGTTTTAAGGTTAGGTAGGATCTTTAGAGTCGAATGTTGACATTTTATATGTAGGGGCGTGCGTCTTCATTGTGTATTACGATGGGTAAGCTTTATAATTTTTTTCAACATAAAACATTAAAGATAGTCAAGTAGGAATAGAAATACTAGAGGTTTTATTAAGTTCGTATAAAATAAACATTTACAATAGCCACCGGACCACCTAGCTGCGGAAGCGCTTATCAGTGCATACTGACCGTCTCAGTTTTCAGAATATGAGACATTGACTTCTACATTTATAAGAATCAGTTTATAATCATACAAGCTCGAATCTGCGTGTTACTACAAACAACAGATTTATTTACAAAAACAATTTAATTTTATTAACGTTTTTATCTAGCTGTCAAAAATATGAGAAACGAAAACCCAATTTTTCTATGCATTTATTTTTAATTAGTAAAATTCACGTACGTAAAATACTAGAAAAGAAGCAAATTGATAGGCAAACAAAAAAGAAAAAGTTACTGTTCTCTTTGCCTATTTATAGATATTAGTTATTTTTAAACGTGTATTATTTTTACAACGTGTTATTTTCTTCTTGGACTCTTCTCTATTTGCTATCTTCTTCTTCCTCCCTCTGTCTCTAATATGCTCAACTTACGGCCGGTTTAATATGCTACCTCAATCATTTTATCTACTTAAATCCGAAATTGCATTCTTTTTTTTCTCTAGAGAGTCAGTGATGAGACGCAAAAACCGATTTATCTTTGATGGCCAATATAAACCAACCGCTATAAACAGACTTATTACGAATTTCAAAATTCTTTTAATAACATGATTTTATTATTACTTATAAATTCCTCTGACACTCTGGCTACTTATTAAACAATCAATTATATATTTTAAACAAATGCATGAATATTTTCTGCAAAATCGACTGCAGTTGCGGTAGTTCCTATATCGGGCAGACTAAGCGCACTATCGCGCAAAGAATCAAAGAACATATCGCGGCTGTAAAGAATCGCCAAACAACGAAGTCAGCGATAGCAGAACATCTGCTCAACTCCAATACCAACCATTGGATCGAATTCCACCGGCCGAAAGTGTTATCCACTGATCGCCAATACTATCGTAGAATGGCTCGCGAAGCGATTGAAATTAAAAAACATCCAAATTTCAATCGCGAGGATGGGGTATAGGCTTTCCTCAGCGTGGAATCCGGTGCTAGAAAATCTAAAGGTTCGTGATTTATCGTCACAGGCATCGTCGATGAATACTGTTAGTGTTGTGTGTTGTGACTATAATAAATATAAAGACCAAACGGGGGTAGTTCATCAAAATACCCCTCAACGCCTTAGGCGACGCCGTGCACCGCCAGTCAGCCCGTGACCACGGTTGGTGAAACCCAGCCGAAACGTCGGGATAGGAAGGAAAAAAAAAACCAAAGGTAACGCGTAAAAAACCCGTTAAAATTAACTGATTTTATTCAACGTCAAGTTACAAAAAAAGTTATTAATTTATTTACGAGGTGTAGTAAATATTATTCTATTGAATAAGAAAATAAATTAACACCCCCCTTTAAAAGCAATTCTGTCGAATTTTTATGCTAAATAAACTTCATTGAGTTGTCGACGATTGTCCCTTTGGGATACGAATGAACCCTTGCGACGTAATTTGTACGATCTGGTGAACAACAGTGTTCCGTTTCTTTTATTGATAAGTCTTAGAAAAGGACAATGAATGTTTTACGTTTGGTACGAAGTAAAAGAGGGAGCGATAAACTTATTTATTGATTTAAATTAATTTCTTTTAAAACTTTAACATTAATCGACATTATGGATAGTTCATAGTATAGTCTTTAAGTTTTATTAATAATTGGAAACATTTAATAACATAAAATATTTATTTTAAATTATTATTGTTATTTTTATTTCTTTATAATTTTTTTTACTCACATTTCACATTATATATGTAGGTGCCTACGTGTTTACACCTTTAAATATGTCTACCGAATTATTCGCAACGATTCAATAAAATAAAAACGAATCTAAATGTATTTATTGTTAGAGACATGGCAAATTAAATAACTAAAAATTAATATTTTAATATAAACGTTATTTAAAAATATATAAAACGTACAAGCAATTTTAAATCGCTATCGCTTATGGACTTATAACGTTAGCACAATGAATAACCCTAGTAGGTGTTCCCACCTCGCCCTATTGTTTGCCGCGATGCCCTTCTGTTTGGTAGCACGTGTTTTATTGTCCAATTATACGACGATTATTGAAAGGGTGTTTGGTGAATAAGTAAAAAAAAACTAGGCATCCATGGGCACTGCCAACATTTTCTTGAAGTTTCTATTTCATAATTTATTCAATAAAATTATTAACATAACCTAACATTTAACATTTGTTTGGTAATTACAATTACATACGATAGTTGCGTAAATTTATTATTTATCTATGAGCGGCGGCACTTAAACGCTATCTTACATTTAGCATACTGTAGCATGTTGACGGCTGACGTCATAGTATTGGTAACGCGAATCTATAAGTTTTTCCCCCACCGAGAATCGTGAATCGCTCAACGCCGCTAAAGAAGTTGTCACTTCGATACAACCCTACGATATATGATTCTGAGTTTTTAATGTTTTAATGTCCATGTTATTTCTTTAAAACGGTCATTTTTTTAAATTTGAATCTTTATTACATCCAGTAATGATAATTTATCGAAGTCAATATTTCTCGTGCACATGATACATTGTAAGATTCGAAGACTGGTGTATAGAGACGGCATCAGACTATGTCACCACTGAGCTGGTCCTCGTTTTGACAATGACAATACCGTCGAATATTTCATGTCTCATGCAAATCATAGTACTATAATACTCAGAACGGCAGTGTTCCGCGTGCGACATGCGGAGTGAAGTCATTTCAAGTTAACCTTAAACAGCCACGTACGCCTTTGTTTATTGGTTTATTTTACATACCTTTAGTAGTGTAATTTTTTAAGTTTTCGCGTTCCATATTTAAAATCAGTTAATTTTAACGGGTTTTTTACGCGTTACCTTTGGTTTTTTTTTTCCTTCCTATGCCGACGTTTCGGCTGGGTTTCACCAACCGTGGTCACGGGCTGACTGGCGGTGCGCGGCGTCGCCTGCTGCGTTGAGGGGTATTTTGATGAACTACCCCCGTTTGGTCTTTATATTTATTATAGTCACAACACACAACACTAACAGTATCCATCGACGATGCCTGTGTTTTATGCCGTGTTTTATCGTCACAGGCATCGTCGATGGATACTGTTAGTGTTGTGTGTTGTGACTATAATAAATATAAAGACCAAACGGGGGTAGCTCATCAAGTAGCCAGTCAGCCCGTGACCACGGTTGGTGAAACCCAGCCGAAACGTCGGGAAAGGAAGAAAAAAAAAACCAAAGGTAACGCGTAAAAACCCGTTAAAATTAACTGATTTTACCTTTAGTAGTGTTTTGACGTTCATAAGCGCCTTGTCAGGGTCTAAATCGAATAAAGTATTTTTGAATTTTGCATTTTTTTAACTCGAACGGCCTTATTGCGAAACACTAAGAATAACTGTTGTATAGTTATTGAAAACAAGTTAAAAGAACCAAAGAGGTAGACGGATGTGAGGTTGAACGTTTGCCAGCCTAATGAATAGTTAGTTAACCATAGTTTCGATTATTGAAAATAATCCTTAGTATTAAATTTAGTAAGCCCTAAATCACTCACTGACCAAACGGTAGAAACTATCAATCGACGGTTTTATTGTAATTATACCTGCTATTATTAATAAACATGGTTCCAAATCACATTACTGATTTACCTGACAATAAGTTTATGCACTAGTCAAAGAGGTTTTAATGTCCAAGCGTTATTATAAGGTGGATCATTACGTGAACGTTAGTGATGTCTGGTAATGAAACCCCTCTCTGTTCTTCCGCTAAAAACGTTTATTGTTATTATCAATTGTCTAATTTATATTACACTTAAAAAAAAGTTTTTGCCGCTTCATCCCGCTTCTCAGGTTGTTTGCCACTTGTTGTGGTACTTTTTTGACGTTCATAAGCGCCATCTTAGAACCCGAACTGAATAAATAATGTTCGATTTTGAAAACATCAATTTAATTTTTGGCGAGCTCAAGTAAAGACAACGCCCTGCGAGAAGCTCTTAAGACCTTCAGGCCAACACTGTTAATAAATAAAGTAAACGTAATTATAATAACTTCAAAGGGTGATATTGATAACTTAATACATTCAGTTTCCTATGCCGGTTAGAAATTTATGGGAACAACACGCGCTGCGCCTGACGTGCCATCTCGCCCTATATTCGGATATAGAGAAAATAAAAGATTTCCTGTACAATTGTCAAGGGACAGACAGAGGCCCGGCGTAGAGGAAACGCTTACTATATAATGCTCGCACAATAAAAACACACGTGGTGGCTGTATTACGTGCACTGTGAGAAAGGGTTTTTGTTCAATGTGCCGTGAACGATTTCTGATTCGGATAAGAGATCGGTTTGTGATCAAAACCGAACAGGTTTTACAATATAGAATTAGATTCAGTTTGATCAAACGATTTGGTTTAAATCTGTACTAATAAATAAAATTAAAGTGTCTGTTTGTAATGTCAAAATGTAGATTTTTTTAACTAAATAGGTATGAATAACGATAAATACAATTTTTGAATTTTTTTTTGTTTGTTTTGTCTGTATTTTTGTTCCGGCTAATCTCCTGAACGGCTGAACGGATTTTGACGAGACTTTTGTTGGTAGATAGCTGAAGTTACTTCGCGTGACTTAGGGTACTTTTAATTTTCGAAAATAATTAGGGTTCCGTGTAAAAAATTTGAATGAAACTCATAAAAATCTGTATGAAATCCGATTGCACATTTTTACGGGCAAGTGCTTGAATTTATGAGAAATATTTTCATTTTATCTTAGTGCTCTATAATACATTTAGGAAAATAATTAGTGTTCCGTATATTAAAAATAAAAACTCTATTACGCAGTGAAAATTTATATGAAACGCGGGCGCAGCCGCGGGCACACAGTTGGCGTATAAATAAAGAAAGCCAAACCTCGTGGAGCGGACTCGTATAGGTTAATCAGAATTAGTTTTTAACTATATCAGAGTCTAATGAGGGTTTCATCGAAATGTTAATATAGCTTTAAATAATTATTTATTTGAAAGCAAATTCAAATATCAACATTACGAAATCAGCTTACTATAATTTACGTATTTACATTTTTATTTTGGCTTATGAACTGTTTGTGTCAGTCGCCTTGGAGAGTCTTCACAGTTTTGTGTAGCGATCACTGAAGGAAAATAGCTAAGAATGCCAACCAGGGTAATAGTACGATCTGATATCTAAGGTCTATGATAGATTGAAGTGATGATCACTTAGTTAGTTGAGGTTTCGCCTCGATTGTCGTAGGTAAGAACCCTCATGTCTAACTCTAAAACGAGCCTGAGTTTTCGGTGAAGGGGAACGTCGTTTGAAAACCACAGCATGATTAATAGTGCTTTTTATTATGATGCCTACCAGTGTAGCTTCTACCTTCAAGTTTGAAAACCTACCGTCAATCATCACTTCAATGTATCAATTAAGAGCTGGTATAGATCTAGGCTTAGTATATTTATCATCCTGTACCAATTTGTTTACTTTTATGAGTTGAGTTTGTGGTCAAAGCGTTAGTATATACCAATGTACCAACAAAAAAACAAAAATGGTTTTTTCCGGAAGATCAGATATAGTAATAATCGTAACTTATATTTGAATGTTTTTCTGCTAGAACAAGCCATGATACTACGAACGTCAAAATGTAGTGATAAGGTGTTTAAGACATATTTAAAATCTATCTAGTATTATTTACTAAAAAGTTAGGCTTATTGTAGAAAAAAATTCAAATACTCTCGCTACAGAAATATGATTAAAGAGACAATAGGACTTTGATTTATAGGATCTCTATCTGTCATATGGCAGTGTTTATTTCTTATTAATGGGTTGTGTTATTTGCCTCTTTATTACCTTTTTTTTATTCGGTTTTGGTTAGTTTTGGTTATTGTACGAAAGAGATAACAATACAGTACATGAATTCTGCCCACAGATATTCCTAGTAGGTACTGTTCTATTAAAGCGTTGATTTAATATTGAAATTATATTTCATCCACATAACACTGGCAGAATTAGAAACAGAGATATATTTTAAAGTAATAAAATTAATATCCCAAAAACATCTGTTGGCAAAGTTCAAGGAACCCCGCTACTTTGGACAAATAAAGATTAATGTTATTTCCCTTAAAATCACTACACTAGCTAGAAGTGACGTTTGAAAGTAAACATGTAACTGTCCGGACGTCTGTTTGTTTGCAGGGAAGAGAAATGGACGAACTAGCTCACTATCGACGATTGATATATTGTTTTTGTCATATACAACGATTGGTTTTGAATGAGATGATTGTGTTTAATAAAGAGTCTGCAATATTATTTATCAATGCAAATTGTTAGCTCATTAAATTATTGTTTTTGGACTATTGCATGAAAGATAGCAAGATTTATATAGAATACTTAAAGCAAGAAACCATTATGTTACAATTGTCTAATCAATTTTTTAGTCTTTGTCTTGGTCTAATCGTTAGTTTTCTTATGGTCTTTCATCAGTTATCAAGCTAGCGCCAAAGTGTTTCTGATTCCCAACATGTAAAAATGTCTTCTATAAGTTGGCGATTTCTCATTTCTGGGAGAACATTTCTCTTCTCGACGTCATCCAAAATTATTAACATTTTTAAAAATCAAATTTCCCGCATCATTAGGCAAAAATAAATCATTGGTATTTTCAAAGGACGAATCTGCAGTCTTCAGAGTAATAATCCATAGATCATCAAGACTTACACGCAACTATTATAAACCCATAAACACACAGTAAAGATTCGCAGTTCCTTATGAGATATTATTAATAAAATAAAAAAATAACCGACAGAGATTCACATTCGGTCGACATCAACGGAAGTTCCGACACGACGCGTTATATGTATGCGTACCAACATACGTACGAGCACGTATGTATATTGTATAACGTTGTTGTTATTTTACCATAAAATTAGACTATCGTTCATTTTTATATACATAATAAAGAGTTTTACGAGCCCCTGCATCGAAATGTAGTTAAAATCGTACGCACAACGGACGCAGCATTACCGTATGCGATGAGAACAATGTGTTTGTTTTACGGATCATCCTTGTTGTTATAGGTTTTTTTTAATTATTATTATTATTAATACTTTATAGGATCACTGAAAATTTTCAAATCCCACCATCTGGATGAATGGCAATCCTCGACGGTGCGTTTCGGGCGGAATTTTTTTTGCTTCGCACTATTATCCTGTGGAACCAACTTGCGTCGGCGGTATTTCCGGACTGATATCACTTGGGAACCTTTAAGAAGAGAGTCTACTTACACCTTAAGGCCGGCAAGGCACCTTTTTTTTTTTTTTTTTTTTTTGACGGGGGGAAATGCATTTACGCACTACCCTTATCTATTGTACTTAGGGGATCAAAGTCCCCCAGTACACTAGATAAGGGGCACGGAGTGACGAGCTCCGTGCAGTGTGGGACTCACCCGGGCGAGAGTCGCCCGGAAATACCCACTAAAACCCCCCGGGGCCGTCCGCTGCATTTGGGATGGGGGCGACACGGGGTGGCTTTCGCAAGCACCGCGTCGCCCCCTGCAGCGAACCCGCCGGGCGCCGGCAAGGCACCTGCGATTCCTTTGGTGTTGTGGGTGTCCAAGGGTGGCGGTGATCACTTACCATCAAGTGTCCCGCTTGCTCGTTTGCCCACTATTTTAATTTTATCATTTGAAAATTTTTCAGTGTTTATTTTTTTCCTATTCGAGCTCTGTAAAATAACTACATTCAATTTATCAATTGATGTGAAATAGAGTTGTCTGTATACTATAGATTTAAAAGCCCATCTACACTTTAAAACTGTTCCTGATATTTTTCAAAATTTCAATTTTCAAAATACTGCTTTTAACACGATATCACTTAATGTTAAGTGACGATGCGGTCCAGGATATTAACACACGCTAAGCCTAGAAAGTACTGGTTCTCACGTGATGCTGCCGGAACACACCTATTGGTATTTGGCTACAGGTTTTCAAACTTGAGGATGATAAGTATTATTTTTTTTTTTATTAATTTAATTCCCGTCCACTCCTCATGCGTAAGCCTTGATTTAATGAAATATTTTATATATACCCCTACATTTTATTGTTCTGTTTTTCTCTTTATCTCTTTTTTTTTTTTGTTACTTTCAATATTTTCTTAAAGTATCCTATATATCTAAGGCGGGTATTATTGAAAAATGCCCTATCACCATGCTTAATTTGTAAGATCTAATAAAAGTAGAGATAAAATTAAAAAAACAATTCGACAAAACTTACTGTTTTGTTACGAATGCGAAATAAAAACTATTTTATTTAATACTAGCTATATCGCCGCAGCACCGTCCGCCTTTCATATGTTCCGTGCATATAACATTTCATTTATACTTAACCTAAAAAAAACAAATGAATGAAGAAAAATGAGAGTCTTTTGTTTTTATAAGCGGAAAAAATGTACATAAGAGTAAATCGAAAAAAAGTGAGAAAGGGTCGATAAAATCCAAAAAACAAATAGCTACGATAAATTTTGCGTCGAGTGGTAGTAGTTCCATCCCGATACGTGCAGTAGTTTGGGGGTGATGGTGCGTCAATCGACCCCTATTTTCCTTTTATACGAGATGTATTAAGCTTTTTTTTTAAGACGAACACTGTATTTATTAGTCATATTTATGTATTGTTTGGAATGCCGCATTCGTGTTCCCATGATGTTCTTGACTATTGACATCTAGGGGTTAATGGGCTACAAGAATAGGTACACGGATTCGAATTACTCCTCAGTTCCCCGTGTGGATAATTTAAAACACAACAGATTTATATTTCAGTTCAGCTGTTGTCGCTCATTGGATAATGGCTGTACCAAAAGCGTGGATTTTTGATATTTTTTTTTAAAACAATAATTATATTAATTTATCTAGTTATAAAATAATTCTTCAAATACCTATAATATAGGGTCCCTATGATTATGTGGTCTAAATTGGTATAAAAAGCTAAAAAGAACTTTGTTCCTAGAGACGTTGGCTTTCTAGGGATATTTCAAAACCACGCTATGGTTTCATGACGATGTTTTCCTTTAATGCCAATTTTTTTTTTTCCTTTGCATTTTACGTTAGAGGTGTTTCTAACAGATAGACATATTATGAGAACTGATTGTATCTGGGAATTATGTAGTTAAACTCTTAGCAAATACTCCATTGTAAAGTTAGTGATTCAAATCGCTACGCCTACAACACGTTAAGCCTAGAAATAATATTTAAATGATTTATCGAAATTGTAAAAAAAAAATAATTGCAAATAATTTTCAAGCTTTTCAATCGGTGTAGCGAATTAATTATGAGTAAAACAAATTTTATATTCTTTATGATTTTCGGACATAAGATTTGTGATAATTTTGTTTGAAATTTAAATTTTGTCAATTTTTAGTAACATTACGTTAAAATTGATTTTTTTTTTTTTTCACATATTTTGACCACATTATTTTGTTGTTTTTTTTTTTTTTTTTTTACTTTTTCGTCAAGTAATGCAAACGGTTACACATCACAAACACACAAATGCTTAGCGACAGACTTTTTTACTTGATGATACTTCCCTTCACCGAAATCTGAAAGTTATTGTATGGGATTAGAACTTTTAGCGATCGAAATCTTGTCCGGCCACACTATCACCAACCAATCGTCGCTTCGAGACAGTCATACCAACGAAAATAAAACAAACAGACTCGATCAACAGCGCGATATCATATCAGAAAATATGGGCTCGGATGAATTAAAACAAAAGCGTCTAAAAATACAAACGAACGGACAGGACAAGAAAGCGCCCGAGTTATTGTGTATAACCGAGATGTAGTGACTGACTGACACATGGTTCGCATTAACACATGGAAGGTACAAAAAATATATCGAATATCACCATACAATGCGCGTGTTTGGTTTTTCTTTTATTATTAATTCGTATTAATATTGCATGGATACCTGCGTAACTTCATGTGCAGCCAGAAAGTGACTGAAAAGGCGTGTTTGGCTGTGCATCGAGGAGTCCCGGTCCCTACACTTAGGTATGGTAGTGAATGCTGGGTTTGGCAGAAGAAGCATGAAAGTACGATTAACGCAGTGGAAATGAGAAGTCTGAGAAGTATAGCTGGAGTGAAGACGATTGACAAAGTCCTATTACCTATGCTAAAAACCGCTTTCTTAAATTAATCAAAAAGGGCTAATCGAATTTCTTACTGGACTCTTCTCGACTGGATAGTTTTCTGTATCTGTGGTAATAGTTTTGATGTCCATAAGCGCCTTCTCCGGGACTAAGCCAGTGGTCGTCACACTTTTCTGGCCACAGGCCATATAGCTCAATGTGAAGAACCACGTTGGGCCACACTTTATGGCATGGGTGGTTAAGTAAGTAATTGACGTATTTTTATGAGCTTTTAAACGGGACTTCCCCATAGATTTTATATTTCAATAACAACTTATGAAGTAATTTTTAGATAACCTAAATCACTAGCTACCTATATTTAAACCCGGTTTCGAATCAAAATTGTTTGCGACATAGCGGGCCGCACAAATACCAACCAAGGAGGGCGGGCCGCAGTTGGACTACCATTGGCCTAAACTGTAGATATAGTTTTTTTTTCCTTTTATTTCTACTGTACGGAATGTCGTGAGTTCGAATTTTATAGACAGATAGAGCTTTCGCTAAAAGAAAGTTCTCCCTAGCATCGGTCAAAAGTGCAATCCGATCCCCAACTGAGAAGGCTCTTGAAGCTGCCGTCACCGGCGTGCACTAGCGTCATACTGTACATACATTGCACACACACACACACTTGCACACATTTAGTGTGCAAGATACGTAAGTTCATAAGATACATTAGAACCTTTTTTAGTTTCTACTTGACATTAGATATGACAATTTTCACGGGATTTTTACACTCGTAAGTAACTCAAGCCGAGGTTCGCTCCACTTTGGTGACCTTGCGTTCTCTACCATTTTTGGCTGAAGTGCCTTAAACAATCACCCTAATATCCTGTAAACTGTGAAAAAATTATTAAATGTCAGTGTGCTTAGACGCACACAACAAGAAGTTTAAAATTAATTACATTATTTAAAACTAAAAATAACTCATTTTTTATACTTAACTTGTTATACATCACTAGCTGTGTCCGCGACTTCGTTCACGTTTCATATATAAAAAAATAAATCGGACCAAATTTTGAATCTAAACCTTTCTCGAATCCTCAGGAATAGACACAAAAAATTTCATTAAAATCGTTTCATCCGTTTAGGAGGAGTTTAGTCACACGTACATAAGATTTGCATACATTTATAAAGATTAGAGGAAAAAAATTCCTGTCTGTCTATTCTTAAGTTGGTTCATAATTTGAGAACGACATAATTGATTGATTGATTTTTTAGATGCGTATCATTTTCATCATTTAGTGTGATTTAGTTTGTGATATAAATATATTCACTTCTAGCAATGAATTCTATCAATTTGGGTAAATCAAGAGGTAAAATGTAGTGACTGAGAAAAGAAATGGTTATACATAGTATCTAATTAGTTTTATAAGACTAAAAAAACAGTTACAATATTTCTGATAAGAAACAGAATCAGTCTACGTATATGGTAAATCATTTTTTTATAACCGTTTCAAATATAAAGAATGCCAATTAATTAATTTACATCAAAAACCGATAAATTAAAAGTATTTATTTGTTACAGGTAATTTTCAAGAAGCATTAATTACATTTTGCCTCGTCTTGTGAGTATCGTTATTATTTATTATAGTAATACTGTGGGGATTCTATTATATTAATTTATTACGTTTTTTTATGTTTTGTTTTTTTTTTATCTCAAACTATGTATTTTTTTATACATTAATCTTATTTGTAACTAGCTCTTTGATATGTTATTCACTGCATTTTTACTATTTTTATATACGGAACCCTAATTATTTTCCTAATAAAAATTTACGATACTTAGATAATGTGAAACTATTTCTCACAAATTCAAACAGGAGGTTTTGGCGGGATCTCGGTCTATCATGAAGCTGTTATTTTCATTAATTCATTAAACTTGTGAATTAGATGTATCATGTAATCTTGGTAGCGTTTTGTGTGATATAGTTTGGTTATCGTGTGCAGATTCAGTTTATTATAGAAGATACCGCATAAAGTATATTCTGAGGTGTTAAAACTCCCTGGTAAGTTCGAGCACGATGGACCACCATTTTACTGGAGCTTGGTGAAGCTGATACAAGTTTAAAAATAGATCTTATCCACATGACACTGGAACAAATTGTGTGTACACAGATTGCCTTTAATCAAGAAGAAAAAATTTAAACATTTGTCAGTGAATCGCATTTTATTTGAAATTTGAGTTTTAATTTTTTTACGCGGATCCCTAATTATTTAGAAAGACAAAGTACCTACCCTGTTTGTAATGTTAATTTTTTTTTGCTGACTATATTTGAATGTATATACGATACCTATACCAGAAATACAATTTTTAAAATGTTTGATTGTATGTCTGTCCGTTTGTTCTGGGTTATTTCCGGAACGGCTGGGCCGATTTTAATGGAACTTTTTTTGGTAGATAGCTGATGTTACTCCACGTAACTTATGGTACTTTTGTTTTTTGACAATAATTAGAATTCCGCGCAAAAAAATGAAAATTCATGAAATTGTGAATTAAATCCGATTTAATGTATAGTTTTGCTTGTAGCTGTTTGAATTTGTGAGAAGTATTTTTGTTTCTGTTAGTAGTAACAGTTTTTTTTTGGAAAATAATTAGGGTTCTGTATAAAAAAATAAAAACGCATATTACGCAGTGACAAATATATGAAACGCGGGCGCAGCCGCGGGCATACAGCTAGCTCATAAATAAAATCACGGCTCTCTCCATAAGGGTAGGCGGAGACTACATCCTGGTAAGATCCTGACAGACGTTTATCGCTTTTTCTTCTTTCATACACGCTCTTCGATTACGGATACTTTTGACCGCGGCCTTTCTTTAGAACATGTTGGATCTGGTCGAGATACGTTAGCATAAGACGGCCTTTTAGCGGCTTGCCCAGTCACACTCGCCTTGTAAATCTGATTCGTCAGTCTTATTTCACCCACTCTCTCTTATTCATCCCTTTATTTATCTTTGTCACTCTATCTCCTACCACACCATAACGTTCCCTTATTACGCTACTCTTACTTTGTCCCATCACTTTCATACACTAACCATACTTTTTAGTCGCTAGAACACTGGCATTAATAAAAAAATTATATATAAAATGACGAAATAACCAAAATATTGAATAAGATTTAGTATTAAATTACTGATGGCGCCTCCCGAGCGCAAGTTACAAAGCCATTTTGTCTCTGGTCAAGTGTTACCAGACGTCTGGCCCGCTATAGACAATACTATCTTTGTGGGCAACGAGTGCCCACATAAAGGCCATTGTGGCCGAATCAATTAACCCATAATGTTGCCATTGTAACATTGTCTTAATGTATCTCCCTCGTGTAATCGTTAAATAAATTTTTTATAGTTCTATTTACAGCCGACATTTGAATTTATTGAGCAGATACACTTTCAGAGTAGCCTTTTAAAGTTTTTTTTTTGTTTAATATTATGTCTGTCAAATGACGATTTATACGATTTGTTTTGACTTCTCCTGGAGTTATTAGTTGATAACGTTCTTATTATACGATATTATATCAGTTAAATAAATAAATGTTAAGATGGACGTATTTAGGGCTACACACGTGGATTTATCTGCGTTAGGTTTTATATTAACAGTATAAGAACCAACATTTGATTGAAATCAATCCAGTAGTCTGTGTGTTATGCGCGCACAACGGCAGATCTGTATCATTTTATTTATGTAAAATAGCCATAAGTTGAATAATTGTCAAGAAATCGAAAAATCTGTGTAAATATGAAGAGAATTGTAAATGGAGAAACGCAATTGTAAATTAATTAATTCACTATTGACGTTACATATTTTATTAAACAGTTGGCCTCGCTAGTTATTAACTCTGACGTTTGAAAATCTGTCGCCAAGCATATTTAGTTATGTTTAGGCGACATCTCTTGAGAACTATTTCCTCTAGGTTTATTGTCTTTACCATTCCGGACCACATCTTATTAACATCAGGTGAAATTGTGGCATTGAGGTTGATTATCTCTCAAATTATTCGTAACTTTAATAAACAGTTTCAAATTGCTTACCCTTTTAATTGGTCAATGTATCATTAACTTTTGTGTATGCAACTGTAAATGAAATGACAGTATTATCGCAACTGAATTTTTTATTATAAACGATACGAAATTCAGTTTACTTCCGAATTGCTATTAAATGGGTTTAGTATAAAAGAGAACATGGCTGGACACGTTTCACCTGTTGATAAACAAAATGACGAAATACGTAATATAATATCCCAGTAAAAAGTGTAAAAGGTGAACATCAAAGGAAAAGGTCCGCTGCCATTGAAAAATTAGAGCCATCCTAAAACACTAAAGTAATGGACTCTGTTGATAAAATGAGAGAAACTTTGAAGAGCCAACTCATTATTGCCGAGTAACTTAAAACCGACACATGTGTCACATATCGTCCAGGATTGCGATGCCATATGTGAAATGAGAAAAAAAAAAGAACACAGAAAAATCTGTTGTCACTACTCCCTGAGGTACGAACAATACCCTACTCTGATCACGCTTCATTAATGTTAATTTGAATCTTAACCTAGAGCTATTAAAGTTCTATTTCGATAATATAAAACGGTGTTTATGGTCGATTTCTCAGGGATAGAGCGTGTTTTGTGATGTAGATTTTTTTGGTCCAACCTTCCGTAACCTTTAGCCTGTGACATGGATTGTAGATTAGGCATATTGTTGACCTTTTTGCTTCCATTCTCGATGCACGTGTAGTTCCTTTTTTTGTAGGGATCCCATCGTTATGAAGATGTTTTTGTTTTTATATATCGGATAAAATTTTCGCATGTGTGCAAACCGTTTTGAACAACGCATTTGCATCAGTCAGTTTCCTGTTAAATCTCAACTGTTGGTTTAATTTGATCCGTTTTTGTGCTACTCTTAGTATTTATGATCGTTTTTTTTTTTCTTCTTAATACGGTCTTTGTTAATATTTTCTGATTCATGATTATTTATTTACATTACTTCTTTCGGTGCTTTGTAATGAACGGTCCGTGGTTGTTTAATGTGTCGAGTACCCATAAAAATGAAACAATAGAAAAGACAAAGACAATAGGAAAACAATAGAAAGCTGGCGTAAACGCCGGGAAGGTGCTAATAAGGTGGTAACAAAATTGTGTAAATACTTTTTATTTTTACATTATATAAAACGTCTATCTGCCTGTCTGTCTCTTAGTTGGCTTCTAATTCGAGAGTCAGTGAATTGATTTACATGATATTTTTTAAATCATAGATTCATTATCTGGTAAGTTTTTCTTTTATATTGTGTTACGTTATATAAATAGTAATACGAAAAGTAATCATAATAAATTTAAAAAAAAATCTTAAATTCTTAAATTTACTTTATATAAAAGATCAAGTCTACCTGTCTCTCTGTTCGTTAGTATACGCGAATGAATCCGCGGCACACAGCTAGTATGCAAAGATAAGTAATTTCTATTATTGTAGATTCGTTTTATACATTACTTCAATAAAATAAATTTATCGATAAAATTATTGATCTCTATCCTTACAAATCTTAAACGTCCTTACAAATTCAATGTTTATATTAAACAATACATTTTATACGTAATGTGAAAGTTAGAAATTTCTAATGAATATTAATAAACAAGATAGCGTAATCTTTATTAAAAGATAAGCTTTAGATCAAACCGATTGATGTTATTTCTTACAACGGAAGTTCCAAAACTCACCGGGCCATGCGTGAACGCTGTTGACAATATTTATGTTTTATTATGAAACAATGGACAGAATGGTTTTTCTGGTAAACAATACTCCGGTTTTTGGATGAGACATGGACGCGGACGTAAACTCGTAAATGCGACCGGTTCGAATGGAAGCCGAATAAGCGGTGAAACGGGCAATAAATCGCAAGAAGGAATTCGGAGAATTCGTGAATAGAAGACATGTGAGCAATCTGAACGTTTTAATAGTCGTCGGATATCATATGATGATAAGTTTAAATCTATTTGATAGTTAGTTATTAAACTTACTTTAGACAATGATTTAGATAGTGGAAACGATTGTGGGATGCGATATAAACCAACAAAATGGTTAGAGACTAAGGACTATTTTAATGACAAATATTATATATATTTTAACAAGGCGGCGGTTGTTTTTTGATAATTAAAATTTATGTATAATAAATACGTCAAAGCATATACTAATTCAATAATAGTGTGAAGCCGCTCAAAGGCGCGTGGTAATAATGAAATAGACTATATAATTTCCATAGAAATTATCACAATATCAACTATACAGTGTGAAACATAGGAGTCAAAGTTCCGGGCATCGCGTGCATCTGCCGTCACAGATTTATGGACAAAATCTCGTGAGATGTGTTACGAATAAAAATAATAGAATTGTCGTGTCTAATAATATAGCGGGCGTTTCCGTTCGGCTTTCGGTTTATTTCGGGTTTGGTGGAAGCGAATATTATACGTAGCGTGCGGGCACGTACTCAGGTGTTTTCTGTGGGTGTCATTATTTTACTATTTTGATAAGCCCCAGATTCGACTCGTCCAAGATAGGCCTCGAGCTTATAACCGTATATAGTAACTCTCGAAAATCTCTCAACTCTTATGCAAAACGAGGAAACTAGACCTGCAAATTTTTTTAGATATAGGTAGTCGTGCAAGTAACCGCGAAAGCAAATAAATTATTATGACAAAGACAACGCAAAATAAAAGAATAACCAATAAAACTAAAATAAGAAATATCGAAACGTATGTACCAAAACCCAAACTGTGCATGGTTTATTGCAAACATATATAACAAATACATACCTAATATGTCAAGGCAAAATGAAACTAAGAAAAACTTTTTAAATTTAAAACAAAACCGACTTCAAAAGAAAACATTATAAAAATGCACTAAATAGTAAATAAATAATTACTTTATTTATCTGCTTCGTTAATTTTGAAGTCGGTGCCAGCTTATGCATAACAAAGTGGTGTAAATGTACGTCGCTAATTACATTCAATTTTCATTAATTGTTTTTTAAAACCACCCTAGTCCTTTATTTAGCTTAGGTATATCTATTTGTGATAGCTAACTGGCACCGAACCCAAAATTAACTCAATTTCTCTGAGATCCACTGATTAGATCCTGATCTGGAAATGGGACCACCTCGGGAGTGTATTTTTTCGATTTAAAAAAAAATTGTAAATGACGGGAAAAAAATCGCGTAACAAACATAGAAAAAAACATACAAATGAATTGATAACCTCCTCCTTTTTGAAGTCAATTAAAAATAACAATAAACAATATAATAAAATAGTAAAGTGTGAGAGGGGGGACAAATAAACACTACAATGGATACAAATAAAATCAAGGGGGATTATCTAAAAATAAACTTATTATGTTACAGAATATTTAAGAAATTAACTACTTTACCTTATTTAGAAAAATATTCATATCATTTTTATTATTTTCAATTTTTACTATTTTATAAAAAAATATACAATCTTGTATGTACCTCGAAGCATGATATATGAAATAAACGAAATTAACAGAGCCGATAGATACGAATTAATTTAAAACTTTCGCAATACCAACGACTTACTTAATTCATGACATTTACATAATAATATAAAAAAATAAACAGATACATGCATATTAAAATTTTGATTAAATTATCAACCATTTGTTGAAAAACACCTGTTTACATGTGCCCGATGTCACGTGTCTCTTGTAATTAATTTAATTGTTATATGTATAAATATAATAAAACAAAAAAGAAACAAAATCTGTACATTTAATATATTGCAGATAAACAACTTAAAAATCAATGACAGAAGACATTTTTATGAATTTTGTAAGTTTTACCTGTCTGTGTATCACGCTAAAACTACCGGATAGATTTTTGAAAAATTAATTTTGAAATTTGTCGATATCCAGGAGTCACATATAAATAATTAATTCTATTTTTTTTTAAAGCTTACTCCAATGATGCTAAAGAAGAGATGAAAACATGTATCCCTAATGAATCATATATACCTAAGCTTAATTTAATAACGATGCTCTGAATTGTCAATATCAGGTCTATCTGTCCGCGGGTTTAGATATCCAATCTTAAAAATTAAGATTGAGGTCAAACCAAGAATAAATCAGTTTTTTCTACTAATCACTGATACTTTAGACAAAAAACATTGAAATTTCGGAAAAATAGATTGCGATTTATACCGGCCGTATATTTTATCGAAATCATCCTTTTACAAACACGGAACTCAACGCGGTCGGAGTCACAGGCACAACTAGTAAATATAAATAGTGTACAGAATATTTCTATTCTAGTCTCAGTTTGCATGGGAGGTACTACGGCATTTGAAATTATCCCTAAGTGCGTACCTGTTTAAGCAACCATTCACACACTGGCTAACGGTACATTTTCACATTTTATTGCACGATAACGTCGTGGTACTCTTAATTAGTTTCACGTTCATTACTGGTCCAGTTCGTCTTTCTTATTTAAATCACTGTGATATATTTCAATGTTATCACGTGATAACATTGTACCTTCTTATTTTAAATTCCTATACATTTACATTATTTCTGTTACCTTGGTCTTATAATATTGTCCAACATAACGACAGTATACAAACATATTTGTTGTTTAGGTAACAAAGTGAACAAGAATTCTACCAATCAACTGAGCTAGAAACAAGTTAAGTCAGTTATTTGTTGGTTGTTAATTCTGAAGAGTTGGAACGTCTTGCGTGCTAGTGCCTTTTATTAATAACTCACTTCACGTTTAAGAGCTAGTAGTTACTGCTTCATCGTGGTAGGCATAGGTCTGACTATATAATTACTAAAGGTAATTTATACCACTATTATCTATTATCGAATTAGAAATAAAATAAATAAATCATATACGACATTTAGGGTTTGAAGTTTGGGACTTTTACTTTACGTATGATACTGAAATTGGTAAGTATCATTGGCGACGCGGTGCTTGCGAAAGTCACCCCGTGTCGCCCCCATTCCAAATGCAGCGGACGGCCCCGGGGGGTTTTAGTGGGTATTACCGGGCGCTTCACGACCGGGCGAGTCCCACACTGGCACGGAGCTCGTTCCTCCGTGCCCCCTTACCTATTGCATTGGGGGACTTCGGTCTCACTAATGCAATAGGTAAGGGTAGCGCGTAAATGCATTTCCCCCCGTCAAAAAAAGAAAAAAAAAAAAGTATCTTTGGAAAACATTGTTACAACTACAGTTGCATGAGAAGAACGCAATTGGAAAAGCCAAACAATACAAACACATCACAGGAATAATAGGACCTCTAAGGACGAAGCTTAATTAATAAACAATCAGTGGATTTAATTATATTTCATTTAAACGTGCACGCTAGTTCAGATATCCAACATTGAAATCAGCCAGAGCTTTAGGTGAAGACTACCAATCTCAAGTTTGAAACCCTGGCGCCAAATAGTAATAGCTGTGTTCCGTCATTATCCGTTTAAGAGCAGTAATCTCTAGATTTAGTGTGTTTCCTGAACTACACACTATAACGTGTAAAAAATTATGATACAGATCAATAAATGACTGAAGATAATGACAAAATTATTAGTACTTTGGTTAATATTATATGAATATAAATATGAAACTATCCACACTTGAAAGAACAAAGACCCCGACATATGTCCGGACGCCACTAAATAAATCAAACGGGACAATGTTGTTCGGAATTACCCCTTTATTATTGTTTTTATGAATTATCGCGTACAAGTGCTCGTCTTTTCTTGTGACACGTCGGCGGCATCCATCATGGTGTCGCTCTGTGTCCCCTTAATCAAAAACAAAACGTCCCGACGCGAATAATAACGCGGGGGAATCTTTTAAATCGTCTCACGTTCTTTGATTGTCTGATTCTAATGTAGAAAGAGACATGGCACAGATGTTTGCTTTGTGTGATATCACTTTGATATAAACGTAACTGATACTCTGTGATAAATCTAGAGATAATTATGTATAGACACGTTGACCAATACCATTCTAAAAATTGACATTGAAAAATACTGAAGAAATACGTCAGAAAATGCTGCGAAATTCCTGAGTGAGATAAATACAATTTTAGGAAATCCAGCGTCACGTATCACCAGAATTCTTTATAAATTTATTACTGTGTTCCACATAAAGAACATAATGACTAACTAGATATTTATACCATTCACTTCTCCTATGAGGTTGGCATAGGAATCCAGGGTGTACTAAGGGCTCGATAATTGTGTAGATTAAAAAAAATTATAAATATACAAAGGACATATTTTTACACGGTATAGGCTTAGGTGCTTTGACCACAATCTCACCTGATGTTAAATGACGATGTGGTCCAGGATGGTACACACACTAAGCCTAGAGGTACTGGTTCTCCAATGACGCTGCCGGAACACGCCTATTGGTTTTTGGCGACAGGTTTTCAAACTTGACGGTGGAATGATTATAGATAGGTGATTATAGAAAATGCCCTGCGTGCTATGGATTCCTCACGATATTTTTTTTTCACTGAAAGCTCAGGTTGGTTTTTTTAGAGTTGGATAGGTGGATTCGAACCGGCGTCCATTGATGCGGAACCCGGCCGCACCATCCACAGCGCCATCATCGCTTCCTTACGTTACCTTTTTGAATTCTAATTTTGATAATTTTTTCTCTTTATTATAACAATTCAAGCTACAATCAGTAAGGGAATTGAATTCTTTCATCTCAAACATTTTCTTACCTCTAAGGACACAAAAAAAAAAATTAAAAGATAAATGCAACTCATGATGTCCTTATTCATAATAACAATGTTGTCAATAAATACTTTAGTTGCCTCAGCGAGTTCAAAGACCTAAGGTCATAACTTTGAGACGATATTAGGAAATGTATATTTAAAATAAATTGAACTTAGGATTCAAATTATTACCCACAAATCTCAAAACCACTCAAGATACAAAATTTTTATTCTCAGTTCGACATAGGATCAAACACAAAGAGATTATTAACCTATTCAAGTATAAGGCTAATTTACTTAATAAAGTATTCGTCCTAAATTTGGTACGGTTTGTAAGTCATTTCTGACTGACTGACTGAATGCAACCCACACTTTTGGATTCTGAGTCTTTTAGATCTATCAGAAATCAATGAAAATTCGTATTTATCTTACTAAACTTTTTATTGAATGTTATTTTAACGTTAAACTGTAATATTAACTATTGTTTAATAATTTTATGCTAGAATACGCTCTCTATGAATAGGTTCTCAATTGTTGCTACCTGTAAGAACGAGTACGGATGACAATAATTCAACTGATAGTAATAAGCTCTAAGGCTGAATTTCATAACAATATTGGCTCCGATCTCCAACCGGGGAAGCTCTTGCACCCGCTACCAACGCGACACAGAGACACATAATGCATTAACAACACATTGCACATCGCAAATGTATTTGCACACTACACGCAAGGTACATAAGCTCACGCCTGTTATCCCCAAAGGGTTAGACAGAGGTGAAATAGCGAACTACTCCACCCACATTTCGCCGAGTTTATTGCCGTCTCCAAGGTGTGACAGGGGTCTAGCCTGTCGCCATATCAGGTACAAATTCCAAACACCGTGATGATACTGAGTAGAAACCAATACCACTTGACCCGACCCGAGGATCGAAGCCGAGACCTCAGAACGGCAGTCGCACCGTAATACAACTGCGCCACCGAGGCAGCAAGGCAAGGTACATGAACTCTGTAAAGGACCTGTTTATCTTTTTATCCTTGCTGAACTGATAGGTTTAACTACGATAGACTGTGCGGTATTTGTATGCCAGTAATTGCAAATGCTGAGATTCGTACTATTTCTTACCTTTGATATAGTTTTCATTTTCCAGTTGAGAGTTCTAAGCACTCGCCACAAAGCACGCATGAAGCTGTCAGGGCTTCACTGAAGTCAACAGCGTTAGTTAATTCTAAAACAATATTGTCCCTTACTGATGGATTACAATTATCACAGAAATCGATTCGACGTACCTTCTAAGAGTATCATCGTTTTTCCACAATCGTTTCACGCATCGAAAATACCAGATACTCCGTTTATATTATTTTGTGTAAACCGTATTATCTTAAATTTGTAGAGTCTTAAAAGATATAGTTCCTGTTAAATCGGTTAACCTCAGGAACGGTACAGAAATAGAAAACTTGACCTCTTTACCGCCCTTCAGCCAAATAAATGAGAAGTTTATTTACTTAATTTTAAACCCAGCATAAACCAGCTGACGGTTTGTTTATCTATTGTGTCTAGAAAAACGTTAGAACAAACAAAAATACAACATAATACGTCAGATTAAAAGAAATTAAACAGTACAATCTAATAAAACTAAATCCTTCTAAGAATAAAGAGCACTTTCGCCAGTGGGTGATGTAGACCGAACCACTTCTGTTTTATTGTTGGGGCAATATTTTATGACTGGATTGTGTACCGATTTAGAAATGTTAGGGACCTCACACACGTATCACATTATCGCAACGTTTCCTTCTGCGAATTAGATTATGCTTATAAATTTATTAACTAATTTTTAAGTTAACTTGTAAAAATATATCTTTAAATGCAAAAAGAAGTCTTCATTATGATAATTGCAAATACAAATATTTGTTTATATTCTAGCGATAAACTGCCAGGAATGTCACCTAATTCTGTACATATAATATTTTTCTTTAAAAACAGGTTCTTTCGAAAATTAATTCTTATGTTCAGTATATTATCATTTTAATTAATACGAATAGCAAACAGAATAAATATATAATTTAATTGCAAAATCGCCTATTTTACTTCATAATATCTTGTTAAGTTCTAAGTTACTTTTTATAATAATGATCGTGATGATGACGATTCACAAATATTCGATTTTAAATAAAATGTCAAAGTTATTAAAATTTTATAATGCTCATTGGTGTATAAGAGTAAATATTCGAATTATTGTTATTAGTTGTCAATCATAATATCGATTTATATTCATATTGACAGAAAGATTAAAAGATGGGTTCGAATTCGAATTATCTGTATTTATATGATTTAATTATGTAATCTTAATTAACTCGACTCCCCAGAATTAAAATTTTAGATATAAATCTGAGATATGAAATTGTAAAAAATGACAAAATACAAATGGCTATAAATACGTGTAAATATGTTTTATTTACAAACGGTGGTGAGTGTATAGACTCTCTAATATCTGAAGATGGTCGAGCGCACTCCACACAGGCGTAGTGTGTTCAATCATAAGACCGTTCTCTGAGATTATAACGAAACTTTTATGACTTCAATATCGTTATGCACTAAACTCGCACAAACAAAGATTTCATATCAAAATTTGTCAAATTGAAATCGCCTGCTCGCGTATCCTCTAACACTTCGAAAAACTACAGACAAAGCATTCCTATTTCGATGACCTTTAGGTCTTTTAGATTTATGTTATGGATTCGAGATAAAATATAATCTTCCAAGTAGCACAGTGACTCATTGACTGTTTATCACACTCAGTAGAAAATTTATACATAATATAAATTTTAGTTTACCTTTCTGAGAAAGACCCTTCTTTATTTTTGTGCCTCTGATTACTCGAATTTTAATAAAATTTAACCGAATTAATAACCTCAAAAATGTTCCATCACATGTTTATTAGCATTTATTGTCTACGTTTCAAATAATCAAAATTCATATTCTATCGAATGATCGAAATAATAAATCAGATGATACAGGAAACAGTAGAGGTCTTTTATTTTTAACTATCGTGAGAATATTGTTTGACATTCATTATTTATTCGTGAGTCGTTTACAGCGGCTCATTAGCAGGTCATAAACGCTGCAGAACGCTAATATAAACAACCTGTTTTACACAGTACGACGTAATACAAAAATCGATCGACTACCACAATATTTTATTGTCATTAAACTTCAATAATATGAAAAAAACTCCAACTAAACGAAATGACGATGTAGAATTTGTTGGTAAAAAATATATAAGACCGATAACAACAATAACTATTGTGCTACTAGTTGCAATCATTAGTGTCGATGACGCAAACACACCGAGTGAACGTTGAAAAAATTACCGAGAGCCAATCAAGTAAGCGCAGGAGCTCACAATGTGATTCGTAAAGAATAAGATGTGTAGAATAATGTAGTAATAAAAGAGGGCAAATACAAAAGCAACGAACGTAATGATTCGGAAGAGAGTGGATCTGCGCGTGAATGCGAGGAGCGAACCATGAAAATTACAAGCGGGGTTCAGCCACGGCCGCTCTTTTGTATGGAACAGTCCGACAATGCTCGGTCAAGGACTTGATTGCTAAGTACAAAGGGTTGTGAGACACGATGTAATTTTTTAAATGTTTATTTTGATTTTATGGTTAAATAAGATTGTTTTGAATCTATTTTTTCAAAGAATAGAATACAAGCAGTGCTCTTTGTTCCAAATATACTTGATATAACAAAAGTTTATACAAGATCCGTTTATCTGTTTTTATAGCAATTTTGTAAGGCTTACTTCTTTTAGAATTTAGAGAACGAAGAGTATTGCCATAGACTACATTTTAATATAATATCTTAAGTAGTCTGAGTTATTATCATTTTGGATAACTCTTTAATTAAAATATGTTAATGACATAGAGATAAATAGCTTTTAAATTTTAAAATAGATGCTATGCTATTTCGTTGCAAGATTAAAATTCCATCTATGAAATTTTAATATTGGTAAATGTTGTCCACGTAGCTATAACTGAATCACGGTTCAGGGCATTGTACAACATTAGAGGCATCAAAGTGAGATCAACGTGAATAAAGGCATATCCGAGCTGGACCAAACCGAAGGGTTAGCACAATGTCGGCGAGCTCCAAACAAAAACTGACAACACAATACGTAGTGGCCCAACAACAGTGGCCGCTCATAAATCAACCTCCGACAAAAGTAACAATAGTATTGAGGGTACCTTATAAGAGATCTTAGCATTGTGTTCATTCTTTGATGTTCACTAATAAAACCTTTGATTAATATCGTATAGACGGAACCAGTTGGTATGCAAATAATGACGTTGAAAAAGGTCGGATTCCTCGGTAGTTGTAACACACGTGCTGGGGTGTGAACAAAGGGCTAATGCTACATTTCCTTTACAATGATTTTGTTGGAAGACACTATTCTTATAAGCCGTTGGAAGGTTGACCATTCGAGTTGTATCTCAAAGAATCCTGTTGAATGAATTCTGTTCTTTTCATTATTTTAATATAATTTAATAATATAAAAATCGTGACAAATCTTCATAATGATCTATAAAGTCATACCGCGTTCTAAAACCCGACAATTTATATACAGAGGTCGAAATTTTCCGCAGACAACGGCGACTGTCAATAGTTTTTAGTAGATTTCTCTATGGTTGCTGTTGTTTTTGGATTGTGCTATGTTTACCATCAAATACAGTATAAAATCATTCAAAGATGTAAATTATCACATAACAAAGTATTTTAGTACAGACCTATTTCCGAAGGTCAATTCATTATGCAAAATTAATGACGAAACGCGTAAAATTTAAGAAGATTAAATGTTTTATTGTTCCTTTATCTAATGTAGGTCTGGTTAATGAGGTTACTTGAGATAATGCAGTCGTCTAAAATAAGGTTTATGTAGTTTTAAATGAATTCATCTGCATCATTAAATTAGGGCATTGATCTTTTTCGTTTATGTTATGTGGATTGTTATTGTTATAGTATAGACTCAGTCTTTTGAGCACAAACTCATGTGATGTAAGTCACAATGTAGTTTTAAAATGATTTTATAAGTGATACTGGTAGAATGCCTATAAGTATAGGTGATTGGCGATATTTATATACTTGAGGGCGGTATACAGGCGGGAATTACAAAATGTCTTATCTCCATTCTATGGTTATGTCATGATTTTTTCGTTCATAGAAATATGCTCATATAGAATTAGACAGGTGGTCTCGAACCTACGTCCGACGACTCTAAATCAAACTCAACAACTATTGAACCATCATCGCATCAATGCAGATCCCATCGTATGTCTGTTTTAGACGCTTCTAAAGTACTCACACCTTCAAAACAATCGTCTATCTGATATCCATTCTGATCTTGTGATCTGTAGAGCAAAGTTTCAAAAACTTATTATCAAATCCGAAAAAAACAGTTGCAAAATATTTACTCTTTCTAGGTTATCGTTGTCACAGTACGTTTCCTTGTTTCTACTGAACGAACAATTGCGGGGGTTATCAATCGCTTTCCTTATCAAATTCGTTTTAACGCTTCATTGTTTATAATTGAGTATATTTTTTTTTAATTTATTATTGTTTCACAATTCAACTGTCGTATTTAAAAATGTTCAATTACCGGATTTGCTTGAATCTTTTATATTTCAGTTAGATTTGTCGAATTTTAGATTTACGTGTTCCATCTTTGCCTATTTCTATATAGATATTTAGTTTCCATATTTACTTTGATTGTATACATTTGATCAATATATTATAAATATTTCTTTAAGCGTGATTTCTTCTTCATTAGACTTTGATTTTAGAATTAAAAAATATAATGATGAATCACAAAATGGTAAATATGTTTCTTTAATATGTCGATTACCCATAATAATGAGACAATAGGAAAACAATGGAAAGCTGGCATAAACGCCCGGTTAGTGCACAAGGGGTTAAAGAGAGATTTTATATTGGTATAAAAATAGTTGTTACCAAATATTTTAAGAATAATAGTACTTAGCTGTTATATATAATAGTATGCGATACCTAAAGATAACGTTAATAAAATCTAGTCCAACTACAACACCTTGATCTAATTTTAAACATAATATCCGCGCTATGAATTCAAATGATATAATTTTTTTCTCTCTTCTTACAACTAACGTCTGGCGAGTTTTTTTATTGTAATTTAAACAAAGTTTCAGACAAAGTAAATGGCACAACATCCGTTTCCTATCGCAATCATTTTCTACGGTTTCTTTTTTTTTTTTTCGTTTTTTGTTTTTTTTTTTTTTTTTTCTGTGTTTTGTTATTGCGAATAACAAAATGGGTTAGTGCGAGATGTTTTATGCGTCGCGTTGAATTAATATTAATCTGTAAATAATTTTGTAATTTGATTACCTATTCGTTGTCTGCTTGCTTCAGGGACGTCTGTGATTTAGTTTTAACTGTTATTATGATTATCGATTTAGAAGTTCGAAGATTTAGAGTTACACCCTCACATATTAATAAAAACTGAGTCTTTATTTTCCTTAATTTGTTTTTAACTCGCGGTCCACTAAATCGATTCCAACGGAAAAGTCTATTAAATGACTGTCTTGTTATGTTATGTCTTGTTATGTATGCTTCAGCTAAAACATTTTAATAGAAGTAATTAGCGATCTTAGGTATCGTATCAAAAAACGTATAATCGATTTTTGTAGTTACTTTTGACATTTCTGTGAAGGAAAACATCGTATTAGGGCATTTTTTTTGTCTATTGAACTAAAACAGGTCCACTGCTGGACATAGGTCTCTCTCAAAGATCATCAGAACGACCGTTCTTGCGCCACCTTCATCCAGCGAATTCCCGCGACCATCACCGGGCCTTACTCACGCTGTCTTTTTGGTACGTGGCAACCATTCGAGAACACGTCGGTCCCGTCGGGCATCTGTTCTACGAGCAATGTGTCCAGACCATTGTATTTTTTTCCCAGCATTTTCTTATACTAGCTTTAAATTGTGAACAACAAGCACCGCCTGACATGTTCCAGTAAAATAGACGAGAATGTTTTTTTAATACCTCCGGTATCAGTATATGAAGTGATCCGATCCTTAACTGTGGAAGACACACGCAACAGACTGTACCTCACACACTTGTACAGTAAAAACAAGTTACATAGGTTCTTTAAAAGTTAGCTTTTCTCTTTTGCCAACCATAGGCTTAGCTAGGGTCAATTCTTGGAAATTTGAATGTCACAATCCACCAAGCTGAGATTGACATCATTGTGATGTCTTTATCCCAATTACCATTTTCAGCGCTACAAAGTCCGAATGAAGCTGTCAAAGACCTGCAAGCGAATAACGTTAGATTCAATTGGAATTAAATGAAATTTTAAATAAATTTGATTCGACCCAATTTACCTAATAGATGTTTATTATAATTTAAACAGTGAAGACCTGTTCTAACCAATAGCGAAACAATGTAGAGGTGTGTAAACGTCACAAAACGTGTCTCGTCGACGATAATTTTATGTGTCTCGTTTGTATTGCTTTGTTACCGCGGACGAGCGTGCCAACATCCCATTCTATTTGTAAGTGCATGCACATTTCAAATGATGTAGGTACGCGAGCTCGTACGATAATTCTTTTAATACTACTCCACATTCTATAGAAATTATCATTTCATTGATTTTATAAAAATCTGTAAAAAAAGTATCTTTAAGTATTTAGGGCTTCACCAATTTTGTTGAATCCGTGTAATTATTCGGAATAAATAAAGTGCCAACTTTTACAACTTCATACTAAATGTCACGTGTTACTTCATTAAATTGGTTGGTGCCCTGCATAAATATACGACATTTACAAAGACAAATTTGGTCAAAATTGAGGGTACTTTAAAAAAAAGGAATGCCACTAAATAAATCATTCGTTAATAAGGCGTCACATAAACAATGTCTTTTATTCTCACTCTGCGATGCGGTTGCGCATTTCGTGCGTCGTTGCGCTCGAATATTGACCAATTATTATCTGCGTACCGCACGCCGCCTTTGATGTGAAAAACAATGTTATTTCGAGGGAAATAAATGTACCAGAAGTGGCATGAATTACATTATCTCATTAACACAGTATTGTCGATTCAAATTCAGCACAAACTTCTCTTGGAACACTCACTCGTGATAATGATATGAACTGCAAATGTAACTAATTTAAAAACATCTAAGTCTTCTATACAATTATAGTTTTCTCAAGGCAAAGTTTATTCATCGGCATATCTTATAAAAGTTCGATCGCAACCAGATTTATATTGTAAAGAGGTTTCGTAGGAAATATTTCGATAAATTGAGTTATTACTTTTATATTTAAGGACTAGCTGTGCAGCGCGACTTCGCTCGCGAAGATTTCAGATAATTATATTGTAATAGACAACATACATTCTCCCTCTATATGTAACCTATCCCATTACCAATATTTTCACATAATCTCTCTATCTATCTATGTTCCGTCCAGACCGGTTCCGTTCAGGCCCCTACCCGCGGAGAAGGTCACCCCGGCCAGACCAGGCCACATCTCAGACAGCCTTCGAAGTGCAATGGAATGTTTAGGCTTCCACCCCTTCCCCTCTTAGTTAGGCAATACGGGAGAGTCCAGATTCCGCTGAAACTATGCACCCATTCTTTTCAGTTCTAATAGCTTAAATTTATACACGATACAAAAAATACATGTTTTATTTTTTTCTGTCCATCTGTCTGTTTGTTCCGGGTAATCTCGGGAACGGCTGAACCGATTTTGACGCTGCTTTTTTTGTCAGACAGCTGAAGTTACTTCGCATAACTTAGGGTATTGTTGTTTTACGAAAATAATTTATGAAATTACGAATAAAACCCAATTAAACGCACAGTTTCACTGATAAATATTGGAATTTGTAAGAAATATATACTGTATCTTAGTGCTGATAAATATTTAGGAAAATAATTAGGGATCCGTATAAAAAAGATTAAAACGCACTGAAGAACATATGAGAGACGGGCGTAGCCGCGGGCACACAGCTAGTTTGTAAATAAAACAGGCTGTCCGACGGCGACTAGATTTGTACCTTCAAACGAATTTACATGTCCTTCTTCGCTTGCATGAGTGTTTTAAAGATATTAATTTGCGTATTTTCTCGCACATTATAATATCACTTGTTAAATCGAAATTATCCCCTCCACTTGCAACAAGAGTATATTAAAATATAAATAAATTAACTATATTCAAACGATCATTCTGTGGATACCTATAACAGTCCTACAATTAACTGACAATACGATAACGCGACGCTAATATTTAATCACAATTATCCATCTATCAAACATCACCTGTCACTACTGACAACTGTCAAATTCATAGAGAGAGAACCTTTTAGCGTAATCAACTTGTTATTATAATGAAGGGAATAGAGCTTTAGAAAAACTATTGCTGATATTAGTAAAGGTCACACAATGGCCGACGGACTCTTTGATGTCACTGGATTAATAAATGTGTAAATATAGGTATAAATAGAAAACGTATATTTGACGTTGTCGACATCATTTCGAATGTGATATTTCTGTTGATTCCTTTGAATTTGAATTTATTTGTCTGCCTCTATTGACATATCCGTTCGGGAAATTACTGCAATGACTTAAATTTTACGTTGGTAGGTATATTGCAATCCAAAAGTAATTTTGATAACGTACATCTATCTACGGAACGCAAAATTAAAAAATAATCTTATTACAGCTTAGTATGTGTTTTTGCTGTCTCGTTTTTTACCATATCCACGTATGCTTATCAAATAAGTTTGCCACGAATCTCCATCAAACCGCTTACCTATATTTGTTACCAGAAGTGTCCTCGCGGTTGCGTCCACGTTCCATATCATATTCTTCACTGCGTTTTTTTTACGGAACCCTAAATTTATTTTGGTACTATGATAATGTAAAAATATTTCCCAAAAATTCAACCACTTGCCCGTAAGTAAAACTGTGCGTTGAATCGGATTTCGTTCGAAATTTTATGAGTTTTAATTTTTTTATGCGGAACGCTAATTATTTTCGAATAATAAAAATAAACAGACAGACAGACAGACATACATTTTCAAAACTTTATTTTTGATATGCGTATCGTATATACATACATTCATAATTGATATGTGTTTAAAAAAAGATGTTAGGTATTTTAACATAACAAACGGACACTTCAATTTTATTTATTGGTATAGATATAGATATATCTTATAATTTTCCATTTGCTCTTTAAATTATTTTACACAGTACCATCTTACATTTGCCTATTTGTATGTACAGCTATGAAGCCAGACTGCGTCCGAACGAATTTCTGTATTCGCCTAAGAAACCTTGTAAAAGGCGAAATGTCTCGAGGTACCTACAAAAAACGAACTTGTCTTTTCTTTTTTTTTTTTTTAAACTAACTGTCTAACTCACAATACTTATGTGGCTCGATATTGTCATTTTCATTCCAGCAAATTTTTTATTTTATTCTGCTATATAATTAACACAACAAATTCATTGAGGTGTTGACACCGAATCAAGATAAAATATAAAACATATCCGAGATATTCAATTCCAAGAGACCAAAGATACATTCATTTATTTTTATTTATCTGTACTTTTTGTGTTTACACTTAAAGTAGTAAAATAGATTTTTCGTTTCTTATAGATAAAGCAAAAATCTATTTTTACATAAGCGATATATTTTTTGTTAAATTAGAGTTTTTTTATATCTATATACCCTTGTATAGCGGGGGTGAGTCGTTAATATAGATTATGATGATGATGATGATGATGTCCTCCTTGACGTATCCGTCAACGGCGAACCCTGTCATCTTCGATAATGTGACGAATGTGGCTCGCGAAACCAAGAATCAGTACAAGGTTCATCTGCGCGTGAGTAATTTAAAGTGGGTAAGCAGTTGCGCTGGTACAAACCCACTATCTCGTCCAAAACTATCGTAGTCCGATAGACCGGTTACCCGGTACGACCGGTGATAGTCAGGATGCAGTGAGTTGGCCGCCATCCATTATTGTCCCCATTTGGTCCCATTTTAGGCATCTCACAATGCCCTGCAAGGTTGCCATAGATTAAATAACTCTTTGAATCTAGCGTAATGGATTTCAAAACGAATAATAGTGTTTTTAGTCTATCAGGTAATTAGTAATTTCTTTACGTGCAAGTGGCTAGTTTTTATTATTAATGCAGTGGGAGCGGAGTCGCGGCAACGGCTTGTACGTCAATGAAACTTGTTTGTAAGATTAACCGCGATAATGTCTTCGGTGTATTTTTAATACGTCACAGTTATCGATTATACACGTGTCTCCCGTATCGGATAGTTCGTATCGCGTCTGGGAACAGGTCCCTTCTTGTTTGTCGCATCGATTATTTCGCTTCATCTAACCGCTATTGGGTTCAAACGACTCTGGGACTCCGTCTGCGTCGTCCGCGCGCCGCTCTCCTGTCACTTAATTAACCAATTTATTATTGTGAAACACAATTTGTATTTGTCTGATCTGTGTGATCCGGCGAGATGTAACTAATTGCTTCTCAGAGATTCGCCGTCGCTTCTGTCAACTGTTTCGTAGATGTGTTTCGATATTGAATAGGCCATCTGTAAACAATTTTTGACATCGGTTGTATAAAAAAAAATAGCTATCCCCTATCTCCATGTAAAGCTCGCATATTATTATCATACCGTTTTACCCCCACGGTTGGATATATGCTATAGTTATAATAATTAAGTTTTTGTAAAAATATAGTACTTTATTGCCGAGTCATCAAAAAATCAAATTATGCGGCTTACGAAAGCTAAGTCTTAAGTGATACTCTTAAGTGTATTAACGAATAGTTAGGGATACGCTGCTTTTTATAATATACATACTTTGTTCGCGTCTTGGCTTGTATAAATAATATAGGTTTAAATTAACTATTTAGGAAATGAAATGAATAACTAAGGCGTGAAATTGTTACAAACAAACAAACGAATATATAAACAAACACTCTTAGATTCGTATTTACAACTAGTTGTGTGTCCGCGCCTGCGCTCACGTTTCGTTAATTTTTTTTATCCGGAACCCTTATTTTTTTCGGTAATAAGATAAAGTAAAAATATTTTTCATAAATTCAAGCACTTGGCCGTAAAACTGTGCATTGAATCGGATTTTATTCAATTTAGTAGGAGTTTTGAGTTGTTTTTACGCTGAACTCTAATTATTTTCGAAAATTAAAAGTACCCTTAGTTACCAGGTGTAACTTTAGCTATATACCAAACAAGTCCCGTCAAAATCTGTCCAGCCATTCCGGAGATTACCCAAAACAAATAGACAGACAGACAAACATTTTCAAAATTGTATTTTTGGTAGAGTTATCGTATATACATTCATATCTATTTGGTATTTTTTTTAAATTTTGACGATACAAACAGACACTTCAATTTTATTTATTTGTAAGCATAGATAAGTACAGATATTACTTGGTACAAAGTTATCAAAAAGTTTGTACATACATAGTGTTACGCCTTTCTCCTGTGGGGGTAGGGAGAGACTACGTCCTTCCACTTGCTACGATCTAGACGCACCTCTATCGCTTGTTCTACTTTCATGAGCGCTTTCATACATGCTCGTCGCTTATGTGGCATCTGGACCTTTATTTGACACGTGCTTGATTTTTTCAAAATACGTTCGCCTATGTCTCGACCCTTACCGAAGTGAATAGTCACCGTCGCCTTATAAATTCATTTCGTCAATATTCTGCCGTCCATCCTCTCTACATGCCCGAATCAAGTAAAAATACCTTCCTCTATCTTGGTCACTACATCCTTTACCACATCACAGCGCTCTCTGGTCACTTGTACTTGTACTTGTTGGTGGGCTCCTGTTTCCGCACTTAGACACATTGGCGGTCCATTGTGCGTGCAGGATCAGCCAGCTACTCGAGCCAGCCCAGCTCCTTCCAGAAGCGCAGAAGCCTCCTGGGGCGATCACAGGCTTCCTGGAGCGACCTCATTTTCTTGAGGGTTTTTGCCCGTTGGTTGACTACTCCCGTGCATTCCAGGATCACGTGGGTAGTAGTCTCTTCTTTTTCCAGATATCCCCTACATATGGGGCTATCTGTCAGACCTATTGTAAATAAATGTTTATTAAGTGAGCAATGTCCCGTCATCACACCCACCACTAGACGAAGATCAGTGTGAGATAAGCTGAGCAGTCTCCGGGCCAAGCTCCGTGATATTACCGGAACAGCTTGTTTAGACTGTCTACAGACAGGAGTTTTTTTTTTTTTTTTTTTTTTTTAATTTATATCCCATCATCCTCTGACGAAAGTCAAAGACATTTTTATGCTTATATTATAAAAGAACTGTGTTTAATTTTTGAATTAATGTATAATTAAATTACTTATTTATCCTTTTGCAATAACCTATTATTTCATCGCAATAGTTTTTGAATCTCCCCCCGCTAAATTCTCCAGCAATTATCCGGTTTAAATTGTCACGATTGAGCTCCATCTCAATCTCCCACTCCAGCGTCATTCGTTTCCCCTCGAATATGGGGCAGTCCAAGACTACATGAAGGAGTGGAGTGGAGTGGAGGAGTGGAGAAGGAGTGTTAGCCCATCTCTCACTGTGAGTGCTGTGGGTGTATTGACGCAACCATGATCTAAAAGTACTGTAAGCAAGAGGAAGATAAGGCACAGTGTCTGCCACTGTTGTTGTCGATCCTCTTCTTGCCAGTTTTTGCTGCGTGCTCTCTGGTCACACTATTCGTGTCTTTGTCAATCAATTTCACTCCGGCAATACTTCTCACACTTTTGTATACGTCTTAAATACATCAATAGTAATCATTTAGTCATTGTTTACAGTTACACGACATTTTTCACCGTGGTTATTTGAGAGGCGAACAAAAAGCTGAAACTCAATTTTGATTTTTCATTTTAAAAAAAATTTGATATCGACTCGTCGAATTAATCTATTAATAGAATATTAATAATAAAACATTACATATATTTTTTTGTTGTTTGATTTCGATTTCCTTATTGGTTTTAACCTGACACAAAGATATATAAGATGAAAATTTATTAGCGGTATATAGCAACCAACCATCAACTCACTCGCCCGTCAAGACTTTCCCGCAATATTTATGTCCGTGTCAATTAATTTTTAAATTGTGAATTTAGAATAATTCGTTTGTCGAACTTGTTTTTTTTTTCGAATTGACTGTCGCTGTGGACTGTTAACACCTTAACCAATAACGGGCAAGAGTTTTTTGGGTCCAACTATGTAATATTTTCTAATCTTTAGTGCTCCAACAAAATGGCGATCCATTGTCGAATCTTTCTCAAGGAGAGCTAGGATATGGTATCTACAATTTACTCTCTGTCACATTATTTTCAATACACTTTACTTGTACTCAATATTCAAGGCATTTTTTAAACTTTATAGGGTCACACTACAACCTCATCTGATGTTAAGTGACGATTTGGTTCAAGATGGTAAACACATAAACCTAGAGGTACTGGTTCTCAAATGATGCTGCCAGAACACCCTTATTGGAATTTAACGACAGCTTCTCAAACTTGAGTGTGGTAGCTAGCAAAGCGGACATTATTAGAAAATGCGCTGCCGAAGGCTGATTGTAAAGTAGGATAGATGGGCTCGAACCCGTGTTCACTGACGTTAAACCCGGCCGTACTATCAACTGCGCTATCATCGCAGTATATGACCTAATATGCTATCTAGATTACATAATAGAGAGTCAAATACTCCAAGTTAATGAACTAAAAACAAAGGCCGTGTGATAAAGGAAAATCACACTAAAGATTCCCTTTGACAGTTTTACAGGATTTTATGGTGAGCGTTTACCGACACGCAAATTCCGCGAATCCGTTCTAGGTACACTTATCTGTGAAAAAAAAAAATAAAGCTCCTTTACAATGAAAACCTATGTACATTGTGTGCAAGTGTGTGTGACGTGTAAAGTGTTGGGTATATTGCTAGTAAAAACTTTCTAGGCCTCTATATACTTTATATTTTGACATTAAGTAAAATTAGCTATATTTATTTCGGAAATTATATACCTATATCACACATAAACATTACATAAATACATTTAAAAACTTTAAATATATTACATTAAACGTAATCTGCTCTTAAATCATCATAAAATAATAATACAAATAAATAAAATCAAAACCATAATCATTTCGTTTTGTCGCTCTGTGTGTAAAATATTATAACCGTAATAATCCTTTATAAATGAGCTTGCAACACTTACACATTGTAAAATGACCGCAAACAAACGTTCACGGCTCATTTAACGTCATTAAAGCCGCGAAAAGCCACAGAAACGTTATGAGATTAAAGTCGAAAATCTTAAAACGAGATGTTAAATGGTTGATTACGGCCTCTCAACGAACGGCACCACGTTAAAGTAAAACGTAACAACTCTTATTTCAACAGAATGTTGATAGATTTAATTCTCTAAACATATCTCAACAAAATCAGTGCACTGCTCTTTATATTGACATTTAACAATAAAAATTTTGCGTGTATTTGATTTTTCAGGATTTTAAATAAAAATTCAAAACGAAATTATGATCGAAATATTTTTAAACTTTATAGGATATAGTTTTTTCGTCAAATTTATAAAAAAAAATGCACTTCAAGTAAATACCAGTTTATATTATGGAGAGTCCTTGCTAACTCTCTCTAATACAGACATCATCCTCATTATATCAGCCGAAACAGATCCACTGCTGGACATAGGCCTCCCCCAAAGAGCTGCACAATTACCGATCTTGCGCTACTCGCACCCAGCGGATTTCCGTGACCTTCACCAAGTCATCAGTGCATCTTTTCAGGGGTCCTACCTACACTGCGTCTTCTTTCGATACAGAAATATAATAATAACGAATTAGATAATTTGTAACATTCCAGTTACTTAATTTCACACAAATCTTGACTTCTAATTTTCCAAATTTTCACTAGATTAAATCAACTGTAAATTATTTAAAAAAACGCATTAACCGGCATCGAATTGGTTACATCTATTGTTTGTGTCTAGAAAACTAACATTGTAGACTATAGATATATAACGACAATATTAGCGTTTGTTTGAATATATTATTTTCTTGACTTACACACTACATCTCCAAGAGTCCAAACAACCGCAAACTGTGATTGTTAATGTATGAAAGGCTTAATAATGGCGTGGGATTGTGTTTAGAGTTAGTAATTTAGTTAGAAAGCTCTCCTGTGCAGATTGACATATTGTGTAGTCGTGTATTTCCTTCCGCACAAGTCGGTCGGGATTGCGAATTGATTTGACGACATCCTTAGAATAGTGGAAACATGTCAACGGGTTCGTATAATGCTTGCGACACAGACAATGGAAGTCATTAGAAATCTACGCATAATTAATTATGCGATAGTTAATGGTTGGGTTTTATATGATAGTGTGGTGACATTAAGAGTCAGTATTTGATATAGGAAGCAAGAGAAATATTTTAGAGTAACACAGCTTAAAATTACAAACGAAAGATCGAATGTTTTATAAACATTAAAAGACATATTCAGGAAAAAGTGATTTGAAGCGATGATAGTTCAGTGGTAGTCTAGCCGGAAATTGCGTTGATGTATATAAGTTGGAATTCACCAATCATTATTCATAATGAGCTTGAGCTTTCGCTGAAGGAAAGCATTGTGATGAAACCATAGCATGGTGGTAGAGTTTTTTCGAACGGTCACTTGGCTAGTTACCATCCTCAAGTTTGACAATCACTGAAGTGCTAACGTGTTTATAGTCTCGGATCATATTGCCATCAGATAAATATTTTACCCAAAGCTCTGTATAATTATAGGCCTATGCAGTATACGAAAATAATTATAAAGGTTTATTAATCCCTTGAGCACTTACCTGGCGTTTACGCCAGCTTTCCATTGTTTAACTATAGTCTTTCTATTGTCTTATTTTTATGGGTACTCGACACATTAATTTATATTTTATTCAGGCAAAAGATTCTTATAAATTTAAGTGATTCGATTGTTATTTCGTTTTCAGCCAAGACCTTTAAACATTTTTGTACTAAGATATTTATATTTTATTAAAAAAAAAACATTTAAAACAGATAAAACTGAGAGATATTACTAGCTCGTTTCTCTTGCTAATGCTAAAGTAAATGTCATTGAGTTACATACACAATTCTGCCAATGGCCTCTGGATTTAATATTTTTTACAATCTTGCTAGAACTTTCCAAAGAGTTTTTATAGCATCTCAAAGTTAATGTTCGTCTTATTATTTCCAATACACTTGTGCGCAATAATCAAACTACATCACCAAAATTACATAATACGGTTCAATTAGCGCAAGTTGACGAGAATAAACATAACATAATAACTTCATGACAGGCCCAGATCAGTCCAATAACTCGTGTGATGATAATATTTAAACAACAACAAAAAAAAAAATATGTAGAGAAAAATAAGCTCAAAAACATTAAGGATTAACATGTTAAGTTTCGCCATCGGTCCTTTATACCCCTCGAATAATATTTCAGGCAACAAACCGTACAGTAGCAAACGTAGCAGACCCTTACCAAAAATAATATGCGTCTGACTTCTAAATAATTCACAAAGGTGTGTACAGTAGTGGTTCCATCGAGGCGACCTTATGAATAATATACAAATCATTCGATACTATCCGATGTGAATTTTTTGGGTGTTGCTCTGACAAAATATTCATATTAAGTACAGTTTAGCGGCGTTCGTGTGAGAGTGGACGGACACAAGTGGATTATGTTTTTTTTATTTGTATTATTTTAATATTTATTTACGTGTGTGATCGGATCGACATCTTATAACACGGTTTCATTGTAATAATAGAAAAATATTACATTATGGGTAGAATATTCTTTTTTTGTTTTTAGGAGAAAATCAAACTACATTTATTTATATGGAAAATTTACATCAATAAAACAAAATAGGACTTAGAACGTGCATTAATTAGCCAATTACAGATTTTTCACGAATAGATAATATATTTTATAGAAAATAGACATGTAAACAAAGACTCAGCGTTACATTTGACATATTATACTAAAAATTTGAAAGCAAAAAATGATAATAAATACTGAAAAATAGATAGTAAAAGATGACCTGATTAACCTAAAAAGTCTAAACTCAGCTGCCTTTTAGTAGATACTAAGTTAGTGGAAAATACGTCAAAGTCATGTAATTTACTGATTTGGTTAAATTTTCTATCTGCTCGTACTATATAAGTAGCCTATTTTGAAGCGATGATGGTACAGTGGGTAGCGCGGCGCGATTCCACGTCAAACGACGCGGGTTCATTCCCACCTATCCAACTCTTAAATCGGTCTGAGCTTTCGGTAAAGTAAAACATCGTGAGGATACCATAACATGGTGCTAGGACATTTTTCAATGCTGCCCGCCTGGGTAGCTACCACCCTCAAGATTAAAACCAGTCGCCAAATACCAATAGGTGTGTTCCGGCAGCATCACTTGAGAACCAGTACCTAGATTTAGTGTGTTTACTATCCTGGACCACATCGTCGCTAAACATTAGTTGAGGTTGTGGTCAAAGCACTGAGCCTATATCGTGTAAAAAAAAGAAAGTACATATTTTGGCGATAGTTGGTCCAGAAACTGGAAACAAAAATGTGAGGGTTGAATCTAACGATTTTTACGGGATAGTTTAAGGAAAAATGTTGGTTAGAGAAGATTTAAAGGACTAAAGTAAAGTATATGCAATAAATTTTGACAAAGTTAAATCCAAATTGCATTAAAGCGGTATGATTGCAAAAACATCATAAATTATGATTCTTTTAATAACCACAGTGATAATCATAATTTCATTCACAATAATACAATATGAGTGTAAATGAAAACCTAGAAATAAAAAGTAAAAAAAAAACAAAGAAAGATACTTTCAGAAGAGAGAATTTCTCGCTTTCATTATAGCGTACAATCACGATATTTTTCTCCATTTATATCTCAAATCAACAGTCCGATTCGTACGCTATGTCGATCAGTATGCTATTCCAGCGATTTAGCACTAAGTTTTTATTACTTTTTACAAAGAAAAATAAACCGAAACAAACTTGTAAATCAGATTGAGTTTACTCAAAATCAAGAGGTAATTTACCAGCATTGAAAAAAATGTCCGGTTCCTTTATCATTATTATTATCAGTTAAAATATCTATGACTGATATGTCTGGGTTAATACTATCCATTGACAAAAGAGGACAGGTATAAATAAGTTTTAATTAATGGCATTATTAATGGAACGCTTAAACAAATAATTATAGAAATACACTTTTAAACATTGTTAGAAAAAAATTACTAGTGTAAAGAAAATATTTTGTAGTATTAAAAAATAAGAACTATTATATATAACTTCAAGCTACGTTTTCAGGTCAAATTATTACCGAATAAAGTGTTTATTTAGCTAGTAATAACAATGTTATTTAAAACAGCACTACGCCAAGATGCCAGTATCTCCAGACAGTGCTGATGTAACAATAAGTGACCGGGGTCGCCATATCCCCAAGGGAATTTTGGAATCGTCTCCGCTCCCTTGAACACTGCAGGGTTGGCTTAGATGTAATAAAAGTTCAGAACAGTGCACCCTTATTTATTCTGGTATTATGGGATTAATGAAAAATAATATGATGGAAATTGTGGGTTATTTTTTTATTCGATTTTATATATTGGTAAATTGTATTGATTTTTGTGTCAATAAACCAAGACTAAAATAAAGTATCTCAAGTATTCTAAGGTTTTTACTCAATGCTTGGGCGCTTTTTCAAACGAGCTGAGTTTAAATTCTGCAAAGATTAGAGTTTGATGTAGAACCGTAACATGGTAGGGTCGGTTCGGGGCGTCAGCGTGATGTTTCTACAAAAGATATCGCGTCGACGCGAGCAGAGCGCGAACCGCGCACGACCTTTTCTAAAATAAAAGCGTCCCGACGGGTACCAGCTATGTGGCGAAACCCTTAGCTAACTACCAAGTTCGCTTTCTCCCAGGACTTAAATTGTTATTTCGGTAGTTGTACTAATAGAAAAAAAATCTTTATTGGCTAATTTAATACAAGTTATTATGGTATAATAGACATTGTTTCTAGGTATATAACGTTTTACTATAGTCTTGAGAAATTAGGTTATAACAATATAAAATTGAAACTATTTTCAAAACTTATTTCATAAAAATTAGTAATTTATAATCACCTAAATGATAGGACGATCCGCTGTAAATTCCGCTGTAATTTACACGTAACCATTCGCATTGCCCTCTAGATTCGACAATAATTTTCGATGGTCTCCTCCATTCTACGTTATACCTATCTCAATGAATACTGAATTGAGAACTACATCTTCTCAGACGCAAGCATTTCAATTTAGATTATTACTCCGTCGCCGTCGACTGCAATATCTTAATGAAAGTGGACAGAAAGTTAAAAGGGTCCTCTTATTCATTGCTGTTTATGTTTTTGATTATAATTGATTAATATTATAGAGTACTAATCTTGTTATAATAATAAACTTATCATATTATTTTGTATATATTTTAGAAGTCACTTTGTCCCTTTTGATTTTATTATTGACCAATCCCGTATTATAATTTCAAAAATACTTTTATATCTGATATCTCATTGTTAACTCGCGTGTACCCATGAAAATAAGACAATAGGAAAACAATGGAAAGCTGGCGAAAACGCCAGGTGAGTGCTCAAGGGGTTAATGGGATTCGTTTAAGTAATATACAATCATCTTTTTTATATGTTATCTGCACTTTTATTGGATAATAAACATTATATACCTATGTGCATGTGAAACAGACCGCTTCATCTAAAGTAAATTATAAACGTTGAAATAAATATTCGATAACTAATAGAAACAATTACATTTAAATATTATAAAAAGGGCTTAGTAGTCACCTTTTATGCAAATTAAATTAATGTTACCTTTATTCAAGCAATCAGCAACGTAATCAAAGCCAAAAGATGAATAATGAAATCGTACTGTGTATTTTATCCATTGACCTTCCAAAATTAACAGAGATAACGCTCACAAAGGCGCAGATTGAAAGGTGGCCCCCTTTCATCAAATCGCCACTCTTTAATCTAACATCGAAACAAAACTTGGGATCGTAACTGGATTGTCTGTCTGTCTGACTGACTGCACGTTCATTTACTTAGCAAATTATTCTTTGTCGAACGGAAGAGAGGCCTCTGAATCCATTAATTCTATGACGGGGTCACAAAGAGGTGGTACGAATTAAAATAATGTATTCTATAACTTCAATGGGATCCCTCCGTCCGTTGCCGCTGTTATTACAAGAATAATGTATTTAAATCAGACACTGCTTTCAGATGAAGATGTACCGCTTTGTGAGCCCAACGAATAAGTGGGCACGTACGCTGCCATTAGGATGTGTTTTATGTGCAAATTATAGGCTTACCATTTTTGAACTCTCTCTCAAATTTCTAGTCAAATATCTGCGACAATTTATGTTCATTTGATATTTATTTATTTGCCTTCAGTAATTTTTGTTAGTGCGTTTATTCAATAGGTATAAAGAGTTATCATTATTATTGATTGATAGCCTTAAAATTTAAGTGATCATTCTTGATTATTCCTAATCTATAAAAACACTACAAAATGACATCATGTGTGAAATTAATTCTTCTTCGAAACTGAATAATTCATGAACCGAATACCTACACGCAGAAGCTACAGTATTTAACATTATTAATCGTAAATCTAGCACAGAAGCAAACGTTTATACAAACGGCAAATTAATCCTCGCTATCAAAAGGGTTCGGGAAACTACCCTCTGTTAACAGATAATTTAGGATATGATCACCCCGTCGCGGAATATTTCGAAACAAACATTTCGATGTATTTATTCTGGTGTTTATTTTGAAGCGTAATATGTCGTGTTCCACTTTGATGTCGTGAAATCGCTTCTGTTCTTTGTCAGCTGTTCAAGGATTTACATCTATTACAGCAGTCGTTTAATTCTCGATTTTACTACCATCTATTTTGGATATAGAATCCTTTGTAACATGATACCGGCTTACGTCTATTCCGAATCAGGTTGTACCGTATGGAATTATTGCATATGGTTGGCTGGAGTTTGTTTGGTAGCATGAATGGTTCATTATACGTAGGGATACTTTGAACGGCAGCCGGATAATATTTGCAATGTAAACCATTGTTTATGATTTGGACAATTGTTTGTATTACGATGTCAAAGGATGCGCATTTGTTTATTTAGTGATGACAGAATACGCAGGGGGAGAGAAACGGGCAATGTAAACGATGGAAGGTTAAAGTAATAGCTAATAAAGATGTAAACGATAATTATCATTTATATTGATTATTTAAATAAAAATGTAAGTGCTTGATTCAGAAACGTGTGATTCAGTATTTAATCCTTATATTTTAATCTTGCTAATGAATTCTATAGTATCATATTTTCAAAACTTTTCATTCAATAGGTAAACAATTCTAATATTCTCTACAAATACAAATCTAATGTTTTTTTTTCAAAGTAATAAAGCTAAACGACTTCTTTAACCCCTTGAGCACTTACCTGGCGTTTACGCCAGCTTTCCGATTGTCTTATTTTTATGGGTACTCGTACACATTAATGGAATCTCTGCCTTAAGGCGTAGCTTCGAGTCTTGGCAAGTGGCTTTTTACTCAGCACTACTATTTATGCTCCTGGCTCCACTTGCGTGAATTATGTTTGCTTCAATATATATTTGTATCATTGTTATTTTTTAAGAAGTTAGCGAATTACAAGCACGTTAAAGAAAAAAATGATAGCCGCTACCTTTTACAAAGATACTTTATAATAATAAGATTACTTTATATTGAAGATATTAACATAAAATATAAACTTCAAGTACTTCATTCCGTTTCCATTCATTCCGTGTAATACTGAAAAACGTTGTTACCAACATCAGGGCAAACTCTATAAGTACCGCTCGAAACCAAATAGCTCAATCCTAAGCTTTCCTTTGCCAGTAAACTTTCTAGTGGGTTCTTGACTCAATGGTTGTGTTCATTTTTGTGCTCAACTATTTTGTTATTTTATTTAGTTCCTCTTTATTTTTTTTATCCACAGTCGCTACCCTTGTTTGGAATCAACTACAGGTAATTTACCCTTCAAGTCCCTTGATTGTTGAGTGTCTGGTTTGAATTATTTTACATTGAAACATTGTCCCGTTCCTATGATTTGATTTTGAAATATAATTAGTTGGTACCTAAGCTCTTCTTCAAATATGAGATTTTAGTTTATGGACAAAAAAACATACATACGCCTAGATAACGCCATGCCTTTCTCCCATTAAGGTAGACAGAGACTACATCCTTCCATCTGCTAGAATTCTGACACAATTCTTTCGCTTCTTGTACTTTTTTAAACGCTTTCAAACACGCTCTTCGGTTTCGGATACCTGTGACATGTCCTCGGTCCTCGGTCTGGTTAAGATACATTCGCCTAGGACGACCTTTTCCTTGCACATGTCACTCTCTTCCGGAGTTCTTGTCATTACAAGAACCCAAGGAATAAAGGGGTGGGACCTAGGTGGCTGGCAGTTGAGAAGGAGGGGAGGAATACCCCCTAGAGGGAAGGTAATAGAATGGGTCCTTTTCGGGCCCGCCGTCGGGGCGACGCGTTGTAAACTTTGACGATCCCGTGTCGCCCCAATAAGGCGGCGGTAGCGTTTCAGTGGGTATTCCCGGCACATCACGCCGAGTCCCACATACTTCTCTGACATCTCTAACCTGCGAGATTCACTGCCGTATTAGAGATGCAAGAGAGAATGCATAAAGGCATTTCTCACAGAATAAAAAAAAGTAAGACCCTTACCGGCTCGCTCAGTTACTCTCGCCTTTTTTTCGTCAACCTTATTTCATCGACTCTCTCAACGTGTCTAAGATAATTAAACATCTCTATCTTTGTCACTACATCCTCTATCAAATCAGAACGTTCTCTTATTACACTATTCATTACTTTATGTATCATTCTCAAGCAAACTTATAAGTAAAAAAATGTATGCCTCATTTAGAAGATATTTTGAATCAACCTTATTTGGGAACAAGTATAAAAATGCTTGCACCGAGAAACAAAATATAGAGTTAAATGTTAAACAAACATTAAATTTAAATTGATTTTAAATATTGATGCTCCTCACGATTAGTAATTAACCCCTTGAGCACTAATCTGTAGTTTACGCCAGCTTTCCATTGTTTTCCTATTGTCTCATTTTTATGGGTAATCGACGTATTAAGTAATTTCACCATCACAAATATATAGGACAAAAACTATGACATTGATAACTCGAGTCATTAGTAAAAATAATCATCTAAAGTCTTTAGTTTATTTAGTATCTATGATCACGTAATGGAAGTACTTCGTATCTTCTTTCTTATCTCATTAAAGTAATGTGGGTTTGAGACATACTACGGTATCAAGTTTTCCTAAAATAAAACACCTAGATGCAATCATATTCTTGTGGTAAAGATTTTAGCTCATCTCCAACCCTAAAACTTTGCCGCTAAGCATAAAGGCATTAGTCGAAATTATGTTTCTAAATTAAATCAAATGTATTTAGGGTCAAACGCCTTAATCGTAGACAGGAGAGGATTTATAAAGGAAACATAAAAGCATGCGAAAATTACAGCAAACAATACTATATTATGATAGAATTATAAATATATATGGAGCTTCGGAGTTTCCTCTGCGATTTATCCTAAACAAGAGATCCTGATGAGTAGGCCATTGTGCGCCCGTCCTTAGGTCACTGTGCGATGAATTGCGAGCGAAACGAACAAATTACGAACGTTGGAATAGTTCATTTTTATGTTGTTCAAAGGTTTTATGTTGTGGGTTTATTTCGTCGCTTGTTCGGATTGTAATGGTAGATGCACGTTATAGTTTCCCACGGGAATATTACGGTCACCGTGGGAAACTGACGTTATTTGATATTTCAACGTATATCGCTTTAACCAATAAATAATTCCAGTGTTAGGTTAGGTTAATACTGACTATGGATTTTTAATAATCTATTGCTTACATTTAAATATACATAAACAGTAAGGCTAGCGAAATTTCACCGAACTGAAATTCGTACAAATGCATGCGAAAAAGAGAATTAATTATTGATTAAAAGAATACTAGATGTAGCCAAATATTATTTTAAATTGTATTTATATTACACGCCAGTGACCCGCGTTGGCTTCACACGGGCATATATAAATTTCTAGTAAAAAAAATAGCCTATGTTACCTTGTTGATAATGAAAAAAGCTTAGATTTTACGCGATAAGATTCGAATCCAGATTTTTCAGTGCAGTATCCGACTGCTAAAGGCGATCGTTTCAATACTAATTGGATTCATAGGCTAAGTTTTTTAGGATTCAACATTTAGGTTATAAAATTATAATTAACAAAATATTCCAATACATGAGGCTTCTTTTGTTATCCTCATTTTTCTCGACCACATCAAAGCATGCAGTAATACTGAGTCGGTCTTCATTGAGGTATAGAACGTTTCAGTAAATAAATCTTCAAGCACTACACAGTATTGTGTGTGAGGAACAAAAGACTTCGCCGCTGATTGTGCATTGTTCACGGCATATTAACAGTATTGTTTGTGCCGAAATAATCATAACGTCCTCTCATTACCCTCGGAGGGTGTTCGAAGTAGGAACGAATAAATGGAAATGGACTATTTTTTTATTAATTAAACTCTGTATTTAAAGAACTTGTTAGACAAACAGACCAATTCAAGTCGATCATATAACAGTAATTCACAAGTTGCCAGAATATACTGATTGTTCTATGATAAACAAGAGAGTCGTAACTTTCAGTAGGAACCAATATAAAATGATACAAGATTTAGTTAAACACAGTACATGCCACGTAATTAGAACCAGCACTGTGATCGATTTATGTGTATGGATGGAGGTGGGGTATGAGACGCGGGGTATATTACCGCACGGAATGATCACGTGTCGATGCATTCCCCCGCGCACGGTTCTTAACCCCGCCATTTGCGAGTACATCCATCTTAGGTATAGTTACGTGGCGCGAACTATATTCTAGTTAATAATCATTAAAATTACAAACGTCATTTTGGATATCCAGAATGCTACCAGTCTTTTTAAGCATTATCTTCTTATGGAGGTGGTTCATAAATATTTTAATGATAATATTGTTCTAAATAGAGTGTCTAGATAATTAACGGAAAAAAAAAATTATGTTTCTTTCCATACTTATTTAGCTGACTACTTGGCTCGCACTGTCGCTCACCCAATGGGTAATTTCCCCTATTGTCATTCACAAGAAAATGTTTCGTTCATTGCTACATTTTATATTAGTCACTGGATGTACCTTCAAATTTATATAATTTAAATATTATATATTACATTGCAGCAAAATTTTTCCTTTTTTTTTATTCGAACGATATTAAAATAACTATGATTACATGATATTAGTAAGTAAGGTAAGAACTAGTGTCTTAAAAAATCATTATGTAATTTCTGCATATTAAATTTCTTGGATTATCAAAATGATTAGAATGGTGATGGTATTACGCAATTTATCTAACACTATCTAGCGCACGTTAAAATGTCCATGTTTTTAGGATAACTTAATTTTTTTTTAACTTTATTAAAAGCAGATATTTTGTCAATACCGCTTAGGCTATATTATGCATTAGTATATTTATATGTAATCAAGTAAGTTCGTCGTGTACCTATGCGATGCTATGTCGATGATGACGCCGTGGGTAATGTGGTCGGATTCCACGTTAATGGACGTTAGTTCGAGCCTACTTATCCAACTCTAAAATTAGCGTGAGCTTTCGTTGAAGAAAAATATCGCGAGGAAGCCTTAGCATGGTGGTAGTGCATTTTATAATCATCCCCGCCTGGTTATCTACCACCTTCAAGTTTTAAAATCTGTCGTCAAATACCAATAGGTGTGTTCCGGCAGCATCACTTGAGAACCAGTTCCTCTGGGCTTAGTGTGTATATCATCCTATACTACATCGTTACTTAACATCAAGTGTGATTGTTTTCAGAGCACTGAGGCTATACCGTGTTAAAAAAATATACTAAAGGTAACTCTGAAAACAACTTTCAAGTCAGTTTAGTAGTTTTTAAGTAATGCGATCACAAATTCATTTTACAAATGTGAAAAAATAATTTACGTTTATTATTCGTTTATAATTAAACTCACCTGATAATAATTCCAACTAAGATTGAAGGTATAATGCATATAACAAAAAAAGGTGTACACTTAGTTGATTTTACGTATTTTATTTATCGTTTCTTTTTTGCCTTTTAGCATAGCAAGAAATCCTAGAAATAATCATGATATCGTAAGTTACATTCTGGACTTATTAAATGGACAATAAATTTATGTAATAAAAATAAATCAGTCAGTTAAAGATCAAAAGGCAGAATGCCGTGTGTCATTGAATGAAGAGTTGTCCGTCCTCACACCCGTATGATGTTAAATGTGACAAATTATTTAAAAAGATACATTCAAAAGTCGCGTCAATGTTTTGACAAGTAACCAGTGTTTATTTATACACTCGGGTTATAAATTTGCTAATTTTATCAGATTGTATGTAGTAATATTTGCGGATTTTTTTTAATACTACAAATAAATATAATTGAAGGTGTTCCTGTTTGTAATAAGGAGTAACCCCTTTTTACTAAATTAATACAGTAATTATATCTCAAAAACAATTTTTAAAATCGTCGTGTCGAGCAGTCATGCTTGTTCTGGCTTAACTACGGAATGGCTAGAGCGATTTGGTTGGAACTTTTTCTGATAGATACGTGAAGTTATAAGGCGTAACATAGGTTAGTTTTATTTCTGTAAAATAATGAAGGTTCCTGTTAAAATAAACTCATAGAATTGGGAACAAAATACGATTCAGTGAACAGTTTTACTGCCAAGTGCTTGAATTTGTGACAAATGTCTTTCCTTTCTGATTTCTGACAAAAAATAATTATTTTCCGCATTATTTTCCAATGGTTATTTAAAAACGGTTATTTTACGGAACGTATAAATGCGCGGAATATAAAATATATTACGCAAGCGGAACCACGGGTAAACACACTAAGCATAGGTATTGATGCTCAAGCGATGCTGCCGGAACACGTCTATTGGTATTTGGCGACTGGTTTTCAAACTTAATCAAAAATCAAAATCAAAATTTATTTATTCAATTTAGGCCCTAAGAAGGCGCTTATGAACGTCTAAAAGACTACCACCGGTTCGGAAAACAACCCAGTCAAGAAGAGCCGGCAAGAAACTCGATCTGGTTCTTTTTTTTCATAAGTATAATATATATCATTTTTTTTGTCATATAAAAAACTATACAAATCGTAGTTTTTAGTGGAAGCACAGAGATGTGTGTTATTTCCAGACATCACTATCGTTCACGTAATGATCCACCCTGTAATAACCTTTTGAGATTAAAACTTGCTCGACATAATACTTGAACTTATTGTCAGGTAAATCGGTAATGTTACTTGGGATCTTATTGTAAAACCGAATACTATTACCTATAAAGCTTTTATTACACTTACTTAACCTAAAGCGTGGGACGGCCAACTTGTCTTTACTTCTAGTATTAAAATTATGACGATCATTCACTAGATCCACCACTAATAGTGGTAGCTACCCAGGCGGGCATTATTAGAAAATGCCCTACCACCATGGGTATAGTTTCTTCACGATGTCTTCCTTCACTGAAAGCTCTGATCGATTTTAAAGTTGGATAGGTGGGATCGAACCCGTGTCGGCTGACGCGGAATCCGGCTGCACAATCCACTACGCTATCATCGCTTCAAAATAAAAATGTAATAATAAAATGTACCCATATCATATCTAGCATCAAAGTATTTGTACATCTTCGTAATATATTTGTTACAGTTAGTACGAGCCGTGTGCAAGGATTTTCTTGTAATTCAACGTCGATAATTCCATATGGCCCCCTCGCGTTCAATAGGGCCCAATCGTGGCGGGCACGAGGGTGCGCCGCGCCGTCCTGACATTCATATTTTGTTTCTGCCTTTGAGGTTTCCTTAATAATTCGGGCCTTTCCAATAATTAGGTATTTCGTTGCTATTGTGTATTTTAAGAGAGCTTCAAAGAAAAAAACACAACATTGACTATAGAAGATTAAATAATATAATTAATATATCGAGTTTTAATAGTAGCGAGCCGTTTTTTTTATGATATGAACATAGCTAATCTTTATTCACGATGTTGTGTACTTGGTGACAGTTATAGCTCGATGGTGATAGTACACTTATTTGTATAATAGTACAGGTGAAAAGACGTTTGTCCATACTTGTATCAATACTTTAGCAAGACGATGGTGTTTCCTCTAGAACGTTCCATGGAATTTTCGAGGCGTCTCAGAGTAAACGTTCCATGCTATTATTTCCAATACACGTCATTTGGACAAAATAATCACCCTCACACAATATAGGGTCAACACAAGTTATTAAAGAGGTGCCGCCAAAAACTCCGATTATAAGTTATTTTTGCTGAGGCTCTGTTTTAAATTCGAATTTACCTCGCATACGACAAACAGACAAACTGTATGAAGTTTAGTTTATTACAATCCATGTATACAATAGTAAAGATAAAAGTTCAGTACATTATTGTCCTCTGTTTATTAACTGGTTTTTTGTTTTATTTAGTAGCTATGAGATTTTTGTAATTTGGAAACAGATTTCGTCATCTAATTTTATAAAGTGATTATGGTCAAATTTCAAACACCATCAGTTATGAAAATCTAAACACACAGGAATACGATTTTCTTCAAGTATAAGAAAAAAAAATATTTTCACCTCATTGAAAATTAAATTACTTCTACAATAATAAAAATAATTCAGTTACAGAGAAACGCGGGAAGAGAAAATTTCTAGCACCGATGGATGGATGTTGTGTTTTTTTCTCATTTTTTTTCTTCTAAAGAAAATGTTTTTCCGCTCCTCATTCAATTACAGTGGCCTCACAATATTTTCTATTTAATTTTTATTCTGCTCATTGTGTTCCGACGGCGCGGCGGCGCTCCCATTCGCTTATCCGATTTAAAACAGTCTTCGTTTCTTTGAGTATATTTTTTTAAAATAATTTTCGCTAAAAGAACCTATTGAATTTATTTATGTATTTAGGTTATTTTTATCTCTATAGTAAAATTTCATGCGTCATGTTTAAATATATAAAATAGTTCGTCTCGGATGCAATTTTCAAATATTGGTATTTGACTAATTCGAAAGCGACGTATTTCTTTTTCAACCACATTTTGTAAAATAATGATCATATTAATATTCAGATATTAATTAAAATTGTCTAGATTTGACTATCCTCTTTCAACTGATTATAATAATGAACTGGATAATTTTTACATTTTTAAAAAACAAATCGAGTGTCTTGCAGGTTCTTCTCGACTAGGTTATTTCCGAACCGGTGGTAGTTTTTCGACATAAATGCTTTATCAGGGTCCAAATTGAATTATGTCTTTTTTTATTTGATTTGAAACTAATCATTAACTTTATATCAACATATAACAACAACACTTTTATTTATAGCTTCCAGTTATTTCAGAGTATTAAGGATCCAACATATAAAAATGTATAAGTAAGTAAAAAGACGATATCTATATATGTATATAAAAGAAAAACGGGGGTCCTTTGAGGCGCTACCACCTGACAATACGGATCGGGATGGGACTACTGTCATTCGACGCGGAATTTTTAATAGATGGTTATAAACTATTTTTTTTGAATTCCATTGATCCTTCCTCATTTTTTTTTTCGATTTACTATTATGTACATTTTTCCGCGCTAATAAAAACAAAACACTAATTTTTCTTCATTAATTTGTTTTTTTAGGTACGCAGTGAAAAATATTTAAAAAGCGGACGGAGCTACGGGCACCAGCTAGTATTTATATATAAGCAATGATCATTTATGACGGAATAAATACTACAATAATTTTATTATGAGACCAAAAACCCAAAACATCATAAATTATTATTCGAGAAAGGGGCTATGCAGGCTAAGACAGTCCTGTGTCACTGCGACCTAGATAGATCTATTGTGATCGCCCCCCATATTCCTAAAGCTCACTGCCTAGACCTACAACCTGGATATACTGTAGGATCTTTTTGGCAGAGAGCGTCTGTAATTGTAATGTATCGACAGTAACAAATTTTGTCCTAAATATTTTTTTTATTCTCCATGATTATCTAATCCGGTGCATCTAGAAGGGGTTACAAGTTATAGCTAGTCGAGGTATGTCTTCAGTCAATTTGACCATTGAATATTGAAGATCGGCCAATCCTTGAACGTTTTCCTAAGACGGACGGACGGCAATTTCCTTTAACTAATAGATTTCATGCACTAGACGTACGTTAAAATAATTTACCCAGTCCATCCGTATGACACTGATTAATTTCTCATCGAACGGATATAGGAATATCACATATAGATTGGAAGTCGTGAACCGTCTTGAAAATCTGCAGTATCTATCTATTAGTATTTACAACTGGAATACGTCAAGTTATCACCATAATTATTTATAAAGATAGTGTGGCAGTATATAACTTTTTTTTTAAATTAACTAAGCGCTGTGGACAGGTAGAGCCTTGATATCAAAGCTAACTTTTAAGGTGAGGACTTTAGGCGCTCAGCAGTGGAAGTGTTAGCCAGCATAAGAACACTAAAGTGCTACGGACCTCAGTCTGGATCGTTACCTAAGAGGTAAATTAAGCTAAATTTACCCCGTGTCAAACATAAGGGTAACTATGGATCCCAAAGTCCCTTATAGAATAATTTGTTACAATTTTTTTTAATTGACATAATAACTGTGAAATGCTTGATCGAAACAGAAATGAGGCGATCTGTCGAAGAACCAAAGAAACCGATATTGCCCAAAGAATTGGCAAACTTAAGTGCCAACGGGTTATCGAATATCTATCGGGTACTGAAAGATGCGGCGTGGGTAGGCCCTTCACAAGGTAGACTGACGACCTGGTGTAGGTCGCGGAAATCCATTGGATGCGGGGCGGGAAGCGTAAGACCGGTCGTTGTTGAGATCTTTGGGGGAGACCTATATCCAGCAGTGGAGGTCTTTCGGTTGAACAGACGCATAATAACTAATTTAACGATTTTCGTTCTGTATGTCCTGTCCAACTAAATCGAAAATGCGATTTGAGTTGGTGAGTTTGTAACTAACTTATCCAATCATTTATTTTAAAGGGTCCTCGTAACTGTAGTGTAAAAACAATTCGTACTCAATTTGGCATTGTAACGTTTTCGCGACCCCTTTCACTTCAAAGTTATATTGGCTTAGTACAATTGAATCCATTTAAATATGTTTGAAATTTATATAATATCTATTTGCTTGTCTCGCTGTCCCTTTGTGAAATTTTAACTTAAGAATTGACGATGAAGAAAAACTTTATGAGGAATTATTATAGCGTAACATGTTTATGACATTCAGCAACGTTTGAAATAATCAGTGTGTACTCCACAAGTGCTAATCCACAAAACCCCTACACGGGACTAATCTTTACCTTAATAGGGTACTGTTACAGGCCGATATTATTCACTCGCCATCACTTCCAAGTTTGAAAAAATAGGGGGTTGATGTCTATGACTTGTCTTTCAACCTACCCAATATGAAACCCGAAAAATTGTCAGTTTACTAACCTAAATAGTTTATATAAGTAATTTGTGCTTAAAAACGTAACTTCGTTTCAAAATCCGCTACATTTGAATATATATATTTTTTAGACGACTTATTAAAAATCATTCTCTTTCTCACGTTACCTTCTCAACTCACTTAAGGGACGGTGCAGTATATTTCTTTATTCCTTACGTTCCTATCAGCCGGCATCTCTTCATTTACTCTTTCTTCTTTCATGTTATTCCATACACAATCCATCCAAACTTTCATTGACTTTTCTCTACTTTACCATCCTTCTACAGTCTATTTCATCCACATGCGCTTCCTCGGTGACACCTCGAGCATCGCATGCATCATACTGCCCACACACTCATACACTTGCACACTACACGTAGGGTGCCTGAGTTCTGCGAGGGACCTTTTTTCTACTTTTAAGAGAACATGCGGTCGGAAAAGTAGGTATTTCAGAATTCTACTGTTATCGCGTTACGCTCCAAAGAAAGAATTATAAAACACGAAAGAGACAACTGCAGCTTGGGCTGATATTACCGTATGCAAAATAGACGAAAACACCACTTCGTAGTACCCAGTTTCCTCCTCCAAACTGATCCGATTTTTAATTTGGGTATGGCGGTGGTGGTTCTATTTTATTTATTATAAAAATATTAACCATAATGCTATTATCCAAAGAAGAAACGGGAGACTACGTTTGTATGGAATAAATGCCGCTAGGATATCCTCTTAATAACCGTTAGTTTAGCTAGGGCAAGTTTTGCGGAATTTATAACACTGGTAGAGCTCAAGCCGAGGTTCGTACCATTTCGAGTGCATTAAGCGCTAGCCCCAAAATCCGGTGATACTGTTAAGGTCCAACGGGTCAAAAAAGTTTGGATGTTTAAAAAATATCGTGCGAAAAAAATGCTAGCCCAAATAGTAGTAAGACTTATGCTTACTTTAAGCCAATAGCGACTATTGTAACCATGGTAATGCTAACCTTGTTAATTAAACTTACGTAGAGGCATGTAATTATGAAGCGAGCGAGCTCCGTCTTCGTTCATTGATTGTGCTAACTAAAGTGACTTGTAATCGTCTCTCCTCGTCAATTCGCTTTGATGTATGTATGTTTATCTTCTTCGTAACTTTACTGATTGAGGAGACTTGAATTAACTTTTGTTTACGTTAAATTTCAAATATCACCGTTTATTTAATTTATAGAGTTTGTCTTAATAATATATTTATTTAAGAAAGAAAATACAATTTGTCTGTATTTTAGTTAAGTTCGCGATGTCTGGAAAGTTGGATACTGCAATTTTTATTTCGTATTCTAATTTGAATTTATTTTTTTTGTTTCAATTTTTGAATTAAATATTTGGTCTATGGATAATTTAATTTATTTTTGATTCTTGTTTCAAAAAATTGAAACCGTGAGGGATGCAGATGATTTTGTAGAAATATATAACGACTTTTGACTTAATTAACCCCTTGAGCACTTACCTGGCGTTTACGCCAGCTTTCCATTGTTTTCTTACTGTCTTATTTTTATGGGTACTCGACACATTAAGGATGATTGTACCATGGATGTTGAATAATCTGTAATTACTGAAAATTTATATATTTCTTAATAAAGTTTGTGACTTTTTTTATTACCTACTATAAATTTGATATTTTTCATACTAACAATACAGACGTAACGCTTTCAAAAAAAATCTTACGTGATGTTAATTGATAATATAGACTAAGATTAGTACACACGCTAAATCTAGAGGTACTGACTCTGGAGTAATGCTGTCGAAATAATATGCTCGGTAATAGGTTTTGAAACTTGAAGTGGGCATTCAAGCCAAACTACCACGAGGTTTTCCTTCACTGAAAACGCAGACTTATTATAGAATTAGGTGGTTTCAAATTTACGCCCTTCGACGCGATATTCGACAAAACTAACAACAAAGCCGCCATCGTTTCGTAATCGAATTTTACTGAAAAACAACTCCAGCTTCATAGAATACTAGATAATAATGTATTTTACTAAGTATTAAGAAAAAAAAGTTGAACTAAGAATATGGTACTTGTCCTTTTGCACACTTGTATTCTCAGAAGAGTGATTTCTGAACATGAAAATAATTTCGAATAATTCGAAGCTATAACCTTTATTGTTCAAATACGCTACCACGAAGCCGACGGAGCTCAAAACATCGATTTTATTGTTGAAAATGAAAATCGATAAAATGTATGTCCCTTTAGCACAGTAGCACTAGAAATCTTATTTCACTCAGACATGAACTTCGATTTACGAAAAAATTTCCCATAATAAAATATTATTAAACTTTTGTTAATAGTAAACATAAGATTATAAATTTTTATATTTTGCCTAAAAACTAACGTCATTCACAGGTAAGCTTGTTAATGGGAGAATTAATGCTTCCACGTAAAACCATTAAAACTCATGGAATCTATACTAATAAGTAAAATTTAAGTGTCTGTTTATAATGTTAAATTTTTTTTACTAAAAAGATATGAATGTATACACGATACCTATACCGAAATTCAATTTGAAAAATTTTTTAATCTCCGAAACGGCTCTACGGATTTTAACGGTACTTTTTTGCTACATAGCTGAAGTTACTCCGGGTATCTTAGGGTACTTTTAATTTTCAAAAATAATTAGAGTTCCAAGTAAAAAAAAGTCATAATAAATTAAATAAAATCTGATTCAATGCACAGTTATGCGGGCAAGTGCTTGAATTTATGAAAAATATATTTAATTTATCTTAGTACTAAAAACAAAGATTAGGGTTCCGTTTAAAAAAAAAATAGAACCCAGTAAAGAATATATGAAACGCGGGCGCAGTCGCGGGCACAGAGCTAGTTGTGAATACAACCCGATTTAGGTAACGCATAGATTTAATGTCAGGTATTTGAGTCTGTGAGAAATATCTTTACTTAATGTTACTAGCAAAAAAAAATGTTGGAAAATATTGGGTTGTGTATAAAAAAAGTAAAAAACGGTGTGAAGAATATATGAAAAGCGAGCACAGCCACAGGCACACAGCTAGTAAGAAATAAAGAAATAGTATATGCAAAGATTAGTCTTTACAAAATCGCAATTAGAGTTATTTCAAATGAAGTACTTACAATAGTTTAATATTATGCAACGTAATATCATTATAAATTGCCTACTCTACAGGCCGATGTTGTTCGTAGCTCATTGGCGCTAAACTAATTTGTTAGGGTTTCCGATCGACAAGCAAATTCTGACAGACTGCCTGCCTAACCTTGTTCAGGGCAGTTTGTAAACGTTTGTGAGAGAAAAAGTTGTGAAAATTATTAAAATAAATTGGTATTTTGTCGCTATTTAATCATATTATTAAAAGAATAAAAGTGATTTAATTTAATATTTCTATTTTATGTATTAAGTATCTATAATATGTTGGAATCGTATTTGTATGCATTTTGACTATAAGAAATATGGTAAAAAAAAAATTCGATTGTGACTTTACAATAAGGTGCATCGGATTTTAGTATTGTTAATTTTGTAAAAAAAGTTGTGCGAAATAAAAACTCTCTTCTGATACAAAAAATATCAATTTGTATACAACAAATTTCAAATAACATAATATAATATTTATTTCGATTTCGCGAATGCATTCACTTGACTATCCCTCACTAAGTTTACTGACAATCTTATATTCTAACAAAACGTGGGAATTTAGCTCTTATACCTGAAGCGGTAAGGTTCGTAAAAGCGGTAATAAGTTTTGTCGACATACAATTATTAATTTCCTTTTCATTACCCAAACAATGACGTCACGCGGCGTGAACAATATGGCGTGTTGGCGGGAAATTTGACAGTTCTATTATTAAGGGGAAGACGTGTCAATATATCGGATTTACGTTTTAGACACAATAATACAAATATATATATATGATGAGGAATTAAAGGGGGATGCACTATTCCCTGAGTTCTTTATTTGTAGTTCTCTTTTTTAATGAGACAAAAAAATTAACCAGTAAACCTCTGCATACGAAATATAATAAAATAAATAAATAATAAAAAAGTCTTTAATTCTAATACAAGAAGGAATCGGGTACAATGTTTAGTACAATTTACAATATTTCATTATTTCCCTAAGGCCTTCCAAACATCTCGATCCCTGGCTAGCGTCATCCAGTTAGGTCTACATCTCTCCGAGAAAACATCTCACCACCTCTTTATCTGTCTTCCTCTGTTCCTTTTTTTATAAATCGGAGTCCACTCCGTGACTTTTTTGGCCCATCTACTTGTCTCTATTCGACATATGTGTCCCGCCCATTTCCATTTGGTTTCCCTTAGTCTTCCTTTTTTTATCAGTTACCTTTGTTTTTGATCTTATGTTTTTGTTACTTACTCAATCGCTTAATTTTATTCCCAAGATACTTCTTTCCATTTTCAATCTTTCTCGTATTCCATGGTTTCACCTTCCAATTATTATGTTCTCTGTTAGTGAATCAGCGAACTAACGACAGAAAGTAAAAAGTAGGACTCCTTCTAAATTCATCAGAAACAAAAATACTGACTAACGGAGAGGTGCATGGCATACGAAATATATATATATAAAATATAGTAGAAATATTTATGTAGAGGAAACGTAGAAGCCGCTTTCAGGCGGACACCTCCGTTCTAAGGAGGCAGTTACTGCAATTAATACAATTAGTGGAGCCCAATTAGGTGCTTTAACGAAGCGAGTTTAGTAACTAGTCTAGGGAGATTGGTGACAAATACGTTTGACTTGACGTCTGACCCCGAGATCTGTTCATCAAACGGATAGCGAATGGGTAAATGCTGTTTACATTTGTGTTTAGTGATAATAATCATTTAAGTCTCGTTTAGACTAAATATATATCAACATATTTGAATCGTCGATTTTACTTGATTATGGCAAGTTATTTATTGTATTCAATTCATTAACTTGCGTCAAATGTTCAAATAACCCTATATTATATACTATAGTTTATTGGCGTTTGCGTGATATACTTTGGATTTTTGTTTCTGGTATCACAATATAAGGTATCACAAAAACCCCCTGGCAACTACTAGAAAGATTCTGTTAGAGCTTTGGAGCATTAAATAGTAATAAAAGATTAAAAAAAGACGCATACGACATTGGTAGAATTAGGCATTTAACTCACAGATTGCCATTGACTAAAATAAAGAAAATTGAACCATGCTCGACTGGGTAGTTACAACACTCAAGTTTCCGTTTAAGTCCTCCAGCAACATTACTTGAGTACTGGCTGTACTGCTAGGCTTAATGAGTTTATCATCCAGGAGCACATCGTCACTTAGTACCAATTTGTCAAAACGCTAAGTCCATAGAATATAAAACACAGTGTACAGTGATACATTAAAACAATATTTAAAATTATCCATTTTAAAGAGATTATTATTTTCTAATATTAATAAATATTTTGTCTTCCCAGAAACATGTCATCTAAAAGAAAATCGCCACCCTCGAAATTGCAAGAAGGCGCAGCCGACAACGAACCGGGCTCAGCCAACCTGGAGTTCCCAGAACACCACGAGTCTTCAGACAACGAGCAGCACAGCTATTATAAATTCTCACCTAGCTCTTCAACGAGAAGTTCGATCAGCGAGGACGATCCAACAAACTGCGAAGACGAACGACCAATAAAGAAACAGAGATTCGAACAAACATTAGACATGACAAACAACCTCCTAGTCCCCTCATCATTTCTAAGTCTGCATCAAGTCAACGACCTACAGGCACGAAGGCGTGGCTCCTCAGAATGCAGTAGTCCCGGTGCCGAAGCGAAAGTTCTTGGACTTTGTAACAATAACAATTCATTGTTGAATCACAACAGTGCATTATCTTTTGGACCACCACATAAGAGGTCTATGGATGACGTTCTAAAAAGGTTAACTTCGAAAATGAATAATAGTACTATCAAGGAAGAGAAGAGGCCGACTCCATCTACAACGCCAGTGAAACAAAACAAGTGAGTTCACCAAATTAGTTTTTAAAACGACAAACATTTATTTCTTCTATAGTTTTTATATATTTGCACATTATTTTCCTTCTAAGTAATTAGGCTTTTACTATAGAACTTGCATAATTTATTGTGCAGATTTTACTGAAATATTTACCAGAATAGCACGTGAAACCATTATTACGAGTGTACACTCAATGGTCGAAAAACAACTATATTTTGATAATATTTGATTGTTGAAAGTTTGAAGAATAAAGTATTTGTAAAATGTATCTATAACACAATAGTTCATCACTAGTTGCTAAAAAAAAATCGATGCACAAACAGAAGAGAAAAAAGTATTATGCTGTTTTATGTTTGCCTATTCATATACATATTAATATTACGACGTAATTTATAGCCTAATTTTCTCCAATTATAGAGCATTCGTATACTAGTGCCTGATAGGATATTCAAGTAAATTTTAGAAGTAGTGGTATTAGATTAAATTATATCTGTACTGTATATATTGATTTCATTTACATGACAATTGTAGACGAGGTCTCTCAACAGTCAACAGACGTAAAATCACCTATCCGTTGGTATTCAGTGTTATCGTTTAGTTTATCGTCTGTTTTGTTATAGTTTGTTTACATAGTGAGACGGAAATCATTATTGTCGATAGCAAAGTTTATTACGGTACTTGTTAGAGACGCGTTAATCAGTGTAGATGTGATAATTACTTTTTCTAAAACTGCAAATCCGGTATGAGATAACTGAGTTCGCACAACGTCTTCGTCTATTTCAAATAGTTTATAATACATATTATCAACGTTCTTTTGACTTCTATTAGAGTTAATTTTCTGATGACAATAATAAATGCAAATTCTTGATTCAGATAGATACGAATATTAATATGTCGGTATGGAAAGTTGACGTAAACGCCAGGTTAGTGCTCAAGGGGTTAATATAGCTTGCTTTTTAAATTTGTTGTTATCATCGCCTTGATAGCACTAGTGAATAGGTGATGGAGTGAAGACTAAGATACGTCTAAAGATGTATCAATTTTTTTTTCGTATACACTTACTTTTACAGATTAATTGGTAGCACTTGGATAAATAACAAAACCGATTTTATATTTACTGAATTTAGAACGCGTCGGTAGATTAGCGTGTATAATTTGGAGCATTTTTTTTTATCAGGGAGAGTTCTTTATTCCAAGACTGTTTTATCTGTTTGAAAAGTTTCTCCTGGCCTTAATTTATTGCTCCAGAATACCCGGTCGCTAACAAGACTTAGTATCGAGTAAAATAAGGCTAGAAGCCGACTGACTACGCTCTGAGTACGCATTCAGTCGTTCCGTCAGGATTAATTGGTCGTATTATGACTCATTAAAGACAATGTTAAGAGCGGGGACCACCGCAACACCACTATAAAAGTGTTAAACGCCTGTTTAAACTAAGCTTTTATAGTTAAAAGGGGACTTAATGCCATTTATATGCGGCCGAGTGACGTACGTCGTAAATTAAAAAAAATTACAGAACATTGTCGTTATTCGATTATATAAGAACATAAGCGTAGTTAATCTGCCCAAGAAATATAATTAAATGATAATTCAAGAATGCGTAAGAACGAAAAAAGATTTAAAACATCTGATCTCGAACTCAATTTCTAGAAAAAGAATTTTTGTGGTGAATATTTTAACACAAAACAATTGTTTTTGTTACTTTTTTAAATATCGTTTCTAATTTCTTATTTTATTCACGCTAGTACATTAACAAAATAATATTAATGCGTCGAGTACCCGTAAAGATAAAACAGTAGAAAGACAACAGGAAAACAATGGAAAGCTGGCGTAAACGCCAGGTAAGTGCTCAAGGGGTTAATATATGTAGTTTCAACACTATAGAAATTATAATAAAATATTTTTCTAGATAATACCATTTAACTCGGAATTTTATGTAGATGGTTATAGGCTATTATTTTTGGATGACATCAACCTTTTCTTATTTTTTTTTTTCAATTTACGCTTATGTACATTTTTCCCGCCAATAAAAACAAAATACTCTCATTTTTCTTCATTCGCTTGCTTTTTTTTAGGTTAGGTATCACTTTTACATTCACACCTTTTTTTTTTGACGGGGGGAAATGCAATGCATTAACGCACTACCCTTACCTATTGCATTAGTGAGACCGGAGTCCCCCAATGCAATAGGTAAGGGGGCACGGAGAGACGAACTCCGTGCCAGTGTGGGACTCACCCGGGTGTGAAGCGCCCGGAAATACCCACTAAAGCCCCCCGGGGCCGTCCGCCGCATTTGGGACGGGGGGGACACGGGGTGGTTTTCGCAAGCACCGCGTTGCTTTCACTCACACCTAAAGAACATATGAAACGCGGGCTTAGCCGCGGGCACCAGCTAGTATTTTTATAAACTTCCAACGGTTGCTAGGCGACAACATTTCGTAACATTATAAATATAAACTTGCATAGTTCCACATGTAAATTTAACTACAGTTAAGGAATTTTGTGACTAAGAGGAACGATCAATACCTATATGATAATAATTTATATTTATATATATCAAATATCTTTGACGATATTTATATAATAACTCGACACGTTGTTATTACTTCGAAATATATTTCCTAGACTAACGTATAATAAAGCAAAACCAACAAGTATCCGCACTTCAGTTTCATAGCTATTATATTTTATGTTATTTTAACAGCCAACGGTTACTTATTAACCGCCTATTAATATTAGTTTTAGTGATGTAAACAAATAGAATTTCTGTATAGGTACATACCTATAACGCGTAAAATTGTGTTTTATTTCTCAATTTGAAATAGGTATTTCTTATTCTAGATTTCGTTTTAATACGAGTTAATAATAATTCGATCAATGAAACAACCTTTTTTTTTATTTCGATCTCATAAAAATCACTGCACTCCATAAATATAGCAAATGAAAATTTTGTAATTCAAGGAAGTTACGGGATTAATTTTCAAATTCATATATTGTCTCGCAATGGTCGTTCCTCTTAAAAACATTTGTTTTTGCATCAAAAAAGTTAGATATGATATAGAAACCGAAGTACATACGGACATGTAGGTACTTGCGAGTCACTCTGTTACTGGCTATAATAGTTTCGTCACACAGCGGGCGAGTCGATACACCAGCGCGCTTTGACTATGCCATGTCGAAAGCGACTCGCGCTCGGCTCGCGTCGACGTACGTCTTGTGTAGAAACATCGCACTGGTGTTCCCATCCGCCCGCTGTGTGCTAAAACCATTAGTGTTTCATGCGGTTTGGTACCGCAATTTAGTTTTTTAGATTATGACTTACTGATTTATCCGTGTAGGTTTCACTTATTTTAATTTTCGAAGCGATGATGACGTAGTGGACACTCCGGCCGGATTCCGTTCAACGGACACGGTTTCGAGCCCACATATTCAACTCTAAAATCAGCCTGAGCTTTCGGTGAAGGAAAACATCGTGAGGAAACCATGGCGTGGTGGTAGTGCATTTTCTACTAATTCCCGCCTGGGTAGCTACCACCCTCAAGTTTGAAAACCTGTCTTCAAATACCGATAGATGCGTTCCGGGAGCATCACTCGAGAACCATTACTTCTAAGTTTAGTGTGTTTACTTCCTGAACCACATCGTCACTTAACATCAGGTGAGATTGTGTATTTTTTTAAATTTAATTTTAACAACAAATTATTTGTCATTTACGGTCTTTTTCTTTATCTAATAATACTGAATGTAGCGCTATGAAAAAACACTATTCATTTCTGGGTGTTACTTTTATCTCGAGTTGAGATGTCATTTAATTTAAGGTGTCTCGATTAATTGACATGTATCTTATACAATACAATTAGATCTAGACGTTACAATAATAGGAGATAAATTGATAAGAGGTTAAGGCGATGTCACGCGCCAACTATGTCAATATTTGTATTTGCGTATCATTCATATTATTATTATCATTATAATATTATTATCGTATAGTGAATTAATAGGTTTTGTCGTCGATAATGATTATTGTGTTCACGGATGTAATATCTGTTGCCAATGGATACAATGTTCTCCGGTAGGAGACAGATTACACTTGTTAGTTTTTTAACAGCGTTTTCTTAAATATTTAAGCAACGGTCGCTAAGTGGTAGTATGATTGGAAATAGTGTAAATTGGTCTGTTCTCGTATACTACAATGAGTTTGCGTGAAAAAAAAAAAAATGGCGATCGTGATGTATAGCGTTTAAAACATACCTTTTTTTACATAGGACATTTGCAAATAGTCTGATGATAGTGCAAATTTGTAAGTCCAGAATGGTGTCAAGTTTCGAACCGAGTTGAACTTACTAAATGATGAGGAAGTCAAAATCAAAATCAAAATTTATTTATTCAATTTAAGCCCTAAGAAGGCGCTTATGAACGTCTAAACACTACCACCGGTTCGGAAAACAACCCAGTCGAGAAGAGCCGGCAAGAAACTCGATCTGGTTCTATTTTTTTTTTATAAATATAACATTTTTTTTTGTCATATAAAAAACTATACAATCTTTGTCTTAATAATGTTAGTGGAAGCACAGAGATGTGGGTTAATTCCAGACATCACCATCGTTCACGTAATGATCCACCCTGCAATAATCTTTTGAGATTAAAACTTGCTTGACATAATACTTGAACTTATTGTCAGGTAAATCGGTAATGTTACTTGGGATCTTATTGTAAAACCGAATACTATTACCTATAAAGCTTTTATTACACTTACTTAACCTAAAGCGTGGTTCCGGCCAACTTGTCTTTACTTCTAATATTAAAATTATGACGATCATTCACTAGATCTAGCTTGTCTAAATTTTTACGAATATGCATTATGTTATCGAAGATGGGAGGGCAAAGTTAAGATATCATATTCTTGAAACTTGTTCTTTAGAGATTCGCGAGGTCCCATATTATATATTGCAGAAGGACCTTGACAGCTTCTCCGAACTTTTGTGACAAGCGCTTAAGACGCTCAGTTTGGGGATAGATAGTTAGCGCGAGGGCATCAAAGTGATCTCAGATTGGGTTGTAAAGTGAATTAAATTCCGCGGATTTTGCACATTCGCTAGACCTACAGTTGTTGAAGGAAAGTGGATTTCAAGGTCAACTGCAAACCATGAACCTGCTTGTAGTATCCAGGGGGTGTGGTGTGCAGTGTAATGCGTGTTTGGCTAGTGCATGAGATTTCACTGTATCGCTTTGATGACGAGCCTTTCCACTTGGGAATCGGAGCACGTGCTTGGCACTCTGTTCACCGGCTACAGCACATAAATTAAAAATATATGATCATGCCTCGGTTGGTATGTTCCGCTAACTACCTACATTTTTTATCATTCATTATTACGAATTAAATTATCATTTCATTACATTTAAATAAAATAAAGTATTTTACGAAAAACGTTATAATTATAATGATGAACGTGTATTAAAATGAAGATGTATGTGTAATCTTTCGGAATAATATTACGACGAACACCAATCCATTGTCCCCCGGGCGTTCGTGTAATTAAACACGCCGGTAATCGACATCGGCCCAGATTAAGACATGAACCCGTAATGTAACCACAATCCATCTCCTTTATGGACCGTTCTGAATCAGTCCGAAGGTGTATGGTCTAAGGTGTAAGAATAAAGCGGGCACTGATTATATCATATATTGAAAGTAAATCAATTTACTATATATAGCTACCTTACAATTTTTTCAATATATCTATTACATTTCTTAAAAATTTGTTGCTTGAGGCCCAAGACTAGCGAGTCAAAGACGGCATTAATAAATTATATTTCTGGCGTAATTGCTTAAAATACAGAATTTTAAATGGTATTTTTTAATAGTCTCGGTTTTATTTTTTATTGTTAATTTCTTTTCGACCTGGTTCCATAACCTGTGGTTACGGGTTGACTGAAGTATCGCGTTGTCCTCAGTTGCCACTTTTTTGTAAACACTGTAATCAGTTCATTGTTATTAAAATATTTAAAATAGTACACTCGCTCTATTCATGTTAATCTAAATAAAATTGGAAATACACGTTCTTGGCCCAGGATTGTCTAAGCGTGTACAAAACACAAAAAAAGAGATTAAAAGAAAATTCAGTTAAGCAAAAATATACGCTTTGTCTCATACTGCTATAGCGTAGCTAGTTAAAGTATAATCATCATACAATAAAGTTGCATTTATGACTGGGTAAACCAGTAAGGGTCGTCCTAGGTGACGGTATCTCAACCAGATCCATGATATTCTGGTGATAGGCCGGATCAAATATACCCGTAACAGAAGCCGAAACCAAAAAGGACTTATGAAATTAGAAGAAGCGAAAGACGTGTGTCAGGATCGTACCAGGTGGATGGATGTAGTCACTGCCTACCCTAATGGGTGACGTTATATATGGACGTACGTAATGTATTAAAATAATATTTCTTAAAATTATATTTACATGTTCACAGTTAATTTTTTCATTAATTATCTACATTTTAAGACAATTTCTAGCATCGTGATTCGTATCGCATAATCAAAACAATAAGCATATAATATATATTAACATTAACATAAGCTCACGCCTGTTATCCCCGAAGGGTTAAGCAGAAGTGAAATAGCGAACTACACCACCCACATTTCGCCTAGCTTAGTCCGTCCCAGATGTGACAGGGGGCGAGTCTGTCGCCATATCGGGCACATATTCCAAATACAAATTACAAATACAAAAGTACTGATACTGAGTAGAAAAACCCAATATCACTTGACCCGAGATCTCAGAACGACAATCGTACCGTAATATAACAGCGTCACCGAGGCAATAGAATATATATAAATATTTTATAATCGCGTAAATGTTATAAATTGGGCCATAAAGTAAAAACAAAGCGTTAACAATGGTACACGGCTTAATTTGTACAGTGATATATATATTTCGAGAGTAACAATAATAATGTAACTGTTACAAAATATAAAAGAAGATTTTAACATCAGTTAATGTGGATAGATTATTTATGATTGTTTTGAATGATGGACATAAGAGCCGAAAAGGTTTCTGACTCAGACGCGTTACTGCATATTTTGTTTTTGTTTTTTTTTATACTATCATTAATTTGACGTATGTTTGTATATAAACTAGACGGTGTGCGCGGCTTCGTTCGCGTAAACTAACGGGCAGACAGATAGTCCTTACCTTTTATGCAAAAATATAATTATAAGGTTATAAATAAGAACATAATAATGGTATTTTTTTATAAAGTGTTTATTTTTCTGGTTATTATTCCTATATAAACATTAATATTATTTAACTTAGCAAAGTTTATACTTAAACTTGATCAGACATTGTATTTATGATTTAAAAATTTAATCATGTAAATAAGTTATAAGCCATCTAACGGAAAGACCGATAGACAGACAAACGTTGCCTTTTATATAGTGCAAAAAAAGGATTCTTTATATTCACATCAGTTTTTTTTTTTAAATTATATAATGAAAAAATATCTCACTGAGAATGATAAACGCATCCAGAAAACAGATAAATTCGAAAATCGACTTTTTATATTATGTATAAATACCATTTAATATAAAACACATACTAAAACCTGACCAAGCAATACATTGGGTATGTAAAAAAAAATAGCTCCAATGGTTTTCTTGAGTATTCTAGCTTTGTGTGGATACATTATTAGATATATATTGTAAAATTAATACGTCAAGGTCCCTACTCTGGTTTAATCGTCTTCCACAATACCGGGTCGATTTCCCACTGATCTTAAACATCCGGCAAATACGATTTCAACATTATACAATGTAATAAAGTAAACAAACTACAATAATCTACAACTGTACTAATAGATTTAGTAATATATTTATATAAACAAAACATAACAATACTAACCACGGAACACCTAGATATAAGAGATGATGACACACGGTAAGGTTACTGAACAATGAGTATTTGTCGGTCACAATAGCTCTTTATACCCGTTGACAAAGTGGCACTTTGCAAAGATTTGCCCCACACGTGGCAACATATAGGGTTAGCACTAATATATTTATATCTAATACCTATTCTAAAAAAATAAAAAAATGAAAATTCGAAACTTTGGATAAACTGGTTTTTAAAAGGATATCCTACGGCGGCGATTACTCCATGCAAACGTAGTCACCTGTTTCCTCCCTGGATAATAATAGCATTATGGTAAATATTTTATGTCAAATAATATATACCCACTACCTTCATACCAGTACGTTTTGATTTGTTCCACAAATTAGTTATTGTAAAAACTAGAAGCCTTTGAAAATGAAAAAAAAATGCTCGATTTTTACCGGCATTTTCAGACGTACGTCAAACAAATTTGATGTATAAAATAAAAAAACCCAAGGGAAAAGGCATTTTCAAAGTCTTTATTATTGTAAAACTGAAAGAAAATTAAAAATCGGTTCAGTTTTGGAGGAGGAACCAGGGTACTACGAAGTGATGTTTTCGTCTATTTTGCATACGGTAATATCAGCCCGAGCTGCAGTTGTCCCTTTCGTGTTTTATAATTCTTTCTTTGAGGCGCAACGCGATAGAAATAGATTTCTGAAATACCTACTTTTCCGACCGCATGTCCTCTTAATCTTTAAATTTCATAATTGAAATCGTTGACATAATCTAACACTTATCGGGTTTTTACATCTTTTGGCGGTGAGAGAAATAACTTAGTACATTTTCATACATAATCAAAATGTACGACAGACTGCGTAATTATAAATATTAATATTTATCTCTGAGCGCGAGCACTTAAACGCCATCTTATACTTGATATACCGTAGCATGTTGTCGGTTGACGTCATTGCATTGGTAACTCGAATCTATAAGTTTTTGCTCACCAAGAATCGCTCAAAGTTTCCACGTCAACGTTTCACTGCTCGCATAAAAAAATAATACATAAGGCCAGGTATGTACTATTGAAGTTGATCTACCTAAATCCATTTAGTTTGATAAAACCTTATAAATTATTACAAAATTATTTTAAAAAAAGCATAGACTATGAGGAATCTCTAGTGTATCATAGATAATTAAAAAGTCATTCTATCACGATTTCGATTAGCAATTTTGCAATTGGAGATGTTTGGCGGTTTCTCAGTATGTCAGTAGCAGTTATTGTCTTTAATCGAGTAACTCGCGTATTTGACCATATATTATGTAAATTTTGTGGCATTTTATATAATATAGTTTGGTTACTATGCACGGGTGAAGTGTATTAGAAATGATGACGCGAAATGTTTTTATTGAGGTGCCACAAAAACTACATGGAATGATCTAGCAAGATAAGACACCTGTTTTAGGAGCTTAGGTACGTTGCCACATGCGCAAATTATCATTAATCAAATGATAGTAATTAAAACTTGAAACAACGAATAATCTTTTAAGCCATTGAACGCCGAGATAATTGGTTATTAATAACTTTATATTCAAACGGTAAATAATATTTTAGTTTTCTTTCAACCCTATGTTCGACAATTGTTGAAATATATGAAATTGTCTGTTGCAATCCTTCTTTATTGAATAGCTTGTCTATTGTTTTAATAGTTTACTGCTTAGTTTACTGTTTCTTTGTTTGTCTTTTAACATTGAGTTAATAGTTAAGGGTTATATTGTGATTATCTTATGTAAAAAGTAAAAAATATGTATATCGTCTTTCATTGATTGTTCCGTTAGTCTCAATGTATGCAACACTATTAGAATAATTATGAATTAAGTATATAAAAAGTGACCAATACCAAGTTCTCTTGACAATTTAAACTGGTGAAGAGATAATAGCGTGGTGGCGCATTCCGCATCAATCGACACGGGTTCGATACACACCTATCCGATTCTAAAATCGGCCTGAGCTTTTTCAATGAAGGAAAACATCGGGAGGAAACCATATAGCATGATGATAGGGCATTTTTTAATGATGGCCGCCTGGGTAGCTACCACCTTCAAGTTAGAAAACCCGTCCCCAAATACAAATAGGTGTGTTGCGGCAGTATCGCCTGAGAAGCAGTACCTCTAGGCTTTGTGTGCTAACCATCTTGGACCACATAGTCAATTAACATCAGGTGAGATTGTGATCAAAGCATTGACGCTATATCGTCTAAAAAAACCTTAAGTAATTTATAAATTTAATTAAGTAAATTTACATACATACATACATATGCTCACGCCTGTTTTCCCCGAAGGGTTAGGCAGAGGTGAAGTAGCGAACTACACCACCCACATTTCGCCGAGCTTAGTTCCGTCCCAGATGTGACAGGGGGCGAGCCTGTCGCCATATCGGGCACAAATTCCAAACTCCGGGATGATACTGAGTAGAAAAAAGCCAATATCACTTGACCCGACCCGGGGATCGAACCCGAGACCTCAGAACGGTAGTCGTACGTAATACAACTGCGCTACCGAGGCAGTTAAGTAAAATTATATATGCAAATATTCTAGAAATGGTTAGTATACAAGCGGTGCCGCGAGCATGTAAATGTAACAAATATTTTTCGAGGGCAAATCTATTATAAACTATTTGATAATATTATATTATGAAGTTTCTTTTAATCCATACAATTGTACAAACTACTTTCAGGCAATTGATATTACACCAATAAATTAAACGAACCCATACTGTTCCATTCGATTCGATGAATAAAATAAAAATACACGTATCATATGTAACCGAAAACGGGCGTATGAATACTTCATTTCAAATTGTACGACTGTCCATGTTAGGGCATTATCATTTTTAGTGCTCGCCACACTGGCTATATATTCAGATGGAATTTTTGATGCACTGGCAACGCAGTCGCGACGCCATTGGTCGCTCTGAATATTGTATGAACCAATCAATGCGTTGCGCCACGGCTGCATTCGGAATTCAAATCGGCGAAGGCGGGAAACGGTCGACAGAGTTGTCAGCGCGGTGTAATTTTGCAATGTACTCCACCTAACAGCAATTACGTTGTAGATGTAATTTGTTCTTACACAATCAAATTATATATAGGTATGTGGAAGTTGGCTTTCGTCTCAAGATAATTGATTGAAATTACATAGAAAACATGTTAGCAATAGCTATTCGAAAGGTTATTAAATTGATTATATGATATATTAGATTGTCAACGTATTTAATTTTTATCAGTTCAATATTGAATTCCAATGTTACATTTATAAGTAAAATATTTTTTTTTTACTGAATCACTAGAAGGTTGCTTATCTATTAGCAGATTTTTAACTATAGTATTTACCAAAAAACTTATTTCAATTATTCTTTTCAAACATGGAGAATTAACAATCTCATCTGATAGTGATAATGTACCCGTGGACTATGGAAAGATACACAACTAAATGTCTATAGGTAGGTGCTTGGTTATAGGTAGGTGCATGGTAATGGTTTTTGAACTGGAAATTGATAGCTAGACGGCCATTAAAGAATGTACAAACCGTCTTGCTTTTGTTTCCTCACCTTTTCTTTCATCATTAGCATGCAAGTAGGGGATTTTTGGCGGGATCTTATTCTGTCATATCGCAGTTATTTTCTTTAATTCGTTACACTTGTGTATTGGACTCTGTATCGTGTAATCTCGGTGGCGTTTTGCGTGATATGTTTAGTTTATTAAAGAAAATAACACGTAACATTTATTCTGAGGTGGCGGCAAACCTCAATGCGAAGTTCAAGCATGATGGGCCACCGTTTCCTGGAGCTTGATAACGTTGATTACAAGATCGAAAATACATCATACCCACATGACACCGGCACAAATTGTTTATGAACATAAATTGCCATTATCTAAGAAGAAGAAGTATGCAAGTGGATCATAATATCAGTAACTCCTCAAACTGAGAATGACTCCAAGTGACACTTTCGTGCACTAAAGTAACACGCATTACACTGCATCTTGCTCTCCTGCACACTACACGTACATGGTTTCCGTAAAGGACCTTAATATCCGTAGTCCGTGCAATCATAAGTTTCAAAGCAGCTCAAGCCGAGATTTGTGCCACTTTAAGGGCTCGCCTCAAAAGTTCGATCAAACCGTCAAATGTTTTTCGGACAACAGCGTTTAGTCAATTTGAAAATAAAAATATATAAACTCATAAACGCGCTGTATTTTAATTAATTAATTATTATTTATATATGTGCCAGAGCCCTCGTTGCTTATATTCTTTACTGAGTGATATAGTTTTTTTTTTTTTATGCAGAACCCGAATTATTTTTGAAAAATAAAAATAGCCTAAGCTACGCGGAGTAACTTTAGCTATCTGCCAAAATCGATCCAGCCGTTACGGAGTTGCCTGGAACAAACAGACAGACAAAATTTTTAATAAATGTATTTTTGGTATAAGTATCTTATATATTCATATGTATTTAGTAAAATAAAATGTAATTTTAATGTTACAAACAGACACTCAGACAGACAGAGACGAAAACTCAAAAATGAGTGGTGCGTTTTTTATGATTTTAGGTTTGTTGGCTTGTGATATCCACCCCGAATATCAGAATAGCTGATTTACATCGGAAAAAGTAATTAAAAATAATAAGGAAGAAAATTCATTTTCGCATACATTTTTTGTAGAACGGTTTTATTGACTCAAATACGGTACGAAGTTTACCAGGTCAGTTAGTTAATTAATAAATAAATAAAAACTTTATTATTATTATTATTATTATTAGTAATGAATAATTATTAATACATTAATAATAATTAATCAGGTTAACACAATGCAATTAATGTCGGATAATTTATTATCAGGTCACTGCGGGTCGGCGGCGGATAACCTGCGGTTCAAACAGCCGAAAATTATTACTATGTACTCTTATGTACTTAATATATTTCCTTGATGAATATTATTTGTTTGTCTTAAAATTTTACGCTATCAAATTTTATTGTTTTACCCGTATAAAATTATCTTGTTTATTTGGGACGTTATCTTGCGAATTATTTCATATCAAAAACCGAAACTCACGTATGATTCTATAAGTACTCGTGACTCTGTCCGAGTTTTATATATTCTGTACATGTAACATTTCGTTTATACCTAAGCAAGAGAAACAAATTAATGAAGAAAAGAGAGAATTTTTTTTTTGTTAGCGGAAAAAAATTACATAAAATGAAAAAAAAAAAACATGGCAAAGGGTTAATGGAATACAAAAAATAAATATCCTATAACCGTCTACGAAAAATTCTGCGCCGATTGATAGTAGTCCCATCCGGGTGTATTCCGTAGTTTTGAGGTGATGGTGCATCATAGGAACCCCATTTTCGTTTTAAATATGTAAGATTTTGTGTATGTTATCATTTGAATATTTATCATGACTGGTTTAATTGTCTATATGTTTGAAATTTTTGACAAATAAGTTATATGTATTTAAACATCGATTCTTAATAAAGAAAAGTTTAGAAGCCGGGTTGAATGCCACAATAAGTCTGATTTTTCGAGGAAGATAAACAATCTGATAAAATCACAGCTTGGGGTTAATAAGGCTATCAGAGTTAACTACCATCCAATCTATTGCAAACTACATTAATTTAATTAACATAAATTTGTTTAGTACTAAAACAAAAAAATAATTGTTTAAACTTACATCAGTTTTATAATAATATCAGTTTACGAATGTCCCGAAATTTAGCAAAGATTTCCAGCTGATAGATGGTCTTAATTGTCACGTAAAGCAACCCATATTTTGATGAATTCGAAATGCTGGAAAAGCATCAGTTTTCTATTTTCCCACATAGGAACATTTCTCGATCGTTTAGGTTAGTGAAGTTTCTCTTTGAAGTCACCCGATAGTGTCTACCATTTTCAGTCACTAGGTAATATATATCGACGGAAGAAAGCGGAAATGTCGTAAATTGCATTTTGGACTAAATCACTTTTTATCATGTTCTTGTATAAAAAATACCGCTACGAAATTTAGACAAAGGCATGAAATAGGCTTTTGATCGTAAAAATACATACCAATTTTCAACTTTCTATCTCTTTGAATATAAGTTACGAATTTTTAAAATAGTTTTTTCGCTCTGGTTTAAAGTTGGGTTATTTCAAGTTACGACAATTCCGCTTGCTTCCGTCGAAATGTAGTATCTGTACACGATTCTATAGGTTTTTTTTTTTCATTTCGCATAGAAATTCGAAGAACTTCATATAATATAATCAATATTATTAAAAAAAAAAAACATTTTTGTAAGGAAGATGTTGAATTTCTTATTTCAACAAAATTAAACACAATTATTAAATTTATTAAAAAAAAAATTCTTAATGTGAACGAAGAAAACATATTTATTAATTAAAATGAAAATATTAAAAGTAAATGTATTACGTATGTTGGTCGAGATATTTTATGCCCTATCATGTTAAGTAACTTTACCTGAAGTAAGTAAAATAAGTTAACCTTAACCTAGTTTGAAAAGCCATCGTGCATTCCCCTAACATCGCATTTCTTTGTATTCACCGGTTTGTCAAACCCATCAATAATATAAGAAAAACAAAAGCATTTTTTATTGTTTCAATAAAATTATAAATTCGTCTCAAAATATGTAACGTGATACCTATTTTTTTTTGGTTCCATTTATTCAATTTTAAGGCAAAGGTTCATTCATAGTGTATGAGCGAAATAGTGGTCTGTATTTGGTGATGCAAACGATACGCTAATGGGGGCGACAAGTTTAGGATAGGAAAGATGGGTACTTACGTGAGATGATGCCGATGCAGGGTTCTTCCACGGATCCAGATTAATGGTGTTCACGATCAAGATTAGGTACACTTCATACACTTATCACTAGGTGGTATGTACGTGCGCACGAGTTTACGATCCATCAACGAAAAAAAACGATTTAACGACGAGTCAACGACGAGTGCCCGACGAGAGAGAGTGATGACGAGAGAATGACACGTACATCTCACGGGAAAGATATTGGAGCGGGGGGGTTGGGGGGTGGATTTAGGGATGGGACATTAGCATATCTATTTGCAATCACCAATCGACAGTTACGCGCAGCCACATAGTATACCATGCAGCCAAGTCAGACGTTAGGAACACTATCAATAAATTAATGGTGGTATCAAAATTCTTCTATTACGACCACAACAGGAATGATTGGGACATTTCAAAATTCACGCTCAGTGTCATTATTTTCACTTGACCACACTTGCGTGTCATAACTACACTATATAACGTAAAATGCCACCAAAATTACATAATTTATGTACAGTCAAATAATGCAAAATAATGAATTAAAAACAAGGACAAACACTTTACTAAGATCTTGCCAATAATCGTGCTTCGCTTAGTTACATCGATGTACCCATTTTAATTTTTTTGTTTTTGGTCACATATTTATAAACTTACCATATAAGGTAATAATTTTTAACACAAGTAATTTAATCGTATAGAAGTTACATAAATTTCAAATTATCAGTTATTTTCTTTTTACAAATGGTTTATAACCTAAATAAATAATTTGAATTTTAATTTATCCTTTCATTTAAAATAATAAATTCTTTTGCAAGTTTCATCAACATCAGCAAATAAATCTGCTGATGTGATAATTTTGAAATATACATTGTTACGGGTGATAATGTGGACCGACGACCAGGTGAGGGTCACAGGAACGCGCTGGATGCGGGTGGCGCAAGGCCGGTCGTCGTGGAGATCTTTGGAAGAGACCTATGTCCAGCAGTGGACATCTTTCGATTGAATGGATGGATATTGTTACATGTTTAATTAATCTATATCATGTAATAATCCACGAATATTACCTAATGTGAACTCAAATTTAACAAATTAATAAATAACAAATAGAAATTACTACAAAATAAGTAAAAATTCCGCTAAACACTCTTTACTCTATTGACATTTCTTATTATTAGAGCTAGAGCTAGAGCACCTGAGCAATAATTATTATGGTTTTATTCTCTCGATATTTTTTGCATTGAAATTACTTTAACATAGTTCGAAATGTATAGTGAAAACTTTACAGTTCAGTTCGTGGCTAGGGCTAGGGTTACTGTTAAAAACTGTCAACCATACAATCTGAATTGAAATGTGACTTACAGCTCCCGCTCTCCGTAAAGTGTAGACTAACGGCTTCAACACACAGGGGGCGGGTCGGGACTCCACCGCGATTTTCCTATAGAATAGGTCGCATTAGGCTCACGTCAACACTACCACTACTATAGAAACATCGCGCTGGCGTCCCAAGCCGCCCGCTGTGTGTTGAAACCATAACAACACAGCGCAACGTTGTAAACATGACGGACTATATCGCCGAGCGAACTATTAAATAATAATGACATTGTTTGAAGACGTAGAACTTTATATGGACATTCGCATTTTTAGAACTTTTTCACCAACGTTCAATGTTATCAAGTATTTGGTACACCGATTCTGTAAAAATAATGATAATTTACGATGGTGACTTATTGTTGATTTTCATGATATCAGAACTCGATATATCGGACAATTGCTTTTTTCTTTTGTAATCAAATTATAAGTCTTACCTATACGCACATGCATATGTTTAGTAAGTTAGATATTAAAGTGGCTAGATATTGTTTGCCGTTGTTAAATCAGACGAATAGAAGGTCAATTATTTATAATTATTTATCTTTTCAATCATCATCCTGCTGATCTTTTAAACTATTTCTTATTCTCAGTCATATATAATTTCAAATTCTACATTTATGTTTCCTTTCTGTATGAAGTTCAAACTTCTACTACTCCCAAGTTGTAGAGTTTGAGTTAGTTACTTATCATAGGTTTTGTTCTGTTCTAGTGAGCTTTTTCTTGTTATGATTGCTTACTAAACCTATCCGAGGTTTAGTTAGGATGAATTCCATATAATTGACGTGTTTATGACAACCCAAGCCTAGGTTCATACCATCAGGTCGACAGCGTTAGTTAATTGAAGGAAATGAACGGTAGTTTTAAAGCACACTTGGGATTACATTAACTTCTTATGGAAGCTCGCAAGATTGTGACACTAGAAGCTGGTTATCCTATTAATTAAAAAAAGGACATGTCCTTACAAATCTTTCACACCTGTCGCAAAGGGCAAACAAGACGTATGACCCTCAGCAGCGGCGTTGTCTCGCACTAAGGGATTTTTTTATTGTTACCGGCAAACTATGGCGGTGTGCGGCTACCCCTAACGTTACATTGTTAATGCTATTCAAATGATGTGTGCGGTCGTGGGCTTTTGTAGGTACCTTGTTATTGTTACCGACCACTATTTTAAAAATTAAAATTCGCTTGCAAAGTATAGCCAGTGCCTACCTATCATTCCTTTAAACACTAGATAAGGGGTAGTTCTGATATCACGTAAGCATAAATCAATGGCGAAGGGATTCTATGTTTAACTTATTTTTAAAGAGATTAACTGAAGGCACTAAAATCAATAAATCGTTTAATGGCTCGTTTTAGTGTACCAGAAATTTTGACGTATTTAAAACATTGTAACACGTCCATAGCATGCGTCATTTATTTTCTACCATAATCCTGGCGAGTAATAAAGAGTTAATACTCTTTGCCAATGTCTATATGTGTTTTGACGAAAACATTTGAAACCTACATACATTCATTATAGGAATGGATCATCATCATTTTCATGCCTTGTTCCCATCTCACTTGGGGTCGGCGCAGTATGTTTTCTTCTTCCATACGTCCCTATCAACCTGGCGTCGCTTCTTCACTTAGGTACTCCTTTTATTCTCTTTAGATCTGCAGTTTCTTTAAATTAGGTTTAGTGCGGGGTAAATTCTGTGGAATTCACGTCAGCTTAAGCCGAGGTCCGTATCACTTTAAATGACTTCAACTACTAACCACTCTCTTCCGGCTAAGGGTCCTAAGTCTTTGTCCCCTAAATTTCGGTGAAGGTTCTTCCGATCAACAGCATTTAGTCAAATCGAAAACAACAAACAAATAATATTCCCATAAATTAATAAAGAAACGGAGTTTCTTATTATAAATGGCGTATTATTTAATTACCGCATTGAAAGAGCTATAAAACTGTCGTAGTAAATTAAAACCGTTATCAGTAACTTCATTAAAAAAATATCTCGTAAATAATTTACCTTTTATAAAGGAAACTTAGTGTCGATACGAATAATAATTACCTACCTATTGGCTGAGTCGGGGGAAAGATTGATTATTTTTTGGCAACCCAAAGAAGCCATGAGAAATAATAATAAACCTTCAATTATATTCTCATTTGCTTTTCCTCCTTTTAAGACGTTGCGATAACGGGCGCTGTGAATTTTGATCGAAATCGAAGAGCGCGGCTCCTGACCTGGGGGTTCGAGGGGCGGAGCGGGGGTCGAAATCAAAGAAAAGTTTCAAATATAGAATGAAGCTGCCGAGATTATGTTTTTTCACAATTATGACCGCGGCAGGTGGGCAAGGCGTGCCAATATCGGATCGGTAACGACTTTCTTTTAAAAAGTCTTTCGAACTTCCCCGTGTTATACAGACTGTTTTTTTTTTTCGCACGTATTTCTCGCGATTTCGTTATTTGAATTTCGTGTTTGTTTGTGTTTTTCTTCTTACAATCAATATAAGTTGAACGTATTTTTGATATAATTCCAACTACTAAAAATATTTAATTGCTGTTTTCTGTTAAGGTTTTTTTTGTACAAATGCCTTAATATAGGCACATTGTTTCATGTGAATAAATAAAACTAAAGTAATTAATGAATACGTTATCCGTTTATCGAGCATCTGAAACTTGTAATTAAAAACGTATTGTGATAGATGACAATACTAGCTGTGCCCGCGGCTCCGGTTGCATGATTTTATACAATTATATCCAGCGTTTTATTAATAATTTTTTATAGTAATATAAAAAAGGAACACAATAATGGTCATTTTATTAAGTTTTAAATTATTGTTATTCAGATTAATTTTCTTATTATATAAAATGTATTAAAAAAAAATCCTATAACGAAAAAAATAACCTGGTAAAAAATTGGTTTAGTTGTTCTTCCGTTATAAGTCAACTAAAGGCCGGGCAGATAGTATTATGTAAACCTCCCAAGACGTTAACTTTTTATATAATGTGTGGATGTTTGCGTATATTAATAATGTATGTAATATCGCTTGCAAACTCTAAATGTTGTTGTTCCAATTCGATATTTTTACTATTAGATATCTTATTAAAATGTATCAGGTGTAGTTCATTGCCTTTAAGGGGGAGAACAGCCTGTATATGAAGTCAAAATCCATTGCGACATCGTATCGCGTCGACGTCGCCTCGTCCCGGGCATACATTTTAATGACATCACCCTCTGTTCGCGACGTAACCCTTGGAGAGGTTTTTGTTAACTTGTTCCCTTGTTTCACCTTCGACAGACTTTTATTAATACTTTACGGTTATTCTTAATGTTGTGATAATATTTTTTTTTATTACTGTATAAACTGAGCGTTTTATTTCTCACCCAACTATGTAACTTAATAATCAGCCTGAGCTTTTGGTGATGGAAAAATATGGTGGTAGGACGTTTTCTAACAATGCCTACCTGGATAGCTACCCTCAAGATTCAAAACCTGAGGACAACTACTAGTAGGCGTGTTTCGGCAGCATCACATCAGAAGCCCGTACTTATTAGTGTGTTTACCATCCTGGATCAAATCGCCACTTAACATCAGGCGAGATTATAGTCAAAAGACTGACCCTGTGATGTATTTTAAAAATGAAGAACATAGGATACCTATTCGGTGTTTTTTTTACAGACTTGTTCAAACTTAAGGGTACCTAGATAGTTAGAAAATCCTTTAGTACTCCAAGCCTTATGGATTTATGGAATCATAGCTTCTGCTAATATTAATATCATCATTTAAAAAAATATTACAATATAAAGTCACTACTGTCCGAGCGGTTGAAGATGGTCAATTGATTCCCCATAAAAAACCCTGAAACAATATCACAGGTAATTTTATAGGAGGGGAACCGAACGAAACTAAAGTGGGGTCCACTAATAAAGTTACCGTCATCCATCCCATAGATAAATCCCATTGAAAACGAATTCATTATTCCGTTTCACGACGTACTAATTTATTTTTAGTTTATTTTTTTATTTGCATTTCAGTTTGGTCGTATGAATAATGATTTAGTATTTTTTATGACAAACTATTTTTATAATGTTCTTCTTTTGAAATAATATCATCTATAGCATTTATTGTTATTATTGTAATTATATATGTGTGATAGTCTGGCCGCGAGGGTGTACGTACCACAAAACCCTTCCAGAATATCAGTGCTGTACTGCTTCTGATTGCAGGTCTGCAGCCTCATGCTGAGACAGGGACCTTTTCGACCCTATGTAACACTTTTTTTTAACTTTGTTGTTTAATAAGATAATGTTATTATGATGTCTACTTGACTTCTATGATGACTTATCTTTCCAATAAATAAAATTAAAGAGCAGACTGTTTTGAAACAAAGTCGTATAATGGAAGATAACTGAACTATAGCGCGATGGAGAACCGTTCAAAGAAAATAGATATGTTGTCGTTAATATCTAAAATAGAAGTGTCTATTTTTTAAAACTAAATACGTATGAATGTATATGATACCTATGACAAAAATGCATCTTTTAAAAATGTTTTCGATCTGTCTGTCTGTTTGTTCCAGCTAATCTCCTGAGACGACTTTTTTTTGTTAGATAGGTGAAGTTAGTCCGCCTAACTTAAGCTACTTTATTTTTTTGAACCGCGTAAAAAATTAAAACTCATAAAAATTGGAATAACATCCGTTTTAATTGCAGTTTTACTGCCAGATATTCGAATTTGTGAGTAAGATCTTTGCTTAATGTTAGTAGGATTTTTTAAATTAAATAATTAGGGTCCCATACAAAAAATATTAAAAATTATATTACGCAGTGAAAAAATATAAGAAACGAGGGCGCAGCCGCGGGCACACAGCTAGTATTTTAATAAATTCGGTAATTTTTTTATAAAATAAATCACTTCTAAATACGATGTGATTCAACTGTGTAGTTTTTCCATCCACCCGTTCAACCGAAAGACGTTCACTGCTGGACATCGGTTTCCCCCAAAGATCTCCACGACGACCGGTCTTGCGCCAGCCGGGTCCAGCCGACTGCCGCAAACTTCACCAGGTCGGTCTACCTCATGGACCCACTCAGGCTGCGTCTTCCAATACGCGACAGCCATTCGAGACCCGTTGGCTCCATCGGGCATCGTTTCTACGAGAAATGTGCCCAGCCCACTGCCACTTCAGTTTGGCAATTCTTCGAGCAATGTCGGTTACTTTGGTCCTTTTCCGGATCTCCTAATATTTTTTATGTAATTTTTGTTATTCAGTAAATTTATGGAAACAATTAATTTTATGTTTGTATTATATATACATTATACCATAAAAGATGAGTCCAGTAGCGTGCAGTAGCATTATGACAACATTTTCTATGAAGAACGGGTCGTTATTTTATGTTGAATTTTGATTGTTGGTTACTAATTTGGAATGTGAAATGTTCTGCAGTTTGAATAAATAAATAAAAACTGAGAAGTAAAGTAACAAATTATTTGTTTTTTTATCTGTTCTAATTTGCCCCGTAATTTGTATCTTGTGGTGCCGGCTAAAGAATAGTACCAGGAGATGGGCAGCATCATCTTTTGAGGGCTACAAACACCTACTGCGATCGCCAACCCGCCTGTCAAGCATGACTATTATGGCAACTCCCCCCCCCTATCTTTGGAGGAGACCTAGGTCCAGCAGTGAACGCCTTTACGTTTGGATGGATGGACGGACGCATCTATTCTAAAATATCTGTACAAATGTACCTGTATCATATTATATTTCATTCATTATTAACTCAACTCGTGTTGGTTTCGCTGCAGGAATCGAACCTTAGAGTACCTTGCAAGCAATCAATCGTGGATAAATCATAAATGGCATTCTCAGTGAACAGGAAAATAAAACGTGTTTCTTGGAATCGTCACAGTTGCGTGGCAAACGAGATCGACTTTGTCTTGTTGTGAAATTTCTTATTGATCGTAGTTTACTACTAGTTTTGTGACGTGACTTCTCTTGGAAATACCGTCTAATATTCCCCTTCTCAAGCCCAGTCACGTATGAGCGCTTTCAAAATAGTACAAAGAAATTATTTCAAGGAAAAACGCTTGTTAGGCAAGGGAATGTGCTTCGAGTTAATAATATGCCAGAATTACTAAGACATTTTCAATTATTGTTTATATGTATATCTATACTTGCGATCTCAATTAATGTTAAGTGACGATATAGTTGAAGATAGGAACACACTAAGACTAAAGAAACTGGCTCTGCGTTTTCAAAAATACACCTTAGATTGCCAGATGCTTGATTACTAATTTTATGGTAGTAGTTAGACTGGCCTATTAGTTTTTATCCTTAAAAACATTATGCTAAATTATGCTTTTTTTAGGTTAAAAATTATAAGAAGGTAGGTACTATACAAAGTTTTATTTCTCGCAAACAGACATTACCGTTTCATATATAAACTATATAAACAGACAGACTAATTAAATTATAAGTTAATTAATAATTATAAGACAAAAGAATAATATTTTTGAACAAAATTTTCTCAAAAGAGTCGACTGATGAAGAAAAAAAAACCGGCCAAGTTAATTAGATCCAATTAATTTGTATTTCTCGGTAACCCGTTCAATACCATAGTGAATGTAATACCCAAACGAAAAGAAAGTAGCCAGTGGAGATCTTTTGTATGTTGTGAAAAAAAAACGAGATATATATCATACATTGCGAAACATTTAAAGCGAATGAGTGCAGCGAAACAATCGCCGTTGCTCTAAATTGTGTTCTTTTTTGCAATTAGTAAATCAGGTCTCCGACTTTTCCTTTTCAACTTTTTTAAATATGGTATTAATGTCGATCAAAAGTCGTGTCGTCGGTTTCGGCGGACTGGTTGCGCTACGAATGTCAGGAGATAAGGAAAAGTATAGCGATCACATTGCAACAAGGCAAATGAGAGAAACACTATTGAAGTTAATAAACAATATTCCAGAATAAGCACTCATATTAGTAAGTGTTATTTGTTTACTTGCTTGTAGTATTTCTAGGGTTCGCGGTGCATGCTTTAGTCCGATCCCGTGTTTGCTCCAACTAGGTGGCGGGAGGTACCGGGGGGTTTAGTGGGTAGTGGTCAACGGCGCTTCTCGCCGCGAGTCCCACACTAATCCTGTGTGACAGCCCCTTGCACTTACGTGCGAGAGACTGTCACACATCTTCAGTCGCGCTTCAGCCAGATCTGGAAGGGGGGTTCCCTATCAGATCTGGCTGGACAGCAAGTGCGTAAATGCATTCCCCTCGAAAAAAAAAAAAAAAAAAGTTTAAGTCGATAACACATGGACGAGCACCATTACAAATCTGTTCTGACATCCGTTACCTCGGATCACTCTTGCAGTGCGACGGTGAAATAAGGCAAAGAATCAACTCAGGTTAGATATATATATAGATATATATATACAAGAAATAGGCTGAGCTTTGACCGCAATCTCACCTGATGTTAAGTGACGACGTGGTCCAGGATGGTAAACACACTAAGCTTAGAGGTACTGGTTCTCAAGTGATGCTACCGGAATACACCAATTGGTATTTGGTAATAGGTTATAATACTTAAGGGTGGTAACTATCTAGGCATCATTAGAAAATGCCCTACCACCATGCTATGGTTTCCTCACGATGTTTCCCTTCACCGAAAGCTCAGGCCGATTTTAGAGTCGGATAGGCGGTGACCGAAAGCGGCTCGATTGAAGCGAAATCCGGCCGAATTAGCGGCTGCGCCATCATCGTTTCTATTTATCATCGCTTATTCTGATATAAGTCCTTTATACGACCTGTTTTTTATAGAGGCGGTCGTTTATCCTGGTATGGACATGTGATGCGCAGGGAGAAAGAGAATGTTGTAAGAAAGGTATTGGATATGAATGTGGACGGTTACATGGGAAGGGGAAGACCAAAGAAAAGATAGATGGACTGTGTGGAAGATGATATGTTTAGAAAAGGAGTGAATGCGGAGATGACAACAAATAGAGAAGAATGGAAGAGGAAGACATGTTGCGCCGACCCCAAATAAAAATTGGAAAAGGGTAGGGAGATGATGATACGACCTGTTTTATTGTATGGAATAGAATGCTGGACTAATGAAATGGATGAGAGACGATTAACTTGAAGCTGAGATGCGAATGTTGAGATGGATATGTGATATCACAACTATGGATAAAGTCAGGAATTAATGCATTAGAATGAATTTGAAAGCGACACTAGTTGTAGAAGTTGAAATTGAACTGTTTGTCGTGGTATGCACATATTGTGACGCATGTGGATAAAATCATCATCATCGTCATAATTAATAAGTGAAGCAAAAACTTTGTACCCCTTTTAACGAAAATTACGGAGACTGAGGAGTATGAAATTTCACACACTTATAGTTTATATAAAAAACGAGGACAGAATGCTATTTTTTTTTATTGTGCATTAAAAATACATTAAATTCATAAAACAATACAGTTACACCACCATTAGTTTGACACAGTCACACATCCGTCATTATCTCTTACGGTCACCAATGCATTATCAATCACATGTCAATGTCAGACTTGACATTTATTTACCGTGTAGACAGAATATTGATATTTGAGAAGGTTTTACTTTAGGCAATTGACAATGAAAACCAAATAAAATTGCTAGCGTTTTTTTTTATGAATTATGGTCAAATTTCGATCACAGGCGACCGCTAGTAGTAATTAATAAGAATAATGAAATAATATAAAAGTAGAGGGAGGCGAAAGAAAGTATGCACGGAGTGCGTAATGATAGTTAATATAAAGTGCGGGAGTTCGAATAGAAATGTTTTTTGAAAAAGCAACCATACTTTTTGACAATTTTAGGCGTAGGTTACGTCTAGACGTAGGTTAGAAGCCACTCATACAAAACTATAATGAACCTTTTTTTTTTTTTTTTTTTTCGAGGATTATGCATTTACGCACTTGCTCTCCAGCCAGTCCTGATAGGGACATACCCTTCCAGGACTGGCTGAAACGCGTCTGAAGATGTGTGACAGTCTCTCGCACGTAAGTGCCAGGGGCTGTCACACAGGATTAGTGTGGGACTCGCGGCGAGAAGCGCCGTTGGTCACTACCCACTAAACCCCCCGGTACCTCCCGCGACCTTATTGGAGTAACACGGGATCGGACAAAACTATAATGAACCTGAGTTTTCGATAAACGAAAACATATTGAGGAAATCATAGAATGTTGGTAGGACATTTTCTAATAATGTACATTTGGGGCACTCTCAAGTCTAAAAATTTATCGCTAAGCATCAATAGGTGTGTTCGTCATTTTGCATTACATCGTCACTTCAGATTGCGGTCAAATCAAACACTGTTAACAGCAACGATGCGGCAAGCCGCTTAAATGTACCTGCTCTGTTCGATAATCAATTTGATTTGTTAAAACTTTATTCTAATCGGCAACTCATTATATATTTAAATTCATTTGATAAATATTTTAATTTGGACTATGCATTAAGAGTAAACACTTAAGCTAATATTAAATGAATATAGGTACCGTATTAAATTCTTTCTTCTCGCCGGCACGACGTTGTATTTAATTTGCATACAATTTTCTGACACAAGAACGCGATCGATCCAAAATAACAAGGCAATCTGTCATTAGGGCTGACATTCGTCGATCGCCTCTAATTAGTGAATTTCATTTTTCGGTTTCCTATCCAAAAGGCAAAGGAGAGGACTATGCTCGAAGTTTGCCCGCGTAATTGAATCAGAAATGAGGAGATCCACAGAAGAACCGGAGTATCCGGCATTGCCCGAAGAATTGCCAAACTGAAGTGGCAGTGGACCAGGCACAGTTGTTGTAGAACCAATGCCCGATGGTGACAACAGGTTCTCGAATATCTGTCGCGTACTGACTTAGCGTAAATAGGCCCCCCACAAGGTGGACCGACGGGCTGGTGAAGGTAGCGGGATTCCCCTGGATGCGGGTGGGGCAAGACCGGTCGTCGTGCAGATCTTTGGGGGAGACCTATGTCTTTCGGTTGAATGAATGGATACATAGTTTCCAATATTAACCCCTGGAGCACCTTTCCGGCGTTTACGCCAGCTTTTCATTGTTTTCCTATTGTCTTTCTATTGTTTCATTTTTATGGGTACTCGGACACATTAATAAAATTGATTTTATTTTTAACAAACTACAGGATAATTTTTTTTTCGAATAAAATGGTGCTGATGACGTAAAGTATTTTTTTTTCCTAAAATACATTACTTTAAATAATGTACCTATTCTATAAAATGCAAGTAACAATCTCACTTGTAGATATAGATATAACATGTTTTTATTAACGCTTGGATTTTATGGGTTACTACAAACTTTGTTATTGCTAATACGAGACCTTAAGAACAGCAAGTTATATATTACCTTAGCCTTTCGTTTTAAATGGTCTGGCTATTGCCCGCGTCTTTGCTCAAATGGAATGTTATATTCTATGCAAGGATGGAAAGTAACCGATTTCTTTTTGTGTACCCCTGACCCCTGTTTTAAGGCGTGAAAGTATAACTAACAAACAAACTGACATTCGTTTTTATACTATTATTTAGGCTATAGATAGCAGTGACTATTTCAAAACAAATACGCTGTACTCTACCTTATAGCCACCATAAAAAATTACAGGAAGTTTTAACCATAAAGCAATTTTACGTTATAGGCGTCCCCATTCGTAAAATAGCAGATATCATCTACAAAAACTACGTGGCATACTCAAATCAAGTTCCAAAACCCGTGTGACAAAACTTTTCACTTATTAAGGCACTACTAATAAAAACCATATCCGTCCATCATTAATTTAAACTATATCTTATTACGCGCCAACCCTATTACTTATAAGTGTTACGGAAACATTTAATGGCGTATATTACATCGCGCTATATATATGTTTTAATTATTTTTCCGAATCGAAATAGTTTCGATTCTGAAATAGTATTATCAACCTTCACGCCTATCATCCGGTCAGAGGTAGATAAATCGAAATTGTATTTATTTAAGTGATGTCTTTAACGTTTATAATTAATACATAAAAGTCGCGGTGATCGCTTTTATTAGTCGGTAGTGAAGCGAGTTCTTACGTCACACAGTAGCATCTTGAAAGATGAGCCCCGGGACCGCGACATTAATAATTCAGTTCCGTCCTCCGCATGCATTTGTTTACTGATGGCCCCTACTAATGTCTTCTCGAGTCGAACTCGATCGGGTAATAAAGATCGATGAAATGTATTTAGCTTTGTAGAAAAATTTGTCATTAGAGGAAGAATAATAAGCATGTAAATAGTAATAATATTAAAAGTCTATTTTTCTTGTATTTTATCATTTATTACAGGAACACTCGACTTATTACAGAGACTTTATAGGTATTCAGACGTCGCTCGACATATTATAGAGCATATGTATTCGGTGTTGCCCACTCTTACATTTGACATAGACTACGCATGATATTACAATATGTATAAATATTTCGGAAATTAAATACAAATTCAAGAATTGAATTGAATTAAAAGTGATGAGATAAATTAATAATACTTTTAAAGCCAATAAACGGACTGTTAAACTAAAATTAAAAGTTGTCTCTGTCACAATTGGCGATATTATAAAGGTGGTTTCACATGAAAAAGATTCCACAAATTATTTCCCATAAAAGTACACAATAGTTTTAATTAGTTATAATTTTTGTTGAATATTACATTATAAATTGGAATCAAAAGTCCCGGTTGCATTTTTTTATTAAGTTTAAATGATGTCGACTGAGGCTTGCGTGTACTTAACAAATATCTATATTCAATCTTTTAAAGATTTTTAGGTTATAAATGGACGTAAATAGGTAGCAAATATTAACATGGTATTTTTTAAAGGTTTTAGTGTATATTATAAAACGAGCCGGATCGGGATGTAATGCAGTAAATAACAGAAATAATCATACACCCAGGTTCATACAAAAAGTGATTAATAAGTTAGAAAAATTAGAAATGAGAACAGATAGTAGGAAAGAATGCGCAACACTAACGCGAAAGTTCCACCGCACTTTGCGATCTTTGTTTGTTGATATCATACCTCGAGACTTCCACCACATCTACTGCTCCGTTGTCATGAATTATTCAGCCCGATTCAGTCACTAGGCACTAGGAGTTATCGGTTCTGTGACATCTTATACATTTTGCGATGGTTTTTCTTGCGAAAATTTATACCCTATACTATCTCATTAGTAATAAATTCTAGATTCTCTTGATAATAAATATCAGGTCGAGCGTGAATTTCAGCTATCGCGTACGGACTAGAATTATTGGGAATCTGTATTCGTTCGTATAAACACAACATAAGCTCACGCCAGTTATCCCCGAAAGGATAGGTAGAGGCGAAATAGCGAACTACACCCACCACCCACATTTCGCCGAGCTTAGTTCCGTTCCAGATATGACAGAGGCTAGCCTGTCGCCATACCGGGCACAAATTCCAGATTCCGGGATGATACTGAGTAGAAAAACTCAATTTCACTTGACCCGACCCGGGGAACGAACCCGAAACCTCAGAACGACAGTCGTACCGTAATACAACTGCGTCACCGAGGCAGTCGTATAAATATGTGCATAATATATGTGCATATAAGTTCATGTGTGACTTTCTGCTTCGTTAATTATCGTAGAGTTGTAAGAACGTAATAAATAAATATAATATTTCTTAACAGTTTCATGATTAAGAAACTGTTAATTATTCAATTACAAGATAGTTAATTTAGGATTCTTCATCTCACATTTATAAATAACAATATGGACGGCGAAATGATTTAAATTGACGCGTTGATGGTGTGGCGTTTTCTCACATAAGACAATTAAGGAGTTTTTGGCGGGATCTCTGTCTTTCATGCAGCAGTTATTTTTTTTAATTCATTGAACTTGTGTATTTGACTCTATATTATGTAATCTTGATGGCGTTTTGTATGACATAGTTTAGTTATTGGGTTCAAGTTAAGTTTATTACAGAAGACAACGCGTAGCATATATTCTGAGGTGCCGACAAAGCTCAATGGAAAATTCGAGCAAGTTGGGCCACCGTTTTGCTGGAGCTTGCTAACGCTGATACAAAATTGAAAATCTTACCCACATGATATTAGCACAAATTGTATGCACACAGATTGCCATAAACTAAGAAGAAGTGTCATAAAGATCTTTTAAAGGTCTTTTCAGTCCCATAATGTGATTCCCGCGACACATGGCCAATGTTCTAGTGCGGGGGTTATCAATAAACAAAAAGAGAATGAATATCTATAGATTAATAGAATTTAATTTTAGTCAAATTCGATTTTTATCGTAATAAGCATTTCAAATAAATAAATTATTGTTAACGTTTGTAACTATTTGTCTGCGTGCTTATAAGAGGGCTGTTAGCTAAGTATGTATTATAAAATATTCTCTATAATCTTTATGTTTTCCCTTACTCAAATCTTAGGTTACATTATATGATAGGAAACCACGTCAGTTATCGTTCGTCGCCATTACTTCACTTTTGTCAGTTTTTTTTTTATTACTCGGTATTTATATTATAAAAAACAATGATAATAGAAAGATACATAGTAAAGATATTTTACGATGATAATTTGGCGTAACTGGAACAGCTTATTATAAATTCAGACTTATAACACTAATCCAGATGCCTGTGCCTAGGATAGACTTATTAAAATACCTAGATTTTAAAACACTACGACGGAATCTTTTAAAGTTTTCGAAAACAACGTCGTTCAAAGCGAATTCTTGTTTACATAATTATATGAAATATAGTGCGCGTTGCGCTTTCATTTTAAAATATGCAAGCTTGATTTAGTTACTTTTCTTCTTTCCTCTAATTTAATTATCTCTAAATTCATTTTACGTCACTACTTTCAGATGTATTGAAGTCATTGTGTCACTATTTTAGGAGGTTTTATGTTCCTTGAATAAAGTTCCCTTCTTATCTAAAAGGCAACGTTTATGTGTCTATCCGTTGATTGGTTCATAAACGAGAACTAATGGAGCTAATAATTCGATAGTTAATCAATAATAGATGGTCCCTGGTTAGTATTTATTTTTGATACTCAAGTAAAACACGTAGGTATAATAATTTGTCAAAATTCTATTGAATGAAATCTATAAAAAATTAAGTAGTATTTATGTTTATTTAATTACGCGAAACTTCAACAGTTGATAAGTTCGAATGGAACTCACTTGTTTATGAACTTTTAAAATAAGATATAATCTTTGATAAATTATTTGTCCGCAGACGTGATAGTCGCTTGTCTGCGGCGAAATGTATATTATATTTTTTCAAAGGTAAATCCGATCTATTTAATACTTAAGCGATTTAATATATTATATGAAGATTCTCTTTAAAGATAACTTAGAAGTAAGGACTCGATCGTGTATATAATTCCTGAGAAAATAAAAAGTTCTTTTATAGGAAACTAAGTGATACTAACGACATTGTCTAATCTAAATTTCAATTGATTACAAACTTTACAGCTTCCCCTGAGTTTCCAACTTTGGTTCGTAATTGTTCTAATTAATTTCTTTGTAAAAAAAATCCCAACATAAATAACGAAAAACAAAAGAAAATAATGATAATAAATTACTCCTATCGTGAAATACGTTTCATACAAAAACCTTATAGAAAATCACATGTTTTTAAAATATTTTATAAATACTCTACACGACTTTTACAATTTTTCTGTAAGAAATAGCCTTACTATGATTTTTGTGAATATTCGAAGGGGAAATTTTTTTCCAAACCTGTCTAGCTGTTTTAAGGTAATGCTTTTTCAATCAACAAATTTTAAACCTATCGGCAAGTTGGTGAAACGAAATAAATCTTAATTCGTACACAGTTTTTCAAAAAATATTGCTATTTATACTATATTTTTGCGTTTTTTAATAATGGGGATCGTAAAGCCTTCCTTTAAATAATGTACTGCGGCTGCGACGAAGATATACTAATGTAGTCAATACCGTGTAATTTTTATTATGTGTAATGTTATGGTTCTCGTAAGATTATTACTTACATTAAGAGATGCGTCACTAAATGAAACTCACATTGTCCACAGCGAGCGACGAGGCGTTATTGACCCTGGCGCTCTGCAGGCACTCGCTGGAGAAAGCGTCCATGAGAAAGAGAGACAGGTGTCTGAGCTGATACTTCAGTTACAAATGGTCAGAGAACAACTACTAGCACAACAGGAGCATGCGAAGGTAACTAATGAAAATAAAATTACCAATTGACCTGACAATATATTCAAGCTATATCTCATGCAGATTTTAACGTTAAAAGGTTCTTATTATAAGTCCAAATAAAACGAATAAAGGATTTTTTCATTTATTACATCTCAGACATAATCCGAGTTTTGTTTACTTTTTTTTTGGCTTTATTGTTTTCATCTTATTTCCATTTTACAATCTTATTCTATTTCTTGCATGTTCCTATTGCATTGTGGTTATGGCGAATCTTTATATTTACTTAAATCCTATTTCTAATTTACGGTCCTTTGCATTTGACACACACAATATACTGACAAACTAAACTACAAACCAACTGAGATGGTGCGGTCATATTGTACGTATGAGTGATTCCAGACTGCCTAAATCTGTATTTTATTCACAATTATCGCATGGAAAGCGCAAGCCTGGTGGTCAATTTTTGCGTTACAGGGATGTAATTAAACGTCATCTTACCGCGTGTAACATACCTTCAGCTGAGTGGGAAGTGCTTGCGAAACAGAGACTAGAGTGGCGCAACTCTGTTAAAGAGGCAGTACAAATATTTGAGGAACATCGAATTAAAGATCTTGATGCAAAACGCCTTCTTAAAAAGAACCGTCCTAAGCCTTCCTATGTGTACACATACAACACTCTCGGTCAGTTACATTGTGCGCCATGTAACCGCACCTTCAAGACAAAGTTTGGTTTCGCGAGCCACATTCGCTCACATTATCGAAGATGACAGGGTTCGCCGTTGACGGATACGTCAAGGAGGACATCATATAATACACCTTCATTATTCATCATTTTCATCAATTGTTTCAGTCTAAAGTCAGAACAAAGTGTTTAAGTTATTATAACATGGATCTAGAGTATTTTTTATACTTGTTTCAAGTTTGATACGAAGAAATTTTGGAGTGATCCAACAAGGATGAACATTTTAATTTTCCAAATATGTACAAGATATGAAAACTAACGTTATAATGAAACATATTTATTTCCTATACTTCAAAGGTTCACGTGTCTTTCGAAATTCAGCTATCAGATTTCATGTTTTCTATCAAAATCAGTAAGACAGATGACCTAATTGCGTGTCTGCCAACTTGTTGTTGTATCATTTACTGCCTGGATTATGTTGAAAAGGATAAATTGCTTTTCTGTTTTCTACGCATTTTACTATTTTCTATAGCACTTATATATCTACGTTATATTTCTTTTATCTTTCAAGATTCTACACTAGCTGTGTGCCCGCGGCTGCACCCACGTTTCATATATTCTCCACGGCGTTTTAATTTTTCTATACGGAACCCTTATTATACTAAAAAACTTTGGTACTAAGATTAAGTCAAAATATTTCTCATAAATTCAAGAATCCCCCCGTAAAACAGACCATTGAATCGAATTTTATTCAAAACTTCTTGGGTTTTTTTTTTACGCGGAATCCTAATTATTTTCCTAAATCAAAAGTACCTTAAGTTACGCGAAGTAGCTTTAGTTATCTATAAAATTCCATCAAAATTGATTCAGCCGTCCCTGAGATTACACAGAACAAAAAGACAGACAAAAAAAAATAAAATTGTTGTTGTTTTGGTATATGTATCGTATACACATACATTCATATTTATTCAGTATGAAAATGTTATTTTTACATTACAGACAGACACTTCAATTTTATTTATCAGCACAGATACATCAGTATTAACTACTTGTCAATTTTACTTTATTCATAGCTTTAAAGAGTCGAAAGATCTTGATAAAATTTGAAATAAGTTTAAATAATTGATCCACGCACCTATTATATATGATAAATATTAACCTATCATGTTCCTTATCATTTCATAATGTAATAGAGTAATTTAAATCCATTAAATTTCTTGCTTTTAATTACTCTACAGAAAAAAAGTAAATGTAAAAACATTTATTTGTTCAACTAAACGCCGCAATTGTCGTCTGCTTAGACATCTCCTTACCAAACATCCAATTAGATTGGAGAGTTGTCACTTTGTTCTGAATCCTTTTATCCTTTAGCGTCCAGACAGTTGGTACTTTGCATGCAAGCTCACGAATTCAAAAGGGAGATACGGTCCGTTCCCAATTTACAACTCTCTGCATTGTTCGTTCCGTTTTATTCGATTCTCTTTACGCGTATCACTAGACTGTTCTGTATCACGAATAACGTTATCGGCTTAACCATATTTAATTCTAGTTAATGACTGAAAATTAAAATTAAAAAAACATCTTTATTCAATTTGGGCACTGTGAAGGCGTTTAGGTGTATATAAGGTGTGTACATAAATTTATCGAAAAAAACTACCACTGATTCGTAAAGTAATCCAGTCGAGAAGAGCCTGTAAGAAATCCGATCTGGATTTCTTATTAAATGTTTTTTTTTTTAATTATAATATAAATTATACAACTCATATATAGCGGAAGGACAGAGAGGGGTGTTATTTCCAGACATCACTATCGTTCGCATAACGATCCACCTTATAATAACCTTTGGACATTAAAACCTGTTGGGCTTAGTGTTTTTTTACGTGTATGTCATGGTCAAAAGATAAGAATTTATAGACGGTTGGAGTTATCATGCCGACCACTGCGATTAAAGATATTGGGAGGCTTCTATACTAGCTGATTCTCGAGCGTTATGCGCTGGGGTAGCTGTCACCACACCCACACAGTGATGTTAGTCTATAGTTGGAAGCGATGATGACGCCGTGGGTAATGCGGCCAGATTCCGCGTCAATCCACGCGGGTTCGATCCCCACCTATCTGACTCTAAAATCGGCCTAAGCTTTCGGTGAAAAAAACATCGTGATTAAACCATAGCATTTCTTATGATGGCCGCCTGGGTAGCTACCACCCTCAAGTTTGAAAACCTGTCGCCAAATACCAATAGGTGTGTTCCGGCAGCATCACTTGAGAATCAGTACCTCTAAGCTTAGTGTGTTTATCATCCTGGACCAGATCGTCTCTTAACATCAGGTGAGATTCTGTTTAAAGGACTGAGCCTATTCCGTGTAATTTTTATTAAATTGATTGGATGTAGTTTCCAATGAAATTAAACCGAAAATATAAACCAATACTCAGGATGAAAACTCACTTTCACCTTTCGTTGCCGCGTAGCCGTCAATGTAGCCAGGATTCTTCCAAACTCCTCAACACGACACAATGTTTGCTCCGTAACTGTGTGCCTTACCGGTGTACGAGTAAGTGACCTGTCAATTTTTGAACCCGAACACGCACCGTAGCTATGATTAGTTTTTCATATGTTTAGGATGAATGCAATTTAGTAAGGCTTATCTTACCACTGAGTCACTGTGTATCTAGTCACTGTGTTCGATTTTTCCCCAACTCCAAGGTGGTCAGAGACGAAATCCCGACCAACTCATAAACCCGCTATAATCGCCCCTTAGGTACCTCTAAAGCCTTATCCTTGTTAATAAATGTTCGCCTAGTCTTATATTTCTTTGACAATTTTCATTATCCGATTATTATCTCTCATGTTTCCGAATCACTTTGAAATTATTAGCAATGTGTCTGTTATAATTTTTTTTAAATCCATTATGGATTTATTGACTATTCTATCATCAATCTTTAAGTCTCAACTTATCGTATGAATTATGAATAAATTAAAATTAATTTATTAAAGTCGCTAAAAAGTAACTTAGTTAGAATTCATCAAAAACATATCTAGGTTAAATCCTACTGGTAACTGGATTATGCTTTCATATGATGACAGCTGACAGAACTACATATATTATTCTAAACTAAAGTCTAAAAGTTAAGCTGCAGAGTATTATTAAAACTTCCAACAGACAACTGTCAGAACCTTGACTTCTTGTTAATTAACGCTTTTTTATGTTTGCTGTGTCTAAGTCTATTTTTTGAACAGATCTCTTTATTTATTTAACTGCTATGTCAAAATAATATTATTTCCACGATTTTCATTATGGAGTCAGCAGTTCCTGTTATAATGTTAAATAGTTCTGTCTGTTTTAATGTTAGTTATTGAGGGGTTACGAACTTGGGAATGGGAAACGATCGTAATTTTGTGAACTAATGGTATTTCATGACCATTATACGTGATATGAAACGAGTGTTTAATATTTATTATATATATATTAATATCTTTTCGTAAATATTAAATGGTTATTTATCTTTTTCGTTATTTTTTTTTTTTACGAAATAACATAAAGTAAGAAACGGGAACGCACCAAAGTGGGCATCAATTGATTTCCTTTTTTTTAACAAAAAGCATTACCGAACCCCAGTTTGTTTTGTTTACCCTTCTGCCAAATTGGGTTAGTTACGGTTTCTTAGGCGACGAGTGCCTTTTCTAAAGTTAACTGTCGCAGGTTCGATCCCCTTGTAGTAGTACCTACATAGAGTGACGTAAAAAAAAACTATTATATCGATTCACAGTAAGTGATTTACCGAGATGAGCCACTTTATAATTAGTTGTCTAGAAGGTTTTATCTATGTAATTAATTACAGATTATTGCTAAATAGGTATCGGATCATCTTCCATTGAATCGTTTTTTTTTTTTCCTGTAATTTTAAAATTTCTGTAATTATAATATTCCGGCACCACATGGAAAAGTGAATGATTACAAGGAATAAAAACTGACCCCTTGAACACTAACCTGGCGTTTACGTCAGCTTTCCATTGTTTTCCTATTGTCTTCCTATTGTCTCATTTTTATGGAATTAAGAATGTTTCCACTGGCACATTTTGTATTTTGTAAGTTAAAAAATTAAAATACCATACCTTAGAATCCGTTTTTTTTATTTGTCAACATTTTCATGCTCTCGACCGTTGGTAATGGTATAAATAAATATGTTTTTATATACTGTAATATACTCAGTGCTTTGACCGTAATCCCACCTGATGTTAAGTAACAATGTGGTTCAGGATGGTAATCACACTTAGTCTAGAGGTACTGGTTCTCAAATGATGCTGCCGAAACACACGTATTGCTATCTGGCGACAAGTTTTAAAATTTGAGTATGGTTTCTACATTAGAAAATGCTCTACCACCGTGCTATGGTTTCCTCATGATATTTTTTTCACCGAAAGCTCAGGCTGATTTTAGAGTTGCGTCCATTAACGCTGAATCCAACTGCGACTTCATCGCTTCAAAATCATGTAAATCTATACAACACACTCAAATACGCCGCCGGCAGTCATTTACGTTCGTTCGTTTTCAATCATCGTTCGGCTACAATACAGTAAATACGCAAAGGCTTTCACGTCGAATCAATTTTCATGTTCAATGGATATTATTATTATTGCAGTGTTGCGGCCCGCCGTTCTCAACAAAGACACTCTCATACTAATGAATCAGCGATAAAAACTTGAACAACACTCGATCACATGCAACGTTCGCAGGGCTGGCGATTTATAAGCGTCCTGTCTTTTTTTTTGGTTCAATTTAGGAAAAGGCAAGGGTAACTAGATCATACATCCAAGTCTGACGTCGCATTGGGAAGCTTTTTCATACCGTTTTTGGTGGGATCTCAGTTATTTTCTATAATTTAATTTCTATGTATATCGTATTATCTTGGTGGTGTTTTGTTTGATATAGTTTGGCTATTGTGTACAAGTTAAGTTTATTATAAAAGATAACGCGTAATATTTATCTGGAGGTGGCGACAAAGATCCATGTAAAGTTCAAGACGAGCCACCCTTATTACTGGTACTTGGTAACGCTGATACAATATTGAAAATACATCCTACTCACATGACACGGGCACAAATTGTGTGTACACAGATGACAAACAGTGTGCCATTAACTAAAAAGAAGACTTTTCATACACGGCAATAACAAAATGGCGGGCGTCCGATAAAACTATTTCAATTATGACGATTTATGATAGGTATATTTTTGTATAAGTTTTGAATGAATCTGCAAACGACGTATAATGTGTAGTTTATTCTAGTTTTTTTTTTTTTTCTCGTTTATTTATTTTATATCAAAAGAAACGAATTATTTTATCAGCGAGATGTTAATCAAACAGTCACTTTTCAATTAATTCGTTCAGAATCGATATGAAATTCACATAATATCTAGTACTTGCATAAATTGCAAGTAGCAATAACGTGTTATTTCTAATATAGAGTTAAATAATTTTAAATGTAAATTGTATATAAATGCAGTAAGTTCTATACATTTGTTAATTTAAATCTGTTTGAAGAGTTTTTTATTATTATTGTTCATCGTTGATAAAAAAAATTACAGACATTTGCTTGAGAAAGATTTAATTAGCATGAGAGGTTAAATAAAAAATCAATTTTTGGAGTGAAAACTTCTTTAGCGGTGTTATAAATTAAACTTATAGTTTCGAGTTGCCAATGCTATGACGTCATCCGTCAACATGTATTTCATGTATAAGATGGCGTTTAATTGCCGGCGTTTAGACAAATAAAAAAGTTTATACTGACACAGCTTATTTTTCATGTACAATACTTTTGTCTTGTATAGCCTTTAAAATGCTGGTGATAATAATCAATTAACACCTTCAGCACTTACCTGGCGTTTACGCCAGCTTTCCATTGTTTTCCTATTGTCTTATTTTTATGGGTACTCGACACATTAATAATCTATGTTATTTGTTAATCTGTAATTAGCGTCAACCCTACAATTGTTGACGATATAGATTGAAGAGGCCCTGCCGTCTATAGACGCGCTGCAAATGGGAGCGGCTAATGGCGGGGCCACGTTCGTATTCGCGCGCTTTTTTTCAAATACAGAATCCCTTTGTTGACTCCGGTCCCGGATGCATTCCGAATAGGCGCGTTCGATATAGGTTCGTTCGATTTTCTATTTTTTTCTTATGTTACTTGCCAGTATGTTTTGTTTTTACGATTCGTACCTATATAGGTTTGTGATTGGTATATTGGATTGTCTATATCTACTAATAAATTAAATTGAAGTGTCTGTAATATCAAAAAAATATTTGTTTACTAAATACATATGAATGTATATACGAAACCAACCTATAACAAAAATATAATTTTTACAAATTTTGTCTGCCTGTTTTTTATTCCGGGCAATCTCCGGAACGGCTGAACCGATTATGACGGTTTCTTTTGTTAAATAGCTGTAGATATTCCGCGTAACTTAAAGTACTTTTTTTTTTTTAATAATTAGGGAACCGCGTAAAAAACTTAAAACTCATGAAGTTTCGAATAAAATCCGATTCAACGCACAATTTTACTAGCAAGTGTTTGAATTTGGGAGTTATAGTTTTACTCTAATCTTAGTACCTAAAAATTAAGGAAAATAATTAGGGTTCCTTACAAAAAAATTATAACGCAGTGAAGAACATATGAAACGCATAAATTAATATTTAAAATGGGATCTATTGGGTGTAATAATAAATTAGGTACATTTTCGTCCATAGATCCAACAAGTTGATATAAATAAATTCCGTTGAACCCTAAAATCAGTTATCATTTTGAAATTATTAAAGTTTAATAAATTAAAGCTTTTCATAAAAACATAGAACATAAATAGTGACGTCACTAACCAGTGTTCATTCGTATTAAATAACAACCGGGTATACACAGGGTCAGCCATATTGTAACCTTCCCTCTCCCGACCACCCCGCACGACCAGACAAACGGAAATATGAAAATGAAACGGCGAAACGGAAAAACGCATCGCCCCACGCGCGACTCATGTCCGTAGCTACAATTTAAAAAAAAAAAGTAGGATGAACACAAAAACGCACGGTTAATTCGCAAAAAGCCCGTTTGATGTCTCTAATTGACAATCAGCCGAGGGACGCGTCTCATTGGTCGTCGCGTCATCGACGGTCCGTTTTTGAAAAATTAAAAACAAATACGTGGCGCGTTTACATGAGTGTTCTTTATAGGTAGAGGTATGCTTACATTGCAAAAATGTTTCTTGTGGTTAATTCCAGGGTATTTTCTGTGTTTGTTTTTTTGCATCTGTTATATTTTAACGGCAGTTCTGTGATAGAATTATGTAGGTAAGTAAGTACGAAGATGGATGAAAGACGGCTCGATGATTCAAACGTACGAACGTTAAGATAGATGTGTCGCGTGACCAATATGGAAGGGAGGAAGTTTGAAAGTGGCTCCACTCATACAAAAGATAAAAGGGATTCGTTTGTCTTGATATGGACATATTTTGACAAAGCACGGAACGCGTGTCACGAAGATAGTGATGATTATGAAAGTTTAGGGATTGGGGGGAGAGAAGACGTCCAAGGAATCGAGCGATGGAGTTTGTGAGAGAAGATATGAAGGCAAAAGGGGTGAATGAAGATATGGTGGCTGATAGAGATGTAGGTATGGAAGACAAAGACATACCGCGTCGACACCAAATAAAAAATTGGAAGCAGGATAATGGTGATGATTCTGTGATATGAATAAATAAATAATTATATCAGAGTTTTTACCTATTTATGTAACAAAGATATGGCATAGATTAAATCTAAGACACTGCGCCATTTTTATCATTCGTACCACCATCTTCACTAAGCTCTGCGTAGGAATGACGAGTGTTGCCAACCGCAATTCTGTGTGGCTGTGTTTTTAATATCTACAAATGTTCCAACTCTTAACAGTAGGTTATGATTCGAGTAAATTAAACACAACATTTTTTAAATAATTAAATTAAATGAAAGCTCAAACATCAAACCAAACGGAACTACAGTTAACGTCACTTGCAATTGAGAGGAATTGTAAAATAAAAACAGAATATAGATATAATGAAAACGCGAAACACATCGCGAGGGGCTGGGAAACGTCAGACCAATTAGTGGCTAAAAAGCCACACAGATGGACACGATGACAGGTTTTAAAAAATATATATATATTTTAAACAAATAAGAAAAATTAAAATTAACTTAGAGGAGTGTATCGTGTTAAAATAAACCATGTAATTAATACTCTTTATGCTAGAATAAATATTTTATTATATTATAAAAAGCACCCAAATTTAGTTTGAATTATAAATAATTTATGTTATGAGTTTTTAATAAATCGAATTTTTTTATTCTTCGATCTGCAAACTGTTTTGATAGTTTATTTATTCTTGTACCTACGTATTGTGTTTTTTTTTATATATACTAAGGTTTAGCGTTTGATTACTTCACTTCGACGACTTCGCCCGCGTTTCATATACTCTTCACTGCGTAATACAGTTTTTAAATAATCTTCGAAAAATAATTAAATAAAAAAATATTAACAACTGAATGGTATTTTGTTCACCGTTTAATTCGTTTTAATTTGTTATATATGAAACCCTAATTCTTTTTCTAACAATTTTTTGGTGTTAAGATAAACTAAAAAGAATACCTACCTACCCGTAAAACTGTGCATTGAATCGTCTATTTTTCAAACATTTTGGTTTTATTATACACAACCTTAATAATTAATTATCCTGAAATTATTTTTGGTAGTAACAGAAAGCAAATATACTTCTCAAAAAGTCAAACAGCTGTCAGTAAAACTGTACATTGAATAGAATTTTATTTACAATTTCATGAGTTTTAATTTCTTTACGAGGAACCCTAATTATTTTTGAAGAATTAACTTCAGCCTTCTACAAAAAAAAAACGTGAGATTAGCCAGAATAAACAGTCAGATATACAGACAACATTTTTGAAATTATTTTTCCTAATTTTTGTTCTTTTCCCTTTATTAATTTTACCAACGGTTGTAAATATTTCTATGACTAACATACAAAACAATTTAATATACTAAAAGTACAAAAATGAGTAAAGACAGAGACAACAATATTCTTCTAATTACATAAGCTAATTGCGTAACTCTATTGCAATAATTATAGATAACCAAAGCAAAACTAAAATTACTACATAAATAATAATACATTTTCGATATTTGATAAAGAATCCACATGTCTTTAAACACAGGTCTTTAAACTTATAGATATAATTTACTTTTTCTAGAAATTATTCATTGATTCCCGACTGACCTACATAAGGAAGGAACTATTATGAATGGGTTATAACTTGTCGCGGATATCTACTAATTACCTAACTAGTTATTATTCAGTACATAAGATAGGCAGATAAATAATAAATTTGCATTAAAAATGACGCCTACATTACAAAACCAATAGATTTCCGGTTCAAACCATAAAATAAAATCACACATATAAATACTCTGCAACAACCATTGCTTTGTTTTCCCAATGATAAAAGACGAATCGAATTATTGGCCGAATGTTACCATCATTTTCTTCAAAGGGAAATCGACCTTAACTCTTTAGATATTTGTAGAGAGATAAAACTGATATTCCCATGGCGGATTCACACCAGGGCAGCGCAATCCGTGAGAGTAGGGATAACAATTGTCTATTGTGATCGCTATCTCTGTCGTTCGTATTTCCAAACAGTACGTTAGAGTGAGACGGGTATAAAGTTCCGTTACAATGCTCCGGTGGAAATAGGCACGCCTTGTTCCGCAATTTTCTTCCATTCGTTAGATTTTCATTGTTATGTAGAGACAAGTTTTTTGCGCATGACCGTTTTATACCGTCATATTTATTAAATTATACGAGAAATTTGGTGTAACTGTGTAACTATTGTAAGGAATTTAAATATTGATTTATACATTTAAAAAAAAAAATTATTTTTTTATTGAAATTTTCAAGATAGGTTTAGCTGTAACATGCTTATAATTCTATTTGCTTATTACTTTAAATCAATGCTAATAACATCACACCCTATGTTATTTTGTCTATTATAATATCTACTGATCCGTTTAATTACCTATTTACAGCGAAATTAACCCCTTGAGCACTTACCTGGCGTTTACGCTAGCTTTCCATTGTTTTCCTATTGTCTTATTTTTACGGGTACTCGGACACATGTTTCAAAATACCTACAGTAATTGTCAATTAATAAAACGAATGGCATGAATACGATTGCAAATTATTACCTAAGTTTTTCCAACTGATTTCAGTCGCGCTGAATTTCATATTAAATTCGATCTGTATTTACTTCATTTCGTATTCAAATTTTCATTAAAAAAATAGATGACATTTATTTGAGCATAAACGGAAAGCAAGACACCAGATAATGTTTGAAATACTCTTAAAACATTATTCTAAATGTTAAAGATGCAAATACTAATCTTTATAATATTATTTAGAAGAATAACATAATAAATTCGTCCGATAATTTTCTCGTGACATCGGAGTATAATTAACTTTATACTGCCTTGTGAATAAAAGTTCCAACTATCTCGTAACTTTATAGCTACAAGACGGAATAATCAACATCCATTTATAAAGGCACGATTTCACCTTTGTCGCACAAGTAGAATGGAGCTCCTAGTAGCAACTTCGATTTATCCCCTTACATTACCTTGTACCGGTCTACCAAATATGGTTTTTTTTATTTTTATTTTTGGTTTTCTCGTTTCTTCTATGTCATTTTTTTTACATAACACTCCATCATCTCCCTACCCTTTTCCCATTTTTATTTGGGGTCGGCGCAACATGTCTTCCTCTTCCATTCCTCTCTATTTGTTGTCATCTCCGCATTCACTCCTTTTCTAAACATATCATCTTCCACACAGTCCATCTATCTTTTCTTTGGTCTTCCCCTTCCCATGTAACCGTCCACATTCATATCCAATACCTTTCTTACAACATTCTCTTTCTCCCTGCGCATCACATGTCCATACCAGGATAAACGACTGCCTCTTAACTTGTCTGTTATTGGCGCCACTTTCAAACTTCCTCTAATATATTCATTCCTAATCCTGTCCATTCTTGTTACCCCACACATCCATCTCAACATTCGCATCTCAGCTGCGTGTAATCTTCTTTCGTCCGTCACCTTTATGGGGTAACATTCTGATCCATACAAGACGACAGGTCGTATTATGTTTCTTGTAAATCTTCCCCTTTAATTTAAAGGGGATTTGCGGATCACACGTTTTGATCGATTTGTTACATAACACTTATTTACTTAAAAAATTAATACTTCTTTTAGGGTGATTTTTGGAAGAATAAATTTTAAGGTTATATCAACGATATTTATATTTAGGTAAGGAAAATAAAAACTACTCTTGAAACTACCAATTGTATGGTAATTGTTATTAATTATTATTTACTATAAATGAATGGTTTATTCCATAATATAATTTATTTTAAATGTTCATTACAAAAAGACATCCTACATCGACTCAACGTGACAAACGACAGAAAGTGTTGCCAGTAACATATTATTTACTATTACTATGAATCCGGAACAGTAATAATGATACAAACAATGAATATATTATGTTGAAAACATTAAGATTATTTACCTATAGAAATCAATTGTTTTTAAATTAACTAATCAATGAAATTTTGAATGGTTGATTGATTCTGTATTTAATATAAGAATCCAAGAGAAAGCTACTAATTTCACTTATGTTGGCACTCCCCAGAAACTAATTGATTTTTTAAACTCCCAGGTTTGTTTCAAATGTACAACATTTTATAATATTTCATAGGTAGATAGTTAGATACTATAAAACTGTTTTAGGCGCGGCATGTTCCTTAACCATGTATCCTTAATTTCAGGTTTCAGTCTCTTTTATAATTTAAAATAGCATTTTCACCGCAAAGAATCTTTGCCACGGCATCTTTCAATTTCAACTAAGAAGGCATGAACAAATAAAAGTAGTGAATTCTCAACTATGATACAGAGGGTAATAGTTCGTCGCAAAGACGAAGCGTACATAGAGGGTGTTTCATAATTAAATAGTGCACGGTTAGTTACGCGAAAGAACTCTTCCAAGTTTTGCAAGATAAATCTTGAATTTAATTACATAAAGGTAGGTCTTGTCTACTTTTATCTACCTGTCTATCGGTTTTTTTTTTAAATACCTAAGAGAAGGATAAAAGAGTAATTTGTTAATATTATTATGTAGGTATTTACAGATGAAGAGTAACTTTTTATTTATTTAAAAGCAATTAAAAAACAAAGCTTTCTTGATATAGGTAGAGGGTATATGATTATTTGACACTAAAATATATATTTTTTATGAGAATATTGTTTTGACCTTTAAGAGAGTTATTTTTATACAAGATTTAATTAATTATATAACTCACGTTAATTCCAAATCAGCTGTGTGCCCGCGGCTGCGTCCGCGTTTGATGTATTTTTCACTGCGTTATATGTTTTAAGGAGACCTAATTATTGTCGACAAATTTTTTGTTACTAATATTTAGCAAAGATGTTTCTCATAACTTCAAATTCAAACTGTGCATTAAATCGAATTTTATTCCCAATATCATGAGTTTTATTTTTTTATAAACTTTAGCTATTTATAAAAAAAATACCGGCAAAATCGGTTTAGTCATTCAGGAAATTACCCGGAAAAAACAGATAGACAAAAATTTTAAAAATTGTATTTTAGGTATAAATATCATATATACATTCATATCTATTTATTGAGAAAATTTATTTCGACTTCAAAAAATTCAATTTCCAAAACCAAGTTATTCAGAACACATATAATTAGGTCGTTCAAATAAAGAAGGCGTATTTAAAAAAAAGTACGGATGATATAATCAATACACAAAATAAATATTGAACAAAAAAAAAAAAAAATGAAAATAAGGGTTTATTCACGTCAAACATTCAACAAAACCTGACTGGAAAGTAAATTAACCTTTCTTTCTGTGCGGGCACGAAAACTCATTTATACCACTGAACAAGCGCAACGAATGGAGTCGCCCCAATCGGAAAATTCCGAATGAAAAGATGAAAACCGCCATAGTAGTAGGTACCTACGTCGTCCCGGTAAGGAATCAACACTGCGAAACTCGGGCGGGGCTCTTTGTCAGCTCTATTCATCTGGTTGTACGTACACAAATGCTTTTCTTGGAGGCTTGGCGGGCGGCATTCATTCATCGTTTTCTATAGTGGCAATAAAGGTTCCCACGGACACAATCAGCCGGGAAGGCAAAGGAGTGATGAAAAGTTCCGAATCTGGGACGCGTTCTCGAGTCGACATAGTGATGTGCGCGATTCACATTTATCGATATCACACTTAAATATTTATGACAAAGGAATTTAAAAATTTCGTCAGACATTTTGCGTCAGGATTTCGTATATTAAAGGACGGTTAGTAAACCTTATTAAGAGAGAAAGAGACGGAAATAAGAAGCACGCTTCTTCATTGTGGAATTGTTCTTTACACTTTGTGGTATATTCGTTTTTAAATAAACGTGCGCATGATTGTATTTAAATAAATATATAAATGTTGGAGTTTCTAACTGCAGTTTTTGATGTGAAATCTATTTTAGCATCGTTGTGATTTGAAAGTCTATGAAACGAAAAAGCGACAGTACGTGTTTGTGCGTGCATGTGTAGTACAAATCATGGGAAAAGGCATCACAACAACCGTGATGTTTTGTATAGGTGTGTCTATTAGGTTTCACTTCAACCACGTGTGAATTGCACACATTATTTCTCTCTTTCTCACACACACTAAATTCCTATTATTTTTTTTTTCTTTTTTATTTATCACTTCTGTCACGTGTTCCTACAGTGCTGCACGCGTATTATTTTTCATTTCAACATTTCACATAACAGTTAAAAGATATTTAAATTAACGTTTTTGATATTGTAAACGAATAGATTTTTAACGATGCGGTGTTTTAGTTTATTCCCGAGTGGAGGTTGAAATCCTTTATCCGTTAGATCTTTTTATGTTTTTTATTTTATGACTTATACATATTAATTCGAATATTCTCCTGTCGTGGTTAGAGTATTAATGATTTTCTTTGTAGTTACAGTTTGAACTGTTTGAATCAACGGTCTTTGAATTAATAGCTTTTTTAAAACCTAGCTTGCCATATAATTTTAAACAATGCCTGAAGAAAATAGTACCTTTAATTGTTTTGAAGTGATAGTCTTATTTATATAAAATTAGGCTTTTGTTGTTGAAGTACCTTATACGGCTAACCAGTACATGATATAAAGAAAATATTCCAAGATAATTAGGCAAAATATATACACTGTTTTAAACGATCAATCAAATATGATACTAGATAACAATTAAGTATAATACTATTAATGTTATGAAGTGAATTATTAAAAGTATCTTGTACTCTATTTTCATCGCACACTTTGTTGACGATAACTTGTTTTTAGTGACTATATCTACCTTTATCGATAAATAGTCGGTGCAACACTATGTAAAGTCTTGTTGTTCCGTCAGTTTCCAATTATTTTTGCAGGCTTTCTTCACAAACCATCCAGGTTAAGTTTGAAACAGAGCGGTACTTGGTTTTAAGGAATTAACAGTTATAGACGGATGGATTAAGGATTTATAATCATGAACTAAATCATTCGATATTTCTATTAATTTATATAATCATACAATTGTCAATAGTTATGTAAATAATTAAACAGTAAACATTGGTGCATATTATAATTATTTCCTGTCTTAATTGGTAGTTTTTGATTGATAGTGTATAGGCTAATTTATGTTATACAAATGTAGTTCTTTCTTCTTTATATCTTTCACTGGAAAAAATGCAAAAAAAAAACTCGAAAATGGACTTTCTATTATTATAATATATTACATTAGGCTATGAGTATTATAAAAAGAGTTATAAAGGCAAAAGCAGTTATTCATGCAGTCAGCCTATACGCTTTACATTTTATGAAGATATAAAATTCTTACATCTCAATATTGCGGTCAGTTCAAAAAGTAAAAAAGGTCACAATAGTATTGTAATAATGTAGATCCATGAACACTATAACTCATGTATCAAAAATGGATAGTAAACAATAATGGGGCCCACGTCCATCGCTTTTATCTCGTAGAGTACCATCCTGTATAGCTTTTAGTTTTTCCTTTAACAACTTGCGGTCGATTAATTTATTTAATAAGTCAAGTTTGAATAGACCACAGTTGTGGGTGGAGAATACTGGACCAGACTTTCTTCATTCTTTCCTATATTCACCACTTCCATTCAAAGAAGTTTTTATATTTGAAATGATAGAAAATTAAAAAAAAAAAAAACTAATTTATTAACATTTATGGTAGGTGCTTTAATTTTTTTTATTATATTAATAATACAAATTGGTTGTCATTCGAAGCCCGGCAGATATTGAAACATCCAAACAGATGGTAGACAATTTATAATTAATGGAAACCTATAAATAAATATGTAGTCAAATAAATAATGTTTAAAAGAAATAATCGAACGCGTCAAGCATAGAAGTAAAACACTCAGAACGGCAGTTATCGAAAGCGGAGGGAAAGTGTTTCAAGTTGGCCATAAAAAACCATGTACGGCTTTCATTACATTGAAAAGGGTATTTAAAAAATAACCAATCAACCGTCTAACAATTGATTTTTTTCAATATTAACTGATGATATTAAATTACTAACGGGCATGAAGTTAATTACATAAAAATTTTAAATAAATAAGTTATTTTCCAAACGATTTGTACGTTATTAAGCTTACATTACATTATTTAAACTGTTAAGCTCATTTGTCAAGGTTTCAAATTCATCTAAAAGCGTAAACAATAGAACCAAGTACGCGCCTTCATATACCTATTGCGAGGTGTTCCGTACGAATTTTTTGACTTACATATTTATCGTTCATTATAGTTCTTATCTGTTACAATATTACTTATATATAAGTTGTTATTCTTATGTGTATAATAATGTGTCGAATACTCATAAAAATAAGATAATAGGAAAAAAAAGAAGACAATAGGAAAACAATGGAAAGCTGTCGTAAACGCCAGGTAAGTGCTCAGGGAGTTAAGTATATTTCCTTTGTTTAGATTTTTGTCTGCCCGTAGAATGAAAATTTGTTTTTTTTTTATAAATTGTAGCTATGTATCTATATAAGACTCTGTGTTGGTTTTGCCAGATTTGGTCTAGTTAGAGTTATGAATTTACTTTTAATAAACCATTCAATCTTGAAGAGTTATAAATATAATTAGAGAGGATTAAAACAATTACATAATTTTTTTATAGTATGTATGTTGCTGGTTTTAATGTGATACAAAAAGGTCACTTCACAAAAAAGTATTTTACATGTTACCGCACGATATTTATGCCAATGAATAGCTATAATTTGAAAATACAGTAGTTACTAATTATTCCAATTAAAATATGTAAGTAATTTCATCAAAGAACCCTAAAACAAAATGGTGTAGTACCAACTAACTGCATTCGAAATTCGAATTTATCAAAATAATGCGCGGAACGTGATCTCGCCCGATGTATTCGGATGAACGTATTTCGTGTGGAGTTTGACACTTTATGCGTGCTGTAGTTTCGTTTCTCTTACTAATTTATAAGAAAAAAAGTAGGAAAAAAAAAAGTGTTTTTATTAATTACCGAACCATTGTTGGGTGGTCGGCGGACCGTTTGTGTTTATGGGAATGTAAAACTCTGAAATCGTCTCGCGGATTAAACTTTATCCAGTTAAAACCGGCTTTTTATTTTTAGAAAACGTTTCCTTTCTTCGTTTGAACAATTTTATCAATCGTTCCAGCGTGACTGGCTGTTTTCGATCGAACGTTTGCTCTGACAATTAAATAATTGTGGAAAGAAAACATGTTTGTTTATTTTTAAACACACCAAAAAATATCTTCTATTATTCTATTAAGTAAAAATCTATAAATGCATGTTTCTTATTCGTTCCTAAAACATTTACCAGAAGAAACTTTAGTGATTTGTTCCGTATATGTTTTTATAGTCCCCTACGCATCGATCCGAGACTTTGTTAACCCTTTATGTATTGTCCTACATTTAAAAATATATAAATACATAAGCAACCCTCACAAATATTTATTAATTTATTTTCTTCTTTTTTTTTGTATTTCTTATTTTTATTCCAGATTCATAGATTATATATTATATCTATTTAACCATTTGTTATACAATTTCTTTTTTTCCCTATTATTACTTATTCTAAGATACAGTTCACTCATTTCCGTTTATTTGTTTTTTCTTGGTGTGTCTCAATTTTTATTTGGTTCTATTTCTATTGTGACGAATCTCATGAACGTCTACATATTTCTATTTATGTTTTAGAAAGTTCATATATGTAGTTATATATATTTATTCCTATAGATTTTTTATGTTATTCCATTTTTTGCCGTTTGCTCTTCCAGATGTCGCTTCAGGTTTTTTACTGCTACTATCAGTGGATCGCTATAAAAATGGGTAAAAATAGATATTCGAGCAGGTAAAATGTTTATAAGAAGGCCAATTCTACAAGGCTTAGCTAGTACTGTATAGGAAAAAAAAATCATTTAAATAACTATATAATACAAAAAATAATATAATAATAGTTTATAATATCACATAGGTAATTCGGTGTTTGTGTGGTACCGGCTAAGAATAGTACCACCCCATATCTTCCCGTGGCTGTCGTAAAAGGTAACTAGGAAAAAAATAAACCAAGAGATGGGCAGATGCATCCTTCGAGGACCAAAAACGACATTACTGCGATCGCCAATCCGCCTGGCAAGCATGGAGATTATGGCAATCCTCCCCTTATTGGGAAATACCTATGTCCAGCGGTTTACATCTTATATCAAATGGAATTCGGTTAATGCGTTGATTGCGAAATTATTATTTATTTATTTGTTTGACTGAAACCGACGAATTCGATTCTATTCCCGCAGCCGGAAATCGTTTGTCTCAAACGTTTATAATATTTTGACGTAATATATTAAATAATTTCACTCTAATAACCGTCGGTGCGCACATGTTTTCATAATATGATTTCCTGTGAAATAATGTAAATTTACATTTTTATTAAGAAAATGGATTGAGATAAATTTCTCATAAATGAGAGTTAACAGAATAAATTGTCACGTTTTAATATTGCGTTTATAAATGAAGATATAATTTATGATGGCGCCAAATAATGGCGCGGAGCGTAGCCATGATGACGAAGAAGAGGTTAGGACGGTTTGAGGTTATCTTTAATAATATAGGTACTGTAACATGTCTGCGCCTTCAATGGTAGGTCTTTTTACTATGCGTTTCAAATAATAATGAGCGCGTCAATGACCTTGATATGTCAAAGCTCGATAAAAAAGTATGGACAACAACAAAAATATTTCCATACATTTTCTTTTTTTTTTTTGGTGAATTATTAAATGGCCTAATTATTAAGAAAATTAATACGCGTTGTTTTAATGAACTATACACATATTTTTTCGATTAGACAGCTATGACGTCAGACAGAATAAGGTACAGGTCCATGCACATTCTTATTTGAAACGCATTGGACGAACATACACGTTTCCAATGAAACCTTCAGTCTTTGAATGACGACACTTGAGAGTTTGTTTTATTTAAGACTAGCAGTTCCAGTGGCTCCGCTCGCGTATAATATTGTCTATTCTATAACTTAAATATAGACTTAAAACTTTTGTACAGGGAAGGTTTTTCACACGCATTCAAACATTTGCCAGTAAAACTCTAAGTACGGAATTGTATTTTACACGAGATTTTATGAGATTTCATTTTCTTACGTGGAACGCTAATTAATATAAAAAAGTAGTAAGTAGTCCAAATTACGCTTTATAACTTCAGCTGCAGCGAGTTTCAATATACTTACGGTTAATGGCTTAGATGAAGGTTGGATACCGCGCCAACGGACATAGATTCTTATCAACCTACCATATTTTATGATGAATCTGAGCTTATGGTGATGGTAATCATCCCGATGTGATCAAACCGTACCATAGCATTTTGTTATGCTCATCTGACTACTTACAGCACTTAGGTATAGGTTTCAGCATGAAACAAGCATTTGCAACTGGCATGCAGATTTCATATTAAGATATAAAGATCTATTTGTGTAATTAATCTATACCTATAATAAACTAGACGAAATCTGTACATTAAAGATATTTAAGAAAAAAAATACAATGCGAGGCTGCAGAATCGAGTACAGAAAACATTTCGGTAGTTTTAAAAATGTTTGTCTTCCTGTCTGTTTATTAATTTGTTCGCCAAAAAAACTACTGAATTTTATAGATCCTAATATCCTTAATGGGAATTACATATTTGGATTGAGTTTACTTTGATATTTAGGCATTAAATTTGCAGCGATACCAACCGTATTATTTACGGCTGATTAGCGTAAACTATTGTCTTTATCAATCAAAATCTACGTATGAAATCTACAAACTTTCAGTGCTAATGTAACTAAATTACAAAAGTACACGGGTAGCAAATAATGGTAATATGACTACTCCATTAAAAAAAGATACTAGATATAGAACCAAAACGCTTCTCTATTCCTTGAAAATTTCCATGAAAATATATATATATAATATACCTCTATATATATAAAACAAATAAACTGAACTCTATAGCGGCGCCTCGACCAACTATAATACGATATTACGTCTGTCAACAGTTAGTATATCCGACTTGAAATTTCAAAGCTGTATCGTTTTTAATTCGGTCCCGAACGGACAGATTTATCGCCGCACGTTTCTATTGTGACTCTATATTTTGTTACATTGCGTTTTTCATTGTGTGTGTGTGTGTGTGTGTGTGTGTGGTTTTTTTTTTAAATATCACTAAAATATCCAGGTTATTTTCATTGCGGTAGTCTGCCACCTGTAGGATAGCATAGTGCAGTCGACCCGTTTCAAATTTTACGTAGGCACGATCAAAATTAGATACCAATTCTTCGGCTCTTTTATAGACTTTGGGTCGGTCTCAATGTCGATTATTAGCTTTTAAATTGAGATCAAGTCAAAAATAAACTAGTTTTTTCTGACACTTTAGGGAAAAGTTTTAGGACTCGGATTTCAGTAGATAAAAATATATTGAGATTGCATATTAAAACCGGACGTAAATCACATCGCATCTTGGTAACTTTACAAATAATTTCTAATATACCTATTAGCAATAACATATTTTAATCACAATTAAAAAAAATAAATGTTTCCCATACCAATGCTTAGTCAGGAATTAAATACAATCCACTCTGGTTATGTGCGTCATCTACAACGAATTTTCAAAGAATGAATTTTGAACTTCTTCTAGACCTGTTCTACCCAGCACATTAATGGTGAGGTAAAAAAATCTTGTGCGTTACATGACTCTAATATTAGGTGGTCATTGAGATTCACCTACAGGTAACTAGTTACAAGACAGTTCGCAGTCCTAACTCAATTTAGTGATTCATACCACTTTATACCTCTGATTATTCGGTTGAAATCTGTATGTACCTAATTATAATAATAGGCTAACGAGACGAAATCTGTACAATGATGACATTTAAGAAATAATATTATGCGGGGCTTCAGAATCGAGTTCAGAATGAACACATTTCGATAGAATTTCGTCAATCACGCAAAAACTACTGAACCGAATTCCTTCCATTGCTTCCAGGGGTAGAAAATTGTCTGAAAGCCGCGGCCACAGGTAGTTCATAAACTAATGCTTGTTACCAACCATACCTTTTAGATTGGAACAAAACATTGTGAGCAATGTATTTTAAAGTAGTGCATTCACTATAATTTTTTTTCAACTGTATACTTTTACATACTACTAGTTGTTGCCCGTGATTTCGATCGCGTAATTCTTGATTAGTCTTTAACCCTGATTAGACTAATAAGCCAATCAATATAACGCGTGACATAAATAGACATATATAATATATTTATATAATATGTACGTAATTAAAATAAGTAATTGATGCAAGAAAAAAGAAAACAATTACTTTGTAAGATTCAACAGAAACATTTGTTTAACAGAATGCAAGTGAATCCGACACCGTTTATTAAGTGAACGCGTCTGTAACTTTACGCCTCATTCGTGCGTGATGTTTTTTTTACATGTCTTCGATTTAAATACATTAACTCATTCGGTTTCTACCTACTTAGTACATAACTAAATGATTACTTTTTTATAATCCAATAAATAAGTTATATATTTGAAATTTTACTCTTCTTGATTTAATGGCAATCTGCGATTTACATACGCAATTCTGCCAGTGTCATGTGATGAGTTATTTATGAAATATTATGGCAACGGTTCTACGCTTCGGCAAAACAGATGTTCTTGCTAGAACTTCCAATGAGGTTTTCGTGGCACCTTAGATTATAAATTTCACATAATCATTTCCAATACGCTTCATCTGTGCACAATAACCAAACTGTAACGTATAAAACACCATCAAAATGGCGCAATATAGGATCAAATACGCAAGTTAATGGATTAAAGACGATAATTGCCTACATGACTATAGAAATCCCGCCAAAACCCACGAAATTTTACTCTATTTAAATTACATTTTTCACTAAAACCTCTTTATTTGTATCCAATGATGCTAGATGGTTGACGAAACTTGTTCTAAAGGTTGGATTATAATTCAATCTCATTTAAAAATGGAACTCGATTAGGGCACTATATTGTAATGAAGCGTGGAGGAAGCAAGAGCTTCATGCTGTTTGAGAAGTCGAATTTATCTCCAAAGTATAATAGATGTTTGACATCAAAATAAATTAGATCAATAATTTCTGATTTTCTTTTAAAATAAAACTTTACTGAAATCAACAATGTCGTAGAAAACGTATATACGAAATTAAATATCCTGTTGTTTGAATTAAAATTCAAAAGCGAAGACCACATCAAAGAGTTTATTATCACCTATTATTATTATTATTATTATCAATAATGTCACACACTGAGTGATGTACCACCGCCCACTCGATAACCTACAAACGGTAGAAGCATTTATGTTTCACGCTGATTGACTGACGACGTTTCGCTCGTCGGGCGTTTCTTGTTGTTACACGAATGTAATGATTTTTTATTAACCACTCTTATAAGAAATTAATCTTATTAAAATGAACAACCGCATCGTTATGTGGTTATTTTGAAATTAGCTTCAATCATCACTTCTCTATGTGCTTTGGGGTAATAAAAAAATCTGCAGTTTTAAAAATGTGTTTAAATATTCTGTACCACTTTTTACTAATTCGGCACATGCTAGGTTATGAAATGTGAGTTTTTGATAACGTTGCTCATTTCAATTTAGCCGAAACTAAACAAAATAAGGATCTAGAACATGCCATTACATTAAGAATTAGTTATTAATATTAAAATAATGTCATGCGAATGAAATTACTAGGAACAGGGTAAAAATATATTTAATACACTTACTCACCATAAATGATTGTAAGTGATTTCTATCAATGTAAAGATAATTCATTTTATTTTATACTATACTAGCTGCTGCTCCCGGCTTTGCCTACGTTTCTAATGTTCTGTGCATAAAACATTTCATTTATACCTAACCTAAAAAAAAAATAATGAAGAAAAATTAGTGTCTTTTGTTTTTATTAGCGTAAAAAATGTACTTAAGAGTAAATCGAAAAAAAAAATATATATATATGATAACTATCTACGAAAATTTCCGCGTTGAACGGTAGTAGTCTCATCTCACTATGCTTAGTAGTTCTGAGGCGATGGTGCGGCATAGCACCCCCATTTTTATTTTATATATACATACATACATACATATCATCACGCCTTTCTCCCGTGGGGGTAGGCAGAGATTACGTCCTTCCACTTGCTACGATCTTGGCATACCTCTTTCGCTTCCTCTACTTTCATGAGCGCTTTCATACATGCTCGTCGGTTATGGGTACTTTTTACCTGGCCTTTATTTAAGACATGATTGATTTGGTCTAGATACATTCGCCTAGGTCGACCCTTACTGACTTCCCCATTCACCCTCGCCTTATAAATTAATTTCGTTAATCTTCTCTCATCCATCCTCTCTACATGCCCAAACCAACTAAGCATACCTTTCTCTATTTTGGTCACCACATCCTCTACCACACCACAGCGTTCCCTTATCATACTATTCCTGATTTTGTCAATCGTCTTCACTCCAGCTATACTTCTCAGACTTCTCATTTCCACTGCGTTAATCTTACTTTCATGCTTCTTCTGCCAAACCCAGCATTCACTACCATACCTAAGTGTAGGGACCGAGACTCCTCGATGCACAGCCAAACGCGCCTTTTCAGTCACTTTCTGGCTGCACATGAAGTTACTTAGGGCCCCATTCACTCTATTCCCTAACAAAACTCTTCTAACTTCTAACTATTTTTATATATATATATATATATATATATATATAGACATACTCAGCGCTTTCATCAAAATCTCACTAAACGCTAAATAATGATGTGGTTCTAGATGTTCATACTATGCCTAGAGGTATAGGATATCTCCGGAATAGATGTGCTATAGGAGTTTGACAAAAAATTTCCACACTTGAGGGTGGTCGCTCTCCATTGACTATTAAAGTATGGTGTACCATGGTTTCATTATGTTTCCCTTAATTGGTTTATATAGAATAGGATAAATGGATTCGTCCATCAATGAGGTCTTCTACTACATTGCCGCTTTAAATTATATTGAAGAGCAGTTCAAGTAGACATTACATAATCGTCAATGAAAGCGGGGATCAATGTTTTGCTTATTTTGTTGACATATGTGACGGGGATCTGAAAGGTGATTACGTAAGCAATATTTACTCTTAAATTTACGTTTTTTAAAATAAAATTAGACTTATGATTACCTACTTAATTAGTGTGAGGGGGTTAGAACCTTTTTTGACAAGGGAGATCGGATGGGGAGCTTTAAATGTATAACATTACGCCTACGTGTAACTTAAAATGCAACAGAATTTATGTATTATTATTTTTAGTAATATTGTAATGCTCGTTCCGAATCAGTCGGCGAAATAATGACAATATCGGTTGACAATGAACGGTCGTAGGTAAGTAGTGTAATGTCAGTGTGAACACGGCACACACGGTTACAATGTAAACGAAGCACGTGAGATGCTCCTTTGATCTCGCACCACCAGTCCGCCTTAATAGGGATGTCACTAGCGTTTTCTCTCTCTTGAAGTAATTCTATCTCCTTATTTGATTAATTAGTGATTTTATTTTAACTCATTTCTACTATCATATTTAATCTGTATAATTTCTATAATAAAAGGCAAAGTTTCTGTACGTCACAAGCTACGTTCATTTGTTACTTGAATTACTGAAAATCATTAACCGCTGGATTTCTTTTCAATATTCATCATTTTTTACCTTTTCCTACGTTAAGTAGGGTCCGAACACCATGTTTTCTTTTTCCACTCACCAATGAATGGCATGGGATCATCGCTACACACCTACTAAACATACATACTTCACACAATCAATTTTCCACCTTCAAACTTAACATTCTTCTACTTACATGAATTTCATCTCTCCTCGTGATATGTCCATACTGCGCCAACCATTAGTCATTAATTTCTCTGTCACTGGTGCTACTTTTAATTTTTCATTGATGTATTATTTCAAATCCTAACCATATTAACATTAGCGTCACTTCCTTCATTCGTCTCATTAGTTGCCTGACACTCATATCCATGTAGCTCAATAGGTTTTATTATTATCCTATTTGTTTTCCCTAAGTTTTAGAAGTATATGTGGGTCACATATAGCCCTTGAGACCTGACGTTATTTCATCCACCCTGGATTTGCATTATTGTTCCTTCTATATCATCATCATTATCATGCCCTGTTCCCAATTCACTCGAGGTCGGTGCAGTATGTTTTCTTCTTCTATTCGTCGCTATCAGCCGTCATCGCTTCATTTACTCCTTTTTCTTTCATATCATATCCAACTCCGCCCACACTTTCTTTGGCCTTCCACTACTTTTCCATCCTTCCTCATTCATATTCATTACTATTTTACCTACGTCCGCTTTCTTCTTATAACATGTCCACACCACGACAAACAAGAACCTTTCAAGTGTTCTACCACTGGCGCAACATTCAAACTCCCTCTAATATATTGTTCTTTCTAAATCGTAGATATACTATCTGGTTAGATTTTCGTGTACGTTTTATTTTTTATTACGTAGTCAATACAGTATAGAATATGGAGCACTTTGGGGATCTATGTTGGTGAGAAATAATAATTTTAACTGGTAAAATCTTTTAGAAAACCCTAATAAAGTTCAGAGAGTATCTAAACTATAGAGTTTACGTTGGCATCATTCAAATGCATGAAGTCGCTATTTACGTTTGACCAGAGCACTCATTACAGATTGTTATTGGAATAATAAAGAGAGAGGGATACACTCGCATCCGTCTATGTACGATCGTAACCCGTTTCCGAGTATCCACTATTCAATTGCGAAATCACTTTATTCTCTCAACGTTTCTGCGAAGTGGATGGAACTTCTGTTTTTGTTTAATAATCTATGTTTATATGAACTAGTTTTACGTTTTGATTGAATGTTTAGAATGAGAGTGAGAGAGTAACAAAAAATTGTTACGTTTTTTTTTTTATAATCTATACTAATAAATAAAATTGAAGTGACCGTCTGTAATGTCAAAATGACATTTTTTACTAAATAGATATGAATGTATAAACGGACACATATAGCAAAAATACAATTTTTAAAATTTTTGTCTGTGTTTTGTTTTTCGGAAATAATTCGGGTATCGCGTGTAAAAATTAAAATTAATGAAATTGCGAATAAAATCCGATGCAATGGACAGTTTTACGTACTGGCAAGTATTTGAATTTGTTAGAAAAATCTTTGCTTAAGTAAATTTGCTTAATATTAATATTAGTACCAATTTTTTTTTTAATAAGTAGGGTTCCGTATAAACCAAATAAAAACTATACTACGCAGTGAAAAATATATAAATAGCGGGCGCAGCCGCGGATACACAGCTAGAATACTAATGCATTTGTTATTAGATGTCGCTGGTAGAGGTCGTTGGGTTAAATGTCGGTTATGTCATTTGGTTTATAAATATACGATTTTACTGTTTCGAATATTGTTTTCATTAGGGCCCGTTCCAATTACGTAAGCAAAATTTTAGAGACTTTAACTACCCCTTGTCAGTAATAGTAAGCAAAGTTCTCACGACACTTGGTATTCGAGAGAGGCACTTTTCTGTTCAGCTGGTACTTAACGGTTTATGAATTTACACTTTGACTCATTTAACCATCTACATGCCATCCTCATTAAGTCAACCGAAAGACTGCTGGTCATAGGTTACCCAAAAATATCCCCACAACGACCTGCGCGACCCTCACCAGGTCATCGGTCCACCATGTTGGAGGCCTACTCACGCTCCATGTTCCGGTACGTCAACGCCATTCAAGAAACCATTTGCCCCATTAGACATCATTTCTACGAGACAATGTTTCCAGTCCACTAACACTTTTGTTTGACAATTCTTCGGGCAACGACGGTTATTTCGGTTCTCCTGCGGATATCTCCATTTATGATTCTATCCCGAAGTGAAACTCCAAGCACAGCCTATTTAATGACCTCGCCCCTTCTTATAATGACCATACTGAGCGACTACGCCTGATTGTCTTACGTTATCAGTGCTAACACACTGGTCTACGTTTAAATACGTAAAAATAAAAATTATTATAACATTTTGTCGTCAGAGTTCGCGTGGGTAATTTTCGTTGTCACCTAAATAGGTGTGGATACAAATCTGTCGACGGGTCGCCCGATAAAATGTGTACAGACGCCATTAGATATATCAGCGGACGAGCAAACGATAAAGTACTAAACTTTATCGCGTAGGGCACGGGTTTTAAAGGCTGAAAATCTTCGATCTATATGTAAATAAGTTCTGAATATATTATAATCATTCAAATATAATGTTTATATAACTTTACTGACCTCTTCGGGGAGCGAACATAAACGTAAAAACGTTTTTATTTCTTTTCTAAACTGTTAAATAAGCTGAAGAATTCTCTGTCATCTCATTTCATTCCTACTTACATAACTCTGTTCATATACTATCTCTGATCACAAACTATATACCTAAACCCACTCGGAGAATATATCTATGATATAAAAAAAGATAAATGTAAATTAGTTTAGTAGTTCTCGAGTTATGCGTAATTGAAAAATCAAACGGTTCCCTTGCCTTTTGAATATTGTATTGTTATTATATATTATTGACCGACATTGCCCTAAAAATTGCCAAACCGAAGTTGGAATGGGCTGGGCACATTGCTCGTAGAACCGATGGCCCGACAGAGCCAACGGTTTCTCGAATGGCTATCGCGTACTGGAAGATGTAGCGTGGGTAGTCACCCCTCCCCCCTCCCCCACCCCCACCCCCACCCCCAAGGTGGACCGACGAACTAGTGAAGGTCGCAGGAAACCGCTGAATGCGGGTGGCGCAAGAGCTGTCGTCGTGGAGATCTTTGAGGGAGACCTATGTCCAGCATTGGACGTCTTTTGGTTGAATGGATGGATACTATTATTATATATTGAATTATATTATTTATACACTCGTGAACAAAATTAGGGATGTACTCTAGTACTTTTCAAAAGATAAAATTCTTATAAAATTTGAAAATAACATGATTGCTATCAATTTTTACCATTTTTAAGCTATTTATTGCAAGTGTAGAAGCCAAAATTTTGTGGAAGTTTGCGAGTAATTTTAAAGTATAGTTTGTTAGTTTTAAGTTTAGGTTACGATGGGACTGACATGTTCTTGGTGAACCCATAACAAGATTTTTTTTTTTATCTTGTTTATCTCATTCTTATGTGTTCCTCTATTTTTCTATTATCTATAGATTTATAATGAGAATGCAAGAATTTTAACAATATATTTGCCTCTTCCACTAAGTTCGAAGGCCGATATTTTATAGTATATGGTCGATATTTATCTGCAGTGAATTGTTGAATTTTTTATACATTTAAGTCTATATTAAATGGATTACTATCGTTTAGAACTTTTAGTCGCTGAAATAATATAAACCACTAATATAAGTTTTAGAAAAACTATAAAAATGAAAAGCAATTCCTTGAAACAGTCTCATACGTCTAATGACGTCATTAAAAATATGAAAAACTATCATTATAATTTAAAAAAAAAAAAACACTTTTTAAAATTAAACGCAACGTATATAGAACCTTACATTACGACGTGAGAGCCGTGCTAAAGGCCAGCTCGTCGACAAAGTGCCTTAAATTTTTAATTGCGGACCGCCTTATGTTTATTATTCTGCTTTGTGCATTCACACAGGGCGATATGTGTGGCGTTTTTGCAGTGTAATTTGTAAACGGTAGCGGTTTGGTTTCAGTATATCTCTAAAAAAAATATGTTCATAATTTATCACATATAAATAATGGGTAATATGCCTAAAGGTTTAGGTTAAGAAAAATAAACCATAGCATTCTGACAGGATGTAATCTAATTCCTGTTTATCTTGCTACCTTAGAAAGGTTGAAATATTGTCGCCAAAACATCAAAAGATGAGTACCAGAACACTAACGAGCCGGCATATTTAGATTTACTATCTTATTTAGGCACTTAACACTGATTGTTATTGTGGTCATACCTTTAAACCTATATATACATACAGTAAAAAACTACAATCTCTTCCTTACTCTGTGTATTTGGTAATCATACAAAAAATATCTTATTTTTTTTACACGGAACAGGCCCAGTGTTTTGACCACAGTCACACCTGATTATAAGTGACGATGTGATCCAGGATGGTAGACACACTAAGCCTAGAAGTACTGGTTATCAAGTGATGCTGCCGGAACACACCTATTCGTATTTGGTGACAGGTTTTCAAGCTTAAGAGTGGTAGCTAATCAGGCGGGAATCATTAGAAAATGCCCTATCAAAATTAACTTGGAAATCTATTAGGATATTTTGTGTAAAAGAGATCCCAAGAGAAACTGAAACTTTGAGTAAATTAAATATGATGCGCTTTCGGCACGAAGATTCGTAAAAAAAAAAACAAATAGCTGTAACAAAAACAAGTAGTGGCTGAAAGCATTCAAATAGGAGAAACCACTAACGGAAGACGAGGTCTACATTCATACGCTAAAGTACGGATTAAATAAGCGAAGTTGGTACTACTGTCGGATTTCGCGTCAATGGACGCGGGTTCAAATACACCTATCAAACTCTAAAAATCAGCCTGAGCTTTCAGTAAAGGAAAAAGTCGTGAGGAACCCATAGCATGGTAGAAGAGCATTTTAAAATAATTCCCGTCTGGGCAACTACCAGCCTCAAATTAGAAAACCTGTCGCCAAATACCAATAGGATTGTTTCGGCAGTATCACTAGAGAAACAGTACATCTAGGCTTAGTGGGTTTACCATCCCGGATTACATCGTCACTTAACATCAGGTGAGATTGTGGTCTATACCGAGAAAAAAATATGATATTTTTAGTAACTTAATCTGATTTATCAAATGGCCTTTAATTACATGTGCGAACGATAGCTCAATAAGTCATTTATTTGTAATTATAACACTGATAAATCATAGAAGACCCAAAATAAATAAAACTGGTGTAATCTACAGCCGACTTCAAATAGTTTCTCATTACTCGCTACCGCCTGTGACTAGCACCACCGATTTAGGTTTTAATAGAGTCTCTCCTTAAACGACACCCTGTATGCGGACCCGACAAGAATCTTTTGAACTTTTACAATATTACGCTCATTACTAAATGTTTATTTAATCTTGTGGAGATTTCTCCTAACGTTATTTTTAAATGTTCAGATTATTGATAATTATTTCATCTCTTTTTTTAATTGTTACAGGTAAGCATTGAGTTGGGTAGAAATTTGGTAAGAATTTTGTTTTATTTCAGCTTTGAAATCGGTTCAGAAACTTAACTATTTAAATCAACCGATTGGATATACAGGTTGCATCACAATAATTCTTGAAAACTCGATTTATAATTACAAGCGAAAAGTCACGCGAGAATTATAACTACAGATGCCTTAACAATTAATATACGTTAAAAAACTAACTTAAAGTTTATTTAATACGTATAAATACTAGAAATGGCATTCGATGCATTTTCAACTCTATAGTCCATGGGTCACAATTGAAAATGCAACAAAATTACAACATTTCCCGCGCACTGTTTGTCATAATTCGTTTTATGTACATATAAGGCATTCTTTCAAAACAAAATCAACCTATTAAGAACCTACCAACCAATAAAGTATTCGTAACATCCTATGTATGATAAAATACAGTCATACCCATAAAAAAGATTATCAGAGGCATTCAAATGACGTCATGGAGTAATTAATAAGCCGAAGTTCCCACAATGTACCGGGAACTGTGATATCACCGTCATGTTTTACTTTTAATTGTACCGCATTATGAGCGTAAGCCGTCGGCCATTAGGAGACTTTACAACAATGTCACTTAATCTCCTCGTCCACCAGGCGCGCTTGAGCTAGCCGAACCGAATCACATTAATTCTCCGTATATAAATTTACCGCGGAACTGTTGACCGACTCATTGCACTTTATCCCGATTATAGTAACGTAGTTTCCTATAAATATATATACGTTAAGAGTTTTAATGCCGAATGATTTCAAATGTCTGATCGAGGGGAATCTTTATGCATAATTGTAAAATATGCATCAAAAATATTCGGCAATGATACAGGATAACGTTGTGAATAAACAATATCTAGTCTAGTTAGAAAATACGAATCTAGCAATAGTTCTAAATTTAATATTTCACAATACATATAAAAAATGTTTTGATGAATTCTGAGATCAACTCACAGCCAAAACGGCATAGGTTAGAAATACGAACCGTGGCACTGTCGTTTATAATCATATAAGAAGGTAGCAAAGAGTACCACAAATTATAAGCTTATAATTTACACTAACTCCGCCATTTTGCATTAAATGTGAATCAAATATAAATAAATATATATTTTCACAAAACTTTACGCACTATTCGATTGCTCTATCAAATCTGTATAAACGAGTCGTCTTTTTATATAAAACTTATAGTTTGAAAGAAATAATAAAAACAAATATGAAAACAGCATAAAATTCCATCGAATTTCCTTTTGAAAAGTTCACAATAGTTTCCAGCCTTTTAGGCCAAAAATCTGTGAAAGTGCATCTTTGTGAGATTTGCTCGTTGAAATATAAATAGATTGAGATAAGATGGAAGTTAGAATTAATAAATAATATCTTAAAAAAAGTATTCGATATTAATATACTTATAATTTACAACCAATAGTAAAAAACTTCATTTAACACTAACATTATCACATATAAAGTACGTTTTTTTACCTCTAGATATCGATGTTATAACCAATATCATCTCACACACCAGCTTGACAAAGAGCAGTAAATAACCACATTTAATTATAAACTGTATAACGTTGATTTTAAAACTGAATATATTAAGGATTATCTCAAGTGTGTACGTAATAAAAAAACGAAATAAAAATACAAATAATGGTTATGGCTAGTTCACACCATTATGTGGACTAGTCCCACGCATCGACAGATTCGACAAAACCATCACTGTTTTCAGCCCACTTCAAAAGATATAATTAGTTTTGGGGTGCGGTCTCGTTTTGAGCGTTTTATGTGGAATTTACTTTTTTATATTTAAATCGCACAAATAACTATAGTTTTTATACAAAATATAACATAACGCCTCACTTCCATAAGGGCAGATAAATATTAGATTCGGTGCATGCTTTAGTCCGATCCCGTGTTTTGCTCTAACTAGGTGGCGGGAGGTACCGGGGGGTTTAGTGGGTAGTGGTCAACGGCGCTTCTCGCCGCGAGTCCCACACTAATCCTGTGTGACAGCCCCTTGCACTTACGTGCGAGAGACTGTCACACATCTTCAGACGCGTTTCAGCCAGTCCTGGAAGGGTACGTCCCTATCAGGTCTGGTTGGACAGCAAGTGCGTAAATGCATTCCCCTCGAAAAAAAAAAAGGTAAATATTAGATCCTTCCACCTGCTACGATAAATCTTTCGCTTCTTCTACTTTCATGAGAACTTCCACACACGCTTTTCGGTTACGGGTACTATTAACCAGAACTTTCTTTACAACGTTTCCGATCTTGTCGAGATACGTTTCCATAGGTCGCCCCTTATCGATTTGCACAGTCATCCTCCCCTTGTTAATTAATTTCGTTTAATCGTTGCTTCGTTAGATCTTCTGTCATCCGTCCTCTCCGCGAATCCAAACCACTTGAGCATTCCTTTCTCTATCTTTGTATTATATTAATACGGATAATGATCTTTTGGATTTTCATAGGAATTGAGCAAGTATGATAAAATTCATTAAATGGCAATATATATTTTATTTAAAAATTAATGAACTATTTGTAAAACTACTCGGTATATAAAAAATACTAAAATCCCTAAAATAATAATAAAACAATGGAAATCAATTCAGTAGTTCTAAAATTATAAATCCAGATCAGACTAACGAACAAATATACGTTGTCTATAATAATATGTAAATACAAATAAAAGAGCTTTTTGCATTGAAGTAAAGTATAAACACTTCGTAGGATTAAATCAAGGGAAAGACCTGTGAGTTAAAGCTGTTAGATCGCATAGGACTTTTGTATAATTCAAACTAGTTTTTGTTAAAATTCTATAACAGTTTATCTCAGAATATTTTTTTCAACATTTTTCATCAGTCACTTCGCTTTCACTTTTAAACTCTTTGTGTTATTAAATTATTTAATCCTTATTTATCTTCTTCTTCTTAAATAATGGCAATTGGATGCCTTGACAGCGGATTTACAGGAAGAGGTATGTTGTTTGCCGACGATATTGACCTTGTCGGTGAGGATGGAACTGGGGTCCAGAGCAGATTGGTAAAGTGGCAACAGAAGCTGGAGAGTGTCGGCCTAAAAGTGAGCAGATCCAAAACGGAATATATGTTTTGTGATTTCGGCGGCACCTCTAGTTCAACTGTCATAACACTAGATGGCACTCCAATGCCAATCTGCCACGAGTTCAAGTACCTCGGCTCACTCCTGCAAAGCAATGGCGAAATAGACCTGACGGTAAAGCATAGAATTAACGCAGCATGAATGAAATGAAATGGCGGCAGGTTTCGGCTACTACGTGTGATCCGCAAATCCCCTTTAAATTAAAGGGGAAGATTTACAAGAACATAATACGACCTGTCGTCTTGTATGGATCAGAATGTTACCCCATAAAGGTGACGGACGAAATAAGATTACATGCAGCTGAGATGCGAATGTTGAGATGGATGTGTGGGGTAACAAGAATGGACAGGATTAGGAATGAATATATTAGAGGAAGTTTGAAAGTGGCGCCAATAACAGATAAGTTAAGAGGCGGTCGTTTATCCTGGTATGGGCATGTGATGCGCAGGGAGAAAGAGAATGTTGTAAGAAAGGTATTGGATATGAATGTGGACGGTTACATGGGAAGGGGAAGACCAAAGAAAAGATGGATGGACTGTGTGAAAGATGATATGTTTAGAAAAGGAGTGAATGCGGAGATGACAACAAATAGAGAGGAATGGAAGAGGAAGACATGTTGCGCCGGCCCCAAATAAAAATGGAAAAGGGTAAGGAGATGATGATGATGATGTGTACACACAATTAGTGTTAGTGTCATGTGGGTAAGATGTATTTTCACTCAGCGTTACCAAGCTCCAGCATAACGGTAGCCCATCGAACTTTACATGAAGCTTTGTCGGCACCAAGGAATATATGATACGCGTTATCTTCTAAAATAAATTTAACTTGAATACAAAAACCAAACTATATCACACAAAACGCCATCAAGATTACATTATATAGTGTCAAATACACAAGTTTAATTAATTAAAGAAACTTATTGCTACATGAGTTAACATTTAATTTGAGTTCCCGCCAAAAACCTCTCTTTATTTATCATCATTTGTATTATAAAAAGGATATCCCAATGCCTCAGCATACAGTATTGATCGTTTGTGTAATTTTAAAACTCTTTAAACGGTCATTAAAAATGAAAGAACTACCTTCTCGCTATCAGTATAACCGTAACCTTACCGTATTATTTTCGATTACGAACTCCCGATCATATCATGCCATTCGGAGGACATATAAAGTATTTAACAAATTTACATATAAATATACATACACACAGTTTATCTGTAATATATTTATTTAATATTATAATTACATTCATCTCGGAAGCGGTAATGTTATTAATAACGATTAATAATCTTTGTTTTTCCAATTTTATGGAATAATTAATGGTTGTACATTGTTGGCTTTGATATATTCTGTTTTAATAATATCGGATCAATTTCTTAACGTTCATAATGGATTTTATCTGGTAGTGGATTTGGGCCTATTATATATTTTTTAATGAACGATTTAGTACCGTATTAAGTCTAAAGATACTGGCTCTCTAGTAATATTGTAACTTTACATCTAAACCTAGATATTTCGTAACAGGATTGAAGGTTGAACTTGTAGGTTATTTCTACCCAGACGAGTAGGTACTAGATAATAGTCTTCCTAAAAAGCAGGTTTTAATTTCCAAGGGTTATTACAGGAGGGATAATTACGTGAACGATAGTGATGTCTGGAAACTACACCCCTCTTTGTGCTTCCATGGTAACCGATTCTGGTAATTAATTGTACCATTTTTTTTATTTAAAACAAAATTTTTACAAAACTAGATCGAGTTTTTTCCTAGCTCCTTTCGACTGGACTGTATAACGAACCAGTGGTATTGTTTTAACGTTCATAAACGCCTTAATAGCCCTCAAATTGAAACATTGTATCCATAATTTAAGAGGATTTTTTTTTACCTAGCTAATGCTGTTGACCGGAAGGGCCTTTACAGCTTCACCGTAACTTTGGGGGCGAGTGCTGAAGGCACTCGCCGTAAAAGGTACCTAGCACAAGGGATCGAACCTCGGCTTGGCCGCTACCTATGTTTATAAATTCCTGCGGAATTTGATCCTAGCTAATCCCTACATTTTGTATTTATAAATAATAAAAAAATAAAAAAGTTTCCTTACAGGACCTATGTACCTGTGTGTTATGTGCAGGAGTGTGTTTGCAGTGTTGTGCGTGTAATGCTTGATGCATGGTCAGTGTCACTGTATCGCGCTGTCGGCGACGTCAAGAGCCTCCCCAGTTGGGGAACGAGACACTTTTTGGGTAGCCGGCGGAGGGGGACCCGGGAGTGTGCGGGAGCAAAGTTAGTTAAGACGATATCCTAGCGGAATTTATTCCATAAAAATGTAGTCCCCTGTTTCTTCCTTGGATAATAGCCTTATACCAAATAATATATATCCACCACCACCATATCCGTCCGTTTTGATTTTTTCCATAAATTAGATATTGTAAAAACTAGGAACCTTTGAAAATGAAAAAAAATCTTGATCTTTACCGCCATTTTCAGATGTTCGTCAAACGAATTTCACGTATAAAATAAAAAAAAAGCAAAACGTACAGGCATAGCCAAAGTCTTTATTATTCTAAAACCGAAAGCAAATTAAAAATCGGTTCAGCTTTGGAGGAGGAAACAGGGTACTACGAAGTGATGTTTTCGTCTATTTTGCATACGGTAAAATCAGGCCGAACTGCAGTTGTCCGTTTCGTGTTTTATAATTCTTTCTTTAGGGCGCAACACGATAGCAATAGATTTTTGAAATAGCTACAGACATTCCGATCGCATGTCCTCTTAATATTAAAATGTTACTCTTAATATTGAATATTAAAATACTTTGAAGTTATAAACTCCTCATTCATAAGATAGGGCATAATAATCAAAGCTGTTTATAAAATATTTCCAATTGCACACATATAACGTAATCATCGAATATTGTATTTAAATAACAAAAAGAGACTATTAATACGTAATTGTAAAAATAAAAAACAAAGTTGAACGTAGCTATTTTAAAGTAACACGTCATAAATAAATACATAATCAAATAACTAAAGCTTAATTGATAAAACAAGGAAAACGGTAAAAAAACCATTTCGACTTCCTCTTACAAAACATTTCGTTTGAAATTACATATATAGTATAATTTGGATGTTAGACCATACACAGGAAACATTAAAGAAACGCGTACAGAACCTGTTTTCCAGAACATTCTAACACTTGACAAGTATAAAATCTTAACGTGAGCATTCACGGTCTGCCTTTTCTGTTGTCCATAAAGTACATCTGTCTGTTTGTGTCTTTGACAATAGGTGTAATATGACAAAATAAAACGATATTTTCCCATATGAGCGCACAATAGAGCTTTATGCGTGCGCGTACGCGTTCGCCTTTTCAATATGTCGGCGATTACCGCCTTCCATATTGTTTTCCTGTTCCTTAATAATTCAAAGGCCTTTAAGATAACTGTTTTTAGTGTTTAGTTAAATAATTTTATTTCATAATAATTAGATATTATATTAAAATTAACTAAAAATATAACAATAATAAACAAAAAAATAATTAGTCTTTAGAACTTAAATCGGCGTCAGTAGACGTCTACCTTGGGATCCTATATGGATTCGAGCAAACACTCATAGTTTCAACTCCAAATGGCTGAAACACGAATAAATTACTTAGATGTATATATTTGAGTCGCTTGGAGACCATGCGTTGCCGGCATTTACATTTACATTTACATTAGAAGAAGAAGCCAAAGTAGGTATAAACGCAAGTAGCATCCTACACCAAAGCTCTTCCCATACTCCAGGGCACTAACGTCATGCCGTTTGGTCTTCTACTGTGGTCACGAATTAAGCCTGCCAGCTACTATAACCCAGAGTAGCTCATACCAATGCCTTTACGAATGCAACGAGGGAAAATCCAAGGATTTTTTCGACATAAATTACTTATTATTTTTTTAAAGAAAATTCAAGTAAACCAAAGACGATTTTCCGAGTACAGAATCACTAGATTTTTACTTAAGTGGCAAAAAAATGAAGTAAAAAAAAAACGTAAGAAACACATGTGGTCACAATCTAATAAAGTAGCGGTGAAATCACAGAAGAATCCCATTATCGGTTTATATTAATTGATAGTTATACAACATTGAATAAATTAATATTAATAAATACATCTAAATTAAATAAAACAACGTAAAAGCCGTTACGAATTTCAAAAGAAAAAATTGACTTCATTTATTAAGGTATTTTAATTCATGCAGATATTTTTGAATCGTTCCGTTTGTCGTTAAAGAAATTGTGTTATAAATTTTAAATTTATTATCTGTATCTGTATCCGATAGATAAAAAAATCGTAAGTTGTCTATATTCGCTTATCTAGAAATGCTTCTTACTGGAAACGATTAAATCAGTTTTGAGTTTTGTGGAGCGGTAGGGCTGGGTTGCGTCGCGCGTCGCCATCAGCCTGTTTATAATACCAATATACAGGCTTTAATAGTGGTAGATATAGGCCAGTACGATGGTGGAAGATAATAATTTATCTATTAGACGAAGTGATGTCGTTTCACTAACTTGAATTACTTTAAAAAATATAGTTTTCAGTTGTAATTATTTGTAATTTTCTAGTAATGCTTCTAGTAATGCGAAAAAAAAACTACGATTCACGGAGAACTTTTATAGCGATGATGGCGCAGTTGGTAGTGCGTTCGGATTCCGCATCAATGGACGCGGCTTCGAGCTCACCTGTCCAACTATAAAATCAGCCTGAGCTTTCGGTGAAGGAAAACTTCGTGAGGAAACTATAGCATGGCGGTATTTTTTACTAATGTCTGCCTGGGTAGCTATACCTTCAAGTTTGAAAACCTTTCGCTAAATACCAATAGGTGTATTTCGGCAGCATCGTCACTTACTATCAGGTTAGATTGTTATCAAAGCGCTGAGCCTATAATGAGTAAACAAAGGATATATTAAAGAAAAAATGTTGAGTCATTCGGTTATATACCGTGGGAACTACGCAGATATTTGCAAAGATTGCAAAAGCTTTATGAATAATAACAATAATAAAAAAAAGGTATTAATGGTTTCGCCAACGCCGCTCACGACAATGCTCCGCGACCGTCGACAAAGAAGTGAATCGAGCCGGGCATAGACAACGAGGGATCTTTTTGTCTCGGGCCATAGACAAAAGGTCTTTCATTGGCGGGACAATGACGGCCTCCTGCCTCATTTATCATACAAGCAGGTTACTTTCATCGGATAATTACAATGTAAAGGCTCCGTATATAAATAGAAGGTTTAAGAGGAATTAATTATGTAACTACTTGTTCTATTGTTAGTGTGAAGCGACGATAACTCAGTTATAGAATTCGTGAGAGTTCATATTAAACACACGGGCCCAAGACCTGAAATGAATTGTCATAACATAGTTATTTTTTTAAACAATAAATGAATAAATGATGCGCAGGGAGAAAGAGAATGTTGTGAGAAAGGTATTGGATATGAATATGGACGGTTACATGGGAAGGGAAGACCAAAGAAAAGATGGATGAACTGTGCGAAAGATGATATGTTTAGAAAAGGAGTGAATGCGGAGATGACAACAAATAGAGAGGAATGGAAGAGGAAGACATGTTGCGCCGACCCCAAATAACAATGGGAAAAGGGTAGGGAGATGATGATGATGATGATGAGTTATTTTTTTAAAACAAATAATATCAGCTACGTCATCAATCAAATCTTTACGTATTTATAAATGTGCAATGTCTTTGCTTTCGTTAGTTTGATTATAAGATGAAAATAATAATTGAAACGATGATGGCGCAGCGGGAAGTGTGGCCGAATTCCGCAACAATCGACGTGGGTTCAATCCCCATCTATCCGACTTTAAAATTGGCCTCAGCTTTGGGTTAAGGAAAACATCATGAGAAAATCATGCATATGGTAGCGAATATTCTAATGATGCTCACCTGGGTAGAGCTACCACCCTCAAGTTTAAAAGCATGTCGCCAAATACCAATAGATGTGTTCCGGCAGCATCACTTGAGAACCAGTACTTCTATTCTTGAATAGTATAGTTTTGAACCCAGTTTTTGATTTTTCTCGAAAAATAATTATATTTCCTTATTAATTTGTTCTCTTTTCTCTTTTTTATTCACTGTTAGTGCATGTAAATTAAGTATAACAACAAAGTCCAGACTTGGTGACAATAGGACCAACTCGGGAGTGTACTTCTTCGAATTGAATTTTTGTTTTACAAATCGGTATACAATTGCCAGAGAAATCGCGTAACGAATATACAAAAAAACAACAGACAAATTGATAACCTCCTTTTTGAAGTCGGATAAAAATATGCTTATAGCATAATGTTATATGAATCGGAACAAAGAAAAAAATATTTCCTCGCAATACCGTAATTAATCTATTGAATTTTAAAGAAAAAAGTATTTAAATTCTAATACTCGTTAGTTAGTTTACATAAAAAATAAAAATGCCCTTATCGAACATTGTTATCTCTATCCTTATGTATATAAAACCTTAATCACTAAACGCGGCCAATAACCTATGCACATAAAAATAAATTTAAAATGACATGTCACACGCAGTGTCACCTTACACGCATAACGAGCCCAAGCTCATGTAATTAGTAAAGTGATTTCTTGCTGATAACGCATTCTACATCCAAATTAAAAGTATAATAATAGATAACTTCTTTCGAAAGCCCTCTTTTGATAACACTCTAAGGCTGAATACACCAATGGCCTGTGCTCGTTAAAAAAGAAAACAATGTTTGTTACCTCATCGAAAAAATAACTTGTTTTTTTCTAATGTTACAAAAGCGATTCAGTCTATGGTTTAATTTTGTTTACTGGTGGTAATTTAAGTAAATTACGGCCTAGTATTTTGTGGGATTAGTGAGATAATAATTCTTAGAATTTTTCTCGTGCTCACTGTTAAAATGTTTGACAAAACTCGCGTTAATTATCTACATTCATGTTTGTAATTTTCTTGTTTATTATTCCTTACGAGCCATTTTGTTCGAATCGCTGGAACATTACAATTAAATTGCTTAATGTAGACTTTATGAGTTCGTTTCCTTTGCTTGGAAAAAATGACATAATTAAAAAAGCAATTTTTACTTTGGCAGTTTCGTTATCTGCATTGCATGTAGAATGTCGGGATTTTTAACCAGATTATTAGGTTACGATGCGAAGATTCAAATAATAAAATTCGTTGATCACATTATGTTAAATTTTATATTATAAAGCATAATAATTAAGTCCGTCTTTACAGAACTACACTGCTTTTACAAATATGTTCAACATTTTATTATTTTTAGAATCTTTATCTTCTTTTGAATCTTCTTTTGTATCCCATTTCCCTTAATGTCCCCTCTCACATTGAATTCCAATCGATCTGTCACGGATTTTAGGTTCTAGCTATTAGTCTTGCTTGATATCTATGCTTGACCAGCATTTAGAAATTGAGCGATATATACAATAGCTCTAGTGAATTTAGATCTAGTGAATGATCGTCATAATTTTAATATTCGAAGTAAAGACCGAAAAGTTGGCCGTCCCACGCTTTAGGCTAAGTAAGTCCAATAAAAACTTTATAGGTATAGTATTCGGTTTTACAATAAGGTTCCAAGTAACATTACCGATTATCTGACAATAAGTTCAAGTATTATGTTTTAATCTCAAAAGGTTATTACAAGGTGGATAATTACGTGCACGATAGTGATGTCTGGAATTAACCCACATCTCTGTGCTTCCGTTAACATTATTAAGACAATGATTTACATAGTTTTTTATATGAAAAAAAATGATATGTATTATAATATATTTATTAAAAAAAAGAACCAGATCGAGTTTCTTGCCGGCTCCTCTCGGCTGGGTTGTTTTCCGAACCGGTGGTAGTGTTTTACACGTTCATAAGCGCCTTCTTAGGGCCTAAATTGAATAAAGATGTTTTTGATTTTTTTTAATTTTTTTGTTAACCGGAGAGATTTTAAATCTATTTTGTTTGTATAGATTAGCTACTTTATGAAGCAGGATAGCTTGTCCCACTTCCAATTAAAAAACAAGATTTAATAAAATATATCTGTGCATTACGACCATATTATGTAATCCTTTAGTTTCATTACATTTCGTTTATTAAAGTAACTGGGAATAATTCAAATTCGTTCTATTTTAATGTAAACGAATTAAATATTTTATTAATAACAAAAAACATTTCGTTGCCTTTAGACACTTGCACATTGTAATCTTGTTAAATAAATAAGGATGTGGAATTTGAACGATGAAATGCGAGGTTCGATAATTGAGGAACAAAAAGCGCACGCAGCATGCCCTGTTGAGCTTCACTGGCGGTGACTGAGGCAAAGGCAAAGGCACGATGCCTTGCTGCAGCCAGTCGAAAGCTTTAGCAGCGCTTCAGAGCGCTGTATTGCCGTTGTTCCGAGTGCACTTGCGCGGTAATTGTTTGCGGAAAGGGTTCGTTGAGTATTATTGTCGAGGATTTATACGATCAGCAAAAAAGTTTTATATATATATTTTTTTACGTCTCCTATTTTATTATAATTATGACTGCAACTATATTAGAACCTCGAATATTATAAAACGAAAATTTTCCCTATCTTTACTCAGGTTATGCGATGATGGCGCAGTGGATAGTGCGGCCGGATTCTGCGTCAATCGACGCGGGTTCGATCCTACTTATTCAACCCTAAAATCGGCCTGAGCTTTCGGTGAAGGAAAACATCGTGAGGAAACCATAGCATGGTGGTAGGGCATTTTTAATGATGCCCGCCTGTGTAGCTACCACCCTCAAGTTTCAAAACCTGTCACCATATATCAATAGCACACCTTTTGCGGCAGCATCACTTGAGAATTAATACCTAGATTTAGTGTGTTTACCATTTTGGGCCACATCGTCACTTAACATCAGGTGAGATTGTGGTCAAAACACTGAGCATATACCGTATATAAAAAAAAATATTTCTATGGATTTTTTGTTCATAGAATGTCCTATGAAGTTTCATTTGTCGTTCACTGTAAAATTATTATATGCAAACAACATACTTAATAAAAAGTTAATTTGCACGTAATTCGTAAATCCTTAAATTAAAGTGACAAAGATACCCATATTTTGTATTCGGTTAACTCCCATAGATTTGCGAGCTTTAAATTACAAATTAACATGAGTCTGAAATATATGTTACGTCAAACGCAACTGAAGTGACACATATCATGCTGAATTTATTAGCATGCAGTTTTAAAAGCGCTGGAACGTAATTTTTAGTAATATTAATTTTATTGCAATATTTTTTTTACGTTCTGACGTTACAGAGCTCAACACTTGCGCACTTAACCGCGGCAATTTTTCTCTAATTAAAATTATTCCGATTGTCGTTTATATTGCGATGGTTGGCGTATTCGTTTGTTGTGGCCCGTGACGCGTGCCATTTCAAGCACTCTCATGCTTTTTAGTGCCCGTGTTTGCGCTTGCGATTTCGTGTGCCCATAATACTAACTTCGTACGGAAAAAAATGCGTTTTTAAAGTCAGTTTGTTTTTTTTTTTTGCTTCTGTCAAGGCAAGGGTTAGGTTTTTGATGTTTCGCGTGTACCTACAATTGACTCTTTTATTGTTCAAAGTGTTTGAATCTTCCAGAGATGATAATTTATTCATTTTTTAATTTCTAGTTATAAGCGACCTGTCCCGGTTTCGCATTGACATGGAATAATGTACGCTAGTACATGCAATTAACAAAAGTACCGTAATAAATTATAAATAAACTTTCCATATGAATCACTCTGTCTATCGATGAAAAATGTATGAAAATTTGTTCAGCAGTTTGTACATTATCGGATTCAGAGAGGCAGACACTGCAAGAAGATTTTAATTTATAATATATATAAATATATACCTATTTAATTTTTTTCTACTTAAATCTTGTGTAGGATATTTTGTTTTTCTTTAAACTACATACACATCTTTTATTTTGTTCTTTCACATTAAAAATTAATTTTAGCGTAGATACATTCTTATTCCATATGTTACATTCTTATTCATTTAAATAATTAAAATGCTCTATTTGTAAGTTAAAAAAAAAAACAAAATCCCTACATAATATTATAAAAATATATATTTAAATACAATTTTCTATATTTAATTAATTTGGAAATAAAAATATCGCTCTCATGTAACCTCAGAAATTGCCTTACTGTATATCTGTATATGTACGTAAGAAATATGAAAAGTCGCGTCGTCAAAATGAAAGAAAAGTTAAACATAAACCGTACAGTAGGAAACTGAGCAAAAAAATTAGCAAGCCAGCGTCGACGCAGTCTTTCACGCGTTATCTCGCCTCGAAAGTTCCGCGAACACATTAGCGTTGACGATATTCATTCCGACAAAGGTGGCTACATCTATCTATCTACGCGACGCGCGTGCGAGATACGCGGTCCCCGGCGTGGCGTTGAAAAAACCGTCCGATAAATCTCGACAAATCGTGCTGTGGTGACGCGGCGTTTGCGCTAATGATGTAAAAATTGTATGACGTCACCGTGACGTAGGCTCGCTTTACGCGCCGATTGACTAGGGCCGGTACACGCAATCACAGTCAATTAATAATAAATTAATTTTACCCGTATGTCTTGATGTTTGGTATAAGCTTCTTCTCGATTTCCCAATGGTAAAGTAGTCAGTATCGATAATACATTTTTTTTTTTTGTTTAAAACTAACTCTCGCTGGGCAACAAAGGGTAGGATTATCAGATTTTTCCTGACTAAAACCCATGTTCTTTCGTTCACCTATTTGACCAGGGAACAAGAACTCATTTTGCATTACCTCTATTCTTGAGTAGATGCGGACCCTCCAATTGAGAGCCTCCTTCTGTGGCCTAAAGGGTCCAACCCTTTCAGGTTACAGGTTCGAATCTTATATCCTTCAAGTTTAAATTATAAAATTATTTAATTCTTAATTTATAGCTTATATAGTCGATTAAATATGAAAATAGAAACTACGAATTGTACGGTTGTTATATTTTTTATACAATTATAGGCTCAGTAATATGATTACAATTCCACTTGATGTTAAGTGAAGATGTGGTACGAGATTACAGTCTTAAACCTGGAATTACAGGATATCAATCTTAATAGAGTGATAGCTAGTCAGGTGGGCATTACATTTTTAACTCTTTACCTACCACCTTGCTATGATTTCATCACGATATTCATGATATTTTCCTTCATCGAAACCATGGGCTCGTTGAACAATATGATAGGTGAATTCGAAAATCCATAACCGCGGTATAACAATCATTGATTCTTCATCGCTTCAATAACAATGTTAATAATACGTTGTAATAATGCAAATATTTCTATGGCATAACGTTTAACATTATTCGTTCGGTGGTTGAAACTAGACTGTAATTATTTCCAATTTTTTACATTAAACTATAGTTAATAAATAATTATTGAATTAAAAATTAAATAAAAAGGATAATCGGTTGAAAAACATAAGAAAAATCCTTGAACCTTCTTCTTCAGGTTCACTCTCAATAATACATTTTGCAAGCTACATTTTTATGAGTTCAGCAGTCTTGTCAGTAATGCTTGTCCGGAGACGGACAATTTATATAATTTATATAAACAATTTATATATTTTTTTTAATATTGTCATTACATTTATTAACTAATTATATGAATGAAGCTTTGGATATTGGTCAGTCAAATAAAATCAGCAAATGAGCGAGCGTTACGTTCGGCGTCAATCAATCGGCGAAACTAGAGAGGGGTGTGAGTACATTCGTGACCACAACGGTGTTGATTTGAGGTGCTTTTTTTGTTTGATATTTCTCACGCCAGGGGTCGCTGATGGCGGCTTAATTGGGATTGATGATCGGGGATAGTTTTGAGCCTTTACTATCAATTTGGGGCTCAAATGAGGTAGGTAGGTACTCATTCATAACAAGGGATCTTAAAAGTGGGGGCTTCTTTATTATGTTTTTTTTTGTGTTTGTTTAATTTATTTCAATAGAATTTTTTTAACAATATATCAAACGATGAAGGTTTTTCTTTGAATAAATAATTACTAGGTTCGATCATTATTTTTGCAAAATTAGAATTGTATCTTGCATTTTTTTTACATGGTACAGGCTTAGTGCTTTGACCGCAATCCCACCTGATATTAAGTGACGATGTGTGGTCCAGGATGGTAAACACACTAAACCTACAGTTACTGGTTACTGGAACACACCTATTTGTATTTGGCGACAGGTTTTCAAACTAGAGGGTGGTTGAGGGTGGCTTTTTCTTTATGTTTCTAACGTTTGTTAGAAATGACCAGATCTTACCCTGACATGGTGGTCAGCGACTTTGGTGTCGGCTGGGTTCTGCGCTATCTTTGTTATTATGTTTGTTCAAGGTGGAGGGTGGTTACCCAGGCGTGCATTATTAGAAAACCCCCTACCACCATGCCATGGTTTTCTCACGATGTTTTCCTTCACCGAAAGCTCAGGCGGGTTTTTAGAGTTGGATATTTGGGCTCGAACGCGTGTCCATTGACAAATGGGAATCAATTGGGAATACGAAACCACACAAGTAAAGTGAAGCTCAGTAGCTGATCAGCAGCCACCATATACAAACCCGTGAACGCCGTATGTAAGGATGATTGCAATGTGTATGGTTGTTGTTATTTTGTCCTGTGAAAATATCTTAGACCCCAACTCCAGATAGTATCTACCTAAAGTAGACAGATTGATGTAATTGGAAATACTTTTAGAACCTTTTTTTAAACGCAAAAACGGTTTATCGATTTTTATGAAGGTGTTTTTAATAAAGGTAATTATTTCGTAGCAGTCATAAAAAGTATAGGTAACAAGAAATAAAAATATGGAAGAAGACAGCCATCATTTAATCAAAAGAATATTTAAATACGCGACTTCGCAGGCATACGTTTGTTTTGAAATAAATTTATTATGCAATAATCGATCGAGAAATAAAAAAAAAATACAACAGTACTAGGACATTTTTGAATCGATTTATTATGCCATTTAGATTCTTGGTATCGACGCAATTACTGAAATCCTATCGACTTTTGATTTTTGATCGCGACACTCACTTTTATTTAAATAAAAGTGACCATGGTAACGAATAATATTACATTTATAATATCTCTCCAAAAGAGGTGTGTCACGATCGTAAGTAATGGCAACACTGCAGAGATAATGTCATGAAGATAGGCATTTCGATATTAAATAATGTTTTAGTTGTTTACTTCTTTTAAAAATAATTAAATCTTACTTATTATGATTTTTATGGAAACTATTTTTAAAGTGGAATGTGCAATATTAATTTACTCCGTAGGTACCAGATTGAGTATTCGGAAAAAATCCTGTGGCAATAGTATACATTCTAACTAAAATAAACAATACTAGAAGGTTACTTTGATATAAAAAGTTATTAACACTGGCAAATATTAAAACGATGCCGATTGTAACGAAAAAAAAAACGGCCGAACTAATCGAAAACAAATTTGCGTAACAAAAATAAATTTCAAATAGCACTCCGGCGTGCGCGATAACAAATAATAACATTCAACAATAAAACATAAGCGGATCAGACTATATCGGTCGACCGCGAAACTCTTAGTCCCTGTCGCTCTTATGCGTAAATTAACAGGCGTGAAAAGGACGCACGCAGATCACTTGTTTATTACCCGACAGGGGCGGAGGGGGTTTTGGAAAATCGTAGACATCATCAACAGTATTAGCCGATCCCATTAAACAGGCGCCCCCAAACGATCTTCAAAACAGGGGCCAGAGAAGCTAATAGAAGCGACATCTTTGTTTAACAAGATAAAATCTCTTTGACAATTTCTGCTTATTCAAATACGTTCCCCTGTTACATATAATGACTTAATACCCTATAGAAATGTATGTTTTTTTTTTTGTTGTAAAGGTATAATTACGATTACGCTATATTCATCGTTGTAAGGGTAGCTAGAGTTTCAGTTTTTTTTTATACTTATATTTAGACTGTTGGATGTTATAGTAATAATTAAAATTGAAATGTCTGTTTGTAATACGAAAATAACAATTTTTTAACTAAATACATATATAAGGTAGGTACCTAGGTATACCAAATACGCATTTTTTTAATTTCTTACCCGTCTGTCGATTTATTTGTTCCGGCTAATCTCCGAAGCGGCTGGACCGATTTGGACGGGGTTCTTTTTAGGAATATAATTGAAGTTAATCCGCGAAATTTTAATTTTTCGGAAATAATTATGCGATTCAATGGACAGCACCATCAAAACACTATTTTGCAATGGTTGTTTAAAAACTATATTATGCAGTAAAGAATAGATAAAACGCAGGTAAAGCAAACTGTGTGTGCATAACACGCAGGTACATAGGTCCTGTAAGGAACCTTTTTTAAAATTATAATTATCAAACAAAAAATGTAGAGCTTAGCTAGTTTCGAAATTCCGCGGAATTTTTTACACTCAAGTAACGGCCAAGCCGAGGTCCGTATAACTATGGTAACTCTTGTCCTAGTTACCTTTTCGCGGCTGAGTGCTTTCAGCACTCGCCCCCAAAGTCACGGTGAAGCTTTAAAAGCCCTACCGGTCAACCGCGTTAGTTAGTAAGAAAAAAAAACAACTAGGCCAAAACGTCGAGAAATTAAACAAGTAAGTGTGCTTTCTATACCCTATAATTTTAATAAAACAGGAGTTTAGTTAGTGGAAAAAAAAATACTTAGTGAAGGTTTAGTAAAGGACCTAATTTTGCTCACCACGCGTTTTGAGAAAATGCTGTTTTTCTAGAGACTTCCATATTATTTTTTTGCCTTTTTTAGACTAAATTTATAATCTGCCCACGCTTCCTCTGCATTATCTCAATGCCCCCTTAATTTTGAGGTCTTGAGAGCGATGATAGCGCAGTGGGTAGTATGGCCGGATTCCGAGTCAATCGACGCGGGTTCGAGCCCCACCTATCCGACTCTAAAATTCGTGCTTTAGGTGTAGGAAAACATCGTGAGGAAACCATAGAATGGTGGTAGGGCATTTTCTAATAATGCCCGCCTGGGTAGATACCACCGTCAGGTTTGAAAACCTGTCGCCAAATACCAATAGGTGTGTTCAGGCAGCATCACTTAAGAACCAGTGCTTCTAGGCTTAGTGTGTTTACCATCCTCGACCACATCGTCACTTAGCATCAGGTAAGATTATGGTCAAAGCACTGAGCCTATACGGTGTAAAAAAAACAAGGGGCCCACGTAGAGAACTTAGGCAATACATCAATATAATAAGGATAGTTTCACTTCGGATATCGGTGTCACGTACCTGCTGTCACCCAAGGTGATGACTAACATGGCGCTCTCTACGACACTCTCAATTTGTGTACAGTTTCCTTAATGAATAATAATTTTCAGCACCATATAAGAATATGGGCAAGACTCATTGGTTAAAAAACGGCTCCTTCGGCATTACGCCATTTCCTGATCCCTTAAACAGCAACGAATAGATTAAATAATATGCACAATAATTTTACATAACTTCTAAGTTTTTATGTAATTTATACATTCACAGACAGACGGACAAAAACATAAAAAATATATTCTAGAAATATGATTTTATTTATTCTTTTAAAACCTCCTTAAATAGTTTATCTCAGATATATTAAATGTACTGACTACCGATACCTTAATCGATGTTTAAAATATCATATGCAGTAACGCACCTGTAAGCGTAGATAGTTACTTTTCAGACGAACAGTTCTGTTTAGTATATATTGATATGTAATTGATTAGAACAAATAAACTTTATTGTAATCAATATTAACAGAATCTGTAGGTATTCCATAAGTAATTAAGTAATAAAGAAACGTCCAATAAAAAAAACCTAATTAACTTATAAGCATAGTACAAAAAAATCAAAAAAATGTCACCGTAAATAAAATATCAAAGACATCTCTCCCATTATATGAAACTTCAAAAGAATGTCAATACAGAACGAACGATCTCTCTTTTTCTCTTCTATTGGCATGAATGAGAAAAATACCCATCATAATGGTAACTGTAAGAAGAAAAAGCAAATTAATTTTTCCGATCCGCTCGTTCATACAAAGGGCCCCGGATATCTCTTTGATAGACATTTTGTGTACTTAAAATAATTTATGCAAGCGGTCAGTATTGAATGAGGGGCCTTTTTAAAATGGTGTTTACAAATAAAGGTAGGTAAATAGATACCTTCCTACCTATGGAAAATGAAACGGTTTTTGAAAAGAAATTTTAAGCTTAATGGGAATTGTTAATACTGGATTGTCTTGCATTATGTTATTTTTTCTAAAGAAGATTTACGTTTTATTTCTTCAAATTAATTATGTCTATTTTCTGAGAAATATTTTTGTTGTTAAACAAAAAACATCTTCTGAAGCAAATCTGACGTAAATATAAATACACTATCTTTTAAGAGATATTTACGTATAGATACTAAAGACTGCTATTGTTAATACAATTTCATAAAATAATATACAAAAAGTTTTATATACAAAAAGTTCAAAAAGGTTATTTTACTTAAGAGAATTTATATAAAAGAGTACTTATGTTGTCGACGCAAAATTCAAACATTGCATTATCAACATTCACACGGCCGAGTAACAACCAATCAGCATTCGTAATATAAATAAGCTACCAAATTCAATAGCAGAGAAATGTAAATAGACAATCAGTTACACATTTTAAAGATGGAATGCGCGGGTGCCCTCCCCTCTCCGCCGTCGGAGGGGTAATTTGACAAACGCTTTGAATAGAAAAACGAAGTCGATGTAAAAGCAAATTCGCGTTTGAATTTCGAACGTTAATCTTTTTTTTTTCTTTTTTGAATGATGACATTTATACATGCGGTTAGTAAAAAAATCAATGCTCTACATGTTTACGAATGATTATTTAGGTTTTTGATTTTAGAATAAAGATAAAATATTGTGGGTTTATTTTTATAACTTTTTTTGGTTATTATGTGTGACAAAAAAAATATGCACGTAATAAGTATTTTAAAAAATCAACGTCACTTGCAACTGAATTGAATTTTTCAAGTAAGTTGTCTTTTGATTACTTTTTCTACAGTGCCCGTTGAACAACGATGTGAATAGATAGCATCTATGTAAAGAAATCTAATAAAAATCCAATGTTTACTTTTATTATAAAACTATCTGAGTTACAATACTTACCACATCACTCTTAAAATAAACTAATTTTGTAATTAATTTTCAGTAATTCCTACTAATCATTTAGTTCTTTAAGTTCAGACATAAATTATAAAATTACAATTAAAAAGACACGTAACCTAATTATTGTGACAACAAAATTTAACAAAATAAATTACTTGTATTAATTATACAAATAAATCGTACGTGATTATATTTTCTGTATAATATTACAAAACGATTTTGTTTTTAGTCTGTAGACAAATACTATAGGTACTAAGATATAGGTATATATAGAGTACCTATATTAAACGGAATCTCGCATATAGAAGTAATGATGAATCACCCCCAAATCGGTCTGGTGGACAAATATAATGGAGTAACCGCCCATCCCTTATCGGAATGGTACACACACAATACGTTGTATCAATTAGGGATGTTTATGTGTTTCGAAGGCGGATATATCCGTAATAAACACAATTCTTGCAAAAAAGGGTTTTCGTATGATAATTCTAGAACTTTATATTGCTTTAAATATACCATTAGGGTGACCAATCGCTGGAGGTCGAGAAATTCCGAGAAGCAAGTCATGGTTAAACCTTAGCATGGAAATAGGATGTTTTCTAATGTTAACTTAATTAGCTACCAACTTAAGTACATAGGTGTGTATTGACAGCATAACGTGAGAGTCAGTTCCTCTTGGCTTAGCGTGTTTACCATTTTAGATAACATTGACAATTAACATTAAAGGAAGGTGTGGTCAAACGCTAAACCTGTATATAAAAGAAATATAATTTTTTTTTTTTTTTTTTTTTTTAAATCGAAAAGTTAAGCTTAATCACTATTCTTAAATCGAAAAATGCACCTACTTAATTACAATAATGTTGAACTGTATATTAGGAATCTAGTTTGGCAACACTAATTCGTAACAAATCGACAGACCATAAATGCGTTTTGGTCTAGCGTGAATCAAACCCACGATCTCTGCCATTTCATTTATACAACCGTAAACATCTAGTTAGAACCAGTAAAAAACACAAAAACAAAATTGTTAAATATCTTTCTCTCCTTGTATCAGCGGTTCGAAGTTTCAGTAAAATGGCCGATATCTTTCAAAAAATGCCCATAGAGTTTTTGTGACACTCCAATTAACATTCCATGTTTTTATTTCTAATACTCAATACATACAATACAATGAACAAATGATTTCACGTAAAACACCTCTAATATTATATAATACATGTTACAAATACTACATAAAAGCTTATGGATGCAAAATAAAAACCATGATATGATATACAAAGATGGCGCTAAAAATTACGAACGTAAAATATCATCCGGTGTTGAATGAATCAACTCCATTATTCAGTTCGTTCAGAAACTAACTCAATTATTGTATAAAGTTATAGTTCACAGTAACTCGTTCGAATGCAATTGTTAGTTACATCAAAGACTTGGATCCAGGATGTGCGTTCGAAAATTCCGATCTCGCCAGCTAATAAACTCCATACATCAAACGGTTTTTTAAAAGAGTTAATACTTAAATATTATATAAGGCAACGTCTCTCTGCCGGTTAGTTGGCTTATAACTCGAGAAATGCTAAATTGATTTACTTGGTTCTTCTTTTGAATTATAGCTATAATCTGTTGTCAGGTTTTAGTATGTATATTTTTATATTAATTAATATATGGATAAAGTTACAACGATGACAATGCACCAAATAGATAATAAAAAAGCCTAGCATAAATCCTTTTGCGAACCTTTGCAAATATTACAGAGATTTATTTTAGTGAATAAGTAGTTGTAAAATATATATTTTTATATTGAAACAAAAACAGAGAAGTTACCTATAAATATCTAGGTTTTGTAAATGTGTTATTAGAAATAAATTTTGTAAAAAAATATTGTAATGTTAATTTATTAAAATTTAAGTTTTCATAATTGATTCGACACAAAATATTTTGCATTTATATTAAAATTGTTGAATGAGACATATTTATTTTATTAATCGTGAAAGTTTTGGGAGAATATTTTTTTGTTTACCGTAATTGATACACTTAAAGATACGCTGCCATTAACTTCGATATTTATTTCTGAAGACATTGTAAGCCTTTACATTTACTAATATCTTCTGTGAAACAAGCGATTTTATTAAAAACATGCAAAAGAATCGTGTTTTTTTTTTGTGACAGTAAAATAAAAAACACGAAGACATGTTTATTTAAAACGTTGATGACAGAAGAAAGGCGATTCTGTAATGACAACGGCCATTTTGTCGGCACATCGTGCACTTTAAAAGATGGCCGACAAATGTGAGTATTTATTTATTGTCATTTAAATTTGGAATCTCGAAGCGTTGATAATAGGATGCATAATAATACAATTTTTTTTTTTTTTTTGTATCTCATTTTTTGAATCATTGTATACAGCTCAATAACAATAAAAGTGCGAAATATTTAATTTTATGCATTATTTATTTTCACTCCTTCATTACAATAAAAAATGAAAACACACGACATGTCATATCTTTTCGAATTTTATTATCACACTTTGTTATTTCATAAAGAAATTCGAGTTATAACTTTGAATTTGTGTGTGTGTGAATTGAATTGAATCCTATTTCATTATACCTATTGATTATAAACAATATAAGATTTGTAAACTGTCAAGGACTATGATTAATTTAGACCAGCTTACGTAAACACGCAAAAAAAAACCTATGCCGAAACAAAAAGAAACTGTAAATCCAAGCTTATCATACCTGTACGTAGATAAATTAGTTGCACTGTGAAAAAAGTGTTGCTACATGCTACATGAATTTAATATATATCATAAATTTACTGACGAATCATCATTATCCTGCTCCTAATTTTTAGTTATTTAGAATCGGCGCATTATGTCTTTCTCTTTCTTACATCACTATAAGTCACGATGTCTTCATTTATCTCTCTTTGTTTTCATATCTTCCCTCACAGCTATCCCTCTTTTTTACTATTCCCCTCCAAACATCAACTTTCATAGTCGTCACTTTCTTCATCACATGCGTTTTGTTTCTTCTCACAACATGTCCATACCAACTTCCTTTAACATACTCGTTCCCGATCCTTCAATTTTGGTCACGTCACACATATATCCATTCATCTTTTTACTAGCCCAACACTTCTATAGAATATGACATGTGTTATAACGGACTTATATACTCTTATAGTTTACTAATGAAATATAGTAGGTATAAGAGGATTGTACTTTAATTCTATTTGCCTTTAACCCCGATCTTAGGGTCCTAATTAGTGGTTCTCAATTATTTATTAAAAAAATATATAATCTATACTAATAAATAAAATTGAAACGCCTATTTTGCAAAGTCAAAAAAGCAACCTTTTACTAAATACATTTGAATATTTATATACGATACTTATATAAAAAAAATAAATCTGTATTTCTGTTGTAATAATAAACTACTTTTATTTTACGAAAATAATTAGGGTTCCGCGTGAATAAAACTAAATTGTAAATAAAATATAAGATACGATTGAATAGACAGCACTATCAAAACATTATTATAATATATAATATGGGACCTCGCGAATCTCTAAAGAACAAGTTTCAAGAATATGATATCTTAACTTTGCCCTCCCAATACATCTTCGATAACTTAATGCATATTCGTAAAAATTTAGACAAGCTAGATCTAGTGAATGATCGTCATAATTTTAATACTAGAAGTAAAGACAAGTTGGCCGTCCCACGCTTTAGGTTAAGTAAGTGTAATAAAAGCTTTATAGGTAATAGTATTCGGTTTTACAATAAGATCCCAAGTAAAATTACCGATTTACCTGACAATAAGTTCAAGTATTATGTCAAGCAAGTTTTAATCTCAAAAGGTTATTACAGGGTGGATCATTACGTGAACGATAGTGATGCCTGGAAATAACCCACATCTCTGTGCTTCCACTAAAAACTACGATTTGTATAGTTTTTTATATGACATAAAAAAATTATATATATTATATTTATGAAAAAAAAAAGAAGGAACCAGATCGAGTTTCTTGCCGGCTCTTCTCGACTGGGTTGTTTTCCGAACCGGTGGTAGTGTTTTAGACGTTCATAAGCGCCTTCTTAGGGCCTAAATTGAATAAATGAATTTTGATTTTGATTTTGATTTTGATTACTTTGTAATTATAATTTAAAAACTATATTACGCACTGAAGTATATCTAAAACGCGGGCGGAGCTTGCGCACACAGTCAGTAATAAAAAATAATCTATAATGAAAGAAACGCATAAAAAAATCAAAACCTCAAAAGTACATGGTATAGATTATAGATAGAGAAACAAAATCATTCGACAGACACACACACACACATACACTGTGTTTTATCACCTCACTAACTGTTGGATAGACAAAAGCCCGCTGCTTAGAATAGAAAGAACTATTTAGATCCGGCTGATGTTTAACACTGAACAGCAGCTCTGCTTCTCATGATGTTTGTTATTTTATTAAGTGTTCTCGTATCTTCAATACACATTTATATTGTAATTCCAACGCGATAGGTACATCACAATGACCACGGTGTTTATCTTAAAAAGCAAGTGGCTCGAGCAATCGTATTCCTTAACTCTATTATTAAACTATTCTGGTGTATCCAATACGTACTTACCTACTAGCGTTGCTTGTTTTTTTTTATATATATATAGATAGGTAAATATTTACGCGTTAATGATGTACGAGATAAATGGATGTTAATTTTTCATTTAGTTCTTTAGTTCCGGTTATAATAGTTTGAATGTTACAAAAGAGCCCGAATTATAAGTGTGTATTAATTAAAAAAATTGAAGTGTCTCTAATAACAAAATAATAACGTTTTACTGAATAAAAAAAATCCTGTCTGTTTCTTCCGGCTAATCTCCGGTACGGCTAGACCAATTTTGACGGGACTTTTTTTGAAAGATAGCTGAAGCTACCCCCCGTAACTTTTATTCTTCGATAAACATGTATTGGATATGGATTGCGCTTAAAAACAATTGTGAAGAAGATACGATTCAATAGACAATTGCACTTGCAAGAAGTGCAAATAAATTTGTGAAAAGTGTCTTTGAATTCTGTTAGTACCAAAAGTGAGTTAAGATCATTATGACAATGGAAACATTATTTTCCAATGGTTGTTTAAAAACGCAGAGAGGAACATATAAGCCGCAAACGAAGCCGCGAACACACAGCTAGTTAAAAACATAACCAGTATCCATCCATTCAATCCAAATAATCGTAAAGACGTCCACTACTGGACATTGGTCTCCAGTAAAGATAAGGGAGGTATTTGCCATAATCACCACGCTTGGCAGGCGGGTTGACGATCGCAGTAGTAGATGTTTTTGGTGCTCAGAGAATGCTGCTGCCCATCCCTTGGTTTATCCCTTAGTCACCGTTTACGACACTCACGGGAAGATATGGGGTGGTACTATTCAAGCCGGCACCACACGGCACATAACCAGTATGTGATTGGGGAATTGCGTCGCGTCCGCAACCAGCAATAAATGTTCAGACCTAACTTCAAGTAAAACCTGTGCTAGATGTACGTCGCTATCAGAATGGTTACTGATAGTAGATTTTCAACTATAGGCGGTTGTAATCGTTCTTGGAACTATATTTATATTTGTTACCTATGACTTTTATGCGTATATTTTATCATAACATATAAAAATGTATATCTGTTTATTTATAGATCTTTTGCTTCATTTATAACTAGTCTTAGGAAGCATTACCGACAAAATTGTGATTAAAAGCTCAGTCGATATGCGCATTAATTTTTGATACCTTTTTTTACACGTTATTTAAAATTGTGTGTAATTTAAAATGTCAATTATGTCTTGTTTATGTTTTATTGTTAGTTATAATTTTTAAGTTCTTTATAACGTCGCTATATTATAATTAATAGATGCTGTGTGTAAAAACAGCACATAAAAATTCTTTTAAAAGATAAATAGCAAAGGTTTTAAAATATAGATACGTAATAGAAAAAATTACTTATGCGCTTAAAGAATAATCATTTTATTTAGAAGAAGAACAAAAAAGCGCAAACATAAATATGATTAAAAGTTTTCTTTTGAACACAATTTTAAGCTATCATCGCCATCATTATATTGTTTTAGTAAACAATCAGCGGAGAGATCAGCGCGCACTCGCCGGTCCCGAGTGACGCTGTCAGTACTGACAGATCATTGTTTGTGACGTCAATCGTTGTGATTGGTTAAGACCGCTATGATTTACGAGCGGCCATTAAAATTGGTCCATTTTTAAATTTTTTTAAATGTTTCCTCGTGTTTCTATCCGACCGATATTTTTTCTACAGGTTTAAAATTATTTTCCCATCTAATAAACGTATAACTGTTTTTAAATCTTGATAAAATTAGTTTCATAGTAACAATGAAGCAGCATAGAAACGTTTATGCCTCTGTAGCGTGTGAAGACATGACAACAATGAACTTGTGTAAAAATCATAGCCTCAGCTTTTAGTAAATAAAACAATGTACTAAACCTCAGTATTGTTTTATGGTGTTCCGTAATAACCGCCTGGTTACGACTTTATAGGCTGAACAAGTCGAAATTTGGCCATTTAATTGATTAAAAAAGTCATTAACATGCAAATTTGATCTTGTATTATGTAATTTTCTTAGCGTTTAGCATGATACAGTTTGGTTATTGTGCACAGGTGATGTGAATTAGAAATAATTACGCGAAACGTTTATTCTGAGATGCCATGAAAACTCCATGAAGAGTTCTAGAAAGATGGAGCTTAGAAGTCTTGACACAAATTGAATGCCTAATGTTATAACGCCACATAACACTGGCAGAATTGTGTGTGTAAATCGTATATTGACTAAATAGAAAAAGTATAAAAAGTTGAACAAAACTATCGCTATGATGTATTATTTATTCTATTTATTGTGTCATCAATAAATTGCCTATTTCGATTTGAACATAATCTTCTATCTATCTGTAAATGTTTTATTTTATTTTAGTGAATATTTTTAGACAATTCTTTATGCATACGTGTTTATAATATGTAATACCAATCTATATATATATGCGATTTAGTGTTACAGAAAACTTCTGTAAGCGTGTAATTGTAAATACGCTGAATCATTTCCAAACAGTTTCGCAATAAAGCGCTTGCATCTGTCAGTTACTTTGAGTCTTTATGAAAATTTTGTTTAATATATGATGAAATAGTAAATACTCTCTTTGAACCAGATAAATGTTACATTGAAAATTCAGTAGATTGATGTTCCTAATACCACTTCAAATAGACATTGATAAGGATTTTAATAGATGTATTTCTGAACATAAAAAAATACCGCATACCTAGTGTAGACGTTATTTTTTATTATGTCGATGTTCTGTTACGCATTGGAAAATGGTTTAAATAATATAATAAATTTGATAATAACATGATTCTATTCTAATCCTTTTTGTCTAATTTTCTAACCAATTTTTAACATATTATTCTTTTATTTCTCTTTTTTAATATTCTTTTTAAGCGTTCCTTTAAATTTGACCATGGGTTTGTTTCCCGTAGTGGCTATATAACAACAGTTATCTAAGTGACTTTAGTAGTTTAGGCAATATAACGCCTGCCAAATGTCAAAATTATTAATTGTCAATCGCATTTGTACAGGTCTTTAGGTTTTAAAAGATTTAAAATCTATAGCAAAAAATTTGCATCCTCCTGGCATAAAACCTTAATTTAACTGCTGTGATAAACCCTTTTTTCATTGGCACGCGATACAATAATGAGGTTATATATCAAATAATAATTCCCAAATGCATTTCGTTCGAAATTTGAAAGTTACGTTTCCGAACAGTTTGAGATGTAATGTAGATAATTGGAGGAGGACTCGATTTAACCGACCTACCAACCGGCTGGAGTAACAAGCGGGTATCCGAGTAAAAAGGCAAGTTTTACCCGGGTAACGAGCCGGTAGTAGCGCCGGATAACGAGGATGCAACCGAGCAACCGACACTCAAGATATGCTCCTGCGATGTTTGAATTTGTTGTATAATTTTTTATTATCTAATTTGTTCGTTTCTTTTTGTACCATTTAAGGTTATTTCGTGGTGAAAGTTTAATATGTCAAATAATCAAAATTTTGTATACGCCCATAAAAACCACTCTAAACAAACTTAGAATATGTAATCTATTTCAAATACATATAACAAATTTCTGTTCTATGTTCTATATAAATATACTTAATAATTTATTAAGTTTTATAATAGATTATGAATTAATGTAGACATTAATTCCATTTAATTCCTTAGATTCCTTTCTTCTTTAAGTCCACGTTGCTTTTTAGGTTACGACCGGCCGCCTGCCTGACGTCAACCCTTCTTGGGGATGCTATTTTTATATTCCTCATATTTTGCCTTTTCCCTTACGACACCCCACGATATAGGTAAGGTGGTATTCTAAAGCTGCCATGCATATGGCACAAGAAGGTATGAAAGATAATATGCTTAGAAAGAGAGTGAATGTAGGTATGATCTCAAATAAGATGCATGAAAGAAGAAGACATGTTGCGCCGGCCCCAAATAAAAATGGAATAAGGGTAGGGAGATGATGAATGTTTTTATTTAATTATAATTACATTACATAATTTCGCAATAAATTCTTCGTAATTATCGCTGTCAGGTCTTTAATATGGGATAACTAAACAGAATAGTTGTTAATAGTAAAAATAGTATAGTGTAAACATAAAAACCATAAGCCCATTTTCCTTGGCGAGCATTAGCGAAGGGATTACAGTACCGTCCATTAGGTACAAAGGACAGGTGTCGAGTCCAGTAAGCTTTATTAATCTTTTCTCTCGACGCGAAGTTGCGGCGAGGTTTCGCACTTTTGTGGAATCACTAAAACCGTATTGACCGGGGACAAAGTAATGCGTCTTACGCTTCTTAAATGAAAAGACTTATGGTTTTACCCTAACGCATGTCATATGTGTAATATAGACTAAGGTATTTCAATAAGGTCTTATTTGATGTTGAAATTGATCAATAATTTATTGGCATTAAGTTTTTTTTTTTTGTTTGATTACGGCAAAATTACTATATTTTATTTGATGTTTAAAGTACAATAAAACAATGATGTTGACTGCCGATAGATGAGAAGATCTATAATAGACGTAGATTCTTGCTTAAAAGGCAATGAATATATCTATGCTTGGAGTATAACTGCGTGATCGAATCAGGAATGAGGAGATCCGCACAAGGACCAAAGTAACCGACATTGCACGAAGAATTGCTAAACTTAAGTGGCAGTAGGCTGGACATATTGCTCGCAGAACCGATGCCCGATGGGGCCAACGGGTTCTCGAATGGCTACCATATACAGGAAGACGCAGCGTGTGTAGGCCCCCCAGGAGGTGGACCCGCTGGATGCGGGTGGCGCAAGACCGCTCGTTGTAGAGATCTTTGGGTGAGACCTATATCCAGCAGTGGACGTCTTTCGGTTGAATGGAAGCGCTGACGCCAAGTAAGTTCAGAATAAGGCGTGGTGACGAATTTATCTAATAAATTGAATAATACGGTATGTCATATTGTAAAAAAAAACATCTTTGAGGTCAACGTATATCAGAATAGTTTAAGATACAAAACATAACTGTTTTCCCTATTAGTATATATAGTTTTAAAGACGCCCTAGATTTACCAAGTACTACAAGGTATATGAAAAAACAAAACAAACAAACGTACAAACTAACAACTGAAAGACTCACGAATCTTTAAATGAATGTGAACTTTTTATTTAACTGAACGTGCAAATTTTTTAAGCTATTTGTTTTCATTATAACATCTATGTTACTACATCTAGTACATACGTATCTACGCGCTTCGTAGATTTGTTTTGAAACGTATTTAAATTATAGAGAATTGAATGCAAGGGCAGTATAATGAAGGCACTACTCCACCAGTTCTATCGCCCACAAAAGATCATCTTGGGAAAACGTTCGACTGTTGTGGATAAGACGATTATTTTATTTATTCAAAAAAAAGAATGTACCGTATTATTTTTATTTAGTAATATCAATTGTATTTGGTGATGACGACAATATAAAAGTAAACAATTCTGTAGAAAATTATATCTGTTTGTTTGTTTTTTCAATATCCAGCATGTCGTGTACTAGGGTCCATTAAATTAAAAAATAAATTTACATACACAAAGGCGAAATTCATGCTCATCACTCAAAAGTCATTGCTATAAGGGAATGAAACTAGTAACCTCTTAGTTAACTTGTCCACTATTGGACTACATCTCTTGCAAGAAAAGTTTATTTAGTATATTTTTTTTATACTGTGTAGGCTTAGCCTTTTAACTACCTTTCTGATTTTATGAGGCGATGTAATCGAGGAGGTTAAACATACTAAGCCTAGACTTATAAAATTTTATATATGGGTTCGAACCTGCGTCTATTGAAACCGTCCACACTATCAATGGCGTCATCATTGCTTGAATACAAGTATGATAATTAAATAATATTTGAATTTGATTTACATTAACACACACAATTCCAATTAAAATATACTTTGAATAAAAAATCAACGCAGTACATGTCCATAGTAAGCCGTCGTCATTATTTCCACCGGGTAACGGAAAACAAAAATAAACATAAGAGTAGGCAAGAAATAAAAGGAAAGCTGAAGTGGGACGAGCATCCGGGCATGGGCAAGAACGGGAGAGCTAAGGTAGGCTAGAGTGGGGATGTGAGGTCGGTCGGGGGTTGAGGGGGGAGGGACGTTTGTGTGTACCCTCCCGGGACTTGTAGCGGTCCGTTGGAGTTCGCTTTCGGTTGTGCCACAGATTATAGAGATCAGCTAGTCTATTTAACTTAAACGATTGTGTATATACACAGGTCAAAGAGTAAGCACGTTATCTACATATTGATATATGCTCTACAATCTCACCTGATGTTAAGTGACGATGTGGTCACATACATATGGTAAGAACACTAAGCTAGAGGTACTGGATCCCAAGTAATGCTGTCAAAACAACCCTATTGTTATTTGGCGACAGGTTTTCAAACTTTAGGATGTGGTAGCTACCCAGGCTGGCGTTAGTAGAAAATGGCCAACCACCATTTTCTTAAGATGTTTTCCAAAGCTCAGGCTGATTTGATGAATATTCCAAAAAGAATTGTTTATGATTTTTGACGTGAAAACTTCTACAGCGGCGTTGAGTGATTCTCGATAGGGGACCAACTAATAGATTCACGTTACGAATATTATGACGTCAGCCGTTAACATGCCACACATTTCTCACAAACTGCCAGTTGCCAGTAAAACTGCCTCCACTGAATTTTAGATTTTTTCATAAAATCATGAGTTTAATTTTTTCTTTCGAGGAATGTTAAATCTTTTGAAATGATATGTCTTATAACCTTCACCTATCTCCCAGAAAAGTCTCGCCAAAATTGGTCTGAGATAACCCGGAACAAATAGACAAAATAAAAAAAAGAAAAAGAAAGAATGAGTCAAGTCTAGTCACAGATAGTTTACGTTTTCAACGCTATGTTTGCTTTAATTCACAGTGAACCATCTACTTTCCGCGATGTTTTATGGTTCAGGAGACCTCTTTTGTTTATCTTCATAATTTTACGCTTTCACGGATGCCCTGTTCTTTACATTGAGAGTGGTTAATTCTTAGAGATTTAGGGGGGATATATTATTTTTGTTTATAAATTTATTTGAGTGTGCTCGTTGGGTTTCTATATTCAGTGGGGTAAAATTGGATCAACCGTTTGTGATATTTCTGAGTTACGATTCACTCATATTTACGGGTAATTAAATAATAAAACTTATTATTATTAGATAGTGTTAGAACATTTATTTATTTAACCCCTTGAGCATTAACCTGGCGTTTTCGCCAGCTTTCAATTGTTTTCCTATTGTCTCATATTTATGAGTAATCGACATGTTAATTTGGTAAACAAAAAAGGACACATAGAAATATATTAGTCAAATAGTAATGAAAAACCAATACAATCTTAGAGCTAGACTGAATCCCAATTCCAATATGTACCGTCATGTATATTTAAAAATCTCAAGATGTGCTTCGTTCCCCAACTGGGGAGGCTCCTGACGCCGCTACCAGCGCGATACAGTGACACTGTCCATGCATTGAGCATTACACGCACAACACCGCAAAAACACTATTGTGCATAACACACAGTTACATAGATCCTGTTAGGTGCTTTTTTATTATTATTAAATAAAAAATGTAGAGCTTAGATGGGTTCAAAATTCCGCGGAATTTTCTACATTCAGGTAACGGCCAAGCCAAGGTTCGTAGGACTTTGGTATCCTTTGTACTAGTAACCTTGTTACTATTAAGTGCCTTCTGGGTCTTTTGGTTAACAGCATTAGTTAGATAGAAGAAAAAATTAAAAACTTTTTTCGAACATAATATCACATATCTTACATGCCGATTTAAAAAAGAATTTAAAGAGAACAGCAGTCTCGTTAAAAAAGTTCTGCGGCAAAATAAGTGTCTCACGAAAAAGTGCCTTAGAATCGCCACGACAGATCCCGTGACGGCGTATATTGCTGGTAATCCAATTTAAAGGGTTATTATCCTGAATATTTTTTTATGGCATATGGGCTCAGAGTTTTGACCACAATATCATCTGATGTTAAGTAACTGCCTCGGTGGCGCAGTTATGTTACGGTACGACTGTCGTTCTGAAGTCTCGGGTTCGATACCCGGGTCGAGTCAAGTGATAATGGGGTTTTTCTACTCAGTATCATCCTGGAGTCTGGAATTTGTGCCCGATATGGCGACAGGCTCGCCCCCTGTCACATCTGGGATGGAACTAAGCACGTCTGCCTAACCTTTCGGGGATAACAGGCGTGAGTTTATGTTATGTAATGTTATGATTTATGTTAAGTAACGATATGATCCGGGATGTTCAAAACCTAGAGTTACTGGCTCTCAAGTGATCCAGCTTGAACGCACCTATTGGTATTTGGAGAGAGGTTTTAAAAATTGAGGGCGGTAGCCAGTGGCGTCACTATCTGCAGCCCGTGGCAATTTCATTGCATGGGACCTCAGTAAAAATTACCACGTAATTTAATTTTATAAATCACTAAAGCGTTTAAATATTTAATCGTGTCTAACTTTACTTGTATTTATAATTTTTAAATTATGTTAAAAATGTTAAGATACTTCTGAGCTCGCGGTTTCGCGGGCTGTGGCCCGTGGCATTTTGCCAGTTTTGCCACCCTTGAGTTTCGCCACTGGTGGTAGTTACCCAGGCAGGCTTATTAGCAAATGCCCTACCACCATGCTATGGTTCTCAGGCTCATTAAAGAGTTGGATAGTTGTGTTCGCAACTGCAACCGCACTACTAACAAAAACCAGTCTAAAAACTTATCACATAAATATTCTATTAAAAGTACATAGACATATGAATGCTGTGCGGAACATCTATATATCTTTTTTTTTATTATTATTTAAATTAAAAACTATCTGCAGATTGTGGGTCCGCACCTTTTTTTTAGATTGGAGATTTAAATCGACTTGCGTCAGAAAAAATTGCCTATAATAGTAATTCAAGCAGCTATGCAGTTAGTAATCTTCTTTCGCACATGTGAGCTTAAATCTACTTCTATTAAATTTTTTATTTCTATATATTAAATTATTTTGTAAACACTTATTTTGTTATTATTAATTACATAATTATTACATAATTTTTTTTTTTTTTTTTTATTAACGGTCGTAACATGCCAAGCAGAACTAGGTCCGTGTCCGCATAATTACCTCATAGTTTGGGTTTGGGCAATTATTGCTTGTATGACCTTTTGGTCTCCATGTTTTATGGCCATCTTGAAATTATAATCCGCTATATCCTTCGCCGGTGCGCTCACCGCTCGGTTGATGAAGCGGCCTATTGCGTCGTCGGCCACGTCGGTATAATAGACACAGGTCTCCGTGTGCCTCGAGATGGCCACAATAGCGTGGGATACACTATCGTGGATCTGTAGCTTTCTCCCCTTGGTCTGGAGAATCACCACCGATTTGAATGTCAACCCCTGCGACTCGTGGATCGTCAGGACTCGCGACCCCTCCCCTGTTCCGTAGCCCTTGTTTATAAGGGCTTTCTTCTCTACCTGAGTATGTACTAGGTAGAGAGTATCGGTGGAGTGTGGGGGTATCTGCGTATCTATATATCAAAAGAAGTCAGATTAGTTACACCATTTATAACTCAAGAATGAGTGGGCCGATTTTTATGATTGGCTTACAGAGATAATATGAAGAAAATTCGTTTTTTTCAGTCTGTTATCAATTTCCTCGTGCACTGGAAGAAAATTTGGATTTAAATTCATCTACCTAATAATGACACAAAACATTATTATCGATTCCGAGGCGGTACGATGTTCGTCTGGACAGCTAGTTTTTTTTTTAAATATACCTATTATTATATATTTTTTTACAACTTTCCGGTGCATACGACGATACAGGGTGGTTGTAAATCATTATGGTAGCTTTACTAGCAGCCCACATCACACGACTACGGCGGCGGCGGCGCGTTACACTTTTGTTTTTGATATACGTCGTCTTTTATTATTTTAATAACTTTTTTTTTTTTTTTAATAACAACAACAGTTTTAGAACATCCGGAGTTTGACAACTGACGTTCGGATACTTCTAACGTTGTAAACCGTACATACGTAACGTTTGAAACGTTGTTTTTGTTATGAATTATTAAAGGGATCGTAAAGAGACTCTTGACCTGTAAGCGGAATGGAACTAGGGAACATTTCGTCTTGTCCTCGTCGCTCTATGCTGTTGTGTAGCGGATTAATTGTTGTTGTTTGTAAACATTTGTTTACGTAAGATTAGCTAATGTTAACTTAACTTCTTGCATACCTACTGCATTATATATCTTTACAATTGTATGGTTTATGTCAAATTTGACAAAAATACTGTGTTTGGTTCTCATTCATCTTTTATCGACTTAATTTACTATTATTTCCATAACTTTTTTCATCCCTTATAAGATTTAACAAAATACCATTAGTCAAAAAATACATTTATGTTTAACAAATAGTATAAATATATTTAGTGATTGTTTTATTATAGGCCAGCTAACAGGTACATAAATAGAAGAAGTATGAAAAGATTATAGTAATATACTAGCTGTGCCCGCCGCTTTACCCGCTTGGAATTCAGACAATTTGTCCTATCCTATGTTCTCTCCTTGGATGCAATAAATGTAATTACCAAATTTCATAGAATTCGGCTCTGTAGTTTTTGCGCGATCGACGAAGAACTTAATAAATAGACAGACAAAAAAATTTAAGCGTAGGAGTTTTTTGAAGTATCTTCTATGTACAGATTTCGTCCCTCTCGCCATTTATTATAAGTATAGATTATAATACACGCAGATATATTATCATTAAAACACAATACGTACATACACACACGTTTGCCTTCACACATTTCATAATAAAGAAAGGGGGTTATAAAAATAATACTTATAACGTTGATTGTTTCTTTGTTTTTGCTCCATTGTTCTGTGTTTATCATGAAATAACTTATTACCTATCGATTTACCAGTTTTTTGGTTGCAAAAAACAAGTATCTTTATATGTTGAGCACGTTTTCTAAACGATATAATTTAGCAGCTTGTCGCAATTTACCCGTAATCAAGCGAAAACGCGTGGTAGGAGTTTGTACGAGTTTAAAACAATCGACGATCGTCATTCCGTAGCAAAGCAAGTTATAAAAACCACATTCCAATTAAATGCAATCCCAAAACGCATAATCACCATCGACATTAGCATCGATGGTGCATCGGCGATTAAAAATCGCAAATCACGTTACGGTACATCAAGTCCGTGAGAAGTCTTTACCACGTTTGCGTACGTCAACTTTAACTTGTTTAAAACGTTATTAGAAAAAGACGCTTTATTTGTTATTATTAATTAATGATACAATAAAATTACTATGAATTCTCTTCTTTAATTTCTCTATTAAATTGAAAATGTTTTAAAATATTATTTAACCAAATTAAATACCTTGAGGAGTATTTGACGACAAAGAGCGTTATTAAGTAATTAAGCGCGTATAGAATTTATTTAATATTTGGTGAGTCCATTGTAGATTTACAGGCTGTTCTCGATGCGTCAAAGATTCATTGGATGATTCGATAATCTTTAGTACATATCCAGTTTGATTTTGAAATATGTATCATTTGTGAGTTATTTTTAAATAGACGAAACTAAAGAAATGTTGTTAGTATGGATCGATTTTTAGTAATTGCACATCGTTATCGACCTAAAAGTGCTATGTACAGAATAAAATAATACAAAAAAAAATAAACATATTATAAAATGTGAAAATATTTACCAGTACAAATGTATCACGTAACGTTAACGTTTATAGTTAACTTTAAAGAACCCACGGTAGTATCCATTGGTGATTACAATAAACATACGGACGGTATCCCGCGGGGAAAATGGGATATACTTTTGTTACATTTTATTATTATCGGTTTTATTCGCATGATTCCACTGACAGATTAATTCGTTGTTGTCAGAATGATTACGAGTTCAGTGTCTTTCTGTCCACATCACTTCGATATTGTCAAATCCTTCTTTATGTAGAATTTAAATTGTCTATCTATTTTTCTAGTGATAATAAACATTTAAATGGTGTTTTTGAAGGGATCGCAGTCTGTCACGTAGCAGTTGTTTTATTTTCAAAAAAAATCAAAAATCAAAATTTATTTATTCAATTTAGGCCCTAAGAAGGCGCTTATGAATGTCTAAAACACTACCACCGGTTCAGAAAACAACCCAGTCGAGAAGAGCGCAGGCAAGAAACTCGATCTGGTTCTTTTTTTTCATAAATATAATATATATCATTTTTTTTTGTCATATAAAAAACTATACAAATTGTAGTTTTAATAATGTTAGTGGAAGCACAGAGATGTGGGTTATTTCCAGACATCACTATCGTTCACGTAATGATCCATCCTGTAATAACCTTTTGAGATTAAAACTTGCTTGACATAATACTTTCATTAATCTTGTAAATTTGCCTCTATATCATGTAATATTAGTGACGTTTTGTATAATATAGTTTGGTTATTGCGTGCAAGTTAAGTCTATTATAGAAAATAAAGCGTAACATTTACTCTGAGGTGCCGATAAAGCTCCATGGAAAGTTCGAGCATGATGAGCCACTGTTTTCCTGGAGCTTGGTAACGCTGATACAAGAGTGAAAATACATCTTACCCACATGACACTGGCACAAATTCTATGTACAAAGATTGTTATTTTTTAGACAATAGAAGAAAAAAAATTAAATGATTCAATATGCCGGATAAATGCAAAAAACGATGAAAATACACTTTCGTTCATTTGATAACTACATAGTTCTAGAATTACTTACCTAATAAATTTTTTTTATAAACCTTGTAGTTAGCTTGTTTAAAATTAATATGTTCATTTTAGATGAATATTGGCTCCAACTCCCAGATATTTTCATTACAGATTATAAATAATCAACAGTACAATATCAAATAATTTACAACCGTCATAAAATATGATTAATTTTAAATTGTCTTTTTATGATAAGTTCTGATTCTCAATTTCCAGTAATATTAGAAAACTATGTTTCAGAACACTAGAGGCCAACCATGATGGAGTCCCAATTTTTTTTAGTGAATAAAATTTACCGGCCCTTCGAGCCCTTTTGATTCTAATTGACCGCCAATGGGAGCTGGTTCGTTTCTAGTAAAAAGTGAAGTGTATTTGAATAGAGAACGCTATCTGGACCTTTTATTATAAAAAAGAGTTTGCATTATACTTATTAGGTATACATTATACCTACATTACTATAATATTTGTTATGCAGTAAATCTATAATTATTTTACCTATTTTTTTTTGTGATAACCTCATTCATACCAATATTTAGGATAAGAGTTGATCGAGAAAAAGTTATGAGGTAAAATCCAACAAAACAGTATCTTTTGTACTTACTATTTAGGTTAATATTCAATAATGAACCTTATTGTTTTCAAATTGTATCGAACTCGACATTTCCACCTGCAATGCGGCCATTGAAATTGTCAATAGATAGGTAACTCGTGGCTTCGCATATAGTTTACTTTCGCACCTTTATTCAGACAGAAACTATTGCCCGAAATTACTAGTTACATTTATAGGATAATATTTTGGCTACATGTTAATCAATATATTGCGTATGATTTATATGCAAATTTAACGCGCTTATTATATTTCGAGAAATAAGAGATTGGTGGTAGAGCATTTTGTAATAATGCCCGCCTGGGTAGCTATCACCGTCAAGTTTGGAAAACCTGTTGCCAAGTACCAACAGTGTTCCGGCAGCACCACTAGTTCTAGGCTTAGCGTGTTTACCTTCTTGGGTCACATCATCACTTAACATAAGATAAGATCGTGGTCAAAGCACTGAGCAAAATATGCAGCGTAAAAAAAATTACACAATCTTCAATTTTAATTTTTCCAAATTCGTTTATTACAACGTATTATTAATGTTGCCTCGGTGGCGCAGTTGTATTACATATGACTGCCGTTCTGAGGTCTCGGGTTCGATCCCCGGGTCGGGTCAAGTGATATAGGGTTTTTTCTACTCAGTATCATCCCGGAGTTTAGAATTTGTGTCCGATATGGCGACAGGCTCGCCCCCTGTCATATCTGGGACGGAACTAAGCTCGGCGAAATGTGGGTGGTGTAGTTCGCTATTTCACCTCTGCCTAACCCTTCGGGGATAACAGGCGTGTGCTCATGTTATGTTATGTTAAAAGCATCCATTAATGACCAAAATGTAAATCCAGGATACTTTACTTCGAATGATCTTAACGACGCATGTATAAGAAGAGCATTCGCCACGATATATTGCACATTTAAACACAACAAAGTAAATAAACGGTAAATAAATGTGTGCACAAATCAACATATACGACGGAAGGTAAATCACCAGGATCGTAAACTGAAAGCTCCCAAAAAAAACTAAACGACGACGTTCAATTAATTGCCTCCACCTTAGTGACGAGAAATGTGGTGTATATACATTTTATCGGCTCTTCATTACGAGCCTTATTGAATTGTTAATGGTACGCGATACGAAGTAAGACATTACTTACAGAGTGATGACATCGTTACAGCTAAGTTACACACGAAAACAGAAGTTATATTTAATTTAAATAATCTTACGTTGTTTAATTTGAATTCGATTTTTTATTGATTCAATAAGTTACTAACATCTATACTTATAACAAAAGGTTAGAGAACACACAACAACAACAACAAAAGAACACATTTCGATAGGTTTTAAAATTGTTGTCTGTCTGTCGGTCTATCTGTCTGTTTATTAATTTGTTCACCAATCACGCAAAAACTACTCGACCGAATTGGATTAAATTGAGCATGATTATAGTATATTCTCCGTAGTAACATTTAGAATACATTTTTATATATTTATGTAATGCGTAAACAACATTTGTCTATATTCATATTAAAATATCATAATAAATTTGTGTTTGCTTAATGAATGAATACTGAAATCAGCAGAAATAAAACTAAATTAAATCAACATAATTTATTTACATTAAATTTAAAAAATATTATACGTATATGTATTTCTGACGATTACGGGACGGGACAAGACGGGAAAGGACAGGACATGAGTGTTTATATGAATATATTGGTAATGACATAGATTGCATTTAGAGGGACTATGTAGGTTTTCTATTAGAATCTAACTATCTGAATTCTACGAGACCGAAGTCGCGGGCACAGCTAGTACCTAATATTTTTTTTAAATACCCAGGAACATTTTAAGAATTATATTTAAAATAATATACAGTTTTTTACCGATGGTAGGTAGGTACTCTGTTGAACCGAATTACAACTTTTAATGGAATGTTCTCGATTCGCTTCAATCGGACAGAAGTTCCTTTGGTTTGAACGAACTAGTTATTGGCATTTTCGAAAACATATTTAATAATATTTATTCACTTCGTTTTCAGAATCGGCAATGAAGCAAATCAAACGGCTGATTTAGTACTTTTTATAAATAAGTAAAAATATAAATTAATGTGTCGATTACCATAAAAATGAGACAATAGGAAAAGAATGGAAAGCTGGCGAAAACGCCAGGTTAGCGCTCGAGGGGTTAATGTACAATTAACAGTAATTAATTCTTTCCTTAACCCCTTGAGCACTAACCTGGGGTTTATGCCAGATTTCCATTGTTTTCCTATTGTCTCATTTTTATGGGTAATCGGCATATTAAAATATACACAATTTTAATTTGGTACTTTTCAAAAGCGTTTATAATCCTAAGTAACTCTATATGTTTTGGTGTAATGGTATCATTAGTCCAATCACTGCGCTGCCCAATGTCGTTAGAAAACTGTTTTAGGAAGAGAAACACAATAACATATATTTCGTAAGATTCTGAAAGCGACCTATTTTTTGCAAAAAAAAAAATAGATTTAACAAAAACAAATGCCACGGAATCATGTTATTCATAAGATTTTGAGCCCCAATTCGTACCATTGTACCCTGTTCTAGTATTCGTTTAAATGCTCTAAAAGCGCTCCATAAATCCTGACCAAGGTAAGCCTTCAAGTCATCGGGCCGACATTCGACTCTGGAACCTTCCAGTTTGTAATGTAATGTAAATATTCACTGGAACAAGAAAGACGATTTACAAACATTTAAAAATAAATATTTAACACCACAATTATTTAGAACACAGAAGATAAATAGAGAAAAAAACTATAGGTTACAATGCAACCGTCACTCATTTACTGAATAGATTATTAAACATTGAGAAAAGTTACAAATTTACATACATTTACCAAAATCCAATCCAAAAAATCCACACAATTGAAGATCACAAAATGCGGAAATGTAAGTTGTCCCACAAATTTACATAATAGAGTGAAATTAGCGACAATTTCTTAATCAATATTCGAAAACCTCAATCCATGTTGAAAGATCACGAAATTTATAGCTAAACACTTATTAATATTACAGTAACCCATAAAAATGAGACAATAGGAAGACAAGGGGTTAAAATAACTGGCAGATTAAAAGGAACATTTTTTGTAAATTTCGCATATGATTCAAAAACGGAAAACGGATAAAAAAAAACACACACACACACACACACAGACAAAAACGTTGTTATAAATAAGCACGATGAAATCTTATGCATAATCGTTAAGAGTTTATAACTTCGGCGGGGACATACCGTATCTCGCTACCACCGGATAAGTTTGCCCCTGACAAATCACCGTCATAAAGAGAACGGATTAAACTTTTTTTATTAAAAACAACAAACTCTGTTACGCCTAATGCACGATCGTAATCGGCACAGGACAGCAGATGCTACCGAAATAGCATTACGCATGTTATTTATCTAATTCAAAGACACTTTTATTTAATAGCCATAATACGGATGTAAACGTAGCGCGACTCATGGTTATATTTTTATACGTCTGACCGTCGTTTTGGTAAACCGAGCGGTATTTGATAGCGTTATTAATGTTTCAGATGATGTAAAAATGTGATTTTTTTTTTGCTTTTTGATGCTCTAAAGACACCAGCTGTGTTACGACGATTTATTGTTCCAAATTCACAGTTAGATTACAAGCTAATACAAACATGATAGGTATAAAGTAAGTCATTGGTATGATAAATATTATGTTATTAGCATATTTTAAATGTAATCTTTATCTTTGTTATAACTTCGTAGATTCGCCAATTATGCTTAAAAAAACTGCAAAATGTTTTCCTTTGTATCTTTCCCTAAGACATAAGTTTGTTATTTTACATGTAAAACAAACCATAACATAAGTTGATGAGACTGTTAATATAAATTAATTTATTATACAGATAGATACACCTTACACAGATGTATGTATTGTTATAAATTATTTCAAATTAAATTCATTAGATAATTTAATAAAAACTTTATTTTAAAATGCTGTTAGCTTATGTCGGTACAAGCTATTTTGTAATAAAACTGTTTTATAATATATTATAAATGAGGAATAATGTTTGTTTCTCTCTCTGTTCGCGTCAAAATAAATAATGGATAATACAAGTGTTACGGATTAGCCCAGTTTTAGGTGAAGATTGGGCAAATATTATGATGGACAAAAAGGCGATATTCGGTGTATCTTCTATGAGTGTATTTTACTATGTATGTTGACAATACATCGAATTCTTAAATTAAAATATATTTGTTTTATTGTAAGTAAAAACTAAACAGAATAAAAAAGGTTATTATTTACTGAGACAAAAAAGGTATAAAGGTTGGATTCTTAACAACAAGCATTACGTTCCATTAAATAAAATTATAACGCATTGATTTAAATATTTTTTTATAGTTTAATACAACAATGAACTAATATTTCAAACACATCTTACTATATTTATCATATAGGTAATCATATGCACTGAATGTATTCTGATATTATAAAGAATACTAACAAATGTTTCACAAGACAACATTACTAGAAATATAGAAATCTATAACCTTTGAATATATGTGGTTTTATGTTTAAATTTCTTAAAATGAAGTAAATATATAAATCCTTCAAATTAGAATAACGTAAATATACGATTAATTGTTAAAAATTGACGAAGACTTTGTCTATGACACCTCCTTTCTTGTTCTATCCCTGTTGATTTGATAAATCGCGTTACATTTATTATCTAATACTAAAAACAAATCTATTGTCAGTGAAGATGACATATAAAATCTCAACAATTTAGACGTAACAGTGGATTAACAGAAGACATACATAAAAAATAATCAGACGCGCGAAGACAAAAAGATCAGAGATGGCCGGACATGCCGCGGTATATTTTATACGGCCGGCGCCGATCAAAATAGGAATTCTCGTTTCAAAGCGCCATTGGAATATCGCCTTTTCGGCTATTAACTTAAGGAGCATAAGAATTGGGATATAGGTGTAAAGCATTCGGAAAACGCTTTAATGAAATCTGCGTCACATTGACGCAAGTTGGTAAAAATCGGTTGAGTAATAATGTTAACTGTCAGTTTTTACGTGTGGTGTTGTTTTTTATTCTAGAAATCTAGTTTATCGAACTTTTTTACACTGCATAGGCTCAGTACTTTGCCCACAGTCTCAGTTGATATTAAGTGATGTTGTGGTCTAAGATGGTAAACACATAAAGCCTAGAGGTACAGGTTCTCAAGTGATGCTGCCGGAACACACCTATTGGTATTTGGCGACAGGTTTTCAAACTTGAGGGTGGTAGGCACCCAAAATGCCCTACCACTGCTCTATGGTTTCCTCAAGATGTTTTCTTTCACCGAAAACTCAGGCTGATTTTAGAGTTCGATACGCGGAATCAACCCGTACTGCCAAGCGCGTCGTCATCGCTTCATCTAAGTAAGAATTTTTCTATTCTTAATGTATAATTGATAATCTTTTAATAGCGGTTTTGTGATTTTTATTATACCTTTGCGAAATGATAGAGGTTTTGTTCCTGACAGGGTTGCAGTCAGTATAGATCTAGTATTCAGCGGGGCGGTAGGGTCCAACTGAGCTCAGTCGGATTGTGATCAACAAGTGTAAATCAAAACCTACATGGACGCGTTAGCTGTTACAGTAGACTAGTTATGTGCCCGTGGCTTCACCCGTGTTCCATATATTCACTGCGTAATAAAAATTTTAAGTAATCCTTGGCAAATAATGTTTTGATAGTGCTGTCCATTAATCGTTTTTTTCTTACAATTTCATGAGTTTCAATTTTTTTGACGGAAACTTAAATGGTTTCGTACAATTATTTTGGTACTAATAGATTTAAAGCTGCTTCTCACAAATTCAAACACCTGACCTAAAAACTGTGCAATGAATGAGATTTTAATCCAAATTTTATTAGTTTTTTTTTACGCGGAACCCTAAATAATTACGAAAAATTAAAGTAGCCTAAGTTACGCGGTGTAACTTCAGCTAGAAATCTACTAAAAAAAAGTCCCGTCTAAATCGATACAGCCGGAATAAACAGACAGCCAGACAAAAATTTTAAAAAATGTATTTTTTTTATATGTATCGTATATACATATGTTGTTATTTTGATATTACAAACAGACACTTAAATTTTATTTATTAGTATAGATATATACCCCAAAAGATTTGAATGAAAGTTAGCCCTTTAGAGACACTTTTCAAGAGGTAAAATGTATTGTTTTTTTCTTCTTTTCAGAGCATAGGCAACATTTCAGCGGAGATGGAATTACAGAGACTGCAGCAGGAACAACTAAGGCGTCAAGAACTTGTAAGGCGTGGCCAGCACGGCTTATACCCTGGGCCTCCACTGGCTCTCCTGCCACTCTTAGAACAGATGAGACCACAGCCTCCCGCGCCACCTAATGTAAGCTATTTTCACAATTTTTGCAAAATTATAAGTCTCGATTAAAACTGCCAATAATTGCCGACGTTGGGTACCATTAAAGAAACATCAAATTCATAGTCAATTTTAGTAATATATTTTGAATTCTTCTAGTAATCATCTCGGAAATATGTCCACTGATGGACCTAGGGGTCTCCTAAGGATCTCCGCAACCAGTACATTTTCCACGATCTTCATCAGGCCATCGGCCTATCTCGTAGAGGGTTTTTATCCCAATCCCAGTTATTCCGATTGGGCACATATTTTGAACGTTTATTGAATCCGGGTTTAGCGTTTATTCAGTAATTCAATCTATTTCAATTCTAATATATTATTTTCTATTTTTATTTTAATCTTTCTAAATAAGATTTTCACGAATATAAGAATATAATTGAGATCTATTTAGATCCGTATTAAATCCCTTTATAACTCAAACGAATCACAATATTCTCTCATATTTTATAACTATTGAAGCGGATGGTTATTAAACAGCCGATATATACATTTACTTATATGTATGATTTTGCAAGCATAATTATTATATATATACATACATACATACATATGCTCACGCCTGTATCCCCGAAGGGTTAGGCAGAGGTGAAGTAGCGAACTACAACCCACCCACATTTCGCCGAGCTTAGTTCCGTCCCAGATGTGACAGGGGGCGAGCCTGTCGCCATATCGGGCACAAATTCCAAACTCCGGGATGATACTGAGTAGAAAAAAAACCCAATATCACTTGACCCGACCCAGGGATCGAACCCGAGACCTCAGAACGGCAGTCGTATGTAATACAACTGCGCTACCAAGGCAGTTATATAATATAATATATATAGTAATATATTATTAAATATTATCTCTTGTTCTAATTAACATCACAAATTTGTTCGTAAATGCTTGTGTACAGGTATGTATCGAGTGTTTAGATAGGGGCCCTAAACCAAACATTTTTTTTTTCAGAATAACTACGTAATAAATAAAGCTCATCGTTATATTTTTTTTATAGAATAACAACTAAAACAGTATTATTTATCTTAGTTAATTGCAGTCTATGAGTGATATAATTCCGTCAGTGTCACATGAATAACGATATGTTTACAATATTGCACCAACGTTTCTAATCTCGAGTAAAACACCGGCCCATTTTTTCAGAATTTCCCGTGGAGTTTTCGTGGCACCTCAGAATAAACGTTTCGCGTTATTATTTTCAATACACGTCACTTGTATATCACGCAAAACGCCATCAAAGTTACATAATATAGGTTAATATACGCAATGTATTAAAGATAATAATAACTACTACATTACAGAATAATATTGCGCAAAAAAACTGGAATTTGTAGATTACATTAGCACGTACCTAATGAAGTGCATGTGAGTATTTAAATTCGGTATATATATATCTAAAGAACTTTTAATACAAATAAAGTGTCAATAATAACATTATTTTTCCTATTGACACAACATATTCTTCCATTAGACTTCTAATAGTAATTATTATAATTCAGAAGAATTGGTGGCCATTGCATAATTATAACCTAAATTAAATTTTGGGTATAGTATTTTTTTTATTAAGAATTGTTTTCGACAGAAACTAAACTGATAGTTTTTCTACACATCTATATTGAATTATATATTTGCAAGCCTGATTTGATCAAATTCCTGACACGTTTTTAAGAATTACGATTCATCTAATCGACCGAAAAACGTCCGCTACCGGACATAGGTCTGCCTCAAAGATCACTACGGTCGGTCTTGTGTCACCCGGAACCAGCGAACTACCGCGATCTTCAACGCGTGGATCTACCTTTTGGGGGGTCTTTTGGTACTTAGCAGTCATTCGAGAATCCGTTAACCCCATCAGGCATCGGTTACCTTTAATGTAGTATGTAAATGTGTCTTACAAAGATGCTCATGACCCCACAAAACAACCTAAATACGCACCTGTACAAAATTAATTCCAATTTAGACACAACAAACATCGAGCATATCATAAAAGCGAGCGTTGCTCAAATACAAAACACCTGAGCATATCATCACGTGACGCAATAATTTCATCAAAAGCTCACGAAACGAATTCTATAGTACGAAATATTTATTTTAAAACTGGACGACGATGACGGACCGTCCGTTGTGTATGTTGTACTAATTATAATTTTACATAACACCGGTTTAGGCAGATAATTAGCGTGGAACAACTTTCGTTGCGCTAACATCTTGTATTTTCATAATAAAGTAATAACCCTGTCGGTCTTCAAACAATCGACTATAAACTATGCAATTTTTATAAAGCTTCTTTCAATTTATAATACACGCTTTAAAGTTATTAACATATCATTCCATATATACCTATAAGTTAATTAATAAATTGAAATAGTTTTCAGTATTTAATTCATTTAATTACACTAAAAAATCATTATTCAATTTGGGCCCTGAAAAAATGGCGCTTATGAAAACAACTTGGCAAGAAAACTCGATATGTTTGTATTTTTTTTTACATTTCATGTATCAGTTACACAGTTCATAATTATAAACGGTTTTAGCGAAAGCACAGAGAGGGGTATCACTTCCAGACATCACTATCATTCACGTAATGATCCACCCTGTAATAACCTTTTGAAATTAAGACTTACTTCACATAGTACTTGAACTTATTTTAATTAATTTCGTAATTAAGTAATTTCGGTAATATTATTTGGGTCCTTATTGTAAAACTGAATACTATTACCTATAAAGCTTTTATTAGACTTACTTAGCCTAAAGCGTGGAACAGCCAACTTGTCTTTATTTCTAATATCATTCTCTAGATCGAGCTTGTCTAAATTTTTACGAACATACGTTAGTTTATCGAAGATGTATTGGGAGGGTAAAATTAAGATACCATATTCTTAACTTGTTCTTCAGAGATTCAATATCAATTCGTTCGTACATTTTAATATTTATAGCATATCTCTAACGTATGAGCAGTTTCCTAACATCGATTATTACACCATTCCGTTAGTGTGTTAATGTAAACACATTGTCAATTATAAGTTTATAACTGAAGCCAGGATATTAGCCAACATTTAAATAAATGTGATGTACCTACCTACCTACTGATCTTTCCATTTGCTTATGGTTACTAAATTAATTTTGTACGTACCGCATTTCAATGGAACTTAAATAGATATATCGTTGTTTTTTTTTAAATTGACAACCAAACTCTTTGTGAAGACTTGTGACTGTTTTTATTTGGATGTTTTTTTATATACTATATTTGATTGATGATAACTAATAATTGTCTAAATAAGTAGATGATTTTTTTTTTACTTTTGAGCATGAATACTGACTTTATCTTATACTAGTTGTAACCCGCGACTTCGATCGCCTGGAATTCAGATAATCATCATCAATAGACAGCCTATATTCTTCCTTTAGATTCAAGCAATCTCATCACTAATACTCGTATATGCATATACGAGTACATTATCCGTTCCATCCCTTCCAGGCCCCTATCCGCGGAGAAGGTCACCCCGGCCTACCAGGCCACCTCCCAGACAGCTTTACCATCCCAATAGAAGGTCTAAGTTCCCGCCCCTTCCTCCCTTGTTGTGGAAATACGGCAGAGTCCACTCTCCGCCGAAACTATGCACCCAGCTATTCTTTCCCTAATAGGCTTAAATGGCGACTTGCATACCACACTACCCATACGGTGATGAGTGTCACCTTCTGCCTCACTCCTTAAAACAACGGATTTATAGCTCTAGACCTAAAACATTGGCCTCCCGGTTCTACTCCCGAAGGACAGTCTGGGCGAGTGAACCCTCGGCCCAAACACCGGAAGCAACGGGGGGCCATCATCATAAAGTTTTGGTAGCGCTCGTCATATTATAGTATCCGTAGTAGATTACCCCGAACATACAAACTCACAAACTTTACATCTTTACATTATTACTCTAGATAAACGATATTCATACATTATATAAATATATAAATGTTACCAAAGAGTTTAAACTACTACCATACCAAATTTCATCGAAATCGTAGTTTTTGAACAAATAAATAGACAGATAGATAGACAGACACAATTTTTTAGCCTTTTTTATTATGATAGTATTATTTAGTTTATCTATGTCCTTGTGATGTTTCAAAATAGGACAAATTATTAAAAAATGAATAAAGCGACAACTATGAATAATCGTCACAAATTCATATATATATTTTTTAAATAAATGTAAATACATTATGTTGATTCAATTTACATTTGTTTCTACTCATTTCACTATTCATTTATAATACTATTAAGTAATCTTGTTTTTAAATAAAGCTGCGACAATCACTTCCACGTATACGTAATTATGATAATTCTGATTCTCTGAAAAGGAGATTTTCAGTCTTCAAAATAATCAATTACGTTGTTACTAAAAATTTTCATTATTAAATTTCCATTGGAAATGAATATGTTTTTTTATTTATTTCATTACATGTTCATTTCACCTGCAAATTGTCTTAAGAGGATACGCGGTCGGTAACAAATTTGAAGTTTAGCTGTTTCATAAATCTATTGCTATCACTTCAAATTCCCCTATTTTGTCCTCCAAAACGAGGCCGATTTTAATTATAAAATAAGAAAGACTTTGGCTATGGTTACTTATACGTTTTGATTTTTTGTTTTCACTCGTCGAATTTTTTTTGACAGACGTCTTAAAACGTCAATAAAAGTCCAAAATTGTTTTTTTCCTTTTCGAAGGCTCCTAAATTATATATATATATATATATATATATATATATATATATATATATATATATATATATATATATATATATATGTATGGTATATTTGTTATTTATTATAATATCATCACCCAGAAAACAAGAGAATTCGTTTGCATGGAATAAACGTCACTCGCATTTCCACTTAAATAAAGGTTTTTTTTTTTATAAATTCTATAAATACGAAATTCAATAATGGTCATTATTTATTACTTAGTGACAAATCTTTGTATTTTTTGCAATACAGTGACATCAGTGCTCTTTAAACACGTATAGAATTACTGTAAGGGATGTTTTATCTCTTCCCTCATGGCTAAGTTAATATATATGTTAATTGCTTGCAAAGAAAGGGTTTTTTGGAAATTTCAACTGAAAATAATAAACGGCTGTACGAAACCCAGTTAGTTTTTTGTTTGTATCCGTTAAATTGTCTGAATTCGACGCGGGCACAGCTAGTCGTCGGGTGAAGTGTGACGACCAGTGGTACAAAAGATATGACGTTCACTACGATAGGATTTAAACATTAATAATAATAATTCAGGTGGTCCCACAGTCAACATGGCCGGCGACAGCGCAACTGGCCCAGCTGACGGTCAACGCGCGCTCCCCGCCGCCCCAAGACCCCGACGCTCCGCTGAACCTCAGCAAGCAGCGGTCACCGTCACCAGCGCAGGCGTCGATGATGATGCAGCGTTTCACCCCGTACCCAACGATCGAAGAGAAGACACCATATTCCATGCCAAAAGAGGAGGACTATACTAACGCGTGTAACGGTAAGTGATGTCTCTAAACAGAACTCTTATTTTTTTGAATTTACTGAGGTAACAATTAGACCTTTTTTTTTTTTTTTTGTCGAGTGGAAATGCATTAACGCACTACCCTTACCTATTGCATTAGTGAGACCGAAGTCCCCCAATGTAATAGGTAAGGGGAGGGCACGGAAGGACAAACTCCGTGCCAGTGTGGGACTCGCCCGGACGTGAAGCGCCCGGAAATACCCACTAAAACCCCCCGGGGCCGTTCGCCGCATTTGGGATGGGGGCGACACGGGGTGGCTTTCGCAAGCACCGCGTCGCTAACAATTAGACCTAGAGTACCGTAAACTAATCACTAATTATGTTAAATTAATTAAATGTTAGATTAAATATGTGAAGAATAATACTATCGGTTAAAATCAAATGAAGGAAAAATAAACGAAATATTAAACTATGTACTTATTTTATTCTTAAATGTATATAATGAATTTGAAAACGTAAAAATGTTGAAAATTTAATTTCAAGTATCACGATGCTTGAACCTACAATTTTTTTCAGTACCTATAGACTTATAAATACGTTAACTTGCTATATTTGTGTTTTGCGTGTTGACCAATTTTCACCCTTGAAGTTGGTAGTTTTATCAGGCGGTAATTAGAAAATGTCGTACTAAAAACTTAAAGTTTCCTCATGATGTTTTCCTTAAGCGAAATCTCAGCCTGATTATAGAATACGAGTAGGGTACCTACCCTTCGAACCTACGTCCGTCGACACGTTATGCAATCGCATTGCCGCTAAACCATCAACGTATGTTTAATTTTCATTTAATATTTGTTGAGATTAAAAAATCTACATATTTTATAAAATACTGTATCGCAGCAGGCTCATAACTCAGAACTACTGCACTGATTTACGCGATTCTTATGCAAAAGCAGTACGAGAAATAATAAGTAATGTGAAGCTAAACACATTTTTGCAAGCAAAATCTGCAAAAAAAAAATCACTGCTCAATGTAGACAAATTTGTTTGGATCTTACCACATATTATCCAAAAGCACTTGGTAGAGATTTTAATCTTTTCTTTTCTAAATAAACTCCAATTATCACATCCAACTGGTAGGTATGTTGTCAACTGGGGCTTATTGTAGCGTTTTTTTATCATAATATTGAATTGAATATCCAACAAGACGTCCATTATCGTCGAAACGATATAAGAAATAAACGGGAATGCATTGAAATATGACCTTGAATCTAATAGACCAATGACACGTCTCATAATTAGGAATCCAAGCGGTTACGACTGAATCAGATAATGTTCTATGACGTAAATTAACGTCACACGCGCGTAAGAGATCCAAAAATATTAACGCGGCTGTCGGTCCGTATCATTTCTTAGCTAGAAATTGTTAAGAAATGCTAACAATTTTCATAACATAACCGATTTCGATATGACTTCGTTTACAATACTTTGTGGTATTAAAAAAAAATAATTAAAAAAAAACAAGCTTCAATTGAAAAACAAACTATAAAGTAAAAAATAATATTCAACGAGTTCAGAATAGAAATAGAGTGATTAGCAAAATAATACATTTTATTGTAAAAAAAAAGTGTGGGGGGTGATTGTTATGGTTTTTTTTACAATGACTCTACTTTCACCAATATCCGAACTCAAATTTTTTTCCTTAATTATTTTCGGCACTAAGATAAAGTAAAACGATTTCTCACTTGCCAGTGAAACTGCTTCGGATCGGGTTGTATACGAAATTTCATGAGTTTTAATTTTTTTTTTTACACGGAACCCTAATTATTGTCAAAATACAAAAGTACCCTAAGTTACGTCACGTAACTTCAGCTATCTAACAGACAAAAAAAAATGTATAGGAGGTATCTTATTTATCTATTATATAGTAGTATATTCCTATGAAATTAGTAAAAAAATGTTATTTTGACATTACAGACAGACATTTAAATTTTATTTATTAATATAGATTATTAAACACAAGCACAGCCGCGCCGCGTAAGTAACGCAATAAATCCAAATAATGTAGTAGGTATTTCTAGATATTTTTTTTATAAAAAAAAAAAAAAACATAGACCAACTTCATTAACTCATTATATATTATCGTTAAATTATGACATTTAATCCGTATCGAAATGTAATAAAAATATACCTACTTTAAATCAATTACGTTTAAATTATACATATATTCTGCTCGATAATAACCTTATTAATGTCTTAACGTGCGGCCATTTTAAACAAATCAATTTTAACATCATAAAAACGTAATCGGGAATAGATTCTGAGGGCGTAGACTCACCAAATTAATACACTTCTATATATTTAAATAGTTTTCTTATTAAAAATAGATCGACGAGTTATTAAAAATTGGTGTAAATAAATTTGTAAGCTATAATGACCTATGTTAGACCAACTAGATTTCTTTTTAAATAGAATTTACATAGGTATTTGCTTCTAAAGAAATTCATTGATTTAGTCAATATAAAAAATTTGTACTAAATATCTATGCATATATGTAAATGTCTTTTTTAATAATGCATACCTGTATAGTTACCACCAACAAGCCATGATATCTAACAGGGTATTTTCTTACTTATAATCCATTAGTCTATCTGGATAACTATACTGCCGAGCTGAAAATCATTCTCCAAGCGCCTACCTATAACTATGTTCCGGCAGCATCAACTGAGTTCAACGTTTAGACTTAGTTTGTTTGCTGTTTACTGTCCTAGACCACATCGTCACTTAACATCATGTGAAGTTGTTGTCCAAATGCCGAAAAAAAAAAATTTTTTTTATTGAACTTTTTACTACATTTTTTTTGTTTTTATATTTATTAAACAAAATCATTAAAGGTATCCTAAAAATAAATATAATAATAATAGACACTAGTAGTAAAACTCCAGGATACAAAACGTCCTTATTGTACGGGTGGCCGGGGCCCCAAATTCCAAATACCTACCTGTGCTAGTTGTTACGAAATATACAAACCGAAATAAGCAGACAGTCGTTGTTTGATAAATAGTTAGTATTATCGTGTAATTTTGAAATGAAGATATTATTACCTACTTACGTCCTCTACGTATCGTATCGTCGCCAACATTTTGATGTTTCAGCATTTAATTGCTAAATATAATTAATGTCTTGTATCGTACGTAGAACATTTGCTTTGGATAAATAAGGACGTTGATATATCTAGGTTGTGCGTTATTCCTTGTAGTCAGCGACAAAAGCCATGACCAGTTTAGCGTCTAGATTCTTACGATAGGTCATTCTTCGCCGTCGTGTACCGGACCAAGGAGGAGGCGGTTAGAAGATGGAGGGAGGACTGGCGGACGTCCGGTACGAGAAATATACTGTAGACGCCGGTCGCCCGGTCCTCAAGGATATGGAGTTCGCCTTCTTAAAGTTCTGACTCGTGCAGGTACTAACGAGTATGGATACTTCAGATGGTAGCTACAAAAGATCGCCAGAAGGGAGCCGACGCAGGCCTGCCATCACTGCGGCGCTGTGAAAGACACCGCACAGCACACTCTCCTGGAGTGTGCTGTGTGGGTCAGGCCGCATCGCTCCTTGATGGCAGAGGGCCAGAGTTCTCATTGCTGAGCGTGGTTTAGCCCTTAGCGTATAGGTTTAGCGAGCCCTCTTCCGGATTAGAGCTGGTAGGAGAACGCGTAAATGCAATGACATTAAAAAAAAGATGGGTCATTCTCATCTGCCGGATTTCATTATCGACACTGTGTTATTCGACATTACAAACAAGTGTATCTTTGACAAAAGCATAAAAACATATGCACGTACCTACATAGAAAATAAAAATAACTTTTAAAAACTGGTTAAATTAAAACGAATATATTATGGTTATTGAGGGATTTAGAGTATGTTTTAAAACTGCTTGAATAAAGGGTTTAAAACATTTCCTAATTGTCTAACAGAAAATCGTCTTTTATTTTAAATCGTCCCACTAAGTCGCATATGAGTTAATTTATTCTTATCAATTAAATTTTCTCAGAAATGTAAACCGATTTAGGAATCCTAATATATCTTATTAGTAATGTTTAAGAATGCTATTGGAATCGGAAAATATTTCCAAATTAATTGACTTGATTACACGACTACAATAAACAGTTAAGAATTTAAAAAATCGATCAAGATTTTAAGTTTATTCATAACAAAAAGAAATGAATGTTACCTCTTTATATAATAGTATATCATAGATACATGAGTACTACTAGTAGTAAACTTTCTAATGTGGAATATAAAAGAACCTAATTAAAAACACAAAAAGAAAGAAAAAAACACAAAATTGCGTAGGTCGTAAGTGATTACGAAATCCCATATAGCAAGAAACTGAAAGGTTAGGTAATGATACATACATACGCGTGAATATTAATTGCAAACGATAGCAATCGCGGGAATAAACGCGTTTTGATTGTACGTACCATGTACAATTTATTATAAAGACGTTTTTATTGCTATTCCGAGGTCGAGTTGATGTTTCGGCGAGCTTTGTTCAAGCTGTGATGTATTGGTGAAACTTGTAGTCTACCTCGAAAGCGGTGAAGTATATTTTAAATGTCATTTTTTAATTTAAAAATACGTTGATAAATAAAATTGGTCGTAGACCTTTTGTGCCCGACTGTACCATACTACTACATCCATAGTGAAACATAAAGTTTTTGTCGTGATTTCAACCTGTCATTTAGCAGTTATCGCCTTTTCATTATCTTGCATATTTAATTCTATATTTCGTAATCTTTGTGAAGTTTTTCGTAATATAGTTTGGTTATTGCGCACATCGTATTGAAAAAAATGACGCGCAACTTTTATGCTAAAGTGCCATAAAAACTCCATGGAAAGTTCTAGTAAATTGAGCCTCAGTTTTTCTGGAGCTTAGAATCTTTGACATAAGATAACGAACACGAAAATATAACGTTATCTTTATAACACTGGCATAATTATTAATGTTACTCACAGATTGTCCTATATTATCCATTCAAAATGGCATCCTTAGTTATTACTTATTACGTTAAAAAATTAAAGCTATGTGACTAGTAGTGTCTTAAGTATAAAGGTGGAAAGAAAGATTAAGGAAAACAGGAGGATATATTTTTATATCAAGGAGTGAAAGTTGAGATAACAGCTGGTAAAGAAAACCCTGTCGTGCCGACCTTACTGAGTATAGAATATGAGTAAGTTGATGAGAGTATAGGTATCATATCACAGGCAAAAAAGCGGCCTTGAGTGAAATTATGCAATATAATTCGATTGCTTAATAATTGTCAGTAAATTAAAGTAACGGTTTCTGCTAACCATTACTATAATAATTACGTTTATAACGTTCCAAAATCCACAATAAGAAATGTCAAATGTCATAACTTTAATTATATTAATACTGGATAACATTATAGATCCTTGCAACATAATATAAAAGACAAGTATGTAGCGGGTTCGAATAGTTGGCTCATACCCAAACCGAAATGGATACAAAATCGCGGAGTGCCGTTCGGTTTCCTTTAAAACAAGAGGATTACGTGAAACGTTGAGTAGATGGCGCTCGAGACGCCAACTTCCGCTCTCCGCCTCGCTACAGTCGGTCACACAAGTCCTATTAACGTATTATTTTTACTTTATCAAAGTTACGTATATTTAAAATATATTATTCAATGTAATATTTACGATTATTTCTTTAAAAAAATATTAATGAAATTCAAAAGGAATTATTACCAGAGTAGCCTCGGTACTATTATTGATCCATTATTAAAACTAATTATGTATGTTGTTAACTCTGTAAAGTGCGCACATTTATACAATGAAAAAAGCATTCGATGTAGAATGTAGTAGGAGTAATAAAAGTGATAGGCATTATTACTAGATCTAGTTTAAGTGTAGAGACGTAAATAATCCCACATATTCCTTCTCACTCACACAATCATACCCCGTCATATACAATACACATACATATTTTTTTTTAGTTTTGGTACGTCATTAATACTATCACAGTTACCTGTCAGTATTTTTATTTCGACAACATTTTTATGTTTCACAGTAATTTGTTCGGTTTGTGTCAATTATGACGGATTAAATATTATTTGTAAATATACTATAGAATTCATTGTTGGCTTCTTTAATATCTCTCAGAATTTACATGTAAACTGAAATGAATGACTGTTTTTTTTTTTTTATATAAATAAGTAACAATCTTGCAATAATGCCGACTGCTTTTACTTGAAATAAGGTTGAGCACTGAAAACAAAATTAAAATGTAATAAAAAGAACTAAGATTAGTTTAGCGAGAAAGAAATAGAGCAAAAACTCCTCTCAATCTCCGTCAAAAAATGTCAGAATTGTATTAGAAGCATGATTTTTTTTATTATTAAACGGATCATATTTAATTTGATTATTCACTGTTGCTTTTAATAAATTAAAGACTAAGCAACAACTCGATTACACGAAGCGGTACCGCGAACTGAATCAATTAATAAAAAATGTAAAATCGCTTTTTAGCAGAATATAATTCAACTTAATTCAGGCAATCACCTCATTGGTCGATCTATTAATGTACATATCAAACGATGCGATGCGGGTCGATTCTCGCTAATATCAATTAAATTATCTTTTGATATCTGACACCGGAAATGTATTTTTTTTTTATCAAACTTCTTTCTTATTAAACAAAAAAAATAAGTGTAATAAATTAAACAGGTAGTAATGTAATGTCCATGTAAATTTCGATGATAACGATCTGATTTTTTTTAATATCATTTACAATTAATGCGGATAAAAACAGATAAATATTTATTCTGATTCGGTATTTGGAAATTTATCTGCCGTATAATAAAAAAATAATGCATATTACAAAATCTTAAAGGAAAATAAATAAACGACATAATGATGAGACGAATTTACACTTCAAATGTTATAAAGAAGTAAATGGACAGGTTTTTGTCAGTGCAAAATTTTAGACTAAGTCCTCTTTTGTGATTATTTATTCGAAGACTTGATCCTTGATTCTTTATTTCAACCTTTCCAGTCAATTTTCCTTTCTAAATTCTTTGACACCTGGTCTTGTGATTTGACCAAGCATCGTAGTGACAGGCAGAATGCTGGCAGTCTAGGTGTTGTCTTCTTCCTTTTAAGATGGATATGTAGGTTGTTATGTATGTTATCTTTTACATTACTTAAGTTATATATTTAAAACTAGCTGTGTGACCACGGCTCTGCCCGCGTTTTATATATTCTTCACTGCGTAATATAGTTTTTATACGGTTAATAATCATTGGAAAGTAATGTTTTGATGGTGCTATCCATTGAATCGTATTTTATTCTCAATTTCATGAGTTTAATTTTTTTACACGGAACCTAATTAGTACTAAAAGAAAGCAAAAATGTTTGTAGTAAATTCAAGCACTTGCCAGTAAAATTGACCTTTGAATCATTTCCTGAAATTATTGTTGGTACTAACAAAAAGCAAATATACTTCTCACAAATTCAAAAACCGCCAGTGAAACTATGCGTTGTAGAGGTTTTTATTGGAAATTTCTTGATTTTTAATTTTTTTTTTTACGCGAATCCCTAAAGTATTTTCGTTGAGTAAAAGCCGCCTTAGTTACGCGTAGTAACTAACGCTATCTACCAAAAAAAGTCCCGTCAAAATCAGTCGAGCCGTTCCGAAGACAGACAAAATTATAAAAATGGTATTTTTGGTATAGGTATCGCGTATATTCATATCTACCTAATTAATAAAAAAAATGTTATTTTGATATTACAAACTGACACTTCAATCTCATTTATTAGTATAGATAAATGACGTATCCAGATAGGATAAAAATTATTTCATAGCAGCGATATTTTAAACAATTTTGCACACGACAATACCGAAAATCGTTCGAGATACAGATAGTGTGCATCTTGTCGTAGAATCGACCGCGGTAGGATGTGTTATAAATTATCTAACAGCGTGTCAAATTAATACGAGGAATGCCCAATGAGTGGTGGATGTTTCCGTGACGCCGTGGAACCAGCGGTTTTATTAATTGTACGGACACTTGTTGGCGAATATGTCACGCGAAATGTTACGTACATAGTTGACCCACATTATGTTTTGTGAAGATGATGTAGTGTTACGAAATGACGATTAAAATAGTCACTTTGTGGATTTACTAAAGTATAATAATAATAATAATATTTCATTATGACGATGTTATTTACTACTTGCGTATGTGTGTGACGGACAAATTGGAATTTGTTATTCTTACTAGTCTATTTGTAAGTGGTTTTATAGGATAGGATGCTATATAGGATAATTATTATGAATAATTCTCAAGCACATAGTTATAATTTACGAAATTATCACATCTCTTTAAACATTTCATGGTTTAGATAATTTTTTCCAGGGAAATATACTATTTGTCATTTTTGGTCTACTTCATTCAGTATAATCTTCAGAAATCTTTACAAATCTAAAATAATAAAGTAGGTTATACGAAATCCTAGACATACATACATACCTATATGATTTTACAAAAATCTTCTAAATAGAATCTTGAACTCTTGAGTTAAACGTACGGACAGACAAATTTTCCTTTTTTTAACCTATATTTTTTTACTTAAAATATATTTTATTTCTTTTAAAAGAAATCAACAACTCTTAATTACAGATTCACTAATGGTTTTAACACACGTACGGTCCGGACCGCGGACAAAGTACGGCAGGCGGCCGATTGTATGAGTCCCATAAGTAGGGATGGAATCCTTTCCGAAAAATATCGATTTCTGAATCTATTCGAATATAAGTTTGACGAATCGATTCACAAAATATCCAGGCTCAAAAGATCGATCTTTCAAACTAATGAAGTATCGATCATTAGAGTGTCCTTTTTGTTTTCTATAATATGATGATCAAAAAAAAAAAAAAATATAAAAAAAAGTAGAAAGGCAAAAATAAAACAGTTCAGTGAAATTTTTGATTAGTAGGTTAGGCATTCTTCTTTTTTTGTTTAGCTGCTGGATTGATGGACCCTTAGTACTGTTAATAAAAAGTAGCTTTTGAAATAAATGATGATTATATAGTTTAATTTCGAAAACTAGAAGAATACTATTTACGAATAAAGAGTCGAATAAAAAAATGTTGATCTCTGCGTCCTCGATGTTTTGTAAATCGATTCAAAATATCGATCTTTTTGATTCGTTATTCTTTCTTATTCCTCATCCTTACATACCATGTCCGCGGTCAAGTCCGTACATGTATTAACAGCGTAAAATTATTATTAACATAGGTCATAGGTAACCAAATATGATGTTAACATTACCTACTATAAAAACATAAATAGTGATACGAAACTGAAGTAATAAATATATAAATTATGTTGAAGAATACCTATGTATTAACTATCATGAGGCAATTGTATTTAAATATAAAACAATAATAAAGGAAATAATTAAATGAAACAAATTAAGGTGTAGTAGATAATTAATATTAGCCTCAAAAATAATAATTTACCTGCAAATTTTTTTTCGCTTTTATTTGCATGGCGTGTGAGTTATAAAAGTAAGCATCTGTGTTTGTGATGTATTTATTTATTACACATTATTAAACGAAGATTGAACAAACAGAGATCAAACAGTTAAGTATCATTTTCTCTTCTTATAATGAATTGATATTTTACCTAATTTTAGTAACTATTCACGAGCCTTATTGTTTTACCAATAAAGAATTGCGGAAAGACTTTTTTTTCTTACATTTTTTAGTAATGATTATTGTTAGCTTTCGAATATTAGTAGAGGTATATCTAATGATAAATAAACGCTTATAATAATATGCAGGTACTAATTAGTTTTTTTTTCTTAATTTTATTCGTAAATACAAATATAACGTAATAAAAAAAAACAATTACAGTTTAAAATAACATAATTAACATTCTAATATGCAAGTTACTTTGCATTAATAGTACCTAATAATAATAAAGGAAACAACATTATGTACCTACATCAGTAAAATTAATGTGAAACGTATAAAAATTGAATAAAACTCTCGACATTAATGATTTATAGGTTATAACTCAAACCGCGGGGTACAGGTGACGTAACAATAACCATAAACAAACATTCCGGAATTTGATCAATTATCTATGGTAATATACGACTGATTCATATTAAAAAATATATATTTTAGTACTTATACCGTATTTATTCAACAACGATGGCCTTGTTGACTATTTTAAGGAATGTTTTAATATTTATAGATACGGAATAAGTTTCGTTTATCTCTGTAGTAGTCAGTGTATTTACATGAAACTAAAATTCTTAGCACAAGAAAGGAATCTGATTGATTTATAAACGTAATTGGAGATTATGTTCTTTGAAATACTTTGAAATACTTACAGGTACGGTCGCAGACAAATATTTTAGGGGGTTATATTTGGATCAATTATAAAATTTCACGCATTTTTCCACATTATTTTGAATATCTACCAATTTTTTATTTCATTGTTTAAACGTTTTAAGCAGCAAGTTAGTAATTCATTTATAGCTTTTGTAAATTGTTTATTTTTAAGAGTTTTGTCAATACTACGTGATATTGATTCTGGAGGGGGTCATGATCCCTACGGATCACTACGAATTCACTACATTACGTTGATATTTTATTTTTCAAAAACAGAAAATTTTAATAATATGTCAATTACAAACTACATTTACAGGATAGAGAAAGACAAATTGTCACAACTTCAAACAGTCAGTGAATAACACAAAAAATTGTAGGTAAATATAGAAGCACGTATAATTAAAAAGTTACGGACTTCTTATTCCTAATTACCCGTCTATATATAGAAGTCATTGACCTCATTCGAGAATAAAGTATGAATAAACGTTAAATATGAGTTCAGTCTCTAATTATAACAAAAAAAAAGTTGAGTCTGCAAGTAATCATTATTTACAACCGGCTTGATGTATTTGCTGACAGGTGAGAAAATCGTAAGTAACTCACGTCGTAACAGAAATAAACACCCGAAGAAAGAAACACAGGAATAGATATTCTTAATCTACATTTTACGATATGCAGTAATGTTGTCATTCATTACTCTTGAGTTTATAGTCTCGAATTTAATTATAGATCTTATCTCTTCCGATTTTTTTTTGTTACATTAATTCATTTTTAAGGAAATAGTAGACTAGTACTAGTAGACGTTAAGAACACTGTCAATACATGGCGATAACAAAATGGCGGCCTTCTGTTACAACCACAACGGGAATGCTTGGGATATTTCAGAATTCACACTCCGTGTCATTATTTTCACTTCACTACACTTGTGCATCATAAAATACACTATACCACGTAAAATGACACCAAAATAGCGCCAAGCACTCCTCTTCCGATTATATTCCGAACATCGTGTAGTTCATATCTTTTTTGGTTCAATTTATTCCTATTTAAGGAAATAGCAAAGGCACTAGACCATGCAGCCAAGTCTGACGTTAAGAACACTTTTCATACAACAATAGTCGTAGTAACAATCATAATCCACACTCCTTGTAATTTTTGTATGCGCTATAACCTAAAATGTCATAAAGATTACTTAATATACACAGTCAAATACTGCAAGTTAATGATTTAACTCTGTTCATGTATTTAGCCTCTCATATTTCAAAATTTCTTTGCATCTCTACCAATTAATAGGGTTGTAATTGACTGTTGTTTAATTGAGTTAAAACAACAGTCTTCGTTAATATTTATAATATATATTAAATATTTATAGGGAAAAATATTCCATTTGCCTAACGGAATTCTAAAATACATGAACGATGTTAAATACATTTCTAACATATTGATTCTACCATGTCATGAGGATATCAAATGTTTGTTCGATAACCTCTTTAGCAAAACATCCTCTACAATTTTCCAGGTAGTTTTTTTGTGGCACCTAAGAATTCTTATTTTTTGTTATTAGATATTTCCAATTCACTTGTTCGTTATAGTTAAATAACATTGGATGAAATAACAAATAACGCAAGTTACCTAATTGTCATTCCTTATTACCTAATAATAATAAGTTACCTAATAAAAAAAGCAGACTTAGATCTCTCACCAAAAAATCGATTCCCGCCGAATTCCCATAAGTACCTTCTCACGGCTTAAACAATTTTTTTTGTACGACCATTTTGGTTCTCGCACCTACAGGATTAAAGTCGTACATTTTACACTAAATGTATAAAAGCTGTTAAACTAACTGAAAAATGATAAAAATAAGGCTAATTGATATCAAATAGACTGAACGCTGTAAGTATTTAAAAACACAGCTTTACTTTACTCTCTCAACGTGTCATAGAGAAGAAACGTATTGACGGGAAGAATATGACATATTAAATTTAGTGTACAATCTAATTGTAGTGAGGTATCGCAAAGTAGCGCAAGCTTCCACTTGAATATTTACATGCAGCGAAGTGAAGAATGACAGTTTTATGCTGATTAAAACATATGTTATTAAGAATCCATATTTTGAACAAATATTAATTTTCACCATTCCAGTAGCATCCTGGGGCCAGTCGCCGTCAGAGGAAGTGGAAAAAGCGAAGTTAGTCCGCCAACCGAGGCGCGACGAGGCTGGTAAGCCGCACATCAAGCGACCGATGAACGCCTTCATGGTCTGGGCTAAAGACGAACGCCGGAAGATATTGAAAGCGTGCCCAGATATGCACAATTCAAACATATCAAAAATATTAGGCGCACGGTGGAAGGGCATGTCGAATGCTGAGAAACAACCCTATTACGAAGAACAATCGAGACTCTCGAAGCTTCACATGGAAAAGCACCCAGATTACAGGTAAATTTTGATTTTGTTTACATAAATTTTCCGCAGATTATTCATTATGCTTTTGCATTAGCTTTTGAATGTCAACAACCACAAAACCAAATTTACGGGGTGATTGGACCTTCGTGCCGGCCATTGTGGCACGATCCAACGCTTCGCGTTCCAGGATTAGCCAATATAGATCCAGCTGTTAAAGGGGTGGCAAGGCAATTAAACTGGATCTGACTGTATCGTGAACATAATGCATTTGTGAAAGTCTGTAAAATTAACATTATGGGGTGTCTTATTGCAAGCTCAACTAATGCCTAAACAGACGATACGTATGATACAACACAATGATGGCGCAATCGAAACTGCATTTCGATTTCACGCCAACGGACATGGGTTCAAGTCCGTCTATCGAACTCTAAAATGAGCCTGAGCTTTTGGTGAAGGAAACTATAGCATGGTGGTAGGACATTTTTCTAATAATGTCCGTCTGGGTAGCTACCACCTTCAAGATGGAAAAACTGTCGCCAAATGGCAACAGGTGTGATCCGGCAGCATCACTTAAGAACCAGTATATCTAGGCTTAGTGCGTTTACCATCCTGGACCACATTGTCACTTAACATCAGGTTAGGTTGTCATCAAATCCCTAAGCCTATACAGTGTATGTACAGAATATTTAAAACCTATCTAGAAGATATTCACAACCAAACAGATAACATTTCGATAGTTTTAAAAACTTTGGTCTGATTGTTTCTTAATTTGTTCGCCAATCATCATAGACTGTAAATTATTTAAATTCCAAGCGGGTAAAACCACGGGCAAAGCTATTCTAATAATATAGACTGGTACTTTATATCACAAAGTAAAAATACCCTCAATCACGACGTGGTTTCAAACGCTACGCTATGTCTTTTGTTATAACCTAGGTCATTAATATCTTTGAATAAAAAATATTACAGGTACAGACCGCGGCCGAAGCGAACGTGCATAGTCGACGGCAAGAAGATGCGGATCTCCGAATACAAGAACTTGATGCGGACGCGCCGTCAGGAGATGAGACAGTTGTGGTGTCGAGACGGAGGGAGCGAGATGGGCTTCCTGCCGTCTCTGTCGTCGCCGGGTCCTTCGAACTCGTCTCCGCCACCGAATGGCGGTAGCTACATGAACCCTACATTCTCACCGCCGCTGTCGCCGAGAGAGGACGATTGAGGTACGGCGCGCGGCTGGCCGTACCCGCACGCCGCGCCCCTCTCGCTCCCACCTTCGCATCACCACTGGTAAAGTACTAGAGACACAGTCGATACGAAACTTTATTCCATGGAATGAATCTTAACATCTTAAGCTTTGTGCATAATAAAATCAGTGGCGTAATTAGGGCAAATAATCCGAATTCTTGAATAATGTTATGCTCAAAAGTTCAATTCACTAATGTTTCGTTCATTATATAACATGAAACTTGAAGTTTTGTTTTTAATTTTAAATAACAATTTATAAAAAAATAAATATAATACATAAAATATTCAACATGTAGACAACACGAAAAATACAGAGCAGTTTTTGAACTGTCTGAAAAATCGACTCTTTCAACTGAGTTGCCATAATTGTAGTTGTGTTCCAAACTATTAGAACATTTATACCTTAAAGTGGGGGAAAATATTGGTTATTCGATTAGCTATGTGTTTAAGATTGCGCCTGAGCTTCAGGGCCGGCCAGCCATTTGTGCAAGTTTTTTTTACTTTAGGGCCCTTTCCCAAAGTCTTACCTCTCCCCTATAATTACGTTGTAACTTAAAAATATAAATTTAATTACGTAACCATCTCGTTATCAAAAATAAACAAAGCATAGTTCATTTAGCCCCAATTGATGTATACGCAATAATTACACAAACCCTTAGAAGCTACGCCACGGAATAAAATTAACGTTTAAATATTTCATCAGACAAACTTGGTAGTTACTATCAATTAAAACTTATTAATAGTTATTGTAAAAGATAGTTACGCTCAGAAACAAAAATGAGTTATTCTCAAGAAAAAAAAAAACACAAATTTCTGTAAAATAGTTAATGGCAGTACCTACCTAACTAGCAATATTAAAATGGCTTAGATAAATCAACCACAAATAATGTCTTTTTTAATCTAAGTATAATCAAATTGTATATGTGATACGCAGGTATATTAAAAACCTCGTTTTTGAAATAGATCTGTAATTTAATACGACTATAATAGTCCAATAATATTGATATAGACATATACCTACTGAGGTATAAGTATTGGAAATTACTTACTTCGAACTTTAAAATTTCTAATTCGACATAGATAATAATAATTATGTTCCAAGATACAAATTGATAAAGGTAGGCGAAGCCTACCGTCCCTTTCTATTGATGGGTAAATGTATAAAGAGTGAGGGAGATAGCGTCTTTTTAAGCGCTAAAAAGTGATCTTCGCCAGAGTCGCAAATTGGATCTCTCATTATGAAAAATATAAATAATTATATAATTATTATTATTGAGATTATTCCATTAGTAAGTTAAGAAAACCTATTAAATATATTTAGATATTTTACAGTGAAAAAAATATTAATTTGTATAAAAATCAATTTCAAATCACGTTTTTTACGCAGTAGGTAATTATATACAGAAGTAAAACTAGCCCATATGAACTGTAATGGATTGTAGCGTAATAAATATAATAACCACCAATAATATAATCTGAATCAACTATTTAAAGTAAAAAAATCATCTTAAATATCTTATTAGGTATATCTCCAATCGGTTAAAGATATACATGTAAAAATAAATAGACAAAAAATGTATATAAGTAGACTTTCACTTGCTATTTTGTCATAGAAAATTGTATTTTCGAATAATTAATGAATTACGAAAAAAAAAAATTGTATTAAATGTAAATAATTAATAATTAAGTTTGTAGATACGTTTATTTTTAACCCTTTCTTATAATAAATTATCTATAACGAATATCAACTCTATATTATGATTTTAATATGAATGGAACTTGATTTGTGCGTGGCCATTGTATAAAAAAATATTAATAATAAGTTTGTAGATGCTCGTAGTTATAAGAAACGGTAATAATAAACCAAATATGAAGCGGAATGCTTGAAATTTTTCGTGTTTTGAACACAGTGGACATTCGTCACATTGGAATCCAGTGCGATTTTGAGCACAACTGTATCTAAGTCTAAATACTCATATTTAAATAACAGTAATACATTTATTCATTAAGAAAAACTGATTGTAGTTGACATTAATATACTATGTATCCTAATGTAACGTACGTATATCAATCGCTATTTAAAATTGTATAAAACAAATCATTGCTTTTATTGCGTCACTTATTTTGACATAAACCACGTGCCGATGACAACGCATTTCACAGATTATACTAATTACATAAAAGACATATATAGTAATTTTTATATCGATTATTGTTTATGCATTTTGAAATCGATTACAATTCAATAACATGTATGAAAATAAAAATGATGTTTATTTTTATTGAAAAACTGAATTTGATCATTTACCTATGAATCTTTATATGTCACCTATGAAATAACTTTATTATGCATGTAAAATATTTAAGTAGATAAAATAAAATTACTATTATTACAAACGATGGTCAATTGATAAACCGTCAATTTTCATAATTATTATCTGTATAAAAATGTAGAAAACCCAAACTATTTCGTTCAACAATTTTACGTTTATAATTAATATCTAATAAAATTTCCTTAGAATTGGCAAAAATTATTATATACGAATATTTGATTTTTAATTGAGTCTAATGTAGAAACAAACTATTATTCTTTTTTATATCTATATAGATACATAGACGTTTTTTAAAACATAATTTCATTCTTAGACTATGAAAAATAAAACACACTTTCGCTTTATCGAGTCGTGCAATTTATTTAGTAGATTTCGTGTAGATAATAGAAATTAAGCTGTTGGATAATACACCGCATAATAATTATCTACAATATTTATATATTATATTAAAATATAGTTGTTAAAAATAAAATAAAAAACTTTTGTATAGATATTCCTTGTAATGTAGTTATTTCAATTTCTCGTTGATTGCCATTATTTTGTTATTAATTATTATTTATCTAATTGTAAACATACTTTTTTTTTGTTTCTTTCTTTCGTTTTTTTTTTGTTTCTTTATTTTTTCTTTGTAAGTAATATATGCCAGTAATCGACGCGAATAATAAAATTATGTTAAATGTTAACTTATAACATTAACTTGACGTACGTGACTTAAAATTAATGTTCATAAGTAGTTTGTAGTCAGTAAGGTTAGATTTGAGGTTAAATTATTTATTTTTTATGTTGAAATAATGTTGTAAATAAATACGCGGATAGTTTTTGATGTAAACATGTTAGTTGTGGTTATTTAAATGCTCTTGATACTTAATACTGTGTATTTGTATGCGTTAGGATCTCGATCGATTTATGAATCTCTCTATTTTATTTATTAAAATCAAGATCTGTTTTGGCGTTACAAGTTTCTTGCCTTATACTATTTTTTTTTATAAATTCTACTGAAATTTTATATTGAGTACTTAATTATTTTGTTTTTTTTTTACATATTTTTTTTTTGACGATTCTCTTTCCTATATAGTTTTATCACAAATGATAAAAGAGCAATAATGTAAACGTGGAATTATTAGTGAACGTAGCACATTATGCATTGTTTTCATTCTAAATCCACGAAATAAATGTAATGTGTAATCTTTCGAAAAAAATTGTTTAAAATGTGTAAAGTAGATAGATTTAGGTTTTATTACCTAGAGTAAAAAATCCGGACACATTATTTAAAAATTGTGCCAAAACCCGAGATATATGAAAAAAAAATAAAAGTTAAAAAATAAATTGAGTTGTTTAATTAGCGTCTGTTCTTTCCTACCTATAGCTACCTGATAGTAAAAAAAAACAAAGTAGCCACAGGGACTGCTACTGTTTTTCCCTTACCGAGAATCGCTCAAAGCCGCTGAAGAAATTCTCACTTCAAAAATTTTTAAATATATCTGGTAGGTAGAATTTAAAATGAACAAAGGAAGCACGAAGAGAATATAACCAAAGATACCCTGGCGTTTGAAATTACGTTGTAATTAATGGCATTTTTGTCATGAATTCATCACAAAAGCTTTACTCTCTTATTAAAAATAATAGGTTGTTTAAATAAAAACAAACATTTTCATCGAATACGCAACTTTATTTTTATAGACATCGATATATTTTAAACATCCAGGACAAACCAGTGGCTTCGTATGTATTTTACCAAATTTATAGTTTGATAAAAAAAAAAAAAACTCGGAAAAATCTTTAAACCTTGTTTTCTAAATGCACCAAGCTGTGAGAGTTGTCAACGGTATCATACAGTTTGGTAAGCTCTATTCTCTCAAATATAATTCTAGACAGAACGAGATAGACATTTACAAGAACGGTAAACATCTCATAAAAATAGCACAATTTATGAAAGCTTTAAATTAATTACCTTCCGCTTAAAACTTTCTCGAAATCCAGTCGTACGTTTTTCCGAAAAGTATATTAAACTGGTTTAGTGGTTTTCAAGTGATACATACATGTTCAATTACTATTTTTAAATATATATGCTGATATAGATAAGCACACCATGTACAACCTCTAAATGACCTTGAAGAGGCGAGATGATAGGGTGATAAAAATCATAAATCAAAAGTTAGTCACACCCACGGTAGTCCCGAGGATGTAACTCAGGTTAGGAGAAAAACAAGAAAAGAGAAAGTAAAAAAAGGGTATAATAAAATAAAATAAAATAATATAAACTGACCCACAGTTTAATTAAAAAAATAGTTATTAAGCTCATGTAAGTAGATGTAAGTCGTTTTTTTGTATCTCTATATGTTGTGAGAATGAATATTGTAAAAACATGTCAGAAAAAGAGTGCGGATCAAGAGTCTGCAGTGTGTAAATAAAAAAAACACATCATATAAAAATATACGAAACAAATGAATATTACTAAGTTTAAATTGTCATAACCAGGCTCGGCCGTAGGCAAAGACTTGGCGAGAAGGAAGGGAGCTATAGTCATATTCGGGGGAATTATCGGATATTTTACGTATTTTTCATTGAATTCTTTTTTCATTGTAATTTTTTACACATTTTAAGCGAGAGGTAATTCGTTTAAAGCTTTCGTAAATTGTGCTATTTGTATGAGATTTGACAATTCAACGTGTACGATTGCGAGGGGCTGGGGGGGGGGGGGTTGTGTCAAGACCCCAACGACGTCATACTCATAACACACAAAGAATGATTATTTGAAATTAAAACAATTTTATTTTTGGTTATTTAATGACAATGTTTCCAATACGGCATCTAGTAAAATACATACATAAGCCAATGTTGCAAATGTACTATAACTAGATTTGGTGAAGTTACAAATATATTATTTATTTATTTATTTTCAAAATCAAAATTATATCACTACCGAGTTATTGGATATTTTCTAACGACATATTATTGTTAGCTGATATACTTACAAGAAATTGTATACAATGTAAATACTATATATAAGCTGATTAAATAGTAAATTATATTTCATTTATCAACTACCAGGAATATTGCAATTTAATTATGCCATGTATAATTAAATTATTAATTATGCTAGGTAATATGTAATTACGTTGACAAAAAATAAATAAATCTTATTATGTACCTACCTACCTAATATAAATATTTAAAAGAGAATAATTGAAAAAAAAAAAACGATATGGCCGTAAAATTTAATGATATCAAAAAAAAAATATAATAATAACCACAATATTTAGTCTATAATATCTGTATTGGAGCAGCCTCAAAAATATACTGGATATTTTTTTAAAACAGAGGAGTCTCGTTTATCGCTAAAAAAGAACGGATCAGAATTACGTAAACGTGACACTTTTTTTACACGGTATTCTCAGCTAATATTAAGTGACAATGTGATCCAGGACGGTCAGCACATTAAGCCTAGAAGAACTGGTTCTCAAGTGATATTGCTGGATATTGGTATTTGGCGACAAGTTTTCTAACTTGATGATAATCAGGTGGACATTATTAGAAAATGCCCTACCACCATGCTATGGTTTCCTTCACCGAAAGCTCAGGGTGATTTTAGAGCTACATAGGTGGTCCACCGCAATACCAACTGCGCCATTATTGCTGCAAATTCTTTTACATATAAAAGTGAGGGGCCATTTAAGTTCAAGGTAAAAATTTTGTTTACTTCTGACCTCCAGCAATCTTGTTAGCAACACCAACGACGACGTGGGCGTTTAGAATGGCGATTGCCTTACTATTGTGTTATTGTAATCGTAGGTGGAAGAGCAGAGGCGGTTTTGCCTATAGTGTAGAGTGTGCCAGTGCACACGGGCACAGGGTTTTAAGGCTCGACCCGAGCGAGACCTCCAAAGATGCGTCGCTCGGGGCGTCAACGCTCTCAAAGACCCAACCCCCGTGTTATGGCCGACACCGAGTGCGGTAATGGTTCAAATTGCTTCCCGACATCATACATTGCATCCGAATTGTTTGAAAATTTAACTGTAAATATTCCATTATGACCGCGCGCCTAATAGAGAGCTCCAGGACATTGGTTTACACGGCCGCCATACGGGCTAGAACCGCCGCTATGGGACAGCGTAACTTACTAATGGTGATAAGGTGAGAGGCGACAACAATAAAAATACATAAAATTTAGAAAGAACCCTAAAAGTATTTACGGATATAAAACAATAAATTTATGCAACCGAAAAAAGAAAATTATTTGCTTCGCTAATTGGTTAGAACGATTCTGAGTTAGAAAGACAGACAAGATATGGATAAATACATTTTACTGCCCTTATGTTATAAATTCGTTTTCACGATACTACAGGGTACAAAATACTATCCTAATATATAAATACTCTTAATTATTAGACATATGTTTCTAAAATGAATATCACATTTATACAATAACCGCCACGAAGGGTTTAAGACTTACAAACGTAAAATTTAAATCTAAATTATTTGGACGCTGATAAGCAATACAATATAAAGCCGAAAATCGAAATTTTGTCAAACCCAAGATCCAATAGTAACGTACATTTTGCAAAATAGTGTTGTACACATAATGTATTATTTCTATTATTAAAAAAAACACCAAAAAGGGTCTATAACGAACCAAAAAACCAGCAAGACATTTCGTACTAACATGTTACATACCTTAATATTTTTACTTCATTCTACCTATCAATCGTTCCTTTCTAATCTTTCTCTTACAGAGAATCACTCCACATCGCTAAAGTTTTCTCTTTTTTTACCACTAAAGTGGCAAACTGGCATACGATCCACCTGATGGTAAGCGGTCACCGTAGCCTGCAACACCAGAAGTATCACGTGCGCGTTGCCAACTCTTCAAAAACTTTCTTACACCCCTATTGAAGTTTTCACTTTAAAAATAATCATAACCAGTTAAAATGTCTACAGTAACTTCTAGATGTTTACCTGCCATTTTCTCAAAATGGCGAACGCGTAGGTTGATATTCTATTGGTTATCATTGTCCATTTATTTAATAACTTTTTTAGATACAGAAATCTCGTGACGGTGGACAGCTGTAATATATAAGATATAAACATTGGCGAGAATACGAGCAGCTTTAGCATTTAAACATGTAATAACAAATTAATAAAAAGTAAGATAAAATTAAAAAGTAAATTTTCAAAAAAAAACTGTCATGTTTGTTTGTTAAACTACATGAAATCTACTCAAAGCAACAAGACTATATAATATGATCAGCTCAATAGGCGAATTTGACTAGCGAAATTTTATCAAACGACAATGGCAAGAGTAAGCCAAAATTTAGCAGGGGGAAAAAGGTTTAGGTAATTAGTTAGTAGTTGAAATATTCGTCCGATGGGACAGGCTAGGAGACGTTTTTGTCCATACCCCCTTTTCTGGAGTTCAAACTCGTATCGACACCCTAGCAAGACGATGGCAATCCCTCTAGAACAGTGGTCGTCAAACTGCGGCCCGCGACGTAACAAACAGTTTTGGTACACAATGACTCAAAACCCAGTTTATATACTATGAAGCTAACTAAGTTGAAGTTACAACTTATACTTATACAAAGCCGATCATTTTCAATTAACTGAAAATTAGAATTTTAGTTGTTTTTAAATCGATGAATAGTTAGCTTGTCAAAAATGACTTTATAGGACCTATGACAGGTTGTTATTGCCATACCAAGTCAATGGGTTTCTGATATGTATTGTACACAGGGTAAGCGCTTGCATACATGTCAGGTACACCGCGGGTTTTGCGTTAGACGGCTCATAAAAAATGTCTCAATTAATAGATGGTCCTATCAACTTTATCTCTGGTATGAAATAACCAATGTATAAAAGTGCGGCCCGCAATGGTACATTGACCTATGTAGACCTTGACCAGAAAGTGTGACGACCACTACTCTAGAATGCTCCATGGATTCTCGTAGTACCTCAGAATCAACGCTTCGTAACAATATTTTCAATTCATCAACAAAAAATTAACTATATTACGCAAAACGCCGCCAAAATCACGCAAATAAAATAACACAAGTTATTGAATTAAAGATAACAGGTACTACATGTTACCGCCGGAAAACCTTCAATTAGTAAGAGATCTTTGAGCGATTTTGGACTGCCGTGTTATGGTCCTTGTTTTTAATTCATTAACTAAACTATTAACTATTAACATAACTCTATATTATGTAATTTTGGTAGCGTATTACGTATATAATTTAGTTGTTATTCAAAGTGAAGTGTATCGAAAATAATGAAACAGGATATAGATTCTGAAATCTCCCAACTCACTTGGAACGCTTAACAATTGGCCGCCATTTTGTTACGAATTGAAATTGAAGATTAATGAAACAATAGGAATATTATAAATAACTACAGGCTCAAAAGGGCTAGAACCCAGGGCCGTTAAATATGTTAACCCCTTGAGCCTAGCCTGGCGTTTACGCCTGCTTTTTATTGTCTTCCTATTGTCTCATTTTTATGGGTAATCGACATATTAATAACAAGAAGTTTAGATAGTGTAAAAAAACAGTGTGAAAATAAGAACTGATATTATAAACGCTCTACTATCAAACGACTGCTAAAATATAACAATACTAATAAAGCCTTAATGTCGACGCAATTCCAATTAATCAGTTTTTTTTATTTGCCAAATTTTAAATCAAATCAACTGTGACGGTTTTAAAACGCTTTATCTTTTGTTCAATAATGAATAAAGTTGATTTTAAAACAAATAATTTTCAATTTCCACATATTAATTTGTACATGGGTTGACAGCATCAACACTTTGAGCAATACAACATTCATAGAAGTTCTTATTTTTAAATACTTATTTGCAAAGTAACAAAACATATATTAAAAAGCTGCTTATGCTATAATAATAAGGAATTTAAAGCCGTAAACAATATAAATAAATTTTGTTCATATTACTTAATTATTGAAAAAAGAATTTCATTCTAAAATTCAACATTTTTATTTATCCGACAAATACGTGAAATGGAACGCCTCTGGTATAGTACATGTAAAGAGATCTCTATAGTCCTCAAACTTTCTATAGTAACTATCAACCAAATAAGAGCTAGATCACTGTAATGACAGAGAATGACAGTGAAAGATTAAAAACACCCGAAGACAAAAACAGAATGAGTATGACGACACATTTTTTTCCAAACTATTTCTCGAACGACAATATTTCTTGCTGTAACTAAGCCGGAAAAGTAAGTAACATGTGCAATGGCCTCAAAATGGCTGAAGCGCAACTTGTAATAGCTCGCAAAAGCTTCTTATGAATGATAATATTCCGGATATTAGCTGTCCAGACATTATCCTAAACGTAAAGTACCCTGGACACTTTGTGATTAGTCGGCCGTTCACTGCGCCTGCTAGTGCCGATCTGATGGAAACGCTAGCTCTTCTTATCTTACGCTATTAACTCGCAGTAAAGATCCTGCTGTATCTTTGGACAAAGGGATTTATCTCCGACTTGCAGATTTAAGCAAAATGGCGAAATCGCACTGCTGTACTGTGCTGGCATTTAGGACGCATTACCAGTAAATACTATTCCTGGCAAGTACTGTATCTCCAGGATTTCAAATATACCTACATCTTCGGAAATTATGGATCGGACCATATAGAAAATAGGTTCACTAATCCAGCAAGATCCAAAGAGCGATACAAGAAGCCAATGAGTGTCCAATATCATAGAAAGCTGAAGCTTTCAAGGCCGGGGGCATGTTTCGGAACGAAACGTCTTTTGAAGTGAAGTTAGATCCGAGCGAAGTTCACACTACTAAGAATTCAGTTGTAACGCGCATACTGTTCAAATTTCTAAAAGTTACAATAAATTATATTACACCATAGTTTTTTTTTACGTCCACTAAATAAGTAGCGACACACCGCAACGGCCGCTACGTAGAGAATCAATAAAATGTCTTGATGTAACTATTTATAGAACATTGCTGTCTACGGCACGGTTTTACATATTATATTAACGTTATTAAATTCAAGTAAATAAATAAACAATTTCTTTATAATACAGGCAACAAAAATATCCAAACATCTATAAAAAACTCTCAACACTATCTATTAAAGTTATAACAGACGTACGGTACGGAGGATGACCGAAGTTATCAGTCGGTAGACAACGTTAACGCCGCCATATAAATTCTTAAATATTGTAAGAAACGTAACATCTATCTGTCTGTTCGTAATTTATTTGTATTCTTGTATACAATGCGTTTCAAATAAGAATGTGCATGGACCTGCGACTGCGAGATATTGTCACATCATAGCTAACGAAAACATAATATAGGTGCGTATGGTTCATTAAAACAACGCTTAGTTGACAAAACTGTTTTTAGGTATCACACTTGATAATAAGTTACAATGGGGTCCGCATATTAAAACTTTGGCAGGAAGGCTTAGTTCCGCTGCTTTTGCGGTTCGAAAAATTCGTCAGTTGACGGATATTGCTACTGCTAGGTTAGTCTACTTTACTTACTTTCACAGCTTAATGTCTTACGGTATTTTGCTGTGGGGTACAGCATCAGAGGTAGACACCATTTTTACGTTACAAAAGAGAGCTGTTCGAGCAATATATAATATGGGACCTCGCGAATCTCTAAAGAACAAGTTTCAAGAATATGATATCTTAACTTTGCCCTCCCAATACATCTTCGATAACTTAATGCATATTCGTAAAAATTTAGACAAGATAGATCTAGTGAATGATCGTCATAATTTTAATACTAGAAGTAAAGACAAGTTGGCCGTCCCACGCTTTAGGTTAAGTAAGTGTAATAAAAGCTTTATAGGTAATAGTATTCGGTTTTACAATAAGATCCCAAGTAACATTACCGATTTACCTGACAGTAAGTTCAAGTATTATGTCAAGCAAGTTTTAATCTCAAAAGGTTATTACAGGGTGGAGCATTACGTGAACGATAGTGATGTCTGGAATTAACCCACATCTCTGTGCTTCCACTAACATTATTAAGACAACGATTGTATAGTTTTTAATATGACAAAAAAATGTTATATTTATAAAAAAAAAGAACCAGATCGAGTATCTTGCCGGCTCTTCTCGACTGGGTTGTTTTCCGAACCGGTGGTAGTGTTTAGACGTTCATAAGCGCCTTCTTAGGGCCTAAATTTAATAAATAAATTTTGATTTTCATTTTGATTTTGACGCATATTATTAGTCTCAATACTTAGGCAAATAATTAACAAAGAAGAAAAACTAAGCAAATAGTTTTATTGCTTTCCATACCTTTATACGAATAGTAAATAACAATCAAAATTTAAAAAAATCCCCTTTTCGATATTTTAGGAACCATGACGTCCGTACCTGGCTGTGTCTACAAGGTAACTGATAACTTCGGTCGTCTAATGTACCATGTACGCTAAACGTTCCGCGAGTCTGTTATGGATCTTTTAAAATTATCCCTATAATATTGCAGTTCACATGTGTTTTTTTAAATGACATTTAGCTTAAATCGTTAATTTTAATATATGAAGCGAACTTTATCCAGCTGCAGTGAATTTTTTACACGACAAATTATATATTATGTTTGTTTGTATACATTATGTTGTTTTGGTATATCCTAGATCTAATTAACTAAGTATTTCTAATGAGATTATAATGATTATTTTCTTAAAAAAACATCATTATAGAAATTATAGATATAGTCCATATACTAATATGGACTGCACTATACAATAAGTCTTTTCAATATATTACTATATAAATTTGACGAAAGTTTCGCGTCGAGTAACGATATGATCCGGAATTGTAAACACGCTAAGTCTAGGGTGACTGGCTCTAGGACGATGCTGTTGGTAACTAAATCGAGGACTCCCATAAGTGGCTACCTATTTTATATATACTTAATTATATTTCTGTATAGAGTAATACCCCGCTTAGCGCGACCCCGTTACGTGCGTTTTTCACTATAACGCGAATTTCAAATTTCGCGCTCAAATGCCTCGTATTACGCGAAAGAGTGCGTATAAACATAATGTAAAGACAATAGATGTATTTTTTCCGTAAAAAATAAGAATATGTATTGCATAAAGTGTTCTTAGAATTAAAGTGATTGATTAAAATGATTTGTATTAAATTTTGACTATGTTTAATCATAAACCTCGATATACGCGAATTTCAGTTAACGCGATTTTTCTCGGAATGTATCCCTCGCGTAAAGCGGGGTATAACTGTATTTACTACTGACTACTAAGTTACTTTTTAGTTTGATTACTGTACCACATTTAATAATATTACAGTACAGTTAAATATTAACTGTCACTAAATAAACGAAAGCGCATTTTATTCACCAAATATATGATTAATGCATTACATACTTTAAATATAGTATACGAGTAAGTACATATATATAGAAATATAAAAGTTAGAACATCCTATATATATGCTAAGCAATACTTTATTATGTATTAGTCTGCCATTAAATCATATCGATTTTACTACCTCAAATAGATTACAAAAAACGTATGACTCTACCTATAATGTTTACCTAAATTCGAGTGGGTATTTTGCCTTAAGAAACTATAATAGTGACGTCACAAAGTACTAAATAAAATTATACATACATACATATGCTCACGCCTGTTATCCCCGAAGGGTTAGGACAGAGGTGAAGTAGCGAACTACACCACCCACATTTCGCCGAGCTTAGTTCCGTCCCAGATGTGACAGGGGGCGAGCCTGTCGCCGTATCGGGCACAAATTCCAAACTCCGGGATGAATACTGAGTAGAAAAAACCCAATATCACTTGACCCGACCCGGGGATCGAACCCGAGACCTCAGAACGGCAGTCGTATGTAATACAACTGCGCTACCGAGGCAGTTACATAAAATTATATTGTAATATAAATCCGTGAACGATGCGAACTAAAATCTAATATAGTGTATGTCAAGGCCGCTCAATTCTATGCCCGTGGGCCACACTGTGACCTGACTGTGAATGGCCCACGGACGATGTTTATTTAAAAACTCTACTTAGATCTAAGTTAGTGTCAAAAAAAAATACCGCATATTAGTAACTGAACAACATATTTCTGACCTATATACTACAACAAAAGCCATGTTGTGAAATCACTTTGATTATAGTTATCAGTTAGATACCGAAGATTTCATTTAGTTTTTTTTAATTCTTGAGGTGATTCTAAAATCAATCTTTTTCGAGAAGAATCGATATCCCTAGATGTTCAGAGATGTCACGAACTAAAGCAATATGGAGGCTAGCGTTTCAGCGAGGGAATTCATAATTTAAATTATTTTTTAGGACACTAACGCTAACTAAGAAAAATAAATAAAAAGTCTAAAACTTTATCATCATCACAGGATCAAAATGAGGAAGAATTATAGTAAACAATAGATAGTGACCTAACAAAAAATTCCGAAACGACCGTCTGGCCCGTCTGTTAAAAAGGTTGAGCAGCCTTGGTCTATATAATCTATGCGCTTGAACAGCTTAAATACGATCGACTAGGAAGGTCTTTTTCGCAAACGAAATCACGTAATTTTTATTTAAAACAAAAATAGTCTATGATTTCAAAATAAAGGCTCACCTTGTTAAGCTCTTAATCGTTACATCTAACACATTATCACAACACATACACGAGATTTGTTTTCTTGTCTGTACATTTGTTTGTTTCTTTGTTCCGGTTAAGCTCCGAAAATGATTGGCCGATTTTAATGGAATTCCATTAGTAAGTAGAGGGCTTTTTATAAAGTAACATAGGCTACTTCGAAGCCATCAATTACGTAACCGTACGAACATATGTCAATAGACATGATTTCTCGAAATTTCGTATTAAGTACCTATCGCCATTTTCTACTTCGAATACACATATATAATCACTTCGATAAACACGACACGTAGACACTAGAGATTGATAATGCACTTTATCGATATCGATATTACGGCACTTTATCGACGTCGATATTTCACTTCACTGGCGAACAGGACGGACATAGTTTCACTTTAATGAGATCCAAACACGATCCGTGGAATATATGACCGCACTTAAACACCCACAGACCACCGTCGCGTATCAGCACTTCGTTCTTAAACTGCAACCCGCATAACGGACAATCCGTCACGTTGTTTCCGGAGAGGTCATCCAAGGTTTTTGTCAAATCTGCCTCAGGGATTTTTCCTTCAGACATCTCTAGACCCCAATGCGTAGATTTAACCGCTACTATTATAGGCAGTGCCGTGTGTTTTAATATACCCTTTGGTGTATCTCTCAGCAGCTTGCATATCTGAAAATCACATTATTTTATTGTTAGTTTTTATGCTATTCAACAGAAACAGTACGTTTATTAATATAGACGTTTAGTATTAGGCAAAGCACCTTATTAAAACAATAAAAAAAATTAAATTCAAGAATGAAACTTGTTCAATAAGTTAAAGGCAAATATTTAACCATACCTAAATTGATACCAAGTGAAGGTGAAAGTAGAGATTTTAAAGCTTGACATCCTCTGGTATTTTACTGTCGCAGCCTAAATAGATACTTTATTTACTATACAAAAACGAGTTGTTCGAGCAATTTATATGGACTTTTTTTTTTTTTTGACTGGGGGAAATGCATTTACGCACTACCCTTACCTATTGCATTAGTGAGACCGGAGTCCCCCAATGTAATAGGTAAGGGGGCACGGAGGGACGACTCCGAGCCAGTTTGGGACTCACCCGGACGCGAAGCGTCCGGAAATACCCACTAAAACCCCCCGGGGCCGTCGGCCGCATTTGGGATGGGGGCGATACGGGATGGCTTTCACAAGCACCGCGTCGCCCCCTGCGGCAAACCCACCGGACCTCGTCCGTGTAATGGCCCAATGGGGATGGGGGAGGGAGAATGCCCCACCACCACCTCTTCGCCCGCCTCTCCGAAGAGAGGCATGACCCAGCGGTCAACAGTCCGGGAATTTATATGGACCTCACAAATCAATTAAAAACAAGTTTCAGTAAAATATTATCGTAACTTTTACCCTCTCAATATATTCTTGATAACTTTTTGTATGCCCACAAAAATTTAGACAAGCTTGACCTTGTACACGACCAGTATAATTTTAATACAAGGAATAAAGGTAAATTAACAGTTCTGGGTGATCGAATTGAGGAGATCCGCAGAAGAACCAAAGTAATCCACATTGCCTGAAGAATTGCTAAACATGCCCGATGGGGCTCAAATGGCTATCACGTACTGGAAAACAAAGAGTGGGTAGGCCTCCCACAAAGTGGACCAACGACCTGGTGAAAGTCGCGGGAATCCGCTGGATGCGGGTGGCGCAAGACCGGTCATCGTGGAGATCTTTGGAGGAGATCTATGCCCAGCAGTGGACAACTTTCGGTTGAATGTATGGTCGGTTGGATGAACAGTTTCAGACTTAGTAAAATTAGTAAGTTGGTAGTATTTTAACGTTCATAAGCACCTTATCAGGGCCTAAATTGGATTAAGTATTTTTCAATTTGTGCACAGATATATTTTGTGAAGGAAATAAAGAACATTTTATAGTTAAATAGCTCCGCCGAGTTACATCAATAATCAATCGAGTGTTTAACAGTTAGTACTTACCTCATCCCTAGCGTCGACATAATTATAAGCAGCATAGAGAGCGTCCGTTAACTGTGTCAATGCACTCGAATCATACTTCTCAAACATTGTCACTATCAGGCACGTATGATAAAACCTCAACGTCAACAGTCCAGGGTCTATAAGATTCGCATGGACCTCCATAACTTTGATCGCTTTTCCTCCCACCAACGGACTTTATCATAAGCCTGCCTAAATCATCCCAACTTAACGTATCTCTAACGGATATGTGATCGAACTTCCTCGAACAGTTCAGACACATGTTTCCGTGCAACGTTGCATATAACTGCACGGCAGTGTTCCACGTATCAATCGTGAACTGTGGCAGGAAGGAGTGCAATAAATTCTCATCGAGCATCTGCAGCAATAACCTTAAAATATCGAGAAGGTCTTCGTTCCTCCTCAGGTAGAGTATTTTGCGCCATAAATAAGGCATTTTCTTGCACACATCATAACATTGGTCTTTCGTTTGACTTGACCATTGTCTCTCTATGAATTTGTTAATCAATTCCGAAAATACTGGCTTCTGGTTGGTCCTTGAGTACGGAAGCGGGAATCCGCATTCGCAGCCCATATTCAATAGTTTCTGGATTTTCATGTTAACAGCAATGCACGAATCCACGAAATATTTATACAGAACTTCATCTTTGATGATATTGTCCAGGTAATCGTTTGCCCTTCCTGAACTGTTATCGAGATAATTTAAGAAAATATTGTTCGGTACATATTTCGACTCTTCCGATGCTCCGATCGAAACGCAATATTTCTGCAAATCTAACATAATATCATGTATTTCTTTAATATCGCAGGTATCGTCTTCAATTATCGAAACTAGATTAGTTTCATCAATGTCTTTATCAATTAGGCTCAGCTTAAAATATTGGTACAACGATTTGCAAATTTTGTCTCGCACTAAGCAATTATTGTCAATGTCTATTACTTTTTGACTGGGATCTTTGTAAACGATATCGTTATTATGTAGCCTTAATGGATTGACTTCTATGGTTAGGATTTCCCGTGGAGCTATATCGGGTGGATTGATCATTTGTAATTCCTGCTTTTCAATATTCAAATATTTCATTTTACCCTCGAAGTCTTCCCATTTCTCTTTTAAAATCTTCTTACTATTATTAAGTTTACCAGACATCGTTATACTTAAATCTTTAAGCGTCTGCATTGCATCTGGCGGTAATCCTACGAATTTGTAATCGCCATTCTTAGAGATTTCTATACCATCATTCAACAACGAAGCTTGCGCATTGTAAGTATTATCGACCACATAAATACCAGACTTCGTTTGAGTCGCATCATTCACTTTTAACAGTTCAAACATCTCTAAAACATTCTCAATTTTATTCGGAATCTCTTTATCGTCTATCTTATTACTGAGGCCTGCTAAAATGTGTAATTTCGGTGACAAGTCGTTCGATAACAAATATTCACTATACAGCATGCACGTTTCAGCACAAAGATTGTACTTTTCATCGACATAACATTTAACCAAAAACTTATCAATTTTCATAAACTTTAAACTAACAAGAGAGCCATTGGATAACCATATATAAACCGTATCGTGATACACTTTGCAATCGACAATATCTTTGTATTTATCAAACCAAACTGTGTGATCAACATTGTCAACATTGAGAAAGTAAATTGCTTCCTTTTTGAAAGCAAAAATGGCACCATTCACTGAATGTATTTTGACAAAATTCACGGAACGCCCCCCTTCTTCATCAATCGTTATTTCATCTAAAGGGAATATTTCATTTTCATATGATTTCGCGCTAATAACACTCTTAGCTTTATTACCCAACACTTGTTTGAATTGATGCGTCCTTTTTACTGTACCATCGACTGACGCTTCCCACAATCTTGAAGATGGCCTTGCACAGAAAATGGAAGTATTTTCGAGTTCTTTACAAATGGTAAAATCGACATCATCACTCGCAATATTATATATTCGAGCCTCCGAGAAGTCTTTCACATTAACAACTGGTAATTCTGGATTTTTCTCTTTATTTACATAACAAGCTCCAAACTCCCCGTCTCTCAACTTCTGGCCTATCTGCCTATATTGTTCTTCAGTTGTATCACAGATGTAGCATCTAGTTAAAGTGGACACTAGCAACATGCCTGACCTTACATCTATCTGGCACACTCGAGAGTCTAGATTCATAATTGTCTGAGATGCGCTTTGAAACATTGTTTTCGCCTGAAATTGAATAGCATAAATTCATTATCGCGATATAATAATCATATTATTGAACCAAATAATAAATGTTTCAAATGTCGATTCCTAGTAAGGTAATTTGTTTAGAACTTTGAGGTAAATATAGGAAGTTCCCCCATGACTCCAAAAAAAGAGCTATAAAAAATTAAAGATGACTTAAGCATCCTAGAAAGTTCCTATCAGAAAATTGATTTTTCTAAATAGATGATAAAGAGAAAGCTTACTGACAATAAAGCTCTGTAATTGCAAAACAGCTATTCTTCCAATATCATCACCGCTGAACAGCGTATTACTGCTCCAGGCCATTGCTGTGACTTCATTGCCTTGATGTTCCCGTGATGAGACTATAGAATGGGCAGCACTGAGCGACTGATTACATTCTGTGACTTTTATCACCCCGCGACCGTTTGCGAAACCAATATGTTTTTCATCATTTGATATTGACAGTCTGGTGATAGCACCATCCTGAAATAATGTGAATAGGATATGTAAGCGACGCATGCCAGTCTTCATTGGACGGCGCACGCGGGCGGTTATCGTAACCCGCACCAGCCGTTGTATATGTCCGCCTACCTACATTTTTATTTCGCGATATTTGTAACCGTAACAGGATAGTTTTTAACCTATTATTTAATTAAAAGGCTAAATTCATAACCACTTAAAAGTCATAGACGCGTCCCCTAGACCGCGTACTTGGTACGTCGGAGGATCAAACTGACAGAAGACATCATTGCTTTAAGGGCATAGTCAGATACCGACATCATTATCAAACCGCGAAAAAAATACAAATTACTATTTATGCAAGTAACAAACATAAAGTCAGATAAATATTATCTTTACTAGTATGTAAAAGGCAGTATTAACGTTCCCGCTACTGCAATAGTAATTTTCGATAATAAAGTCCGTACTTGACCGTACCGAAAAACCGACTGATAACTTCGGTCGCCGTCCGTACCATGTACACCATCCGGCCCGCACGTGTTACCACTTTTATAGGCATGTTTCCGCGTTTCCCCCCGCGTATCATCTTTCTATTCCCCACAATTATTTATTGCATAATTATAGTTTTAAAATAATAATTGGAAAAGAATGTACCTTATTTTTTGATCAGGCCCAAAATTATTTTAGTACTAACAGAAAGCAAAGGTACATATATCCCACAAATTGAAACACTTACCCGTAAAACTCACTTGCTCGGAAAACTGACCATTGAATGATTTGAAATTTTTATTACGTTGAACCGCAATTATTATCCAAAAATAAAAGTAGCCTAAGTTACGCCAATTAACTTCAGTCAGAAAGAGTTAATTAAATTTATTTATTTGTATGCATTTGTTAAAACTTCATGTATTCATAAAGTAAAAGAACCTACTTGTAATTATGCTTCAAAACTTTCTAACGAGTACAAAAAAAATTAAAAAGCTTAAATTTAATCATGCAGCTTATATATGTAATAGATTTCAACAATTTGTATTCAATTTAGACATTGAGAAAAGTCAAAATAAATCAGAATTTAAAGGGGTACAATATATCAAAGACTCACCTTATTCGGTAAAAGTTGTATGAACTCACATGGAGTTCTGTTGAAAATGTAGATGCCCCCACTAGTTGCACCAAATGCTATGAACGTTCTGGATACATCGAAACATGTGTACTGAAATGTAATAGAAATATATATTTTTTATATGAACAAAATGACTATGTAAATTGTGTAAAATCATGTAAAATAAAACATAATTCAAGATGTAAATCTCTCAAATTACACCATTACCATGCCAGTCTTAACTGAATTGGATTGCATGCCACCAAGGTTAAAGCCTATATGTACTTCTGGATATAAACCCACTGATACATCTTAAAATGTCACTAAGATGATATATATATATATATTTATATATATATATATATATATATATATATATATTACGGTAAGTATAGAAGCCAGAATACAGACAGTCCCAATCGTCCTACCACCCTATACCTTACCGTCACTGGTCCTACCTTCTCCTACCAATCTATAGAATTTACTATAATTACTTATTTAAGTAATTGATTTCATATATTAAACTACAATAAATTGGTTAATGTTTTCTAAAGTCTTATTCAAGTACATAACATTCTATGATCCAAGTGATTTTTAGTATATTAATTACCTATAAACCTATTACCGATAAAGGGTCCAATTTGTAATTGTTATATTTTTTCCCTGCTTAACCATATTATTGTGAACATCTAAAAAGGTAACCCTTCTTCAGTGATTCATAAGGCCCCATAATATTTTATTGTCCCATATATATCTCATTGATTCATGGATGTAGTTACCCTAATAACTTATTGAAACCCCCCTGTAATAGTATTTAATAATATTACTCTAATATATCAGAAGACTAATATAATATAGTATAGAATGTTTATATTATTAATGATTTTTAAAAATATATCTTAGAAGTGTTCATGTGATGAATAGTGTTCACTCTCCAAGTCTACATGGTGCGAACACTGGAACATGAATGGATCCTCAAGGAACCAATCGGTTTTAAAAATATATATATATATATATATATATATGTTAAAAAGCACTTATAAATCAGAAAGGAGATTAAACGCACATTCAGTATAAAACACAAATATTTTATTTCTCAAGCTGTTAATGAAGCTGTAAAAAGCCTATACAGATATATAAGATTATATAAGAACTGGAAATATGAATAATAATTTTGATAGAACAAATACTGCAATAAAGTCCCTGAAGATTAAATTATTGATACAAATGAGTATTAAAACATAAATCTAGTTAAAACATGAGAAGATTCTATGTAAATTCAATACAAACAATATCCGATATGTTATGGGCTAGGTATAATAAATATGTTAAAATTCATCACCTTAAAGCAAAACTTATTAGGTCAACAGATAAAAAACTTGACATTTCAACTTATGTGATAACAAGCAAAACTATATAGTGAAAATTATCAGATAAGATTAATTTTTTAATATTAAAAAATTATTAAGTCAAAATAAATAACCGCATACATACACTATGATCTTGATAAATGAAATTTCCAGTTAAACTAAAATATAAATAATTCTTAAATTGAAAGATGAAAAACTGGAACTACTTAGCAAATACAGTTGACAATTCTTATTGCATATTTAATTTATTTGAAATTGTTTGTATTAATAATAATAAGTATTAATAAGTTTGTACTATGTTTGGATATCTAGATATAAATACATAATAGGAGAGTAATATTTCATTAAGCCAATAGTTTCTCAAGATACATTGTAGAATTTGTAATAAAAAAAAAATTGAATAGAAGCAAATGAGAATTTGTTGTTTATCAACTTTCACTCACATGGCCTCAGTTGATAGAATATGATATGATGTATTTAGGTACATTGGAGTAGATAAAAAACATCTGCTAAATACGGATGTATCACTTATGTGGGTACATATATGTATAGTAAACACAGGCATTGTTTTATTTGCTCAGTTGATGCATAGTTTATATTTCAAGGTAACAGTGGTTCAAATAGTATCTCTTAATTAAAAAATAACACTCGTTTATTATAAATGTATGCGATGAAAGCGATATAAAAACATGTTAGCAATACAGGCCTAAAATTGAAAACTAATGTCAAATTAGTAGGCATGTGCAGTAATTACTAAAAAAAAAATATTTGTGCAAGACGGCTAATTAATTACAAAGACGCAGGTGCCAATGTGTATATTTAGATTATAATACACAAAAAATGATTTTGAACCAGATCCAAAATAAAAATAAATTAACACTAACCTTTATCCGCTGTGATGTTTTTAGCGGATAGTTTATACATTCCGTGATATCAGGCAGCTCCAATAACATAAAAGGTGGTGGTTTGGAGCAACACATGTCTATATTATCATTTTCTTTAGAAAAGATTATAATTCAAAATTCCGCACTCAGATTTCACAATGTGAAAAAACGCGAATGAACAAATGACTGGAATGCGATATTGTAAGATTATTATTTTCTATTCCCTCTAAAACTTACCAAGAATCACCCTAAAATTGTGATATTTTAAACAATTCCTTATGCACGGTTTCTCTTTATTTTGTTTTAATTTAATCACATTAATAAGACAGAGGTTTCCAGAGACGCGGGACTATATCATTCACACATTACCTGCATCCAAATACCGCGGAATTGGCTTCTGGTAATCCCTATTGATTAATAAAAAACGAAAAGGTTCCTTACAGCTGCAGAACTTATGTACGTCATATGTTGTTTACAATCGTGTGTAGTGCAGTATGGTGCGTACGCTGCCAGCGCATGAATAGCCATTGTATTTTACTGGTAGCAAATGCAAAAGTTTCCTCTTTTGGCCTCATAGAAGATTATGGTGGTAAATGAAATCAAAACAACTGATTAGTTGCTATTTCCAAATTAGTCGGATTAAGCTAGAGAAAAGGAAGTCGCCAATAATTTAAAACGTTAAAAGCCGATTAATAGTTCTAATACGTGAAAAAATTAAATCATGATTGAAATAATATTTTATGTATGAGCGTTAGTTCTTTATCAGCTAACAGTTCACAAATTTCTCTTGGATCACTTCTGTAACAATGTACCAACAATATGCTACAGTTATTATTATTGTAATTTCACAATAATAACGGGATCATAAGTTCACTTTTTTCGCCCGGTGGTTGAAAGTCGATACTAATCCATTTTGAAAGAAAGACTGTTTCCTGTCATTTAAATTGATAACAACAATAGCCACTATACGAAAAAAGGAAATCTGGTAGTAAACATTGGAGAAAAACAACTTGGACTATATTATCTCGTATAGTATCTTATAAAGTACAGAAATCAGTTTCGAATCAGCAATCGATTTTGTTTTATATGTTGTGAATCAGATCAAATAAAGAAATAATGAAATTTAAAAAATAAAGAGATGTAATATTTAATAAGTGACACATGACTGTAAATATAATAAAACTTCTTTATATGTTTTACTAATGTTTTTTTTCTGTAAACTCTCCTAATAAATAATATGATATTCCCCCTAAAAAATTAAAAACTCTAAATTTAGAGGAAATTATAGAAATTTGACAACAAAGACCGAATGAATGAATGTTGATTAAACATTGAACGGTGAACGGTTTATTTATTATTTACATACAATAATAATAATTACCTGCATTATTACCTTATTTATATGATTACTAGTGTGCCCGCGGCTGCGCCTACGTTTCATACATTCTTTACCGAATTTTATTTTTAGATAAAAATATTTTCCATAAAATTAACCACTTGCCCGTTAAATTGTGCATCGAATCGGAGTTTATTATTATTAATTTTTTTTATGTGGTGCCCTAATTATTTTCTAAAATTAAAAGTACCTAAAAAAAAGTTCCGTCAGTTCCGTCAATATCCATCCAGCCGTTCCGGAGATTAGCGGGAATTATCGTGTATACATTCACATCTATCTATTCATAAAGCAAAGGCATTTCTTACAAATTCAAACATTTTCTAGGTAAACTGCCCATTTAATCATGCCTATTTTGTTCACAATTTGTTAATTTTTTTACGCGAAACCCTAATTAGTTAAAAAATAATAATACCTATCTATCTAATATCTGCCAGAAAAATACTCTTCAAAATTAGTCCGGCCATTCCGGAAATAAGCCGTGACAAACAGAAAGTCAAAAAATTGTGTTTTTGGTATATGTAGCTTACATACATTCATGTGTATTTAAAAGTATTTATTTTACAAACAGACACTTCAATATTAATTATATGTATAGCGTCTATTACGTACCTATACCGAAAACAAATTGGTTAATCAACTATCAAAAGGTACAAGCGTTTTAACTTTTGGTGGGGATGGAGAGAAGATGCCGTATTTAGTTACTCTAATTTCATTTCCGCAGTTTTGCCAATGCCCTCTAAAGCTTGTGATGTTTTTTTGAATGCTATGCCAATTAAAGTTTGGTTTGAAGACGGTTTGATTTTAATGATATGTTTATTACCTTAGCTGTATTATTTTAATACTCTGATATCGGTGATATCTAATCATACCATCGACTTAAAGTACAAAATGGATCATTCAAATAACGTCGAAATGAATTTTAAAATTTTCAATATAAATGTTCAATATTTCGTTGCTATGTCTTTTTTTTAGGAGTGGGAGGACATCACTTAGAATACTTAATTACACATTTTTAATTAAAACAATAGTAAAGACTATAATGAATTCTCGAAATCGAAACGTAGCAACTTGTCTCAAAAACATAATTAAATTAAATGACGTGACTATTATCCATTAATTGTCAAAATATTAACGATACAAAAAAATAATATAATAAACATATATAATAGGTTCAAAGTTCATTTACATTAACCTCGAATTATACCTAATTAATAAGTAAGTATATATATTAGTTATAGTAAGCCCATTACCAAAAAAAAAAAGATTTGCTAAATAATTATGTAAAGAAATTCTTCTTTGTGGGATTCCCTTATCATTGCTAATATTAAGTACTTACATAAAGTATTATAAAATGTTTCATTTTACGCAGTAGATATCATATTTTTAATATTAAATATATTAAAGGGGTTTCATACACTGTAGTATTGTAATGGGTATAACTTTGTCAAATTACAGTAATTTTGCACGAAAATCACAGTAAGTCTTAATGCAGTTGCCTGACAATGAGTTGCAATATTTTTTCTTATTTCACTTAATGGTAATCTATGTCAATACACAAACAAAACATTGGGCCATCAAAATCTTTATTCAATTTAGGCCCTAAAAAGGCTTATGAACGTTTAAAAAACTACCACAGGTTTGGAAAACAACTCAGTCGAGAAGAGCCGGCAAGAAACTCGATCTGTTTTTTTTTTTTTTTTAATTATTATAATATATATAACATATTTTTTTTTCATGTAAAAAAACTATACAAATCATAGTCTTAACTAATGTTAGCGGAATCACAGAGATGTGGGTTAATTCCAGGCATCACTATCGTTCACGTAATGATCCGCCCTGTAATAACCTTTTGAGATTAAAACTTGGTTGACATAATACTTGAACTTGTTGTCAGGTAAATCGGTAATGTTACTTGGGATCTTATTGTAAAAGCGAATACTATTACCTATAAAGCTTTTATTAGACTTACTTAGCCTAAAGCGTGGGACGGCCAACTTGTCTTTATTTCTAATATTAAAATTACGACGATCATTCGTAGATCGAGCATGTCTAAATTTTTACAAATATGCATCCTGTTAGAACTTTCCATGGAGTTTTCGTGGCACCTCAGAATAAATGTTATTATTTCTAATTGTTTCTAATACACTTGTCTTGTTCACAATAACCAAACTACATATCTCTCAAAATGCTACTAAAATTACAATCACTCTACACGACAGACTAATATCACGCCACAAACTCCTTCTTTTTTGTTCATTTTTTTTAGGCAGATACGGATTTATAAATATGCCGCCTACAGGGCGAACGACCTTATCGCCTATTCTATATTTCACATACCTACTTTTAACAATTCACTCCTTATTTCTTTAAATTTAAAGTGGACGAAAATTTTGGACACGACTATTTTTCAGGTTATGAAATTAATTAGTTATGAAATTAAGTTATGAAATAAATTTGAGGGCAACATTAGCACTATAAAGAATTTCTTGATCACCATCATCGCTTTCATTGAAATTTTGCTTCCTCTTTGGCGATACTTGATTTTCAGTGGCACCGAATAAATGCCGGCTTCGAAAAGTTGCCGCCGCAGCCTTCCTTACGTGCCTGGAAATTTGCCACTGTTTATTGGACAAATGTAAAGTTAAACCTTACGTTTAAGACACTTTAAGACATAACGCTTTTGCAAAATGGCTGCCATTTGTTAAAGCTTTTCTTTCAAGAGAGTGATTGCGGATCTCAGAATGTACGCTTAGTGTCATACACTTCACTTATTGACAATAGCCGTTATGAATTCTAAATAAAGCATACGGAGATTGAGACGATCCTACGACGTTTTTGACTTTTGGCTAAAGAAAAATATCGTGACGAAACCATGGCATTGTGGCGGGGCATTTTTCGTACCTGTTTAAATAACACCATTAAGTTAAAAATATGACGACAAATACCAATAGGCGTGTTAAAGCAGCACACTTGAGTGCTAGTTCCTCTAGGTTTACATTACACTTATATCTAACGGTAAAACGTTGTAAAAAGTGTGTAGGTTAGAAACCGCCACCATAAAACATTTCGCCAATAAGGATCATATGTCCATACATTCATACAACCGAAAGACAATTACTGCTGGAAATAGGTCTTGCCCAAAGATCTCCAAATGGCTGGTCTTGCACCACCTAAATACAGAGGATTACCGCGAAACGTGGTCAGTCACATGGGGCTTAATAAGAAATTTAAAATGTCAAATTAGAAATATGATAAATTAAAAAAAACTATGATAAGAATAATGAATAAATGAAGATCCGACAAAACAAAATGTAATAGAACAAGAGATAAGAAATAAAACTAGGATTGTAAATTAGAAATAGGATTTAAGTAAATATAAAGATTAGACATAACCACAATGCAAGAGGAACACATAGATAAGAAATAGAATAAGATTGTAGTAGTAAAATAGAAATAAGATGAAAACACTAAAAGCCCAAAAAAAAATAGGGGAAAGCCACAAAAAAATTAAACAAACCTCGGATTATGTCTGAGATGTAAGGGAACTAAATACAAAAAAAATAAATTAGAAAGGTAATCGAGAGGTTAAAAAAGGATGTTGAATTTAAAACAAAATTAAAATCAAGGATAATTAGGTAACTTATAAAAAATTTAATATTTTAGATACAGAGAATGCGTACGATATTTCAATATGACGTCACACTAACGTATTTAATACAAATAATTCTATACTGACATAATGTATTCTCAGAATGTTATAACCGGAATGAAATATTTTGTTAGTTATTGTATTTAAGAAGATATGCGAGTGGCGTTTATTCCATGCAAACGTATTCCTCTGTTTCCTCCCTGGATAAAGAGCATTATGGTGAATATTTTTATACCTAATAATATAATTCCACCACCGCCACACCCCCGTACATTTAGATTTTTGCCATAAATTAGTTATTGTAGAAACTAGGAGCCTATGAAAAGGAAAAAAAATCCCGATCTTTACCATAATTTTCAAAACGTTCGTCAAAAAAATTTGATGGATAAAATTTATTTAGGGATGGATAAGAATGTTAAAAATCGGGGTAGTTTTGTAGGCGGAAACAGGGTAACTACGAAGTGATGTTTTCGTCTATTTTACATACGTTTTATAACTATTTATTTGGGGCGTAACGCGATAGCAATAAATTTCTGAAATACCTATTTCACAAAATTGTCGCCGTTGCATATCCTCTCAATTAAATTATTCTCGTAACATTTACCTAATCTGTTGTTTTCAATAAACTAAATATTTATATTGTTTTATAACAATAATACATTTTGAATTATTATAAATATCATGTTGTTATTTGACTCTTCACGCACTAACAGGAAATATAAAAGCACTTAATTATTGACTTATCTTCACTATTTTAATAATAGTTTTCTGTCACTAAAACACAAATAAGGTCATAATTAATATTTCAACAAACACTTAACTGTAAAGTGTCACCATGTTTAACTTATTTTAGATTTATAAAGTAACTTATTTATACTATACAGAGGTAAAATGTAGTAATCTTCGAGGCAGAGAATGAGTTGAGACTTGTATTTTATCAGTAGTTTTATTATGATACTTTACATCCAAGGAAAAAAACTTTACCGTATTTAAATATTGTTCCATATGTAGTCAATGGCTACATTGTCAATGAATAACTAGAAGGCTACTTATATAATATATAATAATTAGAGATTTTTTTTATATACCCGTGCTAATATCGCTAGTAATATCTATGGATTATAATAATACTCTTAATTTACATTATCCTTCTAATGTCCATTAACTTTTTTATAAATTTTAGGAAACAAGTTATGTTTAAAATACTCTGTAGTACCTAAATATTTACCTGCAAAATAATATCAATTGTAGAAATGATCAAGCACGTTTTGTTTCATCAAATGATTTATTATATGTAACAATTTGCGTTAAAATATAAAAATATTTAGGTAAGTATTTAATTTTTATTAATAATTAGGCTGTTTGAAGCTAACGCCAAAGTCATTTGATTCAGGAACGCCCCGGAAAAAAATCACGCGCCATTTTTATTATTTATCTCTGCGCGTGGGGTGCTTTGCGCGATTTTGGTCTGTCATGTTGTCGTCCTTGTTTTTAATTCATAATTTTGCAGCATTTGACTATATATTATGTAATTATGGTGGCATTTTGCTTGATATAGTGTAGTTATGTTACGCAAGTGTAGTGAAGTGAACATAATGACACTAAGCGTGAATTCTAAAATGTCCCAATTATTCCCGTTGTGGTCGTAACAGAAGGCCACCAAATTGTTACCGCCAATAATTTATTGATAGTGTATCTAACGTCTGACTTGGCTGCATTGTCTACTAGTACCTTTGCCTTTTCCTTAAAAAGGAATAAATGGAACGAAGGAGTTTTTGGTGGGATCTCAGTATGTAATGTAGTGGTTGTTTTCTTAAATTAATTAAAGTTGTGTATTTAACTCTATATCATATAATTTTGGTGGCGTTTGGTGCGATATAGTTTGGTTATTGTGTACAAGTCAAGTTTATAATGGAAAATAACACGTAGCATTTATATTGAGATGCGCCGCACAAAGCTCCATGGAAAGTTTTAGCAGGATGAGCTGCAGTTTTGCTGGATCTTGATAACGCTAATACAAGATTGAAAATACATCTTACCTATATGACATTAACACTAATTGTTTGAAAACAAATTGCCATTATCTAAGAAGACATGGAACCAAAAAAAATCCCCGCGCGCCATATTTCAAAAATATTTGTCAAGGCGTGACGAACGACAATGTGTTACATTCGAAACAAGATAAAGATAAAACAAAAATAAGCAATTTGGAGCTACATTTTGTAAAACAACGGCGTTCTCTGGGTCTTAGTATGTGTTGCTGTCTCCTAATGGGAAATTATAACCATAGATAATACACTAATGCTAAAACTTATAACGTTCTTTCAACAATTAATTAACAAAAAAACCAAACCGACTTGGTTCCTAATCAGTTCATTACATCATCTGGGAAACACCGGTATTTAAAAACAAACTTCACAATGAAAGCAATACATTATATGTATATATAACGTAATATCACGACTGAAAGATCAGTCCGTTCTGAATAACAATCGTGGTACAGACTATGTATTTTTCTTCTCAAAATGTTTTCGATATTAAAGTGTCTGTTGATTTTAGTACAAATTAATTTAATGAGATCTAGTGATTTGTGATTGATGATACTAGATCTGTACTGTTCAATATCGAACAGGTGAAGGAAAATGTTGACGCCATCATGGATATAGTACTCAAAGAGAAATCGCATGAGATTAAAGATATGTTATTAGTTACATTCAATGATCCAGGTATTTTTTTTTTTCAAATTATTATCACACACACACTTTTATATTTATCGACTAGTTTCATACTCATGGATCCGCCCGTGTTTCATATGTTGTGTGTAATTTTCACTTCACTGTGTAATTTTTTTTGTTAAATCATCATCATCATTCTCCTGCCTTTTCCCAACTCACTTGGGTCGGCGCAGTATGTTTTCTTCTTCCATACGTCCCTATCAGCCGTCATCTCTTCATTCACTCCTTTTTCTTTCATGTCATTCCTTACACACTCCATCCACACTTTCTTTGGCCTTCCTCTACTTTTCCATCCTTCCGCATTCATATTCATTACTATTTTAGTCACATGCGCTTCCTCTCATCTCATAACATGTACATACCACGACAAACGAGAACCTTTCAACTTTTCTACCATTGACGCAACTTTCAAACTCCCTCTAATATATTTTTTTGTTAAATACTCATTGGAAAATAATGTTTCATAGCACCATGCTCTCCATTGAATCGTATTGTGTTCAAAATTTCCTTTACATAATTTTTTTTTTTACATGGAACCCTAATTATCTTTCTAAAATTATTTTAATACAAAGATAAAGTATTAATATTACCTACTCATAAATTCAAGCACCTATATTGACTATAGAATCGTCTTTTTCCAAATATTTTGTGTTTAATCTTTTTTTATGTGAAATCATAAATAATTTTCGTGACATTCTTTTTAGTACTAACAGGAAACAAAGATATTTCTAACAAGTTTAAATACCTGGCATTAAATCGGATTTTATTCACAATTTCATTTTTTTTTTTTTCCGCGGAGTATTAATTATTTTCGAAAAATTCCGTCAAAATCGGTGCGGTCATTGTTACGGATATTAGCCGGAACAAGCAAGCAAACAGACAGACAAAAAATTTAAACATTTTGATTACACAATTCATAATAGTAAACGCTTTTAGCGGAAGCACAGAGTGAGGTGTCAATTCCAGACATCACTATCGTTCACGTAATTTTCCGCCCTATAATAAAACCTTTGAAATTAAAACTTGCTTGCCATAGCACTTAATTTTATTGTCAGGTAAATCGTTAATGTGATTTGGAACCATTGCATAGAACCTGACACTATTACCTAAAATGTTTTATGGAACTTTCCAAGCCCAAAGCATGAGACGGCTGATCTTTTGATATCTGAGACTTTATCACCTGAAACATTTAAAATCAATGTAAAGCTAGGTTCTATCTTGTCACTGTATCCTTCTCAGTCGTTTTACTTATGACTGAGTGGTCGTGGTCATGAAACGTAATCAGGGGCTGTAGAGTTTTGCCTCACGATATTTCGCCAATCATTTGTTATCCTAGTGCACTCGTGCTTATTACCTTCCTATAGCAGATCGAATCTGGTCGGTGCTCTTCCGCGTATTCTTTTGCCTTCCACTTTTCCTTGTAATGAAACGATCGTTCGCAAAACGTCTCGGTCATAATCGCATTGCTACCCTTGTAACCAAGCGATCGAACGTGGCTTTTCCGCAAGACATGCCCCAAGAACTTGAGACACTACGTTAATCAGACGTTGCTTCATGTGAATTTCTTGGAAAATTGAGGACGAAATTCTGTTCACGGTACTCTTTTAGATTTAGATATTGTATTTGAATATTAGGTGGCAATATATCTCGGATAACGTGGAAAATATTTTACAGTTTTAAAATTTTTAAATGTCTTGATCGTTGACAGAAATGTAACGTTCGCCAAAAGAAGCATCGTTTAAAAAAAACTTCCTATCGAGAAGCAATATTACGCCCATCACTATTGCGGTCAAAAACACATACTTCATATATGCACCGTTTTGACCAATTCTTAGAGGTAGCTCTGTTTTACACTAGTTTTAATTCAGGCTACCGTATTTTTATGGTGTAACTTGAATAGTTATACGCGTAAGTGTCTTACTTTACATCAAATGTTACATGCTCGTTTCTTACATTAATTACAAAAATAAATCTGTACTGTTTTTTTATATACTGTAATAGGATTTGATCACAATTTCACCTGATTGCGTGATGGTAAACACGCCTAGCCTGGAGTTACTGGTTTTATAAGTGATTCTGCCGAAATACACCTATGAATGCTGGGGTCAGGTTTTGAAACTTGAGTATGAAGGCAAGATCACGGCAAAGTTTTTTCATGGTGTTTTCTTTCACTAAAAGCTCAGGCTAATTGGGGTAAGTGGATTCAAACATAGGTCGAATTACGTGGAATCTGATCGTACAAACACATTTATCATAGTTACATCGCGTTAAATAATTGATTACGCAATATGTATGTAATTCCTAATTCTTTCTCGTTTGTTTCTACAAAAGCAGAGTATTCGTAATCGGCTTAGGACCTTTGTTATCACCGAGTTTTTCTGTTATCACATAAGTAAATGCTCTTTTTATAAATCACAGTAAGAAGTTTATTTATAATTATGACACGATAATTACTATGGTGTAAAGGTTATCTTTAATTCCAGACATTCACTCTGATAATGTTTCTTCACTCGGCAAGTAATTTAAGTCTTTGAAATTAACTTGAAAAATTGAGTTTTGATTATGTGTCTTTAAGTCAAACGTTGTAAAGGAGAGAGAAAATGGAGATTATGTCTAAAATTCTTAATTCATTGGGCCGTCATCCAGGGTATGAGTGGCGTATGGGGTCTAGGCCACATACCCAATTCTAAAATCAACCTGAGCTTCAAGTGAAGGTAAACATCATGAGGAAACCATAACGTGATGGTAGTTTCTTTTCTTTTTTTGCCTCGAGTTTGAAAACTTATTGCCACGTACCAATAGGTATGTTCCTGCAATATCACTTGAGAATCAGTACTTAGTGTGTTCACCATCCTGGACCACATCGTCACTTAACATCAGATGAGATTGTGGTCAAAGCATTGAACCTACACATTGTAAAAAAGTGAAATAATTTTAACAAAGAAACCTTTTGAAAAATAGAATAACTGTAGGTCATTTCCTTTTTAGGCACCATCAACTTAAAACTACTGAATATATCGGGATGGGACTACCACTCGAAGCGAAATTTTTCGTAGGTGGTCATAGACTTTACTTTTTAGTTTCCATGGAGCCTTACTTTTTTTTTTTGATTCACTCTTATGTATTCCTTCGCTTTTTTACTCTTATGTAATTTTTTTCCCGCTTATAAAAAAAAGACTCTCATTTTTCTTCATTAATTTGTTTTTTTTTTTTTTTTAAGTCAGGTATAAATTATGTCGGTGCTTGCGAAAGCCAGCCCGTGTCGCCCCCATCCCAAATGCAGCGGACGGCCCCGGTGGGTTTTAGTGGGTGTTTCCGGGCGCTTCACGCCTGGGTGAGTCCCACACTGGCACGGAGCTCGTCACTCCGTGCCCCCTTATCTATTGTATTGGGGGACTCTGATCCCTCAAATACAATAGATAAGGGTAGTACGTAAATGCATAAGGTATAAATTATGTAAAAACTATATTACGCATGAAACGCGGACGGAGCCGCGGGCACACAGCTAGTGTACATATATATGAATTCTCAATTTATTTATAGATGTGAAACTAAGAGTAAAGACCAGCAGTCGTCAGGAATTCAAAAGTGTATTAAGTTCAATCGCATCCGATAATTACTTTAACAATGATTGCCCTGAGATGGCGCTCACAGGTGTAAAGCGTGGCCTTGAAGAAAGTCTACCAGGGTCTTACATCTACGTACTAACCGACGCTACGGCTAAGGATTTTAGAAAAGTCGATTCTATAAAAATTCTATGCGAAAAAAAACACAAAGCCAAGTAAGTAAACCTTCACAGTCTTTAAATAAATTACCAAGCCAATATACCAACCAATATATAGTATATTAGAAGCGTCGTAAAGAGAACTGATACAATTTTGAGAGAGTGTTTGTAAATGGTGTTATTATTTATTGAAAGTTGGCTAGAACACCTCCCATTAATTAAACCATAATATTAGCTTTAGAAACCCAAGCCTTAATAAATAAATATTTTATACACTAAGTTAAACTAGTTAAAATATTAGTTAAAAATGTAAAAACAAACTCGTTAGGTTTTTTTACTCCGTGTCGTCCCCATCCCTGTGTCGCCCCCTTCCCAAATGCAGCGGACGGCCCCGGGGGGTTTTAGTGGGTATTTCCGGGCGACTCTCGTCCGGGTGAGTCCCACACTGGCACGGAGTTCGTCCCTCCGTGCCCCCTTACCCATTGCATTGGGGGACTCCGGTCTCACTAATGCAATGGGTAAGGGTAGTGTGTAAATGCATTTCCACCGAAAAAATTTTGTGTTTTGGTTTATTCGTTTAAGGTTTTATTTCAAGGTTTACAAGTAAACTCAATGTGGTTTATAGTAACAAAATTTCTTACTTTTAACTATTGCAATGGTTTTTAACTAAATTCCTTATGCGGATTCTAATGGATATTAATATGTCGAGTACCCATACAAATAAGACAATAGGAAAATAATGTAAAGCTGGCGTAAACGCCAGGTAAGTGCTCAAGGGGTTAAGGAAAACACCGCAATCGGTTTAGCCTACTTACTAAATAATAAATTGATCCCACATTCGTTTGTTTCACACCTATAGATTTTACGGTATTTACCGATATATCGCGATATTTACAAATTTACGAGTTTATACAGGCTTATAGCGTAGAAAATAGTTATTTGGAATTGAGATCAGCGTCTACTCTGTTAAATTTCATTTACAAATCCCGTGACAACATGTAGGACAATAAATTACGAAAAATTGTTATAATTTGTTTCGAACAGATTTTTTTTAAATTAATTTATGTTTCAAAAATTAACATTCAATCCAAAGTAATAGATGTTTCAGTAACTTTCTATTGTAAAACTCCTTTTATATTAAATGCAAGGTAACAAATTATGATTTATGGTTTATAATTGGTTTTAGATTAATTTATTCTATATTCAATGCTTTAATTACATTATTTTATAATGTAGACAAGAGAGTGCGCCATTACTGGTTTTATATAGACACCTTTTGATTTCCTTTTGAATTTATTAAGGATTGAGAACTAATTAAGATAACTAAGAGCCGGGTGTAAACTTTTAAATGAAACATCAGTCTTCGTTCAACCTCCGCCAGCCGCCGACGTACACGTGGGCATATGATTCTATTTTTATGTTTCTGTCATAGGTAATTTTCATCCTAACGGGTGACTGTCAACGGCCCGGTAGTAGAGGATATAAAGTTTATTACGAGATAGCGGCCGCAAGTTCCGGGCATGTGTTTAGAGTCAAAAAGAATGAAATTGGTTCCGTAAGTAATGCCTCTTTAGTAATAAAAGGTCTTCGTTATTACCATAATTACCTAGGTAGTATAAATTGGCTGGTTTTTAAAATACGACGCACTATAGTGAGCCAATACGTCAAATTTTCATTAAATGAATATATGATGCGGATGCAAACTGATTTCTGTGCTCGTATATGAGCATAGTGATCCTGATTTGAATGTGATATTATTATTTTGTAGGTTCTGAAAACAATTCAAGAGATGGTAAAAGGTAAACAGCGTTTATTGACAAGGAAAAGTTTACCGCCGAATGTTTACTCTGAAGTTCCGGTAAGCATAAATAAATTGTCTTGTTTACCTTGTCCTAAGGCACAACATATTTTCTTCAGTTTTCTTTCTTTGTTTGATGTCATCTCAACATTTTTTAACCTTTTATACACATGTCATTCTTCATACAATCCATCCCATATCTTCTCTCTTTCTCTACCTTTATATTCGTCCACCTTCATACATAACTCTATTCTAGTTACGTGTCTCACTTCATGTTATATGGTATGGTTACCAAGCTAACTTATTTTTTATTAATGTCACTGGTGCTGCCTGATATTGAAGCGATGATAGCGCAGTGGGTAGTGCAGCCAGATTCCGCGTCAATCGACACGGGTTCGGTCCTTTTTTTTTTTCGAGGGGAATGCATTTACGCACTTGCTGTCCAGCCAGACCTGATAGGGACGTACCCTTCCAGGTCTGGCTGAAGCGACTGATGATGTGTGACAGTCTCTCGCATGTAAGTGCAAGGGGCTGTCACACAGGATTAGTGTGGGACTCGCGGCGAGAAGCGCCGTTGACCACTACCCACTAAACCCCCCGGTACCTCCCGCCACCTAGTTGGAGCAACACGGGATCGAACTAGTGCATGCACCGCGAATACTCCAGTGGCCGCCAAGAGAGACATCCTAAAACATCCGAGAGAGGGTAGAGAGTGCCTCCTCTCACCCCCCTCCCCGAGCACCCTCTCTTCCCGGCATCTGTGGCGCGGACCCCCCTCATCTCATCCTGTTATAACCGACAGGGTGTAGCGAGGAAGGGACCAGAGCCACAGCTGCCTATACTATACTGGCTGGGAGGACACACGTGTCCGCCCCAGCCATTCTCCCTCTTCTACACTCCCACTCAACCCCTGCCTCAAGCCAGCTACCAACTCCCCCCAACACGGGTTCGGTCCTAACCATCCAAATTTAAAATCGGCCTGATCTTTCGGTGAAGGAAAACATCGCGAAATGGTGGTATCCTAATGATGCTCGTCTGAGTAGCTACCACCCTCAAGTTTGAAACCCTGTCACCATAGGTGTATTCCGACAGCATCACAGTTTACTATCCTGGATCACATCATCCCTAAACATCAGGTGAAATTGTGGTCAAAGTAGGTACTAAGCCTATATCGTGTAAAAAAAAAGAAAAGATAGCTCTTGTTTATTGTATCCAGTTTTATTACAACAATAGTGGTTTTCACATGTATGTGGTGATGTGATATAATTATTTAATTATTTTTTAAAGTTCACAGTCGACGACAATACGGAATATCTGATAGCGTCTGTATCGGGTACAGATGTTACGTTGGATATCGCCGGACCCTCAACGAATATAGAAAGAATTATGTGGACCACAAATGGAAAGGTAAATGAATGAATTTATTTCGGCAACTTCACGTTTGTCTTGAAAATCTAGTACACAAATATATATATATATATATATTTCCAAGGTCCACATTATCGCCACGTTTCATTCTTAAAGATGATGTACAAGTATTTTAAGCCAGATTCGTGGTTTTTTTACGCTAATATAACGTTATAATCTTCAGGTATCTATGGATTTTAGGAACGATTAAATTCGAACTTAACTATTTTCAATCGAAATATTATAGAGGCTGACAAGTCTAATAAGGTTTTTATTGATTAACTTACTTACCGTTACTTATTTTTCTGAAATTCTCAGCAATGCCGCTGATTAAAACTATTTTATGATGCTTGGCATTTAAAGGACTCTCTTTGCAACATATTAGTCCAAACCCTACAGTGTCTAAACTTTAGATTAATGAAAATATAATGAAACTATAAGGTTATGGGAGGATGGACATTCAATTGATGGATTATCAAAATTGACATACTAAGGTTTTATAGCTCTCAAGTGATGTTACCGGACGACGAAAGCTCAGGTTCATTGTGTGATTGGGTTTGAACTAACGTCGAGTAGCGTGAAGTCCATATTTACACTGAGCAGTCTTCTTTTCAGCTTTCTATTTAAAAAAATGGATAATATTTCCTGAGCAATATTTTGGGTAATATATATGCGAGTTATGTCATTCTCTTTCTGGTTAAAACCTCACGTTCTTATGTTATTTGGCTAGGAAGTACCTACTGCCTATAACTAAATGCTAGATGCTAAATGCATTATGCGTACATGCGTATGCCCCCTGCCAACTCTAATCCGGGAGTATAATCTCACCGGACTAGAGGTGCCAGGAGGGTACGTGGGACTCGTCCGGCGTAGAGCGCCGGGGATACCCACTAAACTCACGGTACCATCCACCGCTTGGGAGGGGCGATACGGTATTGAGCAACATGCTCCGCGTCGTCCCAGCGGCAGGCCCGATCAAATAACATGCCAGGCATAATCTGCCATGCTGTTCAGGTCCCTGTATATCTTCCGTCCAGGGGAAACTCGGAACAAAGCAACCCCCCCTATTACCTGTTCTTTCCCGCCACCAGCTGAAAGGTCTCATACCTCTCATCCTTGGGTTCTTGTAAGGACAAGAAACTCTGGAGGAGAGAGAATTGGAACGGTTACCAGGCTCAAGGTGATAGAAGGACATGGACAAAACCGTGCCCTTCTGCCACACCTATAACTTGTACCTACTCCTTCCTAGGTCTAACATAATTCTATATAAAAGTTCTAATACCAGGTGGCGAAGATATCAGATCCCGCTCCAGGAGAGTACTTAGCGTGGGCGTCAGGTAGCAGTCCGACGTCCATAGCTGTTTATGCAAAGAATGGATTCTCATTCCAGTACGGATTCTCTGAAGTGGCGCCTATAAGGCTTGCAGACACATCGCCTAGACCTGCAGCTGGTAATCACATTTACTTATACACAGTACTAACTATTTCTTTGTTATTTCAAGGGGAAGTTTGAAAGGCTTGTAGATACCTATATTCATACATCCATCCATTCAATCGAAAGACGTCCACTGCTGGACATAGATCTCCTTCAAAGATCTCCACGACGACCGGTCTTGTGCCACCCGCATCTAGACCTATATTACTGTAAACATTGCCTATATGTATAGCCTTAATCTATCTATATATATATATAAACAAAGTTTGTTTTCTTTGTCCGAGGTAAACTCGAAAACTACTGGACCGATCGGCATGAAACCACAACCATTCGACGCGGAATTAATCGTAGATGGTTATAGGCTATATATTTTTCAAATTCTATGAGCCCTTCGCCATGTTTTCTCAATTTGTTTGTTTATTATTCCTTTGACGCACCATCACCTCAAAACTACTGAACATATCGGGATAGGACTAATACCTTTCAACGCAATAATTTTCGTAGACAGGTATTTTTTGGATTCCACCGATCCTCTCTCATTTTTTTTTCGATTTACTCTTTTCTACATTTTCCACTACAGTTTACGCTTATATACATTTTTTTCCGCTAATAAAAACAAAATTCTCTTACTTTTATTCATTCATTTGTTATTTTTAAATTAGCTGTAAATGAAACGTCATATGCACAGAACATATGAAACGCGGGCGGAGCCGCGGGCATCAGCTAGTAATATATATTTTTTAAAAAGATTTTTACCGTAACGATTTCGCAGAACCTTCTAAGCAGACCACACTCACATAAGAGTTGCTTTGGTGTTTCTTGCGAACTATTGTGAAATTTGAATTTGCTTGCATTTTGACCCCTTTCTGTCTTGTACATGTATTTTATTTATTACCGGAACTATTTTTATTATCAAGGTCTTTTCAACTTTGCGCTTACCTTGATGAGCTCTCGCAATAATAATTGCTTATTTTATTATAGATTGTATCCCATCTGAATTATAGAACGATTATTCCTGGTTCGAAGGACCAAAGTTATTTGCTTTACTTGTACATTGCATTACGCCTTTATCAGGCGTTAGTCGCTTTTAAAATACAGTAATACCCCGCTTTACGCGAGGGATACGTTCCGAAGAAAATCGCGTTAACTGAAATTCACGTATATCGAGGTTTATGATTGAACATAGTCAAAATTTAATACAAAAAAATACAAATCATTTTAATCAATCGCTTTAATTCTCAGAACACTTTATGCGATACATACTCTTTTTTTTTACGGAAAAATACATCTATTGTCTTTACATTATGTTTATACGCACTCTTTCGCGTAATGCGAGGCATTTGAGCGCGAATTTTGACATTCGCGTTATAGTGAAACCGCGCGTAACGGGGTCGCACTAAGCGGGGTATTACTGTAATAGGCAACGGTTTAATTTGATATTTTCAGTGTAGTGTTTACGCAGCGTACAAAAAAAAACAAAATTGTTAGAGCAAAAAAAAACTTCTTTCAGGTATGAAGAATTATTTAGCGATGTCAATTTCTGACCCCAACAATGAAGTTTACGTAGAGTCAGCACAGATCCTGGACATGGACGAGAATGTGGTCACGGAAATACCCTTAAAGAAAGTTTCCGATAACTTTTACACGACCAGCCCGTTTGTGACATCTAACGCTCAGTATAAAGTTGCAGTAAGTCAATTTTTTTTCCCCTCTATAATTAATTACGATTTCTGTAAAAATGTACTAATAATAATAATAATAATAAAAAAAGTGTTTTTTTTAATTGTTCTATACTAGCTGTCCCGGCGAACTGTCAGAATCAATCAAACCATTCCATACAAAATGTATGAGAAATATTTTTTCTTGTCTTTTGGAACTTTCTTCGATTTTTTTCGGCGGATACTAATCCAACAAAGCAAAGAACATCAAAAAAAGTTCACCCGTTCTTGAGTTGAGTTCTTCTCGAGTTCTTGAGTGTTTTTTTATGAATTATATATCTATGAAAGAATCGTTAAGTCCACTTAAGTCTAAATCAATGAAATCTTGATTTATCCGACGGATGAGGTATAAAACTGTTGATAATTAATTTTCAGATCAAAGGAATAACAAAAACAGGAATGTCTGTACGGAAAATATCCAACAAATCGTTTCAGTCAGTGCCTCCTGATCCCGGTATGTACATCTAATCTCTTCCTCCCTTTTCCTCTCTCTTTCTATCTCTCTCTCTCTGTATACAGATAAAACAGTTTACTACATTTATCTCCTCTGTTTATTAATCTGTTCTCTTTTTTTAATTTGACGTGCTTTAATGTTTTGTCAGTTACAAATTTTGTATACAGTTTATTCCGTCATTTTTAAAAAAATATTTCATAGATTTCGACTTGCGGGGGCGTATAATTATATGAACTGCTAACTTTTTGTACCAATTTTGCATTTAAGTAAGGCTTTACATCCAAAGTTTATATTTCTTTGTGATTTTATTCCTTTGCGATCAGTTATACATTCGATGTTTTTGAATGAATTTGTATAATAATTAATAGAGGATTTTTTTCTATACCGTTAATGGTGTTTTTGTAATGACATGTGTAGTGAATACATTTAATTTTTTATTAACTGCACAAAAACAGATGTTAGCGTACAACCCTTGAGACACTTCAGTCATTTAACGACATTCATTAAAGAAAATAACATTATAAAATATCACAATTTGATATACAATATTATATCATAATATATCTTAAATTAAATACATTTATATATTAATAAAATATATTGTTAACTAAAATATGCAAGTAAAATTAGAAAAGTCAGTTAAAACACATATCATATTCGCGATGATGGCTCAGTGGTTAGTGCGATCCGAACTATCCAACTCTATATTCGGCCTGAGCTTTCGGTGAAGAAAAAACCTCGTGAGGAAATCATAGTATGGTGGTAGGGCATTTTCTAATAAAGCCCGCCTGGGCAGCTACCACCCTCGAGTTTGAAAACCTGTCGCCATAGGTGTGTACCGGCAGCATCGCTTTAGAACCAGCACCTCTAGGCTTTGTGTATTTACCATCCTGGACCACATCGTCAATTAACATCAGGTGAGATTGTGGTCAAAGCACTAAGTCTATATCGTGTAAAAACATATATAAAAAGGATAGACAAAATTTTTAGGCGCACTTCGCAATAAAGTCCCAGAAGTGACAATCACTGAAGGGACAAGAACCGATGTAGATTACGGCAGTTCTCTTGTATTGACCTGTAGAGTGGCTGCTTACCCTAAACCATTGATTATCTGGAAAGACAATGAAGATAATACTTTACCGTCTACGGTGAGTTGAAATTAAATATTCTGGGTTGCACTCTGAATAGGTTTAGCGTCTGAAGAAATTTGTGACAGATTTTAACTTGAAAGAATGGTAACTAGGAAGGTGCTAGGGCCTTCTTATTTTCGTGACCTGCATGCACGTGGTAATAAATACGTCATATCGACACGTTATAATACCCGTCGCTTTCTTAATGTGTTGAGTACCTATAAAAATAAGACAGTAGAAAGACAATAGGAAAACAATGGAAAGCTAGCGTAAACGTCAGATAAGTGCTCAAGGGCTTAAAATAAAAAAATGTATATTACCAGTATATCCAGAGACACTAGAAGATTTAGGCAAGATAGATGTAGGTAGGATGGTGATGCCAACTTTCAATAGATTAACAGTAAAAAAATAATCTTTATTCTATTTAGGCTCTAAGAAGGCGCTTATGAACGTCAATAACACTACCACCGGTTCGAAAAACAACCTAGTCGAGAAGAGCCGGCAAACTCGATCTGGTTCTTTTATTTATACATATATTATAATATAAATCATTTTTTTTTACATAAAAATCTATACAAATCATAGTCATAAACAATGTTAGCGGAAGCATAGAGATTTGTGTTAATTCCAGACATCACTATTGTTCACGTAACGATTTACTCTGTTATAACTTTTTGAAATTAATACTTATTTGACATAATACTTGAACTTATTGTCAGGTAAATTAGTAATGTTTTTAGTATCTTATTGTAAAACCGAATACTATTACCTATAAAGCTTTTATTACACTTACTTAACCTAAAGCGTGGTTCCGGCCAACTTGTATTTCCTTCTAATATTAAAATTATGACTATCATTCACTAGATCGAGTTTGTCTAAATTTTTACGAACATGCATTAAGTTATCGAAGATGTATTTGGAAGGGCAAAGTTAAGATACCACATTCTTGATACTTGTTCTTAAGATTTTAATAATGTAAATCGTTAAATTTTTGTTATACTAGAAAAACAAACTAATGTACATCTTACGTGTTCAATGAAAAATAAATTCTAAATTGATTTTTTAATATAGTGAATTTAAATCGTCATCATCATCATCATCTCCCTACCCTTTTCCCATTTTTGAGGTCGGCGCAACTTGTCTTCCTCTTCCATTCCTCTCTATTTGTTGTCATCTCCGCATTCACTCCTTTTCTAAACATATCATCTTTCACACAGTCCATCCATCTTTTCTTTGGTGAATTTAAATCGTAAATTTTGTAAATCAAATGGAATCTAACTGCAAAATATTACTTTTACTAATAAATCTGATGAATAAAGTATTATTGTCTCGAGAATTGTAAAAATGTTTTTCAGACATCTGTAGCACAACCGCCTTATAATCACATTAGTTATTTAAAACTTAGCGATGTGAGAGAATCTAAAAAGTATACTTGTGACGCCAGCAATAGTGTTGGACGAGACACGAATGGAATTGACGTCACTGTTGGTGATCCATTCGACGTTATCTCCGCACCTCCTGGTAGTTTTTTTTTTATAATTTACATTACTTATAGCATAGAGAGTTTACACAGATTCATAGAGATTGTATTTAAGATCGTTAATTTTTCTAATATGTTATTATTTATTTTTCTTTAGAACACAATAATATTTATAAAATATGGTATTTGTAACGTTAGTATTTAAGTAATGATGGAGCAGTGGATAGTGCGCTCCGCGGAAATGGACGCGGGTTCAAACCCACCTCTCCAACTCTAAAATCAGTCTGAGCTTTCGGTGAAGGAAAACATCGTGCGGAAACCATAGCGTGGTGATAGGGCATATCTTAATAATGCCCGTCTAGGTAGCTACCACCCTCAAGTTAGAAAACCTGTCGCCAAATGCCAATAGGTGTGTTCCGGCAGTAACACTCAAGAATCAGCAGTACCTCAAGGCTTAGTGTGTTTACCATCCTGGACCACATCTTCATTTAACATCAGTTGAGATTTTGGTCAAATCACTGAAAAAAAAAAAAACTAGAAATACATCAAATTGTTTAACCTTCATGCTCTTAAAAAACTCCAGAAGTCAGAATCACTTAAACTTTTAGTAGAAATATGAATCTTAAACCTAGATAAAATAATATTTAATTGAGTTTATAAAGAAGCAAACAAAATGTCCGTTATATTTACACCAAACGGTTTGAAATCGTTTCGAAATTTTATGGCTTTATTTACTTAGGTTGTCGAGATTTATTCTACGTGGTGGTAAGAACCGTACAAATTAAAGTCACATGGAAAGTAACAACTTATCGTAACTGGTAATAGTTAAGTTGGACTGTACGATGATAAAGCATCCAAAGCGATATAAAAAAAACAGTAAAGAGATATATTGTCCTTTTGTAATGGAAATCTTTAACTCCCGTCGGATTTGATCACAAACTTCATTATTACATGATGTATACTTATCTTTGCTATTTCCTTTTTAACCCTTTCTTCTATATATTCATCTTATTACTAATTTTTTAGTTGTTTTTATTGTTACCGTTTTTAAAAATTCTGGTTACAGGTGAAATTCCTTCGTTTTGAGTCACAATAATTGTTTTTTTTTTTTGTTTGTTATTAGCACTTCCATCTTTTCGAATATAATAAGTTACGAGTATTTTAACTTTACAGAGACTTTGCATATTAAGCGATTCGAAACGGTTAAAATACGTTGCGATATAACGTCAAAATTAGCAATGCAAATTATTTGGTACCATGTCGATGGATACAATGCTAAGGTCAGACTAATGTCCTCCAGTGCGTATTCCATATCGAGAGATGAAACTGAATTAACAATAAACGCTGTCGATTCAACTGTAGCGGGGAAATATATTTGCAAAGCATTCCTATTATCTAATGATTCGATCGAGAAACAGTTCTCTACTAACATTGAATTGGCTGAAACTGGTAATCCTATTACTTTTTTTTTTTTTTTTTCTCTTTATTTTTTAAGGGACTTTTGTCTTAAAAGACATGCCAGTCCCATCGTAACTAATCTTAATATTAATCTTAATACTTATGATACTTATATAATACTTTAAAATACAACTAGGAAGAAAAAAAAAAATTTTAATACATTATTAACTAAATTTAAAAGAATTACACAGCATTCTGGCAGGCTCTGATGTTGGATCTGCCAGAATGCTGTGGTATGCACCTACATTCCAGATATTAATATTGAACTTAGTAACAAGTGTCATTCTATTGTTGTAATTAATTGAACATTCCATCAAGAAATGATGGACATCATCAATCCTGTTACATTTGATACATAAAGGAGAATCTGTAGTTTTCATGAGATATCCAAACTTTCTTGACGGAATGTGTCCAGACCTTAACTATTACTTATATAATAAAATATCAATTAATTACATCGCATTTCTTTCAGTATAGTTGCAACACTATATGTTAATTTAATAATAGACAATTTTAAACATGTCCTTTTTTTGTGTTGTTAAGTTTGATAATTTTGATGTAAGTTATAATGATCCCGGTAAATATATTTCATTTATTGTAAATAAAGATAATTCTACTGAAATAAGTAATGGATTATAGAAAATGATATTCAAGTGTTTTTTTTTATTTTGCAGTTGCACCTGTTATCGATAAGACAACAACTGTAATAGAAGTTGAAGAAATGGAAAGTCTTACTATCCCTTGCAAGTAAGTGATATGTTAGACATGAAGTGAGCGACTTCTTTTTTATCTTTGCATAAATTTTGCATGTTTTACAAATCGGTTTTGAGTATATTTAAATTGTCAAAGCTAGTATTGGTTTAGCTCCAGCAAAAACTCTTTACAATGGTCATCATCATCAACATCTCCCTACCCTTTTCCCATTTTTATTTGGGGTCGGCGCAACATGTCTTCCTCTTCCATTCCTCTCTATTTGTTGTCATCTCCGCATTCACTCCTTTTCTAAACATATCATCTTCCACACAGTCCATCCATCTTTTCTTTGGTCTTCCCCTTCCCATGTAACCGTCCACATTCATATCCAATACCTTTCTTACAACACTCTCTTTCTCCCTGCGCATCACATGTCCATACTAGGATAAACGACCGCCTCTTTACAATGGTCATATTATTTTATATTGTCCATCATACATAACAGGAAAAGATTGGTAAACTCATTGCTTACTTTTCGCCTATATTGTATTCGTTGAAATAAATAAACTTTTAAATCATGATGATTTACAAGTATCATAAATAGTATTAGTTATCAACATCAATACTTCTTCTAATCTTTAAGTTAACCGTTACCTAAATTCATTGTTTTTTACTCTTTCTTTGCCTTGTTTGTGTTTAATTGTTGGCTGATGTTTTTATTTATCCGATCCCAATAAGTCTTAATTAACCCAAAATTATTTTAAAGCTTTACATACATATCTAGCAGATGAATTTCTCAACCCTTTAAATTATCGCTATTCATTTGCTAAATATTTTGGATAACAAACGAAGAACTTAGCCTAGTTCTTAATTCTAAACTAAATTGGTATTTCGATTTACAGAATATTACAGGGAGTGCCAGCTCCTGTTATAACTTGGCAATGTCGTTTCTCTAAATTCGTAGCATTTGAAACTCCAAATCTACTTGATAAGGAAATAACCCAGTTAGGAATCGCTATATATGATGCGAATATAGAAAATTCTGGTGATTATAAATGCATAGCCGAGAATTCAGCTGGAAAGGATGAACACGTCACAGGTAGCGACAAGCTTATACTAAGAATACTTAAGATTTTGAAGTTTTTATATGTATTTATTGATGGGGAATTCATTACAAATTTCAACTTTGAGGATTGAGATTTTATTATATAAAATATAACTTAATTTAGACTTACTACATTTACTTATAATATAATTACAAATAATAATATAATTGATGTATTTTGTACATAGAAAGTTGATAAAACAAAATTGATATGGTCACTTCATAGTGGTGCTTAGTAAATCATTAATTGCTTTTATTACAATGTCGACTTCTTTGTCGGGTAAAGTGTGATGAGTTGAAGTTTAATACTTGAAGGACATTTAATTTATCTTTCCGTAGTTATTAGCAGTAAAACGACGTATTTTATTACGAATAATTTATATTTTGGTCGGTAAATAGGAAAGGATTTATGAATAACAACTTTAGTGCCACCTCGGTAGCGCAATTGTATTACGGTACGACTGCTGTTCTGAGGTCTCGGGTTCGATCCCCGGGTCGGGTCAAGTGGTATTGGGTTTTTCTACTCAGTGTCATCCCGGAGTTTGGAATTTGTGCCCGATATGGCGACAGGCTCGCCCCCTGTCACATTTGGGACGGAACTAAGCTCGGCGAAATGTGGGGGTGGTGTAGTTCGCTATTCACCTCTGCCTAACCCTTCAGGGATAACAGGCGTGAGCTTATGTTATGTTTTAGATTTAAAAGTATCTACAAATTTATTAATTACAGCTCTTTGTTGTATTGAAGAAACCAGAAATAACTATTAACGAAGGCAGTAAATTATCTGTTAATTATGGAAGTTCAGTCTCAGTTACTTGTACAGTGACTGCTAATCCAGAGCCAAGTATAGACTGGAAGGACGATGTAGGCGATATTATCTCATCTGGTCCTATAGTTAGTAATCTGACTTTATATTTAGTTTTTATTATTACACTTGAAACAATTGCTTTTTAGGTTTTTCTATATAAGACTCCAAGCCATAATTATTTAGCCTTGAATCATGTACCAAATTTTGGTGACTTTTACCAGAATCAAAATACAGGTAATTATAATCACACGGAGTGATTCTAACCAGAAGCATATCAATTAGTAATAAGTATACCAAATAAAACTCGTGCATTTTAAATATATATTTAAATGCAAAAATAAAAAATGCAAAAAATGTCATCAATAAACGAATATATTAATTTACAGAACTATTCAACGAACTTCAAATACAGCAAGACTTTGATTATAAATAACGTGAAGAAATCAAACAAATATTACTGCATATCGCAGAACAAACAGGGACAAGTTGTAAATACGGTCGAACTGACTGTCTTGTCTCCGTTTAAAGTTAACAGCTATCCCGGAGGTATAATCCATATTAAAATTAATTTAATCAACAATGTTATTAGAGGAAGTTTGAAAGTGGCGCCAATAACAGACAAGTTAAGAGGCGGTCGTTTATCCTGGTATGGAGATGTGATGCGCAGGGAGGAAGAGGATGTTGTAAGAAAGGTATTGGATATGAATGTGGACGGTTACATGGGAAGGGGAAGACCAAAGAAAAGATGGATGGACTGTGTGAAAGATGATATATTTAGAAAAGGAGTGAATGCGGAGATGACAACAAATAGAGAGGAATGGAAGAGGAAGACATGTTGCGCCGACCCCAAATAAAAATGGGAAAAGAGATAGGGAGATGATGATGATGTTATCTTGAAATTGGAATATTTCCCACATTAAAGATTCCATAAACTGGAGAAACATAAAATACAACGTAAAATTACTAACGCAATGCAAATAGATAAATTCATTCCTATAAACTCATGGTAACCAGATCCATTGAATTGTTTGTCTTTTTAAGTACTTCGTAAGCAAAATTTTGGACATTTTTAACCCTTAACCCCTCCTCTTTGTAAGCATTAGCACGCTAGGCTCTTACTCTCCACCCACAATTACGTAAACATCGAAAAAAATTTGAACGAAAAATAATGTATAGATATCGCTTACATAATCACTGTTCTAACCAACGACCTCCCTTTCATTCTTTATGTTTATTAAAAATAAACAGAGCATAGACAAAGTCCTTCCGTTCTAGCAAAATACATATTCTTACATAATATTGCTTCAATTTTCAAAATTCCTATTTGTTAATAGGATTATGTAAATAATTAAGACTTTTTTTTTGTAAAACCTTATAACAATTTAAAAAGCAACTATGCAAAAAGTAACTTGGTTTCTTACTATTGATATTTTGCGACTTTATAAATGTACAAAAAAAAATACTAGCTTCAAGGTAGTCATTTTCTGTATTTAATTTATACATAGGTACTCCCGATATTTAACAATGATTTTACAACTAGATTTGTTTGTAAGACTCTAAAATTAAATTTGAAGATCATTATTAAGATTATAAATATCATTCACAGAAATAACGAACGGTGTATACGGAATTCCGACTAGAATTAAATGTGATATAACATCAGACTTACCAATGATAATAACATGGTCCTATGTCAATGATAAGACGAAACTTAAAGAGATAATAAGAACTTCAAATAAATACACGATATCTTGGGATCAAACAGAACTTACAATCAAATCTATAAACTTTGACTTAGTTGGAAAATACACTTGTAGAGCATCGTTGCTTTTTGATGATACAGAATTCAAAGAGTTTACAACGGAAGCCAAATTACAAGGATCAAGTATGTATACATACATTAAAAGATAATCACTAGTATAAAGTATCAAACATGCATGCTTTCACTTAACTTGAATAATCACTACACTCTGGAACATTTAATGTTCGACTCTGAAACAGTTAGGTTTAACAAAATCCAGTTAACGATTTCTTTATAAAGACTTAATAAGAAAAGAAATTTCAATAAAGGCCAAAATTACTACGGAACAGTTAAGATTAGGCGAACACAGGCATAAAAGGAAAAACTTGTATGTCATGATGTCTCAAAATTTTTGACGACAGATTTTTAGCTGAAAGGTGGTCGATAGTAAAAAAAATGACCTACACCTATGATTTTGATTTAATTTTGCTAATGTTCCATCATGATCTTTCTTCCACCAGAAATTTTAGCAGAAATAGTTTTGGCATTGGTCAGTTGAACCCAAAACAAGTTCTGCCAATCTGTGAATCTCTAGTCACTACAGATATTGACTTAAATTGATTACTATATGTTGATTAAAACAGCAATAAGTTACATTTGTAAATTAAGAGTCATCTACAAAATATTGGTGAGTCTTACGTGATGTTGGTTGTTAGAATGACGCTGTGGCTTAATTTGTTTATGATAATAATTTCCATACGCAATTATGTAGAAACTAAATAATTTTAATTTGAACGATTGCAGTAACTCCATTACTTCTAGATAAAAATGAGACACATGTTCAAGTTGAAGAGAATTCACCGGTTCTTATAAAGTGCAGGTAAGTATTATTTTTTCAATTGATCATAACAATTTAGCCTTCTATGTAAACAATACAGAAGGCTAGGTCATTGTTTCAATGGAGAGCGTGTTCAGCCTGGTGGACTAATACGCTTGTATCATAGACGGTACGACTGAAAAGTCGGAGCTTCGAACCCAGGGTGGGTAACACATTCTTATGGGGGGGTAGGAAGTATATCCTGCCCCTCCGGACTGTTGACCGCTGGGTCATGCCTCGAAGCTCATGCCGCGAAGAGGTGGTGGGGGGGGCATTCTCTCTCCCCCAACCCCATTGGGCCATTGCACGGGCGAGGCCCGGTTGGTTTGCCGCGGGGGACGACGCGGTGCTTGCGAAAGCCATCCCATATCGCCCCCATCCCAAATGCGGCCGACGGCCCCGGGGGGTTTTAGTGGGTATTTCCGGACGTTTCACGTCCGGGCTAGTCCCACACTGGCACGGAGTCATCCCTCCATGCCCCCTTACTTATTGCATTTGGGGACTCTGGTCTCACTAATGCAATAGGTAAGGGTAGTGCGTAAATGCATTTACCCCCTTCAAAAAAAAAAAAAAAAAAAAGGTCATAATTTCAACTGATTCGAAATAGTTTTTAAAAATTGTTTCATTAATGAAACTCCATGGAGTTATCAGAATTTTCAAAAATCTTGAAAGTGTACTTTTGCGAATTTTAATTAAAATAAAATAGGTGGTTATGTTACAGTAACGTTTATGTAAAAAAATGTTTATTTCAGAGTTGCAGAAATAAGTTTGAAGCCAACTATCAGGTGGGAATTCAAAGCTCGCAATGGACATGAATTTCTATCCATTCCTCAGTTTGGTGAAGAGATGAGCATCCCAAAAGCCGTGATGCATAACGCCGGCTACTACAGATGTATTGCTGAGAATATCATTGGAAGCGACGATAAAATAACAGGTATAAAACATATAAATTAAAATACTTTAACACTTTTCATTAGCCCTCCAGTAAAAACAAGTAAAAAAGAATTTGAAGAAAGAATAGAAAAGGAAATAATTAATCAACATATAGCGATATTTTTGTAATACGACTAATTTGGAACAGTATTTTTTTTTTTTAATTACATCATCCCAACGCCAAATGGTTTAACCGTGTAACAAGAAGAAAAACTAGTGTATAGTTTATAAAATTTTGCAAAATTTATTTTTGTCTTCATTAACCTGAGATATTTTAGTTAGATCGTCTTCAGGTATCTTTTTTAATATTTCTTTTCTTCTCTCTTAAGTACCTCTAGTGTAATCCGAGACTTTGGATACCTTATTATTTGATTATATTTATTGTTATCTCGTCCATTATTATATTTATATACTAAGTGTGTGCTCGCGGCTACACGGCGTTTCATATATTAATTGTTGCATTTTTTTAAGGAACCATTTCTTTTTTCTATGATAAAGTAAAAATATTTCTCATAAATTCGAGCACTTGCCCGTAAAACTGACCATTGAGTCGGATGTTATTAAACTTTTTATAAGTTTTAATTTTTTTACTCGAAGGCGTAAATATTTAAAAAAATTAAAAGTAACCTAAGTTCTATGGAGTAACTTCAGCTATCTACCAAAAAAAGTCCCGTCAAAATTCGTCCTGCCGTTCCGGAAATTACACTAGAATTTTGACATTACAAAAAGACACTTTAATTTTATTTATTAGTATAGATTATTATCTTTCTTGTCACCATGTGCAGTTACTTTTTAATATTTCAGGATATGTTTTTGTGTCTCTGTTTTACCACTTGTATCTTCTTAGATCCACATTTACGTTATTCTTTGTGGCATTCCTCTTTATTTAAGATTTATGATGAATTTAGACAAAACTGTCTAATTATAGTTGTGTATATGTTTCCTTCAGAACTGGTGGTTACTAAAACGCCCGTGGTTATTATACTGGAGGGTTTGAACATCAGTGTCCCCTACGGGAATGAACTTGCACTAACTTGCAGAGTATTGGCTTATCCCAATCCAACTGTTACTTGGACTAATAGCTTGGGAAAGTCGGTGGACTCTGAGGTAACTAATTCACAGGTTTCATTGATAGAACTAAATTTGTTGTAAACTTATTGCCCTGGAAAAACGAAATTAAAAAACCTTTTAAACAAATATTTTTTATATCGATTTGGTACTTTTAGATTTGGATCGTTTTACAATTTAAAAGATTTGTATAAAGTATGACAATAAAAAATTGCCTGCAAAAGTTATGATCGGGTTTTTTTTTTTTAATTATAATGTTTAGTTTTTTTTATTATTATTTTCACTTTAATAACTAGATTATTTTCGTTTCTAAAACAAATGCAATATTGAATTATTTAAACATATCTTATCTATAAACACTTGATATTTACAAGTAAAATGAATGGTATAAGTTTTTCATTTTGTAAGTGATGCATTAGTTCGGTTTTAAAAATTAGTTCTAATGGAAGAACTCTTTTTGTTATTGTTTGTTGAACAAAACATTTTTGTGTTCCTAAATTGCGACATACTATTTTTAATGTATTTACTTCCGTAAGCAATACATTTTAGTAAATCTAAAATTCGGTTACGCTTTTCAGGGCCTAACTGCAACGAATGAGTACGAATACACCAGCGTATTGAAAATTTCGAACGTGAAAAAAAAACAGATAAATATTATTGTCTGGCGGAGAATCCGCAGGGCAAAGTTAGTGCTAGCATTGGAGTTACTGTATTGCCTCCTTTCGAAGTGGTGGAACATCCCGAACGTAAGTAAACAAAATATATCTCTAATTTCTAGCTTCATTGTAGCTTTATCTTCCGTTATTTTTATGCCCGTCGTATGCAAATTATCAGCAGTTCAATAAAGTATATTTTCAGTTAATGTAAAAATTAAAGCAACGAAATATCTATCCACAGCAAGGAAATAAAGATTTTTTTAAGTGTCCATCTAGCTAACTATCATTTTTATATTTAAAAACCTTTCACCATGCCTCAATAGGCATATTTCAATAGTAACAATAGAGAATAATTTGTTCTAGGTTTAACTTTTATATATCATCTTAGGATGCATCTTTTCCTAACATAATGTGAGATTGTAGTTTTAAAGAGAAATCGCAGTATAAAAAGGCACTTTAAAGTAATTGGCTCTAACCTATTTTTATGGCGATGACCTATTTATTGTCACTCACAATCAATGCAATCACCTGACGAAATTCACTATCGAACTGTAAATCTATAGAAAACAAAATCTATTCTTGATTAAATAGTAGCAATAGCACATAGTCACACTATGTGGATTCGCTTGCACATAAAAGAATTTATGCTTCAGAATTATTCACTGTATACATTAATATGTGTATTAAATTTTCAATACGATTTAGATGAAATGTTTTAAGAGTTACTTTTTTGTCAACTTATTCTTATTACTTATTATATTTATTACAATCTACACTAGAAGCGTATCAATAAGAATTATAATTAATTTAAAAAAAAAAAACAATTTTAAATTCAATAACTTTCAAGTCATAAGCTAACTAACAGACAAAGAGACGGTTCCCTTCTGCAAAATTTTTAGATATTTCATTCCAATTCCATGATTTCCTTTTAATAATTGAACCAGAAGTCCTTTGTGATCAAACCCTCATACATTTTATTTTGTAAATACTTTTAGCTATCACCAACGCGGAATACGGTAAACCTGTTCCAATTAAATGTGACATACGTTCACATCTACTAATGACGATAACTTGGCTCCGTTTTAATGGTAAAACGAGAAAGAACGAGATCATAAGACCATCAGATAAATACTCGATCTCTTGGGACGAAACAAAATTGACGATAAATCGTGTAGATCTCGATTTAATTGGAAAGTATTCGTGTAAAGCGTCTTCTTTATTCGATAAGGATGAATTTATTGAATTCGAAACAGATGTAAAGATGAAAGGATTGTGTGAGTGTTTTAGTAATATTTCTGGTATCTTTTTAACACGAATAAGACTTGGAGAATTGGTAATTAATTTTTTTCTACAACATTTAGAAGGTAACTTTTCCCGCGATTAAATAAAACTGAAATCAAATGGGGGTTATGGGGGATGTTACTGGATGGTCGGTGGAATAAAATGTTGATAGATTGATGGTAAACAAGATGTTTAAAAACAATATTCTAAAAATCATTCGAAATGAGTGGCGTAGAAGAATAAAGACCTATAATACTCAGCAGTAACCGATGACCAGCTGAGAATAATGAAAAGCTAATAGAATTACGATCAATTTGATTAATTTTTAGCTTATACATTAAGATACCTTTGTAAAAAAGTGTTGAACATTTATCAATTTAGATATATCTAAATTATTTTCGTTATAGTATATGAATATGTAAATATATCTGAGATACTGATTTATTTTGATTTACACCAAGTTGATTGATGTCAGAATTACAGTTATCGACTACATAAACAAAAATTACTGTATTGTTACGAACTTTCATTACGAATTTTATATTGATTTCTTAATATTTAGATTAACTGCAATGAAACTCTTCATCAGTAATTAAAATACTAAAAAAAAATACCTTAACCCGTTAAACTAATATAACAACAAGAAGAAGTGAAATTTAAAAAACTAGATTTCCTTTTTCAGTGTATCCGAAAATAGATAAAACTATCACCACTGTAGAAGTTCAAGAGAATACAGCAGCTTCAATCGATTGCTCGTAAGTATTTGGTTTTGATACTTTAAGTAATCGTAAGTTGCTGAAAGGGCAATGGAGAGGGCTATGCTTGGAATTTCACTGCGTGATCGAATCAAGAATGAGGAGATCCGCAGAAGAACCAAAGTAACCGACATTGCCCGAAGAATTGCTAAGCTTAACTGCCAGTGGGCTGGGCACATTGCTCGCAGAATCGATGCCCGATGGAGCAACGGGTTCCCAAATAGCTACAACGCACCGGAAGACGACTTAGCAAAGGTCGCGGAAATCTGCTGGATGTATGAGGCGCAGGACCGGTCATCGTATAGATCTTTAGGGGAGACCTACGTCCAGCAGTGGAAATCTTTCGGTTGAATGTATGGGTGGATGGACTTTAACTAATTGTATTGTATTGATTTTAAAATATTATTTTGCATTTATATAAATTTCCTTCAAATGTTACCAGGATCTTGGAAGGTATTCCGAATCCTACAATAACATGGCAGTTCAAGTGTCGAGGTTCGAACGAATTCCTAACTATACCGGGTACAGGAGAAACTATGCAAATACCAAACGCGGTTTTACATAATGCCGGATACTATAAATGCCTCGCTGAAAATATCGCCGGTTATGATGACAAAATAACAGGTAACTTTGAATTACCCAGCTTTTTCATTTAGCTTGCTAGCATTTAGGCTTAGCTAGGGCTAGTTCCGTATTTAAATAATGATAACAGCTAAAACCGAGGTTTGTACAAATTTTGCTGCCATTGCACTAGTTACTATTTTCCATTTGAGCGCTTTAAACGTTCACAATGAAGTGGCAAACGCTCTTCAGATCAATCAGTTACAGTTTAACATTAGCGCCTAAAAGGATATGCGGCGCTAACAGATTTGAAAAGTAGGAATTGCAGAACTCTATTACTATCGCGTTGCGCCTCGACGAAAGAGACTCTAAAACACGAAAGGGACAACTTTAGCGCAGGCTGATTTTACTTACGCAAAATAGACGAAAACATCACATCGTAGTATCTTTTCCTCCTCCAAAACTGAACCAATTTTTTAGTGATAGATTTCAGTTATAGAATGAGAAAGACGTCAGATATGCCTTTACGTTTTGATTTTTTAAATTTTACTCATCAAATTTATTTGACGATCGTCTTAAAGTGATGGTAAAAATCGACCATTTTTTTAAAGGTTCCCAGTTTCTACAATAACTAATTTGGGGAAAAAATTAAAACGTACGGACATGGCGGTGGTGGATATATATATTTTTGGTATAAAAATATTTCCCATAATGCTATTAGAAACAGGGGAGATAGAAACGTTTGTATGTAATAAATACCGCTAGCATAACCTTTAAAAAGGAGCAGAGCTATAAGGCTATATTTATTTATTACAGAGCTCATTGTAAAAAAGATACCAATGGTGATTATAACAGAAGGAACTAAACTGAACAATACATACGGCAGAGAACTTGCACTGACGTGCAAAGTTATTGCATATCCTGATCCAACCATTACTTGGAACGATGATAAGGGAACTGTTTTACCGGCTGAGGTATATATATAGATGTGAATATATATATATAGCGAATTAGGATTGAGGAGATCCACAGAAGAACCAAACTAACCGACAGTGCCCGAAGAATTGTTAAACTTAAGTGGCAGTGGGCTCGGCACATTGCTCGCAGAACCGATGCCCAATGGGGCCAATGGATTCTCGAATGACTACCACATTTCAAAGGCGTGCCTTGGGAAGCCCACTAGGCGGTCCGACGACCTGGTAAAGATTGCGAGAATCTGCTGGATGCGGGTGGCTCAAGACCAGTCGTCGTGAAGGTCTTTGAGGGAGGCCTATGTCCAGCAGTGGACGTCTTTCGGTTGAATGGATGGATAGCTATATATTTTGCAATCAGTTTTATATCTTATGCTATTTAGAGTAAATATAATTCTATATTATGATGCGATTTAGAAGATTTTACCGTTTTTGGAAGAGATGCTTTTAGCTGTTAGCAACTTAACCTAAAGAACTTTAAAACCTTAACCGGCATATGTCGCAAGTCCTGAAGGTATTCCAAAGTTTTTTAGGTTACATTACCGATTTACCCGACAATAAGTTCAAGCACTATGTTATGCAGATTTTAATTTGAAAAACTTATTAAAAGTGATGTTTGGAAATTACTCTCCTCTCTGTGCTTCTGCTAACGATGGTTACAACTATAATTTGTATCGTATATATAGCAAATTATATTTATATAGAAATTAAAAATAAAAAAGGAACTAAATCGAGTATATTGCCTGCTCTTCTCGATGGAATTGTTGATCCGAATCGCTGGTAGTGTTTTAATCTTCATAAGAAGCGCCTTCTTAGTGCCTAAATTTAATAAAGATTTTTTGTTTTATTTTATGGCAGAAAGTAGTACTATATATGTATTAAGGTTATATAATAATATTATATAAGGTTATATAACTGCCTCGGTGGCGCAGTTGTATTACGGTGCGACTGCCGTTCTGAGATCTCGGGTTCGATCCCCGGGTCGGGTCAAGTGGTATTGGGTTTTTCTACTCAGTATCATCCCGGTGTTTGGAATTTGTGCCCGATATGGCGACAGACTCGCCCCCTGTCACATCTGGGACGGAACTGAGTTCGGCGGAATGCAAGTGGTGTAGTTCGCTACTTCACCTCTGCCTAACCCTTCGGGGATAACAGGCGTGAGCGTATGTATGTATGAATGTATATAGCAAATTATATGTACATATATAGAAATTAAAAATAAAAAAGGAACTAAATCGATTATTTTGCCAGCTCTTGTCGATGGAATTATTGATCCGAATCGTTGGTAGTCTTTTAATGTTCGTAAGAAGCGCTTTCTTAAGGCCTAAATTTAATAAAGATTTTTTGTTTTATTTTATGGCAGAAACTAGTACTATATTATTGCAAAGATTATTGCAGTATTTAACTACACTATTGCTGAGTCACTGCCGCTATTATTTGTTCTATATCTTTTATCGCACTTCGCTTCACTTTTTCTTTTTAATAAGTTTTCATACACATTATTACAATGAAATATTTTAGACTTTACCATCAAAGAACGAATACGAATATACCAGCCTTCTAAGAATACCAAATTTTAAAAAATCTTCTCGATTTTATTGTCACGCCGTGAACAACGTCGGCGATGATTCAGCGAATATTGACGTTACAGTACCGACAATAATAACCGTCGATCCTGAAGGTAACGATTTCCATGACTTAATACATGAAAAAATAACTGTAAATAATGACAATGTACTTGCTTACGTAAGAGAGAATAGAAACTTTTAAATATAATCTCAAGTTATTCTATATGGTACACAAATATAGATAGATAAAAACTTTATTCGGCATAAAATTTGTAAATAGCTTAATACCATTTGAGATTTTCTTCCAGCTAACCTGCGGTAGTGTTCGCAATAAAAAGAAGTGGATAGTGCGTTTTATAGGAATCATATCTATTTTCTAGGTCCTTAAAAACTAAAACTGAATAAATATTGTAACATAAACATTAAATAAATAGCTATGTTACATATAAAAAATTATGAATTTTATATACAGTTTCTTGTTCCGGTTCATTAAAGTGAAATTGACGTAGTTTGGATTTCAAATTGGTGATCGTCTTAGCACTATGTAGGTTTAGAGGTAAAAAGTTCCACAATCGGTGTTCACAAACTTTGAATGTCGTAGCTATCCAGGTGATGATTATAAGGAAATGTTATGGTTCCATTAACTGCCTCGGTAGCGCAGTTGTATTACGGTGCGACTGCCGTTCTGGGGTCTCGGGTTCGATCCCCAGGTCGAGTCAGTGATATTGGGTTTTTCCACTCAGTATCATCCCTAAGTTTGGAATTTGTGCCCGATATGGTGCCAGGCTCGCCCCCTGTCACATCTGGGACGGAACTAAGCTCGGCGAAATGTGGGTGGGTGTAATTCGCTATTTCACCTCTTCCTAACCCTTCGGTGATAACAGGCGTGAGCTTATATGTTATGTAAGTTATATCCCATCATAGAAAACGACGTCCCGTTGAAAAAAAATAAGACATCAATGAAATTTCAATCGACGCAATATCCAACTTTCTCGTTCGAATCTCGTTTTAATCGACAAAATATTATCTCGTTTTCTTTTTAACTTATTGCATAGCATTGAACTATTGCAAAAACAAATTTACCACAATCGTTTACAGTTAACGTGAACGTGGAATACGGTAAATCAAAAACAATACATTGCGGTGTAAAATCACCGATGCCACTAGTGATCAAATGGACCCATGTTAATGTTATAACAAAAGAAACAGAGATTGTTAGAGCTTCAGAGAAATATTCACTGCCATGGGACGGGAATAAGCTGACAATTAGGTTTATGAATTTCGACTTGGCCGGGAAATATTCTTGTAAAGCGTCATTGTTGTTTGATCCTGAGCAATCCGCCATACACGATACGAATGTCATCATCAACGGACTGAGTAAGTTTGTTTTTACTTCAAGATAACTCTTCATTCTTTATACACAAATTCAAGTTCTTTATACATCATGTGTGTGTTTTTGTGGAGTCGGCTGCTGAATCGATATCAGATATTTGTAACATAGGTAAATTTTGTTTCTGGAAACTGCATGTTTTAATCGGGGTATTTGATGATGTGCGTTATTCCTGTTTTATATCTTGATCAGTTTTTATTCAAATTAAGGGTAGGAATTCGATAAAATTACCCTGTGGTGTTGGCTTAAGAATAGTACCACCCCATATATTCTTGTTGGTGTCGTAAAAGGCGACTAAGGGATACACCAGGGGATGGGCAGCAGCATCCTCTGAGAACTACACACACCTACTGCGTTCACCACCCCGCCTGTCAAGTGTGTGGCGATTATGACAATTCCACCCTTATCTTTGGGGGCAAGTCCAGCAGGGGAGCCTTTACGGTTGGATAGATGGATGAATAAAATTACATGTCTAATATTAATATTTTTAATAATATATCTACAACAACGTTTTTTTACTTAATGACGGTATTATAGAAAAAAAGATAGTGTAACCTAACTTAACTACGTTTCTTTCAGTACCTCCTAAATTTAACAAAACACAAAGTTTGATTGAAGTTAAAGAGAATTCCCCAACTACAATAGAATGCGAGTGAGTATTATCCTTTTAAATTAAAGGGACAATTTCAGAATCTTGTAAAATTTATGCGATTATAAAGCATGCGAAAATGTCTAAAATGTCAAAATACCAATTAGCACTTGCTCGGGCTAATTATCAAATAGTAATTTAATAGCGAACATAAAATTAGGTGTTTGCGATTTTGACATCCTTTACATTAAACTTAACATTAGCTATTATCGAAGCAAAGATGGAGAATCATCATCATAATTTCTGGAGAGTGGAGTTGGATCTTAAACGCACCAAATTGAAGGCCAGACTACCATCTGTGGCTATTCAATATAAATATTCTGAAGGAGTTCTGAACTTTTTTTTTTTGACGACGGTAATGCATTTACGCACTACCCTTACCAATTGCATTAGGAGGATCAACTCCCCTCAATGCAAATGGTAAGGGGGCGTGGAGGGACGTCTCCACAGCAGTGTGGGACTCACCCGGCTAGAAGCGCCGGAAATACCCACTAAACCTCCCGGAGCCGCTCGCCGCATTTAGGTAGGGCGATACGGGATCGCGGTAGCATGCACTGCGTCGCTTCCTGTGGCAGGCCCAACAGGCCTCGTCCTGTACATTAGCCCGTTGGGGATGAGGAGGAAGTCCCCCCATCTCTTAGCCCAATTTTCTGAAGAGAATTATTATCATCCGGGGAGAGGGGTATTGAGTAACCCCTCTCCCCCAAAAATAGAAGAGAATCCGCCCAGGGGAGAGAATCCGCCCAAGGGGAAGGAATTCTGACCTTTTTTTTTTTGACGAGGGGAATGCATTTACGCACTACCCTTACCTATTGCATTAGTGAGACCGAAGTCCCCCAACGCAATAGGTAAGGGGGCACGGAGGGACGACTCCGTGCCAGTGTGGGACTCGCCCGGACGTGAAGCGTCCGGAAATACCCACTAAAATCCCCCGGGGCCGTCCGTCGCATTTGGGATGGGGACGATACGGGATGGCTTTCGCAAGCACCGCATCGCCCCCTAAGGAATTCTGACCTGCCCAAAGTGTAGTCGAACGATTGTGGCAAAATAGATTACGCCAGCCATTTTACTATTTGATTTTGACAGAACAGAACTTAGGAATTTCTTCTAAATTTCTAACAATGGAGTTGTCATGCGGTCGATGTGACGAAATCGGTTAGGTTAAGAGCATGCGTTTCTCACCCACCTGCATTTACTTTGGAGTTGTTGGGTTCGTATTCACGTTCACAGCATCCATTATGTGGATAAATGATGAAAAACTATTGTTATAAGCACTTGTGAAAACACCGTCGAATTGAAACCTTTATTACTATTTTTAACACAAAAAAACCGTAGCGATTATAAGAGCTGCTCGCCTTAATCTGACAGGAGCTGCCCTGAAGTGCAGAATACACTTGAGTATCTAAACATTTTTCCCATATTAATTCTTTAAGTATGTAATTTTTGAGGACTTCGGTATTTTTAAACAAATAAAATGATTCTATTCCGTTTGGTACGTTGTTATTCTGTTACAATTCTAAGTGATGATGATGCATGATGGATAATGAATTTCTAATATCAGAAACTTAATCTCTGTTATCAGACTTCTTGAAGGTACTCCCAAACCGAAAATATCATGGCAATTCAAAAGCCGTGAATCTAGGGAATTTCTGCCCATACCTAATTTTGAAGAATATTTGCGTATACCAACCGCTGTCCTACACAGCGCTGGTTACTACAAATGTATCGCTGAAAGTTCTGCCGGTCACGACGATAAGACAACAGGTAATCTATACTTAATAAATAAAAATGAAGTGTCTGTTTGTAAAGACAAAATATGTTTTTTTTTACCAAATAGATATGAAGGTATGCAAGATACCTATACCAAAAACGCAATTTTGTAAATTTTTGTCTCTGATTGTTTCTGGTAATCTCCGGTACGGCTGGACGGATTTTGACGGGTCTTTTTTTTTTGGTAGATAGCTGAAGTTACCCCGGGTAGGGTGCTTTTAATTTTCGAAATGAATTATGGATCCGCATAAAAAAAATCAAAACTCATAAAAAAATGAATAAAATCCGATTCGATGCACAGTTTTAAATGCTTGAATTTATGAGAAATATTTTTACTTTATCTTAGTACTAAACAATAATTAGGGTTCCGTATAAAAAAAAATGTAGTGAAGAATATATGAAACGCAGTCGCAGCCGCAGGGACACAGCTAGTTATTATAATAAATTAACACGCACAAATACTAATAACCAAGTATAGAAACAGACTAAAGGTAATCTAGTGGAGTTATACAAAACATTGATGTGACGAAGAAAGTGATAACTATGAAAGTTGAGGCATGGAGGGGGAGAGGACGTCCAAAGAAATGATGGATGGAATGTGTGAGGGAAGGTATGAAGTCAAAAGGAGTGAATGATGATATGATGGCTAATATATTTAAAAAAAAAATTTAGGGAACAGCTAGGACACAACTCGCGAGTGAGTTTGAATACTCAGGTGACGGCCAAGCCAAGATTCGTACCACTTTGGTAGCCCTTGCGCTAGTCACCTTATTGTGGCTGAGTGCCTTCAGCACTCGCCCCCGAAGTTCGGTGAAGCTGTAAAGGCCCTTCCGGTCAACAGCATTAGCTTGGTCAATAAAAAAGGTGGCTAATAGAGATGTATGGAAGAGGAAGACATACTGCGCCGACTCCAAATAACAAATTGGGAGCAGGACGACGATGATGATGACAATTGAAGTAAATTTTCTTGCGTTTAAGTTAAAGAATTACATATCTTTAGAAAAAAATACAGCAAAATAAAATATTTCAAAGGATAATTACGACCAATATATTAAAATGCTAGAAGTTATTTATGGTTCGATTGTAAAAGCATTACATTTACACTTGTTTGTGAAATTAGGTGTAGCTGTTGCGACGTAAAATTATGGTCCTATTTGTATCTTCTTCTTTTGTTTGACATTAATTTTAAATAATTATAGACTATACTGACTACAAAAACATAACAGGAGGTGTATTTGTTAGCGTTGTCGGATAGATATGCATTTAATATGATTATTCCAGAGCTTATTGTAGTTAAGACACCAGTAGTTATGATCGTGGAAGGTAGAGAACTAACTCTTCCTTACGGATCTGAACTTAAACTGTCTTGTAAAGTGACAGCGTATCCAGCTCCCACAGTTACTTGGAGCAGTGAGGAAGGTTCTAATTTATCGTCTGAGGTTTGTACCACTTTAAAGATTTCCAATTAAAGAAAAAAATTAAGACTAAATTTTCGATCTGAGGTATATTTTTATTCGGTAAAAATCTAGTTACTTTGTGATTTAGGACCCTTAGTAAAAGTATAAATTGCGTCCTGTAAATTTTGCTTTAGAAAATGTAAATGATTTTACTACAATTTCTCAATTTTACTAAATCGTTGATTTGTTTTTTTTGTAACCAGCATTATCGCATTTGAGGTCTAAAAATAATTTAGTGTGAATTTTTATTAACAAAACTCTATAATATATTTGTATTATTGTTTCTATAATGCTTAAAGATGTTAACTGAAGAAAGCGGATACGAATACACGAGTCGTCTTAGAATATTCAGTGTTAAGAAAACACTCAACTACACGTGTCAGGCTGAAAACGGTCAAGAGACGGTTACTGAAATAGTTAAAGTTATTTCTGAACCACCATTCCAAGTACTAGAACACCCGCAAGGTGAGAAACCTCAGTCACTCACCCACCAAATCCACGTTCACGGGCTTAGCCAAGTCATTTTAATTGTAAATTGATATGACACTATATAATATTATTAGAACAGATTGCTTTTGATTACTGATAGAAAATAATTAATCTTTTATTTCGTCTGACTATTTATGTTTCTTTATTTTATTGCTGATCTTTTAAAGTTAAATACGATAGTTCTTCTTTCAGGAATTTTGAAATCAAGTGTAATTTAATTAAAATTATTGTTCATAGTAATGTATCTGATGTGATTTTAAAATTAATTCGTTTCTATATTTTTATAGGTATTTAAATGTATATATTTTTATCTTGTATTTTCACTAATGTTTGTTTGATATTCATTTGCAAATTTGCAATTTAATAGATGTGACGTAACAGCTGAAAATCAAACAAAATTAGCAAAAGAATAACGATTACCGATTTTCACAATCCTTTTATCAGTTAAAAATCAAAAGCTATCTTTTGTTTTCACAGAGTGGGTTAACGTTGAATACGGTAAAGAGCACAAAATACGTTGCGTTATAAAATCAGGGTTCCCAATGCGGATGCAATGGTTCCGTACAGTCGATAAAACTAACACCATACAGATTTCTTATTCATCTGATAAATACCATTTGTCTCTTGACAACAATGAGCTAACTATCAGATTCATGGATTCAGATCTTGTTGGGAAATACACTTGCAAAGCTTCCTTATTATTTGACACTGACACGTTTAAAGCGTTTGATTCAAATCTATTCTTGGGTGGTCTGGGTAAGTTATTTCAATAAGTTCTATTCTTTAATTAGGTGATAAAGATAAAGACTTTAAGTCTAGTGATAAGAGAGATGCAAGTTCAAGGGATGGTAGCTAGCCTTGCGAGCTAATATCATAATTCCGATCTATGGATTTACAACGATGTTTTTCTTTATTGGTAAGCTTTTTGTAAGATGTGATTTGATTCCTCAATAGTGCGGTTTTCAACTCCATAATTGAGGAGTGTTTTCACAAAAAGTCACAACAAACATCGTCTTAATAAAGTTTTTTTTGTTGTTGTTTTGTCTCTCTTTACATAGCTGATTTTATTGATGTCAATTTCTGTAAATAATACATAAACCATTCAAAATCTGCTACAAAGTATTACTAACTTAGTAAAACCTCTACAAAAAAATAAATAAAACATTTCCTGAAAAAAAAAGTATATCGTTTTGTGAAAATGCTCCTCAATTGTGAGTAGCTGTTGTGACATAATTTCTTTAAATAGACTTATAATTTTGTTATAAAAAAGAGCCTGTTTGTAGAAAAAGAAACTGGTAGTAAAGCATTTTTATTAACTTGGATTTACGAATCAAAACGTGGAAAAAAAAAATTTAATACCTCTGATACTACTTACCGGTTAAATAACTATCAAGTAACTAGTAATTCAATTGAATATAAGTTTTGATCTGGATTTAATACATAGAAAACAAACATATAATACATGATTTCTGCTGTCTGTTTACATGCCAATGGAATTGTAATTCTTTCAGTTCGATATCTATGAAACTTTTGGAAAAATTGTTTTAACAATTTTTATATCTTAAGGTAACTTAAGTGGGTAAAATATTTGTAAATTCCAGTGGCTCCGTTGTTACAACAGGCACCGGCATTGACGAAGGTTAAAGTGAATGCAGATGTCACTCTGTTTTGCAAGTTAGTATATTAATTGTTAAATTTTGGAGACAACTTTGTATAATTTAGTCGTATTTGTGCCTTGTTCCCTTTCATAGATTACTTTCAATTTTTAATTTGATCGCAGTGTACTAATAAATTAATTTCGGTCATCGTTTCTTATAATCTTAAAAAGGGCTCGAAAATTCGAGAAAGTATAATGGTTTGCATTTGACCAGTTCAGTTATTAGTCTGTTGAAGTGAAACTTCTTTGAATTCGATGAGATTAAAATTCTTAAAAACCTTATTAAAAATGGTCGCGTCTATCGCAAATCGTCAGACATGATCGAAACTATTTAGTACTGAACTAGTAGTAAGAAAGAACATTTCACAGTAAAATTGTAGTTCTTGAGGATGCGTGCAAACAACTGTATTTTAGTAAGTGGGCATACATGTTTTTCTATTTCTCTTTTCTTATAAAGATTGCCAAAGAAGTTTTATTTTCGACACGTGTAGGTACACTTACTTTAGAGCTGCGTAGTTGTTAGCGCTTGATTAGTTACAATTGGAACTATCTTCCAAGTTTGAACTTGTGAAATATGTGACTTTTTCGTTAGCACGATATAGTTAGCATACGTTAGCATTTAGAACACACACACATGTACATTACACGCAAAGTACAAACGTTCTGTAAGGGACCTTTTCATTGCAGGCTTACTAAACGTTAGGTAATTTCTATTAACACGAGTAACAACTAAATCCGAAATTCGTGCCATTTTGTTGCATATGCGCTGGCTATCATTTTATAGCTAAGTGCTTCAAACTCTCGCCTCGAAGTCCGGTGAAGCTACCCGTCTGATCAATAGTCGACCTCAGTTTAATCTACCACCCCAATAATTGCTAGGTCTATATTGTCTGATCTTGGAGTCAGTAAAAAAAAAACTCTGCGCCCAAGCTTTTTATCACGTTTTTTACCATTAAATTATGCGATCTTTTTTTCCGTATTTTATGTATGAGAATATTGTAAAACAAATTACATACATATCATCACGCCTTTCTCCCGTGGGAGTAGGCAGAGACTACGTCCTTCCGCTGGCTACGTTCTTGACACATCTCTTTCGCTTCTTCTACTTTCATGAGCGCTTTCATACATGCTCGTCGGTTATGGGTACTTTTCACCTGGCCTTTATTTAAGACGTGATCGATTTGGTCTAGATACGTTCTCCTAGGTCGACCTTTAACGACTTTCCATTCACCCTCGCCTTATAAATTCGTTTCGTTAATCTTTCATCGTCTTTCCTCTCTACATCCCCAAGCCAACTAAGCATACCCTTCTCTATTTTGGTCACTACATAAAACTAGAGGAAATAAATGTTACTTATATTGTGTAAGTTTAATTAATTTATATAACCATTAAAAGAAAGTATGTTTAGGAGACTTTTCTTGCGATTTATTGTGCGTCACTTCTTATAGCATGTTGATGGAAAATCGAGTTATAAATAAATAACTTTTGTATTGGTTTAATAATTAAATAATTTTTGATTAAATAGCAATTTCAGCAAAATATAATAAAAACATACAAAAAAAATTTCAGACCGATTTAACTTACATTTAAAATATCAGTAAACAGTTAGCATTGTTGTGGTCAATTATTTCAGGATACTTAGAGGTAATCCAAAACCAACTATAACGTGGTATTTCAAGAGAGAGTACTCTGATAAATTTGAATCTATTGAGAAAACAGGCGAAGAGTTGCATATACCCGCGGCTTCGCTCGCACATGTCGGCCATTACAAATGTATCGCCCAGAATCAAATGGATAGTGATGAGACTACAACAGAACTTATTGTTGAAGGTACATTTATACTATTACAATGGCATAACAGGTCTTCAAATATATAGATTTTTTCCAAATACAATTGTTTCCCACGGATAGCTTAAGAGGATATCCTAGCGGCGTTTATTCCATACAAATATAGTCCCCTGTTTCCTCCCTGGATAATGGCTTTATGGTAAATATTTTTATACCAAATAGTATATCCACCACCGCCGTGCTCGTGCTGTTTAATTTTTCCATAAGTTAGTTATTGTAGAAACTAGGAGGCTTTGAAAATAAAAAATGCTCGATTTTTACCGTGATTTTCAGACATTCTTCAAACAAATTTGATTAAAAAAATTGAAAAATTAAAATAAGTAAAACGTACAGGCATAGTCAAAGTATTTATTATTCTAAAATTGTAAGAAAATTAAAAATCTGTTCAGTTTTGTATGAGGAAACGGGGTATTACGAAGCGATGTTTTCTTCTATTTTGCATAAGGTAAAATCAGACCGAGCTACAGTTGTTGTCCCTTTCGCTTTCCTTGGGGCGCAACGCGATAGCAATAGATTTCTGAAATACCTACATATCCGACCGCATGTCCTCTTAATTATGCAATCTCTTCGTAATTTTTCTTAATATTTTTTAGCAGATGACCCCGGTCATACTACAGACGTTCATAACATCAACCTGCTGGTAGGTGAAACAAGAAAAATCAAATGTCTAGTGCCTCATACTAGAACTGAGTCGATCAAATGGTACATGGTAAGTGTACATAAACCATTACAATGTAATAATATAAGAGAAATCGTTATTAAAAAAATTAATTCACTTCTCAAAGTATTAATATGACTGATATTTTTTCTTTTGTAATATAATGTTCTTTTTTAAATTACCAACAATTCTTTTAAAGCATACACGTATTGTTAACGCCATCTATTATCGTATATATTCTCTTCTTATTCTAAGTTATTTCTTATCTATATTGTCTACACGCCCCCGCTCTATTTAGTCTATGTATTCATTATCCCTTCCTCTTCCTATTCAAAAACGGAACGCAAACACGCAACCGCCGCCGCTGTCTCTCGTATGTTTAAAAGTGCACATTAGTTATCAAATTATATAGAACATTCATAAAGTGAAGTGAGGTGGAAAATAAAATCTGAACCAGCTTAATCGAAGGCTAATAATAAAGGTAAGTTCCGTTTGCTCCATACAACATCATCCTTTTAGATATTTCCACACCACGTATTCTTATTTATATGATGTGTAGGAAATAGCAACGCTTTCACCACAATCTGTCCTGATGTTAAGTGAATTTATAATCTACAATGGTAAGGCTTTAGAAGTATTATCTTTCAAGCGATATGTTAGCATAATAGTGCTGTGCTATCTTTTGTTGTGTAGCCAAATTAGTTTACAGTTATCATTTTTATAGTATTACCTGTAAAGAAATATAACAAATCTATAGATATTAACTTTAAAAGTGAATCTTTAGTTACGTATCTTTATTTACATACATAATTCCATCGAAACCTATATAATATAATCGTTTTCAAGTAATTGAGTAAAAACTTGTAAGAAATTGACACTGATAAGTGATACTGAGTCTACCTACGCCATTTGCCATGGCAGAAAATGGCAGTTAAATATTTAGAGCGTCTTTTAAAAAATAATGAAGGAAATTAGTTACTGTTACATTCGGATATATCTGTCCACTTTGATTTGGCACATTATCTTTTCGATGTATTATATTTGAAAAATTGATTTATATTTGTAAAACAGAATATATTAAAATATCCATCAATCCATTCAACCGGAAGACGTCCACTGCTGGACATAGATCTCCCCCAAATATCTTTACGACGACCGTTCTTGCGCCAACCGCATCCAGCGGATTCCCGCGACCTTCACCATGTGGTCGGTCCACCTTGTCCACTAACTCATTGGCTCCATCGGGAATCGGTACTATGAGCAATATCCCCAGCCCATTGCCATTTAAGTTTGGTCATTTTTCGGGCAATGTCGGTTCTTTAGTTCCTTTGTGGATCTCTTTATTTCTGATTCGATCCCGCAGTTAAACGCTGAGCTTAGCCCTCTCCCTTTCTAATTAGACCCGTTGTAATTAACCACATCTCAATGCCGAATAAAATATACGTTACATATATTTTTTGTTCTTTAAATTTCCATCTATCATTTTATTTAAACATTGATAGGTAGATTTAAATAAAAAAATGTTAAGGTATTTAACATGTTTGTATGAAAAATGTCTTTAATTGGAAAGGTCTCGTTTTAATAGGAATATCACATTATCTCAAGTAAGACTTTTTGAAACAAAAGGTACGTTGTGATCATGCGTTTTGACTGGTCTAGTGAGATGTTGGTAACTTCGTCATATTTCTTTCTTGTTTTTGAGGGTTGACACTTTATTTCTTATCAGCATCCTTGGAGTAAAACGTGTATTATTTTCCAGAATGGAAAAGATACTATGGTCACTGAGACGTATCTAACTCTAAGCGATGTTGATACATCAATGGACGGTAACTACACGTGTCAAGTAATAAGCGATCAGGAATCACATTCAGACACCTACGTCGTGGTCGTAGGCTATCTGCCTGTATTCATAAACGACCTGGATACTACTATTATAGATTGGAAAGGCTCAGGAGAACTGGACTGTAAAGCGAAAGCGAAACCAGAGGCAAAGGTGATGTTTAGTGTTCTCTTTTACGGTTTTTTTACATAACTTTATTATTGTTTTGACTTTTGATTTTCTAAAGTTTTTCTTATCAGATTTTCAAGATCTCGTCTAATGTGATGTGGTTCAGGGTGGCCAGAAAAATTCTAGACGTACTGGTTCTTAAGTGCCAAAACACACCCATTGGTGTTTGAAGATACGTTTTCAAACTTGAGAGTAGTAAAATGGTGGAAATTATAGTTAGAAAATGTCTTACCACCGTGCTGAGGAACCCCTCAGGATGTTTTTCTTCACTATAAACTCTGGCTCATTATAGTGATAAATATAGTTCGAACCAGCGTCCATCGACACAACCCGAACCCACTACCAATTTTACCATCAACTCTTCAAAATCGACTTTTTTTACCTGATAATAAGTAAGATAGACAGAAAAGTCTTCTGTCTATACACTAAGCATGATTGATAGCGAATCAAGAATTATCTATTTTTTTTAACTGTTTAGGTTAAGCAATCGTAACAATATCCGGATGATGAAACCCGAGGTAGTAAACATGCTAATTTTACAGGAATCGACTCCTAAATAATACTAAGCTATAGCTAGTTTTGGTGTTAGGTTTTCGATTTGTGTAGTCTCATACTGTTATTTAATCAACATATTGTTCTAGTGCATTATCACTGGACTATTAATCCTAGACCCTATTCACCGATATTTATTTGTTTTCATAGTATTTCATATTAATATATTACACAATTCTTTATCTGCGTCTGGCAGAGAACAGTTTACCCTTTTGTAATTTATTGGTGAGATAAATAAATGTCCGACACACGGTAGTGTTTATATGTTTTTACTTACACAAAATTATTTATATAATTTTACAAAAATAAAAGCCTTTGCCTAAATTGAATGCGCACCCAACCGATTGATATACCACGACTCGTATATGGCGGTACAATTTCACTCAATTTCTCTTCTATTAGTCTATTAAACACGCTAATAGATGGATGAGGATGTAGTAAGACAAAGAAAAAAATTATCGCGACCAAGTCTTACATTTGTGTCTTATAAACTTATTTATTGATAAATCGCATCCTGTAAATACTTAACAGTTGATAATACATTTCTGGACGTCATGGAACGTTTCTATTTTAAGCTTAGTACGTATATTTTTGTTACTAAAAAAGTTACATGAGACCTTACTAAAAACCAGTTGCTTACTATTGCTTTGAAGCTGGTTGTCACGTTCTTAAGAGAGACAATTTGTTTCAACGTCAACCATTTCTCACATCGCTCTTTTATTCTAATGGGAAGATGAGAATTTCGAGCCATTGCTTTTGGTTCAATCAAAGTCGACCACAAAACCACAATATGTTCTTTTTTTGTAGTTTTGAATATATAATAAAAACTCACTTTAAACTAACTTCAGGCCGAATGGACGTACAACGGGGCACATGTAGATATGTCAACAGACACACTTGATCTTAAAATATCTGGTTGGGGACAATACATTTGCAACATCAGTAACGTTCATGGCTCCGTCACTAGGAGTTTTAATGTCACGTCAAAAGGTAAAGTGCATGACGTTAAATATTAAATTATAAGCTCTTGTCCATTTTGTTTGTGTGTTGATTTTATTCAGTCATAGTCATTAGCCAAATTTGCAGAAAAAAAATGATAAGGGGTAATGGTGAATGATTTTGACTCTTACATCCCAACATCACGTTTTGATATATTTTAATACAGCATTTAACAACATAGAGATTAATTCTTCATATCATTGGCACATCTTTCAGTTTTAAAGTTTCTACCAGTGTAGAGGCATTCAAATGAATAATGAAATGCTTTCGTTTCCATTTCAGGATGTTTAATAAATAGAAACTCTGAAGCGACTCCGTACACTCCGTTACTCCTAAACCATTCTTCTACTTTACCACAATTCGAAACTGTAAATGAATTTATCGTCGTAGAACCGGGCACGACTTTCAAATTGTCCTGCCACAATAGGGAAAACACCCCCAACTCTTTCCAGAGATTCCCCGAAGACGAATACGAACTGGACGTCACTTACAACCACGAGGACACGTTCTGGGTCGATGGGAAACTGTACAAGTATTCAGATTTCCACTGCAACAGGAAAGTTTTACCGGTCGTCATAAAGACCGATAACCGATGCCTCGGTGATAACACTGAACTCGTACGGGTCGGTTTCAATGTAAAAGGGTTTATTGAGATTTACAAAGTGTGTCTGGATACGGAAAAAGTAGTACCGTTGTATGCGCAATTTGTGATCCGTCAAAAATCTAGTAAGATTGAGACGAAGGCCTTCAAATGGTTCAGAGACACCGCCATAGGTTACAGGAAGATCAGCCTCGAGTACACTTGCGAGAATGTTCTATCGTCGTTGTGTTACGCGCGGACTCAGCTGGTCAGCGTCCACGATGTTCCCTTCGGTCCGATACAGACCAGCACTTACATTGACCATTTGAACACCGTCCCCCTTTGGAAACCCTGCGACGACACCGATAGGGTGAGTATTATCATTCGTTTCTCAACCAGAACCATATGGTATTTTATTTATTGAAAACAAAAGCTTAAGTCAATAATATAAAATAATACACGTTTAATGAAAAAAAAATGCAGATTTAGAGGTCTCTGCTCTATGCAAATTGCTCTATAATATTTCCCGTAAAACGAATGTTAGCATGCGACTCGTTTGTGGCACGTATATTGTGTGACGTGTCTTGTTTTTGCGTGTTGCTCTATTTTACTAGGATGAAATTAAAATGCTTATAAGTTTAATTTTCGATCAGATTTTTATCTTGTTTTCAGAAGTTAGCCATATTAACCGTTTAAGGACCAGCCTGTCCTTTACGCCAGCTATTATTTTCCTATTGTCAAATTGAACATTATATTTGAGCTATTAATGTTTGTTGAAGAGACCTCACAAAAATCTAATTCTTATAATAGTTACATTCTAGGAGTTTTTTTTTATCAAATAATCATCTACCATAGGTCCTGTGCGCGCAAATAAAAATTATATTCTTGAGCATTCAAAATCTTTCTGCTAATTCTAACTAAAAAATACTAATGTGGAAAGTAGTCTAATGTTACGTGAAATACGTGAATTTAGAGCTAATTGAATTGATTGATATGTAACTACATTACCACGAAGCCATCATATAGCTACTAGGGAATTTCAGGTGATTTACATACGACAGAGATAAAAACAATGAAATTTCGACTACTTCTACTATTCGACTACTTTGAACGTTAGATAGATGGATGCATTATAATGATATCGGAGAGCTGCTAACTTGCAGCGAATTTTGTCGCTTATTAACCCTAAATATATAAATCGAGTCACCCAAGGGCTTACTAAGAAAGTTGCTGAGACACGGTCGGGATATTATTAGACGGAATCTAACTGCATTGCCAAATTATAATCCCACTTTCGCAATATAAAACAAATTTCGCAGACAAGAATATTAATTTTTTTGTTGGTGTAGAGCATAAAAAAAAATTAACAGATTCTTTGGTTATATTTAAATGAACACAAATGCAAAATGATAATTAAAGTTTGGCTTCTTATTGTCAATTATAATCAAACTAAAGCATTATTACTGGGGGTAACATAAACATTATTACTTGTTCTTCGCTCTTTATGAATCCAGAAATTTTAGATGAACCCTGTGATAAGTTATGACTATCATTATTTGATATTTTTGGTATGGTACCATTTACCTTATGCAATTGTAGTTTGTTTTAATTTGTATAATAAATAAAACTCGAAGAGAACTATCAGTTCCACCTGATATAAAAGTAATCTTAGATAAGGTAGCAACAGTCTTTATTCTTTTAAATTTACTTGTATTTGGTGTAGTAGTAGTAAATACATAAATAAAACTGCGCTATAATCGCTTCAATGCATTTACAATTTGTAGATGACGTGGCCAGCAATAGAAGATAACATTAGAGTTCAATTGAAAGATTATAACGAAATTACTATCTGGTCCGGAGCCAGCGATTACGCCAGCAAAAATGGAGGTTACATCCCAAGGTTTTTATGGAAAGTAAGTGAAATTTTTCATTAGTATCGTTGGAAAATCACTAATACTATCATTATTATATACTCTTCTGTTAGTATTGTTAATGACATGCGATTTACGTTAACTGCAATATATTTATTAAGTATGTTAAATGGTTAAGAATCAACTTCCTCAGTGGGACCAATGAGTGAAGATAAGAAATGGAGTGCTAGGGGGTTTATCACCATTTACTTGTTTACGATTGATTTTACTCATATCATTATTTTCTGATTGAAGATTACATTAATTCCATATAAAGCTTCTATAAATACGTGTGACACCTCATTTGATTCGGAATAGCAAAATGTATCTCGAGTATTTATTACCACGCAAAACATTTCAACTGCTATTAACATAATGAGGTATTTCGTTTCTCGTTAATAACTTAATGTGTCGAGTTACCCATAAAAATGAAACAATCGAAAAACAATAGGAAAACAATGGAAAGCTGGCGTAAACGCCGGGAAGAGGCCCAAGGGGTTAAAAACGATTAATATTTAAGGGATTTATAAAAGTAGTTTATCACAAGAAAAGACAAAATTGTATTAACAGTATGAAATATTAATTAAAAATGATTTTGTTGAAACAACGAGTGAAATTTTTCATGTGGCTAATAAATCCTCGAGACACATTTTTCTAAACGTCATTCAGAACCGAAACGAGCTATCGCACGCATTCTTAGAAGAAGCTTTATGAAGGATTAGCTCGTTTTTGATCTTGTTTGAAAAAAAAAAAACCACTGATTAGTTGATATTTTCCTTCGAAGATCGTAATGTTTGAGGAATCGGATATAACGGCCATCGTTTACGTGAACGACCCAGCGCCGAAGAAGACTGACATTCGGTGCAAGAACACGTGCGACGAAAACTCGTCTTTATGGATCCAGTCGAGTGATCTCTTCACGTACTGTTGTAACGTGGACGAGTTCCTCGATGCTTTCAAACTACCAGCAACCATCGTCAGCGAGAGTCTACCACCAGAGTTGACACGGCGAATGGGATCATAAATGATTTTCACAAACAAAAATTTGTTTTTTATTCCCTCAACTTTTATTACAATGTTCAGGTTCAGCGCTCTGACAACAACCTCAACTGATGTGAAGTGACGTTGTTCTCTAGGATCGTAAACACACTAGATCTAGAGGCAATGGCTAAATAGCCAATACCATACCGATTTATGGATAAACCTATTAGTGTTTGGGGACAGGTTTTCAAACTGGAGGGTGATAGATTTTCTCTATAAATACTCTACCACCATGGTATAATTGTCTCACGACGTTTTTTTTTCTTCACTAAAAGTTATAGAGTTTATATAGGGTATAGAGTTGGATTAGTGGGTTCGAACCCACGTCCATCGACACGGAATCTAATCACAGTTCAATAAAAAGACACTACAATACAATAAAAAATACTTGGGAAATAAAAAAAAGGAAATAAAATACAAAGCATTTTATTGCCGTAGCTAAATATAGATCATTAAAATGTAACGCTAAGAAATTTGTCAGCTTATTCATCAAAATGTCGACACAGGTACACCAGTTATCGCGGATAATTCTGTTAGTGTACATACATACAATCGATTTTTTAATTCATTAGGTACCAAATTTGAATAAGCACTTTCTGCGCATTTCACTTGATAAAATTCTACGTTTTCGTCGTTAATATAAACGTAACCGAAGTAGATAGGACGAGATGCATCGTAGACCTTTATCACCTGAAAGAAGAATATGTAGAATCAATCATAGTTGCCGATTCCTTGAACATAGTAACTTTTCTTAAAAACTATAAAAAATGTTTTGAGTAGCGTTAAACATTTGAATATATTTTTAGTTGATTCGAATCCACCTATCCAATTAAATAGATGAACCTGAGATTTCAATGAAGGAAACCATAGCATGGTGGTTGGGCATTTTCTAATAATGCCCGCTTTGGTAGTTAAAACCTGTCACCAAACACCAAACAACAGTGTTTTCATCATCATTTGAGAACCAGTACCGCCGGTTTGTACTATTTGGCAGCTTTTCACCATATCTGTTATAATGCGGAATTAGAAATTTACTGTGTTTACACCCAATTTTAAGCATAATAAAACATACATGTATGTATATCTGTAATGATTATTGAATTAAAAATATATGCACCTAGCGAGTGTTGCCGATTCTTTGAATATTTCCCAAAAACTTTAAAACATTTTGCACAAAAATGTTTTGAGTAAAATTAAACCTTTGAGAAATTACTTGAAACATCATTAAAGCCAACGTTCGTTTAAATAAAACAAATTATTTTGTTTCATTTAGACTATTAGTTATTCTGCATCCAGTTACACAAAGGCTTTTGTAATTGCATCTGCAGTTGATAATTATATTGACGACCTTATTTTTGGTGTCCGTCGTCAAGTGCATTAGACTTTTTTTAAACCAGTATCTAAACATATATAATATTTACCTTCCACAAATAAATTGGCACGGAACCTTCAAAAATACTTATATAATCACTAGCGCCGGACCACACTGTTGTATTTATTTTGAAGATACCTTTTATAGTTTGCTCGAAGTCCTCGAATGCCGTCTGTAAACAATTTCCAAATTAATTCACTATAAGAAATAAATGTCTTAAGTAATTGCTTAAGTACAAAAAACATGGAAATCTCCTAGGAGAAGCAGTTTAAAAACACACAGCGTATGTCAAGTTCATGAACTAATGGACCACAATCAGTTTAATTTCTTTCTCTCCTAGATAAAAGCATGATTTGTGGTTTAAATTTATTTTTAAATATTTGTTTGTAGACCAAATAAGTCAGACAGCTGCAAACAAAATCTTTCGAATATTAGAAAAATTGAATGCAATAACCAACGAGACCACAAGCTATCATAAAAAATTAAGCGATAATGGAAATCTGTAACTACCCCGTAACCCAAAGGTATAGGCTAATTTTAAACTTCATTGTCTTATAATTAATAAGTGCAACTGGATAAATATTACGAAATCTTTCAGCTTACCTCACTGGAACCGTTGCATGTTCGCCAATAAGGTATGGAGTTCAAATTGTTTACGTATGTACTTGTCTGCGCTGCACCGTATGCAACGTCATCAGCCCTAACCAGTTGTCTTTTAGTGTAACAACAAATAGAAATTTCGTGATAACATGTGTATCCTCCTAGAATAACTTCTTTGTCAACTTTAGGATGATCAAACCAATGAAGTTCGTTAAAATTGTCCTTTCTAGTTCTAACCGGGTTATAATTTGCAATTGTGTGCCCTCCTTTCGTAGTATCAATAAATACATTATATATTTTGATGAATTTTGTATCCGATACGAAGCCGACGTTTGTTATTTTCCCTTCATCTTTTAAGTCAAGGGTATTCACGATAGGGTATACTTCTTTGTCGCAAGTTATTTCATCTAACGTATACAGAAGATCGTCGAACTTGAAGAAGTTATGATGGTCGCATGTAACTGTTACATAGTTTCTGTAGAACGGACTAGTTTTCGGATTTAGGTTTTGGCAAATCAATGTTAGTTTTTCATTTGATGATATCATCAGGATTTTTCCCAATAGTTTTGTTTCGGGAAATGTTACATTTTCTGTTACTATGAAAGGCGTGTAATGATTTATGTTTCTGCTGATATTTAGGATGCAACAATCTGCAAAAATATATATTATCGTTTTTGGTATTACAATGAATATTATATATTTACGAGTACATAATTAAAAGTAACTCTTCTAAGGTCTAACTTAGTTGCATTATACCACACTAACAAAATCGTTTTTTTTTTTTAATTTTATTGATGTTATGATTTTAGAATGTTGGTAACTAAATTAATTAATCGCGTTATTAATTTATGGATACATACTTAATACTAAATTAGTAAATATGCACAATTCTTGACATAATGATAAGATAATCTTTCGCTTAATATACGAAAAAGTGTAGTACCAACGTTTTGTTAGTATAAACTGGCATTTCCTTTCGCATCACATCTAATATTTTGACGGAAACTTCACAAGGTTTTACATAAGCCGCCATGATAAACTGTTCGATACTGTGGCATATTCCTAAGTTCATATAAATAAATAAAAGATACTTGCTTGTAGCAACAACAGTAAATTCAATTTGAAGGAGTCCATGAACCTTTGTTGCGCGACATACATAATTGCCTGTATTAGTAATCTCTAAACTATCTCCACTCTGGTTCACTAGATTACCGTCAAACAACCATTCATACTGAAAGGAATACATATATTCAGCATTTGCCATTATGGATCTATTTTTAAAACAACAAAAAGTATTTATGTACCTTCGCCTGTAACTTAGAATCCATTGAGCAGTGTAACTTCTTATTTTCACACCAATCTATTGTTTGTTTGTATTCTCCCACTTTATCTGATAACACTGGCAGATATTTTAAACAAAATATGAAAATATAGAGTTCTAATAATTTAATATATGTATATAACTGGACACATCGGTAAGGGTCGACCAAGGCTAACATATTTAGGTAAATCGAGCATATATTAAATAAAAGCTTAGGTGAATAGCATCCACAATCGACGACCATGTATGAAAGTAGAAGAAGCGATAGAGGTGTGTCAAGATCGTACCAAGAGGAAGGTCGAAGTCTCTGCTTACCCCTACAGGAGAGAGGCGTGATGCTATGTATGTCTCTATATTCTAATAATAGGATGATTTAAAGAATCTAGACCAAACATTGTTGATTAAAAAAGTATTCACAGATCATTAAGATTTATTCGTGGATTAATCATGATAGCCGAATAATTACAAACTATGAAACAAAAATCTATAATTAACAGGGTCGACTCTCAAATAATATTAATCTCAAGTTATAGCAAATTTAGTATTTATTTATATAGTATTTAGCAAATATAGTATATTTTGAGATATATTGAATCAGAAACGCTATTTATCAGCTGATAGTGCAGGAATAGTTCATGAAAGAATCAAAACGCTTGAGAATAGTCTTCGTAGTACAACTATCCAGTGTAAAGATAAAGATTTCTTGTCATTAGAATATATTAATTCATTATTTCCTTACAAACAATCAAACCGGTAACACGATTAATATTAAATGCAAAATCTTAAACAATATCCGTCAAACATTAAAAGGGATATATACTTGCCTGTTACATTAGTATTTGTTTTAAGATCAGCTATCATAACCTCATCTTGTCTATATGCGATATCTTTTTCCCAATCATTATCAATTTTTAAATCATCACCTGAAATATATTGTAATGTGTTATTATTTGATATATTCATACGTGTAATAAAAATATTCTTGTGATATTCTCGAGTTTGAAAATTAATTTTGCCACTAAATCTCCACGAAATATAGTTTCATAATAAATTAATATTGTCAGTATTCATGTTATCATTACCTTCGCTATTTTCGAATAACAATAATGGTCTGTTCTTCAAAACAATTTCAATATATTTTGTGTCATAACCTAAACTATTTGATGCTTTGCAAGAGTAAAAGCTACTTTCAGTAACATCGCTTATATTCAAGAAGCTTATATGAAGATACGGAGCGAATAATGTTATAGTCTGAAAATTTATACAAAACGTTAAATATAATAATAGCATACGATTATTTCAATAGGATTTGTAGTATATGAAAAAATACTGTTTGAATCGATTTCAAAAATCGTTTGCCAGTAATTAGTTGCCATGTTAAGAGACGATGTAGTACAGGATGGTAAACACACTATGCCTAGCGGTACAGGTTCTCAAGCGATGCTGCCGGAACACATCTTTTGGTATTTGGCGATAGGTTTTCGAGCTTGAGGGTGGTAGTTGCACAGGCAGGTATTGTTAGAAAATGCCCTACCACCATATTATGGTTTCCTCACGATGTTTTCCTTCACCGAAAGCTCAAGCTGATCTTAGATCTGGATAGGTAAATTTGAAGCCGCGAATCAGGCTGCACTGTCCATTGCACAATCATAGCTTTATTAAAATTTTGAGCGAGTTCTTTTACGGATTATACCTATAAGTAAAATATCTCTCCTTACTTTAGCAGGCAGTATGTTTCCATTGCCGTCCGTCCATATGATTTCTGGGCTAGGATTTCCAGTTACTTTGCAGGTTACCAGATTTGTACCGCCGACTGGAACTTCCAGTGTGTATCCTTCACTTATTTCGACGACGGGCGATTTGAAAGCTTTATTATAAAAACAAAAACAGTTCCAGATTAATATAATGGTAAGAAAAGATAAAAAAGAAGTTTACTTAATTCCAACTGTGGCACTTTTGAAAAGAAGCAACGATGGCGCAGTTGCTAGTGTGGCCGGATTTCGCATCAATGGACGCGGGTTTGAACTCACCTTTACTAACTATAAAATCAACCTGAGCTTACGTTGAAGGAAAACATCACCACCGATTCGGAAAACAACCCAGCCGAGAAGAGCGCAGGCAAGAAACTCGATCTGGTTCTTTTTATTATATAAATATAATGTATATCATTTTTTTCAATATAAAAAACAATACAAATCATAGTCTTAGCTAATGTTAGCGGAAGCCCGAATAATGCCCGCCTGGGTAGCTATCACCCTCAACATAGAAAACCTGTCGCCAAATACCAACAGGTGTGTTCCAACAGCATCATTTGACAACCAGTACAATCTATGCTTAGCGTTTTCACCATCCTGGACCTGGATCGTCACTCAATATCAGGTGACATTGTGGTCAAAGTACTGAACCTATACAGTGTAAAAAAATTAGCTAGCTGATATTTTAGACTCTGTCTGTGAATTCGTTTTTTTTTTTTTCCAACATACGTGAGAAGGATCAACTGGAAAATAATTTTAACATTCTCCACACTTTTATTCATGGTTCTTTTCTCACCTACGTACAACCTTAGTACATAATTATTCTCCCATGACATTTATGACAGTTTTATACGAATATTTAGAGAAGCTCTTAGAATCATAATGGGAACAAAGATAAACTCATATCCAGTAATAAATTAGATGAAGTTTTAATGATTGCCTGTCAGAGATCAGACATATTATTGACTTTAAAACGAATTAATAAGTTATTTAACTATACATGTAATATATGTTTCTACGTGGCTGTTAATAACGTATGTTATTGGAAGTAGTAAATAGAAAGAACAAGCTTCTTCCGATGATACTATAACTGATTTATTATGTACTAGCTGTATGCCCGTGGCTTCGTCCGCATATCGTACGTCCTATTCACTGCGTTATTAAATAGTAATGTGCTTTGGGACTTTATTGTAAAACCTAACACTATTACCTAAAAAACTCTTATTAGTTTTGCCAAGTCTGAAAAATGGAACTGTTAATTTATGTTTATTGCTTGTATTAAAATTATGCAAGTTGTTTGCAAGTTCAAGGTTATCTGAATTTTTGCGGACATACAGTAAGTTATCAGGAATATATTGGGAGGGCAAGATTAAGATACTACATTCAAGAAATTTCTTTTTATTTGATTCGCGAGGTCCCATATTATAAATAGCGCCTTCATCTTAAATTCTTCTAAAAATCATTTAGATTAGATTAAATGTATTAACTGCTTTAATGGACGTACCTTCAGTGTGATATATTGGCGTAGACTCTGTTGGATTTATTGAAATAGTTACTGTTGGGTTAGTTGACGTAATCTCTCTTGGATTTATCGGCGTTGATTCAGTTGGGTTTGTCGACGTAACTTCTGTTGTGTCTATCGAGATGGATTCTGTTGCTTTTTCTAATGTAACTTCTGTTGTTTTAACTGTTTTCTTATAAACACCATTAACGGCTAACACATTTACAGTAATATTAATACTCTCTCCAGCCACTAGTAAACTAGATTCTGTCAAAGTTGGATATAATATTTTGATTGCCTGATGAACAAAAAAAAAAAATTGAATTATTATCATCTTATACATTTTTAATTTATATCTAAACTATCTGTGTTCCCACGGCTACGCCCGCGTTTCATATATTCTTCAATGCATTTAAATTTTTTAATAGTTTTAATTTTTTTACTTGGAGCCCTAATTATTTTCGAAAATAAAAATACCCTAAGTTACCCGGAGTAACTTCAGCTATCTACTAAAAAAATCCTGTCAATATCCGTCCAGCCATTCCGGACATTACCCGGAACAAACAGACAGACAGACAATAATTTTAAAAATTGCATTTTTGGTAAAGGTATCGTGTGATACATTCATAACTATCTGGTAAAAAAAAATGACATTACAAACACACACTTCAATATTATTTATTAGTAAATATAGATTAGTATAGATGGATAAATTTCATCATGAATTGAGATGCGATTTTCTTTTAATGAATTTTAATTTTCTAGGTTTTCATCAACACTTTTAGGATTTAATAACAGTTGTATCTAATATTAAACCCTTGAGCACTAATCTGGCATGTACGCCAGCTTTCCATTGTTTTCCTATTGTCTCCTTTTTATGGGTAATCGACATATTAATTGAAATCTAGTCAAATAAGCTAACTGTAAAGGAAATACCTTTGAAAGACAGTTGCCTGATGTATTTGACAGTGGCTTAAGTAAACCATAAAAAGCCCCCAGGCCCTAATAAAAATTGTCATGTTTATTGTTAACAAAAATTGTTAACAAATCACTAAAGAGTTTAAATATTTAGTCGTGTCTTACTTTAATTGTATTTTAAATTTTACTAAATTTTGTTGAAAATGTTAGAATACTTTTGACCTCGCGATTTCTGCCATTTGGCATTTTGCCAGCTCTACCACCAGTTTCGCCAATATTATTTGGTACAGTTTTACAACATAATATTGCATGTGGTTATTAGAAAATGCTTTATCACTCCGCTGCGATTTTAGTACGGTATTTCCTCTCACCGAAAGATCAGATTCATTATGGGAGTCAAATGACACAAAAAAAAAATCACTAACGACGAGTTTCAATATCAAATCTTAACTTAAATATATCGGTTTTTTACTTATCACTGACACTGATCTAATACTTCAGAGAAAAAATATTTTAATTTCTTAAAAACAAATTGAGATCGCATATTGTAACCGGCCGGAAGTCAATATCACCGCATGGTAATCACTTCCACGATGGTGAATGTAGAAACATCACAATTAATGCGGGGTGCGAGACCTGGCTATACATCTCGATAATAAATTAAACTTTAGTGATATCATGTCAATATTATAATTGGGAAAGCTCATAAAATTCTTGGCTCCGTTCTTAGAACTGGGAGAGATTTTAAGGAACCTAATACTTCTTTATAATGCTTTGGTTCGTTCTATATTAGAACATGGTTCAATAATTTGGAATCCACAATATAACAAGTACATTAAACTTATAGATAGCGTACAAAATTGATTTATTAGGCACTTAACGTTTAAATGTAAATTGTCAAATAAACCTTTGCCACATCTGCCTTCACTTACTAATCGTCGAATATTGAGAGATCAAATTTATTCATTTAAACTTCTTAGAAATTTCATTGATTCACCGTTTCTTGTTAGTGAAATTAATTTTAGGGTTCCTCGACCAAATGCCAGAAACCACTTACTTTTTAAAATCACTGTTGCACGAACGAGGTATGTAAAGAACACATATTTATTTCGTCCGTGCGATATATATACAATAAGATTTTTAATAAAATTGATATATTTGCATGCCCCATCAGTTCCTTTAAAAATTACTAAAAATAGTTTTAAATTTCTAGTGTTTGCCATAATATTATAAGTTGTTATGATAGAGCTATTAGTATTGTTATATTTACTTTCATTAATTATAATTTTAGTGGAAACTTGACTGGTTTATGTAATATTGTTATGCAAGTCCAAATGTGTATTTTGTTAACTGTGTGTTTCCCAAATAAATAAACAAAATAGTAATACAATTCAAATAGAGATTACAACCTGATTTAGTTATGCTTTGGTTCTAAGAATACATTCTTTGATACTTCGTATTTTTATTTCCTATATCTTTATCATGTATTTCTTCGTAGCTTTGTGTTAATTACTAATGGGATCATTAAATTTTGTATTGATTTCAATTAATAGAATAGACGTACCTTAAAATTGTCGGTCCACATTACTCTCTCTTGTAACACGCCACGTGATGCGAGGTGTACATTTTTACCAGAAGCCGAAACAATAACGTACTTTGTTTTATTGTTAATGTCAAACTAAAACAAAAGATTCCTATATAGTAAATCTATGTCTATCATCTATGTGTGCGTCGAAAGTTTAATACTATATTTTAACATAAAAATTCTCTGTCGTAGTGTTTGTCCTCGATAAACTTCGAAAATACTGAATAAAAATATTTACACATTTTTTTATTGAAGTTATACTTCTTTAGGCGCGTTATGAAAAAATGATGAGAGTGAAATTTTAAGATGCGCGCGCATCTGTGACACAAAATTAACAGTATGAAGTTGTCTGCTTAACCGCTCATTAAGTCTCTAAAAAAAAGCTACCAACAAAATAGAAATTGAACCTCGATATTAGTCGCGCATGTTGGTACGCTCGTCACCTCTGATCACTGTTTTCATATTTATAATATTTATCAACATGTTTCTAGTTTATACATTCACAACACGTGTTTTAGTTTCATACAAGTGCGAATTATATATGTGCTAATAAATTATATTCAGTAGTGATTTAAATTGAATATTTTGATTGATATCACTTACTATTTGTGAATATTAGTGAAAAAAATTGTGCTTATATACTTTTTCAAGTGCTCCAATATAATTGAGGTTAACTATCCGTATGTATTATTTATTGATATAAATTAAAATACTTTTATTTAATATAATTAACACTAAATTATTATTTTATTGTAATTAATTATTTGCTTGCAATTAAAAACTATGTTTTAATGATGCCAAAGAAGTATAACTTCTCACGCGCGTACATAAGTAGTATTTATCTGAGTTGGGTAAATATTTAACTTACGCAGCCTATCGTATATTTTGATTATGAATGATTATGAATAAATGTAAAAACCATACAAATTTAATACATATTATAATAAATGTTAGGTTAGGTTAATAAGATAAAAAAATATGAAATTTAAACATAAAAAAAAAACAGTTTTTTTTCCAAAGTTTCGCGTTTTCACTTCTGTCGGCAGTCTCCATGGCTGCATATTTTTTTTTTTTTCGGGCAGAGCAACGTCTGGCATGCTCGCGAGATTTTTCTCAACCATAGTTCATAACTAATCTAAAACTAAAGCTTTAAAATTTGATCACAATATCACCTGGTATTAAGTGACGATGTGGTCCAGGATGCTAGACATACTAAGCCTAGGAGTAATGGTTATCAAGTGACTGGTATTTGGTCATAGGATTTCTAACTCAACGGCGGTAGCTACACAGGCGGGCATTATCAAAAATGTGCCCTGCCACTATGCTATGGTTTCCTCACGATTGTATCCTTCACGGAAAGCTCAGACTTGAATAGGTGGGCTCGAACCCGCTTCTATTGACGCAGAGTCTTAACTATCAACTGTACCATCATCGCTTCAAAATGTGCCGTAATATTACTTCATCAGTGTGCGTTTTTTTAAAAAAAAAACAGAATTGAGGATAGATATGTGAGAAGACTTGACATTTACTTCTTCAAAACGCAACAACGCATTTATATTCACACTACACTAATATTATAAAGATAATAATAATATTTAATGCTATAATAATTTGCATTATTGTATGTAACGAAACTACTGGACCGATTTGAATGAAATTTGGTATGAAGTTTTATTTTGAAAATCCCACGGGAACGGGAACTACGCGGGTAAAATCGCGGAGAGCAGCTAGTATTTTATAAAATTAATAAATGATAAGAAAACGTTTTGAAGATTTATCCAGACGATGACCTTTAGGAAATATAAGTAACATATTATATTATATAAGTTTAAGTAGACGCTTTTGTGTAGCCACATCCAAAATATGTACCCATAAATGCGCGAATAAAATGTAGAAACAATTACTATCGAACAATCAGACTCAGAATTGTAGTCCGCGTATTATTAATTCCAGTTTTTAAAATAAGAGTTTTGAAAGTTCTTACTACTATCGGCAGTTCCCATGGCTGCCTAGTTATTTTTAAATTTATAATAAGTTTTAAACTTGGCTAACAACTTCCAACGTTATAATTTATGTTAGTTTAAATGTATTTTTATTATATAGTTATCTAGTGTTCAAGCTATTAAGGTTATCGCTCCTTGAGCTTTCACCTTATTTTTTTTTAACGCAAATTCCCCAAAGCAAGTTATATCATTTATTTATTTATTAATAAATATTTACAGCTTAAAAGTAATATTATCGTATATTCAGAAGTATTTTGTTTGCATTTATCGACATATATTATTTATATAGGAATAAATCATTTCTCACTTACTCTCACATTTTTTCAACCGATTCGCAGGAGTTTCAGTTCTCAGCACAAGTGTTGAGTTACCTTTTAATGTTTCTTTGACAAATAGCGGTACCTAAAACCATATTTTAAGGTATTTTTACACAAATTCAATTGAGAAATTTAAAAAGGGTGCGATACTATCAATAATTTCAGAGAAGTTAATGATTTACCTGATCTAGCTCGTCTCCTGAAATGACTAAGACATTCCCAGAACAATTCTTTGCGATAGAGTTGTACATCCAGAATTCCTTAGGATCGTTCAAACATTTTCCCATTACGACGAATGTAATCTAATGGATTAAAAGAAGGCTAATTTATTTTATTTTTTTGTGGCGCGGCTAAACATGTAAACACAGGGTTTTGAAATGAATTGTCTCAATGGCGGGTCAAGCGATTAGCGTCACAATTTTAAATATTAAAAGACCGACAGAAAACAGAAAAAGACAAAAAAATCTCCTCTATTCGTTCTTTCATACATATTTTTAAAACAATAAATACAACTTGGTGACAAATAAAAGAACTGCTTGAAATACAGGAAGTCCTAGTTAAAGAGGAAACGGTTTTTTTTTTATTATTTGTATGTGGTGTAAAAAATAAATAAATAAATCTTTATCACGGCGTCTGATATCTATCCGTTACTAAAAAATATTTTACATGATCTATACTAAAAATTACGAAAGAAGTGTCACATCTCTATACCCATGCTATTTTACTTCTTTTTTTTAAACTGTAATAGGCTCTTTAACATTAACACTTTGGCCTAAATCTCACCTGATGATATGTGGCGATGTGGTCTGAGATGATAAATACTATAAGCATTGGCTCTCAAGTAATGCTGCCTATATATTCTTATATATTATTTTTGGCTACAGATTTTCTAGCTTTAGAATGGTAGCTATAAAAAATACCATATATACATTTGTTCCATTAGCATCAGTTGAAAGCCAGTATGACTATTTAGACGATGTAGACTTAGTGTGCTTACAATCTTAGACCACATAGTTCCTTCATATCAATTGAAATTGTGGTGAAAATACTGTGTAAAAAGTTATGATAAAACAATGTTTTATTTTTTACCTTAGAATTAGAATCCTGACATAATTCTATAACCTTCCTTTGTCTGTAATAATCTTTGGCTGGCCCGTCAGTGAAAACGTATACGTACGCATTTGGTTCATTAATTCGTTCCAATGCGTTCACGAGAGCAAATAACGATGGTTCAGGGCAATCTAAATTCACTTCCGTGCCGTTTATTAAATTCAGTTCAACGTCAAACAGATAACGATTATCGTAAATTTTGGATTTAGTAAAATCTGAAATACATGTACTTAATGAAAGAAATTTTTTTGTAAGTTATATATAACAAAAAGAAGGATCATCAAACAAACAAACATATTAAAAGTTGTGTTTTTTATAACTAAAGTAAAATTTCATTCATATGTATTTAGTAATAAGTTGTTATTTTGATATTACAAACAGACTCTACAAAGAAAGACGTCCACTGCTGGACATAGATCTCTACCAATTACAGGGGGCGACGCGGAGCATGCTTCCGCTATCCCGTATCGTCCCCTTTCCAAATGCGGCGGGCGGCCCCTGGAGGTTTAGTGCGTATTTCTGGCGCTTCTCATCGGGTGAGTCCCAAACTGGTGTGGAGACGTCCCTCGACACCCCCTTACCTATTGCATTGGGGGGACTTGATCCTGGTATGTGGGTTGGCGATCGCAGTAGGTGTTTGTGGTAATCAGAGGATGCTGCTGCCCATCCCTTGGTTGCCCCTTTAGTCGCGTTTTACGATACCCACTGGAAGATATGGGGTGGTACCATTCTTAGCCGGTACCACACGGTTTATTTATGAGTATATAATAGATAATATAATATATAATAGAACTGCCTCGGTAGCGCAGTTGTATTACATACGACTGCCGTTCTGAGGTCTCGGGTTCGATCCCCGGGTCGGGTCAAGTGATATTGGGTTTTTTTCTACTCAGTATCATCCCGGAGTTTGGAATTTGTGCCCGATATGGCGACAGGCTCGCCCCCTGTCACATCTGGGACGGAACTAAGCTCGGCGAAATGTGGGTGGTTGTAGTTCGCTACTTCACCTCTGCCTAACCCTTCGGGGATACAGGCGTGAGCATATGTATGTATGTAAAAAAAATATCCACATCAATATCTATTGTTACACATTTTAGATATGGATGAGTTAGTCCTAAGAATTAATTTTCGTAAAGGAGTAACTTTAAAGTTTGTTATTTGACGCGGATATCTACTAGGAACTTTAAAATAAATGAATTGAATGATTTCCGACACTTCACTTAACATAATTTTAAATCATATTCAAACGCTTCCAAGTATAACTAATGTCTATACCAATAAATAAAATTGAAGTGTCCGTTTGTAATATTAAAAAAATATTTTTTACTAAATACAGATAAATGTATGTATATACGATACGAATACCAAGAATACGAGTATATATTTTTAAATTTTTGTTTTGTTTGTTCCGGGTGATTACCGGAGATTTGCGTGTAATTTTTTTGTTAATTACTTGAAGTTACTTCGCGGAACTTAGGCTACTTTAATTTTTTGAAAAGAGTCAGGGTTTCGGGGTAAAATAGTTGAAACTGTGAACAAAATCCGATTCAATGCACAGTTTTACTGACAGGTATTTGGATTTGTGAGATATATCTTTACTTAATAGTAATAGCAAAATTATTTTTTTTAAATAATTAGAGTTACTTGTAAATGAATATATGAAACACGGGAGCAGCCGCGGGCACACAGCTAGTAGAAAAATAAATCTATACATACTAGAATCTTCTGGAATACTTACGTTCATTATCGTTGAATTTAACAAAAATATACTTGTCAATGAGCGTAAAATCCGAATGCGTATCTAACAATTGAGTTATCGTATCTTTTACTTTACCAATATTTTGTTTCATTGAAAACGTGTTGTCTATAACAAACGCTATAGAGTTTCCGCGAACTCGTTCAAACAGGTTCGATAATATCATTAGGAGTAATAAACTGTTTAATAACATCTTTTCGTTATTATCATATAACTTCTATAACACTAGTTGTATTTACTTCAGCAATAGTTAAAGTTATGAAACGTGAAATATTAGAGACTCCTATTTATTCATTTTAATTATATTGTGGTTTACGTTATAAGAATAATTTTTCCTGTTTGTTCATGTAACGATTCGTAATCTGTGGGGTAAAGGATAATATTTTAAAATAATTGTTAGTTATAAATAATTCTTTATTATTAATTAAAGATATTATTTTTTGTTCATACTATAGGTATAGGCAGAGCGCTATGAGCGCAGTTGAACTTGCCGGTATAAGATAGTGAACATGCTATGGCTGGCTATCTTTAAAGGATTTTTTTTAATTTTGTGTCGAGTACCCGTAAAAATAAGACAATAGGAAAACAATAGAAAGATGGCGTAAACGCCGGGTAAGTGCTCAAGGGATTAATGATGGTATTAGTCAAGCCAAGCATCGGAAAAAGCTCTACCACCATGTTTTTTTCATTATGTGAACGATGGTGATGTCTAGAAGTGAGAGCCTTCTCTGTGCATCTACCAGTAAACTTTGTAACTATCAACACTTTTTTTTAATCTTTCGAGTTTTGTGCTCGTATTTTATTAATATTTTCGAATCTAGAACGCGCACTTACCTGTTTTTATTTTCTCGACTTTTCGACCTGGTCACACAGGCTTCTATAGCGGTGTTTAGCATTTCTCGGTAGCGAGAGAAACTTATAGATTCGCGTTACCAATGCTATGAAGTCAGACGTCAACATGCTACAATATGTTTTGTACAAGATGGCTTTTAATTACCGGCGTTCGTAGATAAATAATTAAATAAATACTCAGCCTATCACATGTTTTCATTATGAATAAGTATGTGAAAGTTTGCATAATTTTGTTCGGAACGCCAATAGATGTAAAAACCACACAAATGTTACATGTTAGGTTAGGTTAGTAATTTTAATGTTAAAAAATTAGTTTAGAAAAAAAGTTTTTTTTTAGTTTTATTTCTATCAGCAGTCCCCATGGCTGTTTAATTTTTTTTCAATTATTTGGTTTGATGAATACAATTCCAAATCTATTAATTGTATATTTATATCTATTTTATGCGTTCATAGTTTCAGTAAAACCGGTCAAATTAAATTATAAGCAATCTAGCAGTTTTTTGTGTTAAACTCAGACATACGCGTAAACGCAAAAATATAATTTAAAAAAAAACAGTTTTAACGTTAACAAAGCCTAAATAAGAGGTGTCAAGAAATTTGTAAAAAAAAAAAGCTCAAGGCAAACAATACAAAGCTTTTGTTATGAATTTAGATTGACGCATTATCTCGATGACATTACAGCGAAATAACCTTTGATTATATCCACGTCCTTTTCGAAGTTACGTTAACGTGGTCATTTCACAGCTAAAGTCTGTAAACCGCCTCAATCCAGTTCTCCGTTGTGAGCCACTATCGGATCACAGATTATAAACAACAGTTAGTTTTTAATGAAACAATCAGAAATATTTTTGCAATTTGTTTTTATTCCATTAAACGTTTACAGTATTTAATTTTAATTTTTTACTTTTACTAAAAAGATCAATTTACTTATTTTGTAATATATTAAAATATATGAACGAATATTTTTGCTATCAACAGGGGAATTTAATACAGTAATACCCCGGTTAGCGCGACCCCGTTACGCGCGATTTCACCATAACGCGAATTTCAAATTTCGCGCTCAAATGCCTCGCATTACGCGAAAGAGTGCGTATAAACGTAATGTAAAGACAATAGATGTATTTTTCCGTAAAAAATAAGAGTACGTATTGCATAAAGTGTTCTTAGAATTAAAGTGATCGATTAAAATGATTTGTATTTTTTTGTATTCCAATTTTGACTATGTTTAATCATAAACCTCGATATACGCGAATTTCAGTTAACGCGATTTTTTTCGGAACGCATCCCTCGCGTAAAGCGGGGTATTACTGTATTCTTAAAGAAACGTGCTCTTTGGTAAATCGAAGGCGTTTACAAAATCATCAAGTGTGCAGCAATATGTGAATCCATCTTTAGGTATCAACCACAACATTGCATCTCCGTTGCAAATATTTTTGCAAAGTATATGCTCGTCCTTTGGCGTCGGTTCGTTTACGTAAACGACCGCTATATGACCTTCACTACCCTTAATAACCTGTAGAGAGAAATAATAGATTTTAAGTTTAGTAAAATAACTATACTCATAAACAATATGAAAACAATTGGGTGCTGGCGTAAACGCCCGGTTAGTGCTTAACCGGTTAAACTTGACGCTAAATTCATAGTTATTCAATGTCTGTTTTTAAATCTAACACAGCGAACGCTGAAGTAAGTTCTATATTCAGTAGTATTATAGTTTTGTATATTCTTCTTCACTGCGTTTTAATTTTTTTATACGGAACGTTAATTTTTTTATTTTAGTACTAAGATAAAGTAAAAATATTTCTTATAAAATTCAAGGACTTGCTCGTAAAACTGTGCGTTGAATCGGTTTTATTCAAATTTTTATGAGTTTAATTTTTTTACGCGAAACCGTAACTATTTACGAAAACTAAAAGTACCGTAAGTTACCCGGCGTAATTTCAGCTATCTACCAAAAAAAGTCTCGTCAAAATCCGTCCAACTGTTCCGGAGATTACCCATTATAAACAAACAGACAGACAAAAATTTGACATTACAAACAGACACTTCATGTTTATTTATTGGTATAGAAACCATCCCAACGCCATTATTTTCTGTAAACCTTAACATATTGATAATTATAAAAAAAAAAAACTGATTAATCCAATTAAATACCTTCCATAAATATCTCGGTATTTTTCCTTCGTTTCTCTGCGTATATTTACTCGCTCCTGACCACACAGATAGTGTTGGTTCAATGTCGAGTTGGTTCCTCACGGAATCTTCGATCTCTGACCACGAAGTCTATTAATCGAAAGTTATCAATTCTTAACTGATAGCTCTTATTATAGAATATGTCGACAGTATGAATAGAGTAGTTTTTTTTAACCCTTTCACGGCCAGGGGAAACATTTTTCCCATTGTAAAATTGGCAGCTGTCTGAATTATAACAATATTCGAATTTCAATTTGAATAATATTCAAATAATGTTTCCCACAAAACTCTAAAAGAGATAGACTTACAAATGCATCATTTTGTGATTTTCATATACTCTATGTTTACAAAACTAATACAAACAGTTGTGTGGTAATATTTACACTCCGCCTACTTATGGTCCTGAAAGGGTTAAACATATGCTACGATGCTACCTTTTTGTTCGTGTTCATACATAAACAATCATAATCTTAATTGTTGTTCGCAATTTTAAATCCTAAAGACTGATTAGGATGTCTCGCAGCGGGTAGTGCGGCTGGAATTCGCGTCAATCGACGCGGGTTCGATCCCGACCTATCCGACTCTAAAATCAGCCTGAGCTTTCGGTGAAGGAAAACATTGTGAGGAAACATGGTTTTAGGGAATTCCTTATAATGGCCGCCTGGGTAGCTAACACCATAAAGTTCGATAAACCCGTCGCTAAATACCAATTGTGTCCCGGTTGTGTCCCGGTGCATCACTTAAAAACCAGCAACTAGGCTTAATGTGCTTATCATCCTGGACCATAACATCACTTAACATCAGGTGAGATTGTGGTCAAAGCACTGAGCCTATACCGCATATAAAAAAAGCCACACTCTTCAAATCAGTACACCACAACACTGTCGAGTCTTGAATAGGTTGTGCTAATTTAAAAAGCCTAAATATCTTATTGAAATTTTGCAACACCGATAGCAAAGTATGAATAACTTCTTAACAACACCCTGTGCGTGTACATAAAGGGTGTAAAGGGTTGTATAAGGGGGTGTATAGGGTATATGCATTTATAAAATTGAGAAGTATAGAAAAATAGGCGGCAATCTACAATCGCCAACAAAAAAAAACGTCCACTAACTTCACCTTGTCATATAAGTGTCATCTACCTATAATAGATTAAATTACAGTTTATAAGAAAATAATACATTTTTTGCCACTTTGCCTAAAATGAGTTGAAGTGTTGATAATAACCGCTTTCGATTATATGCTGTTTTTTTTTAATTTGTAACATAACATAAGCTCACGCCTGTTATCCCCGAAGGGTTTGGCAGAGGTGATGTAGCGAACTACACCACTCGCATTCCGCCGAGCTTAGTTCCGTCCCGGATGCGACAGGGGGCGAGCCTGTCGCCATATCGGGCACAAATTCCAGACTCCGGTATGATACCGAGTAGAAAAACCCAATATCACTGACCCGACCCGGGGATCGAACCCGAGACCTCGGAACGGCAGTCGCACCGTAACACAACTGCGCCACGACAAGTTTCAAAACGCTAATAGTTGCTTCAGTTAAAAACTGTGTTGCAACTACCGTCGACACAAATATTTAAATACACCTGTGAATCATAAATAATGGTTACGATTTTTTTGTTACCCTCCCCCCCAAACTCTAATTCGGGATTATAATCCTCCTCCCACTCCCTCTCTGTGACCTCCTTCTGTAGCAAGACTTGCTCACAGGAGGAGGGCAAATAATAGTTAAGCCTGCGTTAAACAATAGAACGCGCTAGACTTTATAATAATTGCAGTAACCAACCCTCTCAGTGCACGGCCGCCATATTGGAACAGCATTGAGATAATCAACGTAAGTGCTAGTCTGCATTGGACCAAAGGTGACGTCTGTCGCGTTAACCAATTGCCCCTTATAATAGCAACATGAAGCGGCACTATCGACACATGTATACTCTTTATCTCGCCCCCCACTCTTAACTCCAGGATACTCGGTCCATTTTAGCCAACCACCATTGATCCGGTATCTTGCACTGGTCAAAGTCGTTTGCGTGTACAGGGGTACGTCATCTTGCGTGTCCAAGCAGACCTCGTAAGCCTCGATAAAAGTGTTTCCATTGAAGCCGACACGGACAGTTTCACTGTTTTCCGTTAAACAGCGTTCGCCCGTCTTCTTTACAACCGGCACGACTTGTCTGTCGCAGTGGAAATCCGAATACTTGTAAGATTTCCCTTCAAATGAGAAATCGTTTTTACGTTCACAGGTGACGTCGATTTCACTCTTCCCGGGAAACTTTTGGAAAGTGCTCGGGCACAAGAGTTTTAACTTTTCCCCGGAGTCGAAGTTCAGGTATTGATTTGTAGTTTGATATGTGGGCCAAGTGGATGACTCCGTTAGAATTACTGGAGTGTTGATTACTGACTCGACGTCTCTGTTTACTAGACAGCCTGAAAGTAAGCTTAATATTGCATTATGTTACATAACCGTCAGGACAAATTAAATTATTACTTAGTAATGGGCAAAGCAAAATGATGAGAATTCTGGTTTCTATTGAATTAGTACTGGGTATAACAAGAAATATTATTCAAAGTGTTTAATAGAATGTGATTTGGTTATATCATCTTAATTCGTTATTATTAATTACCTTCTGAAGAGACGCTAAAAGTTTTCCCCAAGGTACCGTGGACATTATTAACTCGGCAAGAATATTCTCCCCAATCAAATATGTCAAGTCTGTAATTATCTCTCGCTGAATCTAAGGGTTTACCGTTATGCAACCATTCGACCTGTTGATAATAGATATACCATGTATAATTAACCAGTTAATTCAATTAACGTTTTGACATATTTTTGGGCAAATAGAGAAGATAAATGAAAGTAAATTGAGGAAACAAGATTGACGAAAAAAAACTTACAAGGCGAGGGTGACTGGGCAAGTCGGTAAGGATCGTTCTGTTTTTTTTGAGCGGAACGTATTTACGCACTTCCTCTATCGACCCCACCGAAGAGTGAAGTCTCCCTGATGGGGTCGATAGAGGGGTAGGTGGGTGGCCCAGCTGGACCTCGCCCACTCATTTCTCCCAGTTAGGGTTGGAGGGAGTTGCTGCCTGGACCCACAGGCTCTCTCCCCACCTTCCGTCCAATTCTCGTTAGAGAATATTTGCTCGGGAAGTAAGGATCGTCCTAAATCAAGACTGCTCAACTTTTTTATCAGCCAGGACAAATGGACGAATCACTTCAAGTCAAGCCACTTACTGCTGACTATAACACATTATTATGCCTGGTTTTGATCCGTTAAGTGCTCTAGTAATTTACATTATTAATTCCCGCGCGAAAACGCTAGCTTTAGTTCAGTTTTGCTTTAGTTCGTTACGTCACTGATCAATAAACATCCGAGGCATGTCGGTTCTTTGCGAAAAAGATCAGTTTTTAAATTCATCTTCTACCAAAGAAATCTAAATGAAAACTATTTTATGTAAACGAAACCTATTAATCAATGTGATATTTGAGACTTTTGTTGTTTACGTCATGCGTTAAATTAGGCGTTGATAGTAACAACTGATATGAGAGGAATTTATTTTTTGCCCAAATAAGACCTGAGCAGAGTTTTTTACAAACATCTTCTATTAGTGACCGCGTACGCAATACCCTCAACTTGGTAGGGATATACTTTGCTTACGTGGGCCATTCAAAAATCGTAAACGGACCACACTATGGGCCCGAGGGCATAGGGTTTAGCAGCCTTGTCCTAGATGAACGTATCTTGACCGGATCCATGTTTTTGACACAAACACACATCTATCATTATCCCCACCAATGCATTATCAATCACATGTCAATGTCAGACTTGACATTTATATACCGTGTAAACAGAATATTGACTTCTATAATCCAAAAAAAAAGAAGAATATTGATTTTTGAGAAGGTTTTACTTTAAGCAATTGACGATGAAAGGGCAAACAAAATTGTTAGCGTTTTTTATGAATTATGGTCGAATTTCGATCACAGATGAGCAGTAGTATATTTTAATATGTCGAGTATCCATAAAAATGAGACAATAGGAGGACAATAGGAAAACAATGGATAGCTGGCGTAAACGCCAGATTAGTGCTGAAGGGGTTAATGGTAAAAAAACAGCTCACCGTTGCAAATGGCTTTGCAGAAACTTCACAGTTCAAATCACCTTTCCCTTTCCAATCACTGATAGCGGAGTCGGTGAGTATTGTGAAATTCGGTTCATATCCAACATCAACAAGAATTGTGTCCGAATTCGAACCGAATCTGTTGCTGACGCGACACGTGTAGTTTCCGTCCATCCATACGGTTGCATTCACAAAATGCAGATACGATCCCGTGACGTTCATTAAATTTCCATTCTTGAATTAAAAAAATATATATATATATATAACTAGCTGAGGCTCGCGGCTCCGCCCGCGTTTCATATGTTCCGTGCATATGACGTTTCATTTATAGCTAATTTAATAAAACACAAACGAATGAATAAAAGTAAGAGTATTTTGTTTTTATTATCGGAAGAAAATGTATATAAGCGTAAATTGAAGTGGAAAATGTACAAAAGAGTAAATCGAAAAAAAAAAATGAGAGAGGTTCGGTGGAATCCAAAAAATACCTGTTTACGAGAAATACTGCGTTGAAAGGTATTAGTCCTATCCCGATATGTTCAGTAGTTTTGAGGTGATGGTGCGTTAAAGGAATAATAAACAAACAAATTGAGAAAACATGGCAAACGGCTCAGAGAATTTGGAAAATATATAGCCTATAACCATCTACGATTAATTCCGCGTCGAATGGTTGTGGTTTCATGCGGATCGGTCCAGTAGTTTTCGAGTTTACCTCGGACATAGAAAACAAACTTTACTTATTACTTATTACAAACTTTACTTTACTTTACTTATATATTTACCAATCGTATAAAAACTATTTTTTTTCCACTTTTAAATTGTAATCTAGAAACTGCACTATTTACTTACCATATACCATCTAACTGAATCCGTTGCCGTGTGAGGTAGAGGACACTTAATCTTTTCTGATTTTCCTTGTAAGATGTACACTATATGAACATTTTCATAATCGACTTCCTCTAAAACATAAAGAACAAAAAAACATTTAATTATCATCACAAGTTACAGTTGAAGTACATGATAGAAGAATGTAACGTTGGTTTACCTGTAACAGTGACATTGAAGGGCCTTGTATCTGAACCGAATACATTTCTAGCTGTGCACCAGTACGTCTTTGAATCTGTTAAAACTGGATTGTTAATGATAAGAGCTCCATCTTCGATAGAATATTTTTGGTCTAAAACACATGTAAATAAAAAAAAAAATTACAGACCATACAAATAGATCATAGAGAATTCAATATTCAAAGCAACACTGAACAGAAATTATCTGGACTTTAGATAAATTACAAATTATCTGGACCCTATATAAATTAAAGATTATCTGGACCCTAGATAAATTACAAATTATCTGGACCCTAGATAAATTACAAATTATCTGGACCCTAGAAAAATTCAAAAAATTATCTGGACCCTAGATAAATTGCAAATTATCTGGACCCTAGGTAAATTACAAATTATGTGGACACTAGATGTATTAAAAATTATCTGGATAAAAACAATAGATTAACACTGAACTTTGCTCCGGAATAATAGAGTATACAATAATATTATGAAACAGTATGAAACTGGATGAAAAATGGATTAGTTTTTGGGTTCGCATAATATTTTGATGTATACCTTGGACTATAGCTTCCCCGTCTTTGCTATTGCTCCATTTGATATCTGGTTTCGGATATCCAGTTACGTTACACGGGATTCTCAGAGCAACATCTCCTATTAAACCTTTAAATGTGTTAATTCTATTATTGATCCTTGCCGGAGCTAAAAAAAATTGTTTAAGATTCCTTGAATTACATATGAAAACAATAACGGTACCTTCAAGAAACATGACAAGTTAAACGAAAGCTGTCTTAGTTGACATGATTTTGAAGATTTACGATATTAAGTATACAGAATGATTTAATCAAATCATTTTTTTTTTCTTGTTAACATAGTCATTGCATATAGCTGAGATGCGAATGTTGAGATGGATGTGAGCTGGTCACAAGAATGGATAAAATGAATTAGAGGGAGTCTGAGAGTTGCGCCAGTGGTAGAAAAGTTGAAAGGTTCCCGTTTGTCCTGGTATGGACATGTTATAAGAAGAGAGGATGCGCATGTGTGTAAAATAGTAACGAATATGAACGTGGAAGGATGGAGAAGTAGAGGAAGGCCAAAGAAAGTGTGGATGGAGTGTGGAAGAAATTATATGAATGAAAAAGGAGTGAATGAAGAGATGACGGTTGATAGGGACGTGTGGAAGAAGAAAAAACATACTGCGCCGACCCCAAGTGAGTTGGGAAAAGGCAGGAGAATGATGAACATATAGAAGGGTGTTACATCCGATTAGGTCGCTATGTTATACCAACAGTGGGCGTACAAATAAAAAGAGTAAAATATTATACACTGGCATAGTTACATCCAAAAAGACTCAATTTTACACATACAATTTTATAGTTATTTAATAAAAAGTAATTGGATTAACGGTTACGTAATCATAGTAGAATAAATTTATTTCCCTTAAGTTTACCTTCAACAATTAGTTCTGTGGTTATCTCATCGCTGCCCAATACATTTGTAGCGATACACTTGTAAATTCCGGCATCCGATAACACAGCACTCTTAATATGTAACTGCTCTACCACATTTGATAAACTTTGGAATTGGAATCCATTTCATTGCTCTTAAAATACCAAGCGACCGTAGGTTTTGGAACACCATTTAATATACTTAAACAAAAAGGATAAGATTTACTGTAAAGTTTAAGAAATTGTTAATATTTTCGTAAATTAATAAAGCGCCACTTACGCGTTAGATATAGTAGCTGGTGACGTTTCTCTCACAATCAAAGGATTTACAGATTTCGCCAGTTTAGGTTTCGCTAAAATAATTGTTTAATTGTAGTCTTTAATAAATATATTTTTAACAAACTTCAAAAACATTATTTTTTTGGGTATGTTTGTTACGCGATTACTCCGTCATTTGTGGGGACCGGTTTGCAAAATTGTATTTTAAATCGAAGGAGTACATTTACGAAGTGTTCCCATTTCCCTCAAAACAGGATCTGATCAGTGGAACTCAGGTAAATTGAGAAATCTCTCAAATATTATAAACAGTTACACGTGTATCATATATTCGTTTACAAAGCTATGAAGTAGGTTTCACAACTATAAGAATACATACTTAAAAGAAAAATCGACTTCAAAAGAATAAACCATGAAAGTGTACTAAAAAGTCAATAAATAATTACTTTATTAATCTCCTTCTGTTTACTTTGACTTTTTTTAATCATTAATATGTTTGTAGTCAATGACAGCTAGAGTTAATCAATGTACTCATTTATAAATGGAAATAACTGCCTAAAATTTATCACAATTATATGTAAGCTAAATAAAGGAAGTAGGGTAGGATTTTAATGAAAAAATAACCAAAATTGAATACAGTTAGCGACGTAAATTTACGCCACTTTGTTATCCGTAAGATGGCACCGATTTCAAAATTAACGAAGCATACTTTTTAAAACATAAGCTCACGCCTGTTATCTCCGTAGGGTTAGGCAGAGGTGAAGTAGCGAACTACACCACTCACATTCCGCCGAGCTTAGTTCCGTCCCAGATGTGACAGGGGGCTAGCCTGGCACCATATCGGGCACAAATTCCGGACTCCTACTGAGTAGGACGATACTGAGTAGAAAAACCCAATACCACTTGACCCGACCCGGCGATCGAACCCGAGACATCAGAACGACAATCATACTAGTCGTGAGCGTTTCATACGATAGCTAGTTTCTGAAACTATTTATCGCAACAGTAGCAGGTTATACGTTTCACGTGTCAAATGAAACTATTTATTTTGAGTACTAGGTTATATGCTGACTAAATATGGATGCAAGGTAATGAGAACAAATCACTACTGTAGATGTAACGATTATAATATGGTAGGATTGCAAACCCGATATCGCTGTGATTGGACGATACACTCCGGGTGATCGCGCGGGACCGGTAAAACGAAATAATCCGACGCGACTCCGAAATCGACCGATCGCGTGAGTGAGATAAAATACGAAGTATTGTGAGATAGCATGTGCGGCTTGTTGAGTTGGCGCGATTTATTGGTATACATTGCGTATGTTATTTGAATTTTAGACCATAGATGAAAGTGCAAAAAAGGATATGAATAATACTGTACTGTTTAAAATAGCTTCGTAAATAACCATTTAAATTTCTTGTAATATGTAAACGATAAAACTGGTTACTTTGGGTTATCTTCTTCTTCTTCTTAGCTAATGGCAATTTGTGTTCAAACAATTAGTGCCAATGTCATGTAGGTAAGATGTATTTTCAATCTTGTAGCAACGTTACTAAGCTCCAGCAAAACTGTGGCTCATCCTGCTAGAACTTTACGTGAAGCTTTGCGCGGCACCTCAGAATAATTGCTACGCGTTATTTTCCATAATAAACTTGACTTGTATACAATAACCAATCTATATCACACAAAATGACACCAAAATTACATGATATAGAGTAAAATATACAAATTTAATTAATTAAAGAAAACAACCGCTATAAGACAGACTGAGATTACGCCAAAAACTCCCTTTGGGTTATCATTAGGAGATAGAAAGCTGCTACTAATAATAAATAGTTTCAGAAGCTGCTATTGAAAACCAATAGCTGTTTTAGTTTCGTTATGACAAAAACCAGCTACTTACACATCGCTAAATCATATCATAATACAACTGCACCACCGAGGCAGCTTTACTACATTTAGTTTTTAGTGCATTGTTTATTCTTTTGAAATAGGTTTTGTTTTAATTAAAAAAGTTTCTTCTACTACAGAGTTTGCCTATAGTAGATTTTTTTGAAGTTATACTTCTTTAGGCGCGTTATGAAAAAATGATGAGAGTGAAACTTTAAGATGCGCGCGCATCCGTGACACAAAATGAACAGTAAGTTGTCTGCTTAACCGCTCATTAAGTCTCGTTAGTCGCGCATGTTGGTACGCTCGTCACCTCTGATCACTGTTTTCATATTTATATTATTTATCAACATGTTTCTAGTTTATACATTCACAACACGTGTTTTAGTTTCATACAAGTGCGAATTATATATGTGCTAATAAATTATATTCAGTAGTGATTTAAATTGAATATTTTGATTGATATCACTTACTATTTGTGAATATTAGTGAAAAAAATTGTGCTTATATACTTTTTCAAGTGCTCCAATATAATTGAGGTTAACTATCCGTATGTATTATTTACTGATATAAATTAAAATACTTTTATTTAATATTATTAACACTAAATATTATTAAATTATTAATGTTAAATACTTATTATTGGTTATTTAATATTTACAAAATAAAGAAATAAATTTAATAAAAAGTTTGTGATAAAAATTAAAATTGAACATCAAATTATAATATTAATTTTTAATATTTGCTATTAAATCGAATAAATAATAAATATTTATAAAAATAACTAAATAAATTTAATGAAAATTTTTTGATAAAAATGAAAAGTGAATATTAAATTAAGAAATCAATAAAATTATTTAAAAAATGACCAACCTTTAATTCAATTTTTTTTCTATTATTACGTAAAAGAAATGTAACTTCTTACGTGCGTACATAAGTACACACACACTTTTTTATAAACATACAATACTTACACAGATTATTTATGTCGAGATTAACATCGTAGCTTTGGCTCTCGTTTTCATCGGATATTAAAGTAACAGTGCATCTATATTTGCCAATTAGATCCAAATCCATGTAATTAACTATCAACGCTGATTCATTTGAAGACAGGTAATATTTGCCAGATGGCTTTAGGGGTTCCATATTACCTTCTCCCGGTTTAAAGAACCATTTAATCTTAACGGGCAACTCTGATTCTACCGCACATGGTATAATATAAGATTTTCCATATTTTAAGCTCTTTATCTCTAAAACCATATAATTTTAATTTTTTTTTTATAATATCTGTATCAGTAATCTTTCTTCATTCATTATATACGCTAATTGATTATACTCGTTATATAGATTAGATATAAAGACATTACATAAAAAAAAGTAATGCTAAATACCGATCTCCCTTCAGGACCTATTTTACTTATTCATGTAAAATCAAAGAGATTATAAACAATCCCATAAACTTATTTACCAGTTCTTTTAACTGATAAGAGTAGTTACCAGATACGATACTACCCATATGTATTTCCTAATAAATTTACTTGGGCCTAAATAATACGAAATTGCCTTTATTTGAATTTAAAATCATAATTGTTTGTATTGTTAGTTTGATTCGCCCGCATTTCATATGTTCTGTGTATATGACGTTTCATTTATAGCTAATTTAATAAAAAAACAAATGAACGAATAAAAGTAAGAGTATTTTGTTTTTATTATCGGAAGAAATGTATATAAGCGTAAATTGAAGTGGAAAATGTACAAAAGAGTAAATCGAAAAAAAAAAATGAGAGAGGATCCGTGGAATCCAAAAAATACCTGTCTACGAAAAATACTGCGTTGAAAGGTATTAGTCCTATCCCGATATGTTCAGTAGTTTAGAGGTGATGATGCGTCAAAGGAATAATAAACAAACAAATTGAGAAAACATGGCGAAGGGCTCATAGAATTTGAAAAATATATAGCCTATAACCATCTAGGATTAATTCCGCGTCGAATGGTTGTAGTTTCACGCTGATCGGTCCAGTAGTTTTCGTGTTTACCTCAGACAAAGAAACAAACTTTGCTTATATATACATATATAGATAGATTACCTTCTCGTAGACCATGCCTTTGGAAAGGAGATAAAACCTTCACATCAATAGCTTCAACCGTGGCGCCACGAGAATTCAAAGAATGACAGTAATATCTTCTCGAATCCTTTATGTTATTTAGATTAAGCGTACTAATGTATTCCAAATTCTTGTTTCCCGTATCGCTTTGATAATACTAAAAATTTATAATTGTATTTTTGAAAAAGAAGAAAATAAATCGAACATATAGCTTTTAGTTATTCAAATGTGTTATTCAATTAGTGGCCTATAACGAAAACAATAATTGAAATGTAAATATCATCTGTTGTAATAATTCGGTCAAGAGATATTGTGGACTCGATTGAAACCTTACGTAAATAATAAAACATAAAAAAATAATGATTTCGATTTGACAACGCATGTCCGCAAAATTTGGATTGTTCGAGTATTTTGTTAAATTCTAACGGTGCAAATGGCAGTCGCCATATTGGCCACTCGGATGCTATCTTGAGTTCGTTAAGGCCGATTCACACCTATCAGTGCCGATTCACACGCATCAGTGAAGTTACAGTTCCCATCTACCTACATTTTGTAAAATATTGTTTTTTTTTACACGGTATAGGCTCAGTTTTTTGACCACAATCTCACCTGATGTTAAGTGATGCTGTCGGAATACACCTATTCGTATTTGGCGATAGGTTTTCAAATTTGAGGGTGGTAGTTACACAGGCGGGCATCATTAGAAAATGCCCTACCACCATGTTGTGGTTTCCTCACGATGTTTTCCTTCACCGAAAGCTCAGGCCGATTTCAGGGTCGGATAGGTGGGGATCGAACCCGCTTCGATTGACGCGGAATTTGGCCGTACTACCCGTTGTGCTATCATTGTTTCGTGTATTATGAGTCACCCGTGCAGAGCCGGGTTTTCATCAGGTTCATTACAAGAAGTCGCAACGTTGATTTTTTCCTTCTTTTATGAATAAGTAAGCATTTAGTGCACAAAATAACATGCAAAATCCGTACGTCATTAACCCCTGGAGCACTAACTTGGCGTTTACGCCACCTATCCATTGTTTTCCTATTGCCTTCCTATTGTCACATTTTTATGGGTAATCAACACATTAAAATATATATAAAATACTATGAGATTGCCTATATAGTCTAGCATTTTTTTTATAGCTGAGAATTCTTTCAATGTGGACTCGGTGATTTATGTGAAAAGATCAGCTTACCCGAATAGAAGATGGGATTACCACATTGTCCTCATCTCGCCATTCTACTTTTGCTTCAGGTTTGGCAGACACATGACAGCTCACTAGTATACTGCTACCATATTTTGCAGTGATCTTTGATCCTTTATCTATTACTACTCTAGGTTTGGTTGTAACAATGAGTTCTGAAATAAACACAGAGCTATAATATCATTTTATTTTATTTTTTACACGGTATATAGTCTAGTCAACAAGTTCAAAAACGTGAAAAATAGAGACAAAGGTCCTAAAAATATGAGCGATGGCTCATTCGATTCGGAATCACCTCTAGAAAAATGTTTTTGAAGGATTTTGGTGCAGGTTAAAAATTGCAATCGTTATTAACAGAATAATATGAAGAAAAAAAATGATATTTAGTTTTTCGTTAATAACTCAAAAAATATTAACATTTAAGCAATTTTGAAAAAAGTTTGTTAAAGAGGAGGAAATTTTATGTTAGAAAACTCTCTTTAGCGGCAGCGCGCGCATGCCGTAACTGCAGCGCGGATCCCTATTTTCAACGTCAAATTAAGATTATAAATAATGGAGATAGAGTTTCGGGAGTCGAGACTTTTTTATCGGAAATTTCCTCCTCTTTAACGAACTTGCTTAAATGTTAATATTTTTTTGAGTTATTAACGAAAAACTAAATATCATTTTTTTTTTTCATATAATTTTGTTAATAACAATTGCAATTTTTAACCGGCACCAAAATCCTTCAAAAACATTTTTCTAGAGGTGATTCCGAATCGAGTGAGCCATCGCTCATATTTTCAGGACCTTTATCTCTATTTTTCACGTTTTTGAACTTGTTGACTAGACTAATAGGCTTTGCCCACAATTTTACATGACGTTAAGTAAAGATGTGGTCCAGGATGGTAAACACACCTATTGGTATTTGGCGACAGGTTTTCGAACTTGAGGGTGGTAGCTACCCAGACGGGCATTTGGTAACTGATTAATCTTGAATATCTGTCTAAATGATGTTGGAGTTATCCTCTATTATAACAGTTAACTTATATGATAAGTTTTAAATGAATCAAGAACCGATTGGAATGTTGAAGTAATAAATTAATTAATATGAATTCCATTGTCACCAAAATGTTTCAATATCGCTAAAATATATATATATATTGAGAGAAATGATTGGTTAACATTTGGGTTGGATCTTAAACCAAGTCGCTTGAATTTAAAGGTTCAAGGCGGTCCGTTTCAAACCTGTCCATATTATTTTCGCCACCGGAAACAAATCTAGAGATATTTTTTTTTTTTTTAATTCCACAAAATATTTTTTAAAGTCTCGTAAATGCGTCAAATGGAATGGAAATATTATTACGTTGGGTAAGTTTCTTAACATATTTCATGCTACAGCTGTGCTACATACGTGAAACGAAATACAACTGCTTGTTTGTATACGTGAATGTGCTCTTTTCGAGGTCTTTTAATACAATTAATTCTGATGAACTATAGGTTGCAAGAGGCTGTCAAAGTTCATCCCGTATCGCCCTCCTTAAAGCGGCGGGTGGCCCCAAGGGATCTGGTGGGTATTCTCGGTACCCTCAACACCGGGCGAGCCCCACACACCCCTCTATCGACTCCACCGGAGAGACTTCACTCTCCGGTGGGGTCGATAGAGGAAGTGTGTGTCACAGTTCGCTAGTGATCAGAACGGTGAGTTAGTTTAGGTTAGTTTTAGGACAAAGCCAGAACAGATCGGTCACCATTTATTCATTGATAGCTATTTAAACAATAGTCGAAATTGCATCATGCTGACGTGTTTATCTTTTATTAAATAAAAAAAAAAACTTCGCTTCTCCGGCGGAGAGAAAGAGTGGGGGCAGCTCCCCTACCTCCTCCCGACCAATCCCTCCATTCAGACGACTTGGTTTAACATTTTAACAAACGAGTGATACCGTGCAAAATATATGAATTATGAGAATGCGAGTTAATAAAAAAGCAAAAAAAAAAAAAAAAAAAATACAGTTAAATACCAGTGAAATGCTCATCTCGACCGGCCCCGTTATCGGCGATACATTTATATTTACGAGATTGTGATAAATTGTTTACATTCACAATAAGCTCGTCATTATTGCCCGGTAAAGGTTCATATGTACCGGACGAATCGGTTTCAACATACCAAGATATTGTAGGGTTCGGTTTAGCTGCGAGAATTCTGTGAAAAGTAATCATCACAAAAATGTAGACGATGTTTATGTGAAAACCTCAAAACCGTAGTAAAACTTGTTTTTAATTTTGCTTCCTTGCCGAATACTAAACAAAAATATGATTCGATCTAAGTTAGTTTAGTCATATCATATTTATCTACACTAATATTATAGAATGGAAAGATTTGTATTTTTGTATGTAACAAATAAACTTAAAAACTACTGGACCGATTTGAATGAAATTTACTATGGAGATAGTTTGATAGTATTCATTACGAAAATCCCATGGGAACGGGAGCTACGCGAGTAAAATCGCGTTGAGCAGCTAGTATGTTCTAACACTAGTAACTTCGAACACGCATCAATTAATCAATATTGCAATTTTCTTATCAATACAAAAGTAAACCCCATAAATGTATGCATAAATAGGTTACATATTTTTAATAGTTTTCTGCTGAAATTAGTAGTAATTATCCAATTATCTCCCATCAGAAGAGTTCTAGACCTAATTCAAATGAATAATATTATTATATAAAACTTACTTGCACGATATTGAGACAGTACTGGCGTTAGTTGTTACTACTTCTGTTTGAGATTTATCGATGACTGGCGTTACTGAAACCGGAATAATGTTTTCAACTCGACATTTTTTGATAATCTTTGCTGAAATGTCCAGAGTATCCAAAAAGGAAATGGGCAGGTCACGTGGCTAGATACAATGACAACTAATGTACTCATAGATCGGTAGTGTGGTGAGGGGCCGCGAGGAAGAAGAGCGAGAGGCCGCCCGCATGCTAGATGGGCCGATGAAACAGTAAAAAATTCCGGCCCAGATTGGCTAAACAAAAACACCGCCAAAGGTAAAAAAAGTACACCTCGGAGGAGGCTTTTACCCGAAGGGGGTCCATACAAAAATAATATTTTCGTTTAGTGTTTAGTGATTTATGTTTTTTTTTATTATTGCATGGAATAAATAACGATATTATTATTACTATTATTATATTTGTCAAAATGTAGATAAATCTGATGATAGAGTAACATGTATCTATCTTTATCTATATATATATATATATATATATATATATATATATATATATATATATATATATATATATATATATATAAGCAAAGTTTGTTTTCTTTGTCGGAGGTAAACTCGAAAACTACTGGACCGATCAGCATGAAACCACAACCATTCGACGCGGAATTAATCGTAGATGGTTATATCTATCTATGAGTCCTTTGCCATGTTTTCTCAATTTTTTGTGTTTATTAATTTATTTACTCCCATAGAACAAAAGACAGGCATGTATAAAATGGGGTTCCTTTGACGCGCCATCACCTCAAAACTACTGAACATATCGGGATAGGACTAATACCTTTCAACGCAGTATTTTTCGTAGACAAGTATTTTTTGGATTCCACCGATCTTCTCTCTCATTTTTTTTCGATTTACTCTTTTGTACATTTACGCTTATATACATTTTTCCCCCGAATAAAAGCAAAATACTCTTACTTTTATTCATTCATTTGTTTTTTTTTTAAATTAACTATAAATGAAACGTCATATGCACAGAATATATGAAACGCGGGCGGAGCCGCGGACACCAGCTAGTTTCTAATAGATGCACAACGTTCTACCTCTGGGAATGTTTTAGACTAAAGTCTGGGCAAAAATCTCTACTCATGTTGTTTATCGATTTGCTAAAGATTCTAACACGCTAAGTTTAGAAAGAAGGGCGATTCTAGAGTATATGGGAAGGGATACACTCTCTGTTATTTAACAATATCGCACCAAGTTCAGGGGAACAGCTCCTCGGCTACCATTTAAGAGCTGATGCGAAGAAGCGACGATGGCGCAACGGGTAATGCGGCCGGATTCAGCGTCAATCGACGCAGGTTCGATCCTCACCTATCCGACTCTTCAATCGGCCTGAGCTTTCGGTGAAGGAAAATATCGTGAGGAAACCATATAGCATATTTTCCTTTCTTTCCATTTCCTATAATATCTGCCTGGGTAACTACCACCCTCAAGTTCGAATACCTGTAGCCAAATATCAATAGGTGTATTCCGGCAGCATCACTTGAGAACCAGTTCCTCTCAGCTCTTTTGTTAACTATCTTGGACCACATCGTCACTTAACATCAGGTGAGATTGTGGTCAAAGCGCTGAAACTATTCCGTGTAAAAAAAAATCAATATTTTACAAAATGTAGGTAGATGGGAACTGTAACTCCACTGATGCGTGTGAATCGGCACTGATACGTGTGAATCGGCCTTAACGAACTCAAGATGGCATCGTGAGTGGCCAATATGGCGACTGCATACATAATACATAAAAAAACATACTTGTTATGATTTTCGGCTGTACAGGCGTCTTAGAAACTCTTCGTATGGTTTGACCATTATGCTTTAACCTTCCTTTGATCTAGACATATAATATAAATTAAGGTATAATTAAACTATGTATATATTTTTTTTTTCCTATTGAAATAGTAATTTGGGAATGTAGACATGTCCTATGTTCGGTTTATTTTACTATATCTATTAATTTAATAAAACTGTAACTAGGCCAAATTCGTGCATTAAATATATTTTGAAAATTATAGTCGGGGTGGACTTTGTTATCGATGTAGAAGCCAAAAATATTTAGATTTTTTGTATGTCTGTCTGTCTTTCCCTGTGTACGCGTATCACTCGGAAAGTACTGAACCAATTTTGGCGAAACTTGACACAGTGATAACTAATATTATAAAGTAACATCTAGGATACTTTTTGTCCAGGCGTTCTCCAGGATAACGGGCAAAAGTAAAAAAATTGTAATAAATAAAATACTTGACGGATTTTGATGAAATTTCATTTGTGCTAGCAAACAATTTAGCTAAATTTTAAGGTATATTTAATATCTCTAATCTTTTTTTTTAAACCCCATCGCTAGGATTAGAATTGAGGTATTTAGACCTAAACCTAAACATTACAAATCAGCTAAAGCAACTTAGCATTTCACTAAAAAAATATCAGTGAGTTAAATTAGAAGCGTAAAATCTAATAAGTAAACTAAATCCTATTTGATGTATGTTTGTCTGTTTGTCATAAGGCATTTCCGTTTCATCGAGTTTCAAACCACCAATGATTTTATAGAAAGTTCACATCAATAATAAACACCATGTCGACAAAGTTGAAAAATACGTGTAAAATTGTACGAGACTGTAAAATGTTGTTACATTTATTGTATAAAAAATTAATTGGGAAAGTTGTTTGGAAGGTGGACTAGTCCGCCTGGCGTTACATCCATCGCGTGTGACGGAATGGAATGGGTTAGGCCATAGACAGAGAATATATTAATGTTATGTTAGTGTTATAATGTCTATTTTTAACTGTTAATACTAATTTTCTCTTTTTAAATTTCGGATAAAATAAGTCAGATATAACGTTGTGACTTTATTCATATGTGTATTTTCTATAATTTTATTGTCCATTCGTGAAAATCTGTACTTGGCTAATCATTGTATGTTCTTAGCGCTATATCGTTTTATTGCTGTAGATTTTCCATAGATATAAGTAAGCAAGTCACTATATCCAAAATTCAGTTAATTTAAACGGGTTTCCACGCGTTACCTTTGCTTTTTTTTATTCCGACGTTTCGGCTGGGTTTCCTTGTACTTTATATTTATTAGTGTTGTGTGTTGTGACTATAATAAATATAATGACCAAACGGGGGTAGTTCATCAAAATATCCCTCAACGCGTTAGGCGACGCCGCGCACCCGCCAGTCAGCCCGCGACCACGGTTGGTGAAACCCAGCCGAAAGGTAGGGATAGAAAAAAGGAAATGGAACGCGAAAACTTAAAAAATTATATCAAAAATGTCTACATTAATCTCAAGAAGACTAGATTTCTAACTCGGATCACTCATGAATAGACATTATTAATCATGAGGAAACGGTAGATAGTAGCAGTGTCTATATTTTCAAATTCAAACCATTCGAAGATTTTTCAACTGAAAAAAAATAGCCTTGCAAATAAATAGTATTATTTAATGCCTGAAAATGATGTACCGATTATATTTCCAAAGACGAAGTTTACACAGGTTTTACCACTCGTGCTCCAGTACTGACGATCGTGAACTGCAAGGAAAATGTTTTATTACAATATTACACAATAATTATACTCACCGCAATTTTAATCATATGGTTAGGAGATGAAAACTCATCTGTCGTAAAGAAATTACCATAGACCGGATGCAAAGGTAACTCCATTAAGACATTTTCGTTCATGTCCAAAATTTGTGCCGTCTCTATAATCACTTCATTATCTGGATCCGTAACAGTTACTGATAGAAAGTTCATGTCATCTGGAATAGTTTATAAACACATTAAGACTAGAGGTACTGGTTCTCAAATTATGGTGCCAGAACACACCTATTAGTATTTGGCGACAAGGATTTTCAAACTTGATGGCAGTAGCTACCTAGACGGAAATCATTAGAAAATGCCCTACCACCATGCTATATGGTTTCCTGACGATGTTTTTCTTCACCGAAAGCTCAGACCGATTTTAGAGTCGGTTAGGTGGGGAGTGGGCTACTTCATCTGTTCCTTTGCCCGCCACTGTTCTGTCCACTCTTCTTTCTTCCTTTTTATGGTGGGCAGGAAGTATATCCTGCCCCCCGGACTGATGAGCAGACGGTCATGCCTCTCTTTTCAAGAGGCGGGCTAAGAGGTGGAGGGGAAGTATTCTCCTCCATCCCTACCGGGCCATTGCACGGACGAGGCCTGATGGGTTCGCTGCAGGGGGCGACACGGTGCTTGCGAAAGCCACCCCGTGTCGCCCCCATCCCGAATGCAGCGGATGGCCCCAGGGGGTTTTAGTGGGTATTTCCGGGCGCTTCACGCCCGGGCGAGTCCCACACTGGCACGGTGTTCGTCCCTCCGTGCCCCCTTACCTATTGTATTGGGGGACTTCGGTCTCACTAATACAATAGGTAAGGGTAGTGCGTAAATGCATTTCCCCCCGTCAAAAAAAAAAGGTGGGGATCGAACTAGAGTCGATTGACGCGGAATCGAAATCAAAATAAAAAAATTCTTTATTCAATTTGGGCCCTGAAAACGCGCTTATGAATGTCAAAAATCTATCACCGGTTCGGAAAACAACCCAGTTGACAAGAGCCGGCAAGAAATTCTATCTGATTTTTTTTGCATGTTTTTTTTTTTACATGTTTATTTATAAGTGATTAAAATTATATAATTTATAATAACAATAAACGATTTTAGCGGAAGCACAAAGAAGGGTGTCATTTCCAGACATCACTGTCGTTCACGTAATGATCCACCCTGTAATAACATTAAGACCTGTCTGACACAGTGCTTAAACTTATCGTCAGGTAAATCGGTAATGTTCTTTGGTACCATGTTGTAGAACCTTTTTTTTTTTTGACGAGGGGAATGCATTTACGCACTACCCTTACCTATTGCATTAGTGAGACCGAAGTCCCCCAATGCAATAGGTAAGGGGGCCCGGAGAGACGTTTCCGCGCCAGTGTGGGACTCGCCCGGACGTGAAGCGTCCGGAAATACCCAGTAAACCCCCTGGGGCCGTCCGCCTTATTTGGGATGAGGACGACACGGGATAGCTTTCGCAAGCACCGCGTCGCACCATGTTGTAGAACCTGGCACTATTGCCCACAAACCTTTTATTGGTCTTACTAATCCTAAAGCGAGGGCGGCTAGTTTGTGATTACTTCTAGTATTACAATTATGCCGGCCGTTTGCCTGTGTCAAACTTGTTTCCGTTTGAATCCGGCTACACTACTCGCTGCGCCATCATTGTTCAATACCGATCAATTAAATGAACATAATTTATGTACGTAAAACCGTTTTTTGTCGCCCTTCCTAAAGTGTATAGTCTAGACCACAAAAATTGACAACGTATCCCTACACATGGTGGGTAAGACGATAGGTTTACTTTTTTAAGCAACACACCCTGAGGGTGGTAATAGAACTGATAATGGCACATTCAGAAGAATATCGTTCGTCTTACCCGTTCGCTGTAGTAAGAAATGGTGAAAGGGAAATAAATTAGGAATAAGGTAATCTATTTGTCTAATGAGCTTATAGAAAAAGCGATTTCTCAGCTTACAATCATATTTGATTTCGTACTAATAATACTAAATACATTAGACTAGTACAGTAATACCCCGCTTTACGCGAGGGATGCGTTCCGAAGAAAATCGCGTTAACTGAAATTCGCGTATATCGAGGTTTATGATTGAACATAGTCAAAATTTAATACAAAAAATACAAATCATTTTAATCAATCGCTTTAATTCTAAGAACACTTTATGCGATACATACTCTTATTTTTTACGGAAAAATACATCTATTGTCTTTATTACATTATGTTTATACGCACTCTTTCGCGTAATGCGAGGCATTTGAGCGCGAAATTTGACATTCGCGTTATAGAGAAACCGCGCGTAACGGGGTCGCGGTAAGCGGGGTATTACTGTATAAAGTACAATGTAAGAGTAATCTTATAAATACAATGTGCATGCTACATACATGTATTCTAATGATGGAATCAGGCTGATTTTGTGTCTTAGATGTGTATCCAGACTATTATATTTCACTATATTATTCATTATTTTATCAATTAAAAATAATAAACATAATTCAATATATGAACTATGAAATAGGTTAATCTAACCTGCTATGGGTTGTGTAACTGTTTTATCTGGTCCGTTAGGCATTACAACGGAAAATCCGTGTTGGAACGAGAAATCAGTCCTTCCGGTGATCACTATAGATGTGGAGCTATGGCCTGAAACTAGTACTGAATATTGTCCAGATACAAGGTCCGTCAACTCAACTGCCTGCAATAGTAAAGGTTTTATCCAGAAACGAATTTAAAAAAATCTAGGTTTCATTATCAAATCTCAAAAGTTAAGAGAGATCAAAGTACTGATTGATCAATAATTTGATCAATAATGATGACACTTAAAAGAAAAAAAAAGGAATGAAATTTCGATAAAACAGATTGAGATTGCACATTGAAACTGGCGGTTAGTAACTAGGGATGGTTGATCTGAGATCAATTTCTCATATTAAAAGACCTTTTTAAATCGATATCAAGGAGTGAATTCATAAAAATTCGCGGTTTTTTTTTTGTTAATTAATCAAAAACCTGTTACATGTTTTCGTGGTCACTTGAGATTAGATCTCTCAGTGAGATTAAAAATGTCTTTTTTATAGCACTAATATGGCAGACAAACATACTTCCTTAAATAGGCAAAAAGACAAACGTGTTCAGTTTGATTTTCTCAGACATTTTTTTTTATTTAATTGCTATTATGAACTTTAGATAGGTATGTTGTAAATCTAAAAACTTTGTTCCTTTTTTTCTCAAGTTTTTAAATAATGACTATTATATAATTTGGACCACAATAAAACAAGTGGACAAGATACAAAAAAAAATTAAAACTCATTTTTTGTAGTGTGATTTTTTTTTTGGAAATTAAATTCGAGTCGATTCAAAAATCAAAATCTTTGTATAGAATCGATATCCATATAAGTAACCTTAAGTGGCAATAAACAATACACCACTGATACAATAGTGAAACATTAAGGGCCAATTTTTTGATCCGTAGTCAACTCGAGAAATGGTCAGATTTGTAAGAAATGGTTAAAATAATGCCCTGATGCGTTTTTTGAAACATAGTTAAGGTAACCATTTGTCAAAAATGTGACTATTTGTTACAAAATTTAACCATTCAACTCAGTCGGGTTAGCAAGATGGCGGACGGTTAACTCCAGTGCGAACAGCTGTTTCATTGCTTTTGTGTAACATTTGAAGTAGATAATTTAAGTTTTATTATGTAACAATAATTTATATAAAATAATTTGTTAAATAATTACAACGTATTAATAAATTGCTATTTATTATCTTTTTCGTAATATATTTGTTTATGAATTTTGTTTTTCATAAGAATTCAGTATTCCATTATGTATAGTATATCAAGTTCGTACAAATATTTATTTGGCTTGTAAAATATATTAAATCCAAGAATTAAATTATAAAATCAAAGAATATTTTAGACAAGACGAAATAAAAAAAAGGTAATATCATTACAAAACTATCACAAGAAATAATAATGGACACAGATGTTCGAGAGTAGCTCGACGCTTTGTTTTTTGTAATGTTTGTTTGACAACTCGAATTATGGACCCTGACACATTTTACTCGGAATGATCATACAAAAAAAATTACCGGAATCAAAAGTATTCTATTATACAGTTCATTTTACTGGCAACATAAATAACTATTGCTAAATATAACCATAGTAGATTTTGTCATCAAAAAACGCATTGTGATTATAACCATTGGTTTGTGTAATAGTAAAATTGACAAATGGATATAGTAACTTTGACTACGGATCAAAAAATTGGCTCTAAGAGGACATGCGGTCAGAAAAGTAGGCATTTCAGAAATCTATTGCTATCGCGTTCCGCCCCAATGAAAGAATAGGGACAACTGCGGCGCGGGCTGATTGTACCGTACCGTATGCAAAATAAACGAAAACATCACTTCGGAATTACCCCGTTTCCTCCTCCAAAACTGAACCGATTTTTTTCTTTTAGTTTTACAATAATAAACACTTTGGTTATGCCTGTACGTTTTGCTTTTTTTTTTACTTTATCCGTTAAATTTGTTTGACGAACGTCTGGAAATGACGGTAAAAATCGAGCATTTTTATTTTATTTTCAAAGGCTTCTAGTATCTACAATAACTAATTTATGGAAAGAATCGACACGTACGGGCACGGCGCTGGTGGATATATATTATTTGGTATACAAATATATACCATAACGCTATTGTCCAGGGAGGAAACAGGGGACTACGTTTGTATGGAATAAAGGCCGTTAGGGTATCCTATTAATGTAAGTTGATAAATGTATTTCTGGAAGGTAATTAAATTTTTTTATGGGATTTCGAAACTCACCTTGGAATCGTCAGTCCACATTAGAGTGTTCATATGAACAGATGTACTGGGTGCACGTGCTTGAAGCTCCACATGCACACCAGATGTTGTGATAAGAACGCTTTTAACTTTGTCGTCGACGGCGAACTGATTTTTTTAAAAAGATATTCAAATTAAAATATAATTATCACGTCGATATTAAATCTATTGCCAACGAGACGAAATCTGCACATAGTAGACATTGACAAAAAAAAAAATGACATATGGTGCTTCAGAATCGACTACAGGTCACATTTTGAATGTTTAAAAAAAAATGTATGTCTGTCAGTCTATTTGTCTGTTTATTAGTTTGTTAGTTTGTTCGCCAATCACGCACAAATTACTGAACGGAATACGATGAAAGTTGGTAATGGCATGTATTGCATCCGGGGGGAGAACATAGGATGTAAATTGTCTGTCTGCAAAAAATTCCAAGCGGGTAAAGCCGCGGGCATAGCTAGTATGTAATATGTTACTAGACTAAGACTTTACGATTAAATTTTATTTCATTTTTCAAATATATATATTTTTTAATACTAAATGCAAATTAGAATTAAATTGTTGGTTAAACTTTTCTTACTGGTATATTAGTAAGCCGGAACGGGGGTATAATTCTTGAAGTCAGTAAGCTCTTCTTTCCCCGAATCTTAGCTCTGATCACTTCGATCATCTGTAAATAACATTTAAATATGCTTAATCGCTCAATAAGCAATAAAGATTTGACAATATGAAAACAATCGGAAGCTGGCGTAAACGCCAGGTCGGTGCTTGACCGGTAAGGATGACACATGTTTATGATTTAACGTCTTAGTAGTTTTCAACACAATAAGTTTATAGGCTATATTTGTTTATCGTTTCATTATTAACCCACATCTCTGTGCTTCCGCTAACATTATTAAGACTATGATTTGTTTAGTTTTTTATATGGAAAAAGAAATGATATTATATTTATTAAAAAAAAAACAACCAGATCGAGTTTCTTGCTGGCTCTTCTCGACTGGGTTGTTTTCCGAACCGGTGGTAGTGTTTTAGGCGTTCATAAGCGCCTTCTTAGGGCCTAAATTGAATTAAGATTTATTTTTTTTAACCTAGCTAATGCTGTTGACCGGAGGGGCCTTTACAGCTTCACCGTGACTTTGAGGGCGAGTGCTGAAGGCACTCAGCCGCATAAGGTAGCTAGCTCAAGGGTTCGAACCTCGGCTTGGCCGCTACCTGAGTATGAAAACTCCAGCGGAATTTAAGATGTTTTTGATTTTGATTTCATTTATTATTTTATGTATGTGGATGGTTACAGAGAAAGGAGAAGACCAAAGCAAAGATGGATGGATTGTGTGAAAAATGTCATGTTTAGAAAATGAGTGAATGCGGAGATGACTTCAAATAGAGAGGAATGTTGCCCCGATGATGATGAATTATTTTAATAAAAACTACTTACCGTGGTAACTTCGTTTTTATTAATTTTGAATACTTGACCGGAACACGACGCGGCAATTTCGTAGTACACCGCAACCTTTTGACTTGTAGGTGCAAAACAATCACCCGTAAGAACAAATACTACCTGGAAATATTACATTGAGACAGTCATATATACCTACATACATACATATCATCACGCCTTTCTCCCGTGGGGGTAGGCAGAGATTACGTCCTTCCACTTGCTACGTTCTTGACACACCTCTTTCGCTTCCTATACTTTCATGAGCGCTTTCATACATGCTCGTCGGTTATGAGTACTTTTTACCTGGCCTTTATTTAACACATGATTGATTTTGGTCTAGATATGTTCGCCTAGGTCGACCCTTACCGTCTTGCCCATTCACCCTCGCCTTATAAATTAATTTCGTTAATCTTCTCTCATCCATCCTCTCTACATGCCCAAACCAACTAAGCATACCTTTCTCTATTTTGGTCAGCACATCCTCTACCGCACCACAGCGTTCCCTTATCATACTATTCCTGACTTTGTCAATCGTCTTCACTCCAGCTATACTTCTCAGACTTCTCATTTCCTCTGCGTTAATCTTACTTCCATGCTTCTTCTGCCAAACCCAGCATTCACTACCTTTCCTAAGTGTAGGGACCAGGACTCCTCGATGCACAGCCAAACGCGCCTTGTCATATATGCTTGCATTTTACACGAGTTTCCTTGGGCGTAGCATTTATAGTAGATTTCTATTAACACGTACTTAAGGATACCTGTGTTTACATTGTTTAATTATAAACAAAAAGCATCTTCATAAAATGTTTGTAGTTGTGTTACTAACCTGACTCTGTTTACTCTGGCAGAGCTCAATGACGGAGCCGTAGTCCAAATAATCTTTAGCCGAGGCATCTGTAAAAACGTACACGTACGAACCAGGTTCACTTTCCTCCAGGGCACGTTTGATTCCTCCCATCGCCATTTCAGGACAATCTCTGTTAACATCGTTATGTGCCCGCAGTGAATATACGGACTTTTTAAAGTTTTTACGATCACTGGTTTTATCTACAAGGGTTACAACTGAAACAAAATAAACAGTTCAAATCATTGATGTTAACTTCAATTAATCGTCTCCAAGTTTTGAAAGGTTTACAAAGGCTGGTTATTCTTATAGTGAATAACGCAGATGCTAATCAGTATGTTGAGTTGAGGAAGTGTCATTGTCTTAATAAGCATGTTCTACTATAACACAGGCCTCAAGCGCGCAACTTCATATGCCGATTCTCGCCTAGCTGAGGTAGGTAGTTGAAGAAGAGTCCCACACTGGTGCGAAGACGTCCTCCGCATCCCTTATCCCCTTATCCATTGCATTGGGGGACTTCGGTCTCACTAATGCAATGGGTAAGGGTAGTGCGTAAATGCATTTCCCCCCGTCAACAAAAAAAAGAAAAAAAGATAGTTGAAGGAGGGTTGCGATTATGACCCGTATAATCGGTTGCATCTCCCTGATCCCTCAGAATCCAAGCGACAACTGGATTAGCATCCAAGACAACTCAGATGTTACTCCACGAGGGACGCAACTGTATGCCTCACCCAGCAGACTTGTCCGTAGGCGCGAACTAAGGAGGCCTTGGTCGAATTTTTTACTGGTGGTACTGGTTATCGAGTGATGCTGACGGAACATACCTATTGGTATTTGGCGATAGGTTTTCAAGCTTAAGGGTGGTAGCTACCTAGACTGGCATTATTACAAAATGCCCTACCACCATGCTGTGGTTTCCTCACGATGTTTTCCTTCATCGAAAGCTCGGGCTGATTTTAGAGTTGGATATTTGGGCTCGAAACCGCGTCCATTGACGCAGAATCTCATCGCACAATACAATGCGCCATTATAGCTTCACACATTGAGCGTGCGAGCAGAGCGTTGGTTATTCGGTGTAATGTGTTGGCTCGCAGATTTGCTAAATGCTCGACTCCAGTGAAGGCTACGCTGTTCACAGCATACCGTCAGTCGTTGTACACATGCAGTCTGTGGGTCAACTACACGCAGAGGGCATACAACGCTCTGCGCGTACAATACAACAATGCATTAAGGGTGCTGATGGGGTTGCCGCGGTACTGCAGCGCTTCAGGGATGTTCGCGGAGGCGAGAATTGATAGCTTTCATGACATCATGTGCAAGCGATACGCCTCTCTCATGCGCATGGTACACGCGCATAGACAGGTGGGACAGTCCCATACTGGGACATTGGGTACGCCTACATGCTACTGTGACGTTATAAAGATAATTATTTGATGTAAATGTAGATGTAAGTACTAACACTAGTTTCTAAGTTGTACGTATACTATCCAAATGGAATTTGTCTCAAATAAAATATATATTATATTATTATTATTATATTAACCATAAATAATAACCATGGTGCGGTTTCAACGTGTCTCCTATATGTTGTTTTAAGCACAGTGGTAAGTCAATTATAATATATTTTTTTAAATAAATGCAAGATTTCGTCTGCGCCTAACCTAGCACAGAGCTGTGCAACGAAGGCGGTTGCACAAGATGACTTGGTTATCATTTGTATCATAGTAAAGTATTCTAAAGAGCTAGTCAATATTGTTCCCTTTTCTCTCTCACTTAACAGGTCACGATGGACTTCATAGCCACGGTTTTACGGTAACTTCCACGGTGTCACGAAAAAAAAAAACTCAGTGCTGAAAAGCCTCGGAGCAGTCCTTTGACTAGTGTGTTCCGTCCTTATTACGACAGGAACCTTTAGAGAAAAGCGAGCATACGTTTATGCAAGCCAGCATATCAGCAATATTTCACGATAAGCTTTCGGTTTCTCGCAACGAGACATCGTAAAGGGGTAATTATTAATGAGGTAAAAGAGGATTTTAAAGAGGTAATTAATGTCTATGTTTATAAATAAATTCACTGAGTCGCAGTCAAAATTATCGTTATGTTTATAATGTAATATCTGTGGTTTAAGATTTATTATCCTATAAAGGATAGTTTTGAAAATTACATATTTATTTAAAAATTGCTATTAAACATTTTATTATGGGTTATTAAATATAAAAAATGGCGGCGGGCCAATAAATTTTAACCAAAATAGATAATAAATTACGGGTAACAGTAACAACAATAATGGACATTCCGACGACAATACTTTAGACTTTATCCGTATAGAGAAGTTCCCTATTGGGAAACACAACAGTTACCAACGTTCATGTAAGTTACACCGTATTCATCCAGGAAAAACAATGACGATGTTGCATGTCGCCTAAATTAACTATAACAAATCAAACTCGAACTAAAGAATATACCATTATTCACTTTAAATTTTTCATATTAATATATATATGAATTCTTTACCTGGATCATTGAATGATACGAGCACGAACTCTTTAATTTCGCTAGATTTCTCCTCCAACGCTACATCCATAATCTGGTCTACCTGGCTCTTGACCTGATCTATATCGTCCCACATAGATAGAGTATCGTCGATAACGAACGTCAAACTGCTCGTACCCTGGCATGATGACTTTAACACTTTAACAAGCAACAGGAATATAATTGAATATTTGCGTAGAAACATTTTGTGCGCTACCGACAAGCGCTTCACAGAATGAATAAGCAATTTAAAACCACGGAATCATTTATATAGAATCTGTTCAAAAATCATTGGCAGGTTTTTCCCGTGAGGTCACCAGTATATTACTTGAAAGAAATATTATTGAATATTATTTTCCTTAATCATATTATGATGCAAATGCGATTTTATAGGCAAGGGGGATATAGAGCTGTTATTACAGTAAGAGATTACTTGGCAGTTTTCAAGAATAATCCACAACAACTATCGGCCACCAAGCTAGCAACAGTGTCATACCTTTTTTTGCATAATGTGGTAAGGATCGCTGTTCTGATTTCTAGTCTCAAGGATTTCGTAGGCAACTCGTACTGTGATACAAGCATATAAGTGCTAAAGGTTTAAGGGCAACGAGCCTGGAATTTGTTCTAAATTAGTTACAAATATCCAGGACTAAAGTAACTCCACGATTAACATCCGCGGCTTAGTCCGTTCGATCATTGCGTGGCTTGACGTTATCTCAACCCCACATTTATTTTGAACTTATGCAGAAGATAAACACATAAAAAAAATATAGTTGTAAGAACCAAGGCTGGGGCTGCTATCTTAATGCAAATTCTACAGAATAAATCTTAACTAAACTTACCCATTCAATAAGAAAAAGACATAATTACGTAACTGATTGTATCCCATCCATCCATTCAAGCATAAGACTGTATTGTTGGGAGGCCACTGTAAGACATAGGTCTCCCCAATGAGGGGGGCATTGCCCTAATCGCCACGCATGGCATGCGGGTTGACGATCGCAGTAGGTGTTTGCGATACTCAGAGGATGCTGCTGCCTATTCTCTGGTTTTTATCCTTTAGTCAACTTTTACCCACGAGAAGATAAGGGGTGGTACTATTCTTGGCCGGCACCACACAGCTTGCATTCTGATTGTATTTTGTATCATATTATATATTACATATATGCGTTGGCAATATTAGAAGAGGTAGCGTATCGCGCTAACAGCGAGTGCAAGGACTAACCCGGTTGAGGTTCGGAACAAGTCTTGAGCAGTTTAAAAAGGAAGAACGTTGGTTTTCTAATACCCACCCGACTAGCTATCATTTTTTTACGAGTATGAATCATCATGCTACAAGACTGGCAATTTCCTTCTGGGTGCTCGGAACAGAATTAGGTTGGGCTGGCATAAAAATGACCCCATCTGACTAAAACTTCTCAGCTTAAAAGTTTTCAACATGCGCCTTGAGGAGGTTTTCGCTTTCTTTCAGACAACCTCAGCATATAAAAGCCTCGCTTGAGCTGCATTCAGCTTCAACTATTAAGATTGAAAATTTACCACCAAACTATTTCTTGTGTGTTTAGGCAGCGTCAAAGCTTTTTAGGGGACAACTACTTATAGAGAGCAGTTGATTGAGATATACCACTTTGAGAATGGCATCGTTAATCCTCATAGCTATTAAAAAATTTGGAGCAAATTACTAACATCACATCTCTAAGGCGACGCATTCACGAATCATGATGCATCAGGTTTCAGTACCATACACAAATGTTGAGAAGACTAAAACCGGTCGTGCCTTAAAAATTAATATTTATTTCTTACATCATTTGATGTTTAAATTTTGTTTTTTTTTTAATAAATTGTAATGTTACCTACATCTTAATGAAAGTCTCAATGATATGCATATCCCAGATTTTCGCGTCCATTACCGTTCATATCTAAAAACTAAATTGGAATTAGTTAAATCATTTACTATCATTTGTAGTGATACAAATTCTTATAAATATATTGACATAGTTTTAAATTCAAAAATACTTAATTCAATTTTGGCCCTGATAAGTCGCTTATGAACGTAAAAAATACTACCACCGGTTCGGAAAACAACCCAGTCATCGAGAGTAACTTGGAAGAAATATCCATGCGAAACCGGAAAGAGTAACTAGTATATTAGATTATTTTTTTTGTTTTTATACGGAATAGCCTCAGTGCTTTGACCACAACCACACCTGATGTTAAGTGACGATATGGTCCAGGATGGTAAACACACTAAGAGGTACTGGTTCTCAAGTGATCCTGCCGGAACACACCTATTGGTATTTGGCGACAGGTTTTCAAACTTGAAGGTGGTAGCTACCCAGGTGTGCATCATTAGAGAATGGCCTACCATCATGCTATGGTTTCCTCACGATGTTTTCCGTCACCGAAATCTCAGGCCGATTTTAGAGTCGCGTCGATTGACGCGGAATCTGGCCTCATTACCCGCTGCGGCATCATCGCTTCAAGCTCCGTGTATTACAAAATTCCACCGGCGGATAAACAAACTCCGGTTTACTCCGGGTAAACAAACCCTGTGAGTCATTAATTAATTTGATAATACATAGAATATAGAGATACTTTGTTATTTATATACTCCTATTTGTTTGTATATATATGTATAATACATTTTAGAATTGTTTTAAATACTCCGATGGATTTACCTGTTATTTATCATTTACGTCAAAACTAAAAATATAATTAATTACATATTAAAACTAGACAAAGAAGGAAAACAAAAAACTTATTTACAGACAAAAGTCAATCGTTCATGTAAAACTCTTATAGGGGAAGATTTACAATAACTTGATACGGAATGTCGTCTGTATGGATCAGAATGTTGACCGATAAAAGTGACGGAAGAAAGAAGACTGCGTGGAGCCGAGATGCGAATGTTGAGATGGATTTGTGGGTTAACAAGAATGGACAGGATTAGAAATGAGCACATTAGAGGTAGTTTGAAAGTGGCACCAGTAACAGAGAAGATAAGTCTATCATGGTATGGGCATGTGATGCTGAAGATGCGTGAAATTTCGTACCACCTCAGAATCAATAAATCCGTTCCATGCAAAATGTATGAGAAAATTAATTACCTTTATAAATTATTCCTATGGTTTAATAGTTATTCTGAGTGGAAGAGTAAATGAGTAGTAGCGAATTCGAAAAAAAAAACGGATCGCGCAAGTAATGTATTAATAACTATTACTTGTAACAGCTGACGCAAACAATTACGCGCCATGTTAAGGCGTTGGTACAAAAAATGGCGCATAGCGATAAACCCGGGCAAGAGTACCGCGATCATGTTCTTCGCAAAGAACGAAACACCTCCTCGTCCTATAAATATCAAGGAGTATAGATTCCCTGAGCTACCGAAGTTAAGTACCTCGGTGTTCTATTAGACGTTCAAATGACTTTCAAACCTCACATTGAGAAAGTCAAGCTCCAGACCGAAACGGTGCTGGTGTGTCTTTTGCCTATGTACAACTCCCGGAGTAAAATGGCCCTCCGTCATAAACTTACTCTGTAAAAAACGGTAGTCAGACCTATTTTTGATATATTGCGCCCCTGCTTATGCCTATAAAGACGTGACTTCCTTCCAAGTGATTCAGAATCGCTTGAAAAGGAAATCCGTACGTGCCTGGGGGTATTAGAGAAATGTGAGTTAGAGAGCTGAACCTGCCCTCCATTCATTCCGTAATCAAGTCCTAGCTTCACGCCTTCTTTGATCGCGCTGAGACACACCCAAGCCCACTCATAGTTAAAGCCGTATATTAAGTACTCTATCGATCTGCTCAAAAGCTCCAAAACAGCTTCGGAGGCCCCGAAATGTCCCCGATGACGAAATCACTTGCGCGAATAGAATCGTTCCTCATTAACCGAGAAAATATGCGTGCCAGCGCCCACGCCCTTGAAATAGCCGTTCCCGCCGCCGGGGATAGGCTGCTAATTTTGCTCTCTCTCACACACTCCGTGCCCACCTCCGGTGGCGACCCAAAACATGTCTCGTTCCCCAACTAGGGATACTCTTGACGTCACCACCAGCGCGATACAGTGACAATGCATGCAGACATGCACTGAGCATCACACGTACAACACTGCACACACACTCCTGCACAACACACGCAGGTACATAGGTCCTATAAGGAACCTTTTTATAAATATCATACAAAAAATGTAGGGATTTGCTAAGATTAAAATTCCGCGGGAATTTATACACACAAGTAACGGCCATGCTTAGGTTCGTACCACTTTGGCAACCCTTGTGCTAGTTACCTTTTGTGGCTGAGTGCCTTTAGCACTCGCCCCCAAAGTTCGGTGAAGCTGTAAATGCCCTTCTGGTCAACAGCGTAAGCTAGGTTAGTAAAAAAAAAATACGCAAATTCAAATGTAGTTGTATTTTCCGTAACTCTAACCAGACTACAGACGGTCATACACGTCGATTATTTCAACCGAAGGACGTCCACTACTTGACATAGGTCATCCCCAAAGATTTCTAGAATGACCGGTCTTGCGACAGCACTATCCAGCAGATTCCCGTGACCTTCACCAGGTCGTCGCTCCTCCTTGTGGGGAGCCTTACCCACACTGCGTCTTCCGGTAAAAATAACTTTTATTATAAAGACGTCAATGAAAAGTTTGTGCAAAATTTTATACATTACAAAAATAATGGTAATAAGAAAGGGCATTTGCTTGGATTAATCGACCAACAATTAAACAATCTTCAATCACTTTTACAGGAATATGCCTGTTAGTATTTAACTACAGGTGGAAACAGACTATATGGACACTGATAAGCAAATACAGTGTCAACATAAGCGACCATTTTGAGAAAATGTCTAGAACATTTTTTTTGATGGTGGAAACTATTGGTTACCAGTGTTACCTTACCTTTCAGTGAAGTAAATTATCGTTACAAAACCATAAGATAGTAGGCTTTTTTCCAATATTTACTTAGCCTAACTACTACCATTGTTAATTATTGATCATAAGTGACTATTAATTAATGTATTGTATATATGATGTATATAATAATATATTTGTGTATAAGTATATATTATTATTATTTAGTTTTGCACCTACCTTTGTTGCTTTCTTCACCACCCTAAGATTGACTGGGAGAAAATGCCTAAGGCATTAAGTCCGCCTTTGTACATAAATGTGTGCAAAAGTATTAAATAAATAAATAAATAAAAAAGGGGCTGGTTGCGCGTAATTGTCGATTGGTGTTTGCAAATAGATACGCTAATGTCCCATCCCTAAATCCACCCCCCAACCCCCCCGCTCCAATATCTTGCCTGTGAGATGTACGTGGCACACACTGAGCGTTCTCTCGTCATCACGCACTCATCGTTCTCTCGTCGTGACTCACGCACTCATCGTTCTCTCGTCGTCATTCTAACATCGCTCTCTCATCATCGCTCGTCGTTGACTCGTCCTTATATCGTTTTTGTTGATGGATCGTAAACTCGTGCGCACGTACATACCACCTAGTGATAAGTGAAGTGTACCTAATCAAGATCGTGAACACCATTAATCTGGATCCGTGGAAGAACCCTGCATCGGCATCATCTCACGTAAGTACCCATCTTTCCTATCCTAAATTTGTCGTCCCCATTAGCGTATCGTTTGCATCACCCAAATACAGTCCACTATTTCGCTCATACATAAGGTTGGTCCGGATCGAACCGGATATGAAAATGCTGGATGAACATAAAGTTGGTCCAGTTTGAACCACGCATGAACATGCTGGATGGTCATATAGTTTGGTCCAAGCTGGATGGATTTTAAAGTATTCGATTTCGTTTATATCACCGTGTGTAAAGTTTTAATTCGTAAAACTTCGCGTCATTGTCGGTATTTGTAATTTATTATTATTGTTGGCGGGTAACAGAGACGTATTATAATTTGTATTTTCTGGTTATTATTTAGTATCGTATCGTTTGAATTCGCATAATTAGGAAATACAATGTATAAATACTTATTATGTTACGCGTATTACGTTCTCTAGCTCTTCTAATTCGATTGTAGGTAGATAGTAAATAATTGTCGTTCATTAATTAACTATGTGAGTTGGGCGAGTGGTTCTTTAAAGATTAAAATTGTATCGTTTGTAATAATTAATATCGTTTAATTATATATCATTGATTAATATCGTTTCGTTCGTATAATATCACACCGGTAAGCAAATTTGTGTTGCTACCTACATATTTCTATGCTACAAATAATATCGTAGAATCGTATCAGAATAAGTTGAGATCTATAGTGATACCTACTTATATTTCATTATATATATTTCATTATGTCGACAGTAGACAAATTACGCATTTTAAATGCTAAAAAAGAACGAATATTTGCTCGCGTGCAAACTATATCGGATCATGCGAGTCAAATTGAAATAGAATCAATCAAAGAATTGTTTTTTGAATGAAATCGAGACAGTAGATAATTTGCGGACAGATTTCGAAAGGTTACTCGATGAAATTAATATTTTAGAAATTAAAGAAAACCCGAAATACCTAATTAATTATCAACAACTTTCGTCTTTAGAAGATATGCATGGCCACATAAAGCGCATTAGTAAACAATTGTCAGCACTCGAGCCGTCTACAAATGTGCTTAGTAGTCATAGTAAGGCTGGATTACCACCCATCGAACTACCGGTGTTCAATGGAGACCTAAAGTCATGGCCATTGTTTTACACTAGTTTTAAAAACAATGTACACCTTAATTTATCGCTGTCGTCCGCTGAGAAATTATATTATTTATTAGGAAAATTGACTGGTAAGGCACAGGCCGTATTCTCTGGTATTACGCCGAGCGCCGATAATTATCAGCTGATCTACGAATCGCTCGTAAATAAGTACGAAGATAAACGTATGCTAGCCTCGTCGTACTTAGATCAAATATTCGATTTGAAACCTGTAAGCGTGGCTTCGGCCGCTAATTTAGAATTGTTTTTAGATAAGTTTTGTTCGTCGTTCGCAGCACTTAAAAAGCTAAATATACCGGACTTAACTGATTATATTTTTCTTTATATGGCGTTAAAAAAGTTAGATTCGGAAACCGTTCATTCGTTTGAATTAGATAATCGCACGCAAACTATCCCGCCATTTGAGAATTTGGTCACTTTCGTACGTGACAACATAAAAATATTATATAGATCGCAAACAGATCGAAAGGTGTCGAAACGATCGGACATACCTACTGTTAAGTCCACAAAACCTACACATGTTTATGTGAATACTTCGTCATTACCGTCGCCGTCGCAACATAAAGAAAAATGTACATTGTGTAATTCGCATCATGATCGTTTATATAGTTGTCTCGAATTCCAAAGATTAACACCTGTTGAACGCTTTCGGTTCATAAAATTAAATAATCTTTGTTTAAATTGTTTTAGTAATAATCATCATTCTATCGATTGCAAGTCGAAATATAGTTGTCGTAAATGTAATAAAAACATCATTCTATGTTACACTTTGAACCTAGGACATACGAAAAGAATGAAGTAGGATCGAACCAGCTTAGTCGTTCAGTTGAGAATCGCTCTCAACCAAAATGTCGAAATGAAAACTCAACCTCTGCGCCTACCGAGATAACATTATGCACTTTGTCTAATAGTGAGTCGAACTCGAATAATAATAACTTGTTGACGTTTCAAACGCGCGCGAGTACAGTATTGTTAAGTACTGCCATTGTTATTGTAAAAGATAACCGCGGGAGGAACCATAATGTTCGTGTGTTGTTGGACAGTGCTTCTCAAAGTAATTTCGTAACTCGTACTTGTTGTCAGCGCTTAGGACTTATAAATAATTTTAATAAATTGAATAACTTTAGCGTAAAGGGAATCGGAGGTTCTTCCAAAATTATACAAGGTTCGACTAATCTAAAATTCTTTTCACGTTTTGATCGTAACATTAATTTCGATATGGAAGTATTAGTTGTAGATAAAATAACGGAATGTTTACCCACCACCGAGGTGGACGTTTCGATTTTATCGAATTTTGATTCATTGCCATTGGCCGACAATACTTACCATGTGCCGGGTGAAATTGAAATGCTTATCGGAGCATCAATTTTCCCGCACCTTTTATTATCTCGTAAAGTGTATGGTCACCCTACTCACACCGCACCTATGGCTTTGGAAACCTTATTGGGTTATGTTGTAGTAGGTTCGGCGCCCGCTCATATGGATTGTCGGACTTCGTCAATTTCGTGTTGTTGTGTAGCTGACTCGTTAGAAGATGTGGTACATAGGTTCTGGGAACTAGAAGAGATAAACATGTCAACATCTCTTAGCCCAGATGACGAGGATTGCGAAGACTTGTACTCACGCACTACTACGCGCGACAAGGACGGTCGATATGTCGTCGCGCTCCCGTTCAAGGGCGATGTGGTCTCATTGGGAGATTCGCGTCAAGTAGCGGAAAGGCGTTTTTTTATGCTTAGAGCGTAAAATGCTGGCTTCGCCTAACTTGAAACTCGACTACGATAAAGTAATTCGAGAGTATTTAGAAAAAGGTTATTTATCGCTCGCGCCTCAAGAAACAGCAGCTACTAGGGATTTGCCTAGTTATATCATACCTCATCATGGTGTCATTAGGGAGGATAAGATCACGACCAAATTACGTATTGTACTCGACGCTAGCGCCAAGACTAGTTCATCGGTTTCGCTTAACGATATATTATATAGTGGTCAAAATCTCCAAAATGATTTATTCGATATTATCGTTAATTTTCGTTTATTCGCAGTCGCTCTTTCGGCCGATATTCGGCAAATGTTTTTGTGCATTGGAATTCGTGAAAGCGATCGCCGCTTTCAACGCATAGTGTATCGTTTCTCATCGCATGAACCACTTAAAGTTTATGAATTTAATCGTGTTTGTTTCGGATTGAAGTCCAGTCCCTTCCACGCTCTTAGAACTATTAAACAACTCGTTGAAGAGGAGGGTGAATCCTATCCTGTCGCTAAAGATATGATTAACACCGGACTATACATGGACGATCTCGCTTGGTCGGTTGATAGTGAAGATGAGGCCATCGCTGCCACCGCGGAAGTAATCGCACTCATGAAAGCGGGACAATTCGATCTTGTAAAGTGGAATAGCAACTCACAAATGGTAATCGATTCGATTCCTGAGTCACATCGCTTGTCATCGATGTTAGAATTCGATGTATCAGATCAACATAAAATTTTAGGTCTTTGTTGGTCCCCCACTACAGATTTATTTAGTCTCAGCATAAATAAACCAATCGAGATTTGTACTAAACGAGCCATCTTATCATGTGTAGCTAGAATTTGGGATCTAATGGGTTTCGTAGCACCAGTCGTATTGTATGCCAAACTTCTGATCAAATATTTATGGTTGAGTAATTGTAATTGGGATGATCAGGCCCCTCTCAACATCGTCGAAAAATGGGCTCGTTTAAAAGGGAGTTGCCCTTGCTTTCGCAAATCAAAGTACCTAGACACGTGGGCATTAGACCACATGCCATCGTGACTATTGTCGGCTTCGCAGATGCGAGCGAGAAGGCTTATGGTGGAGTGGTATATTTTCATGTTTATTTCGAGGGGAATAATTCCATATCCTTAGTAAGTGCAAAGTCCAAGGTGTCACCTCGCAAGGTTGTATCGCTTGCTAGATTAGAACTTTGTGCTTGTCTAGTACTTGCTAAACTTATTCGTAAAATAATTGTCGCTTGTGGTAATCGTTGCGTAATAAATGATATTTTCGCGTTTTCGGATTCGACTGTATCTCTTTGTTGGATTAATTCGTCGCCCCACCGTTGGGACACCTTCGTGTCCAACAGAGTGGCTAAGATACAGTCAGATCTAACTTCGGATAAGTTCTACCACGTGTCAGGGATCGATAACCCGGCAGATTGTTTATCGCGCGGTCTTACACCCGCACAACTACTGAACCACCCGTTGTGGTTCAGTGGTCCTCCGTGGATTAAATTTGATCCATCGCAGTGGCCGGTTTCAAAATTTGTTTCTTCCGCGGTACCTAACCCACCCGAAGAGAAGAGACAAACCTTTCATACATTATCATCTAATGAACCGTTTTTTTAATATCGTTAGCTAATCGTTGGTCGTCTTGGTCAAAATATTTACGTTGTATAGTTTACATATGTCGTTTTTTGAAGCTATTACCTCGACGAGAATATGTAACAGCATCTGATCTCCAGTTCGCTGAGTTGATGGTATTGCGTCAACTTCAAACGTCGTACTTCGCCGCTGAAATCGCGAATTTACAAGCAAATAGACCTTGTGTTCGTAGAATTCAGTGTCTCAAGCCATTTTTGGATAATCGATTGCTCAGGGTCGGTGGTCGCCTGTCAAACGCGGAGTTAGATTATGACCACAAACATCCCATCATTCTACCAAGATCAGGACATATATTGAATCTTTTAGTTGACTATCACCATAAAATTAATTGTCACGCTGGTCCTGACTTATTTGATGTCAATTTTGCGCCAAAATTACTGGATACTTTCTGCGCGCAATCTAATTCGTAGTAGAGTACATAAATGTATTCCTTGTTTTCGCGTAAAACCTAAATCAGTCTTCCCGGAGATGGCTGATCATCGTTCGTGTCGCGTCGTTCAAGTCGTAAAACCATTCGTACATACTGGCACTGATTACGCAGGGCCTTTCAAAGTTACATTATCGCGAGGCCGCGGTATTAGGCCTGTGAAAGTGTATGTTTGTCTGTTCGTATGTATGACCACTCGAGCTGTACACATTGAGCTGTCTAGCGATTTAAGCACCTCGAGCTTTATGTCGGCATTTAAGCGTTTTATATCCCGCCGCGGTCCTGTAGGTCACGTGTATTCGGACAACGGTACTAACTATATTGGAGCTAAGCGTTCTCTTTCGGAATTACATTCATTTTTGCGCTCGAAATATTTTAATACGGAGTTCGCTCAAATATTAGCCGAAAACCGTGTGTCGTGGATATTGAACACTCCCGCTGCCAGTCATTTCGGAGGCAATTGGGAGGCCAATATAAAGAGTTTGAAAACTCATTTGTATCGCGTTATCGGCGAACAAATTCTTACATTCGAAGAATTGTCGACAGTTCTCACGCAAATCGAAGCAGTGATGAATTCTCGACCGTTGTGTCGCACTTTGACGAGTGACCCTTCCGAATCTCTCGCCCTCACTCCAGCTCATTTTTTAAACACTACGCCGTTAAAGTATTTTCCTGCTAAGGATATTACTGAAGACAGGCTACACCTTCTATCGCGTATTGATTTGTTAGATAAATTAGTACAATCGTTTTGGAAGCGCTGGAGAGCGGAGTATTTACACACTCTGCAGTCGAGACAGAAATGGAATACTACTAAGAACCCTGTTATAGTCGGAACGGTTGTAATTCTAGCTAGTGAAAATGCTCCTACCCTTCATTGGCCATTAGGTATCGTTGAGGAGGTATTTCCTGGCTCAAATGGAGTCACTCGTATCGCAAGGATTAAAACGGCCACAGGTTCATATCTGCGGCCAGTAGTACGTCTCTGTCCCTTGCCAAACCAATAGTGATGAATCGGTTCGCTGTTAGGTTAGGGATATAGTTAGGTTATAGTTTAGCAATTCGTTTATTTCGTTATCTAGTTAAGTTAGCTTTGTTTAGTTTGAATCATTTTCGTTTATTTTCGTTTCGTTGTTTAGAAGGAACGGGGTCCTTCAAGCTGGGGGGAATGGTTGCGCGTAATTGTCGATTGGTGTTTGCAAATAGATACGCTAATGTCCCATCCCTAAATCCACCCCCCAACCCCCCCGCTCCAATATCTTGCCTGTGAGATGTACGTGGCACACACTGAGCGTTCTCTCGTCATCACGCACTCATCGTTCTCTCGTCGTGACTCACGCACTCATCGTTCTCTCGTCGTCATTCTAACATCGCTCTCTCATCATCGCTCGTCGTTGACTCGTCCTTATATCGTTTTTGTTGATGGATCGTAAACTCGTGCGCACGTACATACCACCTAGTGATAAGTGAAGTGTACCTAATCAAGATCGTGAACACCATTAATCTGGATCCGTGGAAGAACCCTGCATCGGCATCATCTCACGTAAGTACCCATCTTTCCTATCCTAAATTTGTCGTCCCCATTAGCGTATCGTTTGCATCACCCAAATACAGTCCACTATTTCGCTCATACAGGGGCACTTGAATTCTATCGTAGTACCAGCGAGAATTGTCGCAGGGTTCAGTTTGGTAATAACTTGACGCGAGCATACACGTTGTTATAGATGAAAGTTATTTGTGATTAGCGTTAAATGTTAAATTGATTGTTTGTTGATTGTTAAGCCTTCCTAGCTATTACTCAATTCACACATTCACACTACACACTGTTTACTACACACGGGCTACGGAAGGTGAAGCAGGACACGGCGTTACTCGAGAGGTAAGTGTCGATCTATAAGACATTATTTTGGTCTACTGCGAATCGCAGGTCGGCCACGAGGTTTATTTCCCCTTTTGCCCGCCACTGCTCTTCCTCTTTTATTCTTCTCCTTCTATGGGGGGTGGGTATTTATCCCGCCCCCTGGATGTCTGACCTTTGGTCATGCCTCTCTTCAAGAGGCGGGCTAAGTGGTGGAGGGGAACTTTTCTCCTCCATCCCCATTGGGCCATTGCACTGACGGGCCTGGTGCGTTCGCTGCAGGGGGCGACGCGGTGCTTGCGAAAGTTACCCCGTGTCGCCTCCATCCCAAATGCAGCGGACGGCTCCGGGGGGTTTTAGTGGGTATTTCCGGAGCGCTTCACGCCCGGGTAAGTCCCACACTGGCACGGAGCTCGTCACTCCGTGCCCTCTTATCTATTGTATTTGGGGGACTCTGATCCCGCAAATACAATAGATAAGGGTAGTGCGTAAATGTATTTCCCCTCGTCAAAAAAAAAAAAAAAAAAGGTCGGCCAGGGTTAATCACGACCCCGAATCGTTTAGACTAGGCCCCAGCGCGATTCGTTTGATTACAGTCGTGACTAACTCGAACAAACATCAAGGTTGGAAATCGGTCGTCAAGCGTCTAGAAGTGTGTTCTGGCAGCATTGCTTGAGAACCCTTACCCTCTACAAGGGTTAGTATGCTTACCATCTTGAACCACGTAGTAGCAACTAAAATCCTATACCACAATACAATGGTTTAACTGCGAAATTTTACGTCTTTTTACCATTGATTCATCATTCGTATTTTAAATGTTTCGCGTAATACTTAACGTCACCACAACGCGGTTTGTCTTCCCGCGCGTCACTGATATTGTTCTCACTATTTTAAAGTAAAAAGCATATATAACTAAACCTATATATAAAAGCAACCTAGTTTTATAATATTGGCTTAGAGTATATTATGAAATTTATTACTTTATGAATTATTTTTTTATCAAAAAGTGTCATTTTTTTTTTTATTGTTTAGTTATAATTTGTAATAAAAAATATATACGCTATACGTATGGATATGGTATACGTAATCATAGATAAAATAATAATATAGATAGCCATTGCCGCACAAAAATATCGTCACACGCGAAAGGTTCAAAATACAATCTTATTTTTATATAGATGGCGCTTCTTAATAACTTCCGTCCTTTTCTCTAGACGGCGCTCATTCATAGCCTACAAACTTAATACAAACTATTGAGGCGTAAGTATTTAAATTACGTTGTCTTTAAAATTTACCAAAACGTATGTACTATTTTTTAAACGCGTAATATTGTACAAATAGATTTATTGAGAAATGTTTGTTTTCACTGAAAAAAAAAAATCGATAATTTATATGACAGATAACATGATGGTAACTTAAAAAGAAACGCATTGTTTTGTCATGAGATGGCGTTTAAATAATATTTGAAATTTTATGACAGCTCTATATTTTAGACATACTTTATGCCACAAAAAAAAATTTCAGCGTTTCTCTATTTAAAGTTACTTTTTGGCTTTTAAATAAGAAAGGTTTGTAAATGCACCATTTGTCTCATAACCACATTTCCTACTTTATTTTTGTGTATTGGAATATTTTTCGAGGCAGAAGCATATTTAGCAAGATAATGGTGTTTCCTGTCCAGTCCGGATTGTTTGAAATCAAATGTCACAATATAACTACATACATACATACATATGCTCACGCCTGTTATCCCCGAAGGGTTAGGCAGAGGTGAAGTAGCGAACTACACCACCCACATTTCGCCGAGCTTAGTTCCGTCCCAAATGTGACAGGGGGCGAGCCTGTCGCCATATCGGGCACAAATTCCAAACTCCGGGATGATAATGAGTAGAAAAAAAACCCAATATCACTTGAACCGACTCGGGGATCGAACCCGAGTCGGCAGAACGGCAGTCGTATGTAATATAACTGCGCTACCGAGGCAATTATAACTAAACTGCACATAATTTTTTTTCGATATATTGATGAACCCAATACCTTCTCTTTATCTTACGTCTTAAATTCCCATTGAAGTACTTACTTTCCTATAATATAAAAAAAAACTACTACTAGTAATAACAGTCCTAAAAGTAAAAAGGATGACAAATCAATATCAGTTAATTTTAACGGGTTTTCACGCGTTACCTTTGCTTTTTTCTATCCCGACGTTTCGGCTGGCACAGGCATCGTCGATGGACACTGTTAGTGTTGTGTGTTGTGACCTATAATAAATATAAAGACCAAACGGGGGTAGTTCATCAAAATAACCCTCAACGCGTTAGGCGACGCCGCGCACCGCCAGTCAGCCCGCGACCACGGTTGGTGAAACCCAGCCGAAACGTCGGGATAGAAAAAAGCAAAGGTAACGCGTGAAAACCCGTTAAAATTAACTGAATTTAAATATGGAACGCGAAAATTAAAAAAAAAAAATTACAAATCAATATCACAGTAAATCGTTCAATTTACACACTTTTACCTTCCTATACTGATGCCTATTACAAATGATTGTATTTTATTCATTTTGCTTAGTTTAATCGCCCAAAAGTATTATAATGTAAGAAGGGCCTTAGTGTTTCTTCAATAATGATTATAGTAACAGTTCTAATATTTTGCACTAAATCATTTCTTTACTAGAATTCAAGTATACTCTTGCAATTAGCAACAACTCAATGAGTTTTGAAATGATAATTGTGTCCTGTTTAATGTGTCGAGTACCCATAAAAATAAGACAATAGGAAAACAATGGAAAACTGGCGTAAACGCCAGGTTAGTAATCAAGGGGTTAACAAGGATAAGGGTTAGAGTTAAAAGGAATAATCGACTCACGGCCAACACCTGGTTCCGCTGGGTATTCTCCAAACGGATCTTCTTCAATTTTTGTTTCTTTTCCAATTTCGCAATAGCGGGTTGCGGTTTTTTTTTACAACGGTACACACTACTCGTTTTATTGGTAGCAAGCGATGTTATTGGCGCACTATGGCCGCGCGATTTAAATGGGCTAAAGGGATAGTAGGAACGGTTAAGCTTGTCCAATAATACAACAGGAATTCACGAGAATTGTACAAGGAAACAAAAAAAAAAAACGTCATTATTTATAAATTTATTGTACTTTCACATAATATTTTATAATATCCATTCCGATTTCATTCTCCACAACGCAGATGTACCAACCTTCGTTTGATTCGGACACCTTTTTAATACTTAATATGTTCGTTGAGTTGTCTCTGAAATTATTTTTTTTTATAATCATAACAGCTCAAGAACCTTTACGTTTTTATAATAAGTACAGATATAGGGAAGACATTATTTGTGTTATAGAATTCAATCGATCTTTATTTCTCCATCTGACTAATGTTTTAAGTTTGCAACAAAATATTATAGTAAACGAATTGTTACTAAAAATTATTACATAAACATAAAAAAAAAACATGACATAATATTAACAATAGAAATAATATTAATACAGTAATACCCCGCTTTACGCGAGGGATACGTTCCGAAAAAAAAAATCGCGTTAACTGAAATTCGCGTATATCGAGGTTTTATGATTAAACATAGTCAAAATTTAATATAAAAAAATACAAATCATTTTAATCAATCGCTTTAATTCTAAGAACACTTTATGCAATACATACTCTTATTTTTTACGGAAAAATACATCTATTGTCTTTACATTATGTTTATACGCACTCTTTCGCGTAATGCGAGGCATTTGAGCGCGAAATTTGAAATTCGCGTTATAGTGAAACCGCGCGTAACGGGGTCGCGCTAAGCGGGGTATTACTGTATATGAAATCTTCCGAATTTTATAAAACCCATATCAATATAACCTTCGATATAACATTAATCTTTGTTAATCATTCAAGTGCTAAATACTGCACGAAAAATTTACGACGTTTTTGACCCCCGCCCCCCCCCCCCCCAAGGCTGCCGTTACCCATTCTAATGTAAGCAGTGATATTTTTTTTATAAATTGCTTACGTAATCAACGTTCAGACACCCGAGGGTGTCATCAAAATTATCCAGAGCATAGACCCTTCCCCGCATCTCCCATTTCTTATACGCGTCCTGTTACCCCAAATCCTAATACTTGAATTATCCCCCCATAATATTAAAAAAAAAAATCGTATAATATAGACAAGGAATCGAACCTCTTTAAAATGGACGATTCCGTGTCCGGAGCAATAAATTTCCACTTCAAAGATGGTGCGGGATTCCCGAACAGAACGTTGCAGGGTAGTTGGACTACACCGCCGACCGACACCGAGATGGTGTTCGATTTCGGCGGTTCTATATAGGGTGCCACTGGAATTGAGGCGAAAAGAATTAAAAAAAAATTGTTTTTGTATTCTTAATTTAACTCGGTCTCTTAAGAATATCTTCATTTATAAAAAAAAAAATAGTAAATCAAACAAAATATATTTGAAATAAGACACATTTAAAATAAGCATTTATGGTAAAATAGTTTTGGATGCGACAGCACCAAAGTACCAACACTTAAACGCCATCTTATCATAGCATGTCGTTGACGTATGACGTCATAGCATTGGTAACGCGAAGAAGATTTCACTTCAATAATATAATCACCAATAAGGCTGGCGTGCATCATCTAAGCTTATATTTAACAAAAGTCAAATCCGTAGTTAAATCTACAGTTAGGCTAAAACGTGTTGCACCATCTGAGTTTAGGTTAAATTACGTCATAATTTAACTGTAACCGTAACCCACGAAATTTAGCCGTTTAAAATTTAAACGAAGTTTATTTCGATTGTCATGTCATCTGCCAACGATATTTAAGAGATCCTATTATTTACATTGTACAAAAATATGTCTCAATTGTAAGATATTTTATGGGAATCGTCTTCTAGCGATGTTTTCTCTTTTTGTTTCAAGCTAATTCCATCAGGTTTTTTTTTTTACATAAAATAATATCCTTGTTTATCAATAAGTGTTTGGATACTTAATATTACTCAGCAACAATAATAATTAACATGTCTTTCATTAGGATATATATTACAGTAATAAATGTAAGACAAATACTATTTTTTTATTCTTAATAAACTTACTTGGTTTTTACAGTTAATAGGATTTGATCCATAACGAAATATCGTTTTAGTCCAAATCATCGTTTTAGTCCAAACTGACAACAATAACAACACGTTTGTTTTCTATTTATCAATATTGTTTTTGACATTTTTTACGATGTTACCATACATAAAATATTTTCCTTAATATTTATTAGGAGATTGATGTCTCTTTCAACTGACAACTCTTTTAACTTTAACCCTAACTAAAAGTTGGGTTGTGCACTCGAAACTTTGCTACTGCTATGGTTAAAGATATAGTAAAGATTAAGTTTAAATTTAAACTTTACTATAACTGGAGATTTCGTGCACTCCACCCTAAAAAGCTTCGAAGAGGTCGATCATGCCGATTGAGGTACACTGAAATCCTATCCTATAAGGAGCTTTGTCTTTCGCTGAAGGCAAATATCGTGACGATCTACGATCATCGACGCGTGTTCGAACCGCACTACCACTATGGCACCATCTCTTCAATTGCCATACCATATGTGTTATCGAAGCTCGATCTAACCTACGGATCGGATCCGTCGCGATTCAAAAGATCAATGATTAAGTACACAGTAGGCAAGAGATAATTCCATCTCACCTAAAACGTTTAGGGTAATCGTTTTTTTTTCCGCTCTGCCAACACTGTTCTCCGCTATGCAATGGTAATTACCGGAATCGTTCCACGATGCAGTGAAACTGCAAAATAATTCATAACTTTAGGGGGTAGTTTTTTTTTTTTTTATTTTCTTATTTTCCTACATAACTTGATATCGCGTGCTGGGTAAAAATCACAGATTTGAATTAAATTATTATTTTTTTTTTAGCGCTCACAGTATGCAATGAGGAATCGGTTTAAAAGTTAAGTGTATTTATTCCGAGAATGGGTTTCAATTTAAACATATATAAATTAAATGAATATTCTCACTAATTAGTGTATGTGATTATATATTAATGTAATATATCAAATAAATTAGATTATTCTTATGTATTATTAAAAGCAATGTCTCAATTTTCATTCTTTTTAGGTTTTCTTTTTTATATAAATTGTACCAAACGTATTTACCAGGTTTTTGTTCAATATATAACATATATTTCTATACTGAATAAAAAGATAATGATAACACAAAAAGTACATGATTATTCTATTCTAAAAATAAATCTATAAGTTCTGTTTTTAATTTTTTGATAGATATTATAGGATAGGTATGTAAAATACCAATAGGTGTGTTCCGGCAGCATCACTTGAGAACCAGCACCTCTAGGCTTAGTGTGTGTTAATATCCTGGACCACATCGTCACTTAACATCAGGTGAGATTGTAGTCAAAGCACTAAGCCTATACCGTGCAAAAATTGGCTAAATTGGCTAATTGGCTAATCATTGTATATTCTTAGTGCTATATCGTTTTATTGCTGTAGATTTTCCATGTAAATAAATAAAAATAAAAAATAAAAAAAAAGAAAACGTAGATATTTTACCGTTTCTGATCTCGAATTTAACATGCAAAGATATTTTATCCGTACACATGCTTGGATTTGTCCCAAAATCGTCTTAACCGGTTCTAATGAAATTTTTGTATGCGGGAAGTGATATCAATTTTAGAAAAAAAAAAATATGACGTCATGCACCTCTAGATGAGTTCCGGCGTTATCATTAGCCAGTACCTCTGGACTTAGTGTGTACAATTTGGAACAACATCGTTACGTGAGATTAAATATCAAAGTGCTAACGTACCTTAAAGATAAAAAAAAAAATTTTGATAAAGCAAAAATAGTTTTCGCGTTGTTCCAAACAATTTGGGGAAAGCACGAGAAATCGATACTACATTGAATACTATTTTCGAATTATTTCTTGCTTTATTTCGTAAAGATAATTTCCTTGAGCTGGCATTAATGACCGATTCATTAATTTCATATGACGATGGATGTCTTTATACCTTAATATCATTATTATAACTGTCATGGGCCATAACAAAAAACATAACCAATAGACTTGCTATTTGCCAACGAGCAATGGAGAGAAGCATGATAGGAGTAAAGAGGGGGGATAGAACATTAGATATCAACATTAGGGAAAAGACCAAGATACATGACGTAACCCTAAAAATAAAACGGCTAAAATGTAAATGGTCGGGACACAGAGTCAGAGGAAAGGACAAATGGAGCAAAATAATTACACATTGGTACCGAAGGGAATGTAAAAGGAAAAGAGGCGGACAACAAAAAAAAATGGGACGATGATATCAGGCAGGTTGCAGGCATAACATGGAGTAGAGTAGCCAGAGATCAGAATGGAGTAGGTTGGAGGAGGCCTTTGCCAACTGGCAAACGGATTTACAGAAAGTTAAAAAGCACCAAATCTATATATATATAAGCAAAGTTTGTTTTCTTTGTCCGAGGTAAACTCGAAAACTACTGGACCGATCAGCATGAAACCACAACCATTCGACGCGGAATTAATCGTAGATGGTTATAGGCTATATATTTTTCAAATTCTCTGAGCCCTTTGCCATGTTTTCTCAATTTGTTTGTTTATTATTCCTTTGACGCACCATCAGTATTTACTGAACATATCGGGATAGGACTAATACCTTTCAACGCAGTATTTTTCCTAGACAGGTATTTTTTGGATTACACCGATCCTCTCTCATTTTTTTTTTCGATTTACTCTTTTGTACATTTTCCACTTCAATTTACGCTTATATACATATTTTCCGCTAATACAAACAAAATACGCTTACTTTTATTCATTCATTTGTTTTTTTTTTAAATTACCTATAAATGAAACGTCATATGCACAGAACGTATGAAACGCGGGCGGAGCCGCGGGCAACAGCTAGTACACGAATAATTTCAATTGTGTAAAAAGCATGTACACACTAGTATAAGAAACATTATTGTATATCTGTTGTCCGAATAAAAGGCTTTAATATGATAATTAACTGTCATGTCACATTAATGTTGGGGTTACAAATCTATAATTACCTGTAACTTTCCTAAAAAAAAAACATTAGTCCTATAATAAACCCTGTCCGTAAATATTTACCTATGTGTATGAAGGTAGTCAGTTCTATGCCTATTGTCTAAGTTGCATATGACATCGTCTTGCGACATCTCCCAGCGCACTGTCGCTTTGGGGGATGCGCGAACTCTACACGTCATAACAACATTCTCACCATCTCTCACCGTTAATATTGATACTTCATCCTCTTCGATTACCGGAGAATCTAAAGCATTTAAAGCAACATTTTATTTTCACGTTATACCAAAAATGTCTCATGTATACTTATAATGAAAAGTTAACGAGACGAAATCTGTACATTGAGAATATCCAAACAAAATTTAAACTTAGTTTTAATTAGCTTAACATAACATAAGCTCACGCCTGTTATCCCCGAAGGGTTAGGCAGAGATGAAGTAGCGAACTACACCACCCACATTCCGCCGAGCTTAGTTCCGTCCCAGATGTGGCAGGGGACTAGCCTGGCACCATATCGGGCACAAATTCCAGACTCCGGTATCATACTGAGTAAAAAACCCCAATACCACTGACCCGACACTGGTATCGAACCCGAGACCTCAGAACGACAGTCGCACCGTAATACAACTGCGCCACCGAGGCAGTTTAATTAGTTGTATAAATAAAGAAAATTGTCACGATTAATATGCCCGAGTTTGAACTAAGTCACGGCAGATTGTTAAATTATAGAACCTTATAAAAATAAGTACAAAGCACAACTAGTCAATCACAAATGTACCGACTCATTGTAATAACAAGGTCCCTGGTCACGCCAGGGGAGATGCGGGAGCATTGATAAAAGTAAACACTTATCTACCACACAGCTACTTTTAACTGATAATTAAAAGTTTGCACAATTTATACATTCAATTGTTTCGATTAATTTTGCAAAAAAAAAAAAAACAAAATAGTAAATTATCTCACAAACTTTACAAACTATATTCCCTATTTATTTCTGGAACGAAGTTCCTTACGGCAGGATTGGGGGAGATAGAGATTTTGCTGCTTGACCGAACTAAACAAAAACGTGATAGTAAAACCGTAAGAAAAGTCCGTGGAATAAAACCGTTAAATGAGACGTGCGCAGGCGCGACACTCGTATACACAAGCGAGTAGTGTATAATACCTTTCTCTCTCTCCCTCTTTCTTTTCGTTCTCTCATCCCTTCTCTCTCTATTACCACTCCACCCCGCCAATGCATAGAGTATACAGTAATACCCCGCTTTACGCGAGGGATGCGTTCCGAAGAAAATCGCGCTAACTGAAATTCGCGTATATCGAGGTTTATGATTAAACATACGTCAAAATTTAATACAAAAAAATACAAATCATTTTAATCGATCACTTTAATTCTAAGAACACTTTATGCGATACATACTCTTATTTTTTACGGAAAAATACATCTATTGTCTTTACATTATGTTTATACGCACTCTTTCGCGTAATGCGAGGCATTTGAGCGCGAAATTTGACATTCGCGTTATAGTGAAACCGCGCGTAACGGGGTCGCGCTAAGCGGGGTATTACTGTATACTCATGGACAAGCACGTGGCGAATACTCACATTATAGATACATTTAACTCGTGAGTAGCCACGTTTATTTTCATACGATTTTTTTTTTTTTTTGCAAATGCGTCGATTTTACATTAGCCGAAGGAACTTCGTTCCTACCTGGTGTCCCACATCTTTTTCTTTAATTTACAACCATCGGTTACAAGACTCCCAACATTTTACACGTATGTATTATCACAAACAACTTACACTGGACTTTGAGGTTAACTTCACTAAAGTCTTGTCCCATTACGTTACCGGCTTCACATCTATAGACACCTTTATGGTCCGTTTCAATAGAAGCAATTTTTAATTTGCCACCCTCTACAACAGTCCCGTCGGGCAGATCTCCGAAATAGAAATCCGTTTCGGACTTGTACGTCCAAACGACGTTCGGAATCGGGAGACCCTTTTTCACACTTTAAAAGAATTTAAAAAGTGTTACGGAAATCTATTTTTTTTTTGACAGGGGGAAATGCATTTACGCACTACCCTTACCTATTGTATTAGTGAGACCGAAGTCCCCCAATACGACCGAAGTCCCCCCAATACACCGAAGTCCCCCAATACCCAAAGTCCCCCAATACCCAAAGTCCCCCAATACCCAAAGTCCCCCAATACCCAAAGTCCCCCAATACCCGAAGTCCCCCAATACACGGAAATCTATTGCTATCGCGTTCCGCCCCAATGATAGAAGAGGGACAAATGTAAAATAGACGAAAACATCACTTCGTAGTGCCCCGTTTCCTCCCACAAAACTGAACCGATTTTTAATTTTCTTTCAATCGTAGAATAAAAAAGACTTTGGCTATTCCTCTACGTTTTGGCTTTGTGTTTTTATTCGTCAAATTTGTCTGACGAACATTTGAAAATGACGGTAAAAATCGAACACACTTTTCATTTTCAAAGGCTCCTAGTCTCTAAAATAACTAATTTATGGAAAAAATAAAAACATACGGACGGTGGTGGATATTTATTATTTGGTATAAAAATATTTACCAAAATGTTATTATCTAGGGAGGAAACAGGAGACTACTTTTGTATGGAATAAACGCCGCTCGCATATTCTCTTAAGCATTATTAATAAAGTTTACCTGCATTCAAGTTCCATGTCTTCACCGGGTTTCCGTATTACTTCTTTTTCTGATATTTCGACTTTAGGGATTTCTGCAAATTGTATATTAGCAACGGAATAAAAATAATATTAATGTCATTAAATGACTTTGATATAATGAGTTTAGTAATCTTTAACCCCTTGAGCACTAACCTGGCGTTTACGCCAACTTTCAATTGCTTTCTTATTGTCTTATTTTTATGGGTACTCGACACGTTAAGCTGATAAAAAAATTTTGTATAATAAATACGTAATACTCCAATTATTGTCATTTTATATGTTCATTTAATATGTCGATTACCCATAAAAATGAGACAATAGGCAAACAATGGAAAGCTGGCGTAAACGCCAGGTTAGAGCTCAAGGGGTTTAACCGAAAAAGTATTGAAATTAAGAAGTGTGTATATTGTAAACTAGCTTAACGCCCGCGTTTCATATATTCTTCAATGCATTTGATTTTTTTTTTACGGAACTCTTAATATTTTTTTTGTACTAAGATAAGGTAAAAATATTTCTCATAAATTCAAACACAAACTAAAAAACATTGAATCGGATTTTTTTAATGAGTTTTAATTTATTTACGCGACACCTTAATTATTTTAGTAAATTAAAAGTTAACCGTAGTAATTTCAGCTATCTACCAAAAAAAGTCCCGTAAGAATCCGTCCAGCCGTTCCGGAGATTACCCGGAACAAAGAGACAGACTGACAGACATGCAAAACTTTTAAAAATTTCATTTTTGTTATAGGTAATGTATATACATTAATAAATATCTTTTAAAGTAAAAAAAAAAACCTCGCGGGAAATATCTATGGCATTATATGGTATAAAAAGAACTTTAGACTTAAGGACGTTACGTACATTACCTATCAGGGGGCGACGCGGTGCTTGCGAAAGCCACCCCGTGTCGCCCCCATCCCAAATGCAGCGGACGGCCCCGGGGGGTTTTAGTGGGTATTTCCGGGCGTCTCTCGCCCGGATGAATCCCACACTGGCACGGAACTCGTCACTCCGTGCCCCCTTATCTATTGTATTTGGGGGACTTTGATCCTTCAAATACAATAGATAAGGGTAGTGCGTAAATGCATTTCCGCCCGTCAAAAAAAAAAAAAAAAAAAAAGGTACATTACCTAAACCAGTTATCGTAACGAATGCATTGTACGATTCAGTCCTATCTGAATTTTTTATTTCACACGTGTAAACTCCAGCGTCTTCTAACTGCATATTCTTTAGTACTATAGAATTTTCTTCCGGTCTAAATAGTATATTATCAGAGTTTTTTAACACAGTATTATTGTGAAGCCATTTCGTAACAGCTTCTGGATATGCATTCACTGCACAATACAAACTCCCATCATTTCCAAATTTTATAGTCGTATCTGGAGGAATTTATTAGTATAGTTTTTTTTATAGTAAACATAACATAAGCTCACGCCAGTTTTCCCCGAAGGGTTAGACAGAGGTGAAATAGCGAACTACATCACTCGCATTCCGCCAAGCTCAGTTCCGTCCCAGATGTGACAGGGGACTAGCCTGGCACCATATTGGGCACAAATTCCAGACTCCGGGACGATACTGAGTAGAAAAGCCCAATACCACTTAACTCGACCCGGGGATCGAACCCGAGACCTCAGAACGGCAATCGCACCGTAATACAACTACGCCACCGAGGCAGTTTTTATAGTAAAATAGCATATAAATGGTGTATGTGATATAGCGTGCGATATATGTCGCTAATCAATAAAATATCGATACATACTCTCGATATATCGAATCAACCCTATATTATCGAATTATCTGATACCGATATATAATGTTGATATATTTCATCCGATATAAATATATCATATGCCACTTCTAATAATTTTATATTCATATTAATAATTGTAAAATTTATTGAGACAGGGATGGACTTAAGTTGAGCATACGATATATCGAAAATATTGATATTTTTCTAGACGTAGAGATAATGATTTTATTGATTAATAAAGGGCACACAGATATTACATAAGGAACAGAGAATATCGTGTAAGCTATATAATATGTACGTACATATTAGCTTTCGTTTTCTTTTTCAAAATCATACGTATTGGGGGGGGGGGGGGGTGTAAGAGTTTTGCTTACTGTTGCGAATAAAGGGAGGGAGGATATTAAAATTTCGGTTACACAATATTTGAACGGCCCCATTGACATTAATTAATCTTAAAGAATGGTAAAAATTGTTACTACTGCTATTGCTATCACGAAGCAGTAAATAGCTAAAATAGTTTATTGTAATATATTTATATAAAAATCTTTAAAAAAAACCAGAGCGAGTTTCTTAACGGCTCTTCTCGACTGGGTTGTTTCCAAAACCGGTGGTGGTAGTTTTTTTGACGTTAATAAGCGCCTTCTCAGGGCCCATATTGAATAAAGAATTTTATGATTTTGATTTGATTTTGAGTGTCGTTGGTGCAGCCATGTTTTGTACCAAAGAGTTCGATTTACAATACGTGTGGATGTACACGTAAGGCGTTCGAAATCAATGCCTAAAGTATCATTCTATCACTGGCCGATTCGAGGTTAGGAGTGCGGTTTTTTTCGATCCTGGTATGGACATGTGATGCGCAGGGAGAAAGAGAATGTTGTAAGAAAGGTATTGGATATGAATGTGGACGGTTACATGGGAAGGGGAAGACCAAAGAAAAGATGGATGGACTGTTTGAAAGATGATATGTTTAGAAAAGGAGTGAATGCGGAGATGACAACAAATAGAGAATGGAAGAGGAAGACATATTGCGCCGACCCCAAATAAAAATGGGAAAGGGTAGGGAGATGATGATGGTCATACATACTGACAACAGTCAGCTAACAAGCTGGTATTCGGTGAAAATATAGAGTGATGATGAAGAAGGACACTATGTTTCATTTTATTTATCAGCTATACTATTTTAGCCCAATGATATTTGGTCAAGAAAAATTAATATTATTTTAGACTTCTCTAATTACTTTTAACGTTCTATGATAATTATACCAAACCAATTATTTTACGTGACTTTCGAATACAAGTTACGGGTTAAATGGAATTTTTCATAAATTCTCACAATTAGAGTTATACACGGGGTTTAACCTATAAAATTTAATTTTCCTATCCGCATACTTATAGTATGCTTGTTTTATTATTTAAAAAAATGATCTCACTTTCAGGTTTGCGATTCACTTCGAAGAAAGAGGTTCTTTTGACAACGACCTCTGTACTATCAGAAGCTTCACCGATAGAGTTTTCGCATTTGCAATGTATCTTCGAACTGACCGTTACATTGTTCATTGTAACATAACTTAAGTATATCGAAGGTATTTCCAGTAACATTTCCTGTGAAATATGATAAAAATCAGTTAAAACGATAAAACGTTTGTTTAGGGTGAACGATGATTTTATATAAACATAACATAAGCTCATGCCTGTTATCCCCGAAGGGTTAGGCAGAGGTGAAATAGCGAACTACACCACGCACATTCCGCCGAGCTTAGTTCCGTCCCAGATGTGACAGGGGGCGAGTCTGTCGCCATATCGAGCACAAATTCCAGACTCCGGGATGATACTGATTAGAAAAACCCAATATTACTTGATCGAACCCGAGGCCTCGGAACGACAGTCGTATCGTAATGCGCCACCTCTATCGCACTTTCGAGAATGATAGACGTCCAAAAAACAAATGTGGTATCATCAAGAGATCAAAGTATCCGCACGAAATATCAAAAAAAATTAAGTGGCTTCAAAGTATATTCATGATAAAACCGCGCTTACAAGGTTTGCAGATTGATACCGGTACATACAACGCCATTTAGAGATCACTTCAAGTTTTTTTTTTTTTTTAAGTATTTGAAGTTACGTGTAATGGAACGTGATTTTGCTTTCATATGTGCATTTTTAAAGCAGGAATGTGCTCTTGGTATTTTTTGTGGATTTCTGACGCCTTTGGTTGTGCTATTAGACTGTGATATCTGCTAAACGCGTTTTTCACTCTCGCTACTTCACCTGGGCTTTCAATTCTGCAATACCAATTTGACCACGGCGTGTTTCCTGTACATTTTGGAGTAGTTCCCTCTCCCCCCCCCCCCCCCCCCCACCTCCTCGTTCTTTATATAAATATGCGAATTTCAATTATAACCCCCTCACACCTCCTATATAAAACCTACACATCCTAATTTCACCTGTCTAGACTAGGCATGTACGGTACCCTGTACCGCCTGAAACGCGGGTGCAGCGGCGAACACACAGCTAGTTATTTTTATTTATTTTTTTGTTTTAATTTACCTATCATCCTTTGACGCAAGTCAAAGACTTTTTATATCTATTCATTGTTGTAATTTCTAATTTCTTTTGTTCTATATATTTAGTTTTTTACAGCGGCCAAACAAATATTCTCAAAAAATTTTGAATTTTCCCCCACTTCACAGCTAGTTATTAATGTGGTTTGATTGGTAGAATAGTTTACAGGCCGAGCGGCTGCACAAAAAAAAAATTCGATAATGTATTGGGGCTGGGACAAGCTGAAAATCAGCGCTATGTGGTAATGCCGCATAGCACCAAATTGAGTCTGTCCCATTGCCCAAGTATTATATCAAGTTTCTTTTTTAAGTCTATCTAATATCTTTTGGCAATAAATAGTTTATTATTATTAAATTTAGGATCCATAAAATGTAATATACTAGATACTTTGTACTCGGTAAATTTGTTTTTTTTTTTTATATTTATCCCAATATACAATATTTTATGATTATTAGTACTATTTCTAACAAAAAGTATATTAAAGTTGGCAACACACAACGAATGATTCACGTATAGTTATAACCACAGATTCATTTATCTGTGGTTGTAACTGTCCTTAGGAAAATTAATTTAATAGTTGCCGGTTTCAATGATAATTGTAATCGTATTTAAAACTCACTATAGACGAGCGTAGGTTGCAGTAACCTCTAGTATTACCTCTAGAAGTCTCTAGTATTAGTGTATTATCTATGGCAGTATAATCTAGGCATTATAGTCGAAACAATTGGTTTTAATAGACAAATTTCACAACATTAATAAGACGTTCTTACTAATATTTTGCTAAAACTTTAAAGCACTTGTAATTTATTCATTTCAATATTGCAATGATAAAGGTTTAAGATAGCGTAAATGTCAATCTTTTGCAAAATAATGTTCTTACTTCTGCATTCAACGAATTTCCGCGTTCGTCTATCCATTGTATCTTCGGTTTTGGATAGCCATGGACTTTGCAGACGATAGTCAAGTTATCACCATACTCCACGACACCTATCTCCTCCTCCTTGATTATCTTCGAGCTAGGTTGTGTCCATGGAGCACTTGATTCTGTACTCAATAATAATATTGTCACGGTAAAATACACACATGGTAGTATTATTCGAAGCTATTTTTTTTTTTTCGAACCTAGCTAATGCTGTTGACCGGAAGGGTCTTTACAGCTTCACCGTGACTTTGGGGGTGAGTGCTGAAGGCACTCAGCCAAATTCGAAGCTAAACACATATTGCATTATATGATAGTACAGTAATAACCCGCTTTACGCGAGGGATACGTTCCGAAGAAAATCGCGTTAACTGAAATTCGCGTATATCGAGGTTTATGATTAAACATAGTGAAAATTTAATACAAAAAAATACAAATCATTTTAATCAATCGCTTTAATTCTAAGAACACTTTATGCAATACATACTCTTATTTTGTTACGGAAAAATACATCTATTGTCTTTACATTATGTTTATACGCACTCTTTCGCGTAATGCGAGGCATTTGAGCGCGAAATTTATTATTCGCGTTATAGTGAAATCGCGCACTAAGCGGGGTATTACTGTACTATGGTACCTGTTAGTGGTGTAGCGAAAAAGTGGTATGTTGCATTGATGATACAAACGATGCGCTAATAGGTAAGAAAAATTTAAGATAGGAAAAATATAGGTACCGGGTGCATCCATAGACCCAAATGAATTGTGTTAAGGTTCAAAAATAGGTACACAAAATACATTTACCAAAGGTGGTGTGTACGTACGCAAGAGTTTACGATCAAGGACCAACGACGAAAGCGAATTAGCGTCGAATGAATGACACGTACATCTCACAGGAAAGAACTTGGTGCGGGTGCTGGATTTAGGGATGGGACATTAGCAATATCGAACAGCACCAACCGATCATTACGCCGCAACCATTTAGTATATAACCATAAACATTTATCAAACCTATATTAGAATCGATAGTTTTGCTCGTTACACAAAACCCCGTATTATGTGGTAAATAAAAATGAGCTAACCTCTCTAAACACACTTCTGCGTAGGAAAGCTCTTAACTTATTACATGATGGACTAATTATAATTCACTAAATCGGTGACATTACAATTTACACCATGTACTTACACCTGATTTACAATATCACTAAATTTTAAAAAAAAAACAACGTAATGATATTTACAACGTCCTAATTAATAGTTTACTCGCCAAGTAAGTTAGAGGTTTTTACTTTTGCAGAGTGTTTGGAAAAGGCGTAACAATTTTTGATTAACTTGGTCTGTCAGTGTGCATTTTTGCTATGTAACTTCATTCAATCATTTTTTCAATCGAAAAGATTGTTTTGTCTCTTGTGCCTGCATTTACTGATGAGAATTTAATTAAATGTAACTAAATATAAAATACCTGAAAAGATCAAGATATCTAAAAAGAATCGTTTTATTTTTGTTATTGTCAGTGAAGTCATATTTACCATGTTAAATTATAGTATAAACTAGCTGTGTGCACGCGGCTGCGCCCGCGTTTCATATATTCTTCACTGCGTTTTAACTTTTTTTTGTTATATGGAACCCTATTTATTTATTTTTAATTAAGATAAATTAAAAACCTGTGTAATAAATTCAAGCACTTGCCCGTAAAACTGTGCATTGAATTGGATTTTATTTAAATTGTTATGAGTTTTATTTTTTTTACGAGAATCACTAATTGTTTTTGAAAATTAAAAGTACCCTAAGTTACGTGGAGTCATTTCAGCTATCTACTAAAAAAAATCCTCTCAAAATCCGTCCAGCCATTCCAGATATTAGCCGAAACAAACAAACAGAAAATTGTATTTTTTTTCGTATAGGTATCGTACGTACATTCACATCTATTTAGGAAAAAAATATTTTGACATTACAAACAGACACTTCAATTTTATTTATTAGTATAGATAGTAGAGATTTATGTAAATAGTTATTAACTTACCTAACTTCTGGGGAACAAGTAGCTTTGTTGTAGCCAAAATCTGTTGATTGTTCTTGGTGTTATAACCGGTTATCTAAAATAATATTTACATTGGGAATAAATACAAACTGATAAAAAAAAATTAAATATTTGATGTTTTATAAAGTAAAAATGGTTATTCATGCTTTTAATGTTTTGGAGATAAAAAAAAAACAGCTGCCTTATTTATTAAATAGTCTGACAGATGACATCAGACATGATAGTAACAAAAAAGCATTCAAAAATAAGTTAATAAAATATTTCATTAATTATAATGAGTAAATATGTGGATTGTGATGTTTGATATTTATGTCTGAACAAACCCACAGACAAACCGATAATACGGTTTCGTGGGACTACGAATCACACATTATAGATATAGTTCATAAAATAAATAAATAATTTGGAGTTTTAACATAAAATAAAATTACCCAAACTAGCCATTCTTGGATGTGAGCAGCCAGGCTTTATTAGAGCAATAAGAACGTCACACCAAAGTAGTACAATCCTTAAGCCTACTTGAGTCTGTATTGAAACAATTTTACATGTGGTTGAAAGCCTGAATTCTCATGTCTAATTTTGGTTGTATCTATTATTGATATCTACTTACCATAATGGTTATATATAGCAGTGATTTATCCCAAGACATACGTCTTCACATTAGGAGTCTCATTTTGAGAATAATTGTTTGGGAATATAAACAATTTAGTTCTATTAAAGGAACATATGATTTTGTATTCAAAAAATGTTATACACATATAAGATTGATAAAGTGAAACTATATTACGAAAAAAATTAAACTAACTTACTGAAATTCGATATGTTTTTTCATTTTCCACCAATGCTTTTGTTATATATATTCCGGGCTTTCCAGTTTCCTCCAATTGCAGTTCAGTTTTGACTTTTCCATCTGTGAACTCTATAGTTCCTGGTCTAAAGGATTTATCCAGTGAACATATAAGGATATAATTGGTCTTTCCTATAAGAAATTGATAAAAGATGTAATAAATAGTGACGTGGGTTTATGTTACTAGGTCTATCGATAAGGTGCATTACGTTCAAACCATCACACCTTCGTTCTCTGTCCCAATAATTATATCCTAATTTAAGAACGACTACATTTAGCCATATTTTATAATAGCTGGTCTAAAATGTTGACAATATCAATAATGTTTATTTAAAGGTTTGCTCCTGCACTGTTTTCACCATGAAGAACATATTTCATCATCTCCCTGGCCTTATCCACTTCACTACACTTTATTTCTAAGCATATCATCTTTCACATAGTCCATCCATCTTTTCTTTGGTCTTTCCCTATACCTTTTTTTTTTTTTTTTGTCGGGGGAAATGCATTTACGAACTACCCTTGCCCATTGCATTAGTGAGACCGAAGTCCCCCAATGCAATGGGTAAGGGGGCACGGAGGGACGAACTTCGTGCCAGTGTGGGACTCACCCAGGCGAGAGCCGCCCGGAAATACCCACTAAAACCCCCCGGGGCCGTCCGCCGCATTTAGAATGGGGGCGATACGGAATTGCACTGCATGCCACCGCGTCGCCCCCTGCGGCGAACCCACCGGGCCTCGTCCGTGCAATGGCCCAATGGGGATGGGGGAGAATACTCCATCCCACCTTTTCGCCCGCCCCCCCCCGAAGGGAGGTATGATCCTACGGTCAGCATTCCGGGGGGCAGGATATACTTCCTGCCCCCCCATAGACAGAGAGGAAGAAGGGACAGAGCAGAGGCGGGCAAAGAGAAAAGAGGAAGGAACCCGCCTCCGCTATAGAAGAAAGAGATAGGTCCCTCTCCTGTACTCGTCTTGTTAACCAACAGACGTAGTAATGAGAGGGATACCTGAAGACAAGAACCCGCCAGACAGACCCCCACATCACATCAACCCCCCCTATATCTCCCCACAGCACACCACACAACACTACCCGCCAAACAACACTACCCGCCACAACACTACCCGCCACAACACTACCCGCCACAACACTACCCGCCAAACAACACTACCCGCCTTCCCCTATACCTGTCCACATTCATGTCTAATACCTTCTTCTTATGTTGTTCCTCTTATGTATTCATTCCTAATCCTGTCCATTCTTGTAACCCCACATATCCATCGCAACATTCACATCTCGCCTGTATGCAGTCTTTTTTCAACCATCGCCTTTATATGCGAACATTTTCATACATACAAGACGACAGACCGGATCATGCTCTTGTACATCTTCATGGGGAATAAATTTGTAGTGAAAATGATTTCCATTTTAAAGCAATGACGGGGGCGGTAGATAAATGAATAAATCAATAACATCTAGGATGCAAGTTATTTCCTTGCAATCTACGATTAAAAACCGCTTAAAATCTTAAAAAAATAAAAGACCTAATGATAAATACGTATTGTGAATAATCATGAAATCACCTGGCATTGGTTTACAACTAGTTTCCAATAAATTTCTCGGTTCTTTTGTAGAAAATCCATATTTGTATGGTAAAACATGTTTCCTGTATAAAGTTGCTGAAGTAGTGCCCTGACATCTAACGTAAATAGTGTAGTCACCGACGTCTGGTTTCAGTAAATAAAATACCTGTGAATGTAATTTGTGTTAGAGTACGTTACGTTTAAATGTCATTTTGTTTGAAAATTAAGATGGCCGTCTTTTAATAATAATTACCATTCCGTTTATTTTTTGAAATAAATAAATAATTCATGGAATAAACATAATAATTAAACAAAAAACAAAACACTACGAAAATATCGAAATTGAAATTATACAAGCAACACATATTACACCTGAACAATAATACAAACAACACATTCTTCATCTCAGTTAATGGCAATCTGTGTGTACACACAATTTGTGCCAATATCATGTGGGTAAGATTTTCAATCTTGTATCAGCGTTACCAAGCTCCAACAGAACGGTGGCCCATCCCGCTCGAACTTTCCATGGAGCTTTTTCGGCACCTCAGAATGTATGCTACGCGTTGTCTTCTATAATAAACTCAACTTGAACACAATAACTAAACTATTTCACACAAAACGCCACCAAGATTACATGATATAGAGTCAAGTACACAAGTTTAATGAATTAAAGAAAACAATTGCTACATGTCAGACTGAGATCCCGCCAAAAACTCCGAACAACACATTAGAAGTGTGCGATAAAAATCGATATTCAACAAAATATCGATTCATACTCTCGATAAATAGAATCAACCCGATATTATCGAATCATCAGATATCGCCATATTTTATCCGTAAATATATCAAACAAAATTAGAAATACACAATTTCTACTTTATTTTGTTGTATAAAAAAACCATTTTAATAATGTTATATTTCAATAATAGATAATTATAACATTTTTGAGACGAATATATCGAAAATATCTATATATTTGTTCAAATTAAACACAGTACTAAAATTATTCTATACTAATAAATAAAATTTAAATGTCTTTTGTAACGTCAAAATGTTTTTTTTACTAAAGAGATATGAATGTATATACGATACATGTACCAAAAATACAATATTTAAAATTTTTGTCTGTCTGTTTGTTCCGGGTGACCTCCGGAACGGCGGGACGGATTTTGACGGCACTTTTTTTGTTAGATAGCTGAAGTTACTCCGGGCAACTTAGGGTACTTTTAATTTTCGAAAATAATAAGGGTTCCACGTAAAAAAATTAAATCATAAAAATTTTAATAAAATCCTATTCAATGCACCGTTTGACGGGCAAGTGCTTGAATTTATGAGAAATATTGTTGACCTTATCTTAGTACTAAAAAAATAAGGGGTTCCGTGTAAACAAATTAAAACACAGTGAAGAATATTTCAAACGCAGGCGCAGCCGCGGGCACAGCTAGTAACGAAATAAATATAGACGCTTTTTCCAGATGAACATTCTCACACTACATACTACACCTTTCTCGAACAGGTTATTTGGAGTGAATACGAGGCGATTTAGTATTCATAAGTGTAACAATCGTTATCTAAAGTGCCATTCCTTTCAAATAATAGGTATTTTACCTGAGTACTCTTTGTGTCGATTATTTTCATCGTCCTAGGCGCCTGACCTTGATGATTCAATATTTGTACCTGCGGTCGGTCACCGGACACTACCACCATGAAATTAGTCGTGAAAGTGTCTATTTTGAACTGCAAAATAAATGTTAGGTTGTGGCAAAATAAAATTGTTTTTATCTTGAATATTGTGTTCTTTTTTATTGTAGTCAAAATAATAGTTTTATTATTATATCTGAATCTATCGCTTTTGTTAACCTACAGAGGGGTTTTCATTAAAATAATGAAATTGAAGCATATATTACAAATTAATATTTGCAAACATTAAATTAAAAAATAAATTGAAATATATTTAAGAAATATACTGACTTAATAAAAATAAATAAATACTAATGATACAAAAAATAAACAAACATTACAAAATTAATATTCTTAACATTCCTTGTAAATATACCTACTACAAATATATACTATTTTTATAATTAATTGTAAACACATGCAAATTGAGAAACAATAAAGGGCTTATTATTCTATAAATATTCATCACTCCCTTTAATAATGTGGTTAATGTTACGTTCCTAATTCCGCTTTAAATAATTTTCTTCCGTCACGTCTTTTTTAAAACCTGATTTATTTACACTAATGTGAGTAAATAAATATTGTTAATAAATATCACTTTGTTCTAGGTACAGCCCGCAAAAAAATGGGTAATTTTTTTTTTACCTAGCTAATGCTGTTGACCGAAAGGGCCTTTGCAGCTTCTTCGTAACTTTGGTGACGAATGCTGAAGGCACTCGCCGCAAAAAAAAAAATAAAAATAGGTAACATTCTAAATAATTAATCGATTCTTAAAATAATCAAAAACACAAACGTGAGTTAACTTTAAGCGACACCAACTCTTGGTAATCTACGCACATAATAAGCATCCAAATAATTTATGTGTCATCACATAAATCTATACCAATACTAATAAATAAAAATGGAAGTGTCTGTTTGTAATGTCAAATTTTTTTATGACTAAATAGATGTAAATGTATTTACGATACCTATACCAAAATTACCAAAATTTTTAAAAATTTTATCTGTTGTAATGGGTAATCTGTGGAACGGTTGGACTTATTTTGCCTGGAGTTTTTTTTGTTAGATAGCTGAATTTACTCCGGGTAACTTATGGTACTTTTAGTTTTCGAAAATAATTAGGGTTCCGCGTAAAAAAAAATAAAACTCATAAATTTTTTTAATAAAATCCGATTTACAGTTTTACGGGCAAGTACCATAATTTATGAGAAATATTTTTTCTTAACCTATATGTTAGTACTACACATTTTTTTAGGAAAATAATTTGGGTTCCGTATAAAAAAAATTAAAACGCAGTGAAGAGTATATGAAAGGCGGGTGCAGCCGCGGGCAGACAGCTAGTTAAATCTTAGTTAATGGCAATCTGTGTGTACACACAATTTGTGCCAACGTCATGTGGGTAAGATTTTCAATCTTGTATCAGCGTTACCAAGCTCCAACAAAACGGTGGCCCATCCTGCTCGAACTTTCCATGGAGCTTTGTCGGCACCTCAGAATGTATGCTACGTGTTGTCTTCTATAATAAACTTAACTTGAACACAATAACTAAACTATTTCACACAAAACGCCACCAAGATTACATGATATAGAGTCAAATACACAAGTTTAATGAATTAAAGAAAACAATTGCTACATGTCAGACTGAGATCCCGCCAAAAACTCATCTAGTTAAATAATAATAAGAGTAATAATATATGGAACATTTGTACGTACGGTCAATTCTTGTCGTTCATTAAAACTGTCATAGGTAGTGATGTCGTTCCAGTCGATTTTATTTAGCTCCGTTATATATGGAAATACCTGCAAGATATTTGAATGCACAATTTACTAGTGTTTTTTTTTCACACTGGCTAATGCTGTTGATATGAATAGTCTCAAGAGGACATTGAGTCGAAAAAGTAGGTATTTCAGAAATCTATTGCTATTGCGTTGGGCCCCAAAGAAAGAATTATAAAGCACGAAAGGGACAACTGCTGCTCGGGCTGATTTTTCACCGTATGCAAACTAGACGAAAATATCACTTCGTAGTACCCTGTTTCCTCCTACAAAACTGAACCGATTTTTAATTTGTTTCAGTTTTAGAATAATAAAGACTTTGGTTACTTTTTTTTTAATTTTATCCATCTGAATGTTTGAAAAATACGGTAAAAATTGAGCTGAAAAGCTGAAAGTCCCTTTCGGTCGACAGCGTTAGCTAAATTAAAAAAAAAAAACTTCCCCGGATCGATAATTTTGTTTTTTACTTACAACAAAAAGTTGATGTTATCAGTTCTAGTAAATCTTGGTTTGTAGTGAAAACTTATTTCTTTAAAGCAATATTTAAAAGTAGGTAAACGAATTGATCCGGGATGATACTTCATACACACCTATTGGTTACAGGTTTTCAACCTTGAGAGCCATCCAGGCGGGAATTATTATAAAATGTCCTACCACCATGAACAATTCATACAGTTCAAGAGACGACATTTCTTAGCATTCTATTTATTCTCCGAGCGGACGGCACGTCCAGTTCAGTGCCCGGGACTTGTGACCCAGGGTCAGGTTCAAGAGGCCTCTTTACAATGCCCGTCTACTCTCACCTTTATTGCCCATGTCCCCCTTTCTGCCTAGCTATATTTGGTGAGATCCTACTACTGCTTTGGATACTCTTACTAATAAAGAACTTATGGTTGCTCTTGGCAGACCGAGGTATTTTAGTACATCATAGAGAAATTTTGCTGATAATCCTTTTGCGACCACATCTACTGCATATAAATTAACCACAACACCATTTGCAGTCAATTCATTTGTTAGGTCCTAGTCTTTGTTTATTTTTATTGTGTGGTCCTTAGGGGTACTTGTTTCCCATGGAAACAACGAAATTAACCGAATGGAATACGTACGTAAAATATTTACAAAGAATAAAGAACAATATGTCACTAACCTGCCGCAAGTTGTGAGCTGAATCGAGCCGCAGTATCGCTCCAGAGCATGTTCCAACTATATCATAATAGATATCAATGTTTCCAATTGGGGTTCTGTTAGAAGCAGCCGGTAAACAGACTCCGCTTAAAAATATCTGCACCTACACAATAAATTATACACTAAATGCATATGAATTTCTTGGAGTCTCTTGATATTCTAGTACAGGATATTCATAGAGTTGCGGCATGCTTAGATTAAATAATCGAATAATTATTTTACCTGAATGAATTTGTTAATACACAGATTAGTGATTTCGCTAATATTGCCATAATCTCGCGCATAGGCGTCAGTGAAAACATAAATCGACGATCCCGGTTCGCTGATCTCCAACGCTTTTTTTATCCCGGCCACTGAATTCTCTGGACATTCAACGCCATCTTTTGCCTTTATAATGTTCAAATCATCAACTAATTCCTTCATTGAGTGGGCTATCGACGGTGTGCCGACGTCTGTGAAATAATTATAATTTTAGCAATTATTTCGTCTTATATCCTTTTAATTATGACTATGATGATATTTTTTTTTTTACGTTATAGGCCTAATCTCAATTGATCGTTCGAATCTTCATAAATGACCATTTGGTCCAAGTTGGTAAACACCCTAACCCTAGAGGTACTCCTAGACTCTCCGATACCACTAATAGATTACAGATTTTCAAACTTAAAGGTCAGCTACCTAGTAACCAATATCCGACTATATCCAAATATCCGCTGAATCAACATCTCTTATTTATTCAGTGGCAAGTAACGTGATGGTCGCAGTTTCTATGTATGTCGGCTTCCATTTTTATAATATACTCATAACGTTTTATTTCATATAAATATATTAATTAATGTGAAATATAAACGAATACCTGACGAGAAACATTTTCCATTAAAAAAAAAATTAGCGTATAAAATAGTAAAAAGTGTAAAAAATAGATTTGGTGATTCTTGAATAACATACCAAGTAATAGAGAAAAGAGAGTCAACTAACCTAACACCATTGTGATAGCTCGTAATAAGCTAAATAGAAAAACAAACTAGTTCTTAGTCTCAAGTGTAGATATTCAAAGAATTCCAATCTATGCTTGACATTTAGGGATAGATTTTCGGTTCGATTCTGGGCACCAGGAAAAATTCCAACCAAAATAATCATTGTGAAAATTTATTTTTTTTTGGAAAACTAATTACATCTAGGATTCCTAAATGCATCTGAACGCGCTATTATTGAGCCGTACTAGCTATAGCTCTATAAGTAAATAGGGGAAACTACAGGGGAAAGCAAACGAACGAAAAAAAGCACAGGAGTAGGACTACACCAGCTCATAACCTATTAGCGATTACGAACGCCTATTGTTAAGTTATTTTTTTGTCTTTTGTGTTACTGCAAAATATTTTATTAAGGCGTTCGGATTTCCACGCACTCTTTTAGATATGTAATTAACGTTCACGAATTTCGAATAAACTATTGGTACAAGAAGAAGCTAGAAATTATAGTTTTCTGGTCTATGTTTAACGGCTAAAAAGATACGATATACGAGAAACCAGATAAACTTAAGAAATCCTTTATTACAAATGTTTATCCAATTCTGTCATGATATGAAACAGCGAAAAAGTATGCAGTTTTATCCGTGTTTAAAAATAGCCTTTTGTTTATTCATAACAAATCGTAACAAGAATGTCAGTCCCAATTAAAAGTATCAAAAATGGAGTACTGAAGTTGGAATAAATTGTAATTCAATGCGTATTGACAATCACGTACTTCATCACAATACACTGCATTGCAAATTATATCTCATGCACTTTGCATCAGAAACAGACACGACTGTGTTGCTTTTGCAGTCAAAATTCTACAACTATCGTATGACGTAATTTACTAAGAATAAACTTCGCTATTCCCTATCAACTGTTAAAAATCGCTTAAGGAATAAAATAGGTCATAACAAAAATATAAATAGATATAATTTACACACAATTAGTAGAACATTGTCTCTATATAAAAACAAAATTGTGTGTAGTTAATAGTGCGGGCGGATTCCGCGTCAATGGACGCGGGTTCGAAGCCACCTATCCAACTTTAAAAAATCAGCCTGAGCTTTCGGTGAAGGAAAACATCTTGAGGAAACCATGGCATGGTGGTAGGGCCTTTTCTAATAATACCCGCCTGGATAGCTACTACCCTCAAGTTTGATAACCTGTCGCCAAATACCAATAGGTGTGTTCCGGCAGCATCACTTGAGAACCAGTACCTAGGTTTAGTGTGTTTCGATCCCGTGTTTGCTCCAATTAGGTGGCGGGAGGTACCGGGGGGTTTAGTGGGTAGTGACCAACGGCGCTTATCGCTGCGAGTCCCACACTAATCCTGTGTGACAGCCTCTCGCGCTTTCGTGCGAGAGACTGTCACACATCTTCGTTTCGTTTCAGTCAGATCTGGAAGGGGGGGGGTCCCTATCAGATCTGGATGGACGGCTAGTGCGTAAATGCATTCCCCTCGAAAAAAAAATAAATAAAAAAAAAAAAGGTTTAGTGTGTTTACTAAACTGGAATACATCGTCACTTAATATCAGGTGAAATTGCGGTCAAAGAACTGAGCTCATATCGTGTAAAAAAACAAGGTGTATACCGGCAGCATTACTTGAGAACCAGTACATCTAGGTTTAGTGTGTTTACTGTCCTGGATCACATCATAATTTAACATCAGATGAGATTGTGATTAAAGCACTAAGCTGAAGCTATCGTGTAAAAAAAAAAAAAACAAAAAAAACATGCCTAATAGCTATCAATAAAAACTCTAAAAAAAACATACACCAGTGTTAAATTATTTCACCAAAGATATATAAAACATATATTAAAACAGACTACCTTACCTGGATAATTAAACGGCACAATAATATAGTCTTCGAAATCCGTTCGATTAACTAAATCGTTCATTACTACCCTGATACCAGTTTTTATTATCTCTAATTCTTCTTTCATTGAATTTGTCGTGTCTAGGACTATTGTGAAACTTTTTTTACAATAAACCGTTGAAAAGACGTGGCCGAAAATTAATAAATAGATTAATAAAAACATTGCGCCCATAGCTACGAGTGCGCGGAGTTAATTATAACAATATACAGAATGCCCTTTAGACTTCTGTGTCGATAGTCTATAAAGAGTTAAGGGCAATACGTACAACTTTAGATTTTAATAATATTCTTGGATAATAGAAATTTTCTAATAGATATAAAAAATTAGCTCAAAAGAAATTTTTTTTAATGTCTAGTTTTATTTCCGTGTCGTTTACGTTTTGATTGCTAGATGTATATGGGTGTGTTTTGTCAGATTATTACTAATTAAAAAATTTCGTTCACCTATTTGGCCAGGGCGTATGAAGCTATTTCGAATTGTCTCTACTCACCGCCAATTGATGATCCTCTTAATGGAATACCTTCTTCTGCGATCTCAGATGTTTCTTTTACTAAAATGCCTTTTTTGTGTTCTTAACATTTAAAAAGAGTCTTTTTAGTGATTTAAATTAAATTTAACAACGCTTAACATTGTTTCTAATTTCTAGTCAATGGCTTGTGTGTAGTGCGTACGCTTTTTTTAAACTTATTTCTCTTGTAATAATGGGTTCAAATAATCACCTTATTTTTATATATTATTCCATAATTAGTTAAAGGGTCAACGATATGAGATGTGAAGGTTGCATCTTGCCATACCTTCATACTGAAGCTGGCTGTTTGAGCACACGTGACAGTCAGCAAGAACAGCTCATACAGTCAAATGTTTCAGAGATTGAATACATCATTTAAAACTTAACTATGTAGTTTGATATTAATTGGTTATTTGTCGTGTTACTCGAGTTATTTAGATAGCTGAAGATTAAATTAATCTTATTGAATGAATTAAGCGTCTTATTTGACCTTTTCCAGAAGCTACCGCACAATTATTTTATTTGCAGACTCTAATGGAGGTAAATAAATAACAAGTAAAAAAAACTCAGGTCTAAATAACCAAAGCTTTTCTACCAATTACCACCAATTCCAAGACTAAGACTAAGATTCGATACAAAAAGCGATAATTCTGTTAGTATTTCAAACGGAAACTTTTAATTTTTATTTCATTAAATAAACTAAATATGTATGAACCTTAAGTGTGCAATAATGTAAACGAACGACTTTGATAACCCTCTGGTTATTAGTAATTTAAACAAAGGGCATTCTCCTTTACACTGATGTCACCTTATCACCGGACTGCCGTTAAAATTGCAACAAGCTCCGGAAATCAATTATAATGACACCGTTTATTACTATGTACGCAAAATTATCTCATCGGATACTAAGTTCAATTTGGAGCTGACAATGGGCTATTAGAATATAATTATATATAAAACTAATAATAATTTTTTTTCTATGAAAACATTACTTTTCTGATTCTGCTTGAAAACGATTTAAAAGACATCTTTTATATAATGAACATAATATAAAAATCGGTGAAAAATAAATGAATAATACAAATCTTTTTTTTCCGATCGTTTAAAAAAGGCGTGGCAAATGAAACTAATTTTTAAGCGCAATTAGATTTTTTTATCAATATCAAGAAAAGCCACACATATCCCTACATCCGTGGATAGACACCATAAAGTGTGACAGAAATGTTCTAAAGACTGTCCTTAGACTTCATTCGGGGCACATTCCATCAAACAAGTTTGCATTTTTGATGAAAAAGAACCCATCGCCAAACTGTACTCAATGTAGAGTCAATGAGGATTTCCAACATGTCCTGATGGAGTGTGCTCTGAATGAAACTTATAGAGTATCATATTTTAGATCATTATTAATAGAACTACTAGTATAAGCTCTCCTAATAGTTTTTTTTATAAGAACCAACATCCAAATATGTCAGTATGTTACTTAAGTTAACAGAGTTAGGTTAATGATAATTTTACTTAATATTTCATATGTACATATATTAATTTGTTATTCCTTATGGGACGATATTATTGCTCTGCGACAAAACGGTTAAAAAAAAAAAAAGAAAACTGACCACAATTTACATAAGAAACAACCAAAAATACTTATTCGAATAAAAGTATATAGAGGAGAGTTTGAAGTCATATAATATGTTGAGCGACTCATATTAAGAATCCCGTGACATTGATATAAATAACTTTAAAGTGCCGATGCACTAATTATCTTATCATTACTGCGTATTGTCGCAAGTTTCGAGAATACAACACTAAAACACCGGAAATTATTAATTACATTCACATTGTTTAGTATAGGCAGGTAGTAATAGTTTTTAATATTTTTTGTCATTTTTTTTTTGCCATGATTGTAATTGAGGGTACGTAGTGTGATTGAAGTACTACGACGTGCAGTCGCGTTGAGTGCGTGCGAGTGTCAGCGTGGTTTTGTATAACGTCGCTGTCCATAGGACCGTGTCTATGACCCGTATAGATCGGGTGCATCTCCCTGACCCCTCAGAGTCCGATCGATAGCAGGATTAGCTCCCAGAACTCAGAATATTATTCCACGAGGGACGCACCTGTGTGCCTCACCCAGTTGACTTGTCCGTAGGCGCGGACAAAGGAGAGGCCACCGTCGAAGGGAATAGCCCTGATGCGGTTTCCCCGTGTCCCCTATTAGTTCGTAGTTTAGTTTTAAGCGTAGTTATTGTGTAGTTTTTCTAACTGTGTTTTTATTTTTATTTTTTTATATTTAAATTTTATTATAATGTGTATTTTATATCTGTAAACTACATCCTTGTAATACTTTTTTAAATAAAGATGATAAAGAAAAAAAAAATAGTTAGGGATAAAAACACATGACACGCCGCTGCTAGACTGCTCGAGCTAAGGGAGTGCACGAGAAGAGTTGCTAGTATGTTTTTTTGTTTGTTGGTTGATTGAATTTAAGTAAAGAAAGATTATTACAGTGTTGTGTATAACTGTTGTTGTATGATTGAACATTGAATACAAACATTTATAACGGAGTGTTCGGAAGTGATAGTGCCGAGCCGCCGCCTTTGGATGTCAGGTGGTATCACGCTTACACATTCCTCACATCTCCTACACAAAACCTACACACCCTACTTTCACCTGTCTCCAGAGCTTCGGTGTCGACTGGTATAGGGTGAGTACAATTAATTTAGCGCTGTGTTAACGCATGCCGGGTGCTCTGTTGCACGGACGCACCGTTCCGCCATCCGACTATAACATTTAACTTGTATCACCGGGCCCAGCACGCATAGTTGGATGGTGGTTCGAGTGCGTTCGGTTATGTAACACACATCACTACAATTACACTAATATATTTTTTATTACGATTACTCATGCGTCTATTGAGATGTTTTCGAATAAATTTATAATTATTCTTGTAAAAAGAGAATCAATAAATGTTATGTTATTAGTTGAAATAAATTCAGTTTTCTTCCAATACATCACGACACTACTCGCGTACGATACGAACCAAAAAAAAAAGTCATCGAAATCGAGATATGAATAAAAAAACTCACCCATATGTGAGTTCAAGCCCACCTATCTAACTCTAAAATCAGCCTAAGCTTCCGGTGAAGAATAAAATCGTGAGGAAAACCATGGCATGGTTTTTTTTTTTTTTGACCTAGCTAATGCTGTTGACCGGAAGGGCCTTTACAGCTTCACCGAACTTTGGGGGCGAGTGCTGAAGGCACTCAGCCGCAATAAGGTAACTAGCTCAAGGGCTACCAAAGTGGTACGAACCTCGGCTTGGCCGTCACCTGAGTATTTAAACTCACTCGCGAGTTGTATCCTAGCTATCCCTACATTTTTTATATTAACATATATAAAAAAAAGGTTCCTTACAGGACCTATGTACCTGCATGTTATGCATGAGTGTGTATGGAGTGTTGCGCGTGTAATTGCTCAATGCATGGGCAGTGTTACTGTATCGCGCTGGCGGCGACGTCAAGAGCCTCCCCAGTTGGGGAACGAGACACGTCTTGGGTCGCCGCCTGAGGGCAGAATAGCATGGTGGTAGGTTATTTTCTAATAATGTCCGTCTGGGTAGCTACCCAAGTTAGAAAACCTGTCGCCAAATACCAATAGGTGTGTTCCGGCAGCATTACTTGAAAATCAGTGGCTCTAGGTATAGTGTGTTAATCATCCTTGATCACATCGTCATTTAAAATCAGGTGAGACTGTGGTTAAAGCACTAAGCCTACACCGTATATAAAAAAAAATGTACGGAAAAATGAACTCTCTTCATTCATTTTTCTTGTTTTTCTAACAATTCTTCTGCTATTCGAGACGCGGAAACAAATCAAACGAATCTAAGACCACGAAAGTCTGTTTCAGCCGTTGTTGAGTTATTAATGGTGAAACTAACCTGATTTTGTTTTATACGCCAACATATGTAGATTAAATTGATTTCACAAAATCAAAATGCAAAATAGTAAATATAATTAGTTTAGGTAGCACAGAATAGACGTCGCATAAATTAGACTAGATATAGGACAAATTAAAGTTTACTAGGTTAAGTGTTAGGTTCTGCTATATACACCCCGTGTCGCCCCCATCCCACCCCGTGTCGCCCCCATCCAAAATGCGGCGGACGGCCCCGGGAGGTTTTAGTGGGTATTTCCGGGCGCTTCACGCCCGGGCGAGTCCCACACTGGCACGGAGTTCGTCCCTACGTGCCCCCTTACCTATTGCATTGGGGGACTTCGGTCTCACTAATGCAATAGGTAAGGGTAGTGCGTAAATGCATTTCCCCTCGACAAAAAAAAAAAAAAAAAAGGTATATGGCATATGGTCTCAAAGCACATTACCGATTTATATAATAAGGTAGAGATTTACGCGAACGATAGATGAACCAGATCGAGTTTCTTACTACCTTTTTTCGTACCTAGTATTTTAAGATTCAATAACACTTTCTCAGTGTCTAAATCGGTTAAAATAATGTTCATTTTGATATGAATTTACTATTAAAAAAAAAAACAATCTCAAATTAATCTGACATTGTATTTTTGCAATGAAAAAACCTTAAGCTGATTTTTATTTATTCACATCTCTTTCGTGTTTAACAGGTCGACTGACCATAGCCTATTATTATTAATGTAATTATTTCATAAGAAGACACAACAAACACTATTATTCTATCTCATTCTCTAGCGCGTTAAATCCAATAGACGTATGTGTTTGTCTCTTTTTAATGTCGCTCTTTCATTTCATCGAATTTCAAATCACGACGTGACTAAAGAACTAAAGTTCAAAATATAACAAAATCAATACTTATCTCACAAAATGTTAAAAATAGAAACGAGATATCGGTAATATAGTATTTATATTGTATCCTGTTAGTAACTAATTAGTGTTTAATACTCCGCTACATATTATTCCCAAGTCATTTATTATTATAAACTAGCTGTAGGTCCGCGGCTCCGCCCGCGTATCATATATTTTATTCCGTACAATTGTTAACTACGTAATATAATTTTAAAATAGTCATTGGAAAATAATGTTTTTATGGTCTCTATTTTTTCGTGCTGTTTTTTTTTTTGCTTTTGGTACTAACAAAAAGCAAAAAAAAAAACTCATTAACTACACAACTTTCCAGTAAAAACCTTTGTAAATTAAAAATAATTAAATAATTACTTTATTAATCTGCTTCGTTAATTTTGAAATCGGCGCCAGCTTACGGATAACACAGTGGTGTAAATGTTCGTCGCTAATTATATTCAATTTTGATGCATTGTTTTTTATAATTACCGTATCCTTTATTTAGCTTAAGGTGTTATACTTTGAAGCGATGATGCCGCAGTGGATAGTGCGGATTCCGCGTCAATGGACGCGGGTTCAAATCCTCTTATCAAACTCTAAAATCAGCCTGAGCTTTCGGTGAAGGAAAACATCGTGAGGAAACCGTAGTATGGTGGTAGTGCATTTTCTAATAATGCCCGCCTGGGTAGCTACCACAGCATCACTTGAGAACCAGTACTTCTAGGATTAGTGTGTTTACCATCCTGGATCACATCTTCACTTAACATTACGTGAGATTGTGGTCAAAGCACTGAGCCTATATCGCGTAAAAAGAAAACAAAAAAAAATGTTTATGCAATTATTTTCATTTATAAATTGGCTGGCTATCTCTAGCTGCCACCGACTCTAAAATTGACGAAGCAGATTACTAAAGTAATTATTTATTGACTGTTAGTGCATTTTTTGGGTTTTTTCTCGATTTCACTGAGTTACACTGATCTGGTCGTGTAATTTCAAATCTGTCCACAAATGACGGAGACATCGCGTAACAAACATACAAGTAAAAGTAATAAAACATACAGACGAATTGAGAACCTCCTCCTTTTGAAGTTGATTAAAAATTAACCATACAATTGCGTTTTTCACAATTTCGTCGTTTCTAACTTTTAACGCGGAACCCTAATTATAAAAAAAGACAGATAATTAAAATTGCTTTTTTGGTATAAGTATATAAATTCATACGTAAAAAGTTGTTTTTTTATATTAAAAACAAACATTTCAAATTTATTTATTTATGTAGATTGATATATAAATGCTTAGAAACGTCGATGGAGGAAAACAGATATACCGTGAAAATCATACCTATATATATATATATATATATATATATATAACTTATAATTAGGGAGCAGAAGTTAAAGGAATTCCCCGCGTATCGCCGTTAGTACTTACGCTTCATAATAAATAATATTCATATATTTATTAAATATATATAAAACGCTGATCCCGCGTCGGGGGTCATACGATATCTTGAACGCTTGCAGTTACTAAATGCCGAATGAATTTAGTATAACATTGTTCTTTAAATCATTGTGACGCGCTAAACGAACTATGGTTTCGAAATGGTCTTTCTTAATGTTTATCTATTTATTCGATGTATGTACAAGTGATGATGTGAAGAGCAGTTTGACTTTCGTAATTGATGACACCGGCTCGATGGGGGACGATATCGTTGAAGTGAAACTCAGGGCGAACGATATATTTGATTCAGTTTTAAACTCGGAGGATTCACAAATTGAAAATTTCATTTTGGTCACTTTCAATGATCCCGGTGAGTTGGTTGTTTTTGTAACTAACTAAACGCTACTAACCTAAGGGGCTTTGATGGCTTCAGCGTTATTTTGAGTGCAGTGTGATACGCTTGATGCTATTACTTGTGATCTCAGTGTATCCTGCTGGTGGCGGCTATAAGAACGTACCCGGTTGGGAATCGAAGCACGTCTTGGAACGCTGCCAAAGTATATGCAAGTAAATTTAGCCGCCCTTCCCCTGCTGTAGGAATAGTGGCTACTTGAGCGAACACGCTTAATTTTTTGGTTCTGCATTAAAGATTTACAAGCGTTATCTCGTCTTCTAAATCGGTTGTAAGTTACGCAGCCGTTGTTTCTTTACGAGGCCTTCTGATCTGAAGTATAGGTCACGTAGGCTACCATTAAAAGAATTGGGTGTATTTCCACACGATCTAAATAACCACTGGAAAGCAATTTGATCAAGGGTAGTTTTAGTTATATGTGCAGTTCCACTTCCCTCTGGCATCATTGGGCACCTACCGGTTTTTAACAAAACAATTCTGAATCTTCTGTAAGGTGCGGTACTATGATTCTGCCATACGGATAAAAATCAAGCCACAGTTTACTGCGAATATAATGTCCCGATTTATTATTTACTAGTTACCGCCTGGTCTTCGCGACTTCGTCCAAGTAAAAATAATAGTTTAAAAAAATAAACCAAAAACGTATTTATAGAAAATTCCACAAAAAAGACAATAATTAATAAATATAAATTAAGAATAGTGTAAATAAAAGAAAATAAGTTTTAATAAAAAAAAACGACTAAAACAGGAAATGAAAAATGTGCATCTTCTAACTGACTATTATTCTGTAAGTAATATAATTACGATAATCTTATTGTAGGTAGATAGTTATTAAAGTGTTGATTACTCATAAAAATGAGACAATAGGAAAACAATGGAAAGCTGGCGTAAACGCCAGGTTAGTGCTCAAGGGGTTAATATTTAAATCTCATTGAATTCAATTTTGAATATTTCATGTTAATATTTTGCTTTTGTTTTATTTCAACATTTCATATCTTGAGTGCATTTGTTATTTTAATAGTTATCATATGCCTAAGTTGTGTTGTCCAGTGTTCTTTCATAATTTGGTAAGGTCAATTTTAAATATGGACCGTCTATCGTAAGGTTGTTGAACCATTTGCTTGGCTTCAAAATTATAAAATAATTACTCAATAATTTTCTGATTTACTAAATCAAAATACCTATTACTTTTGTGGTGATTTTACTTTTTACTGTTTACAATTTTAAGTGATTGCTAGACCTAGTTAGGTCTAGCAACTAACTAACTTGAGACGGAAAATGATAGAAGGATACGTTTAGAAAAAAAATCAGCCTCAAATTGACTAGTAGGTAATGGTTGTCTACATTATTATGAAGAGGAAAGATTTGTACTTTTGTATGTAAGACAATTAACTCAAAAACTACGAGACCGATTTGGATTAAATTTAGTAACTATCTCTAGTTTGATGATAGTTTTTATTCCGAAAATCCCACTGGAACTGGAATTACGCGGGTAAAATCACCGAGAGCAGCTAGTATTATTATACGATTTCCGAATTAGCTACGATTTTCGAAGGTTCCTCTTGATTTCTCTAGGATGCCATCAGATCCTGGTTTCTTTATCATGGAACCACTCTTAGGATATCTAAGGTCCAACACAAAAAAGGAATAATCAAAATCGGTTCATAAATGACGCGAGTTATCCGCGAACACTTCTCCTTTTTTGAAATCGGTTAAAAATGTTTTAGATTTTTTTATAAATAACAAATACATTTCTCTAACTATTATTATCTTATCAACAAATGTGGTAAATTTGAATTATTTCATTGGAACACATTACACTTTTTCCTTTAAAGTTACTGTCTAAGAGAAAGCTAATGCCAGTAAATGAACAGCCCATATCCTTTCTTGGGACCAATCTTATGTTTATCTGTAAACTATCTTCATACAGGTTAAAATTCAAATGATATAATTATGAAGAACACGTTATTATCGTTTTTTTATTATTATTATTTTTTTCTTTTTTTTTTTTACCTAATTAATGCTGTTGACCGGAAGGGCCTTTACAGCTTTCACCGAACTTTGGGGCGAGTGCTGAAGGCACTCAGCCGCAAAACCTGACTAGCACAAGGGCTACCAAAGTGGTACGAACCTCGGCTTGGCCGTCACCTGAGTTTAAAACTCATTTGCGAGTTTGAACCTAGCTATTCCCTACATTTTTTTATTAATAGAAGAAGAAAAAAAGGTTCCTTACAGGACCTTTGTACCTGCGTATTATGTGCAGGAGTGTGTATGGAGTGTTGTGCGTGTAATAGTCAAGGCATGGCCAGTGTCACTGTATCGCGCTGGCGGCGTTATTATCGTACTTTGTTAAGAGATCTTTATCGTATATTAAAATTCTTTATTTGGGTTATCGGTTAGCATAGCATAGAATCTAAACCAATAAAAAGGGAGTTTATCCAAGTAAAAATGGTAGAACACGCACCAATTGGCGCTCAATAAAAAATAATATAAGGTAATCATGATTATACTATAAATGTCACTCTACTAGATACTATAGATAACTATGACGTTTGCGTTCATCGAAACTTCACATTGATTAATACATCAGAGGAGATTCTATTGAACGTGAAATCCGAACAAGCTATGCATGAGTCGAACAGATTTCACATAATATTAGGAGTAACTTCAAAGAAATGTAACCAAATTTTCATAAATTTCAGACGTAAAACTGAGGACTGTAACTCGAGACCGGTACGTCTTCAAACAGAAATTGGCAGAAATAAATGTTTACGGAGGCGGTGACTGCCCGGAATATGCAATGTCAGGCATCGAACTAGCATTAAAAGAGAGTCTTCCCGGCTCTTACCTTTACGTCTTTACTGATGCATCGGCTTATGATTATAACAAACACGACCGGGTTAAAAGCCTCGCGCAAAGTAAATATTGTCAGGTAAATAGTCATTATTTAATATGAGATATAAAAACTAAAGTTAAACCTGAATTAAATCTGAGATAAAATCAAGCCGAACCATAGCCGACCATAACCAGAGCCGAGCCATAACAATGCCATTCAAAATTCTTTATAAAATGGAGTATTTTGTATCAAATTTTGCATTGTAGTACTGCGTTATTATAGCCGTATTATTATTTATTTATACATTATTTATAATTTGTGTAAAAAGGCGGAATTAATGCCAAAGGCATTGTCTGCTAGTCAACCTTGGAGTGGTACAGAGATAAAGTAGGTGTGATAAGAGATAAAAAATGTAACATTTTTGCATAATAAACATAATATAATATAAATTAATATATGTAAATAAAAAAAAAAAATTATAACAATCAAATATATAAATACTAAACTATTTTTATATATATATATCTTTCATTACTACAATGCTATTGTTGTGGTTCAACGATTTTATTTATAAATAAGTCTTGTAATATTATCCTCATACAGACCTTGATGACACTGACATAAACTTATTGCTGATGATAACTTGTGTACTTAGACTGTGCTAGCAGCTAACATAATACGAATACATATCATCAGCACCATATTGTAGTCTTTATCTACAAACACTGCGACACCAACTTCTGTCGTATATTTTGCTTGCAATGCTAAATTCCGGTTCGATGAGTATGCTTTGTCAAAATAATATTCTGGTACTTGCCCTAAATTAGTTGTAAAGAGTAGTTAATTTTTTATAATTAATCTCAGGTGATACTATTGTCTTTTTTGAGATTGTTAAAAAAATAGCTATAGGCAACATTAATCATGTAACATCAGGCGGACTGAATGCCTGCTTATTGCTCTTCTATCCATTCATCCGAAAGACTCCACTGCTGGACATAGGTCTTCCCCAAAGATCTACACAACGACCGGTCTTGCGCCACCCGAATCCAGCAGAATCCCACAACATTCGCCAAATCATCGGTCCACTTTATGGTGGGGGCCTTACCCACACTACGTCTTCTGGTACGCAGTAGCCATTCGAGAACCCGGTGACCCCATCGGGCATCGGCCAATTAAGTTTGCCAATACTTCAGGAAATGTCGGTTACTTTGGCTATTCTACGAATCTTCTCATTTCAGATTTGATTACGAAGGGAAACTCTGAGCATAACCTCTCCATTGCCCTTTGGGTAAATTTTTAATTAGGCACATTTTGTGTTCTGAAAATTTTTCTTATTACATTCAAAAAAAAATAAAAGTAAACAACATGATAACATTCATTAATCGATTGAGATAGGTTCGTTCTTAAGGTTAATTTATGAAATGTCGCAGCTGGCCATTGTAAATGCTAATAGGCTGTACACAACACACTTGCAAAATTGGATTAGCAGCTTAAAAGCCATTCTCCACATGATAAATATTTCTTTACTGTTTTTGTAACAAACTTTATTTCCATAGATCGTATTCGTTTTAACTGGCATGTGTGGAAGTTTTACCGACACAGACTACAACGTTTATGTTACACTTGCGAAAGCTACGAATGGCCAAGTCTTTCATCTAGGCAAAGCGGATGTAAAAGATGTGAGTATTAAAATTTAAAATCGTATTGACCTTATCAAAAACTTTTTTTTCAATGCTCAGAGCTGTGATTAGAAATTTAATTTATTTTACTTAAGAACATCGTTAAGTCCTTTTATCTTCAAAATTGCAATTTATAAGTTTTGCGAAAGCCTTCTAAGGAGAAGTATTAGATGCACGGGCATCTAATAATAAACTTTGAGCTATTAGTTGTAAAGTTAAAAAAAAAACATGCAGAAAAAAACCAGATCGAGTTTCTTGCCGGTTCTTCTCGATGACTGGATTATTTTTCAAACCAGTGGTAGTATTTTGACGTTCATAAACGCATTATCAAGGCCTAAATTGATTGAAGAATTTTTGAATGTAAATTTTCCTCATCACTTTCATGACTTTTCATCATGACATCAAGACTTTTAATGAGAACTATTTCTGAAAATGCTAAAAAGAACTGAAGTAAAAAGATATATGCTCTTACTATATGGGCACAACTCTTTAAATTTTGATAAACAAAATGGGGTTTTGTGATAATCATATTTTTAAACTGGTTATATTTTACCTTTGACCACATTGTTACCTGACTGTAATGATATGATCGTATAATGGCAATAAGCTAAAGCTAAAATAGGTGCTCAGTGACAGGTTTTTTTTCACCAAGAAGCAAGCCGGAATCCAGAAATGAAGGTATTAGCAAATGAACTAACAGTATAGTTTCAATGAAAGCTCAGCTTAATTGTAGCATTCCAATGCTCGGCGATTTCAAAGGATATCCGAACACGTCAAAATTGTTAAAAGAATGAAAACATTATCATGATTGTTTTAGATAATAAACTATGTGGTGGAATCTGTAAAAGGTAGAAGAAATATTGTCGCTTCTAAAGAATTTAGTCCTGGATATGGTCACAACTTTACAGTAAGTAATAATAAATCTGAAAACATTTCTTCTTCTTCTTCTTCTTAGTTAATGGCAATCTGTGTGTACACACAATTTGTGCCAATGTCATGTAGGTAAGATTTTCAATCTTGTATCAGCGTTACCAAGCTCCAACAGAACGGTGGCCTATCCTGCTCAAACTTTCCATGGAGCTTTGTCGGCACCTCAGAATGTATGCTACGCGTTGTCTTCTATAATAAACTTAACTTGAACACAATAACTAAACTATTTCACACAAAACGCCACCAAGATTACATGATATAGAGTCAAGTACACAAGTTTAATGAATTAAAGAAAACAATTGCTACATGTCAGACTGAGATCCCGCCAAAAACTCGAAAACATTTCTTATACATGTTGATGAATAAGTATTTGAAAGAAGTAACACTTATATATCAAATGTATTTTTTTTAATTCTGAGGAAACTTAAGACGCTTCTTGTCAATGACCATCGTAAAAAATACAATGACGTAAATCCTTACAGAAAAAAATCCTTATTCTCAAACTCATCAATCAAACATGCTAACAATTTTTTTGTAACATTCTGAATTAAACAGTGAAAATTAAAAATAAATGTTTTAGCTAATTTTGTTATTAGTTAACCAATTAAACAAGGGCTTTTTAAATAACGCGCGTAAATGCACGTTTTTCACAGATGTTCCTACTATTAATATTAATAATACCAGTCCCGTCAAAACTCCCCGTTGCTCGGCAATTTTCTTCTCAAGAATAAACTAGAAATTTTTTCAAGCATTTATGTTTTTTCATTTTAAAATGTTTTATTTTGTTTAATATTAAGCTTACCACCTTAAAATCAAACTAATATTGATTATAATCATAATCATATCTGTTTATAAACTTTTATAACAATTTCTTAGATTATAATAGAAATATTCTCACAGTTTCCAGTGGATAGTGCGGTTGATGACGTTTTAATATCAGTTTCTGGTCATAAACCAAAGGTCGCCGTCAAAGACGAGAAAGGACTTTCACCAAAAGCCGAGCCTCTTGTTGATTTAGACAAAATTGCGGTAAGTATTGTTCTACATCATAGTTTCTCAACCTTATTTTGCTCACACCCGTCTTAATTTGTTTGCCTCTGTGTACTATATTTTAAATATCAATGCGCCTAATTTTCTACAGGGCTTCTACTTCCACTAGGGTGCGTTATCGCCCACGTTAATTTTTACGATATTATTCTTACAACACCTTGAGGTTTATTTACCGGATGTAACCAACAGGATAAGTTATAAGTCAGTTATGTATGTTCGGAAATCAAGATATTACGGATCTAAATATTAGCAGTGTTATAATAGTAGCTTATCCTTGTACTTTAATTTCGCTTGCATAACATTGTAAATTCATATGTATTTAATAAAAAGTTGTTATTTTGATATCACAAAGAGATACTTTAATTTTATTAATTAGTATAGATTTTTATTTCGAATTAGGTAGTGAAACTCATCAAACCAAGTCCGGGTAATTACACAGCGGAGGTAGGAAGTGAAACGAAGACATCCGCCGTGGTCTCAGCAAAGACCACGTTGAATTTCCAATATGGATTCTCTACCTTCAAACCTTCCTCGCTTAACGACACAGCAACCAGACCACCGCCAGGTCAACAACATTTATTACCAATAACAATATATTTATTATTTTAACTTATTACCTCAACGATTGAAATTAGATCCGTTCTATTTGGATGATACCATTATCCGACTTTAGATGGGCAACATTAAATAAAAAAAATTGATGCGTTATTTTTTCATAATATCAGGAATACTTTTCAGTCTTTAAGAAGCACATTTTGCAATAATATCAAGAAGAAGTAAAGTAGTTAGAAAACAAAAGCGAAAAGGAATTCCTGCTTTCCTTCTATATTTTTAAATGGCATTGTAATTAATATTATTGACGACGTTAAAAACGTAAAAAAAAAAGTAATGATGATTATTACCAGAAAATACCAACCTGTTTAAATTGTAAACAAATGTATCTGTTTAATAAGAATAATACAGAAATAATATTTAAAATACAATATGATAATAAGGAAAATGAATTACAAGACCACGTACGACCGCAAGGCTGGCTGATAGCTTTACTCAGAGAATAACGATTGCTGTACAATTGGGCGATGCTGCTACGAGTAGCTTCTTCGTCACTCTGTCTAGTGGTGGCAATTTGGGTCCTATAAGACCTATATCTATAAGTCCTATAGTTTTGTTGTCCTTATTATTATTAATACTATTAACTCGATGAAAAAATATTTCTCATCTACTTTAATAACTACAAAAATAAACAAATTTAATTTTGTATATGCATTTCAGATGGTAAACCGTTTTTAATGATAAAACTAAACGTAGGTAAGGATGAAAGCGTAATTGTCAAATTGAAAACGGTAAAGATTTTGAACTTAGATGATTCTGTGGTGAAAGAATTACCCTTGGAAATTGTCGATGAAAAACAAGACCTGTACATAACTGAACCATTTGAAACACCCAAAACTTCTTTTAAAATTATGGTAAGTCCTAATAAAACTTATGCAAAAATAATTCTTTTTATACTATGTAGGCTCAGTGCTTTGACCACAATCTCACCCGATGTTAAGTGAACATGTAATCCAGGATGGTAATCAAAAAAGCCTAGAGATTCCAGTTCTCAAGTGATGCTGCCGGAATACACTTATTAGTATTTGGCGACAGGTTTTCAAACTTAAGGCTAGTAGCTACCCAGGCGGGTAGCGTTAGGAAATGCTACTGAAAATGAAGATGCTATAGTTTCCTAGCGATGTTTTCCTTCACCGAAAGCTCAGGCTCATTTTGGAGTTGGATAGGTGGGTTCAAACCAGCCACCATTGATGGAAAATCAGACCGTACCACCTGTGCCATCATCGCTTCAATATATACAAATATATATTGATTATTGAATTCAGAAATAAATTGTATTGTATTGTATTTTTTTAGGTCACCGGTATTGACACCAAAACAGACGCAACCATAATAAGAACTTCGCCGACACCCGATAGAACCGCAGAATCCTGCAATAGGTAAAATCGTATAAGTCGCTCGGCATCGTTATATAAATTCCTATTATTATAATGATAGTACTGATAGCCTAAGTGTCTATTACCGTCGATTATTTTCGATGACAAATTTTTTTGCGATGAATACAGAGTATATTTGTTCAAGCGTCATCATCATTATTATTATTATTACCCTTATCCCATTTTCATTTATAGTCTGCGCAACATGTCTTCTACCTACATGTGTTGTTTTGGCACCATTACTTGTGTACTATTTTGGATCAAATCGTCTCATAAAACATCCATTGAAATTGTAGTCATATTACTGCCTGTTACATCATAAAAGAAACCATTATATTACTTTCTTCTTTGACCTTCGTATGGTTTATCATACACTTTACCATAAAAAGTGAAACGGTTTATAATATAAATTATGTAAATAACTACGTCCATTGAAGGCTATGCCCGGAATTTCACTGCGTGAAATCAAAGTCGAGTAAAAAATGAGGAGATCCGCAGAGGAACTAAAGTAACCGCGTGTTGTGAACTGTAGGTGGTTAGACGATCTGGTGAAAGTTGTGGGAGTCTACTGCATGCGGGTGGTGTAAGACCAGTCGTTGTGCAAATGTTTGCGGGAGAACTATTTCCAGCTACAGACGTCTTTCGGTTAAATGGATAATTGGATGGATGGGATTCCGTCCACGTCGTTTAGAGTTTTATATTAACAAATTCGAAAATATAAAGAAATATACTATTTAATTTTTTTATTACTATTGCAGCGCATTTATGATGTGAGTCCTCATAATTAATAAATAAAGAGTTTGACATCGAGCGTCCGACGAGTTTATTTTAGTTTATGTAGGTAAATGATAATAATGTGAGAAGTTGCTATGAGAATGACAATATTAACAGTATTTGAATTTATAATTGTTTTAATTTAGTGTAAAGATACGCAGAATAGACTTTAACCCCTTGAGCACCTTCCTGGCGTTTATGCCAGCTTTCCATTGTTTTCCTATTGTCTTTCTATTGTTTCATTTTTATGGGTACTCGACACATTAATGACGTTTCTTTTTACAGAGTAACTCAGTGTTGTTTGTTCTACATAAATTAGAAAGACCATCGGTATAAATAACCTTACATATATATATATATATATAGATCATTTATTTACGAGTATAGATTATCCCCCTCAGGCGGCGACCCAAGACGTGCCCCGTTCCCCAACTCGGGAGGCTCTTGACGTCGCCGCCAGCGCGATACAGTGACACTGCCCATGCATTGAGCATTACACGCACTACATTGCATACACAATCTTGCACATAACATGCAGGTACATAGGTCCTGTAAGGAACCTTTTTTTAAATATTAATATAAAAAATGTAGGGATAGCTAGGACACAACTCGCGAGTGAGTTTGAACACTCAGGTGACGGCCAAGCCGAGGTTCGTACCACTTTGGTAGCCCTTGAGCTAGTTACCTTATTGCGGCTGAGTGCCTTCAGCACTCGCCCCCAAAGTTCGGTGAAGCTGTAAAGGCCCTCCCGGTCAACAGCATTAGCTAGGTCAAAAGAAAAAAGAAATAAATTATAGTTTATATAAAGAAAGATAAGACAATTAATTATTAAAATAATTGTTTACAGAAATAAAGGAAGACAGAGGACCAACTATATCGATTGATGGAGAGCCTAAGATTAAAGTGGAATGGGAGGAATCTTTCACATTGAAATGTAAAGTAAATGCTTATCCAAAACCCGATATCACCTGGACAGACAAAAGCACTGGAACAACCTTACCAACAACGGTATGATTTCCAATTAGCACACTTCGATTTAAATACAATTATTTTTGAGTATTCATAACATCAATATTGTATTAAATATTTAAAAAATCTGATCAAATTTCTAAATCTTTAAAAGAACTAATTGATAGTGTAAGAATTTTTAGTATATTTTCATAATCATGCGTGGTACTTATTTTATGTTAGTTTAAGTAGTATCCGCGAGGGCAACTCCTTTTCCTCTTGTGCCTTTTCCTTTTCCGCCCCTAAACATGTGCATTGAAACCGCAACGCCCCGAAGTTGATTCGTGGTCAGTCCACGTCTGGATTCGGCTACAGCTCGCCGCCGCGATTGCCGTGTCCTTTGGACTATAAAACATTTGTACCCGCGAATTATCTAAACCGCAAAAGTGTTTCGCCTGTAAATTAATATAGAAGAAATCACCACCGCAACAGCGCTGGTAATAGAACCACAGTCACTTGAGCCACTCGAGCGCCCGCGCATCATTCATCGCCAAGAAATTGTGCATGTTTTCTTTCCTCAGCTCAACTGATTCTATATATTTTCTTCCCGCGGTTGAGCAGATCCGTATACCGTTGCCCTCGCATATAAACCAGCATACAGTCCACTCATCTACCTTTTTATAACCCGCTGACAATGGAGATGAAGAAGCCATAAGCTTCGAGCCGGTCACCACCACCATTTTGTGGTTCTTCGAGCCGGACACCACGTATGCCTTTCGATTATAAAAAAAATTGTGTTATATTTTATGTTTTGTGTGTAAAACGATATTAACCAATTACACATATTTAACAATACAAAACTATAATATAGTATAGTGAAATATAGCATGTAAATAAATTATAATAATTTTAACTCGATATTTTTCATTACTGGTTATAGGCCTATCTCAACTTTAGTTAGTTTATTGAGTCTTTCAATATAGTGTTGGTTAAAACTATCTCTCGTAAACCAAATAAATGTGTGAGTTTGTTAAAATTGTCATGGTAATTATTACATTATGGTAGTTTGTTATACAATTGTAAGTATTTTAAATGTATTTAAGGACAGCAATTAATGAATATCTACGTCAATAGTTAATACCTTTGCTTGAGATGACTTATAACGGATATTTTTAGAGCATTGAATTAAAAATGAAAGTATTGCATGACGCAAATGTTTCTAATTTGTTATTTAAAACTTTAAATCTTTACCTTAAAACTTTTTAATAAACGCAACCATTATATGGATCTGTCTCTCAATAAGAAATTTAATCTTAATACCTATGTAATATAACAAGTCTACGTGGCGTTCTAGGTTTAATGTGATCACCATAACTGATACCACAAACTTATTAATAATTAGTCTGTCTAGTCACTTTTTCACAAACTGTTTTACAGTCACATTCGCTCACTCGTTTAATATTTCAAATTATAATTTATTTTTCATTCTATTTAAGTAACAGTTCCTTTATATTGTTCTATGATATCTGCTATACGGTTTGTCACCAGTACATATAGCCACATCATTATTTTTGTATATCTAACCTTTGCCCAATAAAGTTTATTTTTACATGTAGTGATTATCACACATCATACATAATATGTATCAAATAAATTGTCACTTTCCATTAAAGGTATCGGACGTAGAGCTTCCATATAAATATATAGGTATATATAATATTGAAAGAGTAAATTCGAACAGCACCTACGAATGTTCAGCAAGCAACGCATACGGAGAGCTGTTTCAAAAAGTATTGAAATTGAAACAATGCGAAAAATATATTTCAACGTACTTCAAGTACCCAAAGGTAAGTAAATAATTTCTTAAAGGTTTGATTGATTTCCACCTAAACCTTTGATAAAATTAACAAAGATTTTTTTGAGAAGAAACTAGACAGCCATGGTTGCCATGGTAGACAGGGATTGCCGACAGAAGTTAAAATTCGAAACTTTGGAACACAGTTTTTGTTAATGTTTACATTTCATAATGTTAATTGAAATCATTAACATAATATATAACATTTGTCTGGTTTTTGCATCTTTTGTTGCTCCGAGCAATAATTCTATGTATTTTTTTTGCAGCTTATTCATCTTATTTATCTTAACATACTGTAGCATGTTGACAGCAGTCATGTTCATAGCATTGGTAACGCGACTTTTTTCCCCTATCGAAAATCGCTCAAAGCTGGTAAATAAGTTTTCACTTCAATAAGAACAACTACTACAAAGTATAAAGATATTCTCACACAGGTGTGAATTATTGTGAAATACCATATAGGATGCATACTAAAGTTATAATTGATTAGAACTTTTGGAGAAAGAATATGCTGCACTGACTAATACAAACTAATATTTAGTAATGATGAGGAAAAAAATCAAAGCAACAGTAAAATTGTCCAAAAAAAGTTTATGTGTTCAGTTTGCTCGATTATGGCTTTATTGTAACACACAGTAATTAATTAAATATTGGCGACATTTTAAATAGAGTAAAAATACCTTTTACAGATACAACAATTGAGTACAAAGGAAAAGGCATGGTTACATGTATAGTTGACGCAAACCCACCGGCGAATATTGTTTGGTACAAAAATGATGCAGAATTGCATTCAGATGATGATGATTATAAAATATCCAGTGATGGATCTGAACTTGTAATACCGAATATGCAAACGTATCAACGAGGACTATACAAATGCGTAGCGAAAAATGATTTCAATGAGAATGTATACGATTTTAATATTAACATATCTGGTGTTGGTAAGATGTCAATGAATTATTTATTAGCGATCGAATCGTTTTCGTTCTTTGATATTTTATTTAGAGGATTACATCTTATAGTTAATTAATAGTTAATAATAGTTTTAGTTAGCCCTACGTAGTTTAGATGGAATTTGCACCTTTTAGTTTTTGTCCCAAGCGAGGTAGGTGGGCTCCTCACATGGTGAATCGTCAACCTGGTGAAGGTCGTGGGAGTCCGCTGGATGCGGGTGGCGTAAGACCGATCGTCGTGGCGATCTTTGAGGGAGACCTATCTCCAGCAGTGTACACATTTCGGCCGAATATGTAGATGGATAGCAGTGTACACTTTATTTATTAATTTTAAATATTGACGTATTGTAAAAGCCTTTTAATTTTTAACGAAGAGTTCAATATATAAACAAATTAATAACAGTAAATAAATATAAACAAAATAAGTAATAGTAAACTTTAACCGCGGACTTATTGGAATATATTATGTTTTATTAATATTTATTATTATCCAAATTTTAGAAGCGCCAAAAATTGACAAACACGTACATGAAATGTTCGTAACTAGAGGTACGGATGTTGATATATTGTGCAGGTAATTATTTTATATTAAATTAATCGGACTAAATTACCTATATTACAGAACAGATTTCTATCCAAATATGAAAATTTACCGAAAGATATCATAATTTTATAAAAAGATTCATTGCAGACAAGTTATCTCCTCTTTTACTTGTAACAGTAAAATTATCGTATTTTTTTATAATGCATCTGTAACTACATCAAATTAGCAAATATGTACTTCTTTGTACCTATATCCTTTTTATAGTAGGTATAATTAGATAACAATATGGTCAGACGGCATTAGACTAATAATTCACAGCCAGTTTCAACAAAATTAAATTTTCAGTATAATCCAAGGCATACCAACACCCAAAGTAATTTGGTTCCATAAAATGAGTACGACGGGCGATTTTCTAAAACTAAGAAGCACTGGGCAGAAACTGCATATAAAAAACATACAGGACAATGGAAACGGAGTGTACAAATGTAAAGCAGTTAGTGTTATGGGCATAGACTCTCATGATATAGATTTGACAGTTGAACGTAAGTGACTTCAAACCAAAAAAAAAAAAACATATCCTATAAAATATTACTAAGGTCGATTCATTTATTTCTCTTAGAAAACTGATCTATGGATGGTTTCAATACCGAATCTCAATTTATTTTCCCAAGTCTTAATCTTCTCTTCCTCTAATTACTTCTTTAAAAAAACGGTACAAAATAATTCGTCTTTATTCATTATATAGGTAATAAACACATTTTCACTGCAAAGATTAATATTTTAATGTTCATTGTGTTAAAAAAAACTATGTTTATTGTCTCTTTATTTTTTGGTTCAGGCACGTAATGAGGATGTATGACAGAAAACTAACGAAACGAATTTATAAGGCGAGGGTGAATGGGCACGTCGGTAAGGGTCAACCTTTTTTTTTTTTTTTTTTTTGACGGGGGGAAATGCATTTACGCACTCACCCTACCTATTGTATTAGTGGGACCTAGTGCCCCTCCAATACCATAGGTAGGGGGGCACGGAGTGACGAGCTCCGTGCCAGTGTGGGACTCAAACCCGGGCGAGAAGCGCCCGGGAATACCCACTAAAACCCCCCGGGGCCGTCCGCCGCATTTGAAGTGGGGGCGATACGGGGTTGCCAGGCATGTCGCCGCGTCGCCCCCTGCGGCAAACCCACCAGGTAAGGGTCAACCTAGGCGAACATATCTAGGCCAAATCGAATACGTTTTAAATAAAGGCCAGGTTAAAGTACTCATAACTGGCAAGCATGTATGAAAGCGCTCATGAAAGTTGAAAAACGAAAGAGGCGTGTTAAGATCGTAGCAAGTGGAAGGACGTAATCTCTGCTTACCCTCACAGGAGTAAAGCCTGATGATATGTATATATGTATTTTTTAACACTGTATAGGTTCAGTGCTTTGACTACAATTTTACCTGATGTTAAGTGACGATGTGGTCCAGGATGGTAAACACATTAAGCCTAGTGGATTTGGTTCTCAAATGATGCTGCCAGAACACAGCTATTGGTATTTGGCGAAAGGTTTTATAACTTGAGGATGGTAGCAACCCAGGTGGGCATTATTAGAAAAATATTGCCTGAAAAGCACAAATTACCAACGAAATATTTATGACGACACATAAAGCTATATTTGAAGGGATGATGGCGCAGCAGGTAGTGCAGCCGGATCCGCGTCAATCGACGCGGGTACGATCCCCCCACCTATCCGTCTCTAAAATCGGCCTGAGCTTTCGGTGAAGGAAGACATCGTGGAGAAACCATAGCATGGTGGTAGGACATTTTCTAATGGTGCTCGCCTGGGTAACTACTATCCTCAATTTTGATAACCTGTCGCCACATATCAATAGGTGTGTTCCGACATCGTCACTTGTGAACCAGTACCTCTAGGCTTAGTGTGTTTACCATCCTGGACCACATTGTCACTTGACATCAGGTGAAATTGTGGTGAAAGTATTCACCCTAATCCGTGTAAAAAAAATGGAACATCTGAGTTATTTGAAAATAATTTTAGATCCTCCAATAATGAAATATGAAAGTGATGTCATCAGTGCTAACGATGGAGAAGATATTACCTTAACCTGTGAAGTTGAAGGAATACCGACCCCATCTGTACAATGGTTTAAAGACGACAAAGCATTTGAAATAACATCCGCAATGAATTTGTACAGAGATCATTCGCTTAGGTATGTTTTTTTCTTCAAGTATCGTATTCAATAAAATATCGATGGGATTACGCTCATGCCTTGGAAGATGGGGCGGCCCTTGGTATGGGATGCTACTTGCGTAGATACTTTGGCACCGTCACATCTTCCAATTACCTCTTTGAAGGCGGGCGCAGCAGCTACATCAGCGGAGGATCTCAAGCGGCGCAAATATGCTACCCTTGGTGAGAGTTACATATTTGTCCCGTTTGGGGTCGAAACTCTGGGACCGTGGGGCCCGAGTGCTCATAGCCTTTTTAAGGATCTCGCGGGTCGTCTAGTCGACACGTCTCGCGACCAGAGGGCTGGCCAATATTTGGCACAGCGAATTAGCATCGCCATCCAACGTGGTATATGCCAGCCTCCTGGGATCCTTCCCGTCTGGCGGCGAGCTGGACGGCATTCATTATTTATAGTATTTTATTTTATTTTAATTTTAAATTTTTGTGTATAAATTTATGTACATTTAGTGGATTACACAAATGCCACATCTAATAATGTTAAATTTAAATAATAGATAATTATGTATCGACACAACTATACTATATATAGTTTCGAAAAAAAAAATCGATATTATTTTTACATGAACATTCTTAATTAACTCATATCTTGTATCTTCAAAAGAACAATTAAATCACATGACAATTCAATTGTCATGGGCAGTACGATTGTGCTTGAAAAGTTTTGGTCAAAGTTTCATAGGAAATTAAGAAAACTTCCAAATTTAGAACTCAGGACCATTCAATAATAATATTACATTAACATTATATTTCAGGTTTAAAGTGGCTCTGGGAGACAGTGGGCAATACAGTTGCAAAGCCGAAAACCATCTCGGTGTGGTGAAAAAGTTAACCCTAGTTCAAGTTTACGGTACGATATATTTAATAGTAATAAAATTAATGAGTTAAAACTGATGACATTTGGGAAACCTTGAATTATAGCATTTCGGGGAATTAATTATAGCGAGCAGCAAATAGAGGGCTTACTCGAAATAACGTCATAATTAGAAGAAACATTTGCTAGTAGTTTATCTAAAATGCTGTTTTTCTAAATCTCTGTTATTAACTCAACAACTAATTTATTTTTATCATACATAAATGGACAATATTTATAATCTATGAAAGCTTTCATTACATCCGTCAAAGTGATTGTAGAAATTAATAATTAATATGTCGATTACCCATCAAAATGAGACAATAGGAAAACAATGGAAAGCTGGCGTAAACGCCAGGTTAGGCTCAAGGGGTTAAAGAAATATAAATTGGGTAACATTTTTGCGGGAAGGGTCAAACTAAGTAAATATATCTGTAGCAAACCGATCATCGTCGGCTGCTCCCGCGCACCTCATCCCAGGTGTCGGGCGAGTCGATCTTGTGCTGCGTCGTTAGTTGAAAACCGCCCACGACGCCGGAAGGTTGCGCGCACGCTCGATTATATGTTTCGTGATAAACGTTTAATTGTATTCGCGTTATACAAGCATGTGTGGCTTTTAATTATAACGAATCCCACATATAATTAGTGATCACGACGCATCCAACAATACAAAAAGTAAAAACCGCGCCCATCGTACGTAAACGTTACGTCCATATTTGAAAATGAGCACTAAATTATTTTTACTAGATTTCATGCAAGTAATTTAGCTGTTTGATTCTAACCTGTAGAGTGCGATTTATTAAAAAGTGAAACGGCAGTTAATTTTTTCTTGAAACGAAATCTTCTAGTGTGTAAATTATTCCTACCTTTTAAGTGTATCGGAGATTTATGTAATCATCCTGTTACATTTACTGTATCGGAATATTATAGCTCGAGATTCTGCAACAGCTTTAATAGGTCCACTGTAAGTTAAAAGTTTTTTTTCTTTTTTTTTACATGATACAGGCTCAGTGTTTTGACCACAATATCTCACCTGATGTTAAATGAGGATGTGGTCAGGGATGGTAAACACATTAAGTCACATTAGTTCTCAAGTGATGCGACCGAAACACACCTATTAGTATTTGGTGACGGGTTTTCAAACTTGAGGGTGGTAGCTACCCAAGTGGGCATGATAGGAAATAACCTACCACCATGTTATGGTTTTCATACGATGTTTTCCTTCAACGAAATCTCAGGCTGATTTCAGAGTTGGCTTCGAATTCGCGTCCATTGACTCGGAATCCGGTCGCACTATCCACTGCACCATCATCGCGTTATTTACTTCTTTTTCGATATTGCAGTTCCAGTAACTATAGCACCGCCTGAAGAGAGTACCATAGACGTTAAGGTCGGAGATGAGTTTCAACTTCCATGTCGCGCTAGCGGCTACCCAAAACCTGATATCAAATGGATTCACATTAATAATAATAATCAAATCGTATCACTAAAAACTAAAAGGTAAATTTTTTAATTAATTCTTTCAACCGTAAGACGTCCAATACTGGGCATAGGTCTCCACATTTAAGGTGGAGATTGTCATAATAGTCACGCTTGGCAGGCGGGTTGGCGGTCGCAGTTAGGTGTTTTTGGTACCCAGAGGATGCTGCTGCCCATACTCTGGTTCATATTCCTTATTCGCCTTTTACAACAACCACGGGAAGATATGGGGTGATACTATTCTTAGCCGGTACCACACGGCCAAAGGTGGTGCCACCACTCATAAACAAATGGAATTAATGTGTCTACATAATTTCTCGTCACAAAAAAAATCACAGAATGTAGTAAATAATGTGGAAGAGTAACGAATATGGTAAGCCTCAATAATTATGGTACGCTTTGACACAAATTACGCACAATGAAATCTAGGAACAACTGTAAGTCTTCAAAAACAGGCGTACCTACTTTTAAATGTAGTTTGTAGAATTTTATTTTAAACAGTGTTATAGTCTTTGTTCTTTTGAGTATTTTAGACTAATTGAGATTGTATTTAGATTTGTTACGATGAGACTGGCCATATAAGACAGAAGTCTCTAAATAAAATAAAGAGAAAAACTGTAATAGCAAAATAAAAATGGGAAAAGGGTACGGAGATGATGGTGATGAACTGTAATAGCAAAAAAGAGACAATTTTTTTCACACACTACAGAGTACTGTCGACTGGATATCCATTCATTATTCCATATATCCTTTATTCGATTCGATAAATCCATGATATTGATGCTGGTTTGAATTTTAGAGACTATATTTTATACCACAAACACCTTATAATAGTTTCATAAAGAATTTCAGGAACTCGATTCAACTAAATAGTTATATATATACATATATAAGTTTCGTGCTTCTTAGTTTGAAAATTATGAACTCTTATACAACATCCTTTATTCTCTACACTCGTAGGTGTGAAATTTTCAAAAATCCCTTCACATCATCTAATGATCCCCTGATCCCCTCCTCTCCATTCCATAACAGAACCACGCGGGCAGGACTTCGGTGTCAGGGTTTCACGGTGACACCCATAACTTCAAGAACCAAAAAGTTTGCTGACTCTTACTTTTTTCGCACTGTGAGGTTATGGAACCGTCTTCCTGTCAGCGTGTTCCCTCCTTCATATGATATTGGGTCCTTCAAAAGAGGCGTGAAGAGGTATTTAAGCAGGCCAGCATGACAGCGGTGACTGGCAGTGAATTCTGTTCAGTGTCAGTCGCCGCTGTTTTGGATTGTACTGCACTTACCATCAGGTCCAGTGCAGTCACTGTACTGTGCATAGTAAAAAAAAATGCCAACATTTCACGTTTATAGGCTCAGCGGTTTAGGGTATGTTTTAATGAATCAGTCAATCAGGCCAAGTCATTATATATACATAGATAAAAAATAACATATTATATATTAAAACAACTAGATCGAATTTCATCCTAGGTATTCTACATGACTAGGCTGTTCTGTAAACCGGTGATAGTATATTAATGTCCATAAGCCACTTATCAGGCCGTAAATTTAATGTTTTTTTTTTTGTAAATTGTATTATCAGAAATTCATCTATCCATTCAACCGTAAGTCATCCACTGGTGGACATAGGTCTCCCCCAAAGCTGAAGGGAGAAGGGGGGTTGTATTGCCACAATCACCACGCTTGGCGAGCGCAGTAGGTGTTTGTAGTACTGAGAGAATGCTGCTCCCCATCCCTTGGTTATTCCTTAGTCGCTTTTTCATATTAGCCGGTACCATGCGGCAAATTGTTCATAATTAACAGAAGTGTTTTATTTTATTTTCAGGGGTGTGAACAAAAGCACTTTGAGTTTATCACATGTACAGTTGGACATGGCCGGTTACTACACTTGCATCGCGAGTAATATTGTGTCATCATACAATATCTCATATTTAGTTAGAGTATTAGGTAAGACCGTATGTTATAATTTTTTTAGACGGTATAGGCTGCGGTATAACCATAGCATGGTGGTAGGACATTCTCAAATAACACCCTCAAGTTTGACAATCTCTCGCCAAATACCAATAGGAGTGATCCGGCAGCATCAATTGAGAACCAACGCCTCTAGGCTTAGTGTGTTTACCATCCTGGACAACATCGTCACTTAACATCAGGTGAGATTGTGGTCAAAGCACTGAGCCTATACTGCATAAAAAAAAACTAAATCTGCACATAGTCTCATCTAATATAAGCAACTCTTCGAAAAATATGACATGTATTGACCCTTTGACCTAATTATTTCATTAATGTCTGTAAGTTGTTACTGAAAACAAACATTCGATTTTAAAAACGTCCTTTTGATTCACGAATTAATTTTGCCTTTTAAAGTACATTTAATCTTGTTAGTGGAATTTACAATCATATATTCTACTAGCTGTGCCCGTGACTTCGTTCGCGTTTCATATATAAAAAAGTAATTTTGACCAAATTATGAAACCATTCTCGAATCCTCAGAAATAGACACAAAAAATTTCATTAATATCGGTTCATTCATTTAGGAGGAGTTTAATCATATACACACGCGCAGAAGATTTATATTTATTAAGATTATAAATTAGACCAAATTGTGAATCTAAACCATTCTCGAATCCTCGGGAATAGACACAACAAATTTCATTAAAGTCGGTTCAGCCGTTTAGGAGGAGTTTAGTTACATACACACGCGCAGAATTTTTACACGTATACAAATACAGCAATCACAAAGAGTCCGTAGAAACTATATACGAATCATCTCTACTGAATAATTATATGTATATAATTCAACTGTTTTGTTGCGATTTTTCCAGCTCCGCCGATTATCGAAAACGAGTACCTGGACAAGACTTTTAAAGTTGTCGATGGTGATTTAGTTCTAAGGATAGCGTGTAAGGTTACCGGCTATCCGGAGCCGGTTGTAACCTGGAAAAGAGACGGTCGAAACATTGCGTTAGGTAAGAATTATTCACTTTAGTCTATTGGCTTGAATGGCTTCGTAGCATTTACTACGAAAAAACTTGCAGATACTATGAAATGCAACATTGCACATCTCTGGCCCACGCACAAATAAACACAAACACACACGTATGCACATACACTCAAATTAAACTTATTTTTACACTTTCACACGTAATTATTTTACTCAAATTTTTCCTTTAACTGTTGTTGGTTACGCCAGTTTAATTTATTGAAATGTAATTTAATATCGAGTTCGCTGGGGAAAATGGAATGTTACTGTGCCTCGAGTTTGGTCGAAATTTGACTGGCTCGACACGGCAACCCTACCCCTCCTACCCCTCTTTTACTCTTACCCTTTCTTAAAACCGCAAGAGTTAGTCAAGCATAAAACGCCTTATGCGTCGCACGCGCACCGCACTCGCGAAATATAGCACAGGCTGAAGAAGAAGTCTCTCTCGTCTTGGTATTGCCCGGACCCTCGCCCTCATCGCCACGTCGACGCTGGGAGAAAGGACATGAACTCCAGGTACTGTGCATTGTATTTTTCCTCAACGAACTCGATTAAGTAGGGACACCGCCATCTTAGGATTACAGTCCATTAGGCCGCGCGCCGTACCAGTTGTATTTTATTTAAGTCATAACTGTGCTACCAACAGTTGTATGGTCCATTTATTTTTGTAACTAAAGCTTCCAAGTTACAGGCACTGCTTAGTTTGGAGCCTTAGTTAAGGCTATATTATTTTTTTTTATGTTTTAAGGGTAATAAAAATATTTCAATTTGTGTTTGTTACACCGTGAATGATAATAAATGGTGAACAATTTTATACAATATTATCTGTGCCCGCGTTTCATATACTGCGTGATATAGTTATTAATTTTTCGACACAGAACCCTAATTATTTTCCTCCATTTTTTTGGTACTAAGGGAAAGAAAAGATCCAGAGACTCGTTTCTTTTTAACAATTTCTAGGGTTTTAATTTTTTTACACGGAACCCTAATTTTTTTCAAAAACTTTTTGTACTAACATAAATCCAAGACATTTCTCACAAATTCAAACACGTGCCAATAAAATTGTGCACTAAATCGGATTTTATTAATGAGTTTTAATTTTTTTACGCGGATCTCTAATTATTGAAAAAAAGCAGCCTAATTTACGCGAAGTAACTTCAGCTATCTGCCAAAAAAAGTTCCGTCAACATCTGTCCAACCGTTCCGGAGATAACCCGGAAGAAACAGACAGAGACGTATCCGATATATACATTCATATTTATTTAGTAAAAAAAAAATGATGTTTGATATAACAAAAAGACACTTCTATTTTAGTTATTAGTGTAAATAAACTATCTCATCATCTCCCTGCCCTTATCCCATTTTTATTTTGGGTCGGCGCAACATGTCTTCCTCTTTCATTCATCTCTATTTGAAGCCATACCTACGTTCACTATTTTTCTAAGCATATCGTCTTTCACACATCCCATCCATCTTTTCCTTGATCTTCAATCAAATCAATCAATCAAAATTTATTTATTCAATTTAGGCCCTAAGAAGGCGCTTGTGAACGTCTAAAAAACACTACCACCGGTTCGGAAAACAACCCAGTCGAGAAGAGCGCAGGCGAGAAACTCGATCTGGTTCTTTTTTTATTGTTATTTTTTTTGTCATATAAAAAACTATACAAATCGTAGTTTTAATAATGTTAGTGGAAGCACAGAGATGTGGGTTAATTCCAGACATCACTATCGTTCACGTAATGATCCACCCTGTAATAACCTTTTGAGATTAAAACTTGCTTAACATAATACTTGAACTTATTGTCAGGTAAATCGGTAATGTTACTTGGGATCTTATTGTAAAACCGAATACTATTACCTATAAAGCTTTTATTAGATTTACTTAACCTAAAGCGTGGGACGGCCAACTTGTCTTTACTTCTAATATTAAAATTATGACGATCATTCACTAGATCTAGCTTGTCTAAATTTTTACGAATATGCATTAAGTTATCGAAGATGTATTGGGAGGGCAAAGTTAAGATATAATATTCTTGAAACTTGTTCTTTAGAGATTCGCGAGGTCCCATATTGTATATTGCTCGAACAGCTCTCTTTTGTAACGTAAAAATGGTGTCTACCTCTGCTGCTGTACCCCACAGCAATATACCGTAAGATATTAAGCTGTGAAAGTAAGCAAAGTAGACTAGACTTCCTCTTCCCTTATACCCCTCCACATTCATATCCAATACTTTTTGTTAAATACTCTCGCTTTATTTATTAAACACTCACTATGTATTATTTCCACGTCACCACTTTATTATATCAGGAACGTTCACTTTAGCAGATAGAACTCAACTGTTCCCGTGTCGGCTCTACAGAGCCTTATATAGTCATTCCATGCAATGTGACATGTGGCAGGTGAGATACGGTCCTACCGGACGTAGGCGGATAATATCTTAAGGCGCCGCCGGATGTGTGCCGAAAATATTGTTAACACTTTCTTAAACATCCTCTTCCACCCTGCACATTACATGCCGAGTTTCTTAACGGCTCTTCTCGACTGGGTTGTTTTCCGAACCGGTGGTAGTGTTTTAGACGTTCATAAGCGCCTTCTTAGGGCCTAAATTGAATAAAGATTTTTTGATTTGATACCAAGACAGACGCCTTACCTTACATACTCTGTAAATAAACTATCTAATAATAATAATAATATAATAGGTACGGAATGGTACGACAAAGATACAGATGGAGCCTTGATAATCAAGAATATAGATATGAAATCCGGAGGTTTGTATACATGTGAAGCCGTAAATACTTTGGGTCGTGACGCTGAGATGTACACTGTTGAAGTCGCTCGTAAGTGACAGAGTTTTTTTTTTTTATTTTTGTCGGATAATAGCAATAATGGCAACTAATAAAAACTTTTAATGACCACATAAACGTTTTACGGAGGGTTTTTGGCGGGATAACAGTCTGTTATGTAGCGGTTGTTTTCTTTAATTCATTAATATTATCCATAATTAATGAGACAATAGGAAGACAATGCAAAGCTGGCGTAAACGCCAGGTTAGTGCTCAAGGGGTTAAATTTGTGTATTTGACTCTACATCTTGGTGGCGTTTTGCGTGATAGTTATCATATAGTTTGGTTATTGTATAAAAATCAAGTTTTTTTTTTACACGATATAGGCTTAGTGCTTTGACTACAATCTCACCTGATGTTAAGTGACGATGTGGTCCAGGGGGTAGTAAATACACTAAACCTAGGTACTGGTTCTCAAGTGAATCTGCCGGAACACACCTATTTGTATTAGGGGACAGGTTTTCAAACTTGAGGGTGGTAGCTACCCCGACGGGCATCATTAGATAATGCCCTACCATCGTGCTATGGTTTCCTTATGGCCGATTTTAGAGTTAGATAGTTGGGATCGAACCCACTTCGATTGACGCGGAATTCGGCCGCACTTCCCACTGCGTCATCATTGCTTCAAAAGTTTATTATGGAAAATAACGCGTAGTATTATTCTGAGGTGCCGACAAAACTCCATAGAAAGTTCTAGCAGGATGAGTCACAGTTTTGGCTGGAATTTGGTAACACTGATATAAGATTGACATATTGTTTGCGTACAAATTGCCATTATCTAAGAAGAAACGTTTTTATGTTTGATATGATTTAACTGCAAAAACGCCAAATAAATACAGATATTAGATGGTAGAATGAAAGCGTCTTAGCAAGCAATATTGACAACCGCGACTGTTATATTAAAGAAAGAAAGAAAATGAATTTATTTGTTACACACATAATATACAATTAATTTACAAAGAATATCGCAAAAAAATATTGAAAAAAAAAACAGAGAAAACAAAGATAAAATAATGTGTGTGTGTGTGTTACAAAAAGGTGTCGAGTCAGCATATATGCTGAAGGAGGTGAAGCCACCAGCGCTGATTTTCACTCGACGCCCAGAGTGTTGTGTGCGCAACGTTTGCGAGTGCGTGTGTCCTTAGTCGTAACTTTATTTAGGGAACAATGACAATATTAGTTATCTATTGATAAAAAAAGGTAAAATAAAAATAAAATAGAATATGCATACATACACATAATACATAGATATACGTATTTGATTGCTTCTAGCCAGACGAAGGATGACTGGAGGGAAAGTCGTGGTACACGTTTGAAAGTTATTCATTAACTGATTCTTATTTAGATTTATTGATTATTAATTGATTATTTGATGCTTATTCTGATTAATTCTGAGGACATATAGTGAAACTTAAATTCTAAAAGATCCCCTCGTTAGTCGTAGGGCTTACAAATATTACGGTGGTCAGTCAGAAACATGCAAAGTGCGAGCGAGACGGGACACACGGACTTCTCTCATACGAGGTATTAAATATATGTAACCCGTGCCCGTTAGATGTTGATGAGGTCTCCACACGTACATTATTATATAAGTAATAGACATCAGGTGAAAAATTACTATTGGAACAGAAGAAAAGCTTTGAGTTTTGACCTAAACATATATAAAGACGTAGCATTTCGGATTGGAGGAGGCAGGTTATTCCAACATTTAGTCGGACATATCTGAAACTGACCCGAAAGGCGAAAGTTCTATATTATTGAATAATGTTTTTTTTTTGTTGTTGTTGGAAACAGCGTTTCGGAATTTTGCGGTAATTATACCGTTATGTGAAGTACAGATCATACAGACTCATTGTAAAATTTTACAACGAGATATTATAACGTTTTTCAGCATATCCGACGCAAGTATCACCGAAAACTACACAGTGGGTTGAGGAAGGAACTTCCGCTGATATCAAATGCTTTGTACCCCATCAACCCTTGGACCACTTACGATGGTATAAGGTAATATTTTTTTTTTTTTGTTGTAGATTCATAATCGTTTATGTTATCGGTAATATATTTTGCGGAACTATTTTTTTTATTCTCATAAATTTTCAATTACGATGGTGATGGGCATAGATCGATCGCCAGGCGAACATCAATTGTTATAGAAGGTCTAGGTCTAGGGCAAAGTCTAGGTCTATCTAGTTTTCTCTGTTGATGGGTTTATAATATAAACCAACAATCACTGAACATGATTCTCCTTTTAAACTATAAATATGCACACTCTTATCATTTTTTTTTTTTATTGATATAAATTAAAATACTTTTATTTAATATAATTAACACTAAATATTATTAAATTATTAATGTTAAATACTTATTATTGGTTATTTAATATTTACAAAATAAAGAAATAAATTTAATAAAAAGTCTGTGATTTGAAAAATTAAAATAGAACATCAAATTATAATATTAATTTTTAATTTTAGCTATTAAATTGAATAAATAATAAATATTTATAAAAATAACTAAATAAATTTAATGAAAATTTTTTGATAAAAATGAAAAGTGAATATTAAATTAAGAAATCAATAAAAATATTTAAAAAAATGACCAACCTTAAATTCAATTTTTTTTCTATTATTACGTCAAAGAAATATAACTTCTTACGTGCGTACATAAGTACACATACACGTTTTTTTTATTAAACCAGCTGTGTGCCCGCTGCTCCGCGCGCATATCATATGTTCTTTAGGTGCGAGTAAAAAAATATAACGTTTAATTTATTAAACCTAACCTATAAAAAACAAATGAATGTAGTGAAATGAGAATTTTTTGTTTTTATAAGCGCCAAAAAAATGTACATAAGAGTAAGTCGAAAAAAAAAAATATAAGAAAAGGTCGATATGGAATCCAAAAAGTAAATATTCTATAACGAAAAATCCGCGTACGAATGGTAGTAGTCCTATCACGTTATGTTCAGTAGTTTGAGGTGATGGTGCGTCAAAGAGAACCCCATTTTCCTTATATATATATATATAGATTACGTCGTATAGTATATAGAATGAATTCATTGCAGTTGATAGCTGTGAAGAATACAAGTTGCTTTTTTATTAAATCCATAGCCACAGGTAATTATTAAAATAAAAATATTCCTTCATACGATGTAAAAATAACAAAATAAAAAACCTATTCTGTTAGTTGCAATAAGGCCATGTGAAAAATGTCACATATTTTTATCTCTTATCACACCTACTTTATTTTATCTCTGCACCGCCCCAAGGTTGACTGGTAGAGAATGCCTCTGGCATTAAGTCTGCCTTTTTACACAAATTGTAAATGAAGTATAAATAAATATAAAAAAAACGGACCGAGATTTTTTTTAGTACTAGTTGTGTGCCCGCGGCTCCGCCTGCATTTCATATATTCTTCACTGTCCACATATCGTTTTTAAATAACCATTGAAAAAAACAATGTTTTCTTGGTGTTGGTACATTGACTCGTGTTTTATTTTTAAGGGGGGGGGGGGGGGGGGGGGAATCGGAAGGAAAGATATTACTCATAACTTCAAACGCCTCCCAGTAAAACTGCGCATTGACTCGGTGTTTATTCACAATTTTATGAGCTGCAGTTTTTTTACGCGGCACTTTAATTATAATTTTCGAAAAATAAAATTTCTCGTCAAAATCGGTCCAACCTTTTCGGAGATTGGTCGGAACAAACAAACAAACAAAAGCGTTATTTATTAGTGTAGATTGAAGTGAAACTTCTTTCCGCGTACTGCGTAGACATTTTGCCGAGCTCCAATAAAAAAAAAAACATTATACAGTAATACCCCGCTTAGTGCGACCCCGTTACGCGCGGTTTCACTATAACGCGAATTTCAAATTTCGTGCTCAAATGCCTCGCATTACGCGAACGAGTGCGTATAAGCATAATGTGAAGACAATAGATGTATTTTTTCGTAAATAATAAGAGTATGTATTGCATAAAGTGTTCTTAGAATTAAAGTGATTGATTAAAATGATTTGTATTTTTTTGTATTATTAAATTTTGACTATGTTTAATCATAAACCTCGATATACGCGATTTTTTTCGGAACGTATCCCTCGCGTAAAGCGGGGTATTACTGTATTTACTTTCAATAATTATAATTTTAGTGGAAACCTGAATAAGTCATTTTATTAACTATATGTTTCCCAAATAAATGACATAATTAATGCCCATTTTATTCTATGTTTTCAGAATAACAGATTAATAACCTCCGGTGAGTTGAAATTAGATAATGCGAAGTTGTCAGACACCGGAGTGTACACTTGTAGGGTGAGCACATTCTCCGGGTCAGCGTCGGGCGACGTACTGATCCGAGTCGGTTATAAACCGAAGTTTACGTCCGCAGAAGAAGAAATTTATAATATCGACGATACATGGTCACAGACTTTGATATGCGACGCAACAGCCGAACCGCCTGCCAAGGTAAATAGCCACCTTTTGTGTCAACGTTAAATGTCATAATAATTCATATTTATCTGAATCATCTATACTAATAAATAAATAAAATTAAATAATGCAAGTGTGGACAAGACCTAACTGTATTACATTTATTAGTGATTGTGTGGGGTTTCCAACACCTTAAAAGGATTGTTTAAATCATGATGGATACATGCATACTTTAAGCTTTTTGAAAATGATAAATGTTTATAAATTAGTGTAATCTACAGTAAGTGTTATTATAGCGTATTGTTAACTGTGGTCGTTAATGACCCCAGTGATGTTAAAAAGCGACCTTAAATAAATAAATAAATAAAAAAAAAAAAAATTGAAATGTATGTTTGTGATATCAAAATAACAACGTTCTACTAAATTCACACTACGACACCTTTTTTTTTTTTCGTGTGGAAATCCATTTACTCACTACCCTTAGCTATTGTATTAGTGAGACCGAAGTCCCCCAATGCAATAGGTAAGGGGGCACGGAGGGACGAACTCCGTGCCAGTGTGGGACTCGCCCGGGCGTGAAGCGTCCGGAAATACCCACTAAGACCCCCGGGGGCCGTCCGCTGCATTTGGGATGGGGGCGACACGGGGTGGCTTTCGCAGGCACCGCGTCGCCCCCTGACATTACGACACCTATGCCAAAAAAAAAACAATTTTTGAAATTTTTTGTTTGTTTGTGATTTGTGAAATTGTTTGTTTGTTTATTTTTTTTGTAATTTTTTTGACATATAGCTGAAGTTACTCCGTATAACTGGGCTACATTATTTTCGAAAATAATGAGTGTTCCGCGTAAAAAAAAAATAAAACACATGAAATTCTGAATAAAAAACGAATTCATAGACAATTGTACTAACAAGTTCTTGAATTTAAAAGATTTTGGATTTGTTTTAGTTTCATTAAATTTTATAAACATAATAGGAAACCTTGTAAACGAGCGGAGCTGTGGGTACACAGCTAGTATAAAAATATTTTTAGCGATGATTTTTTACAGCCGGTTTCATAATGCGATCTCAATCTGTTTTCACCAACTGAACTCCGAAATTACAATCCTTTATTTTCTCTCAGTGTGAGTGATCACTTAGAAAAATCGATATGTTTTTGGTTTGATCTCAATTTTAACTTTCAAGATTCGATAGTGAAACCCGCCGTTAGTTGGTAATGTGGTCGGATTCTTGAGCTTTCGGTGATGGAAACTATAGTATGCTGGTAGGGCCTTTTCTAGTAGCTCGTCCCTCCGTGCCCCCTTACCTATTGCATTGGGGGACTTCGGTCTCACTAATGCAATAGGTAAGGGTAGTGCGTAAATGCATTTCCCCCCGTCAAAAAAAAAAGGACCTTTTCTAGTAATCTAGTAACTAACACCCTCATATAGGCAGATATTGTAAATAGGTACCGTTATTTGATTGAATTTTATTTTTTTTATTATTAATAATAATAATATTAATCGGCAAATAGATGCGTGCTTCTACAATAACATACATAACATAACATAAGCTCACGCCTGTTATCCACTAAGGCAGAGGTAATGTAGCGAACTACACCACTCGCATTGCGCCGAGCTTAGTTCCGTCCCGGATGTGACAGGGGACTAGCCTGGCACCATATCGGGGCACAAGTTCCAAACTCCGGGATGATACTGAGTAGAAAAACCCAATACCACTTGACCCGACCCGGGGATCGAACCCGAGACATCAGAACGACAGTCGCACCGTAATACAACTGCGCCACCGAGGCAGTTAACAGATGAAATAACCAGCCAAAAAATAGAGATACCGGATAAAATAATAATCGTGATGAAACCCAATAAACCTTTTTTTACATTTCATCTCATGAGTTTTGAATAGAGAGAAACTAAAATAGTTTTTTATTAGAGATAAACTAAAATTATTCTCTCAGGTTTCCTGGTGGCACAATGATAAAAAAATTAACGTGACAGACATGTTTTACACATTCCAAGCTGAATTCAACAAACGTGGGAAATACTATTGCGAAGTTTCAAATGAATTTGGGACAATAAATCGTTCATTCTATATGCAGTTGTCAGGTAAACAAATTGCAATTCTGAAATTATACAGCAAAATAACCGCACCTTTAATATACCGCAGTGTCTCAAGACAAAAGTCCGAAGGCAACCGAAAGACGTCCACTGCTGGACATAGGTCTCTCCCAAAGATCTCCCTAGCAAAGACCCCTACCCACGCAATGTTTTCGCGGCACCCGTTGAAGAAAGCCCACTACCACTTAAGTTTAGCAATTGTTCTGGCAATATCAATTTTTTATTCTTCTTCAGCAGATCTCCTCTTCTCCGATTCGATTACGCAGTGAAAGTCCAAACGTAGCCCCCACCATGGGCCTTTATATAACTTTGAGCATTCCAATTAGACCCATTGTAAGCGATCATGTCTCAGTGCCGTAAGTCATCACTGGCAACACGCATGATCAAAGACTTTTGTCTCGAGACTCTGCGCTATTTCGGACGAGAATGTTCAACGATTAACCTCTTTTTCGAAATTGAGCTTACCTAAGTGGGAAATTTGTCCCTAATATACGTAACTGTCAACGATTTCGAGTGTAAAGTCGCCGATTTTTAACGGAATTGGCACAACATGGACTTTTAGAACCGTCATCATTCTCCTGCCTTTTCCCAACTCACTTGCGGTCGGCGCAGTATGTTTTCTTCTTCCATACGTCCCTATCAGCCGTCATCTCTTCATTCACTCCTTTTTCTTTCATATCATTCCTTACGAAAGTACGTTCAATGAAAGTAATGGTATTTGAAAGAGAAGAAAGTATGACAGATTGCGTAATTTCGATAGAAGGAGACAGAGTGGAACAAGTGAAAGAGTTTGTGTACTTGGGATCAAAGGTTACGAGAGATGGAAAGTGTGACGATGATATTGAGCGAAGAGTTTTGTTAGGGAATAGAGTGAATGGGGCCCTGCGTAACTTCATGTGCAGCCAGAAAGTGACTGAGAAGGTGCGTTTGGCTGTGCATCGAGGAGTCCTGCTCCCTACACTTAGGTATGGTAGTGGATGCTGGGTTTGGCAGAAGAAGCATGAAAGTAAGATTAACGCAGAGGAAATGAGAAGTCTGAGAAGTATAGCTGGAGTGAAGACGATTGACAAAGTCAGGAATAGTATGATAAGGGAACGCTGTGGTGCGGTAGAGGATGTGCGGACCGAAATAGAGAAAGGTATGCTTAGTTGGTTTGGGCATGTAGAGAGGATGGATGGGAGAAGATTAACGAAATTAATTTATAAGGCGAGGGTGAATGGGCAAGTCGGTAAGGGTCGACCTAGGCGAATGTATCTAGACCAAATCGATCATGACTTAAATAAAGGCCAGGTAAAAAGTACTCATAACCGACGAGCATGTATGAAAGCGCTCATGAAAGTAGAGGAAGCGAAAGAGGTATGCCAAGATCGTAGCATGTGGAAGGACGTAATCTCTGCCTACCCCCACGGGAGAAAGGCGTGATGATATGTATGTATGTATGTATCATTCCTTACACACTCCATCCACACTTTCTTTGGCCTTCCTCTACTTTTCCATCCTTCCACATTCATATTCATTACTATTTTACCCACATGCGCTTCCTCTCTTCTCATAACATGTCCATACCACGACAAACGAGAACCTTTCAACTTTTCTACCATTGACGCAACTTTCAAACTCCCTCTAATGGACTTTTAGAACCGTATCCTTTCAAAACAAGCTATTCATCTCTACAAGATTAAATTCTAATATTGTCTCTTAATTAACCTAAAGTCAAATATAGTTAGCAGTTGCCTTTGTCATATTCGAAATATGAAACAATGGTAATTCGTAAGATCGTTTCGGTTTACTCCCATAGGTAGCGTTTTATAAGGTGATGAATAAATATAAAAAAAAAAACAAATTTCAGATTGCATTGTCGACATCAAAAATGATCTCAAAGGAAATCAACCAATAATGATCGGTTCGCGATTCAAATGGCCGCAATTCGAAACGGCCGACGGTTACATTCGCATACCGAAAGGAGAATACTTTCAACTAATCTGTCCAACTGCGTTCACAAACTTCCCGAAAAACAATATCTTAGTGTTCTGCGATCAGGAAATAAGTTTCACAGTGAACGGCGACTCTTATAAATATTCCGATTTCAAATGTACCGAGGAAATAGAACCCAAAGTTTCACATACGGGGCAATCCTGCTTCTACGGTGACACCGAATGGATTAAAATCGGCTATGAAAAATTCGGTCAATTTTTATCTGCGTACAGTGTGTGCTTGGATAAGAGAAATAATATCCCTATTTACGCGAAACACAATATGGATAGGTATTTAGCTGGAATAGAACCTGAGAGTTCGAAATGGGTCGTCGGTGACGCGTCGCCTTTTAACTTCGATGAGATGTACGATTGCGTTAGTCAGAAGAACGCGATATCTGAGGATTTGAGTGAATGGTTCCATTATGACGACAGTTGCTGTTTCACGAAAAGGCAGTTGGTGAGTCCTCGTGATGTAACACCAGGATTAGCACAGATGACCACTTATAATTATTTAAACGTTATACCACATTGGAGCTCTTGCGGAACTAAGGTACATTGATTTTCTCATTACTAGAGCTAGAGAATTAATCTAAAAAAATCTTTATTCAATTTAGACCCTAAGAAGGCGCTTATGAACGTCTAAAACACTACCACCGGTTCGGAAAACAACCCAGTCGAGAAGAGCGCAGGCGAGAAACTCGATCTGGATTTTTTTTTTCATATAAAAATCTATACAAATCATCATAGTCTTAATAATGTTAGCGGGTGCGCACAGAGATGTGGGTTAATTCCAGACATCACTATCGTTCACGTAATGATCCACCCTGTAATAACCTTTTGAGATTAAAACTTGCTCGACATAATACTTGAACTTATTGTCAGATAAATCGGTAATGTTACTTGGGATCTTATTGTAAAACCGAATACCTATAAAGCTTTCATTACACTTACTTAACCTAAAGCGTGGTTCCGGCCAACTTGTCTTTACTTCTAATATTAAAATTATGACGATCATTCACTAGATCGAGTTTGTCTAAATTTTCACAAATATGCATTAAGTTATCGAAGATGTGAACCACTTCAATGCACTAGGGTTGTTCGAAATATATATCGATATGCCGAATCAACATGATGTTATCGAATCATCTAATATCGATATATTTCATGTGATATTTGTTGGAGCTTTCCAGAAGCCAGATGCTTAATCATTTTCAAACCAAGAATAGATCAAAATCACTCTTATCGCTATATATTATCACTTCGAATAAAATGTAAAACTGAAGGTGTTTCAAAAACTAAGAATTGTCTTTCTTGTGATGCATCTCTAATTTTAGACTTTTAGGCTATTAGAGGACTGAGAAAATATATACATACATACATATCATCACGCCTCTCTCCCGTGGGGGTAGGCAGAGATTACGTCCTTCCATTTGCTACTATCTTGGCATACCTCTTTCGCTTCCTCTACTTTCATGAGCGCTTGCATACATGCTCGTCGGTTATGAGTACTTTTTACCTGGGCTTTATTTAACACATGATTGATTTGGTTTAGATACATTCGCCTAGGTCGACCCTTACCGACTTGCCCATTCACCCTCGCCTTATAAATTAATTTCGTTAATCTTCTCTCATCCATCCTCTCTACATGCCCAAACCAACTAAGCATACCTTTCTCTATTTCGGTCCGCACATCCTCTACCGCACCACAGCGTTCCCTTATCATACTATTCCTGACTTTGTCAATCGTCTTCACTCCAGCTATACTTCTCAGACTTCTCATTTCCACTGCGTTAATCTTACTTTCATGCTTCTTCAGCCAAACCCAGCATTCACTAGCATACCTAAGTGTAGGGACCAGGACTCCTTGATGCACAGCCAAACGCGCCTTCTCAGTCACTTTCTGGCTGCACATGAAGTTACGCAGGGCCCCATTCACTCTATCCCCTAACAAAACTCTTCGCTCAATATCATCGTCACACTTTCCATCTCTCGTAACCTTTGATCCCAAGTACACAAACTCTTTCACTTGTTCCACTCTGTCTCCTTCTATCGAAATTACGCAATCTGTCGTACTTTCTCCTCTTTCAAATACCATTACTTTCGTTTCACTAACATTCACTTTCATCCCTTTACTTTTAACGGTCCCGTTCACAATACTGACCATCGCCTGCAACTCCTCCGCCGATGACGCCTGTATAACCCGGTCATCAGCATATTAAGGAATATTTAAAATTAAACTGCACTTTTACACTGTTGCATGTTTTCAGTGTCCGTATTTACCAATTTTTTTTGTGTTTATTTCACTTACAGAACTGGGAAGAGGTTGAAAACAGATTAAGGGCTTTAGTTAAAAGCATCGACTACTCATTAACAGTTTGGACGGGAACTAGTAAACCTTTAGAACTACCTGATGCCGATTCGAAAATGACAGAGATAAATTTAAGTGATTCTGAGTTGCACAGTCAGCCGGTACCGCAATATTTGTGGAAGGTGAGTACGATTTTCTAAAATATCATTGTAAAATCATAACATAAACAAACATACATACATGTCATCACGCCTTTCTCCCGTGGGGGGGGAGAGGAAGGTAGAGATTACGTTCTTGACACATCTCTTTCGCTTCTTCTGCTTTCATGAGCGCTTTCATACATTCAGTTATAACTACCTTTTTTTTTTTTTTCGACGGGGGGAAATGCATTTACGCTCTACCCTTACCCATTGTATTAGTGAGACCGAATTCCCCCAATACAATGGGTAAGGGGGTGCGGAGGGACGAGCTCCGTGCCAGTGTGGGACTCACACGGACGTGAAGCGCCCGGAAATACCCACTAAGACCCCCCGGGGCCGTCCGCTGTATTTGGGATGGGGGCGACACGGGGTGGCTTTCGCAGGCACCGCGTCGAACTACTTTTCACCTACCCTTTTAACCCTTTTAACCGGTCACTAAATACCAATTGGTGTATTCTAAGCAGCATCACTTAAGAATCGATACCTTTAAGCTTATTGTACTTACCGTTATGGACCATCGTCACTTAACACAAGGTGAGATTGTGGTCAAAGCACTGAGCCTATACAGTATAAAAAAGCGACAAAGTATTTAGTCAATTCCGAGGTATGTAAGTTAAGGTAAAACACGATGATGAAGTTTTTACCATATGTATGGTAACTACATCTCTAACTGCCTCGGTGGCGCAGTTGTATTACATACGACTACCGTTCTGAGGTCTCGGGTTCGATCCCCGGGTCGGGTCTAGTGATATTGGGTTTTCCTACTCAGTATCATCCCGGAGTTTGGAATTTGTGCCCGATATGGCGACAGGCTCGCCCCCTGTCACATCCGGGACGGAACTAAGCTCGTCGGAATGCGAGTGGTGTAGTTCGCTACATCACCTCTGCCTAACCCTTCGGGGATAACAGGCGTGAGCTTATGTATGTATGTAAATGAAATAAAGTATTTGACCAACCGCTACAAGAAAAAAAACACTGTACCGTTAATAATAAAGGTCAATTGTTCAATAGAATTGAAACATTTATATAACCGTGTATCTTAAAAGCTTAGTAGAAGCTATATCCATCTTACCTATGTCTAACGTACATCCTATATATGTTTGGCGCAAAACAAACTACTTCCAGTACAGACTGAATAGAAGATAATGATTGATTATTCAATAAGGAGTGTGGTGCCAATTAAGAATAATACCACCCCATATCGTCTCGTGGGTGTCGTAAAAGATAACTAAGGCATAAATGAGGGGATGGGCAGCAGTATCAAAATCAAAATCAAAATTTATTTATTCAATTTAGGCCCTAAGAAGGCGCTTATGAACGTCTAAAAACACTACCACCGGTTCGGAAAACAACCCAGTCGAGAAGAGCGCAGGCGAGAAACTCGATATGGTTGTTTTTTTTTTTATAAATATCATATTTTTTTTGTCATATTTAAAAGTATACAAATCGTAGTCTTAATAATGTTAGCGGGTGCGCACAGAGATGTGGGTTAATTCTAGACGCCACTATCGTTCACGTAATGCTCCGCCCTGTAATAACCTTTTGAGATTAAAAACTTGCTTGACATAATACTTGAACTTATTGTCCGGTAAATCGGTAATGTTACTTGGGATCTTATTGTAAAACCGAATACTATTACCTATAAAGCTTTTATTAGATTTACTTAACCTAAAGCGTGGTTCCGGACAACTTGTCTTTACTTCTAATATTAAAATTATAACGATCATTCACTAGATCGAGCTTGTCTAAATTTTTACGAATATGCATTAAGTTATCGAAGATGTATTGGGAGGGCAAAGTTAAGATATGATATTCTTGAAACTTGTTCTTTGGAGATTCGCGAGGTCCTATATTGTATATTGCTCGAACAGCTCCCTTTTGTAACGTGAAAATGGTGTGTAAAAATGAATGATTTCCAGGTCGTACAAGACGGCGTCACTAAATCATCTCTCGCAATCGTTCAAATCAACATACCAGATTTTGTCCCCCGCCGACGCGCCCAAAAACATGTCCTATGTGAAGACATCTGCGACAAGATCCGATGGTTGAGCAACCCCAAATGGCACGACATCGATAAAGGCTACACGTACTGCTGCAGTTTGCTGGACTTCGAAAGGGCGTTTAAAAACAATGGAATTTTCGATCGTGGACATTACCACGTGTTGTACGACATACCGGAGCTATCTGCGCGTAGTTTGATTATATAATCTTTTATTTACAAGAGTCCTGTTGTTCGTCGTTATTATCATCCTTGTCATAATCATTTCTAGCAAACTGTACGTTTTCATCTAATCTATCTTCTATATATATGTAAGCAAAGTTTGTTTCTTTGTCCGAGGTAAACTCGAAAACTACTGGACCGATCAGCGTGAAACCACAACCATTCGACGCGGAATTAATCGTAGATAGTTATAGGCTATATATCTATGAGCCCTTTGTCATGTTTTCTCAATTTGTTTGTTTATTATTCCTTTGACGCACCATCACCTCAAAACTACTGAACATATCGGGATAGGACTAACACCTTTCAACGCAGTATTTTTCCTAGACAGGTATTTTTTGGATTCCACCGATCCTCTCTCATTTTTTTTTTCGATTTACTCTTTTGTACATTTTCCACTTCAATTTACGCTTGTATACATTTTATCCGCTAATAAAAACAAAACAATCTTAATTTTATTCATTCATTTGTTTTTTTTTTAATTAGCTATAAATGAAGCGTCATATGCACAGAACATATGAAACGCGGGCGGAGACGCGGACACCAGCTAATTTACATATATAGACTACTTTCCAACTGTCTTTCAGTTCCGCTCCGTCTGACTTGAGAATAATCAGAGAATAAAAGTTGAAATGATTATAACCATTCTATTTTAATGTTAAGTTTGTATTAATTATTATTACATTATTTCTAGTATTTTTAATTTATAATTATTACTGTTATAAAATTTTAATATATTATATAAAATTCGATAAATTTATTTTGCCGATTGTAACTATAAAATATTGTGTAATTTCTTTTATAGTATTATTAATCTAACACATACATTATTTATTTATCAATAAACTGATGAACGTAATAAGACACAACTAAGTTTTTAATTTTACTTGTAAAATTATTAAAAATGTATTAAATTAATAAGTTTGTTTCATTTAGAAAATATAACAATCTTAGATTAAGCGGAAATATTCGTTTATGTAAGTCTGTTTAGCTGAGACTTGCCGTTGAAAATAATAAAGTAATAAAGTCCAAATGGAAATAAGAGAATTGTTGGTGTCGTTTTTTTTAATTTTCTATCGCTTCACTATTAGTGCTTAAAGCATTTACAATTACGCCAGACTTTAGGAAGGATGCTCAAGGTACTTAGGCGATAAATTGTACCTAGCTAAAATGGTGAGAGCTAGTAGGAGCCTCCGTATGAACTGCCATCTGTGTTAAAAACTCCACGGCATTTGTGTTAGTTAAGTTAATAAGTAAAAAAAAAATTAGGCAGAAAACTCGAAGCTTTCGAAAAAACTGTTCTGGAACTGTTAGGATGGCAAACCGTGAGGTCTTTTTAAAAAATATCAAAAAGTATTACACGAGCACACGCTTTTATTAGAAACCGAACAGATGTACAGACCCGTCAATTGACTTACATAGACTGTCTTAGACTGACCCGTTATTGTATGACAACGCTTTTATATATTGTAAAATTAGGTTGACATTGCATTTTCTATGAACATAATTAGGGCATAACAGAACGAAGGCCCTTACGGGGCGTTGCGGAGGGGTACCCTAGCCGGAAAAAAAAAAAACGTGCGTAACGTTAAAAAAAGAATAAGATTTTTCGTAGTTGTAAGTAAATTTCAGCAAAATACATATCGCCTCCGTTGCGCAATTATTTAGCGAGTTCGGTTGTTAACCGAAAGGTCGGTGGTTCGAGAATCCTAAAAAACTGACGCTCAAGTGTTGCTTCTGGATGACATATGTAGGTGTTCGGCAATAAATACATTGTTATGACTCAAGATGAAGGGGCCACAATCAAATGCTGTTACTCCGTGCACGCGTATTTATTTACGCATTCTCTTTATTTCTTAAAACTCGGTTAAGTGCAAATTAAATTTTTTCTGGATGTCGTCTTAATATATTATGAAGGTGTTAGATAGCCATTCAAGGATTAATATCTAGCACAAAATATCCTACCACCAGGCTAAGGCTTTGTCACGTTGTTTTCCTTCACCAGAAAGCTCAAGTTTATTAATATACTAGCTGTGTGCCCGCAGCTGCGCCCGTGTTTCATATATTCTGCACTGCATTCAGTGCATTCATTATTTTTTTATACGGAACTCTAATTTTTTTAGTAATCAGATAAAATAAAAATATTTCTCATAAATTCAATCACTTACCCGTAAAACTATGCATTGATTAGGATTTTTATTAATTTTTTTAGAAGTTTTTAATTTTTTTACGCGTAACCCTAATTATTTTCGAAAATTAAAAGTACCCTAAGTTACGCGGAGTAACTTCATCTATCTAACAAAAAAAGGCCCGTCAAAATCCGTAAAGCCGTTCTGGAGATTACCCCGGAACAAACAGACAGACAAAAATTAAAAAAAATCTATTTTCGGTATAGGTATCGCATATACATTGATATCTATTTAGTAAAAAAATTAATTTTGTCATTATAATTTTATATATATATATATTCGAACAATAATATAAACAATTCGAACAGACATCGATCGAAACGTTGTCAACAAGATACTATCAAGCGTCTCCTTGAGCCCTACTTGGGTTTATATTATTTACTATAGTTAGAATATATAAAAAAAAGTGGTCCGGTCCACATCTCATTATAGAAGCACACGTTAACTATTACCCAAATGGCAAAACTTTTACTCTTGTGTAATAAGTTTAGAGCATTTATATGATTTTTTTTTAAATTTATTTTTTTTTGTTTTTGCCGTATGTTGCCTGTTAAGAATAGGGCTTCCCAATATCTACACGTGGGTGTCGTAAAAGGCGACTAAGGTATAAACCAGGTACCAGCAGCGTTCTCTGAGTGCGACAAATACCTATTGCGATCGGCAACCTGAACGCGTTTCTTGAGGAAACCTATGCCCGGCAGTGGACGTTTTACGGTTGAATCAATTAATGAAATTGTCTTCTCAGTCAATCCAATGTATACTGAATAACTTATATTATTATAATAAAATTAGCACAATTACTTTTAAAAAATAAAAATGAAATCAAAAAAATCTTAATTCAATTTATGCCCTAAGAAGGCGCTTATGAACGTCTAAAACACTACCATCAGTTCGGAAAACAACCCAGTCGAGAAGTGCCGGCAAGAAACTCGATCTGGTTCTTTTTTTTTATAAATATAATATATATCATTTTTTTTTTCATATAAAAAACTATGCAAATCATAGTCTTAACCAATGTTAGCGGAAGCACAGAGATGTGGGTTAATTCCAGACATCACTATCGTTCACGTAATGATCCACCCTGTAATAACCTTTTGAGATTAAAACTTGCTTGACATAATACTTGAACTTATTGTCAGGTAAATCGGTAATGTTACTTGGGATCTTATTGTAAAACCGAATACTATTACCTATAAAGCTTTTATTAGACTTACTTAGCCTAAAGCGTAGGACGGACAACTTGTCTTTATTTCTGATATTAAAATTATGTCGATCATAAAATTAACTGATTGTCCCAGAACGTACGTATTGTACGTCTTTCGGAAGAACGATTATTATAAATAATAATAAAAAAAACTGTTATTTTAAAACTAGATATAGTTGTACTGATGTAAACGGGTGAATAAAATAATTTAGTAGTTATTCCAAATAAATTTAAAATGTAAATAGTCGTGATAAAGTTTGTCAAATCGCTCATTAATAAAGTAAACCATTTATTAAGACACTCTCTAAACTTTTATTTAATAAGGATAGACGAAATAAAAAGTTTTCAACGAGCGAACAAAGATTATCCGTTGCTTAGCAACAGTTTTGATTAAAAAAATAACACACACACATATATATGATGTATATGGTAGGATTCTCTATGTTTATCTGTATTGACGTCAATGAAAAAAGAAGGAAATAAAAGAGGGATTTTTAATTTTATCCATAGTTTGACATGCTTGTACAAGAAGCCGAATGAATTACTTTTTCCGTATGTTATGTACATCATTATACTAGCGGGCGCCGGCGACTTTTATCTGCGTATTTTATCTTGATTAATTGTGGTATTTCCTGATTTTGTTTTGTTTTTCATGGTCACAATATGTCACGTGCTGCCCATAAACTAAATTTTGTTTTTTTTTTAAATTATTTTTTGCTTTTAAAATTCTATAAATGATTGCTAAATAACGCATAATTTATGCACGCAAATATTTATCAAAATCGCTATACACGTTTTTGGGTTAAAACTAAACAGATCTTTATTAATTCTGCAAATAAATTCGAATATTTATATAGCGTATAATATAACTCCTTGACATATTCTTCTCGTGTACGAAGTTTAATCAAATTTGCTAAAGCCGTTTTCGAGATTAATATATACAGACACGTATACAGGCAGACAGACAGTCAAAAAAAGTTAAAGTCATATTCGAGAGGAACAGCAGCTAAAAGAAACAATATGTATGTCATAAAGTTTTTATAAAAAAATATCTGTACAGACATAAATTCAGTTTTGACATTAGTACAGATTTAATAATTATATTACTATTTATTCACTAAAACAGTTGTTTTAAATGAGGGGTCGTGCATGATATACGCGATTTTTTTTTTTTTGCAAATTTCAGCTCCTTCTATTGAAACATGATGAGATTTTAGACTTACAACTTTCTCTAACCAAAATAACGGGCTTATTTTTGGTCAACCTATTATAAAACATTAGGTTAAATTTTTAAAATCATAGATGCATTTGTCTAATTAGATTTTAGATTAATCTACATATTTTTACCAACACGTGGTGGTAAAAGTCAATTAAACCGCTAAAAACATTACTACTAATTGCTACGATGTCTTGCAATATATTGTCTAAAGCGCAAATTGCCTAGCCGTTGCCTGACCGTCATACAGTAAATGAATACGAAGGACTAATGGTAATACACACGAGGAAAGCCGCGAGGAACAGCCAGTTAACAGTAGAAAAAAAACCTAACGCATTGTTATATATTTATCGATAAAAAATTTAAGAAATCCCAGATATTATTGTTCCACATCTGTTCTATACATTTGTTAAGAGCTTAATATATATATTATTATTTTTTGTTCAGGAATAAAACGTATGACGTGATAAAAAAACCCATAGGTAAAATTTCAACGACTATGTAATGTACAAGACCGGCAGTTTGGAATAAAACTCTTTTACGGATTCAAAAGCTTGGAGGAACGTAAACTTGGGTTTTTATTAATTTTAATATTATAAGTTCTATATGCACATGTTCTATCTGGAGGTAAGCAGTCAGTCAAACTCGTTATGATTGAAGCTATTTTGAATAACTAAAAATTTCTGAAAACGAAAAGGGTGGACTATATAAAAATCTTGGGTCTTGAAACCGGTTATAAAAACAGAAGCCTGAGTTATGTTGCAGATAGCGCCATCTCTTGGTGATCTATGCAGATGATCAAGAGTTAATTAGAACTTTTTATTTGTGAACACTCTGCTGATAAATAACCACGTTCTTCCAGAATCCGTCCACCTATATAACTGGGGTTTAGTATACTGGGTTTTGTCTCACACGACCTAAACATATTATTCGCTTATGTCCAATAATTAAGTGGCAATATCTAGTGCGGGTTGCAACTCTTGCCATCAGAGTCTTTCGGAATAGCAACATCAGAGCAAAGAGCATAGATTATAATGAGCAGAATTTTATCTTCATGCTAGTACCTTGCTTCCTGTACAGTAGAAATCGACGTGACTTTCTGTAGCTGACTCTGGCAATGATTCTACCACTATCACTAATGTATTTGCACCAAATCAATTCAAGAGTAAGCAAGATAGATAGATAAAAACTACTGTATTTTTTTTTATTATTGTACTTAATAAATAATTACAAAGAGAAGTAGTTATAAAAAGGATGTAAATTAAAAAATTAAACCCATTGATTATAATACAGACTACACTGACAAATAGGGAGACATACTTTTTCAGTACAGAATAGCCATTCTAGTGACGCCTAGAATCCGTTGTTAAATTTGTGATATAAATACGGAAATGTACATAATTTTGCTTGTTATTAACGCCAAGGGAATTAAAAAAATTATTCGTACACTATTTGAATCGGTGTAATATTTCGTAATACCCTTTGTTATAGTGAACCTATTTTTGACTTTCGCTCGAGATGTAGCTAAAAAATCGTTACATTGTATTTTTACGACAACACAAATTCTTTGAAGAAAGAAATTTAATCGATCAAGAAGGTCGAAAAGTAGACTCAACGCTCGATATACACAATTTGGCAATTGGAAGGGTTTTATTTCGGTGTTCCTTTATAATGGGTAAGTTTTTATAATTTTATGTCATACTAATTGTTCCCGTGACACCGCTCGCGTATAATATTTTCTGTATCGTACAATTATTCACTGCGTAATTTAGACTTTAAATAATCATTGAAATAAATCAGACAGTATTTTTATATAAGCCATAAATTAATTTGGGTTTTAACAGAGATATCTCTAGCCTAGTAGTACTGGCTCTCAAGAGATTGTGCCGGAACACACCTTTTGGTATTTGGCGACAGGTTTCTTAACCCTTTCACGACCAAGGGAAACATTTTTCCCCAGTGGAATATTGGTGACTGTATATTTAATTATAATATTATTTGACTTTAAAATTTCCCCACAGAATTCTAAATAAGCTATAGTTTCTAACGTTTACACCTCTTTTTAAGTGGAGGAATGTATTTACGTATTTTCATATATACTCTACGTTTAAAAAAATAAACAATTGAATAGTAATATTTACTCTCCGATATCTTATGGTCTTGAAAGGGTTAAACTCGAGGATGGCTATTATTATTACCTTATTACCACCATGCTATGGTTTCCTCACGATTTTTTCCTTCACCGATAGCTCAAGTTGATTTTAGAGTTGGGTAGGTGGACTTGAACCAACGCTCATTGACGCGGACTTTGACAGCACTACTAACAGCGCCATCATTGTTTTTTTTTTTTCTAACTAGTTAGCTGTTGACCGGAACGGCCTTTACAGCTTTAACTTACGCACTCACCTTACCTATTGTATTAGTGGGACCTGAGTCCCTCCAATACAATAGGTAAGGGGGCACGGAGTGACGAGCTCCGTGCCAGTGTGGGACTCAAACCCGGGCGTGAAGCGCCCGGGAATACCCACTAAAACCCCCCGGGACCGTCCGCCGCATTTGAGATAGGGGGTGATACGGGGTTGCAAGGCATGTCGCCGCGTCGCCCCCTGCGGCAAACCCACCAGGCCCGTCTGTGCAATGGACAAGCGGGGGTGGGGGAGAACTTCTCTACCCCACCTCTTCGCCCGCCTCTGAAAGAGGCATTACCTTCCGGAGGGAAGAGGAGTGATCACTGCGACCGCAGTAATCATCTCTCCCCCTCCCCCCCCCCCCCAAAAAGTGGGCTTTCGCCCAGCCGCCCAGTCAGACTATTAGCCGGCAGTCAGAAGGACTGCCGTTGCCCAGGGTACACCACGAGGAGGTTGTCTGACACCGCACCCCAGGACCTATGTACCTGAGTGTCATGTGCAGGAGTGTGTGTGCAGTGTTGTGTGCGTAATGCTTAATGCATGTTCAGTGTCACCCATCAACGCAATTTTTACTTTAACCCACCTGATACAAATATAATCTTCACTAATAAATAAAATTAAAGTGTCTGTTTGCAATATCAAAATAACAGCATTTTACTATGACTAATATATACAAAAAAGCAATTTTTAAAATGTTTTTTCGTCTGTTTGTTCCGGCTAATAACCTGAACGACTGGATCGATTATGACAGTACCTTTTTTTTATAACAGATAGCTCTTATATTAATATAACTACTTATATTTCTCGAAAATATTTAGAGTTCCATGAAAAAAAAAAATTAAAACTCGTGTAACTGAATAAAATCCTAATCAACGTACAATTTTACTGGCAGCTACTTCAATTTGTGAGTAATGCTTTTTTATCTTTTAGTACCAACATTTATTAAGAAAAATAATAAAAGTCCCATGTAAAAGAACTCACATTCATGAAAACGTTAAATAAAACTATAAAACTATATAAATGCACTAAAATGTCAATAAATAATTACTTTATTAATGTGCTTCGTTTATTTTGGAGTCGGGTTTTTCTCAATTTCTCTGAGTTCCACTGATCAGATCCTGATCTGGTATAAATGGGACCACCTCAGGAATGTACTTCTTCGATTAAAAAACTAATTTGCAAATTGGTCCACAATTGAGGGAGAATCTGCGTAACAAGCATACAAAAAAAAACATAGATGAATTGATCCTCCTTTTTGAAATCGGTTTAAAAATAGTATCCATCGAAAGATTATTTTGCAATGATTATTTAAAAACTATATTACGCAGAGAAGAAAATAAAGATACGCTGGCGCAGCTAGTCACAAATTTATAGATTATTATTCTGGGAGCCCTCCTGGCTATGCAGTCTAGAACCGACCTGTGTAATTTATAGATTACATTTTACTTTACAATGATTTAAATCAGTGAAAAAGTATTATCGATTAGCATTTAAATTATATGAATTAGAACTTCTTATATAATACACATTGTTTGTTTATCGTAAATTCTCTTAAACTTGCTGTTTTTAAAATAATTTTAGCTCCATTTAAATTAATGTCATATTCCAGATCACACAATTCCTGATAAACATATCATTTGGCATAGTCTAAAATAATGTTCTACAGAGAAGCGGTTATAATAGAGTCCAATCGATGAAGAATCCACATTGGCATGACTTCAGGATAGTCTGCACCCTGTTTATAAATCATGCCCAGTATTTGCAAAATTATTTCGACATAAGGGTAAGTACCATCACGGGCAATTATGGAGAAGTCATCCAGGTATTTTGAAGGACAAAATAAAAAAGAAGATCATCATCACGGAACGCCCGTGAAATAACAAAAGCGTCACGTTTACTGTCACGGAATACGAGCAGCTTTGACGGTCAAGGCCAGCCAATGGATGTGTCATATCAAAAATGATATTTAGGTATGATAAAACCGTTTGAAGAAATTCCTTATGCGCTGTCTTGTTGTCTGTATGTATGGCTTAAGTGATGTTGCAGCTGATTAATTTATTGTTTTGTTTTATTTTAGTAGATTTAGTGCATACAATGTAAAAATGATAAGACATTTGAGAGATCGATAATCAGATAAGTACCAGTTACCGCTGTCATTATGGTCTTCGAAAGTTTTCAGTATCTAGATTTAAAACATTAACTGATGCCAATGAAGAATTGTTAAACTTAAGTGGCATTGAGCTAGGTTAATGGGTCCTCGAATAGCTACCACATACCGGTACACAAAGCTCGGATAAGCCACCCACAAGGTGGACCAACAACCTAGTGAAGGTCGCGGGAATCCGCTTTATCTGGGTGGCTCAAGACTGGTCGTTTTAAAGATCTTTAAGGGAGACCCTTTCGGTTGAATGGATGGATGTATGGGTGATACCGAAACGCACTATATAAAAGTAGTCACTTAAATAGGTTTAGCGCCTTATGCATGTTGTTTGCAATTCAAACAGGCATGGAAGCCGTGCTACGGCCTCTGAATCCTACTTAGTCTTTGATCACAATCTCACATGATTTAAAATGTTACTGTTTTTAGTAAAGAGAATTCAATCTATCTATTTTACTACCAACCACCTTATTTGTCGGTTAATTTGGAAGTTTTAAATTTTTCTTCAATATTCAGTTGATAGCAATATCCTAAGAAAAATCTGTGTTCTTCATTCATATATCAGTTCTAGATTCATACACTGCAGATTACATAAACTGTTGATTCATGACATCCGCACGATGTTTTTTTAAGCGCCTTGGAACATTCTGGTTTGCCTGTCTTATGTAGGAGAGTCAACACTCATAGAGAATTTTGTAGAAATCAGAATCTTGATTTGGAAGGTCATCATAAAAGGAACGAAAAGACAATTGATCCTATAGTTGTTTTTTATTTATAAAATCCCATTTATAAAACCATTATTTTTTTGTGCGATAGATGGGCAAACGTGTCGATGGAACTTAACTTAACACAGTTTCTGTACAACCAAAAGAATTTAATAGTGTTGCCCAGTTTTTGGTAATCTTTAATTAGCTTCAAAATCCATCCATTCAAGATGATGATCCATAAAAAGGTTAGTCTTTCTCAAATAGAAACATTTTAAAATCATATCGCATGCACAATAACTCATGCAGCAGTGTGAATGATTACTAAATGACCTTTTTTATGAGATTCACATCAGGTAAAGTCTCTATCACTATTTTGGCAAGAGATTTATTAATTTAATTTACTAGTATAAACTTGGTATGTTATTTTATTTAAATTTAATTAAAACATAAAATTAAATGTTATCTTGCTAATGAATATGTGTAGTTAGAGTTTCCAAAGTATAATCTGTACGCTCTCTGCAAGTGTACCGAAGATATTCGTAAAATTGAAGCGTTCAGTACTCAAAGTAAACACAAGAACTAATGAATATTTTGATGACCGTTATATTAAGTAGGACAAGTTACTTTTCATTAGGAAATCGGATTCTAAAAAGTGTTCAATTAATTCTGCATGTGCATTAGACGTGTTTTTTTTTTGTGCAAACCTACAAAGATGAAGTTATGAAAGGATACAATGTCAAAAATGTGCACTAGATTTGTGGGAGTACCATCACCACATTTATTTCTGCTCCAAAATTATTGTAGTCGATTTTTATTATGTTGATAGATAGAACGTTGTTTGTAATATTAATTTGTGCACAAACCATTCCAATTCAGTCATACTTATAGACTGGAAGCGACAATAGTTTTGAGACTTTTTTATTTTCATCATAAACAGCAATTGGTTCCAAGGAACATTTAATAACACGTAGACTGTAAAATGATGAAAATTTATAGTGTCACATAACGTAAGAATAATTATTTTTCTTATGAGATTATCCGTAAAATACCGTCCATAAGAACTTATAAATACTCTTCTAGGTAATAAATCGAGTCTTACTCATACAAACTCAATGAATGGTTTAAATTAACGTTAAGTAAATAAATTTTTATAACTCGGTGTGATCCAATGTAGTGATTAATGAAGGGTGATACATATGTCGTAGATTCGTAGATTTGAGAATGTTAACCCGACGAACTAAGTATTACCTAATATAATATTTATTAAGAAGAGTTTATGACAGTATTTTGGAATGTTATAAAGTAGTCCTTAATTTTGATTTATAAACTTGCTGCATGATACAATGTAGTGTTGGTAACATTTTACGTGATATAATTTGTTTGTAAGTAAAGTTTATTTAAAAAATAATGTCGCAGAATGTCGAGATATAACAAAAACTCCCCGGCGGCCATTTTCTTAAAACGTTAAAGATCAGAAAAGTAATACAAAGTTGGACCAAGTACATATAAATATTGTGCTTTAATATATTACAAAAATAAGTATTATTAATAATCATAGCTATATCTTTTATCTGATTCATCTTTAAATGAGATAACGTAATGAACTTGACTAATGAATATTCAGGAGTATTTAAGCAGTGTTTAGTATTTGGTTTCCTATTTGCGGATTAGCTTTTTCTATTACAAAATAAACTATACGTGTCTTCTACATTGGGCCGATGAAGCGGTTTATTCAATACGTTTAAGACAGCACCTCGTGGACGTCTAGATAATACTGTTTCCAATATCTACAATGTATGATGAGAAAATATCATATAGAGAACACAGATTTATCTTTTTGTTTAAATACATATTTGTTCATATTTTGGAAATAGAACTTTTATTCGAAAAAGTGGTTAATAAGGACCATAAATGGTGGTTGGTAAATTTGCTTAATAACAACTAACTGTGGTTACTGAGGTGTGAATTTTCTGTTCTAAGCTGTGATAACTTTGATAGTGCCGAGCATGTACGGTAGTACAGAATTGCGAGATGGATTTTCATGCCCGACTGGGTCGCGTTTGTTGAAAAATCCACTTTAATGACACGTTTTGGTGCGTCACTTTCAAAGATTAGCAAATGTATATTCTGATGTATCCAGAAGCTTTAACTGTGGTAGGTTATAATCCAACATTACTACTATCGAAAGGCGAACACATCTATCGACGGTCGCTATGATCATTGGACTGTAATTTAATTAAAATCAGATGCAGGCATTTCGTCGAGACCGAATAAAAGAAAATCAGTACGAACTATGTGTAAAATTTTTACAATTAAATATTAACGGCTGGTCTCATTATCAATACCTAATTTTGACAACAAACCAAAAATAAATCGATTTTTCTGAATGACCACTGACACTTATCGGACACTTAAGAGAAAAAAAAAGAATTTTAATTTCATAAGTGATAATAAAATTGAGATCGCATAATAAAAATGGCCGTAAATGTATGATATGATAAGGCAACACAGCGGTGTGGTAGAGGATTTAGTGTTAAAGATAGAAGGTATAAAAGGTGTGCTTAGTTGGGTTGGGTACGTGGAGAGGATGGATGATAGCACATTGACAAAACAAACCTATGAGGTGAGAGGGTGACTAAGCAAGTCGGTAAGGGTTGACCTACGCGAATGAATCTTGACCAGATTGAAGAAGACGTAGAGGAAGGCCAGGAGAAAAGTACCCATGAATGAAAGTTGAAGAAGCGAAAGAGATGTATCACGATCGTATCAAGAGAAAAGATATAGTTCCACCCTATGCCCATGGGAGAGAGTCATGATGTTATGTTATGTAAATTATTATTTGGTTTAAATGTAAACAATGATTGTGATATACTTAATTGTCTAAAATAAAATGATACAAAACAATTTTACACATGCATTTTATTTCGAAACCTATTTTTTTTTTTTAAATTATTTATTTACACTGTGTAGGATCAGCGCTTTGACAACAATCTTACCAATTAATAGCTAACCAGATAAGCATTAGGAAATCCCACCAACGCTTATACCACCATATGGTTTCATCGTGATGTTCTCCTTTACCGAAATCTTAGGTTCATTAAAACTAGAATTGCTGGATTTAAACCTACATCCATTGAAGGATATATCTTGCCAAACGCCAAGCTCTTAAAACATAAAATCAGTTTATGTTGATATATATCTTTCTACATAATATATAAATAACTATCTGTGTGTCCCGCGGCTTCAATCTCCTATACTAACGGATAGATAGACAGATAAGGTAAGGATAAGGATATAAGAAGGAACATGATAATGACCTTAATTGTTGACATTGTTTGTATTTACTTGTTATTGTTATTACACTCTTTCTATATACATATAAATATTATTTAACGTGACTAAATATATATATATATATATTAAAACTTGACCAGAGAATCTGATCTCTTGTTTGGGCAAGCATATGCACAACATCGGTGTCCAGAACCCAAGAGAGGTTGCTCCCGGAGGAGGTACAGACGCTTTCTGCCAAAAAGATCCTACAGTATATTCAGGTTGTAGGTCTAGGCAGTGAGCTTTAGCAATATAGGGGCGATCACAATAGATCTGATAGAGGACTGTTTAAGCCTGCATAGCCCCTTTCCGAATAATAATACACTCTTTCTATATAGATATAAATATTATTTAACGTGACTTAATATATATATATATTAAAACCTGACTAGAGAATATATCTACGATTTAAAAACGAAGCCTCATATAAATCAGTTCATTAGTTCTGGAGTTAAAAGTGAACTAACGTACAGACAATCAGATAGACGTTGCCTTTTAAATAATCTAAGAATAAAATAATTAAATTACTATATTTGCTCAAGCATCATTCAGAAAATTTACTGAGTATTTTTAAATGCGATTTTTCAAGATAATTAATGTAATGAACCTTTTTTTTTTTTGACGGGGGGAAATGCATTTACGCACTACCCTTACCTATTAGTGAGACCGAAGTCCCTCAATGCAATAGGTAAGGGAAGCTGCATTTGGGATGGGGGCGACACGGGGTGGCTTTCGCAAGCACCGCGTCGCCCCCTGCAGCGAACCCACCAGGCCTCGTCCGTGCAATGGCCCGGTAGGGATGGAGGAGAATACTTCCCCTCCACCTCTTAGCCCGCCTCTTGAAAAGAGGCATGACCGTCTGGTCATCAGTCCGGGGGGCAGGATATACTTCCTGCCCACCATAAAAAGGAAGAAAGAAGAGTGGACAGAACAGTGGCGGGCAAAGGAAAAGATGAAGTAGCCCGCCACTGCTTTCAAAGGGAATTTAGGTCCCACTCCTTCACTCGTCTTGTCTTAGTCGACAGTGGAAGAACGAAGGAAGGAACGGGAAGAAGAAGAGGGCTAATGTAATGAACCTGACGAAAACCTTACGCTTTTTCACATAGGCTAAAACAGTAATACGTGACTTCATCTCAACGAAGTTGCTATTTCTGTATTTAAATACGCAAGAACAACAGTAAAAATAATACTTTTCCGTAAAATCAAATGCTAATTAAGAATGGCCAACGCAGGGCTAGAAAAATATTACAAAGTAAACTTAAAACATGACTTTAAATTATTTAAATGACATAATACATTAAAAAGAGAAAAAAATCGGTAATCACCGTGTAAGCCTTATTAGAATAAAACAACAATAGACCAGAATACATATAAGGTGTTTTTCAATCATAACTTATTATTATTATTTTTATAATAAAGTCAAAAATAAACTTCATAATATACGAAATACAGGTGTGGCGGTAATTTATATTAATCGTAAATTATAATAGCATATTAGCACATATAGCAGAGAGATTAAAATATATAGAAGCATCTATAAGTAAGTGTCGTAACGAACCTTCGCAATCTATCTATTATAGCAAGTCCAACGGTCATAATACCGGCGCGCGAAACATCTCACCCCTCTACTCAGCCTTGCAGGCGATCCCCGCGCACCCCGGGTCCAAGGACTCGCACACGCGCAGCCGCAGAGAGTATGAACGTGGCAGTCAGTTAGGAAAAACTATTAAATTGTCGTTTTGTCCTCTGTTGTTATTTTTTTTAGTAAATATTGGGCATGTTGAACAGTTTGTGTTTTTATTTTAAAATAATTACGCCATAATATATATATATATAAGCAAAGTTTGTTTTCTTTGTCCGAGGTAAACTCGAAAACTACTGGACCGATCAGCGTGAAACCACAACCATTCGACGCGGAATTAATCGTAGATGGTTATAGGCTGTATATTTTATATCTGTGAACCCTTTGCCATGTTTTCTCAATTTGTTTGTTTATTAATTTATTTGCTCCCATAAAACAAAAGACAGGCATTTACCCTTGTAATATACATTTATTCCGCTAATAAAAACAAAATACTTTTACTTTTATTCATTCATCATTGGTTTTTTTTAATTAGCTATAAATGAAACGTCATATGCACAGAACATGTGAAACGCGGGCGGAGCCGCGGGCACCAGCTAGTTCTTTATATATATATATATATATATATATATATATATATATATTAGAATTACAAATTATTCTGTTTTATGTTAAATATTTTTCTATTCATACCCTTTCCGGCATATTTGCAGTATATTACTTTGCTCATAGAGTGTTTATTCAGTTCAGATTTTTAATGTCAATTAATATTTCTCTCCGGTTTTATTGCAACTGTGTGGCTACTAACCCCAGACGAATCTATTTTCTTTAATTATTAGAGCTCAACGTGGTCTAATCAGAAACTTCGAAATTACTCAAAGGGGAATGTTTCTTTTATTTTTATTACATATACAGAAAAACTGAGCACAGCGTGATATAATATTTTGGCAATGGGACGAACTCAGCTGGTCAAAAAAAAATATTTAATCAATTTAGGCCCTAAGAAGACGCTTATGAACGTCTAAAACACTACCACCGGTTCGGAAAACAACCCAGCCGAGAAGAGCGCAGACAAGAAACTCGATCTGGTGCTATGCGGTATTACCACATTGATTTTCAGCTTGTCCAAGACATGATACATTATTGAATATCTCATCTTTTATGTAGCCGCTCGGTTCTTAAACAATTATTAATAGGTACTCTAACAATCAAATGACATTGTGGAGTAATAATAATAGATATGATATATAAATTATAAATATAAGGAATATATACAAGTATAATTGATTTTTTTTTTCTCCTTAATTTATTTCCTTAAATATGACCAATGTTTTAATAGTCACTCTGCTATTTGGAATGGAGAGAAAATCGACAAATTAAACCTCATAAAAATAGGTTCAGGTGTATTTATAATTGTATATTTGGTATTATTTACACAATCAAAATCAAAATCAAAATTTATTTATTCAATTTAAGCCCTAAGAAGGCGCTTATGAACGTCTAAAACACTACCACCGGTTCGGTTCGGAAAACAACCCAGTCGAGAAGAGCGCAGGCAAGAAACTCGACTTGGTTCTTTTTTTTTCATAAATATAAAATATATCATTTTTTTTGTCATATAATAAACTATACAAATTGTAGTTTTAATAATCAGTTCATAGTTGACAATTATCAAACGGACGTAATTTTTTTATTAAATTTCATCTGTAACGTATCGTCGTGAGCTAAGGTACACACATAGTAGCTAAATGTCTTCGGTAAGTATCATCATAATATTACAGTTTACGAAACGGTTTCGTGAGAACACCGAAGGCCGCGGCAATGACATTAAAATAATCCTAAAGAAGCAACCGTTCCATATCCATTAGCTGACAATACAGCGTAAAGGTGTTAATACACAGTAATTTGTAAAACGAGAATTCGAAACTGTTTTTCTAAGCTAATTGTTGAGGCTGGAAATTATAAATATCTTCCGCTACCAAGGCCAGGGAGTAAAGAGAAAGCGTTTAAAAAAGTGTGCGTGCGTACTTATGTACGCAAATTCTTTGACGTAATAATAGAAAAAACTAAAAAATTGTCAGCTAACTTCACGGTGTTGTTTTTTCGTGACGGTTGCGCGCGCATCGTAAAAATTTACTTTCATCATTTATCTCTAACGCGCCAATAGAAGCATCACCTCAAAAATGATATTTTATAAGAACAATAATGCGAGGATGCAGAAAAGCGAAGGTTTTAACTCTAATCTGCCAGGAAAAACTTTAGCTGGCCATTAATAACCATCGAGTTCTAAACTTGTGTGTTCTGTATAATTAAAACGCCAAAACAATTATATAATTTTATTTATATGAAATATAAAACGCGTTTTCAAGATGTGATAATAATTTCATTATTCCTGTTTATTCTTTTGTTTTTTTTTAAAAAGCGCACTAGTGAAGTCGCAAGGGCATTTTTAATTTCACGGTACAATAACCAAGTAGCACACGTTTAGGATGCAGTCTGCGAAGAATAGATAATTATAAAGTGCAACGATCTATCTAGTAAATTCAAACCTCTCAACTAGCCCAACCAGAAATCTACATTTATCTATAATAATAATAAAATTGTAAATTTCACGTGTCTATATATTTCTGCTTATTGAGAAAAAAAAATTACAATGGACTAAAAAACGGGAAATTAAATACAATAAATTGTAATTAAAATTCTTAAATTCATTTTTAGAAATGCCTATCTGTCTGTCCGCCTGTTTGGTTGTACAGGCATCAATTAGAAAGTACTAAGTATATTTAAAAAAAATCATAAACATCATTATAAATCATATTCCGGAGTAGCATAAAAATGTTATTTCATCAAAATCGGTCCATTCTATCAAAAGTTATATTAATTTCAACGACACGCGGCGACTTTAGTACGAAGGAAGAGTTAGTAAACAAATGCGTTTTAGTCTTATTCGAGAACAAAAAATTGATGGACTGATTAAAATTGAACAAAATGACATAATATAAAATATGTTTATAGTATATAAATAATAAATATGTAAGATATAGTATGTGAGATTACAACATTTTAACATTCAATTTTCACACAATCTCGATGCATTTTACCCGTTTTATTGAAGAAACATTTTGTGGAAGTAGTGAATTGAATTTAAATTATGTTATCAATAGATATATAAATATAGCACGAAACACAATATCCCTGGGCCATCGAAGTACTTAGGTGTGCACCTAGACGCCAAAATGACTTTTAACACTCACCTCGAGAAAGTCAAGCGACAGACCGCCATCGTGCTAGGCCGCCTCTACCCTCTCTATTACTCTGATAGCAAAACGGCCCTCCGGCATAAAGCCACTCTGTGCAAAATGGTGATTAGACCCCTCATTACGTACTGTGCCCCCGCGTTCGCTTATATTAGGAGTTCCCAGATGTACATCTTACAAAAGATTCAGAATCGTTTTGTAAGGAAAGCCCTAAGCGCCCGATGGTATCAAAGAAATGTACACAGTACATGTACAGAGGATATACATAGGGATCTGAACCTGCCCAACATTAAGTCCGTTTTCAAAGCCCAGTGTCGCGGGCACAGCTAGTAATAACACACAGCTAGTAAAAAAAACAGTTCAAAACCCTGTTGTTCTTCTCTGTTTGCCTACCAATTTTTATTTATTTATTTCATTAAAACAGAATCCAAAACTCAAATACATAAATGATAATGGGCTACAAATCAATGTATTATATTTTTTAATTTGTTCTTTACATGCGCTTGCGTATGTGTGGGTGTACGGTATGGATAATTTTTATTTTATTTCAAATCAAATCAAATCAAAATTTATTTATTCAATTTAGGTCCTAAGAAGGCGCTTATGAACGTCTAAATTACTACCACCGGTTCGGAAAACAACCCAGTCGAGAAGAGCCGGCAAGAAACTCGATCTGGTTCTTTTTTTTTCATAAATATAATATATTTAATTTTTTTTTGTCATATAAAAAAAACTATACAAATCGTAGTCTTAATAATGTTAGTGGAAGCACAGAGATGTGGGTTAATTCCAGACATCACTATCGTTCACGTAATGATCCACCCTGTAATAACCTTTTGAGATTAAAACTTGCTTGCTTGCTTTCTTCATCAGAGTCACTTCCATTTGGTATACAAAATATTTATGTTATGTTAATTTTTTTATGTTAAAGTCTATTGGTAGATATTGACGAATTTTAAAATAATAAAATAATAGAAGTTATTATTTGTTTCTTTTTTTTTTCAAGTTATGTTTGAATTTCGATCACTAAGCGAAAATTATTCTGGTCCTGGGCGGAACGTGTTATGTCATGTTTTGAGCATATTGTTAAATTTTAACACATTGTGCTACTCCATTTCTTTTCTGATATTTTTACACATTCACGGTAAAGTAAATACACTACATCTGAGGGTGGGAACAGTACAGCCCAAGAATAGCGACAAGCATCGAGCAGATGACAGACAATTCATAACCAATCGTCAATGTCATGCTAGTTCGTGAAAATTTTGGTATAACTATATAACTTTTGGTATTGGTGGATAGGTATCGTATTACAGTGGTTAATAAAAATGTATTTAACGCGATGCGACTAAACAGGACAATATTACTAACATTGAATCTTGTTATTGTGGTTGGATCTACAAGGACAGAATCATTCTGAACTAGATTATAAATATCATGTTTTAAGTAAATTTTTTATCGCTTAATTTCAAAAAAAAATATGCGCACGTTATCAAAAAAATTCAAAATTTGGCAACGTATTTTATTTTTATTGTAACTGCCTTTATATTGGCGGCGAGAACGGGTAATCAATGCATGAATTATTTGAAACAAAAGACGATACTTCAAACAATAATAATGTTTTCAAGACCGAATAAGGATAATCTCTGAATCAGAACAAATCACGTTTTAAGTTCTGTTCAGTTAAGCTTTATTTATCAGTTTTATACGAACAATTATGTTTTCTACAGTTTATAATCCTATACTAATAATAAAACTGTCAATTTCACGTGTCTGTACATTTTCGATTTCTGTGTACAGAATTATTGCAAAGGGCTAAAAATAGGGAATTAAACACATTTCTATCATTTTTAGAAATGTCTTTCTGACTGTGCGGGTATCAATTAGAAAGTACTACGTATATTTAAAAAAAAAACTAAATATTCTTATTTAAATGATAATTAATTAGAAAGCATATTCCGGGGTAAAATCAAAACTTTATTTCATTAAAATCCGTCTACTCTACCAAATGTTATAGTAATTTGAATGACACGCGGCGACTTTAGTATGAAAGAAGAGTTTGTAATTTGTAAATAAATGCGTTTTAGTCTTATTCGAGAACAACAATTTGATTAATTGATTAAAATATAACAAAATGATTTAACAAAAAATGGGACAATGTATATAATATATAAATAAAAAATATCTAAGACATAGTAAGTGAGAAAACAATATTTTAGCCTAAGCCTAAGCATTTTAGCCGTTGTATTAAATAGTCATTTTATGGAAGTAGTGAACTGAGTTACAATTATATTATCCATAGGTAATATGGCGGGGAACATAATATTATTTAATTGTAATTATAACTAGACGGTTCATATTTTTTTATTTTTGATGACGTGGGTGATGAAGTGTTATATGAACGGTGATTACGTAAGCAAATTATCTACGTATTCCTGACGGTTATTAATAGAGGGCGCTATACTAATTTTTAATAATTTGGAATGTTCTGAAATATTACTATGTAGTAGGACTTCAGAATATACCACAGGACACATTTTGACAGTTTTTTTAAAACTTTTTTTTTGGTAGGTTTATTAATTTGTTCGCCAATGACGGAAAATCTATTGAACCGATGTTGATAAAATTTGATATTTTAATAGAATTTTTTTTTTATATATATGTATAGAAGGTGTTTTTATAGAGGTATAAAACTTTAAGTTGGCAACACTTTTTAACTGGCAACCGTTTTGTCAGCTGTCAAGTGATTTATGTTTAGTTGGGTTTGGCATTTCAAAATGAATAGACTGACGTCTGAATAACGCTTCCAAATTGTGCAAATTTATTTTGAAAATCATGGTTCTGTTCAAAATACGTATCGCGCACTACGTCCATTTTACGGTTAACATAATCGTCCATCAGAACATTAACTTCAATTAATTCTAACATTTTCGCACCACGTTTACTCTAAATAATAATACGTATCCACAGAGACGTCGTACAGTACGTCCAGAAGAAGTCATTGCTGCTGTAGAGCGTAGCGTAGAGAAAGACCCGAATCAGTCTATCCGCCATCGTGCACAGGACTTGGATATGTGTCCATCCGCTGTATGGAAGATTTTGCGGAAAGATCTTGGTTACTTGATACAAAATCCAACTCGTACAATAATTGTAGCCACACGATCACCTAGCAAGGCGTAGATTCGGTGAATGGGCTCATAACAAGATTTCCGTTGATTCCGATTTTCATGAGAGAATTTTGTTTAGCGATAAAGTTCACTTTTGTTTGAATGGATAAGTCAATAAACAAAACTGCCGTATTTTGAGTGATGGTAATCCTCAAGTGTATATTGAGACAGCGTTACATCTAGAAAAACTGACTGTTTGGTGTGCTTTATGGGCTGGTGGAATCATTGGTACGCACTTCTTTAAAAACGATGCTGGTCAGAACGTTACAGTCAATGTTGACCGCTATAAAGCCATGATTACAGACTTTTTCATTCATCAATTAAACAACCATGATGTGCAGAAGCTGTGGTTTCAACAAGATGGCGCAACATGTAATATAACTCGTGCCACAATTCATTTATTGAAGGAAACTTTTGATAACATGTGGGGACATGTGAAATCGCTAGTCTACGCCGATAAGCCTGAAATTATTGACCGCTTGGGGGACAACATTCGCCGCGTTATTGCCGATATACGGCCACAAATATTGAAAAAAGTCATCGAAAATTGGACCTCTAGATTAGACTACGTCCGAGCCAGCCGTGGCGGTTATATGCTAGAAGTCATATTTAAATTATAATTTCCAGAAGATTATCTTTCGAATAAAGCAAATTTCAATACAATTAAAAAAAAATCATGTTTGTTAAGAAGCTAAATTACATATAAGGTACTTTTTACAGGACGGGACGCCTGAATTCCACGCGAGCGAGGTCTCGGGAACAGCCAGTAAATAAATATAAGTCAAAGCCGGTTTAGTTACACCGTTTATAACTCAAGAAAGGCTGGAGCGATTTTTTTTTGTTTTTGTTCTCCGTCCCGAATATGAGAACAACTATCAGAAATATACATTTAAAAAAATCTAAGAACATTCATTTTCTAATACATTTCGTATGAAATATTTATTTTGATGATTTCTCGAAAACGGATTGACTGATTTCGATGATATTTTTCTCGTGAATTGAAAGAAAATCTAAATTGAATTTATTTCATAACACAACATATATTCATTCTGAGGCTGTGCGAGGTTCACCGGGATAGCTTGTAGAAATGTAATCCAAACTCAAATATTGTTTTTAGTGTTCTAGTTTTGAAAACGATTATGATCAGGTATCAATCAATGTCGACGCGGTGCTTGCGAAAGCCACCCCGTGTCGCCCCCATCCCAAATGCAGTGGACGACCCCGGGGGGTTTTAGTGGGTATTTCCGGGTGCTTCACGCCCGGGTGAGTCCCACACTGGCACGGAGTTCGTCCCTCCGTGCCCCCTTACCTATTGTATTGGGGGACTTTGGTCTCACTAATACAATAGGTAAGGGTAGTGCGTAAATGCATTTCCCCCCGTCAAAAAAAAAAAAGTTATCTTATTAATCTTACAATGAACCTAGAAGGAAAGCACTATTATGAATGAACAATATGCCGACAGGTGTTTTAAGGCTCAAGTCAATTTACCTCGAGTCTACCATCTACCATCTAGTGGGTCTACCATCTTCAGACAACTTAAATATAGGCGCCTAAATTTATAAATTCAACTTCAAAGAAGCATAAGAAATTCGATTACAATAATTTTCATTTCTGAAAGCATAAGGTTAACTGTGAAATTTGAACACGCGACCATAGCCTTTGTTTTTGAAGCTTTATCACTGAGCGATCATTCAACTCTTAGCACAGTATAAAGTTATTTGTTATCCTTGCCCCATTATCCATCCATTCATTCAAATGAAAGACGTCAACAGCTGGACATAGGTCTCTACTAAAGATCTCCACAACGATTCTCGCATTCTTTGCCAGATCGCGGGTTCACCTTGTGGGGAGCTTACCCACGCTAAATCCTGTACGTGATAGTCATTCGAAAACCCATTGAGCATCGGTTCTGCGAGCAACGTGCCTGCTCCATATTAGAACGACCCATATATATGTAAAAAAAAAACTACATTACCAAATACAGTGATTGCAAAGTTAAATGTTCGTATTCAGATTAAAAGTGCAAATGTTTCGATGGATTTGTGGTATGTATACAAATTCATAAGAATACAACTGTTTGACACTTGGGCATAGTGACTAGTCTAATGCATTCGCGTAATACTAAACAGCACTGACCCCGTTTCGAAATGTTTCATAAAAAAAATATTGTTAATTCGTTGGAATAATATTTGTCTTCGAAACTACTATTGATATTAAAAATAAATGAATAGGTACAATGACGGAGTCTTTATATGTAGATAGATACGTATTGTAACGTCGATTTTGAGATAGAAATGGAATTCCGGTTCAAATCTTTTCCTTATGTTACGCTTATTGTAAATTTCGAAGCGGAGAAACGCCTTTTTATCAATCGAATCAATAATTTCAAGATAGAAGATTCAGAAAACAATATAACAATATGGATGGGCCTATACTCGCTAAAGAAAGTGATCGTTTTACACCTATACGCGTTATTATAATATGAAATTGTTGTATCGTTGACTTTGTTTTAGAATGGAAGACGAGACGAGAGAAGTAATATATTTTTCTAATACATAGGTTTAGTGTTTTTCCGTAATCTTGTCTGATACTAAATTAAAATCAGATTTAGCAGCTTGCTCAAAATAGGTAACAAGCTATATACTTAAGATTTTCTGCAATACGTTTCTAAACAGCTGAGACACATATATATATTATTTTTTTATTTAGTCCCCTTACATGTCAGACATAATCCGAGTTTTTTTTTCTTTTTTTTTTTGTGCCTTTATTGTCTGCATCTTATTTCTATTTTACAATCTTATTATATTTCTTATCTATGTGTTTCTATTGCATTGTGGTTATGTCGAATCTTTGTATTTACTTAAATCTCATTTCTAATAATTTAGACAAATATATTGGTTCAACAAACCAAAAAAAAAATTATTCTATCCTTTCTTTATTATTTCTTATCTTTCTACGGCAAAGGTATTTGACCATGCAGCCAATTGCTATATTTGGCGTTAGGAACACTTTTCATACAAAGCTGCAAAAAATGGCGGCCAAAAAGTTTCAGGAAGTGTAGAAGTATCGAAAATTTACTTGTGCACAACAGCTAAATTATATAACGTATAAACTTTACCAGAATTACATAATATAGAGATAGATAATGCAAGTTAATTAATTAAATTCAAGATCAAAGATAAATTACAATATGGCCAAAAACTTCCGTAATAAAAGACAACAACTTGTGGTAAATAAGTCAGAGAAACAATTAGTGTTGTCATCTACAGGAAAACAAATACTTATCATTCAGCCAATTGATTAATATTTTTTATAGCATGATAAATTAAAATAGATATTTCAATTTGTATAAGTGTTAAAAATCAAACTTACCATCCAAGAATGTTAACAAAAAATACATTTTATCAAATTAAAATACTAACAAAAAACAATAAACGACTCAGCGGTAAAATGAACATTGCAACACAACAATTTATTTTCTGTATTGTTGTAATCTATACATTAATATTGAATAAAAATAATATTCATTGATATTTACATTACATGAAATGAACAATGACGAACGCTCTGAGCTATAATCAATAAATGCCAATTGTAATCATTTTTGTGTTCTCACAATATTATGAGAGAATAATCGAACAGTTCGCTTACTTAGGGTCATGGTCGATGACAGGTTCGCATTTCAGGTTAATAGGTGTGGGGGGGGTCCTAAAACATGTAATAACATTTTTTTTTCTGTTATTGTTCCTTATAAATTAAATAATTGTATTACTTGTCGCAAGGATGTACATAAATTTACATTTGTATTTTGATAATATACATTTTCTTTATTTTATTACGCCCACAAATTCAAGTTAGTTAAGTACTGATAGCGTAACAGTAGGTTCTTAAAAAATCATCAATTCTCATAGAGAATTTATTAAAACTGACATAAATTGTTACGGTAATCATAAATTAAATGTCTATATACTTATCTAAATTATACTACATTAAGTAAAATATAGAAATATATGATTAATAGCGTAAAATGGATTAATCTATACTAATAAATAAAACTGAAGTATCTGTTTGTGCTGTCAAAGTATTTTTTTTTAACTAAAGACATATGAATGTGTAAACGGTACCTATAGCAAAAATAAAATTTTTAAAATTTTTGTCTATCTGTTTGTTTCGGGTAATCTCCGGAACGGCTGAACGGATTTTAACGGAACTTTTTTTGGTAGATAGCTGCAGTTAGTCCGAGTAACGTAGGGTACTTTTAATTTTTGAAAATAATTAGGGTTCCGTGGAAAAAAAATTAAAACTCATAAAAAATTGAATAAAATCCGATTCAATGTTTCAATGAGTCAGTTTTATGGGTGCTTGAAGTGCTTGAATTTATGAGAAATATTTTTACTTTATCTTAGCACCAACACCTGTTTTAGAAAATTATTAGCGTTCCGTATAAAAAAAATAAAACGCAGTAAAGATTATACATCGAATTTAACACATCGAAAAAAAATTGAGGGTTTTTAAAGGCAAATAAGGCCAATGACCACAAGCATATTATTTGACTAAATCTTTGATCATATAAAAAGTATGTTTTTCAGATAATTCAGTGCAGTGTGTCACAGGAAATAATAGAAACAATTACACATGTCCCACTGAATTCATCTCTGCGGTCGCCACATTTTAATTGATTCATTTTTTTTTTTCAATTATTAACGATTGCCGACTTTGTAAATTTTGTTTAATTATATTTCATTATCATAACCATAAAAATATTTCCAAAGACCTCTTAAATATATCTTCTACGTTTAAGTAATCTCTTTTAATCTTTCAATTTGTAATCATAAATTGGTGGTGTGAAATTTAATTTGTTAAATGAATATTTTTACTAAATTCACACATCGTTTTACCGCTCGTCGCGCCGCGTAGTTTTCTATCTTTCACTCTTACGCTCAAACCGAATTATGCATCTCGCTCTTGCGTTTCGTTGTGATAATGGGAAAAATTAAAACTTTTTAAAAAAAGGAATAAATAAGTAATTTATTTCATGGTATAACGGTTTTATTGTAAAAAAACATAATCTCAAATAATTACCGTGTGTTGTAAGAATAGTACCACTCCATATCGTTCCCGTGGGTGTCGTAAAAGGCGACTAAGAGATAAACAAGGGGATGGGCGGCAGCATCCTCTGACACCACAAACATCTACTGCGATCGCCATCCCGTCTGCCAAGCGTGGCGATTACGGCAAATCCCACCCTTATCTTTGGGGAAGACCTATTTCCAGTAGTGGACGTTTTTTTATGGTAAAATGGATGGATGGATGGAATCATAACACAACTCTCAATATGGGACTGTAGCGGATCCACTAAGTCGCGTTACTGGTGGATCTACTATCCTCAGTAACAAGGATAGCTTAAACGCTCCTTGAAAGATAAGCCTCATTAAACGAACAAAGAACTTATGTACGCCCCTTTTAACATGGTTGCATGCGACGACCAATCATATGTCAACTCCGGTGCATCGATGGTCGTCCATGATTGATAAATATTATTAATTACTAATATTTATAAATACTTTGTAGCTGCGACTACACATTGATTACGCATTTCTCATTCTAAATAGTAGCTCATTATACCGTCAAACAAATATTGTGTTTCCTTTCATCTTGCCCTCGAATAAAATATAAAACTTATAGATATTCTAGTATTCAAATACTAGACCACATAACACGCCCACCACAGGACTAATATACATATTTAAATATTTCCCTAAGTGGGAGAAGAAGAGCTAGAAACATTGTTTTGAAATAAATTTGAAATACATTACTCAGACCACATAATAAGTGCATAGTTAATCGAAACCAGAGTACAGTTCAATTTTAAATATATACATAGAAACGAAGTTAACTTCCGGTAATATTGTTTGAAATCTCTCTTGTAGCTCTGTAAACTATAAAACTATTTTGTAACTTATATTTCGTGCGAAAGACTTTCAAAGACTATTATTTTAGTAATCGATAGCTTAAAATTATTCAATCGCAATTTCTATTTCTATTCGCCTAAATTATTTAAGAATATTTGTGTAAAACTCTTGTTTCCATGAACTTCGAGATCATAATATCATGTGAATCACGGATGGCATTAATTCAATTAAATAAATACTTCTGAATGCCACACCTCATGTCATTCGCAATGATTTACTTTTTTGATACTTTATCCACTAATATAATGTCACCACCAAAACTAGATTTCAAGTTAAACTAGTACAGCTCAGAATACATTTTTAAATCTAATTTCGTCTCATAACTTTGCCCTCCCAATACATCTTCGATAACTTAATGCATATTCGTAAAAATTTAGACAAGCTAGATCTAGTGAATGATCGTCGTAATTTTAATATTAGAAGTAAAGACAAGTTGTCCGTCCCACGCTTTAGGTTAAGTAAGTGTAATAAAAGCTTTATAGGTAATAGTATTCGGTTTTACAATAAGATCCCAAGTAACATTACCGATTTACCTGACAATAAGTTCAAGTATTATGTCAAGCAAGTTTTAATCTCAAAAGGTTATTACAGGGTGAATCATTACGTGAACGATAGTGATGTCTGGAATTAACCCACATCTCTGTGCTTCCACTAACATTATTAAAACTACGATTTGTATAGTTTTTTTTATATGACAAAAAAATGATATATATATTATATTTATGAAAAAAAAAGAACCAGATCGAGTTTCTTGCCGGCTCTTCTCGACTGGGTTGTTTTCCGAACCGGTGGTAGTGTTTTAGACGTTCATAAGCGCCTTCTTAGGGCCTAAAGTGAATAAATAAATTTTGATTTTGATTTTGATTGATTTTGATAACAATTTGGTAGTCTCATAGTCCGTTTAGTAAGTTCTGACAGAACTATGGCATACTGTGTTCTGGAGCATTGATGGATCAGTATGGCCGGATACCGCATCAAATTAAGTGAATTGAAAATATGTCTTTTTTTCCTTATTGTAGAGGCTTGCAGCTTTCACCACATTCTCGCCCAATGTCTCTCGAATGGCTACCACGTACCGGAAAACGCAGCGTGGGTAAGCCTCCCACAAGGTGGGCCGACGACCTGGTCATGCAGATGGCGCAAGAGCGTTCGTTGCAAATCGTAAAATTATTAGAAAAAATTATTCACCCCTATATATGGGAGGTAAGTTAATATGTACAAAAGTAACAAAATAATGTCGCTCGAGGCAAACACACTAAATCACCGATGACCGATAACATCCTTGTAAACTCTCACTGAATGCATATTGCTGTTAATATTTCGTTTAAACAAAAACTAGGTATGTGGCAAACGTCGAAGGTGAATCGTAACGCACAAAGTTCACGATTGTCTCAACTGAGCTCTCGGGGCTTGTAAATTTTATAAACTAATTCGTTTAATGACATGAATGTGAAATTTCGATGTCAACAACGAGTGACGTTTATAAATGTATATATACAAGTTTTGATCGCAGCTTCGCTTACCTTATCACTTTTCGTTTATTTAATTCGGTTCACTGTTTCTAGACTTATGTTCTACACACATATACTTATATCATGGCTTGGACTGTTATCGGAATGTAAGTTAAGCGAAATTCATCCTAATAAATGTAAACTATAAGCAAACATAAATTAATAAAGGTCCTTGGTAACTTGCGTGTGATGTGCCTTTTTTATAATTTATCACGGACATGAATACAAGTTATTTAGGTCCAACTCCATATTATTTTACTAACTAATCTTTAATGCTCCAACAAAGCAGCGACCCTTTCTTTTATATGTTGTCATTATCTTCAATACACTTAATTTGTGCACAATAACTATAAACCGATTTCATAATGAAGTGGATAGTGCGGCCGGATTCCGCGTCAATGGACGCGGGTTCAAACCCTCCTATAAAAACTCTAAAATCAGCCTGAGCTTTCGTTGCAGGAAAACATCGTGAGGAAACCATAGTATTGTGGTAGGGAATTTTCTAACGATGCACACCTGGGTAGCTACCACCCGCAAGTTTGAAAACCTGTCGCCAAACACCAATCGGTGTGTTCCGGCAGCTACACTTGAGAACCAGTATCTAGGTTTAGTGTGTTTACCATCCTGGACCACATCGTCACTTAACATCAGTTGAGATTCTGGTCACAGCACTGAGCCTATATCGTGTAAAAAAAAGTTTTTTTTAGATAATAGTTTTTACAATATGGTTCCAAAGCACATTACCGATTTACCTGACAATAAGTTTAAACACCATGTCAAACAGGTTTTTAATCTGCAAAGCTATTACAGGGTGGACCATTACGTGAACGATAGTGATGTCTGCAAGTGACACACCCTCTCTGTGCTTCGGCTTAAAGCGTTTATTGTTATTATGAACTGTATAATTTGTAGTATACTTAGTTTTTTTTTTTTTTGCCGGCTCTTCTCTACTGGTTTGTTTGTTGGTAGCGTCGTGGTAGTGCATTTTGCAATAATCTCCGCCTGGGAAGCTACCACCATCAAATTTGAAAAACTATCGGCAAATAATAATCGGTGTGCTCCGACAGCATCGCTTGAGAACCAGTACCTCTAGGCTTAGTGTGTTTAAGATCCGAGACCACATCGTGACTTAACGTCAGGTGAGATTGTGAGTGAAGCGCTGAGGCTATAACGTCTACAAAAAAAGGTTGTCAGTTCGAAGTAAAAAAAAAAAAAAAACTCTTACAAAACGACGATCAGATAAAATCTCCGAATCATAGAACCTCTATACGATACTATCTCGTAGAATCTCCGAAGTTACGAAACCGAACGACAATGGTTCGCGGTGAGTACGACGAATATGACCCGTTAAAAAAACCTCACGACACAACCCGAGTCAGATAGATCTTTGACCTTAACGTAACACTTATTCGACAAATAATCATACTATGATAATAACGCATACAGCCAATATTATATTAAGTAATTATTTCGACAAACATGTTCACGATTTTTCGTAACGTCTTATCGCCTTTAGTATTTTTGTGACGTCACACTAAAAAAAAAAAACTTTAATCTCACACGATGTAAGCTGAGACATTTGTTATAGATCATTATAATCTACTTATGGATGTTAAATATTATATTCGAATGCCATGTTGGTATTTAAAAGTATACATATATGGCCTTGCTTCAATATAATATAAACTAGTTATGCCCGCGTGTTCACTCGCATTAAAATAATGAGCCTTTAAAGTGTTAATGTGGTTAACGAATTTACCTATTCTCTTCATTAATGGGCCTTTTTTTACGTGGGAAATGCATTTACGCATCCGCCGCTTTTACGCAGGGGGTATTTGGGACTGGCCTGGCGTGAAGCATCAGGAATACCCACTGAAACCCACGATACCATCCTCCGCCTTTCTGGGGAGCGACACGGGATATAGCAACATGCTCCGCAACTACCCAGCGGCTGGCCCGACCAAAAATACATGACATCCAAACAGCCTGCCAAGCCGAGTCGGGCCCCTTACTACCTTCCCTCCAGGGGGAGCGCGCTACAAATCTGCTCCCTCTTTCCCACCGTCAGCCAAAAGATCCCACCTTTCTCCTCCTTGGGTTCTTGTAGGAACAAGAACTGCGGAGGAGAGAGACTTGGACTGGGACTGGTATTCCTTAATGAGCTTAAAGTTTTGGCGAAGAAAATATCATAATGATACCAGAGCAGAATTTTAGCCAGAGTATTTATATGATTTTTAAAAAGTATCATGAAAATCAAATCCTTGTTTTTAAAACCATAAGTGAAGTAACGGACAAATAGCCATAAAGCGATTGTCTTTATAATCTATAAAGAATGTGTTTTAATATCACATACATTACTACGGTTTTACCTTATCCCACTTTAACATAAATATAAAACTATTTAGAACAATGCCAACTTACCATAAAAAGATTTTAATTACGCCATGTAAAAAAAGTCAGTATGAAGATGACAGAAATTAAAAAATATTTTTCTAAATAATAAACGGCGAACAAGCATAATATGTAGTTGATATAAGGAAAATTATAACGCAATTCGACAAGTATTTTTTTTTAAATCCCGTTATCAAATCAACGGTATCGAGATGTGAAATAAAAATATACTGACTTCTACGTCAAGACAGACAGTACTATAATATAAACTGTGCAGGTCGACCTACGGCTGCCATAGAAAACTGCTGCGAGCGATGGTTTCATCACCATTGCAATCAATGTTCAGGCTAGTTGAGACCCATTAGTATTCGATGCGCCTTTCCATTTGTTTATCTATGGGGGTCTCTCAACACCCAACCTCTTAGACCGCAAAAGGAAGGACTCGCACCTATTGTGGACTCGAGGTAATAAAAAAGTAGATCTAGTGAATGATCGTCATAATTTTAATATTAGAAGTAAAGACAAGTTGGCCGTCCCACGCTTTAGGTTAAGTAAGTCTAATAAAAGCTTTATAGGTAATAGTATTCGGTTTTACAATAAGATCCCAAGTAACATTACCGATTTACCTGACAATTCAAGTATTATGTCGAGCAAGTTTTAATCTCAAATGGTTATTACAGGGTGGATCATTACGTGAACGATAGTGATGTCTGGAAATAACCCACATCTCTGTGCTTCCACTAAAAACTCCGATTTGTATAGTTTTTTATATGACAAAAAAAAATGATATATATTATATTTATGAAAAAAAAAGAACCAGATCGAGTTTCTTGCCTGCGCTCTTCTCGACTGGGTTGTTTTCCGAACCGGTGGCAGTGTTTTAGACGTTCATAAGCGCCTTCTTAGGGCCTAAATTGAATAAATAAATTTTGATTTTGATTTGATTTTGAGTAGTTCTTACGCCCTGACCAAATTGCCCTACAATCCAGGGTTTTTTTTTTGTTGTGTACTTTATCGTAATCAGTATTGTGAAAAACTATTCATTGTGGCACGCCAAGGCGCATCGCATTCCGCAAACAGAGAAAAATGCATTTAGGCACCTCCTCTCACACGGGGGTAGGGAAGGAAGTGTGGGACTAACACGGTGAACCGAAATTACCCATTAAAACCCTATGTTCGACCGCCATATAGAAGCGACACGGTATGAATGATTGCACTGACCCACGACGCTCCAGGCGCATGGACTAGCCAAAAAGCTCAGCCCCCTATCTGTGGAGGAGGTAACCCCAGCCAGAGCCAACTCTCAGACGGCCTCCCCAGGGAAGGTCAGGGCCCCCTTCCCTTCCCCCCTTGGTTTGGCTACGGAGCATACACCTAAAGATTGTAGTCGTTGTAAATATAGGCTGACATGATAATGTAATCCAATGGTGGTCGTTATCATTCTTGAAATGTCATATTATCTTCCAAAATAAATATTCATAACGAAAACCATATTTACCAATGATCATGTGTCTTACCTTCTTTATAATTATAATACTGTTTTTAATTTGTAAGGTTATAAATAATCTTGAACATTTTGCTTAACTTATTTGAACGCTTGTCGACGCGAATGGCATTTGTTTTAATGAAGTCTTCGATTCCATATTTATCGATTTCCACAGAACTCATAGTGATGTAATCCACGCGAACGGTTACCAGTTGCCAATCAGCCGAATTGTTATTTTGGCTAATAGATTCACAGTTGGATGTCCTCAGGCATTGTCTGTTAATAGCCAATTAGTTTTTAACGATTTTAACTCATCGTAATATATTGGCATGATTTCGATCGGTTTATCGATTGAGATCTCATGGTAGTATTGTTAGAGGTTGGAGTATAATTTTATTTTGTTATAGGTTATTAGTGTGACGTCATAGATAGGGTTGAAAATATTGTAAATCTAAAAAGAAATTCTTTTGCACAATATTAATGTTTACGCTACTCATATACCGGTCCGATTGGTTTGATTTTTTTTCTCGAACCAACTATATTGTTGGCTTGAGAGGTTTTTACTGGTGAATTTTTAAGGGTCATGCGTGGATTCCGCATTGATAGACGTAGCTTAAAATGTAGCCATCCCATTCCATGTTACTCTTACGCCGACTTCGGCGACTTCGGCGAGACAGGGCTTTGCAACGAAACCTCGTTAAGGGTGTCAGGCGTGGTGGAATATGCACTCTCTGGATGACATTACGGTTTCAAACCAAGGGATAAGGGGCGGGAAAACTAAGTAAGTAAATAAGGTAAGGCCAACTGGGGACACCATTACACCGGAGCTTGTGTAGGGACTTAAGTTTGATGGCCATCCGTCGGTGGGGACGCGGGTCGTTCCATGCCCAACCTTGTACCTTCTAAATAAGGGTTCAGACGACAAGCATAGGGTTTTAGTGTGTATCGTGTGGTAGTCTCACGTGAGTCCCACACTCCTCTCGTGCTAAAATACACTTCCCCATCTAAATGGTTCTAATTATATTTATATTAACTCTTAAGGTGCTTTGTGAAGTTTGGTATCACACTTTACTTTTTATACATTGACATACTGATTGATCCGCGTAGATTTCGCTTCTTGACTTATTATTTTTCAATTAAAAATTTACGATTTAATTTTTTTATTTATTTGTTTGTTTACCGTCGTCAAATTATATTGTATTTGTTTATGATAGTTAAAAGTATGCCGTGAGGTCAAAACAGTCAAAGGTACCAGTAGTTTATCTCAGTTTATGTGCGAAAGCCGTAAAATTTTATGATAGATTATTCTTACTTATATTATTACATAGTAGTAACTGTACACTGCTGGCCAAAAAAAAAAATCATTGTTTTATTATTTTTAAAACTGTTCTATTAATTAAAATTTTCAGGTTAAACTTACTAGTGTTAATTTACCTTTAAAATCCAGTTGGAGATTTTATGTTATTTATTTTAAATGACCAATGGACAACATTTAAATAGCATTGTTGTTCTTAACAAAGTGCAATAGCATTTTAATATTAACTTACCATTAAAAACTTTTCAAACATAACAGAATTTATATTTTAATTTGCCGTATCAAAATTTACATTTAATGATAATGATATAATTTGAAAAAATCTATGATAGGCTCCCACTAGGTGGACCGACGACTTGGAGGAAGTTGCCAAAATACGCTAGATGCGGGCGGCGCAAGACCGGCTGTCGTGGAGATCTTTGGGGCAAACCTATGTCCAGCAGTGGACGTCTTTCGGTTGATAGAATTTCAACGCTGAACTGAAAACAATTATATAGAAGTTTTCTTCAACCCATCCAAGAATAAACGTGATATTGCCTACTATTGGCAACTTAAATAAATTTAGAAACAAGCGATTTAGATGTGCTCTCATCTTATTATTAAAAATTTACGAACCGTTTCCAATCTTTATTGATAAAAGTAAAGCTGGTCAATAGCTAGTCAATTCATTGGTGTAGTGAGATAGTTTAAAAAAAAGTTGCCTTAAAAATAACTTGTTCTATGCTTAAAATTGCTAAACAGAGTATCAGACCACCCGTAGAGTCTGTTTTTATAACTAGCTACTAAAAATATATTTTATATTAGCCTGTTTATACAAAAGTACGGGCTCACACCCGAAAGAAGTTGTCATTATTTTTTTTAAATTATTTATCCTCTTGTTTATATCTTATAATATAGGTTACTGACCGACAAAACTGAAAATTCAGTTTGACTGCAGGTCGTGGTATTAAAATTTCTTATATAATTATATACATTTTAGAGTACCTCAAGAGTATCTCAAACAATACTATAATAGTTTTATCAAGTTTTTGAGTTAAAGGCGAACAGAATTTTTATTACTTTCAGGAATTTTGAAAACAATTGTTTATAATATTTATAAAGATCACATCAATCCTATCAATAATTTCTCCTTGACAAAATACCTTGCAGTATTCAAAGTTTCATCAAAATCTAACTAAATTTAAATTTCTGATATAGAAGTTTATACGCGCAACCCTAAACACTTTCAAAATAAAAAATTAAGTTATTCCCTATAACTTCAGTTATATATCAGAAAAAAGTCCCGTCAAAACCAGATGAACCGTTTGGGATCTTGGCCGAAACAAACAGATACATAGACAATTTTTCTTATATAAGTACCTTATAAATTCAATCAATATGTATTTATTGAAAAGCTGTTATTTTTATATAACAAACAGACACTCCAATTTTATTTATCTGTATAGATTCATTACATCGTTAACGTCTACTGTTTATTATAAAAACAAGAAATAGATAGACCTAATATTCTCACGTGCATTAGCGATTAAGGCCTTATTGTAACATGTAATTTTATTAGAACTAGTGATGCGACGAAATTTAAAATCGATTATTATCGATAGGATTTTTTAGACATTCGCAACGAATTATAAAAATTGATGTTTGTATTATATGTAATCATCTCGCTACCCTTTTCCCATTTTTATCTGGGGTCGGCGCAACATGTCGTCCTCTTCCCTTCCTCTCTATTTGTTGTTATCTCCGCATTCACTCCTTTCCTAAGCATAATTATTAATATATATATATGAGAACTAAAATACCATTCGAATGTCAATCATAAAAATTGATATGAATATGTTTCGTATCACTCACCAATAGATGGCGCTATAACATATCAACCTCCATTCCATCTAACTGTTCGTCACGAAACTTTAAATAAAACGAGCATGGAAAATATTTAGTACACATTGGCAGGAAATGTCTGCTTGGTTCAACCTATCAACTTTTTAAATAGAATTACATGTCATCATCATCATCTTCCTACCCTTTTCCCATTTTTATTTGGGGTCGGCGCAACATGTCTTCCTCTTCCATTCCTCTCTATTTGTTGTCATCTCCGCATTCACTCCTTTTCTAAACATATCATCTTTCACACAGTCCATCCATCTTTTCTTTGGTCTTCCCCTTCCCATGTAACCGTCCACATTCATATCCAATACCTTTCTTACAGCATTCTCTTTCTCCCTGCGCATCACATGCCCATACCAGGATAAACGACCGCCTCTTAACTTGTCTGTTATTGGCGCCACTTTCAAACTTCCTCTAATATATTCATTCCTAATCCTGTCCATTCTTGTTACCCCACACATCCATCTCAACATTCGCATCTCAGCTGCATGTTATCTTCTTTTGTCCGTCACCTTTATGGGGTAACATTCTCCACACAAGAATTACATGTAATACCACAATATTAAACTATGATTTCGAATCACTCCAAATAATTATATACATGCATGCATGCATTGGAATGTTGTCTGTTATCCGCTATTTTTAATTTTTACTAGTGACATCTAGTTTAAATTCCCCAAAACGAAATTATAAGAACTTGACTACTCGGTACTCTAGTGATTTGTTTTACAAAAATTCACAAAAAATTATACCGTGTAATAAATAGGCCTAGAGCATCTTTCCAGATGACTAAAAGGATCATCCGTGTGATGTGGCGACTATGTCTAAACAGATCGATTCGGGACTCCATGTTGTTTTCCAGTCAGCAAAACTGCAGTGGGTGAAGTGTCCTCTTCACAGAGGTTACGTCGCCTGGGACACAATTTATGTAACACAGACATGCCCAGAACCTGTACCACTCTCTCTACCAAACCGGCAGGCCCTACTGCGTGTGGAGCCGGGTCGGTTGCAAGACCTGACAGGAGCCTTACGGAGATATCGTTCTGAGTTTATTTCGAGTCTTTTTCTTCTGTTTGTGATAGTGCAGCAGGCGATTGGAATGAAACTCTGCTATATGAGAGGCCATCAAAAGTACCTCAATCACCTCTTACGACTCCTGGGGACACTACAAGGGAGTGCTATTCTATTCTGCCGGTACTACACGACTTCCACCAAAATTGAGTCACGTAAACTGTTACCAATATTAAAAAATAATAAAAAAATTAGTGTTTAAGATTCTTAAAGATAGATGGCGCGCAGTAATAAATTTCAATTTTTTATCACGCGGTGTCAAGATGTACGCCAAAAATATGACATCAATTTGTATATTCTTCTAGTGTATGGCCTGCGGCTGAGTGCCCTCAGCACTCGCCCCCAAAGTTCGGTGAAGCTGTAAAGGCCCTTCCGGTCAACAGCATATTAGCTAGGTTAGAAAAAATAGAAATTCTAGTGTAAAAAGTGTACTGTGGAGTTTTAACTGAAGCAGTGTGAAAGTGTATACTAGTGACCTCATCGGGAAGGGCTTATGGTAAAATTATACAATTAGTGACTACTGAGTTTATGAAACAAAAAATCAACTACTACACAACAGACTTAAATAGCGCCAACAATATGATTATTATCTGTGTTGGAATGAAAAATTCAAAGATATTTAAAACCTATAAAATCAGTTGGGTATTTGAGTGTGTTTTGTGAGCGGGTTTACATTTTCTATTTATGAATTCAAATTTAATAAATCATCTTACAAATTAGATATTAACATAATGTTATTATTATTATAATTAGTTACGCAATTTGACTCTATCGCCATCATACATGTCATTGAGAATAATAATATTCGTACCACACATTTAGGCTAGTTTATATATTGCACTAGCTTTGCCTGCAGCTGTCCTTATATATAGCGTTTTCTATTTTCTACATTAGAGCCATTGAATTATAACGCTAAAAGCGATAGCTTCATACAAAAAAAAACGATTAAAATTGAAGCCGAAAAAATTTATATGTGCGTGTAAACGATACGGAATTAAGTAATCACCTGCACGCCACGTGGCCTTTTAAGACCAATTTGAAATAGTTTCAATGCTACTGCTGTTCTGAGTGTTGTAATTCTATGATTACGGCGTTAACATATAATGGTATTGTAGTTGGACACTGCACTGGTTACAATACTATCTTATTATGAGCTTTTTTGTCAACAATCATAATGAAATCGTACCAATCACCTACATGTGTGTCCATGCAACCTTAGTAAATCCTTCTAGCTTTAGTACATTACCAGCTTAGATCATATTTGGTAAAACATGACATGAGACTGTCATGCCATGAAATTGTCAAACTACATAATAGTGACAATAGTAAAGTCTAATAGAATGTAAATGTATAATTTATTTTAAAATCTTTTTCCATTTTAGATACCGGATGCAAATGGCATTATTTTGCTGTAATTCAACTTTTAAAAGCATAATATTAAAATGATGTCACCTCTAATATTATTAGATCGAATCGTTGGTATAAATGTAATTGACATTTATTTAGATCGGTATGAGTTTTTAAGAAACCTACTGTAATATGTGATGTTACCAGATTCTATTATCATGTTAATTGTGCGTCTATTTTACTTATTCCGACGTTTTTATCCATAAAATGACTTTGTTTTTATCACGCATATTTTGTTTAAGAATTTGGATATAAAACTTTAGGATATATTTTTTCTATTATCTAATTTATTATCATCTTCTATCTCTCTTTGACTTGTAGAAAAATTAACTACTATTTCACTCCGCCTTTCCAGACTGTTTTTTTTCTTTGCTTATGTTAATTAACACTATGAAATATTGCGTTCAAGTTTCAACTAATTTCCAAATTTTTATTATGTCCATATTGGCCAGTTGTAGCAACCTTATTTAACATTTCATATTTCTTTAGATTATTTTCACTAGCATTTAATTATCAAACATACGTTATATGTCTCAGAAGTTACGAAGAATACTCTACAATACATTATTTTATTTTATTCATTAATGAATTTATATTATTAACGATTGGACATTTTTTTTTTCAAATAATTATGTATTAGCTAAACCGCGAGGATCACATGTATTATCTGTTAAAATTAAGAACTCTTTTATTGGTAGTTTGTTCTATGCAAAACGTAATGATATCTAATCAAGATCATGTGTCGGTTTCTTCTCTGAAAACTGCATTCTAACTTATAAATCAAAAATAAATGATGCGTGTTTCAACTTGAATTTTTTTTTCGATATATTTCTTTATATCAATATATTCTTCGATTAAATAACAGCACTAGTGAAGCGGATGCGGTCAGCGTTACGGCCTTCACACGCGATGCCCTTTTGACGAGCCCGGCAGATGGGAGGTATATACTGGTGCGAACTTTCAATGCATTAAATCACTCTTACAATGCGTATGTCGTAAATAAGCAAATGACCACTAAATCATATTTCTGTAATCTTATGTTATTCATTATTTGCTGGGTTTTTCTTTTCATTTTTTTTTTCTTTTACATCAATATGCGGTTGCGATGACGCAAGCGAACGGTGGCGGTACATGCTTGCAGCATCGGGAACATTGGTCTGCGGTGATGGATCAATTTCAACGTGCAGTCACCGCATATTTCAAGTCCAAGTCGGTGAAAGGTGGCAAGGCTTCTCAACGAACTGGATACATACCTAGAGACTTTAGCCATGATAGATGTAGCCCAGCATAATGATTTTCATATCTAGAAAATTTGAAAGAGAATCGTTTGTCTTGGTATGTATACGTTTTGAGAAGAGATGAAACGCAGAAATAATAAGGGACGTCGCGAATCACTGAAGAATACATTTAAGGAATATTATAACATATTAACTTTATCTTTTTAATATATCTTTGATAATTTAATGTTCGTCCGCAAAAATTTTAAAAAGTTTAATATAGCAAAGGGTTGGAATTAGCCCTAATGTAGGCTTAATAAGTTGAATAAAAGCGATGATGGCGCAGTGGGTTGTGCGCCCAGATTCAGCGTCAATCGATGCGTGTTTCGATCCCACTTACCTAATTCTAAAATCAGCCTGAGCTTTCGGTGAGGGAAAACATCGCGAGGAAGCCATAGTATGGTGGTAGGGCATTTTCTAATGATGCCCGCCTGGGTAACTACCACCCGCAAGTTTGAAAACCTGTCGCCAAATACCAATGGGTGTGTTCCGGCAGCATCACTTGAGAACTAGTACCTAGGTTTAGTGTGCTTACCATCCTGGACCACATCGTCACTTAACATCAGTTGAGATTCTGGTCAAAGCACTGAGCCTATATTGTGTAAAAAAAAAGTTTTTTTAGATAATAGTGTCAGGTTTTACAATATGGTTCCAAAGCACATTGCCGATTTACCTTTTTTTTTTTTTTTTTGACGGGGGGAAATGCATTTACGCACTACCCTTATCTATTGTATTTAGGGGATAAAGATCCCCCAATACAATAGATAAGGGGGCACGGAGTGACGAGCTCCGTGCCAGTGTGGGACTCACCCGGGCGAGAGTCGCCCGAAATACCCACTAAAACCCCCCGGGGCCGTCCGCTGCATTTGGGATAGGGGCGACACGGGGTGGCTTTCGCAAGCATCGCGTCGCCCCACATTGCCGATTTACCTGACAATAAGTTTAAGCACCATGTCAAACAGGTTTTAATCTGCAAAGTTATTACAGGGTGGATCATTACGTGAACGATAGTGATGTCTGCAAGTGACACACCCTCTTTGTGCTTCCGCTTAAAGCGTTTATTATCATTATGAACTGTATAATTTAAATTGTACTTAAAAAAATCTTTTTTTAATTTCTGCCGCCTCCTCTCGATTGGGATGTTTTCCGAATCGGTGGTAATTTTTGACGTTCATTAGCGCCTTCATAGGTATCAAATTGAAAAAAGAATTTTTGTTTTTTTTTTTTATTTCCACTAATTCTTTGCCTTTAACCCAATAAGTTACATCGACCTCATAGTACATTCAAAATTTTATGCAAAATATTTGGCAACTAGCTTTTATACCAATAAGGGCGTCAGCACTATTAGGCTCTGGGACGATCCCGTGAAAAGTACCCTAATTGTGACCAAGATACGCTATAAGTCTTTCCCTCTCTGCTTTGTTCCGAAAATTTTGACTTTGCATGTGACGAAAATTAGCGATGGCTTTGAAAGTTGACTTATGGAGAGGACTCCCAAAAAAAAGATGGATGTCGCGGACTCCCGCGACCTTCATCAGGTCGTCGGTCCACCTTGTGAGGGCCTACTCAGGCTGCGTCTTCCTTTACGCGGCAGGCATTCGAGAATCCGTTACCCCCCATCGGGCATCGGTTCCACGAGCAATGCGCCCAGCCCTTTGCCACTGCAGTTTAGCAATTATTCGGGCAATGTCGATGACTTTGGTTCTTCTGCGGATCTCTTAATTTCCGATTCGATCATGCAAGGAAACTCCAAGCGTAGCATAGCATAAACTAATGGGTTATGACCAAAACCAACATAATATTTCTGACTATGCAGATTCTACAAACCGTAATATTATATTATTTCCTCTACCTAACAACCTCTTTATACAATTTAAAAAACAATTTACTCAAATTTATAACCTTGTTGACATTGCTTCGAGTTTAATAACAATATAATACGGTGAAGCTTTGCGATTTATTAATATTCATTAAAAAAACATCTGAGAACATTAAAGCATTTCGATGTTATAATCAATTCAATCATAATAAAAATATCATAAAATGTTTTTTTTTTTTATTTCTGTAAATAAAATTTACAATAGGATTTTGTTTAATAACATTGTATGTAGTTAAAAAATGTACTCTATCCTTACACAATTAAGGTGCCGATACGACCACCATTTTTATTCGATTACGACCCCATATGCGATGTAGGTGAGTTTTTGTTTCGATCGTCTATATCCATTTCACACGCCTTCCGTGTTAATATTTTCGCCATAGCTACAAAAATATATTCAAAACATTTATGCATTTTCATATTTATAATTATTGAATAGCGTATCACAAGATAACAATTCGGAGTAAAGATAGATTAGAGGTAGAGGTTCAAATAAAATCAAATCAAAAAATCTTTATTCAATTTAGTCCCTAAGAAGGCGCTTATGAACGTCTAAAACACTACCACCGGTTCGGAAAACAACCCAGTCGAGAAGAGCGCAGGCGAGAAACTCGATCTCGTTTTTTTATGAATATAATATATCATTTTTTTTAAATATAAAAATCTATACAAATGTCTTAACCAATGTTAGCGGAAGCACAGAAATGTGGGTTAATTCCAGACATCACTATCGTTCACGTAATGATCCACCCTGTAATAACCTTTTGAGATTAAAACTTGCTTGACATAATACTTGAACTTATTGTCAGGTAAATCGGTAATGTTACTTGGGATCTTATTGTAAAACCGAATACTATTACCTATAAAGCTTTTATTAGACTTAATTAACCTAAAGCGTGGGAAAGGCAACTTGTCTTTACTTCTAATATTAAAATTATGACGATCATTCACTAGATCTAGCTTGTCTAATTTTTTACGAATATGCATTAAGTTGTCGAAGATGTATACGAAGGTTGCAAGCTATATGTATCTTTCTTAACTTTCTCAATATCCTAACAATACAACCATATTATGGTAATGGTCGTTTTCTAATCTGTCAGGCTGAATATTTTCCTGTAGGTTTCGGCAGCATTATTTGAGAGCGTCTGCCTCATGTAGGCTTAGCGTGTTTATCCTTTTCCACTTAGATTGTGATGAAACGCTAAAGACAGGTATGAGCTCCAGGAAACACTTAATTTAACACGAACTGCTTGCCTATTTACCACTTCATACAATAAAAATGATACCCTCACTCGTAGATGTTGTTCTAACCATCTAAAATCCTTCGTTTAAAACATCTCATGTAGAAAAGAAACGTAGTCTTCGATAAATTGCATACGAAATATAATATAATCGAGATAATTAAATTGACAATACATATAACATAAAATATATATTTTCTAACACAAGATATTACGTAACGCGGAAATTAACAGTTAATTGAAACGAAATGAATGAAAAAAAACATGTATATAGGTATATTACGTTAGGAACAAGGAAGATTTGATTTTAGTTTAAAATTAATAATGCAAGTTAGTTGATGATATATGTGTTCATAATAACATTTTTTTTTAATCGTATAATAATGATTGACATGTACAGTCACGCACGAAAGTTTCTAATTAATTCATTAACTGCCGGGAAATCATTTGGGTAATATTAATTCATTAATCTTCTTTATTCGTTATGATTATTCATTGAATTATTAGATATCAAAATCAAAAATATCTTTATTCAATTTAGGCCCTAAGAAGGCGCTTCTGAACGCCTAAAACACTACCACCGGTTCGGAAAACAACCCAGTCGAGAAGAGCGCAGGCAAGAAACTCGATCTGGTTTTTTTTTTATATTAAATATTTAGTGGTTTAATAAATCAGTACATAAGATCCTGTTGGTGGTATTTATTTTTCTCAACTAAACCAGACCAGAGAATGTGTGTACAATTTTATATTTATACAAAAGTTTCAACTAACTTCTTATGTTGTTATGTGCTAACAACAGCTCACACAAACCTTTAATTTCAACAGTATTTTTCAAGTAGTTCCTTTACAAAAATACCCGACTAATTAATTGTATTTAATTAAACAATAGAATGTTATGAATTATTCAATTTCATCCTTAGAATTTACCTAACCATTTATCATATAACACTAATCTCGGTTTCAACTCATCTTTTTCTAGGTTTTGCAGATTGTTCAATGTCCCAGTCAAGAACAGGAACTTAAATATTTTACTTTAATGTTCGTAATTTATAAGGCCGTAATTTTAAATTATTGTCTTTCTCATTTTTACTATTACAATAAAATGTAATTTGATTTATTTTTATGCATATTTTAATTCTGCTCGGTGGCGCAGTTGTATTACGGTGCGACTGCCGTTCTGAGGTCTCGGGTTCGATCCCCGGGTCGGGTCAAGTGGTATTGGGTTATTCTACTCAATATCATGCCGGAGTTTGGAATTTGTGCCCGATATGGCGACAGGCTCGCCCCCTGTCACATCTGGAACGGAACTAAGCTCGGTGAAATGTGGGTGGTGTAGTTCGCTATTTCACCTCTGCCTAACCCTTCGGGGAAAACAGACGTGAGCTTATCTTATGTTATATTTTAATTATTACTATGATTATTTATTTCAGAACTGTGACGTGAATTTAATGAAATTTAAATTTCAAAAATCAGATTATCAAAAAAATACAGGTACTTAATTTTCAACAAACTTGAAAGGGCTGAAAATTCATTGTCTATTTCTCGTATCATTCCAAAATAGTGTCATTCAAACAGCGAAACATTGTAATTCATGGTATGATATGAATAACAAAAAAATGTATTTTCTGCAATTTAAAAAGAAACTGATATCTGAAACAATTATTAATTTTATTACGAGGATTTTTAACAATAATATAACTTTGTAAATTTTGTATTCGTCAGTACTGAATGTATTCGAGATCCTTTTCCACCATTTATGAATCACTACTGATAGTTATTTAAGTCCGTAATTTAGACAAAAAAATTACGTGTTTTTTTTTAATAATATGTTATGTATGTCACATCGCGGTACCAGGATTTGAATTTTATTGATTGTAATAAATATATTTTATAGCTTTGTATTTAGATGGCATGTAAGCGAATATGATAATAATCGAAGCCTAAACGAACTTGATCTCAAGTGATGCTATGGAAACACACTTGTAAGTGCTTGAAAATAGACTTTTATTTTGTCTCTGATAGCTAAGCTCTTTTTTAATATGGGAATATGCGTTTTCGCACCCCCGTTAAACCCACGGGAGTAAAATCTCCCGGGTTAGAGTTGCCAGGAAGGTATGTGGGACTCGCCCGGTGTGAAGTGCCAGGATTACCCACTAAACCCCACGGTAAGTAGAAAACGCCCTACCACAATACTACGGTTTTAACATAATACACATCGAAAGTTTTCATGTTAAAATATTAACCCTATACCGATCGCTGCAGTTTGTGACAATTTTGAAATGTTATTTCTTTGCGTGCATTGAGAGTTATATTTCAAAGTTGCATCTCGTGACAAAGAAAAAGTAGATAGATATAAGTAGCGAGGGAAAAAGAGACAAAGATATTAAGCAAGCTATAATTTTGGACTGTTTAATTAATTATTTTTCTCTCATTGTTCTATATTCGAAGAAGCGTGCACAAAGACTGTTTTTTCTAGAACGGGCATACATTATTTATCTCTTTCTCGGTCGCTCACATTTTGCTAGTAATTTGTCTTAAAAATTTTAAGTAAATAAAAATTCCCAAAGGCTGTTACTCCTCCAATGTGTACTTTGTACACGCGCGCTTTTTTTATGCTAAATGGGATCAAACAGACATTAACAAACATCTGATGGCAAATGGTTACCGTCGGCAATGGGCATCTACTATATCTACTATCTATATTGATACGTTATATTATATTGTGACTTATATCAAATTCTTATTTACTAAAACCTCAAGATTTTCTCCATCTCTTTTTTTCATTTTCCTTCATTCATTTTCATCTACTCCATCCGATTACACTACCCTTGAGTTATCTTAGTTTCTCATCTTATATTTATTTAACACTTTTTGGCGGACTTAATGTCTTTGGCGTTTTCTCCAAGTCATCCTTAGTATGGTGAAAAGATTAACAAAGGTAGGTCCAAAACTAAATGTTAATATCTGTAACTTTTTTTGGAAATATATAACAATAAAATATATTATATACGTATACAATAATATACGCTTACCAAACGTGGAAATTCACACGCAAGGTTACACTCATGCCAACAAAACATGGAAAGAAGCATGATGGAAATTAAAAAAACTCGCAACTCTACCATAAGACAAATAACAGGAGTAATAGACACAATATAGACGCAGGAGACTATGCTATGAGATTGAAACGGCGATGGGCGCGCCACGCAGCAAGAATGAGTGACAATAGATGGACTTCTCGAGGAAATAGAAAAAGAGACGGCTGGTAAACTGTCGAAAGTAAACGCTACAGATAGAGACTACTGGTTATCTCTGGAGGAGGCCTTTACCCTCAAATAGAGGGGTTCACGCTAATCGAAAACAAATCAATTCAAAGTAATTGAATAATTATAATACAATAATAGTAAATTATAAATAAAAATAATTTAATATTTTTTAGTAAATTTTAACTAAAAATTAGTAAAGTATTAGGTGTGAAATAAATGGTCATTTTATATATTTTTTAAATTATTTATACAATAACATACTTAGCACATGATATAAATATGAATAATAAATTATTAGTTAAAATATTAGTGCGGTGATTCTGCTAAGAAATTAGTATAGAGCTTTCGTAAAAAGGAACCTTAAAATTCGCCATTCTTTTGTTTTTTTTTTACTCTGGTACACTATTAAGCTAAAGAACCTTTGTCTATAGCCCACAAAGACGTATTAGAATTTTTTTCGACATCGAGAATGTAATTTTTCATAACTCTATAGAAATGGAGCGGAAATAATTTACCTTTAAATCTGTACCTTTGTGGAATTGATAAATATTAATATTATTTTTTGTTTTATTCAAATTCTTAGTAAGCCTAAAGCACGGGACGGGTAAAGTGATAGGAATATATCATTAAAAAAAAAAAACAATTCAAATATAGAGTTTCGTAATAATCGAGTCGCTTTCCGTCGTATTGTTTGGAAACGGCCACAGTTAACGGCATCACGATAATTGGCACCGACTTGAATCTGATGGTATCGCCGTGTAAGAATACTTGCGTAATCACAGATTCGCTTTATTTTGCTATAATGTATACATATATATTTTTATTAATATTTTTGTCTGGTTGTACATCAATTTACTTACGTAGACTACCTTCGAGCATACAGATCACATACACTAAACAATCCTTTTCTCATTTTTTTTAACACTGTATAAGCTCAGTCTTTGACCATAATCTCACCTGATGTTAAGTTATTATGTGGTCCAGGATGGTAAGCACACTAAGCCTAGAGGTACTGGTTCTCAAGTGATGCTACCGGAACACACTTATTGGTATTTGGCGGCAGGTTTTTCAAACTTGAGGGTGGTAGCTACCCAGACGGGCATCGTTAGAAAATGCCTTACCACCATACTAGGGTTTCCTCACGATGTTTTTTCCTTTGCCGAAAGCTCAGGCCGATTTTTAGAGTTGATTAGGTGGGGATCGAACCGGTCGCACAACTCGCTGCGTCATCATCGCTTCATTATCATCGCATTCTGAAATATTAAACAGTTTAGGCAAATTAATGTTCTAGTTATTTTTAATTGATAGGGCTTTCTTACTCGGCTGGATCGTAACCACCGTAAATAATCCATTATAGAGTTAATACGCGTCGCTTTCTGGTATTAACAAGCGTGATGTGAGAATTTATTGACAACCGCTATTGTGTTTTTTTCCATTTTTATTATTTTTAGGCACTTTTATTTATTTAAATATTTACGGTCATTTTACATTATAAAATTAAAAGCTTCTTATAATTGAATTGTATATTTTTTATTACTTCTTTTATTTTTAGATTGACATAGAATGTACTATTTTTAAAATTAGAAGTTACATATATTAACATATCAAGTAAAACCTTGGTCTTTTTGGAAAAGCTATCATCAAGTCGGAGTGCACTTTTTTTCTTTTTTTTTTTGTTGACGAGGAGAGTGCATTTACGCACTACCCCTACCAAATTTATTAGGAGGATAAAAGTCCCCCCAAAAATATGATAAGGGGGTGTGGAGGGACGTCTCCACACCAGTGTGGGACTCACCCGGCGAGAAGCGCCGGAAATACCCACTAAACCCCGCGGAGCCGCCCGCCGCATTTAGAGGGAACGATACGGGATTGCGGTTGCATTCACCGCGTCGCCCCCTGCGGCAGGCCTAACCGGGCCTCGTCCACTCTTTAGCCCGGTTGGGGTTGGGGGGGGAGATTGTCGCTGCCTGACCCGCAGGCTCACTAGCAGGGATCTTCCTCATCGTCTCATCTTGTTTAACAACAAGAAGTAGCGAGGAGAGAGTCCGAACCACAGCTGCCTATAATGACAGGGGAGGCAAAAAGTGCTCTCCCCCGCCAGCCCTCCAGCTAAACTCACTTCTCCTCCTCTTACTACCTCCTGCCACCTACTTACTGGCCCTAGCGTAGGGCGCCCGCACTTGGGATGAGGGGAAGCAGAACGCTCCCCCAATCTGGTGTCCGCCCTCCATCCCCTCCTCCGCACATCGCGCGCACCTCGGCTTTTCCGCCGAACACTCAACCGCCTTATGGCCATGTGCACCGCACCGGAAACACTGCCCCGCCCTATCCACCTCCGCTGTGCACATCGCCCGTGTGTGCCCCAGGCCCGTACACTTAAAGCACCGCAGTGGCTTTGCTTCAAGTGCATGCACCTGGGTCAAGTCGGAGTGCACCTACCACGACTAAACCCTCTGTTCCCGGAACAAGACACGCATTAACACTGTGTACGTTATCAATCACTTTTCATAGTTTTGATCCAGTCGGAAATAAATTATTCGTCATTAGTCGGACATTATCACTCCGTAAAATACTTGACCTTGATAAGACCTTAAAACCCTACACTTGAGAATCACCGTAGCTCTTTTTGTTTATTGAGCTTGAGTTGAATATAAGATCATTAGTAATGCACCCAGTATTATATTTTTTTTATATGCGTCATTATTTTTGTTTATCTATACTTATGACGTTTATTTTATCGTGTTTATTAATTCATTAGTTCTTCTAGAGAAAATAGTACCGCCTCAGAATGAAAAAAAATGTATGGTGTTAATTAATGAATTAAATTTAATTTTTATCCAGTGAGCGAGAATTTTCTCAACTCCGAGGGAAATAAAAAAAAACATCAAATCAGTCAATCCGTGCTTCTAATATCATCATAAAAGCTAAAAACCATGCAAGCTTTTAAAACAAATGAATTTTCTTAATTTTTTTTTTATTTCATGAAAGATTATTAAAATTAGTCCAGGTCTTATTAAGTTCTAAATGATGTAGCTAACCCGACTTTGCTTTATATGTACCTACATAGATAATATATTTATTTGGATCTCTCTCTAATTTGAATGATTTACAAACAATTAGGTATGTGCCGGTTTTTTTTTGGGCCAGTGTAAAGTAGATATTTTTTATTTGCGCAAAAACTCAACCCAGGTCCTATTCGTTTAAAGCGGACATGTCGACCGCAAAACAACAAAGAATCGATAATTAAGATGTTTACATAAGGTCAATAATGCGGATACAATAACAAATATAGTAGAATAAACATTAATGCTGTGTTAATGATTACCTCAGTTGGGAATCAAACCGGTACTACATGTTAGAAACGTGAATAACGATATCGGCTTACTAGAAATGGTATAAACGTAGCCAATTATAATATACTCCAATTAAAATTTGGCAAATATGTACATATTTGCATATGTACATATTTTATGTAAGAAATAAATTGAAATATTAAAAAAAGACATATATGTAAAGAAAAACATTGTAATCTAGTTTTCATTGTTATCTATGTTTTTCTTTATTTTTGTCTTAAAGATGACATTTAAATGACACATTTAAAATAGATATAAGAGTGAGTTGTGAAAGAAAATACAATTGAAAATAAAGGGCTTTAAATGTTGTTTCTTTCGTCTTACAGAGAAACCCAATTAAGTCGTTTGATTTTTGCCCAAAGTTACATTAAGAGTAAAACCTTATTATATATAAAAAAATTGTTTTGAAAATTACATATTTTGTTGATATTTATTATGTTATGATTTGTTTATACATTAAATATAATTAAAATATATACTAAAATCTTTTAAACACGTATGTATATCCATATATATTTAATATATTATTTCTTCTAAAACATCCTCACTTGGAAATTTATTCGATTTCTTCATAATTCTAATAACACAACAGTCATTTAAAATATGTACTTCACTCTCCTTTTCTGTTTTAAAACAATTTTTTTTAGGCCTTTTTTTGGCTGTCCAACTCATAAACATTTAACATGAAACTGGTCATGGAGAAACACATGGCTTTTCTAAATTCGATTTGCACGCATACATTTGCCGGTAAGACACGCGTGTCATCTACGGTAAGTTAATTGTACTATGCCTTATAATCTTCACGCAAATGCAAGCAAAAAGTTCACTCAGTTATGCTGCAATCCGATAACCTGCATGGCAAATTATAGAATAGGAACAAAAAACAACGTTGAGTTTTTACACATTCGATTTTACCAAGAGAAATAAACAGACAATATAGTTATTTCAAATTAATTCTGAAGAGAATAAGTAGCTAGTTATAATATTTTAAGTTGTGTTAAATAATTAGGTTAGGTTAGGTTAGATTATTTTGCGGGGTAAGGTCATGGCGGAATACCTAATAAAAGCGATTGCGAGCAGCGAGCGAGGGGATGATTATTGCAATTAATGTTTATGCCAATTGAGGCAAATTAGCTTTCGATGCATACCACTAATTTTTCATAGTGGTTTTCGAAACTCAACCTCTTGAACGTCCTAAAAGGCGTGCTCGCGCCGGTGTCAGAAATAACTTGTAAGTTCCTACTTCTGTCTAAATACGTGAAGAAATATATATTTATACCGAAATTTTAGTTCATAAGAGTTTTATGAATTCACCCTCATTATCCAACGAACATTGGTACCTAATGTCATCACGTAATTGTAATAAAAAAGTTATCCTAATAATGCACGTCATATCTAGTTTTACATTTTACATCTGTGTGAAGAAAAAATTAATTGTGCAATACGCGTACGCGCAGTCGTCATCGCACGATCATCTCGTGAGACGGCTCGGCGTAACTTTTAAATTCATACGATAAATCAAATAGAAAGATTTAAAAAAAAAAAATCAATAAAATAAATTTACCAAGTCTATATTCGTTGCGTGTACTGTATATTCGACCGTAAACTTTTTTTATAAGTAGCCAGATATAGTTTGGTTGATATCACGTCTAATTCCGTTTCAGCGGTTATTTTTCGAAGTGTAATAAGGTAAATGATAGTTAAATAAACCATTTATGATAGGCGATTGGTTAAGGTTACTTTTAAAAAATGATTGATATTAATCGACTTACTACGATTTATTACTACGTGCGCTTCAATTTTATGAATAAATGCCGAACTAGCAAAGTATGTAATATAAATACTGTTATTTATTTAGACTGGATTTGTGTACAGTAACATTTTTATCAATAAAACAAGTCAGCGTGATTATAAACCATTTGGTAGTCTATTTTAAAATCTAACATTATGGTCTTTAATAATTCTATAGACAGGTATGTCTCTTTACCACTCTTTTGAGTAAACCGATATCATGGAAGGAACAAACAACAATGTCATTCCAGTATCATACAGTCCTGCGAAATTAAATATTTCCGAACGTCTTTTAGGTAAAGACTAACGTGAATTTCTATCTTCGTAGATCGGTCTAAATGAATCCATATAAGAATGTTTAGAAAAACCTTAAACACTTAAAAAAACACTATTCTAGATAAATGATTTAATTAAATATTTTATAATGCGTAATTTGGTCTTACATTTCCAAGGGCAAGTTCTAAGACACTCTTGAGCCGTGCGGTTTGCGGCAGCACGAGATTTTCCATTACCTAATTTCGTGTAATTAGGTATATTAGAATACTTCTATTGTTTACTAGTTCAAGGGTGAGTGTTTGCCCATCCTTTGAATTCAGCTCTTTATAACATTTGACTCCAAATGTTTACTTTTTATCGTAGACTTATTTTTTTTATTTTTAAATAACTCAAATCTTTACCCAAGGAGTTTCACTGCGTGATCGAATCAGAAATGAGGGGATCAGTAGAAGAACCAAAGTAACCGACATTGCCCGAGGAATTGCTAAACTTAAGTGGCAGTAGGCTGGACATTTTGCTCGTAGACCCGATGCCCGATGGGTCCATGGCTTCTCGAATGGTTACCGCGTAATAGAAGACACTGGGTGGGTAGATCTCCTCAAGGTTGACCGACGATCTGGCGAGGGTCGCGGAAATCCGCTGGACGGGAGTAGCGCTAGACTAGTCATTTTGGAGATTCTTGGGGAAGACCTATGTCCAGCAGTGGACGTCTTTCGGTTGAGTGTAGATATACTGGGTATGGACTTTTCCCAAGTAACATAATCTGAATTATGTCGATTACCCATAAAAATTAGACAATTTGAAGACAATAGGAAAGCTGGCGTAAACGCCAGGTTAATGCTCAAAGGGTTAAAATACTATGTCATTGTCCTACTGGAAATTTTCGACCCCAAAGGCTTGAGCTAAGCCTTAAGAAGCTTAAAAAGCACTCGCCTTAAAAAACATTGAAGCTGTCCCATTGAGTCAAGAGTCTACTCTAGCTGTATTAAGTATGAAGGGTGATAGGTATACAGGAGACTGAAAAAGGTATGGATGGATTGTGTGAAAAATGATATGTCTATAAAAGGTGTGAATATTGGGATGGCAAATGGCGAAGGAGAATAGAAAGAGAAACCATGTTGTAACCGACCATACTTAATTTAGAATAAGGTAAACATAAGCTCAAGATTATAACAATTCAATAAAAGAACTCTGGTGACAACTTGTCACTGTTAAGGTTATACAGAACCGGTTGACAAATAGAAAGTAAAACAAAAATTTCAGCTACATTATTATTAGGTGTAGATAACAATGATTGTTAACATGTGTTTAAGTCCCGGGGCAGTAATAATGCAAAAGAGTAGTGAACCTTGCGGCGTGCAATTGCAATCTGCTCATCATCCGTATCGTACCCTTCTACATAATTTCAGTAATACACCACATCTTACCATTAAATGTTATATAAAAAATAATTTAAATCACATTGGCAACCAAATTGAATTAATAGACTATTATCTTCTTACTTAATTAACAGAGTAATTATCCACGTAAATGTGTCGAATCGATCATTATCATATCCTTCCTGTGTGTGTCGCTGCTTGTTGCCATTGTTGATTGTTACCACCTAATATATTTTATTAATAATAATCAAATGGAATTAATACACAGTTAATATAATTACTTAACAAAGGAATGATAATATTCGTAGGTGCATGAATCAATTATTTTATTCACTTGCCGTGTTGCTAGTTGCTCATTTTTTAGTTGTTAACACATATATTAATATATAAAAAACAAAAATTAAAAAGGAGAGGGTTAGTTAATACTATAGTTGTTATTTATTATAGAATTAGTAAAATAACGCATACATAAATTCCAAACTCTTCGTCATTTCCGTCAGTTAAGACCATCCATCTGTTTATTTTAACCCATTTAAACCCATGCCCACGGGTTTATTATAAATAGATAGTATTTTTTTTTTAATTATAAACCAAAGTTAACTTTACTCACCCAATTGTGAGAAATGCAACAGAGTAGAAGACATGCATCACGTATTGAATGTGTCCAGAACAAAACAGAGAGGGAACTTGTAGCACACCTTGGTCTCAATATGTGGGGTCAGGGTACGTACAGTGCTTTCCCGTATTTCTTTGCCCGCCACTGACCTATCCCTTTTCCATTTATTGGGGGGCGAGAAGTATATCTTGCCCCCCGGATTGCACACTTACCTAGGTCATGCCTCTTTTAAGAGGCGGGCGAAGAGGTGGGGTGGAGAAGTATTCTCCCTCATCCCCACTGGGCCATTGCACGGACGAGGCCCGGTGGGTTCGCTGCAGGGGGCGACGCGGTGCTTGTGAAATCCACCCCGTGTCGCCCCCATCCCAAATGCAGCGGACGGCCCCGGGGGGTTTTAGTGGGTATTTCCGGGCGAGTCCCGCACTGGCACGGAGTTCGTCCCTCCGTGCCCCCTTATCTATTGTATTGGGGGACTTTGGTCTCACTAATACAATAGGTAAGGGTAGTGCGTAAATGCATTCCCCTCGTCAAAAAAAAAAAAAAAAAAAAGGGTACCTACAGTGCTGACATCCTGTTGGTATACAACTGAGTTGCCAAATACTTTCCATTAAATTTACAATTAGGCCGGCGTAACCCACAGGGTTAAATGGGCAAACAACGTAATGGAAATGAGAAAAAAAAATTCACAGTTCAGATTCGTTCAACTTATACGACAGTAGAATCGGTTCTACTTAAACTCCAACTTTGGACATTGGCCAATTGATATATCTAGTATGCAATTCAATAACTTTCAAAAAAATGGCCGCTTTGCTAAACATACAATAGCAATGGGTTCAGTGTGTAATGATAGATAGATATTTGCTAATACGAAATATTATTATTTTAAATGTAAAGCGTTTAGCTGATAATTACTAAAGTCCGCTGGTTAGGGTTACCAGCATTTTTGGGTAGACAATAGAAAAATTTTTGCAAAACAACAAAAAGGCTTCTATTATTATAATGTTAACAAAAATCAACTAGATACACTTTTGACTTGAATCTCCAATTACAGAAGCTAGCGCATTAGAGTGACACTTAAGATAATATTCAAAAAGATGTACAAGGCGCACATTATAAGCAAGGTAAATAAACTCTGTAAGGGACATGTTTATATTTATATAGCAGATTGGGTCAACTACAAATATGCATGGCAACAACAACCCAAGACGAAGTTTGTGTGTTGACTTTGCGCTAATTTGTATTTTCCGTCGTGAGTGCCCTAAGCTAAGTTTTTATGTTATTATTTCAAAAATAGAATTCTCTTCCGCTGTATCATTTGACATCATTTATTAATTAATAATAATAAAGCCATTTAATCCAGATCTCATATTTGGTGTAAATTACAATGTTTGTTAGTAAATGTTGCTTAAATTAAAGAGAGATTACTTATATTAATGTTAGTATTGTTTATGAGATTTGAATCCCTGTTTGGCTAAAGGCCTCCTCCATCCTTTTCCATAACTCTCTTTCCTTGCCTAACTTTATCAAATCGTTTCCTGCTACGCGTATTATTAAGTCATCAGCCCACCGTCTTAACTGTCGACCAACATTCCTTTTCCTCATTAGTCCCTTCCATCGTGTGGCTTCAATGGTCCATCTTTCGTCTGAGTATCGTGAGATATGTCCGGCCCATTTCCACTTAAGTAAGTGCGCGTACTTAAGAGCATCGGTGAGTTTCGTTTTTTGACGAATGCTTTCGTTCCTAATTTTGTGTATTCTTCTTATTTTCAACATGCTCCTTTCTATTGCTGTTTGACTGCATTTGCTTTTTTGTTTTTTTTTGTTTGTAAACGTCCAAGTTTGGCAACCATACAGCAAGCAGGGTAACAGACATTTGTCAAATATTGTCTTTTTCATTTGCAAGCTATAGTTCCCTTTTAGGATTTCTTTTAATGCCCAGAATTTCTTCCAAGTGGCGTTGATTCTTCTTGTTACTTCTTCTTCGTTGCTTGACGTTTTGAATGATATTTTCTTCCCCAGGTAGATGTATTCACTGACGTATTCTATATTGTTATCTTTTATCTCTATCGGACGTTCATATCTTAACATCATGGTTAATATCTTAGTTTTATTTACATTCATTTCTAAGCCGATTTTAGAGCTTTCGCAGTCCAGTGATCTCATCATTTCCTCTAGGTCTTTGGCAGTTTCAGCAATTATTACAATAAATTTAATATTAATATCGAAACCTAAACAATATACTTCAATAATTTATGTAAAAAAAATAACGTAAAAAAAAAACAATCAATGTGATTCGAGAAAGAAATAGCACAATCCTTGATGAAAATACTGAACTTAAATGTTACATACAAAACACTCTCTACCTATACTAAAAGATCAAGAACACATTCATTATAATAGATACATTTTAATTATAAATCTTAACTTGACCTTTTGCACCGGATAAGTTTTAGCGTTTGATGTTAATGGCTTTATCACTCTCCTGTAAGTCAATCAGTTGAACAAAGGAATACCATTAACAGGCCTTCAAAAGTTTGCTGACTCCTACTTTTGTCGCACTGTGAGGTTATGGAACCGTCTTCCTGTCAGCGTGTTCCCTCCTTCATACGATATTGGGTGCTTCAAAAGAGGCGTGAAGAGGTATTTAAGCAGGCCAGCATGACAGCGGTGACTGGCAGTGAATTCTGTTCAGTATAAATCGCCGCTGTTTTGGATTGTACTGTACTTACCATCAGGTTCAGTGCAGTCACTGTGCTGTGCATTATTAAAAAAAATGCACAGGCTTCTCTATACATTGGCGCAGAACGTATGGTGAAAATATCCGTGGAATTTTAGTAAGACTTTTGAAGCAATGATAGCGCATTTGGTAGTATTGTAGAGTTCGCGCCCACCAATCCAAATCTAAAATCAGCCTGAGGTTTTGGTAAAGGAAGGAATGAAACATTGGGAGGAAACATAATATAGTGGTAGGGGTTTTAATAATAATGGCTGCCTAGTTAGCTACCACCCTCAAGTTTGAAAACCATATCGCAATACACCAATCGGTGTGTTCCGCCAGCATCCCTTAGAAACCAGTATTGCTAAACTTATTCTGTTTATCATCCTGGACCACATCGTCAATAACATCAGAAAAAATTATGGGTAAAGGATGACCCTATACCGTGTAAAAAAATGACGGAACAATTTTTATTACGGCCTAAACATTAAAAAAACGGCGTATTAGTCACATGAAAACATACTTCTTGATAAAGAGATCTTTAACTCGCTAAAAACCTTTTGTATGTGTGGATATTGAGAAACTTAAGTGACTTGTATATAGAAGGTAGACAGCAAAGCAAAATACTCCAAAAGTAAAGAAACCTGAAGAGTTTGAAAAGAAAAATCTGTATTCTAAGAATTCCTCGAGGAATATAAATTGATCTACCGATAAAAGACGAATGTGATACAATTTTTCTAATACAAGGGAATTAAAAAATAAGTCGTTTTCTATTTTGCCCTAAAACTGCAAGAGAAACTTAAAGAAGATCAACCAAATTTACTTTGAAAGAAAAAAAATTATGAAGAAATCCAGTATCCTATCATAATCTCTCGAACATCAGTTATTTGACCTTAAAGGAATTCAAACAAGAGACCTTGTCTGTAGATATACCAATTAATTATTGACTAGGTCACTAATAGTGTTTTAAATTTATCATGAGATTATATAATAGAAAATTAACATACAAATTAAGGTATTAAAGGTTTTGTAGTCAATATTAATTATTTATTTACGATAATTTTATCAATGACGGCCAGTTTATTTTTATAACACTAATAAAATATAACTCAGTTACAATATAGTGAGGAAATTTGTAAACCTTGAAAAATGTCATTATAGTAAATATCACAGTGTGATTATAAAATATAATCTATATTTAAATAATCTGGACAAAAATATATTTAAAAAAAAAATACAACCGTTAATTACATTTGTTTCAGTTACAATATAGTGAGGAAATTTGTAAACCTTGAAAAATGTCATTATAGTAAATATCACAGTGTGATTATAAAATATAATCTATATTTAAATAATCTGGACAAAAATATATTTAAAAAAAAAAATACAACCGTTAATTACATTTGTTTCATTTATCGTTGCGGACACCCCATCATGTCATGTATGAATGGTAGCAGCGGGTGTCCCAGTCGGAGCGGAGAAATATACTCCTTGAATTACGAGATCCTTAATGGGTACCACGTACCAGAAGAACTCCCATAATCTGGACCGACATCCTGGTGAAAGTCGTGGGATTCCGCTGGATGCAGGTGATTCAAGACCGGTCGCTGTGGAGATCTCTGGAAGAGACCTATGTCCAGCAGTGGACATCTTTCGATTGAGTAGATGTATTACAAAATAATCGACAATGGCGGAAGAAGCGAGTTCCATCCCACGTGACCTCTAAAACCGGAGGTATACTTAAAAATGTACCTCCTGTGTCAGTTTATCAGCCGCCGGCCAAACAAGCCTTTTCCCAGAGTACAGTGCAAATAAGTTACGTTATCTGACGTCGTAATACATTTAACAATTATATTACCTGACTATGTAAAATCGATATGTTATTGTCTAAGGTTTGTGGTTATCGCAGGCCGCCTTTCTATCAATATGTTAAATGTACTTTGTTTTCCAGTAATCTGGGAAACTTCTCAAATTCTAAACGAACAAAAAAGGTTCATTAAATTTCTGTCAATCCTGTCCCGAGATATCAATAAAAAAGCTGTTCTATGCAAACTGTATGAATAAATAAATTATCTTCATGAATTCTTTTCTTTATGTAGTTTTCCGTTGGTCTTATAATATAATTATTCTGCTATTCTGGGCGAGGACGAATTAAACAATCCAATGATCGTAAAAATCGATTGATCTGTTCTTGAGTTGTAAAGAGTGTAACTAAGTAATATTAAAAGAAAAAATATTTTATAAAATTCAATCCTTGTAAATATATTTAGGAACGTATGAATCTTACCACCCTTAACCACCCTTATTTAAAATATTCCGTTCATTGTGAAGAATTAACAAAGAAACTGACTAAAATAGTTTTTTTTTTTTTTTTCATTTTTTTTTTTTATAATTTAATTTTTACTTTTTATTTTTATCTATGCACATATCACGTATTAAACAAAAATTTAAGCATTTTGACTCCCTCTCTCCCTTATCAGTAATAGTAATTAAATCCCATACAAGCACGATTCCACGACGACGCAAGGATAAGCATAAATATGAAGAAAAGGTAAAAGAGTAAACATTGCTTACATTATCAATAATAAACAAAGTATAGTTCTTAAAAATATTTATTAATTACAATAATTAATTCTAATTTATTTTAGTGTATGACACGCAATGTAAATATTTTTTAAAAGTGTAAATCTTGCTTTAGTTTCATCCTGGAGCTTATTATCCAGTAAATTGGTAATCAATGCATCCTTATTGTACAGCTTAATACAAACACTTAATACTTTTTAACTTAATTATCAATTAAGTAAGTAACTTAATACTTAATTTATTTTATTTTACTAAGACTTAAAATTACAATAATTTACTAATAATTATTTTATTTAAAATAATTGTAACTATTTTTCGTGTATTGATTGATATTGATGAATATTTACGAGATTTATTGACAGGCCATTGAAAGTTACAGCTACCTATTAGTACATACATAACATATAACATAAGCTTACGGCTGTTATCCCCGAAGGGTTAGGCAGAGGTGATGTAGCGAACTACACCACCCACATTTCGCCGAGCTTAGTTACGTCCCAGATGTGACATGGGCGAGCCTGTCGCCACATCGGGACTAAATTCCAAACTTTGGGATGATACTGAGTAGAAAACCCCAATACCACCTGATCCGACCCGGGGATCGAACCCGAGACCTCAGAACGGCAATCGCATCGTAATACAACTGCGCTACCGAGGCAGTTATTAGTATACAGTGGCGGTAAAGTAGGACTTTCGTGATCGCTTGGGCCGCGACACTCGTGAAAAAGCCGTTAAGGTGTGTTGCGTTCCAATATCCATCCATTACATTCAACCAAAAGAAGTCTACAGCTGGTCACAAGTCTTCCCCAAAAATATCCACACTGACTGGTTTTGCGCCACCCGCATCCAGCAGGTTCGTGCGATCTTCACCAAGTTCTCGGTCTTCACGTCTACTCACGCTGCATATTCCGGTACGCGGCACCCATTCGAGAACCCGTTTGCCCCATCGGACATCGGTTTTGCGAGCAATGTGCCCAGCCCACTTCCACTTAATTTTGCAATTCTTCGGTCAATATCGGTTACTTTGGTTCCTCTTCGGATCTCCTCATTCCTGATTCGACCACACAGCGAAACTCTGAGCATAGCCCTATTCATTGCCCTTTACGTAACTTTGAGTTTTCTAATTATGGCAATTGTAAGCGACCACGTTCCGTGATAAGTAAGTGTATGTTTAGACTTTCCTAGAGATTTTAGCCGTGCCCAATGTAGGCTAACATGATAATATCAACTGTCATAAGATCTTAATCTATCGACAATCACCATAGCTTTAGGGTAATTTTATTTAACATTAAATAAAGTGAAGTTATTTTGCCTAGCTCGAATGAAAACAATGATTAATATTTACTACATAGCATTAACAAATATACAAATTTCCAGACGCAGCCGGGTAGAATTTTTAGTTAATTTTGCACATAATAAATTGCATAACTGGATATAAATCAAACATAATTGTAAAGGGAAACAAACAAAAAAAAAACGCCGGCTACACAGACAAACGTTTTGGACGTTCAAAATCGTTTTTCTTTTGTTTTCATTATGGTACCTGAATGGCTGGCTCCGCACCTATATCTCATTGTTTTAGCCATCCATAAATCAGTTGCAGGCAATATAATCTGTGATGTCAGTGCATGCAAGCTTTAGTTGCAGCATAGGCTATATAAGCACTTTCACTGTAGCTTCTCGCGAGTCGTGGGATGAGACCCGTCCACGCAAGCGCACTCTGACCCCAGTCGCTGTATCAAACGGACATTTCGATAATCTCGAATTTATATTTTTTTTAGTGTATGTGAGACGTTGTTGTCGTGATTTTTCCGTGTGTCCAAGGTGAGTTTTATTCATCAATTGTTTTTTTTATTTTACACAAAAAAAAAACTTAATAGTATAATTTTCACGATTTATAAATATGTATCATATTAAAATTAGGTCATTTACCGTATTTAGGTCGGAATAATTTATAATATAATAAATAAATATAATGATCAAAATATTTTGAAATCCAATTTTATATGTATCGTATACAAATATATTAACACCGTATTTAATTATAATACATTAGTATAAGAATTAAATTTATGTCTTGTTTATGACAACAATAACAATTTAATTTGTTAAATAAAGCGTTATCAATGAATTATTCATGCACGCTTTTATGACAATCGTATGACTGATAACTGAGAGATCGGCACATATAAAAGACATCAACGAACAAGTGACCTTACGAACTTACAAATTACTTCAGGCATACATCAAATTACTACTTAACAATATTACATATATAATATTGCGAAATGCAAATTTATTTAACATATAAACGAACTTTAAATATGACTTTCAAGGAGGAATATACCATAAAATTTAAATGACAATTCTAACTTTGTAATAAATTTTCAAATAGGTTACCACAGTATGCATAAAGCTTAATAATTAGCTTAATATTATAATAATTTGTATATTGATTTAATCTAGCAGAGACGTAATTAAAATGATAAATGTTTTTTTATGATTTCATGAGCCTAATAAAAAAAAATTATTTGACTTAGTAAACAAAATTCTTCTTCGCATAGAAAAAAACTACGTTTTTTTTGCTTTAAAATTTTGAATAATAGATCATTGTTGTAAGCAAAATTAAAATATTACGTAGTTTTACTTTTTGTATGCATATATTTACAACCCTGTCTAATCTTGTGCTTTCTTTAAATTATGTAGTAGGTCGCGAGTTTGATTCTTGTTCAGGCTGTTTCTGCCTTCTATCTCTGTTTACAAGTAATTTTTGTTGTGTTTCGTCTAGTAAATTTGAATAGTAGTAACTTATCAGAATGTTCAGCTGTTTTCTGAATTGATTACTGTGTATACAAAAAAAACGTAGTTTTTATGAAATTCATTAAAAATTCAGAAGATTTTGATATTTTATCTGAGAAAAAAACACATATTCCAACTATACAATCACATTTTTATTATATAAAATGATTTCGCAGTAAAATATAAATCTAAATTTAAAAATCTTGTTAAAACTGACCACAAATTCTATTTGACCTTGAATGACTTAATAACAAGAAATTTGGCAAATACATTAAAGAGACTTCGACAAAATCGTTTGATTCCCGAAAATAATTATTTTAAATTAAAAACTAATTCAAAATGAAATGGAAAAGAAACTAAATAATTGCCCATCCATTACTATTATTATGGCACTTTTTGAAAATATTTTTTGATTCGTATGTTTTGAAGAAGGAAAAAAAAATCTACGACAATATTCAACACCCACCGTAATAGCTCCCTTTGGTTAATCGTGTTTGGAGATCGGATGCCAAAACACTAGAATGTTAGTGTGCCAGATCTAAGTGCCGAGACTCTTCTATTTTATTCCCAAAAAAAACCTTATCAAGACGTAATTTATACAACAAAATTGAAACTCTAACATTAAAACCAAAGACAACAATAAAAAAAAACATCATTAACATACGTATTATGAAACAAACATAATAAAATAATATTAAATTCAAATCTAAAAATAATATATTATGCATGAATACAAAACATCATTATTAAATTAATAATAATAGGCTATAGAATATTAATATTTATAATATGTGATTCTGTAAATTAAGAAATACGTAATCTCGTTTAATATCTTGCGAACCATATTAATGTATTATTTCGTATGCGGAGCGGCCTAACCTTGAATTAACTTTTCAAACGCACGACTGACAAATGTCAAACAATTAGAAGGTGAAGATGGTCATAGGTTATCGCGTTCACCACTGCATGAGGTCGAAACGACCTCCCTTGTACCTGTCACTCTTTTAATTACCAAAAATGTGGCCGTTTCCAAATACTAGGCAGTTGAATTTCAGTCATTTACATGGTATACGCTCAGTGCTTTGACCACAATCTCATCTGATGATAAGTGACAATGTGGGCCAGGATGGTAAACAAACTAAGTTTAGATACTGGTTCTCAAGCGATGCTGCCGGAAAACATCTATTGGTATTTGGCGACAGGTTTTCAAACTTGAGGGTGATAGTTATCCAGGCGGGCATCATTAGAAAATGCACTACCACCACGCTATGGACTGTCGTTCTTAGGTCCCGGGTTTGATCGCCGGGTCGGGTCAAGTGATATTGAGTTTTTATAGTCAATATCATCCCAGATTCTGGAATTTGTGCCCGATATAGCAACAGGCTCGCCCCCTTTTTTTTTTTTTTTTTTTGACGGGGGAAATGCATTTACGCACTACCCTTATCTATTGTATTTGAGGGATCAGAGTCCCCCAATACAATAGATAAGGGGGCACGGAGTGACGAGCTCCGTGCCAGTGTGGGACTCACCCGGGCGAGAGTCGCCCGGAAATACCGACTAAAACCCCCCGGGGCCGTCCGCTGCATTTGGGATGGGGGCGACACAGGATGGCTTTCGCAAACACCGCGTCGCCCCCTGCAGCGGAAACAGGCTCGCCCCCTGTCACATCTCGGGTGGAGCTAAGCTCGTCGAAATGTGGGTGGTGTAGTTCGCTATTTTCACCTCTGCCTAACCCTTCGGGGATAACAGGCGTGAGCTTATGTTATCTTATGTAAAAACGCGTGTAATTAATCTCAGAGTAAATTACAATTAATTAATTTGATACAACTCATGAAAGTAGTCTTCTATTCTTAAATAACATACGAAGAGAAATTTATAATTTACTAGCCATAAAAAAAATTAATGACTATATTAACCTATGTAAATATTATCACAATATTGCTTATATAAAACTAACTAGCCATAAGGTATTTGCCTTAACTAGATTGTTATATGTATTATGAAAGATTTAAGTTTTTCAGAAATTGACTACATTTTCAGGCAGCTTTTTATAAAAAAAATTCGGCCTATTACAAAAAGTTGAAATAGAAATAAATAAAACAAGTAGATCAAGTCGTTATCAAGTAATGTAATACTATACTTTTTTTTAATTTACTGCGTTTAATGCATTTCGGAATCATAGAGACTTTTGCAGGACGCTGGAGTCCGTGTCATTCGTCGTGGGTTCATTTCCACCTATCCTACTCTAAAATCGGCCTGAGCTTCCGGTGAAAGAAAACATCCTCAGGAAACCATAGCATGTTGGTAGGGCATTTTCTAATAAGGCCTGCCTGAGTAGCTACCACCCTCAAATTTGAAAATCTTTCGCCAAATATCAATAGGTATGTTCCGGCAGCATCACTTAAGAACCAGTACCTAGGTTTAGCGTGTTTACCATCCTGGATCACATGGTCACTTAATATCAGTTTAGATTGTAATCAAAGAACTGAACCTATATAGTTTTTTCGTGAAAAGTTTTTTTTTTTACATAGCCTAATCTAGCGTTTACAATCTAACAACGATATAATGATAATACAATCAAAATTTTCTCATATTATAGCATTAAATTTTTATCGCCTATTCCTGCAAACATATGAATACATCTTAATAAGCCTGCCTCAGGCTAATCCCGTTTCCTTCCTTCGTTGTGAGTTTAGAATGTTTTTTCCTTTGATGCAATATAAAACTTGATATAATGTTTTTCCATCAATAGTAAAGGAAGCTTGAACGTAGCACCACTGACGAAGAAGTTACGACTTAATAGGTTAACTTATAATGGATATGTTATAAAGATTAAGTTATAGAGAGGATGGATGAGAGAAGATTAACGAAATTAATTTATAAGGCGAGGGTGAATGGGCAAGTCGGTAAGGGTCGACCTAGGCGAATGTATCTAGACCAAATCAATCATGTGTTAAATAAAGGCCAGGTAAAAGTACTGATAACCGACGAGCATGTATGAAAGCGCTCATGAAAGTAGAGGAAGCGAAAGAGGTATGCCAAGATCGTAGCAAGTGGAAGGACGTAATCTCTGCCTACCCCCACGGGAGAAAGGCGTGATGATATGTATGTATGTATGTATTTGAATACATCTTAATAAGACTTCATCAGGCTAATCCCGTTTCCTTCCTTCATTGTGAGTTTAGAACGTTTATTCCTCCGATGCAATATAAAACGTGATATAATGTTTTTCCATCAATAGTAAAGGAAGCTTGAACGTAGCACCACTGACGAAGAAGTTACGACTTAATAGGTTAACTCGTTATGAATATGTTATAAATAGAGATGAAATTTACTAGTGTTAAGTGTGAAGGATGGATATAGAGTTGGAGGGTGACCGAAGAAGGTTCAAGTGTGAACATGTGAATGATAAATAGCCTGGCAGACGTTAGCAACCATAAAGTATCAGACTTACTGTATGACTAGCTGTGTGACCGTGGTTCTACCCGCGATTCATATACTCTATGTAATAATCTTTATAGTCTTTAAAAAACCACCGGAAAACAATGTTTTTATGGTGCTTTCCCTGCTTAATGGAAGATAAACTAAAGAAGATTATGAGTAAATAATTCGAGACAAATATAAAATAGGTTTAATTCAATTCGTGTCCTCACGATTGAACGCATTTGACAATCGTGAGGTGCGCGAGCGCATCCGACCTTTAAGAACACCTGAAGCTCCAACAGTCCTGTGAATATTTACCGATAGGGTAACCAAATGTTTATTGCGAAACCAAGCTGGTTAACTTGAAGTACAGTCGCTATAGTAAACGTCCTATACATACTTATAAAACGCAACGTCACTTTGTTTATCTGTACGTTAGTATTCTTATATTTCAGGAATTACTACACTGATACATTTGAATATTTGTTTAAAATCTAGCTATGTTGTCTATCTAGATTTTAGTTTATATTTTTTTTGTATACCAGTGAACGCTATAAACATGATTATTTGTTTTGTTTGTTTTTTGTCACACTTTTACGCCTCTGAACTGATTGACAAAATCTATAGTGGTTCGAGCAAAGCCAAGAGCAAAAACTTATATGCAAGATTTTATATAGAAGTCTTAAAATATGGTTAATTTTTGAAATCGAGAAAATTTGTTATAAGAATTGCTAATATATTAGTAAAAAATATCATTGTTGTATATTTTTAAAAACTCAACAAGTCAATAGGCGTGAAGCATGTTTTGGCTGGCAACAATTTCACTATGGGGGTATGTCTGATGTTTGGTTGCTTCTCGCCAGTTGAAGGATGACTAGGGGGAAAGTCGTGGTACACGTTGAAAGTTATTTATTAACTGATTCTTATATGATTAATTAATTGATTATAATTATGATTCTGATTCTGATTCTTATTCTGATTAATTCTGAGGACATATACTGAAACTTAAATTCTAAAAGATCCCTCGTTAGTCGTAGGGCTTATAAAGATTACGGTGGTCAATCAGAAACATGCAGAGTGCGAGCGAGACGGGACACACGGACTTCTCTCATACGAGGTATTAAATATATGGAACCCGTGCGCCCGCGGCTCGCGCTAGTGTGCCGTTAGATGTTGATGAGGTCTCTACAGATGTATCGGTTCATTTTGGTAAAAGGGTCTCTTGCCCATAATATTTTGGAAATCTCTGGTTTACACTAAAAGGCAACAAATTTCAGACAAAGCTACTAAAACATTTGAGTGAAGCCTATAGATATAAATGGCTTATGGACATTAACTTAGTTAAATCTATATTATGCATAGCTTATGCCACGTCATTGGCAAAGTCCAAGAAATCGCTCTACGGCAATGGCATGTTTCTAAATTTAGAAACATGTAATGTATTCGTCTATTATTTATGTTATAATGTTTCATATTTCACTTCGTTTTTGAATTAATAATGTCTTCATTAGGAAGTTTCAATCTCACATCTATTTTGAGAAAATTCTTAGTTAATTGGATATTAGTATTTTTTTAATTCTAGGGCTGTAATGAAATTATTTTTTAGGAAAACAAAAACTATACCTAAAGTTACAAACTTAAACCAATAAATAGAAATAAAACTATTGAAATTAAAACCAAAATCGACTTCCAAAAGATTATAATATAAAAATGCACTTAAAATTATCCACATAATTACTTTATTAATCTACTACTTCTTTTTACTTCAGTATGCTTTGTTTTAATACCAGGTTTAATAAAGTCGGTTAAATAGTGCTTTGTTTCTTCATAACAAACAAAAAATAAATGTTACATCTTTATGAAATAGTTTTAAATTAATATTTATAAATATTCACTCGATTAGACATAATTCACAACAGTATTTCTAAACAATTAAGAGAATACTTTAGACAGGGAAAAAACAAATGCAAATTGTATATGCAAGATATGAACATAATATTTCGTTCAATTTACAACTGTAATAGTTTATAATCTTTATATTATATACAGTTGATGTGTAATGTTATTATTTCGGACGCTAGTTTTAAAACTTTTCCTGTTTTCCTTTTAATATCTTGTTTTTATATTGTCAATGAGAAGTAATCTCTCAGAAGGGATTCGAAGGGATTATGACTCAGTGATAATCCTGTCGGATGTCGCGACGAACGGTGTGAGATCGAATTGTAAGGAACCCTGATATGTGTTTGGAGTTTTTTAATAATTTGCTAGCCATGTGCTCGCGGTTCTACTTGCGTTTTATAATGGACAGACAAGTACATAGACGTTGGTTTTTAAATAATGTAAAGATAAGGATAAAAGAAGAAACATGACAAAGGTGATTTTTATGAAATGTTTTTTTTTCTATATCCATAACATAAGCTCACGTCTGTTATCCCCGAAGGTTTAGGTAGAGGTGAATTAGCGAACTACACCACCCACATTTCGCCGAGCTTAGTTCCTTCCCAGATGTGACAGGGGGCGAGCTTGTCGCCATATTAGGCACCAATTCCAGACTCTGGGATGATATTGAGTAGAAAACCCCAATATTACTTGACCCGACCCGGGGATCGAACCTGTGACCTCAGAACGGCAGTCGCACCGTAATACAACTGCGCCACCGAAGCAGTTATTTTCTGTTTATTATATTAAAAAAAGAACTAAAACCTGACCAGATAATATATCAAAGTTTTAAAAAAAGAATCATGTAAATCGGTTTTGTAGTTTTCGTGTTATAAGCCAACTACTGGCCGGACGCAGAGACAGACATTGCCTTTTATATAATGTAAGGATAGGCTCATCACTTTGACCTCAATCTCACCTGATGTTAAGTGACAATTTGATGCAAGATGCTAAAAACACTAAGCTAATTTTTAAGTGATCCTGGCGGAACACACCTATTAGTGTTTAGCGACAGGTTTTCAAACTTGGAGCTTGTAGCTACCCAGGCGATCATTATTAATAATGTCCCACCATCAAACTACGGTTCCCTCGCGATGTTTTCCTTTAACGAAAGCTCAAGCTCATTATACAGAAACTACCAAAAGAGCAACCATCACAAATTTAAAAAAATAAAACAAATCTGTATTTAATATAGGCCCTAAGAAGGCGCTTACCAACGTCAAAACACTGCAACCAGTTCGGAAAAGAACCCAGTCGAGAAGAGCCGGCAAGAAATTCGATCTGGTTATTTTTTAACAAACAGCATATGTATATCATTTTTTATACACAAATTATAGTTATAACCAATGTTAGCGGAAGCTACAACTTAACATCATGTGAGATTACGGTAAAGTATAAACAAATCAAAACAAAATGTTTCATTAAATCGATCATTACATCACGTTATGTAGTGTTTTGTCTATTGCAGCGGTCGAAAACGGTGTCACAATATGTAACCTTTTGTACCACGCACATGCCAGTGATTCGAGCACTTTATTATTAATTAATTAGTGACCTCACTCTTTAATATAGAAATAGGTTTTTTTTTTTCAAATTTTATTTTTATTTTTCACCTCAGTATTTTGACCACAATGTCATCTAATGTTTAGTGATTACATGGTTCGGGGTATATTTAAAAAAAAACATAGAGTAAAATAAAACAAAAGACAAATGAGGAAAACGACAGTAAACGAATACTTGTTTTGACAAACAATAAAAAACCGCGATATGTCAACTTTAATTAATTTATCTAAATAATAAATATTATTATAATAAAATAAATCATACAAGGTTTAATGTTATAGGTGACCCTAAATAACCATGGATAATATGTTATTTTATTTGTTTTCTTTTGCATCCGTATTTTGACTTCGAATTCACAGACATTCCTTGTCTAATATATCCTGACCAGTCCTTTATGGTCAAGATGACCTTCAGACTGATCAGATGTTTTAGATAATATATAACTTTGAAATGTAGACACAAAAAAAAAATTCATTTTATTTTTACGGCTTTGTTTAATACCTTTTTATTTTACTGTCGATTTTATACGTTTTACATTTATGTGAATTATTATTTTTTCTAATACTATAAATAAACAATTAATTATTATTATTATTATTTGTAACGGAAAAGGCACGGTTTGGCTGTTCATCGCGGAGAGTTAAACTTAGGTATGATAGAGAGTACTGGATTTGGTAGAAGAAGCGTAAAATTAAGATTAACTCTGTGAAGATGAGATGTCTGAGAAAATGATTCACAAAGTAAGGATTAGTATGACAAAAGAACACTGTATTAGAAGATGTAGTGACCAAAATAATATGAAACACAACCACGCTAAAGGTCACACGGTCTGTGGCAGGAAAGATAAAACCGAAGGATGGCTCGTCCATAAAATTTTATTTATAAAATATGATTATTTAATTATATCCATGTACCAGTTGTTAAATGTTACTACTAATTTGTAGCTTATGTTTTTTTTTCTAAAATTTATTGTTGTTGCCAAAACATTCGATAAGATTCCGGCAGTATGTTCTGGCAAGCTGCTATTGTGAATTAGTCTGTTTATGGTATAATGAAATTGAGTAAGCTTATTAAAATGTTTTAAGACATACCATGTCTTCATCGCTTGTTGAAAGCTCAGGCATGATTGAAACCTACGCATTTCATTTACGCCATTTTTGGATAGACAGCAAACCATATTCATCATAGTGATTTAAAGCTTTTAATCAGAGCTTTATTGAAAGCGATGATGCAGTTGATAGTGCGGTCGGATTTCGCTTCGACGCTTTTTTTTTTTTTTTTTTGACGTGGGGAAATGAATTTACTCACTACCCTTACCTATTGCATTAGTGAGACCGAAGTCCCCCAATGCAATAGGTAAGGGGGCAAGGAGGGACGAACTCCGTGCCAGTGTGGGACTCACCCGGCCGTGAAGCGCCCGGAAATACCCACTAAAGCCCCCCGGGGCAGTCCGCCGCATTTGGGATGGGGGCGATACGGGATAGCATTCGCAAGCACCGCGTCGCCCCCTGCTATTTACTATTATATAATAACTAGAATAATATGAATTTATAATACTATTATATTCATACATAAACTATTGTAGAGAAAACCATAGCATGATGGTAGGGAATTTTTAATAATGCACGGCTGGATAGTTGTTTGAAAACTTGTCACGAAATACCAGTAAGTGAGATCCAGCAGTATAACTTGAAAATAAATACCTCTAGGCTTAACGCATTCACCATCCTGGACTACGTCATCAGATTTACCTGACAATAAGTTCAAGTATTATGTCGAGCAAGTTTTAATCTCAAAAGGTTATTACAGGGTGAATCATTACGTGAACGATAGTGATGTCTGGAATTAACCCATATTCCTGTGCTTCCACTAACATTATTAAGACTACGATTTGTATAGTTTTTTTTTATATGACAAAAAAAAATGATATATATTATATTTATATAAAAAAAAGGAACCAGATCGAGTTTCTTTCCTGCGCTCTTCTCGACTGGGTTGTTTTCCGAACAGGTGGTAGTGTTTTAGACGTTCATAAGCGCCTTCTTAGGGCCTAAATTGAATAAATAAATTTTGATTTTGATTTAAAACCCGATGAAATTCTTATCAAAGCTATTTCTTCAATTGACACGGGTTCGATATATTTATTTTAATAAAGTATATTTCCGAATGATATTCTTTGAAGCGCATATATCTGATCGTAATGTGCTTATTTACATTTATTTCTCAATATCCCGACGACCGTGTATGCGATGATGCGTCAACAATAAAATGTAAAAATGACAACCATTGAATAACCTCAATATTACAAAAAGACTCTATGAGTGTATGCATACGGCTCGTAAAAGACAAGACACGATGAAACGTAAATCCACTACGACGAGGCCAATATTATAATAAAATGCGTTTTTTAATATAGTTTTTTTAACAGTTTTACGAGTAATATTAAAATTAAAACGTCGCGACTGGCTTTAATTATTGACCATAATTATATTGAGTGGTTGTCTTGTTGTAAAAGAGATAAGATATGAAATTCAATAATTAAAAGCTTGCCTAAACGCAAGGTTAGTGTTTAACCGGTTAATAATGAAAGTAGCCTAAATAAAATGAAAAAAAAAAATCGAATAAAGAAAACATAGAAGAAAAAGGTCCTGAACTCTTTTACTTTTGTTTATCTATCTTTGGAATTTATCTCTGAAACGTCTATCTTAGTGTCTGTTCTGTATCTTGGTGTATCTTAGTATACGAGTACGCGATGGAAATCGGGGGCACACAGCTAGTCCATTAATATAATGTCAGAAATATAGATTTCAAGTGAAATGACTGTTGCATAAGATCTCTATTTTTAAACCTACATTCGTCTCATAACACCGTTTGATTCGTAAATTCTAACAGAACTCTGTCACACTATTATGATAGAGTGCACTACATGGCGTGAATTCTAAATATATCTGAGGATTTTGGTCAAGGAAACACACTAACCCTAGAGATATTGGCTCTTAAGTTTTGCTGCCGGAACACACGTATTGATATTTGGCGACAGGTTTTCAAACGCGAAGGTGGTGACTAATCAGGAGGGAATTATCAGAAACTGCCCTACCACCATCCACCTCAAAACAATATACTATCTGGTAACCAGTTACAATAAATTGAATACCATAAACCATGAAAATTATCTTCATAAAGATATAAAATATACAATGATACCAATTATTTTACATGTTGATCTGTCAATTTTTATATTAAGTACGTATTAAGAAAAAAGTCCATTTAAATAAATATACTCAATGCATAATAATAATGTCTATGTAATTACATATATTTCACAAAATGACCCACTGTGTACGATTGTAATCAAGGCGTTAAACCGCAACACATCGCGTTACGTAACCGACACGTAACATCTTCGCTTTCGCTCAGTGTCGACCGACCTTTGACATTACAGAGACACTGTTTAGACAAGTCTAGAGGAGCTTGAATAACTTATACAGGCCACGGAACGTTCACGACAATGAATTTACGAACGTTATCTCGTGATGTCTCTTTAAATGCGTGACAAAAATTCCTTTTTTTTTACACGGTATAGGTTCAATGCTCTGACTACATCTCATTTGATGTTAAGTGATGCTGTGGTCTAGGATGGTAAACACACTGGTATTTGGCGACAGGTTTCCTAACTTGAGGGTGGTAGCTACACAGGCGGGCGTACATGCGCTATTCTTTCACCCTTCTCTCTTATAACTAGACACAATCAAATCCATAATCACGACGAATTCTTATAATGGTCTTGTAGGTTAACAATCAATTGTAAATCACACAAATAAATGTTCTATCCATCCATCCATTCAACCGAAAGACGTCCACTGCTGGCCATAGGTCTCCCACAAAGATCTCCACGACGACCGGTCTTACGCCACCCGCATCCAACGGATTTCCGCGACCTTCACCAGGTCGTCAGTCTGACTTGTCAACCACGCCACGTCTTCCAGTACGTGGTACCCATTCGAGAACCCGTTGGCTCCATCGGGCATCGGTTCTGCGAGCAATGTGCCCAGCCTACTGCCACTTGAGTTTAGCAATGCTTTTAGCAAAATCGGCAATAATTGTTTATCAAGTTTAAATTAATTCTTGCATTGCGCGCTGGTTTTTCTTTTAAGTTTCTATCCTAAAATGATCCTAAATAATCACCTGTGCATATTATTACTATTAATTCAAACAAAATAACTCATCCTAAGACTTAATATTATAACTAAACATTGTAATATTAACACAACACACCTTTTTTTTCTTTTGACAAGGAGAATGCATTTGCGCACTACCCTAACCAATTGCATTAGGAGGATCAACTCCCCCCAATGCAAATGGTAATGGGGTGTGGAGGGACGTCTCCACACCCGTGTGTGACTCACCCAGTGAGATGTGCCAGAAATACTAACTAAAACCTCCGGAGCCGCCCGTCGCATTTGGGATGGGGACGATACGGGATAGCGGAAGCATGCTCCGCGTCGCCCCATGCGGCAGGCCCAAAAGGGCCACATCCATTCTTTAGCCCTTAATAATAGGGGGCGGGGGGGGGGAGGGGAGATTGTTGATGCCTGACCCACAGGCTCTCTCCCCATCACAACACACAATAAATCTAATTCCATTCTAAGTTTGAACTGTACAATAAAAATACACGAAATTCTAAATTTGATTAATAACAAAAAAAAATCCCAATGATATTTCATTTTTGTTTTTTAACTTGAAATCTCTGCTTATACTCGAAATAACAAAACGTAATGATAAGACATTGACCTGGCCGTGTATTTTTATCAATTAAGGTATGTACATCGCATCGCATCCTCTCGGAGCATTTACATACAAAGTGCATCTCGGTCTTGTTTCGTTACCTTGGCACTATTATCAGATGAATAATTCAAATTGTATGTAGATCTCAAATAGATCGGTTTGAATATGCATATATATATTTTTTAACAATTGTTGATTGTTCAAATAACTTGATTTTGCAAATTAAATTATATATAACAATTATTTGATCAACGTAACCCCAAAGCAAATTGATATCCCTTTAAATTTCAGTCCTATTGAATGACCAGTGCTTTATGTTTACTAGAATACTTTCAATTGTAATTATTAAGGTTTAAATTAAACTCACTCTCAATATATCTATAATCAGGAATATAACTTTATAATAATTTTTTTTTTTTACAAAATTTGATTTCCATTTCGAAGTTAACAAAGTAACCCCTTTTCACCATACCGCGTTATCCACAATCTCGTACTAAAAGAAATGTAAAACGTTTTTTTTTTTTTTACGTGTGAAATGTATTTACCGGAAGCTAAATCTCCCGGATTAGAGATGCCAGGGGGGTATGTGGAGGTCGCTCGGCGCTTGGCGCCAGGAATACCCACTAAAACCCACGGTACCATCTGCCTCTTTTCTGGCGGTGACACGAGATAGGGAGACAAGCTCCGCAACGCCCCATGCTAAAGAAGCCTAGCTCTTAGATACTGCGGTAGTTTTTCCGTAGTGGAAAAACTCTCCAGAAAACTTTAGATGACTATCTATTATCTTATTATACGTTAATTGACTTTGGTGTCATTTCGCCTGATACATCTTTATCAATGCCCACTAATGAATATTTTAGTAAGATATCGTGTGGTGCCGGCAAAGAATATTACTATCCCATATCTTTCCGTGGGTCTTGTAAAAGGTGACTAAGGCATAAACCATAAGATCGGCAACATCATCCTCTGAGTATCACAAACACCTACTGCTATCGCCAACCCGCCTAGCAAGCGTGGCGATATTGTCAATATTAATGGGATAAACTTATGTCCAACAGCGGACGTCTTTCGGTTGAATGGATGAATGGAGTAAGATATCTCGCAAAGCTATTGTTACGTAACTTGACCTAGTTCAATATGTTTAAACAAAAGCATCTCCGATTATTAGTTCCAATACCTCTACTATGCAAATTCATCTCAAACAAAGAATTAGTAGAAATATAGTCTTTTTTACCTCACTTCAAAGCCCACGATAGGTCCAAAATAATTAAAAAACCCATTCAAAAATACCAATAATCATCAAGATACAATTATGGTAAATACACAAATGCAGTTGAGTAAATAACATATCAAAATAATCTTCAAAGAACTCACAAAATTATAAAAAAAAACTCTACAAACAAACGCACACGTACACACACAATTCATTCACTGTCAATACGTAGACACCGTAACATACTTTTACTTTCAAATGACTCTGTTACGATGTTTCGAAGGAAAGTGTTAGAAATAAAACATTCCGTAAAATTAAATGCAGAATTTACAAGCTTTGTTACATGTGAAGATTATAAAACTTTACGTTTTATCTTTGGAAATATAGAAAACTTTTCAGAATCACAGAGAACCTATTTAAGATTTGAACAAATGAATTTAGTAGCACAAACCATATGTAGGTAAGTGTAACGGAGCCACCTTCCGTGAGAAGTGCACGAAACGAACAATAGCCGATAACACTCGGCTAACCGTGTGTATGGTGATCATTATTACGATATCTTTATGAGAACTCAAATAAAACTGTAACGTTAAATGATAGGATGGTTAATGAATTTTAAAGCGAAGATCGCTTAGTTGGATGGATCTATGTTCAAATCGGCCACCCCAATTATCTTAATGCGGCGGCAAACCTTGAATAGTTACATTTTCTGTTTTGTTCAGATATATTTTTTGCAGAATCAACCAATTTATTTAGTGCGATGATGGCTGAGTCAGTTGTGTGATTCCGCGTCTATAAATTCGATTCCACCTATTTCATCTAAAAATGAGCCTAAGCTTTCGGTGAAGGAAAATATCGCGAGGAATAATATAATGGTAGTGCATTTTTTAATAACGTTCATCTCGAGTTGTTTGAGAACCTCTTGCTGAGCATCAATAGTTGGGTTCCGGCAGTATCACTTAAGAGTCAGTACCTCTATGCTTACTGTGTTTATCGGTCTGAACCGATTCGTCACTAGATTGTTTTGTTATATTTTTATTAATACTCCATATTTGTTATTTAATTATATGATTTTATAGAACTCTTTACAAGATGAAGTGCCCTATAGACAATAGTGATGTTACTCTTACTAAGAACAAAGATTATGATTTATACAGACTATATTTATTTATTACAACATTGACATCAGGTAAGATTGTGGTCAAAGCGTTGAACCTATAAAGTATAAAAAAATAATAACTACATCAAAATCAGGCAAGAATAATTATGATTATAAATTCCAGCACATATTGCATAAAATGTCGTGAACCCACTCAACCATAATTAGTTAAAAATCTATTTCTTACAGCATTGTGAAATAACGTCCACACCGATGGCGATAATTTAAAAGGCATTTCAAACGATAATTAAAAAATGCCATTCAGTTTAAAACTATAATTAAAGATGAACGGTATCTTCAACTATCCTATGTGCAAACAATGAGACAAATGAAAAATACTTAGACATTTGACATGTGATCTATCAGTTAAAGTCTTAAGAATTGTGTAATAGATTTAAGTATAAAATTCATAATGAAGCAACGCAATAATATCATTAACAAATCACCATTAATTGCATCCCACGTCTAATGTCCAATGAGTTGGGGCCGCATGAGTTTGGTACGATCGCTCTGTTCCATTTGACATGCGACACAGAATAGAATTAATTAACTGTTATTCAAATCGATAATGATTTTAAAAAGACAACTAATATTAGCTATTTCAATAGAAAAGCAAATAAAGTTTTTTTTTTAAATCGACATTAACGATATCTGTCGCATTAATACGTTAATATTATTAAAGAATTAAAACAAATTATATATATTTTTTAGAGCTTAGTGCATGATTTTTGTTTTGATTACTTATTCTCATTCCTACATTTATTCCAACACTAGCTGTACCCACGGCTTTACCCGTTTGGAATTCAGGCAATTTGCAGCCTATGTTCTCCCCCTGGATGTAACATATGGATTACCAACTTTCATCGAATTCGGTTCAGTAAGTTTTGCCTGATTGGCGAACAAATAAAAAAAACTGACAGACTGGCAGACAGACCGACGGACTGACAGACAAACCGACGGACAGATAGACAGGCAATTTTTTTTTTTAGAACTATTGAAATTGTGCTGTAGTCAATTCTGATGCCGCGCATAGTATTTTTTCTTAAATATCTTCAATGTACAGATTTCGTCTCGTTAGCCCTTTATTATATGTATTGATTTCTAGTTCTTTTGCATTCCATAAAAGACATATAATATTTTAGATATGGCTAAAGGAATTTCATAGGAGATCGCAAATTATGCGATGTATGTATTGTTAACTAAATATATTTTAATTTGATGGCATCAATATTTAACAATTCAACTTGATGGTAAGTGAGAATGTGTTTCAAGACTGCAAACACGTTAAGCCTAGAAGAAGTGGCTCTCAAGTGACACTTTCGTAATACACCTATAAAGGTTATATAGCAGATTACAAATGTGAGGGTAGTAGCTGACTAGATCGATAGTAGAAAATGTCCTAACACCACTTAAGAATGAAGCTCTTAAGTTTGTAACGTACGTTTAACAAATTTGAACACATTATTCATTTTTCTTTTTATATTATGTGTAATTTTTTTTTACTCGGAATAGGCTCAGTGCTTTGACCACAATCTCACTTGATGTTAAATGGCGATATGGTCCAGGATGGTAAACACACTAAGCCAAGAGGTACTGGTTCTCATGTGATGATGCCGTAACACACCTATTTGGCATTTGGCGACAGGTTTTTCAAACTTGAGGGTGGTAGCTACCCCTAGGCGGGCATTATTGTAAAATGCCCTGCCACCATGCTATAGTTTCCTCACGATGTTTTCCTTCACCGAAAGCTCAGGCTGATTTTAGAGTCGGATAGGCGGGGATCGAACCCGCGTCTATTGACGCTGAATCGGGCCGCACTACCCGCTGCGCCATCATCGCTTTAAATGTGCATGCTCTTTGCTTAGGCTCTAATTTGTAATTTTTTTAATGTAAATAGAATTGTAATTTTTTAAGTTTTCGCGTTCCATATTTAAAATCAGTTAATTTTAACGGGTTTTTACGCGTTACCTTTGGTTTCACCAACCGTGGTCACGGGCTGACTGGAGGTGCGCGACGTCGCCTGCTGCGTTGAGGGGTATTTTGATGAACTACCCCCGTTTGGTCTTTAAATTTATTATAGTCACAACACACAACACTAACTGTATCCATCGACGATGCCTGTGACGATAAAACCAAAGGTAACGCGCAAAAACCCGTTAAAATTAACTGATTGTAAATAGAATTGTTTCGTATTAAATCGCATGCACTTTCCTCGCTATATATTTGTGCAATCAAACGTATTTCACGTCTGAACCGAAGTTTGATTTTCTTGTAATAAACGAAGAAACACAAAACAATATATTTTTGACGTTATCAAAGTTAATGCTTGGCAACCCTAATATGGTTACAGAACAGCCTATTGTAAGTTATTTCAGCAATGAGAATTAATGTTGCGACCGCATCCGGGAACTTATTTATTATGTGTTTTAGTTGAAAATAAATTACATTCAGTTTCTGTATAGACTACATTTCAACTTCGAATATTCTTTACATTTTATAAATGGTCTCTTCGCTCTCTCTCCGTTAGTGGGAGTATAAAACAATAACGACAGAACCGATTAAAGTTATTACCATTTACATACATCTTCGATAAGTTAATGCATATTCGTAAAAATTTAGACAAGCTAGATCTAGTGAATGATCGTCATAATTTTAATATTAGAAGTAAAGACAAGTTGGCCGTCCCACGCTTTGGGCTAAGTAAGTCTAATAAAAGCTTTATAGGTAATAGTATTCGGTTTTACAGTAAGATCCCAAGTAACATTACCGATTTACCTGACAATAAGTTCAATTATTTATACAATATCAAGCAAGTTTTAATCTCAAAAGGTTATTACAGGATCATTACGTGAATATTAGTGATGTCTGGAATTAACCCACATCTCTGTGCTTTCGGTAACATTATTAAGACTATGATTTGTATAGTTTTTTATATGAAATAAAAATATGTGTTATATTTATTACAAAAAAAAAGAACCTGCCTGCGCTCTTCTCGACTGGGTTGTTTTCCGAACTGATGGTAGTGTTTTAGACGTTCATAAGCGCCTTCTTAGGGCCTAAATTGAATAAAGATATTTTTGATTTTGATTTTTAAGTCATTGATACATTCTCTGGTTATGTAGTTTGTATAACTTTGATTAGATTTAGTAATAAATTATGCAACTTTTGATAATAAAAGTGAACGAAGTCGGTAAAACTTAAATGTTAAATATATGAGGGATCTATTTTACGGAGCAAAGTGGTATTAGACTTTAATTCAAGAAAATTAACCGACTAAGTGAATAATATATATTTAATTTAGTAAAATTCCGAGATACAAGAATTTTAAATTTTTGGTAGAATTTGAGAGGAGTACCTCCTCTCCTCTAACTCTTTCCATCATAACGAGTATTTGTATAAAACTCGTATGATGCAAGTAAATAGTGACGTCATATCTTAGTACAGTACGCTATTTTCAAAAGTTATAAGAGCTCCTTATTTTCGATCAGATTTTAATTTTGTTTTCAGTAGTCAGACTTGTTTATAGACTATTTTTAATTATATCATAAATAATAAACTGTTAATATCTATATTGTTAAGAACACTAATTATTAAACATAAGTAAAACCACAAGCTTAGCTTGTCAATTATAATTTATTTTAGTATATACAAATATATGATATTTCACATAGTTATAGAAAAATTTGAAGTAATTATAAGTGCCCAAAGTCAGTTTAAAACTGTTAAATTCAATACATTTCTATAAGAAATTTATTAATATATTTCTCCATAAGATTATGGATATTTATCATATTATTATTCTAACTTTTTTATATTACAATTATTACTTTTAGGGATATATTAAATTGTAATCGGTCTTTTATTTATTTCTTTTATAAAGGTTAACAGTAATTTAATATTTAACATTCCTTTTTTTTTGTTACAGGTAAATTGTCAACTTCGTAATAAATTCTGCGAGCTTTCTATAATTTTTTTTTCAGGTAAAATATTATATTATAAATATAAATCGTTTAAAGTGCAAGAAAATATTTATTATAACACTACGAAATCAGAAGTAGATTTATTTTTTCTTTTTTATTCATTACCTAACATTTTATTATTGTACTTGAGTACTAACCATTGATGATTGGGAAGGTTTTTTTTTAAATGCATAAAATTAAGATTCCAACAGATTAATCCTTAAGAATATTAAGTGACTATGAGACTTAAACGTTAACATGCTAAGCTTAAATGTACTGGTTCTAGAGCGATGCTGCTAGAAATAGGTAAACGAGTAAATAAAAGCGAAACGAAAACGGGGTGTAGATTCGAACCCACCTTCCAATTCTATAATCAGGCTTAGCTTTCGGTAAAGGAAAACATCTTCAGGAATTCATAGTATAGGAGCATAGCATTTCCTAGTAATGCCCACCTGCGTAGCTACCACCCTCAAATTTGAAAACACAAAAATGTGTATTCTAGCTGCTGCTTCTACTACTGTTCTGTGATACTTCATTTGAAAGCCAGAACCTCAAAGCTTAGTTGCTACATCGTCACTAACATTACTTGAGATTGTGATGAAAGTTCTGACTCTATACAGTATACAAAAAAAAATTATAAAGCTTATTTCAATGTGCATGTTAAGCCGTCGTGTCAAAGATTTGAACCTGTCTCTATCGCTTAAAATCTAAAGACTCCACAATCAAGCCATCCGTATTTACCCAAAAATAGTCTAATTTACATAACCGGCATCCATGAACTTTGAACTAAACTATTCACTTAATAACGTCTAACAATTTGCATAACAATAAAAAAAAAAAGGATTTAGGAATCATTGTATAACAATAAGTGGAAACACAGACACACCTATCGTAAATAAATTAATGAATATTAATTGAAATTTAAAACGTCTGTGATTTTTTTCCCGTCGTTTTGCGTCGAACAAGTATTTGCCAATGTCAGTGATCTTTTTTTTTTAAATTAGGCTACCAACAGCTTTTTTGTAAATCTATTTCATTCAGACAAAGTGATTTATGTTTCACTACAATATTTACCTTGTCATGAAGAAATTATATCACAAAAACTACAGGTAAAATAAAGGGAATAAAGTAACTGGTTACGTCCATTATCAAGTTTAACCAATTTCTGCGCTCCACATTCAATATTTACAGTTCCTACATTAACTGTTTGTTAAACCTCTTATATATTATTTAACTAGCCTACTATAGTGTAGAACTAGTTTTGAACCGATAATGGAGGATTTGGTAGTGCGGCTGAACGCGGTTTCGAGCCCACCTACCCAACTTTAAAAATCAGCCTTTTTTTGACGAGGAGTATGCATTTACGCACTAACCCTACCAAGTTCATTAGGAAGACCAAGGTCTCCCCAATGAAGTTCGTAGGTGGGTGTGGAGGGACGTTTCCACATCTAAATATCAGCCTGAGCTTTCGATAAAAGAACCCATATCATAGTAGGGAATTTTCTAATAATTCCCACTTTGGTAGCTACCACCATCAAGTTTGAAAACCTGGCGCCAAATACCAATAGGTGTATTTCAGCTGCATCATTTGAGAACCAGTACCTCCAAGCCTAGTGTATTTACCATCCTGGACTACATCGTCACACCAGGTGAGATTATGATCCAATAACTGAACCTATACAGTATTAAAAAAAACATTAAAAATTCGAAGTGATGATTAGAAATGAACGTTTGGTGATAATTCAATTTTGATGGTAATCTTTACCAAGTTATGTACATATATGAGGAAAATGTATACGCATAGAGAAATATTATGTAATTTATAGGTTTGCAATCTATCGCCTTTTGAGATTCTTGGAAACTTTTGCATAATTCTACGCATATATATATTCACATTTTTTATAATTGTTATTTCATTATTTGCGGTTTATTGACATCATTTCTTCAATTGATCAGCTATTAACCACAATCACGTTTGATATTAAATAATGCTGACAGAGATAATAACAGGCTAAGTATGACTCTTAGAAGCATCTATAAGAATAGGCCGATAGACCATTCCATCCATAAATTCAATCCAAAGCAATACAGTGCTGGACATAAGTCTCTCTCAAAGATCTCTATAATGACCGGTCTTGTTCCACCCGCATCCAGTGGATTCCCGCGAACTTCACCAGATCGTCGGTCCACCTTATGGGAGGCCTTACCCACGCTGCGACTTCCAGTACGCGACAGCCATTCGAGAACCCACTGGCCACATCGGGCATCGGTTTTATAGGGGAATGTCGGTTAATTTGCATACATACATACATATGTATTTAACTTTATATTTTTTTGTAAACAATTTTTTGGGAAATAAATTATTATTATTATTATTATATTATTATATGCTCACGCCTGTTTTCCCCGAAGGGTTAGGCAGAGGTGAAGTAGCGAACTACACCACCCACATTTCGCCGAGCTTAGTTCCGTCCCAGATGTGACAGGGGGCGAGCCTGTCGCCATATCGGGCACTAATTCCAAACTCCGGGATGATACTGAGTAGAAAAAACCCAATATCACTTGACCCGACCCGGGAATCGAACCGAGTTAATTTGGTTCTGGGAATATCCTCATTTCTGTTTCAATTACGTATTGAAGCACCGAGCATAGCGCTCTCCATTGCCTAATGGGAAATTTTAATCTTTCTAATTAGGCCCATTGTGACCGATAGATAATTAGTGCCAATTTTACCACCTTAAATGTTTCACTACCATACTAATTAATGGTTTTAATTACGGATTCAAAAATAATAAAAAATGTTAATAGAATAATAAATAATCTCATTTTTAAGGACGACAACATGATATGTATTACTCATATAAAAATATTCTCAGACAATATTCAATTCTGGTAAACACCTAATTAACCTTAAAACATTGCATAAACCTCGTCATATTTGGATACAAAAGTAGCAATTTCCGTTTAGACCCACCTCAGACCGGTTAGACGGACGTTTTAAAATTTGCATTATTATTCTTACACAACTTTAAAATGTTAGATAAACATTATCTATAATATTCTAAATATCTATTTTGTTTAAACAATCTTCAACTTTTGAGACGTATTTTTGGTTTAAAAACTAGCCAAAACATACGAGGCTTACAAGGGTCTTTTTGGAAGAACTCGAAGGATCGTAAGTCTAATATATTATTGATTAAAATCTAAGACACTTTTTAAAACGCTATAAAATTATAGTTTTTTTTTACAAAGTATACGATTAGTGCTTTGAGCGCAATCTCACCTGATGTTAAGTGACGATGCGGTCCAGGATGGTAAACACACTAAGCCTAGATTTACTGGTTCTCAAGCGATGAAGGTATTCGGCGATAGGTTTTCTAACTTGAAAATGGTATTTACCCAGTCGGGCATAATTAGAAAATGCCCTACCACCATGGTAAGGTTTCTTCACGATGTTTTCCATTACCGAAAACTCAGGCTGATTTTAAAGTTAGATAGGTGGGCTTAGACCCGCTTCCATTGAGCCGAAATCCAATCACACTACCAACTAAGTCATCATCGCTTACTGTTTTGTTTTGTTTTACACCGAGATTAACATAAGTTAAACAATTTTTAGCTCGAAATCAAGACAATCCTTAATTTAATAAAGCAAAACACATAAATAAACGTTCCAATGATATTTTCCAATACACGCGCATACTTTAAAGTTGAGTTTTCGATGAGAATCTGACGTATTCATAAACCTCGTGACTTCGTGATAGGTGATACTCCATCGCTACATATCCACGAACATGTCTTAGATATTCGTGCAATTTTATAGAAAATAATGTTTTAACTGTTTGTACATATGCATTATCTTTCAGCGTTGTCTGTTTTTTTATAAACATTTCGGAACGCATCTGACAACGTATAGAACTTCGTGACTAATCACAAGCGACCACGGCCGTTGCATCGCTCGGAAATACGTCGAGTCGGTCCTTGTGTTTTGGCATTCTTAACCCTTTCACGACCAAGGGAAACATTTTTCCCCAGTGGAATATTGGTGACTGTATATTTAATTATAATATTATTTGACTTTAAAATTTCCCCACAAAATTCTAAATAAGCTATAGTTTCTAACGTTTACACCTCTTTTTAAGTGGAGAAATGTATTTACGCATTTTCATATATACTCTACGTTTAAAAAAATAAACAATTGAATAGTAATATTTACTCTCCGATATCTTATGGTTCTGAAAGGGTTAAAGTATTTGACGCATGTATTTATCGTGAATTTTCTAGTTTCTTGCTTTTTATATTACATGTAAGATAGGTATAATACTAAAATAGATCTAACACTATAATTTTACATTAAAAAAAAACCCAAAATATAATTCTTTTAAAAGCCGGTAAAAAATTAGAAACGATTATGATGCAGTTGTTAATGTGGTCGGATTCTTCGTCGAAGGAGGTAGGTGTGAATAATCCCATCCATTTATATAATGAGGTCGAGCTTTCGGTGAAGGAAAATATTGTGAAGAAACCATACCATGTTAGAAGTGCATATTCTAATAATGGTCGCTTTGGTAGCTACCATCCTCAAATTTGAAACCCTATCGGCAATAAGTGTGTTCGGCAGCATCACTTTTGACTCAGTACCATTACGCTTAATGGGCTTACTATCCCGGATCAAATTTTTTTTACGGAACACATCATTTTAGATAAACGCATAAAAATTACCAACAAAATTTAAAAAAAAAACGTGTGTGTGTACTTATTAAGAGTTTTATTGTTACTTGTAAGAAGTTATACTTCTTGGACGTAATAATAGAAAAAAATGAAAACGTTGACAGGTAACTTTAGGGTGTTGGTTTTACGTGACGGTTTACGCATCCATCCTAAAAATTTACTGTCATCATTTATCCCTAACGGGCCAAAAGAGACATAACCTCAAAAATAATTTTTAAAAACTGTTTTAAACCACTAAAAAGTGTATACTTAAACAACTCGTAAGTTATTTATAATAAGCGTTTTACCTAATACCAAGAAAGGTCATGCAAATGAGATGCCACTGCGTCTAGTTACAAAATCTGTTTGCATACGTAGGATTGCGAACCTTCTTGTACTACTTGAACTATTTCCAGAATTCGCTAGTAAATAATTGTATAAAATATTTACGACTATGTCAAAATCTAAATCTAGTTGACTTTTATGTTTATGTGTAGCTCAGAATTTATCTGTTGTTATCGGTCAGCGGTTGTGAGGATCTATGATCCCGCATGTCAGTGCTCACGCCCGCGTAATCGCCATTCCTGCCGCCGGGGACGCGCGGTTAACTTTGCTCCCGCAAACACTCCGGGTCCCCCCCCAGTAACAGAACAAGACGTGCTTCGTTTCCGAACTGGACAGGCTCTTGACGCCACCGCCAACGCGATACAGTGACACTGACCATGCATTAAGCATTACACGCGCAACACTGCACACACACTCCTGCACATAACACGCAAGTACATAGGTCCCGTTGCATTGCAATCCCGTATCGCCCCCATCCCAAATGCGGCGGACGGCCCCGGGAGGTTTTAGTGGGTATTTCCAGGCGACTCTCGCCCGGGTGAGTCCCACACTGGCACGGAGTTCGTCCCTCCGTGCCCCCTTACCTATTGCATTGGGGGACTCCGGTCTCACTAATGCAATAGGTAAGGGTAGTGCGTAAATGCATTTCCCCCCGGCAAAAAAAAAATACATAGGTCCCGTAGGGAAACTTTTTTTTATAATTGTTAAATTATAAAAATCAGGGCTCAGTTAAGTTCAAAATACCGTGGGCGAATCCAACATACCCACCTGGCAGGGGCGATGCGTAAATGCATTTCCCACGTTAAAAAAAAAATGTTCAAAATTCCGTGGAAATTTTTACACACAGGTAATGGACAAGCTGAGGTTTGTACCACTTTGGTAACCCTTGTGCTAGTTACTTTTTTGCCTTCACCACTCGCCCCCAAAGTTATGATGAAGATATAAAGGCTCTACTGGTCATCAGTGTTAGCCAGTTAGAAAAAGAAGTATCTATGATGTAATATAAAATAACTGGCAATATGTAAGATACATTATTCGTAGAACCGATACCTGAATGGGCCATCGGGTTCCTGAAAGGCGACCACGTACCAGAAGACGAAATGTGGGTAGTCCTGGTGAAGGTCGTGCCAATCCGCTGTGGGTTCCGATTCGTTGTGGGAATCCTTAGGGGTGGACAAAGACCAGCAATTGACCACTTGCGGTAATATGATAATAAAGATAAAGTAATTAGCGACACTACTCATATAAAAATTTGAAATGTAAGCGATATAAATGTATCAAGATGTCCTATATACGTTAAGTTAAAATAGCAAATTTACTAATAGAAAAACACAAAATCATTAACTAATGTACTTATTTATTTTGAACTTTACAACGCATCTTGAGTTGAAGAACGAAAGCATTTATGGAAATCTCTCTATGCTTCAATTAACACAGTCTGTATCTTTTATATCTTGACTTCCAACTCTATTTTATTTTCATTTTTTAAGTGCTAATAAAAGCACTATGTCATCCTAAATACTTTATAGCTCACCTTCAGGAGTTAAGCTCTAAAATCTTTATAATCTCTATGATGACTTTTATTATGACTTCGATTGTCAATGGTTATATTTGTAGTTTATAATACAAAAACCAGTTATTTAACTGTCACATATGTACTATTTGATGTTAAGATATGTATACTGCGACAATAACTTCTTACTATGAAGCTAGAATCGAATGGATACGATCGAAACGATAATTAAAATCTTTTATATGTAATTTAGGGTTCTAGCCCTTGTAGCGTCCGTCTGACACCAATGTCCTGGCGCTCTTTGAGAGCGTTGACATCTCGAGCGAACCATCTTTGTAGGTGTCGCGAGCGTCGCTCGGCGCCCCCTACATCCCAGCGCTCGTGTGCGCTGCTTTTTTCTTCTAACCTAGCTAATGCTGTTGACCGGAAGGGCCTTTACAGCTTCACCGAACTTTAGGGGCGAGTGCTGAAGGCACTCAGCCGCAAAAGGTAACTAGTACAAGGGTTACCAAATTGGTACGAACCTCGGCTTGGCCGTTATCTGAGTATACAAACTCTCTCGCGAATAGGATCCTAGCTAATCCTCGTGTGCGCTGCACTGTAGGTAAAGCCGGCTCAGTTGATAAAAAAGCATACGATCCACTTTACAGCGGAAAAGGTCTGAAATCATAACTAATATAAGACACTAGTGTTCCTAAGAACTGGGCTAAAATAATTATTATTATATTGAGTAGGTATGTCTTGCTGGCAACACACTTCATATCAAAAATAAATCAGCGCCAGTATTGCCGGTTTCATTAGAAATACGTCAGTTTTTCTGTTATAACAGGCGATTTTTCCATAGATTCTGCAATGTTGGCGTTTCAAGTTGATTTTAACCATTTACTAATATAACTCTTCTCCCTTTTAATAAGTTAATAGATTTACATTTAATGGAAATACAGTTAAGAATTCAGGTCTGTTAAATAGAGGTCAAAATTTCAAGTAATTCACATATGAAAACTTTTTTTTTTACCTAAAAATATTTATCACTTTATTATTATAATCTAATTATCTAAGAATAAATATAAGGCTCAAAAAGCAGTATTTAATATCAATGCCAAATACGTGCCTGTAGTAAGTCATCGAAAGTACCATCAGGCATGAGTATTATTAACACATACAACACACGTAACGAGCCACAGACAAAGCAAATGTCTGAGAAACGATTCGTCACACCGGCGGCTTCAAAAACGAAAGTGATGAGACTCGACCATAACTCACCGCTCTGTGATTTACAACATTGTTTTAGGAGGTTCGCGCTAAATCACGTACCTAACTATCGGAGCGGTGTCTTCAAAGTAAATATTAAAGTCAAATTTTCACTTCAACAATCGCTTCAATTCGTAGAAACGCTTTAAGTATTAGATAAAGGAGTCTATACCTTCTATGTCGTTTTTCTATCGACAGTTATATCTTAGTTTTATCTATAGCTGTCAATAAGAAATATCTTGCGCAGTTGTCTTACGTTACGACTGTCGTTCTGAGGTCTCGGGTTCGATCTAGATCTAGTGAATGATCGTCATAATTTTAATACTAGAAGTAAAGGCAAGTTGGCCGTCCCACGCTTTAGGTTAAGTAAGTGTAATAAAAGCTTTAAATAGTATTCGGTTTTACAATAAGATCCCAAGTAACATTACCAATTTACCTGACAATAAGTTCAAGTATTATGTCAAGCAAGTTTTAATCTCAAAAGGTTATTACAGGGTGGATCATTACGTGAACGGTAGTGATGTCTGGAATTAACCCACATCTCTGTGCTTCCACTAACATTATTAAAACTACGATTTGTATAGTTTATTTTATGACAAAAAAAATGATATATATTATATTTATGAAAAAAAAAAAAGAACCAGATCGAGTTTTTTGCCGGCTCTTCTCGACTGGGTTATTTTCCGAACCGGTGGTAGTGTTTTAGACGTTCATAAGCGCCTCCTTAGGGCCTAAATTGAATAAATAAATTTTGATTTTGATTGATTTTGATTTTGATCCCCGGGTCGGGTCAAATGGTATTGGGTTTTTCTACTCAGTATCATCCCGATATGGCGACAGGCTCGCCCCCTGTCACATCTGGGACGAAACTAAGCTCAGCGAAATCTGGGCGGTGTAGTTCGCTATTTCACCTCTGCCTAACCCTTCGGGGATAACAGGCGTGAGCTTAAGTTATGTGTAAAATAAGATCTATGTTACTTTAGAATTTTACGGCGCATCTTCAGATGTTACAACATCAACCAACACGTTGAGCTGTAAAATCTTTACAATACTATTATGGCTTCGATTGTCAATGATTATATTTGTGGGCTATAATACTAAAAGCAGTTATTTAACTGTTCCAAGTTTCACGGTCCGACCACAATGGTTATTGTTAAAACAATGAATGCACAGGTGAATGAATTTACGCAATAGAGTAAACTGATGCTCGAAGCCCGAGCTATAATTTTAAAATGTGTTTATTGCTTATTTTATTGTAATATCCTCGTAAGTTTATTTGTTTTAGATACTCCATTGCTTTGATATAGCGTGCCTCTGTTTCTAAATTACATAGTCGTTGCTTTCTCACGTTGTTCGAGTTTTTATACGCCTTGAAACTTTGATGCGAGTAAGTTAAAATATGACTTGACTAGCTGTGCCCGCAACTTTACTACTGGGAATTGAGACAATTTGTTCTCTCCCTGAATGCAATATATTATCAACTTTCATCGAATTCTGTTCAGTATTTTTTTCGTGGTTGCCGATCAAATTGATAAACAGATAGACAGCAATTTTTCAAACTATCGAAATGTGTTCTGTGGTCGATTCTTAAACTCCTTAAACGTATTTAGCATTTAATTTTGATCTTACTAGATGTTAACGATAATAATCTATACTAATAAATAAAATAGAAGTGTCTGTTTGTATCGGGTAATCTCCGGAACGGCTGGACCGATTTGAACGGGACTTGTTTTTTGGTATATAGCTGAAGTTACTCCGGGTAACTTAGGGTCCTTTTAATGTTCGAAAATAATTAGTATTCCTTGTAAAAAAACGCATTATTTTTGTAATAAAATCCGATTTTATAGGTTTTACGGGCAAGTACTATAATTTATGTGAAATATTTTTACTTTATTTTAGTACTAAATTTTTGTTTTGAAAATAATTAGGGTTCGTATAAAAAAAAAAACGCAGTGAAGAAAATTTCAAAACGCTGGCGCATCCGCGGGCACACGGCTAGTTAAATAGTAAATTAAAGAACATCCGTTGAAATACAAAAATATATAATGTTAGATAACCTAGCATATATTTTGTTTGCAATAGTTATTGAATATACGAAAAGATCATTTAGAGATAATTTTGTATCTAAAAAGATTTCACCGGGCGAAAAGTTAGTAAACTTGATTTGTAATAAATATTTTCCTTTTGCATAGTAAATTAATATCCATAATAAGGATTTAAAGTAAAATTTACGATCGCTATATTATAATAACTACATGCGGCTTTGAATGGCATCACGCTATGACATTTTATGACATATTTGCATAAATCAATTTGCTTACCTAACATCAAACAGTAGGTTATTTTGCAACATTATATGTATTGTGACTCGCTCTGACAAACGTAATCGTAAACGGGGAGTATATGAGCTTTATTTTAAACATAAATATCACCATAAATATCTATACTAATAAATAAAAAAATGAAGTGTCTGTTTGTAATCTCAAAATAAGAATATTTTACTAAATACATATGATGAATTTTTTTTTTGTACATAGCTGAAGGCGTAAGTTAGGGTACTTTTGCTATCTATTTCTCCCCGTCAATGCATTTCCTCCCGTAAATGCATTTCCCCCCGTCAAAAAAAAAAAAGGGTACTTTTGCTATTCGAAAATAATTAAGGTTCCGCGCAAAAAAGCTAAAACTCATATAACGTTGAATAAAATCCGATTCAGTACACAGTTTTACGAGCAAGTGCTTGAAGTTATGAGAAATACGATTGCTTTATTTTAGTACTAAAAATTGTTAGGAAAATAATTAGGGTTCCGTGTAAAAAAATTAATACACCGTATAATAAATTAATTATTAAAATAATGTAGGTATGTACGTATCACGCAAAAATTACTGGATAGGAATCGTCTAATAAACCACGAAATATCACAAGGGTGCTATTATGTAAAATGCGTTGCGTATCTTTGACTCGCTGTTGTCAGGTAACGATAAGCATTCAAAATTAAACAAGGCTATATGTACTAACTAGTATTTAAAGATATCATTTTCAAATGTTGTATTTGTTTATTTAAAAAAAAAGACAATTATCACATAGTATTTGTATTTAATATAAAGGGTATTAATAATAAGAAATTACCTAGGTTTTTTATAAGCTATTTTATTTTATTTACTCATAGCCTATTTACACGTATTAAGTTCCGAATTGGTTGAAACTAAGTTTTAACGAAATCATTAACTGCATCGAAAGTTCACATTTATTATACTGTAAAAAGTATTTATTCGAACAACCGTCTGTTTATTCAAACTAAAGAACCTTAATTAAAATAAAAACGTATAGAATTTTCATTAAAAAAAAAAATTAACTATTCCAAAAAATTTAATCAATAGAAATAATTTATTCGAGACGAAAACAAACATGAACATGAATTTTAAAATGAATTAATAAGTTCAGTAAAAAAAAAACAAATCTATTTCTTACTATGACCATTTTACATTCACTACGAATGTTCAGAACGTAAAAGAAACATTATAATAATGATATAATGAAAATTTATTGTAGTTTTTTTGGAGATAGAGTTGATCCGTCTACGGTCTTGTGTGACCTTTTAAAATGACATCTGTTTATTGCCATGTTTAAAAAATATGCCAAGTACGAACATGACATATCTCAACAGGTTCTTCGTTTTTTTCTTGTTAATAAATTTATTTATTTATTTATATATACTACTCGTTTATAGTTTTGACACTCGGAATCACATTGAGCAGCCTTGAAATATTATGCTCGTCTTTAAAATGTTTTATATACTATGTAACAGTTCCAAATGAGTCTACGTGACCTTTAAAAGAGGTTACAAGTGATTCTGGAAAATTCGATGGTTGTGCGTTGCTTGTACGGATGGATATTAATCATTTGTTATTTTTCAATTAAGATATGAATAAATAAATGCTTACGTTAATACTTGAATATCATAAATAAGCCGTCTTTTACGTTTGTACGTTCTATTGAGTTTGATAGTTTAAAATAATGTCGTTTTTTTTTCACAATTCTGTACGTATAGATTTTAAATTTATTTAGTTAAGTTTGTAAGCTATTTTCGAACGCACAACATAGTCATGTATACATAACATCACACCTGTCTCTCATGAGGGTAGGTAGTCCCTATATACTTCCACCACTTACTACGATACTGACATACATCTTTCGTTTCTTCTACTTTCACGAGCGCTTTCATACATGCTCATCTGTGACAAGCATTTTGATCTTAACTTTTCTTTAGAATGTCATCAATCTATAATAGTCGAAAGAGTTTCGCCTAGGTCACTCAGGTAACGGCCAAGCCCAGGTTCGTACCGTTTTGGTAACGCTTGTGCTAGTTATCTATTTGCGGCTGAGTGCCTTCAGCACTCGCCCCAAAGTCACGGTGAGCTGCTGTAAAGGCCCTTCCGGTCAACAGCGTTAGCTAGGTTAGAAAAAAAAAAAACTTTCGCCTAGGTCGCCTCTAACCAATGTATCACCCACGAATTATAAATTTACGTCACATAAAAAATAAAAAAACTGAAATTGTTTTTAATTTTTTTGACGATATAGGCTCACGAATTTGACTAGAACCTGTTCTGATCTTAAGGGACAATTTCGTCTAGGATGGTACCTACTGGCTACCAAATGCTACTTCCGAAGCACATCTATACTTAGCCAAACGTATATTGAAGTTAACCCGATCACCACGCTTTGGTTTCTCATGACGTTTACCTTCATCGAAAGCTTAGGTTATAATTATACAATATCATAAGTTGATTCGAAGCTACGACCAACGACGCGAAATCTAACCACGATACCATTAAAAAAATTATCGCTTAACATTTTCGTGGGTTTGAAAAATAACTACACTGATAAAGGAACCATAAAAAAATTAACGCCGAATTCAAAATGCGTCGATTATTATCATCATCAATATACGAAAAACTAAAAGCGCTAAATGTGCATCATTATTGTTTAAATAATAAAGATTCGTGATGGTCGATCGACATCCGGCAAACCGAGGTCGCCTGTACATTATCTTATTCGTTAAAAATAATAAACGCAAATTTTATAAAACGGTACTTGATTAATATTTATAATGTGTGTTCGTTTGCAATGAAAAAAAATTACCGATACGTACCGACTTTGAATATAAACTGCACATTGAATCAATTGTTATACAAATTATAAAAAGTAACGTCTATCTGTCTATTTGTTGGCTCTTTTTTTTAACTGATCCAACTCTGCCCATCAGATGGGCCTTGACAACTTCGCCGGATAATAAGGCAAGCACTTAAGGCACTCAGCTTAAAATCGGTAAAAATTGGTGCAAGAGCACGTAAATTGTACGAATCTCGGCTGAAGCTCCTACCCGTGATAAAAATTCGCGGATTTTGCACCGCGCTAACCTAACGGTTAGTAAACTTGTAATGTAGAAAAGGTCCCAAACAAAACCTATGTATCTTGCGTGTAGTGTGCAAACATGGGTTCTTTAAGGGATCTTGTTTTTCCATCAGCCACTATAAGGTTTAGCCACTAATTCCGCGGAAGTCTCATCACAAGTAACAGCAAGCCAAGCAATACAAGATCCATATAATTTTGGTGACCTCGTACTAAATACCTTCTTTCAGCTGAGTACCTTAAGCTCTCGCCCCAAAGTCTGGTAAAGCTGTCAAGGTCACTAAGTTCAACAGCATCTAAAATGCAAAAAAAAAAAAAGCTTGATTATCTCTTTCGCATTCTTCAAAGCGGTCTAGCAATCAAACTCGAATTGAAAATCTATTGAGAAAGCTTTATCAGCATTTTTACAGTTACAGAAGTGGTGACCACATGATCACTTATAATTAATAATAAAAAAAAAAAAACATGAATGAAAAATTTATTAATACAGTATGAATAAATTAAACAAAAATTTAAACAACTACTGATTGACGAAATCACGTTTATTGTTAAAAAATTTAAATCTCGTTAACATATTATAAATATTCATTAATAGTATTAAATGTACGTTTTTTTTTTTTAAAGTAAAACATCAAAACATTGGATGATTCATGGATAAATTTAAACACGTTGATTGATTGTCAGTTATGTGGGCGAATCCTGTAATGGATTGTCAGAAATGCAATTAGTAAATACATTTAAGATATTCGTCATTTTAATCTCGTCCTCTGGCGGAATTTTGATAGAATAAATATGCGTGGTGGTAGAGGATGTAGTGACCAAAATAGAGAAAGGTATGCTTAGTTGGTTTGGGCATGTAGAGAGGATGGATGAGAGAAGATTAACGAAACGAATTTATAAGGCGAGGGTGAATGGGCAAGTCGGTAAGGGTCGACCTAAGCGAACGTATCTAGACCAAAACGATCACGTGTTAAATAAAGTCCAGGTAAAAAGTACTCATAACCGACGAACATGTATGAAAGCGCTCATGAAAGTAGAGGAAGCGAAAGAGGTGTGTCAAGAACGTAGCAAGTGGAAGGACGTAATCTCTGCCTACCCCCACGGGAGAAAGGCGTGATGATATGTATGTATGTATGTAAATATGCGTGAACGAAATTAAACGGTTTTATTTAAAATTAACTAAATTTATTTAAATCTAGGCACACGCCCGTGGTTCCGTCCTCGTTTCATATACTCTTCACTGCGTAGTATATTTTTTAAACAATCATTGGAAAGAGTTGTTATGAGGGTACTCTCCACTGAATCGTGTTTTGTTCACAATTCAATGAGTTTTATTTTTTACACGGAACCCTAATTATATATCGAAAAAAATTTTGGTGCTAAGAGAAAGCGAAGAAGATATTTTTCATAAATTCAAATACTTGCCAGAAAAACTGTCGCTTCAAAATCGTTCCAGCCGTTCTGGAGATTAGCCGAGCCGAACAGATCAGTAGGCAATAATTGTAAAATAACTTTTTTGGTATAGTTATCGTATAGAGAGAGAGACAAACTTCTTAGCATTCCATGGATTCGCCGTGCGGGTGCCGGGTCCATCGTGTGGCAGAGGGAGAAACTCAGAGCAGTTCCCAGGACTTGCGACCTAGGTGTAGGTTTAAGGAGGCCCCCTTTCAGATGCGCATCAACGCTCACCTTCACTGCTCGAGTTTCCCGCCCTACCTAGCCAAATTTGGTAGGAACCTGTTAGTGCAGCCTTTGATACTCGTTCTTAAATACTTTCATATCTATTCAGTAAAAAGTTGTTAATTTGATATTAGAAATAGACACTTCAATTTTAGAAAAAATAACCAATACACCACCTAACTTGTGTGAAATAATGTAAAACACGTAAAACTATAATGACATAATTAGAGCTAAACAAGCCATGCATATGTAAAAATAAAACAGACAAGTCTGATTAAAGTGCCATTAAAAACCCTAATATGCATATATTCGCTGTAGTGTCGCCAGTAACAATAATTATATTTGTGTAACACATATATAATGGCATTCAATTTATTATAATTACCCGTAATCTATAGATTCAGCTTTGAAGTACTATAAGGCACAATATGTCATTCGACTACAAAGTAGAAAGTGCATAATCATTGTAAAAGATAAACTGTCCCATTGTCTAGAAAGTCTCATTCTGTCGATCGAGTTCATTACGTGTTATATAATGTATTGTTCAGGCAAATAGAGGTATTAGGGGTCACGGCTTAGACGTTACAGCGTAATAGTGTTTGATTTCTTATGACTGTTATTTTGTAATATTGTCATCGTGAAATTAAAGCTTTTAGCAAGGTAGTAGACAATCTTCTACTACTCATTTAGCTAGCTACAACCTTTAGAAGGAAAATATATCGCTAAGATCCGGCAGCCGCTAAAGACGTGCTCCCATGCCTAACTGGGGAGACTCGTGCAGTCGTCGCCAGCGCGGTACAATGATGTTGCATGGACTTTAGCATTACTCTGCACATATACGCTCCTGCACATCAAACTCAGATACATGAGTTCTCTAAGGGTTCTTTTTATTTGGGACTAATCATTAACTATGGCTAATTCCACTGAATTTTGTACTTTCGGACCACTTTAGTGCCCTTGTGCTAGTTAGTTTCTTTACACTTTAAGCGTACGCCCCAAATTTAATGAAACTGTAAAGGCTGTTTTAACCAACCTTACTTAGTTTTAAAAAGAGCTAAGAATCACTAACTAAAGATACTAGACAACAAAAAAACATATAAGTTTGCTAACCCTTAACAAAACAAGTACCAATAATTTCATATACATGCAATCGGCTAAAATTTCGGCCAATGGGTCGACGTGCAAACAAGCAGACTGTACCGCACGAGTATCTAACACTACGATCAATGATCAGCACTGTTATATAACATACGTATGACCTTTTATACCACATATGAAATTCTTTAACGATCTTTAGAAAGTATCGTAGAAAAGTGTTCACATCGATTTGCACATAAATTTACGACATATTATTCTATTGTTGCAAAACTTTGAAGATGAGGATCAGTGAACTGTGAAGCGCTATTGGCTCCGTTGATAGTGTGATCGAATTCTGCGTCGAAAGACGTACATTTGAATACACCTATATAAAATTCTGTAATGAACTTTCGGAAGAAAAACATCAGGAGAAAACCATAGCATGGTTGTATGGATTTTTGTAATAATTTCCGTCGGGTTAATTACCACCCTCATGATTCATCATTCTCCTGCCTTTTCCCAACTCACTTGGGGCCGGTGCAGTATGTTTTCTTCTTCCATACGTCCCTATCAGCCGTCATCATCTCTTCATTCACTCCTTTTTCTTTCATATCATTTCTTACACACTCCATCCACACTTTCTTTGGCCTTCCTCTACTTCTCCATCCTTCCACGTTCATATTCGTTACTATTTTACCCACATGCGCTTCCTCTCTTCTCATAACATGTCCATACCACGACAAACGAGAACCTTTTTCAACTTTTCTACCATTGACGCAACTTTCAAACTCCCTCTAATATATTCATTCATTCACCCTCATGTTTGAAAATCTGACACCAAGCACGATTTGTTCCGCCAGCATCACTCGAGAAACAATATCTCTAGTCTATGTGATTGTGGTGAAAGCGCTGAACCTATATAGTGTTAAACAAAATCTCCCAGCCAATATCTATTTACTCTTTTTCCTGCGTCTTTCTTCCTCTATGTATTTCTCACATGAAAAACCCATCATGCGACACGTTTTGAAGCATCGTGTGTCCACGATGATTTATTTATTTAATTATTTGGGAAACAAACAGTACATTACGCTTAAAACTAAATACATCATATATTAAAATTTCATATTCCAACAAAGTTTCCACGTATTACTAAAACATACAAGCCAACGTGTAGTAGACATATATTATTATAAATATTAATTTGACAATAAAAATTGTTTAAGATACAAAAAAAAAAGTTTCAAACAAACACACAAAAGACACAAGCATTAAAATGAAAATATAGTGCGACAATCAAATTACAAATAGCGAACCAGTCAAATAATAAATAATTACTTTTCCAATCCAATCTTAACAATATCACTCTTAGTTCGAATTAGTTTTTTAAATGTGATAAGCGAGTGATTAAACATATCAATTTCATTAAAATATAAATTATGTGAATAATTATGTATCTATGTAAAAATGTATTCGCAAAAAATGACTGTCGATAGATTATTATCTCACTTTATTTAATATAAATAAACTGTAACCCTTATATGCGAGTGGAGCCGCGAGTTATAAACAGTATGTATGACATAAGAGAGATCTATTACTTTCATAATATGACATAACGTTTCAAATTCGTCCCGATCAAACAATCAAACCTGTATAACAGTGTTTTTATGATATGTCTCAATAAACACCAAACACGCACGCATATGCTAACGAGTTTTACACATTAATTGTCATTGCCTTTTTCGACTTCTTCGAAGTAAATAACACTAACCTATTGACCGGAAAATATGATTTAAAATATTAAAATATGATATGATTCCTAACAACTATCAAGTTGTTAGGAAAGCGCTATGAATGAAGCAATTTTTTTTTTGTTATTCATTTATTTTATGTAACTCATTTGAACCGTTTTTAGGATATTATAATAATATTATTAATTTTTTTTTTGTAAAAAGTATTTTTTAATAATGCCCACTAATTTAGATATAAACCTTAATTTTGTAAACCTGTCGCCAAGCAGCAATAGATGTGTTCAGACAGTAGTAAAACGTCCTTAGGTTACAGTAACCGCTTACCATCGGGCGGATCTTATGGCTGTTTCCCTCTTCCGTGGTATATAAAGTTGAATATGTCTGAATTATCTTTTTACAGTTTTACAGTCCAGCTGGAAACACATTGTTTTTCCTTATATTTATTTCATTCATATATAAAATTCTGTACCAACTTCGTTCTTCCAGGAATATTGAGTTCGGAAGCCAAACTATTGACGTTTTTTGATCCTCCAGTGTCTATTAATAAGCGATTCAGACCGACTCGATGATAAAATTTACCGAGTTTTCTAAGGGGTCGTTCAAGAATTACGCAAGCAAAATTTTAGACTTTCACCTCCGCTTCCCTTGTCTGCTTTATCCCCCCCCCCCCCCATCCTTCCAGTGAGCAAGTAAGTAAATATTGCTTAGGTGATCTCAACATTCACATCCCGCCCCCTTGAAGCTTATGTAATACTGATGCCATCCCTAAGTAAAACTGTTTGTTCTGTTTTATTACTCTTTACTACACTTCATTATTTATATATACTTATAATAAAAGGCTACAGTAATGAAAATTGTTCGCCAATCACGCAAAACCTACTGAACCGAATTCGATGGAATTTGGTACGGTAGTAGTTTATACTCTGTTACTACATATAGGATTACAAAACCATAATACTGAAGTGTACGCATAATAACAAATAAAGTCTTAATTATGAAAGACATAGCTTATAGACTATAGTAACTAAATATAGTAAACTAGAGTCTTAAATCTCTTTAAGCTTACCGTGCTTTAAGCTTAAAGTGAGTAAAAATGGGCATAAATGTCAAACAGAGTGAGTCACGGGCACAACTAGTATGCATTAAAGCGTGAAACGATTATAACAAATTGTAATTACATCTTTGTTCAACCCTTTAATAAGGTGCCTTGACTAGTGTTTATAAATTTAGATATGAAGTATTGAACGTTTTGGCCTAGATTCTTTATCGGCTGGATCAGAAATAATTACTCATATTCATTGTACCAGTGTAGTGATCTGTCTTATAAAATTCTAAGATATATTTGCTTGTATAATAAATCAAACACCTACAATATTATTTATTGTGCTATAAATCGAAATTAATTTTCAACGGATAAATGACCACGGTTTTTTTTTTCAATAAATTTAGGTATTAAATTAAACAAACTAAGCCCGTAGCTTCGTTCACAAATAATCCTGTAACGTACTACTGTAACGCAATATATACAAAAAATTGAACAGATGATACCTATAAATATTCACCATCCTACTTTTTTTTTTTTTTTTTTTGACGGGGGGAAATGCATTTACGCACTCACCTTACCTATTGTATTAGTGAAACCTGAGTCCCTCCAATACAATAGGTAAGGGGGCACGGAGTGACGAGTTCCGTGCCAGTGTGGGACATTCACCATCCTACCTACTTAAAAAAAAAAAAAAGAAACATTATTGTTTCAATGTAATAGTTTTAAGTTCTATAATATAGTCCCAAAGCATATTACTGATTTACTGGACAATAACTTCAGACATGTCAAGCATGTTTTAATTTCAAAAGGTTATTACGAGATCATTACGTAAACGATAGTGATGTCTGAAAATGACACGCCTCTCTCTAATTTCATTAATAATTAATGTAACTGTGATTTGCATGGTTTTTATAAAAGAAAGATATACTAAATAGAGTTTCTTGTCAGCTCTTTTCAATGAATGGATTGTTTTCCGAACCGGTGGTAGTATTGTGTTGATAAGAAACTAAATTGATTTTTAAATGCAAGCGAATTCGCTCGTAAAGCTCACAAGTCAATCCTTAATCAAGCCTTATACCGGAAATGAAACAAAAACTAAATTCAAAACTATTAATAAATATTCTAGCATTATTCAATTAAGAAACATTATATAAATACAATATAACGTAATAATAATCAATTGGCTTCTTCACTTAGCACTCGATCGTAAATGTCAAGGTGATCACGAAAAATAGGTTACATACCGCCGCATTATTTTTAACTTACGACACTTTTGTAATACGGTTGTCTTTGTCAAAAATTTAATCAGCTTGTTACAAAGAGGATGTTAAAAAATGCACTTAAAGAATTTATGCTTAATATAAGTAGTAAATGATAATTAAAATATTTCCAACTTGGCTTATTAGTTCGATACGATATCGCAGTTCACAATATGGTTATTATGTACCACTAAAATGGCTGAGCTTTTTGACTAAGAAATCACTTGATGCAAATTAAAGATGTGGTCCAGGATTGTAAACACACCAAGCCTAAAAGTACTAATTCTCAACTTGTTTGACTTGTTTTAAACCTAAATGTAGTAGCTAGCCAGACGGGTAAATGCTCTACGGGTATACTTACACAACGATGTATTCGTTAAGATTACTGTTAAGGCTTATTGCAGAAGAGAATATGTGAATTTGAACCTACATCAAACAATTCTCACTCGCGATAAACTCGCCTTAATCACTCGCTTCAACTTATCAGCCAACATATCTTCAGACAGCAAAAGGAGTCTCATACCAGTATAATAGGAGTTACTGGCGATAGATCGGCAATCTCACCATAATCGATTTGGTTTAGAGATTGTTCATTGCTTACGGCCAGGAAAACCTCACGCTACATTTTTTTTTCTAACGCCAATTACTGCTCGATTACTCGTCCTTACTTCAACTTCAACATACTACAAATAATATTCTCTATATAAAAGATATTTGATTAATACTGAAATATGTTTGAAAACAAGTTGTTCAATCTTCGTCATCACATTATATTCGACCTTTTACTAAGGTATAATACGACACTGTTATTGATACATTAGCAAATTTTGCAACATGTGGCTTAGCGCGAAGCACCTTTTTATAATGTAGCGTGAAGTACCTTTTATTTGCACATTTTGTGTCGCGATTGCATTCGCATGAATCACTACGACGCTGACCTATAATATGACATTTGCTTTTCATATCAATGTGATCAAGCTTTTTAAATATTCTCGTGAAAATATATATTTTGGACTTTTATGAATAGACAACTGATAAGTGAATGACCGTTTTTTAAATAATTAAAATACGATTCGTAGAGGCTGACTATAATGCAAATTATTTATTATTAAATAGCTGATACCAATCCACGGACTTTGTGTATCTCTAAATACTTACGTGTTAAACGTTAAAACATTCACTAATGAGATACAAAACATATAGTGAAAAAAAATTAGATAAAATACCCAAAAAAAATCACATTATCAGGCTTACTATGTGTCACTCACCAGCGCATCTCATTAGATGAAAGGGTCTCCAGCTCAGCATATGCCGAAGTACCAAGAGATACTCAGCGCTGATTGTCAAATGGAGAATGGATTTTATGGATGGAGGATTTTATGGATTTTTACGTAGTATAGCCTCAGTGGTTTGACCACAATCTCATCTGATGTTAAGTGGCAATATGGACCAGGACGGTAAAGACGTTAAGCCTATATATCTTGGTTCTCTAGTGATGCTGCGGGAACACATCAACTGGTATTTGGCGATAGGTTTTGAGACTTGAAGGTGGTAGTTTCTCAGGCGGGCATTAATAGAAAATATCCTATTGTTTACATATAGTACAGATTGAAACTTTTGCTACGAGTGAGACCATTAGATCAAATCATTACGATACATTAAACAAGAATAAATTATCAACCATAACAATAAATTAATTTCAAAATAAAACAAACTTGATCTAAATGTCAAGGCCGGACAAAGTGTATTATTATTAATTTTCTTAAATGTGTGCGCGTTGGTTTTTTTTTATAGCATTATTTATGTTTTAAATTTAAAACCCACCTGTTTTGTCGTTTGTTTTTACATATACTCGGTGTACGGATTACGATGGGTCTTATGATATCTCGATATCCTTGGAGGAATTGAATGTAATGATTAATTTATCCAAGGAAAAGTAATTTGTTACTATGGTTACTTATTACCTTCGTAGCGTACTTCCGTCGAATAACAAATGTTGTGAGGTCACGTATTTACCATTAAACATTCAAATGTAGGGTTTAGCTAGGTTCAAATTCCGCGGCAATTTTTATGGTATATATAGCAGCCAAGCCGAGGTTCGAATCCTTGTGTTAGTTACCTTTTGCGGGTGAATGCCTACAGCACTCGCCCCCAAAGTTCGGTGAAGCGGTAAAGGCCCTTTTTTTTTTTGACGGGGGGAAATGCATATACGCTCTACCCTTACCTATTGTATTAGTGAGACCGAAGTCCCCCAATACAATAGGTAAGGGGGCACGGAGTGACGAGTTCCGTGCCAGTGTGGGACTCGCCCGGGCGCGAAACGCCCGAAAATACCCACTAAAACCCCCCGGGGCCGTCCGCTGCATTTGGGATGGGGGCGATACGGGGTCGCAAAGCATGTCGCCGCGTCGCCCCCTGCAGCGAACCCACCAGGCCTCGTCAGTGCAATGGCCCAGTGGGGATGGGGGAGAATATTTCTCAACCCCACCTCTTCGCCCGCCCCCCCGAAGGGAGGCATGACCCATCGGTCAACATTCCGGGGGGGTAGGATATGTTTCCTACCCCCCATAAAAACAAAAGGGAAGAAAGGGACAGAACGGAGGCGGGCCAAGAAGAAAGACGAGCGGTAAAGGCCCTGCCGGTCAACAGTATTAGCTAGGTTAGAAAAAAAAAAAACTAACATTAAACACTTCAACATTGGCAATACGAGGAAGAGGAGTCGTACGGAATATTGACCCTCCGTAACAAATACGCGTCGTATTGACTAAAGAATAGACAATTTTTCGAAATTTTAAAAATAAATTACTAATGATGCGAAAAGAGGTAGGTGTTCAAAATAATTTTTAAAATGCCTGCTTCAATAATTCAGATGTATTGTTTATGATCACATACTCGATAAGAATTCTAATGTTTTTTTTTTTTTTTATGTTCGTATTTTGTAATAAATTTCTTGTTTATTTTTTTCTTTCTTCTTCTATAAAAATAAGTAATTTAAACTATATAAATACAAAGCGTAAGAGCGTATATTTTTCTTTACTAAAAAGACACGGGCGCGGCTAGTACGTGCATTCAAAGCGAATTGTAAAGAATAAACTGAATAAATAAAAAAAAATATATATTGCTAAATGAATACAAAGACCACAAAATTAAAACACCCAGAACGGCAGTAGCCGCACGCGGATTGTAGCCATTTTAAGTACGCCTTAAAAGGCAGTCACAAACCGTTGATTACGTAAATCGGTGTCGCTTACACACACACACAAACGTAAATATATTTGTTTTTGGCCTCAATTTTCAGCAATTTTTTGTAGGAAACCATCTGAGCGTTATTACTCTATGACTAGAAGAACATTGTTGATGAACGTAAGATGTTGTTGCTATTATTACCTAACAACGCGTCAATTAATTCACCGCTCCACGGTCTCGTTTCCCATGGGCTTGTTTAAATTACATTGCCTCAATAGTTCACGTCGCCTTCGAGCATAGAAGTCAAACGTATTACAGTAAAATAAACATTGTTCCATACCTACACGTGTATAGTTAACGCTATATAACATACAAACACATTTTATAATTTTTTTACAAAGACTAGATATGCCCGCGGCTCCTCTCACGTATAATATTTGTATTCTTAAAACAATATTCACTCCAATTAACATTTCTTTAGGTATTTAAAGGTTTAATTCAATATTATTAATTACAATTAAATGCAATGAAATATTCAAATTAAAAGACACTCGCGTGTTGCTTAATTCGACAGATTTTTATTTTAAAACTAGCAATGTACTCGCGGCTTCGCACTCGTTTCATATATTCTTCACTGCGTTTTATTTTTTTTTTTGTTTTTATACGGAGCCCTAATTATTCTCCTTAAAATATTTTAATACCAAGATAAAGTAAAAATATTTATCATAAATTATAGCACTTGCCCGTAAAACTATTGTTTTACGTAAACTATTGTTATAGTAAAGTTTTAATTTTTTTTACGATAGTGAATTTACGATAGTTAGTTTAACGATAGTGAAGTCTGAAATTAACCCACATCTCTGTGCTTCTGCTAACATCAGTTAAGAAGATGATTTGTATAGTTTCGTATGTGAAAAAAAAATGATATATTTATTTAAAAAAGGAACCAGATCGGGTTTCTTGCCTACGCTCTTCTCGATTGTGTTGTTTTCCGAACCGATGGTAGTGTTTTAGACGTTCATAAGCGCCTTCTTAGGGCCTAAATTGAATAAAGATATTTTTGATTTTGATTTTGAATTTGACCGACCGACAAGTACTATATATCTTCTCGCGTCAACAATTTAGCTAATGTAACTTATATTTGTGATCCTATTACAATTATAGATAAAGAGTATGATTTAACTATTAAATTTAGATATTGACATTTTCTATTATTTATTTCTATTTGGTAATTTCAATACGTCACATAACTTAACCGTCATAAAACTACAAATCATGAATAAATATCGCCGTAAATTAGTAATAATCTTATAAAATATAATATATAACTCTGTTAGTAGTTTCCTATTTTTATCAAAATACCTATCCATTGTTAATATTCCGTAAACATTATTATTATCTTATAAATTCTAATTAATTCAATTATTATTTTTACATTATTAAGTATAAAATATTTCGTAAGAATTTTGTATACTTAATCGATTAAAATTGTAAATTAATTATTCTAATGCTTTGACATAAATATTTATGTACACGCATAATATTATAATCTATACTAATGAATATAATTGAAGTGTCTGTTTGTAATTTCAAAATAACATTTTTTTTTACCAAACACATATGTATACGATACGAAACCTATACCGAAAATACATTTATTTTTTATTTTTTCTGTCTCTTTGTTCAGGGTAATCTCCGGAACGGTTGGCCCGATGTTGGACTTTTTTTTTGGTAGATAGCTGAAGTTACTCTACGTAACTTAAAGCGCTTTGTTTTTTCGAAAATAATTACGAGTTTTGCGTAAAAAAAATAAAACTCATAAAATTGTGAATTAAATCTGAATTAGTGGTCAGTTTTACGGGCAAGTGTTTGAATTTATGAGAAATCTGTTTTACTTTATCTTAGTATCAAAAAAAATGTTAGTAAAATAATCAGAGTTCCGTATAAAAAATTACAACGCAGTGAAGAATATATGAAACGCAGGCACAGCTGCGGGCACACAGCTAGTAATAAGTAATGAACAAATTATGATGGTTGCAGTTTATTTCGAAGGATACACACAGTGGCCCTGGAATATTGGATTAGTACCGAATACTTAATTAAAAAACATCACTGTATCTTTTGTCGGTCCGTTTAACTAATGACGTCATAACTCGAAAACCAGTGATCCTATTATAATGATTTTTTAAATCATAGATTTAATCTTTATGTAAGTTTTTGATATATATTTTGTTACGGTCCAGATAGCAGCCCAAGCTAAAGTCCGTACCACTTTGGTGCTATTGTGCTAGCTACCTCTCTTCCGGCTTAAACGCTTTCCACAAAATTTTGGTAAAGCTGTCAAAGCTTTTCCTGTCAACAGCTATTTCATAATTTCAAAAAAATACAATGTAAATTTATGATTGAAGCTGAACGTTTATTTTCCTTATTTGAATAGTCTTTCATTTATTTCTGACAACCATCCATCCATCAATTCAACCGAAAGACGTCCACTGCTGGACATAGGTCTCCCCCAAAGAACTCCACAATGAACGGCGACCACACCTCAGTGCCGTAAGTCATCATTGACAACACACACTGTTTGAAGACTTTTGTCTTGAGACACTACGGTATTTTGGACGAGAAGATTCTGGGTAGCTTTCCAAATGCGGCCCATCCGAATTGGATTCTACGATTAACCTCTGTTTCCAAGTTGGAACTGGACAATTTGACAAACAATTATTTACCCGAATTAGGATGTCTTTTTTTAGATCAGTCGCCATCCATAACTTTGGGAACCATTGATCTATTATACAAACTTCCTAGCATTGGATTCTTTTACACTGAACCAGTCGTAATTAATTAACATGTGAAAAAATTTAATAGATGAGTATCGTACAAAACAGTTTCTCACATTTCGAAAATTCGTATCATAATTATTATTACAATTTTGTTTTTGTTTTTTTTGTTGTTGTAAAAACATCTTAACGATTCTGTGAGAATTCCATTCCATTATTCAAGGACTTTATGAAATGACATGAAGTTACACAAGTAATGTTGATATGCTCTATTGTTCGAATTTTACACGGTAACAAGTTAGTCAGCGTTCGCGACGCCCTTGGACCCATCTAAAATTGTAATTAAAAAAAAAAGAACTATTGAATACAATTTCGATATTAACGCAAGTTATGTGAGAACTGAAATACGCAATTCGGATGAATCATAAAACGTCACTTCAAAAGAAGTTATAATATATAACTAACTGTATTGCGAAAGCACTCGTGCTTGAGCCTTTTTTTTGTACACTATTATCTCCATAATTTCTTTCACATAATGTAAAAAAAAATATTCCAAAACGTGACGTACAAATACATTTATGGTTTTCAAAAAGTACTATGTAAATTGATTCTGTGGTTGTTACGTTCAATAGCAAATTAACGGACTGAACAGATAGAGCTTGCCTTTTATTACATGTGATCAACAATTCTTAATTAAAATGTAGATACATATAATATTATTTATTAGGATTTTGGGGTAATTTTAACGATAGTAGCAATCTTCCTGTAACTTGCAGTAGGTATCGAAGAATACGATATATATATGATATCTTAATAATATAAATAATAATATGATATCTTAACTTTGCCCTCCCAATACATCTTCGATAACTTAATGCATATTCGTAAAAATTTAGACAAGCTAGATCTAGTGAATGATCGTCATAATTTTAATACTAGAAGTAAAGACAAGATGGCCGTCCCACGCTTTAGGTTAAGTAAGTGTAATAAAAGCTTTATAGGTAATAGTATTCGGTTTTACAATAAGATCCCAAGTAACATTACCGATTTACCTGACAATAAGTTCAAGTATTATGTCAAGCAAGTTTTAATCTCAAAAGGGTATTACAGGGTGGATCATTACGTGAACGATAGTGATGTCTGGAATTAACCCACACCTCTGTGCTTCCACTAACATTATTAAGACCACGATTTGTATAGTTTTAAATGTGACAAAAAAAATGATATTTATAAAAAAAAAGAACCAGATCGAGTTTCTCGCCTGCGCTCTTCTCGACTGGGTTGTTTTCCGAACCGGTGGTAGTATTTTAGACGTTCATGAGCGCCTTCTTAGGACCTAAATTGAATAAATAAATTTTGATTTTGATTTTGACTCCAAAATGAAAACATTAAAAACAATGATATAGAAAGGCCAGAAGAATTGACATGCTATGCAGAAATTATACCCGATGGAGCCAACAGGTTCTCGAGTGGTTAAAGTGTATTGCGAAACGCAGTGTGGGACAAGGTGGACCGACGACTTGGTGAAGGTCGCGGGAATCTGCTGGATGCGGGTAGCGGTCGCAACAGAATAGAAAGTGGGTCAGAAATCAATATATGTATGGAAAAGAATTAATTAAAAAAAACCGCAAATGCCACACGTAGACACGTAATCAGCTAGTATGCTTATAAATATTAAAATAGCATCTTGTTTACGTTAGATAATAATTTTAAACATGAATAGACAATAAAATAACAAATCAATAAAATATTTTATTAAATTAGTGATTTATTAAAACATAAAGTCAACAGCAAGTATACAATTTGATTGGGGGGAAACGACTGAAACAGGTGTTAAAGCGATAAATCAAATGAGTTGCAAAGTTAAATATACCAAACTATTAACGATTTGTCACCTGAGAATTATTATATGCATTTCTTGGGTTCACAATAAAATATATTTTCTTTTTTTAAACTGTATAGGCTCAGTGCTATGACAGTCTCACCTGATGTTAAGTGACGATGTGGTCCAGGATGATAAACACACCAAACTTATATACTGGTTCTTGAGTTATGCTGCCGGAACACACCTATTGGTATTTGGCTACAGGTTTTGTAAGATTGCCGCGGAATGCACTATCCACTACGCTTAACGTCAACGCCATTTACGTATAAAAAAGCAGTTTAAAACGTTTTTTTTTCTGCTTTATTTGATAAAACCGTATCCTCCCTCATCACCCGATAGTATTTTTTTATGCAAAGAGAGTATTTAATTAGTGTATTTTTCTAAACCCGCGTAATTACCGTTCCCGCCGCCGGGGACGACCGGCTAACTTTCCTGCCACACACACTCCGATATCCGCCAGCAGCGTCCCAAGAGGTGCTTCGATACCCAGCTGGGCAGGCTCTTGCATCCACCACCAGCTTGACCATGTTTTTACATTTTTTTTATGCACAAAATCGAATGGATTAACTAGACCTGGTAACGGGCAAGCCGAGCCAGCTTTGATGCCCTTGTGCTAATTACCTTTTTCGACTTCAGCCTTACGTTCGGTGAAGCTAAAGCCCTTCCGGTCAACAGCGTTACTGTGAGTTCTAAACAAAAATCTATTATTCTGATTTCTCGTTGTGCTGTTTTTATATATTTGCAGTAAACAATAAAGTAGTGAGTTTATGATATAATTTTATATGAATAATATTAATTTTGTCAATTTTATAATAATACTTACAAATATATTTTTTTTCTAACAAATAGTCTCAGGAAATAACTACACATATATACCAGTAAAGTTTACAAGGCTTTTCAGGCATACAGTTTTAGATAGATCGCAAAAAAGTAATTCGTTTTATTCTCACTAATTTAAATAATAAATTTACATCAAAAAGAGAATGTATAGGTCGATTTATTGGATGATCTTTAACACAGGAATGGCTGCATATCGTGAGCTGACATAGTATTAAAGGTCATATAGATAATTTTCAATCTACTTAATTTGGTATTCTGTAGTCATCTTTGAAATCTTAAAACGGGAATTCAATTTGATTTGCCGACTTTAAGAATTTGATTCTTGTAAATTTTAATAAAAAGTTTATACAAGCTGTCAAGCTTCATAGGATCTTTTTATCACATAAAATGGTATTCAATCACATTTTTTTTTTTATATTATTCTCAAGACAAAAGAAAACCTCAAAATATTAAGCACTTAGTGTCTCCAAGTCATTAAGTATCCAAACAGTAGTGACATTTAAATCCATCCATATTATAAAAGCCAACTTGTCTTTACATCTCTTACTTCGTCAATTGACTTATAACTAAAAATTAATACAAAAATTAATAAAAGGAACTGTTTTTTTATTGATGTAATAATCTTTATTAAGATATAATATTCAAATTGTTTATTATTAATCAAAGATAAAAATGATAGAGATAAGAAATCGGCACAAAAATAACCACTATAATGAGATGTATCTAATGGCAACGTATTGAATAAATATATTCTCAGTTCAAATAATGAACTCCATGACAACTGAAACAAAACGGAATTCTCAATTTCATAAATACATCGTGTAATGATGACTTATGTTTCTATGCACGTTAATGTATTATTAAATCCGTAGATTGAAGGGTCGTGACCCTTTAGTTACAGTGTAGCTACAAGCGTGAGTCGGATGTCACATTTACGTAACACTCTGTCAGTATTATTACAATCACTTGCAAATTCAACAAATTTTACTGAAGGTACCAACTCTTCACACAGAAAGAAAAATAGTGCTTGTTGAAATTTAACCTAATAATCTATTGCATATTAATTGTAGATGTATTATTAGGAATCATGCTGCAAAATGTAGCGGAATTAAATACTAAAAATGTAAGGATAGGGACAAAAATTTAGTCATAAATCTTAGGACCGTCCAAGTATTTTTTTTAGACAATTTTTGACTCTTTCAGCAAAAACCTTGTGAGCAATACTCAGCAAAGCTGTGCTCTCCCCCTCTTCACATGATAACGTAAGCATTGGCATAGTTATAAACATAAAAAAAAAACGAAAAGTAAATAAGTAAACATTACTTCTGCAACCACCATTCATGCCCTCCGTCCCTGATGTCATTTGAAAATTTAGACTTGCCAGTTTCAGAAAATTCGTATTATCTCGTATTTTTCCTTTTTTAATTTATAATAACGAGACAAATTAGTTAGATGTATTTCAGACGATATTCTTTACATAATAGTAGCATGTAGAAATAACAGATTCATTAAATTCTTCCTACAAACACTTCGTCAAACTAATATCATAAATTACAGACAATTACAAAATCCAAAATACCTACACCGTGTAATCACAGTACACATATTCAAAGTTCAGAATTGACACACGCTGTAATTATAAGTTGTAAATTCAAGTCAAGAATGTTGATAAACGTAATTAGAGGACAAGTCGGGTTGAAGATTTATTGAATTGGGAACGACGTACGTCGAACCTATTATGAAATGAAATAAGGAAAATCAGACGGCTCAATACAATGTGTGATTATAAACGAAATTCTGATAGAGAAATCATTAAGATGTAAGTAAAAGTAACTACTGGAGCTACTAATAATATGAATATAATGGTTGGTCAATATTTTATAAATCCAGAGGACCATATAAAAATAGAAACTTGATTGTTTCTAATTATTTAACAGTCGCACAAATAGGGATACAATTTTGTATATATAATGGACGTAAGCTCGTAAGATGGTTTTCTGTAGTTACGTGGTAAGAAGACCTGCAGGATTCTCTTGCGGGCATGGCCTATTTTTCACGCCAAATAAAAGAGCTAATAGTACCTATTACATTGGGGCCCGACAGGTATATCTGGCAACACTGACTGTGGTATATGAAACGTGATAAATCCTATAAAATAGCAACCAATTATTGACTTGTCTCTTTTTAACATTGATTATCAGTTGCCATGGTGGAAACTTGGCATAAAATAGACTATAGAGGATTAGGCCTACTCGCAAAAAACATTTTACAAAAAAAATGCAGAAGTAAATAGTATAAAGTATCAATATTTTAATGACTTTATATGCAAATAAAAGACAGTAGTTAATTAGGTTAATGAAATGAAAAATGAATTGGCTTGTAAACATATATTTCGAAATAAACCTATCAATATCTGGTGACAGATACCTGCAAATATTGGCCATCTAAAACTCATGAATCATCTGACTAATAACTGTGATGTTAGATGTTATCGACTTGGAGATTTCCACTAAATTAGCTAATTTTAACTCAAACAAACAAGCAGACACAACGTTAAATGTTAGAAATAATTTAACAATTTGTTAGTGTTAACTTCGTCGATTCTGAGTTACGTAAGTAATCATGTTCACGGCAAAACAATTACTTCATTAATGACTTGTTAAGCATAAGCATTACACGTTATTATAAATTTGTTAAAATCTAAAACTCGTGAGAAAAATGAAGGCGGTTGATTATTATTGTTTCCATACATGCTTAATTTGATAAGGCTATTTCTTTAACTCCACTGTGTTCGGAGGTCAAGAATGCTGATTAAAATCAAACGGACTGTCGATTCGATTCGTGTTGAGTATTTGACTGAGTAAATAAGTTACATTCTAGAATATCTGTAACTAAAGACATATGGGTAACAATTAAAACAATGATGACTGAAAAGTAATATATACGGAAATCGCGTCGAAAGGCTTAGTTTCAATTCAAATTATGAGCTTGAACATTCCACCTTATTAACAACCACACCTACCTCTAGGCGTATTGCAGTAACATCACTTGAACCATCATCGTAGAATACATCGCTATTAAACGTTACGTGAGATTTGTGATTAAAGTCCAAATTTGCATGCATCCGTCCATTCAACCGAAAGACGTCCACTGCTGGACACAGGTCTTGCCCAAAGATCTTCACAATGACAGGTCTTGCACCATACGCATCCAGCGGATTTCCGCGATCTTATTGTCTCGTTCATAAAGCATTGCCATAATCGCCACGCTTGACAGGCGGGTTGACGATCGCAATAGGTACCTTAGTGTTATCTTAGCCGGCACCACACAGCCTCCAAATGTATCCAATATTAATAGTAAACAGCTATATTTCAGAACCGACTTACCTTTTCTAAACTTGACATGGACAGTCTTCTATTAGACGGCTAATGAGACAAGTCGAGAAGAGCCAGCAAGAAATGCGATCTGTTTTTTTGACGTTATACATCTTTTGGCGCGTTAGGGAAAATTATGAGTGTAAATTTTTTACGATGCGCGAGCAACAGTCAAGAAAAACCAACACCCTGAAGTTAGCTGTCAACGTTTTAGTTTTTTCTGTTATTACATCAAAGAAGTATAACTTTTTACGTGCGTACATAAGTACACACATACATTTTAAATTTGTTTTATGTAAAAATTATATAATACATTCTTAAAATCACTATCATTCACGTAATTAGTGATCCACATTGTAATAACCTTTGGCTATGAAAACCTGCTTAAACTTTTTAACAAATTAAATTGTATTGTAAAATCACGATTGTAAAACAATCAGTGTCATCTCGGTCATCGAATTCGCGAATGATGTAACTAACGAACGGATGCATATTCAACGACCAAAAATCCAGTCCGACCGGTATAGGGCAGAGAGATTTACGTTTACCATCTTCAGCATCGGCCCTGACACAAATTTAGTAATAATTGGATACGATCATCGGGTCATCCCACATGATGCGAGACAAACGACATAAAAATTATTATTTTACTGCAACACGCACGATATTTAATCTTGTCCCTTATTTGTCTGTGAACACCGAAATGTCTGTAGTTGATTCGTTCTTTGGTATATTGTAAGTACCTGGGCGACCTTTTTTTTTTTTGACGGGGGGAAATGCATTTACACACTACCCTTACCTATTGTATTAGTGAGACCGAAGTCCCCCAATACAATAGGTAAGGGGGCACGGAGTGACGAGCTCCGCGCCAGTGTGGAACCTGCCCGGGCGTGAAGCGCCCGGAAATACCTACTAAAACCCCCCGGGGCCGTCCGCTGCATTTGGGATGGGGGCGACACGGGGTGGCTTTCGCAAGCACCGCGTCGCCCCCTGCAGCGAACCCACCGGGCCTCGTCGTGCAATGGCCCAGACGTACCTGGGCGACCTAGCATCTCAATTTTACAGTCCTGTTACCAAATAGAGCTATTTGTGATTGCTTAGTTAATATGTGATATAAAAATACTTTTAAACATGATTACTGACATTGAAGATAATTTAATTTATAAATGACAATTGCAAACGTCCAATCGCAAATGGAAATAAACATTCAATTTATAATGTAATGTTTTACCAAAATACATAATTCTATAGAAATCGTTTTATCCGCAATTGAGAGACTAGGTATATTTTATTATAATAGATAAAGGTGATTTTTAAAGTAATCAAACACCGAGTCAAATATACAAGAAAATATAGATAGTATATGGTTGTTATAATTTTACTAATCCCACTTCAAGCGCATTGTAAACATGAGGCGGAATTACCGAAGTAATATCAACGAAACTATTTATTACAGACTTTCCGGTAATAACGCCTACATCAGTCAGGGATTGCAAATACTCTTGCGCAACGCCAAAGTAAATATTTTAAGACTTTATCTATTGAGAGCTAAAGGTAACCAGTGTATAGTCAAATGCGTTTCCCCTAGAAAAGACAATCATCATCATCATCATCTCCCTACCCTTTTCCCATTTTTATTTGGGGTCGGCGCAACATGTCTTCCTCTTCCATTCCTCTCTATTTGTTGTCATCTGCGCATTCACTCCTTTTCTAAACATATCATCTTTCACACAGTCCATCCATCTTTTCTTTGGTCTTCCCCTTCCCATGTAACCCTTCCCTAGAAAAGACAATCGTTATCGGATTATTACAATAGACCTATTCATCACAATAAGACATGACATCCATAAGCTAACTTTTCTTTCCTATTGAATCCTCTGTCATATCTATATACCTCTTAATATCATTCTATCTCATAAGCATAGAATTAACGCAGCATGGATGAAATGGCGGCAGGTTTCGGCTACTACGTGTGATCCGCAAATCCCCTTTAAATTAAAGGGGAAGATTTACAAGAACATAATACGACCTGTCGTCTTGTATGGATCAGAATGTTACCCCATAAAGGGACGGACGGACGAAAGAAGATTACATGCAGCTGAGATGCGAATGTTGAGATGGATGTGTGGAGTAACAAGAATGGACAGGATTAGGAATGAATATATTAGAGGAAGTTTGAAAGTGGCGCCAATAACAGACAAGTTAAGAGGCGCTCGTTTATCCTGGTATGGACATCTGATGCGCAGGGAGAAAGAGAATGTTGTAAGAAAGGTATTGGATATGAATGTGGACGGTTACATGGGAAGGGGAAGACCAAAGAAAAGATGGATGGACTGTGTGAAAGATGATATGTTTAGAAAAGGAGTGAATGCGGAGACGACAACAAATAGAGAGGAATGGAAGAGGAAGACATGTTGCGCCGACCCCAAATAAAAATGGAAAAGGGTAGAGAGATGATGATCATTCGATCTCATTTCTCGCTTCAGTATTTACAAAGGTAAATAAATCGGAATACGTTTTTTTTAATTCAAAATCCAAATTTAAATGCTGTATTGTTTGAAGTTTTAATTATGACCGACTGCGTACAAATCGTTGTAAAGCAAATGCAATGCAAAAAAGTGAACTGACGAACGTTCAATAAACTGAGGAAACAAAGAAACAATGAATTCGAGATAGATCGATATGAGGTGCAGAGACGTTTGTTACAAATGAGGACATTAAAAAGAGAAATTTAGTTGCCAATTGTCAACTTTTGATACCACCTATCCGGTACAAAACTAAATCTAAGGCGTATCTCATTATTACGCTTTTCTACAAGTGTCAATCGACAAAAATAAAATTATTCAACGCAATCGCCAAACTGACATTAAGATATCAAAAACAGTATTGTCATCAGACTTTATTCCAGTTCACATAATTCATTTATTATAAATTACACTATGATTATCTTGATACTTTCCGTTGTTCATATTCTTTTTATTCCAATAAATTATTTTTACAACTTTTTAAATAAAATTACTAGTTAGAAAAAATATGTATAATTTAAAAAAAATCATCGCATAAACCATTTCGGTGATTCTCAAGTTATAAGCCTACTAATGGATAATGACACCGAAAAAACATTGCCTTTTATAATAAACTAGCTGTCATACCCGGCGTTGCCTGAGGTACTAAACACGGATTTAAAAAAACAAATGAATTGTTATTTTTTTTTATATTATACCAGATGAAAGAAATATTAATAGCACATCTTTTTCATAACATGGATTTGAACCAGACGCGTTTGAAAATTACAAATGCCTGAAGAATAAAAACATATAATTTGTTTATAATTCTAATTTTAGTGGAAAATTGAATGGTTAAAACAAATCAATAGAATATACTTTAAAATTATCCAAAGCTAGCAACGAAACATTTAATAATACACTTTTAATAAGAGACGTTATGTTTCGATTAGTTACGGAAGCAGTGTTCATACGGCCTGACCTCACCTAAGATGCGGTCAGACAGTTAATACGTCGTGACCCGTCATTTTCTATCTTATACTTAAATATTGTTCATAGATAAATCATGTGCCACGTTTATAGATTTACAAATATCCTATTTATTTAAATTAGTACTCACTTGATTGCGTTGACTTCACAATTATTACGAATCTACAAGAAAAATGAATATTATATTTTTGAAAATTTGCAAAAAAAAAAAAAAAACAAATGTAACATACAATATTTTTAATTTATTATACTAATATAACAGTAAATCGCACATAGAACCTATACATTTCCTATAATTTATATATTTTACCGTGTAGATTTATTAAACAAAATATAAATGCCTACGATTATCTATCACACGCATCTAAAAACGTTATAAATAAAATAAAACTTGATTAGAAAAATGTATTTTAAAAGCTCGCTTCATAGAAGCTACTACTACTACTTCATCCAAAAAAAAAATGTAATTTTATTTATTTACACAAGAAAAAACTACATAGAACTTCTTCATCTTTGCTTATTTATTATCGGTCTTACAAAATGTAATGATTTGTTTCATCGTTCATTCAAAAATTCTCGTCATTAGTAAAACTTTCAGATAATTTTAAAATCATTTTTGAAACAACAATAATTCAAAAGTAATTATTGTCTAATATTATTTTTCAATTTAGAGGCTCATTTTTAGGTTTTCTAATTTTGGATTAGTCTAGACATCAAGGTTTAGAGATAACCCTTCGAAGACGGAGGTCGTACACGATTTATCATTATGTTAACTAAATTTATTGGTTGTTCTGGTCTGCTATGGAATAAATCGATAATGATTTGTAGAGTTTAAACTACCATTCAATTTGCAGTGGAATTGGCTTGCCTGTATAATATATACGAATAAATAGACAAAGATTTTAAAGCCTTTGGTATTAAGTCATGTTTCAACCAATTTTTATATTTTTATAACCATTGACAAGCTTCTTTGTGTTCATTTTCTTTATTATAATTCAGTAAGTAATCTATCACTAAAAAAATCGGAAACAAGTCTTAATTGGAATCGTCCAAAAATGCTTACAATCGAATTTCGGCAACCAGAAGAATTCCAGTTTTGCACAAATGGTCTTCAAAACTGACTGATAAATGTGTTTAAATCAATTTTCACTCAAATTAACATAAAAATTAAAGTTTTATGGAATTCAAAATACAAGTTATGCTAGCGGCTCCGCTCGCAAAGTTAACTTTTTATTGAGACATTTAGACTTTAGTAAGTGTGTTGAAAGATAGCGCGCAGTTAATATACTTTTTGACCCAGTGCAATTCATGATTAACTATCTGTAACCGTGGCTTTAAATAATAAGCTCTTCCCTTCATGATTACTTATTGTATTATGTCTTAAATATAACATGGTTTAATTATTGCAAGATGGTAATTTTTTACCGACGGAATTAACTATTATCCTCATAGCTAGCTTTATATATTACTTCAAGACAGGTGACAGACATCACCTTTTGTAATTTATAACATGTATAATAACTTTAAACATCATAAAGTTCAAACCCGTCAATTGTAAAATCGATGAGTTAATAACGAAATGGATTCCCAGACAGAATTAGCGAAGGCTTCAACTGTGACATATTTCGTAATAGCACTGCATCTTCATGTCAAAGTACTCAACGACGAGCGATGGACACTCGACATTACAAATATATATTGCAATGGCATTAAACTTTTTATCACCTCTTTCGATACCGAATCGTTGCAAATATAAACAAGTTTGTAAATTGTGTTTATTGAATAAAAATTAACATACATGTACGTATTTACGTTTTAAAGTGTTATGAAAATTTGACATGTTTAATGTTTATCGTCACATTCTCGTTAGATATTAATTCGATACTCGGTTCTTACGATTTTGAGATGAATTAAACGATATTTGAGATAGTATTGATTAATAAAACTGTACTTGCCGAAATCCTTCTTAAATTAAATCCATTCATTCAACCACTGCTGGACATGGGTCTCCCCAAATAAGGGGGGGATTGGCATAATCGCCGCGTTTGGCAGATGGTTTGGTGATCGCAGTCAGTTGTTTTTGGTATTCATACATCACACGCTAGGTTTTGCGGAGTGTGCTTAAAGCATTTAGCCAGAAAATATTTACTAGCGCAATAGCGCTATAACGGTACTAAACTCCGCTTACCTATTATGCAGACTTTGTTAAATTTACTTAAGTTAAAACAACCAACAAAACAAGGAAAGGTTCCTTATAGAACCTTCCATGTAGTGTAAAAATATATATTGAGGAAATATGAAATTACATGAAATGTTACTGTTTCGCGCTGGAGACGGTTGCATGAACTTACTCAAACGGAAATCGGAACTCGTCTATAATGGCCAATTTAGTCTATAAAAATGTTGCTCGCTAAAACCATTTCCTAGTCTTAAATTTTAACCAAGGTTGTTGTTCATACTTGAAATAAACATTATATATAAAGTAGATGTAAAGAAAATCCTTATTAGGCACGAAATACCTTACGGTGCGCCAAATGTGTCGCACGATCGGGCACAATGCCATCATCGGTTTATCCTATTACACAATGGAAATCAACGAGGAATATTTATTGTTTTATAATTAACTGTATCTTTATTTAAAATAAATCAATAGTCAGATAGTATAAATAAATTAAAGGAATGTCTATTAAAGTAACAACCTTTGATATCTTTGAAAGAATTAGTAACTTATTGTTAATTAATTATATATAATAGTAAATTGTTATTAAATAATCATGTAGCTTATGAGACAATGAAATCGAATTTTATTTTTTCTCTTGTTCCAGGGCCCCATGAAGCGGCTGTCATGCGGATAGCGACATTAATTGCAGTCTTGCAGGTAACTACTTTTGTTACATTATATTTATAAGGATTGTCAACTCTCGTATGCTTCCAATACTTAATCTGTTTTCTGGGATATCTTGATCCTTGTTTGTCGTTAATAAGAATTTTAAGATTTTATGGTTTAACTATTTTTTAATTGTTCTTAACTTTTTCCATGAAGCATTTAAATCTACTAATTTTACATTGTGTTATGTTTTTAAATCGTAATCTATTTTAATACTTTGTTTTACAAAATGAATATAAACCCTGTTTTAAGCTTCTTTTTTTTTCAAACAACAAATATCATGTGGTTTTAAGTTACAACGAAAATGATACCACGAGAATCTGCCACTCAAATGTGGCTGTTAGAATACTTGGCAACAAATTTTCAAGTTAAGGTTGGTAGCCAGCTAAAATAAATACCCTACTACCATACCATGATTTAAAATTTCCGGTAGCATCATTTGAAAGGCGGTGCCTATAAGTTTAGTGTGTTAACTATATTACAGACTAGAATATTACTTAAAAACAGAAGAAACGCCACAATGAATTTTTTTAAAATAGGCGCTACAGATGACCACGCATTCCGTTTTATTCGATAATTGTGACCTTTTAAAAGTTAATACATACATACACAAAATGATATAATAAATGGCAATCTGATATATCTTCAAGCACCTGATCATCGTAAACGATAATGGGAGGTCCATTTTTAAGCAGGTATCAAAAGATGGAAACAATACAACCATGGCTTCGCTATTTAAATTAAAGGTCAGACTGTGCCTTGATGTATCTCATTTACATACGTAAATTGTTTTTTAACAACCATAACGGCTTCCAAAAAAGAAACAACGAAATTACACAATTAGTAACGGGTTAATAAGTTACTCAATATACGAAGATTTAAAATACAAATGGTATATCGTAGACGTAATTTATTAAAATGACTGCCACCCGTCTATTTCTTATATAGTTTGCTTTAATTATAAACAGTTTTATTCAAACAAAACAGAAACATACTAAATGACAGAAGAAATTAAACCGTGTCATTGTGTGAATTTGAGAATGGCGCCGCCGTACCCAGAGATTTTAACGGGGGGGGGGGGGGGGGGGGGGGGATGAATTGTTATGTTTCGCGCATTATATCAAAATTATTATGAATACTTACCTTTTTTCATTTCAGTGTTTAGACGAATTAAGCATGAAGTTACTCATTTATTTATAACATATGTAAATCATTTATCTTTAATAGATTTGTCTATTCGACGTGCTTGATTGTTTTTTTTTTTGTTTTTTGCCCTTACGACTGGCACTGTTTAGAGAAAGTGTTTATTAAGAAGATTTATTTAGCCCCGTTTGAATTATTCCTAGCAAATATTGTCCAGTACTTCTTAATAGATGTGAGTTTTACAAGCAATCTACAGGAACTTCTAAATTAAAACAGATTTTTTTTTCATTTGAATAATCAAAATGCATTGAATAGACATGTTAAGTTAGTTTCGTTCAATGATATATAAAGACAATAGGAAGATTAAAATCATAATTCATGTAATCATTCATTACGGATAGAGTTCAATATTTCCGTGTCCGGATACGTAAATTCTTGAGTATAATGAGATATGGGAAGTTTTTAAGAATAATCCATAGCCTTACTTATAAACGCAGTCCTATACAAGGTCATGTATCGACAGACCGTTCAACTATTGTTTACTGCTTTTGAATGAGCAGTTAAATATGTCTTTCGATCTGCGGCAAGGTACAAGCGATGCAGACAAGGTATCATGTGGCAGAAGCAGCTAAGAGAACAAATTCTTACAAACCAGTTTCAAATGTTACAGTCACAAAAATGTTAGAAGATTTTAAATATCACTTTTGTAACAAAATAGTTTGAAATTTTTATTTAAAATTTCGTACTATTTACACGAAAAGTAACATTGCTATATCCTCCTTTAAATTTAAAAGTTTGGGATATAAACAGTGCAATTTCACAGCTTTGTAAGATCTATATCTATATGCCGATGCGATATTATTGACATTTAATTTTTTTGTTAGTTATTATGTCCATGAAAAATATTCAAATATATGTAAAAAATTTCCAATGGAGTTATTAAGAGATCTCAGGATTCAGCACATTAACTAAATTATCACATAAAACGCTACCAAAATTATATAAGTTAGAGACACATAAACCGCAAGTATTTTTTTTTTACACGGAATTGGCTCAATGCTTTGTCCACAATCTCATCTGATTTTAAGTGACGATGTGATCCAGGATGGTAAACACACTAAGCCTAGAGGTTCGTATTTAGAGCCTCAAGTGATACTGCTGGAACACACCTAATGGTATTTGGCGACAGGTTTTCAAACTTGAGGGTGATAGCTACCCGGGCGGGCATCATTAGAAAACGCCCTATCACCATGCTATGGTTTCCTCACGATCTTTTCCTTCACCGAAAGTTCAAGTCAATTTTAGAGCCGGAAAGGTGGGGATCGAACCCGCGTCGATTGATACGGAATCCAGCCGCAATATCCGCTGCGCCATCATCGCTTAAATGAATTAAAAAAGAGAACATGCACGTTTATTGCAAGCGATAGTTTTAGTTCATAAGAAAATAATTATATGAATTACAACGCCACCACAATTAAAAAAAATACAGCCTCAAAAACCTTGTTTTATGGTAATACTACAACAATAAAATCGCTGTAGCTGTCGCTCGCTACAGCTGTTTCAGATGATTTCAACACGCTCACAGCGGCCGAACTGAACATCCAGCTCGCCGGTAAACATGACCTCTCACCGTTCTACGAAAGCGCCGAAGAAGGCGTCACCTTCGTGAGAGGATCAAGAGCAGCAGACTCTCCCCTATTCCCGGACATAAATGTACAGTGCTCGAATGATTTCATACAAGTCACCGTTGAATTTTCTGATGCATACGATGGTATTATCTACAGTAAAGGTTACTTGAATGATCCCAAGTGCAAGTGAGTAGATTGTGTTCTATTTATTAATTATTTATGGCACATATGATGTATTGTAAACAATACAAGTATGAATTAGAGGCGGTCGTTTATCCTGGTATGGACATGTGATGCGCAGGGAGAAAGAGAATGTTGTAAGAAAGGTATTGGATATGCATGTGGACGGTTACATGGGAAGGGGAAGACCAAAGAAAAGATGGATGGACTGTGTGAAAGATGATATGTTTAGAAAAGGAGTGAATGCGGAGATGACAACAAATAGAGAGGAATGGAAGAGGAAGACATGTTGCGCCGACCCCAAATAAAAATGGGAAAAGGGTAGGGAGATGATGATGATGATGATGACAAGTATGAATTAGAAATGGTACACAGTTTTATATTATATTATAATCCAGCAAGCCAGCAAGTACCCACTTGCTAAAAAAAGCACTACTAAACTGTTACTGATTCTAAATGTTATTTTAAATTTGTGTTTTTTGTTGTATTTACATTGGGTATTGTTTTTAATGAATTTTATGGAAATTTTTAAGAACGACCTTAACGTTAGTTCGAATACGAATTTCCGCCTGCTTCCTTCGTGAACATTATTTTTTTCAGTTTTATTGAAATATGTCCCTAGTTGTTATGCATTGTTGGAGAGCTAAGAAAACGGTTATGTTTTTATAATAATCTGCAAGCCATGTTTATCAACGTTTTTTTTTTTATTTTTAGTGGGAAAAAAATGTTAATAAAAGTATTGAAATAATATCGTTTTTCGGTTCGCATTTATAAATCTGGAACGGTAATTGTTGTTTTAAAATTGATAAATAACCAGTGTTTAATCGTTTTTATAAATCAGAAGAAAAAATGAGATTTAAATAGATACTTTTTAAAATATTTTTTTTACTTATTTACTTATGTGATGCGCAGGGAGAAAGAGAATGTTGTAAGAAAGGTATTGGATATGAATGTGGACGGTTACATGGGAAGGGGAAGACCAAAGAAAAGATGGATGGACTGTGTGAAAGATGATATGCTTAGGAAAGGAGTGAATGCGGAGATGACAACAAATAGAGAGGAATGGAAGAGGAAGACATGTTGCGCCGACCCCAAATAAAAATGGGAAAAGGGTAGGGAGATGATGATGACTTATTTAGAAAAAAGCAAAAAACCATTGCTACTCAAAAATGGTCCATTTTGCATATTGCATGTGGAAGCTTAAAATTATCGCAAATAGTCATCCCTATCACGTGTTAGGAGGTCCTAACGGAAATACAGCTAATTACTAATAACCCTACATTTATAAAATCCTAAACAAATTTACATGATATATGTCAATAGGGTACCCTGCATTAGAAGCGTAGCATAATGAGACGTTGTTGTACAAGCGACACATGTTAGATATTGGATTATTGAAAGAGATGTTGCTTTTCTAAAAAGCAATATGACATTTTCGTTGATTGCTATTGCAAATAATACTTTTAAAATTAGTAGAAGCTTCAAACCTGGCGCATTTATCGACTATTATATTTTTTCAGGTACGTTACACTAGGAGGCAGCCAGTCGCGTTACTCTTTTAGAGTACCATTAGACGGATGCGGTTCAAGACCCCTTTGCAATGCTTGCGGTACCATTGATAACGTGCTTGTGTTCCAAGCAGATGATTTCATTCAAGGACCTTTGGACTTTGCAAGAAAAGTATGTATTTACTTGCAGTAATATTTCTATACCATTGTCAACTGATGTCTATCTAATACTGGATATGTCTATTAGAACTGCACCACTTTTAGACACTTTAGACGTTTGAATCAGATTTTCATGTATAAGGTCGTTAATTTTAACGCAGCTAGGAGAAACTATAATAACAATTAATTTGCAACTTCTTAGCAAAGTTCCAACCTCTTAGCAGTAGGAAAAAATTCGTTAAATATTGAGATCAATACAAAACGAACACCTTACGTTACCTAATGTCGAAAAAGATGGCATAAACGGAGTATAATTAGATGACGTACAATTGTAAATTATTATATTACTTAGTATATAAACCGACTTAAAAAAAGTTCTCTATTTTCCTACTCAATTTGCAGGTACGCAAAAAAATGATAAATATCAGGAACCACACGTTTTTGCTGGAACGTTGATACTTCATGATACACTTAAAAATTGAAAATAATTTATGATGAAGTTATGTAAGAAAATAAATAGGGAAATTGAATATTGACCTGTAAATGTCTAGATTATTATCCAAGTACTTACACTGTGTTGGGATTTTTAACAGACCTCATTGTTAACACTGTAGACATGTCTTAAGGATCACAAATAATACAATTAGCGTTACCTTGAGAATTTCTTTGATCTTCTCTTATGTTACTTTATAGGTATCATGCGTTCGTACAACATTAGAAGTATCAGCTGGTGGCAGCAGCAGTTCGAGTTCAGGAGGCGTTGCGATCAGAGAGGAACAGCATACGCTCAAACTGAAACCATTTATGGTCGATATGCTGGAAGTTGTCGCTGTCGAAGGTCCAGCTGGAGGTATCGAGTGCTGGATGGATATACAGAAGGGCGTTTTCCCTAATGTAAGTGCCCGAAGCTTTATCTAATTTTCCATTTCTATATAATTAACTTTTTTGTTTCAAAGCATCCGTTTTTACCAACAGGGCAAAATAATACCAGGTATTGTGTAAGATAACTGATATGCCTTGATGACTCTTTACGTATATTTACTACACGTAGTGACTCCTCCATCCTGTGTGTTCTATTTGTGTTCGATAAGATGGTTCAGGTTCTAAGGATGCTGGTGGCTGCAGTTCGATCTATGATCATAAGCAAGTGGGAGTGAAATTATGCACCCCCTGTAACAAGCTAGTTGTGCTTGCGAAAGAGCAGAAGTGAAAGAAAAGGAAGCAGAACATCTTGCTCTGGTCTCCGTTGTCAAAGCTAGGGATCGATTTGAGATGTCAGTCACCAAGCACTCAAAAACCAGCATGCATTTTGGGTTCGAGCATCCTCAGTGGTTCGTACGAGAGTATCAATTACCATAGACCGCTGCATTGCCCTGCCACACCTGCTGGAGTTTCAGATTTATGAGTTAGTGATTTTTGCGTCCGGGCAACAGATGCTAGAAGAACACTGAGCAGTTTTAGTGAAAAGAAGTCTCATAACTTTCTAAGGATTACCCGACTTGGAATCATTTTTGTCCATGATGAATTTCCAAACATAAAAAAAGTTTCTTAGCATGCTTATGCTATATTTATTGCAATGCACCGTCTGTATCAATGAAGACTCTATGTGTGATTTGATAGCTCGTTAGATTTTAAGTTTTAAATTAATAAATAATAAACACATAAACTGACTGGCCTCACAGTTACTCACCTGAACCTTCTTATAGCCGTTCCTGTGCCCCGGGACGTGGCTAGCTCCAATATTTGCACAACTCCGTATTTATATTAATATTTTTATGCGAGCACCATCTTGCTGCTACCGGTGTAAGATGGCGACACACACGACAGAAAGCGCGCAAGGTTTTTTTGAGACCGTGTTGCCAGTTTATAAACTCAACACTCTGTGTTAAATCATGTAAGAAGATCCATTAGAGCTATAATGATGATAATTCTTGACACTTACTTGATATTTGATTTAGCTTCGATTCAAAAACTATATAAGTAAACTTAACCAAATAAACAATTTATGTCATTTTTAATAATTACAGACGACTCCGTTGAAAGATTCAATCAAGATCGGTGAATACTTGACAATTTTGGTTTACTTGAAAGACGTTAGGAACCAGTTCAACCTGAAGATTCACGACTGTTGGGCGTACGCCAGCGACGAGTATGACAGTCCTAATGTTAACAAAATACAACTAACTGACAAGGGAGGATGTCCCAAGTAAGATAATAGTTATTTCATTGAGTTTTATAGTTTTCTGTAATTGAGATTTGTTTTAATGAATTAGAACTAGTTAAAATTAATTAAGAATTAATACGAGATATGTAAATTTATTCTTTACATCCATACCTGGTAGTTACACAATCAAGGGTCTGCCGACAAAAGTGAAAAAAACTTTTTTTTAATGATTAAAGTTCAAATTGTGTTAATTTTCATTATTAACATAAACTAACATGTAACATTTATCTGGTTTTTACATCTGTTGGCGCTCGGAGCAATGATCCTGTACATTTTCATTTAGTTCATTCATAAATAAAACTTACGATAGGCTGCGTAAGTATACATTTTATTTTCTATCTCTGAGCGCCAGCACTTAAACGCCATCTTGTACTTGACTGTAGCATGTTGACGGCCAATGAAATAATAGCGTTGGTGACGCGAATCTATATCTTTTTATATATAATTTATCCTCTACCGAGAACCGCTCAACTCCCCTAAAGAAGTTTTTACTTCAAAAAATCAAATGACTTCCATCATCGTTTGTTATTCGCCGCATTAGAATAAGATGCATACAAAACAGAAGATATATATGCATTTAATCATTCATAGGAAGAAGAAACTTATCGACTTTTGGCAAAAGACAACAAACACGGGGAAGAGCGGCGCTACATTAATCGCTTACAGTAAAGTCAGCGCATTCCGCTTCCCTGATACAGATCAAGTCTACTTGACCTGTAACGTTGAGGTAAATTATTATTTATTATTATCTTGAGAACTTTATTGTCAACTTCAAAAATAAAGTGTTTAAATAATTTACAAGTCGCAGAAAGAAAAAGGAAAAAAAATTGGTTGGCACATATGACCATATTTACATAGATCCCGTTTTTCTCAAACTTGGAGACCTCTATCATTTATAGGGCATATACGTGAAACTTTAAAGATGATTGAATATTTTTTTATTTTAACTCGTATAAATATAGGCAACAACTGTTTATTTTTAATGATATTATGATTTCGATATTTATCCATAAAAAGTAATAAAGAACATCATTGACAATGACAACAATAAAGAATGATAATGTCACGAATGACATAATGTCGAAACATTAGCTAGACAGTGTCGGCAATATTGTTTCTCGTGAAATCCTCAACTGGCGAAGCTGTAGCCTTTATTATAATCGTCTTAATAACAATGACACTTCATGTAAAAGCAATACATGTAAATACTGCAAATCGTGTAAATCATATACGCCACATCCATGGTACATAGGTGATTTTGTGTTATTCGCAAGGCGATAACAGTTCAAACCGAGGTTCGTATTTGTTATTTATTTATTTATTTATCCTGATTTTCTTTACTTTTTCATAGCCACTTAGTTACCGAACGAAACACACTTCCTGTACACCAAATATAGTTACAATATATATATTTTATGTTTTTTTTTTTGTAATTTCTTAAAATAACATTTATATTTCTTATAGACTGATTAGGCTATCACTGTCCTCAATTAACATTTACTTTACGAACACAAAATTTTATCTAAATCGATCCACCCGTATTTTTGTTTCTTAATTTTTTTCCACTAAGTATAAACATAATTTTAATAATCTCCATAGCCTATCAATTGCTCCTTGACATATACTTCCCGTGTACAAAGTTTCATCGAACTCGGTAAAGCTGTTTTTTAATTAAATCCGGATATATACACTCATACAGACAGTTAAAAAAATTCGAGATTAGTAATAGTTAAAAAAAAGCACCTGTTACAAAAAAAAAAAAAAAAAAAGTTTTGTTAATAATTTATTTCAGTTAAACTTACAGCTGAATACACCAATAAATACAATGCCAAAGGCCATCCATTTAAAAGTTTTCTTATGTACAATATATAACTATTGTTAGTTATATAGATAGATTAGCTAGTACCTTATACTAGTCACTGTTGCTAGGGGAAGCTGTTCTGAAGACTTCAAACAAACAGCGTAGTTAGTTCAGTAATAAAGTATTAACCTGGTACAATTAACGTCATATTTTTGGTACCATGTAAAAAGTATCCATCCATCCATCCATTCAACCAAAAGACGTCCACTGCTGGACTTAGGTCTCCTCAAAGATCTCCACGATTACCGGTCTTGCCCCACCCGCATCTAGCGGATTCTCGCGACCTTCACCAGGTCGCCTGCCCACCTTGTTGAGGGGTCTACTTACGTCTTCTGGTACGTGGAAGCCATTCGAGAACCCGTTGGCACCATCGAGCATCGGTTCTACGAGCAATGTGCCCAGCGCACTGTCACTTAAGTTTAGCAATTCGAGCAATGATGATTACTTTGGTTCTTCTGCGGATCACCTCAAACCTGATTCGATAACGCAGTGAAATTCCAAGGATAGCCCTCTCCATTGCCCTTCGAGCAACTTTGAGCCTTCTTATTCAACTACGTCTCAGTGCCGTATGCCATCACTGGCAACACACACTGATCGAAGACTGGTATTTCGGACGAGCTGATTTTGCGTAGCTTCCCAAATGCAGCCAAACCGAGTTAGATTCGACGATAAAAACTATAATAATGGTATATTTAAGCATACTGGGCATTACAAGAGATTCTGGTAAAAGAACTTACAAAGAAATTTCCAGGCTTTAAACTTGATCTCGTTTTGCCTTAAATAAGCGAAATACTACAGAACTATAGAGCTCTCGTTATTACGAATAATCAATCATATCCACATACTTTCTAGTCATACCTAAAGCTCGATATAATTTTTGAAGCTAATAATAGACTTTGAACTTATTATTTCAACAAATTCTCACTTTTTGAGAAAATTAGTTAAATAAGAAATAGAACTACTTTTATTAGTTCCGTTTATAAAATAAATTATAAAATGGACTTTATATATTTTCAGTTATGCTCAAGTAATTGCGATGCAAACTGCGAAGGGACAATAAAAGAAGTCACTAGCACTATAAGGCCGCAAACATGCTACCCGGGCTCTCCTGACCCGCAATGTCAACGAATAACAGCATCGCCTCAAGTAAAATGTTACCCGGGCTCATCCGATCCAAGATGTCAACAGATTACCACTCCATCTCCTCCCCGATGCTACCCTGGTAGTACTGATCCACGATGTTCAGGAACCGGAACACCCGCACCGCCAAAATGCTACCCAGGAAGTTCAGATCCACTATGCCCTCAACCTACCACGTCTCCAGGTCCAATATGTTATCCAGGATCAACAGATCCACGTTGCCCACCACAACCAACGCGACCTACAACATCGAAATCACCTACATACTTACCACCTTCAACAACAGAACCGAAATGTTTCCCGGGATCAACTAATCCACGTTGTCCACAACCAACAACACCTATACCACCCAGATGTTATCCTGGTAGTACAGACCCACGTTGTCCCAAACCAACTAGTCAAGCTCAACCCAACTGTTTCCCAGGTTCTACAGATACGCGCTGTCCAAAACTAACAACTCCAGCACCGCCTAAATGCTTCCCAGGTAGTACTGAACCACGTTGTCCGAAGCCTACAACACCAGAAGCTCCTAGATGTTATCCTGGTAGTACAGATTCTAGATGTCCTACACCAACCACTCCTGCACCACCTCAATGCTTTCCTGGTAGCACAGACTCAAGATGCCCAAGACCAACTACGCCCCAAGCTCCTAGATGTTTCCCCGGTAGTACAGACCCAAGATGTCCCAAGCCTACAACACCAGAAGCTCCTAGATGTTATCCCGGTAGCACAGATCCAAGATGTCCTAAACCTACTACACCAGAGCCACCACGGTGCTTCCCAGGTAGTACAGACCCAAGATGTCCTCAGCCTACAACACCAGAAGCTCCTAGATGTTATCCCGGTAGCACAGATCCAAGATGTCCTAAACCTACTACACCAGAGCCACCACGGTGCTTCCCAGGTAGTACAGACCCAAGATGTCCTCAGCCTACAACACCAGAAGCTCCTAGATGTTATCCCGGTAGCACAGATCCAAGATGTCCTAAACCTACTACACCAGAGCCACCACGGTGCTTCCCAGGTAGTACAGACCCAAGATGTCCTCAGCCTACAACACCAGAAGCTCCTAGATGTTATCCCGGTAGCACAGATCCTAGATGTCCTAAACCTACCACTCCTGAACCACCACGGTGCTTCCCTGGTAGTACAGACACAAGGTGTCCCAAACCTACAACGCCAGAAGTTCCTAGATGTTATCCTGGCAGTACAGATTCTAGATGTCCTAAACCCACCACTCCTGCACCACCTCGATGCTTCCCTGGTAGTATTGATCCCCGGTGTCCACAGCCTACTACTCCTTCGACACCAACTTGCTATCCAGGCTCACCAGATCCTCGATGCCCACAACCATCTCGACCAACCACAATTTCACCACCTACATACTTACCGCCAACAACTCCAGCACAACCAAAATGTTTCCCAGAATCCACAGATCCAAGGTGTCCTAAGCCTACGACTCCAGAACCTCCTAGATGTTATCCCGGCAGCACAGATCTCAGATGTCCTAAACCCACCACTCCTGAACCACCGCGTTGCTTCCCTGGTAGTACAGACCCAAGGTGTCCCAAACCTACAACACCAGAAGCTCCTAGATGTTATCCCGGTAGCACCGATCCTAGATGTCCTAAACCCACCACTCCTGCACCACCACCTCAATGCTTTCCTGGTAGCACAGACTCAAGATGCCCAAGACCAACTACGCCCGAAGCTCCTAGATGTTTCCCCGGTAGTACAGACTCAAGATGTCCCAAGCCTACAACACCAGAAGCTCCTAGATGTTATCCCGGTAGCACAGATCCTAGATGTCCTAAACCCACCACTCCTGCACCACCTCGATGCTTCCATGGTAGTACTGATCCCCGGTGTCCACAACCTACTAGTCCTTCGACACCAATTTGCTATCCAGGCTCACCAGATCCTCGATGCCCACAACCATCACGACCAACCACAATTTCACCACCTACATACTTACCACCAACAACTCCAGCACAACCAAAATGCTTTCCAGAATCCATAGATCCAAGGTGTCCCAAACCTACAACACCAGCAGCTCCTAGATGTTATCCCGGCAGCACAGATCCCAGATGCCCTAAACCCACAACTCCTGAACCACCGCGTTGTTTCCCTGGTAGTACAGACCCAAGGTGTCCCAAACCTACAACACCAGAAGCTCCTAGATGTTATCCCGGCAGCACAGATCCAAGATGTCCTAAACCTACTACACCAGAGCCACCACGGTGCTTCCCAGGTAGTACAGACCCACGATGTCCTCAGCCTACAACACCAGAGCCACCACGGTGCTTCCCAGGTAGTACAGACCCAAGATGTCCTCAGCCTACAACACCAGAAGCTCCTAGATGTTATCCCGGTAGCACAGATCCAAGATGTCCTAAACCTACTACACCAGAGCCACCACGGTGCTTCCCAGGTAGTACAGACCCAAGATGTCCTCAGCCTACAACACAAGAAGCTCCTAGATGTTATCCCGGTAGCACAGATCCTAGATGTCCTAAACCTACCACTCCTGAACCACCACGATGCTTCCCTGGTAGTACAGATACAAGGTGTCCCAAACCTACAACGCCAGAAGTTCCTAGATGTTATCCCGGCAGTACAGATTTTAGATGTCCTAAACCCACCACTCCTGCACCACCTCGATGCTTCCCTGGTAGTACTGATCCCCGGTGTCCACAACCTACTACTCCTTCGACACCAACTTGCTATCCAGGCTCACCAGATTCTCGATGCCCACAACCATCTCGACCAACCACATCTTCACCACCTACATACTTACCACCAACAACTCCAGCACAACCAAAATGCTTCCCAGAATCCACAGATCCAAGGTGTCCCAAGCCTACGACTCCAGAACCTCCTAGATGTTATCCCGGCAGCACAGATCCCAGATGCCCTAAACCCACCACTCCTGAAACACCGCGTTGCTTCCCTGGTAGTACAGACCCAAGGTGTCCCAAACCTACAACACCAGAAGCTCCTAGATGTTATCCCGGCAGCACAGATCCAAGATGTCCTAAACCTACTACACCAGAGCCACCACGGTGCTTCCCAGGTAGTACACACCCACGATGTCCTCAGCCTACAACACCAGAAGCTCCTAGATGTTATCCCGGTAGCACAGATCCTAGATGTCCTAAACCCACCTCTCCTGCACCACCACGATGTTTCCCTGGTAGTACAGACCCAAGGTGTCCCAAACCTACAACACCAGCAACTCCTAGATGTTATCCCGGCAGCACCGATCCTAGATGTCCTCAACCCACCACTCCTGCACCACCACGTTGCTTCCCTGGTAGTACAGACCCAAGGTGTCCCAAACCTACAACACCAGCAGCTCCTAGATGTTATCCCGGCAGCACCGATCCTAGATGTCCTAAACCCACCACTCCTGCGCCACCTCAATGCTTTCCTGGTAGCACAGACTCAAGATGCCCAAGACCAACTACGCCCGAAGCTCCTAGATGTTTCCCCGGTAGTACAGACTCAAGATGTCCCAAGCCTACAACACCAGAAGCTCCTAGATGTTATCCCGGTAGCACAGATCCTAGATGTCCTAAACCCACCACTCCTGCACCACCTCGATGCTTCCCTGGTAGTACTGATCCCCGGTGTCTACAACCTACTAGTCCTTCGACACCAACTTGCTATCCAGGCTCACCAGATCCTCGATGCCCTCAACCATCACGACCAACCACAATTTCACCACCTACATACTTACCACCAACAACTCCAGCACAACCAAAATGCTTCCCAGGCAGCACGGACTCGAGGTGTCCCAAGCCTACGACTCCAGAACCTCCTAGATGTTATACCGGCAGCACAGATCCTAGATGCCCTAAACCTACTACACCAGAGCCACCACGGTGCTTCCCAGGTAGTACAGACCCAAGGTGTCCCAAACCTACAACACCAGCAGCTCCTAGATGTTATCCCGGCAGCACCGATCCTAGATGTCCTAAGCCCACTACACCTGAGCCACCACGATGTTTCCCCGGTAGTACAGACCCAAGGTGTCCCAAACCTACAACACCAGAGCCACCCCGGTGCTTCCCAGGTAGTACAGACCCAAGATGTCCTCAGCCTACAACACCAGAAGCTCCTAGATGTTATCCCGGTAGTACAGACTCAAGGTGCCCAAGACCAACTACGCCCGAAGCTCCTAGATGTTATCCCGGTAGCACAGATACTAGATGTCCCAAACCCACTACCACCTCTACACCTCAACCACCACGATGCTTCCCTGGTAGTACTGATCCTCGATGTCCACAGCCTACCACTGCTTCGACACCAACTTGCTATCCAGGCTCACCAGATTCTCGATGCCCTCAACCATCTCGACCAACCACAATAGCACCACCTACATACTTACCTCCAACAACTCCAACACAACCAAAATGCTTCCCAGGTAGTACAGATGCAAGATGTCCTAAGCCTACACCGCCAGAAACTCCTAGATGTTACCCCGGCAGCACAGATCCAAGATGTCCTAAACCTACTACACCAGAGCCACCACGGTGCTTCCCAGGTAGTACAGACCCAAGATGTCCCCAGCCTACAACACCAGAAGCTCCTAGATGTTATCCCGGTAGCACAGATCCTAGATGTCCCAAGCCCACTACACCTGAGCCACCACGATGCTTCCCTGGTAGTACAGACTCAAGGTGCCCAAGACCAACAACGCCTGAAGCTCCTAGATGTTATCCTGGTAGCACAGATCCTAGATGTCCCAAGCCCACCACACCTGAGCCACCACGATGCTTCCCTGGTAGTACAGACTCAAGGTGCCCACGACCAACAACGCCCGAAGCTCCTAGATGTTTCCCCGGTAGTACAGACGCAAGATGTCCCAAGCCTACAACACCTGAAGCTCCTAAATGTTATCCCGGTAGCACAGATTCTAGATGTCCCAAGCCCACTACACCTGAGCCACCACGATGCTTCCCAGGTAGTACAGACCCAAGATGTCCTCAGCCTACAACACCAGAAGCTCCTAGATGTTATCCCGGTAGCACAGATCCTAGATGTCCTAAACCCACCACTCCTGCACCACCTCGATGCTTCTCTGGTAGTACTGATCCCCGGTGTCCACAACCTACTAGTCCTTCGACACCAACTTGCTATCCAGGCTCACCAGATCCTCGATGCCCACAACCATCACGACCAACTACAATTTCACCACCTACATACTTACCACCAACAACTCCAGCACAACCAAAATGCTTCCCAGGCAGCACGGACTCAAGGTGTCCCAAGCCTACGACTCCAGAACCTCCTAGATGTTATACCGGCAGCACAGATCCTAGATGCCCTAAACCCACCACTCCTGAACCACCGCGATGCTTCCCTGGTAGTACAGACCCGAGATGTCCCAAGCCTACAACACCAGAAGTTCCTAGATGTTATCCCGGTAGCACAGATACTAGATGTCCTAAACCCACCACACCTCAGCCACCACGATGCTTCCCTGGAAGTACTGACTCAAGGTGTCCCAAGACCAACTACGCCCGAAGCTCCTAGATGTTTCCCCGGTAGTACAGACGCAAGATGTCCCAAGCCTACAACACCTGAAGCTCCTAAATGTTATCCCGGTAGCACAGATTCTAGATGTCCCAAGCCCACTACACCTGAGCCACCACGATGCTTCCCAGGTAGTACAGACCCAAGATGTCCTCAGCCTACAACACCAGAAGCTCCTAGATGTTATCCCGGTAGCACAGATCCTAGATGTCCTAAACCCACCACACCTGCACCACCTCGATGCTTCCCTGGCAGTACTGATCCCCGGTGTCCACAACCTACTAGTCCTTCGACACCAACTTGCTATCCAGGCTCACCAGATCCTCGATGCCCACAACCATCTCGACCAACTACAATTTCACCACCTACATACTTACCACCAACAACTCCAGCACAACCAAAATGCTTCCCAGGCAGCACGGATTCAAGGTGTCCCAAGCCTACGACTCCAGAACCTCCTAGATGTTATACCGGCAGCACAGATCCCAGATGCCCTAAACCCACCACTCCTGAACCACCGCGATGCTTCCCTGGTAGTACAGACCCGAGATGTCCCAAGCCTACAACACCAGAAGTTCCTAGATGTTATCCCGGTAGCACAGATACTAGATGTCCCAAACCCACCACACCTCAGCCACCACGATGCTTCCCTGGAAGTACTGACTCAAGGTGTCCAAGACCAACTACGCCCGAAGCTCCTAGATGTTTCCCCGGTAGTACAGACCCAAGATGTCCCAAGCCTACAACACCTGAAGCTCCTAAATGTTATCCCGGTAACACAGATTCTAGATGTCCCAAGCCCACTACACCTGAGCCACGACGATGCTTCCCAGGTAGTACAGACCCAAGATGTCCCAAGCCTACAACACCAGAAGCTCCTAGATGTTATCCTGGTAGTACAGACTCAAGGTGCCCAAGGCCAACGACGCCTGAGCAACCACGATGCTTCCCCGGTAGTACAGACCCAAGATGCCCAAGACCAACTACGCCCGAAGCTCCTAGATGTTTCCCTGGTAGCACAGATCTTAGATGTTCTAAACCCACCACTCCTGCACCACCTCGATGCTTCCCTGGTAGTACTGATCCTCGGTGTCCACAACCTACTAGTCCTTCGACACCAACTTGCTATCCAGGCTCACCAGATCCTCGATGCCCACAACCATCACGACCAACCACAATTTCACCACCTACATACTTACCCACCAACAACTCCAGCACAACCAAAATGCTTCCCAGAATCCACAGATCCAAGGTGTCCCAAGCCTACGACTCCAGAACCTCCTAGATGTTATCCCGGCAGCACAGATCCCAGATGCCCTAAACCCACCACTCCTGAACCACCGCGATGCTTCCCTGGTAGTACAGACCCAAGGTGTCCCAAACCTACAACACCAGCAACTCCTAGATGTTATCCCGGCAGCACCGATCCTAGATGTCCTAAGCCCCCACTACACCTGAGCCACCACGATGTTTCCCCGGTAGTACAGATTCTAGGTGCCCAAGACCAACAACGCCCGAAGCTCCTAGATGTTTCCCAGGTAGTACAGACCCAAGATGTCCCAAGCCTACTACACCAGAACCTCTTAGATGTTATCCTGGTAGCACAGATCCTAGATGTCCCAAGCCCACCACACCTGAGCCACCACGATGTTTCCCCGGTAGTATAGATTCTAGGTGCCCAAGACCAACAACGCCTGAAGCTCCTAGATGTTTCCCAGGTAGTACAGACCCAAGATGTCCCAAGCCTACAACACCAGAACCTCCTAGATGTTATCCTGGTAGCACAGATCCTAGATGTCCCAAGCCCACCCACACCTGAGCCACCACGATGTTTCCCTGGTAGTACAGACTCAAGGTGCCCAAGACCAACAACGCCTGAAGCTCCTAGATGTTACCCCAGTAGTACAGACCCAAGATGTCCCAAGCCTACAACACCAGAACCTCCTAGATGTTATCCTGGTAGCACAGATCCTAGATGTCCCAAGCCCACCACACCTGAGCCACCACGATGCTTCCCTGGTAGTACAGACTCAAGGTGCCCACGACCAACAACGCCCGAAGCTCCTAGATGTTTCCCCGGTAGTACAGATCCTAGATGTCCTAAGCCCACTACACCTGAGCCACCACGGTGCTTCCCTGGTAGTACAGACCCAAGGTGTCCGAAACCTACAACACCAGAACCTCCTAGATGTTACCCTGGCAGCACAGATCGTAGGTGTCCAAGGCCAACAACTCCTGAACTACCAAATTGCTTCCCAGGTAGTTCGGATCCTCGTTGCCCTAAGCCCACAACACCCAGCTCCTGTTACCCAGGATCAAAGGACCCTAAATGTCCACAGCCTTTCGCGCCAAGTAGCACTAATCCTCCTTCAACCTACTTACCACCATTCCCCTTAGAAAACGAAGTAAAATCATCCAGGATTAGCAGACTGGCATCATCGAACAACGACTTTTATGATGATCAATTACCAGAAATTGGTAAGTAAATTATTTTTATACGAAATACCAAGAAATACGCAACTTTATTCGTAATTTACTTCGAATGTGTATTGTCATGTTATAAGAGAGAAAGGATTATATAGTAATTAATATAAGTGTGGAAGAATGAAAAGTAGTCGAAAACCATAGAAATAGTGGAGGAATAATATAAAAGAGAAAAACGGTAAATGAAAAAATTACGGCTTATAGAGATGAATTAGAAACAGGCCACGGGGCATGGTGATGATAAATACGAACAGACTAACTGAACAATATCTGATGATAGTTTAAATGGAAAAAAAATGAGGACTGCCAAAAAAATTAAAGAAAATGAATACCTTTTGTCCTTAATTTCTATAAAGTACAATAATAAATTCTAGTAATTGAATACTATGACGAAATGGATGTGAACTAAAAGAATTCGTGGAATCTTGTTAGTTAAATAAACTATTACATTTACGTTATTTCTCACTAAGCGAATACCATTAGTCGTTGATTTCAGTATCAAAATAGAAGAGATTCTGATAATAATGTTTTTAGATATCACATTTGATAATAAATTACTATAGGCTCCCTGCATTTGCAATTCGTTACGACTGCTAGGTTCGTCTATTTTTATTCCTTTCATAACTTAACGTCTTGTGATATTTTGTTATAGGAGACAGCTCCAGCTGAGATAGATCCGAGAAATTTACAATATAAAACCTCGTGAATCACTAAAGAATAAATTAACATTACCGTCCCAATATATCCTTGATAATTATGGTACATTTGCAAAATTTAAATAAGTTTGATATAGCAAATGGCCGACATAATTTAAACACCAGAATTAATCACAAATTAGCCGTCCCATACTAAAGCCTAATAAAAGCTTTTAGGTAATAGTGTCAGGTTCTACATGATTTCCAAGGATATTACCGATTTACCTGATAGTAAGTTTAAGAGATATGTCAAGCTAGTTTTAGTGTCCAAGGATTAAATATATTGTTGATTTTTACCTTGCTAACTTCCCTTCAGATGATTTTCAGCTGGCACGTCTCTTGGAAGATTTGTTCATGAAATATACAATAGTTTATTATAATTAAGTTGATAGTTATATATAAAGAAATATACAATTCAATTTATCTTGTTTAAATATTAAATAAATACGTAGGTAACTAAATAATCAATAAATTAAATCTTACAAAACAAATAATACTTATAAATTCAATTATATTAAATAAACAGCTTCCGTTGTTGTCCTGTGATAACGGTAATTGATTACACGTGTTTCGCCTCTCCACAAGGTATCCTCATATCGATGTAGACTTATCCGAGACGAGCAGGCGAGTATTGTTTTAGGCAAGATCATTTACGTGAACGATAGTGACGTATGAAAATGACACCGCTCTTTGTGTTTCCTCTAAACCCGCCTGTAACTAAAAACTGTGTTATTTATAAATGAAAACATTTTATTTAAAAAAAAAAATCATTCGAGTTTTTCTTGTCGGCTCTCCTCGACGACTGGGCTGTTCTTCGAACCGGTATTAGTCTTTTAACGTTCATAAGCCCCTTTTTAAGGATCGAATTGAAGAAAGATTTTTTTATTTAAATATTTAATTGTCCCTTTTCTTGACCCAGCTGTTATTACGTTGCAGATAATTTCGAATTCGAACGGACTAAGCCAAGATCGAGAACTGTAAGAGACTTAAGCGCTATAACCGAGGACATGACAATCAACGGATTGTATTATTTAGCCGTAGGATCCGCTGCATTTATGCTTCTCTCCGTGACGATCGCCGTCTATTTGTTCAAATACAACAGAAATATGAAACACAAAACAATAACATTACAACCGAAAATGAAGATCGAGAATCCGTGTTAATACTTGTTATAATATGATACTTGTTATCGTGTGATATTATTGTAAAAAAAAATGACCTAATGCGTTTTATTATATTTTCTGCATATATATTTTTTTTGTAAGAAATGGCTGCGATATTTACAGCGAAACTCACTGCCTTTTTTTAGCTTTATTCAGGCGCTTTTTTTTAGCTTGCCTATTTTATTCACTCATAAAATAGTGCCATAATATTATGGATTTTTATTGTCACAATATTCGATGCGAAACGAAAATTTATCTATTAATAATAATCGTAATAATACCTAGTCAATGTATGTGTGTATAATAATAAAACATAATTATTAATTTTTTTTATTCGTATAAATTTTTCACAGAATTCTTTATAAATGAATCTATTATACTCATGTAATTTTGTGATATTTCTTTATTGTAAATACTTCTTTTTTTGTGTTTTTTTTTTCAGTACAATATTAATGTGGCCATTTTATGTTTTAGAATATATTTTGTTTGCAAATGATTTTAGGTACAGAGGTATTATATAGAATCACGTAAAACCGGCTGGATTCATAACTGAAATATAAACAAGGGATAATTAGAAAAATATATATATTTTTAATTACTGTTATGAAGGAAGCAGAATGTACCTAAATTCATTTAATTTCCAATTTTATAATGTTAGTAAATTAGATTGATTTTCGAGACAATCTAAATAAAACATTCTATGAATGTCATGCGTTTGTTTTATTCATCTTTATTAACCAACCATAATATGTAGATTCGTCTTATCCATTTATTTATTTTATATGGCAAACAAAACAGGATACATTTAAATATTAATACAAAACAACGAAAAAAAATAATCTTAAAGCTAGGTAGGATCTTTCAGCTAGGCTGAATCCCAATAAAAATGTTTACACATAGAAACTACAGGATTAAAACACGCTCACGCTATATATATATATATATATATATATATATATATATATATATATATATATATATATATATATATATATATATATATATATATATATATATATATAAAGATTAATAAAAAAATAATAATATATATAATAAAATAAAATAAAAAGCCTTTAATCTATAACTTATAACTTGAATGACACATTAAAATACAGAGAATTTAAATAAAAATTAAACTAATAGGTTATAGTCGCCTCCTCGGCGTAGGCCTCCCCCATTACCGACCATATTTCCCTGTTCCTTGCAATAGTGGGCCAGCCTGGGCCAGCGCGCTCTCTAAAGATGTCTTCCCATCTTCTAAACGGTCTGCCTCTTTTCCTTTGGCTAGTTCTAGGCAGCCACTCAGTACTTAAGGCTTTGTCCATCTATCGCTTTTTATTCTAGATACGTGTCCAGCCCAGTTCCATTTCAATTTCCTTATCCTTTATATATATATATATATATATATATATATAAATAAATGAGAATATCATAAAATATTAGAGCTACTTGTTAATAATAATAGACAAAACACAATCAGAAAAAAGTTAATAGAACATTGGAAGACCGTTACTTGAGGATCTGCTTAACTACTCGTTTGTACATATTATGTCGATGGTTATAAAGGTCAAGCTCTGGTTATTTCGAGGCTAAATTATTGTAAGTACGACACATACGAATAATAGTATATTATAGTAAGATGTATTATTTTTAAATGTATTGAGTATAAAGACTTTAGAAACATGAAATTTGAAGTTAGTACTAAAATTTAGTGATGATACTAGAGAAGGAGATAGAGGTGTTTATGAAGAAATAACAAGTTTTGTTGATCCCTTCGTGAGTACAAAGGGGAAACATTAAATAAATTAAGCCTTTCTAGATATGAACGTTACGACCAAATCCGTGTCTGTAGCATACAATTTTTATAGAATTTTCTTTGTACAGATTCTATATATATATTATATATTCCTTTTTTTTTTAATTTTAAAAACCTTTAAGTTGAAAAAGCAATATTCTAAATTATTTATATTTGACGTTATTTTATTTTTTCGATTCTCATGTAACATAGTAAGCTTATTGTCCACATGTGTATTTACAATGATGACACGGAGAGAATATTCTCAAAACACAAAGCACAAAAAAACTCCCTCGGGAAGTTCTAAAACGGCGGCCATCTTTTATTTAAACGGTCACTTTACGTAGTCACTTTAACATAAGTGTACTCTTGAGTACACTTGATATCATATGGTATGGTAACTATGATAACCTACCAATAAAGATTTAAAAATAATTCTTGATGAGTTGTGACTTACATATGACAAACATACATACATGCATTAAAAATATAGTAAAAAAAACTGCACATTAAATTAATAAAAATTAATAAATTAATTAAACATATTGTGAATATACACAAATAATTTACACTCAAGGTGAACTTTGTTTTATTATGCACTCTGTATTGGTTTATACCTAAAATAATAACATTTTAAGCCTAGAGGTACTGTGTATCAAGTGACCTGTAATAGATCATTAGCGAGAGATTTTCAAAGTGGTAGTGGTTTACTGGCAAATTTTTCTTCAAGTTCATACTCATTAGGGCCTGTGCCTGTATTACGTAGCCATCAATGGGGTTAATGATTGATTCCACACGGGGCAATTAAGTTTGAATGGTGATAACATAAGCAATATTTACGTATAAATATTCGGTTTTTATTTTTTTTTAATTTACGCCAATCCCTAATATTACTCACAAATGATAGAAGGGGCTCAAAATGACCATAAACAAGTTCAAAAATACTTTACTCAAATTGGCCCTGATAAGGCACTTATAAACGTCAAAGCACTACCTGAAACTCGATCTGGTTTTTTAATGTTTTTAAAGATATACTTCATTTGGCGCGTTAGGAAAAAATGATGAAAGTATATTTTTAGGATGCGCGCGCACACCGTCACAAAAAAAACGACACCCTGAAGTTAGCTAGTCAACATACGATGCACGCGCAACCGTCACGAAAAAAAAACGACACCCTGAAGTTAGCTAGTCAACATACGATGCACGCGCAACCGTCACGAAAAAACGACACCCTGAAGTTAGCTAGTCAACATACGATGCACGCGCAACCGTCACGAAAAAAAAAACGACACCCTGAAGTTGGCTAGTCAACATACGATGCACGCGCAACCGTCACGAAAAAAAACGACACCCTGAAGTTAGCTATTCAACATACGATGCACGCGCGACCCTCACGAAAAAACGACACCCTGAAGTTAGCTAGTAAACATACGATGCACGCGCAACCGTCACGATAAAACGACACCCTGAAGTTAGCTTGTCAACATACGATGCACGCGCAACCGTCACGAAAAAAACGACACCCTGAAGTTAGCTAGTCAACATAGGACGCGCTTGCACACCGTCACGAAAAAACGACACCCTGAAGTTAGCTCTCAACGTTTTAGTTTTTTTCTATTATTACGTCAAAAAAGTATAACTTCTTACGTGCGTACACCACACACTTTTTTTTATTAAATATACAAGACATAGTTACAAAGTTTATTAGGATATGCACAGAGAAAGCTGTCAATTCCAAACGTCACCATCATTCACACAATGATCCATCCTATATTAACCATTGCAAGTGAAAACTTGTTTGACATGGTGCCTGAACTTATTGTTTGTTAAATCACTAATGTGCCTTTATTGTAAAATATAACACAATTTCCTACAAAACTCTTATTAGTCTTTGATTCTTACCAAAATTTTGATCACCTACCCGTTATAGCATAGGATAAATGGATACAAACCTACGTCCTACATAGAATCAGTATCTTAAACCACCAATTAACCCCTTGAGCAGCTTCCTGGCGTTTACGCCAGCTTTTCATTGTATTCCTATTGTCTTTCTATTGTTTCATTTTTATGGCTACTCTACACATTTCATAATCTACAGATATTTTTCGGTAACGCCTCGATAACGACATATACCCCGAACGACATTTAAATTACACATCCAGAAAGCATTTATTTAAAAACAAACAGAAAATACCGAACTTTGGAGACCATTTTTTTTTCTTTTTCTTTTTTTCGAGTGGAATGCATTTACGCACATCCTCCATCAAGCCCACCCGGGAGAAACCTCCCCGATGGAGTCGATGGAGGGGTGTGTGGGACTCGCCCGGCGCAGTTGGAGACCTCCGTAACCACATGCAGTTTATGTTGAGTCTACTAGAGGATCTATCATTTTCATTATTTTTATTTATGTTGTTTTTTTTTATTATATACTTACAACTTATATGTTATTTCTCCATTACATATACGTATTCGATTTGTTGTAACAATTATAATAGTTTACGGGCTGAGGGGCTGCACAAAATTGAATTATTTAATATTGTATCGAGGCCGGGGCAGGCTGAAGACCAGCGCTATGTGGTAATGCCGCTTAGTAACAGCTGAGTCTGTCCTATTGTCAGAATTATTATATCACGTCATGATTATTTTTAAGGTTATGTAATATAAAATATGTTTTGGCAATAAATCGTTTTTATTATTGTTTTAATTAACTACATATATACAGAATTTCATTCTTATATTTTACATTATCTATCTAAAAGCCGTAATCTGATCGGTCCGTTTGGTGTATACATCGGATGCACGTGATACTCCATTGGTTCACGTTGGTATTCCATCCTGAAGGACTGCACCATCTGGAAAGTTAATGGATGCTATTCAAAAAAGTAGTTTTTCATCTCTTATATAATATTATATGAAGAGGTATAGTTTTTATTTGTTACGGATAAAAACACATAGCGATGATGGCGCGGTAGGTAGTGCGGTCGCATTTCGCGTCAATGAACGCGAGTTCGACTCCCACCTATACAAGTCTAACATCGGTCTGAGCTTTCGGTGAAGGAAAACATCGACAAAAAAAAAACAAAAAAATCTTTATTCAATTTAGACCCTAAGAAGGCGCTTATGAACGTCTAAAACACTACCACCGGTTCGGAAAACAACCCAGTCGAGAAGAGCGCAGGCGAGAAACTCGATCTGGTTCTTATCATTTTTTTTTTCATATAAAAAACTATACAAATCATAGTCTTAATAATGTTAGCGGGTGCGCACAGAGATGTGGGTTAATTCCAGACATCACTATCGTTCACGTAATGATCCTGTAATAACCTTTTGAGATTAAAACTTGCTTGACATAATACTTGAACTTATTGTCAGGTAAATCGGTAATGTTACTTGGGATCTTATTGTAAAACCGAATACTATTACCTATAAAGCTTTTATTAGACTTACTTATCCTAAAGCGTGGTTCCGGACAACTTGTCTTTACTTCTAATATTAAAATTATGACGAATTATACCTCACCACCACGCTATCGTTTCCTCACGATAACGTGGGGGTGAGGTATTTTTTAATATATCTCCCATAAGGGAAGCCGGGAGACTAAATCCTTCCAACTGGGACGATCCTGTCACACATCTTTCGCTTCCTCTACTTTCATCCAGGTTCTGTCGTTACGAATACTCTTGACAGTGGCCTTTCTTTAGAACGTCTTCAATCTGGTCGAAATACGTTCGCCTGGGACCTAGATTCACAACGTGGGTGGAGAGTGTTTGAGATTTTTTTAGGGGGGAGAGGCAATGGAAGACCCAGAGCATTTATTAGGAGCATTAGAAAGCATTCGATAGTGCTGAGGAGGTGACGCATTTAAAAGTATAGTCTAAAAAGGCAAAACAAAATTAAGATGGGGACTCTAGAAAAAAAACATATTCCCAAAGTGGGCGGATAGCAAAATCGGATTGAGAAACTGTGGCCTAGGACGACCGTTACCGGCTTGCCAAGTAACCTTCGCCTTCTTTCTTCTTTCATTTATCCTCTCTATGTAAATCTGTTTTCTAAAACGAGTACCTATTGATAGTACCAGTTGAAGCCAGTACATATAAAGCTTAGAGTATTTATTCAGATACCTTGAACTTTGTAAAACTATGTAATATCAATCAAGTGGGGTTGTGATCAATCAATGCAGATGAACAGACAGACATTGACTTTAATATAATGTAAGAGTTAGCATCTAAGAAAGAACAATACAATGGTCATTTTTTCTGAAGATTTTAACTATTTTTATTATTTTACCTATATGTTTTTTTGTATACATATTATTTTAATGTAAATGTAATATATACTAAAACCTGACTACATAATATATAACATTTAAAAAAGGAGTCATGTATATTGCCTATGTAGATCAGTGGTTCTCGGATTATAAACCAAGTAATAGACAGACAGACGTTGAGTTTAATTCAATGTTTCACAAAGTTCAAAATACTAACCTTACTCTCTATTTCTCACTCCCGAGTTTAGCACTGAACATAAGAGTTCCTATAAAAAGAAGTACCTTGTAGATAATAGTGTGGATCTCAAGTTCGGCGAATCTTCGGCCCCGAGGCACATTCGTTTTCCGAAGCCGAACGGCAACGACGCGAACGCGTTGTGCCTTTGCGTCGGCGACCGCTGCGTCCAGCGCTCAGGACGAAACTCCGACGCATCCGTGAAGTACTCATCACTGTTCCCCATCACGTAATGTTGAAATATTACTTGAGTCTAAAATAGAGTAAAAACAAAACTAAACAAATTATAATAGTAGAATTATAAATGGGACAGGCGAAAAGACATTTACCCATACCTCCTATTCTAACGTTCAAACTTGTATCACTACTCTAGCAAGACGATGGCAATTTCTCTAGAATGTTCCGTGGGGTTCTCGTGGCGTCTCAGAATAAACGCTTCGGGCCTTTATTTTCAATTCACTACACTTGTGCACAGTAACCAAAAAGAAAACTATACTGCGTAAAACGCCACTAAAATGACACAATATAGAGCCCTATAACACAAGTTATTGAATTAAAATGCACAGAGTACATAATAAACACAGACACATATAGACTGAGGTGCCGCCGAAAAGCCATAGCCACAAACCACCAAAAATAAAAATAAATGTTTTCTTCTTCTTGGCAATAGCAATCAATAATTTACACGCACAATTCTGCCAGTGTCATATGATGAGTTGTGTTTTCAATCTTGTGTCAACGTTTCTAAGTTCCAGCAAAACGGATGACTCATTTTGCTAGAACATGGAATTTTCGTGGCAATTTAGAATAAAATTAGCATCATTATTTCCAATATACTTCACTTGTGTACAAAAATAAGAGTTATAATACAAAACGCCATCAAAATTACCCAATATAGGTTCAAATACGGCTACATGACAGATTGAGATCCCTCCAAAAACTCAGATTAGTCATGCATTTTGTTCCATTTATTGCTTTAAAAAAAACTAAGGTACAAATCCATACAGACAAGCCTGACGTTAAAAACACTATTCATAAACGCGGTAACAAAATGGCGGCCTCCTGTTACAGTTATTTCAAAGGAAGCGGTTGGGGAAATTTCAGAATTTTCGCTCCGTATCATTATTTCCGTGCACTTGTGCACCATAACCAAACTATTTCACGGAAAATGTCACCAAAATTACAAAACATTGTCGGTTAAGAAGATAGATCAAAACCAGGTAGGTAGTAATAATTTCGAAATATTATATCATAGAGCCTAATAAAACCTTGTTAGCAATTTCGCTAAGATTCATAATATGTTCAACAGAAGGAGGTTATAATTGAATCATAATGAAATAAACTTACTCCTTTTGGTATGTTATAGCCACAGATAACTGTATCTTTGGTAAGTTGTCGACCGTTGCCAATGACAACGGGATACATTCTGTAGGAAAATAAATACATACTCGTATACATTAAATTATAATTAGCAGTATTAAATATTACGATAACATTTTTACGTGAACTAAGTCGCTGATGCTGACTCAGTCCGAGATACTCAGTCTTATTTATAACTTTATTCGTATAGATAATGATAAACTAATTATTTACACCGGATTTTTATTAGACAATAGCTTCATATTTCATAATTAATATTTCCTAATATGCTTTAGATAAGCTATATAGGGTTTTGAAAAGTTAAAAACGAACTCACGTTTTGATGTACTGTAACGTTTTGAGTTTTTGTTTTATCGTGTACCTAACTTGAATGAAACCGCAAAAAATATGATAGAAATAATTTACATAAAGGTAGCGGTGATGGTCAAAAAATCAAAATCAAAAACAAAATTTATTTATTCAATTTAGGCCCTAAGAAGGCTCTTATGAACGTCTAAAACACTACCAACGGTTCGGAAAATAACCCAGTCGAGAAGAGCCGGCAAGAAACTCGATCTGGTTCTTTTTTTCATAAATATAATATATATCAATTTTTTTGTCATATAAAAAACTATACAAATCATAGTCTTAACTAATGTTAGCGGGTACGCACAGAGATGCAGGTTAATTCCAGACATCACTATCGTTCACGTAATGATCCACCCTGTAATAACCTTTTGAGATTAAAACTTGCTTGATCTAATACTTGAACTTATTGTCAGGTAAATCGGTAATGTTACTTGGGATCTTATTGTAAAACCTAATACTATTACCTATAAAGCTTTTATTACACTTACTTAACCTAAAGCGTGGTTCCGGACAACTTGTCTTTACTTCTAATATTAAAATTACGACGATCATTCACTAGATCGAGCTTGTCTAAATTTTTACGAATATGCATTAAATTATCGAAGATGTATTGGGAGGGCAAAGTTAAGATATAATATTCTTGAAACTTGTTCTTTAGAGATTCGCGAGGTCCCATATTGTATATTCAGTTGTTAGTGTGATCTGGTTCCGTATCAATGGATGTAAGTTTAAACCTACATATCAAATATTATAAACCTGAGCATTCGGTTAAGGGAAACATCGTGTAGAAACCATAGCATGGTGCTAGGGCATGGCCGTTGACTCTGATCCCACAAATACAATAGATACGGGTAGTGCGGAAATGCATTTCCCCCCGTCCCCCGTCAAAAAAAAAAAAAAAAAAAGGACATGGTCGTTAGAGTAGCTACTACTTTCAAATTTGAAAACCGTATGTGTGTTCCGGCAGCATCACTTGAGAACCAGTACCTAGGTTTAGTGTGTTAACCATCCTGGACTACATCGTCACTTAACATCAGTGAGATTGTGGTTAAAGCACTGAGCCTATTCAATGTAAAAAAAAAACGAAATGTGTTCTGTAGTCGATTCTGAAACCCAACATAGTATTTTTTCTTAAATATATTCAATGAACAGAATTCGTCTCGTTTTATTATAACTATTGATTTTCGTTGATTTATTTATTTTAATTACTAATATCTTATAAATAAATATATCCATATATGTATATGGATCCATAATTTAGAAACGAGAGTATTATTAAATTTCGATTAGATATTTAAAAATAAATTTAGTACAATCTGGATTGTAATTGCAAATTTGATTTCTTCAATTGATCTCTTTATAAGCTATATGGTACGGCGCGCGGCCTAATGGACTGTAATCCTAAGATGGCGGTGTCCCTACTTAATCGAGTTCGTTGAGGAAAAATACAATGCACAGTACCTGGAGTTCATGTCCTTTCTCCCAGCGTCGACGTAAGGATGAGGGCGAGGGTCTGGGCAATACCAAGACGAGAGAGACGTCTTCTTCAGCCTGTGCTATATTTCGCGAGTGCGGTGCGCGTGCGACGCGTAAGGCGTTTTATGCTTGACTAACTCTTGCGGTTTGAAGAAAGGGGTAAGAGCAAAAGAGGGGTAGGAGGGGTAGGGTTGCCGTGTCGAGCCAGTCGAATTTCGACCAAACTCGAGGCACAGTAACATTCCATTTTCCCCAGCGAACTCGATATTAAATTACAATTTAATAAATTAAACTGGCGTAACCAGTATACCTAGACCACATAGTTACTTAACATTATGTGAGATTGTAGTTATAACGCTTAGGCTGTAAAGTAAATGTATTAATTGTAATTATATAAACATTTACCTCAATACTTCTTTAACGCAGGCTTTTAAATAGGGCATTTGATTCACGTCGCCCGGCTTCGCGGCTCCACCGGCCGGACTGGCCGCCGCGATCTCCTCATAAATTTTTTCTTGTACATTCGGCCTTAAAGCTAATTGGTACAATATCGACGCGACAGCGTTCGATGTCTAGAAACAGAAGTTTTACAACTGATTGTCAGTTTATAAAATATTGTCATTCATTTCTTAGATACGTATCTATAATAGGGAACAACTGAATATTGTTAATTGGTAAACGCTTTATTATTTAAGAATAACTGACCTAAGCATTTTTTTTATATACGTAATATCCTGAGAAATATTTCTAAAAAAAAAGGACTATTGGAAAAGATCTTCGGAAGACTGAAATTTTTGAGAAAGTTTTTTTATGTACTTTTTAGAGGATTTTTAAAGTAAAACGACTATTTGTCGTGTCTTGAAAGTTAAAACTTAACTAGTATACCGTGACGGCGAATGACGTTTGATGTTTCACATCCTCAGGGCTGTCCGTGACGACCAACTTTTTTATATAAACTCTTTAACAACAGAGCTCACTTTTTGAATTATTGGTTTTGCATAACTCCACTCACTTTATGGTCGTTACGATAATTAAAAAAATACTTTTCAATTAAAAAAAAATGGGTTAATTTCCCAAAGGAACATAGTAAAATTGGGAAGTACCAATTGTTTGCCCCATCGAGCATATCTTTAATTGTAGTTTTTGGATGCATTAAGCACTTTTTACATAGGAGCTAAGAATTATAAAATTAGGACAAAAAAAATTGAATTAGAAAACTGGCCACTGAGTCAAGAAATACACATCGTTGTCGTGGAACATCAAAAAAACATACTCATTTGAACGAAGTAGGTTAAACGCCATTTAGCTGTAATTTTAAATAAATTCAATTGCAAATCAAAACAAAAAGACATCTTTATACGTCTATCTCGCTTACACTTTAACAGAATTATAACAGTTATTTCACATTATCTCTTCGATATCCAAACTATAAATGATACAATAATAGTCAATTAGTGACTGAATCGTAGCTGAAAATAGGAAATAGTGAGATGCTTTTAAATAATTCATACCGTATCTATTCCCACTAGAAACATGTCAAGAGCGGCTACAGCTGCAACTCTTGGTCCAGCTGCTGTGACCAGATCCTGAAGCAGAGACTTACTGCCACCGTGTAACTGGATCTCCTCTAATGCCTTCTCTACGTGGCTTAGAGTGACACTGAAAACAATACAACCACATGTAAAGAACTAATTGTAACTCATAAACCTAGTACTGTCAAGAATAAGATGGCGTCTTAAATGCTGACGCTCAGAGATAAATAATTAAATTTATTCTTACGCAGCCTTTATTTGCTTTAATTATGGATAACTGTATGAAAATCTACGTCATTATTGCTCAGAGTGCCAACACATGTTAAAACCAAACAAATGATATATGTTCCATCCATTTAATCGAAAGACTTTTATACTATGAAATACGTAACAAGAAAGGATATAAATTAGTTGGTGTTAACTATTAAATGCAACCTATAGCTATTTATAACCAAACTCCATTAACACCTTACAAAGTGTCTAACTTGTCAATACATTATTTTCTCATCAGCGTGTAATGGCCACGGTGACCATTATCATTCTTATGTCCTTTTCCCAACTCATTTGGGGTCGCCGCGGTATGTTTTCTTCTTCCATACATCCCTATCAACCGCCATCTCCATCTACACTTACTTTGGCCTTCCTCTACTTTTCTATCCTTCCAAATTAATATTCATTACTATTACATTAATATGCGCTTCCTCTCTTCTCATAACATGTTCATACAAACGATCACCTTTTCGTCTTTTCTATCACTGGCGCCACTTCCAAACTCCTTCAATATATTAATTCCTGACTTTATCCATCCCTGTGATACCACACCTCGATCTCAAAATTGCCATCTAAGCCTTTAAATCATGATTTATTCATTTCTACTATTTACTTATTATTATGTACATTATAATATCTCGAATGATTTAAGTAAAACCATTATTACTACAGAAAATGCTACCAGTCGTTTCTATATAGACTTAAGTCGCTAATATCATTACAACTTCTTGCTTAAATTACCCAAAGAAATGAGATATATACTAAATTTGAAACAGAAGAAATGAGTATAAACTGAAAATATAATCACGCAAATCGGTTATTTATATCATGAGTTATACGTGCACAAACAAACAGACAAACACACAGACAGATAGATGTCGCCTTTTAAGATGTTTAATAGAATATTTACCTGAGAATCGTATCGAGAGCCGCAACATATTCTTTAAACATAGCAGTTGGATACAGCCGCCACCACGGGGCGCGTAACTCTAGCTCACCAACGCACAGAAAGAAAGTCTTCACGGCGTCTATAAGACGCTGACTCTCTGAACCATCGCGCGCTTCGAAACATCCCAATCTCGTATCTAAAGCTATTAGACTTAGCGCTGAAATACAATTCACGAATGTTGACTTTATTTAAAAGAAAGACTTCAAACTGTTATAAATGTGATTATTTATTTATCGATATGACACGCCAACAAAGTACAAACAGTTTAAAATTCAGAAGAAAACAAAAAAAAATAAAAAAATAACAACATGTGGTACCTTAATGTGTCGAGTACCCGTAAAAATAAGACAATAGAAAGCAATGGAAAGCTGGCGTAAACGCCAGGTAAGTGCTCAATGGGTTAATTAATGGTACAGTATACAACATTACCACGCATACATTTTTTATACAGTAATAATCTATCATAATTATATAAACAGGCAAGAGAAATCTAATTTACTTAATTTTGAAAAAAGACTTATAAGAGAAAATAGTTTAATATGAGGTCAAAGAACTTGAGAAAATATTGGTACTTTTATAGTAAACTTTATTAAATATTTTACAGCATGCGCCAAATAGGAGACTGTTTGCATATAACAAGAGAGGGTTGTACTTAACGTTATTTAGTTGAAAACGACACAAAGGTAAAAAAGTAACATCAAGTACAAGATACTCATTATAAAGATGTAAATAAAAAAATCCTTTCGTAAAATCTGTAATGTTGTAATATGATATATAATATGAATGTTATATGATAATGTTATATTATCTGTAATGCTTTCTTATATAAATAAAATTGAAGTGTCTGTTTATAATGTCAAAATTGTTTTTCTTTACTAAATAGATATGAATCTAAAAAACGATACCTACACCAAAAATACAAATTTTTAAATTTTTTCTCTGGCTGTTTGTATCGGCTAATCTCCAGAACGGCTAGACCGATTTGAATGCGACTTTTTTTGGTAAACAGCTGAAATTACTCAGGATAACTAAGGGTATTTTTAATTTTCGAAATTAGAGTTCCATGTAAAAAAAAAGTGAAACTCATAAAAATTTGAATAAAATCCGATTCAATCTACAGTTTTACGGAGAAGTCCAGACATATGAGAATTTTTTACTTTATATTATTAGTACTAAAATTTTTAAAGAATATAATTAGTATTCCGTACAAAAAAAATAAAACGCAGTAAATAATATTTGAAACGTGGGCGCAGTCGCGGGCACACAGCTAGTTTTCAATAAAGCAAATACTCACATTCCAAGGACCATTTGTGAATTTCATTTAAAAAATCACCAGGAGTCTCCGAATTCTTATCTCTTATTTTTCTTACCCTGTAAATAATTTTTTATCTTTTATTTTTCATATAAATGGATGGAAAGAGAAAGGAATTGCCAAAAAAAAGATCGTTGGATTGTGGAAGATATGAAAGCAAAAACGATGGATGAAGAGATGGTAGCTAATTTTAAACTGTTATTACAAAGTGAATCATTACTTGAACGATAATGATGTCTGGACATGACACACCCTTCTCCGTGTTTCCGCTAAAATCGAAAAATAAATTACATACAAAAAAAATCGAGTTTCTTTCTGGTTTTTCTCGATTGAGTTATTTTCTAAACCGGAGGTAGTTAGTGTTTTAACGTTCATATATAACCTAAATTTATGAGAGGTGATCCCCACATTAAAGAAAGATACTACTATTGAGGGCTAAAGTTTCAAACAAAGCGTGGTACATAACCCGGGCGTGTGCTGCGTTGTGTGCACGTGTCAGTAATAATCATACGTCCAGTTCTTCTTCTTTTTAGATAATGGCAATTTGTGTTCCAACAATTAGTGCCAGTGTCATGTAGGTAAGATCTATTTTCAATCTCGTATTAGCGTTACCAAGCTCCACCAAAACTGTGGCTCATCCTGCTAGAACTTTCCATGGAGCTTTGTCGGCCCCTCAGAATAAATGCTACACATTATTTTCCATAATATACTTGACTTGTATTGACACAATAACCAAACTATATCACACAAAAACACCACCAAAATTACATAATATAGAGTCAAATACACAAATTTAATGAATTAAGAAAAACAACCGCTACATGATAGCCTGAGATCCCGCCAAAAGCTCCGTAAGTCTAGTTATCGCGAGCTCTATGAGCAGAACACAGAGTTTTTTTTGGTTCCATTTATTCCTTCTTAAGGAAAATGCAAAGGTACTAGTAGACCAAGCAGCCAAGTCTGACGTTAGGGACACTATCAATAAATCGCGGGAACAAAATGGTGGCCTTCTGTTTCAACCACAACGGGAGTGATTGGGACATATCAGAATTCACGCTCCATGTTATTATTTTCACTTCACTACACTTGTGCATCGTAACTAAGCTATATCACGTAAAATGCCACCAAAATTATATAATATATAGTCAAATACTGCAAGATAATGAATTCAAAATAAGGACGACTACATAGCAAACCAAAATGGCGCCAAGCACCCCTCACAGAGTACTATATATGGGCAGACTAACGGTTAAGGTAAAGGCGCCGAGATGCGGCTTCCCAACCGTCGCACATATATACGCAAACCTTTTTCTACTACTCGCACAGGCATACGGACAAACAGCCACGAGAAGCTATAGCAAGTGGCAACATTGACTCTGGATGGTATGCTATAAATATAATATCTTTTTTGATATTAATTTATGAAGTATGTAATTTCGTTTCAAATTTCCTATATTCATTTACCTGTCTATGAAAGCGTCAGCCACTTCTGATACAGGAACTGTATACTGCGCAGCCGCTCCAACACTCAGTGCGACTCTTGACACTTTCGTTCTAAAAGCTGACCATGAATCCCCGTGCCTTTAAAAAGGGAAAAGTTTAAAATTACTTGATTTTTTCTATATACACAAAGTTTCACTTAATTAAAGTAATTTTTAGACGACTTAGCATATTAGGGTTTTTCATCGCGTTTTTCTTTAAATTAGCATACGCTCAGGCCCATTTTACAAAAGGGTTCGAACTTACGTCGTAACTTTATATATCCAACTTTATTACCACCAAGGTATCGCATTCATTATAAACTTAATTTTTTTTTAAAGCTTAATTACGCAAAGCTGAGATGGTATTTCAGATAAACTGAAATGTTGTAAATGACGAATGTGATTTGGATAAAGCTTTGTATTGAGCGCCTTTTTTACAATTAATTCATAATTAAAATAATGCTATTCAGAAGTCGTTTCACTCACTCTCATACTATATACACAGTTAAGTAACCAGGTAAGTTAATCGGCTGGGTCTTATTCTTGATTTCTAATTCAACGAAACGCAATGTTTTCTTACAAATAAATATATTTAAAATAGTTTGAGTTATCTTAATTTGAATACTATAATATACTACAGTCATTAACTGACACGGCTATAACTCCTGCGCAATTCTCCTCGGCACCAAAGAAGTCCTTCCTCAGAGTGTGTTTGTAATAATTCAACGATGGCATTGATGGCCTGGAATTAAAACAGAAAATATTAGTATATCGACAATAGCCAAAATAACTGAAAAAATACAGTTTAAAAAATAAAAGATAAAGGTAAATTCCTTTTGAGTGAATCTGGAGTGATGTAGAACCTAGCCAAGATTGCAATGTAAAATCACGGTGGCCAAGCCCTTTTCTGCCAAGAATCAACAGTGTTATTGACTGTCCCTCGCACAATCCTCTGAACTACCATTTATAGACTGACCTGACATGTATGATATGTACTTTTTAGTTGTAAAAACAAGGTGTCGTTTTTTGTACTTAAAAAAAACAACACAGCTTTTGTATTTAAAAAAGAGTTTAATACTCGCGTTACATACTGCGTTTTTATTTTTTATATGAGCTCGGTAATTTGACTGTATTTTTCTGATGCTAAATAAAGTAAGTACTTCTTTCGACAGTCGCCATCGTTATGACCTCCTACATAAAGTTTTTTTCACCATGTGCATTGAGGTCGCAGATACAAAAGCCCCCAACACTGGGATGTTTAACACTTTGTCCATAGGCATTTACGTTGGGTTTCATTATTGAATCGTAAAAGTTAAGATTGACACAAAAATATTTCGCTTTTTTACTAATCACTGACACTAATCTAATAGTTTAGAGCAAAATAAGGCTGAAATTTCGGTAAAACAGATTGAGATCGCATAATGTAACCATAACATAATGTAAACCAAATGATACTGAAGTTGTTTACAACCTGTGTGGTGATCCGTCTTCACCTCTGAAAACCCTTTCGACCTCATTGGCGTCGAAAACGAACAGCATATCTGGTCGGCCGAGGAGGCCCGCCATTTTGACGCACTTCCCATATTTCTTACGAAGCGATACGCACACTTTGTCTATGTGTTCGACCGAATAGCCTCCTGTAAAATAACATAATGAGAATTAATTCTTAGTTCCCCAACTGCGGAGGCTCTTGACACCTCTGCCAGCGCTATACAGTGGCACTGAATATGCATTAAACACTAAACTCCACACACACTCCTGCAAATAACATGCAGGCACATAAGACCTGTAAGGGACCCTTTTTTGTTATTAAATAAAAGATATAGGGCTTAGCAAGGTTCAAAATTCCGCGGTATTTTTTACAGTCAGGTAACGGCCAAGCTGAAATCCGTACCGCTAAGGAATACTTTTTTGTGGCTGAGTGCCTTCAGCAATTATCCCCAAAGTTACGGTGAATCTGTAAAGGCCTTTCCGGTCAAGAACGTTAACTAGTTACAAAAAATCAAATTAAATTTCCCCGCGTAAAAAAGATGTAATTTACGTTTGTAAATAGATACTAAAGTAAAATTATGAGCGTGGTAAGTTGATTCGTGCTACGCCAACCGTGTCTATATTGTGTAACTAAGAAAAATTTTCCAAAGGAAACCGCTTTCCTCTAGTAACAGGCTATACCACTGTTACTAAATCTAGTTAATACATAGTAAATACACATAGATGCAGGTCATTAGACTTACATTGCGTTATGACACTATGATAGCATTTAGTTATACATATGGTAACATTGGTTACACTAAATATAAGTTAAATAATATAAATACTTAATAAGATTAAACTATAACATAATCGAATATTTTCTTGATTATTTTTTTTTTAATATAACCAAAATGCAAATATCCTACTTTAATAATTGATCAAAATTAAAATCGAAATCAAAATTTATTTATTCAATTTAGGCCCTAAGAAGGCGCTTATGAACGTCTAAAACACTACCACCGGTTCGGAAAACAGGCGAGAAACTCGATCTGGTTCTTTTTTTTTAGAAATATAATATAGATCATTTTTTTTTTGGCATATAAAAAACTATACAAATCATAGTCTTAATAATGTTAGCGGAAGCACAGAGATGTGGGTCAAATGCACATTAATGATAACATTAACATTGATTAAAATTAAATTCAATTGATTCTAAATAAGATGTTTTTGATTCTAAATAAATAATTATGAACTTCCAATTGGTTCTACTAAAAGCCAAGATAGCTGAACAATTCAAATATATATTCTACTTTTCTAGAGTTTTTTTTTGGCAAATTTTATTATTGTGTATACACTTAATTATTAGTCAACTTTAGTTTTTCAAGAATATTACGTAAATCTGATGATGTATATACTCTGTTGGTTTGCCAAACAGAAAAGAAATAAACATTTAGAAAACTAAAGTACTTAGTCATAGTAAAACTAAAGCTAACGACATTCGACGTATAGAATTATTAACAACGGTGACCATTAGCAAAGATAATGACGCGTGCAGAATCAAAATTACAACCTTGTAACGTTTTTTTTATATTTTCGTAACTCCAACGTTTTGTTATTCTGCCAGTGTGACCCCGGCGGCGCACGATGTGTCAGCGAAACAATGAATGATGTTTTGTTATCACGTTGTAATTGTTTAACTTTTGAATGTGAGTATTTAAAACTTCCCAGAGGTTGTGTTATTTAGAAGTTATTTGTGGAGTTTTTGCCTAGATTTTAGTAGTCCCCAAGTTTAATTTATTAACATTATTTCATTAATTGATAATATTTGTTTTTAAATTATGTAATTTTGTGGAATTTTACGTGTGAAGTCGGAGATCTCCCAATAACTCCCTTGGAACAAAACAGTTTTAACATAGGCCGTCATTTTGTTAGTGATAGATGAAAAGTTTTCCTGACATCAGACTTGGCTGTATAGTATAGAACCTTTGCCTTTTCCTTCCATTCATCCGTTCATTCATTCAACCGAATGACGTCCACTGCTGGATACAGGTCTCTTCCAAAGTTCTCCACGACAACGGTCACGCGATCTTCACCAGGTCGTCGGCCCACCGTGTAGAGGCCTACCCACGCTGCGTCTACCGATATGTAGCTGCCATTCTAGGACCAATTGGCCCCATCAGGCATCCTTAAAAGGGATTTACTTAACCGTATATTCTTACCGTCATGCAGTTAAAGTGATCGATCAATTTAGTCTACGTTTTTTATACTACTTTTATACATTCGCGTATACAAGTTCAAATTAAACTTTTATTTATACGTACAAATTAAAATCGTAAATTCTCGTCACACTGGTCTTGGAGAACCTATTTAAATTAAATTAACTGATCAATTTTCAAATTAAAACTAAATTAACATACAACAATAAATGTATTTAAACAAATTAAAAGTAACTAATAATTATAAAACACTGTCGGGAACTAAATGATGACGTAGTGGAATTTGGGATCATGCAAGTTGTATGCCGTATATCCCAGGGCTATAATGGAACTCCTGAGCTTATTTTTGTAATTAATTAATTACCTGCTATCAACGCAGTATGTCATATTTTAAAGTTTGGGGGTTTTAAAACCAACCAGATATTTGCAACCCAGTCAAAATGGAACCAGGATACATGTGACAGCAGATTTTACACGAATATTTAGGTATAGCCAGGGTTAATTTGTAGTTCCCGTGTAATTACAATTAAGGCAAGAAAGCCACTTAAGGGTTAAATCCCTTAAGGTAACCACCCCCCCCACCCCCGCCGGGCCATTGCACTGACGGGCCTGGTGGGTTTGCCGCAGGGGGCGACGCGGCGACATGCCTGGCAACCCCGTATCGCCCCTACTTCAAATGCGGCGGATCGGCCGGGGGTTTTAGTGGGTATTCCCGGGCGCTTCTCGCCCGGGTTTGAGTCCCACACTGGCACGGAGCTCGTCACTCCGTGCCCCCCTACCTGTTGTATTGGAGGGGCACTAGGTCCCACTAATACAATAGGTAGGGTGAGTGCGTAAATGCATTTCCCCCGTCAAAAAAAAAAAAAAAAAGGTTAACCAAGAAAAATATGTATTCAATATAATACGTCTCGCACTTCCATCTCAACGTTATATTTAAAATTTTCTAATAATATATAAATTAAAAAGTCTTAATCAACAGGGCGTTGTCTCGTCAGGTTTCGATTTGAATTTGTAATCGTGTTATGTGGTAAGTTTTATTGGCAAACGACGCGCGTAATAAATATATTACCCATATAACATATGGCAATGGAAGATGTAATTGTCCTCTTTAGACATTTTAATTTAAGTATTATTAAAGAATATGGAAATTTACAAATATGTACTGCTAATACAATTCACATTACTAAAAATAACCTCGTAACAAAAATAAAGCTGTCCAATTATTCCTCTTTTTATGTTAAAAATAACAAACATACATACAGTCTATCTATGTTAAATTAAGGGAACAATTACTATTTCTACACAAATTTTTATTACGACCTCGATTCAAAATGATAAAATTATAAATGTTATACGAAATATCATAAAACTATTTTGGTTAATAATGCCAATCTCTTACGAAGATAACAAAACAACATTGTATCGTTTTACTTTTAAATTCTCAATATTACGATTATATGAAGGTTGTTCCCTTTCGCTTGTCAAAAAATTTTAAAATATTCTATACTGAGCAAAGGCCGTATCATTGAAATCTATATATAAATAGGCAAAAATAAAACAGCTCCTTTTCCCGCTGCTGTTTATAACCGCTGTTGTTTTTATTTTTATATGGGTATATATGGGTTGATCACAATCTTATATAATGTGACGTATCGACTTAATCCAAGATGGTAAGCAGTTAAGTACGCTAACAATGGTGGCATTTTCAAAATTGACGGTGGTAGTCTCCATCCATTCAATCGAAAAACACCCACTGCTGGACATAGGTCTCACTCAAAGATCTCCACAACGAATTGTGTCGTTCATTAGATTGCCATAATCGCCACGCTTGGCAGGTGGGTTGATGATCTTCACTCCCGGGTGAGCCCCACACTGGCAAGGAGTTCGTCCCTCCTTACCTATTGCATTGGGGGACTTCGGTCTCACTAATGCAATATGTAAGGGTAGTGCGTAAATGCATTTCCCCACGACAAAAAAAAAAAAGGTGTGTGTGCCTGTAGGTGTTTGTGGTGTTCAAAGGTTTATATCCCTTAGTCGGATTTTACGACACCCACAGGAAGATATAGGGTGGTACTATTCTTAGCCGACACTTCTCTACCACTATTTCTTTCACCAAAAACTCTTTTGAATTGATAATGGAGCGATGATCAGTTTATTGTGTGGTCGAATTACATATCTATGGATATAGATTCGAACCTATCTATGCGTCATAGCGTGGAAAAATGCATTTACGCCGTCAACCCCTGCCATCTTTAACCCAGGGGTCAGGGCTCCCGGTAGCCCGGTCCCGGTAGGGGTCAGGGTAGCAGTGATCACTCCTCTTCCCTCCGGAAGGTAATCCTCTTTCAGAGGCGGGTGAAGAGGTGGGGTTGAGAAATATTCTCCCCCATCCCCATTGGGCCATTGCACGACGAGGCCCGGTGGGTTCGCTGCAGGGGGCGACGCGGTGCCTGCGAAAGCCACCCCGTGTCGCCCCCCACCCCAAATGCAGCGGACGGCCCCGGGGGGTTTTAGTGGGTATTTCCGGGCGCTTAGCGCCCGGGCGAGTCCCACACTGGCACGGAACTTGTCACTCCGTGCCCCATTACCTATTGTATTGGGGGACTTCGGTCTCACTAATACAATAGGTAAGGGTAGTGCGTAAATGCATTTCTCCCAGTCAAAAAAAAAAAAAGGGCTCCCGGCTTAGAGATGTAGGGGGATATGTGGGACTCACCCGCCTAGAAGCACGGGTGTACCCACTAAAACCACCAGTGGCTGAAGTTCATAATGAACCTGTACTTTCACTGAAAAAAAAACATCGTGAGGAAACATAGAATGACGGCAGTACATTTTCTAATAATGCCTGCCTGTTCAAAAACCCCCTTAAATTTGAAAACCTGACGCCAAACACTAACATCTCTAGGATTTATGTGTACCATCCTGGAGTCCATCGTCACTTAACATCGGATGAGAATGTGGTCAAATCGCTGTGCCTATACAGTATATAAAAGTATACGAATACAAGTCCGTAAACAAAAAAATCATAAGTTCAGTGGTTTTCACGTTACTTCGTACGTTTACTTCAAACTTAAAATTTAATATAAATAATTACCTTTTAATAATAAATCATTCGTTCTGCAATTTAATTCGTGTTTATAATAAAAAATTAAAAATTTAGAAATCACCGCTAATTGAACGCAAATTTATACTTTGAAAGTATTTTTATAACCGTATATAATTATATTTTGAAGCGGCTAATGACTTAATTATATTCGTCTAAAAATGTGTGTTTAATTAAGTACTATGAAACGTGACGTCATGACATACTAAACCGACGGTACCCAATATATTCGTAATGTATAAGCTTAACGCTTTTACAACAACCTCACCTGATGTTAAGTGATAATGTACTGGCACTCAAGTGTAGAATAATACCAAGATATTGATTTCTGTTTGTCACTACTAATGTGGCTAATCCATGCTAATAAATAAAATTTAAGTGTCTGTTTGTAATATTAAAAATAACAACTTTTAACTAAATACATATGAATGTGTATACGACGTGTGTCTGTTTGTTACAACTAATCTCTAGAACGGCTAAACAAATTTTGATGGGACTTTTCTGGCAGATAGCTGAAGTTGTTCAGCGTAGCCTAGGCTACTTGGATTAATTAGGGTTTCGCGTAAAAAAGAAAAGACCATGAAATTGGAATAATAAAATCCGATACAATCCATAGTTTTACTAGCAGGTATTTGGATATGTGAGAAATATATTTGATTACTGTTAGTACCAAAAAAAAAAAAAGAAAATAATAATAATAATTAAAAATAACTCATGAAGATGTGAACAAAGTACGATTCTATGGACAGTAACATCAACACATTATTGACCTATGATTATTTAAAAACTATATTAGGCAGGGTAGAATATACGAAACACGGACGGAGCCACGAGCACACAGCTAGTAGTCTATATTTAAAAAAACACCACTTATTTTCAAAAGATTCATAACGGGGAAGATACTTTATCTAAATGATATTGTGCTGAACAATTTAATGTTTCCACGTTTTTTGCAACTCCCATGTAATTTAAGGGATTTTTATACACATCATTTGACCCGAAAGATGTTCACAGCTGGATATAGGCATCAAAATCAAAATTTATTTATTCAATTTAGGCCCTAAGAAGGCGCTTATGAACGTCTAAAACACTACCACCGGTTCGGAAAACAACCCAGTCGAGAAGAGCGCAGGCGAGAAACTCGATCTGGTTCTTTTTTTTTTCATAAATATAATATACATAATTTTTTTATGTCATATAAAAAACTATACAAATCGTAGTTTTTAGTGGAAGCACAGAGATGTGGGTTATTTCCAGACATCACTATCGTTCACGTAATGATCCACCCTGTAATAACCTTTTGAGATTAAAACTTGCTTGACATAATACTTGAACTTATTGTCAGGTAAATCGGTAATTTTACTTGGGATCTTATTGTAAAACCGAATACTATTACCTATAAAGCTTTTATTACACTTACTTAACCTAAAGCGTGGGACGGCCAACTTGTCCTTCCTTCCTTCAAACATCCTTCAAAGATGCCCAAATAGACCGGTCTTGCGGCATCCGCATCTAGCGGAATCCCACTACCTTTAACAGCTGAGCAAATCGGCACCGTAAGAACACCTATGGTAACACCGGAAGTAGGCTAACAATATCGTAAGGCATCACCGGAAGTATGGGAACAACTTTCTTTACACACATCAAAACTTACCGATGTAAGGTGTAAATCGCCACGTGTTCCCGAGAAGCGGCAGTGGTTTTGGACCTGGAACCTCATCCCAGGACTTCACAGGCGATACAGTCTCGAAGACGCCAGTCTCTAGCGCGGCGTGAGTTGATCTGGCACGCTGGCCTTGTACCGGACATGAGCGGTTCGGCGCTTTAGTACCTAATTTAGAACAGAATAATTCTTTATTTAATTTGGGCCCTGAAATGGCCCTTATGAAAGTCAAAAAAAACGATTACCGGTTCGGTAAACATCACCATAGTTCACGTAATGATCCACTCTGTAATATAATCTTGGATAATCAAACTAGCTTCACATATTACTTGAACTTATTGTCAGGTAAATCTAATTAATTATTTGCAAAGTACTTTATATTTATTTATCTATTGTGAACATACATAAGTACAATAGGAAACAAAATGCCTTAGGCATAGATTTTTCTACTAAGTTCAATAACTAAAATTCATGTAAGCCTAATAATACCTACTTTTATAAAACTTTATTGTATGGTTTATCCTATTATTATAATATTCAATTGTTTAATAAGAACTTATGTTTTTAAATACGTAAGCATAAAGTGAAAACACTCAGAACGGCAATATTCGCAAGCGTAATGAAACTAAAATAAACTGGGCTTAAAAGATCACGTGCCAGTGATTATGTAATTCCGTATCGCTCACACACCAATATATACATTTTTTCAGCTTCAATGTTAGCCAATTTTTAGTATGAAACTATCGCTCTTAGAATTAATACTCTATGTATATAGGTACGTAAGTATATCAGCTGTTTCGATATATAAACTATATTTAACATGAAATCAAATAACCATTGCGAAATTCCTTCATAGTCATACGTTCAGGCGTGTCATATTTCAAGATATGTAAGTAAATATCCAGAGATACCTAAAGAGACTATAGCCGTGGTAGATGTAGGCCGGTATTATGATGTCGGCCGTCGATAGATTTTCTCATCTATCGCTTGTCGCCATATTCTTGGACTATACTTTATTTAACATAAGATGAAGTGCAGCTTTTTTTCTAACCTAACTAATGCTGTTGACCGGAAGAGCCTTTACAGCTTTACCGAACTTTGTGGGCGAGTGCTGAAGGCACTCAGCCGCAAAAAGTAACTAGCACAAGGGTTCCAAACTCGGCTTGGCCGCTACCTGACTTGAAGTGCAGCTATTTTACCGAGCCGAATGTAAAAGAGAAGGGCAGAAAGCTAAATTTATATTTAAAAAGATGATTTACAACTTTAAAGTAAACATTTGAAAGGAAATAATTTTTTTGGTAGTAGGTAGCAGAAATATTTAAGAAAGCTCAAAGTTCTCCAAAAGGGTAACGGAGAGGGAAATACTTGGAGTTTCACTTCGTGATCGAATGAGAAATGAAAATCTCCACTGGAGAACCAAAGTAACCGACATTGTCCGAAGAATTGCCAAACTTAAAACACATTGCTCATAAAATCGATGTCCGATGGGTTCTCGAATGGTTGCTGCGTATCGGAAGACGCGTGGCGTAAGACAGGTCGTTGTGGATATCTTTGGGAGAAACTTATGTCCAGCAGTGGACGTCTTTCGGTTGAATGGATGGATAGAGTAAAAATATCCGACCAATAGGATAAGCAAAAGGAATTAATCCAAACTACATTATACTGAATTAATTCTGCAGTTCAATCTTGTAACAACACTAGCAAGATGATGGCCATCCTTCTAGGGCTTTTCATAGAATTTTCGTGGCAAGTCAGAATTAACGTTCCGTGGTATTATTTCCCATATAATTATACACAATAACCAAAATATATTACGTAAAACGCCACCACAACGAAACAATATAGGGTCAAATAACGCAAGTTATTGAATTAAAGATAACATCTACTACATAGCAAACAGACTGAGGTGCCGTTAAAGAAAATGTTTTATTATGCCACCAGCTGTATCCCCGTGGCTGCACCCGTATTTCATATATTCTTCACAGCATTAAAAAAAAATTATACGGAACTCTTGTTTTTTTTTAGTACTAAGATGAAGTAAAAATATTTCTCATATACGCACTTGCCCGTAAAACTGTGCATTGTATCGGATTTTATTCAATCTTTTATTAGTTTTAATTTTTTTATGCGGAACCCTAAGTTCCTTTTTTTCTTCAGTAGCTATTGATGACCTAAAGTTTCATAGCCGAAAGAAAGAAAGAAAGAGATTTACGTAATATCAAATTTATAAAATTCTAAACGGTGATTGCCTATAACGGTTGTGGATCGGAGAAATCGTTTATTTAAAATCTTTCGCCAAATAATAGAACCTGTCTAATTTTTTATTCAAATCAATATTAATAGTGTTAAAATACAAACCGGTTTCCCAGATCGGTTTGCCCTAAAATTATCGTCAAAGAACGTGTTTTTTTTTTGCTCTTTTCACCATGAAGTAAAAGTGTTACAAATGAAACGACATAAACCGTTTAAAATATATTTGAAATATTTTCGGTTGTTATAAATGTTAGAATATGTAGGCCTACTACCGCTTTGACATTAAGCAAGTATTCCACGTCGATAGAAGACTTCGGGCACACCTATCTATATTAATAATTAAATTGAAGTGTCTGTTTGTAATTTCCAAAACAATTTTTACTAAATATAATACATTAATATACTCGTATAGTAGGGTGGAGCAAAAATGATTTTTTTTTTCTTTACGTCAGGGTGAAATTTGTAGCTTAAGACAATTAAAAAAAAACATTTTTATTCTAAACATTTTGAAGACCCCACAGATTTTAAAAATAATAAAAATTAAGAGTAGTTTTAATTTAAAAAAAATTAGTTACTTATTCTTTATAAACATATAAATATGAACAAATATGATCGTTTTGCACTTATATTTTATTCCAATATAATTAATTAAGGGTGTGTGTGTTTTTTTTACTTTTTTTTTTAAATTTACAATAATCGTTAAAAAAAATATGTTTCATTTCTTCTTATTGACTTTAAAGACGACATTTCACAGTTTCTAGAGCGATTTACAAAAAAAAATATGAGCTCCCGTTTAGAATAAATTAAAATTAATTATCGACTAACAAACAAGATAATTTAAGGAAATTTTGATAAAGTTCATACAATTTCAAAATGTTTTTTCTCACAAAAAAAAACTATACTTTATTAAAATATTACTGAATTGTGAGTTAAAAATAAATTATACTTTGATATTTAGAAAGTAAGAAAATCAAGTGTTTAAACTATTATGTGAGTGTTTTATGTCAAATTCTGGTCAAGGCAAATGCAGGCAGGATCGATTGACGATCTTTCGATGGTCGTTGCTGTTTTTGGATTGTTCTCTGCTTACGTTCAGGCACAGAACCGTCATTTGCCGTGCTTGTAGGGTTTTTATATATCAATGGTGGTAGTATAAAAAAAATGTAATTAAGGCATAGTATGGGAAACTTTCACACTCACAGACGTAATTTTATTCTATGAAAATATAACTGCTGTTTTCTCATGGCAGCATAATAATTGACTCTTTATCTACATGCATAGTTTGTTGTTCTTTTTATGGTTATTTTCTAGCATTATTTTGTAATATTATTTCTTTGTGGGTTACTGTTTATTTGTTTTGTTAAAATAATTGTCAATATTTGTTATTGTCACAACATGTAAATTGATTTAATGTAGTTTATTGACCTTCGGTCAGGCCATCCTTATTAAATAAATGAATAAAAATCTTGCAATTATCAGTGTTTATTATATATTTTTTTAATTAGCGTCATGGCGTACGGTTTAACTTCTAAGGAGTGCAAATAGGTGTTACACATTTTTTTTTTAAATTAACATTTTTAGAGCTCCATACCAGTATCTCACCAGTCTATATAATTAATCGGGTTTTTTTCTAATCGTTAATTTAACGTTCATAATTATATTATCTCTAAATTAATCGTTATTTATGTCACACATGATAGATTCTTACAGTCCTACCTACTTAAAATCACAGACCGGAAAAATAACCGCTAAAATTCCGGTATTTGTAAAGCCGGTTCACGAATCTAATAAAAATATTCGATTGTGATTAAAATCGATATAAAATAACTCTGGAGTTTTTGGCGGGATCTCAGTCTGACATGTAGCAATTGTTTTCTTTAATTCATTAAACTTGTGTACTTGGCTCTATATCATGTAATCTTGGTGGCGTTTTGTGTGAAATAGTTTAGTTATTGTGTTCAAGTTAAGTTTATTATAGAGGACAACGCGTAGCATACATTCTGAGGTGCCGACAAAGCTCCATGGAAAGTTCGAGCAGGATAGGCCACCGTTCTGTTGGAGCTTGGTAACGCTGATACAAGATTGAAAATCTTACCCACATGACATTGGCACAAATTGTGTGTACACACAGATTGCCATTAACTAAGAAGAAGAAGAAAATAACTCTGTATTGAAATATCAATCAGCGGAGGTATACATACGTACCGATATCAGTTCCGCCGTCAGTAACTTGATTACATCTCGACGAAGTCATAACGAGTCTCCTGGAATAATATTGCTTCGGCCATCTTAGTATACTGCTTCGATATTTCATGTTTATTATAAAATATTAGCACTGAAAATTATAGAAATTTATATTAGTTACACAACTGTCCAATGGCTATAATTTTAACTTTAATGGATTTTATTTAATAAATATAGAAATAAAAAATATATATTCATCAAATGTATCTAGTTGGTGTTGAAGTACGTTTTAAAGATGGTAATCTGATCTTATAAATTATTTTAATAGACAGGGAGACAATTTTATTTAAAAAGTTTATTATATAACATCTGTATAATTTATTCACATAGTACTCAGTTATTAGTATCTAATTTTATTTAAATTATTTAATTAATATGTCGAATACCCATAAAATTGAGACATTAGGAAGACAATAGGAAAACAATGGAAAGCTGGCGTAAACGCCAGGTTAGTGCTCAAGGGGTTAAGTAGTGTTTCCGCAGTGCGCCAACCGGGACCAACCAGAACCAGCGTTGCTTCGACACTTTTGAAGTTACAGTCCAGTAATCACGCTTAGGTTAGACCATGTTTGGATAAGCGCAACACTTTGTTTTATGTTGTAAAAAATGTGTGAAAAAAAAAAAAAAAACTATTCACCGAACAAAAACCGGTGAAGGTCGTGGGAGTCCACTAGATGGCCAATAGCACAAGATTGTGGAGATCTTTGAGGGAGACTTATGTACAGCAGTAGATGTCTTTCAGTTGATTCAATGGATCGAATAAAAATATTAAAATTTTGTTTTGTTTACATTATAATACGTTGTTGATCAAAAGGACCTTGACAACTTCACTGAACTTCTGAGGCGAGCGTTTAAGGCGCTCAGCCAGGAGAATGGTAGCTGATGCAAGGACATAAAGTGTTACGGACCTTGGCTTGGGCTTTTCTAACTGAGACGTAGATTACTGGGAGTTAATCATGTGCTAAACATACTGTGATAAAAGCAAACTACCGAACTCGAAGTCAATTGTAGTTGTCATGTGCCTGTCTAGTGTGCAGGAGTGTGGAGTGCAATGTAATGTGTTATGCTGCCTCATGAAAGTGTCATTGTATCACGCTGACGATGGGTACAGGAGGATCCACAATTGGATGGGATGGGAACACGTCCTAGGCTGCTACCGGAGGATAAATATAAAAGGCTTGACTACAATTTGGACTGAAGGCTGTAAAATTGTCTAAAAGTGCTTATTTTTAATATCAAAAAAACAACTTTTTACTAAACACATATGATTGTATGTACGACGCCTATAACAAAAATACAATTATTAAAACATTTTACGTGTCTGTCTGTTTGTTTGTTCCGGAATGATTGAACCGATTTTTATGGGGATATTTCCGGCAGATAATTGAAGTTACTCCACGTAAATTAAGCTACTTTTATTTTTCGTTATAATTGCGTATAAGGGTCATTATCTAATAGAAACTTTCTTCGTTTTATTTGTAATTTTCTAGAAAGAATATTAATTGCTTTCTCATACAGCAATTAATTATAATCTGACAATAAAATGTAATAAGTAAAAAGTTGTGTAAAAATATTAAATAGTATATCGAATTTAAGTTATTAATTTTAATAGCTTTTTCGATTGTATATACTAATCGCTTTAACCGCCATTTCACCTGATGTTAAGTGACTCTCAACAGACGCTGCCGGAACACGCCTATAAACGATTATGTATACTAATAAATAAAATTTTAGTGTTTGTTTTTATATCAAAATATATATACTAAATACATATGAATGTATATACGATACCTGTACCAAAAAAAAAAAAAAAATGTCTGTCTGTCTGTTTTTTCCGACTAATCACCGAAACGGCTGGACAGATTTTGACGGGAAGTTACTCTGCGTAATTTAGCATTTATTAGGAGTTCAGTTAAAAAAACAAAACTCATATTAAATTGTGAACAAAATACGAACCATCGTACGACACAGCACCATCAAAACAATATTTTCCGATGATTATATAAAAAATACGCAGTGAAGAAATGTGTATGAAACGCTGGCGAAGCCGGGGGGTGTGCTAGTACCCAATAACACTAAAATATTGAAGCGGTATTTACATTACCAATCATTCATTTAATTAGAGGAAGCGGTTAATACGTAAAAGAACAACAAACAGGTTTTACAACCTTCGTACAACAAAAACCACAACTTTAGTGATTAAAAACAAAATTAACATTTGAATTATAATCTGTGTATTCTATAACGTTGTTATAGAAAACACGCTGTTTTTTATAAAGCTGAGTCTGTCTGCATGTAACTATGGCAGTGTATAACTTTATTTCTCCTTGTGTATTTGTTTGCTTTTTTAACTTAGGTAATGCTGTTGACTGGAAGGGCCTTAACAGCTTCGCTGACTAGCACAAGGGCACCAAAGCGGTACGAACCTCGGCTTGGCCGTTACTTGTGTGTAAAAATTCCAGCGGAATTTTAATCCTAGGCCCTGTATTTTTACGCCCACTGTTGGTATAACATAGTGAGCTAATTAGATATAAAACCCTTCTGTATGTAATAATTACTATTTAAAAAAAACTAAATGATTTGATTTGATTTATTTTATTTCGGCAAAATGTTTTCAAACGTGTCAATTTATTTATTTGCAAGTGCATGCCCGCGACCTCGTCTACGTGTGTTATCTTTTTAAATGTGATATGTTCTGATTTTGTTTTGTTTATCATTATAATTTACCGAATAGCAGATCCTTTTCGTGAATCAAATTTAATTTAAATCAATCAAGCTCTTTTTAGTTTTTTTTTTATTAAATGATTGCTAATTATAACATTGATAATCTAAACCTTAACATAATATATACATACTTCATAAGCAAAAAGTTTTTATCAATTTCAGCCAAACCGTTTTTTGAGTTAAAGCTCAACAACTTTTTTTCTTAATGGTTCTTTTTACGATTTCTACAAATAATTGAAAAATTCTTTGTAGGTTATCAATTGCCCCTTCATATAAACTTCTTGTGTACGAAGTTTTTATAAAAAATCGCTCAAGTAATTTTCGATTGAAAACAGGACACTCACAGACAGAGACAAAAATAAACTTAATGTTCACAAAATTTCAAAATTAAAAATGTACAGACAGAGCCTACATATTTATTATTAGTATACAGATTAGAGGAGTATACAGTTACTTTTCCACGGAGATTTAATATTCACATAAATTATGTAAATTATAACATTTCGAAAGTAGTATATTGTGTTCGCGACATGCGTTGAGATGATACAAAAATATTTTTTGGAACAGAGTTATCTTTGGTATGACGACTCACTAAAATTTCATCACAATGGAATAAACTGTTTAGTAGTTTAATAAGGATAAATGCTAAAGGTGAAATATATATATGTTAATTTATACATATACTAGTTACCCTGCCCGATGTTACCCGAGTAACATTTATATAAACAAATACGAAATTATAAAAAAATGTACATTCTTGAACTTTTTCAAAGTGATATTAGTAGTGTTTTTATTTCGAATCAAATGAAATAAAAAAATCTTTATTCAATTTATGCCCTAAGAAGGCGCTTATGAACGTCATAAACACTACTACCGTTTCGGAAAACAACCTAGTCGTGAAGAGCCAGCAAGAAACTCGATCTTGTTCTTTTTTTTATAAATATAATATATATCATTTTTTTTAATATAAAAAAAAAACTATACAAATCATAGTCTTAACCAATGTTAGCGGAAGCACAAATATGTGAGTTAATTCCAGACATCACTATCGTTCACGTAATGATCCACCCTGTAATAACCTTTTGAGATTAAAACTTGTTGATTATTGTAAGGTAAATCGGTAATGTTCTTTAGGATCTTATTGTAAAACCGAATACTATTTATTACCTATAAAGCTTTTATTAGACTTACTTAGCCTAAAGCGTGGGACGGCCAACTTATATATTTCTAATATTAAAGTTATGACGACCATTCACTAGATAGACTATTAATAAAATATAATATAACATATATTGCACATCGTTTAATAACTATGCGGTATTATGACAAATCATAGATAAAGCAATGACCTGAATCTACCAGAAATCAGTAATCAGGATAAAAATTATCACAATCTTTAAGTTAGACCAAATCACGCACGATGTAACAGGTTTTCAAACCTGAGTGTGATAGTGGTAGGCATTATTAGAAAATGCCTTTTTTTTTTTCTTTTTTTTTTTTTTTTGACGGGTGGATATGCATTTACACACTACCCTTATCTATTGTATTTGAGGGATCGGAGATACCAATACAATAGATAAGGGGGCACGGAGTGACGAGCTCCGTGCCAGTTTGGGACTCACCCGGGCGAGTGTCGCCCGGAAATACCCACTAAAACCCCCCGGGGCCGTCCGCTGCATTTGGGATGGGGGCGATACGGGGTTGCCAAGGCATATCGCCGCGTCCCCCTGCAGCGAACCCACCGGGCCTCGTCGTGCAATGGCCCAATGGGGATGGGGGAGAATATTCTCGACCCCACCTCTTCGCCCGCCCCCCCGAAGGGAGGCCTGACCCAACGGTCAAACATACCGGGGGGCAGGATAGAGTTCCTACCCCCCATAAGAAGAAAAGGGAAGAAGGGGACAGAACGGAGGCAGGCCAAGAAGAAAGACGAAGGAGCCCGCCTCTAGAAAATGCCCTAACACTATGCTATGGTTTTCTCAGGTTGTTTTCCTTCGCCGAAAGTTTAGGCTCATTTTAACATCTAACTGAACAAATTTCATTCATCATTCTCATGGTTTGTTCCCAATTAACTTGGGGTCGATGCATTATGTTTTCTTCTTCCCATCAACCGTTATGTCTTCATTTACTCCTTTCTCTTTCATATTATCCCTCATACACTCCACTGAGACTGTCTTTAGACTTCCTCTACTTCCTCATCCTTTCACGTTCATATTCATTATTATGCCACATGCGCTTCCTCTCTTGTCATAACATGTCCATACCACGACAGACGATTTATCCCTTTTAACTTTTCTACTACTGGTGCCACTTTCAAACTCCATTTATCACACCACACATCAATCCCAACGTTCACATCTCGGCTAAATACAATCATTTCTTATCTATCATCCATTTAATCGACAGACCTGTTGCCATTTCATTCAACCTAATTTGATTCTTTGTATTATTTCACGTTCGATTTATGAGCCAAAATCGCTTTATAATATTTCGTTATTTGAGTTTCAGTATTTGATTAGCTGAGTTAATTTAAACTGACTGGTAATTAATTTTCAAATTAACTATAACAAGGACGTTATTTATTGATATTGTAATTACTTTAGCCTCTATATACCGTTCTACATTATAAAACGTAACATGTCTCTTTCCGTCTGTCTATTGGTTGGCTTATAACTCAAGAACCACTTAACAGATGGAGGTGATTTTTTTACATTGCATTAAAACAAGAAGTCTATCCAATACTGGTGGTAAAGAAGATGGAATGGTATGCTAGAGGATTTAGTGACAAAGATACCAAAAGGAATACTTTGTTGGTTCGGGCACGTGAAAAGGCAATGTGTAAGACCAGGATCAATAGCAACGTCAGTAAGGGCTTAAGCGAATATATTTCGACCAAATCGAAGATGTTCTAAAGAAAGGCCAGGTCAAAGTTTCCATAACAAATGAGTATATAAATCCGCTAGTGAAAATAGAAGACACGAAAAGGGTATGTCAGGATCGTAGCAAATGGAAGGATGTAGTCTCTGCCTACCTCCTAGAGAAAGAGACTTGATGTTATATATGTATTGCAGTGTGTTTTCTTGGAATACTATAGTTGAACCAATAAATAAAATACAATAAAGTAATAAAAGGAATGTGAGTGCGCCCGCTGGCACAGCTAGATTAATTACAAAAACATATTTCTGGTAATAATAAAACAAACAAATAAATAAACGAACGAGAAATTTATTTATCAATCTTTCGATTCATAACTTTATAATGTCTTTTTCAGGAGATATTTTTGAAGTAGAAATGTATAGAGACTAGCATATTATTATCATAGTAAATTTTAAATTAAATTTAGTATAAAAAAAATAGAAATACATCTATGCAATTTCCCTTCCAACTGATCGAATGAACAACTCACGTTAATCGTCTAATCGAGAAATAACTTTGTGTATTGGTTTAAATTATTATTATTATTAAAATTTAATCATTAGGATCATAATCGATGTAAACAATATTTTTACTAACGACGAATTTATTAAATTACCTTGTATTTTTTGTTTGTCAACAAATTTTTGACACTCACTTCAAAACAATAAACAACTCATTGACACTTTCACCACTCTATTTTTTCCAACTGTTTGTTGTTAGTATGTACACCCTTAGAGCTAGCGGTGTAACGACTGAGCCGCTTCCTTGGAAATGGCTTAGGTGCTCGCTTTCTGCGAGAACATTCGCATTCCACAACGCGATACGTTACGATAAATTATTATTTAAACTCGACTTTTTTTTTAGGTTAATAATTGAATAGCAAATGTATTTATTATTAATAAAACTATAACTAAATAGGTCTCAAACTTAACATGTTCCATGTGGTAGGAGGTCGAAATAGCCCCCTAAGTCTCTGTAACTATGAGTTATAAATAAAGAATGTTCTTCCGTAATATATTTCCGTAATGTACAGGTGTCTAATGTAGGGGTGGATAAAACCTCTTTGGTTCCACCTCCGGAAGAACAAGAAACTTTTAAACTCCCAAACTCGCAATAAATTTATTAAGATTTATAATGAGGCTTTCATTAACATAAACCCGATAATTCCTTTATAGTATAAGTTAAATATCATTATTACGTCTATTTAGTTGTATTTCTTGTAATGGCTAGTAAAATCTATTTCCATTTTGAATATTAAAATACGTGTCTTTTAAATTTGTTCTGATAGGATATTTAAATGTTAGTTACTAATACTATTACTTATATTATTCTAAACAATTATACTAATAGTCAGTAACAAGGAAAGTTAAAAATTAATCATTTATATTAAAAATAAGTGTGTCTATTAAATATATAACATGAAAACTAGATAAAAAATCTTACAAATGTTTTCTTCATTAAAAATTAACAAGTTAGCCTTTACGGGGCAAATGTTAGATGCTAAGCATTCGAGTTTATAATAGGGTTGTACACGCATAGTAGATGCGTCATTTATACCGTTTGCCATTACTTAATATTTGTGTAACCGCTAAGGCATGTCTATAGATATGTCACAGCAGTTAATATTGTAACACGAATAAAACTTATTTTTAAAGACTAAGTGAAATCTAAAGTTCAATTATTTTATAATATGGTATAAGGAAATTAATTTAGGTGCCTTAACATTCGTATGTGATAATGGAGACGCGCAATTATAATACGCACCGACGCGACTCGACGCCGCGTGCGGTTTTCTCGTCACAGAACGGCTCGTTTACAGATCAAAGAGATCGAAAGTTCCCACCGTGTTTCATCTTGTTGTGTCTAATGAAGAACGACAAATAAACAATGACCTCCCTGGCACGTGCCGTATCGTACTACCAAGGGACCGTTAAAAAATTGACAATCACACGAAACGAAAGTCTCTTAAAAGCGGGCGCTTTGCTGATAAGATCTAAAAACAAAAATTAGTTCATAAAAAAAACTGATAATTTTTTTCTATTTTTCTATGCGTTCTATTGCTATAAATCTATACTTATAATACAAAGCCTAACGAGACGAAATCTGTAAATTGAAGATATTTAAGAAAAAAATACTAATTTGCTTCAGAATAGACGGCACAACACAAGTCGATAATTTTAAAAATGTTCGCCCGTCTGTTTATAAATTTGTTCGCCAATCACACAAAAAACTACTGAACCGATTTCGATGAAATTTGATATGGTAATAAATAGTTTATACTCTATAGTGGCATTTAAAACATATATTTATTTATATAATATATCTATAGCGTTTATCTAGATTCATGAAAAAATGAATATTTTCAATAATGAATAACAATAGATGTAATTGAAGTCTGCAACAATTCTATAATATCGCGTTTGATCAATGCCCCTGCGTCGCTTCCGGTGTTTGGGCCTGGATCACAATCGCTCTGCTGTCTTTTGAGAGAGATCAATTTTTTAGGTGTGGGAAGCAGGGTCATAGAACTTTGTAGAAAAAAGATTGTAAGGCTGAGGCAGGAGTTGACACTCATCACCACAAGGGTAATATGCATTCAGGGCTTTTAGGGCGACGGCTAAGCGCAGACAGCGACAGCGGGTCTGAACTCTACCGGATTGTCGAACCAAAAGGGAAAGGGGAAGGCTGTCTGGGAGGTGGCCTGGTCAGGCTGGGATGGCCTCCTCCGTGGGGACAACATGGGACATAGATAAAGATAAACATAGACAAAGATAAGAGTATATTGGTAGATATCGATTATGCCTAGAAGGAGGATATAGAATGTCTATTAAAATATAATTGTCTGAATTCCACGCGAACGAAGTCGCGGGCATAGCTAGTATCAAATAGTAAGAAAGTATAAAGTTATAAACGCTCTTCAGACGATTTTTAGATCCTAGAGAACCGATTGTGAATTAAATTACTCACAGAACACAACAGACATTCTTACACCAAATTGTTCTAGGTTCATATTCCCTTGAAAAGCCTGTCCATACAACATAGCTAAAAATGTAATATGCCTCATATATTAAAATAAAATAACAGAAATATATTCTGAAATCTGTTCGAAGAATAAATAAATGTACGGTCTGTGATTAAAAAAAAAACGTAAATCGCTTCCGTATTTCTAGAACTATAATAGAAGTAACAGACAGACAGTGGAGCATTGCTTTTTTATAATACTAACTACCAATCGTAAATATACCAATCGTAAAATTGTAATTTGTCAAAGAATTATAACTGTTTTGTCATTATGTAGACATCGATTCAGACATTACCGTGTGCGTATCCGAAATCCGTGTTTATTACGTCAATACCTACACAGGAATAACAATTAAGTACACGTTTCATAACTATCAAAGAAATAACAATAATTGTTTTGGTATAGTAAAACCCCGAGTTGGGTTATTAACTTGACACGCGATGGTTAGCTAAGCGTATAGGATATCCTCTCACTTCTTGTAGCATGCATGTATGTATGTTTTTAAATACACGACACACAAACAAAAATCAAACACAATTACCTGTACGTAATATACATAACAAAACCGTTTTTTACGTCTATTTGAATTTTTATATTCTTAGTTTAAAACAAAGTCGCCTTCCATGTCTGTTACTTGTTGGTGGGCTTCTATTTCCGCAATTAGACACACATCGGTGGTCCGTTGTGCGTGCAGGATCAGCCAGCTAGTCGAGCCAGCCCAGCTCCTTCCGGAAGCGCAGAAGCCTCCTGGGGCGATCACAGGCTTCCTGGAGCGACCTCATTTGCTTGAGGGTTTTGCCCGCTGGTTGACTACTCCCGTGCATTCTAGGATCACGTGGGTCGTAGTCTCTCTTCTTCTTCCAGACATCCCATGCACATGGGGCTAAACTAAACCCACTAAATCCCCCGGGGCCACCCGCCGCATTTGGGATGGGGACGATTGGGATAGCGGAAGCATGCTCCGCGTCGCCCCCTGCGGCAGGCCCAACAGGACCACGTCCATACTTTAGCCCGTTGAGTTGGGTTGGGGGGAGGGAGATTGTCGATGCCTGACCCACAGGTTCTCTCCCCAAAATCCAAATCAAAATCAAAAACATCTTTATTCAATTTAGGCCCTAAGAAGGCGCTTATGAACGTCTAAAACACTACCACCGGTTCGGAAAACAACCCAGTCGAGAAGAGCGCAGGCAAGAAACTCGATCTGCCCCAACACTATTACCTAGAAAACTCTTATTAGTTTTACTGAGTCTATGATATGGAACTGTTAATTTATTATAATTTAATTAGTCCTTGTATTTATTAAAATTATGCCGGTCGTTAACAAGCTCGAGTTTGTATAAATTTTTGCGAGCATATATTAAGTTACAACGAATGCATCTAAGGCAAAGATCTGGTACTACATTTCGGAAGCTTATTTACTGCATCTACTTACTAGTAGACTCCTTACAATGTATTCTTTCCGCGTCAGCCAAACGAGTTGATTAATGAAATCGTCAGTACAAGTCCTGAACCTGCCGTCATCATGGTCAAGCACGATCATTATTATAATTAGTGCTTTCTAAATAAGTCGAAAGATGTCGACATTATGGCGAGGTCACAATAATACACGCATACTTATCGCATGCTAGGGTTGTGTTACGTGCACGACATTATTATCGATGCCGTGTTGAAAAAAAATTCAACATTAAGTCAAATAAGTTAATGAAGTAGCACCGAGGGGTTTTTGTCAGTAAAAATCTTTCGTTTTTCAATGATTGTAGATATCTTACATGTAATGTCCCTACGTAAAAATAACCTATTTTGGAGAGCTGCGCTCGGGGATGTATACGCGGGATAATGATTGATATCTGTTGACGCTTCTTTTAATCCACTCTCATTTCTAAAAATACCTCATTTTGTTTTTTTATTTAAGTTCACAAACCAGACAGATTGCCGAGTAATGTACAATATATATCGGGTAATTTTACAAATATTGTATGGCATCATTCAAAAAAGTGAACATAACTTGCATAAGAAGAATTAACATTACCATACTTTGCAATCTATGTTCATATATACGTTCTTAGTTTTATCTTCGCTAATAGTAAAGAACAGGAAAAAATTTCAAAATTGTGCCTTATGGCCGAACTCGAAAACATTCTGTTCAATGGAGAATGTTGTCCAACATTGGTTTTGCATTGAGATATGAAAAAAGTTTTTCTATTAATTAAGCGACTACTAGTCCGATTTACTTCCAAATTTAGTTTCCCAAGCAAGTCCTCACATCACCTCACATCACATCCATGTAAAAAAATGTATAATGTCTGGCAACATTAAACAATACAATATGGACACCTACGCCTCTCACGCTTAATGTGTCTAGGATCGAATACCGCAAAATTTAATTGTAAACTAAATAATTATAAATAGAAAGAAAGAAAGAAAGAAAATAAATTTATTTGTTACACACATAATATACAATTAATATACAAAGAATATCACAAAAAAAAAAAATATTGAAAAAAAAACAAAAAAAAAAACAGAGAAAACAAAGATAAAAAATAAGTGTGTGTTACAAAAAGGTGTCGAGTCAGCATATATGCTGAAGGAGGTGAAGCCACCAGCGCTGATTTTCACTCGACGCCCAGAGTGTTGTGTGCGCAACGATTGCGAGTGCGTGTGTCCTTAGTCTTAACTTTATTTAGGGAACAATGACAATATTAGTTAAATAATAGCCCTAGGACAGAAACATTTATCGTTCGTATGTGTGTTATAAAAATAACAACAAATAAACTCAAATAAGGCTTGACTAAGGCCACTTATCCCTAAAAGCAGTATCTTTTATACCGGACCACCAATGCCCGTGGCCCATAGCAGTGAGAGCCTAGGATGCAGATTAGGTATAGTTGAACGGGTCCTATATCGAATAACCCGTCTACTGCCTCCGTGGCAAGCGCGTACCCGTGGTAAGTTTGTCCATCTGAAAAATCTGGTATCCTATATTCCTTTGTGTGATAAATTTTACTTCTGTAAATTAATTTCTAAATTTGATTTAAATTACTTTACTCCTTTAAGAGTTATCAAGGAACAAATATGCAAACATTTGCATTATTAAGAATATAGGTAAAATCACACACAGAAATGCCTATAATAAAACATGTAATATTACTTTTTGAGAATAATTCAGTTTATTGTTTATATATATCGATATTATTATATAAATAGATATAAAAGGTGCACAGCTCTAGTCGTGACAACCAGTTGATTAAATCACATTAAAATTCTAAATGTCTTATAATTATGTTATTATTATGTTAATTTTAGAGTTTTCGCAATAATTTAGCATCAGTAGTTCAGTTTCAAGATCATAGAATTGTGAAAGTTTTTGCGTTATTTAAAAAAAAACATTTATTAATGATAATAACATTGATACATATGTTTGATAATATCCTAGGCATACAAACTACTGTTATTCAGAAGTCATAACCTACCAGCTGCTGAGTTAAGAATATTTAGTAGAAACATAACATAGCATAGAAGTGTTGCCAACCTCCTTTTTACGAATACTCGTCATGTTTTTGTGAATGTCCTGTAGCATTCTGGATATTTTAAGTAAGGTTCTTTATTTTTAAATGCCCTGTTTAAAAAATCTTTTAAATTAAATAATGGTCACTTTACTATAATATATTATTAATAACACTGCTAGTTTAAAAGAGATTGCAGATACCACTTATTCGGTGTTAACAGTAACTTACTAGATCTATTGATATCATAGACTTAAATTATTTCGAATTCGATATCCGGCAAGGCAGATTTACAAATACATAAATAAATTGGTACCTACAAAAGTAATTTAGTATTTTCATTTGTCGTAATTTAGACTAGAGAAATAATTACCAAAAATGCTACAAACGGTCATTTCGAATATTAATTAAAATAATGAGTTTTCAATTATTTATTATTACGTTGGCACCAATGAGGTGCGGGGAAGAGTTTTAACGGTGACCACGTTAGCAATGTTTACTTTTGTTTGTTTTTTTTTCCAAAATTTAGTAGAGTGAAATTTGAACATTGCGCAATCCCACATCTTTATACTCAGAAGGGATTTATTGAAATAATTGGTTATTGATTACTCCTTCTAGCGAGATATGGGAAATACCACAAGCGATCGCTTTCGTCTTGTCTAAATTTTCAAATTGTAGACCACCTCAAAAAAGAAAGACAGATTATTTCATAAAGCAGTATCTTTGGAATCAAATTAAACAATAGAAAATATTAGAAACAAAACAAAGTTAAGTGAAGTGAAGTGATAAGGCGATAAGAAAAATCAAATGAAAATGGGCGGAACAACAAATGTCACGAAGTGAACGACTATAGACAAAAAAGAAGCAGAGGATGGCAGAGGAAGTGGTGGCGCGATGTATTCTCAGAAAATATGGACGCTAGCCTGTGGTCCTAGATTCTAGAGGAGGCCTGCTCCGCTGAGGCGACTACTACAACAATATTAAGAAATAATGACTTTTTTTTTTCATTTAGCACTTATTACATACATTCACAGGATGTTGTCTTAACTCACATAATCAATATGTAAACTGTAAACGATAGTAACTAATATTTAACGTGTAGGCTTGGTTTCGGATAGTATTAATCAAAGATTGCATAATTCTGTTAGGCAAACGCAAACACGTCGCGTAAGTGACAAATTTTTCTAGAGTTCAAGGTCGGAAATGATATATTTTACTTAATTTATAGTGTGGGTGTGGTTTAAATACGAAGGACGCAGTTTTGACTCTCGCAAGAGACATGATAATTGTCAGAGTGATTCGGTTTTTCACAATTATTTATTTTATTGTTATATGCTGTATACGCTCAACGCTTTAGCCTCCTGGTTATTGATATTTTTAAAGATGTAGTTCTGGATGAAGGATGGTAAAACACTAAGACTAGAGGTTATAAGTGATGCTGCCAGTACACACCTTTTGGTGGTTGACGACGTTTTCACAATTGAGTGTAGTAGCTACACGGCGGGCATTATAACATTAATTTTTTTCTGCCGTTTGGGGTCAAGACTCCAGGACAGTGAGGTCCGAGTGCTGACAACCTTTTAAAGGAGCTTGCGAGCCGTCTTTTCGACACGTCTCGTGATCAGATGGCTAGCCAATATCTTAAACATGGTATAAACATTGCAATCCAACGTGGCAATGAAACATTGGACCCTTCTCGTCTGGAAGCAAGCTGGACGGCCATCATTATTTATAGTTATTTTTATAATAATTATCAAAGTACCTATCAAATTATATAATAAAAAGTCAACATCTCCCTCTGTCCGTTAGTTGCCAATGTTAGAAACTGGCAAAAAACTGAAGAAACACTAAACCGATTTTTCATGATTTTGTTTAAATCGTAGTTATGGTCGGGTTTTACCATAAACTCGGTTAGATAAAATAGTACTTCTGAGTATACAAACATATCTATAAGAAAAGTAAACTGAATATTTTTAAAAAGCCTTATTTTATATAAAAAAACAATGCTGCCCATTATTTTATAATTCACGCGAGCGCAGCCGCGGACTGTGTTAGTACGGTATAAAACATAAAAACCAAGACGCACGGATTAGAAAGAGATAAAAGTCGTTTATACACGCAAATAATTTTATTTATATTTTAACAGTACAAAAAGATACTATTATACATTATCTATGGTACAAGGAAATAAACAATGCGACAGGTTAAAGGTGTGTTAAGTTAAAATCGGTAAAATTTACAATGTCACTAATTAAAGTTTAACATACTTTCAGTTTAATTTTAAAGATGGCCTTGTATAAAACAAAAGGTATCACATTAATAATGTCAAGTAAAAATATTATAAGAAGTAATAAGTACTGTCCGAGTTTAACTTCGTTCAATTTAAAAGATAGAATATGTTTAATCCTAATTAATGGGCCTCGATATTTAATATTCATATTAAACCTTTTTTATAAGATGAAGAATTGTACTTTGTTATAAGTTGCAAAAATATATAACAGATGGCAGTGTAAGCTAGTCTATCGAGACAACATGTGCTGCCATATTTTTTATCTTAGTTTGATAAGTATCCAACAGATGGCGCTGTATTTCAAATTCAAATGTTTCGTTGATTAAATTAATATTTTTAGCATTACACGCCTTTTACATACGACATAACTACGCTTTTTGGGATTTTTCGTATATCATATTATTTTTATTCTAATTTTGCGGAATATCATTTTATGTTCTGGGTACGTTTATCTTAGGATAACGCCTGCCAGACATATTACTAATTCCATATAAAAACTCATTTAATATTGAAGCCAAATATATGTATTATATGTGTGTGTGTGTGTGTGTGTGTGTAAGTTGAATTATGCAATCATCGACATGTAACGAAAGGCGTACGTGGCCTTTTATGGTCAATTTGAGAGGCTTCACTGCGCGTGTGAATTCTACCCTTCTGTTTTCTTCTGTTTTTAAGGTTATTAAAATATATTTTTTACAAATGTAGTGTATGTAGGCGGAAGGTTGATGTAGATGAAGGGTTTTACTAGACTTAAAGTTCTATGCCTTTGGACTTCATATTTTAATAATATTTGTGTTTACATACTATTGAGCTATTATTACCATTATATCATTACAAGTTTTTCTAGTCCGATAATCTAAGAAAACAATAAAATAATAGATTCAAGGTCCTTCAACTTTTTTTATCTACAAAATAAACGTAACAACAGATATGTTTTCAAACAGTTTTTTATTCGTTTAAATAGTTTTGTTTGTTGTCATTAATAGCTCAGTGAATGTGCAAAATGGTACGTAGGGCGGCGCTTATCGTTCGATCATACGCAGGCGGAGCGGCCCGTCCGGCGCGTACATGAACGTGACTGCGTAATCTAGAGGCTCGTGGTGATATTCCAGCCGATAACGACGTAGCAACTGAAATTAATATAAACAGTTTGAACACTCTTAATATGCTGTGTGATGCCGGCAAAGATTAATACCACCCCATATCTTCCCGTGGGACTCGTAAAAGGCATCTGAGGGATATAAACCTGGGGATGAGTAGCAGCATGCTGTGAGTGCCACAATAACATTTTTTTTTTTTTTTTCGAGGGGAATGCATTTACGCACTAGCCGTCCAGCCAGATCTGATAGGGACCCCCCTTTCCAGGTCTGGCTGAAAAGCGTCTGAAGATGTGTGACAGTCTCTCGCACGTAAGTACGAAGGGCCGTCACACAGGATTAGTGTGGGACTCGCGGCGAGAAGCGCCGTTGACCACTACCCACTAAACCCCCCGGTACCTCCCGCCACCTAGTTGGAGCAAGCACGGGATCGAACTGGTACATGCACCGCGAATGCTCCTGTGGTCGCCAAAAGATACAATCCTAGTCACAACCGGGAGAGGGTAGAGAGAGTGCCTCTCCCCCCCCGAGCCTGCCACAATAACCTACTGTGATCGTCAACCTTTTTTTTTTTTTTTTGACGGGGGGAAATGACTGTGATCGTCAACCTGCCTGCCAAATGTGGCCAATTACTGACCAATCGACATTTTACTTATTATTATTTCATTACTATCGATTGACATTTTATTATTATTTTATTGATGCAAATTAGAATTAAGAACCTTTAAATGATTCAACTTTAAGTGTTTGTCTTGTCATTGTTAAGTGTTAGTTAAGAATGTAGGTATGTAATAGATAGTAAGCACAATAACAGAGGGTAAAAGAGCGCGCCACAAATATTTAAATAAGAGCACACAATAAAACAGGGAAGCAAAAGAACGCGCTAATAAATAAATAAATAAAATGAATAACAAGGTCCCTGGTTACGCCAGGGGAGATGCGGGACCATATTAAAAAAAATGTGGCAACTATGGCAATTACCCCAACCACCCCCCCCCCCCCCCCCCCCTCCCCCCCCCGGCCCCCTATGAACGTCGCAATAATATCCGCGGGATGCGAATGGCGCAAGACCGGTCATCGTGGAGATCTTTGGGCGAGACTAATGTCCAGCAGTTTTCGGTTGAATGTATGGATGGATATTAGATTCTCCTCCCTTTAGACTATTATCTTTTTGTGTACCTTTTTATTTGAGCAAAACGACAGCACTCAATGTTAAATATGTACTTACAAATGAATTTATACAATTAATATGATATTTATATTATCCAAATTATTTAACTTTAGAACTACATATCAAATTCAAAACAATTGATAAGCCATGAAAAAAGTAAACAAAACTCTGATCATGTCTGAGATGTGAGGTGACTAAATAAAAAAAATAAATGTTAAATATAGTACAGTCTAATAACGATAACGATCCCCTACCGATGGATGAGTATATATATCAGATAGATCTCAGGCAGTCTCATCTGCCACGTGTTAAATACCTTTTTTTTTTACTTTTTTTTTTTTTCGAAGGGAATGCATTTACGCACTTGCTGTCCAGCCAGATCTGATAGGGAACCCCTTCCAGGTCTGGCTGAAGCGCGACTGAAAATGTGTGACAGTCTCTCGCACGTAAGTACAACGGCTGTCACACAGGATTAGTGTGGGACTCGCGGCGAGAAGCGCCGTTGACCACTACCTACTAAACCCCCCGGTACTTCCCGCCACCTAATTGGAGCAACACGGGATCGGACAATGCATGCACCGCGAAACGTGTTAAATACATAACTAGCTCTAGTCGTAGAGATTTAGCCGTGATAGGTATAGGGTTATAATTATAAACTCTCAAGTATGATGACTAGTTTATACACTAGAGAATTATATCATCCATCCTTTCGACCGAAAGACGTCCACTGCTGGACATAGGTCTTCCCCAAATATCTCCGCGACGTCCGGTCTTGCGCCACCCGCATCCAATGGATTCCCGCGACCTTCACCAGGTCGTCGGTCCACTTGTGGGGGGCTACCCACGCTACGTCTTCCGGTACGTGGTAGCCATTATAATAGAGGGAGTTTGAAATGTTCCCGTTTATAGTGGTATGAGAAGAGAGGAAGGCCGAAGAAAGTGTGGATGGAGTGTGTATGGAGTGTGTAAAATGATATGAAAGAAAAAGGAGTCAATGAAGAGATGACGGCTAATATGGACGTATGGGAGGAGAAAACATACTGCGCCGAACCCAAGTGAATTGGGAACAGGGCAAGAGGGATGATGACGTATGAAGACTAGATTATAAACCCTGAGTTCCCATAACTGCTAGTGGGTAAGGTATCCGTGCCGGACTGAAACGCGACCACCGTACATTTGTAAAAAACCTTTAAAATTACACGCTGTACGGCGTCGCATGTCTGGTTCCAGCCCGTGATTTGGAGCTAGATTTTACCCATGATAGATGTAACTCAACATTATGATGTCAATAAGTTCTGGCCGAGTTGACAGTGTGGCCGGATATCCGATGCTAAAATGAGCCTGAGCTTTTGGCGAATGAAAAAAAAAAATCGTAATTATGGTGGTAGGGCATTTACTGATCCCCACTTGGGTAGCTACCACCCCTCAAGTTTGAAAACCTGTAACCAAATACCAATAGGTGCGTTCCGGCAGCGTCATTTGAGAACCACTAGCTCTAGACTCAGGTACTGAATTTATTTAACCGGGCCATTGCACGGACGAGGCCTGGTGGGTTCGCTGCAGGGGGCGACGCGGTGCTTGCGAAAGCCACCCCGTGTCGCCCCCATCCCAAATACAGTGGACGGCCCCGGGGGGTTTGAGTGGCTATTTCCGGGCGCTTCACGCCCGGGCGAGTCCTACACTCGCACGGAGCTCGTCCCTCTGTGCCCCCTTACCTATTGTATTGGGGGACTTCGGTCTCACTAATACAATAGGTAAGGGTAGTGCGTAAATGCATTTCCCCCCGTCAAAAAAAATGATGGATCAGGTGAGTTTATAGTTGAAGCATTGATCTTGGTGCAAATAAAAAAATTCCCAGCAATCCGGTATCGTCATTCTTCTTGGACTGTGTTTTATTTAAAATCAGACGAAATGCATTCAGATTCCCATACTCTGAAAAAAAAAAACCATTAAAACACTATTTTTTTTTAATTAGCAGGAGAAAACTATGTTGATTACCTTAGCGAGTAGTATCTGGATCTCTAAATCAGCGAATCTTCGCCCCAAGCAAATCCTGGCCCCGAAGCCGTACGGCAGCGATGCGAACGGATGAAGCCGCCCATCAGACTCCAGCCATCTCTCAGGCTTGAACTCCTCAGGATCCGAGACGAACTGATCCATGTTACCGGTCACTATCGTTGGGAATACCACTTGAACCTGGGACCAAATATTTTCAACCTCTATTATTCGAGAAAGGGGCTATGCAGGCTAAGACAGTCCTGTGTCACTGCGACCTAGATAGATCTATTGTGATCGCCCCCATATTTATAAAGCTCACTGCCTAGACCTACAGTCTGGATATACTGTAGGATCTTTTTCAACCTCTTAGTTATAAACTAAATCTATACATCAATGGCGTCGCTATCCCTCTAAGGCAAAGCTCATAATTTGTCGAGGGGCCCTTATATCTGACTGTGGCGAAGCTGAAGTAAAGGGTAAAATATTTTATGAATTTTTGCTTAGACGAGTCGGAGCCCCTGTAGCCCAAGGGCCCCATATCATTGATACGGCTGATACGCCCCTGCTATACAAAGTAAAAGACAAAGAGGCTGTTGACTGAAAGGCCCATAGAGATTCGCCGAAATATTGCTAACTTTAATTTGCATAGGTTATATGATAGTGTGGATGTGTAGGTGTAAAATCAAAAAGAACATGCAGAAAAAAACCAGATCGATCGACCAGTTTCTTGCCGGTTCTTCTCGATGATTGGATTGTTTTTTGAGTCTGTAGTAGTAGTGTTTTGACCTTCATAAGCACCTTGTCAGGGTCTAAATTGAATGAGAGCGTGGTTTGCCTGGTGAACTCATAGTACGACTGAAAGGTCGGAGGTTCGAACCCAGGGTGGGTAACACATTTTTGCGACGCGGTGCTTGCGAAAGCTATCCCGGGTCGTCCCCATCCCAAATACGGCCGACGGCCCCTGGGGGTTTTTAGTGGGTATTTCCGGACGCTTCACGTCCGGGCGAGTCCAACACTGGCGCGGAGACGTCCCTCCGCGCCCCCTTACCTATTGCATTGGGGGACTTCAGTTTCACTAATGCAATAGGTAAGGGTAGTGCGTAAATGCATTCCCCTCGTCAAAAACAAAAAGGGTTTAAATTAAATAAAGTATTTTTGGCTTTGAAATGGATTTAGCGCTTAGAGCGCTCAGTAGAGTAGTAGCCGAGACGTACATTCCGCGATAAACTTACGGTGGTTAAGGCAAACTATGAATTACAAGTCTTTTACAAAACTCATGTACCTGCGTCATAGAGTAATAAAGTCGGTGCAGTATTCATAGTTCTATGGCCTGCGTGTAATGTGCAGAAGTATGGGAAGCAGTGTAATAATGTGTGTAATTCTATGGCCTGCGTGTAATGTGCAGAAGTGTGGGAAGCAGTGTAATAATGTGTGTAATTCTATGGCCTGCGTGTAATGTGCAGAAGTATGGGAAGCAGTGTAATAATGTGTGTAATTCTATGGCCTGCGTGTAATGTGCAGAAGTGTGGGAAGCAGTGTAATAATGTGTGTAATTCTATGGCCTGCGTGTAATGTGCAGAAGTGTGGGAAGCAGTGTAATAATGTGTGTAATTCTATGGCCTGCGTGTAATGTGCAGAAGTGTGGGAAGCAGTGTAATAATGTGTGTAATTCTATGGCCTGCGTGTAATGTGCAGAAGTGTGGGAAGCAGTGTAATAATGTGTGTAATTCTATGGCCTGCGTGTAATGTGCAGAAGTGTGGGAAGCAGTGTAATAATGTGTGTAATTATTCTATGGCCTGCGTGTAATGTGCAGAAGTGTGGGAAGCAGTGTAATAATGTGTGTAATTCTATGGCCTGCGTGTAATGTGCAAAAGTGTGGGAAGCAGTGTAATAATGTGTGTAATTCTATGGCCTGCGTGTAATGTGCAGAAGTGTGGGAAGCAGTGTAATAATGTGTGTAATTCTATGGCCTGCGTGTAATGTGCAGAAGTGTGGGAAGCAGTGTAATAATGTGTGTAATTCTATGGCCTGCGTGTAATGTGCAGAAGTGTGGGAAGCAGTGTAATAATGTGTGTAATTCTATGGCCTGCGTGTAATGTGCAGAAGTGTGGGAAGCAGTGTAATAATGTGTGTAATTCTATGGCCTGCGTGTAATGTGCAGAAGTATGGGAAGCAGTGTAATAATGTGTGTAATTAAAGTGTTGGAGCACGTTTTAAAGTATTGCCGGAATAGAACAAACTCGTTTTCCGTATCAGTCTGTCTGTTTAGGCACTAACTCCTCTCAAACTAGGCCACGAATTCCAATGCTGTTTTCATTAAGCTTAATTCAGTGTTTGTGTAATAAGAGAATATCCATATTTTGTAATCAAGTCGCTAAAAAAATCATTTTCATAGCTTAAGCAAGCTAAATCTTAACGCATACATAAAAACGATGCACTAGAGAATTGCAGTTAGTTGCAGCTAGTAGCAAACCGTAGACCTATTAATGTCTGGTTTCATGTTTTATTAATTTTATTGGAATCCCGGAAAAAAGTACCGTATTTTGGAAAAGGCTGAAAATTAAACTTTTGAAGTTCGTTATCGGTATATTTCCGATGTTTGTTTATGTTATATTTACCCCTTTAGGTATATGATATCCGCATATAACGTCATCCTCCTGAAGCGTACGTCCGTTGCCGATGACAGTCGAATACATTCTAGATAAAACGCAAATGAAAAAAAGATGATAAATTATCAAAAAAAAACAAACTGTCATTAGTTAGTTCATATAACTTAAACAAAACGACCATGTTTTTAATGTTAATAGATATTATGTATGTATGTATGTAATTAAATAGTTAAATACTTATATAATTTAGGCTCCAATTAATAGAGGAAAACATTTTATTTTCCTATACCTATATTATTCTCAAGATAGAGTGATACATATAGATATAACTAGCTGGTGCCCGCGGCTCCGCCCGCGTTTCATATGTTCTGTGCATATGACGTTTTATTTATAGCTAATTTAAAAAAAAACAAATGAATGAATAAAAGTAAGAGTATTTTGTTTTTATTAACGGAAAAAATGTATGTAAGCGTAAATTGAATTGGGAAATGTGCAAAAGAGTAAATCGAAAAAAAAATGAGAGAGGATCGGTGGAATCCAAAAAATACCCGTCTACGAAAAATACTGCGTTGAAAGGTATTAGTCCTATCCCGATATTTTCAGTAGTTTTGAGGTGATGGTGCGTCAAAGGAATAATAAACAAACAAATTGAGAAAACATGGCAAAGGGCTCAGAGAATTTTGAAAAATATATAGCCTATAACCATCTACGATTAATTCCGCGTCGAATGGTTGCGGTTTCACGCTGATCGGTCCAGTAGTTTTCGAGTTTACCTCGGACAAACAAAACAAACTTTGCTTATATATATATATATAGATAGATCACACTTATAAATACAGGTTTAATGGTATTCATATGTGTTTAATTTGTAACAAACAATTACATTTTCTTTGAGAAAATAACCCTTTAAATCTTTTTAAAATAACAGTTAGATCGAAATTTCATTTGATCTTAAGCGACTATGAGGTTCAAGATAGATAAGTCTAGGACTTTACTCTATAGTCTATTGTCCAGAATCACTCTTAATATGTAAAATGGACTCTATATTAATATATTTAATACATTTTAAAACAATTCTTAATATACCAAACAAAAATTGTTCCGTCCATTTGTCTCTACATCTCATTAAACCAATTTAAGTCAAAGAACAAACTTAGATATACCTATCTATACTTGATTAAAAAACTCCGTTATAACTTATTTATACAAAAACCCATAAACAAAGAAAAATGTATCAAGATGATTTACCTGAAAACTTCTCTTACAAAAGCCTTCGTGTAATGCAGTTTATCTAAATCAGTATAGCTTATTGGTTTGGTTGGATCTGGGAAAATTCGTACGATTTCTTCAGCCATTTTCTCTTGCTGCTTCAGTCTTATACTAGCCTGGTACAGGATAGAACATACTGCCATGGATATCTACAGAAATTAGAAAAAAAAACTACCATTATATTTTTCGTTTTTTTTTATTCTCTTCAAGCATATCGTTACCACAGGTGCACCTCGCAGTAATGGTCAAGTAGAACGTGTCCATCGAACAAGAGAACAAGGGAAATTGATACAAATATGTAAGTAAAATACAACAAGCTCTTAATAGTACTTATCAAAGAAGTATAGGTACTCCACCCCATTTAATTTAATGATTGGGAAAAAGATGAAAATTTGTGAAACTATTGAGATTATAACACATTATTACAACAGGAAAATGGTGAAATTTATCAAGAAGACAGGGAAAACTTACGAGTAAAGGCTAAGGAGCATATTTTAAAGATACACAAGGCAAACCGAAAATACTATAACCAGAAAAGAAAGAAGAGCAGTGAATATACAGAAGGTGAGCTGGTGGCAATTAAAAAAAACTCGATTTGGTCCAGCATTGAAGATCAAATCCCACAATTTTGAAGGTGTGGTTTTCTTGATTTGAGAGTACAAGAGTCGTACGTACTTTGAATTATTTTAGTCTTGTGCAATGCTGTGTTATGATCTATACTTAATGTTAAATTTCTATGCATTCAAACAGGAAGACCAGGGCTAGACGGAATATTTAAAACATCCACTAATATACCAACATCCATGTCAAACCTGTATGGTTAGTTTAGTTAAATTCAACCGATAGCAAATTTGATTCTATTAATAAAGTCTAATTTAAGACTTTGCATGCATTTATTCCACTTTATGCTAAAAAATATTAAAATCACGAAATATGTTTAGGAAAAACAAATGATAAAAAAGTTAATTTGAAAATAAAACACTTAAGTTTCAGATGCTTTAAGAAATAAAATTTCTTACATTTTCTGATTACGTTTATTCCGACAAATGCTGTAAAAATAAACATCGCAAAGAATAATGTAAATCTAAACTCAAACCTTGCTACTAAACGAAGTCTCACCGTATCGATTCCGACTAGTATCAAGTCTAATGCCATGATGGTAGCAATCTTGGGATCTCCTTCACTCCTCAACACTCTTTCCAGTAAGGAAAGATCATTTTCTGATGTCACTTTTTTCGTCTTAAGCCTCTCCAGAGCTTCGTTGATATACCGGCTGCATATTCTGTGAATACGTTTTAAAATTTATTAATGCCTATTTTTTATGTAAAAACTCTTTGCGCTTGGTGGCAGGTTTACAACTCAAGTGGGCAACTAAGCAGAATTAAATTATCCTAACTTTGATTACATCGTGATATTTAACTTCGTCGAAAGCATAGGATCATTAAAGGAATAGATTCGTACAAATTTCTGTCGACTTTGTTATTACCATGAATAAGTACATTATATTTATTAATATAGTTTACACATTTAAATTAGTTTATATATCAGCACACTTTATACACAATACTTGCAGGTTAAGCGCACAGCTGATAGCTGACAGTAACGACCTCTCAGAAAATTGATTTCTAGCATCTGACGGGCAACTCTAGCGATGCGTGCGCTTATTGGTTATTTCAAATAGCGCGCGCTTCCCAGGCGCTACCTGCTACACACTGCCATCCCTATAATTGAAACCACTCCCACAGATTGCAGGAAAAGAGAGGTATAACGTTACACATCAAAATCAAAATTTAAATGAATTATAGATTTAAAAACTTAAAAAGAAAAACAAGCTTATAGTTCCTTGCACGCTACTTTGCCTTCAAAAAAACAATTCCTAATAGATGTACTTTAATATTTTAAAATATATGTCAAATTATGGCTCGAAACATTATTATCTCTATAATTAAGACATGTAAAGAGGTAAGCTTTTTGTTTTTTCTTGGTAAACTCCAAAACTATTTAACCGATTTAAATTAATTTATTCCACGTATAGGTATCTGTAAAATTCTATAGCAAGAAAAGTTTAGCACGTATGAACGTTTTGATTATTTGGAGAGAAAAGTATTAAGCTATTCAATTCTCTTCAACAGGTTTTTTTTGTACACCCATAACTAAATAAAATACTTAATTGCAAATACTTACTCAACAAAGAAATTCATGTTATTTACGTATTTCGTCCATAACGGTGTTGGTATGTATCTCCAGTACGGAGCTTTCAGCTCCAACACGGCTACGTTTCTCAGCGCATATTTAGCGGCGTCAATAATACGTTGCGGTTCTGAATCTTTATTTAACTCCCGTGAAAGGCAACCCAACCTTACATCGAGCGCTACGCGGCCGATGCCTGAAACGGTCAATAGATGGCGTTAAACCGATATTTTGCGTTTACTAAAAATTTATAACAGATGGCAGTATTCCTGGTATGGACATGTGATGCGCAGGGAGAAAGAGGATGTTGTAAGAACGGTATTGGATATGAATGTGGACGGTTACATGGTAAGGGGAAGACCAAAGAAAAGATGGATGGACTGTGTGAAAGATGATATGCTTAGGAAAGGAGTGAATGCGGAGATGACAACAAATAGAGAGGAATGGAAGAGGAAGACATGTTGCGCCGACCCCAAATAAAAATGGGAAAAGGGTAGGGAGATGATGATGGCAGTATTTATATCAATTTTGAATTATATAATGTTCATTTTTTTACACCCATTAAAACAAGACACTGGCATATATATATATATATATATATATATATATATATATATATATATATATATATATATATATATATATATATATATATATATATATATATATATATCTTTAAAAATTAAAACATACTTGACTTGATGCCTGAGCGCATTGTACTTTCTTTTCTGTTATTATAAACGAAATGACTACAGCTGTAATACAAATTATAGAGTAAATCATAATCACTTACACTCGAGCGACCACCGGTGTATGTCATTGTCGAATTCATGTGGCAAATCACCGTTCTCGTCTCTAGCATCCTCCATGTACCTGTAATTTTATTTAATTACACTTCAAAACACAACGTAATTATAATAAACAACGAGTGTGTGATAAACGACGTCAGTGTGGGCAATTTAATACAGTTGTATGGTGAAATCCATTCTAATAAATAAAATTGAAGTGTCTGTTGTAATGTCAATGTATTTTCTTTTACTAAATAGATATGTCTGTATATACGATACAATTTTCTCTGTCAGTCTGTTTGTACCGGGTAAATGCTTGAATTTATGATAAATATTTTTACTTTATCTTAAGTCTAAAAAAAAATGTGAACCGTCACGGGACGCCCTGCAGATGTGAAACATCGACATTATTTTGTAAAAGTAATATGCACCGTACACACTACTGCATATAGACTGTAAATATATAACATCATATAGCGTGGCGACGCGTCGTCACGCCAGAAATCGGTTTTACGTGCGGCTATAGATGTTTCACATCAAAAATTTATTACGGTTCCGTATAAAACAAATTTAAAACCCAGTGAAGAATATATGAAATGCGGGGCGCAGCTACGGGCACTCAGCTAGTTAATCATAAGATTTTGTGCTCTTCCTTATCTATATACAAATAGACAAGGATAAAAGAGTTGAAAACATTTTTCTGCTCTGTTTATCGACCAATTCTCTGTTATCCGGTGATCACTCTGGTTTTCTTTTAATACAAATAAATTTTTCGCCTTATACTAAAAAAATAAGGTAAACTCTTTTTCTATTTCTTACCCCGTATAGATTTAGGGTTTACCCATAACGTCGTTTGTTAAGAGATAATATGGTCTAATATGAGCCATCTATTATGAACACATATTTTTTATTACTAATTAAGAATTGTCTTAGTTTATATATTACTAGCTCTGTGCCCGCGTTTCGTATATTCTTCATTGCATTTTAACATTTTTATACGGATAATTAATTATTATTCTAAATTTTTTTGATACTAAGATATAATTTCAAAAAAACAATAGTAACCTAAATTACGCGGAGTAACTTCACCTATCTGCCAAAAAAAAGTCCCATCAAAATCGGTCCAACCGTGCCAGAGATTACCCGGAACAAACAGATAGGGAAAACATTTAGAAATTGTATTTTTGATATACATAGGTATCGTTTATACATTCATATGTATTTAGTAAAAAATGTTTTTGGTATTACAAACATATACTTCAATTTTTTATTTATTAAAAATTTTACTTATAAGATTTTAAAGCACTAAACCTACAACAGGAATTAGTTTGTTTTTAGATTACAAATATGTAATGGTTCTCAATTGACGGCACACACTTATTGGTGTTTGGTGACAGTTTTTACAAATTTGAGTGTATTCGCTAATCAGGCGGATATTAGAAAATAAGTACGACAACCATCATGGTTTTATCACGAAACCGTTCAATCATTCAACCATAAGACGTCCACTGCTTGACATAGGTCTCCTCCAATAAAGGGGGGATTGCCATAATTGGCACCCTTGGCAGGCGGGTTAGCGATCGCAGTTAGGTGTTTGTGGTACTCAGAGGATGCTGCTGCCCATTCACTGGTTTATATCGCTTTTACGGCACCCACGGGAAGATATAGGGTGGTGCTGTTCTTAGCCAGGACACCACATGGCAACCATAGCATGGTCTACCTATTAATCAACAAGAAAACCGATATTAATAACTCTGTTTTAAAAATGGATGTATTCTCTGACCAGGTTTAATTAATACTTCATTGTGTTTTAATTTAAAATACAATTATTTACTTTAACAAATGCGTCAACCCTAAACACAACTCTGATAAAGGTTGCAGATGAATACCTGATAAAGTCCTCAGTAACGAGCTCGATGGGAGACACATATTTTTTCACGGTTTGCGGCTGGAGGATAGGACGTTGCACTTTGGAACGAAATGTCCGCCATTGTTCACCGTGCCTGTAAAAAAATAATGGGCACTGTTTTGTTACTTGCGTTCGTTAAAAAGAACAATCTGTAAATACGGTTTTTGAGTTATAGTAGGTAATATAATGACGGAAAAATTTACAAATCACTAAAATGATTCCTGAAAAAAAAACATGTGTGCTGTGCAATAAATGAATCTTAAAAAAAAAAATATGTATAAATGCTATACTGTGGGGAGGTTACAAAGAACCGCACGAAAAGGACACCGTGATTATAAGGAACACTGCATAATGTATTCTATCTCACTCTCTCGCAAGTTAAATCCTATAGATGTATGTGTTTATCTCTTTTTCATTTCATTTTTTCCTTTCATCTTTTTTAACAAATACATAACGTGGCTAAAGAAGTTTTCAGTTTAAAAAATGCACTTGAAACCTGAAATACTCGATCAAAATTAAGCTACTTTGAAAACATAATAAACATTAAGCTGAAAAAAAACTGATGATTGCTACATTGAACGGAACTTTCACTTCATAACTTTGCCAACTTTAAGTAATATATATTGTGTGTGCTTTTAGCCGCGACTTCATCCGCGTGAATATTTATTTTGTGCAGCATTTTTAATAATTTTAGGATATTAATTTTGCAAATAATACACATACAAACTGCTGTTGTTTTACTGTAATTCTAAAAGCTAAAACAAAAAGGTTTTGCGAATTTGATACTTGTGTACACGTCACATAGAGGTAGTTGCCCGTGAGAAAAACAGTTTTTTTTTTTTTCTAAAAGTACACCTGCAACTTGAGCTTCGTTTAATGTCATTGCAATGAATGCTTTCAGAGGAAACTGCATTATTTTAAACTGCATCGGAATACTGAGAATAAAATTATTTCCTTCGTTTACCATTCCAGTCATGATTATAGATTTTATAATTTTTAATTGGTATTTTGTGGTAATAAATATTTTCCTTCCAGACGTCGATTACTGGAAGCTATGATGTACCCACGTAATTTAAACATATACAATATGTATCATACGTCATGATCATCTCAGTAGATATGTGATTAATATGCCTCGCATGTTCTTAAGGTAGGCCGCGCCGTACCGCCAATAGTACTACCATTTGAATTCCGACCGCGATTTCTTTGCAGGAATGCTTGTCATGTATGTGATATAGACGGCCGGTTTTTACTATACTAACGTTAATCAACGACTTGGTTTGTATCATAGGATATTTATAAAACAAATGAGTATTTTGATGTACATTTTTTTTTATATTCAAGTAGTAGGGCCGCCATTCTCGATGAAAAAAACATCGTCATGAAACGTTAGCAAGAATGAAGAGACTATTTTTTTTTTACAAATCACAGGCTCTAGCTTTCGTAAGTTACTCAGGTAGCGGCGCTAAGTCGAGACTAGTACCACTTTATTTGAAATACTTTAGAAGAATTACATAGATAACGAATGTAATAACTAAAATTTAATCTTTTAAATCTGGAGTGAAGTTAGCGCTACTTATTGACATTAAAATTCTAAAGTTGCTGCTCAGTTTGTACAGAACGAATGATTTTTTTTTATAATTCATTTTACAAAGCGCCATTTGACAAATATATATTTTTTTTGTACAAATTAATAGAGCTAATATTATAAGTCCTGGATAATTATATAGACAAATTTTATCTAAATTGTTTATATCAAAACAAAAGAAGCAAACGGTCCAGTATTTCTCGGCTTCTGAACTACACTATTATGGAATACTTTTAGAAACAAAGAGACAGACGGACTGACAATTATTTTGATACATAGCAAAACGCTTAGGAATATATATCACCTGTTTTATTAAGAATTTCCTATTCAAATAAAAACATCGACTCATTGATCCGTGTTTGATGTTTATTTTCACATTACGTGATCCGCATATAATATAATGTATTTAAGAGTCAATTTCTATAGACTTAACTTCGTAGATATAATGACGAACACTGAATATTGATATAGTTCACTAAATAATATTTGTATATGCGAAGAAGTCAACGAACTTTGAAGTCAAAGTTGAATGAATGAAATGAATGAATTGTTGCCTATTCAACTTAAATCGATGTAGGTAACAAAATTTTCAATAATCAAGGATTTTCGGTGACGGAAAATACAGGATTATAACCACAGCATTTTTTTTTCTTCTTCTGTTTGTATTCTGAATAATTTTTTTTCTTTCACTTTACGATTTTATTCATACTTTGAGGAATTCTAACTTATTTACTTCCTAAAAGAACTTTCACCTTCGTTTAATAAACAAAAACAAAACTATAGTATAGTATAGTGTAGGAATACTTTTTCTGGAACTTTTAACCTAAAGACAAGCATTTATAAATTAATTTCTGTAACCTTGTTATATTGGCTACCTACTTTAAAATCAGCTAGCTTTTTTTTTAAATTTTGTAACCTAAAACTCTTATATTAGTAGGTCTATATATTATGTATAAAATTGAAACTCAATTTCATATATGGAAATATTTTACACGTTGCTATTAATAATAACGTAACCTCTGGGAATTCAAGAAACAGTTACTAGAAGCATATTTTGTTGTTTTAATTCTATTAACGTGATGTAAATGGATATAAAGATAATCAATACTTCTGGTCGTTTCTACAAAGTAATAACATTTTATCAAATTCTAACAATATGTAACATAATGTAATATTTGCATTTAAAAAGAAATACAAACGAAACGATTTTCCATTCGAACCCATTTCCTACTAGCATGTTGGTACATGATATTAATTTTAAATTCATCCTATCTATCAAAGTTTTAAATAAAATGACATATCAAACACTACCATAAAAAATCAAAATCAGTTAAAATATGTTTATTAGTCATTTATAATGTCCCATATTATTTAACCCTTTCAGGACCATAAGTAGGCAGGCTGGTTGACCATCTTGGCTGGTTGACCATCTAGGTCTTGCTTCCTACGGGAGGCGGGCGCGTAGAGGTGGGGTTGAGAAGTGCGTACACTCCCCCATCCCCACTGGGCCATTGCACGACGAGGCCCGGCGGGTTCGCTACAGGGGGCGACGCGGTGCTTGCGAAAGCCACCCCGTGTCGCCCCCATCCCAAATGCAGCGGACGGCCCCGGGGGGTTTTAGTGGGTATTTCCGGGCGACTCTCGCCCGGGTGAGTCCCACACTGCACGGAGCTCGTCACTCCGTGCCCCTTATCTAGTGTACTGGGGGACTTTGATCCCCTAAGTACAATAGATAAGGGTAGTGCGTAAATGCATTTCCCCCCGTAAAAAAAAAAAAAAAAAAAAAAAAAAAAAAAAAAAAAAAAAAAAAAAAAAAAAAAAAAAAAAAAAAAAAAAAAAAAGGGCCATAAGTAGGCAGAGAGTAAATATTAGCATACAACTGTTTCTTTTAGTTTTTTAAACATAGAGTATAGGAAAATCACAAAATGATGCATTTGTAAGTCTATCTCTTTTAGAGTTTTGTGGGAAACATTTTTTGAATATTTTTCAAATCGAAATTCAAATATTGTTATAATTAAATAGACAGCTGCCAATTTTACAATGGGAAAAATGTTTCCCCTGGCCGTGAAAGGGTTAAAAAGATGTCCTAAATGTTTAACTGCCTTTTTCCTATTAATTGTTTTTTTATTAAAAAACAACGTATTAATATTTTTATTACGTACCTTATACACGTAGTAGACCATTATGTACTTGTTTTATGGATCGTTTTACGATCGTAAAGTGACTGACAGATCGCAGATAAACAATCTCGCTGCAATTCATGCATGATACCGAGTTATTGTAAACTGTTGACATTACCTCTAGGTTTACTTATAATCGTGTTTAGATAAAAATCTATTTACACAGGGTGGATGTTATTAATGTTCGTGACCTTGAATTTAGATTTAATAATTACAGGGTGGATCATTACGTGAACGATAGTGATGTCTGGAATTAACCCACATCTCTGTGCTTCCACTAACATTATTAAAACTACGATTTGTATAGTTTTTTATATGACAAAAAAAATTATATATATTATATTTATGAAAAAAAAAAGAACCAGATCGAGTTTCTTGCCGGCTCTTCTCGACTGAGTTGTTTTCCGAACCGGTGGTAGTGTTTTAGACGTTCATAAGCGCCTTCTTAGGGCCTAAATTGAATAAATAAATTTTGATTTTGATTTGATTTTGATTTTGATTTTGAATGTTTAATGAATTATAAGGTATGTAGAGCAAAATGTGACCGTATGCTGCTGGCTAAGAATAATACCACCCCATATCTTCCCGTGTGTGTCGTAAAAAGCGACTAAGGGTTAAACCAGGGGACGGGCAGGAGCATCCTCTGAGTACTTACAAACACCTACTGCGATCGGCAACCCGTCTGCCAAGAGTGGCGATTATATCAATCAGCCCCTTGGGGGAGACCTGTGTCCAGCAGTGGACGGCTTTCGGTTCAATGGATGGATGGTATGGATAACAAGATAGGTTTTAAGCATTTTTTATACGAGTTTTACTAAATCTTCATATCATATAAAATTTGATTTAATTCTGTTTCTGCACCTTACATTTGACGCACATATCTTAGCCTTTAGCTCTATATGATTATGTGTCAAGTTAACAAATAATGTATATATTTCTGCCTCTAAAACTTGAAAGTCGTCTGATAAGTCGCTAAAGCATTTTTGTCGCTAAATCAATTTTTTGTATTTCATTTATTTTATTTCTCTAGAAATTTTGCGACTCATGTACATATTTTTGCCGTTAACCAACTCGAATAATATGACATTGAAAAATAAAATTGTCTGTCCGTTGATTATGATAAAAATTTAGATCCAGAAAGTACATGTCAAACAGCTGTTGATAGGCTATAAAGCATTTTCGAAAATATTTTAATAATTTGTGGAAAAAAAATTTAAGAAAAATCTTTTCTATCTCAACATAATCAATTTTTTTTTAAATTAGATATTACCACGAAAATTAAAGCTTTGTATATTAATAAAATCTTAATTTAGTTTTCTAATTTTATACCCGTGCGAAACCAGGTTGGATAGCTAGTATATGAGATAAATAAATGATGACATGCACGTGTTACGGCAGAACCACTAAGTAAGCGAAGACGGGAGCGATCGTCTGTGGACGAGACTCTCCTCGGACGCCTGCCGTTTAGAATGGACACGTTTTATTTTTTTCCCGCTAACATAGCTCACGCTCTTGACCGGAAGGGCCTTTGGCCTTTACTGCTTCACCGTGACTTTGGGGGCGAGTGCTGAAGGCACTCAGTCGCTGAACACGTTTATATTAAATTATAACCTTATATAATATTAAATATCTATCAACAAGTAAGGCAAATTCATGCACGCAATGAAAGCTAGACCCAAATAAGTTAGAAAAAAAACTGTTGACTCCAGTGTATCACGATACAGTGAAGTGATCTGTGTTATGTTATTATAAATTTCTGAAACTCCAAAAACGTAATTTCCACCTCGGATATTCCCGGTTTTAGCACTGGCCGTATGAAGTCATGCCAATATTACATGTCATATAAATTCCGACACGTGCAAAATTATTACATCAACTCAGGGCCGCATTAGCTGAATACATTCAAGAATACGGGCCCCTTGTTTTTGGGGTGATGCGATTAAACCTGAAACGCTACGAATCTCCCATATGGGTTGCTGCTTTCTTTTGGAGTTTTTTCTAAACTAGCTTTTCCTGTGATTTCACTCACATATAAAAAATGCTATAGTCCATAAAAGTCATCGCACTGTAGATACATTAAATATTCAAGGGTTCTTTTAAAGTATTCCAAGGAAACATGCTGGGTATTAATTTCTATCAACTTATTCCGTATATTAATTATCAACACACGGTTTTGCTCGCATTAATGTAGATATTTTAATTAGATTCAGAAATTTAAAAAGCTTATGTCCTTTTATGTGTACGCAATATACATTACATATATGTATAATTTGTATAGGTTCAATGCTACAGCAACAATCCTAGCTGATATTATGTGACGATGTGGACCCAAGATTATCACTAAGTCCTAAAAGACACCATTTCAAATGGTGCTAGCGGAAGCCGGAACGATGTTCAGCGACAAATCTTTAAAAACACGGTGGTAATCAGTGGTAAAGGTCAGTATAAGCAAATGCTCTACCATCATGCCATGGTTCCTTCTCGAAAAAGACAGGCTCTTTATATATAGAGATATGTGAATACGAACCTCTATTTTTACGCTTAAATACTAGCAAAGAGACGTCATCGCTTAAAAGCTTTAAACATGCTTATGTTATACTACTTAACAAATAAGCAAAGTAGTAAATTTATACTCGAGTTATTATGTAAACATGTATTTCTTTTGCTTCATACTAAACGCTCGATGGGGGGTCACTTTCGGTACCGATCTCGCGCCTCTTAATCCGATACTGTTGATCAACTGAAGCGAAGTTATGTCAATTGTGTTTGAAGAGATCATTACCGGGAAGTTGTTTGTTTTCTTTATTTATATTAGAATCGATTCAATGTTGGTTCTCGCATGTTGACACACACATGTGTGCGGATTATTAGAAATTCATTTACAAGGTCGTAATACGGTGAGAATATTTTTTTCATTGAAGATATTTGTATAGAAATTCTTGTGTGTGAGAACGTAACTGGAGTTACCAACTTTAATATTCGAAGGAGTTTATTTTTTTTTTTATTTTACTAGATCAGTACTTTGACCACCATCTCATCTGATATTAAGTGACGATGTACTCCAGTACGGTAAATACACAAAGTCTCGAGATATACGACTGATGAAGGCGGATACTTTGCGGTAATCCATCATAAATAATAAGGTTATTTTTTTTTTTTTTTTTTTTATTAATTTAAAAAATCAAGCATATTATCTAAGTCTAGAGGTACTGGCCTCTCAAGTGATGGTGCAGGAGTACAACTATTGGTATTTGGAAACAGGTTCTCAAACTTGAGGATGATTAGGATGACCATGCGGACATTATTAGAAAATCACTTGCCATCATGGTCACTATGGTTTCCTTCACCCAAGGCTCATGCTCATTTTAGCGTTGGCTAGGTGGGCTCGAACCCGTGTTCGTTGACACAGAATCCGACCGTGATACCAACTGGGCCATCATCGCTTATTTAGATAGCATAGATTATTTAGAAATAGGAATTCGAATGTGATATAAAGATTAATAAAATTTTAACGACCATATGTGTGAAATTCGTTGTGTGACCTATTTTATAAGTAATATGCAATACGTATACGTATGTACAGATCAATACTTGCATGTTCAAACGAGATAAGTACTCAAAATCAAATTTTCAGTATATTGACTGATAACAGTCATTCTTGATTGAGAACCAGCTACCATAAGCTTAGTGATCTACCGACCGGCGTATTTTTAATACCAGAAATAAACAAAAATTAGCAATTCCATGCTTTTGTCTCAGTAACACTTACTCTAGGTTCTGACATGTGTGTCCTCCTGGGCGGTTTCCCCCTGGACGATTTGCCTACCTGGACGGTTTGACCCCCTGGACGGCTTGTCCCCCTGGACGGTTTGACCTTTGGTCATACCTCTCTTCGAGAAATGGGCGAAGAGGTGGGTGGGGAGAGAGCCTGTGTGTCAGGCATCGGCATTCTCCTCCGTCCCCCATCCCCAACGGGCTAAGTATGGACGTGGCCCTGTTGGGTCTACCGCAGGGGGCGACGCGGTGCTTGCGAAAGCCATCCCGTATCGTCCCCATCCCAAATGCGGTGGACGGCCCCGATGGGTTTACTGGGTATTTCCGGACGCTTCACGTACGGGTGAGTCCCACACTGATGCAGAGACGTCCCTCCGCACACCCTTACTCATTGCATTGGGGGACTTCGGTCTCACTAATGCAATTGGTAAGGGTAGTGCGTAAATGCATTCTCCTCGTAAAAAAAAAAAATCTGACAAGCGTTGTGAAAAGAAATATGAAGGTTGATGAATGGCACAATTCTGGTGTCTGAAAATGACACCTCCTTCTCTCTCTCTCCTCTCTCGCTCTCTCTCTCTCTCCTCTCTCTCTCCTCTCTCTCTCTCCTCCCCCTGTATTAATCGTTATAATATTATTTTATCAAAATATTAATAAATTGCATAAAACCATCAACGTTCTCATAGTACGAATCTGGGTTTCGACTTGTTGCGAAATATGTTTTTAAATTATGATAGCTATGTCGGAATCTTGTTGTGTTGCTCAACTTTTATGTCCAAATACGGAGATATCGAAGGTCTGCGAACTAGAGGCAAGATTACTCTGGGTAATAAGAAACATGACTTACTAACTACGATACTGCAAACAAAGAAATGAGCTAAAGCATTATGGGGGCGATCATCTGATACAGGACTGTTCAAGCATCAGTTTGGAAATTTGTCTCCAACATTTACGGCGTGTGGACTGGCAGAATAACTCGATATTCAATTTTTACTTTTTATTATTATTTCAAATATTCAATTAATGTTTTATATGACTTAAAAATCCTTTGGACGTCGATTAACATAAATACAAGATTTTTGTTTCAAACTGCAACATCTGAACTCGGAACATACCTGATGATAATCGACTCCCGATAAAAAGGAGGCTTTAAGAATAGAAACACTCTTATTTGAAAATTCAACCGGAACCAATTGCTAACCAAAGTCTGTGCTCGAGAGCCTTTAAGATTCGATGCAGAAAAAATGAAGTTATTCTATAGCATCCATTATTTATTAAAATTGAAATAATTCCCTGAGGATCCCAAATTTTTGAACGACACGTATCTAGATCATCACAAGATACTATAAAACGTAAACTAATAACACTGGTTTGCATGTTATTAACAGACGAATTCCAAAACATTCTATTTCTCGGCCAAAGCGTTGCAAGATTCAAAACAAGCGATGAAGGCGCAGTGGCTGATGCGGCCGAATTCCGCGTCAATCGACGCGTGTTCGATTCGCCCAACTCTAAAATCAGCCTGAGATTTCGCTGAAGGAAAACATCGTCAGGAAACCGTAGCATGGCGGTAGGGCATTTTTTAATGATCCCATCATCTGGGTGGCTACCACCGTCAAGTTTGAAAACCTATCTCCAAATACCAGAAGTTGTGTTCCGGCACCATCACTTGAGAACCAGTATCTAGGTTTAGTATGTTTACCATCCGTCCAGGAACGTTCACATCGTCTCTTAACATCAGGTGAAATTGTGGCCAAAGTACTGAGCCTATATTGTGTAAAAAAACTGACCAGAACACACAAGTCAATTTAATTTCGAACAAAAAACATCGCCAACAAAATGTTCAAAGTACTGTGATATTTTATGATGTAACAACATATCTGATATGTAGGTAGGTACCCCTAAGGTCATCTCTGGTCACTTAGCCTCCTGTAAACTAAATTACGAACTTGAAGAAGCTATCAAGTTTTACCCTGAAAAATTAACACGTATAAGGTATCTCACGACGAAGGCTGCGGTTTAAACACATTGTGTAAGTCATGCACCGTAACTACGGACTGACCATGGTTATTCTTAACCAATTTTTTTTTACTTTATACGATTTAACAATATTAACAAATTATCACGTAAACAAACTCAAAATGTATATTTATCTTATTGTATTAATAAATGTTAATTATTGTATTGAAATATTTATAAAATGACATTATTACTCGACTAATAATTATATCCACGATTCTGTTGGTGGCATGTGAATAGAATATTTTACAATCTTATAGCAATAATTCAACGCTATAGAAAATGGCGGTCATTATACCAGAAAAATGCAGATTTTTGGCAGTACCTCAGAATAAACGTTCAATTAAATAAAGTTATTAAAAAGTACAGTTAGAATTAATTTCCATCACACTTCACTTTTGGAAAACTACCAAACTAGATAACGTAAAACGCCACCAAATTTGCACAATATAAGGTCTAATACGTATATCATTTAATTAACCCCTTGAGCACTAACCTGGCGTTTACGCCAGCTTGCCATTTTTTCCTATTGTCTCATTTTTATGGGTAATCAACATAAAACAGACGAGAACTGAATACCAATTTCCAAAAAGCTTGATAAGGTCACTATAACTTAATCATAATATGTATTTTGAGTTTTCATCACCAGATTTAACAGGTTAGTATTATTATTTAATACTAGCTATATGCCCGTGGCTGCGCCCGCGTTTCATATATTCTTCACTACCTACGTTTTAATTTTTTTTATAAGGAACCCTAAATATTCCTCTTAAAAAAAAAATAGTACTCAGATAAAGTAAAAGTATTTCTCATAAATTATATAGCACTTGCCAGTAAAACCGTGCATTGAATCGGATTTTACTCAAATTTTTATGTGTTTTATTTTTTTTACGAGGAACCCTAATAATTTTCGAAAATTAGAAGTAACCTAAGTTACCCGGAGTAACTTCAGCTATCTACCAAAAAAATACCCGTCAAAATCGGTCTAGCCTTTTCGCAGATTACCCGACACAAACAGACATACAGACAAAAATTTTAAATATTGTATTTTTAGTATAGGTATCACTATCGTATATACATTCATATCTATTTAGTAAAAAAAAAATTGGGATTACAAACAGACACTTTAATTTTATTTATTAGTATAGATATATTTTTATGTTATCTGTTAGCCCTTTTTTAATCGACTTAATTCCAACATGTTTTAAAGTTTTCATTCTTTCTTTTTTGTAGACGTTTATTTAATAAAAATATTTACAGTTTTCTAGTATCCTGTAACTTAAACTCTTTCATTAAAACAAAAATAAATAAAGTTGTTGGTTGCCCGTCTTGCCCGTGAACAACAACAGTTCCTATGACGTTTCCGGTATATTACTCTATGATATGACAGCAAGATAAAAAATTCTACAGAGATAAGAAACCTAAAAAAGTAAGTACAACTGGAGTGAAGATGACAAAGAAAGTAAGAAATAGTGTGATAAAGGAACATTGTGGTGTGATATAGAAAGGAATGCTTCAATAGTTTAGATCCATGACATTGATAGGTGAAGGAAAATTGACGAAACAAATTGACATGTACAATGTGACTGGGCAAGCCGGTAATAGTCGACCTTTTCTTACAAAGAGAAATGCATTTACGCGTCCCCTTCACCACTTACCAGAGAGGGAGTATGTGACGCGTGAAGGGTAAAGAATACCCGCTAAAACTCCTTAGTACCTTCTTGCACCTTATGACCGGAGAGTGGGTGTCGCGACTTTACGGCTTCCGCTCAACCCGGCCGGTGTCGGCTCCTGACATTGGGGGTCCAGTCGACCTCTTGAGGGGTCAACTACAATCGACTGCTATGGGTGACAGACCTGCAGTGTCCGTCACCCGCTAGCCCTGTTGACGGCAGCCGGAGGTCATTTCCAGCGCGTAAGAGTCGACCTAGGCGAACGTATCTCCACTACATCGAAGACGTTCTAAAGAAAAAAACGTGGTCAAAAGTCAGACAACCGAAGAGCGTTTAAGAAAGTGCTAATTTAAGTAGAAGAAGCGAAAGAGGTGTGTCAGAGTCGTAACAGGTGAAAGAATCTAAGACTACCGTTATGGGAGACAGGCGTGATGTTATGTTTGTATTTTAATACAAAAGTAAAATATAATTAAGCTTGTGTTTTTGTTAATGCGAATTGACAAAGGTCAGGGGCCAGACGTAGTCGCTTTGACTTCCTGCACGGTAACTTTAAGCGTAACTTGTTTTCAAGTTTTATTTCAATCTTACCTAGGTACTTACTTGTACACCATTTATTCGTACTTTATAAAGTCTCATCGCGCAGTTGGCGATGATATTAAGCCGAAAGTTCGACTACCATGAACGTAGCTAAATTTTGCGTGTGTTGAGCATGATTATTAAATTATCTGGGTATTTATTTATTTTGATGAAATGAACTTCTTTGCGATGCGATAAGAGATTAGTTATTTATCTATACTAATAAGTTAAAATAAAGTGTCTGTTTGTAATGTCAAAATATTTTTTTACTAATTAGATATGAATGTATTTACGATACCTATACCTAAAACACAAATTTTAAAATTTTTGTCTGTATGTCTGTCTCGTTGTTCGGGTAATCTGCGGAACGACTGGCCGGATTTGGACGGGACTTTTTTTGGTATTACTTTTTTCAAATTACTCTACGTAACTTAGGGTATTTTTAATTTAGAAAAATAATTAGGGTTCCGTATAAAAAAAAATTAAAACGCAGTGAAGAATATATGAAATGCGGAAGCAGCCGCGGAGACACAGGTAGTTTAAATATATATTTATGTATTATTAAAAACATCTGGCATACTTTTAAACTTTATAAATTGTGCTCGTTTTAAATATATCATGGCAAAAATACAGAGAAATAATGATAGGTGGCATGCCCCTTCCACTTCCCTTTCCCTGTCTAACATACGGCTCACAAACCTGAACATAGACAAAGCAGGAATACAAAAAAAAAAAATAAGAATCCGTCATGCAGCTATGCAAAGATCCATCATCAGAATACGAAAAATAGATAAAGTACGCCACACCAAGATAAGAGAGAAAACAAAACATATTGTTTTGCTATTCCACTCTATGAAATTAAAGTGGAAATGGGCATGACACATAGCAACAGTTGAAGATGCCCGGTGGACAAGTTGTGCCGTAAAACGGAAAGGACCAGTAGGAAAACGAAAAAGAGGAAGACCATCGCGTAAAATGGGTCGATGACATTAGAGATATTTAGACAATCGGCTAACAAAAGCAAAAGACAGAAAATATTAAAATACAAATGAAGGAGGCCTTTAACCTACAGGGGGTTCTCATTAAAATAATGACATTTATATTTTATTTTATGTTACAATATTACAAATTAAAAATATATTGAAATAAAAATTAATAAATATACTAAATTAATAAAAAAACTAATACTAACGAACACATAACAATTTATAACTATTATATTATTCGTATTATTTATAAACATACCTACTATAAATATATATTTTTTTTATAACTAATTGTAAATGCATACAAATGAGAAACAATAAAAGGCTTATAATAATTATCGCTAATTTGGTTTCTACTAACAGTGCCGTAACTATGCGGATTTAAAGTCTGTGGCAAATTCATTGTATGGGGTACCACAATATCACCTGATGTTAAGTGACGATGTGTTCCGGGATGGTAAACGCATTAAGCTTAGACACTGGTTCTCAAGTGATACTGCCGGAACACACCTACTGTTAATTGGCTTTCAAACTTGAGAGTGGTAGGTACCGAGGCGGGCATCATTAGAAAATGCACTACACCATGCTATAGTTTCCTCACGATGTTTTACTTTATCGAAAGCACAGGTCGATTTTAGAGTTGGATAGGTGGGATCGAAACCGCGTCGATTGACGCGGAATCCGGCAGCACTACCCACTGCGCCATCATCGCTTCTAAATGCAAACTCGCAACAATGTTAGTATACTTCTCAGCTCGCGGCCCGGGGCCCCATCGGACCAGGGCATTAGCATGGCAAACATATGGCATTTTACTATAGTTTCGCTACTGACTACTAACTACTGTTAACATGTAATTTATAAATATTTTATCTATAACCCTGGATAATTGGAACCCTGTCTTGGCTTTAATTACTAAACAATGTGTGTTATTCTATATAATTATGTATGCTGTTGGGTTTCCTAGAAATAAATAAATAAAAATAAATGATTGCATATATTATCATAAAGCGAGAACATAAAATGATAATGTTATAAAAAATATTATATTTTGGCCTCTGAAGTAGGAATGGTTATATGGATGTTGGAATGCTAAAAGAAATGCAATAGCAGTAGTTAAGTATAGTTAAGCAACTTCCTGTATTAAAATTACATCTTTAAAATAAAAAAAATAACCTAAGGTCTGTGAACATTGTAAAGTGTAAACTCGTTCAGATTAGTATATTATTATAATTGCTGTTTAATGAAGTATTGTATTAAAGAAAATGTAGCCAACATTTAAAATATAGCGAGTGTTAATAATGCAGGGTTCATAGACATCCTTGTTTCTTATATGTTGCACAGGCTGATTAATAGCTTAATTAATACTAAATGTAAATACCTATTTCCAGAAATTGGTTAATAAAATTGTCATATCACTCATAACTTTTGAATAAAAATCATGGATTAACATTATCTTATATAGAAAATTTATTAATATTCTGTTTAGAAATACATAGTTGTTTTATTTTAATAACATTGTAATTTTAAGAGTTTATAATAATGGATTATGTAAACTAAAAATGTCTATAATACATAATAACATAGACCAAAAAAAAAAAAAAAAAAAAAAAGAGAATTATAATTCTTGCAACATTTATTTAGTACGCTAAGTGCGAAATGCCAATTAAGTACATTTAGCACGCTATTATTGGTACCGACTATAATAATAACAATCTAATAAATCGTGATATAAGTGAATTTTCGTGATCATGGATTACAACTCTTTTATTTTAGTAAAATGTCGTGTAAATATATAAATGTGTTTTAAAATATCTAAATTTTAAATTAAATAATGATCACAACTCATACTCAAGTAACTTAGACTTTTATAATTTAACTTCATTAGCAGAACGACGATCTCTTTACGATATGCGATTTTTGTATGATATATTGAACTACAACATCGACTGTCCCGAACTACTGTATAGGATTCCCTTAAAAATACATACGAAAATAACTCGAAATCCTCACTTATTTGCACCCCAAATAGTAAAACATCATTATACAAAAAACTCGGTTTTGCATAGATGTTTTGACACGTATCATACGAAATTCTATTATGCCGATCTTTTTCAGCCAAACAGGAACATCTTTATAAAGAACTTAAAACCTAAAATACCAATACGTTAGTACGTATATACGGTGAGAGAGAAAGAACTTAGTAAATATGGTCACTATTTATAACACACACACACACTTACAAACATATACACACATACACACACTCACACATACACACAATCAAATTTGAATTTCAAGACATTATACTGCATAACAAAATTTAATTATAATTACTTTGTAATTGGTACTACTTAAATGTTAAAATAATAAACTGTATTATAGTAAATGTACTGTTAAGTAATATACAATAAAGTAAATAAATGAATAAATAAATAAATAATGAATAATACACAAAACGATAAATAATTATTAACGGTATGATACGGTATTACATATAACATAGGCGAGTTTTCTTAAGAGGATATCCTAGCGGCATTTTATCCACACAAACGTAGTCCCCCTGTTACCTCATTATGGTAAATATTTCTATACCAAATAATATATATCCACCACCGCCATGCCCGTACGTTTTGATTTTGTCCATAAATTAGTTATTGTAGAAACTAGGAGCCGTACCGTACCGTCACTTTCAGACGTTCATCAAACAAAATTGACGGATTAAATGAAAAAAAAACAACGTACAGGTAAAGTCTTTATTATTCTAAAATTGAAAAAAAAATCGGTTCAGTTTTGGAGGAGGAAACAGGTTACTACGAAGTGATGTTTTCATCTATTTTGCATACGGTATAATCAGACCGAGCTGCAGTTGTCCCTTTTGTGTTTTATAATTTTTTCTTTGGTGCGCAAAACGATAGCAATAGATTTCTGAAATACCTACTTTTCCGACCGCACGTCCTCGTTAACATTCGTCAGTATAATGACACTTTATTCAACTAGGTATCTATTTTGTCTGGGTTCAATATTTTTTAATATTTCGTTTCAAATACACTATAATTTTAGCAGATTATTCACAATTTATTATAACGAATAAAATTATTTGTGAAATGTACGTTATAATAATTGGTTTGTAATAAATTAGCCACCATTATACTACTTTAGTATTTATATGCATGACGTATATCGAATCATTCATAGAACCGAACGCTTTCGCCGCGGCCCGCTTCACAAGTGTGCCAAGTATCAACGAACATTCACAGGCAAAAATTACTGTTCACTTGATATTGTTGTATTCTCAAGGCTCTGACCTCGTCTCATTATACTTCGCGTGATTTTTTTTTTGTTCCATTTATTCCTTTTTAAGGAAAAGGCAAAGGTACCAGTATACCATGCAGCGAAGTCAGACGGTAGGAACAATATCAATAAATGGCGGTAACAAAATGGCGGCCTTCTGTTACAACCACAACGAGAATAATCATCATAACTACTATATCACGTGAAACGCCACCAAAATTACAACATATATAGTCAAATACTGCAAGATAATGAATTAAAATATTGACGACCACATGACAAACCAAAATCGCGCCAAGCACCACCACTTAGTAGCCATAATTTTTTTGCTCGATTTATTGCTTTGTAGGAAAGGCAAAGGTATCTAGATCATGCAGCCAAGTTAGCTAATGCTAGACTTCCTAATGGGACACCTTTCATATAACGCTTTAAGAAAAAGCGGCTCCTTATTAGAATCTTTCAAGAGATCTTGTAACATCACAGAATTTATGCTCCATATCATTATTTTCCCACATCACTTGTAGACAAAAACCAAACTATATCATATATAATTAAGTAATGTAGAGGCAAATACAGCAAGTTATTAAAATTAGGAACTACAGCATAAGAGGCCAAGAGGTTATCAAAACCGTGTGTTTTCATAAGTATATTTAATTCATAATTTGACTTTTAACTGAAATTAAACAAAAACTAAATGTTTGTAATTTTTTTTTCATTACACGATAATCAATAAATGAATAGCAAAGAACAAAAAATCAATTAACAAACAGAGCAGAAAAAGATACTGAATTGTTTGGTCTTTTTACCTTTAATTTATGTACAGATTCTAAACATTCAGTTAACTGGACAAAACATTTTAAAGTGTCACCGATTATTCTGCGTGGCGGAATGTTAATAATGCGTTCGCTCTATTTTCTATTCAATGTAATAGAATATATTTTCTTTTTACTTCAACATGGAACAGTTGTATCGTGTTTAAAAGGTGAAACGACTTTTTCAACCAATATGCACCGAACAAAACCGGTTTAAAGGTCCGTTTACTGGGTTTGATTCAACGTAGTAATTCACGTTCCAACGGCTTAAAAAAAGAGGTCGATAGTATAACTGTGTAATCCTTTTTCTTATATTGTAGACTTTAGTAGGTATTTTATTGTAGGATATTTTTTGTATAGCTGCCATCAGAAAAACATAAATGAATGGTTACGATTACTTTTTTTTATTCAATTGACAATAATTTTTGTTAGCATTTCCTTGATCGAAAGTTAATTGATAAATTTATCGTTTTCAAATGATTGATTGGTACAAGCGAAAGACATGCACTGCTGGGCATAGGTCTCCTCGAAAGATTATAAGCGGGGAATTGTCATAATCGTCACGCTTGGCAAATGGGCTGGAGATCGCAGTAGGCATTTATGGCGCTCAGAGGATGCCGCTGCCCAACCCCCATTTTATATCTCTTAAATCGCCTTTTACGACACCGACGGGAATATATGGAATGGTATTTTTTCTTCGCCGGCATTACACGGCCATTTCAATGTGCATCCTTATTTGTAATCTTTTGAGCCAATAAACAATTAGTAAATATCCCTATTGTCCGTAATATAATTTATTAAATGCGGGTAGAACCGGGGGCACGACTTGTATGTTGTAATCATACAGTTTCGATACGAAAATAAACGAGTTACGTGTTAAACACATATAAAATAATATGTAGAAAATAATCCTTCTAATAAATGCTTGTAATTAATTATAATCGTTTAAATATAGATACAAAATAACATAGCACGTATGTAAATATTGTTTATATAAGATGACAGTGCACTTTTTTTTAAATATTACATGTATTAATAACAGATATGGGCCTTTTAAACTGAGTAACCTCGAGCGTAAAGTGTTAATTTTTGAGAAAATATTCACAATTCACGGTGCGAATTCGTTTCAATTATGGAGTCCGTCGAGGTGTAAATTCTATACTAAACGGTAAAACAAATTTGCCGAACGTAATACATATTATAAGACTATGGAAAATACTTTCAATTTTTTTCATTCTTCATTTTGACCCAATGAATCATTACTCTATATATGGAATTCCGGTAAACGTAGTATTACTTGAAAACGCTTGATCGATTTGGATATATTATGTATATATACTAGCTATGTGCCCGCGGTTCCGCCCGTATTTCATATATTCTTCACTGCATAATATGGTTAAATAATTTACCTAAAAAAACAAATGAATGAAGTAAAATGAAAGTCTTTTGTTTTTATTAGCGGATATAATGTGCACAAGAGTACTTAAATAAAAAAAATGAGAAAGGGTCGATGGAATTCAAAAAATAAATAGCCTATAACCATCTACTAAAAATTCCGCGTCGAATATATATATATCTTTTTTTGTGAAATCTTCTTTAGCTGCTAAAGATTGAGCGATTCTCGGTAGGGGGAAAACTTACAGATTGGCGTTACTAATGCTATGACGTCACCCGTCAACATGCTCCAGTATGTCAAGTATAAGACGGCGTTTAAATGCTGTCGCTCAGAGATAAATAATAAAAGTTATACTTTTCAAGAAGCAAATCTATTTGGGGTATTAGGTATTATAGTATATTGACGTTCATAAGAGCCTTATCAGGGACTAAATTAATGTGTCGAGTATCCATAAAAATAAGACAATAGAAAAACAATGGAACGCTGGCGTAAACGCCAGATAAGTGCTCAAGGGGTTAAATAAAGTTTGAATTTTAAAGTTGTATATTATGTATACACTACACAAAATTCTTCTCTCGAATTTTGGGCTGGTTCTCATTTGCATAACTCTTTCCATATGTAAATAGAATAAGGGCGCATACGTAAAGATTATTTACCGCACGCATTACGTGCTCGGGCACTAATATGCGTTGCGTAATTATTTCTATGCCTAGAACAATGTTTACATCGCGGGCATGTAAGATTTATTATGAGTATGAATAAACATTACTTTTCAAGGCTTCTTAGCGGGAAACTACAATATACAGACTAACCGTAACAGTTATTTTCATATTGTTATTACCGAAAGCACGGGTTTAAATAACAATCCATGTAGATTGAAGATTAAATCCAAATGTTTTTTTAAACAAGTACTTTTTTAGGCCAATATAACTAACTACAAACTTGTATATATATATAACATATTTAACCTCGAATCAGTACCATTAGCAAAAATATTCGCCCGATGGGATAAGCTCGGAGACGTTTGTTAATTCTATTCTGTTAACCTCGAACCGATCAAAAATGGGATACATTGACATTGCAATGTAGTAATAACGTTCAATAGAAAAGGCGAAGCGATTCCGAAGTTAATATATCCACGCTCTACCAAAAGGGTGGCCATTTTGTTTGTAGAGAGTTGTTGAGGCATGCCAGAATTCATATTTACATTACATTTGTCCTCAGTAACGCAATATATCACCAAAATGACATAATATAGACAGCAGAGGATCTAGGATTTTTGATAAAACTTGATAGTGGCGCCCCTCTCTCCAGCGTTTGAGATAAATTACTTTAAAAAAAACTCAGAAATATATACCGGTTAACATATTAATGGTATATGTACAACATCTAAATTTTCAAACAGGCTTTTGTATGCTAGGCACTATGTAGAGTAAGTTTATTTTTAATCATATTGTAATATGATTTTGGCGCCACCCGGGCCATCCGGCTTGCGCAAAGATATTGCCTGAACATAGGTCAAAAACTCTTTAACTAACTTTATCAATAAATCAAAACTTAAACAACAAAAAATTGATCGATACTCAGTTTGAAAATTTTATGAACAAATGTGGTTTAAAAACAATCTCCACATTAATTATTTCGTCATGGGCTTATTATAATCACCGGCTGTTAAAATATTTATTTAAGCAGGTTACATATGTTCGAATAAATTATATTATTGTTCTGAACTTGATTACGAATTAAGATTTATAATTATACGTAAGTAACTACAGAAGATATGAAGGTGTAAGAAGTCTTAGCAAGAAGCTGTGTTTTATTGTTTATTCAATAATTTTAACATCGGCCTTTACTGTTCTACGATTGCAAAATGATTTTAAACGATTCTTTACATTCCGCTAGTGAACGACGATCAAAGCATGGCGCGAGTCTAATACGACACACGACACGCCAACTTTCACAACTTTTTTTAATCAGTTTGCATAGATAATTGAGCAACGTTAACCTTAATTATGTATAGAGTTTTTAAAGTTAAAAACCTTTTTTGTTTCGAATATATTTCATGATCATTAAATTCGATCTAAAATAAAGAAGGTTATGGTTTTTGAATTATATTATTATTGTTGTTGTTTCATAGATTATTTCTGTATCTATATTTATATTATTTATAGTAATAAATAAAATGGAAGTGTATGTTTGTAATGTTAAAATATATTTTTTTACTAAATAGATATGAATGTATATGCGACCAAAAATACAATTTTTAAAATTTTTGACTGTCGTTCTGTCTGTTTGTCCCGGCTAATATCCGGAACGGCTGGACGGGTTTTGACGGGACTTTTTTTGGTAGATAGCTGAAGTTACTCCGCGTTATTTAGGGTACCTTTAGTTTTAGAAATTAGGGTTCCGTGCAATTATATAATATTCCTATATAATATCATTGGTTCCGCGTAAAAAAATTTAAACTTATAAAAATTTGAATAAAATCTGATTCAATGCACAGTTTTACAGACAAGTGCTTGAATTTATGAGAGTATTTTATCTTAGTACTAAAAAAAATTAGAAGCATAATTAGGGTTCCGTGTAAAAAAAATTAAACGCAGTGAAGAATATATGAAACGTGGCCGCAGCCGCGGGCACACACCTAGTTAACTATAAATATAATAAGTAATGTAAATTAATTCACATATTTCATTGGGAAAACTTTCTCATGTCATTCAAAAAATCATGGTGTCTAATTATGTACTAATGATGTTTCCTGTATTACATAATAATTTATTTTATATTTCTTGTTAATTATAAACATAATTGTATTATATTATATTTGTAAGGTTTAATGTATAAAGTGATTAGCCACTTTAGTATTCGATTACCGGTCTCGATACGATGTTATTTTTTCTAATGTGAAAGTCGTCGCTGCGGTATTTCTATTGAGTTATTCTGTATTTTAATTGAAGTGAAGTTTATAGATATATAATGAATGCTTGTATTAATAATTTATTAAGTTTTTGCATATAAAATATATGTAATGGCCTTTGATTTCTATTATGAATCAAGTTTTATAGAAAACAAAAATAACTTACACTCCGACAACCCCAGGTAGATCTCCGAAGAAATCCTTCCTGACTTCAGATTTGTATTTGACTAGACACGGCATAGCCGGTCTAAACGGCGTTGGGCCTTCCCTCCTATACATCCTCTCGATCTCATCAGCATCATAGACGAAGAGGAGATCAGGCCGACCGATCAAACCGCCCAGTCGCACGATCCTGCCGTATTTCTCCAGAAATTGACGCGTCACTTTTGCAAACTCGGATATATCGAATTGTCCTATCACGGGGACCATGCGCCACGTATTCCCCAAAATTGGTATCGGTTTCGGCCCCGGCACTTGGGAGTACGGTTTCGCGTTTGCGAACACTTCATCAGCTAAGTCTGCGGTTGTCGGGGCGATTTGCGAACGTTGCCGTTTCGCGAACGGGCAACCGGTCGTAGCGAATCGCGTATCTTTAACGCTGTATGGCCGCACGTAAGCGGTAAATGAAATCAACGAGCGACCCATGGCGATGGACGCCGTGCGACGACTGACCGTGGAGTGCTCTGTAAACGATCGAGATCCTCGGATTTACCGTTGTACGAGAAAATAATGCAGTCATGGTCGACGATCATACCGTTCTCTTTCTTATATACAAATGTATCCTTTTGATGAGAGCAGATTAATATTTGTAATATTACTTTATTCGACTAATATATGGATTTTTATAAGCAATACGGTGTCAACACTCAAAAAGAAAATGATCAGTGTATATCTAAACTAATAAACAAAATTGAAGTGTCTGTTTGTAATGTCAAAATTATTATTTTTTACTCAATAGATATGAATATATACTAAACTTAAGTGGTAGTGAGCTGGGCACATTGCTCGCAGAACCGATGCCCGATGGGGCCAACGGGATCTCGAATGGGTACCACGCACCGGAAGACGTGCGTGGGTAGGCCCCTCATAAGTGGACCGACGACCTGGTGAAAATCGCGGGTATATCATTTATTAACCAGATGGAGAACGCTACTTTAAGCTCTTTATCACGAAAAATCAAGTTTCGTTTTGTTACCAGATGACTCAATTATTCTCACACAGCCGTTTTAGTAGGTTAGCGTTTTTAAAAATAAACGATAGCCGTGTGAGTACAACTGTAAGTCAACCATTGCGAGAGTGACAACCCATCGCACACAGAGTCATGTAAAGCCTCTATCCATAAAATTCTCCAAAATTAAATCCAGAAAGGCGTAAAACACAATTTCAATCAATATTTATTAATTCAGATCTATAATTAAACTCATGTTTAAACAATGTCAAACGCCACCAAAATTACATAGTATTTATGGACTGTTTTTATCAAGTACTATCATAAAGTGTGTTGTGTAGTTTTTGTATTCTAATTGAAATACAAAAATGCATATTAAATAAATAGACTAATTTATTATTTTATTTACATACTAATTATGTGATGTAATAAGAGGCGTAATAAAGCCAATTTAAATTAATATTGGTTTAACTAAATAATAACGGGACAATAAGTCTTTTTGCGCTGGATACGGGTGGCGCAAGACCGATCGTCGTGGAGATCTTTGGGGGAGACCTATGTCCAGCAGTGGACGTCTTTCGGTTGAATGGATGGATACGATACCTATACAAAAAATACAATTTTTAACATTTTTGTCTGTCTGTCTGTGTGTTCCGGGTAATCTCCGGAACGGCTGGACGGATTTTGACGGGACTTTTCTTGATAAATAGCTGAAGTTACTCCGGGTAATTAAGGGTACTTTTAACTAGCGAAAATAATTAGGGATCCACGTAAAAAATTAAAACTCCTGAAAAAAATTAATAAAATCCTATTCAATGCACAGTTTTTACGAGGAAGTGCTTGAATTTATGAGAAATATTTTTGCTTTATACTTTTTATTTTTATTACTAAGAAAAATTAGGGTTCCGTATAAAAAAAATGAAACGCTGTGAAGAATATACTTAACGTGGGCACAGCCGCGGGCACATAGCCAGTTATCTAAATTTGTCATAAGGTACTTATTAAGTTGTAACGGCATATTATAGCATTTGACATTTTCTATAACGTTTTTTGGCTACTGTTTACTCAAGGCCTATAAAACATTTAAAAACTTATATTATCTGTTAAAACACTTTAACGTGTGGCGTGTTGTGAACTTCGAGTTTTAGCATTCTTATGACAAAAAACTGCACGGTAGAATGTTCGATTCAACAAAACGAAAACAAACAAATCGTATGTTTTTTTACAGTATACATGCTGCACGCAAAATTTTGTTTCCTATTACACTAGTTAAGTCAAATGATTGATTAGTTGTATTAACGTTAGTGTTAGTAAAACTAACTTTGTGGCCGCGGCTTCGCCCGCGTTTCGTATACTCTTTACTACGTAATTTAGTTTTCAAAATAATCATTGGATATTTCTTTATGGTGCTGTCCATTAAATCGTATTTTGATCAAAATTTCTTGTGTTTAATATTTTTTAATGCGGAACCTTAACTATTTTCTAAAATCAAAAGTACCCTAAGTTACGCAGAGTAACTTCAGTTATCTACCAAAAAAAGTCCCGTCAAAAATAGTCCAGCCAATATTTAGAACATTGGATTTTTTTTTTTTTATATATATTAATGATTTAGAAAAAAACAAAAAAAAAAGGTTATTTTGAGATTACAAAAAGACACTTCTATTTTATTTATTAGTATAGGTTAATATAGATAGTAGGTATAGTGTATGCTGCGACGCGGTGCTTGCGGCGACGCGGTGCTTGCGGCGACGCGGTGCTTGCGGCGACGCGGTGCTTGCGGCGACGCGGTGCTTGCTTGCTTGCGACGCGGTGCTTGCGAAAGCCACCCCGTGTCGCCCCCATCCCAAATGCAGCGGACGGCCCCGGGGGGTTTTAGTGGGTATTTCCGGGCGACTCTCGCCCGGGTGAGTCCCACACTGCACGGAGCTCGTCACTCCGTGCCCCTTATCTATTGTATTGGGGGACTTTGATCCCCTAAGTACAATAGATAAGGGTAGTGCGTAAATGCATTTCCCTCCGTCAAAAAAAAAAAAAAAAAAAAAGGTATAGTGTATGCTACGAGAATCATTGTCGATCCCAATCTCGCAAGCGGTTTAGAACCTTTAAGTCTAAGGAAGGACTTTACCTCCTTATGTGCATTCTACTGGTTGTATAATATGTATAAAGGATTTTGTTCTGATGAATTTTTCGACATAATGCCGACACCTCATTTCTACCATCGTACGGCTCGCCATCCCTGAACTCCCTATTCACACTCACATTTTGGAGCCAAAATGGCCCTGGACAGTGCGGTTCCACAGGAGTTTCCTCCCGCGAACTATCCGGATGTGGAATGAGCTCTCAGCGGCCGTTTTTTTTTTTTCCGAGACATACAGTATGGGGTTCTTCAAAAGGGGCGTGAGAAAGTTTTTTAAAGAGTTGGCAACGCGCACGTGATACCTCTGGTGTTGCAGGTGTCCATAGGCTACGGTGACCGCTTACCATCAGGTGGATCGTATGCCTGTTTGCTACTTTAGTGGTATAAAAAAAAACTCATCTCTGATGTAGTATCTGCAAGGTCGCCCGCTATCCGAAGACTGCAGTAAGATATAGTCCTTGAATTCATATCAAGTAACGAATTTGTTACTCTATGAAATTTTACAAATTATATTAATTTTATAGGAGTTGGCTATAGTGACGTTACAAAGATACCTTGACAATGAAGAATAGATACTCCGTATAAAGGCTGATGGAATGCGTCAATGTTAGCGAACTACTGTTGAAACATGTAAAGAGATGCCCTCGAAAGTAGTTACAATAGACAAACAAAAAGAAGAGAACGTCTTTATTGAGCAGGTTAAATTTCATGTACAAACTTAAAAATTATCAATAAAGTTTATTACTTATAAACTTAAATTCAAGTTTATATTCTTTTTTAAATAAGCACTACTTACAAATATATTTGTTTTTTTAGTATATGATGACTCCATGTTTATATAAAAATATAGCATTTAATTAAAAGGCACACAAAACTATCATTTGTGTGGACCGGTGTAATTGGACAGAGTTATGCAAAATACAACCAACCTATAAGTTGGTAAATTTGTTAGTGTAAAATACCTAAATTATCTAGAGATGTTTACACTCGTTTCTTAAACATTATATTATCACGACATATTGTGGGTTGGTTTTTATTTACATAATTATATCCATTTATGAGTGCGAAGGATAATTAAGCCATTGTACGATAACGAATGTCTAAATTGAATTAAATGTACGATAATTTTGAGCAACAAATAAATAAACTTCAATGCGGAAAAAAAAACACGTTAACAAAACACATTTATCCTAAGCAAAAACGCAATAAACATTAGCAGACTGGCTTCTGTACTAATAAAAACGAGAAGAAGTGAAAATATCTTATTACTAGTAAAATTTATCAGTGCTTAACAGTAATTAGGACTTTATGCATTATCCTACGTCGAACATAGTTTCGATTTTGTTTATTAACTTGCAAGGACACTAACACATTTACGGTTATGAACTATGCGGGACGTTTCTAGTGATTCCATGCTTAGTAAGTCCAATAAAAGCTTTTTAGGTATAATAGTGTTAGGTTCTACAACATGGATTCAAAGCATATTACCAATTTACCAGACAATAAGTTCAATCACTATGTCAAACAGTTTATAATGTACAACAAAGGTTGTTATAGGGTGGATCAGTATATGAACGACAGTGATGCCCAAATTGAATTAAGAATATTTGATTTCATTTGATTTGAAGTAATTATCAGGTGGTTATCGATCTAACAGTACTAGTTGAGACTTATTCAGTAATTTGGCCTTACACCTGCTATTTGTTCTACATAAGGGGTCGTCCATTAACCGTGTGATGTTTTTAAGCAGCTTTGTGACCCTCTGCCTCTTGGTGATACGCCGTGAGGTTTTAGATCAACTCACCGTCCAAAGAACCACGTATATTTTTTTGGTGTAAAGTATCATAAATTTTTATTAAGAATACTATGTTTAATTAAATACTTCCCCTTTTTTCTCCCCCGCGTGAAGTTTGGTGTTGTTTTCCAAACCTCTTTCCCATTTCGACCCTCACGTGACGGACGACCCCTAATACGTATCTTTATTTATATAATTGTACTTGCGTTTCTCCTAGTTGAACTAACTTGATCATAACATATAGACTCTCACATCTAAACATATCAAGGCATAGAACAATGGCAGCAAGAGGTAGTTTTAAATATACCTTTGCGAATGTGTGGAAGAATATTCGCAAGTTCTATTCATACTTTTAGAAATAAATTAAAAAAATATGTTATGGACAAACCAGATATTTTTAATCTGTTTTAACTGCCTCTACTGTGCGCATTTTAATTATTATAATATTGTTTTAGTGCGAGTATTTTTGATTTACACAATTTTTTTTCGATTTACTCTTATGTACATTTTTTCCGCTTATAAAAACAAAAGACTCTCACTTTTCTTCATTTGTTTTTTATGTTAGATATAAATTATTTATAAACTATATTACGCAGTTAAGAATATATGAAATGCTGGCACACATCTAGTCATTAATATATACATTAGTTTACGTGTTTTAGTTTAGTTATTGTGCACAAGTAAAATAAATTGGAAATTATAACATGGAGCGTTAATTCTGAGATCTCTCATTGAAATAGATGTTACACAATTCCGTCATTACGTGAACGCGTTTATGGATAATTCTAAAAGAGATAAATAATAAAAATTTAGATTCAAACGTCAAACTTGGATGCATGGTCTAGTACTTTTGCCTTTTCATCTTTGATATACACTATGAACTAGTGTGACCAGCAGAGGTGACCTGCATTGCCAAATGGTACAATCTTACGTGTAATTTTATTATTTATCGTTACTTACGGGGGCGTACTATAATTTAGCCTCTGTACAATTAACTATAACGAATGTCTATATTATACTAAATCAACGATAATTTTGAGCAACAATTAAATAAACAACAGTGTTCAAAAATAATGGTATAAACTCGTTTTTACACGTAAAAATTAAGCGTAATTAGGTCTCAGTAAAGTAAACATTGAGACTAGTAAAATTTTCTCAGTGGTTAAATACCTCGAGCATAGTTTTGGTTTTATTTTTAACTTGAAGAATAGGTTAAGCGAGGGAAATAGCGCTCACCGGGTACTGCCGCTCTCCTGTATAAACTTTAAAAAGCCGTGAAGAATATATTAAACGCGGGCATACAGCTAGTTACATAATATAATCTAAACAAAAAACTTTTGTAGGATAATATATTGCTTTGTTTATGTTACTTATCGACACAAACGCTACTGTTTGATTATTGACAACAAGCTCTCTAAATTTGCCAATATCAAAAGTACACTGTTTAATTTTACATCCACATATTTACTAAAAAAATACAAAATACAGTGTAAAGAAAAACTTACCATGACTACTTATTTTACACGAAAAAGTGTAAAACACGAAAAAAATTGGAATACAATTTTGATATACTTTTTGTTTATAATTTATAAAAATATTATAATTTATTTATTATTATTTTTATTTCTAGTGTTATTTATTTCTTGATATAAAAATTAATATTTATTTACGTAAAATGTGCTATAAAGACATAAAACATTTTCCGGGTCAAATTTTCACAAACTTTCCGATGAAGTCACAGAGTTAAAAACTATTTCGGAATAACTATATGCCGCAATAAAAGCTGGAATGTTAATAATATATTCTAGCTGCACGATATTTTTTTCCTAAAAAGTTAATTTTCACATGAAAATACGATAATATGATTCAAATGCAATATATAATGCAATTTTGATCATTATTGTTGGCAGCACTGGATTGACCGTTACAGTTATGAAGAATCCAATACATTGCAATATTTGTAAACCACACTTGTAAACTTCAACAAAAGTTTTGTAAAAGTAGATATATTATTCGTTTTTTAAAACATGAAATCATCTTTTCACGTAGAAGTTGTCCAAAAGAAGGAAAGCACAGCAAACAAGGAACATGTTAAAGAATCAGTGCACTCATATCTCAGTAGTTTGAAAGTATTAACTCCTGGTGTGAATATAATCTTGGCTGATTTGAATGAGAACTACGAATTAAAGGAACATGTTGAAGTGATTACGCTCTGTGACGAAGGATGCAACTCCGAAGTATGCCCGACAAGTGTCAACCTCATTTATCATATTTTCAAACTGGATTGTTTCGGCGCGGAAACCGACACGATGACTGATGGATCGACCAATGAGGAGTTTGCAGTCGCTGAAGTGTGTGCTCTTCCTTCTCGTAACTTCCACGGGCTATGGGAGAATCTCGTCTTCGACTCTAAGATAAAGGAGGAGACTGTGCAATTAGTGGAGGCCGCACTCGAGCTCGCCGATCACGGCGTAGATCCTCATGTGATCGGGTGCAATCGCGTTATACTGCTACACGGACCTCCTGGTACCGGTAAGACCAGTTTATGCCGCGCGCTCGCTCAAAAGCTCGCCGTGAGGCTCGGTGAACGATTCCCGCGCGCACGTTTATTGGAGATCAACGCACACGGGCTGTTCTCGAAATGGTTCTCCGAGAGCGGCAAGCTGATCGGCCGGCTATTCGAGCGCATCACCGAGGTTGTGGCAGATCAGCGGCTGTTTGTGTGCGTGCTGGTCGACGAGGTCGAGTCGCTAGCGGCAGCAAGACGTGCAGCGCTTGCCGGCCTAGAACCGTCAGATGCCATTCGCGCAGTGAATGCGCTTCTCACACAGCTCGACCAGCTGCGACGTCATCCCAACGTGCTCGTACTGACCACATCTAACATGACGGCCGCCATTGACATCGCGTTCGTGGATCGCGCAGACTTGAAGCGGTTTGTGGGGCTACCGGGAGCGCGGGCTACTTACGAGATCCTACGCGGCTGCTGTATGGAGCTGATGGTGCGTGGACTGGTGAGCACGCGGGAACGGATCTTTGTTCTGCGCCTCTTGGAGGCCACACAGTTTGCTGAGAACGAAAGCTCACGCACCAGCCTAAACCTTTGGAATTTAGCACGTGAGGCAAGTGCAGCAAGTATTTCGGGAAGAGCACTACGCCGGCTACCGCTGCTCGCTATGGGTTTCTACGCACCAAAAGATCGTCCATTAATGCTTGACCAATTTGTAGTGGCAATGCGTGCAGCATTACAGGCACATCTCACTGATACAGAACTTCTTAACAATGGGTAACAGGCATGTCACATACATCTCACTTTTGTTCTAAAAAAGAAATGTTTTTATTTATTATTTAATTTTTATACTCTTTGTTGTCTTGATATAAATATTTGATTATAAAATTAATAAATATTTTTAACACCTAGGTAATTCATAATTTTTTCAAGTAAACTGTAAGAATTACTGTACCTCTTGATGTCAATACTATTGGATATTAACTGTCTTGAAGCTAAAAACCCATTAAAAAGATATTTACTATTAGAAATAGCTTGCGGTAATTGCCTAAGTTATTTTAAGCAAATAACATGATTTTTATTAAAGAGTGATGATAAATTATAGGTAGATTTTTATTCTTTGAGATGTATGTACACCGTAAAATGGAATGAAGTTGTTGTCTTTCACTAAATCTGTTGATTACTTGATTGACATGGATGTAAACGTGGATACCAATATCAATTATTATTTTTTCTCTAATAATTAATATGATGATAATAGTGATGGAACATATTATATGTTGTGATATATTTATAAATAATAATAAAACTATACAAATAATCTGTACTTTATTAATCCTATTGCACTGGGTACTGGACAGGAAGGCACATGTGAAGGATATTCCTAGAGTTTTACTGATCAGTTCCAATATTTAAAAAAACTCGTTTTGCTTATGAATTGTGGTATATTTTATGAGTCATAAGTTAATAGAAAAGGTTCCCATAGTTTCATTATTTAAGTTACCTATGGTTAGCTTCATATATAATTATTGGTCTTTGAACTAATTTAATAAGTTTCTGATTTGGTTTATTAAATTAATACCCCATTATTTCCAATTTGTTGCACAATTGGGTAGCAAACCTAATGACCCTGATTTAAGAGACAAAAACATCTGAACATGTGTAACTAAGTTTTACTGTTTAGAGAAATTTTAATATTTTTAGGTAAAAAGATGTGGATGGATGGTCGTCCAATATAAAATTTTAATTAAAAGAAAAAGGTTTGTAATACTTGATGTAAAATCCTTGCAAATAAAAAGAAAAAAAATTGCAGAAGTGGGGCCTCTGCCAGGAATGAAGTACATTGAGATATTTTTATAACAAATTTGTTATAAATTTTGTTGATTATATTACTGTATACCTTGTCTCACAACAAAAAGCGCAGTTCATCTTTGTGCAACTCCTATATTTGATTTGTATATTCCATGTCATTTTTACAATGCATAAATGTTATAATGTAAATTAACAAATTTCATTTATCGTTATAAGAAAATAGTAATTTATATAAAATAAAATATAAACTAGCGAAACATATATAATAATTTATAAATAAAAAAACAAATGATACTTCTCTTCCAATTATTGATCACTCGAGCAACAAGATACAGTGGCATTACTTGATAAATTTATAGACAATATACATATATTGTAAAAATATATATAAATAATATATATATATTGACAGTATATATAAATAACTTACTTATTCATACTTATTTTTACATTATAAATTAAATGTAATGTAATGATAAAAATAATGTAAGTAAAACATCACTCACATAAATAGAAAACAGCGACATCTATCGACAATACTCGTGCAAGATGTTTTAGTGGTCTGTTACAATTTTTTTTTTTTCCTACCTAGCTAATGCTGTTGACCGGAAGGGCCTTTACAGCTTCACCGAACTTTGTGGGCGAGTGCTGAAGGCACTCAGCCGCAAAAGGTAGCTAGCTCAAGGGTTCGAACCTCGGCTTGGCCGCTACCTGAGTATGACAACTCCCGCGGAATTTTTATCCTAGCTAATCCCTACATTTTTTATTCTTTATTTACATAAAAAAAAGGTTCCTTACAGGACTTATGTACCTGCATGTTATGCATGAGTGTGTATGGAGTGTTGTGCGTGTAATTGCTCAATGCGTGGGCAGTGTTACTGTATCGCGCTGGCGGCGACGTCAAGAGCTTCCCCAGTTGGGGAACGAGACACGTCTTGGGTCGCCGCCTGAGGGAGACCCGGAGAGTGTGCGGGAGCAAAATTAGCCGCTCGTCCCCGGCGGCGGGAACGGGGGTTTCGCGGGCGTGGGCGCTGACACGTAAATGCGAGGAACATGAGGAAACCGCCTATTCGCGCGCGTGATGCTTTGCGCAGAGGCAATATCGTAACCAATGAGGTTTATCCGAGGTGCGATTATTGCTAGTTGAAAACTGTTACAATATAGTGCATATATTTCTTTATATATGTTTAGGATAGATCGCGTTTTTTTTTATTAATTTTGAACAATCCATAAATGTGTCGGAAAAAAGTCTTATAACAATTTTTTCCGTCTAGAGTCTCCTCCATCTGCTAAGAGCGTGTAACGCGCGATAAGGAACTACGTTCCAAAAGTTATAGATTGTAATTCCTTATGTTTAGATTACTATAATGATTGTGTAAATTTGTAAGTGCAAGTATTATATTAATGCTGTGGTATTGATTGAAATATTATTTTACAACTATAAAAAAGGTTTTGATAAGATTTTTTAATACTATATGTAACATTACAAATAAGCACCCAGAGAAAAAATGGCAGGAAAGGTAAATTGAAGAAAAAAATTAAGCAAGGTATTAAAAAAAAAATATTAGCATTGCACTTTCTGTATATTTTTCTAAAGGGTTTCAGCATTTCCAGACATTAGAACTGCCTCTTTACTACGTATATCCATTTCTGGTTATATATAATTTAGATCAAGACTGGTCAATCCTTTGCCCGCTGGCTATAATAAATGCTTTTGAGACGTGCTGCCGAAGCAAGTTGTTAGTGCTGGACTGCTCGCTGTACTAACGACTAGATTATAAAGGAAATAGCAACCATCGAATGACTATCATCTATAGTCAACCACCCGAATGTTTAAATATATTGATCACATAGTAATAAAAAGAGCAGACAACCTAGAACAGAAATCTTGCTGGGTAAATTTAAAGGATCTCTGGTCTGATCCAGGTGTAATTACGAGGACATAGGAAAAGGTGTCATGCTTCTGAGAGTTAACTCTGATTGTTATACCTTATTTCAAAAGTATGTCGACTTTTTATGCCGAACGATTATATAGCGGCACGCAGGCACTAGTTGTCGAGTATACTGTCAACGGACCTGTCACACTGTAGCATACCAACTCCCCTTTCATACGAGTACTCCAACATCACTTAATCCCTTACTGGTTCAGTTCCGTGCAATTGATCTATTTGCCGATCATTAGAATGGGTAACCTACATTTATTGTTGACGATGAATTGTAAGAGGATAGCATAGTATAAGTTAAATATAAAATAAATAAATAATAACATTATCATGAAAATGAATGATTTATATAGCTACCTATAAGTTTAATACTTTAGAGTTGTGTAAATTTTTAATAAATAAATAAATACAGAGGCAAAGGGTCGTAAGAATTGGTGCCAAGCAATTCAAGCCAAGGTGCCAATTACCATGGACGGTCACGTTTCCCACAAATGTTGAAAAGTTTAAATAAACACTTTGTCGGGCATTGAAGATTAATAAAATAATATGAATATTGTAAAATAATTACAGGCTCAAAAGAGCTAGAACCCAGGGCCGTTGAACAAGTCAACAAAAAAAAGTGACAGCAGTTGAAAAAACATAAACAGTTTCTAAAAATATTTACAAAAAGTTTTTACAATGATATCAGATTTTGCTAAAGAGAAAGTCTTTTGGACAAGAAAGATGAATTTAAAATTAGTTAGATTTATTGAAAGCCGACCAAACATTTGGAATCCTAAACATCCAAAAATACACTTCTATCAGTGCCAGAGACCGCACATATGCTGAATTTGCTTTCAAATACGGCAACGAATTCACTTGGCAGGCGGTAAAGGATCGCTGGACAAATATACGATCAACCTTTGCTAATTACCTAAGAAAAATCAACGCAAGCCAGACAAAAGGAGATAGTGAGGTTTTATTATTATTTTTTAAGTAATTTTATATTCTACTTTTATATTGTTCTAATTAATATTTTCTAAGAAATAAAGTGTGAAAAGATTATTTGATAGGTACTATGCTTGGAGTGTATGTGTGTGAATATAAATTCCTTGATGATCTTATTCATCTCTCAAAACTTGTAATTCTTAATTTAATCTTATGTTTTTTTTTACACGGTATAGGTGCTTTGCCCACAATCTCACCTGATGTTAAGTGACTATATGGTCCAGGATGGTAAACACACTAAGCCTAGATACTGGTTCTCATGTGATGCTGGTGGAACACACTTATTGGTATTTGGCGACATGCTTTCGAACTTGAGGGTGGTGAGGGAACCAAGTCTTCTAAGTAAACACCAATTTCTGTATTCTTACCTACACAGAAAACCTTTATTTCTGTCCTGTAGTCTGACTTTTGAAAATGAAATAAATTCTACAAGAAATCATGTTGACATTTAATTTGCATGTCAATAAAATATTTAATTATTATTTTTTAAAGGTATACAAAGTTAACTGGCATTTATGGAAAGCTTGCAATTTCTTACTAAAAGTCAACAAAAAACATAATAAAGTTGACACTATATTGGATAATGGATATCAAAAAGAAGAAGTAAGTCAATATGTCATATTAATCATTCAAATACCAATAAAAATTTAACAATAGGAAAATAATTGAAACTGGCTTAAACGCTTGGTTGGTACTTTAACAGTTAATTGGCAAATGTAGAAAAACCCAAATTTATGACATTTGATCACCTCGATTTCTCATTTCTATAATTATAAAATATGGCAATAAAAATATAAAAATTCAAATGATATAATTGAACATCTCTATATTAGGTAATCTTAATTACGATAACTCTTAACCCCTGGGCTCATTATATTTTCTGAGAAAGCTAAGATGCACATCTTAATATGGAACTATAGTTAAATGAGTAATCAAAATGAAATTAATAATTTTGCCTGCTAATGGTTTCGCCACCCAGCGTGCGGTCCTGGATTCCAGCATGTTTTTACAAAAGAAAGGTCACCCTCTACTCATGTCAACCCAATTCCTTCCATAGAAACATTGCACTCTCATCCCCACATGCCTGCTGTGTGTTAAAACCATAATCTAAAAGTACCATTTGGGACTTCAGTGAATTTACTAACAGCTGTGTTTTATTAAATTTTAGCCTAAAATAAATCAGTATTTTTGAGGAAAATAAACATTTTTTAGTTACTATATTAAAGGTAGTAGATACTGATATTTTAATAAGACTAATTCATTTGAATTTATTTCAGGATTTGAATTTAGAAAAATTAGGCAGTGATGATGAAATTTCCTATAACGGTTTAAAAGAATCAAACACAAACTGTGAAAGTCTAGCATCCAGCCTACTCAGAGTTTTTAAAGGTGTACAAAATGATGCATTTGGTTTAGAAAATTCAAAACATGGACAAATAGGATCTACTGTTGCTAAGAAATTGTCACAAATGAATTCATATGAAGCTGCCCAGTTAACTCACAAAATAACAGAAATATTATTATTATATGATGAAAATAATCCGATTAACCCAAATAACATCAAAAATGAATCTCTCATGTCTTAAGTTCACTTATTACTAAATCTTGTATTTGTATAATAATCCGCCTATTATCATAATACTAAATGTATTTATTGATATAGTTAGTATTAGGACTATTTTCAATTTTTGTATTTTTTTGATGATGAGGTATCTGTTCTTTATTGTATGTGAAATAATATCAAATTTCTTTTCACATGCAAGCCAATGTGTAAGTAAAATCAATCTTGATAAAGTCTTCTATGATCATTTTATGTCTCACCTATAATGTAAAATCTTGTCAACGTTACAAAATACAGGTTTAGAAAAAAACAGGAAATATTTGCCATAAACATTTCACACCGTCTAAATTTATATGAATTTAAGTAACAAAAAATTGCCACTGTTTTTTTAAATTACAACTTCTGTATACCCTATATTGAGTATTGTAGGTCTATTCTCCACAAATCCAGTGTATTGAAAGCAATAACATTGAGCGTGAATTTTGAAATTTCCAAAAACTGTTTTGGAAGGAATGTTTTAAACAAAAAGTTTGTTAGAGGGTTGCATGAAAACTTCCAAATGTCAAACTTGGATTCATGGTCTAGTACCTTAGCCTTTTCACTATAATGGAATAAATAAAACTAAAAAAAGTTGGGATGGTGAATATTTCTGATTCCTAGCAAAAATAATTTTTCAATGAATCCTAATTAAAATGATTTACTAAAAAATTAAGGTCCATATGAGCGATCACTCAAAGATCGATTTTGTTTCGTAACTTATAGATACAAGTTAAGTATAATAGAAGATTTAAGTGCGTTTATTCATTTAAAATTTAAGAAAAAAAACCTTTGTATTAGGAAAAAATATAACCTATTTTTCTAGGGTTAAAGATCGTTTCATTTTCATAATATCCTTGTTGCGATCGTATTTATAAAGAACGCATTGGTTGAGAACTCGGTGGTTATTAATGGCCAGTTAAAAGTTTTTCCTGACAAATTGTCGACCATTATTTGGGAAAAGAATCGAGTTGTATTGCATAATATTTAAAAAAATGTATTTCCCTTTATGTATAATTAGATATAATTATTGTACCGCAATAAAGCCAACGTGATTGTTTGGTACAAGTTGTTATGATTATTAAACTTCAGCTTCTTTTAAATTAGGTAATTTTTCTCTTGATCTTAAGAATCGATTTTTTGATTGATAGTTATCGGATTTGCATTCTTATCAGTGACTCATGATTGGTGGTTTTTTCCTCAATTTTGGGGAAAGAAATTTCTGTACGGGGAAGATTGAGCAAGTATTTTAACTGCCTAGCCTTGTTGATGTAGTATATAATCATCATAAATATAAAGATGTCAAGTCACTTGCAATAGATATAATTATATTTCTTGCTATAGCCCGTTATAAACAAAAGTTACGTTTATTTATATATAAAAGAATTTCCAACACGGAATACACTGATAAAACCATTAGCATGCGAACGAAGTATCGAATCTTTTGCCTCCATAAGTTAAAATAATTATAGGAAATTTCCACTTTTCTATTCATTGTAATTACAATATTAAATTATCCAAACTAATATTGTAAAGAGGAAAGATTTGTATTTTTGTATGTAACGAATAAAGTACTGGGCCGATTTGGAAGAAATTTGGTATGGAGATACTTTGAAATTCAGGGAGTAACATAGAATTTTTATTCCGAAAATCCCACGGCAATGAGAACTACGCGGGTAAAATCGCGGAGAGCAGCTTGTATGTAATAAAATAAAGAAATAAAATTAAGACGAATATAATAAACCATGTAATAATTAATTATGACTACTTTTTTAATTTATAAATCAGTTTAACATACTTTATTACGTTAATGAAAGATGGTATGAGTAGTAAGATAGTCTAGATCAGTGGTGAGCAAACTTTTTTAGTGGCGGGACACAAATTTTAGGAAATTTTAGTGGAGGGCCAGAATTATAGAAAAAATGCATTTTGTATTAAAGCTTTTAATCATCATCAGTCAGATCAGTATTACGCATCACATGAACTACGCGGCTAGTTTAGTTTCACCTATAGGTTATGCATCTATTATTCTACTAAGTAGAATCTACTTTTTCTTCTCAACCGCCAGAACGTAATTATAACGGGCCATATACTATCCATGCCGATGGACCCTCCGGAGTTGGCCCGCGACCCATTCTTTGCCCATCACTGGTACAGAAACTGTAAGTATATTTGTTGGCATTGATACGATATTTATACTATACATTACATATTAATATGCATTCCTAACATTATGTGACTGTATAATGTTATTTTGAGAATAAATCATCGTCATCATTCTCATGCCCCGTTCCCTCACTTCAGGTCTGCGCATTAAGTTTTGTTCTCTCATAAGTCGCTATCAGTCGTCATAGCTTCATTTACTCCTTATATTCATATTATTCCTTTCACACTCCCTCTTCGTTTCCTTTGCCGTTTTCCATATTAATTTCTTATTTTATCCATTCTTCTGACGTATACATCCATATCAACATTCGCATCTCAGCTACATGCAAACATTTCTCATCCATCTTTCTACCAGCCCAGGATTCTATTCCATAGAATATGACAGGTCTTATGATAGACTTATATATCCCGCCTTTCAATTTAAGGGACACCCTGAAATAAAAAATCAGACCAGTAATCTGTCGCCATTTCATCCAACCTGAGTTGATTTTTTTGCCTTATTTCTCGTTCGGTTTACTATGCCATCTCTTCGTACATATTGCGTATCAAATGAATAAATTTGTCATGTACATACCATTTTCCTTACTTTTTACGTCGTATTATGTTAAATTAAACTACGTTGTGAAATAATATTTTGTATATAACATCTTGTAAGCTGACAGTATAGATAATTAACTAATAATAACAAGGACCCTTTTGGCGGGATTTTGATTTGTAGTGAACCATGTTTTTAATTTATTAATTTGCATCATTCGGCTCTATCTTATGTAATTTTGGTGGTATGTAATGTGTGTAGTTTGGTTATTGTGTTCAAGCTACGTTTATTAAAAATAATGAAACGAATATTTTATTAGAACACTGAAGATTAGAGAAAAATAATTCAAAGTTGTGCATTTAAAACTTGTATTCATCACTTTTATAGATGATAAAAAAAACGATACTAAGAAATACATAAGTTTACTTATTTGGGGAAAAGTTTTTGAAATAGTATCATTTTGGGGAAACTTTTTGTCTGCAATGAGGAAATTTCGAAAACTCTATCTGGAACTCCGGTAGGAGTAATATTGTTCTGTGATCTGGAGTGATTTGGATACCCTGATCCTTATAGGTGTTTGTATTTGCCCATTTTGGGTTTTGGAATTTTGCGAAAAATAGAAACTTTGAAACCTGTAAACATGTTTAAACATAAAACTATCTGAATTTCGAAATATAAGTAAAGTAAATTGTAGTGACGACGCATCTTCATTTATTAATTTCCTTAAAATGAATTGGGATGAACTACACGATAAACCGGGCGTTTTTCGATATAAAATTCATAATATACAGGAAAGGATTGTTGATAGCAAATATTTACTTCAGGTTGGTGATAAACGATAATCTGAAATAAATTCAGCACAACATAGCTATTTATAAATATATTATAAATATAATTTATAAATATATATTTTATAAGTTTTTAGCTCATACAATATTTAGATAATATATTTTACTGAAGTTTTTTTGTTAAATGTTTCATACAAAATTATTATTATTGCACCCAACTCAAAGCTAAAATGAACAATTTTTAGCTAAATCCAGACAGAGGAATAAAAAGAAGAACACCAGAACTGATTGATAATATTTGTCAGCAATTTGATGATAGTAAATTTAATTTCACTAAAGTGTCTAGTGATGAGATATTATTTTCTTTAGAAGATGATATTAAAGGTATGGTTATGCCTACTTCCCTACCTAAAACTCTTGGCCAAAAAAAATTAATATATTTAATCAACTTTTAAATTGGTAATATGTGATTTTGAAATTAGTCTGGTTCCATTTTCATAATGCCTGATTAGATGTATATTTAGTCCACTTAGTATTTGATAAATTTGTAACTTGCTTACCTGATAAATATCCAGTCCTATATGTATTACAAGTTTTATGACTATTTATATTGGGGGATTAATGAAACATTAAAACGATGAATTAGGTACCATCTTATTTAAATTCTCACTTAACATCACCAACCAACCTTTATGAACTATTCTATAAATTCAGAACAAAAACCTTTACATTGTATTATAAACCTAACAACTTAACACCTAATTTATGAGTGATTGTATCCTTATATATTGAAAAAAAATTTATATGTTTTAAATATTTAATTATTCACATTGCAGATACAGAATTACATTTGTTTCTTGTCAATGTGAGCCCAATATCAAAGTACCACACACTTCTGTGCCCATCTGTTAGTAAATGTTTGCCACAAGTTGTCACATCAGACAGCCTTCGATTGGCCATCGATATAATGTTTTCTAGCATCGGATCGGTGAGTGTAGGCAAGTACAAACTTTTTGCTTTTCCATGTTTCAATATTGCTTACTTTTCTAGTAAATTTCACTGTAAATATTTGGTTTTCCATTATGTTTATATAGAGATATTTTTACATTCATATTGTAAAATTATGTATAATTACCTAAAAGTTTGAAAAGGTTATGCTAAAAAAATTTACAGGTAAATTTTTTTTTATAACATAAAGTGGCTAAAAGGCCAGATTTTCATCTAGACCAGTGTTATGCAAACTTTTTGTGTTCGAGGTACATCTAGAAAATCGAACAATTTTGGAGGAACACCATAAATGAAAGATCAATTTTTATCTAATCTAATCAAATCTATCAACATTTATTTTTAATTTATAATTAAAGATTGTGAGAATCCACTCAATGTTCGTGCCACAAGACTGTTTGTTGCGGAGATCTTTGGGGGAGACCTATGTCCAGCAGTGGACGTCTTTTGGTTGAATGGAATTATTACATAATTCCCCCTTAAATCCTAATTAACACAAATAGGTTGTGGCAAATGCTATTTGAATAACATGAAAAAGGAAAGAATATCCATTTTTCACACAAGGCAAATATATTTTAAATTAATTTTCAAAAAAATAATTTTAATATATTCTTGTTCTCATTTTCATCAGCTTGTTTACTGCTAAGTGCCCAAAAGGTCAGATTCAGACTCTCGAAGAATAGATTTCTAATCCTATCAAGAAATTTAAGGTATTTTTCTTCCATTACTGATTCGGAACACTGATCTGATAGTTGCTACTCCTAACTATTCACGCTCATAATAGCTTAGTGGCAGAATTAGATCCAATGCTTCCATAGTCAAGGCTCGCATATATTCAAATTTTTTTACTGTCCACTTGAATGTTAAATAAAATACATTGACAATTTTTGATACTAAATTCACTCCTGCATAGTACAGGTAGGTACTCAAAACATTTCGAGAATTGTGATACAGTTTATGCTAGAACTGTCTTCACATAACCCATTTAATTTAGAGATTATTTTTGTTAAAACAAGTAATGTAAATAATTTTTTCTATTTATTTCCATTCGCCCAAGAAAAATCGTTCTGAAATGGACTTCTTTGGAGAAACAAATACCAATCAATTTGTTTAAATATGTCAAAGAAACTTGAGATAAAGGTTGCTATTGTACTAAAAGGTTTTACTAAACTTTTACTAAAATGTGCCACCTGTTTTTGACAGCCCTTGTTTCTTTACATTTAATTTACTAAACAGAGTAGTGATATAGCTGACGTCATAAATACATTTATTGTTATCCACTTCTTTTCAGGGATCTAAGAATTGGATTCAACAGCCTGTGTGCTTTTGCATCTGTCAACCATTTACATTACCATTTGCTGATAGAAAGTTCAATGTTGCCTGTAGAAAAAGCTGTTAGTATATTTTGTTTCCAAATCAATCAATCATTGTTAATATAAATTCATTGTCATTAACGTACGTAAAAGGTTTATAAGCAGATCTCCCATAGAAAAAAGTAGGCTAAAGTCTATAGGCTCCTGTCAAAGTAACTTATTTAAAAAAATAAAATTCACTGTTCTCCTCATACTTAAATATGATACTGTAATATATTAAATATATTAAATGTGATTTACAAATGAACTTAGAATATGTAAATATTATAGAATATTAGAGATTAGAATATTTTGGGCCCCAAAAATTTAATTTATCTAGGGCCCCAGAAATGCAGTTAGTCTAGTGTCCCAAAATACCGAGATCCGCCCCTGAAAGGTCATGGTATGAATGTAGCAGTTGGGTTGAAGTTCTCGAATAGTTAATAAAACCGTAGTATACAAAATCCCGACTATTTACGTAATGCAAATAAAAATTTTAGTAAATAATATAATATACATAAATTACATTAAATTGCTGTGATATTTACCCACTTGCTACAGTATGGCCACCTTTTTTTTTATTAATCTGGGAAATCCATTTACTCATCTTCCTTGCTATCTCTCACTCAGAAGGGAAAGTCTCCCAGATTAGTGTTAATCTTGGATATCCATTTACGCATCCTCTCTGCCATCTTTAATCCGGGAGGTAAAATCTCCCAGGTTAGTGATGACAGTATGGCCACCCTAAGTTATTGTCTTTTGACGAACAGTTTTTGTATACAGGGCTGCATTTCCTTGCCATTTTTACCCTCTATAATTTATTTGGGACATTTCAGAATTGACAGAATTCATTATTTTCACTTCACTACACTTGTGTATAATAACTACACTATAACGCGTAAAGTTTGTTTTCTTTGTCCGAGGTAAACTCGAAAAGTACTGGACCGATCCGCATGAAACCACAACCATTCGACGCGGAATTAATCGTAGATGGTTATAGGCTATATATTTTTCATATATCTTTTTTCAAATTCTATTGTATATTTTACTTTTATTTATTCATTTGTTTTTTAAATTAGCTATAAATGAAACGTCATATGCACAGAACATATGAAACGCGGGCGGAGCCGCGGGCACCAGCTAGTTACATAATATATAATCTAGTACGAATTAAAAACAAGGACGACAACATGGCAGACGAAAATCGCGCCAAGCACAAGGGGTGAATAGACACACCTTTATTCCTAATTTATTTCTCTTATGCAAGGCGTCGTTTGCGCATTTGCCAGTGTCATCAGAACAGTCAATGTATTTTGTATGAATAATGAAATATCATATTTACAGGATTGGAATCATATCATTGGTAGACTTTATCGCTTAGATGAATCGTATGTGTCACCTGCTTTTTGCTTTTCTGTTGAGAGGCATTCAACCAACATAACTTCGAGGGAGATTTACAAAGTTTTGGAGTATTTTTTAAAGGAATCAATAGCGCATAACATTCTGATTACGATGAGAAGTAAAATATTGGATGATACAGTGAAAGTTATTATTTGGCCTCGGAAGCCAACGTCTGGTGTGAAACAAACAACCGCTTTCAATGTTGCTCTCTGTGAGTTGAGCGGCTGGTTTCCAGTTTACCGTAAGTTGTGATTATTTAACTTCTGTGGGAATGTTTAATTTTAAATGTATATCTTTTTAGCTTTGCAAAATGACTTCACTTCACCTGTTCTTAAATAAATTACTATCCAAGTATAAATAGTAATTAATCTATCGACAGTCGGCATCATTATGCCAGACTAACCGATTTTTGACAAGTGTACGGTGGTCTCATTTCAGTTTGGCACGAAAACCTCTATTATAACATTCAAAATACTTTTCCAATACTAATACGGTAATAATATGTTAATTATAATGATTCAGTCTGGTTCAATTAGTAATGGTAGCCTTTAAAAGTACAGAAAATTTCATGGCAATTATAAATTGTCTAATGAGATATAATGTTAATATTCTTGATCACAGTGTCACTTAACATCAGGTGAATTTACGGTCAAATGCTAAATCTATATAGAATAAAAAAAAACGGTCAGGAAAAATTAAGCACTACATGTCGCGAGAACAACTCAATTAAATTTTCACTCTAAGGTTTTAAACGAAATGAAAACTTTATAATTAGGGAAGGTCCTCTCCTTAGTGTAACTTTGGGCAAAAATAAAACGACTTAATTGGGTTTCTCTGTAAGACGAAAGAAACAACATTTAAAGCCCTTTATTTTCAATTGTATTTTCTTTCACAACTCACTCTTATATCTATTTTAAATATGTCATTTAAATGTCATCTTTACTGATGACAAGGCATAGACAAAAATAAAGAAAAACATAGATAACAATAGAAACTAGATTACAATGGTTTTCTTTACATATATATATATATATATATATATATATATATATATATATAGAACCACTATTAGTATGCACAAATAAGTTCATTTAAAAGCATTATCAATTATGTTTCAGATGAGGAAAATTATACCAATCTCACTGCAGAAGAATTAGAAAATGAACTGACGAAGTGGAATATAGATAACTTCAGTCAGCTCTGTGAACAAGTTAAATCTTTATTTTAAATAAATTTATGTTCCAAATAATTTCATTATAAAAGTTTAAACTGTAAAAATTGTTTTATTTTTGCAAAAATAATAATCGTTATTAGACAATGTTTGTTTATTATTGGTCAAATTGATGCAACTAACATTAGTTAAAACAATTTTTCAACTAAGAACATCGAAATAAATAAAACAATATCAGACAGTGTTACCAACACTTAATTTTGAAAACTTGGGTTTTAAGTCGGACATGCCTTCACAAAATTAGGGCTGAATATATTATTAAGCTAGAAAGCAATACTTGCGAATTATAAAACAGGGACACTGTGATGTTTTAGAAGACCTATGTTGTTACTAAAACTGTCCAGGACCTAACAAGCCATCCCATAAAGTGTAAGTTAACTAGACGAAAACGGGACAGTTGGTACCCTAAACCTACTGCAATTTTAATATGTGACAATGGCTGGCAACTATTCTCAAAAATTGACATGTATTGGTTTTTTAGCTTTCTAAAAATGTCCCTTGAATTTTATTTCAATAAATTATATTCTTTAAGTAAATTCATTATGACACAAAGAAAAATATATCAGCTATTTATCTACTGTGCAATTAAATTAACTACTTAAAGGAAGGTTAGGTTAAAGATTGGTCAAATCAATTCCTCCATCTTAATTTCTTTAACTATTATGGTAATAATTATAACTGAAACGAGCACATTTTTTGTTAATTATATTTGTACGCGTTTATTTATTTTAGTAGCTGTGCCCGCGACTTCGCTCGTGTTGAATTCAGAAAATTATATTCTAATAGCCTATATTCTCCCTCTAGGTGTAATCTATTTCTTTACCAATATATTCATATATATGCTCGTATCTATGTCCCGGCCCGTCCATCCCTTACCCGCGGAGAAGGTTAACCCGGCCAGACCAGGCCTCCTACCAGACACACTTTCCAGTGCAATGGAAGGTATAGGCCCCCGCCTCTTCCCCCTTTGTTTGTCAATACGGTAGATTCCAAACCCCGTCGAAACTATGCACCCAGCCATTCTTGACGTAAATGGCGGCCTGCACAGCATACTACTCATGTGGTGATTAGTGTTACCTCTCGCCTCACCCCTTCAATCAACGGCCTAATAGCCCTTCTCCCCACGCCGAAAGCATTGTCCTCCTCGTTCTACTCTCGAAGGACAGACTTGGCGTGTGTGACCCAGGCCCAAATACCAGAAGCAACGCAGGAGCATAGATCAAACCATTCAGCACCGCATGTCATATTACAGAGTTTTTGGCGACT